>OZ005734.1:121481079-127466595 GCA_963930755.1 Eudasyphora cyanicolor
CTAGGTCGTGGCTTATGCGGACGACGTGGCAATCCCAGTGAGTGTCAAATTCGAAAACGTCCTCAGAGATAATTCTAGATAAAAAACTGTTATTTAGACTTAACGTATTGGAAGGTGTAAGGAAGGCCTACGTCGCCTTATATTCCTGCAAAAAGGCGTAGGGTCGCAGTGGGGCCTCTCCCTAAAATCGTCCACTGGATATATATAGAAGTAGTTCGTCCAATACTGTTATACGGCATTGTGGTATGGTGGACGGCAACTAAAAAACTAACCATCACCAACCTACTAAGGGCCTGTTTTTGTAACTTTTTTGTGACACTTCGCACGTCAAATGGCAAGCTAATGAAATTTTTGGTTTTTGCACACATTGTTTTGGATATAAACAAAGAAGCTTTCAATTATCGCCAACATTTGGGTTCTTATAAGACAACAACGAACGAAATGAAATGTCAAATCAGACGATCAGAAAAATTCATTCGTGTCGGTTATGTTTGCCGTCCATTTGAAAGATAAAGTGAACATTGTTGGGAAAATGAATAAAAAATGGATAAATGAACCAAACAACATTAACATATCGTCGGCTTAATGCTATTTTGTTCCATACGCCATTTTGTATGAACGGAGAAAAACGCAATTTATTGTTTGAGTAAAAACGGGACTCAAGAGTTACACACTTTTTGTACCACAATGTTTCCCACATTGTTTTATGATTCTCATGCATTTCTATGCCATTACATTCAAAAATAAGCATGTTATAACAATTTTTGTACATGGCATTTTGGTCCATATCCACTTTTGTTTTAATATTTTTTCGTATTTGTAATACATGGACCACAAAGAGGATCGGTATTGGAGGAGAGTAATTTACATATTGTGATCGAAATAACGTAAAACAGTGAGTCAAAAATATAGGGCGATAGAAAAATGGAGACATAGAACAAAAATATCAAAATTATTTTCCGTAAATCAGAGTTAAACAGATTTACCCTACCAATATCTCGAAAACTAGACGAGATAGGAAAAAAATTATTGCAGATTCTGAAAGAGCATGCTTGAAACTCATATTATCAACTCCTAACTCAAAAAACACAAAAATGGCGTATGGACCAAAATAGCATTAAGCCGACGATATATCTTTTGCTGCCACCATAATTTCAAATTATAAAATATATTGAAATCCTACTATAACGTTACTGTACTTTGTTATAGTTTTTGGAAACTAAAATTTTCAAGCAACGTTAAAAATTCTTTTCAATTTTGGTTTTCAAATATTGAAAAATGGTATAAAAATATTCATTCAGAAATAAATTTTGAAACGTTCGGAAGCCAAATTATTTCGTGTCACAAACTAAAAAAAGGAAGGCGAACAAACAAATTGATAAGAAATCGGATTCAACCACAATCCACGACATTATTGGCTTTGGCCTTTTGGGACTAACACCAAAATTTAAATTTGTGAACTACCGCAAAAACATGTTGTATTGAAAGATTCACACTTCCTGAATATTGCGGAGTTCAATGACGTGTTTGATATTGCGAATTTACTTAATGGAAATGCTGATGTTATATAATCTGGCTTGATTCCGAAACCATTATCCATAAGAAAGCTAAGTGCTAAGATTTTAAATCGCCTCAACTGGACTTGCGAGATTAAGAGAAAATGAGTTGTTTTCTCGCCAATTAGATTTCTAAAAACATCTTGAATATTCCTAAATACAATAAGGAGATGCCAACTCAATAACGTAGCAGGAATGTCGATCAGTCTACAACTAACTGATTAAGGATTTTTATAAATAAGTTTCCACGAACAACATTTGCTTGACCTTCAACATTTACTATTTATTTTGTCTTAATACCATCACACTAATTAGTTTTAAAAACAAATGGAGGAACTACTACGATGCAGCGATCGCTTCACCGAAGAAAAGTCCATGTAAGTAAGATATACATACCTATTATCTACATATAATTATAACACTCATGTTACATAATAATATAAACACGAATTTTAATACTTAAACTAGTTTATTAAATACGTCAACACTAATTATTCACACTTTAAAAGAAATCTCTTATATTATAATTTTCTTAATTGCTAATATTGTTATACTGGACATACATATAACTTAGTTGAGTTATAAAATATAATTATGTTAGCTTAAATAAGCGTATCATTTGGCGAAACATAAGGTTACTCGGGTGAACAATATCGAAGAAGGACAGGTAATGTTCACAATGTTTCCAATTTTCTCAATTTCCTCTCTCGCACGGCGGTTCGTTACACTACAAGCACACTGTTGCTTTTTAAATTGTTTCATAGTACCTTAAATTAGGTGACCCAAACAATCGTTTATTATACCTATCGACCTAGAATCTCTTTCTGAATTGGTTTTGTCCGTCCGTCTGTTTGTAAATGTATTCGTGTTACCAAATACAGGTCACAGTTATGCTGAGATCACTATCAAATTTAGCAAGAACTTTCTTTTTAACTCTATGACTTACTGAAATGGGTACAGAAGGTTTCCGATTTAGATATAGCCCCTATATATACATATATGATCAATCAAGCAAACAATTGTATTTATTTTCGGTTGCCTGATTATTTCTCATTGTCTAGAATCAGCTGTTGCTACTTTTACAGCTGTTGGATAGGGTTGCCCCCGTTCTGATATTTTCGTGTGGAAAAAGCTTTAAGAAATGTCAATAACAACATGTAGGTAATATTGGTGTTTGACAGGAAGACGATGAAGAAGAGAGCTTTCTTACCCGAACGATAAGTGACAATGAACCAAATTAAAAATATGATCGCTTGGGCGAGAATAAGAAGAAGAAAATTATTGCTTGGGTAGCTATCGCACGTCTGCGTTTTGTTACATTTAGCTGAACAGGCTGTAACAAAGGTTCAGAGAACAGCCTGCCTGAGCATAAGCGGAGCCTTAAGGACTATAGCGGCCGAGTCTCTACAAGCCTTACTCCACATACTGCCGATTAATATTGTGGCGAGAGAAGTTGCAACCAAAGCGGCAATAAGATTAAACTGCCTATCAATGGGGAGGTACAAGAACTATCAAATTGTAGTGCTATGGTAACCGACCGAGTGGACTATATACCAACTGTGTACAATTTCGAGAGAAATTACATCACTATGATTCCCGCCAGAGATGAATGGGTTGGAAGAATACCGGGTAATAGAAACCATCTCCACTTTTACACGGTTGGTTCGAAGCTTGATGAAAAGTTGGCTTCGGAGTACACTGTGCAAAGCTTAGTTTGGATATAGCTCACAGACTACCAGATACCTGCAGTGTCTATCAAGCCGAAATAATGGCAATATGGGAAGTGCCAAGTGGCTGAGTCGCAACATAATAACCAACACTGGCGTTGTCATTTACTCGGACAGCCAGGCTGCCATCAATTCTCTGGAGGCAACATCACTAAATTCACAAACAGCCCTCGACTGCCGCAAATCTCTTAACGAGATGGCTGAGCAGTTTAATATACACCTCATATGGGTGCCTGGGCATAGGGATATCCCGGGGAACTGCAAAGCCTATGAACTTGCTAGGAAAGGGACGACATTGCAAATTCTCGAAGAATTTGTATATATTGGTGCGCCACTATCCACGTGCAGGGTAGCTAGACAAATCTGGCCAAGGTATGACATGATAAGATCAAAATATCTCCTCGCACTAGAGAGGCAAAGATTGTCTACGTTAGTATCAGTTCTGACGGGACATTGCTTGATCGGCGAACACGCCAAAATATTGGGTATTTACTCTAATGGCTTCTGCAGAAGCTGCGGAGATGAGGAAGAAGTGGAGAGCATTGAGCACTTGCTATGCGACTGCCCCGCTCTGAGTAAACTACGACTGGACATACTGGGGTCAGCCTTTCCAGGCAGCCTGAGGCAGTACTATCGATACATTATATATCAAACAGGTTGGTTTCGATGAGGGGCATTTCAGCCCGTGGTAACACTAGGGACTTAAAATGGTCTATGTGAGCTTGCAAACAAAAATTACGGCTGCCACCCTAACCTAAACCTAATAACATGGCACACTACTATATATGGGGTATGACAATTTGAATTAAATGATTTTCAAACATAAACACCCACAAAAAAGTGAGGGTATAACTAGTGCTTTAAAATTAATTTTATTTCTACTTATATCATTTTAAATTGTATGGTATAACTCCCACTCAATGAAAAATTAATAACAAAATATGAAAAATCTGCAAAGTTTTAAAAATATTCTTAAAAAATATATATTTGGGGAAATTCCTAAACAATAATTTTATTTGTATGTAAACACATATTTCATTTGAGAAAATTGGTTTCCAAATATTTTTTGTTGTAATATATGCATATATTAATATATGCATTCCCATATAAATGTTATTAATATTCCCAATAAATGTTATTAATTTTCAGATAAAATTTATTTTCTCATAAATATTTTTATTATTTAAAAAAATGCGTTCCGAATATATTTTTTCTATTCAAACATATCAAAAATGGTGATTTTGCCCCGTGTAGCCGTCCTGAACTTGATATAAGTCTGGGCACAGCACTTAGCTCGTCGCAGGCAGATTGCAAAGTGTACTTATCATAGCAGCTTGCTCTGCTTTTATAAAATGTTCACATGCGCACAGCACTACATCAAAGCTAACAAATAAACATTATATACGATATATACGATATTATATTTATACGTACAAGGACGTATAAATATGTAAGTGGTAAGCACAATGGTGATTATTTAAAAAAGAGGGTTGCAAAAAAATAAAGTATAAGTGAAACGTACGGAGTTGTATTACATAATGGGACGTCATAACAATAAATTAAATAAAATATAATCCATATTTTGTTTTTGCACTTAGCTAGGTTCAAGGCCGTTTTTGTTGTTTGCATTGTATGAATAAAAGCTTTTAACAAATTTTTAAAGAAGATGTATAGCGACATATATTGGGGCTGATTGTAATGGTTGGATAGACAGATAGACATTGTCAATATTCTTATTACAAAGATTACTTCAGTCGATCATTAGAATATATATATACTGCTCAAGTTGCATTGAACGATAACTGCTTTCTAATAAGCGCACGTCTCCAAAAAAACACAATCAGTAATCAACATCCCCATTCATGCATAAACTTCCACTCTCCAGATTTTTTGTTGTTTGCAGAATATTAAAACATTTTTTTTTTATTAAAAAAGAAATATAGTACATGTATTGGGGGTGGTTGTAATTGTTGGATAGACAGATCTGTTTCGGAAGCCACCAAACTCTCATTGTAATTTCCTTATAATAACGGTTATTTCAGTCCATCATTATACTATATGTATACGCACAGCCAGTGTTCCCAACTCTTCCGAGGCAAAAATCATTGCGAAACTACTGTGCAGAAACCACTACCGACAAAGTATAAAAAACATCAAAAATCGATGTGATAAAGTAACAAAATCTCCCAAAAAAGTTAAATTTGACGAAAATGTTGACCATGAATAATCAATCAATTATGAATCAACAAAATGTTTTTGAAATAAATTTATTTTTTAAATATTTAGATAATGTTTGTAACATTTTTTTTAAAACATAAATCAGAACTTATATAACATAAATGTAACAGTCTTTTTTGTTTTCAATTCTTTCATGGGTCAATGTCGGCTTTTTTGATATGTTTTAATCGAAAGAAAATATATGAGCAAATACACTACATTACATTATTATTTGAAAATAATTAAAATTTATATTACAACAAAATATAGTTGCAAATTAATTTTCTCAAATAAAATATGTATGTGTTTATATACAAAAAAAAATATGGTTTAGGAATTTATCCAAACATATTTTGTTTAAAAAATGTTTTGTTTGCAATGATTTCGAGTTATACCTTATAATTTAAAATTACATAAGTAGCAAAAACGTTTGTTTTAAAGCACTAATTTTTTATTTCTATTTATTCCAAGTCGTCACGTCAACCCATCAAGCAATGTATTATTATGCATGATTATACGATTTCAATTATAAAGGAATTTTACGAACATTATTATGCATACAAATTCTCGAAGAATTTGTATATATTGGTGCGCCACTATCCACGTGCAGGGTAGCTAGACAAATCTGGCCAAGGTATGACCTGATAAGATCAAAATATCTCCTCGCACTAGAGTGGCAAAGATTGTCTACGTTAGTATCAGTTCTGACGGGACATTGCTTGATCGGCGAACACGCCAAAATATTGGGTATTTACTCTAATGGCTTCTGCAGAAGCTGCGGAGATGAGGAAGAAGTGGAGAGCATTGAGCACTTGCTATGCGACTGCCCCGCTCTGAGTAAACTACGACTGGACATACTGGGGTCAGCCTTTCCAGGCAGCCTGAGGCAGTACTATCGATACATTATATATCAAACAGGTTGGTTTCGATGAGGGGCATTTCAGCCCGTGGTAACACTAGGGACTTAAAATGGTCTATGTGAGCTTGCAAACAAAAATTACGGCTGCCACCCTAACCTAAACCTAATAACATGGCACACTACTATATATGGGGTATGACAATTTGAATTAAATGATTTTCAAACATAAACACCCACAAAAAAGTGAGGGTATAACTAGTGCTTTAAAATTAATTTTATTTCTACTTATATCATTTTAAATTGTATGGTATAACTCCCACTCAATGAAAAATTAATAACAAAATATGAAAAATCTGCAAAGTTTTAAAAATATTCTTAAAAAATATATATTTGGGGAAATTCCTAAACAATAATTTTATTTGTATGTAAACACATATTTCATTTGAGAAAATTGGTTTCCAAATATTTTTTGTTGTAATATATGCATATATTAATATATGCATTCCCATATAAATGTTATTAATATTCCCAATAAATGTTATTAATTTTCAGATAAAATTTATTTTCTCATAAATATTTTTATTATTTAAAAAAATGCGTTCCGAATATATTTTTTCTATTCAAACATATCAAAAATTGTGATTTTGCCCCGTGTAGCCGTCCTGAACTTGATATAAGTCTGGGCACAGCACTTAGCTCGTCGCAGGCAGATTGCAAAGTGTACTTATCATAGCAGCTTGCTCTGCTTTTATAAAATGTTCACATGCGCACAGCACTACATCAAAGCTAACAAATAAACATTATATACGATATATACGATATTATATTTATACGTACAAGGACGTATAAATATGTAAGTGGTAAGCAAAATGGTGATTATTTAAAAAAGAGGGTTGCAAAAAAATAAAGTATAAGTGAAACGTACGGAGTTGTATTACATAATGGGACGTCATAACAATAAATTAAATAAAATTTAATCCATATTTTGTTTTTGCACTTAGCTAGGTTCAAGGCCGTTTTTGTTGTTTGCATTGTATGAATAAAAGCTTTTAACAAATTTTTAAAGAAGATGTATAGCGACATATATTGGGGCTGATTGTAATGGTTGGATAGACAGATAGACATTGTCAATATTCTTATTACAAAGATTACTTCAGTCGATCATTAGAATATATATATACTGCTCAAGTTGCATTGAACGATAACTGCTTTCTAATAAGCGCACGTCTCCAAAAAAACACAATCAGTAATCAACATCCCCATTCATGCATAAACTTCCACTCTCCAGATTTTTTGTTGTTTGCAGAATATTAAAACATTTTTTTTTATTAAAAAAGAAATATAGTACATGTATTGGGGGTGGTTGTAATTGTTGGATAGACAGATCTGTTTCGGAAGCCACCAAACTCTCATTGTAATTTCCTTATAATAACGGTTATTTCAGTCCATCATTATACTATATGTATACGCACAGCCAGTGTTCCCAACTCTTCCGAGGCAAAAATCATTGCGAAACTACTGTGCAGAAACCACTACCGACAAAGTATAAAAAACATCAAAAATCGATGTGATAAAGTAACAAAATCTCCCAAAAAAGTTAAATTTGACAAAAATGTTGACCATGAATAATCAATCAATTATGAATCAACAAAATGTTTTTGAAATAAATTTATTTTTTAAATATTTAGATAATGTTTGTAACATTTTTTTTAAAACATAAATCAGAACTTATATAACATAAATGTAACAGTCTTTTTTGTTTTCAATTCTTTCATGGGTCAATGTCGGCTTTTTTGATATGTTTTAATCGAAAGGAAATATATGAGCAAATACACTACATTACATTATTATTTGAAAATAATTAAAATTTATATTACAACAAAATATAGTTGCAAATTAATTTTCTCAAATAAAATATGTATGTGTTTATATACAAAAAAAAATATGGTTTAGGAATTTATCCAAACATATTTTGTTTAAAAAATGTTTTGTTTGCAATGATTTCGAGTTATACCTTATAATTTAAAATTACATAAGTAGCAAAAACGTTTGTTTTAAAGCACTAATTTTTTATTTCTATTTATTCCAAGTCGTCACGTCAACCCATCAAGCAATGTATTATTATGCATGATTATACGATTTCAATTATAAAGGAATTTAACGAACATTAATTTGTTTAAAAAATATTTTAAGGTTTACAAATTTCCCAGTTTTGAACGAATTATATTTTTCCCAAAATCCTTGGGTCCTTATTAAAAATGCTGACCCATACATATTTTGACCAGATATGACAACTATAATATACATACCTTATCGGAGCGATCGTATATTGTAATCAAATCGAGTAATGATATTTATAGTTCATGGTAATAAAAAACCCGGGTGCAAAAGGATTCATAAATATGTGCATAACTCCATAACGTCCATAACTTGTATAAATATTAAGTCTCCAAAATCCATTTGTGAGAGTCTGGCGCATATTCTGTGCAAATTTAAGTATTCTGTAAAAAACTAGGGGAGCAATTTTTTTAGAAAGTATTTAAAAAAAATCGAAAGATGGCGCGATGTGTCCTCTTTAAAACAACGTAATCTTTGCAAAGATCGGTTCAGCCGCTTCGAGATCTTATTTTCCTATTTATAACTGTTTATAAACATTTTAGCCAAAAATGAACTACATAGGTCGATATTAAATATTCTGACCCAAAAACAAAAATTAGTGCTGTAAAGCAAATGCTGCAAATAAAGTATAACACAAGAAGTATAACACAAGAAATCTAGGAAAAACGAACTAAAAATAACTTTATTTGTGTGTAAACACATATTTTATTTGTGAAAGTCAGTTGGCAAATGTATTTTGTTCTAATACATTAATATATGCGGTTCCAAACAAAATTTCTTGATTTTCAAATAAAATTTATTTGTTCACAAATATATAATATGGGCATTTCTCCAATGTCGAATGCTATATTCGTACGCATTCAAAGTGAAAAAAACATATGCCAAAACATTATTTCATTTTGACAAAAGGCGAAACTTATAGCTTCTGAGTAGCACTATAATTAGTGCTAAGATTGATTTTGCCCAATTGTTCTTTTTCAAGATAATTACAAAAAACCAAGCCATTCGCACGCGACAGAAACAGAAGTCGCTTTCAAAGCAAACCAATCAAACACTGATTTCAGGGAAACCTGAAGGAATATTTTAATGCGAATTTTAAAACGTCATGGATTCATATGCGGGTATCTTAATAATGTTTTTTATTTTATTCAAAAATATTAAGTAGTTTATTTTTTATTTAATTTTAATCACATTGCACGCGACATGTCGCATGCGACATTTTATTCCATCGTTCTTTTTATGTTATTTTTTTTACTTTTTATGCAACTAGACATCCAAAGGTTGATTATAAATTATTTATATATATTTAATATATTTATTTTCACAACAAAAATTATTTTTCTTATATCCCTTAAATATAAATCAAATGTTTAAAACATAAATTTTGTAATTATTCGAATTTGCACTCAAATATTTTAAAATGTGTTATGAATAAATGTAGTTTTTGGGAAAATTTGATAGATTCCCTATAAAAAAATTGTAAAACAATATACTTTTGTAGACTTTCAGTTATTTGGCTGCGGTTGACATCTCGTTGGAAATGCCATATGTAAAAATTTTGTTTCCAAATATATTTATACCCTACACCACACTATGGTACAGGGTATTATAAGTTTGTTTCACGGCAAATGTTTGTAACACCTGAAAATAACACAGCTAGACCCACCTTAAAATATACCGATCGATTTAGAATCACTATCTGAGTCGATTTAACCATGTCTGTCCGTCCGTCTTTCCATGTAAAGTTGTTCGTCGACTACAGGTCGCAATTTCACTCCGATCGTTCTGAAATTTTGCAGTTTAGAGTATTTCGCAGCTGTTAAGATCGCTATTGAATTTGGTTGAAATCGGTTCAGATTTAGATATAGCTCCCATATATATCTTTCGTCCGATTTGGCCCTTTAGTCCTATAGAAGCTGTATTTTACATCTTATCGTTTTGAAATTTAGAATGCAAGAGTTTCTTGATCCATGAACCAACATTGCCGAATTTGAAGAAAATCGGTTAAGATTTAGCTATAGCTCCCATATATATGCTTCGTCCGATTTTGCTCTTTAGTCCTGTAGAAGCTGTATTTTACATCCAATCATTTTGAAATTTAGAATGGTAGAGTTTCTTGATCCATGAACCAACACTACTAAATTTTAAAAAAATCGGTTACGATTTAGCTATAGCTTCCATATATATGTTTCGTCCGATTTGGCCCTTTAGTTCTATAGAAGCTGTATTTTACATCCAATCGTTTTGAAATTTAGAATGGTAGAGTTTCTTGATCCATGAACCAACACTACCGAATTAGGAGAAAATCGGTTAAGATTTAGCTATAGCTCCCATATATATGTTTCGTCCGATTTTGCTCTTTAGTCCTGTAGAAGCTGTATTTTACATCCAATCATTTTGAAATTTAGAATGGTAGAGTTTCTTGATCCATGAACCAACACTACCGAATTAGGAGAAAATCGGTAAAGATTTAGCTATAGCTCCCATATATATGTTTCATCCGATTTGGCTCTTTAGATCCAATCGTTTTTATACCCTACACCACACTGTGGTACAGGGTATTATTTAAGTATAAAATGTCCCAAAACTAATTTTATGTAAACAATTTATACATGAATTACCAAATTTATATATCAGAGTTATTCAATATTACGAGAGTGGTGTAGGGTATTATATAGTCGGCCCCGCCCGACTTTAGCCTTTCCTTACTGGTTTTTTTTTAATTTAAACATATCAAAAAAGACGATTTTCCCCGTCCACAGAACTCAAAAATGTTAACTAGAACAAATGTTTTTGGAAGTTTTGCCGATGGATTTTGATTCTGAATCAATGTGCACCGGCCTCAGAAGGTCACCCAAACTGACTGTAAAATGGAAGAACTTAACCGAGCATGAATTTTGATAATAAAATTCAATAATCTGCAAGCGTTGTTCGTTTGTCGTTTCAGGCTTAAATTATAGACCAAACTAAATATGATTGACAGTAACATGTTACACGAAAACAGCTGAGCTGCCAAAAACAGTGTTGCCAAAAAGAAAGTTACAAAAATCACCCTTTATTATCTACTCCGCTGAAGAAGTAGACGCCCTGAACTTAATATAAGACTGGGCACACTACTTAGCAAGTACACGCTGAACAAAAATCGTTTCTTTAGTATATTGTCCCAAACAAATTCTGCTTGAAATGTACAAATGCTTAGGGTACACCCGATATATATTATACTAGCTGAGCCCGGTGCGCTTCGCTGCCCATGTCAAAATTAGAGCCGTAGAAACTGTATTTTATATCCGATCAGTACGAAATTCGGCAGAAAGAGGTTTGTTATTACATGAAGGAATACTGCCAAATTCGGAGAAAATCGGTTCAGATTTAGATATAGCCCCCATATATATGTTACCCCGATTTGACATGTAAGCGCTGTAGAGACTGTGTTTTATATCCGATCAGTAGGAAATTCGACAGAAACAGGTTTCTATTTTACATGAATGAGTATTCAAGGAAAATCGATTCAGTTTTATATATAACCTCCATATATATGTTCCTCCAGATTTGGTTACAAAGCGCTATAGAAGTTGTACTTTACTTCCGATCATTACAAAGTTCTCCAGAAAAATGTTTCTCAATTTAGGAACGAATATTGCTTAATTTAGCGATTATCGGTTCAAAATACATTTACCAATTATTCCAAATTATTATCGCAATGACCCTTATCGCATTGTTAGGGAGGTGTTGGGTATAATATAGTCGGCCCCGCCCGACTTTCTGCCTTTCCTTACTGGTATTAGTAATAAATTCACTGAATGAAAAAATACCGAATTCAGTGGAAAGTCCAGAAAATAGAAATGTATACTTATAAAATTTCCAAATTCTTGTTTCATTGGTCATGCATCACATTATTATATTGCGATTGTATTGGAGTGAGCAGCTGTAATTATCGCATACCGAGCATTTTTGTTCATGTATTTCCTATATAATACTTGCAAGATATATCAAAATATGGGCTGTGCCACGCCCACTGGTCCTATTCCGCCCATTTGTAACCCAATCACGTAGACTGCTACCAGATACATGTACGCAAAATTTCAACACTCTCGCTAACAAAATGAGCAATATAATTCAATTTAAAAATTTGGCTTATATGGGCGGTGGCACGCCCATTGGTCAGATCCCGCCAATTTTTGGACCAATCACGTGGACTGTCACCAGATACATATGTACAACATTACAGCACTCTAGATAACAAATTGTGCAAGATATATCAATTTCGAAATTTGGCTTATAAGGGCGGGGCCACGCCCATTGGTCCGATCCCGCCCATTTTCTGACCAATTACGTAGAATGCCACCAGATACATATACACAACATTGCAGCACTCCCGATAGCAAATAGTGCAAGATATCAAAATTTGGTCTATGTGGGCGGGGCCACGCCCATTGGGCCGATCCCGCCCCAATCACGCAGACTGCCCCCATATACATATACACAAAATTCCAGCACTCTCGCTAACATATTGTGCAAGTTATATCAATTTCAAAATTTGGCTTATATGGGGGGGCCAAGCCCATTGGTCCCATCCCGCCCATTTTGTGACCAATTACGTAGAATGCCACCAAATACATATACGCAACAGTGCAGCACTCCCGCTAGCAAATTGTGCAAGATATCAAAATTTCAAAATTTGGTCAATGTGGGCGGGGCCACGCCTATTGGTCCGAATCCGCCCATTTTTGGACCAATCACGTAGATCGCCAACAGATATATATACCCAAAATTCCAGGTCTCTCGCTAACAAGTTGTGCAAGATATCACATTTTTAAAATTTGGCTTATATGGGCGGTGCCACGCCCATTGGTTCGATCCCGCCCGTTTTTGGATCAATCACGTGGACTTCCATCAGATACATATGTACAACATTACAACACTCCAACTAACAAATTGTGCAAGATATATCAATTTCAAAATTTGGCTTATATGGGCGGGGCCACGCCCATTGGTCCGGTCCCGCCCATTTTTTGACCAATTACGTAGAATGCCACCAGATACATATACGCAACATTGCAGCACTCCCGCTAGCAAATTGTGCAAGATATCAAAATTTCACAATTTGGTCTGTGTGGGCGGGGCCACGCTCATTCGTCCGATCCCGCCCATTTTTGGAGCCATCACATAGACTGCCACCATATACATATACATAACATTCCAGCACTCTCGCTAACAAATTGTGCAAAATATCTCAATTTCAAAATTTGGCGTATATATGGGCGGGGCTACGCCCATTGGTCCGATTCCGCCCATTTTTGGAAAATTCACATAATCTGACACTAAATGCATACACACGAAATTTCAGCACTATAGCTAAAAAATTTTCTCAATACCAAAATTTGACCCATATGGGCGGGTCCACGCCCACTTGATATATCGAAAATTCAAGTACCCTATTTTCAGCACCCCCTACACATGTACATTCTGTGAAAATTTCAAGATGATCGGTCGAGCCGTTTAGACGTCCATACGGAACAAACATACAAACAAACAAACAAACCCACAAACAGACACTCTCTTTTATATATATAGATTTGGCACGCACTATTACACAGTACAGAATTTTCAGCACATTGATTTAGGACTCACTTCTGAGAATTGGACGTAAAAGTAGCCCCAAAAATAAGAACTTCTGCATCATTCTTTTAGTCAAGTTGGCTCAATAATTAATTTAATGGTCATACGGTTTTTTGGTCAAGGTGGGTTTTTAGCCTTTTCCTATATTTTAACACGGTTATATCTCGGTATACCGTACGAAACATCTCTTTTGTGTCTGAAGCAAAGTTGTAGATAATGAATAGGAGAAGACAAATGCGAAACAAACTCACGCGAAAAAATTACATCCAGTGCCTTTTTGCCATTTACCCCATTTTTCACCTTTTTTGCTCAATACCTGGATTACAAATCCACAAATATGGTGTTTATGGAAGTGCCTATATGGTGTTTTTGGAAGTGCCTATTTACAATACCGTATGGACGTTTCGTCGATGTTTTATAGGAAATAGTATAATGAAAATGCAGAACATAGATGCATAAACGCTCATAAATGTGCGTGGACGCTGAATTGCTCTTTTTTTCCTTCATGTCAAATAAAGCAAGAAAAGGGAAGTGGACTTTTTTATTGATGTGTGTTTTACCTTTGGCTACCTGTAATGAATGAGTTTCTACAGAAATTTCACCCGCATTTATGAGTCCTAATTTTTGGAAAGTTTTGAAAAATTGTAAACGCACACTTATCACACACAAGTCATAAATGATGGTAAGTACCTATCAGTCAAATTTTGAAAAATACGTAGTATTTATAGGTGTTCATTGATTGATTTATGTCACTCAACAAGTACCGACGAACGCGAAAAGTACAATTTTTAAATTATAATTTAGAGAGAAAAACATTTAAAAAGCATAAGAAAGCTAAGTGCTAAGATTTTAAATCGCCTCAACTGGACTTGCGAGATTAAGAAAATTGTCTATCTATCTAAATAAATTATGTGACTGGATGTCCAAAAGATCCCCCCAATATCCCTGAGCACGGTCGGGCTGAAATTTTCGGACGGCGGTTCGTTACACTACAAGTACACTGTTGCTATTTAAATTGTTTCATAGTACCTTAAATTATATACCTATCGACCTAGAATCTCTTTCTGAATTGGTTTGGTTTTGTCCGTCCGTCTGTTTGTAAATGTATTCTTGTTACCAAATACAGGTCACAGTTATGCTCAGATCACTATCAAATTTAGCAAGAACTTTCTTTTTAACTCTATGACTTACTGAAATGGGTACAGAAGGTTTCCGATTTAGATATAGCTCCTATATATACATATATGATCAATCAAGCAAACAATTGTATTTATTGTCGGTTGCCTGATTATTTCTCATTGTCTAGAATCAGCTGTTGCTACTTTTACAGCTGTTGGATAGGGTTGCCCCCGTTCTGATATTTTCGTGTGGAAAAAGCTTTAAGAAATGTCAATAACAACATGTAGGTAATATTGGTATTTGACAGGAAGACGATGAAGAAGGGAGCTTCCTTACCCGAACGATGAGTGACAATGAACCAAATTAAAAATATGATCGCTTGGGTGGGAATAAGAAGAAGAAAATTATTGCTTGGGTAGCTATCGCACGTCTGCGTTTTGTTACATTTAGCTGAACAGGCTGTAACAAAGGTTCAGAGAACAGCCTGCCTGAGCATAAGCGGAGCCTTAAGGACTACAGCGGCCGAGTCTCTACAAGCCTTACTCCATATACTGCCGATTAATATTGTGGCGAGAGAAGTTGCAACCAAAGCGACAATAAGATTAAACTGCCTATCAATGTGGAGGTACAAGAACTATCAAATTGTAGTGCTATGGTAACTGACCGAGTGGACTATATACCAACTGTGTACACTTTCGAGAGAAATTACATCACTATGATTCCCGCCAGAGATGAATGGGTTGGAAGAATACCGGGTAATAGAAACCATCTCCACTATTACACGGATGGTTCGAAACTTGATGAAAAGTTGGCTTCAAAAGATTGTCTACGTTAGTATCAGTTCTGACGGGACACTGCTTGATCGGCGAACACGCCAAAAGATTGGGTATTTACTCTAATGGCTTCTGCAGAAGCTGCGGAGATGAGGAAGAAGTGGAGAGCATTGAGCACTTGATATGCGACTGCCCCGCTCAGAGTAAACTACGACTGGACATACTGGGGTCGGCCTTTCCAGGCAGCCTAAGGCAGTACTATCGATACATTTGTATATCAAACAGGTTGGTTTCGATGAGGGGCATTTCAGCCCGTGGTAACACTAGGGACTTAAAATGGTCTGTGAGCTTGCAAAAAAATTACGGCTGCCACCCTAACCTAAACCTAATAACATGGCACACTACTATATATGGGGTATGACAGTTTGAATTAAATAATTTTCAAACATAAACACCCACAAAAAAGTGAGGGTATAACTAGTGCTTTAAAATTAATTTTATTTCTACTTATATCATTTTAAATTGTATGGTATAACTCCCACTCAATGAAAAATTAATAACAAAATATGAAAAATCTGCAAAGTTTTAAAAATATTCTTAAAAAATATATATTTGGGGAAATTCCTAAACAATAATTTTATTTGTATGTAAACACATATTTCATTTGAGAAAATTAGTTTCCAAATATTTTTTGTTGTAATATATTAATATATGCATTCCCAATAAATGTTATTAATTTTCAAATAAAATTTATTTTCTCATAAATACTTTTAATATTTAAAAATTGCGTTCCAAATATATTTTTTCTATTCAAACATATCAAAAATGGTGATTTTGCCCCGTGTAGCCGTCCTAAACTTGATATAAGTCTGGGCACAGCACTTAGCTCGTCGCAGGCAGATTGCAAAGTGTACTTATCATAGCAGCTTGCTCTGCTTTTATAAAATGTTCACATGCGCACAGCACTACATCAAAGCTAACAAATAAACATTATATACGATATATACGATATTATATTTATACGTACAAGGACGTATAAATATGTAAGTGGTAAGCACAACGGTGATTATTTAAAAAAGAGGGTTGCAAAAAAATAAAGTATAAGTGAAACGTACGGAGTTGTATTACATAATGGGACGTCATAACAATAAATTAAATAAAATATAATCCATATTTTGTTTTTGCACTTAGCTAGGTTCAAGGCCGCTTTTGTTGTTTGCATTGTATGAATAAAAGCTTTTAACCAATTTTTAAAGAAGATGTATAGCGACATATATTGGGGCTGATTGTAATGGTTGGATAGACAGATAGACATTGTCAATATTCTTATTACAAAGATTACTTCAGTCGATCATTAGAATATATACATACTGCTCAAGTTGCATTGAACGATAACTGCTTTCTAAAAAGCGCACGTCTCCAAAAAAACACAATCAGTAATCAACTTCCCCATTCATGCATAAACTTCCACTCTCCAGATTTTTTGTTGTTTGCAGAATATTAAAACATTTTTTTTTATTAAAAAAGAAATATAGTACATGTATTGGGGGTGGTTGTAATTGTTGGATAGACAGATCTGTTTCGGAAGCCACCAAACTCTCATTGTAATTTCCTTATAATAACGGTTATTTCAGTCCATCATTATACTATATGTATACGCACAGCCAGTGTTCCCAACTCTTCCGAGGCAAAAATCATTGCGAAACTACTGTGCAGAAACCACTACCGACAAAGTATAAAAAACATCAAAAATCGATGTGATAAAGTAACAAAATCTCCCAAAAAAGTTAAATTTGACAAAAATGTTGACCATGAATAATCAATCAATTATGAATCAACAAAATGTTTTTGAAATAAATTTATTTTTTAAATATTTAGATAATGTTTGTAACATTTTTTTTAAAACATAAATCAGAACTTATATAACATAAATGTAACAGTCTTTTTTGTTTTCAATTCTTTCATGGGTCAATGTCGGCTTTTTTGATATGTTTTAATCGAAAGAAAATATATGAGCAAATACACTACATTACATTATTATTTGAAAATAATTAAAATTTATATTACAACAAAATATAGTTGCAAATTAATTTTCTCAAATAAAATATGTATGTGTTTATATACAAAAAAAAATATGGTTTAGGAATTTATCCAAACATATTTTGTTTAAAAAATGTTTTGTTTGCAATGATTTCGAGTTATACCTTATAATTTAAAATTACATAAGTAGCAAAAACGTTTGTTTTAAAGCACTAATTTTTTATTTCTATTTATTCCAAGTCGTCACGTCAACCCATCAAGCAATGTATTATTATGCATGATTATACGATTTCAATTATAAAGGAATTTAACGAACATTAATTTGTTTAAAAAATATTTTAAGGTTTACAAATTTCCCAGTTTTGAACGAATTATATTTTTCCCAAAATCCTTGGGTCCTTATTAAAAATGCTGACCCATACATATTTTGACCAGATATGACAACTATAATATACATACCTTATCGGAGCGATCGTATATTGTAATCAAATCGAGTAATGATATTTATAGTTCATGGTAATAAAAAACCCGGGTGCAAAAGGATTCATAAATATGTGCATAACTCCATAACGTCCATAACTTGTATAAATATTAAGTCTCCAAAATCCATTTGTGAGAGTCTGGCGCATATTCTGTGTAAATTTAAGTATTCTGTAAAAAACTAGGGGAGCAATTTTTTTAGAAAGTATTTAAAAAAAATCGAAAGATGGCGCGTTGTGTCCTCTTTAAAACAACGTAATCTTTGCAAAGATCGGTTCAGCCGTTTCGAGATCTTATTTTCCTATTTATAACTGTTTATAAACATTTTAGCCAAAAATGAACTACATAGGTCGATATTAAATATTCTGACCCAAAAACAAAAAATAGTGCTGTAAAGCAAATGCTGCATATGAATTTTTTTAGCTATAAAGTATAACACAAGAAATCTAGAAAAAACGAACTAAAAATAACTTTATTTGTGTGTAAACACATATTTTATTTGTGAAAGTCAGTTGGCAAATGTATTTTGTTCTAATACATTAATATATGCGGTTCCAAACAAAATTTCTTGATTTTCAAATAAAATTTATTTGTTCACAAATATATAACTAGCTGGACCCGGTCCACTTCGTTGCCCCAGACTTCAGATTTCCGATCCCGTCCATTTATCAAAACATGGCTTATGTAGATAGGTACAGTAGAATCTCGTGTATTTATTCGTAGATACGGACAGTAGGAATCACTTCAAAAAAATGTTTTATATGGGCGGACCCACGCCTTCTCAATCAAGAACTTATAAATCCTATGCCACACTCTAAGCTTATCTGAAGATTCTCTGAAAATTTCATAAAAACGCATCTATTTCTGAACCAATCACGAATACTGCCACCAAAACATCTCCATAAAATAAGAGCACTCTCGCTAAGAAATTGTGAAGATATCTCAATTTCAAAATTTGGCTTTGGCCCATTAGTCAAGGTTGCTTAGATGTGCTGGGCCGCGCCCATTGATTCGATTTCTCCCATATGCACAAAATTACACCACTCTCGATAAGAAATTGTGCAAGATATCTTAGTTTCAAGATTTGGCTTATATGGACAGGGCCACGCCCCTTATTCCGATCTTCCTTATTTTTGGACCTATCACGTAGACTACCACCGGATACATATGCACAAAATTACAGCACTCTCGATAACAAATTGTGCGAGATATCTCAATTTCAAAATGAGGCTTACGTGGGCGGGGTGACGCCCATTAGTCTGCTCCCGCCCATTTTTTTAACTAATCACGTAGACTGCCACCAGATACATATAAACAGAATTACAGTACTATCACTACTAAATTGTGCAAGATAGCTCAAATTTTACTTATATGGGCGGGACCACGCCTATTAGTACGATCGCGCCCATTTTTGGACCATTCACATAGACTAACACCAGATACATATGCACAAAATTACAGCACTCTCTCTAACAAATTGACAAGATATCTCAATTTCAAAATCACGTAGACTACCACCGGATACCTATGTACAAAATTATAGCACTCTCGCTAACAAATTGTGCAATATATCTCAATTTCAAACTTTAATGGGCGGTGCCACGCCCATTGGTCCGATCCCGCACATTTTTGGACCAATCGCGTATACTGCCACCAGATTTATGCATAAAAACTAAATTTTGCTTATATGGGCGGGGCCACTCCTATTGGTCCGAACACGCCCATTTTTGGACCAATCACGTAGATCGCCAACGGATATATATACACAAAATTCCAGCTCTCTCGCTAACAAATTGTGCAAGATGTCACATTTTTAAAATTAGGCTTATATGGGCGGTGCCACGCTCATTGGTCCGATCCCGCCCATTTTTGGACCAATCACGTAGACTGCCACCAGATACATATGAACAAAATTACAGCACTCTCGCTAACAAATAGTGCAAGATATATCTCAATTTTAAAATTTGTCTTATGTGGGCGGGGCCACGCCCACTTGATATATCGAAAATTCAAGTACCCTATTTTCAGCACCCCCTACACATGTACATTCTGAGAAAATTTCAAGATGATCGGTCTAGCCGTTTAGACGTCTATACGGTACAAACAAACCAACAAATAAACACACATTCTTCTTTATATATATACACTAGCTGGACCCGGTCCACTTCGTTGCCCCAGACTTCAGATTTCCGATTCCGTCCATTTTTGAACCAATTACGTAGACTGCCACAAAATGCATCCATCAAATCGCTAACAAATTGTGCATGATATCTCAATTTCAAAATTTGGTTTATATGGGCGGGGTCCCGCCAATTGATCCGATCCCGCCACTTGTTGAACCATTCATGTAGGCTATCATCAGGTACATATGCACAAAATTACAGAACTGTCGCTAAAAAAATGTGTAAGACATCTCAATTTGAAAATAAAGTTTATATGGGCGGGGCCCCGGCCATTGATCCGATCCCGACCCTTTTTGGACCAATAACGTAGACTACCACCAGACATCACTTTCGCTAAAAATTGTGCAAGATATGTGTCTCAATTTCAAAATTTGGCTTCTATAGGCGGGGCCACGTCCATTGGCCAGATCCCGCCCATTTTTGGGCGAATCGCGTAGACTGTCATCAGATACATGTGCCCAAAACTGCAGCACTCTCGATAATAAATTGTGCAAGATATTTATATTTCAAACTTTGGCTTGTATAGACGTGGCCACGCCCATTGGTTCGATGCCGCTCATTTTTGGACCAATCACGTAGACTACGACCAGATATATATACACGAAATTACAGCACTCTCGGTAAAAAATTGTTCAATATATCTCAATTTCAAAAGTTGGCTTATATGGGCGGGTCCACGCCCATTGTTCCGATGCCGCCCATTTTTGGACCAATGACGTAGACTGCCACCATATACATATACATAAAATTTCAGCACTCTCGCTATCAAATTGTGCAAAATATATCAATTTCAAAATTTGGCTTATATGGGCGGGGCCACGCCTATTGGTCCGAACACGCCCATTTTTGGACCAATCATCTATATCGGCAACGGATCTATATATATACAGAAAATTCCAGGTCTCTCGCTAACAAATTGTGCAAGATATGAAATTTTTAAAATTTGGCTTATATGGGCGGTGCCACACCCATTGGTCCGCTCCCGCCAATTTTTGGACCAATCACGTGCACTGTCACCAGATACATATGTACAACATAACAGCACTCTAGCTAACAAATTGTGCAAGATACCACATTTTTAAAATTTGGTTTATATGGGCGGTGCCACGCCCATTGGTCCGATTCCCCTAATTTTTGGACCAATCACGTGTACTGTCACCAGATACAGCACTCTAGCTAACGAATTGTGCAAGAAATATCAATTTCAAAATTTGGCTTATATGGGCGGTGCCACTCCCATTTTTTGACCAATTACGTACCAGATACATATACACAACATTGCAGCACTCCCGCTAGCAAATTGTGCAAGATATCGAAATATCAAAATTTGGTCTATGTGGGCGGGACCACGCCCATTGGGCCGATCCCACCCATTTTTGGACCAATCACGTATACTGTCACCTGAAACATATACACAAACTTGCAGAACTCTCGCTAATGGATTGTGGAAAATATTTAAATTTCAAAATTTGGCTTATATGGGCGGGGCCACGCCCATTGGTCCGATTCCGCCCATTTTTTTAAAATTCACATAATCTGCCACTAAATGCATACACAAAAAATTTCAGCACTCTAGCTAAAAAATTTTCTCAATATCAAAATTGGACCCATATGGGCGGGTCCACGCCCACTTGATATATCGAAAATTCAAGCACCCCCTATTTTCAGCACCCCCTTCACATGTACATTCTGTGAAAATTTCAAAATGATGGGTCTAGCCGTTTAGACGTCTATACGGAACAAACAAACACACAAACAAACCCACAAACACTCTCTTATATATATACTAGCTGAGCCCGGTGCGCTTCGCTGCCCATGTCAAAATTAGAGCCGTAGAAACTGTATTTTATATCCGATCAGTACGAAATTCGGCAGAAAGAGGTTTGTTATTACATGAAGGAATACTGCCAAATTCGGAGAAAATCGGTTCAGATTTAGATATAGCCCCCATATATATGTTACCCCGATTTGACATGTAAGCGCTGTAGAGACTGTGTTTTATATCCGATCAGTAGGAAATTCGACAGAAACAGGTTTCTATTTTACATGAATGAGTATTCAAGGAAAATCGATTCAGTTTTATATATAACCTCCATATATATGTTCCTCCAGATTTGGTTACAAAGCGCTATAGAAGTTGTACTTTACTTCCGATCATTACAAAGTTCTCCAGAAAAATGTTTCTCAATTTAGGAACGAATATTGCTTAATTTAGCGATTATCGGTTCAAAATACATTTACCAATTATTCCAAATTATTATCGCAATGACCCTTATCGCATTGTTAGGGAGGTGTTGGGTATAATATAGTCGGCCCCGCCCGACTTTCTGCCTTTCCTTACTGGTATTAGTAATAAATTCACTGAATGAAAAAATACCGAATTCAGTGGAAAGTCCAGAAAATAGAAATGTATACTTATAAAATTTCCAAATTCTTGTTTCATTGGTCATGCATCACATTATTATATTGCGATTGTATTGGAGTGAGCAGCTGTAATTATCGCATACCGAGCATTTTTGTTCATGTATTTCCTATATAATACTTGCAAGATATATCAAAATATGGGCTGTGCCACGCCCACTGGTCCTATTCCGCCCATTTGTAACCCAATCACGTAGACTGCTACCAGATACATGTACGCAAAATTTCAACACTCTCGCTAACAAAATGAGCAATATAATTCAATTTAAAAATTTGGCTTATATGGGCGGTGGCACGCCCATTGGTCAGATCCCGCCAATTTTTGGACCAATCACGTGGACTGTCACCAGATACATATGTACAACATTACAGCACTCTAGATAACAAATTGTGCAAGATATATCAATTTCGAAATTTGGCTTATAAGGGCGGGGCCACGCCCATTGGTCCGATCCCGCCCATTTTCTGACCAATTACGTAGAATGCCACCAGATACATATACACAACATTGCAGCACTCCCGATAGCAAATAGTGCAAGATATCAAAATTTGGTCTATGTGGGCGGGGCCACGCCCATTGGGCCGATCCCGCCCCAATCACGCAGACTGCCCCCATATACATATACACAAAATTCCAGCACTCTCGCTAACATATTGTGCAAGTTATATCAATTTCAAAATTTGGCTTATATGGGGGGGCCAAGCCCATTGGTCCCATCCCGCCCATTTTGTGACCAATTACGTAGAATGCCACCAAATACATATACGCAACAGTGCAGCACTCCCGCTAGCAAATTGTGCAAGATATCAAAATTTCAAAATTTGGTCAATGTGGGCGGGGCCACGCCTATTGGTCCGAACCCGCCCATTTTTGGACCAATCACGTAGATCGCCAACAGATATATATACCCAAAATTCCAGGTCTCTCGCTAACAAGTTGTGCAAGATATCACATTTTTAAAATTTGGCTTATATGGGCGGTGCCACGCCCATTGGTTCGATCCCGCCCGTTTTTGGATCAATCACGTGGACTGCCATCAGATACATATGTACAACATTACAACACTCTAACTAACAAATTGTGCAAGATATATCAATTTCAAAATTTGGCTTATATGGGCGGGGCCACGCCCATTGGTCCGGTCCCGCCCATTTTTTTACCAATTACGTAGAATGCCACCAGATACATATACGCAACATTGCAGCACTCCCGCTAGCAAATTGTGCAAGATATCAAAATTTCAAAATTTGGTCTGTGTGGGCGGGGCCACGCTCATTCGTCCGATCCCGCCCATTTTTGGAGCCATCACATAGACTGCCACCATATACATATACATAACATTCCAGCACTCTCGCTAACAAATTGTGCAAAATATCTCAATTTCAAAATTTGGCGTATATATGGGCGGGGCTACGCCCATTGGTCCGATTCCGCCCATTTTTGGAAAATTCACATAATCTGACACTAAATGCATACACACGAAATTTCAGCACTATAGCTAAAAAATTTTCTCAATACCAAAATTTGACCCATATGGGCGGGTCCACGCCCACTTGATATATCGAAAATTCAAGTACCCTATTTTCAGCACCCCCTACACATGTACATTCTGTGAAAATTTCAAGATGATCGGTCGAGCCGTTTAGACGTCCATACGGAACAAACATACAAACAAACAAACAAACAAACAAACCCACAAACAGACACTCTCTTTTATATATATAGATAGATGGGCATTTCTCCAATGTCGAATGCTATATTCGTACGCATTCAAAGTGAAAAAAACATATGCCAAAACATTATTTCATTTTGACAAAAGGCGAAACTTATAGCTTCTGAGTAGCACTATAATTGGTGCTAAGATTGATTTTGCCCAATTGTTCTTTTTCAAGATAATTACAAAAAACCAAGCCATTCGCACGCGACAGAAACAGAAGTCGCTTTCAAAGCAAACCAATCAAACACTGATTTCAGGGAAACCTGAAGGAATATTTTAATGCGAATTTTAAAATGTCATGGATTCATATGCGAGTATCTTAATAATGTTTTTTTATTTTATTCAAAAATATTAAGTAGTTTATTTTTTATTTAATTTTAATCACATTGCACGCGACATGTCGCATGCGACATTTTTTTTCATCGTTCTTTGTATGTTATTTTTTTACTTTTTATGCAACTAGACATCCAAAGGTTGATTATAAATTATTTATATATATTTAATATATTTATTCAAAAATTATTTTTCTTATATCCCTTAAATATAAATCAAATGTTTAAAACATAAATTTTGTAATTATACGAATTTGCACTCAAATATTTTAAAATGTGTTATGAATAAATGTAGTTTTTGGGAAAATTAGTTAAATTTGATAGATTCCCTATAAAAAAATTGTAAAACAATATACTTTTGTGGACTTTCAGTTATTTGGATGCGGTTGACATCTCGTTGGAAATGCCCATATGTAAAAATTTTGTTTCCAAATATATTTTTTTTAAATTTAAACATATCAAAAAAGACGATTTTCCCCGTCCACAGAACTCAAAAATGTTAACTAGAACAAATGTTTTTGGAAGTTTTGCCGATGGATTTTGATTCTGAATCAATGTGCACCGGCCTCAGAAGGTCACCCAAACTGACTGTACAATGGAAGAACTTAACCGAGCATGAATTTTGATAATAAAATTCAATAATCTGCAAGCGTTGTTCGTTTGTCGTTTCAGGCTTAAATTATAGACCAAACTAAATATGATTGACAGTAACATGTTACACGAAAACAGCTGAGCTGCCAAAAACAGTGTTGCCAAAAAGAAAGTTACAAAAATCACCCTTTATTATCTACTCCGCTGAAGAAGTAGACGCCCTGAACTTAATATAAGACTGGGCACACTACTTAGCAAGTACACGCTGAACAAAAATCGTTTCTTTAGTATATTGTCCCAAACAAATTCTGCTTGAAATGTACAAATGCTTAGGGTACACCCGATATATATTATATTTGGCACGCACTATTACACAGTACAGAATTTTCAGCTCATTGATTTAGGACTCACTTCTGAGAATTGGACGTAAAAGTAGCCCCAAAAATAAGAACTTCTGCATCATTCTTTTAGTCAAGTTGGCTCAATTAATAATTTAATGGTCATACGGTTTTTTGGTCAAGGTGGGTTTTTAGCCTTTTCCTATATTTTAACACGGTTATATCTCGGTATACCGTACGAAACATCTCTTTTGTGTCTGAAGCAAAGTTGTAGATAATGAATAGGAGAAGACAAATGCGAAACAAACTCACGCGAAAAAATTACATCCAGTGCCTTTTTGCCATTTACCCCATTTTTCACCTTTTTTGCTCAATACCTGGATTACAAATCCACAAATATGGTGTTTATGGAAGTGCCTATATGGTGTTTTTGGAAGTGCCTATTTACAATACCGTATGGACGTTTCGTCGATGTTTTATAGGAAATAGTATAATGAAAATGCAGAACATAGATGCATAAACGCTCATAAATGTGCGTGGACGCTGAATTGCTCTTTTTTTCCTTCATGTCAAATAAAGCAAGAAAAGGGAAGTGGACTTTTTTTATTGATGTGTGTTTTACCTTTGGCTACCTGTAATGAATGAGTTTCTACAGAAATTTCACCCGCATTTATGAGTCCTAATTTTTGGAAAGTTTTGAAAAATTGTAAACGCACACTTATCACACACAAGTCATAAATGATGGTAAGTACCTATCAGTCAAATTTTGAAAAATACGTAGTATTTATAGGTGTTCATTGATTGATTTATGTCACTCAACAAGTACCGACGAACGCGAAAAGTACAATTTTTAAATTATAATTTAGAGAGAAAAACATTTTAAAAAGCATTAAAAATTTCAATATGGAAAATAACGAGTGCCCAAAATTGGATGATTTTTGCTGCGTTTGTGGTCATATCGTCCCAAAAAGAGGCAATCAGGATCGAAAAACTTGTTAACTGGGGAATTTAAAATAGCGTATTGTTATTATTTTGATGAAACAGACTTAAATGTTGCAAAGTTTGTGTTTTTGTAATCCAGTTATTTAGCAAAAAATATAAAAAATGGGGGAAATGGTAAAAATTTGAATTTTTGCGATTTTTAAGGCACTGGATGCACTTTTTTCGGTTAGGTATGTTCAGCATTTTTTTCTTCTATTCAATATCTACTGCTTCAGAAACAGAAGAGAGATTCCATACGGTATACCGAGATATAACCGTGTTATAATATGGAAAAGGTGCTAAAAATCCACCTTTAGCAAAAAAATTCGTATGACCATTAAATTATTAAATGAGCCAACTTAACAAAACGAATGATGCAGAAGCTATTTTTGGGGCTTCTTTCACGTCCAATTCTCAGACCTGAGTCCAAAAATCATGTGTTGTACTGTGTTACATATTTAGGAAGAAGCTGTTCTCAACAAATTTTTGGTTCCGTCCTAATATTTATTTTTTGGGATTTTTATTTTTACGAAACAAATATTTATGTTCCTTTTTAAATACATTTTAAATTTTCATAAAAATTAATTTATAATTGAAATGTATAATACTGCATTGGTTGATGAGTTGACAACAAATCGTCGGCTTAATGCTATTTTGGTCCATACGCTATTTTTGTGTTTTTTGAGTTAGGAGTTGATAATATGGGTTCCAAGCATGCTCTTTCAGAATCTGCAATTATTTTTTTCCTATCTCGCCTAGTTTTCGAGATATTGGTAGGGTAAATTTGTTTTACTCTGAATAAAGGGAAATAATTTCGATATTTTTGCTCGATATATTGTTATAACTTGCTTATTTTTGGATGTAATGGCATAGAAATGCATGAGAATCTTGCAAACACTGTTGGGAACCCTATGAAATAAAAATTATGTATCTCTTCAGCCCCGTTTTTACTCAAACAATAAATTGCGTTTTTCTCCGATCATACAAAATGGCGTGTGGAACAAATAGCATTGAGCCGACGAAATGATCACCTGGAATAAATATAAATTAAAAACAAGTAAGAAGCTTCAGTCGGGTAAACCGACTAGGGTATACCCTCACTTTGTGAGTAATGTAATATGGAATATTACACGAATTAATATGTCAATTTGTGTGGGAGGTACCAGAACGGGTTTAACAAATACACCTAATTGTGAGCGTTTTTGTGCACTGGTATATTAATGTTATGATCTATTCAATTTTGGAATGATTTGGCCATTTTGTGTTGGAGGTACCAACAGGGGCATGTTGAAATCGCCCATTTTTCACTTTAGGTTAGGTTAGGTTAGGTTGAATAGAGGAGACGTTTAAAACGTCTCATGTCCATGGACATACACTTAAGCCAGTGGTTCGGCCTGTTTATGATTTTCATACCCCACGGATTACAGAAAATCGGTACTAGACACGTATTTTCTCAGTATCTTCCAGTCATATCCTCTGAGATGAGTCAAGTCTGGCAATATGTCGGAACCGAAATATCGGGATCTTGCATTTGTGAAAGCTGGGCAGTGACACAGAAAATGTTCTATCGTTTCGATGTTTTCCCTGCATGCCCTGCACTCGTCGTTTTCTGCTAGTCCTATGCGATGAAGATGTGCCTGTAAGCTTGAGTGTCCCGTTAGAACACTTATCATCTTACTAATCTCGATCTTGTTTAGTTTCAAAAAACTACTGGTTTTCTTCTCATTTGGGTCACCCCACAGTATCTTTGCAGTTGCTCTATTCCACACAGTTTTGTGAGCCATCACTGCCCAATGCTTCAGCTCATCCTTCGTGGCTTCGAAAGGTTTCCAATTTTCCAAGTTTATTACTCGAAGTTCTCTGCCCTTTGAAACCAAGCTGTTTGCTCGTTCATTTCCAATCACTCCGTTGTGTCCCGGTACCCAGAAAATACGCAGTTGACCATGGACTGAGTAATTATTTATCGTTCTTTTACAGTCTAACACGGTTCTGGATTTGACCTTTTCCGATGTTATTGCTTTGATCGCCATTTGGCTATCTGTGAATATGTTGGCATATTTAGGCTTTGTGGTATTACTGAGCCAGTTAACACACTCCGTGATTGCTCGAACTTCTGCTTGAAATACTGTGTTATGGTCTGGGAGGCGGAAGTAAAGTTCGACTTCTGGTTCATCAATAAAAAGTCCCAGACCCGTCCTTCCTCCTAGCCTGGACCCATCAGTGTAGCAGCTGGTTCCCACTGGCGCATGAGCAAGTGTTCCGTTTCCCAAGAGCGTCTGTCTGGCACGAACGATTCACAGGTAGCTGTAAGCCGCACTTCAGGAATGCGGTCGGAGATTTCCGTTGTTTGAATATGACCGACCAGTGATTGTAATATCTTCTGATGGTACGACTTGTGGTCTCGATTTATCCATTCACCCATCACTTGTAGACGTCTTGCTGTGAGGGCTGCCTCATACTTTATACGGATATCTATTGGTTGGATGTGCAGTATAGTCTCCAACGCTCTTGTTGGTGCGGTTCTAATTGCTCCGCTTATGCCTAGACAGCACATACGTTGCACTTTTTGCAATGGTATTACGTTGTACTTTTTGTCCATTGATGTTCACCACACTACAGAGGCGTAGGTGATTATTGGTCTAATCACGCTCATGTAAAGCCAGTGTGTCATATTTTGATGAACCTGTGCAAACGTTTGTTGTATTTTCATGCATTACTATCGCTATAATCTGTTAACTTTTTGTATAAAATGGTACATTTGTGTGGTAGGTACCAAAATTGGCGTGGCAAAAACCCCCATTTTTCAATGGGCTATAGGTACTATAAAAGTATTAAAGTTATTAGCTGTTAAATTTTTGGTGGAAAATGGTGTGTTTTGTGGGAGGTAAAAAAAGGGACGGGGCAACTTCGCTCATTTTCATATGGTGGTAGCGACTAATAAACTACACTACAGGGTGGCTGATATGTAATGCAACAAAGTAAAGCGCTATAGTTTTTTTAATTTTTTTTTTAAATTTTATTGTTCAAAAGCAAAAAATGTCGGAAATAACATAAAATTTTAGAAACAGTTTAGATTTGTTCGAATTGGCCACCTTTGGCACGAATTATGGCCTTCAAACGGCCGACAAAGCCATCACACGCTGCACGAAAGTGGCTCTGCGGTATTTTGGCCCATTCCCGGCGAAGCTCCGTCTTGAGATGATCGATACTTTGGTATTTTTTAGTGCGAACCTTACTCTCTAAAATGCCCCAGGCGCAAAAGTCCAACGGATTGCGATCCGGAGATCTTGGTGGCCATAGAAATGGAGCGAGGAACCTCCTTTTTAATCCATTTTTGGTTGACGCGTGCTGAGTGCGATGGTGCTGAGTCCTGTTGGAATGTCCATGGTCTGCGGCCGAAATGTTTGTCTGACCAGGGCTTCAATACAGTCTTTAGGACATTTTCCCGAAAATATTCGGCATTTTTTTTGACCCCATGGTCGATGAATACGAACGGGGAGCGACCATCGGCCGTTACGGCGGCCCACACCATTACCATCGGTGGCGCTTGAGTTCTGGTGGCCAATCGAAGGGGTACATTTCCAGCTGACCTCTTTGGCAAGTAAACCCGATCATTTTTTTTTTTGTTCACAAACTGCTCAATTTGGAATGGCTTCTCATCGGAAAAAACCAAATTCGGTAACTTGCCACTTTCGTGCAAGCGAAGCAACTCCTTGGCTCTTTCCAGTCTAACTTTTTTTTGTGCATCGGTGAGCTCTTGCACTTTTTGGAACTTCAATGGCTTTAGTCCAAGCTCATTTTTTAATATGTGTTGTATCCGTTCTCGCGATATGTTCAGCTCACGAGCAATTTTTCTACTAGCAATTTTTCAGATTTCGATCAAATCTGGCCTTCACTTTTCGGATCATTTCTGGTGTTGTTACCGTATTTTTTCGTCCACTTTTTGGACGCGATGCAACACTGCCAGTATCACGGTAACGAGCAATGGTACGGGAAATAAAAGATTTATTCACATTTAAATGCTGGAGGGCTCTAACGATAGCCACATGTGTTTTCCACCCAAATATAAAGCAATCACACTATCACGCTTGAATTCCATCACGAATAACTTTTTTTCTGAATGCAATAGATCAAAATGCTTTTGTAAGCTTGTAAACAATAAAATGAACTGTCACTGAAATAAATCTGTCAGCTATCAGACTAGCGGTTTAGAAATGATAGCAACCTGAAGTTGATTGCAATACATATCAACCACCCTGTATGTGTGGAATTTCAGAAAAGTAGTATAAAAGTTTGTAGCGTGACAAAATTTAATGCATTTCGTACTTACATATTCTCCCCTTATTCAGTTAACAATCCCAATGAAACATGGTGTGTGTTAGTAATTCTCATTAACTTTATTAACTCGGGAATACTTAGTGTCGGCTTTATACGACCAAATGTATGGATCCCCATCGTAAAGAAAACGAGCATAAGTAGATGTGTGGCACGACCGCAGTCGAAAATACCCGACTTAACCCGATTGCGATCCATTCAACCTATATTTAAGAGTAGCTAGCCAAGATTTGTTCGCTCCCGCGATCCGTTAGCTCCACAACTTACATTTAAGAGTAGTTAGCTGCGATTCGTTCTCTCCCGTGATTCGTTCGCTCCCGCGATACGTTCGCTCGTACCTAGTTTAACCATGTTTGATTATCTTAGAATACGTGACCTACAAAGACGAAGATAAGCTATAAACCCCAAGCGAAGTCCAAAGCCGAGGCCGAAGCGAATGCCAAAGCCGACGGAGAAGATCGAAGCGGAAGCGTGAACTGAACCCGACGCCAGGGATGGAAAATTCAAGTTTTTAAAAAGTTCTAAAATGGTATTTTTTAAGCTGGCAAGGTACTTTACTACTTTTTTCATTTTTCAGGTAAAAAAATATAAAGAAACAAATTGCTCTATTTTTCATAAAAAATCTTTAACGATATATTAATTGTAAGCCATCATTTAATATATCGTTAAAGATTTTTGTCCATGGACAGGAGGCATTAAAACGGCTATCTAATACATACCGTCGGGATATATTTTGTCAAACGATTTTAAAACTTCCTATCCCCGAAACCGTAAGAGGGAACCACCTAAAATTTGCATGTATTGGTCAATTTATTGGTATATTAAGTGCGAGTTGACTGAAATTCAGAACAGATATGCGTTTTGTCGTGGGAATAATTTATATGTACGACAGCCAATTTTTTGAGATTTGCCAATTTTAAATGGTTTTTTTGAAAGCGCAATTTTTAATTTTCATAGAAATCGTACCTCGAGTGTGTGAAAAATGTTATTTGTCAGAATAAATCGATAAAAGAAAATAGTACTGAAACGGCCGCGGGGGTACTTCGGTACTCGGAACACCCCCGTTATAAGTTATTAGAGAATCAATATTTCATTAAATTTTGACCCTTTGTGGGGGAGGTACTAGAAGGAGTAGACCGAATTGGCCCATATTCGAACTTAGCCTGAGAACTTAGATATAGGCAAAAATATTACAGCATAACAAATTTGAAGTCAATCTTTTACTCATTTCGAGAGTTATGGTGCGCACCAGCCAGCAGACAGACAGACGGATGGACGGACATTGCTTAAATGACTTAAAATGACCCAAAACGGATTTCCGCCGAATATACTTGGGGTCTTAGGTCACTCCTTTGATGTGTTACACTTTTGGCCCGTAGCAACTGATATATACCCTCGCCACACTAAAGTGAGGGTATAACTAGTGCTTTAAAAACTAATTTTATTTCTACTTATATCATTTTAAATTGTAACGTATAACTACTAATCAATGACAAATTTATAGCGAAATACGAAAAATCTGCAAAGATTTAAAAATCTTCTTTAAAAACCATATATTTGGTGAAATTCCTAAACCATAATTTTATTTGAATGTAAATACATATTTCATTTGAGAAAATATTTGTTGTTGTAATATGTTAATACATATATGCGTTTCAAAAAAGTTTATTGATTTTCAAATAAAATTTATTTTCTCATAAATACATAATATTTTAAAAATTGTGTTCCAAATACCTTTTTATACCCTCCACCATAGGATGGTGGGGTATATTCATTTTGTCACTCCGTTTGTAACACCTTTAAATATTGATCTGATACCCTATAAAGTATATAAATATATTCTTAATCGTCGTAAAATTTTTGTAATCACGCTACAGTAATAATAGAGCTAGGTTGATCAAATGTGGTAGACAAATTTCTTATAGTTGCAGGTTGTTTGGGATTGCAAATGGGCCATATCGGTCAATGTTTTGATATAGCTCCCCTATAGAGGTCGCTACGGGTTTGAGCCATAAATACCACATTTTTAAAGCAATTGAGCAGAAACTTTGCAGTTTGCACTCTATTTTGACAAGAATGCATCACAGCAAAAATTTTACAAATCTGTTCATATTTTGTTATAGTCACCCTATAGAGGTCGCTCCAAACTATATGTATTTAAGCCATAAATACCATATTTCTAAGCATTTTAACTGAATATTGGCAGTTTGTATTTAATTAAGACAAGAATTTATCGCAGTAAAAATTTTTAAAATCAGTTCATATTTTGTTATAGCCCACCTATAGATGTCGCTCCCAAGAATGCTTATTTAAGCCATAAACACCACATTTTCTAGAAGATTTAGCAGAAACTTTGCAGTTTGTATTCTATTTTGGCAAGAATTAATCTCAATAAAATTTATACAAATCAGTTTTTATATTATTGTGGTCCCCGTGTAGATCTAGTCCTCAAATATACTAATTTCAGCCATAAATACCACATTTTTCAGCGTTCGTTTTTATACCCTACACTACACTGTGTTCCAGGGTATTATGAGTTTGTGCATTTGTTTGTAAAACCCAGAAGGAGAAGAGATAGACCCACCGTTTATTATACCGATCGACTTGGAATAAGTTCCTGAGTCGATTTAACCATGCCCGTCTGTCCGTCCGTCTGTAGATGTATCGTTTTAATCAAAGTGCAGGTCCTATTTATGGTCGGATTGTGATGAAATTAAGCACATTGCTCTTTTTTAGCCCAAGGACGATCCCTATTGAAATCAGACTAAATCGGTTCAGATTTAGATATAGCCCCTATATATGTTTAACGCGATTTGACATGTATTTTATATCCGATCAGTACGAAATAGGGCAGAGAGAATTTTCTTATTACATGTATGAACACTGCCAAGTTCTTATCGCAATGCCCATTTTCGGCCCCGCCCGACTTTCTGTCTTTCCTTACTGGTTTTTCAATAATTTGCTTAAACAAAAAGGATCGTTTCATGATTTGCTCCATATCCAAAGATTTTTCTAGTAATATAGCGTGATCCATTTCGAGGTTCCCTACTTTTTTTAAGAAAAAACGCAGAAAATTCAGAACATTCTTTGGCATTTATTTTTTGAAGATTATGTCTATCAAATGTTGGCCGCGGCTATGTCTCAGATGGTCCATCCGTTGAGTCCAATTTTCGATGATTCATTCGAGCATTTCGACTGGTAACTGGCGAATGACACGCGAGATGTTTGGCTCCAAGGCCTGAATCGAAGCGGTCCGCATAAACTTTAGACTTTACATATCCCCACAGGAAAAAGTCTAACGGTATGATATCACACGATCTCGGTGGCCAATCGACCGGCCCAAATCGTGAAATTATCTGCTCATCGAAGTGTTCTCTCAATAAATCCATTGATTGAAGCGATGTGTGGGAAGTGGCGCCGTCTTGTTGAAACTAAATGTCGCGAGATCACGAGCTTCAATTTCAGGCATCAAATAGTCGGTTATCATGATAACGGTCGCCATTGACGGTTACGTTCTCACCGGCATCATTTTTGAAGAAATATGGACCGATGATTCCACCGGCCCACAAACCACACCAAACCGTTGTTTTTTCTGGATGAAGTGGCAGCTCTTAAATCTCTTCAGGTTGCTCTTCGTCCCAAATGCGGCAATTTTGCTTGTTTACATACCCATTGAGCCAGAAATGGGCCTCATCGCTGAACAAAATTTGGCTCGAAAACGTCGGATCTTCTTGGAACTTTTCAAGAGCCCATAGAGCGAAGCGATGTCGCTTGGGAAGCTCGGGCGGCTTCTGTTCTTGTACACGCTGTATTTTGTATGCATTCAATTTAAGATCTCGACGTAAAATGCGCCAAGTCGTTCCATACGTCAGTCCGAGTTGCTGCAAACGGCGCCGAATCGACTCTCCACGGTCTTCGTGTACCCTCTCAGCTACGGTCGCTTGAGCGAAGTGCACGAAACACATTCCTCACAGAACGTGAATTTTCGTAATAAAGTTTAACGATTTGTAAACGTTGTTCAGGCGTAAGTCTTTCCATGATGAAATGCCAAACAATACTTAACAAAAAAAACATGACAGCATGACACGACTCACACGTGATCTGTCAAAAAAGGCTATTGAAAATTGTATATCTACTCACCCTATAGAATTGAATGCAATCCATGTGGAGGGTATATAAGATTCGGCATGGCCGAACTTAACGCTTTTACTTGTTTCTATTCAAACCTACCAAAATTGTGATTTTGCCCCGTGTAGCCAGGGTTACCATAAACATTTTTCTGAATGGAGGACATTTGTGCCAGAAAGGGAGGACATTACTGACATTTACAAAGAGCCCCTGGAACCTTCGGAGGACATTTTTTAAATAAAAATAGCAGTAATTGGAAAAAATAAATATTTTATTATGGTCAACAATTCATTTTTTGAAAAGGTTATTAACATTTTCTAAAAACGTTGTATTTTTCGCAATATCTTTTTGAAACCGCTGATGGGATGAACAATTGATATTAAAAGAAGATGAAGTCTACTTAATTTAGGATTATTTAAAGCATTCTTGAAGTAATTAGGATAAATGGTTCTCGAGTTATGCTAAAATATGTGGTTCAACCTCTATTTTTTTAGATGTTTATCTTTGTTATATTTATATTATAACGTTTGGCCCATCTAGCGGTTGCTTTTTGAACTAATGCCGCCTCGCATATGCGATTTGACACCGTTGGACTTTTTTGTGGGGAGATGGGAAGGATAAGTGCTACACCAGGGCCACACAATCGAAAATGTGTAGAAAAATTGGGTCGGCACAGAATGGGCCGCGACAGGCATTTCAATAAAGGCAAAATCATAGAAAAATATCGCCTTTCCGCTATTAAATCAAATGACATCATCGTTTGAGCAAACAATTTTAAAATAAAAACATAGTTTTTGACAAGAATGTGAAAACAATTTTTAATATCGGAAAAAAATTACAGATAAATATTTCTGAAATTTTTTTTTATTTTTTTATAAAAGTTTTTTTGAAAAGGCTATAGAAAATACTTTGGGCAAAATTTTCTAAATACAATAGGTTATTAGTTATATGAATGGAAAAAAGACCGCTGTCAAAATTCAACACCCTCCAACTCGGACAGTCCTTAACCGACCTGGTTGAAATTTTGTGTCATAACTACTATCTAATAGGACTAAACTTGGAACAAGTTTCATCCTGATCAGAAGACGGTAGAAGGTATTGGAAATTCGCTCACTTGGCTTGAAATCCGTCATATGTATATACAAACTACTAAATTCCACCATTGCGTCACTCATTCAAATGGAACTTTGAATAATGAAAGTCACATTCACGAAATAAGCACTAGTTGAAAAAAAAACGTTAGATGGCGGACCCTGTATTAACTGACATACATTGTATACAAAAAGCAAAGACTCATTCGAAATGTCCGCCTTCACACATGCCTTAAATCGCACTGACCAATCATCAATAGCCGCACGCACCTCGTCCCTTTGCGATAGTGACCACAGCACGAATCAAAGCAGTCTTAATTGAATCGATGTTGGGGTATCTTTTGTGGCAGACCTTGTCCTCTTAAACTGTCCACAACATGTAATCCAGTGGGTTTAAATCAGGGCTGCCGAGAGCCTTTCATCAGAAGAAATAAAAGCTGACAAATTGTTTTAAAGCCATGTCTGGGTCATTTTAGCCTTATGTGCCGGCGCAGAATTATACTGGAAAGTCCATGCCTGGTTTTGGAATTGGGAATGCTTAAGTGGTTTCACACAGTGCTGTGGAGTCGGAGTATTTTTGCAAGACTACTTTTACTACGTTTGTCACAAGCAATGTCAGTTTAACAATAAATAAGAAAACGTTGTCGCAAAAGAATAATTTGATTGAATTATAATATTTAATATGTTTTATAAAATTATGTTTATAATCAATCACCCTGGAGCTCCCTGACAAACAACTCTGCTATTATTTGGCTGCTATGTATCTTCTAATTGATTTGTAGACAAACTGTAAATAATAAAGCATGTATGTATGTTAGAACATATTAAAAATGTAGTAGTCTATTGTATGGATCAAAGCGAGATGTTGTCTTACCATATATCAAACTTTTTAGTCAAAAGCGAATTTTATTGGTCAATATTCTGACCCAAATGCTGACAATTCAAAAGTTTCCACGTCCATGAATAGAATACTAAACTACATCAGAAAATAACATGAAAAACTTTGGGTGCAAAATCGTGTTGCATATTGTCATTAAAAAAACATTAACTGTTCAGTGTTAAAAATATCAGCAGTTTCCAGAAGTATCAAGTTGTATTGTGCCTGAATAAATGTATTTCACAATTAGCATTAGCAGCTTCAGTACCTAAACGTGTGATGATTGATTGTTAATGATTTTAATAAAAAAAATAACCAGTTAGTCGTTAACAAAAGCGATATATGGTCTCCGGTTTTTGTTAAAATCTATTGTTTTTGTTATTCCGGCTTTCCACAAAATATTCAATATTTTCATGCAGTGCTCGATCCATTTTATTGTTATTAACTATCTGGTTATTTTCCCACATGTCTTCACTTCATTTACCTATAACATTAAATTGGAGTCCGCAGTATATTTGCGAGATATCGCACCTCGGATAATTTAGATTTATTGGTTTAATTAATTCTTTGAATGAAATCATTTTGAGTTCACTGATAAAAATATTTTTAATTTTGCCACAAGGGCCAGTACAAAACTAAAGGCATGCTGAGTACGATTGCAAATGTTATAAAATTGTATAACAGTGCGGAGGGAGGGATGCAGATAAATAAATTTCCACCACCGTCTGTTAATAAAGCACCGCGGACAAACATGTTTGCAACGTTTCTTTTTGTGTTTTGTACACACACATCTCCATCTTTTTGCAGAAACGTTTCAACGTCACTTTTTGTGTTGTATACACACACATCAGGAACTTTTGAGTTCTGTACACATACATCTGCACATATTATGCCGTCATATAAATAAAAACGCCTGTCGTAGCGAACGGACGTGTTATCGCAGAGCGGATAGTTTTTAACCTATTACGCAATACCTATTCACCTACCTACTACGCAACCAGGAGGTTTGTTGTTTATAAAGCGTAGGTTGAATTGGATGCGTCGGTCTCTGGACAGATATTTCTGAGCTCAGTCTGGAAGGCCTATACCGACGTACCTATTACGGGCTAATACTGGCTATGGGGGTGTCTCAACCAATTTATGATAACCAATTATGATAAACCAAACCAATTTATGATAAACCAAAAAAGACGAAGGAGATTACGGCGCAGGGGAGGGAAAACCCAGTGCCGGCGACAAGCGTTGATTCACTCACGAGTCATGTGTCGTCGTTATCGAACAATCGTGAGCAAGCAACTTCTACGAGCTTTGGTGCCTTGGATCCCGTAGTCGAAAATGAAACAAGAGCACATCCAGCCGCAGGCAAAACAAATGATAAGACAGATGAAGCAGAACCCAGCCGGGGCTTTAAGCAACCCCAGCCTTTAAAAGCCAGTGGGGACTCTGACTCTGAATCATCAAATGAAAACAATATCACTATTGTTGCTAACTCAAAGAGACTGTCAGGGGCACAAAGAAGGAAACTGAATAAGTTGAACCGACAGAACCTATTACGGGATGAACCTGACAATTCTACCTCCAATACAAACATGGAGGCCGCTAAAAGCGCTGTGAAAGTGACTAAGAAGAAAAAGGGCTCGCCGTCTTCCAGTAATTCGGATAAGCCTAACGTAACCACACAAAAGGAGGTCTCTAGTCTGGGTCCTTCGATTGTGGGCGGTAATGTTGACCCAATAACGCAGTTCCAGTCAACCAAATCATCCGTTAAGGATGAGGCTTTAACCAAAAAGACTCTACAGACACGGAAAAATCAATTGGCCATAAACAAGGGTAAGAAGCCACCGTCTTATTCTAATATAGCTAAACAACATTTTCGAGACGATCTATGCTACGCCATAATTGATAGCAGTAGTGCATCTGGCAGAATCCCCGAAGACCAAAAGAGTAACTTCGAAGATTTGGTCTATACGAGGGTAGCGGAATACGTCCTCGAATCTAAGGATGAACCACCAATCGAAGTAATGAGTTGCAAGTTTGAGAGGGGTGTTTTGATGCTAAGGCTGGCATCACAACGCTGCGCTGGTGTCCTCGTAAAACTTGTGGATAGCTTCCCCTCACCTTGGGACGGCGCAAAGCTAAAATTGGTAAGGAAAAGCGACATTCCTGAACTCATAAAAACGACCCTATATGTTAAGGGATGTCCCAGTAAGTTCTCATCAGAGTACATACTCGACATCATTGGCAAACAGAATTCAAAACTTTCCGTGAGAAAGTGGGAAGTCTTCTATAGGAAGGATGATATCGAGGGTACTCTCCTCGTGTTAGGCATAGACCCAGAATCCAAGAACAATCTTGTCATGGCGAAGGGCATGGCGTACTTCTTGATCTGGACAGTCTTTTTCAAAATTGGAAAGGTCCCGATTGGCAGGACAAATGAATCGAGTCCATATATACTGTCTGAAGAGGCAAACACTGGTATTGAACGGATGGAGACAAGTGAGACACTGCCAAAAACTGATGTGGAAGTAGTCAATAACACCACCAGTTCACCAATAGTACCGCCACTTTTGCAGGAAGTTCCCAGCAAAGTTGGTGATCAAAATAAAAAGAGCCACAAAACGATTCAAACCAATGAGGGAGCGACAAAAAATAACACCGCCTCCCAAAATTGTCGACTGGAAGATGGTGTAATAGGTAGTGAACGAAAGGAGGAGAATGACCCACTACCAAATAATGAGGGGGTGCCACCAGATAGGATAGACTCCCAAAAGAAACTTTTACTGGAAGGACAATGATTGAGGTCATCCAGATAAACCTCCACCGGAGCGAGACAACATCCAAGGATCTGATGGACATCATAAATAAAGGCAGGGTTCATATTGCTTTGATCCAGGAACCATGGACAACTAGCAACAAGGTTACTGGATTAAACCATGTGAACTATAACCTTTTCTACGCTAACACAGGTACTCGTCCAAGGACTTGTATTCTGTGCCATAAAAACTTATGTTTTATTTTCTCTCCAGAGTTGTCAACATCGGACGCAACGGTGCTGAGGCAAGGTAATGGAAATATGTACCTGGCGTCAATATATCTGCCATTCGATGCGCCGACATTGCCACCTACGTCGGAATTACAACGTCTGGTGAGGGAATCCAAACACACAAGTAATGAGTTATTAGCTGGATGTGACGCCAACTCCCATCATATCGCTTGGGGTAGTATTAACACCAATAAAAGGGGACCCGCCCTTATCGAATTTTTGAATACAAATGACCTCATAACTCTTAACATAGGAAACACTGCAAGCTTTGTTAACAAAATTAGGGAAGAAATATTAGATATAACGATATGTTCAGAAAATCTTATTGATGAGATTCATGAGTGGAGGGTTTCGGATGAACACTCCTATTTGGCCACCGCCAAACCCCATAAGTTTCCGTAATAAGGCTAAGACCGACTGGACTAAATTCGGAAATCTACTTAGAAATCGATTGGGGCAGCCTACACGCGATTATCTATGTGCAGAAGACATTGATATCAATGTTAAGAAGATTACCGAGGCTCTTGTAAAATCATTCGAAGATAGTTGCCCACTTCGAGAAAGGAAATCTGCCTTTGAGAAACCCTGGATGACAGGACAAATTCGCTCGATTGGCAAAGATGTCCGCAGACTTTACAATAGAGCTCGACGTAAAAAACAATCAGTATATTGGGACGACTACCACAGAAGACTCAAAGAATACAATAAAATCGTTAGATCGGCGAAACGTAACTCCAGGAGGCTTTTCTGTGAACAGGTAGACAGCGTTAACAGCATGTCTAAAATGAAAAAGTTCCTCTCAAAAACTCATGTCCAAACCGAAACACTGGTGGATGAAACGGGTAAAAGGATGGAAACTATAGAGGATACCGTAAGGCTCTTGATGAAAACTCATTTTCCGACTGGTAATGCTGGACCAACAGAGGAACAGTTACAGAATGAAAATGTATTGCATCAAGTACCTATTACGGATATAACAGATGGTATGGTTAAAGAAGCGATAACAAGTTTCTCTCCCTTTAAGGCTGCGGGACCGGATGGAATATTTCCAGCACTTCTGCAGAATGAGGTGGATCTGGTATCAACTCATCTGGCTGGAGTGTTCACTGCATGCCTAAGCCATTCGTATACCCCAAAAAACTGGCAGGAATCAAGGGTGGTCTTCATACCAAAGACTGGCAAGTCGAGTTACACGACCCCAAAGGCTTATTGACCCATTAGCATTACTTCTTTCCTGTTAAAAACAGTGGAGCGAATAATTGATGACATGGTCAAAGGTAAAATAGCGGATGACAGGCTAACATTCAAACAACACGCCTATGTCAAAGGAAGATCAGTGGAAACAGCTCTGCATGAGGTAGTGCACCACATAGAAGAGTCCTTCAGTAAAGAAATGTATACACTTGCTGTTTGCATAGACATTGAGGGCGCATTTAACAATGTACAGACCGATACACTTATCTAGTCCTTAGACGAGTTTCAGGTTGACCGGGGGCTGAAAAACTGGATCAACAATATGCTAAGGAATAGGTGGATTATTTGTGGGTCATATGACGTAAAAATTAGAGACAAGGTAAATCGTGGTATACCTCAGGGGGGCATTTTATCGCCTCTTCTATGGGTTACGACGATACACAGTCTCCTAAAAGCCCTCACCAATGAAGGACTTAAACCAGTCTGTTATGCAGACGACGTTGTAATACTTCTAAGGGGCTTTCATCCAAATCTATTATGCAGAAGAGCTGAAGAGGCACTTAACATAGCATATAACTGGGCACAACCAAGGGGATTAAATGTTAACCCAGACAAAACAGAAATATGTCTATTTACAAGAAAAGCGAAGATCCCACGTTTTACCCCGCCTCGATTCCTGAATAAGACAATTGCTATAACTAAAAAGGTAAAATACTTGGGAGTAATCTTGGATCAGAAACTGTACTGGAAAGATCATCTTGAAGAAAGAGTTACAAAGGCACACAGATGTTGGTCGTTGTGCAGAAGAGCTATAGGTTTAAAATGGGGACTACGTCCAAATGTGACTCACTGGCTTTACATGAGCGTGATTAGACCAATAATCACCTACGCCTCTGTAGTGTGGTGGACATCACTGGACAAGAAGTGCAACGTAATACCTTTGCAAAAAATTCAACGTATGTGCTGTCCAGGCATAAGCGGGGCATTTAGAACTGCACCAACAAAAGCGTTGGAGACTATACTGCACATCCGTATAAAGTATGAGGCAGCCCTCACAGCAAGACGTCTACAAGTGATGGGTGAATGGATAAATCGAGACCACAAGTCGTACCATCAGAAGATTTTAGAATATCTAGTTGGTCACACTCAAACGCCAGAAATCTCGGACCGCATTCCTGAAGTGCGGCTTACAGCTACCTGTGATACGTTTGTGCCAGACAGACGCTCCTGGGAAAATGGAACTTTGGCCCATGTGCCAGTGGGAACCAGCTGCTACACGGATGGGTCCAAGCGAGGAGGAAGGACGGGTCTGGGACTTTTTATTGCTGAACCAGAAGTCTAACTTCACTTCCGCCTCCCGGATCATAACACGGTATTTCAAGCAGAAGTTCGAGCAATCACGGACTGTGTGAACTGGCTCAGTAACACGACAAAGCCTAAATATGCCAACATCTTCACAGATAGCCAAATGGCGATTCAAGCAATAACATCGGAAAGGGTCAAATCCAGAACTGTGTTGGACTGTAAAAGAACGATAAATGATTACTCAGCCCATGGTCAATTGCGTATTTGCTGGGTACCAGGACACAACGGAGTGATTGGATTGGATCAATATTAGTAAGATGATGAGTGTTCTAACGGCACACTCAAGCTTACAAGCACATCTTCATCGCATAGGACTAGCAGGAAACGACGAATGCAGGACATGCAGAGAAAACATCGAAACGATGGAACATTTTCTGTGTCACTGACCGGCTTTCACACATGCAAGATCCCAACATTTCGGGTCTGACATATTACCAGACTTGACTCATCTCAGAGAATATGACTGGAAGATACTGAGAAAATTCGTGTCTAGTACCGATTTTCTGTAACTCGTGAGGTATAAAAAGGCCGAACCACTGGCTTAAGTGTATGTCCATGGACATGAGACGTTTAAACGTCTCCTCTCTTCAACCTAACCTAACCTAACCTATAAATAATAAAAAAGTTATAAAACCGCACTCTCACAAAATGAAAATAAGTTTAGCTCTTTGTTCTCTCAAACTTCCTTAATATATTCAATCATGTTTAAATACAATATGGTTCCGTAAACGTTTTTCGTTTACCATAAAAGTAAATAACGAAAATTTTGGAAAATGTTCGTTTACAGCAAGAGAAACTAAGCTTACGATAAACTTTTGCATTCACCGCAAATATTTCAACCGTTACGGGTAGAGCGTTTGGGACAAAGAAAAGTGTTTGCGATAAACGACGCCCAAACGTTTTTTTTCTTTGCGTGTATATGATACGGTACAACATCTTGTTAGAGCAGAATAAGCTCACATATTGTAAATATAAATATGAGATAATTACATTCTAAATCAAAATATAATTTGTTAAAATTTGACAAAATGCGTTCCTGGATAATTAAATTCTACTTAATTTAAAAAAATGATTGAATGTGAAATACAACCTCCATAGCATCACAAGGCCAAATCTAAAGAACATTTATATCTGGTGGCAATATCGACCTGAACCGATTTTCACCAATTCCAATAGGTTTCCTACCTAGTGTGAAAGAGTTCTTATTGTCAAATGTTAATACTGGTACAATTTAATATTGTACAAAAACTTAACGAACAACTTAAGATGGACAGACGGATAGCTACTGATTCTGAGTAGAACGGAATATTTTAAGGGTTTTCCGAAAAAGGGCAATGCAAGTGTTGCACTTTTTTTGCAGAAAAGAATTCGCCATTAGTTGCAACTTTCAGGTCTAGCGTCGATAAATAAATAATACAATTTTATTTAATTACTGGTATTGAATACCTATTCTTTGTGTTTTTTTTAACAAAGCTATATCTTATTTTCAATAACATGAACTCACGTCTTAGTAGAAATATAATTTCATAAACTTATGTTATTTAACTGCCGGAGTCGGAGTCGAATGATTTTAAAATTCGACTCCGGGAGTCGAGTATTTTTTGCTCGACTCCACAGCTCTGGTTTCACAACTGGTTTCTTGGTAATTTTTGCCAATGTTTTGGCCCCTTGTTCACAGAAATGCAAGTCAGTGACCCCATCGTAAGAGACACCCATGATTGAAGCTATATGATGGACCTTTTTACCCGTGGAATCACTTGAGATGTTTCCTTAGACATATCATTTCGTTTGTTAAATTTTTTTTGCAGTGTAAAATTTGTTTCATCTGTGAATAAGATTTTTTTGTGTAATTTATCAGCGTGCTTCACCAAAAGACGTTTGCATTTTTCTTTCCCATTCTTTATAAAGCTGAAGTCAACAAATGTCCATTGTGGCATTTGAAAGTTTCAAGGCTTTTTTGATAATTTGACTCATGGACTTTTGAGTAATATTCATCTCACGGGCCACGATTTTCTGTCTCGGAGCGGAATTCGCAGAATTCTTTATTTGATGACATGCGGCGTTCGAACAGTACGAGGGCGTGGCGGTCTTTGGCATCTCAAGTATCCTCAAACAGTTTTATGCACCGGTTGATGAACATTAGACTAATCCCAAGCGTGCAAAGCGTTTTAAAAATGTTGTTATTTCATTCCAGATATAAAAAGCGCTATAACAGCGATACTATTATCTTTATCTGACCACTCCATGGTGAAAACTGAAGCAATTTTTAATTCCCGTTACAAACTAACGCTACAGAGATTAGGTTTCATTATCCACGTGGTAAGGGTGGGGTATGTTCAGTTCCACTATTGTAATGCGTGTGTTCAATTTTGTAACAGTATTTATGTCCCTACTAAGTATTATTATGCATGATTATACGATTTCAATTATAAAGGAATTTTACAAAAATTTTCTGAAAATAATTAACGTTAAATTACTGAAATCCTTAAACTTGTACTATAATTTAAGTACTGATATATTTTCCGAATACTTATGTAAATGCAACTAAATATTTGTGTTGCAGTGCCAACAGCTGTTCTTCAACAGCAGCACCTCTACCGTCATTTTCAACAACGATCAGCTGAGATGCACTGCTGCTAACGCCGTCATGGTGATGGTAACACCGCCGTTTTTTAAATTAGTTTTCAACTCACCCGCTCTTGGCACACTGCCAAACCGCTACGGCTCACGGCCAAAATAAAATAATAAAATTAAATAAAAAATATAAATAAATTTTGTTTTTTGAATATGTTTTCTAAATAATCGACCTTTTATTCTTTATTATTTTTGTAATTAAATGACAAGCTCGAGGTCAGGTGTTGTTATTATTTATTTATTGCTATCCAATATTTCGTTCTTACCCAGTAAGAAAACAGACAACGGCAAAGCAAGACGTATGTCGCTTCATGTTTTGTGTTATTTCGTTTTTGTACTCATATCCCTGAAGATGTTCTTCAAAGAAGAACGAAATATTGGATAGCAATAAATAAATAATAACAACACATGGTCCTTCAAAGCAAAGATCCGATCCAGTTGCCCGGTGAATTGTGTTGTGCGCGAAATACATACATATATAGGTCGACAGTGCATTGCTTAAATTCTTGCCACTACGCACAATGCTTTGTCTTCATGTATCGTTGTGACAAAAATAGAAGGAGTAATAGCAGAATTATGAAATTTGGTACCAGCTGTATTTGGTCATTGGACCCCAATCGGATCGCGGGTCTTGTAACCCCATGCAAATTATTATTATAAATCTAACATGTCATAATATTTCATATATATCAGTTGCGGTCCAGAATTTCGACGGGATATAGCGAGTCCTTTTGGTACCTCCCACACAAACGGATCAAAGGACTTAAAAATAAATATATAAAGAACGCTCAAGAGTGGCGCTGGATTTCGACCAAAGTTTGTAAAGCGTAATAGGCTTGATGTGAGTAAATGTGTGCACAAATTTTGGGAGGAATTGTTTAAAGATCCCTCAACACAGCACCCTAGAAGATCTTGAAAAATGGTTTTTTGGTGCATATATCGTGCGACCCATCAAATTAAAGGGAATTTTGAGTAGATTACAAATATGTTGAGAAAAAGTTGAACACTCAAAAGAGAAACGTCGGGTACGTTTACCAAAGAGTTTTTCCGTATTATTGTACTCTATTGTTTCGTTTTAAAGTTTAATGCATGTATATGTCACAAGAGTTTTCTTCGTTGATTTCGAAAATAATATTATAATCTTCGCCAAAAATGCCATCAAATATACCGCATAGATATTTATATTCGTTTAAAGTATACTTGTAATATTACTCTTAAAAATATTGCCATATTGAACTTATAATAGTATCACAGCCGTATTCATAAAAATTCTAATTAAGACTTAAAGTGCACATTAGTTAACAAACACTTTTGGCCTAATAAACGATTATTAAAAAATCATATTCATAAACAGCATTTTAACTAAAGGTGAATTTACAACCGTGTGAACATACAATTTTTGTTTTGCAACGTTAGCACAAAAGTCATTGCGAGATATTTTGCTGATTGTTATATGTGCGAAGTTTATGCATGTGACAACGGCGACATTGCCAGAAAATCATTTTATTTGCAACTCTGTCTGTAATGTATTTTTATTGGCAATCCTGCATATAAATATTTACAAAATATATTGTAAATATATGAAATTGTAATGTTTTCTTGCAATCTTCTGAACTGTCAATTCACATTTGCCTAACAATCTGACATTACCCGTATATTTGCAGCACAATAACAGGGTTGATAACGTTTGCCGACCTGGCAATCGTCTATACTCAGCATAAGGTAAGTACAGACGATTTGCAGATCGGACAACATTGCCAGAAAAATGGCGGAAAAATGCAACCCTGTGAATTTACAACCGTGTAAACATACAATTTTTGTGTTGCAACGTTAGCAGAAAAGTCATTGCGAGATAATTTGCTGATTGTTATATGTGCGAAGTTTATGCATGTGACAACGGCGCCATTGCCAGAAAAACATTTTATTTGCAACACAGTCTATAATGTATTTTTATTGGCAATCCTGCACATAAATATTTACAAAATATATTGTAAATATATGAAATTGTAATGTTTTCGTGCAATCGTCTGAACTGTCAATTCACCTTTGCCTAACAATCTGACATTTGCAGCACTTTAACAGGCTTGATAACGTTTGCCGATCTGGCAATCGTCTATACTCAGCTTTAATAAACATGTTAATGACTTCGTCAATGTAATGCTGGCAACACCATCTTTTTTACACATCATTTTCTCTCTTAATGATGCATTAACACGATTATCAATTGTAAGAGTAGTCGAATATATAAATTATTTTATTTTTTATTTTAAAAACAATTGTATTAATTAACAAAAATGTATGCTCACTTGTCCAATAAATAAAAAAACAACAACTAAAGATGAAATAAATGACGAATTCAGATAATTTTTTATTACGTACAAAAAGGTATTCGAATAACGAATAATATTTAACACATTTTGATTGTTTACATATCACTAGTGAATTTTGTACAATTTGGATTTTTTGTGTTGTGGTTTTGAAACAAAATAAGTTTATGGTCTTTAATAAAACAATATAAGAAAAAAGAATGCGAAAATTCATGTATTATACTGATTTACAATATGGGAAAAAGAAGAATGCAAAAATGCATTTTATATACCGATGGACGCAGAATCATTTCCTGAGTCGATTTAGCCATGTCCGTCCGTCTGTGACAATCAAAGTACTGCTCGAAAAAAGGAAACAATCCTAACGAAATTTTTGGAATAAGGAGCAGCTTATGTTGCACAATGCCTTTAACTCTTCCTGGGAAAATGCGACAAATCCGTCCACGTTACATTCCGTTTTGACATAAACACGTTCTAGAAGGCACAGTTACGTATTTTATTCCTGTTTTCTTATTTTAACCTAAACCTAAATATTTTTTTCTTTTAATTAAAAAATTCCATAAAAATGTTTGGCAAAAGCATACGAAGAAAAAGTAAATGTCACTTTAACAAACGCTTAAAGTAGGGTCGAACCAAAGGTTTGTAAAGCTGTTTTAAGTTTTTATGAATACGGCTGTCAGACTTTATTGTAAGGTACTCCATTAAATCGTTGTTTGGTCAATTTTTTTCTTGTATGGAACACGCGAGTTTCTCGTATAATTTTGTAACTGGCATCCTCAGATAAACAACCTTAAATTAAATAAATGTTTCCGAAAATAAAATTATCTACTGAGTACTACTATCTACTGAGTACTACTACATCGTAACATAACATCGTAACCATGAATAAATACTTTAGGTACACTACTGGCATATAATATCATTTGAAGCGCATCAAATTATTACCCTTGTTGCTATTAGGAACTCCTTTAATGCGTTACTGTTATTTTTATGGCGCAAGAAAATTTTAGACATAAACCAAAAGTACTTTTTCGTAATTTTCTGCACGAATTATTGAAACTTTTATATTTAAGATGGTATACCATCAACAATTTTTGGCGAAAAAATTATAGGTTTGTTCTACAAGTTAAAGAAGATGAATACCACATAAAAAATGTTTAGACCTTAAGCAAAACTACTTTTTCAGAATTTTGTGCGCGAATAATTTGAAATTTTATATTTTATGTTTAAAGAGGACATATCGTTGTGTGTATGTATCGTTGGCATTTTTTGTTAGGTTAGGTTGAATGGAGGAGACGTTTAAAACGTCTCATGTCCATGGACATACACTTAAGCCAGTGGTTCGGCCTGTAGTGCGCTCCTTATTTATGATTTTTATACCCCACGATTTACAGAAAATCGGTACTAGACACGTATTTTCTCAGTATCTTCCAGTCATATCCTCTGAGATGAGTCAAGTCTGGCAATATGTCGGAACCGAAATATCGGGATCTTGCAGGTGTGAAAGCTGGGCAGTGACACAGAAAATGTTCCATCGTTTCGACGTTTTCCCTGCGTGCCCTGTACTCCTTCTTTTCTGCTAGTCCTATGCGATGAAGATGTGCCTGTAAGCTTGAGTGTCCCGTTAGAACGCTTATCATCTTACTAATCTCGATCTTGTTTAGTTTCAGAAAACTACTGGTTTTCTTCTCATTTGGGTCACCCCACAGTATCTTTGCAGTTGCTCTATTCCACACAGTTTTGTGAGCCATCACTGCCCAATGCTTCAAATCATCCTTCGTGGCTATCTGTAAATATGTTGGCATATTTAGGCTTTGTGGTATTACTGAGCCAGTTAACACACTCCGTGATTGCTCGAACTTCTGCTTGAAATACTGTGTTATGGTCTGGGAGGCGGAAGTAAAGTTCGACTTCTGGTTCATCAATAAAAAGTCCCAGACCCGTCCTTCCTCCTTGCCTGGACCCATCAGTGTAGCAGCTGATTCCCACTGGCGCATGAGCTAGTGTTCCTTTTTCCCAGGAGCGTCTGTCTGGCACGAACGAATCACAGGTAGCTGTAAGCCGCACTTCAGGAATGCGGTCGGAGATTTTCGTTGATTGAATATGACCGACCAGTGTTTGTAATATCTTCTGATGGTACGACTTGTGGTCTCGATTTATCCATTCACCCATCACTTGTAGACGTCTTGCTATGAGGGCTGCCTCATACTTTATACGGATATCTATTGGTTGGATGTGCAGTATAGTCTCCAACGCTCTTGTTGGTGCGGTTGTAATTGATCCGCTTATGCCTAGACAGCACATACGTTGCATTTTTTGCAATGGTATTACGTTGTACTTGTCCATTGATCCACCACACTACAGAGGCGTAGGTTATTATTGGTCTAATCACGCTCATGTAAAGCCAGTGTGTCATATTTGGACGTAGTCCCCATTTTGAACCTATAGCTCTTCTGCACAACGACCAACATCTGTGGGCTTTTATAACTCTTTCTTCAATATGATCTTTCCAGTACAGTTTCTGATCCAAGATTACTCCCAAGTATTTTATCTTTTTAGATATGGCAATATTCTTATCCAGCAAACGAGGCACGGTAAAAGGATGAATCTTCCTTTTCCTTGTTAATAGACATATTTCTATTTTGTCTGGGTTGACATTTAGTCCCCTTGGTTGTGCCCAGTTATATTCTATGCCTCCTCAGCTCTTCTGCATAGTTGGTTTGGAAGTATTACAACGTCGTCTGCCTAACAGACTGGTTTAAGTCCTTCATTGGTGAGGGCTTTAAGGAGACTGTGTATCGTCGTAACCCATGGGAGCGGCGATAAAATGCCCCCCTGAGGTATACCACGATTTACCTTGTCTCTGATTTTTACGTCATATGACCCACAAATAATCCACCTATTCCTTAGCATATTGTTGATCCAGTTTATTAACGCCCGGTCAACCTGAAACTCGTCTAAGGACTGGATAAGTGTATCGGTCTGAACGTTGTTAAAAGCGCCCTCAATGTCTATACAAACGGCAAGTGTGTAAAATTTTTCAGGACTGTTCTATGTGGTGTACTACCTCATGTAGAGCTGTTTCCACTGATCTTCCTTTAACATATGCGTGTTGCTTGAATTTTAGCTTGTCATCGGCTATCTTACTTTTGATCATGTCGTCAAATATTCGCTCCATTGTTTTTAATAGGAATGTGACGACAGAAAATTTTACCTTACACTACCATAATACAAGATGAAAATAGATATATTGTACGGTCACAGGTACAATATCGAAATAGTTTTTTTATGATTTGCTACGAGCCAAAAGTGTAACACTTCGAAGGAGTGACCTAGGACCCCAAGTATGTTCGGCAGATATCCGTTTGACATTTTAGGCCAGTTGAGCAATGCCCGTCCACCTGTCTGTCTGGCTGGAGCGCACACCAACTCTCGAAAAGAGTAACGGATTTCCTTCAAAATTGGTATGTGATATTTCTTTGATCTCATGCTAAGTTCGAAGACCATTTTGTACCAACATTGAATGACTCATAACGTTAATGCCAGTGTAAATAACCACTTAAAATTCGGTACAATGTAATGTCTTCGAAGTATCCATTGATCGCCGGAAAATATGTGTAGTTGCAAAGCCCCTTCTGGTACCCCCCTACACAAAATGACACAGTCATAGAACCAAACATCACCATAACTTCTGTAATAATCTTCTAGATGTTTTCATAGACTGTGTTTTAGACATTTCCAATGACGGACGAAGATTTTTTTACCTGTGTGTGTGTAAGTGAGTTCTGACAATTGCCAACTATCGAGTACCAACTTCTGATCATTTGTATAGATTATTTAGGTAGTGCGAATTATTGAATTTGTTATACGCCCAAGGGCAAAGAAAGCCGGCATTGCCATCGCAGCAGTCGAAACCCGTACAACATATCTGCCGACCGAGTAATGTTTCCAAATTGTACGGACTGATTTTTTTTATCAAACAAGTCCCTGCAGACATTTCTTGTCAGAGAATCAGTCCATTATAATGACTGTAGGTCCACGACATGATACAATCCCCTAACAAAATATTGTACGATAGGTCGGTAGTTGTGTAGAAAATACTGGGGAAGGAACAATACAGGCTTGCCAAGCATAACATATGAAAAAATGTAGGGAATGGTAGATTGAGGTGGAGTTGTAACTGACCTTGGTACTCGGGACAAAGTCAACATTTTTAGTGGAGTGGGTGAAAATCTGCGTTTCAATTTAATCTAACGTGAGACTTACATCACACCTAACCATTAAAAAGGTTAATAGTGTAATAAAACAAATTTCAAAATTTTCGATAAAAAATTTTTTGTTTCATTCAATTAAAGGCAAATTATTTCGATAAAGTGAATAATAATAATATTTGAACAAATAGGTGTAATTTTGTTTGTGTATAACACAAAAAAGGGTAAGTTATCCTACCTTATTTAGGAAGGAAACCTTAGAGGAAGGAAACTTTTTAGTAAAAATCATGAATGAAAAGTGTAAAGAAATCATGATAATGCAACAGAAACTAGTTTTACAAGTTTTATTACACTTTTCATTCAGGAAACTAAAGAAATTCCAGAAATTGCGAGCCTATGCTATTTACATGTATAAAGCGTTAAGTTGTACAACCAACAAAACAATATATGTTATATTCCCATTTCTGGTTACAAACCCAATGAAAATAAGAAGTTTCACCAGAATTCCTCGGAAGTCGCCTTTTTTTTAAATAAATGTTAGGTTAGTGGACTATTTCTTATAAGAAAAAAAAAACATTTTTATTAATTATTTTTGTAATTAAATGACAAGCTCGAGGTCATTAGTTTTATTAAAACTAATAGGATTCCCCACAAGATTTAGCACCACCTGGTGACATCAAGAGAACGTGGTAAAAACTTCAGTAGCAAAGACATAACCCCACATTACATCCGGTCGATGAACAGACTAGTGGAGAGATTCCTTATACAGCAAAGGCGATAGGAATCGACCCGGCTGTTGAAATTGCTATATGAGTCATTCCATGCCAAACGGGACGATTTTTGACATCACTATTTTTGATTGCTTCGAAATTTTGTTTATGTATTATTTACCTAAAAATATCTTAAACGTAGTTCAAGAAAAAATTTTAAAAAAATTTCTTTAAGAGTTATGAGCAATTTAAAGTTGACGAAATTACGTTTTTTTCTAAAAGGCGTGTTCATTCTTTAGCGTGTATCTCCTGCAATACATGACCGATTTTAATGTTCTATACCTTGTTTTGAAGGTAATTTCAACTACTACAACTAACTTAAATTAAGCACTGCAACAAATCTACGAATTTTTTATGTTTTTGCCCATTTATACTTACTATTGCGATCTTCAATATGATTACACCCTTCAATTTTTTTGAAATTTTAATGTCGTGCTCTTAGATGTCTTTGTTAGCTACTGTATGAATTTGGAAGTGGTGAATTGATGGGAACTATTTTTTACGATTTTTTATAAAAAAAACATTTGCATAATTTCTGGTAATGTGCTTTAAATAATTAACAGAATGATAATTTTTAGTCATTAGTTTATTAAAACAGTAAGAACAATAAAACATTAAAGAATAGAATGACAATTATTAATAAACTGCATACTTATGTAAAAATAAGAACAATAAAAAATATATGTTAGTTGTAGTAGTTGAAATTACCTTCAAAACAATGTATAGAACATTAAAACACGCTAAAGAATGAACACACCTTTTAGAAAAAAACGTAATTTCGTCAACTTTAAATTGCTCATAACTCTTAAAGAAATTTTTTTAAAATTTTTTCTTGAACTACTTATAAGATATTTTTACGTAAATAATGCATACACAAAATTTCGAAGCAATCACAAAGAGTGATGTCAAAAATCGTCCCGTTTGGCATGGAATGACTCATATGTGAGTGGAATTAAAAAAATAGGAAATCGGAAATATAGTCTTGTCATTGTTTTGTCCTGTTTGTGTTCAGTGTAAAAATATAAAAGAAAAACCACATGGTACCTTATGTAAAAGGATCGCAATTCATCCCCAGCACATGATTTATATGCATTTGCGAAACCTTATATACATAAGGTACCCAAAAACTATTAAGATTAACATACTATTAAGATTAACATAAAAAAATTCTAAAAAAGAAAAAAATAAAAAAAGATTGACTGTAAGAATCGTTAAAACATATAATCAAAATTATTAAAATTTGAATAAAAATAATTATTTTTGGATTAGATTAAAATAAATAAAAATCAAAAGTAAGCCAAAATCAAGACAATTGTAATTAATAGTATTATTTAAAAATCGTTAGAAAATGTATATATTGTTGAAAAAAATACACAAACTATAATAAAAAAATTCAAGAATGAAATAGAAATCGTCAATTATAAAAAATATATAATAAATAAAATCACATTAAAATTATGTAAAATTTTTAAAAATTATGAAAAACAAAATAAAGTAAGGTATAAAAAAACAATACTAGCATATAAATATATATAATAAGAATATATAAAAGAATAATCATAAAAATAATAAATTAATTAAAGAAAAAAATAATTATGGAAAAGTAATAATAAAATATATTCTATAAATATATATATAAAATAAATTATTAAAAAAAATATACAAACTAAATTTAAATAAATATTTAAATAAATAATAAAAAATATGTATAAAACCATAATAAAATCTATATTTAAAAACACTAAAATTAAATGTTAAAATTTGAATCTAAATAATTAAAAACTTTTAAAGGCCTAATTATTTATATGTATATAAATACTTTTAAAATATAAAAAAATAAGAAAGATCAACAAAATAATCAATTTAAAAAAATTTATTTATAGATTATTCTTGAAAATTAGTATGAATTAATATATTTTTTTTATTTAAGAAAAATTAAATTAATAAAAAAAAATTTTGTTATGTAAGTCAACATTATAAGAAAATGTGTGGTAATAATTTTTTTTTAAAAGGCAGAAGATGTAACGATCAGATATTTTAGGAAAGATTAGTTAGGGGCATTTTTAATCAAAATTAGGCTACAAAAATGCCACGGATGACTGCCGAAGTCATATGGGGTGGGCAGCCTGAGTGACACCAACATCAAGTCCTCAAGAGGGTTCGATCTGGTTGAATTGTGATAGATTAAACACGGAAGTAAAAATAAAGGAAATAATAATTTTGAAAAGCTGTTGCCAGAAGTTTCCGTTGCAATATTTGAATTTGTCATATTATAATGTCATTATAAATTACCCGGTACAAAAAAACTAAAAAATTAAAATGTACAACCTCTGGTGGAAGAAGAACCTCCCCATTAGGCGAGCTAAGCCGCAGCAAAACACCATTGTACCATTTCCGCCAGACTCATCAAAGAGGTTGATCACATTTTGGCGCCCAACATTCAGCATTTTTAAAAAAGATATAGATTCAATAGCCCAAATCTTGATACGAAGATAGATTCATTAGTCGATGTCCCGAAAGGCACATTCATGCTATGTCAGTGTAGCAGCGATCTCAAGAGATCATTTGAATATTAAGTACCTACAAATCAGATCAAGCAATGTTCATATCAAAATCATATTTATAATAGCTAAAAAGCTGCGTAAACATTAGTTTTGAATTTGAAACGTTGTAAGAAATGATTCCGAATACATTTTTGATTTGTATTAAATTTTTGTTTCGTAGATTTAACTTCGTCGGGATACCTTCAAAATTATACATTCTCCCAAAATATTAAATATAAACACCATCCTGTCTTAGTTCAGCCAAATTTTCACTATGTTTTACTAAAAAAAGAAACAGTTATGAATATTATTGAAATAATTCTTTGTTCTAAATTAGTTTAGAAATACATAATAATACTTAACAACTATAAGATTGTTATCGAACCTCAATAAAAACCATAACATTTCTGCATCCGTTACTGATCTTCGGTCTGAATATATATGTTTATATCTGAAAAAAATTTTAGATATTTTTAGTGATTAGATTTTTTGCGTAATTACTAATTAACTTAGAATTTATGTTATAAAAATATTTACAACATTTAATACTAACCTAAATTAATTTCTTAAATTTGTTGGCATTTTCTACTATATATACCAATTCAAATTCATACGATATCACCTTACAACCACAGTCTTGATTCTAAGAAGAATATTTCCCGTCGATTTATATCCCTTCATTCCCGTCAGTTTAGTATTTTTTTATAACAAAGTCCATAAACGTGAATGGATTGAGTATACGTGACTATGTTAACGCTTCTGTCGGAGCAGTATCATGAGATCTATAAAGGAAAATCTGGCTATGATTCCTAGAGCTATTAGGGACTCTATAGATTCTCAAAGAAATGCGTCTTTTCCCAATAGTACCCATAATGAGACCAATAGGCATAATTTAAGTACACAACAAATCCCATTGAGTCAACAGCGTCACTATCACTAACAGTTCCCAGCAAATGAGCCACAACAACACAACAACAATCCATCACATTATCCTCGACAACAAAATACTTATCAGCATCAACAACGATATCAATTTCCAAACCAAACCCATGAACCACACAACCAATACGTTTCGCAGAACTTCACTATGGGATACAAACCCATAACTCCAATTCAACTCCAAAAATGGGGACTGAAATTCGATGGTACGTCGAATACAGTCAGCGTAGAAGACTTCATCTTTACAGCCGAGTCCCTAAGAACAGATTATAATTGTCCCTGGGACGTTTTTGTAAAAGGGTTTCATCATTTGTTATCCGGAAGAGCGTATGATTGGGTATGGGAATTCCGTCAACAGAATCTCAGATGTGAGTGGGATCATCTCAAGTACAACTTCCTTAAGAAATTTCGATCTTACGAAAGTGATTTCGACATTCAAAGGAAGATTGTAGAACGACGACTATTACCCTCAGAATCTGCAGATACATATATATCAGAAGTCAACCGCCTGAAAAACCAAATGCGATTCCCGATGCATGAATACGAACTAGTCCGTATTAAAAAGGATAATCTGAAGGAAGGATTAGTTCAACTAATCTTCCCGAAGAATATCGAAACTATAGATGAGTTAGTTGAGGAATGCAAACGTGCCGAGCGGAATATTGCAAAAAGGGTATTGTATCGTCAACAGAATCAGCAGTACCATAACAGAAGGGTTAATGAATTGGACAATGACATAGGAAACTATGAAAATGTTCATGAAATTGAAGCCTTGCATAAAAACTCTTTCCCAACTAAGCAGTACACATGCTGGAACTGCAGGCAAACGGGCCATACCTTCTTTGACTGTCCTCTCGAACAACGAAACATATTCTGTTTCAAATGTGGGTTCGATGGAGTGACTTCACCCAAATGCCCACGATGTTCGGGAAACCCACCAGGGAACATTGTGAGGACTGGGACAGCATGTTCAAACCAAGATACAACCCAGTGAAAGAACAACAATTTCGACCCAAACAATCATGACGTAATACTAAATATTGAAACAGAATCTGACAATGTTAGCACCCATTATTATGAACCCAATATTATAGAAAACGCATCACACAATAGAGCGATCAAAGACAATAACCCAACAAACACTCCCACCCATGTTGAAGATACAATGCCAAATGTGTGTAACACTCTGCTTAAAAATCCTAACAAAAAAGATAATCATAGCGAAAATAAGATTTTAAAAACTATTATCCCATATGAAGATAGATTAAGACAGTATAATGCCAGACGGGAGGAAATATTTAAAGATTTTAAACCTGTCCTCAGTAAAAAGGTATCAAAAGCCAGAAAAGGATACGCCAAAAGAAAACAGGAGCGTAGGGAAATAGCTTCTGCATGTATAAGGACTGATAGGGATATCAGACCGTATCTAAATGTTCAACTAAATGGCAAACAACTAAATGGATTGATGGACAGTGGAGCCTCCATAAGTTTCCTGGGAAAGGACTGTTTGGACAATGTAGACAGAATGAAGGCTAACATTAAAGATTTCAAATCGACCATCAGGACAGCTGATGGGAGAGGTCAACTCATTATAGGCAAAATTTTAGTTTCTGTGGAATGTGGAAACGACACGAAGGAAATGATGTTCTATTTAGTTTCAAATCTTACGCAAACACTTATATTGGGCTTTGATTTTTGGCAAAAACTTGGTGTAAGTATTTCTTTTAGTGACAAACATTTAGAACAGATCGACATTGAAGATGAAAAGAACACTAATATACATCAGTTGACGGAGGAACAATCTATAAGACTCGAAAACGTCAAACTTTCTTTTCGATGTTACACCAAATTTGGATTAGGCAAAACGGATATTGAGAGACATTTCATAGATGTAGGAAATATGATACCCAAAAAGATGAGATATTTCCCTGTAAGTCCTGCTGTACAGAAGCTTCTGTACGAAGAACTTGACAGGATGCTAGAATTAGACGTGATAGAAGTGACAGAAAACGCTGAGTGGAATAATCGGGTGACCTTGGTTATAAAACCTAATAAAAACCGATTATGCCTAGATGCTAGAGAGCTCAATAAGGTGACACGTAAGGACGCATATCCACTGCCTAACATTGACGGTTTGCAGGCAAGGCTTGGTGACACACACTACATATCCGCAATCGATCTAAAGGATGCATTTTGGCAGATTCCTCTGGAGGAATCAAGCCGTCCGTTGACAGCGTTCACAGTTCAAGGAAGGCCCCATTATCAATTTAAAGTGATGCCTTTCGGACTGTGGAATGCTGCGCAACGTATGTGCCGCCTGATGGATAAAGTGATTCCGTCAGAGTTGGGAGACCGTGTATTTGTATATCTGGATGATCTTCTTGTGGTTGTCGCCTGACTTTGACCAGCATATAGACATGTTAAATGTAGTGGGCAGGAAGCTACGATTAATATGCAAAAATCTAAATTTTGTCACAAAGAGTTAAGGTATCTAGGATACATCGACGGAGGTGGAAAGCTAAAGCCAGATGTTAGTAAAATAGAGGCGATTATGAATATAAAACCACCCAAAAACCCAAGGGATGTTAGAAAATTTCTCGGTACAGTAGGATGGTACCGTAGATTCATCCATGAATTCTCCACTCTGACAGCACCACTAACCGACACTTTAAAAAAGTCTCCCAAATTTGTTTTGACAAAAGAAGCCCTTAAATCGTTTGAAGAATTAAAGATGCGTTTAGTCTCTAGTCCGGTCTTGACGAGCCCTGACTTTTCTAAACCATTTTTCGTTCAATGCGACGCTTCAAATGTTGGAATTGGTGCTGTACTATTCCAAAAAGGTGAAGATGAAGAAGAGCACCCAATAGAATACTTTTCTAAAAAGTTGAATTCCGCACAACGGAATTATTCAACTACAGAAAAAGAATGTTTAGCCGTTATTCTTGCTGTTAAAAGATTTAGACAGTATATCGAGCAAATGGACTTTACAGTGATTACTGATTACTCAAGCCTGCAATGGCTGATGAGACAGCATGATCTGAATGGTCGTCTAGCTCGATGGAGTCTAAAACTCCAAGGGTATAAATTCAGCATCCAACACAGAAAAGGTTCACAGAATGTAGTACCCGATATGTTGTCTCGACTTGATATGGAAGAAATCACTCTAAACACAACAGGTGTTATTGATTTTAACTCAAACGAGTTCAAAAATGAAAAATATTTATCGCTCATTGACACCATAGAGCAAAATAAAAGTCAATTACCTGATCTTAAGATATGTGATGGGATAGTTTATAAAAGAGTCAAGTACAATAGAGACGATGCTGAAAGCGAAAACGACTGTTGGAGAATTTGGGTACCCACGGAGCTAACAAACGGGATAATAAGAAAATCTCATGAGAATGACACTTCTCATGGAGGTACAGCAAAAACTCTGCACAACATTCGCGAATTTTTCTGTTGGCCATCCATGGCAACGCAAATAAAAGAGTTTGTCACAAAATGTGACACATGCAAAGAAATTAAACATCCTAAACAGACGTTAAGACCACCAATGGGAAAAGAAGTCATCACACAAAGACCTTTTCAAAAGATTTATGTCGACTTCTTAGGACCATATCCCCGGACTAAATCTGGAAAGGCTTTCATCTTCATTGTGCTTGACCACAAAACCAAATTTGTTCTTCTAAAGGCCATGGCGAAAGCAACTGCGAAATCAGTAAATAAATTTCTAGTAGAAGAAATATTCCACAAATTCGGTGTGCCAGAGGTTTTACACTCTGACAACGGCAAGCAATTCACATCAGAAGCCTTTCAGAATCTGCTTACATTGTTTGGAATCAAACACATGAAGACAGCTATCCACTCACCGCAGGCAAATGCGAGTGAAAGGGTGAACCAAAGCATTCTGAGCAGTATAAGACACTACCTGCAGTCAGATCAAACCAGATGGGACGAAAACTTGTCAAAAATAGAATGTTCTTTAAGATCCACTGTACACACATCAACAGGTATAACGCCCTATTTTGCTTTAATGCGCTATAATATTATTACACATGCAGACGCATATACAATCCTTAAGAAATTAGATGCTTTGCAAAACGGTGAAATTATGGTGGTTCCAAAAGCGGCACAAATGCAACTGATCCACAGGAAAATCAGTGAGAAGATGCATGAAGCTTATGAGCGGAATGTCAAAAGCTATGATAAGAGGAGAAGACCTGTCACTTATAAACAGGGACAAGAAGTATTCAGGAAGAATTTTATTCAAAGTAATTTTTCGAAAGGAATTAATTCAAAATTATGCAGACCCTGGTTAAAATGTAGGATTAGAAGAGTAATTGGCAATAGCCAATATGAAATTGAAAACCTAAGAGGAAATCTAATTGGAACCTACCATGCTCAACACTTGAGACAATGAATTCTTGCACAACATATCAGTTAAATATTCCAATTGGAATATTTTCAGCTTATTTTTAAAATTCATACAAAGCTCTAATATATATTCCATCAATAAGTACATTCAACTTCTACTTAAAAGTTACTGTAGCACCAAAAACGATACATTGATTGAGAATGCATCAACACTCAAAGAATAAGGGACATACTGTTGAATTGCATGCCATCATCTTTAAAAGAAAACAAAGGACTTAAGACACGAACGTAAAAAAATAAGTGTTGAAATGAAAACAAAAACAATTAGTATTTGAAAGTAGCAAAAAATATTAATTCTAATTACTTGACTTGAGTAGAGTAACCAATGTCCTTTTACGTTTCTATAATATCACCACCACCAGCACTCATACCGGTAATGAACAAAATAGGAAATTTGTAACATATAGAATAAATTAAATTTAAGACATACATTTACCCTATTTGAATCCCATATTTTCTAACGAAAGAAATCCTCCGACAATAGAATGTGGATATGAGGTCTTCAACAACTGTTAGTGAAGAAAAAGGGTTGCAAGACAGAGAAGTTCATTGCAAGGCGTCATTCAGCAGGTCAATGATGGAATGTGTTCCAGGAATTCGAAAATTGAGACTGAGAAAGGAAAGAAAACAACAAGTAGATTTGGTGAAACAGTAGGTGAATGATATCTTATAGAATTACCTGTTTGATTTTGCAAGACACCAATATTAAGTACTGAGTCCTAATTAGGAGATTCGTGTTCCCAACCCTTTTGCGCTCCACAGGCTGCGCGAAAAGGGCTGGCTTTGTGACGACAGAAAATTTTACCTTACACTACCATAATACAAGATGAAAATAGATATAGTGTACGGTCAAAGGTACAATATCGAAATAGTTTTTTTTTATGATTTGCTACGAGCCAAAAGTGTAACACTTCGAAGGAGTGACCTAGGACCCCAAGTATGTTCGGCAGATATCCGTTTGACATTTTAGGCCAGTTGAGCAATGCCCGTCCACCTGTCTGTCTGGCTGGACCGCACACCAACTCTCGAAAAGAGTAACGGATTTCCTTCAAAATTTGTATGTGATATTTCTTTGATCTCATGCTAAGTTTGAAGACCATTTTGTACCAACATTGAATGACTCATAACGTTAATGTCAGTGTAAATAACCACTTAGAATTCGGTACAATGTAATGTCTTCGAAGTATCCATTGATCACCGGAAAATATGTGTAGTTGCAAAGCCCCTTCTGGTACCCCCCCTACACAAAATGACACAGTCATAGAACCAAACATCACCATAACTTCTGTAATAATCTTCCAGATGTTTTCATAGATTGTGTTTTAGACATTTCCAATGACGGACGAAGATTTTTTTTACCTGTGTGTGTGTAAGTGTGTTTTGACAATTGCCAACTATCGAGTACCAACTACTGATCATTGGTATAGATTGTTTAGGTAGTGCGAAGTATTGAATTTGTTATACGCCCAAGGGCAAAGAAAAACGGCATTGCCATCGCAGCAGTCGAAACCCGTACAACGTATCTGCCGACCGAGTAATGTTTCCAAATTGTACGGACTGATTTTTTTATCAAACAAGTCCCTGCAGACATTTCTTGTCAGAGAATCAGTCCATTATAATGACTGTAGATCCACGACATGATACAATCCCCTAACAAAATATTATACGATAGTCTCACGATAGATTAAATTGAAACCCAGATTTTCACCCTGCGTTTCATTTTAATCTAACGTGAGACTTACATCACACCTAACCATTAAAAAGGTTAATAGTGTAATAAAACAAATTTCAAAATTTTCGATAAAAAATTTTTTTGTTTCATTCAATTAAAGGCAAATTATTTCGATAAAGTGAATAATAATAATATTTGAACAAATAGGTGTAATTTTGTTTGTGTATAACACAAAAAAGGGTAAATTATCCTACCTTATTTAGGAAGGAAACCTTAGAGGAAGGAAACTTTTTAGTAAAAATCATGAATGAAAAGTGTAAAGAAATTATCATGATTTCTTTACACAGAAACTAAAAAAAAAGAAATTTTTTCTCTATCTTAAAAGTTTTATTACACTTTTCATTCAGGAAACTAAAGAAATTCCAGAAATTGCGAGCCTATGATATTTACATGTATAAAGCGTTAAGTTGTACAACCAACAAAACAATATATGTTATATTCCCATTCCTGGTTACATAACCAATGAAAATAAGAAGTTTCACCAGAATTCCTCGGAAGTCGCATTTTTTTAAATAAATGTTAGGTTAGTGGACTATTTCTTATAAGAAAAAAAACTTTTTTATTAAAACTAATAGGATTCCCCACAAGATTTAGCTCCACCTGGTGACATCAAGAGAACGTGGTAAAAACTTCAGTAGCAAAGACATAACCCCACATTACATCTGGTCGATGAACAGACTAGTGGAGATATTCCTTATACAGCAAAGGCGATAGGAATCGACCCGGCTGTTGAAATTGCTATATGTGAGTGGAAATTGCTATATGAAGTCGCCTTTTTTTTAAATAAATGTTAGGTTAGTGGACTATTTCTTATAAGAAAAAAAACTTTTTTATTAAAACTAATAGGATTCCCCACAAGATTTAGCAACGTGGTAAAAACTTCAGTAGCAAAGACATAATCCCACATTACATCTGGTCGATGAACAGACTAGTGAAGAGATTCCTTATACAGCAAAGGCGATAGGAATCGACCCGGCTGTTGAAATTGCTATATGTGAGTGGAAATTGCTATATGAAAAATAGGAAATCAGAAAACTATTAAGATTAACATACTATGGTATACTATTAAGATTAACATAACAAAATTCTAAAAAAAGAAAAAATTAAAAAAAGCTTGACTGTAAGAATCGTTAAAACATATAATCAAAAATTGTTAAAATTTGAATAAAAATAATTATTTTTGGATTAGATTAAAATAAATAAAAATCAAAAGTAAGCCAAAATCAAGACAATTGTAATTAAAAGTATTATTTAAAAATTGTTAGAAAATGTATATATAGTTAAAAAAAATACACAAACTATAATAAAAAAATACAAGAATAAAATAGAAATCGTCAAATATAAAAAATATATAATAAATAAAATCACATTAAAATTATGTAAAATGTTTAAAAATTATGAAAAACAAAATAAGGTAAGGTATAAAAAAACAATACTAGCATATAAATATATATAATAAGAATATATAAAAGAATATTCATAAAAATAATAAATTAATTAAAGAAAAAAAATAATTATGGAAAAGTAATAATAAAATATATTCTATAAATATGTATTGAAAATTAATAATCTAACATAAATTATTGAAGAAACATTACATTTAAAATTTGCCATAGATTATTGAATAATATTATATATAAAATAAATTATTAAAAAAAAATATACAAACTAAATTTAAATAAATATTTAAATAAATAATAAAAAAATATGAATAAAACCATAATAAAATCTATATTTAAAAACACTAAAATAAAATGTTAAAATTTGGATTAAAATCTAAATAATTAAAAACTTTTAAATCATTAAAATTTTGCTAAAATTTATAGTTAAAAAAAAATTGTTTAAAATGTAAAAATAAGTAATTATCTTTTTTTGTCTATTTAAAAATTAATTCTACAAAGAAAGTTAATTTTAATCAAATCTATTTTTTTTATTTTTGTCGAAATTAATTATAAAAATTAAAAAAAAAATCGTTCAAAAATATTTTTGTTTGAAAAAAATTATATATATGGGGAAAAACACGTCAAAAGGCCCACTTTTTTCAATTTTATTCCGATCGCGTCAAAACTTGGTGGGGTTGCAGAAGTACTTTGGGTATGCTATGTGCTTAAAATACAGCTTCCTAGCGTGATACGTTATGAAGATACAGGGTGTGAAAGTTGGAAATTTTGACCATTGTATCTCCCGACTACGTGGGCCGATTTGAATGAACCGCGGCTTATATGGCAGCTATTTAGAAACGCACAAAATGTGCATTGATAATTGTTTGCAAATATTCAATTTTCATATTTTTTTCTCGCGACTTATGTTTTCCTCGCGATTTTAATTGTGTTCCGCGGATGGGATTCTATATCTTTAAACTACAAAAATGAAGTCCATTCTGTTTACTTTATCAATACGAATTTTCGCTGTGGGATGAAAACCACACCAAAAGCTGTGGAAATTTTGAATGTCAAACCTACTATTTTTTCATTACTTCATTCGTATTATAAAGTGAGTTTATTCTAAGATGTGGACCGGAAACACGATTAATAAAATGTAATGGTGGCAATCTATAGCCAAATACGCCAGAACAACAAAATAAGTTATTTCGCAAAAAGTCGACGTCGCATTTTTTACACTGGCCTACAATATTGCACTGGTCAACTCGAATCCTAGCGAGCAGATATCGGACACGATCTCGATGGATTTTGAGGTTCTAAATCCAAATATAAAATCAAAAATGCAATATATATTCGCGTTTTTGAGATATTGTATTAATTATGTGATAAAAGTGCTGATTTTAGGCTTTTTGAAAACAGAATCGCGACAGACGCACTTTTACCAAAAAAAAATTGCAGGTTTCTCAAAATAATCGCTTTGCTAATAAAACGAGTATCAAACGAATTAAAAGTTAATTTTATAAAGGGTCAAAATCTTACACCATCTCGTAGATATCATATTTTAATTTTTTTTATTATTCCAATTGTAGCTATATTAAAAATACGATTTCTCCGACTAGGTTTCCCGGGAGATATCTCGGAGATGACTTACGATTATTACAGTTGTTGAATACTCGTATTAATTGAAAAGCGATTATTTTCCGAAAACTGAATTTTTTTTTGTAAAAGTGCGTCTTTCGCGATTCTGTATTCATAAAAGCTGTAAAATCAGCATTTTTATCACATAATTAATACAATATCGCAAAAACGCGAATATATATTGCATTTTTGATTTTATATTCGGATTTAGAACCTCAAAATCCATCGAGATCGTGCCCGATATCTGCTCGCTAGGATTCGAGTTGACCAGTGCAATATTGTAGGCCAGTGTAAAAAATGCGACGTCAACTTTTTGCGAAATAAGTTATTTTGTGTTTCTGGCGTATTTGGCTATAGAATGCCACCATTACATTTTATTAATCGTGTTTCCGGTCCACATCTTAGAATAAACTCACTTTATAATACGAAAGAAGTAATGAAAAAATAGTAGGTGTGACATTCAAAATTTCCACAGCTTTTGTTGTGGTTTTCATCCCACAGCGAAAATTCGTATTGATAAAGTAAACAGAATGGACTTAATTTTTGTAGTTTAAAGATATAGAATCCCATCCGCGGAACACAATTAAAATCGCGAGGAAAACATAAGTCGCGAGAAAAAAATATGAAAATTGAATATTTGCAAACAATTATCAATGCACATTTTGTGCGTTTCTAAATAGCTGCCATATAAGCCGCGGTTCATTCAAATCGGCCCACGTAGTCGGGAGATACAATGGTCAAAATTTCCAACTTTGACACCCTGTATCTTCATAACGTATCACGCTAGGAAGCTGTATTTTAAGCACATAGCATACCCAAAGTACTTCTGCAACCCCACCAAGTTTTGACGCGATCGGAATAAAATTTAAAAAAGTGGGCCTTTTGACGTGTTTTCCCCCATATATGAAAAGGCCTAATTATATATATGTATATAAATACTTTTAAAATATAAAAAAATAAGAAAGATCAACAAAATAATCAATTTAAACAAATTTATTTATAGATTATTCTTGAAAATTAGTATGAATTAAAATATTTTTTTATTTAAGAAAAATTAAATTAATAAAAAAAATGTTTATTATGTAAGTCAACATTATAAGAAAATATGTGGTAATAATTTTTTTTAAAAGGCAGAAGATGTAACGATCAGATCTTTTAGGAAAGATTAGTTAGGGACATTTTTAATCAAAATTAGGCCACAAAAATGCCACGGATGACTGCCGAAGTCATATGGGGTGGGCAGCCTGAGTGACACCAACATCAAGTCCTCAAGAGGGTTCGCTCTGGTTGAATTGTGATAGATTAAACACGGAAGTAAAAATAAAGGAAACACCATTGTACCATTTCCGCCAGACTCATCAAAGAGGTTGATCACAGGAAAGAAGGTAGGCTAATAGGTCGATAAGCCATTGGGATCGTATAACACGCCTTGCCAGGCGTAGGTATGAAGACCACCCTTGATTCCTGCCAATTTTTGGGGTATATGCATGAGTTAGGCATGCAGTGAAAACTCCTTGATCCTTTCAGAGAAACCCGGGATGCATGTCATCTTTTTAAATATTTGCTGTATTTTATCCATCTTGTCTTTCTGTTCTCTATATATTACTCGACTTGTTAAGTCATGTCGAGTAATATATAGAGAACAGAAAGACAAGACGGATAAAATACAGAAAATATTTAAAAAGATGACATACATCCAGGGTTTCTCTGAAAGGATCAAAAATTCTTGCTTATACGATAAGGAAAAATATGACTTAGCTTTTAGAACTTACAATACTGTCAATAATTTATTCGGCAATATTAACACAAAATTGAAAGACGAAGAAAAATCTAACTTGACTGTGACAAGTCCAACGTATGCCAAAACGTATATGTAGGCACGACAAAGACTAAATTGAAAACGAGACTTTCTTCACATAAATCTGACCAAAAAGCTTTCTATAAACCGCTGCAACAAAAGACCGCACTGGCCGCGCACTGTACCTTGACAGGCCATAGTCCCAATTTTGACGAGGTAAAGATATTGACAGAAGAGAGCAATTACACTAGGTCACAAATAACAAAATTTTCCCTGTTATTTGTTTCTAGCATACTTTTTCTCATTGATTTTGACCTACTAAACACGAAAATGAGTTTTAAAAATTTTTCTGTCGATTGGTTTTCGAGATACAAATTTTTGAACTTTTTTTTTTAATTTTTGGAGGTACACTTACAATTTTGAGCATATCTTTCGTCTTCTTTGACGTATTTGATCCTACTACTACTCAAATTAAAGCAAATTGAGCCGTCTACAACTCATTCTCAGAAAATTTCGGGTGAGTAGTTTTGATGTTGGCGGCTTAAAAAGGTTAAAAGACTGCGTTTTTTTAGTAAAAATGTGGCAGAAAAATTCATATAAAAATTCATATCAAATATAAAACGCGATGCTAACAGCGATTTTGGTTTTTTTACGTATAGCTGGCATTTTTCCAAAGAAAATAAAAATAAAAATTCCGCTATTTCACGATATTTTGATTTTCATTATTTGCACAGCTTACCTACCCAACGCAAACGAATAAATACATTTGAACTTAATTTAAAATAAACAAATTAGTCTTAGTATATTATTTTTTAATTTATTTAGAGCACTACATACTCAATGTATGGCACAATTAGAAATGGATGTGCCAGGTTAGCTAAACTAACGAAATTAACCAAATCAACGCCCAAAAAAAATGAGTAGAAACAAAGATATAACTGTACATTTTATGCCATGTGGAAAAACAGCTGACTTCTTCTTTGTTTTTTGTATTCGCTGCAATTGGTCTCACGTATTAGGGTCCAAATGTAGTCACCCATCATAGCCGTGTCATAGATGCCCTGATAGCGTCGTTCCATAGCCTTCAATTCCTGATGAAAGCGCTCGCCGTGTTCGTCGCTCACGTCTCCTAAATTCTCAGGGAAAAAATCCAAATGAGAATGCAGAAAGTGTATTTTAAGTGACATGTGCACTCCTACCCAAAAATGAAAAAAAACGAGAATTAAAACGCTATTTAAATTAACATTTGTTTCAAAAAAAACCAACCCATTGCTTCATAGTTCTTTACCAGATCCTCAACTATGACCTTATAATTATCGCTTTTGTTATTTCCTAAAAAGTTTTCCACAACAAGCCTGAAGGAATTCCATGCTGCGGCTTCGATGGGTGATAACAGCTTCGGGAATGTTTCATCTTTCAACATTTTTTTTATCTCGGGTCCTGCGAAGACTCCTTCTTTAATTTTTGCCAGCGAAAGGTAAGGGAAAATTGACCGTAAATAGGCAAAAGCTTCACCTTCTTTGTCCAATTTTTTGGCAAAATTTTTTATCAAACCCAATTTTATGTGCAGCGGCGGAAGTATTATATTTTCACGGTTCTCTATTAGTGGTTTGCGCTGAACATTCGCTTCTCCAACTACAGGTTTCGTTCGTTCCGGCTATTTTTTTTAATATAATGCTGATCATCAGCGCGGTTATTCCAAAGGCACAGAAAACAGCAATGTCGCGTATAGCCTCCTTGGAGTCAACACAGAATGGCCACAACTTTGAGGTCGGCGCATATTTTCCAATTATATTTGCTATACTCTATGCATTTCAGCAAAATGTTCATAGTTTCATAGTTCTCCTTTGAATGAACCGCATAAGCAATAGGAAGAGATGGCTCTTCATTCCCATTATGTAAGAGAACTGCCTTCAAGCTCTCTTTGTTGCTGTCAATAAACAACCTCCATTCATTGGGGTTGTGAATTTGGTGAAGCTCTTGGAACAAGGCGGAAATGTCGCTGCAAAAACATATTTCGTCTTTCTTTGTATAAAATTTTGCATACTGCTGGTGACGCTTCCTGTACGCTGTTACTTTCACTTCTGAATCCGCAAATCCACACTGTACCATCCGAGACGCAAAAAGTTCGGATTTCTCCTTAGTGAGACCAAAATCGCGCACCCAATCGTTTAGTTCGGCCTGTGACAGTAATTTTCGCTTTCTGCACGCCCCAAATTCGCTTGCACTTGACTCGGACTCTTGATCTGACGATTCTGCTTTTTGAAGAGATGCACCAGGGCACACTGGATATGGTACATCATTCGAATGTGGTACTGGAAGTGCAAACGATCCCACTTGAGCGTAGTTCCATTTTAAAAATCTCCCTACCCCACTGTTTGTGGTGAGGCAAAAATAACAGTCTGTGGAAATTCGATACGTCATTGGTGTATCGAATTTCATATGGCGCCTAAAATTAAAATAAATTACTATATTTGCTTTGCTTAATGTGTTTAAATAAAAATTCTTACCTTCCGCCAGCTGCCCAGTTGGTAAGGATTATATAGCAAAGATCACATAGCGACTTAGGTGTCCATGGTTCTGTGATATTTGGTGAAATTCCAAAATAATTCAAATAGTGCAATTGCACTGCTGGAGTAAACGTATGTGCGTGATTATTCTTTATAAACTCGCCACAAACATTGCAGAAATTGTCTGGATTGTTCAAACACTCGAACACACGTAGTATTTTACTCATTGTCTTACTTGTTGGGTAGGTATTATATGCACTTAAATTCAATTTGTTTCACTTTTTACTCGTACTACTCGCGTTCGTAGACACTTGTTGAATGACAAAAAACGATAAATGAACACCTATAAATACAAAGTATGTTACAATATTTTACTGACAGGTACTTATGAATGGGCGCATCTTTTAAGGGTGGGCTATATACCTGATTCAGCAAGTGTGCGTTTCAAATTGTGGAAAAGTTTCCAAATAATGACCACTCACAAATGTGGGGGGAATTTCTGTAAAAAAATCCGATACAGGTAGCCATCGGGAAAACACACATCAATAAAAAAGTGTAATTCCCTTTTTTACCTTTAATTGACTGTGAACGGAGTAGCAGTCATAAAGGAACACGAAGAGCGTCCACGCACATTCAGAAGCGTATATTACTCTGCAACCACAATCATAAAAATTAAATAACTATTTGTGTATTACTTATTTTTTTTTAATTCTGAGAATCATAAAAATTACGTAAACGTTTTTTCCAAACAATTTTGTACATGTAAAGTGGGTTTGCCAAAATTCGTATCGTAAAATGCACCTGTGTTTCTATGTTCTGCATTTTCATTATACCATTTTCGACGAAACGTCCCTACGGTATTGTTAATAGGTTTTTTACAATTATGAAATATTTGTGTTATTAATATTAATTTAAAAATTTTATCAAAACTGCAAAGTGCTGTGACATTTGAAAAAAATTTCCGAAACAAAAAATTGCTGATTTCACTAAATTTTTGAAATTTCACGTCCCTTGCCAGAACAGAAGACATTAACCCAGGGCGGTGAAATTTTGAACAGAAGTAACTTATGTATAGGAGCAACTGTTCCGTTCTATTCCAAAAGGATTATAAAAAACTTGCTTTTTCGATCCCTCCTAGTAGGTTAGCTGTGCAAATAATGAAAATCAAAATATCGTGAAATAGCGGAATTTCGGCCTTATACCAAAAAAATTATAAGTCCGCCATTTGTTGTCAGATTTTGTTAAGTAAGTGCTTATTTTCTTTGGAAAAAACCAAAATCGCTGTTAGCATCGCGTTTTATATTTTATATGAATTTTTATATGAATTTTTCTGCCACATTTTTACTAAAAAAACGCAGTTTTTTAAACTTTTTAAGCCGCCAACATCAAAACTACTCACCCGAAATTTTCTGAGAATGAGTTGTAGACGGCTCAATTTGCTTTAATTTGAGTAGTAGTAGGATCAAATACGTCAAAGAAGACGAAAGATATGCTCAAAATTGTAAGTGTACCTCCAAAAATTTAAAAAAAAAAGTTCAAAAATTTGCATCTCGAAAACCAATCGACAGAAAAATTTTTAAAACTCATTTTCGTGTTCAGTAGGTCAAAATCAATGAGAAAAACTATGCTAGAACCAAATAACAAAACGACTGTTGGCTAGTGTTATCATCGCAGATATACTCTCGAAATGCTACATATAATTGACACTCCAAATGACAAACGACTTAATTACAAGAGAGACACAGAGAATTGCCCCAAAATCGATCGCTACACAGTAAACAAATACAGACGTTCAAAAACAAACTTCACTTGACAAAAGCACCATAAGCTAAACGGACTGTTTGCTAAGAATTTTCCATTAAAGTAAATATTTTTGTTATATATGTTAGTATACTTGTTTTTAATTGTTTTAATGCAAATGTATTTTGTATTTTTTGTTAGTCTCCCTGAAGATGATTGAAGAATTCAATCGAAATATTGGAAAATTAAATAAATAAAATCAAACAACACCAGTTTTTTAACTCAAGCCTTAAGCCAAACGATACAAACAAACAGAGGACATATCATTAATAATATCCGGCGAAAAAAAATTAGGGATCTTTAAGAATTTTTTTCCGATGCCATACAATATTTAATATTTTTGATTTTTCGGCATAAAAGCACCATATTTAATGCGACTTTTTATATTTTTCTCAAGTATGAATTTTTGTGTTTTTTGAGAATTCTGTCAGCTATCTTGCGCAAAAACAAATTATGGGGTTAGTCAACACGTTAAGCATTGGCGACTGTTTTTAGAACACCGCTAGAATTTATATTTGAAAATAACGTTTTTAGACATAAAAATATATATACTTTTTTAAGTTTGTGCGCTTTTATTTTATGCTTTTACATTTTTTACTTAATAGTAACAGTACACATATTGTGTTTGAAGAAAAAAAATTTAGGGATTTGTTCCAAATTATTTTTCTTATTCCAAATAATGTTGCAAATTTGTTTCACTTTAACAAAAAATACGTATTTTCCAAAGCAATTTTGAATAGTACAAATGCTATTTTCAGCTGACTTGGCATTTTTGTATTAGTAGGAATTCGATTAACTATCATATACAAAAAGTTTGGTTTAATTTCCCTAATAAACTAATTTTATACAGCTATTTTACTATGTACATTTTATTTAGTTAATTTTTAGGGATCTTTAAGAATTTTTTTCCGGTGCCACAATATTTAATATTTTTGATTTTTCGGCATAAAAGCACCATATTTAATGCGACTTTTTATATTTTTCTCAAGTATGAATTTTTGTGTTTTTTGAGAATTCTGTCAGCTATCTTGCGCAAAAACAAATTATGGGGTTAGTCAACACGTTAAGCATTGGCGACTGTTTTTAGAACACCCCTAGAACTTATATTTGAAAATAACGTTTTTAGACATAAAAATATATATACTTTTTTTAAGTTTGTGCGCTTTTATTTTATGTTTTTGTATTTTTTATTTAATAGTAACAGTACACATGTTGTGTTTGAAGAATAAAATTTTAGAGATTTGTTCCAAATTATTTTTCTCATTCCAAATAATGTTGCAAATTTGTTTCACTTTAACAAAAAATACGTATTTTCCAAAGCAATTTTGAATAGTACAAATGCTATTTTCAGCTGACTTGGCATTTTTGTATTAGTAGGAATTCGATTAACTATCATATACAAAAAGTTTGGTTTAATTTCCCTAATAAACTAATTTTATACAGCTATGTTACTATGTACATTTTATTTAGTTAATTTTGTGGTCGATTTGCATATACAACAATTGATTTTGGCGCATTCTCGCGGCGTCAAAAAGAGCTAAATAAAAAAATATTGTGATTATTTATCTTAATTGGTTTGTAAAGACATGATGAGTACCAATTTTACCATTATTTGAGCCAGTACATTATTATCGATTTTTGTCAATGGGACAGAGCACTCTGCTACGTGGAAAGTCAATTGTCTCCGTCGCTCCACCATTGATTTCATCACGTGAAACAAGGCTTCACGAGCCAGCGACGAATGACAAGATGACAACAGAATTTAAGCTACCCGCAAATGCACAGCAGTCGAACCAAACAAATTTCAACGGCCACAACAACAATTCGCATCACAGTGAACAGTAACAACAAATCCAACGAATCCCACAGTAACCACAAATAGCTGAGTCATCCAGTTGGCATTGCACTCGTGCAAGGGGGCGGTATGTTGAAGTGCCAACAGCTGTTTTTCAACAGCAGCGCCCCTACCGTAATTTTCAACAACGCTGAAATGCACTGCTGCTAACGCCGTCATGGTGATGGTAACGCCGCCGTTTTTTAAATTAGTTCTCAACTCACTCGCTTTTGGCACACTGCCAAACCGCTACGGCTCGCGTCCAAACTAAAATAATAAAATTAAATAAAAAATATAAATAAATTTTGTGTATTTCTTTTTTTTAACCCCCTCCACTCTGGCACGGAGTTAAACAATTTTTTTTTAAATAATAGGCCCAAATAACAAATTTTATGACTGAAATAAAAATGTATTTAGAAAACTTCTTCCCAAATATTTAATGTTTGTGATTGTCAAATATATGTAAAATATGTATGTACATTTCAAGCAAAATATGTTTAATACAATATAGCGATTTTTTTCTGCGTGTACGATTAAATTATTAATAAATGACTTAGAATTTTTCTTGGCCAAATAAAATCGTATTATTTTCCTCTATATCTTCTGGCCATAATAATGATTGTGTAAAAAAATTTGGATTTCTTGATTTGACATTTATTTTTAAATATACGTTATATCAGTCGCCGCCTGTCGTAGCGAACGGACGTGTTATCGCTGAGCGGATAGTTTTTAACCTATTACGCAATACCTATTCAACTACCTACTACGCAACCACGTGGTTTGTTGTTTTTAAAGCGTAGGTTGAATTGGATGCATCGGTCTCTTGACAGAAATTTCTGAGCTCTGTCTGGAAGGCCTATATCGACGTACCTATTACGGGCTAATACTGGCTATGGGGGTGTCTCCCCCAACCAATTTATGATTAAACCAAAAAAGACGATGGAGATTGCGGCGCAGGGGATTCCTTCACGAGTCCTGTGTCGTCGTTATCGAACAATCGTGAGCATGCAACTTCTACGAGCTTTGGTGCCTTGGATCCCGTAGTCGAAAATGAAACAAGAGCACATCCAGCCGCAGGCAAAACAAATGATAAGACAGATGAAGCAACCCCAGCCTTTAAAAGCCGGCTAAGGCTGGCATCACAACGCTGCGCTGGTGTCCTCGTAAAACTTGTGGATAGCTTCCCTTACCTTGGGACGGCGCAAAAAAATTTTAAGGAAAAGCGAAATTCCTGAACTCATAAAAACGACCGGTTATGTTAAGGGATGTCCCAGTAAGTTCTCATCAGAGTACATACTCGACATCATTGGCGAACAGAATTCAAAACTTTCCGTGAGAAAGTGGGAAGTCTTCTATAGAAAGGATGATACCGAGGGTACTCTCCTCGTGTTGGGCATAGACCCAGAATCCAAAAACAATCTTGTCATGGCGTACTTCTTGATCTGGACAGTCTTTTTCAAAATTGGAAATGTCCCGATTGGCAGGACAGATGAATTGGGTCCAAATATACTGTCTGAAGAGGCAAACACTGGTAGTGAACGGATGGAGACAAGTGAGACACTGCCAAAAACTGATGTGGACAAATTTGTCTAGCGTGAATATATGCCTCTCGGCTTCACCCACGGTGAACAAAAGCTCACAAAGCACGTTATAATGCCACGGCTAACGCCCCTTTGTACTAATGACATACCCTTAGAGGGTGGTAAACCTCCACAGGGACATCAATAGTACGCAGGTACCAATTTAAAGACATACATATGGGTATGTACTTCCCTCTTGGTGGGGGGTTGAGGCCTATCTTAATACCTCCGCTAATCTATGGGTCATAGCACCCGGTTGAATGAGTGCAACTCCACACCGAGTTGAAACTCTTCCCGCGATTTGGGTTTTAAACCACAGCCACCACGAAGCTCCCAACAGGGGCCACACCAACAGTCAGGCTGGAAACAGTTCCAGGGGCTCCTGACTCCCGTGGTACAAGAAAAGGCCTCTGGTCAGACCTCGTAGATAAAACTACTACCAGTTGCATCCCATACAATGCCGGGACTGGTAACCCTTTGGATAAGTAAAAGCAACGGCCGCGAGATGGTAAGCGTAAGCACGCTGATGGAACGGTCTAGGTGCACACTGCGTAGGAATGCACCCCTCACCGTAAAGAGACGAGGTCCATTCCAACCTCTTCCGCTCGGAGTCGGTGAGCGGCACCCTATTAAGGCATTAGCCCGGCCGAGCCCCCAACAAGTCCTAAGTTATATAGCACATGGGGAGCCATGGGACAGACTCCTGGTCCATGTGCTCGTGGTACCAGAAACCTCTGGTCAGGTTCCGTAACCGAAGCTACTCCCAGTTTTAGTTCTACGCAACTTGGGGACTGGTGGCCCATTACATCAATTATTGCAACTCAACTGCCAACGACTTTAATGTCCCATCGATGGACTGTCTTGCAACATAAATGCTCGCCTGGCTGCAAACAGTTGTCTTGCAAACTGTCCAGCACATGCCAATGTTTCAGTTGAGGAAACAAGGCCCGTAAGATGCCATTCATCATCTACAAACTCAACTCCCATAGAAGGAAGATTCCTAAAGTTCGCATATTGCGGACACATACATAACAAATGAACAACGTCCTCAATTGGGGAACCACACAAACATTCAGTAGACGAGGATAATGCCCTCCGAAATATGAAATCATTCATGGACCCATGTCCAGTGAGAAGGAAACCTAAGTCCATCCCAAACTCGAAAAACGAGTTTGCTCTAAAAAAAAAAACATCACGAAGGAATTTGTGACTGATCCTGCCATTAGTGGAGGAATCCCACCTTTCCTGCCATCGAGCAACCACATACTCCTTTAGGTAAGCTACTAGCTCCGTCCTAGGCATGCTCTCCAAATGAGGGATAACCCAGTTTTCATGTGAATTCAACACTACTCTTCCCACACGAAACAACAATCCACGTCGCAGTACCTCTAAATCAAGAGAGGCCACTCCCATTAAGACTTGCAACGCCTCTGTTGTTGTCCTACAAACCTTCAGACATCCTAGAAGGACAATCCTTTGGTATGATAAAATCTTCCGTTTACCAATTGCCCCAGACACAACCTCACTCCAAGCCGAGGACCCATAGGTGGCACAAGCCAAAAATAAGCCCTTATATAGACATCACACCGCAAATCTTCTAAAACCCCAGTCGCACCCAATGACCCTTCGGACTTGTCCCACGACAGTGACCAGCTTGTCTCTAATATATTCCAGATGAGGAAGGAAATTCATTCTCTCACCCACTACGATTCCAAGATATTTCACCCTGTCCACATAATTTATTGAGCCAGTTCCAAAACTCACAATATGGTGCCTATTTGAGGACATTGCACCTTTCAGGAGCATAGTCACGGTTTTCTCGCGATTTATCTCTACTCCAACTCTCTCACCCCAGCGTTCAACCAAACTCATAATAGCAGATCCTTCCTCTTCTATTCGCTTCCTGGAGTTTCCCTCGACAAGCAGCAAAAGACCATCTGCATAGGCGCAGAAGTTACAGAAACCATCAAGTTCAAGAAGTAGCATGTCCATCATGGTGTTCCAAATGATTGGACCACCAATTGAACCCTGGGGGCATCCACGCTCGACCGATATAGAAATCGATGCGTTTTTACCTACAACCGTTGCAACTCTGTTACTGAAGTAACTTCTCCAAAGTTGAATTTCCTCACACCCAATTTCCTGAAGTCGATCAAAAATGCTGGACCATTTAAGGTAATCAAATTCCCCCTTGAAATCAACAAAAATTCCAAGGACATATTTTTGTGACGATGTGCGGACCTTCTCCTTCACATGGTGCCAAGCATCCTCAGTGCTCTTTCCTTCCTTGAAGCCGAATTGGTACCTACACATTCGGTCTCGTAGCTTCTCCTGAAGTCTAGACACCATCACTCTATCCAGTACTTTACCAAGTACAGGTAAGAGGCTGATGCTGTCGGGAGACTTCAGGAGAACCACGACCCTTGCCACTTTCCATTCTGATGGAAAATATCCAAGGCGGAGGCAAGACCTCCAGGAATTCAGGGATGACTCTGGAAATATGTTTCCACATTTCCCGAGTCAACCCGTCTATTCCCGGAGACTTACCCGAACGAAGCCTCGCCAGGGACAGGACAGGACATAGACCTTACCCCAAGGATCCTCACTATCTCCGCTTAAAAAAGCTCTCCAATACATTTCCTTGGCATCTCTTATCATTCTTTTGTATACTCGCAAGCAGGAACGATATTGCTCTTCAACAGAGGGCATATCTTATGACTCCCTACGACGTAGCCTTTGAAGCCTTTTGCGCAAACGCCTTAATTCCCTGCGTTTGGTCTGCAGTTCAACAGTCCACCACCTGGCCTCACTGGTGGAGAACACGCGTTGTACTCCGAGAACCCTATCATTTACGCTTGAAACTGTTTCGTTTAACAACCGCACCATCTCATCTATGGAGAGCTGAGAAAAATCTAGCAAAGATACAAACAGAAACGCTTCCCGAATTTGCTGTTCATAAAAATCCCAATCCACTCTTCCCAATGACCATTTCCTAAATGGCAGGGAGGTGGGATTCCGCAACCTTTCCATAGCCAAAAGCTCTATTATGATGACGTTATGGTCGCTGACTCCAAGGTCAGCCCTGAAGGCCCTCATGGCCATATCATTCGCGATAGTAACATCTATATCACTGGAGCCATTTGGACCGTGGAAAGAAAACTCCCGAGTGGGGACATTCACCACGTGAAGAGCCCTATTTAGGAGCCATTCACAAAGCTCCTCCCCTCTGTGGAAGCTACGATACCCAGGCGCATGTCTGGACATCTTACTGTGCCACATTGAGGAGACAGCGTTGGCGTTCATGCCCACAAGAAGTGGTTCCCCTCCAACAACATCCAAAATGGTCTCCAAATATAGCAGGTATTGATCTGAGGACCCATCGAATTTACAATAAACACTAACTACAAACAAGACACCAAAACTTCCCTCCAGTCTGACACATAAACCGTGTTCCAACTGGTTCACCAGGAGACATTCCATATCTGCTCCACGAACAACAATAGCTGCATAATGACGCAGATCACAAAAAACACGAAAATCGGACGGGAAATCAACAACACTATCTTGAGCGAAATATGGCTCCTGGAGCAACGCCACAACACAATCCAGCTCACACATATATTGACACAGATCACTCATAGCTGCTCTGCTTCCTCGACAGTTTAACTGTATAAAACGGACGGACATATTAGTGCCTTGCGTTCGCCCGCGCAACCATCGACACATACAGTGGACACGCTTGCGAGATCATTCGATGCCCCGACTGCCTACCTTTAAATGCACAATTCCTGCAATTCAGAGGATTTATGCAGTTCCTCTCAACGTGTCCAGGCTGTTCACACTGCCTGCAAACATCCTGTGTTACTCTACATTCTCTTACCATATGATCAAAACATAGACATCTTCTACATGCCATGACCACATCAAATTCTCGAACACGGAAGCTAAACCAACGGACGTAGCAACGGCCAGCACGCAAAAGTGCCTCCATAGCTGACGCCCTCCCCTCCAAAATAACGCTCGTTTCTCCTTCAGGAGAGACTTTCCATGGGCGACTCACAATCCTCACGCTCTTCTCAAACTCCTCCCTCGAGAGGACGTCCCTAAGGTTCTTTTCATACAACTCACCCATGAATTGATCAGGGGTGAACTGCATGTGGACCCCTTGGACAACAACTCTAGGGCCGAGCTTGTCATCAACGCTCACTTCTAGTCCAGCCTCTTTAAATTTCTCATTCGACGCCACTTTCTCTCTCTCTCAGCCTGAGAGCGAGTTCTAAGTATCGGTCCACCACTCTTCAGTGCCCTAACTTCATGAACTCTCACATTCAAATGAGGCCCCACATCTCTTACAACCTTCTCCACTACCTGCTTTGCTGTAACCTCTGCATACGTACTCTTAATCTTGCAGGCCCAAGTCTCTACCGGCGCACGGAGAGCTGGTGCTGACGCAGCCGGTATTCCGCTCACACTCGCTGGAACTACACTCAAGGGAGCCGCACTCACTTGGGGCATCACCATTTGAGGAGTTCCCCTGGTAGACTATACATCCAGCCTACCTCTAAGACTCTCATTCTCTCCGATCAGGCCCATTAGCAGTGACTCGTACACACCAGACAGGTTCAACACCACTTTCACCACAGAGCCTTCAACGTTAAAAACCTCAATGAGAGTGGATATCAATCTCCCTGTTATCAATTTCATTTTTCCTATGACACTCTCCGCAGTGCCACTCGCAACAGCCGTACGCCTCGGAGTACGAGACGGTCTCCCTACTCTCACTTTAGGAACTTCACTGTCGGAAGTAATACTTTCTACCGTCTTAGGGGGGGCTCCCTTAGGGGGCCTCTAACCGCTCTGCCTCTCGTTTCTACACCTCTAACGCTCTTAGCAGTTGCACTCTTAGCAGACGCCTTACCACTACCACTAACACTGCCATCTGAGAACAAAGGAGGCACCGGTAAGGGGGCACCCGCCCTCGCCTTACTACTCAGGGCTCGCCATCGCATCTACTCTCTTTGCCACATTCTCATCTTCGCTCTCCATATCCAACTTATCAACTTCTTCACCCCCAGTCACTTCACCGGAGGGGTCTTTCCTCCTACGAGTCATCAACAAACGCCAATCAAAAATCCAAAAACAATGCCAGTTCAAAACCAATCAATTTAATTTCGCAATCAATTCAAAATCGTAGTCCAATATCGAAAACCAATTTAAAATAGCCAATGTCCAGGTCAATCAAATCAATCGGTAAATTAATTAAAAACTTTTAATTAATTAGACCAATAATAAAATTTATCTTACCGCACTAAGTTCAAACCAATCAATTTAATTTCGCAATCAATTCAAAATCGTAGTCCAATATCGAAAACCAATTAAAATAGCCAATGTCCAGGTCAATCAAATCAATCGGTCAATTAATTAAATACCTTTAATTAATTAGACCAATAATCCAATTAATCTTACCGCACTAAGGATTAACACTTCAATTCCACTATCAATCACTTCGCAAAAAATTCCCACAATATGGTGAATCACCTTAAGAGGCACTATGCGTGTTCCCTTAGGGCAATGATTCAGTATGCACACTTGAACAACTTCACAATTTTTACACTCAAATTTTTCCGCTAGCATAAAAACCATCCGTACACTTCAACTGCTCGACTGCGAATGATGTGGAAGTAGTCAATAACACCACCAGTTCACCAATAGTGCTGTCACTTTTGCAGGAAGTTCCCAGCAAAGCTGGTGATCAAAATAAAAAGAGCCACAAAACGATTCAAAACAATGAGGGAGCGACAAAAAATAACACCGCCTCCCAAAATTGTCGACTGGAAGATGGTGTAATAGGTAGTGAACGAAAGGAGGAGAATGACCCACTACCAAATAATGAGGGAGTGCCACCAGATAGGATAGACTCCCAAAAGAAACTTTTACTGGAAAGACAATGATTGAGGTCATCCAGATATACCTCCACCGGAGCGAGACAGCATCCAGCGCTCTGATGGACATCATAAATAAAGGCAGGGTTCATATTGCTTTGATCCAGGAACCATGGACAACTAGCAACAAGGTTACTGGATTAAACCATGTGAACTATAACCTTTTCTACGCTAACACAGGTACTCGTCCAAGGACTTGTATTTTGTGTCATAAAAACTTATGTTTTCTTTTCTCTCCAGAGTTGTCAACATCGGACGCGACGGTGCTGAGGCAAGGTAATGGAAATATGTACCTGGCGTCAATATATCTGCCATTCGATGCGCCGACATTGCCACCTACGTCGGAATTACAACGTCTGGTGAGGGAATCCAAACACACAACAAATGAGCTATTAGCTGGTGTGACGCCAACTCCTATCATATCGCTTGGGGTAGTACTAACACCAATAAAAGGGGACATGGCCTTATAGAATTTTGAATACAAATAACCTCATAACTCTTAACATAGGAAACACTGCAACCTTTGTTAACAAAATTAGGGAAGAAGTATTAGATATAACGATATGTTCAGAAAATCTTATTGATGAGACTCATGAGTGGAGGGTTTCGGATGAACACTCCTATTCAGACCACCGTTATAAGGTTTAAAATTGCACTGCCACCGCCAAACCCAATAAGTTTCCGTAATAAGGCTAAGACCGACTGGACTAATTACGGAAATCTACTTAGAAATCGATTGGGGCAGTCTACACGAAATTGTCTATGTGCAGAAGACATTGATATCAAGGTGCAGAAGATTATCGAGGCTCTTGTAAAATCATTCGAAGATAGTTGCCCACTTCGAGAATGGAAATCTGCCTGTGAGAAACCCTGAATGACAGGACAAATTCGCTCGATTGGCAAGGATGTCCGCAGACTTTACAACAGAGCTCGACGTAAAAAACAATCAGTATATTGGGACGAATACCACAGAAGACTCAAAGAATACAATAAAATCATTAGATCGGCGAAACGTAACTCCTAGAGGCTTTTCTGCGAACAGGTAGACAGCGTTAACAGCAAGTTCTAAAATGAAAAAGTTACTGTCAAAAACTCATGTCCAAACCGAAACATGGTGGATGAAACGGGTAAAAGGGTGGAAACTATAGAGGATACCGTAAGGCTCTTGTTGAAAACACATTTTCCGACTGGTAATGCTGGACCTACAGAGGAACAGTTACAGAATGAAAATGTATTGCATCAAGTACCTGATGAACCCCTGCCCTCGAAAAAGGCAAGAGGCCCAAATGTCACTATCAACAGGACACTCACCAAGCCCTTAATGAAGTGGCGAAGGAGAGCCTAGTGATGGCCGTTATAGACAGAAGTAGTGAGGATGGATCCATTCTCAAGGACAAATGGAGCCATGTGCAATCAGCCATTATGGCTCATTACCTCGATGTCCGTAGAGAGATGCCGGGCACACCACCAATCTGCAACGATGCAGGATGGCATCAGGGGAGAGTAAAGCTCTTACATTTCGGAGATGCCAGATCAGTAGACCTGTATAAGGCTGCTCTGAGTCGAGCGGGTGAGGTGTGGCCGGGTGCCCAGTTGGATATTGTCGAAAAAACAACATCCCTAGTCACCCTAGAGCCATCACCTGGGTTACAGAAGAGCCCTCCAACCCGGCTGACATATTAGAAATAATAAAAGATTCCAATCCTGGTCTGCCCGCCCATAATTGGAGAATCAGCAAGGTGGGTGAGGCGGATGGTAAAAAGCGGCAGGTCAATTTGATCATTAACGCTGAATCCACCTCCCATATACAACGTGCAAGTGCAACCCTACAGTATGGCTTCGAGACTATAGTCTTGAAGGTATACAAGCAGGATATAGTTCCCACTGCGGAAGGTGAATCGTCCACCGCGGTTGATACACAGCTTTCTGGAAGTGCGGAGGTATCCACGCCCATTATTTCGGGTGACTCCAACTCTAACAGAAGATCTGTAACGTCCTACTCTGAGGACGAAAGCTCTACTTCTGAGGGGCTGAGGGGAGTCTCCGGACTCTTTGACGCATCTGGCGGGGACACGCTTCTCGATGATACGGACGAAGGGTTCGATAACACCTTTGTCGGGGTGGAAGTTAATCTGTCAATTACCAATGATGGTAAGAATTTTACAGATTAACCTCCATCACGCTAAAGCAGCCTCAGCGGCTCTATTGCTGCGCCTGTCCACAGGTGCAGTAGACATCGTCCTGATACAGGAGCCCTACGCAGTGGGAGGAAGGGTGTGCGGTATCAGGACACCCAACTTTAAACTGCTTGTGGCCAACTGTGAAGGCACTCCAAGAACCTGCATTCTGGCCAAGAAAGATCTAAGTATCTTTCTCCTGGCTAATTTAAGTGGTAAAGACCAAACATCTGCTAGTCTGGAGATCGGTAATCGCATATATTGGGTGGTCTCCAGTTACTTGCCTTATGAAGCTGTAGTACCGACTGCTCTATTCAGGGAAGTAGTAGAAGAAGCAACATCTGACGAGGTCGAGCTGATTGTTGGCGCAGACACGAACGCTCATCATACTATCTGGGGTAGTACGGATATAAACAATAGGGGTGATTCGCTTCTTGACTTTATTCTAACTACCAACCTAAGTATTTGTAACATAGGTAATAAACCGACCTTTACCATTAAAGACAGACAAGAAGTACTCGACGTAACGTTTGCTACTGACCGTTTGTCAGACAAAATTATTGGTTGGAATGTACTGGACGACCACTCATTCTCAGATCACCATTATATTGAGTTCAAACTCGCTGAAAAAGCGTCTGAACCTGCCGTCCACAGAAATGTGAGAAAGACAAAGTGGCACTTGTAGAAAGTCCAGTCAAGAAAGTCCTCAACTCCAAACTTCTGTACGAACCGAATGACAAAGCCGGTCTGGATCATCTAGTCGAGCATATCACCACATCATTCAATAGTTCCCTTGAAGAAGCCTGTCCAAAAACAAGGTACAAGGGTAAAACTAAACCCCAATGATGGACTTCTGAGCTAACGGCTATGAAAAAGACCTGCAACAAGCTATTCAACAAGGCTAAATCTACAGGGGTCGCTAATGTTTGGGATGCCTATAAAGAGCAACTCAAGATCTATAAGAAGGAGCTTAGAAAGGCGCAAAGACGCGAGCGTCGCTAGCTTGTTGACTGAGAGATCCAAAATAAGCTGGGCTATTAATAGCTTTGAGCCCTTCAAGTCACCTGGACCAGACGGCATCACTCCAGCAGAAATGCAGAAAATGTTGAAATACAATATCCCCTGGTTGGAGAAAATTTATGTAGGCTGTATCAGGCTTTCATACATCCCGAATCGATGGAGGGATACCAAAGTGGTATTCATACCAAAAGCGGGGAAGATATCACACACTAGGCCAAAAGACTTCAGACCAATTAGCCTATCCTCCTTCCTATTGAAAGGTCTGAAAAGACTTTTAGATTATTTCATAAGGAAAAACCTGGATACAAAACTCCTGTCAGTGAACCAACATGCTTACAATAAGGGGAAGTCTACAGAATCAGCCCTGCACGAACTTGTGAGCACTATCGAATCGTCCCTGCATTTCAAGAAATTCACCATGGTGGCATTTCTTGACATAGAAGGGGCTTTTAACAACATTCACTCAGATGCAGTAATTGCGGCACTGTCACATCTTAATGTTAACTCTAGTTTGATTAGACTAATTCAAAGTCTGCTCAACAGAAGACGCATAACAGCATGTCTTGGGTCCACAACTCTAACAAGGTTTGTAAACAGAGGGACCCCACAAGGAGGAGTACTGTCTCCACTAATTTGGAACCTAGCGGTGAATGAAATCCTCCTAGATCTAGAACGTTGTGGCTGCAAGGTCGTGGCATATGCGGACGACGTTGCAATCGCAGTGAGTGGCAAATTCGAAAACGTCCTCCGAGGCATTCTACAGGTGGCTCTGAACAAATTGGCTAGATGGGCCAGAAGCAGCGGTTTGGGTATAAACCCAAACAAGACAGAATTGGTTCTCTTTACTAGGATGAATAAAGTCCCACATGTGCACCCTCCACCTCGGATAAATGGAACAGATCTAGTCTTTTCTGAAAGTGCAACATTTTTAGGAATAATTCTAGATAGAAAACTGTTATTTAGACTTAATGTATTGGAACGTGTAAGGAAGGCTAACGTCGCCTTATATTCCTCCAAAAAGGCTGTAGGGTCGCGGTGGGGCCTCTCTCCTAAAATCGTCCACTGGATATATATAGCAGTAGTTCGTCCTATACTGCTATACGGCAATGTTGTATGGTGGACGGCAACTGACAAACTAACCATCACCAACCTACTAACAAACGTTCAGAGAACTGCCTGCCTGAGCATAAGCGGAGCCTTAAGGACTACAGCGACCGAGTCTCTACAAGCCCTACTCCAAGGAAAGGGACGACATTACAAATTATCGAAGAATTTGCATAGATTGGTGCGCCACTATCCACGTGCAAGCTTTGGCTTAGGCAAGAGGCAATCAGGCAGTCCAACGAAAGATGGACAGAAATCGGCACCTGCAGAGTAGCTAGACAAATCTGGCCAAGGTATGACCTGAGAAGATCAAAATATCTCCTCGCACGAGAGAGGCAAAGATTGTCTACGTTAGTATCAGTTCTGACGGGACACTGCTTGATCGGCGAACACACCAAAAGATTGGGTATTGACTCTGATGACTTCTGCAGAAGCTGTGGAGATGAGGAGGAAGTGGAGAGCATTGAGCACTTGCTATGCGACTGTCCCGCTCTGAGTAAACGACGACTGGACATACTGGGGTCGGCTTTTCTAGGCAGCCTAACAGATCTTTCCAGTACCGATATTCGTAATATCGACAAATTTGTATATCAAACAGGTTGGTTTCGATGAGGGGTATTTCAGCCCGTGGTAACACTAGGGACCTAAACTGGTCTATGTGAGCTTGTATAAAAAATACGGCTGCCACCCTAACTTAAAGTACCTACTACGGATATAACAGATGGTATGGTTAAAGAAGCGATAAAAAGTTTCTCTCCCTTTAAGGCTGCGGGACCGGATGGAATATTTCCAGCACTTCTGCAGAATGAGGTGGATCTGGTACCAACTCATCTGGCTGGAGTGTTCACTGCATGCCTAACCCATTCTTATACCCAAAATAACTTGCAGGAATCAAGGGTGGTCTTCATATCAAAGCCTGGCAAGGCGAGTTATACGACCCCAAAGGATTATCGACCCATTAGCCTAACTTCTTTCTGTTAAAAACAATGGAGCGAATAATTGATAACATGGTCAAAAGTAAAATAGCGGATGACAGGTTAAAATTCAAAGAAGATGCCTATGTCAAAGGAAGATCAGTGGAAACAGCTCTGCACGGGTAGTGCACCACATAGAAGAGTCCTTCAGTAAAGAAATGTATACACTTGCTGTTTGCATAGACATTAAGGGCGCATTTAACAATGTACAGACTTATCCAGTCCTTAGACGAGTTTGAGGGTGACCTGGCGCTGAAAAACTGGATCAACAATATGCTAAGGAATAGGTGGATTATTTGTGGGCCATATGACGTAAAAATCAGAGACAAGGTAAATCGTGGTATACCTCAGGGGGGGGGGTATATTATCGCCTCTTCTATGGGTTACGACGATACACAGTCTCCTAAAATCCCACACCAATGAAGGACTTAAACCAGTCTGTTATGCAGACGACGTTGTAATACTTCTAAGGGGCTTTCATCTATTGTGCAGAAGAGCTGAAGAGGCACTTAACATAGCATATAACTGGGCACAACCAAGGGGGTTAAATGTTAACCCAGTCAAAAAAGAAATATGTCTATTTACAAGGAAATCGAAGATTCCAGGTTTTACCCGGCCTCGATTCCTGAATAAGACAATTGCTATAACTAAAAATGTAAAATACTTGGGAGTAATCTTGGATCAGAAACTGTACTGGAAAGATCATCTTGAAGAAAGAGTTGCAAAGGCCCACCAACAAAAGCGTTGGAGACTATACTGCACATCCAACCAATAGACATCCGCATAAAGTATGAGGCAGCTCTCACAGCAAGACGTCTACAAGTGATGGGTGAATGGATAAATAGAGACCACACGTCGTACCATCAGAAGATTTTAGAATCTCTAGTTGGTCACATTCAAACGCCAGAAATCTCCGACCGCATTCCTGAAGTGCGGCTTACCCAAATGAAAAGAAAAAGTCTTCTGAAACTAAACAAGATAGATATTAGTAAGATTATGAGTGTTCTAACGGGACACTCAAGCTTACAAGCACATCTTCATCGCATAGGACTAGCAGGAAACGACGAATGCAGGGCATGCAGGGAAAACATCGAAACGATGGAACATTTTCTGTGTCACTGCCCAGCTTTCACACATTGAGGATCCCAACATTTCGGATAAAAAGATCATAAATAAGGAGCGCACAACAGACCGAACCACTGGCTTTAGTGTATATGCATGGACATGAGACGTTTAAACGTCTCCTCTCTTCAACCTAACCTAACCCAACTACATTATTTGGAACAGCAAACCTTTTGAAACTTTAGCCCATATTTTTGATTAATTTATTTTATTCCTATCTTTGATCTTGATGTAATTCATAACGCTCAGTTTCAAAATAAGGGCACAAATCACATATCTAGAAACATAAATAAAAGCGACATCGTTTTTACGTTCTATGTGCTCTAAAAGAGTGCGACGATACGTTGCGTAAAATACATGAATTTTTCAATGTCGCCGTTATTTTGCATTCGTGGCCGATGTACAGGGTTGCCCATATTCGACGGACCCATCTGGCAACGCCATAACTTTTGACAGAGATGTCAGATCGCTTAATAACATACCGCGTTTGAAGCGTCAGTCCAAGCAGATTTTTACCATGGAACAATACACGCACGCGAGCGCTCTGAAATAGTTGAAATTTTACATTCAACAGAAGAAGTCAATTGTGAAAACTCAACGTGCTTTTAAAATATTAAAAATGTGAGAAGTGCGCCTTCTAAGAACACCATTAAGCGTTTATACGAAAAATTTTCGACTGGTGAGGCTCTTTCTAATCCGAAGAGGCCAAATAAAAGTCGACCAAGGCGACTCTCAAGACTGGCTCGCTGCCGTACGAGCCAGTGTTGAGAGGTCCCCAAGAACATCCCAAAAACGCCGTTCTCAGCAGTTGGGCATGGCTCGGTCCACTTTACAACGGATTATTCGCGCTGATTTGCATTTGTTCCCGTACAAAATTCAATTGACGCAAAGATTGTTGCCTGCGGACAAGCCCGTCGATTGGAATGGGCCCAACGAGTCATCGAAATGGCCGATGATGACGAGCAATTTGGAACAAAATTATCATGTCCGATGAAGCCCATTTCACATTGAATGGGACCGTAAATAAGCAAAATTGCCGTATTTACGCCACTGAAAATCCTCAGGAGATTCAAGAATTGCCTCTTCATGACGAAAAAGTCACAGTTTGGTGCGGCGTTAGTGCGAAAACGGTCATTGGGCCGTTTTTCTTCCAAAACGAAAATGGCCATGCTGTTACCATCAACCAGGAGCGTTATCGCGACATGATGACCAATTTTGTGATGCCAATTATTCGTCGAAAGCGTATGAGGCAGTTCTGGTTCCAACAAGACGGCGCTCCACCGCACACAAGTCGCATAACAATCGATTTTCTGAAGAATTTGTTTCCGGCCGTTTGATGTCGAAAAGTGGTGATTTGGACTGGCCACCGCTTTCGCCCGATTTGACGCCGCCTGACTTCTTCTTGTGGGGATATTTGAAGTCAAAGGTTTACGTTAACAAGCCAAGGACCGTAGAAGAGCCAAGGACAACATTCGTGAAGAAATAGCCGCTATTCCGGCCGAAATGTTGGCGAAAATGCTGCAAAAAGGGCACAATACGCCATCAACGCCAGAGGCGGCCATTTGAGAGATATCATATTCAAAAATTGATGTAAACAAATCTACTTGGAACAAATTAAATGATTAAGATTGCCAACCGCCAAATTTTTATTTTTTTCTTTGATTTTTTTTAAAAAAAACATGGGTCCGTCGAATATGGGCAACCCTGTATGTAAAATATCACTACAACAAATTGTTAAAATCGCTACAGTGCAGAGTGGGCTATAATGGAAACAAATTGACATAATTCTGCCATTTCAAAACCACTTATCGTAGGGCGATGTAATTTTAGGTGTGTGTATACAAGAGGTGTTAGAGAGTGTAAGTTCGGAACTTGGGCCCCTTATCTCGTACAGGGGCGGAGCTACAGGGCCCTAAAGTTGACCACCACGGGTATACAACATATTCATCGGCTTCTATCTTTTGAATGGAGTGTCCGGTTTTAGTGGCGTGGATACTCGTAGACCAGACCTACAATAAACATTTTATAGGTTGAAGATATCTTGAATAGTTTCCGAGATATGTGGATTTTAAATTTGAATTTTTCATTTTTTCGCCGACTTTGCCTTGGAGTTTAGCCAATATCTCAGTCAAAAGTTTACCGATTTTGTTCGCGTGTTTTTTTATGGATTGCCTATAAACTCTACAATATCATGAAAAAACGCACCGATAAGATATGTGAAGAAATAAGAATGTTATGGCCCTATAAAGTCAAATTTTTGGAAAAATTTCGTTTTTGGAGATTTTTTTGGCGAAAAAAGTCCAATTAGTATTTAGGTCTTGTAGAAAAAGTTTGTTACAAAAAGTATATCAAATTTATACTCATTTTAAAAGAGACGTTTCACAGAATATGTTAGAGAAAATCTGAAGCCAAAATTTTAATTGGTGTGGTTGCCACCCTTCTCCGATTTGGACATTTTTTTTACATAAATTTCAAAAGTTTGATCGATTTTCTCCAATCGCAAAGCTAAATTGTTAAATTTTTCTCTTTATTTATTTGTATTAGGGCTTAGCAAAGTCGACTGCAAAGGGAATGCCGAGCACCACTTTCCATATAGAAGATATAGGACTAAAAGTAAAAAAACCCATTTTTGGGGATTTTTGGTGTATTTTTTGGGAATTGAGGGATTTTCCATTAGAAATGTCCACATGTTGCGTTTGATTATTATTTCTAATATCAAAATAAAGAACTTTAAAAAAAAATCATCGAAATATATACATTTTTAAGAATTTTATGCCGTATTTACGTTTCTGTCTATATGCAAATTTTTTTTTTATTTTTTACCTACCTTCTTTTACTTATTAGTTATTATATCAGTCAATATGTACTGATTTCTTGTAGATCACATGTTTTTATCAAACAATAATAAAATTTATTAAGATTTACCTTTCAGAAAATATTATTTTGTGGCACAATTTCTAGGAAACCCTTAATCATTGACTGGTATAACCAGTAAGGAAAGGCAGAAAGTCGGGCGGGGCCGACTATATAATACCCTACACCTCCCTAACAATGATATAAGGGTCATTGCGATAATAATTGGTAAATGGGTAGGAACATATTATCTAATTCTGAAACGATAATCGCTAATTGATTTCGTTCTTAAATTGAGACATCTTTCTGGAAAATTTTAATTATCGGAAGTAAAGTACACTTTCTATAGCGCTTTGAAACCAAATCAGAAGGAACATATAAATGGAGGTTATATATAAATCTGAACCGATTTTCCCTGAATACTCATTCATGTAAAAAGACCTCTTTCTGTCGAATATCGTACTGATCGGATATAAAATACAGTCTCCACAGCGCCTATATGTCAAATCGGTGGTAACATATATATGGGGGCTATATCTAAATCTGAACCGATTTTCTCCGAATTTGGCAGTATTCCTTCGAGTAATAAGAAATCACTTTCTGCCGAATTTCGCACTGATCGGATACAAAATACAGTTTCTACAGCGCATTCATGTCAAAGCATATACGAGGGTATATGGGGGCTATATCTAAATCTGAAACGATTTTCTCCGAATTTAACAGTGTGCATTCATATAATAGGAAACCCCTTTCTGCCGAATTTCATACTGATCGGATATAAAATAAAGTTTTTACAGCGCTTACATGTCAAATCGGGGCTAACATATATATGGGGGCTATATATAAATCTGAACCGATTTTAACCAAATTCGTTTTTGGAGATTTTTTGGCGAAAAAAGTCCAATTCGTATTTAGGTCTTGTAGAAAAAGTTTGTTACAAAAAGTATATCAAATTTATACTCATTTTAAAAGAGACGTTTCACAGAATATGTTAGAGAAAATCTGAAGCCAAAATTTTAATTGGTGTGGTTGCCACCCTTCTCCGATTTGGACATTTTTTTTACATAAATTTCAAAAGTTTGATCGATTTTCTCCAATCGCAAAGCTAAATTGTTAAATGTTTCTCTTTATTTATTTGTATTAGGGCTTAGCAAAGTCGACTGCAAAGGGAATGCCGAGCACCGCTTTCCATATAGAAGATATATGACTAAAAGTAAAAAAACCCATTTTTGGGGATTTTTGGTGTATTTTTTGGGAATTGAGAGATTTTCCATTAGAAATGTCCACATTTTGCGTTTGATTATTATTTCTAATATCAAAATAAAGAACTTTAAAAAAAAATCATCGAAATATGTACATTTTTAAGAATTTTATGCCGTATTTACGTTTCTGTCTGTATGCAATTTTTTTTTTTTTATTTTTTTCCTACCTTCTTGTACTTATTAGTTATTATATCAGTCAATATGTACTGATTTCTTGTAGATCACATGTTTTTATCAAACAATAATAAAATTTATTAGGATTTACCTTTCAGAAAATATTATTTTGTGGCACAATTTCTAGGAAACCCTTAATCATTGACTGGTATAACCAGTAAGGAAAGGCAGAAAGTCGGGCGGGGCCGACTATATAATACCCTACACCTCCCTTACAATGATATAAGGGTCATTGCGATAATAATTGGTAAATGGGTAGGAACATATTATCTAATTCTGAAACGATAATCGCTAATTGATTTCGTTCCTAAATTAAGACATCTTTCTGGAAAATTTTAATTATCGGAAGTAAAGTACACCTTCTATAGCGCTTTGAAACCAAATCAGAAGGAACATATAAATGGAGGTTATATATAAATCTGAACCGATTTTCCCTGAATACTCATTCATGTAAAAAGACCTCTTTCTGTCGAATATCGTACTGATCGGATATAAAATACAGTCTCCACAGCGCCTATATGTCAAATCGGTGGTAACATATATATGGGGGCTATATCTAAATCTGAACCGATTTTCTCCGAATTTGGCAGTATATGGACATGAGACGTTTAAACGTCTCCTCTCTTCAACCTAACCTAACCCAACTACATTATTTGGAACAGCAAACCTTTTGAAACTTTAACCCATATTTTTGATTAATTTATTTTATTCCTATCTTTGATCTTGATGTAATTCATAACGCTCAGTTTCAAAATAAGGGCACAAATCACATATCTAGAAACATAAATAAAAGCGACATCGTTTTTACGTTCTATGTGCTCTAAAAGAGTGCGACGATACGTTGCGTAAAATACATGAATTTTTCAATGTCGCCGTTATTTTGCATTCGTGGCCGATGTACAGGGTTGCCCATATTCGACGGACCAATCTGGCAACGCCATAACTTTTGACAGAGATGTCAGATCGCTTAATAACATACCGCGTTTGAAGCGTCAGTCCAAGCAGATTTTTACCATGGAACAATACACGCCACGCGAGCGCTCTGAAATAGTTGAAATTTACATTCAACAGAAGAAGTCAATTGTGAAAACTCAACGTGCTTTTAAAATATTAAAAAATGTGAGAAGTGCGCCTTCTAAGAACACCATTAAGCGTTTATACGAAAAATTTTCGACTGGTGAGGCTCTTTCTAATCCGAAGAGGCCAAATAAAAGTCGACCAAAGCGACTCTCAACACTGGCTCGCTGCCGTACGAGCCAGTGTTGAGAGGTCCCCAAGAACATCCCAAAAACGCCGTTCTCAGCAGTTGGGCATGGCTCGGTCCACTTTACAACGGATTATTCGCGCTGATTTGCATTTGTTCCCGTACAAAATTCAATTGACGCAAAGATTGTTGCCTGCGGACAAGCCTCGTCGATTGGAATGGGCCCAACGAGTCATCGAAATGGCCGATGATGACGAGCAATTTTGGAACAAAATTATCATGTCCGATGAAGCCCATTTCACATTGAATGGGACCGTAAATAAGCAAAATTGCCGTATTTACGCCACTGAAAATCCTCAGGAGATTCAAGAATTGCCTCTTCATGACGAAAAAGTCACAGTTTGGTGCGGCGTTAGTGCGAAAACGGTCATTGGGCCGTTTTTCTTCCAAAACGAAAATGGCCATGCTGTTACCATCAACCAGGAGCGTTATCGCGACATGATGACCAATTTTGTGATGCCAATTATTCGTCGAAAGCGTATGAGGCAGTTCTGGTTCCAACAAGACGGCGCTCCACCGCACACAAGTCGCATAACAATCGATTTTCTGAAGAATTTGTTTCCGGGCCGTTTGATGTCGAAAAGTGGTGATTTGGACTGGCCACCGCTTTCGCCCGATTTGACGCCGCCTGACTTCTTCTTGTGGGGATATTTGAAGTCAAAGGTTTACGTTAACAAGCCAAGGACCGTAGAAGAGCTCAAGGACAACATTCGTGAAGAAATAGCCGCTATTCCGGCCGAAATGTTGGCGAAAATGCTGCAAAAAGGGCACAATACGCCATCAACGCCAGAGGCGGCCATTTGAGAGATATCATATTCAAAAATTGATGTAAACAAATCTACTTGGAACAAATTAAATGGTTAAGATTGCCAACCGCCAAATTTTTATTTTTTTCTTTGATTTTTTTTAAAAAAAACATGGGTCCGTCGAATATGGGCAACCCTGTATGTAAAATATCACTACAACAAATTGTTAAAATCGCTACAGTGCAGAGTGGGCTATAATGGAAACAAATTGACATAATTCTGCCATTTCAAAACCACTTATCGTAGGGCGATGTAATTTTAGGTGTGTGTATACAAGAGGTGTTAGAGAGTGTAAGTTCGGAACTTGGGCCCCTTATCTCGTACAGGGGCGGAGCTACAGGGCCCTAAAGTTGACCACCACGGGTATACAACATATTCATCGGCTTCTATCTTTTGAATGGAGTGTCCGGTTTTAGTGGCGTGGATACTCGTAGACCAGACCTACAATAAACATTTTATAGGTTGAAGATATCTTGAATAGTTTCCGAGATATGTGGATTTTAAATTTGAATTTTTCATTTTTTCGCCGACTTTGCCTTGGAGTTTAGCCAATATCTCAGTCAAAAGTTTACCGATTTTGTTCGCGTGTTTTTTTATGGATTGCCTATAAACTCTACAATATCATGAAAAAACGCACCGATAAGATATGTGAAGAAATAAGAATGTTATGGCCCTATAAAGTCAAATTTTTGAAAAAATTTCGTTTTTGGAGATTTTTTTGGCGAAAAAAGTCCAATTCGTATTTAGGTCTTGTAGAAAAAGTTTGTTACAAAAAGTATATCAAATTTATACTCATTTTAAAAGAGACGTTTCACAGAATATGTTAGAGAAAATCTGAAGCCAAAATTTTAATTGGTGTGGTTGCCACCCTTCTCCGATTTGGACATTTTTTTTACATAAATTTCAAAAGTTCGATCGATTTTCTCCAATCGCAAAGCTAAATTGTTAAATTTTTCTCTTTATTTATTTGTATTAGGGCTTAGCAAAGTCGACTGCAAAGGGAATGCCGAGCACCGCTTTCCATATAGAAGATATAGGACTAAAAGTAAAAAAACCCATTTTTGGGGATTTTTGGTGTATTTTTTGGGAATTGAGAGATTTTCCATTAGAAATGTCCACATTTTGCGTCTGATTATTATTTCTAATATCAAAATAAAGAACTTTAAAAAAAAATCATCGAAATATGTACATTTTTAAGAATTTTATGCCGTATTTACGTTTCTGTCTATATGCAATTTTTTTTTTTATTTTTTTCCTACCTTCTTGTACTTATTAGTTATTATATCAGTCAATATGTACTGATTTCTTGTAGATCACATGTTTTTATCAAACAATAATAAAATTTATTAGGATTTACCTTTCAGAAAATATTATTTTGTGGCACAATTTCTAGGAAACCCTTAATCATTGACTGGTATAACCAGTAAGGAAAGGCAGAAAGTCGGGCGGGGCCGACTATATAATACCCTACACCTCCCTTACAATGATATAAGGGTCATTGCGATAATAATTGGTAAATGGGTAGGAACATATTATCTAATTCTGAAACGATAATCGCTAATTGATTTCGTTCCTAAATTAAGACATCTTTCTGGAAAATTTTAATTATCGGAAGTAAAGTACACCTTCTATAGCGCTTTGAAACCAAATCAGAAGGAACATATAAATGGAGGTTATATATAAATCTGAACCGATTTTCCCTGAATACTCATTCATGTAAAAAGACCTCTTTCTGTCGAATATCGTACTGATCGGATATAAAATACAGTCTCCACAGCGCCTATATGTCAAATCGGTGGTAACATATATATGGGGGCTATATCTAAACTGAACCGATTTTCTCCGAATTTGGCAGTATTCCTTCGAGTAATAAGAAACCACTTTCTGCCGAATTTCGCACTGATCGGATACAAAATACAGTTTCTACAGCGCTTTCATGTCAAAGCATATACGAGGGTATATGGGGGCTATATCTAAATCTGAACCGATTTTCTCCGAATTTAACAGTGTGCATTCATATAATAGGAAACCCCTTTCTGCCGAATTTCATACTGATCGGATATAAAATAAAGTTTTTACAGCGCTTACATGTCAAATCGGGGCTAACATATATATGGGGGCTATATATAAATCTGAACCGATTTTAACCAAATTCAATAGGGATTGTCCTTGGGCCAAAAAATATATGTGTAAAGTTTCGTCGAGATCGGACCATAATTGCGACCTGTACTTTGATTACAAGAATACATGCACAGACAGACGGACAGACGATGGGTCTATTTCGGCTCCTTTTTGGTGTTACAAACAAATACACAAAGTTACAATACCCTGTACCACAGTGTGGTGTAGGGTATAATTAAAAAAAATATTTTGCATATAGACAGAAACGCAAATACGGCAAAAAATCCTTAAAAATTTATATATTTCGATGAATTTTTTTTTAAGTTTTTTATTTTGATATTAGAAATAATAATCAAGGGCAACATGTGGAAATTTCTAATGGAAAATCCCTCAACTCCCAAAAAATTCATCAAAAATCCCCAAAAATGGGATTTTTACTTTTAGTCCTATATCTTCGATATGAAAAGCCGCGGTCGGGATGCCCTTCGCAGTCGATTTTGTTACACCCTAATACAAATAAATAAAAAGAAAAATTTAACAATTTAGCTTTGCGATCGGAGTAAATCGATCAAACTTTTGAAATTTATGTAAAAAAAGGTCCAAATCGGAGAAGGGTGGCAACCACACCAATTAAAATTTTGGCTTCGGATTTTCTCTAGCAGATTCTGTGAAACGTCTCCTTTAAAATGAGTATAACTTTGATATACTTTGTGTAACAAAGTTTTTCTACAAGACCTAAATACGAATTGGACTTTTTTCGCCAAAAAATCTCCAAAAATGAAATTTTTTCAAAAAATTGATTTTATAGGGCCATAACTTTCTTATTTCTTCACATATCTTATCGATTATTTTTTCATGAGATTGTAAATTTTATTGGCAATCCATAAAAAACACGCGAACAAAATCGGTAAACTCTTGACTGAGATATTGGCTAAACTCCAAGGCAAAGTCGGCGAAAAAATGAAAAATTCAAATTTAAAATCCACATATCTCGGCAACTATTCAAGATATCTTCAACCTATAGGTCTGGGTCTGGTCTAGGAGTATCCACAGAAAAAACGCCACTAAAACCGGACACTCCATTCAAAAGTTAGAAGCCGATGAAAATGTTTTATACCGGAGGTGGCCCTATAGCTCCGCCCCTGTATGAGATAGGGGGCCCACGTTCCGAACTTAAACTCTCTAACACCTCTTGTATACACACCTAAAATGTAATCGCCATACGATAAGTGGTTTTGAAATGGCAGAATTATGCCAATTTTTTCCATTTTAGCCCACTGTGCAGTGGTGATTTTACTTAAAAATCACTTCTTACGGTGGTATTTGGGGATCAAAAATCACCACAAGTAGCGGAAAAACCACCAAGTTGGCATCGCTTGCATTGAACGAAAACAACTTTCAAAGAGCGCATATTTTAAAAAAATTGTAACATCATGCTATACATGCACCATCTTCCACTCTCGTGAATCTTTACAGCACACGAATGTTTTGCTGTAGTTGCCTATGCAACCACGACGTGTTTGGTCGTGCCCTACCGTTTCTTATGGTTTTTGTTTTATTCGATCTGCTTTCATAGCACATATTTTGTTGTTGCACTTACTTTTTTTTACTTTAAAAAAATAATAAGAGGTTTGTGGCTTTGGGGGTAGTTGCATAGATAGATCTGTTTCGGGAGCCATCAAACTCCCATTGTCAATATCCTTATTACAAAGATTACTTCAGTCGATCCATAGTCAGGGTTACCATACGTCCTCCTTTGGGAGGACATGTCCTCCTTTTTAACCAGTGTCCTCCCGTCCTCCCTCCTTTTTCAAAAATGATGGATTTGTCCTTCTTTTGTTACAAATTAAAATTTTTCACAATCAGTAAACCTCCACATGAATTATACTTGCAAGTACTTTTAGTAAAAAGTTAGTACTACAATAATTGAGCTCGATGACTGAAATTTGGTACATATACTTCTTATAGCTGCAGGTAACTTAGGATTGAAAATGGGCAATATCGATAAATTATTAGCATCTTCTGTCCGATTTGGCTTATTAACGCCATAGAGACTGCAAATTTCAACTGGACGAACTGAAATTGGTAGTTGGGGAGTATGTACATCCAGAACCCTTCAGACGAACGATGGTCATCATAGGTCAATGTATATAGCCCCCACACAAAGGTACCTCACGATTTTACTTCTTAACGCAACAAATTTCAATGAATCAAAAAACAGTTGACATGCAGTCTATGGTGTAGGGTATGCAAAATTCGGCTTGTCAGATCTTAACGCCGCTTCACTTATTTATTATAACTAACACCTACCCACTTAAAAGAACACCGATTGTCTGTCTGTATATTCAAAATTGTTCCTTAAGTACTGGTCGCACTTTCATTCCGATCTTACTAAAATTTGACAATAAGGGCTATTTCATACCTGTGAAGTAACTGGTCAAAGTCGGTTCAGATTTAGATATAGGCCCTATATACATTTTCTTTCCGATATGGCCTTTTAGCGCCATAGAAGCTTTTTCATATCCAATCACTTTGAAATTAAGCAGGATGGAGTTTCTTGATCCAAGGGCCCACATTGTCGAATTTGGTGTAAATCTGCTCAGATTTAAATGTAGCACCCAAGAACGAACCTTGCCAAATTTGAAGAACATTTGTTCAGATTTCGGTATAATCCTCCGATTTGGCATCTAAGCGCTACAAAATACAAATTGTTGTACAAAGCATTATCATAGGAAATTGTATTCTATAAGTGTCCTCCGAAAGTTTCAAACTCTCTTTGTGAATGTTACAAATGTCCTCCTTTTCTGACACAAAAGTCCTCCTTTCCGCAAAAAGGTTATGGTAACCCTATCCATAGTATATATTTTACCCCGATTTGACATGTAAGCGCTGTGGAAACTGTATTTTACATCGGATCAGTACGAAATTCGGCAGAAGGAAGTTTGTTAACTTAGGAACAAATACTGCTTAATGTGGGGTAATCGGATCAGATTTAGATATAGCCCCCATATTACATATGTTCCTGCCCATTTAGTATTTAAGCGCTATTTAGCACTTGGAGCTAAGTACTTTGTTAACTGAAACGAAACCAATTATTCCAAATTACACAAGGGAATAAGGTATTTGTTGATTAAGAACTGAATGTTTTTTTAAAGGTTATTTGGGACGCTGAATGCACTCGGTTTTTTCTATCGGTTCTACTTTTCGCGATATACGGTGAAGTCAAAAATTAAGGCACTTCCATCACATATATTGGAATAACTTTAAAACGGTTCACGCTATTCAGTTTAAAAAAATTCAAAACTCGTCAATAAAATTATCTTAAGCTTAAATTGGTTTTATATGTGCCCTGTAGTTTTAGAAATATTGTTGAAGTTTTGAAAAAAATCAACAATTTTAAAACAAGAATAATAATGCTTGTTCTTTAAAAATTCATAAAAAATCAAAATGGGACAAAAAATCACAATTTTGGTCTAAAAGAAAATATATCAATATATTTCGAGTATTATGAGCTTTATTTCATTGAAATCGGTGAACAACTTTTGCGTAGCAATAAAATGAGAAGAAATAAAATAATAAGCAGACGTGGTTAGAATTGTTTCCAATAATGTTTGGAGGTGTTATATTGAAACAATTGTCGTCGAACAATTATTAACATTACCTTCGATAACAAGATTTTTGGGATACTTTTCGGACGAAATCCAAATAACGAGAGTTTTACAAAAAGAAAAACAAAGCTTGGGTGCTGAAAGGCCGCGCTTAGTAGCTTTTTTACTCGTTAGATTCTGTTGTACTTTCTTGACTTTTGGTCGTAAACCACAAAGTCATATGTGGAAGTAGTAGACATAATCTAACGCCGCACACTGTGGTATTTGGTATCAAAACTGTGGATTAATTCAGACAAGCCTCCCACTTAGTATTTTTTAATTTATTTTAGTACTTTCATAAAAAATTTTAGTTACAAAATATTAATATTTATGTGGGTGATTTCATGTCGAGTGGTTGAACTTTTGAAAACGATGTCTTCTGATCGGTATGAAAATTGCACCAAGTTTAGTCCTATTGGATAGTAGTTACGAAACAAAATTTCAACGAGATCTGTTAAGGACTCTCCTAGTTGGAGGCCGCCCAATTTTGGCATATAGGTCAAACGGCTATTTTTTGCCATCCATATAACTTATTAATTTAAATATTAATTTTTTTCAAGAACTATATTTTTTATTTTTATACTATTATATACTTTTTTGCTTAAATGAAAGCTTAGGTTTTTTTCCTTTATGAGCTTTTTGGTATATCAGTGGGATGGGATTTGTTTATCTATCAAAATAAAGATAAACATCTAAACAAATAGATGTTGAAACACATTTTTTAGCATAACTCGAGAACCCTTTATCCGAATTATTCAGAAAAGCTTTGGAAGATCCAAAATTATGTAGCCTTCAATTTCCTCCGTTTAGCTGTTTCGATGATATCTTCCAAGATATTGCGAAAAATAAAAAAAAAAAAATAAAATAAATAATAATTTTTTATAAAATCTTCTAAAGCATCAAAAAATTTCAAAATTATAATGTTTGTATTAGTCTGATCGGTCATGAATAAAATGAGACCATTCCGAAGAAAATTGATGAATACGTTAAAAAGTTGTAGCTAATTAAGTAAAACAAATCAAGAATACAACACATAAAAAATCAACAAACTGAGCATTTCTGCCCTATGATTTGTTGAGGAAAAAGTACAATAAATCCAAAAAGGCAAAATTTTTTATATGATTTTAATCCGACCAAAGACTCGTATGTTACTTGCAAAAACAGTTTTGGTATCAAATACCGCACCGTGCACCGAGGAAAATAGCGGAATGCCACTTAATAAAGGAAAATTAAAAAGGGGAAATGAAAGGTACAATATTTTGAATTTAACTTACATCTGGCAACATAGTTGCGTACACGGAGGAAAATCGTCATTTTTGATATGTTTGAACGATTTTTTTAGTGGCTCTCACAATAATTCTATTAAAAAATATTTTCTTTGGGATTAACCCTGTTAAAGCATATAAAGCGAGTTAGACGATATTAACAAGTGATCTGGTTATAATTCTGTGCTAAAGTGAAGCTTTTTGCTAAAAATAATCAAGTTAAAAATCTTGCTGTGTTAGTTGTTTATAAATAAACAAAGGAAATTTACAAAAACCATTATGCGTGCTTGTCTCTCACTCCCTCCGTTGAGAGGCGGTTAAGCCTTAAGGCCGGGTTAGGCAGACATAACCGTAATTTAACTTTAGCGCCGCCGTAACGTTGCCCGCTGGAGCAATTACCCAAAACTTGAAAAATATATATATATATATAAATATATATTTATTTGCTACTAATTTCTCATTATACCCTCACTTTAGTGTGACGAGGGTATATATCATTTGCTACGGAAAAAAGTGTAACACGTCGAAGGAGTGACCTAAGACCCGAAGTATGTTCGGAGGAAATCCGTTTTGGGTCATTTTAAGTCGAATGAGCAATGTCCGTCCGTCTGTCTGTCTGTGTGTCTGCTGGCTGGTGCGCACGATAACTCTCGAAAGGAGTAACCGATTGACCTCAAATTTGGTATGTGGTAATATTTTTTTCTATCTCCGGCTAAGTTCGAAGATGGGCCATATTGGTCCACTCCTTCTAGTACCTCCCCCACAAAGGGTTAAAATGTTGTGAAATATTGATTCTTTAATAACTGCTATACTACTTATTCGAATCATTTGAAATTCCACACATAGTATTAGCTTATTAGTCGTTATCAACTCCAGAAAAATGGGCGAAGTCGCCACGTCCCTTTTGGTACCTCCCACACAAATGCACCATTTTGCACCAAAAGTTAACAGCTTATAACATTAATAACAGTGTATAAAAATATAATAATTAAAAAAAATATTTTGCATATAGACAGAAACGCAAATACGGCAAAAAATTCTTAAAAATTTATATATTTCGATGAATTTTTTTTAAAGTTTTTTATTTTGATATTAGAAATAATAATCAAGGGCAACATGTGGAAATTTCTAATGGAAAATCCCTCAACTCCCAAAAAATTCATCAAAAATCCCCAAAAATGGGATTTTTACTTTTAGTCCTATATCTTCGATATGAAAAGCCGCGGTCGGGATGCCCTTCGCAGTCGATTTTGTTACACCCTAATACAAATAAATAAAAAGAAAAATTTAACAATTTAGCTTTGCGATTGGAGTAAATCGATCAAACTTTTGAAATTTATGTAAAAAAAGGTCCAAATCGGAGAAGGGTGGCAACCACACCAATTAAAATTTTGGCTTCGGATTTTCTCTAGCAGATTCTGTGAAACGTCTCCTTTAAAATGAGTATAACTTTGATATACTTTGTGTAACAAACTTTTTCTACAAGACCTAAATACGAATTGGACTTTTTTCGCCAAAAAATCTCCAAAAATGAAATTTTTTCAAAAAATTGATTTTATAGGGCCATAACTTTCTTATTTCTTCACATATCTTATCGATTATTTTTTCATGAGATTGTAAATTTTATTGGCAATCCATAAAAAACACGCGAACAAAATCGGTAAACTCTTGACTGAGATATTGGCTAAACTTCAAGGCAAAGTCGGCGAAAAAATGAAAAATTCAAATTTAAAATCCACATATCTCGGCAACTATTCAAGATATCTTCAACCTATAGGTCTGGGTCTGGTCTAGGAGTATCCACAGAAAAAACGCCACTAAAACCGGACACTCCATTCAAAAGTTAGAAGCCGATGAAAATGTTTTATACCGGAGGTGGCCCTATAGCTCCGCCCCTGTATGAGATAGGGGGCCCACGTTCCGAACTTTAACTCTCTAACACCTCTTGTATACACACCTAAAATGTAATCGCCATACGATAAGTGGTTTTGAAATGGCAGAATTATGCCAATTTTTTCCATTTTAGCCCACTGTGCAGTGGTGATTTTACTTAAAAATCACTTCTTACGGTGGTATTTGGGGATCAAAAATCACCACAAGTAGCGGAAAAACCACCAAGTTGGCATCGCTTGCATTGAACGAAAACAACTTTCAAAGAGCGCATATTTTAAAAAAATTTTAACATCATGCTATACATGCACCATCTTCCACTCTCGTGAATCTTTACAGCACACGAATGTTTTGCTGTAGTTGCCTATGCAACCACGACGTGTTTGGTCGTGCCCTACCGTTTCTTATGGTTTTTGTTTTATTCGATCTGCTTTCATAGCACATATTTTGTTGTTGCACTTACTTTTTTTTACTTTAAAAAAATAATAAGAGGTTTGTGGCTTTGGGGGTAGTTGCATAGATAGATCTGTTTCGGGAGCCATCAAACTCCCATTGTCAATATCCTTATTACAAAGATTACTTCAGTCGATCCATAGTCAGGGTTACCATACGTCCTCCTTTGGGAGGACATGTCCTCCTTTTTAACCAGTGTCCTCCCGTCCTCCCTGCTTTTTCAAAAATGATGGATTTGTCCTTCTTTTGTTACAAATTAAAATTTTTCACAATCAGTAAACCTCCACATGAATTATACTTGCAAGTACTTTTAGTAAAAAGTTAGTACTACAATAATTGAGCTCGATGACTGAAATTTGGTACATATACTTCTTATAGCTGCAGGTAACTTAGGATTGAAAATGGGCAATATCGATAAATTATTAGCATCTTCTGTCCGATTTGGCTTATTAACGCCATAGAGACTGCAAATTTCAACTGGACGAACTGAAATTGGTAGTTGGGGAGTATGTACATCCAGAACCCTTCAGACGAACGATGGTCATCATAGGTCAATGTATATAGCCCCCACACAAAGGTACCTCACGATTTTACTTCTTAACGCAACAAATTTCAATGAATCAAAACACAGTTGACATGCAGTCTATGGTGTAGGGTATGCAAAATTCGGCTTGTCAGATCTTAACGCCGCTTCACTTATTTATTATAACTAACACCTAAAAATCTAGCTCCAACCCACTTAAAAGAACACCGATTGTCTGTCTGTATATTCAAAATTGTTCCTTAAGTACTGGTCGCACTTTCATTCCGATCTTACTAAAATTTGACAATAAGGGCTATTTCATACCTGTGAAGTAACTGGTCAAAGTCGGTTCAGATTTAGATATAGGCCCTATATACATTTTCTTTCCGATATGGCCTTTTAGCGCCATAGAAGCTTTTTCATATCCAATCACTTTGAAATTAAGCAGGATGGAGTTTCTTGATCCAAGGGCCCACATTGTCGAATTTGGTGTAAATCTGCTCAGATTTAAATGTAGCACCCAAGAACGAACCTTGCCAAATTTGAAGAACATTTGTTCAGATTTCGGTATAATCCTCCGATTTGGCATCTAAGCGCTACAAAATACAAATTGTTGTACAAAGCATTATCATAGGAAATTGTATTCTATAAGTGTCCTCCGAAAGTTTCAAACTCTCTTTGTGAATGTTACAAATGTCCTCCTTTTCTGACACAAAAGTCCTCCTTTCCGCAAAAAGGTTATGGTAACCCTATCCATAGTATATATTTTACCCCGATTTGACATGTAAGCGCTGTGGAAACTGTATTTTACATCGGATCAGTACGAAATTCGGCAGAAGGAAGTTTGTTAACTTAGGAACAAATACTGCTTAATGTGGGGTAATCGGATCAGATTTAGATATAGCCCCCATATTACATATGTTCCTGCCCATTTAGTATTTAAGCGCTATTTAGCACTTGGAGCTAAGTACTTTGTTAACTGAAACGAAACCAATTATTCCAAATTACACAAGGGAATAAGGTATTTGTTGATTAAGAACTGAATGTTTTTTTAAAGGTTATTTGGGACGCTGAATGCACTCGGTTTTTTCTATCGGTTCTACTTTTCGCGATATACGGTGAAGTCAAAAATTAAGGCACTTCCATCACATATATTGGAATAACTTTAAAACGGTTCACGCTATTCAGTTTAAAAAAATTCAAAACTCGTCAATAAAATTATCTTAAGCTTAAATTGGTTTTATATGTGCCCTGTAGTTTTAGAAATATTGTTGAAGTTTTGAAAAAAATCAACAATTTTAAAACAAGAATAATAATGCTTGTTCTTTAAAAATTCATAAAAAATCAAAATGGGACAAAAAATCACAATTTTGGTCTAAAAGAAAATATATCAATATATTTCGAGTATTATGAGCTTTATTTCATTGAAATCGGTGAACAACTTTTGCGTAGCAATAAAATGAGAAGAAATAAAATAATAAGCAGACGTGGTTAGAATTGTTTCCAATAATGTTTGGAGGTGTTATATTGAAACAATTGTCGTCGAACAATTATTAACATTACCTTCGATAACAAGATTTTTGGGATACTTTTCGGACGAAATCCAAATAACGAGAGTTTTACAAAAAGAAAAACAAAGCTTGGGTGCTGAAAGGCCGCGCTTAGTAGCTTTTTTACTCGTTAGATTCTGTTGTACTTTCTTGACTTTTGGTCGTAAACCACAAAGTCATATGTGGAAGTAGTAGACATAATCTAACGCCGCACACTGTGGTATTTGGTATCAAAACTGTGGATTAATTCAGACAAGCCTCCCACTTAGTATTTTTTAATTTATTTTAGTACTTTCATAAAAAATTTTAGTTACAAAATATTAATATTTATGTGGGTGATTTCATGTCGAGTGGTTGAACTTTTGAAAACGATGTCTTCTAATCGGTATGAAAATTGCACCAAGTTTAGTCCTATTGGATAGTAGTTACGAAACAAAATTTCAACGAGATCTGTTAAGGACTCTCCTAGTTGGAGGCCGCCCAATTTTGGCATATAGGTCAAACGGCTATTTTTTGCCATCCATATAACTTATTAATTTAAATATTAATTTTTTTCAAGAACTATATTTTTTATTTTTATACTATTATATACTTTTTTGCTTAAATGAAAGCTTAGGTTTTTTTCCTTTATGAGCTTTTTGGTATATCAGTGGGATGGGATTTGTTTATCTATCAAAATAAAGATAAACATCTAAACAAATAGATGTTGAAACACATTTTTTAGCATAACTCGAGAACCCTTTATCCGAATTATTCAGAAAAGCTTTGGAAGATCCAAAATTAAGTAGCCTTCAATTTCCTCCGTTTAGCTGTTTCGATGATATCTTCCAAGATATTGCGAAAAAAAAAAAAAAAATAAAATAAATAATAATTTTTAATAAAATCTTCTAAAGCATCAAAAAATTTCAAAATTATAATGTTTGTATTAGTCTGATCGGTCATGAATAAAATGAGACCATTCCGAAGAAAATTGATGAATACGTTAAAAAGTTGTAGCTAATTAAGTAAAACAAATCAAGAATACAACACATAAAAAATCAACAAACTGAGCATTTCTGCCCTATGATTTGTTGGGGAAAAAGTACAATAAATCCAAAAAGGCAAAATTTTTTATATGATTTTAATCCGACCAAAGACTCGTATGTTACTTGCAAAAACAGTTTTGGTATCAAATACCGCACCGTGCACCGAGGAAAATAGCGGAATGCCACTTAATAAAGGAAAATTAAAAAGGGGAAATGAAAGGTACAATATTTTGAATTTAACTTACATCTGGCAACATAGTTGCGTACACGGAGGAAAATCGTCATTTTTGATATGTTTGAACGATTTTTTTAGTGGCTCTCACAATAATTCTATTAAAAAATATTTTCTTTGGGATTAACCCTGTTAAAGCATATAAAGCGAGTTAGACGATATTAACAAGTGATCTGGTTATAATTCTGTGCTAAAGTGAAGCTTTTTGCTAAAAATAATCAAGTTAAAAATCTTGCTGTGTTAGTTGTTTATAAATAAACAAAGGAAATTTACAAAAACCATTATGCGTGCTTGTCTCTCACTCCCTCCGTTGAGAGGCGGTTAAGCCTTAAGGCCGGGTTAGGCAGACATAACCGTAATTTAACTTTAGCGCCGCCGTAACGTTGCCCGCTGGAGCAATTACCCAAAACTTGAAAAATATATATATATATATAAATATATATTTATTTGCTACTAATTTCTCATTATACCCTCACTTTAGTGTGACGAGGGTATATATCATTTGCTACGGAAAAAAGTGTAACACGTCGAAGGAGTGACCTAAGACCCGAAGTATGTTCGGAGGAAATCCGTTTTGGGTCATTTTAAGTCGAATGAGCAATGTCCGTCCGTCTGTCTGTCTGTGTGTCTGCTGGCTGGTGCGCACGATAACTCTCGAAAGGAGTAACCGATTGACCTCAAATTTGGTATGTGGTAATATTTTTTTCTATCTCCGGCTAAGTTCGAAGATGGGCCATATTGGTCCACTCCTTCTAGTACCTCCCCCACAAAGGGTTAAAATGTTGTGAAATATTGATTCTTTAATAACTGCTATACTACTTATTCGAATCATTTGAAATTCCACACATAGTATTAGCTTATTAGTCGTTATCAACTCCAGAAAAATGGGCGAAGTCGCCACGTCCCTTTTGGTACCTCCCACACAAATGCACCATTTTGCACCAAAAGTTAACAGCTTATAACATTAATAACAGTGTATAAAAATACTTGTAATTTTGTACAGTATTATGCTTTTATATTGCCTACAGTCCAGGGAAAAATGGGTTTTGTTGTCACGCCCCTTTTGGTACCTCCCACACAAAGGTACCTTTTTGCACCAAAATTTAACAGCTTATAACATTAAAACCAGTGTATAAAATACTTGAAATTTTGTACAGTGTATTGTTTTTATAGTGTTTATAGCCCTGTGAAAAATGGGCGTTATTGCCACGCCCCTCTTTGTACCTCCCACACAAAATGCCCAAATCATACCACAATTTAATGTCTCATAACGTTTATACCAGCGCACATAAATGCTTATAAGTCGGCACAGTTTTAAAGTATTTAATGTTCCGCAAAAAAAAGGTGTATTTGATAAACCCCTTCTGGTACATCCCACACAAATTGACAGAATAATTCGAGTAATATTCAATATTACATTACTCACAAAGTGAGGGTATACCTTAGTCGGTTTACCCGACTGAAACTTTCTTACTTGTTTTATTACTTATTTACCATTACTTTTCAAAAGATGCGCATAAATGTATTCTTTTTTCAGTATTTTACAAATTTTGTTTGCAAATGCACGTACGTTTACGTCCAAATCTAATTTCAGCAGATTCAGCCGTCAGTTTACGTTTCGTTTCCGTTGGCTTATCGTGTACACTGATTTCCATATGTCAGAATGAATCAGCTGATTCGTTACGCTACGGGGGCGTTACGGTTAAGTTTGCCTAACCCGGCCTTTAATGGGATAAATGCGTACATTTCTGTGACAACTACAGAGAGTAACGCAACAACAACGCCTAGAAGAGATGACTGCCTCTTTTTAACCGCCAAAACCTCAAACACTGCGCGCTCTTTTTCCCGCAGTTGTCAAGTAGTGAAACAAATCAAACAGAAATGCTAACAAATACAATGATAAATAACGAAGTGCCTACATGTATGCTTTCAAGTACAGTATGGAATGGAAATAGTGTTGCTGCAGCAAATGCAAGGTCTCCACATAAGGAACCAGATCCCAAAGTTAAGGGAATGAATGCGGTAAATTCGAAGCGATTTTCCCTCCTCAGCTCTGAGGAAAATAATGAAGAAACGAATGAAACTACAAGAGAACCCAAACAACCTCCACTTTTCTTGCGGCAACAAACGCGTTGGTTAATAAGATGTCCCAGCTACTAGGCAAAGAAAACTTATATGTTGCTTCACTTCGTAGAAGCAATGTATACGAAATTAAAATTCAGACATATGTACACCGAAGTGTTTTATGTAAAGGCGGTTTGGTTGCTCGATCTAGAGAAAAAGAATTACTACACTTACCAGCTTAAGAGATCGAAAGGTATTGTGGTAGTAATTAAGGGTATTGACAGTGTAGTTTCAACAGCTGAAATAATCGATAAACTTGCTAAACAGGGTTACGAAGTTAAATCCATAATAAACATTATAAATAAAAAGAAAATTCCTCAGCCCATGTTTAAAGTTGAACTAACCAGAGAACCATACAGCAAATTACAGGGGCACATGTTTTTTCTATAAGCACATGAAAAAACAAATAATATAAATAAAACTGCAATATATGCAAGCTATATTCCATCGCCCTTCCCAGGCTTAAGAACCGTATCTCCTACGGAAAATGCTAGCTCTAGCGACCTAAACATGCACCGCATCCCAAAGAACACCATTCATCCAAATATGTCATACGCCCGTATGACAAGAAATGGTAATTCGTTACCCCCTCAATTTCCCCTCGAAAATTCAATAGAAAAATTAATAGAAACTATGAATTCATTCAAATTGAAAATGCAAAGCATGATACAACTTATGATGAGAAATTAAAGTATGGTTATGCAACACGTGTTAAATCAAAAATAAGTCCACCGAGAATTTGTTATTGGAATGCAAGCTGCCTGAGCCAACACAGAAATGAGGTAGAATATTTTCTCCGAAACCACTGTCTCAGAGACACATTTTTCAACAAGAAATTGTTTTAGGATACGTGGTTATTCCACATACGATACTAAACACCCTAGTGGGAGAGCCTGTGGTGGTACAGCTCTTATTGTCCAAAATAAAATCAAACATTTTCCTATGCCCGAACATAGAACTGAGCATATACAATCAATTTCTATCGCTATCACAGGCACAAATCTGGTGATATCGTCGATATATTGTCTCCCTAGGCACAATATTAACAAAGATCATTTCATAGAGTTCTTCTCCACTCTTGGTACAATGTTTTTGGTAGCAGGTGACTTCAATGCCAATCACACATTTTGGGGCTCTCGCCTCACTACTCCAAAAGGTAGACAACTACTTAAAGCTATAACATCTGCTGAACTAGATGTAGATTCGAGCGGTCACCCAACATATTGGCCCTCAGATCGGAACGCCAGACCTTATTGATTTCGCTATAATAAAAAATATAAGGCGTGAACAATTATCTCTATGTCCATCACTTGATCTATCATCGGATCATTCGCCTACCATTTTGACACTGCTTTACAACAATCATGAAAATGGGTGTAACAATTTGCCCAATAAGTATACCAACTGGCTAAAATATAAAAAATACATTAGCTCAAACCTATCCGATAGTGTATCGTTGCGTACAACGGATAAAATTGAGCCCGCGGTAAACCTATTCACAGACGTTGCAAACAGTGGTGTTAAAGTGGCTACTCGAAAAAGCGCATTCAAAAGAGATAACTCAAATAACCCAACAGGCATCCAAGCGTTAATCAATGAAAAAGATGCGTTAGAAGAGAGTGGCAATAATATCGCTCCCAAGCACTGAGAAAAAAACTAAAAACTTGCCAGAAGAGATTGAAATCAGCCCTAAAATCAGCCGAGGAAAGTGATCTTAAAATATATTTGCTATCTCTGGATCCAACCCAGAAAACAGATTATAGTCTCTGGAAGGCCACAAAAAATGCGAGGCTCTGTTGCGCATGAATCCCCAATTCGCCATGAAAATGGGAACTGGGAAAAAAGCACAGAAGAGAAAGTAAATGCATTCGCAAACTACCTCGAGTCCGTTTTTACACACAACAGTGATACACCTGAAATCTATCCGCCCTTGATAGATATAATTCCTCGCCCAAACTATCCGCGTGATAGACGATATCATTCCTGGCCCAATCAAGCTTAGAATAAAGGATGTTGAAAAATCTGTCAAAGATCTAGAATTAAAGAAATCGCCCGGAGGAGATGGTACAACAGCGAAAATGATTAAAGAACTTCCCTTTTCAGCCTTGAAAATTGTGTTATTTTTATTCAATGCTATCCTGCGTGTAGGTTACTTTCCCCTATCTTGGAAGAGGCCAGAAATCATGATGATACCGAACCCAGGCAAAGATCCAACTCAAGTCAAATTCTATCGCCCTATAAGCCTACTATCGATACTTTCAAAAATGTTTGAGTCCATTCTCACGAAGAAACTCACACCTCATATAATTTCTAACAATATTATACCTGACCATCAATTTGGTTTTCGAAAAAATCATAATACTATAGAACAGGTACACCGTATCGTAACCTGCATCAAAAGAGCTTTTGAGAATAAAGAATACTGTTCGGCGATATTCATAGATATTTCCCAAGCATTTAACAAAGTCTGGCACGAAGGACTTTTGTACAAAATATGCGACCTTCTGCCAATCAACACTCATAAACTGTTCAAGAGTTATTTTACTAACCGGTCTTTCCATGTTAAATCAAATGAAATTTTTTTCTAGCCCAAAGAAAATAAATGCAGGCTTCGCACAGGGGAGCATTCTTGGCCCTATACTGAACGTTATTTTTACGGCATATATGCCCATAACAAACTTTACGCTCACGTCTACTTTTGCGAACGATACTGCTTTCGTCAGTACTCATAAATGGCCTTCAGTTGCGTCCGATCAACTGCAGACTCATGTCCTAATCCTAGAAGAATGGTTAAAAAATTTAGAATAATGGTGAATGCAGCAAAATGTACTCATGTTACTTTTACCCTACGAAGGGATGCAAGTCCTCCAAATTCTATTTTCAATTCACAGATTCCCCAAAAGGATCATGCAAAATATATTGGAATCCATTTAGATCGGTGCTTGACGTGGTCCCGCCACATAGACTCTAAAGTAACTCAAATAAAACTCAAAACTAATCAACTTCAGTGGCTTATCAGCCAAAGATCTGCCCTAGATCAAGAGTATATAGTTCTTTTATACAAAACGGTATTAAAGCCCATTTGGATAAATGGTATCCAGCTCTGGGGTACAGCGTGCGCTTCAAATGTATGCAAATTACAAAGAAGACAATTATAGGTGCACCATGGTATACAAGAAACGCTAACATCCATAAGGACCTCAATATGCCAACAGTAACAGAGGAAATTGAAAAATATTGCCGGTGTTACGTGGGCAAACTATTGAATCATCCAAACAACATTTTCATTGTTTAATGCCGCCAGCCTTGCTGTAAATTAAAATTAAAATCTTAATTAAATGATAAAAAATTTACAAAAAAAATATAATGTGGAAACATTATTGCAAAAAATATACATATTTTTTCATTGTTTTTTTATTATTTATTTTTTTTTCATAAAAGTGCGATCGACTAGCTAGAGTTATAATACAAATATAACTCAAAACGCACCAAAGCACTGCTGTCGTTGTTCAGAACGGACATCTCACTTATCGTGTCGTGACAGGACAGTCTTAGTGGACGGCACGTAGAGAGATTAAAGGACTTGCATAATGACTTTTGCAGAAGCTGTGGAGACGAAGAGGAGGAGGAATCAATAGAACACCTTCCGTGTCTGTGCCCGCATACAACCTTAGGCTCTTATTTCTTTGAGGAGTTAGCTAAATTGGCTGATGTTGGAATCCGACAAACTTTTGAGCTTTTTAAAGCAATAAAATTGGTTCAACGTGTGGGTTGGAGGTAGAATTGTCAGTTTCATTCCGTAATATGTTCTGTCGGTTCGACTTATTTAGTTTCTTTCTTTGTGCCCCTGAAGTCTCTTTGAGTTAGCAACAATAGTGATATTGTGTTGATTTGATGATTTAGAGTCGGTGTCACCACTGGCTTTTAAAGGCTGGTGTTATTTAGAACCCCTACTGCGTTCCACTTCATCTGTCTTATCTTTTGTTCTGCCTGTGGTTGGATGTGTTCTTGTTTCATTTTCGACACGATTGTTCGATAATGACGACACATGACTCGTGGGTGAATCAACGCTTGTCGCTGTCACTGGGTTTTTTCTCCTGCGCCGTAATCTCCTTTGTCTTCTTGGTTTAATCATAAATTTTTTGGGGGAGATACCCCCATAGCCAATATTAGCCTGTAATAGGTACAGCGATGTAGGCCTTCCAGACTAAGCTCAGAAATATGTGTCCAGAGAGCGATGCATCCAATTCAACCCATGCTTTAAAACACTGGACACTCACTAAAAATGTAATGAATTTAAAAGAAAATCCTGAACAAATAAAATAATATATCGGTATCATCGAGAAGCGTGTCCCCGCCAGATGCGTCAAAGAGTCCGGAGACTCCTCTCAGCCCCTCTGTGTCAGAAGTAGCGCTTTCGTCCTCAGAGAAGGACGTTACAGATCTTCTGTTAGAGTTGGAGTCACCAGAAACAATTGGCGTGGGTATCTCCGCACTTCCACAAAGCCGTGTATCAACCACGGTGGACGATTCACCTTCCGCAGTGGGAGCTATATACTGCTTGTATACCTACAACACTCTACTCTCGAAGCCATATTGTAGGGTTGCACTTGTACGTTGTATATGGGAGGTGGATTCAGAGTTAAGGATCAAATTGACTTGCCGTTTTTTACCATCCGCCTCACCCACCTTGCTGATTCTTCAACTATGGGCTGGCATACCAGGATAGGAATCTTTTATTATTTCTAATATGTCAGCCGGGTTGGAGGGCTCTTCTGTAACCCAGGTGATGGCTCTAGGGTGACTAGGGATGTTGTTTTTTCGCCAACATCCAACTGTGCGCCCGGCCACACCTCACCCGCTCGACTCAGAGCAGCCTTATCTGGCATCACCGAAATATAAGTGCTTTACTCTCCCATGATGCCGTCCTGTATCGTTGCAGATTGGTGGTTTGCCCGGCACTTATCTACGGACATAGAGGTAATGAGCCATAATGGCTGATTGCACATGGCTCCATTTGTCCTTGAGGATGGATCCATCCTCACTTCTTCTGTCTATAACAGTCATTACTAGACTCTTCTTCGCCACTTCATTGAAGAGCTTAATGAGTGTCCTGTTGATGGTGACATTAGGGCCTCATGCCTTTTTCGAAGGCAGCGGTTAATCAGGTGATCTGATTCTTTTGACTTTATTAGCCGTTAACACAGCTGAATTTGTGGCTCTTCCAGCCGGCCTTAGAAGCATCTATGACGCCTTTAGCACAGGTAAGTGAACCTTTTTGTTTTTCGGTAAGAGCCGATATTCAACAGCCTCCAACTTCGTCAAAACTCTGAGCGCTATAAGGTGCTCAATGTGCTTCCGCTTTGTCGGTGCGACATGACGTTTTTCCCTCACCGTACCACCTGTTGTGAGTACTGGGGGGAAATTTTCACCATTTTTTGTGTGGTCGGCTTTGGTCAAGACCAACGGACGGACCGTCGGACGATTGGGGAATCCCGCTCCATCGGAACACGAAGGAATCCCTGTCAAGAGAATTTATTTATTTTTTGTCTGTATTAGCCCGTAATAGGTACTACGATGTAGGCCGTCCAGGATTTGTACAGATTTGTTTTGCGATTGCGTAATAGGTACTGCGTAATAGGTTTTAACTATCCGCTCTGTGATAAACACGTCCGTTCACAACGACTGATCAGCAACGATCCCTCATCCTTCTTTATATCCACAGATATGGCGTCAAATGACAAAGGCAACCGTCCTAGACTTTGGACCTACTCATGCGGTCTACAAAGTTCTATGCCAAGGTTAGGTTAGGTTAAGTGTGGCAGCCAGTAAAACAGACTCACTTAGAATATCCAGTCCATTGTGTTACCACAGGGGCGTAAGGGAAAACATAAGTTATCCCTAGCCCCTCCCGTTGATCCAATTTGATTGCTTTAAAAAGCTCAAAAGTTGGCGGATTCCAACATCATCCAACTTAGCTAACTCCTCAAAAAATAACAGCCCAAGGTTGTATGCCGCTATCTGGGGAGAGCGGGGCACAGACAAAGAAGGTGTTCAATTGATTCCTCCTCCTCTTCGTCTCCACAGCTTGTGCAAAAGTCATTATGCAAGACCTTTAATCTCTCTACGTGCCGTCCAATAAGACAATGACCCGTCATGACAGACACGATTAGCGAGACGTCCGTTCTCGATATCGTCAGCAGTTCTTTGGAGCGTTTTGAGTCTAAACTGGGCCACATGAGCCTGGAATGTATACAGTCCCTAACTAGTGACCATCTGTCATTTGTTTTCGTAAGTGCAACATATGACGCACAGATGTAAATTAAGAAAAAAAATTGTATTAACACATAAGGTTCTGAGCTCTTTACAGTTTACTCCGAAACCAACCTTATTACAGAGCTACGAACCTTATGTGTTAATACAATTTTTTTTTATTAAATCATTATCGAACAATCGTGAGCATGAAACTTCTACGCGCTTTGGTGCCTGATATAGCTCGCAGACTGCCAGGATCCCTGCACTGTCCATCAGGCCGAAGTTATGGAAATTCGCCAAGTGGCTGAGTTTTAACATAAGTAGTAACCCACACTGGCATTGCCATTTATTCGCATAGCCAGGCTGCCATCAATTCACTGGAGGACACATCCCTAAATTCAGAACCAGCCATCATCCGCCGCAGATCTCTTAACGAGATGGCTGAACAGTTAAATATACACCTCTATGGGTACCTGGGCATAGGGATATCCCGCGTAACTGCATATCCGATGAACTTGCTAGGACATGAATGACATTACAATTTCTCGAAGAATTTGTATATACTGCTGCGCCACTATCCTCTAGAGTAGCTAGACAAATCTGGCCTGAGAAAGTTAAAATATCTCCTCCCACCAGAGAGGAAAAAATTATCTACATTTATGACGGGACACTGTCTGATCGGCGAACACACCATTAGGTTTAGGTTAGGGTGGCAGCCGTATTTTTTTACAAGCTCACATAGACCAGTTTAGGTCCCTAGTGTTACCACGGGCTGAAATGCCCCTCATCGAAACCAACCTGTTTGATATATAAATTTATCGATAGTACGAACATCAGTACTGGAAAGATCTGTTAGGCTGCCTAAAAAGGCCGAACCCAGTATGTCCAGTCGTCGTTTACTCAAAGCGGGACAGTCGCAAAGCAAGTGCTCAATGCTCTCCACTTCTTCCTCATCTCCACAGCTTCGGCAGAAGTCATTGGAGTCAATACCCAATCTTTTGGCGTGTTCGCCGATCAAGCAGTGTCCCGTCAGAACCTGTACTAAAGTAGACAATCGTTTCCTCTCTAGTGCAAGGAGATATTTTGACCTTCTCAGGTCATACCTTGGCCAGATTTGTCTAGCTACCCTGCAGGTGCCGATTTCTGTGGTTTCTTTCGTTGGACTGCCCGATTTGTCTCTTGCCTAAGCCAAAGCTTGCACGTGGATAGTGGCGCACCAATATATGCAAATTCTTCGAGAATTTGTAATGTCGTCCCTTTCCTAGCAAGTTCATCGGCTTTGCAGTACCCCGGGATATCCCTATGCCCAGGCACCCATATGAGGTGTATATCAAACTGCTCAGCCATCTCGTTAAGAGATCTGCGGCAGTCGAGGGCTGTTTTTGAATTTAGGGATGTTGCCTCCAGAGAATTGATGGCAGCCTGGCTGTTCGAGTAAATGACAACGCCAGTGTTGGTTACTATGTTGCGACTCAGCCACTTGGCGACTTCCCATATTGCCATTATTTCGGCTTGATAGACACTGCAGGTATCTGGTAGTCTGTGAGCTATATCCAGACTAAGTTCTTCACAGTGTACTCCGAAGCCAACCTTTTCCTTAAGCTTCGAACCATCCGTGTAAAAGTGGAGATGGTTTCTATTACCTGTTATTCTGCCGACCCATTCATCTCTGGCGGGAATCATAGTGATGTAATTTCTCTCGAAGGTGTACACAGTTGGTATATAGTCCACTAGGTCAGTTACCATAGCACTACACTTTGATATCCTCATGTGACCATAGTTCTTGTACCTCCACATTGATAGGCAGTTTAATCTTATTGCCGCTTTGGTTGCAACTTCTCTCGCCACAATATTAATCGGCAGTATATGGAGTAGGGCTTGTAGAGACTCGGTCGCTGTAGTCCTTAAGGCTCCGCTTATGCTCAGGCAGGCAGTTCTCAGAACCTTTGTTAGTAGGTTGGTGATGGTTAGTTTGTCAGTTGCCGTTCACCATACCACAATACCGTATAACAGTATTGGACGAACTGCTGCTATATATATCCAGTGGACGATTTTAGGAGAGAGTCCCCACCGCGACCCTACAGCCTTTTTGCAGGAATATAAGGCGACGTTGGCCTTCCTTACACGTTCCAATACGTTAAGTCTAAATAACATTTTCCTATCCAGAATTATTCCTAAAAATTTTGCACTTTCACAAAAGACTTGACCTGCTCCATTTATCCGGTGGAGGGTCCACATGTGGGACATTATTCATCCTAGTAAAGAGAACCAATTCTGTCTTGTTGGGGTTAACGCCCAAACCGCTGCTTCTGGCCCATCTAGCCAACTTGTTCAGAGCCACCTGTAGGATGTCTCTGAGGACGTTTACGAATTTGCCACTCACTGCGATTGCCACGTCGTCCGCATATGCCACGACCTTGCAGCCACAACGTTCTAGATCTAGCAGGATTTCATTCACCGCTAGGTTCCAAATAAGTGGAGACAGTACTCCTCCTTGCAGTTCCCTCTGTTTACAACCCTTGTTAGAGTTGTGGACCCTAGAAATGCTGTTATGCGTCTTCTGGTGAGCAGACTTTGAATTAGCCTAATCAAACTAGTGTTAACTTTTAGATGTGAGAGTGCCGCAATTACCGCATCTGAGTGAATGTTGTTAAAAGCCCCTTCTATGCCAAGAAATGCCACCATGGTGAATTCCTTGAAATACAGGGACGATTCGATAGTGCTCACAAGTTCGTGCAGGGCTGATTCTGTAGACTTGCCCTTATTGTAAGCATGTTGGTTCCCCGACAGGAGTTTTGTATCCAGGTTTTCCCTAATGAAATGATCTAAAAGTCTTTCCAGACCTTTCAATAGGAAGGAGGACAGGCTAATTGGTCTGAAGTCTTTTGGCCTAGTGTGTGATATCTTTCCCGCTTTAGGTATGAATACCACTTTGGTACCCCTCCATCGATTCGGGACGTATGAAAGCCTGATACAGCCTACATAAATTTTCTCCAGCCAGGGGATAATGTACTTTAACATTTTCTGCATTTCTGCTGGAGTGATGCCAACTGGTCCAGGTGACTTGAAGGGCTCAAATCTATTAATACCCCAGCTTATTCTGGATCTCTCAGTCAAGAAGCTAGCGACGCTCGCAGCCCACTCGCACTCTTGTTGGTCCTGCTGATCGGGTTCTGTTACAGAGTTCCCCGGGAAATGTGTGTCGAGCAGTACATTGAGCGACTGCTCGCTGTTTTTGGTCCAGTTATTTGCCTCATCCTGTAAATATCCCACTGTACAGGGTGAAGCAGATAATATAATCCTCAGCCTAGCGGCTTCGGAGACCTTTTCCACTTCGCACAGAAGGTATATCAAGAGCGCCTTTGCGCCTTTCTAAGCTCCTTCTTATAGATCTTGAGTTGCTCTTTATAGGCATCCCAATCATTAGCGACCCCAGTAGATTTAGCCTTATTGAATAGCTTGTTGCAGGTCTTTCTCATAGCCGTTAGCTCAAAAGTCCACCATTGGGGTTTAATTTTACCCTTGTACCTTGTTTTTGGACAGACTTCTTCAAGGGATCTATTGAATGATATGGTGATATGATTCGGTTCGTACAGAAGTTTAGAGTTGAGGACTTTCTTGAAATTCTTCTCATACAGGTGCCACTTTGTCTTCCTTACATTTCTGTAGACGGCAGGTTTAGGCGTTTTTTCCGCGAGTTTGAACTCAATATAATGGTGATCTGAGAATGAGTGGACGTCCAGTACATTCCACCCAATAATTTTGTCTGACAGCCGGTCAGTAGCAAACGTTACGTCGAGTACTTCTTGTCTGTCTTTAATTGTAAAGGTCGGTTTATTACCTATGTTACAAATACTAAGGTTGGTAGTTAGAATAAAGTCAAGAAGCGAATCACCCCTATTGTTTATATCCGTACTACCCCAGATAGTATGATGAGCGTTCGTGTCTGCGCAAATAATCAGCTCGAGCTCGTCAGACGTTGCTTCTTCTACTACTTCCATGAATAGAGCAGTCGGTACTACAGATTCATAAGGCACGTAGCTGGAGACCACCCAATATATGCGATTACCGATCTCCAGGCTAGCAGCTGTTTGGTCTTTACTACTTAAATTAGTCAGGAGAAAGATACTTATATCTTTCCTGGCCAAAATGCAGGTTCTTGGAGTGCCTTCACAGTTGGCCACAAGCAGTTTAAAGTTGGGTGTTCTAATACCGCACACCCTTCCTCCCACTACGTAGGGCTCCTGTATCAGGACGATGTCTACTGCGCCTGTGGACAGGCGCAGCAATAGAGCCGCTGAGGCTGCTTTAGCGTGATGGAGGTTAATCTGTAGAATTCTTACCATCATTGGTAATTGACAGATTAACATCCACCCCGACAAGGGTGTTATCGAACTGTAATGAATAAGATTATTTCGTTTTCCAGTCCACTATAAGACTGCCATTTATTTCTAAAATTGTTGCTCTTATATATCTAACATGAGAATCTTACATTATAGTGTAGTGAAGACTTTTCTAAAGTCTCTCACTCTAACTTACAATCTATGCCATGTCGCATACACCCGCCTTTCTCATTGGGTGTTCTTCATTTATTGTTTTACCCCTTAATCCACTCTTCTCTCGCATTCGTGTATCGATTCATAACATATACCCCAAATGTCAATGCACCAATACCCGAAGTAGAACAAATGTATTTGCCCTACATTTTCTGGTTCATTGATCCGTTCTCGACATTCAGAGTATCAATGCAACTAGAACATTACTCGTGCCACAATCACACACACACACATGATCATATGGAGCGGAGTTCTTTGTTGTGATATTACTTCATATACACCACACAGCAAACCGCACCAAGTGTATGCATGGAGAAAAAGTGTCCGTTTGCATTGGACAATGTTTCATGGTTGCGCTATGTTATGCATACACTACAGAACTCTTCGTCCGTATCGTCGAGAAGCATGTCCCCGCCAGATGCGTCAAAGAGTCCGGAGACTCCCCTCAGCCTCTCTGTGTCCGAAGTAGAGCTTTTGTCCTCAGAGAAGGACGTTACAGATCTTCTGTTAGAGTTGGAGTCACCAGAAATAATAGGCGTGGGTACCTCCGCACTTCCAGAAAGTGCCACGGTGGACGACTCACCTTCTGCAGTGGGAGCTATATCCTGCTTGTATATCTTCAAGACTGTAGTCTCGGAGCCATATTGTAGGGTTGCACTCGCACATTGTATATGGGAGGTGGATTCAGCGTTTAGGATAAGATTGACCTGCCGCTTTTTACCATCCGCCTCACCCACCTTGCTGATTCTCCAATTATGGGCCGGCAGACCAGGATTGGAATCTTTTATTATTTCTAAGATATCAGCCGGGTTGGAGGGCTCATCTGTAACCCAGGTGATGGCTCTAGGGTGACTAGGGATATTGTTTTTTCGACAACATCCAACTGGGCACCCGGCCACACCTCACCCGCTCGACTCAGAGCAGCCTTATACAGGTCTACTGATCTGGCATCACCGAAATATAAGAGCTTTACTCTCCCCTGATGCCATCCTACATCGTTGTAGATTGGTGGTTTGCCCGGCATTTCTCTACGGACATCGAGGTAATGAGCCATAATGGCTGATTGTACATGACTCCATTTGTCCTTGAGTATGGATCCATCCTCACTACTTCTGTCTATAACAGCCATCACTCCTTCGCCACTTCATTGAAGGGCTTGGTGAGTGTCCTGTTGATGGTGACATTAGGGCCTCTTGCCTTTTTCGAAGGCAGGGGTTCATCAGGTGATCTGATTCGTTTTACTTTATTAGCCGCTAAAACAGCTGAAGTTGTGGCTCTTTCAGCCGACGCATTGGCCTTAGAAGCATCTATGACGCCTTTAGCCCAGGTAAGTGACTCTTTTTGTTTTTCGGTAAGAGCCGAAACCTCAACAGCCTCCAACTTCGTCAAAACTCTGAGCGCTACACGATGCTCATTGTGCTTCCGTTTTGACGGTCGGACATGACGTTTTCCCCTCACCGCACCACCTGTTGTGAGTACTTGGGGGAGATTTTCACCTTTTTTGGTGAGGTCGGCTTTGGCCAAGACCAACGGACGGACAGTCGGACGATTGGGGAACCACGCTCCACGAACAGGAAGGCATCCCCGTCAAGAGAATTTATTTTTATTTTGTCTGTATTAGACCGTAATAGGTACTACGATGTAGGCCTTACGGACTTTGTACAGATTTTTGCTATTGCGTAATAGGTACTGGTAACTATCCGCTATGTGATAAACACGTCCGTTCACTGCGAATCACTTGAACACACCATATGGCCAGGTATTGACTCCAATGACTTCTAAAGAAGCTGTCGAGATGCGGAACAAGTGGAGAGCATTGAGCACTCTCTATATGACTTCCCGCTTTGAGTAAACGTCGACTGGAAATACTGGGGGCGGCCTTTCTAGGCAGTCTAACAGATCTTTTCAGTACAGATATTCGTACTATCGATAAGTTTGTATGTCAAACAGTTTGGTTTCCATGAGCGGCATTTCAGCCCGTGGTAACACTAGGGACCTAAGCTGATCTATGTGAGCTGGCAAAAAAACCTAAGATGGTCTCCAAATGAACGGGAAATAGAAATATTTTAACGAAATGTTAAATAGCAATGAAAGCGGGACAGCAAGGCTTTGAGCACAATATTTGAGGATTATACTACTTGTGACACATCAGGACCAACACTATTAAAAGATTTAAGCTTGACCAAACTTAAAGATACAAATGATAAATCAAAATAGGATATGCTCTACTTATTCAATAACGGAATATTGTAATGGTAGGTGTCAACGTCTAGTTGACACTGTTGATAAGAATAGGTTGATGTAAAGATTTTCAGGTTGATGTAAACTCACCATTCTAACCATAGAAGGTCTTGGATTAGTTTTCATATTTACAAAATCATAGAAAGATTTAACTTTAAATAGAGGGCTAACTTCTCCAAGTAGATTTTAAAACATTTTTAATTTTAATTCCGATTTTCGTGTAAGGTGCCTTTAGTATATGAACCATTTTAATACTATAAGTTGGATAAAACCGGGATACACCTTAATGTAAAGGAAATTATGAAGGCTACAAATGTTTAAAGTATCACTTTCACGTAGAAACAGAAGTTTAGTAACTGTCGTTAAAACAAACAAATTATAACCCTTTTGATAGAAGTAAGAGAATTTCAGCAAAATCCTGTATTTAATCCATAGAAGGAGTGGGATAAGAGATGCAAAGAATATTTAGTGGAAAACGGTTGCGGGCCATTTTAAGAATTTCAGCAATATTTGTCCGTCCGTATGTCTGTATGGATGATGCGTACGATAACTTTCGATACACGTAAAGAAAAAATTCGTTACTCCCAAACGAAAAAATGTGGTGTATGTTTGTCGCAAACGATTTATGTTTATCCCAAAACCCAAAGAAACGTTCATATCAAACGGTTAGTGTACTTATCGTAAATGATTTATATTTATTACAAACCCTGTAAAACGTTTGTTGCAAACGGTCATTGCGTATGTCACAAGCAATGTCAGTTTAACAATAAATGAGAAAACGAATGTCGCAAAAGAATAATTTGATTGAATTATGATATTTAATATGTTTTATAAAATTATGTTTATAATCAAAAATGTCACAGTTTTTAGTAAAATGTACCGGGAGCTCCCCAACAAACACCTCTACAGCTGCTATTATTTGGCTGATATCTTCTAATTGAGTTGTAGACAAACTGTAAATAAGAAAGCATGTATGTTAGAACATATTAAAAATTGAGTAGTCCATTGTATGGATCAAAGCGAGATGTTATCTTACCATATATCAAACTTTTTAGTCAAAAGTGAATTTTATAGGTCAATATTCTGAACCAAATGCTGACAATTCAAAAGTTTCCACGTCCATGAATAGAATACTAAACTTCATCAGAAAATAACATGAAAAACTTCGGGTGAAAAATCGTGTTGCATAGTTTCATTCAAAACAAAGTTTAACTGTTTAGTGTTGAAAATATCAGCAGTATTCAGTTGTATTGTGCCTGAATAAATTTATTTCACATTTACCATTAGCAGAAATGGTAAATTGGTGAAACTGACTTTTTCCAAATGTTTAATTGTAGGGAAATAGATCTACACAACACTTAAATTGCGTAATCTGGATAGTTGTACAATTTCTTGTAAACTACTCAGAACTTTATTTTTCTTTCTTATTTATAGTTTAAAATTGATGATACATTAAATTGACTATAAACTAAAGTAAATAAACAAAATGCTAAACGTGCAATTATAAATCATACTTCAGTCAATAACCCGTGTAATGTGAAACTTGTCAAGTTGTTTCTTTATTTTGGGTTATTGGCCTGCATACATACAATACATAGTAGTTCAATGTTATTATGAAAGTAAGTGAATACTGCAAACTAATGTAAATTTTTTACAATACGTGAATTTAATTATGATCTAATGTACAGTGGTGTGCATAGCACTTGAATAAATGTGACTATTATTAACCTAAATCTAAACATTCTCCGCCGCGTTGAACGTTATTGTTCAACCCTATGAATGTCCTCCAGGTTCCTTGGCATCGGGTGTTGTCGAGGGGTAGGTTGTGGTACATCGTAATCTGTGGTCGATTTCAAAGTTGATTTAACCTTGTAGACTACGTAGATTATCGCTATTGCCATGGATACCAAAAGAGCGGTGTAGCTGACGACATGATTGTGTAGTGAATTATGATTCATGGTTTGGGAAATGTTGATATAGTTCGTTGATTCCAACAGCTCTTGGAGTTTTTTAGTTCATCTATGTGTGCCCTTTGAGGACCCTTGGGGTTGATTATTACCCGAGTGACCTCATCCGTTGAACTTATATATGCAAAGGGCTTCAACCTAGCGTAGGACGTGTGCATGATGTTTGAGTTTCCAAAGTGGCCTTGTATTGTGATTGTGTCACTTTTTAGAATGCAATCTGGTTTCACCTCCAGGATGCCGGAGCCGCTTAGGGTTAATTGAGATGTCTCCTTCAGTTCTGTACCATTTGGAATAACAAAAACCCATCGGTTTTTATGTCTCATTTGGATCCATACTGCCTTTTCATTAAGGCGAACTATTTTACATGTCGTGGAAGATTTATTGATAAAAAGATGTATTTCGCACGAAATTGTAGTTGAGTCCTTTCCCAGTTTAGATTGCTTATTGTGGCAAATGTAGGTATCATCGTTCGAACAGAAGCATGACTGTAGATTTTCAGTACTGAAGGGAATGTATTCATCTCTGTGTCCATTCACTGCCAATAATGTTGTGGTGGGAGATACGGCATACATGTGACCATCATGGAAAGAGGGCACAGATATTAGCTGGTATAAGTCAAAATGATTTTGGTCCACCAGGGGAAGGCGAAATTCAAAGATTATTTCAGACTTTGTGACAGTTCCTCTAGCCGTCATCAGTTTGTAAAATTCAATTAACATTGTTTCCGAGACTGGCAAGGTACGAGATTGTGGAAGATTGGCTCGAATTGTTTGAAGTTCATTTTGAAGTTGCTGTGGTGTTAACAGCAATGGACTTATACGTCCATGATGAGCATCGGTTAATACATCTATGAGAGTGGCTTCGGTCTGCTGCAATCTATTTGCTATTAGGGTCAGTTGTATACTTAGTAGTCCCAACAGTTGTGTTATATTGATACTCCGCTCTTTTCTTTTGATATTTCGTTGGTGAAATTAAGCATAATTTTTTGTATTTCATTAATGTTTGATTGACTTGAACGCTCATCTTGTTTAATTATGTTGATAGTCGAGTTTATGACAGATGTTTGGTTATGTAACAGTGCTACTATATATCCTTCATCAAGCTTTACTTTGTTGATTGTGTGAGACATTTCTTCCGCATAATCCGAATCTAAAACACCAAATAGAGTACGAGCTATATTCCCCACAACATTTATAGCTCCTCTTTTGTCACGGGTGGTAAATATTCTTGCCTTGTCGTTAAATAGCTGCTTTCCTATTTGGTCGAAATTTGCAGCAACTGTTTCACACATTGCTCTTTCCGAGGATTTGGTACATAGCTCGTGAAGCGACTTCAATCCAGTTGTAAAGGCATCCAATTCTTCCCAAAATGGTCCCAGTTCATAAAAGGTCATAATCTTCCATTCTGCAGTAACGATCTTGGTTGTGCCTATTCCTTCAAAATATATACCTGGTTCCCTTCCAAATTTTTGTATGGAAAACGGATGGCTTAGGCATACAGGAAAAAACACGAATACAAGTAGCATCGTGATCATCAAAACGTTTTGAGATTTGTGCCGTTTAGCCGGAATTGGATCATTATTTGTAAGATCCTTGTCAACTTCTGCATGAATCATATCAACCTGAGAAGGGGGTTTAGATTCGTCTTGAATTAAAGGTGCCAGTTTATGTATAGGTCGTTTAATTTCGCCTGACTGGGTCTTTAAATCGACTACTCAAACCATCCCATCATTTCCTTTGTACGTTTTTGTTATTCTACCAAGTGGCCATTGCATGACGGGAGTGTTGTCTTCCTTTTTTATTACTAACTGACTTGGTATTATATTTGGTGATTTTGTATTCCATTTCTTTCTTTCTTGAAGACTGTGTAAATATTCGTTGGACCACCTATTCCAGAATTCATGTCGAAGTTGTGAAACTAATTTCCATCGGTTTGCTAATGTTGAGGATGATTGTGGGGCTCTTGGATCGATTTGTGCGGTGAGGGGTTCTCCAATCAAAAAATGGTCTGGAGTTAGGGAAGCCAAATCATTCGCATTATTTGATAAAGGTGTCAGTGGCCGCGAGTTGAGAATCGCTTCAATCTCGATCACCACTGTTTCGAGCTCTTCGTGAGTCAGTGAAGCGTTTGCTACTGTACGTACTAAAAGTTGCTTGGCTGACTTCACTGCCGCTTCCCAGAGCCCACCGAAATGAGGGGCTCTTGGTGGTATGAACTTAAACTGGATACCTTCCTTATTGCAATAATCAGATATAAAATTTTGTCCCTTTTCTCCAAAAATAGTTTCGGTCAGTTCAGTAAGCTGATTTTTAGCGTCAACAAAATTCGTTGCGTTATCTGGGAATATTGTTTGACATCGTCCTCGTCGTGCTATGAATCGCTTAAGAGCTCCGATGAAAGCTTCTGCTGTTAGATCTGTTACTACTTCGAGATGTACAGCTTTAGTTGTGAAGCAAACAAAAACTGCAATGTATACCTTATGAGGTTTCTTGCCTCGGATTTTGTAATTCACCCATAATGGCCCGCAGTAGTCCACACCTGAAGTGATAAAAGGACGGGCTGGTGTTACTCTATTTGCTGGCAGATTACCCATGATTTGTTGGTATAAAATTGGTCTGGCCCGAGTGCGACGCACGCAGTTTTGAACTATGCTACGTGCCATTGATTTTCCTTTGATTATCCAAAACCTTTGTCTGGATGTTGCTAGCAATAACTGGGGACCACAATGATAGTTATCAGTATGAATCATGGTCATGATTAATTATGTGAGTGTATCATTAAACGGCAATAGAATAGGATGTTTTGCTTCAAAAGTTAACATAGAATTTTCTAGTCGTCCACCAACTCTCAGTACTCCTCTGTCGTCCAAAAAGGGTGATAAGTTGAAGATTGAGCTGGATTTGTCGATTGCTCCATGTTTGGAAAGTTAAGATATCTCTGTAGCAAATTCGGATGATTGGATGGTCCTTACTATGAGATATAGTGCGTTGTCAAGCTCTCGAGGGGATAGGGATATACAATCGGAACCCTTTTCCTTTCGTCGTTTTATATGCTCAACAAAACGTAATACGTATACGACAACTCCTTGTAGAACCTTAAATGAGTTTCGGTGATTAATCCGGTAAACAATATTTTCTAGCTCTTGAGTTGACGCCACTCCTGATACATTGCTCCTCTCCTTGAATTCTAAGTCAATAACTTCTCTAGTATTTTTGTTAAAGGGCTGAGGCCATAACGTTTCCTTACCATGAAGGAAAGTGGGTCCAAAAAACCACAATACACATTTTGTTAATCGATCTGGAGCCAGGCCTCTTGATATGAAGTCAGCCGGATTGTCCTTTGTTCCGACGTGTCGCCATTGAGTATTAATGGTCAAACTTTGTATCCTGTTGATCTTGTTCGCTACGAAAATACGTAATGATGACGCGTTCGAATTTATCCAGTACAGCACTATTTGAGAGTCAGACCAGAAGTATGTTGGAACGTTCTCATATTTTAGTTCTCTTTTGATTTGTCGGTTAGTTCAGCTCCCAATGCAGCGGCACATAGTTCCAATCTGGGCACAGTTAGTCTTTTCAATGGTGCTACCTTGGATTTCGAACATAGCAATCTGACGATAAGCCTTCCATCAGTCAATTTTGCTCGAATATATATTGCTGCACCATATGCTCTTTCAGAAGCTTCGACAAATGTATGGATCTGAATCTTGGTAGCAATTTGACCATCAAAAATATGTCGGCCTAAACGACTGTCATTCAACATCTCTAATTTTTGGCGAAACGATGACCATTGTGTAGATATTGTATGTGGCAATTCTTCATCCCAGGACAACTGCATTTCCCAAAGGTTTTGAATAAATATTTTTGCTGAAGCTACTACTGGCCCTGCTATTCCCAGCGGATCGAAAATCCTTGCCACATCAGAAGTAACAGTTCGATTTGTTATAACCGGACATGATTGCTCATTTGTTTTTATGCAGAAGATGTCTGATTTTGGAACCCATGTTAATCCCAAAACTTTAGTTGAAGTGTTCTCGAAATCGAGATTGATTTCCCCATCTTCTGGCGGAATTCCCTGTAGTAGCCTTGAGTGATTGGCACACCAGTTTCTGAGTTTAAACCCCGCCTCTCGGAGTAATGTGGTAAGTTGATTCTGCATCTCTATCGCGGTTTGAAGGCTATTTGATCCGCTCATTCCATCATCTACATAGAAATCATTTTTTAGGATCTCAGCACCCAACGGATATTTATGCACATTAGCCTCTGCCAACAGTTTAAGGCATTTTGTTGCTAGGTAAGGGGCACTGGATGTTCCATATGTTACCGTATTTAACATGTAATGTCCAATGTTTTTACTGAGATTGTCTCTCCAGATAATCAATTGAAATTTCCGATCTCTCTTATCGACTAAAATCTGGCGATACATTTTTCAATGTCTGTTGTAAAGACAAATCTTGGTAAACGGAATCGTAACAGCATCCCAAAAAGGTCGCCTTGAACTCGGGGTCCAGTGTGTAGTATGTCGTTCAATGAATATCCGGACGATGATTTGCATGAAGCATCAAATACAACTCGGAGTTTTGTGGTGCTGCTACTAGGACGTAACACGCAATGATGCGGGATGTAACAACAAGTACCCTCAATATCAGCCGGATTAATGAATAATTAATTTGAGACATGTGACCTAACTTTTCGTACTCTGTCATAAACTCAACGTACTGTTTTTTAAGTTGGTTATCTCGTGATAGTCGACGTTCTAGAGCCAAAAATCTTGAAACTGCAATATTTTGTGATTCTGCTAGTCTGTCTGAACCATCGGCGAACGGCAATCGAACTACAAATCTTCCATTAGAAGTTTTGGTAGTATTTTGAGTAAAGTGAGCTTCACATTTTTTCTCAGCTTGAGTTAACTCAGAATCCTGGGAGAAGTCATCCACCTTCCAAAATTGTTGTATGAGCTCATTCGTGGTCTGTTCATCCTCTCTAAATATTGCGCAAGTTGCTGTATCTGCTGATGTATCTTCCACCCTTCCACTTGCGATCCATCCTAGGCGTGAGTTCCGTAACACCGGTAGTTGCTTCGATAGTTTTATCTCTTGATTCAATATTAAATCAAAATAAAACTCTGCTCCTAGGAGGATATCTATTCCTCCTGTTTGGTAGAATAGGGGATCCGCCATTTGAATGTTTTCGGGAAGTGGCCAACGTGTTACATCGATGGATCGGCTTGGTTGAGGCGGGACAATTTTAGGGAAAATAAAAGCTTCCACTCTTGTCGAATATTTACTTGTTAGAGATTGTAGTTGGAGGTTAACACGATGATCGGCCTTCCTTTTCCCTCCTCCTACACCTTAAACTGCGAGTGACATTCTAGTTGGCTCCGCCATAAGCTGTTTTACAATATTAATTTGTGAACCGGAGTCTAAGATCGCTCGGAATTCTCCATATTTTCCATTATTGGCTCTTATTATTACTCGAGCAGTGGCCAGTAAAACATAACCTTGACGTGTATCCTTATAATTTGCAGATGCCACTGTAGATGTCGGTGGCATTGTTGATGACGAGGTTGACGGCTGTTGGCGAAACTGAAGTTTGCAATTTCTCTCCCTTGTTATTTAAATATAGCAGTGAGTTATGTTTTCCAGAACATTTCTTGCATGATCTGCATGTACATGCCTTCGCTTGATGATCTGGCTTAAAGCAATTGGTGCATAATTTTTTCTTCTGCACCCATCTAAGCCTCTCCGCGGGATTCATTTCCAAAAATTTTCCACAATAATACAGTGGATGGCATGTTTTACAAAGTGGACAATCCTGTTTGACCGCTGAAGCTGTCGTTGCAATAGCTTTAGACCTTTGGCTACTTCCAGGGGCTCCAATTGCTTCCAATGACTGAAACCTGCTTTGAAGGCATCGTTGAAAGTGATCAATTTACTGAAGCTCCTTAGTATTCTCCAGAGATTGCTCATATAAAATATGAGTGGTCCGATCCAACTTCTTTATGCGGAGATGCAAAAGAAGTGGATCCCAATGCTTCGTATTGATTCCCAAGTTCTCCAGTGCTGACAGACACTCGTTCAGCACATCGTGGAATTCTTTTACAGATTTACTCTCCGCTGACATATTCGGTAAGCTTAAATTAGCACTGTAACTTGTGCCCGTTTATTGTCATATCTGGAAGTTAGAGTCTCCCAGGCAGTATGATAGTTTTTCTCTGTAAGCTCCAGATGACGTATCAGTCTTTCGGCCTCACCAGTAACGTTCGCCTTCAGATACCACATCTTCTGAATCGGGGCTAACGGCTGCTCGTGTATCATTTTCTTGAAGATATCCGAAAATGTCTGCCACTTTAAGTAATCTCCATCAAACTTAGGGATTGTCATCATTGGCAGATTCACACCAGGCACGCTTGCATTTGACTGGCCTCCAGTTGGTAGTTGTTGCTCTTTTAACACGCTAGTTATCAGTTCTTTTTGCCTCAGTGTTTTCAATTCTAGTTGTAAATAACCTGCGATGTCATAGCCTTGTTTTGCAGGATCTTCAAATTCTTCATAAATTTGTAGGTGAATAGCTTCTATATTCAACCATAGTTTTTCGATAGCTGCCAATGTTTGTGTCGGCGCATTTTCCTTTGAATCTCCGTCCAGTAGTAGCTCTAGAGATTGTATTAAGGCACGTTGACGCCGGCCAAGGGCTCGTGCCTCCTTGTTTATTTCAACCGAATCCTTCTCTTGGAGAGATTCTCTTAAGGCTGGTAACGGTTTTCCACTTACATCAGCAGCTGCTTGATTGATTTTTTTTATTTCGGCCTCTATTTGTTCCATTATTTGCCGATATTGTCGACCAGCCGCTTCATACCAGTTTTCGCAAATATGGGGATGACCTTCAGCAGCCTGGTCTTGCCGAATCGCATTTTCTGTACGATCTATTTCAATCCATAATGTCTCCAAGGTGCTTAGGCCTTTTTCATACAGCTCTAAGGATCTACGCTCTATCGGTGCCTTTTTCAAATTTGAAAAAATCCTCTGGATTTCTGTCGCTGACTCCTTTTGTTTTTGCACCAATTTGTCCATGTTTATGATTTGTTTTTATGTATATATGTACGTTTGTAATAATATGTACGTATGTATGTATGTAAGTATGTGTACCGAATGTTACTTTAAGCTCCTTACCGCTGGGGGGGTAACTTAAAATGGTCAACAAAATGTCCCAAAATGGTCTATAAATGTTCCAAATATTAAAGTCACCAATATGGTCACCAAATTGTCAAGTATATTTTCAAAAAAATAGTCGGGGTCACCAAAATGTTTAATTGTAGGGAAATAGATCTACACAACACTTAAATTGCGTAATCTGGATAGTTGTACAATTTCTTGTAAACTACTCAGAACTTTATTTTTCTTTCTTATTTATAGCTTAAAATTGATGATACATTAAATTGACTATAAACTAAAGTAAATAAACAAAATGCTAAACGTGCAATTATAAATCATACTTCAGTCAATAACCCGTGTAATGTGAAACTTGTCAAGTTGTTTCTTTATTTTGGGTTATTGGCCTGCATACATACAATACATAGTAGTTCAATGTTATTATGAAAGTAAGTGAATACTGCAAACTAATGTAAATTTTGAACAATACATGAATTGAATTATGATCTAATGTACAGTGGTGTACATAGCACTTGTAATAAATGTGACTATTATTAACTTAAATCTAAACACCAAAAATGATAAAAAGTTTTACAAAAACAAAAACATAAAGTTTACTCTTCTGTGGTCTGGTGTACCGTTCAATGGTGAAGCCCCCTGGGGCGAAACACGCGGCCGCCGCGCTGCGAACCCCAAACATTTATATACTAAGGCAAGGTCACGTCCAAGGTACTCTCCTTTCAATGTTAACTTAGTTGGAGCCACATGTTCTATTTACAATAGATTCAGTTCGTTATCAGATATGGAAGATATGGGCGACGACAAAATCATTCAATAGAGATTAGCATTAACCAAAGAAAAGTGATAGTTATAAGATATAATCTTAAGTAATATGTCATTTCCCATGTCTGTAACAGCATTAGACTACCAACTTCATTCAGATCATCGGCCTATTATATTTTCTATATCAGCACGATTACAAAAGCAAAGTACGGCAAAATTTTCCTACAAGCAGACTAATTGGAATCTATTTCGAGAATTTTTAGACCGAAGCATCGAGTTATCTGTAGAAAGCTATACTACCTACTTATCTATCGGCAAGGAAATTGACAAATTTACTAAACTTGTACTTGCAGCTCGTAATTTCTCAACGCCTGTTCATAACTATGATAAATCCTATACATTACCCCCTGATGTATTATATCTAATTGGACAAAGAAATATGTACAAGAGAAAACAACTTCGTTCTTATAATATTTTCCATCATAACCTCTACAAACAGTGCACTGTATTTCTAAGCAAGTACATTGAGAAAAAGATTAACCACATTAGAAACAAAAAATGGTCAAACCTTCTTGAGAACATGAGACCAGGGGACAATCATTTTAAGATGTAAAGGAAGAAAGGTTGTTCCACATTTTAAAGTTGGCAATACTAAAATCACTACAGATGCGGAAAAGGCGGAAACTCTTTCAAACGTATCTTCTAAATCACACGAGCTTACCCTAAATTATACCCACTCTATAGACTGTGAAGTTAATAATACGGCTGCTTCCCTAAGATTAGAAGATCCCTCCACTGCAGAGGTAGCTTTCACTACTACCCAAGAAATTTATTCCACGCTTCTTCAATTTAAAACTTCCAAAGCTCCTGGAATTGATGGTATTCCTAATATAGTTCTTAAGAAGCTACCGGAAAAAGCGATTCAACTGCTGGTGATACTATTTAATAGCTGCATGCGGCTTAATTATTTCCCCACCGAATTTAAAAGGACCAAAGTAATTGCTATTGCCAAGCCAAACAAACCAACTAGCTATAGACCAATCAGTCTTCTTAGTAATCTGGGAAAACTATACGAAAAATTAATTCTCACCAGAATTCAAAATTATGCTACCGAGTACAATATAATTAGTGACAATCAATTTGGCTTTAAAGCAGAACACAGTACCATCCACCAAATAGCTACTTATCTATCGGCAAGGAAATTGACAAATTTACTAAACTTGTACTTGCAGCTCGTAATTTCTCAACGCCTGTTCATAACTATGATAAATTCTATACATTACCCCCTGATGTATTATATCTAATTGGACAAAGAAATATGTACAAGAGAAAACAACTTCGTTCTTATAATATTTTCCATCATAACCTCTACAAACAGTGCACTGTATTTCTAAGCAAGTACATTGAGAAAAAGATTAACCACATTAGAAACAAAAAATGGTCAAACCTTCTTGAGAACATGAGACCAGGGGACAATAATTTTAAGATGTAAAGGAAGAAAGGTTGTTCCACATTTTAAAGTTGGCAATACTAAAATCACTACAGATGCGGAAAAGGCGGAAACTCTTTCAAACGTATCTTCTAAATCGCACGAGCTTACCCTAAATTATACCCACTCTATAGACTGTGAAGTTAATAATACCGCTGATTCCCTAAGATTAGAAGATCCCTCCACTGCAGAGGTAGCTTTCACTACTACCCAAGAAATTTATTCCACGCTTCTTCAACTTAAAACTTCCAAAGCTCCTGGAATTGATGGTATTCCTAATATAGTTCTTAAGAAGCTACCGGAAAAAGCGATTCAACTGCTGGTGATACTATTTAATAGCTGCATGCGGCTTAATTATTTCCCCACCGAATTTAAAAGGGCCAAAGTAATTGCTATTGCCAAGCCAAACAAACCTCCGAACAAACCAACTAGCTATAGACCAATCAGTCTTCTTAGTAACCTGGGAAAACTATACGAAAAATTAATTCTCACCAGAATTCAAAATTATGCTACCGAGTACAATATAATTAGTGACAATCAATTTGGCTTTAAAGCAGAACACAGTACCATCCACCAAATAGGTCGTATCAAAAATAAAATTATCCACAACAAAATGCAGAGAAAATCTACGGGTCTAATACTGTTAGACATCGAGAGTCCCAGGTCGACAACTTGATTTTCTCGGTAATTGTGTAGAGATTTCGGATGAAGTAACATATCTAGGCGTTACCCTAGGCAAGAAGCTGTTATTTCGAAAACATATTGAATTTACTTGCCAAAAAGCAATAAAAGCATTTAGAGCGTTATGGCCTTTTCTGAATCGGAGATCAACTCTCAGCTTACAAAACAAAAATGTGATATATAAATCAGTAATCAGACCTATTTTATCGTACGCATCTCCTATCTGGTATTGTGCTGCCAATACGCATTTGAAAAAACTACAGGTTATTCAAAATAAATGTCTGAAGATGATTCACAAGAAACCTTGCCGGTTTCCCACTTTACAATTACATGAAGAAACTGTATACCTGCACTTTCTAGACTACATTACAGTTAGAACCTCTCGCTATTGTAAAATACGCGAGAGCCTAGATGTACTTCCATAAATATTATGATAAAACAGAAATTTATTTAAAAAGAAATATTGTTTTATATTTTCTGGTAATCTTATCATAAACAATAATTTTCTCCCGTATTTGAACATTATAATTAATCTCGTATAGGTTTTTATATCCTTTTTACCTATAATTAGCTTAAAATGTAATTCAATTATTTATATACTATCCCAAAGAACCCATTTGCTGAAATATCTACTTGATAAAATCTCATAATGTTAATTATTAAATATGTATGTAATATAAAACTGTAATTTGGATTAATAAACATGAACATTGAAATTGAAATGAATCTTCAGTACCTAAACGTATGATGATTGATTGTTAATGATTTTAATTTGCTTATTCCCAATTTAAGGCGTGTGGAAAAATAACCAGTTAGTTAGTTACACATATCTTTTGTTTGGCCCAAGGAATTTGGTTAGGATCGGTTCAGATTTAGATATAGCCCCCATATATATGTTAGCCCCGATTTGGCATGTAAGTGCTGTAAAAACTTTATTTTATAACCGATCAGTATGAAATTCGGCAGAAAGAGGTTTCTTATAATTTGAATGAACACTGTTAAATTTGGAAGAAATCGGTTCAGATTTAGATATAGCCCCCATATATAAGTTACCCCCGATTTGACGTTTAACCGCTGTAGAAACTGTATTTTATATCCGATCAGCGCGAATTTAGGCAAAAAGAGGTTTCTTACTACTGCCAAATTCGGAGAAAATCGGTTCAGATTTAGATATAGCCCCCATATACATGTTACCCCCGATTTGATATGTAAGCGCTGTAAAAACTGTATTTTATATCCGATCAGTATGAAATTCGGCAGAAAGAGGTTTCCTATTATATGAATGAACGCTTCTAAATTTGGAAGAAATCGGTTCAGATTTAGATATATCCCCCATATATACGTTACCCCCGATTTGACATGTAAGCTCTGTAAAAATGTTTTTTTATATCTGATCAGTGCGATATTCGGCAGTAAGTGGTTTCTTATTACATGAATTAATACTGCCAAATTCGGAGAAAATCGGTTCAGATTTCGATATAGCCCCCATATATACGTTATCCCCGATTTAACATATAAACGCTGTAAAAATGTTATTTTATGTCCGATCAGAATTAGATAATATGTTTCTACCCTTATCGCATTGTTAGGGAGGTGTAGGGTATTATATAGTCGGCCCCGCCCGACTTTCTGCCTTTCCTTACTGGTTTGCTATTAACTATCTGGTTATTTTCCCACATGTCTTCCCTTCATTTACCATTTACCTATAACATTAAATTGGAGTCCGCTGTACATTTGCGAGATATCGCACCTCCGATAATTTAGATTCTTTGGTTTAATTAATTCTTTTAATGAAATAATTTTGAGTTCACTGATAAAAATATTTTTAATTTTGCCACACACGCGCACCAGTACCGAACACCACAAGCGCCAGTACAAAACTTAAGGATCACCAACATACGAATGTACGCATGCTGAGAACGATTGAAAATGTTATGAAATTGTATAACAGTGCGGAGGAAGGGATGCAGATAAATAAATTTCCACCACCGTCTGTTAATAAAGCATCGCGGACAAACATGTATGCAAAGTTGCAACGTTTCTTTTTGTTTTTTGTACACACATATCTCCATCTTTTTGCAGAAACGTTGCAACGTCGCTTTTTGTGTTGTATACACACACATCTGCATCTTTTGAGTTCTGTACACATACTTCTGCACATATTATTCCGTCATATAAATAATAAAAAACTTATAAAACCGCACTCTCACAAAATTAAAACAAGTTTGGCTCTTTGTTCTCTCAACTCTCTTTAATATATTCAATCATGTTTAAATACAATATGGTTCCGTAAACATTTTTCGTTTACCATAAAAGTAAATTACGAAAATTTTGGAATGAAAGAATGTTCGGTTACAGCAAGAGAATCTACGTTTACGATAAACTTTTGCATTCACCGCAAATATTTCAACCGTTACGGGAAAAGTAGAGAATTTGAGACAAAGAAAAATGTTTGCGATAAACGACGCCCAAACTTTTTTTCTTTGCGTGCAGGAGTTACCGATTGACTTCAAATTTGGTATGTGTTAATATTTTTTCTATCTCAGGCTAGGTTTAGGTTAGGGTGGCAGCCGTATTTTTTATACAAGCTCACATAGACCAGTTACCACGGGCTGAAATGCCCCTCATCGAAACCAACCTGTTTGATATACAAATTTGTCGATAGTACGAATATCGGTACTGGAAAGATCTGTTAGGCTGCCTAGAAAAGCCGACCCCAGTATGTCCAGTCGTAGTTTACTCAGAGCGGGGCAGTCGCATAGCAAGCGCTCAATGCTCTCCACTTCTTCCTCATCTCCACAGCTTCTGCAGAAGTCATTAGAGTCAATACCCTGCCGATCAAGCAGTGTCCCGTCAGAACTGATACTAACGTAGACAATCTTTGCGTCTCTAGTGCGAGGAGATATTTTGATCTTCTCAGGTCATACCTTGGCCAGATTTGTCTAGCTACTCTGCAGGTGCCGATATCTGTCCATCTTCCGTTGGACTGCCTGATTGCCTCTTGCTTAAGCCAAAGCTTGCACGTGGATAGTGGCGCACCAATATATGCAAATTCTTCGAGAATTTGTAATGTCGACCCTTTCCTAGCAAGTTCATGGGCTTTGCAGTTCCCCAGGATATCCATATGCCCAGGCACCCATATGAGGTGTATATTAAACTGTTAAGAGATTTGCGGCAGTCGAGGGCTGTTTGTGAATTTAGGGATGATGCCTCCAGAGAATTGATGGCAGCCTAGCTGTCCGAGTAAATTACAACGCCAGTGTTGGTTACTATGTTGCGACTCAGCCACTTGGCTACTTCCCATATTGCCATTATTTCGGCTTGATAGACACTGCAGGTATTTGGTAGTCTGTGAGCTATATCCAATCTAAGCTCTGCGCAGTGTACTCCGAAGCCAACCTTTTCATCAAGATTCGAACCATCCGTGTAAAAGTGGAGGTGGTTTCTATTACCTGGTATTCTTCCAACCCATTCATCTCTGGCGGGAATCATAGTGATGTAATTTCTCTCGAAGGTGTACACCGTTGGTATATAGTCCACTCGGTTGGTTACCATAGCACTACACTTTGCTATCCTCATGTGGCCGTAGTTTTTGTACCTCTACATTGATAGGCCGTTTAATCTTATGGCCGCTTCGGTGGCAACTTCTCTCGCAACAATATTAATCGGCAGTATATGGAGTAGGGCTTGTAGAGACTCGGACGCTGTAGTCCTTAAGGCTCCGCTTATGCTCAGACAGGCTGTTCTCTGAACCTTTGTTAGTAGGTTGGTGATGGTTAGTTTGTCAGTTGTCGTCCACCATACCACAATGCCGTATTGCAGTGTAGGACGAACTACTGCTATATATATCCAGTGGACGATTTTAGGAGAGAGGCCCCACCGCGAACCTACAACCTTTTTTCAGGAATATAAGGCGACGTTAGCCTTCCTTACACGTTCCAATACAATAAGTCTAAATAACAGTTTTCTATCTAGAATTATTGCTAAAAATTTTGCACTTTCAGAAAAGACTAGATCTGTTCCATTTATCCGAGGTGGAGGGTCCACATGTGGGACATTATTCATCCTAGTAAAGAGAACCAATTCTGTCTTGTTGTGGTTTACGCCTAAACCGCTGCTTCTGGCCCATCTAGCTAATTTGTTCAGAGCCACCTGTAGAATATCTCGGAGGATGTTTTCGAATTTTCCACTCACTGCGATTGCCAGGTTTTCCGCATATGCCACGACCTTGCAGCCACAACGTTCTAGATCTAGCAGGATTTCATTCACCGCTAGGTTCCAAATTAGTGGAGGTAATACTCCTCCTTGTGGAGTCCCACTGTTTACAAACCTTGTTAGAGTTGTGGACCCAAACCATGCTGTTAATAAATAGTAAAATATAAATAGTCTTAAATGTCGATCTCTAGGTAGTTCGACAATTCTGTTATTTTGTTAAATATTATAAAATTTGCTTATTATCCTTAAATGGATAGATTGTAAATAAAGAAATATATAAAAATATATGGGCGGGGCCACTCCCATTGGTCCGATCCCGCCAATTTTTGGACCAGAATACACCGAGATACATACAGGTCTGTGGAGTCGTAGTCGGGGAAATTTGCCCGGAGTCGAAAAATTATGGTCGACTCCGAGGTATATAAATATGAGATAATTATCTTATAAATCTTAATCTTAAAAGAAATTCGACAATACTCGTATGCCTTCTTGGATAAATAAATTCTACCCTCCTAAATTTCAAAATGATTGAATATGAAATACAGCTTCCATAGAGTTACATCGCCAAATCTAAAGAAACATTTATATCAAAGGGGCAATTTTAGGAGATAGGCCCCACCGCGACCCTACAGCCTTCCTGCAGAAATATAGGGCGATGTTGGCCTTCTTTACACGTTCCAGTACGGTTAGTCTGAATGACAGTTTCCTATCCAAAATTATTCCTAAAAATTTTGCACTTTCAGAAAAGACTAGATCTGTTCCATTTATACGAGGAGGAGGGTCCACATGAGGGTCATTATTCATCCTAGTAAAGAGAACCAATTCTGTCTTGTTTGGGTTAACACCCAAACCGCTGCTTTTGGCCCATCTAGCCAACTTGTTCAGAGCCACCTGTAGAATATCTCGGAGGATGTTTTCGAATTTTCCACTCACTGCGATTGCCAGGTCGTCCGCATATGAAACGACCTAGCAGGATTTCATTCACCGCTAGGTTCCAAATTAGTGGAGACAGTACTCCTCCTTGTGGGGTCCCTCTGTTTACAAACCGTGTTAGAGTTGTGGACCCTAGACATGCTGTTATGCGACTTCTGTTGAGTAGTCTTTGAATTAGTCTAATCAAGCTAGAGTTCGCCTTTAGATGTTACAATGCCGCGATTACCGCATCTGGGTGTATGTTGTTAAAAGCCCCTTCTATGTCAAGAAACGCCACCATGGTGAATTCCTTGAAATGTAGGGACGATTCGATAGTGCTCACAAGTTCGTGCAGGGCTGATTCTGTAGACTTTCCCTTATTGTAAGCATGTTGGTTCCCCGACAGGAGTTTTGTATCCAGATTTTGCCTAATGAAATAATCTAAAATTCTTTCCAGACTTTTCAATAGGAAAGAGGATAGGCTAATTGGTTAAAGTCTTTGGGCCTAGTGTGCGATATCTTCCCCTCTTTGGGTATGAATACCACATTGGTATCCCTCCATCGATTCGGGATGTATGAAAGCCTACATAAATTTTCTGCAGCCAGTGGATAATGTACTTTATCATTTTCTGCATTTCTGCTGGAGTGATGCCGTCCATGTCCTTGAAGGGCTCAAAGCTGTTTATAGCCCTGCTTATTCTGGATCTCTCAGTCAACAAGCTAGCGACGCTCGCAGTCCACTCGCACTCTTGTTGGTCCTGTTGATCCTCGGGCTCTGTTGATGAGTTCCCCGGGAAATGTGTGTCGAGCAGTACTCTTAGCGATTGCGCGCTGTTTTTTGTCCAGTTGTTTACCTCATCCTGCAAATACCCCACTGTACAAGGAGACGCGGATAGTACCTTCCTCAGCCTTGCGGCGTCAGAGACCTTTTCCACTTCGCCACAGAAGGAATACCAAGAGCGTCTTTGCGCCTTCCTAAGCTCCTTCTTTTAGATCTTGAGTTGCCCTTTATATGCATCCCAATCATTAAAGGCTCCAGTAGATTTCGCCTTGTTGAATAGCTTGTTGCAGGTCTTTTTCCTTGCCGTTAGCTCAGAAGTCCACCATTGGGGTTTAATTTTACCCTTGTACCTTGTTTTTGGACAGGCTTCTTCAAGGGAACTATTGAGTGATGTGGTGATATGCTCGACCAGATTATCCAGACCGGATTTGTCATTCGGTTCATAAAGAAGCTTAGAGGTCCTACCTTTTTAAAATTCTTCTCATACAGGTGCTACTTTGTCTTCCTCACATTTCTGTGGACGGCAGGTTTAGGCGCTTTTTCGGTGAGTTTGAACTCTATATAATGGTGATCTGAGAAAGAGTGGTCGTCCAGTACATTCCACCCAATAATTTTGTTTGACACCCGGTTAGTAGCAAACGTTACGTCTAGTACTTCTTGTCTGTCTTTAATTGTAAAGGTCGGTTTAGTGCCAATGTTACAAATAGTTTGGTTGGTAGTTAGAATAAAGTCAAGAGGCGAATCACCCCTATTGTTTATATCCGTACTACCCCAGATAGTATGATGAGCATTCGTGTCTGCGCCAATAATCAGCTCGAGCTCGTCAGACGTTGCTTCTTCTACTACTTCCCTGAAGAGAGATGTCGGTATTGCAGCTTCGTAAGGAAAGTAACTGGAGACCACCCAGTATATGCGATTACCAATCTCCAGACTAGCAGCTGTTTGGTCTTTACCACTTACATTAGTCAGGAGAAAAATACTTAGATCTTTTCTGGCCAAAATGCAGGTTCTTGGAGTGCCTTCACAGTTGGCCACAAGCAGTTTAAAGTTTGGTGTACTGATACCGCACACCCGTCCTCCTACTACATAGGGCTCCTGGATCAGGACGATGTCTACTGCACCTGTGGACTGGCGCAGCAATAGAGACGCTGAGGCTGCTTTAGCGTGATGGAGGTTAATCTGTAGAATTCTTAGCATCATTGGTAATCAGCAGATTGACATCCACCCCGACAAGGGTGTTATCGAACTCTTCGTCCGTATCATGGGGGAGCATGTCCCCGCCAGATGCGTCAACGAGTCCGGAGACTTCCCTCAGCCCCTCAGTATCCGAAGTTGTGTTTTCATCCTCAGAGAATGACGTTACAGATCTTCTGATAGAGTTAGAGTCGCCAGAAATAATGGTTGTGTGGATCTCCGCACTTCCAGAAAGCCTTGTATCAACCACGGTCGACGACTCGCCTTCCGCAGTGGGAGCTATATTCTGCTTGTATACCTTCAAGACAATGGTCTCGAAACCATATTGCAGGGTTGCACTTGCACTTTGTATATGGGTGGTGGATTCAGCGTTAAGGATCAAATTGACCTGTCGCTTTTTACCATCCGCCTTACCCACCTTGCTAATTCTCCAATTATGGGTCGGCAGACCAGGATTGGAATCTTTTATTATCTCTAATATGTAAGCCGGGTTGGAGGGCTCTTTTTTTCGACAACATCCAACTGGGCACCAGGCCACACCTCACCCGCTCGACACAGAGCAGCCTTACACAGATCTAATGATCTGGCATCACCGAAATATAAGAGTTTTACTCTCCCCTGATGCCATCCTGCATCGTTGCAGACTGGTGGTTTGCCCGGCATTTCTCTTCGGACATCGAGGTAATGAGCCATTATGGCGGATTGCACGTGGCTCCATTTGTCCTTGAGAATGGATCCATCCTCACTACTTCTGTCTATAACAGCCATCACTAGACTCTCCTTCGCCACTTCATTGAAGGGCTTGGTGAGTGTCCTGCTAATGGTGACATTAGGGCCTCTTGCCTTTTTCGAAGGCAGGGGTTCATCAGGTGATCTGATTCTTTTGACTTTAATAGCCGTTAACACAGCTGAATTTGTGGCTCTTTCAGCCGACTGATTGGCCTTAAAAGCATCTAAGACGCCTTTAGCCCAGGTAAGTGACTCTTTTTGTAGTCGTAGTAGTTGGGATGTTATGTGGAATGCAACGTATACAAAATATTGCTGTTTTTTATGCCTCTGGGATAGCCGAGCTCGCGAAGATCATTACAGAAGAAAGAAATGGCCAACAAGAATACACATTACATTGGGTGAAAACAACATAAAATACACACCTCTCGTCCAAAAAGAAAACATTATTTTGCCACAACTGCATGTTAAGCTGGGGCTCTTTAAAAATTTTGTAAAAGCCTTAAGGAAAGATGGCAATACACTCTCATATTTAAAAAGTTTATTTAAACGTCTTTCTTTTCAAAAAATCGAAGAAGGCGTTTTTGAAGGGTCTAAAATAAGGAAACTGATGAAAGATGTAAATTTCGAATCCTATTTGACGTCGGATGAAATTGCAGCATGTAGGTCGTTTAAGCTTGTAGTTTCAAATTTCCTTGGATCCAATAAAAGCCCGCAACGTGAAACAATGATTAATGATTTGTTAAAAAATTATGAAAAAATTGGTAAGAAATACATTTTTCTATATTTATGTATATAACACATATGTATGTATTCTTCTAACTTATTTTTCGCTTTATGTATTCCAACAGTTGTAAATATGTCCCTCAAAATTCATTTCTTGCATTCTCATTTAAACTTTTTTCCCGAGAATCTTGGCGACGAACATGGGGAAAGGTTTCACCAAGAAATGAAGTCCATCGAGCGGCGTTTCCAAGGGCACTAGGATGAAAGAATGATGGGAGATTATATTTGGTTCCTCATTAGAGAAACCGATTCCGAAATCTACAAACGTCAACAAAGAACTCACAAATACTTCTAATGAAACTTATACATGTAAATAAACTCAAATGCACATAATATAAATAAAAGTAACAAATAAAATCGCTATTTAAACAGAAATTAAAAAAAAAAAATTTTGAAATTCTCTTACCTCTACCAAAAAGGCTATAATTTCTACGTTTATTCATAGATTTTGTTCAAAAAGGCATTATTTTCTTCGCTAGAATGCAAACTTCTAAAAATTGGAATTCTATTTTTTATGTTTTTTTCGTCTCAGGAAATTTTTATTTTTTTGAAAATAAATCTATTTTTTCAAATTTGTTTAATGACGGTTAGGTTAGATTAGGTTAGGGTGGCAGTCGTATTTTTTATACAAGCTCACATAGACCAGTTTAGGTCCCTAGTGTTACCACGGGCTGAAATGCCCCTCATCGAAACCAACCTGTTTGATATACAAATTTGTCGATATTACGAATATCGGTACTGGAAAGATCTGTTAGGCTGTATAGAAAAGCCGACCCCAGTATGTCCAGTCGTCGTTTACTCAGAGCGGGACAGTCGCATAGCAAGTGGTCAATGCTCTCCACTTCTTCCTCATCTCCACAGCTTCTGCAGAAGTCATTAGAGTCAATACCCAATCTTTTGGCGTGTTCGCCGATCAAGCAGTGTCCCGTCAGAACTGATAATAACGTAGACAATCTTTGCCTTTCTAGTGCTAGGAGATATTTTGATCTTCTCAGGTCATACCTTGTCTAGCTACTCTGCAGGTGCCGATTTCTGTCCATCTTTCGTTGGACTGCCTAATTGCCTCTTGCCTAAGCCAAAGCTTGCACGTGGATAGTGGCGCACCAATATATGCAAATTCTTCGAGAATTTGTAATGTCGTCCCTTTCGTAGCAAGTTCATCGCCTTTGCAGTTCCGCGGGATATCCCTATGCCCAGGCACCCATATGAGGTGTATGTTAAACTGCTCAGCCATCTCGTTAAGAGATCTGCGGCAGTCGAGGGCTGTTTGTGAATTTAGGGATGGTGCCTCCAGAGAATTGATGGCAGCTTGGCTGTTCGAGTAAATTACAACGCCAGTGTTGGTTACTATGTTGCGACTCAGCCACTTGGCTACTTCCCATATTGCCATTATTTCGGCTTGATAGACACTGCAGGTTTCTGGTAGTCTGTGAGGTATATCCAATCTAAGCTCTGCACAGTGTACTCCGAGTAAATTACAACGCCAGTGTTGGTTACTATGTTGCGACTCAGCCACTTGGCTACTTCCCATATTGCCATTATTTCGGCTTGATAGACACTGCAGGTTTCTGGTAGTCTGTGAGGTATATCCAATCTAAGCTCTGCACAGTGTACTCCGAAGCCAACCTTTTCATCAAGCTTCGAACCATCCGTGTAAAAGTGGAGATGGTTTCTATTACCTGGTTTTCTTCCAACCCATTCATCTCTCGCGGGAATCATAGTGATGTAATTTCTCTCGAAGGTGTACACCGTTGGTCCACTCGGTCGGTTACCATAGCACTACACTTTGATATTCTCATGTAACCGTAGTTTTTGTACCTCCACATTGATAGGCAGTTTAATCTTATTGCCGCTTTGGTTGCAACTTCTCTCGCCACAATATTAATCGGCAGTATATGGAGTAGGGCTTGTAGAGACTCGGTTTGTTAGTAGGTTGGTGATGTTTAGTTTGTCAGTTGCCGTCCACCATACCACAATGCCGTATAGCAGTATAGGACGAACTACTGCTATATATATCCAGTGGACGATTTTAGGAGAGAGGCCCCACCGCGAACCTACAACCTTTTTGCAGGAATATAAGGCGACGTTAGCCTTCCTTACACGTTCCAATACAATAAGTCTAAATAACAGTTTTCTATCTAGAATTATTCCTAAAAATTTTGCACTTTCAGAAAAGACTAGATCTGTTCCATGTATCCGAGGTGGAGGGTGCACATGTGGGACTTTATTCATCCTAGTAAAGAGAACCAATTCTGTCTTGTTTGGGTTTATGCCCAAACCGCTGCTTCTGGCCCATCTAGCCAATTTGTTCAGAGCCACCTGTAGAATGTCTCGGAGGACGTTTTCGAATTTGCAACTCACTGCGATTGCAACGTCGTCCGCATATGCCACAACCTTGCAGCCACAACGTTCTAGATCTAGCAGGATTTCATTCACCGCTAGGTTCCAAATTAGTGGAGACAGTACTCCTCCTTGTGGGGTCCCTCTGTTTACAAACCTTGTTAGAGTTGTGGACCCAAGACATGCTGTTATGCGTCTTCTGTTGAGCAGACTTTGAATTAGTCTGATGATACTAGAGTTAACATTAAGATGTGACAGTGCCGCAATTACTGCATCTGAGTGAATGTTGTTAAAAGCCCCTTCTATGTCAAGAAATAGAAAGGTTTTAAACTTCGCCGCAGAAGGTATACCAAAAGCGTCTTTGCGCCTTTCTAAGCTCCTTCTTATAGATCTTGAGTTGCTCTTTATAGGCGTCCCAATCATGAGCAACCCCAGTAGATTTAGCCTTATTGAATAGCTTGTTGCAGGTCTTTTTTGAATAGCTTGTTGCAGGTCTTTTTCATAGCCGTTAGCTCAGAAGTCAACCAAATCATCCGTTAAGGATGAGGCTTTAACCAAAAAGACTCTACAGACACGGAAAAATCAATTGGCCATAAAGAAGGGTAAGAAGCCACCGTCTTATTCTAATATAGCTAAACAACATTTTCGAGACGATCTATGCTACGCCATAATTGATAGCAGTAGTGCATCTGGCAGAATCCCCGAAGACCAAAAGAGTAACTTCGAAGATTTGGTCTACACGAGGGTAGCGGAATACGTCCTCGAATCTAAGGATGAACCACCAATCGAAGTAATGAGGCTGGCATCACAACGCTGCGCTGGTGTCCTCGTAAAACTTGTGGATAGCTTCCCCTCACCTTGGAACGGCGCAAAGCTAAAATTGGTAAGGAAAAGCGACATTCCTGAACTCATAAAAACGACCCTATATGTTAAGGGATGTCCCAGTAAGTTCTCATCAGAGTACATACTCGACATCATTGGCAAACAGAATTCAAAACTTTCCGTGAGAAAGTGGGAAGTCTTCTATAGGAAGGATGATACCGAGGGTACTCTCCTCGTGTTAGGAATAGACCCAGAATCCAAGAACAATCTTGTCATGGCGAAGGGCATGGCGTACTTCTTGATCTGGACAGTCTTTTTCAAAATTGGAAAGGTCCCGATTGGCAGGACAAATGAATCGAGTCCAAATATACTGTCTGAAGAGGCAAACACTGGTATTGAACGGATGGAGACAAGTGAGACACTGCCAAAAACTGATGTGGAAGTAGTCAATAACACCACCAGTTCACCAATAGTACCGCCACTTTTGCAGGAAGTTCCCAGCAAAGGTGGTGATCAAAATAAAAAGAGCCACAAAACGATTCAAACCAATGAGGGAGCGACCAAAAATAACACCGCCTCCCAAAATTGTCGACTGGAAGATGGTGTAATAGGTAGTGAACGAAAGGAGGAGAATGACCCACTACCAAATAAAGAGGGGGTGCCACCAGATAGGATAGACTCCCAAAAGAAACTTTTACTGGAAGGACAATGATTGAGGTCATCCAGATAAACCTCCACCGGAGCGAGACAGCATCCAACGCTCTGATGGACATCATAAATAAAGGCAGGGTTCATATTGCTTTGATCCAGGAACCATGGACAACTAGCAACAAGGTTACTGGATTAAACCATGTGAACTATAACCTTTTCTACGCTAACACAGGTACTCGTCCAAGGACTTGTATTCTGTGCCATAAAAACTTATGTTTTATTTTCTCTCCAGAGTTGTCAACATCGGACGCAACGGTGCTGAGGCAAGGTAATGGAAATATGTACCTGGCGTCAATATATCTGTCATTCGATGCGCCGACATTGCCACCTACGTCGGAATTACAACGTCTGGTGAGGGAATCCAAACACACAAGTAATGAGTTATTAGTTGGATGTGACGCCAACTCCCATCATATCGCTTGGGGTAGTTCTAACACCAATAAAAGGGGACACGCCCTTATCGAATTTTTGAATACAAATGACCTCATAACTCTTAACATAGGAAACACTGCAATCTTTGTTAACAAAATTAGGGAAGAAGTATTAGATATAACGATATGTTCAGAAAATCTTATTGATGAGATTCATGAGTGGAGGGTTTCGGATGAACACTCCTATTCAGACCACCGTTATATAAGGTTTAAAATTGCACGGCCACCGCCAAACCCCATAAGTTTCCGTAATAAGGCTAAGACCGACTGGACTAAATTCGGAATTCTACTTAGAAATCGATTGGGGCAGCCTACACGCGATTATCTATGTGCAGAAGACATTGATATCAATGTTAAGAAGATTACCGAGGCTCTTGTAAAATCATTCGAAGATAGTTGCCCACTTCGAGAAAGGAAATCTGCCTTTGAGAAACCCTGGATGACAGGACAAATTCGCTCGATTGGCAAAGATGTCCGCAGACTTTACAATAGAGCTCGACGTAAAAAACAATCAGTATATTGGGACGACTACCACAGAAGACTCAAAGAATACAATAAAATCGTTAGATCGGCGAAACGTAACTCCTGGAGGCTTTTCTGTGAACAGGTAGACAGCGTTAACAGCATGTCTAAAATGAACAAGTTCCTCTCAAAAACTCATGTCCAAACCGAATGACTGGTGGATGAAACGGGTAAAAGGATGGAAACTATAGAGGATACCGTAAGGCTCTTGATGAAAACTCATTTTCCGACTGGTAATGCTGGACCAACAGAGGAACAGTTACAGAATGAAAATGTATTGCATAAAGTACCTATTACGGATATAACAGATGGTATGGTTAAAGAAGCGATAAAAAGTTTCTCTCCCTTTAAGGCTGCGGGACCGGATGGAATATTTCCAGCACTTCTGCAGAATGAGGTGGATCTGGTATCAACTCATCTGGCTAGAGTGTTCACTGCATGCCTAACCCATTCGTATACCCCAAAAAACTGGCAGGAATCAAGGGTGGTATTTATACCAAAGCCTGGCAAGGCGAGTTACACGACCCCAAAGGCTTATCGACCCATTAGCCCTACTTCTTTCCTGTTAAAAACAATGGAGCGAATAATTGATGACATGGTCAAAGGTAAAATAGCGGATGACAGGCTAAAATTCAAACAACACGCCTATGTCAAAGGAAGATCAGTGGAAACAGCTCTGCATGAGGTAGTGCACCACATAGAAGAGTCCTTCAGTAAAGAAATGTATACACTTGCTGTTTGCATAGACATTGAGGGCACATTTAACAAAGTACAGACCGATACACTTATCCAGCCCTTAGACGAGTTTCAGGTTGACCGGGCGCTGAAAAACTGGATCAACAATATGCTAAGGAATAGGTGGATTATTTGTGGGTCATATGACGTAAAAATTAGAGACAAGGTAAATCGTGGTATACCTCAGGGGGCATTTTATCGCCTCTTCTATGGGTTACGACGATACACAGTCTCCTAAAAGCCCACACCAATGAAGGACTTAAACCAGTCTGTTATGCAGACGACGTTGTAATACTTCTAAGGGGCTTTCATCCAAATCTATTATGCAGAAGAGCTGAAGAGGCACTTAACATAGCATATAACTGGGCACAACCAAGGGGATTAAATGTTAACCCAGACAAAACAGAAATATGTCTATTTACGAGGAAAACGAAGATCCCACGTATTACCCGGCCTCGATTCCTGAATAAGACAATTACTATAACTAAAAAGGTAAAATACTTGGAAGTATTTTATCACTGGCTTTTCATGAGCGTGATTAGACCAATAATCACCTACGCCTGTGTAGTGTGGTGGACATCAATGGACAAGAAGTGCAACGTAATACCTTTGCAAAAAATTCAACGTATGTGCTGTCTAAGCATAAGCGGGGCATTTAGAACTGCACCAACAAAAGCGTTGGAGACTATACTGCACATCCAACCAATAGACTTCCGTATAAAGTATGAGGCAGCCCTCACAGCAAGACGTCTACAAGTGATGGGTGAATGGATAAATCGAGACCACAAGTCGTACCATCAGAAGATTTTAGAATATCTAGTTGGTCACATTCAAACGCCAGAAATCTCGGACCGCATTCCTGAAGTGCGGCTTACAGCTACCTGTGATACGTTTGTGCCAGACAGACGCTCCTGGGAAAATGGAACTTTGGCCCATGTGCCAGTGGGAACCAGCTGCTACACGGATGGGTCCAAGCGAGGAGGAAGGACGGGTCTGGGACTTTTTATTGATGAACCAGAAGTCGAACTTCACTTCCGCCTCCCTGACCATAACACAGTATTTCAAGCAGAAGTTCGAGCAATCACGGAGTGTGTGAACTGGCTCAGTAACACGACAAAGCCTAAATATGCCAACATCTTCACAGATAGCCAAATGGCGATTCAAGCAATAATATCGGAAAGGGTCAAATCCAGAACTGTGTTGGACTGTAAAAGAACGATACATGATTACTCAGCCCCATGGTCAATTGCGTATTTGCTGGGTACCAGGACACAACGGAGTGATTGGAAATGAACGGGCAAACAACTTGGCTTCAAAGGGCAGAGAACTTCGGGTAATAAACTTGAAATATTGGAAAACTTTCGAAGCCACGAAAAATGAGTTGATGCACTGGGCAGTGATGGCTCATAAAACTGTGTGGAATAGCGCAACAGTAGGAGCAACTGCAAAGATACTGTGGGGTGACCCAAATGAAAAGAAAACAAAAAGTCTTCTGAAACTAAACAAGATCGATATTAGTAAGATGATGAGTGTTCTAACGGGACACTCAAGCTTACAAGCACATCTTCATCGCATAGGACTAGCAGGAAACGACGAATGCAGGGCATGCAGAGAAAACATCGAAACGATGGAACATTTTCTGTGTCACTGCCCGGCTTTCACACATGCAAGATCCCAACATTTCGGGTCCGACAGATTACCAGACTTGACTCATCTCAGAGAATATGACTGGAAGATACTGAGAAAATTCGTGTCTAGTACCGATTTTCTGTAACTCGTGAGGTATAAAAAGATCATAAATAAGGAGCGCACAACAGGCCGAACCACTGGCTTAAGTGTATGTCCATGGACATGAGACGTTTAAACGTCTCCTCTCTTCAACCTAACCTAACCTAGCTCAGAAGTCCACTATTGGGGTTTAGTTTTACCCTTGTACCTTGTTTTTGGGCCGGCTTCTTCAAGGGAACTATTGAATGATGTGGTGATATGCTCGACCAGATTATCCAGACCGGCTTTGTCATTCGGTTCGTGCAGAAGTTTGGAGTTGAGGATTTTCTTGAAATTCTTTTCATACAGGTGCCACTTTGTCTTTCTCACATTTCTGTGGACGGCTGGTTCAGGCGCTTTTTCAGCGAGTTTGAACTCAATATAATGGTGATCTGAGAATGAGTGGTCGTCCAGTACATTCCACCCAATAATTTTGTCTGACAGCCGGTCAGTAGCAAACGTTACGTCTAGTACTTCTTGTCTGTCTTTAATTGTAAAGGTCCGTTTATTACCTATGTTACAAATACTTAGGTTGGTAGTTAGAATAAAGTCAAGAAGCGAATCACCCCTATTGTTTATATCCGTACTACCCCAGATAGTATGATGAGCGTTCGTGTCTGCGCCAACAATCAGCTCGACCTCGTCAGACGTTGCTTCTTCTACTACTTCCCTGAATAGAGCAGTCGGTACTACAGCTTCATAAGGCAAGTAACTGGAGACCACCCAATATATGCGATTACCGATCTTCAGACTAGCAGATGTTTGGTCTTTACCACTTAAATTAGCCAGAAGAAAGATACTTAGATCTTTCCTGGCCAAAATGCTGGTTCTTGGAGTGCCTTCACAGTTGGCCACAAACAGTTTAAAGTTGGGTGTCCTGATACCGCACACCCTTCCTCCCACTGCGCAGGGCTCCTGTATCAGGACGATGTCTACTGCACCCGTGGACAGGCGCAGCAATAGAGCCGCTGAGGGTGCTTTAGCGTGATGGAGGTTAATCTGTAAAATTCTTACCATCATTGGTAATTGACAGATTAACATCCACTCCGACAAGGGTGTTATCAAACTCTTCGTCCATATCATCGAGAAGCGTGTCCCCGCCAGATGCGTCAAAGAGTACGCAGACTCCCCTCAGCCCCTCTGTGTCAGAAATAGAGCTTTCGTCTTCAGAGTAGGACGTTACAGATCTTCTGTTAGAGTTGGAGACACCCGAAATAATGGGCGTGGATACCTCCGCACTTCCAGAAAGCTGTGTATCAACCGCGGTGGACGACTTACCTTCCGCATTGGGAACTATATCCTGCTTGTATACCTTCAAGACTATAGTCTCGAAGCCATACTGTAGGGTTGCACTTGCACGTTGTATATGGGAGGTGGATTCAGCGTTAAGGATCAAATTGACCTGCCGCTTTTTACCATCCGCCTCACCCACCTTGCTGATTCTCCAATTATGGGCGGGCAGACCAGGATTGGAATCTTTTATTATTTCTAAAATGTCAGCCGGGTTAGAGGGCTCTTCTGTAACCCAGGTGATGGCTCTAGGGTGACTAGGGATGTTGTTTTTTTCGACAATAGCCAACTGGGCACCCGGCCACACCTCACCCGCTCGACTCAGAGCAGCCTTATACAGGTCTACTGATCTGGCATCACCGAAATATAAGAGCTTTACTCTCCCCTGATGCCATCCTGCATCGTTGCAGATTGGTGGTGTGCCCGGCATCTCTCTACGGACATCGAGGCAATGAGCCATAATGGCTGATTGCACATGGCTCCATTTGTCGTTGAGGATGGATCCATCCTCACTACTTCTGTCTATAACGGCCATCACTAGACTCTCCTTCGCCACTTCATTGAAGGGCTTGGTGAGTGTCCTGTTGATAGTCACATTTGGGCCTCTTGCCTTTTTCGAAGGCAGGGGTTCATCAGGTGATCTGATTCTTTTGACTTTATTAGCCGTTAACACAGCTGAATTTGTGGCTCTTTCATCCGGCTGATTGGCCCTAGAAGCATCTAAGACGCCTTTAGCCCAGGTAAGTGACTCAACAGCCTCCAACTTCGCCAAAACTCTGAGGGCTACACGATGCTCATTGTGCTTCCGTTTTGACGGTCGGACATGACGTTTTCCCCTCACCGTACCACCTGTTGTGAGTACTGGGGGGAAATTTTCACCATGTTTGGTGTGGTCGGCTTTGGCCAAGACCAACGGACGGACAGTAGGACGATTGGGGAACCCCGCTCCATCGGAACGCGAAGGCATCCCCGCCAATGCATTTTTTGTTCTGTATTAGCCCGTAATAGGTACTACGATGTAGGCCTTCCAGACTTTGTACAGATTTTGTTTTGTTTTTGCGATTGCGTAATAGGTACTGCGTAATAGATTTTAACTTTGCGCTCTGTGCTAAACAGGTCCGTTCACTACGACTGGTCAGCAATGACGGTTACTAAACCTCTGTTTCTAAGTGAAAGAGATATAATGACGGTTACTAAACCACTGTTTTTAAGTGAAAGAGATATTGGTAGCGCACATTAATAGCATCAATTTAACGTATAAGTCGACCTGATCGGACATATACTCCAAAAATTATAGTGCAAAACAAAAAATATTTTTTTTTGTTGCGTAGTGTTATCGCATATTGATTTTCAACGCACAAATTACGCATCTGCAGAGCCTATCGGTAGAATGTACATAGACTTTAACACTTTTTATGATATTATTGACTTTAAGGTAGGAATAGATATAGTGAAATCTATAATCATATCTTATTTAAATCAGTAGTGAAGTTCTGTTTTATGTGTGTTCTTTTTTTAACAAAACCAATAAGTATTCATTGTCTCTCAGAGGCAGTTTAAAACATCACGGCTGATGTATAATGGTATTTTGGACATGAGGAAGTACAGCGGCGATTTCTATAGGAAGCCCGAGATATATTTTATTCGCCACATAGTTTCCCAAAACCACGTTGCAGAACCAGGCCAGGTAGAAAGAGCAGTCGGCGACGTCCCAGCGGTCGAAACGGTTCCATAATCTAGCCGGTGTTCCATGACGATGCGCGGTAAACGGTGACGGGTCAATTCTTGCTGGCAATTTGAGCAACACGCTAAGAGGCAGTAGGTAGTCGTCTATCGTGTACGGGAAGGCGATGCGGGTAGGTAGTGACTTTCCTCTTCATTCGGGTCCTAGTGCTGCAGCAAGGCTAGGACCGTCATTTTCAGCCACTCGACTTCGCGATTGTCGACAGGGTGTAGGAGAGTGTGGTGGTCAGACCAGCAGAGTCGACAACCTTTTCGGTTGTTGCACTCGTCGATCTCGTGTGATATACCAAGACAATTCTCGCTAGCGTTTATCTGGTGAATAAATCGCATTCTCTCCTAAGGCTGCATTAGAACCGCCGACACAACCGAAACGAGTGACGAGTTTCAAAGAGGGGCATCGGAATTTCTCCTGGTAGTTTCCCAACGATAGGCCATGACTGAGGATAGACAAAATATAACAAAGTTATTGACGATAGGTGACGAAATCGAAGCTGGGACAGAAATATAGGAAAATTAAGTAGATCGAGGTAGTGGAACTAGTTTGTGCACAGGGCGAGTGATCACTCCAGCTGCCTTTTTCAAATCTACTACTCTAATGCAGCGATGGGCAAAAGCACTACCCGGGGTTTTTCCTCTCACGTGTACATAAGCACACACATTGAATGAGAGTTCACTATCATTCAGTCGCACTTGGACATTCGATCGACGAGGTTGTGTCGTCGCTTGTTGCTTAGCATCCACATAAAGAAAAAAATTATTAAAAATTGCAACAACATTTTTTGTTTGCTGTATTTTTCGGTAAATACTAATTTTTAAGTGTGCCATGCGTAAACTCCTATGACTTTTTTATAATGGTAGAAGCATATCTGATATTCTTTGTATATGTAATATGTATATATTGTTTACAACATATTAAAAGTTCAAACATTTTTAAATACACACAACCAAAAAAATGTTGGACACTCGAAAAATTTTAATACAATAGATAAGGAAAAAATTACCTATTGAATATGTCCTTTTCTTTTTGCTTCTGAAATATTTTTTTCTTTTTAACCTATCAAATGAAATATGTTAGAAAAATTAACATACCATTTTTGGCAGTGCACAAAGAGAGCGTTAGCACTTCTCACATATACAGACATACGATATTGAATTTTGTGGAAGTATGTGTATGCGCATCGCTGCTCTAATGTGCCCATCTGAGCCAGAATATAGCTTGATTCCAAGACGCCATTCATTAAGTCTCCCTAGTTCTTGACGTAGAACTACTAAATCGTTCAGCTTCATATTTTCAGAAGGGCGCTGCCATTTGTTTCTCTTATGCAGCTCTCGAGTTGAATGACCTTTAATCGGCGCCACCCATTTAATAAAGCAGTTTTCTTTAATATTTCTTCTGGCTCAGCCGGAGACAGTAAAGGAGCACCTACTAAAAAGTGGCCAGGAGACAGGGCTGTCAAAGCGTTGATATCATCCGATTGTGGGGTCATAGGTAGGAAATTTAGGCAAGCTTCGATGGATACAAGGATGGTGCTAAATTATTCATATGTGAGGCGAATCTGACCTGCAATCTTTTTGAGATGTGTCTTGTAGCTTAATAGTGCCACACTAACCTCTTTCAGCTCTGACAACGATTTCACCGGATTGATTTTGATTTCTCTGGCTGCGCCAACGACTTTTCGACCATTGTCTGAATATATTTTATTGGGACAGTAGCCAACATAAGCTGGGGCCCTCCATGCAGAGTCAGCTTATGGATAAATCCTACATATAGCCTTGCGAAGCGACTTTGAGGAAACAGAATAATCGCATGACTTGACAGTGTATGACAGAGATAGTGTGGATCCTAGACGACCATTCGCACGGATAATCTGAGTCAGAGTGAGAAGGTAACTCTACGAATCGATCGCTTTATTCTGAGGAAGAGAAGCGTATTCCTTTGAAAAATAGATCCCTTGAGACAGATCCATAAGACGATTACGTGTAGCTACAAATTCCTGCGTAGTCTGTCGTACGTTACAGAACTTGACTTGTTAAGACAGAATGAGTGGCTTTGATAAGTGGCATCATATATGCAACCACGTGGATTGCCTTAGAGAGACAGGAAAAACGGTCTAAAATGTCCTCGAGTTCCGCTGAAATAGATAAAGTGGCCTTTGAGGGTTTTTTTCAAGATTAGTATACGAGATATCTAAGTTTGAGGGCCTGAAAGCTTCATCCTCTTGCAGCCAGGATGGTCCCAACCACCACAAGCTTTTCTCCTATAGCTCTAAAGGAGTCACCCCCGGGTTGCTAGATCAGCGGGATTGTCATAAGTGGAAACATGCTTCCAATTAGGACCAACTTCCCCCTGCATTTTTGCAACGATAGTGGTGCAGGTATGCGAGGTATCTGAGCCATACAAGGACGATAGTTGAGTCGGACCATAAATGAAGATATTTATTCTCAACTCTGAGCTGGGGCAGATACGCATTAACCAATTCCGCTAACAGTAAAGCTCCACACAGAGAAACTTTCTTAATCGGGGCTACTTTCGACTTCGATACAAGAAGATTAGTGCAAATACGACTTTCTACACTAATTCGTATGTATAAAACGGCTGCATACGCTAACTCTGAGGCATCGCAAAACCCGTGGAAATCCACGAGACAGTTTGGAGAATAATTAACCTATCTGGGAATACGAATTGAGTATATTTCTGGATAAATGATTTCCATTTAAACAGAGACAGTGGTTTTAAAGGATCATCACATTTTATGTCGTCCAGCCAGAGCTGTTGCATAAGAACTTTAGCTGCAATTATTACCGGAGACAACCATCCCAACGGGTCGAAAAGTCTTGCAATAACAGATAACACCTCTCTTTTTGAAAACGAAATCGCTTCTTGTATTTTTTTGTTACGAAATAGAACGAATCGTTTGCCGCATTCAACCTAATTCCTAATGTTTTTGCCGTACTCTTATCGTCGAATGTTAGGAGTTCTTCATTCAGTAAATGATCCCGAGGCAGATCTTTAAGTATTTCTAAGCTATTTGACGTCCATTTTTGAAGATGGAATCTTACGGACATCAATATGTCCGTTAACTGTTTCCTAGACTCAATGGCTTCAGAGATAGAATGAGCGCCCACTAACGCGTCATCATCGTACATACTCTCTCTGAGAATGTTTGAACCTTTTGGAAACCTGTGGTGCTCATCTTCTGCCAACTGCGGAAGCGTACGTAACGCCAAATACGGAGCACAATTTACCCCAAAGGTGACAGGTTGCAATTTAAAATCTTTTATTTCCTCATCAGAGGCTGATCGAAACAATATTCTTTGAAATGGTGCGTGTTTTGGATTTACCAGAATCAACCTATACATCTTCGTTGTATCCGCGTTGAATACGAACAGGTATAGTCGCCAACTCAAAATTAAAGAAACAATGTCCTTCTTTAGGACTGGACCAACATATAACAAGTCTTTTAGACTTTTACCATTCGCTGAGGGACACGAAGCATTAAAGACGACCCTCAACTTCGTTGTGGGTCGTCAAATAATACATGATTCTGTATTATTTGGCGCATTGACTAAATCCATTTGTCCCAGGGACAGATATTCATTGATGACCTCGTCATAGATTTTCTTAAGACTTATCGAAATTGTTGTATTTCTGACACTGTGTCAGAGATGAAGTAGTCCCCTGTGGACCGTACATATCAGTTACACTTTCAAGTGCATGAAATCTTAGTAAATTTTTTAATTCCTCCGATTGGAGCATCTCGGTTTTCTTGGAAATCGACTGTTCCCACAGAGACAGTGTTAACTTGTGCAATTTTGACGAACACTGGAATACAAAAATTGGATCCCACGATCCTATGTCTAATCTTGTACAACTTCAACACCGAAGCGTTTTTGCTTCAGCCCACTGTACAAAGAATTTATTTGACCAGGCTTCGTGATTCTCCAACTCAAGGAATGTTTTAAACCGGATTAGTTCCGTACAAATGTTCACAAAAATATTGTATATGGACCCACTGTATTAAAAATTATTTTCGAAATTAATAATTTTCGTTCAAAATATTTTCGTTTTTGACCCACTGTGCAAAAACTTTGGATAGGTATTACATGTATATTTGTATTTAAAAGGACAAATTATTTTCCTCAGATACTGTAATGAATACCCTTATTATTATTTGTACTACCTGCTGGTATTTATCGATACTATATTTATTATCGAAATATTGTATCATCTTCAAATGTTCTTGGATTGACATTGATTCGTCTTTGCTCATGAAACTGAACGGTTGTTCAATAAATAGGACAATTTTTAGAAACTACATGTGTTGTTGTTGTTTCTTTTGTTAATAGTTGTGGTGCGAACTGGCACGAACGACGGGCTGGTGGGGAACTGTTGACAGACCCGTGTGTTTATGTCTGTCAACAGTTGCCAGGAAAGACCATTGAATAAAACTAAGATGTGGACGGACATACAAATGGCCTGACACGCACAGACAGACTGGTGAGGAACCGTTGAATCATACACGCATACCATGCGTGTATACATATGTGATTCTACAATCAACCATACGTAGATATACAGCAAAGCCCAGCTGCGGACTCACAATGTGATTCTAGAATCAACCATACCTAGATGTACAGCAAAGCCCAGCTGCAGACTCACATATCAATGAGTCATGCAGATCTCAAGGTTACTTCAAAGTCCAAGTTCAATGAACTCACACATACATAAACATAAACACCGATTCAAACCTACAGAACGACAGGCGACCACCCACGACGTGGCCAAATAGTATCAAATTACATTGGAATTCACACACGCAAAAAAATCGGCGATGATATCAGAATTCACACATACATACGCATAAAATGCACACTGACTTCAGAATTCACACATACATACACCATGGTCCCCTCTAGCGAAGTGAGAGAGCGCTCCCAAAAGCGTAATTTGAAAAAAAGTGTAATTTGGCCACGTCGTGGGCCAAATCAAATTACACTTTTGCGCCCTCTCATCCCCCCTCTAAAGAGGTAATGAGAGACCAAAAGTGTAATTTGATTTGGCCACGTCGTGGGTGGTCCGATGACGTCAGCGTCCATTTTATGTGTATGTATGTGTGAATTCTGAAGTCAGTGTGCATTTTATGCGTATGTATGTGTGAATTCTAAGATAATCACCGATTTTTTTGCGCGTGTATGTGTGTGAATTCCAATGTAATTTGATACTATTTGGCCACGTCGTGGGTGGTCGCCTGTTGTTCTGTAGGCTTTGAATCGGTGTTTATGTTTATGTATGTGTGACTTCATTGAACATTGAAATAAACCTTGAGATCTGCATGACTCATTGATATGTAAGTCTGCAGCTGGGCTTTGCTGTACATCTAGGTATGGTTGATTCTAGAATCACATTGTGAATCCGCAGCTGGGCTTTGCTGTATATCTACATACGTATGGTTGATTGTAGAATCACATATACACGCATGGTATGCATGCATGGTATGTATGTGTATCAACGGTTCCTCACCAGTCTGTCTGTCCGTGTCAGGCCATTTGTATGTCCGTCCACATCTTCGTTTTATTCAATGGTCTTTCCTGGCAACTGTTGACAGACATAAACACACGGGTCTGTCAACAGTTCCCCACCAGTCCGTCGTTCGTGCCAGTATGTCTGTCCGTGTCAGGCTGTTGGTGGGTGATCGCCTGGCGATTCAAAACAAACAAACAAAATGAATACCAGACCGAGTTCTTTACGTAGCACAACATTGTAGTATATATAATAACATTATGTAAACCAAGTTGTGGCACTTGTCATCTGAATATACTAATTAAAAACACCGCATTCATTATCCACATCATGAGTGCGTCATGCTATGCGTTTGGTTGTCCGTCTGTCTGTCGGACACTAGCGCCAAACGGCCAGATCATGCTATTGAATTGTTTGGTTGTCCGTCGAACACTAGCGCCAAACGGTCGGACCATGCAATTGAACTTGGATTGATTCCTTTGTGACATATCCAGTGCACAATGTGTGTGTGTGTGTAGTTCTGAGTATCCAAAACTTCACACCAAATCCGCAAAGACTTTTAGGTAAACAAACATATTTTGTGGTCGTTTCATATTCGATGCATATTATTATTATGTAATACGGTCACATCGTATGTAAACAGTTGGGAGGATATGCATTTGTAAAGAGCTAAAATATTTCCTGACAATGATCAACGTTGATATGAGTTGATAGGGAATGAAAGCCCTATAAACGGAGAGAAATGATTTGGAAAGTCAGCTCGATTAATGCTACAGCTTGTAAAGCATTCAGTTACAAATCTTAATTGTGTAAAATAAAAAAGTTTAAAAGCAAAATGTTTGCTTTTAAGCTAAGAGAGATTTTACAAGATATATGAAACATCATTGTCTTGTATGTGGAAAACTATTCAAAAACTTTTATGTAATGAAACATCATCAAAAGGTGTTTCATGGTAATGCAAATTTAAGTGAATCGATGTTGATTAATAAAAAATATGAATCAGATTCGGGGAAACTAAAAATATTTTCAATAAATGGAGATCACAAACTACGTCATCATCTACAGAAAGATCCTTCAATTCAACATCTAGGATTAATCTCACCCACACAATACCAACAACTTACAGGAGTTTTACAAACACAACATAAATAACAGTGGTCAACGTTAAATGAGCAGTATCGGTATTATAATCAAAATCCTCATGAAGCTGTAAAAATACTGAGAATACGTACTTTTTTAAAGTGGTATCAATGCGTAACCACGTTTGTACCAATGGACATAAGGATAACGTTAGAAGGAACATAGATGGGGATATAACGGTCATAAAGAGTTCATTCAATATACTTATTATAACATACGAATATAATAATTCAAATGGAACTCTGTTATCTGAAAATTTTCTTTGTGAGACAAAAGAGTCACTCCTGAAGTTGCTCAAACTCAGTTTGGCGGAGCACACAATTTTGATGTTTAACATAGAACTTCAAGGTGAATATGTTAAACCCAGAGCAGATAATGAGCTAAATATGAGTGATGGGCCATCAACTTCTAGAGGTAGAATCACCAATCCCGATTCCTTAACTACACCCAAGATTTTCAACCACGTATCTAAAATGAACCTGTTAACTCTGGGGGGATGACATTAATAATCTGTTTGATGACAACACTGATGCCATCATGAACAAGATGTTTGAATTTCAAGAGCGGGATTCAGGGTGGGCATTGCAGGAAATTCTAAAACTAATAATTAATATCAATCTGGCTGATCTCACCAGAGGTTCAAAATTCATCAAAACACCGAAGTCATTGGCAAAAAAGAATGCATGTCTCAACATAAACACATCTTCCATACAGGTGATGACGCCTCTAAAAACTTTTTTGATAATCTCGTAAGGGATTGTACATTTATCTACAATAATTATTTGACTGTAGAGAAACCAATAATTAGTTTAACACCCTTGGAGGAAGTAAATTTTGTGACTTCTGAAAACTGTCGCATATGTGACAAAACTTTAGGTAACGATAGGGCAAGGGATCAATGTCATTTAACTGGGGAATTCAGAGGGGGGGGGGGGGGTCAGCGCATACACAATGTAATATTCAGCATCAGATAGCAACATTTATTCCAATATTTTTTCATAATTTTTCTTAGTACGATTGTCACCTTTTCATTAAAGATCTTATTGACTATGAAGGAGAAACTAAAGTAATTCCATTAAATAAGGAATTATATATATCTATGTCTCATTTTCTTCCAATGAATGACAAAAACAGACTACAGTTGCGATTCCTAGACATTTTTCGATTCAAGGGTGCCAGTTTAGATACTCTAGTCCGAAATTTACCTGAATATGCTCTTCAGACAGTATGTACACATTTTCCAATCAATAAAGATTTTATCAATAAAAATCGCCATGAATTGCATCAGACGTCCGTCCGAATTACTGACCGAGAATTCCTCCAAATCCATTCTTGAAAAATAAATGTAAACAAAACATCCAAAGATCCACACCCGCCCCCAAATTCTAATCTAAACAAAATCCTCAGCTCGCTGGCGGCAAAACGATAGCGACAACGCTCGATTCATAGTTCATCTTAAAGATTTGTAACATATATCTATGTGTACGTGTGTGTGTTCGTCAAACCGTCGGACATACGCAATGACGACCACCCTAAATCCATTCCTCATTCATAGCTTACTTAAGTGGATATACTCACATACATTTGTACCTTGTACTTGTTGCACAGTACCAGATCTCAAAATATATGAACATTAATTTTTACGAGCTTGTGTCTGACCCAAAATATAAAATAACCAATCGATCCTCAAAACGCACACCCCGAACAACTCTAATGTATAATTCAGAAACGTAACATAATTAATTTTTACGACCTTATGTATTGAAATATGTTCTTTTTAATTACAATAAAAGTAATGTTGGACCATGATTGAACACCTTTTTGTTTCTTATTTTTTCGACAAAGTTTAGCTCGTGCGTTTACCCCAGCCAAAGAATGTCTCAAAGATCGACGACAATTTACCGTTTTAAAAATAAAACAACATAAACAAAATTACACACGACCACAGATCAATAATAAATATAACCACAATTAAACTGTAAACAGACAAAATCAACGAAAAAACAAAATTACCACCCTTGAAGTATATCGTGAATCACAGTACATTCCTGCATATCTCCCCCGACCACACTAAACCGCCATGAATTGCATCATATGATGAAATTCCCCCCTAGGAACAAGCCACGCAATTCGGATGGACAGACGTCCGGCAAAACGATAGCGACAACGCTCGATTCATTGTTCATCTTAAAGATTTGTTACATATATCTATGTGCGCGCGCGTGTGTGCGATCGCCCTAAATCAATTCCTCATCCATGTACTCACATATATTTGTACCTTGTACTTGTTGCACAGTGCCAGAGCTCAAAACATATGAACATTAAGTTTTACGAGCATGTGTCGGACCCCAAAATATAAAATAAACAATCGATCCTTAAACACACACTCCACGATCGGTACATTAGGTTGGGTTGTATTTTGTATGATATGATATTTTATACTTCAAACAACGCTATTTTTATACATCTTTTTACATTTCATTCGCTATAAACTACAAATATAACACAATAACCCCATATAACCTTACCAAAACTCTAAAACCACAAATTATTTTCGTTACATTATTTAAGCCGCATCATTTTTTATCGCAAAATAATACGAACCACCATAATGTATACTTCAGAAACATAAGGTAATTAATTTTTACGAGCTTGCGTTTTTGAAATATGATATTTTTATTTACATTCGATGTGTTTTATTAAAAATGTGAAAACATTTATATAAATTCTACTAAAAATACACTTCACAACGAAAAATGTAGTATTTTACACTTCAAAAACCAACATTTATACACACATACCTCTATACATACCTACAAAAACTACAGTCGATCAATTCCTAAATAAGACACGCCCACTGTGGCGCAGAACATACATAGTACCCCCAGGGCGTTGCGCAGAACATACATTATTATACTACTTGCAAAGAAAAAATTCGTTTCTGCGAAACGAAATATTAAACAACTACAATTCTCGTTTGCCTGAACTGAAATTTCGTTTGTTGTGTCAGAAACTTATTTTGCGTCCGCAATTGTTTGTTATGACCAAAAGAATTTCAGTCGTCGTAAACGAGAATTGTAGTTGTATAATATTTCGTTTCGCAAAAACGAATTTTTTCTTTGCGTGTAATACAGAAGTTATTAAAAAATCAAAATTTCATTAAATTTTGGTTCATTGTGGGGGAGGTACTCGAAGTAGTTATTCAGCATGGTTAAAGTGACCATCCATCCCGCATTTGTCGGTACTATCACGCTTTTGCATTCGGGTCCCGCCTAAATTTAAACCAGTCCCGCTTTTTCACCATTTTTTAATTGTCTTATTATAATGACTTTAAAACATTGAATTAGAATTTTCAATTTTTATATGATCTCAACTATTTGTTTGTATCGTTTCATATGAAATAAGGAATCTTTTTTTATTTATTTGTTTTTCGTTGAAAATAAATAATTTTGTGTCCTGTTATTCCGCGTTTTGTTACAAAATCCCGCTTTTTTGCAAAGGAATTCCCGCTTTTGGACCAAAGACTGCTGGTTACTTTAAGCATGGTCCATCTATGACCTTAGCCGGTAAGCATGGTCCATCTTTGACCTTAGCCTTGCTTGCTTTCAGCACAACAGTCAGGCTTTCGTACGGGCCACAGTTGCATTAGTGCTCTGACTGATGTTTGCGAAGACATGAGATATGACATCGACAGAGGAATGTCATGTGTTCTAATTTTACTGGACCATTCAAAAGCTTTTGATAGCTCTCTCCTTTGTTGGAAAAGATCAATTTTTCTCCAAGCTCAGTTCGTCTTATACACTCATATTTAAATGAACGTTCTCAATCAGTTTTCATTCGCTCCTCTATTTCAGATCCTTTAGCGACAGCCAAAGGAGTTCCCCAGGGTTCAATACTTGGTCCTATTCTATTTTCGATGTACATCAACGATTTGCCGCATTATTTGACTCACAGTAAAATGCACATGTACGCAGATGATGTGCAGATTTATTTAAGTGGGGAAAAAGATTCTTTAAACGAATACATAGCATTTATCAATGAAGATCTAACCAATCTTCACAAGTGGGCTACTGCAAACGGACTCTGCCTAAACCCGCGCAAATCTAAGTGTTTATTAGTAAATAAACGAAACTTTAATCAGCGTAATGAACCAACGATTATAATTGATGGACAGAGAATAGAATTGGTAACATCTGTTAAAAACTTGGGTGTCAACTTCAATAATACACTGTCATGGTCCAATCACATAAACACTGCAGTAAGTCAAACCTATGTCAAACTTAGAACCCTATGGTCCACACAAAACTTGACTCCGCTTAAAACGAGAATCTTACTGGCAAAGAGTTACCTAATGCCTGGACTATTATATGGCTGTGAACTATTTGCCAACTGTGATTCCGCAAGCAAAAGAAAATTAAATATGATTTATAATAACATAATTAGGTATGTGTATGGCTTGAGACGTTATGACCACATATCACGCTATCTTAATGTACTCTATGGAATGTCTTTTGATAACCTTCTAAAGACCAAATCACTTCTGTTCCTACAAAAAATTATCTATTCTCAAACTCCTCCATATCTCTTTGACAAACTCCGATTCACAAGGTCAGTTAGGGGCAAACGTCTAGTGCTAGTTTTACATCGCAGCCTAGTTTCGGAATGGCATTTCTTTGTAAACGCTGTTCGTCTTTGGAATGCACTCCCACATAACTTACAACTAACCAGCAACACAAGACAATTTGAAGCAAGTTTATATGGTATTTATGGCAATAATTGAGTCGAAATTTATATATATATATATTTTCTCTTTCTTTTTTCCCCCCTATTTATATATTTTTTTCTATCTTCATCTTTATTAACTTTTTATAAAGTACTTGCGTTTTTATACATTTTTGTTTAATGTTTAAGGCCTGTTTCTGTAACTTATTTTCGTTCGTCTACGGCGAACGATCAAAAATCACTCAACAATTACTTGAATTCTATAAAACGCAGGTTAGAAATATTTTAGGTACGACCTTTTTACGTGATGTCCTATAGACACAACGAATTATAAACTGCTGTGATTTATAGATTTCTCGGAATAATTGAGTGATTTTTGATCGTTTGCCGTAGACGAACGAAAATAAGTTACAGAAACAGGCCCTTAATTTTTCCATTTTTGTAAACGCCTAGCGCGTACGTACTATAGTTATTGTTAAATATTGTTAAATCTTTTTGATACCTTACCAGTTATATTGTTTTAATTCTTAAGTAATCTGTAATTAACAATTATATTATCTCATTTCTTAAGTAATTTCTAATTTTTGAGAGATACTTCCTGTGCTATAATTATAAGACTACAAGTCTTGTTGCATGGGACAATAAATAAATAAATTTAATTAATTTTTACGACCTTATGTATTGAAATATGTTCTTTTTAATTACAATAAAAGTAATGTTGGACCATGATTGAACACCTTTTTGTTTCTTATATCCATAATAATGCTGAACAATCGGAAAATGTTTTCGACAAAGTTTAGCTCGTGCGTTTACCCCAACCAAAGAATGTCTCAAAGATCGACGACAATTTACCGTTTTAAAAATAAAACAACATAAACAAAATTACAGACGACCACAGATCAATAATAAATATAACCACAATTAACCTGTAAACAGACAAAATCAACGAAAAAACAAAATTACCACCCTTGAAGTATGTTGTGAATCACCGTACATTCCTGCATATCTCCCCCGACCACACTAAACCGCCATGCAATTCGGATGGACAGGAGTCCGTCCGAAGTACTGACCGAGATTTCTTCCAAATCCATTCTTGAAATGCATGAAAATAAAATGTAAACAAAATATCCAACGATCCAGATCAACACCAGCCCCAAAATCTAATCTAAACAAAATCCTCAGCTGGCTGCCGGCAAAACGATAGGGACAACGCTCGATTCATAGTTCATCTTAAAGATTTGTTACATACATTTATGTGTGTGTGCGATCTTCAAATCGTCGGACAGACCTAAATCCATTCCTCATTCGTGTAATCATATATATTTGTACCTTGTACTTGTTGCACAGTGCCAGAGCTCAAAACATATGAACATTAATATTTGCGAGCTTGTGTCGGACCCCAAAATATAAAATAAACAATCGATCCCCAAACGCACACTCCACGATCGGTACATTAGGTTGGGTTGTATTTTGTATGATATAATATTCTATACTTCAAACAACGCTATTTTTATTCATCTTTTTACATTTCATTCGCTATAAACTACAAATATAGCAAGTTTATATGGTATTTATGGCAATAATTGAGTCGAAATTTATATATATATATTTTTTCTCTTTCTTTTTTCCCCCTATTTATATATTTTTTTCTATCTTCATCTTTATTAACTTTTTAACACAATAACCCTATATAACCTTACCAAAACTCTAAAACCACAAATTATTTTCGTTACATTATTTAAACCGCATCATTTTGTATCGCAAAATAATACGAACCACCCTAATGTATACTTCAGAAACATAAGGTAATTAATTTTTACGAGCTTGCGTTTTTGAAATATGATCTTTTTAATTACCCTGAGTAAAGTGTACATTCGGTGTGTTTTATTAAAAATGTGAAAACATTTATATAAATTCTACTAAAAATGCACTTCACAACGAAAAATTTAGTATTTGACACTTCAAAAACCAACATTTATACACACATACCTCTATACATACCAACAAAAACTACAGTCGATGATCAATTTTAATTTTTTAAACCTGTTCCTAACTAAAACACGCCTTCTGTGGCGCAGAACATACATAGTACCCCCAGGGCGTGGCGCAGAACATACATTATTATACTACTTTTGCATGTACTTATCAGAGTCTTTCATCCGAAAAATTTAAATACAATAAATAAGGAAACAATTATATATGGGTCAGAATTTTTAATATCGACCTATGTAGTTTATTTTTGGCAAAAATGTTTATAAGCAGTTACAAATAGGTACACTGTAGGGTCGCCTTTACGAGCATGTACTTGCTTGGTGGTGGGAGTGTGACATGTGTCTCTCTCCCACCACCATTCTCTTGTGCTCTCCTATTTTCAAATATAGTAATAACTGAACTAGATATTAAGTAGTACTGAATTGTAAACAAATGAACTAGTTGGAATTGGAATTCCACGTCGTATTCGCAGGTACATATTGAAATTATATAATCCCACGAAACAGAAAATAGGTTTCTATGTTAGAAGCAACAGATATTTCGGATACAGTTACTGTAATCTACGTACATATGTTACTTAAAGTCGCATGCATGAATGAATTTTATTTCTCTCGTAATTCAACTTCTTAAAGTAATAAGTCGATTTCAATGTGTAAATAGTCCCAACAATGTCCTCTATAACTGCCGAAAATGTGCATTAAAAAAAATCGACGACCGTTATGTAAAACAATAGAAGCAATATTTGTGTACAATAATTTGGTATACCAGTTAAAAATCTGAACAAACCGTATTTTGCGTAGCGTAACTACTTTTCGATTAATATATGATACTGTTTCTGTAATAAAACGTCTCACTTATAGGTATCACCTGCAATTTGGAATACCACTCATGATACAGACTGCTATTTTTGTATAAGTAGCCGGATTGGAGTAGGAAGGAGCATTCGCTGGAACTACGCCGAAGTTAAATCTATCACCTTGTCTGTTGAACATTCGGAAAAAATATCAGTTCCCCAATGTCCATCATCAAGTTCAACAGAAACCAGCGCTTTTAACTCAAGCTCATCTCAATGATATAGTGAGAGATTTAGAACTGACCAAAGATAAGGCAGAAATACATACGTCTCGAATGAAACAATACAAAATGTTGGCCCCAGGTGTTAACATAACATATTACAGAGTTCGTCATATACCTTAACCAAAGTTTTATACAACTATGGATAACATGTGCTTTTGCAAGGACATTCCTGGATTGTTTGAGGAACTTAATCAAACATACAATTCAACGGATTGGCGGTTATTTGTTGACAGCAGCAAAGAAATTTTAAGGCAGTACTTTTGCATATCGGAAATGAGAAACCATCGATTCCCACCGCTCATGCTGTAAACACTAAGGACTCCTACGAAACAATAGCTAAGTTGTTAAAATACATAAAATATGAACAACATGATTGTGTAATGCAAGGTGAAATACAAAATATTGCTGTTTTTATGCCTCTGGGATAGCCGTGCCCGAGATTGTTTGTTAAAAATTATAAAAAAATTGGTAAGAAAATGCTTTTATATATTCATCTAAACTATATTTATTCTTGTAAGTTATTTTTCGCTTTATATATTCCAACAGGTGTAAACATGTCCCTCAAAATTCATTTCTTGCATTCTCATTTAAAGTTTTTCCCTGAGAATCTTGGCGACGTTAGTGATGAACGTGGCGAAATGTTTCAACAAGAAATGAAGTCCATCGAGCGGTACGAAGGACACTGTGATGAAAGAAAGATAGGCGATTATATCTGGTCTCTCTCTAGAGAAATCGATTCCGAAATCTATAAGCGCCAATAATGATCTCACAATCACTTCTAATTAAGCATCTACATATAATAAACAAAAATTTACAAATGTAAATAATCAAAATGTTAATGAAAGTATGAAATAAAAACACAATTTAAACAAAAATTTAAAAAACACCATTTTCATAAAAAAGTTCTTACTTCTACAAAAAGTTCTATAATTTCTTCATTTATTCATCAATTTTCCTCAAATAAGCTTTGTTTTTTTCTTTAGATTTCTAGCTTTCAGACCAAAGATTTTTTGTTTGATATTTTTCTATGCGTTTTTCGTAAGAGAAAAAATCATTTTTATTAGATTTATTGAATGTTTTCACATTCGAATTGTTCAGCTTTTTCGATCAACTCTTCCTTTCGAAAGAGAGGTTTTTGTGGTGTATTGTAAGAGATAAGACACTGCGCATTGGAAGCCATGTAAACACATACCCTTATACGTATTTCAATCCTGTGCGGGGCTATCATCAGAGGGACTTATACATGACACTGTGTGAGCTTGTAGTTGTGGCGATCATCACTTGCATAGCTTGATCCATTTCGAGGTTCCCTACTTTTTTAAAGAAAAAACACCGAAAATTAAAGTTGAATGTTTATTATCATTTGAAAGAACATTCTGTTGCATTTATTTTTTGAAGATTATGTCTATCAAATGTTGGCCGCGGCTACGTCTCAGATGGTCCATCCGTTGAGTCCAATTTTCGATGACTCGTTCGAGCATTTCGACTTGTAACTGGCGAATGACACGCGTGATGTTTTGCTCCAAGGCCTGAATCTCCCAACAGGAAAAAGTCTAACGGTGTGATATCACACGATCTTGGTGGCCAATCGACCGTCCCAAAACGTGAAATTATCTGCTCACCGAAATGTTCTCTCAATAAATCTATTGATTGTGCGATGTGTGGGAAGTGGCGCCTTCTTGCGCCAAATGTCGCCGAGATCACGTGCTTCAATTTCAGGCATCAAATAATCGGTTATCATGGCACGATAATGGTCGCCATTGACGGTTACATTCTCACCGGCATCATTTTTGAAGAAATATGGACCGATGATTCCACCGGCCCACAAACCACACCAAACCGTTGTTTTTTCTGGATGAAGTGGTAGCTCTTGAATCTCTTCAGGTTGCTCTTCGTCCCAATTGCGGCAATTTTGCTTGTTTACATACCCATTGAGCCAGAAATGGGCCTCATCGCTGAACAAAATTTGGCTCGAAAACGTCGGATCTTCTTGGAACTTTTCAAGAGCCCAAAGAGCGAAGCGATGTCTCTTGGGAAGGTCGGGCGGCTTCAGTTCTTGCACAAGCTGTATTTTGTATGCTTTCCATTTAAGAGGTCGACGTAAAATGCGCCAAGTCGTTCCATACGTCAGTCCGAGTTGCTGCGAACGGCGCCGAATCGACTCACCACGGTCTTCGTGTACACTCTCAGCTACGGCCGCTACATTTTCTTCACTGCGAGCTGGACGTGGTCTATTCGGTCAAATATTATCCAATAATGAATGCTGGGTCTCAAGATGGGTGATGGTGTTGCGAATAGTACGCTCAGTAGGCCCATTATGTTGACCATAAGTTGAGCGAAGTGCACGAATCACATTCCTCACAGAACGTGAATTTTCGTAATAAAGATGAACGATTTGTAAACGTTGTTCAGGCGTAAGTCTTTCCATGATAAACTGCCAAACAATACTTAACAAAAATAACATGACAGCATGACACGACTCACACGTGATCTGTCAAAAAAGGCTATTGAAGAAAGCATCTCAACTTGGATCACACATTATAACATTACACTAGGTAATCTGTCAATTTGTTGTGAACGTTGTTCAGGCGTAAGTCTTTCCATGATGAAATGCCAAACAATACTTAACAAAAATAACATGACAGCATGACACGACTCACACGTGATCTGTCAAAAAAAAGGCTATTGAAAAAAGTATCTCTACTTGGATCACCCTATACTTCCGCAAAATTCAATATAGTATGGTTGTATATATGAGAGGTGCTAACGCTCTCTACGTGCACTACCAAAAAGGTTATGTTATTTTTCTAACACATTTCATTTGATAGGTTATAAAGAAAAGAATAATTTTAGAAGCAAAAAGAAAAGTTGGACATATTCTATATGTAATTGTTTATTGTATTTAAATTTTTCGAGTGTCCAACCTTTTTCTGGTTGTGTGAATTTAAAAATATGTTAACGTTTAAATATGTTATAAACAACATTTATACTCGTAGGTAAACGAAGAATATCAGATATGCTTCTACCATTATAAAAAAGTTACAGAAAACAAAAAATGTTGCTACAATTTAACATACATTTTGCTTTATGTGCACGCTAAGCAACAAGCGACGACACAACCTCATTGATCGAATGTACACGTGAGAGGAAAAACCCCGGGTAGTGCTTTTGCCCATCGCTGGTATAAAATAATTCCTTCAGTTTACATTGAGAGAGAGAGAAATGTGTTTGTATGAATGTGCCGATCCCTGCCCTACAGTGTAGGGCACGTACACGTATTGGAAGAATCACGTATTTTAGAATCATAAGGGTTAAGTCATTTTGAAGCAAGATTCCAACATGCAAAATGTCGTTGAGACTGCGATGATTAGAGGAAGCCGAATGCGCAATAAATACCACGCAATCTTTTATGGTCAAACTCCCCTGCTTTATGACCGTGTAGTGAGCCAAACAATAATAAAGAGGACTTTCACTAAATGAAAGGGTGACACACCAACTATATGACTCAATTTCACGTTTTCCTGAGAACCATACTCTTCCTTAAATTGCTGACTAAGTCGGTTTTCATTTCGCTGGAATTGCGCCTTTACTCTCGATCGGGACTAACAAAGCGATTGAATGCTAGGAAAACCTAGGAAAAAATTAAGATTCTCCACCTCCCAGAAAAGCAAAATCTCGTTGTCCAAAGAAATTTCGCTGAAATTCGAAATTGAATTTGAAATTGTCAAAATCCGATGTGGAAATGAACCCGTCAAAAATGTCTTGTCTTCTTCTCACGTTTTACACCGGAGCGCATGATGGAAGTAATGAAATAACCACCAACAACACATTCACCACAGCAGTCGCCAACGGAATACCCCTAGAACTCGTTGAGAAACAGGTTTGAATGACGCCGGCCCCCGAACTTGTGGGCTATATAGGATGAGGAGAAAATGCAGCCGAACTGACATTCAAATTTGAATTTAATTTTGGTGCCTGTGTGGATGAATTGATGTTAGCAGGACCAAGTTGTAGCATAGTATTGTGTCGTTTCCGACATTCAAAATATATATGTTTGCCGGTGCAATTTCTCAAACAATTTAGGCAATGACCCTGGCGTTTAATTTCGGAAATTCGTTTGTCATTGGTTTTTGTTATTGTTATTCGATCTCTTATGACTTTTCATAGTTTCGTTTTTGATTATCGAGTTTGAGATCGTTGTTTTTGTTTTCTGTAAAATAGAAAAAAACAACCATTCTTTGAAAAAGAAGAATAAGAAGCATGTGAAATGTATTAAGGGTGGCCACTGGTTGGTGGACGATATCGCTTTGGAAGTTACCAAGCATCCTCATCAGTTTTACAGAAAACAAAAAAAAAAAACTATGAAAAGTTCGATATCGCACAGATCTAAAGCAGAAATGCATGAATTGATATCACTCTGCAATGTTCTAATTGCATGAGCGGACTCAGATTGAATATGTGGAAGGTTGAAAATAATTTTTAGTTTCCCATTCACCAGGGTGCGTCGATTCTCAAAACGAGAACACAGGTTTTTCCACGCCATCTGGAATCCCTGATTTGTTAGCGGACAGTCTGGACGATATCACGCGCTTCAATTGAAATAAGCGTTAAAGAGGGCTGAGCTAAGAATTTTCCATGTACTCAGTGTGACCATGTCCCTGAAAGTGGGCCAAGACATATAATAGCCATTGAAAATTTCGGTGTCACACAGTGGAAGATGGAATGAATACTCTGCGTCAATATCGAAACCATCAGCACCGGAAGAAGAATTTTTAGAAGCAGGAGGATTATCGGGTGAGAAATAGACGCTGATGAAGTATCCGGAATAACAGGAGGAGGAGTCCTGCGGCGGTATGGTGGAAGAACTTTAGGAATGACAGGGACTTTAAGTTCCTCCACAATAAGTTATTTGATAGTTGTTTGGCAACTCTGACGAGACAAGACGTCAAATTTACAGCTCGCGCTCGTGTCCTAAAAAAATATGGCTTCGAAACCGCGAAGAAGCTTTATAAACAAAAAGCAAAAAATCTTGTGCTTGCAATGTAAAACTGAAGTGTTAGAAAGCGACGATGCTATTGAGTGTGATTTCTGTAAGAAAACTCTCCACTCTCTGTGCACACAACTAGACAAAGTGGAAATAGAGAATCTGGTTAAAAATGACTCTCTTGAATACAAGTGTCATTTCTGTGAGCCTGAGAGTGATAACAAAACAGAATTAAAAATGATACTGAAAGAAATGAAACAAACGATGAACTTTGTGTCGTCCCAATATGATAAAATTTTGAAAGGTGTTAAAAAGAATAGTGAAAAAAGTAATAAACTGCAAAAAGAGAATAAGTCACTTTGCGAAGATGTCAAAGATTTACAATCACCTGTAGCTGTTTTAAGTGGAGTTCGTGTTCAAAATGACTGCATCATAAATGGTTTCACATCAACCGAAAAATTTAAACCTGTCGATGTAGTGTTGGACATTGCAAAAAAAGCTGGAGCAGACATTTGTGACGATGAGATTACTGATGCATACTTCATAAACCAAAATAAACAAACAAACAAAGTGCCAATTGTGGTGAAGTTTATGAATAACGAAAGCAAAACAGTATTCATGAAGGAGAAGAAGAAACTTAAAGAAGTGAACAAACTAAAGAATGTTTATGTAAATGATTTTCTCACAAAAGAAAGTCCTGAACTGCTGAGATACGCGAAGAGTTTAAAAGCTGTAGTATACAAATTTATCTACACACATAGTGGCAAAATTATTGAAAAAAAAAAGAAAAATCTAGACAAGTTTTTCTGAAGAACATGGATGATGTAGATCAACTGTTTATTGAAAAAAAAGAAAAATCTAGACAAGTTTTTCTGAATAACATGGATGATGTAGATCAACTGCTAATGAAATCTTCAGCTAATGTTTCACTGCAATCAAAACGAACCCGTAATGATGCTTGTAAAGGCGATCGTGATGATGAAGAAGAGGAGGGTGATGAAGACAAGTTAGACTCACCAAGTTAGACTGTGATCTAATTTATAGATAATAATAATAATTAAATTTGATATCTATTTATGAACTGCAATTATTTTAAAAATATTAAATCATATAATAAATTTATTGTTAATGAAATAAGTCGGCTTGGAAAATTACCCGATGTCATAGCAATACAAGAAACTTGGTTCAGTAGTCAATATTTGGATTTATACACTAAATATGGTTATGATGCGGTTCACTGCGAAAGATCGGATGGTTATGGCGGAACAACTGTTTTTGTAAATTCGAAAATAAAATGCAGAATTATTTTAGGGAAAGTCAAGATGATGTGGAAGCAATTGCAATAGAGTTACCTGATGTCAAGGTTAATAATTCTAAGTTGGTTATTTTGTCAGTTTATCGATCTCAACGATGTATTCTTGAGTAAGAGTGACATAGAGAACATACTTCAAAACATTAATAACACTGTGCTAGTCCAAAAATGTAACAGAAAGGAGACCCTATGGATAGACCTATTTCGGCCATGCGGAATCCAGTGGCATTAGCCGCTTTTCTATGTTAGCTCTTGTTTTCGCGATATTTGACCACAAAGTTTGTTGGGAAATCAGAGAGGTGACTTATCTCTTTGGTTATTTTGAAGTGGAATACTTCGGAATATACGCTTCAGTCCAAAGATCGAAATAAAGGGAACATTTGAACAATTATTTTTTTCAAAACAGTCGTCCACGCTTCTCACCCCCTTACCCCTGAAAAAGTGCAATGAAATCTTATCATATGTTAAAAATCATACATATCGTCGACATTTTTAGTAGGCATCGTTGAGAAAAATATTCCTTGCGAAGAAATACTATAAGTCCTTTCTCAACTTTTTTATGAGAATTAAGCAAATTTCGAGTTATTACATAATTTGTGTATTTTTCTGCTCATAGCAGAAAATATTTGAAATAAAATTTTTTGACTTAAATTTTTGTAAATTATTTTTTCGTTAGAGTTAATGGAAATTTCAAAGGTAACCAACAAAACCTGCTAAATTGTGAAACCTGTTCATTTTTCATAAATATGTTGAAAGGAGACTCATAGTAATTTTTCGCAAGGAACATTTTTCTTAAAGACACAAACTAAAAATGTCGATGATTTGTATGACGTTTGACACATGGTAAGATTTGATTGCACTTTTTCGGGGGTAAAGTGGTGAGAAGCGTGGTTGACTATTTTGAGAGAAATAATACTCGAAGGGTTCCCTTTATTTCGTTCCTTGGACTGAAGCGCGTTTTCGGAAGACTTACACTTCAAAATCACCTCCGAGATAACTAACCTCTCTGATTTTTTTGCAAACTTTGTGGGCGAATTCGCGAAAACAAGAGGTAACCTAGAAAAACGGTTAGCTCCATTGGATTCAGCAAGGTCGAAATAGGTATATCCATAGGGTCTCCTTTCTGTTACATTTTTAAAGTGTCCATTTCGAGCTCAGTGTAATTGTGTTACGTTGTTTGTGGGAGATGTCAACATTGATTTGCTTGTTGAAAATAGAAGCAACCAATTATTAAATAATATTTTTAGCGAATTCAATATGCATTATTGCCATAAACATGTTACAAGGCCACAGAGTAAAACATGTATTGATTGGGTTTATTGTAATAAATCCACAAATGTGAATGTACACAGCATTGAGAACAAGGTATCGGATCACAACATTCTGAGCAGTTGTGTTTATACGCAGTTCATATCAAATACTTGCAATATTCAACTGAAACAGTAGCTTGATTATGGAAAGTTTTCCCAAATATTAAGTAATACACTATCATTAATAGATAATAATACTGACTCTTCTGAATTATGTGAAAGTCTTATTAATCTCATGTCCGGAGCAGGTACACAGAGTACAACTACAAGTTCAAAATCAATTGATATTCGTTTAAAGATGACACCATGCATGACAAAAAAATTACTGGCTTTGATATCTTATAAAAATTAGCTTTTAAAGTTGAGGAGGAATAATAAAAACAATTATTACACGTCACATTTAAAACGGATAAGCAAAATCATTAAAATTTGCAATAAGAAACAAATGGATGCATATTACATGCATAATTTAAAAACGTTTGGAGGTGATAGCAAAAAAACTTAGCAATTTCTAAATAAAGAATTGGGGCGCCACAAAAAAAATATTAATGAAATTTGCGATGAGAATGGTACCAGCGTTATGGAGGATAGTGAAAAAGTTTCAGTGTTCAACAGCTACTTCGTCGACTCCATAAATAAACTCAAAGTTAATATCCCACATAATACTGATGATGACAGAAATATGTTCAGAACTTTGACGCCAGAACGGAGCTGCTTTAATATTCGGGAAGTTAATACGACCGAAGTTAAGCAGATAATAGAAACATTGAATGTTAAAAAAGTTCTGGCTGTGATAATAATACCCCTAAAATGTTACTTGTTGCGGAATCCCAAGTTGCTGGTATTCTGGGTAACATTTTTAATAAAATGATTTATAGCGGAACATACCCAAATTGTTTAAAAATTCATAAGGTATTGCCAATACCTAAGACACCTAGTTCTAGACTTGTAACTGATTTTAGACCAATATCTGTTCTGCCAACAATTGATAAAGTTTTTGAAAAACTAATTTTCAATTAACTATCAAATTATATTCATGAAAACAAGATCCTGTATGAATGCCAGTTTGGTTTTAAAAAAGGAGCAGGACGAGGCTTTGGTTAATGTAGTTGAATATATTTGTGGAGGAATTAATGATGGATGCAAAGGATTATATTTTGACTTTTCTAAGGCCTTTGATCTAGTTCAACATAAGATCTTAGTAAGAAAGTTAAGAATAATTGGATTTTCAAGCGCGGCTCAAGCATTATTTAAGGATTACCTTCATAATAGAATGCAATACGTTCAAGTTGGATAATCGAAAAGAAATATGTTACCAGTTAGCCATGGGGTTCCACAAGGCAGTGTATTGGGCCCGTTGCTGTTCAAAATGTATATAAACGACTTAAAAAATATTAAATTCTATGGCAAATTGATTTTATTTGCTGACGATATCTGTTTTTTGTATAAATACAATCATGAGAAAGTTCCTAAAACGCAAATGGAATACGTTGCTGCAATATTAACGGAATATGCACGTATAAACAAATTAGTACTGAATTGTGGAGAGACTAACGCCCATGTGATGACAATCGCGAATTCAGAGCATGCATTTTGCGATTTGAAATCACAATCGCCAATTTTAGGCGAAATGTGATTGCCATCACATGGGCGTAAGTTTATAAGGTTAAAGCCCTACCATAATACAAATGATGGTGAAATGATAGTAAATATAAATGGCACGTCACTTCCAGAATCAGAGGGTGTAAACTATTTGGGTATACGATTGAGCCGTAATTTGTTATGGGACCTTCATATTGCGGATGTCAAAGCTAAGATTTCATCTGATACACGAATTCTTTATAAATTTAAAAACAAATTTAGCACTGACATAAAAATGATGATAAACCAATCTCTCGTGAACTCTCATTTGACATACCTGCCCATCATATATGGATGTATATAGAATATGTATAGAAGAAACAACGCTCTTAGTTCTTTGCAATCAGCACAAAACAAGCCTTTAACAAGTAAAAGCGTTATATATATATACTTATATACCCTCCACCATGGATAGCATGTGACCTCACAAAATAACTCAAACCTAAAGAAAATAACACCGAAAACACCAAAAAATATAGTAGGTGAGAACAGTAGGAATCACAACAAGTTAGATGCTATATATGGGGGCTATATCAAACATTGACCGATATGGCCATTTGCAATCCCAAACAACCTGCAACTATAAGAAGTATTTGTACCAAATTTGATCAACCTAGCTCTATTATTGCGGACTGTAGCGTGATTACCACAGACGGAGGGACGGACTTTGCTAAATCGTCTTAGAATTTTACGACGATTAAGAATATATATAGTTTATGGGGTCTCAGATCAATATTTAGAGGTGTTACAAACGGAGTGACAAAATGAATACAGTCGAAACTTTCTATAACGAATTCCAAGGGACTGAATATTTACTTCGTTATAAAGAAAATTCGCTATATAGAAAATAAAAACAATTTTGTTCCTTTTAACATTTTTTGTTTGTAGTAGTCAGTTATTTTACAATTTATAATTTTCTAAAACATTTAGAGAAGTTAATGCAGTATTTGGTACGTTGGTTTTCATTTCCAAATAGGTACGGAAACGTTCAACTGATGAAGAAAGTTGTCCATATGTGGGTAGGTTTTAGGTTTAGGTTTAGGTTAGGGTGGCAGCCGTATTTTTTTACAAGCTCACATAGACCAGTTTAGGTCCCTAGTGTTACCACGGGCTGAAATGCCCCTCATCGAAACCAACCTGTTTGATATATAAATTTATCGATAGTACGAATATCAGTACTGGAAAGATCTGTTAGGCTGCCTAAAAAGGCCGACCCCAGTATATCCAGTCGTCGTTTACTCAAAGCGGGACAGTCGCAAAGCAAGTGCTCAATGCTCTCCACTTCTTCCTCATCTCCACAGCTTCGGCAGAAGTCATTGGACTCAATACCCAATCGTTTGGCGTGTTCGCCGATCAAGCAGTGTCCCGTCAGAACCTGTACTAACGTAGACAATCGTTTCCTCTCTAGTGCGAGGAGATATTTTGACCTTCTCAGGTCATACCTTGGCCAGATTTGTCTAGCTACCCTGCAGGTGCCGATTTCTGTCCATCTATCGTTGGACTGCCTGATTGCCTCTTGCCTAAGCCAAAGCTTGCACGTGGATAGTGGCGCTCCAATATATGCAAATTCTTCGAGAATTTGTAATGTCGTCCCTTTCCTAGCAAGTTCATCGGCTTTGCAGTTCCCCGGGATATCCCTATGCCCAGGTACCCATATGAGGTGTATATTAAACTGCTCAGCCATCTCGTTAAGAGATCTGCGGCAGTCGAGGGCTGTTTGTGAATTTAGGGATGTTGCCTCCAGAGAATTGATGGCAGCCTGGCTGTCCGAGTAAATGACAACGCCATTGTAGGTTACTATGTTGCGACTCAGCCACTTGGCGACTTCCCATATTGCCATTATTTCGGCTTGATAGACACTGCAGGTATCTGGTAGTCTGTGAGCTATATCCAGACTAAGTTCTTCACAGTGTACTCCGAAGCCAACCTTTTCATCAAGCTTCGAACCATCCGTGTAAAAGTGGAGATGGTTTATATTACCTGGTATTCTGCCGACCCATTCATCTCTGGCGGGAATCATAGTGATGTAATTTCTCTCGAAGGTGTACACTGTTAGTATATAGTCCACTCGGTCGGTTACCATAGCACTACACTTTGATATCCTCATGTGACCATAGTTCTTGTACCTCCACATTGATAGGCAGTTTAATCTTATTGCCGCTTTGGTTGCAACTTCTCTCGCCACAATATTAATCGGCAGTATATGGAGTAGGGCTTGTAGAGACTCGGTCGCTGTAGTCCTTAAGGCTCCGCTTATGCTCAGGCAGGCTGTTCTCTGAACCTTTGTTAGTAGGTTGGTAATGGTTAGTTTGTCAGTTGCCGCCACCATACCACAATACCGTATAACAGTATTGGACGAACTACTGCTATATATATCCAGTGGACGATTTTAGGAGAGAGTCCCCACCGCGACCCTACAGCCTTTTTGCAGGAATATAAGGCGACGTTGGCCTTCCTTACACGTTCCAATACGTTAAGTCTAAATAACATTTTCCTATCTAGAATTATTCCTAAAAATTTTGCACTTTCAGAAAAGACTAGATCTGTTCCATTTATCCGAGGTGGAGGGTCCAGATGTGGGACATTATTCATCCTAGTAAAGAGAACCAATTCTGTCTTGTTGGGGTTAACGCCCAAACCGCTGCTTCTGGCCCATCTAACCAACTTGTTCAGAGCCACTTGTAGGATGTCTCTGAGGACGTTTACGAATTTGCCACTCACTGCGATTGCCACGTCGTCCGCATATGCCACGACCTTGCAGCCACAACGTTCTAGATCTAGCAGGATTTCATTCACCGCCAGGTTCCAAATTAGTGGAGACAGTACTCCTCCTTGCGGGGTCCCTCTGTTTACATACCTTGTTAGAGTTGTGGACCCTAGACATGCTGTTATGCGTCTTCTGGTGAGCAGACTTTGAATTAGTCTAATCAAACTATTGTTAACTTTTAGATGTGACAGTGCCGCAATTACCGCATCTGAGTGAATGTTGTTAAAAGCCCCTTCTATGTCAAGAAATGCCACCATGGTGAATTCCTTGAAATGCAGGGACGATTCGATAGTGCTCACAAGTTCGTGCAGGGCTGATTCTGTAGACTTGCCCTTATTGTAGGCATGTTGGTTCCCCGACAGGAGTTTTGTATCCAGGTTTTCCCTAATGAAATGATCTAAAAGTCTTTCCAGACCTTTCAATAGGAAGGAGGATAGGCTAATTGGTCTGAAGTCTTTTGGCCTAGTGTGTGATATCTTTCCCGCTTTAGGTATGAATACCACTTTGGTATCCCTCCACCGATTAGGGACGTATGAAAGCCTGATACAGCCTACATAAATTTTCTCCAGCCAGGGGATAATGTACTTTAACATTTTCTGCATTTCTGCTGGAGTGATGCCATCTGGTCCAGGTGACTTGAAGGGCTCAAAGCTGTTAATAGCCCAGCTTATTCTGGATCTCTCAGTCAAGAAGCTGGCGACGCTCGCAGTCCACTCGCACTCTTGTTGGTCCTGCTGATCCTCGGGTTCTGTTACAGAGTTGCCCGGGAAATGTGTGTCGAGCAGTACATTGAGCGACTGCTCGCTGTTTTTGGTCCAGTTATTTGCCTCATCCTGTAAATATCCCACTGTACAGGGTGAAGCAGATAATATCTTCCTCAGCCTAGCGGCGTCGGAGACCTTTTCCACTTCACCACAGAAGGTATACCAAGAGCGCCTTTGCGCCTTTCTAAGCTCCTTCTTATAGATCTTGAGTTGTTCTTTATAGGCATCCCAATCATTAGCGACCCCAGTAGATTTAGCCTTATTGAATAGCTTGTTGCAGGTCTTTTTCATAGCCGTTAGCTCAGAAGTCCACCATTGGGGTTTAGTTTTACCCTTGTACCTTGTTTTTGGACAGGCTTCTTCAAGGGATCTATTGAATGATATGGTGATATGATCGACCAGATTATCCAGACCGGCTTTGTCATTCGGTTCGTACGGAAGTTTAGAGTTGAGGACTTTCTTGAAATTCTTCTCATACAGATGCCACTTTGTCTTCCTTACATTTCTGTGGACGGCGGGTTTAGGCGCTTTTTCCGCGAGTTTGAACTCAATATAATGGTGATCTGAGAATGAGTGGTCGTCCAGTACATTCCACCCAATAATTTTGTCTGACAGCCGGTCAGTAGCAAACGTTACGTCGAGTACTTCTTGTCTGTCTTTAATTGTGAAGGTCGGTTTATTACCTATGTTACAAATACTAAGATTGGTAGTTAGAATAAAGTCAAGAAGCGAATCACCCCTATTGTTTATATCCGTACTACCCCAGATAGTATGATGAGCGTTCGTGTCTGCGCCAATAATCAGCTCGAGCTCGTCAGACGTTGCTTCTTCTACTACTTCCCTGAATAGAGCAGTCGGTACTACAGATTCATAAGGCAAGTAGCTGGAGACCACCCAATATATGCGATTACCGATCTCCAGGCTAGCAGCTGTTTGGTCTTTACCACTTAAATTAGTCAGGAGAAAGATACTTAGATCTTTCCTGGCCAAAATGCAGGTTCTTGGAGTGCCTTCACAGTTGGCCACAAGCAGTTTAAAGTTGGGTGTCCTAATACCGCACACCCTTCCTCCCACTACGTAGGGCTCCTGTATCAGGACGATGTCTACTGCGCCAGTGGACAGGCGCAGCAATAGAGCCGCTGAGGCTGCTTTAGCGTGATGGAGGTTAATCTGTAGAATTCTTACCATCATTGGTAATTGACGGTTTCGCAATATCGGCAGATTCTTCTTCGTATTCATCTGAATCTGTTAAAAGATAAATAATAATGCACATCAGAAAATTATTAGCCACGGATTTTTTTATTATTATTTCTTTACCTGAGATAGCTCCAAAATGTTCTTGAACACTTTCGATATTATCCAAATAGTTGATCCAAACAAATGGCATCATGTTCCATCCGAGGCTAATCCGGCTGACCTTGGAAGTCACGGTATTCAGTTTCAGAATATAGTTTCGAATAATCTCTAATGGCACGGTCCCCCTGGCTACAGCATGCAAGCAATAAGTGAATGAATATAAGGCGCTTCCTTCTCAGGGGTCCATTTATTCCTCAATTCCCATCCCGAATCTGGATTCTGAAGGACTAATCCGATCATGCGGTAAAATTGATTCATGATATCACGGTCTACGGTGGTAATCAGCTTGTGCTTCTCATAATACGAGCACAGTACTGGATTTCGAATTCAACAATTTGAAAAAGACGACTATAAACAAATGCAAGCCTTGTATTTTATACAAAAAAAACATAGTCAGAAACAACTCATGATCGCTCTTCCCCTGAGTGGACAACATTTTCGCGGCCCTTTACTCGCACAGTGTTGAACTTTGCGGGACCTTTTGACCTTAAAAGTTACAGCGGACGAGTCTGTCATATTAGGAAAGGTTACGTCTGTAATTGTACGTCATAATTGTAATTTTATTCATTCTTCATTCGTTTTATTTCATTTTCCATTCCAGTATATAATTCATATTAAGCTGTCTTGTGTACATACGACATTTTTTCGTTTCAATTTGCATTTCAGTACACTGTACTGTTAACGTCAAAAGTTTTCTTAGCTGGTCAAACTAAAAGATCTTTCTTAGTTTCGCGGTTTTGGATTGCGTCACAGACACAGTATGTACATATTCTGGATTCAGGCGAGTTCCTGCCGTTAGGCTTAACCCCACCGTGCTCTAAACACCTGGGTGAATACATGCGTCGACCAACGCCCACACACACAATGTGCTGAGTACCAAACGATTCCGTGTTTATGGACACTTTTGCCTTGGTTGGGAGCGGAGTCCATCTGAAACTCCGTGCCATTCTATGGATCATGGCACCCGGTTGTTTTGCAACTCCACATCCGAGGCTATACTCTCCCAGTGATTTTGGTTTCAACCACAGCCACCACGATGGCCCCCGAAATGCCCACACCAATAGTCAGGCCGGAACCTATAAGATTCGAAGATCCCACTGCATACCAGACGTAATGACACAGACTGTTTTTCCTCGTCGTATGTATGTACACTAGCCAGAAATTTCTTCTTCCATAAACTCAATAACTTCACTTGTTGGTCAAGCTCCAAACCAACCTGTTCTCCATGGTAAGAATTGTTCTCCAACTACATTACATTTCAATAAAGGAAACATTCGAAGAAAAATAGCAAAAAACCATTTCGCTACAGAAATCGCATTTCCAACATCAAAGAGTAGATAATTAAGAAAATCAAAATTAGTTATTTTGAAACAAATATCTGTACCCTCATCATGTGGGTAGTCTACACAGGAAGAGTCCACCATGTCATACGTCATGGAAATACCGAGTGTAGGGTGGCAATCATCCTCCTGTCTAGAAACTGGAGATATAAACATCGAATAATTGGGATATAAACATCGAATAATTTAAGATATAAACATCGAATAATTGGGTATTATCAAGATATACTAAATTAAGTAATTTAAAAATCGAGTTCCATTAATCTGGAATAAATCGAGGTCAGAAAAAAGCCTGACGACATTGCCGAATTAAGGGGAGTAAATGCCTCAGTATCCGGCAAGGAAATCCAAGAAACGGAGGTTAGATTAAAATCACCTAAAATGATAATTTGATCAACATCGAAACCACTCTGCCGATAAGTGATTGTCATAAAGAGATAATTCCGAGTTTGAAGGGATGTAAGAGCAAGTTTCGAATAATTTGGGTTTTCCCAAATTAGGTCCTGGTTCACACGAGGTAAGAACTCTAAACTGACAAAACAATGAATTCTATCAGCCGTATTCATAAAAAATCCTAATTATGATTTAAAGTGCACATTAGTATTGATTAACAAAAATGTATACTCACCTGTCCCAGAAATTAAAAAAAGCAACTAAAGATCAAATAAATGACGAATTCAGACAATTTTTATGCCCTCCACCATAGGATGGGGGGTATATTCATTTTGTCACTCCGTTTGTAACACCTCTCAACATTGATCTGAGACCCCATAAAATATATATATTCTTAATCGTCGTAAAATTCTAGGACAATTTACCCATGTCCGTCCGTCTGTTGTAATCACGCTACAGTCCGTAATAATAGAGCTAGGTGGCTGAAATTTGGTATAGATGTTGACATTGATCTGAGACCCCATAAAATATATATATTCTTAATCGTCGTAAAATTCTAGGACAATTTAGCCATGTCCGTCCGTCCGTCTGTTGTAATCACGCTACAGTCCGTAATAATAGAGCTAGGTGGCTGAAATTTGGTATAGATACTTCTTATAACTTGGGATTGAAAATGGGCGATATCGGTCCATATTTAGATATAGCTCCCATATATAGCATCTAACTTGTTCCTACTGTTCTCATCTACTATATTTATTTGTGTTTTCGGTGTTATTTTCTTTAGGTTTGATATATTTTGTGTGGTCACATGCTATCCATGGCGGAGGGTATATAAGATTCGGCATGGCCGAACCTAACGCAAATCGGTCCGCGTTTAGATATACCTCCCATTTAATGGTACATCTCGTTTTGACATAAACACGTTCAAGAAGGCACCATTTCTAGAAAATATGTTCACAATCAGTCTTTTTTTCTTTTAATTAAAAAATTCCATAAAAATGTTTTGCAAAAGCATACGAAGAAAAAGTAAATGTCACTTTAACAAACGCTTAAAGTAGGGTCGAACCAATATTTATGAAAGGTGTTTTAGGCTAATAATCGTTTATGAATACAGTTTTAACAAAGGTTTGTAAAGCTGTTTTAAGTTTTTTTGAATACGGCTGTGAATCTTCAGACGACGTATCTAGATCAAAGCGTGAAACTAAAACGAATTTCTTGGCTGGGACCACATTCAGTGTTTTCGCTTTCCTGCTTACTCGTTGCGTCTTATGCCAAGAAGGTGGCGGAAAAAAATTTGTGGAACCACAAGTGGCGGGACCGCAGAGAGAATGGTAGTCACCTCCTGCGAAGTTTTTGCAGGAGCAGTTGCCTGTCAAGGGTTCGAAATTAACTTCTAAACAGGCTTAAATGTTACTGTTGGAGCTGAGGGCCTTTTTGAAGATGTCGGCGAACTAGCATACTCATCGAGATCAGGATAGTTCTAATTACAGCAGGGAATTTCATGAACCGCATATAAACATTCAATGCTAGGGTAGTTGATGCATTATATGGCGAAACAAGTAAAAGTGTTAACTTCGGCCATGCCGAATCTTACATACCCTCCACAATGGATTGCATTTAAATCATGAAACGATCCTATTTGATTAAGTAAATTATTAAAAAAACGAACGCTGCAATTTTTAGGCCGCAAATTCTTTATCCAAACTTTTCACCTGAAAAATGTGGTATTTATGGCTTAAACTAGCATTTTTGAGAGCTACATCAACACGGGGACTAGAACAAAATAAAATTTTAGTTATATACATTTTATTGAGATGAGTTATTGCCAAAATAGAATACAAACTGGAAAGATTCAGCTAAATTTCTTATAAAATGTGGGATTTTTTGCTCAAAACCCGTATTTTGGAGCGACCTCTATAAGGGAGCTACGAAAACATAGACCGATATGGCCATTTGCAATTCCAAACAACAACACCATTTGCAATTCCAGATCTGATCAACCTAGCTCTATTATAACGGACTGTAGCGTGATTACAACAGACGGGCATGGCTAAATCGCCTTAGAATTTTACGACGATTAAGAATATATATTCTTTATGGGGTCTCAGATCAATATTTAGAGGTGTTACAAACGGAGTGACAAAATGAATATACCCCCCATCTTATGGTGGAGGGTATAAAAAGTGATAGAAGATTAAGATATTGTAAGCTGTAAAGCGACGGGCAAAACCACTACCCTGGGTTTTTCCTCCCACGCGTACGTGAGCACAGCAGGGATGATAAATGAGAGTGACTAAATGGTACAAAAATCGTTTTAAAATGAACTTTTTCGACCCCAAAAGTACCAATTTTAAAATTTGTTTAAATATAAGTTTTACTTATTAAATTTAACCTTATTTAAATATCAAAATAGGTACAAAAAATTGCATGTGATTAAATTAGAAGGATATTCGTACAAGAATACATTCTTAAGATTATTAAGATACCAATGGTCGAGATCGAGTAATACATTAACAATTTCTTCACAACAAGCTGCTATAAATTTAAAGCCTGATGAATTTGTTGATTTTACCAATCCGCTGGTTTATATAAAAGTATATAGTGCAGAAAACACTTCGTAACACCTAAAAGAAGAAATTATAGACCCATTGTTGAATATACCGATCATTTTCTGAATCAATGTCCGTCTGTCCATATATTCTTATGATCAAAGTGCAGGTCGCTAATATGAACCAGCTTATACTAAACTTGATACGGGGACGACCCCTTTTGAAATTGGAGCATATTGGCCCATGTTTTAATATAGCCCCCCATATAAAAGTGACGTCCGATTTAAAATCTTGATGCTCTATAGAACATCGATAATGCTAAAATTTAAGCATTTATGAGTTATATATCACAAAATTGACCCTACTACAAAAGGGACACATCGGCCAATGTTAAGATATTGGCCCCATACAAAGGTCCCTTCCGATTACATAGATGTCAGATTTTACAACCGACGTGCCTGGATTTAGAAATGTGTACTCTATTTAACATGTAACTTTAGAGTTCCCTTACTGGTTTTCAATTACTTTAAACATGCAAAAACGACCATATCGCTTAATGAAAATCATTCTGTTCCAAATATAGTTTCTTTCTATTCAAAAAATTTTTTTGCTATTTTGTATTTATAAGCTATTTAAAACTGCAAAATTCTTCAATATACTAACCAAAAAAAGTTGGACACTCGACAACGCTCAGTACTATAAATAAAGAACTAATTAAAGGTAGAATATGCCCAACTATTTTTTTTGCTTCGAAAATGTTGATAGATTATTTTTCAAAACATTAATTTTGAAAGCAAAATTAATAATAATCCTAAATCTTTTTGGAAATTTATCAGATCGAAACAACGTTGCTCTGATTATCCGTCAGCAATGTTTTTTGGTGACATTAATGCTAATACACCGGAAGATCAAGCCAATTTATTTGCTAATTTTTTTAAGTCGAATTTTCAAGTTATAGATTCCAATGCAGTTGACCAAAACCTACTCAATACTGTACATTCAGTTATTGATTTAGGACTCCTGCAGCTTACTGAAAGTGAAATTGAATCAGGTCTAATGAATCTTAAGGATTCTGCTAAAAATGATATTGATGGATTTGCTCCAATATTTTTAAAAAAATGTTCTTTCTCTCTAACCTTCCCTTTACAGTATATATTCAATTATTCTTTAAAGGAAGGCATTTTTCTTGATTGCTGGAAAGTTTCCTCTATTACGCCTATACATAAATCTGGTTCTCGGGCTAATATATCTAACTATAGGCCGATATCAAAACTGGCCAATGTATCAAAAATATTTGAGCACTTAGTTTTTGATAGAATATCTGCAATTACATATAAATTCTTATCGGAATCTCAACATGGATTTATGAAAAATCGTTCTACAATTTCCAATTTGCTTGTTTTTACGAATTTTTGTCTAAATAGCTTTGAGACTGGGTCTCAAGTTGATACTATATATTTTGATTTCTGTAAAGCGTTCGATAAGGTTTCTCACTTTATATTGCTGCTAAAGCTAGCTAAAATGGGATTTCATTCCTCAATTTTAAAATGGTTGGAATCCTATCTAGCTAATCGACAATGCTTTGTATCTATTAATAACGCAAAATCAAATTCCTATATTGCTAGTTCAGGTATACCCCAGGGAAGTGTATTGGGCCCGCTTTTATTTATATTGTTTTTAAATGATATAGTTTCATGTTTTGAATCATCAAAATGTCTAATTTATGCAGATGATATAAAGATTTTCTTGAATGTTAAAAATATTAGTAACGTTAATTCTCTCCAAATGGATATAAACCGGCTATGTTCTTGGTGTGTTTCGAACCACTTACCGTTGAATATTTCTAAATGTTTTCATATCTCCTTTGGGAGACGTTTCAATATGTTAAACTCCATTTACTACATAAATAACCAACAACTGCTGAATGTGGATAGCATTCTGGATCTTGGCGTTGTTTTCGACAATAAGCTAACTTTCCAATTACACATCGACTACATAATGCCCAAGGCTTATTCTATGCTTGCTTTTGTCAAGAGAAATAGTAAAGAATTTACTAACCCATATACGCGTAAATTACTTTATGTAACGTTTGTGAGATCTAAATTGGAATATGGGTCCATAATTTGGAACCCACTGTATGATGTACATAATAGTCGAATTGAACGTCTGCAAAAGAAATTCTTGAAGTTTGCTTTGGTATCTGTGCCATTTGGATCACCTATTCCTACTTATGAAGCCAGATGTAGGCTGATACATCTGGAAACGCTTAAAAACCGTAGGTCTAAATGCTCGGTTTTGTTTATATATAAATTAATTAATGGATTTATAGATTGTTCCTCACTTCTTAGTCTTATTGGCTTTAACATTCCAGTTAGATCACTACGCTATAATGCCTATTTTTATATCCCTTTTCATAGGAGTAACTACTCTTCTTTTGAACCTGTTTTAAGGTCTTTAAAAGAGTTTAACAATATTAATAAACAATGTAATTTAGATTTTTCATACTCTTTAAAAACATTTTGTGAAACCTTAGATTTAATTTATTTTTAATTGCTAGTCTGTAAGGATTGTAATCCATAGACTGAATAAATAAATAAACATTACATTATATGGGGCTAATATTAATATTCTTTACTTCTTTTAATATTCTGACTTCTTGCACAACAAATGAAATCTGTTAGGAAAATGCACATACAATTTCTCGCAGTGCACAAAGGGGCGTTTAGCACTTCGAATACATACGATATGGTATTTTGTAGAAGTTGTGTGTGCCAATCGCTGCTGCAAAGTGAAAATAATCAATGATATTATGAAAACAATCATAGAAATTAAGTATCATGTACGCAAACGCATGGTATCATTTTTTTATTATTCATATTTATACCCTCACTTTAGTGTGACGAGGGTATATATCATTAGCTACGGGCTAAAGGGTAGCACATCTAAGGAGTGGCCTAAGACCCCAAGTATGTTCGGCGGATATCCGTTTTGGGTAATTTTAACTCGAATGAGCAATGTCCATCCGTCTTTCTGTCTGGTGCGCACGATAACTCTCGAAACGAGTAACCGATTGAGTTCAAATTTGGTATGTGGTTATATATTTTTTATGTCTTTAACACCAGTGCATACAAATATAACAGTATAATGGCTTTATAGTACCTACATCCAGTGAAAAATGGATGTTATGGCCATTCCCCTTTTGGTACCTCAACCATCTCGTTAAGAAATCTGCGGCAGTCGTGGCTTTTTGTGAATTTAGGGATGTGTCCTCCAGAGAATTGATGGCAGCCTGGCTGTCCGAGTTAATGACAACACCAGTGTTGGTTACTATATTGCGATTCAGCCACCTGGCGACTTCCCATATTGCCATTATTTCGGGTGGATAGACCCTGCAAGTATCTGTGAGCTATATCCAGACTATGTTCTTAACAGTGTACTCCGAAGCCTACCTTTTCATCAAGCTTCGAACCATCCGTATATAAGTGGGGGCGGTTTCTATTACCTGGAATTCTACCAACCCATTCTTATAATTTTAATACTCGGACCAGTGCATACAAATTCGTAAAATTGTGTACGGTGTATGGTTTATAGTACATTGCTACAGTCTGTCGAAAAATGTGCGTTATTATAACGCCCCTTGTGGTACCTCCCACACAAACGTACCATTTTGTACGAAAAGTTAACAGTTTATATCGTGAATACCAATGCATATAAATGCTCAAAATTTGTACACAATGTAAAGTTTTTATAATTCCTACAGTCCTGTTAAAAATGGGAGCTATCACTACACCTCCCATATAAAACAACCAAGACATAGCAAAATTAAATGGCTCATAATATTAGTACATTTGCAGCGCATATTTGACATTGACCACAAAGTGAAGGTAAACTTTAGTTGGTTTACCCGAGTGAAATTTCTTACTTGTTTTCATTACACTATGGTGTAAATCTTTATTAATTTGAAAAACAAACATTTTTCAGGCTCTAAAATTTAACAATGATCATCATCAAAACTCGTTTATGAAAGAATTGACGAGGAATTCAGTCACCATTCCAGCAGTTAGTAAAGCAGGTATGTATGTATGTTATCGTAGTTAGATACCTAGACAATATAACCGTTTAATTAATAGGATATGACGACTTCCACGAGGGCTATTATCATTCATCTTCTCAAGTCAATGATCATCCATTGCACCAACCCGTTTCTACGAGTCCGGTAAACCAAACAAAGGAAATTGGAATAAAAGATATCACAGACATTGCTCTTACTACATTGGCTTTTTTATCATTTGGAATGTTTATACTGCAAGTTTTGATGTGTATCACTATGGTAAGGTACCACGAATATATCGAATGATATTATAATCCAACTAAAGCGTTTTATTAATATAAACCAAAAATATTTACTTTAAAAAAATCGACTTCCAACGAACTATTTAGAATCAAACATCAACAGCATGAGAAAACTCACTGAAAAAAATGACCTGAAACTGAAGACACAATTTCCCTTAAACTAAAGATTTATTCTGTCATTGTTTGAAGAACAAAAATTAATAAATTTAATATAATTTTCTTGATTCTAAGTAAGTTTACATTAATTTAAAGACAGTTGTTTAATCAATGAAATACTCATTGATCCAAGGGCATTTGTCAGCAATTTTAGGACATATGTCAAAAGTTTTATTGATTTAGCACATTACATTATACACATTTCCATGTCTTATTTTTAAAGACAACAAGGGCATTTGTCAGCAATTTTAGGACATATGTCAAAAGTTTTATTGATTTAGCACATTACATTATACACATTTCCATGTCTTATTTTTAAAGACAACTTGTCCTTAATTTTGCCCCTTAACTGTTCGTCTTTGCTGGCTTTGAATTAAGGCTTAGTTGTAGATACTCTTATGTTGCTTTCATTAGAATGATATTTTTATCAGCAAGAGGATAATTGGGACTCTCGTTAATTGTAAAAATGAGAGTAACGCCCCTGTTCTGTATTCCGAATGTAGCTTAAATCGGAACATTCCGTTGGAATTGAGTTTCTAAATTTGTTACTTCGGACCCAATTATGTTTCCAATGTATCAAATATGTTTGAATTGGAAAATAAAGACAATCTGCATTTACGGAGAATCTTCAAAATTCCTCAAACAAAAATTATGGACAATTTTATGAATTTGAAATTCGGATTCAATTCGCTCTCGGAATACAGAACAGGGAAATGAAAGTGAATTTTGTTAGAGTTTTTTGTATCAGTTCTTGAGAAGCGGTGGTAAAGCACGGTTATGTTCGTTCGCATGTGCAACTAAAAAATATTAATTTAATATTAGTAAATACGCTTACAAGCCAAATAAGGGTGCATTCAATGAATGTGTGCAGTGAGTGCGTGTGTGTGTTTAGGTTAGGTTAAGAGTGGCATCCTATTAAACAGACTCACTTAGACTATACAGTCCTTTGTTTTGCCACAGGGAGGTAAGGCAAAACATGTTATCCCTACAGTTAAACCAACTTAATTCCTTTAAAAAGCTCAAAAGTTGGCGGATTCCAACATCGACCAAGTTAACTAACTCCCCAAAGAAATAAGAGCCAAAGGTTGCATGCCACCTTCTAGAGAGAGCGGGGCACATACACAGAAAGTGTTTTATTGATTCCTCCTCCTCGTGCCGTTTAATAAGACTGTGATCTGTCATTACAAGCACGATAAATGATATATCACGACAGAAGTGCGATTTGAGTCTAGGCCGGGCCATTTCAGCCTGGAATGTATGCAGTACCTGACTAGTGACAACCTGTAATTTTTTGCCGTAAGTGCACTATCTCTCAGGAAGAGCTTGCAGGTCGCTAAAGACATGTCCACATGTTACAGTTCCCCTGGAGCGTGTAAGGTAGTTCCTAGTCTTGCAAGTTCATCTGCCTTTCAGTTCCCTGGTATGTCCCTGTGGCGCGATACCCATATCAGGTGAATATTGAACTGTTCAGCCATCGCGTTAAGAGATCTGAAACAGTCGAGGGAAGTTTTTGAATTCAGGAATATAGTTTCTTTGGACTTGATGACAGTCTGACTATCAGAGAAAATATTTACACCGACTTTCTTCAGAACATTTATTTTCAGCCATTCCGCTACCTCTTTAAAGCTAAGATTTCTGCCTGGTTTGGGATACGACCATTCAATTCTGATCTATCAGGTATAAGAGTGAGATACTTATTGTCAAAGAGTGGTTCAGACATTGTGTAATCAAAAGTGCCCCCAATGTCAGGCATTCTGTCTAGAATGACACTATGTCCGTAGCCACTTCTAGATAGTATTGTCCGTGAGTCTAATCGCAGTACATGCGGCATATTGAACTGTTATAATGTCTAGCGGCATTAAATGTAGTATAACATTTAGTGTCTCACTTGGTGTCGTTTTCAGCGCACTAGTGATACATACAGCAGCCATTCGCTGAACCTTGCTTAATAATTACAAATCCTTCAACTTAAATTCTCGGGGACAATGGTGACATCGAGTACCTCTTGCCTGTTTCTAGTAACACAAGGTTACTACTTATAATATATTCGAAAAGTAATTCGCCCCTTTCGTTGATATCAGTACTATCCACCAATAGGATGGTATGGATTGACATCACTACACACAATTAGATCTTTGTTCTCTTCGTTTGCCGCTCCTACCAGTGATTTCAATGCACAGGGTGGCGTCTCAGTGTCCTGTGCCATATAAACGGAGGCCACCAAACATGGGACTTTTCTAACACACACACACACAATAAAATTTTAGAGTAATTTCGCTATCTTAGTTGCCTACCATTATAGTCGCATTTTTAGAGACACAATAGAATTAAATCTTTTATGTCTAAATTTAAACAAATAGTTTGAAAGTCAGATGTGTAATATTAAACATATAAATGTTTATATATTATGTTTAAATATAGACATTGAATGTTTTATAAATGTGTAAATTTAAACAAAAATCAAAATTTTAGTGTAATATTTAACATTTTGTTGCTGATTATTCCGGCACATAATATGTAACATTTAAACCTTAAATTATTAATGCTAAATCATTAAATGTGTAAATTTAAATTAATTGTAACTTTTTAATGTCTAATTTAAAATTTGCACATTGGGTGCATTTTTGAAAATTCTGAGGATAATTTTATTCCGAAAACAAAATTGTAAAATACATATTTTAAAATTTAAAAGTATAACTCGAGTTTGCTTGCTTTTCTTAATACATCATACAGCAAGCAAAATCGATTTTATTTCTAAATCTCAACTATATGAACATACATAAATGTTCGCAGCTATTCTAGTTACTGCCTAAAAATGAAGAATAATGTTATAGTATTAGAAAAAGAATATTTTATTATGAAATTCATAATGATATGTATATTAAAAAAGAAATAATTGAATATGTAATAAAACAAATAATAATTCAAATTTGTGTATTAAATACACAATTCACTCGTACAGTACCACAATACAAATAATTATAATATTCAGTATAAGGTGTAATGCTAAGATTTTATTATTAGTGAAATGAAATTATTAGCTCTGGTGAACTGTTTACATTTTTTGTCGTGTTTGGATAATGTTTTGTAAAAAATCGGACCAAAAACTCCATGGACTATGAGAGCTGACAGTAAGACATTGTATTAAAAGCGTAAAAATAATTCATTACATCAGTTAATTAATATAAATAATTCTACTTTTTTCAACAAAATGAGCCACAAAAACTTTTTCAACGGAAATGTATGTTATCTCCTTTTTCTGCTTAATATCACGCTCTGAAATTAAATAAAAATATTTTTTTAATACTTTTTTGTTTTGTTTGTTTTTCCTAAAACTTATAATAGTTCAGAAATGAGAGCACTGATTTAATATAAGCAATTTACAATAAAGCTATTGGGCGAAATAATACATAAATCAAAACAAACAATAAATGTACTGTATTTCTAGGACGAGATATAAGATATTGAATTTGGAGGATTTGTTTTTAAATTTCGCAAACTTCATCGCTAGTACGGGTTGCCAAGGAATTAAATTGATTTTTTTCACAGATCCTTTTTATGGCCTTTGAAACAAGATTTGAGATGGGAGTTGTAACTTTTTACTTTCCAAACTTTTCTAAGGCCATCTTAGTTTATATTTTAGAATATACTTACGTAGAAATGCCATGAGAGTTCAGTCGTGCTGGATGTTACATTCATCTCACTATCTTTCTCCGAAAATCCAACAAATAATCAGGATACTTTGTAATTGCTTGTTGCGTTACTGATCTTAAAAACCCATTAGTATATAAAAGGATGAAATCCTCAATTTATTAATGAGTAAATTAGCAAAAGCGTTTGGAATGTTTTCTTAATGGTATGAGAGCAGACTTAAGATAACTGAAGGAACGTTTGTCATGGAACTTGGAAATGTTTAAACAACTGCTTGGTCGATTCGGCAGTGTATGTATGTTAACAGAGCTCCGCTTGACATTGTAACTAGTTTCCATGGTCCCAATGCATAAAGAATAGGATGGCGTGTTTCTTTCTGTCCATTCGTCATTCTCCATCAGCATCGTGTACTGTTCGCTTTTAAATAATATTGGAGAACCATATCACAACAAATCTGTGAACCATCACACTCAAGACTTATGTGGATATATGAAGGCCTAATAATATAGCTACAAATCAAAAATATATATATCTAATTTTACATCTTTATTAAATTAATTAATTACCTTCAGTAATTACTGCTACTATTGATGCTTTTATATAAAAAATAATTGAAATACATTTTTAAACACGTTGGCTGTAGACACATAAAACTAACATCTTGTTTAAATCTATGTTTGCATATGTATATGTCATAGAGAGCAAAGTAGTGATTTTAATATGTTTTCACAAATATTACACCTATACACCATTAACTATATTTTAAAATATTTATAATAATTTCTTTACAGCTTGTTGTTTACTATTTGCTATATTTAGTGTTTGTATGACTTCACTGCACGGTTTACTGAGAATAAGTGTGTCTTGGCGTCGTTTGCATTACTGCATTTTGCGTGTAAGATTAAGAACAATTGTCACAATTTTGAATAAGATTTCTTTAATATTCGACAATGCTCGCGTGATATTCAGCAAATGATGTAGAAATGAACACATTGTGTTTGATGTGACACAATAAACGTTTAGAATTACAAAAATAGAGTATTTGTACATGTAAATATATTCGATAATATACAATAATTGTCTAAATCACGTTTTTAAACATTCAACGCGTATACATCAACAAATTTGTTAAATTTTTTAAAAAATACACACTTTTTCATAGTAATTTTAGATGCACTTTTTACAGTGCAAGGTTGCCTGATACTATCCCTGCAGCTAAAATCATTTCTAGTTGCGTATTGAACAAGTCGTAAGCTAGTTTCAATGTGACCGTTGCAAAACATTTGCATCTCTGCCAGCAAAAACGATTACACTATGCAACACAATTTTTGTCGAAGGGCTGCGCATAACATTTTCAGGTGTAATATGAAGTCCTAAACACGAACAAAATATTATTTGTTTTTAAAATTTTTTTTTCAAATTTCTTGGAAGCTGCCTTTAATATTTGGGCAATGATTTTTGAAGTATATGCTCGATTATGCCGGAGTACACGTTTAATTGAAGGAAATTATGAGGACTACAAATGTTGGTAATGACACATTCATGTGGAAACAGAAGTAACTGTCGTTAAACTGTTAGAAAAAATTTTAGTTTTTCCAAAAAAATACGTTTTTTGCTGCCATGAAAAAATACAAAAAAACATTTTGAAAGCTAGCTTCTTAGCAAAGAAAAAATGTAAAAAAAAAACATTTTGAATGCTAGCTTCCTAGCAAAGAAGACAATGCCTATTTGAAGAAAATCTATGGAAAAATTTAGAAATTATATAACTTCTGGTAGAAATAAGAGAATTGCAACATAATTCGTTTTTAACCCCCTATTGTGAACAAGGGTATATATCAGATGCTGCCAACCAAAAGTGGAACACATCGATGGAGTGACCTAAGATACCCCAAGAATATTTGGCGGAAATCCGTTTTGGGCCATATTAAGTCATTTTAGCAATGTCCGTCAGTCTGTCTGGTTGGTGACGATAACTTTCGACAGGATTACCCGATTTACTAAAATTTGGTATTTTGTTCTATCTCAGACTATGGTTAAATATGAACTATGGTGGTCCACTCCTTCGAGTACCTCCCCCACGAATGGTCAAAATTTAGTGAAATATTGATAATAACTAATTTACTACTTCCCAGAATCTTTCACAATTCCACACATAGTATTAGATTATTAATCGCTTTAGAAGTTGCCGCGCCCCGTTTGGTACCTCCCATGCAAATAGACCATTTTGCACAAAAAGTTAACGGCTTATAACTGGGATTGATGCACATAGAAACACTTGAAATTGTGTGCAATGTTTTTATAGCACATACGGTCCCGTAAAAAATGGGAGAAGTTACCACCAGTTAACGGCTTATAACTTTGATTTCAGTCCATAAAAATACTTGAAATTTTGTAAAGTGTAATGCTTTTATAATACCTACAGTCCCGTGGAAAATGGCCGTTATTGGCACGCCCCATTGGTTAAGTTAACGGCTTATAAGTGGGATTGCTGCACATACAAACTCTTGAAATGTTGTGGAGTGTAATGCTTTTATAGCACATACAGTCCCGTAAAAAATGGGCGAAGTTACCACGTTCCTTTTGGTACCCCAATACGAATGGACCATTTTGCACACAAAAGTTAACGGCTTATAACTTTGATTCCAGTCCATACGAACACTTAAAATTTTGTACAGTGTAATGTTTTTGTAGTACCCATAGTATATAAAATATGGGCGTTATAGCCACACCCCTTGTGGTACTTCCCAAACAAAATTGCAAAAATAAAAAATATGAAAAATAATTTTTTGGAATTTCCCTTTTTTACAATATGGGTCATAATTTATACATTTATCCATAGATTTTTTTCAATAGGCACTCTTCCTTAGTATGCGATCTTTCAATTCAACAATTTTTTCTATTTTTTACGGTTTTTTTCGTGCCAGCAAAGAATGATGATTTTGAAAAAAAATCAATTTTTTTATAATTGTTTTAGCGACAGTTACTAAACTGCAACCATCAGTCTAAAATGAATTTCTAGGTGGTGGCAATCGACTTCAAATTGTATGACGATATAGCAATGTCCGTCTGTCTGTGAAAAGCAGACAACTGGTAAGGTGACTGAAATTTTGCAGAAACATTTTATTAAGGCAAATTTGCGCAATGTCTTGACTGAATTTCAGAATTAGCGGAATCAACTGATATTACAGATGTTTCCGTTATAATTTAATAATTAAACACTATTTAAAACACGGTTGTTTATTGAACACAGACTATCAACTGACCTTGATTTTTTCTTAGGAGTTACGAATAAATGAAAAACGTATGCTTCTTCTATTGCATTGATAACCAAAGAGATTCAATATATAAAGAGTGACCACGGCGGAAATTCATGTGCAGAGGTGAACTTTTCTATCGTAGTGGTGGACATAAAAGAAATTTAAATTAGGCGTGTTTTCGTTACACCATAAGTGCTTAATTTGTATGGGGAGCTAAGCACTTTTAAGCACTATTAGTTCCTGATGAAGTTTGGTGCTTGTGTTCATGTCTTAATCGAGTATGATGTTGCCAGATTGGGCACCCTATATTTAGCAATATGGCATCCCATTTTTGGAGAGATTTTATCAATTATTGTGAATTAACGGGAAGAAGAAGAACAAAAATGGGAAATTATTTTAATATTTGCAAAAGAGTGTAAACAATTGAACATAGAATAGTAAATATATGTTTTATAAATACTTTTCACGAATTTTTTGTCTGTTTCGCACTGTTCTTTCTTCGCAACTCATGACACCATTGCTACCAGATAGTGAAAATCCGACACTTATTGCTTATGTGCCAGTTAGTGGAAGTCAGTTGTTTTCGTTGCAAAGTGCTAAACTAAAAGTGCTAGCTTGTAACGAAAACATGCCTATTGTTTCCTTTGTTTCAACTAACGTATGAAAATTTTATATTGTTTGTTTTGACATGCATGTGAAAAAGTGCAAGGAAAACACGCTAAATACACGATTTTAAAATTGAATTTTTCATGAACTCGTCTTTGCACACGAGTCGGAATTCACCTTTCGTTGAGGAGAATAAAATGGTATCTTTTCTTATATTGAATCCCTTTGTTGATAACGGCAGGGTGTGATTTTTACTATTTTTGTGAAAAAATTTATTTGTTTTTAACAGTTGAACACAAGAAAAAGGTTTTATCTGCCTCATCGTCTGTGTCCGCTAGAAGCTCATCCTCACAGGATTCTTCCGATCAAGTGATGAGAAGCTTCTCCACGCATTCAAACACATCGGTAAAGGGTGACACGCAAGTTCCCGTCTGATACTTGCGAAGAGGGAGGTTCATCTTTAGCTACTACATCAGTATTATCTGGAAGTGTATTTTTCGAATTTCCTCCCCCATCGCTCTTGTACACCTTAAGCCGGATTTTGCCATATCCATATGAAACCATGCCATCGGACTTGCCGATGTGGGTTAGAGACTCGGCATTCAGTATAAATACTGCGTGCCTCCTCATCCATCCGCCTCATAGAATCGACCGACCTTCCAGTTGTCAGTTGCAAGCCCGGGATTGCAAACTTTCAGCATCTTAGTCACGGATTCCACATCGCCTGGTATAGCCGCTCCGAGACGGGATGTTCTAATTGTTGACAACATCCAGCGCCGCACTCGACCGTATTTAACCAATTTTCTTCAAAGGACTCAACTGAGCGCATACCAGCCTGCGTCGATATAATCAGTAGCCGGACACGGCAGATTCTCGAGAACATCGAAGAAAACAGCACATTGCGTACTCTATCTCACTCCACTTGCGACTGGGGATGTTGCCGTCTTCCTCGCGTCTTCAAGCTGTCCTTAACAACGTCAGCGCAGGACCGAGGACCAGCGTTGCCACTGGAGCGGCGTTACCACTGCATCGAGGAGCAGCGTTACTATTAAGCTCCATCACGCTAAAGCAGCCTCAGCGGAAGGGTGTGCGGCATCAGGACACCCAACTTTAAACTGCTTGTGGCCTACTGTGAAGGCCTTCCAAGAACCTGCATTTTGGCCAGGAAAGATCTAAGTATCTTTCTCCTGACTAATTTAAGTGGTAAAGACCAAACAGCTGCTATTCTGGAGATCGGTAATAGCATATATTGAATGGTCTCCAGTTACATGCCTTATGAAGCTCTAGTGCCAACGGCTCTTCAGGGAAGTACATAGTAGAAGAAGCAAAGTCTGACGAGCTCGAACTGATTATTGGCGCAGACACGAACGCTCATCATACTATCTGGGGTAGTACGGATATAAACAATAGAGGTGATTCGCTTCTTGACATTATTCTAACTACCAACCTAACTATTTGTAACATAGGTAATAAACCGACCTTTACAATTAAAGACAGACAAGAAGTACTCGACGTAACGTTTGCTACTGACCGGCTGTCGGACAATATTTTATTTTGGGTGGAATGTACTGGACGACCACTCATTCTCAGATCACCATTATATTGAGTTCAAACTAGCTGAAAAAGCGCCTAAACCTGCCGCCCACAGAAATGTGAGGAAGACAAAGTGGCACCTGTATGAGAAAAATTTCAAGAAAGTCCTAAACTCTAAACTTCTTTACGAACCGAATGACAAAGACGGTCTGGATAATCTGGTCGAGCATTATCCAGAACAAGGTACAAGGGTGAAACTAAACCTCAATGGTGGACTTCTGAGCTAACACTAGGAAAAAGACCTGCAACAAGCTGTTCAACAAAGCTTTTAACAACATTCACTCAGATGCGGTATTGCGGCACTGTCACCTTTAAAAGTTAACTCTAGTTTGATTAGACTAGACATGTCTTGGGTCCACAACTCTAACAAGGTTTGTAAATAGGCGGACCCCACAGGAAGGTGTACTGTCTCCACTAATTTGGAACCTAATGGTGAATTAAATCCTGCTATATCAACAACGTTGTGGCTGCAAGGTCGTGGCAATCGCAGTGAATGGCAAATTCAGTGAGTGGCAAAATTGTACTTTCTGAGCCTCCATTGTACAAACAACTTATTTCCATAATTAGGAAATGGATCAACGTTTTAGTTTGTAGTTCGTTCTTTAGATCGGTATACATTTTCTTTAAAAATGTTCATTGGTCGTTTTGAGGAGAAACGCAATTTTTATAAAAAAATATTTAAAATTAAAAAAAACAATCAAAATTTAATAAAATTATTTATTTAAAATCTTTTATCCTTTTATCCTTCTTACATAATTTTATGAAAGTTCTTCTTATTAATTTAATTATTGTTTAATAAAAACATGTGATCTACAAGAAATCAGTGCATATTGACTGATATAATAACCAATAAGTACAAGAAGGCAGGGAAAAATTAAAAAAATATTTTGCATATAGACAGAAAGGTAAATACAGCATAAAATTCTTAAAAATGTATACATTTCGATGAATTTTTTTTAAAATTCTTTATTTTGATATTAGAAATAATAATCAAATGCAACATGCGGAAATTTCTAATAGAAAATCCTTCAATTCCCAAAAAATACATCAAAAATCCCCAAAAAAGGGATTTTTTACTTTTAGTCCAATACCATCGATATGAAAAGCCGCGCTCGGGATTCCCTTTGCAGTCGATTTTGTTACATCCTAATACAAATAAATAAATAAAAAAAATTACAATTTAGCTTTGCGATTGGAGAAAATCGATCAAACTTTTGAAATTTCTTGACATATCTTTTTTTTCATGATATTGCAAATTTTATTGTCAATCCATAAAAAAACGAACAAAATCGGTAAACTTTTGACTGAGATATTGGCTAAACTCCAAGGCAAAGTCGGCGAAAAAATGAAAAATTCAAATTTTAAATCCACATAACTATTCAAGATATGTTCAAGCTATAAAATGTTTATTGTTGGTCTGGTCTAGGAGTACCCACAGAAAAAAACGCCACTCAAATCGGACACTCCATTCAAAAGTTATAAGCCGATGAAAATTTTGTATACCCGAGGTGGTCAACTTTAGGGCCCTGTAGCTCCGCCCCTGTATGAGATAAGGGGGTCCAAGTTCCAAACTTAAACTCTCTAACACCTTGTATAGACACCTAAAATTTTATCGCCATACGATAAGTGGTTTTGAAAAGGCAGAATTATGTCCATTTTTTCCATTTTAGCCCGCTGTGCATTGTTTACATTAAAGGTTTATGTCTAAAATGTACTAAATTTTAGCATATGATGACGGATATAATTTATTAAAAGTAAGTCAAAGCCTGTAAAAATTGGACTTATTTTGTTTTAGAGCTTTATCTCAAAAATTACAACTACTCAAACTCTACAGCTTCCAGTAAACCAAACGTAGTATCACCAATTGATATACACGGGGCAAAATCGCCTTTTTTGATATGTTTGAACCGAAAGCAAATATATTTGGAACACAAATTTTTAAATATTAGCAAATAAATCTTATTTGAAAATCAATCTATATATATAAAAGAGAGTGTCTGTTTGTGGGTTTGTTTGTTTGTTTGTTTGTTTGTATGTTTGTTCCGTATAGACGTCTAAACGGCTCGACTGATCATCTTGAAATTTTCACAGAATTTACATGTGTAGGGGGTGCTGAAAATAGGGTACTTGAATTTTCGATATATCAAATTTTGGTATTGAGAAAATTTTTTAGCTATAGTGCTGAAATTTCGTGTGTATGCATGTAGTGTCAGATTATGTGAATTTTCCAAAAATGGGCGGAATCGGACCAATGGGCGTGGCCCCGCCCATATAAGCCAAATTTTGAAATTGAGATATTTTGCACAATTTGTTAGCGAGAGACCTGGAATTTTGGGTATATATATCTGTTGGCGATCTACGTGATTGGTCCAAAAATGGGCGGGTTCGGACCAATAGGCGTGGCCCCGCCCACATTGACCAAATTTTGAAATTTTGATATCTTGCACAATTTGCTAGCGGGAGTGCTGCACTGTTGCGTATATGTATCTGGTGGCATTCTACGTAATTGGTCACAAAATGGGCGGGATGGGACCAATGGGCTTGGCCCCCCCCATATAAGCCAAATTTTGAAATTGATATAACTTGCACAATATGTTAGCGAGAGTGCTGGAATTTTGTGTATATGTATATGGGGGCAGTCTGCGTGATTGGTCCAAAAATGGGCGGGATCGGCCCAATGGGCGTGGCCCCGCCCACATAGACCAAATTTTGATATCTTGCACAATTTGCTATCGGGAGTGCTGCAATGTTGTGTATATGTATCTGGTGGCATTCTACGTAATTGGTAAGAAAATGGGCGGGATCGGACCAATGGGCGTGGCCCCGCCCTTATAAGCCAAATTTCGAAATTGATATATCTTGCACAATTTGTTATCTAGAGTGCTGTAATGTTGTACATATGTATCTGGTGACAGTCCACGTGATTGGTCCAAAAATTGGCGGGATCTGACCAATGGGCGTGCCACCGCCCATATAAGCCATATTTTGAAATTGAATTATATTGCTCATTTTGTTAGCGAGAATGTTGAAATTTTGCGTACATGTATCTGGTAGCAGTCTACGTGATTGGCTTACAAATGGGCGGAATAGGACCAGTGGGCGTGGCACAGCCCATATTTTGATATATCTTGCAAGTATTATATAGGAAATACATGAACAAAAATGCTCGGTATGCGATAATTACAGCTGCTCACTCCAATACAATCGCAATATGATAATGTGATGCATGACCAATGAAACAAGAATTTGGAAATTTTATAAGTATACATTTCTATTTTCTGGACTTTCCACTGAATTCGGTATTTTTTCACTCAGTGAATTCATTACTAATACCAGTAAGGAAAGGCAGAAAGTCGGGCGGGTCCGACTATATTATACCCAACACCTCCCTAACAATGCGATAAGGGTCATTGCGATAATAATTTGGAATAATTGGTAAATGTATTTTGAACCGATAATCGCTAAATTAAGCAATATTCGTTCCTAAATTGAGAAACATTTTTCTGGAGAACTTTGTAATGATCGGAAGTAAAGTACAACTTCTATAGCGCTTTATAACCAAATCTGGAGGAACATATATATGGAGGTTATATATAAATCTGAATCGATTTTCCTTGAATACTCATTCATGTAAAATAGAAACCTGTTTCTGTCGAATTTCCTACTGATCGGATATAAAACACAGTCTCTACAGCGCTTACATGTCAAATCGGGGGTAACATATATATGGGGGCTATATCTAAAGCTGAACCGATTTTCTCCGAATTTGGCAGTATTCGTATATATGGGGGTAACGTATATATGGGGGCTATATCTAAAATCGATTTCTTCCAAATTTAAAAGTGTTCATTCATATAAAAGGAAACCTCTTTCTGCCGAATTTCATACTGATCGAAATATATACATTTTTAAGAATTTTATGCCGTATTTGCGTCTATATGCAAAATATTTTTTTTAATTATACCCTACACCACACTGTGATACAGGGTATTATAACTTTGTGCATTTCTTTGTAACACCCAAAAGGAGCCAAAATAGACCCATCGTTTATTATACCGATCGACTGAAAATCATTTTCTGAGTTGATTTAGCTATGTCCGTCTGTCAGTCTGTCTGTCCGTCTGTCTGTGCATGTATTCTTGTAATCAATGTACAGGTCGCAATTATGGTCCGATCTCGACGAAACTTTACACATATTTCCCTATTGAATTTGGTTCAAATCTGTTCAGATTTAGACAAGCCCCCATATATATGTTAGCCCCGATTTGACATGTAAGCGCTGTAAAAACTTTATTTTATATCCGATCAGTATGAAATTCGGCAGAAAGAGGTTTCCTTTTATATGAATGAACACTTTTAAATTTGGAAGAAATCGATTTTAGATATAGCCCCCATATATACGTTACCCCCGATTTGACATGTAAGCGCTGTAAAAATGTTATTTTATATCCGATCAGTGCGAAATTCGGCAAAAAAAAGAGTTTTTCTACATGAAGGAATAATGCAATGACCCTTATCGCATTGTTAGGGAGGGGTAGGCTAGAAATAGTGCCACAAAACAATATTTTCTGAAAGGTAAATCTTACTACATTTTATTATTGTTTGATAAAAACATGTGATCTACAAGAAATCAGTGCATATTGACTGATATAATAACTAACATAACAAGAAGGTAGGAAAAAATTAAAAACAAATTTGCATATAGACAGAAATGTACATACGGCATAAAATTCTTAAAAATGTATATATTTCGATGAATTTTTTAATAATATTTTAATAATAGAAATAATAATCAAGCGCAATATGTGGAAATTTCTAATGAAAGATCCCTCAATTCCCAAAAAATATATCAAAAATTCCCAAAAATGGGATTTTTACTTTTAGTCCTATATCTTCGATATGAAAAGCCGCGCACGGGATTCCCTTTGCAGTCTATTTTGTTATACCCTAATACAAATAAATAAAAAGAAAAATTTAACAATTTAGCTTTGCGATTGGAGAAAATCGATCAAACTTTTGAAATTTATGTAAAAAAAAGGTCCAAATCGGAGAAGGGTGGCAACCACACAAATTAACATTTTCGCTTCGGATTTTCTCTAGCAGATTCTGTGAAACGTCTCCTTTAAAATGAGTATACATTTGATATACTTTGTGTAACAAACTTTTTCTACAAGACCTAAATACGAATTGGACTTTTTTCGCCAAAAATTAAATTTTTTCAAAAATTTGAATTTATAGGGCCATAACATTCTTATTTATTCACATATCTTATCGATTCTTTTTTTCATGATATTGTAAATTTTATTGGCAATCCACAAAAAAACACGCGAATAAAATTGGTAAACTTTTGACTGAGATATTGGCTAAACTCCAAGGCAAAGTCGGCGAAAAAATTAAAGATTAAAATTTAAAATCCACATATCTCGGAAACTATTCAAGATATCTTCAACCTATAAAATGTTTATTGTAGGTCTGGTCTAGGAGTATCCACTAAAACCTCCATTCAAAAGTTAGAAGCCGATGAAAATTTTGTATACCCGAGGTGGTCAACTCTAGGGCCCTGTAGCTCCGCCAGTGTATGAGATAGGGGGCCCAAGTTCCGAACTTAAACTCTCTAATACCTCTTGTATACACACCTAAAATGTCATCGCCATACGATAAGTGGTTTTGAAATGGCAGAATTATGTACATTTTTTTCCATTTTAGCCCACTGTGCGATGGTGTATACGAGCATTTCCATGTTAAGTGATCACAGTATTTTTGGCTCATGTCACAGATTTTGAAGAAATTTGGTGTAATGGCTGTAATAAGTGTTGTCAACAAACCATGCAAATTATTTAGCAAACAAATAAAAAACAGGCTTACTATGAAAATTTAAAAATTTTCGAAATTCTGAATTTTGAGAAATACTGGGTTTATTAAAATTATATCTTTTTATCCGCAAATGCTATCAATATGGAACTTTTTTTTGTAATTTAGGCCAAATTGTCCTCTACAATATAGCCAATTTCCACGATGGCCTTTTTTGTCTTTCTCGAGAAATAATTAAATCTTAATGACAGGTTTGTTCCAGTATTTTCTAAAATGCTCAATAGGCCGGATTGAAAAGCAAAACATTACCATTATGTAGGGGAAAAGACAAAATAGTCGCATCAGCAATTTCCTTTTTACACTTCGCAAATGCTTCAAGGGTTTCTTCGTTCCAAGGAACAGGACGCAGATCCTTCTTTTTTGCACCAACTAATAACTTATTCAACGGTGCTTGTGTTTCACCTCCTTCTCGCACGGTCAAAATGTATAAGTGCCAAAAATTGTCGGAGTGTATGAATTGTTGCTGGCAGTTTATAATCAAGAATAGATTCCAATTTCTTTTTCATTGGACTAGCTCCTTTTAATGAAATTGTATGCCCCAAAAAATCGATTTCGTGCGCGCCTAATTCGCATTTGCTTGCATTAAAAACTATCCCATATTGTTTGAAACGATACAAAAGCTCTTCGATGTAACGTATGTGTTCTTCATGAGAATTGGAGAAAACAAGGACATCGTCTATGTATACCACGACGAAATTTAACTGTCAGGAACAGTAATTTTATTAAGTGCCCTATAATCACCGCATGGGCGCCAAGATCCATCTGATTTGCGCACCATGTGCAAAGGATTAGCCCAACTACTATTACCAGGTCGAATAATGCCCTTCTCCATATTGAAACACTGTTTTTGCTGCTGTTTCAAGACCATGCCGTCGTGGACGAGTTTTAGCAGGACTTCCCTGAGTAGTGATGTGATGAAAATTGTTGTTATTCTGCGAAAGTAGCTCTGGATATTTGTTTAATAAGGCATGTTATCTAGATTCACCTGAGACTATCTTAATTCCAACATTTGAATCCCCCAAAGTGGAGGTAGGAGATTTCAATAGAGTATTCCCATCAACTAAACATTTTCGCTGAAGGTCAGGCAATAAATGGAAAAATTTCAAAAAATCGGAGCCTATGATAGGTTTACAATTCCTTATACAAATTTTCTTATAGTATCGAATACAGTTTTTAGATTTCCTCTATGCTGCTGTTTCAGCTTCAAACGCAAGATTGTCCATGAACGCCCTTTTATCATTTCTCGCTTGACGTTTTACCTTCATTATGCTTCAGTTTAAGATCAATCATTCTTGCCGCATTATTGTCTGTTTGTAGATTTTGTTTAGCCTCTCCTCGTCTAGTCCCCAAAAGGTTTCAGAAAGCCACTCCTTATTTTGTTTCCTCACAAAGCCAATACAGTCTTTCGCTGTATCATTAAATACGTTTATTATTTTTGTCCATTCATGGTCCATCCATATTTTGCTCGTGAGAGTTAGGGAGAGACTGGATACCGCTTCTTATTTTTGCAACAAATGCGTTCTTAACTGCGTTAGCTTTAAGTTTTTGCACATTGTATGGGCGGCGCTGCTGCCGTGCTGTTTGGTTTGAGGAATTGTGCTTTTTTTGTTTTAAGTTTTAGTTCGGCTATTAGCAGATAGTGATCGCTAGCTATATCTGCTCTTCTTAACGTCCTTACATCTTGTAATATTTTGAACCATTTCTTAGAGATTGTAATTTGTGGAGAAATTTACTGTACTCTTCAATGTAGTTCAGAAATTTATTTTTTAAAGCAACAAAGGAAAGTCATTGAATAAAATTTTCTAGTAGTATATACAATTTTCATTCAACAATTTTCGTCGGAGTACAAAGACGTAGGAACTATTGTTTAAAGGCAAAAAGGAAGTATCTCGCAACAAATACTTTTTTTGGAGATTCGATATCTGGAACTCGGGATCTTCCAGCAATAAATAGCGAAGAGGTATAACATAGCTTTGAAATTAGCGGACAGTCATTGGAAAGGATATTTACATTCGCAGTCAGCAGCAGAAAGATAGATCGACTAGACCGGACCTTATGAGGTCGGTCTCAGAGACCACGCTAAATGAAACATCATCAAATACGCATCTCAAAGAATTGATCAAATATCTACATTTATAATGAAATAGATTATCCTATGGCAATGACTTATTCGAAATCTTAAATAAGATGCCTCTAATATAAAAATTATTCAAATCCTAAATTTAAAGGAAGCTGAAATCTGAAAGCCCTCCTAAGTCAAATATCCTTAATCCTTCCAGGAGGAAGTTAATGTTTTCCTTGTTAACGATTCTTAGCCGATAAACACCAGCGTCAATTACACTTAACTAATTGGAAATTATGGGGTACAAATGTTACAAGTCTTAACCTACTAACTACTAACTTATCGCTATTAACCTAACATTATCATCATAATTATCTTACCACTATAATTTAATCATCTATACTTTATAATTTAATCGATGGTTCAAAAACTACGTTGCAGCGATCGCTTCACCGCAGAACAAAGTAAGTGTTAACCATAATTTATTTGCATAACCATCATACATTACTTCACTAACCTAGTCACCACACGTGGAAGATTACTCTTCCTTAATGAGTTTTACTTAATTATTTAATTTTGTTTATCATTACCAATATTCCATTACCCACGTATTGTTATATGGACCTGTTTTCTTAATTACTAATATATAATATCATGAATTATTAGACTCCAAGCTTTTCATTGACAAAACATAGGGCCCAACATGCAGTTAGTTTGGCCGGCATGCCAAATCCTTCTCCATTTCTATCACTCTAAATTTTGATTATGTAATCGCTAATGCTACATAAAACTCTGTTAAGGGTATCGTAAAAGTTTTCTTTTGTTTGTAGTTCGGCTAGCTCCGTTGGTGCATAACATTGTATTACTGAGATTTTGCCAATATTTGCATTCACTCGGACAGATATGATTCGCTCCGAGATAGCGGACCAGGTAATAAGGGCGTTTCTGATTTTCTTGCTCAGGAATATTCCTACACCGTGAATGTGTGGGTCGTCGGGGTTATATCGTCCGGAGTAAAGGATTTGGTCGCACTGCTAGTTTCTGAAATCTCCATTTCTCGCTGATTCCTAGTATAGAGATGTTAAGTCTGTTGCATTCTGATGTCAGTTGGGCCACTTTTCCCACTTCGAATAGTGTGTTTACGTTTCATGTTGCGAATCGTATCCAGGGGCGTGCGGGTCGTCATCAATTTGTCGGATTGTTTGTTTTGTTTTCTAGCCGATATAATAGTGTTGATTTTCGGTTACAGTAGGCGATTGTCTTATTTGAGCCTAGTTTGGTGATAGGGCTGCTATCTTCTGTGTTGATTGCTTCCGTTAGCACTGTGGGCCTCCAAACATGCCTAGTCGTATCTTGTTGTCTGAGTATTTAGTTCAGAACAAGGTGTTGAGGAAGGTTATACCGCCCATTCGGACGTCAGGGCCTCATCTGTGGAAACAAGGTCCGCCGCGAGTAGGCTCAGGGTGACGTTTGTTCATAAGAGGCTATTTATGACGCGTTATGAGCCTGGGACCACAAACATGGACCGATATACCCCATTTTTAATAGCGATCGTCCCTAGCCTAAGAAATGCATCTGTAGTGGCCTATATGTGGACATGGTATTTCACTACCTTATTTGTGGATTATTTAAGGCGTAGTTAGAAAGTACGAACTAGAGTGATCAAAAAACCGGTTTTTTTGAAAAAATAAAAAAACGGTGGATGGTTTATTTAAGTTATAAAAAAACCGGTGGACGGTTTTTTCTTCGAAGAAAACCGGGGAAACCGGTAGAACCGGTTTTTTTCTGCATAACAAAACAGTATGAAAATTGCCGTTTGAAAAGCTTAGATAATTTCCTTTAAAAGCTTTGTGACCTATTAATGGGATGGGACCTGTTGATCTATCAAAATAAATATAAATCTCTGAAAAAATTAACGTTCAACGAAAAATTTTAGCATTTCAGATGGGAAAAACAACCGCTTGACAAAAATGTCAATATTTGACACCCTCCAACTCGGAAAGTCCTTAACCGATTTCGTTGGAATTGTGTCTCATAACTACTATCTGATAGGGCTACTTGGTGCAATTTTCATCCCGACGGAAGACATCCCTTTTAAAAATTAACTTACTTGACATGAAATTCCCCTTATGTAGTTCAGTCAAGAAAATATTAATATTTCGGGATATTAAATAGAATATTTAATAGAGGTATAAAATCTTTATAATCTTTATATCATTTATTTTCTTTAAATTTTTGTATTTTGTATAGAAATTGGTGAATGGCTTCGGATTCTAGCAAAGTTGCCGAGTCTTTTTAGGCCATATAAGGAGATCTTTCATATTATTATATTGATTTGTGATATTTTGTATATAAAGTTGTAAATAATTTTTAATATTTTAGTGATAATAAAAAAACCGGAAAACCGGTGGAAACAAACGAAAAAAAAACGGTTGCACCGGTTGTTCGAAATTCATGATTTTGAGAAAAACCGGGGACGGTGGAAGCAAAAAACCGGTGGGCCGGTTTATTTTAAACCGGTTTTGATCACTCTAGTACGAACTTTGTCAGCCATGTAAACTTTTCATTCTCGTTCTTCTCTCTTTTTGCGCAGTCATGGTATTGCATCTAAGATTTAACGATTTCATCATCATTTCATGTATATTATTAGAATTAGTTAAATAAAGTGTTTATTATATTAAACATTATATAGCCTGTTTATTCATTCCTTAAACTAACCACGAACGGCTTTAGTGGTGACCCTGACGTGATCGTAATACACACATGAGATGAACGAAGATACAGGCAACGAGAAGACAAACACATCCGTGGGAGCAGGCCAGGCTCCGGACACTGCTGGACAAGGAGTGGCGACTTCCCCGATGTACGGAAATTTTGTAAGCAGAGTTTCAGTGAAAGTACCGCCGTTTTGGTCTGATCACCCTGAAATCTGGTTCGCACAAATAGAGGCTCAGTTCGCCGTTTCAGGCATTGTGGCTGACGAAGCGAAATACAGCACCGTCATAGCAGCGATTGAGTCACAGGTGTTAGTGCAGATTTCGGACGCTGTTCTCAAGCCGCCTGCAACAGGAAAATACGAATTTTTGAAAAAATGCATCACCGAACGCTTCTGTGAAAGCGAACAGAAGAAAATACAGAAATTGCTGTCCGACATGCACCTTGGCGACAGGCGACCTACACAATTATTGAACGAGCTCTGTAGTCTTGCGAAGGATAGGGTAAGTGATGATTTCCTGGCATCATTGTGGCTTCAACGATTACCACAGAATGTTCGTGCCATTCTCCAAGCCTACAACGCGGAGCTGTCCGAATTGGCGAAACTGGCGGATAGGATTTTGGAGGTGAGTGATTATGGACAACTCGCCGCTGTGTCCACATCCACGACACCGAACGAAGCCACCTTATTCCAAAGAATTGCAGTTTTGGAAGAACGTTTGAAGAAATTAGGACGCTCTCGTTCATCCAGTCGCTCATCGAATCGTAAGAACAGCCAACGTAGTGCTACACCATCGGCGGAGAAATTTTGTTGGTATCACTGGAAGTTCGGCGAGGCCGCTACAAAGTGCCGGCAGCCTTGCGAATTCCATTCAATGCCAAAAAAATAGTTACCGTGGCTGATGCATTATCCAGCGCACCACCCCGAATTACAGTGGCACGTCTCACATTGCTGGACAAGGATACAAAGGTGAAGTTCTTGATCGATACGGGGGCTGACGTTTCCGTTTTGCCACCGCGTTCATGTATTAAAACATATGGCGAACGTCGTCTCAAGTTATCTCTTTCATTAAGGAGAGTCTTCCAATGGAATTTTCTCGTGGCAGATGTTTCAACAGCCATAATAGGTTCTGATTTTTTCAAGCACTTCGATTTACTTGTGGATATTAAGCAGAATCGTCTCGTCGATCGCAGGACTTTGCTGCACGCTAAGGGTGACACAGTATATTCATGTGCACCCGTCATATCAACATTCAATGCCGACAACATATTTTCACGACTGCTATTTGAGTATAAAGTTATCACGGTGTGAAGCAGCAACCGAGATCGAGAGTCATTGCAGACGGAGGTTACACACCACATCGTTACTGGTGGCCCAGCGGTGTCTGCCCAACCACGAAGGCTGCCACCTGAGAAATTGAGGATTGTTTTCGATCGGCTACGTAAAGGTTTGGCAGTAAACGGCAGCAAATGTGTTTTGGGCAAGTCCGAAGTTAAATTTTTGGGCCACACTATAACACCGAACGGCATTAAACCACTAGAAGAGAAAGTGACAGCAATACGTGAATACCCCAAACCTAAAGTGGCGAAAGAACTTAAGCGGTTTGTGATGATTAATTTGTACAGCTCCTTTCTCAGGAATGCAACGCGCAATCAAGGAAAATTGCAGGCTCTCATTTCGGGCAACGTCAAAAACGACACGACGCCAGTTGTTTGGGACGATGAAGCCACAAACGCATTTGAGGCCTGTAAGGAGGAATTAGCAAACGCCACCATGCTTTGTCACCTGTCGCCCAACGCAAAATTGTCTTTGTATACAGATGCCTCAAGTGAAGCTGTTGGCGCAGTTTTACACCAGACTGTAAATGGTAAGGTCCAACCATTGGGATTTTATTCCAAGAAGTTAACAGCCGCACAAGCGAAGTACAGTACATACGATCGGGAGCTGTTGGCCATTTATCAGTCAATAGACCATTTCCGGCACTTGTTAGAAGGCAGACAATTCACGATATTGACCGACCACAAATCGTTGGTATACGTTTTCGCCCAGAAAGGCGACAAGACACCACCAAGGAGAGCGCGCCAACTGGACTTTATTAGTCAGTTTTCGACCGAAATACGACACTTGCGGGGAGATGAAAATGGCGTTGCCGATTTGTTGTCCCGAATAAGTTCGATAGACAGCCCGGATTTTGAGGCCTTGGCGAGAGAGCAAGATCGCGACCGAATTCGAGAATGCACACACGAAAAACCTATTGGAAGTTATGAGCCAGTCGAGGCCCGTTTTGATCATATCAACGTGGATATTATTGGACCACTTCCAGTCTCCAAGAACCAACGGTATTGCCTCACGATCATTGATAGATTCTCGCGATTTCCAGTGGCCGTACCAATTACTGACATAACTGCAGAGACTGTTGCTAGCGCTTTGATCGAGGGATGGATATCTTTGTTCGGCATACCTCTTCGTATATCCACCGACTTGGGACGACAATTTGTATCATCCGTTTTTTCCCAATTGACAAATATGTTGGGAGTACAGCATCTGAAGACCACGGCTTATCATCCGTAAGCCAATGGCATGATCGAGCGATTCCACCGTACGTTGAAGGCTGCCATCAAGTGCTACAACACAGACGACTGGACGGCAGCGTTGCCATTGGTTATGCTTGGCCTACGCACTACTGTGGAAGAGGACATAAATGCGAGCCCAGCGGAGATGTTGTTTGGTTCCTGGGGAATTTGTACATGCGGATAAAGTCAAAGCTAGCGAATCCGACTTCATTAAAAACCTTCGTAGGCAGCTGTCATCGTTGCGTCAGTATTCAACTTCACATCATGGCGAACCTAATGTGCACATCGATCGCAATTTTCAAAACTGTAAGTTTGTTTTTATACGCATTGATAGAGTTCGAACTCCTTTGGAAGCGCCATACGAGGGCACCTTCGAGATAATGAAGAAGGGTGATAAATTTTGTAAAATCAAATTGGGACAACGGAATGTGAACGTATCTAATGACCGTCTCAAACCAGCATTTATCGATTTTAACGACACAACTCTAGCTGCTTCTAGGAACCCGGCCACTGAGGAAACGACATCTCTTGAAAGTCCTAATATGTCGAATGGTCAGCCGTTTTTTCAACACGATTCCCAACCAACACCCTAGGCCCGACTAACGAGAACTGGCCGGCACGTTCGATTTCCGGCAAGGAAATCCCCCTCTCTAGAGGGGGATCCCTGTAGTGGCCTATATGTGGACATGGTATTTCACTACATTATTTGTGGATTATTTAAGACGTAGTTAGAAAGTACGAACTTTGTCAACCATGTAAACTTTTCATTCTTGTTCTTCTCTCTTTTTGCGCAGTCATGGTATTGCATCTAAGTTTTCACGATTTCATCATCATTTCATGTATATTATTAGAATTAGTTAAATAAAGTGTTTATTATATTATATATTATATAGCCGGTTTATTCATGCCTCAAACTAACCACGAACGGCTATACATTTATACCAATTTTAGTAAATATCGCTTCATATTTGCGATCTGCAGTTTGATCACAAGAATACATCGACAGAAATTACGCAAAGTTTGCCACTCTTTTTTGAAAAATCCCCTTTTTTAAAAACAATCCCATTTTTGTGCCACTTTTTGAAATTTCTCAACGGTAACGCTGTGGAAAAGGTCTCCGACGCCGCAAGGCTGAGGAAAATATTATCAGCTTCACCCTGTACAGTGGGTTACTTGCAGGATGAGGCAAATAATTGGACCAAAAACAGCGAGCAGTCGCTCAATGTACTGCTCGACACACATTTCCCGGGGAACTCTCTAACAGAACCAGAGGATCAGCAGGACCAGCAAGAGTGCGAGTGGACTGCGAGCGTCGCCAGCTTGTTGACTGAGAGATCCAGAATAAGCTGGGCTATTAATAGCTTTGAGCCCTTCAAGTCACCTGGACCAGACGGCATCACTCCAGCAGAAAATGTTGAAATACATTATCCCCTGGCTGGAGAAAATTTATGTAGTCTGTATCAGGCTTTCATACATCCCGAATCGATGGAGGGATACCAAAGTGGTATTCATACCAAAAGCGTGGAAGATATCACACACTAGGCCAAAAGACTTCAGACCAATTAGCCTATCCTCCTTCCTATTGAAAGGTCTGGAAAGACTTTTAGATTATTTCATTAGGGAAAACCTGGATACAAAACTCCTGTCAGTGAACCAACATGCTTACAATAAGGGGAAGTCTACAGAATCAGCCCTGCACGAACTTGTGAGCACTATCGAATCGTCCCTGCATTTCAAGGAATTCACCATGGTGGCATTTCTTGACATAGAAGGGGCTTTTAACAACATTCACTCAGATGCAGTAATTGCGGCACTGTCACATCTTAATGTTAACTCTAGTTTGATTAGACTAATTCAAAGTCTGCTCAACAGAAGACGCATAACAGCATGTCTTGGGTCCACAACTCTAACAAGGTTTGTAAACAGAGGGACCCCACAAGGAGGAGTACTGTCTCCACTAATTTGGAACCTAGCGGTGAATGAAATCCTGCTAGATCTAGAATGTTGTGGCTGCAAGGTCGTGGCATATGCGGACGACGTTGCAATCGCAGTGAGTGGCAAATTCGAAAACGTCCTCCGAGACATTCTACAGGTGGCTCTGAACAAATTGGCTAGATGGGCCAGAAGCAGCAGTTTGGGCATAAACCCAAACAAGACAGAATTGGTTCTCTGTACTAGGATGAATAAAGTCCCACATGAGCACCCCCCACCTCGGATAAATGGAACAGATCTAGTCTTTTCTGAAAGTGCAAAATTTTTAGGAATAATTCTAGATAGAAAACTGTTATTTAGACTTAATGTATTGGAACGTGTAAGGAAGGCTAACTTCGCCTTATATTCCTCCAAAAAGGCTGTAGGGTCGCGGTGGGGCCTCTCTCCTAAAATCTTCCACTGGATATATATAGCAGTAGTTCGTCCTATACTGCTATACGGCATTGTGGTATGGTGGACGGCAACTGACAAACTAACCATCACCAACCTACTAACAAATGTTCAGAGAACTGCCTGCCTGAGCATAAGCGGAGCCTTAAGGACTACAGCGACCGAGTCTCTACAAGCCCTACTCCATATACTGCCGATTAATATTGTGGCGAGAGAAGTTGCAACCAAAGCGGCAATAAGATTAAACTGCCTATCAATGTGGAGGTACAAAAACTACGGTCACATGGGAATATCAAAGTGTAGTGATATGGTAACCGACCGAGTGGACTATATACCAACGGTGTACACCTTCGAGAAAAATTACATCACTATGATTCCCGCGAGAGATGAATGGGTTGGAAGAAAACCAGGTAATAGAAACCATCTCCACTTTTACACGGATGGTTCGAAGCTTGATGAAAAGGTTGGCTTCGGAGTACACTGTGCAGAGCTTAGATTGGATATAGCTCACAGACTACCAGATACCTGCAGTGTCTATCAAGCCGAAATAATGGCAATATGGGAAGTAGCCAAGTGGCTGAGTCGCAACATAGTAACCAACACTGGCGTTGTCATTTACTCGGACAGCCAGGCTGCCATCAATTCTCTGGAGGCAACATCCATAAATTCACAAACAGCCCTCGACTGCCGCAGATCTCTTAACGAGATGGCTGAGCAGTTTAACATACACCTCATATGGGTGCCTGGGCATAGGGATATCCCGGGGAACTGCAAAGCCGATGAACTTGCTAGGAAAGGGACGACATTACAAATTCTCGAAGAATTTGCATATATTGGTGCGCCACTATCCACGTGCAAGCTTTGGCTTAGGCAAGAGGCAACCAGGCAGTCCGACGAAAGATGGACAGAAATCGGCACCTGCAGAGTAGCTAGACAAATCTGGCCAAGGTATGACCTGAGAAGATCAAAATATCTCCTCGCACTAGAGAGGCAAATATTGTCTACGTTAGTATCAGTTCTGACGGGACACTGCTTGATCGACGAACACGCCTAAAGATTGGGTATTGACTCTAATGACTTCTGCAGAAGCTGTGGAGATGAGGAAGAAGTGGAGAGCATTGAGCACTTGCTATGCGACTGTCCCGCTCTGAGTAAACGACGACTGGACATACTGGGGTCGGCTTTTCTAGGCAGCCTAACAGATCTGTCCAGTACCGATATTCGTAATATCGACAAATTTGTATATTGGTTTCGATGAGGGGCATTTCAGCCCGTGGTAACACTAGGGACCTAAACTGGTCTATGTGAGCTTGTATAAAAAAATACGGCTGCCACCCTAACCTACCTACCGAGTTTAGTCCAAAAATGGACGGCATCGAAAATATGAAATCTGGGTCAACTAAGTGGAGCGGGTCCAGCTAGTCTATATATAGCGTGATCCATTTCAAGGTTCCCTACTTTTTTAAAGAAAACAAAAAACAGAAAATTTAAATTCAATGGGGAATGTATATTATCATTTGAAAGAACGTTCTTTGGCATTTACTTTTTGATGATTATGTCTATCAAATATTGGCCGCGGCTACGTCTCAGATGGTCCATCCGTTGAGTCCAATTTTCGACGACTCGTTCGAGCATTTCGACTGGTAACTGGCGAATGACACGCGTGATGTTTTGCTCCAAGGCCTGAATCGAAGCGGGTTTGTCCGCATAAACTTTAGACTTTACATATCCCCACAGGAAAAAGTCTAGCGGTGTGATATCACACGATCTTGGTGGCCCATCGAACGGCCCAAAACGTGAAATTACTGCTCACCGAAGTGTTCTCTCAATAAATCCATCGAATGATGCGATGTGTGGGAAGTGGCGCCGTCTTGTTGAAACCAAATGTCGCCGAGATCACGAGCTTCAATTTCAGGCATCAAATAGTCGGTTATCATGGCACGATAACGGTCGCCATTGACGGTTACGTTCTCACCGGCATCATTTTTGAAAAATATGGACCGATGATTCCACAAACCACACCAAACTGTTGTTTTTTCTGGATGAAGTGTTAGCTCTTGAATCTCTTTAGGTTGCTATTCGTCCCAAATGCGGCAATTTTGCTTGTTTACATACCCATTGTGCCAGAAATGGGCCTCATCGCTCAGCAAAATTTGGCTCGAAAACGTCGGATCTTCTTGGAACTTTTCAAGAGCCCATAGAGCGAAGCGATGTCGCTTGGGAAGGTCGGGCGGCTTCAGATCTTGCACAAGCTGTATTTTGTATGCTTTCAGTTTAAGATCATACGTCAGTCCGAGTTGCTGCGAACGGCGCCGAATCGACTCTCCGTGGTCTTCGTGTACAGTCTCAGCTACGGCCGCTACAATTTTCTTCACTGCGTGCTAGACGTGGTCTAATCGGTCGAATATTATCCAATAATGAATGCTGGGTCTCACGATGGGTGATGGTGTTGCGAATAGTACGCTCAGTAGGCCGATTATATTGACCATAAGTTGAGCGAAGTGCACGAAACACATTCCTCACAGAACGTGAATTTTCGTAATAAAGTTGAACGATTTGTAAACGTTGATCAGGTGTAAGTCTTTCCATGATGAAATGCCAAACAATACTTAACAAAAATAACAGGACAGCATGACACGACTGGCGCGTGATCTGTCAAAAAAGGCTATTGAAAAAAGTATCTCTACTTGTGTGTTTGTTGGTTTGTACCGTATACACATCTAAACGGATGTACCGATCTTCTTGAAATTTGCACAGAATCTACATGTGTATTGGGTGTCGAAAATAGGGTACTTGCATTTTTGATAAATAAAGCGGGCGTGGTCCCCCCAAGCCAAATTTGAAATTGAGATATCTTGTACAATTTGAAAACAAGAATTGTTGTAATTTTGTGTATATATCTGGTGGCAGTCTACGCGATTGCTTAAAAAATGGGCGGGATCGGACCAAATGGGAGTAGACCCGCCCATATAAGCCACATTTTGAAATTGAGATATCTTGCACAGTTTGTTAGGGATAGTAAGGTAATTCTGTGTATATGTATCTAAAGATGATGATCATATAAGCCGAATTTGAAATTGAAATATCTTGCACAATTTGTTAGCGATAGTACTATAATTCTGTGTATAGGTATCTGGTGGCGGTGACACTATGCAACAAAATTGTTGTCCAATTGTTGTTATCCACTTCCCTCCGGTGCAACTAGGTGTCACAAACACGAAAAAAATATTAAAACAATTTTATATGGTAATTTTTTTTTTTTTTAATTCCAGCTTTCATGGAAATTACATTCAGTATTTGGACCATAATTTTTCAAGTATTAGCCTGATTGAGCCCTGCTATGCCTCAAATAAAGGAAATTATGAGGGCTACATATGATGCAAATATCGCTTTCACGTAGAATCTTTGGTTTAGTAACAGTTGTCAAAAATATGAGAAAAAAATGATTTTTTTTTTTAAACAACACTTTTTCCTGTTACAAAAAGAAACATAAAAAATAGAAAAAAATCGAAAAAATTATTTTATTAAAGTTTTATGCCAGCATGCTAAAGAAGAAAACACTGTCTATTTGAAAAATATCTATGGATAGATATAAAAGTTATGAGCCATTTTGTAAATGTTAGGGAAATTCTAAAAAATCTTGTTTCATATTTTTTCGTTTTTATTGAATTCGCCATATGTGCACCTGCACATATCAGACATTGTAGAATTATAGAGAGGACGAGGTTTTATGACCGTTCGTAACCCTTCATAAAACATGATATGCAATGTGAGAGCTATATTGGATGAGATCTGCTCAGATATAGGGGCATTCAACAATATTTGTGGTTTTTATTTATGAGGTTTCCATTCAGGTACGCCTTTTAGGGGCATGGGCATCCCAAAGTAGTACGCGGCAGTCTTGAAAATATTGGTTTTCTACGTTCGAAGCAAACTATATGTCAGCTACAGGAAATTTGAAGCTTATAGTTTCAAATTTCCTTGGATCCAATAAAAGTCCGCAATATGAAACAATGATTAATGATTTGTTATAAAATTATGAAAAAATTGGTTTTAAATATATTTTTTTATATTTATGTATATAACACATATGAATGTATTCTTCCAATCTTATTTTACCAACAGGTGTAAATATGTCCCTCAAAATTAATTTCTTTCATTCTCATTTAAACTTTTTCCCCGAGAATCTTGGCGACGTAAATTACGAACATGGCGAAAGGTTTCACCAAGAATTGAAGTCCATCGAGCGGCGTTACCAAGGGCACTTTGATGAAAGAATGATGGGAGATTATATTTGGTTCCTAATTAGAGAAACCGATTCCGAAATCTTCAAACGTCAACAATGAACTCACAATTACTTCTAATGAAACTCGTTCATGTAAATAAACTCAAATGTACATAATATAAATAAAAGTAATAAATAAAATCGCTATTTAAACAGAAATTAAAAAAAAAAAATTTTTTGAAATTCTCTTACCTCTACCGAAAGGGCTATAATTTCTACATTTATCCATAGATTTTTTTCAAATAGGCAGTATTTTCTTCGCTAGGAATCTTTTAAAAAATAAAATAAAATATTTTTTTTCTATTTTTTATTTTTTGAAAAAAATCTACTTTTTCCAATTTGTTTAATGACTGTTAATAAACCACTGTTTCTAAGTGAAAGAGATATTTCAAACATTGGTAGCCACATTAATAGCTTCAATTTAACGCATAAGTCGACCTGATCGGGCATATACTCCAAAATTTATAGTGCAAATACTAAGGGTACCTCCGACGATAACAGAATTTTTAATAAAATTTTTTTAAAAAAAAATGTGTCCATAACAAATTTTTTGGTTTTGTTTTATATAACAGTATGCCACAATCTATACAAAAAAATAAGTTTTAGGTCTAGAACACAAAAAAAATTTTTTGTTGCTTAGTGGGATTAGTCCAAAAATGGGTGGGATGAGACTAATGGGCGTGGCCTCGCCCATATAAGCCAAATAGTGAATTTACAGTATCATGCACAATTTGTTAGCGAGAGTGCTGTAATTTTGTGCATATGTATATGATGGGAGTCTACGTGATTGGTCCGAAAAGAGGCGGATTCGGGCGTGACCCCGCCCATATAAGCCACATTTTGAAATTGAGATATCTTGCACAGTTTGTTAGGGATAGTACGGTAATGTATCTAATGATGATGATCATATAAGCCGAATTTGAAATTTAAATATCTTGCACAATTTGTTAGCGATAGTACTGTAATTCTATGTATGTGTATCTGGTGGCGGTGATTAGTCCAAAAATGGGTGGGATGAGACTAATGGGCGTGACCCCGATATGTAAGCCACATTTTGAAATTGAGATAACTTGTACAATTTGTTAGCGATAGTGCTGTTATTTTATGTACATGGGTCAGAATATTTAATATCGACCTATGTAGTTTATTTTTGGCTAAAATGTTTATAAGCAGTTACAAATAGGTAGAACAAGATCTCGCCATCATTTCTTATTAAAAAAATTTTCTTTGAAAAAATTTTATGGGCATTTTAATTTTTAAATAAATAATAAATTAGTTTTGTGTTTTACAAAACTTGTTATTGCTCTCGAACGGCTGAACCGATTTTTGCTAAGTTTACTTTGTTTTAAAAAGGAAACAATGCTCCAATTTTTTAGTGAAATTTTTTTTTTGTAAATTTTTTAAAAAAAAATTTTACGAAAGTTTTTTTGAAAAAACCTTTGTAGAAAAAATTGCTCCCCCGGAACAGTAAAGTTATGGACGACATACAAAGACTAGTCTGACAATGTTCGTCTGTTTTTGCAAAACATTGCACAGTGGTACGAATTCGAAAAGGGGAAATAATTCGACCGTTTCTTAACCAAACAACTGATTGCGTCCAAACTTAGCATGGTACATGAAGAGGTGTAAGAGAAGTTAAGTTTTATATTTGGGCCCCCTATGTCAGACAGGGGCGGAGCAAGAGGTCTTCAAATTTGGCCACATCGGGTGAAGAAAATGTTCAAGTACGTGTAACTCATATTTCTCTTCCGATTTATAAAATTTATTTTTGTGTGTGTTCTACTAACTGAGACTAAAAAAAACCTAAGCATTATCTCGTATAGTTACCGAGATATCTGCAATTGAAAATTGAATTTTTCATTTTTTCCCTAGTATAATGTATGTAAATATCGATTCCATACGTATCAACATGCCTGGATGGGGAATAAAATTTCCTATATGACGAAAAAAATTGGTTCGATATACCCAACAAAGGAGATGTGGAAGGGAATTGCACGTATATTAGCACTATTGGTACACCAGTAAATGATATATGCGCTGTGGCAATAGGTAATCTTGAAGTGGTGCATCATTTGGAAGTAGTAGAATTTATATGGTCTGACCATCTACCGAATAACTTAAAGTTATCCACTAACAAGGCTAGAACAAACCGTCAAAAAATTAATTTACTGCCAAAATTAAAATGGAACCGTATCTCGGAAGCGGAATACAAATCGAGATTAGATGAAAATTTTAAAATGATACAGAACAAAGGAACAGAGATTTGTATAAATGATCTAAGGGAAGTAATACTGAACTCATATAAAATACCAAGTATAAATAAAATTGAAAACCAAGGCAAAAACCTCTGGTTTGATAGAAAATGTAAATTAGGTCGAGATAAATCTATGAAATTTCTGAAAATCTACAGAATTTCCCAAAATGAGGAGGATAAAGGAATGTATTTAAAATACAAGCAGGAATTTAATAAATTATGCAATAAAAAACAGATCGAGTATTATAATCACTTAGAAATGAAACTTAACACGGTACATAGTAAACGATGGTGGGCTCTAGTGAGAGAAGTAAGGAACCAAGAGAACCATATTGGAGACTAAGTAACTGCTGAAAATTTTCGACAATACTATAATGATCTGCTGAACCCTATGACTAGAGCTGCAGAGATTTATTATGCTGCAATATTCATCAGAGATGAGAATCTGGATAAAGAAATCACAATTAGTGAAATTAAACAACAGCTGGCTAGAGCAAAAACCAACAAAGCTCCATGTGAGGACCGCACTTTTGTACATGCCACGGATGACTACTACTACTCCTGCAAGTGTTCAAACGAATTCACTGAGTCTTCCAGAAAAGCGTTATATTCCCAATACATAAAAAAGGCGATGCAAATCAACCGGGAAATTATAGAATATCCTTTATGAATTGCATAGGGAAAATTATGATGGGAACGGTTAACAATCGAATAACCGAATGGGTAAACCGAATTATGAATGAATACCAGGCGGGTTTTCGGAAGTACATACTACTTCACCATAGACAATATTTATAATCTAACAAACATTGTCCAAAGCAAATTCGCCGACACCCGGAAAGTATATTATCTCTTTATTGATTTTAAAGCGGCTTTCGATCGAGTACCGAGAAATTTGATAATCTACAAACTGCACCAGCTGGGATTATCGACAAAGATTCTAAATTTCATAGAAAAGGTCTATCAAAAGACTACATCCGCTGTGTGGACAGGAGCAGCACTCTCAACTGCTTTTGAAACAAAATCGGGTGTGAAGCAAGGATGTGTTTTGTCACCTTTTTTAATCGCACTATACCTAAACGACCACGATTTCATAGAAAGAGGTTTGTTTATAGATGAATTAAATATAAGAGTCCTCATGTATGCAGATGCCATTGTTATGTTGGCTGATGACGTGAGAGTATTGCCGTAAATGAGCAACAAGTTAGAAGAATACTGTCGAACTTGGGGTATGGAAGTAAACCTGGAGATATCCGAAATACTTATATTCAGAAAAGGTAGTAGAATAAGTAAAGAGGAAAGATGGACGCTAAATGGCTCAAATGTAAAAGTTGTACCAGAATATAAATATTTGGGAATAGTCCTAACTCCGAAAAAGTAATTTTCAAAGCATGTTTCCTATAAAAACTATGCAGCAAAAGTTAGCCTAAATGCAACGTGGAAAGATTTTGTTGGAAAGAAAGGAGTTTCATTACGTGCTAAATGGAAAATATTTACGGCAGTGACCAGGGCAATCCAAGCATATGGGACACAAGTGTGGGGAAACCCCTGGTTTGAAGACGTAGACAAGTTGCATAGGTATTTTATAAAGCGAATCCTAAGACTTCCTGACAACATTCCGAATTATGTGCTCAGCATTGAAACTGCACAAGAAGATTCACATTTCTACACTTATTGGTTACACCTAAAGTATGTAGCGAAAACTTGCTTCAGTTATGGAACCTGGAGACTTCCTTACAAGCTGTCCCAGAAGGGAATAGCAAAAAACATCGGATGGAACAAAGATTTTCAAAACAAACTACAGGAATATCATGTAAATATAAATGATGTATTACAAAGCAAGGATGTATTGAACAGTGCCTGTATTACCCTCTTTGGGAGAATGAAAAACCGCATATTCAACCAGCATATGGAAAGCGCACAGAAAGGTTTAGGTTAGGGTGGCAGCCGTTTTCTTTTTTATTTCTTCAGCTCACATAGACCAGTTTAGGTCCCTAGTGGTACCACGGGCTAAAATACCCTTCATCGAAACCGACCTGTTTCATATACAAATCTATCGATAGCACGAATATTGTTACTGGAAAGATCTGTAAGGTGCCTAGAAAGGCCGACCCAAGTAGGTCAAGTCGTCGTTTACTCAAAGCCGGACAGTCGCATAGCAAGTGCTCAATGCTCTCCACTTCTTCCTCATCTCCACAGCTTCTGCAGAAGTCATTGGAGTTTATACCCAATCTTCTGGCGTATTCGCCGATCAGGCAGTGTCCCGTCAGAACTGATACTAACGTAAACAATCTTTTCCTTTCCAGTGCGAGGAGATATTTTGACCGTCTCAGGTCATACCTTGGCCAGATTTGTCTAGCTACCCTACAGGTGCCGATTTGTGTCCATCTTTCGTTGGACTGCCCGATTTGTCTCTTGCCTAAGCCAAAGCTTGCACGTGGATAGTGGCGCACCAATATATGCAAATTCTTCGAGAATTTGTAAAGTCGTCCCTTTCCTAGCAAGTTCATCGGCTTTGCAGTTCCCCGGGAAATCCCTATGCCCAGGCACCCATATGAGGTGTATATTAAACTGCTCAGCCATCTCGTTAAGAGATCTGCGGCAGTCGAGGGCTATTTGTGAATTTAGGGATGTGGCCTCCAGAGAATTGATGGCAGCCTGGCTGTCCGAGTAAATGACAACGCCAGTGTTGGTTACTATGTTCCGACTCAGCCACTTGGCGACTTCCCATATTGCCATTATTTCGGCTTGATAGACACTGCAGGTATCCCGTAGTCTGTGAGCTATATCCAAATTAAGTTCTTCACAGTGTACTCCGAAGCCAACCTTTTCATCAAGCTTCGAACCATCCGTATAGAAGTGGAGATGGTTTCTATTTCCGGGTATTCTGCCATCCCTTTCATCCCTGGCTGGTATCATAGTGATGTAGTTCCTCTCAAAGGTGCGCACCGTTGATATATATTCCACTCGGTCGGTTACCATAGCACTACACTTTGATATCCTCATGTGACCGTAGTTCTTGTACCTCCACATTGATAGGCAGTTTAATCTTACTGCCGCTTTGGTTGCAACTTCTCTCCCGACAACATTAATCGGCAGTATATGGAGAAGGGCTTGTAGAGACTCAGTCGCTGTAGTCCTTAACGCTCCGCTTATGCACAGGCAGGCAGTTCTCTGAACCCTTGATAGCAGGTTTGTGATGGTTAGTTTGTCAGTTGGCGTCAACCATACCACAATGCCGTATAACAGTATTGGACGAACCACTGATATATATATCCAATGGAGAATTTTAGGAGAGAGGCTCCACCGCGACCCTACAGCCTTCCTGCAGGAATATAGGGCGATGTTGGCCTTCTTTACGAGTTCCAGTACGTTTAGTCGGAATGACAGTTCCTATCCAAAATTATTCCTAAAAATTCTGCACTTTCAGAAAAGACTAGATCTGTTCCATTTATACGAGGAGGAGGCTCTACATGAGGGTCATTATTCATCCTAGTAAAGAGAACCAATTCTGTCTTGTTTGGGTTAACACCCAAACCGCTGCTTCTGGCCCATCTAGCCAACTTGTTCAGAGCCACCTGTAGAATATCTCGGAGGATGTTTTCGAATTCACTCACTTCGATTGCCAGGACGTCCGCATATGCCACGACCTTGCAGCCACAACGTTCTAGATCTAGCAGGATTTCATTCACCGCTAGGTTCCAAATTAGTGGAGACAGTACTCCTCCTTGTGGGGTCCCTCTGTTTACAAACCGTGTTAGACTTGTGGACCCTAGAATGCTGTTATGCGTCTTCTGTTGAGTAGTCTTTGAATTAGTCTAATCAAGCTAGAGTTCACCTTTAGATGTGACAATGTCGCGATTACCGCATCTGGGTGTATGTTGTTAAAAGCCCCTTCTATGTCAAGAAACGCCACCATGGTGAATTCCTTGAAATGTAGGGACGATTCGATAGTACTCGTGCAGGGCTGATTCTGTAGACTTTCCCTTATTGTAAGCATGTTGGTTCCCCGACAGGAGTTTTGTCTCCAGGTTTTGCCTAATGAAATAATCTAAAAGTCTTTCCAGACTTTTCAATAGGAAAGAGGATAGGCTAATTGGTCTGTGTGTGATATCTTTCCCTCTTTGGGTATGAATACCACTTTGGTATCCCTCCATCGATTCGGGATGTATGAAAGCCTAATACAGCCTACATAAATTTTCTGCAGCCAGGGGATAATGTACTTTAACATTTTCTGCATTTCTGCTGGAGTGATGCCGTCTGGTCCAGGTGACTTGAAGAGCTCAAAGGTGACTTGATTGCTCGCTGTTTTTTGTCCAGTTGTTTGCCTCATCCTGCAAATACCCCACTGAACAAGGAGACGCGAATAGTACCTTCCTCAGCCTTGCCCACTTCGCCACAGAAGGAATACCAAGAGCGTCTTTTCGCCTTCCTAAGCTCCTTCTTATAGATCTTGAGTTGCCCTTTATATGCATCCCAATCATTAAAGGCTCCAGTAGATTTCGCCTTGTTGAAAAGCTTGTTGCAGGTCTTTTTCCTTGCCGTTAGCTCAGAAGTCCACCATTGAAGTTTAGTTTTACCCTTGTACCTTGTTTTTGGACAGGCTTCTTCAAGGGAACTATTGAATGATGTGGTGATATGCACGACCATATTATCCAGATGGGCTTTGTCATTCTGTTCATAAAGAAGTTTATGAACCGAGTGACAAAGCCTCATACAGGTGCCACTTTGTCTTCCTCACATTTCTGTGGACAGCAGGTTTAAGCTCTTTTTCGGCGATTTTGAACTCTATATAATGGTGATCTGAGAAAGAGTGGTCGTCCAGTACATTCCACCCAATAATTTTGTCTGACACCCGGTCAGTAGCAAACGTTACGTCTAGTACTTCTTGTCTGTCTTTAATTGTAAAGGTCGGTTTAGTGCCAAAGTTACAAATAGGTTGGTAGTTAGAATAATTAGGTTGGTAGTTAGAATAATTAGTCAGGAGAAAAATACTTAGATCTTTTCTGGCCAAAATGCAGGTTCTTGGAGTGCCGTCACAGTTGGCCACAAGCAGTTTAAAGTTTGGTGTCCTGATACCGCACACCCGTCCTCCTACTACATAGGGCTCCTGGATCAGGACGCTGTCTACTGCACCTGTGGACTGGCGCAGCAATAGAGACGCTGAGGCTGCTTTAGCGTGATGGAGGTTAATCTGTGGAATTCTTACCATCATTGGTAATCGACAGATTGACATCCACCCCGACAAGAGTGTTATCGGACTCTTCGTCCGTATCATCGGGGATCATGTCCCCGCCAGATGCGTCAAAGAGTCCGGAGACTTCCCTCAGTATCCGAAGTTGTGTTTTCATCCTCAGAGAATGACGTTACAGATCTTCTGTTAGAGTTGCAGTCACCAGAAATAATGGTTTTGTGGACCTCCGCACTTCCAGAACGCCATGTATCATCCACGGTCGACGACTCGCCTTCCACAGTGGGAGCTTTATCCTTCTTGTATACCTTCAAGACAATGGTCTCGAAACCATATTGCAGGGTTGCACTTGCACTTTGTATATGGGTGGTGGATTCAGCGTTAAGGATCAACCTTGCTAATTCTCCAATTATGGGTCGGAAGACCAGGATTGGAATCGTTTATTATCTCTAATATGTCGGCCGGGTTGGAGGGCTCTTCTGTAACCCAGGTGAAGGCTCTAGTGTGACTAGGGATGTTGTTTTTTCGACAACATCCAACTGGGCACCTGGCCACACCTCACCCGCTCGACACAGAGCAGCCTTAGACTCAGACTCAGAGCTTTACTCTCCCCTGATGCCATCCTGCATCGTTGCAGACTGGTGGTTTGCCCGGCATTTCTCTTCGGACATCGAGGTAATGAGCCATTATGGCGGATTGCACGTATCTCCATTTGTCCTTGAGGATGGATCCATCCTCACTACGTCTGTCTATAACAGCCATCACTAGACTCTCCTTCGCCACTTCATTGAAGGGCTTGGTGAGTGTCCTGTTGATGGTGACATTAGGGCCTCTTGCCTTTTTCGAAGGCAGGGGTTCATCAGGTGATCTGATTCTTTTGACTTTAATAGCCGTTAACACAGCTGAATTTGTGGCTCTTTCAGCCGGCTGATTGGCCTTAGAAGCATCTAAGACGCCTTTAGCCCAGGTAAGTGACTCTTTTTGTAGTCGTAGTAGTTGGGATGTTATGTGGAATGCAAGGCGGATATACAAAATATTGCATTTTTTTATGCCTCTGGGATAGCCGAGCTCGCGAAGATCATTACAGAAGAAAGAAATGGCCAACAAGAATACACATTGCATTGGGTGAAAACAACATAAAATAAACACCTCTCGTCCAAAAAGAAAACATTATTTTGCCAAAACTGCATGTTAAGCTGGGGCTCTTTAAAAATTTTGTAAAAGCCTTAAGGAAAGATGACAATACACTCTCATATTTAAAAAGTTTATTTAAACGTCTTTCTTTTCAAAAAATCGAAGAAGGCGTTTTTGATGGGCCTAAAATAAGGAAACTGATGAAAGATGTAAATTTCGAATCCTATTTGACGTCGGATGAAATTGCAGCATGTAGGTCGTTTAAGCTTTTAGCTTCAAATTTCCTTGGATCCAATAAAAGCCCGCAACGTGAAACAATGATTAATGATTTGTTAAAAAATTATGAAAAATTTGGTAAGAAATATATTTTTATATATTTATGTATATAACACATATGTATGTATTCTTCTAACTTATTTTTCGCTTTATGTATTCCAACAGTTGTAAATATGTCCCTCAAAATTCATTTCTTGCATTCTCATTTAAACTTGTTTCCCGAGAATCTTGGCGACGTAAGCGACGAACATGGGGAAAGGTTTCAACAAGAAATGAAGTGCATCGAGCGGCGTTACCAAGGGCACTGGGATGAAAGAATGATGGGAGATTTTATTTGGTTCCTCATTAGAGAAACCGATTCCGAAATCTACAAACGTCAACAAAGAACTCACAATTACTTCTAATGAAACTTGTACATGTAAATAAACTCAAATGCACATAATATAAATAAAAGTAACAAATAAAATCGCTATTTAAACAGAAATTAAAAAAAAGATTTTTTGACATTCTCTTACCTCTACCAAAAAGGCTATAATTTCTACGTTTATTCATAGATTTTTTTCAAGTAGGCATTATTTCCTCGCTAGAATGCAAGCTTTTAAAAATTGGAATAAAATATTTTTTTTCTATTTTTTATGTTTTTTTTTCGTCCCAGGAAATTTTTATTTTTTTTTTTGAAAAAATCTACTTTTTCCAATTTGTTTAATGACGGTTACTAAACCACTGTTTTTAAGTGAAAGAGATATTTCCGACATTGGTAGCCCACATTAATAGCATCAATTTAACGTATAAGTCGACCTGATCGGACATATACTCCAAAAATTATAGTGCAAATACTAAGGGTACCTTCGACGATACTAGTATTTTTAATAAAACTTTAAAAAAACAAGTAAGAAAGTTTCAGTCGGGTAAACCGACTTAGGTATACCCTCACTTTGTGAGTAATGTAATATTGAATATTACTCGAATTATTCTGTCAATTTGTGTGGGAGGTACCAGAAGGGGTTTATCAAATACACATATTTTTCGCTAAACATTAGATACTTTAAATTCATTGCACTGTGCCGAATTATAAGCATTTATGTGCGCTGGTAAAAACGTTATGAGATATTAAATTGTGGTATGATTTGGGCATTTTGTGTGGGAGGTACAAAAAGGGGTTTGGCAATAACGCCCATTTTTCACAGGGCTATAGGCACTATAAAAACATTACACTGTACAAAATTTCAAGTATTTTTATACACTGGTTTTAATGTTATAAGCTGTTAACTTTTGGTGCAAAAAGGTACCTTTGTGTGGGAGGTACCAAAAGGGGCGTGGCAACAACACCCATTTTTCCCTGGACTGTAGGCAATATAAAAGCATAATACTGTACAAAATTTCAAGTATTTTTATGCACTGGTATTAATGTTATAAGCTGTTAACTTTTGGTGCAAAATGGTGCATTTGTGTGGGAGGTACCAAAAGGGGCGTAGCAACATGGCCCATTTTTCTCGAGTTGATAGCGACTAATAAACTAATGCTATGTGTGGAATTTCAGAAGATTCGAATAAGTAGTATAGCCGTTATTAAAGATTCAATATTTAACAACATTTTAACACTTTGTGGGGGAGGTACTAGAAGGAGTGGACCAATATGGCCCATATTCGAACTTAGCCGGAGATAGAAAAAAATATTACCACGTACCAAATTTGAAGTCAATCGGTTACTCCTTTCGAGAGTTATCGTGCGCACCAGCCAGCAGACACACAGACAGACGGACGGACATTGCTCATTCGTCTTAAAATGACCCAAAACGAATATCCGCCTAACATACTTAGGTTCATAGATCACTCCTTCGATGTGTTACACTTTTTTTCGTAGCAAATGATATACATACCCTCGTCACACTACAGTGAGGGTATAAAAATTTATCCATAAAAAAAATTTGGGTTTTGATTTTATATAACAGTATGCCACAATCTATACAAAAAAATAATTTTTAGGTCTAGGACACAAAAAAAAATTTTTTGTTGCGTAGTGTTTCGCATATTGATTTTCAACGCACAAATTACGCATCTGCAGAGCCTATCTTATTTAAATCAGTAGTGAAGTTCTGTTTTATGTGTGTTCTTTATTTAACAAAATCAATAAGTATTCATTGTCTCTCAGAGACAGTTTAAAACATCACGGCTGATGTATCCGCTGAGATCTTTCCGAAGAAGGCCCATCCAAAAATGGTATTTTGGACATGAGGAAGTACAGCGGAGATTTCTATAGGAAGTCCGAGGTATATTTTATTCGCCACATCGTTTCCCAAAACCACGTTGTAGAACCAGGCCAGGTAGAAAGAGCATTCGGCGACGTCCCAGCGGTCGAAACGGTTCCATAATCTAGCCGGTGTTCCATGACGATGCGCGGTAAAGGGTGACGGGTCAATTCTTGCTGGCAATTTGAGCAACACGCTAAGAGGCATTAGGTAATCGTCTATCGCCGACAACCTTTTCGGTTGTTGCACTCGTCGATCTCGTGTGATATACCAAGACAATTCTCGCTAGCGTTTATCTGGTGAATAAATCCCATTCTCTCCTAAGGCTGCATTACAACCGCCGACACAACCGAAACGAGTGACGAGTTTCAAAGAGGGGCATCGGAATTTCTCCTGGTAGTTTCCCAGCGATAGGCCATGACTGAGGATAGACAAAATATAACAAAGTTATTAACGATAGGTGACGAAATCGAAGCTGGGACAGAAATATAGGAAAATTAAGTAGATCGAGGTAGTGGAACTAGTTTGTGCACAGGGCGAGTGATCACTCCAGCTGCCTTTTTCAAATCTACTACTCTAATGCAGCGATGGGCAAAAGCACTACCCGGGGTTTTTCCTCTCACGTGTACATGAGCACACACATTGAATGAGAGTTCACTATCATTCAGTCGCACTTGGACATTCGATCGACGAGGTTGTGTCGTCGCTTGTTGCTTAGCGTCCACATAAAGAAAAACTGTATTAAAAATTTAAATTTATTTATCGGTAAATACTAATTTTTAAGTGTGCCATGCGTAAACTCCTATGACTTTTTTATAATGGTAGAAGCATATCTGATATTCTTTGTATATGTAATATGTAGGTTAGGTTAGGTTAGGGTGGCAGCCGTATTTTTTATACAAGCTCACATAGACCAGTTTAGGTCCCTAGTGTTACCACGGGCTGAAATGCCCCTCATCGAAACCAACCTGTTTGATATACAAATTTGTCGATATTACGAATATCGGTACTGGAAAGATCTGTTAGGCTGCCTAGAAAAGCCGACCCCAGTATGTCCAGTCGTCGTTTACTCAGAGCGGGACAGTCGCATAGCAAGTGCTCAATGCTCTCCACTTCTTCCTCATCTCCACAGCTTCTGCAGAAGTCATTAGAGTCAATACCCAATCTTTTGGCGTGTTCGCCGATCAAGCAGTGTCCCGTCAGAACTGATACTAACGTAGACAATCTTTGCCTCTATAGTGCGAGGAGATATTTTGATCTTCTCAGGTCATACCTTGGCCAGATTTGTCTAGCTACTCTGCAGGTGCCGATTTCTGTCCATCTTTCGTTGGACTGCCTGATTGCCTCTTGCCTAAGCCAAAGCTTGCACGTGGATAGTGGCGCACCAATATATGCAAATTCTTCGAGAATTTGTAATGTCGTCCCTTTCCTAGCAAGTTCATCGGCTTTGCAGTTCCCCGGGATATCCCTATGCCCAGGCACCCATATGAGGTGTATGTTAAACTGCTCAGCCATCTCGTTAAGAGATCTGCGGCAGTCGAGGGCTGTTTGTGAATTTAGGGATGTTGCCTCCAGAGAATTGATGGCAGCCTGGCTGTCCGAGTAAATGACAACGCCAGTGTTGGTTACTATGTTGCGACTCAGCCACTTGGCTACTTCCCATATTGCCATTATTTCGGCTTGATAGACACTGCAGGTATCTGGTAGTCTGTGAGCTATATCCAATCTAAGCTCTGCACAGTGTACTCCGAAGCCAACCTTTTCATCAAGCTTCGAACCATCCGTGTAAAAGTGGAGATGGTTTCTATTACCTGGTTTTCTTCCAACCCATTCATCTCTCGCGGGAATCATAGTGATGTAATTTCTCTCGAAGGTGTACACCGTTGGTATATAGTCCACTCGGTCGGTTACCATAGCACTACACTTTGATATTCTCATGTGACCGTAGTTTTTGTACCTCCACATTGATAGGCAGTTTAATCTTATTGCCGCTTTGGTTGCAACTTCTCTCGCCACAATATTAATCGGCAGTATATGGAGTAGGGCTTGTAGAGACTCGGTCGCTGTAGTCCTTAAGGCTCCGCTTATGCTCAGGCAGGCAGTTCTCTGAACCTTTGTTAGTAGGTTGGTGATGGTTAGTTTGTCAGTTGCCGTCCACCATACCACAATGCCGTATAGCAGTATAGGACGAACTACTGCTATATATATCCAGTGGACGATTTTAGGAGAGAGGCTCCACCGCGACCCTACAGCCTTTTTGCAGGAATATAAGGCGACGTTAGCCTTCCTTACACGTTCCAAGACATTAAGTCTAAATAACAGTTTTCTATCTAGAATTATTCCTAAAAAATTTGCACTTTCAGAAAAGACTAGATCTGTTCCATTTATCCGAGGTGGAGGGTGCACATGTGGGACTTTATTCATCCTAGTAAAGAGAACCAATTCTGTCTTGTTTGGGTTAATGCCCAAACCGCTGCTTCTGGCCCATCTAGCCAATTTGTTCAGAGCCACCTGTAGAATGTCTCGGAGGACGTTTTCGAATTTGCCACTCACTGCGATTGCAACGTCGTCCGCATATGCCACGACCTTGCAGCCACAACGTTCTAGATCTAGCAGGATTTAATTCACTGCTAGGTTCCCAATTAGTGGCGACAGTACTCCTCCTTGTGGGGTCCCTCTGTTTACAAACCTTGTTAGAGTTGTGGACCCAAGACATGCTGTTATGCGTCTTCTGTTGAGCAGACTTTGAATTAGTCTAATCAAACTAGAGTTAACATTAAGATGTGACAGTGCCGCAATTACTGCATCTGAGTGAATGTTGTTAAAAGCCCCTTCTATGTAATATGTAGATATTGTTTACAACATATTTAAAAGTTCAAACATTTTTAAATACACACAACCAAAAAAAAATGTTAGACACTCTAAAAATTTTAATACAATATATAAGGAAAAAATACCTATTGAATATGTCCTTTTCTTTTTGCTTCTGAAAAATTTTTTTCTTTTTAACCTATCAAATGAAATATGTTAGAAAAATTAACATACCATTTTTGGCAGTGCACAAAGAGTGCGTTAGCACTTCTCACATGTACAGACATACGATATTGAATTTTGTGGAAGTATGTGTGTGCCCATCGCTGCTCTAATGTGCCCATCTGAGCCAGAATATAGCTTGATTCCAAGACGCCATTCATTAAGTCTCCCTAGTTCATGACCTAGAACTACTAAATCGTTCAGCTTCACATTTTCAGTAGGGCGCTGCCATTTGTTTCTCTTATGCAGCTCTCGAGTTGAATGACCTTTAATCGGTGCCACCCATTTAATAAAGCAGTTTTCTTTAATATTTCTTCTGGCTCAGCCGGAGACAGTAAAGGAGCACCTACTAAAAAGTGGCCAGGAGACAGGGCTGTCAAATCGTTGATATCATCCGATTGTGGGGTCAGAGGTCTGGAATTTAGGCAAGCTTCGATGGATACAAGGATGGTGCTAAATTATTCATATGTGAGGCGAATCTGACCTGCAATCTTTTTGAGATGTGTCCTGCAGCTTAATAGTGCCACACTAACCTCTTTCAGCTCTGACAACGATTTCACCAGATTGATTTTGATTTCTCTGGCTGCGCCAACGACTTTTCGACCATTGTCTGAATATATTTTATTGGGACAGTAGCCAACATAAGCTGGGGCCCTCCATGCAGAGTCAGCTTATGGATAAATCCTACATATAGCCTTGCGAAGCGACTTTGAGGAAACAGAATAACCGGATGACTAGACAGTGTATGACAGAGATAGTGTGGATCCTAGACGACCATTCGCACGGATAAGCTGAGTCAGAGTGAGAAGGGAACTCTTCGAATCGATCGCTTTATTCTGAGGAAGAGAAGCGTATTCCTTTGGAAAATAGATCCCTTGAGACAGATCCATAAGACGATTACGTGTAGCTACAAATTCCTGCGTAGTCTGTCGTACGTTACAAAACTTGACTTTTTATGAATGAGTGGCTTTGAGAAAACGCATCATATATGCAACCACGTGGATTGCCTTAGAGAGACAGGAAAAACGGACTAAAATGTCCTCGAGATCCGCAAAAATAGATAAAGGGGCCTTTGAGGGTTTTTTTTCAAGATTAGTATATAACCCTCCGGGTTGCTAGATCAGCGGGATTGTCATAAGTGGAAACATGCTTCCAATTGGGACCAACTTCCTCCTGAATTTTTGCAACGATAGTGGTACAGGTATGCGAGGTATCTGAGCCATACAAGGACGATAGTTGAGTCGGACCATAAATGAATATATTTATTCTCAACTCTGAGCTGGGGCAGATACGCATTAACCAATGCCGCTAACAGTAAAACTCCACACAGTTCTAGTCGGGGCAGAGAAACTTTCTTAATCGGGGCTACTTTCGACTTCGATACAAGAAGATTAGTGCAAATACGACTTTCTACACTAATTCGTATGTATAAAACGGCTGCATACGCTAACTCTGAGGCATCGCAAAACCCGTGGAAATCCACGAGACAGTTTGGGGAATAATTAACCTATCTGGGAAAACGAATTGAGTATATTTCTGGATAAATGATTTCCATTTAAACAGAGACAGTGGTTTTAAAGGATCATCACATTTTATGTCGTCCAGCCAGAGCTGTTGCATAAGAACTTTAGCCGCAATTATTACCGGAGACAACCATCCCAACGGGTCGAAAAGTCTTGCAATAACAGATAAAACCTCTCTTTTTGAAAACGAAATCGAATCTTGTATTTTTTCTGTTACGAAATAGAACGAATCGTTTGCCGCATTCAACCTAATTCCTAATGTTTTTTCCGTACTCTTGTCGTCGAATGTTAGGAGTTCTTCATTCAGTAAATGATCCCGAGGCAGATCTTTAAGTATTTCCAAGCTATTTGACGTCCACTTTTGAAGATGGAATCCTGCGGACATCAATATGTCCGTTAACTGTGTCCTAGACTCAATGGCTTCAGAGATAGAATGAGCGCCCACTAACGCGTCATCATCGTACATACTCTCTCTGAGAATGTTTGATCCTTTTGGAAACCTGTGGTGCTCATCTTCTGCCAACTGCGGAAGCATCCGTAACGCCAAATACGGAGCACAATTTACCCCAAAGGTGACAGGTTGCAATTTAAAATCTTTTATTTCCTCATCAGAGGCTGATCGAAACAATATTCTTTGAAATGGCGCGTGTTTTGTATTTACCAGAATCAACCTATACATCTTCATTGTATCGGCGTTGAATACGAACAGGTATAGTCGCCAACTCAAAATTAAAGAAACAATGTCCTTCTTTAGGACTGGATCAACATATAACAAGTCTTTTAGACTTTTACCATTCGCTGAGGGACACGAAGCATTAAAGACGTCAAATAATACATGATTCTGTATTATTTGGCGCATTGGCTAAATCCATTTGTCCCAGGGACAGATATTCATTGATGACCTCGTCATAGATTTTCTTAAGACTTATCGTAATTGTTGTATTTCTGACACTGGGTCAGAGAAGAAGTAGTCCCCTGTGGACCATACATATCAGTTACACTTTCAAGTGCATGAAATCTTAGAAAAATTTTTAATTCCTCCCATTGGAGCATCTCGGTTTTCTTGGAAATCGACTGTTCCCACAGAGACAGTGTTAACTTTGCAATTTTGACGAACACTGGAAGACAAAAATTGGATCCCACGATCCTATGTCTAATCTTGTACAACTTCAACACCGAAACGTTTTTGCTTCAGCCCAATGTACAAAGAATTTATTTGACCAGGCTTTGTGATTCTCCAACTCAAGGAATGTTTTAAACCGGATTAGTTCCGTACAAATGTTCACAAAAATAATGTATATGGACCCACTGTATTAAAAATTATTTTCGAAATTAATAATTTTCGTTTTTGACCCACTGTGCAAAAACTTTGGATAGGTATTACATGTATATTTGTATTTAAAAGGACAAATTAGTTTCCTCAGATACTGTAATGAATACCCTTATTATTATTTGTATGTACTACCTGCTGGTATTTATCGATACTATATTTATTATTATGGAAATATTGTATCATCTTCAAATGTTCTTGGATTGACATTGATTCGTCTTTGCTCATGAAACTGAACGGTTGTTCAATAAATAGAACAATTTTTAGAAACTACGTGTGTTGTTGTTGTTTCTTTTGTTAATAGTTGTGGTGCGAATTGAACTATTACATTGGCGCAGTCGGTAGGATTCTTGCCTACACAAAAACAACATCACAACGGGTTTTTTTGTTTGAGCAACGCAAATAATTAACACATGTCTCAAGACGAGAATTTGGAACAAAATCCATTAGCATCAAGTGTAGTAATTTCCAGAATGTAATCCGTTGGTACTATAGGACCATTCGACATATCCCGTGGGGAGAATTGGTCGAATTACTATGCGCGCATCGAGTTGTTCCTGTTGGCCAATGACGTTCAAAGAGATTCTCGAAAGAAAGCTACTTTCCTTACTTTGGCTGGAGCAGCACTGTACGATCTCCTAGCGTCATTGGTTTCTCCAAAACAGGTGAGTGACTTGAATCTTATGCAGATTAGTCAAACACTCACAAATCATTTTTCCCCCCGACCTTCTGAGATTGCATCATTCTACAAATTTCACAAACGCGATGAGAGTTTCGCAAACTATGTGGCGGCTTTGCGTACACTTGCTGTTGACTGCAATTTTGGAAGTGCATTAGACAGAAAGCTCAGAGATCGTCTCGTCTGTGGACTGAGGGATGAGGCGCTACAGCGCTGTCTTTTATCTGAGAGCGACCTTCTGCCTCAAAAAGTTATCGATAGAGCTTCCATTGCAGAAGCTGCTTCCAGAAATATACTGGAAATTCGCCATCCTGAGCAAATTCATTTCATTTCAAGGCGGAAACATGAACATTTTCCCAAATCCGAATTTGCACGCAAGGAGGCATGTAATGGATGTGGAGGAAATCACCAAAGAACTCAGTGCGCGCATCGTGATAAGGTATGTGCGAATTGTCAAAAGACCGGCCACATACAAAAGGTGTGTCGTTCTCCTGCAGCAGGAAAAGTGGCTCATCCTGTTACGCGTAACAAGCAGGTGCCACAGAAACGTAAATTTAAAAGTATTTTTCAAGCGGTAAATCAAATTTTGCCAAGTACCAATATGAAGAAAACGGTAAGGTTAGATTGAAGAGAGGAGACGTTTAAACGTCTCATGTCCATGGACATACACTTAAGACAGTGGTTCGGCCTGTTGTGCGCTCCTTATTTATGATTCTTTATACCTCGCGAGTTACAGAAAATCGGTACTAGACACGAATTTTCTCAGTATCTTCCAGTCATATCAGACCCGAAATGTTGTTGCATGTGTGAAAGCCGGGCAATGACACAGAAAATGTTCCATCGTTCGATGTTTTCCCTGCATGCCCTGTATTCGTCGTTTTCTGCTAGTCCTATGCCATGAAGTAAGCTTGAGTGTCCCGTTAGAACACTCATCATCTTACTAATATCGATCTTGTTTAGTTTCAGAAGACTTCTTGTTTTCTCTTCATTTGGGTCACCCCACAGTATCTATGCAGTTGCTCGTACTGTTGCGCTATTGCACACAGTTTTGTGAGCCATCACTGCCCTGATTGCTCGAACTTCTGCTTGAAATACCGTGTTATGGTCAGGGAGGCGGAAGTGAAGTTCGACTTCTGGTACATCAATAAAAAGTCCCAGACCCGTCCTTCCTCCTCGCTTCCAAAGTTCCATTTTCCCAGGAGCGTCAGTCTGGCACAAACTTATCACAGGTAGCTGTAAGCCGCACTTCAGGAATGCGGTCGGATATTTCTGGCGTTTGAATGTGACCAACTAGAGATTCTAAAATCTTTTGATGGTACGACTTGTGGTCTCGATTTATCCATTCACCCATCACTTGTAGACGTCTTGCTGTGAGGGCTGCCTCATACTTTATACGGATGTCTATTGGTTGGATGTGCAGTATAGTCTCCAACGCTTTTGTTGGTGCAGTTCTAAATGCCCCGCTTATGCATAGACAGCACATACGTTGAATTTTTTGCAAAGGTATTACGTTGCACTTCTTGTCCATTGATGTCCACCACACTACACAGGCGTAGGTGATTATTGGTCTAATCACGCTCATGTAAAGCCAGTGAGTCATATTTGGACGTAGTCCCCATTTTGAACCTATAGCTCTTCTGCACAACGACCAACATCTGTGGTCGTTTCCAACATCTGTGGTCGTTTCCAACATCTGTGGTCGTTTCCAACATCTGTGATCGTTTCCAACATCTGTGGTCGTTTCCAACATCTGTGGTCGTTTCTTAACTCTTTCTTCAAGATGATCTTTCCAGTACAGTTTCTGATCCAAGATTACTCCTAAGTATTTTACTTTTTTAGTTATAGCAATTGTCTTATTCAGGAATCGAGGCCGGGTAAAACGTGGGACATATTTCTGTATTGTCTGGGTTAACATTTAATCCCCTTGGTTGTGCCCAATTATATGCTATATTAAGAGCCTCTTCAGATATTCTGCATAATAGATTTGGATGAAAGCCCCGTAGAAGTATTACAACGTCGTCTGCCTAACAGACTGGTTTAATTCCTTTATTGGTGAGGGCTTTTAGGAGACTGTGTATCGTCGTAACCCATAGAAGAGGCGATAAAATGCCCCCCTGAGGTATACCAGGTATACCAGGTATACCAATTAGAGACAAGGTAAATGTCTCTAATTTTTATGTCATATGACCCACAAATAATTCACCTATTCTTTAGCATATTGTTGATCCAGTTTTTCAGCGCCCGGTAAACCTGAAACTCGTCTAAGGACTGGATAAGTGTATCGGTCTGTACATTGTTAAATGCGCCCTCAATGTCTATGCAAACAGCAAGTGTATACATTTCTTTACTGAAGGACTCTTTATGTCATATGACCCACAAATAATTCACCTATTCTTTAGCATATTGTTGATCCAGTTTTTCAGCGCCCGGTAAACCTGAAACTCGTCTAAGGACTGGATAAGTGTATCGGTCTGTACATTGTTAAATGCGCCCTCAATGTCTATGCAAACAGCAAGTGTATACATTTCTTTACTGAAGGACTCTTCTTATTTTTAACAGGAAATAAGTTAGGCTAATGGGTCGATAAGACTTTGGGGTCGAATAACTCACCTTGCCAGGCTTGGTATGAAGACCACCCTAGATTCCTGCCAGTTTTTTTCACTATCAATCAGTCGCACTTGGACATTCGATAAACGAGGTTGTGTCGTCGCTTGTTGCTTAGCGTCCACATAAAGAAAAAATGTATTAAAAATTGCAACAACATTTTTTGTTTGCTGTATTTATCGGTAAATACAAATTTTTAAGTGTGCCATGCGTAAACTCCTATGACTTTTTTATAATGGTAGAAGCATATCTGATATTCTTTGTATATGTAATATGTAGATATTGTTTACAACATATTTAAAAGTTCAAACATTGTTAAATACACACAACCAAAAAAAATGTTCGACACTAAAAATTTTAATACAATATATGAGGAAAAAAATACCTATTGAATATGTCATTTTTTTTGCTTCTGAAATATTTTTTTCTTTTTAACCTATCAAATGAAATATGTTAGAAAAATTAAAATACCATTTTTGGCAGTGCACAAAGAGAGCGTTAGCACTTCTCACATATACAGACATACGATATTGAATTTTGTGGAAGTATGTGTGTGTCCATCGCTGCTCTAATGTGCCCATCTGAGCCAGAATATAGCTTGATTCCAAGACGCCATTCATTAAGTCTCCCTAGTTCATGACCTAGAACTACTAAATCGTTCAGCTTCATATTTTCAGTAGGGCGCTGCCATTTGTTTCTCTTATGCAGCTCTCGAGTTGAATGACCTTTAATCGGCGCCACCCATTTAATAAAGCAGTTTTCTTCAATATTTCTTCTGGCTCAGCCGGAGACAGTAAAGGAGCACCTACTAAAAAGTGGCCAGGAGACAGGGCTGTCAAATCGTTGATATCATCCGATTGTGGGGTCAGAGGTCGGGAATTTAGGCAAGCTTCGATGGATACAAGGATGGTGCTAAATTATTCATATGTGAGGCGAATCTGACCTGCAATCTTTTTGAGATGTGTCCTGCAGCTTAATAGTGCCACACTAACCTCTTTCAGCTCTGACAACGATTTCACCAGATTGATTTTGATTTCTCTGGCTGCGCCAACGACTTTTCGACCATTGTCTGAATATATTTTATTGGGACAGTAGCCAACATAAGCTGGGGCCCTCCATGCAGAGTCAGCTTATGGATAAATCCTACATATAGCCTTGCGAAGCGACTTTGAGGAAACAGAATAATCGGATGACTTGACAGAGATCGTGTGGATCCTAGACGACCATTCACACGGATAAGCTGAGTCAGAGTGAGAAGGGAACTCTTCGAATCGATCGCTTTATTCTGAGGAAGAGAAGCGTATTCCTTTGGAAAATAGATCCCTTGAGACAGATCCATAAGACGATTACGTGTAGCTACAAATTCCTGGGTTTTTTTTCAAGATTAGTATATAACCCTCCGGGTTGCTAGATCAGCGAGATTGTCATAAGTGGAAACATGCTTCCAATTGGGACCAACTTCCTCCTGAATTTTTGCACCGATAGTGGTGCAGGTATGCGAGGTATCTGAGCCATACAAGGACGATAGTTGAATCGGACCATAAATGAATATATTTATTCTCAACTCTGAGCTGGGGCAGATACGCATTAACCAATTCCGCTAACAGTAAAGCTCCACACAGTTCTAGTCGGGGCAGAGAAACTTTCTTAATCGGGGCTACTTTCGACTTCGATACAAGAAGATTAGTGCAAATACGACTTTCTACACTAATTCGTATGTATAAAACGGCTGCATACGCTAACTCTGAGGCATCGCAAAACCCGTGGAAATCCACGAGACAGTTTGGGGAATAATTAACCTATCTGGGAAAACGAATTGAGTATATTTCTGGATAAATGATTTCCATTTAAACAGAGACAGTGGTTTTAAAGGATCATCACATTTTATGTCGCCAGAGCTGTTGCATAAGAACTTTAGCCGCAATTACTACCGGAGACAACCATCCCAACGGGTCGAAAAGTCTTGCAATAACAGATAACACCTCTCTTTTTGAAAACGAAATCGCATCTTGTATTTTTTCTCTTACGAAATAGAACGAATCGTTTGCCGCATTCAACCTAATTCCTAATGTTTTTTCCGTACTCTTGTCGTCGAATGTTAGGAGTTCTTCATTCAGTAAATGATCCCGAGGCAGATCTTTAAGTATTTCTAAGCTATTTGACGTCCATTTTCGAAGATGGAATCCTGCGGACATCAATATGTCCGTTAACTGTTTCCTAGACTCAATGGCTTCAGAGATAGAATGAGCGCCCACTAACGCGTCATCATCGTACATACTCTCTCTGAGAATGTTTGATCCTTTTGGAAACCTGTGGTGCTCATCTTCTGCCAACTGCGGAAGCATCCGTAACGCCAAATACGGAGCACAATTTACCCCAAAGGTGACAGGTTGCAATTTAAAATCTTTTATTTCCTCATCAGAGGCTGATCGAAACAATATGGCGCGTGTTTTGTATTTACCAGAATCAACCTATATCATTGTATCGGCGTTGAATACGAACAGGTATAGTCGCCAACTCAAAATTAAAGAAACAATGTCCTTCTTTAGGACTGGACCAACATATAACAAGTCTTTTAGACTTTTACCATTCGCTGAGGGACACGAAGCATTAAAGACGTCAAATAATACATGATTCTGTATTATTTGGCGCATTGGCTAAATCCATTTGTCCCAGGGACAGATATTCATTGATGACCTCGTCATAGATTTTCTTAAGACTTATCGTAATTGTTGTATTTCTGACACTGGGTCAGAGAAGAAGTAGTCCCCTGTGGACCATACATATCAGTTACACTTTGAAGTGCATGAAATCTTAGAAAAATTTTTAATTCCTCCCATTGGAGCATCTCGGTTTTCTTGGAAATCGACTGTTCCCACAGAGACAGTGTTAACTTTGCAATTTTGACGAACACTGGAAGACAAAAATTGGATCCCACGATCCTACGTCTAATCTTGTACAACTTCAACACCGAAACGTTTTTGCTTCAGCCCACTGTACAAAGAATTTATTTGACCAGGCTTTGTGATTCTCCAACTCAAGGAATTTTTTAAACCGGATTAGTTCCGTACAAATGTTCACAAACATAATGTATATGGACCCACTGTATTAAAAATTATTTTCGAAATTAATAATTTTCGTTCAAAATATTTTCGTTTTTGACCTACTGTGCAAAAACTTTGGATAGGTATTACATGTATATTTGTATTTAAAAGGACAAATTAGTTTCCTCAGATACTGTAATGAATACCCTTATTATTATTTGTATGTACTACCTGCTGGTATTTATCGATACTATATTTATTATCGAAATATTGTATCATCTTCAAATTTTCTTGGATTGACATTGATTCGTCTTTGCTCATGAAACTGAACGGTTGTTCAATATATAGAACAATTTTTAGAAACTACGTGTGTTGTTGTTGTTTCTTTTGTTAATAGTTGTGGTGCGAATTGAACTATTACATTGGCGAAGTCGGTAGGATTCTTGCCTACACAAAAACAACATCACAACGGGTTTTTTTTTTGTTTAAGCAACGCAAATAATTAACACATGTCTCAAGACGAGAATTTGGAACAAAAGCCATTAGCATCAAGTGTAGTAATTTCCAGAATGTGATCCGTTGGTACTATAGGACCATTCTACATATCCCGTGGGGAGAATTGGTCGAATTACTATGCGCGCATCGAGTTGTTCCTGTTGGCCAATGACGTTCAAAGAGATTCTCGAAAAAAAGCTACTTTCCTTACTTTGGCTGGAGCAGCACTGTACGATCTCCTAGCGTCATTGGTTTCTCCAAAACAGGTGAGTGACTTGAATCTTATGCAGATTAGTCAAACACTCACAAATCATTTTTCCCCCCGACCTTCTGAGATTGCATCATTCTACAAATTTCACAAACGCGATGAGAGTTTCGCAAACTATGTGGCGGCTTTGCGTACACTTGCTGTTGACTGCAATTTTGGAAGTGCATTAGACAGAAAGCTCAGAGATCGTCTCGTCTGTGGACTGAGGGATGAGGCGCTACAGCGCTGTCTTTTATCTGAGAGCGACCTTCTGCCTCAAAAAGTTATCGATAGAGCTTCCATTGCAGAAGCTGCTTCCAGAAATATACTGGAAATTCGCCATCCTGAGCAAATTCATTTCATTTCAAGGCGGAAACATGAACATTTTCCCAAATCCGAATTTGCACGCAAGGAGGCATGTAATGGATGTGGAGGAAATCACCAAAGAACTCAGTGCGCGCATCGTGATAATGTATGTACGAATTGTCAAAAGACCGGCCACATACAAAAGGTGTCGTTCTCCTGCAGCAGGAAAAGTGGCTCATCCTGTTACGCGTAACAAGCAGGTGCCACAGAAACGTAAATTTAAAAGTATTTTTCAAGCGGTAAATCGAATTTTGCCAAGTACCAATATGAAGAAAACGGTAAGGTTATGTTGAAGAGAGGAGACGTTTAAACGTCTCATGTCCATGGACATACACTTAAGACAGTGGTTCTGTTGTGCGCTCCTTATTTATGATTCTTTATACCTCGCGAGTTACAGAAAATCGGTACTAGACACGAATTTTCTCAGTATCTTCCAGTCATATTCTCTGAGATGAGTCAAGTCTGGTAATTTGTCGGACCCGAAATGTTGTTGCATGTGTGAAAGCCGGGCAATGACACAGAAAATGTTCCATCGTTCGATGTTTTCCCTGCATTCGTCGTTTTCTGCTAGTCCTATGCCATGAAGTAAACTTGAGTGTCCCGTTAGAACACTCATCATCTTTCTAATATCGATCTTGTTTAGTTTCAGAAGACTTCTTGTTTTCTCTTCATTTGGGTCACCCCACAGTATCTATGCAGTTGCTCGTACTGTTGCGCTATTGCACACAGTTTTGTGAGCCATCACTGCCCAGTGCTTCAACTCATTTTTCGTGGCTTCGAAAGGTTTCCAATTTTCCAAGATTATTACTCGAAGTACTCTGCCCTTTGAAGCCAAGCTGTTTGCCCGTTCATTTCCAATCACTCCGTTGTGTCCTGGTACCCAAATACGCAATACGCAATTGACCAATATTATAATCATTTATCGTTCTTTTACAGTCCAACACAGTTCTGGATTTGACCCTTTCCGATGTTATTGCTTTAATCGTCATTTGGCTATCTGTGAAGATGTTGGCATATTTTGGCTTTGTGGAGTTACTGAGCCAGTTCACACACTCCGTGATTGCTCGAACTTCTGCTTGAAATACCGTGTTATGGTCAGGGAGGCGGAAGTGAAGTTCTACTTCTGGTTCATCAATAAAAAGTCCCAGACCCGTCCTTCCTCCTCGCTTCCAAAGTTCCATTTTCCCAGGAGCGTCAGTCTGGCACAAACGTATCACAGGTAGCTGTAAGCCGCACTTCAGGAATGCGGTCGGATATTTCTGGCGTTTGAATGTAACCAACTAGAGATTCTAAAATCTTTTGATGGTGCGACTTGTCGTCTCGATTTATCCATTCACCCATCACTTGTAGACGTCTTGCTGTGAGGGCTGCCTCATACTTTATACGGATGTGTATTGGTTGGATGTGCAGTATAGTCTCCAACGCTTTTGTTGGTGCAGTTCTAAATGCCCCGCTTATGAATAGACAGCACATACGTTGAATTTTTTGCAAAGGTATTACGTTGCACTTCTTGTCCATTGATGTCCACCACACTACACAGGCGTAGGTGATTATTGGTCTAATCACGCTCATGTAAAGCCAGTGAGTTATATTTGGACGTAGTCCCCATTTTGAATCTATAGCTCTTCTGCACAACGACCAACATCTGTGGTCGTTTCCAACATCTGTGATCGTTTCCAACATCTGTGGTCGTTTCCAACATCTGTGGTCGTTTCCAACATCTGTGGTCGTTTCTTAACTCTTTCTTCAAGATGACCTTTCCAGTACAGTTTCTGATCCAAGATTACTCCTAAGTATTTTACTTTTTTAGTTATAGCAATTGTCTTATTCAGGAATCGACGTCGGGTAAAACGTGGGACATATTTCTGTATTGTCTGGGTTAACATTTAATCCCCTTGGTTGTGCCCAATTATATGCTATAGTAAGAGCCTCTTCAGATATTCTGCATAATAGATTTGGATGAAAGCACCGTAGAAGTATTACAACGTCGTCTGCCTAACAGACTGGTTTAAGTCCTTTATTGGTGAGGGCTTTTAGGAGACTGTGTATCGTCGTAACCCATAGAAAAGGCGATAAAATGCCCCCCTGAGGTATACCACGATTTACCTTGTCTCTAATTTTTATGTCATATGACCCACAAATAATTCACCTATTCTTTAGCATATTGTTGATCCAGTTTTTCAGCGCCCGGTAAACCTGAAACTCGTCTAAGGACTGGATAAGTGTATCGGTCTGTACATTGTTAAATGCGCCCTCAATGTCTATGCAAACAGCAAGTGTATACATTTCTTTACTGAAGGACTCTTCTATGTGGTGCACTACCTCAGCTGTTTCCACAGACTTTCCTCTGTTATCAATTATTCGTTCCATTATTTTTAACAGGAAATAAGTTAGGCTAATGGGTCGATAAGCCTTTGGGGTCGTACAACTCACCTTGCCAGGCTTTGGTATGAAGACCACCCTAGATTCCTGCCAGTTTTTTTGGGGTATAAGAATGGGTTAGGTATAAGTGAAGACTCCATCCAGATGAGTTGATACCAGATCCACCTCATTTTGCAGAAGTGCTGGAAATATTCCATCCGGTCCCGCAGCCTTAAAGGGAGAGAAACCTTGTATCGCTTCTTTAACCATGTCATTTGTTATATCCGTAATAGGTACTTGTTGCAATACATTTTCATTCTTTAACTGTTTCTCTGTTGGTCCAGCATTACCAGTCGGAAAATGAGTTTTCATCAAGAGTCTTACGGTATCCACTATAGTTTCGATCCATTTACCCGTGTCATCCACCATGTTTCGGTTTGGACATGAGTTTTTGAGAGGAACTTTTTCATTTTAGACATGCTGTTAACGCTGTATACCTGTTCACAGAAAAGCCTCCAGGAGTTACGTTTCGCCGATCTAATGATTTTATTGTATTCTTTAAGTCTTCTGTGGTAGTCGTCCCAATATACTGATTGTTTTTTACGTCGAGCTCTTTGCCAATCGAGCGAATTTGTCCTGTCATCCAGGGTTTCTCATAGGCAGATTTCCTTTCTCGAAGTGGGCAACTATCTTCGAATGATTTTACAAGAGCCTCGGTAATCTTCTTCACATTGATATCAATGTTTTCTGCACATAGATAATCGCGTGTAGGCTGCCCCAATCGATTTCTAAGTAGATTTCCGAAATTAGTCAAGTCGGTCTTAGCCTTATTACGGAAACTTATTGGGTTTGGCGGTGGCCGTGCAATTTTAAACCTTATATAACGGTGGTCTGAATATGAGTGTTCATCCGAAACCCTCCACTCATGGATCTCATCAATAACATTTTTTGAACATATCGTTATATCTAATACTTCTTCCCTAATTTTCTTAACAAAGGTTGCAGTGTTTCCTATGTTTAGAGTTATGAGGTTATTTGTATTGAAAAATTCTATAAGGGCGTTTCCCCTTTTAATGGTGTTAGTACTACCCCAGCTAATAACTCATTACTTGTGTGTTTGGATTCTCTCACCAGACGTTGCAATTCTGACGTAGGTAGCAATGTCGGCGCATCGAATGGCAGATATATTGACGCCAGGTACATATTTCCATTACCTTGCCTCAGCACCGTTGCGTCCGATGTTGACAACTCTGGAGAGAAAAACATAAGTTTTTATGACACAAAATACAAGTCCTTGGACGAGTACCTGTGTAAGCGTAGAAAAGGTTACAGTTCACATGGTTTAATCTAGTAACCTTGTTGCTAGTTGTCCATGGTTCCTGGATCAAAGCAATATGAACCTGCCTTTATTTATGATGTCCATCAGAGCGTTGGATGCTGCCTCGCTCCGGTGGAGGTTTATCTGGATGACCTCAATCATTGTCTTTCCAGTAAAAGTTTCTTTTGGGAGTCTATCCTATCTGGTGGTACTCCCTCATTATTTGGTAGTGGGTCATTCTCCTCCTTTCGTTCACTACCTATTACACCATCTTCCAGTCGACAATTTTGGGAGGCGGTGTTATTTTTTGTCGCTCCTTCATTATTTTGAATCGTTTTGTGGCTCTTTTTATGTTGATCACCACCTTTGCTGGGGACTTCCTGCAAAAGTGGCGGTAGTATTGGTGAACTGGTGGTGTTATTGACTACTTCCACATCAGTTTTTGGCAGTGTCTCACTTGTCTCCATCCGTTCACTACCAGTGTTTGCCTCTTCAGACAGAACATTTGGACTCGATTCATCTGTCCTGCCAATCGGGACCTTTCCAATTTTGAAAAAGACTGTCCCGATCAAGAAGTACGCCAAGCCCTTCGCCATGACAAGATTGTTCTACGATTCTGGGTCTATGCCCAACACGAGGAGAGTACCGGAATGTTTTGAATTCTGTTTGCCAATGATGTCGAGTATGTACTCTGATGAGAACTTACTGGGACATCCCTTAACATATAGGGTCGTTTTTATGAGTTCAGGAATATAGCTTTTCCTTGCCAATTTTAGCTTTGCGCCGTCCCAAGGTGAGGGGAAGCTATCCACAAGTTTTACGAGGACACCAGCGCAGCGTTGTGATGCCAGCCTTAGCATCAAAACACCCCTCTTAAACTTGCAACTCATTACTTCGATTGGTGGTTCATCCTTAGATCCACAAGTTTTACGAGGACACCAGCGCAGCGTTGTGATGCCAGCCTTAACATCAAAACACCCCTCTCAAACCTGCATCTCATTACTTCGATTGGTGGTTCATACTTAGATTCGAGGACGTACTCCGCTACCCTCGTATAGACCAAATCTTCGAAGTTACTCTTTTGGTCTTCGGGGATTCTGCCAGATACACTACTGCTATCAATTATGGCATAGCATAGATCGTCTCGAAAATGTTGTTTAGCTATATTATAATAAGACGCTGGCTTCTTACCCTTCTTTACGGCCAATTGATTTTTCCGTATCTGTAGAGTCTTTTATTTTTCCGTGTTTGTAGAGTCTTTTTGTTTAAAGCCTCATCCTTAAAGGACTTCACCTGCGTTACTGGGTCAACTTTACCGCCCACGATCGAAGGACCCAGGCTAGAGACCTCCTTTTGTGTGGTTACGTTAGGCTTCTCCGAATTACTGGAAGACGGCGAGCCCTTTTTCTTCTTAGTCACTTTCACAGCGCTATGTTCTTCGGGAGACCTGACTCTTTTAGCGGCCTCCATGTTTGTGTTGGAGGTAGAATTGTCAGGTTCATCCCGTAATAGGTTCTGTCGGTTCAAATTATTCAGTTTCCTTCTTTTTGCCCCTGACAGTCTCTTTGAGGTAGCAACAATAGTTATATTGTTTTCATTTGATGATTCAGAGTCAGAGTCCCCACTGGCTTTTAAAGGCTGGGGTTGCTTACAGCCCCAGCTGGGTTCTGCTTCATCTGTCTTATCATTTGTTTTGCCTGCGGCTGGATGTGCTCTTGTTTCATTTTCGACTACGGGATCCAAGGCACCAAAGCTCGTAGAAGTTGCTTGCTCACGATTGTTGCACTTTGGTTTAATCATAAATTGGTTGGGGGAGACACCCCCATAGCCAGTATTAGCCCGTAATAGGTACGTCGATATAGGCCTTCCAGACTGAGCTCAGAAATTTCTGTCCAGAGACCGATGCATCCAATTCAACCTACGCTTTAAAAACAACAAACCAGCTGGTTGCGTAATAGGTAGGTGAATAGGTATTGCGTAATATGATAAAAACTATCCGCTCTGTGATAACACGTCCGTTCGATACGACAGGCGGCGACTGACTATCCCGACTGAAAACGGTAAACGTTACCATAAACGAAATTCCGATATTATTTGAAGTTGACACGGGGTCAAATTATACGATAATGTCGTCACAAACATTCAATCACATTTGGTCTAATCGAAAACCCGTTCATCACCGAAGTGATATACAACTTGTGGATTTCCAGGGAAATCAAATTTCCATACAAGGAGATGGCGATGTATCAATTATTTATAACAACAAACATATCGAGAGTCTGCCGTTGTTAGTTGTCGAAGACAATCAAACTACTGTAATTGGGTGGAATTGGTTCCAATCATTGGGAATCAGGGTAGACGGAGTTCATGCTATTTCGAAAAATTCTGTGATCGATGAAGCTACATCACCAACTGATTAAAAACAGTTGCAATCATTTCTCGGACTGTTAAATTTTTATCATTCATTTTTACCTAATAAAGCTACTATTGCGGAACCCCTACATAGGTTACTGCGCTGGGTCTGGGGCGACGAACAACGATTCGTATTCATATCCTTAAAAAATCGTATAACATCTGATCGTGTTCTCGTCCATTTTAATGAAAAACTCCCACTGATAGTTGCCGCAGACGCATCACCGTATGGAATTGGCGCTGTGTTAAGACATCTTATGACTGATGGATCGGAAAAGCCTAGACCCTATCGAAAACGGAGAGAAATTATGCCCAAATTGATAGAGAGGCTACAGCTCTAGTGGCAGCCGTTAAAAAATTCCATGAACACCTACATGGGCGTACCTGTAGGTTGATCACTGAACATCGCCCTCTTCTTGGAATTTTTAGAACAACGAAACCGGTTCCAGTTGTAATTTCAAACCAAATGTTAAGGCGATGTATTTTCCTCAGTGCCTATGATTTCGAATTAGTTTACCGCCCTGGAAATAAAATGGGCAATGCTGATTTTTTAAGTCGTTGTCCAATAGCAGAAGATTCAACTAATGAAGAGAAGTCTGACGTTGTGCTCATCGATCTAATAAACAGTTCTCCAATAGATGCTGCTCAAATAGCAAACAAACTAATCGTGATCCGAAATTCGCTAAAGTTCTGAGCTGGGCGTTAAGGTGACGACCTAAATCTGTTGCACGGACCGATGAGTTGTACCCATTCTTTACAAAACGTGCAAAGATTTCAACGTTAAAATGCTGTTTACTTTGGGGAAACAGAACAATAGTGCCACTATTTCGCCGTGAGCGATGGTTTTATGAAAAATAAATAGAAATAAAACACGGGGTGTTAAGTATATTTTCATAAAATAAATAATAAGCTTTATTGAAGCCATAAACGAAATTCCGATATTATTTGAAGTTGACACGGGGTCAAATTATACGATAATGTCGTCACAAACATTCAATCACATGTGGTCTAATCGAAAACCCGTTCTTCACCGAAGTGATATACAACTTGTGGATTTCCAGGGAAATCAAATTTCCATACAAGGAGATGGCGATGTATCAATTATTTATAACAACAAACATATCGAGAGTCTGCCGTTGTTAGTTGTCGAAGGCAATCAAACTACTGTAATTGGGTGGAATTGGTTCCAATCATTGGGAATCAGGGTGGAAGGAGTTCATGCTATTTCGAAAAATTCTGTGATCGATGATGTGTTAAAAAGGTATGCAAATCTTTTTTCTGAAGATCTAGGATGTTGTAAGGGTCCATCCATTACCCTGCCAGTTGATCGAACAGTCCAGCCTTTCCACCTCGTCGAATTCCACTAGCTACATGGAGCCTCGTCGAAACTGAAATATTGCGCCTTTGTGATCAAGGGATTTTGGAACCAGTGGAATATACAGAATGGGCCACACCAATTGTCCCAGTTCAGAAAAGTGATGGAACCATTCGCATATGTGGTGATTACAAATCTACAGTAAACACGGCCATTAAGCCGCATTGCTCCAAATACCTGCCATCAGCACCCTACTTGCTTCTATCGAAGGAGGGCATATGTTTGTCAAGGTGGATCTTGCCCAAGCTTACCAACAGTTACCAGTAGATGATGAATCGGCTCTACTACAAACAATTGTAACACACATCGGAGCTTATAACGTCAAGAGGCTCCAGTTTGGGATTTCGTCAGCTCCAGGTATTTTCCAAAATCTGATTGTTAACCTACTTCGTGGTTTAGATGGTGTATTGCCTTATTTTGATGACATCGTTATTATGGGAAAACCCGAACATGAGCTTGCTGATCGCCTTGAGGAAGTTTTCAAACGATTAGATTCATCAGGTCTCAAACTTTGTATAGATAAATGCAGATTCGGAGTACCTAGTATTGAGTTTTTGGGATTCAAATTAGATTCACTAGGTATATGCCCATCACTTTCTAAATTAAAAGCAACTCAAGAAGCTACATCGCGAACTGATAAAAAACAGTTGCAATCATTTCTCGGACTGTTAAATTTTTATCATTCATTTTTACCTAATAAAGCTACTATTGCGGAACCCCTACATAGGTTACTGCGCTGGGTCTGGGGCGACGAACAACGATTCGCATTCATATCCTTAAAAAATCTTATAACATCTGATCGTGTTCTCGTCCATTTTAATGAAAAACTCCCACTGATAGTTGCCGCGGACGCATCACCGTATGGAATTGGCGCTGTGTTAAGCCATCTTATGACTGATGGATCGGAAAAGCCTAGACCCTATCGAAAACGGAGAGAAATTATGCCCAAATTGATAGAGAGGCTACAGCTCTAGTGGCAGCCATTAAAAAATTCCATGAACACCTACATGGGCGTACCTGTAGGTTGATCACTGAACATCGCCCTCTTCTTGGAATTTTTAGAACAACGAAACCGGTTCCAGTTGTAATTTCAAACCAAATGTTAAGGCGATGTATTTTCCTCAGTGCCTATGATTTCGAATTAGTTTACCGCCCTGGAAATAAAATGGGCAATGCTGATTTTTTAAGTCGTTGTCCAATAGCAGAAGATTCAACTAATGAAGAGAAGTCTGACGTTGTGCTCATCGATGTAATAAACAGTTCTCCAATAGATGCTGCTCAAATAGCAAACAAACTAATCGTGATCCGAAATTCGCTAAAGTTCTGAGCTGGGCGTTAAGGTGACGACCTAAATCTGTTGCACGGACCGATGAGTTGTACCCATTCTTTACAAAACGTGCAGAGATTTCAACGTTAAAATGCTGTTTACTTTGGGGAAACAGAACTATAGTGCCACTATTTCGCCGTGAGCGATGGTTTTATGAAAAATAAATAGAAATAAAACACGGGGTGTTAAGTATATTTTCATAAAATAAATAATAAGCTTTATTGAAGCCATAAACGAAATTCCGATATTATTTGAAGTTGACACGGGGTCAAATTATACGATAATGTCGTCACAAACATTCAATCACATGTGGTCTAATCGAAAACCCGTTCTTCACCGAAGTGATATACAACTTGTGGATTTCCAGGGAAATCAAATTTCCACACAAGGAGATGGCGATGTATCAATTATTTATAACAACAAACATATCGAGAGTCTGCCGTTGTTAGTTGTCGAAGGCAATCAAACTACTGTAATTGGGTGGAATTGGTTCCAATCATTGGGAATCAGGGTGGAAGGAGTTCATGCTATTTCGAAAAATTCTGTGATCGATGATGTGTTAAAAAGGTATGCAAATCTTTTTTCTGAAGATCTAGGATGTTGTAAGGGTCCATCCATTACCCTGCCAGTTGATCGAACAGTCCAGCCTTTCCACCTCGTCGAATTCCACTAGCTACATGGAGCCTCGTCGAAACTGAAATATTGCGCCTTTGTGATCAAGGGATTTTGGAACCAGTGGAATATACAGAATGGGCCACTCCAATTGTCCCAGTTCAGAAAAGTGATGGAGCCATTCGCATATGTGGTGATTACAAATCTACAGTAAACACGGCCATTAAGCCGCATTGCTCCAAATACCTGCCATCAGCACCCTACTTGCTTATATCGAAGGGGGGCATATGTTTGTCAAGGTGGATCTTGCCCAAGCTTACTAACAGTTACCAGTAGATGATGAATCGGCTCTACTACAAACAATTGTAACACACATCGGAGCTTATAACGTCAAGAGGCTCCAGTTTGGGATTTCGTCAGCTCCAGGTATTTTCCAAAATCTGATTGTTAACCTACTTCGTGGTTTAGATGGTGTATTGCCTTATTTTGATGACATCGTTATTATGGGAAAACCCGAACAAGAGCTTGCTGATCGCCTTGAGGAAGTTTTCAAACGATTAGATTCATCAGGTCTCAAACTTTGTATAGATAAATGCAGATTCGGAGTACCTAGTATTGAGTTTTTGGGATTCAAATTAGATTCACTAGGTATATGCCCATCACTTTCTAAATTAAAAGCAACTCAAGAAGCTACATCGCGAACTGATAAAAAACAGTTGCAATCATTTCTCGGACTGTTAAATTTTTATCATTCATTTTTACCTAATAAAGCTACTATTGCGGAACCCCTACATAGGTTACTGCGCTGGGTCTGGGGCGACGAACAACGATTCGCATTCATATCCTTAAAAAATCTTATAACATCTGATCGTGTTCTCGTCCATTTTAATGAAAAACTCCCACTGATAGTTGCCGCGGACGCATCACCGTATGGAATTGGCGCTGTGTTAAGCCATCTTATGACTGATGGATCGGAAAAGCCTAGACCCTATCGAAAACGGAGAGAAATTATGCCCAAATTGATAGAGAGGCTACAGCTCTAGTGGCAGCCGTTAAAAAATTCCATGAACACCTACATGGGCGTACCTGTAGGTTGATCACTGAACATCGCCCTCTTCTTGGAATTTTTAGAACAACGAAACCGGTTCCAGTTGTAATTTCAAACCAAATGTTAAGGCGATGTATTTTCCTCAGTGCCTATGATTTCGAATTAGTGTACCGCCCTGGAAATAAAATGGGCAATGCTGATTTTTTAAGTCGTTGTCCAATAGCAGAAGATTCAACTAATGAAGAGAAGTCTGACGTTGTGCTCATCGATCTAATAAACAGTTCTCCAATAGATGCTGCTCAAATAGCAAACAAACTAATCGTGATCCGAAATTCGGTAAAGTTCTGAGCTGGGCGTTAAGGTGACGACCTAAATCTGTTGCACGGACCGATGAGTTGTACCCATTCTTTACAAAACGTGCAGAGATTTCAACGTTAAAATGCTGTTTACTTTGGGGAAACAGAACTATAGTGCCACTGTTTCGCCGTGAGCGATGGTTTTATGAAAAATAAATAAAAATAAAACACGGGGAGTTAAGTATATTTTCATAAAATAAATAATAAGCTTTATTGAAAGCAAAATTACCTTGTAAGGTCAAGATGGTGGTTTGTATTGTTAGAACAAGAGTACAAGAGAGAGTAATACTCGTTAAAATGTCAACATACCCAGATGACGAAGGTAGCGAATACTCAAATAACCGGTAAATTCACTCGTCAAGATCAAGGCAATTACTCTGCAAGGATGCATAAAAGTGTAAGCTGATCTGAAGGAGTGAATTGTACGATCGGTACACTGTAAAAAGTCAGTGACGATTCGAGAAAGCATTTCATGGAGTTTTGGCTTAAACATTGCCGGCCACCTTGCAACATCAGGGAATGTTGTAATTAGTATTATGGTAAACATCAAGGGATGATACTTAAATAAAGCTTAAAATAAAGAAAAGGCATTATATAGTTCTTGTGAGCTTTTTTAAATAGTAACTTAATTTTTTTTTAATCATTGTTATTTTTTAAATTCAGTTTTTCAAAAACAAAGTCCAAAGGGACTGTGTGCCAAGCCGCTCTTTGCGTTTTTGGTGGCCCAAGGGGACCTTGCGAACCAAGGGGTTGCATTTGTTGATCCAAGGGGATCATAGCCAGGGGGCTGTATTTTATTGGTAGACCCATGGGGGCCATGCGAGCCAGGGACTACATCGGTGATGTTCGCCGTAGCAGTTGCACACTCCCGACTGTATCCGATCGAATACGGTGTAGTTCGCGATTCCAAATATTTAGGGGAACTGAGCAAATTCGTCTGCTGGCGAGATAGATGCGGAGCGCGGTTGTGACGAGAAGTCTGTGACGATGGCTTTTCATGAACGGAATGCAGGAGATTATGATGTTCCCCCTGACATTCGCGGCACTTATGAATGCTCCTACAGTCACAAGTCAGATGCGAAACAGCGCGCGTATTACCGATATTTAACGACTGCCCGAAGTCTCGCCTCTAATGACATAGCCCGAAAAATTCGACAAGATCGAAGAGGGTGCAGTTTTTGGCAAAACCGGCATTGGTTTTCGCTGTTGTCCCGAATCGCGGAAATCGACATTGTTGTTTCAGAGATGGACACCGACGTCTCATCTATTTCCGTGAACCCGATCTTCGAAGCCCCGTTCGACGCGGAAACCTATGGGATCACGGAACTCGGCGCCAAAAGCTTGGTGTGAGGTAATGACTCCGGAATCGTAGACGTCACAGCGGCCCTAATTAGCGCAATTGCCAGTGCAGGAGAGGCTATGGCATCCACTGATGTGATCGTCACAAAGGTGTGGACCTGGGTAGAGGACATCGGACCGGTTATAACCCATCCGAAGATTGTCTTTTGACCAAGCAATGAGCCCAGCAGATTTTGGTAAGTTCCCAGAAATGGTCGGAAGAACCAACGCTACGGTTTCTAGACGAACAGAGAAATCGAGCGGAGACCGAATCTCTTTAGGACAAAGTTTTCGTGAAGTAGCCGAAACAGCATAACTGACGCCAGATATGGTAGCATTCGTGGAATGTACCGAAAGGTTTAACCGATTTTGCAATCGTTCCGAAATGAAAGATGCATCTGAAGCTGGATCAATCAGGGCTCGGGCAGGGTATAAAACGACATTATGGTATATATTTACCATGGCTGTGCCCAATAATACCGCACGGTTTTGGGAGACATGGAATGTTTGGCGTTTAACGGTCGAATATGCGTTAGCAGACGTTGACGGGCCTTGATCACAATTCGAAGGCTGAAGGTCTTGACGCGAAGTTTCAGGATTGAAAACGGAATTTATATTTGTTCTGGGGGAAGGAGTACTTGGAGTATTAGTCGGAGCCGCAGATAGATCACGGTGAAGTGACGTATGATGTAACTTTTGACACAAAGCGCATGAATTTGTGCTTGAGCAATCTTTAAATTAGTGTGACCGCGATAAACAATTGACGCAACGACGCTCTTTTTAACAAGGGAAAATCTTTCTGCGACCGACATTTTACGAAATTTATCACAGACTCGAAGAAGACGATTCTGCTTTGGACAGATCGGGCAAGTATGACTAGAGGTCGACTTGGTAGTACCCGATGAAGAAGAGCCAGAAGAACTAGCACCCGTGAAGTGAGCTTTGACCTTCTTGTCAGGCAGCTTTTTATTAGTATCATCTCTAGTTATATCCCGGAGACACGTGCGAGTTTGAATCCTATCGTTCAGAAAGGCGTCCAAATGTTTCCACGTTGATAGAGTGGATTTATTTTTCACACTCTGTCCCCACAGCGTTGTAGTTATATTTGGTAATCGCTGAAGGCAGACGAACACCAAAATCGGATCCCAATTGTCGGTGGGGACGTCGTAAATAGACATCGCAGAAAGGCAGGCATTAATTCCACGTTGAATTGATTTCAGACCCGAGCTCGTTTCAACGTCGATAACCGGAAGCGCAAAAAGTGGTTTTAGTTGGTTATGAACCAGTATGCGCGTATTATCGTTAGTGTCCCTGAGTGCTTTCCAGGCAATAACAAAACTACGATGGGTCAGCGGAAATTTTGCGACTATTTCACGCGCCTCCCCACTAGTTTTACGCACCAAATGGTATAATCTTTCAACGCCCGTCAAACGAGAATTATTAATGTAAACCGCACTAAAGAGATCTCTAAAAGTAGGCCACGACAGAAAATCACCCTCAAATATGTCCGTATCGCACGGAGGCAATGATAGGTTATGAACGCTATCACTCATAGGCGGCATAAGTGGCACGCTTTCCATTGCACTAGCTCCCGTCACATCAGGTTTATGGGAGATGGTTGCAGGAGAATTTGCCTCAAATGACGGATGAACGGGATTTCGAGTCCCACTTACTGTTGCATTAGAACGCACGGAATCTGCCACCACGGAAGTAACAACCGAAGATCGAGAAGAGGACCTCCGCGGACTACGTAGCAGAGCTAACTTTCTATTAATGGCCGACAAGCAATCCATATACAACTGATATGAAACATCGTATTTGCTTTGGACAGAATCGAATTGTTCGGTCTTCGTATCTGTTGTGATCTTAAAATGATTCAGACAGGTCTCGAAAGTCTCTTGGGCCCTAGCCCACACTTTATTAAGTTCTGTACTGCGAACTTCGAGAATATATATATCGTGGTCTTAAAATGATTCAGACAGGTCTCGAAAGTCTCTTGGGCCCTAGCCCACACTTTATTAAGTTCTGTACTGCGAACTTCGAGAATATATATATCGTGGTCCTCGTCTTTCAATGCATTAAAATGTGTATTAAATTTTACCAGAGCGTCAGAAGCTCTGATAAAGAAATCAAGAGGCGTACCCGACATTTTGTATTACGAAAAAGCACAAAACTTACTTAAAAAGCAAGAAAAAACCAACTAAATTCACGTTTGAATCTCGAAAAATATTAAAAATGTGTGAAAGCAGCACTGAAAATTTGTAGGGCCCAAAAATGCTTAAATTTTTTTAATTCGCACTTTAAATGTGTCAAATCGTCTGAAAGCCCCGATTACCTGATGTAGGGTGTACGTATTATTTAGATAAACCCGCCTACAAAAAATTAATAAAAACAAATAAAAAATCCGTTCATAAATCGAAAATAAACGTTAAAACAATGTTTTTGTTTATTATTGTCGGATTGACCTACTGTAGGGTACAAAAGTATTCATTTAAATCGATTTGGCCGATTGTAGGGTGCACGCGGATATATAGGATTTCAAACCGATCCGTATATATATATATATATATATCACACCCAAACCGATATTTTTTTCCGACACTAAATTATTTTATTTTGTAAATAAACGATTTATTCACAGACCCGCACTGCACCTGAAAGGGTTAATAGAAAACCAACGAATATGGAAACAAAGAAAATAGAAGAAAAAAATGTATGTATATACGTATGTGTACGGCTGTAAGCTTAGGTATTAAGTACGTACATATGTCATGTGTAAATATATATGGATATATGTATATTAAGTAGCAGGCACTTGTTGATGGAAATTAAATTATGTGTGGTGCTTTGTTGGCTGGATATTTATTGTTGTTGTTGTTGCTGTCGTTGATCGAGAAAGAATACGTATGTTTGTTTGTTATATAGAACCGAAACTTATTGCAAAAAATAAGAGTGGATTTTTTAGAAAACTCACAATAATTATGTTTTTGAACGAAAACTTCGCGGACAGCTTTAAGAAATTTATTTTAACACAACACTTTTGCCAATTCCACCAAATTATTTAAACACCAAAATACACTAAATTTCACTTCACACAATAGGTATCACTGCACTTTTTGTTATTGTTTTTTTTTCGTTTTGTTTCAATTACTATTGTATGCCCGACGTTTGTTGTCATAAAGGGAAGCGACCGATCTTTAACAATTTTGTCCGTCCGTTTCTATGTGCGTTTATTTATTTTAAAGCACATATGTTTTCGCACGTATGTACGTATGTACGTTTGTTTCGCGAACGATGTAAGGCGGCCCTTTGGCAATTTGCGTAGGGAATTTTTTGTTTATTTTTTTTTATTACAATTAACGCGAGCTCACTACTAAACTATACACTGCGCTATACATACCTCATATCGATGAAATATTAGAAAATAATGCAGGAACATTAGAGTGAGATGTGGTGATTGTTGTTGGACGTGATCCGCAAACACTTGTAAGGGAAGAAAAAAAGTAGACCGATTAGGCTCGAAAAATCCAAAAATCCGGTTTGAAGGACCAAAATGTTTCGTGAGCGATGGTTTTATGAAAAATAAATAGAAATAAAACACGGGGTGTTAAGTATATTTTCATAAAATATATAATAAGCTTTATTGAAAGCAAAATTACCTTGTAAGGACAAGATGGTGGTTTGTATTGTTAGAACAAGGGAGTCTAAAGGTAAGTACACACGATTTGCAGATCAGACAACATTGCCAGAAAAATTGCGGAAAAATGCAACCCTGTGAACATAAAAGTTTTGTTTTGCAACGTTAGCAGAAAAGTCATTGCGAGATCATTTGCAGATTGTTATATGTGAGAAGTTTATGCATGTGACAACGGCGTCATTGCCAGAAAAACATTTTATTTGCAACACTGTCTATAATGTATTTTTATTGGCAATCCTGCATATTAATATTTACAAAATAAATTGTAAATATATGAAATTGTAATGTTTTCTTACAATCGTCTGAACTGTCAATTCACCTTTGCCAAACAATCTGTCATTGTCCGTATATTTGCAGCACTTTAACAGGGTTGATAACGTTTGCCGATCTGGCAATCGTCTATACTCAGCTTAATACTCGTTAAAATGTCAACATACCCAGATGACACAGCAAGGATGCATAAAAGAGTAAGCTGATCTGAAGGTGTGAATTGTATGATCGGTACACTGTACAAAGTCAGCGACGATTCGAGAAAGCATTTCATGGAGTTTTGGCTTAAACAGCCACCATCGGTTCAAGGCAATAATCTTGGAAGCCTTACATTCTGCTCACCCTGGTATAGCCAAAATGAAAGCATTGGCTAGGAGTTATGTGTGGTGGCCGAAGATTGATTATGATATTGAACGCATCGTGAAAGGGTGCGAACCATGTCAACAAAGCAGACACGACCATCCAAAAGCAGAACTTAGAACTTCATCCATGGGAGACGACCTCAAGTCCATGGTCTCGTCTCCACATTGACTTTGCTGGACCCTTCGGAGGAAAGCTCTTCTTTTTTGTTGTGGATTCGTATTCCAAATGGGTAGAAGTTTTCGTAGTCAACTCAACCTCATCTTTTCCTGCCATTAAGCATTTAAGAGCACTAGTTGCCATCTTCGGTTTGCCTGACTCTATCGTCTCAGACAATGCTACTGCTTTCACCTCAGCGGAATTCCAACAATTTTTGGAAAACAATTGCATTCGTCATATTCGTGTAGCTCCTTACCATCCATCCTCCAATGGACAAGCGGAACGAATGGTACAGACTACAAAGGATTTCCTCAAGAAATTACCCATCAGTTCTGATATTGATTTACATTTAGCTCGTTTCCTTTCTAGTCAGCTTATTACACAAAACAGCTCCACAAACCGGTCGCCAGCAGAAATGATATTAAATCGGCAACTCAAATCATATTTTGATAAAATACACCCAAATGAAATTGGAATTAAGAATAATGTTATTGATGCAAATAGTTTTGAGATAAACACAACTGTATGGACAAAGAATTATTATGCTGGTCCAAAATGGATTGAAGGTTTCGTGGTTGCTAGAAACGGGCCTGTTTCATATTCAATACAGTTAAGCGATTCCCGAATAGTAAAATGACACTTGAATCAAATACGAAAACGCGTAGCACCCTTTTGGTCAACGGATGTGGAATCAGACATTGCTGATAATGTCTCTCTGGAGAGTGACAATATCCAAGAACTTAAAGGTGAAGTAGTGATAGAATCTCAACAGGAAACATCAGATATAGCTACGCCAGAAATGTCGCCATCAGAGGTTTCCACTCCTAGGCATTCATCAAGAGTAAGGCGTCCTCCTAGCTTATACGTCCCTACAGCGCGTTAAGGAGTGTAATGAATACCATTATTATTAGTTGTACTACTTGCTGGTATTTATCGATACTATATTTATTATCGAAATATAGTATCATCTTCAAATGTTCTTGGAATGACATTGATTCGTCTTTGCTCATGAAACTGAACGGTTGTTCAATAAATATAACCAGTTCTAGAAACTACTTGTGTTGTTGTTTCTTTTGTTAATAGTTGTGGTGCGAACTGAACTATTACAGATACGGAATTGTATTGTATTGTTTTTGGCCCACTGTGCAAAAACTTCGCCAATCGGAGGCAGGTATTATGTTTATATTTGTAAATTGAAAAATCAAATTTATTTTCTTCTGAAATGAAAAAATTTTGTTTTACAAAATAATATATGTGGCTCACTGTGCCTGTAATCACCATCCAACAGTTCTTTTTCTGTTAGTTATTATTCCCAATTAATTTTTTTCTCTTGTGGAAAAAGTCCAAAAGTAGCACAAATAAAATGTGAACACCTTTTATCCACTTTATCAAGGCATTCTTTCTTCAAAGAAAGACAAAATAATTCTGTTTTGTTTTTGTACAACAGATTCGTACACCACTATGTACCGAAAGAGACAGTAAATATTATGTGCTGAATGAAATGTTGATGACCTACACCAACAATGCAACACACTGAGCACCGAGTAACGGTTCTAGATATTTTTCGTTTTCCAAAAATTCGGATTGAAATTATGCAACAATGTGCAATTTGTTACATAAAATAACCTTCAAACGCGCTGGGGCAGTAATATGCAAAAAATGTTTGGGACAGTGATATGGCCAGCGTATGTACTCTCATGCACTTTTTATCCCCTCACCTTAGAGAGGAGGGTATATATAATTTGCTACGAACCAAAAGTGTAACACTTCGAAGGAGTGGCCTAAAACCCTAAGTATGTTCGGCGGATATCCGTTTTGGGTCATTTTAAGTCAAAAGAGCAATGTCCGTCTGTCTGTCTGTCTGTCTGCTGGCTGGTGCGCACGATAACTCTCGAAAGGAGTAACCGATTGACTTCAAATTTGGTATGTGGCAATATTCTTCTTTAATAATTTCTATACTACGTATTTGAATACTCTGAAATTCTACACATAGGATTAGTCACTATTACGAGAGAATAATGGGCGAAGTTGCCACGACCCTTTTGGTACCTCCACACAAATGGAAAAATAAATAAATTTTCTAATATTTTTTAGTAAATTCATTAGTGACGCCACGTCTCGCTGCTGCCGCGGAATTCCCCGACTGTTGTTGTTGGCTCGCTGACCGTATTGCAAGCACCCGAGACTTGCTGTTGTCACTTTTTCGTTTCCCTGAGGCACGAGAAAAAGCACCCTTTGAAACTGGCACGGCACACACAGTTATTGTTGTTGTTTTAGACACCGGCAACTTTCACCACCGACATGCAAAAAAATTCACTGGCACGTTGTGGTAAACTCCCTCGGAGACACAGAAAATCGACAATCAATATGCGCACAACTATCGTTGTTGTTGGTGTGGAAAGCAGCCGATCGGAGGCGGAAAAAAAAGAATCACAGCCTAAAGGGCCCCTTACATTGTGGATTTGTTGTCAAGCATCATGTTCTCTCAGATGTTGTGTTCGACGACTGTTTGCCCTTAGATTACTCATGCAATCTCTACAACATAATTTCATCTACGACAGCAACGTGGTCGGTTGTGCGTGTGCAGTGAAGAAAAAGATCAAAATGCCGTCGGCAAAATGAAAATATGCGACCATAAAAATTTGGGTATTTTCCTTCAACCTTTTTTAATGTATAATTAGGGAATTTTTGAAAGAATTTGTTTATAACCACATACCATATGAGTGTGCATCGTGCGTTATATTTTTAATGTGATATACAAATGTACCTGATACAAATTTTACTTGACTTTTTCAATACATTTGTTTCATGTTTTCATACAAAATAATATATGCCGAAACAGAGGAGAAAAGTAAAATAAATGTCATGCCAATATCGTTGTTTCTTAATTACTTTTACAAAAAGTATGTTTGAGAAAGACAGAAACAAATTCTGTATAATTTTGAAGGAAATGGAAGGAAAGTGTTCTTTAAATTAAAATGCTTAAAAATCTACGAAAAAAATATTTATGTACATATTTATCTTCCTCAAGAAATGGTCTATTGTCTTTAAACCAACATAAAAAATAAATTGAGTTTTTAAAATAAATTTGTAGCAAGCCGGTCATTCAAGGAAAATTAAGCGAAATTTATTTTATTTATAATTCAGCAAATCTAACCAAAATTGCCGATCTCTTTCCATTTTACTTTTACGCGTCTTTACTTAATCAAATGTCTTTTTGCCGACGGCACTTTGTTCTCTTTTCGTATTTCCACCACAATGTTTTATTTTGAACTGACGAAATGTTGTCATACCTGCCATTACACTGTGGATTTGCATGAGCCAACATGAAAAATATCAAAATCGTTTTGATATTCGTCCAATCTGCATGAACACACATCATGCAGCTCCTTAAACTGTGGATAAATCCATGGATCACACAAGTTGTAGGAGAAAACTGATGTGTGTAAGCGTGCCTTAAGAAGCTGCATGATGTGTGTTCATGCATGTTAGACGAAAATCAAAACGATTTTCAAATTTTCATGTTGGCTTATGAAAAGTGTGAAACGTTTCGTCAGATCAAAAAAAACTTTCTCTTTAGGCCCGCTTACACACATCAGTTTTCTCCTACAACTTGTGTGATCCATGGATTTATCCACAGTTTAAGGAGCTGCATGATGAGTGTTCATGGATGTAAATAAATAAAATAAATTTCGCTTAATTTTCCTTGAATAAATTTATTTTTTATGTTGGTTTGAAGACAATAGACCATTTCTTGAGGAAGATAAATATGTACATAAATATTTTTTCGTAGATTTTTAAGCATTTTAATTTAAAGGACACTTTCCTTCCATTTCCTTCAAAATTATACAGAATTTGTTTCTGTCTTTCTCAAACATACTTTTTGTAAAAGTAATTAAGAAACAACAATATTGGCATGACATTTATTTTACTTTTCTCCTCTGTTTCGGCATATATTATTTTGTATGAAAACATGAAACAAATGTATTGAAAAAGTCAGGTAAAATTTGTATCAGGTACATTTGTATATCACATTAAAAATATAACGCACGATGCACACTCATATGGTATGTGGGTATAAACAAATTCTTTCAAAAGTTCCCTAATTATTCATTAAAAAAGGTTGAAGGAAAATACCCAAATTTTTATGGTCGCATATTTTCATTTTGCCGACGGCATTTTGATCTTTTTCTTCGCTGCACACGCACAACCGACCACGTTGCTGTCGTAGATGAAATGATGTTGTAGAGATTGCATGAGTAATCTAAGGGCAAACAGTCGTCGAAGTCGTCGAACACAACATCTGAGAGAACATGATGCTTGGCAACAAATCCACAATGTAAGGGGCCCTTTACACTGTAAGGGAAAGTGTGACATCATTTGTATATATTAATATTAACGATGCTATTCTCGATTTCATAACAAGAATCATTCATGAGTTTTTACTATCACATTTCTTATCATTGGAATTTTAAATACCTATTCCTTTGTGTGAAGAAATCTACTGAAATTTTTCCAATATGGCATGACTTTATTATTACGACATAGAAAAAATTGAAAATGAAAAAATCATTCCCAAATGTTTTCAGGCAAACATATACAATACCATGAAATGCATATGTATGTATGTTGGAAGATTTGTGGTCTTTCTGGACCTATGCTTAATTAATCATCATCTTGAATATCCCCACGTTGCATAAGAACTAAACAAATAGATATGTTTCTTTAAAGGAAGAAAATCATAGCACAGGACCAATATTAATTTTAACAGACAAATTGTCTGAGATGCTAATATCACGCATCCAGACTTCGCCTTCCCTTTCCGATAACAATACTATTAAGAAAAAGCTGAAAAACAGTTTTTTATACACAACATATTTCTTATCAAGTGCTATTGAGATTGTGACTACTATCATTGAAAAATATAACAAAAAGAGCTTCCATTTGAAACCCAGAATAGCAAATTGTTTTTACTATCACAAATGTTGTTACTATCACAAAAATTTTCTTGTCACTCGGTCGTGAATAGGGGTGTTAGTGTTAATTTTAAGTTATAGTATTAAGTATAAAACAATAAAATGATAATTAATTTCCTTTTTGTAATTCGAGTTTTTGGGAAAATTGTAATTAGTATAAGTGAAATGTCGAAATACATAATTTTAAGGACCAAAATACTTGTAAACTGTACTCTACCCAGCAAAAATTAAAAGAAGTACTTCCAAAAGAATGACATTATAAGTACATCAAAATCATATGTATGAAAATTTTTCGGCATTTAATGAAGTTCTTCTAAATAACTTACCAAAATGTAATTTTGTAGTATAAATTATTAACTCTACCATCAAAACGATTGGATGTAAGTAAAGCTTCTGAAGTGATAAAAACTCAAACTTTTCTCCTACAACTTGTGTGATCCATGGATTTATCCACAGTGTAAGGAGCTGCATGATGAGTGTTCATGGATGTTGGACGAAAATCGAAACGATTTTGATATTTTCATGTTGGCTCATGCAAATCCACAGTGTAATGGCAGGTATGACAACATTTCGTCAGTTCAAAAGAAACATTGTGGTGGAAATACGAAAAGAGAACAAAGTGCCGTCGGCAAAAAGACATTTGATTAAGTAAAGACGCGTAAAAGTAAAATGGAAAGAGATCGGCAATTTTGGTATGATTTTCCGAATTATAAATAAAATAAATTTCGCTTAATTTTCCTTGAATAAATTTATTTTTTATGTTGGTTTAAAGACAATAGACCATTTCTTGAGGAAGATAAATATGTACATAAATTTTTTTTCGTAGATTTTTAAGCATTTTAATTTAAAGGACACTTTCCTTCCATTTCCTTCAAAATTATACAGAATTTGTTTCTGTCTTTCTCAAACATACTTTTTGTAAAAGTAATTAAGAAACAACAATATTGGCATGACATTTATTTTACTTTTCTCCTCTGTTTCGGCATATATTATTTTGTATGAAAACATGAAAAAAAATGTATTGAAAAAGTCAGGTAAAATTTGTATCAGGTATATAACGCACGAAGTGCAGTGCAGTGGTTTTATTGATTCGAAAAATCCTTATTACAATGGGTAAATACGCTTATAGCTAACATTTTTTCATTATTACGAGATAACTTACATACATTAGGTATCTTACAAGTTATATAAAATTAGTTTCCTAAAATTATGTATTTCTACATTTCACTTATATTAGTTACAATGCTTTGTCGATATATTTAATATTTTCCCACAAAATCGAATTAGAAAAAGGGAATTACTCATCATTTTATTGTTTTTTACTTAATACTATGACTTAAAAATAACACTTAAATAATATATACAAATGGGTGGGAGTGCAAAGGCAGTCCCGATTATTGGCGCGTACTATATACGGTGTCGTCCAAATCGTAGCTACCTATCCGGCGATGATAGAATAGCAGTTGGTCGCCACGGTATAGCCCGCCGTCTCTATTCAGAGTTAAAAGACCAGCAGGAGGCTGGTATTTTAATTCGGTTAGCCTGTCTAGGGTGGTGTCTAGATTTAGGCATGTCCTCATCAATTCATTATCTAGAGAGGATGAGCTCTCAAGGTGCCGAATTGCTGTTTTGGTTAAAAACACATCAATACGATCGAAGTCAATTGCGCCGTAGATAGACCGATTCGAAGGTTTCCGTACCGTACCGTCGTCCGCGATGGTGTTTCGAAGACCGAGGGATGTAACGAGAATTCGTCGTTCCCATCGCCTAAGCCTTTCCATTTGGCAGGAAGAGATTCCAAACCAGGATGGAAAGGCATAGGCCATGATGGGTCTGATGATCTGTTTATAGACCAAAAGTTTAACGTCCTTGCTGAGTCCTCCGCGTCGCCTCAGCAAGGGGACGTAAAGGGCAAATAAACGATTGACTTTTGCCAAAATGTGATCCATATGTCTCACAAATTTGAAGTCCATCGAAAAGACAACGCCAAGGTATTTTATACTGGCTGATGTCCGAATTATTTCATTTCCTATTCTAATGACAGGAATATATTTTTTAGCATTAGGATAAAGGAGCTTGCGCCTGCCTTTAAATATAATGCTATCACATTTTGATATATTCAATCTGAGTCTCCATCTGTCGAAATAGTTCGATATCTCTAAAAGATAAGAATTTATCCTAGAGTTTACAGTTGAAGCTACTGGCCCGGAAGAGACAATGAGTATATCATCTGCGTAGATCAAAAGCAAGTCACCAGAGGGTGGCTGCGGAATGTCACACAGAAGGATATTGTAGAGGACTGGACCGAGGAGAGAGCCCTGCGGAACCCCAGCCACTACATTTTTTCTCTCAGAGAGGTCGTTACCAACCTTAACTCTATAGAAGCGATCTCGTAGAAAGTTCGCTACCATCCGACAGGTGTTGCCACCAAAGCCGCGGGTCAACATCTTGAATAAGATGCCGGCGTGCCATGCAGTGTCAAACGCCTTGGAAAAATCAAGACTAACTGCAATGGTCGCATGGCGCTCATTCAATGCCCTGGCTACATGGTCGGATAGCACTGAGAGTACATGGGAAGTGGAATGACCCTTGCGAAAACCGAATTGGTTGTCCGCAAGTATTCCGACATCTTCTATCGTGTCCCTTATTCTGCGCAACAGGAAGTGCTCCAGAAGTTTGCCAAAGGCTGAAAGTAGGGATATTGGTCGATAGTTGCTGCTTTGCTTGGGATCAGAACCAGGTTTTGGGATAGGAATAGTGAGTGATTCCTTCCAAGCCCTGGGGAAATATCCCAAGTTTAGGCAATGGTTGAAGATTATGGACAAAAATGTCCAAATCATTATATTGGTCTTTTTCAAGACAATATCCGGAATTCCGTCAACTCCGGCTGATCGACGGTTGCGTTTACCTCTCAAGGCCTCTCCGACCTCTTGAGGTGTCCCAAACCAACGTTTCGCCAGATCGTTCCCTCATCGCGGATTGAAGCATCCGCAGTGTGTTCATCATCGAAATTGAGGATTGGGCTCAAGTCGTTCAGTTCGGAGACTTCACTATCAATGAAGTCATTGAATGTGTTGCCTCCGGTCTAGTTCGAAGTCCCAGACGACTGAACGCTGTCAGCGAGAAGATTCGCTTTACCCATATCATCGGATACGAGAGTGCCATTAGCGTTAAGCAAGGCAGAAATAGGTGCTCGGGCTTTTAGCCCGGCTGCACCTTTTACTTGTCTGAATGTTGAGTTGTTTACTCGGATGGATTGCAGGAAGGCAGTCCAATGTGAGCGCTCGAATTCAGCAATTTGGCCCTGGATAATTCTATCCAGGTTTCGAATTTCAGCCTTTAAGGTGGGATATCGTCCAGGGTCTTCCGACCGATGAAGAATCCTTCGAAGGCGTTTCTTCTCCCGTATAAAATTGATTATATGGGGTGGAAGATTTCGAAGTCCTCTATGGTTGGAGTTCATTCGAGGAATGTTCTCTTCCATAGAGTCGCGGAAAGCGGTGGTCATGATGTCCACACACTCGTTGGTCGTAACGTTCCGATTGATAGGAAGTTCGCGATTTTCAAGACGAGTTTCGAGGCGTCGATTAAAACGATTTCGGTCAATTTTATCAAAGTCAAAGTATTCTTGTCTTCTGTTGTCAGAAGCAAGTCCACTTTGACTTAGTACGATCTCCACAGATTTGTGGTCAGATTCGAAATCGAGAGTTCTGAGTCCAGAGGCCTCAGTCTCTCCCGCGAAGGATAATCCCGAGGAGACCATGAAGATATCTATGTACGAATTTGTACCGTATCTTGTAGGCCCCTCGGTGTTAGCTATCCTAAGTTCCGGACACTCCAAGAGGTAGTCATAGAGAGACCTGCCTTGAGGGTTGGTGACGTCACCTCCCCAACTTGGGTGTTTCGCGTTAAGGTCGCCGCCGATGATAATATCGTCTTGACCGAACATGTCAAGTATCGGATCGAGTTAATTCGCGTATAGAGTATCTTGAGGCTTGTGGTATAAGGCGACAGTTGTCAGCCAGGACCCATCAAGTTTTTTTCACACGCACGCAAGTATTCTCGAAGCTCCCGAGGTTTAGAGTAACCCTCTGGGAGTGAACTTTTTCTATGACAAGGATCGCAGTGCCGCCCCCGCGTCCGAGTCTGTCTTGCCTATACATAGTATAGCCGCGAAAATTTACTCTATTTACCGGATTTAATTTTTGTTCAGCGAGCAGAAGAACATCCGGTTTGTGTTTCCTTAGAAACAAATCGAGGTATGTCTCCTGTGCATCGAAATGATGGAGTTGACATTAACGAAAATGCATTTAATATCTCTAGACATTAAAGGCTATAGATTGTGCCACCGCGAGCATGGCATGACGTTTTGCCTCCTTGGAAGGTAGGGAGTTATAGTCGGCCGCGTGTTTTTTAATTTTTTCGATGATAGCGAGAAGTCCATACCGAAGAACTCTTGGCTATCTTTATTGAAAACGTCCATGACGTTAAAATTTGTGGGTTTTACCCGAGTGCTGCTCACACTCGGTTTTATTGCCGTTGCAGCTGCGTACGAGACGCCGCTGCGGGCAGTGCTGGTAGCCTGAGGGGAAGGGATTTCCCGCGCAGGTACTGCACGTGCTACCTTGGCAGATGCCTTGTTAGCGGTGACGCGTTTAGCGATAAACGCCAGACGCTTCGGACAGTTCTTGGTTTTTCAACCACAGCACCCGTTGCAGGGTCCTTTGACATTACCTTTTTAGGGGTAAATTGCCCCTTGGCAGGTATTTTGCATTTTGCGGGGCCGTGATCGCCTCCGCATTTAACGAACGGTATGGCATGCCGCAATTGGTAGCCACGTGGCCGAAGCGTTGGCAGTTGAAGCACTGCGCGGTCTTCTTCTTCTTATCGCGAGTGATCTTTACGATGCAGCCAAGGATGGCGTGCAGCTTATAAAGACCCGCGATATCCGATTTACGCGACAATGGATTAACCATTTGCCCCAGCCGAGTTTGGCAATCCTGAGGATTTCCAAAGACAGTTTCGTACCGGCGAGGTTAGCGTTGGTCCGAGCTCTCTTGCTCTGGACCTGTGTCCATTGGGCTGCTTCATTGATTTCGATGGTCCATCGGCGGGCGTCCTTCCTTCAGTTTGGGGTTGTACCGGCAATTGTACAACCGCCTGTGAGGCTGGCGTTGCGCTCACAATCCTTATCTTCGGCGCTGCCGTTGATTCGCCGTTCTGCTGCACTTCTGGGGTGCGGCTGGCATCATCATCTTCTTCTTCTTCGTCTCCCAGGGACATTTGATCCTCTTCATAAGAGGATTCTTCTACACTGGAGACTTCTTCGGGGCGTGGTGGTAAACGATCTTTCACGAGCTGATCCAGTCTGATCGTTAACGACCGGATGACAGCACGGTAGTGGTCATTTTCCTTCTTAATTTCCTCGAGAAAGGCCTTGGGGACGGTCACCTCTTCTTCCTCGTGTTGCCGCTTCCTGGTTTTGGTGGGAATATCCGCCATAACAGGTAGCAGTGGGTTTTTGCACTTTTGTTTTTTTATTCACTTTTATTTTCACTTTCCGTAGCTTAGGTATTAACACTTTCACTGTTTATACTTGAATCTGTTCTTCTGTTAATATAACGCACGATGCACACTCATATGGTATGTGTGTATAAACAAATTCTTTCAAAAATTCCCTAATTATTCATTAAAAAAGGTTGAAGGAAAATACCCAAATTTTTATGGTCGCATATTTTCATTTTTCCGACGGCATTTTGATCTTTTTCTTCGCTGCACACGCACAACCGACCACGTTGCTGTCGTAGATGAAATGATGTTGTAGAGATTGCATGAGTAATCTAAGGGCAAACAGTCGTCGAAGTCGTCGAACACAACATCTGAGAGAACATGATGCTATTCTCGATTTCATAACAAGAATCATTCATGAGTTTTTGCTATCACATTTCTTATCATTGGAATTTTAAATACCTATTCCTTATTAAAAGCTTTTGTGTGAAGAAATCTACTGAAATTTTTCCAATATGGCATGACTTTGTTATTACGACATAGAAAAAATGTAAAATGAAAAAATCATTCCCAAATGTTTTCAGGCAAACATATACAATACCATGAAATGCATATGTATGTATGTTGGAAGATTTGTGGTCTTTCTGGACCTATGCTTAATTAATCATCATCTTGAATATCCCCACGTTGCATAAGAACTAAACAAATAGAGATGTTTCTTTAAAGGAAGAAAATCATAGCACAGGGCCAACATTAATTTTAACAGACAAATTGTCTGAGATGCTAATATCACGCATCCAGACTTCGCCTTCCCTTTCCGATAACAATACTATTAAGAAAATGCTGAAAAACAGTTTTTTATACACAACATATTTCTTATCAAGCGCTATTGAGATTGTGACTACTATCATTGAAAAATATAACAAAACCAGTAAGGAAAGGCTAAAGTCGGGCGGGCCGACTATACCCTACACCACTCTCGTAATATTGAATAACTCTGATATATAATTTTGGTAATTCATGTATAAATTGTTTACATAAATTTATTTTTGGGACATTTTATACTTAAATAATACCCTGTACCACAGTGTGGTATAGGGTATAAAAACGATTGGATCCAAAGAGCCAAATCGGATGAAACATATATATGGGAACTATAGCTAAATCTTTACCGATTTTCTTCAAATTCGGCAATCTTGGTTCATGGATCAAGATACTCTACCATTCTAAATTTCAAAACGATTGGATGTAAAATACAGCTTCTATAGAACTAAAGGGCCAAATCGGACGACACATATATATGGGAGCTATAGCTAAATCTTAACCGATTTTCTTCAAATTCGGCAATGTTGGTTCATGGATCAAGAAACTCTACCATTCTAAATTTCAAAATGATTGGATGTAAAATAGAGCTTATACAGGACTAAAGAGCAAAATCGGACGAAACATATATATGGGAGCTATAGCTAAATCTTAACCGATTTTCTCCTAATTCGGTAGTGTTGGTTCATGGATCAAGAAACTCTACCATTCTAAATTTCAAAACGATTGGATGTAAAATACAGCTTCTATAGAACTAAAGGGCCAAATCGGACGAAACATATATATGGAAGCTATAGCTAAATCTTAACCGATTTTTTTAAAATTCAGTAGTGTTGGTTCATGGATCAAGAAACTCTACCATTATAAATTTCAAAATGATTGGATGTAAAATACAGCTTCTACAGGACTAAAGAGCAAAATCGGACGAAACATATATATGGGAGCTATAGCTAAATCTTAACCGATTTTCTTCAAATTCGGCAATGTTGGTTCATGGATCAAGAAACTCTTGCATTCTAAATTTCAAAACTATTGGATGTAAAATACAGCTTCTATAGAACTAAAGGGCCAAATCGGACGAAAGATATATATGGGAGCTATATCTAAATCTGAACCGATTTCAACCAAATTCAATAGCGATCTTAACGGCTGCGAAATACTCTAAACTGCAAAATTTCAGAACGATCGGAGTGAAATTGCGACCTGTAGTCGACGAACAACTTTACATGGACAGACGGACGGACGGACAGACATGGTTAAATCGACTCAGCTAGTGATTCTGAGTCGATCGGTATATTTTAAGGTGGGTCTAGCTGTGTTATTTTCAGGTGTTACAAACATCTGCCGTGAAACAAACTTATAATACCCTGTACCACAGTGTGGTGTAGGGTATAAAGAGCTTCCATTTGAAACCCAGAATAGCAAATTGTTGTTACTATCACAAAAATTTTCTTGTCACTCGGTCGTGAATAGGGGTGTTAGTGTTAATTTTAAGTTATAGTATTAAGTATAAAACAATAAAATGATAATTAATTTCCTTTTTGTAATTCGAGTTTTTGGGAAAATTGTAATTAGTATAAGTGAAATGTCGAAATACATAATTTTAAGGACCAAAATACTTGTAATATACTCTACCCAGCAAAAATTAAAAGAAGTACTTCCAAAAGAATGACATTATAAGTACATCCAAATCAAAAGTATTAACATTTTTCGGCATTTAATGAAGTTCTTCTAAATAACTTACCAAAATGTAATTTTGTAGTATAAATTAATAACTCTACCATCAAAACGATTGGATGTAAGTAAAGCTTCTGAAGTGATAAAAACTTGACAATGCTAAATTTCAAAATGATTGAATGTGAAATACACTTTCTATAGAGCCAAAGGGCCAAATCGGATGAAATATATATGGCGGCTATATCTCAACCGTTTTTTTTAAATTTAGTGTCAACTTGTACATCATAAATGTCTTTCTGTCAAATTGTATACAGTCAAATCAAATCGGAGCTATATATATATATAGTCTAAATATGAACCGATTTCTACCAATTTCAACAGGTATTGCCTAGGGTCAAAATTAGGGATGTGACGAATATTCGCATATGCGAACGCGAATTATTCGCATCATTTTAACTTTCGCATTCGCACAAACCATCTTTGGATTATTCGCTTTCGCAAAAATATATTTCAGTATTCGCTTCCATTTGTTAAAAATGTTAAATATCCTTATTCCCTTCACACCATTTAAAGATATTAATACCAATGAAAACCTCCTTGTCCTTGTGGTAACAGGAGGTAAAACTGTGGAGAATACTCTTAATACTTGAATATCCTGGAAAAGTATCAATTCAGTTCCTTAAATTTGTTGATACTAAAGGGTCAAACTATTATTCGCTTTCGAATGCATATTTCACTCTTCGCTTTCGCATTCGCAAGAAATATATTTCAAAATTCGCATTCGCTTTCGCTAAAGTCACTTTCGTTACATCCCTAGTCAAAATAAATTCATGTGCAAAGTTTCTTTGAGACCTGTACTTTTATTACAAGAATCCATACACAGACGGACACAGCTAAATCGACTCAGAAAGTGTTTCTAAGCCGATCGGCATAATACACAAAGGGGGGTATATCTTCTCCAAATGCACAAAGTTATAATACCCTGTACTACAGTGTGGTGTAGGTTATAATTAAGTAAAGGGTTTTCCAACAAGAGGTGTATTTTGGTATTCAAAGAAAAATGCCATTTTTTTAGATAAATGATCGGATGTTTATTTCATAATAAAGAGGAAGGTATGCCGCTGCTTCTGGCCCATCTAGCCAACTTGTTCAGCGCCACCTGTAGAATATCTCGGAGGATGTTTTCGAATTTGCCACTCACTGCGATTGCCAGGTCGTCCGCATATGCCACGGCCTTGCAGCCACAACGTTGTAGATCTAGCAATATTTCATTCACCGCTAGGTTCCAAATTAGTGGAGACAGTACTCCTCCTTGTGGGGTACCTCTGTTTACAAACCTTGTTAGAGTTGTGGACCCTAGACATGCTGTTATGCGTCTTCCGTTGAGTAGTCTTTGAATTAGACTAATCAAGCTAGAGTTCACCTTTAGATGTGACAGTGCCGCGATTACCGCATCTGCGTGTATGTTGTTAAAAGCCCCTTCTATGTCGATAGTGCTCACAAGTTCGTGCAGGGCTGATTCTGTAGACTTTCCCTTATTGGAAGCATGTTGGTTCCTCGACAGGAGTTTTGTATCCCGGTTTTGCCTAATGAAATAATCTAAAAGTCTTTCCAGATTTTTCAATAGGAAAGAGGATAGGCTAATTGGTCTGAAGTCATTTGGCCTAGTGTGCGATATCTTCCCCGCTTTGGGTATGAATACCACTTTGGTATCCCTCCATCGATTCGGGATGTATGAAAGCCTAATACAGCCTATATAAATTTTCTGCAGCCAGGGGATAATGTACTTTAACAGTCGCCGAGTCAGTCGCTGCCTATCGTAGCGAACGGACGTGTCGCAGAGCGGACAGTTTTTAACCTATTACGCAATACCTATTCACCTACCTAATACGCAACCAGGAGGTTTGTTGTTTATAAAGCGTAGGTTGAATTGGATGCATCAGTCTCTGGACAGAAATTTCTGAGCTCAGTCTGGAAGGCCTATACCGACGTACCTATTACGGGCTAATACTGGCTATGGGGGTGTCTCCCCCAACCAATTTATGATAAAACCAAAAAAGACGAAGGAGATTACGGCGCAGGGGAGGGAAAACCCAGTGCCGGCGACAAGCGTTGATTTACTCACGAGTCATGTGTCGTCGTTATCGAACAATCGTGAGCAAGCAAATTCTACGAGCTTTAGTGCCTTGGATCCCGTAGTCGAAAATGAAACAAGAGCACATCCAGCCGCAGGCAAAACAAATGATAAGACAGATGAAGCAGAACCCAGCCGGGGCTTTAAGCAACCCCAGCCTTTAAAAGCCAGTGGGGACTCTGACTCTGAATCATCAAATGAAAACAATATCACTATTGTTGCTAACTCAAAGAGACTGTCAGGGGCACAAAGAAGGAAACTGAATAAGTTGAACCGACAGAACCTATTACGGGATGAACCTGACAATTCTACCTCCAATACAAACATGGAGGCCGCTAAAAGAGTCAGGTCTCCCGAAGAACATAGCGCTGTGAAAGTGACTAAGAAGAAAAAGGGCTCGCCGTCTTCCAGTAATTCGGATAAGCCTAACGTAACCACACAAAAGGAGGTCTCTAGTCTGGGTCCTTCGATTGTGGGCGGAAAAGTTGACCCAGTAACGCAGGTCAAGTCAACCAAATCATCTATTAAGGATGAGGCTTTAACCAAAAAGACTCTACAGATACGGAAAAATCAATTGGCCATAAAGAAGGGTAAGAAGCCAGCGTCTTATTATAATATAGCTAAACTACATTTTCGAGACGATCTATGCTACGCCATAATTGATAGCAGTAGTGCATCTGGCAGAATCCCCGAAGACCAAAAGAGTAACTTCGAAGATTTGGTCTATACGAGGGTAGCGGAATACGTCCTCGAATCTAAGGATGAACCACCAATCGAAGTAATGAGTTGCAAGTTTGAGAGGGGTGTTTTGATGCTAAGGCTGGCATCACAACGCTGCGCGGGTGTCCTCGTAACACTTGTGGATAGCTTCCCCTCACCATGGGACGGCTCAAAGCTAAAATTGGTAAGGAAAAGCGACATTCCTGAACTCATAAAAACGACCCTATATGTTAAGGGATGTCCTAGTAAGTTCTCATCAGAGTACATACTCGACATCATTGGCAAACAGAATTCAAAACTTTCCGTGAGAAAGTGGGAAGTCTTCTATAGGAAGGATGATACCGAGGGTACTCTCCTCGTGTTGGGCATAGACCCAGAATCCAAGAACAATCTTGTCATAGCGAAGGGCATGGCGTACTTCTTGATCTGGACAGTCTTTTTCAAAATTGGAAAGGTCCCGATTGGCAGGACAGATGAATCGAGTCCAAATATACTGTCTGAAGAGGCAAACACTGGTATTGAACGGATGGAGACAAGTGAGACACTGCCAAAAACTGATGTGGAAGTAGTCAATAACACCACCAGATCACCAATAGTACAGCCACTTTCGCAGGAAGTTCCCAGCAAAGTTGGTGATCAAAATAAAAAGAGCCACAAAATGATTCAAAACAATGAGGGAGCGACAAAAAATAACACCGCCTCCCAAAATTGTCGACTGGAAGATGGTTTAATAGGTAGTGAACGAAAGGAGGAGAATGACCCACTACCAAATAATGAGGGGGTGCCACCAGATAGGATAGACTCCCAAAAGAAACATTTACTGGAAGGACAATGATTGAGGTCATCCAGATAAACCTCCACCGGAGCGAGACAGCATCCAACGCTCTGATGGACATCATAAATAAAGGCAGGGTTCATATTGCTTTGATCCAGGAACCATGTACAACTAGCAACAAGGTTACTGGATTAAACCATGTGAACTATAACCTTTTCTACGCTAACACAGGTACTTGTCCAAGGACTTGTATTCTGTGCCATAACAACTTATGTTTTATTTTCTCTCCAGACTTGTCAACATCGGACGCAACGGTGCTGAGGCAAGGTAATGGAAATATGTACCTGGCGTCAATATATCTGCCATTCGATGCGCCGACTTTGCCACCTACGTCGGAATTACAACGTCTGGTGAGGGAATCCAAACACACAAGTAATGAGTTATTAGCTGGATGTGACGCCAACTCACATCATATCGTTTGGGTTAGTTCTAACACCAATAAAAGGGGACACGCCCTTATCGAATTTTTGAATACAAATGACCTCATAACTCTTAACAGAGGAAACTCTGCAACCTTTGTTAACAAAATTAGGGAAGAAGTATTAGATATAACGATATGTTCAGAAAATCTTACTGATGAGATTCATGAGTGGAGGGTTTCGATGAACACTACTATTCAGACCACCGTTGTATAAGGTTTAAAATTGCACGGCCACCGCCAAACCCCATAAGTTTCCGTAATAAGGCTAAGACAGACTGGACTAAATTCGGAAATCTACTTAGAAATCGATTGGGGCAGCCTACACGCGATTATCTATGTGCAGAAGACATTGATATCAATGTGAAGAAGATTACCGAGGCTCTTGTAAAATCATTCGGAGACAGTTGCCCACTTCGAGAAAGGAAATCTGCCTTCGAGAAACCCTGGATGACAGGACAAATTCGCTCGATTGGCAAAGATGTCCGCAGACTTTACAACAGAGCTCGACGTAAAAAACAATCAGTATATTGGGACGACTACCACAGAAGACTCAAAGAATACAATAAAATCGTTAGATCGGCGAAACGTAACTCCTGGAGGATTTTCTGTGAACAGGAAGACAGCGTTAACAGCATGTCTAAAATGAAAAAGTTCCTCTCAAAAACTCATGTCCAAACCGAAACACTGGTGGATGAAACGGGTAAAAGGATGGAAACTATAGAGGATACCGTAAGGCTCTTGATGAAAACTCATTTTCCGACTGGTAATGCTGGACCAACAGAGGAACAGTTACAGAATGAAAATGTATTGCATCAAGTACCTATTACGGATATAACAGATGGTATGGTTAAAGAAGCGATAAAAAATTTCTCTCCCTTTAAGGGTGCGGGACCGGATGGAATATTTCCAGCACTTCTGCAGAATGAGATGGATCTGGTATCAACTCATCTGGCTGGAGTGTTCACTGCATGCCTAACTCATTCGTATACCCCAAAAAACTGGCAGGAATCAAGGGTGGTCTTCATACCAAAGTCTGGCAAGGCGAGTTATACGACCCCAAAGGCTTATCGACCCATTAGCCTTACTTCTTTCCTGTTAAAAACAATGGAGCGAATAACTGATAACATGGTCAAAGGTAAAATAGCGGATGACAGGCTAAAATTCAAACAACACGCCTATGTCAAAGGAAGATCAGTGGAAACAGCTCTGCATGAGGTAGTGCACCACATAGAAGAGTCCTTCAGTAAAGAAATGTATACACTTGCTGTTTGCTTAGACATTGAGGGCGCATTTAACAATGTACAGGCCGATACACTTATCCAGTCCTTAGACGAGTTTCAGGTTGACCGGGCGCTGAAAAACTGGATCAACAATATGCTATGGAATAGGTGGATTATTTGTGGGTCATATGACGTAAAAACCAGAGACAAGGTAAATCGTGGTATACCTCAGGGGGCATTTTATCGCCTCTTCTATGGGTTACGACGATACACAGTCTCCTAAAAGCCCTCAGCAATGAAGAACTTAAACCAGTCTGTTATGCAGACGACATTGTAATACTTCTAAGGGACTTTCATCCAAATCTATTATGCAGAAGAGCTGCAGAGGCACTTAACATAGCATATAACTGGGCACAACCAAGGGGATTAAATGTTAACCCAGACAAAACAGAAATATGTCTATTTACAAGGAAAACGCAGATCCCACGTTTTACCCCGCCTCGATACCTGAATAAGACAATTGCCATAACTAAAAAGGTAAAATACTTGGGAGTAATCTTGGATCAGAAACTGTACTGGAAAGATCATCTTGAAGAAAGAGTTACAAAGGCACACAGATGTTGGTCGTTGTGCAGAAGAGCTATAGGTTTAAAATGGGGACTACGTCCAAATATGACTCACTGGCTTTACATGAGCGTGATCAGACCAATAATCACCTACGCCTCCTGTGTAGTGTGGTGGACATCAATGGATAAGAAGTGCAACGTAATACCTTTGCAAAAAATCCAACATATGTGCTGTCTAGGCATAAGCGGTGCATTTAGAACTGCACCAACAACCGCGTTGGAGACTATACTGCACATCCAATCAATAGACATCCGTATAAAGTATGAGGCAGCCCTCACAGCAAGACGTCTACAAGTGATGGGTGAATGGATAAATCGAGACCACAAGTCGTACCATCAGATGATTTTAGAATATCTAGTTGGTCACATTCAAACGCTAGAAATCTCGGACCGCATTCGGGCAAACAGCTTGGCCTCAAAGGGCAGATAACTTCGAGTAATAAACTTGGAAAATTGGAAACCTTTCGAAGCCACGAAGGATGAGTTGAAGCACTGGGCAGAGATGGCTCACAAAACTGTGTGGAATAGCGCAACAGTAGGAGCAACTGCAAAGATACTGTGGGGTGACCCAAATGAAAAGAAAACAAAAAGTCTTCTGAAACTAAACAAGATCGATATTAATAAGATGATGAGTGTTCTAACGGGGCACTCAAGCTTACAATCACATCTTCATCGCATAGGACTAGCAGAACACGACGAATGCAGGGCATGCAGAGAAAACATCGAAACGATGGAACATTTTCTGTGTACAAGTTAACAGTCAACAAGTTAGCGACGCTCGCAGTCCACTCGCACTCTTGTTGGTCCTGTTGATCCTCGGGTTCTGTTGATGAGTTCCCCGGGAAATGTGAGTCGATCAGTACACTTAGCGATTGCTCGCTGTTTTTTATCCAGTTGTTTGTCTCATCCTGAAAATACCCCACAGTACAAGGAGAAGTGGATAGTACCTTCCTTAGTCTTGCGGCGTCAGAGACCTTTTCCACTTCGCCACAGAAGGAATACCAAGAGCGTCTTTGCGCCTTCCTAAGCTCCTTCTTATAGATCTTGAGTTGCCCTTTATATGCATCCCAATCATTAAAGACTACAGTAGATTTCGCCTTGTTGAATTGCTTGTTGCAGGATATTTTCCTTGCCGTTAGCTCAGAAGTCCACCATTGAGGTTTAGTTTTACCCTTGTACCTTGTTTTTGGACAGGCTTCTTCAAGAGAACTATTGAATGATGTGGTGATATGCTCGACCAGATTATCCAGACCGGCTTTGTCATTCGGTTCATAAAGAAGTTTAGAGTTGAGGACCTTTTTAAAATTCTTCTCATACAGGTGCCACTTTGTCTTCCTCACATTTCTGTGGACAGCAGGTTTAGGCACTTTATCGGCGAGTTTGAACTCTATATAATGGTGATCTGAGAATGAGTGGTCGTCCAGTACATTCCACCCAATAATTTTGTCTGACACCCGGTCAGTAGCAAACGTTACGTCTAGTACTTCTTGTCTGTCTTTAATTGTAAAGGTCGGTTTATTGCCAATGTTACAAATAGTTAGGTTGGTAGTTAGAATAAAGTCAAGAAGCGAATGACACCTATTGTTTATATCCGTACTACACCAGATAGTATGATGAGTGTTCGTGTCTGCGCCAATAATCGGCTCGAGCTCGTCAGACGTTGCTTCTTCTACTACTTCCCTGAATAGAGCAGTCGGTACTACAGCTTCATAAGGAACGTACAGTAGCTGTAGTACTGTAGTAACTTTTCCCGTAACAGGGCAATGGTTTCGTTGCTTGTGTGGCACGTAGCGTCGTCTTGTTGAAAGTAAACGTTGTCCAGATCAATATCCAACCATCCAACTCCGACCATAAAAAATCATTAATCATCTCTCGATAGCGCAATCTATTCACCGTAACTGTTGATCCAACCTCATTTTCGAAAAAGTAAGGTCCAATGACCCCGCCGGATCAAAAACCGCAGCAAACAGTCACACGTTGAGGATGGAGATGCTTCTCAACGATAACTCTTGGGTTTTCCGAGCCCAAGATGCTTGTTGACGTAGCCACCGAGGTGGAAATGGGCCTCATCAGTCAAGATGATTTTTCGATGATTTTAGATTTTTCGAATTTTAATAACTTTTCTTTGTAACACCCAAAAAGGAAAGGGATAGAACAATCGTTTATTATTATTCAAAGAAAATCGGTTTACATGTAGCTATAGTACCAATTTATTTACCGTAATTATGAATTTTGTAGAGGGGAGATCCATAATTATTTATTTTAGATTAAGATCAACAATATATGTTTTTGTTCTGTTCTAATAAGGTGGTGCAGGGTATCATATAGTCGGCACCGCCCGACATTTGGCTTTCCTTACTGGTTTTCAAATAAATTTGTGTGTTGATACAGGAAGATGTTGGCAAATACTTGAATTATTCTCTGAACCGCGACTACGTAGAGTATAAAATACTTTTTTATTACACAGAATGTTGACCATTTGCGAAAATATTACTAGAACTTACACTATGGGGTCATTCGGTCACATAAGAGCCAGCCATACCATACGCACGGATTACAAACATCTTAAAATGTTCTGAAACGGATTTCCTCTAACATATATAGGATCGTTTGCACAGTGGGAGGAATTAAAAAATGGTAATAATTCTACCGTTTCTTAACCAAACAACCGATTGGTACATTTGTAGAAGAGGTATTAGATAAGCTAAGTTTTGAATTTGGGCCCCCTGTGGTATACTGTGGCGGAGCTGCAGGGCCTCAAATTTGGCAACCTCGGGACAAAATGTTTAGCCGCGTGTAACTTTCGTCTGATTCATTTATTCTAGCAACTGTGGTATACAAAAAGTTTTTTTGCACCTAACAGTTATCTTATATAGTTACCGAAATATCTGCATTTGAAAATCGAATTTTTAATTTTTTCCCCGACTTGTGCTAGTATTTTGTAGATATCGAGTCAGAATATGCACCAATTTTACCCGCTTAAACACATCTAGATTGGCAACAAATTTCCTATATAAAGAAAAATTGGTTCTGTATACTGTAATGGGTGATGACTCAATTTCTTGTTGTTTTGTTTTAAAATTCGATTTTCATTTGGAGTTTGAGGTCCATGGGACCCATCTTTGTAGCTAGCATCAGTGGTGGGGAGAGGTTCTTGACCTTAAACTATCCAATTCGAATTCATCACCTAGATTTGATGTTATTACAGAGTCCCTTAGTTGAAATTAGATTGACTATTGTAAAATCCCCAAAAAAACTATTTGAAAATACTGGTATATGGCAGTTTGAAATTTAAGTGGAATATTCTATATTTGAGAAACTTTAAGGACTGGATGTTGCGTCCTCCAATGCGTCGTTACCCTCCCAACCTTGTTCCTTCTAGCATTCAATTTTTATATGGAACCCTTAACCTAATGATCCCTCAAATCCTCAAAGGAAAGCCATTACAAACTTTAAGCCATCATGTTGATTTCAATAATATTTATTCCTCAACTTTTATAATGTAAATACATAACTTGATAAAAAAAAATTATAAATATATAGGCATAGTGATCTATATGTAATAGTGAATAATTTCTTTATATTTTCAATTATAATTCATTTAATTGCTTTTATTAACTACTACTGCACTAAATTTAGAATTCCATAGTAGGGTAATTTTTGTGTTATTTTGAATAGTAAACCAAATTAGATAGTATCGAGAGACATTGAAATTATTTTATAAAATTTATCATATTCGAATGTAAATCCAGAAGAAAAAGAAATGTTACGGGAAATAGTGTGATATGATGAAAAAAGCAAAGAACCAAATATTTCGTAGAATAGGTTAACCAAAACAAACAATACAATAAGCACAGAAAAAAAAACAGAACTATACTCTGCTGTCTCCGCTGAAAGCGCCGATAGTTACAGGAATGCAATGGGAACGGTCCAACGCATAAATAAGTATAAATAAATTACTGACAGATGGCGAATAGTTTTGCTCCCTTTGTGGAGACGTCGAGGAAAGCAGAGTATCGATCTGATGTACATATAAGAGAAATATAATTACTTACTCAGCTTTTGTTGAAAGGCCCTCCAAATACGCTGTAGTGTTGCTGTAAATTCTCTGTAAATAATTTCTGGCAATTATATGGTTGCTTTAGATTACCTCTGCTTCTCTCTTTTTTTTTTTGCAATTTTCTTACTTTGTTCTTTTTTCTTTTTCAAATTTCTTTATGGACATTAATTTTGCATTATTTTTTTTTTAACGGTACACTTTAATATTTCCTTTTTTTTCTTTTTCTTCAAAATTTTTGGCCTTTTTTTCATCTGTGTTTTATCGGTGATGTAAATTTTTCAGGCTTTAACAATAAAAAAAATGCTCTCAGTGCAATCGACCTTTTTTGATAATTTTAATTTGTAAAATAATTATTAAGAGCCACTTTACTGTAATATATGTTTTTCTTTGGTTGGATATGGTTATAATATTTACTTAGAATGTAGATTTTGGCCAGGAACCGCAAACAAAAATTTGAGCAATTCAACTGGACTTAAGCTGTACTTTCTTTGCACTAGTTTTTTCCACGATAATTCGATACGGACTAAATGTGAAATAGTAATGGCAAATTAACGTCCATCAAAATTTGACTTTCCCGTATTCTTCTACTTTTCTTTGACTTTTAAGTGGAGACATGGGCATGAAATGGGATGAGAGACGTCAAATAATTCCAATGCAAGCTGTACTCTTTTTGCAAATTGTTAGGAGAGATAATGATGAAGTGTTCTTTCGCCAAATTGTTTCACACTCTTGGGTTCCCTGGGATTCCTGCACCGTAGTCCAAATCTAAAATTTAGTTCAAAAGAACTTCTGTCACATCTATACAACACTTTTGATAGATTTCTAGTTTCTTGGACTTACCTAGCATGACAAAAATTCGGAAATATAATCCAAATCCAACAAATACATTAGATAAAAAAATGTATGTAACCGAAGGCTACTAAGATTGATGTTACACAACTTGACAATTTATTAATGGTTTTAATGGCAACTTAATAAAATCGCTGCTACTATATCTTTAGAGATATAATTTTAAGTGGAACGTCTATGTTCGTTGTTGGTTAAAACGGAAAAGGAGGTAATGAAGTAACTTCTTTGACCATGTGACCAAAAGGCTTAGCTTATATCAGCTGTGTTGACCGAATTTTTATCCGCAGCTAAATCGATTGTAACCAACCGATAAGCTAGAGAAGAAACGGTGTTAGGTAAAGTCAAATGGATGGACAAAAAAAAATAACCGAATGGTACGCTAGTAGTTGTATGATGTACGATAAATCGTACCATTACTTTGGAAATTTGTGACACAGTCTTGGTCGTGGAGTAAATTTTATTAAAATTTGTTGAATATAAACATTATTTTGGATCTTTATTATTTAAAAAAAATAAGACAAATTAATCATGTTATTTTCATTATGAAAAAATTACACATTCACAGTTATAGAAAAAAAAATGATTCAATTTGCAATTATACATTACAATACCCAATAGGACAAAAGTAATGGCCACTCGAATTTATACTTTTAAAAAAATTAAATTTTTGTAATTTTTTTTAGGAAAAAAGTATATGTCGTATTTTCGAGTTTCAGAGGAAAATGGTTAAAAAAAGAATAAAATATTTACTATCATCTTAAAGGATACTTTCCAGAGAATGTTCTCAAAGAAAGAACGGGCCAAACATATTTACCGGCATTGTTACCAAGCTTCTCCAATTTACACCATTTTTTACACAAATTACAAGTAAGCTAAATTTTTTCCAATCGAAAAGCTGAAATTTTAAAACTTTAGGCATATTTATACGTGGGTTGTAAGTTGAACTGCAGAGGGAATCTGAAACCCGGCTTTTAGTGCACGTTAATTCGTGGTGAGGAAACGCTTAAAATTATTTGATTGAAACCAATGGTACGTTAAAGAATAACTTTAGCAAAGTTTATTGTGTAAAATTTTCATAAAAAAATTTAAAAAATATGACAACGACAGCATTTGTGCGTCTCGAAAAAAAGTTGAATTGCGGTGCCCCTCGATACCGGATCATCAGCAATTAAAAAAATAAATGTATGTAGTTAGTCTACCGTTAAATCCAGGTAACGCTGTCGAGGCACCGTCTTTGAAAACATGGGGTGTGGTAAAAACGCCTTAAAGTGTTTCTCTATTCAGGAAAAAATTAAAAAAATGCAAAGTTTATAAACGTACCTGTGCCAATAAGAATCAACTAAGAACAAAATTGTGAAAATCAAACGATCCGTTCTAGGACTATAAGACGGTTCGACGCCCCTTTGACCAATGCTTAATTTCCCTCTATAGTGTTCTTCCTTAGGTCGATACGAATACACTAAGTCCAAAATATTGAAAATCGAACGATCCGTTCTCGTGCTATAATGTTTTGTTGGCAGTTTCGTGTCCTTTGACCAACCATAAATGTCATCACATGGTATCACTTCTGGAGCCATTATGAACCCTTCAAGACCAAAATCTTCAAATTCTAATGATAGTGCTCTTCCTTAGGCCAATAAAAATCCATTAAGCCCAAAATTGTGAAAATCAAACAATCCGTCCTCAAGCTATAATGCTGTGCTTGCTGTGTCGCGCCTCATTGACCAATCGTAAATGTTACTCAATAGTGCTCTTCCTTAGGCCAATACGAATCCGTTAAACCAAGAAATTTTTGGAAATTTGTACGTCTGATTATAACATTATTTGTACGTATGATTATAACATTATTATATTTGTTTTTGTTCTTGTTTTTTAAAATCAAGCTCGAGGTCTTTGTTGTTTTGTTTATTTATTTATTATTTTAATCGATATTTCGATCTTCTTTGAAGAGCATCTTCAGGAATTCTACAATTTTATTGAAAAACAAGAAAATTTTATATAAATAAAAGTTATTGCAAACACATAAATACGACACTTCACAACTTACAAATAATTAAAATAAATAACACATAAACTATCACTATTGTCTGTTGATCTGTTAACGTCGTCATCTGTTCTCAGTGTCGCTCTTGTAGTTCATCCTGTGTTTTGTTTTTGTGTTGAGAATGTGAAGCATCTCTAACGTTAGTCTTTTGTTGTAGTTATTTTCGCATTGCAATACACTCACTTTGTCGAGCTCAGGGTGGTGGTTTACTGCTGCACAGTGGTTCGTAAGTGCTGTTTTGTTTGTTTTTTGGTGTCTTAATTTTATATCTGACCTGTGTCCAGCCAGTCGCGTTTTTAATTTGTTCTTGGTGGTTCCGACGTATACCATGTTGCAGTCTGTAGTGTTGTTACCGTTACATTGAATCTTATATATTACATTCGATTTTTCCATGTTATTCATTTTTGGCTTTAAATTTGTAAATAATCGCTGTAAGTTATTATTGGTTTTTGGAGCTATTTTATATAGTTTTTCATTGATGAAATTTGAATTCGTAAACCTCTCAGATAGATTGGGTACATACGTGACAGATTTATATATAAATTGTTCTTTTTCTTTGACAGTGTTAGATTTGTTTATGTTTTTCTTTATGAGATCGTCAATTGTTTTCTTTGGGAAACTATTTTGGCTTAATTTGATTTTGTTTATATTTTGAGCATGAAATTGTTGGTCACTTATTGTCAAAACTATATTTATGAAATTTCGCGCTGTATTGTATATTCTCTTCTTCGGGTGCTTCGAGTAAAAATTTACGAGTCGACCAGAGGCAGTGGGTTTTTGATACCAGTCCATTAGCATTGTATTATTATTCCTTATTAGTAGGGTGTCCAGGTACGCGAGTTTTTCGTTTTCTTCCTTTTCCAAAGTGAACTTAATATTATGATTAAAACTATTGAATTTCGTCAAGATTTCATCTATTGCACTTGATTTTACTATTCCAAAAAGGTCGTCAACGTATTTCGTCAGGAGCTTAGGTCTAATATCACAGCTTTCCATACATCTATCCAATAGTTCCTCCATTACAATGTCGGCTATAATTGGAGATGCAGACGAACCCATAGGCAGTCCCTTTTTTGTTGGTAAAACTTATCTTTATATTGGAAATAACGGTTTTCATAAATACAAAATTTTAAAATCTTCATGAATATAATCTTGGTCATGGAAGTGAATTTAGCAATAGTTTCCCATTTTCTTTCAATAATATTCAAAGCTAAGTCTACAGGGATGCTGGGGAATAGCGATACTACATCAAATGAAACCATCATTTCGTCATTTTCTATCACAGTGTTGTTAAGCTTCTCTTTGAATTGTCCGGAATTCTTAATGTTATATTTGGAATCTTCGGTGATTTTTGTCAAAATATTTGTAATGTACTTACAAAGTTGACTAGATGGAGAATTAATTGAGGAACAAATGGGCCTTAATGGGTAGTTCTCTTTGTGAATTTTTGGAAGGCCATATATTTTCGGAGGTATCGCGTTTCGGTTTTCATCCTTCTTTTTTCCATTTCATTTATTACGTGATTTGAGAATAATTCGTTTACCAGTTCGTTGTTCTTCTTCTGTAGTGTATTTGTTGGATCCTTATTAAGCCTCTTATATGGCATTATATCATTTATGATGTTGTTCATTTTATCCTCATAGTCTTTCATTTCCATTGCCACTGTGACATTTCCTTTGTCGGAGTTTAGTATAACGATGTTTTTATTTTTCTTCAAAAATTGTTGAGTTCGTTCCACTGTTCTCAATGTATATGTTTCTCTGTCTGTCAGACTGTGTTTGTTGTTGTAGCTTTTAATCATAGAAGCGAATTTGTTTCTCGCGTTTTCTTGTTCTTCTTTCTCTGCTATGGTTTTTATGCACTCTTCACCATCGGCGATGTATTTTAGCAGTGGAAAATCGATCTTCGTATGTGGTAGTGCGAATTTCTTACCATGCGAAACTAACCACTGTACATCGTCAGGTATTGTTGTTGTTGTTTTGTTAACAAACCAATTTGTCGATCCAAAAGGACTGCGAATTTCTTTTTGTGTTTTTCCGTGATGTTGTTTTTAAGCTTCTTCTCCAGTGCTCGCTCACTCGCACTTAAGTTCTTGTAGTCATCTTTTGTTAATTTTTGTTGCAGTGCATTTTCGGTGTTTTTGATGTTTTTCGAATTTTGTTTCCTAATTTCATGCTTCAGTTTAATAGCCAAATTTAGGATTTTCTTGTGGAAGTTGTTTATGTGTACGTTTAATGTTTTGTAGATTTTGTCTGGAACGTCTACGTTTGTGTCAAATATATCGTATATATGTTTTGTTTTGTCGGTTATGAAGTTGGGTGTTATGCCAGCTTTTCTGCATCGTATCAAAAATATTATGGAAGATCTTAAATTTAGTTGCTTTTTTCTTTCATTTTTATACTTATTTAGATGTTTTCCAATATCATTGTAGTTTTGTTTTAGTTGTTTGTATAACATTTAGCGGCGTGCTCTCCGTTTGGTAATATTCTTGATGTTTGTTTTGGGTATTCGACCTTTTTCTTACGTGTTTTTGTTCTTGTTTTTTAAAATCAAGCTCGAGGTCTTTGTTGTTTTGTTTATTTATTTATTATTTTAATCGATATTTCGATCTTCTTTGAAGATCATATTCAGGAATTCTACAATTTTATTGAAAAACAAGAAAATTTTATATAAATAAAAGTTAAGTGCGAGTGAGCGAACACTGGAGAAGAAGCTTAAAAACAACATCACGGAAAAACACAAAAATAAATTCGCAGTCCTTTTGGATCGACAAAGACGAGAATTGGATATAAAACACAACACAAATTGGTTTGTTAACAAAACAACAACAACAATACCTGATGATATACATTGGTTACTTTCGCATGGTAAGAAATTCGCACTACCACATACGAAGATCGATTTTCCACTGCTAAAATACATCGCCGATGGTGAAGAGTGCATAAAAACCATAGCAGAGAAAGAAGAACAAGAAAACGCGAGAAACAAATTCGCTTCTATGATTAAAAGCTACAACAACAAACACAGTCTGACAGACAGAGAAACATATACATTGAGAACAGTGGAACGAACTCAACAATTTTTGAAGAAAAATAAAAACATCGTTATACTAAACTCCGACAAAGGAAATGTCACAGTGGCAATGGAAAGGAAAGACTATGAGGATAAAATGAACAACATCATAAATGATATAATGCCATATAAGAGGCTTAATAAGGATCCAACAAATACACTACAGAAGAAGAACAACGAACTGGTAAACGAATTATTCTCAAATCACGGAATAAATGAAATGGAAAAAAGAAGGATGAAAACCGAAACAGCGATACCTCCGAAAATATATGGCCTTCCAAAAATTCACAAAGAGAACTACCCATTAAGGCCCATTTGTTCCTCAATTAATTCTCCATCTAGTCAACTTTGTAAGTACATTACAAATATTTTGACAAAAATCACCGAAGATTCCAAATATAACATTAAGAATTCCGGACAATTCAAAGAGAAGCTTAACAACACTGTGACAGAAAATGACGAAATGATGGTTTCATTTGATGTAGTATCGCTATTCCCCAGCATCCCTGTAGACTTAGCTTTGAATATTATTGAAAGAAAATGGGAAACTATTGCTAAATTCACTTCCATGACCAAGATTATATTCATGAAGATTTTAAAATTTTGTATTTATGAAAACCGTTATTTCCAATATAAAGATAAGTTTTACCAACAAAAAAGGGACTGCCTATGGGTTCGTCTGCATCTCCAATTATAGCCGACATTGTAATGGAGGAACTATTGGATAGATGTATGAAAAGCTGTGATATTAGACCTAAGCTCCTGACGAAATACGTTGACGACCTTTTTGGAATAGTAAAATCAAGTGCAATAGATGAAATCTTGACGAAATTCAATAGTTTTAATCATAATATTAAGTTCACTTTGGAAAAGGAAGAAAACGGAAAACTCGCGTACCTGGACACCCTACTAATAATGAATAATAATACAATGCCAATGGACTGGTATCAAAAACCCACTGCCTCTGGTCGACTCGTAAATTTTTACTCGAAGCACCCGAAGAAGATAATATACAGCGCGAAATTTCATAAATATAGTTTTGACAATAAGTGACCAAAAATTTCATGCTCAAAATATAAACAAAATCAAATATATATTAAGCCAAAATAGTTTCCCAAAGAAAACAATTGACGATATCATAAAGAAAAACATAAACAAATCTAACACTGTCAAAGAAAAAGAACAATTTATATATAAATCTGTCACGTATGTGCCCAATCTATCTGAGAGGTTTACGAATTCAAATTTCATCAATGAAAAACTATATAAAAACTATATAAACCAATAATAACTTACAGCGATTATTTACAAATTTAAAGCCAAAAATGAATAACATGGAAAAATCGAATGTAATATATAAGATTCAATGTAACGGTAACAACACTACAGACTGCAACATGGTATACGTCGGAACCACCAAGAACAAATTAAAAACGCGACTGGCTGGACACAGGTCAGATATAAAATTAAGACACCAAAAAACAAACAAAACAGCACTTACGAATCACTGTGCAGCAGTAAACCACCACCCTGAGCTCAACAAAGTGAGTGTATTGCAATGCGAAAATAACTACAACAAAAGACTAACGTTAGAGATGCTTCACATTCTCAACACAAAAACAAAACACAGGATGAAATACAAGAGCGACACTGAGAACTGCGGGCAGAGCTACCGCTTTCTTATTTGGGAACATATGACGTGCAATAACAAACAGATGATGGGCAGTGCAATTACAGATGACGACGTTAACAGATCAACAGACAATAGTGATAGTTTATGTGTTATTTATTTTAATTATTTGTAAGTTGTGAAGTGTCGTATTTATGTGTTTGCAATAACTTTTATTTATATAAAATTTTCTTGTTTTTCAATAAAATTGTAGAATTCCTGAAGATGATCTTCAAAGAAGATCGAAATATCGATTAAAATAATAAATAAGTAAACAAAACAACAAAGACCTCGAGCTTGATTTTAAAAAACAAGAACAAAAACACGTAAGAAAAAGGTCGAATACCAAAAACAAACATCAAGAATATTATTATATTTGTAAATATAAATCCCACAATTCCGAAAACAAATTCGAAAATCCACAAAAAAAAAATTTTGGTTTTTTCCCAAAATCTGTTATACTAAAAGCCGGGCTCAATATTCCTTTTGCAGTTTATCGTATAACACATTACTACATTTAAAACTGATAAAGGTTTTCATATCCAAGCTTCGTCGAAAATGTAGCCATGTTTTGAAATTTTCGTAAAAAATTGTGTAATTTGGAAAAGCGTGGCAACACTATTGATACAAATTATAGACTCGTTCTTTTCTCGAAAATATTCTCCAGGAAGTGTCCTTCAAGATGAATATAAATATGTTATACTTCCTTTTTATCCCCTCACCTTAGAGAGGAGGTTATACTCGTATATCATTTGCTACGAACCAAAAGTGTAAGGAGTGACCTAACACCCTAAGTATGTATGTTAGGCGGATATCCGTTTTGGGTCATTTTAAGTCGAATGAGCATTGTCCGTCTGTCTGTCAGCTGGCTGGTGCGCACGATCATTCTCGAAAGGAGTAACCGACTGACTTCAAATTTGGTATGTGGTAATATTTTCTTCTATCTCCGGCTAAGTTCGAAGATGGACCATATTGGTCCACTCCTTCTAGTACCTCCCCCACAAAGGGTTAACATTTAGTAAAATATTGATTATTTAATAACTCTATACTACTTGTTTGAATCCTCTGAAATTCTACACATAGTATTAGTTTATTAGTCACTATGATCTCGATAAAAATTGGCGAAGTGTCCACGCCCCTTTTGATACCTCCCACACAAATTGATTATTTGAACCAAAAGTTAATAGCTTATAACGTTATTGCCAGTGCATACAAAGACTTGAAATTTTGTACAGTGTAATGTTTTCATAGTGCCTACCGTCCATTGAAAAATGGGCGTTATTGGCCCGCCTCTTTTGGTACCTCCCACACAAATGGACCGTTTTTAACAATTTTTAACTTTAGTACCAGTGCATACAAATACTTGAAATTTCGTACAGTGTAACGCTTTTATAGTACCTAGAGTCTAGAAAAACGTGGCCGTAATTGACACGCCCCTTTTGGCACCTCCCACACAAATGGCCCATTTTACACCAAAAGTTAACAGCTTATAACATTAATACCAGTGCATATAAATACTTGACATTTTGTACAGTGTAATGCTTTATAGTACCTAGAGTCCAGAGTAAAGTGACCGTTATTGGGACGCCCCTTTTGGTACCTCTCACACAAATGGACCATTTTGTACCAAAAGTGCACAGCTTTTAACTTTAATACCAGTACATGCTTTAAAGTTATTAAATGCAATTTAATTGATAACAATTTAAATAAAACAAAAAAAAAATAATTAATTTACTTATATTTTTTTGAGACTCAAGGTGAGGGGATTCATTAGTCGGTCTACCCGACTGAACTTTCTTACTTGTTTAAATTCCTCTGTATCTCCAAATTACTACATATGGGCATTTTTCCAATGTCGAATGCGACATTCGTACGCATTGTAAACCTCTTCCAGACTTGTACAATTTTTCTACTTTATACTTAATTGTAATTTGAAAATTTGAACATAGAGACGATTGAAAACAAGGAGTTCGTTAAGAAAATTTTTGATTAGAAGTTTTCATAATTTTGAAAGGAATGAAAAACATATCATTCATTCTAGAAATAGAGAGCTCAAGAGAACGATTTTATATTATTAAAAAGAAATTTTATCAAGAATAATTACAATTATTAATGGAAATTGTACCCGGAAATTAAACTGGCCAAGATTAAGAATTAAAACCGTTAATCTTCTCAATTTGCATTTTATATCGACGAACTTGATTTTCGGAATTCTGGGGCGTATATTCATTTCACCAAAGAGCTTTTATAGAAGCATATACAATTCCTTAAAATTCCTCTTGATCTATTTATCCAAATGCAATAAATTGAAGGCTTGTTCATAAATGACTGCTAATGGACCGAATATGGAGAAATATTGTAACGAGAATCATTAATTTAAAGGAGCTAACGACAATCCAAGATTATCCGTTCGTAGAACTAAAAACATCTACATTTATAAATTGAATAATTGACTAAGGACCAACCCTTATAATATTATTAACTAAATTCGCTAACCTAATATTAAGACATGCACTTTTCACATTAATAATTCAGTCGAGCAATTTGTACAATTTGAACACCTTTAATATAGCAAGTTACTGGCAGCAATACCCTCCGTCAACAGGCCTGATGACATAACGGGATAAGTTTAGGTAAGTCCAGTGATTTTTTTTACTTCATTTTGTATAAACTCGACACTACACTACATAAATTATATAAACACTAATCGTTATTTTTTTTATATCACAAATTCTTGATTTCAATTACATTTATATTTACGATTAATTCTTAATCGTACATCTACATAAATACTTAACATTACACATATTTGGATTTAATTTTGATAAATCCATTGTCATTTATTGATTTAATTTCTGTATGTTATTGCATTTATTCAATTTTTAAATATAGTATTAATTGTCCTTAAAATGAAATCATAAACTTTTACTGGAGTCACGAAAGGTGAAGGAGTCCGTGTAGAAAAGAATCAAAATGGGCTGACATTCATTGAATATATAAATGTCAGCGGGGAGGTTGGGTTTAAGAGCAGGGACGACAGCAGAAGATGCATAGCTGCTCCCGTCTATTAGCATCATACTTTCTTCCTATCTAAACACACTACACTTACACATGAGAGCTACCTTACACTTTTGGTTTATGCGCACGAGCCCTAGTCTGTTTCCAAAGGAAAAGAACCGCCCCGAGACTGAGCACGGCCGGGGCCAGAAGGTAGCCACCTCCGGAGGAAGCAGGGCCAGTTGGTAGGATCGTCACATAAATAAAATGGCGCCCAACATGGGGCCTCAGCAAGTCACACGACGTCTAGTTTACGATATTGTCGGAATAATTACCATCTTTTCCTAATTCTGCTGAGGTCACAACACTTACATTATCCTCTTACACTTCCATCTAACATTTCCCTGGAACTTATTTAGGATTTTTCTTAAGTTGTTTTTGCGACATTGATACCAGACTAGTTCGGAGGAAATGTTTATATTACACGAACAAAAACTGATTTCATTGGAGTTTCATTTCGAGTTGCCTCGGAAGCATACCACTGAAACCATATTTACATACATTCTTTTTTCTCCTTTCCTTTCTTCCTTTGTACTATGTATTTGTAATGAGTCGGATTTTTGTGGTTTGGTATATTTCCAAATCCATACTCTCTTACAGATATATAGTTTTTTCAGATTATTTATTCTTGGGTGATCTATACTCTTGGAAGTTATTCTGAGATTATACCCTAAGAATTGGAATCGACTTCCAATATTTTTTTTTTGAAATGATGCTAATAGAAAAATTGTTTCTTTTCTTGGGATATTCCTTTGTCCGAGTAGTGACATCGTTATCATTTAAATTTTAATATACATAAAAAAAAATAATAGCTTAATTCCTTCAATTAAGGCATTTGCATATTTGAAGACTATATATATATATAAATATAACTAAATATATTGATTATGCCTGTTACTCGAAGTCTTGAGGATTTAACGATGCAGGAAGGAGATAATAACAGGTCTTTTGTTGTTAACGGGGGTGATGCTGATAGGAGTGACATTGCGGCAAGAACTGGGTCCGCAACGAGAACTCTACGATCGGGATCTGGAAGATCGCAACCCACAGAAGGAGGGCTGACAGTTGATACCGATCGGATGACTAATACCACTAATGAGGATAGAGTTCGCGTGATGATATCAGAGTCCCTTACCGACGTGCAGAATAGAAATACGGCCACATTGACTAATGAGCTTGGTAGTTTGATTCGGGGAATTAACTTAGATCCAAACACGGGATCAGGAATTCGTAGGTCAGCAACAGGGCTATCACAGGTAGAATTCGTGGACAGACGTATTACACCCACGGATACTTCAGATCGGACACTTAATATTATTAGGAATTGGAGATTAAAATTTACAGGGAGCACGAGTGATATAGCTGTGGACGAGTTTATCTATAGGGTTGGTATTATGACCTCGAACACCCTCGGGGGTGACTTCGGATTGCTATGCAAGTTTTCACATTTACTATTCGATGGTAAGGCACTGGAATGGTTTTGGAGATATCATCATCAGAACGATCACCTCGACTGGAATAGACTTTCGGCGGCTTTGAAACATCAATATAAGGACTGCTATAACGATTACGATATAAGAGACGACATTCGTCGTCGAAGACAAAAACTGAATGAGACATTTGACGAATATTACGACTCAGTGATGCTATTATCTGATAGGCTTCGCTCACCTATGACAGATGAGGAACTTTGTGAAACAATGATTCGGAATTAAAGATCAGAGATAAGGCATTAACTGCTGCATGTGAGCATCAACAATGTCTCAGAATTGAGGAAGGCTGTAAGGAAACACGAAAAATTCATCCGAGATATGCAGGCAATGAATAGATTCAAGCAATTCCGCGATAAAGGTAGGATAGTTGAAGTAGAACAAGACGTGCAAGAATTACATGATGATTTTAATGAAGATGAGGTTTTGGAGGTACATAGGATAATAGAATGTTGGAATTGTGAGGAGAAGGGTCACGTTTATAAGGATTGTTTGAAGAATAGGACTACATTTTGTTATGGATGTGGACAGAGGAATATTTATAAACCTAATTGTACGAACTGCAATCCTTCGGAAAACTCCAAGAAGGATGTCCCTCATCTGAAGAGAGGACATCCTCATATGCACTGGCGAAGGTAGATGGGATTAGGGATATTACACCAGACGATTCTTGTAAGAAAGGCAACCTCTATGGGGTTGGGCTTATACCTCGTGGGTTGACGGAGAAAGGGAAATCACTAGTTTATTCGGATACGAATAAAAAGATCAGATGTACACGTAGTGCTAGAAGAATTCGATATTTTTGGAAAAGGGTGAAAACATTGAAGAAATATACGGTTGCGTCGATAGTTACAAGAGAGTCGGACACTAGACCGTATATACCACTATCAGTTGGAGGGAAATTATATTTTGCATTATTAGATAGTGGTGCAAATAAGAGTGTAATTGGGGGAGAGCTAGCTGATAGTATTCATGACTTTTCGGACTTCAGGAAATGTAGTGGGACTGTGAGGACTGCGGATGGACAGAGACAGGAAATTTCAGGTATAGCTAATGTTGAATTTAGTTTTCAAAATTGTGACAGTAAATTTGAATTTTTAGTTATAAGAAGTATAAAACAGGATGTTATATGTGGGATGGATTTTTGGAGTAAATTTGGAATTTCGATATCGGTCGGTAGTGATGTTAGTGAAGTGAAGGTAATGGATGACGAGTTGGATTATATTCAATTATCGAGTGATCAACGCCGTAAATTGGATGCAATCGTAAACTTGTTTCCAAATTCGGATAGAGAGGGATTAGGATGCACGAATTTAGTTGAACACAGAATTGACACTGGTGACGCAAGGCCGATAAAGCAGCGATACTATCCTATATCACCTGCAAGGGAGAAGGTACTGTGTATGGAAATTGATAGGATGATTTCGCTAGGAGTAATCGAGGAATGTCCACAATCACCATGGTCTTCACCTGGAGTTCTGATAGTTAAACCAGATAAGGTTAGATTTTGTGTTGATAGTAGAAAACTTAATTCAGTCACTATAAAAGATTCATATCCAATACCGAATATAGAAGGCATTCTGTCCAGATTGCCATCTGTCCAGTTTATTTCCAAAGTGGATTTAAAAGATGCATTCTGGCAGATAAAGCTAGACGAGTCTTCTAAACCGAAAACAGCCTTTACTATCCCCAATAGACCACTTTACCAATTTACAAGAATGCCTTTCGGGCTCTGCAATGCACCCCAAACCATGTGTCGTCTAATGGATATGGTTATACCTTATAACTTGAAGACACATATTTTCGTACATTTAGATGACCTCTTGATAGTATCGGAGGGATTTGAGGAGCACTTACGACATTTACAAGAAGTGGCCATAAGGTTTAGGAAAGCTGGTTTGACCATCAACGTCAAAAAGAGTTGTTTTGCGATAAGACGTGTCAGATACTTAGGGTATATCGTCGGGGAGGGTTCACTAAAAATCGATCCAGAGAAGGTTAAGGCAATATCGGAATTCCCATCTCCAACCACAGTGCGTGCCCTCCGACAATTCCTTGGAATGATTGGTTGGTATCGTCGATTTATTGAGGATTTTTCTAGCCATTCGTTTCCCCTGACAGAACTTCTTTCAAAAAAGAAAACGTTCAAATGGTCGAAAGACGCCCAAGATTCGTTCGAATTATTAAAGTCGAAATTATGTAGTGCACCCGTCCTAGTTCATGCTGATTTTACAAAACCTTTCATAGTACAGTGCGATGCCAGTATGGTGGGTGTGGGGGCTGTATTGGCGCAGAAAGATAAAGATGGCGTTGAAAGACCTATAGCTTTTATGTCTCAAAAACTGAACAAATCACAGAGGAATTATACCGTTACCGAACTAGAATTTTTAGCCGTGGTTTTGGCGGTAAGGAAATTTCGAGCGTATATTGAGGGCCATGAGTTCAAAATAGTGACCGATCATGCGAGCCTTAAGTGGTTGATGGGTCAGAAGGATTTGTCAGGACGATTGGCTAGGTGGGCATTAAAACTACAAGGTTTTAATTTCTCCATTGAACACCGAAGGGGTAGAGATAATGTTGTTCCGGATACCTTATCACGATCATTTGAACAGGAAAATTCAATTTCCGAAGTCGAAATCGATGTGTTACCTGTTATTGACATGGATTCTGAGGCATTTATAGGAAAGGAGTACTCGGAATGGCGGGAACAGCTAATAAAATCAGGATTTCCTGATTTTAAAATAAAGGATAAGTTTATCTACAAGAGGACAACATTTTCAACCAACGGTACCAACGGAATTACGAAATGAGGTGATTTATACCCGCACATAATTTGCCCAATGCTTCACATTGTGGAATTGCTAAGACAGTGGAAAGGATAAGAAGATTTTTCTATTGGCCCAGACTTGTAACTGAGGTTAAGGAATATGTAGGAAAGTGTGACTTATGCAGGACTTCGAAAATCCCGACTACTACGTTGCGACCGCCTATGGGCCAAATGGTTATTTCAGAAAGACCATTTCAGAGATTATATGTAGATTTGATTGGTCCCTTTCCCAGGACTCGAAACGGTTATATAGGTATACTTATTGTGTTAGACCACTTTTCGAAATTTACTTTCCTCAAACCGCTTAAGAAGATGATATCGAGGCCAATAGTTTCGTATTTAAAGGATGATATTTTTATGTGCTATGGCGTTCCCGAAGTGATCGTTTCTGATAATGGCACCCAGTTCAGAAGTAAGGACTTTCAGGATCTATTGAAGAAATTTGGGGTAAAACATCAGCTTACGGCTGTTTATAGTCCACAGGCGAATGCCAGCGAACGTGTGAATAGGTCGATTAATGCGGCATTGAGGGCTTACATACGCGATGATCAAAGACAGTGGGACTCTTACCTGCCAAGTATTAATTGTGCACTGAGAAATACAATCCATTCTACAACGGGTATGACCCCATATCAAGTGATTTTCGGTCAACATATGATAACGCATGGGAAGGATTTTGAGATTTTGAAAAGGTTGAAATTATTAGAGGAAGCCGACATTGATATGAAGAGGATAGACAAATTCGCATTACTGAGGGATTCCATACAGGGAACGATGAAAGTAGCTTATGAAAAGAATGAGAGAATTTACAATTTGAGATCAAAGAAGAGAGAATTAGAAATTGGAAAAGATGTAATTCGGAGAAACTTTACACAGAGCTCAAATTTGAAATATTTCAATGCAAAGTTAGCTCCGACGGGAATAAAAGCACAAATACTTCGAAAGGTTGGTAATGTATATTATGAATTGAAAGATTTAGAAAGTGGCAAAATTGGTATTTATCACATGAAGGATATATGGACATAATTTTTTTTTTTTTTGGCGTAGTGCTTTTTGTAAACCTCTTCCAGACTTGTACAATTTTTCTACTTTATACTTAATTGTAATTTGAAAATTTGAACATAGAGACGATTGAAAACAAGGAGTTCGTTAAGAAAATTTTTGATTAGAAGTTTTCATAATTTTGAAAGGAATGAAAAACATATCATTCATTCTAGAAATAGAGAGCTCAAGAGAACGATTTTATATTATTAAAAAGAAATTTTATCAAGAATAATTACAATTATTAATGGAAATTGTACCCGGAGATTATTGTACTGGCCAAGATTAAGAATTAAAACCGTTAATCTTCTCAATTTGCATTTTATATCGACGAACTTGATTTTCGGAATTCTGGGGCGTATATTCATTTCACCAAAGAGCTTTTATAGAAGCATATACAATTCCTTAAAATTCCTCTTGATCCATGTATCCAAATGCAATAAATTGAAGGCTTGTTCATAAATCACTGCTAATGGACCGAATATGGAGAAATATTGTAACGAGAATCATTAATTTAAAGGAGCTAACGACAATCCAAGATTATCCGTTCGTAGAACTAAAAACATCTACATTTATAAATTGAATAATTGACTATCTGGAGGACCGACCCTTATAATATTATTAACTAAATTCGCTAACCTAATACTAAGACATGTACTTTTCACATTAATAATTCAGTCGAGCAATTTGTACAATTTGAACACCTTTAATATAGCAAGTTACTGGCAGCAATACCCTCCGTCAACAGGCCTGATGACATAACGGGATAAGTTTAGGCAAGTCCAGTGATTTTTTTTACTTCATTTTGTATAAACTCGACGCTACACTACATAAATTATATAAACACTAATCGTTATTTTTTTATATCACAAATTCTTTATTTCAATTACATTTATATTTACGATTAATTCTTAATCGTACATCTACATAAATACTTAACATTACACATATTTGGATTTAATTTTGATAAATCCATTGTCATTTATTGATTTAATTTCTGTATGTTATTGCATTTATTCAATTTTTAAATATAGTATTAATTGTCCTTAAAATGAAATCATAAACTTTTACTGGAGTCACGAAAGGTGAAGGAGTCCGTGTAGAAAAGAAACAAAATGGGCTGACATTCATTGAATATGTAAATGTCAGCGGTGAGGTTGGGTTTAAGAGCAGGGACGACAGCAGAAGATGCATAGCTGCTCCCGTCTGTTAGCATCATACTTTCTTCATATCTAAACACACTACACTTACACATGAGAGCTACCTTACACTTTTGGTTTATGCGCACGAGCCCTAGTCTGTTTCCAAAGGAAAAGAACCGCCCCGAGACTGAGCACGGCCGGGGCCAGAATGTAGCCACCTCCGGAGGAAGCAGGGCCAGTTGGTAGGATCGTCACAGCATTCAAAGTGAAAAAAACATATGCCAAAACATTATTTCATTTTGACAAAAGGCTAACTTATAGCTCTTGATTGGCACTATAATTGGTGCCAAGGATGATTTTGGCCAATTGTTCGTTTTGAAGACAATTACAAAAAGCCAAGCCATTCGCACGCGACAAGAACAGAAGCCGCTTTCAAAGCAAACCAATCAAACACTGATTTCAGCGAAACCTGCAGGAATATTTAAATGCGACTAATTTTAAAATGTCATGGATTCATGTATCTTAATAATGCTTTTTATTTTATACAAAAATATTAAGTAGTTTATTTTTATTTAATTTTAATCATATTCGCACGCGACTTTTCGCATGCGACATTTTATTCCATCGTTTTTTTATGTTTATTTTTTACTTTTTATGCAACTCGACGTCCAAAGGTTGATTATAAATGATTTTTAGTATATTCAATATATTTATTTTCACAACAAAAATTATTTTTCTTGTATCCCTTAAATATAAATCAAGATTTAAAAGAGAGACCATTAATCAGAACATAACATTAGGTTTAGGTTAGGGTGGCAGATGTTTCCTTTTTTAATTTCTTCAGCTCACATAGACCAGTTTAGGTCCCTAGAGGTACCACGGGCAAAAATGCCCTTCATCGAAACCAACCTGTTTGATATACAAATGTATCGATAGCACGAATATTGGTATTGGAAAGATCTGTTAGGCTGCCTAGAAAGGCCGACCCCAGTAGGTCCAGTCGTCGTTTACTCAAAGCGGGACAGTCGCATAGCAAGTGCTCAATGCTATCCACTTCTTCCTCATCTCCACAGTTTCTGCAGAAGTCATTGGAGTTTATACCCAATCTTCTGGCGTGTTCGCCGATCAGGTAGTGTCCCGTCAGAACTGATACTAACGTAGACAATCTTTTCCTTTATAGTGCGAGGAGATATTTTGATCTTCTCAGGTCATACCTTGGCCAGATTTGTCTAGCTATCCTGCAGGTGCCGATTTGTGTCCATCTTTCGTTGGACTGCCTAATTGCCTCTTGCCTAAGCCAAAGCTTGCACGTGGATAGTGGCGCACCAATATATGCAAATTCTTCGAGAATTTGTAAAGTCGTCCCTTTCCTAGCAAGTTCATCGGCTTTGCAGTTCCCCGGGATATCCCTATGCCCAGGCACCCATATGAGGTGTATATTAAACTGCCATCTCGTTAAGAGATCTGCGACAGTCGAGGGCTATTTGTGAATTTAGGGATGTGGCCTCCAGAGAATTGATGGCAGCCTGGCTGTCCGAGTAAATGACAACGCCAGTGTTGGTTACTATGTTCCGACTCAGCCACTTGGCGACTTCCCATATTGCTATTATTTCGGCTTGATAGACACTGCAGGTATCTGGTAGTCTGTGAGCTATATCCAAATTAAGTTCTTCAAAGGTGCGTACCGTTGATATATAGTCCACTCGGTCGGTTACCATAGCACTACACTTTGATATCCTCATGTGACCGTAGTTCTTGTACCTGCACATTGATAGGCAGTTTAATCTTAGTGCCGCTTTGGTTGCAAATTCTCTCGCCACAACATTAATCGGCAGTATATGGAGAAGGGCTTGTAGAGACTCAGTCGCTGTAGTCCTTAACGCTCCGCTTATGCACAGGCAGGCAGTTCTCTGAACCCTTGATAGCAGGTTTGTGATGGTTAGTTTGTCAGTTGCCGTCCACCATACCACAATGCCGTATAACAGTATTAGACGAACCACTGCTATATATATTTAATGGACAATTTTAGGAGAGAGGCCGCACCGCGACCCTACAGCCTTCCTGCAGGAATATAGGCGATCTTGGCCGTTTTTACACGTCCCAGTACCTTTAGTCTGCATGACAGTTTCATATCCAAAATTATTCCTACAAATTTTGCACTTTCAGAAAAGACTAGAATGGAACAGCCATTTATCCGAGGAGGAGGGTCCACATGAGGGACATTATTCATCCTAGTAAAGAGAACCAATTCTGTCTTGTTTGGGTTTACGCCCCAAACCGCTGCTTCTGGCCCATCTAGCCACCTTGTTCAGAGCCACCTGTAGAATGTCTCGGAGGACGTTTTCGAATTTGCCACTCACTGCGATTGCCAGGTCGTCCGCATATGCCACGACCTTGCAGCCACAACGTTCTAGATCTAGCAGGATTTCATTCACCGCTAGGTTCCAAATTAGTGGAGACAGTACTCCTCCTTGTGGGGTCCTTCTCTTTACAAACCTTGTTAGAGTAGAGTATTTTTTGTATTATTGCCATTTATTGTGTTGTTAACAAAGGAAATTTATTTGTAAAGTATAACTTCAAATGGCCATAACTTTTGTCTCAGTGGGTATACCAAATTGCAATATATTGGCATCAAATAGTAAATTTTGTTCTCTATCCAGAAAAGATAATGAGAAAAGAATCGGTATATAACAGGATCTAATATAGAGCGATTCGTAGGAAAGGATCGGGAAAAAATAAACAACAAAGGAAAAAATAAACAACAAAGGAAATTTTATATTTCCATTGAATCTTTAAAAATTAAGATATCTCAATTATTTTTTTGTAATTTGTACGTCTTGATACCAGAAATCGAGGCTAATTCTAACCTCATTATATTTGTGGACGTAAATCCCACAATTCCCAAAATAAATTCGAAAATCCCCACCAAAGGGAATTTTTTGTTTTTTTTTTCAAAATCTGTTATACTAAAAGCCGGGCTCAAAAATCCTTTTTCAGTTTATCGTATAACAGATTACTACATATAAAAATGGTAAAGGTTTCCTAGCTCTGAAATTTTCGTAAAAAATTGTGTAATTTGGAGAAGCGTGGCAACACTATTAATACAAATTTTTTGTCTCGGTCTTTTCTCGAAAATATTCTCCAAGAAGTTTCCTTTAAGACAAATATAAATATGTTATACTTTCTTTTTATAAATTCCTCTGTATCTCCAAAATACTACATATACCTTTTCGCAATAAAATACAAAAATTGTCTATATTTTGAATGTGTAAATTGATGTGGCCATAACTTTTGTATAGGTGGGCACATTTTATCGACATTGTTTGAATCACACAGGAAATTTTGTTGTTAATTTACAGAAGTTGATGTGAGAGAAATCACTTTTCAAATGCAGACAGAAATGTAAAAACGACATAAAATTTTTAAAAATGAAAATTTTACAATGAAATATTTTGTAGTTTGTAGGTTCTAACATAACAAATCGAATGTAATTCGCGAATCATTATATTTCCAAAAGTCGGTCCCACAATTCCCAAAATAATTTTGAAAATCCCCAAAAATGGGATTTTTTGGATTTCCCCTATATCTACTATACTAAAAGCGAGGTTTCAGACCCCTTTGCAGTTCAACTTACAACACCTTAGCACACATAAATATGCCAAAAGTTTTAACATTTTGGCTTTGCGATTGGAGAAAATGTGGCTTACTTTTGAAATTTGTCTAAAAAATTGTGTAAGTTGGAGAAGCGTAACAATGTCAGTAAATATTTTTGACCCGTTTTTTCTTTGAGAGCATACTCTGGAAAGTTTCCTGAAGATGATAGTAAATATGTTATACATTTTTTAACTAACTTCTTCTAAAACTCAAAAATACGACATAAACTTTTTTCCCAAAAAAATGACAAAAAATCGATTTTTTTTTTTAAATATGAATTCAAGGGGCCAAAGCTCTTGTCCTGTTGGTTATACCGAACCAATTATTTTTCATCATATAGGAAATTTTATTGCCAATCCCAACATGCTTAAGTGGATAAAATTGGTGCATATTCTGCTTCGATATTTACAAAACACTAGCACAAGGTCGGGGAAAAAAATTAAAATTCAATTTTCAAATGCAGATATCTCGGTAAGTATACAAGATAACTGTTAGGTGCAAAAAGCCTTTTGTAGACCTCGGTTATTAGAATACGCACAAAATCGGCCGGAAAATACGAAAGATACACGCGCTTAAACATTTTGTTCAACCGAGGTGGACAACTTTGAGGCCCTGTAGCTCCGCCCCTGTATACCACGGGGGGCCCAAACTCAAAACTTAACTTCTCTAATACCTCTTCTACAAACATGCCAAGTTTGGTCGCAATCGGATGTCTGGTTAAGAAACGGCAGAATTATTTCCCTTTTTTTGGAATTCCTCCCACTGTGCGTGGTTGGACCCCTCTATACAACAAACGGAATTATGTACAGGTTTATGTACTGCGAAATGGAGAATGCCATGTTTCCCTGTGCTGAGTGGAATGTTGCTCAATTACGGCAATTTCAACACGACAATGATTAAGTTAGAAAGGAAGGGGTTAACGTCATGGAATGACCAGCTCAACCGTAGACTTGAATCCCATTAAAAATCTTTGGGAAATTGTCAACAAAGAGATAAATCGAGAAATCGTAGGTGGAGATAAAAAAAGCTATTTCAGGCTATTGTAGATGCTTGGAACTCCATAGATACAAAGATAACAACCAATCTCATTGATTCCATGCAAGAGGGGGCATCGCCGTCCTTGATAATAAATGTTTTTCCACAAAATCTTATGGTGTTTTATTTTCTAAAAAAAAATGTTGCCCTGTCAGAGAGCAGCATTTTAATAATGTCGCCTACACCCTCTTGTACTGCTGCATTTTTTATGGTCAGAATCGATAACAAAAATGCAAAAAACTAGCCTTTTAACTCACTAAAAGTCAACTAAAAACAAAGAATACTCCACGGGGCCGCCTAAATAAAGCATCTGACCAAACTTCATTATAAAAAAGCACGCACGGACACACGCGGTTATTTACGCCGAAAAAACATCTGTTTTGTAGGGCAGCGTCCACCCCTTCGATTAAATACAGGGCTGAAACGTTGCATTTTTGCCCCGTGCAAGTGCGACATTTTTTACAAAAGAAAACGAAACCCTTTCACAGTGCAGCATTTATTTTACAATTGAAGACAAAAAGGTATTCTTGGGGCGAAAGGCATAAAAAATGTAGCATTTTTTGGCACAAAAGAAAACACCATTAGTAGAAATGCATAGTCCCGTCTGTTTTGTCGTACGAATATTCGATCTTTTTTGAAACCGACCCACTCTGAATATTTATGAATTTAGAGTTGAATGAAATTTTGTACGCGTATAATACAAGACAATACGAAAATATAACCAAATTCAAAGATGGTACCAAATGGAGTACAGCTGAACCCGCTACAGTGAGATTCCGCCAGCACAACATCATGCGTTTCGGAGGTGGACCAAAATCAAACCTGACCACTCCGGTTGAGGTGTTCAAGCTTTTCTTTTCCCCGAATATTACGTTCATCATCGTTACACAAACAAATATATATGGAGAAAAAGTTACACGCAAATGGAACGCAGAACATGCAAACTGCACACCACGAGTATGGGTTGATATGACAAGTGCTGAGCTTGACGCTTTTATTGGGATACTATTGGCTTTTGGTGTCAGTCATAATACTATGCAGCTCTCAAGATTGATGTGGCAAACTGATGCACTTCCAATATTCCGTGCAGCCATGTCATATAGACGATTTCTTACTTTGATGTGCTGTATTCCATTTGACGATAGTCGTACGCGCGCATTTCGTCAACAAACCGACAAAGCTGCTCCCATTCGAGACATATGGAACTTCTTGAAAAACAATCTTGCCAGTAATTTTGAACCATACGAAAGTGTAACCATCGATGAGCAGCTATTTCCATACCGTGGGCGCACAAAGTTCACGCAATACATCCCATCAAAGCCCGCAAAGTATGGCATAAAAGAATGGTGGGCATGCAATGCGAAAACCAAATATCCGTTGCAAGGAAAATGGCGAAAATGTGCTCATAAGTTTGGCTAATCGATACACCAACAGCGGAAGAACTATTACTGCTGATAACTTCTTTACAACATTAGACGCAGCTAAACGTCTTTCGTCGATTGTACTAGCATACGTTGGCACCATTAGATGCAACAAAAGGTGTCTTCCCAAAGAAGTGAAAAAAGACAGCAAACGGCCAGTGCTTTCATCTGTGTTCGGTTTCTATGATAACCTTATATCACTGTGCAGCTACGTACCAAAGAAGAACAAAGCAGTAAATCTACTATCCACTGTGCACTACACCAAGAAATTTAAAGGCGTAGCAAAAAAACCGGAAGCTATATTATTTTACAATTCAACAAAAGCCGGCGTTGATACAATGGACCAAATGGTAACGCATTACTCCACAAAACGGTCAACTTGACGTTGGCCATTAGCAGTTTTTTATAGACGTCATGGGATTAGTCGCTTACATCATATGCAATGAAAAAATAGAAGGAACCAGAAATTGGTGCTTGCTAATACTGAAAATCGCTTGAACAACTTATTAGTACGTTGCTCTGCAAGAGCCGACTTCCTCCATACAAGAGTCGACCTTTAAAGTCTCGCCCTACATCTGTACTAGAATCGACCACTAAATTCTACCTCTTTCTCCATACTAGCGCCGAACATTCAGATCTCTGAGGTTTTCCTCTATACTAGAGTCGACCTCTGAGGTCTTCATCTATACTGGAGTCGACCTCTAGGGTCTTCCGCTAAACTAGAGTCGACCTCTTTGGTCTTCCTCTATACTAGAGTCGACCTCTGAGGTCTTCCTCTATATTAGAGTCTACCTTTGTGGTCTTCCTCTATACCAGAGTCGACCTCTGAGGTCTTCCTCTATACTAGAGTCGACCTCTGAGGTCTTCCTCTATACTAGAGTCGACCTCTGAGGTCTTCCTCTATACTAGAGTCGACCTCTGAGGTCTTCCTCTATACTAGAGTCGACCTCTGAGGTCTTCCTCTATACTAATATTTTGGGACAACATTCAACCAGTTTGGCCATTGAATCTTTCTTTGGAAGGCCGTTGAATATTCCCAGAAACATGATGCCTAACCAACAAAGCGGCCCTAGTACACTGAGTTCCAGAAAAGACTGCAGCATTTGTTTCACGCAAGACGAAAATCTGCGTAGGAAGACACGTATTAACTGCACCAAATGCACTAATCCTGTGTGCCAACAACATTCTAAAGTCGATTATACTTGTTGTTCATGCATTCCACAAAATGAATAAAAAACAAGTAAGAAAGTTCATTGGGCTAAACCGACTTATGAAACCCCTCACCTTGAGTACCAAAAAAAAATTCTGGATTTTTTTGTTTTAATTAAATTTTTATCAATATAAGGTAGTTATGTACTGGTATTATTATTCGTAGATTTTTTTTTTTGTTTTAATTAAATTATTATCAATTTAAAGTAGTTATGTACTGGTATTAAAGTTAAAAGCTGTTTACATTTGGTATAAAATGGTCCATTTATGTGGGAGCTACCGAAAGGGGCGTGCCAACAACGGTCACTTTTCTTTGGACTGTAGATACTATAAAAGCATCACATCGTATACAATTTTAAGTATTTATATTCACTGGTGTTAAAGTTAAAACCTGTTAACTTTTGGTACAAAATGGTCCATTTGTGTGGGAGGTACCAAAAGGGGCGTACCAACAACGCCCACTTTTCTCTGAACTCTAGGTACTATAAACGCATTATACTGTACAACGTTTTAAGTATTTGTTTGCACTGGTATTAAAGTTATAAGCTTCGTCCATTTTTCTCAGGCTGATAGCGACAGATAAACTATTACTATATGTGGAATTACAGAAGATTCTGATAAGTAGTATAGAAGATATCAATAGTTCACTAAATTTTAACCCTTTGTGAGGGAGGTGGACTAACGTGGCCCATCTTCGAACGAGAAAAAAAATATTATCACACACCAAATTTGAAGTCAATCCGTTACTTCTTTCGAGAGTTATCGTGCGCTCCAGCCAGACAGACAGACGGACGGACATTGCTCAAATGACTTAAAATGTCCTAAAACGGATATCCGCCGAACATACTTGGGGTCTTAGGTCACTCCTTCGATGTGTTACCCTCCTCTCTAATAATAATAAAAAACACAAATTTTTTTACATTTAGTTTAAAGACCAAATAATATACGAACATACTTAGAAATTCAAAGTTACGGTACCCTTTTTGCCATACAAATGCATGAAAACGTGTAGGGGTCTGGCCAGGCATATGTAAGATAATAACCAATCTTATTGATTCCATGCAAGAAGGGGCAACGCCGTCCTGGATAATAAATGTTTTTCCACAAAATCTTAGTAGAAATGCATAGTCAAATCTGTTTTGTCGTACGAATTTTCGCCCTTTTTGTGAAATAAATGTTTAATTTCAAATAATTTAAGTAACCAAATTGCCACTTTTTTGGTAAATTGATATAAATAAAGAGTTTAACATTTCACAAAATTGTTACCATTTGTGTGAGAGGTACTAGAAGGGGCGTGGCAACAACGCCCCCTTTGTACTGTACTGTAAGTACAAAATTTTAAGTATTTGTATGAACTGGTATTAATGGGTCGGGCACGCGCTGCGAAGACCTCATGCTGACCCTATGTTCCTTATAGGAACCAATAAGGAATCCAAATATGGGAACTTCTTTCTCAAGTGTCACAGATCAAAAATTATACTTTTCTCAAATTCTCAGTCAAATTCATGTTGCCCTATAGGGCAACTTACTATAGTAAGTGGAAAAAAAAAATTAAATGATAATTGAAGGCAGGGGGCAAGTTCAAAAAAAAAATTGTTTAAAGGTTTTTTGAAGATAATTTTAATGTTACAAAGCATAAGAAATTAAAAATAGAAAATAAAATTTCTTGAAGCTTTTAACTTTATCTAAAAAAGTTTACTTCGGTCACTATTCATGGAAATAAAAATATAAATTGCGATATCTCAGAATCGATCTAATTTTTATACCCTACACCACACTGTGGTACAGGGTATTATGACTTTGTGCATTTGTTTGTAACACCTAAAACGATAAGAGATAGACCCATTGTTTATTATACCGATCGACTCAGAATCACTTTCTGAGTCGATTTAGCCATGTCCGTCTGTTTGTCTGTCCGTCTGTCCATGTATTATTGTAACCAAAGTGCAGGTAGTATTTATGGTCCGAGTGTGATGAAATTTAGCATAGTGCTCTTTTTTGGCCCAAGGACGATCCCTATTGAAATTGGTTAAAATCGGTTCAGATTTGGATATAGTCCCCATATATATGTTTCACCCGATTTGACATGCAAGCGCCGTAGAAACCACATTTTACATCCGATCTTTATGAAATTCGGCAGAGAGAGTTTTATTATTACGTGAATGAACACTACCAAATTCGGAGAAAATCCGATTAGATTTAGATATAGCCCCCATATATATGTTTCACCCGATTTGGCATGTAAGCGCTGTAGGAACTGTATTTTAAATCAGATCAGTACGAAATTTGGCAGAGAGAGTTATCTTATTACATGAATAAACACTGCCAAATTCGGGGAAAATCGGTTCAGATTTAGATATAGCCACCATATATATGTTTCACCCGATTTAACATTTAAGCACTGTAGAAATCGCGTTTTATATCCGATCAGTACGAAATTTAACAGAGAGAGTTCTCTTATTACATGAATAAACACTGCAAAATTCGGGGAAAATCGGTTCAGATTTAGATATAGCCACCATATATATGTTTCACCCGATTTAACATTTAAGCGCTGTAGAAATCGTCTTTTATAACCGATCCGTACGAAATTTAACAGAGAGAGTTTTCTTATTACATGTATGAACGCTGCCAAATTCGGGGAAAATCGGTTCAGATTTAGATATAGCCCCCATATATATGTTTCACCCGATTTAACATTTAAGCGCTGTAGAAATCATGTTTTATATCCGATCAGTACGAAATTTAACAGAGAGAGTTTTCTTATTACATGTATGAACACTGCCAAATTCGGGAAAAATCGGTTCAGATTTTAACATAGTCCCAATATATACGTTACACCCGATTTGACATGTAAGCGCTGTAGAAACCGTGTTTTATATCCGATCAGTACGAAAATCGGCAGAGAGAGTTTGCTTATTACATGTATGAACACTGCCATATTCTTATCGCAATGCCCATTTTCGCATTGGTAGGTAGGTGTAGGGTATTATATAGTCGGCCCCGCCCGACTTTCTGTCTTTTCTTACTGGGTTTCCCTTCATTTGTTTATAAAAAATGGTCCATATGTACTCTACCGATGGTTTAAATTTTGGACCACTAAATTACAAAGAACAAATATCTAAAAAAAAATCAGCAAACAAAATATAGTTGAGAACATATACAAATATTTTTTTTTTGTATTTTGGTAAAGATTTTCAGTTATTATAATATAACTTCTGAACCAAAGTTGTGCCCACTCCAAAATTTACACCATCGGTACACATGGACCATTTTTTATAGAAAAATTAAGGAAAAAAATTAGATCGATTCTGAGATATCTCAATTTATATTTTTATTTCCACGAAAAGTGACCGAAATAAACTGTATTAGATAAAGTTAATATTTTTATGTAAAGTACGTGGAAAAAGCTTTAAGAAATTATATTTTCTATTTCCAATTTCTTATGCTTTGTAGCATTAAAATTAACTTCAAAAAACCATTACAGAGAAAAAACATTTTTTTAAACTTTGACCTCGCCCCCTGCCTCCAATTTGCATTTAATTTTTTAATAGTGTGGGTCATTACTCCCACATACCAGGGCAACATTTTCTGAGAATTTGAGAAAGATCTAATTTTTGACCTCTGACACTTCAGAAAGAACTACCCATATACGTACTCCTTTCCACAGATATCGTTAGCACCATTCAGTCGAACTGATAAATGGATGGACAATACTTAATTCATATTTTTTTAACCCATGGAGACCAATGTTGAAATTTTTAAATTTTTTGGGAAACATGTGGGTAATTTTGAAAAATATAAAAAAAAATTGATGATACGCTTTTCAGGATAATCAAGGTTTAAGGACATTTACGTCCTTTTGAGTCCTTAATACAGAAACATTTTTAACTTAATTAAAGAAAGAATGTTAAAATCTTTCAAATGGTACTTATATCATTCAAATCTGATATTCCGTTCAAAACTTATGTCGCCTTCAAAATAGTTATACGTATGTTCAAAAAATATTGCGAATTTTGTATTTTTTTAAAAAGTATTTATTTATTCATGAATATCTATTTTGTCCCCTTCAAAGTAATTCCCCTCGGATATAATACACTCTTTATCTCGTCTTTATCTCCTCAATCGTGGCGTAGCGTCGTCCTTTCATGGGCCTGTTCAGTTTTGGGAATACGGTGGCTGCGGCACCATTACTGTGTTGTTTTTGGCCAAATATTCGCGCACAAGCAACGATGTGTGTGCAGGGGCGTTATCATGGTGCAAAAGCCAGTTTTTGTTCTTACACAAATCCGGGAGTTTTTTGGCGGATTGCTTCGCGCAATTTGCGCATAACTTACAGGTAATATTCGTTATTGACCGTACTACCCTGTGACAAGATCTCATAATGCATTACGCCTCTGCAACTGTGAAAACCGGGCGTCCGGCACGCTGTTCGTCCTTCGCATCTTCTCGGCCCTCTAAGAACATTTTGTACCACCGATAAACGTTGCTTTGGTCCAAGGCAGCTTCACCATATGCCACAGTCAACATTCACACAAAATTTGATGCAGATTCTTTGATCCATTTTCTGAAATAGAAAAAATCGAAGACAAGTTAAAAGACATCCAAGCACAACAGCTGTCAAATATGAACTAAACATTCAAAATGGCTGACCTTGTCAGCATTAGTAAGGGATGTGAGTACCAACATAACGCTACAAAATTATCAAAAATCAAATACACGTAGCCCGCGGAAATTAAAAATTCGCGATATTTTTTTGAAAATACATCGTATTTATCCAAAAATTTTATAGACGACCAACTTTGGCACCCTATAAAATCTAAACCACTATTAAATTGGTCAAAAGGTAGAAGGCCTTAATTCCGCATTGTCTTGTAGTATACGTGTGCAAAATTGGCTGATGAATATTGCTACATTAAGAAACTCAAATAACTTTTATTTAGTGTGTGGAATTCAGTTTTCTTTTATTCATGTTAAAGCTCATTAAATTTAATTAAATATAGCTTAACTAGTTTTAAAAATAATGGAATTTAAATGCCCCCTGCTCGTTGATGCATGTGCGGCATCTTACCAAAAAGTTGTTCATTACTGCTTGGAGAGTTGAGACGGGAATAGCCGCAATTGTTTCTCGAATGGATTGCTTTAGTTCATTCAAATTTGTTGGTTTTGCTTTGTAGACTTCCTGTTTGCAATAACCCCACGAGAAAAAGTCAGGTGCAGTAAGGTCAGGAGACCTGGGGGGCCAACAGAATGTGGAGTTTCTGGATATCAGCTTATTGGGAAATTTTCACCGCAATTCTGTCATAACAGGCCGGGCTATGTGAGGAGTTGCACCATCTTGCTGAAACCACACAGAGTTGAAAGAAATTCTCATTCGGCGTAATTCAGGATAGAAAAACTCTCTCAACATGCTCAAGTAACGGCCTCCAGTAACTGTAACGGTGTGACCGTTTTCTTCGAAGAAGTAGGGAACGACAATACAGCGTGATGAAACTGCACACCACACTGTGACACGAAGTGGATGCAATTCCGTCTCATGGAGTATCTGTGGGTTGGAAGCACTCCATATTCGACAATTTTGTTTGTTTATGTTGCCGTTTAAATCGAAATGGGCCTCGTCAGACATGAAAAGACATTTCAACATGTTTCCGTCCTCTTCCACCATTTGAAGCATCTTCTGGCAAAATTCCAAGCGAATCGGGAAGTCTGCTGAGTTCACTTTGTTGGCCATTTGAATTTTATATGGGAATAACTCCAAATCTTTGTGCATAATTGACTGCAATGACTGTCTGCTTATACCCATATGAGCAGATAAGGTTCTACTCGAAACTCTTGGATTGTTTTGTATGGCATCAGCTACAGCAGCGATTGTTTCCTCCGTCCAAACTGAAGGATTTCGATGGTAAGGTCTTCTGTTGACTGTCCCATGCTCGGAAAAATTGTTAACAAGTCTCTTTATGGTCCATCTGCTCGGAGGATTGCCGCCAAACGTGCCCCTTTACTCTCTTTGAACCGAAACTACGGACTTCAGTGCGTAATAGCGGCGGACAATCCTAATTCTTGTTTCAGTGTCCCAGTTATCCATTTTTGTTAAATCTAAAAATCAATCTGCAAAACAAAAAAAAATTAACCAGATTCATTAAATAGAAAAAAAGTTATTAAATTTTTTTTTGGTAGCAGCTTTCATCAGCCACGCTGTATGTAAATATTCAGAGTGGGTAGGTTTCATTTGGAATTACCCCATAACTTTATATTAAGGCAATTTTTTGGATGATTTTTGAAACCACCCATTTTTCATTTTTGTGACATGATTTTTTAAATAGCATTAACATATCCTTCTGATATTTTGCAGTTTTGATTCATATACCGCTAAAAATTTTTACATATTTTGTTTGCATATTTTTGCATATTTTATATATGCACTCAAATTATTTAAATTTGAGTGATGAAACGTCTAAATACAAATTTTGGTTCAAATCGGATGAAAATTGAAAGATATGCAAAAATCCGAGGTCTACTTATGACTTATCATTTATTATTGGAAAGAACTCTGAGGACATTATACACACATTTTTGCTATTGGATTCCAATTTTACAAATATACAATTAAGACATCTTATATCATTTTAGCACACTTTTTGGAACTTAGCGTTGTAGGAAAACTAATTATTTTCGTAAAAAACCATATCATATTATAATTGCTCCTGCTACATAATCGTAGGTGGATCAGTTTCTCAAAGATCATAGAGCTATTGTCTAAATCCATCTTGTCCATACAATTTAATGTTTTTTATCTGATAAATGTAACTATGTCAATTCTCAGTTACGGCCATGTTAATATTTAGATGTCAATTGGATTTTTTGTAGATTTTTTAATGTTTTTCTGTCAGCTCTCAAAATTTGTTACACCCCTCTGTTTCCAGCTAGGAAATTAAACGTTTGTCACTATCTGAAAGAAAATGGGCTAGTGTTATTTATATTAATTTGTCTGATTTGGCGTTGAGTGATTTTTTATTTCCAAAGAATTTCGAGATAGGAACGCCGAGTGGTTCAGAATCGTTTTTTACTGGCCAAAACTCTGTAACTTTGGAACCGATAGAGATATTTTAGTAATTTTTGTTGTTGATTGTTGCTGATTAGTCTAAGTGAACGGACGTGTTTATCACAGAGCGGATAGATGAATCCTATTACACAGTACCTATTACACAACCGCAAAATAAAAATCTGTACAAAGTCTGGAAGGCCTACATCGTAGTAACTATTACGGGCTAATACAGACAAAAAATAAAAAAATCGTTGAGGGGATGCCTTCGTGGTCATGGCCAAAGCCGACCACACCAAAAATGGTGAAAATCTCCCCCAAGTACTCACAACAGGTGGTGCGGTGAGGGGAAACGTCATGTCCGACCGTCAAACGGAAGCATAATGAGCATCGTGTACCGCTCAGAGTTTTGACGAAGTTGGAGGTTTCGGCTCTTACCGAAAAACAAAAAGAGTCACTTACCTGGGCTAAAGGCGTCATAGATGCTTCTAAAGCCAATGAGTCGGCTGAAAGAGCCGCAAATTCAGCTGTGTAAACGGCAAATAAAGTCAAAAGAATCAGATCACCTGATGAACCCCTGCCTTCAAAAAAGGCAAGAGGCCCTAATTTCATCACCAACAGGGCTCACACCTAGCCCTTCAATGAAGTAGCGAAGGAGAGTCTAGTGATGGCTGTTATAGACAGAAGTAATGAGGATGGATCCATCCTCAAGGACAAATGGAGCCATGTGCAATCCGCCATTATGGATCATTACCTCGATGTCCGAAGAGAAATGCCGGACAAACCACCAGTCTGCAACGATGCAGGATGGCATCAGGGGAGAGTAAAGCTCTTATATTTCGGTGATGCCATATCAGTAGATCTGTATAAGGCTGCTCTGAGTCGAGCGGGTGAGGTGTGGCCGGGTGCCCAGTTTGATGTTGTGGAAAAAAACAACATCCCTAGTCACCCTAGAGCCATCACCTCTAGCTCGGATGACATATTAGAGATAATAAAAGATTCCAAAATAATTGGAGAATTAGCAAGGTGGATGAGGCGGATGGTAAAAAGCGACAGGACAATTTGATCCTTATCGCTGAATCCATCTCCCATTATACAAAGTGCAAGTGCAACCCTGCAATATGGTTTCGAGACTATAGTCTTGAAGGTATACAAGCAGGATATAGCTCCCACTGCGGAAGGCGAGTCGTCGACCGTGGTTGATACAAGGCTTTCTGGAAGTGCGGAGGTCCACACGACAATTATTTCTTGTGACTCTAACTCTAACAGATCTGTAACGTCATTCTCTGAGGATGAAAACACTACTTCGGATACTGAGGGGCTGAGGGAAGTCTCCGGACTCTTTGACGCATCTGGCGGGGACATGCTCCCCGATGATACGGACGAAGAGTTCGATAACACCCTTGTCGGGGTGGATGTCATTCTGTCGATTACCAATGATGGTAAGAATTCTACAGATAACCCTCCATCACGCTAAAGCAGCCTCTGGGCTCTATTGATGCGCCTGTCCACAGGTGCAGTAGACATCGTCCTGATCCAGGAGCCCTATGTAGTAGGAGGACGGGTGTGCGGTATAAAGACACCAAACTCTTAACTGCTTGTGGCCGGCTGTGAAGGCACTCCAAGAACCTGCATTTTGGCGCAGACACGGACGCTCATCATACTATCTGGGGTAGTAAGGATAAACAATAGGGGTGATTCGCTTCTTGACTTTATTCTAACTACCAACCTATCTATTTGTAACATTGGCAATAAACAGACCTTTACAATTAAAGACAGACAAGAAGTACTAGACGTAACGTTTGCTACTAACCGGGTGTCAAACAAAATTATTGGGTGGAATGTACTGGACGACCACTCATTCTCAGATCACCATTATATACATAGAGCTCAAACTCGCCGAAAAAGCGCCTAAACCTGCTGTCCACAGAAATGTGAGGAAGACAAAGTGGCACCTGTATGAGAAGAATTTTAAAAAGATTCTCAACTCTAAACTTCTTTATGAACCGAATGACAAAGCCAGTCTGGATAATCTGGTCGAGCATATCACCGCATCATTCAATAGTTCCCTTGAAGAAGCCTATCCAAAAACGAGGTACAAGGGTGAAACTAAACCTCAATGGTGGACTTCTGAGCTAACGGCAAGGAAAAAGACCTGCAACTAGCTATTCAACAAGACGAAATCTACTGGAGCCTTTAATGACTAGGATGCATATAAAGGGCAACTCAAGATCTAGGAAGGCGCAAAGACGCTCTTGGTATTCATTCTGTGGCGAAGTGGAAAAGGTCTCCGACGCCGCAAGGCTGAAGAAAGTACTATCAACATCTCCTTGTACAGTGGGGTATTTGCAGGATGAGGCAAACTGGACAAAAAACAGCGAGCAATCGTTAAGTGTACTGCTCGACACACATTTCCCGGGGAACTCATCAACAGAGCCCGAGGATCAACAGGACCAACAAGAGTGCGAGTGGACTGCGAGCGTCGCTAGCGTGTTGACTGAGAGATCTAGAATAAGCTGGGCTATAAACAGCTTTGAGCCCTTCAAGTCACCTTGACAAGATGGCATCACTCTAGCAGAAATGCAGAAAATGTTAAAGTACATTATTCCCAGGCTGCAGAAAATTTATGTAGGCTGTATTAGGCTTTCATACATCCCGAATCGATGGAGGGATACCAAAGTGGTATTCATACCCAAAGCGAGGAAGATATCGCACACTAGGCCGAAAGACTTCAAATTAGCCTATCCTCTTTCCTATTGAAAAGTCTGGAATACTTTTAGATTATTTCATTAGGCAAAACCTGGATACAAAACTCCTGTCGGGGAACCAACATGCTTATAATAAGGGAAAGTCTACAGAACCAGCCCTCCACGAACTTGTGAGCACTATCGAATCGTCCCTACACTGAAAAAAAAAATAGTAATAAAACTAATGATGACACATTCTTATATTAAGAATGCTACCTCGGCATCAATTCAATGACAATTTTCATTAAAATAATGAAAATTTACACGTTTTTTACGAAATTTTCCTTAATATAAAGTATTTTGAATTAGAATTAATGTCTATCTAATCATTAGTTTTGTGTACGCGCTTCTTTAAATGTACGCATTTAAATTAAAGAAAAAAATCATTATTTTTGTGACAATCCGCATTATTTTAAGTAATATTTCAATACTTTTAAGGATTTTCTACATTAACACTACGACGTAGACATGTCATAGTTTTAATGCCGAATCGGACTTAATTAACAGTATGAGATAGTTGAGTAATAAATTTAAGGCTACGCTCCTCTTAAAGGAAAGGCTGTCATGGTAATAAATTTTATGACTATTGTCATTATTTTTAAGAATACATACGAGAGAATTATACAAACTCTCGCTCGGAGAATCAGTTTTGTTTGGTAATGTGTGAACCAATAATTGTTATGGAATGCTAGAAGAGAAAATAGAGAACAGTTCTGTTTTTCGTTTTCTTTTAAATCGTCAGTTATTTACAAGCGATGGAAGGAAACGGCTGTCTGTTTTCGGGACGCGGATTGTGAAAAAATTTGATTGCTGTGAATATGTAAGTATACGTGCATACATACGTGCATGTTGCACCGAAAATAATTTTAATATGGGCTGTTAACAGTTATTTTTGCTAAAGCATAGCAACAACAACAAATGAAACCGTCGCGTACATGTGTGTATGCATGTGGTTATGCCGCCGGCGTCACCATCGATGATCGATCTCTGTGATAAGGGAGTGCGTGTGTCATAGTTATTTTTGCTGTTATTTTTGATGTTATTTATGGCGATGTACATGCGTTTTTGAAGGAGATCTTGTTTGTAAGTCCTGTGAAGAGATTTGTGCCAAATGGATGACAAAAATGTGAGTAATAGATTTTGTAATACTGAAAGAGACAATGGTAAAATGTTTAGGTACGTGAAAAATAATATTATTATCCTGAAATAAACATCTTATTGGCAATTGCAAAATTAACAAAACACATTTTAATTGAAAGTATTTATTTATTAAAAATACCAGCGCATAATGCAGAAATGTAAAATTATTTGTGGCAATATAGAAATTTATTATTAATAATATTAATTAATAACTATCTTTTTTAATTTTTTTAGTAAAACAATTTTAGAATGGGTCTTTTGTGAGAAGAGTGGTAAATTTTACAAAATATTTCAACGTAAGTATTATATATGAACGGTTGAAATATTTCTCTTATTTTTAAGCGTTTTCCAATTGTGATATGATAAAATTTATTTGCTTTTTTTTTTGTTTATAGATAATTTTATTTGATTTATTTTCAGAAAAACTTTAATTATTTTAATTTTAGATCACGCAATATTTGAAGATAAATGTGTTGGATATATGAAAAATGCAGTGCTGAATTCCATTTGTAACTAGAAAAAAATAAGTGAGCATACACCTACATGGGAATGTTTGAATTGAAAGGAAATTGATTTGGAAACAATATTTGTAAGTATTATGTATTTCTGAACAAATATATTTTATTTGAAAATCAAGAAATTTAATTTGGAACGCATATATTAATGTATTAGAACAAAATATATTTGCGAACTGACGTTCACATATAAAATACGTGTTTTCACACAAACAAAGTTATTGTTAAAAAGTTTTCCAAATATAAATTGTTTAAAGAGATTTTTTCGGTTTTTGAATTTTAGTTTAAATTTTTCCTTGATTTCGTGTTCATAATTGCTTCATAAGTACTTCATAATTAAACCTGCTGTTAGATTAGGCCATTTGGTAAAATTTTTGTATATATATATATATATATATGTATGTATATATATTGCCTTATAATTTTGTCCAAGGGATATTTTAGTTTTACTAAAATCAAAATAACAAGCGTTTTTGCTCAAAAATAATTGTAAATAAGCTGTTTTCTTTTCACGAAGTATTGAATAAAAATAAATATAAAATATTGTCTTCCACATTCATTTTATATGAAAAATGTAATGTTGACCAAATGGACTCTTAATCTAGGAATCGTACAGATTTGCTAATCTAACACCAGGGTTAAGTATGTCATTATCAGCATTAGCTTTAGTTTTACAGAAGTAATTTTTAATAAGTTTTTGTAGTTTTGTTTGCTAACAAAACTTAAGATTTTAAAATCTAAGTCACGATTGATTTTTTTAGAAAATTATTTTTGATAACTCAATTTATATGAAAAATGTCACTTTCGCCACTTTCAAAACAATCAGTTTCTATTATTAATAATATCTTACATAAATATTTTTTTTATCTTTTAGTGCAGCAAATTTTGTATGGATCTATTATGAGAATTTGTGTCGTAGAAGAGTGACTAAATATTTCAGTGTAAGTAAGTATATTCCAAAGATTTTAATATATCTCTTATCTTTCAACATTTTGTGACAGTTATATGATAAAATTTATTTTAATACTTTATCGTATATAAATCATCCTGTTTGATTTCTATTCAAATTATTTTTATTTTAGTTCGCGCAATTGAACTTTATTTGGATATATGAAAAATGCAGTGGGGAATTAAAAATTTACAAATTGCAGGAAATGAGTGAGCATCCAAACTATATGATAAATAATATAATATTTGTTTTATATAATTTCTATTTAAATTCCAGCCAAATTCTAGGTTAAAAATCATTAAGGTCGGTTCCGATAAAAATTGTTCATGGACAACAAATAGAGAAACGAATCCCGCTATAGAATCGATACATAACAATACAATATTCGAATAAAAGTCAAACTTCATCGTGTGTTGGCCGATTTGTCTTTATACAATTACATACTGTTTTAAATTATAAAATGTTCAAGGTTATCCGTAATATGTATTATATTTTTTTTGTATTTTCCAATATAAAATATAACAAATAAAATATTTATTTAGAAAGATAAAGTGTTGTGTTATTGAATTTTCTATGAATAGTAAATGATTTCAAAGAAAATGATTCATTTAAAAGAGTAACATTATAATCAATATAATGTAACGAATTTTCCATACATATTTAAAAAAACTGTATTTAAATTCATGTATGCCTTAAATTAATTACCAGTATATTCTTATATCAAGGACAAACATTTTAAATTTTATTACGATAATGTTTTAAATTATATGATATTTTACTAAAAATAAGCACGCGCCATACTTAAATTTACGCAAAAATGTGCTTATTTTAAGACCAAACTTACTTAGTTTTATTACCCAAAATTCTTAATTCTATGAAATGCATCCTCAAAACAAATACTATTCACGTCTTTAAATTAACTATAAAACCTTCTTATTTTTATAGCGATTGTCTTTGGCTCGAAATCATTGCCGAAATCTTAAACTTTACGAAAAATTCATTGATTTTCAGTACGCTTTTTTTTTAGTGTACATTTCAAAGAATTCACCATGGTGGCGTTTCTTGACATAGAAGGGGCTTTCAACAACATACACCCAGATGCGGTAATCGCGGCATTGTCACATCTAAAGGTGAACTCTAGCTTGATTAGACTAATTCAAAGACTACTCAACAGAAGACGCATAGCAGCATGTCTAGGGTCCACAACTCTAACAAGGTTTGTAAACAGAGGGACCCCACAAGGAGGAGTACTGTCTGAGTTTCTTTTTTTAAATCAAATTTGATTGGTTTGCAGTATTTAGTAGAAGATGGTGTTTGATTTTTCCAAATATACTTTGTCTGCATCGTCCTAGTCGAAAGTTCCGAGTCTTCCAAATTCATTATCAATCGCAATGGCACGAATGACACCATGAACTTATCTGCGTCTGACGTATTTTCATATACAGATTGCTTGTATTGTTTTTGTCCAGAAGAACCATCACATCCCCATTTGCAAAAGAGAGTTATCTTGCAGTTCCCATATTTCTTCAAATCATGTCCTTTAAATGATTGTAGCAAGCTTTGAGCTGAATGATTAAGTAGGTCTTGAAGTTTTACCTCTGGCGAACACGATGTGATTTTAATATTGTCCGTTGTTGGCAAACAGTCCTTTTTAGCAGCAAGTATGTGATGATATGATGGATACAGATTTAAGCCTTTTTCAATAGCACGCAACCTGAGCTATTTATATTGGTGTTTTGTTAACTCAAATCCAAAAATAATGCTAATGCCTCTTCATTTTTCATCGCTTGGAGTTGGAATACTCTTAATAATCCGTTTTGTTCTCAGAGGACTAGCGTTTAAAACTTTTTCAACAATTTCGGCTTTTGTGCTTTGTTTTTGTGATCGCAATTGATGTAACAAGCTCTCTGCAATAGTTTCACATCCGATTTCTTCATTGATATCCTTAAGTTTCCGCCTTACGGGCGTTTTCAGATAGCTGCGTAAGTGTTTTTTTTATTGAAAAGGTTAGCTTACAGACAGTTATAAGTAGTCTAACGAACATTTTTAACGGCCCGTTAAAAATTTCGTTTTCAGGAATACAATACTATGGCTAACAAATTGTGCAAGATATCTCAATTTCAAAATTGGCTTATATGGGCGGAGCCACGCCCTTTGTTCTGACCCCGCTCATTTTTAGACCAATCACATAGACTTCCACCAGACACCAGATTGTGCAAGATACCTCAATTTCAAAAGGTTGCTTACATGGGCTGGCTTTGGACCAACCACCAGATACATATGCCCATCCCACCCATTTTTGGACCAATCTCGTAGACTACCAGTTACATATGCACAAAATTACAGCACGCTCGATAACAACCCAGCAAAAAATAAAAGAAGTACTTCCAAAAGAATAACATTATAAGTACTTCCAATTCATAAGTATGAACATTTTTTCGGCATTTAATGAAGTTCTTCTAAATAACTAACCAAAATGTAATTTCGGAATATAAATTATTAACCCAAGAATGCATAATTTTAAAACGATTGGATGTAAAATGAATCTTTTGAAGTGATAAAAGTCCAGATCGGAAGGAACATATGTATGAGGGCTATGATATATATGTAAAATACTGCGTCTATAGTGCTAAAGGGAAGAAATATATATTTATATGGCGGCTATATCAGAATTAGTGAATGGTTCTGGAAGCTAGTCGACTTTTTCATCAATTAAATTTCGTTTCAGTCGACTAGGTCGATAAATCGGACCTACAAGTCGACTTTTTCATAGCCGATTAAAATAACATAAAGTCATTTCAAAGTATGCTGATCTTCGAAATATGTTAAATTTTGGAATTGTAAAGGGTCCGCCATATAACTTTTTTTTTGAAAATGCTATAAAAAAAATAATTTCATTCAAATGGCTGCCTCGGCTGGCCATGCAGTAGCCTACACGATCGGTCCAATTTTTAAGCACATTATCGATTGTGTGCAGCTGTATTTCACCAATGGCTTCACGAATATTTTCCTTTAAAGCGTCAATTGTCTCTGGCTTGTCGGCGTAACACTTATCTTTGAGGGCACCCCACAAATAATAGCCCAACGGTGTCAAATCGCAGATCCGAGGCGGCCAAACTACATCAGCTCTGCGGCTGATAATGCGATCTTCAAAAACAGGGCGCAAAACATGGCTTCGGCTGTGTGGCACGTAGCGCCGTCCTGTTGAAACCAAATGTTGCCAATATCCTCCTCTTCAATTTTTGTGAACAAAAAATCGTTCAACATGGCCCGATAACGATCGCCATTGACTGTAACGGCCACTCCTTGCTCATTTTCGAAGAAAAATGGCCCAATTATGCCTCTGGACCAAAATCCGCACCAAACAGTGACTCGTTTTGGGTGTATCGGCTTTTCAATGTATGCGTGCGGGTTTTCTGTGCCCCAACTGCGACAATCTTGTTTACATACCCGCCAAGATCAAAATGAAAAAATCAAAATCAAATTAAAATCAAAAATGAAAAAAAATTGAAAATCAAAATTTTCAAAGTAATGTCGCAATATTTCCCAGCGTTGTTCAAGCGTATACACAACCATATTCGTTCAGCGGAAGGATACAACTAATTATCTGTCAAATCAGACATGAGCTAAGTGTTACCATTCACGAAATAAGCACTAGTTGAAAAAAAAGGTTAGATGGCGGACCCTTTAGTACATTGGATTGCGATAAATGAAAAAAATGAAAATTCGTTTTTCGTCAAAAAATCACGATTTTATTCAAGAAAAAAAGACGTAACATCACGTGCTCGTTTTTGATCAAGAACAAAAGGCGTAACACATTGTATTGGACAGAACGTACTGTATTCATCTATTTGACCTTTGTAGTTGTTCTCTTGTTGCTGTTTTGATTTTTGTAAATCGTGTTTGACACCTAATTTAGATGGAAAATTCTATATGGGTCTGTATTTAAATTTGGCCTTTATCTGAAGGGTATCCATTTTTTATCAAATTTCGCAGTGTTCGTGATTCTATAAACCAATCTCTGCCAAATTTAATAATGCTCTGATGTAAAACATGAAAACACATTTTTCCAACCTTGCTAGTGACCGTTTATTCTCGGATTAAAAAATCCTTTGTGCAAAATATAGTACATTTGACTAAAATATGACTTCTATGGAGCTTAGATGCTAAATCGGAAGGTATACATCCATGCGAGTATGTGGGGCTATATATAAATTTGATATTAACTGTTAAAATAAGACACTCTTTACCAAATTTCATGAACATCGAAAGGAAATTATATCATCTATAGAGGGTATAAGCTAAATCGAAGGTACATTCATATATATTACGATATCTGGTTCTAAACTGATATTCAAATAGTTGAAAGATTTTTGATCGTTCGCCGTAGACGAAAGATATACGGATTGTCTTTCAATTTCAATACGAATTGTCTTGTACCAAAATAAAGATATGTACAAAATTTCTTTGAGATCGGACTATATTTGTGACCTGCACATAGATTACAAGAATGCATGCACAAACTGACATAGCTAAATCGGTTCAGAAAGTGATTCTAAGTCGATCGGTATAATAAACGATGGTTCTATATATCTCTTCTCATTTTTGGTGTTACAAACAAATGCATAAAATCATAATAAGTTGTACCACAGTGTGGTGTAGGTTATAATTAAATAATTTTAAAAGAAATTATGGTAATTAAATATACCATACCATACATACTGTACCACACTGTGGTACTTTACTACTCTCTGAACCGGGGCTACGGAAAACTTTTTTTTTGTGAGAATGTTAATTACACTATGGGGTCACACTTTCAAGAGCCATCTACACCATACAGATTACAGACATCTTCAAATGTCCTAAACATACATACATATATATGATCGTTGATCTCTTTGGCCAATAGTATATTATTTATACGTTCCCCTCCCTATGTCAACATTTGTATTACTTTAAAATATGAAATCTCTGGACCCAAAGATGTTAATAAGAACGACATACATTCATCAAATAAATACAACAGCAAAAAAGTAAATCTTACAGTGCTTTAAGAGTTGTGCAAAAGTGGTGACAAAGAAGTACTTCCCCGGCGCGACAACCCCTTGTTAAATTCATTGGTGAAAATCCAAATTAGAACAACTTCCGGATCATAAGTTAGGGATTTTTATTGCTTCTTTGGATGCTCTTTTTTTGCTGGGAAATTGTGCAAGATATCTCAATTTCAAAATTTGGCTTATATGGGCGGGGCCACGCCCTTTGGTCCGGTCCCAGCTATTTTTGGAACATGTACGTAGACTTCCACCAGATACATATGTACAAAATTAAAGCACTCTCGCTAACAAATTGTGCAAGATATCTAAATTTTAAAATTTGTCTTATGTGGGCGGGGCCACGCCCACTTGATATATCGAAAATTCTAGTACCCTATTTTCACCACGCCCCACACATGTAAATTCTGTGAAAATTTCAAGAAGATCGGTCCAGCCGTTTGGACGTCTATACGGCACAAACAAACAAACAGACACTCTCTTTTATATATAGACTAGCTGGACCCGGTCCACTTCGTTGCCCCAGACTTCAGATTTCCGATTCCGTCAATTTTTTAACCAATTACGTAGACTGCCATCAAATGCATATTTACAAAATTACAACACTCTCGCTAACAAATTGTTCAAGGTATTTCAATTTCAGAAATTTGCTTATAAGGGTGGGGCCACGCCCATTGGTCCGATCCCAACCCTTTTGGACCATTCACGTAGACTATCACCAGATCGATATGCAAAAAATTACAGCACTCTCGATAAAAAATTGTGCAAGATATGACTCTCAATTTCAAAATTTGGCTTGTACTTGCATAGGCGGGGCAACGTCCATTGGTCTGATCCCGCCTATTTTTGATCCGATCCCGCCACTTTTTAAAACATTCACGTAGTCTATCATCAGTTACATATGCACAAAATTACAGAACTATCGCTAAACAATTGTGTAAGACATCTCAATTTCAAAATTTAGTTTATATGGGCAGGGCCACGGCCATTGATCCGATCCCGACCCATTTTGGACCAATAACGAAGACTACCACCAGACATCACTCTCGCTAAATATTGTGCAAGATATGTGTCTCAATTTCAAAATTTGGCTTATATAGGCGGGGCCACGTCCATTGGTCTGATCCCGCCAATTTTTGGGCGAATCGCGTAGACTGTCATCAGATACATATGTCCAAAACTGCAGCACTCTCGATAATAAATTGTGCAAGATATTTCAATTTCAAAATTTGGCTTATATGGACGTGGCCACGCCCATTGGTTCGATGCCGCTCATTTTTGGACCAACCACGTAGACTACCACCAGATATATATACATGAAAGTACAGCACTCTCGGTAAAAAATTGTGCAATATATCTCAATTTCAAAATTTGGCTTATATGGGGGGGGGGGGCACGCCCATTGTTCTGATCCCGCCCATTTTTGGACCAATCACGTAGACTGCCACCATATACATATACACAAAATTCCAGCACTCTCGCTATCAAATTGTGCAAAATATCTCAATTTCAAAATTTGGCTTATATGGGCGGGGCCACGCCTATTGGTCCGAATCCGCCCATTTTTGGACCAATCATGTAGGTCGCCAACGGATATATATACAAAATTCCAGGTCTCTCGGTAACAAATTGTGCAAGATATCACATTTTTAAAATTTGGCTTATATGGGCGGTGACACGCCCATTGGTCCGATCCCGCCAATTTTTGGAAAAATCACGTGGACTGCTACCAGATACATACGTACAACATTGTGCAAAATATCTCAATTTCAAAATTTGGCTTATATGGGCGGTGCCACGCCCATTGGTCCGATCCCGCCCATTTTTGGAAAAATCACGTGGACTGCTACCAGATACATACGTACAACATTACAGCACTCTAGCGAACACATTGTGCAAGATATTTCAATTTAAAAATTTGGCTTATATGGGCGGGGCCACGCCCATTAGTCCGATTCCGCCAATTTTTGGACCAATTACGAAGACTGCCACCATATACATATACACAAAATTTCAGCACTCTCGCTATCAAATTGTACAAAATATCTCAATTTCAAAATTTGGCTTATATGGGCGGGGTCACGCCTATTGGTCCGAACCCGCCCATTTTTGGACCAATCATGTAGGTCGCCAACGGATATATATATACAAATTTCAGGTCTCTCGGTAACAAATTGTGCAAGATATCACATTTTTAAAATTTGGCTTATATGGGCGGGTCTATGTGGGCGGGACCACGCCCATTGGGCCGATCCCGCCCATTTTTGGACCAATCACGTAGACTGTCACCTGAAACATATACACAAACTTGCAGAACTCTCGCTAAAGAATTGTGGAAAATATTTCAATTTCAAAATTTGGCTTATATGGGCGGGGCCACGCCCATGGGTCCGATTCCGCCATTTTTTTAAAATTCACATAATCTGACACCAAATTCATACACACAAAATTTCAGCACTCTAGCTAAACATTTTTCTCAATACCAAAATTTTACCCATATGGGCGGGTCCACGCCCACTTGATATATCGAAAATTCAAGTACCCTATTTTCAGCACGCCCTACACATGTACATTGTGAAAATTTCAAGATGATCGGTCAAGCCGTTTAGACGAACAAACAAACAGACACTCTCTTTTATATATAGACTAGCTGGACACGGTCCACTTCGTTGCCCCAGTCTTCAGATTTCCGATTCCGTCAATTTTTTAACCAATTACGTAGACTGCCATCAAATGCATATTTACAAAATTACAACACTCTCGCTAACAAACTGTTCAAGGTATTTCAATTTCATAAATTCGCTTATAAGGGTGGGGCCACGCCCATTGGTTCGATCCCAACCCTTTTGGACCATTCACGTAGACTATCACCAGATCGATATGCAAAAAATTACAGCACTCTCGATAAAAAATTGTGCAAGATATGACTCTCAATTTGAAAATTTGGCTTATACTCGCATAGGCGGGGCAACGTCAATTGGTCTGATCCCGCCTATTTTTGGTCGAATCACGTAGACTGTCATCAGATACATATACCCAAAACTGCAGCGCTCACTTAAACAAATTGTGCAAGATATCTCAATTAGGCTCCTATGGGCGGTGCCGCCCTTTTTTGTGTAATCACGTAGACTGCGTGAGATGCACAAAATCACAGCACTCTCGCTAACAAATTGTTTATATGGGCGGGGCCAGGCCCATTGATCCGATCCCGCCACTTTTTAGAACATTCACGTAGGCTATCATCAGATACATAAGCACAAAATTACAGAACTATCGCTAAACAATTGTGTAAGACATCTCAATTTCAAAATTTAGTTTATATGGGCAGGGCCACGGCCATTGATCCGATCCCGACCCTTTTTGGACCAATAACGTAGACTACCACCAGACATCACTCTCGCTAAAAATTGTGCAAGATATGTGTCTCAATTTCAAAATTTGGCTTATATAGGCGGGGCCACGTGCATTGCTCTGATCCCGCCAATTTTTGGGCGAATCGCGTAGACTGTCATCAGATACATATGTTCAAAACTGCAGCACTCTCGATAATAAATTGTGCAAGATATTTCAATTTCAAAATTTGGCTTATATGGACGTGGCCACGCCTAGTGGTTTGATGCCGCTCATTTTTGGGCCAATCACGTAGACTACCACCAGATATATATACACGAAATTACAGCACTCTCGGTTAAAAATTGTGCAATATATCTCAATTTCAAAATTTGGCTTATATGGGGGGGGGGCACTCCCATTGTTCTGATCCCGCCCATATTTGGACCAATCACGTAGACTGCCACCATATACATATACACAAAATTCCAGCACTCTCGCTATCAAATTGAGCAAAATATCTCAATTTCAAAATTTGGCTTATATGGGCGGGGCCACGCCTATTGGTCCGAACCCGCCCATTTTTGGACCAATCATGTCGGTCGCCAACGGATATATATATACAAAATTCCAGGTCTCTCGGTAGCAAATTGTGCAAGATATCATATTTTTAAAATTTGGCCTATATGGGCGGTGCCACGCCCATTGGTCCGATCCCGCCCATTCTTGGAAAAATCACGTGGACTATTACAGCACTCTAGCTAACAAATTGTGCAAGATATCTCAATTTAAAAATTTGGCTTATATGGGCGGGGCCACGCCCATTGGTCCGATTCCGCCAATTTTTGGACCAATTACGAAGACTGCCACTATCAAATTGTGCAAATTATCTCAATTTCAAAATTTGGCTTATATGGGCGGGGCCACGCCTGTTGGTCCGAACCCGCCCATTTTTGGACCAATCATGTAGGTCGCCAACGGATATATATATACAAAATTCCAGGTCTCTCGATAACAAATTGTGCAAGATATCACATTTTTAAAATTTGGCTTATATGGGCGGTGCCACGTCCATTGGTCCGATCCGCCCATTTTTTGACCAATTACGTACCAGATACATATACGCAACATTGCAGCACTCCCGCTAGCAAATTGTGCTAGATATCAAAATTTCAAAATTTGGTCTATGTGGGCGGGACCACGCCCATTGGGCCGATCCCGCCCATTTTTGGACCAATCACGTATACTGTCACCTGAAACATATACACAAACTTGCAGAACTCTCGCAATGAATTGTGGAAAATATTTCAATTTCAAAATTTGGCTTATATGGGCGGGGCCACGCCCATTGGTCCGATTCCGCCCATTTTTTTAAAATTCACATAATCTGACACCAAATTCATACACACAAAATTTCAGCACTCTAGCTAAACATTTTTCTCAATACCAAAATTTGACCCATATGGGCGGGTCCACGCCCACTTGATATATCGAAAATTCAAGTACCCTATTTTCAGCACCCCCTACACGTGTACATTCTGTGAAAATTTCAAGATGATCGGTCAAGCCGTTTAGACGTATATACGGAACAAACAAACAAACCCACAAACAGACACTCTCTTTTATATATATAGACTAGCTGGACCCGGTCCACTTCGTTGCCCCAGTCTTCAGATTTCCAATTCCGTAAATTTTTTAACCAATTACGTAGACTGCCATCAAATGCATATTTACAAAATTACAACACTCTCGCTAACAAATTGTTCAAGGTATTTCAATTTCAGAAATTTGCTTATAAGGGTGAGGCCACGCCCATTGGTCCGATCCCAACCCTTTTTGGTCCATTCACGTAGACTATCACCAGATCCATATGCAAAAAATTACAGCACTCTCGCTAAAAAAATGTGCAAGATATGAGTCTCAATTTCAAAATTTGGCTTATATGGACGGGGCCACGCCAATTAGTCTGATCCCTCCCATTTCCTGACCAATCACGTAGACTGCCGCCAGATACATATACACAAAAGTACAGCGCTCACTTAACCCCTTCACCCCCGACGTTGCTTGTGAGCAACTTCGAGTTTTTAGTAACTCCATGTGGCAAATCTGACTAAAATTTTGCTAAAATGTAAGTTGCTATGTTCGGATTGATTGCTTATGAATGAGAACCAAAACAAACGTCAAACATTTTACTGTTACTTTCACACTTATTTTAGTTACAGTGAAGACTGATCGTAGAAAATTTTACCAGTACAAATTAAGAGAGTACTAAAAAAGTTGTCGTGCGTCAAAAAAAATTGTCAAAGTTAAAAGTGGCCACTAAATATTAATAAATATATATTCATTTGCACCATTTTGTAAAAAAGTTTTAGTTTTTTCATTTTCAAAATCATGTACCGAATTTTTGAAATCCAAAAGTTGCTTGTGAGCAACATTGGGCAGTTGTGGTAAAAAAATATGTTTATTTTTTTAATGAGTCCTCATGAGAAATTCTTATCTTCCGATGAAATCAAGTGAATTTTAGTGTTGAATTCGGATGTATCGGCAAACAAAGAATGTGTAACCAGGAAATATTTCCTGAATTACGAATTTTTAATGTGAATGATTTCGTAGAGATATCATTCATATCAAAGTCATTTATGGCTACCGAAAAGGTGTCAATAAGTCAACCATAACGGACACAACTACACCAATAGAATACTTCAGGCAAAAAAAAACGATGTAAACTAAGACTGTCTTTACAAAATAAGACCATTACTAGTCTTCTCAATGAAAAATTTAACAATTTCCCTCAAAAAGAATGACATACGGGACAATTAACAATTCTTAACACACTACCACCGGACCTGGTCGTGGGGATATATCGGGGGACTGCAAAGCCGGCGACATTGCAAATTCTCAACGAATTTTCTTCTATTGGTGCGCCACATGCAAGCTTTAGCTTAGGCAAGAGGCAATAAGGCAGTCCAATGAAAGATGAAGAAGAAGAATCTGGCACCTGTCGGGTAGATAGACAAATCTGGCCAAGATATGACCTGAGAAGGTCAAAATATCATCTCGCACTAGAGAGGAAAAGAGTGTCTACGTTAGTGCCAGTTATGACGGGACACTGCCTGATCGGCGAACACGCTTGAAGTTTGGGTATTGACTCCAATGACTTCTGCAGGAGTTGTGAAGATGATGAGGAAATGAAGAGCATTGCTCACTTTTTTCTACTGTTCCGCATTGAGTAAACGACGTCTGGACATACTAGGGTCGAAATTTCAAGGAGGTTTGCAGATCTTTCCGGTACCTTTGTATATCATGAGGGGCATGTGAGAGTTGGTTTCCATGAGGGGATTGTGAGACCGTGGTAAAACTATTGACCCAAATTGGTTTATGTGAGCTGGAAAAACCGATTGCCATCCTAACCTAAACCATAAATCTTCATCGTCGTTCGATTTTGAAACAGTATAGGACAGCTGAGCCACATAAATGGTGTCTGAAACGCATACGCTCGGAAGGTTCTGGTCCGGTATATTGTATTACACATTATATTGGTAATAATATCAGTCTCTCTTATGGACTAAGAATATCTTCAGTTTTTGTTTTATATTTAGATATAACTCTGCCAAAGCATAACAATAATAAACTAATTTTTGGCAACAGGTTTACATAAGTGAGCCTAATGATAGCGTTGAAAGGAATGAACAGTTTTGGGACTTACACTGTCACAAAAGTTCAAGTTTTATCCTTAAGTCAAAATTGTGGCACCCATCTATGAAAATGTCTATGAAACTTCAAAAGAAACTCTTTTTTTTATCCCTTCCTAGATAAATTTATGCAATTACATGTTAAATTTAATGGTTTAAAAAATTTTGATTTTTAATTTTTTATACCACTTTTGCCCAATGTTGCTCACAAGCAACATGTTCCAGCCCACAAACTGAGGGGCGTGGTGACTTCAAATTTTATAGACGGTCATTTTGGATAGAGATAATAAGAAAGAAACACAAAAAAAAATTTTCATGCAACAGGAAAAAATTCGGGGTGAAAGGGTTAAGCACATTGTGCAAGATATCTCAATTTCAAAATTAGGTTTCTATGGGCGGTGCCACGCTTATTGGTCCGAACCCGCTCATTTTTGGACCAATCACGTAGATCGCCAACAGATATATATACACAAAATTCCAGGCCTCTCGGTTACAAATTGTTCAAGATATCACGTTTTTAAAATTTGGCTTATATGGGCGGTGCCACGCCCATTCGTCCGATCCCGCAAATTTTTGGACCAATCACGTGGACTGTCACCAGATACATATGCACAACATTACAGCACTCTCGGTAACAAATTGTGCAAGATATATCAATTTTGGCTTATATGGGCGGGGCCACGCCTATTGGTCCGAACCCGCCCATTTTTGGACCAATCACGTATACTACCACCAGATACATATGCAAAAAATTACAGCACTCTCGCTAACAAATTGTGGAAAATATTTGAATTTCAAAATTTGCCTTATATGGGCGGGGTCACGCCCATTGTTCCGATCCCACCCATTTTTGGACCAATTACGTATAATGCCACCAGATACATATACACAACATTGCAGCACTCTCGATAGCAAATTGTTCAAGATATCTCAATTTCAAAATTAGGCACATATAGGTGGTGCCACGCACATTGGTCCGATTCCGCCCATTTTTGGACCAATCACGTAGACCGTCACCAGATACATATACACAAAATTGCAGCAATCTCGCTAACAAATTGTGCAAGATATCTCAATTTCAAAATTTGGCTTATATGGGCGGGGCCATGCCCATTCGTCCAATTCAGCCCATTTTTGGACCAATCACGTAGACCACCATCAGATACACATCAACAAAACTACAGCACTCTCGCTAACAAATTGTGCAACATAAGTCAATTTCAAAATTTGCCTTATATGGGCGGTGCCACGCCGATCCCGATCCCGGCTATTTTTGGAACAATCACGTAGACAACCAAAATTCCATATGTACAAAATTACAGGACTCTCGCTAACAAAATTTTCAAGATATATCAATTCCAAAATTTGTCTTATATGGGCGGGGCCACGCCCATTTGTCCGATCCCGCCCATTTTTTAACCAATCACGCAGACTACCACCAGAAACATATACACAAAATTACAGCACTCCCGCTAACAAATTGTGCAATATATCTTAATTTCAAAATTAGGCACATATAGGTGGTGCCACGCACATTGCTCCGATTCCGCCCATTTTTGGACCAATTACGTAGACCGTCACCAGATACATATACACAAAATTGCAGCACTCTCGCTAACAAATTGTGCAAGATATCTCAATTTCAAAATTTGGCTTATATGGGCGCGGCCATGCCCATTCGTCCAATTCAGCCCATTTTTGGACCAATCACGTAGACTACCATCAGATACACATCAACATAACTACAGCACTCTCGCTAACAAATTGTGCAACATAACGTCGGCTTAATGCTATTTTGTTCCATACGCCATTTTTTATGAACGGAGAAAAACGCAATTTATTGTTTGAGTAAAAACGGGACTGAAGAGTTACACACCTTTTATTTCATAGGGTTCCCAACAGTGTTTGTATGATTCTCATGCATTTCTATGCCATTACATCCAAAAATAAGCAAGTTATAACAATTTTTCTACTTGGCATTTTGGTCCATATCCACTTTTATTTTACTATTTTTTCGTATTTGTATTACATGGACCACAAAAAGGGTCGGTATGGATGGACACTAATTTACATATTGTGATCGAAAGAACGTAAAATACTGAGTGAAAAATATAGGGCGATAGAAAAATTGAGGCATAGAACAAAAATATCGAAATTATTCCCGTTATTCAGAGTAAAACAAATTTACCCTACCAATATCTCGAAAACTAGGCGAGATAAGAAAAAAATGATTGCAGATTCTGAAAGAGCATGCTTGGAACCCATATTACCCACTCCTAACTCAAAAAACACAAAAATGGCGTATGGACCAAAATAGCATTAAGCCGACGATAAGTCAATTTCAAAATTTGGCTTAAACCGGCGGTGCCACGCCCATTGGTCCGATTCCGCCCATTTTTGGACCAATCACGTATACTACCACCAGATACATATGCAAAAAATTACAGCACTCTCGCTAACAAATTGTGGAAAATTTGGCGGGGTCACGCCCATTGGTCCGATCCCACCCATTTTTTGAAAATTCACATAATCTGTCACTAAATGCATAGCTAAAAAATTTTCTCAATATCAAAATTGGACCCATATGGGCGGGTCCACGCCCGCTTGATATATCGAAAATTCAAGTACCCTATTTTCAGCACCCCCTACACATGTACATTCTGTGAAAATTTCAAGATGATCGGTCTAGCCGTGTAGACGTCTATACGGAACAAACAAACCCACAAACAGACACTCTCTTTTATATATAGATAGATAGATTGCAAATATCGCGTACTTTGTAAAACGACTTAGAAATGTTCATATTAATGGGAAATTATGTTATATTGCCTGTTTCTCTATCTCTAACGAACACTTTCGTTCGCCTTCTGAGCGAATGAAGATCAATTTGGGTTTCTCTAAATGCGAAAGTCAACGCACACGACAAGTCGATAGAATCGGAAGCATTTTCATACAAATTTGGGTTTCTCTATCTCGAACGAATTAAACGTCAAAACAGGGCCTGTATCTGCAACTTATTTTCGTTCGTCTACGGCGAACGATCAAAAATCACCCAATTATTCCGATAAATATATAAGTCACAGGAGTTTATAATTCGTTGTGTCTCTAGAAAAGCACGAATATAATTATCCTGCGTTTTATAGAATTCATGTTGTTTGATCCTCGTTTGAATCTGTGTTAAGGTAAACCTTTCAATGTCGTTACAAATCGCACATAAACGATTGTAATGAACAGTGTCTACTTGATTGTAAGATGTTACAAATCGCACATAAACGATTGCAACCCAAAATGGAAACTATATTGTTTAATTGTACAAGATAGATTGAACTTTATTGAAGTAATTTGGTGGCTATTTATACAATACGAAACAACAAAATAATATGCTTAATAGTTAAATTTAAATTAGGTCATTTATATAGAGTAGTTATTGACCGATACAAAATGAAAGAATATGCTTAATAACTAAATTACAATTAGGTTATCAAGTGGGCATTGAACCATACATATAAATAAAATGTGTTATGTTTTTATACTAGTATTATGATTACGTCATTAGTATGCAATGTTTGTTGAACTTAAAAGAGGGAAGAAGGAAGTACAATAAATGCAATCGTTGCGAAGAATTCGTCATAAAGTAAAGACTGTGAGTTAAATATAGTAAATTAATTGTGCTGACTTAGTGATCGAATATATTCAATGCAAACAAACGAATAACTTAGCTAGATACAGCAGGCGCACTTAACATTCTTCCCCCCGTAAGGTCTGAATTTATGATGAGCTTACAAATTATTCAAGTATCATATATCGTACTTATGAAGAAGTTATAAAAATATGTAATCATAATGTTTGGACAACGAAATTTGATGAACGTGGATGAGGTGTCGGCTGAGTGAGTGTTTTTCTTCTTTTTGATTTTAAATTCCAAATGTGGTACACCGTAAGACTGATGGACAATATTAGTGCCGTGTAGCCAATTGCTGAATAATGATAATTAATTGTTTGAAGTTGGGCAGGTAAGTCCAAAGATGTTTGGGCCGCTAATGAATTTTGGATTTCTGTGAGACGTTCTAGGTGAGTTGTGTAGTTGGCAAGGGTTTCATGCAAGGGATGAAAATGAGCAGGTTTTAGTATATCTTCTCGTCTTCCAAGGCTAGTATATGAAGCATATTGAGTACTTTGGTACGTGTGATGTCCATGGACTGTCAGGAATTTATCTTTTATTACGCATTGAGGTTCCAAAGTTAGGAGACCAGACCCAGTTAGTGTTAATTGTTGACCGAATTGTCCGCATACGGCATTTATTTTCTGAGATGAACTAAGGCTATAGATCCATTGATTGCTGTTTGTCAATTGAGTCCATGATGTGTTTGTGGTGAGACGTTGAGTATGACAGTCAATCTGGGTGTCATTATTGATTAACTGTATTTCACATGCGCATATTTGGGAGCCTTTAGTGTGCCTGGATTGTATGTTGGTGCAGATGTATGTTTCTGCCTTTGTAAGTTTGCAATTATTCAACATGAGGGAATTCATCGGGAAATATTGGTCTTTATGGGCGTTCATAGCGATAAGTTCATTGCATGGTTTAATAGCAATGAGGCTGTTATTTAACAATGTAGGTATTGGTATCACTTTGTATAAGATAAATGATTCGTGATCACAGAGAGGAAGCGTGATTTTAAAAACAACATGTGTATTTGTTAATCCTCCTTCGACCGTCATTAATTTGTACAGCTGGATATCATTGCCAATTTCCACAGGGATAGCTAGAAATGGTGGTAGATGATTTCTAATTTTTTCTAATTCTTTGTGCAATTGATCAGGAGACAGTAGATTTGGACTGATTGTTCCATGATGTGTGTCGGTCAGTACATTTAATATGGAAGTTTTTGTTCTTTGTAAGTTCGTTGCTGTGATTATAAGATCCATGGCCAATGAATTAAAGGATTGGAATAATTTGGATTGATAGTCACCGTCTTCTAAGTCATGTACTCTTAATTTTATCTCGTTATTGCGATTAGCTAAATCTTGGAATTTGTCTTTCACGTTTATCTGATCATGTTTTATAACATTAATGGTGGCGTCTATAATTGATGTTTGGTTTCGTAATAGACCTTGCAAGTGCCCTTCATTTCTTTTGATATTTTCAATTGTCTTCACCATTTCTTGGGCATAGTTTGAATCCAGAACTCCAAAAAGTGAGTTAGCTATATTGCCTACAATGTTAACTGCACCTCTCTTGTGTCTCTTGTTTTGGATTAGACTATTTTTTAAACAGAATTCCATTTCCATATTATCCAAAGATGCTATAACATGTTTACACAAATTTCCTTGTTTCAGTTCTTGACATAGTTGTCGCAGATTCGATAGTCCATGAGAAAATGATTCTATTTCAGTCCAATATGGTTCCAGATCGTAATACACGATTAATCGCCAATCTGTTTTAGAGGCTTTGATCGTTCCAATTCCTTCGAAGTGAAGACCGAGGTCAGAGCCAAATTTGGTGTTGGTTATTCCTCTAGCTAATGCAAGTGGCATGACAAGAAGGATGATTAGTGCCATTGTTGTTAAATTAAATGCAGATGACCGCCGCCGTTTACGTGGTATCTCTTGTGTTGTATCGGTAAGCACGTTTGATGAACTGTCATCCTCTATTGGGAAGTCAGTATCGGTAACCACGTTTGATGAACTGTCATCCTCTATTGGGAGTGGAGCTAAGCGGTGAATGGGACGTTTGAAGATTCCTGCCTTAGTTTTAACATCAACAACTCGAACTGCATTGTCATCCCCTTGGTGAACGCTGACTATTCGTCCTAAAGGCCATTGAAGAACTGGAGTATTATCTTCCTTTACGATAACTATTGTTCCTGGTTTTACATTGTTACACTGTTCTTTCCATTTGTATCTGTACTGCAACTCGTTAAGGTACTCACGAGACCATCTTTCCCAAAAGCTATGTTTTAGTTGTTGTACTGCTTTCCAATGCGTGTTTAAGGAAGACCGTCGTTCAGCTGCATTGACATCAATTGGAGTTGTTAACGGCTCACCAATTAGAAAATGACCTGGTGTGAGCGCTGTAAGGTCGTTCGGATCATTAGACATAGGACTCAAAGGTCTTGAGTTTAAGATCGCCTCAATCTCTACAACCACTGTTTCTAATTCCTCATATGTTAGCGATGTCGTGGACACGTTCTAGTAGCAAGTGTTTAGCAGATTTAACAGCTGCTTCCCAAAGTCCACCAAAGTGAGGAGCCCGTGGAGGAATGAAGTGAAATTGTATACCTTTTTCGCTGCACAAAGTCGTAATATTCTCCTGGGCCTTAGTTGAATAAATTGCTGATGATAGTTCACTAAGCTTATTACTTGCCCCAACGAAGTTTGTAGCGTTGTCGCTGTAAATGTGTTGACATCTGCCCCTACGGCTAATGAATCTTTTGAGGGCTCCTATAAAGGATTCTGTTGTTAAATCACTAACAAGCTCCAGATGTACCGCTTTTGTTGAGAAACAGCAGAATATTGCTAGATATGCTTTAGTTGGTCTCTTGCCACGAACTTTGTAATGAATCCAGAATGGGCCGCAGTAGTCTACCCCGGTGTTGATAAAAGGTCGTGCTGGTGTTACTCTGGCAGCTGGGAGTGTTCCCATTATTTGCTGCAACATGTGTGGATGAGCTTTAGAGCATCGAACGCAGTGATGCACAATCGATCTTGCCATAGTGGTTGCTTTAAGTGGCCAGAACCGTTGTCTAACGTGTGACACTAACGCCGTGGGTCCACAGTGCATATGTTCTTCGTGAATCATTTTCATTAGTAACTTAGTCAACGGGTTATTGTATGGAAGGAACATCTGATGAATGTTTTCATAGGGTAGTGATGATGCATTTAAGCGTCCTCCAACACGGATGATGCCATTTTCGTCTAGGAATGGGTTAAGACAATACATTGGACTGGTTTTATGTACCATGTTGGTTTTTGACAGTTCTTTCATTTCTTGTCCAAATTCCATGGATTGCATAGATCGTATTATCAATTTAAGTGCATCATCCAATTCTCGAGCAGTTAGTACTACTGATTTATGTTGCTTGGATCTTGTCCTTTTTCCAAAACGTAACATATAACCGACAATGCGTTGAAGTCTTTTAAAAGAGTTGCCGTGATTTATAGAGTTAATAATATGTTCTCCTTCTGTTCGATAAGTAAATAAGGCTGCAGGCACTTTCCTTTTGTACGATTCAGTCGTTACTAGTTTTTCTTTACAAATATTACTAGGCCACACCGCTTCATTCCCATGTAAGAAAAATGGACCAAAGAACCACATGTCACATCGTGCAAAATCTTTGGGTTCGCATCCTCGTGATAAGATGTCTGCGGGATTAGATTTTGATGGGACGTGACGCCATTGTTGGGAGGATGACCTGTTTTGAATTTTTGCAATACGGTTGGCTACGAATGTTTCGTAATGTGAGGCATCCGAGTTTATCCATGCTAGTACGACCTCAGAGTCAGACCAAAAGGTTAACGATTCACTTTCAAGGTGTAAGTCTTGTTGAACTCTGAAGGCCAATTTTGTTCCAAGTTCCGCGCCACATAATTCTAGTCGGGCTATAGTTTGGTGTTGACGATTAATAGGCGCAACCTTTGACTTAGCGCATAAAAGTCTTACCATTATTCGGTTATCTTTTGTCACAAAACGAATGTATAACACTGCACCGTATGCCTTTTCGGAAGCGTCAACGAACACATGGATTTGAGTTGATGTTGTTGATTCATGGTTATATACATGTCGTGGAATCTGCCAGTTGTTTAGCTCTTTCAATTGTTGAAAGAACATAGACCATTTTGTGTGTAAATGCACAGGAAGTGCTTCATCCCAAGAGATTTTTAGATCCCATAGTTGTTGCATGAACGTTTTTGCGATGGTAACTATCGGTGCCAAGATACCTAATGGATCAAAAATACGAGCGATGTCAGAAGAGACACTTCTTTTTGTTATCTTATTGGCTGAGGAACTTATTTGGGTTTTAATACAAAAGGTATCTTCTTTTGGCAACCAGGTCAAACCCAGTGTCTTGATTTGGTCGCGTGACTCATCGTCAAAATCGAGATTTATTTCTTTGTGTTCTGTCGGTATACCATGGAGTAGCCGAGGGTGATTTGCACACCACTTCCGTAGTTCAAAACCGGCTGATTTCAATATTATTGTGAGTTCCCTTTGCATTGCTATAGCTTCTATTAAACTATTTCCTCCGAGTAAACCATCATCGACGTAGAAGTTTTGGTCCAAAGCTTTAGCTCCTAAGGGATATGTTATCCGATTTTCCGAGTGCAATTGTTTTAAACATTTAATTGCTAAGTATGGCGCTGCTCTGGTGCCGTATGTCACTGTATTTAACTGGTAATATTTTAATTCCTCTGAAGGATCTTTTCTCCAAATAATCATTTGATACCTTCGGTCATCAGGATGAATCTCGATTTGACGGTACATTTTCTGGATATCCGTTGTGAACGCATATCTTGGCATTCTAAAACGCAACAGTATTGTGAAGATATCAGTCTGAATTTTTGGGCCAGTGTGCATTATGTCACCCGGGGGTGACATCTGAGTACATCAGAACGACTCAAGGTTGTTAAAACAAATAATCTATGCATAAATTGTGTTTCACAAGTTAGTGAAACAGGCCCACAGTAAGTGTTGTTTTGTATGTGACCCAAAGAAAAAATACATTTTATTGATTGTCGCCTGCTTCAGTTATAATTATATTAATATCTAATTAGCCAACTAAATAATAAAAAATATGTTTACAGATTTCATCATACGGAAGTGAACATAGCAGTGACCATGTAGCATAATTGGTTATTTAAAGTTCAAAAATCTGTTTTGGGCAACATTTAAAGAGCATCAGAACATTATTTTGCCAGCCTTATTGCTCGTCGATAGGGGGGTTCTTGCTCTATGCTACCTCACTTACACCCACAAATAAATCTTACGTGCTTAAAATTGAGTACATTGGAAAGATATTTCAGTCTGATCGGGGTCTATATCTGATACTCTAGATCTAAAAGTACCAGTTAGAGGTAAGCCCACCCAACCTGATCACAAAGGAAATCCTACGGGAAAAGAAATTGTTTTTGTGATCCCAACAACGAAGTTACCACAGGTTATCTAAATAGGTTGAATCAAACGGGAAATATATTCAGTTTACAGATACATCCTTAATAATTTATTAACAAGCAAGTTCATTTCAGGATACAAACAGGACATTTTGCAAATGCTTATTCATATTACCAAAAAAATAACATTTAGAAAAAGCGAAAATTTTAATATTGATACTTCGTAATACTAACTAATTTCTACTTAATTTATAGAGTATAATTGCATATCAGACTTCTAGAAACGGATTAATAACACTCATTAGAAAAAATATAGAACTAAACGAAAGATTTTCTTGTTATCTTAGCAAATTTTAGCATCTGATAAAAGAAAGAATAAAATTGAAACAATTCAATGGGATAGACTAAATCGTCATCAAATCCGGATATTCTTTACACGAACAAAATTAGCTCACAAATATAACCAAGTTCCTTCCCCGATGGCGGTAAATACATTCTGCACTGTGAGAAAGATTCAAAAATATTCAGAACAATACTGACTTACATATTTGTATCCAGTCCTTGTGAAAGATCTTCCGCAAAGCCGCTGATGGTGTAAGATGTTGTAACGGGGTTTTATTCGTAGGCTGAGGTAGTTCAGCCACTTCCAGGATCAATTCAAGGACCCTCAAAACCTTAAATAAGAACACACTATTTTCCCTTTTTTAGGGCACGAAATGTAGGTTTTATTTGTCGTGTTTTCTTTGTACAACAATTAAGACTTCATTTACTTATACAAAATATTTTATGAGTCAATGCATGTAGGTAATAGCCTCTTGTATGGGCGGAGTTTCTTCCTCTACGCAGGGGGTATGGGTACGAGTTCTTTAGTGCGCTGGTATTTGCTTGTCGCAGATGCCGGTTGACTTTTGATGAATGTCAAATAAACGGTCGATCGTAGGGTATTGTGGTGCTTAACAGACTTCTCACACAGATGTCTCACACAGGCGCTTGACGGACGCCTCACATGGGCGCTTGGCGGACGCCTCACACAGATGCTTGACGGATGACCCAGTTCTAACGCACAGGCGGATTCTGCTGCGAAAAACTGCCTTTCGGTGGACACCTTAGTCCTGACACATGTACGGTTGGCGGATGATGTGGCGTGGTCCAGACCTTCGGTATAACAGAGTGGTATTGGGCATCGACGACGATCTGTGAATGGGACAGAGGCTTTTATTTAGTGGCAAGTAGTAAAGAACATTTATGGATGCGAGCGAATCGCGTATGCGGGCGAACAGCGTATGCGGGCGTACAGCGTATGCCAGCGAATCGCGTATGCGAGCGAATCGCGCACGCGGGCGAACCGCGTATGCGGGCGAACCGCGTATGCGAGCGAATCGCGTATGCGGGCGAACCGCGTATGCGAGCTAATCGCGTATGCGAGCGAATCGCGTATGCGAGGGAATCGCGTATGCGGGCGAACCGCGTATGCGGGCTGACCATTCTCCGGTCTTACTGCGTATGCGAGCGAGTCACGTATGCGGGCGAACCGCGTATGCGAGCGAATCGCGTATGCGGGCGAATCGCGTTAGTGTCCTGAAAAAGACTGATCTACAACTACTAGTCCTTAGGAGGACTTTTTCTACGACTACTAGTCCTGGTTCGGGCTAAGTATTCGGACTATGCCACTTGTCGTTCAACTTGGTTGGTAGCTCCGTTGATCCACACCATTGACTGAAAAACGTCAACACCTTATACCACTGGCTATACAAAGTCAACGAGAATTATATGCACAGCGTGTATTTTAATTTACTTTAATCAAATAGAGAATTCTACTTATCCACTAATAAGGGAATGTAAAGAAACATCTTGAAAAAAAAATTAACAGTAAATTACCATATTGAAAATTTTATGTTTATGATACTGTTATACTCTTATAACAATTTTATATACATATATATTTTCTAGAGACATTTGAATAACTTTTTGATTTCATATAAAGGTTTTACCTACTTTTCCTTTAGAAATTGTATATAATCGTAATGTAAAATATTTTAAAATCCTTTATTCCATTATTCAGTTGTTGTAATATCTACAGATAAAATCTCAATCTATTTAAACATGTAAAAACACAAATTGTAAATAAAGATGAATTTATAAATAAAATAAATAAAATAATTTACTTTAATGTTACACCCGGAACATAAAAGTATAAGCATAGCCATATATTCATTCTCAGTGGCTGTGGCTGTGAATGGTTGTATGTGGGTGCGTGCGTGTGTTCGCTGTGATGGCTTAGTACAGTGGGGATGGTGGATGCTGTTGCTATTGCGTTTGATGACTTCAATGGGGGATCGTAGTGGCTAACTTAGAGATAATGCCAATGCACAGTGGTAATAAATGGCAATGTGCGGATAAAATAACATTTTGTCCGTTACATTTTTGGGTTATATGCTGGCACTCAGTAGAAAGCCAATGTTTACAATACAGGCTGAAATAAATAGCATTTTTGAAGTCAAACTCACAAGCACTTTCTATCCCCATTAGGTATGTCTGAGATTCACGAAAACCTTCGCATACACATTAATTTACATTCGCCGTTTATGTTACGAATTACGATATCAAATATTTTGAATGTTAACAAAATTTTAATGTTAAAACCGTATACAGTACCGAAAATTTTATTAAGAGAAGGGTTTACATTTGTCGAAAGTGTTACGCTGCGATGTCATTATGGCCATCGCCATTAGGGTAATGCTTCTTATCATTACGATCAAACATAGATATTTCTGTGGTCACAAGGCATAACAGCATAACTCGAGTTATGCTCAAACTGAGTTATTAATGCCATATTGTTCCCCATCTTCGATTACATATTGGGACACCTTTTTTTGATGATCCCTCGTTCAGTTATCTATATAAGGCAGCATATCTCACTGTGTCACTGCATTTCAAATTGATGTTTATATCGATACAAACCTTTAAAGTTCTCTCCTGAAAAGTTTTAAAAACAGGCATATGCTGTTATGCCTTGTGACCACAGATTTATTCTATAAACGGTACTTTACTACAACAATTAAAAAGTCTTCAATTCTGGCTTCATGTGCACTTTCAGATATGCAAAATACATAAAACAGCGAATTTTAACAGAGAATTTTTCAAAACATTACACTTTTTCCTTTAAGTTCACATAAAGAGAAATTTTTTCTTAACCTCAATTTTGTTACGTTATTATTGTTAACCTCAATTTCGACCCGAACGTGATTTTTTTATACTATTAATCACCCGAGCAAGATTACGATGTTTAGGCCGTGATTTTAATACCAAATAGATTTTTAAAATGGATTCAAATAATATGGGGATTATGTGATTATAACAATTATTGACACATGTTCCTTCCCCGACAATCACGAACGTCCCGCGAACATCACTGGCCGGTTCACCACTCAAACAGACTAAAGAAGAATATGATGCCGTAGAAGCCGGGCAGTCAGAAGTAAATGAGAGTAGCTTATAATTGAGTGTTTTTTCCTCGGGAGATGGGTAGATCGTCGAACCAGGCTCAAATTGCCAAATCGAACTGTAATGGATCTTCTTTAGCGGGAATGTGATGGTTAATAAATCAATTATTTACCTTTTAGAAGTGGCAATTTGATCAAACTCAAACACAGTGAGATAAATGATTTCGATATATCTTCCAAGTGACTCAATGAGAACACACTGTTAGAAGAAATCAGATATTGGATTCTTTGCAGGAATGTTAAATTGAGTAGAGGAAATAAATACCTCTTTTCAGGAGAGGGTGAATTAATAAAATGAGATTATCTCTTCACGTTCGTATCACGAACAATTCAAACTTTAAATTGGGTCTTCACATAACCCTTTAAGCAAAACCTTATCTTATTTATTTAATAAGAATGTTGAACGGAAAACAACTTGTTGTCACACAGGTTACATTCGGAAAGACAGAGCTTAGCCAAACTTTAGCAAAAGCAAACCCCGGGATCGGAAACTTTTGCAACAGAACGAAAATTCAGCGCAACCAAATGAAGTGAAAAACGTCAACACAATGATACATAGTTACGCCCGAATTGCAAACAGTTGAAATACAGATGGCGCTGATGCAATTGACGCAATAGGAAGTAGGTTGGCAAGCAGCGAAAGAACAATCCTCAGTGCAAGCGACAACACAGAACTCCCCCACAAAATCAGACTTTGGGGGGAAAGTCGCACCAAAGCTGATTACAATATATCGTGGGAGAGCCAGCATCATTGACGGATGTCTTTGGTATGAAAAGTCCCTACTGACGCACCCTGCAGGTCTTCTAGCTCGTAGTACCTGTTTCCAAGTTTTCTACGAATACGGGCCTTTATAAATGTAGGTGCCAATTTGGCACTGTATCCTTGCTCGAAACTACTTTGCCTAAAGTTCCCTTTGAAAACTTCCTGCCCAACGTTGAATGATAGACCAAGACCTGAGATTATAGGATTTCTCGTTCCTCTCATATTGTTTTTGCCTTGATTCGCCAGCATTCCTTCCAATTAATTGACGAGAATCTTCTTTAACAAATTTAACTGACCTATCATTCAACATTTCCAGCTTCCGCAACAGATTATACGTGGAACCGTTCGTAACCATATGCTGGCCAAACGTCAGGTAGTACGGCGATGATCCAACTGCCGAAAGAACTGCTGATAGAAAAGCACAACATATATTACTAAGTAATTCGTCCCAGTTTTTCTGATTTGGATCACTATAGGATTTTATTGCAGACAACACTGACCTATTTACCCTCTCAGACACGTTGGCCTGAGGAGCATAAACTGCTGTGTAAACATGTTGCACGCCATATTTCTTAAGAAAGTTGTTGAAAAGATTGGATTTGAACTGAGAACCATTGCCGGAGACAATGGTTTTAGGAACTCCAAAAGTATGGAAGAGATCTGACTCCACATATTTCACGATAATATCCGCAGAGAATTTCTTTACTGGCTTCAGAAACGGAAACTTCGCGTAATGATCAAGAACAATGAAAATCCCGATATGACCTGATCGTGACCTAGGATATGGACCCAAAAAATCCACGTAGAGTCTCTGAAAAAATCTAAAGGTTTCAGTCATTTTACCCATGGTGGTCTCAAAACCTGATTAGAATGTTTGGATGCTTTACAAATTTCACAGCTATGTATGTATTGTTTCACGTCTGCCGCTAAATTAGACCAATAATAATACCTACGAATCCTCTCAAGGGTTTTGTTTATACCTCCATGGGCAGATAATGGACTATCATGAGACTTACTGAGCACTTCGGGAATCATCGATCTTGGAATCCAAAGCTTATATGCCAGATCATGCAGTCGGCCTACGGTAGCGTGTTCAGTACGTCTATAAAGATATCCGTCCACCACTTTTAAGTCCGGCATTTTGGAGATGTTCTCTTTAACCTCCTCAATTAGTTGCCCATATTCTTCAGATTTAAAATGGGTGGAATCCAAGTCCACAAAAACCCCGGTATCACTATCGAAATCAGAAGGTCAATTCAAATCGAAAGTCAGAGCGGACAAGTCGTCTGTGTTGGTCCGTGAGAGAATATCCGGAACTATATTCATACTACCACGCCTATGTTGAATGCTAAATTTGTATGCCTATAAAATTAAAGCCCATCGAGCTAAACGCGTAAGGTCTGTTTGAGACATAAGCCATTTCAAGGAAGCATGGTCTGTCACGACCGTAAACTGCTGTCCTTCAACATAGGCCCTAAATTTTTTATGCTTAACCAAGCTGCTAAGCATTCTTGTTCGGTAACTGAGTAGTTGCGTTGAGCTTGGTTTAGTTTCTTCGAAATAAAGGCGATAGGAACTTCATCACCCTCAGCATTCTTCTGTACCAATACACTTCCTTATCCAGTTCTGCTAGCATCGCAATGTATGTAAAACGGTTGCGAAAAATCAGGGCTGTGCAGGATTGGTGCGCTACTCATACAGATCTTTAAAGTGGGTATTATCGGTCCATTGAAATTTTCTTTTTAATTTTAGCAAATCCTTCAAAGGCGTACTAACTGAAGCATAGTTCCGGATAAACTTCCGGTAGCATCCTGTCATTCCCAGAAAACGACGAAGTTGTTTCACAGATCTCGGTATCGGGAAATCCGTAACTGCGGACAATTTCTCCGGATCCGTGCGAATGACACTGTTCCCTACCAAATGACCTAGATATTTAACCTCCCGGACACAAAATTTACTTTTTCCAACATTTATTGTCAAACCTGCTTCGCGAAATCTTTGTGCAACAATATGGAGGACCTCATGATGTTCTTCGAACGATTCCGAAATTATAAGCAGATCGTCTAATAATATTCCTATTATTATTGTTTATCTAAACAAAGACGATTTTTGTTCGGTTTACGATGAAGTACCACCGGCGATGACCAGGCGCTGTTGGACTCTTCTATTACCCCTAATGCTAACATTCTGTCCAATTCTGAATAAATGAGCTTTTCTATGGCAGGAGATACGGGAAAGTGGCGTTGCTTAATCGGTTTTGCATCAGCCGTGTCGATGAAATGGTATAATAATGAGGATTTTCCCAACCCCTCCTTAGCAAATGATGGAAATGTATTAATGGTATTTTGCAAACGCTGACGTATCGAGCGTTTTTTGAACATGTTGGGCAATTTGGTTTATAAATGTTGGGTGTACCACAACCGTAACAAAAGACGGTTCTATCCGACAGACAGTCATGATAATGATGCCCAGTCTCTTGGCATTTCCCACATTTCAAATTCAATTCATCTATTCCCACAATATCCCCACCAAAATTTTCTTCATCATCATCCTGTACAATTTCCGATATTTTTTTAACTACACCCGGTTTCATCATATTGAACCCATGCTTTCTGCGCACATCTTTTAAGAAAAACTCTGTACGACGACATATATCCCGAAGCTCCTGGACGGTGCTAATCTTCAAATTGAGTATCTCATGTTGAATCTCTGGGAGAAGGTTTCTTCTGAGTATCTCAACCAAGGTAACATCGGGCAATGATTCCTCCAGTCTGTCCGTTAACTCAACAATAGCTTCGTAGAAACTATCAAAGTTTTCATGCGGCTTTTGCTTCCTTTCTCTAATCATCTCTCTGTAATCGACGTTAGTGCGTGAATCCTTATATTGCCGTCTCAATGCCTGACACATATGTTGCCATGAGATATGTGAAACCGACTTGTGGTATCGCCAAAACCATTCACCCGCTTTTCCCTCAAACAAGGAACCAGCATTCTGACAAAGTAATGACAAATTCCCCTGTAGTGTTTGGTTAGTCAGAGCCTCTAAATAAATTTCTCAACAGATAAACTATTGGGACCTCCGGTAAATTTCAGTTTCCAATTGGCAATAATCTGAAGCACTTTATCTGGTCGTACACTTAACTCCGAAGCGGGAGAAGAACCTTAAACAGACGTATTTAATCCAGAGTTGTTATGGCTCTGGTCAGATCGATAAGGACCTTGTGTATTACTATTGGGACAACACCCAACAGCTGTTGGAATGTTTGTTGTTCCACCGCAGGAAGAGTCTGCATCTGAGGAGTTTGCCTTTGATTAGCATTCAATGAGGTTACTGCACCAGAACCACCTAGATTCAATCTGGCCAGACTATATTCTACACTTTTTTCCACAATAGCCGTAAACTGACTACTTATGTTGATTAACATCTGTGTCTGTTGTCCAGAAATCACAGACATTACAAAATCCCTCATGCTATCATTTGAAATTCATGTCCTTGCACCTGGATTACTGGTATCTCCCGAGGAGGGATTTTAATTATTAACTTGACCAGAGGTTCCACTTGCTTCTAGAGCCCTAGTTTGTGATCTAGTCGTTCTTGGAGAGATCGAATCACTCACTCGCGCATTACATACTGGACAATAAGGCCTAGTTTTCATTAATTTTGACAAATACGATTTGTGGAATATGTGTTGACAAGGAGTTCTTTAAAGCTGATCGTTTGAAACAATGTCGAGATTGCATCCATCACATTTTGTATATGTACCATCATACGATGCACTAGGGCATCAGCATTTGATGCCTGGGACATGTTTAAATAACAATAATAAAAAGTAGCTTCACTATGACATAAACAAATTAATTGGACCACTACCCAAATAGTGCGTTGATAAAAATTGAAAAGTAAATTTATTTTAATAAATGTCAAAATTTACTGTTTGAAACCCACCACATAGAAACCTGTGATAAAAAGAACCCAATCAGACTACTAGAAATAATAAGATGTAGACACGACATTTTAAGAGAGTAGATGGTGAACTATAAAGTATATATCTCAATACTTTATTATTCCTTATATAATAATTTGGGGTAAATGACATGAATTAAACTACCTATCAATGTGGAGGTACAAAAACTACGGTCACATGAGGATATCAAAGTGTAGTGCTATGGTAACCGACCGAGTGGACTATATAAAAACTGTGTACACCTTCGAGAGAAATTACTTCACTATGATTCCCGCCAGAGATGAATGGGTTGGAAGAATACCAGGTAATGGAAACCATTTCCACTTTTAAACGGATGGTTCGAAGCTTGATGAAAAGGTTGGATTCGGAGTACACTGTGCAGAGCTTAGTTTGGATATAGCTCACAGACTACCAGATACCTGTATGTAGTGTCTATCAAGCCAAAATAATGGCAATATGGGAAGTAGCCAAATGGCTGAGTCGCAACATAGTAACCAATACTAGCGTTGTCATTTACTCGGACAGCCGGGCTGCCATCAATTCTGTGGAGGCAACATCCCTACATTCACAAACAGCGCTCGACTGCCGCAGATCTATTAACGAGATGGCTGTGCAGTTTAATATACACCTCATATGGGTGCCTGGGCATAGGGCTTTGCAGTTCCCCGGGAGCCACTATCCACATGTAAGCTTTGGCTTAGGCAAGAGGTAATCAGGCAGTCCAACGAAAGATGGACAGAAATCGGCACCAGCAGGGTAGCTAGACAAATCTGGCCAAGGTATGACCTGAGAAGATCAAAATATCTCCTCGCACTATATATGCAAAGATTGTCTACTTCAGTATCAGTTCTGACGGGACACTGCTTGATCGGCGAACACGCCAAAAGATTGGATATTGACTCTAATGACTTCTGCAGAAGCTGTTGAGATGAGGAAGAAGTGGATGAGTACTTGCTATGCGACTGCCCCGCTCTGAGTAAACAAAGACTGGACATACTTTAATAATTTATTAACAAGCAAGTTCATTTAAGAATACAAACAGAACATTTTGCAAATGCTTATTCATATTACCAAAAAATAACATTTAGAAAAAGCGAAAATTTTAATATTGATACTTCGTAATACTAACTAATTTCTACTTCATTTATAGAGTATAATTGCATATCAGACTTCTAGAAACGGATTAATAACACTCAATAGAAAAAATATAGAACTAAACGAAAAATGTTCTTGTTATCTTAGCAAATTTTAGCATCTGATAAAAGAAAGAATAAAATTGAAACAATTCAATGGGATAGACTAAATCGTCATCAAATCCTGATATTCTTTACACGAACAATATTAGCTCACAAATATAACCAAATTCGCTCCCCGATGGAGGTAAATACATTCTGCACTGTGAGAAAGATTCAAAAATATTCAGAACAATTCTGACTTACATATTTGTATCCAGTCCTTGTGAAAGATCTTCCGCAAAGCCGCTGATGGTGTAAGATGTTTGCTGGGTTATATGCTGGCACTCAGTAGAAAGCCAATGTTTACAATACAGGCTGAAATAAATAGCATTTTTGAAGTCAAACTCACAAGCACTTTCTATCCCCATTAGGTATGTCTGAGATTCACTAAAACCTTCGCATACACATTAATTTACATTCGCCGTTTATGTTACGAATTACGATATCAAATATTTTTAATGTTAACAAAATTTTAATGTTAAAACCGTATACAGTACCGAAAATTTTATTAACAGAAGGGTTTACATTTCTCGAAAGTATTACGCTGCGATGGCCATAATGATCATTAGGGTAATGCTTCTTATCATTACGATCAAACATAGACATTTATTCTATAAACGGTACTTTACTACAACAAATAAAAAGCCTTCAATTCTGGCTTCATGTGCACTTTCAGATATACAAAATACTTAAAACAGAGAATTTTTCAAAACATTACACTTTTTCCTTTAAGTTCGCATGAAGCGAAATTTTTTCTTAGCCTCAATTTTGTTACGTTATTATTGTTAACCTCAATTCCGACCCGACCGTGATGTTTTTTATACTTTTGATCACCCGAGCAAGATTACGATGTTTTGGCCGTGATTTTAATACCAAATAGATTTTTAAAAGGCATTGAAATAATATGGGGATTATGTGATTATAACAATTATTGACACATGTTCCTTCCCCGACAATCAGGAACGTCCCGCGAACATCACTGGCCGCTTCACTCAAACAGACTAAAGAAGAATATGATTCCGTAGAAGCCCGGCAGTCAGAAGTAAATGAGAGTAGCTTATAATTGAGTGTTTTTTTCCTCGGGAGATCGAACTGTAATGGATCTTCTTTAGCGGGAATGTATTGGTGAATAAATCAATTATTTACCTTATAGAAGTGGCAATTTGATCAAACTCAAACACAGTGAGATAAATGATTTCGATATATCTTCCAAGTGACACAATGAGAACACACTGTAATAATTACCTTATTTCAGGAGAGGGTGAATTAATAAAATGAGATTATCTCTTCACGTTCGTATGTCAAATCACGAACATTTCAAACTTTAAATTGGGTCTTCACATAACCCTTTAAGCAAAACCTTATTTTATTTATTTAATAAGAATGTTGAACGGAAAACAACATGTTGTCACACAGGTTACAGTTGGAAAGACAGAGCCTTTAACAAAAGGAAACCCCGGGATCGTAAACTTTAGCAACCGAACGAAAATTCAGTTCAGAAGTGAAAAACGTCAATACAATGATACATAGTTAAGTCCGAATTGCAAACAATTGAGATACAGATGGCGCTGATTCAATTGACGCAATAGGAAGTAGATTGGCAAGCAGCGAAAGAACAATCCTCAGTGCAAGCGACAAACATCGCTACTCTTACTGGACAGAGTTTGAAATATTTTGTTCGCATTTACTAAAATTAATGCCTTTAATGGCAGGAAGTTGCGAAATTGTTTATCTGTCAATTATATTATTTTAAGGCCAGTCGAACGAACCTCAGAGAAACCAAATTGCTGACGAAAGTATATGACAGGTTTTCTTTCGCTTAGATTTTTGTTCGAGATAGAGAAACAAGCTAATAGTTTTAAATTTCCGCGATTCAATGTAATTAAGTTCGTTTTTTTTTTGGGTTATGTTTTTATCGCGATAACTCGCGAAACGAAATAGATCAGATTGTGATCTCTTCATATTTTAGTAGATGGGATGATTTTGAACAAAACCTCGATTTCATTTCATTTTATTTATAAATTCAATTCTCGCACAACAACATACGTTATGGATTACAGTGCGAGAAACATCAGAAGAACATAATTACAGATTAGGAACATTTTGATTATTATAACTATATAATACTGAGTTTTAGTCTAAAAAATATAAAGAATAGTAACGATTGAAGAACAGATACATGAAAAAATATTAATACATAAAAAACATTAATACATAAAAAACCTTAATACATAAAACTTTCTGTTTAAAAACAATAGTAATAATAATAATAATGACAATGACAATTAACATATGGAAGCAATAAAAAAGTATATATTAGTTTATCGCCTCGAAAAATGAATAAAGATGCCTGTTCACGTACGCAGCATTGTCTCAACTTCCCGAGCCTGATCAATACCGGTCGCGTATTGACATCACTGGAATCTCCTCTACACCTCTCTTCGGAGACCTAATTCGCTTAGTACGGATGTGTTAGAGTGCAGATTGCCACTGGGCGGTGGTTGTTGAGGGTGAATTAATAAAATGAGATTATCTCTTCACGTTCGTATGTCAAATCACGAACATTTCAAACTTTAAATTGGGTCTTCACATAACCCTTTAAGCAAAACCTTATTTTATTTATTTAATAAGAATGTTGAACGGAAAACAACATGTTGTCACACAGGTTACAGTTGGAAAGACAGAGCCTTTAACAAAAGGAAACCCCGGGATCGTAAACTTTAGCAACCGAACGAAAATTCAGTTCAGAAGTGAAAAACGTCAATACAATGATACATAGTTAAGTCCGAATTGCAAACAATTGAGATACAGATGGCGCTGATTCAATTGACGCAATAGGAAGTAGATTGGCAAGCAGCGAAAGAACAATCCTCAGTGCAAGCGACAAACATCGCTACTCTTACTGGACAGAGTTTGAAATATTTTGTTCGCATTTACTAAAATTAATGCCTTTAATGGCAGGAAGTTGCGAAATTGTTTATCTGTCAATTATATTATTTTAAGGCCAGTCGAACGAACCTCAGAGAAACCAAATTGCTGACGAAAGTATATGACAGGTTTTCTTTCGCTTAGATTTTTGTTCGAGATAGAGAAACAAGCTAATAGTTTTAAATTTCCGCGATTCAATGTAATTAAGTTCGTTTTTTTTTTGGGTTATGTTTTTATCGCGATAACTCGCGAAACGAAATAGATCAGATTGTGATCTCTTCATATTTTAGTAGATGGGATGATTTTGAACAAAACCTCGATTTCATTTCATTTTATTTATAAATTCAATTCTCGCACAACAACATACGTTATGGATTACAGTGCGAGAAACATCAGAAGAACATAATTACAGATTAGGAACATTTTGATTATTATAACTATATAATACTGAGTTTTAGTCTAAAAAATATAAAGAATAGTAACGATTGAAGAACAGATACATGAAAAAATATTAATACATAAAAAACATTAATACATAAAAAACCTTAATACATAAAACTTTCTGTTTAAAAACAATAGTAATAATAATAATAATGACAATGACAATTAACATATGGAAGCAATAAAAAAGTATATATTAGTTTATCGCCTCGAAAAATGAATAAAGATGCCTGTTCACGTTAGAGCTGTCAAACTATCGATAGTCGCCCCATTCGATAGTTTCGATAGTTTTTGTCAACACTATCGATAGTATCGATACTATCGTACAATTTGATGAAGATATTTATGATTGTATTATTCTACAAAATCCGAGTTTTAGAAGAAAAACGAGCCTCAAAAATGTTTTACAAATTAAAATAAAAAGTAATTTTATAATAAAATAAATAATATTTTATTGAAATACTTTGCATTCTATAATACATAATAGAGGCAAAGATGGTCTAGAGCCAGGAGAATATCCTAGTGACAAATCAATAAATAATAAAAGATATTTGAAAAATAAATGTAGAATTAAAAAAAACACTGCAAATTTTGTTCACAAATATAAGAAATATCTTATTGTAAATACTCAGCACAGACATTTTGTATTAAAATTTCAGTACTTATCTTGGAACAAATTAATTTTCTTCGTTTTCCCGATTTTGTGGCATCTATTGTTTGTAAGCTTTCATTCTTGATTGCGTAAATTCTTGGCTATCGATTTGAAAATGCCCATGTACTCGTATGAATACTTTTTGAAGAAAACATAAGTATGCTGTGAAATCAGAAGAGTAGTTATCTCAGGGGATAATATGAAGGGGAAGGCTTCTTTTTTTCACCCCCTTTTAATAATGATATACAAATGTGAAGCTTCATAGAAATCGTCGACCTTTTAGTTGTCTATTACATAATATACCTCATGCAAAATTACTATGGGTCCTTTATCAACGATCTTAATCAGATTTCAAATTAATTCAACGTGTGTATATTATATACTTTTAGCAACAAATATTCGTTTTGAGACTGGTTTTTATCTTAGATTTTTGTATATGAAGCTAAATGACATAACCTGCAATGTTATGAAACTTATGATTTTTTATAAATATATTGACAGGGAAACCAAAGTACCTTATGGCGAGGAATATTTTTGACAAAGATATCAACTTAAAATATCGAGAATTTGTATAACTTTTGAAGTATGATAAATTTTGTTGGCAACTTTTTATTTCGTTCCTTGGGTTGAAGCATGTATTCCTTCGTGGACGAAAATCACAAAAACTATAGCTAACCTTTAAAAATAGCTGCAACCATTGGATTCATTGTGGACGAACTGGGTTTACCCATTGGTCCTCTTTCTGTAATATATTTAAAGTGTTCTTTTCAAGCACTGTGTAATTATAATTCAGTATATCCAAGTAATGTCATTATCACCGATAGTATCGATAGTGAAAAAAACTATCGATATTGACGCAAAAAATAAACTATCGATACTATCGATAGTGCTATCGATAGTTTGACAGCTCTAGTTCACGTACGCAGCATTGTCTCAACTTCCCGAGCCTGATCAATACCGGTCGCGTATTGACATCACTGGAATCTCCTCTACACCTCTCTTCGGAGACCTAATTCGCTTAGTACGGATGTGTTAGAGTGCAGATTGCCACTGGGCGGTGGTTGTTGTGTGGCTGCCTTGCATTATCCTCGGGTCTCTCTCTCTTTCCTCGCACTTTCTAAGGAGACTGACTCTTCTAACGAGCCCTGTGTTCACTAGTCGTTGTCGAGCACTCTCCGTGTAAAGTAGTCAATTGTAGTCTTTGTTCGGCGATACTATCGCGCACATTACTACTAGTCGTTGTTTTTGCACTACTCTCGCGCACATCTACTTGTCTTTGGCTCGACTACTGAGCACTTCTTGTAGTTTTTGCTATCGAACTATTCGCACCGGCCTAGTCGCCACCTTGATACACGGTAATATACGTTACTACAAATAAAGCTCTGCCTTTATCATAACTAAAATACTAAAGTCTTGTGTTTTATTTATTCTATTTCGCCCTTTGCATTAATGCATCGCCAACATCGGTCACTACATACGTGAACACACACATCATTCCCCCCACTACTGAGCTATCGTTGTTATTGTAATTGGTGCGGAGTTTGTCATAGAAGGGACTTCGTTGATTTGTTTACCCCCCTCCCTTGCCGGCAAAACACGTACCAAATTACTCTAAAAAGGTGGATTCGGACATTCATCAACTGAGCTTTCGTCCCCCCACCTAAACATTTGGTCGCATCGAGCCGGATTGAATCTGCTCTTCGCTTCGTTTCGTTTTAGCTGCTTTCCTACGGAAAACATCGGTGCTTCAGCCACTCATCACCAATCGTACTAACAAAATCGCAGGTAACGTACTCTCAGTTTTCCTAACTAGTGAGCACCGCGAGTGTTTTTTGTTCAAAAAATAAATTAGAAATACATACAAATTTACCCTACGGTATAATATTAGTCGACTTTCGAGTACTCTATCGCGATTTTCATCAAAAATACAGTCCACTTCGTCGTTTTAATAGTGTTAAATCACTTTTAAATCTTTCAACTGAGCTTTCGTCGCCCCACCTAAACATTTGGTCGCATCGAGCCGGATTGAATCTGCTCTTCGCTTCGTTTCGTTTTAGCTGCTTTCCTACGGAAAACATCGGTGCTTCAGCCACTCATCACTAATCGTACTAACAAAATCGCAGGTAACGTACTCTCAGTTTTCCTAACTAGTGAGCACCGCGAGTGTTTTTTGTTCAAAAAATAAATTAGAAATACATACAAATTTACCCTACGGTATAATATTAGTCGACTTTCGAGTACTCTATCGCGATTTTCATCAAAAATACAGTCCACTTCGTCGTTTTAATAGTGTTAAATCACTTTAAAATCTTTTGGGAATAATTATATTCCAATACAAAACATTAATATTTTATTTCGATTATTTTTGTTCGCTTTAATTTATTTAATATTTCATTTCGATTTGTTTTGTTCGCGTTAAATATTAGAACAATTCTTGTTTACATATTCCGTTGGGTAGTGTGTTGCCCGTTTATTTGTACATTCGGCATTGTTGTATTTATTTCCAATCTCAGTGCAGTTGTCCCTACTGCATGAGAGGCTATCTAGCTTAATTACAACAAAAACAGGAACACTCTCCAACCATCTGGCATTAGAAAAGGCGCGAAAGTCGGCGTCATAAAATTAGCTCCTATTTCTTGCTCTCGTTTACCTCGTTAATCGAATCGGTCTCTCGCCATCAACTTCGCATTGCATTTGTTGTTGTTTGTTACTCGAAAAGAAACACACACGTACGCACCAGGGATGATAATTGAGAGTAAACAAATGGTACAAAAATCGTTCTAAAAAGGTACTTTTTCGATCCAAAAAGTACCAATTTTAAAATTTGTTTAAATTCTTCTTGAAATATTGAGATACAAATTAGTAAGATCGAGTAATCAATTTCTTGATAACAAGTTACTAAAATATGCTTATGCAACTCGTGTTAAATCAAAAATAAATCCAATGAGAATTTGTTATTGGAATGCAAACGGCCTGAGCCAACACAGAAATGAGGTAGAAAATTTTCTCCGAAACCACTGTATAGATATTTTATTAGTCTCTGAGACACATTTTTCAACCAGAAATTGTTTTAGGATACGTGGTTATTCCACATACGATACTAAACATCCTAGCGGGAGAGCCTGTGGTGGTACAGCTCTTATTGTCCAAAATAAAAGCAAACATTATCCTATGCCCGAATATAGGACTGAGCATATACAAGCAACTTCTATCGCTATCACAGGCACAAATCTGGTGATATCGTCGATATATTGTCCCCCTAGGCACAATATTAACAAAGATCAATTCATGGAGTTCTTCTCCACTCTTGGCACAAAGTTTTTGGTAGCAGGTGACTACAATGCCAAGCACACATTTTGGGGCTCTCGCCTCACTACTCCAAAAGGTAGACAACTACTTAAAGCCATAACATCTGCTAAACTAGATGTAGCTTCGAGCGGTCACCCAACATATTGGCCCTCAGATCTGAACAAAACGCCTGACCTTATTGATTTCGCTATAATAAAAACCAGTAAGGAAAGGCTAAAGTCGGGCGGTGCCGACTATATAATACCCTACACCACTCTCGTAATATTGAATAACTCTGATATATAAATTTTGTAATTCATGTATAAATTGTTTACATAAATTTACTTTTGGGACATTTTATACTTAAATAATACCCTGTACAATAGTGTGGTGTAGGGTATAAAAACGATTGGATCTAAAGAGACAAATCGGATGAAACATATATATGGGAGCTATAGCTAAATCTTTACCGATTTTCTTCAAATTCGGCAATGTTGGTTCACGAATCAAGAAACTCTACCATTCTAAATTTCAAAACGATTGGATGTAATATATAGCTTCTATAGAACTAAAGGGCCAAATCGGACGAAACATATATATGGGAGCTGTAGCTAAATCTTAACCGATTTTCTTCAAATTCGGTAGTGTTACTTCATGGATCAAGAAACTCCACCATTCTAAATCTCAAAACGATTGGATGTAAAATACAGCTTTTATAGGACTAAAGGGCCAAATCGGACGAAACATATATATGGGAGCTATAGCTAAATCTTAACCGATTTTCTTCAAATTCGGCAGTGTTGGTTCATGGATCAAGAAACTCTACCATTCTAAATTTCAAAACGATTGGATGTAAAATACAGCTTCTATAGAACTAAAGGGCCAACTCGGACGAAACATATATATGGGAGCTATAGCTAAATCTTATCCGATTTTCTTCAAATTCGGTAGTGTTGGTTCATGGATCAAGAAACTCTACCATTCTAAATTTCAAAATGATTGGATGTAAAATACAGCTTCTACAGGACTAAAGAGAAAAATCGGACGAAACATATATATGGGAGCTATAGCTAGATCTTAACCGATTTTCTTCAAATTCGGCAATGTTGGTTCATTGATCAAGAAACTCTACCATTCTAAATTTCAAAACGATCGGATGTAAAATACAGCTTCTATAGAACTAAAGGGCCAAATCGGACGAAACATATATATGGGAGCTATAGCTAGATCTTAACCGATTTTCTTCAAATTCGGCAATGTTGGTTCATTGATCAATAAACTCTAACATTCTAAATTTCAAAACGATCGGATGTAAAATACAGCTTCTATAGGACTAAAGGGCCAAATCGGACGAAACATATATATGGGAGCTATAGCTAAATCTTAACCGATTTTCTTCAAATTCGGCAATGTTGGTTTATTGATCAAGAAACTCTACCATTCTAAATTTCAGCCTTGAAAATTGTGTTATTTTTATTCAATGCAATTCTCCGTGTAGGTTACTTCCCCCTATCTTGGAAGAGGTCTGAAATCGTGATGATACCGAAACCAGATATGCCCATAACCAACTTTACGCTCACGTCTACTTTTGCGGACGATACTGTTTTCGTCAGTACTCACAAAAACCCTTCAGTTGCGTCCGATCGACTGCAGTCGCATGTCCGAATCCTAGAAGAATGGTTAAAAAAATGGATAATAATGGTGAATGCCTCAAAGTGTACTCATGTTACTTTTACCCTGCGAAGGGATGCAAGTCCTCCAATTTCTATTTTCAACTCACAGATTCCCCAAAAGGATCATGTAAAATACCTTGGAATCCACTTAGATCGGCGTTTGACGTGGTCGTGCCACATAGACTCTAAAGTAACTCAAATAAAACTCAAAACTCTTCAACTTCAGTGGCTTATCAGCCAAAGATCTGCCCTAGATCCAGAGTATAAAGTTCTTTTATACAAAACGGTATTGAAGCCAATTTGGACATATGGTATCCAGCTCTGGGGTACAGCGTGCGCTTCAAATGTATGCAAATTACAAAGAAGACAATCGAATATTCTTAGTTTAATTACAGGTGCACCCATGGTATATAAGAAACGCTAACATCCATAAGGATCTCAACATGCCAACAGTAAAAGAGGAAATTGAAAAATATTGCCGGTGTTACGTGGGTAAACTATTCAATCATCCAAACATCCTGGCTCGAGAACTACTAAATTTTGAAGGTCATGACCGCCTTAGAAGGAGAGATACGCTGGACATGATATAAATTAAATCAAATCCTAATCAAAATCTAAAACAAAAAAATGAAATGAAATTATGAACTCCTAAATTTGAAATGTTAACCTTTTGTTTAAGTAAAAAAATCGTGTAAAGTCTCGATGGTTTGTTCGCAATGGCAACAACCCAGATAATAGTATTTTAGGTTAAGATTTGTCCACTTATTATTATTTTCATTGTATAATAATGAAAGATTCAATAAAAAAATGTAATGAATTGGAAAGAAAAAAGTTACTAAAATCTTATATACGCAAATATAAACCGATATTTACGGAAATTGATACAAACTCCTTTTTGATCCCTATTGAAAATGGGGCATTTCGGTCCATGTTTTGATTTAGACTCTACATATACCTTGCGATTAGAATTCTTGACTCTCTAGAGTTTTAATCTTTTCTTATAGTTTTTTTGTTTCCTTAAAAATGCAAAATTTGTCAAATCGCAAATTATTTCACTTTTGAAACTGGAAAGGCGCAAATTCATACACAATATAAGAAACTGAATTTTGTTGTAATACAAGAGACAAACATATTTCTTGGCGTTGCTTAGCTATGTCGAACCATGTCGAAAGAGCATGTGTAATACATATATAATTTTTTTTGAAAAAGTGTATTTTACTTTCGTGCAAAGACATGTTTGATGAAGAAAAGTATCAAATGTGTCGCGGAAGTATCACGGTACTTCGGGGGTCTTAAAAGTACCAAAAAAAGTACTAAAGTATCAAATGTATCATCCCTGGTACGCACCCACATATTCGAATAGAGAGAGTCGTCGTCACCTGATCTTGGTTTCATATCCCAGTAGGAAAAATAGTCGAAACAGACAAATATTACGTCTTTTGAAAAATAAATTAAATATTTTTTCTCGTGCTATTTTTGGAAATAGCGTTGGGTGGTACGCTACTCGTTAATTACATTCGGTCGTATACGACCCCGTACACCCTACATTCGGTCAATTGGACATAAATTGGAAATTTTCATTATAAAATGTTATTGCCTTCTACATGTCATAAATTTGGAAGACATTGCAAATTTCTGTAAATTCCGCCGCTGGATGGTCTTACCTCCAAGTGTTATCGCATTGAGTGAGATATTGTGTGAGGTTCCCGTTTTATTAATCACAATACACTTGGATTTGGATGGATTTATGATAAGATCATTGTTTGAGGCCCAGTGATGTATTATTTCTAAATCTTCATTTACTTTCCTAATGCATTCTGTAAGCTCTCCTTTAGATGGGTCAAAAAAGACAAAAAATATGGTATCACAGCCAAATCCAAACGGCTGGAGCTGGAATCGCAAAATTTCATGCGAGGGTAGCGCCTAGGGCGAAGATTCAGTATGAATCGGGATTTTTCGAAATTCAAAAATTTACGCGCACAAAAAGGGATAAATATGGTACCAAATCCATATCCAAATGGCAAGAGCTTGAATCGTCAAATTTGGCTTGAAGGTAGCCATTGGAACGTAGGCTAGACACAAGGAGTTTGGTAAATATGGTACAGTGGGGGGGAATTTTAAATTTGTGCAGTGGGACAAAAATGTTTTTAATATGGCACAGAGGTTAAATATGGTACACTGAAAAAAAATTTGTCATAAAATTAAAGAATTGCTCCAAAGTCGTCCTTAGTCTTCAAAATAAGTACATTTTGTACTCAAAATTAAGAAAATGTACTTAAAATTAAGTAAATTACTTAATATTAATGAAATTATCTATATTTTAAGTACAAAATGTTCTAATTTTAAAAACTAATGACGTCTTTGGAGCCATTCTTTAATTTTATGACTTTTTTTCAGTGTACAGTGGTAGAAAAATTAAATATTGTGCTGTGGGACAAAACAGTTTTTAATATGGTACAGTGGGAAAAAAGTGTTAAATATGGTACAGTGGGGGAAAAATGTTAAATTTGTGCAGTGGGACAAAAATGTGCTACATATGGCACAGTGAGGCAAAAAGGGTTGAATATGGTACCGTTGTGCAAAAATGGTAAAATATAGTACAATATGGCAAAAAGGGTTAAATGTGGTAGAGTAGGGCAAAAGGTTAAAATGGCCTAAGGGTGCGAATTAATCTTTTGGAATATACAGTATGTTTTTCTCTTAATACATACTTTTAGTGGCACTGTGGTGCAAAACCGATTAAATGGTGTACAGTTGTACAAAAATGGTTTAATGGCATTTAGAGGCACATTGCAGAAAAGGGATAAATACGGTAACAAGATAACTCTTGGAATATAAATAAGAAATTGTGGGGGATTTCTCGAATTTTAGTATAGAAAAAGATCCGAATTTACTTAATTTTCGTCATACGAAATAATCATGTGTCTTTGAAAGAGAGAGGTGTAACTATTTCACGGTACCCTAAACAAAAATAAATAAAGGATGGGGCTGCGAAGCGCACCAGGTTTTAGCTAGAGTTAAATAAAATGAACACTAGTTAAAGCAAAAGAGATTTACAAAAATCTACATGTTCACATATTTTGATTATCTGATATTTTCTTGGTAAATTAAATTATTAATTTCGAATCTATTATCTGAACATAAAGCGTTTTAGGGTCAAGGAACAATACGTTATGATGGTTCACTTTTTATATACCCTATACTTCCACCGTTCGAATGGATAATTTTTTTTTTAAATTTAAAAAATTGAGGTATTCATTATTTCATAAGGCTGCTTTTATGGGGCCAAATAGAATATTGGATTTGGTTGACTGGAAATGTGAACATCACCACTTTTCTTTAAGGTGTATGTGTTTGCGCTAAATCTCCTTCGTTTTGCTCATGACAAGATACCGATATTCGTAGTTATTTTTCTTTATTTTGAGGTAAATATGTAAAGAAATGCCAAAAAATCTTGGAACTAATTTCAAATATTATCTGAATATAACATTTCCTACAAATGGGAACTGGAATTTGCATGGGGACCGATGGCCATAGAGTTCGAAGTAAAGTGCATAATTTTGTTGTTCATATCGTCGCTTGGATGACCAACTGACGGAACTGACATTTTCAAAATTGTTCAGGAGAACAGATTTTCCGTTTTTGATACAATGTTCCTTCTCCCCCACCGTATAATATGTGTTATATTTACAGTTTATTTTTATTATTATGCAAAAATAAAAATTGAAATGTTAATGGTTGATAATGCATGTTTTTGAAATCCAAAGCATATACGTCATTTTGTGAAAAAACAATTTCTACTTAATATCAAGGTCGACGTTTTATATTAAAATTTAAAAAAAGAAATATCTTTGAATTCTTGTATCTTTGTGATCTTATTTATTATATTATTTATGTAGTTATATTATTTTTATATTATATTTAAGTATTCTTACATACATATCATCAAGTTCATTATTATTGAAAATCATAATAAAGTAAAACTTTATCTTAAGTTAAATAAAATAAAAACTATTTAGTGTAGGAGTGATTTATAAAAATTTACATGTTCGGACATTTTTATCATTGGGGCATCGCCAGTTGTTAGTTATGTCAAATCGCAATATTTATTTATTAATTTTGAAATTGTACTTGTTAATAAAATAGACTTAGAGCGGTTCAATGTCAAAGATCTGTACGGTGTGTCGGAATGTTTATTCTTAAAAAATACTTTTGATGGTTCGCGGTTTTTTTACTTTATACTCCTCCATTTCGGTCCAGTTAACAGTTTTCCTGCATCATCCTTTCGAATGGATAACAACTTCAAATCCATTGAAATTTGAAAAATGTAAATATTCTATTGGGACTACTTCATATGGCTTCTTTTTTCGCGCCAATAGGAATATAGGATTCAGTTGGCTAGGTACGTAAACGTCCCAGCTTTTCTTCAATGCGTATGTGATTGCGCTATGTTACCGATATTCGCAGTTCTATTTCATCAATATTTTTTGAGTTAGTTACCATATAAAGTAAAGTAGCAACTGTTACAGAATTTTTGTTCTGGCCACTGCAACCGTCAGCGAAGAGATATACTTTTTTACAACCGTCATCACCATGCTTCTAAAGCAAGAGGAAAACCGCAGTATATACTTCAGAAGCCTTCATGCCACCATGTAGCAAGAACAATCACCAGACGAAATATTGTATTATGTTATATTGTATACCGTCTAATTTCCTTCTGAAACATATCATACATATTGTGAATCCATTAGAATCCATTTAGGTATTCTCGGGATGAATTCTTACGACAATAATGTGACTCTACTCTTGGAAATCTGTCAATATTGCCTTCTGCTTGCGATTTTTTCACGATCGCTTTCGGTATAATTTTTACTACGACCTCCACGTTTATCCGTTTCCAATTCCTTTTAAAGTAGCTTTAGACACCGCTGTCCTAATAACTCGCATTCCAACAGCCGAAGTATTTTTAAAAAGAAATTGACAAACTTGTTTAGTTGCTCCTTCTAATGGAAGGTAATATTTTAGAGTATGTTGCCTTTTCGTGAGCGGACCAGCTGTCTTACGTTTAGTCTGACATTTTTGAGTATATCGTAAAATATATTCTCGTTGAGATTGCAATAATCCTAGTTTCCAAAAGTCCTTAAATATCAATTGTCGAATTAGTTCGGGAAAATCACAACAGTGGTGGCCTGCTCTTTTACAAGGTTATACATTGTATGTGGGTTACAGCTTTCATTCCGGAATTGTTTTATTTGTTCGAGTCTGATATTTTTTTCCAGAATTCTTCAAAATACATGATCTTTTTGAATATGAGAATCACCACCTTCTACTTCATATATTTCTGGGAAATTACTGTTAATTTGTTTAGAAGTTTCAGGTAAGGGATCATAATGCGTATCACAAGTAGTTTCCACAATAAAATTGAAGCGAGTTAGCAAACAGCCACATTTAAAGCAAGAACTCATAACATTTCTGCTGCATTCTAAAGCTTCGCTAGTTTGTTCCGATTTTTCAGCCAAAACACTAACTGTAGAACAAATATTTGTTTTGACTATATTATATTTTTTTTGTACAGATTATTACACTGCGCTACTTTTTTATGGTGTTTTATTAAACAGTTTGGATCCAATTTTAGTTTTATTCACACGTGGACAAGACTATTGATATTGTTCGTCACAATTGTAACTGTAAAAAGTATGACAGAAAACTTCTCTGTCAACTGGATAACCAAAAGACGGAGCTGAAGTTACAATTCTGCAAGATCGCCAACCACATTGCATCATTACCACATTACATCATTACTGATAAATAAAAGAAATAAATACAACTCCCATTTTCTTGAAAGGAGCTATTAGTGTTTGGGCCCAATTTTTTTAAGTATGAGCTCGATAATGCCGGAATACACTTTAAATTAAATGAAAAGGGCTATAAATGATAATAATGGACGCTACACGTGGAAACAGAATTTCAGTAACTGTCGTTAAAACAATTTTAAAAAATTTTATTTTTCCCAAAATCGTGGAGAATTGAATAAAACGCAAAAAATTAGTTTGCTCACAAAATCTATGGATAAATGTAAAAGTTATAGCATTTTTGGTAGACATAAGATAATTTCAACATAGTCCGATTTTTATATCCCCACTATTGTGAACGAGGGTAATATCAGTTGCGGGCCAAAAATGTAGCACATCGACGCAGTGTTGTTGTCAACAATAATATTTGGCGGAAATCCGTTTGAGCCATTTTAAGTCTGGCTCAAACCGCCTATCTGTCTGGCTGGTGCGCACGATAACTTTTGACAGGAGTAACCGTTTGACATCAAATTTTGTGTTAATATTTTTTTCTATCACAGGAGGCTGGTCCACTCCTTCGAGTACCACCCCACGCCCTACAATCTTTCACAATTCCACATATAGTATTAGTTTCTTCGTCGATATTATTTTGAGAAAAATAAGCCAATTTGCCACGTCCCTTTTGGCATCTCCCAAACAAATGGACCATTTTGCAGAAAAGATTAACAGCTTATGGCTTTGATTCCAGTTCCTATAAATACTTGACATTTTATGAAGTGTAATACTTTTATAGTATATTTAAAAAAATATGCGTTATTGTTATTACACTGTTTTCTTCGTTAGGATCAAAACTTTAAAAAAATGTTGCAATTTTTTGTTCTAAGTAAAAATGCAAGTCAAGTCAGGCTTTGAAAAAAAATAAAATATTACAAAAGATATAAAGAAAGGCCAAAAATATGTGTAACTAATTGTAATTAGACTCGTAATATAAGTTTTGCTCCATGTGCACCATATTCGTTAGGATATTAAAATGACACTCCAAGAGACGGAAAGCCATAACCCAATCGAAAATGCATCACGTTTTCATTATACATTTATAATATGGATATTATTTATTATACTTATATATTCATCCAAATAATTTATTTTTTCATCATTAGTATACGGAATACATAATACGTAATCTACCTATCTATATATATAACAAGTAAGAATGTTTCAGTCGGGTAAACCGACAAAGGTATACCCTCTCTTTGTGAGTTATGTTATATAACATTACACTAATTAATCTGTGTGGGAGTTACCAGATGGGGTTTAACAAATACACATATTTTTCTGTCAACAGTAGATTATTAAAATACATTGCACTTTGCCGAACTATAAGCGATTATGTGCGCTGGCATATTAACATTACGAGCGCTTCAATTTTGGTATGATTTGGTCATTTTGAGTGGAAGGTGCAAAAAGGGGCGTGTTGATAACCCCCACTTTTCATAGGACTATTGACACTATAACAGCATTACACTGTACAAAATTTCAAGTATTTGTATGCACTGGTATTAAAGTTATAAGCCGTTAACATTTGGTGTAAAACGGTCCATTAGAGTCGGAGGAACCAAAAGGGGATGTACACGCAAAGAAAAAATACGTTTGGGAGATTATCGCAAACAATTTTCTTTGTCTCTGTGTTTCCCGTAACGGTTGAAATATTTGCCGTGAATGCAAAAGTTTATCCTAAACGTAGTTTCTCTTGCTGTAAACGAACATTCTTCCATTCCAAAATTTTCGTAATTTACTTTTATGCTAAACGAAAAACGTTTACGAAACCATATTGTATTTAAACATGATTGAATATATTAAAGAGAGTTGATAGACCAAAGAGCCAAACTTGTTTTAATTTTGTGAGAGTGCGGTTTTATAACTTTTTTATTATTTATATGACGGAATAATATGTGCAGATGTATGGGTACAGAACTCAAAAGATGCAGATGTGTGTGTATACAACACAAAAAGCGACGTTGCAACGTTTCTGCAAAAAGATGGAGATGTGTGTGTGCAAAACACAAAAAGAAACGTTGCAACTTTGCATACATGTTTGTCCGCGTTGCTTTATTAACAGACGGTGGTGGAAATTTATTTATCTGCATCCGTCCCTCCGCACTGTTATACAATTTCATAACATTTGGTACTTGTGCGCGTGTGTGGCAAAATTAAAAATATTTTTATCAGTGAACTCAAAATGATTTCATTCAAAGAATTAATTAAACCAAAGAATCTAAATTATCGGAGGTGCGATATCTCGCAAATGCACTGCGGACTCTAATTTAATGTTATAGGTAAATGGTAAATTAAGTGAAGACAAGTGGGAAAATAACCAGATAGTTAATAGCAAAAAAATAGATCGAGCACTGTGTTAAGGGAGTACAAATCCGGCTCGAATACGACCAAATGTTAAGGGAGTACAAATCCGGCTCGAATACGACCAAATGCTAAGGTTGGGGGTTTTTCCAGAAAGGGAGGTGAGGGTAGGCGAGGCGACGAAATCCTTTCTAAGACAAGCTCCAATAACAACGATAGCTCAGTAGTGGGGGAACGATGTGTGGGTGTTTACAAATGCATTTATTCATGCGTGTGTAGTGAGCGACGTTGGCGATGCAGTAATGCAAAGGGCGAAATAGAAAAGGAAAATAAATAAAACACAAGAGTTTAGTATTTTCGATAGTGATATAAGCAGAGATTTATTTCGAATTAATGATAACGTATATTACCATGTAGCGATGCGTGGCATCCGTATAGATCCAAACGGCACGATAGCAAAACGACAAGATATATGTATGCGCGAGTGCGAAACAACGACTATTAGTGATGTGCGCGATTGTATCGCCTAACAAAGACTAGTTTCAATACGAGAGCCAGATGAAGCAAGGAGTCGAAAATCCGCAACAGCCTCTGCTTGCGGGAAGTCTCTCTCTACATCCGAACTATGCGAATAACGTCCCGGGAGAGTCGGAGAGGGATACAACACTGGAAGTCTCTCCTTACAATCCGTGCCATGCGAATATCGTCTTGGGAGAGTTTGTAGAGAGATTCTTTTAATCCCTCTACGATCCGTGCTAAGCGAATTCGTCCCAAGAGAGTCGAAGGAGAGCACCAGACGCTGAAAAGCCCTCTCACAATCCGTACATGCGAATATCGTCCTGGGATTGTCGTAGCAGATGCTTCTTCTCCTTCAACCCGCCAGGGTTGCCAATCAACGAATGAGATGCACAAGCTGGTGAAGTTGCGCGACAATGTTAAACTTAAACATTGCCGGCCCCCTTGCAACATCTAGCTCTGTTGCAAAATTATAAAAGTAAACTATAACGAATATTAGGTTAGTAAATTAGAAAGGAACCTAAATTCAGTTTCCTAGTGAGCATTAAACAAATTCAATTCGTATTTCAATGTTGTATTAAGAATTTGTAAATAATTAATATAGGCGAGGTGATGCTAACATTGTTAGTTTCGATTTCAAAATAAGTTTGAGTTTATATAGACTCCGACAAAAAATAAAGGGTTGCGATATTAATTTGTGACACAAATTCGAGATATACAAAAGGCAAGTTTCAAATTAATTCAAGAAAATACGTGTTCGTAGAAACCCGATCAAGAAAATTTCTATTAATTCGAGTTGAATAATTTATAAATTCACAAGATGTGACCGTTTATAAAAAGCGAGGCAGTTGTCAAAATGTGACCAACAAACAAATTCAAGTATGTAGAGGTGCGACGAAAAATACAAACGAAAGTGAGTCTAGCAAGTAATGAGGCAGATATCAAACCTACGAGGTGGGATGGAATTCAAGTTCGGTTCTCAGACCAACGATTGAAATTCCCGAAAGGAAGAATATTTCTTTCTTCCGAATTACATGTTCTATTGCCAGGGGTGAAGACCGCGGCTGGGCTTGTAGAATAGTTAAAAAGGGCGGAAGGAATTGGTCCAGTTACGACATAACCGAAAATGGTATTTTGAGCCAGTAGTGACTCAAGCACAATTCGTGGGGGTTCAGCCAAAAGAATTTTCGGATACAAATCAGCACCAAGTAGAACGTCTATTGGGCGATTGTCCAAAGAATCAGCCAATCGCTTATTGGCGAGGCGAGATTGGAGGATGGTAGCAAACGAAGGCGACGGCAAATTTCCAGAAATGTTCGGAAGAACAAGGGCTACCGTTTCTAAGACGCGCGATGGATCTAATGGTGAAACGATTTCAAGAGAACAAATTTCTCTTGAATTGCCCAATAGAGTACAGTTTAGTCCTGAAACTCCAGCGTTAGTAGAACGCGTCGAAATGCCCAGTCGTTGCCGAAAGCGGTCCGTAACTATAGACGTCTCGGAAGATGGGTCAATAAGAGCCCGAGCAGGGTACGTAATACCGTGGTGAACGATATTCACAATGGCAGTTCCCAAGAGCACATTTCATACCACTCATATCTTGGGTGGTATGAAATACCTGTCTACTAATTGTGGCTTTTACAATAGCCGATGTGGAGGGAGAAGTTTTCAAATTCTGGTCCAAGGAGGGATCTTTAACAATAGGAAGGATGGAGGACGAAGGTGGTACAAAACGAGAAGATCCCACAGTTCGATGGAGAAGGGTGTGGTGACGACCATTGCACGTAGTGCAATTATGGCTACTGTTGCAGGTTTTCACTGCATGTCCTCGTGAAAGACAATTCACGCAGCACCCATGTTTTTTTATGACCGAAAATCTATCACTAACCGAAAGGTTCTTGAATCGAGAACAAGAACGCAATACATGACTGCTGGGGACAAAGCACACAACACGTGTTCGAAGGTGACCGGGGAGGACTCAAGGGAGAGACATTCGTTGAATGCAAAGTTTTGTCCTTCATCACGGGCTTTTTCTCAGAGTCCAGACCCCTAAGCTCCCGAAGGCAAACTAAAGTCTGAATTCTTTCCGTGAGGAAAGAATCTAAGTCGTGCCAGGAGGATAGGGATGACTTATTTTTTATACTCTGTTCCCAAAGAGTAAGGGTTAGTTTCGGCAAACGACGGAGGCATTGAAAAACCAATATGGGATCCCAATGGTCAGTCATGACATCGTAGACTGCCATTGTCGAAAGACACCCATTTATTCCCCGTTGTATGGTCTTTAAACCCGAGCTAGTCTCGCGGTCTAGCACGGGAAGATCGAAGAGGAGCTTTAGGTGACTATTCACAAGAATGCGTTTGTTGTCATACGCATCTTCCAATGCTTTCCAGGCAAAAGCGAAGCTCCTGTGGGTGAGAGGGAATCTCGAGACTATTTCCCTTGCCTCACCGCTAGTTTTTTGGACCAGGTGACAAAGGCGCTCAATGTCACTAAGACGCGAATTGTTTATAAAAAGAGGTCCCGAAACGTAGGCCAAGTAACGAAATCCCCATGGAAAACGTCAATGTCGATAGGGGGTAGAAAAAACGACAAAAAATTAATAAAATTTTAATTTTGACCAACTGGACTGGCCGTAGGCTGACTATGGTCGACTGTAGAGTGCAACAACAAGATTAAACAACGAAGTAATCAGCAAGAAATTATATGCTAGAAGAACCCAAAAAATAATACAATACAATTTTATTATGAAAATTTCCAATTTATGTCCAATTGACCGAATGTAGGGTGTACGGGGTGCGTACGTGTGTGTTTCTTTTCGAGTAACAAACAACAACAAATGCAATGCGAAGTTGTTGGCGAGAGACGCACAAGCTGTCGGTAGGGGGAATGCAATCGACTGATTCGATTAACGAAGTCAACGGAAGCAAGAAATAGGAGCTAATTTTATGACGCCGACTTTCGCGCCTTTTCTAATGCAAGACGCTTGGAGAGTGTTTCTGTTTTTGTTGTAATTAAGCTAGATAGCCTCTCATGCAGTAGGGACGACTGCACTGAGATTGGATAAACGGGCAACACACTACACAACGCAATAAAGAAATATGTAAACAAGAATTGTTCTAAGATTTAACGCGAACAAAACAAATCGAAATGAAATATTAAATAAATTAAAGCGAACAAAAACAATCGAAATAAAATATTAATGTTTTGTATTGGGATATAATTATTCCCGACAGATTCGAAAGTGATTTAGCACTAGCACAACGACAAAGTGGACTGTATTTTTTGAGGAAAATCGCGATAGCGTAATCAAAAGTCGACTAATATTATACCGTAGGGTATATTTGGATGTATTTGTAATTTATTTTTTTTTGGACAAAAAACACTCGCGACGCTCACTATTTAGGAAAACCGAGAGTACGTTACCTGCGATTTTGTTAGTAAGATTGGTGATGAGTGGTTGAAGCACCAAGGTTTTCCGTAGGAAAGCAGCAAAATCACCAATTAAACGAGGATGTATGCCAGCTCAAATCCGGTTCGATTGGATCAAATGTTAAGGAAGTACAAATCCGGCTCGAATACGACCAAATGTTAAGGGAGTACAAATCCGGCTCGAATACGACCAAATGTTAAGGTGGGGGGTTTTTCCAGCAAGGGAGGTGAGGGTAGGCGATGCTACGAAATCCCTTCTATGACAAGCTCTAATAACAACGATAGCTCAGTAGTGGGGGAACGATGTGTGGGTGTTTACGTATGCATTTATTCATGCATGTGTAGTGAGCGACGTTGGCGATGCAGTAATGCAAAGGGCGAAATAGAAAAGGAAAATAAATAAAACAAGAGTTTAGTATTTTCGATAGTGATAAAAGCAGAACTTTATTTCGAATTAATGATAACGTATATTACCATGTAGCGATGCGTGGGATCCGTATAGATCCAAACGGCACGATAGCAAAACGACAAGATATATGTATGCGCGAGTGCGAAACAACGACTATTAGTGATGTGCGCGATTGTATCGCCAAAGACTAGTTTCAATACGAGAGCCAGATGAAGCAAGGAGTCGAAAATCCGCAACAGCCTCTGCTTGCGGGAAGTCTCTCTCTACATCCGAACTATGCGAATAACGTCACGCGAGAGTCGGAGAGGGATACAACACTGGAAGTCTCTCCTTACAATCCGTGCCATGCGAATATCGTCTTGGGAGAGTTTGTAGAGAGATTCTTTTAATCCCTCTACGATCCGTGCTGAGCGAATTCGTCCCAAGAGAGTCGAAGGAGAGCACCAGACGCTGAAAAGCCCTCTCACAATCCGTACATGCGAATATCGTCCTGGGAGTGTCGTAGCAGAGGCTTCTTCTCCTTCAACCCTCCAGGGTTGCCAATCAACGAATGAGATGCACAAGCTGGTGAAGTTGCGCGACAATGTTACGAACTTAAACACACTGCATGAAAATATTGAATATTTTGTGGAAAGCCGAAATAAAAAAACAATAGATTTTAACAGAAACTGAGACCATCTATTGCTTTTGTTAACGACTAACTGGTTATTTTTCCACACGCCTTTAATTGTGAATAAGCTAATTAAAATCATTAACAATCAATCATCACACGTTTAGGTACTGAAGCTGCTAATGGTAATTGTGAAATAAATTTATTTAGGCACAATACAACTGGATACTTCTGGAAACTGCTGATATTTTCAACACTAAACAGTTAAACTTTGTTTTTAATGACACTATGCAACACGATTTTTCACCCGAAGTGTTTCATGTTATTTTCTGATGTAGTTTAGTATTCTATTCATGGACGTGGAAACTTTTGAATTGTCGTACAATGGACTACTACATTTTTAATATGTTCTAACATACATGCTAACTTATTTACAGTTTGACTACAACGCAATTAGAAGATAGCAGCCAAATAATAGCAGAGGTGTTTGCGGGGAGCTCCCGTGTACAGTTTACTAAAAATTGTGACATTTTTGATTATAAACATAATTTTATAAAACATATTAAATATCATAATTCAATCAAATTATTCTTTTACGACAATCGTTTTCTCATTTATTGTTAAACTGACATTGCTTGTGACAAACGCAATGACCGTTTGCAACAAACGTTTTACAAACACAACTACCGTTTGCACCAAACGTTTCACAGGGTTTGTAATAAATATAAATCATTTACGATAAGTACACTAACCGTTTGCTATAAACCTTTTTTGGGTTTTGGGATAAACATACACCACAAACGAAATTCGTTTGTCTAATTTTTTTCTAATTTTTTTACCGGACTATAGGCGCTATAAAAACATTTTACTGTAAAAAATTTCAAGTATTTTTATGCACTTGTATTATATATAAGCAGTTCAATTTTGCTGCAAACTGGTCTATTTGTTTGGGGGATACCAAAAGGGGCGTGGCAACTTCGCCCATTTTTCTCAAGTTGATAGCCACTGATAAAATAATACAATGTGTGGAATTTCAGAAGATTCTAATCAGTAGCTAGGAGTTATAAAAGAATCAATATTTCACTAAATATAAACGCTTTGTGTGGGAGGTACAAGAAGGAGTGGAGCAATATGGTCCATCTTCTAACTTAGCCGGAGATAGAAAAAAATATAACCGTATACCAAATTTGAAGTCAATCGGTTACTCCTTTCGAGAGTTATCGTACGCGCCAGCCAGCAGAGAGACAGACGGACGGACATTTCTCATTCGACTTAAAATGACCGAAAACGAATATCCACCGAACATACTTGGGTCTTAGACCACTCCTTCGATGTGGTACACTTTTGGCCCGTAGTAAAATGATACCCTCGTATCACTAAAGTGAGGGTATAAAAATGGATGTGTGTATGTTTGTTAAGTATGGACTCCAAAACGGCTGGGAAGCTTCAGATAAGCCTAGCGGGTGACATCGACTATATAAATTCTTAGATTGAGCCAGTTTAGAGTTATAATTTTTTAATTCCTATTGTCCGTACCTACGAATATATTAACGAGATTCCTACTGTCGTTCTCTATTTCCATTATTGGGACTTACGGTTGAACCGTTAATGGTCTAAAAATGGGCGGGATTGGAAATCTTAAATCCACTCTGGAGCTACGAAGTGGACCGGGTCCAGCTACTACTCCATAAATTTTTGCAAGAATGAACAAACATTTCGGGAGAACTCAATTTTAAGCGACGCATTGCACTTACGTCTCTTAGTGAAATATTTTTGTGGAATTATGTCAGTTATGTCTAAAATGATTTACCGTTTTTTTAGAAAACGGTAATATATATACATATGCACAAAATTTATACACACTTTGTACTTTGACTAGACAAATCGTATGGTGGCCTTAACTCAATTTCTGAGAAACTGTCAGTTACGTCAGTTGGTCATCCAAGCGACGATATACGATTTTTGTTATGATATATTGGTGGTAAATACACCGGGGAAAATCGACATTTTTGATATGTTTGAATTGAAAAAAAAAATATATTTAGAACCAAAATTTGTAAATCTGTATATATATATATATAATATTCCAACTGTTGCACCCTATGCCTTTGTATAGGCTGATTCGAAAAAGAAAACGCAAAAATTACAGGTTTTCTACGATTGATAGCAATTGCTTTATTTCGATGTTACTGTACAACTAAAACGAACAGAAATTCTAACAAATTCTTTAAAGTAAAAAGAAGGGACAAAATCATCTTCATTATGATGATCATAATCTCATTAGACAGAACCGCTAGAAATATTATTATTCATATTTTATGGTGCATTACATTTTATTGTTGTAAGCGACAACTAGTTTTGGCAATAGATGTACACGAATATACATATCAATATACATACATATTGATGCATGGATGATGAAAATGTCTGTATGTTTTATTGCAGGTACGGGCGCTGCTACTATTGTTGCTACCATTTCTGCTACTGCGATTTATGCACTGTGGTTTCGCAGTACATTCCCCCCCGTTGGAAGTCTGCGGCTTTCAACACAATTATCTTCAAGATTATCTTTCTTTAGAAGAATCATATCGCCAACATTGATATTTTTTCGCTGTGTCCGCCACTTCGAACGAGCTAAATAGGAAGTACTCCATTTTTTCCAAAATATTTGTTGCATATAGCAAACTCTCTGCCATCTATTCAATCTATCGACATTCAAATCGGTTATATCAGGTTCAGAAAATGTTGTTAAAGGTGTGCCCACTTAAAAATGACCCGGAGTTAGCACCTCGAGATCGCCAGGATCCTCTGAAATTGGACATAAAGGTCTTGAATTGAGAATGGCACATATTTGACACACTAGTGTCCCTGATTCATCAAATGTTAGAACTGACTGTCCCACAGTGCGGTAAAAATGATACTTGGCTGACTTAACCGCAGCCTCCCAAAGGCCGCCAAAATGGGGAGATCTAGGAGGTATAAATTTCCAGTTTATTTCATCAGCCAGACATTGATTATGGATCTGCTTCAAATTATTTTGGTCATAAAATAACTGTCGTAACTCTGCCATTTCGTTTTTGGCACCCACAAAATTTGTGGCATTATCTGACCAAATCGTTTTAGGCTTGCCGCGAATTGAAATAAAACGTTTTAATGCTGATAAAAATGATGATGTGGACAAATCAGCTACCAACATGGCGTGGCCTTTGTTGAAAAACATATAAATACACAAACGTAGCATTTTGATGGTGGTCTGTTCCTTATATCCGACTTGAAATAGAATGGACCACAAAAGTCAAGTTGTATAAAATGCTCTATTTGGCTGCACTCTTCCCTCCGGCAAGCTGCCCCATTATATGCTCAGTTACTTTAGGTTTAAGACGAAAACATTTGACGCATTTGCCGACGATAGCGCTTACCGTTTTTCTGCCCCCTAAGGGCCAGTATTGCTGGCGAATATTTGCTAGTAAACATTGGGGTCCAGCATGTAATAATTTTTCATGATAATCTAAAATCAAAGACGTAGTAATAGGATGATGTTTGGGGATAATCATCGGGTGTTGTGCCTCAAAATTTAAAATTGAATTTTGTAAACGTCCACCAACTCTTATTAATCCATCTGAATCCATAAACGGTGTTAGTGAATATAATTTGCTACATTTTCATTAGATTTTAAGGCCTTGTACTCAGCGGTTAAATGTATGAATTGAATGTTGCGAAACAATATTTTGTTGCCCATTTTAATTTCGTTGTCTGTTAAATCTCCAGAATATTTAACTGTTAAAAATATTTAATTAAAAAATATTTAAATTAATTTAAATTAACATTTAACATTTAAAAATCGATAAACGTATCCGAAAACGCGTTGAGTCTTTAAGAATGAATTATTACTTGCAATTTATCGAAAAATCATAAGTAGTCGAAATAATTAAAGCAGCACGGCGACGTTCAGGCAAGTTAGTAATAAAATGTAGCATCTTTGGCCAATATTTGGGATTTTTATGCAAAAAATCAGGACCTTCTTTCCAAAGGCTAGATTCAAGAAGCTCTTCTGGTGTAGCACCCCTCGATAAAATATCCGCTGGATTAGATGTGGTTGGAACGTGATGCCACCTCATATTTTCAGTTAATTTTTGTATACGACTTACTCTGTTAGCAACAAACATATTGAAGTTTGAAGGTTCTTCTTGTAGCCACGACAAAACGACCATTGAATCCGACCAGCAGTGATATTCGTAGTTGTTACTGAGTATTTTTGAAATACCCTCCAACATCTCTGCGAGAAGTAATGCAGCAGATAATTCCAGTTTGGGAATTGTGAGAACCTTTAACGGCGCCACCCGAGATTTAGAGCACAGCAACCTGACTAGTATCTTCTCTTCCGATTCCGATCTTGCATAAACGCAAGCCCCATAGGCAGAGAGGCTGGCATCGCAAAATGCATGTATCTGTACAGTCGAGTCTTGAATGGAAGTAAATCGAGGAAATTCAAATTTATGAACAAGTGAGAATGTTAATACATATTGAAGCCAAGAAGAATGTGGGGCTTGGGGCAAGCTCTCGTCCCAATCCGCTTTAATTTTCCACAAGTTCTGCATAAATATCTTAGCTTTAGTAATTACGGGCCCAATTAATCCTAGAGGGTCATAAAAGCGGGCTATAGATGACAAAATAGTTCGCTTCGAAACAACTCCTTCCAAAGCTGAATTATCGTTTGAACACCATTTCCGTATATCAAAACTGCCTCTTTTTAACAGAGCGGTAACCAGTTCTCTAATCTCAACCACTTCTTCTACTGAATTTCCTCCAGAGATTAAATCGTCAACATAAAAGTCACGTTTTACAACATTAGCACCAATAGGAAATAAATGTTCCTCATCTGACGAAAGTTTATGCATTGCTCGAATAGCAAGGAAAGCTGCAGGTTTAGTTCCGTATGTCACAGTGTCCAATTTGTATATTTTTATATCTTCTTCTGAGTTATTTCTCCACAAAATGCACTGAAGGAAATCATATGGAGGATTTACGCGAACACATCTATACATTTTACATATATCCCCACTCAAGGCAATTTTGAAGAATCGAAATAGAAGCAATGTATCAAATAATTTTGATTGTATAGTTGGTCCTGAGTAAAGGGTGGCGTTAAGTGATAGACCTGTGGTTGTTTCAGCTCAGCTTAGTTTTTGTACTATCTTCTTTTTGGACGCAATGATGAGGAAGAAATAACCTTTTTATTTCTCTAGGGGTTTCCGTAACAAGACTCATATATTATATATATATATCATATATTATATACAATATATTTCTTCTGTACTCGTACCCATGGGAGTTTATTCAATTTCTTCTCGAGGATCATGAAACGACTGAGTGCACGGTCATACGAATCTGCAAGATCATTTATGTTTAATTTCTTTGGCAAAGAAACTGAATACTCTCCAGATTGTAGTCGAACAGTGTTTTGAATAAAATGCTGCTCAAAAAATGCATCATCAGCTGTAACGCTTGCATTTCTTTGGAAGTTGCGTTCTATCTCCCAAAAACTCTTCAAAACATCCACCAGAGGATCACCTTCGTCTTTTGACATATCAATGGAAGCGGTTCAAAACATCCACCAGAGGATCACCTTCGTCTTTTGACATATCAATGGAAGCGGTTACCAGCGAATTTGCATTCGAACGGCAAATTCCTCCACCAGATACCACCCATCCAAGCTGAGTTTTTTGAAGTATTGAAGTATTCTTTCCACAACGAATTTGACCTACGCTCATGAGGTCAAAAAATAAACTTGCGCCAATTAAAATGTCTATTCGTCCTCGTTTATAAAAATTACCATCTGCCAATTTAAAATTGGGTTGTTGTCTGTGGTGACTGCAGGGCTGTTGACGATTGTGTATGGACATGATTCTGTTGATGAGTAGGTAATGACGATTGAGAAGTTGTGATGGCGATAGATTTACATAACTTGAGCAATTTGTTATATAATGGTCTTTTGCATCGCAGAAAGTGCAGATTGGAGATGAAGTACCAGAGGCTACAAGAACATTTCGACCATGGTTATTTGATTTCTTGTTCACTGTTTGATTGGAAGTTCTCGGCATCATGGAGTTTTCAAGGTTTTCAAGCATGCGGCATCTTCGATCCAGAAAGGACGCCATTGATTCCCATGTTGGAAGCTTATCGTTTTGTAGCCCTTCCTCCCATTTTGCCTGTGTTTGATGATCAAGTTTCGACGTTATTAAATTAATCAGGAATCCATCTGCCATTTGAGCCTTGGTGCATATTGTATCGAGAGCTCTCACATGAGCGTTGAGCTTATCGCTCAGTTGCCGAAGACTTAAAGCTGATCCTTTACCAGCACATTTAAGCCCAAAAACTTCTTTAATATGACCCTGAAATAGAAGTAATTTATTATCAAAGCAATTTTTAAGTAATACAATGGCCTTGTCATAATTCTTATCGGTTGGCTCCAATGATGAAATTGTATCCAATGCAGCTCATACTAAGCTTGTACGGAGATGTTGGAATTTTTCTATGTTGCTTAAGTCCATATCGTTGTCTATTACCGTTTCAAACATAGCGAAAAAGTCGGGCCATTCGGTGTAAGAACCGCTGAATTGGGGAATTTTTAGTTCGGGTAATCTGGATTTTCGCACGTTCATAGGTTCATCCACTGAAAATTGCCGGAATGTTGATGATTGAGGAGTAGTACGAGTGATGTTACCAGTGCCAATTTTGCGTTTTATTTTGGCCTTGACTTCAAAATAGGATGCCATGAAATCTGAACGAATGTTGTCATCCATATCACCAACAGTATTTTCTTCCAAAATTGATACAGACTGATCGAAATGAGAGTTCAAATTTTCAACGTAGTCGAGGCGCACAGAGAGCTTCATCCAACTTATCTAATTCGTCCGTAGTTAGACGATTGTTAATGTCCACCAGCTGCTTACCAATGGACGCAACCTTTTGAAAACATAGAGACAAATCAGAAGCTCCTTTCCCCGTCTCCTTTCCTTCTGAGATGATGCATTGTTATCAGGCATGGTTCTTAGGCAATTTTATGTATATAATTGAAATTAATTATTTTGTGTCGGTCAAAATCCGAATTGATCTTAAACCGAGCAAAGACCCAATATTTTTTTTATTTCAAAAATACGACGAAATCAGCTTCAATTAATATCCGAATTGATATTAAAATCCAAGTATAGAATTGATTTGACGTGATCACGTCGGGGTCACCAAATGTTGCAGTCTATAAGCCTTTTTATAGACGATTTCCAAATGTTGCAGCCTATGCCTTTGTATAGGCTGATTCGAAAAAGAAAACGCAAAAATTAAAGGTTTTTTACGATTGATAGCAATTGCTTTATTTCGATGTTACTGTACAACTAAAACGAACAGAAATTCTAACAAATTCTTTAAAGTAAAAAGAAGGGACAAAATCATCTTCATTATGATGATCATAATCTCATTAGACAGAACCGCTAGAAATATTATTATTCATATTTTATGGTGCATTATATTTTATTGTTGTAAGCGACAACTAGTTTTGCCAATAGATGTACACGAATATACATATCAATATACATACATATTGATGCATGGGCGATGAAATGTCTGTATGTTTTATTGCTGTTACGGGCGCTGCTACTATTGCTGCTACCATTTCTGCTACTGCGATTTATTGCACTGTGGTTTCGCAGAACAATATCTTATATATATAAAAATGAAACGGTCCATCTGTGTAATGGCATCACGTCAGAACGGCTGGACCGATTTGGCTCAATTTTTTTTCAGTTCTTCGTATTTGCCTGGAGAAGGTTGTTACGAAAGAAAATTTTGGGAAAACCCTCCGGAAAAGTCGGAAAATTGGGAAAATCGAAAATTGCCATTTCTTGCGAGATTCCTACTGTTCCTATCTACTACTCTCTTTCTGAATCCAATTTTTTTATTAATTTTCTATTAAACAAAAAAGTTTTCTATTAAACATATGTACGAGTATGTGCTATTTTTCTTGCTGCAATTCATTCGAGTTTTGCGTATTGTTACACTGATTTCGCGTATCACATCGACAAACGGTACAAGCATTACGATCAATTAAAATTCAACGCGATATATATCAGTTCGAAAATTTTTTCAGATAATAAGTTTGAGTATAAGAGGTAAGGTTATCTTATTGGATTGCGGGCACTGCAAAATCATAATTTCGGATGAATGCACGATGGCGCATAAACGAGCTCTGGAGGCAGTTGACCGAACGATGAAGGATTTACGACGTGATTTGAGACAATTTGGTGAGTCTATGATATTGCTCTCCGGAGATTTTCGTCAAACGCTTCCCGTCATCCCGAAATCTACTGCCGATGAAATTAATGCATGCCTGAAATCGTGGTCTTTGTGGCGGCATGTGAAGAAGTTGAAATTGACCACGAACATGAGAGTCGCGTTGCAGAACGACTCATCGGCTCTTGAATTCTCGAAACAACTGTTTGCGCTTGGCAATGGCCAAATTACTGTTGATGTTTCCACTGCATTGATATTGTTCCCGGCAAATTTTTGCGAGTTCACATCGTCGAACGAGGAACTCATCACCAAAGTGTTTCCAAATCTCGATTAGATTAGTGAACGGGCAATATTAGCAGCGAAGAATAAGGACGTCTATAGCATGAATTTTATTATTCAAAGTAAAATCGAACTCGCTTGATGTGCCAGGAGCTCCGCCGCATAATTTACAGCTGAAGGTGGAATCGATCATAATCATGTTGCGGAATCTGAATCATCCGAAATTGTGCATAGTTCGCGGTTGTCCATTATGAAACTGATGGACAATGTGATTCAGGCGACGATCATCAAGGGAAAATTCAAAGGAGAGGAAGTCCTTATCCCACGAATTCCGATTATTCCAACTGATCTTTCATTCCAATTCAAGCGGATTCAGTTCCCTGTACGATTGGCTTTTACGATGACAATCAATAAATCTCAAGACAAATCGTAGGAAGTCTGTGGAATTAATCTCGAATTTCCCTGTTTTTCGCACGGTCATCTGTACGTTGCCTGTCTTCTGTCTTCGTTGTTTGTTGTTTATCACATCTCTCTCTACTGATTTCGATTCCTTTTAAACAAATCGCATTAAAATTTTAACTATCTGTGTTTTATTATCACTCTGGAGTTTATCTGAAGGCGTTAAATTGGGGCGAGGCGAAGTTCGCCGGGTCCGCTAGTGTATATATAAAAGAGAATGTGTGTATGTTTGTTTGTTGGCTTGTTTGTTTGTTCTGTATAGACGCCTAAACGGATGAACCGATCTTCTTGAAATTTTCACAGAAAGTACATATGTAAGGGGTGGATGAATTTTCGACATATCAAGTGGGTGTGGCCCCGCCCATATAAGCCAAATTTTGAAATTGACATATCTTGCAAAATTTGTTAGCGAGAGAACTCTAATTTTGTGTACATGTATCTGGGGCAGTCTACGTGATTGGTCCAAAAATGGGAACAAATGCAGTTTACCCACACAAGCCCGATTTTTTGGATTTTTTTTGGTTGTAGGGTTTCCAAAGCAGATTATAAAAAACCAAAAAAAAAATTGTCGGACGCCCACAGTTCCCGAGATATAGGGATTCCAATTTTGAATAAATATTTTTATATGACATATCTTCGTCAATTTTCATCGAATCGGAGAGATATAGATGTCATTGGAAATCTTATGATAATATCTATAAAATAATATACATTACATTCGGATCTGTAACCCCATTGTTTTGGAATTGTTTTGTTTTGAAGTATGGTGTGTAAGGGAAAAAAATTCCCATTATATGAAAAAATGCCAGATATTGAGGTATGTATTTTGACGTCATGTTAAAACCGACACTTCAAGCTTTTATTAATGGTACCGTTTGTCCCGATATTCAATTATAATCCACTAATACAGTGCGTTCAAACATTTTTTTTTAAGTATTTTAATTAGCGTTAATTTTGTAAGTGTTATCACCTTCACTATACATAAAACGCGTTAATAATAATCAAAAACTTGAATTGAGGTTTTTTTTAAACACTGTTGTTTATGATACCGTTAGTACGGTAACTATTTTTAAAAGAGAATCTATCATTCTTAAGTGAAATTTGTTTGAAATGGAAGTAAAATCAATAACTAAGTTGTACGAAATTTTCCATTGCCAAGTAAAAGGAAAATTGTCCCGGGACGTAGTTGATCACTTGGTTCACTGGGGATTAATTCCAAAAGAAGGTAATTATATGTGCCCCAACGGCCACGCTCTAAAATTAATTGAGGATGAACGAGAAATTGATGGATGGAAGTGGCGGTAAGTAGAAAATGTTTTATGTAGCTTCTTAAACAACTTATATTTATGTTTGTAAATAAAATTTAGGTGCTGGGAAAATATGTCCATTGCAAAAAAAAAACGGTGTAATATCAGTATCTCCCTCCGAAAAGGTACATTTTTCCGAGGATCCCATTTGTCCATTTACCATATTTTAAGAATTTGCTTTGCTACGGACGAAAAATTTGCCAATAAATTTCATATGTGAGGAGTTGGAGATCAAGCGTAGCCATAAGAGCGCAGATTGGACCAGCTTATGTCGCGAAGTTGTAATATTTGGCGCATTCCAAACCAATTTAAAAATTGGTGGCCCAGGATTGTACGTAGAAATAGATGAAAGTAAGATTGGCAAAACAAAATATCATCGTGGACACCACGTAGATGGCCAATGGGTGTTCGGTGGTATTGAACGAATGAGCGGGGTGTGCTTTATCGTTCCCGTCGAAGACAGAAAACGGGAAACACTATTGCCGCTTATCCACCAATACATCAATCCTGATTCCATAATAGTGTCCGATTGCTGCAAAGTATGATTATGTAGAATTTTATTTTGTACAAGATTATATATAACACTATTTCCAGGCGTGCGACAGCTTATGTCAAGAAGGTTACCAACATATTAAGGTAAACCATTCAATTTCGTTCAAAGACGACGCAACCGGGGAAACATCAAATAAAATCGAAGGTTTATGGAGACATTTGAAGGCGTCACTTCCAGTATACAACCGTCGAAAAGACCATTTTAACGGTTTTATCCAAAAATTCATTTTTGTAAAATGGTGTAAAGCCAAAAATCTAACCCTTTTTATTGAATTTGCACGACTAGCTGGATTATTGTACAATCCCATGAATCATTGTGCCGATTTGGAATTGATTCAGGATATGGCTCGAAAAGATAACATAGATACTGTAGAATTATATTCTGCAACATCAGAGGAAGACAACACTGATTCTGACCCGCTTGAATAATATTTTTATAAATTGTTAATTTTCTATATATATTTTTCTTTGTTTTCATTTAATATAGAATTAAAGTTTTTGTTAATTTTCTGTATACTAAAGTTTTTTCGCATCGACGGCCTTCGGCCGGGTTAAAGATTTTCTCCTCTGGGGTATGTCCAACACCGGCTACGCAGATTAAAGTTTCTCAGTGCAATATTTGACAAGCGGGCGAGACCTGTGTACTAAAACGACTGTTTCGTTTTGATAGTTCGTTATTGAATGAATTTTACTATTCTAGTTTGATACTGCTATACTAAATTATATTTGGGTGTAGCATAGATTCATCCATAATAACTTCCCACGGGAAATGCATCAGTATGCATATTGTCCGCCACAGGTTGGACTTGGCATTGGACACCGTGCAACTGTCGATTTGTCACTTAAAGGGAAATGCATCGGTGACCGTATTATGCGCCACTTCTTGAACCTGGCATTGGAACCCGTGCGACTGCCTGCGAAAAATACCGTGTGACTGCCGTCTTGTTACTTAAAAACAAAACGTCTGTGCGAACGTCTGTGACACATGATACCGTTAGACTGTTATATGGGAATTTACGCATGATTGTGAACATGCATAAATACGTATTTGTATATTTCTTCATATGCATAAATATACTACTCCTCCCCTTTTTTAAAGAATGAATTTTACAAAATTTATTCTTAAGAATAAGATATATATATAAAAAAATTACTTAATATTTCAGATTTTACATAATATTTGTAATTGTTGTTTATGCTTGTTAATGTTACTTAATTTTTCTTATATGTATTATATGTGTTATGAGAATTAAATTATTATACAAGGTGGCGCAAAAGTAATCCTCCTATCAGAAAATGCTATAAATTTTGCGATTGGCCCCTAATGTCAGTTCTGTTTTGACATTTGTGTAGTAAACACATGCGAATACACATTAATAAACAATGTTACGCTACACTGCTCCAGAACGCGGAATATTGCTGACTATTTAATAATCGGTCGGTGACTTTGGCACAACGTGAATTTCGTCGCAGATTTCCTGGCCGTCCAACGCCTACTGGTGAAACACTGCGACGTTTAGCCGCTCGCCTCGAAGAGACTGGCACAACACGAGATGCTGCCAAGCGTGGCAGACCCCGGAGTAGCCGTTCTGCAGAGAATATTGCTGCTGTAGCCGAGGATGTCATGGAAGCGCCGTCGACATCGACCAGACGACGTGCCACGCAAATGGGTATCAGTCGACGGTCTCTACAGCGATTTTTGGTACAAGATTTGAAGATGTTTCCGTACAAAGTCCAGACGGTGCATCAGCTGTTAGCTGCTGACCGCCAATCGCGCCTAACATACGCTCGAAAGGTTACTTTTGCGCCACCTGTTATTAAGAAGATACAAATATTCTAATTGTTTAGTCACGAATTAAAAATCTATAGCCTATTCCTATGTATCCATGATGACCTAGCGTTGTCGTCAGAAATTAATATATTATTCCTATCTAATTCTAAACCTTATCTTATTAATGTCCGCCATCATTGCTGACTAAAACTAAATCATTAACTTTATTTTCGCATTATCACCTTTCTGTTCCGATTGATTCTTTCATAATATTTTGGAATTCCTAAGTAGGTCTGCGGCTCTCCGTTGTGCTACTTGTAACCTGAATTTAACTTCTTTCTGGTACGATTCAATATTGTATAACGGTTCTATTGTATCCCTACAATACAAAATCTAAGACAGGCGGTTGTTTCCCGAAAACCAATTCGAATGGACAGTAACCACGTACGGTAGATGGAGTTGTGTTGTAACAATATACAAAGATTTTCAGCCATGTGTCCCAATACGTCCTCAAATACTCACTTAATGTCCTATGCGACCTTTCGACAGTATCTATAGGCTCGTGGTGGTACGGCGTGGAGTGTAATTTCTCCACTTTCATCAACGTACATAGTTCATGCAAGACTCGGTTCATGTACTCGGTTCCCATGTCGGTTAGCATTTTAGCCATACTAAAACAAAATTCTGAAAAAATGGCTTTTGCAACAATTCTTGCAGACATGTTCGAAATCGGTATAGCAATCAAGTATTTTGTCAAGCCACACATTACAGTGACTGCATACTCATGTCCCGATTCAGATCTAGGTAGAGGTCCAATTGTATTAGCTTAGGTTAGGTTGAAGAGAGGAGACGTTTAAACGTCTCAAGTCCATGGACATTCACTTAAGCCAGTGGTTCGGCCTGTTGTGCGCTCCTTATTTATGATCTTTTTATACCTCACGAGTTACAGAAAATCGGTACTAGACACGAATTTTCTCAGTATCTTCCAGTCTATTCTCTGAGATGAGTCAAGTCTGGTAATATGACGGACCCGAAATGTTGGGATCTTGCATGTGTGAAAGCCGGGCAGTGACACAGAAAATGTTCCATCGTTTCGATGTTTTCTCTGCATGCCCTGCATTCGTCGTTTCCTGCTAGTCCTATGCGATGAAGATGTGCTTGTAAGCTTGAGTGTCCCGTTAGAACACTCATCATCTTACTAATATCGATCTTGTTTAGTATCAGAAGACTTCTTGTTTTCTTTTCATTTAGGTCACCCCACATTATCTTTGCAGTTGCTCCTACTGTGGCGCTATTCCACACAGTTTTGTGAGCCATCACTGCCCAGTGCTTCAATTCATTTTTCGTGGCTTCGAATGGTTTCCAATTTTCCAAGTTTATTACTCGAAGTTCTCTGCCCTTTGAAGCCAAGCTGTTTGCCCGTTCATTTGCAATCACTCCGTTGTGTCCTGGTACCCAGCAAATACGTAATTTACCATGGGCTGAGTGATCATTTATCGTTCCTTTACAGTTCTGGATCTGACCCTTTCCGATGTTATTGCTTTAATCGCCATTTGGCTATCTGTGAAGATGTTGGCATATTTAGGCTTTGTCGTGTTACTGAGCCAGTTCACACACTCCGTGATTGCTCGAACTTCTGCTTGAAATACCGTGTTATGGTCAGGGAGGCGGAAGTGAAGTTCGACTTCTGGTTCATCAATAAAAAGTCCCAGACCCCTGCTTCCTCCTCGCTTGGACCCATCCGTGTAGCAGCTGGTTCCCACTGACACATGGGCCAAAGTTCCGTTTTCCCAAGAGCGTCTGTCTGGCACAAACGTATCACAGGTAGCTGTAAGCCGCACTTCAGGAATGCGGTCCGAGATTTCTGTCGTTTGAATGTGACCAACTAGATATTCTAAAATCTTCTGATGGTACGACTTGTGGTCTCGATTTATCCATTCACCCATCACTTGTAGACGTCTTGCTGTGAGGGCTGCCTCATACTTTATACGGATGTCTATTGGTTGGATGTGCAGTATAGTCTCCAACGCTTTTGTTGGTGCAGTTCTAAATGCCCCGCTTATGCAAAGGTATTACGTTGCACTTCTTGTCCATTGATGTCCACAACACTACACAGGCGTAGGTTATTATTGGTCTAATCACGCTCATGAAAAGCCAATGAGTCATATTTGGACATAGTCCCCATTTTAAACATATAGCTCTTCTGCACAACGACCAACATCTGTGGGCCTTTTTAACTCTTTCTTCAAGATGATCTTTCCAGTACAGTTTCTGATCCAAGATTACTCCCAAGTATTTTACCTTTTTAGTTATAGCAATTGTCTTATTCAGGAATCGAGGCCGGGTAAAACGTTGGATCTTCGTTTTCCTCGTAAATAGACATATTTCTGTTTTGTCTGGGTTAACATTTAATCCCCTTGGTTGTGCCCAGTTATATGCTATGTTAAGTGCCTCTTCAGCTCTTCTGCATAATAGATTTGGATGAAAGCCCCTTAGAAGTATTACGACGTCGTCTGCATAACAGACTGGTTTAAGTCCTTCATTGGTGAGGGCTTTTAGGAGACTGTTTATCGTCGTAACCCATAGACGAGACGATAAAATGCCCCCTTGAGGTATACCACGATTTACCTTGTCTCTAATTTTTACGCCATATGACCCACAAATAATCCACCTATTCCTTAGCATATTGTTGATCCAGTTTTTCAGCGCCCGGTAAACCTGAAACACGTCTAAGGACTGGATAAGTGTACCGGTCTGTACATTGTTAAATGCGCCCTCAATGTCTATGCAAACAGCAAGTGTATACATTTCTTTACTGAAGGACTCTTCTCTGTGGTGCACTACCTCATGCAGAGCTGTTTCCACTGATCTTCCTTTGACATAGGCGTGTTGTTTGAATTTTAGCCTGTCATCCGCTATTTTTCTTTTGACCATGTTATCAGTTATTCGCTCCATTGTTTTTAACACGAAAGAAGTTGGGCTAATGGGTCGATAAGCCTTTGGGGTCGTATAACTCGCCTTGCCAAGCTTTGGTATGAAGACAACCCTTGATTCCTGCCAGTTTTTTGGGGTATACGAATGGGTTAGACATGCAGAGAACACTCCAGACAGAAGCGTTGATACCAGATCCACCTCATTCTGCAGAAGTGCTGGAAATATTCCATCCGGTCCCCCAGCCTTAAAGGGAGAGAAACTTTTTATCGCTTCTTTAACCATACCATCTGATATATCCGTAATAGGTACTTGATGCAATACATTTTCATTCTGTAACTGTTCCTCTGTTGGTCCAGCATTACCAGGAAAACGAGTTTTCATCAAGAGCCTTACGGTATCCTCTATAGTTTCCATCCTTTTACCCGTTTCATCCACCAGTGTTTCGGTTTGGACATGAGTTTTTGAGAGGAACTTTTTCATTTTAGACATGCTGTTAACGCTGTCTACCTGTTCACAGAAGAGCCTCCAGGAGTTACGTTTCGCCGATCTAATGATTTTATTGTATTCTTTGAGTCTTCTGTGGTAGTCGTCCCAATGTACTGATTGTTTTTTACGTCGAGCTCTGTTGTAAAGTCTGCGGACATCTTTGCCAATCGAGCGAATTTGTCCTGTCATCCAGGGTTTCTCAAAGGCAGATTTCCTTTCTCGAAGTGGGCAACTATCTTCGAATGATTTTACAAGAGCCTCGGTAATCTTCTTCACATTGATATCAATGTCTTCTGCATATAGATAATCGCGTGTAGGCTGCCCCAATCGATTTCTAAGTAGATTTCCGAATTTAGTCCAGTCGGTCTTAGCCTTATTACGCAAACTTATGGGGTTTGGCGGTGGCCGTGCAATTTAAACCTTATATAACGGTGGTCTGAATATGTTCATCCGAAACCCTCCACTCATGAATCTCATCAATAAGATTTTCTGAACATATCGTTATATCTAATACTTCTTCCCTAATTTTGTTAACAAAGGTTGCAGTGTTTCCTATGTTAAGAGTTATGAGGTCATTTGTATTCAAAAATTCGATAAGGGCGTGTCCCCTTTTATTGGTGTTAGTACTACCCCAAGCGATATGATGGGAGTTGGCGTCACATCCAGCTAATAACTCATTACTTGTGTGTTTGGATTCCCTCTCCAGACGTTGTAATTCCGACGTAGTTGGCAATATCGGCGCATCAAATGGCAGATATATTGACGCCAGGTACATATTTCCATTACCTTGCCTCAGCACCGTTGCGTCCGATGTTGACAACTCTGGAGAGAAAATAAAACATAAGTTTTTATGACACAGAATACAAGTCATTGGACGAGTACCTGTGTTAGCGTAGAACAGGTTATAGTTCACATTTAATCCAGTAACCTTGTTGCTAGTTGTCCATGGTTCCGGGATCAAAGCAATATGAACCCTGCCTTTATTTATGATGTCCATCAGAGCGTTGGATGCTGTCTCGCTCCGGTGGAGGTTTATCTGGATGACCTCAATCATTGTCCTTCCAGTAAAAGTTTCTTTTGGGAGTCTATCCTATCTGGTGGCACCCCCTCTTTATTTGGTAGTGGGTCATTCTCCTCCTTTCGTTCACTACCTATTACACCATTTTCCAGTCGACAATTTTGGGAGGCGGTGTTATTTTTTGTCGCTTCCTCATTGTTTTGGGGCTCTTTTTATTTTGATCACCACCTTTGCTGGGAACTTCTTGCAAAAGTGGCGGTACTATTGGTGAACTGGTGGTGTTATTGACTACTTCCACATCCGTTTTTGGCAGTGTCTCACTTGTCTCCATCCGTTCAATACCAGTGTTTGCCTCTTCAGACAGTATATTTGGACTCGATTCATCTGTCCCCCCAATCGGGACCTTTCCAATTTTGAAAAAGACTGTCCAGATCAAGAAGTACGCCATGCCCTTCGCCATGACAAGATTGTTCTTGGATTCTGGGTCTATGCCTAACACGAGGAGAGTACCCTCGGTATCATCCTTCCTATAGAAGACTTCCCACTTTCTCACGGAAAGTTTTGAATTCTGTTTGCCAATGATGTCGAGTATGTACTCTGGGACATCCCTTAACATATAGGGTCGTTTTTATGAGTTCAGGAATGTCGCTTTTCCTTACCAATTTTAGCTTTGCGCCGTTCCAAGGTGAGAGGAAGCTATCCACAAGTTTTACGAGGACACCAGCGCAGCGTTGTGATGCCAGCCTTAGCATCAAAACACACCTCTCACACTTGCAACTCATTACTTCGATTGGTGGTTCATCCTTAGATTCGAGGACGTATTCCGCTACCCTCGTATAGACCAAATCTTCGAAGTTACTCTTTTGGTCTTCGGGGATTCTGCCAGATGCACTACTGCTATCAATTATGGCGTAGCATAGATCGTCTCGAAAATGTTGTTTAAGCAATATTAGAATAAGACGGTGGCTTCTTACCCTTCTTTATGGCCAATTGATTTGTGTCTGTAGAGTCTTTTTGGTTAAAGCCTCATCCTTAACGGATGATTTGGTTGACTTGACCTGCGTTATTGGGTCAACTTTACCGCCCACCATCGAAGGACCCAGACTAGAGACCTCCTTTTGTGTGGTTACGTTAGGCTTATCCGAATTACTGGAAGACGGCGAGCCCTTTTGCTTCTTAGTCACTTTCACAGCGCTATGTTCTTCGGGAGACCTGACTCTTTTAGCGGCCTCCATGTTTGTATTGGAGGTAGAATTGTCAGGTTCATCCCGTAATAGGTTCTGTCGGTTCAACTTATTCAGTTTCCTTCTTTGTGCCCCTGACAGTCTCTTTGAGTTAGCAACAATAGTGATATTGTTTTCATTTGATGATTCAGAGTCAGAGTCCCCACTGGCTTTTAAAGACTGGGGTTGCTTAAAGCCCCGGCTGGGTTTTGCTTCATCTGTCTTATCATTTGTTTTGCCTGCGGCTGGATGTGCTCTTGTTTCATTTTCGACTACGGGATCCAAGGCACCAGTATTAGCCCGTAATAGGTACGTCGGTATAGGCCTTCCAGACTGAGCTCAGAAATTTCTGTCCAGAGACCGATGCATCCAATTCAACCTACGCTTTATAAACAAACAAACCTCCTGGTTGCGTAGTAGGTAGGTGAATAGGTATTGCGAAATAGGTTAAAAACTATCCGCTATGCGATAACACGTCCGTTCGCTACGACAGGCCCCCATTCAATTCATTCATTCCAGCGAAATGCCTTCGCTGGAGTAGGCGTTATGACCAAAGGTTCCTTAATCTTGACACCGGTCTTTGTCCTTTGACATTCATTGCAATTCTTTACATAACGAGAAATATCTCTAGTCATGTTTCTCCAATTATATCTCCTTCTTATCTTCCTCAGCAAACGTGTTGTTCCTGGGTGTCCACACCATATTGGACCATCATGATATCTCTTAATCATATTAGCCTTATCTGAATCTGACTCAATCTTAGTCAGTGCTGGTACGAGTACTATTCTTAATTCGCTTAGATATTTATTACCGGTATCCTTGAGATTGTCAATGTGCACTGTATTCAACAAATTATCTTCTAATGATAATTGTAAAATTGAGAGACCAAGATTATTAGCTACTTTTTCAAGCTTTGAAAAAATTGATCGAAATAAATATTTCCATTAATAATAAGGTTTTGCAATTCATAAAGTATATTCCTTCCATGTTGGATAATCAATCCATCCTTTGGAAAATGCATTCGAGGCATTTTACTGTACTCGTGTGTATTAACTGCCTCAAATACATTCACCATTTCAGATATTGCTTCCGTATCTCCCGTTGCTGTATCATTCATTCTCCTCTGTATCCTTCTTGTCTCCTGTCTAGTGGTTACTTTAAATATATTGTTAATATCAGTCTTCCTGATATCTGAGAGTTCAATTCGCGACAATGCATCTGCCGCATAGTTCTCTCTTCCCCTGATGTACTCAATTGTGAAATCGTACTCCTCCAATTCGAGTCTCATACGAGTCAATTTTGACGGGTTTTGATGGGTTTTTCATCGAAAACAGGTAGGTGAGTGGTCTATGATCACTTCGGACCAGAAATTTCCTACCATAAATGTATGGTCTAAAAAATTGTATCGCCCAATGTATGGCGGCTAGTTCCTGTTCTATTGTACTCTTATTTGCTTCGCCTTTTGTAAATGCTCTAGATGCGTAAGCCATCGGTAATTGAATACCTTGGTACTCTTGGCTTAAAACAGCACCCCAAGCGTGTTTACTCGCATCTGTTGTCACACAAAATTCCCTAGTGAAGTCAGGATACTGCAATATCCTGGATTTTAATAGTTGATCTTTTAGGTACTGGAAAGCCTCCTCTCATTCCTGAGACCATTGGAATGGGATTTTCTTTCTGGTAAGTCGATTCAAATGTCTTGATGACTCAGCAAAATTGGGAATGAATCTCCTATAATAATTACAAAACGCTACAAAGCGTTTAGCTTCATCACCATTCTTTGGTGTTGAATAATCTCTTATAGAAAATTTGGTGTCATCTGGTAAAATGCCTTTGTCTGTTCATTTGTGTCCCAAAAATGTGACTTTACGGCCGAAAAATGAACATTTATCAGGGTGTAATTCTAAGTTATATTTACGACATACATCAAAAACATCTCTCAAATTCTGGAGCATGTGCTTAGTCGAAGAACCAATGATAATCAAGTCGACATCATTCTTTGGAATGAATTTGGTGCGATTTTTATTCTCGGTCTTTTAAACCGAAAAGAGCCCTTATCTGAAGAGAAAGATGTAATGTCCCTGGGATTGTCTTCCAATTCGATTTGATGAAAACCCGATATTAAATCTATACGTGAAAAAAATTTTGCTCTAATATATCATCCATGCGGGGTAGTGGATATTTGTCCGCTACCAATTTCTTATTTATCGCCCTATAGTCGACGACTAGGCTCCATCTCTTTTGTTCTGATCCTGGTAAGGATTTTTTTGGTACCAATTAGTTTGCGTATTTGTCTATCAACTTCCTCTTTATGGGAGTGCGGAATTCTGTAATTCTTAATGTAAACAGGTTGCTCATCCTTCAGGCTGAGTCTTTGCCTGTAAAAATTATTGGGGGTTAGTGCTCGGCCGGACGATATTGTAGTCGTTTAGACACTCCGCTCGTATGTGAATGTTTTTAACAATTAAATTTTTGTCCGTTGTATTAACAATTCGAACCATTGGTTTAAATTTCGAGGTGATGGTATTCGCAACATAAACATCTTCTTGACTTTTCTGATGTGGTACTAGGACATCTTCATCAGTAGACTGGACATTGATGTGTCTTATCACTTCTGATCTAGCAGGAAGAGATATGGAATCTTCGTCAGGAGCATTCATCAACGGAATGTCAATATCTGAAGAGAAATTATCAAGTCTCAGTATGATCAAATCCTGGTCTTGACAATCCCGAACACAATTGTATTTCCTCATAAAGTCCATGCCTATAATTCCGTCCACTGGAATGGGAATGTTATCCTCAACTACATTAAATTCATGCCCAATGACAATATTCTCAATTATCAAATCAGAACTAACTATTCCCATTGTAGTCAATATTCCATGACCTACACCACTGAGATTCGTGGTGACATCTCCATTAATTCCTGTATTAGTAATATTCCTAACTTTCACAAGCGAAACATCCGCTCCTGTATTAATAAGAAAAGTTGATATACTGCTGTTCAAGGATGATCTGCAACATAGGTAGTTGTAGAGACCAACGTTAATATTAAAAATCTTCGTATTTACTGTACATTCAGGGGGGCTTGCCCGTTTTCCGCATTGTTATTGCTTAGGACACTGACGTCCTGGTTTCTACCATTCCTGTTACCACTTCTATCATTACCCCTATAATTGTCACGACCTCTTCCACGGTAATTGTTACCATTACCGCGATACCTATTGCCGTTGTTCAGAAAATTATCGGGGTTACGTTGGTTATGAAAATGTCTATTCCCACGGTTATTTCCACGATTCCGACCATTTCCCCTGCGATTTGAGCCATAATAAAGTATTGAATTCTGTTGACCAAATGCCTCCGTGCAACTATTGACGAATTTCGCCATAACTTCATTCATATTCGAGTAGTTTCCTGATTTCATAATAAGCCTGACCTTCTCGTTCGTTGCATTCTTGACTATGGCTTTGACCGCAGATTTCGAAGCATATGTGCTAGCAAGGTCAGCTGGCAGACCATCTGAAATGTAGGCGCTTTCTAATCTCCTCGCAAGATCTTCCACTTCCGTAGCGTAAGAGTTAGCATTTTTGTTCTGTTGTATAACATTCATCAGTTTAGCGGTGACAACGTCCACTGTTTCTCCTTTTATAGAAACTCTTAGTTTTGCTATTACAGCCGGTAAGGTTGTCTCAGCGGAGATAAGATTCCTTGCAGCCCCTTTTAGTTTTGTCTTAACAAGGTTGATGGCTACGGCTTCGTGTGTTTCCTTAATGGAATCCACCAAGCTCAACGCATCTATGAAGCTCTGTAAATTATCTGCTTTACCATCGTAATCTGGAATCAGTCGTGTGGCAGTGCCTAAAAATTGGACCACTGTTTGAGGCATATCTTTTTTTTCCTGTCCTTTCTGATTATCACCATTCGATTGCTTCTCTTCACTAGTTTCTCTGAATGTTATCTTCTCATGGAGACTGTGTGGGATATCAACCTGTACGCTTTTTCTCGAAGCGACTGTTATTAATTTCTTTTGAACGTCTGAATAGAAAGCATCGGCCGCTGCCTTATGTGAAACTGTTAGTCTAGAGTAATTTACATTTAAGACGCGTATGTTCTCTAGGGAATTTAATAATATTCCTATATGTTTAGCAATTGTCTCATCTGTTGTGTATCTATCTGCATTCAAGCTCTTAAATGAGTTATCAAATTCAGCCCTAATGATTCTAGCATTTTGGACTATCTGTTGCCAATCCATTCAGACAAAAACTAATAATACATTCTTGCTTCTCAAACTTTGTCTAGCTCATTGGCCATTGAAGCTGCTCTAATATAAATTTTCCTTTATGATTTTTTATGTAGCTGGCAGAGAGCTGTCGCTAACTGTTTTTCCATTATCGCAATTATTATAATAAGGTATAATTTTACCGAAGATTCGACTTCAATTACTTGTACCTCATTAATAACGTTTGCATTCGGCTGCTCAATTTTTGATTCTTTACCTCCCATGTTACATAAAAGTTTAAAAATTCGTTACAAACAATAGACGTATTTTTTTTTCTTACCTTTCTTATTGATATTACTTATATATAGAACATGTTTTTTCTTGTATTCTTGATAAGTTATATTTTTATACCCTACACCACACTGTGGTACAGGGTATTATGACTTTGTGCATTGGTTTGTAACACCTAAAAGGATAAGAGATAGACCCATTGTTTATTATACCGATCGACTCAGAATCACTTTCTGAGTCGATTTAGCCATGTCCGTATGTCTGTCTGTCCATGTATTCTTGTAATCAAAGTGCAGGTCGTATTTATGATCCGATTGTGATGAAATTTAGCATAGTGCTCTTTTTTGGACGATCCCTATTGAAATTGGTTAAAATCGGTTCAGATTTGGATATAATCCCCATATATATGTTTCACCCGATTTGACATGCAAGCGCCGTAGAAACCAAATTTTACATCCGATCTTTATGAAATTCGGCAGAGAGAGTTTTATTATTACGTGAATGAACACTACCAAATTCGGAGAAAATCAGATTTAGATATAGCCCCCATATATATGTTTCACCCGATTTGGCATGTAAGCGATGTAGGAACTGTATTTTAAATCAGATCAGTACGAAATTTGGCAGAGAGAGTTATCTTATTACATGAATAAACACTGCCAAATTCGGGGAAAATCGGTTCAGATTTAGATATAGCCACCATATATATGTTTCACCCGATTTAACATTTAAGCGCTGTAGAAATCGTGTTTTATATCCGATCAGTACGAAATTTAACAGAGAGTGTTCTCTTATTACATGAATAAACACTGCAAAATTCGGGGAAAATCGGTTCAGATTTAGATATAGCCACCATATATATCTAAAATCCGGTTTTTCTTCATTCAAGGCATCAAAGATTTATAACTGGCAGGATGGTTCACGGCAGGAAGTTTGGCGACATCAGGGATGGACCAGGACGGTTGGCAGTACCATATTTGATAACTTGCAGGATAGTTGGGCGTCAAAGTTTGGTGACAGGCGGGATTGTTGTCAGCTTTAGATGTTACAGTGGCAGGACTGATGGCGGCTTTAGATGTTATAGTGGCAGGATAATTGGCGGAATTACATGTTGATCAATGATGATGGTAGGCGGCTTTATAGTTGGGGAGGATAGTTGGGCGTCAAAGTTGATCACTGGCAGGATCGCCATGTACTAAAACGACTGTTTCGTTTTGATAGTTCTTTATTGAATGAATTTTACTATTCTAGTTTGATACTTATATACTAAATTATATTTGGGTGTAGCATATATTTATCCATAACTTCCCACGGGAAATGCATCAGTATGCATATTGTCCACCACATGTTGGACTTGGCATTGGACACTCTGCGACTGTCGATTTGTCACTTAATGAGAAATGCACCGGTAAACGTATTATGCGCAACGGGTTGAACCTGGCAGTGGAACCCGTGCGACTGTCTGCGAAAAATACCGTGTGACTGTCGTCTTGTTACTTAAAAACAAATCGTATGTGGAAACGTCTGTGAGACAATGATACCGTTAGACTGTTATATGGGAATTTACGTATGATTGTGAACATGCATAAATATGTATTTGTATATTTGTTCATATGCATAAATATATACTACACCTGCCCACATGATGTCATTATTGACTGCAAACTATCTGAAGAATTAGATCAGTGAAATCAAAATACAAAAATCGTCAACACAAAAATCTACCAGCGACGTTCAGCTTTTGAGTTTTTTTATGACGAAGGACATGTTTCGTAGACAGATATGTATTAATTAGTACTCTCAAATGATTTTTGGGGTTCCCCAAAGTGAACTTAGGCTAGGTTAGGTTGAAGAGAGGAGACATTTCAACGTCTCATGACCATGGACATACACTGAAGCCAGTTGTGCGCTCCTTATTTATGATCATTTTATACCTCACGAGTTACAGAAAATCGGTACTAGACACGAATTTTCTCAGTATCTTCCAGTCATATTCTCTGAGATGATTCAAGTCTGGTAATATGTCGGACCCGAAATGTTGGGATCTTGCATGTGTGAAAGCCGGGCAGTGACACAGAAAATGTTCCATAGTTTCTATGTTTCCCCGCATGCCCTGCATTCGTCGTTTCCAGCTTACTAATATCGATCTTGTTTAGTTTCAGAAGACTTCTTGTTTTCTTTTCATTTGGGTCACCCCACTGTATCTTTGCAGTTGCGATATTCCACACAGTTTTATGAGCCATCGAAAGGTTTCAAATTTTCCAAGTTTATTACTCGAAGTTCTCTGCCCTTTGAAGCCAAGCTGTTTGCCCGTTCATTTCCAAACACTCCGTTGTGTCCTGGTACCCAGCAAATACGCAAATATGCAATTTGCCATGGACTGAGTAATCATTTATCATTCTTTTACAGTCCAACACAGTTCCGGATTTGACCCTTACCGATGTTATTGCCTTAATCGCCATTTGGCTATCTGTGAAGATGTTGGCATATTTCGGCTTTGTGGTGTTACTGAGCCAGTTCACACACTTCATGATTGCTCGAACTTCTGCTTGAAATACTGTGTTATGGTCAGGGAGGCGGAAGTGAAGTTCGACTTATGGTTAATCAATAAAAAGTCCCAGCACCGTCCTTCGTCCTCGCTTGGACCCATCCGTGTAGCAGCTGGTTCCCACTTGCACATTGGCCAAAGTTCCATTTTCCCAGGAGCGTCTATCTGGCGCTGTAAGCCGCACTTCAGGAATGCTGTCGGAAATTTCTGGCGTTTGAATGTGACCAACTAGAGATTCTAAAATCTTCTGATGGTACGACTTGTGGTCTCGATTTATCCATTTATAAGAATGGGTTAGACATGCAGTGAACACTCCAGACATATGAGTTAATACCAGATCCACCTCATTCTGCAGAAGTGCTGGAAATATTCCATCCGGTCCCGCAGCCTTAAAGGGAGAGAAACTTTTTATCGCTTCTTTAACCATACCATCTGTTATATCCGTAATAGGTACTTGATGCAATACATTTTCATTCTGTAACTGTTCTTTTGTTGGTCCAGCATTACCAGTCGGAAAATGAGTTTTCATCAAGAGCCTTACGGTATCTTCTATAGTTCCATCCTTTTACCCGTGTCATCCACCAGTGTTTCGGTTTGGACATGAGTTTTTGAGAGGAACTTTTGCACTTTAGACATGCTGTTAACGCTGTCTACCTGTTCACAGAAAAGCCTCCAGGAGTTACGTTTCGCCGACCTAATGGTTTTACTGTATTCTTTGAGTCTTCTGTGGTAGTCGTCCCAATATACTGATTGTTTTTTACGTCGAGCTCTGTTGTAGAGTCTGCGGACATCTTTGCCAATCGAGAGAATTTGTCCTGTCATCCAGGGTTTCTCATATGCTGATTTCCTTTCTCGAAGTGGGCAACTATCTTCGAATGATTTTACAAGAGCCTCGGTAATCTTCTTCACATTTATATCAATGTCTTCTGCACATAGATAATCGCGTGTAGGCTGCCCCAATCGACTTCTAAGTAGATTTCCGAAATTAGTCCAGTCGGAAACTTATTGGGTTTGGCGGTGGCCGTGCAATTTTCTACCTTATATAACGGTGGTCCGAATAGGAGTGTTCATCCGAAACCCTCCACTCATGGATCTCATCAATAAGATTTTCTGAACATATCGTTATATCTAATATTTCTTCCCTAATTGTGTTAACAAAGGTTGCAGTATTTCCTATGTTAAGAGTTATGAGGTCATTTGGATTCAAAAATTCTACAAGGGCGTGTCACCTTTTATTGGTGATAGTACTACCATATGATGGGAGTTGGCGTCACACCCAGCTATTAACTTATTACTTGTGTGTTTGGATTGCCTCACCAGACGTTGTAATTCCGACGTAGTTGGCAATGTCGGCGCATCGAATGGCAGATATATTGACGCCAGGTACATATTTCCATTACCTTGCCTCAGCGCCGTTGCGTCCGATGTTGGCAACTCTGGAGAGAAAAGAAAACAAGATTCTATGGCACAAAATACAAGTCCTTGGACGATTACCTGTGTTAGCGTAGAAAAGGTTATAGTTCACATGGTTTAATCTAGTAACCTTGTTGCTACATCAAAGCAATATGAACCCTGCCTTTATTTATGATGTCCATCAGAGCGTTGGATGCTGTCTCGCTCCGTTGGAGGTTTATCTGGATGATCTCAATCATTGTCTTTCCAGTAAAAGTTTCTTTTGGGAGTCTATCCTATCTGGTGGCACTCCCTCATTATTTGGTAGTGGGTCATTCTCCTCCTTTCGGTTACTACCCATTACACCATCTTCCAGTCGACAATTTTGGGAGGCGGTGTTATTTTTTGTCACTCCCTCATTGTTTTGAATAGTTTGGTGGCTCTTTTTATTTTGATCATCACCTTTGCTAGGAACTTCCTGCAAAAGTGGCGATACTATTGGTGAACTAGTGGTGTTATTGACTACTTCCACATCAGTTATTGGCAGTGTCTCACTTGTCTCCATCCGTTCACTACCAGTGTTTGCCTCGTCAGACAGTATATTTGGACTCGATTCATCTGTCCTGCCAATCGGGTCCTTTCCAATTTTCAAAAAGACTGTCCAGATCAAGAAGTACGCCATGACACGATTGTTCTTGGATTCTGGGTCTATGCCCAACACGAGGAGAGTACCCTCGGTATCATCATTCCTATAGAAGACTTCCCACTTTCTCACGGAAGATTTTGAATTTTGTTTGCCAATGATGTCGAGTATGTACTCTGATGAGAACTTACTGGGACATCCCTTAACATATAGGGTAGACCATTTATTATTTTTTCGGTACTGATTTCCGGGCTGAAAAAGTTTCCATTTGACCTACAAACCTCCAATAAAAAATTTGGTGCCGATTGGATAACGCTAAGGTCTGCCCAAAGTTGTTTGAAAACACTAAACTCACTTTACATGAACAAAATTTGAGTTTTTATCAAATGTCACATGTTCAAGTAATTAAAAAATATTTTATTAGCATGAAAAGTTTTTAAATGATCTTTGAATAAAATTTTCTTTCTTACAAGTCGTAAACAATCAAAATCGACCGAGAAACGAAAAAGTTACAGCAGTTTTCATTTGAATTTTACGTCATGACAGGACATGCATGCACACCGACATGGCCTCTATGCAATCACAATAAAAAATAGATCATGCTTGTGCATGCATGAAAAAAAAAACAACGGATTTGCATGATAGTTGACTTTTCGCATCAGTCTGACATTTTTCTGCTGGTCAAATAAGAAAACATAAGCAGAACTTTGCAGCGCGCTATACGGCCATGCAACAGGGTCGTTTACAGAACGCGCTCTGTCTCCAGCCTAAGTGAATTGAGAAAGGGACAGCTTCGCACAAAATTTAATTTTAGTCATATTCTTATTTGTCTCCGGACCGACCACATCCAAAATGGTTACTAGATCCAGTGATAAATTTCGCACCGTAGAATCAGTTGGGCATGTATCACATACAATATCTGGAGCCAAACTGCCGTCAAACAGACAGATATTTCATGATGTGATAACTGTAATGTATAATGCTGCGACGCCTCTGACCACTGTTGGTGAGCTTGTGATTAATCGATCTACACATCAAAATTTTTGGGCGCCCCCAAAATCCCGGCTGGTACTGGAGAAAAGATGGCCAAAGTCGTTCATGATACACTCATCAAATACAGGTCAAAACACTGGATCGTGCATTTTGTTGCAGAACAAATTAGATCGAAAATTAATCAAGTTCCCATGTTCTCATCACATGATGGAGATAGTATTGAAACATGTGTTTGAGGTTAAACTTCGGCGACTTGTGGTCCTGAAGTGCCTATTTTTAATCGTTTTGCTGACGTTTGGGTAAGTCTCGACCACAAATCGTTTAAAAACGGACTCGAAGATCCAACTGTACCCTCAAAAATAAGTAATGCTGACTGCGAAGTCATTAAGAAATTCTGCATTAAACAGCTAAATGAAACACAAATCCGAGCTGATTACAAGGAACTATTACAATTAACAATAATGTTTCTTGGTGGTGTCGGCGATAACTTCCAAACACCTGGTCCAACATCCCACGCAAGATTCATGGGAAAAGGCATTTATGCCTTAAAAATATACCTATTTCTAGAGCAGTTTGCATTGACAAAACGAGAGTCCAGTGGGCGTGGTTTACATGCAAAATGCCATACGAGCACCAAATCAAGATATACACTTGTTGAAAGACAAGATGTGTCTGAAGCGGTTTTGAAGAAATGGAAAAATCATTTGTGGTATTTGGCCTTAGAATCAATGGGTTTGGCATTTTTCGATTCGGATGTTTCACTCGAAGAGAAACGAAAAATGGTTAGGCATTTGCAATCAACAGAGCCCGTCGTAAATCTGGAAAACGATCGAAAATTCTCCGACCCGAAACTATTGCTGTGTAATAATTTGAGCGATTTCGTCTCATACAAAACCAAACATTTTTTCGGTGCTTTTGGATTGAGTACTGAAATTTTAAAGCATGACCCATCCATTTGGGAAGATTATCAAGATACTCTCGATGTTTGTCGTAATCTGTTTGTTGTTAACGACACTGCCGAACGCGGTGTACAATTTATGAATGATTACAACAGAATACTTACGAAAGACGAAGAACAAAATCAATTTATATTACATTGCATTGAAGAATATCGTAGAAAATGTCCCTCACATAACAAGTCAGATCTAATATAATATTGAAATAATTGTATTTTTTGTTTTTTTAACCGATCTCAATATTTAAAAACTGTTTATTAATTAATAATACAAAGAAATGTAATTTTACTTACTTAAACATACGATTTTTGAATAAAAAAAAATATTTCCCCTATAAAGTGTGTTCTAAATTTTGAATGAACTTTGGGCAGACCCTAGGGTTATCCGATCGGCACAAAAATTTTTATGGAAGTCTTGTAGGCCAAATGGAAACTTTTTCGGTCCGGAAATCAAAGATCGCAGCAACTTTCACTTTTTGCATCATGTGCTATAAACGGTCTAATATAGGGTCGTTTTTATGAGTTCATGAATGTCGCTTTCCTTACCAATTTTAGCTTTGCGCCGTCCCAAGGTGAGGGGATGCTATCCACAAGTTTTACGAGGACACCAGCGCAGCGTTGTGATGCCAGCCTTAGCATCAAAACACCCCTCTTAAACTTGCAACTCATTACTTCGATTGGTGGTTCATCCGTAGATCCACAAGTTTTACGAGGACACCAGCCCAGCGTTGTGATGCCAGCCTTAACATCAAAACACTCCTCTCAAACCTGCATCTCATTACTTCGATTGGTGGTTCATACTTAGATTCGAGGACGTACTCCGCTACCCTCGTATAGCCAAATCTTCGAAGTTACTCTTTTGGTCTTCGGGGATTCTGCCAGATGCACTACTGCTATCAATTATGGCATAGCATATGTAGATCGTCTCGAAAATGTTGTTTAACTATATTAGAATAAGATGGTGGCTTCTTATCCTTCTTTATGGCCAATTTATTTTTCCGTGTTTGTAGAGTCTTTTTGTTTAAAGCCTCATCCTTAAAGGACTTCACCTGCGTTACTGGATCAACTTTACCGCCCACGATCGAAGGACCCCGACTAGAGACATCCTTTTGTGTGGTTACGTTAGGCTTCTCCGAATTGCTGGAAGACGGCGCTATGTTCTTCGGGAGACCTGACCCTTTTAGCGGCCTCCATTTTTGTGTTGGAGGTAGAATTGTCAGGTTCATCCCGTAATAAGTTCTGTCGGTTCAACTTATTTAGTTTCCTTCTTTGTGCGCCTGACAGTCTCTTTAAGTTAGCAACAATAGTGATATTTTTTTCATTTGATGATTCAGAGTCAGAGTCCCCTCTGGCTTTTAAAGGCTGGGGTTTCTTAGAGCCCCAGCTGGGTTCTGCTTCATCTGTCTTATCAGTTGTTTAGCTTGCGGCTGGACGTGCTCTTGTTTCATTTTCGTCTACGGGATCCAAGGCACCAAAGCTCGTAGAAGTTGCATGCCCAAGATTATTCGATAACGACGACACATGACTCGTGAGTGAATCAATGCTTGTCGCCGGCACTGGGTTTTCCCTCCCCTGCGCCGTAATCTCCTTCGTTTTTTTGGTTTAATCATAAATTGGTTGGGGGAGACACCCCATAGGCAGTATTAGCACGTAATAGGTACGTCGATATAGGCCTTCCACACTAAGCTCAGAAATTTCTGTCCAGAGACCGATACATCCAATTCAACCTACGCTTTAAAAACAACAAACCACGTGGTTGCGTAGTAGTGAGAATAAATTGAGTAATCCGTACTTGAATCAAGCCGTAGCGGTGTCAAATGTACGTTAAGTACGGATTTTCTTAAACCAAGTACAAAATACTTGAATCAAGTATGGATTTTTAAGCCCTGAATTCTTAATCTTAGCGCTTATTAAGCCTGATTTGGCTTGATTTTAAGCCGAAAAATTCTTATTTCAAGCATTTAGCGATTGATTTACGAATTTTATCGGATTTGAGTGCGAAACGGGCTTCAATGAAGAAATTTTTGATTGAATTAAGCCTGTCCAATACTTGATTTAAGCCTGATAATATTTGATTTAAGCCTGATCAGTTCTTGATTTAATCCTAACCAATACTTGATTTAAGCCAGATCAGTTCTTGATTTAAGCCTGGTCATTACGCCGGGTCGATTTGTGGGGAGGCAAAAAAAGTCGCCATTGCTCAGTGAAAATCGTATTCTAGGGATCAAAATAAGAAACTTTGCCGAAGGAACCATACCTCTAAAACGAATTCTGATGTCCCGGAAAAAATCCCACTTTGACCCATTTAGAGTGCTCCAATCGAGTCCAAATGTATGGAACCCCCAGGGGCATGGGTGCCTTTGCATGGGTGCCTTTGGCCCTACCCAAAAGTTCGACCCAAATTCCGGGACATCAGAATTCGTTTTAGACGTATGGTTCCTTCGGCAAAGTTTCTTATTTTGATCCCTAGAATACGATTTTCACTGAGCAATGGCGACTTTTTTTGCCTCCCCACAAATCGACCCGGCCTAATGACCAGGCTTAAATCAAGAACTGATCTGGCTTAAATCAAGTATTGGTTAGGATTAAATCAAGAACTGATCAGGCTTAAACCAAGTATTATCAGGCTTAAATCAAGTATTGGACAGGCTTAATTCAATTAAAAATTTCTTCATTGAAGCCCGTTTCGCACTCAAATCCGATAAAATTCTTAAATCAATCGCTTAATGCTTGAAATAAGAATTTTTCGGCTTAAAATCAAGCCAAATCAGGCTTAATAAGCGCTAAGATTAAGAATTCAGGGCTTAAAAATCCGTACTTGATTCAAGTATTTTGTACTTGGTTTAAGAAAATCCGTACTTAACGTACTTTTGACACCGCTACGGCTTGATTCAAGTACGGATTACTCAATTTTTTCTCACTACTACGCAACCACGTGGTTTGTTGTTTTTAAAGCGTAGGTTGAATTGGATGTATCGGTCTCTGGACAGAAATTTCTGAGCTTAGTCTGGAAGGCCTATATCGACGTACCTATTACGTGCTAATACTGGCTATGTGGTGTCTCCCCCAACCAATTTATGATTAAACCAAAAAAACGAAGGAGATTACGGCGCAGTGGAGGGAAAACCAACCACGTGGTTTGTTGTTTTTAAAGCGCAACCACGTGGTTTGTTGTTTTTAAAGCGTAGGTTGAATTGGATGTATCGGTCTCTGGACAGAAATTTCTGAGCTTAGTCTGGAAGGCCTATATCGACGTACCTATTACGTGCTAATACTGGCTATGTGGTGTCTCCCCCAACCAATTTATGATTAAACCAAAAAAACGAAGGAGATTACGGCGCAGTGGAGGGAAAACCCAGTGCCGGCGACAAGGATTGATTCACTCACGAGTCATGTGTCGTCGTTATCGAACAATCTTGAGCATGCAACTTCTACGAGCTTTGGTGCCTTGGATCCCGTAGACGAAAATGAAACAAGAGCACGTCCAGCCGCATGCTAAACAACTGATAAGACAGATGAAGCAGAACCCAGCTGGGGCTCTAAGAAACCCCAGCCTTTAAAAGCCAGAGGGGACTCTGACTCTGAATCATCAAATGAAAACAATATCACTATTGTTGGTAACTTAAAGAGACTGTCAGGCGCACAAAGAAGGAAACTAAATAAGTTGAACCGACAGAACTTATTACGGGATGAACCTGACAATTCTACCTCCAACACAAAAATGGAGGCCGCTAAAAGGGTCAGGTCTCCCGAAGAACATAGCGCCGTCTTCCAGCAATTGGGAGAAGCCTAACGTAACCACACAAAAGGAAGTCTCTAGTCGGGGTCCTTCGATCGTGGGCGGTAAAGTTGATCCAGTAACGCAGCTTAAGTCCTTTAAGGGTGAGGCTTTAAACAAAAAGACTCTACAGACACGGAAAAATAAATTGGCTATAAAGAAGGATAAGAAGCCACCATCTTATTCTAATATAGTTAAACAACATTTTCGAGACGATCTACATATGCTATGCCATAATTGATAGCAGTAGTGCATCTGGCAGAATCCCCGAAGACCAAAAGAGTAACTTCGAAGATTTGGTCTATACGAGGGTAGCGGAGTACGTCCTCGAATCTAAGTATGAACCACCAATCGAAGTAATGAGATGCAGGTTTGAGAGGGGTGTTTTGAGGAGGTTTGTAGGTCAAATGGAAACTTTTTCGGCCCGGAAATCAGTACCGAAAAAATAATAAATGGTCTACCCTATTTGTTAAGGGATGTCCCAGTAAGTTCTCATCAGAGTACATACTCGACATCATTGGCAAACAAAATTCAAAATCTTCCGTGAGAAAGTGGGAAGTCTTCTATAGGAATGATGATACCGAGGGTACTCTCCTCGTGTTGGGCATAGACCCAGAATCCAAGAACAATCTTGTCATGGCGTACTTCTTGATCTGGACAGTCTTTTTGAAAATTGGAAAGGACCCGATTGGCAGGACAGATGAACCCTGGAACCCCCTGGGGGTTCCATACATTTGGACTCGATTGGAGCACTATAAATGGGTCAAAGCGGGATTTTTTCCGGGACATCAGAATTCGTTTTAGAGGTATGGTTCCTTCGGCAAAGTTTCTTATTTTGATCCCTAGAATACGATTTTCACTGAGCACTTCACTGAGTGGTGGTCGGTCATACATGTGGACTCGATTGGAGCACTCTAAATGGGTCAAAGTGGGATTTTTTCCGGGACATCAGAATACGTTTTAGAGGTATGGTTCCTTCGGCAAAGTTTCTTATTTTGATCCCTAGAATACGATTTTCACTGAGCAATGGGCGATTTTTAAATCAACCCGCCCTACTGGTCATACTACATTTATTGTGCTTTCGTTCGTTTTATCCCTATATACCATTTATATTAATTATACCATTTTTTCCACTGTATTGCAAAGTATGCAATTTTTTAAAATGGTATGTCAAAATACAATTGCTTGACAGCAAAAGCAAAAGTTTTGCTGGATTTATTCAATTTAAATATGAAACATATAAGGAATAGCATCAACGAAACGAATAAGAATTATTAACAACTTCAAAAAACTAAAATGAAAAAAGTCACACCAAGTAATGTATTTGCAAACACTGCTTGAACGAGAAACGAATTGGATATGGTTGCGCAAAATGTTTATACATATACATCTCGTCGATTTATATGCGTGTGTGTTTGATGTTGCGTCGGCCAAAATCAACCACTTGCATGAGAGTGGTTGATAGGGTAATTTTATTGTGCTCTATAATGTTTCTGTCTCTCAGAGAATAAAGTAAGCTTGTTTTTACTTACTTTAAGCCATATTAGGCTTAATTTTCCTTTTCAAGAAATGTTTCCTTGATTTCAAGCATTTAATGCTTATTGTAAGCCTTTCAGCGCTTGATTTATACTTGTTTTAAGAAAAACTTAGTACGAACGTACTTAAATTATTAAGTAAGATTTCGGATTAAATTAAGAGTTTTTTACTTGAATTTAGTATGGCATTTTTCTTTCTGTGTAGGTGAATAGGTATTGCGTAATAGGTTAAAAACTATCCACTCTGCGATAACACGTCCGTTCGCTACGACTGGCGGCGACTGACTAAAACTTAAAATGAAAGTGAACTTAAATTAATTTTGTTGGCGGATCCCACATTCTTGAACGACATTAATAAATTAATTTGGCGGAAACATATCTCATACGTGTTAATTTCTTACGTTTGAAAATAGTCTTGCTCATATATTATTTATTTCTTTACGTCATGAAAGCCACTAGCATTAACTTGTTGGGACGAAAAAATGCATATTACCATTTACGTCAACAAGGTCCAGTGTATATCCATTGTTTTACTCAGCCCCCATACGGAGGTTCCATTAGATTCAACTTCTTGACGCATTAGAAATCACTAGTACCAACCGATTAGACTGCATTTTGACAATTTAATATTATCTAGAACAACTCAAAGGGAGACTGAATTTTAATTATTTGTGTTTATTTTTACCCATAATCATTCATACGAGTACTGAACTCATGGTAAACATTTTGGTATAGCTCCCACGCGATGTCAATTTTTAGCGCGTTAAAAACCACAAATACCAATCGATAGTGCTAAAATTCGGCATGACGATAAATCGTCATTTCTGGTAACACTGCTGAACAACCATTTTCTCAAGTGACTTTAAACGTGGTATTTTTGGGGAAAAAAGTATAAATATATACAACTTCAAGTGGTCATATCTTTTGTACTATTGGGTATATCGAAACAATTTCTTTTCGTCATATAGGACATTTTATTGCCCATCCAGACATGTTGAAATCGGTACATATTGTGCTCCGATATTTACAAAATACTAGCACACGGTAAGGGAAAACATTAAAAAATCAATTTTCAATTGCAGATATCTCGGTAGCTATACGAGATAATTCGTAGGTGTAAAAAGTTATTTTGTAGACCACAATTTTATAAATCGGAAGAGAGACACGAGTTTCACTCGCTTGAACATTTTCTTCATCCGAGGTGGCCAATTTTGAGGCCCTCCAGCTCCGCCCCTGTCTGACATAGGGGGCCCAAATATAAAAATTTAACTTCTCTAACACCTTGTTTGGTTAAGAAACGGTCGAATTATTTCCCTTTTTGAATTCGTACCACTGTGCAGTGTTGTTCAAAAACTGACGAAAATTGTCAGACTAGGCTTGGTATTTCGTCCATAACTTTTACAAATATTGAGTCTCCCAAAAATCTGTTACTGTTCTGGATTTGTGAGAGTGCTACGAATATTATGTGAAATCGAGGTGGAGAAATTTTTTCTACAAAGGTTTTTAAAAAAACTTTCGTAAAAATTTTTTTAAAAATTTCCAAACAAAATTTACCAAAAATGGCGCAGTGTGTCCTATTTAAAACAAAGTAAACTTTGCAAAAATCGGTTTAGCCGTTCGAGACTAATTACAAATTTCGTAAAACACAAAAACTAATTTTTTTTAATCTTTTAATAAATTAAAATATGTTTTTACACACAAACAGTGTTTTTTTTAAGACATTTTCCAAATATATTTTATTTATTATTTATTTATTTATATGTATTACAATACAAAGTCAATTTATATTCTAATTTTACGGTCCAGGGAAAGGCCGGGTTACAAAGACCATATGGCTAAATGTTTGCAGCGACAGACCAGAGCGTCTGGTGGGAATCGAACCCACGACCCCCAAACTCATAGGCAAGGGATTTTTAAAACTTTGTTGACTTTTTCGAATTTAAAATTTTCCTATATTTCGTGTTATACATTATCGTTAAAAATGTTATAAGCATCATTAGCTTTGATGCTACAGCATCACTTTATAATAATTACAATTCATAATTTTTTTTTCAATCCATCAATGCAGTTTTACAAACATATAAACTTAAAACACAAGTAAGAAAGTCCCAAACAATATTAGTAAATTGATTTATTTTTTTGTTTTAATTAATTATTATCAATTTAAATTGCTTTTAATAACTTTAAAGTATGTACTGGTATTAAAGTTAAAAGCTGTTTACTTTTGGTACAAAATTGTTTATTTGTGTAGTAGGTACCAAAAGCGGCGTCCCAATAAAGGTCACTTTCCTCTGGACTCTAGGTACTATAAAAGCATTACATTGTACAAAATTTGTAGTATTTATATGCACTGGTATAAAAGTTAAAAGCTATTAAGTTTTGGTGTAAAATGGTTCATTTGTGTGGGAGGTACCAAAAGGGGCGTGCCAATAACGGCAAATTTTCTCTTGACTCTAGGTGCTATAAAAGCATTGCACTCTACAAAATTTCAAGTATTTTTATGCACAGGTATTAAGGGTATAAGCTGGTAACTTTTGGTACAAAATGGTCCATTTGTGTGGGAGGTACCAAAAAAAGCGTGGCAATAATGCCCATTTTTCTCTGTATTTTAGGTATTATTAAACCATTACACTGTACAAAATGTCAAGTCTTTGTATGCACTGTTAATAAAGTTATAAGCTTTTAACTTTTGGTTCAAAAATGTCCATTTGTGTGGGAGGTTCCAAAAGGGGCAAGGCAACTTTGCCCAATTTTCTCGAGGTAATATTGACTAATAAACTAATACTATGTGTAGAATTTCGGAGGATTCAAATAAGTATGTAGTATAGAAGGGAGTGGACCAATATGGCCCATCTTCGAACTTAGCCGGAGATAGAAGAAAATATTACCACATACCAAATTTGAAGTCAATCGGTTACTCCTTTCGAGAGTTATCGTGCGCACCAGCCAGCAGACAGACGGACGGACATTGCTCATTCGACTTAAAATGACCCAAAACGGATAATCGCCGAACATAGTCCAGATTTACACTAGTATATTTTTTTCAGCAGCTTATCCGCTTATTCTCTTTTAAATTTGCCTCTGCGTTTAGACACATAATTTTGTTTCGGATATTTCTGTGTGAATTGTTGTTGTTTCAAAGGCCGAGTGAAAAACACAAAACGTTCAGACCGATAAGCCCGATAAGCCCGAGTACGGGAGAGTTTTTTCCCCCCTCTTGCCGACTGCCTCTCTATCCTACAAAATGCCGATAATCTGCTGAACATTCAGCCAATGTAAATAGGGACATACTTAGGGTCTTAGGTCACTCCTTAGATGTGTTACACAGGTGAGGGGATAAAAATCACTTAGGCATATGCAACAGACACATACTCTAAATGGGATTGTGCTAATGATTGAAATATTATAAGCTTTGAATTTTAATTAAATTTATATAATATACCGAATGCCAGAGATATTTTCTTCTTCTCACCAATAATGTATATAGCAGGTAAAATTGTTGTACAGTGTCACTCCAAGATATTTAACTGCGTACTCACTTTCATCTACACACGCTGAAAAAAATCGATTCTATATAGTAGTATATTGTCCGAAACATATTCAGCTTGAAACATATATATGTTTAAGGTACACCCTAAACATATAATATTTGGTTCACGCAAAAATTATATTTTTGGGAAGACGTTGTTCTAAAAAAATCTTTGTTTACATACCAATATGTTTTTAGTTTGGGACTATTATTTCCGTAATAAATATTTATTCAGAAAATACCTAAATTGTGTTAATTTTTTCAGTTTATTGAAGTTAATTTTTTAGAAATTTTTAATGTTTGTAAAAATAATAATTAAAATCGTATAATCTTGGATGAAAATAAACTACTTGGAGGATTGACTAATTCTGACATGGAATGCTCAGAAATTTGAAATAATTGATATAAAACAGAAGTTATTGCTACATATGGTATCATAACTGGGAGGTATGAGTACAATTCGAAACCAAGGAAAAAGTAAAACTGAAATTCGAAAAAGTCAGCAAAAGTTTTGAAAATCTTTTTTAAATAAAATATATTTATTTTTTGCATTACAAAAGTAATGTTGAATTGCGTTGACTATTTTTCCACGCGATAATGAAAGTGATTTTACCACTTCGGAAACACAACCCAAATTTTCGTAGCACTTCCAAATCAACTGCCTTTCCGCTGGCGTAGAACTTTTATTTTTACCCATTATTTAAAAAACTGCAGTTAATGGTCGTAGAAGCTCTAAAAATTTAAGAACACACTTTTTCATAATCAATAACACTGATAAATAAACTGAAATGACTTACTGGCCGATAGTTTACAAAATGAAACATAAATAAGTTTAATTTTTGTATTCTTACAATGAGACATAACGGGACAACTTTCTTGGAATGATCGCAAAGCATAGAACAACAAAGTACCGTTATTATTACACTTAGACAAATTTTTAGCGTAGTGACTTAATTGTGTGTCCACAAGTGTATATAAAATGTTGACTGCAAATATGTTTTCTTTGAGTTCAATCAAACCTATTAAAAATGGTGATTTTCCCCGAAAGAAAAAATTACACTACGCAACAAAAAAAAATTTTTGTGTCCTAGACCTAAAAATTATTTTTTTGTATAGATTGTGGCATACTGTTATATAAAATCAAAACCAAAAATTATTTATGGCACAATTTTTTTTAAATACTATTATCGTCGAAGGTACCCTTAGTATTTGCACTATAATTTGTGGAGTATATGCCCGATCAGGTCGACTTATACATTAAATTAATGCTATTAATGTGGGCTACCAATGTTGGAGATATCTCTTTCACTTAGAAACAGTGGTTTAGTAACAGTCGTTAAACAAATAGGAAAAAGAAGATTTTTTTCAAAAAAAAAAATCCTGGAACAAAAAAAACATAAAAAAAATATTTTGTTTTATTTTTTAAAAGTTTGCATCTAGCGAAGAAAATAATGCCTTCTTTAAATTTCTGTTTAAATATCGATTTTACTTATTACTTTTATTTATATTATGTACATTTGAGTTTATTTACATGAACACGTTTCATTAGAAGTAATTGTGAGTTCTTTGTTGACGTTTGTAGATTTCGGAATCGGCCTCTCTACACGCTGAAAAAAAATCGCCTCTGTAGTATATTGTCCCAAACATATTCTGCTTGAAACATAAATATTTTTAGGGTGCACTCCAAATATATAATATTTGACAAATACAAATATTATATGTTTGGGAGGATATTGTTCTAAACAAAACTATGTTTACATCCTAATATTTTTTATTTGGATATGATATTTCCCAAACAAAGATCTTTTTGCGTGAATGTATGTCTACTATTCTTTAATTGTTTTAAGTTTACAGCAATTGAAAGGTAATTTTTGAAATTTTTAATGTTAGTAAAATTTATTTATAACTGATGAATTGAATTGAATTGGTTTCAAATAGAAGTTAATGCTAAGTACGACATTTTTAATAGGAATGCATAATTCGAAAATAAAAAATTAAAACTAATATTCGAAAAATTTAGCAAAGTTTTGAAAATCCTTTTTTTAATAAAATATATTTGGAAATATTCATAAACAATAATTTTATTCGTATTTAAACAAATATTTTATTTGAGAAAATCAGTTCATATGGGTTCTAAATACATTTTATTGATTTTCAAATAAAATTTATTTGCTCGAAAATATATAATATTTAAAAATTTGTGTTCCAAGTATATTTTCTTTCGATTCAAACATATCAAAAAGGCGATTTTGCCCCGTGTAATGAGGAACCAAATATAATCTCCCATCATTCTTTCATCCCAGTGCCCTTGGTAAGGCCGCTCGATGGACTTCAATCCTTGGTGACCCCTTTCGCCATGTTCGTCACTTACGTCGACAAGATTCTCGGGGAAAAAGTTTAAATGAGAATGCAAGAAATGAATTTTGAGGGACATATTTGCACCTGTTGGAATGCACTAAGCGAAAAATAAGTTGGAAGAATACATACATATGTTTTATATACATAAATATAAAAAAATATATTTCTAACCAATTTTTTAACAAATCATTAATCATTGTTTCACATTGCGGGCTATCATTGGATCCAAGGAAATTTGAAACTATAAGCTTAAACGACATCCATGCTGCAATTTCATCCGACGTCAAATGTGATTCGAAATTCACATCTTTCATCAGTTTCCTTGTTTTAGGCCCATCAAAAACTCCTTCCTCGATTTTTTGAAAAGAAAGACTTTTAAATAAACTTTTTAAATATGAGAGTGAATTGCCATCTTTCCTTAAGGCTTTTACAAAATTTTTAAAGAGCCCCAGTTTAACATGCAGTGGTGGCAAAATATCGGCTATCCCAGAAGCATAACATACCAACTACTTTTAAATCGCAACAAATTTTCCAGTCATATTCATATTTTATGTATTTTATCAATTTAGCCATTGTTCCGTATGATTCCTTAGTGTTGACAGCATGAGCAATGGGAATCGACGGTTTCTGATTTCCGTTGTGTAAAAGTACTGCTTTCAAACTTTCTTTACTGCTCTCAACAAGTAACCGACATTCCTTTGAATTGTATGTTTGATTAAGTTCCTCGAACAATCCGGGAATGTCCTTGCAAAAGCATCTGTTATCCACAGATGTATAAAATTGTTTGTAAGGTATATCACGGACTCTATAATATGATATGTTAACATCTGGGGCCAAAATAGTTTACTATTTCATCCCAGATGCAAGTAGTTCTGCCTTTTATTTGGTCAGTTCCAAATCTCTCACTAGATCAATGAGTTGAAACTGATTTAAAAGCGATGATTTCTGACTCAAACTTGAATCGCTCAGAGTTAAGTACTCAGTTGAACTTGTTGATGTTTCCGTTATTAGGCTGTTAGCTATACTTGGACACTTCCTACTCCAATCTATTAACTTATACAAAAATAGCAGTCCGTATCGTGAATGAATGGTTGTCTCCAAATCATTGACATTCCAAATTGCAGGTGAAGTCTAAAATTAAAACGTTTTATTCCACAAAACATTGTAATACATTAATTGTAAAGTACTTACCGCATTCTTCCACTAGTCCATCGAGTAAGATTTACATGGCACGAATTACACAAAATACTAGGTGTCAACGGTCCGTTAATATTACACATATATTTCTTCTATTATTTTACTAAACGCACGTCGATTTTTTCTAGTTACATATTTTCCGCAGAAATTGTCGGGATCATTTACACATTGAAAAGTTCTTTGCCTTTTACTCATACTTCGAAATATAACTTTGTAATGTTTTTCAGAAAATCGACTTATCTCTTTAAGGCGCTGAATTACACTAATTTATTAATAAGAAATTTCATTCATAAATTCAGGGTTTAAGGTTCATAAGTTGCAGTACCTGTAGCTGACATATAGTTTGCTTCGAAAGTAGACACCCAATATTTTCAAGACTGCCCCGTACTACTTTGTATTGCGTACATATAATTTTACTACCTGTATATACGACTGGGATTTCCATCCCCTAAAAGGCGTAACTGAATGGAAGCCTCATAAATAAAAAAACACAAATATTGTTGAATGACCCTCTATCTGAGCGGATCTCATCCAATATAGCTCTCACATTGCATATCATGTTTTATGGAGGGTTACGAACGGCCATAAAATCTCGTCCTCTCTATAATTTTATAATGTCTGACATCAATCCTCATAAAGGGTGTCCCAAGAAGAGCGCAATTTTTTAATTACTGATGCAGCACTTGAATTGTTTCTCTGGCTGTATGACATGTGGCGCCGTCTTGTTGGAACCACGTGCCCTCCACATTCATTTCTTCAATTTAAGCAAGAAAAAACTGGTTATCATTTCACGATACCGAACACCATTGACTGTTTGCGCTTGACCTGCCTCATTTTCATAAAAAAAGGTCGAATGATTCCTCCAGCCCAAAAACCACACCACACAGTGACACGTTGAGGATGCATTTGCTTCTCGTGAATCACTCGAGAATTTTCCGCACCCCAAATGCGACAATTCTGCCTATTGACGAAGCCATCAAGATGAAAATGGGCCTCGTCACTGAAGATGATTTTATCGGCAAAATCAGCATTTTCATGTTGTCTCTCCAATACCCAATTAACGAACTCCCTTCGCTGTCCTTCTCCATTTTTACTAACCTCGTAACTTCTACTAACAAACAATAACAATTATTCAAATGTCAAACAATGACACTTCGAATGTTGCGAGATTTAAAAATTGCGTTCTTCTTGGGACACCCAATAAAATAAAATGCAAGTGCAATGTCTCTTATATGTGTCTCTCACATATGGCGATTTCAATATAAGCAAAAACATCATTTAAAAACGAAAAAATATGAAACAAGATTTTTTTGAATTTCCCTAACATTTACAAAATTGCTCATAACTTTTACATCTATCAATAGATTTTTTTCAAATAGGGAGTGTTTTCTTCGTTAGCATGCTTTTTAAAAATGTGATAAAATTTTTTTTTTCGATTTTTTTCTATTTTTGTATGGTTTTTTTTTTGTACCAGGAAAAAGTGTTTTTTTTAAAAAAAAAACATTTTTTTCTCATATTTTTGACGACTGTGAGTAAAACAACGATTCTACGTGATAGCATGCCCTCAGCATATGTAGCCCTCATAATTCCCTTCAATTTGAGGCATAACACAGTGTTATATAAGTTTACTCATATTTACCTTTTGAAGATGAAAAATTGTTAATGGCTGTTAATGCTAAATTAATACAACTAGAAAGGTGAAATTTAAGTATATTTAAGATAATTGTATTAACTTAAGCATATATTTTTCTAAGAAAATTTCATTAGAAATCTTCAAGGATATTCAAGGATAAAAATTTCAAAGGACATTTTTCGTCCTTATAAATTAAAACCAAAAAAAATAATTAAACAGAATAGAGTCACCTCTTTCATTTAATACCCATATATCTAATGTAGGGCTTGTAGAAGTACGAAAATATATTGTTTAAACATGTATATCCTTTGAAAATTAAAAGTGCTGTAAAAAGGACAAACGATCACGAAATCAAAATTTGAGTATGCAGTTTAGCTACATGTGGTCTGTGTTTCATTTGTATGTAGTTTCGTTCATGGGTGAAAAATTGTGTCGCACGGTGTAATCCGAGGAAGGAAAATAATCATTCAGACAATTTACTTTGTTCTCATCTCTACATTTTCTGCAACCTTGAGAATAATTAAGATCAACATTGTTCCTTTCGACCTACCAAGGGTACTATTAATGAATCTCCAGCACTTCTTCGGATCATATTTTATTTTATCTAAGTTATGTTGTTTTCTCTGCATTTTTTAATCGTAATTTTGATGACTATTCGCTTCAAAACATCATTCACACTATGCCTATCTTTTCCTTAGTAAATTCTCCTTAGATAAAATCAGTGCCTGAAGATTCTTGTAATCATGGAGCAATTTCGAAGCGCAAGAGATTCTTAATTATTTTGACTATAGTTGAACTGTTTATCGCCGTTTCGAATTGTAGTCCTATCTCTCCATATCATATGCAGCATTAATGTCTGTTTTAAATCAATCGTTTAAAATTTCTGAGCATTCCAATCTACCATTACACGCTGAAAAAAAATCGCTTCTGTAGTATATTGTCCCAAACATATTCGGCTTGAAACATATATATGTCTAGGGTAAACTCCAAACATGTAATATTTGATACACACAAAAATTATATATTTGGGAGGATGTTGTTCTAAATAAATCTTTGTTCACATCCCAATATGTGTTTATTTTTGACTATTTTTTCCGAAACAAATATTTGGTTGCATTTAAGAATTCAGAAAATAAATTGAGTTAAATTTTTCAGTAATTCAAAGTAAATTTTTAGAAATTTTTCATGTCGTAAGAATAATAAATAATAATAATTGAAATCCTATAATCTTGGATCGAAATCTATTACTTGGAGGATTGAAAACTAATGATGGCTTGGAATACTCAGAAATTTTAAATTATTAATTTAAAACAGATGTTAATGCTGCATTTCGCATCATAACTGGGAGGTTGAATGCTAAACCAAAACTCCTAAAATTCAACAAAAGTTTCGAAAATATTTTTTACATAAAATATATTTGGAGAAATTCCTAAACAATAATTTTATTTGTTTTCAAACACATATTTTATTTGAGAAATTTAGTTTGCAAATATGATATGTTGTAACATATTAATATACGAGTTCCAAATATATTTTATTGATTTTCAAATAAAATTTATTTGCTCAGAAATACATAATATTTAAAAATTTGTGTTCCAAATATATTTTCTTTCGAGTCAAACATATCAGAAAAGGCGATTTTGCCCCGTGTAGTTGTCCCTCCTCCAAGTAATTTATTTTGATCCAAGATTGTACCATGTAAATTATTATTATTTATTGTTTTTGCAAACATAAAAAATTTCTGAAAAATTAACTTTGAATAATTGACAAATTTTACACAATTGATGTCTTTTCTGAATACTTAAATGCAAATAAATATTTGTTTCGGAACTAATAGTTCCAAATATATCCATATTTGAATGTAAACAAAGATTTGTTTAGAACAACATCTTCCCAAACATATTATTTTTGTGTGTACCAAATATTATATGTTTAGAGTGTACCCTAAATATATATATGGTTCAAGCCGAATATGTTTGGGACAATATTGAGCAGAAGCAATTTTTTTCACCGTGTATATTATTTCTCAAAATATTCCCAGCCTTGGAATAATCGCAATAACTATAGAAACCTCTATATGATTCGTAAGAACTAATCTATTTCTGAACTTACAAAAAATGTTATTGCGATCCCTTCGGAAAAGTTACTAAATACGTGGCCTATATATGTATAACTGAACGGCCTACACGGGACAAAATTGCCCTTTTACATATGTTTGAATCGAACGAAAGTATAATTGGAACACAAATTTTTAAATATTATGTATTTCTGAGCAAATAAATTTTATTTGAAAATCAATACAATTTATTTGGAACTCATGTATTAATATATTACAACAACAAAATTTTTCAAACTAATTTTCTCAAATAAAATATGTGTTTACATACAAATAAAACTATTGATTACGAATTTCTCCAAATATATTTTGATTAAAAGAAATTTTAAAAACATTGCACATTTTTCGAATTTAATTGTTATTTTGTCATCGATTTCGAGTTATACCATACAATTTAAAATGACATATGGGTCAGAATATTTAATATCGAGCTATGCAGTTTATTTTTGGCTAAAATGTTTACAAGCTGTTACAAATAGGTAAAATGAGATCTCGCTATCAGTTTTTTTTACAAATTTTATGGGCCTTTTAATTTTTGAAAAAATTAAAAAAAATAGTTTTTGTGTTTTACGAAATTTGTAACTGCTCTCGAACGGCTGAACCGATTTTTGCATAGTTTACTTTTTTTCAAAGAGGACGCCATTTACCTGGCACCCCCTCGATTTTCTTCAAATTTTCACGTCGCACTCTCACAAATCCAGAATAATAGAATAAGAATAATAAACAATTTTTTGGGAGACTCAATATTTGTAAAAGTTATGGACGAAATACAAAGACTAATCTGACATATTTCTTTTTGCAAAACACTGTACAGTGGGGAAATAATTTCACCGTTTCTTAACAAAACAACCGATTGCAACCAAACTTGGCATGGTAGATGAAGAGGTGTTAGAGAAGTTAAGTTTTATATTTGGGCCCCCTATCTCAGACAGGGGCAAAGCTAGAGGGCCTCGAAGTTGGACACATCGGGTGAAGAAAATGTTCAAGCGCGTGTTTTTATCTCGTATAGTAACAGAGATATCTGCAATTGAAAATTGAATTTTTCATTTTTTCCCTTACCGTGTGGTAGGAAATTGTAAGTATCGGAGCACAATATGCACCGATTTCAACCTTAGCAACATGTCTGGATGGGCAATAAAATTTCCTATATGATGAAAAAAATTTCCTATATGGTTCGATATACCCAATAGTACAAAAGTTATGATCACTTGAAGTTATATATTTATATATTTTAATGTTCAGGATTTGTGAGAGTGCGACGAATATTCTGTGAAAATTTTAAGAAAAACGAGGGGGAGCAATTATTTCTACAAAGGTTTTTTCGAAAAAAACTTTCGTAATAATTTTTTTTTCATAATTTTCAAAAAAATTTAACAATAAATGGCGCATTGCGTCCTCTTTAAAACATAGTAAACTTTGCAAAAATCTGTTCAGCCGTTGGAGAGCAATTACAAATTTCGTAAAACACAAAAACTATTTTTTTAATTTTTTCAAAAATTAAAAAGCCCATAAAATTATTTAAAACAATATTTTTAAAAACAATTGAAATCATTTTAGCCAAAAATAAACTACATAGGACGATGTTAAATATTCTGACACATATGTTGGGTTAGGTTGAAGAGAGGAGACGTTTAAACGTCTCATGTCCATGGACATTAGGGTGGGTCAAAAAATATCGCGGTTGCCCGTATCTCAAATGAAAGCTTGTTTTGTTTAGTGAATATCCTCAAAACATTGCGCCTATATCTTAAGACGCCATTGAGCAAGAGCGATATTGCATAACTTCTAAATCACATGTTTTTTTTGCAAATATCGGACATCTTGGACTAAAGCGGGTAATTTTTCATATGTACAGCTAGAACTAGCTATTCTGCTTACACAGTACCAATATTGTGATTATCGCTCTAATATAACCCAAGTTACTCACGATTTGAGAGCGTAATTGTGCATGATAGTTGCTGTGGTCTAGGTATTATGGACAGATCTAAGCTGTTATATTTCAAATTGTGTGTTACGGATGTCCACAATCCCCTGACAGCTACTTTTATAAATAATTGCATCGCCTAGCCATTAATCAACAATATACGAGTACATGTAAATGATATTCTCTTCTTATATAAAGTGCCTTTATGAAAAATTTCGTAAAATTACGGTCTCACATTCTGAACAACTTCCGTTATATCAGAGCGAGAAACACAATATTGGCACTGTTTTAAACAGAATACCGAGTTTTAGCTATACATATGAAACAAGATGTCCGATATTTGCAAAAAAAAACATGAATTATAGATGTTACGTAATGTCGCTCTAGCTCGCTGGCGGCTTAAGGTATATGCGAAATATTTTGTTCACTAAACAAAACAAGCTTTCATTTGAGATACGGACAACCACGATATTTTCTATCGACTCGCCCTTATGGCCAGTGGTTCGGCCTGTTGTGCGCTCCATTTTATGATCTTTTTATACCTCACGAGTTACAGAAAATCGATACTAAACACGAAGTTTCTCATGATCTTACATTCATATCCTCTGAGATGAGTCCAGTGTGGCAATACGTCGGACCCGAAATATCGGGATCTTGCATGTGTGAAAGCCGGGCAGTGACACAGAAAATTGTCCATCGTTTCGATGTTTTTCCTGCATGCCCGTAGTTTTATGCTAGTCCTATGCGATCAAGATCTGCTTGTAAGGTTGAGTATCACGTTAGACCACTCATCATCTCTAAATCTTGTTTAGTTTCAGAAAACTACTTGTTGTTTTTTCATTCGGGTCACCTCACAGTATTTTTGCAGTTGCTCCTACTGTTGCGCTATTCCACACAGTTTTGTGAGCCATCATTGCCCAGTTCTTCAACTCATCCTTCGTAGCTTTGAAAGGTTTCCAATTTTCTAAGTTTATTACTTGAAGTTCTCTGCCCTTAGAAGCCAAGCTGTTTTCCCGTTCATTTCCAATCTCTGCGTTGTGTACTGGTACTCAGAAAATACGCAGTTGACCTGAGTAATCATTTATCGTTCTTTTACAGTCTAACACAGTTGTGAATTTGACCCTTTCCGATGTTATTGCTTTGATCGCCATTTGACTATCTGTGAAGATGTTGACATATTTAGGCTTTTTACTGAGCCACTTCACACACTCTGTGATTGCTCGAACTTATGCTTGAAATACCGTTTTATGATTTGGGGCGGAAGTAGTGTTGGACTTCTGGTTCATCAATTAAAAGTCCCAGACCCGTCCTCCTCCTAGCGTGCATGCTTAAACCTTATAATGGTGTTCATCCGAAACCCGCCACTCATGGATTTCATCAATGAGGTTTTCTGTCGTTATATCTAATAATTTTTCCCTAATTTTGTCAACAAAGGTTGCCTTGTTCTCTATGTAGAGAATTAGGAGATCGTTTGTATTCAAAAATTCTATAAGGGCTTGTCCCCTTCTATTGGCGTCAGTACTACCCCAAGCGATGTGGTGGGAGTTGGAACTAATATTTCAGAAACAACGATTCATTTGCATTTATGTATTTTGGCAAAGTATCGATACTGTAATTAAGACGCAGTTTTTCCGAAATTCGAAATTTTGGATGTTTGTAAAATTCTATTAATGTTTAAAACATATAATCATTCGTAATGATAAACTGCATTGATGGATTGACAACATGTAATGATTTGGAATACATATGTTTAAATTAAAACATAGTTCTGCGACACAAAATTAATTAGCTTCTTACATTTTTAACTATAAAGTATAATACAAAATCTAGGAAAAAAATAATACTAAAATCGACAAGGTCAGCAAAGTTTTACTTTGTTTAAAAATAAAATATTTGGAAAAATTCTTAAACAATAACTTTGTTTGTTTATAAACACACAATATAATTGTGGGAGTCAGTTCGTAAATAAAACAAAACAAAATTCGTGGTTTTCAAATAAAATTTAGTGGTCCAGAAATATATAATTAAAAAATGTTGATCGCAAATAGATTTTCTTTGACTTCAATCAAACCTATCAAAAATGGCGATTTTCCCCCAAAGAAAAAATTATTAGCCTGCATCGGGTTGGAACCATTTTAGGTACATTTAAGGCATCTGGGTACAATATTGCATACTAGTTATTTTGTTACAAATGTCGGAATCATCGCTGATCAGTCGTAGTGAACGGAAGTGTTTATCACAGAGCGGATAGTTAAAACCTATTACGCAATGGCAAAAAAAAATTGCAAAGTCTGGAAGGCCAATGTAGACACAAAATAAATAAATTGACGGGGATGCCTTCACGTTCCGATGGAGCGGGCTTCCCCAATCGTCCTACTGTCCGTCCGTTTGTCTTGGCCAAAGCCGACCACACCCAAAATTATGAAAATTTCCCCACAGTTCTCACAACAGGTGAAGGAAAACGTCATGTCCGACAAAACGGAAGCACAATGAGCACCGGATAGCGCTCAGGGTTTTGGCGAAATGGAGGCTGTTGAGGTTTGTTACCGAAAAACAAAAAGAGTCACTTACCTGGGCTAAGGGCGTCATAGATACTTCTAAAGCCAATGAGTCGGCTGAAAGAGCCACAAATTTAGCTGTGGTAAGACAAGAGTCCCTAATGTCAAGCCCTTCAATGTAGTGGCGAAAGAGAGTCTAGTGATGACGTTATAGACAGAAGTAGTGAGGATGGCTCTATCCTCAATCACAAATTGAGCCATGTGCAATCAGCCATTATGGCCCAATTTCTCGATGTCCGTAGACAAATACCGGGCAAACAACCAATCTTCAAAGATGCAGGATGCCATCAGGGGAGAGAGAGGAATTTGTTTAACGTAAGTATGTACCTCGCGGCTTCACTTACGGCGAACAAACGCTCACCACAGCACGCTACAATGCGACGGCCAGCGCTCTTTTGTATTAGTGACAGATCCTTAGAGGGTGGTGATCCTCCACAGGAACATCACTAATGCATATATATGGGTATGAACTTCCCACTTGGTGAGAAGTTGAGGCCTATCTTAATACCTCTGCTATTCTATGGGTCATAGTACCTGGTTGATTAAGTGCAACCCCACACCGAGTTCGATAACTCTACCCCCAATTTGGGGTTTAAACCACAGCCACCACGAAGCTCCCAACAGGGGCCACACCAACAGCCAGGCTGGAGACAAGCTCCAGGGCTCCTGACTCCCGTGGTACCAGAAAAAGCCTCTGGTCAGACTTCGTAGATGAAACTACTACCAGTTGCATCCCATACGATGCCGGGACTGGTTACCCTTTGGTATGATAAAGCTGCGACCGTAGGATGGTTAGCGTAAACACGCAGGTGAAACGGTCTAGCCACACACTGCGTAGGCGTGTGACCCTCCCCGTGAGGAGTCGAGGTCCATCCCAACTTCTTCCGTTCGGAATCGGTGAACGGCACCCAATTTTTAGGCAATAGCCCGACCGAGCCTCCAACAAGACCTAGGTCTTATAGCACTTCGGTAGCCAAAAGCTCAACCTCATGTGCCCGTGGTACCAGAAACCTCTAGTCAGGTCTCGTAGCTGACGCTACTTCCAGTTTTGGCTCTACGCAGCCCCGGGACTGGTGACCCAAGACAACAACAGCATACAACACATAAAACATCACATAGTTACCTAGCATTCATGAGCGTTCGTCGAACTGCGAAAACCCGATGAGCATATGCTTCGGCGCACGCCAAAGTCTCAGGGGATGCAACCATGCTCTGGAATTGCCTCTCATGGCCATCAAAGGATATACCCATGCTTGGGAGGTCTCTAAATTATGTGTATAAATTTCAGTAACAAAGGACATGCTCAACGCTCGCCTATACAAAAAGTCATTCAAGGACCTGTGCCCTGTTAGTAGGAAACCTAACCACATACTAAAAATGAAGTAATCATTTGAAGAAACAAACAACACGTCCGGAAGGAAACGATAAGTAACCCTACCACAAGGGGAAGAATCCCATCTATTCTGCCAAGTAGTATAATATTAGTGTGTCAGATGCGCAGCCAACTCCATCGCAGTCATACTCTCCACATCCGGAACTAACCATTCGTCCCGTTGCGAGATCAGACCTCGTCCAACTCTAAACAATAGACCTATCCTGATGACCTCAAGTTCTAACGGAGTTACCCCCATCAGGACCTGTAAGGCGTCCGTGGAGACAGTGCGGCAAACTCTAATACATGCCAACAGAATCACCCTTTGACAAGACAATATTTTCTTCCTACCGACTACTCCTCTTACCACCTTGTACAATCGGCGAACCGCCGTCCTACTCAGGCCCCAATCGCATATATTCACCCTCCGGACCTGACTAAGAAGTGTGGTCAGCCTATCACGCAAAAATTCCACATGCGGCAATAAATTCATCCGTTCGCCTAAAACGATTCCTAAATACTTAACCCTGTCTACGTAAGAAAGGAAATCCTCCCCAAGCTTAACTATCGGATGCCTAAAATACGCGACCTTTGATTTAGGATACGCAACCGCGATTTACCTGAACTTCCACACTGTCTCCCCTCGATCAATAACAGCAGGTCATCTGCAAAAGCGCAGAAGTTGCAAATTTGATCCAATTGGAAAAGTAATGAGTCCATCATAAGGTTACATAGTATCTATAAGAAGGAACCTAGAAAGGCGCAAATGGGGCTCTTGGAATACCTTCTGTGGTGAAGTGGAAAAGGTCTCCGACGCCGCTAGGCTGAGGAAGATATTATCTGCTTCACCCTGTACAGTGGGATATTTACAGGATGAGGCAAATAACTGGACCAAAAACAGCGAGCAGTCGCTCAATATACTGCTCGACACACATTTCCCGGGGAACTCTGTAACAGAACCCGAGGATCAGCAGGACCAACAAAAGTGCGAGTGGACTGCGAGCGTCGCTAGCTTCTTGACTGAAAGATCCAGAATAAGCTGGGCTATTAATAGCTTTGAGTCCTTCAAGTCACCTGGAACAGAAATGCAGAAAATGTTAAAGTACATTATCCCCTGGCTGGAGAAAATTTATGTAGGCTGTATCAGGCTTCCATACGTCCCGAATCGATGGAGGGATACCAAAGTGGTATTCATACCTAAAGCGGGAAAGATATCACACACTAGGCCAAAAGACTTCAGACCAATTAGCCTGTCCTCATTCTTATTGAAAGGTCTGGAAAGACTTTTAGATCATTTCATTGGGGAAAACCTGGATACAAAACTCCTATCGGGGAACCAACATGCTTACAATAAGGGCAAGTCTACAGAATCTGCCCGGCACGAACTTGTGAGCACTATCGAATCGTCCCTGCATTTCAAGGAATTCACCATGGTGGCATTTCTTGACATAGAAGGGGCTTTTAACAACATTCACTCAGATGCGGTAATTGCGACAAAACAGAATTGGTTCTCTTTACTATGATGAATAATGTCCCACATGTGGACCCTCCACCTCAGATAAATGGAACAGATCTAGTATTTTGTAAGGAAGGCCAGCGTCGCCTTATATTCCTGCAAAAAGGCTGTAGGGTCGCGGTGGGGACTCTCTCCTAAAATCGTCCACTGGATATATATAGCAGTAGTTCGTCCAATACTGTTATACGGTATTGTGGTATGGTGGACGGCAACTGACAAACTAGCCATCACCAACCTACTAACAAAGGTTCAGAGAACTGCCTGCCTGAGCATAAGCGGAGCCTTAAGGACTGCAGCGACCGAGTCTCCACAAGCCCTACTCCATATACTGCCGATTAATATTGCGGCGAGAGAAGTTGCAACCAAAGCGGCAATAAGGTTAAACTGCCTATCAATGTGGAGGTACAAGAACTATGGTCACATGAGGATATCAAAGTGTAGTGCTATGGTAACCGACCGAGTGGACTATATACCAACTGTGTACACCTTCGAGAGAAATTACATCACTATGATTCCCGCCAGAGATGAATGGGTCGGCAGAATACCAGGTAATAGAAACCATCTCCACTTTTACACGGATGGTTCGAAGCTTGATGAAATGGTTGGCTTCGGAGTACACTGTGAAGAACTTAGTCTGGATATAGCTCACAGACTACCAGATACCTGCAGTGTCTATCAAGCCGAAATAATGACAATATGGGAAGTCGCAAAGTGGCTGAGTCGCAACATAGTAACCAACACTGGCGTTGTCATTTACTCGGACAGCCAGGCTGCCATCAATTCTCTGGAGGCAACATCCCTAAATTCACAAACAGCCCTCGACTGCCGCAGATCTCTTAACGAGATAGGGATATCCCGGGGAACTGCAAAGCCGATGAACTTGCTAGGAAAGGGACGGCATTACAAATTCTAGAAGAACTTGCATATATTGGTGCGCCACTATCCACGTGCAAGCTTTGGCTTAGGCAAGAGGCAATCAGGCAGTCCAACGAAAGATGGACAGAAATCGGCACCTGCAGGATAGCTAGACAAATCTGGCCAAGGTATGACCTGAGAAGGTCAAAATATCTCCTCGCACTAGAGAGGAAACGATTGTCTACGTTAGTACAGGTTCTGACGGGACACTGCTTGATCGGCGAACACGCCAAAAGATTGGGTATTGACTAGGGTGTCGAAAACCGAAACCGTAAAACCGGAATTCCGGTTTTGAAGCCCGAACCCGACAATCGGTTTTTTAAAAATGACTAAAACCCGAACAGTCGGTATACTCGGTTTTTCTCTGTCGGGTTTTTCGCTTTCTGGGTTTTGGTGATAAGTGAACAAAACAAATTACCCTTTGTTGTTGTTGTATGCAATTTTGCTCGTTGTTTTTGTAGAAAACAGCATACATGAATATGCATTTTACAACCCAAGACCCCTGCAATAAACAATTTTAAATCAGCTGTTCGCTGTACACCAACTCTAGTAATTGTATCATGGCTGCAACCAACTTCACATTTATTTACATTGTGAAATTGTGTCCGAAAAAAAAAGAAACAACTGAATTTGAAGGTAAACCATTACATGTTTTCGTTCGTTTCGTCAATTTAAGTGTTGCAATGATTTGTTTTAGTAAAATGAGTTCAGTATGGAAGTATTTCGAGAAAGATAATGTGGATAAAACACGGGTCAATTGCTCGATGTGCCCAAAGTCATTGTGTTGCCGGGGATCTTCTACATCTTCTCTCATTCAACATATGCGCAAAATTCATGAAATTGAGAGAAGTACATCCAAACCGTCGAAACGGATTTCGATTGAATAATTTTTTTTTACTTTTTAGTTTCGTTTATTGTTATAAATATTGTGGATTTTTTTAAATAAAAAATTTTTGATTTTTAATTTCAAACCCTTTGAGAGTAAAAAAAACCGACAGTCGGTTTTTTCACAATACGTTTTTTGAAAAACCCGAAATGCCGGTTTTCTGCAGACCCGATTTTTTGGACACCCTAGTATTGACTCCAATGACTTATGCCGAAGATGTGGAGATGAGGAAGAAGTGGAGAGCATTGAGCACTTGCTTTGCGACTGTCCCGCTTTGAGTAAACGACGACTGGACATACTGGGGTCGGGCTTTTTAGGCAGCCTAACAGATCTTTCCAGTACTGATATTCGTACTATCGATAAATTTATATATCTAACAGGTTGGTTTCGATGATGGGCATTTCAGCCCATGGTAGCACTAGGGACCTAAACTGGTCTATGTGAGCTTGTAAAAAAAATACGGCTGCCACCCTAACCTAAACCTAAATCGGCCATCCTATTGATCCCTGAGGATACCCTCTCTCAACTGGCAGGGTAACCGACGCACCTACCCCTACAACGGTAGTTATACCGCCACAAAGCTAGCTCTTCACACCCCAACTCTCGTAGTCTGTCCAAAATAGAAGACCATTGCAGGTGGTCGAACGCACCTCTAAAATCAACAAAGATTCCCAAAACATACTTATTTGGTGAATCCACTTTCTTCCTGACGTGTAGCCCCGCATCCTCAGTCGATTTCCCTTCCTTAAAACCAAACTGGTAGCGACATGACCGACCTAGTATTTTCTCTTGAAGTCTGGAAACCATAATCCTCTCAAGCACCTTACCCAGCACAGGAAGGAGACTAATACCCCGATATGACCTGGGATGGGATCTGACTTTGTCCGGGGACTTCAGTAAGACCACAACCCTAGCAAACTTCCACTCAGAAGGAAAATATCCCAGGCGAAAGCATTGAGCAAACAAGTCCTCTAGTATGTCTGGTATGACCCTGAAAACGTGCTTTCACATTTCCCCTGTCAACCCATCCATACCAGGGGACTTCTTCGCTCGCAGCTTTGCCATCGATAGATCCAACTCGCCACGCTCCAAGTTTGGAGCACTGCTACAATTTATAGAGACAAAGTCCCTCTAATGGCGCTCCTTCGCATCCCTAAACATAATCTTATACTCCCTCAGAAATAGTCTATACCCCAATTCCAGGGCCATCCTATCTTCCGACTGCCTGCTGCGAGACCGAGCAGACGCCGCCTTAGTCGCCCGAGAGCAACGCGGTTCACCTGAAGCTCCTCATTCCACCACCTCAATTCCTGAAGAGGTCTATTGCGGCGTACACGCAAGACCCTATCATTGACCTCCGTAACCAGTCTATTCAATAGGTAAATTCCCTCATCTATCTGTAGTTGAGCAAAGTATCCTAAAGGGTATGGTCGAAAAGCCTCCCTGATCTCATCCTCATAGAATTGTCATTCAACTTGCCAGGTTGACCAGTTCCTCTGCAGTATGGGTTGAGACTTGTAACGACGGGTTTCCTCCGGTTGCTGGGATATGCTCGCGAGGAATGGGTTCGTCACAGAAATTTATATTTGCAGTGACAGAGAGTAAGAAGACAGTAGTTGATGTTTACAATATTCCAATCTCGGTGTTTTTATTTAAAATTATTGTGATGATTTATAATTAAATTAGTTACACTACGTATGAATGTATGTCAGGATACTCCGAATAGCGGGATCTTCGTCGTCTTCGAGTTTGGTCGTTGGGCGGTGTCGTTAGATGGGTTTATCTGACGCTGTTTATTCTTTGTTTCTGGAGATCGCGGAGACCCTCCAATGTTCCTTAAGACACGATTAATATGTATTTATTGGAGATCGGGATAACCCTCCAATTTCACTCGTGGCGCTATAACAATATATAGATAATTGTTGGATATCAGAGTGACCCTCCAATTTCACTCATGACGCTGTTTATTCTTTGATCCTGGAGATCTCGGAGACCCTCCAAAGTTTCTTAAAATACGAATAATATGTATGTAGTTATTGGAGATCCGGATAACCCTCCAATTTCACTCACGGCACTATACCAATATGTAAATATTGGTTGGATATCAGAGAGACCCTCCAAGCTCACTCACGACTCGGTTTATAAATAAAATAAATAATCTTTGGAGATCTAGAAAACCCTCCTATTTCATTTACGGCACTATTTATTGGAGATCGCAATGATCCTCCAGTTTCACTCGCGACGCGATTTATTATTAATTATTGGAGATCAGGATGATCCTCCAATTTCACTTACAGCGCCCTATTGTTATTTACTGGAGATCGCAATGATCCTCCAATTACTTGCGGCACTATTTATAATAAATTATTGGAGATCGCAATAATCCTCCAATTTCATCCACGGCACTACTTATCATAAATTATTCGAGATCGCAATGATCCTCCAATTTCACTTTCGACACGATTTATCATTAATTATTGGAGATCAGAATGATCCTCCAATTTCACTCGAGTCACGATTTATAGTTAATTATTGGAGATCCGGATGATCCTCCAATTTCACTCGAGTCACGATTTATAATTAATTATTGGAGATCCGGATGATCCTCCAATTTCACTCGCGTCACGATTTATAATTAATTATTGGAGATCAGGATGATCCTCCAAGTTCACTTACAACTCAAGTTTTATTTACTTTAGTGAGATCGCGATGACCCTCCAATTTATCCTATGGCACTGTATATTTTAGTTGAAGCGTATTCCTTGGGACCCGATACTTACGTGTCTTCTGCGTTATGGCTGCCGACCCACTGCCCGAGTATCTGTCTCTGCTTCCTTTTAGATCCTCTGCTGCGTCGCTACGATAAACACGTGGGCTCGGATGACGCCGCATCCTAACGGGATCTTGTTTACAACTTATGGTACCCACGTGTTCGATGTTTTGCGTAGACTGTACTTGTGTACTTGCTATCCAACGGTACTTTGTTTACCATTTTGGGCTTCCACGTGGCTCGGTGTTTTGGCGAGACTGTACTTATGACTAACGTATTTTGAACAATCTGTACTTATTTCATATGATCTTAACTCAGAATAATAATTCATTTGTACTTAAAATTATCAATATTAATACAATATAATAGTAAAATTAACAAGGAAAATATTCAAAAATAACAAAATAAACTTTATATATAAAAATTAGTGTGGACGAAAACGCCGTGAGAACTTTCGTCATCACATTGCCTCTCCTCCTCCCAGCGGAATGACGATCGCCTTGCAGTGGCGGTTTACCAGGAGGCGGTACTGTCGTCCATTGCATTTGTATTGATCTGGGAAAGATAAAGAGAAAATAATTAATTCTTTAGCTGGGTCGGGTCAGATTGATTTGTGTCGGATGATGGAGGGTCAATAAACTGTTTAATTTCACTGAGGTGCGCGTTTCGACATTCGGTAGATCCGCGGCGTTGGACGCGAACTATTACAGGAGACGGGAAATTCAATACTGCATAGGGTCCGTCGAATTTTGGGGCTAATTTCGCGGCGAAATTGTCCACCGCTTTTGATAATGGGTGTTGACGAACAAGAACTAAATCACCGATTTTCGGTTTCCAGGGTCGACGGCGAAGATTGTAGTGTCGCCTTTGGTCTTCGGCAGCCCTACCTATCTGGTTGCGGACAATTTTGAATATCTCCTGCAGTTCCTTAGCTTTTCCTTCCGGTGTATGGGTAACCGCGCCGGTTCCAGTGACAAGCTCGTCATAGAGAGCCGCTGGCAATCGCGGTTCCCGTCCTTGGATCAAGAAAGCGGGACTATATCCTGTAGATTCGGAGGTACTGGTGTTTATAGCCAGCGTTATCTCCGGTAAATTGTCGTCCCATTTATTATGTTGATTCTGAGCTAATTGCGCTATCATGGTCTTGATCGTTCGATTTGCTCGTTCGGTCGGATTCTCCTGTGGACAGTACGGAGCGGTGAACTGGTGATGGATTCCAATTTCCTGTAAATACTTCTGAAGGACTCTGCTGGTGAACTGACTCCCGTTGTCAGTTACGAGGATTTTCGGTGTTCCAAATCGGGACAAAATTCGTTCTCTAAAGGATTTAACCACGCTGTCTGCAGTTGCTTTTCGTAGCGGTATTAATTCTACCCATTTCGAGAAACGGTCGAAGAATACCAGCAGCAAAATCCGCGCAGACAGTGGCCCATGGTTCTTCGGGAATGGTGATAAGCATTTCACCAGCGGGCGCAACTTGACTCGGTTTATATTGCTGGCACGACTGACAACTTCGAACGTATTTCGCCACGTCACGGATCATTCCTGGCCAGTAGTACCTATTGCATACTCGATTGACCGTTTTCCTAATTCCTAAGTGTCCAGCGGAGGGTTGACTGTGATTTTCGTGAAGTACCCGTTCTCGCAGATGAGTGGCCACACAAAGCTTCCACGGGGTGCAGTCCTCATCGTTAGTGTGCCTCGGGATATGTCGGAATAGTTGTCCATCAATTACGGCGTAATCGGCGAATTTATCTGGGTTCTGCTTAATTTCCTGTAACCTTTTCTGCAGCCATTTGCATGAAGTGGTCTCGTCCACGGTAGCTCGTTGAAGAGATTCTAATGGCTGGCGGGACAGGGCATCAGCAACAACATTGTATTTTCCTTTTCTATATTGCACCGTGAAATTATACTGCTGCAGTTCGAGAGCCCATCTGGCGAGTCGTCCCGTAGGGTTATCGATTGAATTCAGCCATTTCAACGATAGGTGATCAGTGATGACATGGAATCGGTAACCTTCCAGATATGGACGCATCTTTCGTATGCCCCATACGATGGCCAGGCATTCTTTCTCCGTAGCAGAGTAATTCCTCTCAGCCGCATTTAAGGTGCGGCTCGCGTACGCGATTACTCGTTCCTCGCCATCAAGTTCCTGTGTTAGAACGGCTCCAAGCCCATGATCACTGGCATCCGTCTGAAGAATAAACGTTTTCGAGAAGTCAGGGCAAGCCAAGACGGGAGCTTGCGTCAGTCTCATCTTCAATATCTCGAAAACAGTTTGCTGGTTTTCGGCCCACTTCCAGTGCTTTCCTTTCTTTAGTTGAGAGGTAAGAGGGAATGCGAGGGTGGCGAACTCGGGTACAAAGCGACGGTACCAGGATACAACACCGAGGAAGCGGCGTAGTTCCTTCAGGTTACCTGGTGGGGACATTTCCTGAATCGCTGCAACTTTATCGGGGTCTGTATGAATTCCTTCCGCACTGACGACGTGTCCTAAATATTTTGTCTCCCGCTTGAAGAACTCACATTTCTCAGGGTTAATTTTTAAGTTAGCAGCTCTCAGTCTACGGAAAACTTCACCGAGGTGCTCCAAATGTTCGTCCAGTGTTCTTCCGGTAACTATGATATCGTCCAAGTAGGCGAATGCGAAGGGCTCTAATTCAGGCCCAATTACACTGTCGAGTGCTCTTTGAAAAGTAGCTGGTGCCGAATGTAATCCAAACGGCATCACCCGCCATTGGTATAGGCCCCTGCCGGCGACGGTGAAGGCGGTGTACTTCTTACTGTCTTCTTCCAGGGGGATTTGCCAGTAACCATCTTTTAGATCCAGACTACTCACGTACGTAGCTTCCCTTAGGCGATCCAGTATAGACGATATTCGTGGCAGCGGGTACGCGTCCGGGTCCGATCTGCTATTTAAATGGCGGAAATCCATGCAGAGTCTCCATGTTCCATTCTTCTTCTGAGCTAGGGTAATTGGGGAACTGTAGGCGCTACGGGAAGGTTCGATATATCCGTTGGCAAGAAGGTCGTTGATTTTTGCATCGATGATAGCTTGCATCGCGGGATTCCGTGGTGCATACCGAAGCTTGAATGGGCGGTCGTCTGTCATTACAATCCTGTGGGTGGCTACTGTTGATAATCCATGCAATTCCCGGAACTGTTGAAGCTCCCCTTCTAAGAAGATATTGATCCTGTCTTGGTCATCAGGGTTATGATCCTTGACTTGTAAATTTCTGCGGTGGTTTTCTGGGCTCCCTGATACACTTTCAGTTGTCATTCCGACGGCTTCCGACGTGTCATCCGGTGAAGTCTGGGTCACATGTAGATGTAAATTCCGGTCAGGGAGTCTATTGCTTGAGTCATTGAGAGCTTGGAAACAGCACGTAAGTCCAGCGCATGATATCTTCGCATCACATTTAATCAGGAAATCGAGTCCAAGTATTATATCTTCCGTGGCATCCGGCATGATGAGCAACTTTTGCCGAATCTGAAGCTGCCCGATGTTGATTAGGGTTTCCAGCTCGAAGTTGATTTGGCGTTGGGCTCCATCAGCCAGTGTGACCATGGAATTACAGGGATGTCGGGTACTAATTTCTGCTATGGCTTGGGAAAATCCCTCGCTGATGAAACAGCGTGTTGCTCCGGTATCGACTGTGGCGTGGACCAACATCTCTCCGAGGAGGATCGTCGCCACTAGCCTGTTGGGATCGAGGTGTATTGAGGTGTTTACTGCTGTGTTACGTTCTGGGGACCCATACCTCCTCGTTCGGTACGGTCCCGTGATCCGTTTCCCGGCCGACGACGACAGCATTGGATGGTCCGCACATCGCGACGTCCGCAAACCCAACAGAACAGTACGGGTTCTCTTTGGCATTGCGACGCGGAATGACCATCCTGTCCACAACGTCGACACGCCGTGCTTGGATTTATCCGGGGTAGCTGATTCTGCTGTGTTTCGTCGGGATTCATGCGTCGATGTTGTTCTCTGGGTGGCGTTGGCTGGGAAGGTATGCCTTCCATATCCTCTGCCATTCCTATAAGTTCGGCAAGGCTCAGGAAATCCCGTCTGCGGATATACCACTGGTACTCTGGCAACGCGTTTCTGAAGATTCTCTCCAGTTTCTGTTCTTCGGTGTATTCGCCGTGCCTCATGAGATTCTGCATATGAAGCGAATAGTTTTTAAAAGATTCTCGGGTCTTCTGCTTTCGTCGGCGAATCTCGTCGTCCAAATTCTCGAAATACCGGGATGGCAAGAAGAATTTGAGGAAGTCCTGCTTGAATCCCGTCCAGGTGCCCCAACGTAGATTGTTATTCCGATACCACACCAATGCTTTTCCTGTGAGGATTTCGGGCATTATAGTGGTTATTCGGTCAGTAGGTATTTCGTACATGTGGGATAGTTCTTCTAATCTTTCCAGGAATTCCCACGGTTCCTGTTCCCCATTGAAACTGAGATTCCATTTCCGGACTTGGTCGGCGATACCTCTAACGTCCCGCACTTTTTGGGTCGTGTTTCTCGGTACTTCCAGTCGCGTGACTTGCTCATGTCGCGAGATCTCCTCCATCGGTGGAATACGCAGTATCGATGTCGTCGGCGACTTTAAATCTATTGTATCCATTTGCGTGTGTGCATCCTTATGCGGAGTCGCGGGCTTCTTCTCGGTACTAGCTCGCTCATGCATGGCCTGTAACTCGAGGAGCCTAGGCATGCGCTCATCCTCATGGTACCCATTCAAGAACATCGCGAACCGCTTCCGTTGCTCTTCAACGGTACCATCTACATCACAGCCAAACTCTGTTAGGTAACGGTTCAGCTCTTCTTTCCGTAGACCGTAAGCCCAAGTGACTCGAAGGCTAGAAGACATATTGTAGGAACCTGTTTCCCGAAACGAGGTTCTTGTTAGCGATTTTTTTATACCGTTTTATTGGATATTTGTTTTTAATATATAGTTTGTTTACTCTCACCGTCCCTGCTCGGGCGCCACTGTAACGACGGGTTTCCTCCGGTTGCTGGGATATGCTCGCGGGGAATGGGTTCGTCACAGAAATTTATATTTGCAGTGACAGAGAGTAAGAAGACAGTAGTTGATGTTTACAATATTCCAATCTCGGTGTTTTATTTAAAATTATTGTGATGATTTATAATTAAATTAGTTACACTACGTATGAATGTATGTCAGGATACTCCGAATAGCGGGATCTTCGTCGTCTTCGAGTTTGGTCGTTGGGCGGTGTCGTTAGATGGGTTTATCTGCTACCGTTGGTTTTTTTTCTAATCCCACGGCGGATGGGGTCTAATCAATGATCTCTTCGGTATCTCTATTTATAGTTAATAGTGTAGGTCGGGATGACACTTAAATTTCCACTCGCGGTGATATTTATTTGTAGTTATTGGAGATCGCGGTGACCCTCCAATTCCACACGCGACGCTGTTTATTCTTTGTTTCTGGAGATCGCGGAGACCCTCCAATGTTCCTTAAGACACGATTAATATGTATTTATTGGAGATCGGGATAACCCTCCAATTTCACTCGCGGCGCTATAACAATATATAGATAATTGTTGGATATCAGAGTGACCCTCCAATTTCACTCATGACGCTGTTTATTCTTTGTTCCTGGAGATCTCGGAGACCCTCCAAAGTTTCTTAAAATACGAATAATATGTATGTAGTTATTGGAGATCCGGATAACCCTCCAATTCCACTCACGGCACTATACCAATATGTAAATATTGGTTGGATATCAGAGAGACCCTCCAAGCTCACTCACGACTCGGTTTATAAATAAAATAAATAATCTTTGGAGATCTAGAAAACCCTCCTATTTCATTTACGGCACTATTTATTGGAGATCGCAATGATCCTCCAGTTTCACTCGCGACGCGATTTATTATTAATTATTGGAGATCAGGATGATCCTCCAATTTCACTTACAGCGCCCTATTGTTATTTACTGGAGATCGCAATGATCCTCCAATTACTTGCGGCACTATTTATAATAAATTATTGGAGATCGCAATAATCCTCCAATTTCATCCACGGCACTACTTATCATAAATTATTGGAGATCGCAATGATCCTCCAATTTCACTTTCGACACGATTTATCATTAATTATTGGAGATCAGAATGATCCTCCAATTTCACTCGCGTCACGATTTATAGTTAATTATTGGAGATCCGGATGATCCTCCAATTTCACTCGAGTCACGATTTATAATTAATTATTGGAGATCCGGATGATCCTCCAATTTCACTCGCGTCACGATTTATAATTAATTATTGGAGATCAGGATGATCCTCCAAGTTCACTTACAACTCAAGTTTTTTTTACTTTAGTGAGATCGCGATGACCCTCCAATTTATCCTATGGCACTGTATATTTTAGTTGAAGCGTATTCCTTGGGACCCGATACTTACGTGTCTTCTGCGTTACGGCTGCCAACCCACTGCCCGAGTATCTGTCTCTGCTTCCTTTTATATCCTTTGCTGCGTCGCTACGATAAACACGTGGGCTCGGATGACGCCGCATCCTAACGGGATCTTGTTTACAACTTATGGTACCCACGTGTTCGATGTTTTGCGTAGACTGTACTTGTGTACTTGCTATCCAACGGTACTTTGTTTACCATTTTGGGCTTCCACGTGGTTCGGTGTTTTGGCGAGACTGTACTTATGACTAACGTATTTTGAACAATCTGTACTTATTTCATATGATCTTAACTCAGAATAATAATTCATTTGTACTTAAAATTATCAATATTAATACAATATAATAGTAAAATTATCAAGGAAAATATTCAAAAATAACAAAATAAACTTTATATATAAAAATTAGTGTGGACGAAAACGCCGTGAGAACTTTCGTCATCACAGACTTCCTCCTATCCCTTGGAAGGTGTCCTCCAGTGCAGGAATGCTCGCCACGTGAAGATTCCAATCTAGGATCCATTCACTTAGCTGATCTCCTCTGTGGAAGCTAAGATAGCCAGGTGCATGCCTGGACATCTTGCTATACCACATTGGAGAAGCAGCATTGACATCCACACCTACAAGGAGCGGCTCCATACCAACCAACTCCACGATTCGTTCCAAATAACACAAATAGGGACCAAGTACCTTCTCAAACTTACAATAAACAATGACTAAAACTACGAGGGTTGCTATATAAATGTCTGCCAAGGCAACACTAAGTGTTGCCTGGCGCCATCTGACATTTCGATTGGAAAGTTTGACATTTTTTACCATAAACGTACTCAGAACGCTTTCTGCTACCTTTAGTACCGGCCGTGCTCAGGGAAATGGGGTGGTGTCATTGGTCCGAGGAAGATAAGTTAAGACACGTTACAAAACCAAAAAAATAGGTAGCTGAAACCCTGAATGATGATAAAGTACATTATCCCCTGGCTGGAGAAAATTTATGTAGGCTGTATCAGGCTTCCATACGTCCCGAATCGATGGAGGGATACCAAAGTGGTATTCATACCTAAAGCGGGAAAGATATCACACACTAGGCCAAAAGACTTCAGACCAATTAGCCTGTCCTCCTTCTTATTGAAAGGTCTGGAAAGACTTTTAGATCATTTCATTGGGGAAAACCTGGATACAAAACTCCTATCGGGGAACCAACATGCTTACAATAAGGGCAAGTCTACAGAATCTGCCCTGCACGAACTTGTGAGCACTATCGAATCGTCCCTGCATTTCAAGGAATTCACCATGGTGGCATTTCTTGACATAGAAGGGGCTTTTAACAACATTCACTCAGATGCGGTAATTGCGACATAACAGAATTGGTTCTCTTTACTATGATGAATAATGTCCCACATGTGGACCCTCCACCTCAGATAAATGGAACAGATCTAGTATTTTGTAAGGAAGGCCAGCGTCGCCTTATATTCCTGCAAAAAGGCTGTAGGGTCGCGGTGGGGACTCTCTCCTAAAATCGTCCACTGGATATATATAGCAGTAGTTCGTCCAATACTGTTATACGGTATTGTGGTATGGTGGACGGCAACTGACAAACTAGCCATCACCAACCTACTAACAAAGGTTCAGAGAACTGCCTGCCTGAGCATAAGCGGAGCCTTAAGGACTGCAGCGACCGAGTCTCCACAAGCCCTACTCCATATACTGCCGATTAATATTGCGGCGAGAGAAGTTGCAACCAAAGCGGCAATAAGATTAAACTGCCTATCAATGTGGAGGTACAAGAACTATGGTCACATGAGGATATCAAAGTGTAGTGCTATGGTAACCGACCGAGTGGACTATATACCAACTGTGTACACCTTCGAGAGAAATTACATCACTATGATTCCCGCCAGAGATGAATGGGTCGGCAGAATACCAGGTAATAGAAACCATCTCCACTTTTACACGGATGGTTCGAAGCTTGATGAAATGGTTGGCTTCGGAGTACACTGTGAAGAACTTAGTCTGGATATAGCTCACAGACTACCAGATACCTGCAGTGTCTATCAAGCCGAAATAATGACAATATGGGAAGTCGCAAAGTGGCTGAGTCGCAACATAGTAACCAACACTGGCGTTGTCATTTACTCGGACAGCCAGGCTGCCATCAATTCTCTGGAGGCAACATCCCTAAATTCACAAACAGCCCTCGACTGCCGCAGATCTCTTAACGAGATAGGGATATCCCGGGGAACTGCAAAGCCGATGAACTTGCTAGGAAAGGGACGGCATTACAAATTCTAGAAGAACTTGCATATATTGGTGCCCCACTATCCACGTGCAAGCTTTGGCTTAGGCAAGAGGCAATCAGGCAGTCCAACGAAAGATGGACAGAAATCGGCACCTGCAGGATAGCTAGACATATCTGGCCAAGGTATGACCTGAGAAGGTCAAAATATCTCCTCGCACTAGAGAGGAAACGATTGTCTACGTTAGTACAGGTTCTGACGGGACACTGCTTGATCGGCGAACACGCCAAAAGATTGGGTATTGACTAGGGTGTCGAAAACCGAAACCGTAAAACCGGAATTCCGGTTTTGAAGCCCGAACCCGACAATCGGTTTTTTAAAAATGACTAAAACCCGAACAGTCGGTATACTCGGTTTTTCTCTGTCGGGTTTTTCGCTTTCTGGGTTTTGGTGATAAGTGAACAAAACAAATTACCCTTTGTTGTTGTTGTATGCAATTTTGCTCGTTGTTTTTGTAGAAAACAGCATACATGAATATGCATTTTACAACCCAAGACCCCTGCAATAAACAATTTTAAATCAGCTGTTCGCTGTACACCAACTCTAGTAATTGTATCATGGCTGCAACCAACTTCACATTTATTTACATTGTGAAATTGTGTCCGAAAAAAAAGAAACAACTGAATTTGAAGGTAAACCATTACATGTTTTCGTTCGTTTCGTCAATTTAAGTGTTGCAATGATTTGTTTTAGTAAAATGAGTTCAGTATGGAAGTATTTCGAGAAAGATAATGTGGATAAAACACGGGTCAATTGCTCGATGTGCCCAAAGTCATTGTGTTGCCGGGGATCTTCTACATCTTCTCTCATTCAACATATGCGCAAAATTCATGAAATTGAGAGAAGTACATCCAAACCGTCGAAACGGATTTCGATTGAATAATTTTTTTTTTACTTTTTAGTTTCGTTTATTGTTATAAATATTGTGGATTTTTTTAAATAAAAAATTTTTGATTTTTAATTTCAAACCCTTTGAGAGTAAAAAAAACCGACAGTCGGTTTTTTCACAATACGTTTTTTGAAAAACCCGAAATGCCGGTTTTCTGCAGACCCGATTTTTTGGACACCCTAGTATTGACTCCAATGACTTATGCCGAAGATGTGGAGATGAGGAAGAAGTGGAGAGCATTGAGCACTTGCTTTGCGACTGTCCCGCTTTGAGTAAACGACGACTGGACATACTGGGGTCGGGCTTTTTAGGCAGCCTAACAGATCTTTCCAGTACTGATATTCGTACTATCGATAAATTTATATATCTAACAGGTTGGTTTCGATGATGGGCATTTCAGCCCATGGTAGCACTAGGGACCTAAACTGGTCTATGTGAGCTTGTAAAAAAAATACGGCTGCCACCCTAACCTAAACCTAAATCGGCCATCCTACTGATCCCTGAGGATACCCTCTCTCAACTGGCAGGGTAACCGACTCACCTACCCCTACAACGGTAGTTATACCGCCACAAAGCTAGCTCTTCACACCCCAACTCTCGCAGTCTGTCCAAAATAGAAGACCATTGCAGGTGTTCGAACGGATCTGACTTTGTCCGGGGACTTCAGTAAGACCACAACCCTAGCAAACTTCCACTCAGAAGGAAAATATCCCAGGCGAAAGCATTGAGCAAACAAGTCCTCTAGTATGTCTGGTATGACCCTGAAAACGTGCTTTCACATTTCCCCTGTCAACCCATCCATACCAGGGGACTTCTTCGCTCGCAGCTTTGCCATCGATAGATCCAACTCGCCACGCTCCAAGTTTGGAGCACTGCTACAATTTATAGAGACGCTCCTTCGCATCCCTAAACATAATCTTATACTCCCTCAGAAATAGTCTATACCCCAATTCCAGGGCCATCCTATCTTCCGACTGCCTGCTGCGAGACCGAGCAGACGCCGCCTTAGTCGCCCGAGAGCAACGCGGTTCACCTGAAGCTCCTCATTCCACCACCTCAATTCCTGAAGAGGTCTATTGCGGCGTACACGCAAGACCCTATCATTGACCTCCGTAACCAGTCTATTCAATAGGTAAATTCCCTCATCTATCTGTAGTTGAGCAAAGTATCCTAAAGGGTATGGTCGAAAAGCCTCCCTGATCTCATCCTCATAGAATTGTCATTCAACTTGCCAGGTTGACCAGTTCCTCTGCAGTATGGGTTGAGACTTCCTCCTATCCTTGAGACTAATCTCAATGACAATGGTATTGTGATCACTGACGTTAAGGTCAGGCCTTATGCTCCACGCAAAACTCCCTCGTCGTTGACCAGGGTCACATCTATGTCACTGGAACCGTTCGGCCCTTGGAAGGTGTCCTCCAGTGCAGGAATGCTCGCCACGTGAAGATTCCAATCTAGGATCCATTCACTTAGCTGATCTCCTCTGTGGAAGCTAAGATAGCCAGGTGCATGCCTGGACATCTTGCTATACCACATTGGAGAAGCAGCATTGACATCCACACCTACAAGGAGCGGCTCCATACCAACCAACTCCACGATTCGTTCCAAATAACACAAATAGGGACCAAGTACCTTCTCAAACTTACAATAAACAATGACTAAAACTACGAGGGATGCTATATAAATGTCTGCAAAGGCAACACTAAGTGTTGCCTGGCGCCATCTGACATTTCGATTGGAAAGTTTGACATTTTTTAGCATAAACGTACTCAGAACGCTTTCTGCTACCTTTAGTACCGGCCGTGCTCAGGGAAATGGGGTGGTGTCATTGGTCCGAGGAAGATAAGTTAAGACACGTTACAAAACCAAAAAAAATAGGTAGCTGAAACCCTGAATGATGATAACCTAAGACAATATTAGATGTTGAAGTCGTATTCAACAGGAGACCAACAAGTCCCCCTGACTCATTTAGAATATAAGAACAAATGTAGTTGTTAAGTTATCGATGACCGATAAGTACCTTTTTTGGATTAAGTATCTTTAGTTGTTAATATGTCTAATTTTCTTTTGTTAGTAGAGTGATCTCTTTTTTATTACCTACATATTATTTACCGAAATATTTCCACATAAACACATCACATAGTGATGTACATGACGCTAGGAGCGTTTTTTGGTTATACCTCATTTTTAGTTTTTAGTCTTAACATAAGCCTCAATAAAGCAAGAAGCTTTCAGTCATAATCCCAAGAAATAGAAAAGTAGTTTCATTTCTCTGGGAAGTACAAGTGGAATTTCTAAATCCCTTAAGGAAATTCTTCATGGTCCTTCGAACATTCCTAGCTGAGTCTAGGTCTGGATGATTCAGTGAATTCACCATAATCTGTCCAAGATTAGGAGTCCCCCCGACTCATTAGAAGAAGAAACAACGTGGCCGTAATAGCCAAAATAACAACAACAACATCGACAATTGCCGTCAACTATTGCTGTGGAATTCATCATAAAAGGCAACAATAGAGAAACAAAGAAGAGTATTGAATCACAATTGAGAGGAAAACCTATAAAAAAAAGGAAAAGTTCATCACTAAGGTATGAGATAGGGAGGGGAAAGCAGGTACGTACGGTGAGGACTTGGGAGTGCAGTGGTTTATTGATTCGAAAAATCCTTATTACAATGGGTAAATACGCTTATAGCTAACATTTTTTCATTGTTACGAGATAACTTACATACATTAGGTATCTTACAAGTTATATAAATTTAGTTTCTTAAAATTATGTATTTCTACATTTCACTTATACTAGTTACAATGCTTTGTCGATATATTTAATATTTTCCCACAAAATCGAATTACAAAAAGGGAATTACTCATCATTTTATTGTTTGACTTAAAAATAACACTTAAATAATATATACAAATGAGTGGGAGTGCAAAGGCATTCCCGATTATTGGCGCGTACTATGTACGATGTCGTCCAAATCGTAGCTACCTATCCGGCGATGATAGAATAGCAATTGTTCGCCACGGTATAGCCCGCCGTCTCTATTCAGAGTTAAAAGACCAAAGTCAATCGCGCCGTAGATAGACCGATTCGAAGGTTTCCGTACGCAATGGTGTTTCGAAGACCGAGGGATGTAACGAGAATTCGTCGTTCCATATGTCTCACAAATTTGAAGTCCATCGAAAAGACAACGCCAAGGTATTTTATACTGGCTGATGTCCGAATTATTTCATTTCCTAATGACAGGAATATATTTTTTAGCATTAGGATAAAGGAGCTTGCGCCTGCCTTTAAATATAATGCTATCACATTTTGATATATTCATCTGAGTCTCCATCTGTCGAAATAGTTCGATAACTCTAAAAGATAAGAATTTATCCTAGAGTTTACAGTTGAAGCTACTGGCCCGGAAGAGGCAATGAGTATATCATCTGCGTAGATGATAAGATGCCGGCGTTCCATGCAGTGTCAAACGCCTTGGAAAAATCAAGGCTAACTGCAATGGTCACATGGCGCTCATTCAATGCCCTGGCAACATGGTCGGATAGCACTGAGAGTGCATGGGAAGTGGAATGACCCTTGCGAAAACCGAATTGGTTGTCCGCAAGTATTCCGACATCTTCTATCGTGTCCCTTATTCTGCGCAACAGGAAGTGCTCCAGAAGTTTGCCAAAGGCTGAAAGTAGGGATATTGGTCGATAGTTGCTGCTTTGCTTGGGATCAGAACCAGGTTTTGGGATAGGAATCGTGAGTGATTCCTTCCAAGCCCTGGGGAAATATCCCAAGTTTAGGCAATGGTTGAAGATTATGGACAAAAATGTCCAAATCATTATATTGGTCTTTTTCAAGACAATATCCGGAATTCCGTCAACTCCGGCTGATCGACGGTCTCCGACGGTTCGGAGACTTCACTATCAATGAAGTCATTGAATGTGTTGTCTCCGGTCTGGTTCGAAGTCCCAGACGACTGAACGCTGTCAGCGAGAAGATTCGCTTTACCCATATCATCGGATACGAGAGTGCCATTAGCGTTAAGCAAGGCAGAAATAGGTGCTCGGGCTTTTAGCCCGGCTGCACCTTTTACTTGTCTGAATGTTGAGTTGTTTACTCGGATGGATTGCAGGAAGGCAGTCCAATGTGAGCGCTCGAATTCAGCAATTTGGCCCTGGATAATTCTATCCAGGTTACGAATTTCAGCCGTTAAGGTGGGATATCGTCTAGGGTCTTCCGACCGATGAAGAATCCTTCGAAGGCGTTTCTTCTCCCGTATAAAATTAATTATATGGGGTGGAAGATTTCGAAGTCCTCTATGGTTGGAGTTCATTCGAGGAATGTTCTCTTCCATAGAGTCGCGGAAAGCGGTGGTCATGATGCCCACACACTCATCGATTTCGTCGGTCGTAACGTTCCGATTGATCGGAAGTTCGCGATTTTCAAGACGAGTTTCGAGGCGTCGATTAAAACGATTACGGTCAATTTTATCAAAGTCAAAGTATTCTTGTCTTCTGTTGTCAGAAGCAAGTCCACTTTGACTTAGTACGATCTCCACAGCTTTGTGGTCAGATTATAAATCGAGAGTTCTGAGTCCAGAGGCCTCAGTCTCTCCCGCGAAGGATAATCCCGAGGAAACCATGAAGATATCTATGTACGAATTCGTACCGTATCTAGTAGGCCCCTCGGTGTTAGCTATCCTAAGTTCCGGACACTCCAAGAGGTAGTCATAGAGAGACCTGCCTTGAGGGTTAGTGACGTCACCTCCCCAACTTCGCGTTAAGGTCGCCGCCGATAATAATATCGTCTTGACCGAACATGTCAAGTATCGGATCGAGTTGATTCGCGTATAGAGTATCTTGAGGCTTGTGGTATAAGGCGACAGTTGTCAGCCAGGACCCATCAAGTTTTTTCATACGCACGCAAGTATTCTCGAAGCTCCCGAGGTTTAGAGTAACCCTCTGGGAGTGAACTTTTTCTTTGACAAGGATCACAGTGCCGCCCCCGCGTCCGAGTCTGTCTTGCCTATACATAGTATAGCCGCGAAAATTTACTCTATTTACCGGATTTAATTTATGTTCAGCGAGCAGAAGAACATCCGGTTTGTGTTTCCTTAAAAACAAATCGAGGTAATGTCTCCTGTGCATCGAAATGATGGAGTTGACATTAACGAAAATGCATTTAATATCTCTAGACATTAAAGGCTATAGATTGTGCCACCGCGAGCATGGCGTTGCGTTTTGCCTCCTTGGAAGGTAGGGAATTGTAGTCGGCCGCGTGTTTTCTATCTTTTCGGTGATAGCGAAGAAGTCCATACCGGGAACTCTTGGCTATCTTTGTTGAAAACGTCCATGACGTTGAAATTAGATGGTTTTACCCGAGTGCTGCTCACACTCGGTTTTATTGCCGTTGCAGCTGCGTACGAGACGCCGCTGCGGGCAGTGCTGGTAGCCTGAGGGGAAGGGATTTCCCGCGCAGGTACTGCACGTGCTACCTTGGCAGATGCCTTGGTAGCGGTGACGCGTTTAGCGATAAACGCTAGACGCTTCGGACAGTTCTTGGAACTGGCCGTGTGTCCGTTGGTTTTGCAATTTATGCAGTGAACCTCAAATTCTGGTTTTTCAACCACTGCGCCCGTTGTAGGGTCCTTTGAAATTACCCTTTTAGGGGTAAATTGTCCCTTGGAAGGGATTTTGCATTTAGGGGGCCGTGATCGCCACCGCATTTAACGCAGCGATATGGCATGCCGCAATTGGTAGCCTCGTGGCCGAAACGTTGGCAGTTGAAGCACTGCGCGGTTTTCTTCTTCTTATCGCGTGTGATCTTTACTATGCAGCCAAGGATGGCGTGCAGTTTGTAGAGACCCGCGATGTCCGATTTACGGGACAAATGGATTAACCATTTGCCCCAGCCGAGTTTGGCAATCCTGAGGATTTCCAAAGACAGTTTCGTACCGGCGAGGTTAGCGCGTAGGTCTGCCTCGTCGGACAGACCTGTAATAATAGCCGCATGCGGCTTTTGGCCCTTCGGAGAGAAGGTAAAGAAACTGCGTTTCTGCTCTTGGAGCATACTCCGCACCTACGAATAGTCGCCGAGTGTATAGACCACACGTTCGTCACTGTTTGTGATGTAAGTTTGCACACAAAATTGCTGTGCCCGAGATTCCGCGCGATTTCGGACGTTAATTCTTTTACGTTTTCGTTGTAAACGGTCAGTACCGGTACTGCCTTTGCACTTTTTTTAATATTAACACTGTTATTAATACTAGGTGACTTACTCTTATTGGCTGCTGCTGCTGAGTTCGTCGTCTTCTTGCTTTCTGCAGTCGGGGTCGTTTTAGCCTTGGCTGCTTTCTTTTCCTTTTTGGCGTTGGTCCGAGCTCTCTTGCTCTGGACCTGGTTCCATCGGGCTGCATCCGCTGATGTCGATGGTCCATCGGCGGGCGTCCTTCCTTCGGTTTGGGGTTGTACCGGCAATTGTACAACCGCCTGTGACGCTGGCGTTGCGCTCACAATCCTTATCTTCGGCACGGTGAGGACTTGCATTTGCATCATTTGATCATTTGGAAATAAAAAATAATACAAATAAATAAATTCAATAAATAAACACATAAAAAACACGTACTATATACGGTGTCGTCCAAATCGTAGCTACCTATCCGGCGATGATAGAATAGCAATTGTTCGCCACGGTATAGCCCGCCGTCTCTATTCAGAGTTAAAAGACCAGCAGGAGGCTGGTATTTTAATTCGGTTAGCCTGTCTAGGGTGGTGTCTAGATTTAGGCATGTCCTCATCAATTCATTATCTAGAGAGGATGAGCTCTCAAGGTGCCGAATTGCTGTTTTGGTTAAAACCACATCAATAGCATTAGGATAAAGGAGCTTGCGCCTGCCTTTAAATATAATGCTATCACATTTTGATATATTCAATCTGAGTCTCCATCTGTCGAAATAGTTCGATAACTCTAAAAGATAAGAATTTATCCTAGAGTTTACAGTTGAAGCTACTGGCTCGGAAGAGGCAATGAGTATATCATCTGCGTAGATCAAAAGCAAGTCACCAGAGGGTGGCTGCGGAATGACACACAAAAGGATATTGTAGAGGACTGGACCGAGGAGAGAGCCCTGCGGAACCCCAGCCACTACATTTTTTCTCTCAGAGAGGTCGTTACCAACCTTAACTCTGTAAGAGCGATCTCGTAGAATGTTCGCTACCATCCGACAGCGGTGACGCGTTTAGCGATAAACGCTAGACGCTTCGGACAGTTCTTGGAACTGGCCGTGTGTCCGTTGGTTTTGCAATTTATGCAGTGAACCTCAAATTCTGGTTTTTCAACCACTGCGCCCGTTGTAGGGTCCTTTGAAATTACCCTTTTAGGGGTAAGTTGTCCCTTGGAAGGGATTTTGCATTTAGGGGGCCGTGATCGCCACCGCATTTAACGCAGCGATATGGCATGCCGCAATTGGTAGCCACGTGGCCGAAACGTTGGCAGTTGAAGCACTGCGCGGTTTTCTTCTTCTTATCGCGTGTGATCTTTACTATGCAGCCAAGGATGGCGTGCAGTTTGTAGAGACCCGCGATGTCCGATTTACGGGACAAATGGATTAACCATTTGCCCCAGCCGAGTTTGGCAATCCTGAGGATTTCCAAAGACAGTTTCGTACCGGCGAGGTTAGCGCGTAGGTCTGCCTTGTCGGACGAGTCGGACAGACCTGTAATAATAGCCGCATGCGGCTTTTGGCCCTTCGGAGAGAAGGTAAAGAAACTGCGTTTCTGCTCTTGGAGCATACTCCGCACTTTCGAATAGTCGCCGAGTGTATAGACCACACGTTCGTCACTGTTTGTGATGCAAGTTTGCACACAAAATTGCTGTGCCCGAGATTCCGCGCGATTTCGGACGTTAATTCTTTTACGTTTTCGTTGTAAACGGTCAGTACCGGTACTGCCTTTGCACTTTTTTTTAATATTAACACTGTTATTAATACTAGGTGACTTACTCTTATTGGCTGCTGCTGCTGAGTTCGTCGTCTTCTTGCTTTCTGCAGTCGGGGTCGTTTTAGCCTTGGCTGCTTTCTTTTCCTTTTTGGCGTTGGTCCGAGCTCTCTTGCTCTGGACCTGGTTCCATCGGGCTGCATCCGCTGATGTCGATGGTCCATCGGCGGGCGTCCTTCCTTCGGTTTGGGGTTGTACCGGCAATTGTACAACCGCCTGTGACGCTGGCGTTGCGCTCACAATCCTTATCTTCGGCACGGTGAGGACTTGCATTTGCATCATTTGATCATTTGGAAATAAAAAATAATACAAATAAATAAATTCAATAAATAAACACATAAAAAACACGTACTATATACGGTGTCGTCCAAATCGTAGCTACCTATCCGGCGATGATAGAATAGCAATTGTTCGCCACGGTATAGCCCGCCGTCTCTATTCAGAGTTAAAAGACCAGCAGGAGGCTGGTATTTTAATTCGGTTAGCCTGTCTAGGGTGGTGTCTAGATTTAGGCATGTCCTCATCAATTCATTATCTAGAGAGGATGAGCTCTCAAGGTGCCGAATTGCTGTTTTGGTTAAAACCACATCAATAGCATTAGGATAAAGGAGCTTGCGCCTGCCTTTAAATATAATGCTATCACATTTTGATATATTCAATCTGAGTCTCCATCTGTCGAAATAGTTCGATAACTCTAAAAGATAAGAATTTATCCTAGAGTTTACAGTTGAAGCTACTGGCTCGGAAGAGGCAATGAGTATATCATCTGCGTAGATCAAAAGCAAGTCACCAGAGGGTGGCTGCGGAATGACACACAAAAGGATATTGTAGAGGACTGGACCGAGGAGAGAGCCCTGCGGAACCCCAGCCACTACATTTTTTCTCTCAGAGAGGTCGTTACCAACCTTAACTCTGTAAGAGCGATCTCGTAGAATGTTCGCTACCATCCGACAGCGGTGACGCGTTTAGCAATAAACGCTAGACGCTTCGGACAGTTCTTGGAACTGGCCGTGTGTCCGTTGGTTTTGCAATTTATGCAGTGAACCTCAAATTCTGGTTTTTCAACCACTGCGCCCGTTGTAGGGTCCTTTGAAATTACCCTTTTAGGGGTAAATTGTCCCTTGGAAGGGATTTTGCATTTAGGGGGCCGTGATCGCCACCGCATTTAACGCAGCGATATGGCATGCCGCAATTGGTAGCCACGTGGCCGAAACGTTGGCAGTTGAAGCACTGCGCGGTTTTCTTCTTCTTATCGCGTGTGATCTTTACTATGCAGCCAAGGATGGCGTGCAGTTTGTAGAGACCCGCGATGTCCGATTTACGGGACAAATGGATTAACCATTTGCCCCAGCCGAGTTTGGCAATCCTGAGGATTTCCAAAGACAGTTTCGTACCGGCGAGGTTAGCGCGTAGGTCTGCCTCGTCGGACGAGTCGGACAGACCTGTAATAATAGCCGCATGCGGCTTTTGGCCCTTCGGAGAGAAGGTAAAGAAACTGCGTTTCTGCTCTTGGAGCATACTCCGCACTTTCGAATAGTCGCCGAGTGTATAGACCACACGTTCGTCACTGTTTGTGATGCAAGTTTGCACACAAAATTGCTGTGCCCGAGATTCCGCGCGATTTCGGACGTTAATTCTTTTACGTTTTCGTTGTAAACGGTCAGTACCGGTACTGCCTTTGCACTTTTTTTAATATTAACACTGTTATTAATACTAGGTGACTTACTCTTATTGGCTGCTGCTGCTGAGTTCGTCGTCTTCTTGCTTTCTGCAGTCGGGGTCGTTTTAGCCTTGGCTGCTTTCTTTTCCTTTTTGGCGTTGGTCCGAGCTCTCTTGCTCTGGACCTGGTTCCATCGGGCTGCATCCGCTGATGTCGATGGTCCATCGGCGGGCGTCCTTCCTTCGGTTTGGGGTTGTACCGGCAATTGTACAACCGCCTGTGACGCTGGCGTTGCGCTCACAATCCTTATCTTCGGCACGGTGAGGACTTGCATTTGCATCATTTGATCATTTGGAAATAAAAAATAATACAAATAAATAAATTCAATAAATAAACACATAAAACACTCCTTAAACTATGTGTAATTCAAATGACAAAAATTAAAATTGAATATTGGTTTAAACTAGCAAAACACGCTAAAATCGGTTTAAATATACTAAAATCATTAAAAACACACAATACGAAATAAAAGTACAGCCGTCCACTAAAGTACTCTGTTTTACCATCACTGTGACGTTTGCCCACACAAGTACCCTTTCTGGAACATCATTGAGAAAAAGTGCCAGCACTGATGAAGGTGCCAACACTGATCAAAACAAGAAGAATAATTAAATGAATGGAATACATAAATACGATCGCGGGTGAAATAACAGCAATTTAATGAATTAAAACACGTATAAAATTAATTAAAAAGTGCACTACATACAAAATAAACAAACAAAAAAGTGTTGTGCGAAAGGACGGTTTGAATAAAGTAGCAGAACCGTGCAAACAAAACAATTTCGGTCACCGATAACAGCAGTCTCCCTGACTTGGAAAAAACAACAACAATACGTGCGAAAGGAATAAGGGTGAGTTTTAGCGGACAATTTAATGGTTTTAACTAAATAAAAGGTTGGTAAATGGTAAAAAATTGGTGTATTTGCAAAATTAAAATATATAAAAAAATAGAGTTGCAGTTGTGAGTACCGGTGCATAACAAAAACAAAAATTGTGACCTACATCAATATCACAGTGTTACCAGATTCACATCGAGGTGCAGGGATAAATTTATTTCTTAGCGGAGTCAAATGTGAAATCTACCAAAAAATTTAACGAATATAAAAATAAAAACCTAATAAGAGTGGAAAAAAACATTAATAAATATACTAAAAATTAAATATAAACGCGTCGTGAAACAAATAAAAGAAGAAAACAAATCTGAATGGTGATGAGCAACAAGAGAATCTTCGTATTGATGTGTGAGTGTGTGTAGATAAACAAGCCTGGTCGACTGACAGCAGATATTCAAGGTCAAAAATAAGAAGAAGAAAAATTGTTAAATTTGTTGAAATGCAAAATATTTGGAGTTTTGTGTAACGGTTTCCATAGCTGTGTGTGGCCATGAACTCGGAAGAAAAAGAAATTGAAGATAAATAATTAGAAAATAAGGAGTTGCCATTTAGAGATTCAGTATCTCTAAACGGATTACAAATTTCCCCCTGAAATATATTGTGATCGTAAAAACGACAAAAGTGAAAAAGAATGTTAAAATAAATAATTATTAAAAGATTAAAAAAAAAATTAGCAAAAATTTTCCAAAACGAGAGATAATCGAAGAAGTATTTTCAGTGAATTCTAACTAATTATATTTAAAAAAATATATTATTTGAATGAACAATTCTATGAGAATATTTGAATAAATAAAACTCAAGTCGCCTTTGTTATTGAAATTCTCGCTGAAGGCTTAAAAATTCGCTTATTATTAAATAAATATTTATTTTCATTGGAAATTATTTTTTTGTCTGAAAATGGCAAAGAGAAAGAAAAAAATGTCGACTAGAAGAAAATTTAATTTTGATTTAACTCAATTAGTGTCTTTCTGCGATAAACTCGAAGGAAAACTCGATGAATACGATAGTGCTACGATTTTGGAAGTTAAACATACAGAGCTAGAGAGAAGATGGAACAAGTTAGTCGAAAGTTTCGAACACAGCATGACCACTGGAGATGGGCAGGAAAGCTTCAACGAAGATGAAAGTACTTTGAAATTTGAGGATGCAACAGAAAGGTATGAAGAGTGTACCTAAGCTGCACGATAGTACGAGAACAGAAACGCCGATGGTTCAACACAATGGTCCAACGTTAAAGCTGCCCCCATGCGATACTCAGCCTTTTGAAGGTGGCTACTCAAAATGGCCGGCTATTAGAGATATCTTTCAAGCTGTTTTCATAAACCATCCAGGGTTGTCCGATGCACAGAAATTGTATCATTTACTGTGCAAAACGAGAGGAGAGGCTTTGCAGATAGTGCAGAGATACGATCTACCGGATAGAAATTTTGCCCTAGCATGGGAAGCTTTGAAAACTCGTTACGAGAATACCCGAATTCTAGTCCATCAACAGATGAAAAAACTCTTTGGGATTCAGATCGCTTCCTGCGAGACCCCAAAATCGATACGCCATATACAAAGCAGTATCAACGACAGTATTTCCATTTTCAAATCTTATAAAATAAATACGGATAACTGGGACCCAATTCTTGTGCACTGGTGTTCTACCAAATTACCGGAGGAAACTCTAAGAGCCTGGGAAGATTCATCAAGTGACCACAAAGAGTTGTCTACCTGGTCACAATTGGATGACTTTATGAAGAAGAGAATAGAGATATTGGAAACTATAACAGATTTAAAAAAACGAATCAACGTGATTCTCATAATTATTCAAGATCTCAAGCATTTTACTCACATTCGGAAGGGGAGAAATATGTATGTAAAAAGTGTAAACAGAATCATGCACTAAAATTCTGCAAATACTTTAGAGCTTTATCTCCGAACGAACGTTTAAAATATGTCTACGCTAATAAATATTGTGCAAATTGTTTGTCACCAAACCACTTTAAAACTAAATGTTCGAGGTCGTGCGGGAAATGCCAACTAAAGCATCATATATTCACAAACCGAACCAAAGGTCAAATGGCGATCACAATGCAGATACGTGTTTGGATGAAGAAACTTCTACATCTGGACTTCAAAAGTCAACGAACTTCCACCCTGGAAGAAATAGCTCGTCGAATATGGGTTCGAAAAGCAATAACATTTCGTCGAATGAGCCCGTACAAATACATTTTTCACAACATAGTGGTACAACAGTGCTCCCAACTGCATTAATAGAGATTGTCCATGCTGGAGAAACATCTCTAGTTCGCGCTTTGCTGGATGCTGGTTCGGAGCGGAGTTTCTTATCTAAAAGAAAACACAAATATCAGGATTAGGTGGAACGATCGTTGGAAACTCACAAGGCACGTGTCACGTCAAAATTAAGTCGAGAGATTCAAACTTCTTCCTGAAGATCAATGCAATAATCGTCTCGAAATTAGCACATTTTTTGCCAGCCAGAAAAGTGAACTTTCACAAACTTGAAGGACTTTCCGATTTAGAGCTTGCAGACCCATATTTTTACTAACCGTCACCAATAGATATGATAATAGGAAGCGATTATTTGCCCCAGATTAACATGGAAGGGGTGCGTTTTGCTGTAACAAAGGGTTTAGAAGCGAGAGAATCGAGATTTGGCTGGTATTTGTCTTGTCCTATGCCTGTAGCTGAGGTGCGGACATTTGCAACAGTAGTGGAGTGCGATGACACAGCTCTCCAAGAGCAACTAAAAAGGTTTTGGGAAATTGAGGAAGTTGAACGAAGTTCACCAGCGACTGATGGTGACTTGTACTGCGAGGAGTTTTATAAACGAACTACATATCGTGAAGCGAGTGGTAGATATGTAGTTCGACTGCCATTTCGAAAAGAATTTCCCCAAGAAATATATTTAGGATCCTCTAAGAACAGCGCGATGGCCCAGTACTTTCGGATGGAGAAAACTTTGGAAAAATCTCAACAACTGAAAGCTGACTGCAACAAAGTACTACAACAAAGTACTACAAGAGTATATAAGTTTGGACCACATATAACCTGTAGTACAACACGAGCAGACAGGAGAAAAGCAATCGACATTCTTTTTGCCCCATCATGCAGTGGTGAAGCCAGACAGTACTTCGACCAAGGTGAGAGTAGTCTTTAATGGATCAAAAAAGACAAGCAGTGGGTACTCTCTTAATGATGTGTTGTATCCTGGACCCATATTATTGGCGGACTTAACGCAGATTGTTGTAGGTTGGCGTTTCTATGAAAAGATGTATCTCCAAATTGTCCTGCACCCCAAAGACAGAAAATATCAATTGACTCTTTATCGCCCCGAATATAATCAAGTCGTCCAAACATTCCAATATAAAACAGTGACATTTGGAGTCAACTGCGCACCGTTTTTGGCTTTAAGAACTCTGATGCAGCTCAGTGAAGATTGCGAGAAACGAGCAGGTTTAGCTTCAGAAGTGTTAAGAAGTGAAATATACGTGGACGATGTGTTGTCCGGAGGACACACCGTGGAAGACGCCAAAATGAAGCAAAATCAACTGAGACAGACATTAAAGGCGGCAGCCTTCCCCCTGAAGAAGATGACGGCCAATAACGACGCTCTCCTGGAACATTTGGCCCGGGAGGATCTTCGAGATGAAGATTTTTTGAAGTTCGATGAGTCCAGTACAACAAAAAATTTTGGGAATTCGCTGGAACGCGAAAGCCGATACATTCTTTTACAAAGTTGAAGCGATTGGGAGAACGCCAGTGGCAACAAAAAGGCAGGTGTTATCAGGGATTGCCAGACTATACGATCCACTGGGATGGATAGGACCGGTAATAGTAGTGGCAAATATGCTGATGCAGAGTTTATGGCAAGAAAAGGTTGATTGGAACGATGCAGTTCTTCCACATCTGATGATAACCTGGAACAACTTTATTGAAAATTTGCCTCTCATTGAAAATTTGAGAATCACTAGGTGGATAGGATATTCTTCAGAACCTCTTCCTGAGGATGAATTGCTTTCCACCAAAGAAATTGTAGATGCAAAGAAAAGACTGATAGCCATGGCACAGAGAACGCATTACGCCCACGAATTTGAAAAACTCAAGCTAAAATCGCCTCTTAGTAAGAAAAGTTCTATCTTAACATTGACACCTTTTCTAGACAAGGATTCGTTAATAAGAGTAGGTGGGAGATTAAATAATTCTGGCCTGAGCTTTAATGAAAGACACCCTGTTTTGATACCTGATAAATCACATTTATGAACACTCTTTATCAAGTATACTCACGAGATTCTATTGCATGCCGAACACCAAATAATGCTTAGGGCTATAAGACAAGCATTTTATATTCCACGACTAAGAAATGCACTACGGAAGTGTATTAGAGAATGTCGAGTCTGCACTGTCTATAAACACAAAGTCCACAATCAGCTCGTGGCAGCACTTCCACGAGAACGAGTGACGTTTTCACTACCCTTTACATACACGGGTGTGGACTTCGCTGGCCCTTTTAGCATAAAATCAAAAACGCGAAGCTATTAAAAGGATACGTAGCAGTATTTGTGTGCTTTTCTACACGCTCAGTTCATTTAGAGACCTGCTCTGATCTCTCAACAGACGCCTTCCTGGCAGCATTTTCAAGATTTGTAGGAAGAAGAGGTTTACCCAAAACGCTTTTCTCGGATAACGGCCGCAACTTTATTGTCTTACAAGAACATGGTGAATTCTTAAAAGCGATTGGAGACCGCTTGGGTTTGCAATACAGTGAGCAAGGCTTCACTTGGACGTTTATTCTCCATATGCTCCACACATGGGCGGCCTATGGGAGGCTGCTGTAAAGAGCATGAAGTCCCATTTTAAGAAGGTAGCCTCAAACTGTAACTTCACATTCGAAGATTTTACAACATTGCTGGTACGTATTGAAGCTGTTCTCAACTCTAGGCCTTTGTGCGCAATTTCCGAGGATCCAAACGAGTTTTTGCCATCGACACCAGGTCATTTTTTGCGTGGGGCATCCCTTACAGCTCTACCTGAGTCTCCTACTATCCCACCGATGGAATCAATTTCATATATTAATCGATGGCAAAGACTGAAGGTTCTCTTTCATACATTCAGTCAGCGTTGGAAAGCCGAATATGTTACAGAATTTCAGAGACGTTATAAATGGAAATCTTCTAGGAATAACGTTAAGGAAGGTGACTTGGTGATCGTGAAAGAAGATTTCCTCCCCCCTACGGAATGGTGTCTCGGACGAGCGCATGGAAGAAACCATGCGCTCAAACACTGCCTGACATTCCGAAAGAAGCTGTTCAGCGAACGTCGAGAGGCACTAACTAGACAAGCGGCTTGTTTAAACTGTTTTGCATATGACCATACCCGCTCTGAATGTACATCAACCAATCGCTGTCAAACATGCCACGCTAAGCATCACACCATGATTCACCGGGACCAAAAAGAGGCAGATTCTAGCTATGAATATGCCCCAGAACCAAACCAGGTCGACCACAAAACCGCTGTCGCCCTGGCAGTAAATGTTGACCGTGAAGCCGTTGTCCCCCTGGCCGGATAAGGTGTCCTCAGCGAATCAGCTCTCCCTATGACAGAAGATAGTGAATGCGTGCCTAATGTCCAAGTGGCCGTTGAATTTGACAGCGACGTAGCTGTCTCCCTGACAGACGAAGATGAAGCGAAGGCCTTTGAAAGCATGCCTTTCCATGAGCGTCTCACTACATATAAGGGTGCGTTACCTCCTAACTGGCAACCACCACATGCCAGTCGACGCATTGTACCAGTGCTGCAATGTGTATTATCTTCGGGTGGCAAGAATAAGTCGGTCACTATGCTTTTGTGTCCAGAGGTGCGGAAGTCATTCTTGGTGCACGAAAGTGTAAAAGAGCTCGTACCAAATTCCTCACCGACGCACCGCATCTCTTATGCCCGTTTCGAAATTGTGATCCAGGACGGGTCTATAAGCGAACGGTTTGTCTTAACTGAGAAACTGCCCTTTTATGTTGCCCCAGCTATACAACAACCAGAGTTGGTAAAATTCGCCGAAGGTCGCGCAGTAGCTCACCCTGAGCCCCATAACTATGGATGGATCGATGGAGTTATCGGCCAAGATCTCAAGGATATAGTTATCAATGGACCACTACGAAAGTGTGAGAAGAACCCAAACATAATCGTTCAAGAAACAGTATTTGGTGTTGTCTTCAGTGGATCGTGGGCTCGAAGCAATCTCCCTTTTCTCAAGTCCTTCTTGGTCTCACTTGAACGTCGTTTGGATGGAGCATTTGCTTCATAAGCGCAAACCTCCTTCTAGACCCGGGAGTATGTTGAAGTCATATTCAACAGGAGACCAACGAGTCCCCCTGACTCATTTAGAATTTAAGAACAAATGTAGTTGTTAAGTTATCGATTACCGATTAGTACCTTTTTTTGGATTAAGTATCTTTAGTTGTTAATATCTCTACTCTTCTTTTGTTAGTAGAGTGAACTCTTTTTTATTACCTACATATTATTTACCGAAATATTTCCACATAAACACATCACATAGTGAAGTACATGACGCTAGGAGCGTTTTTTGGTTATACCAAATTTTTAGTTTTTAGTCTTAACATAAGCCTCAATAAAGCAAGAAGCTTTCAGTCATAATCCCAAGAAATAGAAAAGTAGTTTCATTTCTCTGGGAAGTACAAGTGGAATTTCTAAATCCCTTAAGGAAATTCTTCATTAGACATAAGTGAAAGGATAGAAAGTAGAAGTTCGGAAAACTAACATGAAGAAGACTGAGATAGTAACGTCTTCCTCAATTACAGTGACTTGAAAAAATCAATTTGGCAAAAAAAAAGGAATTAACCGTGAACATTTTCGTGCGATCATTTTTCACAACTTTCGACGTGGATTATCACGACAAGAGTGCATCGATGAACTTAAATCTTTGTATGGCGATAAAGCACCATCCTATAGCACTGTGAAAAACTGGTTTAATGGATTCAATCGTGGCTGACGCTCGCTCAAAGACGAAGGTCGTGAAGGTCTTCCAAAAACGGCCGTTGTGCCAGAGAACATTGATGCAGTGCGTGAACTGATAATGCATGACCGTCATGTGACATACCGTGAGATAGAGGCATCCTTGGGCATTTCTTCGACATTCGATATTACATGAACACCTGGCCGTAAAAAAGGTTTGTTCTCGTTGGATCCCGCACAATTTGATAATCGCTCAAAAGAAGGCTCGAGTTGATTGGTGCAAAGAAATTTTGAAAAAAGACGTTTATAAGATCGTCACAGGTGACGAATCTTAGATCTATGCGTATGAGCCCGGAACAAAATAGCAATCGACCGTATGGGTCTTCGAAGACGAGCCAAATCCAAGGAAAGTTGTTCATGGAAGAAGCACATCGAAGCAAATGGTCGCCTGTTTCTTCGGCAAAACTGTGGCGACTGTTTCGCTTGAGCAACGTAGGAGGTCAATTCTGAGTGGTACACCACAATTTGTTTGCCTGAAATCTTCGGAGAAATTAGAAAAACGGACAAGAGAAGACGAATCATTGTGCACCATGACAATGCGAGCTCTCACACATCGGCTAAAACCTGCGCCTTTTTGACCGACCAAAACGTCGAATTGATGGGTCATCCGCCGTACAGCCCTGACTTGGCACCCAATACTTCTTTTTTCCCGCACATCAAGAAAAAATGCGTGGTCAACGATTTTCGTCGCCAGAAGATGCTGTTGAAGCGTTCAAAAACCATGTTTTGGAGGTGTCTCAACCGGGGAAAAAAGTGCTTCGACAATTGGTTTGAGCGCATGCAAAAGTGTATAAATCATGCTGGAGAATACTTTGGAAATCAAAAAACCATTTATGATGATATATATTCGCATTTTCATTATTAGGGCAGAAATCTATATAGGAGCCATCGTACAACACCAAAAACACCTTCCAGTCTAACGCAAACACCGTGTTCCTGATCAACAACAACTACCTTGATACCACTATCCCTAACGACAATGGCAGCATTACGACGCAAATCACTAATTACAGGAAAATCTATTGGGAGACCCCTCACTTCATTCATGGCCACGTATGGTTCCTGCACTAGCGAGACAGTACATTCCAATTCACAAAGACACTGGGCAAGATCATACATTGCCGATCTGCTACCTTGGCAATGTAATTGAAGGGCACGGACGGACATGTTAATGTCTAGAATTACCACGGGCAATCAACGACACATACAAGGGGCAAGCCTGGAACAACATACGGTGCCCCGAAGGCCTACCCTTAAACGCACAATTCCTACAATTCAACGGATAAACACAGTATCTTCCATTGTGACCAGACTGGCCATAAAGGATACAAATACTCTGGGTCATTCGGCAATCCTTGACCATATGGTCAAGTCCAAAACACCTCCTACATGTCATGACCAGTTCAAACGAACGGACTCGGAAACTAAACAACCTTACGTAGCATCTACCCTGCTGCAAAAGCTGTTCCTCTAGTACAACACTGACCAGACCATCCGAGGACACTGTCCATGGCTTGCTCACAATTTTCACGCTTTTGGCAAACTCTTCCCTTGAGAGCTTGTCCTTCAGGTTCTTGTCATACAGCTCTCCCATGAACTCGTCAGGAGAGAGCTGTGTGTCAACGCCCTGGACAACCACCATTAGTCCGAGCTTGTCATCCACGCTGACTTGCAAACCAGCTTCCTTGAACTTCTCATTTTTTGCGATCTTCTCACGCTCAGCCTGTGAAGGTGTGTGGATGATCGCACCTTCTCCTCGCAAAGCCTTCACCTCATGAACCCTAACGTTCAGATGAGGCCCAACTTCTCTCTCATGAGGCCCCCACTCTCTCAACCACTTGTTTCCATGTCACATTTCCATCAGTATTCTTTACCTTACACGCCCAAGTTTTCATAACCGGTTCAGGGAGAGCCGACGCCGACACCATAGGTACTGGGCCTACTCCTGCGGGAATTACGCTCACGGGAGCCACGCTCACTGGGGGCATCACCGAGTGAGGCATTCCCCTAGTGGAGTAAACATCCTGCCTACCTCTCAGAAGCTCATTCTCAGAGACTAAACCCATCATTAATGCCTCGTATTCTCCCGACAAACTCATCATCTCTTTCACACGGCTGATACACGGCTTTCTGGAAGTGCGGACTTACCCACGCCCATTACTTCTGGTGACTCCAACTCTAACAGATCTGTAACGTCGAAACGTGAGGGGCTGAGGGAGTCTCTGGACTCTTTGACGCATCTGGCGGGGACATGCTCCTCGATGATACGGACGAAGAGTTCGATAACATCCATGTCGGGGTGGATGTTAATTAGTCGTTTACCAATGATGGTAAGCATTCTACAGATTAACCTTCATCACGCTAAAGCATCTTCAGCGGCTGTATTGCTGCGGAGGAAGGGTGTGAGGTATCAGGACACCCAACTTTAAACTGCTTGTGGCCAACTGTGAAGGCACTGCTAGAACCTGCATTTTGGCCAGGAAAGATCAAAGTATATTTCTCCAGACTAATCTAAGTGGTAAAGACCAAACAGACGTTAGTCTGGAGATCGGTAATCGCAGATATTGGGTGGTCGCCAGATACTTCCCTTATGAAGCTGTAGTACCGACAGCTCTATTCAGAGAAGTAGTAGAAGAAGCAACGTCTGACGAGGTCGATCTGATTATTTGCGCAGACATGAACGCTCATCATACTATCTGGGGTAGTACGGAATAAACAATAGAAGTGATTCGCTTCTTGACTTTATTCTAACTACTAACCTAATTTTTTGTAACATAGGCAATAAACCGACCTTTACAATTAAAGGCAGACAAGAAGTACTCGAATATTCGATTGTCTTCTTTGTAATTTGCATACATTTGAAGCGCACGCTGTACCCCAGAGCTGGATACCATATGTCCAAATGGGCTTCAATACCGTTTTGTATAAAATAACTTTATACTCTGGATATAGGGCAGATCTTTGGCTGATAAGCCACTGAAGTTGATTAGTTTTGAGTTTAATTTGAGTTACTTTAGAGTCTATGTGGCGCGACCACGTCAAACGCCGATCTAAATGGATTCCAAGGTATTTTACATGATCCTTTTGGAGCATCTGTGAATTGAAAATAGAAATTGGAGGACTTGTATCCCTTCGTAGGGTAAAAGTAACATGAGTACACTTTGAGGCATTCACCATTATTCTCCTTTTGTTAACCATTCTTCTAGGATTCGGACATGAGACTGCAGTTGATCGGACGCAACTGAACGGCTTTTGTGAGTACTGACGAAAGCAGTATCGTCCGCAAAAGTAGACGTGTGAAAGTTGGTTATGGGCATATCTGCCGTAAAAATAACGTAAAGTATAGGGCCAAGAATGCTCCCCTGTGGGAAACCCGCATTCATTTTCTTAGGGCTAGAACAAATACCATTTGATTTAACTTTAGTCAAATAACTCCTGAACAGTTTATGCGTGTTGATTGGCAGAAGGTCGCATATTTTGTACAAAAGTCCTTCGTGCCAGACTTTGTCAAATGCTTGGGAAATATCTATGAATAACGCCGAACAGTATTCTTTATTCTCAAAAGATCTTTTGATGCAGGTTACGATACGGTGTACCTGTTCTATAGTATTAAGACTTTTTCTAAAACCAAATTGAGGGTATAATATTGTGTTTTGAAAGTATCGATAGTAAGCTTATAGGGCTTATAGAGGATTTGACTTGAGTTGGATCTTTGCCTGGTTTCGGTATCATCACGATTTCAGACCTCTTCCAAGATAGGGGGAAGTAACCTACACGGAGAATTGCATTGAATAAAAGTAACACAATTTTCAAGGCTGAAAAGGGAAGTTCTTTAATAATTTTCGCTATTATACCATCTCTTCCGGGCGATTTCTTTAATTTTAGTTCTTTGACAGATTTTTCAACATCCTTTATTCTAAGCTTGATTGGGTCAGGAATTATATCATCTATCACGGGCTGATAGATTGGTCGAGGAATTAAATCATCTATCACGGGCGGATAGATTGGGCGAGGAATTATATCTATCACGGGCGGATTGATTTCAGATGTAACACTGTTGGGTGTAAAAACGGACTCGAGGTTGTTTGCGAATGCATTTACTTTCTCTTCTGTGCTTTTTGCCCAGTTCCCATATTCAAGGCGAATTGGGGATTCATGGGCAACAGGGCCTCGCATATTTTTTGTGGCCTTCCAGATACTATAATCTGTTTTCTGGGTTGGATCCAGAGATTGCAAATACCGCGGCTTCAATTTCATCCGTTGTACGTAACGATACACCATCGGATAGGTGTGAGCTAATGTATTTTTTATATTTTAGCCAGTTGGTATACCTAATGGACAAATTGTCACACCCATTTTCATGATTGTTGTAAAGCAGTGTCAAAATGGTAGGCGAATGATCCGATGATAGATCAAGTGATGGACATAGAGATAATTGTTCACGCCTTATATTTTTTATTATAGCGAAATCAATAAAACAATTTCTGGTTGAAAAATGTGTCTCAGAGACTAATAAAGTATCTATACAGTGGTTTCGGAGAAAATTTTCTACCTCATTTCTGTGTTGGCTCGGGCGGTTTGCATTCCAATAACAAATTTTCAGAGGATTTATTTTTGATTTAACACGAGTTGCATTAGCATACTTTAATATCCGGACCGGACCGGAGGATAACAATATGGGTTATCCTCCGGTCCACATTTTTTCAATTTAAAAATATTCCTTTTTGAAAAAATATAGATTTTAATTAGTGTTTAAAAAATAAACATATATCATGCAGCTTTCAAACAACATCCATCTCAATATTACTAAAGCTGAAGTCTTTAGGAATCTAGGTCAAAACAATATATTTAAATATCTCTCGTTGAACAAAAGTTATGACCATTAGAATGCAAGCATAGTTTTGAAGATTTTTCAACAAAATTGTAGAGCCTATATCAGAGCACCATATTTAACATTTCCACCATGTTTCATCAAAATCGGAGACCATCGGCAATTTTTAGGTACAATTAACATGGTTCTTACTGTCAAATATAAAGGTGAACTCTAGCTTGATTAGACTAATTCAAAGCTTGCTCAACAGACGACGCATAACAGCGTGTCTTGAGTCCACAGCTCTAACAAAGTTTGAAAACAGAAATCCTGCTAGATCTAGAATGTTGTGGATGCAAGGTCATGGCATATTCGAATAAATGGAACAGATCTAGTCTTTTCTGAAAGTGCAAAATTTTTAGGAATAATTCTTTCAGACTTAACGCACTGGAACGTGTAAGGAAGGCAAACGTCGCTTTATATTCCTTCATAAAGGCTGTGGGGTCGCGGCGGGGCCTCTCTCCTAAAATCGTTTATTGGATATATATATAGATGTAGAACGTCCAATACTGTTATACGGCATTGTGGTATGGTGGACGGCAACTGACAAACTAACCAACCTACTTTTAGTTCAGAGAACTGCATGCCTGTGCCTTTAGGACTACAACGACTGAATCTCTACAAGCCCTACTCCATATACTGCCGCTTAATATTATGACGAGAGATGTTGCAACCAGAGCGACGCTAAGATTAAACTGCCTATCAATGTGGAGGTACAAGAACTACGATCACATGAGGATATCAAAATGTAGTGCTATGGTAACCGACCGATTGGACTATATACCAACGGTGTACACCTTCGAGAGGAACTACATCACTATGATACCAGCCAGAGATGAATGGGTTGGCAGAATACCACGTAATAAAAACCATCTCCACTTTTATACGGATGGTTCGAAGCTTGATGAAAAGGTTGGCTTCGGAGTGCACTGTGAGAACTTAGTTTGTGTATAGCTCACAGCCTACCAGATACCTGCAGTGTCTATCAAGCCGAAATAATGTAACGGCACAATTAACACTGTGCATTGGAATTCTCTCTATGCTAGCCACTGTGATTTGACGTCATCAAACGCAATTACAACAGCATCCACCAGCGCCACTGTGCTGAGCAATCACAGCGAACGCACGCACGCGCCCACAGACGATCATTGACAGCCACAGCCACTGAGATTGAATATATGGCTATGCTTTTTTTGTTTTTTTCGTCAAGTTGTAGTTGGACGAGTACTCGGGGTACTCATATACCAGGACTGATTATTTGTGTATTTGGTTTTTAGTACAGTATGGGAATGGTACTATTTGGCCTATTTTTTGCTCTTTTGGTTACTTTCGTTGTGTTCCTTTATTTTAATAGTGATGTGTTTCTTACAATCACGCTATAAGTCAATTTTGCATTTGTAAATGAAATAGCAGAGCTCTTTTTTTTTGTTGGTGAGACGAGTTTTTGAGAAGTTGAGGTAAGCTGTTGTAAAGCGTAAAGATTTCGAAATCTTTCCTTTCCTCGCTGAATTTTTTGCATTTCAATAACAAATGGTCTTCCGTTTCAGGAGTTTTGCAGAAGTATGGCTATGCTTATACTTTCATGTTCTGGGTGTAACATTAAAGTACATAAAAACATATGCTGTGAATTTAATTCTCGTTCACTTTGTATTGCCAGTGGTATAAGGTCGTCGGCTTAATGCTATTTTGTTCCATACGCCATTTTGTATGAACGGAGAAAAACGCAATTTATTGTTTGAGTAAAAACGGGACTGAAGAGATACACACTTTTTATTCCATAGTGTTCCCAACAGTGTTTGTATGATTCTCATGCATTTCTATGTCATTACATTCAAAAATAAGCAAGTAATAAAAATTTGTGTACATGCATTTTGGTCCATATCCACTTTTGTTTTAATATTTTTTCGTATTTGTATTACATGGACCACGAAGAAGGTCGGTGTGGAAGGAGAGTAATTTACGTATTGTGATCTAAAGAACGTAAAATAGTGAGTAAAAGATATAGGGCGATAAAAAATGAAGACATAGAACAAAAATATCAAAATTATATCCCGTAAATCAGAGTTAAATCGATTTACTCTAGCAATATCTCGAAAACTAGACGAGATGGGAAAAAAAATATTGCAGATTCTGAAAGAGCATGCTTTAAACCCATAGCACCAACTCCTAACTCAAAAAACACAAAATGGTGTATGCACCAAAATAGCATTAAGCCGGCGAGGTGTCGACGTTTTTCAGTCAATTGTGTGGATCAACGGATCTACCAATATGGTCAGCCCGTTTACGCGGTTCGCCCGCTTACACGATTAGCTCGCTTACGAGGTTCGCCCTCTTACGCGGTTCGCCCGCTTACGCGATTCGCTCGCTTACGAGGTTCGCCCTCCTACGCGGTAAGACTGCACCCGTGATCAGAACTCTTACGCGGTTCGCCCGCTTTCGCGATTTGCTCGCTTACGCTATTCGCTCGCATACTCGGTTCGCCCGCTTCTTTAAATAGTTGTCTTTATGCCACCTCTCACTAAATAAAACCGTCTGTTCCGTTCATTCTCAGGTTATCCTCGAAGGCTAATCTTACTCCGCTGCCCCGAAGACGCCGCATAATCCGCCAACCGCCTGTGCGTCAGAACTAGGTAACTCGCCGAATCCAAATCAACACACCACATAATCCGCCAAACGCCAGTGCGTAGTGTCGTCCGCCGCCACCGAAATTCGGCGAGTTTGCGAGGCATCCGTCAAGCACCTGTGTGAGGCATCCGTCAAGCGCCACGATATTCTACATGCAATACTGCTAGCCTTCCCTACAATCTTCATCGACCATTATTCTGCCATCTACATCTGGAACAAGCAAATATCAACGAACTAGATGACGTGTATCCCATACTCCTGCGTGTAGAGCGAAACTCCGTCCGAAATGCACTGAAGTGGTTTCGAGTGAAGAGAATCGACATTACAACGTGTTCGGAATTTCGCATGGAAGTTGAAAAATTATTTTTATCGAAAAGACATTTAACCCAAATGGCACTGTCGTTCTATTACCGGCGGCAGTATAACAGGGAAAGTGCTAAAGATTACATCCTACAAATGCTCGCCACTGGCGTCAGCACCCACAACTCCGGGAGATGAACCATCTAGATAGAATATATGAAGGTCTCAAGCCTGATTACAGACACTACATACGAAGTCATCATTTCCACAATTAGTCTAACTAATGACTTCGAACAGTTAAAAATGGATGAATCAAGACAAAGTCAGCCACATACATCACATATGGTCTCGGAGCAACCAGGGGAGTATAGGAGACATAGCCACTAGCCACAGTCATTTGCGATCACTTTGTACAAATGTGGGTTTGCGTTTCTGTTCATATTGTGGAAAAGACGTTATTTTAACACGTCAGTGTTCCTGTCGAGACACTTCCAATAGCCAAAGTGAAGATGTGCCCTAGAGTCGCTATTTCATTACAGTTACCATCTGCAATCGTCAAATTGATGCACTCGTAGATACAGGCGCCACATCCAGTTATATATGTGCTGCGTTGAGGCATTATTTGTGTAGGCGTGGGCTGCATGTCCTAGACATGGAACGGCATGTACAAAGGCGGATCAGCGACTCACCTCATGCTCCGATATGTATGACTTATTTAGTATTTAATTTAGCGGAAAATCCACGCTGCTGAGAGTAGCTGTAATCACATCACTGGCGTATACACTGATTCTTGGCATGGATTTCTTAAGTCAACGAAACATCAGACTGTATATCGACGACACAGCCCTAACCACAAACAGAGATCCCATTAAATTTCCGCAATCTCTTTACACTATGACATCGCGTGATTTCCCGGCTACCGAGCAAAACGAGAAATCGGTGTTACTTCTCCACGAACATCAATCCCGATTTGAGAAATGCAGAGCCCTTAGAAAATTTAACATTAAAAGACAGTCCAAACAAAAGTATTTTCCACGTCAGCTACGATGACTGTCACTAACGTAGAAAAGAAAAATGCTGGCTGAAAGACACACCGAACGATCTTTCATACCATAGAGTTTGTCCAGACCAACGGCACTGATGGAAGGCAACGGTAAATGCGAAGATACAAAAACGCTAACACATACGAGAAACTTCTGTAGTATCGTATACCACAGTAAAAGACATTCAACCTCAAAACATCTGCGGCGACGTAACTGGATGTCAAATGTCGGCAATAAAGTCTGTCGAAGGAAGAAGTTTATACCATTCATCGCAGAAAAAATTAATTTCACCTTCAAGTTTTGAGAACCACGCACCGTATTCCAGATCAAAAATCCAAACATTGTCGAACTGGATAATAGTTCAGGTAAAATAATTGACACGAAAACATATGACCGAAACCCGAAGCCTGATAAGAGAGAAATTCTTAAATTTAAGTATAAACAATAAGATGAAACTAAAATAAGAGAAAAAGAAGCTGTAGGACAGACAAAAAAATTATAATATATTGTTTAAGCCAGCTTACTAATATATACATTAATATCTAATTAGTACATAGAGTGCTCTCCGGAGAGTAAAGATATGGACAGTAGTGATGGCTTCATGGTCAAAACTCGCCCAAATAAGCAAAGAAAATCCAATGGTTTCTCTTTTTTTAAGTAGGGGGGGGGGATGTAACGGACAAACCCCATTTTGTCCGCTCATAATCACTTTTACCACTGTGCATTGGAATTCTCTCTTTGCTAGCCACTGTGATTCGCCATTGACGTCATCAATTGCAATAACAACAGCATCCACCATCGCCACTGTGCTGAGCCATCACAGCGAACACACGCACGCACCCACAGACACCATTGACAGCCACAGCCACTGAGAATGAATATATGGCTATGCTTATAGTTACTTTCATGTATTAGAACAGTCCTCTTCAGGAGGACGGTTCGCCCGCTTACGCGATTCGCTCGCTTACGAGATTCGCCCTCTTACGAGGTTCGCCCTCTTACGCTGTTCGCCCTCTTACGCGGTTCGTCCGCTTACGCGATTTGCTCGCTTACGCGGTTCGCCCGCTTACGCGATTTGCTCGCTTACGCGATTTGCTCGCTTACGCGATTTGCTCGCTTACGCGATTTGCTCGCTTACGCGATTTTCCCGCTTACGCGATTCGCTCGCATACGCGGTTCGCCCACTTATTCAAATAATTGTCGTTATGCCACCTCTAACTAACTAAAACCGTCTGTTCCCTTCATTCGCAGGTTATCGTCGAAGGGCAATCTTACTCCGCTGCGCCGAAGACCAAGTCAACGCCGCATAATCCGCCAACCGCCTGTCAGAACTAGGTCACTCGCCGAATTCAAATCAACAAATTCAAATCAATAAAATAAAATACAATAAATAAATGCATTATTAACTGTTGTACAAAGAAAACACGATAAATAAAACCTGGATTTCGTGTCCTGGAAGGGGAAAATAGTGTGTTCTTATTTAAGGTTTTGTGGGTCCTTGCATTGATCCTGGAGGTGGCTGAACTACCTCAGCCTATGAATAAAACCTCATTACAATAATGACAATGTGGGATGTCGTCAAGTGGCTGAGTCGCAACATTGTAACCAACACTGGCGTTGTCATTTACTCGGACAGCCAGGCGGCCGTCAAATTTCTGAAGGCCACATCCCTAAATTCACAAACAGCCCTCGACTGCCGCAGATCTCATAACGAGATGGCTGAGCAATTTAGTATACACCCCAAATTCTCTAAGAATTTGCATATACTGCGCCTTTATCTACGTGCAAGCTTTGGCTTAGGAAAGAGGTCATCAGGCAGTCCAACGAAAGATGGACAGAAATCGGCACCTGTAGGATAGCTAGAAAAATCTGGCCCAGGTATGACCTGAGAAGGTCAAAATATCTCCTCGCACTAGAAAGGAAACAGTCTAACAGATCTTTTCGGTACCGATATTCGTACTATCGATACGTTAGACATTTCAGCCCGTGGTAACATTAGGGACCTAAACTGGTCTATGTGAGCTGACAAAAAACGGCTCCCACCCTAACCTAAACCTTCCATTGCTCTTATAACCTACCACGTCATTTACGCGAGTATAATCTATTTTAAAACGGTGATTCTATTGTGAACGAGTTCGTAGCGTGTCTGTAGGCTGGATTTCAATCTGGCCATTGAAATCTGATACCGAGGAACGAAAATAATCATTCAAACAATTTACTTTGACCTCATATCGACATTTTCTGTAACATGAGAATAATTAAGATCAACATTGTTCCCTCGTCTCGTATAAAATATTAGGTGAAAGATAGAAGCACTCTGTCGAAAATGTAAACTAATGCAGCAAATTGTTAACATCAAAAAACATTGACATAACACGGTGAAAAAAATAGAAATTTGGAGAAGAGTTACAAAATATGTCATAAATTTAATTATATACAAGTAAACTTAAAACAAGAACACAAATGTAGTTTGTGTTCCACAAAACGAAGAACATTGTATTCTATTCTTACAAATTTATGAAAAAATCCTAATAAAAAATCTGATTTGAATCGACACATCGATTTGGTTCTCATAAAAACGGAATTAGTAAAATTGATTTTTCAAGTTAAATAATGTTTCATGGTTTAATGATAGAAAAATATAACGTCAATAATAATTCAGATGACGAACTGAAATTGTACCAAAATTATTCCATTTCTAAGATGTAGTGAAATATTTTAATAAAAGATAGATTTTTTTTAACAAATGTTAATTTATGCTTTAGCTGTTTTTATCCTTACTTAAATTAATTAAAACTAAATTAAAACACAATACACAGCCTCAATATACATAAACAAGAAGTGTCTCGTTTATGTGAAGCTTTCTTTGCAAATTATGAGTAATTGTGTAATACGATGGGCCCTAAAGATATATCGCGGTATATAAGACATATGTTCGAGGACAATCGTTTATTGAGGACTTCATAGAAAAACTTCTGGCGAAGAAGAAGTCCCCTAATTCCTCTCTCCCACTTCACCTTCCCCCTTGTGATACTGAGATTTTTTCTGGTGATTATAAATCTTGGCCCACGATCAGAGATATGTCCTCCGCCCTTTATAAAGATAATGAACACATCAGCAATATCCAAAAAATGTATTATCTGATGCAAAGGACGGAAGGTGAAGCCCGCGATATAATAAAGACTTGTCCTATAACTAATGAGGGTTTTAGTCAGGCTTGGCAAAATTTAGTCGATCGTTACGAGAACAAGAGGGTTCTCGTAAACGCCCAACTTAAAATATTATTCAATCTTGCCCCCGTAAGTAAAGAATCTGGACCCTCAATTAAACATTTACAGCGTACAATGAGTGACTGCATAACTAATTTATCACTATTGGGTATAGATACAAAGAATTGGGACGTTATATTTGTCTTTATATGTTCCACCCGTCTTCCAGAAGTTACCTTAGGACTTTGGGAGCAATCCCAAGGGTCTAGTTCGAATTTGCCGAAATGGGAAACACTGGATAAGTTCTTGACCGCCAGGTATCAGACCCTTGAGTCTGTCTTTGACATCAAAGGCCCCTATAATTCTTCCTCGCAACAACAGTTCCTTCCGCTCCTGCACAGCAGAAATGCCCCTTATGTTCTGATTCACATCCCCTAAGATTATGTGAAGACTTCCTTCGAATGTCAGTGAGTAATAGGATCGAAACTGTTAAGAGACTCAAATGTTGCACCAATTGTTTGGCTTCTTCGCACACATTTTCCAACTGCAAGAGTTCGAATAGTTGTTTCTTTTGTAAGCAGAAGCACCATTCGCACCTTCACAGGAAGGAATCATCGGTACAAGTAGTCCGAGTTTCGAGCTCACGTTCTGGATATTCCCAAGGTACAGGAAATCCAGCCCGCTCAGATGCTGAGGACGTTCCGACGACCTCAGCAGCTGCCCAATCTTTACAGACTTTTGCAACCGCGTTGCAATCTAATCAGTTCTCCACAGTTCTTCTGGGAACAACTATTGTGGATGTAGGTAGTCATGGTGTTAAATGTGCAGCGAGGGCTTTAATAGATCCCGCGTCTCAAGCTACTTTTATTTCTAGAAAGTTGCAAAGGAAGCTATCTTTGCCGATATTCCCCACCGCTACTGCAAATATTGTAGGTCTGAATGGTGCTGTTTCAGCCAAGACGACCAGAATTTGTAGAATATCGCTGAGTTCTCCTATTGATCCAACGTTTGAGCTCACTACTGATGCATATGTAGTCGATAAATTGACAGGTCGCCTTCCCACCTATTCATTGTCCCGATTGGTTGATGCCGATTTGCGAGAACTTACAATGAACGATTTGAAATGTTCCCATATGGATCTTTTGTTAGGTGGTGACATATTTTCCCGCATAATGCATACAGACGTCCATAAGCACCCTAATGGTGATCTGATTGCCCAAAGATCTGTTTTTGGGTGGATAGTGACTGGAAAAGTCCCCGAAACCAAGCCCCTACAATCAGTGGTGTCGTTTTATAACCACATGGAGTTGAATGATCATCTTGCTCGGTTCTGGGAGATTGAAGATGTACCGAGGGTATGCACTATGTCGGAAGAAGATAAATTGTGTGAGGATTTGTATCGTCGTTCTACTTTTCGAAATGAAGACGGTCGATATGTTGTTTCATTGCCTTTCAAGCGTGAATACCCCATAGATTTACAGCTAGGGATGTCCCGAAATGCAGCCGTTTCGCAATTTAAACGAAATGAGTCTCGATTGTTGAAAACCCCCGAACTTAAAACGCAATATGATGCCGTATTGCAAGAATACTCAGAATTAAGTCATATGACAAAAGTATTGTCAAATAATTCGACACCTCCACATTTATCATATTATTTGCCTCACCAGTGATCAAACCCGATAGCGCCACAACTAAACTACGTGTGGTGTTTAATGCCTCCAGCCCCACTTCAAATGGCGTAAGCCTTAATAATATTTTGTATACTGGGCCCGTTTTACAGGCAAATCTGATTTTTAGATTTGTCTATAGTGCCGACATTGAGAAAATGTATCGGCAAATTCTAATCCATCCGGATCACACCTCATATCAGCGAATTGTATTCCGTACAGCCCGTGATGACGAAATCCAGAATTTCGGACTGCGTACAGTCACCTTTGGTGTGAATTGTGCCCCTTATTTAGCTATACGGACCCTTTTTAAACTAGCTGACGATGTGGAGTCTGAATATCCGCTAGCAGCTGAGATAATAAGATCACAGATGTATGTCGATGATATCTTGGCCGGTGCTCATACCCAAGAAGAAGCAATGACGGGCCGTGATGGACTTATTAAAGTTTTAGGCTGCGCTGGGTTTAATCTGCGCAAGTGGACGTCTAATGGACAATGTCTATTGCAAGATTTACCCCCCGAATACTTATTTGACAGAGAGTTTTTGAACATCTCTGATGACAGTACCGCGAAGACTCTGGGTTTACGTTGGAACGCTGGAAAAGATACTTTCTTTTTCAAGCTTGTTTCGGCCCATAATAGATTAACCGTCACCAAACGCGCCGTTTTGTCAGAGATTGCAAAATTGTTTGATCCAGCCGGTTGGTTGGCCCCGAAGATTATTGTTGCTAAAATAATAATGCAACAAATCTGGAAAGACAAAACGGATTGGGACGAATGTTTGAAACCCATGACATTGAGCAGATGGCTGGCATTTTTGGATGATTTTTGTGATGCTTCTGAGAAAGCATATGCGGCCTCACTATACATTCGAATTTGTATCGCGCCAGGTGAATATGTCACTAACTTGCTCACAGCGAGAACTAAAGTAGCGCCACTCAAGGTTGAATCCTTGCCCCGTTTAGAGCTTTGCGGTGCAACTCTATTGGCAGAAATGGTTGAGACTCTTCGTATTGAATTGAGACTCCCTACAATTGAGACATTCTATTGGACTGATTCCACAATAGTTTTGTCGTAGCTTCAGAAGCCCCCGTGCCACTGGCCTACGATCGTCGCTAATAGAGTCTCGAAAATATCTAATAATGTTGGTACTGAAAATTGGCACCATGTTGTATAGCATGACGACCCTGCCGATGTAGCTTCTCGAGGTATTCTAGCCCGTGATCTTATATCACATGACCTTTGGTGGAAAGGTCCTGCTTGGTTATGTCGCCCTCGTTCAGAGTGGCCGAAATCAACATTTAGAATTATGACAAACCTCGAAACTCGTCCAGTTCGAGTAAATTTGATCCAAGTATCTGTATCAGAAGATATCTTGGCCCATTTCTCTGATTTGCCTAGAGCTATGAGAGTATTAGCTTATGTATTTCGATTTTATAATCGTATACACCCGAAACATAAGGCCACACAGACGTATTCTTCCCTTGAACTGCAACAAGGTGAGATCAGCTTTGTAAAAGGTCGTCTGGTGATTCTTTGTCAACGTATGCACTTCTCTGAATATGCTGCGTTGGAGAACAATGCGCAAGTTTCTCGAAAGAGCCCTTTATTAAACTTTAACCCATTCATAGATTCTAGTGGATTTATGAGGATGAATGGTCGACTTGCGCGTTCTCCCACTCTCACTTATAATGAAAGATTCCCCAAAATTCTACCCTATAACGGTCGTTTCACCATGTTGTACTTGGAATATATTCACAAGTATTCGGTACACGGTGAGAACTCGTTAATGCTTAGATTGATGAGATTAGAATTTTTGGTTCCTAAATTAAAGAATCTTTTAAAAGACGTTATCCATAATTATCGTGCATGCGCATTGTTTCGGAAGAAAGTGTCGGTAAAATTATGGCCGCACTTCCCCCTGAAAGAACTGCACTTTCACGTCCATTTACATGCGCAGAAGTCTATTTTAGGCCCCGATGAAAGGGTACGAGTAGTCGATGTCCGAACGGCTAGTGACGTTCATACTAGACCTGTTGCTCGTACTCTTTCCAAATACGATTATAGAGCAGAATTAATTCGTTTCCTTTTCTGCGTGTGTGTGTTGTCCAAGTTTTACTCTCCAGAAAGATGTCTGGCCCCATCCTCAACAACATGCACCCCAAACTCGCAACAACAACGTCCGCCCAACAAAACGCTATGGTCGCCCCAACAACAATGGTCGTGTGGATCTGGAGCTACAGACCACGATTGCAGCCGAAATATCCATCACCCGTGGACAAAAATGCATTCGAGATCTAGCCCTGACAGTGGACCCACCACCATTATAATACCAGCTATATGTAATTTTGTAATTTGTGCATGTCCTTACATTTTGAATTGTGTGATTGAATTCTCGTCCTGGTGTCCAGCCTAGCTCCTGCTTGTCTCTATGTTGAACTCCTGCAAGGGGGCGAAGGATGAAAAGATGAAGTAGAATAAGTTGACATTTATGACGGGAGCGAAGTTCGCGTTCCCTCTCTTTTTAGTTTACGATTAGACTCCAAAATAAACAAACGAACCCGAAGGTACGACTACCCCCGAGTTTTATTTAAAATATAGAAAACCCATAATTTATTTGTGTTTTTATTTCCCCCATCACCCGGGTAAAATTTTTTTGTGAATACCGAGAAATTTATTGGTCCTTCGAGCCGGATAATTCCGCCCGAATTAATTTATTGATAAAATAATTTACCCGAGTGATTCTCTTTTTAGATCCCGACGATCAGTTTGGCAGCGTTGCCCCCGAACACATTATTGTAATAAATTCCCTTATTTCCTCACAAACCAACCAGCCAACATAAGGTAATGTTTTGATTTCGAGAGTGTCAAAATAAATAAACCAAAGCAAAGTGTAAGAGTGGATCACAAAAAGAAATTAATAAATAAACCAGTAAGGAAAGGCTAAAGTCGGGCGGTGCCGACTATATAGTACCCTACACCACTCTCGTAATATTGAATAACTCTGATATATAAATTTTGTAATTCCTGTATAAATTGTTTACATAAATTTACTTTTGGGACATTTTATACTTAAATAATACCCTGTACCACAGTGTGGTGTAGGGTCGAAAAACGATTGGATCTAAAGAGCCAAATCGGATGAAACATATATATGGGAGCTATAGCTAAATCTTTACCGATTTTCTTCAAATTCGGCAATGTTGGTTCATGAATCAAGAAACTCTACCATTCTAAATTTCAAAACGATTGGATGTAAAATATAGCTTCTATAGAACTAAAGGGCCAAATCGGACGAAACATATATATGGGAGCTATAGCTAAATCTTAACCGATTTTCTTCAAATTCGGTAGCGTTGGTTCATGGATAAAGAAACTCTACCATTCAAAATTTCAAAACGATTGGATGTAAAATACAGCTTTTATAGGACTAAAGGGCCAAGCTATAGCTAACTCTTAACCGATTTTCTTCAAATTCGGCAGTGTTTGTTCATGGATCAAGAAACTCTACCATACTAAATTTCAAAATGATTGGATGTAAAATACAGCTTCTACAGGACTAAAGGGCCAAATCGGACGAAACTAAACTAAATCTTAACCGATTTCGGTAGTGTTGGTTCATGGATCAATAAACTCTACCATTCTAAATTTCAAAATAATTGGATGTAAAATACAGCTTCTTCAGGACTAAAGAGCAAAATCGGACGAAACATATATATGGGAGCTGTAGCTAAATCTTAACCGATTTTCTTCAAATTCGGCAATGTTGGTTCATGGATCAAGAAACTCTACCATTCTAAATTTCAAAACGATCGGATGTAAAATACAGCTTCTATAGGACTAAAGGGCCAAATCGGACGAAAGATATATATGGGAGCTATATCTAAATCTGAACCGATTTCAACCAAATTCAATAGCGATCTTAAGAGCCGCGAAATACTCTAAACTGCAACATTTCAGAACGATCGGAGTGAAATTGCGACCTGTAGTCGACGAACAACTTTACATGGACAGACGGACGGACGGACAGACACAGCTAGTGATTCTGAGTCGATCGGTATACTTTAAGGTGGGTCTAGCTGTGTTATTTTCAGGTGTTACAAACATCTGCCGTGAAACAAACTTATAATACCCTGTACCACAGTGTGGTGTAGGGTATAAAAAGAACCACCACTGCAGTGTCTGATTTGCTGTTGTTGTCATCGTTGAAGCTGTGGTTAACGATAGCCAACGACCATCCAATTGCTTGTTACCCCCACTCCCGTTCCTCGACAGTAGACTATTCGAACGTCGATTTGAGTGTGCGTGTGTGTGTGCGTGTTGTATTGATTGCAATACAAGTTTGGTCAAACCACATTTTTGTACATTATTCTTTTTCATCAAAACGCACAGTGGGCCCGAAGTGAAAAAAAGGTGAATGCACTTTTATTTCAAAAATTGTTTTGAAAATTTAAAATAATAAAAATTGTGGTAATAATTTTTGAATTTTTATTGTTATATTCACAGTGTTGCGAAACTAATTTGTAGTTTCGCCCTATAAATAACTACATCCTCTTACACATTGTTTATTATATTAATACGTAGTTTGCGTTGAACAGTGGTGTTGGTTAGACAAAAAGTAGAGTAGTTTTTGTCAAAATATATATACATATTTATCTTGGCCTTAGAGTCACACAATCCAAAAGTCAAATTTGATTAGGTGAGCCCGTTTATCAAAGTTTTATTAAGAAATTAGTCATTTCAGCCCCCTATTTTTGAGAAATATTTATCTTTTGTCGATTTCTTTGTTGTTAACCTAATTTATTAAATAAATATGAGTGATCTCAACAATCTTATTAGAAGCGGTGATCGCGTGACTGATTTGGAGTTCTTCGTAACCTCTATAGGTTCTGAAGAACACACAATACACAGCCTCAATATACATAAACAAGAAGTGTCTCGTTTATGGGAAGCTTTCCTTGTAAATTATGAGGAATTGTGTAATACGATGGGCCCTAAAGATAATATAAAAGAAGTTAAGTCAAAATATATCGCGGTATATAAGACATATGTTCGAGGACAATCGTTTATTGAGGACTTCATAGAAAAACTTCTGGCGAAGAAGAAGTCCACTAATTCCTCTCTCCCAATTCACCTTCCCCCTTGTGATACTGAGATTTTTTCTGGTGATTATAAATCTTGGCCCACGTTCAGAGATATGTTCTCTGCCCTTTATAAAGATAATGAACACATCAGCAATATCCAAAAAATGTATTATCTGATGCAAAGGACGGAAGGTGAAGCCCGCGATATAATAAAGACTTGTCCTATAACTAATGAGGGTTTTAGTCAGGCTTGGCAAAATTTAGTCGATCGTTACGAGAACAAGAGGGTTCTCGTAAACGCCCAACTTAAAATATTATTCAATCTTGCCCCCGTAAGTAAAGAATCTGGACCCTCAATTAAACATTGACAACGTACAATGAGTGACTGCATACCTAATTTATCACTATTGGGTATAGATACAAAGAATTGGGACGTTATATTTGTCTTTATATGTTCCACCCGTCTTCCAGAAGTTACCTTAGGACTTTGGGAGCAATCCCAAGGATCTAGTTCGCCTATGTCGAAGGAAGATCAGTGGAAACAGCTCTGCATGAGGTAGTGCACCACATAGAAGAGTCCTTCAGTAAAGAAATGTATACACTTGCTGTTTGCATAGACATTGAGGGCGCATTTAACAATGTACAGACCGATACACTTATCCAGTCCTTAGACGAGTTTCAGGTTGACCGGGCGCTGAAAAACTGGATTAACAATATGCTAAGGAATAGGTGGATTATTTGTGGGTCATATGACGTAAAAATTAGAGACAAGGTAAATCGTGGTATACCTCAGGGGGGCATTTTATCGCCTCTTCTATGGGTTACGACGATACACAGTCTCCTAAAAGCCCTCACCAATGAAGGACTTAAACCAGTCTGTTATGCAGACGACGTTGTAATACTTCTAAGGGGCTTTCATCCAAATCTATTATGCAGAAGAGCTGAAGAGGCACTTAACATAGCATATAACTGGGCACAACCAAGGGGATTAAATGTTAACCCAGACAAAACAGAAATATGTCTATTTACAAGGAAAACGAAGATCCCACGTTTTACCCCGCCTCGATTTCTGAATAAGACAATTGCTATAACTAAAAAGGTAAAATACTTGGGAGTAATCTTGGATCAGAAACTGTACTGGAAAGATCATCTTGAAGAAAGAGTTACAAAGGCACACAGATGTTGGTCGTTGTGCAGAAGAGCTATATGTTTAAAATGGGGACTACGTCCAAATATGACTCACTGGCTTTACATGAGCGTGATTAGACCAATAATCACCTACGCCTCTGCAGTGTGGTGGACATCAATGGACAAGAAGTGCAACGTAATACCTTTGCAAAAAATTCAACGTATGTGCTGTCTAGGCATAAGCGGGGCATTTAGAACTGCACCAACAAAAGCGTTGGAGACTATACTGCACATCCAACCTATAGACATCCGTATAAAGTATGAGGCAGCCCTCACAGCAAGACGTCTACAAGTGATGGGTGAATGGATAAATCGAGACCACAAGTCGTACCATCAGAAGATTTCAGAATATCTAGTTGGTCACATTCAAACGCCAGAAATCTCGGACCGCATTCCTGAAGTGCGGCCTACAGCTACCTGTGATACGTTTGTGCCAGACAGACGCTCCTGGGAAAATGGAACTTTGGCCCATGTGCCAGTGGGAACCAGCTGCTACACGGATGGGTCCAAGCGAGGAGGAAGGACGGGTCTGGGACTTTTTATTGATGAACCAGAAGTCAAACTTCACTTCCGCCTCCCTGACCATAACACGGTATTTCAAGCAGAAGTTCGAGCAATCACGGAGTGTGTGAACTGGCTCAGTAACACGACAAAGCCTAAATATGTCAACACCGTCACAGATAGCCAAATGGCGATTCAAGCAATAACATCGGAAAGGGTCAAATCCAGAACTGTGTTGGACTGTAAAAGAACGATAAATGATTACTCAGCCCATGGTCAATTGCGTATTTGCTGGGTACCAGGACACAACGGAGTGATTGCAAATGAACGGGCAAACAGCTTGGCTTCAAAGGGCAGAGAACTTCGAGTAATAAACTTGGAAAATTGGAAACCATTCGAAGCCACGAAAAATGAGTTGAAGCACTGGGCAGTGATGGCTCACAAAACTGTGTGGAATAGCGCCACAGTAGGAGCAACTGCAAAGATACTGTGGGGTGACCTAAATGAAAAGAAAACAAGAAGTCTTCTGATACTAAACAAGATCGATATTAGTAAGATGATGAGTGTTCTAACGGGACACTCAAGCTTACAAGCACATCTTCATCGCATAGGACTAGCAGGAAACGACGAATGCAGGGCATGCAGAGAAAACATCGAAACGATGGAACATTTTCAGTGTCACTGCCCGGCTTTCACACATGCAAGATCCCAACATTTCGGGTCCGTCATATTACCAGACTTGACTCATCTCAGAGAATATGACTGGAAGATACTGAGAAAATTCGTGTCTAGTACCGATTTTCTGTAACTCGTGAGGTATAAAAAGATCATAAATAAGGAGCGCACAACAGGCCGAACCACTGGCTTAAGTGTATGTCCATGGACATGAGACGTTTAAACGTCTCCTCTCTTCAACCTAACCTAACCTAACCTAGTTCGAATTTGCCGAAATGGGAAACACTGGATAATTTCTTGACCGCCAGGTATCAGACCCTTGAGTCTGTCTTTGACATCAAAGGCCCCCATAATTCTTCCTCCTCATCTGGTACAGGTCAAGTCAAGAAAAGTATTAGCCCGAAAAGTAAACCTAACCTCAGTAAACGGAATAGTTGTTTCCATTCACCATTCGCACTTTCACAGGAAGGAATCATCGGTACAAGCAGTCCGAGATTCGAGCTCACGTTCTGGATATTCCCAAGGTACAGGAAATCCAGCCCGCTCAGATGCTGAGGACGTTCCGACGACCTCAGCAGCTGCCCAATCTTTACAGACGTTTGCAACCGCGTTGCAATCTAATCAGTTCTCCACAGTTCTTCTGGGAACAACTATTGTGGATGTAGGTAGTCATGGTGTTAAATGTGCAGCGAGGGCTTTAATAGATCCCGCGTCTCAAGCTACTTTTATTTCAGCCAAGACGACCAGAATTTGTAGAATATCGCTGAGTTCTCCTATTGATCCAACGTTTGAGCTCACTACTGATGCATATGTAGTCGATAAATTGACAGGTCGCCTTCCCACCTATTCATTGTCCCGTTGGTTTATGCCGATTTGCGAGAACTTACAATGAACGATTTGAAATGTTCCCATATGGATCTTTTGTTAGGTGGTGACATATTTTCCCGCATAATGCGTACAGACGTCCATAAGCACCCTAATGGTGATCTGATTGCCCAAAGATCTGTTTTTGGGTGGATAGTGACTGGAAAAGTCCCCGAAACCAAGCCCCAAACCACATGGAGTTGAATGAGATTGAAGATGTACCGAGGGTATGCACTATGTCGGAAGAAGATAAATTGTGTGAGGATTGGTATCGTCGTTCTACTTTTCGAAATGAAGACGGTCGATATGTTGTTTCATTGCCTTTCAAGCGTGAATACCCCATAGATTTACAGCTAGGGATGTCCCGAAATGCAGCCGTTTCGCAATTTAAACGAAATGAGTCTCGATTGTTGAAAACCCCCGAACTTAAAACGCAATATGATGCCGTATTGCAAGAATACTCAGAATTAAGTCATATGACAAAAGTATTGTCAAATAATTCGACACCTCCACATTTATCATATTATTTGCCTCACCATGCAGTGATCAAACCCGATAGCGCCACAACTAAACTACGTGTGGTGTTCAATGCCTCCAGTCCCACTTCAAATGGCGTAAGCCTTAATAATATTTTGTATACTGGGCCCGTTTTACAGGCAAATCTGATTTTTAGATTTGTCTATAGTGCCGACATTGAGAAAATGTATCGGCAAATTCTAATCCATCCGGATCACACCTCATATCAGCGAATTGTATTCCGTACAGCCCGTGATGACGAAATCTAGGATTTCGGACTGCGTACAGTCACCTTTGGTGTGAATTGTGCCCCTTATTTAGCTATACGGACCCTTTTTAAACTAGCTGACGATGTGGAGTCTGAATATCCGCTAGCAGCTGAGATAATAAGATCACAGATGTATGTCGATGATATCTTGGCCGGTGCTCATACCCAAGAAGAAGCAATGACGGGCCGTGATGAACTTATTAAAGTTTTAGGCTGCGCTGGGTTTAATCTGCGCAAGTGGACGTCTAATGGACAATGTCTATTGCAAGATTTACCCCCCGAATACTTATTTGACAGAGAGTTTTTGAACATCTCTGATGACAGTACCGCGAAGACTCTGGGTTTACGTTGGAACGCTGGAAAAGATACTTTCTTTTTCAAGCTTGTTTCGGCCCATAATAGATTAACCGTCACCAAACGCGCCGTTTTGTCAGAGATTGCAAAATTGTTTGATCCAGCCGGTTGGTTGGCCCCGAAGATTATTGATGCTAAAATAATAATGCAACAAATCTGGAAAGACAAAACGGATTGGGACGAATGTTTGAAACCCATGACATTGAGCAGATGGCTGGCATTTTTGGATGATTTTTGTGATGCTTCTGAGAAAGCATATGCGGCCTCACTATACATTCGAATTTGTATCGCGCCAGGTGAATATGTCACTAACTTGCTCACAGCGAGAACTAAAGTAGCGCCACTCAAGGTTGAATCCTTGCCCCGTTTAGAGCTTTGCGGTGCAACTCTATTGGCAGAAATGGTTGAGACTCTTCGTATTGAATTGAGACTCCCTACAATTGAGACATTCTATTGGACTGATTCCACAATAGTTTTGTCGTAGCTTCAGAAGCCCCCGTGCCACTGGCCTACGATCGTCGCTAATAGAGTCTCGAAAATATCTAATAATGTTGGTACTGAAAATTGGCACCATGTTGTATCGCATGACGACCCTGCCGATGTAGCTTCTCGAGGTATTCTAGCCGGTGTCTTATACCACATGACCTTTGGTGGAAAGGTCCTGCTTGGTTATGTCGCCCTCGTTCAGAGTGGCCGAAATCAACATTTAGAATTATGACAAACCTCGAAACTCGTCCAGTTCGAGTAAATTTGATCCAAGTATCTGTATCAGAAGATATCTTGGCCCATTTCTCTGATTTGCCTAGAGCTATGAGAGTATTAGCTTATGTATTTCGATTTTATAATCGTATACACCCGAAACATAAGGCCACACAGACGTATTCTTCCCTTGAACTGCAACAAGGTGAGATCAGCTTTGTAAAAGGTCGTCTGGTGATTCTGTGTGAAACGTATGCACTTCTCTGAATATGCTGCGTTGGAGAACAGTGCGCAAGTTTCTCGAAAGAGCCCTTTATTAAACTTTAACCCATTCATAGATCCTAGTGGATTTATGAGGATGAATGGTCGACTTGCGCGTTCTCCCACTCTCACTTATAATGAAAGATTCCCCAAAATTCTACCCTATAACGGTCGTTTCACCAAGTTGTACTTGGAATATATTCAGAAGTATTCGGTACACGGTGAGAACTCGTTAATGCTTAGATTGATGAGATTAGAATTTTGGGTTCCTAAATTAAAGAATCTTTTAAAAGATGTTATCCACAATTATCGTGCATGCGCATTGTTTCGGAAGAAAATGTCGGTAAAATTATGGCCGCATTTCCCCCATAAAGAAGTGCGCTTTCACGTTCATTTACATGTACAGAAGTCTATTTTAGGCCCCGATGAAAGGGTACGAGTAGTCGATGTCCGAACGGCTAGTGACGTTCATACTAGACCTGTTGCTCATACTCTTTCCAAATACGATTATAGAGCAGAATTAATTCGTTTCCTTTTCTGCGTGTGTGTGTTGTCCAAGTTTTTCTCTCCAGAAAGATGTCTGGCCCCATCCTCAACAACATGCACCCCAAACTCGCAACAACAACGTCCGCCCAAAAAAACGCTATGGTCGCCCCAACAACAATGGTCGTGTGGATCTGGAGCTACAGACCACGATTGCAGCCGAAATATCCATCACCCGTGGACAAAATGCTTCCAAAATGCATTCGAAATCGAGCCCTGACAGTGGACCCACCACCATTATAATACCAGCTATATGTAATTTTGTAATTTGTGCATGTCCTTACATTTGGAATTGTATGATTGAATTCTCGTCCTGGTGTCCAGCCTAGCTCCTGCTTGCCTCTATGTTGCACTTCTGCAAGGGGGCGGGATGTCTAGGTGGACACCCTGTTAGTTTTAAGTTAAATGAATTATAAATACAACCCTACGAATTATAATGAAGGATGAAAAGATGAAGTAGAATAAGTTGACATTTATGACGGGAGCGAAGTTCGGGTTCCCTCTCTTTTTAGTTTACGATTAGACTCCAAAATAAACAAACGAACCCGAAGGTACGACTACCCCCGAGTTTTATTTAAAATATAGAAACCCCATAATTTATTTGTGTTTTTATTTCCCCCATCACCCGGGTAAAATTATTTTGTGAATACCGAGAAATTTAAATTAGTTGAACTGTTTATAATATAATAATAAATTTTAATTGAAAATCAATAAAATTTATTTGGAACTCATGTATTAATATAGGGTAATTCTAAAGAAAATCGACCCAAAAATTACGATTTAAAAATTTTACCTTTTTGATTTTGCTGAAATTTTGCACGCGCATACTGCAAGATGATACGAAATAAAGACAGCTTACCGTTTGTCAAAATTTATAGCGGTTTAGATTTTAGAGGGTGCCAAACTGGGGCATCTACATTTTTTTTAATTAAGCTATGTTCAAGTCGACATAACTTTAGAACGGAAGGTCAGATTTAAATGAAATAAGTACCATTTTAAAGATATTAATGTTCTTTCTAAGTATAATGTACAAAAGGATAACTAAATGTGTATTAAGGATACCAAATGTCCTTAATCCTTGATTATCCTGAAAAAAGAATTTCCATTTTTTTTATTTTACTTCTGAATATAACCCCCATATTTACCCATAAAATACAAAATTCTCAGAATGGGTGCTCAATGGGTTCAAAAGATATAACTTAATTAATACCCGTCTGTCTGTCCGTTTGACTGTATTATGCGAACAATATCTCTGAAAAGGAGTGGCCGAATGACTTACAAATTCGTATGTGGTATTAATTTCCTCAAATCTACTTAATGTTTTCAAGTGGCCCATGTCGGACCCCTCCTTGTAGTACCTCCCCCACAAAGGGTTAAAATTATATGACATGTTAAAACTCTTATACCTTCTATACTACTCATGGGAAACCGATGATGATTTCATACATAGTAATTATTTCACCGTATCTATAAGCTGAACAAAAATGGGCGAAAATGTCACGCCCCTTATGGTACCTCCACTTATGGTACCTTTTAAATTTGTGTACCAATTGGTACACAAATTTAAAAGCTTATAGCACTTATACCAGTTCCTAAAAATACTTGAAATTTTGTACAATATAATGATTTTATAGTGCCTATAGCCCTGTGAAAAATGGGCGTTATCACCACACCCCAGAATTGTATGGATAATAACTTTAATAGAACATTACATTGTACAAATTTTCACGTATTTTTATACACTGGTATTAATGTTATAAGTTGTTAACTTTTGGTGAAAAATGGTGCATTTGTGTGGGAGGTACAAAAAGGGGCGTGGTGATAACGCCCATTTTTCACAGGGCTAAAGGCACTATGAAGGCATTACATTGTAAAAATTTCAAATATTTTTATGCACTGGTATTAGTGTTATAAGCTTTTAACTTTTTGTACCAATTGGTCCCTTTGTGTGGGAGGTACCAGAAGGGGCGTGGCAATAACGCCCAATTTTCACTGAATTGAAGGTACTATAAAATCATTACATTGTACAAAATTTCAAGTATTTGTATGCACTGGTATTAGTGTTATAAGCTTTTAAATTTGTGTACCAATTGGTCCCTTTGTGTGGCATGTACCATAAGGGGCGTGACGTTTTCGCCCATTTTTGTTCACCTTATAGATACGGTGAAATAATTACCATGTATGAAATCATCATCGGTTTCCCATGAGTAGTATAGAAGGTATAAGAGTTTTAACATGTCATATAATTTTAACCCTTTGTGGGGGAGGTACTACAAGGAGGGGTCCGACATGGGCCACTTCAAAACATTAAGTAGATTTGAGGAAATTAATACCACATACGAATTTGTAAGTCATTCGGTCACTCCTTTTCAGAGATATCGTTCGCATAATACAGTCAAACGGACAGACAGTCGGACATTAATTAAGTCATATCTTTTGAACCCATTGAGCACCCATTCTGAAAATTTTGTATTTTATGGGTAAATATGGGGGTTATATTCAGAAGTAAAATAAAAAAAATTTAAAATACTTTTTTCAGGATAATCAAGGATTAAGGACATTTTCGTCCTTTTGGTATCCTTAATACACATTTAGTTATCCTTTTGTACATTATACTTAGAAAGAACGTTAATATCTTTAATATGGTACTTATTTCATTTAAATCTGACCTTCCGTTCTAAAGTTATGGCGACTTGAACATAGCTTAATTTTCAAAAAAAAATGTAGCTGCCCCACCTTGGCACCCTCTAAAATCTAAACCGCTATAAATTTTGACAAACGGTAAACTGTCTTTATTTCGTATCACCTTGCAGTATGCGCGTGCGAAATTTCAGCAATATCGAAGTTCATAAAAAAGCAGACTGGGTCGATTTTCTTTGGAATTACCCTATATTCCAACAACAAAATTTTTGAAACTAATATTCTCAAATGAAATGTGTGTTTATATACAAATAAAATTATTGATTACGAATTTCTCCAAATATATTTTTTTTAAAACAGATTTTCAAAACGTAGCAGATTTTTCGAATTTAATTGTTAATTTGTCATCGATTTTTAATTTTAAATACCATTCATTTTTTAAACATGAATTTTAGAAGTTATGTAATGTCGCTCAAGCTCACTGGCGGCTTAAGGTATATGCGAAAAATTTTCAGGGTATTCACTAAACAAAACGAGCTTTCATTTGAGATACGCACAACCACGATATTTTTTTTGACACGTTCATATTTTTTACGACCCGGTCGAAAATGTAGTAAATTTTAGCATATTATGACAGATATAATTGATTAAAAGTAAGTCAAAGCTTATACTGTCCGGAAAATTTGACTTATTTTGTTTAAGAGCTTTATCTCAAAAATTACAACTACATCAAACTCTACAGGTTCCAGTAACCCAAACGTAGTATCACCATATGATATAGGTTTCTTCGTGAACAAGTCATCTTCGGAGAACATTGACCTTATAGAAGGTCTTTAAGAAAAAATCTGGATTCCTCCAGATAATTATAGTTTTCCAGTGACTAACCAACTTTCTTGGTTACATAAATATAAACGGTTGGCGTATTCTGCGAATCAAGTTGGTGATTTCTGTACACGGGGGGAAATCACCATTTTTGATATGTTTGAATCGAAAGAAAATACACTTGGAAACAAATTTTTTAAGTATTATATATTTGTGAAGAAATAAATTATATTTGGAAATCAAGAAATTTTATTTGGAACGCATATATTAATATATTAGAACAAACTATATTTGCGAATTTTTCGAACTTTAGTTAGTTTTTCCTAGATTTTGTGTTATACTTTATAGTAAAAAATGTCATAAGCGGCATTAGCTTTATCTTACAGAGCTAATTTTTAATTAATAAATATTACAATTCATCACTTTTTGTCCATCCATCAATGCAATTTATAGTTACGAAAGATTATAGAATCTAAGTTTTAATTGAATTTTACAAACATATAAAATTTCTAAAAATTTACGCTTTGATCTTCTGAAAAACAGAAAACTTCCCTATATGTTAATGCATGGATACAATGCCAAAATACTTAAACACAAATTGATCTTTGTTTCGGAAATAATAGTCCCAAATAAAAACATATTTGTCAAATATAATATATTTGGAGTGTACCCTAAACATATGTATATTTCAAGCTGAATATGTATGTTTGGGACAATATACTACAGAAGCGATTTTTTTCAGCGTGTAAAATATGTGTATTGGTATCAAGAACATTTATTAATTGAAAAGAAAAGCTTGAAGTATTTCGCCACCACTCATCACTAAAATGTGCTAATATATTAATATATGCGCACCATATATGTTGTATTGATTTTCAAATAGAATATATTTGTATAAAATATGTAATGTTAAAAAAATTCTGTTCCAAAAATATTTTAATCCAATTCAAACATATTCAAAACGGCGATTTTTCTCCGTGCAGCATACGTTTTTATGGCATAGAATACAAGCCCTTGGACGAGTACCTCTGATATTCGTGCTATACACGAGGCAATTTTTTCCTAGCAAGTGTCAAAGTTTGTAGGAGAGTGAGGCAGAGAGCTCTTTCCGCCTGCCTCTCTCTCCAACAAACATGGAAAATTGCTTGGAAAAAATTGCCTTGTGTGAAAAGGTTGTACACGCTGCAAAAAAATCGCTTCTGTAGTATATTGTCCCAAACATATTCTGCTTGAAACATATATAGCGTGATCCATTTCGAGGTTCCCTACTTTTTTAAAGAAAAAACCACAGAAAATTCAAATTGAATGGGGAATGTTTATTATCATTTGAAAGAACATTCTTTGGCATCAGATGGTCCATCCGTTGAGTCCAATTTTCGATGACTCGTTCGAGTATTTCGACTGGTAACTGGCGAATGACACGCATGATGTTTTGCTCCAAGGCCTGAATCAAAGCGGGTTTGTCCGCATAAACTTTAGACTTTACATATCCCCACAGGAAAAAGTCTAACGGTGTGATATCACACGATCTTGGTGGCCAATCGACCGGCCCAAAACGTGAAATTATCTGCTCACCGAAGTGTTCTCTCAATAAATCCATTGATTGATGCGATGTGTGGGAAGTGGCGCCGTCTTGTGGAAACCAAATGTCGCGAGATCACGAGCTTCAATTTCAGGCATCAAATAGTCGGTTATCATGGCACGATAACGGTCGCCATTGACGGTTACGTTCTCACCGGCATCATTTTTGAAGAAATATGAACCGATGATTCCGGTACGTCGGATCGGGAATCGGTCAATGGCAAAAAGATAGCTCTTAACGAGAGCTAAAATATTGCTCATGGGTGTCAAGGTCGTGGGTCGACTGGAAAGTGTTTTGTTTGGATTTAAAAATGGACTTAGCGCAATTGGCGAACTATTATTTTGATAATTAAACTGAATAATTTGTAAACGTTGTTCAGGCGTAAGTCTTTCCATGATGAAATGCCACAATACTTAACAAAAATAACATGATAGCATCACACGACTCACACGTGATCTGTCAAAAAAAGGCTATTGAAAAAAGTATCTCTACATAGATCACCCTATATATGTTTAGGGTACACTCTAACTATGTAATATTTGGTACAAACAAATATTATATAAGTTTGCACATATTTTTTTGGGACTATTATTTCCGAAATAAAGATCTATTTGTTGTTTTATGTATTCTAAACTACCTTAAACTTTATGCAAAATTTTCAGTAATTCAAAACTTAATTTTTTAGGAATTTTAAATCTTTATAAAAATCGTTTATAATTGAAATCGTATAATCTTGCATAACTATAAATTGCTCGATGAATTGACATCAAATGATGACTTGGAATATTTAGAAATTAATGAGAGCTTCAAAACAAAAGTTAATGTAAGACATAACCCGCAATCAAGAAAAATTAAAACTGAAATTCGAAAAACTTTGCAAAGTTTTAAATTATGTTTAATGAAATATTTTTGAAGAACTTTCTTAACAATAATTTTAGTTGTTTGTAAACAAATATTTTCTTTGAGAAAGATAGTTCGCAAATATATTTTGTTGTAATATATTAACACATGCGCTCCAAATAAATTTTAATGATTATCAAATAATCATAGAGATCACGGTCCAGTCCCAATCATGGAAGTAAATGGGTACAGTAGGAATCTCGTTATCTACGTATTAGTACGGACAGTAGGAATCTCTCAAACAATTATAACTCCAAATTGCCTTATACACGCAAAGAAAAAATTCGTTTCGGCGAAACGAAATATTAGACAACTACAATTCTCGTTTGCCGGAACGGAAATTTCGTTTGTTGTGACAGAAACTTATTTCGCGTAAGCAATTTTTTGTTCTGACCAAAAGAATTTCAGTCGTCGTAAACGAGAATTGTAGTTGTCTAATATTTCGTTTCTCAGAAACGATTTTTTTCTTTGCGTGTATGGGTGGGGCCACCCCCTCTATCAAGTTCTTATATAGTCTATGTCACCTGCTAGGCTTATCTGAAGATTCCCTGAATATTTCATCAAAATCGGTCCAGCCGTTTTGGAGTCCATACTTAACATACACACACCCATTTTTATATATATAGATATACGGGTGTCCGTCGGGAAGGTATACTACTTTGTTTGTTTCCATTGTAATCCTGGCTGTCTGCGATGTGGCAACGTCTTGTTGATACCACATGTTAATCAAGCCCAAAGCATGCAGTTCTGGCGTTAAAAAGTTTTCAATCATATCAAGATCATTGACAGTTTTCATTTTCATAAAAGTAAGGTCCAATGATCCCTCCTGACCAAATTGCACACCAGACTGTAAATTTTAATGAATGCAAAGGTGACTGATGAATAATTTGAGGATTTTCCATTGCCCAGAACCGACTATTCTGTTTATTCACATATCCATTCAAATGAAAATGTGCCTCGTCACTCATTATGATTTTTTCATGAAAATCGGAGTTGTCATGTTTTCACGATTAAAACACGTTGGTTTGTCGAATATTTTTTTCCATAATAAATTTACCACGTCTCTACTTCACGACTGCCAAATATGAACTGTCAAGACTAATTGTTGGTGTGGGGTGCAAGAAGGGGGTTCGTGTGGTAATGAAAATAAATAAATTAAAACAAACGAATTTTAGTTTTTACATATAAATAGTGGGGGATCTTTATTTGTTGTATTTTCAAATAAACAAGGATTTATTACCGTGTATGTGGTTGGCGACAAGGCCTGTGTGCGCGAGCGTAGTGCAGAACGACAATTGGTGAACGCAGAGGCTCGTTACAAGTGTTCGACTACCATAGGTTTTGCGAATAGAGAGAAAGAAAGACCCGAAGATGAGCAAGGCAGCCACACAACAACCACCACCCATAGGCAATTCGCACTCTACACATCCGTACCAGGGATGGAAAAGTTAGTACATTAGTACTTTTTTCAGTACTTTTCCACTATCAAAAGTACCGAAGTACACCCGCGACCGTTTCAGTACTATTTTCTTTTATCGATTTATTCTGACAAATGACATTTTTCACAAACTCGACGTACGATTTCTATCAAAATTGTATACATAAAAATTTCGCTTTCAAAAAAAAAAACATATAAAATTGGCAAATCTGGTCAAGTCATACATAAAAAACATTCCCACGACAAAACGCATATCTATTCTGAATTTCAGTCAACTAGCTCTTAATATGTCAATAAATTGACCAATCAATGCAAATTTTACTTGTTCCCTCCTACGATTTCGGGGATAGGAAGTTTTAAAAGCGTTTGAAAAAAGCATATGTCGACGGTATTTATTAGATGCGATTGTTAATGGTATTTATTGTAGCATTTTCTAAAAGTATTGTTTGACAGTTCTAAAATGAAGTTTTAGCGGAGTGGCCAAATTTTAATATATATAGGCAAAATCATTTAATAGTTTATGTTAGATAGTTTGAAAGAGCGTAGCTGTTTTAATGTCTCATGTCCATGGACAAATACTGCAGCCATCATTTAATATATCGTTAAAAAAATTTATAAAAAAATGGAGCAATTTTATTCTATCTTTTTCACCTGAAAAAGGAAAAAAAGTAGTAAAGTACCTTTCCAGCTTAAAAAATACAATTTTAGTACTTTTTAAAAAGTTGAATTTTCCATCCCTGATCCGTACTAAGCGAATTAGGTCTCCGAAGAGAGGTGTAGAGCAGAGATCGACACACGCATACAATCATAACAAAAAAAATTCTCTCTCTCAATGAAACTGAATGAATTCGTTTACACTCATTCAATGTGTGAGAGGAGAGAGCCGCCGTTTGCCGATCTGTGTGTAGAGGAAATTCCAGGGATGTCAATACGCGACCGGTATTGATCAGGCTCGGAAGTTGAGACAATGTTGCGTACGTGAACATTGCCGGCCACCTTGCAACATCCGAACGATGTTGTAATATGAAGGAAATAATCTACAACTACAACTTATACTAGATTACTAGATGGTACGGCACGTAAATTCAGTTTCCTAGTGAGCATTCAAAAAAATTCAATTCGAGTTTCAATGTTATATTAAGAATATGTAAAATTACTAATGAAGGCGAGGTGATGCTAAAATAGTTTTTGAGATTTCGAAATAAGTTTGAGTTTAAATAGACTACTACGAAAATTATGGATGTGCGACATCAATTAGTAAAATAAATTCGAGAACAATAATTTCATGTTTCTAATTGATTTAAGTCCAAATAATTAATAGATTCACTAGATGTGACCGTTTATAAAAAGCGAGGCTTGTGTCAAAATGTGACCAACAAACAAATTCAAATAGGGGTGAATTGATTACCAATTTCAAACGAATTCAAATAGGTACGACGAAAATTACATACGAAAGGTGAGACTAGCAAATAATAAACAAAAGCCTACGCGAAATTCGACCACCAGGGGAAAAGTCCACAGCTGTGCTTGTAGCATGAATTTCACGAAAGGCGGGTGGTAGTGCACCATTTATGATGTAACTAAATAAGGTGTTCTGAGCCAGTAGTGACTCGATAACAATCCGCCGTGGTACACACAAAAGAATTCGCGGAAAAAGATCCGCGCCAAGTAGCAAATCTACAGGATCATCATCGAATTAATCTGCCAATCGAAGACTGGGGAGACGAGATCTGAGGTTGGTAACAACAGAAGGTGATGGCAAGATGCCAGAAATGTTCGGAAGAACGAGGGCTACCGTTTGTAAGACGAGCGATGGACCTACAGGTGAGGACATTTCAAGAGAGCAAATTTCAATCGTTTTCGAAAGCGGTCCGTAATCAAGGACGTCTCGGAAGATGGGTCAATGAGAGCTCGAGCAGGGTACGTAATACACCGGTGAATGATATTTACGGTGACGGTCCCCAAGAGCACATTCCTATCTTGGGTGGTATGAAATACCTGGCGATTCATAACGCTGAGATTATCCGCATTTGAAGTGGAAGCTACATTATATAGATTGTGATTAGGAGAGATACCACTAACAACAGGGGTAGAGCTAGGCGACGAGACAGTTGAGGAGGTAGAGCTAGACGACGAACCAGTTGAAGAGGCAGAACGATGACGGCGGTGTAGGAGAGTGTGATGCGTTCCATTACACACATTACAATTATGAGTGCTAGAGCAGTCTTTAACGGAATGACCCCGTGAAAAACAATTAAGACAACGACCTTGTTTCTTAACTTCAGCAAATTTCTTATCGAAGGGAAACTTCTTGAACCGAAGGCATGACAGTATAGGGTGGATTTCATTGGGGCAAAAACTACAACAATTTTTGTAGGAAGATTTCGAATTTCCTAGAGCAGCCGTATTTGTAAAATCCGCACTGATTTTTCGATTCTTGGGGACTTTTGATGAATCGATGCCCTTGATGTCGCGAAGACACGCCAGAGTTTGAATTCTTTCCGTAAGAAAAGAATCTAATGCCTGCCAGGAGGATAACGACGACTTGCCCTTGATACTCTGTTCCCATAGAGTTAGGGTGAGCTTTGGCAATCTCTGGATACAAAGAAATACTAATATAGGGTCCCAGTGGACCGTGACAATGTCATATACGGCCATTGCCGATAGACACCCGTTGATACCACGCTGCAAAGTATTCAAGCCCGAACTTGTCTCACTTTCTAATATCGGAAGGTCAAATAGAAGCTTGAGGTGATTATTCACCAGGATACGCTTGTTATCATACGTATCCTTCAAAGCTTTCCAAGCTAGATCGAAGCTTCGATGGGTGAGGGGAAATTTCTCATTCCTCACCACACGTTTTCCGACGCAAATGACAAAGCCTTTCGATATCGCTGAGGCGAGAGTTATTCACATAAACCGCCGTAAATAAGTCCCGAAATGTGGGCCACGAAAGAAAATCGCCCTTAAAAACGTCAGTGTCACAAGGCGGGATCGAAATATTATGCATGACGTCAATTGGCTGAATTATGCCCGCATGCCTAGTACGATTTCCCAGATCTAATTTGTTCGACGATTCGACTGGAGTACCCATATCACGAGAGGCATGGGTTGAGGTACTCATATTGTTCAACGGGTCTGTACTGCGCGTGTCCCCCAAAGGTTGTTGTACCAATGAAACTACTGAACAACTCATTGTCGAACTGAGCGAGGTTCTACGACAGCGCTTGACCATGGACAACTTTCGTTTTATAGCGGCGAGACACTATTTATATGTCTGATGAGACACGTCGTACTTGGTGTTCGCAAAGTCCATATCATCCTTCCCCGCGTCTGGAGAAGATTGCAAATAGTCCAGACATTTCCGAAACATTTCTCTCGTTGTAGCCCACATATTATTTAACTCAGTACTATAAATCTCAAACTCATGAACATCGTGGTCCTCTTCATTCAGACCACGGAATGACGAGTCAAATTTCAATACAGCCTCCGAAGAGCTGACGAAAAAATCAAGGGGAGTAAGCATTTTGAAAAATGAGGGCTTTTTGAACACAAGCGCTAAAAAAAATCGCGAATCACTCAATTGAAAGCAACCAAAATTCAATTGATATGAAACGATAAGATTGCCAAGAAATATGGAACCAATTTCAGACAAACACGCGAAATCAAATCTATCGGGAAGACCCAAAACCCAAATTGTATGAAATCTTTCAAAAAAAATCTATCAACGGAAAGCTGAGAACGAATTAAATATGTGGCCAAACGTGCCAAATAGCAAGAAGAACTAAATTTAATTTGCGCACAGCAAATCAAGAAATTAAAATAAATATTAATATATTCAAAAAATATTAAAAAAAATTTCTCGCGGTGTACCGATTGAGATTTCCCGGTCTAATGGGTACGTAAATCTACCGAATGTAGCACTTTTGTGTCCAAATATACACAATTCTTAAGACCGAAAACGAGAAATTCAAAAAAAATATTTGTTTTTAACAGATGTATGACGAGTGCGCCGAGAGTAGGGTGGACTACTGCCGAATCGCGACTTCGAAAAATGAAATGCAAAAAAACACGTTTAAATAACAAACAAAAATGTCAAATACTTTTTTCCCAATCAAAAAAAATATATATAGAATGTTTTCTTTTTTTTACGTGTATGTGTCAACAAAACGGGCTGTAGTGTATGTATTAATTAATAGTACAACAAATAACAATTATCACCGAAATTAAAAAACTTCAAAAATAATATTTTTGTTTTTTTTTCGCGATCTTTACCCGTGAGCCACAGTACCACAGTCAGCCGATCCAAACTATTCACAATGACAATCACAATATTAGTCAGCTGTTTAAGGATATTCACAATCAGTATCACAACAAAGCAGTAAAAGAAGCAGCGAATGAATGTGCGAAAATGAACGTCAACCGATTGATGCTGGTATGGGAATATGTACGTGTATGTATTGGCACGGGTAAATAAACGGAAAGTAATGTTGGGTACGATGTAGTTAATGACCCACGAACGATGCTCAATTTGCGATTTGATTTTTGGTAACCGCGACGGCCACGATCTTGTTGTTGTACTCGCGAGAACAGTGGCAAAAGAACATAAGGAGGGAAGAAAAACCGAAATAACCAAAAGAACACCACCGAGTAAATGGACGGTATATGTATATGCACTGTGTGAATAGTTTAACACTTGCAATTAAATACCACAAACGACCTATTGATTTAAAACGAAAATTAATAATTTTTTTATAATTTACCACGAACAAATCGTATAGTGAACGACGGGGGTTAAATGCGAACGATAGTGGACTGTATTTAATACGACACGCGCGATAGGGTGATTAGCAAACGACCGATAGCATCAGCAAACAAACAAAAGCAATTTTCCTCTTTTTTCACTTTTTATTTTTGTTTGGAAAACAATGACGAAAACGCGTTGCTTACTCTTAACTAAATTTACGTACCTGGGATTGATGATGATGATTAAGATGATGATATTTTGATGAGTGGTGTGAGGGTTGTTGAAGAACCGATGTGATGATGAATCCTTCAAACGAAAAAAATACTACACGATTATTACAATGCTGATTTCAATCCGGCTCGATACGACCAAAATGTTGGTGTCGGGGGGCAAAAAGTGGGGTTCGTGTGGTAGTGAAAATAAATAAATAAAACAAGTAAGAAAGTTTCAGTCGGGTAAACCGACTAAGGTATACCCTCACTTTGTGAGTAATGTAATGAATATTACTCGAATTATTCTGTCAATTTGTGTGGGAGGTACCAGAAGGGGTTTATCAAATACACTTTTTTTGCTGAACATTAGATACTTTAAATTCATTGCACTGTGCCGACTTATAAGCATTTATGTGCACTGGTATAAACGTAATGAGACATTAAATTGTGGTATGATTTGGGCATTTTGTGTGGGAGGTACAAAGAGGGGCGTGGCAATAACGCCCATTTTTCACAGGGCTATAGACACTATAAAAACATTACACTGTACAAAATTTCAAGTATTTTTATACACTTGTTTTAATGTTATAATCTTTTAACTTTTGGTGCAAAAAGGTACCTTTGTGTGGGAGGTACCAAAAGGGGCGTGACAACAACACCCATTTTTCCCTGGACTGTAGGCAATATAAAAGCATAATACTGTACAAAATTTCAAGTTTTTTTATACACTGTTATTAATGTTATAAGCTGTTAACTTTTGGTGCAAAATGGTGCATTTGTGTGGGAGGTATCAAAAGGGACGTGGCGACTTCGCCCATTTTTCTCGAGTTGATAACGACTAATAATCTAATACTATGTGTGCAATTTCAAAAGATTCGAATAAGTAGTATAGCAGTTATTAAAGAATCAATATTTCACAACATTTTAACCCTTTGTGGGGGAGGTACTAGAAGGAGTGGACCAATATGGCCCATCTTCGAACTTAGCCGGAGATAGAAAAAAATATTACCACATACCAAATTTGAGGTCAATCGGTTACTCCTTTCGAGAGTTATCGTGCGCACCAGCCAGCAGACACACAGACAGACAGACAGACAGACAGACAGACAGACAGACGGACGGACATTGCTCATTCGACTTAAAATGACCCAAAACGGATTTCCTCCGAACATACTTGGGGTCTTAGGTCACTCCTTCGACGTGTTACACTTTTTTCCGTAGCAAATGATATATACCCTCGTCACACTAAAGTGAGGGTATAAACAAACGAATTTCAGTTTTTAAATATAAATAGTGGGGTGATCTTTATTTGTTGTATTTTCAAATAAACAAGGATTTATTACCGTGTATGTGGTTGGCGACAAGGCCTGTGTGCGCGAGCGAAGTGCAGAACGACAAGTGGTGAACGCAGAGGCTCGTTACAAGTGTTCGACTACCATAGATTTTGCGAATAGAGAGAGAGAGAGAAAGACCCGAAGATGAGCAAGGCAGCCACACAACAACCACCCCCATATGCAATCCGCACTCTACACATCCGTACTAAGCGAATTAGGTCTCCGAAGAGAGGTGTAGATGAGATTCCAGTGATGTCAATACGCGACCGGTATTGATCAGGCTCGGGAAGTTGAGACAATGCTGCGTACGTGAAAACTAATGTTTACCAAAATGGCGGCAAAAAAATGTATTATACCTTTCCTATAGATGTCCATCAGAACGTTGGAAGCCGTTTCGCCGTCCCAAGGAGAGGGAATGATCTCCACTAATTTTAGGAGGACATCGGTGCAGTTTCATCCTCCAAACGCCCCTCTCAAACTTGCAACTCATTACCAATACCTGTGGACCAATACCTTTGCGTAGAATAAATCTTCGAAGTTAATCATTTGATCTTCCGGAATTTTTCCAGACGCACTACTGCTATCAATTATGGAATAGTATAGGTCGTCTTGGATATGTTTTTTGGCTTTTTTAGAATAGGATGGTGTTTTCTTACCCTTTTTTATGACAAGTTTGCTTTTTCTTTTAGGGTGGGTCTTTTTGTTTGAGGCATCCTCCCTTATGGATGGTTTGGTGGACCTGCTCACCTTCTCCACAACAGAAACCTAGATAGAATAGGTTTCTCCTAAGTTCCGGGTGTCGGTGAAATTTTTTTATCTTAATTGATTTCGCTTCGCTATGCTCTTCGGGAGATCTGACTCTTGTATTAGATGTAGAAGAGTCAGATTCATACGAGTACTTTTATATCTTCTGCCGGTTCATCTTATTCAGTTTCCGATTTTCAACAATAGTAATATTGTTATCACCTGATGACACATAGTTGGAGTTCCCACTAGCTTTTAAAAGCTGGGGTTGCTGAGAGCCCCACTTTGGGGTTTCTTTATATTCCTCACCGTTTCGTTTTCCAAAGGCTAGATGTGCTCTATTATCTGATTCGACATCGGTATCCGAGGCACCCAACCCCGTAGAAGTTACTTGCTCACGATTGTTTGATAACACGTCAGTCGGGCACGCCGGCACTGAGTTTATTTTTCCCTGCACTGTAATATCATTTACTTCATCTGGGTCAATCATAAATTTTTGCGGGAGACACCCCACCCCCATAGCCAGTATTTGCCCGTAATAGGTATGTCGATGTCCAGACTACTGCCGAAATGTCTGGCCTGAGACCGATGCAACCAATTCAACCAACACTTTAAAAACAACACACCTTGTGGATGCGTAGTAGGTAGGTGAATAGGTACTGCGTAATAGGTTGAAAAAACTATCCGCTCTGCAATAACACATCCGCTCGATACGACTGGCGGCGACTGATTTTTAAAAAAGTGACATAAGTAGCAATAACATTTGTTTTAAGCCACTAATTTTTAATTTGTATTTATTCCAAGCCATCACTTGTTGTCAAACTATCACAATGCAGGATTATACGATTTCAATTATAATGGAATTTTACGAACATTTAAAATTTCCGAAATAATGAACGTTTAATTACAGAACAACATTAAACTGGTCTTAAGATTAAGGTATTTAAGACCAGATTTACACAGTGCGACTTGTCCCTGCGACATGAGGCTTGTGACACGGGTTTGCTGACGAAGGATGGTGACGAAGGCTTACGGGGAGGAAAAATTTCACGAAATAAAAATTTATATTTCCCTTCATGAGTGACTGAATACGAAAAACAAATTCAATAAAATAAATGTAAGTAAAGGAATAAAAAACATAAATTTTGTCCCCTGGTTACTGAAACAAAGGCTCACCATCTAAATGAGCATGATTTTACGTAGGGATTTTAAAAGAGAAATCAAAAAAGTCGCAGGGACAAGTTGCACCGTATAAATTGGATCTTAATATTTTCTGAATACTTAAACGCAACTAAATTTTTGTTTCATAAATAATAGTCCCAAATAAAAAAAAATATTAGGACAGAAACAAAGATTTATTTAGAACAACATCTTCCCAAATATATAATTTTTGGGCGTGCCAAATATAATATACTGGCTGACCAAAGCAGACGTTGTCCTGCCGCTGTCCGTCGTGTTTGGGATGAATGATTCATTGATATTTCATAAAAAAATCATACATTTTTAAGATAAATCACACATACATTTTAAATTTAAGTATGTTCACTCTGGAAATGCGAATTTCGCAAAAAAAAACTTTGCCACTACGCCATTTATCACGGTGAAAAGTATTCTAAAACACAGATGACCCTAAACTGAAAGTATTGTGCAATGTGTAGCCCATTCGCTCTTTTAGTTTAGGAGATCATGCGTTACAGGCAAACGTACAAAGGATTTGATATATAAAGAAGATTAAGCAACAGCAAATGTTGCTGTTAATAACAAACACCGACTGCTAATTTCCATCAAACATTTTTCCTGCTAATACAGCAAATTTTCTGCTGTAACAGCAAAAAGTTTACATTAGCAAACAGACTGCTGACAAATTTGAATTTTGCTAAAAATGTTTGCTGTTAATAAAAATAAGACAAATGTTGCAATAATTTACATGATAATGTTCAACTACCATTGAAAATCAAAAATGTTAAGGTCATTCGAGAGAAGAGAAAAGTGTATTTTGAAAAAAAAAATTAAAATTAACTGTCGGCGATGTCTATTTTCCGAGTTACGGTTCTCAATATTTTTAATTTTTTCACTGGATTTATAAATATTGGAAATAGGAGTCGAATACAACTTCAAGAAGTAAAACAGACATCGATAATGATTATCATTTGACTTGAACATACAATTAAAATTAATCTATTGTGTTTAGCTTTTAGTTTCTAGTTTTTTATATTTTTGTTAAACCGCAGCTAAACATTAATATTTTCTGTACGATTAGCAAAAATGTTTATACTGCAATATTATACATAAGTCTTGTGTATACGGATGCAAATAAAGTAAAGAAAAAAAGCATTCTTAAAGGCTTAGGGTGAGTTTTAAGAGAAATTTTCGCAAGATCTTGTCAACTTTGGCAATAAAGATTTTTATACATTAAAATTGTGCATTATTAATGCAGATGATTTTGATAAGAAAAACGATTCCGGCCAAGGGACAGCTTCGACTACGCTTACAATGTCACATCCAAGTACCGTCCCGTATTCCGACTTTGCATGTTTTTAGGGAGATAGCATTTGTAACTACTAAATATTTCAAATTATATTCAGTCAAAATTTTTTGTTTATCCGTTAACCCGATCAAAAGTTATTTACAAAACAATACATGTCATTCGATTTCCATTAAAAAGGAATTCCACACACAAATTTAAAAAAATAATCAAACTTTGATCGCCTCTCCTGAAAAACTACTTTTTTGCACTTAGCATTGTTTAGAATGGAAGTATCGATATGCAAGGTGGTGCCAAATGACTATGACGAAGTTATAGAAGTGCCACAGATACTGAGTTACCGGTAAAGGAAATAGACATCATTAGGTGTGTTTTCGTTACACCATAAGTGCTTAATTTGTATGGGGAGCTAATCACTTTTAAGCACTATTAGTTCCCGATGAAGTTTGGTGCTGTGTTCATGTCTTAATCGAGTATGATGTTGCCAGATTAGGCATCCTATATTTATCAATATGGCATCCCATTTTTGGAGAGATTTTATCAATTATTGTGAATTAACGGGAAGAAGAAGAACAAAAATGGGAAATTATTTTAATATTTGCAAAAGAGTGTAAACAAATGAACATAGAATAGTAAATATACGTTTTATAAATACTTTTCACGAATTTTTTGTCTGTTTCGCACTGTTCTTTCTTCGCAACTCATGACACCATTGCTACCAGATAGTGAAAATCCGCCACTTATTGCTTATGTGCCAGTTAGTGGAAGTCAGTTGTTTTCGTTGCAATGTGCTAAACTAAAAGTGCTACCTTGTAACGAAAACATGCCTATTATAAGCGATTGGATGGGTTAAATAACAGGAAAATCTAAAATTTTTAATATCTTTTATTAAAATAAAAAATAACTCTTAAAAACAAACATTTCTGCTGGAACAACTGGTTTTATTAGCTGAAATAGCAGGAAAAGATATTTGCTACAATGACAAACATTTTTTGTTCCTTCAGCAGGATTTTTTCTGTTAAATAAAATCGTTTACTAAAACGACTGTTTTAGTTTTCTAAAGTAGCAGGCAAATTTGTGTACTAAAATAGCAACCATAAGACACAGAATGTTGAAACAACATGCTAATGATACTAACAAAATTCTTTGAGAGTAGAAAAACACATAGGAGTTTCCGTCGGCGAACTAGCGATATGAATGTTCAATAGTACGGGTCGGTCCTCATACAAAAAAAATTGTTAGGCCAGTAACCCCCTAGTTTTGAAGATTATCTAGAGACAATTCCGGGACAATAATTTTTTTTTTGTTCTGTGCACCCTACATGACGCCCTTTTAATTTTATTATCCTGCGTTGCTATTTGATGTCCGATCGTAACGAGATGCATATTGTTGTCAAATTCGATATATGGCATCTGTCATCTCATTTTCTACCCCCTTAAGTGGGGAATATTTTGAACGCAAATAAAGGTCTTTAAAAATAATGAAACTTTTGCTTTTGAAGTACCCACTATTATTCACAAACAAAATAGGTTTTAAAATTACATACTACTTATAAATTTTTAGGGAAATTTCTTCAGAAATTTTAGGAATTGTTTCAGGGTTGAAATGCTGAGTTTATCGGTTTCCTAAAAGGATATATTTTCTCGAAATATTAGCTCGTAATATTTCATCCAATACACGGAGTATGAAACGAAATGGAAGCAAAAAGGATACGGATATTTGTTATCGTTGTATAACAAGATTTGGTAGTAGTTAATGCCTTACCAAAGGTAAAATTCCTTGAGTTGTAGAATGATGTAATACAAATTAAATACTTTTGAGGGAGGTAATTCACGTTTATTGTTTGAATGTTGAAACGAGAGTGAGTGGATGTTTTTAGAATTCATGGTTACAGAAGTGAGTAAACATAACTTAACGTAACTATCGTTAACTTAATGTGAGCTCTGGTTGTAGAGTTTTAGCAGGGTTCGGAAAAAGGATTTCACATGAACATTTCCGCCCCCTTTTGCAGTAGTGCAAAATTTAGATGTAATTGAAAATCATAAACAGTTTAAAGCGTAGAACATAAGAACTATTATCTTACTACTAATCAATTCAATGGAGTAACATTAGAACTAAATAAATTTTTATGGATTATTATCATGCTAGACTAAGACTATTAGGTAGCTCAGGTTCCAGACAATACCCATCCAAAAATGGTATTCATTGCTACCGGCAAACCAGCACTGCTTGGAAGGAGCCCAGGTTGGATGATTCGGGAATAAATATCGGCCCCAAATACGATGGCAAGTGGACCGCTTTTGAAAAATTGCGGATCTGCTAGTGTTATATTTGGGAACTTTGAGACCGTAGATGCCGAAATTGATTTTTTTGGCGTGTCCATGGATATGGTATTCTTCACACGCACCGTTGTCTCAAGTTTGGTATACGGAGCCTGTCGAGATTGAATAGTGACCGAACAAATCTTTGAATCTCCAAAAGATGTGGTCGGCAGGTTAAGATCTTTGACCAATCGATGGGAAATTTGGCTGACGGACGTACATTGGTCAATAACCGCTCGGAAGTGATGTTTTCTGTTCCCAATTACAACTTCAACTACCGCTGTTGGAAATAATATGGTGCCATGAGGAGTCGTGATGGATTCTAAACTGACCCATTTTGAAATGGTGGAGGAAGCCGTGGGTTTGGAAGTGGGGTTTGATGTATTGGTAGTTTTGGCATTGGTTGCGGAGGTGAAATTGGATGTGGTATTGGTGTTGGAGGATTTGGAGGTTGGTGCGGATGTGGTTTTCGAACTGTTGTCATTTGAAACCCTTTGATGAAGATGTAAAAATGAATGATGGCTTCCACCGCAGTATTTACAGCCCAGAGACGAGAAGCACGATCCGGGTGAATGTTTGTGGGCTAAACAAGTAGGGCAGTAGCTATGGGATATGACAAGCTGAATCCTTTTTTCTACCGTCATTTTTAGAAATGCTTGGAAATAGCGTAGTCCATGTTTACCCTTGCAAATTTTACACGAAAAATTGGGTTTTCCATTGCGGACCTTGGACACTCGGCTCTTAATGGATGACATACTGTAAGAAAAAGGGACAAATTTTGGTGAAATATTTAGCATGGCGGAAGGAGGACGATTTTTACGACCGGACGCGTTATTATTCCTTTTGCTGTGCGGATATCGGCAACTCGTATTAGATTGTCTTTACCCAGATACATTTTTTAAATTCTTCCCAATCTCCATTCATTAGGAGGTAAAGAGTCATCGCGAACAACTACCATGGAACCGACTTCAACGTTTTTCTGAGGGGTTTGCCACTTTACTCTTTTGTGCAGCTCTTTTAAATATTCGTGTTTCCATCTGATACTGAATTGTTGACTTAGAGCTTTCACCTTTCGCCAACGATTCACAACGGATAGATTTGTTTCGGCTTCAGATGGCTCAGCCACGGAAAGAATTGGACCACCTGTCAAGAAATGTCCTGGAGTTAAAGCCAAAATATCATTAGGATTTTCGGACATGGGAGAAACCGGTCTAGAATTTAGACAGGCTTCTATTCGAGCTAGGACAGTGGCGAATTCTTCGAAAGTGAATCGATGCTTACCAGCAATTTTTCGGAAATGTTGCTTACAACTTTTTACCCCAGCTTCTCACAATCCTCCCATGTGAGGAGCTCCGGGTGGAATAAAATGCCATATAATCTCTTGGAGAGAGAAATGGGAGGATATTGTCTCTCTAGAACTCCGGACAAAATTTTGAGCAAATTCTTTGGACGCACCTACAAAGTTCGTGCCGTTATCGGAATAAAGATTGCGTGGACATCCTCGACGAGATACAAAGCGGTAAAATGCTGCTAAAAATGCGGGAGTGGAAAGGGAAGTAGTGACTTCTAAATGTATTGCTCGGGTTGCGAAGCAGACGAAAATACAGATGTATCCTTTCGTAGTGGTGCAAGAGCGACCTGTATATGCCTTAATGTCGAAAGGCCCTGCAAAGTCGATTCCACAGTTTGTGAATGGTCTAGAAACAGTGGTGCGTTCGGGTGGGAGAGTTCCCATCAATTGGGTTTGTAGCTTTTGCTTGGAAATTACGCATATTTTGCAATTGTGGATGGTACACTTGATTAAATTCTTAGCCCTTTGGATCCAGAATTGCAGTCTTAACATTCGGAGCATTAACTTATTACCACCATGTAAAGTTAAGGTGTGAATGAAACGAAGTAGTAATCTTGAAAAGCTACAGTGGTATGGTAATATTATCGGATATTGTTCGTCGTTTGTTAAGCTACCAGAACCTGCAATGCGACTGCAGACTCGCATAACCCCTTTTGAGTCAATAAATGGATTGAGAGTCGAAAGAGAACTTGATTGCGGAATCAATTTCTTCCTTGTCAATGTTTGATATTCGTTCGGATAGACAACTTTTTGTGCTAAAATTATTAACGAATTTCTGGTCGTTTCAATATCTTGTTTTTGTAAATGGATGGAATCGGATAAATTGTTTCTTGGACGAGATTTTCTGAGTTTGTTAACAAATTTGTAGACATACGACAGAACTCTAAGAGCTCGTCCAAACGAGGGGAAGCGGTTAAGAGGATCATCGTATTGAGAAAAATAAGCGTAATTTGCTGTAATTTTCTTTTCCATAAGACTTTCATCAATCCGAACAGATATAGTGATTGGCCATAGACTTGACGGAAGTTGTAGCCATGAAGGACCAAACCACCATAACTTATTGTCCACTAAATCGTGTGGATAAGATCCACGAGACGCAATATCGGCAGGATTGTACTTGGACTCTACGTGAGACCAATTGTCAACGTTTAAGATTTCGGAAATTTTGGAAACACGGTTGGCTACAAATGTTTTCCAAAGGAATGCTGGTATTTTCAACCAAGCAAGCACGATCATAGAATCGGTCCAACAAAAGATTTTAATGTTCGGAATGGGAAACACTTGCATAAAGGATTCAATGGTTTCAGCAAGTAAAACAGCTCCACAAAGCTCAAGACGCGGAATGGAAATAGTTTTCAAGGGAGATACTCTTGATTTTGCTGTAAGCAGGTGTATGCTTACCCTTCCAGTTGGGGTTTTGGATCGAAGGTATATCGCAGCTGCATAAGCTTTTTCGGAAGCATCGCAAAAGCCATGCAACTGCACTTCGCAATCCGGAGTATGCTGAACCCAGCGAGGAATTATGATTTCATTGATTCCGGAATAATTAGTTAGGAAATTTAGCCAGATTGTTAATAAATTGTCTGGTATTGTATTATCCCAGCCAACTTTTGAAGACCATATGTCTCTCATTAGTAATTTAGCGAGAACGATATATGGACACAACCATCCAGCCGGATCGAAAAGCTTAGATATTTCGGATAGTATCTGTCTTTTAGTAGGGGCCTCGGCAGATTTTATTGCTACAGCATGGAAATAGAAATAATCTTGCTTGGCGTTCCATCTTACACCTAATGTTTTTGCCATACTGCTATCATCAAATTGTAGGAAATCTTCATTGAGCAAATGTTCTTTCGGAATTGCTTTAGGAAATTCAACGGAATTGGAAGTCAATTTTCTCAATGAAAACCCTGCGGATTTTAAGGCTATGGTTAACTCGGACTGAGCTTGAATAGCAGAAGCTATATCGTGACTTCCCGCCATGACGTCATCGACATACATACTGGACATTAGAATGTGACAAGCTAACGGAAAACTATCCTTAACGTCCATGGCTAATTGTTGTATTGTACGGAGAGCGAGATACGGAGCACAATTCAAACCGAACGTAACCGTTTTTAGTTCGAATTCTCGAAGGTTGTCATGAGGATTGTCTCGATAGAGTATTCGTTGGAACGGAGTGTGATTTGGAGAGACGAAAATTTGGCGGTACGTTTTCTCAATATCGCTATTGAAAACAATTTTGAAAAACCGCCATTGAAGAAGAAGACTTGTTAGGTCAAGTTGTAACGATGGCCCACAATGCAGGACATCGTTTAGGCTGACACCGTTCGAGGTTGGATTTGATACGTTAAAAACTACTCGAGCTTTGTAAAATTTGGCAATTTGCTTATCCAATGTTACCTCATTTAACTAGGACACTGTGGTACGAAAGGAAGATATGGTTGTTGATGGAATGGGCCCCAGCAATATCCAACCGAATATAGTTTCTTGGGCCATAAGGGAACCGCAAACTTTATGTTTCACCCCATTAAGCATAACTTTTGGTATCAATTCTGCGCCAATTAAAATATCAATGTATGAAGTTTGGAAAAATTCTGGGTCTGCCAGATGAATATCAGGAACAACATGAAGATGAATATCTGCCAACATTTTCCATATTGACGGAAAATGTTGGCAGTGAGGAAGTGAGCTGGGGAAGCACTATAGCAGAGGTCTGAATGGTAACATTAGAATTTATCGGAGATGTTATAGAAAGGTCACAGATCTTCTGAGACCGGGCGGATACTGTACCGTTAAGCTGGAGAACTTTGAAGAGGTGTTCTGAGATAAAGGATGCCTCAGAACCGGAGTCGAATAATGCCCGTGCTTTAAAAGTGTCGCCTTTATGGAGTATATGGATTATGGCAGTACCCAAAAGTACATTCTTGGAGCTCGTAGCTGCACAAGATTGTATAATCGCGTAGAGGAAGTAGAGGATTCAGGAGTGGTCTGTAATTCTGGAGAATTGGAAGTAAGTATCGAATTATTAGTAGAAGTGAAATCAGACGACGTGTTATTATCGGAGCTATTTCGAAATGTACATAGAAGGGTATTATGTCGACGTTGACACTTCAGACAATTGAATGCACTCTTGCAATCTTTGACACAGTGTCCCTTCGCGAAACAGTTCAAACATAGCTTAAGTTTCTTAATGCATTCCATTTTGTCATTGTAGCACATGTTTATAAATTTCGGACAAAGTCGGATTGTATGGGACTGATTCGGACATAATTTACAGGTGGGAGGTGATAAACTATTCTGATATGAGTTTACTCGCCTTGGAATCAAACTTTTGGAAACGGGTTTAGGAAGATCTTGCGATTTTGATGTGGAAAGGCGATTACTCAGATCAGAAACTGTTTCTAACGTTTGGTAACGAGTTCCTTCCAAGGACATTCTGTTTTATTACTTACAGATTGTTCCCATAAGGAAAGAGTGTTTTCCGGAAGTCGAGTGCAACAAAGATACACAAATATGGGGTCCCAAGTGGAAATGTCAATCTTGTAAAGTTTCAATGCGGATATAATACTATTGATAGTATTTTGAATTCCTTTTATGGATTCTCCGGATTCAACAGACATTTTCTGCAAGTTGAACAAGACCTTCAATTGACTATTTATCAATAATCTCTTATTTTTATAACGGCTTGTAATGCTTTCCACGCAATATCGAATCCCTCATTTGTCAATGGAGCCTTACGTACCACCTCGCGAGCTTCATTTCGTGTTTTATTATTTAGATGGAATAATTTTTCTACTGGAGAAAGGCGGGCATTGTTAATGATGATTGCAGTGAAAAGATCACGAAATGTTGGCCATGAGAAATAATCGCCATGGAAAAGCTCCGTGTCACAAGGTGGGAGATGTATGGATGAGTGATCACTTCGAATCTGAGGGCGATTTGGGACGGGATTGGACATGAGTGATCTTTTGGACTCGATAATTCCACTTATTTTCGCTACACACTCGACATATGTGGCGTATGTGGTTTGATATCGAGCCCTAATAGTCTCAAGATCAGTTTTAGCTTCTTCGTCAGTAGAAGTCGTTAGATCCTGTACACTTTCTTCATATGTCGGTTTAACTCTTTGCCAAATGTCACGAAGTTCCTCTTTGTGAACCTCTAACGAGTGGACGGATGAGTTAGAAATGGATTCACCACAAATCTCTGCGTTGAACATAATCAACGCATCGGATATTTGGGTAAATTTAGTAATGGCGGACATTGTGAACGAAAACGAAAGTGTACAGTGAACTGACTACGAAGTAAATTGATGTGAAATGGAAAAAAGGTAGAGTAAACAGATTTGAGCTAAGTTGAAAACTTGCGTAAATGGTCAACTATCTTAATAGTATTCAAATATATTCACAATATTATTATTAAGATTTTATTGATAAATATTCGTGGGAAGAGGACGATTTTATACGATTTTTATATATTTAACATTGAGCTACATAATTATACCTCGGATATATCTGAATTCATCAAAGTAATTGCTGATGGATTTATGGAAATATTTAGCAAATATGAGAAATTGATTCAGTAGTGAAATTATTTGAATATAAATCAGATAAAAAGTTTGTTTTGTACTCAATATTGTAGAGCTGGAATCATAGAAAGAAACTAAAAATATATGGATGTTATTTTATTGTAGCTTTGTATAATTATGTTTTATTCGGTTTAATGATCTTTTGATTATATATTATTTTACTATGCTTTATTTAAATATATTTTATTTGTTTAATACTTTATTTATAAATTTTTTTATTTTATTTTATTTTATTTTATTTTTGAACCTTAAAACATTGAAAAACTTTGAATCCTTCCGCAAAGCCTTAAGCCTGGTTTAGTGTTCAACTTTATTTGCTGTATTCAGTTTCTCGTAGTTTCACGGAATACTCCAAAATGCATAAACTTTCATTAACTGTTCTTTATCATTTGGTTACGATCTTGATTTAGAGGAGGACTCTGACATATCTTGTGTGGAATATGTCCCACACAGTAATACAGCTTTTCTTTGGCACAGAGTTTGACCTTTATGACCTCTGACCACTGAGGTTAGAGGGCTCGGAATATGTGGCGAATTCACTGGATAATTTATCACTTTATTTCGGAAGATAATTACTACGTGAAACTGCTGGAACACTCACCGTTTAAATATAGTGGATATTACCTTGGATCTTCCTGGGATTTTCGTTGGTACCACCAGCGTTCCAGCATGGGATTCCTCACAGTAGTTTCTTGGCGTTTCTGTTGATTCCTGGGTATCCCTTGTCCGGCTTGGGTTGGTTTTGGAAATTTTGTCCAATTATACGGATATGAGTTCGGTGATCCTTTGGTTCTAAGCGGTATCAGCTTTAATCTTCGTAAATAATTTGGATCTGATTTCTTTTATTTTTGATACTTTTTATTTATAATTTCACAGTTTTAAAAATATTTATTTATGTATGTTCAGCTCAAAGACTAATATCATCTGTCAAACTAAAACCACGTTGCTATTTTAGTTTAATGGAATGTAGGAGGGGGTATGAGTTCGGAGAGTAGTAGCGGAGACAATGTAAATCACAAAAGATCTCTCCTAATTATGAGTGGGGAATACAACTGCTAGGTGTATAAGAGTATAGTTCCCCAACAGTTATAAATATTGTAATATGGGGAATATTCTCTCTCCTATGTTCTCGTGTGTTTTGTAAACTCAGAGTACTCGAATACACTGTTATACTCATACGGAGGGGAATGTTTATCACTGGTTATAAGTGAGTGAGAGAGTGAGTATATGGACTGCTGCACTGAAGTGGGGAATGTATAACACAATTGTTCTGGGCTTTGCTTTAAGAAGGCGGGGAACAGATGTAGAGTTAGTTGGCAGACTGTTGAGAGTGCCGGAGGGGAAATTATTACAGTAATAAAACTTTGATCTTAGGTTGGGAATGTTCATACGTAGAAAAGATCAAACTCAGAGAGTTTGACTAGGGTAAAGGTGTGGGGAACAAATCTTTTTTGAGAATTATGGTGGTGAAATAAATTTGATATGAAGCGAATATTGGTTTCGTATGTAATAGAATATGTACTTCTTGTAATGTAATGTTACATGAAATTTTTAACGGAGTTCGTTGAATTCTCTCAAGTATTTTACATGCAAAATATTACAGAGAGAATTTTAAGGGGAACAATGTAATGTTAGTGTTGATGACTTCTAAAACGATTTTACGCGTATTTGAAATATATATTTTTTTTGAAGATTTTGATCTTTTTTAAAACAGAATTAATTTATATCGGGATTTGATTTAAGATTTATTACTGAATTAAAACAATTTGGTTTTTGTTAAGTAAGTCGCGAAATTGTTACGTAATGAAATTGTTATGTAACGAACTTGTGATGTAACGATTTTTTTAGGTATCGAAATTAGGAATAAAGGCTGTGTTTTATACACTCACGGATATCACTTTTTCCAATTATGGTGGAAAAACGTACCTGATTCCTTTCTGCTTGCTATGGAATTTGGATAAAAATATTGATGAGCTCCTTTCAGGTTATTCCGATCCGGTTCGCAAGGACCATGCAAATTTTTAGGGAAATTTCTTCGGAAATTGTAGGAATTGTTTCAGGGTTGAAATGCTGAGTTTATGGGTTTCCTAAAAGGATATAATTTCTCGAAATATTAGCTCGTAATATTTCATCCAATAATTTGGTAGTAGTTAATGCCTTACCAAAGGTAAAATTCCTTGAGTTGTAGAATGATGTAATACAAATTAAATGTAATACAAATCAACTATCTTAATAGTATTCAAATATATTCACAATATTATTATTAAGATTTTATTGATAAATATTCGTGGGAAGAGGACGATTTTTATATATTTAAAATTGAGCTACATAATTATACCTCGGATATATCTGAATTCATCAAAGTAATTGCTGATGGATTTATGGAAATATTTAGCAAATATGAGAAATTGATTCAGTAGTGAAATTATTTGAATATAAATCAGATAAAAAGTTTGTTTTGTACTCAATATTGTAGAGCTGGAATCATAGAAAGAAACTAAAAATATATGGATGTTATTTTATTGTAGCTTTGTATAATTATGTTTTATTCGGTTTAATGATCTTTTGATTATATATTATTTTACTATGCTTTATTTAAATATATTTTATTTGTTTAATACTTTATTTATAAATTTTTTTATTTTATTTTATTTTATTTTATTTTTGAACCTTAAAACATTGAAAAACTTTGAATCCTTCCGCAAAGCCTTAAGCCTGGTTTAGTGTTCAACTTTATTTGCTGTATGTACGAGTTTCAGTTTCTCGTAGTTTCACGGAATACTCCAAAATGCATAAACTTTCATTAACTGTTCTTTATCACTTGGTTACGATCTTGATTTAGAGGAGGACTCTGACATATCTTGTGTGGAATATGTCCCACACAGTAATACAGCTTTTCTTTGGCACAGAGTTTGACCTTTATGACCTCTGACCACTGAGGTTAGAGGGCTCGGAATATGTGGCGAATTCACTGGATAATTTATCACTTTATTTCGGAAGATAATTACTACGTGAAACTGCTGGAACACTCACCGTTTAAATATAGTGGATATTACCTTGGATCTTCCTGGGATTTTCGTTGGTACCACCAGCGTTCCAGCATGGGATTCCTCACAGTAGTTTCTTGGCGTTTCTGTTGATTCCTGGGTATCCCTTGTCCGGCTTGGGTTGGTTTTGGAAATTTTGTCCAATTATACGGATATGAGTTCGGTGATCCTTTGGTTCTAAGCGGTATCAGCTTTAATCTTCGTAAATAATTTGGATCTGATTTCTTTTATTTTTGATACTTTTTATTTATAATTTCACAGTTTTAAAAATATTTATTTATGTATGTTCAGCTCAAAGACTAATATCATCTGTCAAACTAAAACCACGTTGCTATTTTAGTTTAATGGAATGTAGGAGGGGGTATGAGTTCGGAGAGTAGTAGCGGAGACAATGTAAATCACAAAAGATCTCTCCTAATTATGAGTGGGGAATACAACTGCTAGGTGTATAAGAGTATAGTTCCCCAACAGTTATAAATATTGTAATATGGGGAATATTCTCTCTCCTATGTTCTCGTGTGTTTTGTAAGCTCAGAGTACTCGAATACACTGTTATACTCATACGGAGGGGAATGTTTATCACTGGTTATAAGTGAGTGAGAGAGTGAGTATATGGACTGCTGCACTGAAGTGGGGAATGTATAACACAATTGTTCTGGGCTTTGCTTTAAGAAGGCGGGGAACAGATGTAGAGTTAGTTGGCAGACTGTTGAGAGTGCCGGAGGGGAAATTATTACAGTAATAAAACTTTGATCTTAGGTTGGGAATGTTCATACGTAGAAAAGATCAAACTCAGAGAGTTTGACTAGGGTAAAGGTGTGGGGAACAAATCTTTTTTGAGAATTATGGTGGTGAAATAAATTTGATATGAAGCGAATATTGGTTTCGTATGTAATAGAATATGTACTTCTTGTAATATTTCAGGCGATATGTAATGTTACATGAAATTTTTAACGGAGTTCGTTGAATTCTCTCAAGTATTTTACATGCAAAATATTACAGAGAGAATTTTAAGGGGAACAATGTAATGTTAGTGTTGATGACTTCTAAAACGATTTTACGCGTATTTGAAATATATATTTTTTTTTGAAGATTTTGATCTTTTTTAAAACAGAATTAATTTATATCGGGATTTGATTTAAGATTTATTACTGAATTAAAACAATTTGGTTTTTGTTAAGTAAGTCGCGAAATTGTTACGTAATGAAATTGTTATGTAACGAACTTGTGATGTAACGATTTTTTTAGGTATCGAAATTAGGAATAAAGGCTGTGTTTTATACACTCACGGATATCACTTTTTCCAATTATGGTGGAAAAACGTACCTGATTCCTTTCTGCTTGCTATGGAATTTGGATAAAAATATTGATGAGCTCCTTTCAGGTTATTCCGATCCGGTTCGCAAGGACCATGCAAATTTTTAGGGAAATTTCTTCGGAAATTGTAGGAATTGTTTCAGGGTTGAAATGCTGAGTTTATGGGTTTCCTAAAAGGATATAATTTCTCGAAATATTAGCTCGTAATATTTCATCCAATAATTTGGTAGTAGTTAATGCCTTACCAAAGGTAAAATTCCTTGAGTTGTAGAATGATGTAATACAAATTAAATACTTTTGAGGGAGGTAATTCACGTTTATTGTTTGAATGTTGTAACGAGAGAGTGTAGAATTCATGGTTACAGAAGTGAGTAAACATAACTTAACGTAACTATCGTTAACTTAATGTAAGCATCGTTAACTTTATCTTAAGTATTAAGAGACCTCTGGATGTAGAGTTTTAGCAGGGTTCGGAAAAAGGATTTCACATGAACACTACTTGCAGAGATCAAATGACACAATCTACTTTTGACGTCGTTTTATGTCTCTCTCTCACACACATACACACAGATAAACCCCGTTCCTAAAAATGCACATCCACTATGAGTTCGGGAGAGATTTGTCACCTAATGTTAAAGCGTTTTAAAGGTAAGTACACACGATTTGCAGATCGGACAACATTGCCAGAAAAATGGCGTAAAAATGCAACCCTGTGAATTTACAGACGTGTGAACATACAATTTTTGTTTTGCAACTTTAGCAGAAAAGTCATTGCCGAGATAATTTGCAGATTGTTATATGTGCGAAGTTTATGCATGTGACAACGGCGCCATTGCCAGAAAAACATTTTATTTGCAACACTGTCTATAATGTATTTTAATTGGCAATCCTGCATATAAATATTTACAAAATATATTGTAAATATATGAAATTGTAACGTTTTCTTGCAATCGTCTGAACTGTCAATTCACCTTTGCCTAACAATCTGTCAATGTCCGTATATTTGCAGTACTTTAACAGGGTTGATAACGTTTGTCGATCTGGCAATCGTCTATACTCAGCTTAAGGAACAAAATCACTTTGTTTTCCCATGTACCCTACACTACACCAAATTAACAATTTTGTCACTGTGTGCTTATTTAACAAATGATACCGTATGCAGAAAAACTCCACTTCCACAAAGGCAGTTACTAGTGACTGCAGTTATCCGATTTTCTGCCCATGTAAATGGTACTTATTTTGCAACAAGTAACGTCATTTGAAAATAAATAATTATCCTTTCCATTTGTATTCATAATATTTTTATTATTATTATTTGTATGTATGGTTCTTGCTGATTCATTACCAATCATCACAAAACATTCTTATTTTGAGAATGGCGCGTAAAATAAATTTAAAATTAATTAATACGGAGTTAAAGCTAACATAACCTTCTAAAAATGCATAAGAGAAAGTGCTACTTTAAGAGAAGTCTGAGCAGCATTACAACTGTATTATCTTGACTGTTGTTTCTTGTACATTATCTTCAATCTTCCGAAATTACCAGCAACGAAAAAAATTGCGCTCTTAATTTTGGACATACTTTGCAAGTTTTTACTTATAGTCTAAATTCAATATACATTAATGAATAAAAATGAATAAAAATCGTAAAAGAAAAAAATATTAATTTAAAAGTCCTTTACTTTACAGGGGTAGAAAATCTGGTAAGTCACCAGTAAAAATTAAACTCGGATTACTGACCGTCATAGGGAAGAAGTGTAGCCATTGTCAAGATATCATCAACGACTTATCATACGTTAAGCACACAGTGACAAAATTACCATTTTGGTGTAGTGTAGAGTGCATGGAAAAACAAAGTGAATTTATTCCTTAGACCGGTGACGAAGCTCTCAAATTTAATTCGTTCGTACTGAACCGAACCGTCATAGTGGATGTGAATAGGGAATATCTGTGTGTGAGAGAGACAGAAATCGACGTCAAAAGCAGATTGTGTAATTTGATCTCTGCATGTATTTTGTAATTTTAAAAGTAGTATAACTTTTTGTTTATGAATAATGGTGGGTACTTCAAAAGCCAACGTTTCATTATTTATGAAGACCTTTATTGGCGTTTCAAAATATTCCCCACTTAGGGGGGTAGAAAACGAGATAACAGAGATCACTTATCGAATTTGACTTCGGAGTCAAAAGTGACATATGGACAAAATGTAGCCCTTGTCAAAAACGATATGCATTCCGTTACCAACGGACATCAAATGGCAACGCTGGATAATAAAATTAAAAGTGCTGGATAATAAAATTAAAAGTCATGTAGGGTGCACAGAAAAGATTTTTTTGTTTCCCCGGAATTTTCTCTAGCTATTCTTCAAAACTAGGGGGTGACCGGTGCAACTTTTTTTGCGACACACTCTAATGTACACCCATTGCTGCATTGTTGGTAGTATTTTGTCTGTTATACACAACCCAGCAAAATCTTGGTATGTACATGTCATTACAACTCGCATTACCAGGTAATGATATCTCATTATCGCCAGCATTACTTTCGGTAAATAAATAACGACTAACAAAATAGTGACTAAAATTAGTTATTGCTAGTAATCTAAGTTAGAAAATCTTATTTTAAGTTATAAACTTGTCTTTAAATGATTTACGATTTATGATTTTTTCTTAAATGATTTACGTACATATATACGTTGTAGCTTTTATTCAGTTAAATCATTTAAAGAAAAGTTTGAAATTAAAATTAGATTCTCTAAATTAGATTACTAATAATAACGTATTTTTGTCATTATTTAGTTAGTCGTTATTTATTTACCGAAAGTAATGCTGGCGATAATGAGACATCATTACCTGGTAATGGATCTGGTAACGACATTTACTGACGAAGATTTTGATTGGTTATATTTTTGTAGTTGATTATTAAGCAATTTGTCTATGAATCGCGAGGTAGGCCAGTGGTTGTAATGCTAAACTACGAAACCATGAGGTCGCGAGTTCAATCCCACCTCCCGGCAAATGAAATTTTTCGTCATATGACGACAACAATCGATAACTACTCTCTCCCAATTATACGCTCTACCCAATGTTACGCTCTTCCCAATTTTACGCTCTTCTACTTTCTCACCACATTCCAACACTGATGGTGGTGAACAAACAATAGCAACTAGGAAAATTCACTACCACACAAACCCACTCGTAAAATTATTTCTTTTGTCCACGCTTACTTTTTCAATAATTGTAAGAGTGGGGGTAAGTGGTTATTTTTCAGCTGCTTGTATGCTTGAATGGAAGCACTTTCCTCCAATGACATGTACATGTAAAAATAATTCGAAGGGAGGCCACATAATAAGCAGTTACTAGTTTTGAATTTAGCTTACCCGTTAGGTTATTTGGTAATGGGAAATTTTGCTGGGAATGTTTAGATTTATAATAGCAAACTGCCGAAAGGCCAGTTAAATATCTCGGTATTTACAAAATAATTTTACCCGGGCGATGAACGGAGAAATAAAACACGAATATATTATGGTTTTTTAAATTTAATTAAAACACGGGGGTCATGGTACCTTCGGCTGCTTTGTTTATTTCGGAGAGTCTCATCGTAAACTAAGGAGGGGGAGCGAAAACAAACCCGTCACATACTTCAACTTGTTCTACTTTATTTTTTCTTTCTTCGTTATAATATTGAAGGGTTGTATTTAACAATTCATTCGACTTAAAACTAACAGGGTGTCCAGCTAAACATCCCGCCCCTTGCAGGAGTGCAACATAGAGGCAAGCAGGAGCTAGACTGGACACCATGATGACGTGAATTCATTATTACAGTTCAAAAAGACGTGTACAAATTAAAAAAAATCACATAAAGATTATATTATAATGATGGTGGTGGGTCCGCTGTCAGGGATCGGGCCATCCACATTACCAGGACGATTCTGTCCTCGGCTGATGCATGTATCGGCTGCACTTGTGGCCTATACATTCTCATCCATGCGACCATTGGCGTTAGGGCGACCTCTCGCGGGGTTGTTGCTGTTGTGATTTTGGGGTGAATGTTGACGACGTGGCCAGACATCTTGCTGGAGAGAAAATGTTGGACAACACACACACGCAGAAAATGTGACGAATTGTTAGAGTAAAAACACGCAGGGATTCTTTTTATACACTTTATTCATAGAAACGAGATATAAGAAAATATTTACAAAGGGAGGTTAAATGAAATTATGTGAAGCGAGGATTAGCCTGGACGGACATTACTGTGTGTGCGCGGGATATTCGCGCATGACTTCTATTGTGTGCGCTGCACACTCTCTTATATGTGTAGGTGTACGCAGTCGTGTTGCCTGTCACGTAAACGTTTGCTTTCAACACTCCTCCTCAACACGAATGCGTCATTGATATTACTAATTAATTTAAAATCAAATTCATGAAAAAATACTTAAATTCTAAAAAAACATTCTAATTCAAACCAATTAAACTTCTTAATTTTTCATGCTTAATATTAACTAAATTTTTCGTTAAAATATCTGCTCTCATCTCGTCAGTAGATACATAATCCAAAGAATTACATCCTTCCTTGACTTTGTCTCGTATGTAATGATGTTTTATTTCGATGTGCTTACTGCGAGCATGATACTTTGGATTCTTCGCCAATTGTTGAGCTCCTAAATTATCGCAAAATATTGTAGTCGGTGTATTTGCGTTGAATAAACCCAATTCTGTCAGTAAGGTTCGCAGATATGTTGCTTCTTTTGCTGCTGCCGATAATGCGACGTATTCTGCTTCAGTACTGCTAAGTGCCACGGTGCTTTGCTTCTTCGATTCCCATGAGAAAGCACATCCACCCATGAAGAAAACATATCCCGTAAAGGATTTTCGGTCTGTAGCATCATTAGCCCAGTCAGCATCAACGTATCCTTCTACTACTTTTCCTGTTCGTCTATAAGTCAACTTCAGCTGTTTTGTAGAAGCCAGATACCTTATAATATGTTTGATACCTGCTGCATGTTCTTTATGTGGATCTTTGTTTCGTTGAGCTAATTTTGAAACTGAATGTAGAATGTCTGGTCGTGTCGTTATGGCCAGATACGTCAGAATTCCAATAATCGACTGATACTGTGTTGCGTCGACTTTTGAACATTTTTCGTTTGTGCAAGCGATTTGAAAACCAGCATCAAGAGGCGTAGACGCAGGGCGGCAATTTTCCATATTCTGTTCCTTAATCAGATCTTCGATATACTGTGTTTTACATACAGATATAGCCCCAAGCTCTCCCTCTCTCTCTATCTCCATTCCAAGGAAATAATGTAGTTGTCCTTTGTCCACACATTCAAAAGCCTTCATTATTTTAGTCTTTATGTTGATGAGATCGGTCTTCTCCTTGCAGCCTATAATTATATCATCAACATAAACAGCAATGAAATTATACGTACCATCTCTATGTCGATATAAGCAAGGTTCGCTTTCACATGGTATAAAACCCATTGCTCGAAGAACTCCATCTAGTTTAGCATTCCACTCTCGGCCTGATTGTTTGAGACCATATATGGCTTTGTTGAGTCTTAACACTTTCTGTGGATGCTTCTTACTCACAAACGCCTCTGGTTGCTTCATATAGATTTCCTCATGAAGTTCGCCATTCAAGTATGCTGTACATACGTCCATTTGATGTAAATATAATTGATGTTCTACTGCCAGAGCCATAAGCATTCTTATCGTCGCATATCCCACGACCGGCGAAAACGTTTCTCTGTAATTAACTCCATACTTTTGGGAACATCCTTTGGCTACTAGACGCGCCTTAAATTTCTCTATGTGGCCTTGACTGTTTTTTTTTCGTGAAAACCCATCTGCTACCTATAGCAGTTTCACCAACCGGCAAATCCACTAGAGTCCATGTTTTCTTTGCTATTAGGGCGTTGAACTCGGCTTGCATGGCTTCTTTCCATTGCTGACATTGTGCGCTTCTCTCAGCTTGAGCAACACTCTGTGGAATCACAATACCATCTTCTGTCATGTTACTCAGAAGATTATATTCTTTGCGTGGTCTTCCAGGTTTACCTGTGCGAACAATTCTGGGTCTGCCTGGCCCATGTGTGTGATTTTGTTCTTCTTCCACGACATGTTCTTCGTTGTCCGACTCGGAACTGTCTCCAATACTTTCATAGTCGACTTCACTTTCATTCGATGAAGAATTTTCAATTTGCTGCTCCTCCTGAATGGAAACCTCATCCTCTTCTTCATCTTCTTGTTGCAACATAACGTGATCTTGTGTCTCTTCTTGGCTGTGGCTGATATCTTCTGGTTCTATGCCTGCGACTTTTTCATCGAACCACACATTCCGATTTTCAACCACTTCTCGTGCCACTGGATCATACAGCCTATATGCCTTTTGGTTTGAACTTCTTTCGTTGCGGCTTTTCTAGTGCAACAGCTTTAGCACCAAATACTTTTAAGTGGCTTATATGTGGTTTACGTCCAGTCCACACTTCGTACGGTGTCTTCTCTGAAATTATTTTCGTCGGAGATCGATTTCTGATAAAGGCAGCTGTAGCAATCGCCTCAGCCCATAGTGACTCACTCAATCCAGACTGTTGTAACATGGTTCGAGCCATTTCCACCAACGTTCGATTTGCTCTTTCGGCCACACCATTTTGTTGTGGAGTGTATGGAACGGTTAACTGCCTCTTTATCCCATATTCTTTAAGGTAGTTGTCGAATTTTTTGCTTATGTATTCTCCGCCGTTGTCGCTTCGAAGTGTTTTTATTTTTCGCTCTGTCTGGCGCTCTACCAAATTCTTAAATTCCACGAACTTATCGAAGACTTCATCCTTTCTCTTCAGGAAATAAACAAATATTCTCCCTTAAGATTGATGCAAATATTGGATGAACGTTTCAAAAAGTTAAGCGATCGTTTAGAAGAGCTTTTAGAGGAGCGATTTAAGTCACTGTTAAAGGAACTTGAGAATCGCATATTAAACGAGCTGGATAAAAGATTGTGTGACATAAGAACTGATCTGGTTGATATTAGTGATAGAGTGACCAAACTTGAGTCAGTTGATCAAATCGAAATTCTTATGTCTGATATAAAAGGATTAAAATTCCAAAATTTACAGCTAGAGAATAGTACCGTGGCTTCAGATTTAAGAATTAATGGTATTCCTTATGTGGAAAATGAGAATCTACCGAATTTATTCACAAATATTTGCAATTCTTTTAACATTCCTATTCCTTCATTGAAATCTATCCATCGCCTGAAGAATAGGAACAATACTAAGAAACACAACTCTCCCGATGCTGTTATCATTGCTACCCTTATGTCCCCGTACGACAAGAATTTCTTTCTCAAGTCTGTATCCAACTACAGAAAGAGCAATACCCAGCAAAATTTCCCATTACCAAATAACCTGACGGGTAAGCTAAATTCAAAACTAGTAACTGCTTATTATTTGACCTCCCTTCGAATTATTTTTACATGTACATGTCATTGGAGGAAAGTGCTTCCACTCAAGCATACAGGCAGCTGAAAAATAACCAATTACCCCCACGCTTACAATTATCCAAAAAGTAAGCGTGGACAAAAGAAATAATTTTAGGACCACCATCAGTGGTGGAATGTGGTGAGAAAGTAGAAGAGCGTAACATTGGGTAGAGCGTATAATTGGGAGAGAGTAGTTATCGATTGTTGTCGTCATAAGACGAAAAATTTCATTTGCCGGGAGGTGGGATTGAACTCGCGACCTCATGGTTTCGTAGTTTAGCATCACAACCACTGGCCTACCTCGCGATTCATAGACAAATCGCTAAATATCAAAAATATAACCCATCAAAATCTTCTTAGTAAATGTCGTTACCAGATGCATTACCAGGTATTGATATCTCATTATCGCCAGCATTACTTTCGGTAAATAAATAACGACTAAATAAATAATGACAAAAATAAGTTATTATTAGTCATCTAATTTGAATTTTCAAACTTTTCCTTAAATGATTTAAATGAATACAAGCTACAACGTATATACGTAAATCATTTAAGAAAAAATCATAAATCGTAAATCATTTAAAGACAAGTTTATAGCTTAAAATAAGATTTTCTAACTTAGATTACTAGCAATAACTTATTTTTGTCATTATTTTGTTAGACGTTATTTATTTACCGAAAGTAATGCTGGCGATAATGAGATATCATTACCTGGTAATTCGATTGGTAATGACATGTACTTACCAAGATTTTGCTGGGTAACAACACTTTGTCACTAAATGCCATTGGATATGATTCAAATCGTCCTTTCTATATTAATGAAAATCTATCTAACTCCAATTACTACATTTTCCAATCCGCTATGGGTCTAAAGAAGAAAAAACTATTACACTCCGTCTATACGTTCAAAGGACTTGTATATGTGAAGCAACAAATCAACGGCAATCCAATATGTATTGAACATGTAGACGTTTTGGAGGGATTTCGTTCGACTACTTCAGAATCTCTTCAACACAACGCTTCAACATGGAACACCAACTCATAAGTATTCCTCTCCTATTTACAATATTAAAAAAGCTTTAAAATTTATTTTTGAGTATTATTTTATTGCAATTATTACATTAAAAATTAGTATTAATTTATTCTACAATATTTTGACATTTTTACATTCATGTTCATTATTCGGTTTTTTTCTCGCATTGCTGATAATTTTTTCTCCATTTATCAATTTCAAATTAAATTGTAATGGATGATTTATATAATTATAATCCCAAAGACGTAACGGCTAGTATGATAAGTATTTTTTCGAAACAAAAGGATGGTTTGAGAATCTGTCATATAAATGCCCAAAGCATAAATAACAAAGTCGACGAATTGCGATTCATTTTTGAAAAATCTATGTTAGATGTCATCTGTATATCCGAAACATGGCTTAACACTGCTACTTCAGACTCTTTGATTCGACTAGATGGGTACAAGATTTTTAGAGCCGACAGGGGAAGTCGTGGTGGTGGCGCGGCCATATATGTCCATAACAACTTAAGGACGAATTTAATTTGCCAATCTACCCCAGGTGATAGCGTTGAATTTGTACTCGTTGAAATCATTTCTTTTGACAAGAAAATGCTCATTGGGTGTGTTTACAGGGCCAATAACAACATTGATACTCAATATTTCATGAACGTCCTGGAAAATATATCGTTGGGCTTCAGTGATGTTATTATTTGCGGTGATTTCAACTCAAATATTTTAATCGAATCCAGCTTGACTGAATCTATGTCATCTCTTGGGTTATTTTCTCCTAATACTTCAATTCCTACACATCATTCCCAAACTTCTAGTACACTCCTTGATCTTTTTTTCGTTAGTAGTAGACAGAGCATCCTTCTTTACGATCAAATTTCGGCTTCATGCTTTTCCAAACATGATCTAATTTTCTTATGTTATAATTTTGAAATAAGTAGAATGGAGCAGTCTTTCACCTACAATGATTTTCATAATCTTAATTACAATCTTTTGAATGACTCTTTCTGTACTATTGATTGGAATCTACTTTATAATATGATAACTGTAGACGAACAGCTAGATTTTCTTCAATTTAATATTCGAAATTTACAACAACTCACAGTTCCTGTCAAAACCAAGACAGTATCGTCCAAGTCTAAGCCCTGGTTTTGCGAATCAATCAAAGCCGCGATAAAGTGGAGAGATTTCGCTTATTCTAGATGGAAGAGGTTTAAAACGTCTGTTCTTTATGACATTTTCCGGTCAGCTAGAAAAGATGTAAATTCAAAGATACAATCGGCAAAAACGGCTTACTACCATCGTAGATTTGGCTCTGCTTTAGAATCCAAAAAAACTTGGAGAACTATACGAGATATAGGTATTGGTAAACCTATGCTAGGATGTGATGTCAATATTGATGTAGATGATCTCAACAAGGATTTCACTAATACCCCGACTATACCGATAAACACTAATTTTTACAACTTTGAGGTCTCGTCCAAATTTTCCAACGATAATAATAGTTTTGAATTTTCCGGGATTACTCAAAGTGATGTGCTGTTCAACTTTTCACTGGTAAAATCAAATGCTATAGGGTACGATAACATAGATCCGCGTTTTTTGAAGCTATTGCTACATCCACTACTACCTTACATCACACATTTCTTTAATAATATTATTACGACCAGCACTTTTCCTGTTGCATGGAAACATTCGAAAATTATACCTCTTCCTAAGAATGGAAAGGAGTATCGACCAATTTTGATCTTAAGCTTTCTCTCAAAAGTATTTGAAAAAATAATACACTCTCAAATTACCACCTACTTGTATGCCAATAACTTAATCAGTTCAAAACAATCAGGGTTTCGAAGGAATCATAGCTGTGTCAGTGCCTTATTGGAGGTTTCCGAGAATATTAGATGTAGTTTAGATAACGACATGTCTACAATCTTAGTACTGCTTGACCATTCGAAGGCATTTGACACTGTGGATCACTCGACTCTCTGCTCCAAGTTACGCTATTTCTTTAACTTCCATCCCACATCTACTCATTTAATTAGGTCTTACTTATCAAATCGCACTCAGTCCGTTTTTACAGCACTACATAAATCAAATACACTTTCAGTATCTAAGGGGGTTCCTCAAGGCTCAATCCTGGGACCACTTTTATTTACAATTTATTCTAATGACCTGCCATTGCAGTTGTCTCATTGTAAAATACATATGTACGCTGATGATGTACAGGTCTATATTAGTAGTCCAGTGAAGGAAATAAAAGAAGCTGTCCTTAAATTAAATGATGACTTAGAAAGCGTATATATCTGGGCTTCAGGTAATGGACTTTGTCTAAACCCAAATAAATCGAAGTGTTTGTTAATTCAGAAGAGATCTTATCGTCATGTCAGTAACGTCAATGTTTTACTAAACGGCCAAGCAATTGAAATAGTATCTCAAGCAAAAAATCTTGGTATTATCTTCAATGACACATTGACCTGGTCGAATCATGTGAACAGTACATTAGGACAAAAGTACGCAAAAAAGCGGTCGCTATGGGCCACCCAGTATTACACCCCTCTAAAAATCAGGTTGCTAATAGCTAAATCGTATTTAATACCTGGATTGATTTATGGATGTGAACTATTTGCAAGTTGTGATGCAGCTAGCAAACGTAAATTAAATATTCTTTACAACAATATTATAAGGTATGTTTATGGTTTGAAAAGATATGACTCAGTCTCGCTTTTTTCGAAGTCTCTTTACGGCATCTCCTTTGAAAATCTTCTGTCCAGTAGAGTTCTTATTTTTCTACAAAAAATTATATATACCCAAAATCCTCCTTATCTGCACGAAAAACTTATATTTACAAGGTCCAATAGGGGAAAGAAACTTGTACCCTTGATACATAGGAATTTAGTTTCTGAATGGCAGTTCTTTATAAATGCTGTGCGTCTTTGGAATTCACTTCCACAAAATATCCAATTAATCAGCAATGCTAAAAAGTTTAAAACCGAGCTCTTAAAAATGTTAAATTAATTCCTAGTTTTAATTTTCAATTTCAAATGTTAACTTTCTTTTTAGATTATTTTGTTTTCTTTTTTGATTATATCTTATTCTCCATTCATTTTAATTTTAAAATTTATGTCAATGTCTTATTTTGCCTTTAGTTTTAGCTTTATTTATATTTTTTTTTTTTCGAAATTAATGTTTACTTTTATTTTTTAATGTTCAATTGAATTTATTTTATGTAATACTTCTCAATGAACCGGCTTACATTTCTGTACTTTAAATATAAGAAATTACTTCTTGTTGTACAGAAAATAAATAAATAAATAAATAATTAAAATATTCTTCGTGAATAGTCATCGATAAATGTCAGAAAATATTTTGAGCCACCGAGTGATGATGCTTCGAATGGTCCGCAAACGTCTGTGTGAATAATTTCGAGAATACTTGATGACGCTCTATCACCTCTGCTTGTAAATGGCTGAACGTGGATTTTGCTCTTCATGCAGCTATCACATTTGACATGTTCATCGAATTTCACTTTGTCGAGACCATAAACCATTTCCTTTCTTTTCAGCTCTTGAAGGCTGCTGAAATTCAAATGCCCATAGCGACTATGCCAGAGCATTGATTCATCACGAGCCATATGAAGTAATTTGTTTTCAATGTTTTGAAAAACAAACAACTTATTGTCCTTTTCAGCTCTTAAAACCAGATGTCCATTCGGATCTCTTATCTCCGCGCATTGATCATAAAATTTTATGACGTAACCCTTTTCAACCGCTCGGCTCACAGATAAGAAATTGCCATTCAAGTTGGGTACGTAGAGTACGTTTCGCAGGATCAAGCTGTCGTTGTGTGTTTTTATTTCGACATCGCCAATACCTTCTGCCATAATAAAGTTGTTGTTGCTTGCCAGGGAAATTCTGTCGGTGTGTTTTCTTAGGCTCATAAAATTTTGTCGATTGCCACACATGTGCGCAGTCGCACCACTGTCTATGCACCACTTAGCGAACTCGTGTCGGTCGCCGCCAATACTGCAAATGACTGTTGTCCTTTTTTATTGCCTTGTTTGTTTGCATAGCAGTTCGAAGCAAAATGACCGTATTTTCCACAGTTGAAACAATTTTGGTTTTTCTTGCTTGGTTTTTCCTGTCTGGGGTTAAACGTTTTATTGTTTCTGTCTGCCCTTAATGATCTTGTTTGTGCATTAAAAGCTTGTTGTGACGTGGACGGTTTTTTAGTCTGCAATTTTCTATCGGCTTCTTCCAGGATTTTTATTTTCAAATTTTGCAGCGTCGGTAATGTGTCCCGCGTCTCCATGGCGACAACAAATTGCTCGTATGATACCGGCAGGCTAGACAATAGTATAAGTGTCAGCAATTCGTCGCTCATCTCAATTCCTACCTTGGCCAGTTTGTCTACTGTTGTTGTAAATTCACTGATGTGTTTCGTCATCTCACTTTCTTCCACCAATCTTAGATTTAGAAGCTTCTTGTACAGCGACACTTTCTTTACTGGACCACTGGGCCGAAACACGTCCTGCAAGATTTTCCAAGCCTCATATGATGTCTTTGCGTGCTTAATGTGGTTTAACTGAGAAGCATTTACACACAGTGTAATGGTAGCGAGAGCCTTCTCATCAGAAGTCTCAAACTTACCAGACGTATCGCTCTCCTTCTTGATGGTGCCATTTGCGAAACCCCACAGACCAGAATGAATCAGCACGCTCTTCATGTGTATACACCACGAATCGTAGTTATTTTCGGACAATTTCTCTATTTGGTACAAACTTGCATTTTTAATCTTTTGTACTTCACTATTAATTTTCGTAAAAATCAATTTCACTTTCAATTGTTCTTTAGCTCTTTTAACTGTTCAATTCACTTTCAATTGTTCTTTAACACTTTCAATTGTTCTGGGCCCATAACCTTTGTTAGAGTAAAAACACGCAGGGATTCTTTTTATACACTTTATTCATAGAAACGAGATATAAGAAGTCGAAGTGCAGTGGTTTATTGATTCGAAAAATCCTTATTACAATGGGTAAATACGCTTATAGCTAACATTTTTTCATTGTTACGAGATAACTTACATACATTAGGTATCTTACAAGTTATATAAATTTAGTTTCTTAAAATTATGTATTTCTACATTTCACTTATACTAGTTACAATGCTTTGTCGATATATTTAATATTTTCCCACAAAATCGAATTACAAAAAGGGAATAACTCATCATTTTATTGTTTTTTACTTAATACTATGACTTAAAAATAACACTTAATAATAATATATACAAAAGGGTGGGAGTGCAAAGGCAGTCCCGATTATTGGCGCGTACTATATACGGTGTCGTCCAAATCGTAGCTACCTATCCGGCGATGATAGAATAGCAATTGGTCGGTATAGCCCGCCGTCTCTATTCAGAGTTAAAAGACCAGCAGGAGGCTGGTATTTTAATTCGGTTAGCCTGTCTAGGGTGGTGTCTAGATTTAGGCATGTCCTCATCAATTCATTATCTAGAGAGGATGAGCTCTCAAGGTGCCGAATTGCTGTTTTGGTTAAAAACACATCAATACGATCGAAGTCAATCGCGCCGTAGATAGACCGATTCGAAGGTTTCCGTACCGTACCATCGTCCGCGATGGTGTTTCGAAGACCGAGGGATGTAACGAGAATTCGTCGTTCCATATGTCTCACAAATTTGAAGTCCATCGAAAAGACAACGCCAAGGTATTTTATACTGGCTGATGTCCGAATTATTTCATTTCCTATTCTAATGACAGGAATATATTTTTTAGCATTAGGATAAAGGAGCTTGCGCCTACCTTTAAATATAATGCTATCACATTTTGATATATTCAATCTGAGTCTCCATCTGTCGAAATAGTTCGATAACTCTAAAAGATAAGAATTTATCCTAGAGTTTACAGTTGAAGCTACTGGCCCGGAAGAGGCAATGAGTATATCATCTGCGTAGATCAAAAGCAAGTCACCAGAGGGTGGCTGCGGAATGTCACACAGAAGGATATTGTAGAGGACTGGACCGAGGAGAGAGCCCTGCGGAACCCCAGCCACTACATTTTTTCTCTCAGAGAGGTCGTTACCAACCTTAACTCTGTAAGAGCGATCTCGTAGAAAGTTCGCTACTATCCGACAGGTGTTGCCACCAGGTTTTGGGATAGGAATCGTGAGTGATTCCTTCCAAGCCCTGGGGAAATATCCCAAGTTTAGGCAATGGTTGAAGATTATGGACAAAAATGTCCAAATCATTATATTGGTCTTTTTCAAGACAATATCCGGAATTCCGTCAACTCCGGCAGATCGACGGTTGCGTTTACCTCTCAAGGCCTCTCCGACCTCTTGAGGTGTCACAAAACCCAACGTTTCGCCAGATCGTTCCCTCACCGCGGATTGAAGCATCCGCAGTGAGTTCATCATCGAAGTTGAGGATTGGGCTCAAGTCGTTCAGTTCGGAGTCTTCACTATCAATGAAGTCATTGAATGTGTTGTCTCCGGTCTGGTTCGAAGTCCCAGACGACTGAACGCTGTCAGCGAGAAGATTCGCTTTACCCATATCATCGGATACGAGAGTGCCATTAGCGTTAAGCAAGGCAGAAATAGGTGCTCGGGCTTTTAGCCCGGCTGCACCTTTTACTTGTCTGAATGTTGAGTTGTTTACTCGGATGGATTGCAGGAAGGAAGTCCAATGTGAGCCCTCGAATTCAGCAATTTGGCCCTGGATAATTCTATCCAGGTTTCGAATTTCAGCCTTTAAGGTGGGATATCGTCCAGGGTCTTCCGACCGATGAAGAATCCTTCGAAGGCGTTTCTTCTCCCGTATAAAATTAATTATATGGGGTGGAAGATTTCGAAGTCCTCTATGGTTGGAGTTCATTCGAGGAATGTTCTCTTCCATAGAGTCGCGGAAAGCGGTGGTCATGATGCCCACACACTCATCGATTTCGTCGGTCGTAACGTTCCGATTGATCGGAAGTTCGCGATTTTCAAGACGAGTTTCGAGGCGTCGATTAAAACGATTACGGTCAATTTTATCAAAGTCAAAGTATTATTGTCTTCTGTTGTCAGAAACAAGTCCACTTTGACTTAGTACGATCTCCACAGCTTTGTGGTCAGATTCGAAATCGAGAGTTCTGAGTCCAGAGGCCTCAGTCTCTCCCGCGAAGGATAATCCCGAGGAGACCAAGAAGATATCTATGTACGAATTCGTACCGTATCTTGTAGGCCCCTCGGTGTTAGCTATCCTAAGTTCCGGAGACTCCAAGATGTAGTCATAGAGAGACCTACCTTGAGGACCTCGCGTTAAGGTCGCCGCCGATAATAATATCGTCTTGACCGAACATGTCAAGTATCGGATCGAGTTGATTCGCGTATAGAGTATCTTGAGGCTTGTGGTATAAGGCGACAGTTGTCAGCCAGGACCCATCAAGTTTTTTAACCCGCACGCAAGTATTCTCGAAGCTCCCGAGGTTTAGAGTAACCCTCTGGGAGTGAACTTTTTCTTTGACAAGGATCGCAGTGCCGCCACCGCGTCCGAGTCTGTCTTGCCTATACATAGTATAGCCGCGAAAATTTATACTATTTACCGGATTTAATTTATGTTCAGCGAGCAGAAGAACATCCGGTTTGTGTTTCCTTAGAAACAAATCGAGGTAATGTCTCCTGTGCATAGAAATGATGGAGTTGACATTAACGAAAATGCATTTAATATCTCTAGACATTAAAGGCTATAGATTGTGCCACCGCGAGCATGGCGTTGCGTTTTGCCTCCTTGGAAGGTAGGGAGTTGTAGTCGGCCGCGTGTTTTTTTATCTTTTCGATGATAGCGAAGAAGTCCATACCGAAGAACTCTTGGCTATCTTTGTTGAAAACGTCCATGACGTTGAAATTAGATGGTTTTACCCGAGTGCTGCTCACACTCGGTTTTATTGCCGTTGCAGCTGCGTACGAGACGCCGCTGCGGGCAGTGCTGGTAGCCTGAGGGGAAGGGATTTCCCGCGCAGGTACTGCACGTGCTACCTTGACAGATGCCTTGGTAGCGTTTAGCGATAAACGCTAGACGCTTCAGACAGTTCTTGGAACTGGCCGTATGTCCGTTGGTTTTGCAATTAATGCAGTGAACCTCGAACTCTGGTTTTTCAACCACTGCGTTTCTGCTCTTGGAGCATACTCCGCACTTTCGAATAGTCGCCGAGTGTATAGACCACGACGTTCGTCACTGTTTGTGATGCAAGTTTGCACACAAAATTACTATGCCCGAGATTCCGCGCGATTTCGGACGTTAAATTTTTTACGTTTTCATTGTAAACGGTCAGTACCGGTACTGCCTTTGCACTTTTTTTAATTAACACTGTTATTTAAACTAGGTGACTTACTCTTATCGGTTGCTGCTGCTGAGCTCATCGTCTTCTTAGTTTCTGCAGCCGGGGTCGTCTTAGCCTTGGCTGCTTTCATCTCCTTTTTGGCGTTGGTCCGAGCTCTCTTGCTCTGGACCTGGTTCCATCGGGCTGCATCCGCTGATGTCGATGGTCCATCGGCGGGCGTCCTTCCTTCGGTTTGGGGTTGTACCGGCAATTGTACAACCGCCTGTGAGGCTGGCGTTGCGCTCACAATCCTTATCTTCGGCTTCGGTGCTGCCGTTCTGCTGCACATCTGGGGTGCGGCTGGCATCATCATCTTTTTCTTCTACGTCTCCCAGGGACATTTGATCCTCTTCATAAGAGGATTCTTCTACACTGGAGACTTCTTCGGGGCGTGGTGGTAAACGATCTTTCACGAGCTCATTCAGTCTGATCGTTAACGACCGGATGACAGCACGGTAGTGGTCATTTTCCTTCTTTATTTCCTCGAGGAAGGCCTTGGGTACGGTCACCTCTTCTTCTTCGTGTTGCCGCTTCCTGGTATTGGTGGGAATATCCGCCATATCAGGTAGCAGTGGGTTTTTGCACTTTTTGTTTTTTTATTCACTTTTATTTTCACTTTCACTTTCCATAGCTTAGGTATTAACACTTTCACTGTTTATAGAGATATAAGAAAATATTTACAAATGGAGGTTAAATGAAATTATGTGAAGCGAGGATTAGCCTGGACGGACATTACTGTGTGTGCGCGGGATATTCGCGCATGACTTCTATTGTGTGCGCTGCACACTCTCTTATATGTGTAGGTGTACGCAGTCGTGTTGCCTGTCACGTAAACGTTTGCTTTCAACACGAATTACTTCTGCTCATTATTGGGAAGAATACGAGCTTCACAACTGGTCTCGTAAGAACGCCACTAGCTGTTCGTACATCAACCACTCATACCTTTTCATCGGGGCCTAAAATATACTTCTGTGCATGTAAATGGACGTGGAAGTGCAGTTCTTTCAGGGGGAGGTGCGGCCATAATTGACCGACATTTTCTTCCGAAACAATACGCATGCACGATAATTATGGATAACGCATTTTAAAAAGTTCTTTAATTTAGGAATCCAAAATTCTAATCTCATCACAACTGGTGAAACGACTATTATAGTGTAGAATTTTGGGGAAATCTTTCATTATAGTGAGAGTGGGAGAACGCGCAAGTCGACCATTCATCCTCATAAATCCATCAGAATCTATGAAGGGGTTAACGTTTAATAAAGGGATATTTCTAGAAACTTGCATTCTGTTCTCCAACGCAACATATTCAGAGAAATAATTTCACCTTGTTGCATTTCAAGGGAAGAATACGTCTGTGTGGCCTTATGTTTCGGGTGTATACGATTATAAAATCGAAATACATATGCTAATACTCTCATAGCTCTATACAAATCTGAGAAACGGGAAAAGATATCTTCCGATACAGAAACTTTGATCCAATTTACTCGAACTGGGCGAGTTTCGAGGTTTGTCATAATTCATAATGTTGATTTCGGCCACTCTGAACGAGCACGGCATAACCAAGAAGGACCTTTCCCTCAAAGGTCATGTGATATAAGATCACGAGCCAGAATACCTCGAGAAGCTATATCGATACAACATGGTGCCAATTTTCAGTACCAACTTTAAAAATTATTGTGGAATCAGTCCAATGGAATGTCTCAATTTAACAAGAACAGTCTCAACCATTTCTGCCATTACCCAGCAAAAAAAGAGCATCCAAAGAGGCAATAAAAATCCCCAACTTATGATCCGGAAGTTGTTCTAATTTGGATTTTCACCAATGAATTTAACAAGGGGTTGACGCGCCGGTGAAGTACTTCCTTGTCACCACTTTTGCACAACTCCTTTTAACGCACTGTAAGATTTGCTTTTTTGGTGTTGTATTTATTTGATGAATGTATGTCGTTCTTATTAACATCTTTGGGTCCAGAGATCTCTTATTTTAAAGGAATACAAATGTTGACATTGATTGGGAAGGGAACGTATAAATAATATACTATTGGCCAAAGAGATAAACGATCATATATATGTAAGTATTTTTAGGACATTTGAAGATGTTTGTAATCTGTATGGTGTAGCTGGCTCTTGAAAAGTGTGACCGAATGACCCCATAGTGTAACTTCTAGTACAATTTTCTCAAATGATCCACATTCTCACTAATAAAAAAGTATTTTTTTTACACTGTAATACATAGCACATTTGTGCGGCGCTGTGTATTTTCCCGGTTCAGATAGTAGTAAAGTACCACCGTGTTGTACAGTAAGTATGGTATGGTATATTTAATTACCATAATTTCTTTTAAAATTATTTAATTATAACCTACACCACACTGTGGTACAATTTATTATAATTTTATGCATTTGTTTCTAACACCCAAAATGAGAAGAGATATATACAAACATCGTTTATTATACCAATCGACTTAGAATCACTTTCTGAACCGATTTAGATATGTCAGTCTATGCATGCATTCTTGTAATCAATGTGCAGGTCCCAAATATAGTCCGATCTCAAAGAAATTATGCACATATCTTTATTTTGGTACAAGACAATTCGTATTGAAATTGAAAGACAATCGTATTTAGATATAGGGCCTGTTTCTGTAACTCACTTTCTTTCGTCTACGGCGAACGATCAAAAATCTCTCAACTATTTGAATATCAGTTTAGAACCAGATATCTTAATATATAGGAATGGAATGTACCTTCGATTTAGCTTATACCATCTATAGAAGATATAATTTCCTTTCGATATTCATGAAATTTGGTAAAGAGTATCTTATTTTAACAGTTAATGTCTGTGTGAACAATATCGGTTCAAATTTACATATAGCCCCACATAGTCGCATGGATGCGTTCCTTCCGATTTCCGTTCCTTCCATAGAAGTCATATTTTAGTCAAATGTACTATATTTTGCACAAAGGTTTTTTAATCCGAGAATAAACGGTCACTAGCAGTATATTACATATATTTCATAGCCCTCATATATATGTTCCTTCCGATCTGGACTTTTATCACTTCAGAAGCTTTATTTTACATTCAATCGTTTTGAAATTATGCATTCTAGGGTTCCGAAATTACATTTTGGTTAGTTATTTAGAAGAACTTCACTAAATGCCGAAAAAATTTCATTTTTATGATTTGGAAGTACTTATAATGTTAGTCTTTAGGAAGTACTTCTTTTATTTTTTGCTGGGTAGAGTTGCACCTCAAAGCTCTAAACGGGACAAGGATTCAACCTTGAGTGGAGCTACTTTAGTTCTCGCTATGATCAAGTTAGTGACATATTCACTTGGCGCGATACAAATTTGAATGTATAGTGAGGCCGCATATGCTTTCTTAGAAGCATCACAAATAGCATGAAGTTGTACTTCCTGCTTCGGATTGTAGCCAACCCACGGGGGATCTCTATCCGTTCGATCACAATATAATAATCCAAAAATGCCAGCCTACTGCTCAAAGTCATAAGTTTCAAACATTAGTCCCAATCCGTTTTGTCTTTCCAGTTTCGTTGCATTATTCTTTTAGCAACAACAATCTTTGGAGCCAACCAATCGGCTGGGTCAAACAATCTCGCAATTTCTGACAAAACGGCGCGTTTGGTGACGGTTAATCGATTTCGTCGGTCGTAACGTTCCGATTGATCGGAAGTTCGCGATTTTCAAGACGAGTTTCGAGGCGTCGATTAAAACGATTACGGTCAATTTTATCAAAGTCAAAGTATTATTGTCTTCTGTTGTCAGAAGCAAGTCCACTTTGACTTAGTACGATCTCCACAGCTTTGTGGTCAGATTCGAAATCGAGAGTTCTGAGTCCAGAGGCCTCAGTCTCTCCCGCGAAGGATAATCCCGAGGAGACCATGAAGATATCTATGTACGAATTCGTACCGTATCTTGTAGGCCCCTCGGTGTTAGCTATCCTAAGTTCCGGAGACGCCACGATGTAGTCATAGAGAGACCTGCCTTGAGGACCTCGCGTTAAGGTCGCCGCCGATAATAATATCGTCTTGACCGAACATGTCAAGTATCGGATCGAGTTGATTCGCGTATAGAGTATCTTGAGGCTTGTGGTATAAGGCGACAGTTGTCAGCCAGGACCCATCAAGTTTTTTAACCCGCACGCAAGTATTCTCGAAGCTCCCGAGCTTTAGAGTAACCCTCTGGGAGTGAAATTTTTCTTTGACAAGGATCGCAGTGCCGCCACCGCGTCCGAGTCTGTCTTGCCTATACATAGTATAGCCGCGAAAATTTACTCTATTTACCGGATTTAATTTATGTTCAGCGAGCAGAAGAACATCCGGTTTGTGTTTCCTTAGAAACAAATCGAGGTAATGTCTCCTGTGCATAGAAATTATGGAGTTGACATTAACGAAAATGCATTTAATATCTCTAGACATTAAAGGCTATAGATTGTGCCACCGCGAGCATGGCGTTGCGTTTTGCCTCCTTGGAAGGTAGGGAGTTGTAGTCGGCCGCGTGTTTTTTTATCTTTTCGATGATAGCGAAGAAGTCCATACCGAAGAACTCTTGGCTATCTTTGTTGAAAACGTCCATGACGTTGAAATTCCCGCGCAGGTACTGCACGTGCTACCTTGGCAGATGCCTTGGTAGCGGTGACGCGTTTAGCGATAAACGCTAGACGCTTCGGACAGTTCTTGGAACTGGCCGTATGCCGTACTCTGGTTTTTCAACCACAGCGCCCGTTGTAGGGTTCTTTGACATTACCTTTTTAGGGGTAAATTGCCCCTTGGCAGGTATTTTGCATTTTGCGGGGCCGTGATCGCCTCCGCATTTAACGCAACGGTATGGCATGCCGCAATTGGTAGCCACGTGGCCGAAGCGTTGCAGTTGAAACACTGCGCGGTTTTCTTCTTCTCACGAGTGATCTTTACAATGCAGCCAAGGATGGCGTGCAGTTTGTAAAGACCGGTGATGTCCGATTTACGGGACAAATGGATTAACCATTTGCCCCATCCGAGTTTGGCAATCCTGAGGATTTCCAAAGAAAGTTTCGTACCGGCGAGGTTAGCACGTAGGTCTGCCTCGTCGTACGAGTCGGACAGACCTGTAATAATAGCCGCATACGGCTTTTGGCCCTTCGGAGAGAAGGTAAAGAAACTGCGTTTCTGCTCTTGGAGCATACTCCGCACTTTCGAATAGTCGCCGAGTGTATAGACCACGACGTTCGTCACTGTTTGTGATGCAAGTTTGCACACAAAATTACTATGCCCGAGATTCCGCGCGATTTCGGACGTTAAATTTTTCACGTTTTCATTGTAAACGGTCAGTACCGGTACTGCCTTTGCACTTTTTATACCCTACACCACACTGTGGTACAGGGTATTATAACTTTGTGCATTTGTTTGTAACACCCAAAAGGAGAAGAAATAGACCCATCGTTTATTATACCGATCGACTTAGAATCACTTTCTGAGTCGATTTAGCTATGTCCGTCTGTCCGTCTGTCTGTCTGTCTGTCTGTCCGTCTGTCTGTCTGTCCGTCTGTCTGTGCATGTATTCTTGTAATCGAAGTACAGGTCGCAATTATGGTCCGATCTCGACGAAACTTTACACATATCTTTTTTTTGGCCCAAGGACGATCCCTATTGAATTTGGTTAAAATCGGTTCAGATTTAGATATAGCCCCCATATATATGTTAGCCCCGATTTGACATGTAAGCGCTGTAAAAACTTTATTTTATATCCCATCAGTATGAAATTCGGCAGGAAAAGGTTTCTTATTACATGAATGAACTCTGTTAAATTTGGAAGAAATCGGTTCAGATTTAGATATAGCCCCCATATATACATTAACCCCGATTTGACATATAAGCGCTGTAAAAATGTTATTTTATATTCGATCAGTGCGAAATTCGGCAAAGAGGGGTTTCTTATTACATGAAGGAATACTGCTAAATTCGGAGAAAATCGGTTCAGATTCAGATATAGCCCCCATATATATGTTACCCCCGATTTGACATGTAAGTGCTGTAAAAACTGTATTTTATATCCGATCAGTGCAAAATTTGGCAGAAAGAGGTTTCTTATTACATGAAGGAATACTGCTAAATTCGGAGAAAATCGGTTCAGATTTAGATATAGCCCTCATATATACGTTACCCCCGATTTGAAGTGTAAGCGCTGTAAAAATGTTATTTTATATCCGATCAGTATGACATTCGGCAGAAAGAGGTTTCTTATTATATGAATGAACACTGTTAAATTTGGAAGAAATCGGTTCAGATTTAGATATAGCCCCCATATATACGTTACCCCCGATTTGACATGTAGGCGCTGTAGAGACTGTATTTTATATGCGATCAGTACGAAATTCGACAGAAGGAGGTCTTTTTACATGAATGAGTATTCAGGGAAGATCGGTTCAGATTTATATTGATTGTTCCTCCTGATTTGGTATCAAACCGCTATAGAAGTTGTATTTTACTTCCGATCATTAAAAATTTCCAGAAAGATGTTTCTCAATTTAGGAACGAATATTGCTTAATTTAGCGATTATCGTTTCAGAATTAGATAATATGTTTCTACCCATTTACCAATTATTCCAAATTATTATGGCAATGACCCTTATCGCATTGTTAGGGAGGTGTAGGGTATTATATAGTCGGCCCCGCCCGACTTTCTGCCTTTCCTTACTGGTTTTTAATTAACACTGTTATTTAAACTAGGTGACTTACTCTTATCGGTTGCTGCTGCTGAGCTCATCGTCTTCTTAGTTTCTGCAGCCGGGGTCGTCTTAGCCTTGGCTGCTTTCATCTCCTTTTTGGCGTTGGTCCGAGCTCTCTTGCTCTGGACCTGGTTCCATCGGGCTGCATCCGCTGATGTCGATGGTCCATCGGCGGGCGTCCTTCCTTCGGTTTGGGGTTGTACCGGCAATTGTACAACCGCCTGTGAGGCTGGCGTTGCGCTCACAATCCTTATCTTCGGTGCTGCCGTTCTGCTGCACATCTGGGGTGCGGCTGGCATCTTCTTCTACGTCTCCCAGGGACATTTGATCCTCTTCATAAGAGGATTCTTCTACACTGGAGACTTCTTCGGGGCGTGGTGGTAAACGATCTTTCACGAGCTCATTCAGTCTGATCGTTAACGACCGGATGACAGCACGGTAGTGGTCATTTTCCTTCTTTATTTCCTCGAGGAAGGCCTTGGGTACGGTCACCTCTTCTTCGTGTTGCCGCTTCCTGGTATTGGTGGGAATATCCGCCATATCAGGTAGCAGTGGGTTTTTGCACTTTTTGTTTTTTTATTCACTTTTATTTTCACTTTCACTTTCCGTAGCTTAGGTATTAACACTTTCACTGTTTATAGAGATATAAGAAAATATTTACAAATGGAGGTTAAATGAAATTATGTGAAGCGAGGATTAGCCTGGACGGACATTACTGTGTGTGCGCGGGATATTCGCGCATGACTTCTATTGTGTGCGCTGCACACTCTCTTATATGTGTAGGTGTACGCAGTCGTGTTGCCTGTCACGTAAACGTTTGCTTTCAACACGAATTACTTCTGCTCATTATTGGGAAGAATACGAGCTTCACAACTGGTCTCGTAAGAACGCCACTAGCTGTTCGTACATCAACCACTCATACCTTTTCATCGGGGCCTAAAATATACTTCTGTGCATGTAAATGGACGTGGAAGTGCAGTTCTTTCAGGGGGAGGTGCGGCCATAATTGACCGTCATTTTCTTCCGAAACAATACGCATGCACGATAATTATGGATAACGCATTTTAAAAAGTTCTTTAATTTAGGAATCCAAAATTCTAATCTCATCACAACTGGTGAAACGACTATTATAGTGTAGAATTTTGGGGAAATCTTTCATTATAGTGAGAGTGGGAGAACGCGCAAGTCGACCATTCATCCTCATAAATCCATCAGAATCTATGAAGGGGTTAACGTTTAATAAAGGGATATTTCTAGAAACTTGCATTCTGTTCTCCAACGCAACATATTCAGATAAATAATTTCACCTTGTTGCATTTCAAGGGAAGAATACGTCTGTGTGGCCTTATGTTTCGGGTGTATACGATTATAAAATCGAAATACATATGCTAATACTCTCATAGCTCTATACAAATCTGAGAAACGGGAAAAGATATCTTCCGATACAGAAACTTTGATCCAATTTACTCGAACTGGGCGAGTTTCGAGGTTTGTCATAATTCATAATGTTGATTTCGGCCACTCTGAACGAGCACGGCATAACCAAGAAGGACCTTTCCCTCAAAGGTCATGTGATATAAGATCACGAGCCAGAATACCTCGAGAAGCTATATCGATACAACATGGTGCCAATTTTCAGTACCAACTTTAAAAATTATTGTGGAATCAGTCCAATGGAATGTCTCAATTTAACAAGAACAGTCTCAACCATTTCTGCCATTAAGCGTGGTACTATGTTCATTTTTCGCGTTGAAATCCCACATAAAAACAAAGTCGCGAAAAAAACTGCGAAATTTTTTCGTTTGTGGTACTATGTTTATTTCAACGCGAAAAAGTAACATTTTGCGCCACCACAAATTTAACGCCGTTACAAAATGAACGCCGCAACAAATTTAATGCCGCCACCGTCACACTCACATTTGTTTATTTTTGTCCGCAAGAAACTCAACTGTTGTCGAGAAATAAAATTTCCTAATAAACAATAATAATATATTAAATTATCTTCCGAAATAAAGAAAAACGAATGCAAAGATGTGAAAGGCTAAATAATTATGTTTATGGATTAAACCAGAAGAGCGAAATTCCAATTGGATTGCAGTGCAAAAGCAAAAAATATTTGCAAAAACAGTGGAAGGACATGTAACTAAATGTAATAATGTGAAATTTCTCTTTTAATTAGATATGTACATTTATGTTTGTATGTTTAGAACAATTGTGTGCAAAAGCCTAAGGAAACATTATGGACGACTAACGCTACTAAAGCAGTAGGACAATGGAATTGGACAGTGCCTGTATTCTCGATTTGGAAATAGTTGTAAGGAACATACAGAGTTAGTTCTTGCCAGCCATAAAAGTTGGAAGAAGATATTCCGTTTATGGATGGATGTATAATTTATATATGTCAACAAATATAATGTAAATGCTTAAATATAATAATAAAACATATTTTTCGATTAATCAAAACATCATTTTATTTATTTATATTTGTACAACTGTATGAAATTATTTCGTTATTTATAAAATTGTACTACCCTGACTTTTCATGTCTCTCAAACATCGCCACCGCAACAACACAAAATAAATAATTGATGTATAACATTAGCACAATGATCTCCAACAATATTTCCATTCTGACATTTAAATTAACTATTTTCTAAGTCGGCATTATTCCAATTGTTTATTGATTCGAATTTTATCTTTTGTTTGTTTTCAAGAATGTTAGCAAAAAGAAAAAATGCACATGCATATACACACATACATACATATTAAAGTGACACTTTGACACACACACTTCCAAATTGCAATGCGACTTTGTAAAAAAGCGTTCCATTTTTCAACTCGAAAAAACATTTTGCGAAATTTTTTCGTGCCGAAAAAACATAGTACCCACCTTAACCCAGCAAAAAAAGAGCATCCAAAGAAGCAATAAAAATCCCCAACTTATGATCCGGAAGTTGTTCTAATTTGGATTTTCACCAATGAATTTAACAAGGGGTTGACGCGCCGGTGAAGTACTTCCTTGTCACCACTTTTGCACAACTCCTTTTAACGCACTGTAAGATTTGCTTTTTTGGTGTTGTATTTATTTGATGAATGTATGTCGTTCTTATTAACATCTTTGGGTCCAGAGATCTCTTATTTTAAAGGAATACAAATGTTGACATTGATTGGGAAGGGAACGTATAAATAATATACTATTGGCCAAAGAGATAAACGATCATATATATGTAAGTATTTTTAGGACATTTGAAGATGTTTGTAATCTGTATGGTGTAGCTGGCTCTTGAAAAGTGTGACCGAATGACCCCATAGTGTAACTTCTAGTAAAATTTTCTCAAATGATCCACATTCTCACTAATAAAAAAGTATTTTTTTTACACTGTAATACATAGCACATTTGTGCGGCGCTGTGTATTTTCCCGGTTCAGATAGTAGTAAAGTACCACCGTGTTGTACAGTAAGTATGGTATGGTATATTTAATTACCATAATTTCTTTTAAAATTATTTAATTATAACCTACACCACACTGTGGTACAATTTATTATAATTTTATGCATTTGTTTCTAACACCCAAAATGTGAAGAGATATATACAAACATCGTTTATTATACCAATCGACTTAGAATCACTTTCTGAACCGATTTAGATATGTCAGTCTATGCATGCATTCTTGTAATCAATGTGCAGGTCCCAAATATAGTCCGATCTCAAAGAAATTATGCACATATCTTTATTTTGGTACAAGACAATTCGTATTGAAATTGAAAGACAATCGTATTTAGATATAGGGCCTGTTTCTGTAACTTACTTTCTTTCGTCTACGGCGAACGATCAAAAATCTCTCAACTATTTGAATATCAGTTTAGAACCAGATATCTTAATATATAGGAATGTACCTTCGATTTAGCTTATACCATCTATAGAAGATATAATTTCCTTTCGATATTCATGAAATTTGGTAAAGAGTATCTTATTTTAACAGTTAATGTCTGTGTGAACAATATCGGTTCAAATTTACATATAGCCCCACATAGTCGCATGGATGCGTTCCTTCCGATTTCCGTTCCTTCCATAGAAGTCATATTTTAGTCAAATGTACTATATTTTGCACAAAGGTTTTTTAATCCGAGAATAAACGGTCACTAGCAGTATATTACATATATTTCATAGCCCTCATATATATGTTCCTTCCGATCTGGACTTTTATCACTTCAGAAGCTTTATTTTACATTCAATCGTTTTGAAATTATGCATTCTAGGGTTCCGAAATTACATTTTGGTTAGTTATTTAGAAGAACTTCACTAAATGCCGAAAAAATTTCATTTTTATGATTTGGAAGTACTTATAATGTTAGTCTTTAGGAAGTACTTCTTTTATTTTTTGCTGGGTAGAGTTGCACCTCAAAGCTCTAAACGGGACAAGGATTCAACCTTGAGTGGAGCTACTTTAGTTCTCGCTATGAGCAAGTTAGTGACATATTCACTTGGCGCGATACAAATTTGAATGTATAGTGAGGCCGCATATGCTTTCTTAGAAGCATCACAAATAGCATGAAGTTGTACTTCCTGCTTCGGATTGTAGCCAACCCACGGGGGATCTCTATCCGTTCGATCACACTATAATAATCCAAAAATGCCAGCCTACTGCTCAAAGTCATAAGTTTCAAACATTAGTCCCAATCCGTTTTGTCTTTCCAGTTTCGTTGCATTATTCTTTTAGCAACAACAATCTTTGGAGCCAACCAATCGGCTGGGTCAAACAATCTCGCAATTTCTGACAGAACGGCGCGTTTGGTGACGGTTAATCGATTAGGGGCCGAAACAAGCTTGAAAAAGAAAGAATCTTTTCCACCGTTCCAACGTAAACCCAGAGTCTTCGCGGTACTGTCATCAGTTATGTTCAAAAACTCTCTGTCTAATAAATATTCGGGAGGTAAATCTGTTTGGACCAACAGTTTTCTTTGGGTCGAATTTTATACACATTGGTTAAAGAATGACGTTGCTATAGCTCTTAGATGCCAAATCAATATCTAAATCTGAACCGATTTTGATCACTTCTTACTCTCCTGATGTGAAAAATTTCTTTGAAAATCCGACTTTTACTTTGCGAACAACTTAAGATGGACAGACGGACGGACATGTTTAAACCGAACTCCTAGTAGATGTGTACTAAACAAGCTAATAATACCCTGCTCAACAGTTTCTTAATTTCACTTACCTCTTTATCCACCGGTATGCTGTCATTTGAACACGACTCTTAAATTAACCACTGTTTATACATATTCCTTTAACAAAGTTAAAAAAGCATTTGTTTGCGACGGAAAGAGCACGACAATCAATTTTTATTTTGAAATTTTTAATGACTTTTTTTTTTGTACGTGTTGTGTGTATAAATTGGAACAACAAACTCAAAATACGACAAATATCACAAGAAATAAGTAAGACTTTAACAAATTTATCTGTTGATTAATTTTGTTATAATTTTGAAAATTATTTTCTAAATTTCTTTAACAATATTTGTTGAAATTTAAAAATGTTAACATACAGATACATTTGTTAAAATTTTTAAACTGTATGTTTTTTCTGTGTACATTTTCTCAATGTCATTATAGACAAATCTAAAAAGTCGGCAGCGCAATACTAGGACAATGAGATTTGCCTGTAAAATGGGTCCAGTATACAAAATATTAGTAAATATTAGGCGCTATCGGGTTTGATCTCTGCATGGTGACGCAAATAATATGATAAATGTGGAGGTGTAGAATTATTTGACGATACTTTTGTCATACGACTTAATTGTGAGTATACTTGCAATACGCCATCATATTGCGTTTTAAGTTCGGGGTTTTTCAACAATCGAGACCCATTTCGTTTAAATTGTGAAACGGCTGCATTTCGGGACAGCCCTAGCAACATATCGACCGTCTTCATTTCGATAAGTAGAACAACCATACAAATCCTCACAAAATTTATTTTTTCCGACATAGTGCATAGGTATATCTTCAATATCCCAGAACCGAGGAAGTTGATCATTCAACTCCATGTGTAGGGGCTTGGTTTCGGGGACCAGTCACTATCCACCCAAAGACCGATTTTTGGTGGTGGCAATCAGATCACCATTAGGGTGCTTATGGACTTCTGTATGTATTATGCGGGAAAATATGTCACCAGGTCCATATGGGATCATTTCAAATCGTTCATTGTAAGCTCTCGTAAATCGGTATCAACTAATTTGGACAATAAATAGGTGGGAAGGTGACCTGTCAATTTATCAACTACATATGCATCAGTAGTGAGCTCTCATGTTGGATCAATAGGAGAACTCAACGATATTCTACAAATTCTGGTCGTCTTGGCTGAAACCGCACCATTCAGACCTACAATATTTGCAGCAACGGAGGGGAATATCGGCAAAGAGAGCTTCCTTTGCAACTTTCTAGAAATAAAGGTGGCTTGAGACGCGGTATCTATTAAAGCCCTCGCTGCGCATTTAACTCCAAGACTACATATATCCACAGTAGTTGTTCCCAGGAGAACTTATTAGATTGCAACGCGGTTGCAAACGTCTGTAAAGATTGGGCAGCTGCTGAGGTCGACGGACCGTCCTCAGCATATGATCGGGCTGGATTTCCTGTATCTCGGACTACTTGTACCGATGATTCCTTCCTGTGAAGGTGCGAATGGTGCTTCTTCTTACAGAAGAAACAACTATTCGAGCTCTTGCAGTTGGAAAATGTGTGCGATGAAGCCAAAGAATTGGTGCAACATTTGAGACTCTTAACAGTTTCAATCCTATTACTCACTGACATTCGAAGGAAGTCTTCGCATAATCTTAGGGGATGTGAATCAGAACACAAGGGGCATTTCTGCTTTACAGGAGTGGAAGGAACTGTTGTTGCGAAACTTTTATATCGTTTACTGCTGTTGGATTTACTATTCGGGCTTATAAATTTCCTGACTTGGCCTGTACCAGACGAGGAGGAAGAATTATGGGGGCCTCTGATGTCAAAGACGGACACTAGGGTCTGATACCTGGCAGTCAAAAACATATCCAGTGTTTACCATTTCGGCAAATTCGAACTAGGCCCTTGGGATTACTCCCAAAGTCCTAGGAAGACTTCTGGAAGACGGGTGGAACATATAAAGACAAATATAACGTCCCAATTCTTTGAATATATACCCAATAAATAAGTAATGCAGTCGCTCATTGTACGCTGTAAATGTTTAATTGAGGGTCCAGATTCTTTACTTACGGGGGCAAGTTGAATAATATTTAAGTTGGGCGTTTACGAGAACCCTCTTGTTCTCGTAACGGTCGACTCAATTTTGACAAGCCTGACTAAAACCATCATTAGTTATGGGACAAGTCTTTATTATATCGCGGGCTTCACCTTCCGTCCATCAGATAATAATTTTTTTGGTATTGCTGATGAATTCATTATCTTTATAAAGGGCAGAGAACATATCTCTGAACGTGGGACAAGATTTATAATCACCAGAAAAAATCTCAGTAACACAATGGGAAGGTGAATTGGGTGAGAGGAACTAGTGGACTTCTTCTTCGCCAGAAGTTTTTCTATGAAGTCCTCAATAAATGATTGTCTTCGAACATATGTTTTAGGTTAGGGTGGCAGCCGTTTTCATTTTTTTTCTTCAGCTCACATAGAACAGTTTAGGTCCCTAGTGGTACCACGGGCTAAAATGTTCTTCATCGAAACCAACCTGTTTGATATACAAATGTAGCGATAGCACGAATATTGGTACTGGAAAGATCTGTTAGGCTGCCTAGAAAGGCCGACCCCAGTAGGTCCAGTCGTCGTTTACTCAAAACGGGACAGTCGCATAGCAAGTGCTCAATGCTCTCCACTTCTTCCTCATCTCCACAGCTTTTGCAGAAGTCATTGGAGTTAATACCAATCTTCTGGCGTGTTCGCCGATCAGGCAGTGTCCCGTCAGAACTGAGATATTTTGACCTTCTCAGGTCATACCTTGGCCAGATTTGTCTAGCTACCCTACAGGTGCCGAGTTATATCCATCTTTCGTTTGACTGCCTGATTGCCTCTTGCCTAAGCCAAAGCTTGCACGTGGATAGTGGCGCACCAATATATGCAAATTCTTCGAGAATTTGTAAAGTCGTCCCTTTCCTAGCAAGTTCAACGGCTTTGCAGTTCCCCGGGATATCCCAATGCCCAGGCACCCATATGAGGTATATATTAAACTGCTCAGCCATCTCGTTAAGAGATCTGCGGCAGTCGAGGGCTAGACCCCACCGCGACAATACAGCATTCCTGCAGGAATATAGGGCGATGTTGGCCTTCTTTACACGTTCCAGTACGTTTAGTCTGAATGACAGTTTCCTATCCAAAATTATTCCTAAAAATTTTGCACTTTCAGAAAAGACTAGATCTGTTCCATTTATACGAGGAGGAGGGTCCACATGAGGGTCATTATTCATCCTAGTAAAGAGAACCAATTCTGTCTTGTTTGGGTAAACACCCAAAGCGCTGCTTCTGGCCCATCTAGCCAACTTGTTCAGAGCCACCAGTAAAATATCTCGGAGGATGTTTTCGAATTTTCCACTCACTGCGATTGCCAGGTCGTCCGCATATGCCACAACCTTGCAGCCACAACGTTCTAGATCTAGCAGGATTTCATTCACCGCTAGGTTCCAAATTAGTGGAGACAGTACTCCTCCTTGTGGAGTCCCTCTGTTTACAAACCTTGTTAGAGTTGTGGACCCAAGACATACTGTTATGCGTCTTCTGTTGAGTAGTCTTTGAATTAGTCTAATCAAGCTAGAGTTCACCTTTAGATGTGACAATCCCGCGATTACCGCATCTGGGTGTATGTTGTTAAAAGCCCCTTCTATGTCAAGAAACGCCACCATAATGAATTCTTTAAAATGCAGGGACGATTCGATAGTGCTCACAAGTTCGTGCAGGGCTGATTCTGTAGACTTTCCCTTATTGTAAGCATGTTGGTTCCCCGACAGGAGTTTTGTATCCAGGTTTTGCCTAATGAAATAATCTAAAAGTCTTTCCAGACTTTTCAATAGGAAAGCGGATAGGCTAATTGGTCTAAAGTCTTTTGGTCTTGTGTGTATTTTCCTCGCTTTGGGTAAGAATACCACTTTGGTATCCCTCCATCGATTCGGGATGTATAAAAGCCTAATACAGCCTACATAAATTTTCTGCAGCCAGGGGATAATGTACTTTAACATTTTCTGCATTTCTGCTGGAGTGATGCCGTCTGGTCCAGGTGACTTGAAGGGCTCAAAGCTGTTTATAGCTTAGCTTATTCTAGATCTCTCAGCCAACAAGCTCGCAGTCTACTCGCACTCTTGTTGGTCCTGTTGATCCTCGGGCTCTGTTGATGAGTTCCCCGGGAAATGTGTGCCGAGCAGTACACTTAGCGATTGCTCGCTGTTTTTTGTGCAGTTGTTTGCCTCATCTTGCAAATACCCCACTGTACAAGGAGAAGTGGATAGTACCTTTCTCAGCCTAGCGGCGTCGGAGACCTTTTCCACTTCGCCACAGAAGGAATACCAAGAGCGTCTTTGCGACTTCCTGAGCTCCTTCTTATAGATCTTGAGTTTCCCTTTATATTCGCTTTGTTGAATAGCTTGTTGCAGGTCTTTTTCCTTGCCGTTAGCTCAGAAGTCCACCATTGAGGTTTGGTTTTACCCTTGTACCTTGTTTTTGGACAGGCTTCTTCAAGGGAACTATTGAATGACGTGGTGATATGCTCGACCAGATTATCCAGACCGGCTTTGTCATTCGGTTCATAAAGAAGTTTAGAGTTGAGAACCTTTTTAAAATTCTTCTCATAGAGGTGCCACTTTGTCTTCCTCACATATAGAGTTTGAACTCTATATAATGGTGATCTGAGAATGAGTGGTCGTTCAGTACATTCCACGCGGCCAGTAGCAAACCTTACGTCTAGTACTTCTTGTCTGTCTTTAATTGTAAAGGTCGGTTTATTGCTAATGTTACAAATAGATAGGTTGGTAGTTAGAATAAAGTCAAGAAGCGAATCACCCCTATTGTTTATATCCGTACTACCCCAGATAGTATAATGAGCGTTCGTGTCTGCGCCAATAATCAGCTCGAGCTCGCCAGACTTTGCTTCTTCTACTACTTCCCTGAAGAGAACTGTCGGTATTGCAGCTTCATAAGGAAAGGTAACTGGAGACCACCCAGTATATGCGATTACCAATCTCCAGACTAGCAGCTGTTTCGTCTTTACCACTTAAATTAGTCAGGAGAAAAATACTTAGATCTTTTCTGGCCAAAATGCAGGTTCTTGGAGTGCCTTCACAGTTGGCCACAAGCAGTATAAAGTTTGGTGTCTTGATACCGCACACCCGTCCTCCTACTACATAGGGCTCCTGGATCAGGACGATGTCTACTGCACCTGTGGACAGGCGCAACAATAGAGCCGCTGAGGCTGCTTTAGCGTGATGGAGGTTAATCTGTAGAATTCTTACCATCATTGGTTATCGACAGATTAACATCCACCCCGACAAGGGTATTATCAAACTCTTCGTCCGTATCATAGGGGAGCATGTCCCCGCCAGATGCGTTAAAGAGTCCGGAGACTTCCCTCAGCCCCTCAGTATCCGAAGTAGTGTTTTCATCCTCAGAGAATGACTTTACAGATCTTCTGTTAGAGTTAGAGTCACAAGAAATAATAGTCGTGTGGACCTCCGCACATCCAGAAAGCCTTGTATCAACCAAGGTGGACGACTCACCTTCCGCAGTGGGAGCTATATCCTGCTTGTATACCTTCAAGACTATAGTCTCGAAACCATATTGCAAGGTTGCACTTGCACTTTGTATATGGGAGGTGGATTCAGCGTTAAGGATCAAATTGACCTGTCGCTTTTTACCATCCGCCTCATCCACCTTGCTAATTCTCCAATTATGGGTCGGCAGACCAGTATTGGAATCTTTTATTAACTCTAATATGTCATCCGAGCTGGAGGGCTCATCTGTATCAGGGTGACTAGGGATGTTGTTTTTTTCACAACAACCAACTGGGCACCCGGCCACACCTAAAACGCTCGACTCAGAGCAGCCTTATACAGATCTACTGATCTGGCATCACCGAAATATAAGAGCTTTACTCTCCCCTGATGCCATCCTGCATCGTTGCAGACTGGTGCTTTGCCCGGCATTTCTCTTCCGACATCGATGTAATGAGCCATAATGGCGGAGTGAACGTGGCTCCATTTGTCCTTGAGGATGGATCCATCCTCACTACTTCTGTCTATAACAGCCATCACTAGACTCTGCTTCGCTACTTCATTGAAGGGCTAGGTGAGTGCCCTGTTTGTGTTGAAATTAGGGCCTCTTTCCTTTTTTTAAGGCAGGGGTTCATCAGGTGATCTGATTCTTTTGACTTCATTTGCCGTTAACACAGCTGAATTTGTGGCATTTTCAGCCGACTCATTTGCTTTAGAAGCATCTATGACGCCTTTAGCCCAGCAAGTGACTCTTTTTGTTTTTCGGTAAGAGCCGAAACCTCAACAGCCTCCAACTTCGTCAAAACTCTGAGCGCTATCCGGTGCTCATTGTGCTTCCTTTTTGACAGTCGGACATGACGTTTTCCCCTCACCGTACCACCTGTTGTGAGTACTGGGGGGAAATTTTCACCATTTTTGGTCGGCTTTGGCCATGACCTACGGACGGACATAGGAGTCGAGGGTTTAAAGTGCGTACCCGCCGCTATGGCCTTACTGCACTGTGCTCTTAACACAGGGTGAATACAATGCGTCTACCAACGCCCCCACACACAAGTGTATGGGTACCAATTCGACTTCATGTTTTTGGCATGTCGTCCCCTTTGGTTAAGGGCGGAGTCTACCTAAAACTCTTTCCATTCTATGGGTCATGGCACCCGGTTGAAAATGCAACAAATCGAGCTTACGCTCTCCCCGCGATTTGGGTCCAAACCACAGCCACCACGAAATGCTCCCCAAGGGGGCACACCAACAGCCAGGCTGAAACCGAAGTTCCAGGGGCTCCTGGCTCCCGTGGTACCGGATTATAGTCTCCGGTCAGACTTCGCCGAAACTACTACCAGTTGGTCATCCAAAAAAGGTCCGGGACTGGTGGCCTATAATTTTATAATTTATAAATTATAATTTAAGGTGGGTAAACACCAACTAAAACAAGAATTGACACAACATATAAGACAACAATTAACACAGCCATCCTCACGGATGACTCACCAGTCACCATCGTGACGCCGCTCCGGACAAACACACAGCCACTGAGAATCAGTGACACACGCTAAATCCCTAACATCATCATAGTGCGAGCATTCCGTAAGCATATGCCGCCAGTCTTCAGGTCCCCTCCAGACAGGTCCACTCGGACAGACCTCTCGCATGCAAAAATGCACTGAGAGAGCCGTGTCCCGTCAGTAAAAAGCCGAGACTCAGACCGAAGCCAAAGTCTGTCCGCTCCTTAACAAACGTCGCGTCACGAATAAAAGCGTACGTCGCCCGCCCCTTATCGCGTTCTGTCCATCTTGTCCGCCACCTAGACACAAGGCACTCATCCAAGAGTTCCTTGTTCCTCCTAACATCCCCTTCTACCAGCTGATCAGCAGGAAACCAATCTAAACTTGGAAGTAGCAGGCCCCTCTTCATCCGGAATGTGATGCCGCAACGCAACACCTCCAGATCAAGTGGGAGTGCACCCAGCAACACTTGCAATGCGTCTGTAGACACCGTACGACATACTGGCATACAAGCCAACATCTCTGTATAAGCCCGTAATAGGTACTACGATGTAGGCCTTCCAGACTTTGTACAGATTTTTTTTTTGCGATTGGGTAATAGGTACTGCGTAAAAGATTTTAACTATCCGCTCTGTGCTAAACACGTCCGTTCACTACGACTGATCAGCAACGACATATGTTTTTATACCGCGATATATTTTGCCTTAACTTCCTTTATATCATCTTTAGGGCCCATCGTATTACACAATTCCTCATAAAATCCAAGGAAAGCTTCCTATAAGCGAAACATTTCTTGTTTATGTATTATGAAGGTGTGTATTCAGAACCTATAGAGGTTACGAAGAACTCCAAATCAGTCACTCAAAGATTGATGAGATCACTCATATTTATTTAATAAATTGGGTTAGAAACAAGGAAATCCACAAAATTTAAATATTTCTCAAAAATTGGGGTCTGAAATGACTAATTTCCTATAAAAACGTTGATAAACGGGCTCACCTAATCAAATTTGACTGTTGGATTGTGTGACTCTAAGGCCAAGATAAATATTTGTTTTATATATTTATTTATTTTGACAAAAAAATACACTACTTTTTGTCTAACCAACACTACTGTTCAACGCAAACTACGTATTAATATAATAAACAATGTGTATGAGGCTGTATTTACCAGCTGATTATTTATAGGGCGAAACTACAAATTAGTTTCGAAACACTGTGAATATACAAATTTTCAAATTGTTATTACCACAATTGTATTATTTTTAATATTCAAAACAACTTTTGAAATAAAAGTGCTTTGACTTTTTTTCACTTCGGGCCCACTGTGCGGTTTGATTAAAAAGATTGATGTACAAAAGTGTGGTTTGACCAAACTTGTATTGCAACAAATACAACACGCACACTCAAATCGACGTTCGAACGGTCTGTTGTCGAGGGACGGGAGTGGGGGTAACGAGCAAGTGGATAGTCGTTCGCTATCGTTAACCACAGCTTCAACAATGACAACAACAACAACTCAGACACTGCAGTTGTTAAAAGTTACGGGGACTTGCAACTTTGAGGAAGAGTGTTGCGGGGAAGTGCAACTTTGAGATTTTAGTACAGTACTTACATTGACGGTAACCAGGAGATGGTTTATTGGGATTGCCCTTTCACTATTTTATTGCCCTTAATTGCAAACTATAAGGGAAGTTCAACTGGGAAGCAAAAAAAATACTCAGTGGGGATTCGGTATATTAACAGTCTTACATTTATTCGATAAAATCCTGTGACCGGTTCCGTTGAGAGCTGGGATGAAAAAGAGGACAAGATAGGCTCATGTGACAACTCAATACCTCTGCTCTTCTGTCGCTTGACGCAGTATCAAAGCGAAGAGACATTGGATTGCCAAGGTTCTTTGACGCAAATTCGGTATTACATGGTTGTATAAAGTGTTACCACAATATACAGAACATGTTCATTAGGAATGGATAATTCAATTACGGTTACTTTTTTTTGAAAAATATTACATACATTGAGTTCAGATTTTGTTTTATAATTTACATTGAAATTCTTACAACTACTTAAACTATATATTTTTAGAATACAGATTTGACTACGTTTCATTTCATGTTCTTATAATAAGGAAAAGGATAGAAGTACGTTAAACATACTGCGCCCCTTGGTACGTTGGACCAACATATTCATAGAGCCTTGTTCAATTTCTCTAAGGCACACATAGCCACACAAAGAATTTGTTTTGGATCTGCTGACGATGTTTGTTTGCGATCTTTATGACCACGGTGAGGTTCCTGTCGCTTTCCTTGGACATGTCTATTTCGTTGTTGCTGCTGACTACTTTCATGCTCCTGCTGTTGTCGTCCCTGATTTCGTCTATACTCAGATCTCTTCAGACCCGTTCTTAAAATCACTGGTAAGTGAAGCATAGTATGGTGGTATCTTCCGCAACGTTTGCAAGAGATTCTAGACGTACAATGATCAGTTCGGTGGGAACGGGCCATGCAATTCATACAGTAATGATTGCGCCGCACAACTCTACGTCGTTCTTCCACTTCCATGGCTACAAATTTTTTGCAATACCGAAGGGAATGGAATTTTTGGCATATTAAACACTGATGAATGCTTGAATTTTTGGGTGCCCTGTGAATTAAAGTATAATTATTATATTTGCACATATAATGTTAATGAGAATGAAAGTAATGTGTATTTGAAGAAGGATTTTACTGGGATTTTAAATGGGATGCAGTTGTTTAACCGATTTTTGATCTGATAATTAAAAGGGATGTGATGACCATATGTTCTCTTTTTCTACACACGTGATTATGAGTTTTCTACGGGAAGAGTGCAGAGTTTTACAATAGGCCGCGTTACGATACCATTTTGGGTTTTTATGTCTGCTACACGGACTAAGCCGTCTGCACCTGGGTGGATTTCGGTAATGCACCCAAGTCTCCACTCGCAAGGAGTTAAGAGATCCTCTTTTATAACAACTAGAAAGATCCGAGCAAGTTTCTAAATGGATCGCTTTAGTGCTAAAGCACACAAAAACACACAAAAACACACACGTAACCTTTGTGGAAAGGGGCTTGCCGAAGAATAGAGGTTTTTATTGGAAATGGACAAAGTCTAAACCAGTGACTGTGAATGGCAGGGAGAAGGTGCTTCTTTCTGAAGGAAGGGCTGCCATGATTTGTGATCGCACATTTCGTTTATATATAACGCATTCTTTACAACTGCGTATAGAATTTTTGATCGCCGATCTTAATCTCGATACATAAAACTCCTCCCGAATAGCTCGCAACATTAAACTTTGCTCTGCATGCATCAATAGGGAATGTGTGAAACCAATAAATAATTTGCAGAATTTTGATTCTACAGGAAGAACGATAGGATGACGTTCTTTGAATGAAAGATTGGAGTTGGCGAGACGGCCATTGATTCGTATGATATTATTATCATCAAGGAAGGGATTTAACGGATATAGGGAGCTCTTTTTATAGACCTTCTGTGAAGTGCTTAACGAAGCGTGCTCTCGGAAATAATATCTTTGTTGGGATAGCCTAATTAAACGGTTTCTTATATTTTGGAACTCAGCATGGGTAATTGTTTTCGAACTCGGGGGAGCGTACTATCGGAGTTATTCGAAATTCTGGAGTAGAAACGGAATATGTACGCTATAACTCTTATTGCTTTGTCCCATTTTGAAAATCGTTCTAATAAATCACTCTCTTCCTGATATGTATGAAAAATCTCGATTTTTCTAGCTTCAGGAGTATTCTCGTAAATAGTCGGTTTGGCCACGATTCCGGAGTATCACGAAGCCATTTCGGCCCCTGCCACCATAAGGAATGCGATATAAGTTCATTGGGACTACACCCACGGGATCCAAGATCAGCGGGATTTTCTGCGGATCTCACATGGCGCCATGTACAATTTCCTATATTATGGATGATCTGGGCGGTTCTGTTGGCAACATATGTCTTCCATGTACAAGGTGGTTTTTCTAGCCAACCAAGCACTATAGTCGAATCGCACCACAGAAACATCTCGTAATTATGAATTGGTAAGACAGCTAAAATTCTACTGATTAACTTGGATAGAAGTACTGCTCCACAAAGTTCCAATCGGGGGAGACTGGTTGGATCTATTGGGGCCACTTTTGTCTTGGATACTAAAAGCTGTGAATCTACTTCGTTGCCATTCTGTATTCGTAAGTATACTGAGGCGCAATAAGCCTTCTCGGATGCATCGCAGAATCCGTGAACTTGTGTTAAAAATGTGGGCGCGAACTTAACCTAACGAGGGATTTTAATTTGGGGGATTAGAGTGAGATTTTCAACGAACTTATTCCATTTATTTAATGTGTGAGGCTTTACACATTCGTCCCACTTCGTACCTTCTAACCAGAGCTGCTGGAGTAAGATTTTCGATTGAATTATTATTGGGGAGAGCCAGCCTGCGGGATCAAATAATTTAGAAGCGGCTGAAAGAATTTGTCTCTTAGTGATGGAAGCCGTAATTTGAATAGGTTCGATTTTATAGGAAAAAGTGTCGGTTAACGCATTCCATTGAATTCCTAATGTTTTTGTGCTACTTGTTTCCTGAAACTTCAAGAAATTAGAATCTAGAATGTTCTCTTTCGGTACTGAAGCTAAAACTTCTTGAGAGTTTGACGTGATTTTTCTTAAAGGGAAACCGGCCGATTTGAGTAATGATATCACCTGAGCCAATGACTCTAAAGCGGATTTTACATCGTGAGCTCCGGACAATATGTCATCGACATACGTCTCTGTCATGAGAATTTTTGAAGCTTGGGGAAAATCGTCTGCGGAATCACGAGCTAGTTGTATTAAAGTACGGATTGCCAGGTATGGAGCGCAGTTTACTCCGAATGTAACTGTTTTCAGAGCATAATCTTGTATGGGACTAGTAGGACTGGGCGGAAGAGAATCCGCTGGAATTGCATATCGTCGTCATGAATACGAATTTGACGATACATTTTTTCAATGTCTCCACTGAAAACGTGTTTGTAAAGTCGGCAATTTAAAATGAGAGTCATTAAGTCGGATTGAAGAGTCGGTCCAACGTGTAGAACATCATTAAGTGAATAGCCGGAGCTTGTTCTTTTTGATGCGTTAAAGACTACCCTTACTTTGGTGGTTCGGCTGTCTGGCCTAATTACCGCATGGTGTGGGAGGTAAAAAGACCTATATTTGCCACACCATGAAATTTCCTTTGAAGTGATAGGTTCCATATGGTCGAGTGATATGTACTCATCCAATACCTTTTTGTATGTCTCCGCCATTTCAGGATTATTCTTGAGAGATTGTTCCATCCTAACATATTGCACAAAGGCTGGAGATCTTGAAGGTCCTAGTGGCAGATTGGACGGAAAATCTGATTTAAAAGGTAGTTTTACAACGTATCGGCCTTCCGTATTGCGAACGGTAGTTTTTGTGAATAAAGACTCACAATACTCATCTTCTTTTGTCGTGGGACGAAGATTCGGGATTTCCTCCTGCTCCCAGAAGAGTCTTAGTTGTCTCCCTATTGGATCTTCTGAGATTTCAGTTGCCTGTAGAGAGAATGACGAAACTGTTTGAGTTTCAACTGGACCACTAATGATCCATCCGAAGATGGCCTGGGCAATGTGTGAATTGCATACTTTTTTAACGCCGTCCAAAATGAGTTTCGGAACGACATTGCTGCCTATAAGTAAGTCGACTTGGCCAGGACTGTGGAAATTTGGGTCGGCTAAATCCAGAGCGCTAACGTCGTCAAGAGAGAAATCGGATGTGGAGATGGCAAAGTTCGGTAATAAGCGTGTGATTTTAGGCCCCACAATAGCTGTTGTATTTACCAATTGATCATGTTTTTTTGAGTATAAGGTTAAATGGCACACAGAATTGGAATTGGCAATTATACTCCCGCCTATACCTCGAATTTGAAAATTTTTTTTGTTCAGTGGGCAACATAAGTCTTTGTTGTAGTCTTCTGGAGACAAATGTTTTCTCAGAACCTTGGTCAAAGTTATTTTAATTATAGCAGTTGGCAGCAAAGTGTTTTCCTCAGTTGAATTTTTTGCCTCCGAAACGAAGTGGGAAATAGTTTGTGCCATTCGAGCTTGAGTAGAAGAGGAGGGATGCTCTTCTAGATGCTGTGAGGCATTCTCTTGTTCCGGGATCGAACTGGGTGGAACAGTCACTAAGGTTGTTTTTGGGTAATGTAAATGTAATGTGGTCTTTTCCACATTCTGTACAACCATTTGTGTTCTTACACTCTCTTCGGAGATGAGTGTAGGAGAGACAGTTTAAACATATTTTATTTGAAAATACAAACTCGTTTCGAGATTTTGTGTCGAGATCTTTAAATTGTGGGCAATGCTTAAGAGGATGATGTCTTTTGCAGAGTTTGCAGGGAAATTTGGGTTTCCCTTCTGTATTGAATGCATTTATTTCACACTCTGGCTTTTTGCGTGAATTCGGTCTGACACCGTGAATACAATTCAGACGTTCAACTACCTCATATCTATTGGACAGGAATAAATCCATTTTCCAATTCGGCAGATCTCGATGCGACTTTAGAGATTGTTCCCAGAGCGATAATGTGTCAAGAGGTAGTTTGGTCGAACAAAGATATACCAGTATTGGGTCCCAGTCGTTGGTACAAATATTTTGAGCTTTAAGGGAAGCCAGACAATCGTTAATGGTGCTCTGAATTTCTTGAAGAGCTTCGCTACTCTCTGAGGATATAGGTTTTAAATTGAGGAGAATTTTCAATTGATTGTCCACGAGAATGCGTTTATTCTCGTATCTGGACTTAAGAGCTTCCCAGGCCAAAGTGAAATTATCACCACATAGTTTATATTTCTTAACTATAGTAGCTGCCTGTCCCTTTACTTTAAGACGAAGGTGATATAGTTTTTGGACAGCGGACAACCTGGGATGTTCACCATAAACCGCAGTGAACAGATCCCGAAATGAAGGCCATTCCTCATATCCGCCATAAAATATTTCCGTATCACACGGAGGTACTTTAATGAAAGAGAATGTCTTCTCCGAATTCTGAGACTCTAAGAGGTGATCAGCCACACTGGGATGTGTGGGAGTTATCAACGTCTTTTGTACGTCAAAGATCTTTGACTTGTACTGGTGGAAGTGTTGCGTGGAATTCGCATATTTCATTCGGGCAGAGGCTAATAATTCCTTATTTTCCTTGTTATCCTTATCAGTATCAACAAGTTGTTTCGTACACAACTCTCGGTACGATCTTTGTACAGCGCCCCAGCGATCAGTAAGATCTTGAAGAGTGACCTCAAGGAGAGAATCAGTCAGCTCTTCATTTGAAATTCGTTGAAAATTGTCGCAGAATGTAATAAGATCGTCCGAATCAAAAATAAACTCATTCGTCTTGACTTGGTTGGGAAGTAATGGAGTATAAACAGAGTAGGTTAAATAATTCAAAACTCGGTTTGTAAATGTGGACTGTATGTATGCTGTATGATAAATAACGTTTCAAATATATGTATAAATGATGAGAAAATTATTTTAAACAAAATATTTTCTAGGTATGTTTGTGCAAAAGATCTCTTGCTGGATTGATGTTATAGCATCCACGTAATTTCTATATAGATTTGTACTGATTTCTTCCTCGGCAAATAATTTTCTCTATGAGTTGCCGGAGAAATTTTTGTTGTTGTTTTGTTTTTGTAAGTTATAACAAGAAATGTTTAACTGTATGCTGAAATGGACTGCTTTCACAAATGAACACGAATTGGTTAGCTATAATTTGATTCGCACCAGGAGGCAAATCTGTGGCTGCAACATAAACCTATATGGCTCTGGATTAATATCCCCTCAGATGTTATTGTTAATATTTAACGAGATCTGGGAATACAATATGAATATTTTATGAGATGATCTTTTGTGAGAAACAAAATATCAGTACCCAACCCAACTGATACGTTCTCTTCGCTATTCGGCAGACAATTTAAGAGAATGAAATGCTTTTCTCCAATAAACAACTCTCCACAAAACTTCATACATATGTCAGAATTTTCGAACAATGACATCAGTTATTTTGTTTCCTCTTAGACCGACAGAGTGCTAGATTCTCTATTGTAAGCTCACTTAAACTCTAATTTTCTCTCAAGCAATGTGTGATATGATTTTCGTAGATACTAAAATTAAGATTCTCTTAAAATCTCTTTAAAAATATTGTTTCCTCTTAGATTGGCCGAGTGCTAGATTCCTTGGTAAGCTCAATTACGCTCAAATGTTCTCTCAATCAATGTGAGAAACGCTTTCCGCAAATAATGAAATTACGATTCTCTTAAAAGTTTTTGTTGTAAGTAATCAGCAGCTGATTTATGACAGATATACCCTTGTTAAATTGTAAATACGTATGTATGATAACCCTAAATACAGTAAACAGAAATTCGGATGGTTATTTTATTTTATAAATTTTTATATATGTTTAATAAACGTTGTTAAATTTTCAAACCTCCATGAAAATAGATGTTGAATACCTCAAGTCAATAGGGGGGTAAAGACTTATTTATGTGTTCAGATTTTGGGACTCTTTCATATTAAATATGGGGAACATTGTATTGCCAGCTGCAATTTGTATTAACTTACGGTTTGCCGTTAGATGTCTTTACCATCATTCAGGTGTTTGGTGATTTGTCTGGTGCGTGGAGGGAGCCAGAGGTAATGTGCATCAATGGTAGTAAAAACATAACCTGTGGAGGGCTGTACGAACCGTAAAGTATTTTTAATTCTGCGGAGCAATGTGAATTTATTTATGCGAACGGAATTCAGTGGAATGTGACGGCTGTTGTTTGACTCGGTAGATTGTCTTTGATTGTGTAGACTCAAGCATCTGTTTTTCCCTACGCCACTTGTTGAATTCGCAATATTTACTGCTGCAAATTGTCTCGGAGATTGTTTAAAGCTTTTTACTTTGTAGATTTTAATGTAACCTTTCTAGTATAGGTATTTTCTATTATAGAGATGCCTACACTGATATGGAGGTTATGTCCGATTCTGTGGAGGTCAGTTTGTGACAGCCGGTACTGCCTAATTTTCTTCCGACAATGTTGTTATGTCGCGTTTTATGGCAGTTTCACTATGTAGATGTCGATTTAGGGAAGTCGTGAGTTTTTGTCTCTAAGCTTTTTAATGTAATGCTGCCTTGACAGTACTATTGTAGCAAATGTTAATTATTTGCACTCTTCGTTCTTCCTTTACAAATCTCACGCGGTGTTAATAAATAACCAGAAGAAGAAGAAGAAAAACGTACATATGTATGAATTACTTTTGTGTGTTTTTTTACAAGTGTGAAACAATACAGAGTTGTATATTTCGTTCACATATACCAGCCAGCGTTACCGTTGGAAAATTTCAAAAAGGGGCACAAAAAGGGAATTTTTTCGAAAAAAGGGGCAACTGATCATTAAGAAAGGGAGATTAATTTTAAGGTTTTTATTTAAAGAAAACAGCAATAAAAAACAAAGCTTAACATAAAAAATAAGTAGGTAGCATTAAAAAATGCATTCATTTACACGAAAACTAAACAAAAAATACAATGTTATAGAAAACTTCTTATGATGTATACTAAATATATTTTATCACGTACATTTCTTTATTTATCGTTACTTTTTTGTAACTTCTTTTTTATACTTTCTAATTAGATCTGTGCTTGGGACAGATGTGTTTTGTATTGAGTTTTTTGATCTCACAATAGATCTGTTTAGAAAAAAACATATGTTTATGTACATCAACCTAATGAATAATACTTATCCATATATTTGTTACATTTAAGAAACCACAAGCAAAACAAATTGGTTTTTTTATATCAATTTTCACCATATATTATTACATTTAAGAAATCACTCAAATTATTTGTATTGTTGCATAGACGTAGACCTATTCGCAGAATTTTCACCAATAAGATGAAACGGTGGAAATAAATTCTCACACATACAAAAGATAAATGTAAATCGTTTTAGCATATGCGTATATCCCATTAAATAACCTAATTCAGAACGTAGCGCGTGAGGCATTTCCGTACGTTAGTACGAAAGTGTTGTTATAAGAGTATAAAAAGATGATTTTTTACAAAAGCCAAAAAGTGGCACAAAAAATCGAAAAGGGGCACATTTAGTATCAAAAAATAAAAGGAGCGCGATAGTAACACGGCTGAAAAAAAGCGGCAAATATGCCACTTTAGTCGCACAACGGTAACGCTGATACCAGCGTTGTTTATTTTAGTATAAATTGCTGGCCGTCTAAAGGCGACCGAAGAGTTGTGTGTATATTTGGATTTTGGGATTTATTTTTTGTTCCTCACTGAACTACAGGGGGATTATTATTTTCACTCGATCTATTAAAATATGTCGCGGGATCAAAGTAGGTTCGATGGACCATGTTAAAAGTTACGGGGACTTGCAACTTTGAGGAAGAGTGTTGCGGGGAAGTGCAACTTTGAGATTTTAGTACAGTACTTACATTGACGGTAACCAGGAGATGGTTTATTGGGATTGCCCTTTCACTATTTTATTGCCCTTAATTGCAAACTATAAGGGAAGTTCAACTGGGAAGCAAAAAAAATACTCAAGTGGGGATTCGGTATATTAACAGTCTTACATTTATTCGATAAAATCCTGTGACCGGTTCCGTTGAGAGCTGGGATGAAAAAGAGGACAAGATAGGCTCATGTGACAACTCAATACCTCTGCTCTTCTGCCGCTTGACGCAGTATCAAAGCGAAGAGACATTGGATTGCCAAGGTTCTTTGACACAAATTCGGTATTACATGGTTGTATAAAGTGTTACCACAATATACAGAACATGTTCATTAAGAATGGATAATTCAATTACGGTTACTTTTTCTTGAAAAATATTACATACATTGAGTTCAGATTTTGTTTTATAATTTCCATTGAAATTCTTACAACTACTTAATTATATATTTTTAGAATACAGATTTGACTACGTTTCATTTCATGTTCTTATAATAAGGAAAAGGATAGAAGTAAGTTAAACAGCAGTGGTGGTTCTTTTTATACCCTCCACTATAGGATGGGGGATATATTCATTTTGTCGCTCCGTTTGTAACACCTCTAAATATTGATCTGAGACCACATAAAGTGTATATATTCTTAATCGTCTTAAAATTCTAAGACGATTTAGCCATGTCCGTATCTCCGTCTGTCCGTCCGTCCATCCTTCCGTCTGTTGTAATCACGCTACAATCTATAATACATGAGCTAGGTGGCTAAAATTTGGTATAGATACTTCTTATACCTGCAGGTTACTTGGGGTTGAGAATAGGTTTTATCGGTCCACATTTTTATATAGCCCCCATCTGTCCGATTTGACTTCTTAACGCCATAAAGACCACAAATGTCAACTGATCGGGCTGACATTTTTTAATATAACTTTATTTGTGCCCGATAACATTCACATGTTATCCTTGGTGGAGGGTATATAAGATTCGGCCACGCAGAACTTAACGCTTTTACTTGTTTTGTTTATTTAATTTCTTTTTGTTATGCACTCTTACAGTTTGCTTTGTTTATTTAGTTTTGACACTGAAAATCACAAAATCGAAAACTTACCTTATGGGTGGTTTGAGGGGATATTTTGGTATTTAATGGCAATAAAAATGGTTTTGATCGTCGGGATCTTCGAGAATCACCTCGGGTAAATTATTTTATTATTTAATTAATATGGGCGGTATTATCCGGCTCAATGGACCAAAAAATATCTCGGTATTTACAAAATAATTTTACCCGGGTGATGGGGGGAGAAATAAAATACAAATATATTATGGTTTTTTGAATTTAATTAAAACACGGGGGTAATCGTACCTTCTGGTGCTTTGTTTATTTCAGAGAGTCTCATCGTAAACTAAAGAGAGGGGAGCGCCAAATTGCTCCCGTCACAAACTTCAACTTATTATACTTTCTTTTTTCTTTCTTCGTTATAATATTGAAGGGTATTTAAAAATTCATTTGACTAACAGGGTGTCCAGTTAAACATCAGTAGTTTGCTTAAGATTTCTGCTGTTAATAAAAACGAAAAGTAGGAAATCAGACAACGAATTCATAACACCAAATTTTGCAGAATATTTAAAAAAAATATGTATTGTTAATTTATTTTTACGGACATATCTAAAAATTTTCTAAAACTGTCTTCAGTCAAAATGATTGATTTTTTAATCAAACCGGAAACAACTAATATTTCCCAGTTTTATTTTAACGCCTAACCTTTTATGAAAGAAGTGACACACACATATTCCAAAATGTATAGATAAATTAGTATATTATTTTCAGTTTAGCAAATACGCGCCAGCCAAATTTTTTCCATCCTTTAATATTTTAAAACCTCTTATCCCAAGCACTAAGCAATTGGCAAAATTCTAGAAAAATGTTTTAGGTTTTTCAATTTTTGGACAGTTCTGTAAACGAAACCAGACACATCGTAGTCAAAATATGAAAAATCTGTGAAACAAGCGTCTTGGAATGATTCTTAACACCATTTAGGTAGCGCTTAGGTAACCGCAAAAGTGAAAAAATTACCGATATTTTTTTAGTTTCATGTTTTTTCTTTACTTCAACATTGAGGAAATGTCATGCACTTTTTTTATAGGCCCCAAAGGTTTGGGGCCGCCGTGTAATTTTTGCAAAAAGTGATAATTTTCTCAGACTCATATCTTGCAAATCGTTCGGAATTGATTGATTTATCTCTTGTCATAAAGAACAAAAACTGTGAACATATAAAATAAAAAAATTTTCATCTTCAAGGTCAAAATCGTATTGAAGTAAAGAAAAAAACAAATGAAATTAAAATAAATTCCAGGAAATGTTTCACTTTTGCGGCTACCTAAGCGCTACATAAACGGTGTTAGGAATCATTTCTAGAAAGTTCACATGTTCTAGAACGTTTTTTATTGAGATCTTCGGTACATGTTTGTAGTTGATTGTTTCCTTGAATTTTGAACGGTTTGCTACCTATTAGTAAGTTATTGTCATTCTAGCAAATATTTTCCAGCCAAATTTTTTCAATCCTTTAATATTTTAAAACCTCTCATCCCAAGCACTAAGCAATTGGCAAAATACTAAATAATGTTTTAGGTTTGTCAATTTTTGGACAGTTCTGCAAACGAAACGAGACACATCGTAGACGAAATGTGAAAAATAGGTGGAACAAGCGTTTCCTAAACTATATTTCCACTATGCGATAACACAGTGCAACACTAAAAAATATAACCATAAATGGACACCACTACGAGATAAAAGACCAAAAAAAAGACCCGTATCTCCCAGTTTTGCCCAATGTCATACAATTTTTTATGGGCCCCAAAGATTTGGGGCCTCTGTGTCATTTTTGCAAAAAAGTTATCATTTCCTCAGGCTCATATCTCGCAAACCGTTTGGAATTGATTAATTTACTCTCTGAGGCAAAGTTGTAGCTCTTGTCATACACGGGGCAAAATCGCCTTTTTTGATATGTTTGATTCAAAAGAAAATATATATTTGGAACACAAATTTTTAAATATTATATATTTTTTAGCAAATATATTTTATTTGAAAATCAATAAAATATCTTTGGAACGCATATATTAATATATTACAACAAAATATATTTGCAAACTAAATTTCTCAAACAAAATATGCGTTTAAATATAAATAAAATTATTATTTAGGAATTTTCCAAATATATATTATTTAAAAAAGATTTCCAAAACTTTTGCTGAGTTTTTCAAATTTCAGTTTCAATTTTTCTTGGGTTTCGAATTGTACCTCCCAGTTATGATACCATATGCAGCATTACCTTCTGTTTTAAATCAATCATTTCAGATTTCTGAGTATTCCAAGCCATCATTAGTTGTCAATCCTCTAGTACTTTATATTGATCCAAGATTATATGATTTTAATTATTATTTTTTTTACGAACATTAAATATTTTCAAAAATTTAACTTTGAATTACTGAAAAATTTTACACAATTTATGTATTTCATGAATACTTAAATGCAAATAAATATTTGTTTCACAATTAGCAGCCACATTGGGATGTAAACAAATATTTGTTTAGAACAACATCTTTCCAAATACATAATTTTTGTGTGTACCAAATATTACATGCTTAGAGTCTACCCTAAACGTTTATATGTTTCAAGCCGAATATGTTTGGGACAATATACTACAGAAGCTATTTTTTTTCAGCGTGTACAGAAAGTAACGCAACAACAACGCCTAGAAGAGATGACAGCCTCTTTTTAACCGCCAAAACCCCAAACAGTGCGCGCTCTTTCTCACCGCAGTTGTCAAGTAGTGAAACAAATCCAACAGAAATGCTAACAAATACAATGCAAAATAACGAAGTGCCTAAAAGTATGTTTTCAAGTACCGTAGCTTATCCGAATGGAAATAGTGTTGCCACAGCAACAGGAACAATCCCCAAAGGTACAAATCCAAACAGTACAACGGGCAAAGATGATAAAATTCAAACTGGTATAGATAGATACATTTTAGTGACAAAACGAAATGCAAGGTCTCCTCATAAGGAACCAGATCCCAAAGTTCCCAAGGGAATGAATGAGGTAAGTTCGAACCGATTTGACCTCCTCAGCTCTGAGAAAAATAATGAAGAAACAAATGAAACTACAAGAGAACCCAAACCACCTCCACGTTTCGTGCGGGAACAAACAACTAACACGTTGGTAAATAAGCTGTCCCAGCTACTACACGCTGAAAAAAAATCGCTTCTGTAGTATATTGTCCCAAACATATTAGGCTTGAAACATATATATGTTTATGGTACACTCTAAATATATTATAATTGGTACACACAAAAATTATATATTTGGGAAGACGTTGTTCTAAACAAATCCTTGTTTCCACCCTAATGCTTTTTATTTTGGATTATTAATTCCGAAACAAAGATTTATTTAAATTTAAGTTTTCCAAAAATATATCGAACCTTAATTGTGTTAAGTTTTTACAGCAATTTAATGATAATTTTTTAGAAATGTTTAATGTTCGTAAATTGAAATCGTATAATTTTGGATAACAATAATTTACTCGAAGGATTGACAACAAATGCTAACATGATGTACTCGGAAATTTAAAATGAGTCCCTTAAAACATGCTGCTAATGGAATTTTTAACTGGGAGAAATAATTCGAAACGAAGGAAAAATTAAAATGGAAATTAGAAAAATTCACCAAAGATTTGAAAATCGTTTTTAAATTAATACATTTGAAGATATTCCTAAACAATAATCTTATCTGTATATAAATACATATTTTATTTGAGAAAATTAGTTTGCAAATATATTTTGCTGTAATATATTAATATATGCGTTCTAAGTAAGTTTTATTGATTTTCAAATAAAATTTATTTACTCAGAAATATATAACATTTAAAAATTTGTGTTCCAAATATATTTTGTTTCGACTCAAACATATCAAAAAAGGCGATTTTGCCCCGTGTAGGCAAAGAAAACTTCTATGTTGCTTCACTTCGTAGAGGCAATGTATACGAAACTAAAATTCAGACATACACCGAAGTGTTTTATAGAAAGGTGGTTGGGTTGCTCGATCTAGAAAAAAAGAATTACTACACTTACCAGCTTAAGAGTTAAGCTGAGTTTAGACGATTGCCAGATCGGCAAACATTATCAACCCTGTTAAAGTGATGCAAATATACGGGCAATGTCAGATTGTTAGGCAAAGGTGAATTGACAGTTCAGACGATTGCAAGAAAACATTAAAATTTCATATATTATAGACAGTGTTGCAAATAAAATGATTTTCTGGCAATGGCGCCGTTGTCACATGCATAAACTTCGCACATATAACAATCAGCAAATTATCTCGCAATGACTTTTCTGCTAACGTTGCAAAACAAAAATTGTATGTTCACACGGTTGTAAATTCACAGGGTTGCATTTTTCCGCCATTTTTCTGGCAATGTTGTCCCATCTGCAAATCGTCTGTACTTACCTTTAGAAAGGTCTTGTGGTAGTAATTAAGGGTATTGATAGTACATTTTCAACAGCTGAAATAATCGATGAACTTGCTAAAGAGGGTTACGAAGTAAAATCCATAATAAACATTATAAATAAAAAGAAAATTCTTCAGCCCATGTTTAAGGTTGAACTAACGTTTGGTTGAACGCGAATAAAGAAAAAAGGCTAACCTCATCCTATTTGCGACCTGAGATATTTGTGCAACCATATAATTCGAGTCGAGGAACCTTAAAAACGATCCTCCCCAATGTACAAATTGTCAAGAATTTGGACACATCAAGGCATACTGTAAATTACCGGTCGTTTGTGTCAGATGTGGCGATGTGCACAAGTCCGTCGACTGTCCCTATCCAAGAACAGATACTGGCGTAAAAAAATTTAGCAACTGCGGTGAAAACCATACAGCAAACTACAGGGGTTGCCCTGTCTATAAGCACATGAAAAAAAACAAACAATGTTAATAAAACTCCAATATATGCAAGCTATATTTCATCGCCTTTCCTAGGCTTAAGATCGTATCTCCTACGGAAAATGCTAGTTCTAGCGACCCAATCGTAAACCGAATCCCAAAGAACACAATTGATCCAAATATGTCATACGCCCGTATCACAAGAAATGTTAATTCGTTACCCCCTCAATTTCCTCTCGAAAACTCAATAGAAAAATTAATAGAAACTATGAATTCATTCATGTTGAATATGCAAAGCATGATGCAAGAAATTATGAGAAATCAAAGAATGCTTATGCAACTCGTGTTAAATCAAAAATAAATCCTCTGAGAACTTGTTATTTGAATGCAAACGGCCTGAGCCAACACAAAAATGAGGTAGAAAATTTTCTCCGAAACCACTGCATTGATATTTTATTAGTCTCTGAGACGCATTTTTCAACCAGAAATTGTTTTAGGATACGTGGTTATTCCACATACGATACTAAACACCATAGCGGGAGAGACTGTGGTGGTACAGCTCTTATTGTCCAAAATAAAATCAAACATTATCATATGCCCGAATATAGGACTGAGCATATACAAGCAACTTCTAACGTTATCACAGGCACAAATCTGGTGATATCGTCGATATATTGCCCCCCTAGGCACAATATTAACAAAGATCAATTTATGGAGTTCTTCCCCACTCTTGGCACAAAGTTTTTGGTAGCAGCTGAACAAATAAATTTTATTTGAAAATAAATAAAATATATTTGGAAAACACAACAAAATATTTTTGCAAATTAAATTTCTTAAATAAAATATGTGTTTAAATGCAAATAAAATTATTGTTTAGGAATTTATCCAAAGATTTTCCAAATTTTTGCTGACTTTTCAGAATTTCAGTTTACATTTTTCCTTAGTTTCGAATTGTACCTCCCATTTACAATAACATATGTCGGATTAACTTCTATATAAATCTATCATTTCAAATTTCTGATTTAGTATTCCAAGCGCTTACATACATATATTATTAATTGTGTCATATATTATTATATTATTAATTGTGTTGAAATTGATCAAATTGAAAATCCTGGTTTAACAACAACTATGAAAGGATTAGCATCAATGAGTAATGATTTATCTTTATATAATTCAGGATGGAAAATAATGATAAATAGTATATAAATTTGTACACAGTGCAAAATCGCCTTTTTTGGTATGTTTCAACCGAAAGAAAATATATTTGGAACACAAATTTTGAAATAAATCAATAAAATATATTTGGAACCCATATATTAATATATTGCAACAAATTGTATTTGCAAACTAAATTTCTCCAATAAAATATGTGTTTAAATACAATTAAAATTATTATTTAGGATATTTTCCAAATATATTTTATTTAAAAAAGATTTCCAAAAGTTTTGCTGACTTTTTCGAATTTCAGTTTTAATTTTTCCTTGGCTTCGAATTGTACCTTCCAGTTCTGATACCATATGCAGCATTAACTTACGTTTTAAATCAATCATTTAAAATTTCTGATTTAGTATTCCAAGTAACATTTCTTGTCAATCCTGCAAATTAATTTATTTTGATACAAGATTATACGATTTTAATTATAATTTTTACGAACATAAACTATTTCTAAAAAATAACTTTGAATTAGTAAAAAATTTAACACAATTAACGTATTTTCTGAATTCAAAAGTGCGAATAAATATTTGTTTCGGAAATAATAGTCCCAAATAAAAACATGTTGGGATGTAAACAAAGATTTCTTTAGAATAACATATTCCCAAATATATACTTTTTGTATGTTCCCAATATTATATGTTTAGAGTGTACCCTAAACATATATATGTTTCAAGCGGAATATGTTTGGGACAATATACTACAGAAGCGATTTTTTTCAGCGTGTAAAGAACAAAAATTTTGAACATATAAAATCAAAAAAACTTCATCTACAAGGTCAAAATCGTATTGAAGTAAAGAAAAAAACAAATGAAATTAAAAAAATTTCGGGAAATGTTTCACTTTTGTGGCTACCTAAGCGCTACATAAAAGGTGTTAGAAATCATTCCTAGGAATTTCATATGTTCTATAAAGTTGTTTATTGAGATCTAAGGTAAATGTTTGTAGTTGATTGTTTCTTTGAATTTTGAACGGTTTGCATGGACGTGAACCGATTTTGACATTGAAGTTGAAGTTTTTTTGGATTTTATATGTTCACTCCTCAGAGAGTAAATCAAAATTCCGAACGGTTTGCAAGATATGAGCCTGAGAAAATGATCACTTTTTAGCAAAAATGTCACCGAGGCCCCAAATCTTTGGAGGCCCATAAAAAGTGCATGACTCTGGGAGACACTGGTCTTTTTTTGGTCTTTTATCACGTAGTATTGTACGTATATGGTTATATTTCCATGACTTAACAAATTACACACAGCGTAATCGACTATTTGCATCAGTTGTCTACAACAGATTTGTTTGGCATTTCATTTCAATGGGTAAAAGGATTAAAGTTGCCAACTAATAAAAATAATCGACTAGATTTCGAAATATATTATCTCTAGTGGAATTGTAGCTTTAAATCGCACAATTTACTAAAAGTATTTTTAACATTTTAAAGCGAATAATATCTTTGGCCGCTTAAACAAAATATGGAGGTCCAAATTACACTGAGGACCACAATTCGAATATTCAGCTCATGCGTAAGTCCACCCAATTATATGGCAGTGAAACATGGCAAATGACAACCGCAATACCGCAGAAATTGCAAGCATTTATAAACAAATGTCTACGCATAATGTGCCGCATATTCTGAGCGAATACAATAACCAACACAGATATGTGGAACAATTTGCCGCAAAATATCAAGAAGAAAATGGAAAAAAATACACTACAAAAACCACAAGACAGCATCCCCAAAACAGCCCTGGAATGGATCATACAGGGCAGCCGACGACCTGACCCCCCAAAAAATACATAGCGTAGAACAGTGCTACAGGAACTGGGACAAAAACATATAACTTTCGAAGAACTAAAAGATATTTGTAATAATAGAAAAAAATTTAATAATATTGTAGACGCCCTATGTTCCCAAGTGGACGAGCTAGTTTGATCAATGTTTTTTCAACGCTTGTTATGCCCTTGGTTGGTGTGAGTTTTTTAAAAGGTATTATTTTTACTAGTTTTTTGAGAAAATTTACGGTTTTTGAGTAAATGAACGTAAAAATGGTACAAGTAGTAAATTTTGTAGGTAAAAAAACAATGCACATATCTTTATATCTCTACACAAATTTTAGTTTGTAAACAATACATGTCACTTACTTCTTCTTTAATTTCTAACAAAGTTGTTTTCATATACTGAAAACAACAATAACGATCTTGAGCCTGAGTACAAAAACAAAATATGTAAACAACGCTAAGCAAAATCCAAAAAAATACTTATTACTAATATGTGAAACAAAGATTTTTGTCAGACAAAAACTGATGTAACAACAAACATTTTGCTGTTTTTACTAACATTATTCTTTGATTGTAGTTAAATGATGTTGAATTGTTTTGTTGTTAGTTCCAAGGAAGGTCTTATCTGGATCGGCTCGAGATAAGAATTATTTGGTCCATAGACGATGAATTTCTACAGATCCAATTTGATTAAATCCAAGAAATCATAGAAACTAGTAATACTCTCTATACCATGTATAACTATGAACTGTTCAACTGAGTTGATACCATCGAAGCAGTCAAACATTGCTCTCTGTGTCGTGTCCCGAGTACAGTGAAAAAGTACGTGTTTTGCTGTCTCTGCCACGCCACAGCTGTCACAGTCAGCAGATGAAACTACGTTGAATTTGACAAGAGTGTTGGCACAGAAACAGTGGTTACAGAGAATTCGTTTGAGCTTCCCCACTTGGAAACGAAGCTCTCAAAAATTTTTGGGCAATAAACCTCATCCTGCACGAATGTATCATTCGCCACTGTATTGGCAAACAAGGCGACGTTGAAAACCACCTTACATCTGCCTTAACGATATTTAAAACCTCCTAAATATCCTTGATGTCAAGTTCTTCAATATCTTACTCAATGAGAACACGTTCATACCGGCGGGTTCTTGAGCTCCTTTTCGGCAGCGGTCCACGTTTCTCCACCGTGGCCCAAACGCCGGATTTTCGTCGTCCAGACTTACATCGACTATTGCTTCTTGACCGTGCCGTGTCTACGGATGCCTCGACGGTCACCCTTTGCCTCGTCCCCGTAGCGCCGGTTGGTGGGGGATCCTTAAATTACACACAGTGTAATCTAATCGACTATTTGCATCAGTTGTTTACAACATATTTGTTCGGCATTTCATTTCAATGGGTAAAAGGATTATAGTTTCCAACTAATAAAAATAATCGACTAGATTTCGAAATATATTACCTCTAGTGGAATTTAGCATTAACTCGCAACATTTACCAAAATAATTTTTAACATTTTACAGCGAATAATATTTTTGGCCACTTAAACAAAATATGAAGGTCATCCCAAATTACACTGAGGACCACAATTCGAATATTCAACTCATGCGTAAAGTTCACCCAATTATATGAAAGCGAAACATGGCAAATGACAAACGCAAATCGCAGAAATTGCAAGCATTTATAAACAAATTTCTCCGCATAATGTGCCGTATATTCTGGGCGAATACAATAACCAAAACAGATATGTGAAGGATGATGAACGAAGGAACAATTTGCTGCCAAATATCAAGAAGAAAATGTAAAAAAATACACTACGAACAAACCAAAACACCCCTGGAATGGAACCTACAGGGCAGCCGTCGACCTGACCCCCCAAAAAACACATAGCGTAGAACAGTGTTACAGGAACTGGGACAAAAACATATAACTTTCGAAGAACTAAAAAATATTTGTAATTATAGAAAAAAATTTAATAATCTTGTAGAAGCCCTATGTTCCCAAGTGGAATAAATATCTTCCGGATTCTGAGTTTTAGTCGAGTCGTTTAAGAAATAGACGTCGGAGACGAGCTAGTTTGATCAATGTTTTTTCAACGCTTATTATGCCCTTGGTTGGTGTGTGTTTTTAATACGTATTATTTTTACTAGTTTTTTGAGAAAATGAACGTTTTTTGAGTAAATGAACGTAAAAATGGTACAATTAGTAAATTTTGTAGGTAAAGAAATGCACATAACTTTATATCTCTACACAAGTTTTAGTTCGTAAACAACCCTAAGCAAATTCCAAGAAAATACTTATTAATATGACGTTGAATTGTTTTGTTGTTAGTTCCGAGGAAGGTCTTATCTGGATCGGCTCGAGATAAGAATTATTTGGTCCATAGAACGATGAATTTCTACAGATCCAATTTGATTAAATCCAAGAAATCATAGAAACTAGTAATACTCTCTATACCATGTATAACTATGAACTGTTCAACTGAGTTGATACCATCGAAGCAGTCAAACATTGCTCTCTGTGTCGTGTACCGAGTACAGTGAAAAAGTACGTGTTTTGCTGTCTCTGCCACGCCACAGCTGTCACAGTCAACAGATGAAACTACGTTGAACTTGACAAGAATGTTGGCACAGAAACAGTGGTTACTGAGAATTCGTTTGAGCTTCCCCACTTGGAAACGAAGCTTTAAAAAATTTTTGGGAAATAACCCTCATCCTGCACGAATGTATCATTCGCCACTGTATTGGCAAACAAGGCGACGTTGAAAACCACCTTACATCTGCCTTAACGATATTCAAAACCTCCTAAATATCCTTGATGCCAAGTTCTTCAATATCTTACTCAATGAGGACACGTTCATACCGGCGGGTTCTTGAACTCCTTTTCGGCAGCGGTCCACGTTTCTCCACCGTGGCCCAAAACGCCGGATTTTCGTCGTCCAGATTTACATCGACTATTGCTTCTTGAACGTGCCGTGTCTACGGATGCCTCGACGGCCACTCTTTGCCTCCTCCCCGTAACACCGGTTGGTGGGGGATCCTTAAATTACACACAGTGTTATCTAATCGACTATTTGCATCAGTTGTTTAAAACAGATTTGTTTAGGATTATTGTTGCCAACTAATAAAACCAATCGACTAGATTTCGAAATATATTACCTCTAGTGGAATTGTAGCATTAAATCGCAAAATTTACCAAAATAATTTTTAACATTTTAAGGCGAATAATATCTTTGGCCGCTTAAACAAAATATGAAGGTCATCCCAAATTACACTGAGGACCACAATTCGAATATTCAACTCATGCGTAAAGTCCACCCAATTATATGGAAGCGAAACATGCAAATGACAACCGCAATATCGCAGAAATTGCAAGCATTTATAAACAAATGTCTACGCATAATGTGCCGTATATTCTGGGTGAATGCAATAACCAACACAGATCTGTGGAGGATAACGAACGAAGAAACAATTTGCCGCCAAATATCAAGAAGAAAATGGAAATGGATAGGACATACACAGAAAGAAAAATGCCGTACTAAATTTAAGTAAAAAATTCTTAGTGTAAGCTGAAATCGTACTTAAAAATTTAAGTACATTCATACTAAGTTTTTCTTAAAACAAGTATAAATCGGCTTACGGCTTATAATACTTGAAATCAAGTAAACATTTCTTGAAAAGGAAAATTAAGCCTAATATGGCTTAAAGTAAGAAGCAAAAGCTTACTTTAATCTCTGGGAGACAGAACCATTATAGAGTACAATAAAATTACGCTCATCAAACACACACGCATATAAATCGACGAGATGTATATGTATAAACATTTGCAACCATATTCAATTCGTTTTTCGTCCAAGTAGTGTTTGCAAATAGATTACTGGGCGTGATTTTTTTATTTACGTTTTTTTAGTTGTTAATAATTCTTGTTCGTTTCGTTGATGCTACCTATATATATAAAAGAGAGTGTCTGTTTGTGGGTTTGTTTGTATGTTTGTTTGTTCCGTATAGACGCCTAAACGGCTGGACGGATCTTCTTGAAATGTTCACAGAATGTACATGTGTAGGGGGGTGGTCAAAATAGGGTACTTGAATTTTCGATATATCAAGTGGGCGTGGACCCGCCCACATGGGTCAAATTTTGATATTGAGAAAATTTTTTAGCTAGAGTGCTGAATTTTTGTGTGTATGCATTTAGTGGCAGATTATGTGAATTTTCCAAAAATGGACGGAATCGGACCAATGGGCGTGGCACCGCCCATATAAGCCAAATTTTGAAATTGAAATATTTTCCACAATTCATTAGCGAGAGTTCTGCAATTTTGTGTATATGTATCTGGTGGCATTATGCGCGATTGGTCAAAAAAATTGGGCGGGATCGGACCAATGGGCGTGACCCCGCCCATATAGGCCAAATTTTGAAATTGAGATATCTTACACAATTTGTTAGCGAGAGTGTTGATATTTTGCGTATATATATCTGGTAGCAGTCTGCGTAATGGGTCCAAAAATGGACGGGATCGGAACAATGGGCGTTGCCGCGCTCATACATATAGTCTAAATTTTTAAATTGACATATCTTGCCCAATTTATTAGCGAGAGTTCTGTAATTTTGTGAATATGTATCTGAGTGCTGACATTTTGCGTATATGTATGTAACTTGTGACAGTTTACGTGATTGGTAGAAAAATGGGCGGGATCGGACCAATAGGCCAAATTTTGAAATTGAGATATCTTACACTATTTATTAGCGAAAATGCTGTAATTTTGAGTACAAATTTTGAAATTGAGATATCTTGCACAATTTATAAGCGATAGTGCTGTAATTTTGTGTATATGTGTCTGGAGGCTGCCTACGTGATTGACACACAAATTGGCGGAATAGGACCAGTGGGTTGCCCAGCCCGTATAAGCCAATATTTTAAATATATGTGTCTTGCACAATATGTTAGCGGGAGTGCTGTAATTTTGAACATATGTATCTGGTGGTGGCGATCCCGCCAAAAATGGGCGGGATCGGACCAAAGGGCGTGGCAACGCCAATATAAGCCAAATTTAAAAAATGATATATCTTGCACAATTTGTTAGCGAGAGTGCTGGAATTTCGTGTATATGTATCTGGTGGCAGTCTACGTGACTGGTCAAAAAATGGGCGGAATCGAAAGAATGTGCGTGGCCCCGCCCATATAAGTCAAATTTTTGAATTGAGATATCTTGCACAATTTTTTGGCGAGAGAGCTGTAATTTTGTACATATGTATCTGGTGTTAGTCTACCTGATTGATTTAAAAATGGCGTGACCCCGCCCATATAAGCCACATTTTGAAATTTGACAATTTGTTATCGAGAGTGCTATAATTTTGTGAATATGTATCTGGTGGTAGTCTACGTGATTGGTCCAAAAATGAGGGATATAGGAATAAGTGGCGAGGCCCCGCCCATATAAGCCAAATCTTGAAATTAAGATATCTTGCACAATTTTTTATCGAGAGTGCTGTAATTTTGTGCATATGTATCTGGTGGTAGTCTACGCGATTGGTCCAAAACTGGGCGGAATCGGATCAACGGGCGTGGCCCAGCCCATGTAAGCGACCTTTTGAAATTGAAGTATTTTGCACAATCTATTTGCGAGAGTGCTGTTATTTTGTGTATATGTGTCTGGTGGAAGTCTATGTGATTGGTCTAAAAATGAGCGGGATCAGACCAAAGGGCGTGGCTCCGCCCATACAAGCCAATTTTGCAATTGAGATATTTTGCACAATTTGTTCGCCATAGTACTGTAATTCTGTTTATATCTATCTGATGGCAGTCTACGTGATTATGGGCCAAAGCCAAATTTTGAAATTGAGATATCTTCACAATTTCTTAGCGAGAGTGCTCTTATTTTATGGAGATGTTTTTGGTGGCAGTATTCGTGATCGGTTCAAAAATGTACGGGATCGGAAATCTAAATCTGGGGCAACAAAGTGGACCGGGTCCAGCTATATATATATAAATGGATGTGTGTGTGTTACGTATGGACTCCTGGGCTGGGTCGGTTTTGATGATAGTTCAGATAAGCCTAGAGGGTGACATAGGCTTTAGAAGTTCTTGATTGAGGGGGGGTGGGTCCGCCCATATATGTCAATTTTGTAAGTGATTCCTACCGTCCGTACCTAGGAATAGATTAAAGAAATTCCTACTGTCCCTATATACGTGAGCCATGTTTTGATAAATGGATGGATTTAATAAAATTGCTTTCTTTGCAATACAGTGGCAAAAATGGCATAATTAATATAAGTGGTATCGCACCTGTTCCACTAAAGGGTTAAAACTCAAAATTTTTAAATTTTGCTTTTTTGCAAGAAAACAACGTACAATGGCAATTTTTATCCACTGCAAAAAATTTCCGTTGATTTTTCTTCTTTTTCATAATAAAAAACCGTTATGACTCTCTCTGTGTTTACAGAATAAAGTCTTTAGATTCAACTAAAGAGTTATATTTTGAATTGTTTCCAAGTGTTTAAGGCCCAGTTAGGCAAACTTAACCGTAACGCCCCCGTAGCGTAACGAATCAGCTGATTCAATCTGTCATATGGAAGTCGGTGTAAACGATTAGCCAACGGAAACGAAACGTAAACGGACGGCTGAATCTGTTGAAATCAGAATTGGACGTTCCGTTTACGTACAATTGGACAACAGCTGATACTACATGTTGTTTACAATTACAATTGTAGGTGCACCGAGAAAATTAAAGAAAATAATTTATTAACTATTTGTTGTTTAAAAGTGCAAATAAACATGAACGACGAATATTTGATTTCATTGGTGCAGTCGCACGAGTATTTATACAATAAATATAATCCAGCATATAGGATACCTGAAAAAGCGAGAAGCTTGGAAGCAAATTGGCAAAGAGCTGGGCGTTACAGGAGAGTTTTATGAAGATGGCGGCTGACTCCATTAAATTGATAATCTGATTCAGGATTCTTTTGACGACAGTACGAGACAATCATTGCGCCAATCTTCTTCATTGTGCGTTAATTTGACAGCAATATAAGCGTCTCTACAAACGTGGACTTATTTATAGATAGAGATTGGATTGGATTTGGCTAAGGGTCCCTCTTCAATGGTAATAGACATAAGTAATAAGGACATAACAATCTATATATATAAAAATGAAACGGTCCATCTGTGTAATGGCATCACGTCAGAACGGCTGGACCGATTTGGCTCAATTTTTTATCAGTTCTTCGTATTTGCCTGGAGAAGGTTGTTACGAAAGAAAATTTTGGGAAAACCCTCCGGAAAAGTCGGAAAATTGGGAAAATCGAAAATTGCTATTTCTTGCGAGATTCCTACTGTTCCTATCTACTACTCTCTTTTTGAATCCAATTTTTTTTATTAATTTTCTATTAAACAAAAAAGTTTTCTATTAAACATATGTACGAGTATGTGCTATTTTTCTTGCTGCAATTCATTCGAGTTTTGCGTATTGTTACACTGATTTCGCGTATCACATCGACAAACGGTACAAGCATTACGATCAATTAAAATTCAACGCGATATTTATCAGTTCGAAAATTTTTTCAGATAATAAGTTTGAGTATAAGAGGTAAGGTTATCTTATTGGATTGCGGGCACTGCAAAATCATAATTTCGGATGAATGCACGATGGCGCATAAACGAGCTCTGGAGGCAGTTGACCGAACGATGAAGGATTTACGACGTGATTTGAGACAATTTGGTGAGTCTATGATATTGCTCTCCGGAGATTTTCGTCAAACGCTTCCCGTCATCCCGAAATCTACTGCCGATGAAATTAATGCATGCCTGAAATCGTGGTCTTTGTGGCGGCATGTCAAGAAGTTGAAATTGACCACGAACATGAGAGTCGCGTTGCAGAACGACTCATCGGCTCTTGAATTCTCGAAACAACTGTTGGCGCATGGCAATGGCCAAATTACTGTTGATGTTTCCACTGCATTGATATTGTTCCCGGCAAATTTTTGCGAGTTCACATCGTCGAACGAGGAACTCATCACCAAAGTGTTTCCAAATCTCGATTAGATTAGTGAACGGGCAATATTAGCAGCGAAGAATAAGGACGTCGATAGCATGCATTTTATTATTCAAAGTAAAATCGAACTCGCTTGATGTGCCAGGAGCTCCGCCGCATAATTTACAGCTGAAGGTGGAATCGATCATAATCATGTTGCGGAATCTGAATCATCCGAAATTGTGCATAGTTCGCGGTTGTCCATTATGAAACTGATGGACAATGTGATTCAGGCGACGATCATCAAGGGAAAATTCAAAGGAGAGGAAGTCCTTATCCCACGAATTCCGATTATTCCAACTGATCTTTCATTCCAATTCAAGCGGATTCAGTTCCCTGTACGATTGGCTTTTACGATGACAATCAATAAATCTCAAGACAAATCGTAGGAAGTCTGTGGAATTAATCTCGAATTTCCCTGTTTTTCGCACGGTCATCTGTACGTTGCCTGTCTTCTGTCTTCGTTGTTTGTTGTTTATCACATCGCTCTCTACTGATTTCGATTCCTTTTAAACAAATCGCATTAAAATTTTAACTATCTGTGTTTTATTATCACTCTGGAGTTTATCTGAAGGCGTTAAATTGGGGCGAGGCGAAGTTCGCCGGGTCCGCTAGTTTTATATATTAATAAAACAATTTATTCCAGGTGAAGTGCAAATGTTACATTTTAAGAATGAAATTCGATTTCGGTCATATGACCACCACGAGCCCGTCAACAGCGATCTATTCTTTGGACCCAATTTTCCACCACTCTTGCATACATTTCGACCGGAACGTTGGTAATTTCGGGTTGGATGTTGTCTCTGAGCTCGTCTAAAGTTGGTGACTTAGACCAAGGACATTCTTCAGGGGAAACGCCGCATCGCCAATAAAAGAAATGAGTAAAGGCTTCAGAGAAAGCTGACGATAATGGTTTACTAGGAGGTACAGGTACTGTACCTAAAATAACTAATTGCCCAAACGGGGAGTACTAGAATATAGCTGTATTTTATTTAAATTGAGAAATGGAAATTGTATTAAAATAGATTACAAATAAATGTAAGTTTAATGAACATACCCCCATCGTGTTGGCTGCCATAACTTCCAACATTAACTAATACGAATGTATAGTTAGCATCGCAGATTCCCACACAATTCGGCATATCCCACATTCGTTGAAGATCATTGGCAATGTGTTTGTACTGCTGTGTAGTTGGTTCACTTAAATAAATCGGCGAAAGCAAGCGCCACAAAACTTCACTGCATTCTAAAATAATATTTCGACATATAACAATAACAAATTAAAAATAGCCATAGGCATTCTAGTGTGCTTAAAAAACTCTATTTCGTCTGAGTTCATCATTTGAAGAAACACTTTCCTGTGGTATCCGGCTTTCGCCCAGTCATTGTTTGTAGGACGTCCACCCCATCTTCTTATCCGACGATATTTTCTTAATTTACTTTTATTGCAAATTCTGCACAGATTTAAAAAACACAAATTTGTAAAAATTCTTTTTAACTTCATTTTTAATAAACTTAAGCAAAAAGAAATCGCGGCTTTTTGTTTACTTATGTGTTGATGTTGTCTCAACATATGACTCGTTTTCTCAACGTTGGCTAATCGCTCAAACTGGCAACGTTACGGCAACGGTAAATATAAACTACGGTTACATATGCCTAACCCGGCCTTTAAGCAAATGGGACCATTGATTTATCACCTAAAGAGTAATATTTTTAGTTGAGCCCTTTTCAACTTATAATCCGAGTACCACTATCTATATACAAACTTTTTTCATGGAAAGAGTAACAACTCAAAAAGTTGTTATTTTTCTAAAATCAATAAAAAACAAAAAGGAAAGTAGCGTTACTATTTTTTTGATGACATTTTATTACAACGACATATTCCTTTTTTGTAATATGTATACCATTAATATTAACGGAAACAGTTTTTGGCCTCTACTGAAATTATTTAAATTTTGAGTTGTTACCCTTTTGTGGAACAGGTGCGATATGTATAAAACGAACAAAAGCACAATAAATCTAGAATGAGCAGGCTTAAATCAAGTATTGGTTAGGCTTAAATCAAAAACTGATCAATCAAAATGTTCTTCATTGAAGTCCGTTTAGCACTCAAATCAATCCCAAAAAATTCTTAAATCAATCGCTTTATGCTTAAAATAAGAATATTTGGGCTTAAAATCAAGCCTAGTGAACGCTTATATTAAGAATTCAGGGCTTAAAAATCCGTATTTGATTCAAGTACTTTGTACTTGGTTTAAGAAAAACCGTACTTGCCGTACTTTTGACACCGCTGCGGCTTGATTCAAGTACGGATTAGTAAATTTTTTCTTTCTGTGTACACTACGAAAACAACAAGACAGCATCCCCAAACAGCCCTGGAATGGAACCCACAGGGCAGCCGACGACCTGACCCCTCCCCCCAAAAAGCACATATCGTAGAGCCGTGCTACAGGAACTGAGACAAAAACATATAACTTTCGAAGAACTAAAAAGTATTTGTAATAACAGACTATGTTCCCAAGTGGAATAAATAGAGGAAAAAAATATCTTCCGAAGTCTGAGTTTTAGCATAGTCGTTTAAGAAATTGACGTCGGAGACGAGCTAGTTTGATCAATGGTTTTTCAACGCTTGTTATGCCCTCGGTTGATGTGAGATTTTAATATGTATTATTTTTACTAGTTTTTTGAGTAAATAAATGTATTTTGAGTAAATGAACGCTTTTTTGTGTAAAAATGGTATAATTAGTAAATTGTAGTAGGTAAAGAAACAAAGCAAATGCCTTTACAAGTACACAAATACACAAATTTTAGTTTATAACCAACGCTAAGCAATATCCAAGAAAATCCTTATTAAATAATATCTGAAACAACGATTTTTGTTGTGTTTGTCATACAAAAATTGGTTAAACAACAAATTTTTTGCGGTTTTTACTAACATTATTCTTTGATTGTAGTTAAATGCTGTAGAATTGTTTTGTTTTGTTGTTAGTTCCGAGGAAGATCTTATCTGGCCAATACAAATTGAGGGGTGATGCTATTGATGAATTCCACTTTGATTAAATCCAAGAAATCATAGAAACTAGTTATACTCTATGCCATGTAGAACTATGAACTGTTCAACTGAGTTTATGCCAGAAGGGCACGCTACAAAGCGTGGGCCAACGCCCCTTTGTATTAGTGGGATTACCACCATCCAAGGACCCTTGGATGGTGGTAATCCTCCACAGGGACACCATCACTAATACGCAGGTACCAATTTGAAGACATACATGAGGGCATGAACTTCCCTCTTGGTAAGGGGTTGAGGTATATCTTAATACCTCTGCTTATCTATGGGTCATAGCACCCGTTTGAATAAGTGCAACTCCACACCGAGTTAAACAACTCTTCCCGCGATTTGGGTATAAACCACAGCCACCACGAAGCTCCCAACAGGGGCCACACCAACAGTCAGATTGGAAACAAGTTCCAAGGGCTCCTGACTCCCGTGGTGCTAGAAAAAGCCTCTGGTCAGACCACGTAGATGAAACTACTACCAGTATCACCCCATACAATGCGGGACTGGTCACCCTATCAGTACGAAAAGATAGTAATACACAGATGGAACGGTCTAAGTACACACAACGTAGATGTTCACCCCTCACCGTGAAGTGCCAAGGTTCATCCCAACCTCTTCCGCTCGGAGTCGGTGAGCGGCAACCAGGTAAGGCCTTAGCCCGGCCGAGCCCCCAACAAGACCTAAGTCTTATGGTACATGGGGAGTCATGGAACAGACTCCAGCTCCGTGTACTCGTGGTACCAGAAACCCCTGGTCAGGTTTTGTAGCCGAAGCTACTTCCCCCCTACAGCACGGCCATTGAGTCATGGACGAAGTCCGTCACTCAATATCCCATCGAGGAACCTCTCCACTCAATGCACGTCGAGCCGAAAACAGTCGACGTGCAAAACGCTCTGCACATGCTTAATTGGAAGGCGAGGCCACCAGACCTCGAAATTGCCATTCGCAGTCTGAAAAAACAACACCCATACCAGGCAAATCCCTAAACAGAGAGTATATTGGACATAGGCACAGAAGATGCTCAACAGCCACAAAAACATTCTGGCGTTGCACTCAATGCTCTTCTAAAGAGGAATTCATTTAAAGACCCGTGACCAGTTGGGAGAAAACCTAACTCCATACTGAAGTCAAAGTACTCATGTAAGTCAGCAACAATAATCTCAGGTATGAAACGATAGGTGATACGACGAGAAGTGGAGCGGTGAGCAGAGAGCATTCTATCATTCAGATCAATTATTTTGCTATTAATAAAGCCAATAATTCCTTGAGTCAACATTTAACGCCTCAAAAACAGGCAGAGGAAGAGCTCGAAAACACTCCCTAACCTCATCCTCATAAAAGGACCAATCCACACTTCTGATGGACCATCTTTTCAGCGACAGTGCCTCAGGGACAGATCCCACTCTACTCACCACATCGACCAATATCACATTGTGATCGCTGACTCCAAGTTCAGCTCTTACATCGTTTGAGTCATTGGAGCCATGGAAAGATTTTGGAGCCATTCACTAAGCTGTTCTCCTCTGTGGAAACTAAGGTATCCTTGGGCGTGCCTAGACATCTTACTACACCACATCGGAGAGATAGCATTGGAATCCGCGCCACAAGTAGAAGTACCCCTCCCGGCACCCCAAGAACATCTTCCAAATAGTCCAGGTAAGGGTCTATAGACTCCTCAAACTTACAGTATACGCTCGCTAAGATAATCTCCTTCGATCCTAACGCATACACCCCAAACGGACTGACCAACGAGCAAATAATCAACATTAATACCCCTGACAACAATTGCCGCATTACGACGCGAATCCACAAACACACGAAACACCGCGGGAAGACCTACAAGACTGTCCATAGGAATGTACGGTTCCTGAAGTAACCCAACAACACAATCCAACTCATAAACCTGAGCCAGATCGTACATGGACGATCTACTCCCTTCACAATTTAGTTGCATTAAACAGACGGACATTAATGTCTAGCGTTTGCACAAGCCAAACACGAAACATATAAAGGACAATCCTGAGACGCCATGCGGTACCCAGATGACCTTCCCTTAAAGGCACAATTACGACAATTGAAAGGACTAACACAATTTCTTTCCAAGTGACCAGGCTGGCCACACTGCCTACAAACATTGTGCTCCACCCGGCAATCTCTCACCGTGTTATCAAAGCCCAGACATCTCATACATGACAACACTAACTCATATGGACGAACACGAAAACTGAACAAGCATCTTCCTCGGTGCAGAATGGTTTCCATAGCTGGGGCACAACCGTCCAAGACAACCGTGACCTCGCCTTCATCAGCTACCTTCCAAGGCTTACTCGCAATACTCACGCTTCTGGCAAACTTTTCCTTCGAGACCTTATCCTTGAGGTTTTTCGCATAAAGTTCACTCATGATCTCATCAGGAGTAAACTTTGCGTGAACTCCCATGGCAACCACTCTAGGACCGAGTTTGTCACTTACGCTCACCTTCAAACCCGCCTCCTTAAACTTCTCATTGCGCAAGGGCATGCGCGTGACTACCCCTCCACCTACCGACGTTCTGACCTCATGGGCTCTCACATCTAAGTGAGGCCCCACATCTTTAACCACCTTCTCAGCAACTTGCTTTGCAGTTACTTCTTTATCGGTACTCTTCACTGTGCAAGCTAACGTATCAACCACCGGCACTGGTCGAGCCTGTAATGACGTCGCAAGAGTCGAGCCTACTCTCTCGGGTACTGCGCCCCGGAAGCCACACTCACTGGGGTCATCACCGTATGCGGCGTTCCTGTAGAGTAAACATCTAATCTTCCTCTCAGTCGCTCATTCTCTGAGACCAAACCCATCAACAATGACTCATATTTCCCTGACAAGCCCATAATCTCTCTCACTAACGAACCCTCCGCACTATACGCATCAATGAGAGTGGTAAGCACTCTCCCAGAAATTAATTTCATCGTACTTATGATGCTCTCCGCAATACCACTGACTGGCATAGAACGCCTCGGTGTACGAGGCTGCCTACCCAATCTCACATCCGGAACTTCACTATCAGAAGTTACACTCTCTGCAACTTTTGAGCTGGCTCCCTTAACCAGCGCTCTTACTGGCTTTACTACCTTGCCACTCTTAGCAGTTCTACTGACCGCTTTACCACTATCATCTGAGAACAAGGGAGCCAACGGCAACGGGGCACCAGTTCTCGCCTTACTACCAGTGCCTCCTGACACACTCGCACTCCTCAAGACACTACCTGCAATATTCTTCTCTGGGCTAGGAACAGCATTTACTCTTTGCCACATTTTCTTCTTCGCTATCCATCTCGTCATCAAGAGCCTCCTCTTCTCCGATCACCTCACCGGATGGGTCTTTCCTCCTACGAGTCATGCAGTCCGCTACCAATTTTAAAAAGAAGTAGGACCGCTAACTTGTAGCAACAAAATGTATTGCTAACTACACTATAAGTCACGACTGCAAAATTTATGTTTTTCACCAAAATAGGCGACACAAATGTGACTCTGTCGAGACAGCTGTGTACAACAACAACTTTTCCTAATATTAATTTAAATCAATAACCAATATCAAAACCAATCAATCAATAATCAAATTAATATCCAATCCAAATTAACAACCAATCAATTAAATAAATTTAATCGATTAACCAAGGAAATTAATCAATTTTGCGATCAAAAATGGATTAACGATCCACTTCACTATCCACACTTTGCAAAATAATAACACCACGAATCACTTCAAGGCACTAAACATGCTACTTCAGGCTTGATTCAATATAGTCACTTTAAAAGACTTCCACTATTTTTCAATCGAATTTAATTAATTTTTCCGCTAGCGTAAAACACTACCGTAGAATTCAAGAGCTCAACTGCAATCGAAGCAGCCAAACATTGCTCTTTGTGTCGTCTACCGAGTACAGTGAAAAAGTATGTGTGTTGGTGTCTCAAAATTCCGAACGGTTTGCAAGATATGAGCCTAAGAAAATGATCACCGAGGCCTCAAATCTTTGGGGACCCATAAAAAAGTGCATGACTATGGGCAAAATTGGGAGACACGGGTCTTTTTTTGTCTTTTATCACGTAGTAGAGTCCGTATTTTATTATTTTTGTAATAGATAGCATAGTATATCAATGTTGAAGTAAAGAAAAATCAAATGAAATTAAAAAAATGTCGGAAAATTTTTCACTTTTGCGGCTACCTAAACGGTGTTAAGAATCATTCCTAGGAAGTTAATATGTACAAAGAAGTTGTTTATTGCGATCATAGGTACATTTTTGTAGTTGCTCGTTTCCTTGAATTTTGAACGGTTTGCTACATATGGACCTAAACAGGGGGGAAAAGGTAAAAAAGCGATTTTGAACACGTTCATGAAGATGATTTTTTTATTTTATATGAAACGAAGCACATGAAAACGAAGCTTTCAAAATTTTTTGGCCAATAACCCTCATCCTGCACGCATGTATCATTCGCCACTGTATTGGCAGCCAAGGCGACTTTGAAAACCAGCTTACATCGGCCGATCTTCAAAACCTCCTAAATAACCTTAATGTGAAATTTCTACAATATCTTGCTCAATGAGAACACGTTCATACCGGCGGGCTTGACCTCTTTTTCGACAGCGGTCCACGTTTCTCCACCGTCGCCCAACTCGACTATTGCTCCTTGAACGTACCGCTGGTTGTCGGGGGTATCCTTAAATTCCGCCCTCAACATCGTAAAAACTCCAAAAAAGAATTCCCAAAAAAATTAAAAGGAATCGGAAAGACGCCAGAAAAGCGCGCAAAAACTCTCTGTAAATGCACAAGACGTTCGCACTCGCGGAAAAACTTTTCGAACTGATGATGTTAAATTACTTTAGAATCAACGTGGTGTCATCTTGATTTAAATTGCATTGTTTTTATGTGTTTAAACATGTATTTATACCCTACACCACACTGTGGTACAAGGTATTATACCGATCGGCTTAGAAGTCTGAGTCTGACTTTCTAAGTCGATTTAGATATGTCCATCTGTTCATTTGTCCTTGTCGCAATTATTGCCAGATCGCGATGAAACTTGGCATGTATATTATGTTTGGTCTAAGCAGCCACACAAGAGGGGCTAGATATATCCCACATATATATGTTCCTACTGATGTGGCATCAAAGCTCTATAAAAATTGCATTATATACGAGTATCCGTCATTACAAATTTAGCAGAAAGAAGACTGTTAGCTGATGAACAAATATTACAAAATTTTGAAAAAATCGGTTCAGATTTATGTTTAGCCCTCATATAAATTTATGATTCTCACGATATAACACATAAGCCCTATAGAAACTGCATTTTATATCTGATCAGTAAGAAATTCGGCGTAAAAAGGTTTCATAGTTCATGATTGAAAACAGCCAAATTTGGAATGTCGGTAGAGTGTAGGGTATAATATCGGCCATGCCCGACATTCTGTCTTTCCTTACTGGTTTCTATATTATATTATGTATTTAACTTACAATTTCATTCTTTCCAATCTTCCAGAATAAGGAAGACACTACAAACGTATCAATGATACCAATGGAGGGCGCCAATAATGGAGACGTGACAGGTGGTGGCACAACTGAAGAAATTAGGAGAAAGCGTCGATCAGTCCCACTTCATCATTTACACCAAATTGATATGGTATATGACAATATTTTCACAAATTGTTGGTAGAAGTCGTGTAATATATTTATATTTAGGTGAAAAACTTGGCAGGCGTTGCTCTATTATCAATAGAAGCACAAACATCTAAAGCTAATTACAGCCGATCATGTCATTATTATTCACTTTGTGAAAATAATAAGTTTGCAAAATTTCAAACAGATGACAGAAATGTTTGGGTTCCTACTTGGAGGTAACATGTTTGTGCTTTCATATAAGAGAAGAAAAACTACTTTCTTTAAATGATTAATAATTAAATATTTTATATCCGCAGTTTGGCCATCAGTTGGTTGGGAAGTAGATTCGATGTCTATAATACAAAACCATCATTTGAAACATATAAGCCAATGTCAAGTTTGAAGGCCGTTTTATTTGGTATTGGCGGTGGTGATTGCACAGTATACTACAACGATATAATAAATAATGATTTATGTTAATGTAATTTGCAATAAATTTGGCAGTTTAATTAAAAAAAATATTGAGTATAGTAAGTAAACATTTATTTCCGGTAATTCTTTTCAATAACCCAATTGCAAACATTACGTTTAACAAAAAAACATTGAAATAGGCCCGTTCACTAAATAAAGTTACTCTTCCGTTGCACAGTGGGAGGAATTAAAAAGGCAGACTAAGTAATTTTAACATATAAATAAATAAAAACAACTAAAATACAGAATAAAGGTCGATTATTCAGAAAATACATTTCAAATTAAAAAAATGTAACTTGGTCAAAAAAGTCACAATTCAACTGAATTATCGGAAGGCCTGCAATGAGACTAGCATAAGGCAGAAGACTTTTGCCGACAACAAACATTTGTTCACGACAGACAAAGTAAGAACCACGCTGGAAAAAATTAAACATAACTTTCTTCTTAAACTACTATATGGGTAATTCCACCAAAAGGTCTACCGTGATCAAAAAAATTAAAGCTATTAAAATCACAATAATTTAATTTATTATTATACAATAATATTAAAATTTTTAATAAAATGAAAAAATTTCACATTTATTTACTCCAAATTTTAAGAAAAAACAATTGCGTAGTGGCTAATTGTAATTTTTTTCATTTACGATTTGTATTGCACATTTCTTTAAAATTAACCTCGTAAATAGAGACTTATGTAAAAAGAGGCTTATTATAAATAATTTTTCTAAGAGCAAAATTACTTTTATATAAAAGTGTCGAAGCAAAAGGAACGAGGAATAACGGTAATTTTTGGCTAATATCTACTACAAATTCTATTGTCACGTTCGACACCGAAAAGAAACATTAGTTATCAAGCTAAGTATACACGATTGCCAGATCGGACAATTTTATCAACCCAGTTAAAGTTCTGCAAATATACGGACAATGGCAGTTTGTTAGGCAAAGGTGAATTGACAGTTCAGACGATTGCAAGAAAACCTTACAATTTCATATATTTACAAAATATTTTGTAAATATTTATATGCAGGTTAGCCAATAACATGTTTTTCTGACAATGGCGCCGGTGTCACGTGCATAAACTTCCCAGATCTAAGAATCTGCAATTTATCTCGCAATGACTTTTCTGGTAACGTTGCAAGACCAAAAATTGTATGTTCACACGGTTGTAAATTCACAGGGTTGCATTTTTCCCCATTTTTCTGGCAATATTGTCCGATCTGCAAATCTTGTGTACTTAGCTTCAGTTGACGAAAAATATTCAAAGAATGTACATCAAACTATTGGTACAAATAGAATTTGTATAAAATACCAACATTCAAAAAAAATCAGTCTAAAAAATTACATAGAATTTTTTCTGTATCCATTTGAAGATGGTCACATTCGACACCGTAAGTGTAAATTTCAATCATTTTGTGAATGGCAAAAAATAAACTTCACGACATACAATTCTATTTCATCCAATATTTAAGCTGAAATTTGGTATAATTACTTCTTATAGCAAAAGGTAACTTGGGATTGAAAATTGACACTTTCGGTCCATTTTTTGATATATCCCACATATGTAGCATCACCCCGATCTGACTTATAAGATTCGGCATTACTAAACTTAATCCGTCTTTACTTATTTTATTTAAAAATAGTTATGGAAAAAATGTCACGTTCGAACTAACTTAAAAATTAAATTAAAAAAAGCTACCCAAGATATTTCTATCAAACAAAGAGGATTCAAAACCTTAATTATTTGTTTACATTTTAAAATTTTTATCTTTAACGTATTCGTTGTGATTTCGCTGAATCTCATGTTTTTAAAGATGTTCACGAAAACTACTTCTATTTTTGTCGCGTTCGAACCGCTCCTTTTTTGGTCCTTATTTTCTAATCAATATTTCGCCTGAAAAATACTAAGGGCCTGTTTCTGTAACTTATTTTCGTTCGTTTACGGAGAACGATCAAAAATCTCTCAACTATTACTTGAATTCTATAAAACGCAGGTTAAAAATATTTTAGGTACGAGCTCTTTACGTGCTTTTCTATAGACACACCGAATTATAAACTGCTGTGACTTATAGATTTCTCGGAATAATTGAGTGATTTTTGATCGTTCGCCGTAGACGAACGAAAATAAGTTAAAGAAACAGGCCCTAAACCATCAGTGATAGTACTATTAACGATCTATAAGATTAAGTAAAAGATGAATCTAAAATATGTTTTATTCTGACCTTTTTATCACATTGAATGTATCCAACGGCCACGTTCGACACAGTGGAATTGCCCATATGAAGCATTATTTGTCAGAAAGCCAGCTCTTTTTGGTAATGTTTTCCGATTCGAATGAAATTTGATGGACATGTTGGCGTATACCTAAATAGTATTGTTCTAAAATATGACGACATTCTGGTGACCACAACTGCAGTTGTATGCAGTTTAATTTTGTCGATTTTAATAAATATGGCCTATTCTTTGCCTTTTATGTCAAATTTTGTGAACCACGTGCGGTATGTAAAAATTTTTTCTTAAGGATTTGTTTATGGGCTTTTCAATGGTGGTAATCATTTTTTGCAGAGACATTATTTTGACATTGAAATTCAAGGTCAAACTATTCTTGGTAATGTTTTCCGATTCGAATGAAATTTGGTGGACATGTTGGCGTATACCTAAATAGTATTATTCTAAAATATGACGACATTCTGGTGACCACAACTGCAGTTGTATGCAGTTTAATTTTGTCGATTTTAATAAATATGGCCTATTCTTTGCCTTTTATGTCAAATTTGGTGAACCACGTGCGGTATGTAAAAAATTTTTCTTAAGGATTTGTTTATGGGCTTTTCAATGGTGGTAATCATTTTTTGCAGAGACATTATTTTGACATTGAAATTCAAGGTCAAACTATTCATTTGCGAATATCAAAAAAGCGTGGTCAAGCGATTTTACTCAAAATTTTTCAGAGGAATGCTATTATAGCATACTAACGTTGGATAAACTTTTGGAGAGGGGTTTTTCCTAATTTCCGCGATATTCCAATTTTAACAGAAGCACCTTAAAATTGTTCTATAACAAAACGAGGAGAGTGATCGATTACAACGTATACTATGTACTAGGTAACCACGAAATCTATTCAGATATAGCAATGAAGATGTGGACTTATTACAATTACATTGTATTTAATAAGTTTTTAGTAATTCAAGATACATTAGCAAATGTATAAATTTAATTAATAGTATTATTCAACTTGGAAAACATTAAAGTCATTAGAACTAGAAAATGTTTTTACTACAAGATTATTTTCGGAAGTTGGTATATACATATGCATGATAGTTCAAAGTTCCTTTTATTGTCACTGCATTTTCAAATCTTGGTTGGAGAATTGCTTCTATCGTATCATGTTCTTCCTTTGAACTGTAAAATATTTGAGTTTCGATCAATTTCGATGCGGCCCAATTGTATAAAGCTTTTGCATTTAGGATATGCTGACTAAGGGGACCTTGTAGGCAGTAGCGGGCGGCTAGTCTTTTTAAATTTCCTCCTACACCATCGCATGCACCTTTTCCATGAGCAGTGGCGTGAAAATGCCATTCAGCTTCTATGCCAAATTCTTTTATGTGCGACCAAATTACAAAAATGTTTCTTGTTTTTGAAATGCTTCGATGCGCCATCAGTGAAGAAATATATTTTTCTGATATTACGACCATACTCTTATGTTTTACCTTTTCATCTTTCCGATAGTACATAACAATCGTGAATACTGTCACCTGATTGTTATTCCAGTGGAATGATTGTATTGACTTTTGTTTTATGAAAGCATAGTTTTCAGCAAAATCGAACGTTATAACAAATTCTCCCTCAGATAACTCTTCTTTCAATTTATTAAAGAAATTTGATTGCTGTTTTGAAATAAAATCATGTACTTTTAATTTATCCAATCTTTCACAAAAATCTGCAACAAAGGAATCAACATCGTATACAAGCGTTTCCAGTGTGCACCTGGTTGTTTGTTGCCATAACTCGAATTTCACTTCCGATACACAATTTTTATCAAAAATATTTATTAAATATTCCTTTATTTCCATCATATCTGGACAAGTGTTACATCTCCATAGATAACATTCTATTTTGGGTTCTTTCCACATAGTCACATTTAAGCAATCTTTATAATTTGATAATGATAATTTTTCGGAGTTTGTTATCTTTATAATATTTGCACCGTGAGTCATTAGGTTTATATTTTCGTGATGTAAACAAGTACACACGGTATGAGTTCGGCTACTGCCTGCTAAGACGCAGTGTTTAGGTCGAAGTTGTGCAAATTTTGAGAAGTCGATTTTCATATTCTTATTTTCTTCTTTAAACTGTGTGTACAACTCGTTCAAATTACAGGGTTGCCCATATTCGACGGACCCATCTGGCAACGCCATAACTTTTGACAGAGATGTCAGATCGCTTAATGACATACCGCGTTTGAAGCGTCAGTCCAAGCAGATTTTTACCATGGAACAATACACGCCACGCGAGCGCTCTGAAATAGTTGAAATTTACATTCAACAGAAGAAGTCAATTGTGAAAAAACAAAAAACAAAATTATCATGTCCGATGAAGCCCATTTCACATTGAATGGGACCGTAAATAAGCAAAATTGCCGTATTTACGCCACTGAAAATCCTCAGGAGATTCAAGAATTGCCTCTTCATGACGAAAAAGTCACAGTTTGGTGCGGCGTTAGGGCGAAAACGGTCATTGGGCCGTTTTTCTTCCAAAACGAAAATGGCCATGCTGTTACCATCAACCAGGAGCGTTATCGCGACATGATGACCAATTTTGTGATGCCAATTATTCGTCGAAAGCGTATGAGGCAGTTCTGGTTTCAACAAGACGGCGCTCCACCGCACACAAGTCGCATAACAATCGATTTTCTGAAGAATTTGTTTCCGGGCCGTTTGATGTCGAAAAGTGGTGATTTGGACTGGCCACCGCGTTCGCCCGATTTGACGCCGCCTGACTTCTTCTTGTGGGGATATTTGAAGTCAAAGGTTTACGTTAACAAGCCAAGGACCGTAGAAGAGCTCAAGGACAACATTCGTGAAGAAATAGCCGCTATTCCGGCCGAAATGTTGGCGAAAACGATGGAAAATGCTGCAAAAAGGCACAATACGCCATCAACGCCAAGGGGGCCATTTGAGAGATATCATATTCAAAAATTGATGTAAACAAATCTACTTGGAACAAGTTAAATGATTAAGATTGCCAACCGCCAAATTTTTATTTTTTTCTTTGTTTTTTTTTAAAAAAACATGGGTCCGTCGAATATGGGCAACCCTGTACAAAGTAGAAGTCTTTTTTGAAAATGTTTTCTCCCTCCATGAATCTGTTTGACTGAGACATAATCTTGAATTCCGGGCATCAGTCGGCTTATGTCATCTCGTTCATAAAAATTTAGGACAGCTGATGCAATGTCTGAACTTAGGGTTTTACCTCTTTTCTTATCAGGAAACGAAAGGATTCCTTTTGCGGAAACCAATTTAATGTCCTGTTTAGCTTCACTGTCAGTAGCTCCAAATTCTCTTTTCAGTTGTATCCGACCCCATGATTTTGGAGAAAAAGTAAGTATCATAACTTTCTCGTTGAAATTTTGAGAATTTCGGAATTTATATTTTAGTTGTTCAATTACTTCAACGCCAGCTTTGTGTCGTCTGAGCTTACCGAAGGACACTCAGATGACATATTTTCACCTTCGTCGCACGATCACAAAGATAGAAGTTTCCTTTACATAGTTGCATTCTGCACCCAAATCAAATCTTAGCGTTTTCTGAAATATTTGGGATACGGAACGGTATTTAGGTGGAACTTTACGCAAACCCATAGCGTGTGATTTCCTTGGAAACGGCTTAAAACATTTACAACTGTTTAATAGTTTAACCTTTCTTTTCACAGAACGTTGTGGTTTTGCACAATTCTTATACGTAATTTATTATACTAACAATTACATAAACAACCATTCTGTTTTAGCTGAAGAACCGGGTGCAGAAAATTATTTTAATTTCGGTATGTCAAACAACGTCAATGTCAAACTAGCGATCACTATTCTCGTTTTATTACAGAACAAATTCAAGGTGCTTCTGTTGAAATTAGAATACTGCGGAAACTAGGAAAAATCCCTCTCCAAAAGTTTGTCCAACAATAGTATGCTATAATAACATTCTTCTGAAAAATTTTGAGTAAAATCGCTTGACCACGCTTTTTTGATATTCGCAAATGAATAGTTTGACCTTGAATTTCAATGTCAAAATAATGTCTCGAAACGATTACCACCATTGAAAAGCCCATAAACAAATCCTTAAGAAACATTTATTACATACCGCACGTGGTTCACCAAATTTGACATAAAAGGCAATGAATAGGAGCATATTTATTAAAATCGACAAAATGAAAATGCATACAACTGCAGTTGCGGTCACCAGAATGCCGTCATATTTTAGATTAATACTATTTAGGTATACGCCAACATGTCCACCAAATTTCATTCGAATCGGAAAACATTACCAAAAAAAGCTGGCTGTGGAAATAATATAAACGAATACAAATATCGGAATTCTAAAAAGATACTTAGAACACAACAAACATAAAATTAAAAATACTCTTAACGATAATGAATACCACAACTTCACATCTGACCAAACAACGAGTAAGAAAGTTCAGTCGGATAAACCGACTTACTAAATTATTAAGGAAATAAAACTGTGGTATTATAGTCGTATAAAGAAGAATATACGAGTATACGAAGATGGATAAACTCCTCGAGATGAAACTACTTACAAAATCGTTAGAACAGATCCCACCGAAAAACTTCAGAAAACAAATAATAACACAGTACTACACATGATTTTGGGACTCAATTCTGAGAATTGGACGTGAAAGTAGCCCCAAAAATATGAACTTCTGGATCATTCGTTTAGTCAAATTGGCTCTCTTTAGTGTCTGAAGCAAAGTTGTAGATATTGAATACGAGAAAAAAGTGTCATAAAATACCTCTCATTAATATATTGAAAAACACGTATATGTAACACGTATAAAACAGAACATAACATTTTTGCGATTTTTAAGGCACTGGATGCACTTTTTTTCGGGTAAGTTTGTTCCGCATTTTTGTCTCCTATTCAATGTCTACAACTTTGATACAGACACAAAAGAGATATTACGTACGTACGTATTACGCAAAAATGGCGTATGGACCAAAATAGCATTAAGCCGACGATATGTAGTCAAAAATAATCTTGTGTGGATAATAATGTGTGGAATGCAGAATATGTTGTGCAAAATGTTTAACACAAATAAAAAATAAAAGCAACAATCATGAAATTGAAAGCACAGGGTTAAGCGATATTTGCATGAAAGTTTTGTGTTTTTTTTAAATTTGTGTCAAATATTTCCACATCTCATAATAGTGATGAATTTGTAATTTTGTTATGAATTGTTTGGTTTTTTGATCAATAAATAAAATAAAAATGAATGAAAACTGTTTTTAATTAATTGTCGGTAGTATATGACTGACAAATTGTCAGACCAACCAATTTTTTAAAACAGTTGGTTGTGACAACATACAACAGATAATTTTAGCCACCATTTTCGTAGTTGATGCAACCAAATATCATTGTTGTCAACATGGATGCAGAAGTATACCACAACCAAAATGTTGGTTGTCCTGATGGAATCGCATGATAGTAGACAGAACTACCAAAATTCGATTGGCAAATAATTCGGTTGAGGCAACCAAACTGTATTCTGTGTGTACTAGACGACCTACTTGTCGCGTAGCACATTTTTCCCTAAAAATTATCCCCTTTCCCAAAATTGAGATCATGGCCATTTTTCTCAAAATATCGCATCTTCGAAAAATAAATCCCCTTATTGAGTGAGCCGTTCTTGAGTTTTTTGTTCACAAAAACAGCTGATTTATTCCCTAATAAAATGTAAGTGTAATTATTGAGTTATAAATTAATTAATAATTACCTATTTAAGGAATTTCCAACAGTAAAACCATAAATAAAATGCAATTGTGTGTTTCGGTAGAAAAAATTAATTGCTGCGAATAGGTGTCGAGTACAAAGAAGATTCAGGGAAGTATCCTGACAACAATGGGAGAGGTAGTGGTCCTCCAAACCCAATTGTCACCCACTGTTAAGGTTATCTTCGATTTAGTAAGCATTAAGGAATCCGTGGAAGGTATTGGCGAATCAAATATTTTCGGCGTGCCATTATCGGATAATGCAAATATGCAAACATGAATACAAATTGTACCGCTAATGTTACACAACATCTCCGACACCGCTATCAACTCTTTCGATTTCATTTAATTAACTTCTTCGTTTTGTATATAAAGGTATCTCTTAAATACCAGTGAACGCGTCTGCCTTCTGTCAAACTCGTATTAAAAAGGTATTTAAATGTACTACAGCTGCCCAAATACGTTTTTGGGGGTAGCTGTAGTACATTTGAAATCGACAATCGTATTTGCGGAGTAGTTGTAGTACATTTTAATACATTTCAAATCGAGTGTGACAGGCGTCAGACGCATTCACTGGTATTTAACAGATACCCTAAAGACGCGCTCCAATTCTGAACATATTTTTCAGAAGTTTGTGTTTTTTCATTTGGGGCCACACTTAAATGCGAGTGAAATACGCTAACGTCTGTCAAACTGTATTTTGTTTTTGTAAATCGAGGTCACGAAACTGCTCTTAGATCTAATATTGGTCATATAGTTTTTTAGATGTAGCGGTATTAAAATTTGCAAAATATATATATTTTTTTTAAATGTGTAAAACACCTGTATCTCCAAAACTATATGACATATTCTAGATCAAAGAGCAGATTCGTAATCACCGTACACCAAATTGTTAAAAGGCAGCATTTGGAAGACTGTTTATGTAAATTTTTTGTTGTTAAATTTTTAAATCAGAACATTATACATAGCGTGCCTCAAGCGGTATAAACTTGGCCTAGACTGACGTCAAAAACGTCTAATGAAGTTTTGCTTATAATTATCCTCTCTATTTGACTATGAAGAGATAATAAGAGTAATAATATTGCAAATATCGCGGACACAACAAAACATCTTACAAATGCTCATATTTAGAGGAAATTATATTGCAGTTCTAAATTCTGGTCGAATAGAGGGGATGATTCTGAACAAACTTTCAGAAATTCTAGTATGAAAATCCTTTGCTCTGACTACCACAAAAATTAACTTTGTAATATGTTTTTTTTTTAAGTTAGGTTTGGTTAGGTTGAAGAGAGGAGACCTTTAAATGTCCATGGACATACACATAAGTCAGTGGTTCGGAATGTTGTGCGCTCCATATTTATAATATTTCTATACCTCACGAGTTCCAGAAAATCGGTACTAGATAAGAATTTTCTCAGTATCTTCCAGACATATTCTTTGAGATGAGTCAATTCTGGCATGAGAAAATATTTCGAAAAAGAAACGTATTTTTACTACATTTTTACGCAGAAAAAATAAAGGGTCCGCCAAACAACTTTTTTTTTGAAAATGCTTTAAATTTTTTTTCTCAAATTTCTTTTTTTATTTGAAAGTACAATCCTTCCGGTTAATAATAGAGCCCTGCATCTGTACCATTTTTCAGCATTCGAAAACATTCATTGCTTTTGCGATTACTATACTGTACTCACTTTCTTTGTTTCAAACAGAGTAGTGAACTGCCGTTATTTTTTTTTCGAGTAGTTAGTGAAGAGAGACAAATGAGAGTGAGTAGTCTGTTCTCGTTATGTTTGCTCAAACGGTCCATACGAGAAACAAGATGTTCGGTAAACGGTCCAAATAAAACAAAAGTATTCGAAAACTTAGTGTATGACACCGAATATTTTTCGGTACTTAGGGTATTTTTATGAGCTTGGTAAGAGAAATCAAGTCACAAATAGATTTTACTGAAATTTGTACGTAAATCTAAATTAATGTTTTTAGCTAATAACCTGTTATATTAATATCATATAATATATAATATAATTATAAAATATTGATATTTGGTAGCACTTAGAAATTATACGTGAGATAAGGTGATATTTTTAGAAGTGGATGGCGATATCAATTCAAGAAAAAGTGCAGCATTTTCTTTCTCTTTTCCCGAGTACTGCATTTTTCTTATTTGGTTAGTTATATTCGGCGGAATACATTATTTGCGCAATAGGCCAAATGTGAACAAATCGCAAGGTTAGTCTCACGTCGGCTGTCCTCTTCATGAGATGTGTAAATCATTTGTTCGATCAAAATAAAATTGTATCTAATACTAGATGGACCCGGTCCACTTCGTTGCCCCATATTTCCGATCCCGTCCATTTTTGGACCACTGTCGTAGACTGCCAGCAGAACTGAAGTGGAACAAACACACAAACAAACGATTTGTCACGCCCACATTTTCCCCGCCCACTATTTGCAATTTTTTTTTCCAAAACCATCTCAGACCAAATAGCTTTCAAACAAAAGAAAAAATTTTAAAATCGGTCCAGTGGTTTAAACGTCTATAAAACACATACATACATAAAAACATTTTTCCATTTTTAAATATATAGATAGATAGATAGATAGATGTAATTTGAAATTTTTACTGTGCCCAGGTATGGAAGCAGTATAGTGTAGTTTAGAAGGTATGTAACATTTTCTATATATAGATTACATTTATAAAATTGTTGCGTAATTGAGTGACGTACAGCCCAAAAGGCTAAAGAATCATGAAATTTGGTGGAAAGGTAGTTTTTTGGGACGTAGACGTATACTAAGGCGGGCGCACATTGGGACAAGAACAAAATGTGGTGCATGAGCCAAATACGTACAAAGACTAATGCTAGAATCGCCAAATTTGATGTGAGAGTAGTCCCTTGGTCGTAGACTAGGAGAAAGATAGGATTGGTTGAAATTTAAAAATCTACGCGCGCAGTTCGTGAAAAAAGAGATAAATGCTGTAACGCAGACAATTGGAGCGTAGATCCGCCACAGAGATCGATTTTTTAAACTTGTTAGGGCACAGTGGGACAAAAACGGATAAATATGGCACCACCGCCAAATTCAACGTATAGATGTTCCAAATCCGTACATGAAAGGTACCGGGTGCAAAAATCATTAGAAATATGGTCACTGTGTGGGAGGGTACCTCATAGAACATAAAGTAGAGGTAGAAGTACTACACAGTTGTAATATTAAGTGTTATTACTTAAAATTCTACGATTTTAGGGACACAATGAGGTAAAGTATGGTAAACAATGCTTAATACAGTGGCCAAAAACGGTTAAATATTATGTAATGGAGCAAAAATGTTTAAATGTGGTGCAGTGGTTCAAAAGTACATATATTTGACTATTCGAAAATAGTCAAAAATTATGCAGAAGGCAAATGGTTAAACATGAAGAAGTTGGTCAAGGTGTTAAATATGGCACAGTGAGTAAAATGGATAAATACGATATTGTTGAAAAAAATTGCTATATATGGTACAGGGGAACAAAAATATTTGAATATGGGGCAACAGGATTTTAAATATTGTGCAGGGGAACAAAAATGTTAACAACTTTTGGCCCAATATCATATTTATTCAATTTTGCCCCACTGTACCATGTTCAACCATATTTAACCTTTTTCGCCACATTGAATCATATGTGTCATTTTTGTAACACATTTATCCCTTTTTGTCCCACTGTGCCATATTTAATCGTCTTATAGTTAATCCATTTTAGCCCCACTATACCATATTTAACACCGTCTTACGTCACTTTGCCACATTAAATCCTTTTTTCCCCACTATATTATTTCTAACCGTTTTTTGTCCCACTGTACCTCATTTAACACATTTTTGCCCCACTGCACCATGTTTAACCATTTGCCCCACAGCAACATGTCTAACAACTTTTTGAACTGTACCTTATTTAACGCTTTTTGACCCACTGTACCATATTTAACACTTTGTCGCACTGTACAATATTTATTAAATATTTTTCTATTCCAAGAACTTTTTTGCACCATTGAGCCTTGAAAATTAAAATTTCAAAAAATAACTTCGTAGACTGATTATATGTCTTTCGAACAGCCAACGCATCAAATTTCACGATTATAACTAGCCGTTTAAATTTGTCAACGGTTCAATTTGTATTCGTCTTCGTCCCACAAATCGACATATCGTTTCTGGTGCATCCCAAGGCCTCCCCTATACCAACTTTCAAGATTTTAGCTCATGCCAATAGGATTAGGCGGTGTAACAATTTTAGTCAACTTTCGCCCCACTGTATTAGAATTTAGAAAAGTTCCTCGATCTTCCGAGTCTACTTCCAAAAGTATACCCTAACATAAAATTTAGTAATTCTAGCTCTTGTCGTTTGCATTTGTCGGTAGTACTAAATTTTTTGTCCCACTGTGCTCAAAAGTACGAACTTCGAAAATTCACCCTATATGTCATTACGTTTTCAGAATCCGTTTTGACAAAAGCTTAATTAAAATATATTTCATATTCATTTGTATGTTATTTAAATTACCCTCATTCAATAGTACTGAAATAATGAGGAAACTCACATGTAGGCATGTGCAAAACAGCAGCATACGGAAATCTACAGTCATTCCCAATAGTTATTTTTCAATTATTTCGAGTACATTAATCGCAGTTCGAACATTTCAAATGTTCTCGAAAACTTTTCAACTACTTAGTGAAATGAGTGAAGTTCAGCTCAGCATTTGTTGTAACCAAACAGTTCAGTTCAGTGTAGTTGTGTGATGTCATGACACTGCAGTGATCGGACCGATAATGTTGGCTTCACTTCAGCATTCGTTTTGGTCGCGATTCATACATGTATGTACAGTATTCATTTCTCATACGCTCTCTGGTACGCCGTGAAAGGAATATATTCATGCAGGGCTTTAGTTAATAATGGAAAATAATTTCATTCAAATGTCTGCCTTGGCTGGCCATTCAGTAGCTCACACGATCGGTCCACTTTTTAAGCACATTATCGATTGTGTGCAGCCGTATTTCATCAATGGCTTGTAACGAAACCGCCGTCTAGTATTCACGCTCGACAGTGCTCAGGAGAATATAAGGGTGGGTTTCTGACGGCCGATTACATAATCAAAATTTAGAGTGATAGAAATGGAGAAGGATCATAAAACAACTGTGCATGCCGACCAAACTAACTACATGTTGGGCCCTATGTTTTGTCAATGAAAAGCTTGGAGTCTATTAATTCATGATATTATATATTAGTAATTAAGAAAAAGGTCCATATAACAATACGTGGGTAATGGAATATTGGTAATGATAAACAAAATTAAATAAATAGATGTAATGGGTAATAGGTGTAACAGTATATTAAGTAAAATTCATTAGGTTAGTGAAGTAATGTATGATGGTTATGCAAATAAATTATGGTTAACACTTACTTTGTTCTGCGGTGAAGCGATCGCTGCAACGTAGTTTTTGAACCATTGATTAAATTATAAAGTATAGATGATTAAATTATAGTGGTAAGATTATTATGACGATAATGTTAGGTTAATAGCGATAAGTTAGTAGTTAGTAGGTTAAGACTTGTATCATTTGATCCCCATAATTTCCAATTAGTTAAGTGTAATTGACGCTGGTGTTTATCGGCTAAGAATCGTTAACAAGGAAAACATTAGCTTCCTCCTGGAAGTATTAAGGATATTTGACTTAGGTGGGCTTTCAGATTTCAGCTTCTCTTAAATTTAGGATTTGAATAATTTTTATATTAGAGGCATCTTATTTAAGATTCCGAATAAGTCATTGACATAGGATAATCTATTTCATTATAAATGTAGATATTTGATCAATTCTTTGAGATGCATATTTGATGATGTTTCATTCAGCGTGGTCTCTGAGATCGACCTCATAAGGTCCGGTCTAGTCGATCTATCTTTTTGCTGCTGACTGCGAATGTAAATATCCTTTCCAATGACTGTCCGCTAATTTCAAAGCTATGTTATTCCTCTTCGCTATTTATTGCTGGAAGATCCCAGATATCGAATCTCCAAAAAAAGTATTTGTTGCGAGATACTTACTTTTTGCCTTTAAACAATATTGCCTACGTCTTTGCACGTCGACGAAAATTTTTGAATGAAAATTTTATATACTACTACAATATTTTATTCAATGTCTTTCCTTTGTTGCTTTGAAAAATAAATTTCTGAACTACATTCAAGAGTACAGTAAATTTCTCCACAGGCTTCACGAATATTGTCCTTTAAAGCGTCAATTGTCTCTGGCTTGTCGGCGTAACACTTATCTTTGAGGGCACCCCACAAATAATAATCCAACGGTGTCAAATCGCAGCTCCGAGGTGGCCAAACGACATCAGCTCTGCGGCTGATAATGCGATCTTCAAAAACAGGGCGCAAAACATCGAGTGTAGCTTTGGCTGTGTGGCACGTAGCGCCTTCCTGTTGAAACCAAATGTTACCAATATCCTCCTCTTCAATTTTTGTGAACAAAAATTCGTTCAACATGGCCCAATAACGATCGCCATTGACTGTAACGGTCATTTTCGAAGAAAAATGGCCCAATTATGCCTCTGGACCAAAATCCGCAGCAAACAGTGACTCGTTTTGGGTGTATCGGCTTTTCAATGTATGCGTGCGGGTTTTCTGTGCCCCAAATGCGACAATTTTGCTTGTTTACATAACCGCCAAGATCAAAATAAAAAAATAAAAATCAAAAATTAAAAAAAAATTGAAAATCAAAATTTTCAAAGTAATGTCGCAATATTTCCCAGCGTTGTTCAAGCGTATACACAACCATACTCGTTCAGCGGAAGGATAAAACTAATTATCTGTCAAATCAGACATGAGCTAAGTGTTACCATTCACGAAATAAGCACTAGTTGAAAAAAACGTTTGATGGCGGACCCTTTAGAAACATGGAAAAATCCGAAACAAATCCTGACACAAGGTGAGTTAAAATGTTTAGATTCTTCGAAAATGAAAATGTTCCTTATAAAAACATTTTTGGTCTGTGCTTTTGATATTCAGTCAGAATTTATTCGGTTTAAGACTATATGTTTCAGTTGCTTTCTGTCTATTGCAAAGATGTAATAGAAACAAATACAAAAATTCATAGTTTTAATTGCTTGGTAGAATTGACTGCAGTTTCGATAGACACCACTCTATCATCTTCAAAATTCAATAGCAATAATGACTGAGTCGATTGTTAAAAGTTTAGCAACGAAGGAGAAAATACTGTGGGCCATTAATTCGTTGAACCCTTCAAATCGACTGGACCAGATGGCATATCACCGGCCATGCAACAAAACGCAGGGTCAAGAGCTTACTCTTAACGATTTTTAAGTAGTGCCTACTGAGAAATTTTATTCCCTCCAAATGACATGAAGTTAGAGTGGTTTTCATGCCCAAAGCGGAACAACTTAGTCACTCAATGCCTAAGGACTACAGACCAATCAGTCTCTCATCGTTTTTTTACTGAAAAGAGACAGATTGACATCTATATCAGGGATCGATTACACCCATGTGTAATCAGCAGTAGTCAACATGCGTACATCATGGGTAGCTCTGTTGACAGTGCTCTTGGGGTATATAGTGGGTTATATTGAGGGCAATCTAGCAAAAAAACCAATACACATTGGCTACTTTCCGAGACATATAGGAGCCTTCAATAATGTGATGTTGGAATCGATACATAATTTCTTAATGGATATGGACATTCCCCCTCTACTGGTTGATTGGATTGATTCAATGCTAAACAGCAGAATCATTAACGCATCACTTGCAGAGGGCTCCATTAGGAAAATGGTAACCAGAGGAACTTCTCAAGGAGGCGTACTGTCACTCAGATCTCAGAAATACTCAGATCATTAGAGGAAGGAAGAGTGAAAGTTATCGCCTACGCAGATGATGTTGTCATCATGGTTGGAGGCAAATTTCTCTCGACTATTACCGATCTTATTCAGGGTGCTCTTAGGAGGCTACCTAGATGGGCAACGGCAAATGGGCTGGGCATCAACCCCATGAAGACCGAGCTAGTACTACTCACCAGACAAAATAAGATAACATATTTTACCAAACCTCTTCTGTCCTCTGTGGCTAAATACCGGAAATTGAGATAGAAAAGAAAAACAGAGGAAAGAGTCAAAAAGGGACATAATGAGACTGTGCTATCGCCGGGAACAAGAAGGCTGGAACTCGCGCGAAATGGATCAGCGATGGACGCTGCAAGGGTTGAGCCATCACTATATCCCCCCTCATGCGAATTCTTCAGTAACATACATAGAGTGTTTCTACAAAGACCTGGCAAACCAGAAATGGTCGAGCAGATCTGACTGTAAAATCACTAGATCTTTACGGCCAGCCATATCGAAATCTAGGACCAAATATCTGCTTTACCTCACAAAGAGGGACATTCGTTTAATGACAGGCACGCTGACTGGCCACTGTAATGTTAGATCTTTAATATCAAAGTGGTAGACTGATTCTGCCGACACTGTGAGGATGAGGAGGAACTGGAAACAATCGAACACCTTCTCTGTTAATATCCCACTCTATCAAGACTAAGACATCGCTACCTAGGTGATTACACGATACAAAATCGCTATCATCCCACGATATTGAAGAATCAGGGGCTTCATAGGTTGCTTGAGATGGATGGTTTGACATCAACTCATCTAAACCTCTCCTAAAAAGCCATTTCTCCTCTCTCTTATCTATACTTATCACCTCCTTCATATTCTTCGACCTCTCCCTCTTCTTTTACTCATCTTCTCAGGACGAACAATGGACCAAATGGTCTCCGAGTGAAGTGGTGCACGACAGCAATGGTTGTGTGCCGCGCGTCCTTAACCAACCCTAACTTATATCAGCTGAAATACTTATGGAAGCAGTAAATTGAATGTAGGTTTTAGGTTAGGGTGGCAGCCGTATTTTTTTTTCATACAAGCTCACATAGATCAGTTTAGTTCCCTAGTGCTACCACGGGCTGAAATGCCCCTCATCGAAACCAACCTGTTTGATATACAAATTTATCGATAGTACGAATATCGGTACTGGAAAGATCTGTTAGGCTGCCTGGAAAGGCCGACGCCAGTATGTCCAGTCGTCGTTTACTCAGAGAGGGGCAGTCGCTTAGCAAGTGCTCAATGCTCTCTACTTCTTCCTCATCTCCACAGCTTCTGTGGCGCACCAATATATGCAAATTCTTCGAGAATTTGTAATGTCGTCCCTTTCCTAGCAAGTTCATCGGCTTTGCAGTTCCCCGGGATGTCCCTATGCCCAGGCACCCATATGAGGTGTATATTAAACTGCTCAGCCATCTCGTAAAAGATCTGCGGCAGTCGAGGTCTGTTTGTGAATTTAGGGATGTTGCCAGAGAATTGATGGCAGCCTGGCTGTCCGAGTAAATGACAACGCCAGTGTTGGTTACTATGTTGCGACTCAGCCACTTGGCTACTTCCCATATTGCCATTATTTCAGCTTGATAGACACTGCAGGTATCTGGTAGTCTGTGAGCTATATCCAAACTAAGCTCTGCACAGTGTACTCCGAAGCCAACCTTTTCATCAAGCTTCGAACCATCCGTGTAAAAGTGGAGATGGTTTCTATTACCTGGTATTCTTCCAACCCATTCATCTCTGGCGGGAATCACAGTGATGTAATTTCTCTCGAAGGTGTACACAGTTGGTATATAGTTACGGTGACCATCCGTACACTATTATAGTGAACAGTACACTATTTTAGACTTTTGTACACTATTTTTTTAATGTACACTTTTTACCATAATGTCCCATTTTGTACATTATTTTTTCTGGCATATGTTCATTTTTGTTCACTTTTTTCATTATTTATAAAATAATTTACAAATCACCAAAGTCTAATTTTTTTACAAAATATAATCTGGTAATTCTGTGTATTATTAGAAAAGATTACGAAAGACAAAATGTATTGCAGTTCAAAGCGATATTTTACGCCTAGAGTCAGAAGGATTTTATGTGAATGTTTTGAAAGAAAAAGTAAAGAATTTTTACAGAACTTGTATTGATTATGTGCACCGATGGGATGCTTAGTTACTTTTAAACCCTGTTCCATCGTGGCAGTCGGACGGAAAATCGTTGGCTAAAGTAACAGAAATTAGAGATGACTTAAATACACATAATAACGACATATCTGATGAATTCTTATGTAAAACATAGAAACAAAAATCCGAAACAAATCCTGATACAAGGTGGGTTGAAATCTTTAGATTCTTCGAAAATGATAATATTCCTTATAAAACATTTTGAAATGAAAATGAAAAAAGTGTACTTTTCATTTGATTTGCTTGCGTTAAATGCGTCAACGGAAGTTATTTTTTCATTATGTAGAAAAATCTCAAATGAAAGTAGAATTTTTTTTAATCTCTAAACAAATAGAACTGATGTTTTACAGAAAATACATTCGGTAGAGAAATATCAGAAGTAAAATATGGATATTTTGTAAATTATATGAATGTATATTTTTTAGTTCCTTTCTATGTAATTACTACAATAATTATAAAAATGTGTACACTATTTCTTCACGTAATTAATGGTCACCGTATATATAGTCCACTCGAGCTTACTCTTAACGATTTTTAAGTAGTGCCTACTGAGGAATTTTATTCCCTCCAAATGACATGAAGTTAGAGTGGTTTTCATCCCCAAAGCGGAACAACTTAGTCACTCAATGCCTAAGGACTACAGACCAATCAGTATCCCATCGTTTTTACTGAAAAGAGACAGATTGACATCTATATCAGGATCGATTACACCCATGTGTAATCAGCAGTAGTCAACATGCGTACATCATTGGTCGCTCTGTTGACAGTGCTCTTGTGTTATATAGTGGGTTATATTGAGGGCAATCTACCAAAAAACCAATACACATTGGCTACTTTCCTAGACATATAGGAGCCTTCAATTATGTGAAGTTGGAATCGATACATAATTTCTTAATGGATATGGACTGGTTGATTGGATTGATTCAATGCTAAACAGCAGAATCATTAACGCATCACTTGCAGAGGGCTCCATTAGGAAAATGGTAACCAGAGGAACTTCTCAAGGAGGGGTACTGTCACTCAGATCTCAGAAATACTCAGATCATTTGAGGAAGTAAGAGTGAAAGTTGTCGCCTACGCAGATGATGTTGTCATCATGGTTGGAGGCAAATTTCTCTCGACTATTACCGATCTTATTCAGGGTGCTCTTAGGAGGCTACCTAGATGGGCAACGGCAAATGGGCTGGGCATCAACCCCATGAAGACCGAGCTAGTACTACTCACCAGACAAAATAAGATAACATATTTTACCAAACCTCTTCTGTCCTCTGTGGCTAAATACCGGAAATTGAGATAGAAAAGAAAAACAGAGGAAGGAGTCAAAAAGGGACATAATGAGACTGTGCTATCGCGGGGAACAAGAAGGCTGGCGAACTCGCGCGAAATGGATCAGCGATGGACGCTGCAAGGGTTGAGCCATCACTATATCCCCCCTCATGCGAATTCTTCAGTAACATACATAGAGTGTTTCTACAAAGACCTGGCATACCAGAAATGGTCGAGCAGATCTGACTGTAAAATCACTAGATCTCTACGGCCATCCATATCGAAATCTAGGACCAAATATCTTCTTTACCTCACAAAGAGGGACATTCGTTTAATGACAGGCACGCTGACTGGCCACTGTAATGTTAGATCTTTAATATCAAAGTGGTAGACTGATTCTGCCGACACTGTGAGGATGAGGAGGAACTGGAAACAATCGAACACCTTCTCTCTTAATATCCTACTCAATCAAAATGTTGGATTTGTCCTCCTTTTGTTAAAAAATTAACTTTTTCACAAACAGTATACCTCCACATGAATTATACTTGCAACTACTTTTAGTAGAAATTTAGTCAGTTTTTATACCCTACTATTTTTGTACCCTCCACCATAGGATGGGGGGGTCACTCCATTTGGAACACCTAGACCCCATAAAGTGTAGATATTCCTAATCGCCGTAAAACTGCTTGGGATTGAAAATGGGCAGTATCGTTGATATAGCCCCCTTATATAGAATCTCCCTGATTTGACTTCTTAATGCCAAATGCCAATAATTTCAACTGATCGGGGTGAAAATTTGTACCTATGGTTTATTTATTACAAGAAACTTCGCACGAACAACGGTAGTCATAGGTCCCTTTAGATTTTACTTCTTAACGCTACAAAAACCACAAATTTCAACAAATTGGCCTGAAATTTGGTAATATGAGTTTATTTGATTTCATTAGATTTCGATTTCACTTACTTATTATTACTTTGTTTCGAGACAGATGTTCGTAACACCTAAAAATACTGAAGTAATACCCACTTTAAAGTGTACCGATCGACTCAATATAACTAGATGAGTCGATTTAACCATGTCCTTCCATCTGTCTATTTAAAGTTGTTCGTTAAGTACAGGTTGAAGTTTCACTACGATCTTGCTGAAATTTGGCAATAAGGACTCTTCCACACCTGGGAAGAAATTGGTCAAAATCGCTTCAGATTTAGATATATGCACCATATATATTTTCTTTTAGGTCTTTTAGCGCTACAGAATCCAAAACTTGGATTTATATCCAATCACTTTGAAATTAAGCACGTTGGAGATTCTTGATACAAGGACACACATTGTCGAATTAGGTGTAAATCGGTTCAGATTTAGATGTAGCACCCAAGTACAAACCTAGGCAATTTAAAGAAAATCTGTTCAGATTTAGATATATCCCTCATATAAATATATGATCCTCTAAGCGCTATAACATTGAAATTGTTAGACAAATCATTATCATCAGAAAAATTAAATTTATAAAACTTGACAATATTTCTTCTTATTCTGTTCCGATGGGGTGATGTACGGTATCACATAGACCATCCTTACGGGTTAACATTTTATTTGTTGATCATAGTACAATGCTCATTATTTCCAATTACTGTATTTTTTAAATGTCCTCTCAAGATTACAAACTCTCTTTGTAAAAGTCACAATGTCCTCCTTTTCTGGCACAAAAGTCCTCCTTTCTGAAAAAAGTTTATGGTAACCCTGTCTAAACCTCTCCTAAAAAGCCATTTCTCCTCTCTCTTATCTATACTTATCACCTCCTTCATCTTCTTCGACCTCTCCCTCTTCTTTTACTCATCTTCTCAGGACGAACACAATGGACCAAATAGTCTCCGAGTGAAGTGGTGCACGACAGCAATGGTTGTGTGCCGCGCGTCCTTAACCAAACCTAACTTATATCAGCTGAAATACTTATGGAAGCAGTAAATTGAATGTAGGTTTTATACAAGCTCACATAGATCAGGTTAGTTCCCTAGTGTTACCACGGGCTGAAATGTCCCTCATCGAAACCAACCTGTTTGATATACAAATTGATCGATAGTACGAATATCGTTACTGGAAAGATTAGGCTGCTAGAAAGGCCGACCCCAGTATGTCCAGTCGTCGTTTACTCAGAGAGGGGCAGTCGCATAGCAAGTGCTCAATGCTCTCTACTTCTTCCTCATCTCCACAGCTTCTGCAGAAGTCATTAGAGTTAATACCCAATCTTTTGGCGTGTTCGCCAGAACTGATACTAACGTAGACAATCTTTGCCTCTCTAGTGCGAGGAAATATTTTGATCTTCTCAGGTCATACCTTGGCCAGATTTGTCTAGCTGCCCTTCCGGTGCTAATTTCTGTCCATCTTTCGACTGCCTGATTGCCTCCTGCCTAGGCCAAAGCTTACACGTGGATAGTGGCGCACCAATATATGCAAATTCTTCGAGAATTTGTAATGTTGTCCCTTTCCTAGCAAGTTCATCGGCGTTGCAGTTCCCCGGGATGTCCCTATGCCCAGGCACCCATATGAGGTGTATATTAAACTGCTCAGCCATCTCGTAAAAGATCTGCCGCAGGCGCGGGCTATTTGTGAATTTAGGGATGTTGCCTCCAGAGAATTGATGGCAACCTGGCTGTCCGAGTAAATGACAACGCCAGTGTTGGTTACTATGTTGCGACTCAGCCACTTGGCTACTTCCCATATTGCCATTATTTCAGCTTGATAGACACTGCAGGTATCTGGTAGTCTGTGAGCTATATCCAAACTTAGCTCTGCACAGTGTACTACGAAGCCAACCTTTTCATCAAGCTTCGAACCATCCGTGTAAAAGTGGAGATGTTTTCTATTACCTGGTATTCTTCCAACCCATTCATCTCTGGCGGGAATCATAGTGATGTAATTTCTCTCGAAGGTGTACACAGTTGATATATAGTTACGGTGACCATCCGTACACTATTATAGTGAACAGTACACTATTTTAGACTTTTGTACACTATTTTTTTAATGTGGACTATTTGTACACTTTTTACCATAATGTCCCATTTTGTACATTATTTTTTCTGGCATATGTTTATTTTTGTTCACTTTTTTCATTATTTATAAAATAATTTAAAAATCACCAAAGTCTAATTTTTTTACAAAATATAATCTGGTAATTCTGTGTATTATTAGAAAAGATTACGAAAGACAAAATATATTGCAGTTCAAAGCGATATTTTACGTCTAGAGTCAGAATGATTTGATGTGAATATTTTGAAAGAAAAAGTAAAGAATTTTTACAGAACTTGTATTGATTATGTTCACCAATGGGATGCTTAGTTACTTTTAAACACTGTTCCATCGTGGCAGTCGGACGGAAAATCGTTGGCTAAAGTAACAGAAATTAGAGATGACTTAAATACAAATAACAACGACATATCTGATGAAAAAAATCCGAAACAAATCCTGATACAAGGTGGGTTGAAATCTTTAGATTCTTCGAAAATGATAATATTCCTTATAAAAACATTTTGAAATGAAAATGAAAAAAGTGTACTGTTCATTTGAATTGCTTGCGTTAAATGCGTCAACGGAAGTTATTTTTTCATTATGTAGAAAAATCTCAAATGAAAGTGGAATTTTTTTAATCTCTAAAAAAATAGAACTGATGTTTTACAGAAAATACATTCGGTAGAGAAATATCAGAAGTAAAATATGGATATTTTGTAAATTATATGAATGTATATTTTTTAGTTCCTTTCTATGTAATTACTACAATAATTATAAAAATGGATATTTTGTAAATTATAAAATATGGATATTTTGTAAATTATATGAATGTATATTTTTTAGTTCCTTTCTATGTAATTACTACAATAATTATAAAAATGTGTACACTATTTCTTCACGTAATTAATGGTCACCGTATATATAGTCCACTCGGTGGGTTACCATAGCACTACACTTTGATATCCTCATGTGACCGTAGTTTTTGTACCTCCACATTGATAGGCAGTTTAATCTTATTGCCGCTTTGGTTGCAACATCTCTCGCCACAATATTAATCGGCATTATATGGAGTAGGAGTTGTAGAGACTCGGTCGCTGTAGTCCTTAGGGCTCCGCTTATGCTCAGGCAGGCTGTTCTCTGAACCTTTGTTAGTAGGTTGGTGATGGTTAGTTTGTCAGTTACCGTCCACCATACCACAATGCCGTATATCAGTATAGGACGATCTACTGCTATATATATCCAGTGGACGGTTTTAGGAGAGAGGTCCCCACCGCGACCCTACAGCCTTTTTGCAGGAATATAAGGCGACGTTGGCCTTCCTACATGTTCCAATACGTTAAGTCTAAATAACAGTTTTCTATCTAGAATTATTCCTAAAAATTTTGCACTTTCAGAAAAGACTAGATCTGTTCCATTTATCCGAGGTGTAGGGTCCACATGTGGGACTTTATTCAGGATCTAGCAGGATTTCATTCACCGCTACGTTCCAAATGGAGACAGTACTCCTCCTTGTGGGGTCCCTCTGTTTACAAACCTTGTTAGAGTTGTGGACCCAAGACTTGCTGTTATGCGTCTTCTGTTGAGCAGACTTTGAATTAGTCTAATCAAACTGGAGTTAACTTTTAGATGTGACAATGCCGCAATTACTGCATCCGAGTGAATGTTGTTAAAAGCCCCTTCTATGTCAAGAAATACCGGTGAATTCCTTGAAATGCAGGGACGACTCGATAGTGCTCACAAGTTCGTGCAGGGCTGATTCTGTAGACTTCCCCTTATTGTAAGCATGTTGGTTCACCGGCAGGAGTTTTGTATCCAGGTTTTCCCTAATGAAATAATCTAAAAGTTTTTCCAGACCTTTCAATAGGAAGGAGGATAGGCTAATTGGTCTGAAGTCTTTTGGCCTAGTGTGTGATATCTTCCCCGCTTTAGGTATGAATACCACTTTGGTATCCCTCCATCGATTCGGGATATATGACAGCCTGATACAGCCTACATAAATTTTCTCCAGCCAGGGGATAATGTACTTCAACATTTTCTGCATTTCTGCTGGAGTGATGACGTCTGGTCCAGGTGACTTGAAGGGCTCAAAGCTATTAATAGCCCCGCTTATTCTGGATCTCTCAGTCAACAAGCTAGCGACACTCGCAGTCCACTCGCATTCTTGTTGGTCCTGCTAATCCTCTGGTTCTATCGAGCAGTACATTGAGCGACTGCTCGCTGTTGGTCCAATTATTTGCCTCATCCTGCAAGTACCCCACTGTACAGGGTGAAGCTGATAGTATTTTCCTCAGCCTTGTGGCGTCGGATACCTTTTCCACTTCGCCACAGAAGGTATACCAAGAGCGTCTTTGCACCTTTCTAAGCTCCTTCTTATAGATCTTGAGTTGCTCTTTTTAGGCATCCCAAACATTAGCGATCCCATTAGATTTAGCCTTGTTGAATAGCTTGTTGCAGGTCCTTTTATAGCCGTTAGCTCAGAAGTACACCATTGGGATTAGTTTTACCCTTGTACCTTGTTTTTGGACAGGCTTCTTCAAGGGAACTATTGAATGATGTGGTGATATGCTCGACCATATTATCCAGACCGGTTTTGTCATTCTGTTCGTACTGAAGTTTGGACTTGAGGACTTTCTTGAAATTCTTCTCATAAAGGTACCATTTTGTCTTTCTCACATTTCTGTGGACAGCAGGTTTAGGCGCTTTTTCAGCGAGTTTGAACTCAATATAATGGTGATCTGAGAATGAGTGGTCGTCCAGTACATTCCACCCAATAATTTTGTCTGACAGCCGGTCAGTAGCAAACGTTACGTCTAGTACTTCTGGTCTGTCTTTAATTGTAAAGGTCGGTTTATTACCTATGTTACAAATACTTAGGTTGGTAGTTAGAATAAAAGTAAAGATGAGCGTTCGTGTCTGCGCCAATAATCAGCTCGACCTCGTCAGACGTTGCTTCTTCTACTACTTCCCTGAATAAAGCAGTCGGTGCTTCAGCTTCATAAGGCAAGTAACTGGAGACCAACCAATACCGATCTCCAGACTAGCAGATGTTTGGTCTTTACCACTTAAATTAGCCAGGAGAAAGATACTTACATCTTTCCTGGCCAAAATGCAGGTTCTTGGAGTGCCTTCACAGTTGGCCACAGGCAGTTTAAAGTTGGGTGTCCTGATACCGCACACCCTTCCTCCCACTGCGTAGGGCGCCTGTATCAGGACGATGTGTACTGCACCTGTGGACAGGTGCAGTAGAGAGCTCAGAGAGAGTGCTCTCATCGATGCGCTGCTTCAGCCGTGACACCATTATTCTCTCGAGAACTTTTCCAAGCAACCGAGTTGTTGTTGTCCCAGGAGCTTAGCTTATTCCAAGCTCCTGAAAATAAGCCATCTACTAAGCACCTCTGATAGATACTATCCAGGTATTCTGGTATTGCCTTCCAGATGGCTTTCACCATCTCTCCAGTAATATCGTCTGTACCTGGTGATTTCCTACTTTTCACCCGATAGACACTGTCCGAAATCTCATGTCTTTCCAAGATTGGAGGGTCAGTTATAGCCTCACGAGGAGGAGAATAACTAACCGGATCCGCACTTGGAAAGAGAACCCCCAACAGTTCATCCACGCTTTCCCTCCAAGAACGTAACGTCCCCTCGGCCCGACTAAAACACGCGATGTCACCTGCTTGTCACGCCCTCGGCATATTCTATAAGCCAACCCCCATGGGTCATCCCTATTGTCCTGTGCAATACTCCTAAGATGTCCCTCTTCACTCCTAATGAGCATGTCCTTGTATGTACGAAGGCCAGCACGATATTCAGCTTTCCGCGTAGCCATCAACTCAACATTGGAATGCCTGACCGCCGCATCATCTCAAGCTCCTCGGTCCACCATTTGATTCTGCTCGGTCGAGTCTCGCGACGTCGACCATGTTGGACATCATTCACCGCGCACAAACATCCATCCAATCGGCTGACCTGGTCATCTAACGTCTGTGACCTAAACTCAGCTATTGGCGTCTCCAAGACCGCCTCCCTAACACAATTCGAATAGTGTCGCCAGTTCACGTCCCGATCTCGCCACCTGCGAGACCGTCCAGTCACCCTAGTCCGTCCCCTGTGAGAGAACACAATTTCGATGGGTCGGTGATCACTCACGCCCCATCTGTCACACACCCTCCACCTAAAGCCGTACATTGTCATTGCCGCCCCATTTGCAGCCGTCACGTCAATGTCACTCCTCCCACTGGGCCCATCGAAGGTATATAGATCGCTGGGCTCATTCAGCACCCCTACTCCACGCGTCACCATCCACTCGGTGAGCATCTCTCCTCGTATATGGATCTGATGGCCAGCAGAATGCCGTTTCATCTTAGAGAATCACATATGAGAGGACGCATTTGCATCCAAACCGAGGATAACCGGAATGCTACTCGCTAGTAGTAGCACGGTAAACTACCTTCCACCGAAACACAAACCTCGTATTGGCTGCCCGCCACTACCGTACAGTCCATGTCCACACTGTCCACCACTATTGCCGAGTGTGATCCCTCGTCCGTAAACACTCGCATACCCCCCGGCAAACCAACTACACTACCATCTACAGCATACGGCTCTTGTAGCAGAGCCAAGGAGACACCTACTCTCCTCATCTCCTGCACGAGCTCAGCCATCACCGCTTGCGACCGCTGGCAGTTGTACTGCACGATTATGATGTCCTCCATCCTAGTGTCTCGCCCTCGCAATCAGCCCTGCGTACACGGGACACAGCAGCGACAGCATACTGTGGCCAGCTGCATACCCGCGGAGCTCACAATTTCTGCACCTCGCCTCATTGGGACACTGATGAACAGTGTGTCCCACCAGACCGCCTTCTGCACACACTCTGCGTCTGTCGGCAGTCACGGATCATATGATCAAAGCCATAACACCGGTGACACGCTGGCACATCCTCCTTAAGCCGGACAACAAATCTGTGCCACAAAATGTAGGCACCTCCAGAAGCTTCTCTGCTACGCGCGGCGTACTCTCCAGCGTAACGTCTGTGTCACCGGTCGGGCTTATCTGAGGCGAGGCGGACGCTCTTCTCAAACACGGCGAACTCCATATCTGGACCGAAATTCTGCCGTTACAGCTCCTCCATAAACTTCTCAGGGCTGATTGCCTTGCTCACATCCCGTACAATCACTCTAGAGCCGAGCTTATCATTGGCCGACACCACCATCCCTGCCTCCGCGAACTTGGCGTTCTCTACTATCCACTGGCGTTCTGCCACCGTATAATTGCACCGCCGTTCTTCATCGGGCGGAGGATGTGCACGCGGACGTTTATCGTCGCACCAGTCGCGCCATCCTTCTTGATAATCGCCGACCAAGTATCCACCGGCTTCGGCACAATCGCCGGCTGAACAGTAACACCAGCAGCAGCAGCGACCGTCGGAACGGCGGCAACAGCAGCACCCCTGGCAGCCACAGGCCGTCCATGGCCATCCGCAGCACCACCACCACCACCACCACCTCCAGCCCTCCAGTACTCCACCTCCAACAACAGGTCCAACACCATCACCTCGTACTTGGACGCGCACTCCAACAGCACTCCGACAGCACCATCAACAGCAACAGCACCGACAGTACCAACAGCACCAGTAGCTCCATCAGCACCAACTCCAGCAGCAGCCAACGCAGCAGCCGACGTAGACGGTGCCTCGCCACCCATCTTCGACTTCTTCCTGTCAACGCCTCCCGACGACTCCTCGCTCTCAGTATGCCTCACTCGCCCTCCAACAGTCGTAGACAGCCGCGCCACCTCACTATCCGTGGTCGCCGACTCGTCCACACTCATCTCCTTCGACTCTGCCTTGGCACGCTCCTTCGCCAAAGACAGCCTCTTCGATCTCCTTCTCGGTGCCGGCATATCCACCGGCATCAACAGCCCGCCTACACGACTATTCCCTAATCATAATCAATTACACCTAGCAAAGTCCACAACCAGTCCGTCAATTCAAAGCAAACAAATCAAAACAATAAATCCAAATCAAATACCAAAGTCCAAATTCCTATTCTTCACCTAACCTCAAATCTCCCCGGAGATTATGAGACACCACAAAACTCTCACCTAACTCTTGAGACACCAAACGGGGTAATCTCAAAACTAACCTTATCTTTTATCCTCTTCTTCTTCTATCACTTAATCACTTCCTTATTCACTTTCACTCGCTTTCAAAATCTTCCGAAATCACTTACACGTCTGTTTATTTCAACTAGAATCGCTGCATCGGAACGCGAAGGCATCCCCGTCAACGAATTTATTAATTTTTTTTGGTCTGTATTAGCCCGTAATAGGTACTACGATGGAGGCCTTCCAGACTTTGTAAATTTTTTTTTGCGATTGCGTAATAGGTGCTGCGTAATAGATTTTAACTATCCGCTCTGTGTGTTTAGCACACTACGATCAGCAACGATTTAAATGTAACAAGAAATTGAATGTAACAAGAACTACTAACCAAACTGGAATTTTGCCGAAGTAAGTCAACATACAAAAACTCTTATACCAATACATTTTTGTTTTTTGCTTGGATTCGCTTCGCGAGCCACGAAAACCAATGTAGTTTTGTTTGGCTAGTAGTTCTTGTTACATTCAATTTACTGCTTCTATAAGTTGTTCAGCTGATTTAAGTTAAAGACATACATTATTGCTATTGAATTGTGAAACAACAATAATAACATGGATACGATCAAAAGAAAATGCTTGCTACTAAATCGATGGTTGTTTCAATCAATTTAATCTTGTTTTTTTCATTGACACTCGGTAAGTTGTGGTAACTACTTTTAAATTTTCATTATAGTTCCATATGATCGATTTTTTGTTGTGACACCCAATGTTTTATTCTTGACAACATAAATTGTATCAATATACCAAAGATTATTATTGCAACGAATAATTGGTTACTACAACTGAAAAAATATTAATAAATAATCGTTTTTTCTTTATTTTGGGAAATACAACCGAAAGATTGGTTGCTGTTCTTTTGCTGATACATGACAAACAAAAAATAAAATAAATCTTCAACATTTTGTTCAAGAACGGTATATGTAATCAAAAATAATATCGCGTGGATAATAATGTGTGGAATGCAGAAAATGTTGTGTTGTGTTTTACATAAATAAAAAATAAAAGCAACAATAACGAAATTGAAAGCACAGGGTTAAGCGATATTTCCATAAAAGTTTTGTGTTTTTTTTTTCGTGTACTAAAATTTGTGTCAAATATTTCCTCATCTCATAATGGTGATGAATTTGTAACATGGGATTTTCAATTTTATTATGAATTGTTTGGTTTTTTGTTCAATAAATAGAAAAAAATTAATGAAAACTGGTGGTATATGACAGACAAATTGTCAGAACAACCAATTTTGTAAAACAGTTGGTTGTGGCAACATGCAACAGATAATTTTAGCCACCATTTTCGTAGTTGGCGCAACCAAATATGATTGTTGTCAACATGGAAGCAGATGTATAACACAACCAAAATGTTGGTTGTCCTGATGGAATCGCATGATAGTTGACAGAAATATTAAAATTCGGTTGGCAAATAATTCGGTTGAGGCAACCAAACTGTATATATATTCTTAATCGTCGTAAAATTCTAAGACGATTTAGCCATGTCCGTCTGTCTGTTGTAATCACGCTACAGTCTACAATAATTAAACTATATGACTGAAATTTGGTATAGATTCTTCTAATAGCTCCATTTTTGATACAGCCCCCATATATAGCATCTCCCCGATTTGACTTCTTAGCGTCATAGAGACCACAAATGTCAACTGATCGGGCTTAAAATGGGAAACTGGGGTTTATTTATAACCGGAATACTTCACACGAACAATGGTAGTCATAAGTCCATGTTTTGATATAGCCCTCGTACAAAGGTCCCTATAGATTTGACTTCGTAACGACACAAAAACCTTAAATTTCATTTGGGATGAAATTTGCTATAATTAGTTTATTTGTACCCGAAACCAGTCATATGTGATCCATGGTAGAGATTCGTATATAGGTATGGCCGAACTTAATCCGTCTTTAATTGTTTATATTTAAATAACATTTTTAATGAAATTTTTTCTCGCTTGGTTTTGTTTCGTACTCATCGAAGAAGGTTTTTATTTTCCAATTTCGATTGCTCTTTTAGTAAAAAATCTAAAAAAAAAAAGGTTTTTTATACCCTACAGCACCCTCTGGTTCAGGGTATTATAATTTGGTTTTGGTGCAGTTGTTTGTAACGCATTAAAATGCTAGACCCAGAGCTAGTGCCACCTTGAAGTATACGGATAGACTCCTAATCCCCAGCAGATTCGATCTAGCGATGTCTGTTCATCCGTCCGATGTTCATGTAAACGTTGTAATCAATGTACAAGTCGCAATTCTGCACTCAAAGAATTTTGTGAGTATCATTAGCAAAAATTTTTGCTGTGTCAACAGTCTGTGTCTGCTGAAAAAGGGAGAGCAGGCTTCTTCTGTTATTTTAGCAACCCTATGGTTGTTATTTTCCGCCCACAGGGAAGCATAGCTGAATGCTATCGGACGCGTCCACTGGTTGCGGATTGTGGAACGCCCAAAAGATATATTGGGTAGCTGCGAATTAAATAAGCAGTCGCGGACTGCTCAGCGGTTTCAGGGGGAGAGTCTCGGAAGACTTCAGTAATGAGAGCCCAGTAAATGTCCGAGTTGCCTATGATCCCTGACTCGACGGGGCGAGTAATTGGCGCCTCAAAATATCCAATCCAAAACAGAAACGGCCGGGATGGCGGCTTCAAAGTGGCAGACCCACTACCATCCTAGAATGCGGTGGACCAATCATCCGCCTATCCGAATTACAATCGATTTATGAAAGTTCTGCAAGAGAAATCACAACATCACCCACTTCAACGATGACGACCCTTGACACACGGAAAAGGACAAGAATAGGACAATAGAATGTGAGAACACTTAGTGACCCTACAAGGTTGGCCCGGCTAGAGGCTCAAATGGAAAAATTCAAAATAGAGATATTGGGTATAAGTGAGATGCGTTGGCGTGGAAGTGGAGAATTTACAACATCTACTGGAAACGTAGTTCTGTACAGCGGGAAAGAAGACAGACGCGAAAGTGGCGTAGCCATCGTGGTCTCAAAGAACACAAAGAAAGCGATCAACTCATGGGAACCTATCAACGATCGCATAATAGTAGTTCGGTTTTGTAGTCAAATAAAGAAAATTGTAACCATTATCCAATGTTACGCCCCCACTGAAGATGCCGATGAAAATATCAAGGATGCCTTTTACGAACAACTAACTGCAACATTAAACAAAGTTTCTTTGCGCGATGTTTTAATCCTATCTGGGGACTTTAATGCCAAAATTGGCTCCAATAACACGAATGCGAGTAGTATAATGGGAACACATGGCATGGGAACTAGGAATGACAACGGAGAACGGTTCGTTGGACTATGCCAAGCTTTTAATCTCGTTATCGGCGGTTCAATATTCCCCCACAAAGACATACATAAATATACGTGGACATCTCCAGATGGCAACACAAAAAACCAAATAGATCACATTTGCATCCGGCAACGATGGAGAACTTCACTGATGGATATACGTACCAAATGCGGCGCAGAAATAGATTCAGACCATGAACTCATAGTAGCCTCCATAAAACTAAAATTGAGTAGAAACTACAACCCACGTTGTAGTCGGAAAACACTAAAGCGGTTTGCTCTGAACAAGCTTAGTGACGAAAGAAAACGTAATGAAGTATCAACCGTAATGAGAGATAGACTGATGGCCAACAACAACACATGGGAAGAAACATGTGCTCAACTAAACAATATAGCGGAGGAAACCATAGGATATGTAGACAATGATACCAGGAAAGTATGGATATCAGATAACACCTGGAGCCTTATTCGACAGAGGAACAATCTGAAACTACAGCTCCTCACAGACAGCAGATTAAAAGTACAATATAGTGCTATAGCGAAAGCAGTAAAAAGATCGGCTCGTACAGACAAAAGAATCTACTTCGATTCACTGGCCAGCGAAGCTGAAACTGCCGCTGGAACAAACAATATGCGCCAATTATACAATATTATTGGGCGACTCTCCAAGCAAAATTTTAATCACATTAAAGCCGTGAAAGATGATAATGGACAACTATTAACTGCGGTAGAAGAACAAACCAGAAGATGGAAGGACCATTTTGAAAGAATCAGCAACATCGAAGATGACAATGACGAAAATCCTGCCCCCGCGGATCAACCATCGACACTGCTCGGAAACATTAATATAGACCCCCCTTGTATGGAAGAGGTTATAACTGCTATAGTCTCGCTGAAGAGAAACAAATCACCAGGAGATGACGGTATACCAGCTGAAATTTTACAAGTTAGTCCTACCACGTCGAAATCGTACATCCGTTTCTGGTGAAAGCTTGGCAAAACGAAGAGTTCCCCAACAGTTGGGCGAAAGGAACAATCATAAAACTTCCCAAAAAATGCGATTTAAGCGAGTGTAATAATTGGAGAGGTATAACACTTCTAAATACCATATATAAACTAATGGCACTTATCATAAATACTAGGCTACAATCTGTCGAGCAATCGTTACGCGATGAACAAGCTGGATTTCGACCGCACCGGAGCTGCGTGGACCAGGTCAATACACTCCGCATTATAATTGAACAATCCGTTGAGTGGCGCTCTCCTCTTTACCTAGTATTTGTAGATTTTCAAAAGGCATTCGATACTATCAAGCGCAGCGCAATATGGACATCACTGAAAAATAAAGGTGTTCCAACAAAAATAATAAATATGATCAAAGTGATGTACGACAACGCCACTGTACAAGTCCGTCACAGTGGAATGAACAGCGAACCATTTACCACTAACGCTGGTGTGAAACAGGATTGTCCCTTATCACCCCTACTCTTCGCTGTCACACTAGATAATATCATGATGGAGATATGCAAGAAAAAGAGAGGAATAGTTTGGGGTCTGCACAATTACCTTGAAGACCTCGATTTTGCGGATGACATATGTCTCATGTCACATAGACGCTGCGATATGCAGAGCAAACTACAAGAGCTAGTTACTCTTTCAAAAGCCGTTGGCCTAGAAAAAAATATCAAGAAAACCAAAGCGATGCGTATCCATAGTAACAACAGCAATTCATTTAAAGTAAATGACCAAGAAATCCAATATGTGGACACTTTCTGCTATCTTGGGTGTATGATGTCTGCGACTGGCGGTATCGAAGAAGATGTACACTATAAATTAGGCAAAGCCAGGTCCGCATTTGGAAGATTACAGCATATATGGCGTTCACCGCAAATATCTCTCCAAACCAAGATACGCATTTTCAACGCCTGTGTAAAATCACCGTTACTATATGGAAGTGAAACATGGCTCACAACGGCCACAGTATTGAAGAAGATCCAGTCACAAAGAAATAAATTTCTACGTACTATATGTCACATTTTTTGGCCGAATACAATTTCAAACACTGAATTGTGGAACAAAACTAGCGAGATTCCAATGAGAGTCCAAATAAGAAGAAGGAAATGGAAGTGGATTGGACATACGCTCCGAAAATCGAACGAAAGTATATGTAGAAAGGCACTAGAATGGAACCCGCAAGGCTGCAGACGACGCGGACGACCAAAGAGCACATGGCTTCGAACAACTCTAATGGAAATACGGAAACTTAACAAGTCATGGGATGAAATCAAAACTTTTTGTTATGATAGAAATATGTGGAATAATCTTGTAGAAGCCCTATGTTCCCTAGAGGAATGAATAAAGGAAAAACAAAAAAAAAATGGTTGTTATTTTAGCACACAAATTTGCTGCCACTATAGCAAACTAAAACAGTCGTTTTAGCAAACAATTTTGCTATTATTTAACAGAAAAAAGCGGCTGGAAGAACAAACTATTTTTGTTATTCTAGCATACGTCTTTTTCATTTTTTATTTTAATAAAAGAAATAAAAATTTTATATTTTCCTGATATTTGAGAAGAGTAAAAGCCTGTTTCTGTAACTTAAAATTTTGCTTTCGTTCGCTTGCCAGACGACAAACAGCTGATTTGGGTTTCACTAACTACCATCACAACGGCAAGTCGCAAGATTATGAACTCGTACGAAAACGTAATCATTTCAGTGTAAATTTTGGTTTCTCTATCTATCTTTGCTGTCATCTGGGCGAACACAAATGTCAGATCGAGTCACTTTATTTTATTTGTCGACTGATAGGAACAATGGCAATACAAACGTTATTAAAAGCAAAAAATATATCTACTTATTTTTTGCTTTTAATAATATAATTATGGTAAAAAAAATAAATAATAATAAAATTGTATATATATGTTTACATTTTTAAGCATAAAGAAGTCAACATTGGCAACTCGCTAAGATGGAAAAATTCATCAGTGCACAATGAGAGAGACGTGAGTTAGAGAGAAAGAAATGAGAGTGTTGGATCAGCTCAGCTGAACCACCCAGGGTTGATTTTTGGCCACCACTAGTGTAAAGGATACAGAGTTGTATTTTCGAAGGTCGACCATACAAAAATGTGTGCTTTTTTAGACCGGAAGTTGTGAAATTATTGACCTGGCAATTACATTACTTGCCAATTGGTAAATTGTTAACGTCATTGACGTAAAGCCAGGCGAACGAACGAACGAACCTTAGAGAAACCAAATTCCAGACGAATGTGAGTGATTGGTTTTCGTTCGCAGAGACTTTCGTTAGAAATACAGAAACAGGCCGTAAATCAACCAGGATTCCAACCTGAAGTTATTCAGCCCATGTATTGATAAGCGTTTCGAACTGTGAAATCTGTATGTGGATCTAAAAATATAAATAAAAAATAAATCATTTAGTAAAATTGAATAGCAATAGGAGTATCTACAAACAATACTTACCGGTTAATAATTATCTTCTTTTTGTCCGAAGGATATTTTTTTCATTAGGGTCATGCTTCCAAGAGGTGTATGTGATTTCGAAAAGTAGCCAAGGAAGTAAATTGCTAGTCCATCTATGTCACAAGTTATTTGAATGCATATATATGTAGTTGCTACGAAATTTCAGATCATCTCTAAGCCGTATTTAAATAGAGGGTTTTAATAGGACCCTGCTTGGTGAGAATGTTGAAAACAAACAGAAATAAGTCTTATAATCATAGTACATTTAATTTCAATTTGGGTACGCTTACCAGTTGCGTCTTGATTAATTGATAGCATGGTTCTTTGTGTGATAGCATGGTTCTTTTTGTACAATTAAATAGCAATATGAGCATCTTCGCACAATACTTACCGGTCACTGGCATTAACTGCTACCTTCTTTTTGTCCGAATGATAAATATAAAGAACATAAATCGTTCGACCTTTGGTTATATTTGATGTTCTCCACGACCGTACGATGATCAGTGACATGTAAGCGTTAGCCAATTGGGTTCGCCCAATATACACGGTAATTGTACATGTCCAGAGCCATAGCATTGTCCAAAATTATCTTATCGATGGATTACATCCCAATTAGACTAAATTATCCTGAGTTTTTTTTTTGAGCCAAAAGGTTGCTTGCGACTTGATAAATTGATAACTTGGTTCTTTGTGTGCCACACCCCTTATGCATTTTATTCTGATTGTAAAAAACCATCCACCGTTCAATATTTTCAGTCCTGTGCCTTCTATCCTCCAAGGCGTAAACAATTTCATTCTGAAATCGTAAACACCCATCCACCGTCCAATATTTTCAGTCCTGTGCGAAGTTTATGCATGTGACAACGGCACCATTGCCAAAAAAAACATTTTATTTGCAACACAGTCTATAATGTATTTTTATTGGCAATCCTGCATATAAATATTTACAAAATATATTGTAAATATATGAAATTGTAATGTTTTCTTGCAATCGTCTGAACTGTCAATTCACCTTTGCCTAACAATCTGTCAATGTCCGTATATTTGCAGCACTTTAACAGGGTTGATAACGTTTGCCGATCTGGCAATCGTTTATACTCAGCTTAAGGTAAGTACACACGATTTGCAGATCGGACAACATTGCCAGAAAAATGGCGGAAAAATGCAACCCTGTGAATTTACAACCGTGTGAACATACAATTTTTGTTTTGCAACGTTAGCAGAAAAGTCATTGCGAGATAATTTGCAGATTGTTATATGTGTCAAGTTTATGCATGAGACAACGCCGCCATTGCCAGAAAAACATTTTATTTGCAACACAGTCTATAATGTATTTTTATTGGCAATCCTGCATATAAATATTTACAAAATATATTGTAAATATATGAAATTGTAATGTTTTCTTACAATCGTCTGAACTGTCAATTCACCTTTGCCTAACAATATGTCATTGTCCGTATATTTGCAGCACTTTAACAGGGTTTATAACGTTTGCCGATCTGGCAATCGTCTATACTCAGCTTTATGCGTGGTCGAAGCTGTCCCCCGAAATCGTTTTACTCATTAAAATCATTTGCATTATCTTCTTTGATAGATGTGATCTCTTTGCCAAAATAGTTTCTTTACTCCGCCATCGGAATGCCTTTGTAATGCGAATTACGTAACAAACAACGAAAATTACAATTTTAGTCGGCTTAAAGTTGCCGAGTGTGAACTTGAACTTACTTTTTGCAGTTTTATTCGACTCCTATTTCCAATATTTATAAAATCCAATGAACAACTACAAATAGTGAGAACCTTAACTCGATAAATAGATATCGTCGACAAATTATTTAATTTTTTTTGTCAAAATATACATTTCTCATCGCACGAATGACCTAAACCTTTTTGATTTTCAATGGTAGTTGAACTTTATCATTGAATTATTGCAACTTTTGTCTTATTTTCACATATTTTGATTAACAGCAAACATTTTCAGCAAACTGAAAATTTTTCAGCAGTACTTTTGCTAATGCAAAACTGACAACTTTTTGCTGGCGGAAAGAGTTTTCTCTTTGTTTGCTGAAAATTAGCAGGCATTTTGTGTTATTAACAGCAAATTTTTTTGGGTGTATGTGTTTTTCTAATTTTCAGAAGATTAAATAAACTGTTTCATTTTATTTTTTGGCGACATTTTTAATATGATATTAATTAGGAATTCGGTATCACATACATATCGTGCACAGTGGGCTAAAATGGAACAAAAATGGATATAATTCTGCCATTTCAAAACCACTTATTTTATGGCGATGAAATTGTATGTGTGTATACAAGAGGTGTTAGAGAGTTTAAGTTCGGAACTTGGGCCCCCTATCTCATACAGGGGCGGAGCTACAGGGCCCAAAATGTGACCACCTCGGGTGTACAAAATTTGCACCGGCTTCTAACTTTTGAGTGTAGTATCCGATTTGAGATATGTGGATTTTAAATTTGAATTTGCCTTGGAGTTTAGCCAATATCTCAGTCAAAAGTTTACCGATTTTGTTCGCGGATTGCCAATAAAATTTACAACATCATGAGATACAAAAAAGAATCGATAAGATATGTCAAGAAATAAGAAAGTTATGGCCCTATAAAGTCAAATTTTTTAAAAAATTTTATGTTTGGAGATTTTTTGGCGAAAAAAGTGAAACTCGTATTTAGGTCTTGTAGAAAAAGTTTGTTACACAAAGTATATCAAATTTATACTCATTTTAAAGGACACGTTTCACATAATCTGTTAAAGAAAATACGAAGCCAAAATTTTAATTGGTGTGGTTGTCACCCTTCTCCAATTTTGACCTTTTTTACATAAATTTCAAAAGTTATATCGATTTTCTCCAATTGCAAAGCTAAATTGTTATTTTTTTTATTTATTTGTATTAGGGTGTAAATTCGACTGCAAAGGAAATCCCGAGCGCGGCTTTTCATATCGAAAATATAGGACTAAAAGTAAAAACCCCATTTTTGGGGATTTTGATGTTTTTTTGGGAAATGAGGGATTTTCCATTAGAAATGTCCATATGTTGCGTTTGATTATTATTTCTAATATCAAAATAAAGAACTTTTAAAAAAAATGCATCGAAATATATACATTCTTAAGAATTGTATGCCTTATTTACATTTCTGTCTATATGCAAAATATTTTTTTTTAATTTTTCCCTACCTTCTTGTACTTATTGGTTATTATATCAGTCAATATGCACTGATTTCTTGTAGATCACATGTTTTTATCAAACAATAATAAAATGTAGTAAGATTTACCTTTCAGAAAATATTGTTTTATGGCACTATTTCTAGGAAACCCTTAATCATTGACAGGTAAAAAAATATTTGTTGTAATGTTCATTCATATAGTTAATAATATTCATTCATATATGATTTTTGTAATTTCCCATATTACATGTATCAGGTAGAAATGACAGGTATATTATTGTTTTTATATAAACTCGTCACTATTTTTTATTTTGTGTGAAATCCCTTTTGAGGAAAAAGTCAGTCAATTAAAGTATTAAACATTGCCGGTGTTCTTCAAAAAGCATCACCGAAAAGTCTAAGGAGAATTGTTGAGAGTATTCCGACACCATCATCTAAGTCAGTTTTTACGGATGAAGAAGCACTTGCTCTTATGGTGCAACTGGGACTCAGCAAAGACAACTACAACACACTTAGGAAGGCATTGTCCGAAAAAGGAGTCGATGTCTTACCTTCATATAACAAAATAAAGGACAAAAAGAAGTATATTATTCCTTCACCGCTACAAGTTCCACCAAGTGGAGTCAGTATTGGTCTTCCTAACCTTCTGGAAGACCACTCTTACTACAGAACAGCTGAGTACAATGGATAATTGTGGCTTGTAACTTATGTGCAAGTGGGGATGTGATGGCTTATAAACCCTTCCTGAATACAAACAAGTATCAACATGTCCGAGCGGGACAGATTATAGAAGGGTGTTCACGGCATCATTAGTTCCCCTCAGATTAAGATAGAGAGAAGACACGGATTGTTCCTCAACTAGTTTTGATGACATTTGGATAAATTCGAGTCCAGGATCAAAAAACTTTTGTAGACCAATAGGGTTTGAGTATACAAAAGAGTCGGCTACCAACACACAAAACCTGGTTGATCATATTGAGAAGGAAATTAAGGAGCTGGAACCCATATCCATCAAAATATTGGACTACAGCTTCACAATCTCCTTCATCCTAAATTTCACTATGGTCGATGGGAAAGTTTGCATTGTTGTTACGGGAACATCATCTACATGGAGATGTACACTACGTGGAGGAAAAAAATAAATTTTCGGATTAATCGAAAAACCCAACAATAAACACATATGCTCTAAAATTTTGAATTTCCCCATTACATGCTCGCATACGGGGTTTAGAACATTTCCTACACATAGCATACGATTTGCATTATTATAGTAATCCAGAGAATGCAAACAAATTACCGGACAAAAAGGAATTAAAAGCATCGAGAAAGTTCCAGAAAAAAATAATTCAAGAGGAATTTTGGAAAGAGACTGGATTATATGTCGACAAACCACTAGTGGGATATGGAAATACAAATGATGGTAACACTGGAAGGCGTTTCTTCAAGGATTATAAAATCACATCTAAGATCACAGGAATTGATATGGAATTATTGAGAAAAATCAACATAATTCTAATGGCAATCAACAGCAAGAACAAAGTGAATGCAAAAAAATTTGGAAAATACTGTCTAGGTATTTCGAAACATCTAATAGAACTGTATCCATGGAAAGATATGACCCCAACAGTACATACAGTATTGCGTCATGGAGATATAATTATTGCATTTCATATTCTCCCTTTGGGCGAGCTCATGGAGAAACCCAGGAGGCACGAAATCGCGATTTTCGCAATGTTCAGCAATTTCACTCCCGAAAAATTCAAGGGAATTTCAAAATGAAGATGTATTTGTAAATCTTCTCCTATCTTCCGATCCCGTTCTATCTTTAATAAGGAGAAGATGGATATGTTACCGATCTTTGACATGTGACAATCCTGAGGAATACAAGGATTTGCTTTATCTCCTAGACATGGATTATTCAGATTATTTTACAGAAATAAAATAAGAAAATAAATTATTTTTCTCAAGAAGTGGGTCTTTCGCTTACAATTTTTTTTCCAAGTGATTACATTTTTTATTGAATCTTTCATTATTTTACAATGAAAATAACAATAAGAGGACAAATCTTAACCTAAAATACTACACGCTGAAAAAAAATCGCTCCTGTAGTATATTGTCCCAAACATTTCGGCTTGAAATATACATATGTTTACGGTACAATTCAAATATATAATATTTGACACACACAAAAATTATATGTTTGGGAGGATATTGTTCTAAACAAAAATATGCTCCCATTCAAATATTTTTTTATTTGGAACTAGTATTTCCGAAACAAAGATTAATTTGTAATTATTTATTTTGGCAATGTATCAATGCCTTAACTTAAAGACATTTTTCTGTTTTTCAGATGTTCAAAGAGCAATTTTTTTTATAAATTTTATATGTTTGTAAAATTAAATTAAAACTTAAATCGAATAATCTTTCGTAAATATAAATTGCATTGATGGATCGACAAAAAGTGATGAACTGGAATATTTATAAATTAAGAAAATTTTAGCTATGAAGTTTATCACGTAATCTAGGAAAAACTAACTATTCTAATTTGAAAAAGTCAGCAACGTTTAAAAAATCTTTTTTAATAAAATATATTTGGAAAACTTCTTAAACAATAACTTTGTTTGTGTGTAAACATTTATTTTATTTGTGAATTTCAGTTTGCAAAAAAATAATGTTCTAATATATTAAAATATGCGTTCCAAATAAAATTTCTTGATTTTCAAATAAAATTTATTCGTTAACAAATAAAAAATATTTAAAAAAATCGTTTCCAAGTATATTTTCTTTCAATTCAAACATATCAAAAATTACGATTTTCCTCCGTGTATTCTCTGGGTTATTGCCATTGCGAATAAACCATTGAGACTTTACACGATTTTTTACTTAAACAAAAAGGTTAACATTTCAAATTTAAGAATTCATCATTTCATTTTTTGTTTTTGATTTTGATTAGTTTTAATTTAAATCATGACCAGCGTATCTCTCCTTCTAAGGCGGTTATGACCTTCAAAATTTAGTAGTTCTCGTGCCAGGATGTTTGGATGATTGAATAGTTTACCAATAGTTTTTCAATTTCCTCTTTTACTGTTGGCATGTTGAGATCCTTATGGATGTTAGCGTTTCTTATATACCATGATGCACCTGTAATTAAACGAAGAATATTCGATTGTCTTCTTTGTAATCTGCATACATTTGAAGTGCACGCTGTACCCCAGAGCTGGATACCATATGTCCAAATTGGCTTCAATACCGTTTTGTATAAAAGAACTTTATACTCTGGATCTAGGGCAAATTTTTGGCTGATAAGCCACTGAAGTTGATTAGTTTTGAGTTTTATTTGAGTTACTTTAGAGTCTATGTGGCGCGACCACGCCAAACGCCGATCTAAATGGATTCCAAGGTATTTTACAAGATCCTTTTGGGGAATCTGTGAATTGAAAATAGAAATTGGAGGACTTGCATCCCTTCGCAGGGAAAAGTAACATGAGTACACTTTGAGGCATTTACCATTATTCTCCATTTTTTTAACCATTCTTCTAGAATTCGGACATGAGACTGCAGTTGATCGGACGCAACTGAAGGGTTTTTGTGAGTACTGACGAAAGCAGTATCGTCCGCAAAAGTAGACGTGTGCGTAAAGTTGGTTATGGGCATATCTGCCGTAAAAATAACGTACAGTATAGGGCCAAGAATGCTCCCCTGTGGGACACCGGCATTTATTTTCTTATGGCTAGAAAAAATGCCATTTGATTTAACTTGAAAAGACCGGTTAGTCAAATAACTCCTGAACAGTTTATGCGTGTTGATTGGCAGAAGGTCGCATATTTTGTACAAAAGTCCTTCGTGCCAGACTTTGTCAAATGCTTGGGAAATATCTATGAATAACGCCGAACAGTATTCTTTATTCTCAAAAGCTCTTTTGATGCAGGTTACGATACGGTGTACCTGTTCTATAGTATTATGACTTTTTCTAAAACCAAATTGATGGTCAGGTATAATATTGTGAGAAATTATATGAGGTGTGATTTTCTTCATGAGAATGGCTCAAACATTTTTGAAAGTATCCATAGTAAGCTTATAGGGCGATAGGATTTGACTTGAGTTGGATCTGTGCCTGGTTTCGGTATCATCACGATTTCAGACCTCTTCCAAGATAGGGGAAGTAATCTATACGGAGAATTGCATTGAATAAAAATAAGCATTTTCGCTGTTGTACCATCTCCTCCGTGCGATTTCTTTAATTTTAGTTCTTTGACAGATTTTTCAACATCCTTTATTCTAAGCTTGATTGGGTCAGGAATTATACCATCTATCACGGGCTGATAGATCGGGCGAGGAATTAAATCATCTATCACGGGCGGATAAATTCGGCGTGGAGTTATATCGTCTATCACAGGCGGATAGATTGGGCGAGAAGTTATGTCATCTATCACGGTCTGATAGATTGGGAGAGGAATTGAGTCATTTATCCCGGGCGGATAGATTGTGTGAGAAATTATATCATCTATCACGGGCGGATAGATTGGGTGAGGAATTATGTCGTTTATCACGGGCGGATAGTGTGGGCGAGGAATTGTATCTATCACGGGCGGATAGATTTCAGACGAAATCGCGATTTTCGCAATGTTCAGCAATTTCACTCCCGAAAAAGTTGAAGGGAATTTCAAAATGAAGATGTATTTGTAAATCTTCTCCTATCTTCCGATCCCGTTCTATCTTTAATAAGGAGAAGATGGATATGTTACCGATCTTTGACATTTGACACTCCTGAGGAATACAAGGATTTGCTTTATCTCCTAGACATGGATTATTCAGATTATTTTACAGAAATAAAATAAGAAAATAAATTATTTTTCTCAATCGCAATCGTTTATGCTCAGCTTAAGGTAAGTACACACGATTTGCAGATCGGACAACATTGCCAGAAAAATGGCGGAAAAATGCAACCCTGTGAATTTACAACCGTGTGAACATACAATTTTTGTTTTGCAACGTTAGCAGAAAAGTCATTGCGAGATAATTTGCAGATTGTTATATGTGCCAAGTTTATGCATGTGACAACGGCGCCATTGCCAGAAAAACATTTTATTTGCATCACTGTCCATAATGTATTTTTATTGGCAATACTGCATATAAATATTTACAAAATATATTGTAAATATATGAAATTGTAATGTTTTCTTACAATCGTCTGAACTGTCAATTCACCTTTGCCTAACAATATGTCATTGTCCGTATATTTGCAGCACTTTAACAGGGTTGATAACGTTTGCCGATCTGGCAATCGTCTATACTCAGCTTTATGCGTGGTCGAAGCTGTCCCCCGGAATCGTTTTACTTATTAAAATCATTTGCATTATCTGCTTTGATACACGGGGCAAAATCGCCTGTTTTGATTTGTTTGAATCGAAAGCAAATATACTTGGAACACAAATTTTTAAATATTATATATTTTCGAGCAAATAAATTTTATTTGAAAATCAATAAAATGTATTTAGAACGCATATGTTAATATATTAGAATAAAATATATTTGCGAACTAATTTTCTCAAATAAAATATGTGTTTAAATACAAATAAAATTATTGTTTATGAATATTTCCAAATATATTTTATTTAAAAAAAATATTTTCAAAACTTTGCAGAATTTTTCGAACTTTAGTATTAATTTTTTCCATGTTTTCAAATTATGCTTTCCTATTAAAAATGGCATACTTAGCATTAACTTCTATTTGAAACCACTTATTTTTATTTTCTAACTATTCCCAGTCATTATTTTCAATTATAAAAAAATTTTACTAACATTAAAAATTTCTAAAAATTACCTTTCAATTGCTGAAAACTTAAAACAATTAAGGAATAGATATATATTCACGCAAATATATTTGGAAAATAACATATGCAAATAAAAAACATTAGGATGTAAACATAGTTTTGTCTAGAACAACATCCTCCCAAACATATAATATTTGTATGTGTCAAATGTTATATATTTGGAGTGCACCCTAAAAATATATATGTTTCAAGCAGAATATGTTTGGGACAATATACTACAGAGGCGATTTTTTTTCAGCGTGTAGATGTGATCTCTTTGCCAAAATAGTTTCTTTACTACGCCATCGGAATGCCTTTGTAATGCGAATTACGTAACAAACAACGAAAATTACAATTTTATTCGGCGTAAAGTATTTTACTCTTCCAAGGGTGCTACTTAAATAGCCGACGTCGGCGCACGATGTCTGTCAAAGAGGGCTACTCTTGAATGCTAGGGAAGCATATTACATCTGTCAATAGTTTTTGGTATGCGAAATAAACATTTAATATGAGATTTTGTCATCTGCACAAATATGAATATATTTATAACTTATCACAAGCACATTTTAATGGAAAAAATTGGTTTCAGTGGTAAGGAATACAAATTAAACACCGCTTCTTTTTTAATTTTCCTTTTTCCATAATAAAGCATGTCTATGTCCCGATTCACGTGAGGCAATTCGGTATTTGCAGGAGATGAAGGCAGCAAAGTGCGAATGAAAAACACAAAACGGATTGCTAGTACAAGAAACTACTTTCCAAATTATCTTACACATGCCTCTCCTACAGACACCGAATTGCCTTGGAAAATTGCCGCGTGTGTTGTTCGTCGCGCTTTACACGAGGCAATTTTATCAGCGGATTAACGGTGTTTGTAGGAGAGGCAGTTGCATAGGGAGGGGAAAACTCTCTCGTACTCGACTGAATGTTTTGTTTTTCATTCGCACTTGAAACAACAACAATACACACAGGAATAGCCGTGGGAACGCAAAGGCACGTTCAAAAAAGAATTAGAGAATATAAAAATCGCTGATAAAAATCGCCCCAGTAAATCGGGACTTTCCATTTTAAACCGAAAATTTCAAAAGCAATTGCCGTCCTGTGGCAACAACATTTTTCAGATATAATTTCAAGTATAAAAATCGTCTTTGCACAGGATGATACAATCTTGCGAAATTTTCTCTTAATACTCACCCTAAGCCTTTAGAAATTCTTTTGCTTTTTTTACTTTTTTTTGGGCATAGACAAGACTTAGTCCTAATTCACACAAGTGTCAAAGTTTGTAGGAGATAGAGGCAAACTTTGACACCTGCTTGGAAAAAGTTGCCGAGTGTGAACTTGAACTTACTTTTTGCAGTTTTATTCGACTCCTATTTCCAATATTTATAAAATCCAATGAACAACTACAAATAGTGAGAACCTTAACTCGATAAATAGATATCGTCGACAAATTATTTAATTTTTTTTGTCAAAATATACATTTCTCATCGCACGAATGACCTAAACCTTTTTGATTTTCAATGGTAGTTGAACTTTATCATTAAATTATTGCAACTTTTGTCTTATTTTCACATATTTTGATTAACAGCAAACATTTTCAGCAAACTGAAAATTTTTCAGCAGTACTTTTGCTAATGCAAAACTGACAACTTTTTGCTGGCGGAAAGAGAAAAAATGTTTGCTGAAAATTAGCAGGCATTTTGTGTTATTAACAGCAAATTTTTTTGGGTGTATGTGTTTTTCTAATTTTCAGAAGATTAAATAAACTGTTTCATTTTATTTTTTGGCGACATTTTTAATATGATATTAATTAGGAATTCGGTATCACATACATATCGTCGCACAGTGGGCTAAAATGGAACAAAAATGGATATAATTCTGCCATTTCAAAACCACTTATTTTATGGCGATGAAATTGTATGTGTGTATACAAGAGGTATTAGAGAGTTTAAGTTCGGAACTTGGACCCCCTATCTTATACAGGGGCGGAGCTACAGGGCCCAAAATGTGACCACCTCGGGTGTACAAAATTTGCATCGGCTTCTAACTTTTGAGTGTAGTATCCGATTTGAGATATGTGGATTTTAAATTTGAATTTGCCTTGGAGTTTAGCCAATATCTCAGTCAAAAGATTACCGATTTTGTTCGCGGATTGCCAATAAAATTTACAACATCATGAGATACAAAAAATAATCGATAAGATATGTCAAGAAATAAGAAAGTTATGCCCATATAAAGTCAAATTTTTTAAAAAATTTATGTTTGGAGATTTTTTGGCGAAAAAAGTCAAATTCGTATTTAGGTCTTGTAGAAAAAGTTTGTTACACAAAGTATATCAAATGTATACTCATTTTAAAGGACACGTTTCACATAATCTGTTAAAGAAAATACGAAGCCAAAATTTTAATTGGTGTGGTTGTCACCCTTCTCCGATTTTGACCTTTTTTTACATAAATTTCAAAAGTTTTATCGATTTTCTCCAATCGCAAAGCTAAATTGTTAATTTTTTTTATTTATTTGTATTAGGGTGTAAATTCGACTGCAAAGGAAATCCCGAGCGCGGCTTTTCATATCGAAAATATAGGACTAAAAGTAAAAACCCCATTTTTGGGGATTTTGATGTTTTTTTGGGAAATGAGGGATTTTCCATTAGATATGTCCATATGTTGCGTTTGATTATTATTTCTAATATCAAAATAAAGAACTTTTAAAAAAATGCATCGAAATATATACATTCTTAAGAATTTTATGCCGTATTTACATTTCTGTCTATATGCAAAATATTTTTTTTTTAATTTTTCCCTACCTTCTTGTACTTATTGGTTATTATATCAGTCAATATGCACTGATTTCTTGTAGATCACATGTTTTTATCAAACAATAATAAAATGTAGTAAGATTTACCTTTCAGAAAATATTGTTTTATGGCACTATTTCTAGGAAACCCTTAATCATTGACAGGTATAAAAATATTTGTTGTAATGTTCATTCATATAGTTAATAATATTCATTCATATATGATTTTTGTAATTTCCCATATTACATGTATCAGGTAGAAATGACAGGTATATTACTGTTTTTATATAAATATAGCATCTGCGAGAATGTATATCATTACCAATTTTGCAAGTATGGTGTTAACATTTAAGAACTCGTCACTATTTTTTATTTTGTGTGAAATCCCTTTTGAGGAAAAAGTCAGTAGAATAGTAGAATTTATCGAAGGAACCTATAAAATTAAAGTATTAAACATTGCCGGTGTTCTTCAAACAGCATCACCGAAAAGTCTAAGGAGAATTGTTGAGAATATTCCGACACCATCATCTAAGTCAGTTTTTACGGATGAAGAAGCACTTGCTCTTATGGTGCAACTGGGACTCAGCAAAGACATCTACAACACACTTAGGAAGGCATTGTCCGAAAAAGGAGTCGATGTCTTACCTTCATATAACAAAATAAAATGAAGATGTATTTGTAAATCTTCTCCTATCTTCCGATCCCGTTCTATCTTTAATAAGGAGAAGATGGATATGTTACCGATCTTTGACATTTGACAATCCTGAGGAATACAAGGATTTGCTTTATCTCCTAGACATGGATTATTCAGATTATTTTACAGAAATAAAATAAGAAAATAAATTATTTTTCTCAATCGCAATCGTTTATGCTCAGCTTAAGGTAAGTGCACACGATTTGCAGATCGGACAACATTGCCAGAAAAATGGCGGAAAAATGCAACCCTGTGAATTTACAACCGTGTGAACATACAATTTTTGTTTTGCAACGTTAGCAGAAAAGTCATTGCGAGATAATTTGCAGATTGTTATATGTGCCAAGTTTAAGCATGTGACAACGGCGCCATTGCCAGAAAAACATTTTATTTGCATCACTGTCCATAATGTATTTTTATTGGCAATACTGCATATAAATATTTACAAAATATATTGTAAATATATGAAATTGTAATGTTTTCTTACAATCGTCTGAACTGTCAATTCACCTTTGCCTAACAATATGTCATTGTCCGTATATTTGCAGCACTTTAACAGGGTTGATAACGTTTGCCGATCTGGCAATCGTCTATACTCAGCTTTATGCGTGGTCGAAGCTGTCCCCCGGAATCGTTTTACTCATTAAAATCATTTGCATTATCTGCTTTGATACACGGGGCAAAATCGCCTGTTTTGATTTGTTTGAATCGAAAGCAAATATACTTGGAACACAAATTTTTAAATATTATATATTTTCGAGCAAATAAATTTTATTTGAAAATCAATAAAATGTATTTAGAACGCATATGTTAATATATTAGAATAAAATATATTTGCGAACTAATTTTCTCAAATAAAATATGTGTTTAAATACAAATAAAATTATTGTTTATGAATATTTCCAAATATATTTTATTTAAAAAAAATATTTTCAAAACTTTGCAGAATTTTTCGAACTTTAGTATTAATTTTTTCCATGTTTTCAAATTATGCTTTCCTATTAAAAATGGCATACTTAGCATTAACTTCTATTTGAAACCACTTATTTTTATTTTCTAACTATTCCCAGTCATTATTTTCAATTATAAAAAAATTTTACTAACATTAAAAATTTCTAAAAATTACCTTTCAATTGCTGAAAACTTAAAACAATTAAGGAATAGATATATATTCACGCAAATATATTTGGAAAATAACATATGCAAATAAAAAACATTAGGATGTAAACATAGTTTTGTCTAGAACAACATCCTCCCAAACATATAATATTTGTATGTGTCAAATGTTATATATTTGGAGTGCACCCTAAAAATATATATGTTTCAAGCAGAATATGTTTGGGACAATATACTACAGAGGCGATTTTTTTTCAGCGTGTAGATGTGATCTCTTTGCCAAAATAGTTTCTTTACTACGCCATCGGAATGCCTTTGTAATGCGAATTACGTAACAAACAACGAAAATTACAATTTTATTCGGCGTAAAGTATTTTACTCTTCCAAGGGTGCTACTTAAATAGCCGACGTCGGCGCACGATGTCTGTCAAAGAGGGCTACTCTTGAATGCTAGGGAAGCATATTACATCTGTCAATAGTTTTTGGTATGCGAAATAAACATTTAATATGAGATTTTGTCATCTGCACAAATATGAATATATTTATAACTTATCACAAGCACATTTTAATGGAAAAAATTGGTTTCAGTGGTAAGGAATACAAATTAAACACCGCTTCTTTTTTAATTTTCCTTTTTCCATAATAAAGCATGTCTATGTCCCGATTCACGTGAGGCAATTCGGTATTTGCAGGAGATGAAGGCAGCAAAGTGCGAATGAAAAACACAAAACGGATTGCTAGTACAAGAAACTACTTTCCAAATTATCTTACACATGCCTCTCCTACAGACACCGAATTGCCTTGGAAAATTGCCGCGTGTGTTGTTCGTCGCGCTTTACACGAGGCAATTTTATCAGCGGATTAACGGTGTTTGTAGGAGAGGCAGTTGCATAGGGAGGGGAAAACTCTCTCGTACTCGACTGAATGTTTTGTTTTTCATTCGCACTTGAAACAACAACAATACACACAGGAATAGCCGTGGGAACGCAAAGGCACGTTCAAAAAAGAATTAGAGAATATAAAAATCGCTGATAAAAATCGCCCCAGTAAATCGGGACTTTCCATTTTAAACCGAAAATTTCACAAGCAATTGCCGTCCTGTGGCAACAACATTTTTCAGATATAATTTCAAGTATAAAAATCGTCTTTGCACAGGATGATACAATCTTGCGAAATTTTCTCTTAATACTCACCCTAAGCCTTTAGAAATTCTTTTGCTTTTTTTACTTTTTTTTGGGCATAGACAAGACTTAGTCCTAATTCACACAAGTGTCAAAGTTTGTAGGAGATAGAGGCAAACTTTGACACCTGCTTGGAAAAAGTTGCCGAGTGTGAACTTGAACTTACTTTTTGCAGTTTTATTCGACTCCTATTTCCAATATTTATAAAATCCAATGAACAACTACAAATAGTGAGAACCTTAACTCGATAAATATATATCGTCGACAAATTATTTAATTTTTTTTGTCAAAATATACATTTCTCATCGCACGAATGACCTAAACCTTTTTGATTTTCAATGGTAGTTGAACTTTATCATTAAATTATTGCAACTTTTGTCTTATTTTCACATATTTTGATTAACAGCAAACATTTTCAGCAAACTGAAAATTTTTCAGCAGTACTTTTGCTAATGCAAAACTGACAACTTTTTGCTGGCGGAAAGAGAAAAAATGTTTGCTGAAAATTAGCAGGCATTTTGTGTTATTAACAGCAATTTTTTTTGGGTGTATGTGTTTTTCTAATTTTCAGAAGATTAAATAAACTGTTTCATTTTATTTTTTGGCGACATTTTTAATATGATATTAATTAGGAATTCGGTATCACATACATATCGTCGCACAGTGGGCTAAAATGGAACAAAAATGGATATAATTCTGCCATTTCAAAACCACTTATTTTATGGCGATGAAATTGTATGTGTGTATACAAGAGGTATTAGAGAGTTTAAGTTCGGAACTTGGACCCCCTATCTTATACAGGGGCGGAGCTACAGGGCCCAAAATGTGACCACCTCGGGTGTACAAAATTTGCATCGGCTTCTAACTTTTGAGTGTAGTATCCGATTTGAGATATGTGGATTTTAAATTTGAATTTGCCTTGGAGTTTAGACAATATCTCAGTCAAAAGATTACCGATTTTGTTCGCGGATTGCCAATAAAATTTACAACATCATGAGATACAAAAAAGAATCGATAAGATATGTCAAGAAATAAGAAAGTTATGCCCATATAAAGTCAAATTTTTTAAAAAATTTATGTTTGGAGATTTTTTGGCGAAAAAAGTCAAATTCGTATTTAGGTCTTGTAGAAAAAGTTTGTTACACAAAGTATATCAAATGTATACTCATTTTAAAGGACACGTTTCACATAATCTGTTAAAGAAAATACGAAGCCAAAATTTTAATTGGTGTGGTTGTCACCCTTCTCCGATTTTGACCTTTTTTTACATAAATTTCAAAAGTTTTATCGATTTTCTCCAATCGCAAAGCTAAATTGTTAATTTTTTTATTTATTTGTATTAGGGTGTAAATTCGACTGCAAAGGAAATCCCGAGCGCGGCTTTTCATATCGAAAATATAGGACTAAAAGTAAAAACCCCATTTTTGGGGATTTTGATGTTTTTTTGGGAAATGAGGGATTTTCCATTAGATATGTCCATATGTTGCGTTTGATTATTATTTCTAATATCAAAATAAAGAACTTTTAAAAAAATGCATCGAAATATATACATTCTTAAGAATTTTATGCCGTATTTACATTTCTGTCTATATGCAAAATATTTTTTTTTTAATTTTTCCCTACCTTCTTGTACTTATTGGTTATTATATCAGTCAATATGCACTGATTTCTTGTAGATCACATGTTTTTATCAAACAATAATAAAATGTAGTAAGATTTACCTTTCAGAAAATATTGTTTTATGGCACTATTTCTAGGAAACCCTTAATCATTGACAGGTATAAAAATATTTGTTGTAATGTTCATTCATATAGTTAATAATATTCATTCATATATGATTTTTGTAATTTCCCATATTACATGTATCAGGTAGAAATGACAGGTATATTACTGTTTTTATATAAATATAGCATCTGCGAGAATGTATATCATTACCAATTTTGCAAGTATGGTGTTAACATTTAAGAACTCGTCACTATTTTTTATTTTGTGTGAAATCCCTTTTGAGGAAAAAGTCAGTAGAATAGTAGAATTTATCGAAGGAACCTATAAAATTAAAGTATTAAACATTGCCGGTGTTCTTCAAACAGCATCACCGAAAAGTCTAAGGAGAATTGTTGAGAATATTCCGACACCATCATCTAAGTCAGTTTTTACGGATGAAGAAGCACTTGCTCTTATGGTGCAACTGGGACTCAGCAAAGACATCTACAACACACTTAGGAAGGCATTGTCCGAAAAAGGAGTCGATGTCTTACCTTCATATAACAAAATAAAGGACAAAAAGAAGTATATTATTCCTTCACCGCTACAAGTTCCACCAAGTGGAGTCAGTATTGGTCTTCCTAACCTTCTGGAAAATACAGCATCGAGAATAGTTTCCACTCTTACTACAGAACAGCTGAGTACAATGGATAATTGTGACTTGTAACTTATGTGCAAGTGGGGATGTGATGGCTTATCAACCCTTCCTGAATACAAACAAGTATCAACATGTCCGAGCGGGACAGATTATAGAAGGGTCTTCACGGCATCATTAGTTCCCCTCAGATTAAGATAGAGAGAAGACACGGATTGTTCCTCAACTAGTTTTGATGACATTTGGATAAATTCAAGTCCAGGATCACAAAACTTTTGTAGACCAATAGGGTTTGAGTATACAAAAGAGTCGGCTACCAACACACAAAACCTGGTTGATCATATTGAGAAGGAAATTAAGGAGCTGGAACCCATATCCATCAAAATATTGGACTACAGCTTCACAATCTCCTTCATCCTAAATTTCACTATGGTCGATGGGAAAGTTTGCATTGTTGTTACGGGAACATCATCTACGTGGAGGAAAAAAATTAATTTTCGGATTAATCGAAAAACCCAACAATAAACACATATGCTCTAAAATTTCGAATTTCCCCATTGCATGATCGCATACGGGGTTTAGAACATTTCCTACACATAGCATACGATTTGCATTATTATAGTAATCCAGAGAATGCAAACAAATTACCGGACAAAAAGGAATTAAAAGCATCGAGAAAGTTCCAGAAAAAAATAATTCAAGAGGAATTTTGGAAAGAGACTGGATTATATGTCGACAAACCACTAGTGGGATATGGAAATACAAATGATGGTAACACTGGAAGGCGTTTCTTCAAGGATTATAAAATCACATCTAAGATCACAGGAATTGATATGGAATTATTGAGAAAAATCAACATAATTCTAATGGCAATCAACAGCAAGAACAAAGTGAATGCAAAAAAATTTGGAAAATACTGTCTAGGTATTTCGAAACATCTAATAGAACTGTATCCATGGAAAGATATGACCCCAACAGTACATACAGTATTGCGTCATGGAGATATAATTATTGCATTTAATATTCTCCCTTTTGGGCGAGCTCACGGAGAAACCCAGGAGGCACGAAATCGCGATTTTCGCAATGTTCAGCAATTTCACTCCCGAAAAAGTTCAAGAGAATTTCAAAATGAAGATGTATTTGTAAATCTTCTCCTATCTTCCGATCCCGTTCTATCTTTAATAAGGAGAAGATGGATATGTTACCGATCTTTAACATGTGACAATCCTGAGGAATACAAGGATTTGCTTTATCTCCTAGACATGGATTATTCAGATTATTTTACAGAAATAAAATAAAAAAATAAATTATTTTTCTCAAGAAGTGGGTCTTTCGCTTACAAATTTTTTTTTCCAAGTCATTACATTTTTTATTGAATCTTTCATTATTATACAATGAAAATAACAATAAGAGGACAAATCTTAACCTAAAATACTATTCTCAGGGTTTTTGCCATTGCGAATAAACCATTGAGACTTTACACGATTTTTTACTTAAACAAAAAGGTTAACATTTCAAATTTAAGAATTCATCATTTCATTTTTTGATTTTGATTAGTTTTAATTTAAATCATGTCCAGCGTCCTTCTAAGGCGGTTATGACCTTCAAAATTTAGTAGTTCTCGAGCCAGGATGTTTGGATGATTGAATAGTTTACCCACGAAACACCGGCAATATTTTTCAATTTCCTCTTTTACTGTTGGCATGTTGAGATCCTTATGGATGTTAGCGTTTCTTATATACCATGGTGCACCTGTAATTAAACGAAGAATATTCGATTGTCTTCTTTGTAATTTGCATACATTTGACGTGCACGCTGTACCCCAGAGCTGGATACCATATGTCCAAATTGGCTTCAATACCGTTTTGTATAAAAGAACTTTATACTCTGGATCTAGGGCAGATCTTTGGCTGATAAGCTACTGAAGTTGATTAGTTTTGAGTTACTTTAGAGTCTATGGCGCGACCACGTCAAACGCCGATCTAAATGGATTCCAAGGTATTTTACATGATCCTTTTGGGGAATCTGTGAATTGAAAATAGAAATTGGAGGACTTGCATCCCTTCGCAGGGTAAAAGTAACATGAGTACACTTTGAGGCATTCACCATTATTCTCCAGTTTTGTAACCATTCTTCTAGAATTCGGACATGAGACTGCAGTTGATCGGACGCAACTGAAGGGTTTTTGTGAGTACTGACGAAAGCAGTATCGTCCGCAAAAGTAGGCGTGTGCGTAAAGTTGGTTATGGGCATATCTGCCGTAAAAATAACGTACAGTATAGGGCCAAGAATGCTCCCCTGTGGGACACCGGCATTTATTTTCTTAGGGCTAGAAAAAATGCCATTTGATTTAACTTGAAAAGACCGGTTAGTCAAAAAACTCCTGAACAGTTTATGCGTGTTGATTGGCAGAAGGTCGCATATTTTGTACAAAAGTCCTTCGTGCCAGACTTTGTCAAATGCTTGGGAAATATCTATGAATACCGCCGAACAGTATTCTTTATTCTCAAAAGCTCTTTTGATGCAGGTTACGATACGGTGTACCAGTTCTATAGTATTATGACTTTTTCTAAAACCAAATTGATGGTCAGGTATAATATTGTGAGAAATTATATGAGGTGTGATTTTCTTCATGAGAATGGCTCAAATATTTTTGAAAGTATCGATAGTAAGCTTATAGGACGATAGGATTTGACTTGAGTTGGATCTTTGCCTGGTTTCGGTATCATCACGATTTCAGACCTCTTCCAAGATAGGGGGAAGTAACCTACACGGAGAATTGCATTGAATAAAAATAACACGATTTTCAAGGCTGAAAAGGGAAGTTCTTTAAGCATTTTCGCTGTTATACCATCTCCTTCGTGCGATTTCTTTAATTTTAGTTCTTTGACAGATTTTTCAACATCCTTTATTCTAAGCTTGATTGGGTCAGGAATTATATCATCTATCACGGGCTGATAGATTGGGCGAGGTTTTAAATCATCTATCACGGGCGGATAGATTGGGCGTGGAGTTATATCGTCTATCACTGGCGGATAGATTGGGCGAGAAGTTATGTCATCTATCACGGGCTAATAGATTGGGAGAGGAATTGAGTCATTTATCCCAGGCGGATAGATTGTGTGAGAAATTATATCATCTATCAAATTATATCATCTAGTGTGGGCGAGGGATTGTATCTATCACGGGCGGATAGATTTCAGACGAAATCGCGATTTTCGCAATGTTCAGCAATTTCACTCCCGAAAAAGTTCAAGGGAATTTCAAAATGAAGATGTATTTGTAAATCTTCTCCTATCTTCCGATCCCGTTCTATCTTTAATAAGAAGAAGATGGATATGTTACCGATCTTTGACATGTGACAATCCTGAGGAATACAAGGATTTGCTTTATCTCCTAGACATGGATTATTCAGATTATTTTACAGAAATAAAATAAGAAAATAAATTATTTTTCTCAAGAAGTGGGTCTTTCGCTTACAATTTTTTTTCCAATTCATTGCATTTTTTATTGAATCTTTCATTATTATACAATGAAAATAACAATAAGAGGACAAATCTTAACCTAAAATACTATTCTCTGGGTTATTGTCATTGCGAATAAACCATTGAGACTTTACACGATTTTTTACTTAAAAAAAAGGTTAACATTTCAAATTTAAGAATTCATCATTTCATTTCAATTTTTGTTTTTGATTAGTTTTAATTTAAATCATGTCCAGCGTATCTCTCCTTCTAAGGCGGTTATGACCTTCAAAATTTAGTAGTTCTCGAGCCAGGATGTTTGGATGATTGAATAGTTTACCCACGAAACACCGGCAATATTTTTCACTTTCCTCTTTTACTGTTGGCATGTTGAGATCCTTATGGATGTTAGCGTTTCTTATATACCATGGAGTACCTGTAATTAAACGAAGAATATTCGATTGTCTTCTTTGTAATCTGCATACATTTGAAGTGCACGCTGTACCCCAGAGCTGGATACCATATGTCCAAATTGGCTTCAATATCGTTTTGTATAAAAGAACTTTATACTCTGGATCTAGGGCAGATCTTTGGCTGATAAGCCACTGAAGTTGATTAGTTTTGAGTTTTATTTGAGTTACTTTAGAGTCTATGTGGCACGACCACGTCAAACGCCGATCTAAATGGATTCCAAGGTATTTTACATGATCCTTTTGGGGAATCTGTGAATTGAAAATAGAAATTGGAGGACTTGCATCCCTTCGCAGGGTAAAAGTAACATGAGTACACTTTGAGGCATTCACCATTATTCTCCATTTTTTTAACCATTCTTCTAGAATTCGGACATGAGACTGCAGTTGATCGGACGCAACAGAAGGGTTTTTGTAAGTACTGACGAAAGCAGTATCGTCCGCAAAAGTAGACGTGTGCGTAAAGTTGGTTATGGGCATATCTGCCGTAAAAATAACGTACAGTATAGGGGCAAGAATGCTCCCCTGTGGGACACCGGCATTTATTTTCTTAGGGCTAGAAAAAATGCCATTTGATTTAACTTGAAAAGACCGGTTAGTCAAATAACTCCTGAACAGTTTATGCGTGTTGATTGACAGAAGGTCGCATATTTTGTACAAAAGTCCTTCGTGCCAGACTTTGTCTGGGAAATATCTATGAATAACGCCGAACAGTATTCTTTATTCTCAAAAGCTCTTTTGATGCAGGTTACGATACGGTGTACCTGTTCTATAGTATTATGACTTTTTCTAAAACCAAATTGATGGTCAGGTATAATATTGTAAGATGGCTCAAACATTTTTGAAAGTATCGATAGTAAGCTTATAGGTCGATAGGATTTGACTTGAGTTGGATCTTTGCCTGGTTTCGGTATCATCACGATTTCAGACCTCTTCCAAGATAGGGGGAAGTAACCTACACGGAGAATTGCATTGAATAAAAATAACACGATTTTCAAGGCTGAAAAGGGAAGTTCTTTAAGCATTTTCGCTGTTATACCATCTCCTCCGTGCGATTTCTTTAATTTTAGTTCTTTGACAGATTTTTCAACATCCTTTATTCTAAGCTTGATTGGGTCAGGAATTATATCATCTATCACGGGCTGATAGATTGGGCGTGGAGTTATATAGTCTATCACTGGCGGATAGATTGGGCGAGAAGTTATGTCATCTATCACGGGCTGATAGATTGGGAGCGGAATTGAGTCATTTATCCCGGGCGGATAGATTGTGTGAGATATTATATCATCTATCACGGGCGGATAGATTGGGTGAGGAATTATGTCGTTTATCACGGGCGGATAGTGTGGGCGAGGAATTGTATCTATCACGGGCAAATAGAATTCAGACGTATCACTGTTGGGTGTAAAACTTCACTTTCTCTTCTGTGCTTTTTGTCCAGTTCCCATTTTCAAGGCGAGTTGGGATTCATGCGCAACAGGGCCTCGCATATTTTTTGTGGCCTTCCAGAGACTATAATCTGTTTTCTGGGTTGGATCCAGAGATTGCAAATATATTTTTAGATCACATTCCTCGGCTGATTTTAGGGCTGATTGCAATCTCTTCTGGCAATTTTTTTGTTTTTTTCTCAGTGCTGGGGAGCGATATTGTTGCCACTCTCTTCTTACGCTTCTTTTTTCATTGATTAACGCTTGAATGCCTGTTGGGTTATTGGAGTTATCTCTTTTGAATGCGCTTTTTTGAGTAGCCACTTTAACAGCACTGTTTACAACGTCTGTGAATAGGTTTACCGCGGCTTCAATTTCATCCGTTGTACGTAACGATACACCATCAGATAGGTGTGAGCTAACGTATTTTTTATATTTTAGCCAGTTGGTATACTTATTGGGCAAACTGTCACACCCATTTTCATGATTGTTGTAAAGCAGTGTCAAAATGGTAGGCGAATAATTCGATGATAGATCAAGTGATGGACATAGAGATAATTGTTCACGCCTTATATTTTTTATTATAGCGAAATCAATAAGGTCGGGCGTTTTATTCAGATCTGAGGGCCAATATGTAGGGTGACCGCTCGAAGCTACATCTAGTTTAGCAGATGTTATGCCTTTAAGTAGTTGTCTACCTCTTGGAGTAGTGAGGCGAGAGCCACAAAATGTGTGCTTGGCATTGTAGTCACCTGCTACCAAAAACTTTGTGCCAAGAGTGGAGAAGAACTCCATGAATTGATCTTTGTTAATATTGTGCCTAGGGGGATAATATATCGACGATATCACCAGATTTGTGCCTGTGATAGCGATAGAAGTTGCTTGTATATGCTCAGTCCTATATTCGGACATAGGATAATGTTTGATTTTATTTTGGACAATAAGAGCTGTACCACCACAGGCTCTCCCGCTAGGGTGTTTAGTATCGTATGTGGAATAACCACGTATCCTAAAACAATTTCCGGTTGAAAAATGTGTCTCAGAGACTAATAAAATATCTATACAGTGGTTTCGGAGAACATTTTCTACCTCATTTCTGTGTTGGCTCAGGCCGTTTGCATTCCAATAACAAATTCTCATTGGATTTATTTTTGATTTAACACGAGTTACATAAGCATACTTTGATTTCTCATCATTTCTTGCATCATGCTTTGCATATTCAACATGAGTGAATTCATAGTTTCTATTAATTTTTCTATTGTGTTTTCGAGGGGAAATTGAGGGGGTAACGAATTACCATTTCTTGTCATACGGGGGTATGACATATTTAGATGAATTGTATTCTTTGGGATTCTGTTTACGTTTGGGTCGCTAGAACTAGCATTTTCCGTAGGAGATACAGTTCTTAAGCCTGTGAAAGGCGATGGAATATAGCTTGCATATATTGGAGTTTTATTAACATTGTTTGATTTTTTCATGTGCTTATAGACAGGGCAACCCCACCGCAGTTACTACATTTTTTACGCCGGTATCTGTTCTAGGATGGGGACAGTCGACGGACTTGTGCACATCGCCACATCTGACACAAACGGCCGGTAATTTACAGTATGCCTTGGTGTCTCTAAATTCTTAACAATTTGTACATTGGGGAGGATCGGCTCGTTTTAAAGGTTCCTCAACTCGAATTCTACGGTTGCACAAATATCTTAGGTCGTAAATAGGATGAGGTGCGCCTTTTTTCTTTATTCTTGAAGAATCAAATGTTAATTCAACCTTAAACATGGGCTCAGGAATTTTCTTTTTATTTATAATATTTATTATGGATTTAACTTCGTAACCCTCTTTAGCAAGTTCATCGATTATTTCGGCTGTTGAAACTGTACTATCAATACCCTTAATTACTACCACAAGACCTTTTGAACTCTTAAGCTGGTAAGTGTAGTAATTCTTTTTCTCGAGATCGAGCAACCCAACCACCTTCCTATAAGACACTTCGGTGTATGTCTGAATTTTTGTTTCGTATACATTGCCTCTACGAAGTGAAGTAACATAGAAGTTTTCTTTGCCTAGTAGCTGGGACAGCTTATTTACCAACGCGTTAGTTGTTTGTTCTCGCAAGAAAAGCGGAGGTGGTTTGGGTTCTCTTATAGTTTCATTTGTTTCTTCATTATTATCATCAGAGCTGAGGAGGTCAAATCGGTTCGAACTTACCGCATTCATTCCTTTGGAAACTTTGGGATCTGGTTCCTTATGAGGAGACCTTGCACATGCCTTTCGTTTTGTCACTACTTACAAAATGGGTATACACAAATTTAAGGCAAAAAGAGTCACAGCAACATATTATATAGGCCGACATCTTTTATCCTTCTTACTCAATTTTATGAATGTTCTTCTTACTAAATTGTGTTATTGTTTGATAAAAACATGTGATCTACAAGAAATCAGTGCATATTGACTGATATAATAAGCAATAAGTACAAGAAGGTAGGGAAAAATTAAAAAAAAAATATTTTGCATATAGACAGAAACGTAAAAACGGCATAAAATTCTTAAAAATGAATATATTTCATGTTTAAAGTTCATTATTTTGATATTAGAAATAATAATAAAATGCAACATGTGGAAATTTCTAATGGAAAATCCCTCAATTCACAAAAAATACATCAAAAATCCCCAAAATTGGAATTTTTTACTTTTAGTCCTATATCTTCGATATGAAAAGCCGTGCTCTGGATTTCCTTTACAGTCGATTTTGTTACATAAATAAAACAAATTTAGCAATTTAGCTTTGCGATTGGAGAAAATCGATCAATCTTTTGAAATTTATGTAAAAAAAAAGTCCAAATCGGAATGGGTGGCAACCACACCAATCAAAATTTTGAAAGATTGATGAAACATCTCCTTTAAAATAAGTATAAATTTGATATACTTTGTGTAACAAACCTTTTCTACAAGACCTAAATAAGAATTTGACTTTTTTCGTCAAAAAAATCTCCAAAAATTACATTTTTTCAAAAATTTGAATTTAACTTTGAACCATAACTTTCTTATTTCTTGACATATCTTATCGATTATTTTTTTCATGATATTGTAAATTTTATTGGTAATCACTAAACACGCGAACAAAATCGGTATACTTTTGACATAGATATGGGCTAAGCTCCAACTCGGCGAAAAAATTAAAAATTCAAATTTAAAATCCACATATCGCGGATACTATTCAAGAAATCTTCAAGCTATAAAGTGTTTATTGTAGTCTAGGAGTATTCACAGAATAAAAAATCAAATCGGATACTCCATTCAAGATAGAAGCCAATGAAAATGTTGTATACCCTGTAGCTCCGCCCCTGTATCAATCAATCATGAGATAGGGGCCAAGTTCCGAACTTAAACTCTTTAACACCTCTTGTATACACACCTAAAATTTCATCGCCATACGATAAGTGGTTTGGAAATGGCAGAATTATGTCAATTTTTTTCATTTTAGCCCACTGTACGTCGGTGCGCCGCCGAAAACTCCTATGTGTTTTTTACTAGTTTTCAGTAGAGACAAAAAACGTTGCTATTTCGTCAAATCGCGATATATTTAATATCTTAGATTTTTGAAGTTTTCTTTTAACTATTTACCACCAATATATCATAACAAAAATCGTATATGTTATAGTATGTAACCTAGTACATAAGCATTTACATTTAGAATGTAAGAATAACATTGTATTAGAGAACGACAGTGCCAGCATATGTTACGTTGTCGCGTTGAGTGCTTCTTAAGGCTGGGTTAGGCAAACGTAACCGTAACGCCCCCGTAGCGTAACGAATCAGCTGATTCAATCTGACATATGGAAATCAGTGTAAGGGTATCTCTTAAATACCAGTGAATGCGTCAGCGTCTGTCAAAAAAACGCTTGATGGATAATTTTTAACGCGCGCTGTACCGAAATACGCAGTAAACAGAAAACAGCTAATTTATCATCCCCATTTCAGAAAAATTTTGTTTTTCTACATTTGGAGTGGATATTCAGAGCAATATCGATATTATGGATGATTTATATGTTTTGAAAATATTCTGGACAAACCACAAAGAAGAAGGAATAGAAATATATTCCAAAACCAGGAGGCATTCGAATTTTAAACATTTTCAGACAGCAATTCATTTTTCTTCGCCTTCTCAACTTTCTAACAAAGTTTTCATAAGGAAAGATTGTAGAAGCTGCACTGAAGCAAGTTGATAGTTTGCATTCGAGCAGTATTATTGTGTATGCACCCCAATGACACAACGTTTTTTAACTACAAAATTTCCATAGCATTGTAGTTATATGTTTTAATTTGTTTGTTATGCAAGATGCTGTTTTTCATTAGAGAAGAACGGAAACATTGCTAATATATCGTGGAGTATCTAAAGATGTTGGTTTTGTACACCGAAGTCAAATTATGTTTCTTAAACTCTTTATTGGTTGTGCAAAATGTAAAGACCTGTAATTCTCTTCCTGACTTCGTAAACGCCAACCAAATCTATCGAAGCTGTCGGCACTTGCCATGTTTGGGGCTAAATTGTGTTTTATATCACATGGCAGTGCCGCTATTAAATCAAATTCTATCATATAATCATGCTTCAAAGTAGAGAATTGTTTATTGGCCAGTTTCAATTGATATTTCCAAATGTCCTCGTTGAATATGGAATTCAAATGCAGCATCGTAAAGCTATGGAAATAAAAACTATTGGGAACAAGCTCGTGTCACATGCTTCATTGTAGGAAGAACAAACACCTGGACTAACGATTTTCTTAGATTAGATCCGACCGGAAACAAAATGTGTTTTTGAAAATGGATTCCTTGCGTCCAAGCAGCATGAATAGATTCCCCACGTTTCTGTTGAATTAACAAACATTAATACAAAAATGCTGGTACATATTTTAAAGTTTTGGAATTTACTTGGTGTTGACAACTTCAGAGAAATTGCTTGCCATGTGACCTTCTTGATTTTTACACATTTGTGGAGAGGCTTCTTTGTATTCCATAAGTGGGCAGTGTCTCAGCTATTTCAATCATTTCTTCGCTGTTAATCTGAAAAACACATTTTGATATAAATTATAACAGTAAAATATTAAATTCTTACCAGTTTGTATTTGGTATTTCCAGCAAATTCAATATTTACTATTTTTCTACTTCGTGCACTGTTCCAAAATAAAAAATAAAATGCTGCTTGTCATCTGTTTGTGTTTATGTTTACTTTTGTTGTTGTTTTGTTTTCTTTCGTTGTAGTTGTAAGCGCACTGTCAAATTCGGATTTTTTGAAATTATCCGGCGTATCCGTGTGCGTATTTCGGTAGCTGTAGTACATTTCCATACATTTGAAATCGAGTTTGACAGACGCAGGACGCATTCACCGGTATTTAGGAGATGCCCTAAACGATAAGCCAACGGAAACGAAACGTAAACGAACGGCTGAATCTGCTAAAATTTGATTTGGACGGTACGTTTACGTGCATTTGCAAACACAATTAGGAAAATAATGAAAAAAGAATAAATTTATGCTAAGCTTTTGAAAACTAGTGATAAATAAGTAATAAAATTATAAATTAGTAGCAAATAAATATAAAATAAAATTAATTTGTTGATATTTTTGTTGTGTATCTCAGTGATACAGAACGTTTTTCAAGTTTTGGGTAATTGCTCCAGCGGACAACGTTACGGCGGCGCTAAAGTTAAATTACGGTTAAGTTTGCCTAACCCGGCCTTTAAGCTCTCTTCTTGGAAGTGTGAAGTCAGTCATTAACGAAGGCCAGTTACAAACGGGCATAACAAGTGCAGTCGTGACATTTTAAAGTAAAAAATAAAATAAAAATAAAGAACAGTTAACCAAAGCCACCTGAGTGTTCGTTCACTACAATATCAGAAGTGGGCCTATTTAAACATTTTTTAAATAAAAAATCAAAGCAAAAGAAATGGAGTTTTTAGATGAACTCTCATTAACCAATTTACAAAGTGTTTGTACCAAATTATGTTTTTCGCCTGACGGCACAAAACGACAATTAGTGCTGCGATTGAAAGATGCGCCTAAAGCAGAATTGGACAAAATTATTAAGGAGGTGGAGGAAGATGACCGTTGTGACGGTGTTCAAGTCTTGTTACAACAACAATCCCTTGAACGTGAACATGTACAGTCAAACGAAAATACCGAAAAATTACAGAACTCATCAAATGGAAAGATCATCAACAACGAGAACAACAATACAGAGGTAGATGACAAGATGCAGATTACCAACAGTGTTATGACCGAAGAATTACCGAACAACAAGCAACGCAATACTATGACGAATATGCAGAGAACTACAGAAGGGGGAAATATACAAGAAATACAGGAAACATTACAAACGCATGAACTGCTGCTACCTGTGAACCACAAAAACAAAAGAAAGAACAGTAACAACATTAGAAGCACGGTATTGACGTTAGCAACATCATTAAAAGACAGAGAGTTAGAGCTGCTGAGAAGAGAAAACGCACTATTGAAACGGGAGCAAGAAATGTTCCGCAATGAAAATGAAGCATTACGAACTACAGACTGCATAACCGAGCAAACAGCTGCTGCTTCGGGAGTTTCGCTGCATTTAATCAGCAACTTTGTTGCAAATTATGACGGCACAACTGATGGAAATTTTTGAGCTGAGCAGTTACGAGATTTACAACAAAAATACAACCTCACCGACAACATGTTTAGAGCTCTGTTAGCAACAAAATTATCTAGCAGAGCACAAGTATGGTTGCACTCGAGACGATCCACAGCAAACGAACGTGTTGAAGATCTGTTGCAACAATTCTGTATGACCTTCGGCACCATACAAACCATACAAACAAAATTAGAACTCCGACGGAAATTTGAGCACCGCAAATGGAATTATGAAGAAAATTTTGCAGATTACATCAATGACAAACTTATGCTAGCGAGTAATATACCAATGAAAGAAGACGAATTAGTGGACGGCATACCAAATATACAGATCCGAACGCAAGCGTATATGCAACGACCCACAAGTACAGATGATTTGTTCAAGACACTTGCGAATGTTAAACTAAATAAACCGACGACAGTACAGCAAAAGTTACAGAAAAACAGAAGCAGTGCAGAAGAAAAGCAAACAAAAACTACAGAAACGGGGGTAAGATGCTACAATTGTAATAGCGTGGGACATTATGCAGACGACTGTAGCAAACCCAGACGTCAGCATGGAACTTGCTACGCGTGCGGCAGCAGCGAACACATGGTGATTGATGTGAGCGGAATAAGAAAAAATTGGAGCACACAAACAATTATGTAATTAATTAAGGATTAATTTTCAATTAAGGATTATAACTTTAAAATTTCTTTAGAATGCCTAATAGACTCTGGTAGCCCGATCAGCCTCATTAGAAGAGATGTAGTGCCCAAAAATATCGAGATATTTGAATTTTAAGATTCCTCATTTTATGGTTTAAATAACTCAAAATTAAAAATATATGGAAAATGTTTTTGTTTTATTGAAGTGGTAAATAAAAACATACAATTTGAATTGATCGTGGTTCATGAAGAACCTTCATGACGTATTCTGTTTTGGTAGGCAGAGATTTCCTATCAAGAACAAATAGCAGAATTGTTTTTGGCGAGCCAAGTTCTGATGAAATGTTATTTCCCATTAAGAATGATGTTTTGGAAGACAATTTTAATGAAATGATAATGTCAATTGATGTAAGTTCAAATGATACTGAATTAAATCTTAAGATTGGCCAATCTGTACCACATAAATTTAGAACGATTTTAGAGGACATTTTTCGTGGAACATACTTCGATGTGGAATGACCTATGGAACCAGAAGTTAGAAGTGAAATGAAACTCATTTTGGAGAATGTCAAACCATTTAATTGCCCGCCCCGTAGGTTATCGTATGCTGAAAGAGACGAACTACAGAAAGTTTTAGACTATTATTTAGAAAATGGTATTATTAGGGTAGCGAATCAGAATTTGCCTCGCCCATTGTGCTGGTGCGTAAGAAAACGGGAGAGTTGAGAATACACACATTCTCAGAAACTTAAATAAGGTAACGTTTAAACACAATTATCCAATACCTTTGATAGATGATTTATTAGAAAGATTGACCGGCAAAGTTCTTTTTACAAAATTAGATTTAAAAAATGGATTTTTCCATGTTCACATGAATGATGAGTCCATAAAGTATACGTCCTTTATCACACCTTTAGGACAATATGAATGTTTGCGACTGCCTTTTGGTTAGATGAATGCACTATCGATATTTCAAATGTTTTTTATTAATAAAATTTTTACAGACTTAGTAAGACAAGGGAAAGTGATAGTATATTAAGATGATACTGATAGCCACAGACAATATTACAGAACACCTAGCACTTTTAGAAGAAGTTATGAAAATAATAGTGGGAAACAAATTGGAGTTACGTTTAACAAATGTGAGTTTTACAAAGTAGTGTCAAGTATTTAGGTTACAAATTAGATTCCATAGGCATAAGTACGGACGACAAGGGCATAGAAGCTATTAAAAATGTTCCGCTACCAGACAAAATTCATTCGCTTCGCAGTTTCTTAGGGTTATGCTCTTACTTCCGGCGTTTTATCAAAGATTTGTCCACCATAGCCACGCCTTCACATGATTTGACCAAGAAAGATAGAAAGTTTGTGTTGGGACCTACAGAACTAGAAGCTTCCGACACATTAAAAAATAAACTTATCGAATCTCCAGTGTTGGCGTTGTTTGATCCATCAGCGGACACAGAACTTCATTACGACGCTAGCCCGCTAGGTTTTGGGGCAATTTTGGTTCAGAAGCATGCTGATGGCAAATGGCACCCAGTGTTTTATTTTTCGAAGAGATCTACAGAAGCTGAATCGAAATTTCATAGTTATGAATTGGAGACGTTAGCCATAATATACGCGTTAACGAGATTTCGAGTATACCTACACGGCAGACCTTTTAAGATAATTACTGATTGCAACCCACTCACTATGACGCTTAATAAAAAAAATTAATCCAAGAATAGCCAGATGGGCGCTAGAGATGCAAAATTTTGATTACATCGTGGAACACCGTACAGGCAAACTTATGCAGCATGTAGATGCTTTAAGCAGATGTAAGGAAATATTGGTGATCGAGACAAATAATTTCGAGGAAAATTTAGTAATATGTTAAAATAGGGACCCCAAAATAATTATGTTAAAAGAAGAATTACAAAATACAGGGCATAAACATTATGAGATGAGAAACGGCTTGATACTCGTATATAAGAAAATAGATAAAAAAACATTATTATTCTATGTACCTGCAGCAATGGAATCTCATGTTTTGTATCACTATCACGATGAGATGGGACATGTTGGTATTAGCAAGGTTACAGAATTGATAGAAAAAAGTTACTGGTTTCCACACCTTAGAAGAAAGGTAAAAGATCATGTTAGAAACTGTCTAAAGTACATAGCATTTTCATCAAAGAGCGGGAAAATAAAAGTTTTTTACATAATATTCCTAAGCCTGACAAACCGTTTGAAATGTTGCATATAGACCATTATGGCCCCATAAATGGTAATCGTTCTAAAAAACATTTGCTAGTCGTTATAGATGCGTGTTCAAAATTTGTAAAATTATAGCCCACGAAAACTACAGCTACTATCGAAGTAATTAAAGCATTACAGGAATATTTCAGATACTACAGCAAACCCAGATACATAATTTCGGACAGAGGTACATGTTTTAAATCGAAAGACTTTGCGCAATTTTTGGAGAAAAATACAGTTCAGCACATTCTGATTGCGACTGGTTCGCGACAGGCCAATGGCCAGGTGGAAAGGGTAAACAGAAATCTTAGACCGATGATTGAGAAACTTACAGATTCGGGATGCAACGCATGTTGAGAGAAAGCTATAGAATCAGTTGACTTCGGTTTGAACAATACTAAACACAGAATGATAGATGAGCACCCAAGTATTATGTATTTGGGGTCAACCAAAGCAGGAAAATCGTAGATGAAATTAGAGAAAATATTATGAAAGAAAATGATGGAGACATTAGAGAAATAAGAGAAAAAGCTCAAGAAAAGGAAAGATTAGCTCAAGCATACAATGAAAAGGCAGTTAACTCAAGACGGAAAAGTCCTGTTACCTACTCACAAGGAGATTGCGTAGTAATTAGGAATTTCGATGCTAGTACGGGAGTGGCGAGAAAAAATCTTAGAAAACGATAGATATATTTTGGAAGATGTGGGTGAAAATAGTCCACATCTAAAGCACGGTACTATGTTCCCGTTTCACGGTGAAATCCCATACAAAAACCAAAGTTGTGAAAAAATGAGTGAACATTTTTCATTTGTGGTACTGTGTTTATTTCAACGTGAGAAATTGACATTTTGCGCCGCTATAAATTGAGCGATTGCACACAGTCACCGCCGTCATCGATAATGTATACGTTTCGTGTAGAAGAAAAAAATCGTCGTCGCCCGACTCGCACACCAGTTTTTCGTCGTTTTGTAACTTTGTTACTATTATTTTTTTTGGCCGCGAGAGATTCAACAGTTTGATGTAGGTAAATATTACTAATACTTTTTTCATGTGATTTTCTAAGTATTTACAAAAGCAGTCACAACCACAGCAAGCCATTTTTCCAGCAAAAATGGTATTTGGTTCGCGACAACAAAGCAGCAGTGGTGGAACTTCAATTGAGCAACTGGAGATCGAAATGTGTCCATCATCTTCATCGCCTCCCGCCTGTACAACGATTTTGCCCAGAAAGTTGTGATTTGCTGCGCCCAGTCGTGACGACGACGATGAACAAAAGACAGTTCTAGTCTACTATCAAAACGAAGCACAGCACCCAGTGAAAAATTGTCGGTGATAGGACACCAACAACGATGTCAATTTCGCCACCATATCGTAAGGTGCGTGCTCTCAGATTGTTCTATACACCAGCAACACCAAAAACCATTTTGGAAAAGTCATCGGGAAAGTGTATAAACCGCCTGTCTGCCGCTGCAGCAGCGCATATAACAAGAATAAAGTGATTCAGTTAAATTGTGGCATTTTTTTTGCGGGTCTTATGGCTTACTATAAGAAACGTTGCCGCTCCCAATTCGGTCGTGAGAATCTCCGTAATCGTTCACTGCAATTCATGCACTCAAATTACTTCCTCCTAATTTTACCAATTCATGAAGTTTTTCGCATTTCTCACTATAAAGACGGCGAATAACGTCAATTTTCACATTCCATCGACTAGGTTTTATCAATATCATGAAGAAAATGGAAGATAGGTGGAACTTGGAAGCGATTTTATCGAAATATACCTGTATATTAGACAGTATATTTCCAACGATTCTACAGACGTTTTGGCTAAAACCTGAAGGAGGTGGAAAATTAGCCTTAAAAGAAAGAACCTAGCCATATGTTAGAGAAAAAATATCGCGCATTTAGTGCAAGAACTTCGCAATTTAAAATTTCTAGGTGCCCACACAAAAATGTCCTGCACTTCGAAACGTAATTATTATTGTTGGATATTTTGGATCTATGGGGTAGGCAACTAGAATTCTCAAACTTAGAAATTGATTTTATCCCATTAGATTGTCAGGTTAATTTTAAATATAAAAATAAAAAGATAAATAAGATAAAATAGGAGGTTTAAAAAAGGTGAAATAATTCAAAATATGATTGTTTACTTATAAACTAAATTTCTTTGAGATTAATTAATGGACATTTACAAAATTCGCATTTCTGTAAGGCAACCTCAAAAATTTTTAAATTTGAGTTATAACAGTCTTGAAGTAAGTGAGCGACATATTCATTCTAAACAACAAAGGCAATTCGTCATTATCTGTTATGTGATGAAAGCGATTTCGATAAAATTGCACTCAAATTACTTCCTCCTAATTTTACCAATTCATGAAGTTTTTCGCATTTCTCACTATAAAGACGGCGAATAACGTCAATTTTCACATTCCATCGACTAGGTTTTATCAATATCATGAAGAAAATGGAAGATAGGTGGAACTTGGACTTAGTAAGACAAGGGAAAGTGATAGTATATTAAGATGATACTGATAGCCACAGACAATATTACAGAACACCTAGCACTTTTAGAAGAAGTTATGAAAATAATAGTGGGAAACAAATTGGAGTTACGTTTAACAAATGTGAGTTTTACAAAGTAGTGTCAAGTATTTAGGTTACAAATTAGATTCCATAGGCATAAGTACGGACGACAAGGGCATAGAAGCTATTAAAAATGTTCCGCTACCAGACAAAATTCATTCGCTTCGCAGTTTCTTAGGGTTATGCTCTTACTTCCGGCGTTTTATCAAAGATTTGTCCATCAGCGGACACAGAACTTCATTACGACGCTAGCCCGCTAGGTTTTGGGGCAATTTTGGTTCAGAAGCATGCTGATGGCAAATGGCACCCAGTGTTTTATTTTTCGAAGAGATCTACAGAAGCTGAATCGAAATTTCATAGTTATGAATTGGAGACGTTAGCCATAATATACGCGTTAACGAGATTTCGAGTATACCTACACGGCAGACCTTTTAAGATAATTACTGATTGCAACCCACTCACTATGACGCTTAATAAAAAAAATTAATCCAAGAATAGCCAGATGGGCGCTAGAGATGCAAAATTTTGATTACATCGTGGAACACCGTACAGGCAAACTTATGCAGCATGTAGATGCTTTAAGCAGATGTAAGGAAATATTGGTGATCGAGACAAATAATTTCGAGGAAAATTTAGTAATATGTTAAAATAGGGACCCCAAAATAATTATGTTAAAAGAAGAATTACAAAATACAGGGCATAAACATTATGAGATGAGAAACGGCTTGATACTCGTATATAAGAAAATAGATAAAAAAACATTATTATTCTATGTACCTGCAGCAATGGAATCTCATGTTTTGTATCACTATCACGATGAGATGGGACATGTTGGTATTAGCAAGGTTACAGAATTGATAGAAAAAAGTTACTGGTTTCCACACCTTAGAAGAAAGGTAAAAGATCATGTTAGAAACTGTCTAAAGTACATAGCATTTTCATCAAAGAGCGGGAAAATAAAAGTTTTTTACATAATATTCCTAAGCCTGACAAACCGTTTGAAATGTTGCATATAGACCATTATGGCCCCATAAATGGTAATCGTTCTAAAAAACATTTGCTAGTCGTTATAGATGCGTGTTCAAAATTTGTAAAATTATAGCCCACGAAAACTACAGCTACTATCGAAGTAATTAAAGCATTACAGGAATATTTCAGATACTACAGCAAACCCAGATACATAATTTCGGACAGAGGTACATGTTTTAAATCGAAAGACTTTGCGCAATTTTTGGAGAAAAATACAGTTCAGCACATTCTGATTGCGACTGGTTCGCGACAGGCCAATGGCCAGGTGGAAAGGGTAAACAGAAATCTTAGACCGATGATTGAGAAACTTACAGATTCGGGATGCAACGCATGTTGAGAGAAAGCTATAGAATCAGTTGACTTCGGTTTGAACAATACTAAACACAGAATGATAGATGAGCACCCAAGTATTATGTATTTGGGGTCAACCAAAGCAGGAAAATCGTAGATGAAATTAGAGAAAATATTATGAAAGAAAATGATGGAGACATTAGAGAAATAAGAGAAAAAGCTCAAGAAAAGGAAAGATTAGCTCAAGCATACAATGAAAAGGCAGTTAACTCAAGACGGAAAAGTCCTGTTACCTACTCACAAGGAGATTGCGTAGTAATTAGGAATTTCGATGCTAGTACGGGAGTGGCGAGAAAAAATCTTAGAAAACGATAGATATATTTTGGAAGATGTGGGTGAAAATAGTCCACATCTAAAGCACGGTACTATGTTCCCGTTTCACGGTGAAATCCCATACAAAAACCAAAGTTGTGAAAAAATGAGTGAACATTTTTCATTTGTGGTACTGTGTTTATTTCAACGTGAGAAATTGACATTTTGCGCCGCTATAAATTGAGCGATTGCACACAGTCACCGCCGTCATCGATAATGTATACGTTTCGTATAGAAGAAAAAAATCGTCGTCGCCCGACTCGCACACCAGTTTTTCGTCGTTTTGTAACTTTGTTACTATTATTTTTTTTGGCCGCGAGAGATTCAACAGTTTGATGTAGGTAAATATTACTAATACTTTTTTCATGTGATTTTCTAAGTATTTACAAAAGCAGTCACAACCACAGCAAGCCATTTTTCCAGCAAAAATGGTATTTGGTTCGCGACAACAAAGCAGCAGTGGTGGAACTTCAATTGAGCAACTGGAGATCGAAATGTGTCCATCATCTTCATCGCCTCCCGCCTGTACAACGATTTTGCCCAGAAAGTTGTGATTTGCTGCGCCCAGTCGTGACGACGACGATGAACAAAAGACAGTTCTAGTCTACTATCAAAACGAAGCACAGCACCCAGTGAAAAATTGTCGGTGATAGGACACCAACAACGATGTCAATTTCGCCACCCTATCGTAAGGTGCGTGCTCTCAGATTGTTCTATACACCAGCAACACCAAAAACCATTTTGGAAAAGTCATCGGGAAAGTGTATAAACCGCCTGTCTGCCGCTGCAGCAGCGCATATAACAAGAATAAAGTGATTCAGTTAAATTGTGGCATTTTTTTTGCGGGTCTTATGGCTTACTATAAGAAACGTTGCCGCTCCCAATTCGGTCGTGAGAATCTCCGTAATCGTTCACTGCAATTCATGCACTCAAATTACTTCCTCCTAATTTTACCAATTCATGAAGTTTTTCGCATTTCTCACTATAAAGACGGCGAATAACGTCAATTTTCACATTCTATCGACTAGGTTTTATCAATATCATGAAGAAAATGGAAGATAGGTGGAACTTGGAAGCGATTTTATCGAAATATACCTGTATATTAGACAGTATATTTCCAACGATTCTACAGACGTTTTGGCTAAAACCTGAAGGAGGTGGAAAATTAGCCTTAAAAGAAAGAACCTAGCCATATGTTAGAGAAAAAATATCGCGCATTTAGTGCAAGAACTTCGCAATTTAAAATTTCTAGGTGCCCACACAAAAATGTCCTGCACTTCGAAACGTAATTATTATTGTTGGATATTTTGGATCTATGGGGTAGGCAACTAGAATTCTCAAACTTAGAAATTGATTTTATCCCATTAGATTGTCAGGTTAATTTTAAATATAAAAATAAAAAGATAAATAAGATAAAATAGGAGGTTTAAAAAAGGTGAAATAATTCAAAATATGATTGTTTACTTATAAACTAAATTTCTTTGAGATTAATTAATGGACATTTACAAAATTCGCATTTCTGTAAGGCAACCTCAAAAATTTTTAAATTTGAGTTATAACAGTCTTGAAGTAAGTGAGCGACATATTCATTCTAAACAACAAAGGCAATTCGTCATTATCTGTTATGTGATGAAAGCGATTTCGATAAAATTGCACTCAAATTACTTCCTCCTAATTTTACCAATTCATGAAGTTTTTCGCATTTCTCACTATAAAGACGGCGAATAACGTCAATTTTCACATTCCATCGACTAGGTTTTATCAATATCATGAAGAAAATGGAAGATAGGTGGAACTTGGACTTAGTAAGACAAGGGAAAGTGATAGTATATTAAGATGATACTGATAGCCACAGACAATATTACAGAACACCTAGCACTTTTAGAAGAAGTTATGAAAATAATAGTGGGAAACAAATTGGAGTTACGTTTAACAAATGTGAGTTTTACAAAGTAGTGTCAAGTATTTAGGTTACAAATTAGATTCCATAGGCATAAGTACGGACGACAAGGGCATAGAAGCTATTAAAAATGTTCCGCTACCAGACAAAATTCATTCGCTTCGCAGTTTCTTAGGGTTATGCTCTTACTTCCGGCGTTTTATCAAAGATTTGTCCACCATAGCCACGCCTTCACATGATTTGACCAAGAAAGATAGAAAGTTTGTGTTGGGACCTACAGAACTAGAAGCTTCCGACACATTAAAAAATAAACTTATCGAATCTCCAGTGTTGGCGTTGTTTGATCCATCAGCGGACACAGAACTTCATTACGACGCTAGCCCGCTAGGTTTTGGGGCAATTTTGGTTCAGAAGCATGCTGATGGCAAATGGCACCCAGTGTTTTATTTTTCGAAGAGATCTACAGAAGCTGAATCGAAATTTCATAGTTATGAATTGGAGACGTTAGCCATAATATACGCGTTAACGAGATTTCGAGTATACCTACACGGCAGACCTTTTAAGATAATTACTGATTGCAACCCACTCACTATGACGCTTAATAAAAAAAATTAATCCAAGAATAGCCAGATGGGCGCTAGAGATGCAAAATTTTGATTACATCGTGGAACACCGTACAGGCAAACTTATGCAGCATGTAGATGCTTTAAGCAGATGTAAGGAAATATTGGTGATCGAGACAAATAATTTCGAGGAAAATTTAGTAATATGTTAAAATAGGGACCCCAAAATAATTATGTTAAAAGAAGAATTACAAAATACAGGGCATAAACATTATGAGATGAGAAACGGCTTGATACTCGTATATAAGAAAATAGATAAAAAAACATTATTATTCTATGTACCTGCAGCAATGGAATCTCATGTTTTGTATCACTATCACGATGAGATGGGACATGTTGGTATTAGCAAGGTTACAGAATTGATAGAAAAAAGTTACTGGTTTCCACACCTTAGAAGAAAGGTAAAAGATCATGTTAGAAACTGTCTAAAGTACATAGCATTTTCATCAAAGAGCGGGAAAATAAAAGTTTTTTACATAATATTCCTAAGCCTGACAAACCGTTTGAAATGTTGCATATAGACCATTATGGCCCCATAAATGGTAATCGTTCTAAAAAACATTTGCTAGTCGTTATAGATGCGTGTTCAAAATTTGTAAAATTATAGCCCACGAAAACTACAGCTACTATCGAAGTAATTAAAGCATTACAGGAATATTTCAGATACTACAGCAAACCCAGATACATAATTTCGGACAGAGGTACATGTTTTAAATCGAAAGACTTTGCGCAATTTTTGGAGAAAAATACAGTTCAGCACATTCTGATTGCGACTGGTTCGCGACAGGCCAATGGCCAGGTGGAAAGGGTAAACAGAAATCTTAGACCGATGATTGAGAAACTTACAGATTCGGGATGCAACGCATGTTGAGAGAAAGCTATAGAATCAGTTGACTTCGGTTTGAACAATACTAAACACAGAATGATAGATGAGCACCCAAGTATTATGTATTTGGGGTCAACCAAAGCAGGAAAATCGTAGATGAAATTAGAGAAAATATTATGAAAGAAAATGATGGAGACATTAGAGAAATAAGAGAAAAAGCTCAAGAAAAGGAAAGATTAGCTCAAGCATACAATGAAAAGGCAGTTAACTCAAGACGGAAAAGTCCTGTTACCTACTCACAAGGAGATTGCGTAGTAATTAGGAATTTCGATGCTAGTACGGGAGTGGCGAGAAAAAATCTTAGAAAACGATAGATATATTTTGGAAGATGTGGGTGAAAATAGTCCACATCTAAAGCACGGTACTATGTTCCCGTTTCACGGTGAAATCCCATACAAAAACCAAAGTTGTGAAAAAATGAGTGAACATTTTTCATTTGTGGTACTGTGTTTATTTCAACGTGAGAAATTGACATTTTGCGCCGCTATAAATTGAGCGATTGCACACAGTCACCGCCGTCATCGATAATGTATACGTTTCGTGTAGAAGAAAAAAATCGTCGTCGCCCGACTCGCACACCAGTTTTTCGTCGTTTTGTAACTTTGTTACTATTATTTTTTTTGGCCGCGAGAGATTCAACAGTTTGATGTAGGTAAATATTACTAATACTTTTTTCATGTGATTTTCTAAGTATTTACAAAAGCAGTCACAACCACAGCAAGCCATTTTTCCAGCAAAAATGGTATTTGGTTCGCGACAACAAAGCAGCAGTGGTGGAACTTCAATTGAGCAACTGGAGATCGAAATGTGTCCATCATCTTCATCGCCTCCCGCCTGTACAACGATTTTGCCCAGAAAGTTGTGATTTGCTGCGCCCAGTCGTGACGACGACGATGAACAAAAGACAGTTCTAGTCTACTATCAAAACGAAGCACAGCACCCAGTGAAAAATTGTCGGTGATAGGACACCAACAACGATGTCAATTTCGCCACCATATCGTAAGGTGCGTGCTCTCAGATTGTTCTATACACCAGCAACACCAAAAACCATTTTGGAAAAGTCATCGGGAAAGTGTATAAACCGCCTGTCTGCCGCTGCAGCAGCGCATATAACAAGAATAAAGTGATTCAGTTAAATTGTGGCATTTTTTTTGCGGGTCTTATGGCTTACTATAAGAAACGTTGCCGCTCCCAATTCGGTCGTGAGAATCTCCGTAATCGTTCACTGCAATTCATGCACTCAAATTACTTCCTCCTAATTTTACCAATTCATGAAGTAACGTCAATTTTCACATTCCATCGACTAGGTTTTATCAATATCATGAAGAAAATGGAAGATAGGTGGAACTTGGAAGCGATTTTATCGAAATATACCTGTATATTAGACAGTATATTTCCAACGATTCTACAGACGTTTTGGCTAAAACCTGAAGGAGGTGGAAAATTAGCCTTAAAAGAAAGAACCTAGCCATATGTTAGAGAAAAAATATCGCGCATTTAGTGCAAGAACTTCGCAATTTAAAATTTCTAGGTGCCCACACAAAAATGTCCTGCACTTCGAAACGTAATTATTATTGTTGGATATTTTGGATCTATGGGGTAGGCAACTAGAATTCTCAAACTTAGAAATTGATTTTATCCCATTAGATTGTCAGGTTAATTTTAAATATAAAAATAAAAAGATAAATAAGATAAAATAGGAGGTTTAAAAAAGGTGAAATAATTCAAAATATGATTGTTTACTTATAAACTAAATTTCTTTGAGATTAATTAATGGACATTTACAAAATTCGCATTTCTGTAAGGCAACCTCAAAAATTTTTAAATTTGAGTTATAACAGTCTTGAAGTAAGTGAGCGACATATTCATTCTAAACAACAAAGGCAATTCGTCATTATCTGTTATGTGATGAAAGCGATTTCGATAAAATTGCACTCAAATTACTTCCTCCTAATTTTACCAATTCATGAAGTTTTTCGCATTTCTCACTATAAAGACGGCGAATAACGTCAATTTTCACATTCCATCGACTAGGTTTTATCAATATCATGATGAAAATGGAAGATAGGTGGAACTTGGAAGCGATTTTATCGAAATATACCTGTATATTAGACAGTATATTTCCAACGATTCTACAGACGTTTTGGCTAAAACCTGAAGGAGGTGGAAAATTAGCCTTAAAAGAAAGAACCTAGCCATATGTTAGAGAAAAAATATCGCGCATTTAGTGCAAGAACGTCGCAATTTTAAATTTCTAGGTGCCCACACAAAAATGTCCTGCACTTCGAAACGTAATTATTATTGTTGGATATTTTGGATCTATGGGGTAGGCAACTAGAATTCTCAAACTTAGAAATTGATTTTATCCCATTAGATTGTCAGGTTAATTTTCTATATGCTACACAAATCGCCATAGGCGGAATTTCCTATTTTGAGTTGTGACTTTCATGCACTAAATGAGCGATATATTCAGAATTTGGAGCTGTATGACATTTGAACTTGAGCGCAATTAATAAGATAAAGCATTCTAAAATAACATAGGTTTAAAAAAAATCTCTTAAAATAAATCATACCGCAATTATTGTAGATGAACGTTGTCGGTTTGTCTAACTGACCTGACCACTTTGTCGAGAAATGTATTTCGTCTGAGCATACTTATTTGTTACTTCACTCATGGCTCTTTTAGCCAACAAAGTTTCAATGTCATTCAATAACTTATTATATCATTTTTCTTTAACTTTCAGAAAACAAGCCCTCAACGAAGTATGGGCTCATGCGGTTTTGGGAAAACATGATAATGTTGTATCGGATCCGTCAATAAGAGCGCTACAAATTTTTTTTAAATAAAACAAAAACGGTTTTGGATATCAATGAAATTCTTTATTCCTGTGAAAGTACGTCCGATGCCATTATGTATGGAATGTCATTCAATAACTTATTATATAATTTTTCTTTAACTTTCAGAAAACAAGCCCTCAACGAAATATGGGCTCATGCGGTTTTGGGAAAACATGATAATGTTGTATCGGACCCGTCAATAAGAGCGCTACAGAAGTTTTTTTAAATAAAACAAAAACGGTTTTGGATATCAATGAAATTCTTTATTCCTGTGAAAGTACGTCCGATGCCATTATGTATGGAACTCGATTTCTTTTGCATGGCCACCACGGGCACGCCTGCAGAAGTCCAGACGCTGAATCCAATTTTCGACGGTTTGCAAGCATAAATCGGCCGATACAGCTGCAATCGTCGCTGGCTTGTTGGCATAGACCATAGGCTTGACATAGCCCCACAGGAAATAGTCTAACGGCGTAAAATCGCACGACCGAGGCGACCAAACGACTGGACCATTTCGTGAGATAACACGTTCTCCAAATTTTGTTTCCAATAAATGGCATTCGCTGTGTGGCTTGTGGCGCCGTCCTGTTGGAACCACATGTCCTCCAAGTCCATATCATCCAATTGGGGCCAAAAATATTCGGTTATCATTGAACGGTAGCGATTCCCATTCACAGTAACGTGCTGGTCTTGATCATCACGGAAGAAGTACTGCCCAATGACGCCGCCGGCCCATAAACCGCACCAAACCGTAATTTTTTCGGGATGCAATGATGACTCATGGAGTACGTGTGGATTGCTGTCTGACCAATAATGCATATTTTGTTTATTGACGAAGCCATTCAGCCAGAAATGAGCCTCACTGACTCCGAATTTCGGTAGTAAATTTTAATAATTTCGACTCGTTGGCTCGTATATCTTTCCATCATGAAATGGCAAACGTTACTGAAGAGAAATGTCAAAAGAGCGGCAAAAAATATGGCGTCGTTTGCTGTCCCTGTCGGTCTACTTTTGTAGTGTCCCTGTTGAAAAACCCTTTACGTTATTATTCCGCTTAGGCTGAAGATAATCATATGCTAATACAAAATGAATATTGTAATGGTGGTAGTCTGCAATCTCTACTTCAGAAACGTTTTCTAGTAGAATCAGATCTAAGAATTCTTCTACTACACATTGCCGAAGGCTTGTGATGTATACATTCAAATGAATTGGTTCATTTGGATTTAATATTGGGTAATATACTTCGAACAAAACACTATATTCGTTCCTACACTTAGCTATTTATTGACAAACACGTTTACTTTGATTTCATTTTCTTCTTCACTCACTCTTTTTGAAATGTTGTCAAACAATTGTTATTATATCCCATACAAAAGTTAGCCCCTCTATTCGTCCAGAATATGCGAATTGTAATTTTTATTGTGTTTTTTATAGTAATTTTAAATGTACATTAACGTTTAGCTAAATTAAATAACAAGTATTGCCTCACTTTTTAATGATGACGTTAATTAAAAAGGCAAACAACATATTAAAGATATAACCGATAGATATAACCATCCAAAGTTTCTGTAAATAAGAAAATATTTATTATAAAAATTTATATTTATTTTGTTCTTTATTTGTTCATATAATAACAAAATATATCCACATTATTTACTATATTCGTAACGAATCATCTTGTCATCTCTTCATTTATCCACCCTATGCTATGACTGTGTATGTTATATTTGAATTTTTTTAATTTAATCTACTTTAATATTACATATTTGTTAAGCATTATTTATGATAAAATAAAATTTAAGAATAAATCACATTCCTTTTAATATTACTTTTCTAATTTCGAGAGATCTACGAGATGAACATAAACTCTAATAGTTATGCCCGGCCGCACAAATCCATGGTGTCATTCAGGAAATTCAATCTTTCCGCAAAGGTTTGTCTCCTGTAATCCTTTTGAGGTCTATAACGGGGGAGATAGTTGACATTTGAGTAAAATGAAGGTGGTGCTAAACACGTTCGTATGGAAAATATTATATGTTTTTTCCTACGGTAAATGCTTTTTGGCGATATAGCGGCATCATCGTCGTTCAACGCTCAATAAAAATATTTTTAGTATTATGACTTACTACACGTAACAATATTTGGAAAATAGTGAATACATTTTCGTACAAAGATCGCAATAGGGCATGTTACAAAGATGCATCAACATTTTTTTATAACAGATGCTGAAAAGCATTGTCGCGTAGGGAGTGGTTATGGAACTCCGCCTTTATTTTGAGGGGCGATTAGTGTTACAAAGTTATTGTGGCACATGTCGCTCTCTTATACTCTGTCTATTGTTGAAAACTTAACACTATTCGTGGATAGTGTTAATCTCACGATAAGGAAAAGGATAAGATCGACATCGCAGCAGTAAGGATGGCAGAGACAGTAAACACCAAAACACCTCGTCATCACATAACAAATCAGCGAGTGAAAAGGATCTAGAAAAATCATCTTCCTCACATTCCTATTCAAAACATAATAAACATTCCTCGTCTTCCGAGAAGCGTCATTCATCTAGTTCGCATATGGATCACTCATTGTCGTCGTCAAATAAGTCATCAACAAAACGTAATGAATATAAGGACGACCATCAAGAGGCTAAACCTAAACCACATCGACGTAAATCTACAGATCCGAATGACGACGATGGAGACAAGAGAGAAGGTGGAGGCGATAAATCAAATTCTCAAACCCCTAAATCCAGTACATCAAATGCAAATCCGAAAACGAAATATGGAAATGATGCAAACCAGTCATCATCCACGAATAGTGTTAAGTTTTCAACAATAGACAGAGTATAAGAGAGCGACATGTGCCACAATAACTTTGTAACACTAATCGCCCCTTAAAATAAAGGCGGAGTTCCATAACCACTCCCTACGCGACAAAGCTTTTCAGCATCTGTTATAAAAAAATGTTGATGCATCTTTGTAACATGCCCTATTGCGATCTTTGTACGAAAATGTATTCACTATTTTCCAAATATTGTTACGTGTAGTAAGTCATAATACTAAAAATATTTTTATTCAGCGTTGAACGACGATGATGCCGCTATATCGCCAAAAAGCATTTCCCGTAGGAAAAAACATATCATATTTTCCATACGAACGTGTTTAGCACCACCTACATTTTACTCAAATGTCAACTATCTCCCCCGTTATATACCTCAAAAGGATTACAGGGAACAAACCTTTGCGGAAAGATTGAATTTCCTGAATGACACCATGGATTTGTGCGGCCGGGCATAACTATTAGAGTTTATGTTCATCTCGTAGATCTCTCGAAATTAGAAAAGTAATATTAAAAGGAATGTGATTTATTCTTAAATTTTATTTTATCAAAAATAATGCTTAACAAATATGTAATATTAAAGTAGATTAAATTAAAAAAATTCAAATATAACATACACAGTCACAGCATAGGGTGGATAAATGAAGAGATGACAAGATGATTCGTTACGAATATAGTAAATAATGTGGATATATTTTGTTATTATATGAACAAATAAAGAACAAAATAAATATAAATATGAACTAATTTTTTATAATAAATATTTTCTTATTTACAGAAACTTTGGATGGGGGTTATATCTTTAATATATTTTTTGCCTTTTTAATTAACGTCATCATTAAAAAGTGAGGCAATACTTGTTATTTAATTTAGCTAAACGTTAATGTATATTTAAAATTACTATAAAAAACACAATAAAAATTAGAATTCGCATATTCTGGACGAATAGAGGGGCTAACTTTTGTATGGGATATAATAACAATTGTTTGACAACATTTCAAAAAGAGTGAGTGAAGAAGAAAATGAAATTAAAGTAAACGTGTTTGTCAATAAATAGCTAAGTGTAGGAACGAATATAGTGTTTTGTTCGAAGTATATTACCCGATATTAAATCCAAATGAACCAATTCATTTGAATGTATATATCACAAGCCTTCGGCAATGTGTAGTAGAAGAATTCTTAATACTGATTCTACTAGAAAACGCTTCTGAAGTAGAGATTGCAGACTACCACCATTACAATATTCATTTTGTATTAGCATATGATTATCTTCAGCCTAGGCGGAATAATAACGTAAATGGTTTTTCAACAGTGACACTACAAAAGTAGACCGACAGGGACAGCAAACGACGCCATTTTTTTGCCGCTCTTTTGACATTTCTCTTCAGTAACGTTTGCCATTTCATGATGGAAAGATATACGAGCCAACGAGTCGAAATTATTAAAATTTACTACCGAAATTCGGAGTCAGTGAGGCTCATTTCTGGCTGAATGGCTTCGTCAATAAACAAAATATGCATTATTGGTCAGACAGCAATCCACACGTACTCCATTAGTCATCATTGCATCCCGAAAAAATTACGGTTTGGTGCGGTTTATGGGCCGGCGGCGTCATTGGGCCGTACTTCTTCCGTGATGATCAAGACCGGCACGTTACTGTGAATGGGAATCGCTACCGTTCAATGATAACCGAATAGTTTTGGCCCCAATTGGATGATATGGACTTGGAGGACATGTGGTTCCAACAGGTAGGCGCCACAAGCCACACAGCGAATGCCATTTATTGGAAACCAAATTTGGAGAACGTGTTATCTCACGAAATGGTCCAGTCGATTGGCCGCCTCGGTCGTGCGATTTGACGCCGTTAGACTATTTCCTGTGGGGCTACGTCAAGCCTATGGTCTATGCCAACAAGCCAGCGACGATTGATGAACTTCGTACGAATATCGAACGTGAAATTGCAGCTGTATCGGCCGATTTATGCTTGCAAACCGTCGAAAATTGGGTTCAGCGTCTGGACTTCTGCAAGCGTGCCCGTGGTGGCCATGCAAAAGAAATCGAGTTCCATACATAATGGCATCGGACGTACTTTCACAGGAATAAAGAATTTCATTGATATCCAAAACCGTTTTTGTTTTATTTAAAAAAAACTTTTATAGCGCTCTTATTGACGGATCCGATACAACATTATCATGTTTTCCCAAAACCGCATGAGCCCATGCTTCGTTGAGGGCTTGTTTTCTGAAAGTTAAAGAAAAATGATATAATAAGTTATTGAATGACATTGAAACTTTGTTGGCTAAAGGAGCCATGAGTGAAGTAACAAATAAGTATGCTCAGACGAAATACATTTCTCGACAAAGTGGTCAGGTCAGTTAGACAAACCGACAACGTTCATCTACAATAATTGCGGTATGATTTATTTTAAGAGATTTTTTTTATAACTTTGTGCATTTGTTTGTAACACCCAAAAGGAGAAGAAATAGACCCGTTTATTATACCGATCGACTTAGAATCAATTTGAGTCGATTTAGCTATGTCCGTCTGTCTGTCCGATTGTGCATGTATTCTTTTAATCAAAGTACAGGTCGCAATTATGGTCCGATCTCGACGAAACTTTACACATATTTTTTTTTTGGCCCAAGGACGATCCCTATTGAATTTGGTTAAAATCGGTTCAGATTTAGATATAGCCCCCATATATATGTTAGCCCCGATTTGACATGTAAGCGCTGTAAAAACTTTAGTTTATATCCGATCAGTATGAAATTCGGCAGGAAAAGGTTTCTTATTACATGAATGAACTCTGTTAAATTTGGAAGAAATCGGTTCAGATTTAGATATAGCCCCCATATATACATTACCCCCGATTTGACATATAAGCGCTGTAAAAATGTTATTTTATATCCGATCAGTGCGAAATTCGGCAAAGAGAGGTTTCTTATTACATGAAGGAATACTGCTAAATTCGGAGAAAATCGGTTCAGATTCAGATATAGCCCCCATATATATGTTACCCCCGATTTGACATGTAAGCGCTGTAAAAACTGTATTTTATATCCGATCAGTGCAAAATTTGGCAGAAAGAGGTTTCTTATTACATGAAGGAATACTGCTAAATTCGGAGAAAATCGGTTCAGATTTAGATATAGCCCCCATATATACGTTACCCCCGATTTGACTTGTAAGCGCTGTAAAAATGTTATTTTATATCCGATCAGTATGAAATTCGGCAGAAAGAGGTTTCTTATTATATGAATGAACACTGTTAAATTTGGAAGAAATCGGTTCAGATTTAGATATAGCCCCCATATATACGTTACTCCCGATTTGACATGTAGGCGCTGTAGAGACTGTATTTTATATGCGATCAGTACGAAATTCGACAGAAGGAGGTCTTTTTACATGAATGAGTATTCAGGGAAGATCGGTTCAGATTTATATTGATTGTTCCTCCTGATTTGGTATAAAACCGCTATAGAAGTTGTATTTTACTTCCGATCATTAAAATTTTCCAGAAAGATGTTTCTCAATTTAGGAACGAATATTGCTTAATTTTTTATCTTAAGCAATATTTTTTATCAATATCAATTATCGTTTCAGAATTAGATAATATGTTTCTACCCATTTACCAATTATTCCAAATTATTATGGCAATGACCCTTATCGCATTGTTAGGGAGGTGTAGGGTATTATATAGTCGGCCCCGCCCGACTTTCTGCCTTTCCTTACTGGTTTTAAACCTATGTTATTTAAGAATGCTTTATCTTATTAATTGCGCTCAAGTTCAAATGTCATACAGCTCCAAATTCTGAATATATCGCTCATTTAGTGCATGAAATTCAACTCAAAATTGGAAATTCCGCCTATGGCGATTTGTGTAGCCTATAGAAAATTAACCTGACAATCTAATGGGATAAAATCAATTTCTAAGTTTGAGAATTCTAGTTGCCTACCCCATAGATCCAAAATATCCAACAATAATAATTACGTTTCGAAGTGCAGGACATTTTTGTTTGGGCACCTAGAAATTTTAAATTGCGACGTTCTTGCGCGATATTTTTTCTCTAACATATGGCTAGGTTCTTTCTTTTAAGGCTATTTTTCCACCACCTTCAGGTTTTAGCCAAAACGTCTGTAGAATCGTTGGAAATATACTGTCTAATATACAGGTATATTTCGATAAAATCGCTTCCAAGTTCCACCTATCTTCCATTTTCTTCATGATATTGATAAAACCTAGTCGATGGAATGTGAAAATTGACGTTATTCGCCGTCTTTATAGTGAGAAATGCGAAAAACTTCATGAATTGGTAAAATTAGGAGGAAGTAATTTGAGAGCAATTTTATCGAAATCGCTTTCATCACATAACAGATAATGACGAATTGCCTTTGTTGTTTAGAATGAATATGTCGCTCACTTACTTCAAGACTGTTATAACTCAAATTTAAAAATTTTTTAGGTTGTCTTACAGAAATGCGAATTTTGTAAATATCCATTAATTAATCTCAACGAAATTTAGTTTATAAGTAAACAACCATATTTTGAATTATTTCACCTTTTTTAAACTTCCTATTTTATCTTATTTATCTTTTTATACGGACTTAAAGTTACACATCTCGACAATTTTCAATTTTGAGTTACGAGTCTTGAAGTAGGTGAGCGATGTGTGTGTGTCGTAAGTACAATCTTATTGCTTCGATAGCTTTTGTAGAGTTATTCTAACAGTCTCTTGTATGAGATGTTGATTAGGTCGTTGTCGAGGTTTATGCTTTAATAACGCTTATGATTGCTTACCCCGAGCAATAAATAACTTGATAGTAGCATAATACGCAGTATTAAATAATAATACATATATGTCGGCTATCACGGCGTATTATAATTTACACATCTACGAAACGTGAATACTGTGTGAGTAATATTTTCTTTACATGAAATTGTTATGATCCACCAAAAAAAACTTTCACTTACACTTTTTTCGATAACTATTATGTGTTATCGTTTGTTCTGTATGCCTGACAATGAATGCTGCCCTAAGATCCCCAAGATATAATATTAATGTAGATAAATAAATATTCTATATTACAGTAGCAATAGTGAAAGATTTAACACATTTTCTATGCCTCTAAATTTTGTTCCAAATTTCACTTGAAGTCGAAGAGGAATCTCTCGTTTTATCTCTTTACTTTAATTCCGTCCCGGTGTTCGATTTAATTAAGTAATATATCTGTACTATTAATACAACTTACTCAAAAGAACTTGCAGCCACTGGTTAAATGTTCTTCTTAATGGCATAAGTGCAGCCATCCAAACGATTCAGGCACTGTCCTGTAATGCCAGTCTCTTGGAAGCCTGGTGCATTTCCGCTGTGTGTTCTTTATCGTTTTTTATATCATCGTCGCCGTTATGAAACAATTGCAGTGAATGATTACTGAGATTCTCTATAAGACCTGCAAAAAAATGCCACAAATTAACTGAATCACTTTATTCTTGTTATATCCGCTGCTGCAGCGGCAGACAGGCGGTTTATACACTTTCCCGATGACTTTTCCAAAATGGTTTTTGGTGTTGCTGGTGTATAGAACAATCTGAGAGCACGCACCTTACGATATGGTGGCAAAATTGACATCAATGTTGGTGTCCTATCACCGACAATTTTTCACTGGGTGCTGTGCTTCGTTTTGATAGTAGACTAGAACTGTCTTTTGTTCATCGTCGTCGTCACGACTGGGCGCAGCAAATCACAACATTCTGCGCAAAATCGTTTTACAGGCGGGAGGCGATGAAGATGGTGGACACATTTCGATCTCCAGTTGCTCAATTGAAGTTCCACCACTACTGCTTTGTTGTCGCGAACCAAATATAATTTTTGCTGGAAAAATGGCTTTCTGTGGTTGTGACTGCTGTTGTGTCGTGCCACTTGTCGTTTATTCTAAGGGTTTTTTGTAAATACTTAGAAAATCACATGAAAAAAGTATAAGTAATATTTACCTACATCAAACTGTTGAATCTCTCGCGGCCAAAAAAAATAATAGTAACAAAGTTACAAAACGACAAAAACTGGTGTGCGAGTCGGGCGACGACGATTTTTTTCTTCTATACGAAACGTATACATTGTCGATGACGGCGGTGACTGTGTGCAATCGCTCAATTTATAGCGGCGCAAAATGTCAATTTCTCACGTTGAAATAAACACAGTACCACAAATGAAAAATGTTCACTCATTTTTTCACAACTTTGGTTTTTGTATGGGATTTCACCGTGAAACGGAAACATAGTACCGTGCTTAAGAGAGTAACATGTCATTAGAATGTAAGAATAACATTGTATTAGAGAACGACAGTGCCTGCATATGTTACGTTGTCGCCGTTGAGTGCTTCTAAGCTCTCTCCTTGAAAGTGTGAAGTCAGTCATTAACGAAGGTCATTTACAAACGGGCATAACAAGTGCTATCGTTCTCGTGACATTTTAAAGTAAAAATAAAATAAACATAAAGAACAGTTAACCAAAGCCACCTGAGTGTTCGGTCACTACAATGTGAAAATGTATAAAATATAGGATATTATGTTTGGAGCATTTTAAATATTTGTAAAACAAAATAAGTAAAAGCGTTAAGTTTGGCCATGCCGAAACTTATATACCCTCCACCATCGATAGCATGTGACCTCACAAAATAACTCAAACCTAAAGAAAATAACACCGAAAACACAAAAAATATAGTAGATGAGAACATTAGGAATCACAACAAGTTAGATGCTATATACGGGAGCTATATCTAAATATGGACCGATATGGCCCATTTGCAATCCCAAACAACCTGCAACTATAAGAAGTATTTGTACCAAATTTGATCAACCTAGCTCTATTAGTGCGGACTGTAGCGTGATTACCACAGACGGACGGACGGACATGGCTAAATCGTCTTAGAATTTTACGACGATTAAGATATATATACTTTATGGGGTCTCAGATCAATATTTAGAGGTGTTACAAACGAAGTGACAAAATGAATATACCCCCATCCTATGGTGGAGGGTATAAAAATACACATAAGAGTTTTGGCATTCTAACGTTCACAGCGTGCCTCAAGTATACGAAAGTTGGGTAGATTGACGTCAAAAACGGCTAATGTTGTTTTGTTCAGTATCATGCCCTCTTCTCAGATAAGAAGATATCAAAATCTGATCTGCTTCCTTTCGCGAGTTATCGCGATAAAAACAATTTTTAACCAAAAAACCGAACTTTATTACATTGAATCGCGGAAGTTTAAAACTATAGGGTGATCCATTTCGAGGTTCCCTACTTTTTTAAAGAAAAAACACAGACAATTCAAATTGAATGGGGGAATGTTTACTATCATTTGAAAGAACATTCTTTGGCATTTATTTTTTTTTGTAGATTATGTCTATCAAATGTTGGCCGAGGCTACGTCTCAGGTGGTCCATCCGTTGATTCCAATTCTCGATGACATGTTCGAGCATTTCGATTGGTAACTGGCGAATGTCACGCGTAAATGTTGTTCAGGCGTAAGTCAAACAATACTTAACAAAAATAACATGACAGCATGACACACGTGATCTGTCATAAAAAGGCTATTGAAAAAAGTATATCTACTTGGATCACCCTTTATAACATTACACTAATTAATCTGTCAATTTGTTGTCAAAACGTTGTAAACGTTGTTCAGGCGTAAGTCTTTCCATGATGAAATGCCGAACAATCTATATATGTATATTAGGCCGGGTCGATTTGTGGGGAGGCAAAAAAAGTTGCCACTGCTCAGTGAAAATCGTATTCTAGGGATCAAAATAAGAAACTTTGCCGAAGGAACCATACCTCTAAAACGAATTCTGATGTCCCGTCTGAATGTTTGTATGGGGAACCCCCCAGGTGAGTTCCAGGGGGTGTGCCACTGGCATGGGTGGATCGGCCCTCCAAAGTTAGTGGGGGTCGGTCATACAATTGGACTCGATTGGCGCCCTCTAAATGGGTCAAAGTGGGATTTTTCAAAATTTCTGCCTACGGGTCAAAAGAGGGGACATCAGAATTCGTTTTAGAGGTATGGTTGCTCGGGCAAAGTTTTGATCCCTAGAATACGATTTTCACTGAGCAATGGGCGACTATTAAATCGACCCGCCCTAATGTATATGTATGTATAAAGAAGAATGTGTGTTTGTTTGCTTGTTGGTTTGTATGTACCGTATAGTCTAAACGGCTGGACCGATCTTCTTGAAATTTTCACAGAATGTACATGCGTGAGGGGTGGTGAAAATAGGGTACCATTTGAATTTTCGATGTACCAAGTGGGCGTGGCCCCGCCCACATAAGCAAAATTTTTAAATTGATATATCTTGCACAATTTTTTAGCTAGAGTGCTGTAATGTTGTACATATGTATCTGGTGGCAGTCTACGTGATTGGTCTAAAAATGGGCGGGATCGAACCAATGGGCGTGGCACCGCCCATATAAGCTAAATTTTGAAATTGAGATATCTTTCACAATTTGTTAGCGAGAAGGCTATAATTTTGTGCATACGCATGTGGTGGTAGTCTACATGACTTTTTCCAAAAATGGGCGGAATCGGTCCAATGGACGTGGCCCCGCCCATACAAGCTAAATTTTGAAATTGAGATATCTTGCACAATTTGTTAGCGGCAGTACCGTAATTTTGTGCATATGTTTCTGGTGGGAGTCTACGTGATTTTTTCACAAAATGGGCGGAATCGGACCAATCGCCCCGCCCATATAAGCCAAATTTTGAAACTAAGATATCGTACAAAATTTGTTAGCGAGAGTGCTGTAATTTTGTGCATATGTATCTGGCGGTAGTCTACGTAATTGGTCCAAAAATTGACGGGATCGGATTATTTGAAATTTTGAAATTGACATACCTATCATAATTTGTTAGCGAGAGTTCTATAATTTTGCGCATATGTATCTGGTGGTAGTCTACGTGATTGGTCCAAAAATGGGCGGAAACGGACCAATGGGCGTGGCACCGCCCATATAAGCCAAATTTTTAAATTTAGATATTTTTCACAATATGTTAGAGAGAGTGTATATGTATCTGGTGGTAGTCTACGTAATTGATTCAAAAATAGATATTAGATATTTTTCACAATATGTTAGAGAGAGTGTATATGTATCTGGTGGTAGTCTACGTAATTGATTCAAAAATAGGCGGAATCGGACCAATGGGCGTGGCCCCGCCCATATAAGTCAAATTTTTGAACTGAGATATCGTGCACAATTTTTTGGCGAAAGTGCTGTAATTTTGTACATATGTATATGTTGGTAGTCTACCTGATTGGTTTAAAAATGGGCGGGATCGGACCAATGGGCGTGGCAACGCCCATATAAGCCAAATTTTGAAATTTAGATATTTTTCACAGTATGTTAGAGAGAGTGTTGTAATTCTGTGTATATGTATCTGGTGGTAATCTACCTGATTGGTTTAAAAATGGGCGGGATCGGACTAATGGGCGTGGTCAAATCTTGAAATTAAGATATCTTGCGCAATTTGTTAGCGAGAGTGCTTTTATTTGATCTATATGTATCGGTGGCAAGATTCGTGATTGGTTACAAAATGGACGGGATCGGAAATCTCCATCTGGGGCAACGAAGTGGACCGGGCCCAGCTAGTACTTAATAAAAATAACATGACAGCATGACACGACTCACACGTGATCTGTCAATAAAGCCTATTGAAAAAAGTATATCTACTTGGATCACCCTATATAGCATAATTTCCTATAGATATGAACATTTGTAAGACCCTTTGTAATGTCCGCGATATTTGCAATATTATTCTATAACGAAATTTTTGTAATCCAAAAATTCGACCTACACCGCTAAATTTTTACAAAAATACTATTACGAATTTAATAAAATTAATATATTTACATCCTATGATTTCTGAGGGATAGACTGCCACCATCATTTCCGCCATACACATCCCGCGGCGAATACATTTCGAACACAAAACATTTATGTTCAGAATTATTTTAGTATATAAAGCTATTATTACGCGCACGGTCAGTCCTAGGAAAAAGTTTGGGAGATATGAACAACAGCTACAACTCTTTCTTTAACAAAAAAATTATAATAATTTGGTAGGGATTTACAATGTGTCAAATCAAAATATGCCTCATATAAAGGGAAAAGCATACAAAAGTTTTAACACACTGTAAATCCTTACCCAATTACAATAAATTTTGTTTGTTAAAGAAAGAGTTGCAGGCCTTTATATCTCCCAAACTTCCTTTGACCACTTTTCCCTAGAACTGTTCACACGCGAGATAATAGCATTATGTAGTAAAATAATTCCGAACAAATTTTTTTTGTACAAATGTATTCATCGAGGGATAATTTTCGCGAAAATGCTGATATTAATCTATTCCTCAGAGATCATAGAGTGCAAATATATTAATCTTATTAAATTCGGTATAATAGTTTTGGAAAACTTTGGCGGTGTAAGTCGATTTTACGGATTACACAAAATTCGCAATATAAAAACATTTCAAATGTCGCGAACGTTACTTAGCGTCTTACACATAATCATATTTAAAGGAAATTGTGTTACAGTTCTAAATTTCCGCGTTTTTCTTTACAAATCAAAGCTATTAAGTTTGTTTTGAGTAAAAGTATTGTTTTCGCCATGACAGCATGACACGACTCACACGTGATCTGTCAAAAAAAGGCTACTGAAAAAAGTATATCTACTTGGATCACCCGTTATAACATTACACTAATTAATCTGTCAATTTGTTGTCAAAACCTTGTAAACGTTGTTCAGGCGTAAGTCTTTCCATGATGAAATGCCGAACAATCTATATATATAAAGAAGAATGTGTGTTTGTTTGCTTGTTGGTTTGTTTGTACCGTATAGTCTAAACGGCTGGACCGATCTTCTTGAAATTTTCACAGAATGTACATGCGTGAGGGGTGATGAAAATATGGTACTTGAATTTTCGATGTACCAAGTGGGCGTGGCCCCGCCCACATAAGCAAAATTTTCAAATTGATATATCTTGCACAATTTTTTAGCTGTAGTGCAGTAATGTTGTACATATGTATCTCGTGGCAGTCTACGTGATTGGTCCAAAAATGGTCGGGATCGAACAAATGGGCGTGGCACCGCCCATATAAGCTAAATTTTGAAATTGAGATATCTTGCACAATTTGTTAGCGAGAAGGCCGTAATTTTGTGCATATGTATCTTCGTGATAGGACCAAAAATGGGCGGGATTGAACCAAGGGGCGTGGCTCCGCCCATATAAACCAAATTTTGAAATTGAGATATCTTGCACAATTTGTTCGCGAGAAGACTGTAATTTTGTGCATATGCATGTGGTGGTAGTCTACATGACTTTTTCAAAAATGGGCGGAATCGGTCCAATGGACGTGGCCCCGCCCATACAAGCTAAATTTTGAAATTGAGATATCTTGCATAATTTGTTAGCGGCAGTAAATTTGTACATATGTTTCTGGTGGGAGTCTACGTGATTTTTTCACAAAATGGGCGGAATCGGACCAATGGGCTTGGCCCCGCCCATATAAGCCAAATTTTGAAACTTAGATATCTTAAAAAATATGTTAGCGAGAGTGCTGTAATTTTGTGCATATGTATCTGGCGGTAGTCAACGCAATTGGTCCAAAAATTTACGGGATCGGATTAGTTTGAAATTTTGAAAAAATTTTGAAATTGACATACCTATCATAATTTGTTAGCGAGAGTTCTATAATTTTGCGCATATGTATCTGGTGGTAGTCTACATGATTGGTCCAAAAATGGGCGGAAACGGACCAATGGGCGTGGCACCGCCCATATAAGCCAAATTTTTAAATTCAGATATTTTTCACAATATGTTAGAGAGAGTGTATATGTATCTGGTGGTAGTCTACGTAATTGATTCAAAAATAGGCAGTATCGGACCAATGGGCGTGGCCCCGCCCATATAAGTCAAATTGTTGAACTGAGATATCGTGCACAATTTTTTGGCGAGAGTGCTGTAATTTTGTACATATGTAGTCTACCTGATTGGTTTAAAAATGGGCGGGATCGGACCAATGGGCGTGGCACCGCCCATATAAGCCAAATTTTGAAATTTAGATATTTTTCACAATATGTTAGAGAGAGTGTTGTAATTCTGTGTATATGTATCTGGTGGTAATCTACCTGATTGGTTTAAAAATGGGCGGGATCGGACCAATGGGTGTGGCCCGCCCATGTAAGTCAAATTTTGAAATTAAGATATCTTGAACATTTTGTGAGCGAGAGTACTGTAATTTTGTACATATGTATCTGGTGGTAGTCTACGTGATTTTTCCAAAAATAGCCGGGATCGGATCAAAGGGCGTGGCACCGCCCATATAAGTCAAATTTTGAAATTGAGATATCTTGCAAAATTTGTTAGAGAGAGTCCTGTAATTTTGTGCATATGTATCTGATTGTAGTCTACGTGATTGTTCCAAAAATGGGCGGGATCGGACTAATGGGCGTGGCCAAATCTTGAAATTAAAATATCTTGCGCAATTTGTTAGAGAGTGCTTTTATTTGATGTATATGTATCGGTGGCAAGATTCGTGATTGGTTCAAAAATAGACGGGATCGGAAATCTCCATCTAGGGCAACGAAGTGGACCGGGCCCAGCTAGTACTTAATAAAAATAACATGACAGCATGACACGACTCACACGTGATCTGTCAAAAAAGGCTATTTAAAAAAGTATCTCTACTTGATCACCCTATATAGCATAATTTCCTATAGATATGAACATTTGTAAAACCCTTTGTAATGTCCGCGATATTTGATTGGTTCAAAAATAGACGGGATCGGAAATCTCCATCTGGGGCAACGAAGTGGACCGGGCCCAGCTAGTACTTAATAAAAATAACATGACAGCATGACACGACTCACACGTGATCTGTCAAAAAAGGCTATTTAAAAAAGTATCTCTACTTGATCACCCTATATAGCATAATTTCCTATAGATATGAACATTTGTAAAACCCTTTGTAATGTCCGCGATATTTGCAATATTATTCTATAACAAAATTTTTGTAATCCAAAAATTCGACCTACACCGCTAAATTTTTTCAAAAATACTATTACGAATTTAATAAAATTAATATATTTACATCCTATGATTTCTGAGGGATAGACTGCCACCTGCATTTCCGCCATACACATCCCGCGACGAATACATTTCGAACACAAAACATTTAAGTTCAGAATTATTTTAGTATATAAAGCTATTATTACGCGCACGGTCAGTCCTAGGAAAAAGTGGTCAAACAAAGTTTGGGAGATATGAACAACAACTACAACTCTTTCTTTAACAAAAAAAAATATAATAATTTGGTAGGGATTTACAATGTGTCAAATCAAAATATGCCTCATATAAAGGGAAAAGCATACAAAAGTTTTAACACACTGTAAATCCTTACCCAATTACAATAAATTTTGTTTGTTAAAGAAAGAGTTGCAGGCCTTTCTATCCCCCAAACTTCCTTTGACCACTTTTCCCTAGAACTGTTCACACGCGAGATAATAGCATTATGTAGTAAAATAATTCCGAACTAAATTTTTTTTGTACAGAATGTATTCATCGAGGGATAATTTTCGCGAAAATGCTGATATTAATCTATTCATTTCAAATGTCGCGAACGTTACTTAGCGTCTTACAAATAATCGTATTTAAAGGAAATTGTGTTACAGTTCTAAATTTCTGCGTTTTTCTATACAAATCAAAGCTATTAAGTTGGTTTGGAGTAAAAGTATTGTTTTCGCCATGACTAGCGGAAGGAAGCAGATCCAATTTTGATCTATTCATAGTCGAATAGAGGGGATAATTCTGAACAAAACCTCATTAGCCATTTTTTGGCGTGAATCTAAGCCAACCTTCTATCCCTTTGGGACACGCTTTGTCTACAACACAAGAGTTTTTGTCGGAGCATTTTTATAGAGGGATACATAGGAATTTTAGGTAACTTCGGAACCGGCGAAGTTTGAGCAAAATGCTTTGGTGAGTATTCGTATGGCCGCTAGGACATTCTAATTCGACAATAAAAAAAATCGAAAAATTACATATAGGAGCCTCGTCGGCGCATCGACGATATATGTTATATACGTTCGAATTCATATCATACTAAAACAATAGCGAAATAATAAAATTAAACAGTTTATTTGCTTTTCTGAAAAATTAGGAAAAAAGCAATAGCAACTCTTGCCATTACGGCGATATGATTTCAGTTAGATTTTAATATTCAAAATTTTTATTTATAATTTTGATTAAAGTACAAAAGAGTGCACGTATATGTACGCTTTTGGAATCCGCTATTGTTAAATAAATAAAGAAAGAAGAGATGTATTCAAACAATTTTAAGCACACCCAAGAAGTATTACTCATTGCGCGTTGTCATATATTTTACTTGGTTGGCCAATATACCTTCATTCTAATGTAAGCTACGTCGACAAAGGATATTGCATTCTAAATATTCCAAATTGTATTTCGTCAAATTTTAGTGATTCTCAGTCGACACAAACAAATGGAATTCATTCGATTTCTCTTACCAATGAATTCCACACAAATTTCAAAAATTCATCAAACTTTGATCGCCTCTCCTGGAAAACTGTCTTAATGCACTTAGCATAGTTTAGAATGGAGGTACCGATATGGGTCATAACTTATAAATGTATCCATAGCTTTTAAAATATGGAATAAAATGTATTTGCTATTAGTTATGGATTTTTTTAACCAGCAAAAAACATTTTTTTTAAACAAATATTTTTCTTTCCATATTTTTAATGACTGCTACTAAGACAAAGGTTCTACGTAAGAGTGAAATATGTAAGCCCTCCTATATATTCCTTAAGTGTAAAGCGTATACCGGCTCTATCGGGCTTATACTTAAAAAAAATATAGTACAAATACTACACTCAAAGAATTTTGTGAGTACCATTAGCAAAAATGTTTGTTGTTTTAACAGTCTGTGTATGCTGAAAAAGGGAAAGCAGACTACGTCTGTTATTTTATCAATCCTATGGTTGTTATTTTAGCACACAAATTTGAATGCTACTATAGCAAACTAAAACAGTTGTTTTAGCAAACAATTTTGTTATTATTTAACAGAAATAGCGGCTGGCGGAACAAACTATTTTTGTTATTCTAGCATACGTCTTCTTCTTTTTTATTTTAATAAAAGTAATACAAATTTTATATTTTCCTGATATTTGAGAAGAGTATATCAACCAGGATTCCAACCTGAAGTTATTCAGCCCATATATTGATAAGCATATCAAGCTGTGAAATCTGTATGTACGCTTGATCAAAAAATATAAATGAAAAATAAATCATTTAGTAAAATTTAATAGCTATAGGAGCATCCGCCAGCGGAATGCGTTTGTAATGTGAATTAACAAACAACGAAAATTTCAATTTAATTCGGCGTAAAGTATTTTACACTTCCAAGGGTGCTACTTAAATAGCCGACGTCGGCGCACGATGTCTGTCAAAGAGGGCTACTCTTGAATGCTAGGGAAGCATATTACGTCTGTCAATTTGGTATGCGAAATAAACATTTAATATGAGATTTTGTCATCTGCACAAATATGAATATATTTATAACTTATCACAAGCACATTTTAATGGAAAAAATTGGTTTCAGTGGTAAGGAATACAAATTAAACACCGCTTCTTTTTTAATTTTCTTTTTTCCATAATAAAGCATGTCTATGTCCCGATTCACACGAGGCAATTCGGTATTTGCAGGAGATGAAGGCAGCAAAGTGTGAATGAAAAACACAAAACGGATTGCTAGTACAAGAAACTACTTTCCCAATTATCTTCCGCATGCCTCTCCTACAGACACCGAATTTCCTTGGAAAATTGCCGGGTGTGTTGTTCGTCGCACTGTACACGAGGCAATTTTATCAGCGGATTAACGGTGTATGTATGAGAGGCAGTTGCAAAGTCTGCATTTACATGATACTTTTTTTTAAGTATTAAGTATATTTATCGGCGTTTTGTGGGCGAGAGAGGCATTCGGAAACGGGGGGAAAAAGTATGCCGTACTCGTACTTGTCGTACTCATCGTTTTGTGTTTTTCATTCGCACTTGGAAACAACAACAATTCACACAGGAAAAGCCGAAACAAAACAAAAGAAAACCAGTAAGGAAAGGCTAAAGTCGGGCGGGGCCGACTATATAATACCCTACACCACTCTCGTAATACTGAATAACTCTGAAATATAAATTTTGTAATTCATGTATAAATTGTTTACATAAATTTACTATTGGGACATTTTATACTTAAATAATACACTGTACAACAGTGTGGTGTAGGGTATAAAAACGATTGGATGTAAAATACAGCATCTATAAGACTAAAGGGTCAAATCGGACGAAAGATATGTATGGGACCTATATCTAAATATTAACCGATTTTCTTCAAATTCGGCAATGTTGGTTCATGGATCAAGAAACTCTGCCATTCTAATTTTCAAAACGATTGGATGTAAAATACAGATTCTATAGAACTAAAGGGCCAAATCGGACGAAACGTATATATGGGAGCTATAGCTAAATCTTAACCGATTTTCTTCAAATTCGGTAGTGTTGGTTCATGGATGACGAAACTCTACCATTCTAAATTTCAAAATGATTGGATGTAAAAAACAGCTTCTACAGGACTAAAGACCAAAATCGGACGAAACATATATATGGGAGCTATAGCTAAATCTTAACCGATTTTCTTCAAATTCAGTAGTGTTGGTTCATGGATCAAGAAACTCTACTATTCTAAATTTCAAAAAGATTGGATGTAAAATACAGCGTCTACAGGACTAAAGAGCAAAGGACGAAACATATATATGGGAGCTATAGCTAAATCTTAACCGATTTTCTTCAAATTCGGGAATGTAGGTTCATGGATCAAGAAACTATACCATTCTAAATTTCAAAACGATTGGATGTAAAATACAGCTTCTATAGGACTATAGGGCGATTTCAACCAAATTCAATAGGGATCTTTACAGCTGCGAGATACTCTAAACTGCAAAATTTCAGAACGATCGGAGTGAAATTTCGACCTGTAGTCGACGAACAACTTTACATGGTCAGACGGACGGACGGACAGACATGGTTAAATCGACTCAGCTAGTGATTCTGAAACAAACTTATAATACCCTGTACCACAGTGTGGTGTAGGGTATAATAAGTATAAGTATTGAAAAAAGTACGTGTGTGAACGTAAATACTTTTTCAAAAGAGAATAAGACGTTAAGTTACTTAAAATAAAAGTACCATGTCAATGGTGACAAAGGGAGGGGAAAAACTCTCTCGTACTCGACTGAATGTTTTGTTTTTCATTCGCACTTGAATCAACAACAATACACACAGGAATAGCCGTGGGAACGCAAAGGCACGTTCAAAAAAGAATTAGAGAATATAAAAATCGCCTTGAGTAAATGGGACTTTCCATTTTAAACCGAAAATTTCACAAGCAATTGCCGTCCTGTGGCAACAACATTTTTCAGATATAATTTCAAGTATAAAAATCGTCTATGCACAGGATGATACAATCTTGCGAAATTTTCTCTTAATACTCACCCTAAGCATTTAGGAATTCTTTTGTTTTTTTTTTAAATTTTTTTTGGGCATACACAAGACTTAGTCCTAATTCACACAAGGCAACTTTTTCCAAGCAAGTGTCAAAGTTTGTAGGAGATAGAGGCAGGCGGAAAGAGCTCTATGTCTCTCTCTCCTACAAACTTTGACACTTGATTGGAAAAAGTGGCCGAGTCTGAATCTGAACTTACTTTTTGCAGTTTTATTCGACTCCTATTTCCAATATTTATAATCCAATGAACAAATACAAATATTGAGAACCTTAACTCGATAAATAGATATCGTCGACAAATTATTTAATTTTTTTTTCAAAATATACATTTCTCGTCGCACGAATGACATTAACCTTTTTGATTTTAAATGGTAGTTGAACTTTATGATGTAAATTATTGCAACTTTTGTATTAGCAGAAAAAATGTTTGCTGAAAATTAGCAGGCATTGTATGTTATCAACAGCAAACTTTTTTCTGGGTGTATGTATGTGTTTTTCTATTTTTTCAGAATATTAAATAAACTGTTTCATTTTATTATTTGGCGACATTTTTAATATGATATTAATTAGGAATTCGGAGGCACAGACATATCGTCGCACAGTGTGCTAAAATGGAAAACAATTTACATAATTCTGCCATTTCAAAACCACTTATCGTATGGCGATGAAATTGGGTGTGTATACAAGAAGTGTTAGAGAGTTTAAGTACGGAACTTGGGCCCCCTATCTCATACAGGGGCGGAGCTACAGGGCCCTAAAGTTGACCATATACAAAATTTTCATCGGTTTCTAACTTTTGAATGGAGTATCCGATTTGAGTGACCTTTTTTCTGTGGATTTTTCATTTTTTCGCCGACTATGCCTTGGAGCTTAGCCAATATCTCAGTCAAAAGTTTTCATATTTTGTTTGCGGATTGCCAATAAAATTTACCATATCATGAACAAAAGAATCGATAAGATATGTCAAGAAATAAGAAAGTTATGGCCCTATAAAGTCAAATTTTTGAAAAATTTTATTTTTGGAGATTTTGTGGCGAAAAAAGTGAAATTCGTATTTAGGTCTTGTAGAAAAAGTTTGTTACACAAAGTATATCAAATTTATACTCATTTTAAAGGACACGTTTCACATAATCTGTTAAAGAAAATACGAAGCCAAAATTTTAATTGGTGTGGTTGTCACCCTTCTCCGATTTTGACCTTTTTTTACATACATAAGTTTGACCGATTTTCTCCTATCGCAAAGCTAAATTGTTAATTTTTATACCCTACACCACACTGTGGTACAGGGTATTATAAGTTTGTTTCACGGCAGATGTTTGTAACACCTGAAAATAACACAGCTAGACATACCTTAAAGTATACCGATCGACTCAGAATCACTAGCTGAGTCGATTTAACGATGTCCGTCCGTCCGTCCGTCTGTCCATGTAAAGTTGTTCGTCGATTACAGGTCGCAATTTCACTCCGATCGTTCTGAAATTTTGCAGTTTAGAGTATTTCGCGGCTGTTAAGATCGCTATTGAATTTGGTTGAAATCGGTTCAGATTTAGATATAGCTCCCATATATATCTTTCGTCCGATTTTGCTCTTTAGTCCTGTAGAAGCTGTATTTTACATCCAATCATTTTGAAATTTAGAATGGTAGAGTTTCTTGATCCATGAACCAACATTGCCGAATTTGAAGAAAATCGGTTTAGATTTAGCTATAGCTCCCATATATATGTTTCGTCCGATTTTGCTCTTTAGTCCTGTAGAAGCTGTATTTTACATCCAATCATTTTGAAATTTAGAATGGTAGAGTTTCTTGATCCATGAACCAACACTACCGAATTTGAAGGAAATCGGTTAAGATTTAGCTATAGCTCCCATATATATGTTTCGTCCGATTTGGCCATTTAGTCCTATAAAAGCTGTATTTTACATCCAATCGTTTTGAAATTTAGAATGGTAGAGTTTCTTGATCCATGAACCAACATTGCCGAATTTGAAGAAAATCGGTTAAGATTTAGCTATAGCTCCCATATATATGTTTCGTCCGATTTTGCTCTTTAGTCCTGAAGAAGCTGTATTTTACATCCAATCATTTTGAAATTTAGAGTGGTAGAGTTTCTTGATCCATGAACCAACACTACCGAATTTGAAGAAAATTGGTTAAGATTTAGTTATAGCTCCCATATATATGTTTCGTCCGATTTGGCCCTTTAGTTCTATAGAAGCTGTATTTTACATCCAATCGTTTTGAAATTTAGAATGGTAGAGTTTATTGATCCATGAACCAACACTACCGAATTTGAAGAAAATCGGTTAAGATTTAGCTATAGCTCCCATATACATGTTTCGTCCGATTTGGCCCTTTAGTCCTGTAGAAGCTGCATTTTACATCCAATCATTTTGAAATTTAGAATGGTAGAGTTTCTTGATCCATGAACCAACACTGCCGAATTTAAAGAAAATCGGTTAAGATTTAGCTATAGCTCCCATATATATGTTTCGTCCGATTTGGCCCTTTAGTCCTATAAAAGCTGTATTTTACATCCAATCGTTTTGAAATTTAGAATGGTAGAGTTTCTTGATTCATGAACCAACACTACCGAATTTGAAGAAAATCGGTTAAGATTTAGCTATAGCTCCCATATATATGTTTCGTCCGATTTGGCCCTTTAGTTCTATAGAAGCTATATTTTACATCCAATCCTTTTGAAATTTAGAATGGTAGAGCTTCTTGATTCATGAACCAACATTGCCCAATTTGAAGAAAATCGGTAAAGATTTAGCTATAGCTCCCATATATATGTTTCATCCGATTTGGATCTTTAGATCCAATCGTTTTTATACCCTACACCACACTGTGGTACAGGGTATTATTTAAGTATAAAATGTCCCAAAAGTAAATTTATGTAAACAATTTATACATGAATTACAAAATTTATATATCAGAGTTATTCAATATTACGAGAGTGGTGTAGGGTATTATATAGTCGGCACCGCCCGACTTTATCCTTTCCTTACTGGTTTTTATTTATTTGTATTAGGGTGTAAAATCGACTGCAAAGAGAATCCCGAGCGCGGCTTTTCATATCAAAAAATGTAGGACTTAAAGTAAAAAATCCCATTTTTGGGGATTTTGATGTTTTTTTTGGGAATTGAGGGATTTTCCATTAGAAATGTCCACATGTTGCGTTTGATTATTATTTCTAATATCAAAATAAAGAACTTTAAAAAATGCATCGAAATATATAAGTTACCATAGTTATGTTGTTATCGACCAACTCCAATTATAGTTAAGTTATTCTCACCTCATTAGACCTACCCCATAAACACTCACAACACGCGCAGACGAATGGCATATCATATTTCGTCAATCCACAGGTAAATGGTTGCGAAATGATGATTCGCTAGTTCCACTTGCGGTGCATTCACCCAACGTATATTCATATTCGCTGGGAGAATGCAAAGGCAGCAGTTTCCCATAATTACTTACAAACTGTCAATTAATCATAAAAATAGTATTAAGCTTGGATTGACCAAAATAAAGATTCAGATTCTTTAACACGTCCGAGTAGTTCGGACAGGAATTTTCCGTGTTTAACTGGCGCCCAACGTGTTTTAAAAGGTTTTTTCCCTTTAAAGTTTCCGTATCGAAATAAAGAAAAAAGAACTTAAGGGTTTTTTACTTTTACCCCTAACGTGTGAACAAAGTGTGAAGTGAACGGTTTTATCGTTAATCTTGTTCCAAATAAAATCTCCGTATAGAGATAAATAAAAAAGGTGAACTCTGCGAAGACAGAACAATAAGATCTTTCGGCACAAACAAAACGGTTTTATCGTTAATATTTTTCCAAAAAAATCTCCGTATAGAGATAAATAAAAAAGGTGAACTCTGCGAAGAAAGAACAATAAGATCTTTCGGCACAAACAAAAGAACTCAAAGGTTTTTTTACTTTTGCCCTTAACGCGATAAAAAAGTGTAGTGTAGTAGTGTAATAAAAGACAAAAAAAGTCTTGACAACAGCTACATTGTGGTAAAAAAGGAAAAGAAGAAGCCTAGAAAAATTCATCAGAAGTAGACAGCTGATAAAGAAACCGGAAGAGGACAACACATAACGCAGTGGACAGACGCAAATACTGGATTATGAAGATATCATTTCTGTAAGTACCAATTTAATTTCAAGAATTGTAGAAAAAGAAATTTATTCAGGATTAGAAATTTTGAGATATAAAAAAAGGGACTTACAGTTTTTTTTTTTTCAAAATTGGCATACAAGAAAAAAATATTCTGAATTAGTAATTTCGAGATAAAAGAAAAAAACGTAATTGATTTCTCAGAAAAAAATATTCTGTACTCTCCAACGCATTCAATTTCTTTTATTCGGGAATTCCTTTAATATTCGACATGGCGAGCAGAGAGGAGGTTGTAGGGCTTGTGACCGCTGCAGTTGACGCTATGACAGACGACCTAAGGGAACAGATCACTGCTCTTACACAGCGGTTTAGTGAATTTAGCGCACCGAAGGTGGAGACTTACGAACCGGTGACTTTAGGTAGGAGTCGTGGAACTTCACTGGATTTGATAAATTCACTTCCTGAATTCCGGGGGGATATGCCCTCTTATCCAGCGTGGCGAGATGCAGCGTATTTTGCTACGGGATATTATGGGGAAGGGACAGAGAATTATTACATAGCTATGGGGATATTAAGGAATAAGATCACAGGAGTGGCTAATGATAAATTGTCGTCATTTAACACGGTACTTAATTTCAAGGCAATAATTGCAAGGCTGGATCAGTGCTTCGCAGATAAACGACCTCTTCAAGTATTGGAAAATGAGCATTTTGAGGCAGGGCAAATTGTCAATAACGGACTTTTACGACGAAGTCGACAGACACCTGACGTTAATAATCAACAAGAACAAGATGAGTTACCCTGGAAATGAGGAAGTGGTGAAGGCTCTGAATGAAAGAGCTAGGGATAACGCATTGCGTGTGTTTATTTCTGGTTTGAGAAAACCATTAAGCGACGTATTGTTTTCGACGAAACCAGGTGACTTGCCAACGGCCCTTGCCACCGCTCAAGAGCTGGCATCGGATCAGCGCAGGCAAGAGTTTGCCAGGATTTTCGCGGAGGACAGTGTTGCTCAGATATCGCGAGCACATAAGAAAATTGACAATTCCACTCATCCATCTTGTAAACGTACTTATAACACAAATGGAGTAAACTCATCGCAACAGGAACCTGTGCCAATGGATGTGGACCCAGGATCATCCATGTTCAGGCGACCTACCAAATTTTCAGAACAACAACCTCAGTGTAATCGGAACGCCAATAAAAATCTAGCGGTAAAGCGTGACCGGGAAATTGGTTCAGGAAGGAGCGCACCCATTCAAAAACATCAACGGATAAACCATCTGAATAAAGATTCCACAGAAGAGAATGAAGAAGACGACTTGGCTTCTGAAAGCGAATTTTCGCAGTATGAAGAGGAGGAGAACGAACAAGTAGTTGAGGAGTTACATTTTTTAGAATAGGCTCACTCCTTCCCTTCAAAGTGAAGACAATAAAGGGCAAGGAGTTGAAACTACTAGTAGACACGGGGACATCGAAGAATTTTATTAGACCATTAGAAGATCTGGTTACTGCAGTTCCCATTGGGAAACCTTTTAATGTTAATACCCTAAACGGTTCGAATCTTATAAACGGGAAATGTACGATAGTTTTATTTAATTACATTACAACATTTTATGTGCTTGACACATTGCGGAATTTTGACGGAATTATTGGTTATGAATTTTTGAAAGAAATTAATGGTAAAATGAATATGGGTGATGATACTTTGACTTATGACAGAAATAGGAATCCCATTTTGGGAATGAATGAACAAATTAATTTTCACGCAGTTGATAGCGACTCGGTTCCACAAGATATAATTGAAGAATTCAATAGAATTCTTGCCGTTAATGCCAATGCTTTTGCCGACCCAAACCGAGCATTACCATACAACAGCAGTGTAGAAGCGACAATTCAAACAAAGAAAGATGAACCCATTTATTCGAGATCATATCCATACCCTATAACATTATCTGATTTTGTGAACAAAGAAATTGATGCTCTTCTGCGGGACGGAATAATTAGAAAATCCTTTTCCGCGTATAATTCTCCGGTACCCGTCGTAAGAAAAAAGGGTTTAGACGAGCAAGGGAAGCCAAATCATCGATTGGTAATAGACTTCCGAAGAATAAATGAGGAAACCGTGACAGTTAAATACCCAATGCCTGATATTCCAGTAATACTATCAAATTTGGGAAAATCACAATTTTTCACAACATTGGATCTAAAATCAGGATACCATCAAATCCTCCTAGCTGAGAAAGATAGAAAAAAGACAGCGTTCAGTGTCAACAATGCACCAAGCATTTTTCAGAACACAGTCGATGATATTTTGCGGGAATATATTGGCAAGATATGCCAAGTTTATATGGACGACATCATTATATTCTCCCCAGACGAGCATAGCCACTTGGAGCACATTAATATGATTCTGGACAAAATTAGGAAAGCCGGGATGAGAATATCAGCGGAAAAGTCAAAATTTTTTAGAACAAGAGTCGATTTTTTATTGTCACCAGGAACGGTATTACAACATGTCCGGATAAAGTAAAGGCTATTAGGGAGTTTCCGAAACCAGACAACTTGAAAAGTTTGCGTTCTTTTCTTGGACTTTCAGGCTTCTACAGAAGATTTATAAAAGACTACGCAAACATCGCTAAACCGCTAACAAAATATTTGGAAGGAGAAAACGGAAATATTCCTGCAAAAAAATCTTAAAGCGTGAAGATCAACTTAAACACGGAAGCACTCGCCGCATTTGAAAAATTAAGGAAAATTCTCTCATCAGAAGAGGTCATACTTTCCTACCCTGATTATGAAAAAAGGTTTCAGCTTACTACTGACGCATCTGCAGTTGCCCTCGGAGCAGTACTATCACAAGAAGGCAGACCAATAACAATGTTATCCAGGAATCTGACAGCAACCGAGTCAAACTATGCCACGAACGAAAGGGAATTATTAGCAATCGTGTGGGCTCTGAAGGAACTGAGACATTATTTATACGGAGTTTCAGACATTCATATTTTTACTGACCACCAACCCTTAACATTTGCAGTGTCGGATAAAAATCCGAATTCAAAATTGAAGAGATGGCGAGCTTTTATCAAAGAGTTCTCACCGAAATTAATTTATAAACCCGGTAGGGAAAATGTGGTAGCCGACGCACTCTCTAGACAGTCAATTAACCATACAGCGGAAGATTCGGTTGACGAGACGGTCCATAGCGAAATTTCTTTGACACGCGTCATAAATTCGGTCAAATACCCAATAAATCAATACAGAAATCAGATATTAATAACAAAAGGTTCCTCTGTTTCAAAAATAAGGAAAATAACTTATGATAAAACGGAAAATTTAATGGAAATTCTTGCGAAAATTATGAACCAACGGTAGTGAACGCTATATGCTGTGAACTGCCTATTTTGGCTGAAATTCAAAATTGTGTGATAACTCAATTCCCATCGGTGAAATTCATTCATACTGAAAAACTTGTTATGGACGTAATCCGTGAAGATGATCAGTGGGACATAGTAACCACAGAGCACAACCGAGCTCATCGATCAGTACAGGAAAATTTTGAACAGATTATTAGTGAGTATTACTTCCCGGGTATTAAAAAAAGACTAAGGTTTATCATATCCAACTCTAAAATTTGAAGAGAAAACAAATACCAACGAAAACCAAATAAAGTAAAGATAGCTCCAACACCAATTCCATATTACCCTGGCCATATTCTGCACGTTGATATTTTAATAACAAATAAATGTAATTTTTTAACGTGCGTGGATAAATTTTCAAAATTTGCGATACTTGTTCCCATTGCTTCTAGGAATGCAATGGACATCGAAACAGCTCTATTCCACATATTTAATAGATACGGGAATGTGAAGCTGGTCGTATCCGATAATGAGAAATCATTTCAATCGAGTTTAATTGGAACATTCCTTCGGGATCACTACGGAGCGGAACAGTTTTTCGTACCACCAATGCATAGTGAAAGTAACGGCCAAGTAGAGAGATTTCATTCGACTCTCCTCGAGATTGCGAGATGCGTGAGGGCGCAACAAAATATAGATGATATAACGGATTTGTTACTTTTATCGACATTCAAATACAATAATTCGGTACATTCAGTTACATGGAAGAAACCGGTTGACATCATAAACTCTATATCGGACAACGTTTTGAAAGAGATAACTGGAAAGTTAGAATTAACCCAACAAAGATCTTTGAGGACACATAATGAAAATTCGTCATTTAAAATCTTTCAAGGTATTTGTCAGAAGAAATCGTAGGCTGGGAAATAAATTTGACAAATGGTACGTTGAAGGGGTAATTGAACAGGATTTAGGAACAACGGTATTAATCAATGGAAGAAGGGTCCATAAAAGTAATCTGCGGTAACATTTTTTTCTTTTCTTCAGATTGTTTATGACTTTGACTGCTCTGGCATCAACTAAGGTGCTGGATTATACGGACTCACATTTCATAGCTGTAAGGGGCGGAGATGTTGCAATTTACGAGGACTTTAGATACATCGGACAAACTTGACGGAATACGACTCGATTTTGGATGAGAATATGAAATTATTAGGACATTTTAAGGACAAGAGAGAGACGGACATCATTATGGATCAGAATAGACAGATTCAGCGTTTGCTGCGAATACTCAGTGACTAAGCGACATAGAAGGTCGATCGACTTCATCGGATCGGCGATTAAATTTATAGCTGGGACACCGGATCGGGGTGACTTTGACCTACTGACTGCCAAGGAAGATATGTTGGTACAAAATAACAATAAACAGACTATTATAAATTCGGCAATACAATCTAAATTTAATGAACTGACAGATAGAATAAACATATTACGAAATGTATCTAGTGACTCAAATGCAATTGATGCTGATGAACTATTGCTGCTTGAACTTTTGAACATCAGAAATGGAGAAGTTATTTTTTTCCTGAGTCAATTATCGTTATCCATAAATCTTACAAAGACAAATGTTGTAAATCCCGTAGTTTTGGATAATGCTGAATTTAGCTACATTCTTGAGAATGAACTGGTACCAATAAGTTTAAATAATGTACTAAAAGCTAGTTATGTAAGAGTATATCAAACTAACAATACCATTTATTATGTTACTTAAATACCGTTACTTAAGGAAAAATGTAAATAATACAATAATATTACTATTAATGGCACGACCTTTTCTAACAATTCTAATAAGACGAAATGTATTGAACCTCCAAAATCCACCAAAATGCATGAACATAAGACATTCCGGACACAAAGTTAATCTTTCATTGCCCTATCTCCATAGAATTTTCTTAAGGAATACTGATTTACTAGAGCCAATTTGTGACGAGGTAATGAGGCATATGATATTCTTCATATTAATACTGTTTATTATTTTATTTCCAGTTGTTGTTATTTACTACTGTAAATACAACCGTAGACCGGTTCTACTTGACTTAGACGAAATAATTAGAAATTTACAAAGTCGGAGTAGGGACTCTCCGATTTGAAATGGGGGGCAGTTACCATAGTTATGTTATTATCGACCAACTCCAATTATAGTTAAGTTATTCTCACCTCATTAGACCTACCCCAAAAACACTCACAACACGCGCAGACGAATGGCATATCATATTTCGTCAATCCACAGGTAAATGGTTGCGAAATGATGATTCGCTAGTTCCACTTGCGGTGCATTCACCCAACGAATATTCATATCCGCTGAGAGAATGCAAAGGCAGCAGTTTCCCATAATTACTTACAAACTGTCAATTAATCATAAAAATAGTTTTAAGCTTGGATTGAACAAAATAAGGATTCAGATTCTTTAACACGTCCGAGTAGTTCGGACAGGAATTCTCCGTGTTTAACTTATACATTTTTAAGACTTTTATGCCGTATTTACATTTCTGCCTATATGCAAAATATTTTTTTTTAATTTTTCCCTACATTCTTGTATATATCAGTCAATATGCATTGATTTCTTGTAGATCACAGTTTTTATCAAACAATAATAAAATGTAGTAAGATTTACCTTTCAGAAAATATTGTTTTATGGCACCATTTCTAGGAAACCCTTAATGATTGACAGGTATAAAAATATTTGTTGTAATGTTCATTCATATAGTTAATAATATTCATTCATATATGATTTTTGTCATTTCCCATATTACATGTATCAGGTAGATATGTCAGGTATATAATTGTTTTCATATAAATATAGCATCTTCGAGAATGTATATCATTACCAATTTTGAAAGTATGGCGTTAACATTTAAGAACTCGCCACTCTTTTTTATTTTGTGTGAAATCCCATTTCACACTTTTGAGGAAAAAGTCCGTAGAATAGTAGAATTTATCGAAGGAACCTATAAAATTAAAGTATTAAAAAGCGAAATCACAAAAATAAAAAATGTGTTAAAACATTTATGTAAAGTGGGCAACAGCAAAATCGCGTTCAAAATTTCTTGAAAAATATTCAGATTGGCTCGAGAACAACACAGATTGAACAATTTGTTCTTCATCTGTTGGTCCACCCCATAAACCTTACGAGGATGTATCGACAAGAACTAAGAAGAGGCGTTTGTCCAATAATCCTTCGGCAATGATTTCTGAGGAAATTACGGATACTTTTAAGGCAATGTTGGAAAAAGAGAAAGAACCAACTGATGCTTTAAAAATTGCCGGTGTTCTTCAAACAGCATCGCCGAAACGTCTAAGGAGAATTGTTGAGAGTATTTCGACACCATCATCTAAGTCAGTTTTTACAGATGAAGAAGCACACCTACAACACACTGCGGAAGGAATTGTCCGAAAAAGGAGTCGATGTCTTACCTTCATATAACAAAATAAAGGACAAAAAGAAGTCTATTATTCCTTCACCGCTACAAGTTTCTCCAAGTGGAGTCAGTATTGGTCATCCTAACCTTCTGAAAAATACAGCATCGAGAATAGTTTCCACTCTTACTACAGAACAGCTGAGTTCAATGGATAATTGCGACTTATGTGCAAGTGGTGATGTGATGGCTTATCAACCCTTCCTGAATACAAACAAGTATCAACAAGTCCGAGCGGGACAGATTATAGAAGTGTGTTCACGGCATCATTAGTTCTCCTCAGATTATGAAAGAGAGAAGACACGGATTGTTCCTCAACTAGTTTTGATGACATTTGGATAAATTCGACTCCAGGATCAAAAAACTTTTGTAGACCAATATGGTTTGAGTATACAAAAGAGTCGGCTACCAACACACAAAACCTGGTTGATCATATTGAGAAGGAAATTAGGGAGCTGGAACCCATATCCATCAAAATATTGGACTACAGCTTCACAATCTCCTTCATCATAAATTTCACTATGGTCGATGGGAAAGTTTGCAATGTTGTTACGGGAACATCATCTACGTGGAGATGTACACTATGTGGAGGAAAAAAACGAAATTTCGGATTAATCGAAGAACCCAACAATAAACACATATGTTCTAAAATTTTTAATTTCCCCATTACATGCTCGCATACGGGTTTTAGAAAATTTCCTACACGTAGCATACGATTTGCATTATTATAGTAATTCAGAGAATGCAAACAAATTACCGGACAAAAAGGAATTAAAAGCATCGATAAAGTTCCAGAAAAAAGAATTCAAGAGGAATTTTGGAAAGAGACTGGATTAAATGTCGACAAACCACTAATGGAAATACAAATGATGGTAACACTGCAAGGCGTTTCTTCAAGGATTATAAAATCACATCTAAGATCACAGGAATTGATATGGAATTACTGAGAAAAATCAACATAATTCTAATGGCAATCAAAAGCAAGAACAAAGTGAATGCAAAAAAATTTGGAAAATACTGTCTAGGTATTTCGAAACATCTAATAGAACTGTATCCATGGAAAGATATGACTCCAACAGTACATACAGTATTGCGTCATGGAGAAACCCAGGAGGCACGAAATCGCGATTTTCGCAATGTTCAGCAATTTCACTCCCGAAAAAGTTCAAGGGAATTTCAAAATGAAGATGTATTTGTAAATCTTCTCCTATCTTCCGATCCCGTTCTATCTTTAATAAGAAGAAGATGGATATGTTACCGATCTTTGACATGTGACAATCCTGAGGAATACAAGGATTTGCTTTATCTCCTAGACATGGATTATTCAGATTATTTTACAGAAATAAAATATATATTACAGAAATAAAATAAAAAAATAAATTATTTTTCTCAAGAAGTGGGTCTTTTGCTTACAAAATGGGTATACACAAATTTAAGGCAATAAGAGTCACATCAACATATTATATAGGCCGACATCTTTTATCCTTCTTACTCAATTTTATGATTGTTCTTCTTACAAAATTGTATTATTGTTTGATAAAAACATGTGATCTACAAGAAATCAGTGCATATTGACTGATATAATAACCAACCAACAAGTACAAGAAGGTAGGGAAAAATTAAAAAAAAATATTTTGCATATAGACAGAAACGTAAAAACGGCATAAAATTCTTAAAAATGTATATATTTCGAAGTTTAAAGTTCTTTATTTTGATATTAGAAATAATAATAAAACGCAACATGTGGAAATTTCTAATGGAAATGGGATTTTTTACTTTTAGTCCTATATCTTCGATATGAAAAGCCGCGCCCGGGATTTCCATTGCAGTCGATTTTATTACATAAATTGGATTGAAGAAAATCGATCAAACTTTTGAAATTTATATAAAAAGAGGTCCAAATCGGAGAAGGGTGGCAACGACACCAATTAAAATTTTGAAAGATTGATGAAACGTCTCCTTTAAAATTAGTATAAATTTGATATACTTTGTGTAACAAACCTTTTCTACAAGACCTAAATAAGAATTTGACTTTTTTCGCCAAAAAAATCTCCAAAAATTACATTTTTTCAAAAATTTAAATTTATAGGGCCATAACTTTCTTATTTCTTGACATATCTTATCGATTATTTTTTTCTCGATATTGTAAATTTTATTGGTAATCAATAACAACGCGAACAAAATCGGTATACTTTTGACATAGATATTGGCTAAACTCCAAGGCAAAGTCGGCGAAAAAATTAAAAATTCAAATTTAAAATCCACATATCTCGGAAACTATTCAAGAAATCTTCAAGCTATAAAGTGTTTATTGTAGGTCTGGTCTAGGAGTATCCACAGAATAACAAAATCAAATCGGATACTCCATTCAAAAGATAGAAGCCGATGAAAATTTTGTATACCCTGTAGCTCCGCCCCTGTATCAATCAATCATGAGATAGGGGCCCAAGTTCCGAACTTAAACTCTCTAACACCTCTTGTATACACACCTAAAATTTCATCGCCATACGATAAGTGGTTTTGAAATGGCAGAATTATGTCCATTTTTTTTTCATTTTAGCCCACTGTGCGTCGGTGCGCCGCCGAAAACTCCTATGTGTTTTTTACTAGTTTTCAGTAGAGACAAAAAACGTTGCTATTTCGTCCAATCGCGATATATTTAATATCTTAGATTTTTGAATTTTTCTTTTAACTATTTACCACCAATATATCATAACAAAATTCGTATATGTGAAAATGTATAAAATATAGGATATTTTGTTTGGAGCACATAAGAGATTTGGCATTCGAACGTTCACAGCGTGAAAGTTGGGTAGATTGTGTAGCATGTAACGTTCCGACGATCATCGTCTTTTAATGGCTTGTTCTTATGAACCTACTTCAGCGGCACGCACGTAGTTCCGGCTACTCGCTCGTCGGCTAGTGGGAGGGTTCTTTCACTGTTTGAGTTCAGTATCGAACAAAACTACAAAAAAAACTATTTTATTTTATGCGTGCTGGAGGATTTTATTAAATAGTGGAATAGAAAAGAGATCGGAATTCCTAGATTTTGTGGTAGTGAGAAGTTTCTCGATGCAAAGGTGTTGGCATCGTATGATTCGCCCGCCCAACCATGACCAATACTAAAGCCACTATAACCAATATTTTTGTTGCATTGGCCCCACTGTGACTACCCCTTTATACCATTTATTCCCCCCGAAACCAAAATATTCAGAAATTTATTTACAATTCATGATTAATTTATTGAAAAAGAGAAAAATAAAATCGACCAATTGACTGGTTTCTTAATGGGTTTATCATTCAAATAATAGTAACAGTAATACTGATGTAATAATTAGCATTTCAAATTATTTCACCAAAAACTAATAATTATTTAATTGGTTAAACTATCCGAAATTATATAACATGTGTCTACAATTATTATTAACAAACAAGCAAATCAAATAAATGTGGGTGCAGAATCAAAAGGAAAAAAAAGCTGAAAAAGATATATCCAGTTCGGATATCATGGGTTAAAGACAAATGTAGAAAAAAAAACATGCAATAAACAAATTTAAATATGCAAAGCAACTGTTTTCTTCTTTCAGATTGAACAACATTTGTTAGTTATTTTACTATAAAACAATAGAAGAAATCAAGTTGCGTTTTGCGATAATATTACTGTGTGCAGACTAATTTTATATTATATTTCATTCTTCTTTTTTTTATTTTCAATAATTCAGACTCTTAGAAAATCCGTTTTTTCTTTATTTTAAATTCGTCGATAATTCAAGGTATTTTTACGTTTTTTGTCTTTTATTCCTACACTTGAAATTTTCGGCAATTCAAAGGGTTAGAACAAACATCTTTTTAACTCATCCATAGGATTTTCTTTTTATTTGTATCGTTTATATAGCCCGGTATTAGAACGATCGATTAATACGAGTAGACTTTTTTTTCTCAGCCATGAGGATCTTTTAAAAGTTTAGCCAACACAATACCGAAAATGTTTGCAAGAAAAATCCCAGTAAACGTACAATATAACAACTTGAAAATCGAAATCAAGAATTTCGTCAGAGTCCGGGGTTGAACCCGGAACCTCACGAGACTAAAGCGGAGTGCTTATACGCCGAGCTACCGTGTCACTGAAGCTACTGTAGCCAAGTGGCCACTAAATATTTGTACGGCTAGGATGTTTGTCACAAAATTTGATTCCTTTGTAACAACTCAATTTACGTTTAATGGAACAATTGAATTGCTAACAAAAGGAATATCAAGGGGAAAAAAAATAATTAAAATGCACTTACAATAACAAGGTCCCACGATGAAAGATCTTTCCTCGGGTGCTCTTACAGGTACATAATGATGTCTTGAATCGATATTTTTTTGTCGGCATATACTCGCGTTGAAACAGATAACGCACACACACTAATATGTCCAATATTACAATGTCTTTTTAGTTCATTTATAGGAGGATTATTGCTTTTTGTTTTCCTTTGATTTGCACTGTCACATATAATGAATAGTATGTTTACAAAATCTATTTTTAATTTTTTTTAATTAAATTTTTTCTCTTAATTAAATAAAAACGTCTCTTTTTTGTGACTATATAATACATTTTTTTAAAATTGATTTTAAATTGAAAATTCTGTATAGCTTGATATATAGTTTTTTCCTTTCTGCACTGATAACTGGGTTACAGGTTTCATCTTCACATATTTTTTTATTTAATTGGGTTTATTATTTGTTTGGCATTATTTTGTGTTGAATAAAGTACGGCATTTTTATATTTTCACTCGAATTTTGCTAGGGAATATTGTACGAAACAAATAATTTTTTTCCACTCGATAGGACTTTTTCCCCTTTTTTGTTCCACAAAAAAAAATTGTTATTCCTCCTACGGAAAGAGGAATCACACTATAGATAACACACAAAAGGAGCTCAAGGATGGTGTCTCGTTTTAGTCATCGAAGAATTACGGATTTCACGCTGAGGGTTGTCTGTTCCCAAGTAAAAAGGTTAATAAGTGCCAAAAGTGTGCTGTTTGGAAGATACTGAAGAAAATAAAAAGGAGTTAAGTTTTTCCTGCAATGCAGGGAAAGTTGAGAAAAGGTTACCTTTTCCTTCCGATGGCAAATGAATAAAAACCCAAGGATTTTCTCCGTCACTCAGTCACAGAAAAACCTATAGGCCAAAAGCAATAAAAGAAATATGTCGACAAACTCTTTTTTTTTTAAACCAACTCACTTGATCCAATACAGGATGAAAAACCAGGACTTCAAAAAAAAAAGAAAGTTTCGCTGATATGTTGGGAAAGTGGTTGCCTAGACAAGAGTTGTGTCCACACAATATATAAGCAATCTTAGCCACCAATATACAAACAAGTAATCTTACCAACGTGTCAGTGTACGAATAAGCAAAGGGAAAGGCTTGATGCCGTGTACACCAGAGCTATTTATAGACACATTGGGATTGGAATGGATACGCTAATTCAGCAAAGTTTCGTTGAATTCCTGGTGGAATCGTATGTACATACTTAAAAGGGAACACATATACTCAGACAGGTACAACCACCACCAAGGCAGCATTCTATTTTTAGCCTAGCGGGTGAAGCAATCTTCAATATGCGACAGTCTAAACGAAACTATAACAAGGTAGGACGTTTCATCCCCTAAGTATAGGCTAAGGCCTAGTGTGGCGAACTGTGGTACCAGAGGTCCTGAGTTCAAATCCCAGCTTGGATGAAATTCTTTAATAATATATATATTTTTTTATTTCTTAAAGGGGAAAAAAAAACTGTTTGTAAATTGAAAGCCGACAGCTACAAGCGACCCTACATTCCCCCCCCCCCCCCGACAAAATCAGATTTGGGGAACCACAGGAACTCAAAACTGATCCCGATTGGAGCTGAATGAAATCGCTGTACAAATAACTATTGTTTCATGTCTTTTGCATGATATTTTCCGACTGACCTACCACTCAGATCTTCCAACTCGTAATAACAATTACCAATTTTCTTACGAACTCTTGCTTTTAAAAATGGATGTGCTAATTTTGCATTATAGCCTTTCTCAAAACAGCTCTGTGAGAAATTTCTCCTAAAAATTTCCTGACCTACCTCAAAGTTTATTTCCCGCGATCGTAAATTATAAGACCTTTCGTTCTGTTGTCGTCGTTTCTCCATACTTTTAGCAGCCCGACTCCTTATTAAGTCAAAGCTGTCTCCTCGATCGAATACCTGACCGAATACCATGAAATAAGGTGTAGTACCTATAGAAGCATGCATAGATGATCGCAATGAGCAACTAATACTGCTGAGGTACTCATCCCAATTACTCTGGTCATGTTTAATGTATGCCCTTATCGCGGATAGAACTGAACGATTGACCCGTTCAGATGCATTGGATTGAGGCGAATGAACTGCTGTAAATAAATGATTAACACCATACCTTTTCAAAAAGTCATTAAACGATTTCGACTTAAATTGAGAACCATTGTCCGAAATTATAGTTTCAGGAGTCCCAAAGGTATGGAAAATTTCCTGCTCCATATATTTCGTTATTATGTCAGCGGTAAATTTCTTCACTGGTTTCAAAAAACAAAACTTTGAAAAGTGATCGACGACAATAAATATCCCTATATTACCAGATTTCGAACGAGGATACGGCCCTAAAAAGTCAATATATAGTTTCTGGAAACATCGCTGAGTCTCTGGTGTTTTCCCCATTGGAGGTCGCATCACAAAATTAGGATGTTTTGTCCCCTTACAAATGCTACACGCGTTGCAAAAGTTCTTAATATCTCCCACAAGATTTGGCCAAAAGTAATAACGCCTTATTCTTTCTAGAGTCTTGTTAATTCCAGAATGGGAAGAAAGGGGATCATTGTGAGCTTTCTCGAGCAACTCTCCAATCATATCTTTCGGTATCCACAGCTTCCAGGCAAAATCATTTCTCAACTGCTCTCCGGTGCAGTGTTCCATCCGTCTATACAGGTATCCGTCTACTATTTTAAGGTCTGGAGTCTTAACAAGAGATTTCCTAACATTGTCTAGTAGGTCGACGTACTGTCTACTTTAAAAATGTGGCGATTGCAAATCAACAAACAGTCCCGTTCCATCTAAAGCGGACAACTCCATAAACTGTACCTCGGACAGATCCTCTGTGTTGGTCCGCGAAAGTGCATCTGGAACCACATTTCTGCTGCCTTTACGGTGCTCAATTTTAAAGGTAAAACCCTGAAGCTTCAAAGCCCATCTTGCCAACCGAGAATTGAGGTCTGTTTGGGACATGAGCCACTTAAGTGATGCATGATCTGTGATCACTGTAAACTCATGTCCTTCCACATACGCTCGAAACTTTTTAATACAAAGCATAGCAGCTAAGCATTCTTGTTCGGTGACGGAATATTTACGTTGGGCTTGGTTGAGCTTCTTCGACATGAAGGCGATTGGAAACTCGTCACCCTCCGCAGTTTTTTGCACCAATACGCCTCCTTTTCCAGTACTGCTTGCATCACAGTGTATGAAAAAGGGCTGTGTGAAGTCGGGACTATGCAGAACTGGGGCAGTGGATAAGATGGACTTCAAATCGTCAAAAGCTACACCAGCCTCCTCGCACCAAACAAATTTCCGATTACCTTTTAACAAATCTGTTAGAGGACTTGTGACAGAAGCATAGTTCCTTATGAACTTTCGGTACCAACCGGACATACCCAAAAAACGCCTAAGCTGCTTAACCGATCGCGGTGTAGGGTACTCAACAATCGCAGACACTTTATCCGGATAACTCCATTTCCGACTAGGTGACCCAAATATCTAACCTCGGTTACGCAAAACTTCGACTTTTCAATATTTATTGTCAACACGGAAAAACGGATTTGTCGCGAAATTTCCTTCAAAACTTCCAGATGTCGATCGAAAGAGTCGGACACTATCAACAAGTCGTCCAGATAAACAAACACTTCCGTTCTCAAATTCGCTGGAATCACCTTGTCCATCAGCCTTGACATCGTCTGTGGCGCATTACAAAGGCCAAAAGGCATGACCTTAAAGTGGTACAAGGGACGGCCAGGAACGTTGAATGCTGTTTTATCTTTCGACGACTTGTCAAGAGGTATTTGCCAGAACGCATCTTTCAAGTCCAAGCTCGTTATGTACTCGGCCTTAGGAAGTCTACTCAGGAAACCGTCAATGTGCGGCAAAGGATATGCATCCTTGACCGTCACTGAGTTGACCTTCCTACTGTCCAAGCACAAACGAACTTTCCCAGGCTTACGAACTAGCACCATCGGAGAAGACCAGGGGCTTTCCGACTCTTCGATCACATCCATTTCCAACATTCGATCTATCTCAGCGTAAATAAGTTCCTCAATAGCTGGGGAGGCTGGGAAATGTCTTTGCTTTATTGGAGTTGCATCTCGAACATTTATGACATGTGAAATCGCGTTAGTTCTTCCCAGGCCTTCTTTAGAGAATGAAGGAAAACTGTCAATAACTGATTTTAATAGACCCCATTCGGTGTCGGACATTGGTCGCTGATCAGAGAGTTCTGAAATTTCTTCTGCATATAATTTCTTGTTTAATTCGGACACAAGCCCAAGTGGTAATAAATCATAAAGCTGCCAAAAATCTATTCCGAGGTACAAATTTTGCGATAGGTTGGGTACAATATATAATGAAATTGTTTTGGTAACACCTCGGAAAGATATTTGGGTTTTAATAACCCCTGAAACAGACTGACACTTCCCATCCGCCGTCCTAACTACAGACTTAAACCTCTTAATATCTTTATTATTTTCCAATACATCCTTGGCTGTATCCGCCCCCAAGCAACTAACAGATGCTCCTGTATCAAGTAGACCGCTGATAGTTTTGCCAAGCAATTGAACCTGAGCGTAAGGTCTGATATCATTAGGCTTATCATATATGGAACTCAAAAGGGATCGTCGCGTATTATTCACATTATTCCAAAAACTTTTCATACGTCCAGTGGATCTCACTTGTTTGGCCGAAGGAATTTCATCGCCGAATAGTTCAGCTCTCTTAGCATTATATTCGGCTAACCGAACATGAAAAGGTTTGAAGTATGTTGGTGGAGCAAGGGAGAAACCGGAAGGAAATTTGTTTGTTGAACGATTAGGAAGGATCGAAGTAGAAGAAAATTGGTCCGGGGTAATTTCGAGAGCATTCGAAGAATCAGATTTGATCAAAGCGGACTTAGTATTTACCATAGGACTAGTGTATGGAATAATTTGATTTATTAATCGGTGTTCGTCCCGGATGTCTTCATCGGTTTGCGTGCACTTTTCAGTGCACTTGCTCCCGAGTTTTTTGAAGTGCATGAAGGGCAATTGGGTTTGTAAACATTAGAAACACCGCAACCATAACAGAAAACTCGTTTGTCATCTAAACAATCTTGATAGCGGTGTCCAGTTTTTTGGCAATTCCAACAGACTAGGGAAATAGCTGAAATTTGGTCTTCTGCAACAATGGTATCCTGAAGCGGATCTTCAAAAATTTCATTTATTTTGTTCCGTTGTACATACGGCTTCGAAACTGGGTGTTTCCTAGTTATGTCCTGGAGGAAATAATTCTCTTCGTCGAAAAATCTCGCGTAAATTAGCAACCGATTTAATTTGAAGATTCAAAATCTCATGTTGGATTTCAGGTAAAAGATTTCGCCGCAATATTTCAACCAAGACATTTTCCGACAAAGGCTCTGACAATTTATCTGAAATATTAACAATTGCTTCGTAGAAGGAATCAAAATTCTCGCCCTGTTTTTGTTTCCGATCTCGAATCATTTCTCGGAAATCAACATCTGTACGGGTATCTTCATATTCTTTCCTTAAGGCATTGCACAATTCTGGCCAACGAATTCGAGAAACTGATCGGTGGTAACACCAGTACCAATCATTAGCTTTGGCATCGAAAAGGGTAGAAATGTGACCACATAATAGATCAAAATCACCATTAAGGGTTTGTCTAGTTAAGGCTTCAATTCTATAAAGAAAATTATCTATAGACATGCCATTTGGGTCACCCGTAAATTTAATACGCCAGTTGAGAATGATATGTCCGACTTTGTCAGGACGAAAAGAGTTTAAAGAATGTGGAGAAGGGAGACGGTTAGGCGAATCCGCGTTTTGAGTAGAAAATTGTGACCGATTATGATGATTGGTGGACATATTGTTACCACCTGAAGTATTGGTGTTGGCTGGAGGAAGACCTAATAAACGTTCGATTGTCTGAACTTCAATTGGTGTTGAAGGTGGAGGGAAAGATATAGAAGATGGCAAAGGATGTCCCGGAAAACTAGATGGTTGTGCTGTAGTGTTGGCACGAGGCACAGCCCCTAACCTGCTGAAGCTTGTCTCAATCAATTTGGACAACTCCTGGCTAAGACTTGACATTAATTCATCCTGTTGAGCTTTCACGGCATTAACAACGAAATTCCTAATCTGCTCCGCTTGAACCGAATTTAAACCTGATGGAGCGGATGCACCTGTGCCTAATAGGTTGGAGTCGCCCCTGTCCGCATCTGGCAGAGAACCAGCTTCACCTGGAGGAGAAGACCCACGAATACCTGATCGACTAGAATCAAACTCCCTGGCTCTATGAGATTGGGACCTAGTAACCATTAATGATGGAGTAATGCCAACTTGCGCGGGAGTTGACATACTAAGGGAAGTCAAAGCTATGTTGCAAGTGGGACAGTTAGGGTTGGTTTTTGAATGATTGGTTAAACAAGACTTATGAAAGACATGTTCACAAACAGTAGTATAAGCGTAACCAGAATTTGCCACAGATTTTCGGCAAATTCCACAATCGGGAACTACTCCTGCGGTAGATAAATCTTCAGTACTTCTCGTAACCGGCATGATAATTAACAAGGGAAAAAAAATCGCTGAATGAAAACTAAATTTAAATAATTGCTCATTAAATTTGTGTTAATACCTTTTGTTCCTCATTAGGGAAAAACAGAAAGTTTAATTATATTTTAAAAAGTACGATTCGATAATTTATAATAGGATAATAGTTCGCAGAAAACGAAAATGAATGTAACTATTAAAATGGGAATACGCCAAATGTGATTTAATCAAAACAAGATATTTATATTTGATTTCGGGGATCAAAGTGGGGAAAAAGGTAGTCAAATCTCATAACATGTAAAAATCATTTCGAATTCCGGAAAATATAAGATTTGATAGAAAAGTAGAGCAAGCCTAGATGGTACTAATTCGAAATAAATCCAAACAGTCGTTTCCGGTCTAAAGCCTTTTAGAAGTGTAGGGTATTATTTTCACCAATACTTGAGTAAACGGTCTAACACTAGCATATGATTATCCAATGTTAGCAGTTCCAGTAAACACAACATACTAATGTAAACAATACAAGAGGATGGCTATGCGTATGTGAATAACTTTGGGTAGAGGGGGGTGCTGGAATTCTCCTTTTGGCGCTCAACTGATCGCGAGAGTAGAGTAGTTGGAGTCTTCTCAGCTGTAGTGGACTGTAGTTGGGGTTGATTGTTTGTTGAAGTGTAATTATTCCTCCCGCAACGAGGAATAATTACACGTAAGAAGCAGAAGAGCGGAAAAAATACAAGGAAAAGACAAGAGTTTTTCAGTGTATGATTAGAGTTTTATTTATAAGAGATGAGATGCTCACCCTTGTAGTGTTGTCAGCAAAGAGACAGATTACAATTCTTTTTCTAATTAAGAAAACTTGACAGTCCAAGTATAACGTTACTTTCGGACATACTTTAACTTGGCAATTCAAAAATATAATTTGACATTTTATAATATGGCAAATCTTAATCTATTACAATTCATTCAGGATAATTCATTCTCTTAATCTATTACAATGATTTTGGACAGTACAATTTTAACGACAAACAGTTCAAGTTTGTCCATGCCCCCGGCCTTGCACCTGTGCAACAGGCGATGTAACGCACAAGACCGAGGCCAAGGATATGATAGCCTCCGAAAGAATGCGTTGGTTGGGATTCGGCTGCATCATAGGCAACGCAAGCTGACGCCGCTGAGGTCCAAACTTTCGTTGCGGCGGTCGTTGATGTGGTTGATTTAGAGGTGGTTGAGGTTGCCGGTACGGTTGGTATCGTTGAGGCTGCCGGTGACGAGCGGATGTGGGGCGAGTTGCTGGACGACGTGCACCTTGATATGGTGGTTGACGTTGTGATGATTGGTGAGCTGGCGGACTCTGGCGCCTTGGGAGCGATAACTCCGGCCGGTCGGGGAGACTCGATGAGGAACTTGTGGACGGACTTCTTCGGGGGGACCGACTTCTTTGAGTGGAACGACTTCTTCGGGTGGAACGACTTCTTCGGGCGGACGGACTTGGTCGTATGGGCGAGTCCCACCGTATAGGATTCTTCCTCCTCGGATGACGTGGCACCATGGGGGTTGTACGCCGTATCTGGTGTAGTGGCTGCTGCTGCCTGTGTGTCGGCTGGGGAGATTGCGGCCGCACTCCAAGCCGGGCCAAAATGCTAGGTCGTTCGGGTCTGGTCGGTGAGGTGGTGCGTTCAGTGGCGGAGCTGTCCCTCAAGGTTTCCGGATGCAGCATAGTGTGATGCCTGGCACCGCAATTTCGGCATGTGAGCCCGGAATGGCAATTGTCCACGGTGTGACTCTTCGCTAGGCAGTTGCGGCAGTACCGGAATGTCCTGATGACCGAGCGTCGGCTTGAGACCCTCATCAGGACGAATTCCGGACAATACCTCAGTGAATGGCGCTGTTTGCAAAGGACGCACTTGTAAATTTCACGCACTTGGCTTGCAGAAACGTTGTTTCTGTAAGGGAAAAAGTGTTAGTATCTGTATGGAATATGAGGTGCAAGGGAAATGAAATATGAGGTAAGAGATGAGATTAAATATGATGTTTATAAGTTGGAATTTGGTTGACTTAAGAAAGGTAGATAGCATAATTTTACAATTGGCCTAGTAAGTGTACCAGAAGCAGTTTGGATATCAGCGACTCTGATATTTTTATCTGAACCATGATGCGTTTTTACTATTCTTCCGAGACGCCAATCGCTTGGGGGAAGTAAATCATCCATAATTACTACAAGATCTCCAGCTTGTAGATTTTGAGCAGTGTTTTTCCATTTATAACGTTTGTGTAGTGCTTTTAAGTAGTCATCCTTCCATCGTAGGGCAAATTGGTGATGGATCGCTTTCAATTTTAGCCATCTGTTAGTGAGGGATATGTTATTGGATATTGGCTCCGGAAACGACATTATGGGTGACCCTTTTAGAAAGTGTCCTGGGGTCAAAGCTGTTAAATCTGACGGATCATCGGATACAGCTGACATTGGTCGTGAATTGAGAACTCCTTCTATTCTGGCCAATACGGTCGCAAATTGTTCAAAGGTAAATCGGTGGGCACAAGCGATTCTTTTAAAGTGGTGTTTGAAACTTTTTACTGCGGACTCCCAAAGTCCACCCATATGTGGTGCATGAGGGGGTATAAATTGCCATTCAAATCCATGAGACGAGTATTTATCAGAAAGATCACTGGCGGTTGTGTGGATGAAATTTGAAAATTGTTTCAGAAGATTTCGGCTTGCCCCGATAAAATTTCTTCCATTGTCAGAAACTACACGACAGGGTAGTCCTCGCCTCCCAACGAAACGCGAGAATGCCGCCTCGAAAGCTGCTGAAGATAATTCAGAGCACGGTTCCAAATGAATGGCTTTGATTGAAAAGCATATGAAAATGCATGCGTATCCCTTTATGAGTGGAGATCGCCGTACTGAAGAACTTTTCAGATCGAAAGGTCCAGCGAAATCTATGCCGGTAATATGAAACGGAGGCGTAATCGTACATCTTTCTGGGGGTAAAGGCGCCATTATTTGTGAGCATGGTTTATGTTTGTACAAAAGGCATGGTTTGCACTTATGTATAATGCTTTTGATCCGCGGTTTGAGACGAGAAATATAAAATTCCGTTTGCACCATTCTGCACATTTGTGTGCATCCAGCATGAGCAAGGAAAGTGTGCAAGTGTATAAGAAATAAATGACAGAGACGAGAATTGCCAGGAAGAATGACGGGATATCGCTCATTGTAAGGCAGTGGCGCATCGACCAGTCTTCCATTAACACGTAATACTTGGTTCGAGTCGATAAATGGATTTAAATTCTTTAAGCTGCTTTTATCTGGTAACACTTCGGCCCTAATTAACGTATTGTAATCATTTTCGAAATATCTTTTTTGAGCTAGAGATATCAAGCGGTTTTTCGTGAACTTGACTTCCGATTGTGAAAGTGAAACAGAGGTTGGTCTGTGCAATCTACTGATAACACAGTTATTATAAAAACGAAATATATACGAGATCACTCGTAGTGCTCGCGTATATGAAGAAAATCGGCATAATATATCCGGTTCTTCTGTAATTTCATGAAGTGTTTGTATTTTTGATCGTTTCCCAATTTCTGGTGAAACTAATGGATTTTTCTTAGGTCATTCTGAGGCGGGATTCGTTAACCAACTTGGTCCATTAAACCATAATGGATTTATTGATAGATCTTGCGGTCTACAACCCCTCGTGCCGAGGTCGGCTGGATTATCATGTGTGGGAACATGTCGCCAAATGGAATTGGGAACAAGATCATGTATTTGAGAGGTTCTGTTTGCGACATACGTTTCCCATGTCCAAGGGGGTTTGGAAAGCCACCCAAGGACAATCGAGGAATCTGTCCATAAGGTGATACTATCAATTTTTAAATCTAACGTTGAAGTAACGTAATGAACTAACGTTGCGAGAAGATGTGCTCCATTGAGCTCTAATCGCGGTAAACATACTGGCTTGAGAGGGGCGACTTTGCTTTTGGCTATTAATAAGTTCGAGAACACAACAGAATTTCCCGTCTGGCATCTTAAATAGACACATGCGCAAAATGCTGCCTGTGACGCATCTGAGAAACCATGTATCTCGATACTATCAGTAGGGCAATATTGAACCCATCTAGGAATAGAAATAGCGTCTATGTGTCCTAGATCAGATACTAGAGCATCCCACTTTTGCTGGGAATCTGGGCTTATCTTATCATCCCATCCCAGACCTTCCAGCCAAAGCTGCGGCATCAAACTTTTTGATCTGATGACCGCAGGAGTGACCCATCCAGCTGGGTCGAACAGCTGGGCTACGATCGATAGGACTTGTCGTTTTGTTGTGAATTGACGAATTCGAGAAACTGATCGGTGGTAACACCAGTACCAATCATTAGCTTTGGCATCGAAAAGGGTAGAAATGTGACCACATAATAGATCAAAATCACCATTAAGGGTTTGTCTAGTTAAGGCTTCAATTCTATAAAGAAAATTATCTATAGACATGCCATTTGGGTCACCCGTAAATTTAATACGCCAGTTGAGAATGATATGTCCGACTTTGTCAGGACGAAAAGAGTTTAAAGAATGTGGAGAAGGGAGACGGTTAGGCGAATCCGCGTTTTGAGTAGAAAATTGTGACCGATTATGATGATTGGTGGACATATTGTTACCACCTGAAGTATTGGTGTTGGCTGGAGGAAGACCTAATAAACGTTCGATTGTCTGAACTTCAATTGGTGTTGAAGGTGGAGGGAAAGATATAGAAGATGGCAAAGGATGTCCCGGAAAACTAGATGGTTGTGCTGTAGTGTTGGCACGAGGCACAGCCCCTAACCTGCTGAAGCTTGTCTCAATCAATTTGGACAACTCCTGGCTAAGACTTGACATTAATTCATCCTGTTGAGCTTTCACGGCATTAACAACGAAATTCCTAATCTGCTCCGCTTGAACCGAATTTAAACCTGATGGAGCGGATGCACCTGTGCCTAATAGGTTGGAGTCGCCCCTGTCCGCATCTGGCAGAGAACCAGCTTCACCTGGAGGAGAAGACCCACGAATACCTGATCGACTAGAATCAAACTCCCTGGCTCTATGAGATTGGGACCTAGTAACCATTAATGATGGAGTAATGCCAACTTGCGCGGGAGTTGACATACTAAGGGAAGTCAAAGCTATGTTGCAAGTGGGACAGTTAGGGTTGGTTTTTGAATGATTGGTTAAACAAGACTTATGAAAGACATGTTCACAAACAGTAGTATAAGCGTAACCAGAATTTGCCACAGATTTTCGGCAAATTCCACAATCGGGAACTACTCCTGCGGTAGATAAATCTTCAGTACTTCTCGTAACCGGCATGATAATTAACAAGGGAAAAAAAATCGCTGAATGAAAACTAAATTTAAATAATTGCTCATTAAATTTGTGTTAATACCTTTTGTTCCTCATTAGGGAAAAACAGAAAGTTTAATTATATTTTAAAAAGTACGATTCGATAATTTATAATAGGATAATAGTTCGCAGAAAACGAAAATGAATGTAACTATTAAAATGGGAATACGCCAAATGTGATTTAATCAAAACAAGATTTTTATATTTGATTTCGGGGAATGTCAAAGCAGTATTGAATGTGATAAGTACTATATGCGAAGGTCTGGATAATGGGAATGGTGGAGTTGCTGGCATATTTTATGATCTCTCAAAGGCATTTGACCTAATAGATCATACAATTTTATTACAGAAACTTAAATTTTACGGAATAGTCGGGAATGCTCTGGAACTTATTAAAAGTTATCTTGAAAATAGGAAGCAATATGTTGAAATAGAGAACCAAAAAAGTGAAATGGGAAATGTTCAACATGGTGTACCTCAGGGCAGTGTCCTAGGTCCTTTGTTGTTCACAATCTATTTAAATGATATACAAAATCTTAAGCTACATGGTAAATTAATAATGTATGCAGATGACATAAGTCTCTTTTATCCATATAGACATAAAGTTATTTTAAGAGCTCAGATGGAAGAGGATGCGCAAACAATTTCGGAATTTGTTAGGATAAATAAGTTGGTTATAAACACTGAGAAAACGAAGATTGTAAGATTTCGGCCGTATAATATTGGTGGCAATGACGTTTTTAATGTTTCTGTTTGTGGTAGAAATGTGGTTGAATCCAGTTCATTAAAATACCTAGGAATACATTTTCAAAGTAATTTGTCCTGGAATATGCATATGGAATTTATACGTGGTAAAATAGCTCCAGCAATAGGGTTACTTTATAAATTTAAAAATAAATTCGACGAGAGAACTAAACTATTGATTTATAATGCATTAATACATAGTCATTTCAACTATTTACCAGTTGTTTATTTGTGCAAGAAAAGTGTTGAATTTAAATCTTTGCAACGATCGCAGAATAAAGCCCTCAAGATTGTTTATAATCTTCCACGTATGTATTCAACAGTACAGTTATATAAAGACGTATCGAAACATATTTTGCCGTTATATGGTATTTACAGATATCAATTGCTGATGTACATGTTTAAAGCTGTGCGGAATATTGGTTACAACGCTATTGATTTTTTCAGAAATCAAACTACATTTAATACCAGAAATAGCTCGAACTTATTTGTCAAAAGGTGTAGGCTAGAAATCACAAAACAATGTATTGAGCATATAGGTTGCTCAGAGTACAACCATCTGCCGCAATATCTTAAAAATATCTCACGCGTATCGACATTTAAATCGAATTTGAAAATTTATTTATGTCTTAATATTGAAATGCTTCTGATGTAGTTGTAATTAAGAAAATTCTTTTGATCTCGCTGTAATTGTATATATGTAGACACATTCATGCCAACTCGCCCCAATAATGTCCATGTGGCGCTGGGGCAATAAATTATAATTGTTTAAAATATTTTTGTTAATAAATGAATTAAAATAAAAAAAAAAAAAAAAAAGTGGGGAAAAAGGTAGTCAAATCTCATAACATGTAAAAATCATTTCGAATTCCGGAAAATATAAGATTTGATAGAAAAGTAGAGCAAGCCTAGATGGTACTAATTCGAAATAAATCCAAACAGTCGTTTCCGGTCTAAAGCCTTTTAGAAGTGTAGGGTATTATTTTCACCAATACTTGAGTAAACGGTCTAACACTAGCATATGATTATCCAATGTTAGCAGTTCCAGTAAACACAACATACTAATGTCAACAATACAAGAGGATGGCTATGCGTATGTGAATAACTTTGGGTAGAGGGGGGTGCTGGAATTCTCCTTTTGGCGCTCAACTGATCGCGAGAGTAGAGTAGTTGGAGTCTTCTCAGCTGTAGTGGACTGTAGTTGGGGTTGATTGTTTGTTGAAGTGTAATTATTCCTCCCGCAACGAGGAATAATTACACGTAAGAAGCAGAAGAGCGGAAAAAATACAAGGAAAAGACAAGAGTTTTTCAGTGTATGATTAGAGTTTTATTTATAAGAGACGAGATGCTCACCCTTGTAGTGTTGTCAGCAAAGAGACAGATTACAATTCTTTTTCTAATTAAGAAAACTTGACAGTCCAAGTATAACGTTACTTTCGGACATACTTTAACTTGGCAATTCAAAAATATAATTTGACATTTTATAATATGGCAAATCTTAATCTATTACAATTCATTCAGGATAATTCATTCTCTTAATCTATTACAATGATTTTGGACAGTACAATTTTAACGACAAACAGTTCAAGTTTGTCCATGCCCCCGGCCTTGCACCTGTGCAACAGGCGATGTAACGCACAAGACCGAGGCCAAGGATATGATAGCCTCCGAAAGAATGCGTTGGTTGGGATTCGGCTGCATCATAGGCAACGCAAGCTGACGCCGCTGAGGTCCAAACTTTCGTTGCGGCGGTCGTTGATGTGGTTGATTTAGAGGTGGTTGAGGTTGCCGGTACGGTTGGTATCGTTGAGGCTGCCGGTGACGAGCGGATGTGGGGCGAGTTGCTGGACGACGTGCACCTTGATATGGTGGTTGACGTTGTGATGATTGGTGAGCTGGCGGACTCTGGCGCCTTGGGGGCGATAACTCCGGCCGGTCGGGGAGACTCGATGAGGAACTTGTGGACGGACTTCTTCGGGGGGACCGACTTCTTTGAGTGGAACGACTTCTTCGGGTGGAACGACTTCTTCGGGCGGACGGACTTGGTCGTATGGGCGAGTCCCACCGTATAGGATTCTTCCTCCTCGGATGACGTGGCACCATGGGGGTTGTACGCCGTATCTGGTGTAGCGGCTGCTGCTGCCTGTGTGTCGGCTGGGGAGATTGCGGCCGCACTCCAAGCCGGGCCAAAATGCTAGGTCGTTCGGGTCTGGTCGGTGAGGTGGTGCGTTCAGAGGCGGAGCTGTCCCTCAAGGTTTCCGGATGCAGCATAGTGTGATGCCTGGCACCGCAATTTCGGCATGTGAGCCCGGAATGGCAATTGTCCACGGTGTGACTCTTCGCTAGGCAGTTGCGGCAGTACCGGAATGTCCTGATGACCGAGCGTCGGCTTGAGACCCTCATCAGGACGAATTCCGGACAATACCTCAGTGAATGGCGCTGTTTGCAAAGGACGCACTTGTAAATTTCACGCACTTGGCTTGCCGAAACGTTGTTTCTGTAAGGGAAAAAGTGTTAGTATCTGTATGGAATATGAGGTGCAAGGGAAATGAAATATGAGGTAAGAGATGAGATTAAATATGATGTTTATAAGTTGGAATTTGGTTGACTTAAGAAAGGTAGATAGCATAATTTTACAATTGGCCTAGTAAGTGTACCAGAAGCAGTTTGGATATCAGCGACTCTGATATTTTTATCTGAACCATGATGCGTTTTTACTATTCTTCCGAGCCGCCAATCGCTTGGGGGAAGTAAATCATCCATAATAACTACAAGATCTCCAGCTTGTAGATTTTGAGCAGTGTTTTTCCATTTATAACGTTTGTGTAGTGCTTTTAAGTAGTCATCCTTCCATCGTAGGGCAAATTGGTGATGGATCGCTTTCAATTTTAGCCATCTGTTACACTAAAAAAAAAGCGTACTGAAAATCAATGAATTTGTCGTAAAGTTTAAGATTTCGGCAATGATTTCGAGCCAAAGACAATCGCAATAAAAATAAGAATGTTTTATAGTTAATTTAAAGTCATGAATAGTACTTGTTTTGAGGAGGCATTTCATAGAATCAAGAACTTTGTGTAATAAAACTAATTATGTTTGGTCTTAAAATAAGTACGTTTTGGCGTTTATTTAAGTATTTAAGTAGTATGTAGTAAAATATCATAAAATTTAAAACATTATCGTAATAAAATTAAAAATGTCTGTCCTTGATGTTAGAATGTACTAGTCATTAATTTAAGGCATACATGGATTTAAATATAGTTTTTTAAAATATATATGGAAAATTCTTTAAATTGTATTTATTATAATTTTACTCTTATTAATGAATCATTTTCTTTGAACCATTGAAATCATTTTATATTCATAGAAAATGTGCTTAATGCTATTTATAGTGTTAACACAACGTTTTATCTTTTTAAAAATTTTAATTGTTATATTTTTATTGGAAATACTAAAAATGTATAATACATATTACGGAAAACTTTGAACAGTTTATAATTTAAAACAATATTTTAGTTGTCTAAAGACAAGCCCTCCAACGCACTACCGAAATATTTTATGTTTGACCTTGTTCAAATATTTGGTATGGATTTGTAAATCTGTAGTGGGTTTAATTTCTCTATTTATTGTCCAAGAACAATTTGCATTGGAACCGACATCAATGATTTGAACAAGGAATTTGCCTGGAATTTAAATAGAAGTTGTATAAAATAAATATTATATAATTAGTTTTACATATCATAAAATGTGTAGTTTTCAATTATTTGCTTCACTTTGTAAATTTAGATCCCCACTACATTTTTCATTTTTTCAAGCAAAGTTTATTGCGCGATCTAAAATAAATTAATCTGAAAAGAAATCGAACAGAATGATTTACGTACAAAAAGGTATCAAATAAATTTCATCATATCATAGTAAGAAGATTTTGGAAAATAAGAGATATATTTCAATCTTTCTCATATAATACTTACGTTGAAATATTTGGTACAGTTGTTCACTCTTCAACGACACAAATACTCATAATATATCCATTCAAAAATTGTTTTACTAAAAAATTTAAAAAATATATTTATATAACAAATTATTAATTACACAGCTCAACAAAAAAAAATAGTTTTGCTGCGGCACAGGATTTCGCAGCCGATTTGGATATATGAGATAATAAAGATCTTATCCTTAAATGTAGTTTCTTTGAATTAGTTCTCGCGATAAATAATATAGAGAGTGCTAAACATATTATAGCATAACTCGATAATAATTTATACGAATTATTCTGGGTAAGTTTTAAATGATCCAAAATTAAATAGCCTTCAACTTCTTCAAACACAAATTTTTCATCCGTTCAGCTGTTTCGACGATATATTACAAGATAGTGCTACAAATTCATATTTTTTTAGAAAATTTTAATAATTGTGAAATAAACGCGTAATAAAAACAACGACAAATGCTCAATTATAAAATGTTTATTAACTTTTCATAAAGTCTGATCGGTCATGATTAAGATTAGATCATTACGAAAAAAAACCAATGCATAACTTAAAAAGTTGTATCTCATAATATATCCATTCGAAAATTGTTTTACTAAAAAATTTAAAAAATATATTTATATAACAAATTATTAATTACACAGCTCAACAAAAAAAAATAGTTTTGCTGCGGCACAGGATTTCGCAGCCGATTTGGATATATGAGATAATAAAGATCTTATCCTTAAATGTAGTTTCTTTGAATTAGTTCTCGCGATAAATAATATAGAGAGTGCTAAACATATTATAGCATAACTCGATAATAATTTATACGAATTATTCTGGGTAAGTTTTAAATGATCCAAAATTAAATAGCCTTCAACTTCTTCAAACACAAATTTTTCATCCGTTCAGCTGTTTCGACGATATATTACAAGATAGTGCTACAAATTCATATTTTTTTAGAAAATTTTAATAATTGTGAAATAAACGCGTAATAAAAACAACGACAAATGCTCAATTATAAAATGTTTATTAACTTTTCATAAAGTCTGATCGGTCATGATTAAGATTAGATCATTACGAAAAAAAACCAATGCATAACTTAAAAAGTTGTATCGAATTTATTAAATCTACCCCGAAATTTATTTCACCTTAAGACAATGTCCCGATCAAAAATTTCACAGAAAATCTCATAAAAACGCTTCTCTTTTCTTTTTAATTTAGCTATAACTTTTGAAGTTGTGCATCGATTTCCTTCGGAATAGTTTTATTTTGTCGTGCATTACGATACAATAATAAAAATTTAATAATTGAATGCTTTTCGGCATTTGTATTACGCGTTTTTTACAAATTATTAGAATTTTCTCAACAAAATAGGGTTTAACGCTATCTCGTATGATATCGCCGAACGGATAAAAAATTGGTATTAGAAGAAGTTTACTTAATTTTGCATTATTTAAAACTTTCCCCAAATAATTCGTATAAAAGATTCTCGAGTTATGATATAATATGTGTCGCAACCTCTCTATTTTTGTAAATATCGATTAATCGCGAGAACTAGAGGAAGTTCAAAGAAACTACCTTTTAGGGTAAGAACTGTATTACATCTATATCCTAATCGGCTGTGAACCTCGTGTCTCAAAAAAAAAGTTGCGTATTTATAATACATTTCCATATTTCGAGAAATAATGTTACATTTTGCCTAATTTATGCGCTGTTAGCAGTTATTTTTAATAAATATTTACTATTAACAAAAGTGTTTTCCTAATTCCATAATTTGCCAATAATTTTTGCTTCAGTTTTATAATATAACATTTTAACATTTCTATAAATTTAGCTTATTGTCACTTTCAGTATTACAAAACCTGTTATTGTTATTTTGTTTGCCCAATTCGTTTTGTAGTGTTCGCGCATAATTCTCTTCACATAACGTACTAACCACATCTCTTTTATAATTGTGTGTAAATCACCATAAATGACATACAGCCAAAATAACTAAGACGCACAACATCTATCCCTTTTCCTTATCGTCAAGCCACAACCACATACATGCATACACACATGTGAAATCTATACATTTATGTATCCCTTTTTTGTTTCTTTTATTGCTGCTATGCGATTTGCCAATCTATTTATGTCAACACTTTATTATTTTTTATTTGTTTCAGATATGTGTTTTCATTAAGCAAAAATAACTGTTACTGCCCATAATGAAATTATTTTCGGAATAATATGGAAAAGTAAAAAAATTTTAAATAAAATTACACTTTTGTATGTACACGTACATCTACTTACATATTTCCAGCAATTTCGTTTTCTTACAATTCGCGACGAAAAAAACCTCAACCGTTTGCTTCTATCATTTGTCAATAACTGACGACGTAAAAGAAAACAAACGACGAGTTGCTTCAAATTTTCAGAGAGCTCTTCAACATTCCATAACAATTATTGACTCGCACATTAACACACATTTCTGATTCTCCGAGATATAGAATAATTCTCCGAAAGAGAGAAAGAATAATTCTCGGAGAAAGAGAGTTAATTTAAAAGTATGTATTCTTAAAAATAATGCCAAGAGTCATAAAATTTATTACCAAGACAACCATTCCTTTATGGGGAGCTCAGCCTTAAATTTATTACTCAAATATCTCATACTGTCAATTAAGTCCGATATGGCATTAAACCTATGACGTGGCTACGTCATTGTTTTAATGTAAAAAATCCTAAAAAGTATTGAAATATTACATAAAATAATGCGGATTGTCACAAATTTAATGATTTTTTTCTTTAATTTAAAGGCTTACAGTTAAAGAAGGGCGTACACAAAACTAATGATTACATAGTGATTAATTCAAATTCAAAAAACTTTAGATTAAGGAAAATTTCGTAAAAAACGTGTAAATTTTCATTATTTTAACGAAAATTGTGATAGAATTAATGCCGAGGCCGCATACTTAATTTAAGAATGTGCCATCATTAATTTTATTACTATTTTTTTTTTTCAGTGTAGTGAGGGATATGTTATTGGATATTGGCTCCGGAAACGACATTATGGGTGACCCTTTTAGAAAGTGTCCTGGGGTCAAAGCTGTTAAATCTGACGGATCCTCGGATACAGCTGACATTGGTCGTGAATTGAGAACTCCTTCTATTCTGGCCAATACGGTCGCAAATTGTTCAAAGGTAAATCGGTGGGCACAAGCGATTCTTTTAAAGTGGTGTTTGAAACTTTTTACTGCGGACTCCCAAAGTCCACCCATATGTGGTGCATGAGGGGGTATAAATTGCCATTCAAATCCATGAGACGAGTATTTATCAGAAAGATCACTGGCGGTTGTGTGGATGAAATTTGAAAATTGTTTCAGAAGATTTCGGCTTGCCCCGATAAAATTTCTTCCATTGTCAGAAACTACACGACAGGGTAGTCCTCGCCTCCCAACGAAACGCGAGAATGCCGCCTCGAAAGCTGCTGAAGATAATTCAGAGCACGGTTCCAAATGAATGGCTTTGATTGAAAAGCATATGAAAATGCATGCGTATCCCTTTATGAGTGGAGATCGCCGTACTGAAGAACTTTTCAGATCGAAAGGTCCAGCGAAATCTATGCCGGTAATATGAAACGGAGGCGTAATCGTACATCTTTCTGGGGGTAAAGGCGCCATTATTTGTGAGCATGGTTTATGTTTGTACAAAAGGCATGGTTTGCACTTATGTATAATGCTTTTGATCCGCGGTTTGAGACGAGAAATATAAAATTCCGTTTGCACCATTCTGCACATTTGTGTGCATCCAGCATGAGCAAGGAAAGTGTGCAAGTGTATAAGAAATAAATGACAGAGACGAGAATTGCCAGGAAGAATGACGGGATATCGCTCATTGTAAGGCAGTGGCGCATCGACCAGTCTTCCATTAACACGTAATACTTGGTTCGAGTCGATAAATGGATTTAAATTCTTTAAGCTGCTTTTATCTGGTAACACTTCGGCCCTAATTAACGTATTGTAATCATTTTCGAAATATCTTTTTTGAGCTAGAGATATCAAGCGGTTTTTCGTGAACTTGACTTCCGATTGTGAAAGTGAAACAGAGGTTGGTCTGTGCAATCTACTGATAACACAGTTATTATAAAAACGAAATATATACGAGATCACTCGTAGTGCTCGCGTATATGAAGAAAATCGGCATAATATATCCGGTTCTTCTGTAATTTCATGAAGTGTTTGTATTTTTGATCGTTTCCCAATTTCTGGTGAAACTAATGGATTTTTCTTAGGTCATTCTGAGGCGGGATTCGTTAACCAACTTGGCCCATTAAACCATAATGGATTTATTGATAGATCTTGCGGTCTACAACCCCTCGTGCCGAGGTCGGCTGGATTATCATGTGTGGGAACATGTCGCCAAATGGAATTGGGAACAAGATCATGTATTTGAGATGTTCTGTTTGCGACATACGTTTCCCATGTCCAAGGGGGTTTGGAAAGCCACCCAAGGACAATCGAGGAATCTGTCCATAAGGTGATACTATCAATTTTTAAATCTAACGTTGAAGTAACGTAATGAACTAACGTTGCGAGAAGATGTGCTCCATTGAGCTCTAATCGCGGTAAACATACTGGCTTGAGAGGGGCGACTTTGCTTTTGGCTATTAATAAGTTCGAGAACACAACAGAATTTCCCGTCTGGCATCTTAAATAGACACATGCGCAAAATGCTGCCTGTGACGCATCTGAGAAACCATGTATCTCGATACTATCAGTAGGGCAATATTGAACCCATCTAGGAATAGAAATAGCGTCTATGTGTCCTAGATCAGATACTAGAGCATCCCACTTTTGCTGGGAATCTGGGCTTATCTTATCATCCCATCCCAGACCTTCCAGCCAAAGCTGCTGCATCAAACTTTTTGATCTGATGACCGCAGGAGTGACCCATCCAGCTGGGTCGAACAGCTGGGCTACGATCGATAGGACTTGTCGTTTTGTTGTGAATTGATTTTTCTGAATAGGACCAAGGGAGTAAGTAAAAGCGTCAGTCAGTGCATTCCACTTTATACCAAGTGTTTTTGTTGAACTGGCTTCATGTAACCGGAGAAATTCAGAGTCATAAAGATCTTCGGGAGGTAGATGCGAGAGGAGTCTTGGTTCATTTTCAGTCACCTTTTTAAGAGGGAAGCCTGCACTTTTGAGTACTGTTATAAGATCAGTTTGGGCCTTAACCGCTTCTTCGAGTGAGAAGCCCCCTGACAAGATATCGTCTACATATGTTTCCTTTGTAAGTATTTTTGAAACTTGGGGGTATTGCTTTTCAGAATCTGACGCTAATTGCCGCAATGTGCGTATGGCAAGAAAAGGAGCGCAATTGATACCGAAAGTTACGGTCTTTAACTGAAAATATTTTACGGATTCCTCCGAATTTGGGCGAAATAGAATTCTTTGATATGCTCTATCATGTGGATGTACCAGAATTTGCCGGTACATTTTCTGGATGTCCCCACTGAAAACATATTGATACTTTCTCCAATTAAGTATTGTAGAGGTTAGATCGGATTGCAATGTGGGCCCTATGTGGAGAACATCATTCAATGAGTTTCCTGATTTAGTTTTTCGAGACGCGTTAAATACTATTCTAACTTTTGTCGTCTTGTGTTCTGGGCGTATTACCGCGTGATGGGGTAAATAGAACGAATTGAAATTTCCCTCTGAACTCATTTCACGAGACGAGGTTTCTTCCATATGATTCATTGATATATATTCGTTCAAAACAGCGTTATATTGGGATTCCAACTCGGGGTCTCTTGAAAGATTTTTCTCCATGCGTGAATACTGTGCTAGAGCTAAAAATCGAGACGAGCCGAGGCACAATGAATCCGAAAATTCTTTCTTAAATGGCAACCTCACCATATATCGTCCATCTGCTGTACGCGAAGTTGTCTTTACATAGAATTCTTCGCAAAACTCGTCTTCAGTAGAGATGGGTGGAAACTTAGGAATTTCTTCCTGCTCCCAAAATTTGCGTAAAATGTCACAAAGAGAAGATTCTTCGGACTCTACTACATTTGTTGAGAAAGAATTGATGGTCTCAGTTCTCATTGGACCGCTGAGAACCCATCCGAATATTGTGTTATATGCTGACGTATTACCACAAATATTCTTTCGGATGCCTTCTAAATTAATGAATCTTTCTGAATCATTGCCCAAAATCATGTCTATTTGAGACGACTTATTAAAATTTGGGTCTGCTAGATCTAGATCGTCAAGATCTGCAGGATTAGATATTTCAAAGGAGACTGAAGGAATCTTCTTTGTCACCTTAGGTAAAATTATGGCGGAAATTGTAAAACGAATATTCCGGTCTTTCGAGACTATCACCAACTGGCATTCTTTATCAGAGGTTTGTCTCTGTCCACCTATGCCAACTATGTCAAAATGAGATCTGGCAGCGGGAATTTGCAATCTCTTCCGAATTTTTTCGGAGAGAAACGTTCTTTGTGAACCAGGGTCTATCAAGGCTCTAACCGTGAAGAGTTCTCCTTGATGCTCGATTTGAACTAATGCTGTTCGAAGCAGAATCATGTCACTATTTGACGAAAAATTCGCTTGAACATGAGATGTGCGATTTTGCTGAGAAGTAGAGGGCGCTTCAAATTGAGACGAGCGATTTTGTTTATTATTTAATGAACCTTGACCGTTTTGAGGTACTTTTTCAGAATTTCTAAGAGGCTTCTGTTCAGGTGTATTTTCTTCTTGGCTTCTCAAATGCAGAAGGCTGTGATGTTGCTTGTGGCATATTACGCATGTGCCAACGCTTTTGCATTTGGTTTTTATGTGGGACGAAGATAAGCAGTTACAACAAATTTTGTTTTTAAAAACGAAATTTGTACGCTGTTGAGCCGTAAGGTTACGGAACTCTGGACATAATCGTAGAAGATGATTTGAATCGCAGAGTGGACAAGAAACGTTGAGATTTTCTTGTGAATGATACGTCTGAATTTTGCGAGCACTTTGCGGCTGCAGGGAATTTTGCGACGAGCGAGTGTTTTGATATGAGGAAGAATTTCTTTCTTTCGTTGACCTGATGCTTGAAATTCGTTCAACTATCTCATAGCGGTTTATCAAAAAATCGTCGAGTTGGGCCCATGTTGGCAACTCTCTGTGTGATTTTAGCGATTGTTCCCAGAGAGAAAGAGTCTCATCTGGCAATTTAGTAGAAATTAAGTATATCAGTATTGGGTCCCAACTTGTGGTATCAACCTCCAGAGTTTTCAGAGTACATAGACAGTCATTCACTGTGGACTGGATCTTTTGAATTGATTCACTGTTTTCCATAGTGGCTACAGGAATATTAAAAAGAATCTTTAGCTGATTGTCTACCAAGACACGTTTGTTTTCATAGCGTGTTTTCAAAGCATTCCACGCGAGATCAAAGTTTTCGTCACATAAGGTGTATCTCTTTACTATGGCCCCAGCTCCACCTCGTGTTTTATTTCGTAGGTGGTATAGTTTCTGAGCTCGAGTAAGTTTTGGATGGTTTACGTAGACCGCTGTGAACATGTCACAAAATGACGGCCATTCCTCGTAACCTCCTTTAAATATTTCTGTGTCGCATGGGGGAACCTTTATACATGCGTAATTGTCAAGAGACGAGTTTTGAATGGGTTGAATTTGCGGTATGTAAGATGGAATGAGACTGTGTCTGGAACTTTGACGAGCACTTCCACCAGATAGTCTTAAAATATCGAGAATTTGCGATCTCGCTGTGTAATAAGCTTCTGAACTTGCGTTGAAATTAATTTGGGGAAAGCATTAATGCTTCGTAAATGGCTTGCAGTTTTGACCATCGACTTTCTAAGTCTTCCAATTTTACTTCCAAAACAGTATCAGTTTGGTCAGAAATATCGCATTGCTCGAACTGAGTACAAAACATGACCAAGTGGTCGCAGTCGAACAAGAATCTGTCATGTTCTGTCGAGATGTGTATAGTGCTATTGGAAGATTTGTCACCTGGGGGCGCTTTGCTACCCACGGTGCCTGCTTTGCTGGTGGATGCCGCAGAGGCTTCTGATGGAGGATCTACGCCCATAATGAAGAATTGAGAATTTTAGGAAATTTTTCCGTATTTAAATATATTGAGACTTGAGTGTTATGAGAATCTAGTTCTTTGAGACAAATTTTCAACAACTTGCGGGCTTGTAACTTTCTTTTTCCAGAAAATATGTCCCCCTATTAGGACTTATTTTTACAAGACGAATTTAAAAGATCTGTCCCCCTTTTAGGACCCAACTTCTCCCCTTTTTAAAAAAATAATTTTATAAATTTTGTCCCCCTATCAGGACAAAAGTTCTCACTTTTAAAGAGAAGAATTTTATAAAATCTGTCCCCCTATTAGGACAAAACTTCTTATTTTTTAAGAAAAGAATTTTATAAAATCTGTCCCCCTATTAGAACAAAACTTCTCATTTTTTAAGAAAAGAATTTTATAAAATCTGTCCCCCTATTAGGACAAAACTTCTCATTTTTTAAGAAAAGAATTTTATAAAATCTGTCCCCCTATTAGGACAAAACTTTTCATTTTTTAAGAAAAGAATTTTATAAAATCTGTCCCCCTATTAGGACAAAACTTCTCATTTTTTAAGAGAATAATTTTATAAAATCTGTCCCCCTATTAGGACAAAACTTCTCACTTTTTATGAGAAGAGTTTTAGCATATCTGCCCCCCTATTAGGAACGAATACTTTAGATGTGCAAAAAAAGATGGTTACGTGTAACGAATTATAGTTATACTTGATATTGGTAGCTGGCAAGAAAGAGACATTTATGAAATTATATAGCTTTTCCCATAAATTCTGTTTGCGCAGCAGTTGAGTTCAAAATTAAATTTTTCTTTTTGTAGAAGAAAATTTAGAAATATTTGAAGAGATTTGTCTCAACTCGACTTCTGATGAATAAATTTTTCCAATCTCCTATAACATACTCCAAGCGGGTTGTTTTTATGCGAAATTCTTGAAATGAGAAATGTAACGCATAAAATCTCAATGTGAATTAATTTTTAAATTGATTACTAGAGATTTGAAAATGCGTTTAAATATTGTTTGATAACTAGACACTCAATTTTTATTAAAATTGATTTTAGTTGAAAAGTGTAACTAGTAAAGCAAATTTTAATCGTAAAATTTAATTTTTCAATGTAGCTAATTTGTATAATTTCAATTTGAAATTAATTTGAGACGAGAAATTGGCGGGTAAAGTAAATTTTTTACCCTTTATTCAAAATCTATTTCAATCTGATTTTTGTAAAAGGCATAAGCGTTTGATAACTTACGAAAATCTCATACAGAACAATCACTTATTCGATTGAGAGTTCAATTCGCAAGAACAAATGATTCAGCAATTGGAAAAATACATTTTTTGAATGCAATTAACACAAATTTTCATCGACAAGTATGGAAGGATCGCATCCAGTTTAATTGAGGAAAAAGTGAATTTCAACCCAGAAATGTATAAGATGGTGGATAAAATTCAATTTTAATTGAATTTAATTTCTATTTCCTTATTTTTAAATATTGAAGAAATCCAACAAATTCCTTTCTATTTGCTTTGGTAATACGTTTGAGGCAGAGTTTACTTCAAATTATATTTTGAATGTAATTCATTTCAATTTTATTGACAAATTGAGAAACAGGCAGTTCAATTTAGTTTATATTCAATTTTATTGACAAATTGATAAACAGGCAGTTCAAATTAGCTTATATTCAATTTTATTGACAAATTGATAAACAGGCAGTTCAATTTAGCTTATACTCAATTTTATTGACAAATTGATAAACAGGCAGTTCAATTTAGTTTATATTCAATTTTATTGACAAATTGATAAACAGGCAGTTCAATTTAGCTTATACTCAATTTTATTAACAAATTGATAAACACATAGTTTTTGATTATCTTAATCCCCTTTTTTTATTATTTCTTTTATTTCAATTTTATTCAGAATAAATTTGATTAATGCCGAAGTTTTGAATTCAAATATAAATTACGTTTTTGAAGTATCCGACAAAATAGAAGAAATTCAATACTCTTGAATCTAAAATCAGTTTGGATCCAAAAATTTATATACAACTGATTAAAGTCAATTCGTAATAGAATTGCATCTACCTTGCTTGGAGATTGAGATGGAAGTGGATTAAATCTGATATCAATCGAATTTTAAATACCGAATTTAACTTGCTATTAAATTTCAAAAATTTTCATCAATTTTGCGTTAAGACTTAGCGCGCAGCAGTTGACTAACTCGATCTTTGTAGACTTCAACTTAATTCAACTCGGAATTTGGAACTTTAATCCATTAAATAAATATAAATTAATTTCGCGATTAAATTTGATGCAAATTGAGAACCAAGTATTAAATTAAACTTTTAATTTCATTAACAACTGAATTTTTTCACGTTGAGACGAGAAAAAAATACACGATTAATGTATTAAAGATGCACAACACCACCACCAAAAAAAAAATATTTAAATCCAAAAAATTATTTCAAGATTATTTTATGTCGAAATGACTGATTCTAATTAATTTATTCTATTTCTCCATCAACATTTTTCTCGGTGTATTGAGACGGGCTATTTAAACTTGGAATATTTGAAATAATTCCAATATTTTTTCTCAAAATTTCACTTTTCCATGCACCGAGATTATTTTCACAGTCATTTCAAATTAAATTTGGATTTAAAAAAAATATTATTTATTTCCTTTTTTAAAAAAATTAACTTTTTTCTTTGGTGTGTAGGTGTATGCACTTTGTTCACGGTAGTATTCACAGAATTCAATTAATAAATTTTCACAGAAAAAATAAAAACTGTATGCTTACAGTTCGCAGAAAATATTTTGAAATTTTCAATTATGTCATTTCACTATATCAACAATTTAAATGTAAAAATGTGAAAATTCTTCACTTTTTAGAGCTGTAAAAAAGTTTAAATATTTTTTAAAAAATTTTAAAATATTAAATAATTTCATTTTAAAACATGCGGTTAGTATTTAAATATTTTTGGATAATTTGTTTAATTATTGTATAAATTGCCATCAACAATAATTTAATTTTCATTCGCTCTTTTCATTTCATTTTCCTTTGCTGTAATTCTTGCAATATCATTTTCATTTACTTCATTTCATTTCATTATTCGTTTTTATCATTATTTAAGAGTATTTGACTTGCATACTCTTTATCTTTTTACTTGCATTTACTCTCTTTTTATTTTGAGTGTACTTGAGGAGTGATTGGCATGTACATAGTTATTCATTTACGCTGTAATTCTCACCGACCGCGCTGCTCGCAGCAGTCAGCTCAGTCGAGAGTGATAGCCGCTGATATGAGTGTATGAGTGAGTATGAGTATATGGCTGGTTGAGTGGTGATGATGCCGCTCTTGCTTTGGTCGTTTTGTTTATTTGTACGTTTGGTTATTTTCTTTGGTTGGTTTGATGACCGTTTTGTACACTCAAAAAAATTATTGAGTAAATTATTTTTTTTTTTGTTTGTTTTAAAAATTTTTTTCTTTTGTTAATTATGTGAGCGGGGTTAATAGAATAATATGAGAGATTTTACCTTCATGTAAATCGAACAATTGGGGTGCCAAAAAATAAAAAAATTAAACCGAAGTGCCAAAATTAAGAGAATCTATTTTCTTTTCTTTCTTCGTATTTGTTTGAGCCGAGCTTTTTTTCCTTTTTTATGTGCATGAAATGCGAATGGGAAGCAAGTTGTACATATATACATAAATGGATATATATGTATATATGCTTCAGTAAATATTTAACATATTTATGTACAACTTTATGTAAATCTTTTATATAAACTTTTATATACAACTTTATGTAGACTTTTATGTAAAATTTCTATGTAAATTTTTTATGTAAAACCGTAGCCGCCATTTTTACATTACATCGCTTTTTTTTTTTAAATTTTCACTTAACGGGGTTTTTTTGGCAATTTTCTCTTATTTTCAAAAAAAACACGCTGTTTTTGGCGGACAGACATCCAGTGGATTTTTACACCGTTTTCACGGACGGACACCACTTTTACTGCACTAATTTTTGGCACACTTTTTAAATTTTTGGCACTTCCTCAAACTGTTTAGCACTTTTGAACATTTTATTCGTGAAGGTTTTTTATCTTTGTTTATTCGTTTTTTGACGATTTACAACGTACTTGTTGCAAACACAATTTTTTATAATTTTAATAATTTTTTCGGTGTACAGCTTTTTACGCCTTTTTTACGGACGGACACCACTTTTATTTCAACTTGTAAACTTTATTTTCATTTTTCTTCGTTTCTTTTAGCACACTTGCAACGAACTTTTTTGCATTTACTTCGATTTTTTTCGCGTTTTTATTTATTTCTTGTGTTTGCAACTTTCTGTTTCTTTTATTTATGCAAATAACAAAATGTTTGCACTTACCGGTACCGTAGAGACAACTAATTTATGCAGAGAGAGAGAGAGTTTAGATATTACCTCATGTTGTCGATGATGGTTTTTTTTGAGTGCTTCTTGTGTTGTCGTCTGGATGTACGGCAACGGAGGACCATGAATAACTTTGGGTAGAGGGGGGTGCTGGAATTCTCCTTTTGGCGCTCAACTGATCGCGAGAGTAGAGTAGTTGGAGTCTTCTCAGCTGTAGTGGACTGTAATTGGGATTGATTGTTTGTTGAAGTGTAATTATTCCTCCCGCAACGAGGAATAATTACACGTAAGAAGCAGAAGAGCGGAAAAAATACAAGGAAAAGACAAGAGTTTTTCAGTGTATGATTAGAGTTTTATTTATAAGAGATGAGATGCTCACCCTTGTAGTGTTGTCAGCAAAGAGACAGATTACAATTCTTTTTCTAATTAAGAAAACTTGACAGTCCAAGTATAACGTTACTTTCGGACATACTTTAACTTGGCAATTCAAAAATATAATTTGACATTTTATAATATGGCAAATCTTAATCTATTACAATTCATTCAGGATAATTCATTCTCTTAATCTATTACAATGATTTTGGACAGTACAATTTTAACGACAAACAGTTCAAGTTTGTCCAGTATGATCAATGTGAATAGTGGTTTGACAATACTAGAGTGACCAGACCATGCGAACTTCCAACTCATTACTTGAACACACATGAAAATGTAAGTATAGAAAGATTTGAAAAGAGGAATAAGGAAGAGAAAACAGAACTTAGACTCCCGTTAGTAAAGACTTAGTTCCGTTATATATATTTTTAGGAGCCACACAACTCATTTGGGAAGATCACCCAAAGATGGAAAACTGCAAATTTTAAATTTATAGCTGTGTCGGGCCCCACGTTGGGCGCCATAAATAATCTTTTGTAGCATGTAACGTTCCGACGATCATCGTCTTTTAATGGCTTGTTCTTATGAACCTACTTCAGCGGCACGCACGTAGTTCCGGCTACTGGCTCGTCGGCTAGTGGGAGGGTTCTTTCACTGTTTGAGTTCAGTATCGAACAAAACTACAAAAAAAAAACTATTTTATTTTATGCGTGCTGGAGGATTTTATTAAATAGTGGAATAGAAAAGAGATCGGAATTCCTAGATTTTGTGGTAGTGAGAAGTTTCTCGATGCAAAGGTGTTGGCATCGTATGATTCGCCCGCCCAACCATGACCAACACTAAAGCCACTCTAGCCAATATTTTTGTTGCATTGGTCCCACTGTGACTACCCCTTTATACCATTTATTCCCCCCGAAACCAAAATATTCAGAAATTTATTTACAATTCATGATTAATTTATTGAAAAAGAGAAAAATAAAATCGACCAATTGACTGGTTTCTTAATGGGTTTATCATTCAAATAATAGTAACAGTAATACTGATGTAATAATTAGCATTTCAAATTATTTCACCAAAAACTAATAATTATTTAATTGGTTAAACTATCCGAAATTATATAACTTGTGTCTACAATTATTATTTGTTATTTGATTTCAAGCAAATCAAATAAATGTGGGTGCAGAATCAAAAGGAAAAAAAAAGCTGAAAAAGATATATCCAGTTCGGATATCATGGGTTAAAGACAAATGTAGAAAAAAAACATGCAATAAACAAATTTAAATATGCAAAGCAACTGTTTTCTTCTTTCAGATTGAACAACATTTGTTAGTTATTTTACTATAAAACAATAGAAGAAATCAAGTTGCGTTTTGCGATAATATTACTGTGTGCAGACTAATTTTAAATTAATTTTATATTATATTTCATTCTTCTTTTTTTTTATTTTCAATAATTCAGACTCTTAGAAAATCCGTTTTTTGTTTATTTTAAATTCGTCGATAATTCAAGGTATTTTTACGTATTTTTTGTTTTATTCCTACACTTGAAATTTTCGGCAATTCAAAGGGTTAGAACAAACATCTTTTTAACTCATCCATAGGATTTTCTTTTTATTTGTATCGCTTATATAGCCCGGTATTAGAACGATCGATTAATACGAGTAGACTTTTTTTTCTCAGCCATGAGGATCTTTTAAAAGTTTAGCCAACACAATACCGAAAATGTTTGCAAGAAAAATCCCAGTAAACGTACAATATAACAACTTGAAAATCGAAATCAAGAATTTCGTCAGAGTCCGGGGTTGAACCCGGAACCTCACGAGACTAAAGCGGAGTGCTTATACCCCGAGCTACCGTGTCACTGAAGCTACTGTAGCCAAGTGGCCACTAAATATTTGTACGGCTAGGATGTTTGTCACAAAATTTGATTCCTTTGTAACAACTCAATTTACGTTTAATGGAACAATTGAATTGCTAACAAAAGGAATATCAAGGGGAAAAAAATAATTAAAATGCACTTACATTAACAAGGTCCCACGATGAAAGATCTTTCCTCGGGTGCTCTTACAGGTACATAATGATGTCTTGAATCGATATTTTTTGTCGGCATATACTCGCGTTGAAACAGATAACACACACACACACTAATATGTCCAATATTGCAATGTCTTTTTAGTTCATTTATAGGAGGATTATTGCTTTTTGTTTTCCTTTGATTTGCACTGTCACATATAATGAATAGTATGTTTACAAAATCTATTTTTAATTTTTTTTAATTAAATTTTTTCTCTTAATTAAATAAAAACGTCTCTTTTTTTTGTGACTATATCATAAATTTTTTTAAAATTGATTTTAAATTGAAAATTCTGTATAGCTTGATATATAGTTTTTTCCTTTCTGCACTGATAACTGGGTTACAGGTTTCATCTTCACATATTTTTTTATTTAATTGGGTTTATTATTTGTTTGGCATTATTTTGTGTTGAATAAAGTACGGCATTTTTATATTTTCACTCGAATTTTGCTAGGGAATATTGTACGAAACAAATAATTTTTTTCCACTCGATAGGACCTATTCCCCTTTTTTGTTCCACAAAAAAAAATTGTTATTCCTCCTACGGAAAGAGGAATCACACTATAGATAACACACAAAAGGAGCTCAAGGATGGTGTCTCGTTTTAGTCATCGAAGAATTACGGATTTCACGCTGAGGGTTGTCCGTTCCCAAGTAAAAAGGTTAATAAGTGCCAAAAGTGTGCTGTTTGGAAGATACTGAAGAAAATAAAAAGGAGTTAAGTTTTTCCTGCAATGCAGGGAAAGTTGAGAAAAGGTTACCTTTTCCTTCCGATGGCAAATGAATAAAAAACCAAGGATTTTCTCCGTCACTCAGTCACAGAAAAACCTATAGGCCAAAAGCAATAAAAGAAATATGTCGACAAACTCTTTTTTTTTTAAACCAACTCACTTGATCCAATACAGGATGAAAAACCAGGACTTAAAAAAAAAGAAAGTCTCGCTGATATGTTGGGAAAGTGGTTGCCTAGACAAGAGTTGTGTCCACACAATATATAAGCAATCTTAGCCACCAATATACAAACAAGTAATCTTACCAACGTGTCAGTGTACGAATAAGCAAAGGGAAAGGCTTGATGCCGTGTACACCAGAGCTATTTATAGACACATTGGGATTGGAATGGATACGCTAATTCAGCAAAGTTTCGTTGAATTCCTGTGGGAATCGTATGTACATACTTAAACGGGAACACATATACTCAGACAGGTACAAGCACCACCAAGGCAGCATTCTATTTTTAGCCTAGCGGGTGAAGCAATCTTCAATATGCGACAGTCTAAACGAAACTATAACAAGGTAGGACGTTTCATCCCCTAAGTATAGGCTAAGGCCTAGTGTGGCGAACTGTGGTACCAGAGGTCCTGAGTTCAAATCCCAGCTTGGATGAAATTCTTTAATAATATATATATTTTTTTATTTCTTAAAGGGAAAAAAAACTGTTTGTAAATTGAAAGCCGACAGCTACAAGCGACCCTACAATTGACGCCACAAACGGCTAATGAGGTTTTGTTCAGAATCATGCCCTCTACTCAGATAAGAGAAGAGATCAAAATATGATCTGCTTCCTTTCGCGAGTTATCGCGATAAAAACAATTTTTAATCAAAAAACCAAATTTTATTATATTGAATCGCGGTAGTTTAAAACTATTACATTCCTATAGATATGAACATTTGTAATGTCCGCGATATTAGCAATATTATTCTATAGCGAAATTTTTGTAATCCAAAAATTCGACTTACACCGCTAAATTTTTACAAAAATACTTTTACGAATTTAATAAAATTAATATATTTACATTCTGTGATTTCTGAGGGATAGACTGGCACCAGCATTTCCGCCATAAAAATCCCGCGACGAATAAATTTCGAACAAAAAAAATTTAAGTTCAAAGTTATTTTAGGATAGGTTAGGTTGAATAGAGGAGACGTTTAAAACGTCTCATGCCATGGACATAGACTTAAGCCAGTGGTTCGGACTGTTGTGCGCTCCTTATTTATGATTTTCATACCCCACGGATTACAGAAAATCGATACTAGACACGTATTTTCTCAGTATCTTCCAGTCATATCCTCTGAGGTGAGTCAAGTCTGGCAATATGTCGGAACCGAAATATCGGGATCTTGCATGTGTGAAAGTTGGGCAGTGACACAGAAAATGTTCCATCGTTTGAATGCTTTCCCTGCATGCCCTGCACTCGTCGTTTTCTGCTAGTCCTATTCGATGAAGATGTGCCTGTAAGCTTGAGTGTCCCGTTAGAACACTCATCATCTTACTAATCTCGATCTTGTTTAGTTTGAGAAAACTACTGGTTTTCTTCTCATTTGGGTCACCCCACAGTATCTTTGCAGTTGCTCCATTCCACACTGTTTTGTGAGCCATCACTGCCCAGAGCTTCAACTCATCCTTCGTGGCTTCGAAAGGTTTCCAATTTTTATTTATATTCATTTATTTATATTTATTTATATTCAAATTTATTACTCGAAGTTCTCTGCCCTTTGATGCCAAGCTGTTTGCTCGTTCATTTCCAGTCACTCCGTTGTGTCCCGGTACCCAGAAAATACGCAGTTGACCATGGACTGAATAATTATTTATCGTTCTTTTACAGTCTAACACTGTTCTGGATTTGACCTTTTCCGATGTTATTGCTTTGATCGCCATTTGGCTATCTGTGAATATGTTGGCATATTTAGGCTTTGTGGTATTACTGAGCCAGTTAACATACTCCGTGATTGCGCGAACTTCTGCTTCAAATACTGTGTTATGGTCTGGGAGGCGGAAGTAAAGTTCGACTTCTGGTTCATCAATAAAAAGTCCCAGACCCGTCCTTCCTCCTAGCCTGGACCCATCAGTGTAGCAGCTGGGTCCCACTGGCGTATGAGCTAGTGTTCCGTTTTCCCAGGAGCGTCTGTCTGGCACGAACGAATCACAGGTAGCTGTAAGCCGCACTTCAGGAATGCGGTCGGAGATTTCCGTTGTTTGAATATGACCGACCAGTTATTGTAATATCTTCTGATGGTACGACCTGTGGTCTCGATTTATCCATTCACCCATCACTTGTATATGTCTTGCTGTGAGGGCTGCCTCATACTTTATACGGATATCTATTGGTTGGATGTGCAGTATAGTCTCCAACGCTCTTGTTGGTGCGGTTCTACTTGCCCCGCTTATGCCTAGACAGCACATACGTTGTACTTTTTGTCCATTGATGTCCACCATACTACAGTGGCGTAGGTTATTATTGGTCTAATCACGTTCATGTAAAGCCAGTGTGTCATATTTGGACGTAGTCCCCATTTTGAACCTATAGCTCTTCTGCACAACGACCAACATCTGTGAGCCTCTCTTCAATATGATCTTTCCAGTACAGTTTCTGATCCAAGATTACTCCCAAGTATTTTATCTTTTTAGATATGGCAATATTCTTATCCAGGACACGAGGCACGGTAAAAGGATGAATCTTCCTTTTCCTTGTAAATAGACATATTTCTGTTTTGTCTGGGTTGACATTTAGTCCCCTTTGTTGTGCCCAGTTATATGCTATGTTAAGTGCCTCCTCAGCTCTTATGCATAGTTGGTTTGCCCCTTAGAAGTATTATAACGTCGTCTGCATAACAGACTGGTTTAAGTCCTTCTTTGGTGAGGGCTTTAAGGAGACTGTGTATCGTCGTAACCCATAGGAGAGGCGATAAAATGCCCCCTGAGGTATACCACGATTTACCTTGTCTCTGATTTTTACGTCATATGACCCACAAATAATCCACTTAGCTAAGGAATTAGCATATTGTTGATCCAGTTTATCAACGCCCGGTCAATCTGAAACTCGTCTAAGGACTGGATAAGTGTATCGGTCTGAACGTTGTTAAAAGCGCCCTCAATGTCTATACAAACGGCAAGTGTGTACATTTTTTCACTGAAGGACTCTGTGGTGGTGTATTACCTCATGTAGAGCTGTTTCCACTGATCTTCCTTTAACATATGCGTGTTGCTTGAATTTTAGCTTGTCATCGGCTACCCCACCTTTGATCATGTCGTCAATTATTCGCTCCATTGTTTTTAACAGGAAAGAAGTTAGGCTAATAGGTCGATAAGCCTTTGGGATCGTATAACTCGCCTTACCAGGCTTAGGTATGAAGACAACCCTTGATTCCTACCAATATCTTGGGGTATATGCATGAGTTAGGCATGCAGTGAAAACTCCAACCAGATGAGTTGATACCAGATCCACCTCATTCTAAAGAAGCGCTGGAAATATTCCTTCCTGTCCCGCAGCCTTGAAAGGAGAAAATGAGTTTTCATCAAAAGCCTTACGGTATCATCTATAGTTTCCATCCTTTCACCCGTTTCATCCACCAGTGTTTCGGTTTGGATATGAGTTTTTGAGAGGACCTTTTTTATTTTGGACATGCAGGTAACGCTGTCTACCTGCTCACAGAAAAGCATCCCGGAGTTACGTTTCGCTAGTCTAATGATTTTATTGTATTCTTTGAGTCTTCTGTGGTAGTCATCCCAATATACTGATAGCTTTTTACGTCGGGCTCTGTTGAAAAGTCTGCGGACATCCTTGCCAATCGAGCGAATTTGCCCTGTCATCCAGGGTTTCTCATAGGCAGATTTCCTTTCTCGAAGCGGCAACTATCTTCGAATGATTTTACAAGAGCCTCTGTAATCCTCCTCACATTGATATCAATGTCTTCTGTACTTGGATAATCGTGTTTAGGCTGGCCCAATCGATTTCTAAGTAGATTGCCGAATTTGGTCCAGTCGGTTTTAGCCTTATTACGGAAACTTATTGGGTTAGGCGGTGGCCGTGCAATTTTAAACCTTATATAACGGTGGTCCGAATAGGAGTGTTCATCCGAAATCCTCCACTCGTGGATCTCATCAATGAGGTTTTCCGAGCACAGCGTTATATCTAATACTTCTTCCCTAATTTTGCTAACAAAGGTTGCCTTGTTCCCTATGTTGAGAGTTAGGAGATCGTTAGTATTGTCCCCTTTTATTGGTGCCAGCACTACCCCAAGCAATATGGTGTGAGTTGGCATCACAACCAGCTAGTAACACATTACTTGTATTTTTGGATTCCCTTACCTGGCGTTGTAATTCCGACGTAGGTGGCAATGTCGGCGCATCGAATGACAGGTATACTGACGCCAGGTACATACTTCCATTACCTTGCATCAGCACAGTTGCGTCCGATGTTGACAACTCTGGAGAGAAAAGATGGCATACGTTTTTATGGCACAGGATACAAGTCCTTGGACGAGTACATTTGTTAGCGTAGAAAAGATTGTAGTTCATATGGTTGAATCCAGTAACTTTGTTACTAGTAGTCCACGGTTCCTGGACCAAAGCAACATGAACCCTGCCTTTATTTATTATGTCCATCAGAGCAATGGATGCCGTTTCGCTCCGGTGGAGGTTTATCTGGATGACCTCAATCATTGTCTTTCCAGTAAAAGTTTCCTTTGGGAGTCGTCTATCCTATCTGGTTGCACTCCCTCCTTATTTGGTAGTAAGTCTTTCTCCTCCTTTCGTTTACTACCTATTACACACTCTTCAAGTAGACCTCTTTGGGAGGCGGTGTTACTTTTTGTCGTTCTCTCTCTCTCTCTCTTTGTTTTGATTCTTTATGTACCTATTCCTATCACCACTATTGCTGGGAACATTCTCCAAAATTGGTGATATTATCGGCAATTTGGTAATGTTATCGACCACTTCTTGGAAGGCGGTGTTTTGTTTTGTCGCTCCCTCTTTGTTTTGAGTTGTTGTGCCCCTCTTCATATAATTATCACCACCTTTGCTGGGGGCTTTCTGCAAAATTGATGATGTTATCGGCAATTTGACGATGTTATTGACCACTTCCACCTCACTTTTTGGAATTGTCTCACTCGCTTCTTTCTGTTCACTATTTTCGTTTGCCACTGCAGGCGGTACGTTCGTGTTTGGGCTCGATTTAACTGTCCTGCCAATGGGGGTTTTTCCAATCTTAAAGAAGATTTTCCAAATCCCGAAAAATGCCATGCCTTTTGTCTTGACAAGGCTATCCCTGGAATACGGGTCTATGCCTACCACCAGGAGAGAACCATCGGGATCATTTTTCCTGTGGAAGACTTCCCACTTCCCCACTTTAAGGTTCGAGTCTTGTTTGCCAATGACGCTGAGTATGCGCTCTAACGGTACCTTACTTGCCCATCCTCTGACATAGAAAGATGTTTTTATGAGTACAGGGATGTCGCTTTTCCTTACCGGTTTCAGCTTTGCGCCGTCCCAAGATGAGGGGATGCTCTCCACTAGTTTTCCGAGGACATCGACACAGCATTGTGATGCCAGTTTCAGCATCAAAACGCCCCTCTCAAACGTGCAACATTACTTGGATTGTTGGTCCATCATTAGATTCGAGAATGTGGTCCAATACCTTTGTGTAGAACAAATCTTCGAAGACGCTCTTTTGCTCTTCAGGAATTCTGCCAGACGCACTACTTCTATCAATTATGACATAGTGTAGTTCGTCCTGAATATGTTTTTTGGCTATTTGGGAATAGGATGGTGCTTTTTTATAGCCACCTTGCTTTTTCCTTTAGAATGGGTCTTTTTGTTTTGGATGGTTTGATGGACTTGCTCACCTTCTCAACAACAAGATCAACTTCAGCTCCCACCATTAACGGATTCTGACAGAAACTCCTGTTTTGGTAGATTGAATAGGTTTCTCCGAAGTGTTGGGTGTCGGTGAGGTTCTTAATTGGAGGTTCTTATTCTTAATTGATTTCGCATCGCTATGCTCTTCGGGAGATCTGACTCTTTTAGTAGATGTAGAAGAGTCAGATTAATCCTGTAATATCTTCCGCCCGTTCATCTTATTCACTTTCCTTCTTTGTGCCCCTGACAGCCTTTTCCGATATTCAACAATAGTAATATTGTTATCATTTGATGACTCAGTGTCCGAGTTCCCGCAAGCTTTTAAAAGCTGGGGTTGCTTAGAGCCCCCCCCCCCCCCCTTGGGTTTTCTTTATCTTCTTCATCGTTTTTTTTTTGCCAAAGACTAGATTCACTCTTGTATCTGTTTCGACTACGGGATCCGAGGCACCCAACCCCGTGGAAGTTACTTGCTCACGATTGATTGATAACGACGACACGTGACTCGCGAGTAAATCAACGCTTTCCGCCGGTACTGGGTTTATTTTTCCCTGCACCGTAATATCATTTACTTCAGGGTTAATCATACATTTTTGGGAGAGGCCCCCATAGCCAGTATTTGCCCGTAATAGGTACGTCGATGTTGGCCTTCCGAACTACTTCCAAAATGTCTGTCCTGAGACCGATGCAACAAATTCAACCCCCACTTCAAGAACAACACCTTGTGGTTGCGTAGTAGGTAAGTGAATAAGTACTGCGTAATAGGTTGAAAAAAAAACTATCCGCTCTGCAATAACACGTCCGATCGCTACCACTGGCGGCGACTGAAAGTTATTTTAGTATATAATATATATATTACGCGCACGGTAAGTCCTAGGAAAAAGTGGTCAAAGAAAGTTTGGGAGATATGAAAAACAACTACAACTCTTTCTTTCACAAAAAAAAATTATAATAATTTGGTAGGGATTTACAATGTGACAAATCAAAATATGCCTCATATAAAGGGAAAAACATACAAAAGTTTTAACACAGTGTAAATCCTTACCCAATTACAATAAATTTTGTTTGTTAAAGAAAGGGTTGTAGGCCTTTCTATCTCCCAAACATCCTTTGACCACTTTTCCCTAGAACTGTTCACACGCGAGATAATAGCATTATGTACACGCTGACCCAAACATATTCGGCTTCAAACATATATATGTTTAGGGTACACTCTAAACATATAATATTTGGTAAACAAAAAAATTGTGTATTTGGGAAGATGTTGTTCTAAACAAATATTTGTTTACATCCCAATGCGACTGTTATTTCTGAAACAAATATTTATTTACATTTAAGTATAAGGGGTATACATCCAAACCAACTATGCAGAAGAGCTGAGGAGGCACTTAACATAGCATATAAATGGGCACAACCAAGAGGATTAAATGTCAACCCAGACAAAACAGAAATATGTCTATTTACAAGGAAAAGGGAAGATTCATCCTTTTACCGTGCCTCGATTCCTGGATAAGAATATTGCCATATCAAAAAAGGTAAAATACTTGGGAGTAATCTTGGATCAGAAACTGTACTGGAAAGATCATATTGAAGAGTGAGTTACAAAGGCCCACAGATGTTGGTCGTTGTGCAGAAGAGCGATAGGTTCAAAATGGGGACTACGTCCAAATATGACACACTGGCTTTACATGAACGTGATTAGACCAATAATAACCTACGCATCGTAGTGTGGTGGACATCAATGGACAAAAAGTACAACGTAATACCATTGCAAAAAGTACAACGTATGTGCTGTCTAGGCATAAGCGGGGCAATTAGAACCGCACCAACAAGAGCGTTGGAGACTATACTGTACATCCAATCAATAGATATCCGTATAAAGTATGAGGCAGCCCTCACAGCAAGACGTCTGCAAGTGATGGGTGAATGGATAAATCGAGACCACAAGACGTACCATCAGAAGATAGCCTAAATATGCCAACATATTCACAGATAGCCAAATGGCTATCAAAGCAATAACATCGGAAAAGGTCAAATCCAGAGCAGTGTTAGACTGTAAAAGTACGAAAAATAATTACTCAGTCCTTGGTCAACTGCGTATTTTCTGGGTACCGGGACACAACGGAGTGATTGGATATGAACGAGCAAACAGCTTGGCTTCAAAGGGCATAGAACTTCGAGTAATAAACTTGGAAAATTGGAAACCTTTCGAAGCCACGAAGGATGAGTTGAAGCAATTGGCAGTGATGGCTCACAAAACTGTGTGGAATAGAGCAACTGCAAAGATACTGTGGGGTGACCCAAATGAGAAGAAAACAAGTAGTTTTTGAAACTAAACCATATCGAGATTAGTAAGATGATGAGTGTTCTAACGGGACATCAAGCTTACAGGCACATCTTCATCGCATAGGAATAGCAGAAAACGACGAGTGCAAGGCATGCAGGGAAAACATCGAAACGATGGAACATTTTCTGTGTCACTGCCCAACTTTCACACATGCAAATCCCGATATTACGGTTCCGACATATTGCCAGACTTGACTCACCTTAGAGGATATGACTGGAAGATACTGAGAAAATACGTGTCTAGTACCGATTTTCTGTAACCCGTGGGGTATAAAAATCATAAATAAGGAGCGCACAACAGGCCGAACCACTGGCTTAAGTGTATGTCCATGGACATGCGTGTGGACGTTTAAACGTCTCCTCTATTCAACCTAACCTAAGTATTCATAAAATACATATATTGTTTTAAATTTTCAGTAGTTGTTACATTTTTAGAAATTTTTAATGTTCGTAAAAATAATAAATAATAATAATTGAAATCGTATAATCTTGGATCAATATAAAGTACTTAGAGGATTAACAACTAATGATGGCTTGGAATACTCATATAAGGTGTATTCCAAGCCATTTTATCGGAGCATTTTTATAGAGGGATACATAGGAATTTTAGGTAACTTCGGAACCGGCGAAGTTTGAGCAAAATGCTTTGGTAAGTATTCGTATGGCCGCTAGGACATTCTAATTCGACATATCGTCGGCGCACCGACGATATATGTTACATACGTTCGAATCCATATCATACTAAAACAATAGCGAAATAATAAAATTAAACAGTTTATTTACTTTTCTGAAAAATTAGGAAAAAAGCAATAGCTACTCTTGCCATTACGGCGCACAGTGGGCTTAAATGGAAAAAATGGACATAATTCTGCCATTTCAAAACCACTTATCGTATGGCGATGAAATTTTAGGTGTGTATACAAGAGGTGTTAGAGAGTTTAAGTTCGGAACTTCGGCCCCCTATCTCATACAGGGGCGGAGCCACCGGACCCCAAAGTTGACCACCTCGGGTATACAACATTTTCATCGGCTTCTAACTTTTGACTTAACTTAACTCCCAGACCTACAATAAACTTTTTATAGCTTGAAGATATCTTGAATAGTTTCCGAGATATATGGATTTTAAATTTGAATTTTTCATTTTTTTCCCTGACTTTGCCTTGGATTTTAACCAATATCTCAGTCAAAAGTTTACCGATCGCGTGTTTTTTATGGATTACCAATAAAATTTACAATATCATAAAAAAATCGATAAGATATGTCAAGAAACAAAAAAAGTTATAGCCCTATAAAGTCAAATTTTTGAAAAAATGTCATTTTTGGAGATTTTTTGGCGAAAAAAGTCCAATTCGTATTAAGGTCTTGCAGAAAAAGTTTGTTACACAAAGTATATCAAATGTATACTCATTTTAAAGGAGACGTTTCACAGAATCTGTTAGAGAAAATCCGAAGCCAAAAGTTTAATTGGTGTGGTTGCCACCCTTCTCCGATTTGGACCTTTTTTACATAAATTTCAAAATTTTGATCGATCTCCAATCGCAAAGCTAAATTGTTAAATTTTTTTTTATTTATTTGTATTAGGCTGTAGCAAAATCGACTGCAAAGGGAATCCCGAGCGCGGCTTTTCATGTCGAAGATATAGGACTAAAAAAATCCCAATTGAGGGATTTTCCATTAGAAATTTCCACATACTGCGTTTGAATTTATTATTTCTAATATCAAAATAAAGAACTTTAAAAAAATTCATTGAAATATATACATTTTTAAGAATTTTATACCGTATTTACCTTTCTGTCTATATGCAAAATATTTCTTTTAATTTGTCCCTACCTTCTTTTACTTATTGGTTATTATATCAGTCAATATGCACTGATTTCTTGTAGATCACATGTTTTTAGCAAGCAATAATAAAATTTAGTAAGATTAACAATCATAAAATTGAATAAGAAGGATAAAAGATGTCGGCCTTTATAATATGTTGGTCTGACTCTTTTTGCCTAAAATTTGTGTATACCCATTTTGTAAGCGAAGGACCTACTTCTTGGGAAAAATAATTTATTTTCTTAATTTATTTCTATAATATATATTTTATTATTTTATTTCTGTAAAATAATCTGAATAATCCATGTCTAGGAGATCAAGCAAATCCTTGTATTCCTCAGGATTGTCACATGTCAATGATCGGTAACATATCCATCTTTTTATACCCTACACCACACTGTGGTACAGGGTATTATACGTTTGTTTCACGGCAGATGTTTGTAACACCTGAAAATAACACAGCTAGACCCACCTTAAAGTATACCGATCGACTCAGAATCACTAGCTGAGTCGATTTAACGATGTCCGTCCGTCTGTCCATGTAAAGTTGTTCGTCGACTACAGGTCGCAATTTCACTCCGATCGTTCTGAAATTTTGCAGTTTAGAGTATTTCGCGGCTGTTAAGATCGCTATTGAATTTGGTTGAAATCGGTTCAGATTTAGATATAGCTCCCATATATATCTTTCGTCCGATTTGGCCCTTTAGTCCTATAGAAGCTGTATTTTACATCCAATCGTTTTGAAATTTAGAATGGTAGAGTTTCTTGATCCATGCACCAACATCGCCGAATTTGAAAAAAATCGGTTAAGATTTAGCTATAGCTCCCATATATATGTTTCGTCCGATTTGGCCCTTTAGTCCTATAGAAGCTGTATTTTACAACGGATCGTTTTGAAATTTAGAATGGTAGAGTTTCTTGATCCATGAACCAACATTGCCCAATTTGAAGAAAATCGGTTAAGATTTAGCTATAGCTCCCATATATATGTTTCGTCCGATTTTGCTCTTTAGTCCTGTAGAATCTGTATTTTACATCCAATCATTTTGAAATTTAGAATGGTAGAGTTTCTTGATCCATGAACCAACACTACCGAATTTGAAGAAAATCGGTTAAGGTTTAGCTATAGCACCCATATATATGTTTCGTCCGATTTTGCTCTTTAGTCCTATAGAAGATGTATTTTACATCCAATCGTTTTGAAATTTATAATGGTAGAGTTTCTTGATCCATGAACCAACATTGCCGAATTTGAAGAAAATCGGTTAAGATTTAGCTATAGCTCCCATATATATGTTTCGTCCGATTTGGCCCTTTAGTTCTATAGAAGCTGTATTTTACATCCAATCGTTTTGAAATTTAGAATGGTAGAGTTTATTGATCCATGAACCATTACTACCGAATATGAAGAAAATCGGTTAAGATTTAGTTATAGCTCCCATATACATGTTTCGTCCGATTTGGCCCTTTAGTCCTGTAGAAGCTGTATTTTACATCCAATCATTTTGAAATTTAGAATGGTAGAGTTTCTTGATCCATGAACTAACACTGCCGAATTTGAAGAAAATCGGTTAAGATTTAGCTATAGCTCCCATATATATGTTTCGTCCGATTTGGCCCTTTAGTACTATAAAAGCTGTATTTTACATCCAATCGTTTTGAAATTTAGAATGGTAGAGTTTCTTGATCCGTGAACCAACACTACCGAATTTGAAGAAAATCGGTTAAGATTTAGCTATAGCTCCCATATATATGTTTCGTCTGATTTTGCTCTTTAGTCCTATAGAAGATGTATTTTACATCCAATCGTTTTGAAATTTAGAATGGTAGAGTTTCTTGATCCATGAACCAACATTGCCGAATTTGAAGAAAATCGGTAAAGATTTAGCTATGGCTCCCATATATATGTTTCATCCGATTTGGCTCTTTAGATCCAATCGTTTTTATACCCTACATCACACTGTGGTACAGGGTATTATTTAAGTATAAAATATCCCAAAAGTAAATTTATGTAAACAATTTATACATGTATTACAAAATTTATATTTCATAGTTATTCAATATTACGAGAGTTGTGTAGGGTATTATATAGTCGGCCCCGCCCGACTTTAGCCTTTCCTTACTGGTTCTTATTAAAGATAGAACAGGATCGGAAGATAGGAGAATATTTTCAAATATATCTTCATTCTGAAATTCTCTTGAACTTTTTCGGGAGTGAAATTGCTGAACATTGCGAAAATCGCGATTTCGTGCCTCCTGGGCTTCTTCCGTAAGCTAGCCCAAAGGGAGAATATGAAATGCAATAATTATATCTCCATGACGCAATACTTTATGTACTGTTGGGGTCATATCTTTCCATGGATTCTGTTCTATTAGATGTTTCGAAATACCTAGACAGTTTGATCGATTTTCTCCAATCGCGAAGCTAAATTGTTAATTTTTTTTATTTATTTGTATTAGGGTGTAGCAAAATCGACTGGAAAGGGAATCCCGAGCGCGGCTTTTCATGTCGAAGATATAGGACTAAAAGTAAAAAATCACAATTGAGGGATTTTCCATTAGAAATTTCCACATGTTGCGTTTGATTTTTTATACCCTACACCACACTGTGGTACAGGGTATTATAAGTTTGTTTCATGGCAGATGTTTGTAACACCTGAAAATAACACAGCTAGACCCACCTTAAAGTATACCGATCGACTCAGAATCACTAGCTGAGTCGATTTAACCATGTCTGTCCGTCCGTCCGTCCGTCTGTCCATGTAAAGTTGTTCGTCGACTACAGGTCGCAATTTCACTCCGATCGTTCTGAAATTTTTGCAGTTTAGAGTATTTCGCAGCTGTTAAGATCGCTATTGCATTTGGTTGAAATCGGTTCAGATTTAGATATAGCTCCCATATATATCTTTCGTCCGATTTGGCCCTTTAGTCCTATATAAGCTGTATTTTACATCCAATCGTTTTGAAATTTAGAATGGTAGAGTTTCTTGATCCATGAACCAACATTGCCGAATTTGAAGAAAATCGGTTAAGATTTAGCTATAGCTCCCAGAAAATCGGTTTAGATTTAGCTATAGCTCCCATATATATGTTTCGTCCGATTTGGCCCTTTAGTCCCATAAAAGCTGTATTTTACATCCAATCGGTTTGAAATTTAGAATGATAGAGTTTCTTGATCCATGAACCAACATTGCCGAATTTGAAGAAAATCGGTTAAGATTTAGCTATAGCTCCTATATATATGTTTCGTCCGATTTGGCCCTTTAGTCCTATAAAAGCTGTATTTTGCATCCAATCGTTTTGAAATTTAGAGTTTCTTGATCCATGAACCAACACTACCGAATTTGAAGAAAATCGGTTAAGATTTAGCTATAGCTCTCATATATATGTTTCGTCCGATTTGGCCCTTTCGTCCTATAAAAGCTGTATTTTACATCCAATCGTTTTGAAATTTAGAATGGTAGAGTTTCTTGATCCATGAACCAACATTGCCGAATTTGAAGAAAATCGGTTTAGATTTAGCTATAGCTCCCATATATATGTTTCGTCCGATTTGGCCCTTTAGTCCTATAAAAGCTGTATTTTACATCCAATCGTTTTGAAATTTAGAATGGTAGAGTTTCTTGATCCATGAACCAACATTGCCGAATTTGAAGAAACTCGGATAAGATTTAGCTATAGCTCCCATATATATGTTTCGTCCGATTTGGCCCTTTAGTTCTATAGAAGCTATATTTTACATCCAATCGTTTTGAAATTTAGAATGGTAGAGTTTCTTGATCCATGAACCAACATTGCCGAATTTGAAGAAACTCGGTTAAGATTTAGCTATAGCTCCCATATATATGTTTCATCCGATTTGGCTCTTTAGATACAATCGTTTTTATACCCTACAGGGTATTATTTAAGTATAAAATGTCCCAAAAATAAATTTATGTAAACAATTTATACATGAATTACAAAATTTATATATCAGAGTTATTCAATATTACGAGAGTGGTGTAGGGTATTATATAGTCGGCCCCGCCCGACTTTAGCCTTTCTTTACTGGTTTATTTCTAATATCAAAATAAAGAACTTTAAAAAAAAATTCATTGAAATACATACATTTTTAAGAATTTTATGCCGTATTTACGTTTCTGTCTATATGCAAAATATTTTTTTGTTAATTTGTCCCTACCTTCTTGTACTTATTGGTTATTATATCAGTCAATATGCACTGATTTCTTGTAGATCACATGTTTTTAGCAAACAATAATAAAATTTAGTAAGATTAGCAATCATAAAATTGAGTAAGAAGGATAAAAGATGTCGGCCTTTATAATATGTTGGCGTGACTCTTGTTGCCTAAAATTTGTGTATACCCATTTTGTAAGCGAAAGACCCACTTCTTGTGAAAAATAATTTATTTTCTTATTTTATTTTTATATATTTTATATATATATTTTATTATTTTATTTGTGTAAAATAATCTGAATAATCCATGTCTAGGAGATTGTCGTATTTTGTAATCATATATGGCCTTATAGGCTCGGTTACTCTGATGAAAACAAATAAAAAAAAAAAATTAAAATTAAAGCAAATCCTTGTATTCCTCTGAATTGTCACATGTCAAAGATCGGTAATATATATCCATCTTTTTCTTATTAAATATAGAACAGGATCGGAAGATAGGAGAATATTTTCAAATATATCTTCATTTCGGGAGTGAAATTGCTGAACATTGCGAAAATCGCGATTTCGTGTCTCCTGGACTTCTTCCGTAAGCTCGCCCAAAGGGAGAATATGAAATGCAATAATTATATCTCCATGACGCTATACTTTATGTACTGTTGGGGTCATTTCTTTCCATGGATTCAGTTCTATTAGATGTTTCGAAATACGTAGACAGTATTTTCCAAATTTTTCTGTATTCACTTTGTTCTTGCTGTTGATTGCCATTAGAATTATGCTGATTTTTCTCAGTAATTCTATATCAATTCCTGTAATCTTAGATGTTATTTCATAATCCTTGAAGAAACGCCTAGCAGTGTTACCATCATTTGTATTTCCATATCCCACTAGTGGTTTGTCGACATTTAATCCAGTCTCTTTCCAAAATTCCTCTTGAATTCCTTTTTTCGGGAACTCTCTCGATGCTTTAAATTCCCTTTTGTCCGGTAATTTGTTTGCATTCTCTGGATTACTATAATAATGCAAATCGTATGCTATGTGTAGGAAATGTTCTAAAAGGCGTATGCGAGCATGTAATGGGGAAATTCCAAATTTTAGAGCATACTCCTATGCGTTAAATGTTTGGTTCTTCGATAAATCCAAAAATTCATTTTTCCCTCCACATATATAGTGTACATCTCCACGTAGATGATGTTCCCGTAACAGCATTGCAAACTTTCCCATCGTTCATAGTGAAATTTAGGATGAAGGAGATTGTGAAGCTGTAGTCCAATATTTTGATTGATATGGGTTCCAGCTCCTTAATTTCCTTCTCAATATGATCAACCAGGTTTTATGTGTTGGTAGCCGACTCTTTTGTATACTCAAACCATATTGGTCTACAAAAGTTTTTTGATCCTGGAGTCGAATTTATCCAAACCTTCCTAAACTTTATTATTGTTCGCTAAAAACATGTGATCTACAAGAAATCAGTGCATATTGACTGATATAATAACCAATAAGTACAAGAAGGTGGGGACAAATTAAAAAAAATATTTAGCATATAGACAGAAACGTAAATACGGCATAAAATTCTTAAAAATGTATATATTCCAATGAATTTTTTTTAAGTTCTTTATTTTTATATTAGAAATAATAAATTCAAACGCAACTTGTGGAAATTTCTAATGGAAAATCCCTCAATTCCCAAAAAATACCCAAAAATGTGATTATTTACATTTAGTCCTATATCTTCGACATGAAAAGCCGCGCTCGGGATTCCCTTTGCAGTCGATTTTGCTACAGCCTAATACAAATAAATGAAAAAATTTAGCAATCTAGCTTTGCGATTGGAGAAAATCGATGAAACTTTTGAAATTTATGTAAAAAAGGTCCAAATCGGAGAAGGGTGGCAACCACACCAATTAAAATTTTGGTTTCGGATTTTCTCTAACAGATTCGTCTCCTTTAAAATGATTATAAATTTGATATACTTTGTGTAACAAACTTTTTCCACAAGAACTAAATACGAATTGGACTTTTTTCGCCAAAAAATCTCCTAAAATGAAATTTTTTCAAAAAATTTACTTTATAGGGCCATAACTTTTTGACATATCTTATCGATTCTTTCTTTCATGATATTGTAAATTTTATTGGCAATCCATAAAAAACACGCGAACAAAATCGGTGACTGAGATATTGGCTAAACTCCAAGGCAAAGTCGGCGAAAAAAATGAAAAATTCAAATTTAAAATCCACATATCTCGGAAACTATTCAAGATGTCTTCAAGCTATAAAAAGTTTATTGTAGGTCTGGTCTAGGAGTATCCACACTCCATTCAAAAGTTAGAAGCCGATGAAAATTATTTATACCCAAGGGGGTCAACTATAGGGCCCGGTAGCTCCGCCCTGTATGAGATAAGTTCCGAACTTAAACTCTCTAACACATCTTGTATACACGCCAAAAATTTGATCGCCATACGATAAGTGGTGTTGAAATGGCAGAATTATGTCCATTTTTTTCCATTTTAGCCCACTGTGCGGCGATATGATTTCAGTTAGATTTTAATATTCAAAATCTGTATTTATAATTTTGATTAAAGTACAAAAGAGTGCACGTATATGTACGCTTTTGGAATCTGCTATTGTTAAATAAATAAAGAAAGAATAGATGTATTCAAACAAATTTAAGCACAAGCAAGAGGTACTACTCATTGCGCGTGGTCATATATTTTACTTGGTTGGCCAATATACCTTCATTCTAATGTATGCTACGTCGACAATATCCATGCATTCTAAATATTCCAAATTGTATTTCGTCAAATTTTAGTGCTTCTCAGTCAACACAATCAAAAGTTATTCACAAAACAGTACAGGGCATTCGATTTCTATTACAAAGGAATTTCACACAAATTTAAAAAATTCATCAAACCTTGATCGCCTCTCCTGGAAAACTACATTTATGCACTTAGAATAGTTTAGAATGGAGGTACCGATGTGGGTCATAACTTATAAATGTATCCATAGCTTTTAAAATATGGAATAAAATGTATTTGCTATTAGTTATGGATTTTTTTAAACAGCAAAAAACAGTCTTTTCATATTTTTAATGACTGCTACTAAAACAAAGGTTCTACGTAGAGTGAAATATGTAAGCCCTCATATATTCCTTAAGTGTAAAGCGTATACCGGCTCTATCGGGCTTATACTTAAAAAAATATAGTACAAATACTACACTCAAAGAATTTTGTGAGTACCATTAGCAAAAATGTTTGTTGTTTCAACAGTCTGTGTCTGCTGAAAAAGGGAAAGCAGACTTCGTCTGTTATTTTATCAACCCTATGGTTGTTATTTTAGCAAACAAATTTGCCTGCTACTATAGCAAACTAAAACATTCGTTTTAGCAAACAATTTTGTTATTATTTAACAGAAATAGCGGCTGGAGGAACAAACTATTTTTGTTTCTTTTTTACATTTAAGTTCATTTAAGAACACAAAACATTTAAGTTCAGAATTATTTTAGTATATAAAGCTATTATTACGCGCACGGTCAGTCCTAGGAAAAAGTGGTCAAACAAAGTTTGGGAGATATGAACAACAACTACAATTCTTTCTTTAACAAAAAAAAATTATAATAATTTGGTAGGGATTTACAATGTGTCAAATCAAAATATGCCTCATATAAAGGGAAAAGCATACAAAAGTTTTAACATACTGTATATCCTTACCCAATTACAATAAATTTTGTTTGTTAAAGAAAGAGTTGCAGGCCTTTCTATCTCCCAAACTTCCTTTGACCACTTTTCCCTAGAACTGTTCACACGCGAGATAATAGCATTATGCAGTAAAATAATTCCGAACTAATTTTTTTTTTGTACAAAATGTATTCATCGAGGGATAACTTTCGCGAAAATGCTGATATTAATCTATTCCTCAGAGATCATAGAGTGCAAATATATTAATCTTATTAAATTCGGTATAATAGTTTTGGAAAACTTTGGCGGTGTAAGTCGATTTGGCGGTGTAAGTCGATTTGGCGGTGTAAGTTGGATTACACAAAATTCGCAATATAAAAACATTTCAAATGTCGCGAACGTTACTTAGCGTCTTACAAATAATCGTATTTAAAGGAAATTGTGTTACAGTTCTAAATTTCTGCGTTTTTCTATACAAATCAAAGCTATTAAGTTGGTTTGGAGTAAAAGTATTGTTTTCGCCATGACTAGCGGAAGGAAGCAGATCCAATTTTGATCTATTCATAGTCGAATAGAGGGGATAATTCTGAACAAAACCTCATTAGCCATTTTTTGGCGTGAATCTAAGCCAACCTTCTATCCCTTTGGGACACGCTTTGTCTACAACACAAGAGTTTTTGTCGGAGCATTTTTATAGAGGGATACATAGGAATTTTAGGTAACTTCGGAACCGGCGAAGTTTGAGCAAAATGCTTTGGTGAGTATTCGTATGGCCGCTAGGACATTCTAATTCGACAATAAAAAAAATCGAAAAATTACATATAGGAGCCTCGTCGGCGCATCGACGATATATGTTATATACGTTCGAATCCATATCATACTAAAACAATAGCGAAATAATAAAATTAAACAGTTTATTTGCTTTTCTGCAAACTTAGGAAAAAAGCAATAGCAACTCTTGCAATTACGGCGATATGATTTCAGTTAGATTTTAATAATCAAAATTTTTATTTATAATTTTGATTAAAGTCCAACAGAGTGCACGTATATGTACGCTTTTGGAATCCGCTATTGTTAAATAAATAAAGAAAGAATGTATTCAAACAAATTTAAGCACAACCAAGAAGTACTACTCATTGTGCGTTGTCATATATTTTACTTGGTTGGCCAATATACCTTCATTCTAATGTAAGCTACGTCGACAAAGGATATTGCATTCTAAATATTCCAAATTGTATTTCGTCAAATGTTAGTGCTTCTCAGTCAACACAAACAAATGGAATTCATTCGATTTCTCTTACCAATGAATTCCACCCAAATTTCAAAAATTCATCAAACTTGGATCGCCTCTCCTGGAAAACTGTCTTTATGCACTTAGCATAGTTTAGAATGGAGGTACCGATATGGGTCATAACTTATAAATGTATCCATAGCATTTAAAATACAGAATAAAATGTATTTGCTATTACTTATGGATTTTTTTAAACAGCAAAAAACATTTTTTTTTAAAACAAATATTTTTCTTTTCATATTTTTAATGACTGCTACTAAAACAAAGGTTCTACGTAAGAGTGAAATATGTAATCCCTCGTATATTCCTTAAGTGTAAAGCGTATACCGGATCTATCGGGCTTATACTTAAAAAAATATAGTACAAATACTACACTCAAAGAATTTTGTGAGTACCATTAGCAAAAATGTTTGTTGTTTTAACAGTCTGTGTCTGCTGAAAAAGGGAAAGCAGACTACGTCTGTTATTTTATCAATCCTATGGTTGTTATTTTAGCACACAAATTTGAATGCTACTATAGCAAACTAAAACAGTTGTTTTAGCAAACAATTTGGTTATTATTTAACAGAAATAGCGGCTGGAGGAACAAACTATTTTTGTTATTCTAGCATACGTCTTTTTCTTTATTATTTTAATAAAAGTAATACAAATTTTATATTTTCCTGATATTTGAGAAGAGTACATCAACCAGGATTCCAACCTGAAGTTATTCAGCCCATATATTGATAAGCATTTCAAACTGTGAAATCTGTACGTACCCTCGATCAACAATATAAATGAAAAAAAAAATCATTTAGTAAAATTGAATAGCGATAGGAGCATCCACACACAATACTTACCGGTCACTGGCATCTTTACTCCGCCAGCGGAATGCCTTTGTAATGCGAATTAACAAACAGAACGAACATTTCAATTTTATTCACCTGCGTGAAGATACCGACGTCGGTAACTTTCGATAACTTCCGATAACACGAAATAACAGGGTGACCAAAAGTTGCACAACATAATGTCAAATAAAAACATGTACGTGTGTATGTATGTACGTATCAGCTGTTTTTGGACGATTGACAGAAAAAGTTACCGACGTCGGTCGGTGGAAGACAGATGTGGAATTGCATTTTTTTAGAAAATGTGTAAAAGTAATATGCTTTTTTGGAAAAAGTGAATATATGGAATAAAAGAGGACATTGCACTGATCATTTTCGTGTACCATATGCCCCTGAAATATCTAATCACACCGTGTAAATTGTAGATTTCTACTTTGCCCACTGGTGGTCAGGACACAAAACAAGTCCTGGAAACTAAACGGAGATACAATATACTCCTAATTTTTCAGAGCTATAAGGGAATACTATTACGAACATTTATGTGTATTCAGAGTTGCCGGAATCAGTTTCTAACTTCCCGAAAATTCCAGATTTCCGTTTGACCACTGGTGGTCAGGACACAAAAGTCGTCCTGGGAACCAAACGGAGATACAATACACTCCTATTTTTTCTACACTACTAGAGGATACTATTACGAATATTTGTGTGTACTCAGAGTTTCCAGAATCAGATTTCGGTTTGACCACTGGTGGTCAGGACACAAAAGTCGTCCTGGAAACCAAACGGAGATACAATACACTCCTATTTTTTCAGAGTTATAAGAGGATACTATTACGAACATTTGTGTGTATTCAGAGTTTCCGGGATCAGTTTCTAACTTCCCGAAAATGCCAGATTTCGGTTTGACCACTGGTGGTCAGGACACAAAAGTCGTCCTGGAAACCAAACGGAGATACAATACACTCCTATTTTTTCTACACTACTAGAGGATACTATTACGAACATTTATGTGTATTCAGAGTTGCCGGAATCAGTTTCTAACTTCCCGAAAATTCCAGATTTCCGTTTGGCCACTGGTGGTCAGGACACAAAAGTCGTCCTGGGAACCAAACGGAGATACAATACACTCCTATTTTTTCTACACTACTAGAGGATACTATTACGAACATTTATGTGTACTCAGAGTTTCCAGAATCAGTTTTTAACTTCCCGAAAATTCCAGATTTCGGTTTGACCACTAGTGGTCAGGACACAAAAGTCGTCCTGGAAACCAAACGGAGATACAATACACTCCTATTTTTTCTACACTACTAGAGGATACTATTACGAACATTTATGTGTATTCAGAGTTGCCGGAATCAGTTTCTACCTTCCCGAAAATTCCAGATTTCCGTTTGACCACTGGTGGTCAGGACACAAAAGTCGTCCTGGAAACCAAACGGAGATACAATACACTCCTATTTTTTCTACACTACTAGAGGATACTATTACGAACATTTATGTGTACTCAGAGTTTCCAGAATCAGTTTTTAACTTCCCGAAAATTCCAGATTTCGGTTTGACCACTGGTGGTCAGGACACAGAAGTCGTCCTGGGAACCAAACGGAGATACAATACACTCCTATTTTTTTCAGTGCTATACGAGGATACTATTACGAATATTTTTGTGTCTTTAAAGTTTCCAGAATCAGTTTTTAACTTCCCGAAAATTCCAGATTTCGGTTTGACCACTGGTGGTCAGGACACAAAAGTCGTCCTGGAAACCAAACGGAGATACAATACACTCCTATTTTTTCAGAGTTATAAGAGGATACTATTACGAACAGAGCTATACGAGGATACTATTACGAATATTTGTGTGTACTCAGAGTTTCCAGAATCAGATTTCGGTTTGACCACTGGTGGTCAGGATTCTGGAAACTCTGAGTACACATAAATGTTCGTAATAGTATCCTCTAGTAGTGTAGAAAAAATAGGAGTGTATTGTATCTCCGTTTGGTTCCCAGGACGACTTTTGTGTCCTGACCACCAGTGGTCAAACGGAAATCTGGAATTTTCGGGAAGTTAGAAACTGATTCCGGCAACTCTGAATACACATAAATGTTCGTAATAGTATCCTCTAGTAGTGTAGAAAAAATAGGAGTGTATTGTATCTCCGTTTGGTTTTCAGGACGACTTTTGTGTCCTGACCACCAGTGGTCAAACCGAAATCTGGAATTTTCGGGAAGTTAAAAACTGATTCTGGAAACTTTAAAGACACAAAAATATTCGTAATAGTATCCTCGTATAGCTCTGAAAAAAATAGGAGTGTATTGTATCTCCGTTTGGTTCCCAGGACGACTTCTGTGTCCTGACCACCAGTGGTCAAACCGAAATCTGGAATTTTCGGGAAGTTAAAAACTGATTCTGGAAACTCTGAGTACACATAAATGTTCGTAATAGTATCCTCTAGTAGTGTAGAAAAAATAGGAGTGTATTGTATCTCCGTTTGGTTTCCAGGACGACTTTTGTGTCCTGACCACCAGTGGTCAAACCGAAATCTGGAATTTTCGGGAAGTTAAAAACTGATTCTGGAAACTCTGAGTACACATAAATGTTCGTAATAGTATCCTCTAGTAGTGTAGAAAAAATAGGAGTGTATTGTATCTCCGTTTGGTTTCCAGGACGACTTTTGTGTCCTGACCACCAGGCGACCTGGTCCTGACCTGGCGATTTATATCAACATCGTACAACCTTCGTTTTGCTGAATTGGCGCAAATATTACACACACATACACATATGTATTTATATATACACATGAGTTTATGATATAGAGTCCAACCCCGATCAAACACGCTGGCGTCGGCGGCTGGTGGTTTTACATGTATTTCATATGGGCATAAGAAAACCGCCAGCCGCCAGCGTGTTTGATTGGGGTTGGACTCTATATCATAAACTCATGTGTATATATAAATACATATGTGTATGTGTGTGTAATATTTGCGCCAATTCAGCAATACGAAGGTTGTACGATGTTGATATAAATCGCCAGGTGGCGCTTTGCTTTATTTACGAATGGTAATATGCCATAAAAAGAAAATAGTTAAGCATTAATTAGCCGGCCTTGGACGCACACCTTTTCCGTGTTAGCTGTGAAATAATAAACATGCCGCTAGCCAAACATCTGTTACACCCATTGCCCGCTCAAGAGAAGCGTAAGCACAAGCTGAAGCAACACTCCAACTCCTATTTCATGGACGTCAAATGCCCCGGCTGCTACAGAATCACCACTGACTTCAGCCACGCTCAAGGCGTTGTTGTATGTGCGGGTTGTGCTACAATCTTGTGCCAGCCAACCGGTGGTCGCGCTAAGCTCACAGAAGGTTGCTCTTTCAGAAGGAAGCCTCAATAAAATGTGACGTTTTAGTTTTTTGCTGCCTCCATTAAAAATTTTGTCAAATTTTTATTTTTTAACATCCAGATAAAAAAAATCAATAAAAACCTTTTCGTTGCGAAAAGTTACAAAGAGATGTGAATAATATTGATTGGAACAAAAGTTGATCAACACAACGTTGGACTGTGCTGCTTTAAGTGCTGTCGGTTGTTTGTTTATCACAGAGGAGGATCGCAACGCAAAAGAATGTTAAATTTTCCAAAAGAAGCGCTTTTTTAATATAGAGAACTACAGCAGCGTGGAGATCGCTACTTCCTTCCGATGTACGTCGACGACATTGGATACACCCCAGAAGATAAAAGATGTTCATATCTGAATCTTCTGAAATTGCCATGGGTGAAGTGGCATGGCTTCTTTTGTACCTCCCACTTATAAGGAAAATTTTGTGATCCGAGAGAAAATCTCTGCTGTCTGCTGGCGCACGAAAGGAGTAACCGAGCGACTTAAAATGTGGTATGTTGTTAAATTTTTGTTCTATCACAGGCTAATTTCGAAGATGGGTCCACTCATTCTAGTACTTCCTCCACCAAAGTGTTAACTTTTAGTGAAATATTGATTATCCAATATCTTCTATACTACTTATTCGACTCGTCTGAAATTCCAAAATATAGTAATTTTCGCTTAAAGCGAACTTCAAGGGACTGGGTAAACTAGTTCGTTTTAAACGAAGTTCGTAAGTGCACATGCATTGATATATTAAAGACAATTTTGGGATATTTTATTACATATGTATAAAAAATTAGTTTTTAAAAAAATCCGTTATTTGAGTTTGCTTAGTACCAATTTTAGTTTCATTTATATACACTTCTACTTGAGCCAAATGATCAAGAATTTGTTGTTGTTGTTGTTGTAGCAGCATATGTGTTTGTTATCCATTAGTTGTTTTTAATCGTCTTGTATAGTGGTTTCTGCTGAATTGGTTTCCAGGCCTAGGAAGATGGCTGCTTCCACTGGTTGGCAATCCCACGGTAGCCGGTTCTCTGTACCGGATTGACCCGAAGCAGCAATTCTTCGGCCAGGGGCTGCCACCTCAGTACTATGTGTTTTATCAAGAATTTGTTGTGTAGTGTCGCGTGACAGAAGAAAAGTTCTTACATAGCTTACGCTACACATTGCACCCAGGGCAGTTGTGACTCGGATTGGCTCTTCGTTGTCCATATTGTCGTCAAGGTCGTCATCATCAGGGCGAACAGACTGCAAGTGGAAACTACGCCATTACTAATAATGGAACGATACACGATTCAACAACGCATTTAAATAATTAAAATTAACTAAAAAAACGGTGAAAATCTTGCAGTAACAGTTCGCAAAACTAAAGCATTTTTGGTCCTGTAAGCGTGGTCGTGGGGGCCATTTGGCTGATGTTGTTTTTCATTATTAACGGCATACCTTCCTCTTTATTATGAAATAAGCATCCGATCATTAACTCCAAAAAGGGCATTTTTCTTTGGATACCAAAATAACACCTCTTGTTGGAAAACACTTTACCTAGAGTTCAGAGAAAAGTGGGCGTTATTGGCACGCCCTTTTTGGTACCTACCACACAAATAGACTATTTTGCACCAAAAGTTATCAGCTTATAACTTTAATACCAGTACATACAAATGCTTGAAATTGTGTACAGTTTAATGCTTTTAAAAATGGGCGTTATCGGAATGCCCCTTTTGGTACCTCCCACACAAATGGAGGAAATTCGTAACTCCCACACAAAGGGAACATTTTGTACCTAAAGTTAACAGCTTATAACCTTAATATCAGGGGGTACAAATACTTGCAATTATGTACAGTGTAACATAGTAACGTGCAGTCAAGTTGGAATTATTAGCACGACACTCCAACACAAATTGACCATTTTGCACAAAAATGTAACAGCTTTTAGCATAATACCAATGCATACAAATACTTGAATTTTCATGAAGTGAAAAATGGACGTTACACTTTTGGTACACAGTATATCTAGAGATGTTTTTTCTACACACAACGGCGCTCAATGGGATGGCTTCATTTTAAAATTGGTAGATCGTTTAAAATTGGTTTCGGATAATATATTGACTACCTTTGTCAAAATCGGCTTTGCCCCACAGCCTATACAATAAAATGTTTCCTATTCAAACAAAAGTCTTCAAATTTTGTACGAGATCCCAAGTTTTATCTGGATCGGCCATGTCCACTGCCCACCACCACAACAATTTAAATCAATTGTTCTCATATTATTCAGAATGTGCCATGCCCACATTTTTCCCGGCCACTTTTTGCAAAAAAAATTTTTACAAAATAGCTTTAACAAAAGAAAAAATTTTAAAATCGGTCCAATACTTTAAGCGTCTATAAAACACATACATACATACATACAAACATTTTCCATTTTTATATATATAGATAGATAAAGCTTTGAATATTAGTTGAGGCCTTTCTGATTCAATATTTTCTTCGGCATGATTTAGGGCTTTCCATTTTTGCCTATAACTTTGCCAGTTTTTATAAAATTGATCTGCATTTTCGCCGCGAGGTGTATTATGTATTACTTTATCTGAATCGACAAAAAACGAAATTTCCAAAAATCGTGAGTTGTGGCTTTTCTGTACTAAGGTAACGATATATATATATATTCCTTCCAATTGGCATCAAAATACTATTTAATTCCTACCGAATGAAAATTTGCAGAGAGTTTTCTTCTGCCATTTGAAAATGGCTATGTATTTGGTTAAGACATATATCCGACTTTTGATATTGATGTTTATTTATTATTATGTAATCTTATTAAGAAGATTAGAAGAAGGATGTGACTTGACTACGAATAAAGGCTACTATGTATATCTTAATGATATCGGTTCGGTAATTGTTTGATAATAGTTCTGTTCTATCAAGTTGGTGTACGGTCATATAGCCGGCTTCGCCCGACTTTGGCCTTTCTAAATTAGTTTACCTCTTGGTTTAGTCCGACTTTACCCTTTCGTAGTAATATTTTACTTCTTGGTTTATATATAAAGAAATACCTTGTACCACGCAGTGTCCGTAAAAGTACGAATATTTGGAATATTTAACCCTTTGCCCAGTGTAATAATACATTTAGGTCAACTGTACAATATTTAACAAATAAAAGGTATGTTACTGGAATCAAATAATGTGGCCTTCTGTTGCCCAAATATTTGTATTGTATATCGTTAGACTGATTCATAAAAGGCGTAACAAAAATTTTTTTGGAAATCGCGTTTTTTCATATTCCGTTAGAAAACTCTAAACCATCTTCTCTGAAAAAATTATTGCGATCCGCAAAAAAATAGCAGTTTTATAGGCAATCCAAAAAAGGCGTAACTCATTTCAGAAAAATATATGAAAGAAAACTCTAAACCATCTTCTCTGAAAAAATTATTGCGATCCGCAAAAAAATAGCAGTTTTATAGGCAATCCAAAAAAGGCGTAACTCATTTCAGAAAAATATATGAAAGAAAAACAAGTGTAGTGACTACTAGCAAGCGTTGCGTCGGGCGGGGCCGACTATATAATACCCTACACACGGACGGAGAGACGGACATTGCTAAATCAACTCAGGAGGTGATTCTAAGTCGATCGGTATAATAAACGATGGGTCTATCACATCTCTTTCTGGGTGTTACAAACAAATGCACAAAGTTATAATACCCTGTACCACAGTGTGGTGTAGGGTATAAAATGGCGTAACTAACATAAATTTCTTAAAAATAAGAAAAATTAAAAAAACTTTTAACACAGTTTTTGTATTCGCTTTTTAAATCGAACTGCATTAACACATTTTTAAAATATATACTATTTCGTATTTTATTCAGTTTTTCTTCTTCATGTAAAATTTCTTCAATGTCAGTTACACCTTTTTTAAATTAGAGTGACGATATATTGTTAAAAAAGTACTTCCATACCTATCCATATCATTAACACTTTAATCGATGCCATTATTTTAATATTTAAATATATTTATAATACATTTACTTTAGTATATACACATATATACATATTATTTATAATAGAAACATGTACTTCTCTTATTTAAGGTGTGGCCACTTCAAAAGATTAAACTCTGGGTATGCCAAAGCAGCTGAGATTGTTAAGACGATGATCCACCAATTACTTTAGACAAGGTTGATTGTACCGAGGGTGGCAAGGAAATATGTAATAAGTTCTCTGTTAGCGGCTACCCAACATTGAAGATTCTTAAGGGAGGCGAAGTCTCACATGATTACAGTGGCCCTAAATTTGTCAATGAAGACACTGACATTGCTAAATTTATGCGTTGTTAAGTCGGCCTTGCCTCCAAAGATTTTGCTTCTGTGGACGATCTCGACTAATTCCTAAATCTTACCATTTTTGGTTACCTCAAAGATGTAGACTACAAACTGGCTAAGACTTTCCTAAAGTTTGCTGACAAAAACCGTGCTATAGTTTTGGAAAATGTTGGCGAAACATAAGGACCACATTAAGCAAACAACAATAATTTAATATATTTCCATTGTTATTATATTCTATTTAAAGCGACACAATTACCCTTATTCGTGCTCGAACAATAAATTTGAAGAATCTTCAGTTAAATTCGAAGAAGTATCAGACTTAAGCTATTTCGTTAAAGACAACTTGTGAGTAAATTTGTAACCAACCATCAACGATGAACATTTGTATAAGAAAAGTCATCAACGATGAACTTTTCTATAAGAAAAGAAATCAATAATGAACAGTTCTAAAAGGAAAGTCATCAACGATAAATAAAAAATCATCAGCAATGAAATTTTGTCAAAGAAATGTCATCAAAGATGAAGTCTTATAAAAGAAAACTTAAGAATGATGAACTTTTTTGAAAGAAATATTGGATTTTACTGTTACTTTTTCTAAATTTTAAGCCTCTTTATTTTTGTATCTAAAGTGATATGTATTTAGTGATATATGTCTAGACTTTATTATTCGATTTACACATCAAAAGGGTAGTGTAGTCATGCTCATATGCGTCATTATGTTACTTAAGCGAATAATTTTATTTAATTTAAAAATACTTGTATTTATGTTAAAAGCTGAATGTTCGAGGGTTGCTATTTATATATCTGGCAATGAATTTATTTTGTTTTGTGTAATAAGTGCACGACTCACTGCCTATTGATTTTTCCATTTGAATTTAAATTGGCTATATATGTTTTCTCCTATCACATGTTACAAGTCTTCTATTTAATATTCTGATGTTTATGTTTATTGATTTTGAGAGATGAAGTTTAATGAAGTAATAAACTTCGACAACGCCAGTGAAGCAGTCCTGACCACCTGTGGTCAAACGGAAATCTGGAATTTTCGGAAAGTTAGAAACTGATTCTGGAAACTTTAAAGACACAAAAATATTCGTAATAGTATCCTCTAGTAGTGTAGAAAAAATAGGAGTGTATTGTATCTCCGTTTGGTTTCCAGGACGACTTTTGTGTCCTGACCACCAGTGGTCAAACCGAAATCTGGAATTTTCGGGAAGTTAAAAACTGATTCTGGAAACTCTGAGGACACATAAATGTTCGTAATAGTATCCTCTAGTAGTGTAGAAAAAATAGGAGTGTATTGTATCTCCGTTTGGTTCCCAGGACGACTTTTGTGTCCTGACCACCAGTGGTCAAACGGAAATCTGGAATTTTCGGGAAGTTAGAAACTGATTCCGGCAACTCTGAATACACATAAATGTTCGTAATAGTATCCTCTAGTAGTGTAGAAAAAATAGGAGTGTATTGTATCTCCGTTTGGTTTTCAGGACTTTCGTGTCCTGACCACCAGTGGTCAAACCGAAAACTGGAATTTTCGGGAAGTTAAAAACTGATTCTGGAAACTCTGAGTACACATAAATGTTCGTAATAGTATCCTCTAGTAGTGTAGAAAAAATAGGAGTGTATTGTATCTCCGTTTGGTTTTCAGGACGACTTTTGTGTCCTGACCACCAGTGGTCAAACCGAAATCTGGAATTTTCGGGAAGTTAAAAACTGATTCTGGAAACTTTAAAGACACAAAAATATTCGTAATAGTATCCTCGTATAGCTCTGAAAAAATAGGAGTGTATTGTATCTCCGTTTGGTTCCCAGACCGACTTCTGTGTCCTGACCACCAGTGGTCAAACGGAAATCTGGAATTTTCGGGAAGTTAAAAACTGATTCCGGCAACTCTGAATACACATAAATGTTCGTAATAGTATCCTCTAGTAGTGTAGAAAAAATAGGAGTGTATTGTATCTCCGTTTGGTTTTCAGGACTTTCGTGTCCTGACCACCAGTGGTCAAACGGAAATCTGGAATTTTCGGGAAGTTAGAAACTGATTCCGGCAACTCTGAATACACATAAATGTTCGTAATAGTATCCTCTAGTAGTGTAGAAAAAATAGGAGTGTATTGTATCTCCGTTTGGTTTCCAGGACGACTTTTGTGTCCTGACCACCAGTGGTCAAACCGAAATCTGGAATTTTCGGGAAGTTAAAAACTGATTCTGGAAACTCTGAGGACACATAAATGTTCGTAATAGTATCCTCTAGTAGTGTAGAAAAAATAGGAGTGTATTGTATCTCCGTTTGGTTCCCAGGACGACTTTTGTGTCCTGACCACCAGTGGTCAAACGGAAATCTGGAATTTTCGGGAAGTTAGAAACTGATTCCGGCAACTCTGAATACACATAAATGTTCGTAATAGTATCCTCTAGTAGTGTAGAAAAAATAGGAGTGTATTGTATCTCCGTTTGGTTTTCAGGACTTTCGTGTCCTGACCACCAGTGGTCAAACCGAAAACTGGAATTTTCGGGAAGTTAAAAACTGATTCTGGAAACTCTGAGTACACATAAATGTTCGTAATAGTATCCTCTAGTAGTGTAGAAAAAATAGGAGTGTATTGTATCTCCGTTTGGTTTCCAGGACGACTTTTGTGTCCTGACCACCAGTGGTCAAACCGAAATCTGGAATTTTCGGGAAGTTAAAAACTGATTCTGGAAACTCTGAGGACACATACATGTTCGTAATAGTATCCTCTAGTAGTGTAGAAAAAATAGGAGTGTATTGTATCTCCGTTTGGTTCCCAGGACGACTTTTGTGTCCTGACCACCAGTGGTCAAACGGAAATCTGGAATTTTCGGGAAGTTAGAAACTGATTCCGGCAACTCTGAATACACATAAATGTTCGTAATAGTATCCTCTAGTAGTGTAGAAAAAATAGGAGTGTATTGTATCTCCGTTTGGTTTTCAGGACTTTCGTGTCCTGACCACCAGTGGTCAAACCGAAATCTGGAATTTTCGGGAAGTTAAAAACTGATTCTGGAAACTCTGAGTACACATAAATGTTCGTAATAGTATCCTCTAGTAGTGTAGAAAAAATAGGAGTGTATTGTATCTCCGTTTGGTTCCCAGGACGACTTTTGTGTCCTGACCACCAGTGGTCAAACGGAAATCTGGAATTTTCGGGAAGTTAGAAACTGATTCTGGAAACTCTGAGTACACATAAATGTTCGTAATAGTATCCTCTAGTAGTGTAGAAAAAATAGGAGTGTATTGTATCTCCGTTTGGTTTTCAGACCGACTTCTGTGTCCTGACCACCAGTGGTCAAACCGAAATCTGGAATTTTCGGGAAGTTAGAAACTGATTTTGGAAACTCTGAATACACACAAATGTTCGTAATAGTATTCCCTTATAGCTCTGAAAAATTAGGAGTATATTGTATCTCCGTTTAGTTTCCAGGACTTGTTTTGTGTCCTGACCACCAGTGGACAAAGTAGAAATCTACAATTTACACGGTGTGATTAGATATTTCAGGGGCATATGGTACACGAAAATGATCAGTGCAATGTCCTCTTTTATTCCATATATTCACTTTTTTCAAAAAAGCATATTACTTTTACACATTTTCTAAAAAAATACAATTCCACATCTGTCATCCACCGACCGACGTCGGTAACTTTTTCTGTCAATCGTCCAAAAACAGCTGATACGTACATACATACACACGTACATTTTGTTATTTGACATTATGTGTTGCAACTTTTGGTCACCCTGTTATTTCGTGTTATCGGAAGTTATCGAAAGTTACCGACGTCGGTATCTTCACGCAGGTATTTTATTCGGCGTAAAGTATTTTACTCTTCAAAGGGTGCTACTTAAATAGCCGACGTCGGCGCACGATGTCTGTCAGAGAGGGCTACTCTTGAATGCTAGTGAAAGCATATTACGTCTGTCAATATTTTTTGATATGCGAAATAAGCATTTAATATGAGATTTTGTCATCTGCACAAATATGAATATATGTATGACTTATCACAAGCACATTTTAATGGAAAAAATTGGTTTCAGTGGTTAGGAATATAAATTAAACGCCCCATTTTTAATTTTTTTCCGTAATAAAGCATGTCTATGTGCTGATTCACGCGAGGCAATTTGGTGTTTTTAGGAGATAAAGGCAGCAAAGTGCGAATGAAAAACACAAAACGGATTGCCAGTACAAGAAACTACTTTCCCAATTATCTTCCGCATGCCTCTCCTACAGACACCGAATTGCCTTGGAAAAATGCCGCGTGTGTTGAGGGGTCTATGTTCATCGCGATTTACACGAGGTAATTTTATCAGCGGCTTAACGGTGTTTGTAGGAAAGACAGTTGGAAAGGGAGGGGAAAAAACTCTTTGGTACTCGACTGAATGTTTTGTTTTTCATTCGCACTTTGAAACAACAACAATACACACAGGAATAGCCGTGGGAACGCAAATGCAAGTTCAAAATAGAATTAGAGAATATAAAAATCGACCCGAGTCAATCGGGACTTTCCATTTCAAGCCGAAAATTTCACAAGTATTTGCCGTCACATATAATTTCAAGTATAAAAATCGTCTTTGCACAGGATGATACAATCTTGCGAAATTTTCTCTTAATACTCATCCTAAGCCTTTAGGAATTCTTTTGTTTTTTTTTTTACTTTTTTATGCATAATGCCGATTTCTGTCCATCTTTCGTTGGACTGCCTGATTGCCTCTTGCCTAAGCCAAAGCTTGCCCAATATATGCAAATTCTTCGAGAATTTGTAATGTCGTCCCTTTCCTAGCAAGTTCATCGGCTTTGCAGTTCCCCGGGATATCCCTATGCCCAGGCACCCATATGAGGTGTATATTAAACTGCTCAGCCTTCTCGTTAAGAGATCTGCGGCAGTCGAGGGCTGTTTGTGAATTTAGGGATGTTGCCTCCAAAGAATTGATGGCAGCCTGGCTGTCCGAGTAAATGACAACGCCAGTGTTGATTACTATGTAGCGACTCAGCCACTTGGGGACTTTTCATATTGCCATTATTTCGGCTTGATACACACTGCAGGTATCTGATAGTCTTTGAGCTATATCCAGACTAAGTTCTTCACAGTGTACTCCGAAGCCAACCTTTTCATCAAGCTTCGAACCATCCGTGTAAAAGTGGAGATGGTTTCTATTACCTGGTATTCTGCCGACCCATTCATCTCTGGCGGGAATCATAGTGATGTAATTTCTAACGAAGGTGTACACAGTTGGTATATAGTCCACTCGGTCGGTTACCATAGCACTACACTTTGATATCCTCATGTGACCATAGTTCTTGTACCTCCACATTGATAGGCAGTTTAATCTTATTGCCGCTTTGGTTGCAACTTCACTCGCCGCAATATTAATCGGCAGTATACGGAGTAGGGCTTGAAGAGACTCGGTCGCTGTAGTCCTTAAGGCTCCGCTTATGCTCAGGCAGGCAGTTCTCTGAACCTTTGTTAGTAGGTTGGTGATGGTTTGTTTGTCAGTTGCCGTCCACCATACCACAATACCGTATAACAGTATTGGACGAACTACTGCTATATATATCCAGTGGACGATCTTAGGAGAGAGTCCCCACCGCGACCCTGAACCTTTGTTAGTAGGTTGGTGATGGTTAGTTTGTCAGTTGCCGTCCACCATACCACAATACCGTATAACAGTATAGGACGAACTACTGCTATATATATTCAGTGGACGATTTTAGGAGAGAGTCCCCACCGCGACCCTACAGCCTTTTTGCAGGAATATAAGGCGAAGTTGGCCTTCCTTACACGTTCCAATACGTTAAGTCTAAATAACATTTTCGTATCTAGAATTATTCCTAAAAATTTTGCACTTTCAGAAAAGACTAGATCTGTTCCATTTATCCGAGGTGTAGGGTCCACATGTGGGACATTATTCATCCTAGTAAAGATAACCAATTCTGTCTTGTTGGGGTTAACGCCCAAACCGCTGCTTCTGGCCCATCTAGCCAACTTGTTCAGAGCCACCTGTAGGATGTCTCTGAGGACGTTTACGAATTTGCCACTCACTGCGATTGCCACGTCGTCCGCATATGCCACGACCTTGCAGCCACAACGTTCTAGATCTAGAAGGATTTCATTCACTGCTAGGTTCCAAATTAGTGGAGACAGTACTCCTCCTTGCGGGGTCCCTCTGTTTACAAACCTTGTTAGAGTTGTGGACCCTAGACATGCTGTTATGCGTCTTCTGGTGAGCAGACTTTGAATTAGTCTAATCAAACTAGTGTTAACTTTTAGATGTGAGAGTGCCGCAATTACCACATCTGAGTGAATGTTGTTAAAAGCCCCTTCTATGTCAAGAAATGCCACCATGGTGATTTCCTTGAAATGCAGGGACGATTCGATAGTACTCACAAGTTCGTGCAGGGCTGATTCTGTAGACTTGCCCTTATTGTAAGCATGTTGGTTCCCCGACAGGAGTTTTGTATCCAGGTTTTCCCTAATGAAATGATCTTAAAGTCTTTCCAGACCTTTCAGTAGGAAGGAGGATAGGCTAATTGGTCTGAAGTCTTTTGGCCTAGTGAGTGATATCTTTCCCGTTTTAGGTATGAATACCACTTTGGTATCCCTCCATCGATTCGGGGCGTATGAAAGCCTGATACAGCCTACATAAATTTTCTCCAGCCAGGGGATAATGTACTTTAACATTTTCTGCATTTCTGCTGGAGTGATGCCATCTGGTCCAGCTGACTTGAAGGGCTCAAAGCTATTAATAGCCCAGCTTATTCTGGATCTCTCAGTCAAGAAGCTAGCGTCGCTCGCAGTCCACTCGCACTCTTGTTGGTCCTGCTGATCCTCGGGTTCTGTTACAGAGTTCCCCGGGAAATGTGTGTCGAGCAGTACATTGAGCGACTGCTCGCTGTTTTTGGTCCAGTTATGTGCCTCATCCTGTAAATATCCCACTGTACAGGGTGAAGCAGATAATATCTTCCTCAGCCTAGCGGCGTCGGAGACCTTTTCCACTTCGCCACAGAAGGTATATCAAGAGCGCCTTTGCGCCTTTCTAAGCTCCATCTTATAGATCTTGAGTTGCTCTTTATAGGCATCCCAATCATTAGCGACCCCAGCAGATTTAGCCTTATTGAATAGCTTGTTGCAGGTCTTTTTCATAGCCGTTAGCTCAGAAGTCCACCATTGGGGTTTAATTTTACCTTGTACCTTGTTTTTGGACAGGCTTCTTCAAGGGATCTATTGAATGATATGGTGATATGATCGACCAGATTATCCAGACCGGCTTTGTCATTCGGTTCGTACAGATGTTTAGAGTTGAGGACTTTCTTGAAATTCTTCTCATACAGGTGCCACTTTGTCTTCCTTACATTTCTGTGGACGGCAGGTTTAGGCGCTGTTTCCGCGAGTTTGAACTCAATATAATGGTGATCTGTGAATGAGTGGTCGTCCAGTACATTCCACCCAATAATTTTGTCTGACAGCCGGTCAGTAGCAAACGTTACGTCGAGTACTTCTTTTCTGTCTTTAATTGTAAAGGTCGGTTTATTACCTATGTTACAAGTACTAAGGTTTGTAGTTAGAATAAAGTCAAGAAGCGAATCACCCCTATTGTTTATATCCGTACTACCCCAGATAGTATGATGAGCGTTCGTGTCTGCGCCAATAATCAGCTCGAGCTCGTCAGACGTTGCTTCTTCTACTACTTCCATGAATAGAGCAGTCGGTACTACAGATTCATAAGGCAAGTAGCTGGAGACCACCCAATATATGCGATTACCGATCTCCAGGCTAGCAGCTGTTTGGTCTTTACTACTTAAATTAGTCAGGAGAAAGATACTTATATATTTCCTGGCCAAAATGCAGGTTCTTGGAGTGCCTTCACAGTTGGCCACAAGCAGTTTAAAGTTGGGTGCTATAATACCGCACACCCTTCCTCCCACTACGTAGGGCTCCTGTATCAGGACGATGTCTACTGCGCCTGTGGACAGGCGCAGCAATAGAGCCGCTGAGGCTGCTTTAGCGTGATGGAGGTTAATCTGTAGAATTCTTACCATCATTGGTAATTGACAGATTAACATCCACCCCGACAAGGGTGTTATCGAACTCTTCGTCCGTATCGTCGAGAAGCATGTCCCCGCCAGATGCGTCAAAGAGTCCGGAGACTCCCCTCAGCCTCTCTGTGTCCGAAGTAGAGCTTTTGTCCTCAGAGAAGGACATTACAGATCTTCTGTTAGAGTTGGAGTCACCAGAAATAATAGCCGTGGGTACGTCCGCACTTCCAGAAAGTGCCACGGTGGACGACTCACCTTCTGCAGTGGGAGCTATATCCTGCTTGTATATCTTCAAGACTATAGTCTCGAAGCCATATTGTAGGGTTGCACTCGCACTTTGTATATGGGAGGTGGATTCAACGTTTTGGATAAGATTGACCTGCCGCTTTTTACCATCCGCCTCACCCACCTTGCTGATTCTCCAATTATGGGCCGGCAGACCAGGATTGGAATCTTTTATTATTTCTAAGATGTCAGCCGGGTTGTAGGGCTCTTCTGTAACCCAGGTGATGGCTCTAGGGTGACTAGGGATGTTGTTTTTTTCGATAACATCCAACTCCTGTATCAGGACGATGTCTACTGCGCCTGTGAACAGGCGCAGCAATAGAATCGCTGAGGCTGCTTTAGCGTGATGGAGGTTAATCTGTAGAATTCTTACCATCATTGGTAATTGACAGATTAACAACCACCCCGACAAGGGTGTTATCGAACTCTTCGTCCGTATCGTCGAGAAGCATGTCCCCGCCAGATGCGTCAAAGAGTCCGGAGACTCCCATCAGCCTCTCTGTGTCCGAAGTAGAGTTTTTGTCCTAGAGTTGGAGTCACCAGAAATAATAGGCGTGGGTACCTCCGCACTTCCAGAAAGTGCCACGGTGGACGACTCACCTTCTGCAGTGGGAGCTATATCCTGCTTGTATATCTTCAAGACTATAGTCTCGAAGCCATATTGTAGGGTTGCACTCGCACTTTGTATATGGGAGGTGGATTCAGCGTTTAGGATAAGATTGACCTGCCGCTTTTTACCATCCGCTTAACCCACCATGCTGATTCTCCAATTATGGGCCGGCAGACCAGGATTGGAATCTTTTATTATTTCTAAGATGTCAGCCGGGTTGGAGGGCTCTTCTGTAACCCAGGTGATGGCTCTAGGGTGACTAGGGATGTTGTGTTTTTGGACAACATCCAACTGGGCACCCGGCCACACCTCACCCGCTCGACTCAGAGCAGCCTTATACAGGTCTACTGATCTGGCATCACCGAAATATAAGAGCTTTATTCTCCCCTGATGCCATCATGCATCGTTGCAGATTGGTGGTTTGCCCAGCATTTCTCTACGGACATCGAGGTAATGAGCCATAATGGCTGATTGTGCTTGACTCCATTTATCCTTGAGGATGGATCCATCCTCACTACTTCTGTCTATAACAGCCATCACTAGACTCTTCTTCGCCACTTCATTGAAGGGCTTGGTGAGTGTCCTGTTGATGGTGACATTAGGTCCTCTTGCCTTTTTCGAAGGCAGGGGTTCATCAGGTGATCTGATTCTTTTGACTTTATTAGCCGTTAACACAGCTGAATTTGTGGCTCTTTCAGCCGACTCATTGGCCTTAGAAGCATCTATGACGCCTTTAGCCCAGGTAAGTGACTCTTTTTGTTTTTCGGTAAGAGCCGAAACCTCAACAGCCTCCAACTTCGTCAAAACTCTGATCGCTACACGATGCTCATTGTGCTTCCGTTTTGACGGTCGGACATGACGTTTTCCCCTCACCGCACCACCTGTTGTGAGTACTTGGGGGAGATTTTCACCATTTTTGGTGTGGTCGACTTTGGCCAAGACCAACGGACGGACAGTCGGACGATTGGGGAACCGCGCTCCATCGGAACACGAAGGCATCCCCGTCAAGAGAATTTATTTTGTACAGATTTTTGCTATTGCGTAATAGGTACTGGTAACTATCCGCTATGTGATAAACACGTCCGTTCACTGCGAATGATCAGCAACGAATGGCGAATGAAACGAATGAAACACAATAGATTAATTTTTGTTGTATGTCCGTTACTAATATTTTGAAATCGCTCTATTTGCACGTCAAATCATATTTATTATTGATTTGTGTTTTACTTTTTGCAATTTTATTCGACTCCTATATCCAATATTTATAAAATCCAATGAGAAAATAAAAATATTGAGTATCGTAACTCGGAAAATAGATATCGCCGACAAATTATGTATTTTTTTTTCAAAATATTTTTTCAATGGTAGTTGAACCTTATTATATAAATTATTGCAACTTTTGTCTTATTTTCATATATTTTGATTAACTGCAAACATTTTCAGCAAACTGCAAATTTTTCAGCAGTGCGTTTGCTAATGCAAAAGTGCAAACTTTTTGCTATTACAGTAGAAAATTTGCTGTATTTGCTGAAAATGGTTTGTACAATCCTTCGACAATATTTTGTAAACAAGTGTTATTAATATAATCCTTCTTCAAATCAAATACACAGTTCCATGTGTATCAAACTTGTTTAAAATAATCACAAGACTGTTAAATTAAACATATAGAGAAGAGCACACAAGTCAACATTGAAATTGAAAAACAGCCTTTCCATTATTTTTTGCAATTTTTTAGGCTAGTAAGGAAGGTCCTGACTATATAAATTCATATATATAGTCACCATGACGCCTCCAGCGTAAACAGCACATTATGCAGTAACTTTGAGCGGGTGAAATAACATCAAATATCTCGCCGTCGTTTTTTTATTACCTGCATAATAATGGTCATGGCTTTACCGCTCCTCAAAACAGCTGACTTTTCATCCCCATTTCAGAAAAATTTTGTTTTGCTACATTTGATCCAAACCAATACGGATTTTATGGATGATTTAATCTAGACAAACCACAAAGAAGAGGGAATAGACATTTAGTAGGACCCGAACTGCAATGGAGCAATTTGATAGTTTGTATTTGCATTGGAGCAGTAGTACTGTGCTGTGTTAAATACAAAATGTTTCATAGCATTGTAGTTATATGTTTTAGGGCCACAAACAATAAATAAACTAGGTTTAAGAGCAATCTAACGGTTATAGGTGTTGTTTAAGTTAGAAACGTATCACAACTTCGCGAGTTCAGTCAATACTAATTGACATCACTGGATCCCACTGGCATTGCTCTTTGGAGACTATTCGTGTCAAGTGTAGGAGTGAGAGCTTCCGTTGTTGTGATTTAAGTGTCACCTTGCTCTGTGTTCGGCTCTTCCGTTGCAACTTCACTTGTCGTTTTACTCTCGATTCGCGACTAACACTCGCATACGGTAATACTCACCCCCCCCCCCCCCAATTTTGTTGTTTGAAAAGAATAAAGATCGCTCATTTTTAATTTACAATATACTGAAATTCGATTGTGGTTTTATTTATTTCTTGCTACCACCTTTTTTTGCGCCGTGCGCTAACATTTGGTCGCATCGAGCCGGATCGGTTTCAGTGTTGGATTAATCGTTCGGTTTTTTCTTTGTTTGAAGGAATTTGTCGATATCCCCGTCACCTCCTTCATCCCAACAAAACCACATCGTCATCTTAATCCACATTACCATCGTTATCATCGCAGTCCTTATCATCATCATCAAAATTCACAGGTGCGTAATTTGTGTTTTGTTTTAAGAAACAAAAATTTAAAATAAAAAGTTTAGGGGTCGCCTTTCCCTACCTCGAATTTCGTTGTAAACTAAAAACCTTGAATACAGTCCATTCGGTCGCCGTGTGTCGTGTAATTATACAATTATTTTTTAAATATCGAATTTACGCGGAAAAATAATTATTAGTTTCGGCTATTTTTGGTAAATCAATACGATTTAATTACCCATAAATATCCCTATTGTTATTTCGAATACATAGTGATATCGTCTCTTTATTTATTGGTGTGCCTTTTTCTATACCGGTTTGTATCCCGTTGCTTTCGTTCGCAACTGCGTTTGATATAACAACAAAAACGTCATTTCCGACCAAATTTGGTCGGATGCATTTTAAATTTCTCTTTTTGGTCGGATGGTCGGACCAAATGGATTTTGGTCGGTTTTATCAAATATACCTCGAATATTTAAACTGCATTACAATACAGATTAATTTGAAGATGTTCGATCTTTTTAAAATAATATCAGAGTATATTACATAAAGTTAACCTTTCCCAGTTAGGAATACCTTGAAATGTCGATTGCAAATCTCAATCTTTTTCTTAATCGCTGCAAACCGTATCGTTTTGTTTTAAACAAAGCTAAGTGCAGCAAGGTAGTTTTTCGGAAGAGGTGATCAAAGTTTGATGATTTTTTAAATCTGTGTGGAATTTCATAATGCAAATCGAATAACATGTGCTGTTTTGTAAATAACATTTTATTGGGTTGACGGATAAACACCTAAGTCGACTTATCATGTTTTAGAATGGATGTATCGATATATATTGCTATAAAAATGTGTATGAAAGTAATAAGTTTTCACATTTCGTTTCCGGAAATGTGGTTTGTAGCTGTCTAAAATATCGTTCCTGTAAAAATCTCAGCATAATTTTAGTTTGAGGACTTTTAAAGATTCTCTAAATTAAAGAAAAACTCAATACAAATTGCAATAAAATGTTAATTGAATATTTATAAACAAATGTAGAAATATACTTGAGTCAGCTTGTATTCCGCCACAAATTAATATCGAAAACCAGTAAGGAAAGGCTAAAGTCGGGCGGGGCCGACTATATAATACCCTACACCACTCTCGTAATATTGAATAACTCTGAAATATAAATTTTGTAATTCATGTATAAATTGTTTTACTTTTGGGACATTTTATACTTAAATAATACCCTGTACCACAGTGTGGTGTAGGGTATAAAAACGATTGGATGTAAAATACAGCTTCTACAGGATTAAAGAGCCAAATCGGATGAAACATATATATGCGATCTATAGCTAAATCTTAACCGATTTTCTTCAAATTCGGCAATGTTAGTCCATGGATCAAGAAACTCTACCATTCTAAATATCAAAACGATTGGATGTAAACTACAGCATCTATAGGACTAAAGGGTCAAATCGGACGAAAGATATGTATGGGAGCTATATCTAAATATTAACCGATTTTCTTCAAATTCGGCAATGTTGGTTCATGGATCAAGAAACTCTACCATTCTAAATTTCAAAATGATTGGATGTAAAATACAGCTTCTATAGAACAAAAGGGCCAAATCGGACGAAACATATATATGGGAGCAATAGCTAAATCTTAATCGATTTTCTTCAAATTCGGTAGTGTTGGTTCATGGATCAAGAAACTCTACCATTCTAAATTTCAAAATGATTGGATGTAAAATACAGCTTCTACAGGACTAAAGAGCCAAATGGGATGAAACATATATATGGGATCTATAGCTAAATCTTAACCGATTTTCTTCAAATTCGGCAATGTTAGTCCATGGATCAAGAAACTCTACCATTCTAAATATCATAACGATTGGATGTAAACTACAGCATCTATAGGACTAAAGGGTCAAATCGGACGAATGATATGTATGGGAGCTATATCTAAATATTAACCGATTTTCTTCAAATTCGGCAATGTTGGTTCATGGATCAAGAAACTCTACCATTCTAAATTTCAAAACGATTGGATGTAAAATACCTTCTATAGAACAAAAGGGCCAAATCGGACGAAACATATATATGGGAGCAATAGCTAAATCTTAATCGATTTTCTTCAAATTCGGTAGTGTTGGTTCATGGATCAAGAAACTCTACCATTCTAAATTTCAAAACGATTGGATGTAAAATACAGCTTCTATAGGAATAAAGGGCCAAATCGGACGAAAGATATATATGGGAGCTATATCTAAATCTGAACCGATTTCAACCAAATTCATTAGGGATACCTTTACTTTACCGCTGCGAAATACTCTAAACTGCAAAATTTCAGAACGATCGGAGTGAAATTGCAAACTGTAGTCGACGAACAACTTTACATGGACAGACGGACGGACGGACAGACATGGTTAAATCGACTCAGCTAGTGATTCTGAGTCGATCGGTATACTTTAAGGTGGGTCTAGCTGTGTTATTTTCAGGTGTTACAAACATCTGCCGTGAAACAAACTTATAATACCCTGTACCACAGTGTGGTGTAGGGTATAATTATTGATAACAAAAATGTGGAAACGGTCAGAAATGAAATACACTGAAGATTATTTTTCAATGCAGAAATCCTTTCTTACACATTACATTTTTGGCAATTTATAAATGAAATAAAATAAAAATGATTTTCGCGAAATACTTTTATCTACATTGTAGGAGACAAAGGAACCTATCTTCAAACTTGGGCATAATGAGAAGATTATTATGCTTTTTTATACACTTCCCAACCGTCCCACCGATTTTATTTCTTTGAATTGTAGAGGGCACAAATTTTTGAATCACTCACACCAATAAGGGTCATAGTAGGTTCATGATTGTTATAACCCCCAAACAGCGGTCCCATCCAAATTAACTTCTTGAAGGCTTAGTAACCACAATTATTATTTTCTGGCAATATGGCTGAATTTCGGCAATTGCAATTTCTTTGAGTAATGGATCTCATTTGTTCACATTTTTATATAGCTTCATTTGAATAGTCCACTATTTGACTTATTGACGCATTTAAAACCATATATGCCAAGTTATTAAGCTAAAATTTGGCGAAGTGTACCCAGAACGGAGCACTAGATTTTTCCTGTCATATCATTGACTGCGACCTTTACTTAAAGAATATATACATAAATATATAGAATATATATATAAAATTCGAACGGGCCACATTTTTAAAAAATGTTCACAAGTGTTCATCAAAAACTTTAAAAATTTGGTCGGCTACAATGGATTTTGGTCGGTTTTAGGAAAAATTTTGGTCGGAAAAATATTTCTTCTGTGGCAACACTGACTTCAATCGTAGTTTCTCATAGTCCAACAAATTCAGCGTCGGTCAATAACTACATAGTAACCATCACTTTTCGCTTATTTATTTGCCCAGCCGTACATAACCCCATACCACCACACATATATCGTTGACATTTCCACTGATGCTGCATTTATTTGCTTTGTTGCGATTCTTTTGAACAGCTGAAGTGTGTTATTGTGATTGAACATTTGACGTGTTTTTTATTGTGAACCGCTGACGTCGGCACAGTGGTCCCAAGCGACAAAAACGCAGATACGTAAAAAATATTTTAGCTTGAAATTTTTTAATTTCGGGAACAATTGTTGTTTGTGCTACTAATTAGTACATTGTTCGGCACTATTCGACTCCGTGCACCCTATTCTCGGTCAATTCGTCATATATCAATTTAAAAATATTTTTTTTGGTATTTCTCGTTTTCGTTCATTTAAATTTAACTTCTGTCCGTTGTTTGCTTTCCCTTGCGTGATTTTCTTCCTGGTTTTCGCGAATTGTTAGCTTGTGTTCGAAAAGTCAAATCTCTTTCAAAATGCTTACTCCCCTTGATTTTTTCATCAGCGCTTCTGAGGATGTACTGAAATTTTATTCTTCGTTCCGTGGTTTGAATGAAGAGGACCACGATGTTTATGAGCTTGAGATTTGTAGTACCGAGTTAAATAACATGTAGAATACAACGCGCGAGATGTTTCAGAAACGTCTGGACTATTTGCAGTCTTCTCCAGATGCGGGGAAAGATGATATGGACTTGGCAAACACCAAGTACGACGTGTCCCATCAGACATACATACAGTGTTCAAACGGTCTCGTAGAACCTCGCTTAGTTCGACTATGAGTTCAGTAGTTTCATTGGCGCAACAATCTATCGGGGACACGCGCAATACTGGCACGTTGCACAAGGTGAGTGCCTCCACGCACGCGTCTCGTGATATGGGTACTCAGGCCGATTTGTCGAATAACTTAGATCTGGGAAATATTACTAGGCATGCGGACATAATTCAGCCCATTACTGACGTCATGCATAATATTTCGATACCGCCTTGTGATACAGACGTTTTTGAGGGCGATTTTCTTTCGTGGCCCACGTTTCGAGATTTATTTATAGCGGTTTATGTGAATAACTCTCGGCTTAGCGATATCGAACGACTTTGTCATTTGCGTCGGAAAACGAGCGGTGACGCCAGAGAAATTGTTGAGAAATTTCCCCTCACCCATCGTAGCTTCGATCTAGCTTGGAAAGCGTTGAAAGATACGTACGACAACAAGCGTATCCTGGTGAATAATCACCTCAAGCTTTTATTTGATCTTCCGATCTTAGACGATGAGACAAGTTCGGGTTTGAAGACTCTGCTGTGAGGTATCAACGGTTGTCTATCGGCCATGGCCGTATATGACATTGTTACGGTCCACGAACCCTATATTAGTGTTCATCTGTATCCAGAGGTTGCCAATGCTGACGCTTACGCTATGGAAACAAAGCATTCGGGTTAAATCCTCGCTGTCTTCCTGGGAGGACTTAGATTCGTTCCTAACAACGAATACAAACACTTGCTTGTCTTCGAGACATAAAAAGCGTCGATTCGTCAAAGGTCCACAATTCTGGAAAGATTAGGACGCACTTTACTAAAGCGACGATTTCCGAAAATTCTAAACCTCCCTCCAACAATTGGAGTTTTTGCCTGAAAGAAAACCATCCCATCCTGTCTTGCCCTCGTTTCAAAAAGCTCCCCCACGATCAGAAATTTGCCGCAGTGAAGAAACAAGGTCGTTGTCTTAATTGCCTTTCACGGGGTCATGGCTATAAAGATTGTCCCAGCACACATAACTGTAATGTGTGTAATGGAAGGCACCACACCCTCCTGCATCGCCATAAGAATTCGGTCCCTTCAATTGTTCCGTCGTCCACATCCACCCATGCTGCTAGTGACTCCTCTCCTAATCCCATTCTGGATAATATGGCTCCCACGTCCACTGGGGCTGGCACCACCATTATGAATCGGCAAGAATTGCATACATCGCAAAATCGTCAGGTCTTGTTAGGAACAGCGATGGTGAATATAATAAATCTCGTATCATCCAAATATTATAGGCTCCCTCTTAGCACAAAACACCATATTCGGTTGGATCATTACTGGTCCTGTGCCTTCTTCACACATGCAGGTCTTTACGACCACTTTTGAATATATGGAGCAGATACGCTCAACAAGACTTTGCTCCGATTTTGGGAATAAGAAGAGACCCTTAAGCGGAAACTTCTATCTCCATTGGACAAATTTTGTGAGGACAATTATAAGTCCACCACCACGAGGAATTCGTAGGGACGTTACGTGGTAACTCTCCCCTTCCGGGCCGAATTCCCTCAGCCGTTGCAACTAAGTGATTCACGTCACAATGTGCTTCGACAGTTCTATCGAAATGAATGTTCCCTACTTCGAAAACCAACGGTTAAAATTGTTTACGATCAAGTTGTTCGGGAATATCTTAATCTGGATCATATGCGGCTTGTTTCGCCTTCGACACTCGCCTATGTTATCTACCGCATCACCCAGTGATAAATCCTGATAAACAAACAACTAAATTGCGCGATGTTTTTAATGCCTCTAAAAAAACTTTGAATGGAAACAGCCTTAACGACATGCTTCATGCCGGGCCAACACTTCAGGCTGACCTGGTTTTCTTGATTTTACGATGGCGTCTATTCCGGTACGTGTTCAAATGTGACATCACCCAAATGTATCGTCAAATACGCGTGGATCCGAATCACGCTCCATTCCAGCGTATTTTATTCAGGAATGCCACTTCTGATCCAATTCGTGATTTTGAGCTACAAACTGTTACGTTTGGTGTTAGTTGCGCACCCTTTCTCGCCCTTCGAACTCTGCTTCAGCTGGCGGACGACACTGAGGCTGAGTATCCTCTCGCGGCGCATATTCTGCGCAAGTGCATGTATGTCGATGATGTACTGGCTGGTGCACTCGACGTAGATTCGGCGATGATCGCCAGAGATCAACTTATCTATGCGGTATCTACGGCCAAATTTGAATTGAGGAAATGGACATCTAATAATAGGTCAATTCTGGATTGATTTCCTACCGATCACTTAGTAGACGCCCAGGTTCTCTACTTTGTGGAGTCTTGTAGTTCGAAACCGTTGGGCATTAGGTGGAATGTTAGCCTAGGCTTCTTCTACTTCTGTGTAGATCCCATTCCCCAAGAGACCCAATATTCAAAGCGAGAAGTATTGCCACCATAGCCAAGTTGGTTGGTTATCCCCCGTAATTATCGTGGCCAAAATTATAACGCAGAAGGTGTGGCTAGATAACATAAATTGGGACGATTCTCTTCTTGACGCGACAAAAGATTTTTGGCTGAACTTTTTTGACAGTTATACCGCCGTCAATTCTATTAGTATACCACGATGGGTCCACTATGATGTTGGTAGCTTTGCTGAACTACACGCTTTCTCGGATGCCTCGGAAAAGGCATACGCGGGGGTAATTTATATACGCACCCAGACCCCACAAGGCGTAGCAAAACGTTCACCTTTTGTCTGCTAAGACGAAGGTAGCCCCACTTAAGTCGATCTCATTACCCCGGTTGGAACTTTGTGGAGCAGTTTTGGCTTCAGAGCTCCTTAAAGCAGTCCTGAGTGAGATAAATATCCCAATTCGTAAGGTACAGGGTGGCTGATATGTATTGCAACCAACTTCAGGTTGCTATCATTTCTAAACCGCTAGTCTGATAGCTGACAGATTTAGTTCAGTGACAGTTCATTTTATTGTTTACAAGCTTACAAAAGCATTTTGATCTTCAGATTCAGAAAAAAAGATATTCGTGATGGAATTCAAGCGTGATAGTGTGATTGCTTTATATTTGGGTGGAAAAACACAAGTGGCTATCGCTAGAGCCCTCCAGCATTTAAATGTGAATAAATCTTTTGTTTCTCGTACCATTGCTCGTTACCGTGATACTGGCAGTGTTGCATCCAAAAAGTGGACGAAAAAAACGGTAACAACACCAGAAATGATCCGGAAAGTGAAGGCCAGATTTGATCGAAATCCACGCCGCAGTGGTAGAAAAATTGCTCGTGAGCTGAACATATCGCGAGAACGGATACAACACATCGTCGGCTTAATGCTATTTTGTTCCATACGCCATTTTGTATGAACGGAGAAAAACGCAATTTATTGTTTGAGTAAAAACGGGACTAAAGAGTTACACACATTTTATTTCATAGGGTTCCCAGCAGTGTTTGTATGATTCTCATGCATTTCTATGCCATCACATCCAAAAATAAGCAAGTTATAACAATTTTTGTACTTGGCATTTTGGTCCATATCCACTTTTATTTTAATATTTTTTCGTATTTGTATAACATGGACCACAAAAAGGGTCGGTATGGAAGGACACTAATTTACATATTGTGATCGAAAGAACGTAAAATACTGAGTGACAAATATAGGGCGATAGAAAAATTGAGACATAGAACAAAAATATCGAAATTATTTCCGTTATTCAGAGTAAAACAAATTTACCCTACCAATATCTCGAAAACTAGGCGAGATAGGAAAAAAATGATTGCGGATTCTGAAAGAGCATGGTTGGAACCCATATTATCAACTCCTAACTCAAAAAACACAAAAATGGCGTATGGACCAAAATAGCATTAAGCCGACGACATATTAAAAAATTAGCTTGGACTAAAGCCATTGAAGTTCCAAAAAGTGCAAGAGCTCACCGATGCACAAAAAAAAGTTGCTTCGCTTGCACGAAAGTGGCCAGTTACCGAATTTGGTTTTCTCCGATGAGAAGCCATTCCAAATTGAGCAGTTTGTGAACAAACAAAATGATCGGGTTTACTTGCCAAAGAGGTCAGCTGAAAATGTACACCTTCGATTGGCCACCAGAACTCAAGCGCCGCCGATGGTAATGGTGTGGGCCGCCGTAACGGCCGGTGGTCGCTCCCCGCTCGTATTCATCGACCATGGGGTCAAAATAAATGTCCTAAAGACAGTATTGAAGCCCTGGGCAGACAAACATTCCGGCCGCAGACCATGGACATTCCAACAGGACTCAGCACCATCGCACTCAGCACGCGTCAACCAAGAATGGCTTAAAAAGGAGTTTCCTCGCTTCATTTCTACCGCACAATGGCCACCAAGATCTCCGGATCTCAATCCGTTGGACTTTTGCGCCTGGGGCATTTTAGAGAGTAAGGTTCGCACTAAAAAATACCAAAGTATCGATCATCTCAAGACGGCACTTCGCCGGGAATGGGCCAAAATACCGCAGAGCCACTTTCGTGCAGCGTGTGATGGCCAAAGGTGGCCAATTCGAACAAATCTAAACTGTTTCTAAAATTTTATGTTATTTCCGACATTTTTTGCTTTTGAACAATAAAATTTAAAAAAAAAAATAAAAAAATATAGCGCTTTACTTTGTTGCATTACATATCAGCCACCCTGTATATTGTTGGACTGACACGACGATTGTTCTTTCTGGGTGTATAAAACACCTGGTACTTGGACAACGTTCGTGGCTAACAGGGTATGTAGGATTCAGCAGAACGTGGGTAATGCGATTTGGTACCATGTAAGATCTGAGGATAATCCTGCTGATTTGGAGAGTCGCGGGGTTTCCCCCTCTGAATTGTCATACTCGTCTCTCTGGTGGCATGGTCCCCAATGGTTGTCGTTAGATCCATCTCAGTGGAAACTTTCGAGTTCCACCCCTCTGGAAACGGATCTGGAGGTTCGAGGTATTAGGACTCATGCTTAATTTTTCTCAATCTATGATGATGTTTTAAATCGATTTTCGTCGCTCGATAGGGCCTTGCGCGTGCTTTCCTACGTATTCCGCTTTTATCATAGGACCCACCCCCCTCATAGAACACTATTCGTACGCGTCAATTTGCATATTGCGCCAGACGAAATAAAAGCGGTGAAAAAACGCCTGGCTATAATTTCTCAGAAAGTTAATTTCGCCGAAGAATATAAATGTCTTTTGGAGCTGACACCCTTGCACTCTCGTAGTTCTATCCTCTCATTAAACCCGGTCCTATACGAAGATGGCGTGATGCGTCTAAACCAGGGATGTAACGAATATTCGCATATGCGAAAGCGAATTATTCGCATCATTTTAATATTCGCTTCTGCATTCGCAAAAAACAATTTAAAATACTCAGTATTCGCTTCCTTTTCTTAAAATTGTCATATCTACTTAATAAGGCGTTCACACCAACCCGTTTTGGCTCACTTCCCCTTATAGAGATGTCAATTGAAACCGTGTCAATCGGCATGTTTTTCTCAATAACACGTCCCAAAACTGCATGTTGAAGTATGTGAAACCCCTTAAGTTGTCAATCTGTCGCACACTGAACATATACATTTCAAATTTTGTCAACAATAAAAATGGAAGCAACAATTGAAATGGCATCGAATAGTTGAATTCTCGTTCTGCATTGATTTGTGAGCACCAAATAATTTAACAATTTTTTTTTGGTACTTTCCATGTTTCTTTTTTATATTTTCAGTAAAAGTTGTTTGTACACAATAAATTGACATATCGTCGGCTTAATGCTATTTTGTTCCATACGCCATTTTGTATGAACGGAGAAAAACGCAATTTATTGTTTGAGTAAAAACGGGACTAAAGAGTTACACACTTTTTATTTCATAGGGTTCCCAGCAGTGTTTGTATGATTCTCATGCATTTCTATGCCATCACATCCAAAAATAAGCCAGTTATAACAATTTTTGTACTTGGCATTTTGGTCCATATCCACTTTTATTTTAATATTTTTTCGTATTTGTATTACATGGACCACAAAAAGGGTCGGTATGGAAGGACACTAATTTACATATTGTGATCGAAAGAACGTAAAATACTGAGTGACAAATATAGGGCGATAGAAAAATTGAGACATAGAACAAAAATATCGAAATTATTTCCCGTTATTCAGAGTAAAACAAATTTACCCTACCAATATCTCGAAAACTAGGCGAGATAGGAAAAAAATGATTGCGGATTCTGAAAGAGCATGGTTGGAACCCATATTATCAACTCCTAACTCAAAAAACACAAAAATGGCGTATGGACCAAAATAGCATTAAGCCGACGATATGCCATTTGAAAACATAATAAATGTCATAATTAAGCAGGCAACATGTGTGAACGGTGAGATGTTTTCCCAAAACAAATGAGCCAAAACCATGGTTACCAGACGACAAGTCCTCCTTTTTAACCAGTGTCCTCCAGTCCTCCCTCCTTTTTCAAAAATGATGGATTTGTCCTCCTTTTGTTACAAATTAAAATTTTTCACAGTCAGTAAACCTCCACATGAATTATACTCGCAAGTACTTTTAGTACAAAGATACTTCTTATAGCTGCAGGTAACTTAGGATTGAAAATGGGCAATATCGATCAATTTTTAGCATCTTCTGTCCGATTTGACTTATTAACGCCATAGAGACTGCAAATTTCAACTGGACGAACTGACATTTGTAAATTGATATAGCCCCCAAACAAGGGTACCTCAAGATTTTACTTCTTAACGCAACAAATTTCAAAGAATCAAAAAACAGTTGACATGCAATCTATGGTGTAGGGTATGCAAAATTTGGCTTGTCAGATCTTAACGCCGCTTCTCTTATTTATTATAATTAACACCTAAAAATACTGGAGCTAGACCCACTTTAAAGTACACCGATTGTCTGTCTGTCTATTTAAAATTGTTCCTTAAGTACAGGTCGCACTTTCATTCCGATCTTGCTGAAATTTGACAATAAGGTCTACTTCATACCTGGGAAGAAATTGGTCAAAGTCGGTTCAGATTTAGATATATGCCCTATATAAATTTTTTCCGATAAGGCCTTTTAGCGCCACAGAAGCTTTTTCATATCCAATCACTTTGAAATTAAGCAGGATGGAGTTTCTTGATCCTCCGATTTGGCATCTAAGCGCTACAAAATACAAATTGTTGTACAAAGCATTATCATAGGAAATTATATTTTTTAAATGTCCTCCGAAAGTTTCAAACTCTCTTTGTAAATGTTACAAATGTCCTTCTTTCCGAAAAAAGGTTATGGTAACCCTGGCCAAAACGGGATGGTGTGAACCCCTTATAACCGCATCACACATTTTAAAATTTTTAATACTCAGTCAGAATTTATTTTTGGTTTGAGACCATATGTTCCAGTTCTTGGCAGTTCTTGTTAAATTCAATTTACTGCTTCCATAAGTATTTCAGCTGATTTAAGTTAAAAACATACACTATTGCTACTGAATTCTGAAGATGATAGAGTGGTGTCTATCGAAACTGCAGTCAATTCTACCAAGCAATTAAAACTCTCTACCAATTTTTGTATTTGTTTCTATTACTTTTTTGCAATAGACAGAAAGTAACTGGAACATATGGTCTCAAACCAAAAATAAATTCTGACTGAATAACAAAAGCACAGACCAACAAAAAATAACAACAATTTTTAATACCAATGAAAATCTTTGATACTTCCCTTCAAAACAGTTGAATAAAATATGTTTGTCCTTGTGGTAACAAGAGGTCAAAATATAGAAAACATCCGTAATACTTGAATATCATGGAAAGTATTAATTCAGTTTCTTAATTTTATTGGTACTAAAGGGTCAATCTATTATGAACAATGAAAAACTTGAAATAGATTCCCGATGGACCCAAAAGATTACCAATTTTATTGAGTCAATATTATAATTCTTCTTCTACATTTTTATATATGAAGAATTTTAGATTCAACAGTTGGACTAGGGTTACTTCTAATGCATACATCCTTGATGAATTATCGTGCCAAATTTTATTAAAATAAAAATAGTAATTTTGGAAATGTATATTTTTGATACATTTGCTTTGGAATTGCCCAACAACAATACATGCATTGCATTAAAAAGACAATGAATCTAAATTGTTCGCATTCGTAAATCATTTTGTATACCCTCCACCATAGGATGGGGGGTATATTCATTTTGTCACTCCGTTTCTAACACCATCCGTTTGATCTGAGACTCCATAAAGTATATATATTCTTAATCGTCGTAAAATTCTAAGAGTAATAATAGAGCTAGGTTGGTAAAATTTGGTATAAATATTTCTAATATTTTTGAATATTCGCAAAAACAAAAAAGTATTATTCGCTTTCGCAAAAACGCATATTTAACTATTCGCTTTCACATCCGCATTCGCAAGAAATATATTTCAATATTCGCTTTTGCTAAAGCCACTTTCGTTACATCCCTAGTCTAAAAGGACGTTTAGTCAAATCTCCCACTCTTTCGTATTCCGAAAAACATCCCATTGTTTTGCCATACACCAGTCGTTTTACTCGCCTTCTCGTCGACTACTCGTATGTACATTCCATATCTATTCACGGAGGAAATCAGTTAATGCTACGTCTAATTCGAATTGAATATTGGGTTCCTCGAATTATGAGGAATTAACCGTTGTAAAATATGTATCCTCTAAAAGAAACGGTCATGCACCCAGATCATGGCTGCGCTACCTCCCGAAAAACTATCGTGTCTAGGGCCTTTACCACCACTGGGGTGGATTTCACTGGGCCTCTTGATATTAGGTCTTTCACTGGTCGAGCTTGTCGTATCACGAAGGACTACGTTTTTCGAAGAAGGCGGTTCACTTAGAGGCCACCCCCGACCTGTCGTCAGCCACTTTCTTGGCTGCTTTTCAGCGCTTTATAGCCCGCCGTGGCTGTCCGAGGTCAGTATTTTCCAACAATGCTACTAATTTCGTCGGTGCCTCTCGAGAAATCGAAAAAGATTTCAGGAGTTTTCTTCGAGAGAGTCGGGAAACCGTTTGTTCCTTTATTGGTTTGCAAGAGCTCACCTGGAAGTTTATTCCAGCAGGCGCTCCCCATATGGGTGGCCTCTGGGAGGCAGCTGTAAAAAGCTTCAAGTTGCATTTTCGTCGTCATGCTAGGGACCTCAAATATACCTTCGAGGAGCTTGCGACGGTATTAGCCCGGATTGACGCTTGTTTAAATTCTCGACACCTCTGTGTCATGTCTGATAACTCGGATGATATCGTCGCACTCACCCCTGGCCACTTTCTCATTGACGCGCCCCTGTTGTCTCCGCCTGAACCGTTAATTGAAGAGTCCCCTTGAGTTTGGTCAATCGCTCTCGTAAACTTAAAGCCCTCACGCACCAATTCTGTATTCGATGGAAAGAGGAATACTTACATAGCTTGAGCAAAGGGTATAAATGGAAATTTCCGCAGTGTAATATCCAAGTCGATGATCTTGTCGTGATTCGCCACGAACAGTTAGCTCCCACTTCCTGGCGTTTAGGTCGCGTTGTTCAAATTCATCCCGGCGATGATGGTAACGTGCGCGTCGTCGACTTTCGGACTGAACAGGGTATGGTTAGGCGACCCGTCACTATAATAGTCATTTTGCCAAACTAGCTCCTTCCCTCACTCATAACTCAGTATTGCTGTTTCATCGCGTCCCCTTTGTTGTTCGTGTCTAGACATGGAATCTACTCCGGAACTGTACCCCGAGGTCATCTTGTCCGATTTTTATGAGGTAATGCTATCGGACGAAGAAAGAGAAGTCGCGAGTGTACCGAAGCCGTTAAAGTCTCCCGTTTCGCGTGCTCTCACGGATGTAGTGCCCACCCAGGCACCTATTTCCCCTCCCCCTGCAGTTCTAGCGCCCGCCGCGGTGGCCACCCCGAAACCAAATCCTGTTTCGATTGTGTCGTCCAAGTTGTGTAAAGTCTGTGCAAGGCACCCCTTGCACCCCGATTCCGGACGGTTGTCCTGCATCGGTATTGCTACGTCTGTCTCCCTGCCGACCACCTCCAGAGCTCGTTAAATTTCCCTAACAGTTGTCGCCGAAGCAATGAACCGCACAACACGTTGCTTCATGCGCAGGGTTACCAGACGTCCTCCTTTGGGAGGACATGTCCTCCTTTTTAACCAGTGTCCTCCCGTCCTCCCTCCTTTTTGAAAAATGATGGATGTGTCCTCCTTTTGTCAAAATTACAATATTTCACAAACAGTAAACCACCACATGAATTACACCCGCAACTACTCTTAGTACAAAGTTAGTACATACTACAATAATTGAGCTCGATGACTGAAATTTGGTACAGATACTTCTTATAGCTGCAGGTCACTTGGGATTGAAAATGAGCAATATCGATCAATTTTTAGCATCTTCTGTCCGATTTGACTTATTAAAGCCATAGAGACCGCAAATTTCAACTGGTCGAACTGAAATTGGTCACTTGGGAGTATGTATATCCAGAACCATTCAGACTAACAATGGTCATCATAGGTCCATGTTTTGATATAGCCCCCACACAAAGGTACCTCAAGATTTTAATTATTAACGCAAGAAACTCAACATTAATTAAAAGAATAAAAAACAGTTGACATGATATCTATGGTGTAGGGTATGCAAAATTAGGCTTGTCAGATCTTAACGCCGCTTCACTATTTATTATAATTGACACCTAAAAATACTGGAGCTAGACCCACTTTAAAGTACACCGATTGTTTGTATGGCTATTTAAAATTGTTGCTTAAGTACAGGTCGCACTGTCATTCCGATCTTGCCGAAATTTGACAATAAGGGCTTTTTCATACCTGGGAAGAAATTGGTCAAAGTAGGTTCAGATTTAGATATAGGCCCTATATAAATTGTCTTTCCGAATTGGCCTTTTAGCGCCACAGAAGCTTTTTCATATCCAATCACTTTGAAATTAAGCAGGATGGAGTTTCTTGATCCAAGGGCCCATATTTTCGAATTTGGTGTAAATCGGCTCAGATTTAAATGTAGCACACAAGTACAAACTTTGCCAAATTTGAAGAAAATTTGTTCAGATTTAGGTATAGTCCTCAGATTTGGCATCTAAGCGCTATAAAATACAAGTTGTTGTACAAATCATTATCATAGGAAATTGTATTTTTTAAATGTCCTCCGAAAGTTTCAAACTCTCTTTGTAATTGTTACAAATGTCCTCCTTTTCTGACACAAAAGTCCTCCTTTCCGAAAAAAGGTTATGGTAACCCTGTTCATGCGCTCAGGTCCACACCCCTCTTGTCCACACCCCTCTTGTCCACAACCGGTCCCGTCCTTGTCCCAAGCCGTGCAACCGGTCAGCACGTCGTCCATTGTGAACCCGCACGCCAGGCTCCCCGTCGGTAGAGTTGTTGCCTTGGTTCCTACCCATGTGGTTCGGTTTTGTCTGGGGGACTCCAGTATACCCGTGCGGGTCCTCTTAGACCCTTGCTGTCGCGTCAGCCATGTTTGCGGACGCTGATAGAGCAGTTGTGATGGCCGATCAGCCATATTGGCGATACTATGTATTACGATATTCTGATGGTTTCATTGTACGACTCCCCTCAAAGGCAGTACATGACAGATAAGGTGGCTAAGTTGGATTGTGGCGTCACCCCGGCTGTATCCGTATCTCAAACACTAAAGGAGTCGTTCGCAGGACTGGAACTGGCCGATCCCATTTTTTACCGCTCCGGGGCGGTCGCGTTGATTTTGGGGTCTGAGATTTACGCAAAAATTATTGCGTCACGCGTTCTGACTCAGCCCGGTCTTATTACAGCCCTGTACACGCTATTTGGCTAGGTGATTTCTGTTTTCACCTCTCTGTAAATCTCCTCCCTGTTAACCTTTTTATTTGTATTGTTATGTTTGAATTGCATTAATGAATTACACGCTCACTTGAAACTGAATTTACGTTCCTCCATTATTATTGTAGTTAAAAAATCCTAGTTTAAGTTATATAATGTTGCAACAATCGGATGTTGCAAGGTGGCCGGCAAAGTTTAAGTTAGAAACGTTGTATCACAACTTCGCGAGTTCAGTTGGAGACTATTCGTGTCAAGTGTAGGAGTGAGATCGTCCGTTGTTGTGATTTAAGTGTCATCTTGCTCTGTATTCGGCTCTTCCGTCGCAACTTCACTTGTCGTTTTACTCTCTATTCGACCTCATATGCGTGCCTGGGCATAGGGATATCCCGGGGAACTGCAAAGCCAATGAACTTGCTAGGAATGGGACGACTTTACAAATTCTCGAAGAATTTGCATATATTGGTGCGCCACTATCCACGTGCAAGCTTTGGCTTTGGCAATCAGGCAGTCCAACGAAAGATGGACACAAATCGGCACCTGTAGGGTAGCTAGACAAATGTGGCCAAGGTATGACCTGAGAAGGTCAAAATATCTCCTCGCACTAGAAAGGAAAAGATTGTCTACGTTAGTATCAGTTCTGACGGGATACTGCCTGATCGGCGAACACGCCAAAAGATTGGGTATTAACTCCAATGACTTCTGCATAAGCTGTGGAGATGAGGAAGAAGTGGAGAGCATTGAGCACTTGCTATGCGACTGTCCCGCTTTGAGTAAACGACGACTGGACCTACTGGGGTCGGCCTTTCTAGGCAGCCTAACAGATCTTTCCAGTACCAATATTCGTGCTATCGATACATTTGTATATCAAACAGGCTGGTTTCGATGAAGGGCATTTTAGCCCGTGGTACCACTAGGGACCTAAACTGGTCTATGTGAGCTGAAAAAAAACTAGCGTTCGCGTTTTCGTGAACTAAACCTCGCATACGGTAATACTCACCCCCACATTTTGTTGTTTGAAAAGAATAAATATCCCCCATTTTTAATTTACAAAATACTGTAACTCGATTATGTTTTTATTTCTTTTTATTTATTTCTTGCAACCACCTTTTTTGCGCCGTACGCTAACAGCTGTAAAATTCCATACAATTTAACTTTCTTTAGCTCTAAAGCATTCTTATTTTGTTTTGTGTTAATGGGGGTTAATCAAAATAACAAATATATACATTTGAAATTGCCTATTTGTATATGTTATGCAAAATGCTGTTTTTCATTAGGGAAGTACGGAAGCATTAGTGATCGTGGAGTATCTAAGAATGTGGCTTTGTGCATCGAAGTCAAATCATGTTTCTTCAACTCTTTACTCTTGGTGCAAGATGTAAAGACATGTAATTCTCCCCCTGACTTTGCAAACGCCAACACATCTATCGAAGATGTCGGTTCCCTGGTGGCCACTTGCCATGTTGGGACTAAATCGTGTTTTATTTCCCATGATACTGTCACTATGTAATCAAATCCTATCTTATAATCATGTTTCAATGTAGAGAATTGTTTATTGGCCAGTTTCAATTCATATTTCCAAATGTCCTCGTTGAACATGGGATTCAATGCTTTGCAGCATCGTTATGCTATTGAAATAAAAACTGCTGGGATCAAGCTCCTGTCACATCCTTCATTGTAGGAAGAACAAACACCTGGACTAACGATTTTCTTGGGTTCGATCCGACCGGAATCAAAATGTGTTTAATTTTCTTCCTGAAAATGGATTCCTTGCGTCCAAGCAGTATGAATAGGATCCCCCAGTTTCTGTTGAATAAATAAACATTAAGACATAAGTGCTGGTACATATTTTAAAGTTTTGGTATTTACTTGGTGTTGACAACTCCAGAGAAATTGCTTGCCATGGTGCTTGATTTTTACACATTTGTGGAGCGGCTCCTTTGTATTCCATAAGTGGGCAGTGTCCCAGCTATTTCAATCATTTCTTCGCTGTTAACCTGAAAAGCACATTTTAATATAAATTATAATAGTAAAATATTAAATTCTTATAGGTTTGTATTTAGTATTTCCAGCAAATTTAACATTTAATATTTATCTTAGTGCACTGTTCCAAAATAAAAAAATTAAATGCTGCTTGTCATATATTTGTGTTTATTTTCTTTCGTTGTAGTTGTAAGCGCACTGTCAAATTCGGATTTTTTGAAATTATCCGGCGTATCCGTGTGCGTATTTGGGTAGCTGTAGTACATTTTCATACATTTGAAATCGAGTTTGACAGACGCTGGACGCATTCACCGGTATTTATGTTTGAAATAGGAATAGCATTGACGTTCTTTCAAAGGCCATTGCCGGGTTTTGAGCTCTACAAACTTTAAATTATACAACGTCCGCAGTTCCTATAAAAAATAACAAACCTTGGATGAAACAGAAGATGCCAATTACATTATGCGTAATGTAAACTTACAATTGTACTGGTTGCTAATTTATCCTTCCATAACAGCACCATAAAGTAAATTCTTGCCACCCAAACGCGTTTTGAAAAACATTGAGAATTCTTCACATTTATTAACACAAAAAAAAACGAAATACTGTCGAGACAATTTTGATTTTTCCATGTCCTTCCATGTGTCTTTCTGCTGAAATCATTCTATAAATTTTGTTTTCATTTTCTCATTCGTAAATGACTGTGCATGTGTGTTTGGTATTGTTACGCACTAGAGATGGCGTCACGGTAGCTCAGATGCACATCAGGGAAGGTTCCATCCAGCCATCTCTATCCCGGTGGCCGCACACAAATATAATTTGGTGATGTACAATTTACCCCACGGACGGACAAGATTTCCACCAGGAAGCTTTGGTGACACTTCTCATCCTTAATGCTAGATTCCGTTCTTTGACGTGAGACAATAAAAAAAAATTAACAAAAAAAATTAACTAAAATACTTATTTCACCTTTGTCTTGGTTTTCAAAATTTCTTCCTACCAAACTACAAATTTGAGGTGATGACCACCAACGCCTTTCTTTTCGCGTCAACACAATGTATACTACTATCTGCCTAAATGAGCTCACTTAATCAGATACTTGAACTGCCACTTTGCAGCGTTAATACTGTACTACTTCCACCGTGAATTTGTACCCTAAGGAAAGTAACCAATTTGTTTATGATTTTGTAGTATTTTAGCTCTTACAACCACTTTTTCCTAAACTGTCGCTAGCAAATACCCTATTTCTTTACTTAAACTAATTATTTTTATTTTCTTCTCTTTTCAGTATCTTATTATTTCTTTATTTTTCAGGTTCTGATTGCTTTCTTTTCAGGTTTTTATTGTTTTCTTTTCAGGTTCTTTCAGATAGTTTGATTAGATCCTCCCAGTAGTTTGATTTTATCTCTTTGTTCAGGATTGTTGGACGCAAAGATCAGTGCGTGATTTTTTGTTCTGCCCCACATAATATTTAATTATAATAGCTTCTTTTTCGGGACGTATTTTGAATGGTCGTGGGTGATTTTGTTCAAGTATCAGGTTTTGCTGTGCAACTTCTCTTACTTTACAAATAATTGTACATCACATAATTTTTTTCCGGTGATTCTAGTAATATTTTTCTTTTTATTTCTAAGCCGCTTCTAATTTGATTTTCTTTTTGCTTTCTCTTCCTCAGAATTTTAGCCTGAACCAGCGGTTTTGATGCCAGGGACAACTTCCTTGATGACTGCCTTAGCTGGATAGTTGTTTGGTCAACAAACGGAAAACGTCCTGCTAAAAAAATACACCCATTTCGTTGTAACCAAATGCCTAAATAAACTCACTGTTGAAACTCACTTGATTCGGTTTTCACAAGCTGTTTTATTTGTTTTCTAAGCTTGGAAGTAGCTGCACTTTTTTTTCCTAATTCTGAGGATAAACTAAGAAATTAGCACTTCGATTCCTATTCACTTTTCCACTTCACTTACTTTTTTATTAACTTTTTCACTACGTTGTTTGTATTTTTGTTTTCACCCACACCATAGAACACTTAATCACACACTGTGATCGTACTTTCCCAAGCTACCCCCTTTTATAGCTATCTGTCATCCCTTCTCTCATCTTTACAACAACTTTCCATTTGCGATCTTATTAATAATCTTTTCCGCCACTTTTTCCTCCAACTTTTGCAACAACAATTTCAACGGACGAATTTGGCGCTTAAATCTACTTGAATGAATGCTTTGACAACATCGTCGATCTGGTAACCACGAATTACCATACTTAGTGGCTACACCAAATATAAGCCTGTCATTAAAGGGATTGGCAACGCTGATTCGTGACACTACCAATTGACAGCCGGAACCACATTCCCCAGACAACCACAATAACGACGGCCACGACACACAGCAGGAAAGTATTTAACCAATAACTTTGTTATCTTTTTTCTATTTGGGCTGCGGACGGACAAAAAAATGCTTGCGATCTGATGGTAGGTATTTTTAACCTGTGATATATTTTCTTTTTTTATCAACCGCTTCTCTCACCCCTAGACCTCTGTAACAAAACTCCGTGGATTCCAAGGGCTCCCGCTGGCAGCAACGGCGTACAATGAGGGCTTGCAACGTGGGGAACTCTCACACCCTGAGTCTCTAATATGCATTGGACATTGGTATGTGGTTGGTGTTGTTGGTTCTAACAGTGAGTACATGTACATATTGGTATGTGCGTTTTTAGCGGTTGGTTATGCGTTGCGGTTCGCGATTAATTGAATTCATTATCATTGTAGAGTCTTCACATACAACTATTTAAACCAAACGTTTTTTTATTTATTTGATTTGTATAATTTGCTGAATTTCCGACTCGAACTATATGCTATTTATTTATTTATTTATTTATTTATTTATTTATTTATTTATTTATTTATTTATTTATTTATTTATTTATTTATTTATTTATTTATTTATTTATTTATTTATTTATTTATTTATTTATTTATTTATTTATTTATTTATTTATTTATTTATTTATTTATTTATTTATTTATTTATTTATTTATTTATTTATTTATTTATTTATTTATTTATTTATTTATTTATTTATTTATTTATTTATTTATTTATTTATTTATTTATTTATTTATTTATTTATTTATTTATTTATTTATTTATTTATTTATTTATTTATTTATTTATTTATTTATTTATTTATTTATTTATTTATTTATTTATTTATTTATATATTTATTTATTTATTTATTTATTTTTTATTTATTTATTTAATTATTTATTTATTTAAAAATTAAAAAAATCAAATAAATCATCTCTTCTTTCTTGGGATTCCTTTTATCGTATAATGCGCGTATTTGCTTTCCGCACCGAAGACATTTACAGCCTGTTTTTGTAACTTCAAATTTTGCTTTCGTTCGCTTGCCAGACGACAAACAGCTGATTTGGGTTTCACTAACTACCATCACAACCGCAAGTCGCACGATAATGAACTCGTACGAAAACGTAATCATTTCAGTGTAAATTTTGGTTTCTCTATCTCTCTTTGCTGTCATCTGGGCGAACACAAATCGTCGGCTTAATGCTATTTTGGTCCATACGCCATTTTTGTGTTTTTTGAGTTAGGAGTTGATAATATGGGTTCCAACCATGCTCTTTCAGAATCCGCAATCATTTTTTTCCTATCTCGCCTAGTTTTCGAGATATTGGTAGGGTAAATTTGTTTTACTCTGAATAACGGGAAATAATTTCGATATTTTTGTTCTATGTCTCAATTTTTCTATCGCCCTATATTTGTCACTCAGTATTTTACGTTCTTTCGATCACAATATGTAAATTAGTGTCCTTCCATACCGACCCTTTTTGTGGTCCATGTAATACAAATACGAAAAAATATTAAAATAAAAGTGGATATGGACCAAAATGCCAAGTACAAAAATTGTTATAACTTGCTTATTTTTGGATGTGATGGCATAGAAATGCATGAGAATCATACAAACACTGCTGGGAACCCTATGAAATAAAAAGTGTGTAACTCTTTAGTCCCGTTTTTACTCAAACAATAAATTGCGTTTTTCTCCGTTCATACAAAATGGCGTATGGAACAAAATAGCATTAAGCCGACGAAATGTCAGATCGAGTCACTTTATTTTATTTGTCGACTGATAGGAACAATGACAACATAAAGTTATTAAAAGTAAAAAATAAGTAGATATTAAAATAATTATGGTAAAAACAATTAAATAATATTAAAATTGTTTACATATGTTTACATTTTTAAGCATACGGAAGTCAACATTGGCAGCTCGCAAAGATGGAAAAATTCATCAGTGCACAATGATAGAGACGTGTGAGAGAGAAAGAAAGAAATGAGAGTGTTGGATCAGCTCAGCTGAGCCACCCAGGGTTGATTTTTGGCCACAAATAGTGTAAAGGCTACAGAGGTGTATTTTCTAAGGTCGACCATACAAAAATGTGTGCTTTTTTAGACCGGAAGTTGTGAAATTATTGACCTGGCAATTACATTATTTGCCAATTGGTAAATTTCTAACGTCATTGACGTAAAGCCAGGAGAACGAACGAACCTTAGAGAAACCAAATTCCAGACGAAAGTGAGTGATTGGTTTTCGTTCGCAGAGACTTTCGTTAAAAATACAGAAACAGGCCGTTAGGGTTTCATTTAGGTCCGATCTGTCGGGTGCAATCGCTTCACTGCTTTCCTAAACTTGCCTAATTTGTGCCGTCTATTTCGATTCGATCTGGGGTCTTTGAAACAATTCCGCCGTAAATCGTGACCCGATCAAGGTTATTAGCCATTGGTCTAAAGACTTCTGCACGTTATGACATAGTATCGCCGCACTCTTAAGGGGTCACCATCCATTGTTAAATAATACGAGATGTGCAAATGCAATGATTCGGATTGTAGGTCATTCTATTGTTTCAATACCCCAAATCATTTTCGATTAGATATCACATGTACGCCAAAGTTATCTAACTTAATCCTTTCTGACAGAATATTCCTCTAAAAATGTCGCAATCACCTTGAGTCACTTCTCTTAAAGTTTAATATCTTTCCCGTGACATGTCCCTAATGGCTTTCCCTGAGTTGTCTCAATTTCATAGATATTATTCCCTATTGGTCTCACTATTCGACATTTCACAAATTTTGGTGCGAATTTTGCATTGAAATGCTTTTTAAAATCACTTAGAACATAATTTCGATTGTAAATCTCTTGTCGAAGGACCAATTTTAGAATTCGTAGGCCAGATGCATATTCTGACGAATTTTCTCGCGTATTATTCGCAATCTATCTTGTCTATTTAGATTCTTCAGTTAGTGGTCTGTTAACGATCCTAATTTTCTCGCGAGTTTATAATCAGAACCACTTGTGTAAAAACGTTGTCCGAATAGGGCAAAGAAAGGAGTTGTACCGGTTGCTGAATAGGTGTTCGTATGGCGCATTCAATTTCAGAAATGTATAGATCACGATGATATTTTTCTAGATAGGATATAATAGCCGCGAGTACCGACTGGTTGACTCTTTCTGAGGCGTTTGATTGAGGAGCATAGGACGCGACTTTTATATGCTTTATTTTATAGGTTTCTATCATTTCATTAAAATATCTTGAGGTGAACTGAGCACCATTGTCGCTTTTTATGCCGAATGCGTGAAAATAAAGAAAAAGGAAATAAAAACACAAGAAGGTTTACATTTTTTCTTATATAATAAAATGGCAAAGTGCCAATCGGTTTTATTGAGGTTTTATAGGTTGATGGTGGTAACGAAGTTTACCTTGAATACAAAATGGTACAGCGTGATGTACTTAATCGAGCGAGGTTAAGAGAGCGAATAAAATTAAGAATTAAGCTAAGATGGAGAAAGGTGGCGGCGTCGGCGCAAAAACTACTAGTTACTCGTTAAAATCTGACAATCATAATTACAAGGACGGAGTAATTGGGAGCCAACAGATTTTAACGAGTATATTGGTACGAAAATTAGGACATTGCTTACACCGAGAGAAATTAAAGGGACAATTCATGTTTGTACTTAAACATTGCCGGCCACCTTGCAACATCAAAGGGATGTTGTAACTTAAGTAAATAAATTCAAGTAGTACTATAGTGTAATTTGTATGTGAGCATTGTATTTTTAATATTATTCAATTCAATTTTTTTAAAGAATTTTTTTTTTAAATGGGCCATTAGCAGGGTTACCATAACCTTTTTTCGGAAAGGAGGACTTTTGTGCCAGAAAAGGAGGACATTTTTAACATTTACAAAGAGAGTTTGGAACTTTTGGAGGACAATTAAAAAATGCAGTAATTGGAAAGAAAGAGCATTTTACTATGATCAACAATTAAACTTTAAACCCGTAAGAAGTCGACGATGTGATACCGTACACCACCCTATCGGAGCAGAAGAAAGATATGTATACACGGTGGTCAGATCTTACAATGTTATAAACTCTGTCAAAGTGCTGAAAACGACAGATTGTAAATTGTCAGTAAATAAAATATTTTATAGACAGTGTGCCAATAAAATGTTTCTCTGACAATATTGTAAGATCTGACCACCGTTTGTACATAGCTTCTGTGGCGCTAAAAGGCAACTTCGGAAAGAAAATATATATGAGGCCTATATCTAAATGTGAACCGATTTTGAAAAATTTCTTCCCAAGTTTGAAAGAGTCCTTATTGTCAAATTTCAGCAAGATCGGAGCGAAAATGCGACCTATACTTAAAGAACAACTTCAACTGGACAGACAGACGGACTCGACACAGTAATCTAGCGATACTGAGTCGATAAGTGTACTTTAAAGTGGGTCTAGCTCCTGTATTTTTAGGTCTTAATTATAATAAAGTAAAGGTGGCGTTAAGTTCGGCAACGCCGTATCTTATATACCCCTCAACATGGATCGCATGTTTACTGTTTTGGGTGCAAATAAACTCATATTACCAAATTCTGGATATAAATACACCGAAATACCAAATTTTCAGCCCCATCAGTTGAAATTGGCGGTCTCTGCGGCGTTAGTAAGTCAAATCGGACAGATGCTATAATGGGCGCTGTAAGAAGTTATAAGACGTATCTGTACCAATTTCCAGTCATATAGCTCAATTATTGTATAACTAACTTTGTACTAAAAGTACTATTTGTAAAAAAGTTGAATTTGTAACAAAAGGAGGACAAATCCATTATTTATGAAAATGGAGGGAGGACATTGGCTGAAAAGGAGGACGTGTGGTAACCCTGGCCATTAGGGACCTTGCGAATTAGATGGGCCATTAGGGACCCCGCGAATTATATGGGCCATTAGGGACCCCGCGAATTAGGCCATTAGGGACCTCACGAATTAGATGGGCCATTAGGGACACCGCGAATTAGAGGTTGCATAACCCCGATAACACCCAAGTAGTATATGCAAAAATGTGGTCAAAAAATTCAAAATTAAAATTGATGACCGACTGTAGTTTTGTAGGTATGTAAAGAGGTATGTATGTATAAATGTTGGTTTTGAAGTGTAAAATACTAAATTTTTCGTTGTGAAGTGTATTTTTAGTAGATTTTATATAAATGTTTTCAAATTTTATGCTAACCGACCTAATGCGCACTTTACTCAGGGTAATTAAAAATATCATATTTCAAAAACGCAAGCTCGTAAAAATTAATTACCTTATGTTTCTGGGATCTTGCATGCCCGGCTTTCACACATGCAAGATCCCAACATCTCGGGTCCGACATATTACCAGACTTGACTCATCTCAGAGAATATGACTGGAAGATACTGAGAAAATTCGTGTCTAGTACCGATTTTCTGTAACTCGTGAGGTATAAAAAGATCATAAATAAGGAGCGCACAACAGGCCGAACCACTGGCTTAAGTGTATGTCCATGGACATGAGACGTTTAAACGTCTTCTCTCTTCAACCTAACCTAACCTAACCTATGTTTCTGAAGTATACATTAGGGTGGTTCGTATTATCTTGCGATAAATAATGTAACGAAAATAATTTGTGGTTTTAGAGTTTTGATGAATAAATAAGGTTATTGTATTATATTTGTAGTTTATAGTGAATGAAACGTAAAAAGATGTATAAAAATAGCATTGTTTGAAGTATAAAATATATCATATAAAATACAACCCAACCTAATGTACCGATCGTGGAGTGTGCACTTAAGGATCGATTGTTTATTTTATATTTTGGGGGTCCGACACAAGCTCGTAAAAATTAATGTTCATATGTTTTGAGCTCTGGTACTGTGCAACAAGTACAAGGTTCAAATGTATGTATACACACACACACACACACACGCACGCACCCATAGATATATATAACACATCTTTAAGATGAATCGAGCGTTGTCGCTATCGTTTTGCCGGCAGCCAGCTGAGGATTTTGTTGAGATTAGAATTTGCGGCGGGTGTGGATCTGGATCGTTGGATATTTTGTTTACATTTATTTTTCAAGAATGGATTTGGAAGAATTCTCGGTCAGTACTTCGGACGGACGTCTGTCCGTCCGAATTGCGTGGCTGGTTGCTAGGGGGAATTTCATCATATGATGCAATTCATGGCGGTTTAGTGCGGTCGGGGGAGATATGCAGGACTGTACTGTGATTCACAACATACTTCAAGGGTTGTAATTTTTGTTTTTTTCGTTGATTTTGTCTGTTTACAGTTTAAATTGGTAAATTGTCGTCGATCTTTGAGACATTCTTTGGCTGAGGTAAACGCACAAGTTCAACTTTGTCGAAAAAATGTTCCGATTTTTCAGCATTTTTATGCAAATAAGAAACAAAAATGTGTGTAATGTTGGTTTTTGAAGTGTAAAATACTAAATTTTTCGTTGTGAAGTGTATTTTTAGTAGAATTTATATAAATGTTTTCACATTTTATGCTAAGCCACTCCAATGTGCGCTTTACTCAGGGTAATTAATTTCAAAACGCAAGCTCGTAAAAATTAATTACGTTGTGTTTCTGAATTATACATTAGTTAATAATGATGCGGTTAATAATGATGCGGTTTAAATAATGTAACGAAAATAATTTGTTGTTTTAGAGTTTTGATGAATAAATAAGGTTAGTGTGCTATATTTGTAGTTTATATTGAATGAAATGTAAAAAGATGTATAACAAATAGCGTTGTTTGAAATATAATATATCAAATCATACAAAATACACCCCATCTAATGTACCGATCGTGGAGTGTGCGTTTAAGGGTCGATTGTTTATTTTATGGACCGACACAAGCTGGTAAAAATTTATGTTCATATGTTTTGAGCTCTGGTACTGTGCAACAAGTACAACGTACAAATATATGAGAGTACATGAATGAGGAATGGATTTAGGGCGATCGTCATTCCGTCTGTCCGACGGTTTGACGATACACGCACACATAGATATATGCAACAAATCTTTAAGATGAACTATGAAGCGATCGTTGGATATTTTGTTTACATTTATTTTTTAAGAATGGATTTGGAATAAATCTCGGTCAGTATTTCGGACTGACGTCTAAACTTTGTCGAAAACATTTTTCGATTGTTCAGCATTTTTTGCAAATAACAAGCAAAAATGTGTTCAATCATGGTCCTACATTACTTTTCCGGTAAACAAATTTCGAATACGGATCATATATTTATTTAAAAATCAATGGAGATGCAAGTGAGCTGTGATTTGCAAGTCTGTACGTTCATCACAGTTCGTCACAAGATTTCAATATAGTAAGATGGATATTTCGCAAAACGGAAACTTTTATACGAATATCGCTATAAATGACGGTCTACATAATGAAGTCGTGCGACTAAGAACGTTCGATAATTGGCCGCTCGACTTTATTGATGTCAAAGCATTGGCCATTACGGGGATGTATTACAGACGCAATCTGGATAAAACAGCATGTCATTTCTGTGGAGTAGATATCTTTAACTGGCAAGATGGGGATTTTCCAGTAATCGAACATTTGCGTTGGTCTCCGAGCTGTTTGCTGATGAGACGTCGCATCACTTGCAATATCCCTATAAATTACTACCACCACTCTCGTATGATGTGTGTGGTAAAGGACATTAGTATAATACACAATGAACTTTGTTTACTCACCATATTACTTTATAAATAAATTTAATTAAAGAGAAATGAAAAAACTTGACTTTTTTCTTTCAATATCGACCACGGCAAAATCGGCTCTATCCATTCCACACATTTTTACTTGGGTTACCGTAAGCCACTAATACATAATATTTCGAGTTTTAAACATAGATGTCCACAGTTGAACGTATTGAATTTTTGTTCTCTTTCATAATTTTTTTTGTTAGGTGATATGGTCCAACAATTTGGTCTCCATCATAACCAAAAACATTGATGTTTATGTTGTCATTGTTTGCCTCGAACACTTTTATATTTTTTATAGCTAAGGAGAATGAAGCCCTTGGAAGTTTAGCGTGATACCACTTTGCAATGCTATCGAATCACGTGCGATGTCAACATTATAGGAAGATGTGTCACAAGGCTTATGGGAGGGTTTATTTCCCCATGCAGCCACCAAACTCCATTTGAAACAATATTCATCATACAAATTGTTTATGTTGAGACATGCATTCTTTTTTGCCAATGACTTCGGTGTTTTGATGAATTTTGAGCCTCTGGTGAGATCAGCCAGATTGATATTAATGTCTAGTTTTAGAATTTCCTGCAATGCCCACCCTGAATCCCGCTCTTGTTCATGATGGCATCAGTGTGGTCATCAAACGATTATTAATGTCATCCCCCAGAGTTAACAGGTTCATTTTAGAACGTGGTTGAAAATCTTGGGTGTAGTTAAGGAATCGGTATTGGTGATTCTACCTCTAGAAGTTGATGGCCCATAACTCATATTTAGCTCATTATCTGCTCTGGGTTTAACATATTCACCTTGAAGATCTATGTTAAACCTCAAAATTGTGTGCTCCGCCAAACTGAGTTTGAGCAACTTCAGGAGTGACTCTTTTGTCTCACAAAGAACATTTTCAGGTAACAGAGTTCCATTTAAATTATTATATTCGTATGTTATAATACATTTATTGAATGAACTCTTTATGACGGTTATATCCCCATCTATGTTCCTTCTAACATTATCCTTATGTCCATTGGTACGAACGTGGTTACGCATTGATACCACTTGTACATAACAGTCTCTAAAAAAAGTACGGATTCTTAGTATTTTTACAGCTTCAGGAGCATATTGATTATAATACTGATACTGCTCATTTAACATCGACCACTGTTTTTCATGTTGTGTTTGTAAAAGTCCTGTATGTTGTTGGTATTGTGTGGGTGAGATTAATCCTAGATGTTGAATTGAAGGATCTTTCTGTAGATGTTGTAGATAATGATCTCCATTTATTGAACATATTTTTAGTCTCCCCGATTCTGATTCATATTTATTATTAATCAACATCGATTCACTTAAACTTGCATTACTATGAAACACCTTTTGATGATGTTTCATTACATAAATGTTTTTGAATAGTTTTCCACATACAAGACAATGATGTTTCATATGTCTTGTAAAATCTCTCTTAGCTTAAAAGCAAACATTTTGCTTTTAAACTTTTTTATTTTACACAATTAAGATTTGAAACTGAATGCTTTACAAGCTGTAGCATTAATCAAACTGACATTCCAAATCATTTCTCTTCGTTTATAGGGATTTCATTCCCTATCAACTCATATCAACGTTGATCATGGTCAGGAAATATTTTAGCTCTTTACAAATGCATATCCTCCCAACTGTTTACATACGATGCGACCGATTACATAATAATATGCATCGAATATGAAACGACCACAAAAATATGTTTGTTTACCTAAAAGTCTTTGCGGATTTGGTGTGAAGTTTTGGATACTCAGATCTACACACACACACACATTGTGCACTGGATATATCACAAAGGAATCAATTCAAGTTCAATTGCATGGTCCGACCGTTTGGCGCTAGTGTTCGACGGACAACCAAACAATTCAATAGTATGATCTGACCGTTTGGCGCTAGTGTCCGACAGACAGACGGACAACCAAACACATAGCATGACGCACTCATGATGTGGATAATGAATGCGGAGTTTTTAATTAGTAAATTCAGATGACAAGTGCCAATGCCACAATGTTGTGCTACGTAAAGAACTCGGCCTGGTTTTCATTTTGTTTGTTTGTTTTGAAACGGCCAATATTTGCAGATCGCCAAAATGTATGGAATCGCCAGGCGATCACCCACCAAATGTATTGACTTGGCATGGGCAGACGGATTGCCTGCTCTCTCATTCCCCTTTAGAAGGGAAATGAGGGGACCATGGTCCCCTCTAGAGAAATGATAGAGCAAAAGTGTAATTTGAAAAGAGTGTAATTTGGCCATGTCGTGGGTGGTCCGATGACGTCAGCGTCCATTTTATGTGTATGTATGTGTGAATTCTGAAGTCAGTGTGCATTTTATGCGTATGTATGTGTGAATTCTGAGATCATCGCCGATTTTTTTGCGTGTGTATGTGTGCGAATTCCAATGTTGATACTATTTTGATACTATTTGACCACGTCGTGGGTGGTCGCCTGTCGTTCTGTAGGTTTGAATCGGTGTTTATGTTTATGTATGTGTGATTTCATTGAACTTGGACTTTGAACTAACCTTGAGATCTGCATGACTCATTGATATGTGATTCTGCAGCTGGGCTTTGCTGTATATCTAGGTATGGTTGATTCTAGAATCACATTGTGAGTCCGCAGCTGGGCTTTGCTGTATATCTACATACCTATGGTTGATTGTAGAAACACATATACAAGCATGGTATGCGTGTATGTTTGTCAACGGTTCCTCGCCAGTCTGTCTGTCCGTGTCAGGCCATTTGTATGTCCGTTCACATCTTAAGGTAAGTACAGACGATTTGCAGATCGGACAACATTGCCAGAAAAATGGCGGAAAAATTCAAGTCTGTGAATTTACAATTGTGTGAACATACAATTTTTGTTTTGCAACGTTAGCAGAAAAGTCATTCCGAGATAATTTGCTGATTGTTATATTTTCGAAGTTTATGCATGTGACAACGGCGCCATTGCCAGAAAATCATTTTATTTGCAACACTGTCTATAATGTATTTTTATTGGCAATCCTGCATATAAATATTTGCAAAATATATTGTAAATATATGAAATTGTAATGTTTTCTTGCAATCGTCTGAACTGTCAATTCACCTTTGCCTAACAATGTGACATTGCCCGTATATTTGCAGCACTTTAACAGGGTTGACAACGTTTGCCGATCTGGCAATCGTCTATACTCAGCTTTAGTTTTATTCAATGGTCTTTCCTGGCAACTGTTGACAGACATAAACACAAGGGTCTGTCAACAGTTCCCCACCAGTCCGCCGTTCGTGCCAGTCTGTCTGTCCGTGTCATGCTGTTGGTTTGTCTGTCCACATCTTAGTTTTATTCAATGGTCTTTCCAGGCAAAGTCTGCCCATGCCAAGTCAATACATTTGGTGGGTGATCGCCTGGCGATTCCATACATTTTGGCGATCTGCAAATATTGGCCGTTTCAAAACAAACAAACAAAATGAAAACCAGACCGAGTTCTTTACGTAGCACAACATTGTAGCATTGGCACTTGTCATCTGAATTTACTAATTAAAAACTCCGCATTCATTATCCACATCATGAGTGCGTCATGCTATGTGTTTGGTTGTCCGTCTGTCTGTCGGACACTAGCGCCAAACGGTCAGATCATGCTATTGAATTGTTTGGTTGTCCGTCGAACACTAGCGCCAAACGTTCGGACCATGCAATTGAACTTGAATTGATTCCTTTGTGATATATCCAGTGCACAATGTGTGTGTGTGTGTAGTTCTGAGTATCCAAAACTTCACACCAAATCCGCAAAGACTTTTAGGTAAACAAACATATTTTTGTGGTCGTTTCATATTCGATGCATATTATTATGTAGTCGGTCTCATCGTATGTAAACAGTTGGGAGGATATGCATTTGTAAAGAGCTAAAATATTTCCTGACCATGATCAACGTTGATATGAGTTGATAGGGAATGAAATCCCTATAAACGAAGAGAAATGATTTGGAATGTCAGTTTGATTAATGCTACAGCTTGTAAAGCATTCAGTTTCAAATCTTAATTGTGTAAAATAAAAAAGTTTAAAAGCAAAATGTTTGCTTTTAAACTTTTTCATAGTAATGCAAATTTAAGTGAATCGATGTTGATTAATAAAAAATATGAATCAGAATCGGGAAACTAAAAATATGTTCAATAAATGGAGATCATTAACTACATCATCTACAGAAAGATCCTTCAATTCAACATCTAGGATTAATCTCACCCACACAATACCAAAAACATACAGGAGTTTTACAAACACAACATGAAAAACAGTGGTCGACGTTAAATGAGCAGTATCAGTATTATAATCAATATGCTCCTGAAGCTGTAAAAATACTAAGAATACGTACATTTTTAAAGACTGTTATGTACAAGTGGTATCAATGCGTAACCACGTTCGTACCAAAGGACATAAGGATAATGTTAGAAGGAACATAGATGGGGATATAACCGTCATAAAGAGTTCATTCAATAATCGTATTATAACATACGAATATAATAATTCAAATGGAACTCTGTTACCTGAAAATTTTCTTTGTGAGACAAAAGAGTCACTCCTGAAGTTGCTCAAACTCAGTTTGGCGGAGCACACAATTTTGATGTTTAACATAGAACTTCAAGGTGAATATACAAGGTGGCGCAAAAGTAATCCTCCTATAAATGGCGCAAAAGTAATCCTCCTATCAGAAAATGCTATAAATTTTGCGATTGGCCCCTAATGTCAGTTCTGTTTTGACGTTTGTGTAGTAAACACATGCGAAATACACGTTAATAAACAATGTTACGCTACACTGCTCCAGAACGCGGAATATTGCTGACTATTTATTTGACCAATAATCGGTCGGTGACATTGGCACAAAACATCGAAAGGTTACTTTTGCGCCACCTTGTATTAAACCCAGAGCAGATAATGAGCTAAATATGAGTGATGGGTTATCAACTTCTAGAGGTAGAATCATCAATACCGATTCCTTAACTACACCCAAGAATTTCAACCACGTATCTAAAATTAACCTGTTAACTCTGGGGGGATGACATGAATAATCTGTTTGATGACCACACTGATGCCATCATTAACAAGATGTTTCAATTTCAAGAGCGGGATTCAAGGTGGACATTGCAGGAAATTCTAAAACTAGACATTAATATCAATTTGGCTGATCTCACCAGAGGCTCAAAATTCATCAAAACACCGAAGTTATTGGCAAAAAAGAATGCATGTCTCAACATAAACAATTTGTATGATGAATATTGTTTCAAATGGAGTTTGGTGGCTGCATTGGGAAATAAACCCTCCCATAAGCCTTGTCACACATCTTCCTATAATGTTGACATCGCACGTGATTCGATAACATTGCAAAGTGGTATCACGCTAAACTTCCAAGGGCTTCAATTCTCCTTAGCTATAAAAAATATTAAAGTGTTCGAGACAAACAATGACAACGTAAGCATCAATGTTTTTGGTTATGACGGAGACCAAATTGTTGGACCATATCACCTAACAAAAAAATTATGAAAGAGAACCAAAATTCAATACGTTCAACTGTGGACATCTATGTTTAAAACTCGAAATATTATGTATTAGTTGCTTACGGTAACCCAAGTAAACGGACGTGTTATTGCACAGCGGATAGTTTTTTCAACCTATTACGCAATACTTATTCAACTACCTACTACGCAACCACAAGGTGTTGTTCTTAAAGTGGGGGTTGAATTTGTTGCATCGGTCTCAGGACAGACATTTTGGAAGTAGTCTGGAAGGCCAACATCGACGTACCTATTACGGGCAAATACTGGCTATGGGGGTTTCTCCCAAAAATTTATGATTAACCCTGATGAAGTAAATGATATTACGGTGCAGGGAAAAATAATCCCAGTACCGGCGGAAAGCGTTGATTTACTCGCGAGTCACGTGTCGTCGTTATCAAACAATCGTGAGCAAGTAACTTCTACGGGGTTGGGTGCCTCGGATTCCGTAGTCGAAACAGATACAAGAGCACATCTAGCCTTTGGCAAAATAAACGATGAGGAAGATAAAGAAAACCCAAGGGGGGCTCTGAGCAACCCCAGCTTTTAAAAGCTAGTGGGAACTCGGACTCTGAGTCATCAAGTGATAACAATATTACTATTGTTGAAAATCGGAAAAGACTCTCAGGGGCACAAAGAAGGAAACTGAATAAGATGAACCGGCAGAAGATATTACAGGATGAATCTGACTCTTCTACATCTACTAAAAGAGTCAGATCTCCCGAAGAGCATAGCGATGCGAAATCAACCAAGAAGAAAAAAAGCTCACCGACACCCAGCACTTCGGAGAAACCTATTCAATCTAACAAAAAAGGAGTTTCTAGTCAGAATCCGTTAATGGTGGGAGGTGAAGTTGATCCTGTTGTTGAGAAGGTGAGTAAGTCCACCAAACCATCCATAAAAGAGGGGGCCTCAAACAAAAAGACCCATTCTAAAGGAAAAATCAAGGTGGCTATAAAAAAAGGGTAAGGAAACACCATCTTATTCCCAAATAGTCAAAAAACATATTCAGGACGAACTACACTATGCCATAATTGATAGCAGTTGTGCGTCTGGCAGAATTCCCGAAGAGCAAAAGAGCATCTTCGAAGATTTGTTCCACACAAAGGTATTGGACCACATTCTCGAATCTAATGATGGACCAACAATCCAAGTAATGAGTTGCACGTTTGAGAGGGGCGTTTTGATGCTGAAACTGGCATCACAATGCTGTGTCGATGTCCTCGGAAAACTAGTGGAGAGCATCCCCTCACCTTGGGACGGCGCAAAGCTGAAACTGGTAAGGAAAAGCGACATCCCTGTACTCATAAAAACATCTTTCTATGTCAGAGGATGGGCAAGTAAGGTACCGTCAGAGCGCATACTCAGCGTCATTGGCAAACAAGATTCGAACCTTAAAGTGGGGAAGTGGGAAGTCTTCCACAGGAAAAATGATCCCGATGGTTCTCTCCTGGTGGTAGGCATAGACCCGTATCCAGGGATAGCCTTGTCAAGACAAAAGGCATGACATTTTTCGGGATTTGGAAAATCTTCTTTAAGATTGGCAGGACAGTTAAGTCGAGCCCAAACACGAACGTACCGCCTGCAGTGGCAAACCAAAATAGATAGATAACATCATCAATTTTGCAGAAAGTTCCCAGCAAAGGTGGTGATAAGGATATGAAGAGGAACACAAAAACTCAAAACAAAGAGGGAGCGACAAAAAACAACACCGCCTTCCAAAAAGAGGTCGATAACATTACCAAATTGCCGATAATATCACAAATTTTGCAGAATGTTCCCAGCAAAAGTGGTGATAGGAATAGGTACATGAAGAATCAAAACAAAGAGGGAACGACAAAAAGTAACACCGCCTCCCAACGAGGTCTACTTGAAGAGTGTGTAATAGGTAGTAAACGAAAGGAGGGAAATGACTCACTCCCAAATAAAGAGGGAGTGCAGCCAAATAGGATAGACGACTCCCAAAAGGAAACTTTTACTGGAAAGACAATGATTGAGGTCATCCATATAAACCTCCACCGGAGCGAAACGGCATCAATTGCTCTGATGAACATAATAAATAAAGGCAGGGTTCATGTTGCTTTGGTCCAGGAACCGTGGACTACTAGTAACAAAGTTACTGGATTAAATCGTATGAACTACAATCTTTTCTACGCTAACACAGGTACTCGTCCAAGGACTTGTATTCTGTGCCATAAAAACTTATGCTATCTTTTCTCTCCAGAGTTGTCAACATCGGACGCAACAGTGCTGATGCAAGGAAATGGAAGTATGTACCTGGCGTCAGTATACCTGCCATTCGATGCGCCGACATTGCCACCTACGTCGGAATTTTAACGTCTGGTAAGGGAATCCAAAAATACAAGTAATGTGTTACTAGCTGGTTGTGATGCCAACTCACACCATATTGCTTGCGGTAGTACTGACACCAATAAAAGGGGGCAAGCCCTTATAGCATTTTTGAATACTAACGATCTCCTAACTCTCACCATAGGGAACAAGGTGACCTTTGTTAACAAAATTAGGGAAGAAGTATTAGATATAACGATATGCTCGGAAAACCTCATTGATGAGATCCATGAGTGGAGGGTTTCGGATGAACACTCCTATTCGGACCACCGTTATATAAGGTTTAAAATTGCACGGCCACCGCCTAACCCAATAAGTTTCCGTAATAAGGCTAAAACCGACTGGACCAAATTCGGCAATCTACTTAGAAATCGATTGGGCCAGCCTAAACACGATTATCCAAGTACAGAAGACATTGATATCAATGTGAGGAGGATTTCGGAGGCTCTTGTAAAATCATTCGAAGATAGTTGCCCGCTTCGAGAAAGGAAATCGGCCTATGAGAAACCCTGGATGACAGGGCAAATTCGCTCGATTGGCAAGGATGTCCGCAGACTTTACAACAGAGCTCGACGTAAAAAGCTATCAGTATATTGGGATGACTACCACAGAAGGCTCAAAGACTACAATAAAATCATTAGACTGGCGAAACGTAACTCCTGGAGACTTTTCTGTGAGCAGGTAGACAGCGTTAACAGCATGTCCAAAATAAAAAAGTTCCTCTCAAAAACTCATATCCAAACCGAAACACTGGTGGATGAAACGGATAAAAGGATGGAAACTATAGATGATACCGTAAGGCTTTTGATGAAAACTCATTTTCCGAGTGGTAATGCTGGGCCAACAGAGGAACAGTTACAGACCGAAAATGTAATGCACCAAGTACCTATTACGGATGCTATGGTTAAAGAAGCAATAAGAAGCTTCTCTCCTTTTAAGGCTGCGGGACCGGACGGAATATTTCCAGCGCTTCTTCAAAATGAGGTGGATCTGGTATCAACTCATCTTGTTGGAGTTTTCACTGCATGCCTAACTCATGCATATACCCCAAAAAATTGGCAGGAATCAAGGGTGGTCTTCATACCTAAGCCTGGCACTTATCCAGTCCTTATACGAGTTTCAGGTTGACCGGGTCTGTTATGCTGACGACGTTATAATACTTCTAAGGGGCACACATCCAAACCAACTATGCAGAAGAGCTGAGGAGGCACTTAACATAGCATATAACTGAGCACAACCAAGGGACTAAATGTCAATCCAGACAAAACAGAAATATGTCTATTTACAAGGAAAAGGAAGATTCATCCTTTTATCGTGCCTCGTTTCCTGGATAAGAATATTGCCATATCTAAAAAGATAAAATACTTGGGAGTAATCTTGGATCAGAAACTGTACTGGAAAGATCATATTGAAGAAAGAGTTACAAAGGCCCACATATGTTGGTCGTTGTGCAGAAGAGCTATAGGTTCAAAATGGGGACTACGTCCAAATATGACTGGCTTTACATGAGCGTGATTAGACCAATAATAACCTACGCCTCTGTAGTGTGGTGGACATCAATGGACAAAAAGTACAACGTAATACCATTGCAAAAAGTGCAACGTATGTGCTGTCTAGGCATAAGCGGAGCAATTAGGACCGCGGCAACAAGAGCGTTGGAGACTATACTGCACATCCAACCAATAGATATTCGTATAAAGTATGACGCATCCCTCACAGCAAGACGTCTAAAAGTGGTGGGTGAATGGATAAATCGAGACCACAAGTCGTACCATCAGAAGATATTACAATCACTGGTCGGTCATATCCAAACAACGGAAATCTCCGACCGCATTCCTGAAGTGCGACTTACAGCTACCTGTGAATCGTTCGTGCCAGACAGACGCTCCTGGGAAAACGGAACACTAGCTCATGCACCAGTGGGAACCAGCTGCTACACTGATGGGTCCAGGCTAGGAGGAAGGACGGGTCTTGGGCTTTTTATTGATGAACCAGAAATCCAACTTTACTTCCGCCTCCCAGACCATAACACAGTATTTCAAGCAGAAGTTCGAGCACTCACGGAGTGTGTTAACTGGCTCAGTAATACCACAAAGCCTAAATATGGCAACATATTCACAGATAGCCAAATGGCGATCAAAGCAATAACATCGGAAAAGGTCAAATCCAGAACAGTGTTAGACTGTAAAAGAACGATAAATAATTACTCAGTTCATGGGCAACTGCGTATTTTCTGGGTACCGGGACACAACGGAGTGATTGGAAATGAACGAGCAAACAGCTTGGCTTCCAAGGGCAGAGAACTTCGAGTAACAAACTTGGAAAATTGGAAACCTTTCGAAGCCACGAAGGATGAGTTGAAGCACTGGGCAGTGATGGCTCACAAAACTGTGTGGAATAGAGCAACTGTAGGAGCAACTTCAAAGATACTGTAGGGTGACCCAAATGAGAAGAAAACCAGTAGTTTTCTGAAACTAAACAAGATCGAGATTAGTAAGATGATAAGTGTTCTAACGGGACACTCAAGCTTACAGGCACATCTTCATCGCATAGGACTAGCAGAAAACGACGAGTGCAGGGAAAACATCGAAACGATAGAACATTTTCTGTGTCACTGCCCAGCTTTCCCACATGCAAGATCCCGATATTTCGGTTCCGACATATTGCCAGACTTGACTCATCTCAGAGGATATGACTGGAAGATACTGAGAAAATACGTGTCTAGTACCGATTTTCTGTAATCCGTGGGGTATGAACCGAACCACTGGGTTAAGTGTATGTCCATGGACATGAGACGTTTGAAACGTCTCCTCTATTCAACCTAACCTAACCCAAGTAAAAATGTGTGGAATGGATAGAGCAGATTTTGCCGTGGTCGATATTGAAAATAAAAAGTCAAGTTTTTTAATTTCTCTTTAATTAAATTTATTTATAAAGTAATATGGTGAGTATACAAAGTATACTAGTGTCCTTTACCACACACATCATACGAGAGTGGTGGTAGTAATTTATCCAAGCGGTCGGGGTTTATAGGGATATTGCAAGTGATGCGACGTCTCATCAGCAAACAGCTCGGAGACCAACGCAAATGTTCGATTACTGGAAAATCCCCATCTTGCCAGTTAAAGATCTCTACTCCACAGAAATGACATACTGTTTTATCCAGATTGCCTGTGTAATACATCCCCGTAATGGCCAATGCTTTGACATCAATAAAGTCGAGCGGCCAATTATCAAACGTTTTTAGTCGCACGACTTCATTATGTAGACCGTCATTCATAGCGATATTCGTATTAAAGTTTCCGTTTTGCGAAATATCTATCTTACTATACTGAAATCTTGTGATGAACGTACAGACTTGTCAATCACAGCTCACTTGCATCTCCATTGAATAACGTAAGCATAAACTTACAGTATCAATTTTTATACATGATCCGTATTCAATATTTGTTTACCGGAAAAGTAATGTAGGACCATGATTGAACACATTTTTGTTTCTTATTTGCAAAAAATGCTGAACAATCGGAAAATGTTTTCGACAAAGTTTAGACGTCCGTCCGAAATACTGACCGAGAATTCTTCCAAATCCATTCTTGAAAAATAAATGTAAACAAAATATCCAACGATCCAGATCCTCAGCTGGTTGCCTGCAAACGCTCGCTTCATAGTTCATCTTAAAGATTTGTTGCATATATCTATGTGTGCGTGTGTGTGTGTATCGTGAAACCGTCGGACAGACGGAATGACGATCGCCCTAAATCCATTGCTCATTCATGTACTCTCATATATTTGTACCTTGTACTTGTTGCACAGTACCAGAGCTCAAAACATATGAACATAAATTTTTACGAGCTTGTGTCGGACCCTAAAATATAAAATAAACAATCGACCCTTAAACGCACACTCCACGATCGGTACATTAGATGGGGTGTATTTGTATGATTTGATATATTATATTTCAAACAACGCTATTTGTTATACATCTTTTTACATTTCATTCAATATAAACTACAAATATAACACACTAACCTTTTTTATCCATCAAAACTCTAAAACAACAATTTATTTTCGTTACATTATTTAAACCGCATCATTATTAACCGCAAAATAATACGAACCACTCTAATGTATAATTCAGAAACACAACGTAATTAATTTTTACGAGCTTGCGTTTTGAAATTAATTACCCTGAGTAAAGTGCACATTAGAGTGGTTTAGCATAAAATGTGAAAACATTTATATAAATTCTACTAAAAATACACTTCACAACGAAAAATTTAGTAGTTTACACTTCAAAAACCTACATTACACACATTTTTGTTTCTTATTTGCATAAAAATGCTGAAAAATCGGAAATTTTGTCGACAAAGTTGAACTTGTGCGTTTACCTCAGCCAAAGAATGTCTCAAAGATCGACGAAAATTTACCGCTTTAAATATAAACCGTAAACAGACAAAATCAACGGAAAAAACAAAAATTACCACCCTTGAAGTATGTTGTGAATCACAGTACAGTCCTGCATATCTCCCCCGACCGCACTAAACCGCCATGAATTGCATCATATGATGAAATTCCCCCTAGCAACCAGCCACGCAATTCCGTCCGAAGTACTGACCGAGAATTCTTCCAAATCCATTCTTGAAAAATAAATGTAAACAAAATATCCATTATTATATTTCAAACAACGCTATTGTTTATACATCTTTTTACATTTCATTCAATATAAACTACAAATATAACACACTAACCTTTTTTATCCATCAAAACTCTAAAACAACAAATTATTTTCGTTACATTATTTAAACCGCATCATTATTAACCGCAAAATAATACGAACCACTCTAATGTATAATTCAGAAACACAACGTTATTAATTTTTACGAGCTTGCGTTTTGAAATTAATTACCCTGAGTAAAGTGCACATTAGAGTGGTTTAGTATAAAATGTGAAAACATTTATATAAATTCTACTAAAAATACACTTCACAACGAAAAATTTAGTATTTTACACTTCAAAAACCAACATTACACACATTTTTGTTTCTTATTTGCATAAAAATGCTGAAAAATCGGAAATTTTGTCGACAAAGTTGAACTTGTGCGTTTACCTCAGCCAAAGAATGTCTCAAAGATCGACGACAATTTACCGCTTTAAATATAAACTGTAAACAGACAAAATCAACGGTAAAAACAAAAATTACCACCCTTGAAGTATGTTGTGAATCACAGTACAGTCCTGCATATCTCCCCCGACCGCACTAAACCGCCATGAATTGCATCATATGATGAAATTCCCCCTAGCAACCAGCCACGCAATTCCGTCCGAAGTACTGACCGAGAATTCTTCCAAATCCATTCTTTAAAAATAAATGTAAACAAAATATCCAACGATCCAGATCCACACCCGCCGCAAATTCTAATCTAAACAAAATCCTCAGCTGGCTGCCGGAACGATAGCGACAACCCTCGATTCATCTTAAAGATGTGTTACATATAACTATGTGTATCTATGCGTGTGTGTATATACATACATTTGTACCTTGTACTTGTTGCACAGTACCAGAGCTCAAAACATATGAACATTAATTTTTACGAGCTTGTGTCGGACCCCCAAAATATAAAATAAACAATCGATCCTTAAGCGCACACTCCACAATCGGTACATTAGGTTGGGTTGTATTTTATATGATATGATATTTTATACTTCAAACAATGCTATTTTTATACATCTTTTTACATTTCATTCACTTTAAACTACAAATATAATACAATAACTTTATTTTTTCATCAAAACTCTAAAACCACTAATTATTTTCGTTGCATTATTTAAAGCGCATCATTTTTCTCGAAGTAATAAGAACCACCCTAATGTATACTTCATAAACATAAGGTAATTAATTTTTACGAGCTTGCGTTTTTGAAATATGATCTTTTTAAATACCCTGAGTAAAGTGCACATTAGGTCGGTTAGCATAAAATGTGAAAACATTTATATAAATTCTACTAAAAATATACTTCACAACGAAAAATTTAGTATTTTACAATTAAAAACCAACATTTATACATACATACCTCTTTACATACCTACAAAACTACAGTCGATCATCAATTTTAATTTTCAATTTTTTGACCACATTTTTGCACAACGTCCTATTGTGGCGCATAAGGAACATTATTATACTACTCACCCAGCCAAACATGGTGTATTGGGCTACTGGCAACCCGGGATGTGCTTGTACCCGACAGGTTATAATTCGGGCGTACAGCTCAGGCCCAAAAACCAGTCCAACGCGACCCGTTTGGTAGAATTGGGGGTCCGCGAGAGGAAAACCGTCGTAGGACTCTCTGAGTCTCTCCGGCACCGGAGTCAAAGCGTCACACCGTCGACGCATGAGAGGGGCAATCCTAGGCTCCTCACCAAGGATGCACATTTCTGACTCTGCTTACTACAGAGATCAATGACCGCTCGGACAGGTATGGATGACGTGGAGGACTTGAGGTGGACCACCAAGCTTGGGGCCAGCAAAGTCCACTCCGGTGGTCGTAAATGCTCTATTTACCGTGGTTCTTTCGGGAGGAAGAGCCGCCATAAGTTGCCTGCACGAACGCTTCCTCGCCAACACACAAATCTTACATTGGTGTATCACGGACCTAATCAAGTTCTTCAACCGAGGGATCCAATATTCTATTCGAAGAATGCGAAGCATCAAATGATTTCCTCCATGTATGGAAATCAGGTGTACAAATTTCACAAGAAGTTTCACAAATCGACAATTGTAGGGCAAAATTATAGGGTGTTTCTCGGAATACGAAAGGGTGGGCGAACGGGCAAGTCTACCGTTCATTCGCAAAAGGCCCGCGCCATCGAGAAAAGGAGTGAGAGATATCAAAGAACTTTTGGAACCTAAGGAACTTCCATACATCAAATCTTTATAATCACTCGCTTAACCCATTTTTTGTGCAATGACTATCAAACGAATTCGAAAAAACCTAATCATGTACGAGATAACACGAAGGGCACGATCAAACGACTAAAATCTTTCCAGAATATCTTCCACAGGCGAAAAGAATGAACCGTGACTCCTCACAGGTCGAATTTCCACGTCAGTTTCAAGTTGTGTCGAGTTTTGAATACACCAACTCGATTTTTCTTGACTTAGCCAATGTGGCCCGTGCCAACAAAAGGGAGAGACAGCTAACTCAGCTGGAGGAAGACCTCGACTTCCCAGATCGGCTGGGTTGTACTCCGATCTGACGTGGTACCAATTATATATTCTCTTGGATTCGACAAACCTTGTTGGCTACAAACGTAGTCCATGTCGAAGGAGTCTTCTTCAACCAAGACAAAACGATTGTTGAATCCGTCCAACAATAAACTTGACGGAGCTCCAAATCAATTTCCCGAACTACGGTTTTCACAAGCTCCGACGCTAACACAGCACCACAAAGTTCTAGACGGGACAACGAGATTGACTTGATATGGGCTACCCTAGTCTTGGATGAGAGCAAATGTACAAAAACTTCCCCATCCGTAGATTCAACACAAATATATACTACCCCCGCGTATGCCTTTTCTGAGGCATCAGAGAACACATGAAGTTCCGCCGGCAATCCCGGGGCAAATCGTACCCATCGAGGGACTCGGATAGTGTTCACACCTGGGTAGGAACTAATGAATTTCCGCCACTCAACGTCCGTGGCCGGTAACAGTTGATCGTCCCACCCGATATTGTCCATCCATATCTTTTGCATAACCATTTTTGCAATCACTATCACAGGACCTAACCAACCGATCGGATCAAATAACTTTGCACAGGAAGAAAGAACTTCCCGCTTCGTGTAGGTAGATTTTTTCGAGATATGATTTACATTGAAGTAAAAAGAATCCAACTGTGCATTCCACATTATGCCTAACGGCTTGGAACTACTTGCATCCACAAAGTTCAAGAGTTTAGCATCTACAAGGTGCCCAGGAGGAAATCGGTCGAGAATGGCTTTGCCATTGGCTGTCCACTTTCGAAGCACAAATTTGGCTGAATCTAATGCCGAAATTAACTGATCCCGAGCGTTCAATGCGGTTTCAAGGTCATGAGTTCCCGCTAAGACATCGTCGACGTACATGCCTCTTCGTAAAATCTGCGCGGCGAGGGGAACTCAGTCTGTATGTCGTCAGCTAGCCTAAGAAGTGTTCGAATCGCCAGGTATGGGGCACATTTTGCACCGAAGGTCACTGTCTGCCATTCATAATCTTGCACAGGTTTAGTTGGGTAATCGCGGAAGATAATTCGCTGGAGGGCGGTATGTCTAGGGTCGTTGCTGATCAGTCGTAGAGAACGGTCGTGTTTAGCACAGAGCGGATAGTTAAAATCTATTACGCAGTACCTATTACGCAATCGCAAAAAAAATCTGTACAAAGTCTGGAAGGCCTACATCGTAGTACCTATTACGGGCTAATACAGACAAAAAAATCGTTGACAGGGATGCCTCCGCGTTCCGATGGAGCGGGGTTCCCCAATCGTCCTACTGTCCGTCCGTTGGTCCTGGGCAAAGCCGACCACACCAAACATGGTGAAAATTTCCCCCCAGTACTCACAACAGGTGGCACGGTGAGGGGAAAACGTCACGTCCGACCATCAAAACGGAAGCACAATGAGCACCGGATAGCGCTCAGAGTTTTGACGAAGTTGGAGGCTGTTGAGGTTTCGGCTCTTACCGAAAAACAAAAAGAGTCACTTACCTGGGCTAAAGGCGTCTTAAATGCTTCTAAGGCCAATCAGCCGGCTGAAATTTCCACAAATTCAGCTGCGTTAACGGCTAATAAAGTCAAAACAATCAGATCACCTGATGAACCCTTGCCTTCGAAAAAGGCCCTAATGTCACCATCAACAGGACACTCACCAAGCCCTTCAATGAAGTGGCGAAGGAGAGTCTAGTGATGGCCGTTATAGACAGAAGTAGTGAGGATGGATCCATCCTCAAGGACAACTGGAGCCATGTGCAATCAGCCATTATGGCTCATTACCTGGATGTCCGTAGAGAAATGCCGGGCACACCACCAATCTGCAACGATGCAGGATGGCATCAGGGGAGAGTAAAGCTCTTATATTTCGGCGATGCCAGATCAGTAGACCTGTATAAGGCTGCTCTGAGTCGAGCGGGTGAGGTGTGGCCGGGTGCCCAGTTGGATATTGTCGAAAAAACAACATCCCTAGTCACCCTAGAGCCATCACCTGGGTTACAGAAGAGCCCTCCAACCCGGCTGACATATTAGAAATAATAAAAGATTCCAGTCCTGGTCTGCCCGCCCATAATTGGAGAATCAGCAAGGTGGGTGAGGCGGATGGTAAAAAGCGGCAGGTCAATTTGATCCTTAACGCTGAATCCACCTTCCATATACAAAGTGCAACTTTACAGTATGGCTTCGAGACTATAGTCTTTAAGGTATACACGCAGGATATAGCTCCCACTGCTGAAGGTGAGTCGTCCACCGTGGTTGATACACAGCTTTCTGGAAGTGCGGAGGTATCCACGCCCATTATTTCTGGTGACTCCAACTCTAACAGAAGATCTATAACGTCCTACTCTGAGGACGAAAGCTCTACTTCTGACACAGAGGGTCTGAGGGGAGTCTCCGGACTCTTTGACGCATCTGGCGGGGACACGCTTCTCGATGATACGGACGAAGAGTTCGAGAACACCCTTGTTGGGGTGGATGTTAATCTGTCAATTACCAATGATGGTAAGAATTTTACAGATTAACCTCCATCACGTTGAAGCAGCCTCAGCGGCTCTATTGCTGCGCCTGTCCACAGATGCAGTAGACATCGTCCTGATACAGGAGCCCTACGCAGTGGGAGGAAGGGTGTGCGGTATCAGGACACCAAACTTTAAACTGCTTGTGGCCAACTGTGAAGGCACTCCAAGAACCTGCATTTTGGCCAGGAAAGATCTAAGTATCTTTCTCCTGGATAATTTAAGTGGTAAAGACCAAACATCTGCTAGTCTGGAGATCGGTAATCGCATATATTGGGTGGTCTCCAGTTACATGCCTTATGAAGCTGTAGTACCGACTGCTCTATTCAGGGAAGTAGTAGAAGAAGCAACGTCTGACGAGGTCGAGCTGATTGTTGGCGCAGACACGAACGCTCATCATACTATCTGGGGTAGTACGGATATAAACAATAGGGGTGATTCGCTTCTTGACTTTATTCTAACTACCAACATAAGTATTTGTAACATAGGTAATAAACCGACCTTTACAATTAAAAACAGACAAGAAGTACTAGACGTAACGTTTGCTACAGACCGGCTGTCGGACAAAATTATTGGGTGGAATGTACTGGACGACCACTCATTCTCAGATCACCATTATATTGAATTCAAACTCGCTGAAAAAGCGCCTGAACATGCAGTCCACAGAAATGTGAGAAAGACAAAGTGGCACCTGTATGAAATTAATTTCAAGAAAGTCCTCAACACCAAACTTCTGTACGAACCGAATGACAAACATAATCTGGTCGAGCATATCACCACATCATTCAATATTTCCCTTGAAGAAGCCTGTCCAAAAACAAGGTACAAGGGTAAAACTAAACCTCAATGGTGGACTTCTGAGCTAACGGCTATGAAAAAGACCTGCAACAAGCTATTCAACAAGGCTAAATCTACTAAGTCGCTAATGTTTGGGATGCTTATAAAGAGCAACTCAAGATCTATAAGAAGGAGCTGGAAGTGGAAAAGATCTCCGACACCGCAAGGCTGAGGAAAATACTATCAGCTTCACCCTGTACAGTGGGTTATTTGCAGGATGAGGCAAATAATTGGACCAAAAACAGCGAGCAGTCACTCAATGTACTGCTCGACACACATTTCCCGGGGAACTCTCTAACAGAACCAGAGGATCAGTAGGACCAACAAGAGTGCGAGTGGACTGCGAGCGTCGCTAGCTTGTTGACTGAGAGATACAGGATAAGCTGGGCTATTAATAGCTTTGAGCCCTTCAAGTCACCTGGACCAGACGGCATCACTCCAGCAGAAATGCAGAAAATGTTGTTGTACGTTATCCCTGGCTGGAGAAAATTTATGTAGGCTGTATCAGGCTTTTATACATCCCGAATCGATGGAGGGATACCAAAGTGGTATTCATACCTAAATCGGTGAAGATATCACACACTAGGCCAAAAGACTTTAGACCAATTAGCCTATCCTCCTTCCTATTGAAAGGTCTGGAAAGACCTTTAGATTATTTCATTAGGGAAAACCTGTATACAAAACTCCTGTCGGTGAACCAACATGCTTACAAAAAGGGAAAGTCTACAGAATCAGCCCTGCACGAACTTGTGAGCACTATCGAATCGTCCCTGTATTTCAAGGAATTCACCACGGTGGCATTTCTTGACATAGAAGGGGCTTTTAACAACTTTCACTCAGATGCAGTAATTGCGGCACTGTCACATCTAAAAGTTAACTCTAGTTTGATTATACTTATTCAAAGTCTGCTCAACAAAAGACGCATAACAGCATATCTTGGGTCCACAACTCTAACAAGGTTTGTAAACAGAGGGACCCCACACGGAGGAGTACTGTCTCCACTAATTTGGAACCTAGCGGTGAATGAAATCCTGCTAGATCTAGAACGTTGTTGCTGCAAGGTCGTGGCATATGCGGACGACGTGGCAATCGCAGTGAGTGGCAAATTCGAAAACGTCCTCCGAGACATCATACAGGTGGCTCTGAACAAATTGGCTAGATGGGCCAGAAGCAGCGGTTTGGGCGTAAACCCAAACAAGACAGAATTGGTTCTCTTTACTAGGTTATTCATCCTACATGTGGACCCTCCACCTCGGATAAATGGAACAGATCTAGTCTTTTCTGAAAGTTCAAAATTTGTAGGAATAATTCTAGATAGAAAACTGTTATTTAGACATAACGTATTGGAACGTGTAAGGAAGGCCAACGTCGTCTTATATTCCTGCAAAAAGGCTGTAGGGTCGCGGTGGGGCCTCTCTCCTAAAATTGTCCACTGGATATATATAGCAGTAGTTCGCCCTATACTGCTATACGGCATTGTGGTATGGTGGACGGCAACTGACAAACTAACCATCACCAACCTACTAACAAAGGTTCAGAGAACAGCCTGCCTAAGCATAAGCGGAGCCTTAAGACCGAGTCTCTACAAGCCCTACTCCATATACTGCCGATTAATATAGTGGCGAGAGAAGCTGCAACCAAAGCGGTTAAACTGCCTATCAATGTGGAGGTACAAAAACTACGGTCACATGAGGATATCAAAGTGTAGTGCTATGGTAACCGACCGAGTGGACTATATACCAACGGTGTACACCTTCGAGAGAAATTACATCACTGTTCAAAGGTGACACCACACTTTTGAACATCAGTGTAGAACGACCAAGGTGGCGCGGCAGCATACGTATGTGCGTGTAAATGCGTCGGCATTCTGCAATCTATGTAGTTGCATACGTACATTCCAGTGCTGCCTATGCTTACCTAGGTATTGTCATGTCTTTTTGGCATCGTCATTTGGTTGCTCGCTGCTTACGTTTTGTCATTGTAACCGAGCTTACATTAGACAAAAGGAAAGCAGCAGGAGTTAGTTTTTATCCAATTGTGCCAACCATCAACTCGTGCGTCTCCCTCCCGCGATTAATTGATTTTTTTTTGTGAAAAGTAAAGTTTAAATAATAAGTGTAATTTTTATGCAGACAAATACATGTACATAAAAGACACTGTGAAACCAACAGACCCAACATTGAACAATTAAATTGAAACACAAAGAAAGCAAATTGTGAATTACATTGAAACCAAACAATTAATATTAAGATTTAAACTGAATTTAAAAAATCAAAAACAAAACACCCAAAAATTTTTAACATTTTCACACATACCTGTACACACATAAATTATATGAATTCCACAAAACAAAAAATTTGAATTACCCAAAGAGTACTAAATTACTCTTTATAAATAAAACCAAAATCCTTGAAATTTAAAACTACCACTTGAATTATCATTTTGAAAGGAACCCAAAAAACCGAGGTAAGAGCTAAACATTGGTCCTTCGAGCCGGATCTAAAAGTGTGTTTTTAAATTGTTAAAAACAAAATCTGAGGAAAAAGTGTGAAAGTGTGATTAGTGTGTTTTGAAAAAGTGAGAACCACGAGTGAAAAAAGGCCACAAGTGCCAAGTTTTAAATTTTAATATATTTGTAGAGAAACAGATAAATAAATTGAAAATCGACGCGCCGCGAAACAAAAATCTAACAAAAGACTCGAAACAAAATCAACAGCAAGACCCAGCCAGGAGGACACTGCAACAATTAGACACAACATCAAATAACCCTACACTGAAAAAAAAAATAGTAATAAAACTAATGATGACACATTCTTATATTAAGTATGCTACCTCGGCATCAATTTGATGACAATTTTCATTAAAATAATGAAAATTTACACGTTTTTTACGAAATTTTCCTTAATATAAAGTTTTTTGATTTTGAATTAATGTCTATCTAATCATTAGTTTTGTGTACGCGCTTCTTTAAATGTACGCATTTAAATTAAAGAAAAAAGTCATTATTTTTGTGACAATCCGCATTATTTTAAGTAATATTTCAATACTTTTAAGGATTTTCTACATTAACACCACGACGTAGACATGTCATAGTTTTAATACCGAATCGGACTTAATTAACAGTATGAGATATTTGAGTAATAAATTTAAGGCTATGCTCCCCTTAAAGGAAAGGCTGTCTTGGTAATAAATTTTATGACTATTGTCATTATTTTTAAGAATACATACGAGAGAATTATACAATCTCTCCATCCCTCTCTCGCTCCGAGAATCAGTTTTGTTTGGTAATGTGTGAATCAATAATTGTTATGGAATGCTAGAAGAGAAAATAGAGAACAGTTGTGTTGTTTGTTTTCTTTTAAATCGTCAGTTGTTTACAAGCGATGGAAGGAAACGGTTGTCTGTTTTCGGGACGTGCATTGTGAAAAAATTTGATTGCTGTGAATATGTAAGGATACGTGCATACATACGTGCATATTGCACCGAAAATAATTTTAATATGGGCTGTTAACAGTTATTTTTGCTAAAGCATATCAACAACAACAAATGAAACCGTCGTGTACATGTGTGTATGCATGTGGTTATGTCGTCGGCGTCACCATCAATCTCTGTGATAAGGGAGTGCGTGTGTCATATTTATTTTTGCTGTATGTTATTTATGTCGATGTACATGCGTTTTTGAAGGAGATCTTGTTTGTAAGTCCTGTGAAGAGATTTGTGCCAAATGGATGACAAAAATGTGAGTAATAGATTTTGTAATACTGAAAGAGACAATGGGAAAATGTTTAGGTACGAGAAGAATATTATTATTATCCTGAAATAAACATCTTATTGGCAATTACAAAATTAACAAAACACATTTTAATTGAAAGTATTTATTTATTAAAAATACCAGCGCATAATGCAGAAATGTAAAATTATTTGTGGCAATATAGAAATTTATTATTAATAATATGTTATACATATAACTATCTTTTTTAATTTTTTTGTAAAACAATTTTAGAATGGGTCTTTTGTGAGAAGAGTGGCAAATTTTACAAAATATTTCAACGTAAGTATTATATATGAACGGTTGAAATATTTCTCTTAGTTTTCAGCGTTTTCCAATTGTGATATGATAAAATTTATTTGCAGATAATTTTATTTGATTTATTTTCAGAAAAAATGTAATTATTTTAATTTTAGATCACGCAATATTTGAAGATAAATGTGATGGATATATGAAAAATGCAGTGCTGAATGCCATTTATAACTTGCAAAAAATAAGTGAGCATACACCTACATGGGAATGTTTGAATTGAAAGGAAATAGATTTGGAAACAATATTTGTAAGTATTATGTATTTCTGAACAAATATATTTTATTTGAAAATCAAGAAATTTAATTTGGAACGCGTATATTAATGTATTAGAACAAAATATATTTTCGAACTGACGTTCATATACAAAATACGTGTTTTCACACAAAGTTATTGTTAAAAAGTTTTCCAAATATAATTTATTTAAAAAGATTTTTCCTTTTTTTAATTTTAGTTTAAATTTTTCCTTGATTTCGTGTTCATAATTGCTTCATAAGTACTTCATAATTAAAACTGCTGTTAGGTTAGGCCCATTTGGTCCAATTTTTGTATCGTTTCCTTTATAAACGGTAATATACATATGTATATATATTGCCTTATAATTTGGTCGAAGGGATATTTTTGTTTTACTAAAATCAAAATAATAAGCGTTTTTGCTCAAAAATAATTGTAAATAAGCTGCTTTCTTTTCACGAAGTGTTGAATAAAAATAAATATAAAATATTGTCTTCCATATTCATTTTATATGAAAAATTTAATGTTGACCAAATGGACTCTTAATCTAGGATTCGTACACGGGGAAAATCGCCTTTTTTGATATGTTTGAATCGAAAGAAAATATATTTGGAACACAAATTTTTAAATATTATATATTTCTTAGCAAATAAATTTTATTTGAAAATCAATAAAATATATTTGGAACGCATATATTAATATATTACAACAAATTATATTTGCAAACTAAATTTCTCAAATAAAATATGTGTTTAAATACAAATAAAATTATTATTTAGGAATTTTTCCAAATATATTTTATTTAAAAAATATTTCCAAAACTTTTGCTGAGTTTTTCATATTTCAGTTTCAATTTTTCTTGGGTTTCGAATTGTACCTCCCAGTTATGATACCATATGCAGCATTACCTTCTGTTTTAAATCAATCATTTCAAATTTCTGAGTATTCCAAGCCATCATTAGTCGTCAATCCTCTAAGTACTTTATATTGATCCAAGATTATATGATTTCAATTATTATTTTTTACGAACATTAAAAATTTCTAAAAATTTAACTTTAAATTACTGAAAAATGTGAGATAATTTAAATATTTTATGAATACTTAAATGCAAATAAATATTTGTTTCGGAAATAATGGTCCCAAATAAAAACATATTGGAATGTAAACAAATATTTGTTTAGAACAACATCTTCCCAAATACACAATTTTTGTGTGTACCAAATATTACATGCTTCGAGTCTACCCCAAACATATATATGTTTCAAGCCGAATATGTTTGGGACAATATACTACAGAAGCGATTTTTTTTCAGCGTGTACAGATTTGCTAATCTAACACCAGGGTTAAGAATGTCATAAGCAGCATTAGCTTTTGTTTTACAGAAGTAATTTTCAATAAGTTTTTGTAGTTTTGTTTGCTAACAAAACTTAAGATTTTAAAATCTAAGTCACGATTGATTTTTTTGAGAAAATTATTTTTGATAACTCAATTTATATGAAAAATGTCCCTTTCGCCACTTTCAAAACAATCAGTTTCTATTATTAATAATATCTTACATAAATATTTTTTTTTAACTTTTAGTACAGCAAATTTTGTATGGATCTATTATGAGAATTTGTGTCGTAGAAGAGTGAGTAAATATTTCAGTGTAAGTATATTCCAAAGATTTTAATATATCTCTTATCTTTCAACATTTTGTGACAGTTATATGATAAAATTTATTTTAATACTTTATCGTATATAAATCATTCTGTTTGATTTCTATTCAAATTATTTTTATTTTTAGTTCGCGCAATTGAACTTTATTTGGATATATGAAAAATGCAGTGGGGAATTAAAAATTTACAAATTGCAGGAAATGAGTGAGCATCCAAACTATATGATATAATAATATAATATTTGTTTTATATAATTTCTATTTAAATTCCAGCCAAATTCTAGGTTAAAAATCATTAAGGTCGGTGTTTACTTACGCACTTTGGGTTTTGCCTTTCAGAGTAGAAAACTTAATTGTATCAAGTTCAAATTATTCGGTTTTATTGTTAGCAAAAATAAGGGTAAGGTAAAGGTAAGTATGTACACGTTAGTTCAATGGTAAGTGGCAATTTCTAGGTAAGTAAGTGGTAAGTGGTGTTTCAATTTGTGTGTCTTAAACTTAAGTTTTATGTTATTTTACAATTCAATGTATTTTCTTGTTTTCACAGTTTCTTTTGCTTTTGTTTGTTAATTTATGTACAAATTTTATTTAGATAAAAGTAAATGTTTGTTATTTTGTACAATTTTATTTAATTCAATTTTCAATTCAATGTTTTATTCAGTGTTCTATGTTGTTAACTTAATGTTCTTAATTTAATTGTTTGTGGGTCTTCACTTATATGTTTGGGTCTGCGTTTCTGTAATTGCAGATAAAAAAAAAATACTTTACACTTTTTAATCACTTTTTCACTTGTTAATCACGGGAGAGAGGCGCACGGTTTAAAGAGTTGTTGAAACGAGACTGATTTTTGCTGTTTGCCGGTCAGAGCTCCAAACTTAGTCGAAGCCCTTGACTTTGATGGCGACAAAACAACATAAGCAAAAAAAATGAACGAAGAAACGCACTCGCACTGCTATGTGTACATAAATGCATTGGAATGCGCGTGAGTATATACATACTCACCCCCACATTCATGTATACAAAGCTGCGCCGCAGTCACCGTTTTACACTGGTGTTCAAAGGAGCGGGTCACCTTTGAACATTCTCCCCCCCCGTGATTCAGTGATTACAATTAATACCTGTTTTAATGGGTCTACTCGTTGTGATGGGTGGCGCTAACGACGGGTCCTGCGAAGACGAAGCCTAAAGACGTTTGGAATGCGCTCACCGCTCCCAGTCCTGTGGCACGCACTTCTTCCTCCCGTATGTAGGCATATGCATCCCCTCCAATCTCAACGTCGACGGGATCATTTCCCCGTGGGTCCACATCGGCCAGGGAAGTCCGTCTGAATTCTGTTGTGGGGTCTTCCAGAATTGGTTCCGAGTAGGGTCGCTTCGGCAGCTCGCTGGTAACAGGGCGCTCGTTCGAATCATTGGTGAAGGACGGTCGTGGTACGGCTTGATGGTGATTTTGGCAAAGACGTACCCGTGGCGCTGCCTCGTCTCCAATCCCAACCTCCCTACCGTGGTGGCCGCAATTCTTGATATGGTCGAGGATTGGCATAGAAGGGCCCGTACCACCTTAAAATCCTCTCCTTGTGTCAGGATCTTAATGGTGGCCGTGGGGACGAAAACGTGATAAGGGAGTGCGTGTGTCATATTTATTTTTGCTGTATGTTATTTATGTCGATGTACATGCGTTTTTGAAGGAGATCTTGTTTGTAAGTCCTGTGAAGAGATTTGTGCCAAATGGATGACAAAAATGTGAGTAATAGATTTTGTAATACTGAAAGAGACAATGGGAAAATGTTTAGGTACGAGAAGAATATTATTATTATCCTGAAATAAACATCTTATTGGCAATTACAAAATTAACAAAACACATTTTAATTGAAAGTATTTATTTATTAAAAATACCAGCGCATAATGCAGAAATGTAAAATTATTTGTGGCAATATAGAAATTTATTATTAATAATATGTTATACATATAACTATCTTTTTTAATTTTTTTGTAAAACAATTTTAGAATGGGTCTTTTGTGAGAAGAGTGGCAAATTTTACAAAATATTTCAACGTAAGTATTATATATGAACGGTTGAAATATTTCTCTTAGTTTTCAGCGTTTTCCAATTGTGATATGATAAAATTTATTTGCAGATAATTTTATTTGATTTATTTTCAGAAAAAATGTAATTATTTTAATTTTAGATCACGCAATATTTGAAGATAAATGTGATGGATATATGAAAAATGCAGTGCTGAATGCCATTTATAACTTGCAAAAAATAAGTGAGCATACACCTACATGGGAATGTTTGAATTGAAAGGAAATAGATTTGGAAACAATATTTGTAAGTATTATGTATTTCTGAACAAATATATTTTATTTGAAAATCAAGAAATTTAATTTGGAACGCGTATATTAATGTATTAGAACAAAATATATTTTCGAACTGACGTTCATATACAAAATACGTGTTTTCACACAAAGTTATTGTTAAAAAGTTTTCCAAATATAATTTATTTAAAAAGATTTTTCCTTTTTTTAATTTTAGTTTAAATTTTTCCTTGATTTCGTGTTCATAATTGCTTCATAAGTACTTCATAATTAAAACTGCTGTTAGGTTAGGCCCATTTGGTCCAATTTTTGTATCGTTTCCTTTATAAACGGTAATATACATATGTATATATATTGCCTTATAATTTGGTCGAAGGGATATTTTTGTTTTACTAAAATCAAAATAATAAGCGTTTTTGCTCAAAAATAATTGTAAATAAGCTGCTTTCTTTTCACGAAGTGTTGAATAAAAATAAATATAAAATATTGTCTTCCATATTCATTTTATATGAAAAATTTAATGTTGACCAAATGGACTCTTAATCTAGGATTCGTACACGGGGAAAATCGCCTTTTTTGATATGTTTGAATCGAAAGAAAATATATTTGGAACACAAATTTTTAAATATTATATATTTCTTAGCAAATAAATTTTATTTGAAAATCAATAAAATATATTTGGAACGCATATATTAATATATTACAACAAATTATATTTGCAAACTAAATTTCTCAAATAAAATATGTGTTTAAATACAAATAAAATTATTATTTAGGAATTTTTCCAAATATATTTTATTTAAAAAATATTTCCAAAACTTTTGCTGAGTTTTTCATATTTCAGTTTCAATTTTTCTTGGGTTTCGAATTGTACCTCCCAGTTATGATACCATATGCAGCATTACCTTCTGTTTTAAATCAATCATTTCAAATTTCTGAGTATTCCAAGCCATCATTAGTCGTCAATCCTCTAAGTACTTTATATTGATCCAAGATTATATGATTTCAATTATTATTTTTTACGAACATTAAAAATTTCTAAAAATTTAACTTTAAATTACTGAAAAATGTGAGATAATTTAAATATTTTATGAATACTTAAATGCAAATAAATATTTGTTTCGGAAATAATGGTCCCAAATAAAAACATATTGGAATGTAAACAAATATTTGTTTAGAACAACATCTTCCCAAATACACAATTTTTGTGTGTACCAAATATTACATGCTTCGAGTCTACCCCAAACATATATATGTTTCAAGCCGAATATGTTTGGGACAATATACTACAGAAGCGATTTTTTTTCAGCGTGTACAGATTTGCTAATCTAACACCAGGGTTAAGAATGTCATAAGCAGCATTAGCTTTTGTTTTACAGAAGTAATTTTCAATAAGTTTTTGTAGTTTTGTTTGCTAACAAAACTTAAGATTTTAAAATCTAAGTCACGATTGATTTTTTTGAGAAAATTATTTTTGATAACTCAATTTATATGAAAAATGTCCCTTTCGCCACTTTCAAAACAATCAGTTTCTATTATTAATAATATCTTACATAAATATTTTTTTTTAACTTTTAGTACAGCAAATTTTGTATGGATCTATTATGAGAATTTGTGTCGTAGAAGAGTGAGTAAATATTTCAGTGTAAGTATATTCCAAAGATTTTAATATATCTCTTATCTTTCAACATTTTGTGACAGTTATATGATAAAATTTATTTTAATACTTTATCGTATATAAATCATTCTGTTTGATTTCTATTCAAATTATTTTTATTTTTAGTTCGCGCAATTGAACTTTATTTGGATATATGAAAAATGCAGTGGGGAATTAAAAATTTACAAATTGCAGGAAATGAGTGAGCATCCAAACTATATGATATAATAATATAATATTTGTTTTATATAATTTCTATTTAAATTCCAGCCAAATTCTAGGTTAAAAATCATTAAGGTCGGTGTTTACTTACGCACTTTGGGTTTTGCCTTTCAGAGTAGAAAACTTAATTGTATCAAGTTCAAATTATTCGGTTTTATTGTTAGCAAAAATAAGGGTAAGGTAAAGGTAAGTATGTACACGTTAGTTCAATGGTAAGTGGCAATTTCTAGGTAAGTAAGTGGTAAGTGGTGTTTCAATTTGTGTGTCTTAAACTTAAGTTTTATGTTATTTTACAATTCAATGTATTTTCTTGTTTTCACAGTTTCTTTTGCTTTTGTTTGTTAATTTATGTACAAATTTTATTTAGATAAAAGTAAATGTTTGTTATTTTGTACAATTTTATTTAATTCAATTTTCAATTCAATGTTTTATTCAGTGTTCTATGTTGTTAACTTAATGTTCTTAATTTAATTGTTTGTGGGTCTTCACTTATATGTTTGGGTCTGCGTTTCTGTAATTGCAGATAAAAAAAAAATACTTTACACTTTTTAATCACTTTTTCACTTGTTAATCACGGGAGAGAGGCGCACGGTTTAAAGAGTTGTTGAAACGAGACTGATTTTTGCTGTTTGCCGGTCAGAGCTCCAAACTTAGTCGAAGCCCTTGACTTTGATGGCGACAAAACAACATAAGCAAAAAAAATGAACGAAGAAACGCACTCGCACTGCTATGTGTACATAAATGCATTGGAATGCGCGTGAGTATATACATACTCACCCCCACATTCATGTATACAAAGCTGCGCCGCAGTCACCGTTTTACACTGGTGTTCAAAGGAGCGGGTCACCTTTGAACATTCTCCCCCCCCGTGATTCAGTGATTACAATTAATACCTGTTTTAATGGGTCTACTCGTTGTGATGGGTGGCGCTAACGACGGGTCCTGCGAAGACGAAGCCTAAAGACGTTTGGAATGCGCTCACCGCTCCCAGTCCTGTGGCACGCACTTCTTCCTCCCGTATGTAGGCATATGCATCCCCTCCAATCTCAACGTCGACGGGATCATTTCCCCGTGGGTCCACATCGGCCAGGGAAGTCCGTCTGAATTCTGTTGTGGGGTCTTCCAGAATTGGTTCCGAGTAGGGTCGCTTCGGCAGCTCGCTGGTAACAGGGCGCTCGTTCGAATCATTGGTGAAGGACGGTCGTGGTACGGCTTGATGGTGATTTTGGCAAAGACGTACCCGTGGCGCTGCCTCGTCTCCAATCCCAACCTCCCTACCGTGGTGGCCGCAATTCTTGATATGGTCGAGGATTGGCATAGAAGGGCCCGTACCACCTTAAAATCCTCTCCTTGTGTCAGGATCTTAATGGTGGCCGTGGGGACGAAAACGCTTGCCCGTCGAAACGCTGGCTCCGGAGACATGACCCCCAGTTGGTCCTTCAGTTGAGGGGCATGATGAAGCATTGTGTGATGCCGATAGTCACACTCGCGACAGGTGGTTAATGCTGGGCAGTCTGGCGCCAGGTGACTCCTGGCGAGGCAATTTCGGCAGTAACCCCGTCGTTCCACTGCCTCATACCTCTGGTATGGGGTAAAACGCCGGAACATGGGACAGGTCCTAATGGCGTGATCCGCTTGACACAAGCCGCATGAATATTGCCACGAAGATGGGCGAGGGCGCGAGACTCGACTTCGATTGGCGTGGTTGGGTCGACGGTCGGGAGAGGGGTCACGACTTGATGCTGGAGTAGGTAGTCGCGCAGCCATATCTGGAATAAAAGAGATGCGAGTACCAACTTCTTTTACAAATAAATAGAGTGTTAGTCAATCTGAAAATAATTTGACGATTTTCGTTATCGGTCGACTAACTACACCGTTAGCAGTCCGAATGTCAACGACCCTAATGTTGTTATCAGTTCCTCGGTAAGTTTTTTCTATACGGCCTATTTTCCATTCAGTCGGGGCCAATCTCTCATCTTTAATTACAATCAAATCATCCTCTTTCAAATTTTCTGTTTGGTACTTCCACTTATATCGACGATGTAGCTCATTTAAATACTCAGTTTTCCATCTTTGGCAAAAATAGTGAGAGATAATCTTTAATCGTTTCCATCTGTTGGCTAGGGTGAGGTTTCCGTCTGAAACATCTGGTTCTGCTGGGGTCAAAATGGAGGTACCTATCAGAAAATGTGCTGGGGTAAGAGGATTTAAATCGGAAGGGTCGTCGCTGGCTGGACTTAGGGGTCGAGAGTTAAGACAGGCTTCAATTCGCGCTAAAATGGTCGAGAATTCCTCAAAGGTAAAATTCATTTGCGGTATAAATTTTCGTAGATGTGTTTTGAATGATTTAACTCCCGCCTCCCATAATCCTCCCATATGAGGGGCACCGGTAGGAATAAAACTCCATTCTAAATTTTGATAAACATTGTTCTGGGTGGCGTCCTTTTGCAGATTCTTCATAAACTCTAGCCTATCTTTTTTTATTAATTCTGCTGCTCCTACAAAATTAGTCCCATTATCTGAGTAGATCTTGGCTGGACTTCCTCGTCGCCCAATAAAGCGAGATAAAGCAGCTAAAAAGGATTGAGTTGACAGATCACTAGTGGGTTCTAAGTGAATGGCTTTTGTGGAAAAGCAAACGAAGACGCAAACATAACCCTTTGTTATTAAACAAGCTCTTCCTGTAAAATTCTTTATGTTGAAGGGTCCTGCAAAATCTACTCCTGTGTTGGTAAAAGGTCGAGTCAGCATAGTTCGCTGGGGCGGAAGTGAGGCCATAATTTGCGTTTGAGTCTGGTGTTTATATAAAACACAAGTTCGACAATTATGAATTACCTTCTTGATTAAGGGCTTCAATTTAAATATCCAAAATTCAGACCTGATTACTCGAGTCATGAGTTGATTTCCGCCATGCATCGTAATTTTGTGAATAAATTCTACTAACAAAAGAGCAAATCTCGATTCGTATGGGATAAGAATGGGATGGCGCTCGTTATATGTAAGTGCTGGGGACTGAACAAGGCGCCCATTTGCCCTAATGATTCCTTTTGAATCAATGAATGGATTGAGAGATAAAAGACTGCTACCAGATGAGAGTCTTTTCTTTTGGGTTAACGCCAAATACTCCTCTGCGAAATAATGTTTTTGTGTTAAAACAATAAGACGATCTTTGATATCTTGGATTTCACCGTGGGTGATTTCTGCTGAAGAAATTCTAAGTCGGGTCCGATTGACGCCGGTATTTCGCCAAAAACGAATCGCAAATGCTAAGACTTTGTATGCCCTAGATAGAGAAGAAAATCTATCCAAAGGATCTTCAACTGTTGTGGGCGCGAAAACTTTAACTGCCTTTGCTTCTATCTCTGTGTCGCTCAGAATGTCGTGTCTAGGCCATCGGTCTTTTGGAAACTTCAGCCACTGGGGTCCAGTCCACCACAAATGATGTGACTGCAAATCATTTGGCGAACATTCTCGACTGGCTACATCAGCTGGGTTGCTTTCTGAATCTATGTGCTTCCAATTTTCGTTGCCTACATTATCTAAAATATCTGAAATTCTATTTCCTACAAAGGCACTCCATGAACACGGTGGTTTTTTGAGCCATGCTAGCACGATCGTTGAGTCGGTCCAAAAGTGTGTTGAAATATTTTCAATTTGTAAGTTGGGAACCACCGCTGTGGTTAATTTTGCTAAGAGAACGGCTCCGCATAATTCTAATCTAGGCAGAGATATTTTTTTGATGGGTGCTACTCGAGTTTTCGCTGCCAAAAGAAACGTGTCGACTGTTTGATCTAAATGTTCTACTCTAACATAAAGAGTCGCGGCGTAAGCGCTTTCTGAAGCGTCACAAAAACCATGCACTTCAATTTTACTTGAGGGTTTGAATCTGATCCACCTAGGTACTGAAACTGAATCTATTGAGGGACAATTTTTAATGAAATTCTTCCAATTCATTCGAGTTATGGGCTTCAACGCGTCGTCCCAATCTACTTTATCCAGCCAGACTTGCTGCATGATAAGTTTCGCTACGATGATTACTGGAGCCAGCCATCCACATGGGTCGAAAAATTTGGCAATTGTTGAAAGGACTTCTCGTTTGGTGCATAACTCCCTTTCTTCCGTGGGTGGTGATGTGAACGTAAAGTTATCAGCCGAAATGTTCCATCGGATACCTAGAGTTTTCGTTGAAGTTCCTTCCGAAATATCCAACCAATTGACCGGCAAGAGTGAGTCTGGTGGCAGATCGCGAAGTAGATTGGGGTCGTTTGCACTCCATTTTCTCAATTCAAAACCTGCTGAGTCCATGGCTGCTACTAATTCTTTCATAGACTTAAGGGATTCTTCTACAGTGTGACCTCCAGCTAAAACGTCGTCGACATATAAATTTTGTTTTATAATTTCCGAACCTAATGGGTATGTTTCTTTAACATCTTCTGCCAATTGAATTAGGGTCCTAAGAGCTAGAAATGGGGCGCAATTAATTCCGAAAGTGACTGTCGAAAGTTCAAAGTCTTCAACTGGGTCATTTGCTGATCTTCTAAAAAGAATTCTTTGAAATGGGGCCTGACTTGGGTCGATTTGTATTTGACGATACATTTTGGTAACGTCCGCGTTAAATACGTATTTAAAAAACCTCCATTTTAAAATCTGCAATACTAAATCCTGTTGAAGAATAGGCCCTGGATGTAAAATGTCATTAAGACTTTTCCTATTTGATGTGGGACTTGACGCATTGAAAACTACCCTAAGTTTAGTAGTAACCCTATCTGGTTTAATAACTGCATGATGCGGCAAATAGTAGTGAGGGGTCTTCTCGATTTCCTGGGGTCTCAGTTTCCGCATGTGTCCAAGTTCCAAATATTCCATTATCGCTGCGTCGTATTGAGATTTGATTTCGGGCATTTTTTGCAACTTTCTTTCCATTCTATAGAATTGCGCCATTGCGATATTTCGAGATGCTCCAAGTTCAGCACAAGATTTGAACGGCATCGTGACAATATATCGTCCATCTTCTTTTCTTCGCGTTGTATTTTTGAAATTTGTTTCGCAAAAGGTGTCTTCTGCTGACCTCAAAACTTTTTTTGGGGTCTCCTCCACCTCCCAAAAACGTGTGAGAATTTTCTCGATCGAAACTGTATTGTAAAGTGAAATTTTCCTATCATTTGTGTTTGATTTTTCAAGGGGTCCGCCCACTATCCAGCCAAAAACGGTGCTTTGCGCTAGTAAAGATCCTATAGATTTCATTGGAGCTCCTACTGTGTAAATTAAGGGTCCTATGTCTAAACCTATCAGAAGATCTATGGGTCGGCTTTCGTAAAAACGAGGATCTGCTAACTCGAGTTGGGTTGTTTCTCTATGTTGATTTTTATCTAGGGTGCGCGACGGCAAATTAGAAGGAAGGGACTTCAAAACGGGTGCCCAAACTTCTAATTCAAAACTAGGGTTTGTACGAGAACAAAGGTTAAAAAGACAAGCTTTTGTTGAAGTTTCTGAAACGGTTTCACTTAAACCGTTAACATGAACAAGATTCTTCCTAGTTGGAAGCTTCAATTGGTTTTTAATCTTCTCTGAAATAAATGTTGATTGAGATCCAGGGTCGATAATCGCTCGTGCGTCATATCGCTGCCCTCTAGATTCAATTTGAACGATCGCTGTGAAGAGTAGTGTTTCCTTCGATTGCTGCTGGCTAAGTTGTGAATTTTCCTTGAGAGTTAGAGTCGTTATACTAGGAGTTTGAAAACTAGGTGTGGACTGTAAACTAGGAGTGGATTGTACTAGGGTGGTTAGAGCTGCCGCACTGGTACTAGGTCGTACGTCATCTCTAACCGGTTGTGAATTTGTAGGTCGGGCCTCGTTACCCTTATGTAATAAAGTGTGATGTCTTTGATTACATTCCCTACACGTGAAACGACTCTTACAATCTCTTACACCATGATCCGAAGTGATGCAGTTGTAACAAAGATTGTGAAGTTTTACTAAGTGAATGCGATCATTCACGTTTTTCTCAAGGAATTGTGGACAATTTCGTAACAAATGGTTTGCCTTGCAAATTTGGCAACTCGGTCCATTTGTACGACTACTAGGTTGCGTAGATGTGCTAAATCTGTTGCTATTGTTGAATCTTCTTTGCGAACTTTGTGTCTGTTGCGCAACATTAGTTTGAAATGACTTAACCCTATTTTCCTTCCTACTATAATCGGGTCTAGGCTGATTATTTTTGGAGAAATGGGGCTTAATATTTCCTACAGATTCTAAAGTTTTGAACTTGTGTGTCAAAAATTCATTCAAATCTTTCCAAGACGGTAGTATGGAACAGTCTTCCAAACCGTTTTCAAATTCTTCTAAGAAATTTCTCGTCAGTTTCGTAGAAGTAAGGTAAACTAAAATTGGGTCCCACCCCTTTACATCTACCTTGAGTGTTTCTAGTGTCTGAACGCAACCATCAATAGTGCGTTGAAGTTTTTGGATCGAAGATCCTGAATCTGCCGAAACTGGTGGTAAACTAAGTAGAGTCTTTAGCTGTTCATTAACTTGCATTCGTTTATTCTCGTATCTGTTTTCTAAGTTTTTCCATGCTAGATCAAAACCTTCATTTGTTAGTGGTACGTTACTAATAATTTCCCGTGCCTCCCCCGCGGTTTTTTGTTTTAGATGGAAAAGTTTTTCTACTTTACTAAGTCTAGAATTATTCCTGTACAAGGCCGAAAACAAATCCCGAAAAGTAGGCCAAGCGCTGTATCCTCCATGAAATGTGTCGGTGTCGCATGGTGGTAAACGTAACGATAGATGGTTGTTTGGCTCAACTGTTTCCTTTTTTCGGGTCTCCGATTCTCGTTCGATCTTTTCCTGCTGCCTTTCGTCGGTTAGTGCTAAAATTTCTCCATTTACTGCGCTTAAACATCGTTTGTATGTCTCTAATGCCTCTTTATAATGGGTCCTCAACTTTGATTTATCGATTGGGGCCTCATCTTTTTCGGGAACACGGTCTCTACAATCTAAATAGGCCCTTTTCACTTGATCCCAAACAGAGTTCAATTCTACACGTGTCACTTCTAATGAGTGAATATTATCATCGGTGCTAGTAGCAGAGTAACCACTCTCAAAGTCTATCAGGTCATTTACGCAATTTACAAATTTATCACGTAAAACTTTATCCATATTTCCTCCTTCTTAAATATTTTCTTTGTCAAATTTTAAACTGGCTAAAATTTCAAGAAACTTTTAAAATTGAGCTTTTCTTTTAACAATTTCTGTAAAAACTTACTTTGCCAATATTTGCAAAATAATTTCAGAAAAACGCTAAATATTTGTTGAATGGGGCCAATCTTTTACAGTCCGACTTTTTTTTTTCACGAATAGATATAAATAATGGCAGTTTACTTTGAACTTGTGTCGTTTGTGCGAAAAGTAAGAAATTTTAGCGATAATAATTTTTATAGACCTGGGTCTTTTAGAAAAAAAATTATATAAATAAAAATTTGGACGAAAGTAATTCTTTGTCGGCTAGTGTACTCTCAAAAAAAATTATCAATCAACTCTTCTGTGACAAAACAAAAAAAAATAAAAAAAGCGTAGGAAAGTGATTTTTCTATCAGAAAAAATTCAATCAAATCAAAAAACAAATTTTGTAAGAAAGTGTTTTTTGCAAATTTATAACAAACAAAAAAACAAACTTTGTAGGAACGTGTTTCACTTAATAGATTTATCGAGCAAATTTATTTTTCGTAGTAAAGTGTAATTTCCAAAAATTAGCACTTAATAAATTTTTCGAGCAAATTTATTTTTCGTAGTAAAGTGTAATTTCCAAAAAATTTGCACTTAATAAATTTCTGAACAAATTTATTTTTCGTAGTAAAGTGTAATTTCCAAAATTAGCACTTAATAAATTTTCGAGTCAAATTTATTTTTCGTAGTAAAGTGTAATTTCCAAAAATTAGCACTTAATAAATTTTTGAGCAAATTTATTTTTCGTAGCAAAGTGTAATTTCCAAAAATTAGCACTTAATAAATTTCTAAGCAAATTTATTTTTCGTAGTAAAGTGTAATTTCCAAAAATTAGCACTTAATAAATTTCTAAGCAAATTTATTTGTCGTAGTAAAGTGTAATTTCCAAAAATTAGCACTTAATAAATTTTTCTGCAAATTTATTTTTCGTAGTAAAGTGTAATTTCCAAAAAATTAGCACTTAATAAATTTCTGAACAAATTTATTTTTCGTAGTAAAGTGTAATTTCCAAAAATTAGCACTTAATAAATTTCTAAGCAAATTTATTTGTCGTAGTAAAGTGTAATTTCCAAAAATTAGCACTTAATAAATTTTTGTGCAAATTTATTTTTCATAGCAAAGTGTAATTTCCAAAAATTAGCACTTAATAAATTTTTCGAGCAAATTTATTTTTCGTTGTAAAGAGTAATTTCCAAAAATAAAAATAAATTTCAATAAATGTAAATTATTGTGTTAGTTCTGTTTAGCTTTTGCCGAAATGTCCGTCCGATCCCATCAACCATCAAACCATATGTTCTCTCATTCCTTTCTTTACGGCTGAAATTATGTTTTCCTACTTCTCCCTTTTTTTCTATTCCACAAAAAAACTCCAGTGGTACATTAACCTTTGGGTTCCCTAATCAAGGCAAGAAGTGAAAACGAATGAGAAGACAACGAGAAACCAACGAAAAAAAAATCCGCTACCTATTGTCTCATATGCATCGATGTACATAGACTGGTGTTGTTGTTGTTTTAATGGGTACGAGGGGTCGAGTTGAAAGTGTCGGCACAGGAACTTTTTTATCAAATATATCAAGATTTTCGCGTTAAATCGGTTGGAAACTACAGTAATGCTGATTTGTAGCACAAACCACACATATTAATGGCAATAGAGATTAAAAAATCGTAAATTTTTTGACATTTTTCAAAAGGGTTTTTCTATTGAATCTAAAGCAATACGAGGGTCGTTCAAAAAGTTGGAACACGTATTTTCTAAAGCAAAAAAAAATTAATTTATTTTTTCTTTTTAATTTATTGATTGGGATTGATTTTAGCGTCTCCAAAGCATCAGCTAATATCATACGGTCGATTTCTCCCTCAGAAAATCGCATATAAAGAAGGCAAAAAAAAATATTTTTTTCTCTAAGTTGCAAACTTGATGTTTAAAGTACCCAAAAATCACGAAGTAATTTGTAGGGTTCTCAAGCCAGTCAGCGGATGAGTCGAGCCAATAAAAATCTTTCCTTTTTTTCCTTTTAAGCAGCTAATAATAATAGTAATAAGAATAAAAGTAAGCTTAATAAATATAACCGCGATTAAAGCAGCCGAAAAAATTCAAGAAATTTTCGCTCTTTTGTTTCGCAAGAAAGTTGTCCGTCCACGCGTTATTCAGCACAAAATTATCTGGAATTCTTGCTGAGGTTTTCGGAATAAGTCAATGGGTGTCCGTCCGCGCGTCCGAAATCTTAATAAACTTATCTTAATAATCGTATCTTAATACTCTTATCTTAATATTCTTATCTTAAAAATAACTTGATGGCATAAATCGACTCGACTAGCCGCTGGCTTTCAGAAAAATTCATCAGAATGCGTAATAAATTATTTGAACAAATTATCGAAGGGTTTTCAAAAAGGTTGGGTCGCTATTTTCCTAAAGTTTCGAAAACTAGAAAACAGTAAAGTCGCGCGTTGTTACCGAAAAAATCGTCAAAAAACTTTCATAGGTTAGAATGCATGTAGGTTATGCAATAGGTTAGTATATATGTAAAGGGTATATATGTGTAGCAATGTGTAGGTATGTAACTGCAAGCTAACTGCACTTATGTAAGTATGTATATCAAAGTATATAAGTGTATGTATATAAGTGCAAGCTAACTGCAGTTAAGTGTTCAGTTATTTTTGTATATATGTAAAAGGCAAAAACCAAGCCAGCGTCGTACATAGGGCCAGACCCGCCAAAATCTCCTTCATATAGCAATATGGCGGAGTTCGAAAAAAAATGGTTTTGGCACCCTATGTAACAACGCTACCTGCACAAATTTTGGGTACTCACTTTGATCCTGTAATAAGTGTCTTATACGGCTTCCTTCGGTCTCGATGTTGCTGGCTTGGGTCGCTGGCTCTTCCTTCTAGGGTCTTTTGGCGGGGTCCTTTTTCGGTGTCGTGCTGGGTCTTTTGGTTGTTGTGTCGAGTCTTTTTGTTTCACTTTTTTCACTTCAATGTCACTTTTTAACTGTTTTGTTTGAATTTTGTTGTTGTTGCAAATTATATTTTTAGTTTTTTCCCGTACCGCACCGAAATTTTGTTAAATTTATTTAAAATTTACCGCCAAAAAAAAATAAAAAGTAAGTTTAAACACAACTTTGAAATTGAAACAACACATCCACTTTTTGTTTTTTAGTTATTTAAAAAAACACACCTTTGATCCGGTTCGCAGGGCCAAAATGTTTACTTACGCACTTTGGGTTTTGCCTTTCAGAGTAGAAAACTTAATTGTATCAAGTTCAAATTATTCGGTTTTATTGTTAGCAAAAATAAGGGTAAGGTAAAGGTAAGTATGTACACGTTAGTTCAATGGTAAGTGGCAATTTCTAGGTAAGTAAGTGGTAAGTGGTGTTTCAATTTGTGTGTCTTAAACTTAAGTTTTATGTTATTTTACAATTCAATGTATTTTCTTGTTTTCACAGTTTCTTTTGCTTTTGTTTGTTAATTTATGTACAAATTTTATTTAGATAAAAGTAAATGTTTGTTATTTTGTACAATTTTATTTAATTCAATTTTCAATTCAATGTTTTATTCAGTGTTCTATGTTGTTAACTTAATGTTCTTAATTTAATTGTTTGTGGGTCTTCACTTATATGTTTGGGTCTGCGTTTCTGTAATTGCAGATAAAAAAAAATACTTTACACTTTTTAATCACTTTTTCACTTGTTAATCACGGGAGAGAGGCGCACGGTTTAAAGAGTTGTTGAAACGAGACTGATTTTTGCTGTTTGCCGGTCAGAGCTCCAAACTTAAGGCCCAACTATAATATGCATAAGCTAGCTTAAGCAACTGTGCGAATGCATGAAATCGTATGTGCCAAACTATAATGTACTTAAGTGAACTTTTCGTTAAGTTCTCTCAGCTCTCTCTCAGTACCCATTTGCTTAAGCACGGTGCGAAACTGAACGCACGTTCCGTACGGAATTACTTAAGTTAGCTTATGCATATTATAGTTGGGCCTTTAGTCGAAGCCCTTGACTTTGATGGCGACAAAACAACATAAGCAAAAAAAATGAACGAAGAAACGCACTCGCACTGCTATGTGTACATAAATGCATTGGAATGCGCGTGAGTATATACATACTCACCCCCACATTCATGTATACAAAGCTGCGCCGCAGTCACCGTTTTACACTGGTGTTCAAAGGAGCGGGTCACCTTTGAACAGTCGGTTTCGATAAAAATTGTTCATGGAAAACAAATAGAGAAACGAATCCCGCTATAGAATCGATACATAACAATATAATATTCGAATAAAAGTCAAACTTCATAGTGTGTTGGCAGATTTGTCTTTATACAATTACATATTGTTTTAAATTATAAAATGTTCAAAGTTATCCGTAATATGTGTTTAACTATGGTTGTTTTCTCTAATTTCGATGAAGTAATGTATTTCTTTCCGTGCATGAATTGTACTATTTATCGCACACACATATTCGTTAGAATCTGCATACTCCTCATTACTACAGCCTTGTAATATTAGCTTTGCAGATTCTAACGAGTAACTAATCGCTTCTTTGTTTAGCTTATGCCGCCACCTCACTCCATCTTGGACTTTCGTATCGCTCGGTATCGTATCGCTCGGCCTATATACATAAGTACCTCGCTGTACAATACTAATCATAATCAAAGGTGAATTTTGTTGCCTTATAAATCCTTATAATCAATAAACTTGTGGCACTTGGCCATTTATTTATATTACATTGAAACTAATCGTGTTTTTATTCACCTTCTTTTATTTACACGCATTCGGCGTAAACATTGATCCAATCGAACCGGATTTTGAGCAAACCATAACCTCGGCAAAAGTTCGTGAATATTAATCGGTGTTTTTATCCCCCGCAGCCATTGAAATCATCACCATCATCCCATACATCCATCCATCCATCCATCTCATCAAGCCATTTAAAGTTAATATTTGCATTTAAAGTTAGAACAGGTATGTATAGTGCAGTGTTTATGTGAGCTCGCGTAAAATATCAACATAAATAATAACAAGTGTTTCGATTCTGTTTGTTTGGCCGTCTTACAACGCGTCGCGCGACCCCTCCCGCTTCTCCCGTCTCGGCTCGTAGTGTTCGTTTACGCGGCTACATACCCTACGTACGTACATACGCGGACGGACATTGTTGAAAAAGTGCCAAAAAATAATCAAAACAAACGGTGGAATTAAGTGTATTTTTTTCATTAAAATAATTATTAATTTTCCCAATTCTTTTTACGAAAAAATTGTTTCCAAAAGTGTTAAAGAAGGGTTTCATAAATTGAAAATAATTGTTAAAAATATACCCGAGACACCTGCTCCTTTTATTTGTTTCTACGCGTAAATAAACGTTTGAAAATCACCCTTAGAAATACACCTAATCCCTAACCAATTGTTTTGTTTTATTCGCGCCGGTTAACGATACACATATATTCGTACATATATACATACGTTCATCGACCGAAGCCGTCCGGCCGCGCTTTTTTCTTCTTCACTTTAAATATATATACATACGCTTTGTACATACATAATACGCCGTGCTCGCTCGCTTTGCTTTGGATGACTATACACTCCCGTGTATATTCATATACATACATACAGGCATACCTTTAAGTCGAGATTCCTCTTTTGTTTTCTTTTTGATTGTGCGCTACACTAAATTTGTTCGGTCGATTGCGTTCATTACAACGTTTGATACATATAACGATATTTGATTGCAAACGTTATAGGACGGTGTTCGGAACAATTTTAAAGATATTTTTGGAAAAATTAAAAATCGTGTGCACCCTACATTCGGTCAATTCGACTTTTTTAAATAAAAGTGTGACTTTTTGATCTTTTTCGTTTTCGGTTAGATTGATTGACTTTTTCGGTAGGTTTTCGGCACCTAATCAACGTGCACCCTACCGTCGGTCAACTCGCCATATAATCGACACCCAAAATATTTTTTTTAGTTTTTGAAATTTTAGTGTTCGGGTTTTTTTTTCTTCGTAATAAACCGGTAAATTTCGTTATTTTCGTAAGAAAATATTTAAAAATAATATTTTGAATTTTCGGTACACCGCGAGAAATTTTTGAATATTTTTAGAATTGTTTTGTGGTTTATATATATACATATATTTAATCTTACTGTGGTACCTCGTGCAAACCTATATTCAGTCGAAAACCTTGCATATTATTTTCCTCAGCTATCTATAGTTATTTTAGCTATTGGGAGCGTTCGGCTAATTTGAACTTGTTTTTCACGATTATGCTTTTTGTCGAATTTGATACGCCCTCGACAATTTCGAATACCTATTTCTGTGGTCTACTTGAAATTGAATTGTCCTTTGTTGGGAATTTTAGAGCGTTGATTTAGATTGCCGATTTTTGTGGTGATTTTCGTTGTTTCGCGATCGTCTTCGAAAAATGTCGTTTACTCCCCTTGAAGTTTTCATTAGAGCCTCAGAAGCTCTAGTAAAATTTGATTCGTATTTCCGACTTCTGAAAGATGAGGACCTGGATATTTATGGGCTAGAAGTTCGTAGTGGGGAATTGAATAATTTATGGGCTGAAATGCGAGAATTGTTTGGAAAATGTTTAGAGTATTTGAAAACTTCTGACGCAGGGAAAGAGGAAATCGAGTTGGCGGACACTAAATACGACGTTTCTTACCAAACCTATATGAATTGTTTGTCCGCCATTAACAGAAAGTTGTCAATTTTCAAACGTGCTCGTCGATTGTCCATGAATTCCACCATGAGTAGTTCAGTTGTTTCTCTGGCTCAACAACCTCTCGGGGACACGCGTAATATAGAAACACTGAACAATTTGAGTACGTCAACCCACGCGTCTCGTGAGATAGGTACTCAAGTAGATTCTTCCACTATATTAAATGGTTCCAATGATAGTAGGAGCTCGGGTATGGTTAATGTAGAACCAATCGGGGACATAGTGCACAATCTCGCGCTACCGCCGTGTGATACTGACGTGTTTGAGGGCGATTTCTTGTCGTGGCCCACGTTTAGAGACTTGTTTACAGCAGTCTATATCAACAATAGCCGATTAAGCGACATCGAGCGGTTGTGTCATCTGGTGCGAAAAACCAGTGGAGAGGCTCGTGAGATAGTATCGAAGTTTCCACTAATTAATCGTAGCTTTGTTCTCGCGTGGAAAGCTTTGAGAGACACGTATGACAATCCGCGGCTTCTAGTTCATAATCAATTAAAAATTCTCTTTTCGCTTCCGGTAGTTGAAACCGAAACTAGTTCAGGACTGAAGTCAATCCAGCGCGGAATAAATGGGTGTCTATCGGCGATGTCCATTTACGAGGTGTCGACGGACAATTGGGATCCGATCATAGTATTTATTTGTCTGCAAAGGTTGCCTAAACTCACACAAACTCTATGGGAGCAAAGCGTGAAGGACAAATCAGCTCTTTCATCGTGGAAAGAGTTGGATGCGTTCCTGACGGAAAGAATTCGAACCCTTATGTGTCTACACGGTATGAGAGGAGTTGAACAGCCAAGGCGCTCTAATGTCAGTAAGGTCCAGTCCCATTTTTCTAATGCGATTTCGTCGGGATCTTCTCGTTCTTCTCCCAACATGGGTTGCATCTTATGCCCCAATCAAAATCACAAAATATACGCGTGCCCACGGTTCTCAAGTTTATCGCCCTCTGCTAGATTTACTACGGTCAAACGTCATCGTTTATGTGTTAACTGTCTTCGCAAGGGACACGAGGTAAAAAAATGTGATAGCAAACGTCGTTGTTCCAAATGCAATCAAACTCATCATACCTTACTGCATCGCGACGAACCTACTGCGAGTACTTCAGCTTTAGTGGCAAACACAACCCGCGCAAATCCTCCAGATTTTAGACCTAGTACAACCAATCCTTCCGCTCCTCCACTCGAACATTGTGAACCATCCACATCAGCTGGATGCGTTTCGCGCCAAGTTTTTCATGCTGCGCAGAATAAAGCTGTTCTTCTGGGAACGGCGATGGTGAATATCGTCCACCATGGTGTCTCATATGCTACTAGGGCATTGATTGATCCAGCTTCTGAGTCCTCTTTTCTCACCGAGCGACTTCAAAATCGTTTGCGACTCCCTGTTCATTCCACCAATGCCACCATCTCAGGTGTTAATTGCGCGGTTTCGGCCACGTCCAGGAAAATATGCACCCTGAAGATTGGAAGCCCTCTCGACACTTCGGTCACTTTAGAGACATCCGCTTTAGTTTTACCCTCTATTTCTGGAGATTTGCCATCTTTTCAAGTCACATCGGACTTCAAGGCCCAGATGCCAGATCTTCAGTTAGCGGATGCTAATTTGTTCGATTCTCGGCCTGTAGATATTTTGCTAGGCGCGGACTTGTACCCAAGAATTTTACTGGAAGGTAGCATTCCGATTTTGTCTGGAGCCCTGCTTGCTCAAAAGTCTATATTTGGTTGGCTTGTCACTGGTCCTATTCCAGCTTCACAGGTTCGAACTTTCGCTGCTACCATTCAGATATCCGACGAGGATTGTCTTAATAAGACTCTTTTGCGTTTCTGGGAATTGGAAGAAGTCCCAAGGAAAAATATGCTGTCACCTTCTGACCGTTATTGTGAGGAAAATTATGTTAGGACTACCCGTAGGGATTCGTAAGGTAGATACATCGTGACGCTTCCGCTTAAGACCGATTTGGATACGAACAGATGTCTCGGAAAATCTCGTGGGAACGTTTTAGGACAATTCTTTCGCAACGAGTCGACCTTGTTAAGGAAGCCAAACATTAAGGTAGTTTATGACAGTGTCCTGAACGGATATGTGGGACATGACCATATGAAGCCAGTATTCTCCACTTCGGAGGATACTCTAACTTGCTATTTGCTCACCACCCTGTCATAAATCCGGACAAGCAGACAACCAAACTTCGTGTAGTGTTCAACGCGTCGAACAAAACCTCCAACGGGAATAGCCTTAATGACCTACTTTATGTTGGACCCACGTTACAGATGGACTTAGTTCTCTTGATAAACCGGTGGCGGATCTTCAGATTTGTATTCAATTCGGACATAACGCAAATGTATAGGCAAATTCGGGTGGATCCTAAATATACGTCCCTTCAGAGGATTATATTTCGCGATTCTGAAACGAAGCCGGTCCAGGATTATGAATTACAGACCGTAACCTTCGGGGTTAATTGTGCTCCTTATCTGGCGATACGGACTCTTTTGAGGTTAGCCGACGACACTGAGGTGGAGTTCCCGCTCGCGGCGCACATTTTGCGAAAATGTATGTACGTAGACGATGTTTTAGCGGGAACCCATGATCTCGAGACGGCAAAGACTGCTAGGGATCAGTTAATTTCGGCACTTGCTTCAGCGAAATTCGAACTTCGTAAATGGACTGCCAATGACAAAGCTATACTCGATCGGTTTCCACCTGAATATTTGGTAGATGCTAAAGTTTTAAATTTTGTGGAGACTAGTAGTTCCAAGCCTCTAGGGATAAGGTGGAATGCCCAATTAGATTCCTTTTACTTCGATGTGAATCCTATTGTGAAAAGGGCTAGCTACACAAAACGGGAGGTACTTTCGGCCATTGCAAAATTATTTGATCCCATCGGTTGGTTAGGTCCCGTGCTTGTTATTGCTAAGATGGTTATGCAAAAAGTATGGTTGGATAACATCGGTTGGGATGAGCCACTTTTACCAGCAACGGAAGCTGAATGGCGACGGTTTGTCGACTATTACCCCGATGTGAATTCTATTAGAATTCCTAGATGGGTTCAGTACTCCCCGGGATTTCCGGCTGAACTTCATGTGTTTTCGGATGCCTCGGAAAAGGCATACGCGGGGGTAGTCTACATTCGTATTGAATTTCCAGGTGGCAAAGTGGTTGCTCATTTGCTTTCTTCGAAGACTAGAGTAGCTCCAATTAAATCGATATCGTTGCCTCGTTTGGAACTTTGTGGTGCGGTTTTAGCGTCGGAACTTTTGAAGACCATTGTTAGGGAAATCGATTTGGAATTTCGCCAGGTCTATTGTTGGACAGACTCGACAATAGTTCTTTCTTGGTTGAGAAAGACCCCTTCGACGTGGACTACGTTTGTGGCAAATAGAGTATGTCGAATACAGGAAAATGTAGGTAATCATCATTGGTACCATGTAAGATCGGAGGATAACCCTGCTGATCTTGGAAGTCGAGGTCTTTCTCCGGCAGACTTAGCTGCCTCCCCCCTCTGGTGGCATGGGCCAGAGTGGCTTAGTCGGGATAAATCGAAGTGGTCTATTCGAGACCTAACACCCCTTGAAACGAATGTTGAAGTTCGTGCGGTGAAGAGTCACGTCACATTCTTCTCGACGTATGAAGATTTGCTTGAGAGATTTTCCTCGTTTGATCGTGCCCTCCGGGTAATTTCTTACATGTGGAGGTTTATCCGAAGAACTCATCCCAATTATAGGAGCCAGCACCAATATTCCAATTCGTGTGTTTTTGCGTCAGAAATAAAGGAAGTTCGAACTCGCTTGACTGTTCTTGCTCAAAAAGTGAATTATGCGGATGAGTATCAGGCTTTGATAGACAAGAAACCGCTACATTCTAAAAGCTCCCTTGTGACATTGAATCCCTTTTTAGATGAAAGTGGCGTTATACGAATGAACGGTAGATTAGCTCGTGCCCCCACCCTTTCATACACTGAGCGGCATCCCATAATTCTGCCATACAATTGTCGTTTCGTGAAGCTTTTGGTAGAATTCGTCCACTTGATTTCCGTGCATGGAGGAAATGTTTTGATGCTGCGTATCCTTCGTATAGAATATTGGATCCCTCGTTTGAAAACCCTGATTCGGTCCGTAGTACATCGGTGTAAGGTTTGTGTTTTGGAGAGGAAACGTTCTAGCAGTCAAATTATGGCCGCTCTCCCTCCTGAAAGAACTACGGTTAGTAGGGCGTTTACCACTACTGGAGTGGACTTTGCGGGACCGTTCGATATAAAATCGTTTACAGGCCGTGCTTGTAAGATTACAAAGGGGTACGTTTGTGTATTTGTGTGCTTCTCCACAAAGGCTATTCATTTGGAAGTAGTCTCTGATTTATCCACCGCAAATTTCTTGGCCGCATTTCATCGGTTTATTGCGCGTCGTGGATGTCCTAGTTCTATATTTTCGGACAACGGTACGAATTTTGTAGGCGCATCTCGAGAATTAGAAAATAATTTTAAGGCATTTATTCGGGAAAGCTGCGATTCTGTATCATCTACCTTTGCTCACCAAGGCCTGTCGTGGCAATTTATTCCTGCGGGTGCACCACATATGGGTGGACTTTGGGAATCCGGGGTTAAGAGTTTTAAGTTACATTTTCGTAAACAAGCTCGAAACCTAAAATACACTTTTGAAGAATTGTCAACCGTCTTGGCCAGAATTGAGGCTTGCTTGAACTCTCGTCCTCTTTGTCCGATGTCAGATAGTCCCAATGAAATAGTCGCCTTGACCCCTGGTCATTTCCTAATTGGAGCTCCTCTACTTGCTCCTCCAGAACCCGCAATCACTGAAGAGCCGTTGTCCATAGTAAATCGGTTCAGGAAAGTTCAAGCCCTCGCCCACCAGTTTTGCATGAGGTGGAAGGAGGAATATCTGAAAAGTTTGCACAAGCGGTCCAAGTGGAAGTTTCCGGAACGCGAGATAAGAAAGGATGATATTGTAGTCATTCGGCATGAACAGCTCCCTCCGACTTCGTGGAGATTAGGTCGCGTGGAGTGTGTGCATCCTGGCACTGACGGTCTTGTTCGCGTCGTGGACGTTCGAACTATTAACGGCATTGTAAGACGGTCTATAACAAAGTTGGTCGTTCTGACCACCCTATCATCGCCAGATTTTTAACCTCGATCTCTCCCGCAGTACCATGGATAAAATCACTTTCTTTGATGATGACCTTGAGGACTTTGATGAATTGATGGAGTTGTCCCAAGGAGAGGTTCGTCCGGGTACAGCGCCTGCGGTGATTTTGCCGCCCATAAAGTCGGTCTTACAAGAGAGCTCCGTCGCTGCAACCTTGCCAGTCGTCGTGGAAGCCCCGCCTCAATTGCCTAAGGCACAGGTGGAATTGTCGAAGGAATTGAAGAGCGACGCTGATCCGAAGGTTTCCGCTGACCCTAAGGTTTTCGCTGACCCTAAGGTTTCCGCTGACCCTAAGGTTTCGGCTGACCCGCACGTTTCGGCTTCGACTTCATTTCCGACACCAAATTGTCACGTTTGTGATGGTAGGCATCCGCTGCGGTTTTGCGACAGATTTTTAGGCATGCCCCATGAAAAACGGCTCCGCGCGGTGATAATGCACGGCTACTGTTCTCGTTGTTTGGCGCAGTCCCATCCAACAAGCAAGGGTCATTGCAAAAAATGTAAGCAGGATCACCACATTTTACTCCACTCTGGGTCAACGCCGCCTGGCATAGGTAAAAAGTCTAACTTCCGTCCGTCTCGCCGATATAATCCCTATCAGAAATCATGGTCCGGTCCGAGTCCAAAATCCGAACAAAGTCCGTCCGAAAAAGACCACACTTCCAACTTACCCCTAATTGGCGTGGTATCGTTGTCGCCAAGCCTGGTGGTACATTTAAAGTCCACTACCTCGTCCGTGCCCGTCCGAGCGGTGCTTGACCCTTGCGGAAGACAGAGCCAGGTGTGTTCGTCCCTTGTTGATGGACTGCGACTGCCAATTATGTCTATTGATGGGGAGCAGTTTTGTCGCATAACGGTAGCGGCTGCCTACGATCCCGAACAGCGCCTAACATTAATGGCTAAGGTTTGCGATCTTGGGCATGTCTTTACCCCCCCGGCGCCGGTTCCAGAAAGGCTTAAAGAATCCTACCTCGGATTACCGCTGGCCGACCCACAATTTTATAAAGTGGGTCGCGTAGCTTTGGTGTTTGGCCCGGAAGTCTATTCGAAAATCGTAACGAGCCGCATACAGACAAGTCCTGGATTGCCGGTGGCACACTATACCATGTTTGGATGGGTGCTCTCTGGACTATGCAATATATAATCGCCGGGTCCCTAATGCCCCTTATTTTCGTCGTCAGGGAGGCTCCTATTGGACCTTTCGTTCCGCGGGATCCCTAATGGCCCTTATTTTCGTCATCAGGGAGGCTCCTATTGGACCTTTCGTTCCGCGGGGTCCCTAATGGCCCTTATTTTCGTTCATCAGGGAGGCTCCTATTGGACCTTTCGTTCCGCGGGGTCCCTAATGGCCCTTATTTACGTTCATCAGGGAGGCTCCTATTGGACCTTTCGTTCCGCGGGGTCCCTAATGGCCTTTTCGTAACGAATAATTTGTAGTATATTGAAAAAAAAAAAACTAGAACTTTAATAAGAAATCAGATTGAATTGAATTGAAATAAAATGAAATGCTCACTTTGAAACACTTCTGCACTATACATTATTTTTATTAGATTTACTTAATTAAGTTACAACATCCCCTTGATGTTGCAAGGTGGCCGGCAATGTTTAACTATGGTTGTTTTCTCTAATTTCGATGAAGTAATGTATTTCTTTCCGTGCATAAATTGTACTATTTATCGCACACACATATTCGTTAGAATCTGCATACTCCTCATTACTACAGCCTTGTAATATTAGCTTTGCAGATTCTAACGAGTAACTAATCGCTTTTTTGTTTAGCTTATGCCGCCACCTCACTCCATCTTGGACTTTCGTATCGCTCGGTATCGTATCGCTCGGCCTATATACATAACGTCGGCTTAATGCTATTTTGTTCCATACGCCATTTTGTATGAACGGAGAAAAGCGCAATTTTTTGTTTGAGTAAAAACGGGACTGAAGAGTTACACACATTTTATTTCATAGGGTTCCCAACAGTGTTTGTAGGATTCTCATGTATTTCTATGCCATTACATCCAAAAATAAGCAAGTTATAACAATTTTTGTACTTGGCATTTTGGTCCATATCCACTTTTATTTTAATATTTTTTTGTATTTGTATTACATGGACCACAAAAAGGGTCGGTATGGAAGGACACTAATTTACATATTGTGATCGAAAGAACGTAAAATATTGAGTAAAAAATATAGGGCGATAACAAAAAGGAGACATAGAACAAATCTATCAAATGTATTTTCCGTAAATCAGAGTTAAATAGATTTACCCTACCAATATCTCGAAAACTAGACGAGATAGGAAAAAAAAGATTGCAGATTCTGAAAGAGCATGCTTTAAACCCATAGTACCAACTTCTAACTCAAAAAACACGAAAATGGCGTATGGACCAAAATAGCATTAAGCCGACGATAAGTACCTCGCTGTACAATACTAATCATAATCAAAGGTAAATTTTGTTGCCTTATAAATCCTTATAATCAATAAACTTGTGGCACTTGGCCATTTATTTATATTACATTGAAACTAATCGTGTTTTTATTCACCTTCTTTTATTTACACGCATTCGGCGTAAACAATATGTATTATATTATTTTTGTATTTTCCAATTTAAAATATAACAAATAAACTATTTATTTAGAAAGATAAAGTGTTGTGTTATTGAATTTTCTATGAATAGTAAATGATTTCAAAGAAAACGATTCATTTAAAAGAGTAACATTATAATCAATATAATGTAACGAATTTTCCATACATATTTAAAAAAACTGTATTTAAATTCATGTATGCCTTAAATTAATTACCAGTATGTTCTTATATCAAGGACAAACATTTTAAATTTTATTACGATAATGTTTTAAATTATATGATATTTTACTAAAAATAAGCACGCGCCATACTTAAATTTACGCGAAAATGTGCTTATTTGAAGACCAAACTTAATTAGTTTTATTACCCAAAATTCTTAATTCTATGAAATGCATCCTCAAAACAAGTACTATTCACGTCTTTAAATTAGCTATAAAACCTTCTTATTTTTATAGCGATTGTCTTTAGCTCGAAATCATTGCCGAAATCTTAAACTTTACGAAAAATTCATTGATTTTCAGTACGCTTTTTTTTTAGTGTAGAAGGAAGAAGGAGTCAGCGACCCACCCATTCAACAACAACAAAAACGGTAACACAAAACCCCGAAACAGTGAGTACCCAAAAAAGTTGTGCAAGTAGCGTTGTAACATAGGGTGCCAAAAACATTTTTTTTCGAACTCCGCCATATTGATATATAAAGGAGATTTTGGCGGTTCTGGCCCTATGTACGACGCTGGCTTGGTTTTCGCCTTTTACATATATACAAAAATAACTGAATACTTAACTGCAGTTAGCTTGCACTTACATACGTAGCACTTTGATATACATACATACATAAGTGCAGTTAGCTTGCAGTTACATACCTACACATTGCTGCACATACATACCCTTTTACATATATACTAACCCACATGCATTCTAACCTATGAAAGTTTTTTGACGATTTTTTCAACGCGCGACTTTACTGTTATCTAGTTTTCGAAACTTTAGGAAAATAGCGACCCAACCTTTTTGAAAACCCTTCGATAATTTGCTCAAATAATTTATTACGCATTCTGATGAATTTTAATAAGATTATTAAGATAAGATTATTAAGATTTGTTTCGGACGCGCGGACGGACACCCATTGACTTATTCCGAAAACCTCAGCAAAAATTCCAGATAATTTTGTGCTGAATAACGCGTGGACGGACAAATTTCTTACGAAACAAAAGAGCGAAAATTTCTTGAATCTTTTCGGCTGCTTAAATCGCGGTTATATTTATTAAGCTTACTTTTGTTCTTATTACTATTAGTATTAGCTGCTTAAAAGAAAAAAAAAAAGATTTTTATTGGCTCGACTCATCCGCTGACTGGCTTGTGAACCCTACAAATTATTTCGTGATTTTTGGGTACCTTAAACATCGAATTTGCAACTTAGAAAAAAAAATATTGTTTTTGTCTTCTTTGTATGCGATTTTCTGAGGGAGAAATCGACCGTATGATATTAGCTTATGCTTTGGAGACGCTAAAATCAATCCCAATCAATAAATTAAAACGAAAAAAAAAATATTTTTTTTTCTTTAGAAAATACGTGTTCCAACTTTTTGAACGACCCTCGTATTGCCTTAGATTCAATAGAAAAACCCTTTTTAAAAACGTCAAAAAATTTACGATTTTTAATTTCTTTTGCCATTAATATGTGTGGTTTGTGCTATAAACCAGCATTATTGTAGTTTCCAACCAATTTGAAGCGAAAATCTTAATATATTTTATAAAAAAGTTCCTGTGCCGACACTTTCAACCCGACCCCTCGTACCCATTAAAACAACAACAACAGCAGTCTATGTCAGCGATGGGCACACAATACTTCTACAAAATGTTTATGTATTTGTGAGAAGTGTTCACATTATCTTTATGCACTGCGAGAAATGGTATTTGCATTTTCCTAACATATATTTGTTGGGTAAGATAATAAATAAAGTGGACAACGAACAACATTAAGTAGATTTGGGGTTATTATACGCGTACATAAAGAAATGGAACTTTAAATATGTTATGATTAGCCACATACATATTTATTATGATATGTAAAGTAATCAATCCAAATTTTCCAATAAAAGTACTGCATACTCGTATTGATTATGCCATATTCTTTATTTTTTCTATTAACCGTTTTCGAGTGTCCAACTTTTTTTTGGTTAGTATATTTAGGTTTTTATACAAATTTTAGTAAAAAATCGTTAAAAGATAATAATATATACATTTAAAATTATTTTAAAAAAATCGTTACATTTTTAGTTTTGACAAAAAAAAAATATATACATTTCTGAAGTAACATAATTAATAATTTAAACTTGTTTTTAGAAATGTTAATAAATTCTTCGGTAAAAATACAATACATACAAAACTTTATTGCTATACTTGAAGTATGTATTGTTATAATTGTATCATCCATTTTTTCTTTATGTGCACGCTAAGCAACAAGCGACGACACAACCACATCGATCAAATGTCCAAGAGCGACTGAATGATAGTGAACTCTCATTCAATATGTGTGCTTATGTACACGTGAGAGGAAAAACCCCGGGTAGTGCTTTTGCCCATCGCTGGTCTATGTACACCAGTGGTGCCCACAAAGAGAAATGAGAATGTGTTAGTTAGGTTACACAAAAATGAGATTGTAGTGGTACAATTGCACTGAACAAAATCACTTGGCTTTGTTTGTTTACGTTGTTATATTGTTTTACTGTTTATGTTTTTATGTGTTCAATTTTAGCAATGAAGCCAATAAAAAAGAAATAAACATAAAAACAATTCATATGTAACAAAAAAAATTTCTTCAAGAAAATAGGTACATGTGTTATTTGCCTATAATTTATTGGGCAAAAAAATATATATAAATAATTTTATATATTGATAAACTAAAAAATAACAAAAAGTAAAAAATCAAATTATTTTATATTAAATTGAAAATAAATACAATAAAAAAATATCGTTCGTTGTTGTAAAATATTTTCAGTGTACTTATTTTATTAAACAAAGCGACCTTCTTCGCTGACTACTAACAAGCAACTGAACAATTTTGTTTTGTTTTTTACGCTCTCTGTTTTTATTTTCGTTAACGCTCGGGCTGTGTATATGAAAAAGCCGATTAATCTTCGTTGTTCTAAAGCTGAGTATAGACGATTGCTAGATCGGCAAACGTTATCAACCCTGTTAAAGTGCTGCAAATATACGGGCAATGTCAGATTGTTAGGCAAATGTGAATTGACAGTTCAGACGATTGCAAGAAAACATTACAATTTCATATATTTACAATATATTTTGTAAATATTTATATGCAGGATTGCCAATAAAAATACATTATAGACAGTGTTGCATATAAAATGATTTTCTGGCAATGGCGCCATTGTCACATGCATAAACTTCGAACATATAACAATCAGCAAATTATCTCGCAATGACTTTTCTGCTAACGTTGCAAAACAAAAATTGTATGTTCACACGGTTGTAAATTCACAGCGTTGCATTTTTCCGCCATTTTTCTGGCAATGTTGTCCGATCTGCAAATCGTCTGTACTTACCTTTACAAGTGTTTGGGCACCACTGATGTACACCGATGCATACGAGACAATAGGTAGCGGATTTTTTTTCGTTGGTTTCTGGTTGTCTTTTCATTCGTTTTCACTTCTTGCCTTAATTAGGGAACCCAAAGGTTAATGTACCACTGGAGTTTTTATGTGAAGTAGAAAAAACGGAAAACATAATTTGAGCCGTAAAGAAAGGAACGAAAGAACATATGGTTTTTGATGGGTTCGGACGGACACTTCGGCAAAAGCTAAACAGAACAAACACAATAAATTACATTTATTGAAATTTATATTTATTATTGCAAATTAACCATTAATAGCAAAGTAAATTTGCACAAACATTTATTAAGTGCTAATTTTAAGAAATTACACTTTACTACGAAAAATAAATTTGCTCGAAAAATTTATGAAGTGCTAATTTTTGGAAATTACACTTTGCTACAAAAAATAAATTTGCTCGAAAAATTTATTAAGTGCTAATTTTAGGAAATTACACTTTACTACGAAAAATAAATTTGCTCGAAAAATTTATTAAGTGATAGTTTCTTGGAAGAAACACCTTCCTACAAAATTTGGGTATTTTTTTTTAGAAAAAACAATTTCCTACAAAGTTTGCTTTTTGTTTGTTATAATTTTTCAAAAAACACTTTCCTACAAAATTTGTTTTTTGATTTGATTGAATTTTTTCTGATAGAAAAATCAATTTCCTACGGTTTTTTTTGTTTTGTTAAAGAAGAGTTGATTGATAATTTTTTTGAGAGTACACTAGCCGACAAAGAATTACTTTCGTCTAAATTTTTATTTATATAATTTTTTTTCTTCAAAAGACCCAAGTCTATAAAAATTATTATCGCTAAAATTTCTTACTTTTCGCACAAACGACACAAGTTCAAAATAAATTGTCATTTTCAGATATAAATATATCTATTCGTGAAAAAGAAACGAAGTCGGACTGTAAAAGATTGGCCCCATTCAGCAAATATTTAGCGTTTTTCTGACATTATTTTACAAATATTGGCAAAGTAAATTTTTACAGAATTTGTTAAAAGAAAATCTCAATTTTAAAAGTTTCTTCAAATTTTAGCCAGTTTAAAATTTGACAAAGAAAATATTTAAGAAGGAGGAAATATGGATAAAGTTTTACGTGATAAATTTATAAATTGCGTAAATGACCTGATAGACTTTGAGAGTGGTTACTCTGCTACTAGCACCGATGATAATATTCACTCATTAGAAGTGACACGTGTAGAATTGAACTCTGTTTGGGATCAGGTGAAAAGGGCCTATGTAGATTGTAGAGACCGTGTTCCCGAAAAAGATGAGACCCCAATCGATAAATCAAAGTTGAGGACCCATTATAAAGAGGCCATGGAGACATACAAACGATGTTTAAGCGCAGTAAATGGAGAAATTTTAGCACTAACCGACGAAAGGCAGCAGGAAAAGATCGAACGAGAATCGGAGACCCGAAAAAAGGAAACAGTTGAGCCAAACAACCATCTATCGTTACGTTTACCACCATGCGACACCGACACATTTCATGGAGGATACAGTGCTTGGCCTACTTTTCGGGATTTGTTTTCGACCTTGTACAGAAATAATTCTAGACTTAGTAAAGTAGAAAAACTTTTCCATCTAAAACAAAAAACCGTGGGGGAGGCACGGGAAATTATTAGTAACGTACCACTAACAAATGAAGGTTTTGATCTAGCATGGAAAAACTTAGAAAACTGATACGAGAATAAACGAATGCAAGTTAATGAACAGCTAAAGACTCTACTTAGTTTACCACCAGTTTCGGCAGATTCAGGATCTTCGATCCAAAAACTTCAACGCACTATTGATGGTTGCGTTCAGACACTAGAAACACTCAAGGTAGATGTAAAGGGTGGGACCCAATTTTAGTTTACCTTACTTCTACGAAACTGCCGAGAAATTTCTTAGAAGAATTTGAAAACGGTTTGGAAGACTGTTCCATACTACCGTCTTGGAAAGATTTGAATGAATTTTTGACGCACAAGTTCAGAACTTTAGAATCTGTAGGAAATATTAAGCCCCATTTCTCCAAAAATAATCAGCCTAGACCCGATTATAGTAGGAAGGAAATAGGGTTAAGTCATTTCAAACTAATGTTGCGCAACAGACTCAAAGTTCGCAAAGAAGATTCAACAATAGCAACAGATTTAGCACATCTACGCAACCTAGTAGTCGTAAAAATGGACCGAGTTGCCAAATTTACAAGGCAAACCATTTGTTACGAAATTGTTCACAATTCCTTGAGAAAAACGTGAATGATCGCATTCACTTAGTAAAACTTCACAATCTTTGTTACAACTGCATCACTTCGGATCATGGTGTAAGAGATTGTAAGAGTCGTTTCACGTGTAGGGAATGTAATCAAAGACATCACACTTTATTACATAAGGGTAACGAAGCCCGACCTACAAATTCACAACCGGTTAGAGATCACGTACGACCTAGTACCAGTGCGGCAGCTCTAACCACCTTAGTACAATCCACTCCTAGTTTACAGTCCACACCTAGTTTTCAAACTCCAAGTATAACGACTCTAACTCTCAAGGAAAATTCACAACCTAGCCAGTAGCAATCGAAAGAAACACTACTCTTCACAGCGATTGTTCAAATTGAATTTAGAGGACAGCGATATGACGCACGAGCGATTATCGACCCTGGATCTCAATCAACATTTATTTCAGAGAAGATTACAAACCAATTGCAGCTTCCAACTAGGAAGAATCTTGTTCATGTTACCGGTTTAAGTGAAACCGTTTCAGAAACTTCAACAAAAGCTTGTCTTTTTAACATTTGTTCTCGTACAAACCCTAGTTTTGAATTAGAAGTTTGGGCAACCGTTTTGAAGTCCCTTCCTTCTAATTTGCCGTCGCGCACCCTAGATAAAAATCAACATAGAGAAACAACTCAACTCGAGTTAGCAGATCCTCGTTTTTACGAAAGCCGACCCATAGATCTTCTCATAATTTTAGACATAGGACCCTTAATTTACACAGTAGGAGCTCCCATGAAATCTATAGGATCTTTACTAGCGCAAAGCACAGTTTTTGGCTGGATAGTGGGCGGACCCCTTGAAAAATCATAGGAAAATTTCACTTTACAATACAGTTTCGATCGAGAAAATTCTCACACGTTTTTGGGAGGTGGAGGAGACCCCAAAAAAAGTTTTGAGGTAAGCAGAAGACACCTTTTGCGAAACAAATTTCAAAAATACAACGCGAAGAAATGAAGAAGGACGATATATTGTCACGATGCCGCTCAAATCTTGTGCTGAACTTGGAGCATCTCGAAATATCGCAATGGCGCAATTCTATCGAATGGAAAGAAAGTTGAAAAAACGCCCGAAATCAAATCTCAATACGACGCAGCAATAATGGAATATTTGGAACTTGGACACATGCGGAAACTGAGACTCCAGGAAATCGAGAAGACCCCTCACTACTATTTGCCACATCATGCAGTTATTAAACCAGATAGGGTTACTACTAAACTTAGGGTAGTTTTCAATGCGTCAAGTCCCACATCAAATAGGAAAAGTCTTAATGACATTTTACATCCAGGGCCAATTCTTCAACAGGATTTAGTATTGCAGATTTTAAAATGGAGGTTTTTCAGATATGTATTCAACGCGGACGTTACCAAAATGTATCGTCAAATACAAATCGACCAAGTCAGGCCCCATTTCAAAGAATTCTTTTTAGAAAATCAGCAAATGACCCAGTTGAAGACTTTGAACTTTCAACAGTCACTTTCGGAATTAATTGCGCCCCATTTCTCGCTCTTAGGACCCTAATTCAATTGGCTGAAGATGTTAAAGAAACATACCCATTAGGTTCGGAAATTTGAAACAAAATTTATATGTCGACGACGTTTCAGCTGGAGGTCACACTGTAGAAGAATCCATTAAGTCTATGAAGGAATTAATAGCAGCCATGGACTCAGCAGGTTTTGAATTGAGGAAATGGATTTCAAAAGACCCCAATCTACTTCGCGATCTGCCACCTGACTCACTATTGCCGGTCAATTGGTTGGACATATCGGAAGGAACTTCAACGAAGACTCTAGCTATCCGATGGAAAATTTCGGCTGATAACTTTACGTTCACATCACCACCCACGGAAGAAAGGGAATTATGCACCAAACGAGAAGTCCTTTCAACAATTGCCAAATTTTTTGACCCATGTGGATGGCTGGCTCCAGTAATCATCGTAGCGAAACTTATCATGCAACAAGTCTGGCTGGACAAAGTAGATTGGGACGACGCGTTGAAGCCCATAACTCGAATGAATTGGAAGAATTTCATTAAAAATTGTCCTTCAATAGATTCAGTTTCAGTACCTAGGTGGATCAGATTCAAACCCTCAAGTAGAATTGAAGTACATGGTTTTTGTGACGCTTCAGAAAGCGCTTACGCCGCGACTCTTTATGTTAGAGTTGAACATTTAGATCGAACAGTCGACACGTTTCATTTGGCAGCGAAAACTCGAGTAGCACCCATCAAAAAATATCTCTGCCTAGATTAGAATTATGCGGAGCCGTTCTCTTAGTTGGAAACCACAGCGGTGGTTCCCAACTTACAAATTGAAAATATTTCAACTCACTTTTGGACTGACTCAACAATTGTGTTAGCATGGCTCAAAAAACCCCCCTGTTCATGGAGTGCCTTTGTAGGAAATAGAATTTCAGATATTTTAGATAATGTAGGCAACGAAAATTGGAAGCACATAGATTCAGAAAGCAACCCAGCTGATGTAGCCAGTCGAGGATGTTCGCCAAATGATTTGCAGTCACATAATTTGTGGTGGACTGGGCCCCAATGGCTGAAGTTTCCAAAAGACCGATGGCCTAGACACGAAATTATGAGCGACACAGAGTTAGATGCAAAAGCAGTTAAAGTTTTCTCGACCACGATATTTGAAGATCCCTTAAATAGATTCTCTTCTCTCTCTAGAGCATATAAAGTCTTAGCATTTGCGATTCGTTTTTGGAGAAATACCGGCGTCAATCGGACCCGACTTAGAATTTCTTCAGCAGAAATCAGCCACGGTGAAATCCAAGATATCAAAGATAGTCTTATTGCTTTAACACAAAAACATTATTTCGCAGAGGAGTATTTAGCGTTAACCCAAAAGAAAAGACTCTCATCTAGTAGCTGTCTTTTGTCTCTCAATCCATTCATTGATTCAAAAGGAATCATTAGGGCAAATGGCCGCCTTTTTCAGTCCCCAGCACTTACATATAACGAGCGCCATCCCATTCTTATCCCATACGAATCGAGATTAGCCCTTTTGTTAGTAGAATTTATTCACAAAATTACGATGCATGGCGGAAATCAACTCATGTCTCGAGTAATCAGGTCTGAATTCTGGATATTTAGATTGAAGCCCTTAATCAAGAAAGTAATTCATAATTGTCGAACTTGTGTTTTGTATAAACACCAGACCCAAACGCAAATTATGGCCTCACTTCCGCCCCAGCGAACTATGCTGACTCGACCTTTTACCAACACTGGAGTAGATTTTGCAGGACCCTTCAACATAAAGAATTTTACAGGAAGAGCTTGTGATTGGATTGTTTGTTCGGCTTGAGGTCCGTAATAAATAAAAGACAATACTTTTATTTTTTATTTATTTTTCTTTATTTGCCCAATATTTCGGCCAACTTCGTTGGTCATCATCAGGGGGAATATTTAATATTGTTGTAACAAAAAAAATAGTCCTTTGCTATGTGAGCTTTCGTTAGTTACTCAGCTTGTTTAATAACAAAGGGTAATGTTTGCGTCTTCGTTTGCTTATCTACAAAAGCAATTCACTTAGAACCCACTAGAGATCTGTGAACTCAGTCTTTTTTAGCCGCCTTATCGCGTTTTATCGGGCGACGTGGATGCCCAGCAAAGGTTTACTCTGATAATGGTACCAATTTTGTAGAAGCAGCAGAATTGATAAAGAAAGATAGGAGAGAGTTTATGGAAACTCTGAAAAAGACTCAACCCAAAACAACATTTATCAAAATTTAGAATGGAGTTTTATTCCTCCAGGTGCCCCTCATATGGGAGGCGGGAGTTAAATCATTCAAAACACATCTACGAAAATTTATACCGCAAATGAATTTTACCTTTGAAGAATTCTCGACCATTTTAGCGCGAATTGAAGCCTGTCTTAATTCTCGACCCCTAAGTCCAGCCAGCGACGACCCTTCCGATTTAAATCCTTTTACCCCAGCTCATTTTCTGATAGGTACCTCCATTTTGACCCCAGCAGAACCCGATGTTTCAGACGGAAATATCACCCTTGCCAATCGATGGAAACGATTAAAGATTTGCCACAGATGGAAAACTGAGTATTTAAATGAGCTACATGTCGATATAAATGGCAGTATCAAACAGAAAATGTAAAGGAAGACGATTTGATTGTAATTAAAGATGAGAGACTGGCCCCGACTGAATGGAAATCAGGCCGTATAGAAAGAACTTACCTTGGAACTGATCAAAACATTAGGGTCGTACATATCCGACAGCACACGGAGTAGTTAGTAGACCGATAACGAAAATCGTCAAACTATTTTCCGATTGACTAACACTCTATTTATTTGTAAAAGAACTCGGTACTCACATCTCTTCTATTCTAGAAATGGCTTCGCGACTACCCACACCAGCGCCAAGTCGTGACCCTTCGCCCGACCGTCAGCCCAACCACCACTTCCAAACTCGCGACCAGTCTGCCGTCGAAAGACTCAGCTCCGTCAACCGAAACCGTAGCCAGCGCCCTCGCCCTTCGTCTTGGCAGTATTCCAGCGGCCTCTGCCAGGCGGATCACGCCATCCGGACGTGCCCCACCTTTCGGCAATTCTCCCCATACCGAAGGTACGAGACCGTGGAGAGAAGAGGCTACTGCCGACATTGCTTGGCTCGGAGTCATTTGGCGCCGGACTGCCCAGCCCTAACAGCCTGCAAACAGTTCGACCACCGACACCATACCATGCTTCATGGGGCACCCCAACTGGAAGACCAACTCGGAAGGGCGCCTCCGACCGGTTTACCGCCGAACCAGCGTTTTGGTGTCAACAGCGACGGTCAAGATCGCATCGGGACAACCGGCGGACGAATACAAGATGGTGCGAGCCCTACTGAACCAATCATCAACGGTCTCAAGGATTGCGGCGTCCACGGTAAGCCGATTTGGATGGGCGACCATTTTAAGGCGCGGGAGCCAATTTGTGATGCCAACATCGACACAACCGACCTTTCATCACGATCAGACTCAATGCGCTGGTCACCAGCGAGCTGCTCAGTCGACCCTATGCCGACCCGATTTTGGAGGATCCCACATCCAGCTTTGACAGACATACCCTCGCCGACGTAGACCCAAGAAGTAACGACCCTATAGACATCGAATTAGGAGGAGACGTCTATGCTTACTTACGGGAAGCGGAGGTTCGTGACACTGACCTGGGAGCTGTAAAGGCGTTTGAAACTTCTCTTCGGTATGTCTTCGCGGGTCCTGTAGTCAGTGCCATACGAAGCTACGAATAAGACCTTGGGTCAAGCAGGTATGTCTAGTAAAGCACTAAATCACGGGGGGGAGAATGTTCAAAGGTGACAACACACTTTTGAACATCAGTGTAGAACGACCAAGGTGGCGCGGCAGCATACGTATGTGCGTGTGTGTGTGTAAATGCGTCTGCATTCTGCAATCTGTGTAGTTGCATACGTACATTCCAGTGCTGCCTATGCTTACCTAGGTATTGTCATGTCTTTTTTGGCATCGTCATTTGGTTGCTCGCTGCTTACGTTTTGTCATTGTAACCGAGCTTACATTAGACAAAAGGAAAGCATCAGGAGTTAGTTTTTATCCAATTGTGCCAACCATCAACTCGTGCGTCTCCCTCCCGCGATTAAATGATTTTTTTTTGTGAAAAGTAAAGTTTAAATAATAAGTGTAATTTTTATGCAGACAAATACATGTACATAAAAGACACTGTGAAACCAACAGACCCAACATTGAACAATTAAATTGAAACACAAAGAAAGCAAATTGTGAATTACATTGAAACAAAACAATTAATATTAAGATTTAAACTGAATTTAAAAAATCAAAAACAAAACACCCAAAAATTGTTAACATTAAGAATACAAACTAATCATATTTTCACACATACCTGTACACACATAAATTGTATGAATTCCACAAAACAAAAAATTTGAATTACCCAAAGAGTACTAAATTACTCTTTATAAATAAAACCAAAATCCTTGAAATTTCAAACTACCACTTGAATTATCATTTTGAAAGGAACCCAAAAAACCGAGGTAAGAGCTAAACAATCACTATGATTCCCGCCAGAAATGAATGGGTTGGAAGAAAACCAGGTAATGGAAACCATCTCCACTTTTACACGGATGGTTCGAAGCTTGATGAAAAGGTTGGCTTCGGAGTACACTGTGCAGAGCTTACTTTGGATATAGCTCACAGACTACCAGATACCTGCAGTGTCTATCAAGCCGAAATAATGGCAATATGGGAAGTAGCCAAGTGGCTGAGTCGCAACATAGTAACCAACACTGGCGTTGTAATTTACTCGGACAGCCAGGCTGCCATCAATTCTCTGGAGGCAACATCCCTAAATTCACAAACAGCCCTCGACTGCCGCAGATCTCTTAACGAGATGGCTGAGCAGTTTAATATACACCTCATATGGGTGCCTGGGCATAGGGATATCCCGGGGAACTGCAAAGCCGATGAACTTGCTAGGAAAGGGACGACATTACAAATTCTCGAAGAATTTGCATATATTTGTGCGCCACTATCCACGTGCAAGCTTTGGCTTAGACAAGAGGCAATCAGGCAGTCCAGAAATCGGCACCTGCAAGGTAACTAGACAAATCTGGCCAAGGTATGAACTGAGAAGATCAAAATATCTCCTCGCACTAGAGAGGCAAAGATTGTCTACGTTAGTATCAGTTCTGACGGGAACTGCTTGATCGGCGAACATGCCAAAAGATTGGGTATTGACTCTAATGACTTCTGCAGAAGCTGTGGAGATGAGGAAGAAGTGGAGAGCATTGAGCACTTGCTATGCGACTGCCCCGCTCTGAGTAAACGGCGACTGGACATACTGGGGTCGGCTTTTCTAGGCAGCCTAACAGATCTTTCCAGTACAGATATTCGTACTATCGACAAATTTGTATATCAAACAGGTTGGTTTCGATGAGGGGCATTTCAGCCCGTGGTAACACTAGGGACCTAAACTGGTCTATGTGAGCTTGTATAAAAAAATTACGGCTGCCACCCTAACCTAACCTAGGGTCAACACGAATCTGCCTATACATTTGAGTTATGTCAGAATTAAAAACAAATCTGAAGGTGCGCCATCGAAGTATTAAAGTACTAAGTCAGTCTGTAAGGTGGGTCCAACATGAAGTATGTCGTTTAGACTGTTGCCTTTAGAAGTTTTATTCGAGGCATTAAACACAACCCTAAGTTTAGTGGTTTATTTGTCCGGGTTTATGACGGGATGATGAGGCAAATAACATGATAATGTGTCCGAAAGAGAGACGGACACTGGTCTCATGTGGTTAAGTTTCAAATATTCATTTAATACACCGTCTTAAACAACCTTAACGTCCGGCTTTCCTAACAATGAGGACTCATTCCGAAAATATTGACCCAAAACATTTGAACGGGATTCTCCTAAGCAGCCGTTTGAACCAAACTCAGCCCTAATAGGCAGGGTCACAACGAATCTACCGTCCGAGTGGCGTGGTCTTGGTGTAATTTTCCTCACAATACCTATCTGAGGGCGACATCACTCTTCGCTGTGGTATGTCCTCAAGTTCCCAGAACCGTAAGAGAGTCCTATTCAGATTATCTTCATCTGATGCCCCAATTCTTGTAGCAAACGTCCGCACTAGGGTGGCGGGAACGGGACCAGTGGCAAGCCATCCAAAGACCGAATTCTGAGCGAGTAAAGTCCCTGATAGAAGTGGATGAAAGCCATCCATCAAAATTTTAGGGTACAAATCAGCACCTAACAACATGTCTACGGGACGGGAATCAAATAAGTTTTCATCAGCGAAGCTGGATCGATCAATGCCCTAGCAGGATAGGAGGCGCCCTGATGAACTATATTCACCATTGCGGTTCCCAAAAGGACAGCCTTATTTCGCGCTATATGAAAAGTTTGACGAGCTACACTGGCAGTTGATGTGGATGGCTCACAATGTTCGAGTGGAGGAGGGTTTGTTGCCCTAGATCTCAGATCGGATGGGGGGTTAGCCGGAGGTGGCACACGAGTCGAATTACTCGCTATGTCATCTTCTCGATGCAACAAGGTATGGTGATTTTTACTACACTTCGAACAACGACGGCGACTATCACATCTTCTAACTTCATGACCTTTCCGCAGACAATTTACACACAAGCGCTGCCGTTTGACAAAGGAGAACCGCTGGCGAAAAGATTGCGAAACGAGGACAGGCGTAAAGTCTATGGGTCTGACCAGAGCAAAGTAAACAACCCGATTGTGGGGACGGCCGCGAAGATCCCGAAGACGCTGTATTTGAGTGATGCGCCTGGACCTTTGATCGTTTATTAGGTTCATCCCTCATACCGTGGAGGCACATTAGAGTTCGAATTCTCTCTGTTAGGAAGTCATCCAATTCTTTCCACGTGGAAAGGGAGGACTTATCCTTCACGCTTTGCTCCCATAAAGTATGGGTAATTTTGGGTAACCTTTGCAAGCAAATAAACACCAAGATCGGATCTCAATTGTCCGTGGAGACTTCGTAGATGGACATCGCCGAGAGACATCCATTTATACCACGTTGTGCGGACTTAAGTCCCGCACTACTTTCGTTTTCAATTGCTGGCAGCGCAAACAAAACTTTCAGTTGGTTGTGGACTAAAAGACGCGGATTGTCATAAGTATCCCTCAATGCTTTCCGCGCTAAGGCAAAGCTGCGATTAATTAGCGGAAACATTGAAACAACCTCACGCGCCTCTCCGCTTGTTTTTCGAACGAGGTGACATAAACGCTCTATATCGCTCAAACGAGAGTTATTGATGTAGACCGCCGTGAACAGGTCCCTAAAAGTGGGCCACGATAAGAAATCGCCCTCAAAAATATCGGTGTCACACGGCGGCAACGAAAGGTTAGTCATCCCATCACTAGCGAGGTGACCGATATTCATGCGCGAAATCGAGATGTTATTTTCAGAATTTGAGGGAGGCGGACAATCAGCTTGAGTGCTCATATCGCGAGACGCATGAGTCAACGCACTTATATTATGTAGGTTGTTCGAATTTTGCGTCTCCTCGGGATCTGATGGAGCCGAATCACCGAACGAAGAAGTCAAGGACGATCGACGAGATCGTTTGACCTGCAATAGTTTTCGATTAATTACTGTTAGGCAATTCATATATGTTTGATGCGACGCGTCGTATTTGCTATCTACCGCGTCAATGTCATCCTTAGTTGCGTCCTCGGATGACTGCAAAAAGTTAAGACATTTCTCAAACATTTCTTGGGTATTTGCCCACAATTTGTTTAACTCAGCACATCGTATTTCTAGACAAGAAAGATCAAGTTGATCATTTTTTAATTTACTGAAGTGCGCATCGAATTTTACCAGAGCATCCGAAGCCCTGATAAAGAAATCAAGAGGTGTGATTGGTATTTTGAAGTATTGAAAGTAGGACTGTATTCAAAATTCCAACTGAAATCGCAAAGTAGATACCACGAGATAAGACACTAAAAACGATCGAAACAAAGGTAAGGTTGAGTAAAACTCAGAAAACCAACAGGAATGGTGATACAAGACGGATATGGTAAACCTCAATTTGCAAAAAAAGCACGGAAATACAATTTTCCTTCCTAAAAGCCGATCAAAAATCGAAAAAATCGCGTATAGGTATTGAAAGTGTTCAAATATTTCGCGATAATACGCCCAAAAAAAATTAAACTCGATAATTCGTACGACGTCGAGGAAATGTGTAAATCGACGAATATTCAAAATGTATCAAAAATATATCAAAAACAAATATATATAAATAAAAAAGTATGGCAGAATAAACAATTTTGTCGAAAAAATTCTTGCGTTAAGCGTGGTACTATGTCCATATAAAAACAAAGTCGCGAAAAAACTGCGAAATTTTTTCGTTTGTGGTACTATGTTTATTTCAACGCGAAAAAGTAACATATTGCGCCACCACAAATTTAACGCCGCTACAAATTTAATGCCGCCACCGTCACACTCCTATTTGTTTATATTTATTTTTGTCCGCAAGAAACTCAACTGTTGTAAATATTAGAAATAAAATTTCCTAATAAAGAATAATAAATTAAATTATCTTCCGAAATAAAGAAAAAACAATGCAAAGATGTGAAAGGCTAAATAATAATGTTTATGGAATAAACCAGAAGAGCGAAATTCCAATTGGATTGCAGTGCAAAAGCAAACAAAATTTGCAAAACAGTGGAAGGACATGAAACTAAATTTAATAATGTGAAATTTGTCTTGTAATTAGATATGTACATTTATGTTTGTATGTTTATAACAATTGTGTGCAAAAGCCTAAGGAAACAATATGGACGACTATCGTTACTAAAGCAGTAGGACAATGGAATTGGACAGTGCCTGTGTTCTCGATTTGGAAATAGTTGTAAAGAACATACAGAGTAAGTCCTTTCCAGCCATACAAGTTGGAAGAAGATATTCCGTTTATGGATGGAAGTATAATTTATATATGTCAACAAATATAATGTAAATGCTTAAATATAATAATAAAACATATTTTTCGATTAATCAAAACATCATTTTATTTATTTATATTTGTACAACAGTAGGAAATTATTTCGTTATTTATAAAATTGTACTACCCTGACTTTTCATGTCTCACAAACATCGCCACCGCAACAACACAAAATAAATAATTTATGTATAACATTAGCACAATGATCTCCAACAATATTTCCATTCTGACATTTAAATGAACTATTTTCTAAGTCGGCATTATTCCAATTGTTTATTGATTCGAATTTTATCTTTTGTTTGTTTTCAAGAATGTTAGCAAAAAGAAAAAATGCACATGCATATACACACATACATACATATAAAAGTGACACTTTGACACACACACACTTCCAAATTGCAATGCGACTTTATAAAAAAGCGTTCCATTTTCAACTCGAAATAACATTTTGCGAAATTTTGTCGTGCCGAAAAAACATAGTACCCACCTTTACACCGAAATTGAAAATATTCTCTTTAACTATTTTCTCTCGAAAATAACGAAATTTACAGGCCGAATACGGAACGCAAACTACCAATTGTAGTACTTTTGTGTCGAATTATTCACAAATGTAACGACCGTTCACGAAAATTTCAAAACAAAAAAAATATTTCAAAATCGAGCCAAATAATTGATCAGTCAGCGGGTGCACGTCGATTAAGTGCCGAAAACTCATTGAAAAACTATGTTATTCGAATCGAAGACGAAAAAAATTAAAAATTGCACTTTTTTAAAAAAAAAAAGTCGTATTGACTTTGCTTAGGGTGCATGCGAATTAAAAAACTATGTTTAAAATTCACAGAATTAATTGTTTCCAACAAAATTTATTACTTGGACGCGTATGGCGTAACGTGCGTTAGCGCGACGTATGTATGACGTACGTAAACGAGTAACTGGGGTTTAGTCAACTGCAACCCTGTTCGCCGTCCGATAACACGATAATCGAAACTGACAGCTGTCGTAGTACGATCGATATCTAAACAATCGAAAAACAGATGTTCAATCAGGGTTGCCAGAAAAAAATTGCTGATGTCCCCAAATTTTCCCAAGAAAATCCCCAACAGAACCCCAAATAAACAAGTCAAAACTACAAATATCACCAAATGGATCGAAAAACGTTTTTAATTTTTCAAAATTCGTTGTAGTTTTTTTGGCACAGGTCTCCAAAGCTACCTATTTCAGGTATTTCTTTAAAAATACCTTTAGTTAATATTGTCATCTTCTGAACAGTTTCACTCACTACTTTTTGTGTTTGAGGAGGTCAGAATAAAGAAAACATTCTATATCCTTGAAGAGTATCAAATCAGGTTCTTAACTATTACGAACTGATCATAAAAAACTCCAAATAGAGCCTTGATTGACCTTAAAAATATAGCAATTTAATTGAATTTTAGATTCGTCTGTCTAACTAGTGTAACTTCTAATAATTTAAAATGATAATGCATGGCATCTATGGAAATTGCAATGTAGTAATAATTACAGTTATTTAAAAGTTTATATACTTCAGCATCACCATCAATACCTCAAGTCTCATATATATTGTAAATGGTTTTGAAATATATATTTTTTCAGCTATTCATTTGATGACTATTCATACTTAATGGTGCAAATGCTCGGAATATACTTTAATATGATCACAATCTAATCTTAGTAAGAGCCTAAAAAGGTATTTAAACGAAAATACTCGTTAAAAATGGTTCAACTTTCTCGTATAAATTCTTTGCAACTTATTCCTATTCAGTCTTTTTTTATTACAAACTTAACGTTAACGAAAATCTTTCTATTGCATAAAAAACCCCAATAAAATTTACAAAATCCCTAAGAACAACCCCATCCCCAAATTATTTTTTTTATCCCGATTTGCATTGACATACCCCCAGTATTGGGGTCAAAACCCCAGTTCTGGCAACCCTGTGTTCAATAAATCAATAAAGAAAAATGACACTGCGTTTATGTAAATGAAGACCGATTACTCGTATATGCGCGAATTTATGTGCTTTTTTATATATATACCGCGGAGGTACCGACACTATGTACTGGAATTGTATGTACTTTGTGGTGTGTTAGTGCGTGTGTTTTCCTCTTGGAAAATAATCAAATCAGTGGAAATAAAACAGTGGGAAATTCAAACAATTTCCAGCAACTCATTGGGCAAAAACACTTCACTTCAAAAAAATAAATATATTTTTCGATTTAAAAATTGATGTTGCTGCATACGACAGGCGGACGGACGTATGTATGCAGATGTACACGAATGATAGGCACAAGACAGCTACACGGGAGGGGTTTATGTTGTTTAGTTGTAAGACGACCGAATAGCGCGAACCGAACACAATTATTTTTTTGTTTAGAAAAAACAAACTACTGACCTGGAATCTTATTGGTGAAGAAATTTATTGAGATCAATTGGGATGATTGTGAGGATGCGCTGAAAAAAAGTGTACTGAAAATCATTTAAATTTTTAAGTTTTAACTTTTAAGTTTTTTTCTTTGATTTGGCTCCAAAGATAAGGACTATTAAAACAAGTACATCTTGTACTACATTCAAAGTCATAAATCATCTTTAAATCAGGACATCATACGTCTTTGAAAAAACTACGCCTTATACTTCGATGAAAGACTTCACATTTTTAAATCTATTACGCCTTGTACTTCGATGAAAGATTTCACATTTTATATCTATTACGCCTTGTGCATACATTAAATATATAAAATTACTTTCGATTAAGTACATTCTGTAATTAAACCAAGCACATGCTGTACTTTCCACAAGTGTAAAATATGTTTCGTAATATATTTTTTTATTTAATTATTTGTCTAAACGTTCCTGGTAATTTTTGTTATTAGCTTCTTTATAAAATGATTATTTTTTAAATATTTGATTTCGATAAACAGTTTATTGAGTAGCATACCCGTACATACCTAACGATACCCGTAGTCTAGTTCTCTTCATAATAGAGGGAATACTTATTCTAATGGATAAATAAATGATTTCTGGCAAAATTTTTCCTAAAACAAATCGTTCTCTTCGAATGAGCTGCGGTGGCAAATACATTACATAACGTGGTTATTTTTGAGTTGAAATACCAGAGCTGGCGTTTTAAAACTGAACCTTACTGAATGATCGGTGCTGAGCTGTCAAGTAATTGTATTTACCATAACTTTTTGTAAAAAAGTTTGAATTCTATAAAATTATAGAGACTTCTTATTAGGGATGTAACGAATATTCGCATTCGCATATGCGAACGCGAATTATTCGCATCATTTTAAAATTCGCTTTCGCATTCGCAAAAACCATTTTTGGATTATTCGCTTTCGCAAAAATAAATTTCAGTATTCGCTTCCATTTATTAAAGTGTTAAATCTCCTTATTCCCTTCACACAATTTAAAGATATGTGTGTGCTTGTGGTAACAGGAGGTAAAACTATGGAAAACAGTCTTAATACTTGAATATCCTGGAAAAGTATTAATTCAGTTTCTTAAATTTGTTGGTACTAAAGGCTCAAACTATTATTCGCTTTCGCAAAAATGCATATTTCACTATTCGCATTCGCATTCACAAGAAATATATTTCAATATATTTCAAGAAATATATTTCCCTACTTCTTATGCAGGTGAATATCCTAGTTACAACTCAATAACGATTTAAAGACCAAAATAAAACAAACGAAAATACAATATGTGATGTTTTATTCATAAGAGTTACAAAAATGAAATTACAACACTTTCCCTCGGACCTGTTACAAAGATATTTAAAAATATGTATTAATACCAAATTTAAGTTCTAAATTTAACATAATTCTCCATCTTTTTAAATAGATACAGGAGTTTGAATGATTCAAAATCTGCAGCCTTTAACAAGCCTCTTTCACAATTTAGACGTAATTCAAATATTTGTTATATTTGATAAAGACGTAAAATTGCAATATCTGAAAACGATTAGCAATTATTTCAATCACAAATATCTATACAAAATTTCAGCCACCTAGCTCAAGTATTATACATTGTAGCGTAATAACAACAGACGGACATGGATAAATCGTCTTAGAATTTTAAGACGATTAAGTGTATCCGAGATCCAATAAAATATATATTGGATCTCGGATCAATATTTAGAGGTGTTACAAACGGAGTGACAAAATGAATATGCCCCCATCCTATGGTGGAAGGTATAAAAAGAATTCAGTAGAGGCCAAATACTACTTCTGTTAATATTAAAAAAGAAGAAAAAATTTTTAACTGTTTCTATTATATATTTTTTTTCTGCAAATACGCGAATGATCCTTTATTTGTTCCGCTTAAATATCAATAATTGTTAATTATAATTATCCGTTTTTATACAGAATTCACATGTTTTGCATTTTTGTGTGAACTTAGATGATGTATTTCTAAATCTTCTATCATTCTATAAAAAATTTAATCCGACAGCGGAAAAACGTTCGAGCGTTCGTTGTTCCGGCATCGGCTTTATTCCGTTCTTTCTTGAATACATACATACACATATTTACTGTCTATTTGCATTGTTTTTGTCAAAGTAATAAATTCGTAAACGCACATAAGCTCCACTACTCTGAATGTCAGAAAGAGATTTTATGACTCTTTTTGTTATTATTGCGCGTAACTACAACGCACACACTCACATTTTGTAATCTACCACTGAGACAAATCTCATCGTTGTATGAGCAGCCAATCGATATTTCCAGATACATAATTTTTTTCGACTACCTGTGACACACACTCCCGACAAACAGCCGCCGAAACTGTTGCTATTAATGTAGCAAGAACTACACCACTCAACAAGAACTGATTCCAAAAAAATCCAAACAAACTTCACTGTAACTATCACTATTATTCTCAATTTTGCTACCAAAAAGAGTCTAAATTGTCCTCTCGCAGGTAAAAACGATCTCTTAATTTAAAAGATAACTAATCTTTAATTCAAAAAACAAAGAAAAGTTGCCTGAAAATTAAGAGTAAATTGTTTTTAAAAACGTGACATGAGAATTTCTACATTTTTAAGGAAAAAATCTTACAAATTATTAAAATGTGTACTTGAGTTAATAATAGTTGCACTACAATCAATTACTATTTCTTTAATTTTATGACGTAACGATAAAGTCAACATGACATAATGTTATGGACATCTTATCATAGAAGTAAGAAATTTTACTTTAAACGAATTAAAATTTCTTTGAAATCAAGTAAATTTTCTTAAATTTAAAAAAATTTGTTCTTTAAACAAAGGCATCTGTATCTGGTATCTGATTTAAGGGCAATGTTGTTTTTAATTTCATGACAAATTTTTTTTCAGTGTGCCGATGTAGGATGTTGAGGATGATGATTATGTGCTGTAGGTTGAAGTGGAAACCGATTAGTCAGGCCAACGAAATTACTCCGAGGTTAGGCTCAAGGGTTAGTCGCCGCCTGTCGTAGCGAACGGACGTGTTATCGCAGAGCGGATAGTTTTTAACCTATTACGCAATACCTATTCACCTACCTACTACGCAACCAGGAGGTTTGTTGTTTATAAAGCGTAGGTTGAATTGGATGCATCGGTCTCTGGACAGATATTTCTGAGCTCAGTCTGGAAGGCCTATACCGACGTACCTATTACGGGCTAATACTGGCTATGGGGGTGTCTCCCCCAACCAATTTATGATTAAACCAAAAACGACGAAGGAGATTACGGCGCAGGGGAGGGAAAACCCAGTGCCGGCGACAAGCGTTGGTTCACTCACGAGTCATGTGTCGTCGTTATCGAACAACCGTGAGCAAGCAACTTCTACGAGCTTTGGTGACTTGGATCCCGTAGTCGAAAATGAAACAAGAGCATATCCAGCCGCAGGCAAAACAAATGATAAGACAGATGAAGCAGAACCCAGCCGGGGCTTTAAGCAACCCCAGCCTTTAAAAGCCATTGGGGACTCTGACTCTGAATCATCAAATGAAAACAATATCACTATTGTTGCTAACTCAAAGAGACTGTCAGGGGCACAAAGAAGGAAACTGAATAAGTTGAACCGACAGAACCTATTACGGGATGAACCTGACAATTCTACCTCCAATACAAACATGGAGGCCGCTAAAAGAGTCAGATCTCCCGAAGAACATAGCGCTGTGAAAGTGACTAAGAAGAAAAAGGGCTCGCCGTCTTCCAGTAATTCGGATAAGCCTAACGTAACCACACAAAAGGAGGTCTCTAGTCTGGGTCCTTCGATTGTGGGCGGTAAAGTTGACCCAATAACGCAGTTCAAGTCAACCAAATCATCCGTTAAGGATGAGGCTTTAACCAAAAAGACTCTACAGACACGGAAAAATCAATTGGCCATAAAGAAGGGTAAGAAGCCACCGTCTTATTCTAATATAGCTAAACAACATTTTCGAGACGATCTATGCTACGCCATAATTGATAGCAGTAGTGCATCTGGCAGAAGCGGAATACGTCCTCGAATCTAAGGATGAACCACCAATCGAAGTAATGAGTTCAAAGTTTGAGAGGGGTGTTTTGATGCTAAGGCTGGCATCACAACGCTGCGCTGGTGTCCTCGTAAAACTTGTGGATAGCTTCCCCTCACCGAAAATCTTTCTATTGCATAAAAAACCCCAATAAAATTTACAAAATCCCCTAAGAACAACCCCATCCCCAAATTATTTTTTTTATCCCGATTTGCATTGACATACCCCCAGTATTGGGGTCAAAACCCCAGTTCTGGCAACACTGTGTTCAATAAATCAAAAAAGAAAAATGACACTGTAAAAAATGACACTTATGTAAATGAAGACCAATTACTCGTATATGCGCGAATTTATGTGCTTTTTTATATATATACCGCGGAGGTACCGACACTATGTACTGGAATTGTATGTACTTTGTGGTGTGTTAGTGTGTGTGTGTGTGTTTTCCTTTTGGAAAATAAACAAATCAGTGGAAATAAAACAGTGGGAAATTGAAACAAATGTGTGTGCAAATGAGTTCAATTTCGAGAGGAATCACACCACACTGACCAAAACACAAACAATTTCCAGCAACTCATTGGGAAAAACACTTCACTTCAAAAAAATAATTATATTTTTCGATTTAAAAATTGATGTTGCTGCATACGACAGGCGGACGGACGTATGTATGCAGATGTACACGAATGATAGGCACAAGACAGCTACACGGGAGGGGTTTATGTTGTTTAGTTGTAAGACGACCGAATAGCGCGAACCGAACACAATTATTTTTTTGTTTAGAAAAAACAAACTACTGACCTGGAATCTTATTGGTGAAGAAATTTATTGAGATCAATTGGGATGATTGTGAGGATGCGCTGAAAAAAAGTGTACTGAAAATCATTTAAATTTTTAAGTTTTAACTTTTAAGTTTTTTTCTTTGATTTGGCTCCAAAGATAAAGACTATTAAAACAAGTACATCTTGTACTACATTCAAAGTCATAAATCATCTTTAAATCAGGACATCATACGTCTTTGAAAAAACTACGCCTTATACTTCGATGAAAGACTTCACATTTTTAAATCTATTACGCCTTGTACTTCGATGAAAGATTTCACATTTTATATCTATTACGCCTTGTGCATACATTAAATATATAAAATTACTTTAGATTAAGTACATTCTGTAATTAAACCAAGCACATGCTGTACTTTCCACAAGTGTAAAATATGTTTCGTAATATATTTTTTTTATTTAATTATTTGTCTAAACGTTCCTGGTAACACTAGCCAACAGTCGTTTTGTTATTTGGTTCTAGTATAGTTTTTCTCATTGATTTTGACCTATTGAACACGAAAATGAGTTTTAAAAATTTTTCTGTCGATTGGTTTTCGAGATACAAATTTTTGAACTTTTTTTTTTAAATTTTTGGAGGTACACTTACAATTTTGAGCATATCTTTCGTCTTCTTTGACGTATTTGATCCTAATACTACTCAAATTAAAGCAAATTGAGCCGTCTACAACTCATTCTCAGAAAATTTTCAAATCGGGTGAGTAGTTTTGATGTTGGCGGCTTAAAAAGGTTAAAAAACTGCGTTTTTTTAGTAAAAATGTGGCAGAAAAATTCATATAAAAATGCATATAAAAATTCATATAAAATATAAAACGCGATGCTAACAGCGATTTTGGTTTTTTACGTATAGCTGGCATTTTTCCAAAGAAAATAAGCACTTACTTAACAAAATCTGACAACAAATGGCGGACTTATATTTTTTTGGTATAAGACCGAAATTCCGCTATTTCACGATATTTTGATTTTCATTATTTGCACAGCTAACCTACTAGGAAGGATCGAAAAAGCAAGTTTTTTATAATCCTTTTGGAATAGAACGGAACAGTTGCTCCTATACATAAGTTACTTCTGTTAAAAATTTCACCACCCTGGGTTAATGTCTTCTATTCTGGCAAGGGATGTGAAATTTCAAAAATTTAGTGAAATCAGCAATTTTTTTTTTTGAATTTTTTTTCAAATGTCACAGCACTTTGCAGTTTTGATAAAATTTTTAAAATAATATTAATAACACAAATATTTCATAATTGTAAAAAACCTATTTACAATACCGTAGGGACGTTTCGTCGAAAATGGTATAATGAAAATGCAGAACATAGAAACACAGGTGCATTTTACGATACGAATTTTGGCAAACCCACTTTACATGTACAAAATTGTTTGGAAAAAACGTTTACGTAAATTTTATGATTCTCAGAATTAAAAAAACTAAGTAATACACAAATATTTATTTAATTTTTATGATTGTGGTTGCAGAGTAATATACGCTTCTGAATGTGCGTGGACGCTCTTCGTGTTCCTTTATGACTGCTACTCCGTTCACAGTCAATTAAAGGGAAAAAAGGGAATTACACTTTTTTATTGATGTGTGTTTTCCCGATGGCTACCTGTATCGGATTTTTTTACAGAAATTCCCCCCACATTTGTGAGTGGTCATTATTTGGAAACTTTTCCACAATTTGAAACGCACACTTGCTGAATCAGGTATATAGCCACCCTTAAAAGATGCGCCCATTCATAAGTACCTGTCAGTAAAATATTGTAACATACTTAGTATTTATAGGTGTTCATTTATCGTTTTTTGTCATTCAACAAGTGTCTACGAACGCGAGTAGTACGAGTAAAAAGTGAAACAAATTGAATTTAAGTGCATATAATACCTACCCAACAAGTAAGACAATGAGTAAAAGACTACGTGTGTTCGAGTGTTTCAACAATCCAGACAATTTCTACAATGTTTGTGGCGAGTTTATAAAGAATAATCACGCACACACGTTTACTCCAGCAGTGCAATTGCACTATTTGAATTATTTTGGTATTTCACCAAATATCACAGAACCATGGACACCTAAGTCGCTATGTGATCTTTGCTATATAATCCTAACCAACTGGGCAGCTGGCGGAAGGTAAGAATTTTTATTTAAACACATTAAGCAAAGCAAATATAGTAATTTATTTTAATTTTAGGCGCCATATGAAATTCGATACACCAATGATGTGGAAAAAGCCGCTATGCCATTCCACAGACTGTTATTTTTGCCTCACCACAAACAGTGGGATACGGAGATTTTTAAAATGGAACTACGCTCAAGTGGGATCGTTTGCACTTCCAGTACCACATTCGAATGATGTACCATATCCAGTGTGCCCTGGTGCATCTCTTCAAAAAGCAGAATCGTCAGATCAAGAGTCCGAGTCAAGTGCAAGCGAATTTGGGTCGTGCAGAAAGCGAAAATTACTGTCACAGGCCGAACTAAACGATTGGGTGCGCGATTTTGGTCTCACTAAGGAGAAATCCGAACTTTTTGCGTCTCGGATGGTACAGTGTGGATTTGCGGATTCAGAAGTGAAAGTAACAGCGTACAGGAAGCGTCACCAGCAGTATGCAAAATTTTATACAAAGAAAGACGAAATATGTTTTTGCAGCGACATTTCCGGCTTGTTCCAAGAGCTTCACCAAATTCACAACCCCAATGAATGGAGGTTGTTTATTGACAGCAACAAAGAGAGCTTGAAGGCAGTTCTCTTACATAATGGGAATGAAAAGCCATATCTTCCTATTGCTCATGCGGTTCATTCAAAGGAGAACTATGAAACTATGAACATTTTGCTGAAATGCATAGAGTATAGCAAATATAATTGGAAAATATGCGCCGACCTCAAAGTTGTGGCCATTCAGTGTGGACTCCAAGGAGGCTATACGCGATATTGCTGTTTTCTGTGCCTTTGGAATAGCCGCGCTGATGATCAGCATTATATTCAAAAAAAATGGCCGGAACGAACGAAACCTGTAGTTGGAGAAGCGAATGTTCAGCGCAAACCACTAATAGAGAACCGTGAAAATATAATACTTCCGCCGCTGCACATAAAATTGGGTTTGATAAAAAATTTTGCCAAAAAATTGGACAAAGAAGGTGAAGCTTTTGCCTATTTACGGTCAATTTTCCCTTACCTTTCGCTGGCAAAAATTAAAGAAGGAGTCTTCGCAGGACCCGAGATAAAAAAAATGTTGAAAGATGAAACATTCCCGAAGCTGTTATCACCCATCGAAGCCGCAGCATGGAATTCCTTCAGGCTTGTTGTGGAAAACTTTTTAGGAAACAACAAAAGCGATAATAATAAGGACATAGTTGAGGATCTGGTAAAGAACTATGAAGAAATGGGTAGGTTTTTTTGAAACAAATGTTAATTTAAATAGCGTTTTAATTCTCGTTTTTTTCATTTTTGGGTAGGAGTGCACATGTCACTTAAAATACACTTTCTGCATTCTCATTTGGATTTTTTCCCTGAGAATTTAGGAGACGTGAGCGACGAACACGGCGAGCGCTTTCATCAGGAATTGAAGGCTATGGAACGACGCTATCAGGGCATCTATGACACGGCTATGATGGGTGACTACATTTGGATCCTAATACGTGAGACCAATTGCAGCGAATACAAAAAACAAAGAAGAAGTCAGCTGTTTTTCCACATGGCATAAAATGTACAGTTATATCTTTGTTTCTACTCATTTTTTTTTGGGCGTTGATTTGGTTAATTTCGTTAGTTTAGCTAACCTGGCACATCCATTTCTAATTGTGCCATACATTGAGTATGTAGTGCTCTAAATAAATTAAAAAATAATATACTAAGACTAATTTGTTTATTTTAAATTAAGTTCAAATGTATTTATTCGTTTGCGTTGGGTAGGTAAGCTGTGCAAATAATGAAAATCAAAATATCGTGAAATAGCGGAATTTCGGTCTTATACCAAAACAATTATAAGTCCGCCATTTGTTGTCAGATTTTGTTAAGTAAGTGCTTATTTTCTTTGGAAAAATGCCAGCTATACGTAAAAAAAACCAAAATCGCTGTTAGCATCGCGTTTTATATTTTATATGAATTTTTATATGAATTTTTCTGCCACATTTTTACTAAAAAAACGCAGTTTTTTAACCTTTTTAAGCCGCCAACATCAAAACTACTCACCCGATTTGAAAATTTTCTGAGAATGAGTTGTAGACGGCTCAATTTGCTTTAATTTGAGTAGTAGTAGGATCAAATACGTCAAAGAAGACGAAAGATATGCTCAAAATTGTAAGTGTACCTCCAAAAATTTAAAAAAAAGTTCAAAAATTTGTATCTCGAAAACCAATCGACAGAAAAATTTTTAAAACTCATTTTCGTGTTTAGTAGGTCAAAATCAATGAGAAAAAGTATGCTAGAAACAAATAACAGAGAAAATTTTGTTATTTGTGACCTAGTGTAATTTTTGTTATTAGCTTCTTTATAAAATGATTATTTTTTAAATATTTGATTTCGATAAACAGTTTATTGAGTAGCATACCCGTACATACCTAACGATACCCGTAGTCTAGTTCTCTTCATAATAGAGGGAATACTTATTCTAATGGATAAATAAATGATTTCTGGCAAAATTTTTCCTAAAACAAATCGTTCTCTTCGAATGAGCTGCGGTGGCAAATACATTACATAACGTGGTTATTTTTGAGTTGAAATACCAGAGCTGGCGTTTTAAAACTGAACCTTACTGAATGATTGGTGCTGAGCTGTCAAGTAATTGTATTTGCCATACCTTTTTGTAAAAAAGTTTGAATTCTATAAAATTATAGAGACTTCTTATTAGGGATGTAACGAATATTCGCATTCGCATATGCGAACGCGAATTATTCGCATCATTTTAAAATTCGCTTTCGCATTCGCAAAAACCATCTTTGGGTTATTCGCTTTCGCAAAAATATATTTCAGTATTCGCTTCCATTTATTAAAGTGTTAAATCTCCTTATTCCCTTCACACAATTTAAAGGTATGTGTGTGCTTGTGGTAACAGGAGGTAAAACTATGGAAAACAGTCTTAATACTTGAATATCCTGGAAAAGTATCAATTCAGTTCCTTACATTTTCGCTTTCGCAAAAATGCATATTTCACTATTCGCATTCGCAAGAAATATATTTCAATGTTCGCTTTCGCTAAAGCCACTTTCGTTGCATCCCTACTTCTTATGCAGGTGAATATCCTAGTTACAACTCAATAACGATTTAAAGACCAAAATAAAACAAACGAAAATACAATATGTGATGTTTTATTCATAAGAGTTACAAAAATGAAATTACAACACTTTCCCTCGGACCTGTTACAAAGATATTTAAAAATATGTATTAATACCAAATTTAAGTTCTAAATTTAACATAATTCTCCATCTTTTTAAATAGATACAGGAGTTTGAATGATTCAAAATCTGCAGCCTTTAACAAGCCTCTTTCACAATTTAGACGTAATTCAAATATTTGTTATATTTGATAAATATTTGTTATATTTGTTATATTTGCAATATCTGAAAACGATTAGCAATTATTTCAATCACAAATATCTATACAAAATTTCAGCCACCTAGCTCAAGTATTATACATTGTAGCGTAATAACAACAGACGGACATGGATAAATCGTCTTAGAATTTTAAGGCGATTAAGTGTATCCGAGATCCAATAAAATATATATTGGATCTCGGATCAATATTTAGAGTTGTTACAAACGGAGTGACAAAATGAATATGCCCCCATCCTATGGTGGAGGGTATAAAAAGATTTCAGTAGAGGCCAAATACTACTTCTGTTAATATTAAAAAAAAGAAGAAAAATTTTTTAACTGTTTCTATTATATAATTTTTTTTCTGCAAATACGCGAATGATCCTTTATTTGTTCCGCTTAAATATCAATAATTGTTAATTCTAATTATCCGTTTTTATACAGACTTCACATGTTTTGCATTTTTGTGTGAACTTAGATGATGTATTTCTAAATCTTCTATCATTCTATAAAAAATTTAATCCGACAGCGGAAAAACGTTCGAGCGTTCGTTGTTCCGGCATCGGCTTTATTCCGTACTTTCTTGAATACATACATACACATATTTACTGTCTATTTGCATTGTTTTTGTCAAAGTAATAAATTCGTAAACGCACATAAGCTCCACTACTCTGAATGTCAGAAAGAGATTTTATGACTCTTTTTGTTATTATTGCGCGTAACTACAACGCACACACTCACACTTTGTAATCTACCACTGCGACAAATCTCATCGTTGTATGAGCAGCCAATCGATATTTCCAGATACATAATTTTTTTCGACTACCTGTGACACACACTCCCGACAAACAGCCGCCGAAACTGTTGCTATTAATGTAGGATTAAAAACGTACACTCGCATAAGCGCACACAACCTTTCTCTACCACCACTCAACAAGAACTGATTCCAAAAAAATCCAAACAAACTTCACTGTAACTATCACTATTATTCTCAATTTTGCGACCAAAAAGAGTCTAAATTGTCCTCTCGCAGGTAAAAGCGATCTCTTAATTTAAAAGATAACTAATCTTTAATTCAAAAAACAAAGAAAAGTGGCCTGAAAATTAAGAGTAAATTGTTTTTAAAAACATGACATGAGAATTTCTACATTTTTAAGGAAAAAATCTTACAAATTATTAAAATGTGTACTTGAGTTAATAATAGTTGCACTACAATCAATTACTATTTCTTTAATTTTATGACGTAACGTTAAAGTCAACATGACATAATGTTATGGACATCTTATCATAGAAGTAAGAAATTTTACTTTAAACGAATTAAAATTTCTTTGAAATCAAGTAAATTTTCTTAAATTTAAAAAAAAATTTTCTTTAAACAAAGACAGATTAAATATCTGATTTAAGGGCAATGTTGTTTTTAATTTCATGACAAATTTTTTTTTCAGTGTGCCGATGTAGGATGTTGAGGATGATGATTATGTGCTGTAGGTTGAAGTGGAAACCGATTAGTCAGGCCAACGAAATTACTCCGAGGTTAGGCTCAAGGGTCAGTCGCCGCCTGTCGTAGCGAACGGACGTGTTATCGCAGAGCGGATAGTTTTTAACCTATTACGCAATACCTATTCACCTACCTACTACGCAACCAGGAGGTTTGTTGTTTATAAAGCGTAGGTTGATTTGGATGCATCGGTCTCTGGACAGATATTTCTGAGCTCAGTCTGGAAGGCCTATACCGACGTACCTATTACGGGCTAATACTGGCTATAGGGGTATCTCCCCCAACCAATTTATGATTAAACCAAAAACGACTAAGGAGATTACGGCGCAGGGGAGGGAAAACCCAGTGCCGGCGACAAGCGTTGATTCACTCACGAGTCATGTGTCGTCGTTATCAAACAATCGTGAGCAAGCAACTTCTACGAGCTTTGGTGCCTTGGATCCCGTAGTCGAAAATGAAACAAGAGCACATCCAGCCGCAGGCAAAACAAATGATAAGATAGATGAAGCAGAACCCAGCCGGGGCTTAAGCAACTTTAAAAGCCATTGGGGACTCTGACTCTGAATCATCAAATGAAAACAATATTACTATTGTTGCTAACTCAAAGAGACTGTCAGGGGCACAAAGAAGGAAACTGAATAAGTTGAACCGACAGAACCTATTACGGGATGAACCTGACAATTCTACCACCAATACAAGCATGGAGGCCGCTAAAAGAGTCAGATCTCCCGAAGAACATAGCGCTGTGAAAGTGACTAAGAAGAAAAAGGGCTCGCCGTCTTCCAGTAATTCGGATAAGCCTAACGTAACCACACAAAAGGAGGTCTTTAGTCTGGGTCCTTCGATTGTGGGCGGTAAAGTTGACCCAATAACGCAGTTCAAGTCAACCAAATCATCCGTTAAGGATGAGGCTTTAACCAAAAAGACTCTACAGACACGGAAAAATCAATTGGCCATAAAGAAGGGTAAGAAGCCACCGTCTTATTCTAATATAGCTAAACAACATTTTCGAGACGATCTATGCTACGCCATAATTGATAGCAGTAGTGCATCTGGCAGAATCCCCGAAGACCAAAAGAGTAACTTCGAAGATTTGGTCTATACGAGGGTAGCGGAATACGTCCTCGAATCTAAGGATGAACCACCAATCGAAGTAATGAGTTCCAAGTTTGAGAGGGGTGTTTTGATGCTAAGGCTGGCATCACAACGCTGCGCTGGTGTCCTCGTAAAACTTGTGGATAGCTTCCCCTCACCGAAAATCTTTCTATTGCATAAAAAACCCCAAGAAACCCCAATAAAATTTACAAAATCCCCTAAGAACAACCCCATCCCCAAATTATTTTTTTTATCCCGATTTGCATTGTCATAACCCCAGTATTGGGGTCAAAACCCCAGTTCTGGCAACCCTGTGTTCAATAAATGAATAAAGAAAAATGACACTGCGTTTATGTAAATGAAGACCGATTACTCGTATATGCGCGAATTTATGTGCTTTTTTATATATATACCGCGGAGGTACCGACACTATGTACTGGAATTGTATGTACTTTGTGGTGTGTTAGTGTGTGTGTTTTCCTTTTGGAAAATAAACAAATCAGTGGAAATAAAACAGTGGGAAATTGAAACAAATGTGTGTGCAAATGAGTTCAATTTCGAGAGGAATCACACCACACTGACCAAAACACAAACAATTTCCAGCAACTCATTGGGCAAAAACACTTCAATTCAAAAAAATAAATATATTTTTCGATTTAAAAATTGATGTTGCTGCATACGACAGGCGGACGGACGTATGTATGCAGATGTACACGAATGATAGGCACAAGACAGCTACACAGGAGGGGTTTATGTTGTTTAAAAAAAGTGTACTGAAAATCATTTAAATTTTTAAGTTTTAACTTTTAAGTTTTTTTCTTTGATTTGGCTCCAAATATAAAGACTATTAAAAAAGTACATCTTGTACTACATTCAAAGACATAAATCATCTTTAAATCAGGACATCATACGTCTTTGAAAAAACTACGCCTTATACTTCGATGAAAGACTTCACATTTTTAAATCTATTACGCCTTGTACTTCGATGAAAGATTTCACATTTTATATCTATTACGCCTTGTGCATACATTAAATATATAAAATTACTTTAGATTAAGTACATTCTGTAATTAAACCAAGCACATGCTGTACTTTCCACAAGTGTAAAATATGTTTCGTAATATATTTTTTTTATTTAATTATTTGTCTAAACGTTCCTGGTAATTTTTGTTATTAGCTTCTTTATAAAATGATTATTTTTTAAATATTTGATTTCGATAAACAGTTTATTGAGTAGCATACCCGTTCATACCTAACGATACCCGTAGTCTAGTTTTCTTCATAATAGAGTGAATACTTATTCTAATGGATAAATAAATGATTTATGGCAAAATTTTTCCTAAAACAAATCGTTCTCTTCGAATGAGCTGCGGTGGCAAACACATTACTTAACGTGGTTATTTTTGAGTTGAAATACCAGAGCTGGCGTTTTAAAACTGAACCTTACTGAATGATTGGTGCTGAGCTGTCAAGTAATTGTATTTGCCATACCTTTTTGTAAAAAAATTTGAATTCTATAAAATTATAGAGACTTCTTATTAGGGATGTAACGAATATTCGCATTCGCATATGCGAACGAGAATTATTCGCATCATTTTAAAATTCGCTTTCGCATTCGCAAAAACCATCTTTGGATTATTCGCTTTCGCAAAAATATATTTCAGTATTCACTTCCATTTATTAAAGTGTTAAATCTCCTTATTCCCTTCACACAATTTGAAGATATGTGTGTGCTTGTGGTAACAGGAGGTAAAACTATGGAAAACAGTCTTAATACTTGAATATCCTGGAAAAGTATCAATTCAGTTCCTTAAATTTGTTGGTACTAAAGGCTCAAACTATTATTCGCTTTCGCAAAAATGCATATTTCACTATTCGCATTCACAAGAAATATATTTCAATGTTCGCTTTCGCTAAAGCCACTTTCGTTACATCCCTACTTCTTATGCAGGTGAATATCCTAGTTACAACTCAATAACGATTTAAAGACCAAAATAAAACAAACGAAAATACAATATGTGATGTTTTATACATAAGAGTTACAAAAATGAAATTACAACACTTTCCCTCGGACCTGTTACAAAGATATTTAAAAATATGTATTAATACCAAATTTAAGTTCTAAATTTAACATAATTCTCCATCTTTTTAAATAGATACAGGAGTTTGAATGATTCAAAATCTGCAGCCTTTAACAAGCCTCTTTCACAATTTAGACGTAATTCAAATATTTGTTATATTTGATAAAGACGTAAAATTGCAATATCTGAAAACGATTAGCAATTATTTCAATCACAAATATCTATACAAAATTTCAGCCACCTAGCTCAAGTATTATACATTGTAGCGTAATAACAACAGACGGACATGGATAAATCGTCTTAGAATTTTAAGACGATTAAGTATATATATTTTATTGGATCTCGGATCAATATTTAGAGGTGTTACAAACGGAGTGACAAAATGAATATGCCCCATCCTATGGTGGAGGGTATAAAAACAATTCAGTAGAGGCCAAATACTACTTCTGTTAATATTAAAAAAGAAGAAAAAATTTTTAACTGTTTCTATTATATATTTTTTTTCTGCAAATACGCGAATAATCCTTTATTTGTTCCGCTTAAATATCAATAATTGTTAGTTATAATTATCCGTTTTTATACAGACTTCACATGTTTTGCATTTTTGTGTGAACTTAGATGATGTATTTCTAAATCTTCTATCATTCTATAAAAAAATTAATCCGACAGCGGAAAAACGAGCGTTCGTTGTTCCGGCATCGGCTTTATTCCGTTCTTTCTTGAATACATACATACACATATTTACTGTCTATTTGCATTGTTTTTGTCAAAGTAATAAATTCGTAAACGCACATAAGCTCCACTACTCTGAATGTCAGAAAGAGATTTTATGACTCTTTTTGTTATTATTGCGCGTAACTACAACGCACACACTCACATTTTGTAATCTACCACTGAGACAAATCTCATCGTTGTATGAGCAGCCAATCGATATTTCCAGATACATAATTTTTTTCGACTACCTGTGACACACACTCCCGACAAACAGCCGCCGAAACTGTTGCTATTAATGTAGGATTAAAAACGTACACTCGCATAAGCGCACACAACCTTTCTCTACCACCAACCTTTCTCTTAATTTAAAAGATAACTAATCTTTAATTCAAAAAACAAAGAAAAGTGGCCTGAAAATTAAGAGTAAATTGTTTTTAAAAACATGACATGAGAATTTCTACATTTTTAAGGAAAAAATCTTACAAATTATTAAAATGTGTACTTGAGTTAATAATCAATTACTATTTCTTTAATTTTATGACGTAACGTTAAAGTCAACATGACATAATGTTATGGACATCTTATCATAGAAGTAAGAAATTTTACTTTAAACGAATTAAAATTTCTTTGAAATCAAGTAAATTTTCTTAAATTTAAAAAAAAATTGTTCTTTAAACAAAGACAGATTAAATATCTGATTTAAGGGCAATGTTGTTTTTAATTTCATGACAAATTTTTTTTCAGTGTGCCGATGTAGGATTTTGAGGATGATGATTATGTGCTGTAGGATGAAGTGGAAACCGATTAGTCAGGCCAACGAAATTACTCCGAGGTTAGGCTCAAGGGTCAGTCGCCGCCTGTCGTAGCGAACGGACGTGTTATCGCAGAGCGGATAGTTTTTAACCTATTACGCAATACCTATTCACCTACCTACTACGCAACCAGGAGGTTTGTTGTTTATAAAGCGTAGGTTGAATTGGATGCATCGGTCTCTGGACAGATATTTCTGAGCTCAGTCTGGAAGGCCTATACCGACGTACCTATTACGGGCTAATACTGGCTATGGGGGTGTCTCCCCCAACCAATTTATGATTAAACCAAAAACGACGAAGGAGATTACGGCGCAGGGGAGGGAAAACCCAGTGCCGGCGACAAGCGTTGATTCACTCACGAGTCATGTGTCGTCGTTATCGAACAACCGTGAGCAAGCAACTTCTACGAGCTTTGGTGCCTTGGATCCCGTAGTCGAAAATGAAACAAGAGCATATCCAGCCGCAGGCAAAACAAATGATAAGACAGATGAAGCAGAACCCAGCCGGGGCTTTAAGCAACCCCAGCCTTTAAAAGCCATTGGGGACTCTGACTCTGAATCATCAAATGAAAACAATATCACTATTGTTGCTAACTCAAAGAGACTGTCAGGGGCACAAAGAAGGAAACTGAATAAGTTGAACCGACAGAACCTATTACGGGATGAACCTGACAATTCTACCTCCAATACAAACATGGAGGCCGCTAAAAGAGTCAGATCTCCCGAAGAACATAGCGCTGTGAAAGTGACTAAGAAGAAAAAGGGCTCGCCGTCTTCCAGTAATTCGGATAAGCCTAACGTAACCACACAAAAGGAGGTCTCTAGTCTGGGTCCTTCGATTGTGGGCGGTAAAGTTGACCCAATAACGCAGTTCAAGTCAACCAAATCATCCGTTAAGGATGAGGCTTTAACCAAAAAGACTCTACAGACACGGAAAAATCAATTGGCCATAAAGAAGGGTAAGAAGCCACCGTCTTATTCTAATATAGCTAAACAACATTTTCGAGACGATCCATGCTACGCCATAATTGATAGCAGTAGTGCATCTGGCAGAATCCCCGAAGACCAAAAGAGTAACTTCGAAGATTTGGTCGAAGTAATGAGTTCCAAGTTTGAGAGGGGTGTTTTGATGCTAAGGCTGGCATCACAACGCTGCGCTGGTGTCCTCGTAAAACTTGTGGATAGCTTCCCCTCACCGAAAATCTTTCTATTGCATAAAAAACCCCAATAAAATTTACAAAATCCCCTAAGAACAACCCCATCCCCAAATTATTTTTTTTATCCCGATTTGCATTGACATACCCCCAGTATTGGGGTGAAAACCCCAGTTCTGGCAACACTGTGTTCAATAAATCAAAAAAGAAAAATGACACTGTAAAAAATGACACTTATGTAAATGAAGACCAATTACTCGTATATGCGCGAATTTATGTGCTTTTTTATATATATACCGCGGAGGTACCGACACTATGTACTGGAATTGTATGTACTTTGTGGTGTGTTAGTGTGTGTGTGTGTGTTTTCCTTTTGGAAAATAAACAAATCAGTGGAAATAAAACAGTGGGAAATTGAAACAAATGTGTGTGCAAATGAGTTCAATTTCGAGAGGAATCACACCACACTGACCAAAACACAAACAATTTCCAGCAACTCATTGGGAAAAACACTTCACTTCAAAAAAATAAATATATTTTTCGATTTAAAAATTGATGTTGCTGCATACGACAGGCGGACGGACGTATGTATGCAGATGTACACGAATGATAGGCACAAGACAGCTACACGGGAGGGGTTTATGTTGTTTAGTTGTAAGACGACCGAATAGCGCGAACCGAACACAATTATTTTTTTGTTTAGAAAAAACAAACTACTGACCTGGAATCTTATTGGTGAAGAAATTTATTGAGATCAATTGGGATGATTGTGAGGATGCGCTGAAAAAAAGTGTACTGAAAATCATTTAAATTTTTAAGTTTTAACTTTTAAGTTTTTTTCTTTGATTTGGCTCCAAAGATAAAGACTATTAAAAAAAGTACATCTTGTACTACATTCAAAGTCATAAATCATCTTTAAATCAGGACATCATACGTCTTTGAAAAAACTACGCCTTATACTTCGATGAAAGACTTCACATTTTTAAATCTATTACGCCTTGTACTTCGATGAAAGATTTCACATTTTATATCTATTACGCCTTGTGCATACATTAAATATATAAAATTACTTTAGATTAAGTACATTCTGTAATTAAACCAAGCACATGCTGTACTTTCCACAAGTGTAAAATATGTTTCGTAATATATTTTTTTTATTTAATTATTTGTCTAAACGTTCCTGGTAATTTTTGTTATTAGCTTCTTTATAAAATGATTATTTTTTAAATATTTGATTTCGATAAACAGTTTATTGAGTATCATACCCGTACATACCTAACGATACCCGTAGTCTAGTTTTCTTCATAATAGAGGGAATACTTATTCTAATGGATAAATAAATGATTTATGGCAAAATTTTTCCTAAAACAAATCGTTCTCTTCGAATGAGCTGCGGTGGCAAACACATTACTTAACGTGGTTATTTTTGAGTTGAAATACCAGAGCTGGCGTTTTAAAACTGAACCTTACTGAATGATTGGTGCTGAGCTGTCAAGTAATTGTATTTGCCATACCTTTTTGTAAAAAAATTTGAATTCTATAAAATTATAGAGACTTCTTATTAGGGATGTAACGAATATTCGCATTCGCATATGCGAACGTGAATTATTCGCATCATTTTAAAATTCGCTTTCGCATTCGCAAAAACCATCTTTGGATTATTCGCTTTCGCAAAAATATATTTCAGTATTCACTTCCATTTATTAAAGTGTTAAATCTCCTTATTCCCTTCACACAATTTGAAGATATGTGTGTGCTTGTGGTAACAGGAGGTAAAACTATGGAAAACAGTCTTAATACTTGAATATCCTGGAAAAGTATTAATTCAGTTTCTTAAATTTGTTGGTACTAAAGGCTCAAACTATTATTCGTTTTCGCAAAAATGCATATTTCACTATTCGCATTCGCATTCACAAGAAATATATTTCAATGTTCGCTTTCGCTAAAGCCACTTTCGTTACATCCCTACTTCTTATGCAGGTGAATATCCTAGTTACAACTCAATAACGATTTAAAGACCAAAATAAAACAAACGAAAATACAATATGTGATGTTTTATTCATAAGAGTTACAAAAATGAAATTACAACACTTTCCCTCGGACCTGTTACAAAGATATTTAAAAATATGTATTAATACCAAATTTAAGTTCTAAATTTAACATAATTCTCCATCTTTTTAAATAGATACAGGAGTTTGAATGATTCAAAATCTGCAGCCTTTAACAAGCCTCTTTCACAATTTAGACGTAATTCAAATATTTGTTATATTTGATAAAGACGTAAAATTGCAATATCTGAAAACGATTAGCAATTATTTCAATCACAAATATCTATACAAAATTTCAGCCACCTAGCTCAAGTATTATACATTGTAGCGTAATAACAACAGACGGACATGGATAAATCGTCTTAGAATTTTAAGACGATTAAGTATATATATATTTTATTGGATCTCGGATCAATATTTAGAGGTGTTACAAACGGAGTGACAAAATGAATATGTCCCCATCTTATGGTGGAGGGTATAAAAACAATTCAGTAGAGGCCAAATACTACTTATGTTAATATTAAAAAAAGAAGAAAAATTTTTTAACTGTTTCTATTATATATTTTTTTTTCTGCAAATAATCCTTTATTTGTTCCGCTTAAATATCAATAATTGTTAGTTATAATTATCCGTTTTTATACAGACTTCACATGTTTTGCATTTTTGTGTGAACTTAGATGATGTATTTCTAAATCTTCTATCATTCTATAAAAAATTTAATCCGACAGCGGAAAAACGTTCGAGCGTTCGTTGTCCCGGCATCGGCTTTATTCCGTTCTTTCTTGAATACATACATACACATATTTAATGTCTATTTGCATTGTTTTTGTCAAAGTAATAAATTCGTAAACGCACATAAGCTCCACTACTCTGAATGTCCGAAAGAGATTTTATGACTCTTTTTGTTATTATTGCGCGTAACTACAACGCACACACTCACATTTTGTAATCTACCACTGAGACAAATCTCATCGTTGTATGAGCAGCCAATCGATATTTCCAGATACATAATTTTTTTCGACTACCTGTGACACACACTCCCGACAAACAGCCGCCGAAACTGTTGCTATTAATGTAGGATTAAAAACGTACACTCGCATAAGCGCACACAACCTTTCTCTACCACCAATCAACAAGAACTGATTCCAAAAAATTCCAAACAAACTTCACTGTAACTATCACTATTATTCTCAATTTTGCGACCAAAAAGAGTCTAAATTGTCCTCTCGCAGGTAAAAGCGATCTCTTAATTTAAAAGATAACTAATCTTTAATTCAAAAAACAAAGAAAAGTGGCCTGAAAATTAAGAGTAAATTGTTTTTAAAAACATGACATGAGAATTTCTACATTTTTAAGGAAAAAATCTTACAAATTATTAAAATGTGTACTTGAGTTAATAATAGTTGCACTACAATCAATTACTACCCAGCAAAAAATAAAAGAAGTACTTCCAAAAGAATAACATTATAAGTACTTCCAAATCATAAGTATGAACTTTTTTCGACATTTAGTGAAGTTCTTCTAAATAACTAACCAAAATGTAATTTCAGAATATAAATTATTAACCCTAGAATGCATAATTTCAAAACGATTGGATGTAAAATAAAGTTTCTGAAGAGATAAAAGTCCAGATCGGAGGAACATATATATGAGGGTTATGAAATATATGTAAAATACTGCTCTTTACCCTTGGTTAAAATGCTTAGTTATATGAATATTGTAATTTATGTTTAATTGGCCAGACGGCTTTGAATTACAAGTTTTGTACGAAATAAATGAAATGAAATGAAATATATATTTATATGGCGGCTATATCAGAATTAGTGAATGATTCTGGAAGCTAGTCAAATTTCGATTCAGTCGACTAGGTCGATTAATCGGAGCTAAAAGTCATTTCAAAGTACTGATTTTCTTCGAAATATGTTAAATTGTGGAATTGTAGTACATTGGATTGCGATAAAAACTGAATTTATTAATAACACTTTATACTTTCCAAAAATGTTGATATATCGTCATCAGAAATGCCAAAGAACGTAACCCTCAAAAAATGAAAATTCGTTTTTCGTCCAAAAATCACGAATTTATTGAAGAAAAAAAGACGTAACATCAAAACAAAAGGCGTAACCCACATTGTTTTAAACAAAGCGTACTGTATTCATCTATTTAACCTTCAAAGTTGTTCTCTTGTTGCTGTTTCGATTTTTGTCAATCGTGTTTGACAGCTATTATAGATGAAAAATTCTATTCTGTATTTAAATTTGGCCTTTATCTGAATGGTACCCACTTTTTTATTAAATTTCGCAGTGTGCATGATTCTATAAACTAATCTTTGCCAAATTTAATAATGATCCGAAGTAAAACATGAAAACACATTTTTCCAACCTTGCTAGTGGATTCTCGGATTAAAAAATTCTTTGTGCAAACTATAGTACATTTGACTAAAATATGACTTCTATTTGGCTTATATGCCAAATCGGAAGGAACACATCCATGCGACTATGTGGGGCTATATGTAAATTTGAACCGATATTGTTCACACAGATATTAACTGTTAAAATAAGATACTCTTTACCAAATTGCATGAATATCGAAAGGAAATTATATCTTCTATAGAGGGAATAAGCTAAATCGAAGGAACATTCATATATGTTAAGATATCTGGTTCTAAACTGATATTCAAATAGTTGAGAGATTTGTAATCGTTCGCCGTAGACGAAAGAAAATAAGTTACAGAAACAGGCCCTATATCTAAATACGGATTGTCTTTCAATTTTTATACGAATTGTCTTGTCTCAAAATAAAGATATGTGCAAAATTTCTTTGAGATCCGACTATATTTGTGACCAGGACATTGATTACAAGAATGCATGCCCAGACTGACATAGCTAAATCGGTTCAGAAAGTGATTCTAAGTCGATCGGTATAATAAACGATGGTTCTATATATCTCTTCTCATTTTGGGTGTTAGAAACAAATGCATAAAATTATAATAAATTGTGCCACAGTGTGATGTAGGTTATAATTAAATAATTTTAAAAGAAATTATGGTAATTAAATATACCTTACCATATTTCCGTACCACACTGTGGTACTTTACTACTCTCTGAACCGGGCTACGGAAAATACATAGCACCGCACAAATGTGCTATGTATTACAGTGTAAAATAAAAATACTTTTTTATTGGTGAGAATGTTGATCATTTACAAAAATGTTACAAGAAGATACACTATGGGGTCATTCGGTCACACTTTTCAAGAGCCAGCTACATCATCCAGATTACAAACATCTTCAAATGTCCTAAACTTACTTACATATATATGATCGTTTATCTCTTTGGCTATTGGCCAAATTATTTATGGCTATATTATTTATACGTTCCCTTCACTATGTCAACATTTGTATTCCTTTTAAATTATGAGATCTCTGGACCCAAAGATGTTAATAAGAACCATACATTCATCAAATAAATACAACACCAAAAAAGCAAATCTTACAGTGCTTTAAAAGGAGTTGCGCAAAAGTGGTGACAAAGAAGTACTTCCCCGGCGCGACAACCCCTTGTTAAATTCATTGGTGAAAATCCAAATTAGAACAACTTCCGGATCATAAGTTGGGGATTTTTATTGCTTCTTTGGATGCTCTTTTTTTGCTGGGTATTTCTTTAATTTTATGACGTAACGTTAAAGTCAACATGACATAATGTTATGGACATCTTATCATAGAAGTAAGAAATTTTACTTTAAACGAATTAAAATTTCTTTGAAATCAAGTAAATTTTCTTAAATTTAAAAAAATTGTTCTTTAAACAAAGACAGATTAAATATCTGATTTAAGGGCAATGTTGTTTTTAATTTCATGACAAATTTTTTTTCAGTGTGCCGATGTAGGATGTTGAGGATGATGATTATGTGCTGTAGGATGAAGTGGAAACCGATTAGTCAGGCCAACGAAATTACTCCGAGGTTAGGCTCAAGGGTCAGTCGCCGCCTGTCGTAGCGAACGGACGTGTTATCGCAGAGCGGATAGTTTTTAACCTATTACGCAATACCTATTCACCTACCTACTACGCAACCAGGAGGTTTGTTGTTTATAAAGCGTAGGTTGAATTGGATGCATCGGTCTCTGGACAGATATTTCTGAGCTCAGTCTGGAAGGCCTATACCGACGTACCTATTACGGGCTAATACTGGCTATGGGGGTGTCTCCCCCAACCAATTTATGATTAAACCAAAAACGACGAAGGAGATTACGGCGCAGGGGAGGGAAAACCCAGTGCCGGCGACAAGCGTTGATTCACTCACGAGTCATGTGTCGTCGTTATCGAACAACCGTGAGCAAGCAACTTCTACGAGCTTTGGTGCCTTGGATCCCGTAGTCGAAAATGAAACAAGAGCATATCCAGCCGCAGGCAAAACAAGTGATAAGACAGATGAAGCAGAACCCAGCCGGGGCTTTAAGCAACCCCAGCCTTTAAAAGCCATTGGGGACTCTGACTCTGAATCATCAAATGAAAACAATATCACTATTGTTGCTAACTCAAAGAGACTGTCAGGGGCACAAAGAAGGAAACTGAATAAGTTGAACCGACAGAACCTATTACGGGATGAACCTGACAATTCTACCTCCAATACAAACATGGAGGCCGCTAAAAGAGTCAGGGCTCGCCGTCTTCCAGTAATTCGGATAAGCCTAACGTAACCACACAAAAGGAGGTCTCTAGTCTGGGTCCTTCGATTGTGGGCGGTAAAGTTGACCCAATAACGCAGTTCAAGTCAACCAAATCATTCGTTAAGGATGAGGCTTTAACCAAAAAGACTCTACAGACACGGAAAAATCAATTGGCCATAAAGAAGGGTAAGAAGCCACCGTCTTATTCTAATATAGCTAAACAACATTTTCGAGACGATCTATGCTACGCCATAATTGATAGCAGTAGTGCATCTGGCAGAATCCCCGAAGACCAAAAGAGTAACTTCGAAGATTTGGTCGAAGTAATGAGTTCCAAGTTTGAGAGGGGTGTTTTGATGCTAAGGCTGGCATCACAACGCTGCGCTGGTGTCCTCGTAAAACTTGTGGATAGCTTCCCCTCACCGAAAATCTTTCTATTGCATAAAAAACCCCAATAAAATTTACAAAATCCCCTAAGAACAACCCCATCCCCAAATTATTTTTTTTATCCCGATTTGCATTGACATACCCCCAGTATTGGGGTGAAAACCCCAGTTCTGGCAACACTGTGTTCAATAAATCAAAAAAGAAAAATGACACTGTAAAAAATGACACTTATGTAAATGAAGACCAATTACTCGTATATGCGCGAATTTATGTGCTTTTTTATATATATACCGCGGAGGTACCGACACTATGTACTGGAATTGTATGTACTTTGTGGTGTGTTAGTGTGTGTGTGTGTGTTTTCCTTTTGGAAAATAAACAAATCAGTGGAAATAAAACAGTGGGAAATTGAAACAAATGTGTGTGCAAATGAGTTCAATTTCGAGAGGAATCACACCACACTGACCAAAACACAAACAATTTCCAGCAACTCATTGGGAAAAACACTTCACTTCAAAAAAATAAATATATTTTTCGATTTAAAAATTGATGTTGCTGCATACGACAGGCGGACGGACGTATGTATGCAGATGTACACGAATGATAGGCACAAGACAGCTACACGGGAGGGGTTTATGTTGTTTAGTTGTAAGACGACCGAATAGCGCGAACCGAACACAATTATTTTTTTGTTTAGAAAAAACAAACTACTGACCTGGAATCTTATTGGTGAAGAAATTTATTGAGATCAATTGGGATGATTGTGAGGATGCGCTGAAAAAAAGTGTACTGAAAATCATTTAAATTTTTAAGTTTTAACTTTTAAGTTTTTTTCTTTGATTTGGCTCCAAAGATAAAGACTATTAAAAAAAGTACATCTTGTACTACATTCAAAGTCATAAATCATCTTTAAATCAGGACATCATACGTCTTTGAAAAAACTACGCCTTATACTTCGATGAAAGACTTCACATTTTTAAATCTATTACGCCTTGTACTTCGATGAAAGATTTCACATTTTATATCTATTACGCCTTGTGCATACATTAAATATATAAAATTACTTTAGATTAAGTACATTCTGTAATTAAACCAAGCACATGCTGTACTTTCCACAAGTGTAAAATATGTTTCGTAATATATTTTTTTTATTTAATTATTTGTCTAAACGTTCCTGGTAATTTTTGTTATTAGCTTCTTTATAAAATGATTATTTTTTAAATATTTGATTTCGATAAACAGTTTATTGAGTATCATACCCGTACATACCTAACGATACCCGTAGTCTAGTTTTCTTCATAATAGAGGGAATACTTATTCTAATGGATAAATAAATGATTTATGGCAAAATTTTTCCTAAAACAAATCGTTCTCTTCGAATGAGCTGCGGTGGCAAACACATTACTTAACGTGGTTATTTTTGAGTTGAAATACCAGAGCTGGCGTTTTAAAACTGAACCTTACTGAATGATTGGTGCTGAGCTGTCAAGTAATTGTATTTGCCATACCTTTTTGTAAAAAAATTTGAATTCTATAAAATTATAGAGACTTCTTATTAGGGATGTAACGAATATTCGCATTCGCATATGCGAACGTGAATTATTCGCATCATTTTAAAATTCGCTTTCGCATTCGCAAAAACCATCTTTGGATTATTCGCTTTCGCAAAAATATATTTCAGTATTCACTTCCATTTATTAAAGTGTTAAATCTCCTTATTCCCTTCACACAATTTGAAGATATGTGTGTGCTTGTGGTAACAGGAGGTAAAACTATGGAAAACAGTCTTAATACTTGAATATCCTGGAAAAGTATTAATTCAGTTTCTTAAATTTGTTGGTACTAAAGGCTCAAACTATTATTCGTTTTCGCAAAAATGCATATTTCACTATTCGCATTCGCATTCACAAGAAATATATTTCAATGTTCGCTTTCGCTAAAGCCACTTTCGTTACATCCCTACTTCTTATGCAGGTGAATATCCTAGTTACAACTCAATAACGATTTAAAGACCAAAATAAAACAAACGAAAATACAATATGTGATGTTTTATTCATAAGAGTTACAAAAATGAAATTACAACACTTTCCCTCGGACCTGTTACAAAGATATTTAAAAATATGTATTAATACCAAATTTAAGTTCTAAATTTAACATAATTCTCCATCTTTTTAAATAGATACAGGAGTTTGAATGATTCAAAATCTGCAGCCTTTAACAAGCCTCTTTCACAATTTAGACGTAATTCAAATATTTGTTATATTTGATAAAGACGTAAAATTGCAATATCTGAAAACGATTAGCAATTATTTCAATCACAAATATCTATACAAAATTTCAGCCACCTAGCTCAAGTATTATACATTGTAGCGTAATAACAACAGACGGACATGGATAAATCGTCTTAGAATTTTAAGACGATTAAGTATATATATATTTTATTGGATCTCGGATCAATATTTAGAGGTGTTACAAACGGAGTGACAAAATGAATATGTCCCCATCTTATGGTGGAGGGTATAAAAACAATTCAGTAGAGGCCAAATACTACTTATGTTAATATTAAAAAAAGAAGAAAAATTTTTTAACTGTTTCTATTATATATTTTTTTTTCTGCAAATAATCCTTTATTTGTTCCGCTTAAATATCAATAATTGTTAGTTATAATTATCCGTTTTTATACAGACTTCACATGTTTTGCATTTTTGTGTGAACTTAGATGATGTATTTCTAAATCTTCTATCATTCTATAAAAAATTTAATCCGACAGCGGAAAAACGTTCGAGCGTTCGTTGTCCCGGCATCGGCTTTATTCCGTTCTTTCTTGAATACATACATACACATATTTAATGTCTATTTGCATTGTTTTTGTCAAAGTAATAAATTCGTAAACGCACATAAGCTCCACTACTCTGAATGTCCGAAAGAGATTTTATGACTCTTTTTGTTATTATTGCGCGTAACTACAACGCACACACTCACATTTTGTAATCTACCACTGAGACAAATCTCATCGTTGTATGAGCAGCCAATCGATATTTCCAGATACATAATTTTTTTCGACTACCTGTGACACACACTCCCGACAAACAGCCGCCGAAACTGTTGCTATTAATGTAGGATTAAAAACGTACACTCGCATAAGCGCACACAACCTTTCTCTACCACCAATCAATAAGAACTGATTCCAAAAAATTCCAAACAAACTTCACTGTAACTATCACTATTATTCTCAATTTTGCGACCAAAAAGAGTCTAAATTGTCCTCTCGCAGGTAAAAGCGATCTCTTAATTTAAAAGATAACTAATCTTTAATTCAAAAAACAAAGAAAAGTGGCCTGAAAATTAAGAGTAAATTGTTTTTAAAAACATGACATGAGAATTTCTACATTTTTAAGGAAAAAATCTTACAAATTATTAAAATGTGTACTTGAGTTAATAATAGTTGCACTACAATCAATTACTACCCAGCAAAAAATAAAAGAAGTACTTCCAAAAGAATAACATTATAAGTACTTCCAAATCATAAGTATGAACTTTTTTCGACATTTAGTGAAGTTCTTCTAAATAACTAACCAAAATGTAATTTCAGAATATAAATTATTAACCCTAGAATGCATAATTTCAAAACGATTGGATGTAAAATAAAGTTTCTGAAGAGATAAAAGTCCAGATCGGAGGAACATATATATGAGGGTTATGAAATATATGTAAAATACTGCTCTTTACCCTTGGTTAAAATGCTTAGTTATATGAATATTGTAATTTATGTTTAATTGGCCAGACGGCTTTGAATTACAAGTTTTGTACGAAATAAATGAAATGAAATGAAATATATATTTATATGGCGGCTATATCAGAATTAGTGAATGATTCTGGAAGCTAGTCAAATTTCGATTCAGTCGACTAGGTCGATTAATCGGAGCTAAAAGTCATTTCAAAGTACTGATTTTCTTCGAAATATGTTAAATTGTGGAATTGTAGTACATTGGATTGCGATAAAAACTGAATTTATTAATAACACTTTATACTTTCCAAAAATGTTGATATATCGTCATCAGAAATGCCAAAGAACGTAACCCTCAAAAAATGAAAATTCGTTTTTCGTCCAAAAATCACGAATTTATTGAAGAAAAAAAGACGTAACATCAAAACAAAAGGCGTAACCCACATTGTTTTAAACAAAGCGTACTGTATTCATCTATTTAACCTTCAAAGTTGTTCTCTTGTTGCTGTTTCGATTTTTGTCAATCGTGTTTGACAGCTATTATAGATGAAAAATTCTATTCTGTATTTAAATTTGGCCTTTATCTGAATGGTACCCACTTTTTTATTAAATTTCGCAGTGTGCATGATTCTATAAACTAATCTTTGCCAAATTTAATAATGATCCGAAGTAAAACATGAAAACACATTTTTCCAACCTTGCTAGTGGATTCTCGGATTAAAAAATTCTTTGTGCAAACTATAGTACATTTGACTAAAATATGACTTCTATTTGGCTTATATGCCAAATCGGAAGGAACACATCCATGCGACTATGTGGGGCTATATGTAAATTTGAACCGATATTGTTCACACAGATATTAACTGTTAAAATAAGATACTCTTTACCAAATTGCATGAATATCGAAAGGAAATTATATCTTCTATAGAGGGAATAAGCTAAATCGAAGGAACATTCATATATGTTAAGATATCTGGTTCTAAACTGATATTCAAATAGTTGAGAGATTTGTAATCGTTCGCCGTAGACGAAAGAAAATAAGTTACAGAAACAGGCCCTATATCTAAATACGGATTGTCTTTCAATTTTTATACGAATTGTCTTGTCTCAAAATAAAGATATGTGCAAAATTTCTTTGAGATCCGACTATATTTGTGACCAGGACATTGATTACAAGAATGCATGCCCAGACTGACATAGCTAAATCGGTTCAGAAAGTGATTCTAAGTCGATCGGTATAATAAACGATGGTTCTATATATCTCTTCTCATTTTGGGTGTTAGAAACAAATGCATAAAATTATAATAAATTGTGCCACAGTGTGATGTAGGTTATAATTAAATAATTTTAAAAGAAATTATGGTAATTAAATATACCTTACCATATTTCCGTACCACACTGTGGTACTTTACTACTCTCTGAACCGGGCTACGGAAAATACATAGCACCGCACAAATGTGCTATGTATTACAGTGTAAAATAAAAATACTTTTTTATTGGTGAGAATGTTGATCATTTACAAAAATGTTACAAGAAGATACACTATGGGGTCATTCGGTCACACTTTTCAAGAGCCAGCTACATCATCCAGATTACAAACATCTTCAAATGTCCTAAACTTACTTACATATATATGATCGTTTATCTCTTTGGCTATTGGCCAAATTATTTATGGCTATATTATTTATACGTTCCCTTCACTATGTCAACATTTGTATTCCTTTTAAATTATGAGATCTCTGGACCCAAAGATGTTAATAAGAACCATACATTCATCAAATAAATACAACACCAAAAAAGCAAATCTTACAGTGCTTTAAAAGGAGTTGCGCAAAAGTGGTGACAAAGAAGTACTTCCCCGGCGCGACAACCCCTTGTTAAATTCATTGGTGAAAATCCAAATTAGAACAACTTCCGGATCATAAGTTGGGGATTTTTATTGCTTCTTTGGATGCTCTTTTTTTGCTGGGTATTTCTTTAATTTTATGACGTAACGTTAAAGTCAACATGACATAATGTTATGGACATCTTATCATAGAAGTAAGAAATTTTACTTTAAACGAATTAAAATTTCTTTGAAATCAAGTAAATTTTCTTAAATTTAAAAAAATTGTTCTTTAAACAAAGACAGATTAAATATCTGATTTAAGGGCAATGTTGTTTTTAATTTCATGACAAATTTTTTTTCAGTGTGCCGATGTAGGATGTTGAGGATGATGATTATGTGCTGTAGGATGAAGTGGAAACCGATTAGTCAGGCCAACGAAATTACTCCGAGGTTAGGCTCAAGGGTCAGTCGCCGCCTGTCGTAGCGAACGGACGTGTTATCGCAGAGCGGATAGTTTTTAACCTATTACGCAATACCTATTCACCTACCTACTACGCAACCAGGAGGTTTGTTGTTTATAAAGCGTAGGTTGAATTGGATGCATCGGTCTCTGGACAGATATTTCTGAGCTCAGTCTGGAAGGCCTATACCGACGTACCTATTACGGGCTAATACTGGCTATGGGGGTGTCTCCCCCAACCAATTTATGATTAAACCAAAAACGACGAAGGAGATTACGGCGCAGGGGAGGGAAAACCCAGTGCCGGCGACAAGCGTTGATTCACTCACGAGTCATGTGTCGTCGTTATCGAACAACCGTGAGCAAGCAACTTCTACGAGCTTTGGTGCCTTGGATCCCGTAGTCGAAAATGAAACAAGAGCATATCCAGCCGCAGGCAAAACAAGTGATAAGACAGATGAAGCAGAACCCAGCCGGGGCTTTAAGCAACCCCAGCCTTTAAAAGCCATTGGGGACTCTGACTCTGAATCATCAAATGAAAACAATATCACTATTGTTGCTAACTCAAAGAGACTGTCAGGGGCACAAAGAAGGAAACTGAATAAGTTGAACCGACAGAACCTATTACGGGATGAACCTGACAATTCTACCTCCAATACAAACATGGAGGCCGCTAAAAGAGTCAGGGCTCGCCGTCTTCCAGTAATTCGGATAAGCCTAACGTAACCACACAAAAGGAGGTCTCTAGTCTGGGTCCTTCGATTGTGGGCGGTAAAGTTGACCCAATAACGCAGTTCAAGTCAACCAAATCATCCGTTAAGGATGAGGCTTTAACCAAAAAGACTCTACAGACACGGAAAAATCAATTGGCCATAAAGAAGGGTAAGAAGCCACCGTCTTATTCTAATATAGCTAAACAACATTTTCGAGACGATCTATGCTACGCCATAATTGATAGCAGTAGTGCATCTGGCAGAATCCCCGAAGACCAAAAGAGTAACTTCGAAGATTTGGTCGAAGTAATGAGTTCCAAGTTTGAGAGGGGTGTTTTGATGCTAAGGCTGGCATCACAACGCTGCGCTGGTGTCCTCGAAGTAATGAGTTCCAAGTTTGAGAGGGGTGTTTTGATGCTAAGGCTGGCATCACAACGCTGCGCTGGTGTCCTCGTAAAACTTGTGGATAGCTTCCCCTCACCGAAAATCTTTCTATTGCATAAAAAACCCCAATAAAATTTACAAAATCCCCTAAGAACAACCCCATCCCCAAATTATTTTTTTTATCCCGATTTGCATTGACATAACCCCAGTATTGGGGTCAAAACCCCAGATCTGGCAACCCTGTGTTCAATAATCAATAAAGAAAAATGACACTGCGTTTATGTAAATGAAGACCGATTACTCGTATATGCGCGAATTTATGTGCTTTTTTATATATATACCGCGGAGGTACCGACACTATGTACTGGAATTGTATGTACTTTGTGGTGTGTTAGTGTGTGTGTGTGTGTTTTCCTTTTGGAAAATAAACAAATCAGTGGAAATAAAACAGTGGGAAATTGAAACAAATGTGTGTGCAAATGAGTTCAATTTCGAGAGGAATCACACCACACTGACCAAAACACAAACAATTTCCAGCAACTCATTGGGCAAAAACACTTCACTTCAAAAAAATAAATATATTTTTCGATTTAAAAATTGATGTTGCTGCATACGACAGGCGGACGGACGTATGTATGCAGATGTACACGAATGATAGGCACAAGACAGCTACACGGGAGGGGTTTATGTTGTTTAAAAAAATGTACTGAAAATCATTTAAATTTTTAAGTTTTAACTTTTAAGTTTTTTTCTTTGATTTGGCTCCAAAGATAAAGACTATTAAAAAAAGTACATCTTGTACTACATTCAAAGTCATAAATCATCTTCAGGACATCATACGTCTTTGAAAAAACTACGCCTTATACTTCGATGAAAGACTTCACATTTTTAAATCTATTACGCCTTGTACTTCGATGAAAGATTTCACATTTTATATCTATTACGCCTTGTGCATACATTTAATATATAAAATTACTTTAGATTAAGTACATTCTGTAATTAAACCAAGCACATGCTGTACTTTCCACAAGTGTAAAATATGTTTCGTAATATATTTTTTTTATTTAATTATTTGTCTAAACGTTCCTGGTAATTTTTGTTATTAGCTTCTTTATAAAATGATTATTTTTTAAATATTTGATTTCGATAAACAGTTTATTGAGTAGCATACCCGTACATACCTAACGATACCCGTAGTCTAGTTTTCTTCATAATAGAGGTAATACTTATTCTAATGGATAAATAAATGATTTATGGCAAAATTTTTCCTAAAACAAATCGTTCTCTTCGAATGAGCTGCGGTGGCAAACACATTACTTAACGTGGTTATTTTTGAGTTGAAATACCAGAGCTGGCGTTTTAAAACTGAACCTTACTGAATGATTGGTGCTGAGCTGTCAAGTAATTGTATTTGCCATACCTTTTTGTAAAAAAAATTGAATTCTATAAAATTATAGAGACTTCTTATTAGGGATGTAACGAATATTCGCATTCGCATATGCGAACGCGAATTATTCGCATCATTTTAAAATTCGCTTTCGCATTCACAAAAACCATCTTTGGATTATTCGCTTTCGCAAAAATATATTTCAGTATTCACTTCCATTTATTAAAGTGTTAAATCTCCTTATTCCCTTCACACAATTTGAAGATATGTGTGTGCTTGTGGTAACAGGAGGTAAAACTATGGAAAACAGTCTTAATACTTGAATATCCTGGAAAAGTATCAATTCAGTTCCTTAAATTTGTTGGTACTAAAGGCTCAAACTATTATTCGCTTTCGCAAAAATGCATATTTCACTATTCGCATTCACAAGAAATATATTTCAATGTTCGCTAAAGCCACTTTCGTTACATCCCTACTTCTTATGCAGGTGAATATCCTAGTTACAACTCAATAACGATTTAAAGACCAAAATAAAACAAACGAAAATACAATATGTGATGTTTTATTCATAAGAGTTACAAAAATGAAATTACAACACTTTCCCTCGGACCTGTTACAAAGATATTTAAAAATATGTATTAATACCAAATTTAAGTTCTAAATTTAACATAATTCTCCATCTTTTTAAATAGATACAGGAGTTTGAATGATTCAAAATCTGCAGCCTTTAACAAGCCTCTTTCACAATTTAGACGTAATTCAAATATTTGTTATATTTGATAAAGGCGTAAAATTGCAATATCTGAAAACGATTAGCAATTATTTCAATCACAAATATCTATACAAAATTTCAGCCACCTAGCTCAAGTATTATACATTGTAGCGTAATAACAACAGACGGACATGGATAAATCGTCTTAGAATTTTAAGACGATTAAGTGTATCCGAGATCCAATAAAATATATATTGGATCTCGGATCAATATTTAGAGGTGTTACAAACGGAGTGACAAAATGAATATGCCCCCATCCTATGGTGGAGGGTATAAAACAATTCAGTAGAGACCAAATACTACTTCTGTTAATATTAAAAAAAGAAGAAAAATTTTTTAACTGTTTCTATTATATAATTTTTTTCTGCAAATACGCGAATGATCCTTTATTTGTTCCGCTTAAATATCAATAATTGTTAATTATAATTATCCGTTTTTATACAGACTTCACATGTTTTGCATTTTTGTGTGAACTTAGATGATGTATTTCTAAATCTTCTATCATTCTATAAAAAATTTAATCCGACAGCGGAAAAACGAGCGTTCGTTGTTCCGGCATCGGCTTTATTCCGTTCTTTCTTGAATACATACATACACATATTTACTGTCTATTTGCATTGTTTTTGTCAAAGTAATAAATTCGTAAACGCACATAAGCTCCACTACTCTGAATGTCAGAAAGAGATTTTATGACTCTTTTTGTTATTATTGCGCGTAACTACAACGCACACACTCACATTTTGTAATCTACCACTGAGACAAATCTCATCGTTGTATTTTTTTCGACTACCTGTGACACACACTCCCGACAAACAGCCGCCGAAACTGTTGCTATTAATGTAGGGTTAAAAACGTACACTCGCATAAGCGCACACAACCTTTCTCTCAAGAACTGATTCCAAAAAATTCCAAACAAACTTCACTGTAACTATCACTATTATTCTCAATTTTGCGACCAAAATGAGTCTAAATTGTCCTCTCGCAGGTAAAAACGATCTCTTAATTTAAAAGATAACTAATCTTTAATTCAAAAAACAAAGAAAAGTGGCCTGAAAATTAAGAGTAAATTGTTTTTAAAAACATGACATGAGAATTTCTACATTTTTAAGGAAAAAATCTTACAAATTATTAAAATGTGTACTTGAGTTAATAATAGTTGCACTACAATCAATTACTATTTCTTTAATTTTATGACGTAACGTTAAAGTCAACATGACATAATGTTATGGACATCTTATCATAGAAGTAAGAAATTTTACTTTAAACGAATTAAAATTTCTTTGAAATCAAGTAAATTTTCTTAAATTTAAAAAAAAATGTTCTTTAAACAAAGACAGATTAAATATCTGATTTAAGGGCAATGTTGTTTTTAATTTCATGACAAATTTTTTCTCAGTGTGCCGATGTAGGATGTTGAGGATGATGATTATGTGCTGTAGGATGAAGTGGAAACCGATTAGTCAGGCCAACGAAATTACTCCGAGGTTAGGCTCAAGGGTCAGTCGCCGCCTGTCGTAGCGAACGGACGTGTTATCGCAGAGCGGATAGTTTTTAACCTATTACGCAATACCTATTCACCTACCTACTACGCAACCAGGAGGTTTGTTGTTTATAAAGCGTAGGTTGAATTGGATGCATCGGTCTCTGGACAGATATTTCTGAGCTCAGTCTGGAAGGCCTATACCGACGTACCTATTACGGGCTAATACTGGCTATGGGGGTGTCTCCCCCAACCAATTTATGATTAAACCAAAAACGACGAAGGAGATTACGGCGCAGGGGAGGGAAAACCCAGTGCCGGCGACAAGCGTTGATTCACTCACGAGTCATGTGTCGTCGTTATCGAACAATCGTGAGCAAGCAACTTCTACGAGCTTTGGTGCCTTGGATCCCGTAGTCGAAAATGAAACAAGAGCACATCCAGCCGCAGGCAAAACAAATGATAAGACAGATGAAGCAGAACCCAGCCGGGGCTTTAAGCAACCCCAGCCTTTAAAAGCCATTGGGGACTCTGACTCTGAATCATCAAATGAAAACAATATCACTATTGTTGCTAACTCAAAGAGACTGTCAGGGGCACAAAGAAGGAAACTGAATAAGTTGAACCGACAGAACCTATTACGGGATGAACCTGACAATTCTACCTCCAATACAAACATGGAGGCCGCTAAAAGAGTCAGATCTCCCGAAGAACATAGCGCTGTGAAAGTGACTAAGAAGAAAAAGGGCTCGCCGTCTTCCAGTAATTCGGATAAGCCTAACGTAACCACACAAAAGGAGGTCTCTAGTCTGGGTCCTTCGATTGTGGGCGGTAAAGTTGACCCAATAACGCAGTTCAAGTCAACCAAATCATCCGTTAAGGATGAGGCTTTAACCAAAAAGACTCTACAGACACGGAAAAATCAATTGGCCATAAAGAAGGGTAAGAAGCCACCGTCTTATTCTAATATAGCTAAACAACATTTTCGAGACGATCTATGCTACGCCATAATTGATAGCAGTAGTGCATCTGGCAGAATCCCCGAAGACCAAAAGAGTAACTTCGAAGATTTGGTCTATACGAGGGTAGCGGAATACGTCCTCGAATCTAAGGATGAACCACCAATCGAAGTAATGAGTTGCAAGTTTGAGAGGGGTGTTTTGATGCTAAGGCTGGCATCACAACGCTGCGCTGGTGTCCTCGTAAAACTTGTGGATAGCTTCCCCTCACCTTGGGACGGCGCAAAGCTAAAATTGGTAAGGAAAAGCGACATTCCTGAACTCATAAAAACGACCCTATATGTTAAGGGATGTCCCAGTAAGTTCTCATCAGAGTACATACTCGACATCATTGGCAAACAGAATTCAAAACTTTCCGTGAGAAAGTGGGAAGTCTTCTATAGGAAGGATGATACCGAGGGTACTCTCCTCGTGTTAGGCATAGACCCAGAATCCAAGAACAATCCTGTCATCGCGAAGGGTATGGCGTACTTCTTGATCTGGACAGTCTTTTTCAAAATTGGAAAGGTCCCGATTGGCAGGACAAATGAATCGAGTCGAAATATACTGTCTGAAGAGGCAAACACTGGTATTGAACGGATGGAGACAAGTGAGACACTGTCAAAAACTGATGTGGAAGTAGTCAATAACACCACCAGTTCACCAATAGTACCGCCACTTTTGCAGGAAGTTCCCAGCAAAGGTGGTGATCAAAATAAAAAGAGCCACAAAACGATTCAAACCAATGAGAGAGGGACAAAAAATAACACCGCCTCCCAAAATTGTCGACTGGAAGATGGTGTAATAGATAGTGAACGAAAGGAGGAGAATGACCCACTACCAAATAAAGAGGGGGTGCCACTAGATAGGATAGACTCCCAAAAGAAACTTTTACTGGAAGGACAATGATTGAGGTCATCCAGATAAACCTCCACCGGAGCGAGACAGCATCCAACGCTCTGATGGACATCATAAATAAAGGCAGGGTTCATATTGCTTTGATCCAGGAACCATGGACAACTAGCAACAAGGTTACTGGATTAAACCATGTGAACTATAACCTCTTGATCTGGACAGTCTTTTTCAAAATTGGAAAGGTCCCGATTGGCAGGACAAATGAATCGAGTCGAAATATACTGTCTGAAGAGGCAAACACTGGTATTGAACGGATGGAGACAAGTGAGACACTGTCAAAAACTGATGTGGAAGTAGTCAATAACACCACCAGTTCACCAATAGTACCGCCACTTTTGCAGGAAGTTCCCAGCAAAGGTGGTGATCAAAATAAAAAGAGCCACAAAACGATTCAAACCAATGAGAGAGGGACAAAAAATAACACCGCCTCCCAAAATTGTCGACTGGAAGATGGTGTAATAGGTAGTGAACGAAAGGAGGAGAATGACCCACTACCAAATAAAGAGGGGGTGCCACTAGATAGGATAGACTCCCAAAAGAAACTTTTACTGGAAGGACAATGATTGAGGTCATCCAGATAAACCTCCACCGGAGCGAGACAGCATCCAACGCTCTGATGGACATCATAAATAAAGGCAGGGTTCATATTGCTTTGATCCAGGAACCATGGACAACTAGCAACAAGGTTACTGGATTAAACCATGTGAACTATAACCTTTTCTACGCTAACACAGGTACTCGTCCAAGGACTTGTATTCTGTGCCACAAAAACTTATGTTTTATTTTCTCTCCAGAGTTGTCAACATCGGACGCAACGGTGCTGAGGCAAGGTAATGGAAATATGTACCTGGCGTCAATATATCTGCCATTCGATGCGCCGACAGTGCCACCTACGTCGGAATTACAACGTCTGGTGAGGGAATCCAAACACACAAGTAATGAGTTATTAGCTGGATGTGACGCCAACTCCCATCATATCGCTTGGGGTAGTACTAACACCAATAAAAGGGGACACGCCCTTATCGAATTTTTGAATACAAATGACCTCATAACTCTTAACATAGGAAACACTGCAACCTTTGTTAACAAAATTAGGGAAGAAGTATTAGATATAACGATATGTTCACAAAATCTTATTGATGAGATCCACGAGTGGAGGGTTTCGGATGAACACTCCTATTCAGACCACCGGTATATAAGGTTTAAAATTGCACGGCCACCGCCAAACCCCATAAGTTTCCGTAATAAGGCTAAGACCGACTGGACTAAATTCGGAAATCTACTTAGAAATCGATTGGGGCAGCCTACACGCGATTATCTATGTGCAGAAGACATTGATATCAATGTTAAGAAGATTACCGAGGTCTTGTAAAATCATTCGAAGATAGTTGCCCACTTCGAGAAAGGAAATCTGCCTTTGAGAAACCCTGGATGACAGGAAAAATTCGCTCGATTGGCAAAGTTGTCCGCAGACTTTACAATAGAGCTCGACGTAAAAAACAATCAGTATATTGGGACGACTACCACAGAAGACTCAAAGAATACAATAAAATCGTTAGATCGGCGAAACGTAACTCCTGGAGGCTTTTCTGTGAACAGGTAGACAGCGTTAACAGCATGTCTAAAATGAAAAAGTTCCTCTCAAAAACCGAAACACTGGTGGATGAAACGGGTAAAAGGATGGAAACTATAGAGGATACCGTAAGGCTCTTGATGAAAACTCATTTTCCGACTGGTAATGCTGGACCATCAGAGGAACAGTTACAGAATGAAAAAGTATTGCATCAAGTACCTATTACGGATATAACAGATGGTATGGTTAAAGAAGCGATAAAAAGTTTCTCTCCCTTTAAGGCTGCGGGACCGGATGGAATATTTCTAGCACTTCTGCAGAATGAGGTGGATCTGGTATCAACTCATCTGGCTGGAGTGTTCACTGCATGCCTAACCCATTCGTATACCCCAAAAAACTGGCAGGAATCAAGGGTGGTCTTCATAACAAAGCCTGGCAAGGCGAGTTACACGACCCCAAAGGCTTATCGACCCATTAGCCTTACTTCTTTCCTGTTCAAAACAATGGAGCGAATAATTGATGACATGGTCAAAGGTAAAATAGCGGATGACAGGCTAAAATTCAAACAACACGCCTATGTCAAAGGAAGATCAGTGGAAACAGCTCTGCATTAGGTAGTGCACCACATAGAAGAGTCCTTCAGTAAAGAAATGTATACACTTGCTGTTTGCATAGACATTGATGGCGCATTTAACAATGTACAGACCGATACCCTGATCCAGTCCTTAGACGAGTTTCAGGTTGACCGGGCGCTGAAAAACTGGATCAACAATATGCTAAGGAATAGGTGGATTATTTGTGGGTCATATGACGTACAAATTAGAGACAAGGTAAATCGTGGTATACCTCAGGGGGGCATTTTATCGCCTCTTCTATGGGTTACGACGATACACAGTCTCCTAAAAGCCCTCACCAATGAAGGACTTAAACCAGTCTGTTATGCAGACGACGTTGTAATACTTCTAAGGGGCTTTTATCCAAATCTATTATGCAGAAGAGCTGAAGAGGCACTTAACATAGCATATAACTGGGCACAACCAAGGGGATTAAATGTTAACCCAGACAAAACAGAAATATGTCTATTTACAAGGAAAACGAAGATCCCACGTTTTACCCCGCCTCGATTCCTGAATAAGACAATTGCTATAACTAAAAAGGTAAAATACTTGGGAGTAATCTTGGATCAGAAACTGTACTGGAAAGATCATGTTGAAAAAAGAGTTACAAAGGCACACAGATGTTGGTCGTTGTGCAGAAGAGCTATAGGTTTAAAATGGGGACTACGTCCAAATATGACTCACTGGCTTTACATGAGCGTGATTAGACCAATAATCACCTACGCCTCTGTAGTGTGGTGGACATCAATGGACATGAAGTGCAACGTAATACCTTTGCAAAAAATTCAACGTATGTGCTGTCTAGGCATAAGCGGGGCATTTAGAATTGCACCAACAAAAGCGTTGGAGACTATACTGCACATCCAACCAATAGACAGCCGTATAAAGTATGAGGCAGCCCTCACAGCAAGACGTCTACAAGTGATGGGTGAATGGATAAATCGAGACCGCAAGTCGTACCATCAGAAGATTTTAGAATATCTAGTTGGTCACATTCAAACGCCAGAAATCTCGGACCGCATTCCTGAAGTGCGGCTTACAGCTACCTGTGATACGTTTGTGCCAGACAGACGCTCCTGGGAAAATGGAACTTTGGCCCATGTGCCAGTGGGAACCAGCTGCTACACGGATGGGTCCAAGCGAAGAGGAAGGACGGGTCTGGGACTTTTTATTGATGAACCAGAAGTCGAACTTCACTTCCGCCTCCCTGACCATAACACGGTATTTCAAGCAGAAGTTCGAGCAATCACGGAGTGTGTGAACTGGCTCAGTAACACGACAAAGCCTAAATATGCCAACATCTTCACAGATAGCCAAATGTCGAGTCAATTGCGTATTTGCTGGGTACCAGGACACAACGGAGTGATTGGAAATGAACGGGCAAACAACTTGGCTTCAAAGGGCAGAGAACTTCGAGTAATAAACTTGGAAATTTGGAAACCTTTCGAAGCCACGAAAAATGAGTTGAAGCACTGGGCAGTGATGACTCATAAAACTGTGTGGAATAGCGCAACCAGAGTTCGGAAAAAAACACTAAGGAACGGTTCCTTAGTGTTCGGTACCGTTCTTTCGTCGCGAACGGAACAGTATCGCAACCCTTACAAGAGAACAGAAAACACTAAACATTTTTTAGTGATACTGTTCGCGAACGCTACCACTACGATAACGTACCGTTCTTAGAACACGAGGAACGGTACACTACGATAACGTACGGTTCTTGGAACAGTATCACTACGACGTAGTGATACTGTTCTTTTGAACGGAACACTAACAGTATCACTACGTTTAGCGTTCCGTTCTTTTTTATATTCGACACCACAGGTCGCAAATATGAAGCAATCTTAATGAAAATTGGTACAGAGGCATATCTTAACCCAAGGACGATCCCTACTTAAAATGGGGCATATCGATCCATACTTTGACATAGCTCCCATACGAAAGTCCCTTTCGATAACTCATATTTACGCTCTAAAGACCGCATTTTTTAACCGATCATGCTAAAATTTAAATATATGTACTGTGTATTATATTCAATCATAGTGAAAATTAGGCATATCGGTCCATTTGATCCCATACAGAGTTCCCCTTCGATTAGACATGTTTACGTTCTATACGGCAAATTTTCAGTTAATCTCTTTGAAATTTTAATTTTATAACAAATATTGCACATAGTCATCCCCAGTGAAAATTGGACAAATCGAATCATGTTTCGATGCTTTGTTTTATAAAAAAAATTAAATATTTATATAACTAGAGAAAGTTTTGTTCGAATATATTTTAATGTAATTTTTGCTAGAATCTCAATCTCTTATGGCGATGAAGATCAACATTTCTGAATGGATGATCGAAATATGTTAGAGTTCCCTAACAATAAACAGATTGAATGAAAGGGATAATCCTGATTGTTTAAATACATACACCCATAAAAATTTTTTCAGAAACATAATTAGGGCATGGAAATTTGTAAAGCTGTTCTTCTTTTCCCGCACGTGTGCATTTTATAATGTCGGGGACAGATTGGTCAAAGCCTACCTGGCGACGATACGATGTGGAGTTTCCTAACAAATAAATAGAATGGATGAATGGGATAATAATTGTTTGTTTCAATCCAAAAATATTTGTAAATAATATTTAGGGGTTTTTTCCCCTTTTTATAACTAATTTGTTTATAGACAAATGTGTTATTTTATATGAGCATGCATCATACGTCATATTTTTGAGTATGTATGTATCTGATTAAAATATACCTGATTTTCAATATATTTGTTTCCAATATTTCAAACAGACCCTAATTGAAGAAAATCCGTTTGATATTTGTCCAATATGCCTGAACACACACTACCTTACAATGTAGGATCGTAGAGTGTAATCTGGTCTTATGTTTAGCCTATTGTTTGACCTTCAAGTGAAAATGCCGCGTCCAAAAAATAATATTTTGCATGATTTGTTAAACAAAAATGATACAAATGAAATAGTTTGCAACAATGGAAATTGCAGTGGAAAATTTTTAAGGTCTCATACTGGAAATTTGGAAAGGCATATATTCAAAGTTATATTCAAATTATGTGGTGAAAAAAATGATAATAAAACTAAATCAAACGTTGAGTTAGCCATTGTTGAACTTTTTACCAAAAATGGTCGCCCACTGCATATGGTTAAAGATCGTGCAGTGTTAATGAAAATAATATAAAAGAAAGAATTATTTCCTATTCACAAAAATTGAAAGCAGACATTTTAAACGATTTAAAAGAAAAATTGTTGTCTTTAAAAATTGACGCTGCAACTAGACACGATTTAAGTGGACTGGGCATAAATGTGCAGTACATTAAAAATGGATGTATAGAAATTAAAACACTAGCGGTAAAAGAACTTAAATCTGGTCACACTGCTGAATATTTGAAATCAGTAATTTTGGAAGTCCTAAAAGAATGCGCACTTGATATTAAACAAATGTATACAATTACTCCGATAATGGCTCGAATATGCTTAAAACAGTGAAAGATTTAAACACAGATTTACAACTTTCGCTGGAAGAAGAATGCCTTGACGAGGACGATGTCGATCTTAATTTAACCGAGGACAAAATGGAGTCAATCCGATTTAATTTTTCATCAAACAGTATAACTGGTGTTCGCTGCAGTGCACATACATTGCAACTTTGTGTGGGTGACATTACCAAAAAAGCAGCAATTAAAAATAAATTGGAAAATTGCAGATCGGTTGTAAAAAATTGAGAACTCCAACCTATATGAATATTCTAAAAAATGGACGCTATAAAAAACCCATAATAGACTGCGCTACAAGATGGAATTCCACTTTCAATATGCTTGAGAGATTATTTGAAACCAAAGATATAATTGATTCATTGAGCACAGAAAACACCTGTTTATACATGAGTCCTGACGATTGAAACTTCGTGATTGAATTTATTGAAACATTTAAACCAGTGTACATTGCTACAATCAAGTTACAATCAGAGCAGCTATGTTTTAGCGAATTGTATATAATAATAATGGACATAACATTTCAAGTTGAAATTTTGCCATCAAGCGAAATGAAGACATTGCTCTTAATTTCATTAAACTGGCGAAAAAAACTACTGGACATAGAATTGTTTAATGCAGCTGTATTTGTGGATCCTCGCATCAAAATTTGTTTGAATTCTGAACAAAAGGACAGAGCAAAGAAATATATAACTTCTTTGTATAAACGGATGAATTCTTTAACAGGTAATTTATTTTATTATTACATTTATTATTATTTTATTTCGATTTCATAGAAATTACTTCCGAAAACATTGAAAGGTTGGCAGTAGTCGAAAATTTAGAAGGACCATCAACCAGCAGCGGTTCTGTATCAAAATCATTCTCAGATTATTTACAAAATCTAGATCCTGGTACACCTGAGCTGAATTCATCATTACTCTCACACTTGGAAGCAGATTTCGTGATATATGAGCGACAACTTGGAAGCAGATTTCGTGATATATGAGCGACCATCAAGATTACTAGACTCGAACGATATAAACTATTGGTCTGCACTAAATAATTCACTATCTGTGATAGCTAACATCATATTAGCAATACCATCAACACAAGTTAAGGTGGAACGACTGTTTTCGGCAATGAAATATATATTGTCCGACCAACGTAACAGAATGACAAGTTTTTACTTGGAACATATATTGATGGTGAAAGTCAATGGTATATTTAATTACGATGATTAATATATTTTTTATGAACCATATAATAAGGATTTAATTTTAATACCTACGTGAATATTTTTTGTTTTGTTTTCTTTGTATTCCGTTAAATTAGTTTGGTACTTTTTACACAATTCTTTTTTAAAAAGAATAAAAATATTTATTAAATATATTAAAAATATATTAAACGCTGTATTAATGACTTTGAAGTTAAAATAAATGAATTACTAAGCAAATAATATAATAATAAATTTAAAAATGCGCTCTCTAGAGCGTAAATAAGTCTTATCGAAAGGGACCTTCGTATGAGGGATATATCAAAGTATGGACCGATATGTCCCATTTTAAATAGGGATCGTCCCTGGGTTAAGAAAAGCCTCTGTACCAATTTTCATTAAGATTGCTTCATATTTGCGACCAGTGGTGTCGAATATAAAAAAGAACGGAACGCTAAACGTAGTGATACTGTTAGTGTTCCGTTCAAAAGAACAGTATCAGTACGTCGTAGTGATACTGTTCCAAGAACCGTACGTTATCGTAGTGTACCGTTCCTCGTGTTCTAAGAACGGTACGTTATCGTAGTGGTAGCGTTCGCGAACAGTAACGCTAAAAAAATAAATAACGTTTGTGTTCTCTGAAGGAACCGTTCCTATAACGTACTGTTTTTTTCTGAACACTGAGCGCAACAGTAGGAGCAACTGCAAAGATACTGTGGGGTGACCCAAATGAAAAGAAAACAAGAAGTCTTCTGAAACTAAACAAGATCGATATTAGTAAGATGATGAGTGTTCTAACGGGACACTCAAGCTTACAAGCACATCTTCATCGCATAGGACTAGCAGGAAACGACGAATGCAGGGCATGCAGAGAAAACATCGAAACGATGGAACATTTTCTGTGTCACTGCCCGGCTTTCACACATGCAAGATCCCAACATTTCGGGTCCGACATATTACCAGACTTGACTCATCTCAGAGAATATGACTGGAAGATACTGAGAAAATTCGTGTCTAGTACCGATTTTCTGTAACTCGTGAGGTATAAAAAGATCATAAATAAGGAGCGCACAACAGGCCGAACCACTGGCTTAAGTGTATGTCCATGGACATGAGACCTAACCTAACCTAACCTAGGCTCAAGTATCCCGGTTGAAGTGACCAATGTTTACGCCGAATGCGTGAAAATAAAGAAAAAGGAAATAAAAACACATTCGTTGCTGATCATTCGCAGTGAACGGACGTGTTTATCACATAGCGGATAGTTACCAGTACCTATTACACAATAGCAAAAATATGTACAAAGTCTGTAAGGCCTACATCGTAGTACCTATTACGGTCTAATACAGACAAAATAAAAGTAAATTCTCTTGACGGGGATGCCTTCGTGTTCCGATGGATGGTCCGACTGTCCGTCCGTTGGTCTTGGCCAAAGCCGACCACACCAAAAATGGTGAAAATCTCCCCCAAGTACTCACAACAGGTGGACCGTCAAAACGGAAGCACAATGAGCATCGTGTAGCGCTCAGAGTTTTGACGAAGTTGGAGGCTGTTGAGGTTTCAGCTCTTACCGAAAAACAAAAAGAGTCACTTACCTGGGCTAAAGGCGTCATAGATGCTTCTAAGGCCAATGAGTCGGCTGAAAGAGCCACAAATTCAGCTGTGTTAACGGCTAATAAAGTAAAACGAATCAGATCACCTGATGAACCCCTGCCTTCGAAAAAGGCAAGAGGCCCTAATGTCACCATCAACAGGACACTCACCAAGCCCTTCAATGAAGTGGCGAAGGAGAGTCTAGTGATGGCTGTTATAGACAGAAGTAGTGAGGATGGATCCATCCTCAAGGACAAATGGAGTCATGTACAATCAGCCATTATGGCTCATTACCTCGATGTCCGTAGAGAAATGCCGGGCAAACCACCAATCTGCAACGATGCAGGATGGCATCAGGGGAGGGTAAAGCTCTTATATTTCGGTGATGCCAGATCAGTAGACCTGTATAAGGCTGCTCTGAGTCGAGCGGGTGAGGTGTGGCCCGGTGCCCAGTTGGATGTTGCCGAAAAAACAACATCCCTTGTCACCCTAGAGCCATCACCTGGGTTACAGAAGAGCCCTCCAACCCGGCTGACATCTTAGAAATAATAAAAGATTCCAATCCTGGTCTGCCGGCCCATAATTGGAGAATCAGCAAGGTGGGTGAGGCGGATGGTAAAAAGCGGCAGGTCAATCTTATCCTAAACGCTGAATCCACCTCCCATATACAAAGTGCGAGTGCAACCCTACAATATGGCTTCGAGACTATAGTCTTGAAGATATACAAGCAGGATATATCTCCCACTGCAGAGGGTGAGTCGTCCACCGTGGCACTTTCTGGAAGTGCGGAGGTACCAACGCCTTTTATTTCTGGTGACTCCAACTCTAACAGAAGATCTGTAACGTCCTTCTCTGAGGACAAAAGCTCTACTTCGGACACAGAGAGGCTGAGGGGAGTCTCCGGACTCTTTGGCGCATCTGGCGGGGACATGCTTCTCGACGATACGGACGAAGAGTTCGAAACACCCTTGTCGGGGTGGATGTTAATCTGTCAATTACCAATGATGGTAAAAATTCTATAGATTAACCTCCATCACGCTAAAGCAGACTCAGCGGCTCTATTGCTGCGCCTGTCCACAGGCGCCATAGACATCGTCCTGATACAGGAGCCCTACGTAGTGGGAGGAAGGGTGTGCGGTATTAAGACACCCAACTTTAAACTGCTTGTGGCCAACTGTGAAGGCACTCCAAGAACCTGCACTTTGGCCAGGAAAGATCTAAGTATCTTTCTCCTAACTAATTTAAGTGGTAAAGACCAAACAGCTGCTAGCCTGGAGATCGGTAATCGCATATATTGGGTGGTCTCTAGCTACTTGCCTTATGAATCTGTAGTACCGACTGCTCTATTCAGGGAAGTAGTGGAAGAAGCAACGTCTGACGAGCTCGAGCTGATTATTGGCGCAGACACGAACGCTCATCGTACTATCTGGGGTAGTACGGATATAAACAAAAGGGGTGATTCGCTTCTTGACTTTATTCTAACTACCAACCTTAGTATTTGTAACACAGGTAATAAACCGACCTTCACAATTAAAGACAGACAAGAAGTACTCGACGTAACGTTTGCTACTGACCGGCTGTCAGACAAAATTATTGGGTGGAATGTACTGGACGACCACTCATTCTCAGATCACCATTATATTGAGTTCAAACTCGCGGAAAAAGCGCCTAAACCCGAAGTCCACAGAAATTTAAGGAAGACAAAGTGGCATCTGTATGAGAAGAATTTCAAGAAAGTCCTCAACTCTAAACTTCTGTACGAACCGAATTACAAAGCCGGTCTGGATAATCTGGTCGATCATATCACCATATCATTCAATAGATCCCTTGAAGAAGCCAGTCCAAAAACAAGGTACAAGGGTAAAACTAAACCCCAATGGTGGACTTCTGAGCTAACGGCTATGAAAAAGACCTGCAACAAGCTATTCAATAAGGCTAAATCTACTGGGGTCACTAATGATTGGGATGCCTATAAAGAGCAACTCAACATCTATAAGAAGGAGCTTAGAAAGGCGCAAAGGCGCTCTTGGTATACCTTCTGTGGTGAAGTGGAAAAGGTCTCCGACGCCGCTAGGCTGAGGAACTGCTGCTTCACCCTGTACAGTGGGATATTTATAGGATAAGGCAAATAACTGGACCAAAAACAGCGAGCAGTCGCTCAATGTACTGCTCGACACACATTTCCCGGGGAGCTCTGTAACAGAACCCGAGGATCAGCAGGACCAACAAGAGTGCGAGCGTCGCTAGCTTCTTGACTGAGAGATCCAGAATAAGCTGGGCTATTAACAGCTTTGAGCCCTTCAAGTCACCTGGACCAGATGGCATCACTCCAGCAGAAATGCAGAAAATGTTAAAGTACATTATCCCCTGGCTGGAGAATAATTATGTAGGCTGTATCAGGCTTTCATACGTCCCGAATCGATGGAGGGATACCAAAGTGGTATTCATACCTAAAGCGGGAAAGATATCACACACTAGGCCAAAAGACTTCAGACCAATTAGCCTATCCTCCTTCCTATTGAAAGGTCTGGAAAGAGTTTTAGATCATTTCATTAGGGAAAACCTGGATACAAAACTCCTGTCGGGGAACCAACATGCTTACAATAAGGGCAAGTCTACACAATCAGCCCTGCACGAACTTGTGAGCATTTCAAGGAATTTACAATGGTGGCATTTCTTGACATAGAAGGGGCTTTTAACAACATTCACTCAGATGCGGTAATTGCGGCACTCTCACATCTAAAAGTTAACACTAGTTTGATTAGACTAATTCAAAGTCTGCTCACCAGAAGACGCATAACAGCATGTCTAGTGTCCACAACTCTAACAAGGTATGTAAACAGAGGGACCCCGCAAGGAGGAGTACTGTCTCCACTAATTTGAAACCTAGCGGTGAATGAAATCCTGCTAGTTCTAGAACGTTGTGGCTGCAAGGTCGTGGCATATTCGGACGACGTGGCAATCGCAGTGAGTGGCAAATTCGTAAACGTCCTCAGAGACATCCTACAGGTGGCTCTGAACAAGTTGGCTAGATGGGCCAGAAGCAGCGGATTGGGCGTTAGCCCCAACAAGACAGAATTGGTTCTCTTTACTAGGATGAATAATGTCCCACATGTGGACCCTCCACCTCGGATAAATGGAACAGATCTAGTCTTTTCTGAAAGTGCAAAATATTTAGGAATAATTCTAGATAGGAAAATTTTATTTAGACTTAACGTATTGGAACGTGTAAGGAAGGCCAACGTCGCCTTATATTCCTGCAAAAAGGCTGTAGGGTCGCGGTGGGGACTCTCTCCTAAAATCGTCCACTGAATATATATAGCAGTAGTTCGTCCAATACTGTTATACGGTATTCTGGTATGGTGGACGGCAACTGACAAACTAACCATTACCAACCTACTAACAAAGGTTCAGAGAACTGCCTGCCTGAGCATAAGCGGAGCCTTAAGGACTACAGCGACCGAGTCTCTACAAGCCCTACTCCATATACTGCCGATTAATATTGTGGCGAGAGAAGTTGCAACTAAAGCGGCAATAAGATTAAACTGCCTATCAATGTGGAGGTACAAGAACTATGGTCACATGAGGATATCAAAGTGTAGTGCTATGGTAACCGACCGAGTGGACTATATACCAACTGTGTACACCTTCGAGAGAAATTACATCACTATTATTCCCGCCAGAGATGAATGGGTCGGCAGAATACCAGGTAATAGAAACCATCTCCACGTTTACACGGATGGTTCGAAGCTTGATGAAAAGGATTGCTTCGGAGTACACTGTGAAGAACTTAGCCTGGATATAGCTCACAGACTACCAGATATCTGGATATAGCTCACAGACTACCAGTGTCTATCAAGCCGAAATAATGTCAATATGGGAAGTCGCCAAGTGGCTGAGTCGCAACATAGTAACCAACACTGGCGTTGTCATTTACTCGGACAGCCAGGCTGCCATCAATTCTCTGGAGGCAACATCCCTAAATTCACAAACAGCCCTCGACTGCCGCAGATCTCTTAACGAGATGGCTGAGCAGTTTAATATACACCTCATATGGGTGCCTGGGCATAGGGATATCCCGGGGAACTGCAAAGCCGATGAACTTGCTAGGAAAGGGACGACATTACAAATTCTCGAAGAATTTGCATATATTGGTGCGCCACTATCCGCGTGCAAGCTTTGGCTTAGGGAAGAGGCAATCAGGCAGTCCAACGAAAGATGGACAGAAATCGGCACCTGCAGGGTAGCTAGACAAATCTGGCCAAGGTATGACCTGAGAAGGAGATGAGGAAGAAGTGGAGAGCATTGAGCACTTGCTTTGCGACTGTCCCGCTTTGAGTAAACGACGACTGGACATACTGGCAGCCTAACAGATCTTTCCAGTACTGATATTCGTACTATCGATAAATTTATATATCAAACAGGTTGGTTTCGATGAGGGGCATTTCAGCCCGTGGTAACACTAGGGACCTAAACTGGTCTATGTGAGCTTGTAAAAAAATACGGCTGCCACCCTAACCTAAACCTAAACCTAAACCTAAAAATAAAAACACAAGAAGGTTTAAGTTTTTTCTTATATAATAAAATGGCCAAGTGCCAATCGGTTTTATTGAGGTTTTATAGGTTGATGGTGGTAACGAAGTTTACCTTGAATACAAAATGGTACAGCGAGATGTACTTAATCGAGCGAGTTTAAGATAGCGAATAAAATTAAGAATTAAGCTAAGATGGAGAAAGGTGGCGGCGTCGGCGCAAAAACTACTAGTTACTCGTTAAAATCTGGAAATCACAATTTCAAGGATGGAGTAATTGGGAGCCAACAGATTTTAAGGAGTATGTCGGTACGAAAATTAGGTCATTGCTTACACCGAGAGAAATTAAAGGGACAATTCATGTTTGTACTTAAACAGTCGCTATGGATAGTCTCTGGTACCCCGAATTTATTAAAAATCTCTTGAACCAAGAACTGGGTTGCATTTATGGTAGTGGCCTCTTTCATTGCTTTCAGAAATGTAAATTTCGTAAAGTGATCCACTACTACAAAAATATAAGCGTTTCCGCATTTTGACCTGGGGTATTTTCCTCTTCTCCTATTGTTGGTTGTGCATGTTGGTTTAGGTTGTTTGCACACTGGGCCGTTTGATATATAATTTCGCACTTAAACCGCCATTTTAGGCCAACAGTACATTTGCTTCAGTCTACTTAGCGTCTTTGCAATTCCTCCATGAGCAACCGTGGTCGGATTATGGGCCTTTTCTATTAATACCTTTGTCAAATTCTCTGGCACCCATAATTTCCAGTTATTCTCCGAGAATTCTTCTCTATCGAAATATATTTTTTAAAAATCATACCGTTCCGAATTTGCAAATCGGGCAGTAGTTCCTGGTTAGTTCCTATCTCTTCGCATAAGTCCAAATATTGTTCGCTTTCAAACTCCGTCGTCTCGAAATCGAATACCTGGTCTACTGTTACCTCTGATATATCCCCAGCTGCTGGCATTCGTGAGAGCATAGCTGCGACCACATTTTCTTTACCTTTTCGGTGCTCTATATTGAAATCAAATGCTTGTAGCTGGAGTGACCATCTTGCCAGTCTTCCACTTAAATCCATCAGACTCATACGCCATTTCAGGCTGGCATGGTCAGTTATCACCGTAAATTTCATCATTTCGACGTAAGGTCGAAATCTTTTTATCGCCAACACAGCAGCCAAGCATTCTTTTTCTGTAACTGAGTAATTCCTTTGGCATTTGTTCAACTTTTGTGAGTAAAAACTATCGGATTCTCTTCTCCTGCTTCAGTTTTCTGGAATAACCGCCCCTATACCTACATCCGAGGCGTCACATTGTATAAAGAACGGTTTGGAGAAATCGGGGTGCCGAAGAATGGGGCCGATGTTAGTTCTTCTTTCAACCCTTCAAATAATTCTATGGCTTTAGGGGTAATACGAAACTTTTCATTCTTCTTTAAAGTATCAGTTAGGGCAGCGGAAATTGACGCGAAATCTTTTATGAATCGTCTATACCACCCTGCAGTACCGAGAAAACTTCAGACTTCACGAGGTGATTTTTGGATCCTGATGTTCTTTATAGCATTCACTTTTTCTGGATCTGTTTTTAGTGCGCCGCCACCTATTATGAATGACAAATTCTATTCTTTCCTGGCTTACGAACGACTGTTATCCTATTGTTCCAAGGACTTTCACTCTCCTCTATAACTTTCAGGGCCAACCTCTTATCTATTTCCGCATATACTATTTCCTGCACTGCTGGCGATAAGGGGTAATGTCTTTCTTTAACTGCTACAGTACCCTTTTCTAATTGTATCGTTTGTTTTTCCAACTTGGTACACCCCAGTCGCTTAGCCTCAAATGCTGGAAATTTTCCTATTACCGTATCTAGTCGTTGTTGTTGTTCTGCTGTTAGTTCATGTATCTTTTGTTTTCCACTTCCGAAATGATCCTTCAGTTTATCTAAATCAATTTCATCCGCCTGAATGATATTCGGGGCTATCCTAAAAACTCCCCAGAAATCTACTCCTATATACAGAGGTTGCTCAAGATCGGGATATAGATAGAATAGGAAATTTTCAGTGATTCCATCGTATGTGACTGGAACCTGGACTTTGCCTAAAATTCTGCATTGTTTGTCATTTGGTGTGTTAACAGTTGCATAGTATGAATTTATTTCCAGTTCACTTACTAATTCGCGACATCCTCTCCCGAGCCGACTAACTAATGTACCTGAGTCTAAGAGTCCCTCCATTTCTTTACCCTGGAACTTTATAATAGCATAGGGCCTATTGTCTATTGGCTTTCCGCACTTAACCATTGCTTCTATCACCTCCTTTCTTATTTCTCTTCGTCTCTTGGCTATTTCTCTAGTTTTCTGGACTCTTTTTGATGTGTCAATTTCAAAATTTTTATTAGTCTTGTTTTGGGTCAGATCAATAGCAACACTTCCATACGTCTCCTCTCCGAAGATTCTTTCTCTGGTTTCGTCGTAATATTTTCCCCTAGTTTCTAGAGGGAGAGTGTCGTGTTGATTTGTAGTTTACTTCGCGGGGCTCTCTGCCGAACGTTGGTCCCCCGGGTTCTTTCTCAGGTTTCCCTGCCTACACTTTGGACATTGGGGTGAAATCAAATCTGGTTTTCCACAACGATAAGAAAATCTACGCCATTCTGTAGAATTACATTCCATAAATACGTGGCCAGGTTCGCTACAATTCCAACATACTAAACCATATATAGCTGCAATTTCGTGGGGTTCTATCCTCTCGCCATTTTCGAAATAGTCTCCCTGTTCCTGATAGGCCTCACTAACATATCTCGTTTGTGAACTGGTTAGTTTTCACTTGCAACCAAAACCAATCTCATGCCGAGCCCCAACAACATTTCTGTACCTGGAATTCTATATTGCTTCTGTAAATATTTTACCCGAAAACGAAATCATCTACGGACATCCTTTTCTGATTACCATCAAAAAATAAGGATTCACTTCTTCATTCAAATGGGGTTCTCTAGTTGCATTCTGATTTAGGGACATTACTCGAATTGATTCATTCAATTTATTTATGGCTTCAGTGAATTTCATCATTTCCATATCTACTCGTTGACTGGACCAAATCTGGCAATCTACTTAGAAATCGATTGGGCCAGCCTAAACACGATTATCCAAGTACAGAAGACATTGATATCAATGTGAGGGGGATTACGGAGGCTCTTGTAAAATCATCCGAAGATAGTTCCCCGCTTCGAGAAAAGAAATCTGACAAATTCGCTCGATTGGCAAGTATGTCCGCAGACTTTACAACAGAGCTCGACGTAAAAATCTATCAATATATTGGGATGACTACCACAGAAGACTCAAAGAATACAATAGGCTTTTCTGTGAACAGGTTGACAGCGTTAACAGCATGTCTAAAATAAAAAAGTTCCTCTCAAAAACAAATATTCAAACCGAAACTCTTGTGGATGAAACGGGTATAAGGATGGAAACTATATATGATACCGTAAGGCTTTTGATTAAAAGTCATTTTCCGAGTGGTAATGCTGGAACAGTTACAGACCGAAAATGTGATGCACCAAGTACCTATTACGGATGCTATGGTTAAAGAAGCAATAAAAAGCTGATCTCCTTTCAAGGCTGCGGGACCGGACGAAATATTTCCAGCGCTTCTTCAGAATGAGGTGGATCTGGTATCAACTCATCTGGTTGGAATTTTCACTGCATGCCTAACTAATGCATATACCCCAAAAAATTGGCAGTTATACGAGTTGGCGAGTTATACGATCCCAAAGGCTTATCGACCCATTAGCCTATCTTCTTTCCTGTTAAAAACAATGGATCGAATAACTGACGACATGGTCAAAAGTAAGATAGCCGATGACAAGCTAAAATTCAAGCAACGCGCATATGTTAAAGAAAGATCAGTGGAAACAGCTCTACATGAGGTAGTACACCACATAGAACAGTCCTTCAGTGAAGAAATGTATACATTGCCGTTTGTATATACATTGAGGGTGCTTTTAACAACGTTCAGATCGATACACTTATCCAGCCCTTTGACGAGTTTCAGGTTGACCGGGCGTTGATAAACTGGATCAACAATATGCTAAGGAATAGGTGGATTATTTGTGGGTCATATGACGTAAAAATCAGAGACAAGGTAAATCGTGGTATACCTCAGGGGGCATTTTATCCCTCAGCAATGAAGGACTTAAACCAGTCTTTTATGCAGACGACGTTATAATACTTCTAAGGGACACACATCCAAACCAACTATGCAGAAAAGCTGAGGAGGCACATAACATAGCATATAACTGGGCACAACCAAGGGGATTAAATGTCAACCCAGACAAAACAGAAATATGTCTATTTACAAGGAAAAGGAAGATTCATCCTTTTACCGTGCCTTGATTCCTGGATAAGAATATTGCCATATCTAGAAAGGTAAAATACTTGGGAGTAATCTTGGATCAGAAACTGTACTGGAAAGATCATATTGAAGAAAGAGTTACAAAGGCCCACAGATGTTGGTCGTTGTGCAGAAGAGCTATAGGTTCAAAATGAGGACTACGTCCAAATATGACACATTGGCTTTACATGAGCGTGATTAGACCAATAATAACTTACGCCTCTGTAGTGTGGTGTAAATCAATGGACAAAAAGTACAACGTAATACCATTGCAAAAAAGTGCAACTATGTGATGTCTAGACATAAGCGGGGCAATTAGAACCGCACCAACAAGAGCGTTAGAGACTATACTGCACATCCAACCAATAGATATCCGTATAAAGTATGAGGCAGCCCTCACAGCAAGACGTCTACAAGTGACGGGTGAATGGATAAATCGAGACCACAAGTCGTACCATCAGAAGATATTACAATCACTGGTCGGTCATATTCAAACAACGGAAATCTCCGACCGCATTCCTGAAGTGCGGCTTACAGCTACCTGTGATTCGTTCGTGCCAGACAGACGCTCCTGGGAAAACGGAACACTAGCTCATGAACGGGACGAAGGACGGGTCTGGGATTTTTTATTGATGAACCAGAAGTCGAACTTTACTTCCGCCTCCCAGACCATAACACAGTATTTCAAGCAGAAGTTCGAGCAATCACGGAGTGTGTTAAATGGCTCAGTAATACCACAAAACCTAAATATGCCAACATATTCACAGATAGCCAAATGGGATCAAAGCAATAACATCGGAAAAGGTAAAATCCAGTGTTAGACTGTAAAAGAACGATAAATAATTACTCAGTCCATGGTCAACTGCGTATTTTCTGGGTACCGGGACACAACGGGGTGATTGGAAATGAACGGTCAAACAGCTTGGCTTCAAAGGGCAGAGAACTTCGAGTAATAAACTTGGAAAATTGGAAACCTTTCAGAGCCACGAAGGATGAGTTGAAGCACTGGGCAGTGATGGCTCACAAAACTGTGTGAAATAGAGCAACTGCAAAGATACTGTGGGGTGACCCAAATGAGAAGAAAACAATTAGTTTTCTAAAACTAAACAAGATCGAGATTAGTAAGATGATGAGTGTTCTAACGGGACACTTAAGCTTACAAGCACATCTTCATCGCATAGGGCTAGCAGAAAACTACGAGTGCAGGGCATGCAGGGAAAACATCGAAAGGATGGAACATTTTCTGTGTCACTGTCCAGCTTTCACACATGCAAGATCCCGATATTTCAGTTCCGACATATTGCCAGACTTGACTCATCTCAGAGGATATGACTGGAAGATACTGAGAAAATACGTGTCTAGTACCGATTTTCTGTAACCCGTGGGGTATAAAAATCATAAATAAGGAGTGCACAACAGGCCGAACCACTGGCTTAAGTGTATGTCCATGGACATGAGACGTTTAAACGTCTCCTCTATTCAACCTAACCTATGGCATTTTGAACTCGCTGCTGAATTGCTCCTTCTGTGCGTTGTTGTAAAATTATTTACGCTTTCCTGAACCATCTGTCTCACTCCTGCTCCTACGTCGTCAACTTCCATATCCCTCAGAGCGTCTACGGGATGAGAATTCTGGGTACTCTTGGGAAAGGCTCCCTGTACTGTCTCAACCCTATGAATTTCTAACCTTTCATTGACATTTATCTGTTTTCCCCTCTGACTCGCCATCTCTGATTGTTTCCGAGCGTCTGATCTTAAGTATTTTTCTTTGATCACGGGCGTAGACCTATTTAAGCTAAATACCTCTGTTCTCAATCTTTTCCTTCTATTTTTTTATGTTTTTCTTTCCTGCGGGGTATTCATCCATTCAAGAACTGACAGGACTTAAAAAAATTAAACATATATATATTTCTTACTTCTAACTATGTATCAGCACACTTAAATTGTTCTAAACAATAATATATATGGATAGTGGTTTGTTGACGTTAGTATTTTTGGGTATGTGTGTGGTATTTTACTATTATTTTTATAATTTATTTTCTTTTGCGACGCTCTCTAAACGAGAATAATGTAAATATTGCACGTAAATCATACTATAATTAAAAAATATGTTTCTCTCTTTAATATTGGGGGTCTCCTCTACTTCTCCTCGATTGCCTTCTTGTATTCTACCAGGTTAGAAGAGATCGTAATTGTTCAATATACCTCTCTATGTTCTTTGAGAGGCATTGCACACTCCTTACCATTAAACTAAAACATGAAAGAACAAATTACCGGAAAAATGGGACAAGACTCAACACCAACAAATCCCGTAGGTCGTCATCATTGTAATATTGCACTTTCCCAAATATTGCACTAGTTACAGATTAAACTACATTAAAACTACCTTAATCCTATATTGCACTTCTAATACTCGTCTTTCCGATCTTAGGCTACATAGGATTTTCTGTTTCAATGTGATTCAATCTCCCTTGGGATATTTCTTTTCTTTCTAGTGGGCTATGGATTTTGAATATTTCGCTCTTATATATTCCAGTTGTTTTTCTCTTTCTATTTTAATAGAAAGTTCCTGCTTTCGATTGGGCGCCATTCTGTTACGAATCCCCTTGTGGCACCAGAGATGGCGTCACGGTAGCTCAGATGCACGTCAGGGAAGGTTCCATCCCGCCATCTCCAACCCTGTGGCCGCACACAAAAATAATTTGGTGATGTACAATTTACTCCACGGACGGACAAGATTTCCACCAGAAAGCTGTGCTGACACTTCCCATCGCTGCCCACCTTCCCTTGATCCTTGGCCTCCGCTAAAATATTGCGAGGATCCCACTACCCACACACACAATTCACCCCAACTCACCTTTCCGTCACTTCACCCCTGAAACAAAACTTTAGAACTTATTTATTTAAAAAAAACTAATCCTAACATTCGTATAAATACTCCTAACTCTATGATACTAATGGTAAATTATTCTTGTTTTTAAATATTTTAAATATCCTCTAGTAGTGTAGAAAAAATAGGAGTGTATTGTATCTCCGTTTGGTTCCCAGGACGACTTTTGTGTCCTGACCACCAGTGGTCAAACGGAAATTTGGAATTTTCGGGAAGTTAGAAACTGATTCCGGCAACTCTGAATACACATAAATGTTCGTAATAGGATCCTCTAGTAGTGTAGAAAAAATAGGAGTGTATTGTATCTCCCTTTGGTTTCCAGGACGACTTTTGTGTCCTGACCACCAGTGGTCAAACCGAAATCTGGCATTTTCGGGAAGTTAGAAACTGATTCCGGAAACTCTGAGAACACACAAATGTTCGTAATAGTATCCTCTTATAACTCTGAAAAAATAGGAGTGTATTGTATCTCCGTTTGGTTCCCAGGACGACTTTCGTGTCCTGACCACCAGTGGTCAAACCGAAATCTGGCATTTTCGGGAAGTTAGAAACTGATTCCGGAAACTCTGAGAACACACAAATGTTCGTAATAGTATCCTCTTATAACTCTGAAAAAATAGGAGTGTATTGTATCTCCGTTTGGTTCCCAGGACGACTTTTGTGTCCTGACCACCAGTGGTCAAACGGAAATCTGGAATTTTCGGGAAGTTAGAAACTGATTCCGGCAACTCTGAATACACATAAATGTTCGTAATAGTATCCTCTAGCAGTATAGAAAAAATAGGAGTGTATTGTATCTCCGTTTGGTTTCCAGGACGACTTTTGTGTCCTGACCACCAGTGGTCAAACCGAAATCTGGCATTTTCGGGAAGTTAGAAACTGATTCCGGAAACTCTGAATACACACAAATGTTCGTAATAGTATCCTCTTATAACTCTGAAAAAATAGGAGTGTACTGTATCTCCGTTTGGTTTCCAGGACGACTTTTGTGTCCTGACCACCAGTAGTCAAACCGAAATCTGGAATTTTCGGGAAGTTAGAAACTGATTCTGGAAACTCTGAGTACACATAAATGTTCGTAATAGTATCCTCTAGTAGTGCAGAAAGAATAGGAGTGTATTGTATCTCCGTTTGGTTCCCAGGACGACTTTTGTGTCCTGACCACCAGTGGTCAAACGGAAATCTGGAATTTTCGGGAAGTTAGAAACTGATTCCGGCAACTCTGAATACACATAAATGTTCGTAATAGTTTCCTCTAGCAGCGTAGAAAAAATAGGAGTGTATTGTATCTCCGTTTGGTTTCCAGGACGACTTTTGTGTCCTGACCACCAGTGGTCAAACCGAAATCTGGCATTTTCGGGAAGTTAGAAACTGATTCCGGAAACTCTGAATACACACAAATGTTCGTAATAGTATCCTCTTATAACTCTGAAAAAATAGGAGTGTATTGTATCTCCGTTTGGTTCCCAGGACGACTTTTGTGTCCTGACCACCAGTGGTCAAACGGAAATCTGGAATTTTCGGGAAGTTAGAAACTGATTCCGGCAACTCTGAATACACATAAATGTTCGTAATAGGATCCTCTAGTAGTGTAGAAAAAATAGGAGTGTATTGTATCTCCGTTTGTTTTCCAGGACGACTTTTGTGTCCTGACCACCAGTGGTCAAACCGAAATCTGGCATTTTCGGGAAGTTAGAAACTGATTCTGGAAACTCTGAGTACACATAAATGTTCGTAATAGTATCCTCTAGTAGTGTAGAAAAAATAGGAGTGTATTGTATCTCCGTTTGGTTCCCAGGACGACTTTTGTGTCCTGACCACCAGTGGTCAACCGGAAATCTAGAATTTTCGGGAAGTTAGAAACTGATTCCGGCAACTCTGAATACACATAAATGTTCGTAATAGGATCCTCTAGTAGTGTAGAAAAAATAGGAGTGTATTGTACCTCCGTTTGGTTTCCAGGACGACTTTTGTGTCCTGACCACCAGTGGTCAAACCGAAATCTGGCATTTTCGGGAAGTTAGAAACTGATTCCGGAAACTCTGAATACACACAAATGTTCGTAATAGTATCCTCTTATAACTCTGAAAAAATAGGAGTGTATTGTATCTCCGTTTGGTTTCCAGGACGACTTTTGTGTCCTGACCACCAGTGGTCAAACCGAAATCACGCAGGTTACCGACGTCGGTAACTTTCGATAACTTCCGATAACACGAAATAACAGGGTGACCCAATGTGACTGAACATAATGTCAAATAACAAAATGTATGTGTGTACGTATCAGCTGTTTTGGACGATTGACAGAAAAAGTTTCCGACGTCGGTCGGAGGATGACAGATGTGGAATTGTAATTTTTTTTAGAAAATATGAGAAAATAAATTTTGTTAGAGTGTATAAGGAATATAAGGAATAAAAGACAACATTGCAATGATCATTTTCGTATCCCAAATGCCCTTTAAATATGTAATCCCACCATGTAAATTGTAGATTTCCACTTTGTCCACTGGTGGAGAGGAACAAAATCAAGTCTGGTGGCCAATGGGTAAAGGTATATATTCCTATTTTTATACCACTGAAAGAGGACACCGATACGAACATTTTCATGTTTCTAGTGTTTCCAGAATCACTTTTTAACTTCCCGAAAGGTACAGATTTCGATTTAGCCACTGGTGGTCACGACACAAAAGTCGTCCTGGAAGCCAATTGATAAAGGTATATATTCCTATTTTATACCACTGAAAGAGGACACCAATACGAACGTTTTCATGTTTCGAGTGTTTTCAGAATCACTTTTTATTATATATATTTAAAAAGTCCTGATTCACACTCGGCAATTTTTTCCAAGCAAGTGTCAAAGTTTGAAGTATGGTGTGGAGAGGAGAGGAGAGTAGGCGGAAAGTGATCTGCCTCGCTCTACAAAAAATTTGACACTTGCTTGAAAACAATTTTATCGTGTGAATCAGGACTTCTTAAATTTTTTTTTATATATTATTTTTTTTATAATGTTATATTCCTTTTCAGAGCTTCAAGCCTTTTTATAAAACCAAAACCGAAAATTTTAATTAAAATATAAACAAAAGTAAAAATATTTTTGAGAAATAGAAACGATTTTTGAACTTTTTTTGGAAAAAATCTTAGGCCGATATGAAAATTCTAACCATTTAGGGCAGAAAGACAAATCGGCTAAGAAATCCGATTTGCCTTTTTGGCTAAAGTACGTCATCCGTCGGCGCCCTGATTTAAAGCATACCTCAATTTACTGTTGAGAGCGAAAAACAATAGAGTGGCATCCCTGTAATTTCTCACGAGTACGGTTTGTTTACATTTTGTAGTTTCATATTTTCTTAGTCCCCATTTACATGCTACTTTTTTTTAAGTAACTTATCGACTTATAATCTTTTGAAAAAGTATTTACATTCACACACGTACTTTTTATCAATACTTATGCTTATCTGGTGGTACTCCCTCACTATCAAAGAATGAGGGAGTACCACCAGATAGGATAGACTCCCAAAAGAAACTTTTACTGGAAAGACAATGATTGAGGTCATCCAGATAAACCTCCACCGGAGCGAGACAGCATCCAACGCTCTGATGGACGTCATGAATAAAGGCAGGGTTCATATTGCTTTGATCCAGGAACCATGGACCACTAGCAACAAGGTTACTGGATTAAACCATGTGAACTATAACCTTTTCTACGCTAACACAGGTACTCGCCCAAGGACTTGTATTTTGTGCCATAAAAACTTGCGCTGCGCCGACATTGACACCTACGTCGGAATTGCAACGTCTGGTGAAGGAATCCAAACACACAATTAAAGCTGAGTATAGACGATTGCCAGATCGGCAAACGTTATCAACCCTGTTAAAGTGCTGCAAATATACTGACAGATTTATTGCAGGATTGCTAATAAAAATACATTATAGACAGTGTTGCAAATAAAATGTTTTTCTGGCAATGGCGCCGTTTCAACCTGCATAAACTTCGCACATATAACAATCAGAAAATTATCTCGCAATGACTTTTCTGCTAACGTTGTAAAACAAAAATTTTATGTTCACACGGTTGTAAATTCACAGGGTTGCATTTTTCTGGCAATGTTGTCCGATCTGCAAATCGTCTGTACTTACCTTAATGAGTTATTAGCTGGGAGTAGGGTTGCCAGACACCGTATTCGAAAAGTCGGGATAACCGAGACTTAAAAGCGGGATTTGTCGGGACAAATAAAAAGATAATATTTTATTGGTTTTGGCATTTTAAAAAAAGCTCATTACAGTTTCAATAAAAGTCTAACATAAGAATATTCAAAACAACTTATATACACTATAGGTCAATATTATGTTTGCCACAAATACTTTCTTTGTGTTATTCTTCACGAAATTCGCTTTTACTTTTAAAATCATTCGAAGATAGTTGCCCACTTCGAGAAAGGAAATCTCCCTATGAGAAACCCTGGATGACAGGACAAATTCGCTCGATTGGCAAAGATGTCCGCAGTAAAAAACAATCAGTATATTGGGACGACTACCACAGAAGACCTAAAGAATACAATAAAATCATTAGATCGGCGAAACGTAACTCCTGGAGGCTTTTCTGTGAACAGGAAGACAGCGTTAACCGCATGTCTAAAATGAAAAAGTTCGTCTCAAAAACTCATGTCCAAACCGAAACACTGGTGGATGACACGGGTAAAAGGATTGAAACTATAGTGGATACCGTAAGGCTCTTGCTGAAAACTCATTTTCCGACTGGTAATGCTGGACCAACAGAGGAACAGTTAGGGAATGAAAATGTATTGCATCAAGTACCTATTACGGATATAACAGATAGTACGGTTAAAGATGCGATAAAAAGTTTCTCTCCCTTTAAGGCTGCGGGACCGGATGGAATATTTCCAGCACTTCGGCAGAATGAGGTGGATCTAGTATCAACTCATCTGGCTGGAGTGTTCACTGCATGCCTAACCCATTCTTATACCCCAAAAAACTGACAGGAATCTAGGGTGGACTTCATACCAAAGCCTGGCAAGTCGAGTTATACGACCCCAAAGGCTTATCGACCCATTAGCCTAACTTCTTTCCTGTTAAAAACAATGGAACGAATAATTGATAACATGGTCAAAAGTAAAATAGCGGATGACAGGCTAAAATTCAAACAACACGCCTATGTCAAAGGAAGGTCAGTGGAAACAGCTCTGCACCACATAGAAGAGTCCTTCAGTAACGAAATGTGTACACTTGCTGTTTGCATAGACATTGAGGGCGCATTTAACAATGTACAGACCGATACATTTATCCAGTCCTTAGACGAGTTTCAGGTTGACCGGGCGCTGAAAAACTGGACCAACAATATGCTAAGGAATAGGTGGATTATTTGTGGGTCATATGACATAAAAATTAGAGACAAGGTACATCGTGGTATACCTCAGAGGGGCAATTTATCGCCTCTTCTATGGGTTACGCCGATACACAGTCTCTTAAAAGCCCTCACCAATGAAGGACTTAAACCAGTCTGTTATGCAGACGACGTTGTAATACTTCTAAGGGGCTTTCATCCAAATCTATTATGCAGAAGAGCTGAAGAGGCACTTAACATAGCATATAACTGGGCACAACCAAGGGGATTAAATGTTAACCCAGACAAAACAGAAATATGTCTATTTACAAGGAAAACGAGGATCCCACGTTTTACCCGGCCTCGATTCCTGAATAAGACAATTGCTATAACTAAAAAAGTAAAATACTTGGGAGTAATCTTGGATCAGAAACTGTACTGGAAAGACCATCTTGAAGAAAGAGTTACAGATGTTGGTCGTTGTGCAGAAGAGCTATAGGTTCAAAATGGGGACTACGTCCAAATATGACTCACTGGCTTTACATGAGCGTGATTAGACCAGTAATAACCTACGCCTGTGTAGTGTGGTGGACATCAATGGACAAGAAGTGCAACGTAATACCTTTGCAAAAAATTCAACGTATGTGCTGTCTAGGCATAAGCGGGGCATTTACAGGGTTACCATAACCTTTTTTCGGAAAGGAGGACTTTTGTGCCAGAAAAGGAGGACATTTGTCACATTTACAAAGAGAGTTTGGAACTTTTGGAGGACAATTAAAAAAATGCAGTAATTGGAAAGAATGAGCATTTTACTATGATCAACAATTAAACTTTAAACCCGTAAGATGTCGACGATGTGATACCGTACAGCACCCTATCGGAGCAGAAGAAAGATATGTACACACGGTGGTCAGATCTTACAATGCTATCAACTCTGTGAAAGTGCTGAAAACGACAGATTGTAAATTGTCAGTTCAGACGATTGCAAAGAAAACCTTACAATTTTATATATGTATTTACGAGTACAACATATTTCCTAAATAAAATATTTTGTAGACAGTGTGCCAATAAAATGTTTCTCTGACAATATTGTAAGATCTGACCACCGTTTGTACATAGCTTCTGAGGCGCTAAAAGGCAACTTCGGAAAGAAAATATATATGAGGCCTATATCTAAATGTGAACCGATTTTGAAAAATTTCTTCCCTGGTTTAAAAGAGTCCTTATTGTCAAATTTCAGCAAGATGGGAGCGAAAATGCGACCTATACTTAAAGAACAACTTCAAATGGACAGACAGACGGACTCGACACAGTAATCTAGCGATACTGAGTCGATCAGTGTACTTTAAAGTGGGTCTAGCTCCAGTATTTTTAGGTGTTAATTATAATAAAGTAAAGGTGGCGTTAAGTTCGGCCACGCCGTATCTTATATACCCCTCAACATGGATCGCATGTTTACTGTTTTGGGTGCAAATAAGCTCATATTACCAAATTATGGATATAAATACACCGAAATACCAAATTTTCAGCCCCATCAGTTGAAATTTGCGGTCTCTGCGGCGTTAGTAAGTCAAATCGGATGCTATACATGGGCGCTGTAAGAACCGATATTTCTAATTTTCAATCCCAAATTACCTGCAGTTATAAGAAGTATCTGTACCAAATTCCAGTCATATAGCTCAATTATTGTATAACTAACTTTGTACTAAAAGTACTATTTGTGAAAAAGTTGAATTTGTAACAAAACGAGGAAAAATCCATTAGTTTTGAAAAAGGAGGGAGGACGGGAGGACATTGGCTGAAAAGGAGGACATGTCCTCCGAAAGGAGGAAGTATGGTAACCCTGGGCATTTAGAACTGCACCAACAAAAGCGTTGGAGACTATACTGCACATCCAACCAATAGACATCTGTATAAAGTATGAGGCAGCTCTCACAGCAAGACGTCTACAAGTGATGTGTGAATGGATAAATCGAGACAACAAGTCGTACCATCAAAAGATTTTAGAATCTCTAGTTGGTCACAATCAAACGCCAGAACTATCCGACCGCATTCCTGAAGTGCGGCTTACAGCTACCTGTGATACGTTTGTGCCAAACAGACGCTCCTGGGAAAATGGAACTTTGGCCCATGTGCCAGTGGGAACCAGCTGCTACACGGATGGGTCCAGGCGAGGAGGAAGGATGGGTCTGGGACTTTTTATTGATGAACCAGAAGTCGAACTTCACTTCCGCCTCCCTGACCATAACACGGTATTTCACGCAGAAGTTCGAGCAATCACTGGCTCAGTAACTCCACAAAGCCTTAATATGACAACATCTTCACAGATAGCCAAATGACGATTAAAGCAATAACATCGGAAAGGGTCAAATCCAGAACTGTGTTGGACTGTAAAAAGAACGATAAATGAAATGATCGGGCAAACAGCTTGGCTTCAAAAGGGCAGAGAACTTCGAGTAATAAACTTGAAAAATTGGAAACCTTCGAAGCCACGAAAAATGAGTTGAAGCACTGGGCAGTGATGGCTCACAAAACTGTGTGGAATAGCGCAATAGTAGGAGCAACTGCAAAGATACTGTGGGGTGACCCAAATGAAGAGAAAACAAGAAGTCTTCTGAAACTAAACAAGATCGATATTAGTAAGATGATGAGTGTTCTAACGGGACACTCAAGCTTACAAGCACATCTTCATCGCATAGGACTAGCAGGAAACGTCGAATGCTGGGAAAACATCGAAACGATGGAACATTTTCTGTGTCACTGCCCGGCTTTCACACAAGCAAGATCCCAACATTTCGGGTCCGACATATTACCAGACATGACTCATCTCAAAGAATATGACTGGAAGATACTGAGAAAATTCGTGTCTAGTACCGATATTCTGTAACTCGCGAGGTATAAAGAATCATAAATAAGGAGCGCACAACAGGCCGAACCACTGGCTTAAGTGTATATCCATGGACATGAGACGTTTAAACGTCTCCTCTCTTCAACCTAACCTAACCTAGTAGAATTTAATTATTTTCAATAGATATTGAACAAATCAATTAAAATGACCACAAGCGTTAACATTTGTCTGGCTTTGGACCGCTCGATATGGGTTTATTGGCTCAAAATCAAGCCACAGCTCCTCGCCTTTACACAACCGGCGAAGTGGTTACTGCCCAGTATGGATTTATGAAAGGTTATGGAACTTATGTTGAAGCAGATATGATATTAAAGCTTCCGTTGCTGGCTCCAGACTGGATTTTGTCTCCTGACCACCAGTTGCCAAACCGAAATCTGGATTATTTGGTCAGTCAGAAAAAGTTTCTGGAAACTCTGAATACATGGAAATGTTCGTATTGGTTTTCACTTTCAGTGGTGCAAAATTCAGAGTATACTGTACCTTCGTTTGGCTTCCAGACTGGATTTTCTGTCCTGACCACCAGTGGCCAAATTGAAATCTGTAATTTCTGAGGTTTAAAAAGGTGATTCTGGAAATACTCCAGACATGAAAATGTTCGTTTTGGTGTCCTCTTTCAGCGGTATAAAAATAGGAATATATACCTTTATTATTTGGCTTCTAGGACGACCTTTGTGTCCTGGCCACCATTGGCCAAACACAAATCTGTAACTTTTGGGAAGTTAAAAAGTGATTCTGGAAACACCCCAGATATGAAAATGTTCGTTTTGGTGTCCTCTTTCAGTGATATAAAAATAAGAATATATACCTTTATCAATTGGCTTCCAGGACGAGTTTTGTGTCTTGACCACCAGTGGCTAAATAGAAAAAAAATTTCTGGGGATTAAAAAGGTGATTCTGGAAACACTCCAGACATGAAAATGTTCGTATTGGTGTCCTCTTTCAGTGGTATAAAAATAGGAATATATACCTTTACCAATTGGCTTCTAGGACGACCTTTGTGTCGAGGCCCCCAGTGGCCAAACCCAAATCTGTAACTTTCGGGAAGTTTAAAGGCGATTCTGGAAACACTCCAGACATGAAAATGTTCGTATTGGTGTCCTCTTTCAGTGGTATAAAAATAGGAATATATACCTTTACCAATTGGCCTCCAGACTTGATTTTGTTCCTCACCACCAGTGGACAAGGTGGAAATCTACAATTTACATGGTGAGTTTACATATTTCAAGGACATGTGGGACACGAAAATGATCAGTGCATTGTTGTCTTTTATTTCTTATATTCACTTAACTCTCAATCACAATATATTTTCACATATTTTCTAAAAAATTATAATTCCACATCTGTCATCCACCGACCGCCGTCGGTAACTTTTTCTGTCAATCGACCAAACCAGTTGATACGTACACACATACATTCATACATTTTGTTATTTGACATTATGTTCAGTCACTTTGGGTCACACTGTTATTTCGTGTTATCGGAAGTTATCGAATGTTACCGACGTCGGTATCTTCACGCAGGTTGAGAACCACAATAACGACGGCGACGACACACAGCAGGTAAGTATTTAACCAATAACTTTGTTATCTTTTTTTCTATTTAGGGAATCTATTGCAGACGGACAAAAAAATGCATGCGATCTCATGGTAGTTATTTTAAACCTGTGATATATTTTCTTTTTTTATCAACCGCTTCTCTCACCTCTGCAACAGTATTCGCGCCAACACTGCTAGCGGCGCCTGGTTTACGATAGCAACACCATATTTGCCAAGTAATCGAGCGTTACCATGGTATGCATGTTTGTGTGGAAGAGAAAATAATTAATTTTCTTAATATTTACTCTTTTGTTTTTTTTATTTTTTTATCAAAGAACTTATTGTACTATATTTTGCTTAGGGTCTGTTTACATCATGAGATTTCGTCGCGCGATCTGTCAAAAATACATCCCTGGACGACTAGTCTTTTAGGTGTAAACAAGGATCGCGCGATTTTGAGAGAGTATTTCACGACCCCGAGAGAGGATCGCACGATAAAATTGACATCCGATGACAAGCTGGGATGGAAAATTATTTTTTTTTGGAAAGTACTAAACTAATACCTTTTAAGCTCAAGTGGTACTAATTGAATTAATTTAAGGAACATAGTTTTCAAAGTATGAAATTGCTTCTTTTTTCGTGAACATCGTTATGATTTGTTAGATGATTTTCTGTTTTTATACTATTACAAAAATTATTACTAGACATTCCGCTTATAGCATTTTTTAAATATAAATTTAGAGATTTTGTGATCGCTATTCCAAAAGAATTAGTGATTGTGTTCCGCAAAATATTAATAAAAATCTTACAGTTCATATTCTCTTCATATAAATCAAAATTGGAAAATAAACACATTTTGAGAAAATGCTTTCTCCCGTACCTAGTTACCATCGACATAAATTGTATTCAAATTAATTAAATTAATTGTGATAGAAAACGTATGCCGAGAGTGTGTGAAAACAAAATGTCATTTGATTTTTGTCTATATAAATAACTTCTAAACAATAGATAGATTAAATAAAATAGTACTGAAACGGTCGTGAGTATACGTTGGTACTTTTGAAAGTGAAAAGAGTAATAAAGTACTAACTTTTTCCATCCTTGCTTGTTGTACGATTTTGTCTGTTGCGAAACCAATTTTACGTACGATTTTGAAAACATCGGGAGAGGATCAAATGCAAATTCTCACTGGAAAGTCACGTGACAGATCGCTTAGATGTAAACTGGTCCTTAGCCTTTCCAATTAAAGTTATAGCGCTCAGACTACGCATACGTTTTGTTATACGCTGTGCAAGCGAATTGTTGTTTACATAAATAGTGAAGCATTTGTTTTCTAACACAAATCTGGAAACTTTGTTCGACAAAGCACAACTTTGGGGTTCGTGGGGTACCAAAATGTTCGTATTGATGTCCACTTTGATTTTTAATTCAAAGTTTTTCGGTGGGGATTACTATTTGACCTCCAGGACTAATTTTATGTTTTTACCCCCAGAGTGAAACTCAAATCTGGAAACTTTGTTCGACAAAACACAACTTTTGTAATGTGGTACACCAAAATGTTCGTATTGATGTCCACGTTGATTCTCAATTCAAAGTTTTTCGGCGGGGATTGCTATTTGACCTCCAGGACTAATTTTATGTTTTGTGAAACTCAAATCTAGAAACTTTGTTTGACCAAACACAACTTTGGGGTTCATGAGGTACGCCAAAATGTTCGTATTGATGTCCACTTTGATTTCCAATTCAAAGTTTTTCGGCTGGGCTTACTATTTGACCTTCAGGACTAATTTTATGTCCTGACCCCCAGTGGGCAACTCAAATCTGGAAACTTTAAGTGTAGGTTTAGGTTAGGGTTGTAGCCGTATTTTTTTACAAGATCACATAGACCAGTTTTGGTGTTTGATCTTCTCAGGTCATACCTTGGCCAGATTTGTCTAGCTACCCTGCAGGTGCCGATTTCTGTCCATCTTTCGTTGGACTGCCTGATTGCCTCTTGACTAAGCCAAAGCTTCCACATGGATAGTGGTGCACCAATATATGCAAATTCTTCGAGAATTTGTAATGTTGTCCCTTCCCTAGCAAGTTCATCGGCTTTGCAGTTCCCCGGGATATACCTATGCCCTGGCACCCATATGAGGTGTATATGAAACTTAACTATGTAGATGACTGAGCATCTACATAGTTAAGAGATCTGCGGCAGTCGAGGGCAGTTTGTGAATTTAGGGATATTGCCTTCACTGAATTGAGGGCAGCCTGGCGTTCCGAGTAAATGACAACGCCAGTGGTGGTTACTATGTTGCGACTCAGCCACTTGGCGACTTCCCATATTGCCATTATTTTGGCTTGATAGACAATGCAGGTATCTGGTAGTCTGTGAGCTATATCCAAACTAAGTTCTTCACAGTGTACTCCGAAGCCAACTTTTTCATCAAGCTTCGAACCATCCGTGTAAAAGTGGAGATGGTTGCTTTAGTTACAACTTCTCTCGCCACAATAGTAATCGCTGTAGTCCTTAAGGCTCCGCTTATGCTCAGGCAGGCTGTTCTCTTTGTAAGTAGGTTGGTGATTGTTGGTATTGGACGAACTACTGCTATATATATCCAGCGGACGATTTTAGGATAGAGGCCCCACCGCGACCCTACAGCCTTTTTGCCGGAATATAAGGCGACGTTGGCCTTCCGTACACGTTCCAATACGTTAAATCTAAATAACAGTTTTCTATCTAGAATTATTCCTAAAAATTTTGCACTTTCAGAAAAGACTAGATCTGTTCCATTTATCCGAGGTGGAGGGTCCACATGTGGGACATTATTCATCCTAGTAAAGAGAACCAATTCTGTCTTGTTTGGGTATACGCACAAACCGCTGCTTCTCGCCCATCTGGCCAATTTGTTCAGAGCCACCTGTAGGATGTCTCTGAGGACGTTTAGGAATTTGCCACTCACTGCGATTGCCACGTCGTCCGCATATGCCACGACCTTGCAGCCACAACGTTCTAGATCTAGCAGGATTTCATTCACCACTAGGTTCCAAATTAGTGGAGACAGTACTCCACCTTGTGGGATCCCTCTGTTTACAAACCTTGTTAGAGTTGTGCACCCAAGGCAAACTGTTATGCGTCTTCTGTTGAGCAGACTTTGAATTAGTCTGCTCAAACTAGATTTAACTTTTAGATGTGACAGTGCCGCAATTACTGCGTCTGGGTGAATGTTGTTAAAAGCCTCTTCTACACTGAAAAAAAATAGTAATAAAATTAATGACGACATATTCTTAAATTAAGTATGCGACCTCGGCATCAATCCAATCCCAATTTTTATAAAAATAATAAAAATTTACATGTTTTTTACGAAATTTTCCTTAATTTAAAGTTTTTTCAATCTGAATTAATGACTATCTAATCATTATTAAATGAAAGAAACAAATCATAATTTTTGTGACAATCCGCTTTATTTTAATTTTTTATTTTATTTATTTTATTTATTTTCTTTTTTTGTTTTTTCTGCATTAAAACTATGATGTAGACATGTCATAGTTTTAATGCCGAATCGGACTTAATTGACAGTATGAGATATTTGAGTAATAAATTTAAGGAAAGACTGTCTTGGTAATAAATTTTATGACAATTTCCATTATTTTTAAGAATACGAGAGAATTATACAATTTCTCTCCCCCTCGCTCGGAGAATCAGTTTTGTTTGTTAATGTGTAAATCAATAATTATTATGGTTATGCGAGAGCTCTTCTACTCTCTGAAAATAGAAAATATTTCTGTTGTTCGTTTTCTTTTAAATCGTCAGTTATTTACAAGCGATGGAGGGAGACGGTTGTCTGTGAACGCGGATTGTGAAAAATGAGATTGCGGCGAATATGTAGGTATACATACATACGTACATACGTGCATATTGCACCGAACATTTTTATTATGGGCTGTTAACAGTTATTTTTGCTAAAGCATAGTAACAAACAAAACCATCGATCTTGGTGATAAGAGAGTGCGTGTGTCATAGTTATTTTTGCTGCTGTTATTTATGGTGATGTACATACGTTTTTATAGGAGATCTTTTTAGTAAGTCCTGTGAAGAGATTTGTGCGAACATTAAAAAATGGACGATAAAAATGTAAGTAATAGGTTTTGTAATACTGAAAGAGACAATAGGAAAATGTTTAGATACGTGAAATATTATACGTGAATATTGTAACCCTCAAATAAACAACTTATTGGCAATTACAAAATTAACAAAACACATTTTAAATTGAAAAGTATGTATTTATCAAAAATAACTGCTAACAGCGCATAATGTAGAAATGTAAAATTGTTGTGTTATTAACATGTATACATAAAACTATCTTTTTTAATTTTTGTAGTAAAACAATTTTAAAATGGATCTTTTGGGAAAAGAGTGACAAATTATACCAAATATTTCAACGTAAGTATTATATGTATATGAACGGTTGAAATATTTCTCTTAGTTTACAGTGTTTACCAATTGTGGTACGATAAAATTTATGTGAATTTTTTATATTTGATTTCTTTTCAGAAAAAATTTATTTATTTAATTTAAGATCGCGCAATATTTGAAGATATATGTTATGGATATATGAAAAATGCAGTGCTGAATGCCATTTATAAATTACAACAAATAAGTGAGCGTACACCTACCCGGGAATGTTTGATTTGGAAGAAAATATATTTGGAAACAAAATGTGTAAGTATTTTGTATTTGTGAACGTATTTGGAATGTATATATTAATATATTAGAACAAAATATATTTGCGAACTGACTTGCACAAATAATATATGTATTTTCACACAAACAAAGTTACTCTTAAAGGAGTTTTCCAAATATATTTTATTTAAAAAGATTTTTAAAACTTTTTGATTTTTTCGAATTTTAGTTTAAATTATTCCTAGATTTCGTGTTATACTTTATAGTTAAACCTGTTGTTAGATTAGGCCCATTTGGTCCAATTTTTGCATCGCTTCCTTTGTAAACGGTAATATATATATATTGCCTTATAATTTGGTTCAAGGGATATTTTTGTTTTTTGACATCAAAATAAGCCTTTTTTGTTCAAAAAAAAACGATAAAATTTATGTGAATTTTTTATATTTGATTTCTTTTCAGAAAAAATTTATTTATTTAATTTAAGATCGCGCAATATTTGAAGATATATGTTATGGATATATGAAAAATGCAGTGCTGAATGCCATTTATAAATTACAACAAATAAGTGAGCGTACACCTACCCGGGAATGTTTGAATTGGAAGAAAATATATTTGGAAACAAAATGTGTAAGTATTTTGTATTTGTGAACGTATTTGGAATGTATATATTAATATATTAGAACAAAATATATTTGCGAACTGACTTGCACAAATAATATATGTATTTTCACACAAACAAAGTTACTCTTAAAGGAGTTTTCCAAATATATTTTATTTAAAAAGATTTTTAAAACTTTTTGATTTTTTCGAATTTTAGTTTAAATTATTCCTAGATTTCGTGTTATACTTTATAGTTAAACCTGTTGTTAGATTAGGCCCATTTGGTCTAATTTTTGCATCGCTTCCTTTGTAAACGGTAATATATATATATTGCCTTATAATTTGGTTCAAGGGATATTTTTGTTTTTTGACATCAAAATAAGCCTTTTTTGTTCAAAAATAATATGTAAATAAGCGACTTTACTTTCACGAAGTATTGAATAAAAAAAAATATCAAATATTGTGTTAAAAATTCGTTTTGTATGAAAATTTAATATGGACCAAATGGTTTCTTAATCTAGGATTTGTACATATTTTCCAGTCTAACAGCAGGATTAAGAATGTCATAAGCTGCATTAACTAATTATTATTGAATAAATATTCCTATTCATCTCTTTTTGACAATCCACCAAAGCAATTTATAGCTACGAAAAATTATACGATTTAAATTTTAATCGAATTTTACAAACATATTAAATTTATTTGCACATTGAGCATCTGAAAAACAGAAAACTTGCATCTAAATTAAGGCACTGATAAATTACCAAAAAATACTTAAATCCAAATAAATCATTGTTTCGGAAATATTACTTCCAAATAAAGAATATTAGGATGGAATCACAGTTTAGAACAATATCCTCCCAAACGTATAATATTTGTGTGTTTCAAATATTATATAGGTATTTGGAGTGTACCCTAAACATATGTACGTTTCAAGCTGAATATGTTTGGGGCAATATATGTACTACAGAAGCAATTTTTCAGCGTGTATACAATTTTATAATATTTTTATTTTAATTTCAGCCACATTCAATGTTCAAAATCATTAAAGGTTCCAACGAAAATGTTCATGGATGTTTGGGGAACATATAGAAAGGTGAATCCACTATAAGTTTACAAATCGATAACAAAAATACGAAACTTCAAATATTTCGATGAAGTGTTGGCCGGTTTATCTTTATACATACCACTAAACTACGGTTTTAGATTATAAAATGTCGAAAGTTATCCGTAATATGTATTACACATTTATTGTATTTTTTAATATTAAAATAATAAAACCAATTTTTAAAAAAGGAAGTGTTGTGTTTTGAATTTATCGTAAAAACTTGTATACAAGAATCATATTTTCTATGAATATTGAAATGGTTTCTGTGGATCTTTAGTACACTGAAAAAAAAATAGTAATAAAATTAATGACGACACATTCTTGAATTAAGTATGCGACCTCGGCATCAGCGTTACCGTTGTGCGACTAAAGTGGCATATTTGCCCCTTTTTTTTAGCCGTGCTACTTTCGCGCCCCTTTTATTTTTTGATACTAAATGTGCCCCTTTTCGATTTTTGTGCCAGTTTTTGGCTTTTGTAAAAAATCTGCTTTTTATACTCTTATAACAACACTTTCGTACTAACGTACGGAAATGCCTCACGCGCTACTTTCTGAATTAGGTTATTTAATGGGATATACGCATATGCTAAAACGATTTACATTTATCTTTTGTATGTGTATGCATATGAGAATTTATTTCCACCGTTTCATCTTATTGGTGAAAATTCTGCGAATAGGTCGGCGTCTATGCAACAATACAAATAATTTGAGTGATTTCTTAAATGTAACAATATATGGTGAACATTGTTTTTTTCAAATCAGTCGGCGTTTATAAAAAATCCAATTTGGTTTTGCTTGTGGTTTCTTAAATGTAACAAATAGATGGATAAGTATTTTTCATTAAGTTGATGTACATAAACATATAAGTTTTTTTCTAAACAGATTTATTGTGAGATCAAAAAAACTCAATACAAAACACATCTGTCCCAAGCACAGATCTAATTAGAAAGTATAAAAAAGAAGTTATAAAAAAGTAACTAGAAATGTATGTGATAAAATATATTTAGTATACATCATAAGAAGTTTTCTATAACATTGTATTTTTTGTTTAGTTTTCTTGTAAATGAATGCATTTTTTAATGTTACCTACTTATTTTTTATGTTAAGCTTTGTTTTTTATTGTTGTTTTCTTTAAATAAAAACCTTAAAATTGATCCCCCTTTCTTAATGATCAGTTGCCCCTTTTTTCGAAAAAATCCCCTTTTTGTGTCCCTTTTTGAAATTTTCCAACTGTAACGCTGCTCGGCATAAATTCAATCACAATTTTCATTAAAATAATGAAAATTTACATGTTTTTTACGAAATTTTCCTTAATCTAAAGTTTTTTAATTTGAATTAATGACCATCTAATCGTTAGCTTTGTGTACGCCCTTCTTTAAATGTACGCCTTTAAATTAAAGAAAAAAAAATCATTATTTTTGTGACAATCCGCATTATTTTATGTAATATTTCAATACTTTTAAGGATTTTCTACATTAAAAGCATGACGTAGACATGTCATAGTTTTAATGTCGAATCGGACTTAATTGACAGTATGTGATATTTGAGTAATAAATTTAAGGCTATGCTCCCCTTTAAAGAAAAGTTGTCTTGGTAATAAATTTTATGATTATTGCCATTATTTTTAAGAATACATACGAGAGATTATGTTATCTCTCTCTTTCGAAGAATTAAAGTTGTTTGTTAATGTGTGGATAAATAATTGTTATGGAATGTTAGAAGAGCCCTCTGAGTATAGAGAATATTCTGTTGTTCGTTTTCTTTCAAATCAGTTACTTGGAAGCTATGGAGGGAAGTGGTTGTGTGCTTTGAGACGCGGATTGTAAAAAATGAAATTGCGGTGAATATGTAAGTATACGTGCATGTTGCTTGGTACCATACCATAGCAACAACAAGAACTGAAACTCAAAATAACGGCAGTTCTGAATCACGACGATTCGTGTACATGTGCGTATGTATGTGGTTATGCCGTCGGCGTCTCCATCGATCTCGGTTATAAGGGAGTGCGTGCATCGTAGTTATTTTTGCTGTATGTTATTTATGGTGATGTATGTACATACATTTTTGAAGTGATCTTGTTAGAAAGTCCTGTGGAGAGATTTATGCGAACATTAAAAAATGGACAATAAAAATGCGGGTAATAGGTTTTGTAATACTGGAAGAGGCAATAGGAAAATGTTTAGATGAGTGAAATTTTTCATGGTAAATGTTTGATTACGAAGACAAAAATAACCTTATATAAGTTCAAATGTACATGAAAAATGGTTAAGTTAACATTATATATGGTTGGTTTTTTTGAAAGAGAGGCAGAAAAATGTGCGAGATAAACAACAATTCGGCTCTGTTGTGGTCGACGTTTTTTAACTGCTTTGTGTTAGACGAAGTTGAGTATTAAGTTAAACGAAGTTGAAACGAATGCGACTGTCGTCGTAAGAGAATTTATCTCGCTCATTCAAAACACCACCAAATGCCAGCTTCGGTGCTTGATCGAGTGCGGGAGTACAGTTGGTGTTGAATAGTCGATGGGACTAGTGCTGTTGTCGGAAGCTGTTGGTATAGAGGTAAGTAGTAAAACATTTTGTAAAGAACTACATTCATTAGTATGTATGTACATATGTGTATTTAAAAAGTGAAAAAATAAAATATGTGTGTTAAAAATTTTAATAGTGTTTTGTGCCTGTTTAATTATAGTAAAGGCGAATGTAATATTAATATTATTTTTTGTGATTATGCCATTAAAATTGTGAAATTCAGTGGTTAAGAGTGGAAAAAAATATGTACACGCTGTCGCATTAACTGAGCATGAAAAAACAACCAACAACAATGTATGTACGTAAGTATATGCAGCAGCAAGCAAACATACGGAGAGAAGTGATGTGTACGTGTGGGTATGTGTTCATCTTGTCTTTTCGTTTGAACACTTGTGGCTGCTACGCCGTACATACATACGTTCGTTTTTTTTTTTGTTGTGCGATGTTGATACTGTTAAATGTACATACATACATATGTTGTTAGAAGTGCTTTCGTAATACCTACATCCATACATATAAACGATGTTTTTGTTTTTTTCGTTTCAGTTGTTTCTTTTTCTGTGGCTTGCGGCTGCTTGTGCTGGGAGTCCGGCCTTGAATCTGTTGGTAAGTTGTGCCAATACTAGAAACTGTTGATAAGCTGTACCAATACTAGTTGTAGTGTGCGAAGTAATTACAGGAAAAGTGGTATGCATGCATACATTTGTTTTTTTATACCCTCACTTTAGTAATACGAGGGTATATATCATTTGCAACGGGCCAAAAGTGTAACACATTGAAGGAGTGATCTAAGACCCTACGTATGTTCAGCGCATATTAGTTTTGGGTCATTTTAAGTCAAATGAGATATGTCCGTCCGTCTGTCTGCTGGCTAGTGCGCACGACAACTCTCGAAAAGAGTAACCGATTCACTTCAAATTTGGTATACGGTAATATTTTTTTCTATCTCCGGTTAAGTTCAAAGATGGGCCATATTGGTCCATTCCTTCTGGTACCTCCCACACAAAGGGTTAACATTTAGTGAAATATTGATTCTTTAATAACAACTATACCTTGGTCGGATTACCCGACTGAAACTTTCTTACTTGTTTTTAATATACAATTCAGTGCACTTCCTTGAAGTATCATCCATTGACTTAACCAATCCTTGATTTTTATATCTATTCCGATTATGATTTTTGTGGGACATCGGCTTTCTATCAGATTGCCTTTGTTATTAATCTCCTCTCTCCTATAAGTTTGCCGTAAGATCGGACTAAGCTCAGAACCCCAAACTAAGTGCCTAACCGTCCTGGGCCCTTAATAATCGAAAGATTCAGGGAGTTTACGTGGACGGCACCTTTTGAGCGGGGACTGATCACATGTTGGTCAAGCACAGAAACGTAGGTACTTAACTTATAGTCACAGAGCAGATTTTTCCATCAGATCAGCCCATCGGTAAATGCTTATGCTCTTTGAACTACAGAATTTAGGTAAAAAGTCAAAAGATCTTCTTAGAATTGCACCCTTTTTTACATTTATACTTATATTTTCTAACCTTTCTGTTGTTTTTTCTTTTCAGGTGTTTCTTATACATACATATATATTAACATATATTTTGTAAATAAAATAAAAAATAAAAATGCGAAAGTTAAATTTTTCTTGTTTTATTTAATATAAATATTAAAAATTATTGAAACAACTATGTTTGTGGTTACATGAAGTAACCACTAAATAGTTAAATTAACAATAAAAAAGGTTTCAATAACAATCTTCATAGTTAATAATATTAACAATTTCATTGTTAAATTGAACATGCATTGTTTCAATAAATTAACTATGAAATGTTAATATTAACAATTTTCATGGTTAAAAAATTCAAAAATGCATTGTTAAAGTAACAATTATTATTATTATATTAACAATTTTCATGGTTAAAAAATTCAACCATGGAATAGTTAAATTAAATATTATTATTGTTAAATGCCAGCCAACAAGAAAATGTTCAAATTAACCTTATATAACGTAGACTCCAAATCATGTTTATTTATGGTTAAGTTAACCTTATATAAGGTTAATTTTTGGCTCAGTGTAGTCCTGAAATAAACAACCTATTGGTAATTACAAAATTAACAGAACACATTTTAATTGGAAATTATGTATTTATTAAAAATAACTGCTAACAGCGCATAAAGCAGAAATGTAAAATTATTTCTGGCAATATAGAAATGTGTTATTAATAGTATGTTGGTGCCGAAAAATAAATAAATAAAAACACGATATTTAAATTTCAAATATAATAAGGGAGCCGTAAGCTCTAATTTATTTATTCAATAATTGGTAAACAAGATTACCTTTTTTATAGTAGGTACAACAATATGTACAAAGAGCGCAACAATATGCTTGTAATGCAACGATATGCAGAGGTGAGAGCTGCCGATTTGAGAGATCGTAAGCGATTGATTAGACGGTGAAAGGTGGGGGCATTCGCGGGGAAATGTCAAAATACTTACTCGCTAATATCTACAAAGGTACTCTTTCAGTGTTGGAACAAAGGGAGTACATAAATATTAGCGAGAAGGAAAGTACCATAAACACATACCATGGTACACTTAATCAGGTATGACAGTTTGACTTTCAAACTTAAACATGCCGCCCACCTTGCAACATCTAGATATGTTGCAACTTAAACTAAATTACATTTAAGATAGGGAAAGTATAGAGCAGTAAGTAATTCAGTGAGTTTTTTTGTAATTCATTATTATTATTTTTTATTCTTTTGTTTTTTCAAAAAACACTTAAAACTAAATGGGCCAGTAGGGACCCAGAAGCCAGAAAGGACCTCTTTTTATTTGGTTCCAAGTACCGCGATGGGCCAATAGGAACCCTAAAAAAAACACGTCGCGATGGGCCAGTAGGGACCCTTTGCAACTCAATGAGGTCAGTAGGGACCCTAGCAGTTGCATACGCCGGATAACACCCACCCAAAAATAGTGTAGTGGGCGACCGGCAGTCCCAGGGAAGCATGTACCCGGCTAGTCACAACCCGTACGTACATCTCAGGACCGATGACGAGCGCGACCCACCCTTTACTGAAAAACGTGGGATCGGCGAGGGGGAAGCCTAGAAAGTGCTCCTTGATTCGTTCCGGAACCGACTCGGAGGGCGTAGACACATGGCCTAGATCACATACCCTAGCCCTAAAGGTCAAGGTCTGGGTTGCATCATAGGTGGATGCAACTGTCACTCTGCACAATTGAACCCCATCGATCCAAGAGGCAGGAAGCTTTAGTTGATCCACCAGCGACGAACAGATCTGGCTTTGAGTAGCACATGCGTCCAACACCGCCCGAACCGGAATGGTGGTAGAAGGAGTACGTAGCTTTACCACTAAGCTGGGGGCAAGGACACCACATGTTGAAGCACTCCCACTGCACCGACGGAGGAACTCGAAACGGACACGTCTCTTTTTAGTTTCGATGGCCCGTTGGCCTGACGAGAACGATTGGGGGTAACCTTCTTCTGACTCGGCGCCTTCTTTGTACCAACTGCCTTGGGGTCAGAATGCAACAAAGTGTTGTGATCCCCATTGCATTTGGCACATTTATGAGGGCTTGGACAGTAGCTTGCCTGGTGGGAATAGGCCAAACATCTATGGCAGTACCGATGCATGACGACTGTCATGCCTCTGCTCGTACGCCATAGCCCGAAATTGAGTGCAATACCGCAACGGATGTTTGCGCCCACAAACGCGGCAACTCTGCCTAAGAGGGACAGGTGCAGCCTTAGGTCCTACCGACGGACCGGGCTTCGCTTCTTCAACCGTAGGTGTCGGTACAGCGGGAGGTTGTGGAACGGCAGGTTTATCAGCCACCGGCGTGTCAACAGATGGGGCAGGCAAGCACAGTGCGACTTCTTCGGCCACTGAATCTGTCGGAGTACCACCAGTACCATGACGATCATCTTCTGAGAGCTCCATCAACTCATCGAAGTCCTCCAAATCGTCAGCGAAAAACGAAATTTTCTCCATGGTACTGCGAAAAAAAATTAATTTAGAATCGCGGAGATTGATCGGTCAAAATGACCAACTTAGTTATAGGTCGTCTTACAACGCCGTTCTCAGTGCGGACGTCAACAACGTGAACATGACCGTCGATCCCGGGGTGAACATCAATGACGCGGCCTAATTTCCATGACGTAGGAGCTTGAAGCTCGTGTTTCACGACGACGAGATCATCCTTTTGTACATCACGTTCCGGAAATTTCCATTTATACCGCTTGTGCAAGGTTTTCAAATACTCCTCTTTCCAACGAAAACAAAACTGACGAGCCAGTGCCTGAACTTTCCTAAACCGATTCACCAGAGATATCGGTTGCTCAAAGACGACTGGTTCTGGGGGAGCAAGTAGCGGAGCACCTATCAAAAAGTGTCCTGGCGTCAACGCGACGTTTTCATTTGGATTATCGGACATAGGACACAACGGACGAGAATTTAAACATGCCTCAATTCTAGCCAAAACTGTCGATAGTTCTTCAAATGTATACTTTAGATTTCGAGCCTGTCTTCGAAAGTGAAGCTTAAAACTCTTAACCCCAGCTTCCCAAAGGCCACCCATATGTGGAGCTCCAGCTGGAATAAAACGCCACGATAGGCTTTGATGCGCGAATTGTGAGGAAATGGAAGAGCTACATTCCCGAACAAAATCCTTAAAATTCCTCTCAATTTCCCTAGACGCACCTACAAAATTCGTTCCATTATCAGAAAAAATGGTACGAGGACAACCACGGCGAGCAATAAACCGATGAAAGGCTGCCAAGAAGTTTGCTGTCGATAAGTCGGATACTGCTTCCAAGTGTATAGCCTTCGTAGAGAAGCACACGAATACACAAATGTATCCTTTGGTAATTTTGCAGTATCGTCCTGTATATGACTTTATGTCAAATGGCCCTGCAAAGTCTACCCCAGTGGCACTGAATGGCCTATTAATTATGGTTCTTTCTGGCGGAAGTGCAGCCATAACCTGTCCACAGGACCGTTTTCTTTCTAACATACAACTCCTACAATTGTGAATAACTGACCGAATCAAGGTTTTCACGCGAGGTATCCAATACTCGATTCTAATGATGCGTAACATCAATTGATTTCCTCCATGAACAGAAATCATGTGAATGAAGTTCACTAAAAGTTTGGAAAACCGACAATTGTAAGGGAGAAGTATAGGATGTCTTTCCGAATAGGCAAGGATAGGGGACCGAGCTAATCTACCATTCATTCGCATTACACCGTTCTCATCTAGAAACGGATTTAGAGGAACAAGAGAACTTTTACTATTAAACTGCGTTCTATTCAACAGATGCTTATATTCATCCGCATAATTAGCTTTCTGTGCTACGACAACCAGTCGAGTACGAACATCTTTTATTTCTTCAGACGAAAGCGTGGAACTAGTCACGTTGTACAGACTCCTATGAGGAGGATGAGTTCTACGGAAAAATCTCATCATGTAAGCAACGACACGCAAAGCACGATCTAAAGTCGAAAACCTATCAAGAATATCCTCATAACTAGAGAAGAACGACGCATGAGTACGCACCGAGCGCATTTCTACATCAGTATCAAGGGGGGTGAGATCATGAATCGGCCATTCCGATTTACTAAGGCTGAGCCATTGTGGCCCGTGCCACCACATTTCAGACGAGGCTAAGTCCGCGGGAGGAAGAACACGACTGCCCAAATCCGCAGGATTGTCTTCTGATCTCACATGATACCAATTGTGATTGCCAACATTCTCCTGAATGCGACATACCCTATTCGCTACAAAAGTAGTCCACGTCAAAGGCGTCTTTCTAAGCCATGCGAGCACTATAGTCGAATCTGTCCAACAATAAACTTGGCGAAATTCTATACTACTCTCTCGCACGATTGTTTTCAAAAGTTCCGAAGCTAAAACGGATCCGCAAAGTTCTAGTCGAGGTAGAGAAATCGATTTTATAGGGGCGACTCTGGTTTTACACAATAGTAAATTTGAGAAAATTTCTCCATTCCGAGCTCCAATCCGAAGATAAACCACCCCCGCGTATGCCTTCTCCGAGGCATCCGAAAAGACATGAAGCTCCGCATTACAGTCCGGAAAATATCTAACATATCTTGGGATACGGACAGAATTCACTTCAGGATAGGCGTCAACAAATTTTAGCCATTCTCCTTCAGTGGAAGGTGGGAGCCAATGTTGTCTCGCCAGACTTTTTGCATTACCATCTTGGCCATGACAATCACTGGACCTACCCAGCCGACGGGGTCAACAAAAAGTTTCGCGATAGCAGAAATAACTTCCCGTTTAGTATAGGAAGACTTCTTGACTATAGGTGTCACCGCGAAGTAAAAAGCGTCTAACTGCGCGTTCCAACGAGTCCCCAAGGGTTTAGAACCGCTGTTCTCCACAAATGTCAGAACCTCCGCATCCACCAAATGGTCAGATGGGAAACAATCTAAAATTGATCTATCATTCGCTGTCCATTTACGAAGCTCAAACTTAGCTGACGCGAGAGCTGCGATTAATTGGTCCCGAGCGACCAAAGCAGTCTCAAGATCGTGGGTTCCCGCAAGAACATCGTCCACGTACATACTCTTACGCAAGATATGAGCCGCAAGAGGAAACTCATTCTCGGTGTCGTCAGCTAGCTTCAAAAGAGTTCTAATGGCCAGATATGGGGCGCAGTTCACACCGAAGGTGACTGTTTGCAGTTCGAAGTCTTGTACCGGTTTTGTGGGAGAATCTCTAAAAAGAATTCGTTGAAGGGGCGTATGCGCAGGATCAACCCGAATTTGTCTGTACATTTGCGTAATGTCGCAGTTAAATACAAATTGGAACATTCTCCATCTGAGAATGAGAAGGACTAAGTCTTCCTGCAACGTAGGTCCAACATGAAGGATGTCATTCAGACTTTTTCCGTTCGATGTTTTGTTGGACGCATTAAAAACCACGCGAAGTTTGCTAGTTTGCTTTTCCATATTAATGACCGGGTGATGAGGTAGATAGCAAGACAACTTCCCAATCGAAGAAGGCGCATTCACTGGCCTCATGTGGTCCAATGTCAAATATTCTGTGACGACCTTATCATAAACTGTCTTCACGTCAGGCTTCCGAAGTAATGACGATTCATTACGGTAGAATTGTTTAAGAACGTTTGCCCTCGACTCGCCTAAGTATTCCCGTGAGCTAAGGTCAGTTCGGATGGGTACAGTAATGATATACCTACCGTCCGAATCTCTACGGGTCGTACGTATAAAATTTTCCTCACAAACCTTATCCGAAAGCGACAAAATACTACGTTTTGGAGGCTCCTCGAGTTCCCAGAAACGCAAAAGCGTTCTATTTATGCTATCTTCTTCAGAAATTTCCAAAGTCGTAGCGAAAGTCTGAATTTGATGGGCGGGACCGGACCCGTGATAAGCCAACCAAATATAGAATTCTGGGCAAGCAGGGTTCCTGACGAAATCTGAAGAGATCCTTCCTTGAGAATCTGAGGGTACAAGTCCGCTCCTATCAGTAGATCAACAGGTCGAGGGTCAAACAAATTTGGATCTGCCAATCGAATATTTGGCAATTGGTTCTTAAAATCTGCTGCTACCGTAAAGGATGGCAGATTTCCAGATATAGTGGGCAAAATCAGAGCTGTCGTTTCTAAGATCATCGACGCGTCGCATGTCCCAATCTTCACTGTACAAACTTTTCTTGAGGTGGCAGATATAGCTCGATTGACACCCGAAATTGTTGCATTGGTTAAGTGCTCAGGCAACTTCAACCTATTCTGCAATCGCTCCGTTAAAAAGGAGGCTTCAGAAGCAGGGTCAATCAACGCTCGAGCAGGGTACGAAGCACCTTGGTGAACAATATTCACAAATGCTGTTCCCAAAAGCACAGCTCTGCTCTGAGCAGCGTGAAATACCTGGCGCGGCAAACATCCAGCCGATGTGGATGGTTGAGGTTGTTCTGCAGAAGGGGGGTTGGAAATTGAGTAGCTGCAGGAGGTCTCGACCCAGAATTACCTGAGGTGGAATTCGTAGCATCACGATGTAACAATGTGTGATGTCTAGATTCACACTTCGAACAGTGACGATCACTCGAACAATTTCTGACGTCATGCCCCTTGGCCAAACTATTTAAACATAAATAGTTTGGCCGAATACCTTTCCGATGGTGAAAGTTGTTTGAACCGATGGCATTTTGACAGTTTATGGCTGTGTCTAGGGCAGAGTACACAGTTACTATTAGTTTGGGCACGAGAAGGCTTCGGAGAGGTTGCATTCGTAAAATGCGTCCTACCTTCTTCGTATTTGACGCTTTTTGGGGTTCGGGTACCCGAAGGTCGCTAAGGCACACAAGAGTGCGAATCCTTTCAGTAAGAAAGGTATCCATCTCTTTCCACGAAGAAAGAGCTGATTTGTCGCTGATACTTAGTTCCCATAAAGACTGGGTAAGCCTCGGCAAACGTTGCAGGCAAATAAAGATCAGGATCGGATCCCAATTGTCCGTACTTATATCATAAGTAGAGAGTGCTGAAAGACAGCCATTAATTCCTCGTTGTATCGATTTTAACCCCGAACTAGTCTCACTTGATAAAACCGGAAGGTCAAAGAGAGTCTTAATTTGGTTATGCACAAGTATTCTAGGGTTATCATAAGACTCCCTCAGTGCTTGCCACGCAAGAGACAATTTCTCGCGCTTCCCCACTGGTTTTACGTACCAGATGACATAATCGCGCAATGTCGCTAAATTGTTTATATACATTGCGCCGAATAAGTCCCTAAAAGTGGGCCAGGATATAAAATCTCCCTCAAAAACGTCGACATCACACGGAGGCAGAGCCAGATTGTGCATGACGTCACCCATAGGCGCCATTTGCCTCCTTTCCCTATTCGACCGGTGGGAAGGGGTCGCGGAAGGAAGAGTTCTATTTGAAACTGGAGGAAGCGTTTCATTCCCTACCGAATTATTAACAGCAGACCGAATGGAATGCTCAGATTCGGAGGGCGATAAGGATGTCCTCGAAGACCAGTGCTTCAAGTTTCGGAACTCTGACAATTTCCTATTAATTGTCGCTAGACACCTCATAAATGTTGAGTACGAAGACTCATATTTGCTGTCCGCAGCGTCGATGTCGCTTTTCTCTACAGTCTTTGTAGTCTGCAAATAACTAATATATTTTTCGTACGCTTCCTGAACTCGTTGCCAAACTTTATTGACCTCCGAGCTTCGTACTTCAAGAACAAACAAATCAAGTTCCTCGTCTTTTTCTGCAACAAAGTTTGCATTAAATTTAATAAGAGCATCCGAAGCTCTTACGAAAAAATCGAGAGGAGTGAGAGACATTTTGTCTAGGAAGTTTCCAAAAAATCACACGAGAATTGATTAAAGCGAACAAAATTCCCCAAAGAATCAACAAAAATCTAACTTCGATTGGACTGTATAAAGACAAAATCGAAAATTTACTTATGTAAATTGAAATGGGTCGGAACACCAAGAATTTCCAATGAAATTTAGTTCCTTTTAGCGAAAAGTCAAAAAAAAACCGAAAAAATTCACCAAAAAACCTATCCACAGAATGTAGGGTACGCTATACCTAAGTTCCAATAACTTAGTAGACCAATGTCAAAAAGCACAAAAACCCAAAAAAAAATCAAAAAAATACTATCTACTGAATGTAGAAGAAGCTGTGCCTGAGTTCCAATAACACAGGTGACCAATGTCAAAAAGCACAAAAAACGCGAGTCCGAAAATGATAAAATCGAAAATCTCAAAAAAATTCGAAAAAGCTAAAAAAATTGCAAAAATTTCAAAAAACCAAAAGTCACTGAAAATTCGACAAAATCAACGAAGAAAAAAAATCTAAAATTTTCTTTGAAATTTAAAACACAAATAGGATATATTTTATAAAAGAAAAAAATTCAAATATAAAACCAAGATAAAAAATAAAAAATTAAAATTTCAAAAAACTTCACGCGTACCGAAATATTTTTAAATTATTATTTTCTTTCGAAAATATCGAAATTTAACGAATGTAGAACGTAAATCAGGTGTACCGATTGCACGGTATTCGAAAATTCCGAAAAAACTTGAAAAATACTTCAAAATCCGATTATTAGTTGGGTTGGCCGACTGTAGGGTGCACGAACCGATGTAGTGAAACCCAACGAAAAAACTTCCCAATCGAACGCAAATCAAAAAATAATCGAAAAAAGACAAAAATCTCACTTTTATTTAAAAAAGTCGAAATTGACCGTATGTAGGGTGCACGTAAATTTTTCCCCGAAAATTTTGTCTAAAAAACACGTTACACGAAACCGCAAAAAAATTGCACTAAATAATGTTTTATATAACAAAATTTATATTAAATTCACTTGACCGACGCAACGACTGTAGCGCACCGAAAATCAAAAAACGAAACAAAAGAGAAATAAAAGAACTCAGCTTTTGTTTGTCTGTATGTAATTCCTTTATATACGTACGTATGTATGAACGTATATGCAAAGTATGTGGGCACTGAACCGTCTGTTGGCGCTTGGACTGACGGAAAGACGCTTAAAAACAATGTATTTTGGCGGCGGGCTTGAAGGAACATTGTTGTTGTTGCAAATCGGATAAAGAATAATGTTTTGCCGACGGCAATACGTCTTTCGAAAAATAAAAATTTATTCAGCGAATATCACGATTTAAAACCAAAGAAAATTAACACAACCGCACTATTACCACAAATACACTCACTGTTTTTAATTTAATTTGTTTAAATTGTTCCCGATTTTTTCTCACAAAAGAGCAGACGGACATACACCGGTATGTATGTGCGTTTGTATATACCACGAACAAAGTAAAGACGAGACGGGTAGCGGGAGGGTTTCGCGACGCGTTGTAAAACGACCTTTTTTTTAGAAATTTTAACACTTTTTTATTAAAATATTCCCGACTCACTGTTTTAGAAAAAAAAACTGCTCTATACAAACCTTTATTTTTATTGAAATCAATTATATTTGATTCGAGGTGGATGGGGATATGGATGAAGGCTGTGATGATGGCGATGACTGCTGTTGGCGAAAAAACAACAAACCGATTAACACATGCACGCATACTTATCCGATAGGCTCGGTTTATCCGGCTCGAAGGACCAAAATGTTGGTGCCGAAAAATAAATAAATAAAAACACGATATTTCAAATATAATAAGGGAGCCGTTAGCTCTAATTTATTTATTCAATAATTGGTAAACCAGATTACCTTTTTTAATAGTAGGTAAAACAATATGTACAAAGAGCGCAACAATATGCTTGTAATGCAACGATATGCAGAGGTGAGAGATGCCGTCGATTTGAGAGATCGTAAGCGATTGATTAGACGGTGAAAGGTGGGGGCATTCGCGGGGAAATGTCAAAATACTTACTCGCTAATATCTACAAAGGTACTCTTTCAGTGTTGGAACAAAGGGAGTACATAGATCAGTGTTCGGCGTAAAGAGAACGTGCCAAAATTGTGTCTGTATTGGTGTGTTTGCACTGAACAAAGTTGTTGGTTTTGTTATTATGTGCTGTGTTATACAGAGTGGAAAATTATTTTTTTACTGACTAAGTATAATGTGAATTGGTGTGAACGTTTTAATAACGCAAATGTTGCAAATTCGAATCAAAGTTTTTATTTTAAAAGAATTGAAAAATATATTTTAATTAAATAAAAATAATTTACATTCCAGTTGATTAATGATTTTGACAAACAAAATTTTATTGATTAAAATGAAAAATTTTACTAATATTATTAATGTACAAGTTTATTTTAAAATTAATAAATTAAACTAGAACATGTTATATACCTCCCTTCGACAAAAAATAAATTAGTGTTATTACCATCACGCATTCTAAAGTGTCCAACTTTTTTTGATTACGACAAATCATTTTATTTTGATCTTCATATACTAAATGTTTTTACTGATATATTAATGTCTATCTACAAAATTAAATTTGTATAGGTGTTTTTGGTCATAATACATTTACAATAGAGATCCATATTTTCCCATATGTAATGCTTAAATATGCGTTCATTATTTTTCTGCATTTCTGATTGCATAGAGTTATGTAATTGTCACATTTTGTCATATGCCGATTGCACATTTTGATGCTCAATATTTGCTCCGCTTTGGAAATATGTATAATTTCTCAGTGTACCAACTTTCCGATAAAAAGCGACATGAACCTACTTTGTTGAACGCTGATGAGCGACTGACACACTTTTTTCTTACTTTTGTGCTCTTTGTTATGCTGTTCGTGTTGTGTACGTGTGAAAACCCGATTGCGTTCGGGGCTCGGCCTACCAGCCGCCGAACACTGACATAGATATTAGGGTGTCTCTTAAATACCAGTGAATGCGTCAGCGTCTGTCAAAAAAACGCATGATGGATAATTTTTAACGCGCGCTGTACCGAAATACGCAGTAATCAAAAACAGCTGATTTATCATCCCTATTTCAGAAAAATTTTGTTTTTCTACATTTGGAGTGGATATTCAGAGCAATATCGATATTATGGATGATTTATATGTTTTGAAAATATTCTGGACAAACCACAAAGAAGAAGGAATAGAAATATATTCCAAAACCAGGAGGCATTCGAATTTAAACATTTTCAGACAGCAATTCATTTTTCTTCGCCTTCTCAACTTTCTAACTAAGTTTTCGTAAGGAAAGATTGTAGAAGCTGCACTGAAGCTGTCGGCACTTGCCATGTTGAGACTAAATTGTGTTTTATATCACATGGCAGTGTCGCTATTAAATCAAATTCTAGATTTGTTTATTGCCCAGTTTCAATTGAAATTTCCAAATGTCCTCGTTGAACATGGAATTCATGTCACATTCTTCATTGTAGGAAGAACAAACACCTGGAGTAACGATTTTCTTAGATTATATCCGACCGGAATCAAAATGTGTTCTTGAAAATGGATTCCTTGCGTCCAAGCAGCATGAATAGGTTCCCCACGTTTCTGTTGAATTAATAAACATTAATACAAAAATGCTGGTACATATTTCAAAGTTTTGGAATTTACTTGGTGTTGACAACTTCAGAGAAATTGCTTGCCATGTGACCTTCTTGATTTTTACACATTTGTGGAGAGGCTCCTTTGTATTCCATAAGTGGGCAGTGTCCCTGCTATTTCAATCATTTCTTCGCTGTTAATCTGAAAAACACATTTTGATATAAATTATAACAGTAAAATATTAAATTCTTACCAGTTTGTATTTGGTCTTTCCAGCAAATTCAATATTTAATATGTTTCTACATCGTGCACTGTTCCAAAATGAAAAATAAAATGCTGCTTGTCATCTGTTTGTGTTTATGTTTTCTTTTGTTGTTGTTTTGTTTTCTTTCCTTGTAGATGTAAGCGCACTGTCAAATTCGGATTTTTTGAAATTATCCGGCGTATCCGTATGCGTATTTCGGTAGCTGTAATACATTTTCATATATTTGAAATCGAGTTTGACAGGCGCAGGACACATTCACCAATATTTAGGAGATGCCCTTAGCGAGAAGGAAAGTACCATAAACAAATACCATGGTACACTTAATCAGGTATGACAGTTTGACATTCAAACTTAAACATAGTATGTTATACAACTATCTTTTTATTTTTTAGTAAAACAATTTTAGAATGGGTCTTTTAGAAGTATTTCTGTCGTAGAAAATTGACAAATTCTACCAAATATTTCAACGTAAGTATTATATATGAACGATTGAAATATTTCTCTTAGTTTATTCCTATCGTGATATGATGACATTTATTTGTATTTTCATTAATCATTCTATTTGATTTCTTTTCAGAACAATTTTAATTTTATATCGCGAAATATTTGAAGATAAAAGATAAATGTAATTATTTGTTGTAAATTACAACAAATAATTCATAAATTCAAACATCTCCCTACACAGGGGAACGAAAATATGCTTGGAAACAAAATTTTAAGTATTATGTATTTGTGAACAAATTTTATTTGAAAATAAAGAAACTTTGTTTGGAACGCATATATTAATAGATTACAACGAAATACATTTGCACACTGACTTTCACAAATAAAATATGTAAAATCACACCAACAATGTTATTGTTTTCCGAATATATTTTATTTAAAAAAGAGTTAAAACTTTTGACTTTTTCTAATTTTAATTTATATACACACACAAACGAAATACAAAGCAAACGAAAATACAATTCAATTTTTTTCGATTTCGTGTTATACTCGTACTTTATAGTTAAACCTGCTGTTACATTAGGCCAAATCGGTTAAATTTTTGCATCGTTTCCTTTATGAACGGTAATATATATTACCTTATAATTTGGTCTAAGGGATATTTTTGTTTTACTGAAATCAAAATAATAAACCTTTTTTGCTTAAAAATAATTTGTAAATAAGCTTTCTTATCGCGATGTTTTGAATAAAAATAAATATAAATTATTGGGTTAAAGATATATTTTGTATGAAAAATCTAATATGGACCAAATAGTATCTTAATCTAGGATACGTACATATTTGTTAATCTAACAGCAGAGTTAAGAACGTCATAAGCAGCATTAATTTCTGGTTTACAGAGCTAATTTTTAATTATTAAATATTCCAATTCGGGAATAATAGAATTTAAATATTTATATTCAGCTCATCTCAAGACTTCAAAGTTCTGTATGGTGTAAAATTGTTCGCGTTTAAGTTCTATTAACTCGTTTTTTTCAATGGTAAAAGTAATTAAGCCACATTAAAAACAAATTTAAATTAAATACGTCAGTGAATCATTTTAAGTAACTTAGGAAATGTTCCTGGTGGTTTGTTTTCCGCTTTTAATAAAATGTTCTTACATAAGATAAATATGCATTACCTACCTAATAATGATCTTTAATAAGCAACCTCATGGAATAGTATAATATTATGATGTTTTCTTTTCTAAAAAATTATGGTGCCCTGTCAGAGAGCAGCATTTTAAACCCCTTTCGCATTGCAGTATTTTCTCATAAACGAAATCAAAAAATCGTTTTAGGGCGAAAGGCAGAAACAATTTACCATTTTTTGGCACAAAAGACCAGACCATTAAAATTATTTTATTTTGTTTATATTTAAATTAATGTTTATGAAAAAAGTGTAGATACAATTCAATTTTAAATAAAAACCCTTTTTTTAATTTGTGTTGTAGTTATATGTATTTTTAAGAAGAAGTTGCATTTTAATTAACCTGAATAATAATCAAAAGTGCATAAAATTGTAGAAGTATATTAACAATATTTTAATAATAAATCATATGTTCTGTCGTAGAAAATTGACAAATTCTACCAAATATTTCAACGTGAGTATTATATATGAATGATTGAAATATTTCTCTTAGTTTATTCCTATCGTGATATGATGACATTTATTTGTATTTTCATTAATCATTCTATTTGATTTCTTTTCAGAACAATTTTAATTTTATATCGCGAAATATTTGAAGATAAAAGATAAATGTAATTATTTGTTGTAAATTACAACAAATAATTCATAAATTCAAACATCTCCCTACACAGGGGAACGAAAATATGCTTGGAAACAAAATTTTAAGTATTATGTATTTGTGAACAAATTTTATTTGAAAATAAAGAAACTTTGTTTGGAACGCATATATTAATAGATTACAACGAAATACATTTGCACACTGACTTTCACAAATAAAATATGTAAAATCACACCAACAATGTTATTGTTTTCCGAATATATTTTATTTAAAAAAGAGTTAAAACTTTTGACTTTTTCTAATTTTAATTTATATACACACACAAACGAAATACAAAGCAAACGAAAATACAATTCAATTTTTTTCGATTTCGTGTTATACTCGTACTTTATAGTTAAACCTGCTGTTACATTAGGCCAAATCGGTTAAATTTTTGCATCGTTTCCTTTATGAACGGTAATATATATTACCTTATAATTTGGTCTAAGGGATATTTTTGTTTTACTGAAATCAAAATAATAAGCCTTTTTTGCTTAAAAATAATTTGTAAATAAGCTTTCTTATCGCGATGTTTTGAATAAAAATAAATATAAATTATTGGGTTAAAGATATATTTTGTATGAAAAATCTAATATGGACCAAATAGTATCTTAATCTAGGATACGTACATATTTGCTAATCTAACAGCAGAGTTATGAACGTCATAAGCAGCATTAATTTCTGGTTTACAGAGCTAATTTTTAATTATTAAATATTCCAATTCGGGAATAATAGAATTTAAATATTTATATTCAGATCATCGCAAGACTTCAAAGTTCTGTATGGTGTAAAATTGTTCGCGTTTAAGTTCTATTAACTCGTTTTTTTCAATGGTAAAAGTAATTAAGCCACATTAAAAACAAATTTAAATTAAATACGTCAGTGAATCATTTTAAGTAACTTAGGAAATGTTCCTGGTGGTTTGTTTTCCGCTTTTAATAAAATGTTCTTACATAAGATAAATATGCATTACCTACCTAAGAATGATCTTTAATAAGCAACCTCATGGAATAGTATAATATTATGATGTTTTCTTTTCTAAAAAATTATGGTGCCCTGTCAGAGAGCAGCATTTTAAACCCCTTTCGCATTGCAGTATTTTCTCATAAACGAAATCAAAAAATCTTTTTAGGGCGAAAGGCAGAAACAATTTACCATTTTTTGGCACAAAAGACAAGACCATTAAAACTATTTTTTTTTTTGTTTATATTTAATTTAATGTTTATGAAAAAAGTGTAGATACAATTCAATTTTAAATAAAAACCCTTTTTTTAATTTGTGTTGTAGTTATATGTATTTTTAAGAAGAAGTTGCATTTTAATTAACCTGAATAATAATCAAAAGTGCATAAAATTTTAGTAGTATATTAACAATATTTTAATAATAAATCATATGTTCTGCAAAACAATCCACGGTTTTTTAATATTTTAAATATTCACCGTACGTAAAAAAACGTTTTTGTAGTTTTGTTTGCTAACAAAACTTAAGGTTTTAAAATCTATGTCACGTTTGACTTTTTTGAGAAAATTATTTTTGATAAAATTATATGCGGCTAATCTGATGCCGAGTCCATCCCTAACTCAATTTATATGTAAAAATGTCACTGCCGCCACTTTCAAAACGCACAGTCCAAATAATTAATAATATATTATATAAAAATATTTTTAAAATTTTTAGTAAAGCACTTTTTGAATGGATCTATTATGAGTATTTGTGTCGTAGAAGAATGACCAATTGTACCAAATATTTCACTATAAGTAATGTAATACTTATAGTGAAATATTTGGTCAAAGATTTAAATATATCTCTTATTTTTCACATTTTGTTACTGTGATATGACAAAATTTATATTTATACTTTTTCGTATATAAATTATTCCGTTTGATTTCTTTTCAGATTATTTTAATAATAGATCGTGTAATGAACTTTATTTGGATATATGAAAAATTTAGTGGGAAATGAAATTTACTAATTGCAGCAAATATGTGAGCATACAAACTATATGATATGTAAAACTAATTATATAACAATTATTTAATACAATTTCTATTTAAATTCCAGCCAAATTCCATGCTAAAAATTAATGTCAGTTCCAATGAAAATTGTTCTTGGTCAACAAATGGAGAACGAATCCCACTATGGATTTACAAATCGATAAACACCAATAATAACAATATAACGATAGTGTGTTGGCCGGTTTGTCTTTATACAACTAAAATATTGTTTTAAATTTTAAAATTTTCAATGTTATAATAAATCCAATCTTTAGAAAGAGAAAACGTTGTGTTTTGAATTTATAAGTTAACACTATAACTTGCATGAAGCATATTTTTTATGAATATTAAATGATTTCAAAGAAAATATCACATTAATGAGAGTAGCATTATAATAAATACATTGTAACGAATTTTCCATACATATTTAAAAAAACTGTATTTAAATCCATGTATGCCTTAAATTAATTACCAGTATATTCTAATATCAAGGACAGAAATTTTAAATTTTATTACGATAATGTTTTAAATTATATGATATTTTAAATTTACGCCAAAATGTGCTAAGACCAAACATAAATATTTTTGTTCAGGCCAAATAGCTGAATGGATGTAGCTAGAGAAGATGGAGGTGTCCGGAGATAGCTAAGACCTGTTGGAACAGAAAATCGTGGAACTCTCTTGAGCAAAAACAAATCAAATGAATGTGTGTTCGTTTGATTTGTGGCTCACAGCATAAGTGGAGAAAAAGAAAACAAACACAGAATAAAACAGTTTGAATTAGGATTGGATTTGGATATATATTTATTCAGTGGATGCGAACTTACAAGTAGGTTTGCACAGTTGAAGCGTTCAGGAAAGACAAGATAGAGTTTCGGAAACGAAGGTTGCAATATGGCCGAAAATAATCACGGATAAAATAAAATGTCATTAAAAGTATCTAGATTACTTTATGTCATTTCTTTAGCGTTATTACACGAGGATAAACGGGAAGAAAGTTGGGGATTTTCTTAAGGAAATTCGGCCATTATTATAGTGCTTTGCGTTTTGGCGCAAACATTGCCGCCCGCCTTGCAGTATAACTGTAACAAAAGAAATGAATGGGCCAATATTGCAAGAAAAATACAAATGATGAAATACAAAAAATTTTATGAGAACAGAGGATAGGATCTTCATTGTAGAGTAGAATTCAGATATATAATTTAGAGCTAAAATTGATCACTTAATACTAATTTAAGCTTGAAGTATTAAAATTCATAAAATATAGATATCTTTTATATAATTCAAGAGTGTATATATAGCGAGATATTTGAGGCAAAGTAATTCAAAGGGACCATACAAAAATAAATGTAAACTAAAAACCATTTAGTGATTAGATGAGGTAGCGAATGTACCATACAATACGATACCAAATATAGTATTTTGTGCGGTAGGAAGACCGGCACGAACAAAAAGGCCATCTAAAATAATTTTAGAGTAAATATCTACTCCTAGGATGATGTCTATGGATGATGATTTGTAAAAGGTTTGGTCTGCCAGAACGAGATATTTGAATGATGTTTTTATGGACTCTGGGATCGTTTCCTTCGGTGTTAGAGTGGTGATACGGTTGTTAACCCTCAAAGTCGCCTCAATTTTGTGCTTGGAGTCCACGCATGACCGCAACGTGATGGGACAAATGGTTTCATCGTCAAGTTCCAAGGACGTCAAGCCCAGCTTCTCTACGAATCGCTTAGAGATACTACTCATTCTCGATCCGGAATCTAACAAACACCTGGCGTAATGTTTTCCATTCTTGCCATCAATTTTTACCAAAGCAGTGGGAAGGAGAGTTGACACGTTCTGTTGGAGTATCGCTGTCAAGGATTTGATGTTGGTGTTACTTCCTGAAGTTGTAGTTGCGGTAGGAGACTTCTGTGTCACTGTTGCAGCGGATTTTTGCGATGACCGAAGAGCTGATGATGTTGTTGGTCGATCGGATACTTTCTTGGTCGTAGTGGAGGATGAGTCCTTTAGTCTTGAGTGGATGTGGAGTAAGGAATGATGTCGTCCATGACAGTATCCACAGCCAGTCCTCGTGAAACACGTACCCTGTGAATGTGAGTGCGCGAGACAGTTGGAACAGTACCCGTACTTCTTCACTGCTTCTCTCCTGTCCAGAGTATTCATATCGCGGAATCGGCGGCATGATTTCAAGGAGTGTACCTTTCGGCAGAGGCGACATACAAATACATGCTGGTGCGTTTGGTATTTGTTCACGGAAGACATTTTCTCGTTAAGTCAATTCTGTAATATATTGGAAAATATGGTATGAGGTTGATAAATGAATCAAAAAAGGAAAAGTAATAGGACAATGGGAGAAGGAAAAGGATAAGAAATGCGTAAAAAGACCCTGTTACTGAGTATTGTTCAAGAGGACCACCAGCTTCGTAATTGGCCTGGTAATAACTCCTTTTTGTGTTATTATATCGGCAACACGGACTCTAGCATCACTGCCGTGATATACTTTCGTTATTCTGCCAAGCCGCCAACAATTTGGTGGCAGATTTTCCTCACGAATGACAACGAGCATATTCTCCTTTACGTCGGATTCTGGCTTCTTCCACTTACGTCGTTTTTGTAGCTCCTTTAAATACTCATTTTTCCATCGGTTGCAAAAATGCTGGTTAATGGCCTTGAGTCGTTGCCAGCGATTTTGGATTGACAAGGGTTCCTGGCTATTCTCAGGATCCACTGGAACTAGGATGGGAGACCCAATCAGGAAATGACCTGGAGTCAAAGCGGTTAAGTCATCCGAATTTTGTGAATTTGGACATATCGGTCTGGAATTGAGGCAAGCTTCGATTTTGGACAATAATGTCTGGAATTCTTCAAAGGTATATTTTGCGAAACCAGCTGACTTCTTGAAATGTTGTTTAAAGCTTTTGACACCAGCTTCCCAAAGTCCGCCCATATGGGGAGCTCCAGGTGGTATGAAGTGCCATGACAGATTCTGATGGGAATAGTTGGAAGTTAGTACCTGCTGGGATGTTTGGATAAATTCTTTCGCCATGGTTCGGGAAGCTCCAACAAAGGTGGTTCCGATGTCAGAGTGTAAATGGAGCGGGCACCCACGACGTGAAACAAATCTGCTGAATGCTGCAAGGAAAGCGTTAGTGGACAAATCGGTAGTAGCCTCTAGGTGTATCGCCTTGGTCGAAAAACAAACGAATAGGCACACGTATCCTTTTGTAATCCGGCAGCATCGTCCAGCGAAACTCTTGATGTCAAAAGGACCTGCGAAGTCTAGTCCAGTATGAGTGAATGGACGTGAAAAAGAAGACCGTTCAGGGGGTAGCGCAGCCATCAGTTGGCTTTGACATTTCCATTTGTACAATAGACACTGTTTACAATTATGGATCGTGGTTTTAATAAGATTCTGTACCTTTGGAATCCAGTACTGCGTTCGAATCAATCGGAGAATCAACTGGTTTCCTCCATGGATACTGATCTGGTGTACAAACCTGACTAACAGTCGGGAATACTGACAATCGTATGGAAGTAGGATTGGATGTCTTTCATTATAGGATAAATCCGGAGACAATTCTAGGCGGCCACAGACTCTCATCACTCCTTCTGGATCAAGAAATGGATTCAAAGTTAACAATGGACTTGATTATGAGATGGATTTGTTTGTGGTTAGTTCCATGTATTCGTTTGGATAGACAGCTTTCTGGGACATAATTATCAGCTGCTTACGAACAAATATGATTTCGGAAGTTGTAACAGAGTTATTATCCCTATGGAAGCTAGAACGGAAGTTCGGATGAGTACGGAAGAAAAATCGATAGATATATGCAATCACCCTTAGGGCTCTCGGAAACGACGAAAATCTATCTTGGATATCGCTGAAGTCTTGGAAAAAAGAAAAGTGTACCTTCACCGACTTTCTCTCCATCTCAGTCTCTTCGATCGATTGGGTAACAGAGTTTGGCCACGTGTTCGAAGACTGTGATAACCATGTGGGACCGAACCACCAAAGGTCATTGTCACGCAATTCCTGCGGAGATGATCCTCTACTAGCAACATCTGCAGGATTGGAAGTCGTATCGACATGGAACCACTTGGAGGGATCGATTACTTGGACAATCTTTGAGACCCGGTTTGCCACAAAGGTATTCCAACAGCAAGGTGGTTTGGATAGCCAAGATAAAACGATGGTAGAGTCCCTTCAGCAGAACAACGAATAATTTTTAACATCAAATTGGGGAACCACGCTATCTATCATTTCCGCCAGAAGTGCTGCTCCACAGAGCTCCAGTCTTGGGATCGACAATGTTTTCAGTGGAGCTACTTTAGTTTTGGATGTTATGAAATGCGTGTGAAAGGAATTTGGATAAGTAACCCGGATATAAATGGCTGCAGCGTAAGCTTTCTCTGAGGCATCTGAGAATCCGTGGAATTGAATTTCTGCCTGAGGACATACATCAATCCATCTGGGAATTTTAATTGTGTTTATATATGGATAATTGGACTGAAAGGACTTCCACAGTCGAACTGAATCAGACGAAATCTCGGAATCCCATTCCGTGCCTCCCATCCATATCCTTTGCATAATAATTTTCGCCTGAATTATTATCGGAGCCAACCAACCAGCTGGATCAAATAATTTTGAAATTTGGGATAAAACTTCTCTTTTAGTATAAGTACAACTTTCTGGGAGTTGTGCGGTTGAAAAATAAAATGAGTCGGAAAGCGCGTTCCAGCGAATTCCTAATGTTTTTGTAGAACTATGGTCATCAAAATCCAAAAAATCCGCATGAAAGCGATGATCAGCTGGAATACCAGCTAATATCTTTTTGGAATTTGATGTCCATTTCCTCATTGCAAAACCTGCACTGGCTAGAGCTTGGGATAGCTCATCTCTTGCTTTTATAGCCATCTGAATTGAATGAGCCCCCACTAATGCATCGTCTACATACATGGAGTTATTTAAAATATCGCTTGCTAATGGGTATTTCCCTTGGATATCATTTGCTAGCTGGAGCATGGTTCGGATTGCTAAATATGGCGCGCAATTGACTCCAAATGTTACAGTCTTTAGTTCAAAGTCTTGTATTGGATCGTCTGGACTAGTACGGAATAGTACTCGTTGGAATTTTGTTTGAGATGGATTTACGAGAATATGCCTATACATTTTTTGTACGTCCCCGTTAAAAACATACCGATAGAAACGCCATTTTAGGATAATAACCGTTAAATCATTTTGCAACACGGGGCCTGTATGTAAAACGTCATTTAAACTCACACCATTTGAGGTAGAACACGATGCATTGAATACTACACGAACCTTTGTCGTCGTACTCTCAGGCTTGATTACCGCATGATGTGGTAAGTAATAATACGATGGATCTTCGGAAAAACTAGGAGATGCAATAGGAACCATATGATTCAACGTGAGGTATTCTTGCAGGATGTTATCATATTCTTCCTTAAACTGTGGATTTCGAAGCAGACGCGCTTCATTACGGAAAAACTGTGCCATAGAATTTTTCCTGGATTGACCTAAAACGAGGGATTCAGGAAATTCCTCTTTGAATGGAAGTGATACAATGTATCTCCCTTCGGCATTCCTTTTTGTGGTTCTTTGATACAATTCTTCACAAAATGCATCAGAGTGGGACAAGAATCATTTCTGTGGAATATTCTCCACCTCCCAAAACCGTGAAATCTCTTTATCCAAAGAGATTTCACAAAAGTATGACACACATGTGGAATAGGAATGCAATGTAGGAACAGGACCTGTCAGTATCCATCCGAAAACTGTCTCTTGTGCTACCAAAGATCCACAGATTTCACGCTGACATCCTGATAGCATTATAGACGGAAACACGTCACCACCCAGAAGAAGATCTACTTTTGAGCTTTCGTTGAATCGGGGATCGGCTAGTTCTATCTGTGGGAGATTTGAGATAGAGCAGATATCTATGGTCTTTGATGGTAAGTTATTGGAGAGATGGGGGACAACGAGGGCAGAAACTTTAAGCTCGAAATCGTCAGACATATTGGAACCCAAAACAAAGTGACATTCCTTCTGAACATCAGCCGATACTGTGTTATTCAGACCGGAAATTCGTGCTGACGTTCGTTTGGAAGGAAGCCTCAATAAATTGGAAAGTTTTTCTGAAATAAATGTACCTTCTGACCCTGAATCGAGTAGAGCACGTGCTTTATAAACCGTACCCATATGTATTATCCTGACAATAGCCGTGCCAAGTAAAACGCCTGTGGAACTGGATGAAAAACATGTCTGTATCACACCACTAGAGGAGTGAGGAGACCGTAGTTGTGGCGAAGGGACAAATGGCGCCGGAAGTGCACTAGGGCTTGTAGGATGTGTGTTACTAGAAGATGGAGAAGTATTCACGGTAGTTTTTGGTGGATCAGAGTCCTTATGAAGCATCGTATTGTGTCGTCGGTTGCATTTAAAACAAGAGTGCTTGCTCTTGCAACTTTTGACACCATGAGCGCTCGAAAAACAGTTCAGACATAAATTACAACCTTTGACTTCCGCCAATCTCTGGTTGTAATCCATGCTGATAAACCTTGGACATTTTCTATTTATGTGGAACTCATTAGTACAAAGGTGACATTTTGTTTTACTTATGTTAGTTTGGAATGTGTTTACTTTAGATGAACCATTCCTGGAATGAGGAATAGTCTTAGACTTAGAACCCTGAGATTTGGAGTCACCGGGATTCCTAGTTTCTGACACAGACTCGAGAGTCCGATACCTATTGGTTAAAAAGGCGTCGAAATCAGACCATTTAGGGATACTGGTCTTGTCGTTCAATGTGTGTTCCCATAAAGTTAACGTCGAATCGGGCAAGCAGTTTGAACATAGAAATACAAATATCGGATTCCAACTTTCTGTATCAACTTTGTATAATTGGAGGGTGGATATGCATGAATTTATGTCTCTTTGCAATTTCTTAAGAGAACTTGCAGTTTCAGAACTGATGACTTGGAGATTAAATAACGTCTTCAGCTGACCGTTGATCAGAACCCTTTTATTTTCAAAACGAGCACATAAATTTGTCCAAGCAGAAACGAAGCCATCATTAGTTAGAGGACTCTTTGAAACAATGTCATGAGCCTCGCCTTTTGTTTTCTGGTTGAGGTGAAAAAGTCTCTCAACTGGACTTAATTTGGAATTTTTTATACATAGCGCTGTAAACATGTCCCTAAAAGTTGGCCAGGACTTATAGTCACCATGAAATGTGCATAGATCAATTGGAGGAAGATTGAAACTTTGACTATGACTTTGAGTGACCACAGGGGATTTGTAAGAGAGACTTACAATAGAATCACTTAATTTAGAAATGCACCGACAGTAAGTCGAGTACGAGTTTTTGTATTTTCCCTTGGCAGTCTCGATCTCACTTGCCTCATCTTGCCCGGTTTTGTCCTCCTGATCTTCCTCGTTGGCCAGATCTGCAAGACATTGTTCGTATATCTCCTTTAGTCGAGTCCATGTTGATTTGACCTCTTCCACGTGAGTCTCAAGGAGACAAACGGAGCTGACTTGTAACTCATTACCATTCAATGCGGCCTCAAATTCGACCAAACTATCTGCCAAACGGATAAATCTGTCTAACGACATGGTTGGATTAGGTGAATCGGAAATTCTAACCCTAGGAGTCTCAGATCATAAGATGATGGCACAAGTGAAATGAAAACAAAGTATTTACTGATACCTGACGTAATGGAAATTGGAAAAAAATGTGCTTTCAACATGTATTTTTTTCCCCAATAATTGTAAACCAAATTCTTGCACAAACCAATAATAAATGGGAATAAGCTGATTTAAGACGGACCGTATAATAGAAAAGAGCAGATCAAAATTAACAATAATCGGAAAACTCAGATGTACATAGGTTTAATTTAATAATGTCACCAATTGTGTCCCAAATAGTTATAAAATCAATGGGTTTAAACTATCAAGGATAAAAAAATAGAATGGTATAAAGTGGACTGTAAAGCGAACAATAGACAGCAGAATGGTGTAATATAAGATATTAAAATATCAAATACCAACGAAAAAAAATATGAAAATAGTGCAATAATTAAGTATCATATACTCTATGAACCACTGTGCACAAAATGTAACTTGGAACACTGTAAAGTGTATCTCATGAACTAATTGTCTGTAGATTCAATATCTAAGATACAAAAAATGTATGTCATTGGAAAGTATAACATTCTTGTTTTGTAAAAGATATCAAAGAGTCATTCACCTTTGGAAGACTTGGAAACTTTGAAACAAATGGAACTTTATTCTAGTCTCTCTTTCTCTTTTGTGTTATAATTCCCCTCCAACGATGTAGAGAACGGTGGCGATTGGAAAAAATCAGAGGAATGATATTTCACTCAATAAACTAATGGCACAACGGGAGCGTAAAAGAATTGGGGTATCAGTGAGCAAGATTGAGTGATAGCAAGAGCAATAACAGCGTCTCCTGTACTCCCCCTACTACACACAATGAAATTGTGTGGAACAGCAGTGAGTTAGACGATCGCAGAGAGATCTTCCTGAGCGGACATGCGCAGTGTGATTACTTGTGTGAGAGAGTGTGAGAGTGATAAGACCTATGCAAGAGCGATTAGTGTAAGAGCGGTTAGTGTAAGAGCAGTTAGTGTAAGAGCAGTTAGTGCAGAGATATCATTCTGAGCGGACATGCGCAGTAACACTATTTGGGAGTAGGGACAAATATAGTGAATGTAGGAGCGGAGAGTGTAAGCTCTCTGCAGTGTGGTGATGACAGAGCAGGGAGTTAAAAAAAATGTTAACTGTAAGAGCGAAAAAAATAAGAGCACTTAGGTAATTGTGCAACAAAGAGTTATTTAGAGCTCTGATATTAATAGAGAGGGAGAAGAGCCGTAATCTCAGAAATTTTAAATGTTTCTGAGCGCGAGATTGCAAGAACGGGATTAAAATAATGTGGGGAAAAAGTGTTTAAGATGAGTGATATTAATGGAGAGGGAGGGGAATGGAACGTCGGAAATCTGGAATATTTATATGCGCCTGATTGTGAGAACGGGAACAAGTAAATATGTGGACTGTAAAGTGTGACTGATACAACAGAAGGGAATGTGATGTTGGAATTTAGTTAAAAAAAAACACAGACTTCTGTTAAATAGCTATCACTGTAAATTAACTATTGGAATTTAATTCTTGGATACCAAAAATAATGTTATTAACAACTCGCAACGAATTTGCACATTAGAAAAGAACACAGTATTTGGAAACCGAAAATATTAAAATTTCTTCTCGAGATAATATTTTTTGTTTGTTTTTTTTAAACAATATAGCAGATCAAAGAGCATTTAAAAACTCACGGTTTCCGCCTTTACTTCTTTCGGCTGGCCAGTTACCCAAGATCCATTTATGCAAAACCTGTTTTGGTGACTTTAAGAGTTGGCATTCCATCCGCCATTCAAAGCTGTCAACGAAATCTGGCCTTTCTTCAATCTTCCGTTGCCAATTTTCAGGAAACTTCGGCTTCCAATTCCTCCTGATTTGATGTTTTTTCCGCCACTTTACTTAAGGCAATCTCTAGCTTTGTTTCCTTTCCTTTATTTATAGCACTTTTTTTAGTTATTTTATCAAACTTTAATTTATTCAATCTTTGAAATTACACGTGTTGCTTTATATAAAATTTACTGACAATATTTCGTCGCTTTATTTATTTATTTATGGTGTCTTTGACACTCTTACACACAATAAATTGAGAGACAACCAACAATAGTGACGTACCTACTTGAAAGTACCAAAATGCGTGAGCTGAAAATCCCAGAGAGTTTACCGTTGATCCGGCTCGATGAGGATCAAAATGTTCAGGCCAAATAGCTGAATGGATGTAGCTAGAGAAGATGGAGGTGTCCGGAGATAGCTAAGACCTGATGGAACAGAAAATCGTGGAACTCTCTTGAGCAAAAACAAATCAAATGAATGTGTGTTCGTTTGATTTGTGGCACACAGCATAAGTGGAGAAAAAGAAAACAAACACAGAATAAAACAGTTTGAATTAGGATTGGATTTGGATATATATTTATTCAGTGGATGCGAACTTACAAGTAGGTTTGCACAGTTGAAGCGTTCAGGAAAGACAAGATAGAGTTTCGGAAACGAAGGTTGCAATATGGCCGAAAATAATCACGGATAAAATAAAATGTCATTAAAAGTATCTAGATTACTTTATGTCATTTCTTTAGCGTTATTACACGAGGATAAACGGGAAGAAAGTTGGGGATTTTCTTAAGGAAATTCGGCCATTATTATAGAGCTTTGCGTTTTGGCGCAAACATTGCCGCCCGCCTTGCAGTATAACTGTAACAAAAGAAATGAATGGGCCAATATTGCAAGAAAAATACAAATGATGAAATACAAAAAAATTTATGAGAACAGAGGATAGGATCTTCATTGTAGAGTAGAATTCAGATATATAATTTAGAGCTAAAATTGATCACTTAATACTAATTTAAGCTTGAAGTATTAAAATTCATAAAATATAGATATCTTTTATATAATTCAAGAGTGTATATATAGCGAGATATTTGAGGCAAAGTAATTCAAAGGGACCATACAAAAATAAATGTAAACTAAAAACCATTTAGTGATTAGATGAGGTAGCGAATGTACCATACAATACGATACCAAATATAGTATTTTGTGCGGTAGGAAGACCGGCACGAACAAAAAGGCCATCTAAAATAATTTTAGAGTAAATATCTACTCCTAGGATGATGTCTATGGATGATGATTTGTAAAAGGTTTGGTCTGCCAGAACGAGATTTTTGAATGATGTTTTTATGGACTCTGGGATCGTTTCCTTCGGTGTTAGAGTGGTGATACGGTTGTTAACCCTCAAAGTCGCCTCAATTTTGAGCTTGGAGTCCACGCATGACCGCAACGTGATGGGACAAATGGTTTCATCGTCAAGTTCCAAGGACGTCAAGCCCAGCTTCTCTACGAATCGCTTAGAGATACTACTCATTCTCGATCCGGAATCTAACAAACACCTGGCGTAATGTTTTCCATTCTTGCCATCAATTTTTACCAAAGCAGTGGGAAGGAGAGTTGACACGTTCTGTTGGAGTATCGCTGTCAAGGATTTGATGTTGGTGTTACTTCCTGAAGTTGTAGTTGCGGTAGGAGACTTCTGTGTCACTGTTGCAGCGGATTTTTGCGATGACCGAAGAGCTGATGATGTTGTTGGTCGATCGGATACTTTCTTGGTCGTAGTGGAGGATGAGTCCTTTAGTCTTGAGTGGATGTGGAGTAAGGAATGATGTCGTCCATGACAGTATCCACAGCCAGTCCTCGTGAAACACGTACCCTGTGAATGTGAGTGCGCGAGACAGTTGGAACAGTACCCGTACTTCTTCACTGCTTCTCTCCTGTCCAGAGTATTCATATCGCGGAATCGGCGGCATGATTTCAAGGAGTGTACCTTTCGGCAGAGGCGACATACAAATACATGCTGGTGCGTTTGGTATTTGTTCACGGAAGACATTTTCTCGTTAAGTCAATTCTGTAATATATTGGAAAATATGGTATGAGGTTGATAAATGAATCAAAAAAGGAAAAGTAATAGGACAATGGGAGAAGGAAAAGGATAAGAAATGCGTAAAAAGACCCTGTTACTGAGTATTGTTCAAGAGGACCACCAGCTTCGTAATTGGCCTGGTAATAACTCCTTTTTGTGTTATTATATCGGCAACACGGACTCTAGCATCACTGCCGTGATATACTTTCGTTATTCTGCCAAGCCGCCAACAATTTGGTGGCAGATTTTCCTCACGAATGACAACGAGCATATTCTCCTTTACGTCGGATTCTGGCTTCTTCCACTTACGTCGTTTTTGTAGCTCCTTTAAATACTCATTTTTCCATCGGTTGCAAAAATGCTGGTTAATGGCCTTGAGTCGTTGCCAGCGATTTTGGATTGACAAGGGTTCCTGGCTATTCTCAGGATCCACTGGAACTAGGATGGGAGACCCAATCAGGAAATGACCTGGAGTCAAAGCGGTTAAGTCATCCGAATTTTGTGAATTTGGACATATCGGTCTGGAATTGAGGCAAGCTTCGATTTTGGACAATAATGTCTGGAATTCTTCAAAGGTATATTTTGCGAAACCAGCTGACTTCTTGAAATGTTGTTTAAAGCTTTTGACACCAGCTTCCCAAAGTCCGCCCATATGGGGAGCTCCAGGTGGTATGAAGTGCCATGACAGATTCTGATGGGAATAGTTGGAAGTTAGTACCTGCTGGGATGTTTGGATAAATTCTTTCGCCATGGTTCGGGAAGCTCCAACAAAGGTGGTTCCGATGTCAGAGTGTAAATGGAGCGGGCACCCACGACGTGAAACAAATCTGCTGAATGCTGCAAGGAAAGCGTTAGTGGACAAATCGGTAGTAGCCTCTAGGTGTATCGCCTTGGTCGAAAAACAAACGAATAGGCACACGTATCCTTTTGTAATCCGGCAGCATCGTCCAGCGAAACTCTTGATGTCAAAAGGACCTGCGAAGTCTAGTCCAGTATGAGTGAATGGACGTGAAAAAGAAGACCGTTCAGGGGGTAGCGCAGCCATCAGTTGGCTTTGACATTTCCATTTGTACAATAGACACTGTTTACAATTATGGATCGTGGTTTTAATAAGATTCTGTACCTTTGGAATCCAGTACTGCGTTCGAATCAATCGGAGAATCAACTGGTTTCCTCCATGGATACTGATCTGGTGTACAAACCTGACTAACAGTCGGGAATACTGACAATCGTATGGAAGTAGGATTGGATGTCTTTCATTATAGGATAAATCCGGAGACAATTCTAGGCGGCCACAGACTCTCATCACTCCTTCTGGATCAAGAAATGGATTCAAAGTTAACAATGGACTTGATTATGAGATGGATTTGTTTGTGGTTAGTTCCATGTATTCGTTTGGATAGACAGCTTTCTGGGACATAATTATCAGCTGCTTACGAACAAATATGATTTCGGAAGTTGTAACAGAGTTATTATCCCTATGGAAGCTAGAACGGAAGTTCGGATGAGTACGGAAGAAAAATCGATAGATATATGCAATCACCCTTAGGGCTCTCGGAAACGACGAAAATCTATCTTGGATATCGCTGAAGTCTTGGAAAAAAGAAAAGTGTACCTTCACCGACTTTCTCTCCATCTCAGTCTCTTCGATCGATTGGGTAACAGAGTTTGGCCACGTGTTCGAAGACTGTGATAACCATGTGGGACCGAACCACCAAAGGTCATTGTCACGCAATTCCTGCGGAGATGATCCTCTACTAGCAACATCTGCAGGATTGGAAGTCGTATCGACATGGAACCACTTGGAGGGATCGATTACTTGGACAATCTTTGAGACCCGGTTTGCCACAAAGGTATTCCAACAGCAAGGTGGTTTGGATAGCCAAGATAAAACGATGGTAGAGTCCCTTCAGCAGAACAACGAATAATTTTTAACATCAAATTGGGGAACCACGCTATCTATCATTTCCGCCAGAAGTGCTGCTCCACAGAGCTCCAGTCTTGGGATCGACAATGTTTTCAGTGGAGCTACTTTAGTTTTGGATGTTATGAAATGCGTGTGAAAGGAATTTGGATAAGTAACCCGGATATAAATGGCTGCAGCGTAAGCTTTCTCTGAGGCATCTGAGAATCCGTGGAATTGAATTTCTGCCTGAGGACATACATCAATCCATCTGGGAATTTTAATTGTGTTTATATATGGATAATTGGACTGAAAGGACTTCCACAGTCGAACTGAATCAGACGAAATCTCGGAATCCCATTCCGTGCCTCCCATCCATATCCTTTGCATAATAATTTTCGCCTGAATTATTATCGGAGCCAACCAACCAGCTGGATCAAATAATTTTGAAATTTGGGATAAAACTTCTCTTTTAGTATAAGTACAACTTTCTGGGAGTTGTGCGGTTGAAAAATAAAATGAGTCGGAAAGCGCGTTCCAGCGAATTCCTAATGTTTTTGTAGAACTATGGTCATCAAAATCCAAAAAATCCGCATGAAAGCGATGATCAGCTGGAATACCAGCTAATATCTTTTTGGAATTTGATGTCCATTTCCTCATTGCAAAACCTGCACTGGCTAGAGCTTGGGATAGCTCATCTCTTGCTTTTATAGCCATCTGAATTGAATGAGCCCCCACTAATGCATCGTCTACATACATGGAGTTATTTAAAATATCGCTTGCTAATGGGTATTTCCCTTGGATATCATTTGCTAGCTGGAGCATGGTTCGGATTGCTAAATATGGCGCGCAATTGACTCCAAATGTTACAGTCTTTAGTTCAAAGTCTTGTATTGGATCGTCTGGACTAGTACGGAATAGTACTCGTTGGAATTTTGTTTGAGATGGATTTACGAGAATATGCCTATACATTTTTTGTACGTCCCCGTTAAAAACATACCGATAGAAACGCCATTTTAGGATAATAACCGTTAAATCATTTTGCAACACGGGGCCTGTATGTAAAACGTCATTTAAACTCACACCATTTGAGGTAGAACACGATGCATTGAATACTACACGAACCTTTGTCGTCGTACTCTCAGGCTTGATTACCGCATGATGTGGTAAGTAATAATACGATGGATCTTCGGAAAAACTAGGAGATGCAATAGGAACCATATGATTCAACGTGAGGTATTCTTGCAGGATGTTATCATATTCTTCCTTAAACTGTGGATTTCGAAGCAGACGCGCTTCATTACGGAAAAACTGTGCCATAGAATTTTTCCTGGATTGACCTAAAATGAGGGATTCAGGAAATTCCTCTTTGAATGGAAGTGATACAATGTATCTCCCTTCGGCATTCCTTTTTGTGGTTCTTTGATACAATTCTTCACAAAATGCATCAGAGTGGGACAAGAATCATTTCTGTGGAATATTCTCCACCTCCCAAAACCGTGAAATCTCTTTATCCAAAGAGATTTCACAAAAGTATGACACACATGTGGAATAGGAATGCATTGTAGGAACAGGACCTGTCAGTATCCATCCGAAAACTGTCTCTTGTGCTACCAAAGATCCACAGATTTCACGCTGACATCCTGATAGCATTATAGACGGAAACACGTCACCACCCAGAAGAAGATCTACTTTTGAGCTTTCGTAGAATCGGGGATCGGCTAGTTCTATCTGTGGGAGATTTGAGATAGAGCAGATATCTATGGTCTTTGATGGTAAGTTATTGGAGAGATGGGGGACAACGAGGGCAGAAACTTTAAGCTCGAAATCGTCAGACATATTGGAACCCAAAACAAAGTGACATTCCTTCTGAACATCAGCCGATACTGTGTTATTCAGACCGGAAATTCGTGCTGACGTTCGTTTGGAAGGAAGCCTCAATAAATTGGAAAGTTTTTCTGAAATAAATGTACCTTCTGACCCTGAATCGAGTAGAGCACGTGCTTTATAAACCGTACCCATATGTATTATCCTGACAATAGCCGTGCCAAGTAAAACGCCTGTGGAACTGGATGAAAAACATGTCTGTATCACACCACTAGAGGAGTGAGGAGACCGTAGTTGTGGCGAAGGGACAAATGGCGCCGGAAGTGCACTAGGGCTTGTAGGATGTGTGTTACTAGAAGATGGAGAAGTATTCACGGTAGTTTTTGGTGGATCAGAGTCCTTATGAAGCATCGTATTGTGTCGTCGGTTGCATTTAAAACAAGAGTGCTTGCTCTTGCAACTTTTGACACCATGAGCGCTCGAAAAACAGTTCAGACATAAATTACAACCTTTGACTTCCGCCAATCTCTGGTTGTAATCCATGCTGATAAACCTTGGACATTTTCTATTTATGTGGAACTCATTAGTACAAAGGTGACATTTTGTTTTACTTATGTTAGTTTGGAATGTGTTTACTTTAGATGAACCATTCCTGGAATGAGGAATAGTCTTAGACTTAGAACCCTGAGATTTGGAGTCACCGGGATTCCTAGTTTCTGACACAGACTCGAGAGTCCGATACCTATTGGTTAAAAAGGCGTCGAAATCAGACCATTTAGGGATACTGGTCTTGTCGTTCAATGTGTGTTCCCATAAAGTTAACGTCGAATCGGGCAAGCAGTTTGAACATAGAAATACAAATATCGGATTCCAACTTTCTGTATCAACTTTGTATAATTGGAGGGTGGATATGCATGAATTTATGTCTCTTTGCAATTTCTTAAGAGAACTTGCAGTTTCAGAACTGATGACTTGGAGATTAAATAACGTCTTCAGCTGACCGTTGATCAGAACCCTTTTATTTTCAAAACGAGCACATAAATTTGTCCAAGCAGAAACGAAGCCATCATTAGTTAGAGGACTCTTTGAAACAATGTCATGAGCCTCGCCTTTTGTTTTCTGGTTGAGGTGAAAAAGTCTCTCAACTGGACTTAATTTGGAATTTTTTATACATAGCGCTGTAAACATGTCCCTAAAAGTTGGCCAGGACTTATAGTCACCATGAAATGTGCATAGATCAATTGGAGGAAGATTGAAACTTTGACTATGACTTTGAGTGACCACAGGGGATTTGTAAGAGAGACTTACAATAGAATCACTTAATTTAGAAATGCACCGACAGTAAGTCGAGTACGAGTTTTTGTATTTTCCCTTGACAGTCTCGATCTCACTTGCCTCATCTTGCCCGGTTTTGTCCTCCTGATCTTCCTCGTTGGCCAGATCTGCAAGACATTGTTCGTATATCTCCTTTAGTCGAGTCCATGTTGATTTGACCTCTTCCACGTGAGTCTCAAGGAGACAAACGGAGCTGACTTGTAACTCATTACCATTCAATGCGGCCTCAAATTCGACCAAACTATCTGCCAAACGGATAAATCTGTCTAACGACATGGTTGGATTAGGTGAATCGGAAATTCTAACCCTAGGAGTCTCAGATCATAAGATGATGGCACAAGTGAAATGAAAACAAAGTATTTACTGATACCTGACGTAATGGAAATTGGAAAAAAATGTGCTTTCAACATGTATTTTTTTCCCCAATAATTGTAAACCAAATTCTTGCACAAACCAATAATAAATGGGAATAAGCTGATTTAAGACGGACCGTATAATAGAAAAGAGCAGATCAAAATTAACAATAATCGGAAAACTCAGATGTACATAGGTTTAATTTAATAATGTCACCAATTGTGTCCCAAATAGTTATAAAATCAATGGGTTTAAACTATCAAGGATAAAAAAATAGAATGGTATAAAGTGGACTGTAAAGCGAACAATAGACAGCAGAATGGTGTAATATAAGATATTAAAATATCAAATACCAACGAAAAAAAATATGAAAATAGTGCAATAATTAAGTATCATATACTCTATGAACCACTGTGCACAAAATGTAACTTGGAACACTGTAAAGTGTATCTCATGAACTAATTGTCTGTAGATTCAATATCTAAGATACAAAAAATGTATGTCATTGGAAAGTATAACATTCTTGTTTTGTAAAAGATATCAAAGAGTCATTCACCTTTGGAAGACTTGGAAACTTTGAAACAAATGGAACTTTATTCTAGTCTCTCTTTCTCTTTTGTGTTATAATTCCCCTCCAACGATGTAGAGAACGGTGGCGATTGGAAAAAATCAGAGGAATGATATTTCACTCAATAAACTAATGGCACAACGGGAGCGTAAAAGAATTGGGGTATCAGTGAGCAAGATTGAGTGATAGCAAGAGCAATAACAGCGTCTCCTGTACTCCCCCTACTACACACAATGAAATTGTGTGGAACAGCAGTGAGTTAGACGATCGCAGAGAGATCTTCCTGAGCGGACATGCGCAGTGTGATTACTTGTGTGAGAGAGTGTGAGAGTGATAAGACCTATGCAAGAGCGATTAGTGTAAGAGCGGTTAGTGTAAGAGCAGTTAGTGTAAGAGCAGTTAGTGCAGAGATATCATTCTGAGCGGACATGCGCAGTAACACTATTTGGGAGTAGGGACAAATATAGTGAATGTAGGAGCGGAGAGTGTAAGCTCTCTGCAGTGTGGTGATGACAGAGCAGGGAGTTAAAAAAAATGTTAACTGTAAGAGCGAAAAAAATAAGAGCACTTAGGTAATTGTGCAACAAAGAGTTATTTAGAGCTCTGATATTAATAGAGAGGGAGAAGAGCCGTAATCTCAGAAATTTTAAATGTTTCTGAGCGCGAGATTGCAAGAACGGGATTAAAATAATGTGGGGAAAAAGTGTTTAAGATGAGTGATATTAATGGAGAGGGAGGGGAATGGAACGTCGGAAATCTGGAATATTTATATGCGCCTGATTGTGAGAACGGGAACAAGTAAATATGTGGACTGTAAAGTGTGACTGATACAACAGAAGGGAATGTGATGTTGGAATTTAGTTAAAAAAAAACACAGACTTCTGTTAAATAGCTATCACTGTAAATTAACTATTGGAATTTAATTCTTGGATACCAAAAATAATGTTATTAACAACTCGCAACGAATTTGCACATTAGAAAAGAACACAGTATTTGGAAACCGAAAATATTAAAATTTCTTCTCGAGATAATATTTTTTGTTTGTTTTTTTTAAACAATATAGCAGATCAAAGAGCATTTAAAAACTCACGGTTTCCGCCTTTACTTCTTTCGGCTGGCCAGTTACCCAAGATCCATTTATGCAAAACCTGTTTTGGTGACTTTAAGAGTTGGCATTCCATCCGCCATTCAAAGCTGTCAACGAAATCTGGCCTTTCTTCAATCTTCCGTTGCCAATTTTCAGGAAACTTCGGCTTCCAATTCCTCCTGATTTGATGTTTTTTCCGCCACTTTACTTAAGGCAATCTCTAGCTTTGTTTCCTTTCCTTTATTTATAGCACTTTTTTTAGTTATTTTATCAAACTTTAATTTATTCAATCTTTGAAATTACACGTGTTGCTTTATATAAAATTTACTGACAATATTTCGTCGCTTTATTTATTTATTTATGGTGTCTTTGACACTCTTACACACAATAAATTGAGAGACAACCAACAATAGTGACGTACCTACTTGAAAGTACCAAAATGCGTGAGCTGAAAATCCCAGAGAGTTTACCGTTGATCCGGCTCGATGAGGATCAAAATGTTCAGGCCAAATAGCTGAATGGATGTAGCTAGAGAAGATGGAGGTGTCCGGAGATAGCTAAGACCTGATGGAACAGAAAATCGTGGAACTCTCTTGAGCAAAAACAAATCAAATGAATGTGTGTTCGTTTGATTTGTGGCACACAGCATAAGTGGAGAAAAAGAAAACAAACACAGAATAAAACAGTTTGAATTAGGATTGGATTTGGATATATATTTATTCAGTGGATGCGAACTTACAAGTAGGTTTGCACAGTTGAAGCGTTCAGGAAAGACAAGATAGAGTTTCGGAAACGAAGGTTGCAATATGGCCGAAAATAATCACGGATAAAATAAAATGTCATTAAAAGTATCTAGATTACTTTATGTCATTTCTTTAGCGTTATTACACGAGGATAAACGGGAAGAAAGTTGGGGATTTTCTTAAGGAAATTCGGCCATTATTATAGAGCTTTGCGTTTTGGCGCAAACATTGCCGCCCGCCTTGCAGTATAACTGTAACAAAAGAAATGAATGGGCCAATATTGCAAGAAAAATACAAATGATGAAATACAAAAAAATTTATGAGAACAGAGGATAGGATCTTCATTGTAGAGTAGAATTCAGATATATAATTTAGAGCTAAAATTGATCACTTAATACTAATTTAAGCTTGAAGTATTAAAATTCATAAAATATAGATATCTTTTATATAATTCAAGAGTGTATATATAGCGAGATATTTGAGGCAAAGTAATTCAAAGGGACCATACAAAAATAAATGTAAACTAAAAACCATTTAGTGATTAGATGAGGTAGCGAATGTACCATACAATACGATACCAAATATAGTATTTTGTGCGGTAGGAAGACCGGCACGAACAAAAAGGCCATCTAAAATAATTTTAGAGTAAATATCTACTCCTAGGATGATGTCTATGGATGATGATTTGTAAAAGGTTTGGTCTGCCAGAACGAGATTTTTGAATGATGTTTTTATGGACTCTGGGATCGTTTCCTTCGGTGTTAGAGTGGTGATACGGTTGTTAACCCTCAAAGTCGCCTCAATTTTGAGCTTGGAGTCCACGCATGACCGCAACGTGATGGGACAAATGGTTTCATCGTCAAGTTCCAAGGACGTCAAGCCCAGCTTCTCTACGAATCGCTTAGAGATACTACTCATTCTCGATCCGGAATCTAACAAACACCTGGCGTAATGTTTTCCATTCTTGCCATCAATTTTTACCAAAGCAGTGGGAAGGAGAGTTGACACGTTCTGTTGGAGTATCGCTGTCAAGGATTTGATGTTGGTGTTACTTCCTGAAGTTGTAGTTGCGGTAGGAGACTTCTGTGTCACTGTTGCAGCGGATTTTTGCGATGACCGAAGAGCTGATGATGTTGTTGGTCGATCGGATACTTTCTTGGTCGTAGTGGAGGATGAGTCCTTTAGTCTTGAGTGGATGTGGAGTAAGGAATGATGTCGTCCATGACAGTATCCACAGCCAGTCCTCGTGAAACACGTACCCTGTGAATGTGAGTGCGCGAGACAGTTGGAACAGTACCCGTACTTCTTCACTGCTTCTCTCCTGTCCAGAGTATTCATATCGCGGAATCGGCGGCATGATTTCAAGGAGTGTACCTTTCGGCAGAGGCGACATACAAATACATGCTGGTGCGTTTGGTATTTGTTCACGGAAGACATTTTCTCGTTAAGTCAATTCTGTAATATATTGGAAAATATGGTATGAGGTTGATAAATGAATCAAAAAAGGAAAAGTAATAGGACAATGGGAGAAGGAAAAGGATAAGAAATGCGTAAAAAGACCCTGTTACTGAGTATTGTTCAAGAGGACCACCAGCTTCGTAATTGGCCTGGTAATAACTCCTTTTTGTGTTATTATATCGGCAACACGGACTCTAGCATCACTGCCGTGATATACTTTCGTTATTCTGCAAAGCCGCCAACAATTTGGTGGCAGATTTTCCTCACGAATGACAACGAGCATATTCTCCTTTACGTCGGATTCTGGCTTCTTCCACTTACGTCGTTTTTGTAGCTCCTTTAAATACTCATTTTTCCATCGGTTGCAAAAATGCTGGTTAATGGCCTTGAGTCGTTGCCAGCGATTTTGGATTGACAAGGGTTCCTGGCTATTCTCAGGATCCACTGGAAGTAGGATGGGAGACCCAATCAGGAAATGACCTGGAGTCAAAGCGGTTAAGTCATCCGAATTTTGTGAATTTGGACATATCGGTCTGGAATTGAGGCAAGCTTCGATTTTGGACAATAATGTCTGGAATTCTTCAAAGGTATATTTTGCGAAACCAGCTGACTTCTTGAAATGTTGTTTAAAGCTTTTGACACCAGCTTCCCAAAGTCCGCCCATATGGGGAGCTCCAGGTGGTATGAAGTGCCATGACAGATTCTGATGGGAATAGTTGGAAGTTAGTACCTGCTGGGATGTTTGGATAAATTCTTTCGCCATGGTTCGGGAAGCTCCAACAAAGGTGGTTCCGATGTCAGAGTGTAAATGGAGCGGGCACCCACGACGTGAAACAAATCTGCTGAATGCTGCAAGGAAAGCGTTAGTGGACAAATCGGTAGTAGCCTCTAGGTGTATCGCCTTGGTCGAAAAACAAACGAATAGGCACACGTATCCTTTTGTAATCCGGCAGCATCGTCCAGCGAAACTCTTGATGTCAAAAGGACCTGCGAAGTCTAGTCCAGTATGAGTGAATGGACGTGAAAAAGAAGACCGTTCAGGGGGTAGCGCAGCCATCAGTTGGCTTTGACATTTCCGTTTGTACAATAGACACTGTTTACAATTATGGATCGTGGTTTTAATAAGATTCTGTACCTTTGGAATCCAGTACTGCGTTCGAATCAATCGGAGAATCAACTGGTTTCCTCCATGGATACTGATCTGGTGTACAAACCTGACTAACAGTCGGGAATACTGACAATCGTATGGAAGTATGATTGGATGTCTTTCATTATAGGATAAATCCGGAGACAATTCTAGGCGGCCACAGACTCTCATCACTCCTTCTGGATCAAGAAATGGATTCAAAGTTAACAATGGACTTGATTATGAGATGGATTTGTTTGTGGTTAGTTCCATGTATTCGTTTGGATAGACAGCTTTCTGGGACATAATTATCAGCTGCTTACGAACAAATATGATTTCGGAAGGGTTAACAGAGTTATTATCCCTATGGAAGCTAGAACGGAAGTTCGGATGAGTACGGAAGAAAAATCGATAGATATATGCAATCACCCTTAGGGCTCTCGGAAACGACGAAAATCTATCTTGGATATCGCTGAAGTCTTGGAAAAAAGAAAAGTGTACCTTCACCGACTTTCTCTCCATCTCAGTCTCTTCGATCGATTGGGTAACAGAGTTTGGCCACGTGTTCGAAGACTGTGATAACCATGTGGGACCGAACCACCAAAGGTCATTGTCACGCAATTCCTGCGGAGATGATCCTCTACTAGCAACATCTGCAGGATTGGAAGTCGTATCGACATGGAACCACTTGGAGGGATCGATTACTTGGACAATCTTTGAGACCCGGTTTGCCACAAAGGTATTCCAACAGCAAGGTGGTTTGGATAGCCAAGATAAAACGATGGTAGAGTCCCTTCAGCAGAACAACGAATAATTTTTAACATCAAATTGGGGAACCACGCTATCTATCATTTCCGCCAGAAGTGCTGCTCCACAGAGCTCCAGTCTTGGGATCGACAATGTTTTCAGTGGAGCTACTTTAGTTTTGGATGTTATTAAATGCGTGTGAAAGGAATTTGGATAAATAACCCGGATATAAATGGCTGCAGCGTAAGCTTTCTCTGAGGCATCTGAGAATCCGTGGAATTGAATTTCTGCCTGAGGACATACATCAATCCATCTGGGAATTTTAATTGTGTTTATATATGGATAATTGGACTGAAAGGACTTCCACAGTCGAACTGAATCAGACGAAATCTCGGAATCCCATTCCGTGCCTCCCATCCATATCCTTTGCATAATAATTTTCGCCTGAATTATTATCGGAGCCAACCAACCAGCTGGATCAAATAATTTTGAAATTTGGGATAAAACTTCTCTTTTAGTATAAGTACAACTTTCTGGGAGTTGTGCGGTTGAAAAATAAAATGAGTCGGAAAGCGCGTTCCAGCGAATTCCTAATGTTTTTGTAGAACTATGGTCATCAAAATCCAAAAAATCCGCATGAAAGCGATGATCAGCTGGAATACCAGCTAATATCTTTTTGGAATTTGATGTCCATTTCCTCATTGCAAAACCTGCACTGGCTAGAGCTTGGGATAGCTCATCTCTTGCTTTTATAGCCATCTGAATTGAATGAGCCCCCACTAATGCATCGTCTACATACATGGAGTTCTTTAAAATGTCGCTTGCTAATGGGTATTTCCCTTGGATATCATTTGCTAGCTGGAGCATGGTTCGGATTGCTAAATATGGCGCGCAATTGACTCCAAATGTTACAGTCTTTAGTTCAAAGTCTTGTATTGGATCGTCTGGACTAGTACGGAATAGTACTCGTTGGAATTTTGTTTGAGATGGATTTACGAGAATATGCCTATACATTTTTTGTACGTCCCCGTTAAAAACATACCGATAGAAACGCCATTTTAGGATAATAACCGTTAAATCATTTTGCAACACGGGGCCTGTATGTAAAACGTCATTTAAACTCACACCATTTGAGGTAGAACACGATGCATTGAATACTACACGAACCTTTGTCGTCGTACTCTCAGGCTTGATTACCGCATGATGTGGTAAGTAATAATACGATGGATCTTCGGAAAAACTAGGAGATGCAATAGGAACCATATGATTCAACGTGAGGTATTCTTGCAGGATGTTATCATATTCTTCCTTAAACTGTGGACTTCGAAGCAGACGCGCTTCATTACGGAAAAACTGTGCCATAGAATTTTTCCTGGATTGACCTAAAACGAGGGATTCAGGAAATTCCTCTTTGAATGGAAGTGATACAATGTATCTCCCTTCGGCATTCCTTTTTGTGGTTCTTTGATACAATTCTTCACAAAATGCATCAGAGTGGGACAAGAATCTTTTCTGTGGAATATTCTCCACCTCCCAAAACCGTGAAATCTCTTTATCCAAAGAGATTTCACAAAAGTATGACACACATGTGGAATAGGAATGCATTGTAGGAACAGGACCTGTCAGTATCCATCCGAAAACTGTCTCTTGTGCTACCAAAGATCCACAGATTTCACGCTGACATCCTGATAGCATTATAGACGGAAACACGTCACCACCCAGAAGAAGATCTACTTTTGAGCTTTCGTAGAATCGGGGATCGGCTAGTTCTATCTGTGGGAGATTTGAGATAGCGCAGATATCTATGGTCTTTGATGGTAAGTTATTGGAGAGATGGGGGACAACGAGGGCAGAAACTTTAAGCTCGAAATCGTCAGACATATTGGAACCCAAAACAAAGTGACATTCCTTCTGAACATCAGCCGATACCGTGTTATTCAGACCGGAAATTCGTGCTGACGTTCGTTTGGAAGGAAGCCTCAATAAATTGGAAAGTTTTTCTGAAATAAATGTACCTTCTGACCCTGAATCGAGTAGAGCACGTGCTTTATAAACCGTACCCATATGTATTATCCTGACAATAGCCGTGCCAAGTAAAACGCCTGTGGAACTGGATGAAAAACATGTCTGTATCACACCACTAGAGGAGTGAGGAGACCGTAGTTGTGGCGAAGGGACAAATGGCGCCGGAAGTGCACTAGGGCTTGTAGGATGTGTGTTACTAGAAGATGGAGAAGTATTCACGGTAGTTTTTGGTGGATCAGAGTCCTTATGAAGCATCGTATTGTGTCGTCGGTTGCATTTAAAACAAGAGTGCTTGCTCTTGCAACTTTTGACACCATGAGCGCTCGAGAAACAGTTCAGACATAAATTACTACCTTTGATTTCCGCCAATCTCTGGTTGTAATCCATGCTGATAAACCTTGGACATTTTCTATTTATGTGGAACTCATTAGTACAAAGGTGACATTTTGTTTTACTTATGTTAGTTTGGAATGTGTTTACTTTAGATGAACCATTCCTGGAATGAGGAATAGTCTTAGACTTAGAACCCTGAGATTTGGAGTCACCGGGATTCCTAGTTTCTGACACAGACTCGAGAGTCCGATACCTATTGGTTAAAAAGGCGTCGAAATCAGACCATTTAGGGATACTGGTCTTGTCGTTCAATGTGTGTTCCCATAAAGTTAACGTCGAATCGGGCAAGCAGTTTGAACATAGAAATACAAATATCGGATTCCAACTTTCTGTATCAACTTTGTATAATTGGAGGGTGGATATGCATGAATTTATGTCTCTTTGCAATTTCTTAAGAGAACTTGCAGTTTCAGAACTGATGACTTGGAGATTAAATAACGTCTTCAGCTGACCGTTGATCAGAACCCTTTTATTTTCAAAACGAGCACATAAATTTGTCCAAGCAGAAACGAAGCCATCATTAGTTAGAGGACTCTTTGAAACAATGTCATGAGCCTCGCCTTTTGTTTTCTGGTTGAGGTGAAAAAGTCTCTCAACTGGACTTAATTTGGAATTTTTTATACATAGCGCTGTAAACATGTCCCTAAAAGTTGGCCAGGAATTATAGTCAGACTTGTAACTCATTACCATTCAATGCGGCCTCAAATTCGACCAAACTATCTGCCAAACGGATAAATCTGTCTAACGACATGGTTGGATTAGGTGAATCGGAAATTCTAACCCTAGGAGTCTCAGATCATAAGATGATGGCACAAGTGAAATGAAAACAAAGTATTTACTGATACCTGACGTAATGGAAATTGGAAAAAAATGTGCTTTCAACATGTATTTTTTCCCCAATAATTGTAAACCAAATTCTTGCACAAACCAATAATAAATGGGAATAAGCTGATTTAAGACGGACCGTATAATAGAAAAGAGCAGATCAAAATTAACAATAATCGGAAAACTCAGATGTACATAGGTTTAATTTAATAATGTCACCAATTGTGTCCCAAATAGTTATAAAATCAGTGGGTTTAAACTATCAAGGATAAAAAATAGAATGGTATAAAGTGGACTGTAAAGCGAACAATAGACAGCAGAATGGTGTAATATAAGATATTAAAATATCAAATACCAACGAAAAAAAATATGAAAATAGTGCAATAATTAAGTATTATATACTCTATGAACCACTGTGCACAAAATGTAACTTGGAACACTGTAAAGTGTATCTCATGAACTAATTGTCTGTAGATTCAATATCTAAGATACAAAAAATTTATGTCATTGGAAAGTATAACATTCTTGTTTTGTAAAAGATATCAAAGTGTCATTCACCTTTGGAAGACTTGGAAACTTTGAAACAAATGGAACTTTATTCTAGTCTCTCTTTCTCTTTTGTGTTATAATTCCCCTCCAACGATGTAGAGAACGGTGGCGATTGGAAAAAATCAGAGGAATGATATTTCACTCAATAAACTAATGGCACAACGGGAGCGTAAAAGAATTGGGGTATCAGTGAGCAAGATTGAGTGATAGCAAGAGCAATAACAGCGTCTCCTGTACTCCCCCTACTACACACAATGAAATTGTGTGGAACAGCAGTGAGTTAGACGATCGCAGAGAGATCTTCCTGAGCGGACATGCGCAGTGTGATTACTTGTGTGAGAGAGTGTGAGAGTGATAAGACCTATGCAAGAGCGATTAGTGTAAGAGCAGTTAGTGTAAGAGCAGTTAGTGCAGAGATATCATTCTGAGCGGACATGCGCAGTAACACTATTTGGGAGTAGGGACAAATATAGTGAATGTAGGAGCGGAGAGTGTAAGCTCTCTGCAGTGTGGTGATGACAGAGCAGGGAGTTAAAAAAAATGTTAACTGTAAGAGCGAAAAAAATAAGAGCACTTAGGTAATTGTGCAACAAAGAGTTATTTAGAGCTCTGATATTAATAGAGAGGGAGAAGAGCCGTAATCTCAGAAATTTTAAATGTTTCTGAGCGCGAGATTGCAAGAACGGGATTAAAATAATGTGGGGAAAAAGTGTTTAAGATGAGTGATATTAATGGAGAGGGAGGGGAATGGAACGTCGGAAATCTGGAATATTTATATGCGCCTGATTGTGAGAACGGGAACAAGTAAATATGTGGACTGTAAAGTGTGACTGATACAACAGAAGGGAATGTGATGTTGGAATTTAGTTAGAAAAAAAACACAGACTTCTGTTAAATAGCTATCACTGTAAATTAACTATTGGAATTTAATTCTTGGATACCAAAAATAATGTTATTAACAACTCGCAACGAATTTGCACATTAGAAAAGAACACAGTATTTGGAAACCGAAAATATTAAAATTTCTTCTCGAGATAATATTTTTTGTTTGTTTTTTTTAAACAATATAGCAGCTCAAAGAGCATTTAAAAACTCACGGTTTCCGCCTTTACTTCTTTCGGCTGGCCAGTTACCCAAGATCCATTTATGCAAAACCTGTTTTGGTGACTTTAAGAGTTGGCATTCCATCCGCCATTCAAAGCTGTCAACGAAATCTGGCCTTTCTTCAATCTTCCGTTGCCAATTTTCAGGAAACTTCGGCTTCCAATTCCTCCTGATTTGATGTTTTTTCCGCCACTTTACTTAAGGCAATCTCTAGCTTTGTTTCCTTTCCTTTATTTATAGCACTTTTTTTAGTTATTTTATCAAACTTTAATTTATTCAATCTTTGAAATTACACGTGTTGCTTTATATAAAATTTACTGACAATATTTCGTCGCTTTATTTATTTATTTATGGTGTCTTTGACACTCTTACACACAATAAATTGAGAGACAACCAACAATAGTGACGTACCTACTTGAAAGTACCAAAATGCGTGAGCTGAAAATCCCAGAGAGTTTACCGTTGATCCGGCTCGATGAGGATCAAAATGTTCAGGCCAAATAGCTGAATGGATGTAGCTAGAGAAGATGGAGGTGTCCGGAGATAGCTAAGACCTGATGGAACAGAAAATCGTGGAACTCTCTTGAGCAAAAACAAATCAAATGAATGTGTGTTCGTTTGATTTGTGGCACACAGCATAAGTGGAGAAAAAGAAAACAAACACAGAATAAAACAGTTTGAATTAGGATTGGATTTGGATATATATTTATTCAGTGGATGCGAACTTACAAGTAGGTTTGCACAGTTGAAGCGTTCAGGAAAGACAAGATAGAGTTTCGGAAACGAAGGTTGCAATATGGCCGAAAATAATCACGGATAAAATAAAATGTCATTAAAAGTATCTAGATTACTTTATGTCATTTCTTTAGCGTTATTACACGAGGATAAACGGGAAGAAAGTTGGGGATTTTCTTAAGGAAATTCGGCCATTATTATAGAGCTTTGCGTTTTGGCGCAAACATTGCCGCCCGCCTTGCAGTATAACTGTAACAAAAGAAATGAATGGGCCAATATTGCAAGAAAAATACAAATGATGAAATACAAAAAATTTTATGAGAACAGAGGATAGGATCTTCATTGTAGAGTAGAATTCAGATATATAATTTAGAGCTAAAATTGATCACTTAATACTAATTTAAGCTTGAAGTATTAAAATTCATAAAATATAGATATCTTTTATATAATTCAAGAGTGTATATATAGCGAGATATTTGAGGCAAAGTAATTCAAAGGGACCATACAAAAATAAATGTAAACTAAAAACCATTTAGTGATTAGATGAGGTAGCGAATGTACCATACAATACGATACCAAATATAGTATTTTGTGCGGTAGGAAGACCGGCACGAACAAAAAGGCCATCTAAAATAATTTTAGAGTAAATATCTACTCCTAGGATGATGTCTATGGATGATGATTTGTAAAAGGTTTGGTCTGCCAGAACGAGATTTTTGAATGATGTTTTTATGGACTCTGGGATCGTTTCCTTCGGTGTTAGAGTGGTGATACGGTTGTTAACCCTCAAAGTCGCCTCAATTTTGTGCTTGGAGTCCACGCATGACCGCAACGTGATGGGACAAATGGTTTCATCGTCAAGTTCCAAGGACGTCAAGCCCAGCTTCTCTACGAATCGCTTAGAGATACTACTCATTCTCGATCCGGAATCTAACAAACACCTGGCGTAATGTTTTCCATTCTTGCCATCAATTTTTACCAAAGCAGTGGGAAGGAGAGTTGACACGTTCTGTTGGAGTATCGCTGTCAAGGATTTGATGTTGGTGTTACTTCCTGAAGTTGTAGTTGCGGTAGGAGACTTCTGTGTCACTGTTGCAGCGGATTTTTGCGATGACCGAAGAGCTGATGATGTTGTTGGTCGATTGGATACTTCCTGGGTCGTAGTGGAGGATGAGTCCTTTAGTCTTGAGTGGATGTGGAGTAAGGAATGATGTCGTCCATGACAGTATCCACAGCCAGTCCTCGTGAAACACGTACCCTGTGAATGTGAGTGCGCGAGACAGTTGGAACAGTACCCGTACTTCTTCACTGCTTCTCTCCTGTCCAGAGTATTCATATCGCGGAATCGGCGGCATGATTTCAAGGAGTGTACCTTTCGGCAGAGGCGACATACAAATACATGCTGGTGCGTTTGGTATTTGTTCACGGAAGACATTTTCTCGTTAAGTCAATTCTGTAATATATTGGAAAATATGGTATGAGGTTGATAAATGAATCAAAAAAGGAAAAGTAATAGGACAATGGGAGAAGGAAAATGATAAGAAATGCGTAAAAAGACCCTGTTACTGAGTATTGTTCAAGAGGACCACCAGCTTCGTAATTGGCCTGGTAATAACTCCTTTTTGTGTTATTATATCGGCAACACGGACTCTAGCATCACTGCCGTGATATACTTTCGTTATTCTGCCAAGCCGCCAACAATTTGGTGGCAGATTTTCCTCACGAATGACAACGAGCATATTCTCCTTTACGTCGGATTCTGGCTTCTTCCACTTACGTCGTTTTTGTAGCTCCTTTAAATACTCATTTTTCCATCGGTTGCAAAAATGCTGGTTAATGGCCTTGAGTCGTTGCCAGCGATTTTGGATTGACAAGGGTTCCTGGCTATTCTCAGGATCCACTGGAAGTTGGATGGGAGACCCAATCAGGAAATGACCTGGAGTCAAAGCGGTTAAGTCATCCGAATTTTGTGAATTTGGACATATCGGTCTGGAATTGAGGCAAGCTTCGATTTTGGACAATAATGTCTGGAATTCTTCAAAGGTATATTTTGCGAAACCAGCTGACTTCTTGAAATGTTGTTTAAAGCTTTTGACACCAGCTTCCCAAAGTCCGCCCATATGGGGAGCTCCAGGTGGTATGAAGTGCCATGACAGATTCTGATGGGAATAGTTGGAAGTTAGTACCTGCTGGGATGTTTGGATAAATTCTTTCGCCATGGTTCGGGAAGCTCCAACAAAGGTGGTTCCGATGTCAGAGTGTAAATGGAGCGGGCACCCACGACGTGAAACAAATCTGCTGAATGCTGCAAGGAAAGCGTTAGTGGACAAATCGGTAGTAGCCTCTAGGTGTATCGCCTTGGTCGAAAAACAAACGAATAGGCACACGTATCCTTTTGTAATCCGGCAGCATCGTCCAGCGAAACTCTTGATGTCAAAAGGACCTGCGAAGTCTAGTCCAGTATGAGTGAATGGACGTGAAAAAGAAGACCGTTCAGGGGGTAGCGCAGCCATCAGTTGGCTTTGACATTTCCGTTTGTACAATAGACACTGTTTACAATTATGGATCGTGGTTTTAATAAGATTCTGTACCTTTGGAATCCAGTACTGCGTTCGAATCAATCGGAGAATCAACTGGTTTCCTCCATGGATACTGATCTGGTGTACAAACCTGACTAACAGTCGGGAATACTGACAATCGTATGGAAGTATGATTGGATGTCTTTCATTATAGGATAAATCCGGAGACAATTCTAGGCGGCCACAGACTCTCATCAGTCCTTCTGGATCAAGAAATGGATTCAAAGTTAACAATGGACTTGATTATGAGATGGATTTGTTTGTGGTTAGTTCCATGTATTCGTTTGGATAGACAGCTTTCTGGGACATAATTATCAGCTGCTTACGAACAAATATGATTTCGGAAGTTGTAACAGAGTTATTATCCCTATGGAAGCTAGAACGGAAGTTCGGATGAGTACGGAAGAAAAATCGATAGATATATGCAATCACCCTTAGGGCTCTCGGAAACGACGAAAATCTATCTTGGATATCGCTGAAGTCTTGGAAAAAAGAAAAGTGTACCTTCACCGACTTTCTCTCCATCTCAGTCTCTTCGATCGATTGGGTAACAGAGTTTGGCCACGTGTTCGAAGACTGTGATAACCATGTGGGACCGAACCACCAAAGGTCATTGTCACGCAATTCCTGCGGAGATGATCCTCTACTAGCAACATCTGCAGGATTGGAAGTCGTATCGACATGGAACCACTTGGAGGGATCGATTACTTGGACAATCTTTGAGACCCGGTTTGCCACAAAGGTATTCCAACAGCAAGGTGGTTTGGATAGCCAAGATAAAACGATGGTAGAGTCCCTTCAGCAGAACAACGAATAATTTTTAACATCAAATTGGGGAACCGCGCTATCTATCATTTCCGCCAGAAGTGCTGCTCCACAGAGCTCCAGTCTTGGGATCGACAATGTTTTCAGTGGAGCTACTTTAGTTTTGGATGTTATTAAATGCGTGTGAAAGGAATTTTGATAAATAACCCGGATATAAATGGCTGCAGCGTAAGCTTTCTCTGAGGCATCTGAGAATCCGTGGAATTGAATTTCTGCCTGAGGACATACATCAATCCATCTGGGAATTTTAATTGTGTTTATATATGGATAATTGGACTGAAAGGACTTCCACAGTCGAACTGAATCAGACGAAATCTCGGAATCCCATTCCGTGCCTCCCATCCATATCCTTTGCATAATAATTTTCGCCTGAATTATTATCGGAGCCAACCAACCAGCTGGATCAAATAATTTTGAAATTTGGGATAAAACTTCTCTTTTAGTATAAGTACAACTTTCTGGGAGTTGTGCGGTTGAAAAATAAAATGAGTCGGAAAGCGCGTTCCAGCGAATTCCTAATGTTTTTGTAGAACTATGGTCATCAAAATCCAAAAAATCCGCATGAAAGCGATGATCAGCTGGAATACCAGCTAATATCTTTTTGGAATTTGATGTCCATTTCCTCATTGCAAAACCTGCACTGGCTAGAGCTTGGGATAGCTCATCTCTTGCTTTTATAGCCATCTGAATTGAATGAGCCCCCACTAATGCATCGTCTACATACATGGAGTTCTTTAAAATATCGCTTGCTAATGGGTATTTCCCTTGGATATCATTTGCTAGCTGGAGCATGGTTCGGATTGCTAAATATGGCGCGCAATTGACTCCAAATGTTACAGTCTTTAGTTCAAAGTCTTGTATTGGATCGTCTGGACTAGTACGGAATAGTACTCGTTGGAATTTTGTTTGAGATGGATTTACGAGAATATGCCTATACATTTTTTGTACGTCCCCGTTAAAAACATACCGATAGAAACGCCATTTTAGGATAATAACCGTTAAATCATTTTGCAACACGGGGCCTGTATGTAAAACGTCATTTAAACTCACACCATTTGAGGTAGAACACGATGCATTGAATACTACACGAACCTTTGTCGTCGTACTCTCAGGCTTGATTACAGCATGATGTGGTAAGTAATAATACGATGGATCTTCGGAAAAACTAGGAGATGCAATAGGAACCATATGATTCAACGTGAGGTATTCTTGCAGGATGTTATCATATTCTTCCTTAAACTGTGGATTTCGAAGCAGACGCGCTTCATTACGGAAAAACTGTGCCATAGAATTTTTCCTGGATTGACCTAAAACGAGGGATTCAGGAAATTCCTCTTTGAATGGAAGTGATACAATGTATCTCCCTTCGGCATTCCTTTTTGTGGTTCTTTGATACAATTCTTCACAAAATGCATCAGAGTGGGACAAGAATCTTTTCTGTGGAATATTCTCCACCTCCCAAAACCGTGAAATCTCTTTATCCAAAGAGATTTCACAAAAGTATGACACACATGTGGAATAGGAATGCATTGTAGGAACAGGACCTGTCAGTATCCATCCGAAAACTGTCTCTTGTGCTACCAAAGATCCACAGATTTCACGCTGACATCCTGATAGCATTATAGACGGAAACACGTCACCACCCAGAAGAAGATCTACTTTTGAGCTTTCGTAGAATCGGGGATCGGCTAGTTCTATCTGTGGGAGATTTGAGATAGCGCAGATATCTATGGTCTTTGATGGTAAGTTATTGGAGAGATGGGGGACAACGAGGGCAGAAACTTTAAGCTCGAAATCGTCAGACATATTGGAACCCAAAACAAAGTGACATTCCTTCTGAACATCAGCCGATACTGTGTTATTCAGACCGGAAATTCGTGCTGACGTTCGTTTGGAAGGAAGCCTCAATAAATTGGAAAGTTTTTCTGAAATAAATGTACCTTCTGACCCTGAATCGAGTAGAGCACGTGCTTTATAAACCGTACCCATATGTATTATCCTGACAATAGCCGTGCCAAGTAAAACGCCTGTGGAACTGGATGAAAAACATGTCTGTATCACACCACTAGAGGAGTGAGGAGACCGTAGTTGTGGCGAAGGGACAAATGGCGCCGGAAGTGCACTAGGGCTTGTAGGATGTGTGTTACTAGAAGATGGAGAAGTATTCACGGTAGTTTTTGGTGGATCAGAGTCCTTATGAAGCATCGTATTGTGTCGTCGGTTGCATTTAAAACAAGAGTGCTTGCTCTTGCAACTTTTGACACCATGAGCGCTCGAGAAACAGTTCAGACATAAATTACTACCTTTGATTTCCGCCAATCTCTGGTTGTAATCCATGCTGATAAACCTTGGACATTTTCTATTTATGTGGAACTCATTAGTACAAAGGTGACATTTTGTTTTACTTATGTTAGTTTGGAATGTGTTTACTTTAGATGAACCATTCCTGGAATGAGGAATAGTCTTAGACTTAGAACCCTGAGATTTGGAGTCACCGGGATTCCTAGTTTCTGACACAGACTCGAGAGTCCGATACCTATTGGTTAAAAAGGCGTCGAAATCAGACCATTTAGGGATACTGGTCTTGTCGTTCAATGTGTGTTCCCATAAAGTTAACGTCGAATCGGGCAAGCAGTTTGAACATAGAAATACAAATATCGGATTCCAACTTTCTGTATCAACTTTGTATAATTGGAGGGTGGATATGCATGAATTTATGTCTCTTTGCAATTTCTTAAGAGAACTTGCAGTTTCAGAACTGATGACTTGGAGATTAAATAACGTCTTCAGCTGACCGTTGATCAGAACCCTTTTATTTTCAAAACGAGCACATAAATTTGTCCAAGCAGAAACGAAGCCATCATTAGTTAGAGGACTCTTTGAAACAATGTCATGAGCCTCGCCTTTTGTTTTCTGGTTGAGGTGAAAAAGTCTCTCAACTGGACTTAATTTGGAATTTTTTATACATAGCGCTGTAAACATGTCCCTCAAAGTTGGCCAGGACTTATAGTCACCATGAAATGTGCATAGATCAATTGGAGGAAGATTGAAACTTTGACTATGACTTTGAGTGACCACAGGGGATTTGTAAGAGAGACTTGCAATAGAATCACTTAATTTAGAAATGCACCGACAGTAAGTCGAGTACGAGTTTTTGTATTTTCCCTTGACAGTCTCGATCTCACTTGCCTCATCTTGCCCGGTTTTGTCCTCCTGATCTTCCTCGTTGGCCAGATCTGCAAGACATTGTTCGTATATCTCCTTTAGTCGAGTCCATGTTGATTTGACCTCTTCCACGTGAGTCTCAAGGAGACAAACGGAGCTGACTTGTAACTCATTACCATTCAATGCGGCCTCAAATTCGACCAAAATATCTGCCAAACGGATAAATCTGTCTAACGACATGGTTGGATTAGGTGAATCGGAAATTCTAACCCTAGGAGTCTCAGATCATAAGATGATGGCACAAGTGAAATGAAAACAAAGTATTTACTGATACCTGACGTAATGGAAATTGGAAAAAAATGTGCTTTCAACATGTATTTTTTCCCCAATAATTGTAAACCAAATTCTTGCACAAACCAATAATAAATGGGAATAAGCTGATTTAAGACGGACCGTATAATAGAAAAGAGCAGATCAAAATTAACAATAATCGGAAAACTCAGATGTACATAGGTTTAATTTAATAATGTCACCAATTGTGTCCCAAATAGTTATAAAATCAATGGGTTTAAACTATCAAGGATAAAAAATAGAATGGTATAAAGTGGACTGTAAAGCGAACAATAGACAGCAGAATGGTGTAATATAAGATATTAAAATATCAAATACCAACGAAAAAAAATATGAAAATAGTGCAATAATTAAGTATCATATACTCTATGAACCACTGTGCACAAAATGTAACTTGGAACACTGTAAAGTGTATCTCATGAACTAATTGTCTGTAGATTCAATATCTAAGATACAAAAAATGTATGTCATTGGAAAGTATAACATTCTTGTTTTGTAAAAGATATCAAAGAGTCATTCACCTTTGGAAGACTTGGAAACTTTGAAACAAATGGAACTTTATTCTAGTCTCTCTTTCTCTTTTGTGTTATAATTCCCCTCCAACGATGTAGAGAACGGTGGCGATTGGAAAAAATCAGAGGAATGATATTTCACTCAATAAACTAATGGCACAACGGGAGCGTAAAAGAATTGGGGTATCAGTGAGCAAGATTGAGTGATAGCAAGAGCAATAACAGCGTCTCCTGTACTCCCCCTACTACACACAATGAAATTGTGTGGAACAGCAGTGAGTTAGACGATCGCAGAGAGATCTTCCTGAGCGGACATGCGCAGTGTGATTACTTGTGTGAGAGAGTGTGAGAGTGATAAGACCTATGCAAGAGCGATTAGTGTAAGAGCGGTTAGTGTAAGAGCAGTTAGTGTAAGAGCAGTTAGTGCAGAGATATCATTCTGAGCGGACATGCGCAGTAACACTATTTGGGAGTAGGGACAAATATAGTGAATGTAGGAGCGGAGAGTGTAAGCTCTCTGCAGTGTGGTGATGACAGAGCAGGGAGTTAAAAAAAATGTTAACTGTAAGAGCGAAAAAAATAAGAGCACTTAGGTAATTGTGCAACAAAGAGTTATTTAGAGCTCTGATATTAATAGAGAGGGAGAAGAGCCGTAATCTCAGAAATTTTAAATGTTTCTGAGCGCGAGATTGCAAGAACGGGATTAAAATAATGTGGGGAAAAAGTGTTTAAGATGAGTGATATTAATGGAGAGGGAGGGGAATGGAACGTCGGAAATCTGGAATATTTATATGCGCCTGATTGTGAGAACGGGAACAAGTAAATATGTGGACTGTAAAGTGTGACTGATACAACAGAAGGGAATGTGATGTTGGAATTTAGTTAGAAAAAAAAACACAGACTTCTGTTAAATAGCTATCACTGTAAATTAACTATTGGAATTTAATTCTTGGATACCAAAAATAATGTTATTAACAACTCGCAACGAATTTGCACATTAGAAAAGAACACAGTATTTGGAAACCGAAAATATTAAAATTTCTTCTCGAGATAATATTTTTTGTTTGTTTTTTTTAAACAATATAGCAGATCAAAGAGCATTTAAAAACTCACGGTTTCCGCCTTTACTTCTTTCGGCTGGCCAGTTACCCAAGATCCATTTATGCAAAACCTGTTTTGGTGACTTTAAGAGTTGGCATTCCATCCGCCATTCAAAGCTGTCAACGAAATCTGGCCTTTCTTCAATCTTCCGTTGCCAATTTTCAGGAAACTTCGGCTTCCAATTCCTCCTGATTTGATGTTTTTTCCGCCACTTTACTTAAGGCAATCTCTAGCTTTGTTTCCTTTCCTTTATTTATAGCACTTTTTTTAGTTATTTTATCAAACTTTAATTTATTCAATCTTTGAAATTACACGTGTTGCTTTATATAAAATTTACTGACAATATTTCGTCGCTTTATTTATTTATTTATGGTGTCTTTGACACTCTTACACACAATAAATTGAGAGACAACCAACAATAGTGACGTACCTACTTGAAAGTACCAAAATGCGTGAGCTGAAAATCCCAGAGAGTTTACCGTTGATCCGGCTCGATGAGGATCAAAATGTTCAGGCCAAATAGCTGAATGGATGTAGCTAGAGAAGATGGAGGTGTCCGGAGATAGCTAAGACCTGATGGAACAGAAAATCGTGGAACTCTCTTGAGCAAAAACAAATCAAATGAATGTGTGTTCGTTTGATTTGTGGCACACAGCATAAGTGGAGAAAAAGAAAACAAACACAGAATAAAACAGTTTGAATTAGGATTGGATTTGGATATATATTTATTCAGTGGATGCGAACTTACAAGTAGGTTTGCACAGTTGAAGCGTTCAGGAAAGACAAGATAGAGTTTCGGAAACGAAGGTTGCAATATGGTCGAAAATAATCACGGATAAAATAAAATGTCATTAAAAGTATCTAGATTACTTTATGTCATTTCTTTAGCGTTATTACACGAGGATAAACGGGAAGAAAGTTGGGGATTTTCTTAAGGAAATTCGGCCATTATTATAGAGCTTTGCGTTTTGGCGCAAACAATTTTTATTACCCAAAATTCTTAATTCTATGAAATGCACCCTCAAACCAAGTACTATTCACGTCTTTAAATTAACTATAAACCTTCTTATTTTTATAGCTATTGTCTTTGGCTCGAAATCATTGCCGAAATCTTAAACTTTACGACAAATTCTTTGATTTTCAGTACGCTTTTTTTATTGTATGAGTGGCATTCGAATAAATACAATGTAAGGAATTTTCCCTACATATTTTAAAAACCTTTATTTATGCTTTAAATTAATTACTTGTACATGCTTATATCAAGGACATACATTTTAAAATTTAATACGATAATGTTTAAAATTTTATGATATTTTACTAAACATAAGCACGAGGCATACTTCAATTCACGCCAAAACGTGCTTATTTTATGGCAAAACTTAATTAGTTTTATTACCAAATGTTCTTGATTCTATGAAATGCATCATCAAAACAAGTACTATTCATGTCTTTGAATTTACTATAAAACATTCTTAATTTTATAGCGATTGTCTTTGGCTCGAAATCATTGCGGAAATCTTAAACTTTACGACAAATTCTTTGATTTTCAGTACGCTTTTTTTTAGTGTATGTTAAGAAATGACACCATGGTGAATTCCTTGAAATGCAGGGACGATTCGATAGTGCTCACAAGTTCGTGCAGGGCGGATTCTGTAGAATTCCCCTTATTGTAGGCATGTTGGTTCACCGACAGGAGTTTTGTATCCAGGCTAATTGGTCTGAAGTCTTTTGGCCTTTGGTATCCCTCCATCGATTCGGGATGTATGAAAGCCTGATACAGCCTACATAAATTTTCTCCAGCCAGGGAATAATGTACTTTAACATTTTCTGCTGGAGTGATGCCATCTGGTCCAGGTGACTTGAAGGCCTCGAAGCTGGATCTTTCAGTCAACAAGCTTGCAACGCTTGCAGTCCACTCGCATTCTTGTTGATCTTGCTGATATTTGGTGAGTTCCCCGGGAAATGTGTGTCGAGCAGTGCATTCAGCGACTGCTCGCTGTTTTTTGTCCAGTTATTTGCCTTATCCTGCAAGTAACACACTGTACAGGGTGAAGCTGGTAGTATTTTCCTCTTTGCGCCTTTCTAAGCTCCTTCTTATAGATCGCGACTGCCCCGCTCTGAGTAAACGACGATTGGACATACTGGGGTCGGCTTTTCTAGGCAGCCTAACAGATCTTTCCAGTACCGATATTCGTACTATCGATTAATTTGTATATCAAACAGGTTGGTTTCGATGAGGGGTATTTCAGCCCGTGGTAACACTAGGGACCTAAACTGGTCTATGTAAAAAATACGGCTGCCACCCTAACCTAAACCTTTTCATTCGGTTCGTACAGAAGTTTGGAGCTTAGGACTTTCTTGAAATTCTTCTCACACAGGTGCCACTTTGTCTTCCTCACATTTCTGTGGACGGCAGGTTAAGGCGCTTTTTCAGCGAGTTAGAACTCAATATAATGGTGATCTGAGAATGAGTGGTCGTCCAGTACATTCCACCCAATAATTTTGTCTGACAGCCTGTCAGTAGCAAACGTTACGTCGAGTACTTCTTGTCTGTCTTTAATTGTAAAGGTCTGTTTATTATCTGGAAACTTTGTTCGACAAAACACAACATCGGGATACATGTGACAGACCAAAATGTTCGTATTGATGTCCACTTTGATTTCCAATTCAAAGTTTTTCGGCGGGGATTACTATTTGACCTCCAGGACTAATTTTTTGTCCTGACCCCAGTGTGAAACTCAAATCTGGAAACTTTGTTCGGCAAAAAGCAACGGTGGGTTAATGTGGTACACCAAAATGTTCGTATTGGCGTCCTCTTTGATTTCGAATTCACAGTTTTTCGGCGGGGATTACTATTTGACCTGCAGGAATAATTTGATGTGACCAGAGTTCATGTTCTCAAGTTAAGCAAACCGGACGATATCCCATAAGTATGAATCACTTCGCTGTCATGCGACACATTCAATTTCATTTCATTTTTGGAGATTTTTTGGCGAAAAAAGTCCAATTCGTATTTAGGCCTTGTAGAAAAATTTTGTTGCACAAAGTATATCAAGTTTGTACTCATTTTAAAGGAGACGTTTCACAGAATATGTTAGAGAAAATCCGAAGCCAAAATTTTAATTGGCGTGGTTTCCACCCTTCTTCGATTTGGACCTTTTTTTACATAAATTTCAAAAGTTTGATCGATTTTCTCCAATCGGAAAGCTAAATTGTTAAATTTTTCTTTTTATTTATTTGTATTAGGGTGTAACAAAATCGACTGCAAAGGAAATCCCGAGCGCGGATTTTCATATCGAAGATATAGGACTAAAAGTAAAAATCCCATTTTTGGGGATTTTTGAAGCATTTTTTGGGAATTGTGGGATTTTCCATTAGAAATTTCCACATGTTGCATTTTATTATTATTTCTAATATCAAAATAAAGAACTTTAAAAAAAATTCATTGAAATATATAAATTTTTAAGAATTTTATGCCGTATTTACGTTTCTGTCTATATGTAATTTTTTTTTAATTTTTCCCTACGTTCTTGTACTTATTAGTTATTATATCAGTCAATATGCACTGATTTCTTGTAGATCACATGTTTTTATCAAACAATAATAAAATTTAGTAAGATTTACCTTTCAGAAAACATTGTTTTGTGGCACTATTTCTAGGAAACTCTTAATCATTGACAGGTATAACCAGTAAGGAAAGGCAGAAAGTCGGGCTGGGCCGACTATATAATACCCTACACCTCCCTAACAAAGCGATAAGGGTCATTGCGATAATAATTTGTAATAATTGGGGTAGGAACATATTTTCTAATTCTGAAACGATAATCGCTAAATTAAGCAATATTCGTTCCTAAATTGAGACATCTTTCTAAAAATTAATAAAATTAATAATAATTTAATTATCGGAAGTAAAGTACAACTTCTATAGCGCTTTGAAACCAAATCAGGAGGAACATATATATGGAGGTTATATATACATCTGAACCGATTTTCCCTGAATACTCATTCATGTAAAAAGATCTCTTACTGTCGAATTTCGTACTGATCGGATATAAAATACAGCCTCAATGGGGGCTATATCTAAATCTGAACCGATTTTCTCCGAATTTGGCAGTATTACTTCGAGTAATGAGAAACCTCTTTCTGCCGAATTTCGCACTGATCGGATATAAAATACAGTATGGGATTCCCTTTGCAGTCGATTTTGTTACACCCTAATACAAATAAATAAAAAGAAAAATTTAACAATTTAACTTTGCGATTGGAGAAAATCGATCAAACTTTTGAAATTTATGTAAAAAAAGGTCCAAATCGGAGAAGGGTGGCAACCACACCAATTAAAATTTGGCTTCGGATTTTCTCTAACATATTCTGTGAAACGTCTCCTTTAAAATGAGTACAAATTTGATATACTTTGTGTAACAAACTTTTTCTACAAGGCCTAAATACGAATTGGAATTTTTTCGCCAAAAAAATCTCCTAAATTCTAATTTAAAATCCACATATCTCGGAAACTATTCTAGATATCTTCAACCTATAAAATGTTTATGGTAGGTCTGGTCGAGGACCGGACACTCAAATTTTAGAAGCCGATGAAAATTTTTTATACCCGAGGTGGTCAACTTTAGGGCCCTATAGCTCCGCCCCTGTATGAGATAGGGGCCCAAGTTCCGAACTTAAACTCTCTAACACTTCTTGTATACACACCTACAATTTCATCGCCATACGATAAGTGGTTTTTAAATGGCAGAATTATGTCCATTTTTTTCCATTTTAGCCCACTGTGCGACGTCGCTTCATTATACATTTGCTGCCTGTTTCTGTATTTCTAACGAAAGTCTCTGCGAACGAAAACCAGTCACTCATTTTCGGCAGGAATTTGGTTTCTCTAAGGCTCGTTCGCCTGGCCTTACGTCAATGACGTTAGCAATTTTCCAATTGGAAAATAATGTAATTGCCAGATAAATTTCGCAACTTCCTGTTTAAAAAAGCACACATTTTTGTATGGTCGACCTTAGCAAATACACCTCTGCACTCTTTATACAGTGGTGGCCAAAAATCAACCCTGGGTGGGTCAGCTGAGCTGAACTAAGACTCTCATTTCTTTCTCTCTCTTTCTCACGTCTCTCTCATTGTGCACTGATGATTTTTTTCCATCTTAGCGAGCTGCCAATGTTGACTTCTTTATTCTTAAATATGTATACATATGTACACTTTTTTTAATTATTTATAAAACATTTATTTACATTTAGTGCTTAAGTTAGGCTACAAAGATATGGTTTAAGCTAACCTTACGTCTAGAAGTTATGTATTTTTATAAAGGAAAGATCATTGAGAATGTTTGCGTAGCAATGAAATGAAAAGAAAATAAAAAGGCAGTTGTGGTTACAATTTTTTCCAATAATGTTTGGAGTTGTTTTATTGAAATAATTGTCGTAGAACAATTATAAATATTACCTTCGATAACAAAATGTTGCGGATGCTGTTCGGACGAAATCCAAATAGCGAGTGATTTACAAAAAGAAAGTAAACAAAGCTTGGATGCCGAAAGGCCGCGCTTAGTAGCTTTTTACTCGTTAGATTCTGTCGTACTTTCTTGTACTTTTGGTCGTAAACCACAAAGTCGTATTTGAAAGTAGTAGACAGAATCTAACGCCGGAGAAATTGCGGAATGCCACTTAATGAGGAAAATGAAAAGGGGGAAATTAAAGTAAAAATATTTTAAACTTAAACATTGCCGCTCGCCTTGCAACATCCAGCTATGTTGTAAACTAAAATTAGAATCTTAATTAAATAATAAATAATTTAGAAAAAGAAGATAATGTGGAAACATTATTGCAAAAAATATAAATTTTTTTTCTTTGTTTTTATTTTTTTCATTATTTTTTCATAAAAATGTGCTCGACGAGCTAGTATTAAAATTCAAGTGGTCTGACAGACTAAAGCCAACTTTAAATTGGACCGACTGGCCCGTTGACATTGAAGTTATATAACTTATAAATTACATGGACCCGATATATACCACCCGAAAATGGTGAGTTGGACCCATGGAAAACCGGGGCTTGAGTAGGTCTGGTGCTTCATAATTTTTGGATAAACCTCAGGCCCTAAAACTAATCCTATGGGCGAAGCCTTATTAAAATGAGGATCCGCAAGCTGCATACCTGCATAATGCTCTCGGATGCCGTTGGTCGCAGACTCTGATGGAGCCGTTATGTGAGTCAAACTCATTACGCGACGGTCAACTGGCAAAAGCTCTCTTTGCCAATGCTAACGGGGTGCAGCGGAAGTTTCTCAGCCAACGTCCGACAAACTATGCTGTGCCCCGAGCAAGGGTCCAAAAGAGCTCTCACCGGTATTCGTCGGTCGGGCAGGATAAGTATTACCACTGCCATAGGCCCAAAGGTGACAACGGACTGAATAGCCATTATCGGACGTGATGTAGGAGCAGGAAGCGGACGATTAATTTGATCGGACAGACGATTTTCTGAGGACGGACGGACCTTTTCCAGCGGACTGACGTGGATTCTGTTGTTTATGTGCGGGAAGAGCCTTTTGTTTTGTAGCTGGACGTGATCCAGAGGAGTGGGACGGAGAGGAAGGACCAGAATGGAGAAGGGTGTGGTGGTCAGCTTGACAAATTATGCACCGTTGCTTTCTAGGGCAATCGCGTACAAGGTGCGTAGTGTCCAAGCAATTGGCACAGCAACGATGAAACACGATTGTGCGAAGTTTCCTCTCCATCCGCATAGACTGAAATTCCCTACAATTTCGGAGGTGATGTTTCGCCTGGCAGACTACACAGGGAACTTTCCAATGCCGCCTTCCCGAGCCCGGTTCCTTTCGACAAGATGCCGAAAGTGGTGGCGACGCCACAGTATTAACTCTTAATTAGTAGGATCTGAAGAGACCCTAAGTCGTCTTATAACTTTCAAAAAGCCCGAATATTCACGATAGGGACGCAACCGTCAACCTAATTTTTCAAATCTAATTGAAAAAAGGAGAGGACGCGATACCGACGCGAAAAGTGGACTTATTGCGGCAAAATTACTAGCTTAGCTACTGGGCGTTTTACGATTCCGTTTTCTAGTCGAATATCAGCGACCCGAACGTGACCGTCGGACCCCGGATGATCATTATTATTATTTTGTATGTCGCGCTGCGGATACTTCCATTTGTAGCGTTTATGTAGGCCCTTCAGATACTCGTCTTTCCACCGAAGGCAGAATTGTTGAGTTAGAGCTTTAATTTTCCGATACCTATTGACTAGGTGTAGCGGAGATTCGTCGATTTGAGGCTCCGGAGGAGCGAGGATCGGAGACCCAATAAGAAAATGTCCTGGTGTAAGTGCTACTGTATCATTAGGATTATCATTCATCGGACACAGAGGGCGGGAGTTCAAACACGCCTCTATTCTAGCAAGAATTGTTGAAAGTTCTTCAAACGTATATTTGAAGTTTGCCGCATGTTTTCGAAAATGCAATTTAAAACTTTTTACGGCGGCTTCCCAGAGGCCACCCATAGAAAAGCTTTCGTAGAAAAGCATACAATAACGTAACCCTTAGTTATTTTGCAAGCCCGACCTGTAAAGGATTTAAGATCAAAAGGACCGGCAAAATCTACGCCAGTAGTGGCGAACGGTCGGGATACAATGGTCCTCTCCGGAGGGAGAGCAGCCATAATCTTAGTGCAAGACCGCTTTCTGTCTAACACACAGCGTTTACATCTATTAATTGTTGTTCTGACTAAAGAGGTGTGGCGTGGGATCCAGTATTCAATGCGAAGGATGCGTAGCATCAACTGGTTTCCTCCATGTATGGAAATTAAATGAATATATGAAACTAATAGGGAGGCAAAACGGCTAGCGTAGGGAACAATTATAGGGTGCCTTTCTGAATAAGACAGGGTTGGCGATCGAGCCAAACGCCTGTTTAGACGAAGTACACCCGAGTCATCCAGAAATGGATTAAGGGGTAAAAGCGAACATTTAGAATTCAAAGGTTTCTTCTTCAATAAACAATCATATTCTTCAGCATAGTGTGCCTTTTGCGCCAAAACAGCTAGACGTAATCTGACTGTTTTGAGTTCCGAGCTTGTAAGAGTCGTCTCTCGATAAATCTGGCGATCTCTATGAGAAGGATGTGTTCTATGAAAGAAACGGAAGACGTACGCTATCACACGCATAGCCCTATCTAAAGATGAAAATCTTTCCAAAATATCCTCATTATTTGTAAAAAAGTATACATGACATTTGACAGGCCGACGTTCAACCTCGGTGTCTGGAGGAGACAAATTTTGAAGTTCCCACTGAGAACTGTCCTGACGGAGCCAGGCGTTCGCCTGCTGACTTGGCGATTTGGCCAAGTCAGCAGGCGAAAGCCCGCGGCTGCCAAGGTCTGCGGGATTATCCTCAGAACGAACGTGATGCTAGTTGTGGCCTCCAAAGTGTTCCTGAATTCTGCATAGACGATTGGCAACAAATGTAGTCCACGTAGATGGAGTCTTTCTAAGCCATGAAAGGACGATCGTAGAATCTGTCCAACAATAAACTCTATGAATTTCTATATCAATTTCACTGAGAATGGGTTTAAGCAATTCAGAGGCCAAAACGGCTCCACAAAGCTCTAACCGAGGCAATGAAATTGATTTAATGGGGGCTACTTTCGTCTTACAAGAAAGCAGATGAGTAAAAATATCCCCATTCGGTGCCAATATACGAATGTACGCCACCCCCGCGTATGCCTTTTCCGAGGCGTCGGAAAAGACATGAATTTCGACTGTACTATTGGGGGAATAATGGACCCATCTAGGAATCTGAATGGAATTCACCTCCAGATAAGAGTCCACGAATCTTTGCCATTCACGTTCCGTCATAGACGGAAGTAGATCATCCCACCCAATATTATCTAGCCAAATTCGTTGCATAACTATCTTTGCTGTTACAATCACAGGGCCTAACCAACCTACTGGATCAAATAATTTGGCTTCTCTTTTTGTGTAACGGGATTTATTCGGTAATGGATTCACACTAAAATAAAATTGATCTAATTGGGCATTCCAACGAATGCCTAGAGGCTTGGAGCTGCTAGCTTCCACGAAGGTGAGAAGCTTTGCATCAACTAGGTGGTCAGTCGGTAGACCTTCCAGTAGCGCACGGTCATTTGAGGTCCATTTCCTCATCTCGAATTTGGCAGAAGATAAGGCTGCTATTAATTGACCCCGAGAATCTAAAGCGGTGCCCAAGTCATGATACCCTGTCAAAACGTCATCTACATACATGCACCTCCGTAGGATGTGTGCAGCTAGGGGAAAATCATTCTCCGTGTCATCGGCTAATTGCAACAAAGTCCGTATGGCTAAATAGGGTGCACAATTCACCCCGAAGGTCACCGTCAGAAGTTCATAATCCTGAACGTCCTCATGAGGAGAATCCCTAAAGAGTATCCTCTGAAGAGGAGTATGAGCTGGGTCAACCCTGATCTGGCGACACATCTGTGTGATGTCGCAGTTATAGACGTACCTAAAAAGTCTCCACCTAGGAATTAAAAGGACCAAATCTAATTGTAACGTCGGACCCACATGAAGAATGTCATTTAGGCTATTCCCGTTCGAAGTCTTATTCGAGGCGTTGAAAACCACTCGGAGCTTAGTCGTCTGCTTGTCTGGGTTGATCACTGGGTGATGAGGCAAGTAATAAACCGTAGAGTTTGATGGCGTAGCCTGAACGAGCCTCATGTGATCTAATCCTAAATATTCCCTTACTACCGAGTCCTAGACTGTCTTAATTTGTGGTTTTCGAAGGAGAGAAGCCTCATTTCGAAGAAATTGACGTAAACAATTTGTCCTAGAATGTCCACTTGGGAGAGATACGACGTATCTTCCCTCAGAATCCCTACGACTTGTCCGTTTATAACTTTCCTCACAAAATCTGTCCTCTGGAGATAAAATAGATCGTTTAGGAACTTCCTCAAGTTCCCAGAAACGAAGAAGAGTCTTGTTAAGTCCGTCTTCCTCACTAAAATCTATAGTCGTTGTAAACGCCGGAATATTAGGAGAGGACAGAGGACCAGTAATGATCCAACCAAAGACCGTTTTTTGCGCTATCAATGAACCTAATATATTTGTGAGAGTCCCTTGTCGCAGAAGTTTACAATAAAGATCTGCCCCTAGTAATAGGTCGATAGGACGACACACGAATAGATTAGGATCGGCCAAACGTAAATTTGGCATACAAGAAGTTACGTCACTACTTAAAAAAAATTATGGCAAGTCTCCCGAAATATGTGGAAGAGCCAAAGCAGTTGTTTCCATTAAGAGAGACGCATCTAGAGGAGAACTAATAATTAAAGAACACAGCTTTCGAGAAATGGTTGAAACTGTCTGATTTATACCAGAGACAGTAGCCTGAGTCGAAATGGTGTTAATACCAATTAGATTCTGAAGTTGAAGTTATACCAGAGACAGTAGCCTGAGTCGAAATGGTGTTAATACCAATTAGATTCTGAAGTTGCTCCGTAATAAAAGAAGCTTCTGAAGCTGGATCGATCAGAGCCCTAGCTGGGTAAGTAGTACCCTGATGAACAATGTTTACCATTGCTGTCCCTAATAACACATTTCTACTCTGGGCGGTGTGAAAAACCTGGCTATTTGAGGCTCCAGAAATAATGCCGGTCGATGTAGAGGGTTGATTTGGATTCAGAGAACCTGAATTAGAGGCTGGAGTAGTAGTAGCAGTGTTTGCAGTAGAGGTAGAAGTCGTAGAATTCAAAACATTCATATGCAGAAGTGTGTGGTGTCTCCTATTGCATTTACCACAGTTATAAGAACTCACACAGTTATTGACTTCGTGTCCTCTAGACAAACAGTTAATACAGCAGTGATGTCTCCTCACTGCGCTCAATCGATCAGGCACTGGAAGCTGACAGAATTTGGGACAGGAACGAAGGTGGTGAATCTGTCGTGGACAGAGAACACAAGAATTTTCAGAGGGTGCGCGAGAAGATCTCGACGCACGAGGAAAGATTCGAGAGGTGGCGGCAGGGGTTCGAGAATTCGTAGCATTTGTAAAATGCGAACGGATTTTCTTATTATTATTGCTTTGATTTTTTGAAGAATCTATACCCCTAAGATCACGAAGGCAGGTAAGAGTTTGGATACGTTCCGTAAGAAATTGATCCAAATCTTCCCAAGAGGACAAAGCTGATTTGTTTTTTATGTTTTGTTCCCATAACGTAACGCTAACTTTGTGAAGTCGCTGAAGGCACAGGAATACTACTATAGGATCCCAATCTTCAGTCGACACATCATAGACAGACATGGCCGAAACGCAGCCGTTAATGCCCCGTTGTAAATTTTTCAAACCTGAGCTTGTCTCACTCTCTAATACTGGCAGATCAAAAAGTACTTTAGGTTGGTGGTTCACCAATATATTATTGTCGTAAGTGTCCTTCAATGCTTGCCATGCAAGATTGAAACTTCGATGCGTAAGCGGAAACTTGGATACAATCTCACGAGCATCGCCACTAGTCTTCTTTATCAGATGACATAGTTTTTCTATTTCACTAACGCGGACATTGTTAATGTACACCGCCGAAAATAAATCTCTGAATGTCGGCCATGAGATTAAATCACCATTGAATACATCTATATCGCAAGGGGGCAAATTAAGGCTGTCAGCCCCATTGTCACCACTGCATGAGGGGGAAGAATTTCCCGAATACTGTGAACTTTGTGACGCATTCAAATCGGACCCCCTATCTACGGTTCGACATGCAGTATCAATATTGCCAGTATTAGGAGGTGGAGTCTGACTAGACGCTTTAGGCGAAGCCCGAAATTTTTCTAGCTTTCGATTAATGGAGGAGAGAACACTTATATATGATTTGTATGCGACATCGTATTTCATGTCGGCTAAGGTAATGTCATTAACTGAATTCTCCTGATCTGCTAGGAATGTAAGGCATTGATCAAACTTTGTTTTTACTTTATCCCATAAAGATTTAGCCTCAGATCCCTGTATTTCAAGGGAAAATATATCGTGCTTCTTGTTCTTCACCAGACTGAAGTTGGCGTCAACTTTCACCAAAGCATCAGTGGCTCGAATAAAGAAGTCGAAAGGAGTGATTAATTGTCAAAGAAATGCGCTAAAATGTATGACAAAATGAACACGAAATTATTAAATTATATAAAGTCAATGAAATTGACTGAAAACGCAAGAATTTGGTGATAAAATGTACCAAAAAGCACTGAGAAAGCAAAAAATACAGCAGAAAACTAAGAAGATGTCGAATAATTCAGAACAGACTGACACGAAAATGTCCGAGGAAATATAAAAACGATAGACCTCGAAATAATGCGTCGAAGAACACGAATAAGTTAATAAGAAAGCACGTAATGCTCAAAAGTCACCCAAAATTGTTTTAAATTTCCGAATAAAATGGAAAATTTGTAAAATTTCCCAAAAATGAACCGATTTTTTTCAGTGTATTGAATTATTCGCAATATTTTTCTCACAGTGTATCGTATAATACAATGGTTTTTCTCAGTGTAGTAAAAAATGTGAAAAACTCGAAAATTTTAAAAATTCACCAATATTTTTTTTCTCAGTGTAAGAATCAGCGCTTAATTTTCCCAGTGTATCGTAAAACACACTAAGTTACTGGCAGTGTATCGAAAATATCACTTGCCGCAAGCGGAAAATAAAATAAATAAAAAAAATGGCAAAATATTTAAATAAAATAGGTATATATTTAAAAATATGTTTAATTAGCGGACTGTATGGTGCACGATAAACCGAAACGACGAATAATTAATATTTGGTTGTTAGCCGTAAGACTGAACAATTAAAATCGCGAAAAGAAAAAAAATATTTATTTATTCACAAAAAAAATAAATAATGTTTCGATCCACGTTAATAAATAAGAATTACGACCCACTCTAATATACAACAGCTGACCTTATTAATGTTTGTGTGTGTGTGTGAAACGAACTGAACGTCGACAGCAGTGTTTTGTTGAGAGTCGAACCAGTGTGTTCGAATCGAGCTTGTATGTGTTGTTATTGTAATTTACAGCAAAGTAAATGCGTAAATGCTCGTTGAAACAAACACAGCAGGCCTACAATAAATAAATAAAAGAAAATAATAAAAAACACTGTGGATGACGTTTGATTTATCACTCTATTCACCCAATAAAACACGCAGTTTTTTTCACTATTCGCTTTGAATGTTTAGTTGGAGTATCGAACTAATTCGCGTTTTTTCCGTATACATGTTCTCGTGGGAGACAGACGGACAAACGAACGAGAGAGAAAAAAACACGACCGAGTTGTAAGACGACACTGGGTTTGTTTATTAATATTTGGGTGGGTTTTTCACAACAAATCACGGTAGATCACTTGAAATAATAAATAAAAGTACGTACATACCTTATTTGTGATGAAAAATAATTTAAAATAAAATGGATGAAAATTTGTGATGATGGTATGTGGTTGTGAACGCTGTTGTTGCGGAGTACGACGTAGTCTTTGCCTTTTTTCAAGAAGAAGAAAAAAAACCGAAAGTTAATAATTTGCTGAAAGCAATTCTTCGGCTCGAAGGATCAATGTTTGCGTAGCAATGAAATGAAAAGAAAATAAAAAGGCTACAATTTTTTCCAATAATGTTTGGAGTTGTTTTATTGAAATAATTGTCGTAGAACAAAATATAAATATTACCTTCGATAACAAAATGTTGGGGATGCTGTTCGGACGAAATCCAAATAACGAGTGATTTACAAAAAGAAAGTAAACAAAGCTTGGATGCCGAAAGGCCGCGCTTAGTAGCTTTTTACTCATTAGATTCTGTCGTACTTTCTTATACTTTTGGTCGTAAACCACAAAGTCGTATTTGAAAGTAGTTGACAGAATCTAATGCCGGGGAAATTGGGAAATGCCACTTAATGAGGAAAATGAAAAGGGGGAAATTAAAGTAAAAATATTTTGAACTTAAACAGAGAATAATCAAATTTTTGGAGAAGGAAAAGTTGGAAAAACATTCAATAAATAAAAACATATGTATACAATTTTCCAACACTTAAACATCCACAAGGAAACATGGCTGTCGCCAGATCGTAAAACGCGAAACCAAATCGATCATGTTGTGGTTGACGGCAGGCACGCGTCCATTGTGTTGGATGTTCGATCGATCCGTGGTGCCAACATAGATTCGGATCACTACCTAGTAGCAGCTAAGGTACACACTAGGCTAAGCGCATCAAGAACTGCGCGTAACAATGCACAGAGAAAGCTTGACGTCAAGAAGCTGCATACGCAACAGACAGCAGATGCATTTTCCGATCAATTGTCTCAATTACTCCGAGCAGACACACCTCCCCCCGATAATATTAGTGAGCAGTGGAAACATATTTCACACTCAATGTCGACAGCAGCCAAGGAAACATTAGGGTACCGAGCACCACTCCCACGGAACCCATGGTATGACAATGAGTGCAAGCAGGCTACAGAGGCAAAGAATGCCGCCCATTACGCAATGCTGCAGTGTGTAGAAACCAGTGCTGCAAGGGAGAAATATCGGAGTTTAAGAAGGGAGGAAAAACGACATTTCCGGCAAAAAAGAAAAGAATTGGAGTTGCGCGAGTGTGAGGAGATTAAATGGTGCAGGAATAGAAACGATGCCCGAAAATTCTATCAAAAAGTTAAACATCAGACAGAGGGCCAAAATGATGTTATAAACACCTGCAGAGATGGAAATGGGAATCTGGTTGTGGATACTGATAGTGTACTAAGGATATGGAGGGAGCATTTTTATAACCTATTGACACCAGAAGGTTATGACGTTGAAGAAGACTCCACAGTCCTGGCGCCGATGGGCTACCTGCTGAGCTCTTCAAGGCTGGAGGTGGTGAGTTGATTAGGAGTATGCATCAACTCATGTGCGCAATCTGGCAACAAGAAAGCATGTCCGAGGATTGGTCCCTCAGTGTACTTTGTCCCGTTCATAAAAAGGGAGATCGCACGGTATGCACCAACTACCGAGGCATAAGCCTGCTCCAAATTGCATACAAAATACTCTCAAGCGTTTTATGTGAACGCCTTAAGCCGCATGTGGATAACATCATAGGAGCATACCAATGTGGCTTTAGGCCTGGTAAATCGACCATCGATCAGATTTTCACATTGCGTCAAATTCTGGAGAAGTCTCGAGAAAAACAAATCGACACGTACCATCTCTTCGTCGACTATAAAGCCGCATTTGACAGTCATATAAGATCAAAACTGTTCCAAACCATGACTGACTTTCGTATCCCCGCAAAACTAGTACGTCTTTGCAGAATGACGTTAACTGACACAAAATCTTCAGTTAAAATAGGGAAGGACCTCACCGAACCTTTTGATACGAAGCGAGGCCTCAGACAAGGTGACAAGCTATCTTGTAATTTGTTCAACATCCTGCTACAGAAAATTATTGAAAACGCAGCAGCAGAGCACACTAATAACATCACAAAGCATGCTTCTCGCTTATGCTGATGATATAGACATCATTGGCAGAAATTTGAGAGCAGTAACTGTGCCCTTTGCAAGTATAGAAAAGGAGTCGGCTAAACTGGGACTGATAGTTAATGAGGACAAAACCAAATTATTGGTTGCAACAACTAGAGAAATGTCGCGACAACATCCTAGCGGCAGAGTGGAGGCTGGCAGTTGCAACTTCGAGGTAGTTGATGAATTCATATACCTCGGTTCCGCCATTAATAAACATAATGATACAAGCCTCGAAATAAAAAGAAGGATTATGTTAGCTAATAGGTGCTACTATGGGCTAAACAAACAACTAAACAACAAAGCCCTCTCTAAACGGACAAAAATTACCCTGTACAACACGCTTATACTACCCGTGCTTCTCTACGGTGCGGAGACATGGGTACTAGCGCAAGCAGATGAAGCTGTTTAGGTGTTTTTGAGAGGAAAATCCTTCGAAAAATATTCGGCCCCGTTTGCGTAAATGGCGAATATCGCCGCCGAAACAATAGTGTGCTGTATGAGCTTTATGCTGACATGGGCGTGGTAGTGCGCATTAAGGTCCAAAGATTGCGGTGGTTAGGCCATGTTATGCGAATGGATGGAAATGCTCCAGCGTCACGAATTTACGGCGGAAATTTCCAAGGACCGCGCAAAAGGGGTCGTCCAAGGCTCCGGTGGTGTGACCAAGTCGAAGAAGATTTAAGAGGACTTGGAGTAGTTACAAAACCGAGACGCGTGGAATTCTACAATAAACGCGGCTAAAGACCTACTAAGGTTGTAGATAGCCATATAAGTAAGTAAGTATGTATACAATTTTATTATTTAATTGTTTTTACCGAAATTATATTAATATATACACTGAGGGAAAAAAGACGTTGCAAAATAAACACCGTTTGGTACCAATTTATAAACGTAACGTGCATGAAAAATCGCCACCGATTCGTTCATTAATTATCAACGAAACGGGGGTGATTTTTTGACCGGCGTTGCGTTATGTATTATCGCCGTAAGGTTGATGATTATTTGTTCGGCTTTGTGTTGTTTATTGGATTTGTTATTGTCTGTTCTTAGAAGAAGAAACCACGGGGATGTATAAAGACGTGAAAAATGAAAATTAATGACGAAGAAATAGAATTTAATGACCTGTTTGATATTGTGGATGATTCTCTGGACTATTGAATTAAAAAGATAAGGTGATTGCAAAATCCAGTGACATGTTCCTATTGCAGAAATTTCTAGAATCAATAGAAATGGTGTCGGCCTACGAATATTTAACAACCTAAGCTTATAAAAATGTCAATTTTAAAAGTTAATAATGAGTGTGTATGTGTTTTATAGAGCACAGGAATTAAATTTTGCAGTACATAAAGGCGAATGATACGAAGGAGACTGCCACAATTAGGGTTACGAGTTGAATTCCGAAAAAAAACAGAGGTAATACTGTGTTGCTGAATATTCGAATGTGTTTTGTTTAGACGTGGTTGATAACGTTTGCCGATCTGGCAATCGTCTATACTCAGCTTAAGAAATCTAGATGAAGAGAAGACGACATCAATGAGGAAAATAACGCAGGCGGCCGTGCGGCATACCAAGGATCATTCAGGTGAGGTGTATGTACTGGTTGACACGTCTGATGCGGAGACTGTCAGAAATAAAAGAGTCATGGAATGGGTTATATTTTATTGAGAAGGTAAAAGATGTGAAATCGGAGGAGTTTAAAAGGATTAAGAAGGTTGAGGCAATTGGTGTGACTCTATATAAGATTACATTTCATGATATTCAGTCTGCTAACATGTTTTTTTGGAAAGTGAGGCTTGAAATAATAGAAATTAAGAGCGTTTATTCCGAGGAATTTTGTAGAGACGTTCGGAGTGGTTAAAGGTGTTCCACTCTGTTGGTCAGAGGAAGAGTTAATGGAGGGGATTTCTTCCAGTAAGAAGGTAGCGTCGGTTAACAGATTCAGAAGGAGATGCGACAATGACCCAAACAAGTGGGTTGATACTGAGACTATTAAAATTGGCTTTTTTGGGGATGATCATCCAGCTTGGATTATATTATTTAATCATACGGTCTTGATTGTTGAGACATACTACCCAGCTGTCAGACAGTGTCACAAATGTGGTAGGCTGGGGCATACGAAGCAAGGGTGCCGGTCAAAAAAGGTGTTTGTTATGTGGTAATGATGGCGAAAGCTGTGATGGAAAACGCAATATAAGGAAATGCATCTTATGCAATGGAGTGGATCATACGGCGAGTGAGAAAGACAAATGTGCTCATTGGCACAAAGCGATTGAAATAAACAAAATCATGACCAAAAGGAAGATGTCCAAAGAAAGACAAATGTGCTCATTGGCACAAAGAGATTGAAATAAACAAAATCATGACCAAAAGGAAGATGTCCAAAAGGGAGGTCATCCAGGAGTATAGGACACAAAATAGGTTTGAAATTATATGGGATGACGAACGTTTTCCTCCAATGGCTTCTGGCAGAGGAATATCTAAAAGTTCAGAAAAGGTGATTAACGATGACAACAACAAAATTAATCAAGTTAACAAAATACTAATACCATATTGCTATAGCTTAGTCGCTTAAAAGCCCTATGTTCATCAACCTGGGGTAAAAATGAATGATAGGATGTCAGTGAACTAGAAAAGGTTACAAGAGAGCTTTTAAAGTTCATGCAAGACTTTTTTGCTATGAACAGGAATCAGCTTGGTATGGATGCAGTAAGCCATTTTGAGGCTAGGATACAGAAAGTTAGCAGCTCACAAGAAATGAATAACTCCAACGTTCACAATCTTTCACAAAATGTCGTCGTTCAAGATTCTGCAATATAATGTTCAATCTCTGTTTACTAACAAACCATATGTTGAATTTTATGCTAACAATTATGATTATGATATTATTGTTCTGTCTGAAGTTTTCTGAGAACAGAAAAATAAACCTAACAAACTCATAAAATATAATCTCATACAGAAATTCTGAGATGATGGCTACGGGCGGTAGCCATTGCCATGAAGAATTCCTTCAAGTTCAAGAGTTAATTATACAACCAACTATGATATTGTCATAGTTAAAACAACGAATCTATCCCAACATTTTCACATTGTATCCACATACTTTCCACCGTCAGTTGTGGTGGAAACTTTTTGCTCATTTATCAGAATTGAAACCCGATTCTGATTTGAATTGATGTCATGAAAACTTCTTGGTTTTGCCTTGTTTCAAAACCCATGTTCGAATCAGCTGTTTTGATTTGTTTACATTTTTATTTGTCATTTCACATGTGACGCATCAAACTATTTCAAAAGTTGAGAAAAATGGTTGAAGCAGTAATATCGTTTTTATTGATGCAAGAAGAGGGATCTGAAAAGTTCAAACGAAAAATATTGAGGGGCCACCGCAAACCATTGGATCTGCCAGAAACGGCGTAAGTATTCATGATGCGCCCGGCCGGCTGGAAAATTATGTTAACTCAAACAAATGGTTTGCAGGTTCATTGGGCAATTCCGGTCAAATATAGATGCGTTGAAGATGGTGTTGCACATTGTTAAAGCGCATTGGACTCAATCCAACTGGCTGCGACTTTGCGTTTTTTGGCAGAAGGGCCGTACCAAATGTCAGTAGGAAATGATTTCAGCGTGAGCCTTGGAAGAAGCACAGTGTCAATTGTATTGAGCCGTATGCTAAAAGTTTTGCAGAGGTACGTGTGTCCTCAATGGGTTATACTTAATATGACAGACAGCGAAAAATGGAGATGTAGAAACTACTTCTACAACAAATATAAAATTCCATCCATCGTTGGATGCATAGATGGAACCCATGTTAAAATTATATAACCTGCGGTTGACGAACATTTTCATTTTAATAGGAAAGGATATTTTGGTATGAATGTTATGATTGTAAGTATGGACTATTTATATAATTTATGAGAAATTCATTTATATTTCTTGATGAGAGATATGCGACAGTGTTATGGTTGTTCGAGTGGTAGACGATCGGTATCCCGGCTCAAGCCATGACGCATTTATTTGGAACATACGCAAGGCCCGTCAACATTTCGTAAGGGAGTACGAATCTGGTGATCGTACATCTAAATTACTTGAGGATTGCGATTATGGAATAGAGCCTTCCTGCTAACCCCTTACAGACATGCTCTAGCCAACACAAAAGAACATAGATTTAACTTAGCACACATTTCAGCTCGCAATATTATGGAGCGAACAATAGGTGTAGTTAAAAGCAGATTTCGCTGTTTTTGGGAACTCTTCATTACAAGCCAGAAAAGGTTGTAGAAATTGTGAATGTTTGCATTTACAAAGAGAGTTTGAAACTTTCGGAGGACATTTATAGAATACAATTTCCTATGATAATGCTTTGTACAACAATTTGTATTTTGTAGCGCTTAGATGCCAAATCGGAGGATTATACCGAAATCTGAACAAATGTTCTTCAAATTTGGCAAGGTTCGTTCTTGGGTGCTACATTTTAATCTGAGCAGATTTACACCAAATTCGACAATGTGGGCCCTTGGATCAAGAAACTCCATCCTGCTTAATTTCAAAGTAATTGGATATGAAAAAGCTTCTGTGGCGCTAAAAGGCCATATCGGAAAGAAAATTTATATAGGGCCTACATCTAAATCTGAACCGACTTTGACAAATTACTTCCCAGGTATGAAATAGCCCTTATTGTCAAATTTTAGCAAGATCGGAATAAAAGTGCGACCTGTACTTAAGGAACAATTTTAAATATACAGACAGACAATCGGTGTTCTTTAAAGTGGGTCTAGCTCCAGTATATTTAGGTGTTAGTTATAATGAATAAGTGAAGCGGCGTTAAGATCTGACAAGCCGAATTTTGCATACTCTAAACCATAGACTGCATGTCAACTGTATTTTGATTCTTTGAAATTTGTTGCGTTAAGAAGTAAAATCTTGTGTGGGGGCTATATCAAAACATGGACCTATGATGACCATCGTTCGTCTGAAGGGTTCTGGATATACATACTCCCAAACTACCAATTTCAGTTCGTCCAGTTGAAATTTGCAGTCTCTATGGCGTTAATAAGCCAAATCGGACTGAAGATGCTAAAAATTTATCGATATTGCCCATTTTCAATCCTAAGTTACCTGCAGCTATAAGAAGTATATGTACCAAATTTCAGTCATCGAGCTCAATTATTGTAGTACTAACTTTGTACTAAAAGTACTTGCAAGTATAATTCATGCGGAGGTTTGCTGATGTGAAAAATTTTAATTTGTAACAAAAGGAGGTCAAATCCATCATTTTTGAAAAAGGAGGGAGGACGGGAGGACACTGGTTAAAAAGGAGGACGTATGGAAACCCTGCGCATCTTCACAGCCACTCTTCATAATGAAGGCCAGAGAACAAGAGATGAAATAGCAAACTCGTTTTTCTCTTGTAAAGCCTTCAACATTCGATAGCTGGTTCTCGTTCAGTTCTTTCTTTTTATATCCATCTTCATCCAAAAATTTATTCAATCGGTCTCCAGTGGTTTCTATCCTGGGTCTTTTTGGGGTACTGCATATGGTGCATGTTTCTGGTCCTCTTTCATTTGAGATTGCGTTTATGTCAGCACTGATGAAAACATCGGAATCATCAACGACGCCTAATTGAGGTCCAGGAACTCCCTCCACTGCCATTCGCATTCCACATATTCTCACTACAATTTCCTCTGTTTGGGTCAGTTGGAATTTGGAAAATGGTCCGCCGCCGGTTGTTCTGTCTTCAGCCTTATTGTGGTCAAGCTTCTTTTTTATTTCGCTTTTCCATTCTATCCACACCTGCGTTTATATACAAAAAAATGTTTTTGTATTTTTAAAAAATGCATATACCTTTTTCCATCCGCTTACATCCTTATGTGGAGAATCAACCAGTTCATTCCAAAGTGACTCCAAAAGTACTTTGTCGCGTTTTGTAAAGCCTTTCACAATATCTGGGTTTATCTCCATAAATTCGACCAACAAACCAGTCTGCGTTATGATCCTATGTTTTCCCCTATTTTATATACAAAAAATGCTCAAATATTTTTTATTGCACAAAATCTATTTTTCTCTTACATTGTGTGCCAACTTTCAGCACATCAAAAGAAAACTGTAAATCTGCCAGCCGCCCGTTGATCGATTTGTTTCAGACATCGAAATCGATAACATCTGTTTCTATGACACCAATTTCCGATAAAATGCTGATTCGAACATCATCGATTTCTATCACACCAAAGTTCCTTTTTCATCTGTTTCAATTCAGATTCCAAAAACAATCGGATTCTGCAACATTCGACCAACAAACCAGTCTGCGTTATGATCCTATGTTCTCCCCTATTTTATATACAAAAAATGCTCAAATATTTTTTATTGCACAAAATCTATTTTTCTCTTACATTGTGTGCCAACTTTCAGCAAATCAAAAGAAAACTGTAAATCTGCCAGCCGCCCGTTGATCGATTTGTTTCAGACATCGAAATCGATAACATCTGTTTCTATGAAACCAATTTCCGTTAAAATGCTGATTCGAACATCATCGATTTCTATCACACCAAAGTTCCTTTTTCATCTGTTTCAATTCTGATTCCAAAAACAATCGGATTCTGCAACAACCCTGATTAACTCATTAAGCAATATAAACTTGGAGCCTGATTTTGACGTAATCGAAAAAACCTTAAAGGATGAAATAATATATGCCACATATACCCCTCAGAAAAACAGCTCACCGAAATACTGGTGGAATAGTAACCTTCAAGCTCTATTTAGGAAACAGTTAGCGGCTACAAAGAAAGCTAAACTTCTTCCTATCTATGAAAACTTAGAAACAACAAGATGTCTGATAGTTCAGTGGCAAAAAGAGGTAGCCAAGGCCAAAATAGAGAGCTTCAACAACAAAATTAAAGAAGCTAATAAAGCCTCCAACTCAAGGATGGCTTGGAAGTTTATAAATAATATCAGAAGAAGAAGTCATCCCACAAGTTCGCCCTGGGATGAGGACAACAACATGGCATATCTAAATCATTTGAGGGAGCAGGTCCCTACAAATTCACTTTCTGCCATTGTAACATATGACCCTTGTTCTCAAACCATCCCTCTGGAATTCGAGGAACTAGAAAAATGTCTAGCTAGTAAAACAAGGAACTCAGCAGCAGATCAAAATGACATTGTCAACTTTAGGCCGATCTCGTTAATATAGGTCTTTTTAAAATGCATAAATATGATTGTCAAGGATAGAATGTATTCTCAGGTCTCTAACATAATGCCAAAGAGATCTTTTGCCTATAGAGCTGGTATGTCAACTGCTTCTTGTATTAATGAATTTCTACATAGGGTGGCGATTCTTAAAAAGAACAACTTTAAAGTTCTTGTCTTATCGTTGGATGTAAGCAATGCTTACATCTGCGTAAGAATTGATATTTTGTATAACATATAAATCAAACTCAACTTGGATTCCTATCTGTGCAATTGGGTACATAGTTTTCTCGCCAAAAGGATACTTAAAATGTGCACTGCGGATGTTACGGTCGTCAATGGGCTCTCCCAGGGTAGCTGCCTGTCTCCAATGATGTTTAATTTATATACTCCCTGCATGAACTGGAAGACAGTCAAACATTGATTTTTCAGTATGCAGATGATTTTTTTAATGTCATTCAACTCCGACTTTGACCTTGCTCATAAAAATCGAAGCAACAAGACAAGAAGATTCAGAGAGAAATGCAGATCACTTAATCTATCTTTTAATCCAGCAAAGTGCAGCACTATATACTTCGCCAAGAATAGTATCAAAAAAATTGATCTAAACATTGATGGTTACCAGATTATTCAACAAAAAAAGTTAAAATTCCTTGGTAGATCCATCACAAATTCACTATCAGTCAAGGATCACTATGATTCCATAGCCAGAGACATTAACAACAGGTCCAATATTCTCAAGTGCCTCACCTCTATAAAAGGCGGACATCACCCCAAGCCAGCTCTTAATGTGAATAGGAGCCTCGTTAGATCTAAAATTTAATATGGAAGAACTTCCACTGCGAACTCCCCTGAGTACATAAACAAGAGAATCCAAACTCTTCAAAATATAATGCTGAGAAGGTGCCTGGGTGTTTCTAAATCCATACCCATTCACGATCTATATGTCATAGCCCCCAAGCAAAGAGCCAAGATGTTAACTGCTAAGGAATTGGTTAAAATTAAATCAAATAATATGGCTCATTTTGAAATCATATCAGATAACCCCCATATCAGATAATCCAGTTACAGCTGCGTCTTCTATGAATTTAATGAAATCTTTGATAACATTGTCTTCCCTTCTCATTTTTCAGTACCAAGGAAGCTGACTGTAAGACTCAATCTACTATCGAACACCAAAATAACACCTCAACAGAAGAAATCCTGTCCGTATACAATGCGGAAATGACGGATTATAAAAAAGATGGCTTTATAATCTTTGCTACGGATGCCTCGGTAGCGGATAACTCAACCGGCTGTGGTGTATATAACTACACGATGAATCATCGATTCTTATTTAAGATTGGATTCAAGTCATCTTCGACTTTTGGTTAACTGTGGGACTTGCTGAAGGCCTTGGCCTTGCCATAGAAGATGGCTATACCAACTGTGTCTTTCTCACTGACAGCCTTGCAGCTTGCAAGACCTTAATCAAGGAGAAGACAACCAACTATATTATGGATGAGTTCCACAATATTAATGTCATGTAGTTTGGTCGCAGAGGAGTGACAATTAATGAAACTGCAGACCATATTGCTAAGCTTGCAACAGAATATGGAGCAATGCTTATTGTTAAATACACCCCAGAGGAAGCTCTATGCCTGATCAAGTCCAGGCTATATCATCAATGGAATGAAGATTACAAAATAGCATCTCAAACCAAGGGTCAACAATTTGCCAACTTATTCCCCAACATATATGACAAACCATGGTATCATGGAACTAATGTCAACCCTCAAGAAATTAAAATAATCAACAGGCTCATGGTTGGCCATACATAGGTAAGGTGTAGGTACATCATATAATTGTGATTCATGCAGTGTGCGTGAGAATTGAATTGATTTCAACATTTTTTCCAAATTTAATAATATAAAAGAGATTCTGCAATCGAATTTATTAACGCTTGCAATGTAGTCCTTTTTTGGATGCTAGATTTATAACCTACCTGTGATATTTTATATTAAAACCATACTTATAATACTCTCCCATCCTCCTCCCCAAATTTTCCCCAGCTCTTATTTGTATACTTTCAGTCATCATCAGATACAATCGTTGCTGTCTTTCCTGAATCCTGTCAATGCTTATCATCTCAACCGCGTGATGTTAGTTCAGATTCCCACTCGGCAACTTTTTCCAAGCAAGTGTCAAAGTTTGTAGGTGAGAGAGGCAGAGAGCTCTTTCCGCCTGCCTCTCTCTCCATGATGACCTCAGGATACTCGAATATCTCAACACAGCGTATCTTCTATACCTCTCATCGATATACTTGGGCTATAAGCCACTGATACACACAGTTGCCCTCATTGAGGTGAAGGGCTATCGTTTTAATTTCAATCTGGAACTGTTTACTACTGGAAGTTTTTGTGAGGACTCCACCTAAAGGAACAACCTTGCGTATAGTGTCTCATATACACTGCCAACTCGAATTCACAACCCAAAAAAAAGTTGGCGACGTCGCTAACTTCACGGAGGTTTTTTTTAATATCTGCAAAATAAAATCATTACACATTTGTTTTCTTTCGCCGTCGCTGATTAAAATAGTAGTTTTCTGTTTTTAATACTATTTTGCATTCTCTGAGTCACCCTGTTATTTCGTTTTAATGATAGTATCGAAAGTTAGCGACGTCGCTAACTTTAAGCACGGTACTATGTTCAACTGTTGTAAATATTAGCAATAAAATGTCCTAATAAAGAATACTAAAATAAATTATCTGAAATAAAGAAAACTAATGCAAAGCTTTGGAACGGAAAATAATTATGTATATGGAATAAACGAGAAGAGCGACATTCCGATTGTGTAGCAAAGCAAAAAATGTGCAAAACACTGGAGACATGTACCTATCTTCTTCTTTATATATAAAGAAGAATGTGTGTTTGTTTGTTTGTTGGTTTGTTTGTTGGTTTGTTGGTTTGTTTGTACCGTATAGACGTCTAAACGGCTGGACCGATCTTCTTGAAATTTTCACAGAATGTACATGTGTGGGGCGTGGTGAAAATAGGGTACTTGAATTTTCGATATATCAAGTAGGCGTGGCCCCGCCCACATAAGACAAATTTTAAAATTGAGATATCTTGCACTATTTGTTAGCGAGAGTGCTGTAATTTTGTTCATATGTATCTGGTGGCAGTCTACGTGATTGGTCCAAAAATGGGCGGGATCGGACCAATGAGCGCGGCACCGCCCATATAAGCCTAATTTTAAAAATGTGATATCTTGCACAATTTGTTAGCGAGAGAGCTGGAATTTTGTGTATATATATCCGTTGGCGATCTACGTGATTGGTCCAAAAATGGGCGTGTTCGGACCAATAGGAGTGGCCCCGCCAAAAATGTGCGGGATCGGACCAATGGGCGTGGCACCGCCCATTAAAGCCTATTTTGAAATTGATATATATTGCACAATTTGCTAGCGAGAGTGCTATAATTTTGTACATAGGTATCCGGTGGTAGTCTACGTGATTGGTCCAACAATGGGCGGAATCGGAACTATGGGCGTGGCCCCGCCCATACAAGCCAAATTTTGAAATTGAGATATGTTGCACAATTTGTTAGAGAGAGTGCTGTGCTTTTGTGCATATGTATCTATGTGATTTGTCCAAAAATGGGCGCGATCGGACTAATAGGCGTGGTCCCGCCCATATAAGTAAAATTTGAGCTATCTTGCACAATTTAGTAGTGATAGTACTGTAATACTGTTTATATGTATCTGGTGGCAGTCTACGTGATTAGTTAAAAAATGGGCGGGAGCAGACTAGTGGGCGTCACCCCGCCCACGTAAGCCTCATTTTGAAATTGAGATATCTCGCACAATTTTTTATCGAGAGTGCTGTAATTTTGTGCATATGTATCCGGTGGTAGTCTACGTGATAGGTCCAAAAATAAGGAAGATCGGAATAAGGGGCGTGGCCCTGCCCATATAAGCCAAATCTTGAAATTAAGACATCTTGCACAATTTTTTATCGAGAGTGGTGTAATTTTGTGCATATGTATCTGGTGGTAGTCTACGTGATTTGACCAAAACTGGGAGAAATCGGATCAATGGGCGTGGCCCAGCACATCTAAGCAACCTTGACTAATGGGCCAAAGCCAAATTTTGAAATTGAGATATCTTCACAATTTCTTAGCGAGAGTGCTCTTATTTTATGGAGATGTTTTTGGTGGCAGTATTCGTGATTGGTTCAAAAATAGATGGGTTTTTATGAAATTTTCAGAGAATCTTCAGATAAGCTTAGAGTGTGGCATAGGATTTATAAGTTCTTGATTGAGGAGGCGTGGGTCCGCCCATATAAGACAATTTTTTGAAGTGATTCCTACTATCCGTACCTACGAATAAATACACGAGATTCTACTGTACCTATCTACATAAGCCATGTTTTGATAAATGGACGGGATCGAAAATCTGAAGTTTTTATGCCTCAAGAATAAAAAAGTTGTCCCAATTTTTATAAATGGAAGGAAAGGGAAAATTTTATTTATTTTTTATGATAACAAATCCGTTTTTTGGAATTTGCTTTTTACACCTTTTTAATCGTGGGAAATTGGTGGTAAACATTTTGTTTGAAAAACGGTGCAACCGTTCGTTTTTATAACAGAATTGTTTACAATTTTTAAAAAAGATTATAAGTGTTAATATTGTTTGTATCATAATAAGTCCAGATTCACACTTGCAATTTGTTTATGCAATCCTGTTTTGAAGTTGCATTTGCGTTCAGACAACGTATTATGTTTCAACAATTTTATTTTCGTCGTTTATTAAAATTTATTAAATTCATTAAATTTCATTAAAATGTATGTCGCACAAATTTACATATGTTGAACCGAGCACAAAACTACGAATATTAAATAAAAAGGAATGCGGCATTGCAAAAAAATTGCAAGTACGGAAGACTTTTTTCTCCCCCCTTACCGACTGCGTCCCTCTCCCACAAGCACTGCAATTCAGCGGGGAAAAATTGCAAGTGTGAATACGGACTAAATTAAAAATTTTCATCTTTTCAAAAATATTTAAAAAATTGTGAATTGGAAATGATAGATAGCACCGGTTTTTATAAAAAAAAATTAACAAAAAGCTTTTACAAAATAAATGTGTATTTTATTTATATTTTAATGATAAAAACCGGTTTTACATATTTTTTAACCGTACGAAAACCGATAATTGCTGAATATTTTGAATGAAAACCGTTACAACCGTTCGTTTTTAATTCAGAATTATTTAGTTTGCACCGGTTTTCATACAAAATATTTACAAAAAAGCTTTTACTATTCAACAAAATAAATGTGTATTTTATTTATATTTTAATGATAAAAACCGGTTTTACAAATTTTTTACATATTTTTTAATCGTGCGAAAACCGATAGTTGCTGAATATTTTGAATGAAAACCGTTACAACCGTTCGTTTTTAATTCAGAATTATTTAGTTTGCACAGGTTTTCGTACAAAATACTTACAAAAAGCATTTACTATTCAACAAAATAAATGTATATTTTATTTATATTTTAATGATAAAAACCGGTTTTACATATTTTTTAATCGTGCGAAAACCTATAGTTGGTGAATATTTTGAATAAAAACCGTTACAACAGTTCGTTTCTAACTCAGAATTATTTAAAATTTTTAGAAAAGATGATTATCGTTGTTTTTTACCATAATAAATAAAAACTTTTCATAAATTTGTTCGAAAACCGATAGGTGGTAAATATTTTATAAATAGGAAAACCATTGCAACCGTTCATTTTTAATTCAGAATTAGTTAAAATGTTGGTGTTTGATTCAATCCTTTTTATCTGTTCTAAAACTTTTGAGTAAATCCTAATGAAATAATCTAATGAAATATTACAAGTTGCACCGGTTTTTATATAAAATATTTTAAAAAATATTTTTTTTCATTCATATAAATAAAATGTTCTTGTCCTTTATGAATGTAAGTAAAATTACATTTTGTTCGTTGTTTTATGATAAAAACGATTTTTTCGAAATTCGCTCTTTGCACATTTTTAATCGTGCGAAAACCAATAGGTGGTAAGTATTTTATATGAAAACCAGTTTTTTGTTTGTACCCCCTAAAGATATTTCAGCAGATTCCTTCACCCGTTTACCTATCGTTTTTGTTGGCTAATCGTTTAATATGATTTCCACATGACAGACAGATTTGTGACGTTGACAATCAGCCTACTATTTATTCGTATATTTGAGAATAGTAGCGCAGTAGAATTTTCTTAATTTTAAGTATACGAAGTGTGTTTAGCTACATAGAACTTATGTAGGATTTTGAGGTTAAATTCACTGTCCTATCGCGCTCACGTTTCAGTATACTATTGCAAATCATCGTGTTATTTGCCCAAATTTACTTCGAAAATCAGACAACGATTCTTGGACGACTTCGTGATTTCTTTGGAGCACATAAATTATCATGCATATTAACAAGGCATCTGAGACTATGATGTCATACCACATACGTTATAAATGATACAATAACGTCTCGAAGGAATGCGACCGGATATTTTAGCTCACAATGTTGTTCAGCAATGGGGCTCATTTTTGTCTTTACGGGATTTTTTATAAACAAAATTGCAGCATATGGAGTGAGAGCCATCCACATCAGACTCCATTACCCTATTTATACAAAAAATTAGGCCGGGCGCGATGTGATTTCAGCTGGATGTAACAAACGGCGATCGCAACCATTGATTTATTAAATTTAAATATGGGGTTAACATGAAATGGGCCTTTCAATTGGCATCAAAGGTCGTTCGATTTGATGATGTCTCTCGATTATTTCCTGTGGGAATACGTGAGGCCACAAATATTTTCTCTCGCAGGACAAATGATACCAAATGTCCATAGTTGAGTGTTGGGCAAATTTAATGGACTTTCCTAGAAGTGTCATATGTGGATCGATAGTTAATAATAAGCTGATAGCATTTATGCTATCGAAATGGAAATCGACCACAAACATCAGTCACCTACACACTGGGTACAAATCAGAGAAGATGTAGTATGTTTTAAGTTTAGATTTTTCTTTGTGAATTATTAATTTTATTATTACTATACTCTAGGGAATATGACAAAATATGAACCCATTTGGGTAATTTTTATTGTGATGAAAAGTCAGAGTATAAAGTTTGAGAGCGACCTCTATAGTGGAACTAGGTATATCGGAGTAATAATATATGACCATTTTATACAATCCCAGACGATCACCAACTATTTCTATATATTCAATTATTGCGTTACTGACTTATCACCGCCCAGCTCGAACGGCTGAAGCTAGAATCATGAAATGGTAGGAGACGTAGACGAGTAATGAAGGATTTTTCGTCATTCGTATTTTTGGGCGCACAGTGGGACCAAAAAGAAAAAATGTACTTCCGTCAAATCTAAACGGGAGTTAAATTTTGTACAGCGGGGAAAATGGTACAGTGGGGTAAAAAGGTGTTAAATACCATACAGTGAAGCAAACTTGATTAAATACGGTGCATAGGGACAAATATTATACAGTGGTGCAGAGATCTGTTAAACATGGTGATATAGTGAAACCAGCATGGTAGGGTAGTGATACACACATGCACAGTGGGGCAAAATGGTTTTAACTATGGCATATATTAAAAATATATTAAATATAAAAACAAACTAGAAAGACAGTAGGTTCGACCTGACGGCAAAATGGTTTTAACTATGGCACAGTGGGGCAAAAATGGTTAAATATTGTCCAGTGGGTTAATAACATATTATTTTGTAGCGAAAAGGGGCAAAACTTTGCCGTTTCTACGCAAAAAATCTGTAAATGCTTTTAGTTTAAAATATAAGCCTTCTATACTTTATGGTGACGGAGCTAAGGCCTAAAAGTGGGCCACACCGGGTATACAAATTTTTGGTATTTCTCTGTAGATACTCCGCCTTGATATTAACAAAGTACTAGGAAAGGGTCGTGAAAAATTAAAAATGCAATTTCCAAATGCAGATATCTCGGGAGATATATGAGATAAGGCTGATTTGTTCATATGTACTCTGTAAATGGGTATTTTCTTATGGAAGCTAGTATACATAAATATCTATATAGACATTTAATATTTCAAAACAAGCTGATGGCACAGGGTGCCGCATGGATGCAGCCGAATTCCGCCCGAATACTGATATATTGACCGAAGATGCCCTTCAATTGCCACATGCCGCCGTTTCATTGCCCGAAGTCGACGTTTCATTACCCGAAGTTCATGATGAGCCGGATTATATGCATTATGAGCCCATGGAGGTTGCAGCTGAAGTTACGAACAAAGATAATTGTATGATCATTGACAGCGTTACGCCGACTTTAAGTCCAACCATTGATGTTGAAATGGAAGTTGTCACCAGCGAAAATACATGCAACATTATACCAATAACATTTAACGAACCAGCTAAGAAAACGTATAGCCGCATTCCCTTAAAGAGACCACGTTTGTCGTTAATGTCTGGAAATGAAAAATATTGTTATTGTAATTGCCATGTAAACGATGAAAATAACTTGCAAAAACTTGTCGGTAATACTGAACTGCATAAGAAGAGGGAAGTCAGACTTAGACAAGAGATCGATGTATTGATGAAAAAAGCTGATGACGCTGAAAAGCAATACAGGGCGCGAGAATTGGAGAATATTGGGCTAAAGAGAATTGAAGAAAACTTGAGAGCGGATTGGCTAAATTGAATGAGAAAATGTCAGATTTGAGCATTCGTCTGCATCGGACAAATCCTGATACTACGACTTCAGCCAGTACATTCTGCGATATGGCTTGTGGTAGAGTACATCGATATACAGAAGAGCAAATGAAACTAGCGCAGAGTATAAATTTTATTTCGAGCAAATGTTACAAGTTTATGAGAAACGATTTAAAATTTAACCTGCCTCATTCCAATACCTTGACTCGCCTACGCCCAATTAGATTTGTAAAACCAGGCATACAAGATAACATAGTACAAAATCTAAAATATGTAACGTCTTCCTTTTCCAAACGAAAAAGTCAATGCATTATATCTTTTGATGAAATGGAAATTAGGAATTCGCTACAATATAATAAGGCCCATGATATTGATGGATATGAGGACTACGGAAAGGGCAGAAGAACGAATACAGTTGCCAGTAAATGCTCTTTTTTTATGATAAAAGGCCTTACCAGCGATTAGAAGTATATATTAAGTTTCTACTGTGTAGCCTCATAAACGCAAGGACCTATGTTGCAAAAATTACTCTTTGAAAATATTGAAGCTGCAAATGAAGTTGGACTCACCGTCAATGCAATTGTTTGCGACCAAGGTCCTTCGAATATATCACTTTGTAATGATATGGGCATTACAGAAGATCAGCCATACTTTGAATACGGACCTCAATAAATATTTGCTCTTTTTGATTAAGTTCACCTTTTTAAGTCACTGCGAAATAACCTTATGGGCAAAAAGGGTTATACAAACAATGAAGGGGTTATTCATTGTTCATACATGATATCATTATATGAGATCGATAAAATCCTAAATTTCCGAATGTGTCCCAAACTAACCGATAGACACATAAACCCATCATTTATGGACAAAATAAATGTAGCTAAAGCCAATCAAATTTTAAGTCATTCAGTTGCAGCCGGCTTGAAGACTTGTATGCAAAACCAATGGATACCAAAGTCTGCCGAGACAACAATGAAATTTGTAGAAAGGTGCAACAATTTGTTTGATGAATTAAATTATAACTCCACAGTTGGCAGAAACAAGTATAACCGACCAATATTCAGAGGTTGTGACGATAAAATAAAAAGCTTTGAAGAAGCAATAACGTACTTCAAGAGCTTTGTACATGCTACCTCTGTGAAATGTGTAAGTGGATTGAGGCTTACTCTACGTGGAATTATTGATCTTTCAAAGTCAATATTCGACAGATGTGATGATGTAACATACCTACTGATTGCAAAAACAAATCAAGATGCTTTGGAGAACTTTTTTAGTCTATTGAGAGGATCTCAACGTTATAACGCTCATCCATCTGTGAAAGAATTGAACATAACTACTGCAAGACTTATATCGCATATGTTTCTTAATTCTGCGTCCGGTAGTAAGCAACGAAATTGTCAAGAAGACGGTGACACATTTTTAGATTGGAAAAAGAACGTGGATAGTTGCAAACATGACATTGAAGAAAAATCCTAAAGAAAACCTTCACAATACCTATGAAATTGAAGAATATATAAACTCTTTAGAAGAAGAAACGCCTTCTACCGTTCTTTAAATAATACAGTGAAAGAACCACAGGTACAGAGATATATTTTAGGTTACAGTATTTTCAAAAATGTCCTTGGAAAATCCGATTGTGATAGATGCAAATCCATAATGACAAAGAGTGATTCGAGCCATAAAATATCTGAAATCTTTATTGACGCTAAAAATTTTGATCCTTCCAAACTCTGCCTTGTTAACCCAAATGATCAAGTGTTTCACATATATCGACTTGTAATGATATATTATAAACGGATATTTGCCAAGTATGCCTGGAAAGAGTGTCTCAAAGAAATAATAACAAAAGCAATTATAAACAAAATGAAAGGAAAAAGTAACTGGTTTTCTGAAGGAGAATGCCAGGAGCACAGGATAGAGCATCTAGATTATATCTTGCGTATCCTTTTGTTCAGAAATACTCAGTGGTTATCAGAGTCCATGACTTCTGTACACAGAGATCGAAAACGTGAACGTAAAATGAAGAGACTCAATTCAAAATTCTAATTTTTGTAAATGAGAGCGTGTTAAGTCTACTTCCAAAAACTTTTACCAACATCGGTCCTGCTGCGAATCCTCACTTTCAAACCTCCAACCAATAACATCAATACAATTTCTCATTTTATGCCTCTATACCGGTTCATCGTCATGCTGCAGACTTTTAATTTCGGGCAATGCTTACGGAATACAATATCGGCAAACGGTTCTACACCAAGGCACCTGGGGTATCATATCTTGAGAAGTATTTTTAAAATGTGAGCATTACAAAACTAATACCACTATATCAATTGCTTTATTTCCCTACTATTCGTGAAACTATATTATAAGAATAATATATTCTCCGTTTTGTTTGTAGAATATGGATTTGAACCGAGCTTTGGTCGTTTACAGTCCGGCGTTCAGATGGTGGTCCGATTATGGCACATGGAATCATTGGCTCTCGTCTGTAATTCGATAGTATGTACAGGGGTTACCAGTCACCGTGTTGCGTAGAACCGAAACTGGGAGTAGTTCTGCTACGAAACCTGACCGGAGGTTTCTGGTACCACGGGCACATGGGTTTGACTCAGTCAGTCCCATGTGTTAAAAGACCTACATAGGTATTGTTGGTGGCTCGGCCGGGCGAACTGGGTGCCGTTCACCGTCTCCGAATGGAAGAGTTCGAGGTAGACCTCGCTCTTCACGGTGAGAGGTGCATACCTACGCATTATGCATTCAGACTGTTCATGCTTACGCTAACCATCCCACGGCCCCAGCTTTTCTTACTGATAGGGTGACCAGTCCCGCATCGTACGGGGTGAAGCTGGTAGTAGTTAAATCTACGAAGTCTGACCAGAGGCTTTTTCTGGAGCAGCCGTGGTTTACATTAAAATCACGGATTCATCAACCCCTTACCAAGAGGGAAGCCATGCCCATATGTATGTCTTCAAATTGGTACCTGCGGATTTTTGACCCTGACCCTGTGGAGGATTGCCACCCTATAAGGGTTCCTCATTGCTAATACAAAGGGCGGTGGTAATGCAACGGATTTGCGATGATAACTATGTGGAGGATTACCACCCTCTAAGGGTTCTTCATTGCTAATACAAATTGCCAGTGTGGCTGGCAAAAAGCCTTCACTTCAACCCTCCACGAGGGTGCCGGCTGGAAATGGGTATCGAAAATGTTTTTATATTTACGATACTCAGCTAAGGCCAGGGTGTATGGCTTTGATGTAAAGTGTAAAAACGGTTATCGGTACTCACCGTACAACAAAAACACCAGCCGTCGCTGCAACAACATACACAACATGAAACAACATACACCATCCGTAGCTATAACAACAAACATGACCAAAATTGATACAATAACATCGTAATACATGTAGAATTGTGCCACACTATTTTGCCGACAAATGTTTTAAAGATCACTTTGTTTATTTGTCATATATTTTGGCCATGGGTTGAAGGTCTCATAATATATCTGTGGTCATAATCGATAACCGCCCAAGTCGACTTCAGAAAGATTTCAGTTATATATGCTATCGTATTCTCCTAATTCTTGATTGATTCTCTAAAGCATGATTTTCGCCCTATTATTGCTTGTGACCACAGATATTTATTTGTTCATTTATTACACAAAAATTTCATATGAAATCTGTTTTTACCACTTATATAATAAAAAAATAAAAATGTATATAATACAAAATTAAATAACTTGTTAATATGTACACTATGCCACAAAAGTCTACAAACGACCAACAAACACATTACTAATCGAATAACTTGCTAAATGAATTTTATACATTTTGAACGAAGTGATTTTCTTTAAATGTATACAATATATGTCCTTAGTGGATTTCTATGGCATAGTGTATATTGTCGCATTATTAAATTTGAAACGTTTTAGGACAAATAATTATCTAAGGGTCTTCTTTATTTTGTTCCTTAGACTAATACCGGTATTCCAAAGTCCTCAGCTGCAAATTCTCCCGACGTAAAGAAATAAAATCGTTTGGAAACCTTATATGGGGCTATAACATAATACAGAACGAAATGACCATTTGCAATCAAAATGTTTTTTGTCAACTTTGTTCCAGATAATATTATATTGCGGACTCAGACCATTATTATATTGCGATTATATTGCGGTCTCAGGCCAATATTTAAAGTTGTGCAAATGAAGTGGTAAACATAGTATTCCACTATCCTGTAGTGCCGTTATTTCCGAATCTAACATTTCCATACAAAAAATTGTCCGATTTCGCAAGAACAGATAAAATGTTACAGAATAAAATTATAAACATTAAATAATAATTTTGTATACAGTTTATTGTTAATATTTATACCCTACACCACACTGCGGTACAGGGTATTATAAGTTTGTTTCATGGCAGATGTTTGTAACACCTGAAAATAACACAGCTAGACCCACCTTAGAGTATACCGATCGACTCAGAATCACTAGCTGAGTCGATTTAACCACGTCTGTCCGTCTGTCCATGTAAAGTTGTTCGTCGACTACAGGTCGCAATTTCACTCCGATCGTTCTGAAATTTTGCAGTTTAGAGTATTTCGCAGCTGTTAAGATCGCTATTGAATTTGGTTGAAATCGGTTCAGATTTAGATATAGCTCCCATATATATCTTTCGTCCGATTTGGCCCTTTAGTCCTATAGAAGCTGTATTTTACATCCAATCGTTTTGAAATTTAGAATGGTAGAGTTTCTTGATCCATGAACCAACATTGCCGAATTTGAAGAAAATCGGTTAAGATTTAGCTATAGCTCCCAGAAAATCGGTTTAGATTTAGCTATAGCTCCCATATATATGTTTCGTCCGATTTGGCCCTTTAGTCCTATAAAAGCTGTATGTTACATCCAATCGTTTTGAAATTTAGAATGGTAGAGTTTCTTGATCCATGAACCAACATTGCCGAATTTGAAGAAAATCGGTTAAGATTTAGCTATAGCTCCTATATATATGTTTCGTCCGATTTGGCCCTTTAGTCCTATAAAAGCTGTATTTTACATCCAATCGTTTTGAAATTTAGAATGGTAGAGTTTCTTGATCCATGAACCAACACTACCGTATTTGAAGAAAATCGGTTAAGATTTAGCTATAGCTCTCATATATATGTTTCGTCCGATTTGGCCCTTTCGTCCTATAAAAACTGTATTTTACATCCAATCGTTTTGAAATTTAGAATGGTAGAGTTTCTTGATCCATGAACCAACATTGCCGAATTTGAAGAAAATCGGTTTAGATTTAGCTATAGCTCCCATATATATGTTTCGTCCGATTTGGCCCTTTAGTCCTATAAAAGCTGTATTTTACATCCAATCGTTTTGAAATTTAGAATGGTAGAGTTTCTTGATCCATGAACCAACATTGCCAAACTTGAAGAAACTCGGTTAAGATTTAGCTATAGCTCCTATATATATGTTTCGTCCGATTTGGCCCTTTAGTCCTATAAAAGCTGTATATTACATCCAATCGTTTTGAAATTTAGAATGGTAGAGTTTCTTGATCCATGAACCAACATTGCCGAATTTGAAGAAACTCGGATAAGATTTAGCTATAGCTCCCATATATATGTTTCGTCCGATTTGGCCCTTTAGTTCTATAGAAGCTATATTTTACATCCAATCGTTTTGAAATTTAGAATTGTAGAGTTTCTTGATCCATGAACCAACATTGCCGAATTTGAAGAAACTCGGTTAAGATTTAGCTATAGCTCCCATATATATGTTTCATCCGATTTGGCTCTTTAGATCCAATCGTTTTTATACCCTACAGGGTATTATTTAAGTATAAAATGTCCCAAAAATAAATTTATGTAAACAATTTATACATGAACTAGCTTACCCGGCGCGCTTCGCAGCCCCCATCTTTTATCTATATTCTTTCAAAATGACATGCAAAATGAAGAAGATTTGATTACTTTTGTATATAAAATACGAAACCCTCGTTTCACTTCTAGTTTATGTTCCAAGAGTTACCCTGACATCATTTTACAATATTTATCCCTTTTCCCACAGTACCTCTGTTTTTTTCCGCACTAACCACATTTAACCATTTTACCGTATTGAACAATTTTTGCTTGCGCCAACTGTATCATAATTTTAACCTTTTTGCACCACAGTGCTACATAATTGCAGTGCATCATAATTTTTACCTTTCTGCACCACAGTGCTACTAAAAGCATACATTGAAAAAAAACATTCTTATTTCATATTTAACTTACCCTCTCTCCCTGCATTCCTATTTTTACCACTGTACTAAATGTACCCTTTTTGACCCACTGTGCTATATTTAACCTTTTGGGTCCACTGAATCAAATTTAACACCTTTTTGTCCTACTATATTTTGTCCACTATATTTTACCATTTTTGCCCCACTGTACCATAGTTAACACATTTTTGCCCTACTGTTCCATAGTAAACGCTTTTTGCCCCACTGTACCATACTTAACCCATTTTGTTCCACGTTACCATATTTTACTATTTGTGCCCACTGTAACCATTTTTGTCATACTGTACCATAATCAACCATTTGTGTCCCACTGTACCATTCTAACACATATTTTTCCCCACTCTTCCATAGTTAAAGCTTTTTGCCCCACTGTACCACATTTAACCCATTTTGTCCCACGTTACCATATTCAACTAATTGTGCCCCACTGTACTATAGTTAACCCTTTTTGCCCCACTGTATCATATTAAACCCTTTGTTTCACTGTACCATGTTTAACAGTTTTTGCCCCACAGTACCATATTTAACCCTCTTTGCTCCACTGTACAATATTTAACACAGTTATGCCCCCACTGTACTGTATAGTTAACCATTTTTGTCACACTGTACCATAGTTAACCCTTTTGCCCCAATGTATCATAGTAAATAAATGTTTGCCCCACTGTTCCATAGTTAACGCTTTTTGCCCCACTGTACCATTTTTAACCCATTTTGTTACACGTTACCATATTTTACTTTTTGTGCCCACTGTAACCATTTTTGTCATACTGTACCATATTTAACCATTTGTGTCCCACTGTACCATAGCTAACACATTTTTTCTCAGTGTTCCATTGTTAAAGCTTTTTGCCCCACTGTGTCATATTAAACGCTTTGTCTCACTGTACCATATTTAACAGTTTTTGCCCCACTGTACCATATTTAACCCTCTGTGCTCCACTGTACAATATTTAACACAGTTATGCTCCAATGTACTGTATAGTTACCCATTTTTGTCACACTATACCATATTTAACCCTTTGTGCCCCACTGTATCAGAGTAAATAAATTTTTGCCCCACTGTTCAATATTTAACGCTTTTTGCCCCACTGTACCATTTTTAACCCATTTGTCCCACTTTACCATATACATATAACTATTTTTACCCCACTGTACCATAGTTAACCCTTTTTGCACAACTGTGCCCCATTCAACTCTTTATCTCACTGTACAAAATGTTTACCCACTGTACCATATTTAATAAATTTTTGTCTCACTGTACCGTACTCGTATTTAAAATGTGTCTCCACGCTAGCGTACTTAAACCTTTTTCCCCGACTGTAACATATTTAATCATATTTTCTCCACTCCACTATTTAACCGTTTTTGACCACAGTGCTCCTAAAACCATATAAACTCTTCATATCTCATTTTTAAGTTCCAATTTTGGCAGATTGTTCCCTTTTTTCCCCATGCTCCATAATTAACCCGTCGTGTCCCACTGTGCCTCTTAAAGTTAGAATTACTAAAAATCACTTCCAATCTCTAATTTATGTTCCAAAAGTTACCCTGGAACCATTGATCCATGTTTGATATTTTTAAGCCACTGTACTATATTTTACACTTTTCGCCCCACTGTGCCCCGAAAACTACGAATAAAAAAAGCTTAATACCCCGATCAGTTGTCATAAAGACACCCCTCGCTTTAGTTTTCACCATTCTAATATTAGGCTTTAAATTTGGCGGTGGTACCATATTTATACCTTTCTGTCCCACTGTGCCTCTAAATTTCTAAAAAATCACTCCTTGTTCTTGCTTACGTCCCAAGAGCTACTCTCACACCAAATTTCACGATTCTAGGTCTTGACATTTAGATTTGGCTGTTGTACCACATTTTTCCCTTTTTACCCCACTGTGTACGTAAATGTTTGAATTTCGAAAAATCCTGTCAATTTCAGAGTCTACCTTATAAGAGCTACCCTCACACCAAATTTCACGATTCTAGCTCTTGCCATTTGAATTTGGCTGTTGTACTACATTTATCCAATTTTTCCCATTTTACCCCACTGTGTGCGCAAATGTTCGAATTACGAAAAATCCTGCCAATTTCAGAGTCTTCCTCATAAGGGCTACCATCACACAATATTTCACGATTCTAGCTCTTGCCATTTGGATTTGGCTGATGTACCACATTTATCACTTTTTACCCCACTGTGTGCGTAAATGTTCGAATTTCGCAAAATCCTGCCAATTTCTGAGTCTACCTCCTAAGGGCTACCCTCACATCAAATTTCAAGATTTTAGCTCATTTCGTTTAGATTTGGCGGTGGTACCATATTTATCCCTTTTTGGCCCATTTTGCGGCTAATAGTACGAATTTCGAAAAATCCCGCCTTATTGCTCGTCTACGTCCCAAGGACTACCCTCCCACCAAATTTCATGATTCTAGCTTCAGCCGTTTGGCCTGGGCGATGATCAGTCAGTCAATCAGTCAGTCAGTCAGCCAGTCACGCAACAATTTTATATATATAGATTACAAAATTTATATATCAGAGTTATTCAATATTACGAGAGTGGTGTAGGGTATTATATAGTCGGCCCCGCCCGACTTTAGCCTTTCCTTGCTGGTTTTATAATGAGAATGGTCCACAATATGTATTTTACACAAAAGTTACGAGAGTAAACACTCTGGTCAAAATTTGTTGCGGCAGTAGATTTTGCAGTTGATTTTGATATATATAATAATACAGTTGTTCTCAGGCTGAAACGTGTTTCCTTTGAATTGACTCTAGTTCTCGCGATATACTATTATATTCAAAAATAGAGAGGTTTAAAGACATATTTTAGCATAACTCCAGAACCGTGGTTCAGCAAAATTTTAAAGAATTGCGTTAGCTCTTATTTTTGAGATATTCGCACGGAGGAAAATCGTCATTTTTGATATGTTTGAATTGAAAAAAATATACTTGGAAATGATTTTTTTAAATATTTTATATTTGTTAACAAATAAATTTTATTTGAAAATCAAGAAATTTTGTTTGGGACGCATATATTAATATATTAGAACATAATTTATTGCAAACTGAATTTCACAAATAAAATATATGTTTACAAACAAACAAAGTTATTGTTTAAGAAGTTTTCCAAATATATTTTATTTAAAAAGATTAACTATTTTATTTAAAAAGATTAACTAACTAAAATTCGAAGATCGCTGACATTCGAATTTTAGTTAGTTTTTCCTAGATTTCGCGTTAAACTTTAGAGCTAAAATTTTCTTAATTTATAAATATTCCAATTCATCACTTTTTGTCAAGCGATCAATGCAATTTATATTTACGAAAGATTATTCTATTTGAGTTTTAATTAAATTTTACAAACATATAAAATTTATAAAAAAATTGCTCTTTGAACATATGAAAAACAGAAACCCCCTCCCTTTTTGGTACCTCCCACACATATGTACTATTTTGCACCAAAAGTTAACAGCTTATAACTTGAATACCTGTGCATGCAACGACTTGAAATTTTGTAGGGTGTAATGGTTTAATAGTACCTATAATACAGTGAAAAATGGGATTTATTGCCACGCTCCTTTTGGAACCTCCCACACAAATGGACCTTTTTGCACCAAAGGTTAACAAATTATAACTTTAATACCAGTGCATACAAATACCTAAAATTTCGTAGAGTGAAATGCTTTTATAGTACCTAGAGTCCAGAGAAAAGTGGGCGTTATTGGCACTCCCATTTTTGTACTTCCCACACAAATGTACCGTATTGCTCCAAAAGTTAATAGCTTATAACTATTTAGTACCAGTGCATATTTTAAAGTCACTAAATGAAATTTTAATTGATAATAATTTAATTAAAACAAAAAATTAAATAAACTTACGAATATTTTTTTGGGACTCAAGGTGAGGAGATTCATAAGTCGGTTTACCCGAACTTTCTTACTTGTTTGATATTGCCCTATATATTAACATATGTTATTACTATTTTCTAGGATATCTCTTGTTTTCAAGATATATAACTAGGAAGTTTGCCTGAAAGGTTAGGTTAGGTTAGGTTAGGTTAGGGTGGCAGCCGTATTTTTTATACAAGCTCACATAGACCAGTTTAGGTCCCTAGTGTTACCACGGGCTGAAATGCCCCTCATCGAAACCAACCTGTTTCATATACAAATTTGTCGATATTACGAATATCGGTACTGGAAAGATATGTTAGGCTGCCTAGAAAAGCCGACCCCAGTATGTCCAGTCGTCGTTTACTCAGAGCGGGACAGTCGCATAGCAAGTGCTCAATGCTCTCCACTTCTTCCTCATCTCCACAGCTTCTAAAGAAGTCATAAGAGTCAATACCCAATCTTTTGGCGTGTTCGCCGATCAAGCAGTGTCCCGTCAGAACTGATACTAACGTAGACAATCTTTGCCTCTCTAGTGCGAGGAGATATTTTGATCTTCTCAGGTCATACCTTGGCCAGATTTGTCTAGCTACTCTGCAGGTGCCGATTTCTGTCCATCTTTCGTTGGACTGCCTGATTGCCTCTTGCCTAAGCCAAAGCTTGCACGTGGATAGTGGCGCACCAATATATGCAAATTCTTCGAGAATTTGTAATGTCGTCCCTTTCCTAGCAAGTTCATCGGCTTTGCTGTTCCCCGGGATATCCCTATGCCCAGGCACCCATATGAGGTGTATGTTAAACTGCTCAGCCATCTCGTTAAGAGATCTGCGGCAGTCGAGGGCTGTTTGTGAATTTAGGGATGTTGCCTCCAGAGAATTGATGGCAGCCTGGCTGTCCGAGTAAATGACAACGCCAGTGTTGGTTACTATGTTGCGACTCAGCCACTTGGCTACTTCCCATATTGCCATTATTTCGGCTTGATAGACACTGCAGGTATCTGGTAGTCTGTGAGCTATATCCAATCTAAGCTCTGCACAGTGTACTCCGAAGCCAACCTTTTCATCAAGCTTCGAACCATCCGTGTAAAAGGCGAGATGGTTTCTATTACCTGGTTTTCTTCCAACCCATTCATCTCTCGCGGGAATCATAGTGATGTAATTTCTCTCGAAGGTGTACACCGTTGGTATATAGTCCACTCGGTCGGTTACCATAGCACTACACTTTGATATTCTCATGTGACCGTAGTTTTTGTACCTCCACATTGATAGGCAGTTTAATCTTATTGCCGCTTTGGTTGCAACTTCTCTCGCCACAATATTAATCGGCAGTATATGGAGTAGTGCTTGTAGAGACTCGGTCGCTGTAGTCCTTAAGGCTCCGCTTATGCTCAGGCAGGCAGTTCTCTGAACCTTTGTTAGTAGGTTGGTGATGGTTAATTTGTCAGTTGCCGTCCACCATACCACAATGCCGTATAGCAGTATAGGACGAACTACTGCTATATATATCCCGTGGACGATTTTAGGAGAGAGGCCCCACCGCGACCCTACAGCCTTTTTGCAGGAATATAAGGCGACGTTAGCCTTCCTTACACGTTCCAATACATTAAGTCTAAATAACAGTTTTCTATCTAGAATTATTCCTAAAAATTTTGCACTTTCAGAAAAGACTAGATCTGTTCCATTTATCCGAGGTGGAGGGTGCACATGTGGGACTTTATTCATCCTAGTAAAGAGAACCAATTCTGTCTTGTTTGGGTTTATGCCCAAACCGCTGCTTCTGGCCCATCTAGCCAATTTGTTCAGAGCCACCTGTATAATGTCTCGGAGGACGTTTTCGAATTTGCCACTCACTGCGATTGCAACGTCGTCCGCATATGCCACGACCTTGCAGCCACAAAGTTCTAGATCTAGCAGGATTTCATTCACCGCTAGGTTCCAAATTAGTGGAGACAGTACTCCTCCTCGTGGGGTCCCTCTGTTTACAAATCTTGTTAGAGTTGTGGACCCAAGACATGCTGTTATGCGTCTTCTGTTGAGCAGACTTTGAATTAGTCTGATCAAACTAGAGTTAACATTAAGATGTGACAGTGCCGCAATTACTGCATCTGTGTGAATGTTGTTAAAAGCCCCTTCTATGTCAAGAAATGCCACCATGGTGAATTCCTTGAAATGCAGGGACGATTCGACAGTGCTCACAAGTTCGTGCAGGGCTGATTCTGTAGATTTCCCCTTATTGTAAGCATGTTGGTTCACTGACAGGAGTTTTGTATCCAGGTTTTCCCTAATGAAATAATCTGAAAGTCTTTCCAGACCTTTCAATAGGAAGGAGGATAGGCTAATTGGTCTGAAGTCTTTTGGCCTAGTGTGTGATATCTTCCCCGCTTTTGGTATGAATACCACTTTGGTATCCCTCCATCGATTCGGGATGTATGAAAGCCTGATACAGCCTACATAAATTTTCTCCAGCCAGGGGATAATGTATTTCAACATTTTCTGCATTTCTGCTGGAGTGATGCCGTCTGGTCCAGGTGACTTGAAGGGCTCAAAGCTATTAATAGCCCAGCTTATTCTGGATCTCTCAGTCAACAAGCTAGCGACGCTCGCAGTCCACTCGCTCTCTTGTTGGTCCTGCTGATCCTCTGGTTCTGTTAGAGAGTTCCCCGGGAAATGTGTGTCGAGCAGTACATTGAGCGACTGCTCGCTGTTTTTGGTCCAATTATTTGCCTCATCCTGCAAGTAACCCACTGTACAGGGTGAAGCTGATAATATTTTCCTCAGCCTTGCGGCGTCGGAGACGTTTTCCACTTCGCCACAGAAGGTATACCAAGAGCGTCTTTGCGCCTTTCTAAGCTCCTTCTTATAGATCTTGAGTTGCTCTTTATAGGCATCCCAAACATTAGCGACCCCTGTAGATTTAGCCTTGTTGAATAGCTTGTTGCAGGTCTTTTTAATAGCCGTTAGCTCAGAAGTACCTTGTTTTTGGACACGCTTCTCCAAGGGAACTATTGAATGATGTGGTGATATGCTCGACCAGATGATCCAGACCGGCTTTGTCATTCGGTTGGTACAGAAGTTTGGAGTTGAGTACTTTCTTGAAATTCTTTTCATACAGGTGCCAGTTTGTCTTTCTCACATTTCTGTGGACGGCAGGTTCAGGCGCTTTTTCAGCGAGTTAGAACTCAATATAATGGTGATCTGAGAATGAGTGGTCGTCCAGTACATTCCACCCAATAATTTTGTCTGACAGCCGGTCAGTAGCAAACGTTACGTCGAGTACTTCTTGTCTGTCTTTAATTGTAAAGGTCGGTTTATTACCTATGTTACAAATACTTAGGTTGGTAGTTAGAATAAAGTCAAGAAGCGAATCACCCCTATTGTTTATATCCGTACTACCCCAGATAGTATGATGAGCGTTCATGTCTGCGCCAACAATCAGCTCGACCTCGTCAGATGTTGCTTCTTCTACTACTTCCCTGAATAGAGCAGTCGGTACTACAGCTTCATAAGGCAAGTAACTGGAGACCACCCAATATATGCGATTACCGATCTCCAGACTAGCAGATGTTTGGCCTTTACCACTTAAATTAGCCAGGAGAAAGATACTTAGATCTTTCCTGGCCAAAATGCAGGTTCTTTGAGTGCCTTCACAGTTGGCCACAAGCAGTTTAAAGTTGGGTGTCCTGATACCGCACACCCTTCCTCCCACTGCGTAGGGCTCCTGTATCAGGACGATGTCTACTGCACCTGTGGACAGGCGCAGCAATAGAGCCGCTGAGGCTGCTTTAGCGTGATGGAGGTTAATCTGTAAAATTATTACCATCATTGGTAATTGACAGATTAACTTCCACCCCGACAAGGGTGTTATCGAACTCTTCGTCCGTATCATCGAGAAGCGTGTCCCCGCCAGATGCGTCAAAGAGTCCGGAGACTCCCCTCAGCCCCCCTGTGTCAGAAGTAGAGCTTTCGTCCTCAGAGTAGGACGTTACAGATCTTCTGTTAGAGTTGGAGTCACCCGAAATAATGGGCGTGGATACCTCCGCACTTCCACTGTGGGACCTATATCCTGCTTGTATACCTTCAAGACTATAGTCTCGAAGCCATACTGTAAGGTTGCACTTGCACGTTGTATATGGGAGGTGGATTCAGCGTTAAGGATCAAATTCACCTGCCGCTTTTTACCATCCTTCATTGAAGGGCTTGGTGAGTGTCCTGTTGATAGTGACATTTGGGCCTCTTGCCTTTTTCGTGGGCAGGGGTTCATCAGGTGATCTGATTCTTTTGACTTTATTAGCCGTTAACACAGCTGAATTTGTGGCTCTTTCAGCCGACTGATTGGCCTTAGAAGCATCTAAGACGCCTTTAGCCCAGGTAAGTGACTCTTTCTGTTTTTCGGTAAGAGCCGAAACCTCAACAGCCTCCAACTTCGTCAGAACTCTGAGCGCTATCCTGTGCTCATTGTGTTTCCGTTTTGACGGTCGGACATGAGGTTTTCCCCTCACCGTACCACCTGTTGTGAGTACTGGGGGAAATTTTCACCATGTTTGGTGTGGTCGGCTTTGGCCAAGACCAACGGACGGACAGTAGGACGATTGGGGAACCCCGCTCCATCGGAACGCGAAGGCATGCCTGAAAGGTTAGTTGCTTCAGTGGAGGATTAGCAGAGGAAGTGTTGGGCATACACGATTTAGTCAATATTTAGAAACAAAAGGGACATTGGAAAATTATTTATCTCAAAATAGTTGGAATATTTTTTGGGATCTTTGAAAAAACCACATCTCGCAGTCCTTTTCTGTAAGCTTTGTGCTTCCAGACAGGGATTGAGAAGAGAGGTCGGCTATTTTGAGATAAATAATTCTCCAAGGACCCCTATATTTCTGTTTTTGGACTGAAAAGTGTTTTCGAAGCAGACTGTTGTACTTTCTTTCTCGAAGTAACTAGTTTTCTGATTTCCCAGAAAACTTCGTGGCCGAATATCTCAAAAATATGAGCTAACGCAATTCTTTAAAATTTTGCTGAACCACGGTTCTGGAGTTATGCTAAAATATGTGTTTAAACCTCTCTATTTTTGAATATAATAGTATATCGCGAGAACTAGAGTCAATTCAAAGGAAACACGTTTCATCCTGAGAACAACTGTATTATTATATATATCAAAATCAACTTCAAAATCTAATGCCGCAACAAATTTTGACCAGAGTGTTTACTCTCGTAACTTTTGTGTAAAATACATATTGTGGACCATTCTCATTATAAAAATATTAACAATAAACTGTATACAAAATTATTATTTAATGTTTATAATTTTATTCTGTAACATTTTATCTGTTCTTGCGAAATCGGTCAATTTTTTGTACTCCTCCTCGTGGGGTCCCTCTGTTTACAAATCTTGTTAGAGTTGTGGACCCAAGACATGCTGTTATGCGTCTTCTGTTGAGCAGACTTTGAATTAGTCTGATCAAACTAGAGTTAACATTAAGATGTGACAGTGCCGCAATTACTGCATCTGTGTGAATGTTGTTAAAAGCCCCTTCTATGTCAAGAAATGCCACCATGGTGAATTCCTTGAAATGCAGGGACGATTCGACAGTGCTCACAAGTTCGTGCAGGGCTGATTCTGTAGATTTCCCCTTATTGTAAGCATGTTGGTTCACTGACAGGAGTTTTGTATCCAGGTTTTCCCTAATGAAATAATCTGAAAGTCTTTCCAGACCTTTCAATAGGAAGGAGGATAGGCTAATTGGTCTGAAGTCTTTTGGCCTAGTGTGTGATATCTTCCCCGCTTTTGGTATGAATACCACTTTGGTATCCCTCCATCGATTCGGGATGTATGAAAGCCTGATACAGCCTACATAAATTTTCTCCAGCCAGGGGATAATGTATTTCAACATTTTCTGCATTTCTGCTGGAGTGATGCCGTCTGGTCCAGGTGACTTGAAGGGCTCAAAGCTATTAATAGCCCAGCTTATTCTGGATCTCTCAGTCAACAAGCTAGCGACGCTCGCAGTCCACTCGCTCTCTTGTTGGTCCTGCTGATCCTCTGGTTCTGTTAGAGAGTTCCCCGGGAAATGTGTGTCGAGCAGTACATTGAGCGACTGCTCGCTGTTTTTGGTCCAATTATTTGCCTCATCCTGCAAGTAACCCACTGTACAGGGTGAAGCTGATAATATTTTCCTCAGCCTTGCGGCGTCGGAGACGTTTTCCACTTCGCCACAGAAGGTATACCAAGAGCGTCTTTGCGCCTTTCTAAGCTCCTTCTTATAGATCTTGAGTTGCTCTTTATAGGCATCCCAAACATTAGCGACCCCTGTAGATTTAGCCTTGTTGAATAGCTTGTTGCAGGTCTTTTTAATAGCCGTTAGCTCAGAAGTACCTTGTTTTTGGACACGCTTCTCCAAGGGAACTATTGAATGATGTGGTGATATGCTCGACCAGATGATCCAGACCGGCTTTGTCATTCGGTTGGTACAGAAGTTTGGAGTTGAGTACTTTCTTGAAATTCTTTTCATACAGGTGCCAGTTTGTCTTTCTCACATTTCTGTGGACGGCAGGTTCAGGCGCTTTTTCAGCGAGTTAGAACTCAATATAATGGTGATCTGAGAATGAGTGGTCGTCCAGTACATTCCACCCAATAATTTTGTCTGACAGCCGGTCAGTAGCAAACGTTACGTCGAGTACTTCTTGTCTGTCTTTAATTGTAAAGGTCGGTTTATTACCTATGTTACAAATACTTAGGTTGGTAGTTAGAATAAAGTCAAGAAGCGAATCACCCCTATTGTTTATATCCGTACTACCCCAGATAGTATGATGAGCGTTCATGTCTGCGCCAACAATCAGCTCGACCTCGTCAGATGTTGCTTCTTCTACTACTTCCCTGAATAGAGCAGTCGGTACTACAGCTTCATAAGGCAAGTAACTGGAGACCACCCAATATATGCGATTACCGATCTCCAGACTAGCAGATGTTTGGCCTTTACCACTTAAATTAGCCAGGAGAAAGATACTTAGATCTTTCCTGGCCAAAATGCAGGTTCTTTGAGTGCCTTCACAGTTGGCCACAAGCAGTTTAAAGTTGGGTGTCCTGATACCGCACACCCTTCCTCCCACTGCGTAGGGCTCCTGTATCAGGACGATGTCTACTGCACCTGTGGACAGGCGCAGCAATAGAGCCGCTGAGGCTGCTTTAGCGTGATGGAGGTTAATCTGTAAAATTATTACCATCATTGGTAATTGACAGATTAACTTCCACCCCGACAAGGGTGTTATCGAACTCTTCGTCCGTATCATCGAGAAGCGTGTCCCCGCCAGATGCGTCAAAGAGTCCGGAGACTCCCCTCAGCCCCCCTGTGTCAGAAGTAGAGCTTTCGTCCTCAGAGTAGGACGTTACAGATCTTCTGTTAGAGTTGGAGTCACCCGAAATAATGGGCGTGGATACCTCCGCACTTCCACTGTGGGACCTATATCCTGCTTGTATACCTTCAAGACTATAGTCTCGAAGCCATACTGTAAGGTTGCACTTGCACGTTGTATATGGGAGGTGGATTCAGCGTTAAGGATCAAATTCACCTGCCGCTTTTTACCATCCTTCATTGAAGGGCTTGGTGAGTGTCCTGTTGATAGTGACATTTGGGCCTCTTGCCTTTTTCGTGGGCAGGGGTTCATCAGGTGATCTGATTCTTTTGACTTTATTAGCCGTTAACACAGCTGAATTTGTGGCTCTTTCAGCCGACTGATTGGCCTTAGAAGCATCTAAGACGCCTTTAGCCCAGGTAAGTGACTCTTTCTGTTTTTCGGTAAGAGCCGAAACCTCAACAGCCTCCAACTTCGTCAGAACTCTGAGCGCTATCCTGTGCTCATTGTGTTTCCGTTTTGACGGTCGGACATGAGGTTTTCCCCTCACCGTACCACCTGTTGTGAGTACTGGGGGAAATTTTCACCATGTTTGGTGTGGTCGGCTTTGGCCAAGACCAACGGACGGACAGTAGGACGATTGGGGAACCCCGCTCCATCGGAACGCGAAGGCATGCCTGAAAGGTTAGTTGCTTCAGTGGAGGATTAGCAGAGGAAGTGTTGGGCATACACGATTTAGTCAATATTTAGAAACAAAAGGGACATTGGAAAATTATTTATCTCAAAATAGTTGGAATATTTTTTGGGATCTTTGAAAAAACCACATCTCGCAGTCCTTTTCTGTAAGCTTTGTGCTTCCAGACAGGGATTGAGAAGAGAGGTCGGCTATTTTGAGATAAATAATTCTCCAAGGACCCCTATATTTCTGTTTTTGGACTGAAAAGTGTTTTCGAAGCAGACTGTTGTACTTTCTTTCTCGAAGTAACTAGTTTTCTGATTTCCCAGAAAACTTCGTGGCCGAATATCTCAAAAATATGAGCTAACGCAATTCTTTAAAATTTTGCTGAACCACGGTTCTGGAGTTATGCTAAAATATGTGTTTAAACCTCTCTATTTTTGAATATAATAGTATATCGCGAGAACTAGAGTCAATTCAAAGGAAACACGTTTCATCCTGAGAACAACTGTATTATTATATATATCAAAATCAACTTCAAAATCTAATGCCGCAACAAATTTTGACCAGAGTGTTTACTCTCGTAACTTTTGTGTAAAATACATATTGTGGACCATTCTCATTATAAAAATATTAACAATAAACTGTATACAAAATTATTATTTAATGTTTATAATTTTATTCTGTAACATTTTATCTGTTCTTGCGAAATCGGTCAATTTTTTGTATGGAAATGTTAGATTCGGAAATAACACCGGCACTACAGGATAGTGGAATACTATGTTTACCACTTCATTTGCACAACTTTAAATATTGGTCTGAGACCATACATATCTTCGTAAAATTATAAAACGATTTAGCTTCGCTAGTTACGTCCGCAATATAATGTTATCTGGAACAAAGTTGACAAAAAAAAACATTTTGATTGCAAATGGTCATTTCGTTCTGTATTATGTTATAGCCCCATAGAAGGTTTCCAAACGATTTTATTTCTTTACGTCGTAGATGCCGAGGCCCTCAAATAAATGCAATGAAATTTGACAAGATGCAGTGCAATTGAACCTAGAGCCCATAAACAAATCCTTTTTGTTTATGTTTTTTATAATCTTCATGGAAACGTCCCACTAGATATGAAATTTTAAAGCCTTAGAAACAATGAGTAATTACAGATTAGGCTGTTATTTGCTTGCCTACGTTTAATGTTACACATTAGTAATCGTCAAAACATTCATACAATTCAAAACTTGGTCTGCCAAAACGCAGATGTCACGCACTATTTATATCCTACAAACACTGTTGTACAGAGAAGAGAGCCACGGTTTATTATAACGATCGGAATATAATCTCTATAGAAGTCGGTCACTAGAGCCCATAAACAAATCCTTTTTGTTTATGTTTTTTATAATCTTCATGGAAACGTCCCACTAGATATGAAATTTTAATGCCTTAGAAACAATGAGTAATTACAGATTAGGCTGTTATTTGCTTGCCTACGTTTAATGTTACACATTAGTAATCGTCAAAACATTCATACAATTCAAAACTTGGTCTGCCAAAACGCAGATGTCACGCACTATTTATATCCTACAAACACTGTTGTACAGAGAAGAGAGCCACGGTTTATTATAACGATCGGAATATAATCACTATAGAAGTCGGTCACTTCTTGATGCTCTAAAGAAAACATTTTTCAACAGATTTGGCTGAAACTACGCATATTGTATATATATCATGTATATTTGTATGGCGATCTCTAATTCATTTGCCAGATGTGTCTCTTGGCAAAATGTTTCGAAAAATGGTAATACTTCAAATACACTCACAGATGACTGCTGCAATATTGATCTTGGAAAATCTAAATTTTGTATATGTATTTTAAAGCAATGAAAAATACGCTAGGTAGTCAAAAATTTTAAAAGAAAACCTATTCAGTTTCTATTTTTCAGATATTCGACCACGATGTTTGCTGGGAAATCTGCGATGTTATTTAGGGGGAGAATTTACAGCTGAGGACTTTGGAATACCGGTATTAGTCTAAGGAACAAAATAAAGAAGACCCTTAGATAATTATTTGTCCTAAAACGTTTCAAATTTAAAAATGCGACAATATACACTATGCCACAGAAATCCACTAAGGACATATATTGTATACATTTAAAGAAAATCACTTCGTTCAAAATGTATAAAATTCATTTAGCAACTTTTGTGGCATAGTGTACATATTAGCAAGTTATTTAATTTTGTATTATATACATTTTTATTTTTTTTATTATATAAGTGGTAAAAACAGATTTCATATCAAATTAAATAAAGTTTGAAGGCAAATTCGTTGACATCTTGCTCGTTAGGAATGCGTACTTCAGAGACGTTCACACCTAAAAATGTACTAATATAGAATAAAATATAAAGCATTAGTGCAACATTATTTTTTTGTGTAATAAATGAACAAATAAATATCTGTGGTCACAAGCAATAATAGGGCAAAAATCATGCTTTAGAGAATCGATCAAGAATTAGGAGAATACGATAGCATATATAACGGAAATCTTTCTGAAGTCGACTTGGGCGGTTATCGATTATGACCACATATATATTATGAGACCTCCAACCCATGGCCAAAGTATATGACAAATAAGCAAAATGATCTTTAAAACATTTGTCGGCAAAATAGTGTGGCACAATTCTACATGTATTACGATGTTGTTGTATCAATTTTGGTCATGTTTGTTGTTATAACTACGGATGGTGTATGTTGTTGCAGCGACGGCTGGTGTTTTTGTTGTACGGTGAGTGCCGATAACCGTTTTTACACTTTACATCAAAGCCATACACCCTGGCCTTAGCTGAGTATCGTAAATATAAAAACATTTTCGATACCCATCAGGTGAAGGATTTTTGCCAGCCACACTGGCAATTTGTATTAGCAATGAAGAACCCTTAGAGGGTGGTAATCCTCCACAGAGTTATCATCACAAATCCATTGCATTACCAGCGGCCTTTGTATTAGCAATGAGGAACCCTTAGAGGGTGGTAATCCTCCACAGGGTCATCATCAAAAATCCGCAGGTACCAATTTGAAGTCATACATATGGGCATGGCTTCCCTCTTAGTAAGGGGTTGATGAATAATGTAATAAATGGACATCGGCCATAAATACTCTGTCCGTGATTTTAATGTAAACCACGGCCATCACGATGCTCCAGAAAAAGCCTCTGGTCAGACTTCGTAGATTTAACTACTACCAGCTTCACCCCGTACGATGCGGGACTGGTCACCCTATCAGTAAGAAAAGCTGCGGCCGTGGGATGGTTAGCGTAAGCATGAACGTTCTGAATGCATACTGCGTAGGTATGCACCTATCACCGTGAAGAGCGAGGTCCACCTCGAACTCTTCCGTTCGGATACGGTGAACGGCACCCAGTTTTAAAGCTTCGCCCGGCTGAGCCCCCAACAAGACCTAGGTCTTTTAACACATGGGACTGACTGAGTCAAACCCATGTGCCCGTGGTACCAAAAACCTCTGGTCAGGTTTCGTAGCAGAACTACTCCCAGTTTCGGTTCTACGCAACACGGGGACTGGTAACCCGTGTACATACCATCGAATTACAGACGAGAGCCAATGATTCCATGTGCCATAATCGGACCACCATCTGAACGCCGGACTGTAAACGACCAAAGCTCGGTTCAAATCCATATTCTACAAAAAAACGGAGAATAAATTATTTTTATAATATAGTTTCACGAATAGTAGGGAATAAAGCAATTGATATAGTGGTATTAGTTTTGTAATGCTCACATTTAAAAAATACTTCTCAATATGAATAAGCTCAAATCAGCTGGCGTGGCGATCTGCTGGTACTGAGCGGCGGGAATATTCTTAGACAGTGGACTGTAATTAGGAGATGTTGTAGGTGAAAATATTCCTCAAACCCAGATGAATAATTTCACACAAAGCGAAAGGGAAGAGAAGTAGGGAAAAAAACACAAGTATTAAATTTTTGTTTCCATTTTATTGGAGACGAGTTGAGATGCTCACCCTTTTTATTTTTTCAGCCAAGTGAACGAGAAACATATTTTTTCTCACCAAGTTAGTTTGACATTTAATTTGTAACAGTAATTTCGGACTATTAATTCACAATAGTCTTATTCTTAATCTACTACAATTCATATTCTTATACCTAGAGTTGCTTATACTAATAACATAATTGTACGACAAATCAAATTTGTCCGTGGCCCCGGCCTTGCACCTGTGCAACAGGTGATGTAACGCACAAGACCGAGGCAAGGGAGATAATCGCCTTCGATAAGATGCGCTGGTTGGGAATCGGGTGGATCTGTGGGGCATCCTGTTGGAATCCTTGGCGGCACTGCTGTCGGCATGGGTTTTGGTGTTGCGGTTGAGGACGCTGTTATGGTTGTTGTCGGCGAGGCTGTCGGCGACGAGCGGGTTGTTGATGACCTGGTGGATGGCGAGTTGTAAGTGGGCGCATGGATGGACGCCGGTCTGGTGAAGGACGGCGAGTTGGCTGCGGACGGCGATGTGATGGTGAAGGGCTGCGTCCAGGTGAATAGTTTCCTGGCGGAGGGAATTCTGGCCAGTCTGCTTGCCTTGGAGGGGAGTGGTGTGAAGGCGGGAGAATCGGCGAATCGAAACGGATGGGGTTTCGACTCATTCGATTCCGTCGAATTGAGGCATCGGGAAGTCTTTGCTGCGCCCGCGCTTCTAGCCTTGCCAAAATGCTGGACCGCTCCGGTCTGGTCGGGGATATGGTGCGCCCCGAGGCCGAACTATCTCCTACAGGTTCGGGGTGCAGCATCGTGTGGTGTCGACATCCACATTTTCGGCACGTCACCTGGGAGTGACAATCCTCCACCGTGTGACTTCTGGCCAAGCAGTTCCTGCTGTAGGAGTGGGTCCGGATGACCGAGCGCCGGCTCGAGACCCTCATAAGGACGAAGTCCGGGCAGTATCGCAGCGAGTGGCGCTGATTACACAGTACCCACTGGTATAACTCGCTCACGATACTGGGGGCTGCGCTTCTGGCTCTGAAATGAGAGTGATCTTAGTATCTGTTTGGAATATGAGGTGAAAGGGAATGAAATGAAAGGTAATGTATGAGATGAGAATAAATATGTGGAACGAGCTAGAAGCGATTATTTATGAGTTGGAAATTGGTTGACTAAGGAAAGGTAGATAGCATAATTTTACAATTGGCCTAGTAAGTGTACCAGAAGCAGTTTGGATATCAGCGACTCTTATATTTTTATCTGAACCATCATGCGTTGTACTATTCTTCCGAGACGCCAGTCGCTTGGGGGAAGTAAATCATCTATAATTACTACAAGATCTCCAGCTTGCAGATTTTGAACCGTGTTTTTCCATTTATAACGCTTGTGTAGTGCTTTTAGGTAGTCATTCTTCCATAGTAGAGCAAATTGGTGATGGATCGCTTTCAATTTTAGCCATCTGTTAGTGAGGGATATGTTATTGGATATTGGCTCCCGAAAGGACATTATGGGTGACCCTTTTAGAAAATGTCCTGGGGTCAATGCTGTTAAATCTGACGGATCCTCGGAAACAGCTGACATTGGTCGTGAATTGAGAACTCCTTCTAGTCTGGCCAGTACGGTCGCAAATTGCTCAAAGGTAAATCGGTGGGCACCAGCGATTCTTTTAAAGTGGTGTTTGAAACTTTTTACAGCGGACTCCTAAAGTCCGCCCATATGTGGTGCATGAGAGGGTATAAATTGCCATTCAAATCCATGAGACGAGTATTTATCAGAAAGATCACTGGCGGTTGTTTGGATGAATTTTGAAAATTGTTGTAGTAGATTACGGCTTGCCCCGATAAAATTTCTTCCATTACCACAAACTACACGATAGGGTAGTCCTCGCCTCCCAACGAAACGCGAGAATGCCGCCTCGAAGGCTGCGGAGGATAATTCAGAGCAGGGTTCTAAATGAATGGCTTTGATTGAAAAGCATATGAAAATGCATGCGTATCCCTTTATGAGTGGGGATCGCAGTACTGAAGAACTTTTCAGTTCGAAAGGTCCAGCGAAATCTATGCCGGTAATATGAAACGGAGGCGTAATCGTACATCTTTCTGGGGGTAAAGGGGCCATTATTTGTGAGCAGGGTTTATGCTTATAAATGATGCATGTTTTGCACTTATGTATTATGCTCTTTATCCTTGGTTTGAGACGAGATATATTGAGCAGAATGAGCAAGGAAAGTGTGCAAGTGTATGAGATATAGATGACAGAGACGAGAGTTGCCAGGAAGAATGACGGGATATCGCTCATTGTAAGGCAGTGGCGCATCGACCAGTCTTCCATTAACACGTAATACTTGGTTCGAGTCGACAAATGGGTTTAAATTCTTTAAGCTGCTTTTATCTGGTACACTTCGGCCCTAACTAACATATTGTAATCATTCTCTAAATATCTTTTTTGAGCTAGAGATATTAAGCGATTTTTTGTGAAATTGACTTCCGATTGTGATAGCGAAACAGAGTTTGGCCGTCTCCTGATTCGGCCAACACAGTTATTATAAGAACGAAATATGTACGAGATCACCCGTAAGGCTCGCGTATATGACGAAAACCGGAATACTATATCCGGTTCATCTGTAATTTCATGAAGTGTTTGTGAAACTAGCGGATTTTTCTTCGGCCATTCGGAGGCGGGATTCGTTAATCATCTTGGCCCATTAAACCATAATGTGTTTATTGCTAGATCTTGTGGTCTACAACCCCTCGTGCCGAGGTCGGCTGGATTATCGTGTGTGGGAACATGCCGCCAAATAGAATTGGGAACAAGATCGTGTATTTGAGAGGTTCTGTTTGCGACATAAGTTTCCCATGTCCAAGGGGGTTTGGAAAGCCACCCAAGGACAATCGAGGAATCTGTCCATAATGTGATATTATCAATTTTAAAGGCAAAAGTTGAAGTAACGTAATGAACTAACGTTGCGAGAAGGTGTGTTCCATTGAGCTCTAATCGGGGCAAACATACTGGCTTGAGAGGGGCGACTTTGCTTTTTGCTATTAATAAGTTTGAGAACACAACAGACTTTTCCGTCTGGCATCTTAAATAGACACTTGCGCAAAATGCCGCTGGTGATGCATCGGAGAATCCATGGATCTCGATACTATCAGTAGGGCAATATTGAACCCATCTAGGAATAGAAATTGCGTCTATGTGTCCTAGATCAGATACTAGAGCATCCCACTTTTGCTGGGAATCTGGGCTAATCTTATCATCCCATCCCAGACCTTCCAGCCAAAGCTGTTGCATCAAACTTTTTGATCTAATGACCACAGGAGAGACCCATCCGGCTGGGTCGAACAGCTGGGCTACGATCGATAGGACTTGACGTTTCGTTGTGAATTTATTTTTTTTGAATAGGACCAAGGGCGTAAGTGAAGGCGTCAGTCAATGCATTCCACTTTATACCAAGTGTTTTTGTTGAACTGGCTTCATGTAACCGGAGAAATTCAGAGTCATAAGATAGATGTGAGAGGAGTCTTGGTTCATTTGCAGTGACCTTTTTGAGAGGGAAGCCTGCATTTTTGAGTACTGTTATAAGATCAGTTTGGGCCTTAACCGCTTCTTCGATTGAGAAGATATCGTCAAAATATGTTTCTGTTTTAAGTATCTTCGAAACATGGGGGTATTGACTTTCACAATCTGATGCTAACTGCCGCAACGTGCGTGTGGCAAGAAAGGGAGCACAATTGACACCGAAAGTTACGGTATTTAATTGAAAATCTTTTATGGATTCTTCCGAATTTCGGCGAAATAGAATTCCAAATTCTGGGAAAATCGGTTCAGATTTAAATATAGCCACCATAAAAATATTTCACCCGATTTAACATTTAAGCGCTGTAGAAATCGTGTTTTATATCCGATCCGTACGAAATTTAACAGAGAGAGTTTTCTTATTACATGTATGAACACTGCCAAATTCGGGGAAAATCGGTTCAGATTTAGATATAGCCCCCATATATATGTTTCACCCGATTTAACATTTAAGCGCTGTAGAAATCATGTTTTATATCCGATCAGTACGAAAATCGGCAGAGAGAGTTTGCTTATTACATGTATGAACACTGCCAAATTCGGGAAAAATCGGTTCAGATTTTAACATAGTCCCAATATATATGTTACACCCGATTTGACATGTAAGCGCTGTAGAAACCGTGTTTTATATCCGATCAGTACGAAAATCGGCAGAGAGAGTTTGCTTATTACATGTATGAACACTGCCAAATTCTTATCGCAATGCCCATTTTCGCATTGGTATGTAAGTGTCTTTCCTTACTGGTTTTATTCTGGACTATTATTTGCAAAACAAATATTTATTTATTTAAGTACTCAGAAAATATCAACACTTTAATTTTAAGTCAAGTTTTATAGTTTTCACTGAATCAAAGTTAATGTTTTCTTAAATTTTAAATTTTCGTAAAATTTTTTATATTTGAAATCATACAATCTTCCATAATGATTCATTGCTTGATGGATTGACAACAAATTATGACTTGAAATAAATATAAATTAAAAATGATTGATTTTAAACAAATGTTTTTATTCTTATGTCATTGTAAATTGAAAGGTACAACTCGAAATCAAAGAAAAATTTAATTCGAATTATCTACAACATTTTGAAAATATTTTTTAAACAAATTATATTTGAAGAAATTCCTAAACAATAATTTTACTTGTATATGAACGCATATTTTATTTGAGGAAATTAGTTCGCAAAAATATTTTGTTGTAATATATTAATATAAGCGTTACAAATAAATTTTATTGATTTTAAAATAAAATAGATTTGCTCAGAAATATATAATATTTAAAAATGTGTGTTTCAAATATATTTTCCTTCGATTCAAACCTATCAAAAATGGCGATTTTGCCTCGTGTACACGTATTTTGTTTTTAATAATGGAATCGTTTGGGCGAAACCACACCCAATAATTCTCTATCGCCCATTTTTGTTTGGGTGTTAACTATTTCCGTTAAATACATTCATGGTGAATTTGAAAACAATTCATTAAATGATTCTGTAGATATTTCGTTATCAATAATGTCCACCTATTCAATATCATACATCCTTTGTTGGATCACTCATATTGTAGATATGACCTATCATGTGGATGTACCAGAATTTGCCGATACATTTTTTGGATGTCCCCACTGATTACATATTGATACTTCCTCCAATTAAGTATGGTAGAGGTTAGATCGGATTGCAAGGTAGGCCCTATGTGGAGAACATCATTTAGTGAGTTTCCAGATTTAGTTTAGTTTAGACGCGTTAAATACTACTCTACTAAATAAAATGAATTGCAATTTTCCTCCAAACTCATTTCGCGAGAAGAGGTTTCTTCCATATGATTCATTGATATATATTCGTTCAAAACTGCGTTGTATTGGGATTCCAATTCGGGGTCCTTTTCTCCATGCGTGAATATTGCGCTAGAGCTATAAATCTAGATGAGCCGAGACATAATGAATCCGCAAATTCGTTCTTAAATGGTAGTCTCACCTTCCTCGCAAAATTTGTCTTCAGCAGAGATGTATGGAGGCTTAGGAATTTCTTCCTGTTCCCAAAATTTGCGTAAAGTATCACAAAGAGAAGATTCTTCGGACTCTACTACATTTGTTGAAAAAGAATTGATGGTCTCAGTTTTCATTGGACCGCTGAGAACCCATCCGAATATTGTGTTATATGCTGACGTATTACCACAAATATTCTTCCTGATGCTCTCAAGATTAATGAATCTCTCGGCATCATTGCCCAAAATCATATCTATTTGAGACGACTTATTAAAATTTGGGTCTGCCAGATCTAGATCCTCAAGATCTGCAGGATTGGATATTTCAAAGGAGACTGAAGGAAGCTTCTTTGTCACCTTAGGTAAGATTATGGCAGAAATTGTGGAACGCATATTCTGGTTTTTAGCGACTATCACCAACTGACATTCTTTATCAGAGGTTTGTCTCTGACCACCAACCGCCAACTATATCAAATTGAGACTTGGTAGTGGGAATTTGCAATCTGCTCCGAATTTTCTCGGAGAGGAACTAATGCTGTTCGTAGCAGAATCATGTCATTGTTTGAGGAAAAATTCGCTTGAATATGAGAAGAGCGGTTTTGCTGAAAAGTCGCTTCCAATTTTAGCCATCTGTTAGTGGGGGATATGTTATTGGATATTGGCTCCCGAAAGGACATTATGGGTGACCCTTTTAGAAAATGTCCTGGGGTCAATGCTGTTAAATCTGACGGATCCTCGGAAACAGCTGACATTGGTCGTGAATTGAGAACTCCTTCTAGTCTGGCCAGTACGGTCGCAAATTGCTCAAAGGTAAATCGGTGGGCACCAGCGATTCTTTTAAAGTGGTGTTTGAAACTTTTTACAGCGGACTCCTAAAGTCCGCCCATATGTGGTGCATGAGAGGGTATAAATTGCCATTCAAATCCATGAGACGAGTATTTATCAGAAAGATCACTGGCGGTTGTTTGGATGAATTTTGAAAATTGTTGTAGTAGATTACGGCTTGCCCCGATAAAATTTCTTCCATTACCACAAACTACACGATAGGGTAGTCCTCGCCCAACGAAACGCGAGAATGCCGCCTCGAAGGCTGCGGAGGATAATTCAGAGCAGGGTTCTAAATGAATGGCTTTGATTGAAAAGCATATGAAAATGCATGCGTATCCCTTTATGAGTGGGGATCGCCGTACTGAAGAACTTTTCAGTTCGAAAGGTCCAGCGAAATCTATGCCGGTAATATGAAACGGAGGCGTAATCGTACATCTTTCTGGGGGTAAAGGGGCCATTATTTGTGAGCAGGGTTTATGCTTATAAATGATGCATGTTTTGCACTTATGTATTATGCTCTTTATCCTTGGTTTGAGACGAGATATATTGAGCAGAATGATCAAGGAAAGTGTGCAAGTGTATGAGATATAGATGACAGAGACGAGAGTTGCCAGGAAGAATGACGGGATATCGCTCATTGTAAGGCAGTGGCGCATCGACCAGTCTTCCATTAACACGTAATACTTGGTTCGAGTCGACAAATGGGTTTAAATTCTTTAAGCTGCTTTTATCTGGTACACTTCGGCCCTAACTAACATATTGTAATCATTCTCTAAATATCTTTTTTGAGCTAGAGATATTAAGCGATTTTTTGTGAAATTGACTTCCGATTGTGAGAGCGAAACAGAGTTTGGCCGTCTCCTGATTCGGCCAACACAGTTATTATAAAAACGAAATATGTACGAGATCACCCGTAAGGCTCGCGTATATGACGAAAACCGGAATACTATATCCGGTTCATCTGTAATTTCATGAAGTGTTTGTGAAACTAGCGGATTTTTCTTCGGCCATTCGGAGGCGGGATTCGTTAATCATCTTGGCCCATTAAACCATAATGTGTTTATTGCTAGATCTTGTGGTCTACAACCTCTCGTGCCGAGGTCGGCTGGATTATCGTGTGTGGGAACATGCCGCCAAATAGAATTGGGAACAAGATCGTGTATTTGAGAGGTTCTGTTTGCGACATAAGTTTCCCATGTCCAAGGGGGTTTGGAAAGCCACCCAAGGACAATCGAGGAATCTGTCCATAATGTGATATTATCAATTTTAAAGGCAAAAGTTGAAGTAACGTAATGAACTAACGTTGCGAGAAGGTGTGTTCCATTGAGCTCTAATCGGGGCAAACATACTGGCTTGAGAGGGGCGACTTTGCTTTTTGCTATTAATAAGTTTGAGAACACAACAGACTTTTCCGTCTGGCATCTTAAATAGACACTTGCGCAAAATGCCGCTGGTGATGCATCGGAGAATCCATGGATCTCGATACTATCAGTAGGGCAATATTGAACCCATCTAGGAATAGAAATTGCGTCTATGTGTCCTAGATCAGATACTAGAGCATCCCACTTTTGCTGGGAATCTGGGCTAATCTTATCATCCCATCCCAGACCTTCCAGCCAAAGCTGTTGCATCAAACTTTTTGATCTAATGACCACAGGAGAGACCCATCCGGCTGGGTCGAACAGCTGGGCTACGATCGATAGGACTTGACGTTTCGTTGTGAATTTATTTTTTTTGAATAGGACCAAGGGCGTAAGTGAAGGCGTCAGTCAATGCATTCCACTTTATACCAAGTGTTTTTGTTGAACTGGCTTCATGTAACCGGAGAAATTCAGAGTCATAAGATAGATGTGAGAGGAGTCTTGGTTCATTTGCAGTGACCTTTTTGAGAGGGAAGCCTGCATTTTTGAGTACTGTTATAAGATCAGTTTGGGCCTTAACCGCTTCTTCGATTGAGAAGATATCGTCAAAATATGTTTCTGTTTTAAGTATCTTCGAAACATGGGGGTATTGACTTTCACAATCTGATGCTAACTGCCGCAACGTGTGTGTGGCAAGAAAGGGAGCACAATTGACACCGAAAGTTACGGTATTTAATTGAAAATCTTTTATGGATTCTTCCGAATTTCGGCGAAATAGAATTCCAAATTCTGGGAAAATCGGTTCAGATTTAAATATAGCCACCATAAAAATATTTCACCCGATTTAACATTTAAGCGCTGTAGAAATCGTGTTTTATATCCGATCCGTACGAAATTTAACAGAGAGAGTTTTCTTATTACATGTATGAACACTGCCAAATTCGGGGAAAATCGGTTCAGATTTAGATATAGCCCCCATATATATGTTTCACCCGATTTAACATTTAAGCGCTGTAGAAATCATGTTTTATATCCGATCAGTACGAAAATCGGCAGAGAGAGTTTGCTTATTACATGTATGAACACTGCCAAATTCGGGAAAAATCGGTTCAGATTTTAACATAGTCCCAATATATATGTTACACCCGATTTGACATGTAAGCGCTGTAGAAACCGTGTTTTATATCCGATCAGTACGAAAATCGGCAGAGAGAGTTTGCTTATTACATGTATGAACACTGCCAAATTCTTATCGCAATGCCCATTTTCGCATTGGTATGTAAGTGTCTTTCCTTACTGGTTTTTATTCTGGACTATTATTTGCAAAACAAATATTTATTTATTTAAGTACTCAGAAAATATCAACACTTTAATTTTAAGTCAAGTTTTATAGTTTTCACTGAATCAAAGTTAATGTTTTCTTAAATTTTAAATTTTCGTAAAATTTTTTATATTTGAAATCATACAATCTTCCATAATGATTCATTGCTTGATGGATTGACAACAAATTATGACTTGAAATAAATATAAATTAAAAATGATTGATTTTAAACAAATGTTTTTATTCTTATGTCATTGTAAATTGAAAGGTACAACTCGAAATCAAAGAAAAATTTAATTCGAATTATCTACAACATTTTGAAAATATTTTTTAAACAAATTATATTTGAAGAAATTCCTAAACAATAATTTAATTGTATATGAACGCATATTTTATTTGAGGAAATTAGTTCGCAAAAATATTTTGTTGTAATATATTAATATAAGCGTTACAAATAAATTTTATTGATTTTAAAATAAAATAGATTTGCTCAGAAATATATAATATTTAAAAATGTGTGTTTCAAATATATTTTCCTTCGATTCAAACCTATCAAAAATGGCGATTTTGCCTCGTGTACACGTATTTTGTTTTTAATAATGGAATCGTTTGGGCGAAACCACACCCAATAATTCTCTATCGCCCATTTTTGTTTGGGTGTTAACTATTTCCGTTAAATACATTCATGGTGAATTTGAAAACAATTCATTAAATGATTCTGTAGATATTTCGTTATCAATAATGTCCACCTATTCAATATCATACATCCTTTGTTGGATCACTCATATTGTAGATATGACCTATCATGTGGATGTACCAGAATTTGCCGATACATTTTTTGGATGTCCCCACTGATTACATATTGATACTTCCTCCAATTAAGTATGGTAGAGGTTAGATCGGATTGCAAGGTAGGCCCTATGTGGAGAACATCATTTAGTGAGTTTCCAGATTTAGTTTAGTTTAGACGCGTTAAATACTACTCTACTAAATAAAATGAATTGCAATTTTCCTCCAAACTCATTTCGCGAGAAGAGGTTTCTTCCATATGATTCATTGATATATATTCGTTCAAAACTGCGTTGTATTGGGATTCCAATTCGGGGTCCTTTTCTCCATGCGTGAATATTGCGCTAGAGCTATAAATCTAGATGAGCCGAGACATAATGAATCCGCAAATTCGTTCTTAAATGGTAGTCTCACCTTCCTCGCAAAATTTGTCTTCAGCAGAGATGTATGGAGGCTTAGAAATTTCTTCCTGTTCCCAAAATTTGCGTAAAGTATCACAAAGAGAAGATTCTTCGGACTCTACTACATTTGTTGAAAAAGAATTGATGGTCTCAGTTTTCATTGGACCGCTGAGAACCCATCCGAATATTGTGTTATATGCTGACGTATTACCACAAATATTCTTCCTGATGCTCTCAAGATTAATGAATCTCTCGGCATCATTGCCCAAAATCATATCTATTTGAGACGACTTATTAAAATTTGGGTCTGCCAGATCTAGATCCTCAAGATCTGCAGGATTGGATATTTCAAAGGAGACTGAAGGAAGCTTCTTTGTCACCTTAGGTAAGATTATGGCAGAAATTGTGGAACGCATATTCTGGTTTTTAGCGACTATCACCAACTGACATTCTTTATCAGAGGTTTGTCTCTGACCACCAACCGCCAACTATATCAAATTGAGACTTGGTAGTGGGAATTTGCAATCTGCTCCGAATTTTCTCGGAGAGGAACTAATGCTGTTCGTAGCAGAATCATGTCATTGTTTGAGGAAAAATTCGCTTGAATATGAGAAGAGCGGTTTTGCTGAAAAGTCGCTTCCAATTTTAGCCATCTGTTAGTGAGGGATATGTTATTGGATATTGGCTCCCGAAAGGACATTATGGGTGACCCTTTTAGAAAATGTCCTGGGGTCAATGCTGTTAAATCTGACGGATCCTCGGAAACAGCTGACATTGGTCGTGAATTGAGAACTCCTTCTAGTCTGGCCAGTACGGTCGCAAATTGCTCAAAGGTAAATCGGTGGGCACCAGCGATTCTTTTAAAGTGGTGTTTGAAACTTTTTACAGCGGACTCCTAAAGTCCGCCCATATGTGGTGCATGAGAGGGTATAAATTGCCATTCAAATCCATGAGACGAGTATTTATCAGAAAGATCACTGGCGGTTGTTTGGATGAATTTTGAAAATTGTTGTAGTAGATTACGGCTTGCCCCGATAAAATTTCTTCCATTACCACAAACTACACGATAGGGTAGTCCTCGCCCAACGAAACGCGAGAATGCCGCCTCGAAGGCTGCGGAGGATAATTCAGAGCAGGGTTCTAAATGAATGGCTTTGATTGAAAAGCATATGAAAATGCATGCGTATCCCTTTATGAGTGGGGATCGCCGTACTGAAGAACTTTTCAGTTCGAAAGGTCCAGCGAAATCTATGCCGGTAATATGAAACGGAGGCGTAATCGTACATCTTTCTGGGGGTAAAGGGGCCATTATTTGTGAGCAGGGTTTATGCTTATAAATGATGCATGTTTTGCACTTATGTATTATGCTCTTTATCCTTGGTTTGAGACGAGATATATTGAGCAGAATGATCAAGGAAAGTGTGCAAGTGTATGAGATATAGATGACAGAGACGAGAGTTGCCAGGAAGAATGACGGGATATCGCTCATTGTAAGGCAGTGGCGCATCGACCAGTCTTCCATTAACACGTAATACTTGGTTCGAGTCGACAAATGGGTTTAAATTCTTTAAGCTGCTTTTATCTGGTACACTTCGGCCCTAACTAACATATTGTAATCATTCTCTAAATATCTTTTTTGAGCTAGAGATATTAAGCGATTTTTTGTGAAATTGACTTCCGATTGTGAGAGCGAAACAGAGTTTGGCCGTCTCCTGATTCGGCCAACACAGTTATTATAAAAACGAAATATGTACGAGATCACCCGTAAGGCTCGCGTATATGACGAAAACCGGAATACTATATCCGGTTCATCTGTAATTTCATGAAGTGTTTGTGAAACTAGCGGATTTTTCTTCGGCCATTCGGAGGCGGGATTCGTTAATCATCTTGGCCCATTAAACCATAATGTGTTTATTGCTAGATCTTGTGGTCTACAACCTCTCGTGCCGAGGTCGGCTGGATTATCGTGTGTGGGAACATGCCGCCAAATAGAATTGGGAACAAGATCGTGTATTTGAGAGGTTCTGTTTGCGACATAAGTTTCCCATGTCCAAGGGGGTTTTGAAAGCCACCCAAGGACAATCGAGGAATCTGTCCATAATGTGATATTATCAATTTTAAAGGCAAAAGTTGAAGTAACGTAATGAACTAACTTTGCGAGAAGGTGTGTTCCATTGAGCTCTAATCGGGGCAAACATACTGGCTTGAGAGGGGCGACTTTGCTTTTTGCTATTAATAAGTTTGAGAACACAACAGACTTTTCCGTCTGGCATCTTAAATAGACACTTGCGCAAAATGCCGCTGGTGATGCATCGGAGAATCCATGGATCTCGATACTATCAGTAGGGCAATATTGAACCCATCTAGGAATAGAAATTGCGTCTATGTGTCCTAGATCAGATACTAGAGCATCCCACTTTTGCTGGGAATCTGGGCTAATCTTATCATCCCATCCCAGACCTTCCAGCCAAAGCTGTTGCATCAAACTTTTTGATCTAATGACCACAGGAGAGACCCATCCGGCTGGGTCGAACAGCTGGGCTACGATCGATAGGACTTGACGTTTCGTTGTGAATTTATTTTTTTTGAATAGGACCAAGGGCGTAAGTGAAGGCGTCAGTCAATGCATTCCACTTTATACCAAGTGTTTTTGTTGAACTGGCTTTATGTAACCGGAGAAATTCAGAGTCATAAGATAGATGTGAGAGGAGTCTTGGTTCATTTGCAGTGACCTTTTTGAGAGGGAAGCCTGCATTTTTGAGTACTGTTATAAGATCAGTTTGGGCCTTAACCGCTTCTTCGATTGAGAAGCCCCCTGACAAGATATCGTCAACATATGTTTCTGTTTTAAGTATCTTCGAAACATGGGGGTATTGACTTTCACAATCTGATGCTAACTGCCGCAACGTGCGTGTGGCAAGAAAGGGAGCACAATTGACACCGAAAGTTACGGTATTTAATTGAAAATCTTTTATGGATTCTTCCGAATTTCGGCGAAATAGAATTCTTTGATATGACCTATCATGTGGATGTACCAGAATTTGCCGGTACATTTTTTGGATGTCCCCACTGATTACATATTGATACTTCCTCCAATTAAGTATGGTAGAGGTTAGATCGGATTGCAAGGTAGGCCCTATGTGGAGAACATCATTTAGTGAGTTTCCAGATTTAGTTTAGTTTAGACGCGTTAAATACTACTCTACTAAATAAAATTAATTGCAATTTTCCTCCAAACTCATTTCGCGAGAAGAGGTTTCTTCCATATGATTCATTGATATATATTCGTTCAAAACTGCGTTGTATTGGGATTCCAATTCGGGGTCCTTTTCTAGATGAGCCGAGACATAATGAATCCGCAAATTCGTTCTTAAATGGTAGTCTCACCTTCCTCGCAAAATTTGTCTTCAGCAGAGATGTATGGAGGCTTAGGAATTTCTTCCTGTTCCCAAAATTTGCGTAAAGTATCACAAAGAGAAGATTCTTCGGACTCTACTACATTTGTTGAAAAAGAATTGATGGTCTCAGTTTTCATTGGACCGCTGAGAACCCATCCGAATATTGTGTTATATGCTGACGTATTACCACAAATATTCTTCCTGATGCTCTCAAGATTAATGAATCTCTCGGCATCATTGCCCAAAATCATATCTATTTGAGACGACTTATTAAAATTTGGGTCTGCCAGATCTAGATCCGATCTGCAGGATTGGATATTTCAAAGGAGACTGAAGGAAGCTTCTTTGTCACCTTAGGTAAGATTATGGCAGGAATTGTGGAACGCATATTCTGGTTTTTAGCGACTATCACCAACTGACATTCTTTATCAGAGGTTTGTCTCTGACCACCAACCGCCAACTATATCAAATTGAGACTTGGTAGTGGGAATTTGCAATCTGCTCCGAATTTTCTCGGAGAGGAACTAATGCTGTTCGTAGCAGAATCATGTCATTGTTTGAGGAAAAATTCGCTTGAATATGAGAAGAGCGGTTTTGCTGAAAAGTATGTAGAGGGCGCTTCGAATTGAGACGAGCGATTTGGTGTATTGTTCACTGAACTTTGACCGTTTTGAGGTAGCTTTTCAGCATTCCTAAGAGGCTTCTGTTCATGCGTATTTCCTTCTTGGCTTCTCAAATGCAGAAGGCTATGATGCTGCTGGTGGCATATTACGCACGTGCCAACGCTTTTGCATTTGGTTGTAATGTGAGATGACGATAAGCAGTTACAACAAATTTTGTTTTTAAACACGAAATTTGTACGTTGTTGGGCCGTAAGCTTACGGAACTCTGGGCATAGTCTTAGAAGATGGCTTGAATCGCAGAGTGGACAAGAAACATTCAGATTTTTTGTGAATGATACGTCTGAATCTTGCGAGCACTTTGTGGCTGCAGCGAATTTTGAGACGAGCGAGTGTTTTGATATGAGGCAGAATTCCTTTCTTTCGTTGATCTGATACTTGAAATTCGTTCAACTATCTCATATCGGTTTATCAAAAAATCGTCGAGTTGGGTCTATGTTGGCAACTCTCTATGTGATTTTAGCGATTGTTCCGAGAGAGAAAGAGTCTCATCTGGTAATTTGGTGGAAATTAAGTATATCAGCATTGGGTCCCAGCTTGTGGTATCAACCTCCAGAGTTTTCAGAGTAAATGACTGTCTAATTTACTGTTGACTGGATTTTTTGAATTGATTCACTGTTTTCCATCGTGGCTACAGGAATATTAAACAGTATCTTTAGCTGATTGTCTACTAAGACGCGTTTGTTCTCATAGCGTGTTTTCAAAGCATTCCACGCGAGATCAAAATTTTCGTCACATAAAGTATATCTTTTTACTATGGCCCCAGCCCCACCTTTTTTTATTTCGTAGGTGGTATAACTTTTGAGCTCGAGTATGTTTTGGGTGGTTTACGTACCCCGCTGTGAACATGTCACGAAATGACGGCCATTCCTCGTAACCTCCTTTAAATATTTCTGTGTCGCATGGGGGAACCATTATGCAGGCGGAGTTGTCAAGAGACGAGTTTGGAATGGGTTGACTTTGCGGTATGTAGTGCGGAATAAGACCTACTCGATTGTGAACTCTCGAAGAGTGCAGACGTGTTTCGCATCAGCGGAAAAATTTATAAATTCGGTTGTGAAACTACAGAGTGCGTTTTTGAAGTTATTGCTATATTAAATTCCTTAAGGAACACGTTTAGTGCCCTTTCGGTAATTTTAATTGAATAATTGAATCGAAAAGTGAATTGGACAGTGAATCAAAGTAATCGATTGTGTGATAAGGTGATAAATTAGTTTATCTTACGAGATTAATTAAATTTTATTTAATTAATTGAGTGAAATTGACTAATTGATCTGGCCTGGCATTGTTTTTGGACTTCTCTTTTGGATAAATTGATTGTGAATTGGTAGTGATTAATTCGTTGTGGTTAATCTTAAATTGCGTAATTAATTAAATTTTAATTTAATTAATTGCGCTGATTTTTAGATTGACCTGACCCGGCATTTTTTATTGGACTATTCTTCGATTAATTGAATTTATTGTGATCATTGGATTAATTTGTTGACGGCCTGGCACTGAAAAAGGTATTTTGTTTTTTGGATTTATTATTTTGTTGTTGGCGTGTATGCGGTCTCGACAGAGTCGTAAGTCTTACATTGCTAACGTAGATTGTAGAATTGTTGTTTAGACATAACGGCATAGTCTAAGATTTTTCGTTTGAAATTGTTTTCGAGCTGCTATAGTGTAGCTTGGTGTGCATTTTGTTGCTACAAAATAGCGGGCACTTTTTTCGAGCGGACTGTTGCATAGTAGATGCCTACAAGAAAAAGGAAGGATCTCGCTGGCGAGGAGGCCGCGGGAGGAGAGGGTGTTATGAGTGATGATGAGGGTAGTGAGGCTGAGAATGCAGCGAAGAGGGTCGATGCTATTCCCTCTCCTGAGAAAGGGAATGTAGCTCCGAGCACGAGTAGTGGTTCGAGGTCGAGAGCTGGTGTGTTGCCGCCGGCGCCACTGTTCACGGATGGAGATGTTAGCGAGAGTGCAAAGAGCGCTGCTGGTAGGGTACTTAGGAGTGCCAAGAGAGACCAGCGTGCGAAGAGTAAGACCCAGAGTAAGACTCAGAGAGCAGAGCCTAAGGGAGTGCCAGCAGTTGAGACTTTGACGTCCGACAGCGAGGTTACTCAAGTGACTGAAGGTAGGTCTCGATTGCCGCGTCGCTCTGGTGGTGGTGGTGGCAGCGCGAGTGCTGAGTCATTAATCACCAAGATGAAGACGGTTTCAGGTAGGCTCATGTCAACTCTCATTGACATTTTTAACGTTGAGGGATCTCTAATTAGAGAAGTGTCTAGCCTTGCATTATTATTGTTTTTAATAATGGAATCGTTTGGGCGAAACCACACCCAATAATTCTCTATCGCCCATTTTTGTTTGGGTGTTAACTATTTCCGTTAAATACATTCATGGTGAATTTGAAAACAATTCATTAAATGATTCTGTAGATATTTCGTTATCAATAATGTCCACCTATTCAATATCATACATCCTTTGTTGGATCACTCATATTGTAGATATGACCTATCATGTGGATGTACCAGAATTTGCCGATACATTTTTTGGATGTCCCCACTGATTACATATTGATACTTCCTCCAATTAAGTATGGTAGAGGTTAGATCGGATTGCAAGGTAGGCCCTATGTGGAGAACATCATTTAGTGAGTTTCCAGATTTAGTTTAGTTTAGACGCGTTAAATACTACTCTACTAAATAAAATGAATTGCAATTTTCCTCCAAACTCATTTCGCGAGAAGAGGTTTCTTCCATATGATTCATTGATATATATTCGTTCAAAACTGCGTTGTATTGGGATTCCAATTCGGGGTCCTTTTCTCCATGCGTGAATATTGCGCTAGAGCTATAAATCTAGATGAGCCGAGACATAATGAATCCGCAAATTCGTTCTTAAATGGTAGTCTCACCTTCCTCGCAAAATTTGTCTTCAGCAGAGATGTATGGAGGCTTAGGAATTTCTTCCTGTTCCCAAAATTTGCGTAAAGTATCACAAAGAGAAGATTCTTCGGACTCTACTACATTTGTTGAAAAAGAATTGATGGTCTCAGTTTTCATTGGACCGCTGAGAACCCATCCGAATATTGTGTTATATGCTGACGTATTACCACAAATATTCTTCCTGATGCTCTCAAGATTAATGAATCTCTCGGCATCATTGCCCAAAATCATATCTATTTGAGACGACTTATTAAAATTTGGGTCTGCCAGATCTAGATCCTCAAGATCTGCAGGATTGGATATTTCAAAGGAGACTGAAGGAAGCTTCTTTGTCACCTTAGGTAAGATTATGGCAGAAATTGTGGAACGCATATTCTGGTTTTTAGCGACTATCACCAACTGACATTCTTTATCAGAGGTTTGTCTCTGACCACCAACCGCCAACTATATCAAATTGAGACTTGGTAGTGGGAATTTGCAATCTGCTCCGAATTTTCTCGGAGAGGAACTAATGCTGTTCGTAGCAGAATCATGTCATTGTTTGAGGAAAAATTCGCTTGAATATGAGAAGAGCGGTTTTGCTGAAAAGTCGCTTCCAATTTTAGCCATCTGTTAGTGAGGGATATGTTATTGGATATTGGCTCCCGAAAGGACATTATGGGTGACCCTTTTAGAAAATGTCCTGGGGTCAATGCTGTTAAATCTGACGGATCCTCGGAAACAGCTGACATTGGTCGTGAATTGAGAACTCCTTCTAGTCTGGCCAGTACGGTCGCAAATTGCTCAAAGGTAAATCGGTGGGCACCAGCGATTCTTTTAAAGTGGTGTTTGAAACTTTTTACAGCGGACTCCTAAAGTCCGCCCATATGTGGTGCATGAGAGGGTATAAATTGCCATTCAAATCCATGAGACGAGTATTTATCAGAAAGATCACTGGCGGTTGTTTGGATGAATTTTGAAAATTGTTGTAGTAGATTACGGCTTGCCCCGATAAAATTTCTTCCATTACCACAAACTACACGATAGGGTAGTCCTCGCCCAACGAAACGCGAGAATGCCGCCTCGAAGGCTGCGGAGGATAATTCAGAGCAGGGTTCTAAATGAATGGCTTTGATTGAAAAGCATATGAAAATGCATGCGTATCCCTTTATGAGTGGGGATCGCCGTACTGAAGAACTTTTCAGTTCGAAAGGTCCAGCGAAATCTATGCCGGTAATATGAAACGGAGGCGTAATCGTACATCTTTCTGGGGGTAAAGGGGCCATTATTTGTGAGCAGGGTTTATGCTTATAAATGATGCATGTTTTGCACTTATGTATTATGCTCTTTATCCTTGGTTTGAGACGAGATATATTGAGCAGAATGATCAAGGAAAGTGTGCAAGTGTATGAGATATAGATGACAGAGACGAGAGTTGCCAGGAAGAATGACGGGATATCGCTCATTGTAAGGCAGTGGCGCATCGACCAGTCTTCCATTAACACGTAATACTTGGTTCGAGTCGACAAATGGGTTTAAATTCTTTAAGCTGCTTTTATCTGGTACACTTCGGCCCTAACTAACATATTGTAATCATTCTCTAAATATCTTTTTTGAGCTAGAGATATTAAGCGATTTTTTGTGAAATTGACTTCCGATTGTGAGAGCGAAACAGAGTTTGGCCGTCTCCTGATTCGGCCAACACAGTTATTATAAAAACGAAATATGTACGAGATCACCCGTAAGGCTCGCGTATATGACGAAAACCGGAATACTATATCCGGTTCATCTGTAATTTCATGAAGTGTTTGTGAAACTAGCGGATTTTTCTTCGGCCATTCGGAGGCGGGATTCGTTAATCATCTTGGCCCATTAAACCATAATGTGTTTATTGCTAGATCTTGTGGTCTACAACCTCTCGTGCCGAGGTCGGCTGGATTATCGTGTGTGGGAACATGCCGCCAAATAGAATTGGGAACAAGATCGTGTATTTGAGAGGTTCTGTTTGCGACATAAGTTTCCCATGTCCAAGGGGGTTTGGAAAGCCACCCAAGGACAATCGAGGAATCTGTCCATAATGTGATATTATCAATTTTAAAGGCAAAAGTTGAAGTAACGTAATGAACTAACGTTGCGAGAAGGTGTGTTCCATTGAGCTCTAATCGGGGCAAACATACTGGCTTGAGAGGGGCGACTTTGCTTTTTGCTATTAATAAGTTTGAGAACACAACAGACTTTTCCGTCTGGCATCTTAAATAGACACTTGCGCAAAATGCCGCTGGTGATGCATCGGAGAATCCATGGATCTCGATACTATCAGTAGGGCAATATTGAACCCATCTAGGAATAGAAATTGCGTCTATGTGTCCTAGATCAGATACTAGAGCATCCCACTTTTGCTGGGAATCTGGGCTAATCTTATCATCCCATCCCAGACCTTCCAGCCAAAGCTGTTGCATCAAACTTTTTGATCTAATGACCACAGGAGAGACCCATCCGGCTGGGTCGAACAGCTGGGCTACGATCGATAGGACTTGACGTTTCGTTGTGAATTTATTTTTTTTGAATAGGACCAAGGGCGTAAGTGAAGGCGTCAGTCAATGCATTCCACTTTATACCAAGTGTTTTTGTTGAACTGGCTTCATGTAACCGGAGAAATTCAGAGTCATAAGATAGATGTGAGAGGAGTCTTGGTTCATTTGCAGTGACCTTTTTGAGAGGGAAGCCTGCATTTTTGAGTACTGTTATAAGATCAGTTTGGGCCTTAACCGCTTCTTCGATTGAGAAGCCCCCTGACAAGATATCGTCAACATATGTTTCTGTTTTAAGTATCTTCGAAACATGGGGGTATTGACTTTCACAATCTGATGCTAACTGCCGCAACGTGCGTGTGGCAAGAAAGGGAGCACAATTGACACCGAAAGTTACGGTATTTAATTGAAAATCTTTTATGGATTCTTCCGAATTTCGGCGAAATAGAATTCTTTGATATGACCTATCATGTGGATGTACCAGAATTTGCCGGTACATTTTTTGGATGTCCCCACTGATTACATATTGATACTTCCTCCAATTAAGTATGGTAGAGGTTAGATCGGATTGCAAGGTAGGCCCTATGTGGAGAACATCATTTAGTGAGTTTCCAGATTTAGTTTAGTTTAGACGCGTTAAATACTACTCTACTAAATAAAATTAATTGCAATTTTCCTCCAAACTCATTTCGCGAGAAGAGGTTTCTTCCATATGATTCATTGATATATATTCGTTCAAAACTGCGTTGTATTGGGATTCCAATTCGGGGTCCTTTTCTAGATGAGCCGAGACATAATGAATCCGCAAATTCGTTCTTAAATGGTAGTCTCACCTTCCTCGCAAAATTTGTCTTCAGCAGAGATGTATGGAGGCTTAGGAATTTCTTCCTGTTCCCAAAATTTGCGTAAAGTATCACAAAGAGAAGATTCTTCGGACTCTACTACATTTGTTGAAAAAGAATTGATGGTCTCAGTTTTCATTGGACCGCTGAGAACCCATCCGAATATTGTGTTATATGCTGACGTATTACCACAAATATTCTTCCTGATGCTCTCAAGATTAATGAATCTCTCGGCATCATTGCCCAAAATCATATCTATTTGAGACGACTTATTAAAATTTGGGTCTGCCAGATCTAGATCCTCAAGATCTGCAGGATTGGATATTTCAAAGGAGACTGAAGGAAGCTTCTTTGTCACCTTAGGTAAGATTATGGCAGGAATTGTGGAACGCATATTCTGGTTTTTAGCGACTATCACCAACTGACATTCTTTATCAGAGGTTTGTCTCTGACCACCAACCGCCAACTATATCAAATTGAGACTTGGTAGTGGGAATTTGCAATCTGCTCCGAATTTTCTCGGAGAGGAACTAATGCTGTTCGTAGCAGAATCATGTCATTGTTTGAGGAAAAATTCGCTTGAATATGAGAAGAGCGGTTTTGCTGAAAAGTATGTAGAGGGCGCTTCGAATTGAGACGAGCGATTTGGTGTATTGTTCACTGAACTTTGACCGTTTTGAGGTAGCTTTTCAGCATTCCTAAGAGGCTTCTGTTCATGCGTATTTCCTTCTTGGCTTCTCAAATGCAGAAGGCTATGATGCTGCTGGTGGCATATAACGCACGTGCCAACGCTTTTGCATTTGGTTGTAATGTGAGATGACGATAAGCAGTTACAACAAATTTTGTTTTTAAACACGAAATTTGTACGTTGTTGGGCCGTAAGCTTACGGAACTCTGGGCATAGTCTTAGAAGATGGCTTGAATCGCAGAGTGGACAAGAAACATTCAGATTTTTTGTGAATGATACGTCTGAATCTTGCGAGCACTTTGTGGCTGCAGCGAATTTTGAGACGAGCGAGTGTTTTGATATGAGGCGGAATTCCTTTCTTTCGTTGATCTGATACTTGAAATTCGTTCAACTATCTCATATCGGTTTATCAAAAAATCGTCGAGTTGGGTCTATGTTGGCAACTCTCTATGTGATTTTAGCGATTGTTCCGAGAGAGAAAGAGTCTCATCTGGTAATTTGGTGGAAATTAAGTATATCAGCATTGGGTCCCAGCTTGTGGTATCAACCTCCAGAGTTTTCAGAGTAAATGACTGTCTAATTTACTGTTGACTGGATTTTTTGAATTGATTCACTGTTTTCCATCGTGGCTACAGGAATATTAAACAGTATCTTTAGCTGATTGTCTACTAAGACGCGTTTGTTCTCATAGCGTGTTTTCAAAGCATTCCACGCGAGATCAAAATTTTCGTCACATAAAGTATATCTTTTTACTATGGCCCCAGCCCCACCTTTTTTTATTTCGTAGGTGGTATAACTTTTGAGCTCGAGTATGTTTTGGGTGGTTTACGTAGACCGCTGTGAACATGTCACGAAATGACGGCCATTCCTCGTAACCTCCTTTAAATATTTCTGTGTCGCATGGGGGAACCATTATGCAGGCGGAGTTGTCAAGAGACGAGTTTGGAATGGGTTGACTTTGCGGTATGTAGTGCGGAATAAGACCTACTCGATTGTGAACTCTCGAAGCGTGCAGACGTGTTTCGCATCAGCGGAAAAATTTATAAATTCGGTTGTGAAACTACAGAGTGCGTTTTTGAAGTTATTGCTATATTAAATTCCTTAAGGAACACGTTTAGTGCCCTTTCGGTAATTTTAATTGAATAATTGAATCGAAAAGTGAATTGGACAGTGAATCAAAGTAATCGATTGTGTGATAAGGTGATAAATTAGTTTATCTTACGAGATTAATTAAATTTTATTTAATTAATTGAGTGAAATTGACTAATTGATCTGGCCTGGCATTGTTTTTGGACTTCTCTTTTGGATAAATTGATTGTGAATTGGTAGTGATTAATTCGTTGTGGTTAATCTTAAATTGCGTAATTAATTAAATTTTAATTTAATTAATTGCGCTGATTTTTAGATTGACCTGACCCGGCATTTTTTATTGGACTATTCTTCGATTAATTGAATTTATTGTGATCATTGGATTAATTTGTTGACGGCCTGGCACTGAAAAAGGTATTTTGTTTTTTGGATTTATTATTTTGTTGTTGGCGTGTATGCGGTCTCGACAGAGTCGTAAGTCTTACATTGCTAACGTAGATTGTAGAATTGTTGTTTAGACATAACGGCATAGTCTAAGATTTTTCGTTTGAAATTGTTTTCGAGCTGCTATAGTGTAGCTTGGTGTGCATTTTGTTGCTACAAAATAGCGGGCACTTTTTTCGAGCGGACTGTTGCATAGTAGATGCCTACAAGAAAAAGGAAGGATCTCGCTGGCGAGGAGGCCGCGGGAGGAGAGGGTGTTATGAGTGATGATGAGGGTAGTGAGGCTGAGAATGCAGCGAAGAGGGTCGATGCTATTCCCTCTCCTGAGAAAGGGAATGTAGCTCCGAGCACGAGTAGTGGTTCGAGGTCGAGAGCTGGTGTGTTGCCGCCGGCGCCACTGTTCACGGATGGAGATGTTAGCGAGAGTGCAAAGAGCGCTGCTGGTAGGGTACTTAGGAGTGCCAAGAGAGACCAGCGTGCGAAGAGTAAGACCCAGAGTAAGACTCAGAGAGCAGAGCCTAAGGGAGTGCCAGCAGTTGAGACTTTGACGTCCGACAGCGAGGTTACTCAAGTGACTGAAGGTAGGTCTCGATTGCCGCGTCGCTCTGGTGGTGGTGGTGGCAGCGCGAGTGCTGAGTCATTAATCACCAAGATGAAGACGGTTTCAGGTAGGCTCATGTCAACTCTCATTGACATTTTTAACGTTGAGGGATCTCTAATTAGAGAAGTGTCTAGCCTTGCAGGAGAGTATGAGGCCCTTTTAATGGGATTGGTGGCAGAAATGAGGGCGCTTGACGTCTACTCTTTGCGGAGTAATGTCCCCGCGGTGATGCCCCCGGTGAGTGTGGCTCCTGCGAACGTAAGCGCGATCCCGATGCAACTGCAGCATCTAATAAGAGAGCCTGCCTTGCCCGTTGCTACGGAGACTTGGGCGGCCAAGATAAAGAGCACGGATAAGGAAGAGACGTCGAAGCAAGTTGTGGAGAAGATCGTGAAAGAGGTTGGCCCCCATCTGAATGTGAGAGTGCACGAAATTAGGCCGCTTAAGAGTGGTGGTGCGATTCTCCGCACGCCATCTGAGGCGGAGAGACAGAAGGTTCTTAGAAATGAGAAGTTTCAAGAGGCCGGCTTGGAGGTTAGCGCCGAGGATAAGCTCGGGCCTCGCGTTGTTGTTGAACATGTTGAGTCGAAGTTTACTGCGGATGAGTTCATGAACGAGCTTTACGACAAAAATTTTAAGAAAATGTATAGTGAAGAGCAGTTCTCTAAAGCTGTGAAGATTGTTAGCAGACCGTGGCAGGTCAAGGATGGAAGAGTAAATGTTGTCTTAGAGGGTTACACGAGGGCGATGCAGAGCCTATTGGCCACCGGTCGCTGTTATATTAAGTGGTTTAGTTTTAGAGTAAGAGAATACGAACCGGTTTTGGTATGTCGAAGGTGCCTTGGATTTGACCACAGAGTTAGGGATTGTCGTGCTACTCACGATGTTTGCCGTCGCTGTGGTCAATCAGGGCATGTTGAGAGAGACTGTATTAACCAATTAAACTGTAGGAACTGCGCGTTCAAGGGTAGGGCGTCGGGGCATTTAATGATGTCGCACGCATGTCCCCTATACGCGGCAATGGTAGCACGTGCGAATGCTAGACATTGATGTCCGTCCGTTTTTTGCAGCTAAATTGCCAGGGTAGTAGGTCATCCATTTATGACCTGGGTCAGTGTTTGTGTGAGTTAGATTGTGTTGTGGCGTTGCTCCAGGAGCCATATGTTTCTGTTGACGGTCCTGTGGGTCTCCCGCTTGACTTTCGTCTTTTTGTTGATTTAGGTTGTAATGCTGCAATTGTTGTTCGGGGTATTGATGTTGAATGTCTTCTTGTTGATCAGTCTCAGTGGGGTGTTGTTGTTAGAATCGAAGGTGTTTTTGGAATTATGTTAGTTGTTAGTATGTACTGTAAGTTCGACGAAACTATTGATCCATATCTCCAGTATTTGGAGAATGTGATTAGGATGGCAGGAGATGTGCCTCTGCTGATTGGCATGGACGCTAATGCTGTCTCTCCGATGTGGCACAGCAAGATGCCAAGGCATGTCCAAGGCTATCTTAGCTACCACAGAGGGGAGCAGCTGTGCGAATGCCTCTTAAACTGGAGTGTTCACGTGGTGAACGTGCCCACCACGGAGTATACGTTTCATGGCCCAAATGGGGCTAGTGATATCGATTTGACGCTCATAAACGGCGTGGCTTACAGGAACTACACATTCAGATGGGAGGTTCGGCCTGATCTTGGTGTTAGTGATCACAATGTCATTGTCATACATGTTGAGAGAAATGATGGGTCTGTCCCCTTGCAGTCGGCGATTAGAAGATGGTCCACTAGGATGGTGGACTGGAACTTTTATGAGGAGCAGATTAGGGAAGCTTTTTGTTCTGTCCCTTTGGACACTTTTGTGACCATGGATGTTGATGCTAAGGTCCAGTTTATTAACGGAAGAGTCAGTGATGTTAACAACCGACTGTTGCCTGTTCATCGCCCAACTTCCCTTAGGAAGCTTAGGTGGTGGACCAGGGAATTGTTTGAGAAGAAGAAGGTATTGAGGAGGTTGCGCAAGAGAGTCCAGAGAGCTAGGCGTGGTGATTCACCGCTTTTTCCTGAGATTCAGGCAGCTTACAGGGATTCCTTAAGGGAATATAAGGTAATGCTACGAGACGCAAAGGAAAGTCACTGGAGGGACTTTGTCCGAGAGAGTGGTGACGATCCTTGGGGTCGTGCTTATAGAATCTGTAGGAGGAAGGACCGTGCAAATGATCTTTCTGGGTTAATAGTGAATGGTGAAGTGCACACTGCATGGGCTGAGTGTGGTGGTATACTTTTGGATGCCTTTTTCCCTAGGGATGATGAAGAGTTGGTGGCTGAGGAGGATCTTCGTGTTGCTCCTGCTGTGCATAGAGGAGAAATTGACTTAGCCGTCTTGAGGCTTCGGTCAAGGAGGTCTCCAGGAATTGATGGGCTGACTGGGGAAATGTGGAAACATGTTTACCGGGTCGTCCCTCAATACCTGGAGAACCTCCTTGCCGAATGTGTAAGGACTGGTTATTTCCCTTCGGCTTGGAAGGAAGCGAGGATTGTGGTTCTCCTGAAGTCCCCCGATAAGGTCAGGAGTGATCCTAAATCTTATCGGGGCATTAGTCTCCTCCCAGTGCTTGGTAAAGTGCTGGAGAGGGTGATGGTGCTGCGGCTTCAGGAGAGACTGGAAGGTAGGATGTGCCGATACCAATTCGGATTCAAGGAATCGAGGTGTACAGAGGACGCGTGGCTTCATGTCAGAAATTGTGTAGAAGGCTCTGACTCTAAATATGTTCTGGGGCTGTTTATCGATTTTCAAGGTGCGTTTGATTACCTTAAGTGGTCAGCCGTTCTTGAAAGGCTGCGGGAGGTAGGATGCCAGGAGCTTGAAATCTGGCGTAGTTACTTTGACGACCGAAAGGCGCATTTGTTTGGCAGGCGGAGTTCGGTCTCCACTCAGGTTGTTAGGGGATGTCCCCAGGGCTCAATTGGGGGTCCCATTATCTGGAATATGGTAATGGACCCCCTTTTGTTCGAGCTGGACAACTACTGCAAATTTTCTGCGTTTGCAGATGATCTTCTGATAATGATAGAAGGAGAGGCGAGAAGTCAGATAGAGCGTGATGGTTCTGCTATGATGGGCATTGTCCGGGACTGGGGTAGTAGAGTTGGAGTCCAGGTTAACATGGCTAAGACGGTGACCATGCTCCTTAAGGGAACGCTTTCGGGGAACAGGCACCCTATTGTGAAGCTTGATGACAGGTCGGTCCAGTATGTGAATCGTGTCAAGTACTTAGGAGTGGTGGTCGGGGAGAGGATGAATTTCCTTCCCCATATAGATCATGTTAAGCACAAGCTGGTGCCTTTGGTTGGTCAGGTCCAAAGAATAATTAGGTGTGATTGGGGTCTGCGGAAGAAGGCTGTTAGGCGTTTGTACGCGGGCCTCTTTTTGTCCTGCGCGACATATGGCTCCTCAGTTTGGGGGGAGGCTGTTAGGAGAGTGGCCGGGAGGAATAAAATCTTGTCCTGCCAGAGGATTATGCTGTTAGGATGTCTTAGGGTGTGTAGGACTGTCTCCACTGAGGCCCTGCAGGTCCTAATGGGATCCCCCCCTTTGGATTTGGAGGTGCTACGGAGAAGTACTTTATTCAGTGCCAGTCGAGGAATGATCATGCCCCGCGATGAATGGGTCGTTCAAGGAATGGAGGCTATGCCTCGAGGCGAGCTCATAGAGCATTTGGACGAAGCTGTCTTAAATAGGTGGCAAGAGCGGTGGGATACCTCCATAAATGGTCGTATAACCCATAGATTTATTCCGGTTGTTAATTTTGCAAGCACAAACGATTATTTCGATTTTAGCATGGAGCTAGGTTTTCTTTTAACCGGCCATGGTTCACTAAATTATTTCCTGCACAGGAGGGCACTAAGTGCCAGCCCTGAATGCAGATGTGGCTACCCTGATGAGGATGTGGAACACGTCTTATGCATGTGTCCCCTTTATCGCGAGTTCAGGAACTTGGATAGCATGGGCGTTGAGTTCGCAAATTGGCAATGGTGTTTTAGTGGCTTAGTTGCCTCACCAGTGACGCTAGCGTGTGCGGAAACTTTCGCACGACGTGTATTTTCGCTTCGTCGCGCATTGAGTCGTGGCGTGGATCTCCCGTTGGGACGTTGAGTGGTGGACCTTGTCCATGACTCAATGGCTGTGTTGCAGGGGGTTACCAGTCCCCGGGTTGCGTAGGACTGAAACTGGTAGTAGCCTTGGCTACGAAACCTGACCAGAGGTTTCTGGTACCACGGGCTCTTGGATCTGGAGTCGTTCCCATGGCTCCCCAAGCGCTATAAGACCTTGGTCTTGTTGGGAGCTCGGCCGGGCTTATGCCTAAATTGGGTGCCGCTCACCGTATCCGAGCGGAAGAGGTTGAGATGGACCTCGTCTCTTCACGGTGAGGGGTTTATGCCTACGCAGTGTAAACCCAGACCGTTCCATCAGCGTGTCTACGCCAATCATCTCACGGCCGCAGCTTTTCACACCTAAAGGGTTACCAGTCCCGGCATTGTATGGAATGCATACTGGTAGTAGTTTCATCTACGAAGTCTGACCAGAGGCTTTTTCTGGTACCACGGGAGTCAGGAGCCCCTGGAACTTGTTTCCAGCCTGACTGTTGGTGTGGCCCCTGTTGGGAGCTTCGTGGTGGCTTGGTTTATACCCAAATCGCGGGAAGAGTTTTCGGACTCGGTGTGGAGTTGCACTCATTCAACCGGGTGCTATGACCCATAGATTAGCAGAGGTATTAAGATAGGCCTCGACCCCTCACCAAGGGGAAAGTTCATACCCATATGTATGTCTTTAAATTGGTACCCGCGAATTTGTGACAGCTCTGTGGAGGTTTACCACCCTCTAAGGGACTGCCACTTATTCAAAGGGGCGCTGGCCGTCGCATTGTTACGTGCTACTGTGAGTATTTGCTCGCCGTGAGTGAGGCCGTAAGGTATGGACTCACGTTAAGCAAATTTCTCTGTGTCTTGAACTTTGACGAGCATTTCCACCAGACAGTCTTAGAATATCGAGAATTTGCGACCTCGCGGTGTAATATGCTTCTGAACTGGCATTGAAGTTTATTTTGGCGTTTTCTCGAAAATCTTTGGTATTTGCAGTTTTTGGTGAAAGCATTAAAGTTTCATATGTGGCCTGCAGCTTTGACCATCGACTTTCTAAATCTTCCAATTTTACTTCCAAAACTGTATCTGTTTGGTCAGAAATATCACATTGCTCGAATTGTGTACAAAACATGACCAAGTGGTCGCAATCGAACAAAAACTTGTCATGTTCTGTCGAGGTGTGTATAGAGGAAGTTGAAGATTTGTCACCGGCGGGCGCTTTGCTTCCTGTGGAAGTTTTAACACCCGCGGTGCCTGATTTGCTGGTGGATGCCGTAGAGGCTTCTGAAGGAGGATCTACGCCCATCATGAAGGATGAAGAATACTTTTACGGAACTCTTTCAAAATTAAATAGCTTGAGACTGAGTTTTAAGAGAATTTAGTTCCTTTGAGACTAATTTTCAACAACTTGCAGGCTTCTAACTTTCTTTCCCCGGAAAATACGTATGTCCCCCTATTAGGACAAACACTACAATTTGTGCAAAAAGGCGAATTTTTTAAGAGTAGAAACAAACTTCTTTCTTTTTTACGACGTTTAGAAAAGTTGTCTTCCTATTAGGACAACCCTTTTCACTCTTTAATTTTTGAACATATGTCCCCCTATTAGGACCGAAATCTTACTTGTAAGAGAAGAGTTTTAGAATATCTGTCCCCCTATTATGACAAACCTCTCACTTGTAAGAAAAGAGTTTTAGAATATCTGTCCCCCTATTAGGACAAAACACTTTAGATGTGCAAAAAGAACAAGGTGGTTACGTGTAACGAATTATAGTTACAATTGATATTGGTAGCGGGTAAGAAAGAGACGAAATTTATGAAATTATGTAGTTTTATTCACAGGTTTGTGTTGAAGAAAATTAAGCCCACAAACAGAATTGTGTAAATTCGACGTTTGACGACTATCTTTTGACCAAACTTCTATAAATGTACTCCAAAGCTGATTTCTTTTCATGCGAAATTGTAACGCATAAATCTCAATGTCAATTAATTTTTAAAATTGATTACCAGAGATTTTTTGATGCGTTGAAATATGTTTTGATAACTAGACAATAAATTTTTATTAAAACTGATTTTAGCTGAAACGTGTAGCTAGTAATAGTATAATTTAATTGCTCAATGTAATTAATTTGTATAATTTCAATTTGAAATTAATTTGAGACGAGAAATTGGCGAGTAAAGTTAATTTTTACCCTTTATTCAAAATCTATTTCAATCTGAATTTGCGTTTGATAAATTCCGAAAATCTCATAAAGCACAATCAATTATTCGATTGAGAGTTCAATACGCAAAAATAAATGATTCAGGAATTGGCCAAATGAATTTTTTTAATGCAATTAACATAAATTTTCATCGAAAAGTATGATGTAAGGATCACATCCAGTTTAATTGAGGAAACAGTAAATTTCACCCCAGAAATTTATGAGATGGTGGACAAAATTCAATTTTAATTGAATTAAATTCTTTTTTCTTATTTTTAAATATTGAAGAAATCCAACAAATTCCTTTATATTTGCTTTGGTAATACGTTTGAGGCAGAGTTTATTTGAAATTATATTTTGAATGTAATTTATTTCAATTTCATTGACAAATTGAGAAACATGTGAATCAATTTAGATTATATTCAATTTTATTGACAAATTGATAAACAGGCAGTTCAATTTAGATTATATTCAATTTTATTGACAAATTGATAAACAGGCAGTTCAATTTAGCTTAAATTCAATTTTATTGAGAAATTGATAAACAGGCAGTTCAATTTAGCTTATATTCAATTTTATTGACAAATTCATAAACAGGCAGTTCAATTTAGCGTATATTAAATTTTATTGACAAATTGATAAACAGGTTTATTTATTTTAGTTTAATTTCCAGGAAACGATAAATTCAATGATAATAAAATTTCAAATATTTTAACCAATGTGAAAAAACATCAATTCCCTTATAAACTTCTAATTTATTTGATTTTTACTATTCTCTGGTAATATCGACGGTGCGGTATACAAATTCAATTTAAAAAATTATTTCTTTGCAAACTTATGTAAATTTAGAATCGCTGAAATAAGTTAAATTTCTTTTAATTAAATGAACTTTTATTCATAATAAAAAAGGAAAAATTATTGAATTAAATTAACAAAAAACTTCTAAAAAACATTTAAATAATAAGGATCAGCCCGCCTAAATACAATTAGAAAGAAGCTGCTCATCTTCAACACGGTAGTGTTAATGAATTCTAAATAATAACATAAAATATTTGATATTAAAAAAAATACTATGCTTACTGAAATGTAGTAAAGTCTTTCTAATCGTCCAACTAATCTCTGAATCCACGCCATCTACCTGGCGATTGGTGTAGAGACAACTGTGTCGAACTGGCAACCCTTACCAGTCACATGGGTGGTGAAAATGGTGAATTTAAGTCTCGCTTAAAGCTTTGGCTGTGTGACTTGTACGCTTTCTTCGTAGGTATATATAATTCCCATATGCAAATTTCTTTGTAGATTGGTATATATACAAGTGATGATCGCCACAACTACAAGCTCACACTGTGTCATGTATAAGACCCTCTGATGATATCCCCGCACAGGATTGAAATACGTATAAGGGTATGTGTTTACATGGCTTTCAGATCGCAGTGTCTTATCTTTTCCAATACACCACAAAAAAAAAACCTCTCTTTCGAAAGGAAGAGTTGATCGAAAAGCTGAACAATTCGAATGTGAAAACATTCAATAAAAAAAATCTTATTAAATTTTATTTATCTCAATCAAAGTTTTTATTTTTAAACCACATTGCACCGTGTAATTAAATTTTTATTTTGTTAAAAAATCACTTAACGCAATAAACTTTGAGAAACGTGGATGATAATATTCATTAACCATCAAACTTCCATAAGCAATCTGAATTTAATTGATTTAAAACTCAATTTCCATATAAATTTGCACTTACATATTTTCACCAGTTATCTTGAGAAGAGAAAAGCAATAAATATAACACGAGTCACAACACCACCAAAAAAAAAATATTTAAATCCAAAAAAAAATATATTTATTAAAATAGTTTTATGTCGAATTGACTGGTTCTAATTTAATTATTCTATTTCACCATCAAAATGTCTCTCTTTGTATTGAGACGAGCTATTGATAATTGGAATATTTAAATTAACTCCAATATTTTTTTAAACATTCACTTTTCCATTCACAGAGTTCACTTTCAGTCACATCGAATTAAATTCGGATTTAAAAAAATTATTTATATCTTTTAAAAAAAATTATCTTTTTTTTTGGTGTGTATATGCACTTTTTTCATTTTTTTATTGAGCTCGGTAATTATCCACAGAATTTGATTAACAAATTTTCAGAGCAAAAATAAATAAAAACTGTATGCAATAGTTCACAGAAAATATTTTGAAATTTCTAATTTCACTTCATCAACAATTTAAATGTAAAAATGTGAAAATTCTTCACTTTTTACGAGCTGTAAAAAAGGTTTAAATATTGTAAAATTTTTAAAATATTAAAAAATTTAATTTAAAAAGCATGCGGTTAGTTTTTAAATATTTTTTGATCATTAGTTTAATTATTGTTTAAATTGCCATCAACAATAATTTAATTTTCATTCGCTTATTTCATTTTATTTTCTTTGCTTTATTTCCATTAGCAATATCATTTTCATTTACTTCATTTTATTTCATTATTCGTTTCGTCTTTATTTAAGAGTATTCGACATGTATACTCTTTATCTATTTACTCTCTTTTTATTTTGAGTGTACTTGATGGGTGAGTGGTATTTACTTATTCGTAGGCTGTAATTCTTGTTTACAGTTTTTCTCAACGACCGCGCTGTTCGCAGCAGTCGGCTCTGCCGTGAGTGACAGCCGCTGATATGAAGCTGAGTATAGACGATTGCCAGATCGGCAAACGTTATCAACCCTGTTAAAGTACTGCAAATATACGGGCAATGACAGATTGTTAGACAAAGGTGAATTGACAGTTCAGACGATTGCAAGAAAACATTACAATTTCATATATTTTGTAAATATTTATATGCAGGATTGCCAAAAAAAATACATTATAGACAGTGTTGCAAATAAAATGTTTTTTGGCAATGGCGCCGTTGTCACATGCATAAACTTCGCACATATAACAATCTGCAAATTATCTCGCAATGACTTTTCTGCTAACGTTGTAAAACAAAAATTGTATGTTCACACGGTTGTAAATTCACAGGGTTGCATTTTTCCGCCATTTTTCTGGCAATGTTGTTCGATCTGCAAATCGTGTGTACTTACCTTGAGTGTATGAGTGAGTATGAGTGTATGGCTGATCGAGTGGTGATGATGCCGCTCTTGCTTTGGTCGTTTTGTTTACTTATTCGTTTGGTTATTTCATTTGGCTGGTTTGATGACCGTTTGTACACTCAAAAAAATTAACGAGTTATTTATACAGTCGAAACTCTCTATAACCAATTCCAAGGGACTGAATATTTACTTCGTTATAAAGAAAATTCGCTATATAGAAAATAAAAACAATTTTGTTCCTTTTAACGTTTTTTATTTTTAGTAGTCAGTTAGTTTGGTTTGAAGTACATTTCCCACTTTTCTTCTTCAATAAAATTTTCTAAAACATTTAGAGAAGTTAATACAGTATTTGGTATGTTGGTTTTCATTTCCAAATAGGTACGGAAACGTTCAACTGATGAAGAAAGTTGTCCATATGTGGGTAACGGTTTCGCAATATCGGCAGATTCTTCTTCGTATTCATCTGAATCTGTTAAAAGATAAATAAATAATAATGGTGCGATAGCTGGTGCTCCAAAATTTTCACTTTCGAGGATTTCTTCGTCGGAAGGGTTGTCTGTGGTAATGACATGACAGTCAACATTGATGTAGTCTTTAAATGTTGCATTTATATTAGAAACTGTTTTAAATGAAGACTCTAAAAATGCAAGTTGGAATGTTGGAAGATAGTCTTCTTCGTCCCAAAGCATACTGTTGTTCGTTGTGGTGCCAACTTTTACAAATCCTGCTTTTCTAAAACAGTTTGCAATTGTCTCGGACTTTACATTGACATTCCACACTTTGCTTATGTTTCGTATGGCATCCAGCAAATTTATGGGCGTGGGAGGTTCTTTCTCCTCCATTTGTAACAAAATGTTTGTCAAAATGCGTTTTCTGTAATGAGTTTTAATGATACAAATTATGCCCTGATCCATTGGCTGAAGTATAGAAGTCATGTTGGGTGGGAAATAAGCAATTTCAATATTTTCCAATTGGTCCTTAACATCCCTAGGGTGTGCAGCGCAGTTGTCAACAAAAAGCAAAACGTTTCTTTGTTGAGAAGCAAACTTTCGGTCCAATTTCAAGAGCCATTTCAAGAAAATCTCGCTTGTCATCCATGCTTTCGTATTAAATTCATAATCCACGTCTAGAGATTTGATTCCTTTGAAGCATCTCGGATTCTTGGCCTTCCCTATAATAAGCAATATAATTTTCCCCGATCCGGTCATATTGCATGCCACCATAACAGTGATCCTCTCTTTGCTGTTTTTCCCCCAAAACACTTCTCATTTTTAAACGCCATCGTTTTATTTGGTAAGCACTTAAAAAACAAACCCGTCTCATCGGCGTTAAAGATGTCGTTTTCGTCAATTTTGGCAAGACATTCGTCACCCATTCATCTCGAGTTTGGATGTTGGCGGCAGCACTTTCACCACACAATGTTTTTCGAACAATGTCGTGACGATTTTTAAATTTCCCAGCCTACACTTGCTTCAAATTCTCCGTGGCCCAATGGTTCAGCGAATTGTTTTGCTTTTTCTCTCAGGATTGGTCCAGACGGATTCAGGATGATTCCTACCACGTGCGGCGAATACCCATATCAGCATTGCTTCGTTAATATCCTCAAAGGTACAAGTTCGAAGCTTCTTGCGTTTAATACTGTATGCATTATCTGTGACACTGGCTAAAAGCTTATCCTTGTTTTTTAAAATCGTAGATAAGCTACTGAAAGGAATTCCAAATTGCTTAGCAATGTCTTTTTTTGAAGCTTCTCCCTTTTCAATTTCTTTATGATCAACAGCTTTTTTCCACAGTAATACTTATGCGCGGAGTCATTTTACAACTTACTATCGCGATATGCAAAGGCAAACTGATAGCGACTGCAAGAAATGTGAGAGATGGTAATGATTCCAGTTGTCACTTGCATAGGGGGTTCGGGGGTTCCCCAAAATACACTTTCAACTTTATGGTAAATATGTAAACGATTCAAAGCATCAGTCTCTGCTTGTGCGTTGTGAACGCAACAAAGTACACACAGAGCAACAATAACAACACCAATAACACACAACAAAACGACTTCGTTATATGGAGATTGAAAACGCTTCAATCTTGAAGTTGCGGTCGCAAAAATGCTTCGGTATAAGGATAAATTCGCTATAGGGAAATTCGGTATATGGAGATTATAATATACTCAAAGTAGTCCCAAAACACAGTGTTCTTAAAATTGCTTCGTAATAAAGAGAAATTCGTTATATAGGAGTTCGTTATAGAGAGTTTCGACTGTATTTTATTTGTTTGTTTTAAAAAATTTTAAATTTTTTTCTTTTGTTAATAATGTGAGTGCGGTTAAGAGAGTAATAATAAGAGATTTTACCTTCATATAAATCGAACAATTGGGGTGCCAAAAATTATTTGAGCCGAGCTTTCTTCCTTTTTTATGTGCACAAAATGAGATTGAGAAGTATGTAATAAATATACACATAAATGGATATATATGTATATATGCTTAAGTAAATATGTAAAACTTTTATGTAAACTTTATGTAACACTGGATCCGCTATTTTTACATTACATAGCACTTTTTTGGAAATTTTATCTTAACGGGATTTTTTCACAATACTGGCATTGAAAAATTTATTATTCTTTCAAAAAACTTTGCTGTTTTTTTTTCAGACAAACTGATTATGTGGTTTTTACACCGTTTTTCGCGGACGGGCACCAATTTGCATTTTTGGCACTTTTTCTACATTTTTGGCACTTTTTCTTTTTAAATTTTTGGCACTTGTAATCAATTTTGTTTTTCTTTAATAATTTCAATTTTTAAGGTTTTCTCGGTCGCTTTTTGATGATTAAACAGAATTCGTTGCAAACACAATTCTTTTGAATTTTATTAATTTTTTCGGTGTATAAGCTCATTTTTTTCTCATTTACTCTGTGGAATCTATACGATTTTCAACGTTTCTACTTTTACTTTACTTACAAAAACTTTCGACACTATGCTGTCTCTTATTTTCGTTTTTACACTGCTTTTTCTATGCTTCTTTTTATCACGATTTTTAACACAATTTTTGGGTATTTATTGACTTTGATTTTTTTTCGCGTTTTCTGTGTTTGCAACGTTCTTTTTGTTTATGCAAATAAAGAAAGGTTTGCACTTACCGGTACCGTAGACACAACTAATTATGCAGAGAGAGAGAGTGGATATATTACCTCATGTTGTGGATGGTTGTTTGTATGTTTTAATGCTGCTGTTGTGTTTGTCGCCTAGTTGTACGGCAACGGAGGACCATGAATAAACTCGGGTAGAGGGGGAATATTCCTGCTGTGAGTGGCGGATCAAATCAGCTGGCGTGGCGATCTGCTGGTACTGAGCGGCGGGAATATTCTTATGACAGTGGACTGTAATTAGGAGATGTTGTAGGTGAAAATATTCCTCAAACCCAGACGAATAGTTTCACACAAAGCGAAAGGGAAGAGAAGTAGGGAAAAAAACACAAGTATTAAATTTTTGTTTCCATTTTATTGGAGACGAGTTGAGATGCTTACCCTTTTTATGATTTCAGCCAAGTGAACGAGAAACATATTTTTTCTCACCAAGTTAGTTTGACATTTCATTTGTAACAGTAATTTCGAACTTTTAATTCACAATAGTATTAATCTACGACAATTCATTTTCTTATTCCTAGAGTTGCTTATACTAATAACATAATTGTACGACAAATCAAATTTGTCCACAAGATATGATACCCCATGTGCCTTGGTGTAGAACCGTTTGCCGATATTGTGTTCCGAAACATTGCCCGAAATTAAAAGATGAACCGGTATAGAGGCATAAAATGAGAAATTGTATTGATGTTATTGGTTGGAGGTTTGAAAGTGAGGATTCGCAGCAGGACCGATGTTGGTAGAAGTTTTTGGAAGTAGACTTAACACGCTCTCATTTACAAAAATTAGAATTTTGAATTGAGTCTCTTCATTTTACGTTCACGTTTTCGATCTCTGTGTACAGAAGTCATGGACTCTGATAACCACTGAGTATTTCTGAACAAAAGGATACGCAAGATATAATCTAGATGCTCTATCCTGTGCTCCTGGCATTCTCCTTCAGAAAACCAGTTACTTTTTCCTTTCATTTTGTTTATAATTGCTTTTGTTATTATTTCTTTGAGACACTCTTTCCAGGCATACTTGGCAAATATCCGTTTATAATATATCATTACAAGTCGATATATGTGAAACACTTGATCATTTGGGTTAACAAGGCAGAGTTTGGAAGGATCAAAATTTTTAGCGTCAATAAAGATTTCAGATATTTTATGGCTCGAATCACTCTTTGTCATTATGGATTTGCATCTATCACAATCGGATTTTCCAAGGACATTTTTGAAAATACTGTAACCTAAAATATATCTCTGTATCTGTAGTTCTTTCACTGTATTATTTAAAGAACGGTAGAAGGCGTTTCTTCTTCTAAAGAGTTTATATATTCTTCAATTTCATAGGTATTGTGAAGGTTTTCTTTAGGATTTTTCTTCAATGTCATGTTTGCAACTATCCACGTTCTTTTTCCAATCTAAAAATGTGTCACCGTCTTCTTGACAATTTCGTTGCTTACTACCGGACGCAGAATTAAGAAACTTATGCGATATAAGTCTTGCAGTAGTTATGTTCAATTCTTTCACAGATGGATGAGCGTTATAACCTTGAGATCCTCTCAATAGACTAAAAAAGTTCTCCAAAGCATCTTGATTTGTTGTTGCAATCAGTAGGTATGTTACATCATCACATCTGTCGAATATTGACTTTGAAAGATCAATAATTCCACGTAGAGTAAGCCTCAATCCACTTACACATTTCACAGAGGTAGCATGTACAAAGCTCTTGAAGTACGTTATTGCTTCTTCAAAGCTTTTTATTTTATCGTCACAACCTCTGAATATTGGTCGGTTATACTTGTTTCTGCCAACTGTGGAGTTATAATTTAATTCATCAAACAAATTGTTGCACCTTTCTACAAATTTCATTGTTGTCTCGGCAGACTTTGGTATCCATTGGTTTTGCATACAAGTCTTCAAGCCGGCTGCAACTGAATGACTTAAAATTTGATTGGCTTTAGCTACATTTATTTTGTCCATAAATGATGGGTTTATGTGTCTATCGGTTAGTTTGGGACACATTCGGAAATTTAGGATTTTATCGATCTCATATAATGATATCATGTATGAACAATGAATAACCCCTTCATTGTTTGTATAACCCTTTTTGCCCATAAGGTTATTTCGCAGTGACTTAAAAAGGTGAACTTAATCAAAAAGAGCAAATATTTATTGAGGTCCGTATTCAAAGTATGGCTGATCTTCTGTAATGCCCATATCATTACAAAGTGATATATTCGAAGGACCTTGGTCGCAAACAATTGCATTGACGGTGAGTCCAACTTCATTTGCAGCTTCAATATTTTCAAAGAGTAATTTTTGCAACATAGGTCCTTGCGTTTATGAGGCTACACAGTAGAAACTTAATATATACTTCCAATCGCTGGTAAGGCCTTTTATCATAAAAAAAGAGCATTTACTGGCAACTGTATTCGTTCTTCTGCCCTTTCCGTAGTCCTCATATCCATCAATATCATGGGCCTTATTATATTGTAGCGAATTCCTAATTTCCATTTCATCAAAAGATATAATGCATTGACTTTTTCGTTTGGAAAAGGAAGACGTTACATATTTTAGATTTTGTACTATGTTATCTTGTATGCCTGGTTTTACAAATCTAATTGGGCGTAGGCGAGTCAAGGTATTGGAATGAGGCAGGTTAAATTTTAAATCGTTTCTCATAAACTTGTAACATTTGCTCGAAATAAAATTTATACTCTGCGCTAGTTTTATTTGCTCTTCTGTATACCGATGTACTCTACCACAAGCCATATCGCAGAATGTACTGGCTGAAGTCGTAGTATCAGGATTTGTCCGATGCAGACGAATGCTCAAATCTGACATTTTCTCATTCAATTTAGCCATTTCCGCTCTCAAGTTTTCTTCAATTCTCTTTAGCCCAATATTCTCCAATTCTCGCGCCCTGTATTGCTTTTCAGCGTCATCAGCTTTTTTCATCAATACATCGATCTCTTGTCTAAGTCTGACTTCCCTCTTCTTATGCAGTTCAGTATTAGCGACAAGTTTTTGCAAGTTATTTTCATCGTTTACATGGCAATTACAATAACAATATTTTTCATTTCCAGACATTAACGACAAACGTGGTCTCTTTAAGGGAATGCGGCTGTACGTTTTCTTAGCTGGTTCGTTAAATGTTATTGGTATAATGTTGCATGTATTTTCGCTGGTGACAACTTCCATTTCAACATCAATGGTTGGACTTAAAGTCGGCGTAACGCTGTCAATGATCATACAATTATCTTTGTTCGTAACTTCAGCTGCAACCTCCATGGGCTCATAATGCATATAATCCGGCTCATCATGAACTTCGGGTAATGAAACGTCGACTTCGGGCAATGAAACGGCGGCATGTGGCAATTGAAGGGCATCTTCGGTCAATATATCAGTATTCGGGCGGAATTCGGCTGCATCCATGCGGCACCCTGTGCCATCAGCTTGTTTTGAAATATTAAATGTCTATATAGATATTTATGTATACTAGCTTCCATAAGAAAATACCCATTTACAGAGTACATATGAACAAATCAGCCTTATCTCATATATCTCCCGAGATATCTGCATTTGGAAATTGCATTTTTAATTTTTCACGACCCTTTCCTAGTACTTTGTTAATATCAAGGCGGAGTATCTACAGAGAAATACCAAAAATTTGTATACCCGGTGTGGCCCACTTTTAGGCCTTAGCTCCGTCACCATAAAGTATAGAAGGCTTATATTTTAAACTAAAAGCATTTACAGATTTTTTGCGTAGAAACGGCAAAGTTTTGCCCCTTTTCGCTACAAAATAATATGTTATTAACCCACTGGACAATATTTAACCATTTTTGCCCCACTGTGCCATAGTTAAAACCATTTTGCCGTCAGGTCGAACCTACTGTCTTTCTAGTTTGTTTTTATATTTAATATATTTTTAATATATGCCATAGTTAAAACCATTTTGCCCCACTGTGCATGTGTGTATCACTACCCTACCATGCTGGTTTCACTATATCACCATGTTTAACAGATCTCTGCACCACTGTATAATATTTGTCCCTATGCACCGTATTTAACCAAGTTTGCTTCACTGTATGGTATTTAACACCTTTTTACCCCACTGTACCATTTTCCCCGCTGTACAAAATTTAACTCCCGTTTAGATTTGACGGAAGTACATTTTTTCTTTTTGGTCCCACTGTGCGCCCAAAAATACGAATGACGAAAAATCCTTCATTACTCGTCTACGTCTCCTACCATTTCATGATTCTAGCTTCAGCCGTTCGAGCTGGGCGGTGATAAGTCAGTAACGCAATAATTGAATATATAGAAATAGTTGGTGATCCTCTGGGATTGTATAAAATGGTCATATATTATTACTCCGATATACCTAGTTCCACTATAGAGGTCGCTCTCAAACTTTATACTCTGACTTTTCATCACAATAAAAATTACCCAAATGGGTTCATATTTTGTCATATTCCCTAGAGTATAGTAATAATAAAATTAATAATTCACAAAGAAAAATCTAAACTTAAAACATACCACATCCTCTCTGATTTGTACCCAGTGTGTAGGTGACTGATGTTTGTGGTCGATTTCCATTTCGATAGCATAAATGCTATCAGCTTATTATTAACTATCGATCCACATATGACACTTCTAGGAAAGTCCATTAAATTTGCCCAACACTCAACTATGGACATTTGGTATCATTTGTCCTGCGAGAGAAAATATTTGTGGCCTCACGTATTCCCACAGGAAATAATCGAGAGACATCATCAAATCGAACGACCTTTGATGCCAATTGAAATTCAATAAATCAATGGTTGCGATCGCCGTTTGTTACATCCAGCTGAAATCACATCGCGCCACTTAATTTTTGTATAAATAGGGTAATGGAGTCTGTTGTGGATGGCTCTCACTTCATATGCTGCAATTTTATTTATAAAAAATCACATTCCTTCGACGTTATTGTATCATTTATAACGTATGTGGTATGACATCATAGTCCCAGATGCCTTGTTAATATGCATGATCATTTATGTGCTCCAAAGAAATCACGAAGTCGTCCAAGAATCGTTGTCTGATTTTCGAAGTAAATTTGGGCAAATAACACGATGATTTGCAATAGTATACTGAAACGTGAGCGCGGTAGGACAGTTAATTTAACCTCAAAATCCTACATAAGTTCTATGTAGGTAAACACACTTTGTATACTTAAAATGAAGAAAATTCTACTGCGCTACTATTCTCAAATATACGAATAAATAGTAGGCTGATTGTCAACGTCACAAATCTGTCTGTCATGTGGAAATCATATTAAACGATTAGCCAACAAAAACGATACGTAAACGGGTGAAGGAATCTGCTGAAATATCTTTAGGGGGGTACAAACAAAAAACAGTTTTTCGTATAAAATAATTACCACCTATCGATTTTCGCACGATTAAAAATGTGCAAAGAGCGAATTTCGAAAAATCGTTTTTTATCATTAAACAACGAACAAAATGTAATTTTACTTTATTTATATGAATGAAAAAAAATATTTTTTTAAATATTTTATATGAAAACCGGTGCAACTTGTAATATTTCATTGGGATTTACTCAAAAGTTTTAGAACAGATAAAAAGGATTGAATCAAACATCAACATTTTAACTAATTCTGAATTAAAAATTAACGGTTGCAATGGCTTTCCTATTTATAAAATATTTACCACCTATCGGTTTTCGAACAAATTTATGAAAAGTTTTTATTTATTATGATAAAAAGCATCAACGATAATCATCTTTTCTAAAAATTTTAAATAATTCTGAGTTAAAAACGAACGGCTGTAATGGTTTTCATTCAAAATATTCACCAACTATAGGTTTTCGCACGATTAAAAAATATGTAAAACCGGTTTTTATCATCAAAATATAAATAAAATACACATTTATTTTGTTGAATAGTAAAAGCTTTTTGTAACTATTTTGTATGAAAACCGGTGCAAACTACATAATTCTGAATTAAAAACAAACGGTTGTAAAGGTTTTCATTCAAAATATTCAGAAACTATCGGTTTTCGCACGATTAAAAAATATGTAAAACCGGTTTTTATCATTAAAATATAAATAAAATACACATTTATTTTGTAAAAGCTTTTTGTTAATTTTTTTTATGAAAATTGGAACTGTCATTTCCAATTCAAAATTTCTTAAATATTTTTAAAAAGGTGAAAAGATTTAATTTATTTTGATACAAACAATATTAACACTTATAATCTTTTTTAAAAATTGTAAACAATTCTGTTATAAAAACGAACGGTTGCACCGTTTTTCAAACAAAATGTTTACCACCAATTTCCCACGATTAAAAAGGTGTAAAAAGCAAATTCCAAAAAACGGATTTGTTATCATAAAAAAATAAATAAAATTTTCCCTTTCCTCCCACTTATAAAAATTGGGACAACTTTTTTATTCTTAAGGCAAGAAATAGGAAAATCGTCATGGAAGACCGTTTATAACGTAAAACCGATTTACCGATCACACTATTTTAAACACTATTTATTTGAATTTTTTCAACATTAAAAATATGCATGCAAATATCCAAAATCACAATAACACTCACCTGGAACTGCATCCATGGGCACTTTTCTGGATAAGGGGCCAATAAAGTGGCGGTCACATAGTCTGTGACTCGGCACTAAATTAGAAATTAAAATATTAAGGGCCTTATTCATAAAAAGTTAAAGAAGGTTTGAGGAACACTTTAGCAATGTCAAAGCGTTCTTCAAACCTTCATTAAATTTTTATGAATAAGGGCCTTAGTTTTTCGCACCATTCCTTTCTGAATTCGGGGTGCGAAGGAAACTTGTAAACCCTTTACAATTAAAAAAATACTTTTTTGGCATTTTTCACAATTATTTACACTCACAATCACAAAAAAAACAATTTTCAAACTCACAACTGTTGTTTAGAATGGAAATTGGAAATTAAATTTGAAATTTAACTATCGCCATATGCAGCGAGAGTTTAAAATAGCTTTTTCGAATTTCCATTCACAACGACATTTTATTTTGGAATTTCCAAATACAACACACATACATACCTATGGATGTATGTATACATTTGTGGCAGCACCAAGCCCGCCGTATTCGAATGATAAATAATCTGGCAACGTTGTAACGAACCAGAGGAGGAGAAAACAACAGCTGATTGCGAGAGAAGTCTTCGCCGTCAACGGTAACATTTTTAGCTTCGTAAGATTTTGTGAACTAGTTTTAGTAATAATAAATAGAATTAGATAGTTGTTAAATGTAAATACGAACGTCTTATTACTACATCGGCTACAAAAACTTCATGGAAGCAGAGCAGCGAAAAAAACATAGCAGAGCAGCTGCAGCGCTTTAAGAATTTCCAACGTTTTTTTCATGCATAATTTTGCCGAAATAGTCTATGTTTTTGCTTATGCATTCCAGACACATCTTGAGGCAACGAGAACACTCTAATTACAACGAAGATTCGCTCAGTGGTGACGACATGGAAATTTTCGACTGTAGCAACATAAACAAGTCGGAAATGGAAAATGTAATTCAGCGAATGGAGGCATTACAACGTGAAATACATTCCCTTCGAGAGTCACAAGAGAACGCAGTTAATGAACATCGATCGAACTTTCATAAGGTACATATTCCTAAATTCAACTAAGAGCATCCGGAATTGTTTTTTGTTCAGGTTGAACGCTCTTTTGCTCTCTGTGGTGTTTCAACGGATGCGGACAAATTTGATGTTATTTCTGTGCGCCTTGGAGACGACATACTCTTGTCGGTTGAAGACCTCATAACAAATCCGCCGAAAGACGACAAATATTCTACATTGAAGGAGAGACTAATTTCGTAATTTGCTGAGTCTTCCGAGTCTAAATTGCGACGTTTATTGCAAGGTGGCGAGACAACAGGTATGAAGCCGTCGGAAATGCTATCCCACATGAGACGTTTGGCACCTGGTAAAGGAAATGAAACAATTATTCGGACACTATTTCTCTGGCAAATGCCAGATTCGATACGTCCTCTATTAACTGTGTGGGAAGAGGAAGATTTAGACAAACTAGCTTAAAACGCAGAAAAAATGTTGGATGCTATAGGAAATACTGTGTGTGCTGTCTCCGAGGCACCACCACATTCTGATACCAACATTTCGATTGACGCAATTAATTCGCCTCTGTCTTTAGCTGAAATTTGCAAGACTTTAACGGATCTTTCTGCTAAAGTGGACACCTTTCATGCGAGCTATAAAAGCAGATACGGTCATCATCGATCCAGATCTCACAGTCATTCACGTTCAAATGATAGACCTCCTAACAACAAATTGCTTTGCTGGTATCATCAAAAGTTTGGAGATTCTACCAAACATTGTAAACCGAATTGTCCCTGCTACAACACTAGTTCGAGAAAATTAATAGGGCTGTCGTCAGTAAACACGACTGGCGATAGCGGCAATGACAACCCAGTAAAGGAAAATCGTCTACATATCTACGACAGTCAGTTGTACCCCCGGTGGTGTCAGTTGTACCCACATCCTTAATCAGAACAACTCTAAAGCCGTCCGGCATGAGACTTCTTGCTGCAAACAGCAGAGAAATAAAAATATATGGTAATTGTGTTCTTAAATTAGACCTAGGTATACGTCGTGAACTCAAGTGGTTGTTTACCGTTGCCGATGTCCAGTCGCCCTTTTTGGGAGCAGACTTTCTAATTCTTTACAATTTGATGATTGATTTAAAACGAAAATGCCTCATCGATAATACAACAAATTTAACAAGTCGTGGTGAAATTCGTAATACCAACGATTTTAGTATTTCAACGCCATCGACAGGACCATTCCAAGAATTACCGAGAGTTTATTGACATCACAACTACTACTTTGACGCGTAAATCGACAAGTGATGCAATTATTGTTCACAACATCGAAACAATCGGAATCCCTGTTGCAGACCGCCCACGAAGACTTTCTGGAGAGAAAATTGTAGCTGCTAAAGCGAAAATTGACTTCCTATTGGACAATGGTATATGTCGTCCCTCCAAAAATCGTTGGGCTAGTCCGCTCCATATGGTGTCGAAAAAAGATGGTGGTTGGCGAGGGTGTGGAGATTACCGAAAGCTGAATTCGAAAACTGTGCCTGACAGATACCCAATTGCCAACGTCAACGATTTTTGTGAGAAAGTATATGGTAAGTCAGTTTTTTCTACACTCGACCTTGTTAAGGCCCAATTACCAAATACCAATGGCTGCGGAAGACATCGAAAAGACAGCATGGTGCACCCCTTTTGGACTTGTGGAATTTTTATATATGCCATTCGGGTTGAGAAACGCCACACAAATCTTTCAGAGGTTTATGGACTCCGTTTTGAGAGGCCTTGCTTTTGTTTATTGTTATATTGTTATATGATTGTTATGTCTGTTGCAGATCGTGTTGCCGCTATTGCAAATTACACCAAACCTGAAACTATTTGCGAGCTTCGCAGATTTCTCGGTGTCGACAATTTTTATCGTCATTGCATTCCACATGCCGCTCAGCTAAAGGCCCCACTCAATGAATTCCTTAAGGACTCCAAGAAAAATGATAAGAGGAAGGTTCCTTGGACACTTGAAGCTTTTGCATCTTGTAAACGCAGCCTTCGTGAAGCAACTATGCTAGCTCATCCAGCACACAATTCAGATTTGGCCCTTACAACCGACGCATCAGACATCGTCATTGTAGCTGTGTTGGAACAAAAAGCAAATGGAATTTGGCAACCACTCGGATTTTTCTCCCGAAAATTATCTGCGGCAGAGAGAAATTATAGCACATATGACAGAGAGTTGCTTGCTATCTACGAGGCCATAAGATATTTTCGCCATTTGCTGGAGGCAAGACATTTCATAATTCGGACCGATCACAAACAGCTCGTCTATGCATTTTCGCAAAAACCGGAAAAAGCCTCGCCTCGACAATTGAGGCACCTTGATTTCATTTCGCAATTCACGACAGAAATTTTGTACTTGTCGGGTTCTGAAAACGCAGTGGCGGATGCACTGTCCCGCCTTAACGCAATTTCAGTGCCAACATCAGTCACTCTAATGGAACTCCAATCAGCTCAAGAGATGGACGAAGAGTTGAAAACTATTTTTGATGGCGCAAATTCTTTAAAACTACAAATAGTACATTTTGATACGACATCAGTATACTGTGACGTATCCACAGGATATGTTCGCATGTATGTTCCTGAGTCACTACAGACAATTGGTTCGATCATGTTCATTTGGACATCGTGATAATGCCGTTTGTACAGGGTTATAGATATTGTCTCACCATGATCGTACGATTTTCACGATGGCCTGAAGTTGTTCCTCTGAGAGACATGTCGGTCCAGACGGTCGCGACTGTATTTTGGTCCAACTGGATTTCACGCTTTGGTTGTCCTAAGACAATTACGACAGAACAGAACCGCGTTATTCAAGGTCCTAGCGAATTTAATAGGTTCGAAACGTACTCGAACAACGGCTTATCATCCACAATCGAATGGAATGATTGAGAGATTGCGCAGATCTTTCAAAGCAGCTTCAATGTGTCATTTACAAGTATCGTGGGACGATATACTTCCAACTGTTTTGTTCGGATTAAGTACAGCTGTCAAAGAGGATCTTCAAACTTCGTCTTCGGCTCTTCTTTATGGTGGGCACTTACGGTTACCTCAAGAGTTCTTCACCGAATCAGAAATTCCTGCCGATTCATCTGAATTTTTAAGGAAACTTCGTGAATACTTCAACTTCCTGCGACCAATTCCAGTGTCTCACCACAACAAAAACAAAATGTTTATTTTCAAGAACCTCGATGATTGCACTCACGTTTTTCTTCGCACGGACGCAGTACGAGGACCACTTGAACCACCTTACACTGGACCGTTTGAGATAGTGCGACGAATTTCAGATCGGTTATATACGATACGAATGAAGAACAAGGACGTGAACATATCGGTAGATCGACTCAAAACAGCTTTCGTCATCAATAATACTGAGCCTGAACATCCTCAAACAACACAAACACCTCTACCGAGTCTTCAGACATTCTCTCAAGACTCATCAACACCATCTCAGAGTACGCAGTCCACCGAACTTCCAGTTGTGCGGAACACACAAACTAGGAGAATATCGTTCCAAGCGGATCAGGTGTCGGATCCTGACTTAGTCACTGGAGAGGGCGAGGCTGTGGCAGCACCAAGACCGCCGTGTTCGAATGACAAACAATCTGGCAACGTTGTAACGAACCAGAGGAGGAGAAAACAACAGCTGATTGCGAGAAAAGTCTTCGCCGTCAACGGTAGCATTTTTAGTAATACTTCGTAAGATTTTGTGAACTAGTTTTAGTAATAATAAATAGAATTAGAAAGCTGTTAAATGTAAATACGAACGTCTTATTACTACATCGGCTACTATACATTTATTTACGAATGGGAATATACAAAAATATGGAATAAATAGCATGCATACATATGCTTGTATTTATTATTTTTCCGAAGGCCGGACACATTTCGACAAACCCCGGCGGAGAAAATTTAAAACATAGCCACGCAGATATTGTTTGGGGATATTCCGCAGAAGCAATTAACAAGGGCGAAGGCCTACCACTTTGCAAATATTTGGAAAACGTACCAAGAGGACAAAGTCTTTACCTCTGCGAAGCCCTCCCACACATATGTAGATACTTTCGTGGGCACAAGGGAAAATCGTTCACACTCTCCGAATGCCGGCCACTCGGACGTACCTTGGTGTACGTCGCCCGCTTTTGACCCACCCAGAGGAGAAAATCTGTAAACCCGACCGAAGGACAGGAACACGGGGATATATTTGCGAGCGTCGCCGGCTTTGAACACACCACAAAACCTACAAAAGAAATAGTATTACTTCCAGAGTTTTTGGACTGTCGCTATCACCTTGAGAAAGAAGGAAGACAATTACATGGTCCTTTGGTTACTTGCCACACAAATAATTTTGTACAAAAGGCTAACAGGTTATAACTCGAATACCAGTTAATACACATCTTGAACACATTTTTTTCAATTTTATTTTGAAAAAGTATCTACATATGTGTGGGAGGGCTTCGCAGGGGTAAAGACTTTATCCTCTTGGTACGTTTTCCAAATATTTGCAAAGTGGTCGGCCTTCGCCCTTGTTATTTCCTCCTGCGGAATACCCCAAGTCCAAACAATATCTGCGTGGCTATGTATTAAATTTTCTCCGCTGGAATTTGTCGAAATGTGTCCGGCCTTCGGAAAAATAATAAATACAAGCACATGTATGCATGCCATTTATGTATTTTACTCTTTTTGTATGTTCCCATTCGTAAATAAATGTATACATACATCCATAGGTATGTGTGTGTGTTGTATTTGCGCCAATTCAACAAAGCGCCATCAGGCGATTTATATCAGCATCATCCATGTACAAACGAATGCAAGTTTGCCATGGTATGCGGTAAATAGATGTTGTCGATGTAAAACGTCAGGTAACGCTTTCTTGCATAGTCGGTTTTTGTTATTCAATTCTAAATAAATAATAAAATGTTAAAATGAGAGCAAATAAAATTAAGTTTTTGGTATTTTTGCTGTGAATTTCTGAGTCATATGGCACGTTCTTCAATCGCTTCAGCGGGCAACGTTACGGCTACGGCAAATATAAGTTAGGGTTATGTATGCCTAACCTTGCATTTATGAACATACAAAGTATGCATTAAAATTATTTCTACCAATTTGCAAAACAGAATTGGTAATATTTTCTTAACCAAAATCTAATTTTTGAATGGGCAGGACGTTCTGATCCAATTTTGGGATCTTATTTTAGACATGCGTTGGTGTCATAAATCGTTTCCTTTGGTCCCATCGGTAGCAATTAGTGTCCCGACCCCCACTTCGAACCAGAAATCGTGAAAGTTTGTTCAACAAAAAAGCGATTCTTTGAACAAACAATACACCGATGTATTCGTCTTGATGCCCTCCTTAATTTGAGGCACAAGTCGGAATCTTAAATCGTGTCCTTAGGTCTCGTCGGTGGGGATTAGTGTCCTAACCCCCACATCGAAACTGAAATCGCGAAAGTTTGTTCAACAAAAAAGCGATTCTTTGAACAAATAATACACCGATTGTAAGGCAACGAATTTTATGCAACATGGCAATCATGAATTGCCCACACAATGATGGACGAAGAAGGCGGTTGAGCAGGAGAGAGAGTCGTATAGTTGAAGTTGTAGCGAACGGACGTGTACGGATCATTTATTTAACTTAATTCTTTTTATGTATTTTTACCAATTAAATGAACTAAATAAATATCTAAGTTTTTATTGAAATCAGAAGTGAGGACGAAACGATTTATTCCTTATATTTCAGAAAATGGGATTGAAAACCTCCCCTAACGACAAACTATAACGTGTGTGAAATAATGTAATGAGTGGATGTGCTAACAAATGAATTTTTGCAAAACCAGTGTATCTGTGCAAGCGCGAAGAAGAAAAAATTTGTTGAAACGAACATTACAAAATTTTGTTAAGTAGCTACGCCCAAAGACAAATACGAAGACATTCCTTCAGGCCGAAACGTCAAAATCTATCAGTTACGAACGATTAGAAATGAATTGTAACACGCGAAAAAACAGTATTCCGCGAACATTTATTAAACTTTTTCTCACTTATCAATTAATATTAATTTTTTAATTGTGACAATTACAAAAAATTCGGGAAAAACGGTCTGAAAATCCGCGAAAAACCTCACTCGTTGGAATCATATTCCTATTCGTTCGTTACTACTCGCTACAGGAAGGAATGTCTTCTTAAATTATATTGTTTTTGGCTACGCCTGCTCGCATAGACACAACATAGAAGTGAACGTTTACGAACAAAACAGAAAGAAAATGCATATACATACAAGCATAACAAGATCTAATGATCATTAACGGATTCAGATAATTGCATCGAGGGTAGCAGCGAAGTGTGTGTGTTTTGAAACGTTGACGAGAGCAAGAGTGCGTCTGTAAGAGTGTTTAAGAAATAAACACGTGAGTGAGAGCGAGCGCGGTAAAGAAACAAAACACATACCCAAAGAAAAATTAACGGTCAAATGAAAACGCCTAAATTCTAACGTGACGCGACTTAACGTATATTGATATATTAACGCAACGGCTAACAACATAACGTATATTAATATAAAATAACGTACCGAAAAACGAAATCTAACGAATATTGACGTAACCGATATTGATTGAACGATCAGAGAACGAAAAAAACGCGATCTAACATACATTAACGTAACGAGTATTAATTAAACGTCTAATAATTAATACGCAACGGATTGTGATTTTTATGCAACTCTATTTTTGAAAAGTTTAATTGCTAAATTGTAATTGAACGATAACGTAAACGCGATGGAAATTGAAAAGACAAAATAACGTATAACGGAATATAATTTTAGAAGAACGTAACATAAACATTTTCAGTATGCGGCGAATAGAATCATTGAAGGTGAACCAACTAAAATTATTGCTTAGTGCGCGTGAATTACCAATAAGTGATCATAAGCCAGAATTGGTGAAACGTCTTTTTGAAGCGAGTAATAGCGAAGAAATAGACTTTGAAAGTGACAACGATTCTGATGATGAGTCCAAGGTACAGACTCAGATTGATCAGCTACGTAGTATGTTGGAAAGTATACCCGAAAACTGCGGCAAGCAAAATCCACGGACTATAAACGGGGTGCAAAGAAATGTCGACGATAAACGGGTTACGATCAACGGCGAAGAATTTTATGCTCTTATTGATACTGGTAGTCAATGTAGTATGATTCGTAAATCAAAAGCGACAAAAATATCCAACGAATGAGAACCTTGTTTCTTACGTATTAGCGAAGTTTGCAGAGGCACACGTGTCCTTAACGAGATGATGAAGGTGAAATTAGACATCGACGATCATGAGCTTAATATTGATCTCTACGTTACGGATGACGACATCTTTTCGTCAGATTTAATTATCGGAAACGACATTTTCGCGAATAACGACATACGCCTAATAGTTGACAATAACGAGCGACGATTTGGATTGATAAGCGTGTCTACGACCAACATTATTGAACGAACACCTATCGAAATGTCATCAATTCAATGCGGCACAGATGAAGAGGCTACGAAGACAAAAATATCTGAATTACTCAACGAATATCGAGACGTCTGCGGTAACGAACTTAACGAAATCGGCCTAACGAACAGAACCTCACGATTAACTTCAAAAAGTGCGAATTTATGAAACAGACTATTGAATTTTTGGGTCATCAACTACATCCAACGGGTATCAGTCCAGGTAAAATAAAGACAGCTGCAATCCAGGAATCGAATAGGGTTGCTCAGGGTTGTCTAATAGGGTTGCTACTACAGAACGAGGAAAATACGTGGAGACCAGTAGCATTCTACAGCCGATCAACAACCAACGACGAAAGAAACTATCATAGCTATGAATTGGAGGCGTTAGCTTTGGTAGAATCTTTAGAACGCTTCCGTTACTACGTTTACGGCAAACCAGTTACAATCGTCACAGATTGCAACGCTATCAGAACGACTATGCAAAAAAAGAATTAATCCCGAGAATCGCAAGATGGTGGCTGAGAATCCAAGATTTTGACGCTAAAATCGAACATCGATCAAGTCAGCGAATGCAACATGTGGATGCATTAAGCCGAGCACCGTATGAAGAAGCCCGAGAATTAGATACAGCGTCATTACGAATTGCAAAAACGGTCATAAGCCAAGGCTACTGGTTGTTTTCGATGCAACTACAGGACGAATACATCTGTGCAATTGTCGACAAATTGAAATTACGAGACAAAACGATTTGTAACGAGTATGTAATCGATGACGGACGACTATTTCGGAAAGTCAAAGATAAACTTTGGGTGGTTCCGAAAGCCTTGCGATGGCGCGTAGTAAAAGGACAACATGACGACGCGGGACATCTAGGTCTGGAGAAAACCATAGACGCTATTCAGAGACATTTTTGGTTTCCCCGAATGCGGAATTTTGTTAAAGCTCATATAAAGTCATGTTTAGAATGCGTGTATAACAAAGCACCTTGCGGAAAACACGAAGGCGAGTACCATTACGACAACGTTAACCCAGTGCCATCCCATACTATCCATATGGATCACTTGGGCCTTTTCCCGAAAAGCACCAAACGTAACGAGCACCTTTTGGTCATTGTAGATGCTTTTACGAAGTACACGATAATTCGAGCGGTGAAAAGTACGGCGACAAAACACGTAATAACTATTCTTAACGAATGCACCGAATATTTTGGAATGCCAACACGGATAATTGCCGATCGCGGAACTGCATTCACGTCCCACGAGTTCAAGCGATTCTGTCAGACGAACGACGTAAAACATATCTTAAATGCTGTAAGAACTCCAACGGCCATGCAGAACGAACGAACCGAACAATACTCAGTATGCTTCTACCGTCAACCAAAGAAGACAAGCGATGGGACGATCAACGTCGGCGAGTACAGTGGTCAATAAATACGATTCAAAATAAAACTACTGGTCGAACTCCACATGAACTCCTATTTGGATTTCATCCGCGAGATATTCTACAAAATAAACTTGTACTATCTTTGCACAATAGCGAATCTATTGGCAACGACCGTTTAAAAGAAATACGCAACGAAGCGGCTGAAAGAATTGATGGAACGTAAAGATGTGAAACAGCGATACGACGGACATCATAGTCAACCGAAACGCTACAAATTCGGTGAATTGGTGTTAGTTGAGAATGAACCAACGGCGACGACTACTTCAAGAAATTTGAAGCCACTCTACAAAGGTCCATTAGACCGTTTATAGCAAACGACCCTGTTGCATGGCCGTATAGCGCGCTGCAAAGTTCTGCTTATGTTTTCTTATTTGACCAGTAGAAAAATGTCAGACTGATGCGAAAAATCAACTATCATGCAAATCCGTTGTTTTTTCATGCATGCACAAGCATAGAGGCCATGTCGGTGTGCATGCATGCCCTGTCATGACGTAAAATTCAAATGAAAACTGCTGTAACTTTTTCGTATCTCGGTCGATTTTGATTGTTTACGACTTGTAAGAAAGAAAATTTTATTCAAAGATCATTTAAAAACTGTTCATGCTAATAAAATATTTTTTAATTACTTGAACATGTGACATTTGATAAAAACCCAAATTTTGTTCATGTAAAGTGAGTTTTGTGTTTTCAAACAACTTTGGGCAGACCTTAGCGTTATCCAATCGGCACCAAATTTTTTATTGGAGGTTTGTAGGTCAAATGGAAACTTTTTCGGCCCGGAAATCAGTACCGAAAAAATAATAAATGGTCTAAGGTCCATTCATCAAATACGAAGACATTCCTTCAGGCCGAAACGTCAAAATCTATCAGTTACGAACGATTAGAAATGAATTGTAACACGCGAAAAAACAGTATTCCGCGAACATTTATTAAACTTTTTCTCACTTATCAATTAATATTAATTTTTTAATTGTGACAATTACAAAAAATTCGGGAAAAACGGTCTGAAAATCCGCGAAAAACCTCACTCGTTGGAATCAAATTCCTATTCGTTCGTAACTACTCGCTACAGGAAGGAATGTCTTCTTAAATTATATTGTTTTTGGCTACGCCTGCTCGCATAGACACAGCATAGAAGTGAACGTTTACGAACAAAACAGAAAGAAAATGCATATACATACAAGCATAACAAGATCTAATGATCATTAACGGATTCAGATAATTGCATCGAGGGTAGCAGCGAAGTGTGTGTGTTTTGGAACTTTGAAGAGAGCAAGAGTGCGTCTGTAAGAGTGTTTACGAAATAAACACATGAGTGAGAGCGAGCGCGGTAAAGAAACAAAACACACACCCAAAGAAAAATTAACGGTCAAATGAAAACGCCTAAATTCTAACGTGACAACGGCTAACAACATAACGTATATTAATATAAAATAACGTACCGAAAAACGAAATCTAACGAATATTGACGTAACCGATATTGATTGAACGATCAGAGAACGAAAAAAAACGCGATCTAACATACATTAACGTAACGAGTATTAATTAAACGTCTAATAATTAATACGCAACGGATTGTGATTTTTATGCAACTCTATTTTTCAAAAGTGTAATTGCTAAATTGTAATTGAACGATAACGTAAACGCGATGGAAATTGAAAAGACAAAATAACGTATAACGGAATATAATTTTAGAAGAACGTAACATAAACATTTTCAGTATGCGGCGAATAGAATCATTGAAGGTGAACCAACTAAAATTATTGCTTAGTGCGCGTGAATTACCAATAAGTGATCATAAGCCAGAATTGGTGAAACGTCTTTTTGAAGCGAGTAATAGCGAAGAAATAGACTTTGAAAGTGACAACGATTCTGATGATGAGTCCAAGGTACAGACTGAGATTGATCAGCTACGTAGTATGTTGGAAAGTATACCCGAAAACTGCGGCAAGCAAAATCCACGGACTATAAACGGGGTGCAAAGAAATGTCGACGATAAACGGGTTACGATCAACGGCGAAGAATTTTATGCTCTTATTGATACTGGTAGTCAATGTAGTATGATTCGTAAATCAAAAGCGACAAAAATATCCAACGAATGAGAACCTTGTTTCTTACGTATTAGCGAAGTTTGCGGAGGCACACGTGTCCTTAACGAGATGGTGAAGGTGAAATTAGACATCGACGATCATGAGCTTAATATTGATCTCTACGTTACGGATGACGACATCTTTTCGTCAGATTTAATTATCGGAAACGACATTTTCGCGAATAACGACATACGCCTAATAGCAAAAACGGTCATAAGCCAAGGCTACTGGTTGTTTTCGATGCAACTACAGGACGAATACATCTGTGCAATTGTCGACAAATTGAAATTACGAGACAAAACGATTTGTAACGAGTATGTAATCGATGACGGACGACTATTTCGGAAAGTCAAAGATAAACTTTGGGTGGTTCCGAAAGCCTTGCGATGGCGCGTAGTAAAAGGACAACATGACGACGCGGGACATCTAGGTCTGGAGAAAACCATAGACGCTATTCAGAGACATTTTTGGTTTCCCCGAATGCGGAATTTTGTTAAAGCTCATATAAAGTCATGTTTAGAATGCGTGTATAACAAAGCACCTTGCGGAAAACACGAAGGCGAGTACCATTACGTTAACCCAGTGCCATCCCATACTATCCATATGGATCACTTGGGCCTTTTCCCGAAAAGCACCAAACGTAACGAGCACCTTTTGGTCATTGTAGATGCTTTTACGAAGTACACGATAATTCGAGCGGTGAAAAGTACGGCGACAAAACACGTAATAACTATTCTTAACGAATGCACCGAATATTTTGGAATGCCAACACGGATAATTGCCGATCGCGGAACTGCATTCACGTCCCACGAGTTCAAGCGATTCTGTCAGACGAACGACGTAAAACATATCTTAAATGCTGTAAGAACTCCAACGGCCATGCAGAAGGAACGAACCGAAAAATACTCAGTATGCTTCTACCGTCAACCAAAGAAGACAAGCGATGGGACGATCAACGTCGGCGAGTACAGTGGTCAATAAATACGATTCAAAATAAAACTACTGGTCGAACTCCACATGAATTCCTATTTGGATTTCATCCGCGAGATATTCTACAAAATAAACTTGTACTATCTTTGCACAATAGCGAATCTATTGGCAACGACCGTTTAAAAGAAATACGCAACGAAGCGGCTGAAAGAATTGATGCAACGTAAAGATGTGAAACAGCGATACGACGGACATCATAGTCAACCGAAACGCTACAAATTCGGTGAATTGGTGTTAGTTGAGAATGAACCAACGGCGACGACTACTTCAAGAAATTTGAAGCCACTCTACAAAGGTCCATTAGACCGTTTATAGCAAACGACCCTGTTGCATGGCCGTATAGCGCGCTGCAAAGTTCTGCTTATGTTTTCTTATTTGACCAGTAGAAAAATGTCACACTGATGCGAAAAATCAACTATCATGCAAATCCGTTGTTTTTTCATGCATGCACAAGCATAGAGGCCATGTCGGTGTGCATGCATGCCCTGTCATGACGTAAAATTCAAATGAAAACTGCTGTAACTTTTTCGTATCTCGGTCGATTTTGATTGTTTACGACTTGTAAGAAAGAAAATTTTATTCAAAGATCATTTAAAAACTTTTCATGCTAATAAAATATTTGTTAATTACTTGAACATGTGACATTTGATAAAAACCCAAATTTTGTTCATGTAAAGTGAGTTTTGTGTTTTCAAACAACTTTGGGCAGACCTTAGCGTTATCCAATCGGCACCAAATTTTTTATTGGAGGTTTGTAGGTCAAATGGAAACTTTTTCGGCCCGGAAATCAGTACCGAAAAAATAATAAATGGTCTAAGGTCCATTCATCAAATACGAAGACATTCCTTCAGGCCGAAACGTCAAAATCTATCAGTTACGAACGATTAGAAATGAATTGTAACACGCGAAAAAACAGTATTCCGCGAACATTTATTAAACTTTTTCTCACTTATCAATTAATATTAATTTTTTAATTGTGACAATTACAAAAAATTCGGGAAAAACGGTCTGAAAATCCGCGAAAAACCTCACTCGTTGGAATCAAATTCCTATTCGTTCGTAACTACTCGCTACAGGAAGGAATGTCTTCTTAAATTATATTGTTTTTGGCTACGCCTGCTCGCATAGACACAGCATAGAAGTGAACGTTTACGAACAAAACAGAAAGAAAATGCATATACATACAAGCATAACAAGATCTAATGATCATTAACGGATTCAGATAATTGCATCGATGGTAGCAGCGAAGTGTGTGTGTTTTGAAACGTTGAAGAGAGCAAGAGTGCGTCTGTAAGAGTGTTTAAGAAATAAACACATGAGTGAGAGCGAGCGCGGTAAAGAAACAAAACACACACCCAAAGAAAAATTAACGGTCAAATGAAAACGCCTAAATTCTAACGTGACGCGACTTAACGTATACTGATATATTAACGCAACGGCTAACAACATAACGTATATTAATATAAAATAACGTACCAAAAAACGAAATCTAACGAATATTGACGTAACCGATATTGATTGAACGATCAGAGAACGAAAAAAAACGCGATCTAACATACATTAACGTAACGAGTATTAATTAAACGTCTAATAATTAATACGCAACGGATTGTGATTTTTATGCAACTCTATTTTTCAAAAGTGTAATTGCTAAATTGTAATTGAACGATAACATAAACGCGATGGAAATTGAAAAGACAAAATAACGTATAACGGAATATAATTTTAGAAGAACGTAACATAAACATTTTCAGTATGCGGCGAATAGAATCATTGAAGGTGAACCAACTAAAATTATTGCTTAGTGCGCGTGAATTACCAATAAGTGATCATAAGCCAGAATTGGTGAAACGTCTTTTTGAAGCGAGTAATAGCGAAGAAATAGACTTTGAAAGTGACAACGATTCTGATGATGAGTCCAAGGTACAGACTCAGATTGATCAGCTACGTAGTATGTTGGAAAGTATACCCGAAAACTGCGGCAAACAAAATCTACGGACTATAAACGGGGCGCAAAGAAATGTCGACGATAAACGGGTTACGATCAACGGCGAAGAATTTTATGCTCTTATTGATACTGGTAGTCAATGTAGTATGATTCGTAAATCAAAAGCGACAAAAATATCCAACGAATGAGAACCTTGTTTCTTACGTATTAGCGAAGTTTGCGGAGGCACACGTGTCCTTAACGAGATGATGAAGGTGAAATTTGACATCGACGATCATGAGCTTAATATTGATCTCTACGTTACGGATGACGACATCTTTTCGTCAGATTTAATTATCGGAAACGACATTTTCGCGAATAACGACATACGCCTAATAGTTGACAATAACGAGCGACGATTTGGATTGATAAGCGTGTCTACGACCAACATTATTGAACGAACACCTATCGAAATGTCATCAATTCAATGCGGCACAGATGAAGAGGCTACGAAGACAAAAATATCTGAATTACTCAACGAATATCGAGACGTCTGCGGTAACGAACTTAACGAAATCGGCCTAACGAACAGAACCTCACGATTAACTTCAAAAAGTGCGAATTTATGAAACAGACTATAGAATTTTTGGGTCATCAACTACATCCAACGGGTATCAGTCCAGGTAAAATAAAGACAGCTGCAATCCAGGAATCGAATAGGGTTGCTCAGGGTTGTCTAATAGGGTTGCTACTACAGAACGAGGAAAATACGTGGAGACCAGTAGCATTCTACAGCCGATCAACAACCAACGACGAAAGAAACTATCATAGCTATGAATTGGAGGCGTTAGCTGTGGTAGAATCTTTAGAACGCTTCCGTTACTACGTTTACGGCAAACCAGTTACAATCGTCACAGATTGCAACGCTATCAGAACGACTATGCAAAAAAAGAATTAATCCCGAGAATCGCAAGATGGTGGCTGAGAATCCAAGATTTTGACGCTAAAATCGAACATCGATCAAGTCAGCGAATGCAACATGTGGATGCATTAAGCCGAGCACCGTATGAAGAAGCCCGAGAATTAGATACAGCGTCATTACGAATTGCAAAAACGGTCATAAGCCAAGGCTACTGGTTGTTTTCGATGCAACTACAGGACGAATACATCTGTGCAATTGTCGACAAATTGAAATTACGAGACAAAACGATTTGTAACGAGTATGTAATCGATGACGGACGACTATTTCGGAAAGTCAAAGATAAACTTTGGGTGGTTCCGAAAGCCTTGCGATAGCGCGTAGTAAAAGGACAACATGACGACGCGGGACATCTAGGTCTGGAGAAAACCATAGACGCTATTCAGAGACATTTTTGGTTTCCCCGAATGCGGAATTTTGTTAAAGCTCATATAAAGTCATGTTTAGAATGCGTGTATAACAAAGCACCTTGCGGAAAACACGAAGGCGAGTACCATTACGTTAACCCAGTGCCATCCCATACTATCCATATGGATCACTTGGGCCTTTTCCCGAAAAGCACCAAACGTAACGAGCACCTTTTGGTCATTGTAGATGCTTTTACGAAGTACACGATAATTCGAGCGGTGAAAAGTACGACGACAAAACACGTAATAACTATTCTTAACGAATGCACCGAATATTTTGGAATGCCAACACGGAATGCTCACGTCCCACGAGTTCAAGCGATTCTGTCAGACGAACGACGTAAAACATATCTTAAATGCTGTAAGAACTCCAACGGCCATGCAGAACGAACGAACGAACCGAACAATACTCAGTATGCTTCTACCGTCAACCAAAGAAGACAAGCGATGGGACGATCAACGTCGGCGAGTACAGTGGTCAATAAATACGATTCAAAATAAAACTACTGGTCGAACTCCACATGAACTCCTATTTGGATTTCATCCGCGAGATATTCTACAAAATAAACTTGTACTATCTTTGCACAATAGCGAATCTATTGGCAACGACCGTTTAAAAGAAATACGCAACGAAGCGGCTGAAAGAATTGATGCAACGTAAAGATGTGAAACAGCGATACGACGGACATCATAGTCAACCGAAACGCTACAAATTCGGTGAATTGGTGTTAGTTGAGAATGAACCAACGGCGACGACTACTTCAAGAAATTTGAAGCCACTCTACAAAGGTCCATTAGACCGTTTATAGCAAACGACCCTGTTGCATGGCCGTATAGCGCGCTGCAAAGTTATGCTTATGTTTTCTTATTTGACCAGTAGAAAAATGTCAGACTGATGCGAAAAATGAACTATCATGCAAATCCGTTGTTTTTTCATGCATGCACAAGCATAGAGGCCATGTCGGTGTGCATGCATGCCCTGTCATGACGTAAAATTCAAATGAAAACTGCTGTAACTTTTTCGTATCTCGGTCGATTTTGATTGTTTACGACTTGTAAGAAAGAAAATTTTATTCAAAGATCATTTAAAAACTTTTCATGCTAATAAAATATTTTTTAATTACTTGAACATGTGACATTTGATAAAAACCCAAATTTTGTTCATGTAAAGTGAGTTTTGTGTTTTCAAACAACTTTGGGCAGACCTTAGCGTTATCCAATCGGCACCAAATTTTTTATTGGAGGTTTGTAGGTCAAATGGAAACTTTTTCGGCCCTGAAATCAGTACCGAAAAAATAATAAATGGTCTAAGGTCCATTCATCATTACAAAAATGTTATTATTTAGAATTCATTAACACTACGTGTTGAAGATGAGCAGCTTCTTTCTAATTGTAATTAGGAAAAGGATAGTCATAGTCAAAAATCCTGGAAAAGGATAGTCATTATACATCAGTATAATGAGGTGTTCTATGCCACAGATAAAAGATGATGACGACAGCGAGGACGAATCTGAACCAAACCTACTTCCAATCGAGGTCGATTGTGTCGACAGGGTGGCCGACTGTAAGGCTACGAATTTTTTGCAACATGGCAATCAAGAATTGCCCACACAATGATGGACGAAGAAGACGGTTGAGCAAGAGAGAGAGTCGTATTGTTGAAGTTGTAGCGAACGGACGTGTACGGATCATCCTGATCATTTATTTAACTTTATTCTTTTTATGTATTTTTACCAATTGAAATCAGAAGTGAGGACGAAACGATTTATTCCTAATACCATGTATTCGTCTTTATTCCCTCTTTAATTTGAGGTGCAAGTCGGAATCTTAAATCGTGTCCTTGGGCCGCCCCATTCCATACAAAAATCGGGAAGTTTGTTCTACCAAAAACCCATTCTTGGTCGGAATTTTAAATCGTGTCCTTTGGTCCCGTCGGTAGGAATTTATGTCCTTGCCACCCCCTTTCCTACAGTAATCAGGAAAGTTTGTTCCGCCAAAAACCGATTCTTGGTACAAACTACACACCAATGTGTTCGTCTTGATCTCCTATTTTATTTGAGGTACAAGTCGGTGTCTTACATTGTACCATTGGATCTCCAGGAAGCTATTTGTGTCCTGACCTTCAGTGGAAATTGAAATCGAATAATTTGGTTAAAGAATGACACATTTCCATATATGGGTGATTTAATATAATCCCAAAGTTGTTCAAGTTTCATTTCGTGTACGTAACATTCATTAAAAACATTTATTTTTGTTATTTTGCACAATAAAATTAATATTTATTTAGAATTTTTCAGCCGTCGGTAACTTTTATTTACTGTCAGTGGACCATAACAGTTGATAAAAAGCGTACTTTTGCCTTCTAAATACGGTTTACGCTTCTCGGAATCTTAAATCGTGTCCTTAGGCCCCATAGTATCCTTGGGCCGACCCCTTTCATACATAAATCGGGAAAGTTTCTTCTACCAAAAACCGATTCTTGTCATAAACTACACACCAACGTCTGTGTCCTTGGGCCGCCCCATTCCATACAAAAATCGGGAAGTTTGTTCTACCAAAAACCCATTCTTGGTCGGAATTTTAAATCGTGTCCTTTGGTCCCGTCGGTAGGAATTTGTGTCCTTGCCACCCCTTTCCTACAGTAATCAGGAAAGTTTGTTCCAAAACCGATTCTTGGTACAAACTACACACCAACGTGTTCGTCTTGATCTCCTATTTGATTTGAGGTACAAGTCGGTGTCTTACATTGTACCATTAGATCTCCAGGAAGCTATTTGTGTCCTGACCTTCAGTGGAAATTGAAATCGAATAATTTGGTTAAAGAATGACACATTTCCATATATGGGTGATTTAATATAATCCCAAAGTTGTTCAAGTTTCATTTCGTGTACGTAACATTCATTAAAAACATTTATTTTTGTTATTTTGCACAATAAAATTAATATTTATTTAGAATTTTTCAGCCGTCGGTAACTTTTATTTACTGTCAGTGGGCCGATATATTCGTCTTTATTCCCCCTTTAATTTGAGGTGCAAGTCGGAATCTTAAATCGTGTCCTTGGGTCCCGTCGGTAGGAATTAGTGTCCTTGGGCCGCCCCATTCCATACAAAAATAGGGAAGTTTGTTCTACCAAAAACCCATTCTTGGTCGGAATTTTAAATCGTGTCCTTTGTTCCCGTCGGTAGGAATTAGTGTCCTTGCCACCCCCTTTCCTACAGTAATCAGGAAAGTTTGTTCCACCAAAAACCGATTCTTGGTACAAACTACACACCAACGTGTTCGTCTTGATCTCCTATTTTATTTGAGGTACAAGTCGGTGTCTTACATTGTACCATTGGATCTCCAGGAAGCTATTTGTGTCCTGCCCTTCAGTGGAAATTGAAATCGAATAATTTGGTTACAGAATGACACATTTCCATATATGGGTGATTTAATATAATCCCAAAGTTGTTCAAGTTTCATTTCGTGTACGTAACATTCATTAAAAACATTTATTTTTTTTATTTTGCACCATAAAATTAATATTTATTTAGAATTTTTCAGCCGTCGGTAATTTTTATTTACTGACAGTGGACCATAACAGTTGATAAAAAGCGTACTTTTGCCTTCTAAATACGGTTTTACGCTTCTCTGTGTCACCCTGTTGTTTCGTGTTATCGAAACAAGTCGGTGGTTCTTCACTGAGGTTTTTGTCGAGAAAAAGCTTACATATACTGGATTTACAGCAAAATCAATGTGCAATAGGTCTGCTGGCTCACCACATGTGATGTTAAGGTTTGCTTTAAAATGAATCTGCACTCTTTGCCATTCACCTAGATGATTCAAGAAGATACCTGGCGGACATTGGCCACAGTGATCAAACGTTTCATAAAAAATGTCGTACTAGGAGACCACCCTCCATCAGTGGCCTCAGAGGAAGAGAAATTACCACGACAGACAAGAGTACTTTTGGCCCAATTAAGATCTGGCTGGTATAGCCGCCTCAATTCATACTGGGCAAGGATTGATGACACCACGTCGAACATATGTCCCGCCTGTAACCAGGGACCACACGACATACTACACCTCTTTAACTGCCCTGCCAAACCTACTCAACTTGTTCCCAGGTCTCTTTGGACCCAACCAGTGGAAGCAGCCATCTTCCTCGGCCTGGATACCAATACAGCAGAACCCACTATACAAGGAGAATGGAAACAACTAATGGATAACAAACACATATACTGCTACAACAACAACAACAACATCAAACATTTCAAATCGGCTGTACAATGTTTCATGAGAGTGCAAACCCAGAGACACGGTTGACATGTACAGAGAACCTTCTACTTCGAAGGCACTCTCTTGCCATTTTTCTGATGGCGGGAAGACGTGAGATAGGTGACAAGAGTTTTGCTGTCTCGTGCAGCAGATACACAGCGTAGCAGTCGCCTATCAACATCTCTTGACACTAGACTGTCTGACGCCTGTCGTTTCTTCTGTTTTTCGATTATCAACAAACAACTATAAACAACAACACTCATAGCTGTCCGCCGGTTACACAGCTAACTCTATTTGTTGTTGCATGTTTTTCTCACCTTTGTGATTAGAAGAGTGCAAAATTTAATCCAATTCTTTTAATTAAAATGGTTGGAGTTGGGGAACCTCCTCCGCCTCCCATACCGCCTCCTCCTCTTACTGCAAGAGGAAGGCACAAAACATGGCAAATCCAAATAAAAGCTTTAAAAACAACAATGGTACCCCAGTACAAAACAACCCAACAAACAATAGTCCGTCCACATCTTCCAACAGTACACAAATAGAACACAACTACAATAGCCTAGCTAACTCAAACATTCGTTACCCTCCTCATCGTCCTGGCCATCGTTAGCTCCAGAAGGAAAAACTGTGAACTACATCTGTATGTACGGTTTCAAAAGATTGGCATCCCCAGCAATTTTGTATGCAAAAATATAGGATTTAACACTTTTCGCATGACGTTCAACAATTTTAATGCTGCTAACGTTTTTGCTGCAAATCCAAAACTTGCCGAAATTGGTTTAAAAGCCGAAATTCCGGAACGATTTGTCCAACGTTTTTATATTATTAAAAATACCCCAACCGAAATTACTGGTATGTCGATAAAAGAGTCCATAGAGGCTAACAACGATATTGAAGTCGTTTCTGTTTATCGCTTTTCGAGAAGAAATGAATTCAATGAAATTGAACCGTCCGAAACAATTAAAGTCGGTCTTATCTGTGATGGCTCCCCACCTAACATATTCATGTGCGGAACAGTTGTTTATCCAGACCTTTATAGTCCTCCCCTGAGACAATGTCTAAACTGCGGTCGTTTGGGCCATACAGCAATCCGCTGTCGTTCCACTAAAAGATGCCTCAAGTGTGGCCAACTCATAATCTGTCAGACTCAATGCAAAGAAGTCAAATGCAATGAATGTCTAGCCACAACGCTGTGCAAAGACGGACCATCTATCAACTGAACCCGATAAATGCGAGAAATGGAAGTATGAGAAGAATTTGAGAGAAATAATGTCTCTGTCGAATCTATCACGTAAAGAGGTTCTACAAAAATACCCAGAAACTCAAAACTACTATCAAATTCTTGCCGACGAACGGTATCAAAATAATTTTCCTACACTAACTCAAAACAAAAATGCTCCAAGAGGAACCATTCATGATGAAATAAATCGAAGAATTACTAAAATTAAATACAGGGATTGGAGTGGATCCCAGACTCCACAAACAAAAAGAATCCATGTCACTGCGAGTCCGGTAGTGGTCTCCCCATCCAAACCGATATACGAGTATCCGAATTTCTCCAAGGTCTCAGATCTGGAAAAAACATTTTCATTATTTGCTAAACAAATGTCTCAAGTACTTACGTCACTTAACAGCACCGAAGGTCTCAACATATTAGACCAATTCCAAAGAATCATTACTGCCATGCCAGAAAGCAAAGATATAAATAATGTCCAAGACTACGCAATTCCAGATTCTCCAACCTAAAAGTTTCAAAAGTTAATAATCCATACAAGCCTTTTTAAACAAATAAAAGAAATCAATCCAAACAAATCAAGAGGAAAATCAATTTTCAATTTCAATTCCAAAAACATTATAATAATCAATCCATTTCTTTAAAAACTACACTCTAAACTTACAATGAACTTACTACAATACAACATTCAAAGTTTGAATAAAAATAAAAGCTTCTTACAGTTCTTCTTAAATAAAATGTCCATTGAGATATGTATATTGTGTGAAATCTTTAACATCGATGAAAGCAAAAATACGACTTCTATACAAGGTTATAATATTTGTTGAAGTCACAACAGCTGATAGTCGACTTCATCGCCCCCGCATCAGATTTGGAGCCGTTCCTTGATTACAGCACCGCAAACCTAACTCTGTTATGGCAACGCCGTCAGAGTTGCATTATGTTTAGTTCACGACTCAACCGCTTTTGGCACACTGCCACCGCATACGGCTCACGGCCGAAATAAAATATTATATATATATAGTATTATATATATATAGTATTACCTATTTATGGAATACACATGATGCAACTGTTAACATATGTTTACAAGGTTGTACATAATATTGGATACCATACCATAAGTTTGGAAAGAAGACAGAACAACTTCAACACTAGACATGGAGCCGATATACGCGTGTGCAGATGCCGTTTAGAAATCACCAAGCAAAGAATTGATTATAAAGGTTGTGTGGATTATAATAACTTGCCAACAATAGTTAAAAATTCAGAAACCATTTCCGTCTTTAAGGCTAGATTAAAGAATCATTTGTTACGCAATATTGAAACGCTTCTTTTATAAACATTACAGTATAAACTTTATAGTCATTGTAAATTATTGTTGATGGTTTTGTTAAATCAAAATGTAAATTGAACAGAAGAAATATGTTGCCAGTCAGCCTCAAAAATGCCCACGCGGCGCTGAGGCATATATATGTATATATATTTAAATCTATTGTAAATAATTGTAATATTTGAATTTTTTTTTACAAATAAACTGAATTAAAAATTAAAAAAAAAAAAAAAAACAGCCTGTTTCTGTAACTTAAAAATTTGCTTTCGTTCGCCTGCCAGACGACAAACAGCTAATTTGGGTTTCACTAACTACTATCACAACGAGAAGTCGTACGATAATGAACTCGTACGAAAACGTAATCATTTCAGTGCAAATTTTGGTTTCTCTATCTCTCTTTGCTGTCATCTCGGCGAACACAAATGTCAGATCGAGTCACATTATTTTATTTGTCGACTAATAGGAACAATGACAAAATAAACTTTATTAAAAGCAAAAAATAAGTAGATTTTAATATAATTATGGTAAAAACAATTAAATAATAATAAAATTGTGTACATATGTGTAAATATTTTAGCATAAAGAAGTCAAGAAGTTGCTCGCTAAGATGGAAAAAAATTATCAGTGCACAATGAGTGTTTTTCTTTTTTTAACTCCCGCCACTCTGGTGCGGAGTTAAACATGGTCCTTCGAACCGGATTTGTTCCAGTGATGTTTGTGCGCGTTCTAACGTCCATATAAAATAAAAAAAATTGTCATTACATGACACTCTCCTGCTTTCCGCTAAGTCTCCGTCGCTACACCATTGTTTCATCACGTGAAACAAGGCTTCACGAGCCAGCGACGGACGACAATAGATAGAGCCACTATCTGATACGCCTAGTCTCCGTCACTACACCATTGTTTCATCACGTGAAACAAGGCTTCACGAGCCAGTGACGGACGACAAAAGCACCAAACAAACATCTCTATATAAACAGCATCCGAAATCAACAAATATGCTGCGGCCACAACAACAACTATCACTACAAGAAACAGCAGCATCCATTGGCATATGTAAGACAACAACAACAAAAATACATCGTCACCACTCAACAACTACACATTGCACTCGTGCAAGGGGGGCGGTATGTTGAAGTCACAACAGCTGATAGTCGACTTCATCGCCCCCGCATCAGATTTGGAGCCGTTCCTTGATTACAGCGCCGCAAACCTAACTCTGTTATGGCAACGCCGTCAGAGTTGCATTATGTTTAGTTCACGACTCAACCGCTTTTGGCACACTGCCACCGCATACGGCTCACGGCCGAAATAAAATAATAAAATATTTAATAAAATATAATTTTTTTGTGTTTTTCTTTTTTTAACTCCCGCCACTCTGGTGCGGAGTTAAACAATATTATTTAAAAAAAAAGAGCTGACAACTACGGCGGTGTTGCCATCCTTTTCAGGAAACAGATTAAATTTAAAAGAATACCTTTTAACACTCCATTAGGTATTGTTATATGTGAAACCACTAACTTATCAACGAACATGATCATAGCATCAGTATACTTCCCACACTCCGTGAAATGCAACACAATCAAAGAGGAACTTAATAAACTTCTGTCTCTCTTAGACCCCAAACTAAATGTAATTATATGCGGCGATTTCAATGCAAGGCATTCCTCTTATGGTGATAATTTAGAATCAGTGCGTGGTAAAACAGTTAAAACACTTTTCGATGCATCAAGCTTTCGTTGCTTAAATGACAACAGCTATACTTTTAAAAAGCGTCTTAGTGACACAACAGGCTCTGTATTAGATCTTACGTTCACAAATGCATACATCGACATATCCTGGAAAATACATGATTCCACCATCGGTGGCAGTCATCACTTCCCCGTGGTCATCAATGTCAAAAACTCGACAAGTAAAAGTACAAAATTTCTGGCTAAACGAAAACTCTTAATCAATCTTCAAAATAGTAATTTAAATTCAAATTTTGATGATATTCAAAACACATTTAAATCAGAGATTAGAAATGCTACGTATACTATGAGGACAAAATCATTCCCAAAGTTTGGTGGGATAGCAACTTTGACAAACTATACCGGCTTCAACTTGCATCTCAAAAAACCTCCAATTTAAAAAATAATAACACTAACGCTACGATTTTAATTGAAGCAATAAACAACTTTAAAAAAGCCGTTAAGTTCGCAAAAAAACAAAGTTTCAAAACTAAAATAAACCAACTAAATAATTCTCCAAATTCAAAATCCTTATTTAGATTCGTAAAATCGTGCAAAAATTCTATATCTTCAAACACACAAAGCAAATGGTAGTCGGAAAATGACAAACATTTTCTCATGCACCTCTGCGATCAAGTTCCAAATAACGTTCCAATTAACATACCTATCGACACGTCACTCTCAGTCACAGAATTTACTCCCGAAGAATTTTCAAAAGTACTGCACAAAAATAAAAAGCCCTCCGCTGCTGGCATCGACGGTATTACCTATGAAATGGTGAACAATCTTTCCAATTCTTCAAAGTTAAATCTACTTAATGCAATGAATCAAGCATGGGTAAATTGCTCCATCATACCTAAAAGAGGCAAAGACTTGGAGATCTTTACCAATTACAGGCCTATTGCCCTCATACCCGTTTTCTTAAAAATTATGAACCTCATAATCAAGGAACGCTTACAAAAATTTTTGGACACCAATAACATACTCCCTAAAAGTACATATGCATACAGAAAGCACATTTCAGCCTCAATGTGTATTAATGATCTACTATACACCATTAATTACCACAAAGAAAAAGGCGAAAATTAATTTTAATTTTGTTCACCGTCGATGTAGCGAAGGCCTATGATTGTGTTAAAATTGAAATACTACACAGAATCCTAGGAGAACTAAACTGCCCCAGCGAGATTGTAAACTGGACGATAAATTTCCTAAAACATCGCACCATAGTGTTGGGAGATGAGTCCCTGGAAATATATAACGGGCTTCCCCAGGGAAGCTGTCTCAGCCCTATACTTTTCAATATTTACACTTTAGGATTACATGGTATGGTCACCGAATGTGAGCGAGACGCAGTGGAAGAATATACAGACCTGCCAAAATGCCGCCCTGAGAACTGCGACAGGGTGCCTCCTCATGTCTTCTGTGGACCACTTACATGAGGAGACGAAGATCATAACCGTGCGACGACACAATTTTTTGCTGTCGAAGCAGTATCTGCTTGGTTGCTACCGTCCCAGCCATCCCAATCACCATCTAGTGAATAGGCGCCCACCTCCCAGGCAGATCAGGAAAGACCTTCATGATCTAGAGCGCGAGGTCCAACGCTACAAGAGAGAACCTCTAGACCAAAGAGCTTTCAAGGCAGGTCTGGCTGACATACACTCTGACGCAGTCGCTGAAGCCGTGAATAACTACAGAGTCAATGTCGTACTAGGAGACCACCCTACATCAGTGGCCTCAGAGGAAGAGAAATTACCACGACAGACAAGAGTACTTTTGGCCCAATTAAGATCTGGCTGGTGTAGCCGCCTCAATTCATACTGGGCAAGGATTGATGGCACCACGTCGAACATATGTCCCGCCTGTAACCAGGGACCACACGACACACTACACCTCTTTAACTGCCCTGCCAAACCTACTCAGCTCGTTCCCAGGTCTCTTTGGACCCAACCAGTGGAAGCAGCCATCTTCCTCGGCCTGGAAACCAATACAGCAGAAACCACTATACAAGGCGAATGAAAACAACTAATGGATAACAAACACATATACTGCTACAACAACAACATGGTATTGCTAATCAAATCACGTACATATATCAATTTGCCGATGACTTTATCATCTTATCAGTTCACAAGGATTTCACGTTAGCAAATACTAATTTACAAACCAATGTATCAAAGCTATGCAACATGCTACGCCAACTCAATCTTCAATTCAACCCCGAAAAAACCTCCGTTATGTATGTCGCCAAAGGAGCAAGAAAAGTTCCAAATATTTCAATTTATGGCACCCAAATTACTCCAGTAAACAAAATCAAGTTTCTTGGAAGACACTTAAAGAACAGCCTTACCCTAAAGGGCCACTACGGTTATAACTTCATGTGGATCGTCACTTAATGCTCTCAAAATGGTAAATTCTCTAAAACATGAATTACACCCAAAAACGGCTATAAATCTTTCCAAATCTTTACTCTTTCCAAAACTGAGTATTCGATTTCTTCAATGGCACAAATACCCACTTATCTTAATAAGAAAATCACTGCATTTCAAAATCAAATCCTAAGGAAAAACCTTGGGCTTACTCCTTCAACACCCACACACATCATATATGCATTATCGTTAACACTTCCACCACCTCAAAGAGCACAATACTTGGCTGCAAAAGAACTAATAAAATTCAAAATTTTCAACCGGCAAACATACGATAATATTTCTACCAATTCAACATGTAAAACCAGCCTGGGTCTAGTCTATAACAAATTCAAAGACATTTTCGATAACACTATCATAAACCAAACTGTAAACCCAACTGAAAAGATCTGTTTTTTACTTAACCTGTTTCCTGCTACTAAAAAATCCTTACCAAACACAGTATTCAAATCTATTCTTCAAGAGAAACTGGAAGAACAAAAAAGCATTGGTTGCTCAATTTGGGCAACTGATGCGTCTGTTAACATGGATGGAACAGGCTGTGCCGTCTGTAACATCTCATCCAATCAAAATTTTCTATTTGAAATAAATACTAGCACCTCGTCACTTATGGGTGAACTCCATGCAATAGAAAAAGCAGTCGACATAATAATAGAGGATGGCATTGAAAAGGCCACAATCATCACAGACAGTAAAAATGCTTGTCTACTCTTAAAATCTAACACTTCCCAAAATTACTTGGCTAACATCATAGTCAATAAAATCAACACAGCATGCATTTCACTGGTTACCTTCATTTGGGTTCCATCACACATTGGCATCATGGCAAATGAACGAGCGGATTATTTCGCAAAACATGCAGCAAACTCTGGCTGTCCAATTCCCGCGAAACTGTCTGTCAAAGACGCTTACTCTTCCATCTATCAGCTTCTATAAAAACAGTTCCAGAATCAAAGGTACATACTTTGCTCAATTCTTTCCATCTGCTCCAAAAACACAGTGTAAAATCAACATATGACAGCAAATACACACACACAACCATCAACTCAAGAAAATCCTCATCAAAACAAACATGAAAAATACCAAATACACTTTAATAACTCAATTAGTACCAGTCTTATAAATAGTCGGTATCAACTCTATAAAATCAACTGTTAATTCACAATAACACCATTCAGTCCTGGTATATGAGTACTTATGTACTCGTCCAACCCCAGCACTATGCTTGACAAATCCAAAAAAAAAAACAGTAAGGAAAGGCTAAAGTCGGGCGGTGCCGACTATATAATACCCTACACCACTCTCGTAATATTGAATAACTCTGATATATAAATTTTGTAATTCATGTATAAATTGTTTACATAAATTTACTTTTGGGACATTTTATACTTAAATAATACCCTGCACCACAGTGTGGTGTAGGGTATAAAAACGATTGGATCTAAAGAGCCAAATCGGATGAAACATATATATGGGAGCTATAGCTAAATCTTTACCGATTTTCTTCAAATTCGGCAATGTTGGTTCATGAATCAAGAAACTCTAGCATTCTAAATTTCAAAACGATTGGATGTAAAATATAGCTTCTATAGAACTAAAGGGCCAAATCGGACGAAACATTATATGGGAGCTATAGCTAAATCTTAACCGATTTTCTTCAAATTCGGTAGTGTTGGTCCATGGATCAATAAACTCTACCATTCTAAATTTCAAAACGATTGGATGTAAAATACAGCTTCTATAGAACTAAAGGGCCAAATCGGACGAAACATATATATGGGAGCTATAGCTAAATCTTAATCGATTTTCTTCAAATTCGGTAGTGTTGGTTCATGGATCAATAAACTCTACCATTCTAAATTTCAAAACGATTGGATGTAAAATACAGCTTCTATAGAACTAAAGGGCCAAATCGGACGAAACATATATATGGGAGCTATAGCTAAATCTTAACTGATTTTCTTCAAATTCGGCAATGTTGGTTCATGGATCAAGAAACTCTACCATTCTAAATTTCAAAACGATTGGATGTAAAATACAGCTTTTATAGGACTAAATGGCCAAATCGGACGAAACATATATATGGGAGCTATAGCTAAATCTTAACCGATTTTCTTCAAATTCGGTAGTGTTGGTTCATGGATCAAGAAACTCTACCATTCTAAATTTCAAAATGATTGGATGTAAAATACAGCTTCTACAGGACTAAAGAGCAAAATCGGACGAAACATATATATGGGAGCTATAGCTAAATCTTAACCGATTTTCTTCAAATTCGGCAACGTTGGTTCACGGATTAAGAAACTCTATCATTCTAAATTTCAAAACGATCGGATGTAAAATACAGCTTCTATAGGACTAAAGGGCCAAATCGGACGAAACATATATATGGGAGCTATAGCTAAATCTTAACCGATTTTCTTCAAATTCGGCAATGTTGGTTCATGGATCAAGAAACTCTACCATTCTAAATTTCAAAACGATTGGATGTAAAATACAGCTTCTATATATCTGAGCCGATTTCAACCAAATTCAATAGCGATCTTAACAGCCGCGAAATACTCTAAACTGCAAAATTTCAGAACGATCGGAGTGAAATTGCGACCTGTAGTCGACGAACAACTTTACATGGACAGACAGACGGACGGACAGACATCGTTAAATCGACTCAGCTAGTGATTCTGAGTCGATCGGTATACTGTGTTATTTTCAGGTGTTACAAACATCTGCCGTGAAACAAACTTATAATACCCTGTACCACAGTGTGGTGTAGGGTATAAAAATACACAGCGTAGAAGAGCAAGTAGGGAACGAAATGTGTATTCGATTGGGGTGGCGGAGCCCACCGGCATCTTCGTGGAAACTACGTTTCCAGGCGAAATGCAAGAGTAGTAGCTTCAGATCGTGTATGCTATTCGTTTAGGAAATGTCACAGCGTTCACGTTTTATTTCTTTAAAAAAAATACACAGCAACCACAAATATATGGTTGATGAAAAATCCCCCATTTAACAACTTAAGTTGTCGGTAGTTGCCATCCGTAATGTAAACTGGCAACGCAGTAGTGAAAACAAATAAAAAATGTTAAAGCCAAAAAAAAAATAAAATTGGCCAAAATCTTAATATAATTAATATATAACAATTATTTTTATTAAATTTAACATTAATATAAAAACTTACATTTCATTGATCGAATCTTCTTTTTTGTTGTTTCTTTTTTAGTTTTAGCTTTGCCTTTTCACTTATTTTTTTTTTATTTTTTGTTTTATGGTTGCTTTAGAGAGATATAGCATTTCGAAGAAAAAAGTATTAACATTTTCGTACGAAAAGTACTTAAAATAGTTTTTGTTTTGCTTGAAATTAATTCAAATATTATTCATACTAAATCTTTAGTAGTTTTTTTGACTTTTCTGGAGTTTAATTACTAAAAACATAAATTTCACTTCAGATTTTTTGAACGTTTTAGAACGAAACGTAAATTCTTAACGCACGTACCTGGCTGCGCGCATGATGTGTCGTTTAATATGTTTAAAAACCAATGTAATATGTATTAAAAACCAAGTCAACATAAGTAGACCTTGTTGTCGTTGCTGATCATTCGCAGTGAACGGACGTGTTTATCACATAGCGGATAGTTACCAGTACCTATTACGCAATAGCAAAAATCTGTACAAAGTCCGTAAGGCCTACATCGTAGTACCTATTACGGTCTAATACAGACAAAATAAAAATAAATTCTCTTGACGGGGATGCCTTCGTGTTCTGATGGAGCGGGGTTCCCCAATCGTCCTACTGTTCGTCCGTTGGTCATGGCCAAAGCCGACCACACCAAAAATGGTGAAAATTTCCCCCCAGTACTCACAATTGGTGGTACGGTGAGGGGAAAACGTCATGTCAGACCGTCGAAACGGAAACACAATGAGCACCGGATAGCGCTCAGAGTTTTGACGAAGTTGGAGGCTGTTGAGGTTTCGGCTCTTACCGAAAAACAAAAAGAGTCACTTACCTGGGCTAAAGGCGTCATACATGCTTCTAAGGCCAATGAGTCGGCTGAAAGAGCCACAAATTCAGCTGTGTTAACGGCTAATAAAGTTAAACGAATCAGATCACCTGATGAACCCCTGCCTTCTAAGGCCAATGAGTCGGCTGAAAGAGCCACAAATTCAGCTGTGTTAACGGCTAATAAAGTTAAACGAACCAGATCAAGGCAAGAGGCCCTAATGTCACCATCAACAGGACACTCACCAAGCCCTTCAATGAAGTGGCGAAGGAGAGTCTAGTGATGACTGTTATAGACAGAAGTAGTGAGGATGGATCCATCCTCAAGGACAAATGGAGTCATGTAGAATCAGCCATTATGGCTCATTACCTCGATGTCCGTAGAGAAATGCCGGGCAAACCACCAATCTGCAACGATGCAGAATGGCATCAGGGGAGGGTAAAGCTCTTATATTTCGGTTATGCCAGATCAGTAGACCTGTATAAGGCTGCTCTGAGTCGAGCGGGTGAGGTGTGGCCGGGTGCCCAGTTGGATGTTGTCGAAAAAAACAACATCCCTTGTCACCCTAGAGCCATCACCTGGGTTACAGAAGAGCCCTCCAACCCGGCTGACATCTTAGAAATAATAAAAGATTCCAATCCTGGTCTGCCGGCCCATAATTGGAGAATCAGCAAGGTGGGTGAGGCGGATGGTAAAAAGCGGCAGGTCAACTTATCCTAAACGCTGAATCCACCTCCCATATACAAAGAGATCCAGAATAAGCTGGGCTGTTAATAGCTTTGAGCCCTTCAAGTCACCTGGACCAGATGGCATCACTCCAGCAGAAATGCAGAAAATGTTAAAGTACATTATCCCCTGGTTGGAGAAAATTTATGTAGGCTGTATCAGGCATTCATACGTCCCGAATCGATGGAGGGATACCAAAGTGGTATTCATACCTAAAGCGGGAAAGATATCACACACTAGGCCAAAAGACTTCAGACCAATTAGCCTATCCTCCTTCCTATTGAAAGGTCTGGAAAGACTTTTAGATCATTTCATTAGGGAAAACCTGGATACAAAACTCCTGTCGGGGAACCAACATGCTTACAATGAGGGCAAGTCTACAGAATCAGCCCTGCACGAACTTGTGAGCACTATCGAATCGTCCCTGCATTTCAAGGAATTCACCATGGTGCAATTTCTTGACATAGAAGGGGCTTTTAATAACATTCACTCAGATGCGGTAATTGCGGCACTCTCACATCTAAAAGTTAACACTAGTTTGATTAGACTAATTCAAAGTCTGCTCACCAGAAGACGCATAACAGCATGTCTAGGGTCCACAACTCTAACAAGGTTTGTAAACAGAGGGACCCCGCAAGGAGGAGTACTGTCTCCACTAATTTGGAACCTAGCGGTGAGTGAAATCCTGCTAGATCTAGAACTTTGTGGCTGCAAGGTCGTGGCATATGCGGACGACGTGGCAATCGCAGTGAGTGGCAAATTCGTAAACGTCCTCAGAGACATCCTACAGGTGGCTCTGAACAAGTTGGCTAGATGGGCCAGAAGCAGCGGTTTGGGCGTTAACCCCAACAAGACAGAATTGGTTCTCTTTACTAGGATGAATAATGTCCCACTTGTGGACCCTCCACCTCGGATAAATGGAACAGATCTAGTCTTTTCTGAAAGTGCAAAATTTTTAGGAATAATTCTAGATAGGAAAATGTTATTTAGACTTAACGTATTGGAACGTGTAAGGAAGGCCAACGTCGCCTTATATTCCTGTGGTATGGTGGACGGCAACTGACAAACCAACCATCACCAACCTACTAACAAAGGTTCAGAGAACAGCCTGCCTGAGCATAATCGGAGCCTTAAGGACTACAGCGACCGAGTCTCTACAAGCCCTACTCCATATACTGCCGATTAATATTGTGGCGAGAGAAGTTGCAACCAAAGCGGAAATAAGATTAAACTGCCTATCAATGTGGAGGTACAAGAACTATGGTCACATGAGGATATCAAAGTGTAGTGCTATGGTAACCGACCGAGTGGACTATATACCAACTGTGTACACCTTCGAGAGAAATTACATCACTATGATTCCCGCCAGAGATGAATGGGTCGGCAGAATACCAGGTAATAGAAACCATCTCCACTTTTACACGGATGGTTCGAAGCTTGATGAAAAGGTTGGTTTCGGAGTACACTGTGAAGAACTTAGTCTGGATATAGCTCACAGACTACCAGATACCTGCAGTGTCTATCAAGCCGAAATAATGGCAATATGGGAAGTCGCCAAGTGGCTGAGTCGCAACATAGTAACCAACACTGGCGTTGTCATTTACTCGGACAGCCAGGCTGCCATCAATTCTCTGGAGGCAACATCCCTAAATTCACAAACAGCCCTCGACTGCCGCAGATCTCTTAACGAGATGGCTGAGCAGTTTAATATACACCTCATATGGGTGTCTGGGCATAGGGATATCCCGGGGAACTGCAAAGCCGATGAACTTGCTAGGAAAGGGACGACATTACAAATTCTCGAAGAATTTGCTTATATTGGTGCGCCACTATGCACGTGCAAGCTTTGGCTTAGGCAAGAGGCAATCAGGCAGTCCAACGAAAGATGGACAGAAATCGGCACCTGCAGGGTAGCTAGACAAATCTGGCCAAGGTATGACCTGAGAAGGTCAAAATATCTCCTCGCACTAGAGAGGAAACGATTGTCTACGTTAGTACAGGTTCTGACGGGACACTGCTTGAGATATGCAAACATTTTATGAATCCAAAATGCGAAATGTTGGAAGGATATGTCAATATCTACTATTTAAAATATCATGACACAAAAGTGGATGATTTCAAAAATCATCCCAAAAAGTGCTAAATATAGGGTGATCCATTTCGAGGATCCCTACTTTTTTAAAGAAAAAACAGAATATTCAAATTGAATGGGGAATGTCTATTATCATTTGAAAGAACATTCTTTGGCATTTAGTTGGTCCAATTTTCGATGATTCGTTCGAGCATTTCGACTGGTAACTGGCGAATGACACGCGTAAACGTTGTTCAGGTGTAAGTCTTTCCATGATGAAATGACAAACAATACTTAACAAAAATAACATGACACGACTCACACGTGATCTGTCAAAAAAAGGATATTGAAAAAAGTATCTCTACTTGGATCAACCGTTATAACATTACACTAATTAATCTGTAAATTTTTTGTCAAAACGTTGTTCGGGCGTAAGTATTTCCATGATGAAATGCCAAACAATACTAAACAAAAATAACATGACAGCATGACAGGATTCACACGTGGTCTGTCAAAAAAGGCTATTGAAAAAAGTATCTCTACTTGATCACCCTGTATATGGAAAGTATGGGGTAATTCCAAAGGAAACCGACTCACTCTGAATATTTATGAATTTAGGTTTGGATGAAATTTTGCACGCGTATACTACAAGACAATACGAAATTATGACCAAATTCAAAGCAGTTTAGATTTTATAGAAAGATTCTAATTGGTCATCTAAACCTTTTTTTTACAAATTTAGCTATTTTGAAGTCGATATAGTAAACGGTCTGTAAATCATGGAGGCGGCAATGTCATGGTCTGCGGATGCTTTTCCGGTAACATGGTTGGACCCCTCTATACAATAAACGGAATAATGAACAGGTTTATGTACTGCGAAATCTTAGAGAATTCCATGCTTCCCTATGCTGAGTGGAATGTTGCTCTATTACGGCAATTTCAACACGACAACCACACGAATAATACCGCGAAATGATTCAATGATTGAGTTAGAAAGGTAGGGGAGTTATGGAGTGGCCAGCTCAACCGTAGACTTGAATCCAATTGAAAAGTACTGGGAAATGCTCAACAAAGAGATAAATCGAGAAAGCGTAGGTGTAGATAAAAATAAGCTATTTCAGGCTATTGCAGATGCTTAGAACTCCATAGATACAAAGATAACAAGAAATCTTATTGATTCCATGCAAAAAGAAGCAACGCTGTATTTGATAATAAATGGTTTTCCACAAAATCTTAGTAGAAATGCATAGTCCAATATGTTTTGTCGTGCGAAATTTGGACCTTTTTGTTTTATTGTGAAATAAATTTTTAATCTCAAACCAAAAATAAATTCTGACTGAATAACAAAAGCACAGACCAACAATAAATAACAAATAACAATTTCAAATAATTTAAGCAGCCAAATTGCCATTTTTTGTTAAACTGATGCAATTTCTTAGATAATAGGTAAAATTTTTGGAAAATATATATAATTAATAGTTTCCAGATTTTGGCAATTGAACAGAAATATGAAGTTAGTCCAAGCTGTATTGTCCGATACTGTAAGTGCCATTTGAAAGATTTTTTTTTAGACATTACACTGCACAAAATTTTAAGTATTTGTATGCACTGGTATTAATGGGTCCTGCACGCGCTGTGAAGACCTCATGCTGACCCTATGTTCCTTATAGGAACACAGGTCAAAAATTCGATCTTTCTCAAATTCTCAGAAATTTTTACCCTAGTATGTGGGAGTAATGACCTACACTATTAAAAAAATAAATGAAAATTGAAGGTAGGGGCGAGGTCAAAGTTCAAAAAATGTTTTTTTTCATCTGTTATGGTTTTTTTAAGTTAATTTTAATGCTACAAAAGCATAAGAATTTAAAAATAGAAAAAATAATTTCTTGCAGCTTTTTTCGTGTACTTTTCAAAAAATACTAATTTTATATAAAACTGTTTATTTCGGTCACTTTTCACGTAAATTAAAAATATACAGGCATGTCACAGAGTGCAAAATCGTACAAGAATTTACGTTTTTGAAATCGAAAACGTTTTTAGCTTCTACAGAAAACGTAAACGAAAAAAAAAAATCGGTTTAAAACGTTCACAAAATCTGCAGTGAAATTTATGTTTTTAGTAATTTAAACTCCAGAAAAGTTGAAAAATCTACAAAGGATTAAGTATGAATAATACTTGTATTAATTTCAATCAAAAAATAAACTTTTCGTACGAAAATTTTAATACCATAAAACAAACAAAAAATAATAGAAAATGCAACCCTGAAACTAAAAAAAAAACAAAAATAAAAAAAGAAGATTCGACCAATGAAAAGTAAGTTTTTATTTTAATGTTAAACATAATTAATAATAATTTTTTGTTTTTTCGAACGGTCCAAAAGCTGCCACTCTTACCCGTCCCTTCCGACCGAGGGGGCCACATCCCCATAACGTAGAGATTGCGTACACACCATGATCCGAACCATGGCGGGATAATAGTAGAGGGTGGAATACCAGCTACAGAAAATATCAACAGCCAGCACATGCATATACATACAAATTTAATATTAATTCTCAAAATAATAGATTTTTACTACATATAGACATGCAGAAAAAATACATTATATTACTACACATTTAAATACGATATAATTCGAGATTTCACTGTGTCAATTTCTATATCAAAGTCAATAACATCGTATAAAGTGTTAAAATCCACACACATTCTGCAGATGCATAACACTGTACAACAATTTCAAACTTTTTTCAAAATAACAGGGTTCTGTCAGTGGATTCTGGTAGAAGAGACCAAAAAAATATATACGTGTATCGGCGTTTTGAAAGATCACATCGGAATTTTATTTTAGGGGGGGTTAAAGTTTTCCCCCCTTTGCTTGTTCGTGCAGAATATCGGTATATAAAACTATGTGTTCTGTTCATCCGAGGTGTAGGGTATCTTCAGCAACTTTGTAGCAAATGTTAAGGCCTATATTTTTGTGGAATATTTTAACCCTCTAGCTTCCCCCCATAATGGTGATTTTTGCCTATATTTTAACAAATCGCAAAAAACTCCCCTAAAATGGGTGGAGCGGGGTTGAAATATTCTACAAAAATGTCGGCCATAAAATTTTACTATAAGTGTCAGAACACACCAAAGCCCAAAACTTAACACAAACTCCAAAAAACGCCCAAATTTAAGATAGCCTATTAAGGGTTAATTTGTTATTCCTCGCATATGTAGGTTCTCCCAGCTCTGAAGAGAAGGTTGTTATTCAACAACTACCAAGAGTACTTTTGTTCTTCTTCATTATTTCTGTCATTATATTTTTGTCACTCAAAATTACCATAACGGAACTTTTGAGTGCCACGTTACTTGACATCGTGGGTCAACCAGTTAATCTTTTTATTTTCTTACAATAGTCTACAAGGGAATTTGTAAGAATAATAATGACTGACTGTTTGGGAAAAATTGACTGGTTTTGCTACGTCTGTGGCAAGCATACCCTTATGGAACATAGGGTTTCATTTTTTACGAGCAAAGTGGAGGATATATATTAAGTTTATTTTGAACTTTGAAGTTTTTCCAGATGAGCCATGGGTGCCAAAACATATATGCCGAAATTGCTATATCGGTTTGATGCTGTGGTCTAAAGGTAATACAAGTTTTGATTTATATTTGATTATACATATATATTTATATTTTGATTTTCAGTTTTCAACTGAAACTGATGAGCATGGCGAACGGTTCCATCAGATATTGGAAAACGCTATAAAGGCAAGAGCATTTTGTCACTTAAAGCAGATTTATGTTGGACATTGTGTGATAATGGCGTCGAATTGCCAAGAGTGAAAAAAAGTGAATTAAAAATAAATGAACTTATGTATTTAATAAGTATTTCTCCTTGTATATGCGTTATTAATAGATTTTTTGTTTATAGTCCTGAAATATAATTTAATATAAAATAAATATTATTTAATTGTAAAATAAAATCATTATTTTTTTTTGCATCTTACACATCAACCCCGAAAAATCCAATTTTTAAAGACCTTTTTGGTACTAACACTATATAATATCTAAATTAACCCTTAACAGGAAATCTTGAATTTGGCCGGCTTTTTGGTGTTTGTGTTAAGTTTTGGGCTTTGGTGTGTTCTGACATATATAGTAAAATTTTATGGCCATCATTTTTGTAGAACATTTCAACCCCGCCCCACCCATATTTAGGGGAGTTTTTTACGATTTGTTAAAATATAGGCAAAAATCACCGTTATGGGGGGAAGCTAGAGGGTTAAAATATTCCACAAAAATATAGGCCTTAACATTTGCTACAAAGTTGCTGAAGATACTCTACACCTCAGATGAACAGAACACATAGTTTATATATACCGATATTCTGCACGAACTAGCAAAGGGGGGAAAACTTTAACCCCCCCTAAAATAAAATTCCGATGTGATCTTTCAAAACGCCGATATACGTATATATTTTTTTGGTCTCCTCTACCATAATCTATTGACAGAACCCTGTTATTTTTTTTTGTGTTGTACTGTGTAATTAGTACGTTGAAAATCAATATGTAATAATTGGTAATATCTGGATGATCTGAATGGAATATTAAATCTTATCTTAGAAATAATGTAATCGGAAGATACATCACCTTTTATAACCTTTAGAATCATTTTAGAGTTCAGCATAATACGTCTGCTCCTAAGAGTAGGAAGTCTTATCAAACTCAACCTACTAGTGTATGGTGGAAGAACAAAATCGCTATTCCAGTGAAGGTGTCGCTAAGCAAATAATAAAAATTGCTTCTGAACAGATTCGATCTTATCGATGTATGTCCCGTACAGGACCCATATTCTAGAATAGGTCTAACAAGTGAAGTATAAAGCTGCTTTGTTATATATGGGTCTGAAAATTCTTTCGCCCATCGCTTAATAAAGTCTAGAACACCATAAGCTTTGTTCACCATTGTAATTATGTGATTATTGAAATTGAGTTTAGGATCCATCAATATACCAAGATCCACAAAGGTCTCAACAGTATCTAAATTGGAACCATTAAGACCAAATTTAAATGGAATAGTTTTCGACCTAGAGAAACACATGTGCTTACATTTCCTCAAATTAAGGTCCATGCAATTAATATCACACCAATGACCAAAGTTATCTAAATCATTTTGAAGTACCATAGAATCTCAGTTGCATTATAAGAGAAAAATATCTTAACATCATCCGCATACATCAATAGCCTAGAATTAATAATTGATTCTGGTAAATCATTGATAAATAGAAGAAACAGCACGGGGCCAATATGACTACCCTGGGGCACCCCAGAAGGAACCACAATCGGACCAGAACGGAAACCACCAATCTGAATACGGTTATCCAGATAAGAGGATATCCAACTCAACAAGCTGTTACTAAAACCAACGCGCTCAAGCTTATATAATAAGAGTTTGTGATTAACTCTATCAAATGTCTACTAAAATCGGTATAAACTACATCTGTCTGTTTACCAAGCACGAATTCTTTAATTACTTGGGAAGTAAATTGAACTAAATTCTTCATAGTTGAAAGTCCCTTCCGAAATCCATGCTGGAAAGGACTAAGAATAGACGATACACTATGCGATAAAATTTCAGTGACCATCATCTCTAAAAGTTTTGGGATAATACTTAATTTCGCAATACCTCGATAATTCAACACATCTATCAAGCTTCCTGATTTATGAAGTGGACTTATGAACGAATTTTTCCAAGTAGATGGGAAATAGCCAAACCTTATTGAATTGTTAAATAGATTAAATAGAAGATTTTAAGATTATACTTGGTATACCATCAGGGCCAGCACAGTTAGAGGATTTAAGCTTGCCTAAGTTTGACGATACTACCGATAAATCAAAATAAGATATGCTCAATTGATTCACGGAAGGAATATTGTAGGGGTAGGGGAGGCCCTGTAGACATTGTTGACGAGAATAGGTTGATGCAAAAAATTTTGCAAAACAATCGGCGATAGATTGATCACCACAGAATTCCACACCATCCATTCTAACCCTGGAAGGCCTGGGATTGGACTTTCGTTTCATATTGACAAAATCATAGAAAGATTTGGGATTAATTTTAAAATGATAAGCTACTTTCACTAATTAGAGTTTATAGCATCTACGAGATTCAATATTATACTGCGATCTGGCTACAGAGTATCTTGCATAATCCATATCTTGGAATGGTAACTGTCTTCCGGGGAAGAGACGGGAGAAATTCTATAAGTTTCAAAAAAATTTGTATTATTCGCGAATACCAAATCAAGTAACTTATCATAAATATTGGAAATACCGTTGATCTGGAATAGCCAAAGATCAGAAAAACGCCTAACTACATCGTTAGTCCACTCAAACGTCGATGAAGATGAATTCAGAGGAGTAAGAGCCTCAGTATCCGGCAAAGAAAGCCTAGAAACGGAGGGTAAATAAAAATCCCCTAAAATGATGATACGGTCTACATCCCTCAACATTGAAATTACTCTGCTGATAGCCAACAAGTGATTATCATAAACAGATAATTCCGAGTTTGGAGGGATGTACGAGCAAGACACAAATAACTTAGCTTTACCTAAATTAATAGAAACAACAATACATTCAATGTCTTTAGTCTCATCGAGATTGACAATTTCGGAAGAAAGCGAACTGATAACGGCATCTTTTCGATCCTTTCGATATATTAAATATTTATTTGATAGAATCTCAGAATTAAATATTGAAGACTTTGGCCAAGTTTCAGTGAAGCCTAAAACGGAAAACTCAAAGTAAAAGCTGTCAGAAAATAAGCAGGATAATTTAGTATTAAGCCCTCTAACATTCTGGTATGCTATCACAAAAGAATTTATTAGTTTTTTGAAGACTTGGATGTAGATTGTCTCAAAGGCAGACGTGCTGCTTAACAGAAGCAGTTGATCGATTCGTAGGCCCATCCGACGTTACAAGTTCAGAAGTACTAGGTGCAACGGCGTCAAGCTTTTTAGAAAGCTGCTTCTTCGCCGGCCTCTTGCGCTTCCGTCCAGCAACGTCAGGAGAGCTCACGAATCCATCTAGGTCTGGAAACTTATCAAACAGAGAAGTGAACTTATGGAAACGTTCATACAACGCCCAAAGCTCCTTCCCCATTTGAGAAACCTCAAAGGAATAATCTTTTACGAATTTGTAGAAATCTACATTAATTTTTCTACATCTAACACAATACCATTTAAGACCATTATTATCCCTATACAGAGCACCTACGATCCTTGCGGGTACACCTGCACACTTAGCATGCCAAAGGTCAGTACACAGACAGCATTCGAAAGATCTTTCCGTATCGGAGACAATTCTACAAGTTTCACTAGAGCACGACATGTTATACAAAAAAAGTAAATATTTCACCCTCTACTGTATAATGTTAAAACGTGTAATAACAGAACAAAAAAGTTTGTTGACAACTCTGCTTGAGAAAAAAAAAACAGAAACGGAGTAGAAATCACAGACAAGAGTAAACGGCACAACAACAAAACACAACACTAAATGCAGCACAATAGTTGTTATCTAATGCGATGCGAGTAAGATTCCAACTGGAAAAACACGAATAATATGATTCAAAATAAAAGCAATAAGTTCACTTATAAAAAATACACTTATCTTTTAATCAAAACTATTTTTAGAAACAAAAACGTGTTATTTTCACACAAAAATGCAATTTAATTAAGATCGAAGAGGGAGCACAGATTACAGCACAACTATTGCAAGCAGGGTTGCCAATAAGATAATAATTGTTATATATTTAAAGGGGCAAACACAGAAACAGTAATCAAGCCAAGATTTTGGTAAATTTTATGGAATGCCACCAAGACATGGCCAGGGCGTATGTTAAAGGAGACAAGGTGGTTGTGGAGTCTGTGTGGAAAGAATTGTCAAACCATTTAAATTGTGCCGGACCACCAACAAAAAGTCTTTGTGAATGGAAAAAAACTGGGCGGATTGGAAGGCTAATGTAAAGAAAAGGATGTATCACAACAAGAGAGAGAATAAAAAAACTGGTGGTGGAGAATATAATCAGTTTGTTTTGTCTGATCAGGAGGAAACAATCGCCAGAATTTGTGCCTTTTACACTCCTGTAGACGGAATCGATGGTGGAAGAAGCTTTGGCGAGCTGGATTTCGAACAAAGTATGAATATGCTTTGTAACTCGAATGATGGAGAATCAGATAGTGATAAAGAGAATGCAGAAATTGATTTTCTGCGTCAACATCAAAACAAGCAACTGAAGAACAAGATCCCCACTCACTTTCGATTCTAAAAGAGCCAAATCTAGCACCCCACGCTCTACAGAGCCTCTTACAAATTCATCAAACTCTGTCACCTCGCGTCAGCCAAGTCCAAAAAGAAGCAGACCATGTACTCCATCTTCAAACATTGTCCCAAAAACTACAAGCACTCCAAAAGAACGCAACCTTTGCAATACACTAAAACCGGACTTCAGTAGCCTGTCTGAAGAAAATAAATATTTAGAAAATATTTGCAGGCATCTGGAGGAACACAAAAATGAATCCAAAATTATGAATGACAAACTGGATAGGCTATGTAATATTTTGGAAAAAAAACTGAAAATGATCAGCTACACAACCTAGCAGTACAAAAAAGTTTGTGCGAGAAAAATGAAATGAAGCTAAAGCTAATTGAAATCGAGGAACTAAGACTGAGCATTGAAAAGGAGAAATCCAAAAATTGCAACTAAAACCAAAAAACAAAACGTAGAAATTTTTTGATCTCATTTATTAATGTGCCTTTTTCGTATTAAATATGGTTAGACAGTTTTTTTGTACTAATTATAAGAAACTTATTAAATTCATGTTTTTTTTACATTTTACTTAAACAAATAACATTTATTTTAGAAATTAATTTGGTTTGCTATACTGTCTCTTATAATAGTACCTGCGTTGAACAGACTTCTTTGAGAAGTATCTCCCACGTCATAATCAATTTCATCCATTACTTCAATTTCCTCATTGACGTTCAAAAAATGAGTTTCCTCAAGTTCAACTTTGTATTCTCTGCAGATGTTATGCAAAGCACAGCACACGTTAATTAATTTAACAACCTTTTTCGGGCTATAGACCAATGTTACCAGTAAACATCTGAACCAGCTTTTTATTACGCCAATTACATCTTTGTATGGCGTAATTATGAACGTTTCTAATCCATAGCCAGAATCATCCAATAGACGAGAATTCGTATCACCATTTCTGTATTCATTTAAAAAATACTTTCTTGCTCCATTTAAGCCCCAAATAAATGCGTCGTGACAAGACCCAGGCCTGCAAGCATCCACAGCTCTTACTTTCATGTTGTAATCACATATCTAAAAACATGTAATCACATATCTCATTCATTTCTTTGAAAATATCTATTACTTAGGATCATTGCGTTTAAGCTATATGTTCCTTTCCTGTTGTAATAGAGAGACTCATCTTCTGTGGGTTTCGAAATTTGTATGTGACTACCGTCTATGCATCCAATTATGCCGGGTATCTGGTATTTTGAAAAGAAGTGCAATTTTGAGTTCGTCTTCTCTTCAGGCGTCATTCTTAGTTTTATGAAATGTGGACATATCTTACTCTCGAGAGCATTCATAACTCTCCATAGAATAACTGAAACGGCGCTTCTTCCCATACTTAGCTCTACGTCCTTGGCTATAACACCTTGGTACGATCCTGTAGCAAGAAAACGAAGAGTTGTTGCCAATTGAATAATTCCCGGTATTGTGGAGCTCTTCAGGAACGGTTAAATTTTTTCCAGTACCATTAAAAATTCCTCTTTATTCAAACGATAAAAGCTTATAAAACTAAACAAAAAAAAATAAAGCGAATATACAATTAAATGGATATACTTATTTACTTACACTCCATTTGTTTGGAACAATGGATCTGATGCATCTCGCAAACTTCTGCGGTGTAATTTTGTTTCAGAATGTATATTTCTCTCTTCTTCCATCAATGCAGCAATTGAAATTCCAGGCATTATTTTCTTTTGTTTATTTTTGGCTTTAACGTTTTATTTATTTTCAGTACCGCCAATCAGAATCTGGAGCATGATACAATAATAGAAGGTAAAATAACTTGCCCAACAACAAAACTCGGATACAACCCTGTGCCGTATTTTCGTACAATAACCTGTCAAAGTAGGCAGCTGACTCGAACAGCTGACCAACAATTGGTTGTCAAATAATTTTTTTGTTTGAAATATAATTTTATTTAAAAAGGTAATTTTTTCTAATATTTCAAACTTACGTGGAATTAAACTAAACTTAAATTCAGTATAATAAGTTATCGCTTGTATAGGGATACACAAACAATGTAAGTTTGTTCTTTAAGAAACTATAAACATAATATAATTTCCTCATTTTAATCTCGGAAGGGCAGACGTTTGGAATCTATTGCTGGATATATGATGAAGTGTCAATATCTGACATAGCAATGTTTTTGCTGGTATAGTAAATATAAAGTGGAATTGATGATTGATACAATACTGCCCGATCGAACATTCCAACGAATTTACTTTTTTGGAATACATTTTTTAAAAGGATTGTCTCTTTTGAGCTTGTTCTTACCAGTGGGTGGCGAGAGGCATAAGCTGAATTTGGCCAAACGTGTCACACATATCATTAATAACAGTGAAAAGCAGACCAGGAAAAATAGAGCTGGGAATGCATAACGTGGAGGACGCCCGGCCTCTCGCGCATTGGAGTTTACTCAAAATGCCGACAACAAGATCCTTTATGGCAGACAGGGCCTTCTGATGACGTAGAAGACTTTGCGTTGAGAGCCACTCATCATGTTAAACTAATTTTCAGGTCGTATTTTTTCTATTTGTGAAATAAGTGTTCATGTTTTATTAATAACACTGTGCTAGTCAGTGACATTAGCCGTTTTTCTATGTTAGATCTTTTTTTCGCGATATTCGACCACAAATTTTGTTGTGAAATCAGAGAGGTTACTTATCTCTTATGCGATTTTGAAGCGGAAGATTTCGGAATATACGCTTCAGTCCAAAGATCGAAATAAAGGGAACATTTTTAGAATTATTTCTCTCAAAACAGTCGGCGAAAAACCGCGAAAAAGTGCAATTAAATCTTATCACATGTTAAAAATCATATATATCGTCGACATTTTTAGTAGGTATCGTTGAAAAAACTCTCAACTTTTTTATGAGAATTAAGCAGATTTGGAATTATTACACATTTTGTGTTTTTTTCTGCTCATAGCAGAAGATATTTGTAATAAAACTTTTTGATTTAAATTTTTGGAAATTATTTTTTGGTGAGTGTCAATGGAAATTTCAAAGGTAACCAACAAAACCTGCTTAATTATGAAACCTGTTAATTTTTCATAAATATGTAGTAATTTTTCGCGAGGAATATTTTTCTCAAAGACACAAACTCAAAATGTCGAAGATTTGTATGACGTTTGACATATGGTAAGATTTGATTGCACTTTTTCATGGGTAAAGGGGTGAGAAGCGTGGATAATTTTTTTGAGGGAAATAATTCTCGAAGGCTTCCCTTTATTTCGTTCTTTGGAATAAAGCGTGTATTCTGAAGCCTTCCACCTAAAATTCACCTCCGAGATAACTAAGTCTGGATTTACACTGGCTGAATGTTCAGCAGATTATCGGCGTTTTGTAGGAGAGAGAGGCAGTCGGCAAGAGGGGGGAAAAAACTCTCCCTGAACGTTTTGAGTTATTCGTGCAAGTTCAAAAGAGAATTTGATGATAAGCTGCTGAAAAAACTTGCATAGTGTAAATTCGGACTAACATATATGATTTCCTTGCAAACTTTGTGGTCCAATATAGCGAAAACAGGAGCTAACCTGGAAAAACGGCTAGCACAACTGGATTCAGCAATGTCGAAATAGGTATATCCATAGGGTCGCATTATTGTTACATTTTTAAAGTGGACATTTCGAGCACAGTGTAATTAGTATATAGATATATGAACCATTTATTAAAAATATGATGAAAGAATAATGTAAAATGAATTAAGCATTGTTTTGTTCCTTTACATTACATACAAATAATAAGAAGAATAAAATAAGAATTGTCCGTCATTTATTCAGTTTTATCAAAATGGGTGTTCTCTTCAGGTGATCCGCCTAGTTTACCATTGGTCTACAAACAAAATCGTTAACATTGAGACGATTACAATCCATATGAGTTCCAAGAACGTCCAATGCATATTGAAAAATTTGATGTTTGATGTTGATTTTGGGCCGACGTCGTCCTCGGTCCATATTTCTTTGAAAGCGACGTTCACCGCACATTATCCTTAACGGCGAGCGCGGTCGATGCTTACCAACTTCTTTTGAGCTGAATTGGATGATATGAACACCAACATGTGGTTTTAACAGGAAGGCACTACGGCCACACAACTCATGGTCATCTTACGAGGAGGTGATGTGAATTTTCTTAAATGGCAGGTCTTTGAGAATAATCTACTAACCACAGTAGCCATCAAAGCGAACACAACCCTTGATATCGGTAAAATTCAGCTTGTTTCATACGCCAGTCATGGGAAATTGGAAAAAGCCGTGGCGGACATTTCTAAGAAATATTCCATTTATAATGACATCAATAGGCCTTTTAAGCGAAATTAATAAAGTACACACTTTGCTAATTTACATTTATCTATGGGAAATGTTAAATAAAAAGTACATTATGTTTAATTTGCATAAATTTTATTCGTACACTGCATTTTTAAAATGCTCACAACAACAGTAAAATGTAAACAAGCAATCAAACGTCGTCTGAGTTTGACAGTTATTTTTTTTTTTTTTTGGGTTTTGATTTCCACGTCGTGTGGGGTTGGTTGAATGCTATAAGCATTCATATACCAGGGCTTGGTAGGTACGTCTTACGTTACTACACTGCGTTCATCGGTGTCTAATTGACGTTGGTACTTGTTGTATTAGATATTTGATACTTGGTGTTTGGTATTCTCGTTCATTCCTTTTTATATGTTTATTTTGCTTTTAATTATGAATGAAAAAAGGTCATTCATATCAATTTCGTTGCGTGTTTTTAGTAAAGTTGACAGGTTTTTATATTTGTTAAAAAGATGTTTATATTCCAACCTGATTTGTGTATATCTTTTGCAGTGAAAAATTAGGTGTTGCTCGTTTTCAACGATATTGCAGTCATCGCATAGGTTTGAGGGTGAGATTCCAACAGTGAAGAAAAAATGTTTGCTATAAGTATGACCAGAGAGCAGCCTGTTGATGAGTTTTATTTTTGCAGGTGGCTCATTTATGCCCTTATACCAAGGAATTTTTGGTGGCTCCTCAAAAAACTGACTGAAGTAAGTTCCTTTATGTGTGGATGTATCTTTATAATAGTCTGTCCACTCTTTCTATAGGATTTCTCTAATGTTATTTATGGCATCTTTAACCGAGAGACTTGAAGTTATTGGACAACCAGAAAATGCCGCATGTTTGGCGTAGTAGTCAGCTGTTTCATTGGGTGATATACCGATGTGTGCAGGAGTCCAGATCAGACTGAGATCTGTACTTTGTGAGTTGTTGATCTTTTGAATTATGTTATTTACCAGATAGTTTTGGCCTGTGTTATTGTTAAGTAGGTGGCAGGAATTTTTACTGTCAGTAAATATTGCCGCTTTACTTATACCGTCCTCAATAATTAAATCGATTGCTTTATCGATAGCATGTATTTCTCCTGTAAGTGATGAAACTTTGAAAGGGATTTTGAACAGAAAATTATGTTTGGAGGATATGTTGCATGCAGCGCAACCACTAGAATTTGTGGAAATAGACGCATCGGTGGACCAGATCGAGTAACCTTCAGATTGAAGGTCATTTAGTTTTTGTCGGTATATGGTTATAAAGCATGCTTTATTTAAGGAGTTTTTATCTGCTACGAAAAGGTTAAAAAGGATTTTTATTTTTTGTGATGGTTTCACATTTTCGTTGACTTGTAGATTATCAAAAATATTTTTGAATTTTAGGTATGTCATGCCCATGCTTGTTTTTTTTTCCGGCGGATGCAATGAGACAATAATACAGATTTGTATTAAAACATTTCAGTTTTATTAACTCCTTAGCTGCTAAAAATAGTGACCTTTGTTGAGGAGGGAGTACTCCCGATAAGGCATAGACAACATGTGTTGGTGTGGTTCTTGTCAAACCAAGATTTCTCCTTAAAATTTGGTTTTGAAAACTAGTGATTTTTTTATTGAGGTACATGGGCGTATGAGCCATTGATGAGATCAAGTATTCAGTTTTTGAAAAGATTATTGCTTTTGAAATATTGTTTGCGACCGTGGGGTGTAGGCCATATTTAAGTGTTGTTAGCATTTTTAATGCATTTAAAGATGCATGACAGGATGCGGTTATGTCCTCGTAGTGCTCCTTCAGAGATAAACTATTTTTAATGATTCTACCCAGAAATTTTATTGACTTTACAGGTTTGATCAAATTTCCATATAGTGAGATGAGTGGTGTTTTTCTAGCCCCTTTGGCAACATACATTGCTGCAGTTTTTTCCATGTTGATGTGTAAGTTCAGATTTGATAATAGTGAAGCAAATTGGATAACTTTATTTTGGAGTATTTTGGTGGCTGAGTCGAAATCTTTATCGTGGCTTATAATTATGAAGTCATCTGCATATTGAAAAATATGTGATTTCTCATCCGCAATTCCATGTATAAATATTGAAAATGGTTGGACTTAGGCAGCTACCCTGAGGTATGCCATTATATATGTCAATGTTTTCATTACCCAAGACTAATGTTCTTTTACTCAAAAAAGCAATAATCCACGAAGCAATTTGTGTTGGAAAGTTCAATGTATGTAATATATTTTGAAGAATATTTACGTCGACACATTCATAGGCTTTACTGATGTCTAGAGTGACAAGAATAACTTTTTCATCTTTTTCCTTGTGTGTTGTAATAGTGTGCAAAATGTCGTTTATACATAGAGAAGCCGAAATATGTTTTCTGTAGGCATATGTCCTTTCGGGAAGAATTTTATTTTCCTTTATGAATGCGTTTAGTCGTACTTTTACCATTAGATTAAGAATTTTGACTAGGACTGATATTAATGCAATTGGCCTATAGTTAGTGAATACCTCGAGATCCTTACCTCTTGGGATTGGTACAATTTTTATTTTTCTCCACTCGTCGTTTAAATTGCTGTGCTTCCATGCTTTATTTAGTGCTTAAGAGATTATATTTTTCACTTGGTGATAAATTATTAACCATTTCGTATGTAATACCATCCAGACCTGCAGCAGAGGGGGATTTTTTTCCTTCAGGACAGTTAAGAATTCTTCCATAGAAAAAACAGTTGAGTTACCAGAGTAAGGTACCGCTATGATCGCCGGTGAGTTATCAGGGACTTGAGTTTTTAGATGATTTAGAAAAGGATTATTTTCTTTACACCAAGTTGTCGAAGTTTGAGGATCCATAGAATTTTTGCAGCCTCTTACAAATTTGAACAGGGATTTAGGATTTGGGTTTTTATTTAGAGTGTCTATTTTTGACACAAAAGAGTTTTTCTTTGCCTTTTTAACGGCATTTTTGAAATTTAGAATGGCTTCAAGGAGAATGTTGGCATTTAAATTATTTTTGTTAATATCAAAGGATTTTTGAGCTGCTTCTTTAAGTCGATAGGATTTATCCACAGAGTCATTCCACTAGTTCTTGGGAACTCTTTTTGAATTGAGAGTAAATGACGAATTTTTAATTTCATTTTTAAAAGCATTTTGGATTGCGTTTATATTTGGAGAGATGTTGAGTTTACGAACATTTTCCATTAATTTATTTTTGGAGAGAAAGCGCTGCATAACCTTGTTAATTGATTGCATTATTATTTGTATAGGAAAATGATGACTGCCGCCAATAGTAGTTTTTAGAACTTTCCATGTGGATGTGAGATTTGTGTTAGTAAAAGAGAGATCGAGAACAGAACCATAGGAGTTATCAGTTAAACATTTTTTAAAAGTCGTAGAACCATCATTAAGGCAGCGAAAAATAGAGTTTTCAAAGGTGTATTTGATCATTGAACCACGGACCGAGTCTGTTTTATCACCGAAGGCTTTCAATCTTGCATTGAAATCTCCACATATGAACACATTTGATTTATCTTCGAGAAGAGTAATTAATTTATTCAGCTCATTTTTTAAAACAGTAGATTTTACCGAGTGTGGGAAATAGACCGACACAAGTGTAAAGTTGGTAGAAAGGTTTGTCGTTTGACACACAAGAATGTCTAAATTAGTGTGAAAATTGATTTTTTTTAATTTAATATATTTTTTATAAACAAATTGTAGTTTTGAAAACAGGATTTCTTTTCATTTTCATCAAAGTTAAAAATTTCACTTAAAAAGCACACATCAATATTAAGCTTATTTAGGTAGTACTCTAAATAGCTTCTGTTTTTGTTTAAGCTTTGAATATTATACTGTAGAAAGTTCATCATAATCTATTCTATCTTTACTGTCTTTTATATTAGGTGGCACTGATAATATTGCTTTTTTAAATTGCTGTAGGATGACTAGACCTTCAGAACAGTTCATTGCTGTTAAAACTGCCGACATTTGGGCAGTGAAAATGTTCATTATTTTTTCCACTTCGGATACCTTGCTGAAATTTTCATATTCGAAGACCGGCTTTGAAGGACTTGACGGTGTTTCTTCAGCAACTGGCAGGAAACGTTTTCAGGTATTTGCACTACTTTACTAAATTTCGATTTCATAATTCTTCTATTTATTTCTTCATTTACAGTTCTAGTTTGCGGGGCTGGTTTCTTAGTAATTGTGGGGAGGTTGTTTTCATATTCCGGTTCATTCAAGATTTCGTAGTAGTTGTTCGAATGGTAAGTCTGAATGCACTCCTTACGAGAAAGATTTTACGAGAAAGATTTGATAAGGCCATTGTAGATCTGAGTGATTATTCCGCGCTCCATTTTTTACAAATTGAGGAATCTTTGGCATTATGATCGGTAAGATTACACAAAATGCACCTTGGACTTTTACAGATTGTACCGCACTTGGTAGTAGATATACAAGTCTAACATTTGACTTCTTTGCAGTTGTTGGGGCATAGAATGATTTCTCCACACAAAAGGCATCTTTTCCTTGACCTACAACGCACTGCAATATGACCCAGACGGCCACAGTTCATGCAGAGACGAAGTGGTGGGGTATACAATTCTACATACGCTTTCGTATTAAACATATAGACATCGCTGATCACTACATCATTAATAATTCCAATTTTGATGGTTTCAGAAGGCAAAATTTCCCCCTTTTCATTTTTGAAGGTAAATCGGTGTACAGAGATGGCCGTAAAATCATTCTTAATGTTTAATTCACCCACTATTTCTTCCCCAGAATGTTCCGTGGGAACTCCCTTTATGATATAAAATTTCTGGACAAATCTGTCTGGAATGAAAGTTTCATTTTGAGCTCATGAAGCTTGGTATTTAATATAAAGGAATTAGCTGAGTGAAAATTGTTAAAGCAGAGTCTAAAGGTATTATAACCTATATTTTTTGCGTTATAGTTAGAAACCATGTTAATTTTCCTTAGCTTTGTAAAAAGATGCAATTCACAATTCCTCCTTATGTTGCTGATAGGATTTTCAGACACAAGCAGAACGTAAAAAGGCCCCGGATGATTGTTGGAGTATAAGATTTGTTTGTTTTTAAAAGCATCGAAATTGTAAATATTTGTTTCATTTACAGAGTGGGCGTTAGTACTTGTTGTTGGTTGCTGGGATATCATTGGTTGTTCATTTTCATTGGAGCGTGCATTTCCATCATTTTTAAATTTTTTGGAGTCATTGGTGCCGAGATCTTCATTCCTTCTCCTTGGGTCTAGTCGAGGAGGCGGATCCTCATCCTCCATTTTGATATTTTTAGAAAATTTTTATTCACTTATTTTGTTTTTATGTATTTAAATAAACACAAAAAAGAAACAAAAATGATTATTGCATATAGGGCTAACTGTAGCCTGTATGTGATGGTGTTTGTGTTTTTGTTGTTCTTTACGAAAAGTAAACAAATGAGAAAAGCGGCCAGCGCGAAGGTAGTCTAAGGTCAACAGATGTTGAGAGATGACTGGACAGTTCATTGAGCTCTTAAAAAATGGCGAGAAAATCAGCTGTTCGCTGTACGCTACCTTGATCTGGAGTCGAAACGATATTGTTGACGGCGGTGGCTGAAACGGCTGTTTCTGATTTCTATTCAGCCATACACTCAAAGAATTTTGTGAGTATCATTAGCAAAAATGTTTGTTGTTACAACAGTCTGTGTCTGCTGAAAAGGGAAAGCAGACTTCGTGTTGTTTTAGCAACCCTATGGTTGTTATTTTAGCACATAAATTTGCCTGCTACTGTAGCAAACTAGAACAGTCGTTTTAGCAAACAATTTTGCTATTATTTAACAGAAAAAAGTGGCTGGGAGAACAAACTATTTTTGTTATTCTAGCATACGTTTCTTTCTTTTTTATTTTAATAAAAGAAATACAAATTTTATATTTTCCTGATATTTGAGAAGAGTATATCAACCAGGACTCCAACCTGAAGTTATTCAGCCCATGTATTGATAAGCGTTTCGAACTGTGAAATCTGTATGTATGCTTGATCTAAAAATATAAATGAAAAATAAATCATTTAATAAAATTGAATAGCAATAGGAGTATCTACAAACAATACTTACCGGTCACTGGCATTAACAATTATCTTCTTTTTTCCGAAGGATAAATATAAAGAACATAAATAGTACGACATCGACGCGAACTCTGTCAATATTGGCCAATGTGTTGGGTTTACCCTATAGACACGGTATCTAATTGTACATGTCCAGAGCCATATCATTGGGCAAAATGATCTTATCCATGGATTACATCCAAATTAGACTAAACTATCCTGAGTTTTTTGGAGCCAAAAGCTTGCTTCGTGGTTCTGATATTAGCGACCATCGTTGGAACATATAGAGTAAACAATCAATGTGGCCATTTCGGCAAACAAATCACAAAAAGGAAAAAAATACTTACAAGTTGTTGCAGGTATTATCATTAGGGTCACACTTCCAAGAGGTGTATGCGTAGACAAGGAAATAAATGGCTAGTCCATCCATGACACAAGTTATCTGAATTTATACATAGCAGTTGCTACGAAATTTCAGATCATCTTTTATACCCGTATTTTAATAGGACACTGCTTGGTGAGAATCTTGAAAGCAAACAGAAATAAGTCTTATAATCATAGTTCATTTAATTTTCAATTTGTGTACGCTTACCTGTTGCGTCTTGATTAATTGATAACATGGTCCTTTATGTGCATTTGTGTACGCTTGATCAAAAAATATAAATCATTTAGAAAATTAAATAGCAATAGGAGCATCTACACACAATACTTACCGGTCACTGGCATTAGTAACTATCTTCTTTTTGTCCGAATGATAACAATAAAGAACATACATCGTACGACCTTTGGTTATATTTGATGTTCTCCAAGACCGTATGATGGTCTATGAGATTTGGAAAAGTAGACACGGAAAGAAATTGCTAGTCCATCGCTATCACAAGTTCTTTGTATGGACAGCATATATTTAGTTTACTTTTGTAGCCGTATTAAAGTAGAGGGTTTTAATAGGACACTGCTTGCTGAGAATCATGAAAACAACCAGAAATAAGACTTACACAATCATAGTGAAATTTGCAATTTGTGTACGCCTACCTGTTGCAACTTGATTAATTGATCCTCCAAGGATCTTTAGCCATAAGTGTTGTCTTATCGATGGATTACGTCCCAATTAGACTAAATTATCCCGAGTTTTTTGGAGCCAAAAGGTTACTTCGCTATGCTGATATTAGCAACCATCGTTGAAGCATATGGTGTAAAAAAATTAATGTTGTCATTTCTGGTGATACAGGTTTAATTAATGAAATAAGTAAACAAATCACAAAACAATTACATACGTTGTTGCTGATATTTTCGTTAGGACCACACTTCTAAGAGGTCTATGAGATTTGGAAAAGTAGACACGGAAAGAAATTGCTAGTCCATCGCTATCACAAGTTCTTTGTATGGACAGCATATATTTAGTTTACTTTTGTAGCCGTATTAAAGTAGAGGGTTTTAATAGGACACTGCTTGCTGAGAATCATGAAAACAACCAGAAATAAGACTTACACAATCATAGTGAAATTTGCAATTTGTGTACGCCTACCTGTTGCAACTTGATTAATTGATCCTCCAAGGATCTTTAGCCATAAGTGTTGTCGAAGCTGTCCCGGAACCGTTTTACTTATTAAAATCATTTGCGTTATCTTAGTTTTTCATTGCCAAAAAGTTTACTTTACTCCGCCCGCGGAATGCTTTTGTAATGCGAATTAACAAACAGAACGAAAATTTCAATTCAATTTGTTCGGCGTAAAATATTTTACTCTTCAAAGGGTGTTACTTAAATAGCCGGCGTCGGCGCACGATGTCTGTCAAAGAGGGCAACTCTTGAATGCTAGTGAAAGCATGTTACGTCTGTCAATATTTTTTGATATGCGAAATAAACATTTTATATGAGATTTTGTCATCTCCACAAATATGAATATATGTGTAACTTATCGCAAGCACATTTTAATGGAAAAAATTGGTTTCATTGGTAAGGAATATAAATTAAACGCCGCTTTTTCGCAGCAAAAGTGCGAATGAAGAACACAAAAGGGATTGCCAGTACAAGAAACTACTTTCCCCATTGTCCAGATTCACACTCGGCAACTTTTCCAAGCATGTCTATGTCCTCTATAGAGCTCTCTCCGCCCGCCACTCTCTCCATCAAACTTTGACACTTGCTTGGAAAAAGTTGCCGAGTGTGAATCTGGACATTATCTTCCGTATGCCTCTCTGTCCAGATTCACACCCGGCAACTTTTTCCAAGCAAGTGTCAAAGTTTGACAGAGAGACGTCGAATTACCGCGTGTGTTGAGGTGTCTATGTTCGTCCCAATTTACACGAGTCAATTTTATCAGCGGTTTAATGGTGTTTGTAGGGGAGGCAGTTGGAAAGGGAGGGGAAAAAACTCTCGTACTCGATTGAACGTTTTGTTTTCCATTCGCACTTTGAAACAACAACAATACACACAGGAATAGCCGTGGAAACCCTATAAAAATCGTCTTTGCACAGGATGATACAATCTTGCGAAATTTTCTCTTAATACTCACCCTAAGCCTTTAGGAATTCTCTCGTTTTTTTAGCTTTTTTTGCATACACAATACTTAGTCCTAGATCACACGAGGCAATTTCTTCCAAGCGGAAAATGCCCTCTGTATCTCTCCTACAAACTTTGACACTTGCTTGAAATAAAATTGCCCTGTGTGAATTAGACTTTATAAACATTTTTACAAATCGCACATAAAATATTAATGCTTAGCTTTGGTTTCATTGAAATATAAAAAAATTAGAAACTAAAATCTAAACACAATAGATTAATTTTAATTGTATGTCCGGAACTAAGATTTTGAAATCGTCAAATCATATTCGTTATCGATTTGTGTTTTACTTTTTGCAGTTTTAATCGACTCATATTTCCAATATTTTTAAAATCCAATGAAAAAATAAAAATATTGAGAACCGTAACTCGGAAAATAGATATCGCCGAATAATTATTTAGTAGTTGAACTTTATCATGTAAATTATTGCAACTTTTGTCTTATTTTCACATATTTTGATTAACAGCAAAAATTTTCAGCAAACTACAAATTTTTCAGCAGTGCGTTTGCTAGTGCAAAACTGCAAACTTTTTGCTATTACAGCAGAAAATGTGCTGTATTAGCAAAAAAAAAAAAAATGTTTGCTAAAAATTAGCAGACGTTGTTTGTTATTAACAGCAAATAATTTTTTTGAGTGTATTTTTGATAGTGTTTTTCGGTTTTCATTTTCTTTCGATTTCATGAAAACGTACAAGAGCTGTAGAAGCAAAACTAAAACGATACGATTTTGAAAAACGAACCAATTTCGTGCAAAACCTGTGACATGCCTGATAAATTGAGATATCTCTGAATCGATTTATTTTTTTCCCTTAAATTTTTTATAAAAAAATGGTCCATACGTACTCTTTCGATGGTGTTAATTTTGGAGTGGGAAGACTTTGGTTCAGAAGTTACATTATAATTGAAAGTCTTCACCAAATAACAAAGACAAAATATTTGTATGTGTTTTCAACTATATTTTGATTGTTGATTTTTTTCAAATATTTTTTCTTTGTAATTTTTTCGTGCCCACTCCAATATTTACACCTTCGGCACAGTACATATTGACCATTTGTTATTAAAAATGTAAGGAAAAAAAAATTAGATCGAATCTGAGATATCGCAATTTATATTTTTATTTCCGCGAAAAGTGACCGAAATAAACTGTTTTAGATAAAGTTCGATTTTTATGTAAAGTACGTGGAAAAAGCTTTAAGAAATGATATTTTCTATTTCTTATGCTTTGTAGCATTAAAATTAACTTCAAAAAACCTTTACAGAGAAATAAATAAATTTTTCTGAACTTTGACCTCGCCCTCTTCCTCCAATTTCTTTTTTTTTAATTGTGGTTCATTGCTTCCCCAACATACTAGGGAAAAATTTTCTGAGAATTTAAGAAAGATCTAGTTTTTGACCTGTTACACTAGAGAAATAACTACCCATATAAGCACGGTACTATGTTCCGGTTTCACGCTGAAATCCCATACAAAAATCAAAGTTGTGAAAAAATGAGTGAAATTTTTTCATTTGTGGTAGTATGTTTTTTCAAAGTGAGAAATTGACATTTTGCGCCGCTACAAATTAATTGAACGCCGCAACAAATTGAATGCCGCCAGCATTGTACTCCTATTTATTTATATTCATGTTTGTCCGCGAGAAATTCAATTGTTGTCAATCTTAGCGATAAAATTTCCTAATAAAGAATACAAAATTAAATTATCTGAACGAAAACTAATGCAAAGCTTTGGAACAGAAAATAATTATGTATATTGAAAAAAAGCAAAAAAGTGCAAAACACTGGAAGCACATGTAACTATATGTAATAATGTGGAATTTGTCTTATAATTACGTATGTACATTTACGTTTGTATGTTTAGAACAATCGTGACGAAAAGCCTGGAAAAACTTTGTGGACAGCTAACGCTACCGAAGCAGTAGGACAATGGAATTGGGCAGTGCCTTTGATCTCGTTTTTAAATGGTTATAAAGAACATAGTGAGTTCTTGCCAGCCATAGGAGTTGGAAGAATAAAATCCGTTTATGGATGGAAGTATAATTCATATATGTCCACAAATATAATGTAAATCCTTAAAAACAATAATAAAACATATTTTTCGGTTCATCAAAACATCATTTTATTTATTTATATTCGTACAACAGTAGGAAATTCTATACAGGGTGTCCCATATTCGACGGACCCATCTGGCAACGCCATAACTTTTGACAGAGATGTCAGATCGCTTAATGACATACCGCGTTTGAAGCGTCAGTCCAAGCAGATTTTTACCATGGAACAATACACGCCACGGGAGCGCTCTGAAATAGTTGAAATTTACATTCAACAGAAGAAGTCAAGTCAACGTGCTTTTAAAATATTAAAAAATGTGAGAAGTGCGCCTTCTAAGAACACCATTAAGCGTTTATACGAAAAATTTTCGACTGGTGAGGCTCTTTCTAATCCGAAGAGGCCAAATAAAAGTCGACCAAGGCGATCGGCCGAGAATATCGCTGCCGTACGAGCCAGTGTTGAGAGGTCCCCAAGAACATCCCAAAAACGCCGTTCTCAGCAGTTGGTCATGGTTCGGTCCACTTTACAACGGATTATTCGCGTTGATTTGCATTTGTTCCCGTACAAAATTCAATTGACGCAAAGATTGTTGCCTGCGGACAAGCCTCGTCGATTGGAATGGGCCCAACGAGTCCGTGGGTCCGTCGAATATGGGCAACCCTGTATATTTGGTTATAACATTAGCACAATGATCTTCAACCATATTTCCATTCTGCAATTTAAATTAAGGGCCTGTTTCTGTAACTTATTTTCGTTCGTTTACGGAGAACGATAAAAAATCTCTCAACTATTACTTGAATTCTATAAAACGTAGGTTAAAAATATTTTAGGTACGAGCTTTTTACGTGCTTTTCTATAGACACACCGAATTATAAAGTGCTGTGACTTATAGATTTCTCGGAATAATTGAGTGATTTTTGATCGTTCGCCGTAGACGAACGAAAATAAGTTACAGAAACAGGCCCTAACTATTTTGTAAGTCGGCATTATTTCATTTAATTGCTTATTGATTATAATTTAAACTCGTGTTTGTTTTCAAAAAAGCACATGCTTATACATACACACATACATATAAAAATGACATTTCGACACTCACACTTCAAAAATGCAATTCGATCTTAGTAAAAAAGCGCTCCATTTTTCAACTTGAAATAACATTTTGTGGAATTTTTTCAAGCTGAAAAAACATAGTACCCACCTTTACGTACGACATTTTACGTCATTCGGTCATTCCTTTCCAGTTATCTTTAGCACCATTCATTCGATGGACGGACATTAATTAATTCATATTTTTTTTAACCCATGGAGACCAATGCTAAAATGTTTAAATTTTGTGGGTAAATATAAGGGTAACTTTGAAAAATATAATAAAAAAAATTACAATACGCTTTTCAGGATAATCAAGGTTTAAGGATATTTTCATCCTTTTGAGTCCCTAATACACAAAAATGTATAACTTCATTCAAATTTGATATTCCCTTCAAAAGTTATGTCGACTTCAAAATATGTAGCTAAATTTGTAAAAAAAATTTGTAGATAACCACCTTTGGCTCCCTATAAAGTCTACACCACAATGAAATTGGTCAAACGGTAAAACGCTTTAATTCCACATTGTCTTTTAATATACGCGTGCAAAATTGCATCTAAATCTACATACGTAAATATTCAGAGTGGGTCGGTTTAATTTTCTTATATTTAGGCAATTTTTTGGATGATTTTTGAAATCGTCCATTTTTCATTTTTGTGACACTATTTTTTAAATAGTATTGACATATCCTTCTGATATTTTGCATTTTTGATTCGTATATCGCCAAAAAATTTTGCATATTTTTGATATGCACTCAAATTATTTAAATTTTAGTGATGAAACGTCTAAATACAAATTTTGGTTCAAATCGGATGAAAATTTAAAGATATGCAAAAATTCGAGGTCTAAACATAAGTATGTACGGAAGAATATTGAATTACTACTTAACAAAAAGAAGTCAAATAAAATAGTTGAATAATTCGGAAATTGTAAAATTTCGTTTCGCTTTTCTTGCAAATAAAATAGCAAGTAAAAAAGCTTACTGGCTCAAACACTGACGAAGATTTAGCAGTCATGGTTTGCGGGGTAAGGACAAGGAGACGCTTAAGCGTAATGTTGGTAGGGGGTTGTTATAATTATAACAACCCCCTACCAACATTATAATCATCCACATAACACACATAGTTCGTATTCACACTTGCAACTTTCTTATGCAATTCTCTTTTGAAGTTGCATTTGCGTTCAGACAACGTATCCTGTTGACATTTTTTTTTCATCGTTCATTAAATTCATTAAAATGTATTTCGCACATATTTACATATGCTGAACCGAGCACAAAACTACGAATATTAAATAAAAGGAATGGGGAAATGTCAAAAAATCACCACTTTACAGCGAAAGAAAACGCATTGCAAAAAAATTGCGGAAGACTTTACTCTACCCCTTAACGACTGCGTCCCTCTCCCACAAACAATGCAATTCTGCGGGGGGAAATTGCAAGTGTAAATATGGACATACATCCTCATCCAAATAATTGTAACCTCCAAAATTACAATATTTCGACAGGAAAAAAACTGTCACAACAACAACCGTGCCTCATGCGTGAATCAGTAGATCAGAGGCTATGAATAATAAATCGGTCGATTTCGAACTCCAACAGCGATTGTAAGTCGCCGGTGATTATAAAATCACCGTGATTTCAAATCACCTTGCTACAGAACAGACCCGTATAAATCGTTTTTCCAACAACCCACGTTAGTCGTTGTCCATCATAATTTAAAAACCACGGCACCGATCGTTTTAAAATGTTTAACACTATTTCCGACCATCCTTTACGAGGTAACGCTGAAGATTTTTTTAAATTTGTTAATATTTTTTATTTGACAATAACAAATTAGGCAATTTTTTTTTGCAAAACTCCCGTTTTTCGCTTCAAAGGGTTCCCAAATATTGAAAAATAGAAATTTCGAAAAACCCTCCCAGCGCTACCTGGGGAAAACTATTATCTAACGAAATTATTTTGGTTTTTTGATTTCAGAGAGCCATCACCGAGTTATGATGGACACCGCAATTCAAATTTTTTCCGAGACGCTTCCGAATAATTGCTGCCATTGCCATATTTTTTAATATTTCTTCATGAAACTTTTAAACAATATACTTCGAAAGTTATACTAAAATATACCATTGGTTTTAATCAAAAGAATTAACGTTACCCCTCAAATAAACGCCACCAGAATAACTGGTGGCGTTTATATAAACGCCAGGAATTTTAAAATAGTGCCGATAGGGATAAAGTTGAATAAAAAAAATATTTTTGTTTAAGACCTAACATAAGCACAATTTGTTGATGAATAAAACACATAATGGTAAAAAAACATTTCAGATTAACTAAAGAAACCAAAGCATTTTTTCCACCAGCACTGTCTACCAATGAAAATGTGGCCTTCGGTAGCTTAGTGGTTAGTGCGTAAGACTTGGATCCCGGTTGGGTTCAACCCCCAGCCATGGCACCGGAAAAATTTAACATCAGCATTTCATGTTTTCATCATAATTCGAGTTTCTGCAGCTAAAAATAACTCACCGGTCGCACTACAACAACATCTGATCACACAAGTCAACAGGGAAGCTAAAAAAAGTCATAACACCATGACGACTATTAACAGAAATGCAGCGCTTCTAGCGGAGAATAGAAACGGCAACACTCAAATAACATCCATTCCCTGATATTAACAGACGAATGTTATTTTACAACCGGACAACATTGAGTGGATGTAAACAACATAAGGTTCCCGCGATAATCGGATATATGCCGGAACGAAGTCTGTATAGAAGTAGACTTAAGGATTATCAACTCGGCGTCTCCAAGCTGCTACAACAACAACCAATGAAAATAATGACGGTGAACTTTCTACAAATTAATTTTTCTTCAAAAAATAATCATTTTTGAGTGAACCCCCTATTCAATTTTTCTCACACAATTTTTATTAAATATCATGATAATAATCTTTTGTTATTATTATTGTATAATATGTTCGTTTTAATGAATATTTTATGATAGTAACAGTCCAAAATACGTAATTTTAAATTTGCCATCAGTTGATACAGCTGCTGTGGTTTGTTGTTTTCGGTAATGAATAAGATTCTGTATCGAATGATCATATTATGTCGATTATAGTTCTACGCTTCTTTTTGATATTCTATATCGTGTTATTGACCACCACATCCACTACATAGTTGCTGATTTCGGATTCTATCCCTACTGCTGATTATTCGACTTGATCTGACCATTAACAATGGGCGCAAAGTATGGGTGTGCCATTGCCTCGCGGGCAGTTAATCGTTCAACGTGATCATAACGTAAAAGCTTATCAAGAAAGTCAAGCGCTTCTGGGGACACAAGATGCTGATTGTCGGAATGAACAAATCGTTCCCATCGTTTGCGTGAATGCCTCTGCAATATATCATGGAATCGTGGATCCAATTCAATGTTGTACTTATCCAGATATGCGTAGAGCTCTTCGGTGCCCAGCACTTTAGCTATACGGACGAGTTGGTCATAATTGTCATGACCATGAAAAAATGGTTCCTTGCGAAAAATCATTGAAGCTAACATGCATCCCAGTGACCACATATCCAGTGAATAGTCATACATTTGATAATCGACCAACAATTCCGGACCCTTAAAATAACGCGATGCTACACGAACATTATACTCTTGGCCGGGGTGGTAGAATTCAGCAAGACCCCAGTCGATCAGACGTAGTTTACGATTTTCATGATCTATCATTACATTATGTGGCTTGACGTCGCGGTGCATTATTCCCATACTATGACAATAATCAAGTGCCTTCAACAATTCAAACAGGTAGTAGCGAATTTCATAATCTGTAAGCGTTTGGTACAACTGTTTAAAATCTGTGTTGTTAACATGTTCAAAAATAAGGGCAGGCGTGCGTGACACAGGGTCTTTCACCACAGCTAACAAGGTGATAATATTGGTTCCACCGCGTAAATTTTCCAAAATTTTAATTTCACGCTTAATCTTCTTCTTTTTCACCGGCTTCAAAATCTTAACCACACATTTTTCATTATTGGTTATATTTATAGCTTCAAAAACTTCTGAATATTTGCCACGACCCAATTTACGCACTAACTGGTAATCATCTTGATTGGCCCAGTCGACAACGTAATTTTCATAATCCCAATAATCATCCGGTTTATGTGCATTAACATCCGTATAAACACGAGCGGCACTCGGTAAAGTCATTATGTTATAAACAAGTTGTTTGCCTATTACTTCTTCAGATGTGGATGATGTTGATGAATGCTCCCAAAAGTGCTGTGAGCGCTGATAGAAAGACCTGAAAAGACAAAAAATAATAATGCAATAACTGAATAGTAACAAAAAATCTTTAATATAAATTTCGTAACATGCACTTTAAATTTGGCAGAAGTGGTTTTTCTTCCTGGACCCAAAGCAAACAATAAAAAGTCTGGGGCCTAATTGCCGCATCCGTTTCGTATGGCAATTCTATTACATGAGATCTAATAACTCTAACATTTCAGTACATATATTGATTACAATTTCAGCATATCGTTTCAAATGGGATTTATAACATATTTATATAAAAATAAGTGAAAAGTTAGTTTCCCAATTAGTCATTTTATGCTGTCGAAAATTAGATTATGATACGAAACGGATGCGGTAATTAGACCCCAGATTTTAACAACGTGAGCCTAATTCAGAGAGGGCGAAACTGACCATTTTTTTGAGAAGTGTTTTTTCATATACCGTTAGAAAACCCTGAAACAAATCTCCTGTACAAAAAAATCAGCGTTCGGAAAAAACATTAAGGTACGGTACTTTAGCGTTCTGTACTTCATGGCGAACAGTACGCAATCACATTCCTTACACGAAATACAGAAGACACTAAAGACATTTTTAGTGATTGTGTATGTGTACGCAAACAGAATACCGTACACTAAGGTTTTGAGATGACGATCCCAACCACTATGATAGCGTACGGTTCTTCGACCGCAACCGCTACCTCGTAGTGGTTGTGGTTTTTTAAGAGAACGTAAACAGAATACACTACGTTTAGCGTTCTGTTCTTTTTTATTCGCGACATGAAGCGATAAAAAAGAAAATATGAAGCGATCTTTATGAAAATTGTTACAGAATCATCTATTAGACTAATGACGACCCCTATTGAAAATGGGGTATTTTAACAGGACTGTAGGAATTTCAAAACCTTTACACAGTGCAAAAATGTTAAGTATTTATTTACATTGGTATTCACCATGTAAAGGTGGGTACTATGTTTTTTCGGCACGAAAAAATTTCGCAAAATGTTATTTCGAGTTGAAAAATGGAACGCTTTTTTCTAAAGTCGCATTGAAGTTTGGAAGTGTGTGTGTCAAAGTGTCACTTTTATATGTACGTATGTGTGTATATGCATGTGTATTTTTCTTTTTGTTAATATTCTTGAAACCAAGCAAAAGTTAACATTCTAATCAATAAACAATTACATGGAAAAATGCCGACTTAGAAAATAGTTAATTTAAATTTCAGAAAGGAAATATTGTTGGAGATCATTGTGCTAGTGTTATACATAAATTATTTACTTTGTGTTGTTGCTGTGGCGATGTTTGTTTATTGATTCGAATTTTATCTTTTGTTTGTTTTCAAGAATGTTAGCAAAAAGAAAAAATGCACATGCATATGCACACATACATACATATAAAAGTGACACTTTGACACACACACTTCCAAGCTGCAATGCAACTTTAGTAAAAAAGCGTTCCATTTTTCAACTTGAAATAACATTTTGCGAAATTTGTTCGTGCCGAAAAAACATAGTACCCACCTTAATATACAACTTTTACACTATACACAATTTCAAGTATTTGTAGACACTGGTATTAAAGTTATAAGCTGTTAATTTTTGGTGCGAAATAGTCCATTTGTGTGGGAGGTACTAAAAGGGGCGTACCAATAACGCCTACTTTTCACGAGATTCTAGGTACTATACAAGCACAACACTGTAAAAATCGATTTATCCATTCACCCATCACTTGTAGACGTCTTGCTGTGAGGGCTGCCTCATACTTTTTACGGATGTCTATTAGAGTTGGGCACTGTAGTTCTTTTAAGTGATCGCTCTTTTTAGTTCGGTTCAATTGAATGAACTAGTTCGTTCATTTAGTTCAACAGCTCACTTTAGCACACCAGCTCTTTAGCTCACCAGCTCACTTTACTTAAACAGTTCATTTCGTTCAGTAGATCACCAGTTCAAATAATCCGCTATTAAAGGAATATGAATGGAAGAGTTGGAAAAACTAATACAAAGGCGTTTGTATAGGTAGAATCATACATTGATGATGACATAAAAATGGAAACAACACATTACAGAGAACGAAATGATATGGTTGAAGAAAAAAACATAGTTAACTACTGAGCTGAAATTAACGAGTTGTGTGAACTAGTTCGTTCAGTTCAGTATAGTGACCCGTTCAATTGAACTAGTTCGTTCACGAACTACACAACTCTAATGTCTATTGGTTGGATGTGCAGTATAGTCTCCAACGCTTTTGTTGGTGCAGTTCTAAATGTCCCGCTTATGCCTAGACAGCACATACGTTGAATTTTTTGCAAAGGTATTACGTTGCACTTCTTGTCCTTTGATGTCCACCACACTACACAGGCGTAGGAGATTATTGGTCTAATCACGCTCATGTAAAGCCAGTGAGTCATATTTGGACGTAGTCCCCATTTTGTAAAACATGGGATCTTCGTTTTCCTTGTAAATAGACATATTTCACATAGTTAAGTGCCTCATCAGCTCTTCTGCATAATAGATTTGGATGAGCCATATTGCTCCACTCCTTCTATTACCTCGCTCACAAAGGGTTAACATTCAGTGAAATATAGTTTTTTTTAATAACTTCTACACAACTTATTCGAATTTTCTGAAATTCCGCACATAGTATTAGTTTATTAGAAAAATGGGCGAAGTTGTCACTACCTTTTTGGTATCTCACACACAAATGGACCATTTTTTACCAAAATGTAACTGCTTACAGCTTCAGTATCACTTCATACAAATGAAAATTCGTGTCTAGTACCGATTTTCTGTAACTCGTGAGGTATAAAAAGATCATAAATAAGGAGCGCACAACAGGCCGAACCACTGGCTTAAGTGTATGTCCATGGACATGAGACGTTTAAACGTCTCCTCTCTTCAACATAACCTAACCGAAGTAGTTTTGGTAAATAAATGTTTTCACGTGCAAATTTTTTTCTCTGATTCATAAATTCATTCATTAGGATGTTTTCATGTGTGGCGAGCATCTCAACAAACAACTTTTGGTGATGGAATGCATAACAACAAAGCGATTGGACTTTCGATACATGAGATGCATTGGAAAATTTTTTATTGCGTGTTGCATAGTGTTTATTTACGCACTTTTGCAAGAATTTTCATTCGAATATTTCCAACTCTTTAGCTACTATTGGATATATAGTGAACCAGATCGGAAACCCGTAGAACATACAGCACAGGACGTACATATTTGGTTTTCTGATGCAGATACTTATTGTAAAGTATATATGAAAACATATCTGAGATTTCACTTTTTGAAGAATGGATCGCGCACGCAGGTTGAATTTTAATAACTTGTCAAATGATATTTAATATTTGTTTTAAATGGGATGTCAATTTCTTCCAAACAGAGTCTTAACGTTTTGCTTTGAGGAACCACCATTCTTGGCCATTTTCCAGATGCGTTCCTGCTACATATTGCCTCGGATTTTGCGGCATTGATTTTTATGCTCCAAGTCTTATAGTACCGCTGATGAGCCGGAGATGTGAAGAGGCTTTATTTAAGGCAAGAGATGGAAAATGGCTGTGACCGTAGATCAGGCAGTCGTCGGCATAAAGAATGGGTTCCGGATCCGAGAATAACGAATAACAAGACAAAAATTTTTTTTTTCAGTGAAAAACAAGTCGGAGATCGCAATTCTTACTATGATCAGCTTTTTGCCTCAGGGTTCTCTAAACATGATATCCTTTACATGACATACGCTTCCAGCATAGATTCAGGTGAACAGAGTATAACACATCGTGATTTCAAAAATATAAATTTTATGTTGTTATATCAATTACTTGAAGAAACATCATGGGAGCAATTATATCGGTTAGAATCAGTTGATGACCAATTACAATCGAATAAACTACTTATTCAACAACTATGTCCCAGAAAAAACAATCATCATTAGAAGCGAACAGCCCCCTTGGTTTAAGACTCATATTAAATGTCTAATTGATGAACGAAATCTTGCATACAAGCGTTGGAAGCGTTTCAAAACCCCAGAGCTTCATGAGTTTTTTTAGATCTGCTAGAAGAACTGCTACAAATGCAATTAATGCTGCAAAATTTTCACACTACCGTGAAAAGTATAAGAATGCTGTTGACAGCAGAATGAGGTGGAAAGAGATTCGCAATATAGGTATTGGTGTTGAAAACTAAGAATCTAAACTCACCAAATCTGATATAGACAAATTAAATGAGAGCTTCGTCCAATTTACAACCATAAAACCCTCTGTGCATGTCTATAAAAATTTGTGTACTGTCCCTGTAGAAAATGGGGTTTCATTCCGCGGAGTAAATGAAGCAGAAGTTCTTCATAGCTTTCGTACCATAAAATCAAATGCTACTGGAACTGATGAAATATGTCCTAGATTTCTCAAAATTATAATACAGAAATTGATGTCATATCTTACGAACTTGTTCAATAACATACTGACAAAGTCAGTTTTTCCTAGAGAATGGAAACTAGCAAAAGTTATCCCTGTGCCCAAACAAAACGAAGAGTATCGTCCCATTGCCATTCTATCGTACATATCGAAAACACTGGAACGCATAATGGTCGACTATCTGCACCAGCATAAACTCTTATCGGACAGACAATCTGGTTTTCGGAGGAAACGAAGCTGCACAACAGTTCTGATCGATGTCGTTGAAAGTACTCGTCAGCATCTGGAGAGCAAAAGTGTCTCATTCCTAATTCTTCTGCATCACAGCAAGCATTCGATACTGTAAATCACTGACTTTTGGTATTAAAACTGCAAAAATCGTTCCACTTTTCAAATACTGCCTGCAATTAATTTCATCATATCTCTCTGTACGCTCACAGTTAGTTGTGGCTAATAACCAAAGATCCGATATATTAGATGTATCAAAGGGCGTTCCACAAGGATCAATCCTTGGACCCTTACTGTTTTCCATATACATAAATGATCTGCCTGATGTACCTGTAACTTGCCAAGTTCAAATGTATGCAGATGATGTGCAGCTTTACACGTGTAGCAAACGAAATGACCTTGAATCCTGCGTACGGAATATTAACACAGACCTGAATCTGATATATAACTGGACCCAAATAAATGGATTATGTATTAATGCCTCTAAGACAAAATTAATAGCAATACGCAAAAGAGCAAAAGCCATCATTGAACCCCATACTGTGAAAATTGGAAACGCTATTATTATTACTGCATGTACAAGGTGGCGCAAAAGTAACCTTTCGATGTTTTTTGGCTGTAATTTAAAAAATTGTTGGTCAAATAAATAGTCAGCAATATTCCGCGTTCTGGAGCAGTGTAGCGTAACATTGTTTATTAACGTGTATTTCGCATGTGTTTACAACACATATGTCAAAACAGAACTGACATTAGGGCATCGCAAAATTTATAGCATTTTCTGATAGGAGGATTACTTTTGCGCCACCTGTTAGTTTAGGTCTAATGTTTAATTCTGCACTTACTTGGACAAACCATATAAACTGCTCTGTAGGTAAGGTTCATAGTATGTTAAGAAATCTATGGGCAGTCCGACATTCTACACCGTTCCAGATAAAGAAGCTGTTAGCAAAATCTTATCTTTTTATTCGAATGGTCCCAACGTATTCACTCTTACCCGCCCCTTCCGACCGAGGGGGCCACATCCCCATGACGTAGGGATTGCGTATACACCATGATCCGGACCATAGCGGGTTAATAGTAGAGGGTGGAAATACCAGCTACAGAAAAATGTCAACAGTCGGCACATGCAAAAATTTAAATGATTTTCTATACATAGACATGTAGTGAACCTCTAAACAAATAAAATTAGTCTGCTTACACATTTAAAAAAGATATTCTAGATCTAGCTGCATCAATTTCTACATCAATGTCAATAACTTCATATAAAGTGTTAAAATCCATGCACATTCTACGAATGGGCTCTGCCGAAGCATAATTTGTACGTTGAAAATCAATATGTAATAATTGGTAATATCTGGAAGGTCTAAATGGTACATGAATCCTATCCTAGACAGAATAAAATTACAGGGCACATCACCATTTATAACTTTCAGCACCATGGTGGTGTTCAGCATAATACGTCTAGGCCGGGTCGATTTGTGGGGAGGCAAAAAAAGACGCCATTGCTCAGTGAAAATCGTATTCTAGGGATCAAAATAAGAAACTTTGCCGAAGGAACGAATTCTGATGTCCCGGAATTTGGGTCAAACTTTTGGGTAGGGGCAAATTTTGAAAAATCCCACTTTGACCCATTTAGAGTGCTCCAATCGAGTCCAAATGTATGACCGACCCCCACTAACTTTGGAGGCCCGACCCACCCATGCCAGTGGCACACCCCTGGAACTCCCTGGGGGTTCCATACATTTGGACTCGATTGGAGCACTCTAAATGGGTCAAAGTGGGATATTTTCCGGGACATCAGAATTCGTTTTAGAGGTATGGTTCCTTCGGCAAAGTTTCTTATTTTGATCCCTAGAATACGATTTTCACTGAGCACTTCACTGAGTGGGCGTCGGTCATACATTTGGACTCGATAGGAGCACTCTAAATGGGTCAAAGTGGGATTTTTTCCGGGACATCAGAATTCGTTTTAGAGGTATGGTTCATTCGGCAATGTTTCTTATTTTGATCCCTAGAATACGATTTTCACTGAATGGGGGTCGGTCATACATTTGGACTCGATTGAAGCACTCTAAATGAGTCAAAGTGGGATTTTTTCCGGGACATCAGAATTCGTTTTAGAGGTATGGTTCCTTCGGCAAAGTTCATGTAAAGGCAGTGTGTCATATTTGGACGTAGTCCCCATTTTGAACCTATAGCTCTTCTGCACAACGACCAACATCTGTGGGCCTTTGTAACTCTTTCTTCAATATGATCTTTCCAGTACAGTTTCTGATCCAAGATTACTCCCAAGTATTTATCTTTTTAGATATGGCAATATTCTTATCCAGGAAACGAGGCACGGTAAAAGGATGAATCTTCCTTTTCCTTGTAAATAGACATATTTCTGTTTTGTCTGGATTGACATTTAGTCCCCTTGGTTGTGTCCAGTTATATGCTATGTTAAGTGCCTCTTCAGCTCTTCTGGTTTGGATGTGTGCCCCTTAGAAGTATTATAACGTCGTCTGCATAACAGACTGGTTTAAGTCCTTCATTGGTGAGGGCTTTAAGGAGACTGTGTATCGTCGTAACCCATAGGAGAGGCGATAAAATGCCGCCCTGAGGTATACCACGATTTACCTTGTCTCTGATTTTTACGTCATATGACCCACAAATAATCCACCTATTCCTTAGCATATTGTTGATCCAGTTTATCAACGCCCGGTCAACCTGAAACTCGTCTAAGGACTGGATAAGTTATCAGTTCGCTTTCTTCCGAAATTGTCAATCTCGATGAGACTAAAGACATTGAATGTATAGTTGTTTCTATTAATTTAGGTAAAGCTAAGTTATTTGTGTCTTGCTCGTACATCCCTCCAAACTCGGAATTATCTGTTTATGATAATCACTTGTTGGCTATCAGCAGAGTAATTTCAATGTTGAGGGATGTAGACCGTATCATCATTTTAGGGGATTTTAATTTACCCTCCGTTTCTTGGCTTTCTTTGCCGGATACGAGGCTCTTACTCCTTTGAATTCATCTTCGTCGACGTTTGAGTGGACGAACGATGTAGTTAGGCGTTTTACTGATCTTGGGCTATTCCAGATCAACGGTATTTCCAATATTTATGATAAGTTACTTGATTTGGTATTCGTGAATAATACAATTTTTTTTGAAACTTATAGAATTTCTCCCGTCTCTTCCCCGGAAGACAGTTACCATCCCACGCTCGGTATTTCGATGTTGTCTGAAATGGAGGACTCTTATGTAGACTCCTCACATGATGAGGGTACAGTTTTTTGTTTCAAAAGAACGAACTTTGAACTGCTTAATTCTCTATTATTAAATATTGATTGGGTTTTTGTTTGTAATTGTGATCGTGTTGCTGATATGGATGCCCATTGATAGATTTTATAATGTTTTAAATGAATGTTTGCTACAATCCGTACCAAAGATTCACATTAGGAAGTTTATTAATCCACCATGGCATTCTTCTAAAATGACTGCTGTGAAGAATTTGAAGAGCAGGTTGTTTAAGAAATTTAAAAAATCTGGATCAGATATGGATTATGCAAGATACTCTGTAGCCAGATCGCAGTATAATATTGAATCTCGTAGATGCTATAAACTCTACTTAGAGAAAGTGGCTTATCATTTTAAAATTAATCCCAAATCTTTCGATGATTTTGTCAATATGAAACGAAAGTCCAATCCCAGGCCTTCCAGGGTTAGAATGGATGGTGTGGAATTCTGTGGTGATCAATCTATCACCGATTGTTTTGCAAAATTTTTTGCTTCAACCTATTCTTGTCAACAATGTCAACAGGGCGTCCCCTACCCCTACAATATTCCTTCCGTGAATCAACTGAGCATACCTTATTTTGATTTATCGGTAGTATCGTCAAACTTAGGCAAGCTTAAATCTTCTAACTATGCTGGCCCTGATGGTATACCCAGTATAATCTTAAAATCTTGTGCTCAAAATCTTGCTGTTCCGCTTACATTATTATTTAACAATTCAATAAGGTTTGGCTATTTCCCATCTACTTGGAGAAATTCGTTCATAAGTCCACTTCATAAATCAGGAAGCTTGATAGATGTGTTGAATTATCGAGGTATTGCGAAATTAAGTATTATCCCAAAACTTTTTGAGAAGATGGTCACTGAGATTTTATCGCATAGTGTATCGTCTATTCTTAGTCCTTTCCAGCATGGATTTCGGAAGGGACTTTCAACTATGACGAATTTAGTTCAATTTACTTCCCAAGTAATTAAAGAATTCGTGCTTGGTAAACAGACAGATGTAGTTTATACCGATTTTAGGAAGGCATTTGATAGAGTTAATCACAAACTCATATTATATAAGCTTGAGCGAATTGGTTTTAGTAACAGCTTGTTGAGTTGGATATCCTCTTATCTGGATAACCGTATTCAGATTGGTGGTTTCCGTTCTGGTCCGATTGTGGTTCCTTCTGGGGTGCCCCAGGGTAGTCATATTGGCCCCGTGCTGTTTCTTCTATTTATCAATGATTTACCAGAATCAATTATTAATTCTAGGCTATTGATGTATGCGGATGATGTTAAGATATTTTTCTCTTATAATGCAACTGAAGATTCTATGATACTTCAAAATGATTTAGATAACTTTGGTCATTGGTGTGATATTAATTGCATGGACCTTAATTTGAGGAAAGGTCGAAAACTATCCCATTTAAATTTGGTCTTAATGGTTCCTATTTAGATACTGTTGAGACCTTTGTGGATCTTGGTATATTGATGGATTCTAAACTCAATTTCAATAATCACATAATTACAATGGTGAACAAAGCTTATGGTGTTCTAGGCTTTATTAAGCGATGGGCGAAAGAATTTTCAGACCCATATATAACAAAGCAGCTTTATACTTCACTTGTTAGACCTATTCTAGAATATGGGTCCGTTGTATGGGACCCTCAATACGGGACATACATCGATAAGATCGAATCTGTTCAGAAGCAATTTTTATTATTTGCTTTGCGACACCTTCACTGGAATAGCGATTTTGTTCTCCCACCATACACTAGTAGGTTGAGTTTGATAAGACTCCCTACTCTTAGGAGCAGACGTATTATGCTGAACTCTACAATGATTCTAAAGGTTATAAAAGGTGATGTATCTTCCGATTACATTCTTTCGAAGATAAGATTTAATATTCCATTCAGATCATCCAGATATTACCAATTATTACATATTGATTTTCAACGTACTAATTATGCATCTGCAGATCCCATCCGTAGAATGTGTGTGGATTTTAACACTTTATACGATATTATTGACTTTGATATAGAAATTGACACAGTGAAATCTCGAATTATATCGTATTTAAATGTGTAGTAATATAATGTATTTTTCTGCATGTCTATATTTAGTACAAATCTATTATTTTGAGAATTAATATTATATTTGTATATGCATGTGCCGGCTGTTGATATTTTCTGTAGCTGGTATTCCACCCTCTACTATTATCCCGCCATGGTTCGGATCATGGTGTGTACGCAATCCCTACGTTATGGGGATGTGGCCCCCTCGGTCGGATGGGGCGGGTAAGAGTGGCAGCGTTGGGACCGTTCGAAAGAAAAAAAAAAAAAAAAAAAAAAAGTGTATCGGTCTGAACGTTGTTAAAAGCGCCCTCAATGTCTATACAAACGGCAAGTGTGTACAATTTTTCACTGAAGGACTTTTCTATGTGGTGTACTACCTCATGTAGAGCTGTTTCCACTGATCTTCCTTTAATCTTGCTTGAATTTTAGCTTGTCATCGGCTATCTTACTTTTGATCATGTCGTCAATTATTCGCTCCATTGTTTTTAAGAGGAAAGAAGTTAGGCTAATAGGTCGATAAGCCTTTGGGATCGTATAACTCGCCTTGCCAGGCTTAGGTATGAAGACCACCCTTGATTCCTGCCAATTTTTTGGGGTATATGCATGAGTTAGGCATGCAGTGAAAACTCCAACAAGATGAGTTGATACCAGATCCACCTCATTCTGAAGAAGCGCTGGAAATATTCCGTCCGGTCCCGCAGCCTTATAAGGAGAGAAGCTTTTTATTGCTTCTTTAACCATAGCATCCGTAATAGGTACTTGGTGCATTACATTTTCGGTCTGTAACTGTTCCTCTATTGGCCCAGCATTACCACTCGGAAAATGAGTTTTCATCAAAAGCCTTACGGTATCATCTATAGTTTCCATCTTTTTACCCGTTTCATCTACCAGTGTTTCGGTTTGGATATGAGTTTTTGAGAGGAACTTTTTTATTTTGGACATGCTGTTAACGCTGTCTACCTGCTCACAGAAAAGTCTCCAGGAGTTACGTTTCGCCAGTCTAATGATTTTATTGTATTCTTTGAGCTTTCTGTGGTAGTCATCCCAATATACTGATAGCTTTTTACGTCGAGCTCTGTTGTAAAGTCTGCGGACATCCTTGCCAATCGAGCGAATTTGCCCTGTCATCCAGGGTTTCTCATAGGCAGATTTCCTTTCTCGAAGCGGGCAACTATCTTCGAATGATTTTACAAGAGCCTCCGTAATCCTCCTCACATTGATATCAATGTCTTCTGTACTTGGATAATCGTGTTAGGCTGAAGATGTCTTAAATCGAATAATAAAAATTGTTTTTGAACCGATACAATCTTATCAACGTAAGTTCCGTATTAGGGATCCCACACTACATACCCATATTCTAGAATAGGTCTAACTAGGGACATATACAAATGCCTAGTTACATATGGATCTACGAATTCTTTTGCCAATCGCTTAATGAAACCGAGCACGCCATAAGCTTTATTCACCATTGTAATTATGTAATTATTGAAATTGATTTTAGGATCCTTTAATATACCAAGATCCACAAAGGATTCAACAGTATCTAAATTTGAACCATGAAGACTAAACCTAGATGGCCCTCGACCTAGAGAAACACATATGTTTACATTTCTTAAGATTAAGGTCCATGCAATTTATATCACACCAATTTCTAAAACTAACCAAATCATTTTGAAGGAGCATTGAATCTTCAGATGTTGTATAAAAATAAAATATCTTAACATCATCTGCATACATCAATAAATTAGAACTAGAAATTGATTCTGGCAAATTGTTGATGAATAGCAGAAAGAGAATGGGACCAATATGGCTACCTTGGAGAACCCTAGATGGAACCAAAATCGGATCAGAATAGGATATACCAAATTTCACAATCTAATACGACTATCAAGATAAGACGATATCCAACGCAATGTTACTAAAACCAATAAGATCCAGCTTATTGGGTCTGTTCTGTAATCACGGCGATTTGATATCACGGTGATTTTAAAATCACCGGCGACTTAACATCCCTTTTGGAGTTCGAAATCACTCGAACATAATTCGAACAATCTTTTTTGGGAGGCTATGAATAATAAACCGAGCGATTTCGAACTCCAACAGTGATTGTAAGCCGTCGGTGATTTTAAAATCACCGTGATATCAAATCACCTTGCTACAGAACAGACACGTATGTATTAAGAGTTTATGATTGCCTCTATCGAAAGCTTTACTAAAATCTGTATAAATCACGTCTGTCTGATTACCAAGACCAAACTCGTTTATAACCTGAGAAGAAAATTGCACTAAATTTGTCACCGTTGAGAGACCTTTACGAAATCCATGTTGGAATGGACTTAGAATAGACGATACTGAGATAAAATCTCAGTAATTCAGTAAACTTCTCAAAAAGTTTTGGAATTATACTTAATTTTGCGATTCCACGATAATTCCCCACATCAGTGAGGCTTCCAGATTTATGAAGAGGGGTTAAGTAATATGCTCACCAAATGGATGGGAAATAGCCCTATTTTAACGAAATATTAAATAGCAATATAAGCGGAACAGCAAGACTTTGGGCACAATATTTGAGGATCTGATACCTACTCTTCTTTACAGATGCGAAGTCTTTGCAAACTGTTCTGCTGAAGATAAAATAAAATTAAATGTAGCCTCTAATGATATAGCCAGATAAATTTTTAACAAAAAAACGCTCTGAACACATATCAGAATTCTCGAATAAAATTTTTAATATATCCTTTTATAATCTGTTAAGTGTCAAATGTTTGACTCTTCTACGCAAGATCATCTGTACAAAGGAGCCTGAATTCCTGTTTAGTCCATTAAATATTGGTCTCAAATGTTGCTTTTTTGGACCGTACAAGTGCGACATCTTTTTACAAAAGAAAACAAACCGAAAGGCAGAAATAATTAAGCATTTTTTGGCACAAAAGAAATCACCATAAATCATTCAAGCACAGAGTCCTAGTCTACGCCAAGGAATTTAGCAGAAACAAATCATTTTAGGTTCCAGGAGAAATTCTTTGCAAAATTGAAGAAGTCAATACGACACTTTAATAAAAATTGGACATCATGAAGAGGTCATAATAACTCATGCAGATTAACTCAAAATCATCAAACATATTACCACTTGATATGTTACTACAATACTTCAAAATTCCATCAGCTACAATGGAAGATTCAAACTCTCCATCAATTGTGGAAAACTCTAACAATTCATGTGTGTGTTGTAGCAGCTTGGAGACGCTGAGTTGATAATCCTTAAGTCTATTTCTATTACAGACTTCGTTCCGGCATATATCCGATTATCGCGGGAACCTTATGTTGTTTTCATCCACTCAATGTTGTCCGGTTGTAAATTAACATTCGTCTGTTAATATCAGGGAATGGATGTTATTTGAGTGTTGCCGTTTCTATTCTCCACTAGAAGCGCTGCATTACTGTCAATAGTCGTCATGGTGTTATTTCTATTTTTAGCTTCCCTGTTGACTTGTGTGATCAGATGTTGTTGTAGTGGTAGTGCGACCGGTGAGTATTTTATTTTTTGCTGCAGAAACTCGAATTATGTTAAAAACATGAAATGCTGATGTTAAATTTTTCCGGTGCCATGGCTGGGAGTTGAACCCAGCACCTTCGGGATCCAAGTCTAACGCACTAACCACTAAGCTACCGAAGGCCACCTAACAATTCATCAACTCCAGTGGAAGATTTCGTTATTTCACCAAGTCCACCTACTCCAAATCAACCACAGATGATAACCCAAAGGTGAGAACAACCGGTTCTACCTTAAAAAGTGAGATGTTATGTAACACTAACGGCCTGTGGAAAAGGTCTCCGACGCCGCAAGGCTGAGGAAGGTACTATCCGCGTCTCCTTGTACAGTGGGTTACTTGCAGGATGAGGCAAATAATTGGACCAAAAACAGCGAGCAGTCGCTCAATGTACTGCTCGACACACATTTTCCTGGGAACTCTCTAACAGAACCAGAGGATCAGCAGGACCAACAATAGTGCGAGTGGACTGCGAGCGTCACTAGCTTGTTGACTGAGAGATCCAGAATAAGCTCGGCTATTAATAGCTTTGAGCCCTTCAAGTCACCTGGACCAGACGGCATCACTCCAGCAGAAATGATGAAAATGTTGAAGTACAGTATCCCCTGGCTGGAGAAAATTTATGTAGGCTGTATCAGGCTTTCATACATCCCGAATCGATGGAGGGATACCAAAGTGGTATTCATACCTAAAGCGGGGAAGATATCACACACTAGGCCAAAAGACTTCAGGCCAATTAGCCTATCCTCCTTCCTATTGAAAGGTCTGGAAAGACTTTTAGATTATTTCATTAGGGAAAACCTGGATACAAAACTCCTGTCGGTGTACCAACATGCTTACAATGAGGGGAAGTCTACAGAATCAGCCCTGGACGAACTTGTGAGCACTATCGAATCGTCCCTGCATTTCAAGGAATTCACCATGGTGGCATTTCTTGACATAGAAGGGGCTTTTAACAACATTCACTCAGATGCAGTAATTGCGGCACTGTCACATCTAAAAGTTAACTCTAGTTTGATTAGACTAATTCAAAGTCTGCTCAACAGAAGACGCATAACAGCATGTCGTGGGTCCACAACTAGGTCGAAAGACTTCAGGCCAATTAGCCTATCATCCTTCCTATTGAAAGGTCTGGAAAGACTTTTAGATTATTTCATTAGGGAAAACCTGGATACGAAACTCCTGTCGGTGAACCAACATGCTTACAATGAGGGGAAGTCTACAGAATCAGCCCTGGACGAACTTGTGAGCACTATCGAATCGTCCCTGCATTTCAAGGAATTCGCCATGGTGGCATTTCTTGACATAGAAGGGGCTTTTTAACAACATTCACTCAGATGCAGTAATTGCGGCACTGTCACATCTAAAAGTTAACACTAGTTTGATTAGACTAATTCAAAGTCTGCTCAACAGAAGACGCATAACAGCATGTCTTGGGTCCACAACACTAACAAGGTTTGTAAACAGAAGGACCCCACAAGGAGGAGTACTGTCTCCACTAATTTGGAACCTAGCGGTGAATGAAATCCTGCTAGATCTAAAACGTTGTGGCTGCGAGGTCGTGGCATATGCGGACGACGTGGCAATCGCAGTGAGTGGCAAATTCGAAAACGTCCTCAGAGACATTCTACAGGTGGCAACCTTGCTTGTGTCAAGTTGTGTTATTTGGTGCTCCGTCAATATAATTTTTATTTAATTAATTTTATGGGATTTAACTCGATTTTTGGTCAAAATTTTTGTTCAGATACGTATATAAGTGTTATTATCAGTTGTGTACTTATTGGTATCATTTTATTTTGGTTTGTTCCTAAATTTTGCGGAATTTTTATTTCTGTAGGAGGAAAGTTCTCTGCCGCTAAAACAACAAGTGTTTGTGCCTTAAGGTGGGTACTATGTTTTTTCAGCTTGAAAAAATTCCACAAAATGTTATTTCAAGTTGAAAAAGGGAACGCTTTTTTACTAAAGTCGCATTGCATTTTTGAAGTGTTTGTGTCGAAATGTCACATTTATATGAATGTGTGTGTGTATAAGCATGTGCATTTTTTCTTTTTTGCTTTTCTTGAAAACAAACACGAGTTTAAATTCTAATCAATAAACAATTAAATTAAATAATGCCGACTTATAAAATAGTTAATTTAAATTGCAGAAAGGAAATATTGTTGAAGATCATTGTGCTGTTATACATAAATTATTTATTTTGTGTTGATACGATGGCGATGCTTGTGAGGCATCAGAACCCAGGTTACAAATAACAAAATAATTTCCTACTGTTGTACGAATATAAATAAATAAAATGATGTTTTGATGAACCGAAAAGATGTTTTATTATTATTTTTAAGGATTTACGTTATATTTGTTGACATATATAAATTAAACTTCCATCCATAAACGGAATTTCTTCTGCCAACTCCTATGGCTGGCAAGAACTCACTATTTTCTTTATAACCATTTAAAAACGAGATCACAGGCACTGCCCAATTCTATTGTCCTACTGCTTCGGTAGCATTAGCCGTCCACAAAGTTTTTCAATAGCTTTTCGTCACGATTGTTCTAAACATACTAACGTAAATGTACACATGTAATTACAAAACAAATTCCACGTTATTACAAGTTACATGTCCTTCCTGTGTTTTGCACATTTTTTGCTTTGCTATCCAATAGGAATGTCACTCTTCTCGTTTATTCCATGTACATAATTATTTTCCTTTGCATTAGTTTTCTTTATTTCAGATAATTTAATTTAGTATACTTTATTAGGAAATTTTATTGCTAATATTTACAACAGTTGAATTTCTCGCGGACAAATATGAATATAAATAAATAGGACTACAATGCTGGCGGCTTCAATTTGTTGCGGCGTTCAATTAATTTGTAGCGGCGCAAAATGTCAATTTCTCACGTTGAAAAAACATAGTGCCACAAATGAAAAAATTTCACACATTTTTTCACAATTTTGATTTTTGTATGGGATTTCAGCGTGAAACCGGAACATAGAAATCCCATACAAAAATCAAAGTTGTGAAAAAATGAGTGAAATTTTTTCATTTGTGGTACATGTTTTTTCAACGTGAGAAATTGACATTTTGCGCCGCTACAATTTAATTGAACGCCGCAATAAATTGAATGCCGCCAGCATTGTACTCCTTTTTTTTATACGAACGTTCCCAACGCAGCCACTCTTACCCGCCCCTTCCGACCGCGGGGGCCACATCCCCATAACGTAGGGATTGCGTACACACCATGATCCGAACCATGGCGGGTTAACAGTAGAGGGTGGAATACCAGCTACAGAATATATATCAACAGCCGGTATGTACATACATACATGCATAAAAAGTGTTAACTTTGTTTAGTTCAATAAAGAACACACATAAAACAGAATTTCACTACTGATTTAAATAACATATGATTCTAGATTTCACTATATTTATTCCTACATTAAAGTCAATAATATCATATAAATCATATTTATTTATATTCATGTTTGTCCGCGAGAAATTCAATTGTTGTCAATCTTAGCGATAAAATTTCCTAATAAAGAATACAATATTAAATTATCTGAAAGAAAACTAATGCAAAGCTTTGGAACAGAAAATAATTATGTATATTGAATAAACGAGAAGAGCGAAATTCCGATTGGATAGCAAAGCAAAAAAGTGCAAAACACTGGGGAAGGACATGTAACTATATGTAATAATGTGGAATTTGTCTTATAATTACGTATGTACATTTACGTTAGTATGTTTAGAACAATCGTGACGAAAAGCCTGGAAAAACTTTGTGGACGGTAAACGCTACCGAAGCAGTAGGACAATGGAATTGGGCAGTGCCTGTGATCTCGTTTTTAAATGGTTATAAATAACATAGTGAGTTCTTGCCAGCCATAGGAGTTGGAAGAAGAAAATCCGTTTATGGATGGAAGTATAATTTATATATGTCCACAAATATAATGTAAATGCTTAAAAATAATAATAAAACCTATTTTTCGCTTCATCAAAACATCATCTTATTTATTTATATTCGTACAACAGTAGGAAATTATTTTGTTATTTGTAACATTTTATTACCATGGCTTCTGATGCCTCACAAGCATCGCCATCGTATCAACACAAAATAAATAATTTATTTAGTTATAACATTAGCACAATGATCTTCAACCATATTTCCATTCTGCAATTTAAATTAACTTATTCTAAGTCGGCATTATTCCATTTACTTGCCTATTGATTCTAATTTAAACTCGTGTTTGTTTTCAAGAAAAGCAAAAAGAAAAAAATGCACATGCTTATACACACACACACATACATATAAAAGTGACATTTCGACACACACTTCAAAAATGCAATGCGACATTAGTAAAAAAGCGTTCCATTTTTCAACTTGAAATAACATTTTGTGGAATTTTTTCAAGCTGAAAAAACCTCCTTTAGTGTCAAAATAATTGTGTTTTTAGTGTCAAAATAATTAAAAAAAAGAAGAAAAAAATGTGTGTCTTTAATCGTGATTTGTTGCAATAGAAAATTTTTCTCTGTATTATTTCTGCTTGTGATATAATTTTGTTGATTATTTGTTTCGGTAAAATATTTCTTACCGCTACAACAAGTGTTGGTGCTTTCCTGTCACTGTGTGTGTGCTAGTTGATTATTGTTTCTATCGTTGCTTTGTGCTTCTGTTTGTTTGTTTGAAATATCAACAGAGTTGCCAGTGTATCGTATTTTGTCTGTTTGTGGGGAAATATTTTTGCTCCTCATTATAAAATAGTAGAGGGTTTTTATTAACTATTATTTTTGATTTGATTTATTGCTTTGGTGTTATTTGTCAGTTTCGGTGTATTTAAACCCAACCTAAAAATCGCATGCAAACTGTAAAATTACTTCCGACAAGGAAACACTAATTGAGTGCTGGCTTATGGCATGCCAAGTGCGCTGGCGTGACTGCTAGGGCGGTTGATACGTTGTATGGTGATAAAAATGGTCTTCATTGGTGCTGCATTAAATGTAGAAAAATAAATAGTGAATTTTACAATTTTGTTAAATCGTATATGTCTGAGGTGAATGATCTGAACCAAGACATTTTCAATGTCTACATGCGGTTCATGATCTTCACTGGTTTGATAAAAAATTACCCTAACCTCGAAGAGTATGCTAGTACGCCGGCTTCTTCTGGACAAAAAAGAAAAAGGCTGACGAAGAAGTTAAACATTGATCAGCCTAATGTTTTTGATCCAAAAAAGCCGGACACGCCCTCAACTCCAACAGTTACATCTAATCCTGTTGAGAGGGCAGTTCCATTAACTGCTCCTGCTGGAACTTCGCAGGAGGTAATTCCAATTCTCCCTGTGGTTCCCCCCCTTGTGTTTCCGCAAGTTGTTGTTCCGCCACCTACTAGGAATACGACGCAAAGAGCAAATAGGAAAGCGAAAACTCTGACTGTGGTGCCAGTCAAGAAAGTAGTTTTCATTTCACGTTTTGCCTTGGATACGTCCTCTGAGGATTTAGACGATTATATTAGATCCAAGATTGATGGTGATTTTTATTTGAAGACAGTCAAGATGAGATTGCCTTCAACCGCTACCAGATCATCACTTAAGGTTATTGTTCAACCTGAAATCTTTGATAAGTTGATAGATCCCACTTTTTGGCCTCCAAAGGCATTTGTAAAAGAATTTGTGGATAGGGTAGATAATCTGGCACGGTTACCTGCGAGGCATTCTAACTTGCCAAAAAACTAATAAACTCTCTGGTCATAGCTTATCAGAATGTAAGAGGCTTAATACCAAATTAACCCGCTTATTTGCTGATTTCACCGAGACTTGGTTGAAACCTGGTGTATATGATTCGGAAATTTTATCTAATAAATACGTAGTATGCAGAAAATATCGTCCTTATAAAATTGGGGGTGGTGTCCTTATCGCTGTAGTTAGTTCGTTGTCATCAGAACGTGTCTTTGTTGACATAACTAACGACATCGAATTCATTGTTGTATCTGTTAATTTGGGGAAAACCAAATTATTCGTCAGTTGCTCTTACATCCCTCCAAACTCGGAATTATCTGTTTATGATAATCACTTATCGGCTATCGGCAGAGTGGTTTCGATGTTGAGAGATGTTGAGCTATTTTGAGTGGACCTGCGATGTTGTCAGGCGTTTTTCTGATCTCGATCTATTCCAGATTAATGGGATTCCTAACTCAATTGATAAATTACTTGATTTAGTATTTGTTGATAATTCCCAATTATTCGATGTTTGCAGAATTTCTCCAATTTCTATACCGGAGGATAATTACCACCCTACGCTGGGTATTTCCATGACGCATGATATGGTGGACACTCCCTGTGTACACACCCCAAGTGATGAGGGTGCAGTTTTTTGTTTCAAAAGAACAAATTTTGATTTGCTTAATGCTATGCTCCTCGACGTTGATTGGAATTGTTGTGATGATTCAACTCACATTGACTCAGCTATTGAGCAGTTTTATAACGTATTGAATAATTGTTTTCAACAATCTGTTCCGAAGATTCGTGTTAAAAATTCTAATAGACTACCATGGTATTCTCCTGCTTTGACTGCTATTAAGAACTTGAAGAGCGGACTATTTAAAAAATTTAAAAAATCGGGTTCGGAGACCGATTATGCGAAGTATGCTATTGCCAGATCTCAATTTAATATTGAATCTAGCAGATGTTATGAAGTTAGCCCTCAATTTTAAGTCTAATCCTAAATCTTTCTATGATTTTGTAAATATGAAACGTAGATCTAATTCAAGACCTTCTATTATTAGAATGGATAGTGAGGAATTATGTGGTGAACAATCAATCGCCAATGCTTTTGCAAAATTCTTTACATAAACCTATTCTCATCAACAGAGACAATTAGACGTCCCCTACCCTTACAATATTCCTTCATTGAATCAGTTTAGCATCCTTATTTTGATTTTCCATTTGTATTTTCGAGTTTGATCAAGCTTAATTCTTCTAATAGTGTTGGTCCTTATGGCGTACCTAGTATAATCCTCAAAAATTGTGCTCAAAGTCTTGCCCATCCGCTCACATTACTATTTAATACTTCGTTAAAATATAGCTATTTCCCATCCATTTCGAAAACATCTTACTTAATCCCTCTTCATAAATCTGGAAGCCTCACTGATGTGGGGAATTATCGTAGAATCGCAAAATTAAGTATAATTCCAAAACTTTTTGAGAAAATGGTTACTGAGATTTTATCTCATAAAGTATCGTCTATTCTAAGTCCATTCCAACATGGATTTCGTAAAGGTCTTTCAACTGTGACAAATTTGGAGCAATTCTCTTCTCAGGTTATAAACGAGTTTGTTCTTGGTAATCAGACAGACGTGATTTATACAGATTTTAGTAAAGCTTTCGATAGAGTCAATCACAAACTCTTGATACATAAGCTTGATCTTATTGGCTTTAGTAACAACTTAATGCGTTGGATATCGACTTATCTTGATAGTCGTATTCAGATTGTGGAATTTGGTATATCCTGCTCTGATCCGATCTTGGTTCCATCTGGGGTTCCCCAAGGTAGCCATATTGGCCCCATTCTATTTCTGCTATTCATCAACGATTTACCAGATTCAATTTCTAGTTCAAATTTACTGATGTATGCGGATGATGTTAAGATATTTTATCCTTATAAAACATCTGAAGATTTAATGCTCCTTCAAAATGATTTGATTAATTTTGGAAATTGGTGTGATATAAATTGCATGGACCTCAATCTTAAGAAATGTAAACATATGTGTTTCTCTAGGTCGAGGGCGATTCCATCCAGTTTTAGTCTTCATGGTTCCAATTTAGATACTGTTGAATCCTTTGTGGATCTTGGTATATTGATGGATCCTAAACTCAATTTCAATAATCACATAATTTCAATGGTGAATAAAGCTTATGGCGTGCTTGGTTTCATAAAGCGATGGGCGAAAGAATTCGTAGATCCATATGTAACTAGGCAGTTATATACGTCACTAGTTAGACCTATTCTAGAATATGGGTCCGTAGTGTGGGACCCCCAGTACGAGACTTACGTTGATAAGATTGAATCGGTTCAAAAACAATTTTTATTATTCGCTTTAAGACATCTTCATTGGAATAGTGATTTTAGTCTTCCACCCTATACTAGCAGGTTGAGTTTGATAAGACTGCCTACTCTCAAGAGTAGACGTATTATGCTGAACACAACCATGGTGCTGAAAGTTATAAATGGTGATGTGCCTTCTAATTTTATTTTGTCTAGGATTGGATTCAATGTACCTTGTAGACCTCCAGATATTACCAATTATTACATATTGATTTTCAACGTACAAATTATGCTTCGGCAGAGCCCTTTTGTAGAGGGTGCATGGATTTTAACACTTTATATGAAGTTATTGACATTGAATTTAGAAATTGATGCAGTTAGATCTAGAATAATATCTTTTTTAAATGTGTAAGTAGACTAATTTTATTGTTTGCATGTGCCGGCTGTTGAAATTTTTCTGGAGCTTGTATTTCCACCCTCTACTATTAACCCGCCATGGTCCGGATCATGGTGTGTATGCAATCCCTACATCATGGGGATGTGGCACCCTCGGTCGGAAGGGGCGGGTAAGAGTGGCTGTGTTGGGAACGTTCGTCAAAAAAAAAAAAAAAAGTCCCACATGTGGACCCTCCACCTCGGATAAATGGAACAGATCTAGTCTATTCTGAAAGTGCAAAATTTGTGGAATATAGGAATAATTCTAGATAGAAAACTGTTATTTAGACTTAACGTATTGGAACGTGTAAGGAAGGCCAACGTCGCCTTATATTCCTGCAAAAAGGCTGTAGGGTCGCGGTGGGGCCTCTCTCCTAAAATCGTCCACTGGATATATATAGCAGTAGTTCGTCCTATACTGCTATACGACATTGTGGTATGGTGGACGGCAACTGACAAACTAACCATCACCAACCTACTAACAAAGGTTCAGAGAACAGCCTGCCTGAGCATAAGCGGAGCCCTAAGGACTACAGCGACCGAGTCTCTACAACCCCTACTCCATATAATGCCGATTAATATTGTGGCGAGAGATGTTGCAACCAAAGCGGCAATAAGATTAAACTGCCTATCAATGTGGTGGTACAAAAACTACGGTCACATGAGGATATCAAAGTGTAGTGCTATGGTAACCGACCGAGTGGACTATATACCAACTGTGTACACCTTCGAGAGAAATTACATCACTATGATTCCCGCCAGAGATGAATGGGTTGGAAGAATACCAGGTTATAGAAAACATCTCCACTTTTACACGGATGGTTCGAAGCTTGATGAAAAGGTTGGCTTCGGAGTACACTGTGCAGAGCTTAGTTTGGATATAGCTCACAGACTACCAGATACCTGCAGTGTATATCAAGCCGAAATATTGGCAATATGGGAAGTAGCCAAGTGGCTGAGTCGCAACATAGTTACCAACACTGGCGTTGTCATTTACTCGGACAGCCAGGCTGCCATCAATTCTCTGGAGGCAACATTCCTAAATTCACAAACAGCCCTCGACTGCCGCAGAGCTCTCAACGAGATGACTGAGCAGTTTAATATACACCTCATATGGGTGCCTGGGCATAGGGATATCCCGGGGAACTGCAAAGCCGATGAAATTGCTAGGAAAGGGACGACATTACAAATTCTCGAAGAATTTGCATTTCCACGTGCAAGCTTTGGCTTAGGCAAGAGGCAATCAGGCAGTCCAACGAATGATGGACAGATATCGGCACCTGCAGGGTAGCTACACAAATCTGGCCAAGTTATGACCTGAGAAGATCAAAATATCTCCTCGCACTAGAGAGGCAAAGATTGTCTACGTTAGTATCAGTTCTGACGGGACACTGATTGATCGGCGAACATGCCAAAAGATTGGGTATTGACTCTAATGACTTCTGCAGAAGCTGTGGAGATGAGGAAGAAGTGGGGAGCATTTTGCACTTGCAATGCGACTGGCCCGCTCTGAGTAAACGACGACTGGACATACTGGGGTCGGCCTTTCTAGGCAGCCTAACAAATCTTTCCAGTACCGATATTCGTACTATCGATAAATTTGTATATCAAACAGGTTGGTTTCGATGAGGGGCATTTCAGCCCGTGGTAACACTAGGGACCTAAACTGGTCTATGTGAGCTTGTATAAAAAAAAATACGGCTGCCACCTTAACCTAAACCTAATGGTGGTTTCTATACTTAGGAGGTTGATTTTATTACTTTACATATGCTTCACATGTTTTTGTAGTGTCTTCAATGTCCTTATGGCCAGTATATAAAAGACCGCGCCATCCCTTTCATTTTCACGATACCAAGGTGTGCCGCGTGCAGATCTTCAAGGACTTGTTTACGTAATATTTCAGGGATAACTACTCTGTGCAAAAATGTCAAAGATCCAGATGTTAGTTTGTAGTGGGTCGTAGGGTCGTTTATAGTTCAGTACCACTCTCAAGAAGTTGTTTCATTTTTCCTAAATGTTTATCATTTCTAGTTTCCGTGGCAATTACCTCAGCTCTCAGTGGTAGCTGCCCAATTTGGTGAATAACAAAATCGTGGAATGAATCTGTTTCGCCGCTGTAATGTTCTGATAATGAAACTGCATTTACTTGGAACTCATCACGTTGGAGCATTCGGGAGCAGTAATCCGCATTTGTATTTTCCTTTGTGTTTCTATATATTATGTTGTAATCGAAGTTACTCAAAAAACCAGAATAATTTGCCATACGACTAATACAAAGAGCCGATAAACATTTTTCAGGATGTAAAATTTGTGAAAAGGGTTTGTGATCACTTATCAATGTGAAGTGTGTCCATGGACATACACTATAGCCAGTGGTTCGGCCTGTTGTGCGCTCCTTATTTATGATATTTATACCCCACGGGTTACAGAAAATCGGTACTAGACACGTATTTTCTCAGTATCTTCCAGTCATATCCTCTGAGATGAGTCAAGTCTGGCAATATGTAGGAACCGAAATATCGGGATCTTGCATGTCTGAAAGCTGGGCTGTGACACAGAAAATGTTCCATCGTTTCGATGTTTTCCCTGCATGCCCTGCACTCGTCGTTTTCTGCTAGTCCTATGCGATGAAGATGTGCCTGTAAGCTTGAGTGTCCCGTTAGAACACTTATCATCTTACTAATCACGATCTTGTTTAGTTTCATGGACTGAGTAATTATTTATCGTTCTCTTACAGTCTAACACTGTTCTGGATTTGACCTTTTCCGATGTTATTGCTCGATCGCCATTTGGCTATCTGTGAATATGTTGGCATATTTAGGCTTTGTGGTATTACTGAGCCAGTTAACACCCTCCGTGATTGCTCGAACTTCTGCTTGAAATACTGTGTTATGGTCTGGGAGGGAAGTAAAGTTCGACTTCTGGTTCATCAATAAAAAGTTTCACCCCGTCCTTCCTCCTAGCCTGGACCCATCAGTGTAGCAGCTGATTCCCACTGGCGCATGAGCTAGTGTTCCGTTTTCCCAGGAGCGTCTGTCTGGCACGAACGAATGACAGGTAGCTGTTAGCCGCACTTCAGGAATGCAGTCGGAGATTTCCGTTGTTTAAATATGACCGACCAGTGATGGTCTCGATTTATCCATTCACCCATCACATGTAGACGTCTTGTATGAGGGCTGCCTCATACTTTATACGGATATCTATTGGTTGGATGTGCAGTATAGTCTCCAACGCTCTTGTTGGTGCAGTTCTAATTGCCCCGCTTATGCCTAGACAGCACATACGTTGCACTTTTTGCAAAGGTATGACGTTGTACTTTTTGTCCATTGATGTCCACCACACTACAGAGGCGTAGGTTATTATTGGTCTAATCACGCTCATGTAAAGCCAGTGTGTCATATTTGGACGTAGTCCCCATTTTGAACCTATAGCTCTTCTGCACAACGACCAACATCTGTGGGCCTTTGTAACTCTATCTTCAATATGATCTTTCCAGTACAGTTTCTGATCCAAGATTACTCCCAAGTATTTTATCTTTTTAGAAATGGCAATATTCTTATCCAGGAAACGAGGCACGGTAAAAGGATGAATCTTCCATTTCCTTGTAAATAGACATATTTCTGTTTTGTCTGGGTTGACATTTAGTCTTCTTGGTTGTGCCCAGTTATATGCTATGTTAAGTGCCTCCTCAGCTCTTCTGCATAGTTGGTTTGGATGTGTGCCCCTTAGAAGTATTATAACGTCATCTGCATAACAGACTGGTTTAAGTCCTTCATTGGTGAGGGCTTTAAGGAGATTGTGTACCGTCGTAACCCATAGGAGAGGCGATAAAATTCCCCCCTGAGGTATACCACGATTTACCTTGTCTCCGATTTTTACGTCATATGACTCACAAATAATCCACCTATTCCTTAGCATATTGTTGATCCAGTTTATCAACGCCCGGTCAACCTGAACTCGTCTAAGGACTGGATAAGTGTATCGGTCTGAACGTTGTTAAAAGCGCCCTCAATGTCTATACAAACGGCAAGTGTGTACATTTCTTCACTGAAGGACTTTTCTATGCGGTGTACTACCTCATGTAGAGCTGTTTCCACTGATCTTTCTTTAACATATGCGTGTTACTTGAATTTTAGCTTGTCATCGGCTATCTAACTTTTGATCATGTCGTCAATTATTTGCTCCATTTTTTTTAACAGGAAAGAAGTTAGGCTAATAGGTCGATAAGCCTTTGGGATCGTATAACACGCCTTGCCAGGCTTAGGTAATGAAGACCACCCTTGATTCCTGGCAATTTTTTGGGGTATATTTGTAGTAGTAGAGGTCTTGATTTTGTCGAAAGATTGGGTATAAATAAATTATAATATGTGGCCTTGCCAAGAAATAATTGAAGTTTCCCTGGCGATTGGGGCTTTGTGCAATTTTAATGGCTTTCACATGTTTATTTGATTTTGGAATTCCGTTTTGATCTATTTTATGACCTAAAATTCTACTGTTTGACTAGCGAAAACAGATTAAGATTTGTTTAAATGGAGCCCACAATATTTAAGTCGCTTCAAAATTTGGTCAATGGTGGATAGCATCTGTTCGAAGCTTGGAGAATGCACCAAGATATCATCAAAAAAAATCGCTGGAATATTGGCAGCACCGTAAACCGCTCTCCTTGGTCGAATTAACCCGTGTGTTGGTGTATTTAGTGTTAATATATAACTAAACTCATCGTCTACTTCTAAATGCGAGTACGCATCGGTATGTCCAACTGACTAAATATTTATTTTTGCGAACGGTCCCAACGCTGCCCCTCTTACCCGCCCTTTCCGACCGAGGGGCCACATCCCCATAACGTAGGGATTGCGTACACACCACGATCCGAACAATGGCGGGATAATAGTAGGGTGGAATACCAGCTGCAGAAAATATCAACAGCCGGCACATGCATACAGGCTATGAAGCCGACGCGGCGCATATCGGCGGCGCACCGCAGTCGGCCATTTTTTCCAGCACGCGCCGCCGCCGATTTCACTTTATTTAGTGAGTCAAAAGATTTATTTTATGCAAACATGAAAATTAAGAAAGTGACTACAACACAATAGGGTCAGAAATTTTAATGAAGTTCATTTTTGCGTAAAAATTTATAAAATGTTTCTAAATGTGTTAACCGCGCCCTTTTGATCCATCCCTGTTGGGTTCAACAGTTTGCTTCTTCTTAATCCAAGCAAAACCTCAGCTTATGTATATACGTTTACTTGTCTAACGCACATCAACGTTAGACACATTCTGCTGCGCTCTCACTCGTCTAGCCATGCGTACACGCACATTCACACATACATATTTACCATCAATATAGAAACAACAGCACATTTCAACGATGCGTATGCTGCGCAGTCGTTCTGCTGTGGTTGTTTTTTTGTTCACTGCATTTTTTTGACTGCTGTCTGAATGCTGTCTGCCCTTTCGCACATCAGGGAATTCCTGCAATTATGCGTGAATGTCTGAGCGATGAGTCATGCTGCCCGTCATATGAACAATACATATGTATGTATGTATATATGTAGTTATTCCTGAAATTCCTATAAGGAACTTATATGAGTAATGCTGCACATTATATTAGAAATTATACATAATATAACATAGAAAATATGCGAGGTTTATTGCAAATTGTGCAATAAGCTCAAACTTACTTAGTAACAAACCTTCGAATAAAGAAGTACATTTTTGGGAAATATTTCGTTATTTCAAATTTAAATTCGTTTGTTTCATTTTGTTGAAGCTAAGCCTATAAAAAAAGCTTATAGGCTCAAACATTGGTGACCCCGACGTGATATAATTCGATATCACAGTATTATTATTATCAATTCGGATAATATAATTCGGAACCAAATATATTATCAAGTTGGATAATATTATTTCGTGTCAAGTAAAAACGATTTTTTATAAAAAAAGTGAGTTTTCAAAATGCCAGGTGATCAAGGCAACAGTGATGGAGCAGATCGCACAAATAATCTGCTTCCATACATGACAAAGGTTGCTGCAATGGTGAAGCAACTAGAGGCGCTGAAGCAGTCCCTCTCGACGAAGAAATTGGAGGAATATGACGATGCAGAGGTGTCCGTCCGGCTAGATTTCGTGGAGAAAATTAGTGCCAGTTTCGAAGAAGCACAGTCGACGTTGGAGCAGATGGTCACGAACGAGTTGGATAGCAGCGAGCGCATGAACTTCGTGTCCTTGTACTTTGATGTAAAGGCGAAGTTAACTCGGCGCTTAAACGAAACAAGAAAGTGTGAAGTAATGCCTCGTTCATCGACGGTGCGGCAATTCTCGGTGGATGGGGCGCCATTCTGTGAGGCTTCGTCGTCCCTAGCCAAGACGAGGTTGCCTGAAATACAATTGCCGAAGTTTGGTGGTGCTTATGCCGATTGGCCCAATTTTTATGCGCTTTTTTCAACGGTGGTTGATGACAGCAGCGATCTGAGCGATTTGGAGAAATTTCACCACCTTCGTTCCAGTCTGACTGGGTCAGCGCTGGACACAATCGCATCGTTGGAGTTAAATAACGCAAACTACAAAGAAGCGGTAACATTATTGAAGAATAGGTTTGATAACAAGCTTTTAAATTTCCAGACTCACGTGATGGAGATGTTTTCAGTGAAGGCTGTGAGCGGTGAGTCGGCTGTGGGATTGCGGCATCTAAGCGACAAATTTAACGCGCACTTACGAGCCATGCTGACGATCTCGAATAAAGAGCAAATTGCTGATGGGTTGCTCATATATTTGGCCACTACCAAAATGGACAAGTCCTCGCAAATGAAGTGGGAAGAGAGCCTTCAGATTAACGAGCTGCCCACCTGGGATTCCCTAGCCAAATTTTTGGAGCGTAGATGTCGCATGCTAGAGAATCTGGAGAATTCCGTGCTGCCTATGGTTTCTAACCAACAAATGTTGAGGAAGGCAAATCCGAAGAATCGCCACGTTCATGTTACAACATCGAGTCCGTCCCCTGTGTGCACCTTTTGTGACGCCGCTGATCATCTCATAACTAGCTGCAACATGTTTCGCAATCTTGCCCCAACCATTCGTTACAAGGAGGCGAAGAAATTGAAGTTGTGCCTCAATTGCTTACGAAAGGGTCATTTTGTGAACAGGTGCTCTTCCGGAGGTTGTAGACACTGTTCGCTTAAACACCATACGATGTTGCAGATTGAAGCCGCCCAGACTGTGCAGCCTCCAGCGTCTCCGTCAGATCCCACCAGTCTGTCCACATCACAAGCCGTGCTCGTTTCGTCTACTACGCCTGCAACGAAGCCCCACAACGTTAGTGTGCTGTTGGCAACAGCCATCGTTTTGGTCAAAAGTAAATCTGGTAATTTTCTTCCTTGTCGGGCAATTTTGGACTCCGCTTCTCAGCTAAACTTGATGTCAAGTCGCTTTGTGAGACGGCTATCTTTGCGTTGCAATCCTGTTTGTGCAACAATATCAGGTGTTGGTGAGGAAAGCCTGGCCGTTGAGAAGTCCGTTGATGTGGTAGTGAAGTCTAGATGTGCTGATTTTGTTACGTCACTTTCGGCCGTGGTAGTACCAACTATCACAGACTATCAACCTGGTGTAAATGTCAGCACTTCCGGTTGGAACATCCCTAAAAATGTGCAGCTAGCTGATCCCACGTTCAACAAAGGCGGAAATATCGAGCTTTTAATTGGGGCTGAGCTGTTTTTCAAATTGATGTCTGTGGGCCAAATCAAATTGGCGGAGAATTTGCCCATACTGCAAAAAACAGTGTTCGGTTGGGTAATTGCTGGCGGAGGTACCTGTTCTACCAGGTCATGTTCATTGGCCATATCCTGTTCCGATGTGAAGAATGAAGAAGATAAATTGTCAGCTATATTGAAGTCCTTTTGGGAGGTTGAAAACAACTTTCAATCCCCGCAATTTGGCGATGAAGATTTGTATTGCGAGACTCATTTTCAACTGAACACTACCCGTCTAGCGTCTGGGGCATATTCTGTTCGATTGCCAACTGCTGAGGGCAGAGGTGTAGAATCACTAGGGGGCTCATATGAACAAGCCTTGCACCGATTCAATAATCTGGAGAAGAAATTTCGACGACATCCTGAAATAAAGGCTCAATACGTTGCCTTTATGAGTGAGTATATCGCATTAAACCATATGTCACTTGTTTCGCCACAGGTATCAGCAAACAAATATTTTTTGCCTCATCATTGCGTGCACAAGTTGGACAGTACGTCGACAAAGCTTCGCGTAGTTTTTGATGGCTCCGCTAGAACTACCAGTGGTCTATCCCTCAATGACATTTTGTGCGCTGGTCCGTCTATACAACCGAAGCTCTTCATCACATTACTGAGGTATCGTTTTTTCGAGGTGGCATTGAGCGGAGACATCTGTAAAATGTACAGGTGTGTAAGAGTGTCTAGTCCTGACAATTATTTACAATGTATTCTCTGGAGAGAGAATGAAACTGAAGAGCTGAAAATCTATAAGTTGGACACCGTGACGTACGGTACAAAGCCTGCTGCTTTTTTGGCAATTCGTGCCATGCACCAACTAGCCGAGGACGAAGGAGATTTTCCATTGGGTGCCCAAGTATTAAAGCGAGATTTTTATGTGGACGACTTAATCTCTGGAGGCAACTCAACGGACGAAGTCGTGGCGATTAGGCAGCAAGTTGCAGCGCTGCTGCAGAGAGGTGAATTTGTAATTCGCAAATGGTGTTCGAATGTCCCACAAGTATTGGAAGGCGTGTCATCGGATCAGTGCGAAACCTTGTTGAAGTTTCATGATGGAACCGATGTCACCAAAACGCTTGGACTCGTGTGGGATCCAAAGGATGACATTTTCATTTTTGATATTGCTGCCATTGATGACTGGAAAGTGGTTACGAAGCGCTCCATACTGTCATCGATCGCTCGTCTTTATGATCCTTTAGGCTTGATAGGTCCAGTTATTACCAAGGCAAAAATCTTTATGCAGCATCTTTGGAAGCTGAATCTACAGTGGGATGAAAGCTTGCCCCAGTCATTGCATTCAGCCTGGATTGAATATGTGTCGCATTTCAATTCCATCCGTCACTTTACGTTTCCCCGATACATTTCATTGGCAAAGTCGAGGATAGAGCTACATGGATTTTGTGATGCCAGTTTAGCTGCTTATGGTGCCTGTATATATGTGCGCTGCGAAGATAATAATATCATTAAAACATCATTGTTATGTTCCAAATCCAGAGTAGCTCCGCTGAAAACACTTACGGTGCCCAAACTCGAGCTTTCAGCTGCGAATCTTCTATCTGAATTAATAGATTCCTTTGTGAATAGTCTGCCAATCGAATGTAATGTTCATTGCTGGTCTGACTCTACGGTGGTGCTTTCTTGGCTGCGCGAACAACCATCTAATTTTAATCCGTTTGTGTCAAATAGGGTATCTCGAATACAGTCATATCCGAAGAAAATGACTTGGCACTATGTCCCTACAAAATTGAACCCGGCTGACATACTGTCGAGAGGCGCAACACCAGAGGAACTCCTGCATTCTCAGTTATGGAATTTTGGGCCAGATTTCTTGTCCAACGGACCTTCAACTTGGCCAGAAGATGTGGAATTCATAACTGAGTTGCCAGAGCGCCGAAAACATGTACTCGTGATGACTTCCATGACAGACTTGTCGATACTGTGTAAGTATCGTAATTCATTTTGCAAAATGCAACGAATATTTGCCTATGTCTCAAGGTTTCTTTCTTCCAAATCGAGAGGTCAATCAATGAGCTTATCCCCTCAGGACATTAGAAATGGAACTAACCTCTTAATCAAGAACATCCAGCTGGTTCATTTTTCTGCCGAACACAGGGATTTGAAGTCAAAGAAGAGTGTTTCGCCGTCAAGCAAGCTGTATTCGCTTGCGCCAATACTGGACGATGTCGGCCTGATTAGAGTGGGAGGCCGTCTTCAAAACTCATGCCTAAGTTTTGATGCCCAACACCCCAGCATACTTCCCAAACATCATCCATTTACTGCATCTATGGTGATGCATTTTCATCAAAAGCTGCTGCATGCCGGTTCGCAGTGTTTGCTGGCTTCTATTCGGCAGCAGTATTGGCCTGTTGGAGGGCGAAAGAGTATATCTTCCATCATAGCAAAATGTTTGTCGTGCTTCAAAACGAAGCCTAAATTGTGTCGGCATATTATGGGATCTCCGCCTGCAGATCGCGTCAAGCCAAATCGGGCTTTTCACACCACTGGAGTTGATTTTTGTGGCCCATTTTATTACAAATCAGAAGTGAAGAGTCGGCCCCCAACAAAATGCTATATGTGCATCTTTATATGTTTCTCGACGAAGGCCACTCATCTTGAGGTTGTCAACGATTTGTCAACGCCGTCATTTTTGTGTGCCTTACGTCGTTTCGTGGCAACCAGAGGCAAGCCGCAAACGATCTGGTCGGACAATGCAACAAATTTCGTTGGTGCTAAGAATGAATTGGCTGATTTGAAGCAGTTATTTTTAAGCCAATCTCATCAAAATGCTGTCCATCAACAATGCCTCGCTGATGGTATTGAGTGGAAGTTTATTCCACCGAGGTCACCCCACTTCGGCGGTTTGTGGGAGGCAGCTGTGAAGTCAGCAAAGTATCATTTCTACAGAACAACTGGCTTGAATACTTTGACGTTTGAAGAATTGCGAACATTGGTTTGTCAAATAGCTGCAATCCTAAATTCTCGCCCTTTGTGCCCAATATCCGAGGACCCAGAAGATTTAGAAGTTCTGACGCCTGGCCATTTTTTAGTAGGTGGTCCACTCGTATCTCTCATGGAACCCGACATGGCATATGTTAACTTTGGTCATCTTAACAGCTGGCAAAGAGTCTGTGAGATGCAACAAATATTTTGGCGCAAATGGAGCAGTTCTTACCTTTCGCTGTTACAAGAGCGCTCGAAATGGCGTGAGCAGAGCGATAATATTAAACCTGGCACTATGGTCATTCTGAAGGAAGACAATGTTCCACCACTTAAATGGCAAATGGGACGTGTGACTGACGTCATTTGTGGTGATGATGGCGTTGTACGTGTAGTTAACGTTCGGACATGTAGTGGAACATTTAAAAGGGCAGTTTCAAAAATAGCTGTGTTGCCTGTCAATGAAGTTGTTGAAGACCCAAGCTCTTCAACGGGGGGAGGATGTTAACCGCGCCCTTTTGATCCATCCCTGTTGGGTTCAACAGTTTGCTTCTTCTTAATCCAAGCAAAACCTCAGCTTATGTATATACGTTTACTTGTCTAACGCACATCAACGTTAGACACATTCTGCTGCGCTCTCACTCGTCTAGCCATGCGTACACGCACATTCACACATACATATTTACCATCAATATAGAAACAACAGCACATTTCAACGTTCATTGAAGTTCATTTTTGCGTAAAAATGTATAAACAATTTCTAAATGGATCTCGCTACCATTTATTTAAAGAAATCCATAATATATTTGGGATATAAAATTGAAAAATGCGTTTTTTGGTTTTTACGGAAATTACAATAGCTATTGAGCGGCCGAACCAATTTTTACAAAGTCTACGTCGTTTTAGAGAGAAAACAACAGGCACTATGTCATTCACAATAAATTCTCTTTCACAACAAAGACTAATAAGTAGAGATTTATTGAACCGATTTTCGACATTACATCAAAACTTCCTTAATTTTTTTTTAAATTTTTGTGTTAATTTTAGGTTTTTTCATCTAATTGTAAATATCATAAAAAAGCGCCATTTTTGCCTGAGATTGATATTCTTGCGCCATCGTTTGTTGGAACCATGATACAATAATTGTAAAGGTAGTCTCATAAGCCCAACAACAAAAAGTCCGGTACTACCCTGCGTATTTTTGCCATTTTGGTTGTCAAATTGAACTGACAGATAGACGTCAGTGACAGAGTGAGCACAACAACAACAATTCAACAACAAACTCGGAATTTTGTTTGTTAAATAACAAAAGTTAGTGAAGAAAAATAAAAATGTCATAAAATCTCGATTTTGATTTTTGTTATCTTAATGTGACACCCTCCGGTGGTACTGGCCAAGGTACCTCATCGAAGAGAAGACGTAAAAAGTGCAGTAGTTTGAGATGTGATGTGGCAGTTGCAGTAGCAGCTAAATTCAGAATTTATCTTGGGCTACAGCAATGCAAAATCCACAAAGGCAACGAAAAGGAATTTTTTGCAAGAAAACAACGAGTACTAAAGACAACGGTTCTCCTCCCCCTTATCGAGTGTAAATAAAGAAACGACGGCCACTGGAGAAACCCTGCAAACCATTCAACAGCCTAAGCAACGTGACCGTGTACCGCAATAAGGATAAACGTCACAAATATTCCTGGAACGCAACAATCGAACGCCACGTATGTCAGTGGTGGCTTTTGAACGTCTTCATATGTAACAATGAAAAAAGTGAAAAACCCCCCAGAAAAACAAATGGTATTGCATTAGTCAATAGCACGCTCTTTTTTGCTCCTCTTACAATATCCGAGGGCAAAAAATGATCGTCGCAGATGAACTGACCGCTTTCTAATGCAATACCATTAGCCTTACACCACTTCCATTGGAAGTGGTGACCATGGAATGGATCGTTTTTCAAAATACCATCTTTCGGTATTTTGAAAAACGATCCATTTTCATGGTCATCACGTTTGTCACAAATGCGACACTTGCGCATTTTTTCTTATTAGAAAAGTATATATTTTTTAAAATAAAAACAAACACACAATCAGCCCTGTTCTGGCTCTCACCAAATATTCAATTCACTTCACAAATTCACTTCACCCAACAAATGGAGAGGTGTTCTGGTTCTCACGTGAATTCTCTTTTTCGAACTTCTGCTCAAAAAAATCGAAACATATGTTTTTGTCTGCAAAGCCATAATTTGCAGACAAAAACGTAAACAAAACAATTTATTCTCGCGAAGAATCCGACAAGAAATTAAAAAAAGAAAATCTAAAGATTTATTAATCATATTTTATACAAAAACACAATAAAAAATGTGCCAATAGCTTTTCTCTTAGCCATTAGGGATTTATGCAGTTCTTGAGGAACGTATCAAAAGGAGGCATTGCGTGACTACTCAAATCCAATGGATATTCCAAATTCGAGGTAAGTTAAGTGTCGTTAATCTGTTTAACATAATAATTTATGCCTTTAAATGTTTTATAGCTTTTTACCGGCTTAATAAAGACGGATTTTCAATGATCCTTGCTCAAATTGCACCCTACATTAGCACAGGCTCAATACCACAAAAAATACAATTGGCGGCAGCTTTGAGATTTCTTGCGTAGGCGCTTTTCAAGGTGTTATAGCAAACGACATAAATATAAGCATGGGAAGGACTACATTGTGCAAAATAATGTGGAAAGTGGTAAACGCTATTGAGGACAAAATATGTCCACAATGGATTAATATGGAAATGAGTCAGGCGGAAGTCAGTGCTTCAAAAATGCTGCCGCCAATTGTACACAGTGAACACAAATTCAACAAAGTACACTGCTCAGCACGGAACATTGTTGAGAGGACTATAGGCAACATAAAATCTCGTTTCCGATGCCTACAAGCGACCCTCCACTACGAACCAGCAAAAGTAAGCAGTATTATTAATGCGTGCTGCGCACTGCACAATATTTGCAAGCATTTTATTTTACCTATGGATGCGGAAGTTCCGATACCTGACGATGACAACATTGAAGATGTGGAACAATTAAGTAGTGGTACCGATGGCACACGAGTAAGAGACGAAATTGCACGTTCAATAGTTCAATAAAACACAGTCTTTAGAATGAATAAACTAAAAATACAAAACAAATTTTATTTGCTGCAGTCTTTTATGAGATCAATTAGATATATATGTATTTATTAACTATATTGTCAATTTAAAGTCCCATCTTCAATTGTTCCAGCTCGATGGACTTCAATTTCAGCTCATTTCGGGTGAGCAAATGCTTCTCCATTAGTATGTGGTGCCTTTTCTTTTCTTTTATTTCCTCCTTTTTTAATGAGACTAGTTCATCTAGCTTATTTTCAATGCTTATTAATGTATGACTATTGGCAACCATCACTTCCTTTATTGCACTAATACCACCCGAAACACACTTAAAATTTTTCGTTTCCTCCTCCATTAAGTACTCCACGTCCGATGGTTTCTTTCTCTTTGGTGCGGGTGGCTCAACGTTGGGAGAGGCAATTGGCGAATCGGGTATATCGCCGAAATCAGGAGAGTGGCTGCGTACACGCTTTGATGCAGTCACTGTATTTGCAGCTGATGATGTGGCAAGTTTTTCTGCTGGTTTTGCACTTGACGTTTCTTTGGGCCTAATACGACTTGCATGCGATGTAGATGGTGCATCTGCGTCAATATTTTCTTTATTGGGGCCACCTAATTTCTGGGTGTTATTTATCCCATCCGCGCACATATAAAGGTCGCACAAAACAGCAACACGTTCCTCCAAAGGTGTCATTACATATTTATTATATTGGCCACCACCTGTTGCCCGACATTCCCTTTTGTTATGTGTAAGCTTGGATTTAATGTTCCGTTCTTGTTTGAGGTCCGCATGAATTAAGGTTTGTTGCCAGGTCTGACCACAGTTTATCCTGCTCTGCTTTATCCATCTTTGAGTAGCCCATGGCCAAGTCTGGGTGTAACTCCATGAACTGGACGAAAATCTCATTGTGAGAACTATTTATTCGTGGGGACCTGTAGGATAGTAATGCAATGAATTTGAACAATTAGCTTCAGCAAAAAGCTCAGCATACTTACATCTTGTAAAATCTAAATCCTTTGGTTATTTTCCGTCCAATTTTTGTTTTATGTTTTTTGTTTTGTCAAGTTGGTGTTAATTGTTTTATGTTTGTTGTTTTTGTTACGTTTTAATAGACGTCAAACATTTGACACTTTGCAGAAGTAGCGTTGCCACACGGTTCATAATAGGCAAATTGACGATCATTTTAATTATTTTACTTATATTTTTGTTAAATTTAGTAAATTTTTAAAATGGAATAACATTTCTGTACCAAAATTAAATTATCCGATGCAAATAACCTTGGGGTTACTCCATTAAAATGGTTGTATTTCAAACTAACAAACATCTTGCATCTCTGATTTTTCGAAGTCAAACCAAATCAGCTGATTTGCCAAGAACTCACTTACTCACATCACAAAAGAAAAAAAGTTGGTTGCAATTTTGGACTTATTTTATAAAACCTAATTTATTAATTAATTTGATTATTTTATCGTACAGAAACTTGTAATTAAGAAGTAAACATTACAAATTTTGTCACGGCACAGTTAATTTGTGATTACAATAATTATTCTTTCCAAAAAATGAGAACTCACAGCGCTCTCACAATGGAAAACATGGCGAGAAAAAATTGCATGAAATGGGGTGAAAGTGAGTTGCAGAACACCTCTCGGTGAATACTTCTCCCTTCACCACCACAAGTGAATTCCAGAACATGGGCGAATATAATTTTAAAACAACAATAATTTTTATTGTTTTCTCCACTTATATACTTATTATATTTTTTTACTCAGTCTTATTTTTTTCACTTCCTATTACTTTCTTCCAATTTCAATTTAAACTCATACGTTTCCTTTTTTCGCTCTCCACTGCTGTCAAAATATGTAAACAAACATTTGGAATGTAAACAATGAGATTGACAACCAAAATGCTGTCAAACACGCCAAAATAAAAAATTGTAATCAGCTGTTAGCTTGAGACTACCTTTACAATTATTGTATCATGGTTGGAACTTTATCGGCTCAGCCGATTGTTGAAATTTGATCGGCTAAGCCGATCAGCCGCCGATCGGTATTTTTCCATGCGCCGCCGATAATTTTGGACGGCTTCATTGCCTGCATGCATACACATCACCTGTTATAACCTTTAGAATCATTGTAGAGTTCAGCATTATACGTCTGCTCCTAAGTGTAGGAAGTCTTATCAAACTCAACCTACTACATAGTGTGTGCTGGAAGAACAAAATCACTATTCCAGTGAAGGTGTCGCAAAGCAAATAATAAAAATTGTCCCTGAATCTGAAAATTCTTTCGCCCATCGCTTAATAAAGCCTAGAACACCATAAGCTTTGTTCACCATTGTAATTATGTGATTATTGAAATTGACTTTAGGATCCCTCAATATATGTACCAAGATACACAAAGGTCTCAACAGTATCCAAATTGGATACTGAAATTAAGACCAAATTTAAATGAGATAGTTTTCCACCTAGAGAAAAACGTGCTTACATTTCCTCAAATTAAGGTTCATGCAATTAATATCACACCAATGACCAAAGTTACCTAAATCATTTTGAAGTATCATAGAATCTTCAGTTGCATTATAAGAGAAAAATATCTTAACATCATCCGCATACATCAATAGTCTAGAATTAGTAATTGATTCTGGTAAATCATTGATAAATAGAAGAAACAGCAAGGGGCCAATGTGACTACCCTGGGGCACCACAATCGGACCAGAACGGAAACACCCAAATTTCACAATCTAAATACGGTTATCCAGATAAGAGGATATCCAACTCAACAAGCTTACCAAGCACGAATTCTATAATTGCCTGGGAAGTAAATTTAACTAAATTCGTCATAGTTGAAAGTCCCTTCCGAAATCCATGCTGGAAAGGACTAAGAATAGACGATACACTATGCGATAAAATTTCAGTGACCATTTTCTCAAAAAGTTTTGGGATAATACCTAATTTCGCAATACCTCGATAATTCAACACATCTGTCAAGCTTCATGATTTATGAAGTGGACTTATGAACGAATTTCTCCAAGTAGATGGAAAATAGCCAAACCTTATTGAATTGTTAAATAATAACGTAAGCGGGACAGCAAGATTTTGAGCACAAGATTTTAAGATTATACTTGGAATACCATCAGGGCCAGCACTGTTAGAGGATTTAAGCTTGCCTAAGTTTGACGATACTACTGATGAATCAAAATAAGGTATACTCAATTGATTCACGGAAGGAATATTGTAGGGGTAGGGGACGCCCTGTTGACATTGTTGACGAGAATAGGTTGATGCAAAAAATTTTGCAAAACAATCGGCGATAGACTGATCACCACAGAATTCCACACCATCCATTCTAACCCTGGAAGGCCTGGGATTGGATTTTCGTTTCATGTTGACAAAATCATAGAAAGATTTAGGATTAATTTTAATTAAAATGATGAGCTAATTTCTCTATGTAGAGTTCATAGCATCTACGAGATTTAATATTATACTGTGATCTGGCTACAGAGTACCTTGCATAATCGATATCGGATCCAGTTTTTTTAAATTTCTTAAACAACCTGCTCTTCAAATTCTTGACAGCAGTCATTTTAGAAGAATGCCATGGTGACTTCCTAATGTGAATCTTTGGTACGGATTGTAGCAAACATTCATTTAAACCATAAAATCTATAAATGGCAACATCCATATCAGCAACACGATCACATTTACAAACAAAACCCCACTCAATATTTAATAACTAGCCGACTTGGCGCACTTCGTTACCCCAGATTTCAGATTTCCGATCCCTTCCATAGTCCCAATCATGGGAGTACATAGGGACAGTAGGAATCTCGTTCATCTATTAGTATGTACGGACAGTAGGAATCACTCAAAAAATTTTAGCATCAAATTGGCTTACATGGGCGATCATAAATCACGAACGCGTGGACCGATTTCGTGCAAACTTTAGATAAATCATCTACACGACCATATGAACAAACCCTACAAATTTATTCGAATTCGGTTTGACCGTTCGTGAGTTATAAAGTCACAACACACTTGTCACAACAATTTTTTATATGTATAGATAATAGAGAATTAAGCAATTCAAACGTTGTTCTTTTGAAACAAAAAACTGTACCCGTATCATGTGAGGAGTCTACAGAAGAGACCTCCATTTCACACAACATTGAAATACCGAGGGTGGGATGGTAACTGTCTTCCGGGGAAGAGACGGGAGAAATTCTATAAATTTCAAAAAATTTTATTATTCACAAATACCAAATCAAGTAACTTGTCATACATATTGGAAATACCGTTGATCTGAAATAGCCCATGATCAAAAAAAACGCCTAACCACATCGTTAGTCCACTCAAACGTCGATGAAGATGAATTCAAAGGAGTAAGTGCCTCAGCATCCGGAAAAGAAAGCCAAGAAACGGAGGGTAAATTAAAATCCCCTAAAATGATGATACGGTCTACATCCCTCAACATTGAAATTACTCTGCTGATAGCCAACAAGTGATTATCATAAACAGATAATTCCGAGTTTGGAGGGATGTACGAGCAAGACCAAATAATTTAGCTTTACCTAAATTAATAGAGACAACAATACATTCAATGTCTTTAGTCTCATCGAGATTGACAAGTTCGGAAGAAAGCGTACTGATAACGGCAATAAGAACACCACCGCCATTTCTATCTATGCGATCTTTTCGGTATATTAAATATTTATTTGACAGAATCTCAGAATTAAATATTGAAGACTTTAGCCAAGTCTCTGATAACGGCAATAAGAACACCACCGTCATTTCTATCTATGCGATCTTTTCGGTATATTAAATATTTATTTGACAGAATCTCAGAATTAAATATTGAAGACTTTAGCAAAGTCTCAGTGAAGCCTAAAACAGAAAACTCGAAGTAAAAGCTGTCAGAAAATAAGCGGAATAATTTATTATTAAGCCCTCTAACATTGTGGTACGCTATCACAAAAGAATTTATTAGTTTTTTGAAGAATTGGATGTAGATTGTCTCAAAGGCAAACGTTCTAAATTATCAACCCTATCACCAAACTCTTTAACAAATGCCTTAGGCGGCCAAAAAATCACGTTGTATCAGTTTATCAAAGATCTCCGGTTGAACGATGATCTTGAATGACGACTGAGATACGGACGAAGATGAACGCATTTTAAATGATTTAAGATAAAAATCCCCATCTATCTTAGACCTTATATAAAGATTTAAATCATCGGAGGACGTATCCGGAGCAAAGCGGGAAACAAAAACCACTTTCTTGGCTGGGACCACAGCCAGTGTCTTCCTACCTACTCTCAGTGGTATAGTAGCAGAGAGGTTAGGTTCAGTCTCAAAATGAACCTCTGAATTTCCCTCTTGCATAGGGACCAGATCAGCAGTCGGTGCTGCAGCGTCAATAACATCTTGCTGATCAACAGAATCAGAATGTACTACCTTAACAGAAGCAGTTGAATTCGTAGGATCAACCGACGTTATGAGGTCAGAAGTACTCGGTGCAATGGCGTTAAGCTTCTTAACGTTCCGTCCAGCAACGTAAGGAGAGCACACGAATACATCTAAATCTGGAAACCTATCAAATAGAGAAGTGAACTTATGGAAACGTTCATACAACGCCAAAATCTCCTTCCCCATCTGAGAAACCTCAAAAAAATAATCCATAACGAATTTGTAGAAATATACATTAATATTTCTACATCTTTCACAACACCATTTAAGACCATTATTATCCCCATACAAAGTATCTACGATCCTTGCGGGTACACCTGCACACTTAGCATGCCAAAGGTCAGTACACAGCCAGCATTCGAAAGATCTTTCCGTATCGGAGATGTTTTAACTAAAACAACCGTTCTCGTTGAAGAATATTATTAGAGTAATTTATTTCTTAGTGTTAGTGGTGATATTCACCTATTAGTGATGAATATGAATAATCCATATGCATGTAATCGATATCGAATATATAATAGGAATAATCGACGAATAAACACAATGATACTATGTTTGCATTATGACAGGAGACAATTCTACAAGTTTCACTATAGCACGACATGTTATACAAAAAAAGGAAATATTTCACCTCTACTGTATAATGTTAAAACGTGTAATAACAAAACAAAAAAGTTTGATGGCAACTCTGTTTGAGAAAAAAAAAACAGAAACGGAGTAGAAAGCGCGGACAAGATGAGTGAACGGCACAACAACTACACAACACTAAATGCAGCACAACAGTTGTTATCTAATGCGATGCAAGTAAGATTCCAACAAATAATATGATTCAAATAAAAACAATAAGCACACTTATAAAAAATACACTTATCAGTTAGTCAAAACCAAAGACAATATAATTTTTTTTGATCTCATCTTTGGCTCGGCCAGTTGATATAAGTATTTAAGAATTAGAATTTTATAATGAATTGCTTAATGATATATATTAATGATTGTTTTAAATTATTAAAAATTCTTTGGTTCCCCACAATAATATACTTTTCTCATTCCCCTGTCTCTTAACGATAACTTGGGTCCATTAATTAGCGACAATGCTTATTTTAAGTCTATTTTACAACCCCTTTGTGGTCAATTAAAAATTGCTCATTGGAACTGCCGAAGTATATTACGTAAGTTGGATGAGATACGAGTTATTATGAGAGATAATGTGTTTGATTTATTTGCAGTCTCAGAGTCTTGGTTAAATGGATCAGTTTCAGATAATGCGGTGGCTATACCTGGCTATAAACTAGTTCGTAATGATCGCAGTACCAGAGGTGGAGGCCTTTATGTTTCTAGGAAACTGAAGTACAAGATTGTTTTTAGGTGCTCTGATGCCAGCTCTTGTGAATCATTATTTATCGAGTTAAATGTTGGCAACTCCCGACTTTTGTTTGGGGTGGTTTACCTGCCGTATGGAAACTTGGAGATGTTTGAGAACAATCACCGTGACATATTCTTGAATTATTCTGACATTGTCGTTGTTGGAGATTTTAATATTAACTTATTTAATCCTACTAAGTCTGAGCTTTTCAGATCTTTCTCTGTCTGTTTCTCATAATTCAAAACCTACTCATTATGATGCAAGCAGAAACTCTACGTCTTTACTTGATTTCTTCCTACTTAGTGCTCCTGGTATAATAACCTACTCTAGTCAGGTCCAGTCTCCTTCTTTGTCTGATCAAGCACTAATTTTTTGGATCTTTCTTTTTTGATGTTGAGAGGCAGGTTGAGTTTATTGATTTTCACGATTTCAATAATATTGATTGGAATAGTCTTCTCTCCTACCTACAACATTGCGACTTTTCTTTGTTTTTTTTGTGTTCCCGGTGTTGATGAAAAATGTGAGTTTCTTTGTTCCCTTCTTAATGACTTATTTTCTTTTGTACCTACAATTAGGAGAAGAATTCACATTAGTCATAACTCTTGGATGGACTCGTATGAAATTGTATATGCTAGATCTCTCAGGGACTTGGCCTTTTCTGCGTTTCGTGAAAATAACACTTCGGACAACTGGAGGACTTACTGTCGGCTTCGAAACAGAGCGAAAGGTATCATACGTAGGAGAAGGAGAAAATTTTTTTAGGCTCTTCAATGGTTTGGATTCGGGTGGAATGTGGAGGGTTCTCAGGGCGTCGGGCTGTGTTGTTGATGACAATTCTGATGTTGATCTTGACGTTAATGATTTAAATGATTTTTTTATTGGTCCTTCAAGTTCTTCCGCTGATGTTAACTCCGATGATTTTATTGATTTGTCAGATTCTTTCTCTTTTCGGTGCATAAATGAGATGGAATTATTAGAAGCTCTATGTAACGTTAAGTCTAAATCTGTTGGCGTTGATAATATATCAATAAGATTTATAAAACTAATTTTTGCTCATATTTCTAATATCATCTTGGATCTTTTTAATACAGTGTTGACGACATCTATGTTTCCTTCGGGCTGGAAGATTGCTCGAGTAGTGCCAATTCCGAAAACTCGTATATGGTCCAGATGATTACAGGCCTATATCGATACTCCCTGCTCTATCTAAAGTGATGGAACACTTGCTAAAGAACCAAATACCTGCCTCCGAAACTGTAAATATTTCTGATGACCAGTATGCTTTTCGTCGGGGCTATAGTACAACCTCTTTACTTTTGAGGTTAACGGATGATATTAGAGAAACTATAAATGAGAATAAGTTGTGTGCACTTGTCTCACTTGATTTGTCCAAAGCAGTGGTGCCCAAACACTTGTTAGAACAACGAAGAGTACTCGGCTTTTTCATATACACAGCCCGAGCGTCAACGAAAATAAAAACAGAGAGCGTAAAAACAAAACAAAATTGTTCAGTTGCTTGTTAGTCAGCGAAGAAGGTCTATGTCGCTTTGTTTAATAAAATAAGTACACCAAAAATATTTTACAACAACGAATGATATTTTTTTAATGGATTTATTTTCAATTTAATATAAAATAATTTTGATTTTTTTACTTTTTGTTATTTTTTAGTTTATCAATATATAGAATTATTTATATATATTTTTTTGCCCAATAAATTATTGGGAAAGAACACATGTACCTATTTTCTTGAAGACAATTTTTTTGTTACATATGCATTGTTTTTATGTTTATTTCTTGTTTTATAGCCTTCATTGCTAAAATTGAACACACAAAAACATAAACAGTAAAACAATATAACAACGTAAACAAAACCAAGTGATTTTGTTCAGTGCAATTGTACCACTACAATCTCATTTTTGTGTAACCTAACTAACACATACTCATTTCTCTTTGTGGGCACCACTGGTCCAAAGCATTTAATTCTATTAATCATGTGAAAATGATATATAAGCTAAAGAATTTGTTTAACTTCTCTGTGTCGGCCTGTAGATTGGTTTTCTCTTATTTAAGTGGAAGGGCTCAGTTTGTTGCTGCTGAATAACATCATCTTTGCTTTCTCTGTTTTCAGGTGTGACTCAGGGGTCTGTCCTTGGACCTCTATTGTTTACTCTTTATGTTAATGATCTATTTCGACGTTTGTGCTCCTGTAATATCTCTTCCTATGCAGATGACATTTTTCTACTTTTTGAGGGAAACCGTGGTTTTTCTGAGCTTTTGGAAAACAACATAAACTTGACCCTCGAAAGAGTGGTGCATTGGACTATGGATAATTCCTTAACTATTAATTCTTCGAAATCTAAAGCTATAATCTTTGGCCCAACTGAACAATCTATCATTAACTTGAATGTATTTGTGGGAAATGGCAGAATTGAATGTGTAGACAATATTAAATGTTTAGGTTTGATTCTCGATCGTAGGCTTACGTTCAAAACAAAAAATTGATGTTGTTTGCGGTAGAGTATTGAGTGGACTGTGTCGCATTTATACATCCAACATCTACATGCCCGTCTTTGCCAGACGCAAACTGGCTCATGGTGTCTTGATGCCACAAGTTTTATACGGCCTTGAAGTATTTTCTGGCACTATCGGGATGAATATGGTTTTAATTAGACATATTGTAAACTCAATAGTTCGTTTTGTTTACAATGTTGGTCGGCGTGAGAACATTTCGGGGTATGTGAAGCAATTTTTAGGTTGCTTATTTGATGATTATATGAATTTCCGTTTACTATTTTTCTTCCGTAAGGTCATCAAAAGTGGAAAACCTCGGCGTTTATGTATGAGCTTTGTTTTTAGTCGTTCCACAAGGAACCCGCAAATTTTTATCCCAAGAATTAGAAATTCTATCTACGCTAGATCATTTCTGGTGAGAATTGCCAGATGCTGGAATGTACTACCATTTAATTTACGCATCTTCTCTCATTCTAATAATGTGTTTCGCTTAAAGTTATTGGAACACCTTAACACTTAGAGAGCAAATCATTGCATTTTTTTTGCATATGTTGCTAATTATTTTGGACTATCTTTACTTAAAATATACAATTTTCAATAACATTATTTTGTGTATTATGGCTGGGGAGCGACTTCCGTTTAAGCATCTGGCTGGTGAGCACATCCTTCTTTTCTGTGAAGATTTTTTAATTGCAAGACATCGTCTAAGCTAAAGGCTTAAAAGTATTAAAAACGTGCTCAATATCTTGGGCACAAGTTGGTTTATAAGTGTACTCACATATTTGAGTACATTTTATGTTTTTTGTGTGCGGAAAAATTACTTTTTTCTGGTGATTGGTGATTTTATTACGCGTGGCCCTGGATTTGGCCAAGATGGGAGATGAGGAAAGCGCTACGGCGGCGAAATCGCTCATCGTAGTGCAAATCAACAGTGACGAGGAGAGGAAAAAATGTGGCAGAAAATCGATGCGTAGTTTAAAGGAAAAAGACATGCGGAATGGCGTGGCTAGTGGTATGGCGAGTGATGCAGCTGTGGCGGCATGTGGAATGAGACGTGGTGACAACGAAATTTCGAACAATGCTAATGAGACGGCGATGGAAATGGACATGGAGGTGGAGCAGGCGCGTCAGAGCGGTGAGGCTGGAAGGCGTCCCCGAGGCGATATGGAGATGGAGCAGTCGGAAAACAAGAAAAGGCGATACAACGACACACAGGTGAGATTCATGTATTAGTAGATACCTCAGAGGCAGAGGGGGTGAAGAATAAAAGAATAAAAAACGGCTTGTATTTTGTGGAAAAAATAAAAGACATAAAAAGTGAAGAATTTAAAAGGATTAAGAAAATTGACGCGATTGGAGTAACTTTATATAAAATCTCCTTTCATGATGTTAAGACGGCTAATATGTTTGTTGCCAATGAAGAGTTAAAAAAACGAAAGCTGATGGCGTTTATACCGAAAAATTTTACTGAAACTTATGGTGTTATTAGGGATGTTCCACTCTGTTGAACAGAGGAAGATATTCTGCTTGGCACGAAGTCCAGTAAGGAAATTGCTTCGGTTAAAAGATTTGCTAAAAGGAATGTGAATGATGCGAACAAATTTGATCAGTTGGAAACAGTTAAAATTGGTTTCCTGGGAAATGGGCACCCTGATTGGGTAATTTTTAATCACACAGTGTTAGTAGTTAACACGTATTATCCGGCGGTAAGGCAGTGTCATAAATGTGGGAGATTGGGACACACTCAGAATGGGTGCAGGTCTAACAAGAGGTGTTTAAAATGTGGCAAAGACCAAGAGGGTTGTGTGGGTAACTGTAATGTTGTAAAGTGCATCTTATGTAACAAGGAGGGACATGAGGCAAAGGACAAAATCAACTGTCCCAAATGGTTGGAAGAAATTGAGACGAACAAGATTATGACAAAAAAAAAGATGTCGAAGTGGGAGGTCTTACAGGAATATAGAAACCAAAACCGTTTTGATATTTTGTGGGATGATGAGAGTTTTCCAGCTCTACCTGAAAACAAAAACCAGAATAACAAAGGAAGCAATAAAGTAAGCAGAGACAAGGAGGTCAATGAGATTCTCACTCCATACACCTACAATTCAGTGGCGAAAAAACCAAGGAAAGAGTATGTGCACAGACCGGGAGTTCAAATGCATGCGAGGATGTACGAGCTACCTGGACCATCTAAACCTGTGTATATGAAAGAAGAAATGAGGACAAGTGAATTAGAGAAAATCACATGTGAACTGGTCAAGTTCATGAGGGATTTCTTTAATATGAACGGCAACACTGGGGCCTTGGAGGCAGTCAACCACTTCTCTACTAGGATACAGAAATGTGGAATTAACATTCAACAAATGCTAAGTGGGAATTCCCAAACAACACAAAATCAAAATGGTCAAGTTACTACAATATAATATACAGTCTTTTAAAAACAATAAAAATTATGTAGAGTTTTTTATTAACAATTATCAACGGGAAGGTCAACAAATTAATCAATTTCAACTTAATTCAAAAATTTAGGTCTGATGGCTATGGAGGCGTAGCAATTGGACTTAGGAAAAATATTAAATATACTAAAATTGATTATAATACGACAAATGATGTCATAATGGTCAGAACAACCAATCTAAGAAAGAATCTTACAATAATCTCCGCATATTTTCCCCCAGCTATGGCACTGGAGGAATTTAAAAGGGAAATAGAAAGGATTACATTATTCATTGATCCTATGGAAAATGTTGTGTTTATGGGCGATTTTAATGCCAGAAATACCGCCTGGGGCGACTCTCAATCCCTGGGCAGAGGGAAGGAATTGGAGAGACTTATGATGGCGACAAGACTATGTATTAACAATGGAAACCCTACCTTTAAGAGGAATGATGAGTCAAATGGCACGGTTCTGGACTTGACTTTTGTCAGTACAAACCTGAATGCGAAATGGTGTGTATCTGGGGGGTATTTGGGAGGTAGCAGACACTTCCCAATTACTGTTGAAATAGATTCTCAAGGGGTGAAAAATAAGAAATTTATGTCAAAAAAGAAGCTAATGGCATCACTTAACCAGGTTATTTTGGAACCAGACTTTGAGGAGATTGAGGACAAGATGTCGAATGAGGTTCAAAATGCTACAATGATTTTAAAAGATTCAAGGACCCCCAAATTTTGGTGGACTGGATTACTTCAAACGTATAACACGTTACCCCAGTTATAACAACTTAGAAGAAGCCAGATTAGAGATAGAGCGTTGGAAAGATGAAGTCAAGAAGGCTAAGTTAGAATCATATAACAAGAAAATAGATGAAATCAATGGTGCCCCTAACACCAGAAGCGCTTGGAGATTCGTTAGGAACATCAGAGGACGCTATGACCCCCCGGGTACAATATGGAAAGAAGATAACAATGAGGACTACTTGAATTTTCTCAAAGATCAGGTGCCTGATAGCAACGATGATCATGATGATAACCATGCTGTGGCTAGTCACTCCGGATTCAGAGGATTCGAATACGAGGACCTCATGAGATGCTTAGAAAATAAAAGAGGTACATCGGCTGGAGGGCATGATGGTATTACATATGCAATGATCAAGGCTCTTCCGGGCATCTCGAAAAGAGCCATACTGACGGCTATGAACAATGCCTTAACTACGAATGAGATAAGAGATAGTTGGAGGATAATTAAAATCGTCCCCATTCCGAAACCCAATAAAGACCACAACATCATAGAAAACTTTAGACCCATATCGCTAATTTCGGTTTTCATAAAGTCCATCAATCTGATGATAATAAAGGAAAAACTTATTGACCATTTAGAAACGAATAGGATTATAACATGCAGATCTTTTGCCTACAAAAAAAATTCGTCCACAACCACTTGCCTCAATGAACTTTTGCACAGGATTGCTCTATTGAAGGCTAACAATTATAAAGTATTAATACTTACAGTTGACATCAGTAATGCGTATAACTGTGTCAAAGTTAACAAATTATGTGACCTGGTTAGCAATGGAGGATTGGACCCCACTTTTGGTAACTGGATTAGAAATTTTTTATCAAATAGAGTCCTGAGGATGGGTCAGGCTGAGGTTAGGGTGACAAATGGACTCCCACAGGGCAGTTGCTTGTCGCCAGTTTTATTTAATGTGTATACTGCTGACTTACACAATATTGAAGACAATAGCACGATGGTATTTCAATACGCTGATGATTTCATCATTATGTCATTTGACATGGATTTTGACTTGGCGTTATTGAACCTGAGAAACAAGACCAGAGCTTTTCAAAATAGATGCAGTGCCTTAAACCTCTCATTTAACCCAACCAAGTCGAAGTCTATGTATTTTGCGAAAAATAGTCTAAAGAAAATCCTTTTAAACATCGATGGCTGTGAAGTATCCCAACTTCGGAAACTCACCTTTCTAGGTAGGGTGATCACCAACTCCCTCACTGGAAAAGACCACTACAACAATGTTGAAGAGGAAATCTACAAAAGGACCAATCTGCTCAAATGCTTGACTCCCATAAAAGGGGGATTACAACCCAAGATCGCACTGAATATTTACCGCAGTATTGTTAGATCCAAAATTGAATATGGAGTGACTTCAATGGCTAATGCACCTAAATACATCAACAACAAAATAACAAAATAAACAAAAAGGAGAAGCTTGGGTGTCACCAGGACCACCCCTGTCCACTCTCTTTATGCACTTGCCAATGAAATGCCGCCGAAGTTTCGATCAAAACTACTTGCATGCAAAGAAATCATCAAAATCAAGAAAAACAACACAAACTTATATGATATTATAGCCCAGAACCCGAGGGTTAAGTCCAGCTATAGTGAAATATATCATGAATTCAAAGAAATCTTGGATAATGTTGAGGAAGTTCCAGACTACGAAGTGCAGAGTATGCTTACTGTAAGGGTTAACCTACTGCAAGGAAATAAAAATGATGCCTCGAATGAACTACTCAATGCTGTATACAGGAATGAACTCGCGGAGTACAAAAAAGACAACTTTACAATTTTTGCTACCGATGCCTCTGTTGCCCCGTCATCGACGGGGTGCGGGATTTACAATGTATCACAAAAATATCAAATTCTACTTTAGAATAAACTTCCCTTCCTCATCAACTTTCGGTGAGCTTTGGGCCTTACTAAAGGCGCTGGAGATTATGATTGAGGACCGATATGACAAATGTGTTATCTTTACTGACAGCCTTTCAGCATGCAAGGCCTTAATCAGTAATAAAATGGACAATTACATTGTAGCCCGGTTTCACAGAGCCCTGAAAAATATAATAATACAAATATAACAAAATGTCACATCGTTTGGACCCCGAGTCACAGGGGTATCGGGATGAATGAAGAAGCAGACTGTATTGCTAGAACAGCAGCAGACTGTGGAGCCACTATCAAAGCCAAATTGTCTCCGCAAGAAGCAATTATCCAAATTGACAAAAGACTGAAGGAAGCTTGGAATGAGGAATTCATTGCCACCTCTCAGGAAAAAGGAAGATTTTTCGCACAATTCACCAACAACATATATGACAAGCCATGGTATCATGGTTCAATGCTTAGCCCTAGGGACACTAAACTAATAAACCGCCTAATGATGGGCCATACCTATGACAAGGCTCACTTACACCGGATTGGTGTATCTGAGTCAGCTATATGTGAAACATGCAATGCTACTGAGGCTCACCACAGCATATTTGTTTGTTCAAAATATTCCTACATTAGGAATAAATATAATATTTTTAACTCACACTGTGATATTAAGGATCTCATCGCAACAAGGGATCCTGTGATCTATAGGTCTCTCGTCGAATTCATAAAAGAGACCAACTTATCAATTTAAGCATACAAATATCCACCTGGAAGTTCGATTTACAACTCTAGTCTACATGTGATAAACATAGATAATAAGGACAAATTATCTGTTAAGAACTATACTTATTAAACTTTCCGATCCCCTCCCCCCTTTTCCCTGTGTGTTATTTTTCTTTTTGTTTCTCCCTCTACTTTAGCCTACTGCTCTGAATCAACACTGCGGTTTATCTACATAAGTCGCTCTCGATAACATTCATCAGTGCTGCACTGCCACAATCAGGTGGCTTTCTATCATCACTCGTCCAACGTTGGAATTGCAACTACTCAACACTCTCTGGAAGTAGAGACTATCCGGATCGTCTGCTGCGTAGCTATTTGAAGCACAATAACTATGCCCTAACGTCGGTTAGGCAATTTTGCTGAATCATCATTTACTAATGGAAAATCGATGTTAAGTGTGAAACATCTTGAGAAGAAATAACCTGGCTTATGGTGCCTCATTAGCATCGCCATCGCTTTATCACAACCCAAAAAAAATGGCTGGGGAGCCGAATTGCATTTTTAATATTACTTTTAAGGAATTGTTTAAATCTTTGTAAAACTTAGTTTTATTATTGATTCTCAGGATTTATATTGTTACTCTGTATTACAGTATTTTGGCCACACGGCTTTTGTATTATGATTGAAGAAATAAATAAATAAAAATATAATTTAAGAAGACGTTCCTTCCTGTATCGAGTAATTGTCAGTTACGAACGAATAGGAATTTGATTCCAACGAGTGATGTTTTTCGCGGATTTTCAGACCGTTTTTCCCGAATTTTTTGTAATTGTCACAATTAAAAAATTAATATTAATCGATAAGTGCAAAAAAAGTTCAATCAATGTTCGCGGAATACTGTTTTTTCGCGTGTTACAATTCATTCCTATTCGTTCGTAACTGATAGATTTTGACGTTTCGGCCTGAAGGAATGTCTGCTTATATTCTATTTGTCTTTGGTCAAAACTATTTTTAGAAACAAACACGTATTCATTTCACATAAAAATTCAATTAAATTAAGACCGAAAAGGGAATACAAATCACATTTGTTATAGGTTGTTCATCTATGATTATGTGCGGATTTACTGTGGGTTTATAATTTCCTGTTATCCGGATGCCACCACCTTTTTTAGTAACAACGTGAGTAGTTTATGCCCATTCCGAATAGTCAACTCTTTTATACAGTCCTGTACTCAGTTTCAAATTGATATCTTTGATATACGCCTCTCTAAGGGCCAATGGTATCACACGTGGTTTAACAAAAATGGGTGTTGCGTCTGGTATTTAAAAAACCATATGGAGCCATATTGCTTCAAGTCCATACCATTTAAGTGGACATTCATGCAGGATAATGGCCCAAAATACTCCTCCAAACTAGTAAAAAATAGTTTTGTGTGGATATTTTGGATTGACTAGCCCAGACACCTGGCCAGTCAATAGAGAACCTTTGGGATGAAGTCAAGAATGAAATCGCAAAAACAAAATACAAAAAAATTAACGATCAATGGTCGGCCACACCGGAAACTTAGTATGCCATACCCAAAACACAAAATGCCTAAATCTCGAGGAATGTAGGGACAAGGACTACCTCACTTAATATTACCCCGCAGCTAAAATGATTTCTAGTTGTGTATTGAACCAGTCATAAGTCTATTTGCAATGTGACCGTTGTAAACCTATTCACATCTCTGCAGTCAGCAGAAGTGAAATAAGCAAACATTTCCGACGCATGCCAGTGTTGCCGTTTTGGGCATTTCAGACCAAATTTGGAAAAATTTCAGAAAAAATTAAAAATTTGTAGTTTGGGAAGGAAATGTCATATCATGTCATGTCAGGTCATGTAAAATTCTTTTGCAAAATATGGTTGGTTTAGCAACATACGGTGTCTGGTGTAGTTGGAGGACTCTTTTGAAAAAACTAGAATTACAGTCTGACCTCGGTTAACGCTACCCTCGATGAACGCAACTCCTCGATTATTGCAACAGGCAATTAATTTACATTGCCGACTCAGTTAACGCAACTTTTCAAAAAGTGAAACTCAATTAATGCAACTCACATTCTAAAATTGTTCGTCCAGTTGGCTATGTCTTTTTTGTTTGTTTGAAACCAGTTTGTAGTTGCTTCTTCGAAGAAAAAAATATGTATGTAATGAATGTCACTGGTTACCAAGAGCGAATTTCTTAATAAACTTGAGAATCCTTGCTCCGTTAAATCGATTTGCGGTGACTATAATGTTCATAAATCAAAGAACAAATCCACTAAATTTGCTAAATTTGCCTATGTTGGGGCTATATTAAAACGTGGACCTATATTTCCTAATTTCGCTGGGGAATATAAACTATAATTTCAGATAGATCATTTGAAAAATGTGTTCTCTAGAGGATCAATGAGTAATATCTGAGCGGACATGGATCGATGTGCCCCATTTTCTCCAGGGCGGATTAAGGGCAATACAATGCATAAATTATTAAATATCAGTCAGATCAATTCCTAGTTAACACCAGGTCAGGTCCTATCCTTCATTTTATCAAGAGAACACATAAAACAGCTTTTTTATTTTTCGATAAAGCACTTCGTCGTCCCAAAGATGGAGATCTTTCAAGGGACGGTGGAATGATTTCTGTCATATATTGTCCAGCAAACTGTACCGGTATTATTCCGCAAGTGGCCCAAAATGTAATAAAATTAACAAAACTTTACTACAAAAAAGCCTCTTTGAGCATTTGATCGGAAGTAAAAGCTCAAATCTTGAACTCAAAATCAAAACTTTTGATTTAAGAAATGTATTTTGGTTTTGCTTAAAGCTAGGGAGAAATTTCCGATTTCTTAAAAAAATAGTAAAACAAATTAATTGATTTCTATTAAATTTCAAATTTATGATTTCTGTTACAGAAAACAACTCAAATATATTTTTATATAAATAAAATTGACTTGTTCCATCAATCAAGCAGTGGCTCTGCCTGGATAATTTTTTGACTCGGTTTTCGCAACTACCTCGGTTTCTGCAACTGCCTCGATTTCTATTAGTTGCGTTAACCTAGGTCAGACTGTACATATTTTACATAAAATGAACTGTTTACTTTGAAAGTCATTCTGTTTCACTCAATTCAATATTAGAAAAAAGGGGTTAATAAAACTAGAATGCGAAAATTTTCACTTTATATAGAAATATAACACTAGGGACATAAACTGGTCTATGTGAGCTTGTATGAAAAATACGGCTGCCACCCTAACCTAAATATACATATGTATATCTATCATTAACATAACCTAGGCTAGATGGGCCAGAAGCAGCGGTTTGGGCGTAAACCCAAACAAGACAGAATTGGTTCTCTTTACTAGGATGAAAATGGTGGACCCTCCACCTCGGATAAATGGAACAGATCTAGTTTTTTCTGAAAGTGCAAAATTTGCGGAATATAGGAATAATTCTAGATAGAAAACTGTTATTTAGACTTAACGTATTGGAACGTGTAAGGAAGGCCAACGTCGCCTTATATTCCTGCAAAAAGGCTGTAGGGTCGCGGTGGGGCCTCTCTCCTAAAATCGTCCACTGGATGTATATAGCAGTAGTTCGTCCTATACTGCTATACGGCATTGTGGTATGGTGGACGGCAACTGACAATATAACCATCACCAACCTACTAACAAACGTTCAGAGAACAGCCTGCCTGAGAATAAGCGGAGCCCTAAGGACTACAGCGACCGAGTCTCTACAAGCCCTGCTCCATATACAGGGTGGCTGATATGTAATGCAACAAAGTAAAGCGCTATATTTTTTTAATTTTTTTTAAATTTTATTTTTCAAAAGCAAAAAATGTCGGAAATAACATAAAATTTTAGAAACAGTTTAGATTTGTTCGAATTGGCCACCTTTGGCACGAATTATTTTCTTCAAACGGCCGACAAAGCCATCACACGCTGCACGAAAGTGGCTCTGCGATATTTTGGCCCATTCCCGGCGAAGCGCCGTCTTGAGATGATCGATACTTTGGTATTTTTTAGTGCGAACCTTATTCTCTAAAATGCCCCAGGCGCAAAAGTCCAACGGATTGAGATCCGGAGATCTTGGTGGCCATTGTGCATTAGAAATGAAGCGCGGAACCTCCTTTTTAAGCCATTCTTGGTTGACGCGTGCTGAGTGCGATGGTGCTGAGTCCTGTTGGAATGTCCATGGTCTGCGGCCGAAATGTCTTTAGGACATTTTCCCGATAATATTCGGCATTTATTTTGACCCCATGGTCGATGAATACGAGCGGGGAGCGACCATCGGCCGTTACAGCGGCCCACACCATTACCATCGGCGGCGCTTGAGTTCTGGTGGCCAATCGAAGGTGTAAATTTTCAGCTGACCTCTTTGGCAAGAAAACCCGATCATTTTGTTTGTTCACAAACTGCTCAATTTGGAATGGCTTCTCATTGGAGAAAACCAAATTCGGTAACTGGCCACTTTCGTGCAAGCGAAGCAACTCCTTGGCTCTTTCCAGTCTAACTTTTTTTGTGCATCGGTGAGCTCTTGCACTTTTTGGAACTTCAATGGCTTTAGTCCAAGCTCATTTTTTAATATGTGTCGTATCCGTTCTCGCGATATGTTCAGCTCACGAGCAATTTTTCTACCACTGCGGCGTGGATTTCGATCAAATCTGGCCTTAATTTTTTCGTATCATTTCTGGTGTTGTTACCGTTTTTTTTCGTCCACTTTTTGGACGCGATGCAACACTGCTAGTATCACGGTAACGAGCAATGGTACGAGAAACAAAAGATTTATTCACATTTAAATGCTGGAGAGCTCTAACGATAGCCACTTGTGTTTTTCCACCCAAATATAAAGCAACCACACTATCACGCTTGAATTCCATCACGAATAACTTTTTTTCTGAATGCAATAGATCAAAATGCTTTTGTAAGCTTGTAAACAATAAAATGAACTGCCACTGAAATAAATCTGTCAGCTATCAGACTAGCGGTTTAGAAATGATAGCAACCTGAAGTTGATTGCAATACATATCATCCACCCTGTAATGCCGATTAATATTGTGGCGATAGAAGTTGCAACCAAAGCGGCAATAAGATTAAACTGCCTATCAATGTGGAGGTACAAAAACTACGGTCACATGAGGATATCAAAATGAAGTGCTATGGTAACCGACCGAGTGGACTATATACCAACTGTGTACACCTTCGAGAGAAATTACATCACTATGATTCCCGCCAGGGATGAATGGGTTGGCAGAATACCATGTAATAGAAACCATCTCCACTTTTACACGGATGGTTCGATTCTTGATGATAAGGTTGGCTTCGGAGTACACTGTGAAGAGCTTAGTTTGGATAGAACTTACAGACTACCAGATACCTGCAGTGTCTATCAAGCCGAAATCATTGCAATATGGGAAGTAGCCAAGTGGCTGAGTCGCAACATAGTAACCAACACTGGCGTTGTCATTTACTCGGACAGCCAGGCTGCCATCAATTCTCTGGAGGCAACATCCCTAAATTCACAAACAGCCCTCGACTGCCGCAGATCTCTTAACGAGATGGCTGAGCAGTTTAATATACACCTCATATGGGTGCCTGGGCATAGGGGTATCCCGGGGAACTGCAAAGCCGATGAACTTGCTAGGAAAGGGACGAGATTACAAATTCTCGAAGAATTTGCACATATTGGTGCGCCACTATCCACGTGCAAGCTTTGGCTTAGGCAAGAGGTAATCAGGCAGTCCAACGAAAGATGGACAGATATCGGCACCTGCAGGGTAGCTAGACAAATCTGGCCAAGGTATGACCTGGCTATTGACTCCAATGACTTCTGCAGAAGCTGTGGAGATGAGGAAGAAGTGGAGAGCATTCAGCACTTGCTATGCGACTACCCCGCATTGAGTAAACGACGACTGGATATACTGGGGTCCGCCTTTCTAGGCAGCCTAACAGATCTTCCAGTACCGATATTCGTACTATCGATAAATTTGTATATCAAACAGGTTGGTTTCGATGAGGGGCAATTCAGCCCGTGGTAACACTAGGGACCAAAACTGGTCCATGTGAGCTTGTAAAATAAAATACGGCTGCCACCCTAAACTAAACCTAGCCTTTTAACGATACTACTCTTGGTTCAAAACAGAATAGCGTTTAACAGTTCAAATGTTCGATATAAGCAATACATTTTGGCTTTCGCACGACAGTGTTATTTCAAGAATGAACAATGGGATTGTTTTCAATTTTATTTCATTTCGTGTTACTATGAAGTAAAGGGAATTTGTGCTGGTGGCATTGAAGAAGAAATGACCAGCAGGGTTAAATGCTATTTTTTCTTTCTAACATGTATTCTACCCGTTATTAATAATTTGAACAAGGAAATTACAGCGGAAAGTTCACGTACCTATATACAAGCAGAAAATTAAATTTTCTTATAACATTATAAGGCGTTCACATCAACCCGTTTTGGCTCATTGAAATGTTTTCGAGCCAAAACGAGTTGCTTTCCCCTTATAGAAATGTCAATTGAAACCGTCTCAATCGGCATGTTTTTCTCAATAACACGTCCCAAAACTGCATGTTGAAGTATGTGAACCCCTTAAGTTGTCAATCTGTCGCACACTGAACATTTACATTTCAAATTTTGTCAACAATCAAAATGGAAGCAACAATTGAATTCTCGTTGTGCATTGATTAGTGAGCACCAAATAATTTAACAATGCTTTTTGGTACTTTCCATGTTTCTTTTTTATATTTTCAGTAAAAGTTGTTTGTACACAATAAGTTGACGTATGCCATTTGAAAACATAATAAATGTCATAATTAAGCAGGCAACATGTGTGAACAGTGAGATGTTTTCCCAAAACAAATGAGCCAAAACGGGTTGGTGTGAACGCCTTATTAAGCAATTTCATAAAAAAAGAACTGGGTAACAACATGGACTACAAAAATAAAATCAATCACTTTGACTTTTCCAAAATATTCATTGGCTCAAAGGCGGAAAATTACATTTTAAATGATTTAAAAAACAGAAAAAAAAGAAGTAAAATCAGCCATTTTGACATTTACATCGAATTGCTAAGTTAAATAGAAAAGGGAATCGCTTTTAGAAATGTTAACGGCCAATTTCACAATCTCCAGTTTTCCTACAGTTATAGCTGTCAAATTGTATGAAATTTTTATTTTTTAACTGTGAGTTAGCTCTAACCGGAGGTTGTGAAATTTGGGGTAAATGTGATAACCCCCGAAAAGAAATTCCCTAAGCTTGTTAAATGTGACCCGATTTGATTATAATAGATTGGAATTTACTCCGTCTTGGCGACACTAAACTCTCTTTTTGGGGAAAAGTTGCCCCTATAAAAAACTGTGAAAATTATTTCGCAAATCTTTCAAGCTTCATATCGTTTATGTTTTATAATTTCCTTTTTTTCTGTATTGAATAAATTTTACATAGAGTAAAAGAAGCACAATATATTTTTATACCCTCCACCATAGGATGTGGGTATATTCATTTTGTCACTCCCTTTGTAACATCTCTAAATATTGATCCGAGACCCCATAAAGTATATATATATATTCTTAATCATATAAGAATATATATACTAATCGATATAGCTATGTCCGTCCGTCCATCAGTTGTAATCACGCTACAGCCTACAATAATTGAGCTTGATGAATAAAATTTGGTATAGATACTTCTTATAGCATATATAGCATCTTCACGTTTTGGCTTCTTAAAGTCATAGAGACAACAAATATCAACTGATCGGGCTGAAAATTGGTAACTGGGGTTTATTTATACCCGGAATCCTTCACACGAACAACGGTAGTCATAGGTCCATGTTTTGGTATAGCCCCCATGCAAAGGTCCCTCTATATTTGACTTCGTAAATCCACAAAAACCTGAAATTTCAACGAATAGGGCGGAAATTTGGTATAATTAGTTTATTTGTACCCGAAACCAATCACATGCGATCCATGGTGGAGGGTATATAATGGGTCGATTATGGATTGCAACCCAACTTCAGTTCAGTTGCCCACTGCCAACGCAACTGAAATAAAAATTGGTATTATATATCACAACTTTTGTCAGTTGCGGTCGATAATAGTTTTTGGCACTTCGCTAACTAAAAATATTGTAAACAAACAAACAATTCAACAAAAAAAGTAAATTTCAACTATAAAAATTATATTTTTAATGATAAGCACAGTGGGACTATTTTTTGATGTAGAAATCCAATGTCTCTACAACGACAAGAAGGTTACATACTGGATCTACAGCCAAATCAATTTGCAATAGGTCTGCTGCCGCCTGCTCCAATGGCGATAAAGATGGATCAACACCAGTGATGTTAAGGTTTGCTTTAAACACTTTTAGCCATTCACAGAAGGAGATGCCTGCCTTCAAATGGACTATACGATGTTTCTGCCATGTTTCATGAGAGTGCAAACCCAAAGTCATGCACAGAGGACAACTCTTGCCATTACCTATGGGTCAGAATATTTTATATCGACCTATGTAGTTTATTTTTGGCTAAAATGTTTATACTCGTAAGCAGTTACAAATAGGTAAAATAAGATCTAGCTATCATTATTTGTTTTTGAAAAAATTTGGAAATCGGTCCAGCCATTCGAGAGAAATAACAAATTTCGTAAAACACAAAAACACATAGTTTTAATTTTTTTAAAAATCAAAATGCCCACGAAATGTTTTCAAAAACAATTAAAAAAAAAATTATAGAGAGATCTTATTTTACCTATTTGTAACTGCTTATAACTATTTTAGCCAAAAATAAACTGCATAGGTCAATATTAAATATTATGACCCCTATCTGAGATAGGTGGCAAGAGTTTTGCTGTTTCGTGCAGCGGAGCGTGAGGACAACAGGAGATACACAGCGCGGAGGAGCAAGTAGGAAACGAAATGCGTATTCAATTGGGCACCGCCACCACAAGCATCTTCGTGGAATTAATTTCTCTTGAATTGAGGGGACGAATTCATTGGAATCATTGGTACTTTCTTCAAGTGATATTTCATTCACACAACGAGGTCTGTCTACTGTATTACTTATTTGCGATTTATTTTCTAAGTTCACTTTGGTCTATCGGGTCAGAAATGAAGAGCATTATTTTGAGGTCAGATTTTACATATTTCTTTATTATTTCTATCATTGAAGAATCTGACATTGAGTTTTTCAGTCATTGGTTCATTTGGACCATAGCGGAATGGAAGTCATCATTATTATCTTTGCTATGCTGTTTTCGAATAGAACTTCTCAATATGACTGCATGATCGCTTTCCAATGTACCAAATTTAAGGGTCATGGCCGTATTTAAAGTAGAATAGTTTATATTTGGATTTTGTTTTGTGTACATCCAGTGCAAGGAGGGGCTGACATTGTTCTAATCCAGGAACCATGATGGAATGGAGATATGGTTGGGGGCTTAGGACGCCAGGGTTTAAGCTACTTGCCAAGAACGACCTTAATATATATGTATCTTCTTCCTACTTTTAGTAGTGAAGGCATAGTGTCAGCCAGCCTCGAGTTAGAAAACTCTCGTTTGGTTGGCCTCTGTTTATGTGGCACATAACACTGAGACGCAACCCGGTGCATTGAAACCACTTGTATGAGCGGCAAACGAGAAGATCAAGGACCTGGTTGTGTGTAGTGATGTCAATGTACACCATCATATGTGGGGTAGTACAGACATCAACGATAGGGCTGAATTACTTTTCGAATATATTTTAAGTAGTAACCTTGTGATTTGTAATAGAGGGCATGAACCTAGGTTTAGGTTATGGTGGCAGCCGTATTTTTTTGTTATACAAGCTCACATAGAACAGTTAAGGTCCCTAGTGTTACCACGGGCTGAAATGCCCCTCATCGAAACCAACCTGTTTGATATACAAATTTATCGATAGTACGAATATCGGTACTGGAAAGATCTGTTAGGCTGCCTAGAAAGGCCGACCCCAGTATGTACAGTCGTCGTTTACTCAGAGCGGTGCAGTCGCATAGCAAGTGCTCAATGCTCTCCACTTCTTCCTCATCTCCACAGCTTCTGCAGAAATCATTAAAAATCAAAACCCAATCTTTTGGCGTGTTCGCCGATCAAGCAATGTCCCGTCAGAACTGATACTAACGTAGACAATCTTTGCTCTTTAGTGCGAGGAGATATTTTGATCTTCTCAGGTCATACCTTGACCAGATTTGTCAAGCTACCCTACAGGTGGCGATTTCTAATCATCTTTCGTTGGACTGCCTGATTGCCTCTTGCCTAAGCCAAAGCTTGCACGTGGGCATGAACCTACCATTATTACTAGAAACAGACTGGATGTGCTCGATGCCACCTTTGTCTCCGAGAATTTAAGTGGAAGGATTTCTGATTGGAAACTTTGGGACACTCATAGTTTTTCCGATAATAGATATGTATATTAGAGTGGCGTCAAAAAAAGTTTGCGCTGATCAAAGCTTATATGAAAATTTGGTTTGTTTAAAGTATATTAGCAAGATATTTCATTTCTGCGATCGCGAAATTAGGGGCAATTTGCGGTTGAAATAACCTCTAAATATCAGGGTTTCCCTTAATAAAATTTCCAATTTTTATTACTTTTAGGAATTGACCACTGGACATTAAAATCTGGACCATTATTTATACGGCGACGTTACTTCTATTACAAAATTGCCATGTAAAGTCACTTTTTTCTCGATTTATTGCAATTTTTAGTGCATTTTTTAAAAAATCGGAAACAATTTCCACAATTTTGGTCCGATTTTCACGGCTTGTTATACAACTGCTGATCTCTAGATTTCATTTTTATAAAAAAATTAACTCTATCAAGGCCGTATACTTTTTATTTGATTGTTGGTCCCAAATGGGTTAAAGCGAATTGATTGCCATAGAAATGTTCCTACACTCATTAATTTAATCTCAAAAGCTAAAATTTTTAAGAAGTTGGACACATGTAATGGTGTTTTCTTTTCTAAAAAAAGATTTTGCCCTGCCAGAGAGCAGCATTTTAATAATGGCGCCTACACCCTCTTGTACTGCTGCATTTTTTATGGTCAGAATCGATAACAAAAATGCAAAAAACTAGCCTTTTAACTCACTAAAAGTAAACTAAAAACAAAGAAAACTCCACGGCGCCGCCTAAATAAAGCATCTGACCAAACTTCATTATAAACCAGTAAGGAAAGACAGAAAGTCGGGCGGGGCCGACTATATAACACCCTACACCTACCTACAAATGCGAAAATGGGCATTGCGATAAGAATTTGGCAGTGTTCATACATGTAATAAGCAAACTCTCTCTGCCGATTTTCGTACTGATCGGATATAAAACACGGTTTCTACAGCGCTTACATGTCAAATCGGGTGAAACATATATATGGGGGCTATATCTAAATCTGATCGGATTTTCTCCGAATTTGATAGTGTTCATTCACGTAATAATAAAACTCTCTCTGCCGAATTTCATAAAGATCGGATGTAAAATGTGGTTTCTACGGCGCTTGCATGTCAAATCGGGTGAAACATATATATGGGGACTATATCCAAATCTGAACCGATTTTAATAGGGATCGTCCTTGGGCCAAAAAAGAGCACTGTGCTAAATTTCATCACAATCGGACCATAAATACGACCTGCACTTTGATTACAAGAATACATGGACAGACGGAGAGACAGACAGACGGACATGGCTAAATCGACTCAGAAAGTGATTCTGAGTCGATCGGTATAATAAACAATGGGTCTATCTCTTCTCCTTTTAGGTGTTACAAACAAATGCACAAAGTCATAATACCCTGTACCACAGTGTGGTGTAGGGTATAAAAAGCACGCACGGACACACGCGGTTATTTAGGCTATTCGCTCGACGCCGAAAAACATCTGTTTTGCAGGGCAGCGTCCACCCCTTCGATTAAATACAGGGCTGAAATGTTGCATTTTTGCCCCGTGCAAGTGCGACATTTTTCACAAAAGAAAACGAAACCCTTTCACAGTGCAGCATTTATTTTACAATCGAAGACAAAAAGGCATTTTTGGGGCGAAAGGCATACAAAATGTAGGATTTTTTGGCACAAAAGAAAACACCATAAGTCACGTCGCCCTATAAATAATGGTCCGTATTTTAATGTCAAGTGGTCAATTCATAAAAGTAATAAAAATAGACAATTTTATTAAGGGAAAACCTGATTTTTAGAAGTTATTTCAACCGCAAATAGACCCTAATTTCGCGATCGCAGAATCGAAATATTTTGCTAATATACTTAAAACAAACCAAATTTGCATATAAGCTTTGATCAACGCCAACTTTTTTTCTTCCTCTCAACAGAAGCCACTCTAATGTATATTAGCTACTGCATGAATGCGAAGCTTCCTGATACCGTCTTCCCACTTAATAATACGAAGGCTAATGGGAAAATGTATACACATATTCAACAGGTCTCTTCCGAAAAGTCCTGAAATTAAAATGGAAACTATCTGGGACAAAAAAGAAACGAGATTAAATTAATGAGTGTAGGAACATTTCTATGGCAATTAATTCGCTTTAACCCATTTGGGTCCACCAATCAAATAAAAAGTGTACGGCCTTGAATGGGTTAATTTTGTATAAAAATAAAATCTAGATATCAGCAGTTCTATATCAAGCCATGAAAATTGAAAATCGGACCAAAACTGTGGAAATTGTTTCCGGTTTTTTAAAAATTCACTAAAAATTGCAATAAAATCAAGAAAAAGGTGACTTAACATTGCAATTTTTTTAATGTAATGGTGTTTTCTTTTCTAAGAAAAGATTTTGCCCTGTCAGAGAGCAGCATTTTAATAATGTCGCCTACACCCTCTTGTACTGCTGCATTTTTTATGGTCAGAATCGATAACAAAAATGCAAAAAACTAGCCTAAATAAAGCATCTGACCAAACTTCATTATAAACCAGTAAGGAAAGACAGAAAGTCGGGCGGGGCCGACTATATAATACCCTACACCTACCTACAAGTGCGAAAATGGGCATTGCGATAAGAATTTGGCAGTGTTCATACATGTAATAAGCAAACTCTCTCTGCCGATTTTCGTACTGATCGGATATAAAACACGGTTTCTACAGCCCTTACATGTCAAATCGGGTGTAACATATATATTGGGACTATGTTAAAATCTGAACCGATTTTTCCCGAATTTGGCAGTGTTCATACATGTAATAAGAAAACTCTCTCTGTTAAATGTCGTACTGATCGGATATAAAACATGATTTCTACAGCGCTTAAATGTTAAATCGGGTGAAACATATATATGGGGGCTATATCTAAATCTGAACCGATTTTCCCCGAATTTGGCAGTGTTTATTCATGTAATAAGAGTACCCTCTCTGTTAAATTTCGTACTGATCGGATATAAAACACGATTTCTACAGCGCTTACATGCCAAATCGGGTGAAACATATATATGGGGGCTATATCTAAATCTGATCGGATTTTCTCCGAATTTGATAGTGTTCATTCACGTAATAATAAAACTCTCTCTGCCGAATTTCATAAAGATCGGATGTAAAATGTGGTTTCTACGGCGCTTGCATGTCAAATCGGGTGAAACATATATATGGGGACTATATCCAAATCTGAACCGATTTTAACCAATTTCAATAGGGATCGTACTTGGGCCAAAAAAGAGCACTATGCTAAATTTAATCACAATCGGACCATAAATACGACCTGCACTTTGATTACAAGAATACATGGACAGACGGACAGACAGACAGACAGATGGACATGGCTAAATCGACTCAGAAAGTGATTCTGAGTCGATCGGTATAATAAACAATGGGTCTATCTCTTCTCCTTTTAGGTGTTACAAACAAATGCACAAAGTCATAATACCCTGTACCACAGTGTGGTATAGAGTAAAAAAAGCACGCACGGACACACGCGGTTATTTAGGCTATTCGCTCGACGCCGAAAAAACATCTGTTTTGTAGGGCAGCGTCCACCCCTTCGATTAAATACAGGGCTGAAATGTTGCATTTTTGCCCCGTGCAAGTGCGACATTTTTCACAAAAGAAAACGAAACCCTTTCACAGTGCAGCATTTATTTTACAATCGAAGACAAAAAGGCATTTTTGGGGCGAAAGGCATACAAAATGTAGGATTTTTTGGCACAAAAGAAAACACCATAAGTCACGTCGCCCTATAAATAATGGTCCGTATTTTAATGTCAAGTGGTCAATTCATAAAAGTAATAAAAATAGACAATTTTATTAAGGGAAAACCTGATTTTTAGAAGTTATTTCAACCACAAATAGACCCTAATTTCGCGATCGCAGAATCGAAATATTTTGCTAATATACTTAAAACAAACCAAATTTGCATATAAGCTTTGATCAACGCCAACTTTTTTTCTTCCTCACAACAGAAGCCACTCTCATGTATATTAGCTACTGCATGAATGCGAAGCTTCCTGATACAGTCTTCCCACTTAATAATACGAAGGCTAATGGGAAAATTTATACACATATTCAACAGGTCTCTTCCGAAAAGTCCTGAAATTAAAATGAAAACTATCTGGGATAAAGAAGAAACGGTGGAGAGAGTTACTGCGACTCTTAACGACTCGTTACAAGCCGCATGTCCCAAACAGAAGCCAAGGGCAAACAACGACCGCAAAGGTAGTCGTCTCAAGTAGTTATGCTGAGGAAATGCTGTAGGAAGCTCTTCAATAGGGAAAGGCCAGCAGAGCCTCACAGGACTGGGACACATACAAGGAAGAACACAAACGGTACAAAAAATAGTTGAGAAAGGCTCAAAATAAATCGTGGATAGATTTCTGTAGTGGCGTAGAAAGCACATCCGAAGCCTCAAGGTTACAGAAAATTTTAGCCTCAACACCTTGTACTATTGGGTACATCAAAAAAGATGATAGTTCTTGGACTACGTCCAGTGAGGAATCACTGGGAGTGCTCCTGGCTAAACATTTCCCGGGCAACTCTGAAGAGGCATTGTATATTTCACTTGAGTATTCCCTTGAAGTGCAGCCATCAGAGGTTGCCAACGAGATTGTAACCGAATGTAGAATTATTTGGGCTATCAAAAGCTTTAAACTTTTTAAGTCGCCAGGACCAGACAGTCTCACCCGCGGAGCTTCAAGCAGTGGCTGACACATTTGCTCCCTGTCTCAGAGAGATATATACATGCTGTATCAATCAGGCACACAAACCAAAAAAATGGAGAGAAACCAAGGTTGTTTTCATCCCAAAAGCGGGAAAGCCGCCCCACACTGGAGCTAAGGATTTCCGGCCAATTAGTCTATTGCCATATCTCCTTAAAACCTTGGAAGATTAATATATAGTTACTTTAGGACTAAAACTGGTCACAGGCTACTGTCCACTCAACAGCATGCCTACAGCATGTTAAGGAATATACTATGGTGGCTTTCTTAGATATAGAGGGGGCCTTCAATAACAGAAATCCAGTCGCTATAATTACGGAGTCTAGTCCGCTATGAAATCTCTCTATGAACAATATTTTGCTTTCTCTGGAGATGATGGGTGTCAGAGTTGTTGAGTATGCAGATGACGTGACAGTAGCTGTTAGAGTGAAGTTTCTGGATACTCTCAGAGACATCCTACAGCAGGCCCTTCATACAACATAACATTTGCTCGTTCAAATAGAGGAATGAAACTAATTCTACCGAGATATGATTCTGTAGTATCTGAAAGAAACTTCTTTATACCCTGTATACGTCTCTGAGCTATTTAATCTATTTAAATAAATGTAATGTTATTACTTTTAGTACACCCAAAAAAATCGTTTGCTGTTAATAACAAGCAACGTCTGCTAATACAGCAGAAATAATAGCAAAAAGTTTGCAGTTTTGCATTAGCAAACGCACTGCTGAAAAATTTGCAGTTTGCTGAAAATTTTTGCTGTTAATCAAAATATTTGAAAATTAGACAAAAGTTGCAATAATTTACATGATAAAGTTCAACTACCATTGAAAATCAAAAAGGTTAAGGTCATTCGTGTGATGAGAAAAGTATATTTAAAAAAAATTAAATAATTATTCGGCGATATCTATTTTCCGAGTTACGGTTCTCAATATTTTTATTTTTTCATTGGATTTTAAAAATGTTGGAAATAGGAGTCGATTAAAACTGCAAAAAGTAAAACACAAATCGATAACGAATATGATTTGATTTCAAAATCTTAGTTCCGGACATACAATTAAAATTAATCTATTGTGTTTAGATTTTAGTTTCTAATTTTTTATATTTTAATGAAACCAAAGCTAAACATTAATATTTTATGTGCGATTTGTAAAAATGTTTATAAAGTCTGATTCACACAAGGCAATTTTATTTCAAGCAAGTGTCAAAGTTTGTAGGAGAGATACAGAGAGCACTTTCCGCTTAGAAGAAATTGCCTCGTGTGATCTAGGACTAAGTATTGTGTATGCAAAAAAAGTTAAAAAAAACGAGAGAATTCCTAAAGGCTTAGGGTGAGTATTAAGAGAAAATTTCGCAAGATTGTATCATCCTGTGCAAAGACGATTTGTATACGGTTTCCACGGCTATTCCTGTGTGTATTGTTGTTGTTTCAAAGTGCGAATGAAAAACAAAACGTTCAATCGAGTACGAGAGTTTTTTCCCCTCCCTTTCCAACTGCCTCCCCTACAAACACCATTAAAACGCATACATACAGATTTCACAGTTCGAAACGCTTACCAATACATGGGCTGAATAACTTCAGGTTGGAGTCCTGGTTGATATACTCTTCTCAAATATCAGGAAAATCTAAAATTTGTATTTCTTTTATTAAAATAAAAAAGAAAGAAACGTATGCTAGAATAACAAAAATAGTTTGTTCTCCCAGCCGCTTTTTGTTTTGAAGGGTTGGATATTTTCCACATTTCTTCAGTGACGCCGCCGGTAAACAAGATTTAACATCTAGCTCTTTCGTCCACCAAAATTTAGGGGTTTTATTGGGGGGAAGACTTAGACCGCATGCTTAATTTCTTCTCCGAAGATTCCTTCATTTTTCTAGATCCGGTTCCTTCTTAACTTCCTCTAGGGAAGATAACAGTTTTTGTTTTGCCAAGAATTTAGCGTCTTAAATCAGAAGTACATTCAATAATAATAGGAAAATGATGACTTCCTAGTATAGAGCGCCCTTTTCATCATTTAGGTTTGTTTTAAAGGTGTACTTACTATCATTACTATCACCAATAAAAGGGGACACGCCCTTATCGAATTTTTGAATACAAATGACCTCATAACTCTTAACATAGGAAACACTGCAACCTTTGTTAACAAAATTAGGGAAGAAGTATTAGATATAACGATATGTTCAGAAAATCTTATTGATGAGATTCATGAGTGGAGGGTTTCGGATGAACACTCCTATTCAGACCACCGTTATATAAGGTTTAAAATTGCACGGCCACCGCCAAACCCCATAAGTTTCCGTAATAAGGCTAAGACCGACTGGACTAAATTCGGAAATCTACTTAGAAATCGATTGGGGCAGCCTACACGCGATTATCTATGTGCAGAAGACATTGATATCAATGTTAAGAAGATTACCGAGGCTCTTGTAAAATCATCAGGAATCAAGGGTGGTCTTCATACCAAAGCCTGGCAAGGCGAGTTACACGACCCCAAAGGCTTATCGACCCATTAGCCTTACTTCTTTCCTGTTAAAAACAATGGAGCGAATAATTGATGACATGGTCAAAGGTAAAATAGCGGATGACAGGCTAAAATTCAAACAACACGCCTATGTCAAAGGAAGATCAGTGGAAACAGCTCTGCATGAGGTAGTGCACCACATAGAAGAGTCCTTCAGTAAAGAAATGTATACACTTGCTGTTTGCATAGACATTGAGGGCGCATTTAACAATGTAAAGACCGATACACTTATCCAGTCCTTAGACGAGTTTCAGGTTGACCGGGCGCTGAAAAACTGGATCAACAATATGCTAAGGAATAGGTGGATTATTTGTGGGTCATATGACGTAAAAATTAGAGACAAGGTAAATCGTGGTATACCTCAGGGGGGCATTTTATCGCCTCTTCTATGGGTTACGACGATACACAGTCTCCTAAAAGTCCTCACCAATGAAGGACTTAAACCAGTCTGTTATGCAGACGACGTTGTAATACTTCTAAGGGGCTTTCATCCAAATCTATTATGCAGGAGAGCTGAAGAGGCATTTAACATAGCATATAACTGGGCACAACCAAGGGGATTAAATGTTAACCCAGACAAAACAGAAATATGTCTATTTACAAGGAAAACGAAGATCCCACGTTTTACCCCGCCTCGATTCCTGAATAAGACAATTGCTATAACTAAAAAGGTAAAATACTTGGGAGTAATCTTGGATCAGAAACTGTACTGGAAAGATCATCTTGAAGAAAGAGTTACAAACGCACACAGATGTTGGTCGTTGTGCAGAAGAGCTATAGGTTTAAAATGGGGACTACGTCCAAATATGACTCACTGGCTTTACATGAGCGTGATTAGACCACTAATCACCTACGCCTCTGTAGTGTGGTGGACATCAATGGACAAGAAGTGCAACGTAATACCTTTGCAAAAAATGCAACGTATATGCTGTCTAGGCATAAGCGGGGCATTTAGAACTGCACCAACAAAAGCGTTGGAGACTATACTGCACATCCAACCAATAGACATCCGTATAAAGTATGAGGCAGCCCTCACAGCAAGACGTCTACAAGTGATGGGTGAATGGATAAATCGAGACCACAAGTCGTACCATCAGAAGATTTTAGAATATCTAGTTGGTCACATTCAAACGCCAGAAATCTCGGACCGCATTCCTGAAGTGCGGCTTACAGCTACCTGTGATACGTTTGTGCCAGACAGACGCTCCTGGGAAAATGGAACTTTGGCCCATGTGCCAGTGGGAACCAGCTGCTACACGGATGGGTCCAAGCGAGGAGGAAGGACGGGTCTGGGACTTTTTATTGATGAACCAGAAGTCGAACTTCACTTCCGCCTCCCTCACCATAACACGGTATTCCAAGCAGAAGTTCGAGCAATCACGGAGTGTGTGAACTGGCTCAGTCACACGACAAAGCCTAAATATGCCAACATCTTCACAGATAGCCAAATGGCGATTCAAGCAATAACATCGGAAAGGGTCAAATCCAGAACTGTGTTGGACTGTAAAAGAACGATAAATGATTACTCAGCCCATGATGGTCAATTGCGTATTTGCTGGGTTCCAGGACACAACGGATTGATTGGAGCAACTGCAAAGATACTGTGGGGTGACCCAAATGAAAAGAAAACAAGAAGTCTTCTGAAACTAAACAAGATCGATATTAGTAAGATGATGAGTGTTCTAACGGGACACTCAAGCTCACAAGCACATCTTCATCGCATAGGACTAGCAGGAAACGACGAATGCAGGGCATGCACAGAAAACATCGAAACGATGGAACATTTTCTGTGTCACTTTTCACACATGCAAGATCCCAACATTTCGGGTCCGACATATTACCAGACTTGACTCATCTCAGAGAATTTGACTGGAAGATACTGAGAAAATTCGTGTCTAGTACCGATTTTCTGTAACTCGTGAGGTATAAAAAGATCATAAATAAGGAGCGCACAACAGGCCGAACCACTGGCTTAAGTGTATGTCCATGGACATGAGACGTTTAACGTCTCCTCTCTTCAACCTAACCTAACCTAACCTACTATCATTGATACACCTAAGATTAAAGTTTTTCTAGCCAGATGCAAATCTCTATTTCATGATTTTCAATCACCCCAGCATACATTTCGAGCGTTAAAATCGCCAACAAGAAGAACACTACCAAGTGGTCCGAGAAAGTTCAGTAAATCCGTAATTCCATTCCCAAAAAAATGAGCATTGGCAGACTGAGGAAATTAGATGGAGCAGATGACATATTTCGTACGTTAATTCGTGGTCTGAATATTTACAAATTCAAGACATTTCTATTAGTAAAATATTTAAGTATTTTTTGTTAGCAGTAAAAGATTGAATGTTATACTGGAGCATTTTCATACAAACTTTGAGTTATCATTTCAGCATCATTAACAATTCAAAGTTTATTTATCCTCGCAGTGAAATGATGGTTAGGCTTGGCTGACTTCCAACTGCAGTAAAATAATCACGCATAAACTTTAAAACTTCATTCAAGGCTTTCTCAGTTTCCGATACTCTGTGAACATTCGGCATCTCATTAAAAGGCCGGCTTAGTCCTTGCTCCTCAAATATACGTTTGTGCTGCATATGCGGAGGTGGTCTATTCATAATAGGTTTACTTTTCTTCGAAATTGAACTATAGGTGAAAGGTGTTAGCATTTTATTGACAAATGCATCAGCACTTCTCCTGTTTCTTAGACGCAGGGAGAAAATAAACTTCTCGGATAATAAGCATCCAGGACTTCTTTCCTTGACATCTTTTCCTCCGTCATGATCGCATTCACTCTCTCTTCCTTTGCCCAGCTAGCACATACATATATATTGTTCATACGCAAAATACCCTCCCTTCTTCCCAGGAGGTCCCATCACCACTTCGTATTCATCTCCTGTTGGATCTACAACCCATTTTGGTATGCCCAAATCTACAACATTGGAAGCATTGTACAATAGGATAATACTGTTTAACCACTGTACCGGTCTGGGTGACACAAATTCCGGTGAATATCTATTACTATTTTTATTACTAACAAATCATATTTTAATAGTTTGAGTTGGAATGAACTTGGTCTTATCCTTATCATTTCGCCTCGTCTATTAAAATCTAATTTGATTAAATCAAGTGACAGATTCAGAGGGTAATGTCTCACAATTCCAAACGTATGCATACATGTTCTAGGGATAAAAACTCGTATGCCCTTTTCATTTAGAATGACATTGTCAAATAAATCATTAGAAGCTCTCTTAACTTTACATCATACTTTATATAACGTTACACCAACATCGAGAATTTCATTGATACCAGGAGGGTCATAGTTTCCAAATTTTCCAACCAAGTAAAGGCCACTTTTAATACGTTTGTTATTTATGTTTTCACATTTTGACGTATCTATCATAACAATCGTCTGTCCATTAAATTTCTTGGGTAGTAGATTACTTCAAATTTTTTTGATCTCTCATTTGCAAAACCGTTTCCATCAACTAACATATCACCAGACAGGTCCATTTTGTGCGTCGAATTGTCGACAGTCGAGCACGTAGAAACAACACCAGAAACACTCTCCACATCAGGCACCTCATCACTTATAAAATACATATACTATATATGTAAAATAATTAATCGTGCGGTTATCTCACAATATAATTTGTAAAAACATTACCTAAACTAGAAAATAACGGACAAAAATGAAAAAATGTGTTTGTAGGACAAATAAAACTATATTCCTACAGCTTCAAACAACATATACATAACATGTACATAAACAATATACGAGAATTGCTTTATATATTTCTGGCCTAGGCAACACTAAGTGTTGCCTGGCGCCATCTGACATTTCCATTGGAACGTCAAAAGACGTTTATAAGATCGTCACAGGTGACGAATCTTGGATATATGCGTATGAGCCCGAAACAAAACAGCAATCGACCATGTGGGTCTTCGAAGAAGAGCCAAATCCAACGAAAGTTGTTCGTGGAAGAAGCACTTCGAAGCAAATGGTCGCCTGTTTCTTCGGCAAAACTGGTCATGTGGCGACTGTTCCGCTTGAGCAACGTAGGACGGTCAATTCTGAGTTTGTTTGCCTAAAGTCTTCGGAGAAATTCGAAAAACGAACAAGATGAATCATTGTGTACAATGACAACGCGAATTAATGGGTCATCCGCCGTACAGCCCTGACTCGGCACCCAATGACTTCGTCGCTAGAAGATGCTGTTGAAGCGTTCAAAAACCAAGTTTTGGAGGTGATTTTTCAACACACTGTAACAAAAACAATTCGCGCCCAAATGACTAAACGGTCTGAGTGAAGTTATGCTAAACAAGTAAGAAAGTTTCAGTCGGGTAAACCGATTAAGGTATACCCTCACTTTGTGAGTAATGTAATATTGAATATTACACAAATTATTCTGTCAATTTTTGTGGGACGTACCAGAAGGGGTTTAAGGAATACACCTATATTTCGCTGAACAGTAGATACTTCAAATACATTGCACTGTGCCGAATTGTAACCGTTTATATGGTATTAGTATTACTGGTATATTAACGTTGAGATATTAAATTGTGGTATAATTTGGCCATTTTGTGTGGGAGGTACAAAAAGGAGCGTTTTCACTGGACTATAGGCATTATAAAAGCATTACACTGTACAAAATTTCAAGTAATTGTACACACTGATATTAATGTTATAAACTGTTAACTTTTGGTGCAAAATGGTACCTTTGTGGGAGAGGTACCAAAAGGGGCGTGACAATAACGCCAATTTTTCAATGGACTGTAGGCACTATAAAAGCATTACACTGTACAAAATTTCACGTATTTCTAAACACTGGTATTATTGTTATAAGCTTTTAACTTTTATTGCAAAATGGTGCATTTGTGTGGGAGGTACCAAAAGGGGCGTGGCAATTTCGCCCATTTTCCTCGAGTTGATAGCGACTAACAAACTGATACTATGTGTGGAATTTCAGAAGATTCGAATACGTATAATAGCAGTTATTAAAGAATCAATATTTCACAACATTTTAACCCTTTGTGGGGGAGGTACCAGAAGGAGTGGACCAATATGGCCCATCTTCGAACTTAGCCGGAGATAGAAAAAAATATTACCACATACGAAATTTGAAGTCAATCGGTTACTCCTTTCGAGAGTTATCGTGCGCACCAGCCAGCAGACACACAGACAGACAGACAGACTGACAAACAGACAGACGGACGGACATTGCTCATTCGACTTAAAATGACCCAAAACGGATTTCCGCCAAACATACTTGGGGTCTTAGGTCACTCCTTCGATGTGTTACACTTTTTTCCGTAGCAAATGATATATACCCTCGTCACACTAAAGTGAGGGTATAAAAATGTCATACTGGAACTTCCAGTTTTCATCTGGCAACACCAGAATTGCCAGGACCGAAATATAAATAGCAACCCTCGTATGCATCGTTCGAAAGATCTAATTCTCTTCTTTCCAAATTCCTTAGATATTGAATCGGTTAATAATTAACAAAGTTATATGCGTTCAAGTGGAAAAAGGCAAGAAATTAGGTTTTTAGCCGTAAATCCGGATTTTGTGTCCGGCGAATTCCAAAAAAAGATTCGTGTTTTAGGGTGCTTCCAGAGTAGGCGCTCAAAGCCGAGCGCAAAGCTGATCGATGCGATAAGAACTGAATACACAAAACTTCATATTAATTAGCGCGAATATTGTATAGTGAGAGCCAAGCGGGGCGGAGAACAAAGCAGAATGAATGCGAGAAAACAAAACAAACAAAGTTTCAAAGCGTTTTTCGAGCTGAATTGCATTGCTGATGTGAATTCTTTAGTGTACATTAGTGTTTTTCGGAGGTATTATAAACTAAATATGGATATTGATCAAAATAATAAATGATATGAGTATATAATTATTATTATAAATAATATTACAAATAATGATAATAAATAAATAATAAAAAAATTATCAAAAATGTTATACTTAATATTGTACAAACATAACGAGCCCTAACCGCCAAAAAAAATAACCGACAAATTTATTGATTTTCGTTTTTTGATGAAAACCGATTTGGAAGCACAATTTCCATCACCTGTAAAAATTTCGCAACTGACAAATGTACCGTTACGAAGAAAAAGACAAAACAAAAATAACTCAAACGACATTTACTTTTTGTTTACAAATTTTCTGACCGCGTAGTGTCGCTTAATTTAAATTTTCATTCTGAAGTTTATTTGAACGGCATTAAAAAGATAGCATTTTTGCGTTGATTGTTTGCTTATATTTATTAAAATGGCATCTGGTGGAAGAAAGGAAACCATGTTTTTGTTGATTATAGAAATTTCGTCGAGTTTGGCCAGATTTGCAATACACATGTGATGAGTCAAATAAGAAACAAATGCAAATCATTTTTGGCTGCTCTTTCCTAAATGTGATTTTTATACCCTACACCCCAATGTGGTCCAGGGTATTATAATTTGGGCACTTGTTTGTAACACCCAAAAGGAGAAGAGATCCATAGTTTATTATACCGATCGACTTGGAATCACTTCCTGAGTCGAATTAACCATTTCCGTCTATCCGTTTGTAGATCGTTGTAATCAAAGTTCTGGTCATATTTGTGGTCCGATCGTGTTGAAATATCGCAGAATGCTCATTTTGGCCCAAGGATGATCCCTATTGAAACTGGTGAAAATCGGTTCAGAGCATATATTTTTACCTCCGATTTGGCATCTAAGCGCTATATAAATCAAATTTTACATCGGATCATTACCAAATTTGGCATAAAGGAGTACATTGGTTCAGTAAACTAACTAATGTTTTCGTTTCAAGTTGGTATCAAAGTGCTGTAGGTTTATTTAATATTTATGAAATTTGGCAGTGTTGTTTAAATATCGACCACATATGTAAAATATATCTCTCAATGTTGTGAATTTAATTAGTTTTGTAATTATTCTGCTATGAAAATGGTTTAGGGTATCATATAGTCCACCACCCAACTTTAGCCTTTCCTTATTGGTTTTTATTATATTTAATGTTAATGTATTTCCTTTGTTTTGAGTCATCTACATTTCCAAATTAAAAGTGTTAAGTTCGGCCATGCCGAATCTTATATACCCTCCACCATGGATCGCACGTGAATGGTTACGGGTACTAATAGACTCATTATACCAAATTTCAGCCCAATTCATTGAATTCGTCGGTTTTTGTGGCGTTAAGAAGTCAAATCTAGAGGGACCTTTGTATGGGGGCTATATCAAAACATGGACCTATGACTACCATTGCTCATGTGAAGGATACTGGGTGTAAATAAACCCCAGTTACCAACTTTCAGCCGGATCAGTTGACATTTGTGGTCTCTATGTCGTTAAGAAATCAAATCGGGGAGAAGCTATATATAAGGGCTATATCCAAAATTGGACCGATATTACCCATTTTCAATCCCAACTTACCTGCAGATATATGAAGTATATGTACCAAATTTCAGCCACCTAGCTCAAGTATTATAGGTTGTAGAGTGATTACAACAGACGGACATGACTAAATAGTAGAGCCCGACCGAAGTCGGATTTTAAGGCCGAAGCCGAAGCCGTAGCCGGCTAAATTTACAACCTTCGGCCGAAGCCGTAGACGGCTTTTGTTTACTTTGCACCAAAAAATTGTGTTTTCAATCGGTTTATATCTACTGCTTACGTATTTATTTACTTAGCACATAAAATTAAAAACCTTAATGTTTTAATGACAAAGAAAGTATTTTTCTGCATTAAGACCTTGTATACTATTTCGATAATTTGAATACAGCTGCCCAGCAGCATAAACAACTGCTCTCTAGCACACAAGAACTTTTCTGCCACTATTTCCAAATTTTTGAAACATCACGAGTTACAGTATTGAAAAATGTTAATGATTCTTGGACTCAATGGCCCATTAGTTGGAGAGCTTTTAGGTGAGGAACTGAGTCATGTTTTTCTTTGTCGTTCTCCTTTTGGTGTCCTTTCTCAAATTATTTATGTAGTATTGTTCACTTCTTTACACTTCAATGAAGATTTCCATAATAGAATTTTCTTTAAAAAGTCATATAATTCTATTTTTTGTACTTTTTGAACAAAAAATCGGCCTTCGGCCAACTTTGGCTGATTTTGTGGCCGAATGCCGAATATTGGCCGAATGTCGAGTTTCGGACGTAGCGGTAGCCGAACATTCGGTCGAGCTCTACTAAATAGTCTTTGAATTTTACGACGAATAATAATATATACGAGTGTACTTTATAGGGTCTCAGATCAGATTTAGTGTTACAAACGTAGTGACAAAATTAATATGCTCCCCATCCTATGGTGGGGGTTATAAAAAAATATGCTAGTGCATATTTCTATGCAATTGTGTTTAACTTAACCGACACAAATACATCGCTTCAGCTTGCTACAATGACAGCGAAAAAAACTTGAGTAACAAAAATCTAACTTTTTGGTCAAAAAAGACTAATGCAGCAATTAGTACTAATTAATTACTCAAGAAAAGCTTAACTTGAAAAGTTCGTGTTAATACCTACACTGAGTATAGAGAAAACTAAAAAAACCTTCTCCTGAAAAATTTACATTTTGTTGCTTAAGTTTTTTTTGGCTGTTAGGGCTCGATATGAACATATAAATACGAAATACTCTTCATCAGATGAATCCAAGAAAACTTTCACTGCAATTTTATGAACATAATTGAACAAAAAACTGCATTTATGTATACACAAATACAAAACACGAACAGAATTTCGGCGCCGTTTCTCGCATTCATTCTGACACTCCTAATTTTTCTTCTCTAGCGATAAAGTTCCGATTTGCGCTCGGCTCCGCTCCGCTCGGCTTTGAGCGCCCACTCTGGAAGCACCCTTACTCGAAAAGACCTACAGGAAAAATAGAATCGCGTCATTTGCTTCTCAAACTGAGTTTATTTTGTCGCACTGTGTTATCATATATTTCCTTTTTGCAGATCATCATTATTAATTTGCGCCAATACACGCGCCATCTTCTTGAGCCTCCAAAATGGCAAATTGTTTTTTGTGTGTTTCTTTTGGTTCATACAAAATAGGGATGTAACGAAAGTGACTTTAGCCAAAGCGAATATTGAAATATATTTCTTGCTAATGCGAATAGTGAAATATGCATTTTTGCGAAAGCGAATTGTGAAATATGTGTTTTTGCGAAAGCGAATGCGAAAACGAATAATAGTTTGACCCTTTATACCAACAATATTAAGGATGAGATTCAATAATTTTCCAGGATACTCAATTATTAAGGATGTTTTCTATATTTTAAACTCTTGTTGCCACAAGGACAGACATATTTTTTTCAACTTTTTTTAAAAGAATTTAAGAAGGATTTGATTGGAATTAATATGTTCAAAATGTGTGAAGATGACAATTTCAACGAATGGAAGCGAATACTGAAATATATTTTTGCGAATGTGAATATTTCAAAGGTGGTTTTTGGGAATGCGAATGTTATAAATGATTCCAATAATTCGGTTGCGCATATGCGAGTGTGAATATTCGTTACATCCCTGATACAAACAAACACGTTGAAAAAACAGTCTCAAATAAATAAAATATTTGAGCACAATCCACACTCACTTTCCCGTATAAAAAAATTGCACAATAAATCGGTAGAAAAGGGTTTCACCACTAAAATTAATCTAGCATCAACCATAACCACAGGTACACTTTGGATAAAAATCCAAATAAAAAGTCAACAGGATTGATATCAAACGGTAAAAAAATCCAGAACAAAAAAACGACGTTGAACACAGGAATGTAGTACGAAGGTTAAAACCTAAGGAAAAATAAACACAAGGTGGACAATATTGAACCATGAACGCAAATCTATCGAAATCGAGCAGTAAAAAATCCTCAACAACTATGCATTTAAAGCAAATTATGGCGCTTAATTTCTAATCATATTTATTTTTTTATTAAATGTCGCGGTAGATTTGCACTCATGTCATGATATGAGTGAGAATGGAAAAATAATCGGTTATATGCTTGAGTCAACGGTGAAGTTGTTGCAACCACAATTTTGGACCGTGCGATCTCCAATTTTCGTGACTGGAATTTGCTGGTCAGATCTTTCGGAACCACTTTTTTCCACAGGTGTTTTTTGAAACCTCGCGTTTACTGATACAAGCCACATTGTAAACACAAATTTGCAACAACTCCGAAGGAAGCCATTTGGCCGATTCCATTCTTTTGAACTTAATGCAAACAAAATTTCTATAAGATTATATACCAATTCCTTTTGTTTTTAAGGAATAGCAAGAGGTAACCCTATTTTGTCAGGTTGAATGACGTAAAAAATATCGGAAATTGTTTATTGACTATATGTCAATTAGGAAAAACCCCCTTTAGGCCCTAGGCGGTTAATATAAGACATAAAGAGAATTTTACTTATTCCTGGTTCATTGTGGGAATTATTTCTAAAGAAAATATATAGTACATACGTATACAATTCATTACAAACTAATAAATACAATATTCCATTGTATTTACTTTGTCATTTTTGAATAATCTGGAATAAGTATAAATAACCTACCTTAAATCCAGATATTTGGATTCTGTCTTCTGTATAATGTTGTGGAGAGGTTTGCTGGCGCTATCGTAATGTACAGCACAAAGCCGGCTAGATACACTCAATGGGAAACGAAACACTCCGTAATAGTCAGTCGTTGTAGAGTGTTGGCAACTCAGAAATGTATTATAGTTTTGGACAAGGATTCCATTCAAGAACTTTTTTATCCAATTGCTTTTCAGCCAGGTTTTGCGACCGGCAACGTTTTTCACGAAGAATATTGTGACAGCAATGATGCACGCGTGGATGGTGGATGAATGTAGATGATTCGTTCCCAGTGTCTGTATTCACACGACACTGATTAAAACTCATGCATTTGTTGTGTAAGTCCTTAATGTTGTTATGATGACCCTGAAGAAAAGAATAAATTGCAAAAGGTTTGATTTACCAGAACGAAAAAATTTTAAATTTATAGAAATTTTGACATTACAGCAATAACTCTACAGCCTTTTACAGCAGCACCAAATAAAAGGGAATAACCAGTGTAACTCGGAACCTCGTTTCACTTGCGAGTAAATATATAAAATATAGTCGATGAAAGCGAACGAAAAGGATGAATCTACTAGTCCACGAAACAATCGCCGTTTCCCTTCCACACTTTTCACAACATTCAGGTAGGAACGATAGAGATAGTCATATACGGAGAAAATTAACTTTAGTGGATACACTTTAATTAATTTCAAACATGACGGGGATTCGCCGAAATTTTGGTGCCACAATTTATAATTCCAATTATATATGATATTAATACCACAATCGTATCGTTTCATAAACCTAAAAACACCAAATAAATCTTAAACGGGCAACATGTCTTGACAAAAATCTGTTTATTTAGTGTTGTAAATGTACTGAGTAATTGAGGACGTATATTTCCGCTTATTCAGTATGTTAAATACGAGGCTCCTAAATACAAATGAGAACGTATGACGTCTGTCAAAAAAGATTTGAAATGTATGTCCTATTGTCCGAATTTACACTAGGCAAGTTTTTCAGCAGCTTATCATCAAATTCTCTTTTGAACTTGCACGAAGAACTCAAAACGTTCAGGGAGAGTTTTTTCCTCCCTCTTGCCGACTGCCCCTCTCTCCAACAAAACGCCGATAATCTGCTGAACATTCAGCCAGTGTAAATCCGGACATTCATACCCGCTTAAAGTTAAGCCTATTATCGACGATTTGTTGGAGAGAGAGGCAGTAGGAAAGGGAAGAGAAAAAACTCTCCCGTACTCGGACTTCTCGGACTCAAATTTTGTTTTTTTCATTCGAATTTTGAAACAGCCAAAGAAAATAAAGTTATAAAGAAGGTCCGTCCAGTAACGAGTAGTCTATCAGTGACGAACGAATAGAAATTTGATTTCAGCTAATGATTTTTTGCGTTTTTTAAGGCCGATTTTCGGGATTTTTTGTAATTATCACATTTAGAAAATTAATTTCGACCGTTGAGTAGAAAAAATAATCAAAAAAAGACCCCAGAAAACTTTTTTTTTTGGTTTGAAAATCATTTCTATTCGTTCGTAACTCACGCAAATGTGTAAAATGGAAACAGCAACAATTCATACAGGAAAAGACGAAGCAAAAGTACCTCAAGCCGAAATAAAAGTACGTCGTGTGAACGCAAACGCAATTTTAAAGGCCGGGTTAGGCAAACTTAACCGTAATTTAACTTTAGCGCCGCCGTAACGTTGCCCGCTGGAGCAATTACCCAAAACTTCAAAAACGTGCCATATGACTCAGACATTCACAACAACAAAAAGCTACAAATTCATTTTATTTTATATTTATTTGCTACTAATTTATCATTTTATTACTTATTCATCATTACTTTTCAAAATTTTCGCATAATTTTTTCTTTTTACTGATTTTGTTTGCAAATGCACATAAACGTACCGTCCAAGTCAAATTTCAGCAGATTCAGCCGTCCGTTTACGTTTCGTTTTCGTTGGCTAATCGTTTACACTGAGTTTCATATGTCCCGATTTAAGGCCGGGTTAGGTATACGTAACCGTAATTTATCTTTACCGTTGCCGTAACGTTGCCCGTTTGAGCGATTAGCCAACGTTGAGAAAACGAGTCATATGTTCTGACAACAACAACACATAAAGGTGGGTACTATGTTTTTCAGCTTGAAAAAATTCCACAAAATGTTATTTCAAGTTGAAAAATGGAACGCTTTTTTACAAATTCGCATTGAATTTTTGAAGTGTGTGTGTCGAAATGTCACTTTTTTATGAATGTGTGTGTGTATAGGCATGTGCATTTATTCCTTTTTGCTTTTCTTGAAAACAAACACGAGTTTAAATTCTAATCAAAAAACAATTAAATGAAATAATGCCAACTTATAAAATAGTTAATTTAAATTGCAGAAAGGAAATATTGTTGAAGATCATTGTGCTGTTATACATAAATTATTTATTTTGTGTTGATACGATGGCGATGCTTGTGAGGCATCAGAAGCCAGGTTACAAATAACAAAATAATTTCCTACTGTTGTACGAATATAATTAAATAAAATGGTGTTTTGATGAACCGAAAAGATGTTTCATTAATATTTTTAAGGATTTACATTATATTTGTTGACATATATAAATTAAACTTCATCCATAAACGGAATTTCTTTTGCCAACTCCTATGGCTGGCAAGAACTCACTATTTTCTTTATAACCATTTAAAAACGAGATCACAGGCACTGCCCAATTCCATTGTCCTACTGCTTCGGTAGCGTTAGCCGTCCACAAAGTTTTTCAAGGCTTTTCGTCACGATTGTTCTAAACATGCAAACGTAAATGTACATATGTAATTACAAGACAAATTCCACATTATAAGGCGTTCACACCAACCCGTTTTGGCTCATTGAGATGTTTTCGAGCCAAAACGAGTTGCTTTCCCCTTATAGAAATGTCAATTGAAACCGTCTCAATCGGCATGTTTTTCTCAATAACACGTCCCAAAACTACATGTTGATGTATGTGAACTCCCTTAAGTTGTCAATCTGTCGCACACTGAACATATACATTTAAAATTTTGCATTTATGAATTTACTTTGTACGGCATCGAATAGTTGAATTCTCGTTGTGCATTGATTTGTGAGCACCAACTAATTTAACAATGCTTTTTTGGTACTTTCTATGTTTCTTTTTTATATTTTCAGTAAAAATTGTTTGTACACAATAAGATGACATATGCCATTCGAAAACATAATAAATTAAGCAGGCAACATGTGTGAACGGTGAGATGTTTTCCCAAAACAAATGAGCCAAAACGGGTTGGTGTGAACGCCTTATTAGACGTGTTTTCGTTACACCATAAGTGCTTAATTGTATGGGGAGCTAAGCACTTTTAAGCAATATTAGTTCCCGATGAAGTTTGGTGCTTGTGTTCCTGTCTTAATCGAGTATGATGTTGCCAGATTGGGCACCCTATATTTAGCAATATGGCATCCCATTTTTGGAGAGATTTTATCAATTATTGTGAATTAACGGGAGGAAGAACAAAAATAGGAAATTATTTTAATATTTGCAAAAAGAGTGTAAACAATTGAACATAGAATAGTAAATATATGTTTTATAAATACTTTTCACGAATTTTTTGTCTGTTTCGCACTGTTCTTTCTTCGCAACTCATGACACCATTGCTACCAGATAGTGAGAATCCGACACTTATTGCTTATGTGTCAGTTAGTGGAAGTCAGTTGTTTTGGTTGCAAAGTGCTAAACTAAAATTGCTAGCTTGTAACGAAAACATGCCTATTATTACATATAGTTACATGTCCTTCCAGTGTTTTGCACATTTTTTGCTTTGCTATCCAATCGGAATGTCACTCTTCTCGTTTATTCCATGTACATAATTATTTTCCGTCCTTTGCATTAGTTTTCTTTATTTCAGATAATTTAATTTAGTATTCTTTACTAGGAAATTTTATTGCTAATATTTGCAATGTGAATATAAATAAATAAGAGTACAATGCTGGCGGCTTCAATTTGTTGCGGCGTTCAATTAATTTGTATCGGCGCAAAATGTCAATTTCTCACGTTGAAAAAACATTACCACAAATGAAACCAGTAAGGAAAGACAGAAAGTCGGGCGGGGCCGACTATATAATACCCTACACCTACCTACCAATCCGAAAATGGGCATTGCGATAAGAATTTGGCAGTGTTCATACATGTAATAAGCAAACTCTCTCTGCCGATTTTCGTACTGATCGGATATAAAACACGGTTTCTACAGCGCTTCATGTCAAATCGGGTGTAACATATATATTGGGACTATGTTAAAATCTGAACCGATTTTTCCCGAATTTGCCAGTGTTCATACATGTAATAAGAAAATTCTCTATGTTAAATTTCGTACGGATCGGATATAAAACACGATTTCTACAGCGCTTAAATGTTAAGTCGGGTGAAACATATATATGGTGGCTATATCTAAATCTGAACCGATTTTTTACATTTAAAATTTTGCATTTATGAATTTACTTTGTACGGCATCGAATAGTTGAATTCTCGTTGTGCATTGATTTGTGAGCACCAACTAATTTAACAATGCTTTTTTGGTACTTTCCATGTTTCTTTTTTATATTTTCAGTAAAAATTGTTTGTACACAATAAGATGACATATGCCATTCGAAAACATAATAAATTAAGCAGGCAACATGTGTGAACGGTGAGATGTTTTCCCAAAACAAATGAGCCAAAACGGGTTGGTGTGAACGCCTTATTAGACGTGTTTTCGTTACACCATAAGTGCTTAATTTGTATGGGGAGCTAAGCACTTTTAAGCAATATTAGTTCCCGATGAAGTTTGGTGCTTGTGTTCCTGTCTTAATCGAGTATGATGTTGCCAGATTGGGCACCCTATATTTAGCAATATGGCATCCCATTTTTGGAGAGATTTTATCAATTATTGTGAATTAACGGGAAGAAGAACAAAAATAGGAAATTATTTTAATATTTGCAAAAAGAGTGTAAACAATTGAACATAGAATAGTAAATATATGTTTTATAAATACTTTTCACGAATTTTTTGTCTGTTTCGCACTGTTCTTTCTTCGCAACTCATGACACCATTGCTACCAGATAGTGAGAATCCGACACTTATTGCTTATGTGTCATTTAGTGGAAGTCAGTTGTTTTGGTTGCAAAGTGCTAAACTAAAATTGCTAGCTTGTAACGAAAACATGCCTATTATTACATATAGTTACATGTCCTTCCAGTGTTTTGCACATTTTTTGCTTTGCTATCCAATCGGAATGTCACTCTTCTCGTTTATTCCATGTACATAATTATTTTCCGTCCTTTGCATTAGTTTTCTTTATTTCAGATAATTTAATTTAGTATTCTTTACTAGGAAATTTTATTGCTAATATTTGCAATGTGAATATAAATAAATAAGAGTACAATGCTGGCGGCTTCAATTTGTTGCGGCGTTCAATTAATTTGTATCGGCGCAAAATGTCAATTTCTCACGTTGAAAAAACATTACCACAAATGAAACCAGTAAGGAAAGACAGAAAGTCGGGTGGGGCCGACTATATAATACCCTACACCTACCTACCAATCCGAAAATGGGCATTGCGATAAGAATTTGGCAGTGTTCATACATGTAATAAGCAAACTCTATCTGCCGATTTTCGTACTGATCGGATATAAAACACGGTTTCTACAGCGCTTCATGTCAAATCGGGTGTAACATATATATTGGGACTATGTTAAAATCTGAACCGATTTTTCCCGAATTTGCCAGTGTTCATACATGTAATAAGAAAATTCTCTATGTTAAATTTCGTACGGATCGGATATAATACACGATTTCTACAGCGCTTAAATGTTAAGTCGGGTGAAACATATATATGGTGGCTATATCTAAATCTGAACCGATTTTTTACATTTAAAATTTTGCATTTATGAATTTACTTTGTACGGCATCGAATAGTTGAATTCTCGTTGTGCATTGATTTGTGAGCACCAACTAATTTAACAATGCTTTTTTGGTACTTTCCATGTTTCTTTTTTATATTTTCAGTAAAAATTGTTTGTACACAATAAGATGACATATGCCATTCGAAAACATAATAAATTAAGCAGGCAACATGTGTGAACGGTGAGATGTTTTCCCAAAACAAATGAGCCAAAACGGGTTGGTGTGAACGCCTTATTAGACGTGTTTTCGTTACACCATAAGTGCTTAATTTGTATGGGGAGCTAAGCACTTTTAAGCAATATTAGTTCCCGATGAAGTTTGGTGCTTGTGTTCCTGTCTTAATCGAGTATGATGTTGCCAGATTGGGCACCCTATATTTAGCAATATGGCATCCCATTTTTGGAGAGATTTTATCAATTATTGTGAATTAACGGGAAGAAGAACAAAAATAGGAAATTATTTTAATATTTGCAAAAAGAGTGTAAACAATTGAACATAGAATAGTAAATATATGTTTTATAAATACTTTTCACGAATTTTTTGTCTGTTTCGCACTGTTCTTTCTTCGCAACTCATGACACCATTGCTACCAGATAGTGAGAATCCGACACTTATTGCTTATGTGTCATTTAGTGGAAGTCAGTTGTTTTGGTTGCAAAGTGCTAAACTAAAATTGCTAGCTTGTAACGAAAACATGCCTATTATTACATATAGTTACATGTCCTTCCAGTGTTTTGCACATTTTTTGCTTTGCTATCCAATCGGAATGTCACTCTTCTCGTTTATTCCATGTACATAATTATTTTCCGTCCTTTGCATTAGTTTTCTTTATTTCAGATAATTTAATTTAGTATTCTTTACTAGGAAATTTTATTGCTAATATTTGCAATGTGAATATAAATAAATAAGAGTACAATGCTGGCGGCTTCAATTTGTTGCGGCGTTCAATTAATTTGTATCGGCGCAAAATGTCAATTTCTCACGTTGAAAAAACATTACCACAAATGAAACCAGTAAGGAAAGACAGAAAGTCGGGTGGGGCCGACTATATAATACCCTACACCTACCTACCAATCCGAAAATGGGCATTGCGATAAGAATTTGGCAGTGTTCATACATGTAATAAGCAAACTCTATCTGCCGATTTTCGTACTGATCGGATATAAAACACGGTTTCTACAGCGCTTCATGTCAAATCGGGTGTAACATATATATTGGGACTATGTTAAAATCTGAACCGATTTTTCCCGAATTTGCCAGTGTTCATACATGTAATAAGAAAATTCTCTATGTTAAATTTCGTACGGATCGGATATAATACACGATTTCTACAGCGCTTAAATGTTAAGTCGGGTGAAACATATATATGGTGGCTATATCTAAATCTGAACCGATTTTTTACATTTAAAATTTTGCATTTATGAATTTACTTTGTACGGCATCGAATAGTTGAATTCTCGTTGTGCATTGATTTGTGAGCACCAACTAATTTAACAATGCTTTTTTGGTACTTTCCATGTTTCTTTTTTATATTTTCAGTAAAAATTGTTTGTACACAATAAGATGACATATGCCATTCGAAAACATAATAAATTAAGCAGGCAACATGTGTGAACGGTGAGATGTTTTCCCAAAACAAATGAGCCAAAACGGGTTGGTGTGAACGCCTTATTAGACGTGTTTTCGTTACACCATAAGTGCTTAATTTGTATGGGGAGCTAAGCACTTTTAAGCAATATTAGTTCCCGATGAAGTTTGGTGCTTGTGTTCCTGTCTTAATCGAGTATGATGTTGCCAGATTGGGCACCCTATATTTAGCAATATGGCATCCCATTTTTGGAGAGATTTTATCAATTATTGTGAATTAACGGGAAGAAGAACAAAAATAGGAAATTATTTTAATATTTGCAAAAAGAGTGTAAACAATTGAACATAGAATAGTAAATATATGTTTTATAAATACTTTTCACGAATTTTTTGTCTGTTTCGCACTGTTCTTTCTTCGCAACTCATGACACCATTGCTACCAGATAGTGAGAATCCGACACTTATTGCTTATGTGTCATTTAGTGGAAGTCAGTTGTTTTGGTTGCAAAGTGCTAAACTAAAATTGCTAGCTTGTAACGAAAACATGCCTATTATTACATATAGTTACATGTCCTTCCAGTGTTTTGCACATTTTTTGCTTTGCTATCCAATCGGAATGTCACTCTTCTCGTTTATTCCATGTACATAATTATTTTCCGTCCTTTGCATTAGTTTTCTTTATTTCAGATAATTTAATTTAGTATTCTTTACTAGGAAATTTTATTGCTAATATTTGCAATGTGAATATAAATAAATAAGAGTACAATGCTGGCGGCTTCAATTTGTTGCGGCGTTCAATTAATTTGTATCGGCGCAAAATGTCAATTTCTCACGTTGAAAAAACATTACCACAAATGAAACCAGTAAGGAAAGACAGAAAGTCGGGCGGGGCCGACTATATAATACCCTACACCTACCTACCAATCCGAAAATGGGCATTGCGATAAGAATTTGGCAGTGTTCATACATGTAATAAGCAAACTCTCTCTGCCGATTTTCGTACTGATCGGATATAAAACACGGTTTCTACAGCGCTTCATGTCAAATCGGGTGTAACATATATATTGGGACTATGTTAAAATCTGAACCGATTTTTCCCGAATTTGCCAGTGTTCATACATGTAATAAGAAAATTCTCTATGTTAAATTTCGTACGGATCGGATATAAAACACGATTTCTACAGCGCTTAAATGTTAAGTCGGGTGAAACATATATATGGTGGCTATATCTAAATCTGAACCGATTTTTTACATTTAAAATTTTGCATTTATGAATTTACTTTGTACGGCATCGAATAGTTGAATTCTCGTTGTGCATTGATTTGTGAGCACCAACTAATTTAACAATGCTTTTTTGGTACTTTCCATGTTTCTTTTTTATATTTTCAGTAAAAATTGTTTGTACACAATAAGATGACATATGCCATTCGAAAACATAATAAATTAAGCAGGCAACATGTGTGAACGGTGAGATGTTTTCCCAAAACAAATGAGCCAAAACGGGTTGGTGTGAACGCCTTATTAGACGTGTTTTCGTTACACCATAAGTGCTTAATTTGTATGGGGAGCTAAGCACTTTTAAGCAATATTAGTTCCCGATGAAGTTTGGTGCTTGTGTTCCTGTCTTAATCGAGTATGATGTTGCCAGATTGGGCACCCTATATTTAGCAATATGGCATCCCATTTTTGGAGAGATTTTATCAATTATTGTGAATTAACGGGAAGAAGAACAAAAATAGGAAATTATTTTAATATTTGCAAAAAGAGTGTAAACAATTGAACATAGAATAGTAAATATATGTTTTATAAATACTTTTCACGAATTTTTTGTCTGTTTCGCACTGTTCTTTCTTCGCAACTCATGACACCATTGCTACCAGATAGTGAGAATCCGACACTTATTGCTTATGTGTCATTTAGTGGAAGTCAGTTGTTTTGGTTGCAAAGTGCTAAACTAAAATTGCTAGCTTGTAACGAAAACATGCCTATTATTACATATAGTTACATGTCCTTCCAGTGTTTTGCACATTTTTTGCTTTGCTATCCAATCGGAATGTCACTCTTCTCGTTTATTCCATGTACATAATTATTTTCCGTCCTTTGCATTAGTTTTCTTTATTCCAGATAATTTAATTTAGTATTCTTTACTAGGAAATTTTATTGCTAATATTTGCAATGTGAATATAAATAAATAAGAGTACAATGCTGGCGGCTTCAATTTGTTGCGGCGTTCAATTAATTTGTATCGGCGCAAAATGTCAATTTCTCACGTTGAAAAAACATTACCACAAATGAAACCAGTAAGGAAAGACAGAAAGTCGGGCGGGGCCGACTATATAATACCCTACACCTACCTACCAATCCGAAAATGGGCATTGCGATAAGAATTTGGCAGTGTTCATACATGTAATAAGCAAACTCTATCTGCCGATTTTCGTACTGATCGGATATAAAACACGGTTTCTACAGCGCTTCATGTCAAATCGGGTGTAACATATATATTGGGACTATGTTAAAATCTGAACCGATTTTTCCCGAATTTGCCAGTGTTCATACATGTAATAAGAAAATTCTCTATGTTAAATTTCGTACGGATCGGATATAATACACGATTTCTACAGCGCTTAAATGTTAAGTCGGGTGAAACATATATATGGTGGCTATATCTAAATCTGAACCGATTTTTTACATTTAAAATTTTGCATTTATGAATTTACTTTGTACGGCATCGAATAGTTGAATTCTCGTTGTGCATTGATTTGTGAGCACCAACTAATTTAACAATGCTTTTTTGGTACTTTCCATGTTTCTTTTTTATATTTTCAGTAAAAATTGTTTGTACACAATAAGATGACATATGCCATTCGAAAACATAATAAATTAAGCAGGCAACATGTGTGCACGGTGAGATGTTTTCCCAAAACAAATGAGCCAAAACGGGTTGGTGTGAACGCCTTATTAGACGTGTTTTCGTTACACCATAAGTGCTTAATTGTATGGGGAGCTAAGCACTTTTAAGCAATATTAGTTCCCGATGAAGTTTGGTGCTTGTGTTCCTGTCTTAATCGAGTATGATGTTGCCAGATTGGGCACCCTATATTTAGCAATATGGCATCCCATTTTTGGAGAGATTTTATCAATTATTGTGAATTAACGGGAGGAAGAACAAAAATAGGAAATTATTTTAATATTTGCAAAAAGAGTGTAAACAATTGAACATAGAATAGTAAATATATGTTTTATAAATACTTTTCACGAATTTTTTGTCTGTTTCGCACTGTTCTTTCTTCGCAACTCATGACACCATTGCTACCAGATAGTGAGAATCCGACACTTATTGCTTATGTGTCAGTTAGTGGAAGTCAGTTGTTTTGGTTGCAAAGTGCTAAACTAAAATTGCTAGCTTGTAACGAAAACATGCCTATTATTACATATAGTTACATGTCCTTCCAGTGTTTTGCACATTTTTTGCTTTGCTATCCAATCGGAATGTCACTCTTCTCGTTTATTCCATGTACATAATTATTTTCCGTCCTTTGCATTAGTTTTCTTTATTTCAGATAATTTAATTTAGTATTCTTTACTAGGAAATTTTATTGCTAATATTTGCAATGTGAATATAAATAAATAAGAGTACAATGCTGGCGGCTTCAATTTGTTGCGGCGTTCAATTAATTTGTATCGGCGCAAAATGTCAATTTCTCACGTTGAAAAAACATTACCACAAATGAAACCAGTAAGGAAAGACAGAAAGTCGGGCGGGGCCGACTATATAATACCCTACACCTACCTACCAATCCGAAAATGGGCATTGCGATAAGAATTTGGCAGTGTTCATACATGTAATAAGCAAACTCCCTCTGTCGATTTTCGTACTGATCGGATATAAAACACGGTTTCTACAGCGCTTCATGTCAAATCGGGTGTAACATATATATTGGGACTATGTTAAAATCTGAACCGATTTTTCCCGAATTTGCCAGTGTTCATACATGTAATAAGAAAATTCTCTATGTTAAATTTCGTACGGATCGGATATAAAACACGATTTCTACAGCGCTTAAATGTTAAGTCGGGTGAAACATATATATGGTGGCTATATCTAAATCTGAACCGATTTTTTACATTTAAAATTTTGTATTTATGAATTTACTTTGTACGGCATCGAATAGTTGAATTCTCGTTGTGCATTGATTTGTGAGCACCAACTAATTTAACAATGCTTTTTTGGTACTTTCCATGTTTCTTTTTTATATTTTCAGTAAAAATTGTTTGTACACAATAAGATGACATATGCCATTCGAAAACATAATAAATTAAGCAGGCAACATGTGTGAACGGTGAGATGTTTTCCCAAAACAAATGAGCCAAAACGGGTTGGTGTGAACGCCTTATTAGACGTGTTTTCGTTACACCATAAGTGCTTAATTTGTATGGGGAGCTAAGCACTTTTAAGCAATATTAGTTCCCGATGAAGTTTGGTGCTTGTCTTCCTGTCTTAATCGAGTATGATGTTGCCAGATTGGGCACCCTATATTTAGCAATATGGCATCCCATTTTTGGAGAGATTTTATCAATTATTGTGAATTAACGGGAAGAAGAACAAAAATAGGAAATTATTTTAATATTTGCAAAAAGAGTGTAAACAATTGAACATAGAATAGTAAATATATGTTTTATAAATACTTTTCACGAATTTTTTGTCTGTTTCGCACTGTTCTTTCTTCGCAACTCATGACACCATTGCTACCAGATAGTGAGAATCCGACACTTATTGCTTATGTGTCATTTAGTGGAAGTCAGTTGTTTTGGTTGCAAAGTGCTAAACTAAAATTGCTAGCTTGTAACGAAAACATGCTTATTATTACATATAGTTACATGTCCTTCCAGTGTTTTGCACATTTTTTGCTTTGCTATCCAATCGGAATGTCACTCTTCTCGTTTATTCCATGTACATAATTATTTTCCGTCCTTTGCATTAGTTTTCTTTATTTCAGATAATTTAATTTAGTATTCTTTACTAGGAAATTTTATTGCTAATATTTGCAATGTGAATATAAATAAATAAGAGTACAATGCTGGCGGCTTCAATTTGTTGCGGCGTTCAATTAATTTGTATCGGCGCAAAATGTCAATTTCTCACGTTGAAAAAACATTACCACAAATGAAACCAGTAAGGAAAGACAGAAAGTCGGGCGGGGCCGACTATATAATACCCTACACCTACCTACCAATCCGAAAATGGGCATTGCGATAAGAATTTGGCAGTGTTCATACATGTAATAAGCAAACTCTATCTGCCGATTTTCGTACTGATCGGATATAAAACACGGTTTCTACAGCGCTTCATGTCAAATCGGGTGTAACATATATATTGGGACTATGTTAAAATCTGAACCGATTTTTCCCGAATTTGCCAGTGTTCATACATGTAATAAGAAAATTCTCTATGTTAAATTTCGTACGGATCGGATATAATACACGATTTCTACAGCGCTTAAATGTTAAGTCGGGTGAAACATATATATGGTGGCTATATCTAAATCTGAACCGATTTTTTACATTTAAAATTTTGCATTTATGAATTTACTTTGTACGGCATCGAATAGTTGAATTCTCGTTGTGCATTGATTTGTGAGCACCAACTAATTTAACAATGCTTTTTTGGTACTTTCCATGTTTCTTTTTTATATTTTCAGTAAAAATTGTTTGTACACAATAAGATGACATATGCCATTCGAAAACATAATAAATTAAGCAGGCAACATGTGTGAACGGTGAGATGTTTTCCCAAAACAAATGAGCCAAAACGGGTTGGTGTGAACGCCTTATTAGACGTGTTTTCGTTCCACCATAAGTGCTTAATTTGTATGGGGAGCTAAGCACTTTTAAGCAATATTAGTTCCCGATGAAGTTTGGTGCTTGTGTTCCTGTCTTAATCGAGTATGATGTTGCCAGATTGGGCACCCTATATTTAGCAATATGGCATCCCATTTTTGGAGAGATTTTATCAATTATTGTGAATTAACGGGAAGAAGAACAAAAATAGGAAATTATTTTAATATTTGCAAAAAGAGTGTAAACAATTGAACATAGAATAGTAAATATATGTTTTATAAATACTTTTCACGAATTTTTTGTCTGTTTCGCACTGTTCTTTCTTCGCAACTCATGACACCATTGCTACCAGATAGTGAGAATCCGACACTTATTGCTTATGTGTCAGTTAGTGGAAGTCAGTTGTTTTGGTTGCAAAGTGCTAAACTAAAATTGCTAGCTTGTAACGAAAACATGCCTATTATTACATATAGTTACATGTCCTTCCAGTGTTTTGCACATTTTTTGCTTTGCTATCCAATAGGAATGTCACTCTTCTCGTTTATTCCATGTACATAATTATTTTCCGTCCTTTGCATTAGTTTTCTTTATTTCAGATAATTTAATTTAGTATTCTTTACTAGGAAATTTTATTGCTAATATTTGCAATGTGAATATAAATAATTAAGAGTACAATGCTGGCGGCTTCAATTTGTTGCGGCGTTCAATTAATTTGTATCGGCGCAAAATGTCAATTTCTCACGTTGAAAAAACATTACCACAAATGAAACCAGTAAGGAAAGACAGAAAGTCGGGCGGGGCCGACTATATAATACCCTACACCTACCTACCAATCCGAAAATGGGCATTGCGATAAGAATTTGGCAGTGTTCATACATGTAATAAGCAAACTCTCTCTGCCGATTTTCGTACTGATCGGATATAAAACACGGTTTCTACAGCGCTTCATGTCAAATCGGGTGTAACATATATATTGGGACTATGTTAAAATCTGAACCGATTTTCCCCGAATTTGGTAGTGTTTATTCACGTAATAATAAAACTCTCTCTGCCGAATTTCATAAAGATCGGATGTAAAATGTGGTTTCTACGGGGCTTGCATGTCAAATCGGGTGAAACATATATATGGGGACTATATCCAAATCTGAACCGATTTTAACCAATTTCAATAGGGATCGTACTTGGGCCAAAAAAGAGCACTATGCTAAATTTAATCACAATCGGACCATAAATACGACCTGCACTTTGATTACAAGAATACATGGACAGACGGACAGACAGACAGACAGACGGACATGGCTAAATCGACTCAGAAAGTGATTCTGAGTCGATCGGTATAATAAACAATGGGTCTATCTCTTCTCCTTTTAGGTGTTACAAACAAATGCACAAAGTCATAATACCCTGTACCACAGTGTGGTGTAGGGTATAAAAATTTCACTCATATTTTCACAACTTTGTTTTTTGTATGTAATTTCAGCGTGAAACCGGAACATAGTACCGTGTTTAAGTAAACAAAAAAGCCGCGATTTCTTTTTGTTTAAGGTACAACTGTTTACAAATTACAAAAGATGGGGCTACTGACTTCATCACATATGCTGGCATCTTGAATAGGCAGTGTGAAAAATTCAAATTAACCGAATTGACACTGGATCAATTCAAATGTTTAATATTTATCATGGAATTAAAATCATCGGCAGATTTTGACATTCGCACCAAGATGCTGAACAAACTCGAGTCCGAAAGTGGCTCTGTAACATTGGATATACTTTGGAGAGAGTGTCAACGCATAATTAATCTCAAAGTTGATATCGTGCTTATCGAAAATACAAAAGCAGAGGCACAAGTGAAGCAAGTAAAAGTAAACCGAAAAGAAAAGTCTGTGCCAAAATATCCATGCTGGTATTGCGGAGGTCTCCACTTTGCCAACGTGTGCTCATATAGGAAGCACAAATGTGAACAGTGTGGTATATTTGGACACAAAGAAGGGTATTGTAATGTTGCTAAGAAGAAGAAAACACAATACGCAAACAACAACAACAAAGCAAAGGCTTTCGGTAAAAACACAAAAGGTCCAAAAGTTGAAACAAAAAGCATTTTTGTTGTCAACGCATTAACAACACAAAGCTAAATTTGCAATTTGATACGGCTTCAGATGTAACAATAATTTCAAAAACTTCGTTTCAAAAGCTAAATGTGACAAACACATCAGAAGTCCAAAACACAGCTAGAAGTGCAACCGGCAAATTACCACTCTCATGTCAATTTGATTGCAACGTAATAAGGCTTTCACACCAACCCGTTTTGGCTCATTTGTTTTGGGAAAACATCTCACCGTTCACACATGTTGCCTGCTTAATTATGACATTTATTATGTTTTCAAATGGCATATGTCAACTTATTGTGTACACTACTTTTACTGAAAATATAAAAAAGAAACATGGAAAGTACCAAGAAAGCATTGTTAAATTATGTGGTGCTCACAAATCAATGCACAACGAGAATTCAACTATTCGATGCCGTACAAAGTAAATTATTGTTGACAAAATTTGAAATGTATATGTTCAGTGTGCGACAGATTGACAACTTAAGGGGGTTCACATTCTTCAACATGCAGTTTTGGGACGTGTTATTGAGAAAAACATGCCGATTGAGACGGTTTCAATTGACATTTCTATAAGGGGAAAGCAACTCGTTTTGGCTCGAAAACATCTCAATGAGCCAAAACGGGTTGGTGTGAACGCCTTATAAGATTTAAGGCCCAGTTAGGCAAACCAATCTGTCATTTGGAAGTCGGTGTAAACGATTAGCCAACGGAAACGAAACGTACAATTTGACAACAGCTGATACTACATTTTGTTTACAATTACAATTGTATGTTCACCGAGAAAAGTAAAGAAAATAATTTATTATTTATTTGTTGTTTAAAAGTGCAAATAAACATGAACGACGAATATTTGATTTCATTGGTGCAGTTGCACGAGTATTTATACTAATCCAGCATATAGGATATCTGAAAAAAGCGAGAAGCTTGGAAGCAAATTGGCAAGGAGCTGGGCGTCACAGGTGAGTTTTATGAAGATCGCGGCTGACTCCATTAAAAATTAAATTTATAATCTGCTTCAGGATTCTTTTGGCGACAGTACGAGACAATCATTGCGCCAATCTTCTTCATTGTGGGTGAATTTGACAGCAATATAAGCGTCTCTACAAACATGGACTTATTTATAGATAGAGATTGGATTTGGCTGAGTCCCTCTTCAATGGAAATAGACATAAGTAAAAGTATTAATAAAATACAGAATATTTAAGATATTGAGTTCAAGTTTATTCCAGGTGTAGTGCAAATGTTACATTTCAGGAATGAAATTCAATTTCGGTCATATGACCACCACGAGCCCGTCAACAGCGACATTTCGACCGGAACGTTGGCAATTTCGCGTTGGGTGTTGTCTCTGAGCTCGTCTATAGTTGTTGACTTAGACCAAGGATATTCCTCAGGGGAAACGCCGCATCGCCAATAAAAAAATGAGGAAAGGCTTCAGAGGATGCTGACGATAATGGTTTACTAGGAGGTATAGGTACTGTACCTAAAATAACTGATTGACCAAACGGAGAGTACTGGAACATAGCTGTATTTAATTTAAGTTAAGAAATGGAAATTGTTTGTATTAAAATAGATAATAATTAAATAGAAGTTTAATGGACATACCCCCATCGTGTTGGCTGCCATAACTTCAACATTAACTGATATGAATGTATAGTTAGCATCGCAGATTCCCACACAATTCGGCATATCCCACATTCGTTGAAAATCATTGGCAATGTGTTTGTACTGCTGTGTAGTTGGTTCACTTAATTAAATCGGCGAAAGCAAGCGCCACAAAACTTCACTGTATTCTAAAACAAAATTTCGCATTGTTGTTTTCCCCAGCCTGTGACTCCATGCAATCGATTGTATGGAACAACCGTGACCCAAATATCTACAATTTTAAAGAATAGAATGTTAATATTTCCCAGCTTGGAATCATAGGATAATGCAATATTTGACATACAGTGGTGTTATTGCTAGTCTCTCTGCCGGTCTAACCCGTTGCTTTGGCGTAGTTAACTCAGTCACTGTTTATAGGACATCCACCCCATCTTCTTATCCGACGATATTTTCTTGATTTACTTTAATTGTAAATTCTGCACAGATTTAAAAAGCACAAATTTATAAACAATCTTTTTAACTTCATTTTTAATAAACCTAAAAAAAAAGAAATCGCGGCTTTTTTGTTTACTTATGTGTTGTTGTTGTCAGAACATATGACTCGTTATCTCAACGTTAGCTAATCGCTCAAACGGGCAACGTTACGGCAACGGTAAAGATATATTACGGTTACGTATGCCTAACCCGGCCTTAAAGGTGGGTACTATGTCCCTATTTACATTGGCTGAATGTTCAGCAGATTTAAGCGTTTCGCTTAAAAACAATTTGTTTACTCCGTATTAACATTCGAACTGAACTTAGCTTTTGCCTTCGCTGCCCTTTACAACTTCTTTTCCAAAAGAAGACACTGCCGTTATTAAACCACATACAATAGGCATGTTTTCGTTACAAGCTAGCACTTTTAGTTTAGCACTTTGCAACGAAAACAACTGACTTCCACTAACTGACACATAAGCAATAAGTGGCGGATTTTCACTATCTGGTAGCAATGGTGTCATGAGTTGCGAAGAAAGAACAGTGCGAAACAGACAAAAAATTCGTGAAAAGTACTTATAAAACATATATTTACTATTCTATGTTCAATTGTTTACACTCTTTTGCAAATATTAAAATTATTTCCCATTTTTGTTCTTCTTCTTCCCGTTACTTCACAATAATTTATAAAATCTCTCCAAAAATGGGATGCCATATTGCTCAATATAGGGTGCCCAATCTGGCAACATCATACTCGATTAAGACATGAACACAAGCACCAAACTTCATCGGGAACTAATAGTGCTTAAAAGTGCTTAGCCATACAAATTAAGCATTTATGGTGTAACGAAAACACGCCTAATGCATATCAAAGGGCTACGCACATACATACACACATGTATGTATGTACATATGACCGAATTGGTAAACAAACAAAAGGGCAACGAAGGAATATACAATAAATAGATCAGCAAAATGAGAGTAATGACTGCATAAACAAAGGCATTAAGATTTGAGAACATAAGGAAATTTGAATGCAGTAAATAATAGAAAATAATTGAAAGTGGTAAAAAGACAGTGGCGGCGGTAACAATGTCCTTCCAGTGTTTTGCACTTTTTTGCTTTGCTATCCAATCGGAATTTCCTCTTCTCGTTTATTCAATATACATAATTATTTTCTGTTCCAAAGCTTTGCATTAGTTTTCTTTCAGATAATTTAATATTGTATTCTTTATTAGGAAATTGTATCGCTAAGATTGACAACAATTGAATTTCTCGCGGACAAACATGAATATAAATAAATAGGAGTACAATGCTGGCGGCATTAAATTTGTTGCGGCGTTCAATTAAATTGTAGCGGCGCAAAATGTTAATTTCTCACGTTGAAAAAACATAGTACCACAAATGAAAAAATTTCACTAATTTTTCACAACTTTGATTTTTGTATGTGATTTCAGCGTGAAACCGGAACATAGTACCGTGCTTTAGAGATAAAAATGCAATGGTAACTTGTTACGTCACTCCACTCGAAGAACTCAACGTAATGGGCCTTGATTGGATCAAGGCATTACAGCTGGAGGGCGTGACGATCAACATTATTTGCAACAATGTGGAAGCAGAAAAGCGGGGAAGTATTTCTTATACAAATGATAAGAATAATTCTCTTCTAAAAAAAATCTTTTTCAGATGCTCACTTGGTAACAAAGCCAAATATACCACCAATTTTTCGTTCAAAACGTCCTGTGGAGTATACAGTACAACATTTAGTTGAAGATGAATTACAGAGATTGCAAGATACCGGCGTGATTTCGCCTGACGACTACTCTGACTGGGCTGCACCCATCGTGGTTATTAAAATACCAAACGGATCCATCAGGATCTGTGCTGATTTCTCAACCGGATTGAATGACGCGTTAGAGTCTCACCAATACCTACTCCCTCTGCCTGAGGATATTTTTAATCTTGCCAACTCCAAATATTTCTCTCACATTAACCTATCTGAAGCATTTCTGCAAATTGAGGTCAGTGACGAATCAAAGCATTTACTTACAATAAACACACACAAGGGTTTATTCCGTTACAACCGCATGGTGTTTGGGGTAAAAACGTTCCCATTCTTTTTTCAGCAGATAATGGACAAAATGTTAGCGGGAATGAAAAACGTAGCTGCATATATCGAATATATTTGTTTCGGGCAAGGATGAACACGAACACAGCAAAAATCTACAAGACGTATTACAGCGAATACAAAATTACGGATTTAAAGTCAAATTTTCCAAATGTAAATTTTTTGTAACTGAAGTAAAGTACCTGGGGTACATTATCAACAAAGATGTACTTCAGCCAAATCCAGAAAGCATCGCTGCAATAAAGTATATGCCAGAACCGTCAAATGTATCAGAGTTGCGGTCCTTTCTTGGGGCTGTCAATTTTTACGGAAAGTTTGTCGACAACATGCGGAGACTCAGATGTCCACTTGACGAGTTATTGAAAAATAATGTGAAATGGCAGTAGAAACAAAACCAACAAAATTCTTTTTCAAAATTGAAAGAAATTCTTTCATCGAATTTACTTTTGACGCATTATGATCCAACTAAGGATATTATTGTTGCAGCAGATGCGTCCAGTTATGGTTTAGGTGGGTGCATACTACATGAATATGCAGATGGTTCAGTCAAAGCAATATGCCACGAATCCAGATCACTGACACCGGCAGAAAAGGCATACAGCCAAATCGAAAAGGAAGCTTTAGCTTTAGTATTCGCCGTAACGAAGTTTCACAAAATGATTTTTGGCAGAAAATTTAAACTTCATACAGATCACAAGCCTTTACTTGCTATATTTGGCAGAAAATCAGGAATTGCTGTCCATCAAGCAAATCGTCTTCAACGTTGGGCAGTTCAATTGTTAGCCTATGATTTTACTATCAGTTTTATTTCAGCAAATAGTTTCGGTTACGCTGATGTATTATCACGATTGATTGATAAACAACATTCACCAGCCGAAGACTTTGTAATTGCTGCAATTCGGCTCGAAAATGAGGTTAAAAATATTTTATACGGAAATTTAGAAAAATTACCAATGACATACAAAATGATAAGGTATGAAACTGAAAAGGACACAAACTTAAAACTCCTGTTAAAATACATTACAATGTTTGATCGTCTGCAGCCCCCCATAAACCATGGTACTATGTTCCCATTTCACGCTGAAATCCGATATAAAAACAAAGTTGTGAAAGAATGAGTGCAATGTGTATACCCACATTTGTATGGACCACACTGTGGTCCAGGGTTTTATGAGTTTATGCATTTGTTTGTAACGCCCAAAAGGGGAAGAGATAGACCACTTATTAAACGATCGTTTATTATGCCGATCGACTTGGAATCACTTCCTGAGGCGATTTAGCCATGTCCATCTTTAGATGTATCGTTGTAATCAAAGTGCAGGTCGTATTTATTGTCCGATTGTGATGAAATTTAGCCCAGTGCTCTTTTTTGACCCAAGGACGATCCCTATTGAAATTGATGAAAGCCGGTTCAGATTTAGATATTGCCCCCATGTATATGTTACCCCCGATTTGACATGTAAGCGCTGTAGGTACTGTATTTTATATCCGATCGGTACGAAGTTCGGAAAAAAGAGGTTTCTTATTACCTGAATGAACACTGCCAAATTTGGGGAAAATCGGTTCAGATTTAGATATATGCCCCATATATATGTTACCCCCGGTAAGCGCTGTAGAAACTGTATTGTATATTTCGGAAAAAATCGGTTCAGATTTACATGTAGCCCCCATATATATGTTATCCCCGGTTTGACATGTAAGCGCTGTAGAAACTGTATTGTATATTTCGGAAAAAATCGGTTCAGATTCCCCACATATATATGTTCCTCCCGATTTGGTAGGAAGCGCTGTGAAAGTTGTACTGGTGCAGCTAAGCACTTTATTAACTGAAACGAAACAAATTATGCCAAATTATTATTGGCATAATTTAGGCAATAATATTGTGGCATAATTTGTACTGGTGGAGCAAAGCACTTTGTTAACTGAAACGAAACAAATTATGCCAAATTTTAATCGCAATGCCCCTTTTCGGTCGGTCCCGGCTGACTTTCTGTCTTTCCCTAGTGCTGCTTCACACGAGGTAATTTTTCCAAGCAAGTGTCAAATTTTGTAGGAGAGAGCTCATTCCTCCTGTCCCTCTCTCCTACAAACTTTGACACTAGCTTGGAAAAAATTGGTTCGAGTGAACCAGCACTAACTGGTTCACTTTGTAGTACATACTAGGTATGTTTTCGTTACAAGCTAGCAATTTTAGTTTAGCACTTTGCAACGAAAACAACTGACTTCCACTAACTGGCGCATAAGCAGTATGTGGCGGATTTCCACGATCTGGTAACAATGGTGTCACGAGTTGCGAAGAAAGAACAGTGCGAAACAGACAAAAAATTCGTGAAATGTATTAATAAAACATAAATTTACTATTCTATGTTCAATTGTTTACACTCTTTTTGCAAATATTGACATAATTTTCCATTTCTGGTCTTCTTCATCCCGTTAATTCACAATAATTGACAACAATCTCTCCAAAAATGAGAAGCCATACTGCGAAATATAGGATGCCCAATATGGCAACAGTAGTATAATAATGTATGTTCTGCGCCACAGTAGGCGTGTTTTATTTAGGAACAGGTTTAAAAAAATAAAATTGATGATCGACTGTAGTTTTTGTAGGTATGTATAGAGGTAGGTTTGTATAAATGTTGGATTTTGAAGTGTAAAATACTAAATTTTTCGTTGTGAAGTGTATTTTTAGTAGAATTTATATAAATGTTTTCACATTTTGTTGTATTTTGTTAGGCTGCAGGTCATACAAATAAAAGAAAAACTAGCTTTTATTTGTTTATTGTGATTTTATTCCAATATTTCGACCAACATCGCTGGTCATCTTCAGGGATCTGTATTATTACAATAAAACACCAAATTTTTATCAATATATAATAAAACACAGAAGCAAACAATTTTTCTTTTACATACATAGATAACAAAGTTACATTTATGTTGCGAAACACTGTTCACTTGTTGAAGCTTTTTGTTACTGTTTATGTTTTTGTCTATGCTTGTCAATTGTATGTCTATAGATTTTAGCGCATCCGTCAGTGTCTCTCTTGTAATTGAGTCTTTTCTCCGCTGTGACGTCAGTGATATGTAACATCTCTAGTGTCAATCGTCTCGCATAGTTTCTCTCCTCTGCTATTAATTCAACTTCGTTGAAGTTCGGCTTGTGCCCCGTCAAAGTGCAGTGAGCTGCGAGTGCGGTTTTTGCTCAATTGGTTTGTCAAGTGCTTTGTGTTCCGTCTTATGAGAAGATATTCTTGTTTTTAGTTTAGTTTTTGTTGTACCAACATATACCTTTTGGCATATGATGGAATCGTCACCGTTGCATGTAATTTTGTATACCACATTTGCCTTTTCATCCTTCTTAATTCTGCATTTTGTCTGACTAAATAAGCTTGCTAGAGTATTATGGGATTTTTGGGCTAGTTCATATTCCTCTTTATTATAAATATCCGAGCATTTTAAGCGCTCGGAGTACCCTGGGACATATGTCATTGATTTGTAAATTTTGGGTTGTCTTTCTTTGTTATCCTTTCCACGATGACGTGCAGAGCGGGCTATTAAATTGTTTATTGTTTTCTTCGGGAAGTCATTCGTTGAAAGAATTTCGCTTATTCTCCGTTTGTTTTTCTGATGATATTCCTTATCACTAATTTTTAGAACTCTATTGATGATGTTCGTCGCTGTATTTATAATTGTGCGTCTGGGGTGTTTTAAATTATAATTCAGTAATCTTCCGGAGGCCGTTGGTTTCTGATACCAATCTATTTTAAGTACGTTGCCTTATCTGATGACTACAGTGTCCAGATATGGTAGTTTGTCATCGCTTTCCTCTTCCATGGTGAATTGTATTTGTTTGTGGTAAGAATTTAGTGCATTCACATTTTTAATAAAACACACCGAATGTACACTTTACTCAGGGTAATTAAAAAGATCATATTTCAAAATCGCATGCTCGTAAAAATTAATTACCTTATGTTTCTGAAGTATACATTAGGGTGGTTCGTATTATTTTGCGATAAAAAATGATGCGGTTTAAATAATATAACGAAAATAATTTGTGGTTTTAGAGTTTTGGTAAGGTTATATAGGGTTATTGTGTTATATTTAAAGTTTATAGCGAATGAAATGTAAAAAGATGTATAAAAATAGCGTTGTTTGAAGTATAAAATATCATATCATACAACCCAACCTAATGTACCGATCGTAGAGTATGCGCTTAAGGATCGATTGTTTATTTTATATTTTAAGTTTTGAGCTCTGGTACTGTGCAACAAGTACAAGGTACAAATGTATGTATACACACACACACACACACGCACGCACGCACACATAGATATATGTAACACATCTTTAAGATGAATCGAGCGTTGTCGCTATCGTTTTGCTGGAAGCCAGCTGAGGATTTTGTTTAGATTAGAATTTGGGGCGGGTGAGGATCTGGATCGTTGGATATTTTGTTTACATTTATTTTTCAAGAATGGATTTGGAAGAATTCTCGGTCAGTACTTCGGACGGACAGACGTCCGTCATCATAATATGATGAAATTCATGGCGGTTTAGTGCGGGACTGTATTTGTATTTATTATTGATCTGTAAAACATTTTCCGATTGTTCAGCAAATAAGAAACAAAAATGTGTTCAATCATGGTCCTACATTACTTTTATTGTAAACAACTATCGAATACGGATCATATATTTATTAAAAAATTTCAAGTTGTATGGTAGTACTTTTCTGTACCTCTAGCAATCAAGGTCTTGTGCGTTTGATCCCCAATCATAGTTTTGTGATTAACAAAGTGTGAGTCCAGTGAGTTTTACAAAGTGTTTTAAAAAGTTTGAAAGAAAAATAAAAAAATGGCTTCGAGTAATATTGCTTGCACTTTCTGTAAAGTATTGTTCAACACCAAAGAAAAAATGCAACGAAATCGCACAAACGTTGTGATGTATGTCAAAAAATGTTTCTTAACTCATATGCATTAAAAATTTTCTCATAGTGGTGCCGAATGTTCTACGGTATTAAAGGAAAATAAAATGAGACAAGAAAAAAATATGCAGTCTCGAATAATTCAACAACGTCAACAGCTGCAACAATCTAAACCACAGCAACAACAAGGAGTTATACATCAACAGCAACAATTTATACCGCAGCAACAATCCTATTACAATTATCTACGGAATCAAATGCAAAACCATAGTTTTTATGGGGGATACCAACATCCATATTTTTATCAACAACCTGAAAATCAAATGCTTTACCAACCAGTTTACCCCGTCCTATCAGCAGTCTTATCAGCAACCTCATCAGCAGCCCAATCAACAATCCATTCTTCACCCACAATATTTTTATAATTATCCAAAAAATCAGCAACAAGTACAACAACTTCAGCAGAAGGATGTATATAACCAAACCGAAAATAATCAGAATGATCAATGGGAAAATCATCATGAAGAAGAAGAAGAGTCGGTAGACGACTTAAGTGAAGATATGGATTTGTCTGTAAACAAAAATTATGATATACAAGAAATTTTAGAGAATAGAGTCTCGGAAGCCCCATATTATTTAATGGATACAGCATTTAAAAACAAGTAAGAAAGTTTCAGTCGGGTAAACCGACTAAGGTATACCCTCACTTTGTGAGTAATGTAATATTGAATATTACTCGAATTAATCTGTCAATTTGTGTGGTAGGTACCAGAAGGGGTTTATCAAATACACTTTTTTTTCGCTGAACATTAGATACTTTAAATTCATTGCACTGTGCCGACTTATAAGCATTTATGTGCACTGGTATAAACGTTATGAGACATTAAATTGTGGTATGATTTGGGCATTTTGTGTGAGAGGTACAAAAAGGGGCGTGGCAATAACGCCCATTTTTCACAGGGCTATAGACACTATAAAAACATTACACTGTACAAAATTTCAAGTATTTTTATACACTGGTATAAATGTTATAAACTGTTAAGTTTTGGTGCAAAATGGTGCATTTGTGTGGGAGGTACCAAAAGGGGCGTGGCAAAAACACCCATTTTTCCTTGGACTGTAGGCAATATAAAAGCATAATACTGTACAAAATTTCAAGTACTTTTATACACTGTTATTAATGTTATAAGCTGTCAACTTTTGGTGCAAAATGGTGCATTTGTGTGGGAGGTACCAAAAGGGACGTGGCGACTTCGCCCATTTTTCTCGAGTTGATAGCGACTAATAAGCTAATACTATGTGTGGAATTTCAAAAGATTCGAATAAGTAGTATAGAAGTTATTTAAGAATCAATATTTCACAACATTTTAACCCTTTGTGGGGGAGGTACTAGAAGGAGTGGACCAATATGGCCCATCTTCGAACTTAGCCGGAGATAGAAAAAAATATTACCACATACCAAATTTGAGGTCAATCGGTTACTCCTTTCGAGAGTTATCGTGCGCACCAGCCAGCAGACACACAGACAGACAGACAGACAGACAGACGGACGGACATTGCTCATTCGACTTAAAATGACCCAAAACGGATTTCCTCCGAACATACTTGGGGTCTTAGGCCACTCCTTCGACGTGTTACACTTTTTTCCGTAGCAAATGATATATACCCTCGTCACACTAAAGTGAGGGTATAATAACTTAGCAACATATGGAATTCCAAACACAAAATCACACATTATGTTTGAAGACTTTATGACTGAAATTATGGCTGTTATAAAAGAGCGACTTGAAACAAAACTCTATGAGCATAATATAGTAAAATTTGGTATCCGTATAGTTGCAGAGTACATGAAGATGGGAGGCGAGAAAATGGTCTATGATATAATGATACATGCGGCAAAAATGAACCTGCTCACCAAGGGGGGTTACTTAGAGGAAGAGATCTGCAAGCAAATGAGAGAAATTTTTACAAAAATTAGTGATTTCCAAGAGTGAGATTCTGGATGGACTTTAGTAAAAATTGTGAGAGCGGAACTCAGTATTTATAAATCCTCTTTAGTAAAGGGTGCCAAACGGATGCCCACACCAGATAATCTAAAAAAGCGTAAAGCTTGTACAGGGTGGGCCTAAAGAAACCAAGGGGTGTAAAAGTTTAATAACTTTTTCGTTTATTAATTTTTTTATTTTTTTTTCTTTCAGATTATATAGACAACACTTGGAGAATTTATAATGGAGAGGTTCACAATTGAACAGAGAACCAGAACAGTAGAATTTTATTATTTAAGCCAGAGATCAATTATTTTAACGCAAAGAGCATATCGTCGACATTTTAACGTCAGAATTTCGCCCTCTGAAGCAATGATTCGTTGCTTAGTTGATCGTCATCACCAACATGGCAGCGTAAGAGATTTGCCTCGAATCGGTAGACCACGTGTAAGTCGCACTGCGGAAAATATTGAACGAGTACAGCAAAGTGTTAACGAAGCACCAGAAACATCTGTCAGAAGGCGTTCTGCTCAGCTAGAAATGTCTCGTACGTCACTACGGCGCATTTTAAAAAAAGATTTACAGTTATACCCATATAAGGTCCAATTGGTGCAAGAATTAAAACCCCCAGATCATCCGCAACGTCTAAATTTTGCAGTTAAATTTCAAGAGTTGGCCGGAAATGAAATCAACTTTATTAAAAATTTGATTATGAGTGATGAAGCTCATTTTCATTTGAATGGCTTTGTTAATAAGCAGAACTGTAGGTTCTGCGGTTCTCAAAATGCAAGAGCCATTCATCAACGCCAATTGCACCCCATCAGGTGTACAGTATGGTGTGGGATCACATCTGAAAATGTCATTGGGCCATACTTCTTCGAGAATGAAGATGGAAGTGCTGTAACCGTAAATGGAGAGCGGTATCGGTTTATGATAGAAAATTTGTTACGTCCTGCTCTTGAAAACAGACCTGGTATGTGGTTTCAGCAGGACGGAGCTACTGCCCGAGACACAATGGCACTTTTAAGTCAAATTTTTGGAGAGCGAATAATTTCCAGAAATTCGGAAACTATTTGGCCAGCGCGATCGCCAGATTTGACAGCACCCGACTATTTTCTTTGGGGTTATTTGAAGGAGCGAGTGTAAGTGAACAAGCCAGAGACAATCCTTGAACCTAAACCTAAACCTTGTTGCAGAAATTCGAACGCTACAGCCACAGGTTTTGAAAGGTGTTATGGAAATTGCTCTAAAAAGAGCCCATCAGTGCGAAGCTGAAAACGGTGGTCATTTAAGAGACATTATTTTTCATACTTAGTGTAAAAAAATTTGCCTTTTGTATATTATATAATCTGGAAGAAAAAATAAAAAAAAAATAATAAACGAAAAAGTTATTAAACTTTTACACCCCTTGGTTGCTTTAGGCCCACCCTGTATAAATGTACAAAATGATGACCAAAATTGCTTCAAGTGGGCAATAATTTCTGGTATGGATACCACAGAAATGGATCATCCTCAAAGATGTAGTTCATACAATATTCGTGACATTGAAGAACAAGTTATTACATTACAAAATAACATTGTATTAAACTTTAGTTCATTGCAATTTCCAATGAATCTTAAAGACATAAACATATTTGAAAATAACAATGATGAGATTAGCGTAAATGTGTTTGGGTTCGAAGATGAACAGATTGAAATCGTCGAATGGTCCTACATTACCAAAAAAGAGAAGAAACATCATATAAATTTAATTCTGCTGGAGAATGCTGACGGTCATCACTACATCTTTACAAAGAATATATCAAGGTAAACATAAATGACAATTATATTTTATTTCAAATTCTTAATTATAAAACTTTGTTCTTTACAGACTTTTAAGGAGCCAGACTACAAAACATACAACTATTGTTTTGCAACACATGTCTTCAATACACACATGAAGATAATACAATGGAAAAACATAAAACAGAATGCAGCAGGGTGGTAACCATAATGCCGATGCCTGATAAGGCAGTTGTAGAATTTAAGGATCACCAACGACAAATGGATGTTCCATGGGTCGTGTATGCAGATATCGAATGCGTATTGTAGAAGCTGAATTCTAAAGTAAGCTCAAAAACAACATATACCCAAAAGCATATACCATGTCCTTTTGGGTATCAAATTAAATGTAATTTTGATGATAGTTTAAGTAAATTTAAAATGTATACAGGTAGGGACGCACCAAAAAAGTTTGCTCAAAGTATTACCGAAGACTGTCAGGAAATCTATAATAATTATTTAACAAATAAGAAAGAAATGGAACAATTGACACCTTTGGAAAAGTTTTCTTTCCGTAACGCTAAAAACTGTCACATTTGTAGCAAACCATGAAACAAAGATAGAGTAAGAGATCATTGTCACATAACGGAGAAATATAGGGGTCCTGACCACAATATTTGCAATTTAAACTATCAGGTACCTAAATTTATTCCGATTTATTTCTATAATTATTCTCACTACGATTCTCATCTGTTTAAAAAGGAGTTGGGTGAAATTTCGATGAATATAAAGGTAATCCCCCTAAATAAAGAAGTTTACGTTTCTCTATCTCATTTTACAAAAATGAGTGATGGGTATAATTTAGAGCTCAGATTTTTAGATACCATACGTTTTATGGCCGACAGCTTAGATTCGTTAGCCAATAATCTTACTGATGATCAGTTTAATACTGTTAAAAAAGAGTACAAAGAACTGAATGAGTTTAATCTTCTCTAGAGAAAAGGTGTTTTTCCATACGAATACTTGGATTCATTTGAAAAACTTGACGAAACTAGACTTCCACCCAGGAGTGCATTTTACAACAAATTAAATAATAAACAATGTTCTAATAAAGACTATAGGCATGCCAAAGATGTATGGAATACATTCAAGAGCAAGACAATGAGGGATTATACAGAATTGTATCTAAAAGTAGATGTTCTGCTATTAACAGATGTATTTGAAAATTTTAAAAAAGTCTGCAAGGGGGTATACGGATTAGATGCAAGTCAGTACTATACTGCACCGGGGTTGACATGGGATGCCATGTTAAAATATTGCAATAAACCTTTAGAACTTTTAACAGATATAGATATGTACAACTTTTATAAACGGGGGATACGTGGAGGTCTAGTGGAATGTGTAACAAGATATTCCAAAGCAAATAATAAGTACTTGAAAGACTATAACAAAAATGAAAAATCTATATGTATATCTTCTTATATCTTCGTTGCTGATCAGTCGTAGTGAACGGACGTGTTTAGCACAGAGCGGATAGTTAAAATCTATTACGCCGCACCTATTACGCAATCGCAAAAAAAAGTCTGTACAAAGTCTGGAAGGCCTACATCGTAGTACCTATTACGGGCTAATACAGGCAAACAAAAATTGTTGACGGGGATGCCTTCGCGTTCCGATGGAGCGGGGTTCTCCAATCGTCCTACTGACCGTCCGTTGGTCTTGGCCACAGCCGACCACACCAAACATGGTGAAAATTTCCCCCCAGTACTCACAACAGGTGGGACGATGAGGGGAAAACGTGATGTCCGACCGTCAAAACGAAAGCATAATGAGCACCGGATAGCGCTCAGAGTTTTGACGAAGTTGGAGGCTGTTGAGGTTTCGGCTCTTACCGAAAAACAAAAAGAGTCACCTACCTGGGCTAAAGGCGTCATAGATGCAATCAGCCGGCTGAAAGAGCCACAAATTCATAATAAAGTCAAAAGAATCAGATCACCTGATGAACCCCTGCCTTCGAAAAAGGCAAGAGGTCCTAATGTCACCATCAACAGGACACTCACCAAGCCCTTCAATGAAGTGGCGAAGGAGAGTCTAGTGATGGCCGTTATAGACAGAAGTAGTGAGGATGGATCCATCCTCAAGGACAAATGAAGCCATGTGCAATCAGCCATTATGGCTCATTACCTCGATGTCCGTAGAGAAATGCCGGGCACACCACCAATCTGCAACGATGCAGGATGGCATCAGACGAGAGTAAAGCTCTTAAATTTCGGTGATGCCAGATCAGTAGACCTGTATAAGGCTGCTCTGAGTCGAGTGGGTGAGGTGTGGCCGGGTGCCCAGTTGTATGTTGTCGAAAAAAAACAACATCCCTAGTCACCCTAGAGCCATCACCTGGGTTACAGAAGAGCCCTCCAACCCGGCAGACGTATTAGAAATAATAAAAGATTCCAATCCTGGTCTGCCCGCCCATAATTGGAGAATCAGCAAGGTGGTAAAAAGCGGCAGGTCAATTTGATCCTTAACGCTTAATCCACCTCCCATATACAAAGTGCAAGTGCAACCCTACAGTATGGCTTCGAGACTATAGTCTTGAAGGTATACAAGCAGGATATAGTTCACACTGCGGAAGGTGAGTCGTCCACCGTGGTTGATACACAGTTTTCTGGAAGTGCGGGGGTATCCACTCCCATTATTTCTGGTGACTCCAACTCTAACAGAAGATCTGTAACGTCCTACTCTGAGGACGAAAGCTCCACTTCTGACACAGAGGGGCTGAGGGGAGTCTCCGGACTCTTTGACGCATCTGGCGGGGACACGCTTCTCGATGATACGGACAAGAGTTCGATAACACCCTTGTCGGGGTGGATGTTAATCTGTCAATTACCAATGATGGTAAGAATTTTACAGATTAACCTTCATCACGCTAAAGCAGCCTCAGGGGCTCTATTGCTGCGCCTGTCCACAGGTGCAGTAGACATCGTCCTGATAAAGGAGCCCTACGCAGTGGGAGGAAGGGTGTGCGGTATAGTGATAGGTTTGTACTCAATTATATGGACACTGATTCCTTTATTTACTCAATTTTTACGGACGACTACTATGCAGATATTAGAAATTATTTAGAAGAGTTCTTTGACACTTCGGATTATCCTGAGGATAACATTTTTGGTTTCTCACTGATAAATAAAAAGAAAATAGGTTTTATGAAAGATGAGAATTATGGGAAAATAATGAAGGAATTTGTTGGTTTGCGATCTAAAATGTATTCGATAAGCGTTGAAGAGGGAGAGGAGATAAAAAAATCCAAAGGTGTCAAAAAATGTGTAATAAATAAGTATAATATTGATACCTATAAAGATTGTTTGTTTAATAAACAAATTTTTTATGATAGTATGTTAACTTTTGAGTCAAAGCTGCATCAAATTTATACTACCCAATTTAATAAGGTAATTTTAAGTAACGCTGACGACAAGAGAAAAATTAAAAGTGATGGTATAAATACTTATGCTTGGTATCATAACAAGATAATCCCGTATATGAATTAGATATGCTACTTTTAGATATACAAAAACTTCAACAAACTTGACCACACTGTGGTACAGGGTATTATAAGTTTGTTTCACGGCAGATGTTTGTAACACCTAAAAATAACACAGCTAGGCCCACCTTAAAGTATACCGATCAGTAGAGGGGAACTGTTCGTTTCAGATAGTGACACCTGTCAACACCTTGACAGCATGTCACCGCAGGTGTGATTTATTGATCATTAATGTCAAGAGGTGTGAATAAATGGTATATCTGAGATTTTATAGCCATCAGGTGTACATATAGATCGCACCCCCCATCCCAATGTGTATTGAGATCCCACCCCATCCTAAGGGATCGCATATTGGTTACCGTGTGTTTGTGTCAGATATTTAATGAGATTTTTATAGCCACCAGGAATGTATTGAGATCCCACTTTAGATCGCACCCCCATCCTAATGTGCATTGAGATCCCACTCCCATCCTAAGGGATCGCATATTGGTTGCCGTGTGTTTTGTGTATGTTGCTTCATTTGTCTAAGGCTGTCTGAAAATAGAATAATTTTGGAGACGAACGTAAACATTTTTCTTATTTTGTTTGAGATGGAGTAAGTCCTATATTTTGTTGTCATGAATATTGTGATTCGCCCCATCCTAAAGGGATCGCATATTGGTTGTCAATGCGGTGTTTATAGCTCATGAGGAATTTTTTTTGTAATTTTTGTGTATGTTGCTTTATTTGTCTAAGCCTGTTTGCAAAGAGGAAAAATTTGGGGTCGAATGTAAACACTGATATAATTTTGTTTTATTTGTAACGATTAAGTAACGTCGAGAATTGGTTTTTCAGTTTTCTCTTTATGTTTGGGATGAATTTAGATCTTTGGATAATTTGCTTACATTTATTTTTTTAAAGGAATTCTCAGTCCGACTTAAAGAAATTCTCATTTCGTCTTTCCGACGGACAGGCTATTGGGTGGCGGTTGCTAGTTTTTTTGTTTTATTTGTAATGAATTAGTATCGCCAGGCATTGGGTTTTTTTTTGCTCTTCATGTTAGAGATGGAGATAGTCTTGTATCTAACACGAGTTTTTAAATAGACTAATTTGGAGACGAATGTAAACAGTTTTCGAATTTTGTTTTATTTTGCAATCGCCAGGCATTGCTTTTTTTTTTAGATATCGCTAGGCATTGGTTTTTCTGTTTGCTCTTTATGTTTGAGATGGATTTAGATCGTTGAATATTTTGTTTAGATTTATTTTCAAGAATGGATTTAGAGGAAATCTCAGTCCGGGCAATTTCATTCTAGGGCAATTTCATCTTCTCAGTCCGTCTGTTGGACGGACAGATTATTAGGTGGTTTGTTGCTAGGGGAATTTCATCTTCTCAGTCCGTCTTTTGGACGGACAGACTGTTTGGTGGCTGATTGCTAGGAAAATGTCATAATATGATGAAATTTATGTCGGTTTAGTGAGGTCGTGGGAGAACAACAACAAACTTCAAGGGTGGTAATTTTGTTGTAATTTTGATTATGTTACTTTATTTTTAAAACGGTATGGTGTCTTCGATCATTGATATGCCTGTTTTGTGTGGTCTGTTTGTTGTGTGGTGACGGAAATTTTGTTTTTTTTTTTCTGTTTGCTCTTTATGTTTGGATGGAGTTAGTCCTGTGTCTGATTCTTTCCGACGTTGTGGGGTGATTTGGCTGTTATTGCCATCAATATTGAGAGGTGTGAGTTGAGATCACGCCCCATCCTAAAGGGATCGCATATTGATTCCCGTGTATAGCTCAGGTGTAATTTTTTGTTGTCATTTTTGCATATTGGTTTGGTATTGGACATTTTTTGTTGTAATTTTTTGTGCATGCTGCTTTATATGTCTAAGGCTGTTTGCAAAGAGAAACATTTTGGGGCCGAATGTAAACATGGTTCTAATTTTGTTTTATTTGTAACGATTTTGTAATGTCGAGCATAGGTTCTTTTGATTGCTCTTTACATTTGGGATGGATTTAGATCGTTGGATATTTTGTTTACAATTATTTTTCAAGAATGGATTTAGAGGAATTCCCAGTCCGTCTTTTAGACGGACAGACTATTGGGTGGCTGGTTGCTAGGGGAATTTCATCTCCTCAGTCCGACTTTCGGACGGACAGACTATTGGGTGTCTGGTTGCTAGGAAAATGACATAATATGATGAAATTCATAGTCGTTTAGTGCAGTCGGGGGAGATATGTATGTATAACTGTGCTGTGATTCACAACAAACTTCAAGGGTGGTAATTTTGTTGTAATTTTGATTATGTTGCTTTATTTTTAAACGGTATAGTGTCTTAGATCATTGATATGCCTATTTTGTGTGTGGATGGGGTTGTTCCTGTGTTAAGCCTTTAGAACACAAATTTTTTAAATATATATTTTCGAGCAAATAAAATTTTATTTGAAAATCAATAAAATATATTTGAAACACCTATATTAATGTATTACTACAATATATGCTTGCGTAATAATTTTCTCAAATAAAATATGTGTTTAAATACAAATAAAAGTATTGTTTGGAATTTCTCCAAATATGTTTTAATTAAAAACAATTGCAAACCATTGCAGATGTTTCGAATTTCATTTTTAGTTTTACATTGATTTCGGGTTATACCTTAAAATTTAAAATGACATAAGTGGGAATAAAATTAGTTTTAAAGCACTAATTATAAATTTCTATTTATACCAAGTCATCATATTCTGTCATACGATTTAAATAACAAAAAAAAAAATATACGAACATTCAACAAACAAAAACATTTTACGAACAAAAAAGTGTACTTTGAGTTACTGAAAGCCTAAAACTTGGCTGACAACTAATGTATCGTTATACTTATTTTCTGATTACGAAAATGCAAATAAATCTTTGTTTCAGAAATAATAGCCAAAATAATATAATATTCGGATTGAGAGAATGCTTTGTTTAGAGCAACACCTCCTAAAATATATAATTTTTTGTGTGCAAAAAAAAAAATAATATATTTCGAATGTACCCTAAACATATGTATATTTCCAGCAGAATATGTTTGGGGCAATATACTATAGAAGCGATTTTTTTCAGCTTGTATATATTTATTTATTGACTAACTTTGCAAAGTAATTTGAACATCATGGCATGTTTTCTTATTATCTATGGGTGGCATGTTTGTTGTTAAATATTTATAATCTTCCAAATTCAATCACAAACATTTTTCTAAGTCTTTATGAGAGGAGTGAATTGAGATACTGTGTGGAAGACTACTTTCAAAGAGAATCATATGGTAATGATCTCTCAATCAATTTAAATAAATAGCGTCAAATTTTGTGTGTCACACTTTGAAAAGTACCCAGAAAAATCTTGATAAGTACCTGTCATTATTCCCTGCATTACCAAATAATGACATCTCATTATTCGCTGCATTACTTTCGGCTAATTAATAATGACTTACCAATAATAAATAAATCATTTTGGCAAATTTTAATACAATGCAATTTTGGTTATATGTGGGTTATTGCACAAGATTTATTTATTTATTATTTTATATGTTTTCAAATAACACGCCCAGGTTTGAATGAAAATACCAAAAATATTTACGTATTACGTCCCAGCAAAATCTTGGTAAGTACCTGTCATTATTCCCTGCATTACCAAATAATGGCATCTCATTATTCGCTGCATTACTTTCGGCTTATTAATAATGACTTACCAATAATAACAGAAATAAGTGTTTTTTTTGTGATCAAAATCATTTTGGCAAATTTTAATATAATGCAATTTTGGCTATATGTGGGTTATAGTACAAGATTTATTTATATTTCAACATGTTTTCAAACAATACGTGCAGATTTGAATGAAAACACCAGAAATTCGAATCTGGTATGAGGAAATTGTTTGTTTCGTGAAATATGCGCGACAATATACAAAAAATCATTTTAAATGATCATTTATACATATCTACTACTTATTTTATAACATATTGGTAATGCATTATTCAAGTACATAAAATTGAGCTACAAATAAGTACTTATTATGTTACTTTATTGTATGCTTTTGGGAAGTACTTTCCTCCAATGACATCCCCATGTTAAAATAATGAGAAAAGTGGCTAAATAATAAGTACTTACCATTATCGAACTTTGCTTACTCGTCGGATTATTTGGTAATGAGAAATTTTGGTTGGGTATATTATGTTAAATCATTGAAGAATTTTGCACATGGGGTGTTTGGGTTCAGAAATTTGAATTTGAAATGAGGAAACTGAAATGCGCGAATATATGGAAAAAATCAGTTTAAACGGCCATTTCTACATATTTTATAACTTATTGGTAATGCATTATTCAAGTACTTAAAATCATGAAAATCATGAGGAAGTACATTCCTCCAATGACATGTCCATGTTAAAATAGTGAGAAAAGTGGCTATATAATAAGTACTTGCCATTATAGAACTTTGCATACTCGTCGGATTATTTGGTAATCAGAAATTTTGCTGGGTGAATATCATGAAATCTAAGACGGAGATTGTAGGATCTTTCAACAAACTGAATTTTAAAAAATTCTTAGTTTGAAGGAAATGAAACTTAATACAGAATATCCCATCAAGATAGCATATCGATGACTTATATCCATGATTTTGATGACAAATGCGTCTGCTTTACATGATTGTGCTACAGTGTACATGTGTTTTAAGCCTTTTCAACGTTTTGTTGTTTTGCTATGTTGTTTTATGTATTTTTACGAAGACAAAAAGGCTATATTTACATTTTTTATTTCATTTCCAAATTGCTGACAATAAATTTTTCGATGTAGTATGAACTTTTCCTGTTGATCTGATTACATTTCTGTATTCAAAATTTTTGCAAAATAAATACATTTGGAGAAAACCGCGGAAGACAATTTCAAATTTGATGTATTTTGCAATCCCGTATATTACTCATTAACCTTCTTAAAGGAAGTTTAAGATGCCCACTGTGAAGAATGGACTCTACTTCTTAAAGTATATTGCAAAATCGCGATAATTTTGTGCTTTTGACTGCAGAATCCATTACTAATCCACATTACCTAAATACGCTATAACACGAGGAAATGATTTAATTTTCAAAATATTTAAATCAAAAAATATTTAGAGTAAAAGTTTTATTATGAATTCCATTTAAAAAGTTATAACTCTGAATGCATTTCCAATGCACACACACGGGGGAAAATCGTCATTTTTGATATGTTTGAATTGAAAGAAAATATATTTGGAAACTATTTTTTTAAATATTATTTATTTGTTAACAAATAAATTTTATTTGAAAATCAAGAAGTTTTGTTTGGAGCGCATATATTAATATATTAGAACATAATTTATTTGCAAACTGACTTTCACAAATAAAATATGTGTTTACACACAAACAAAGTTACTGTTTAAGAAGTTTTCCAAATATATATTTTTTAAACTTTGCTGTCTTATTCCAATTTTAGTTAGTTTTATTCAAATTCATCACACATCAATGCAATTTATATTTACAAATATTATACCATTTAAGTTTTAATTAAATTTTAAAAACATATAAAATGTATAAAATAAATTCGAAAACCAGAAAACTTGTCTTTAAATTAGGCATTAATACATTGCCAAAATACATTAATACAAATTAAACTTTGTTTCGGAAAAATTGGTTCTAAATAAAAAATATATTAGAATGCGAACATATTTTTGTTTAGAACACTATCCTCCCAAACATATAATATTTGTGTGTGTCAAATAATATATATTCGGAGTGTACCCTAAACATATGTATATTTCAAGCCGAATATGTTTGGGACAATATAGTACAGAAGCGATTTTTTTTCAGCGTGCAGGAGAAAACCTATGGATAGCGCAGAAAAGTAGAAAACACTGTGTACAAAAAAAATTTCACAAAATCGCAAAATGCAATTTTTTAAAACAACTTGAAGTGTATAACGCGGAAAAGGTAGAAAACACTACACGCAGAAAAAAAATCGCTTCTGTAGTATATTGTCCCAAACATATTCGGCTTGAAACATATAAATGTTTATGGTACACTCTAAATATATAATACTTGATACACACAAAAATTATATATTTGGGAAGATGTTGTTCTAAACAAATTTTTGTTTCCATCCTAATACTTTTTATTTAGGATTATTAATTCCGAAACAAAGATTTATATAAATTTAAGTATTTCAAAAATATATCGAACCTTGATTGTGTTAAGTTTTACAGCAATTTAATGATAATTTTCTAGAAATTATTAATATTCGTAAATTGAAATCGTATCATTTTGGATAACAATAATTTACTCGAAGGATTGACAAGAAATGCTGACATGAAATACTCAGAAATTTTAAATGAGTCCCTTAAAACCGAATTTAATGCCGCTAATGGTATTTTTAACTGGGAGAAATAATTCGAAACGAAGGAAAAATTAAAAATGAAATTAGAAAAATTCACCAAAGTTTTGAAAATCTTTTATAAATTAAATATATTTGAAGATATTCCTAAACAATAATTTTATTTGTATATAAATACATATTTTATTTGAGAAAATTAGTTTGCAAATATATTCTGTTGTAATATATTAATATATGCGTTCCAAGTAAATTTTATTGATTTTCAAATAAAATTTATTTACTCAGAAATATATAACGTTTAAAAATTTGTGTTCCAAATATATTTTCTTTCGATTCAAACATATCAAAAAAGGCGATTTTGCCCCGTGTATGTCCATACATTAAAATATTTACAAAAACATTGCAAAAAATCTCGAAATGCAAACTATTAAAAGAAGATGATGTGGGTAACGCAGAAACACTATATTCAATTAACTTTAAAATATTTGCAAAATCATTACAAAAATTGCGAAATGCAATTTCTTTAAAAGCACATGGTGTGGGCAACATAGAAGAGACAGACAACTGTATGATTAAATAACATTAAAACAAATAGCGAAATTCAATATTTTCGAAGAGCAACCTCTACATCACGGTCAAATTATAATTTCTAAGACTAAATGGAAGCATTTACAAGAATTGAAATCTGTGATTTCATCCAATTATCATTACTATTAGCATTTGAATTACGTGTACTATTTGCAAGTATACAAAAATCGTTGATACCGTAATACATTTTTTGTTCTACACATTATATCTAGGAACACCCACGTTCTTTTCAACGCATGTAAGTCTTGTATACAGAATCGCGACAAAATTTCTTTAATTTGGTTACCCACACTTAGTATTTCACACACTTAAAATTTCTGCGAATATAACCCTAGCCGTTTTTTTACTATTTAAAAGTAGACAGTTTGGCGTTTAGTTTCAATATATCTTTTAAATTGAATTGTGTTTAACATTTCTATTTTCAATATAAACTATCTGACCCCAGCAGACCTTGTCCTGCCCGATCTTTTCGGGATGTATTAGTCTGTTATTAAATGATATTTCATTCAAAATCGCATATATTCCTAGTTTGAGGAAAGTACAATACAGCGCATTTCAGTTAAATCGCTCTGCAAATGCGGATTTTGCAAAAAACTTGACCACTCTGGCATTCATCGCAATTTAAATAATTCTTAAACAAAGATGACCCCGAACCGAACCCAAGTGCAAATTTTAGCCAATTAGCTTTATAGTTTCGGAGATCATGAGTTAGTAACAAACATACGAGGATTTTTATATACAAAGATTTAAATTTGAACAAAAGCTGCTATACTTACCAATTCAACAAAACATAGACAATTTACGAAGGAAAAGGGGTTTATTTCAGAAATTCGCGTATAATGGATTACATATATTACATTGTTTGTAGCACATTGTAACAATATGTAGAACAATAATTTGCTGAATCCCAAAAATGTCACAATAAAATAGTTTTTTTTCCTTGCTCTCCTGAAAAATTGTTTTTTTTTTAATATAGCTACAACTGGATATAAGCCACCGATATATGTCTTCAGTTAGTTAATTTTCTCAATAAAAGAATGACACTGTTTTGTTTTTTTTTTTTGAAGTAGTCACATTTAGAAGATCTGATTTAAAACCTCGATATGTTATGGACGATCGATTTTATCGAGAAGAGCGCTTACAAACTTTTTAACTTTTAATTTCTGTTTTAAATTTTTTAGCTTTATTTTGTTCTCTAAATTAATAACAGTTGTTTTCACATATTTTGGTAAGATATCTGGTTTTGTATGTCCAACAACAAAACTTACTTAAAATAATTTACAGGCGAAGGAATATCTTCCATACTGCAGTAGTCAATGGAACTCATCGACCATTCTAACCCATTTACATATTTGTTTACAAAAGTCATTTTCTCCGTCCCTCTCTGCTTAGTTATCGGATTTCAGGTTGTTCGAAAACAATGTAATTCAGCGCAAAAGAGGAGCCGATCATATATGCCATCTGTATGTAACGTTATATTTCTCATGACATTTGTTTAAATGTAATAAGAATCTTAAACATAAATGACCACAAACCTAACCTAATTTTCACCTCCAAGTTAAATCAGGTTAGGTTAGGTTTGTGGTCATTTATGTTTAAGATTCTTATTACATTTAAATAAATAAATTTTAGAACATAATTTTAAATATATTGTTTACTAAATTTTCCATTTTTTACCAAGCTCGAAACATACTCGTAGACGAGTTATGTACATTTCAACATCTCTCTCAGAGAAGTCATTTATATCAGCTACTTGGACATGGGTTTTGCTCATATTCGCACAAGTGGGTATATAAAAATTATAGTAGAAGAGTGAAATTTGTTTTTTTTTGTAGTATATTATTTCAACACACAAATGTCATGAGAAATATAACGTTACATATATGAAATAGATAGCATATATGATCGGCTCCTCTTTTGCGCTGAATTACATTGTTTTCGAACAACCTGAAATCCGATAACTAAGCAGAGAGGGACGGAGAAAATGACTTTTGTAAACAAATATGTAAATGGGTTAGAATGGTTGATGAGTTCCATTGACTACTGCAGTATGGAAGATATTCTTTCGCCTGTAAATTATTTTAAGTACGTTTTGTTGTTGGACATATAAAACCAGATATCTTACCAAAATATGTGAAAACAACTGTTATTAATTTAGAGAACAAAATAAAGCTAAAAAATTTAAAACAGAAATTAAAAGTTAGAAAGTTTGTAAGCGCTCTTCTCGATAAAATCGATCGTCCATAACATATCGAGGTTTTAAATCAGATCTTCTAAATGTGACTACTTCAAAAAAAAAAAAAACAGTGCCATTCTTTTATTGAGAAAATTAACTAACTGAAGACATATATCGGTGGCTTATATCCAGTTCCCAGCAAAATTTCTCATTACCAAATAATCCGACGAGTAAGCAAAGTTCGATAATGGTAAGTACTTATTATTTAGCCACATTTCTCATTATTTTAACATGGGGATGTCATTGGAGGAAAGTACTTCCCAAAAGCATACAATAAAGTAGTATAATAAGTACTTATTTGTAGCAAAGGCATACCACATAAATATGTGCTTATATTTTCACAATTTTAAGTACATGGATAATGCATTACCAATAAGTTATAAAATAAGTAGTAGATGTGAAGAAATGGTCAAATTTCATCATGCCAGATTCGAATTTCTGAACCCAAACCCACATGTGATAAATTCTTCAACGGTCTAACATTATACGATATACGTAAATATTTATGGTATTTTCATTCAAATCTGCACGTATTATTTGAAAACATGTTGAAAAATAAATCTTGTACAATAACCTACATATATCCAAAATTGCATTATATCAAAAATTGCCAAAATGATTTTAATAGCAAAAATCACTTATTTTTATTGTTATTGGTAAGTCATTATTAAAAAGCCGAAAGTAATGCAGCGAATAACGAGATGTCATTATTTGGTAATGCAGGGAATAATGACAGGTACTTACCAAGATTTTGCTGGGTTGTAGCTATATTAAAAAAACAATTTTTCAGGAGAGCAAGGAAAAAAAACTATTTTATTGTGACATTTTTGAGATTCAGCAAATTTTTGTTCTACATATTGTTACAATGTGCTACAAACAATGTAATATAATCCATTATACGCGAAGTTCTGAAATAAACCCCTTTTCTTTCGTAAATTGTCTATGTTTTGTTGAAATGGTAAGTATAGCAGCTTTTGTTCAAATTTAAATCTTTGTATATAAAAATCCTCGTATGTTTGTTACTAACTCATGATCTCCGAAACTATAAAGCGAATTGGCTAAAATTTGCACATTGGGATCGGTTCGGGGTCATCCTTGTTTAAGAATTATTTAAATTGCGATGAATGCCAGAGTGGTCAAGTTTTTTGCAAAATCCGCATTTGCAGAGCGATTTAACTGAAATGCGCTGTATTGTACTTTCCTCAAACTAGGAATATATGCGATTTTGAATGAAATATCATTTAATAACAGACTAATACATCCCGAAAAGAACGGGCAGGACAAGGTCTGCTGGGGTCAGATAGTTTATATTGAAAATAGAAATGTTAAACACAATTCAATTTAGAAGATATATTGAAACTAAACGCCAAACTGTCTACTTTTAAATAGTAAAAAAACGGCTAGGATTATATTCGCAGAAATTTTAAGTGTGTGAAATACTAAGTGTGGGTAACCAAATTAAAGAAAATTTTGTCGCGATTCTGTATACAAGACTTACATGCGTTGAAAAGAACGTGGGTGTTCCTAGATATAATGTGTAGAACAAAATATTTATGACGGTATCAACGATTTTTGTATACTTGCAAATAGTACACGTAATTCAAATGCTTATATATGATAATAGTAATGATAATTGGATGAAATCACAGATTTCAATTCTTGTAAATGCTTCCATTTAGTCTTAGAAATTATAATTTGACCGTGATGTAGAGGTTGCTCTTCGAAAATATTGAATTTCGCTATTTGTTTTAATGTTATTTAATCATACAGTTGTCTGTCTTTTCTATGTTGCCCACACCATGTGCTTTTAAAGAAATTGCATTTCGCAATTTTTGTAATGATTTTGCAAATATTTTAAAGTTAATTGAATATAGTGTTTCTGCGTTACCCACATCATCTTCTTTTAATAGTTTGCATTTCGAGATTTTTTGCAATGTTTTTGTAAATATTTTAATGTATGGACATAGTGTTTTCTACCTTTTACGCGTTATACACTTCAAGTTGTTTTAAAAAATTGCATTTTGCGATTTTGTGAAATTTTTTTTTGTACACAGTGTTTTCTACTTTTCTGCGCTATCCATAGGTTTTCTCCTGTGTGCATTGGAAATGCATTCAGAGTTATAACTTTTTTAACTGGAATTCATAATAAAACTTTTACTCTAAATATTTTTTGATTTAAATATTTTGAAAATTAAATCATTTCCTCGTGTTATAGCGTATTTAGGTAATGTGGATTAGTAATGGATTCTGCAGTCAAAAGCACAAAATTATCGCGATTTTGCAATATACTTTAAGAAGTAGAGTCCATTCTTCACAGTGGGCATCTTAAACTTCCTTTAAGAAGGTTAATGAGTAATATACGGGATTGCAAAATACATCAAATTTGAAATTGTCTTCCGCGGTTTTCTCCAAATGTATTTATTTTGCAAAAATTTTGAATACAGAAATGTAATCAGATCAACAGGAAAAGTTCATACTACATCGAAAAATTTATTGTCAGCAATTTGGAAATGAAATAAAAAATGTAAATATAGCCTTTTTGTCTTCGTAAAAATACATAAAACAACATAGCAAAACAACAAAACGTTGAAAAGGCTTAAAACACATGTACACTGTAGCACAATCATGTAAAGCAGACGCATTTGTCATCAAAATCATGGATATAAGTCATCGATATGCTATCTTGATGGGATATTCTGTATTAAGTTTCATTTCCTTCAAACTAAGAATTTTTTAAAATTCAGTTTGTTGAAAGATCCTACAATCTCCGTCTTAGATTTCATGATATTCACCCAGCAAAATTTCTGATTACCAAATAATCCGACGAGTATGCAAAGTTCTATAATGGCAAGTACTTATTATATAGCCACTTTTCTCACTATTTTAACATGGACATGTCATTGGAGGAATGTACTTCCTCATGATTTTCATGATTTTAAGTACTTGAATAATGCATTACCAATAAGTTATAAAATATGTAGAAATGGCCGTTTAAACTGATTTTTTCCATATATTCGCGCATTTCAGTTTCCTCATTTCAAATTCAAATTTCTGAACCCAAACACCCCATGTGCAAAATTCTTCAATGATTTAACATAATATACCCAACCAAAATTTCTCATTACCAAATAATCCGACGAGTAAGCAAAGTTCGATAATGGTAAGTACTTATTATTTAGCCACTTTTCTCATTATTTTAACATGGGGATGTCATTGGAGGAAAGTACTTCCCAAAAGCATACAATAAAGTAACATAATAAGTACTTATTTGTAGCTCAATTTTATGTACTTGAATAATGCATTACCAATATGTTATAAAATAAGTAGTAGATATGTATAAATGATCATTTAAAATGATTTTTTGTATATTGTCGCGCATATTTCACGAAACAAACAATTTCCTCATACCAGATTCGAATTTCTGGTGTTTTCATTCAAATCTGCACGTATTGTTTGAAAACATGTTGAAATATAAATAAATCTTGTACTATAACCCACATATAGCCAAAATTGCATTATATTAAAATTTGCCAAAATGATTTTGATCACAAAAAAAACACTTATTTCTGTTATTATTGGTAAGTCATTATTAATAAGCCGAAAGTAATGCAGCGAATAATGAGATGCCATTATTTGGTAATGCAGGGAATAATGACAGGTACTTACCAAGATTTTGCTGGGACGTAATACGTAAATATTTTTGGTATTTTCATTCAAACCTGGGCGTGTTATTTGAAAACATATAAAATAATAAATAAATAAATCTTGTGCAATAACCCACATATAACCAAAATTGCATTGTATTAAAATTTGCCAAAATGATTTATTTATTATTGGTAAGTCATTATTAATTAGCCGAAAGTAATGCAGCGAATAATGAGATGTCATTATTTGGTAATGCAGGGAATAATGACAGGTACTTATCAAGATTTTTCTGGGTACTTTTCAAAGTGTGACACACAAAATTTGACGCTATTTATTTAAATTGATTGAGAGATCATTACCATATGATTCTCTTTGAAAGTAGTCTTCCACACAGTATCTCAATTCACTCCTCTCATAAAGACTTAGAAAAATGTTTGTGATTGAATTTGGAAGATTATAAATATTTAACAACAAACATGCCACCCATAGATAATAAGAAAACATGCCATGATGTTCAAATTACTTTGCAAAGTTAGTCAATAAATAAATATATACAAGCTGAAAAAAATCGCTTCTATAGTATATTGCCCCAAACATATTCTGCTGGAAATATACATATGTTTAGGGTACATTCGAAATATATTATTTTTTTTTTTGCACACAAAAAATTATATATTTTAGGAGGTGTTGCTCTAAACAAAGCATTCTCTCAATCCGAATATTATATTATTTTGGCTATTATTTCTGAAACAAAGATTTATTTGCATTTTCGTAATCAGAAAATAAGTATAACGATACATTAGTTGTCAGCCAAGTTTTAGGCTTTCAGTAACTCAAAGTACACTTTTTTGTTCGTAAAATGTTTTTGTTTGTTGAATGTTCGTATATTTTTTTTTTTGTTATTTAAATCGTATGACAGAATATGATGACTTGGTATAAATAGAAATTTATAATTAGTGCTTTAAAACTAATTTTATTCCCACTTATGTCATTTTAAATTTTAAGGTATAACCCGAAATCAATGTAAAACTAAAAATGAAATTCGAAACATCTGCAATGGTTTGCAATTGTTTTTAATTAAAACATATTTGGAGAAATTCCAAACAATACTTTTATTTGTATTTAAACACATATTTTATTTGAGAAAATTATTACGCAAGCATATATTGTAGTAATACATTAATATAGGTGTTTCAAATATATTTTATTGATTTTCAAATAAAATTTTATTTGCTCGAAAATATATATTTAAAAAATTTGTGTTCTAAAGGCTTAACACAGGAACAACCCCATCCACACACAAAATAGGCATATCAATGATCTAAGACACTATACCGTTTAAAAATAAAGCAACATAATCAAAATTACAACAAAATTACCACCCTTGAAGTTTGTTGTGAATCACAGCACAGTTATACATACATATCTCCCCCGACTGCACTAAACGACTATGAATTTCATCATATTATGTCATTTTCCTAGCAACCAGACACCCAATAGTCTGTCCGTCCGAAAGTCGGACTGAGGAGATGAAATTCCCCTAGCAACCAGCCACCCAATAGTCTGTCCGTCTAAAAGACGGACTGGGAATTCCTCTAAATCCATTCTTGAAAAATAATTGTAAACAAAATATCCAACGATCTAAATCCATCCCAAATGTAAAGAGCAATCAAAAGAACCTATGCTCGACATTACAAAATCGTTACAAATAAAACAAAATTAGAACCATGTTTACATTCGGCCCCAAAATGTTTCTCTTTGCAAACAGCCTTAGACATATAAAGCAGCATGCACAAAAAATTACAACAAAAAATGTCCAATACCAAACCAATATGCAAAAATGACAACAAAAAATTACACCTGAGCTATACACGGGAATCAATATGCGATCCCTTTAGGATGGGGCGTGATCTCAACTCACACCTCTCAATATTGATGGCAATAACAGCCAAATCACCCCACAACGTCGGAAAGAATCAGACACAGGACTAACTCCATCCAAACATAAAGAGCAAACAGAAAAAAAAAAACAAAATTTCCGTCACCACACAACAAACAGACCACACAAAACAGGCATATCAATGATCGAAGACACCATACCGTTTTAAAAATAAAGTAACATAATCAAAATTACAACAAAATTACCACCCTTGAAGTTTGTTGTTGTTCTCCCACGACCTCACTAAACCGACATAAATTTCATCATATTATGACATTTTCCTAGCAATCAGCCACCAAACAGTCTGTCCGTCCAAAAGACGGACTGAGAAGATGAAATTCCCCTAGCAACAAACCACCTAATAATCTGTCCGTCCAACAGACGGACTGAGAAGATGAAATTGCCCTAGAATGAAATTGCCCGGACTGAGATTTCCTCTAAATCCATTCTTGAAAATAAATCTAAACAAAATATTCAACGATCTAAATCCATCTCAAACATAAAGAGCAAACAGAAAAACCAATGCCTAGCGATATCTAAAAAAAAAAGCAATGCCTGGCGATTGCAAAATAAAACAAAATTCGAAAACTGTTTACATTCGTCTCCAAATTAGTCTATTTAAAAACTCGTGTTAGATACAAGACTATCTCCATCTCTAACATGAAGAGCAAAAAAAAACCCAATGCCTGGCGATACTAATTCATTACAAATAAAACAAAAAAACTAGCAACCGCCACCCAATAGCCTGTCCGTCGGAAAGACGAAATGAGAATTTCTTTAAGTCGGACTGAGAATTCCTTTAAAAAAATAAATGTAAGCAAATTATCCAAAGATCTAAATTCATCCCAAACATAAAGAGAAAACAGAAAAACCAATTCTCGACGTTACTTAATCGTTACAAATAAAACAAAATTATATCAGTGTTTACATTCGACCCCAAATTTTTCCTCTTTGCAAACAGGCTTAGACAAATAAAGCAACATACACAAAAATTACAAAAAAAATTCCTCATGAGCTATAAACACCGCATTGACAACCAATATGCGATCCCTTTAGGATGGGGCGAATCACAATATTCATGACAACAAAATATAGGACTTACTCCATCTCAAACAAAATAAGAAAAATGTTTACGTTCGTCTCCAAAATTATTCTATTTTCAGACAGCCTTAGACAAATGAAGCAACATACACAAAACACACGGCAACCAATATGCGATCCCTTAGGATGGGAGTGGGATCTCAATGCACATTAGGATGGGGGTGCGATCTAAAGTGGGATCTCAATACATTCCTGGTGGCTATAAAAATCTCATTAAATATCTGACACAAACACACGGTAACCAATATGCGATCCCTTAGGATGGGGTGGGATCTCAATACACATTGGGATGGGGGGTGCGATCTATATGTACACCTGATGGCTATAAAATCTCAGATATACCATTTATTCACACCTCTTGACATTAATGATCAATAAATCACACCTGCGGTGACATGCTGTCAAGGTGTTGACAGGTGTCACTATCTGAAACGAACAGTTCCCCTCTACTCCGATCGACTCAGAATCACTAGCTGAGTCGATTTAACCATGTCTGTCCGTCCGTCCGTCCGTCTGTCCATGTAAAGTTGTTCGTCGACTACAGGTCGCAATTTCACTACGATCGTTCTAAAATTTTGCAGTTTAGAGTATTTCGCAGCTGTTAAGATCCCTATTGAATTTGGTTGAAATCGGTTCAGATTTAGATATAGCTCCCATATATATCTTTCGTCCGATTTGGCCCTTTAGTTCTATAGAATCTGTATTTTACATCCAATCGTTTTGAAATGTAGAATGGTAGAGTTTCTTGATCCATGAACTAACATTGCCGAATTTGAATAAAATCGGTTAAGATTTAGCTATAGCTCCCATATATATGTTTCGTCCGATTTGGCCCTTTAGTTCTATAGAAGCTGTATTTTACATCCAATTGTTTTGAAATTTAGAATGGTAGAGTTTCTTGATCCATGAACCAACATTGCCGAATTTGAAGAAAATCGGTTAATATTTAGATATAGCTCCCACACATATCTTTCGTCCGATTTGACCCTTTAGTCCTATAGATGCTGTAGTTTACATCCAATCTTTTTTATACTCTACACCACACTGTGGTACAGGGTATTATGTAAGTATAAAATGTCACAAAAGTAAATTTATGTAAACAATTTATACATGAATTACAAAATTTATATTTCAGAGTTATTCAATATTACGAGAGTGGTGTAGGGTATTATATAGTCGGCCCCGCCCGACAATGTTCTAATAAAGACTATAGGCATGCCAAAGATGTATGGAATACATTCAAGAGCAAGACAATGAGGGATTATACAGAATTGTATCTAAAAGTAGATGTTCTGCTATTAACAGATGTATTTGAAAATTTTAAAAAAGTCTGCAAGGGGGTATACGGATTAGATGCAAGTCAGTACTATACTGCACCGGGGTTGACATGGGATGCCATGTTAAAATATTGCAATAAACCTTTAGAACTTTTAACAGATATAGATATGTACAACTTTTATAAACGGGGGATACGTGGAGGTCTAGTGGAATGTGTAACAAGATATTCCAAAGCAAATAATAAGTACTTGAAAGACTATAACAAAAATGAAAAATCTATATGTATATCTTCTTATATCTTCGTTGCTGATCAGTCGTAGTGAACGGACGTGTTTAGCACAGAGCGGATAGTTAAAATCTATTACGCCGCACCTATTACGCAATCGCAAAAAAAAGTCTGTACAAAGTCTGGAAGGCCTACATCGTAGTACCTATTACGGGCTAATACAGGCAAACAAAAATTGTTGACGGGGATGCCTTCGCGTTCCGATGGAGCGGGGTTCTCCAATCGTCCTACTGACCGTCCGTTGGTCTTGGCCACAGCCGACCACACCAAACATGGTGAAAATTTCCCCCCAGTACTCACAACAGGTGGGACGATGAGGGGAAAACGTGATGTCCGACCGTCAAAACGAAAGCATAATGAGCACCGGATAGCGCTCAGAGTTTTGACGAAGTTGGAGGCTGTTGAGGTTTCGGCTCTTACCGAAAAACAAAAAGAGTCACCTACCTGGGCTAAAGGCGTCATAGATGCAATCAGCCGGCTGAAAGAGCCACAAATTCATAATAAAGTCAAAAGAATCAGATCACCTGATGAACCCCTGCCTTCGAAAAAGGCAAGAGGTCCTAATGTCACCATCAACAGGACACTCACCAAGCCCTTCAATGAAGTGGCGAAGGAGAGTCTAGTGATGGCCGTTATAGACAGAAGTAGTGAGGATGGATCCATCCTCAAGGACAAATGAAGCCATGTGCAATCAGCCATTATGGCTCATTACCTCGATGTCCGTAGAGAAATGCCGGGCACACCACCAATCTGCAACGATGCAGGATGGCATCAGACGAGAGTAAAGCTCTTAAATTTCGGTGATGCCAGATCAGTAGACCTGTATAAGGCTGCTCTGAGTCGAGTGGGTGAGGTGTGGCCGGGTGCCCAGTTGTATGTTGTCGAAAAAAAACAACATCCCTAGTCACCCTAGAGCCATCACCTGGGTTACAGAAGAGCCCTCCAACCCGGCAGACGTATTAGAAATAATAAAAGATTCCAATCCTGGTCTGCCCGCCCATAATTGGAGAATCAGCAAGGTGGTAAAAAGCGGCAGGTCAATTTGATCCTTAACGCTTAATCCACCTCCCATATACAAAGTGCAAGTGCAACCCTACAGTATGGCTTCGAGACTATAGTCTTGAAGGTATACAAGCAGGATATAGTTCACACTGCGGAAGGTGAGTCGTCCACCGTGGTTGATACACAGTTTTCTGGAAGTGCGGGGGTATCCACGCCCATTATTTCTGGTGACTCCAACTCTAACAGAAGATCTGTAACGTCCTACTCTGAGGACGAAAGCTCCACTTCTGACACAGAGGGGCTGAGGGGAGTCTCCGGACTCTTTGACGCATCTGGCGGGGACACGCTTCTCGATGATACGGACAAGAGTTCGATAACACCCTTGTCGGGGTGGATGTTAATCTGTCAATTACCAATGATGGTAAGAATTTTACAGATTAACCTTCATCACGCTAAAGCAGCCTCAGGGGCTCTATTGCTGCGCCTGTCCACAGGTGCAGTAGACATCGTCCTGATAAAGGAGCCCTACGCAGTGGGAGGAAGGGTGTGCGGTATAGTGATAGGTTTGTACTCAATTATATGGACACTGATTCCTTTATTTACTCAATTTTTACGGACGACTACTATGCAGATATTAGAAATTATTTAGAAGAGTTCTTTGACACTTCGGATTATCCTGAGGATAACATTTTTGGTTTCTCACTGATAAATAAAAAGAAAATAGGTTTTATGAAAGATGAGAATTATGGGAAAATAATGAAGGAATTTGTTGGTTTGCGATCTAAAATGTATTCGATAAGCGTTGAAGATGGAGAGGAGATAAAAAAATCCAAAGGTGTCAAAAAATGTGTAATAAATAAGTATAATATTGATACCTATAAAGATTGTTTGTTTAATAAACAAATTTTTTATGATAGTATGTTAACTTTTGAGTCAAAGCTGCATCAAATTTATACTACCCAATTTAATAAGGTAATTTTAAGTAACGCTGACGACAAGAGAAAAATTAAAAGTGATGGTATAAATACTTATGCTTGGTATCATAACAAGATAATCCCGTATATGAATTAGATATGCTACTTTTAGATATACAAAAACTTCAACAAACTTGACCACACTGTGGTACAGGGTATTATAAGTTTGTTTCACGGCAGATGTTTGTAACACCTAAAAATAACACAGCTAGGCCCACCTTAAAGTATACCGATCGACTCAGAATCACTAGCTGAGTCGATTTAACCATGTCTGTCCGTCCGTCCGTCCGTCTGTCCATGTAAAGTTGTTCGTCGACTACAGGTCGCAATTTCACTACGATCGTTCTAAAATTTTGCAGTTTAGAGTATTTCGCAGCTGTTAAGATCCCTATTGAATTTGGTTGAAATCGGTTCAGATTTAGATATAGCTCCCATATATATCTTTCGTCCGATTTGGCCCTTTAGTTCTATAGAATCTGTATTTTACAACCAATCGTTTTGAAATGTAGAATGGTAGAGTTTCTTGATCCATGAACTAACATTGCCGAATTTGAATAAAATCGGTTAAGATTTAGCTATAGCTCCCATATATATGTTTCGTCCGATTTGGCCCTTTAGTTCTATAGAAGCTGTATTTTACATCCAATTGTTTTGAAATTTAGAATGGTAGAGTTTCTTGATCCATGAACCAACATTGCCGAATTTGAAGAAAATCGGTTAATATTTAGATATAGCTCCCACACATATCTTTCGTCCGATTTGACCCTTTAGTCCTATAGATGCTGTAGTTTACATCCAATCTTTTTTATACTCTACACCACACTGTGGTACAGGGTATTATGTAAGTATAAAATGTCACAAAAGTAAATTTATGTAAACAATTTATACATGAATTACAAAATTTATATTTCAGAGTTATTCAATATTACGAGAGTGGTGTAGGGTATTATATAGTCGGCCCCGCCCGACAATGTTCTAATAAAGACTATAGGCATGCCAAAGATGTATGGAATACATTCAAGAGCAAGACAATGAGGGATTATACAGAATTGTATCTAAAAGTAGATGTTCTGCTATTAACAGATGTATTTGAAAATTTTAAAAAAGTCTGCAAGGGGGTATACGGATTAGATGCAAGTCAGTACTATACTGCACCGGGGTTGACATGGGATGCCATGTTAAAATATTGCAATAAACCTTTAGAACTTTTAACAGATATAGATATGTACAACTTTTATAAACGGGGGATACGTGGAGGTCTAGTGGAATGTGTAACAAGATATTCCAAAGCAAATAATAAGTACTTGAAAGACTATAACAAAAATGAAAAATCTATATGTATATCTTCTTATATCTTCGTTGCTGATCAGTCGTAGTGAACGGACGTGTTTAGCACAGAGCGGATAGTTAAAATCTATTACGCCGCACCTATTACGCAATCGCAAAAAAAAGTCTGTACAAAGTCTGGAAGGCCTACATCGTAGTACCTATTACGGGCTAATACAGGCAAACAAAAATTGTTGACGGGGATGCCTTCGCGTTCCGATGGAGCGGGGTTCTCCAATCGTCCTACTGACCGTCCGTTGGTCTTGGCCACAGCCGACCACACCAAACATGGTGAAAATTTCCCCCCAGTACTCACAACAGGTGGGACGATGAGGGGAAAACGTGATGTCCGACCGTCAAAACGAAAGCATAATGAGCACCGGATAGCGCTCAGAGTTTTGACGAAGTTGGAGGCTGTTGAGGTTTCGGCTCTTACCGAAAAACAAAAAGAGTCACCTACCTGGGCTAAAGGCGTCATAGATGCAATCAGCCGGCTGAAAGAGCCACAAATTCATAATAAAGTCAAAAGAATCAGATCACCTGATGAACCCCTGCCTTCGAAAAAGGCAAGAGGTCCTAATGTCACCATCAACAGGACACTCACCAAGCCCTTCAATGAAGTGGCGAAGGAGAGTCTAGTGATGGCCGTTATAGACAGAAGTAGTGAGGATGGATCCATCCTCAAGGACAAATGAAGCCATGTGCAATCAGCCATTATGGCTCATTACCTCGATGTCCGTAGAGAAATGCCGGGCACACCACCAATCTGCAACGATGCAGGATGGCATCAGACGAGAGTAAAGCTCTTAAATTTCGGTGATGCCAGATCAGTAGACCTGTATAAGGCTGCTCTGAGTCGAGTGGGTGAGGTGTGGCCGGGTGCCCAGTTGTATGTTGTCGAAAAAAAACAACATCCCTAGTCACCCTAGAGCCATCACCTGGGTTACAGAAGAGCCCTCCAACCCGGCAGACGTATTAGAAATAATAAAAGATTCCAATCCTGGTCTGCCCGCCCATAATTGGAGAATCAGCAAGGTGGTAAAAAGCGGCAGGTCAATTTGATCCTTAACGCTTAATCCACCTCCCATATACAAAGTGCAAGTGCAACCCTACAGTATGGCTTCGAGACTATAGTCTTGAAGGTATACAAGCAGGATATAGTTCACACTGCGGAAGGTGAGTCGTCCACCGTGGTTGATACACAGTTTTCTGGAAGTGCGGGGGTATCCACGCCCATTATTTCTGGTGACTCCAACTCTAACAGAAGATCTGTAACGTCCTACTCTGAGGACGAAAGCTCCACTTCTGACACAGAGGGGCTGAGGGGAGTCTCCGGACTCTTTGACGCATCTGGCGGGGACACGCTTCTCGATGATACGGACAAGAGTTCGATAACACCCTTGTCGGGGTGGATGTTAATCTGTCAATTACCAATGATGGTAAGAATTTTACAGATTAACCTTCATCACGCTAAAGCAGCCTCAGGGGCTCTATTGCTGCGCCTGTCCACAGGTGCAGTAGACATCGTCCTGATAAAGGAGCCCTACGCAGTGGGAGGAAGGGTGTGCGGTATAGTGATAGGTTTGTACTCAATTATATGGACACTGATTCCTTTATTTACTCAATTTTTACGGACGACTACTATGCAGATATTAGAAATTATTTAGAAGAGTTCTTTGACACTTCGGATTATCCTGAGGATAACATTTTTGGTTTCTCACTGATAAATAAAAAGAAAATAGGTTTTATGAAAGATGAGAATTATGGGAAAATAATGAAGGAATTTGTTGGTTTGCGATCTAAAATGTATTCGATAAGCGTTGAAGAGGGAGAGGAGATAAAAAAATCCAAAGGTGTCAAAAAATGTGTAATAAATAAGTATAATATTGATACCTATAAAGATTGTTTGTTTAATAAACAAATTTTTTATGATAGTATGTTAACTTTTGAGTCAAAGCTGCATCAAATTTATACTACCCAATTTAATAAGGTAATTTTAAGTAACGCTGACGACAAGAGAAAAATTAAAAGTGATGGTATAAATACTTATGCTTGGTATCATAACAAGATAATCCCGTATATGAATTAGATATGCTACTTTTAGATATACAAAAACTTCAACAAACTTGACCACACTGTGGTACAGGGTATTATAAGTTTGTTTCACGGCAGATGTTTGTAACACCTAAAAATAACACAGCTAGGCCCACCTTAAAGTATACCGATCGACTCAGAATCACTAGCTGAGTCGATTTAACCATGTCTGTCCGTCCGTCCGTCCGTCTGTCCATGTAAAGTTGTTCGTCGACTACAGGTCGCAATTTCACTACGATCGTTCTAAAATTTTGCAGTTTAGAGTATTTCGCAGCTGTTAAGATCCCTATTGAATTTGGTTGAAATCGGTTCAGATTTAGATATAGCTCCCATATATATCTTTCGTCCGATTTGGCCCTTTAGTTCTATAGAATCTGTATTTTACATCCAATCGTTTTGAAATTTAGAATGGTAGAGTTTCTTGATCCATGAACTAACATTGCCGAATTTGAATAAAATCGGTTAAGATTTAGCTATAGCTCCCATATATATGTTTCGTCCGATTTGGCCCTTTAGTTCTATAGAAGCTGTATTTTACATCCAATTGTTTTGAAATTTAGAATGGTAGAGTTTCTTGATCCATGAACCAACATTGCCGAATTTGAAGAAAATCGGTTAATATTTAGATATAGCTCCCACACATATCTTTCGTCCGATTTGACCCTTTAGTCCTATAGATGCTGTAGTTTACATCCAATCTTTTTTATACTCTACACCACACTGTGGTACAGGGTATTATGTAAGTATAAAATGTCACAAAAGTAAATTTATGTAAACAATTTATACATGAATTACAAAATTTATATTTCAGAGTTATTCAATATTACGAGAGTGGTGTAGGGTATTATATAGTCGGCCCCGCCCGACTTTAGCCTTTCCTTACTGGTTTTAAATTTTAAAACAATTTTATTGACTTTTCATTTTCATAATTGTAAGCATAAGGGTAAGTATAAGTATTTCTCTTATTATACCCTACACCACACTATGGTACAGGGTATTATAAGTTTGTTTCACGGCAGATGTTTGTAACACCTGAAAATAACACAGCTAGACCCAACTTAAAGTATACCGATCGACTCAGAATCACTAGCTGAGTCAATTTAAGCATGTCTGTCCGTCCGTCCGTCCGTCTGTCCATGTAAAGTTGTTCGTCGACTACAGGTCGCAATTTCACTCCGATCGTTCTGAAATTTTGCAGTTTAGAGTATTTCGCAGCTGTTAAGATCGCTATTGAATTTGGTTGAAATCGGTTCAGATTTAGATATAGCTCCCATATATATATTTCGTCCGATTTGGCCCTTTAGTCCTATAGAAGCTGCATTTTACATTCAATCCTTTTGAAATTTAGAATGGTAGAGTTTCTTGATCCATGAACCAACATTGCCGAATTTGAAGAAAATCGGTTAAGATTTAGCTATAGCTCCCATATATATGTTTCGTCCGATTTTGCTCTTTAGTCCTGTAGAAGCTGTATTTTACATCTAATCGTATTGAAATTGAGAATGGTAGAGTTTCTTGATCCATGAACCAACATTGCCGAATTTGGAGAAAATCGGTTAAGATTTAGCTATAGCTCCCATATATATGTTTCGTCCGATTTTGCTCTTTAGTCCTGAAGAAGCTGTATTTTACATCCAATCATTTTGAAATTTAGAATGGTAGAGTTTCTTGATCCATGAACCAACACTACCGAATTTGAAGAAAATCGGTTAAGATTTAGCTATAGCTCCCATATATATGTTTCGTCCGATTTGGCCCTTTAGTTCTATAGAAGCTGTATTTTACATCCAATCGTTTTGAAATTTAGAATGGTAGAATTTCTTGATCCATGAACCAACATTGTTGAATTTGAAGAAAATCGGTAAAGATTTAGCTATAGCTCCCATATATATGTTTCATCCGATTTGGCTCTTTAGATCCAATCGTTTTTATACCCTACACCACACTGTGGGTATTATTTAAGTATAAAATGTCCCAAAAGTAAATTTATGTAAACAATTTATACATGAATTACAAAATTTATATATCAGAGTTATTCAATATTTCGAGAGTGGTGTAGGGTATTATATAGTCGGCCCCGCCCGACTTTAGCCTTTCCTTACTGGTTTTAAATAATTTTGCGAACAATTCCAGTCAAGGGGCTATATTCTACCAAGCGATCGTGAATAATTAGACAGTAAGCTGCTGTGTTGAGGAATGGCTGTGCCGGTCTCAAACTGAATCTTTAAATCAATCGGGCCACTTTGGGCCCTTTGTGTCCGACGGAAAACCAAACAATTCCATAGCATGATCTGACCGTTTGGCGCTAGTGTCCGACAGACAGACGGACAACCAAACACATAGCATGACGCACTCATGATGTGGGTAATGATTGCGGAGTTTTTAATTGGTAAATTCAGATAACAAGTGCCACAACATGGTTTGCATAATGTGATTATATATGCTACAATGTTGTGCTGCGTAAAGAACTCGGTCTGGTTTTCATTTTGTTTGTTTGTTTTGAAAAGGCCAATATTTGCAGATCGCCAAAATGTATGGAATCGCCAGGCGATCACCCACCAAATGTATTGACTTGGCATGGGCAGACGGATTGCCTGGAAAGACCATTGAATAAAACTAAGACGGGACAGACAAACCAACAGCCTGACACGGACAGACAGACTGGCACGAACGACGGACTGGTGGGGAACTGTTGACAGACCCGTGTGTTTATGTCTGTCAACAGTTACCAGGAAAGACCATTGAATAAAACTAAGATGTGGACGGACATACAAATGGCCTGACACGGACAGACAGACTGGTGAGGAACCGTTGACACACATACACGCATACCATGCGTGTATATGTGGTTCTACAATCAACCATACGTAGATATACAGCAAAGCCCAGCTGCGGACTCACAATGTGATTCTAGAATCAACCATACCTAGATGTACAGCAAAGCCCAGCCGCAGAATCACATATCAATGAGTCATGCAGATCTCAAGGTTACTTCAAAGTCCAAGTTCAATGAACTCACAAATACATAAACATAAACACCGATTCAAACCTACAGAACGACAGGCGACCACCCACGACGTGGTCAAATAGCATCAAATTACATTGGAATTCACACACATACACACGCAAAAAAATCGACGATGATCTCAGAATTCACACATACATACGCATAAAATGCACACAGACTTCAGAATTCACACATACATACACATAAAATGAACGCTGACGTCATCAGACCACCCACGACGTGGCCAAATTACACTCTTTTCAAATTACACTTTTGCTCTATCATTTCTCTAGAGGGGACCATGGTCCCTCTAGCGAAGTGAGAGAGCGCTCCCTCAACCAACCAACAAATTCCTTCATTATTTTCCCACAATTCTCATCTTTCATAAAACCTATTTTCTTTTCATTTATCAGTGGGAAACCAAAAATGTTATCCTCAGGATAATCCGAAGTGTCAAAGTACTCTTCTAAATAATTTCTAATATCTTCATAGTAGTCGTCCGTAAAAATTTAGTAAATAAAGGAATCAGTGTCCATATAATTGAGTACAAACCTATCACCAAATATTGTTGGCATGACGTTATAATGGAAGTCATACATTTTTCATTTTGAAAGCTCAAGAATACAAAATCCTAAATATATTGGTTTATTGTAGCAAGTCTTTACTCTACTCATTTCAATAGCCACCATATCTTCTGAAAATATGGATAGACTATGGAAATTTGGTGTCGAAATCCAGTCTTGAGCTCCTAAATGGTTTCGGTTAGTTCGAGTCCAGTTGGTAACAATCTTTACGTCTCTTCTCTTATCAACATTTTCCATTGTTTTCCCAAATACAGCATTATTCATAAGTTTAAAAAAATTCTTTTCAAAATTATTCTTTGCTTCCATCCTTTTTGTTGTATTCAAATCTATATATTATTTTCGCCATGGTTCTTGATTAAATTTTAAAATCCTATGGACTTTTTCTAAAACTAATCCATTTCTTAAAAATTGCTGTAAATTTCTTGCATCTATAAAATAATTACGTTTTGGTGCAAAATCTGTTATTAACTTTGCACATTTAGAATCGCCAACTTTTTTAATTTCGGGGCAAAATGTAAGATCATTGTGCAAATCATGTTTTTCAGGTGGACAGATTATGTCAACCTCATATGTATGACCAACAGACCCATTGACATCCATTTTGGTTCTAATGTATTCTGGATCACTTTCTTTAATTAAATGTTCCCATGTAAGCCATTCGAATCCGCCAAATGGTAGAGGTTGGGACATTGTCCAACCATAAAGATTATTGAAATCATTATATATAGTATATATAGATTTTTCATTTTTGTTATAGTCTTTCAAGTACATATTATTTGCTTTGGAATATCTTGTTACACATTCCACTAGACCTCCACGTATCCCCCGTTTATAAAAGTTGTACATATCTATATCTGTTAAAAGTTCTAAAGGTTTATTGCAATATTTTAACATGGCATCCCATGTCAACAAATACATCTGTTAATAGCAGAACATCTACTTTTAGATATAATTCTGTATATTCCCTCATTGTCTTGCTCTTGAATGTATTCCATACATCTTTGGCATGCCTATAGTCTTTATTAGAAAATTGCTTATTATTTAATTTGTTGTAAAATGCGCTCCTGTGTGGAAGTCTAGTTTCGTCAAGTTTTTCAAATGAATCCAAGTATTCGTATGGAAAAACATCTTTTCTCTTGAGAAGATTAAACTCATTCAGTTCTTTGTACTCTATTCTAACAGTATTTAACTGATCATCAGTAAGATTATTGGCTAACGAATCTAAGCTGTCGGCCATAAAAAGTATGGTATCTAAAAATCTAAGCTCTAACTTATACCCATCACTTATTTTTGTAAAATGATATAGAGAAAGGTAAACTTCTTTATTTAGGGGGATTACCTTTATATTCATCGAAATTTCACCCAACTCCTTTTTAAACAGATGAGAATCGTAGTGAGAATAATTATGGAAATAAATCGGAATAAATTTAGGTACCTGATACTTTAATTTGCAAATATTGTGGGCAGGACCCCTATATTTCCCCGTTATGCGACAATGATCTCTTACTCTATCTTTGTTTCATGGTTTGCTACAAATGTGACAGTTTTTAGCGTTACGGAAAGAAAACTTTTCCAAAGGTGTCAATGGTTCCATTTCTTTCTTATTTGTTAAATAATTATTATAGATTTCCTGACAGTCTTCAGTAATACTTTGAGCAAACTTTTTTGGTGCGTCCCTACCTGTATACATTTTAAATTTACTTAAACTATCATCAAAATTAAATTTAATTTGATACCCAAAAGCACATGGTATATGCTTTTGGGTATATGTTGTTTTTGAGCTTACTTTAGAATTCAGCTTCTACAATACGCATTCGATATCTGCATACACGACCCATGGAACATCCATTTGTCGTTGGTGATCCTTAAATTCTACAACTGCCTTATCAGGCATCGGCATTATGGTTACCACCCTGCTTTATGTTTTTCCATTGTATTATCTTCATGTGTGTATTGAAGACATGTGTTGCAAAAACAATAGTTGTTTACAATGTTTTGTAGTCTGGCTCCTTAAAAGTCTGTAAAGAACAAAGTTTTATAATTAAGAATTTGAAATAAAATATACAGGGTTGTTGTGGAATCCGATTGTTGTCGGAATCGGAATTGAAACCGAGAAAGAAAATAACTTTGGTTTCACAAAAGGTTATTTTTTTCGATTTAAATTCCAATTCGAACAACAGTCGAATTCCACGACGAGAAAAAAAATAAATTTTGTGTCACAGAAAGTTATTTTTTTTCTCGATTTCAATTCCGATTCCGACAGTAATCGGATTCCACAACAACCCTGATAATTGTCATTTATGTTTACCTTGATATATTCTTTATAAAGATGTAGTGATGTCCCTCAGCATTCTCCAGCAGAATTAAATTTATATGATGTTTCTTCTCTTTTTTGGTTATGTAGAATGGTCCGACGATTTCAATCTGTTCATCATCGAACCCAAACACATTTACGCTAATCTCATCATTGTTATTTTCAAATATGTTTATGTCTTTAAGATTCATTGGAAATTGCAATGAACTAAAGTTTAATACAATGTTATTTTGTAATGTAATAACTTGTTCTTTAATGTCACGAATATTGTATGAACTACATCTTTGAGGATGATCCATTTCTGTGGTATCCATACCAGAAATTATTGCCCACTTGAAGCAATTTTCGTCATCATTTTGTACATTTATATAAGCTTTACGCTTTTTTAGATTATCTGGTATGGGCATCCATTTGGCACCCTTTACTAAAGAGGATTTATAAATACTGAGTTCCGCTCTCACAATTTTTACTAAAGTCCATCCAGAATCTCTCTCTTGGAATTCACTAATTTTTGTAAAAATTTTTCTCACTTGCTTGCAGATCTCTTCCTCTAAGTAACCCCCTTGGTGAGCAGGTTAATTTTTGCTGCATGTATCATTATATCATAGTCCATTTTCTCTCCTCCCATCTTCATGTACTCTGCAACTATTTTATGCTCCTCCAGTTTTGTTTCAAGTCGCTCTTTTATAATAGCCATAATTTCAGTCATAAAGTCTTCAAACATAATGTGTGATTTTGTGTTTGGAATTCCATATGTTGCTAAGTTATTTTTAAATGCTGTATCCATTAAGTAATATGGGGCTTCCGAGACTCTATTCTCTAAAATTTCTTGTATATCATAATTTTTGTTTGCAGACAAATCCATATCTTCACTTAAGTCGTCTACCGACTCTTCTTCTTCTTCATGATGATTTTCCCGTTGATCATTCTGATTATTTTCGGTTTGGTTATATACATCCTTCTGCTGAAGTTGTTGTACTTGTTGCTGATTAGTTGGATAATTATAAAAATATTGTGGGTGAAGAATGGATTGTTGATTGGGCTGCTGATGAGGTTGCTCATAAGACTGCTGATAGGGTTGTTGATAGGACTGCTGATAGGGTTGCTGATATTCATAAGGATTTATCTGGTTAAAGCCTTGTCCATAAATTTGTTGCGGGGGGTTTGTGAGAGGAAATGTATAGTTAGGGTTTTTAACGGGGTAAACTGGTTGGTAAAGCATTTGATTTTCAGGTTGTTGATAAAAGTAGGGATGTTGGTATCCCCCATAAATACTATGGTTTTGCATTTGATTCTGTAGATAATTGTAATAGGATTGTTGTGCTATATAAATTGTTGCAGCTGTTGACGTTGTTGAATTATTCGAGACTGCCTATTTTTTTCTTGTCTCATTTTATTTTCCTTTAATACCGTAGAACGTTCTGCACCACTGTGAGAAATGTTGTAATGCATTTTTAATGCATATGAGTTATGAAACATTTTTTGACATATATAGCAACGTTTGTGCGATTTCATATGACGTTGCATTTTTTCTTTGTTGTTGAACAATACTTTACAGAAAGTGCAAGCAATATTACTCGAAGCCATTTTTTATTATTCTTTCAAACTTTTTAAAACACATTGTAGAACTCACTGGACTCACACTTTGTTAATCACAAAACTATGATTGGGGATCAAACGCACAAGACCTTGATTGCTAGAGGTACAGAAAAGTACTAACATACAACTTGACATTTTTTAATAAATATGTGATCCGTATTCTATAGTTGTTTACAATAAAAGTAATGTAGGGCCATGATTGAACATATTTTTGTTTCTTATTTGCATAAAAATGCTGAACAATCGGAAAATTTTTTACAGATCAAGAATAAATACAAGTACAGTCCTGCACTAAACCGCTATGAATTTCATCATATGATGAAATTCCCCCTAGCAACCAGCCACGCAATTCGGACGGACAGACGTCCGTCCGAAGTACTGACCGATAATTCTTCCAAATCCATTCTTGAAAAATACATGTAAACAAAATATCCAACGATCCAGATCCTCACCGCCCCAAATTCTAATCTAAACAAAATCCTCAGCAGGCTGCCGGCAAAACGATAGCGACAACGCTCGATTCATCTTAAAGATGTGTTACATATATCTATGTGTGCGGGCGTGTGTGTGTGTATTTACATACATTTGTACCTTGTACTTGTTGCACAGTACCAGAGCTCAGAACATATGAACATTAATTTTTACGAGCTTGTGTCGGACCCCGCAAAATATAAAATAAACAATCGATCCTTAAGCGCACACTCCACGATCGGTACATTTGGTTGGGTTGTATTTTGTATGATATGATATTTTTTACTTCAAACAACGCTATTTTTATACATCTTTTTACATTTCATTCACAATAAACTACAAATATAACACAATAACCCTATCCTAACCCTAATAAAACTCTAAAACTCTAAGTAATTGTAATCTTCCAACAGCTTTTTATAAAAATGTATTTATTCTCTATTATTGAACGGTATGAATACGAATGAATAATAATGATTCACAAAAATGAAAATAGTATACAGTTTGTTAAAAATTATTTCAATGACATATTGATGAGAAAATATTTCATAAACAAGTAGTTTGTATTTCCAATATTCCCCCACTCCTATTTAGCTTCTCTTCTATCTCTTTCATAAATTCGTTTCGAGCGTCTGGGGGTAAATTGTTGTTGCCGTTTTTCACTGCGCCTCTTCATAAATATATCATGTGTGTCAACATAGTCTTCAGCACTTCTCGTTACACTCGTAGGAAAACTAACATTATCGGCATTTTGAGGAATTGCAGACGACACTATTGGTCCTGATGCTTGATCAAATGCCTGTATATTTGTAGTATTATTTGACCTGTTGGTTGATTCGTTAATTGGAAAATGTTCTATATTTTGTGGCTGTCTTGGCTCATGAATAACAGGGTTATTTGGAAGTAATATGTCGATATCAATATTTCTTGCCCGTGGTAATTGTAATTGATTGGAAATTTGATTATCATAAGTAGTTTCAGTTCTAATTTTGATTTGATTTTGATGTCTTCTTATCAATCCGTGTACTGTTTCTATTAAGTACATAAATTTTCCAATATTTTGCTTTACCTCTCCCTGTATCCAACGTTTATCACCTGAAAAATTTCGTACGTACACTTTTTGACCAATATTAAATTTTGAAGAACAATTTGGGGTAACGTGTTTAACCGGAAACATTGCTGTTAAAATTGAACGAGGTTGACGACCGTGTAATAACTCCGCTGGTGATTTTCCTGTAGTTGGGTTTGGGGTTGATCTGTATGTCACCAAGCCTGCTCCTGATTTGATTGTTCTTTATATAGTTTATAAAAATTGGACTTGAAAGTTCGAACAAAACGTTCGGTCAACCCATTCGATGTTGGATGAAATGGGGCTGTTGTTAAATGTTCTATTGCGTTTACTTGACAAAACCTTTTAAATTCAGACGATGTGAATTGTGTGCCATTGTCGCTAACTATGGTACGTGGTAAACCCTCAATAGCAAAGATATTCTGCAGCGCTATTATAGTTGATGCTGACGTGGCTGCCGATACCAGCCTTACGAATGGAAATTTGGAATATGAGTCTACTACAATAAGCCACATCTTATTGAAGAACGGGCCTGCAAAATCTATGTGAATCCTTTCCCATGGATGTTCAGCTTCGGGCCAAGACGAAAATGTTTGTTTTGGATTCACTCCGTTTTCTTGGCATATGGTACAATTTTTAGAAACTTTCTCGATTTCCTGATCGATATTTGGAAACCACACATACCTTCTAGCTAGCTGCTTCATTCTACATGAGCCCCAATGTCCTTCATGCAGCATATTCAAAACTTTTGAACGAAGTGTGTTTGGAACAATGACACGGGAATAATCATTATGCAGAAGAAGTACACCATTTTCAATGGATATCGAATGTCGTCTATCAAAGTATGGTTTTAAGGAGTCATCTATGTTCTTTTCTGGCCAACCATTCATTACATAATTGGTGACAACTTGTAGTATTTTATCTTCTTTTGTATAGGATGATACAACTTCCGCATCAATAGGACATTCTTTCAAAATTGTGCTATATATTTCATTAATATATATTATGTCAGATTCATTTTTATCAAATTCAGTATCGTCACCCATTGGCAATCTCGATAACGCGTCAGCATTTGCATGATGAGAGGTTGCTTTATACTTTATTGAATAATCATAAGCTTGTAGAGTAATGGCCCAGCGTTGGAGCCGATGCAATGTCATCACAGGAAGTTTTTTGAATGGATGAAATAGTGTCGTAAGAGCCTGGTGATCTGTTACTAATTCAAAGTGTCTGCCATAGAGATACTGATGAAATTTTGTCACTCCGAAAATTATAGAAAGGGCTTCTTTTTCTATTTGAGAATAGTTGCTTTGGGCAGGATTGAGAGTCTTTGATGCAAAACATATTGGCTTTTCAGAACCATCGGGAAATCTGTGGGACAAAACGGCTCCGATTCCGCGGCTTGACGCATCAGTTGCAAGGATAATAGGATATTTATCATCATAATGAACTAATTTTGTAACATTCGAAATATTTTGCTTCAATATTCTAAATGCAGTTTCCTGTCTATCACCCCAAACAAAATTTGCATTTGATTTACGTAGTTCGTTTAATGGCGCTGCCGTCTTTGCAAAATTATGAATGAATTTGTTGTAGTAATTTATTTTTCCTATGAATGCTTCCAATTCTTTTATATTCGAGGGCCTCGGCATATGATGAATGGCTTCCAATCGTTTTTCTGAAGGTTTGATACCCTCACAATCAATGATGTGACCGACATATTCCACTGAAGATTTTGCAAATACACACTTTTCAACTTTACATTTCAGTCCGTTAGATTTCAGTTTTCTAAGAACGTTAATCAAGTTGTGAATATGTTCATCATTTGTACTGCCTGTTACAATCTGCTAAAATCTCCTCCATGAATCTTTGAAATATTGCGGGTGCGCTTGAAATTCCAAAAGGCATACGTTTGTACCGATATAAACCAAAAGGGGTATTTATTACCATCAATTTCTTTGATGTTTCAGATAATTCAATCTGCAAATACGCATCACTCAGATCTATTTTAGAAAAATATTGACCTCCTTGGAGTTTATGAAACAGGTCTTCAATTCGGGGTATTGGATATCTTTCAATTTCAATCTGAGAATTTAAAGTTGCCTTAAAATCCGCACATATTCGTATGGAACCATTAGGTTTTTTTACCACAACAATTGGGGAAGCCCATTCACTTGTATTTACTGACTCTATGACACCATTAGAGACAAGACGATCAATCTCATACCGAACTTGGTCGTATAAAGCAAAGGGTATATTATATGGCTTCATAAATTTCGAAACTGAATTGGACTTTAAATTGATGTTAGCCTTAAAAGTCCTACATTGACCAAGTCCTTCAGAAAAAAATTCATTGAAATCCTTTACAACGTTGTTTAGCCCATGTTCCAAATTCTCTCGAGGGTCACTTTCTACTTGCAAGCAATTTTCATTCAATAAGTCATTATAGGGACATCTCACCTCAAACCCAAATCTTTTGAACCAGTCGTATCCAAATATATTAGTAGCATGTTCCATGTTAACGACATACAGCACTAAATTTCGCTTTTGATTGCCAATCTCTATCTCGACATTCACCATTCCTTTTAGAGGTAATATAGCTCCACCATACGATTTCAACGTTTTATTACTGGGAGTGCACATCGGCAGTTCTAATTCTCTGTATACTTCTAATCCAATCAGAGAGCATGATGCTCCCGTGTCTAATTGAAATACCAAATTTTTGTTATTTACCTTAATTTCAATCAAAAGTTTTTCGCCACCGACATTATTAATTGTCTCGATTGCTTCTACTTGACTTATAGAAGTTTCCTCTAAGGATGTTTCTTGGATCTGACGAATATTTTCACGATTATCTTGCGATTGACATACCTTCGATATATGACCCAATTTGTAGCACCTATTGCACTTGGTTTTGTTCTTGAAATGATAACAATTAATTCTCTGATGAGACTTACCACATCCTGGACAAGACTGCATGGTTTTTGTAGATAATCGACCTTGTGATAGATTTTGTGAAGTCGATAAACGCTGAACAGCATGAACATTACTTTGTAATTCCGTTGAATTCCCTATTTCTTCAGACGCTTTCACTGTTGCTTCGAAAATTGAACAAATTTGCAATACCTCTTCTAATGTTGGATTTGACTTTTGAAGACAAGCCGACCAGACTTTCTCGTGTGGTGTGTATAAAACAATCATATCCCTTATTTTATTATCGACGTATGATTCTTTACATCTTTCATTCTCACATGTGAAACTGCAATCTCTTGCCGCTCCTCTTAAATCTGCAGCAATCTGCGTGCTTTTGGTTATCCTTCATTCTCATGTGGTTATAAAATTTGAAACGGGCCGCTAAAATGTGTTGTTTTTTCATGAAGTGATCATCTAATGCAGAGATTAACTGTTTATATGTCTTTTCTTCAGCCTTATCATCATATAATTTCTGGAGTAACTCCAATATATCGCTTCCAACCCAGCTAAGAAAACAAGAACGCTTCGTGTTCTCACAACTTACAGAACTGGCTTTGAAGTGATGATTCAATTGAAACTGGTAAGTGGACCATTGGTCCGTGCCTGGTACAAACTTTCCAAATGATGGTATCGTCGAAGGATTCGTATTTCTTGAAATAACATCTTCCAGAATAGTTTTATTTTGAGCAAGAATTTGTACAACAAATTGTTGATTAGCCTCTTGATGTTGTCCCAAAATCTGAGAAAGAGCGTTCAAATCCATAATTTATTGTGGAAATATCCTCGTCGCCAAATGTAGTAATTGTAATCTTCCAACAGCTTTTTATAAAAATGTATTTATTCTCTATTATTGAACGGTATGAATACGAATGAATAATAATGATTCACAAAAATGAAAATAGTATACAGTTTGTTAAAAATTATTTCAATGACATATTGATGAGAAAATATTTCATAAACAAGTAGTTTGTATTTCCAACAAAACCACAAATTATTTTCGTTACATTATTTAAACCGCATCATTTTTTATCGCAAAATAATACGAACCACCCTAATGTATACTTCAGAAACATAAGGTAATTAATTTTTACGAGCTTGCGTTTTTGAAATATGATCTGTTTAATTACCTTGAGTAAACAGCACAGGGGGTCGGTTAGCATAAAATGTGAAAACATTTATATAAATTCTACTAAAAATACATACATTTCACAACGAAAATTTAGTATTTTACACTTCAAAAACCAACATTTATACACACATACCTCTATACATACCTACAAAAACTACAGTCGATCGTCAATTTTAATTTTTAATTTTTTGACCACATTCTTCACGATACGACCCACTGTGGGGTAGAACATACATTCTTATACTACTTACTTGTTCACAGAAAAGCCACCAGGAGATACATTTCGCCGATCTAATGATTTTATTGTATTCTTTGAGTCTTCTGTGGTAGTCGTCCTAATATACTGATTGTTTTTTACGTCGAGCTCTGTTGTAAAGTTTGCGGACATCTTTGCCAATCGAGCGAATTTGTCCTGTCATCCAGGGTTTTTCAAAGGCAGATTTCCTTTCTCGAAGTGGGCAACTATCTTCGAATGATTTTACAAGAGCCTCGGTAATCTTTTTCACATTGATATCAATGTCTTCTGCACATAGATAATTGCGTGTAGGCTGCCCCAATCGATTTCTAAGTAGATTTCCGAATTTAGTCCTGTCGGTCTTAGCCTTATTACGGAAACTTATGGGGTTTGGCGGTGGCCGTGCAATTTTAAACCTTATATAACGGTGGTCTGAATAGGAGTGTTCATCCGAAACCCTCCACTCATGAATCTCATCAATAAGATTTTCTGAACATATCGTTATATCTAATACTTCTTCCCTAATTTTGTTAACAAAGGTTGCAGTGTTTCCTATATTAAGATTTATGAGCCAGCTAATAACTCATTATTTGTGTGTTTGGATTCCCTCACCAGACGTTGTAATTCCGACGTAATTGGCAATGTCGGCGCATCGAATGGCAGATATATTGACGCCAGGTACATATTTCCATTATCTTGCCTCAGCACCGTTGCGTCCGATGTTGACAACTCTGGAGAGAAAATAAAATGTAAGTTTTTATGGCACAAAATACAAATCCTTGGGCGAGTACCTGTGTTAGCGTAGAAAAGGTTATAGTTCACATGGTTTAATCCAGTAACCTTGTTGCTAGTTGTCCATGGTTCCTGGATCAAAGCAATATGAACCCTGCCTTTTTATGATGCCCATCAGAGCGTTGGATGCTGTCTCGCTCCGGTGGAGGTTTATCTCGATGACCTCAATCATTGTCCTTCCAGTAAAAGTTTCTTTTGGGAGTCTGTCCTATCTGGTGGCACCCCCTCATTATTTGGTAGTGGGTCATTCTCTTCCTTTCGTTCACTACCTATTACACCATCTTCCAGTCGACTATTTTGGGAGGCGGTGTTATTTTTGTCGCTCCCTCATTGTTTTGAATCGTTTAGTGGCTCTTTTTATTTTGATCACCACCTTTGCTGGGAACTTCCTGCAAAAGTGGCGGTACTATTGGTGAACTGGTGGTGTTATTGACTACTCCCACATCAGTTTTTGGCAGTGTCTCATTTGTCTCCATCCGTTCAATACCAGTGTTTGCCTCTTCAGACAGTATATTTGGACTCGATTCATATGTCCTGCCAATCGGGACCTTTTCCAAAAAGACTGTCCAGATCAAGAAGTACGCCATGCCCTTCGTAATTGTTCTTGGATTCTGGGTCTATGCCCAACACGAGGAGAGTACCCTCGGTATCATCCTTCCTATAGAAAACTTCCCACTTTCTCACGGAAAGTTTTGAATTCTGTTTGCCAATGATGTAGAGTATGTACTCTGATGAGAACTTACTGGGACATCCCTTAACATATAGGGTCGTTTTTATGAGTTCAGGAATGTCGCTTTTCCTTACCAATTTTAGCTTTGCGCCGTCCCAAGGTGAGGGGAAGCTATCCACAAGTTTTACGAGGACACCAGCGCAGCGCTGTGATGCCAGCCTTAGCATCAAAACACCCCTCTCAAACTTGCAACTCATTACTTCGATTGGTGGTTCATCCTTAGAGTCGAGGACGTATTCCGCTACCCTCGTATAGCCCAAATCTTCGAAGTTACTCTTGGTCTTCGGGGATTCTGCCAGATGCACTACTGCTATCAATTATGGCATAGCATAGATCGTCTCGAAAATGTTGTTTAGCTATATTAGAATAAGATGGTGGCTTCTTACCCTCCTTTAAGGCCAATTGATTTTCCGTGTCTGTAGAGTCTTTTTGTTTAAAGCCTCATCCTTAACGGATGGTTTGGTTGACTTGACCAGCGTTACTGGATCAACTTTACCGCCCACGATCGAAGGACCCAGACTAGAGACCTCCTTTTGTATGGTTACGTTAGGCTTATCCGAATTACTGGAAGACGACGAGCCCTTTTTCTTCTTAGTCACTTTCACAGCGCTATGTTCTTCGGGAGACCTGACTCTTTTAGCGGCCTCCATGTTTGTGTTGGAGGTAGAATTGTCAGGTTCATCCCGTAATAGGTTCTGTCGGTTCAACTTATTCAGTTTCCTTCTTTGTGCCCCTGACAGTCTCTTTGAGTTAGCAACAATAGTGATATTGTTTTCATTTGATGATTCAGAGTCAGAGTCCCCACTGGCTTTTAAAGGCTGGGGTTGCTTAAAGCCCCGGCTGGGTTCTGCTTCATCTGTCTTATCATTTGTTTTGCCTGCGGCTGGATGTGCTCTTGTTTCATTTTCGACTACGGGATCCAAGGCACCAAAGCTCGTAGAAGTTGCTTGCTCACGATTGTTCGATACCGACGACACATGACTCGTGAGTGAATCAAAGCTTGTCGCCGGCACTGGGTTTTCCATCCCCTGCGCCGTAATCTCCTTCGTCTTTTTTGGTTTAATCATAAATTGGTTGGGCCAGTATTAGCCCGTAATAGGTACGTCAGTATAGGGCTTCCAGACTGAGCTCAGAAATTTCTGTCCAGAGACCGATGCATCCAATTCAACCTACGCTTTAAAAACAACAAACCACCTGGTTGCATAGTAGGTAGGTGAATAGGTATTGCGTAATAGGTTAAAAACTATCCGCTCTGCGATAACACGTCCGTTCGCTACGACAGGCGGCGACTGATTTTTTATGTTTACTATTGCAGGTTTTCACTGCATGTTCTCGTGAAGGACAATTCACGCAGCACCCACGCTTTTTTATAGCCGAAAATCTATCACTAACCGAAAGGTTCTTAAATCAAGAACAAGAACGCAATAAATGACTCTGCTGGGACAAAGCACACAACACGTGTTCGAAGGTGACCGAGGAGGACTCAAAGGAGAGACATTCGTAGAATGCAAAGTTTTGTCCCTCACATCGAACTTTTTCTCAGAGTCAAGACCCCTGAGCTCCCGAAGACAAACTAAAGACTGAATTCTTTCCGTGAGGAAAGAGTCTAAGTCCTGTCAGGAGGATAGGGACGACTTATTTTTTATACTCTGTTCCCAAAGAGTAAGGGTTGGTTTCGGCAAACGACGGAGGCATTGAAAGACCAATGTGGGATCCCAATGGTCAGTCACGACGTCGTAGAGTGCCATTGTCGAAAGACACCCATTTATTCTGCGTTGTATGGTCTTTAAACCCGAGCTAGTGTCGCGGTCTAGCACGAGAAGATCGAACAGAAGCTTTAGGTGACTATTAACAAGAATGTGGTTTTTGTCAGACGCATCTTCCAATGCTTTCCTGGCAAACGCGAAGCTCCGGTGGGTGAGAGGAAATCTCGAAACTATTTCCTTTGACTCACAGCTGGTTTTTTGGACCACATAACACAGATACGAGAGTTGTTTATAAAGACTACCGTAAAGAGGTCCCGAAATGTATGCCAAGTAACGAAATCTCCATGGAAAACGTCAATGTCGATAGGGGGCAAGTTCAAATTATGACCGTCAGAATTTTCCAAATTAGACATTCTACAAAATTATAAAATTAGAACCGAATGTAGGGTACGCGGTGGTACACTAATAAACAAAATGCGATAAACCACAAGAAAAACGACAAAAAAATAATAAAATTTTTGACCAACCGTAGGGTGGCTATGGTTGGCTGTAGAGATATTTAACAACGAATTAGTCAACGAGAAATTATAAACTAGTAGAGGGCGAACAACAAATTAATTAAATTTAAATTTTATAATGAAAATTTTCGATCTATGTCCAATTAACCGAATGTAGGATGTACGGTGTCGTATATGATCGAATGTAATTAACGAGTAGCGTACCACCCAACGATATTCCCAAAAATAGCACGACAAAAAATATTTAATTGATTTTTCCAAAAGACGTAATATTTGTCTGTTTCGGTTATTTTTCCTACTGGGGTATGAAAAGGCGAAGTTTTTGGCGAGAGACGCACAAGCTGTCGGTAGGGGGAAATGCAATCGACCGATTCGATAAACGAAGTCAACGAAAGCAAGTAAGTCCAGATTCACACTCGACAATTTTTTCCAAGCATGTGTCAAAGTTTGTGGGAGAGAGAGGCAGGCGGAAAGCGCTCTCTGCCTCTCTCTCCAACAAACATTGACACTGCTTGGAAAAATTGCCGAGTGTGAAACTGGACTAATAGAAGCTGAAACGCTGGTAATTTTATGTTTGTTAACCGACGCCGCCTTTCGCGCCTTTTCTAATGCAAGATAGTTGGAGCGTTCCTGTTTTTGTTGTACTTAAACTAGATAGCCTCTCATGCAGCAGGAACGACTGCACTGAGATTGGAAATACAACAATGCCGAATGTACAAATAAACAGGCAAAACAGATCTATTTCTGGAGTTTAGTGGCTCCCGAAATAGATCTGTCTATCCAACCATTACAACCACCCGAATACATGTCACTTACTTCTTCTTTAATTTTTAACAAAGTTTTTGTCATATACTGAAAACAACAAAAACGATGTTGAGCCTAACTATGTGCAAAAACAATGTATGAAACAAAATATTATGGTTTTGTATTGGAATATAATTATTCCCGATAGATTTAAAAGTGATTGCGTGTGTACTGTTTGATGTTTGTGATGCAGTAATACAAGGGCCGAAATAGAAAATGAAAATAAATAAAACACAAGAGTTTAGTATTTTCGATAATGATTTTGTATTAATGATTCCGTATATTATAATGTAGCGATGCGTAGGATCTGAAAAGATCCAAACGGCACTATAGCAAAACGACAAGGGATATGCTCGAGTGCAAAACAACGACTATTAGTGATGTGCGCGATAGTATCGCCTAACAAAGACTAGTTTCAATACGAGAGCCAGATGAAGCAAGGAGTCGAAAATCCGCAACAGCCTCTGCTTGCGGGAAGTCTCTGTCTACATCCGGACTATGCGAATAACGTCCGGGAGAGTCGGAGAGAAATACAACGCTGGAAGTCTCTCCTTGCAATCCGTACCATGCGAATATAGTCTTGGGAGAGATTTAGTAATCCCTCTACGATCCGTGCTGTGCGAATATCGTCCCAAGAGAGTCGAAGGAAAGCACCAATGCGAATATCGTCCCGGGAGTGTCGTAACAGAGGCCTCTTCTCCTTCAACCCGCCAGGGTTTCCAATCAACGAGGGAGATGCACAAGCTGGGGAAGATGCGCGACAATGTTACGAACTTATGTAAACAACTACTGAACCGATTTTATTGAAATTGACTCTGGAGAAAAGCTTGAAGAGGAAATATCTCTATCGGTATCTCTATAGGTACAAAAGTTACAGAGTTTCGCCAGCAAAAAACGATTCTGGACCATTGTGCGACGCACAGTGACGCCAATTGAGTTTTTTTGTTGCAAAAATCGAATAATTTAAATGGCACATTATAGATAATTGTTCAGCATACACGGGGCAAAATCGCTTTTTTCGATATGTTTGAATCGAAAAAAAAAATTTTTGGAACACAAATTTTTAAATATTATATATTTTTGAGCAAATGAATTTTATTTGAAAATTAATAAAATATATTTGGAACGCATATATTAATATATTACAACAAAATATATTTGCAAACTAAATTTCACAAATAAAGTATATGTTTAAGTACAATTTAGGAATTTCACCAAATATATTTTATTTAAAAAAGATTTTCAAATCTTTTGCTGAGTTTTGTCGAATTTCATTCTTAATTTTTTCTTGGTTCCCAATTGTACCACCCATTTATGATACCATATGCAGCAAATTTTTTTAAAAAATTTACTCAGAATTTTTTTTTACCAATTTTAGACGTTGTTTAGCTCTTTTTAAGGTTCTTATTTTTAAAATTACTACCCAAACAAAAAAAATTTTTTTTAATTATTTTTTTTTTAATTTGTGGAACCATGTCCTTTTGACCTCTAGAAGCCAAAATGGGCCTAGAGGCAGATAAAACCTTTTGAATTATGTAAAGGAATAATCAAAGAATATATTTTGAAAATATGACAAATATAGAAAAATAGACGCGCTGAAAAAAATCGTTTCTGTAGTATGTTGTATGTTGCTCTTGGTGCCAAGTAGTCCGTTGTCCTATTGATTTTGTCTGTTATACCCATGCTTTCCAGGATTGAGCCATGTCCGTGTGTGGTATTGATGGCTATTCCTGATTCCCTTAGCCGAAGGGTCACTTTACTTCGCCAATTTTTCTCGAGGTAATAGTGACTAATAAACTAATACTAAACATATTCGGCTTGAAACATATTTATGTTTAGGGTACACTCCAAACATATAATATTTGGTACACATAAAACTTATATATTTGGGAAGATGTTGGTCTAAACAAATATTTGTTTACATCAAAATATGTTTTTATGTTAAATTTTTCAGTGATTCAAAGTAAATTTTTTAGAAATTTTTCATGTTCGTAAAAATAATAATAATTGAAGACGTATATTCTTGGATCGAAATAAATTACTTGGAGAATTGATGGATGGAGAATGATGGCTTTGAATACTCAGAAATTTTAAGTAATTGATATAAAACAGATGTTATTGCTGCATTTGGTATCATAACTGGGAGCTTCAATTCGAAACCAAGAAAAATTAAAACTGAAATTCGAAAAGTTTTGAAAATCTTTTTTAAATAAAATATATTTGAATAAATTCCTAAACAATAATTTTATTTGTATTTAAACACATATTTTATTTGAGAAACATATAAAAAACAAGTTCCAAATATATTTTATTGATTTTCAAATAAAATGTATTTGCTCATAAATATAGCATATTTGAAATCCATGAAAAGTTTCTTATAAGATGGGTTCATTCAAAGTATCGTAGGCGCACATGAAAATTTTGATTTTTGCAACCTGTATGCTCTATCGGCGCCACAACAAATTGAATGCCGCCAGCATAGCGCTCCTATTTATTATCCCCTCATCTTAGTGAGAAGGGTATATATCATTTGCTACGAGCCAAAAGTGTAACACATTGAAGGAGTGAACTAAGACCCTATGTATGTTCGGCGGATATCCGTTTTGGGTCATTTTAAGTCGAATGAGCAATGTCCGTCCGTCTGCTGGCTGGTGCGTACGATAACTCTCGAAAGGAGTAAACGATTGTCTTCAAATTTGGTATGTGGTAATATTTTCTTCTACCTCTGGCTAACTTCGAAGATGGGCCATATTGGTCCACTCCTTCTGGTACACCCCCCCCCACAAAGGGTTAACATTTAGTGAAATATTGATTACTAAATAACTTCTATACTACTTATTTGAATCCTATGAAATTATACACATAGTATTAGTTTATTAGTCACCTCGAGAAAAATTGGCGAAGTAAAGTGACCCTTCGGCTAAGGGAATCAGGAATAGCCATCAATACCACACACGGACATGGGTCAATCCTGGAAAGCATGGGTATAACAGACAAAATCAATAGGACAACGGACTACTTGGCACCAAGAGCAATTCGAGATAAAAATTTTAAAGTAACATTTCCTAGCCGTGAAGATTGGGCATCAAGGCATCGTCATAGAGGACGATGAGATCTCAATCTTCACGGACGGATCGAAAATGGAGACGGGCACGGGTTCAGGAGTATTTTCCGACACCCCCAATCTCAGAATATCCACCAGACTCCCAGATGAATGCACGGTCTTCCAGGCAGAGATCTATGCCATTAACATTGCCGCGAATCAGATTTTGGAACGGGATATTTCTCCGACAAAATTCAAGATCTACGTCGACAGCATGGCAGCTCTAAAGGCCTTGGGCTCTAGAACTATCAAATCACGCTGCACAATGGACAGCTTTCTAGCCTTAAACCATATTCAGGTGCACGAAATCACGCTCTGCTGGGTGTCAGGACATAGCAGCATACAGGGCAACGAATTAGCAGACGAATGTGCCAGGATAGGATCAGGTGCGCGAAATGAAACCGCGACTCTGGACGTGCAAATTCCGTTCGTGGAACTTAAAAACGAAATCGACGAACGCGGAGCAGCACTAACCCGATCGAGGTGGGACACAGTACAAAACTGCAGGACTGCAAGAACCCTTTGGCCATCCATTGATGTGAACCGTACCAAAGAATTGCTGTCCTTCAGGAAGAACACACTTAGCATCCTCACAGGAGTCATCACAGGGCAGTGCGTGATAGGCAATATGGCTGCACGCATAAAGCTTCCTTACGAAGACTTCTGTAGAAGCTGCTTAGACGAAGAAGAGGAGGAGTCAGTACAGCACTTGCTATGCTCATGCAAAGGACTGCAAGAGTACCGTTTGGCCTATTTAGGGCACAGGCTCTTCGTAAGCCTAGACGACCTAGCAGATGTACCGCTCAAACCCCTTCTCAAATTCATCAGTAAATCTCTCTGGTTTAGTAAAGCCACGAGGACAAACGAAAGTAACTAGATCTTCCTCTCCCCCTTCCTAAATCTTCTCTCCCTCTTCCTAAACCTTTTCTCCATCTTCCTAGTCTGTCAACCTTCAACTATTTCTTCTATTCTTCCTTTCTACTCACGGGAAACAGAATGGACCGAATTGTCGGCCCCGAGTGAACTCGTCAGTTGTATTCTGACGGGCGTCCCTTTCAACCTAACCTAAACGCCCCTTTTGGTACCTTCCACACAAATGGACAATATTGAACCAAAAGTTACCAGCATCTAACTTTAATACCAGTTCATACAAAGACTTGAAATTTTGTACTGTGTAATGGTGCCTAAAATACAGTGAAAAATGGGCATTATTGCCACGCTTCTTTTGGTACCTCCCACACAAATGGACCATTTTGTACCAAAAGTTACCAGCATTTACTTTAATACCAGTGCTTACAAATCTTCAAATGTTGTAAAGTGTAATGCTTTTTTGAATCCTATGAAATTATACACATAGTATTCGTTTATTAGTCACTATTACCTCGAGAAAAATTGGCGAAGTTAAACGCCCCTTTTGGTACCTTCCACACAAATGGGCAATTTTGAACCAAAAGTTACCAGCTTCTAACTTTAATACCAGTTTATACAAAGACTTGAAATTTTGTACTGTGTAATGGTGTCTAAAATACAGTGAAAAATTGGCATTATTGCCACGCTTCTTTTGGTACCTCCCACACAAATGGACCATTTTGTACCAAAAGTTACCAGCACTTACTTTAATGCCAGTGCTTAAAAATAGTTGAAATGTTGTAAAGTGTAATGCTTTTATAGTACCTAGAGTCCAGAGAAAAGTGATTGGGACGCGCCTATTGGTACCTCCCACACAAATGGAAAATTTTGCACTAAAAGTTAACTCCTTATAACATTAATACCAGTGCACAAAATACTATAAATATTATACAATGTTCTTATTTTACCTAGAGTCCAGTGAAAAGTGGGCGTTATTGGCACGCCCATTTTGGTAACTCCCACACAAGTGGACCATTTTGCACCAAAAGTTAACTGCGTATACTTTAATACCAGTCACACAAATTATTGACATTTTGTTCAGTCTAATGCTTTTATAGGACCTACAGTCCAGTAAAAAATGGGCGTTATTGGTATGCCCCTTTTGAAAAAAAAATAATAAAATGAGGGTATTCATAAGTCGGTTTACCCGACTGAACTTTCTTACTTGTTTATATTCATTTTTGTCCGCGAGAAATTCAACTGTTGTAAATATTAGCAATACAATTTCCTTATAAAGAATACAAAATTAAATTATCCGATATAAGGAAAAATAATATAAAGCTGTGGAACGGAAAATAATTATGTATCTACTCGTACCTATCTATCTTCTATAGGGCTTTCCAACAAGAGGTGTTATTTTGGTATTCAAAGAAAAATGCCATTTTTTGAGATAAATGATCGGATGTTTATTTTATAATAAAGAGGAAGGTATGCCGTTAATAGTGAAAAACAACATCAGCCAAATGGCCACCACGACCACGCTTACAGGACCATATCCTTTTCATGAAATTTTCCATAACCAAATCGCAAAGTGGCTGCCCTATGTCCTCGATAGCTTCACGAATTCTATCTTTGAGGTCTTGAATCGACGCTGGGCTGTTGGCGTAGACCTTATCTTTCACGTGGGCCCAAAGAAAGAAGTCGCAAGGTGTTAAATCACAAGATATCGGTGGCCAATTGTGATCACCGCTTCGAGAATTAACACGGTCCGGAAACTTTTCCCGCAACAGAGCAATGGTTCGATAGCGCAATCCATTCACCGTAACTGTTGATCCAACCTAATTTTCGAAAATGTAAGGTCCAATGACCCCGGCGGACCATAAACCGCACCAAACAGTCACGCGTTGAGGATGGAGAGGCTTCTCAACAATAACTCTTGGGTTTTCCGAGCCCCAGATGCGACAATTTTGCTTGTTGGCGTAGCCAACGAGGTGGAAATGGGCATCATGAGTCAAGATGATTTTTCGATGATTTTCGAATTTTAATAAGTTCAGTGCGTTGTTGAATCTTGCATCGTTCCATTTTTAGTAATGGCGTAGTTTCTACTTGTCAAATGTCAAAGAATAAAAGCTTCAAAAGTGACAGCTACCGAAATACCGGGTGATTCAAAATAACACCTGTTGTTGGAAAACCCTGTATATGTATAAAGAAGAATGTGTGTGTGTTCTTGAAATTTTCATAGAATGTACATGTGTGGGCGTGGTGAAAATAGGGTACTAGAATTTTCGATATATCAAGTGGGCGTGGCCCCGCCCACATAAGACAAATTTTAAAACTGAGATATCTTGCATAATTTGTTAGCGAGTTTGCTGTAATTTTTTACATATATATGGGCGGAATCGGGCCTATGGGCGTGGCACCACCCATATAAGCGAAAAATTGAGATATCTTGCACAATTTATTAGCGAAAGGGCTGGAATTTGGTGTATATATATCTGTTGGCGATCTACGTGATTGGTCCAAAAATGGGCGGGATCGGACCAATGGGCGTGGCACCGCCCATGAAAGCCAAATTTTGAATTTGAGATATTTTGCACAATTTATTAGCGAGAGAGCTGTAATTTTGTATATATATCTGGAGGCATTCTACGTGATTGATTCAAAAATATGTGGGATCGGACCAATGGGTGTTGCCAAATTTTGGAAGTGGAGTGCTGGAATTTTGTGTATATGTATCTGGTGGCATTCTACGTGATTGGCCTACAAATTATCCAGATTGGACCAATGGGCGTGGCTCTGCCTATATAATCCAAATTTTGAAACTGAGATATCTTTCACAATTTGTTAGCGAGATGTGTAATTTTGTGTATATATATCTGGTGGAATAGGTGTGGTACCGCCCATATAAGCCAAATTTTTAAAATTATATATCTTGAACAATTTGTTAGCGAGAGTGCTGTAATTTTCTGTATATGTAGTTAAGGCAGTCTACGTGATTGGTCAAAAATGGACGGGATCGGAAATCTGTAATCTGGGGCAACGAAGTGGACCGAGTCCCGCTAGACTAAAGAAAAGGAGAAGTCAATAGAGTACCTTCTGCGTCCGTACCCGCTACCTCGGCATGCAACCTCAATCAAATTAGTTAATGGGAGCGGCTACGGAAAACGTATGTTTTCCCGTATATCCCTGTTGTAACACATCGAGCTATAGTTCGAAGATGGGCTATATTGGTCCACTCCTTCTAGTATCACCCTCACAAAGGGTTAAAATTTTTCGAAATGTTTGTTCTAATAACTTCAATGCAACTTAAAGGGGCGTGGCGTTATTGCTATTTGGGCGAGACCACAACGCCCCTTTTTGTACCTCCCACACGAAATTGTCAAATTATATCAAACTTTGAAAGCTCATAGCGTTAATATACTAGTGCACATAAACGCTTATAATTCGGCACAATGTATTTAAAGTATCTACTATTCAGCGAAAAGTAAGTATTTGATAAACCCCTTCTGGTACCTCCCATACAAATTGACAGTTTAGTTTGTGTAATATTTCATATTACAGTACTCACAAAGTGAGGATATACCTTAGTCGGTTTTTATAGACTGAAACATTCTTACTTGTTTTCTGGTTCAAATATTACCCATTTAGATAGTACCATTAACATAATTGTGGTGTACAGAAAAATATCTGTATTAAATTTTCGTTTTGGGTGAACCGAAAGTATCAGGACATACGAGTACCACCTACGATTTATTTGTTTTTAGCTGTAAGTTAGTGGTTTTAAAGTAAACAAATTCTAGAGGCTAATATTTGCGAATTTCAACTAATATTTTAAAATTGTTATTCTTTTTCGAAAAATTTTTAATTTTTAATTCAATGAATTTTTTGAAATACGTTTTTTTTGTCGTTCTGATATATCTGGCTATAGAATGCCACCATTACATTTTATTAATCGTGTTTCTGGTCCACATCCTAAAGTAAACTCACTTTATAATACGAAAGAAATTATAAAAAATGAGTAGGTTTGACATTGGAAATTTCCTATGTTGCTTGCTTGCTTTTATTCGGTCTGCAAATCTTTGTGATTCTAACTAGGATACTCTCCCGGCTTCAAGACCGCAACTTTTGTTGTGGTCGTCATCCCATTACGAAAATTCATATTGTGATAAAAAACAAAATGGGCTTCATTTTTGTAGTTTAAATATATAGATTCCCACCCGCGAAACATACTTAAAATCGCCTGGAAAACAAAAGTCGCGAGAGAAAAAAATATGAAAAGTAAATATTTGCAAACAATTGTCAATGTACATTTTGTGCGCTTCTAAAAAGCTGTCATATACATAAGCTACGGCTCATTTAAATCGGTCCACGTAGTCAGGAGATACGAAATGCTTTTTTCAATTTTATTCCGCTCGCGTAAAAGCTTAGTAGGGTACTATGGGAATGCCACCATTTCATTTTATTAATCGTGTTTCTAGTCCACATCCTAAAGTAAACTCACTTTATAATACGAAAGAAATTATAAAAAATGAGTAGGTTTGACAATGGAAATTTCCACAACTTTTTTTGTAGTCGTCATCCTATTACGAAAAATTATTTTGTTATACTCGTAGCAAAACAAAATGGGCTTCATTTTTGTAGTTTAAAGATATAGAATCCCATCCGCGGAACATACCTAAAATCACCTGGAAAGCTTAAGTCGCGAGAAAAAGGTATGAAAATTAAATATTTGCAAACAATTGTCAATGTAAATTATGTGCGCTCTTATATTTATAAGCTACGGGACATTTAAATCGGTCCACGGAGCTACAATGGCAAAATTGCAAACATTGACACCCTATATCTTCGTAATCTATCACGCTAGGAGGCTGTATTTGTAGGACCTCTCCTACTAAAAAAAAACATTAAAATAAACATTAAAATAGTGGAATAGAACCTAACCTACCCCTGCCAAGTGGATTATGAAACCTAACCTCAGTAGCGTTAGTTTGTAAAGGAAATTCAAAATTGCTTCAATTTTCACCATGGGGTGGTCAGATAATGAGAACTGTATCGCTGTTATAGCGCTTTTTAAATATGGAATGAAAAAACCAACATTTTAAACCTGCGAAAATAGAAAATCGTGGCCCTTGAGAAGTATATTACGCAAAAGTCCATGAGTCGAATTATTAAACAAGACTTGAGACTTGGGGCTTTGAAAGGTATCAATAAACATTTGTTGACTTCAAGGATAAAAGTTTAAAAGTACATTTTTTATAGCATTCGTCCTTGAGTATGTAGTTTTGCTACCTATGGTCTATAGTTTCACTTGCATATATGTAGTTTCGTTTATGGGTGACAAAAAAAGTTGACATTTGTCGCACGGTGTAACTTGCACAAATAAGTCTTGTTCACAAATGAAACAAATTTTACCCTGCAAGAAAAACTTAACAAACGAAAATATATGGTGTATGTACGGTAAGGAGCGAAAGCGGCAAGGAGTCAATAAACTGAATTCTCTTCAACATAAACTGAAATCTGTCTGTCTTTTATTTCCATATTTTGTACTTTCATAAAATCCCCAAAATCCTTACAATTTCGGGAGTTTTTACTGAAAAGATTACAGTCCACTTCCAGAAGTATTCCCGGAATTGTACATGGTCTTTCGAGACGGATAGGAACCTGAAGATTGAATAATATTGGATCACGTCCAGCGCAATCTGAAATTCATCTTTGTAACTCGATAATGGAAATGAGGTATGTTCGTCTTATTAAAATGTGAGCGGTTAGGGATTTGATAGTGCGATCGGAAGAGTTAATATATATGGCAACCCGGTTTTAAGTCGTTTTGAAAGATACGAATTAATACATTGAATTCCAAAATCTCAAATTGAACTTTTAAATAAGACAGAAAGATATAGGATTTTGAGTTTTACTAAAGAGTAACCGACAGAAGATTAAGGTAAAAGTTATTTTGCTCTCTTGTTCTCGGCTCTTATGCTTTCGCAGGTGAACCGCCGCACAGTGGGCTAAAATGGAAAAAATGGACATAATTCTGCCATTTCAAAACCACTTATCGTAGGTCGATGAAATTTTAGTTGTGTATACAAGAGGTGTTAGAGAGTTTAAGTTCGGAACTTGGGCCCCCTATCTCATACAGGGGCGGACCTACAGGGCCCTGAAGTTGATCACCTCGGGTATACAAAATTTTCATCGGCTCCTAACTTTTGATTGGAGTGTCCGGTTTTAGTGGATACTCCTAGACCAGACCTACAATAAACACTTTATAGGTTGAAGATATCTCGAATAGTTTCCGAGATATGTGGATTTTAAATTTGAATTTTTCATTTATTCGCCGACTTTGCCTTGGAATTTAGCCAATATCTCAGTCAAAAGTTTACCGATTTTATTCGCGTGAAATTTACAATATCATGAAAAAAAGAATAGATAAGATATGTGAAGAAATAAGAAAGTTATGGCCCTATAAAGTATATCAAATTTATACTCATTGTAAAGGAGGCGTTTCACAGAATATGTTAGAGAAAATCCGAAGCCAACATTTTAATTGGTGTGGTTGCCACCCTTCTCCGATTTTGACCTTTTTTTTACATAAATTTCAAAAGTTTGATCGATTTTCTTCAATCGCAAAGCTAAATTGTTGATTTTTGCTTTATATTTATTTGTATTAGGGTGTAGGTTTAGGTTTAGGTTGGGTGGCAGCCGTATTTTTTATACAAGCTCACATAGACCAGTTTAGGTCCCTAGTGTTACCACGGGCTGAAATGCCCCTCATCGAAACCAACCTGTTTAATATACAAATTCATCGATAGTACGAATATCGGCATTGGAAAGATCTGTTAGGCTGCCTAGAAAAGCCGACCCCAGTATGTACAGTCGTCGTTTACTCAGAGCGGGGCAGTCGCATAGCAAGTGCTCAATGCTCTCCACAGCTTCTGCAGAAGTCATTAGAATCAATACCCAATCTTTTGGCGTGTTCGCCGATCAAGCAGTGTCCCGTCAGAACTGATACTAACGTAGACAATCTTTGCCTCTCTAGTGCGAGAGGATATTTTGATCTTCTCAGGTCATACCTTGGCCAGATTTGTCTAGCTACTCTGCAGGTGCCGATTTCTGTCCATCTTTCGTTGGACTGCCTGATTGCCTCTTGCCTAAACCAAAGCTTGCCCGTGGATAGTGGCGCACCAATATATGCAAATTCTTCGAGAATTTGTAATGTCGTCCCTTTCCAAGCAAGTTCATCGGCTTTGCAGTTCCCCGGGATATCCCTATGCCCAGGCACCCATATGAGGTGTATATTAAACTGCTCAGCCATCTCGTTAAGAGATCTGCGGCAGTCGAGGGCTGTTTGTGAATTTAGGGATGTTGCCTCCAGATAATTGATTGCAGCCTGGCTGTCCGAGTAAATTACAACGCCAGTGTTGGTTACTATGTTGCGACTCAGCCACTTGGCTACTTCCCATATTGCCATTATTTCGGCTTGATAGACACTGCAGGTATCTGGTAGTCTGTGAGCTATTTCCAATCTAAGCTCTGCACAGTGTACTCCGAAGCCAACCTTTTCATCAAGCTTCGAACCATCCGTGTAAAAGTGGAGATGGTTTCTATTACCTGGTATTCTTCCAACCCATTCATCTCTGGCGGGAATCATAGTGATGTAATTTCTCTCGAAGGTGTACACCGTTGGTATATAGTCCTTAAGGCTCCGCTTATGCTCAGGCAGGCTGTTCTCTGAACCTTTGTTAGTAGGTTGGTGATGGTTAGTTTGTCAGTTGCCGTCCACCATACCACAATGCCGTATAGCAGTATAGGACGAACTACTGCTATATATATCCAGTGGACGATTTTAGGAGAGAGGCCCCACCGCGACCCTACAGCCTTTTTGCAGGAATATAAGGCGACGTTGGCCTTCCTTACACGTTCCAATACGTTAAGTCTAAATAACAGTTTTCTATCTAGAATTATTCCTAAAAATTTTGCACTTTCAGAAAAGACTAGATCTGTTCCATTTATCCGAGGTGGAGGGTGCACATGTGTGACTTTATTCATCCTAGTAAAGAGAACCAATTCTGTCTTGTTTGGGTTTATGCCCAAACCGCTGCTTCTGGCCCATCTAGCCAATTTGTTGAGAGCCACCTGTAGAATGTCTCGGATGACGTTTTCGAATTTGCCACTCACTGCGATTGCAACGTCGTCCGCATATGCCACGGCAGCCACAACGTTCTAGATCTAGCAGGATTTCATTCACCGCTAGGTTCGAAATTAGTGGAGACAGTACTCCTCCTTGTGGGGTCCCTCTGTTTACAAATCTTGTTAGAGTTGTGGACCCAAGACATGCTATTATGCGTCTTCTGGAGTTAACTTTTAGATGTGACAGTGCCGCAATTACTGCATCTGAGTGAATGTTGTTAAAAGCCCCTTCTATGTCAAGAAAAACTTCCCCTTATTGTAAGCATGTTGATTCACCGACAGGAGTTTTGTATCCAGGTTTTACCTAATGAAATAATCTAAAAGTCTTTCCAGACCTTTCAATAGGAAGGAGGATAGGCTAAATGGTCTGAAGTCTTTTGGCCTAGTGTGTGATATCTTCCCCGCTTTTGGTATGAATACCACTTTGGTATCCCTCCATCGATTCGGGTGTAACAAAATCGACTGCAAAGGGAATCACGAGCGCGGCTTTTCATATCGAAGATATAGGACTTAAAGTAAAAATCCCATTTTTTGGGAATTGAGGGATTTTCCATTAGAAATTTCCACATGTCGCGTTTGATTATTATTTCTAATATCATAATAAAGAACTTTAAAAAAAATTCATCGAAATATATACTTTTTTAAGAATTTTATGCCGTATTTACGTTTCTGTCTATGCAAAATATTTTTTATACCCTACACCACACTGTGGTACAGGGTATTATAACTTTGTGCATTTGTTTGTAACACCCAAAAGGAGAAGAAATAGACCCATCGTTTATTATACCGATCGACTTAGAATCACTTTCTGAGTTGATTTAGCTATGTCCGTCTGTCCGTCTGTCTGTCTGTCTGTCTGTCCGTCTGTCTGTCTGTCCGTCTGTGCATGTATTCTTGTAATCAAAGTACAGGTCGCAATTATGTTCCGATCTCGACGAAACTTTACACATATCTTTTTTTTGGCCCAAGGACGATCCCTATTGAATTTGGTTAAAATCGGTTCAGATTTAGATATAGCCCCCATATATATGTTAGCCCCGATTCGACATGTAAGCGCTGTAAAAACTTTATTTTATATCCGATCAGTATGAAATTCGGCAGGAAAAGGTTTCTTATTACATGAATGAACTCTGTTAAATTTGGAAGAAATCGGTTCAGATTTAGATATAGCCCCCATATATACCTTACCCCCGATTTGACATATAAGCGCTGTAAAAATGTTATTTTATATCCGATCAGTGCGAAATTCGGCAAAGAGAGGTTTCTTATTACATGAAGGAATACTGCTAAATTCGGAGAAAATCGGTTCAGATTCAGATATAGCCCCCATATATATGTTACCCCCGATTTGACTTGTAAGCGCTGTAAAAACTGTATTTTATATCCGATCAGTGCAAAATTTGGCAGAAAGAGGTTTCTTATTACATGAAGGAATACTGCTAAATTCGGAGAAAATCGGTTCAGATTTAGATATAGCCCCCATATAAACGTTACCCCCGATTTGACATGTAGGCGCTGTAGAGACTGTATTTTATATGCGATCAGTACGAAATTCGACAGAAGGAGGTCTTTTTACATGAATGAGCATTCAGGGAAGATCGGTTCAGATTTATATTGATTGTTCCTCCTGATTTGGTATCAAACCGCTATAGAAGTTGTATTTTACTTCCGATCATTAAAATTTTCCAGAAAGATGTTTCTCAATTTAGGAACGAATATTGCTTAATTTAGCGATTATCGTTTCAGAATTAGATAATATGTTTCTACCCATTTACCAATTATTCCAAATTATTATGGCAATGACCCTTATCGCATTGTTAGGGAGGTGTAGGGTATTATATAGTCGGCCCCGCCCGACTTTCTGCCTTTCCTTACTGGTTTTAATTATACCCTACACTACACTGTGGTACAGGGTATTATAACTTTGTGCATTTGTTTGTAACACCCAACAGGAGCCGAAATAGACCCATCGTTTATTATACCGATCGACTCAGAATCATTTTCTGAGTTAATTTAGCTATGTCCGTCTCTCTGTCTGTCCGTCTGTCTGTCCGTCTGTGCATGTATTCTTGTAATCAAAGTACAGGTCGCAATTATGGTCCGATCTCGACGAACCTGTACACATATTTTTTTTTTGGCCCAAGGACGATCCCTATTGAATTTGGTTAAAATCGGTTCAGATTTAGATATATCCCCCATATATATGTTAGCCCCGAATTGACATGTAAGCGCTGCAAAAACTTTATTTTATATCCGATCAGTATGAAATTCGGCGGAAAGAGGTTTCTTATTATATGAATGCACACTGTTAAATTCGGAGAAAATCGGTTCAGATTTAGATATAGCCCCCATATACCCTCGTATATGTTACCCCCGATTTGATATGTAAGCGCGGTAAAAACTGTATTTTATATCCGATCAGTATGAAATTCGGCAGAAAGAGGTTTCCTATTATATGAAAGAACACTTTTAAATTTGGAAGAAATCGATTCAGATTTAGATATATCCCCCATATATACGTTACTCCCGATTTGACATGTAAGCGCTGTAAAAATGTTATTTTATATCCGATCAGTGCGAAATTCGGCAAAAAGAGGTTTCTTTCTACATGAAGGAATACTGCCAAATTCGGAGAAAATCGGTTCAGATTTAGATATAGCCCCCATACATATATATGTTACCCCCGATTTGACATGTAAGCGCTGTGGAGACTGTATTTTATATCCGATCAGTACGAAATTCGACAGAAAGAGGTCTTTTTACATGAATGAGTATTCAGGGAAAATCGGTTCAGATTTATATATAACCTCCATACATATGTTCTTCCTGATTTGGTTTCAAAGCGCTATAGAAGTTGTACTTTACTTCCGATAATTAAAATTTTCCAGAAATATGTCTCAATTTAGGAACGAATATTGCTTTATTTAGCGAGTATCGTTTCAGAATTAGATAATATGTTCCTACCCATTTACCAATTATTACAAATTATTATCGCAATGACCCTTATCGCTTTGTTAGGGAGGTGTAGGGTATTATATAGTCGGCCCCGCCCGACTTTCTGCCTTTCCTTATTACAAATTATTATCGCAATGACCCTTATCGCTTTGTTAGGGAGGTGTAGGGTATTATATAGTCGGCCCCGCCCGACTTTCTGCCTTTCCTTACTTGTTATATCTGTCAATGATTAAGGGTTTCCTAGAAATTGTGCCACAAAACATTATTTTCTGAAAGGCAAATCTTACTAAATTTTAATATTGTGTGATAAAAACATGTGATCTACAAGAAATCAGTGCATATTGACTGATATAATAACTAATAAGTACAAGAAGGTAGGGAAAAATTAAAAAAAACCAGTAAGGAAAGGCTAAAGTCGGGCGGGGCCGACTATATAATACCCTACACCACTCTCGTAATATTGAATAACTCTGATATATAAATTTTGTAATTCATGTATAAATTGTTTACATAAATTTACTTTTGGGACATTTTATACTTAAATAATACCCTGTACCACAGTGTGGTGTAGGGTATAAAAACGATTGGATCTAAAGAGCCAAATCGGACGAAACATATATATGGGAGCTATAGCTAAATCTTAACCGATTTTCTTCAAATTCGGCTATGTTGGTTCATGGATCAAGAAACTCTACCATTCTAAATTTCAAAACGATCGGATGTAAAATACAGCTTCTATAGGACTAAAGGGCCAAATCGGACGAAACATATATATGGGAGCTATAGCTAAATCTTAACCGATTTTCTTCAAATTCGGCAATGTTGGTTCATGGATCAAGAAACTCTACCATTCTAAATTTCAAAACGATTGGATGTAAAATACAGCTTCTATAGGACTAAAGGGCCAAATCGGACGAAAGATATATATGGGAGCTATATCTAAATCTGAACCGATTTCAACTAAATTCAATAGCGATATTAACAGCCGCGAAATACTCTAAACTGCAAAATTTCAGAACGATCGGAGTGAAATTGCGACCTGTAGTCGACGAACAACTTTACATGGACAGACGGACGGACGGACATCGGTAAAGCGACTCAGCTAGTGATTCTGAGTCGATCGGTATACTTTAAGGTGGGTCTAGCTGTGTTATTTTCAGGTGTTACAAACATCTGCCGTGAAACAAACTTATAATACCCTGTACCACAGTGTGGTGTGGGGTATAAATACATATAGACAGAAACGTAAATACACACTAAAAAAAAGCGTACTGAAAATCAATGAATTTTTCGTAAAGTATAAGATTTCGGCAATGATTTCGAGCCAAAGACAATCGCTATAAAAATAAGAAGGTTTTATAGTTAATTTAAAGACGTGAATAGCATTTGTTTTGAGGATGCATTTCATAGAATTAAGAATTTTGGGTAATAAAACTAATTATGTTTGGTCTTAAAATAAGCACATTTTTGCGTATATTTAAGTACGGCGCGTGCTTATTGTTAGTAAAATATCATATAATTTAAAACATTATCGTAATAAAATTTTAAATGTTTGACCTTGATATAAGAATATACTGGTAATTAATTTAAGGCATACATGAATTTAAATACAGTTTTTTTAAATATGTATGGAAAATTCGTTACATTATATTGATTATAATGTTACTCTTTTAAAAGAATCATTTTCTTTGAAATCATTTACTATTCATAGAAAATTCAATAACACAACACTTTATCTTTCTAAATAAATATTTTATTTGTTATATTTTATATTGGAAAATACAAAAAAAATATAATACATATTACGGATAACCTTGAACATTTTAAAACTTAAAACAATATGTAATTGTATAAAGACAAATCGGCCAACACACTATGAAGTTTAACTTTTATTCGAATATTGTATTGTTATGTATCGATTTGCGGGATTCGTTTCTCTATTTGTTGTCCATGAACAATTTTTATCGGAACCGACCTTAATGATTTTTAACCTAGAATTTGACTGGAATTTAAATACAAATTATATAAATCAAATATTATATTATTATATCATTTGGATGCTCACTCATTTCCTGCAATTTGTAAATTTTTATTCCCCACTGCATTTTTCATATATCCAAATAAAGTTGAATTGCGCGAACTAAAGTAAAAATAATTTGAATAGAAATCAAACAGAATGTTTTATATACGATAAAGTATTAAAATAAATTTTATCATATAACTGGCACAAAATGTTGAAAGATAAGAGATATATTAAAATCTTTGGAATATACTTACTTACACTGAAATATTTAGTCACTCTTCTACGACACAAATTCTCATAATAGATCCATACAAAATTTGCTGTACTAAAAGTTAAAAAAAATATTTATGTAAGATATTATTAATAATACAAACTGATTGTTTTGAAAGGGGCGAAAGTGACATTTTTCATATAAATTGAGTTATCAAAAATAATTTTCTCAAAAAAATCAATCGTGACTTAGATTTTAAAATCTTAAGTTTTGTTAGCAAACAAAACTACAAAAACGTATTTAAAATTACTTCTGTAAAACAAAAGCTAATGCTGCTTATGACATTCTTAACCCTGGTGTTAGATTAGCAAATCTGTACGAATCCTAGATTAAGAGTCCATTACATTACATCAACATTACATTTTTCATATAAAATGAATATGGAAGACAATATTTTATATTTATTTTTATTCAATACTTCGTGAAAAGAAAACAGCTTATTTACAATTAATTTTGAGCAAAAACGCTTATTATTTTGATTTTAGTAAAACAAAAATATCCCTTGGACAAAATTATAAGGCAATATATATACATACATATATTACCGTTTATAAAGGAAACGATACAAAAATTAGACCAAATGGGCCTAATCTAACAGCAGGTTTAATTATGAAGTACTTATGAAGCAATTATGAACACGAAATCAAGGAAAAATTTAAACTAAAATTAAAAAAAGGAAAAAATCTTTTTAAAAAAATTATATTTGGAAAACTTTTTAACAATAACTTTGTTTGTGTGAAAACACGTATTTTATATGTAATACATTAATATATGCGTTCCAAATTAAATTTCTTGATTTTCAAATAAAATATATTTGTTCAGAAATACATAATACTTACAAATATTGTTTCCAAATCTATTTCCTTTTAATTCAAACATTCCCATGTAGGTGTATGCTCACTTATTTTTTGCAAGTTATAAATGGCATTCAGCACTGCATTTTTCATATATCCATCACATTTATCTTTAAATATTGCGTGATCTAAAATTAAAATAATTAAATTTTTTCTGAAAATAAATGAAATAAAATTATCTATAAACAAAAAATATGCAAATAAATTTTATCATATCACAATTGGAAAACGATGAAAACTAAGTGAAATATTTCAACCGTTCATATATTACGTTGAAATATTTTGTAAAATTTGCCACTCTTCTCACAAAAGACCCATATAAATTGTTTTACTAAAAAATTAAAAAAGATAGTTATATGTATAACATATTATTAATAATAAATTTCTATATTGCCACAAATAATTTTACATTTCTGCATTATGCGCTGGTATTTTTATACCCTACACCACACTGTGGTACAGGGTATTATAACTTTGTGCATTTGTTTGTAACACCCAAAAGGAGAAGAAATAGACCCATCGTTTATTATACCGATCGACTTAGAATCACTTTCTGAGTTGATTTAGCTATGTCCGTCTGTCCGTCTGTCTGTCTGTCTGTCCGTCTGTCTGTCTGTCCGTCTGTGCATGTATTCTTGTAATCAAAGTACAGGTCGCAATTATGTTCCGATCTCGACGAAACTTTACACATATCTTTTTTTTGGCCCAAGGACGATCCCTATTGAATTTGGTTAAAATCGGTTCAGATTTAGATATAGCCCCCATATATATGTTAGCCCCGATTCGACATGTAAGCGCTGTAAAAACTTTATTTTATATCCGATCAGTATGAAATTCGGCAGGAAAAGGTTTCTTATTACATGAATGAACTCTGTTAAATTTGGAAGAAATCGGTTCAGATTTAGATATAGCCCCCATATATACCTTACCCCCGATTTGACATATAAGCGCTGTAAAAATGTTATTTTATATCCGATCAGTGCGAAATTCGGCAAAGAGAGGTTTCTTATTACATGAAGGAATACTGCTAAATTCGGAGAAAATCGGTTCAGATTCAGATATAGCCCCCATATATATGTTACCCCCGATTTGACTTGTAAGCGCTGTAAAAACTGTATTTTATATCCGATCAGTGCAAAATTTGGCAGAAAGAGGTTTCTTATTACATGAAGGAATACTGCTAAATTCGGAGAAAATCGGTTCAGATTTAGATATAGCCCCCATATAAACGTTACCCCCGATTTGACATGTAGGCGCTGTAGAGACTGTATTTTATATGCGATCAGTACGAAATTCGACAGAAGGAGGTCTTTTTACATGAATGAGCATTCAGGGAAGATCGGTTCAGATTTATATTGATTGTTCCTCCTGATTTGGTATCAAACCGCTATAGAAGTTGTATTTTACTTCCGATCATTAAAATTTTCCAGAAAGATGTTTCTCAATTTAGGAACGAATATTGCTTAATTTAGCGATTATCGTTTCAGAATTAGATAATATGTTTCTACCCATTTACCAATTATTCCAAATTATTATGGCAATGACCCTTATCGCATTGTTAGGGAGGTGTAGGGTATTATATAGTCGGCCCCGCCCGACTTTCTGCCTTTCCTTACTGGTTAATACATAAATACTTTCAATTAAAATGTGTTTTGTTAATTTTGTAATTGCCAATAAGATGTTTATTTCAGGATAATAATATTATTTTTCACGTACCTAAACTAAAATTGTTCCCATTGTCTCTTTCAGTATTACAAAATCTATTACTCACATTTTTGTCATCCATTTGGCACAAATCTCTTCACAGGACTAACAAACAAGATCTCCTTCAAAAAAGCATGTACATCACCATAAATAACAACCGGCAGAAATAACTATGACACACGCACTCGCTTATCACAGAGATCGATGGTGACGCCGACGGCATAACCACATGCATACACACATTACACGACGGTTTCATTTGTTGTTGTTGCTATGCTTTAGCAAAAATAACTGTTAACAGCCCATATTAAAATTATTTTCGGTGCAATATGCACGTGTGTATGCACGTATACTTACATATTCACAGCAATCAAATTTTTTCACAATCCGCATCCCGAAAACAGGCAACCGTTTCCTTCCATCGCTTGTAAATAACTGACGATTTAGAAGAAAACGAACAGAACTGTTCTCTATTTTCTCTTCTAGCATTCCATAACAATTATTGATTCACACTTTACCAAACAAAACTGATTCTCCGAGCGAGAGAGGGAGGGAGAGATTGTATAATTCTCTCGTATGTATTCTTAAAAATAATGACAATAGTCATAAAATTTATTACCAAGACAGCCTTTCCTTTAAGGGGAGCATAGCCTTAAATTTATTACTCAAATAAATCATACTGTTAATTAAGTCCGATTCGGCATTAAAACTATGACATGTCTACGTCGTAGTGTTAATGTAGAAAATCCTTAAAAGTATTGAAATATTACTTAAAATAATGCGGATTCTCACAAAAATAATGATTTTTTTCTTTAATTTAAATGCGTACATTTAAAGAAGCGCGTACACAAAACTAATGATTAGATAGACATTAATTCAAATTCAAAAAACTTTATGTTAAGGAAAATTTCGTAAAAAACGTGTACATTTTCATTCTTTTAATGACAATTGTCATTGAATTGATGCCGAGGTAGCATACTTAATATAAGAATGTGTCATCATTAGTTTTATTACTATTTTTTTTTTCAGTGTACGGCATAAAATTCTTAAAAATGTATATATTTCGATGAATTTTTTAGAAATAACAATCAAACGCAACATTTGGAAATTTCTAATGGAAAATCCCTCAATTCCCAAAAAAATCCCCAAAAATGGGATTTTTTACTTTTAGTGCTATATCTTCGATATGAAAAGCAGCGCTGGGATTCCCTATGCAGTCCATTTTGTTACACCCTAATACAATTAAATAAAAAGAAAAATTTAACAATTTAGCTTTGCGATTGGAGAAAATCAATCAAACTTTTGAAATTTATGTAAAAAAAGGTCCAAATCGGAGAAGGGTGGCAACCACACCAATTAAAATGTTGGCTTCGGATTTTCTCTAACATATTCTGTGAAACGTCTCCTTTAAAATTAGTATAAATTTGATATACTTTGTGTAACAAACTTTTTCTACAAGACCTAAATACGAATTGGACTTTTTTCGCCAAAAAATCTCCAAAAATTTGACTTTATAGGGCCATAACTTTCTTATTTCTTCACATATCTTATCGATTCTTTTTTTCATGATATTGTAAATTTAATTGGCAATCCAAAACTTTTGACTGAGATATTGGCTAAATTCCAAGGCAAAGTCGGCGAATAAATGAAAAATTCAAATTTAAAATCCACATATCTCGGAAACTATTCAAGATATCTTCAACCTATAAAATGTTTATTGTAGGTCTGGTCTAGGAGTATCCACAGGACGCCACTAAAACCGGACACTCCATTCAAAAGTTAGAAGCCGATGAAAATTTTGTATACCCGAGGTGGTCAACTTTAGGGCCCTGTAGCTCCGCCCCTGTATGAAATAGGGGGCCCAAGTTCGGAACTTAAACTCTCTAACACCTCTTGTATACACACCTAAAATTTCATCGCCATACGATAAGTGGTTTTGAAATGGCGGAATTATGTCCATTTTTTTCCATTTTAGCCCACTGTGCGCCGGCTCTCACGAATTCAACTCTAGCAACCCAGTAGTAAAAATCCTCACGACATCATCGATTACGTCTCGATGATTTCGTTGAGCGAACCTTCACGAATTCCCATCCTATTTCCATGTTACTTTTACGTGGAGGTATCATACGTTGGTCAAGTACTTCGCCTTACATTACAGTGTTAGCTGGTTCGTAATGAGGGGTCCTTACAACCCCCTTATATTCGGATGCAAGTATTGGATCAAATATAATCCATTATCTGACTTACATTGTAATTGGCCTGTTGCACATCCTGTATGTGATGGTAATGTGTCAGTCATAACTCCCCATGACAGCCTCGCTTACTTTGTAATGATATACAAATGGGTGTTTTATATTTTCCTCCTAGAAATATGCTAAAAATAAATAACTTAAAACGGTTTTTGTTCAAATTTTAGTTTAGTTTTTTAGTTTATTGATCTTTTTTTGTCCACACAAACTTTGCGGAAGTGTCTTCCTTTATAATTTCTGAAGCATTTTCGTATATCTGATATGTAACCTTGATCTGTATACCCTTCATACATTTTTTACAGCTTCTGTAAATGAAAAGAAATAAAATGTAAGTAGTTCAGTATTATATTAAAACTATAAATATATATGACACTTACCGAAAATTGCTTTATTCAATGCCTGCAGACTTTTAAATGACTTCTTCGAATTAATACCATCACACAGGGTTTTCCAACAAGAGGTGTTATTTTGAATCATCCGGTATTTCGGTAGCTGTCACTTTTGAAGCTTTTATTCTTTGACATTTGACAAGTAGAAACTACGCCATTACTAAAAATAGAACGATACACGATTCAATAGCGCATTGAAATTATTAAAATTCGAAAAATCGAAAATCATCGAAAAATCATCTTGACTGATGAGTAACTGATCAACAGTTACGGTGAATGGATTGCGCTATCGAGAGATGATTAATGATTTTTATGGTCGGAGTTGGATGTTATTGATCTGGACAACGTTTACTTTCAACAAGACGTCGCTACGTTGCACACAATCAACGAAACCATTGCTCTGTCACGGGAAAGTTTCCGGACCGTGTTATCTCTCGAAGAAGTGATCACAATTGGCCACCGAGATCTTGTGATTTAACACCTAGCGACTTCTTCCTTTGGGGCCACGTGAAAGATGAGGTCTACGCCAACAGCCCAGCGCCGATTCAAGACCTCACAGATATAATTCGTGAGGACATAGGGCAACCACTTTGCGATTTGGTTATGGAAAATTTCATGAAAAAGATAAGGTCCTGTAAGTGTGGTCGTGGTGGCCATTTGGCTGATGTTGTTTTTCATTATTAACGGCATACCTTCCTCTTTATTATGAAATAAACATCCACTCATTTATTTAAAAAAATGGAATTTTTCTTTGAATACCAAAATAACACCTCTTGTTGGAAACCCCTTTAGTTGTATCCCAGTATAATTTCGTTAGAAAATAGTCTCCTAAAGTTTGCATATAATCCATCTCGAGAGCATATGGTTCTTATTATGGCCACCTAAGTTATGTTAATGATGTGTTGTCATGAACATTAAAATGTCAAAATGTAACGACCTGCACAAAATGAAACCACGTCTGCCGATATCTTTAAATTTATAGTTTCCAAATCTTCCGAATTTTCAACAGGAAATTCTATTTTTTATGGAAATCTTACATTTTTGTCAACAATTTGCTTCAAAGTAGCAGATATCTTTGATTGGTGTGAGACGTTTGTTTCTAAAAAAGAGAATTGCATTGATGTAATGGACGAATTATGTATATATGTATGGATGTATTACAATATTTATTTTTATTTAATTTATTACCTTGAGTTTCATTTAATTTTTTCTTGAAGATCTAAAATGTAAAAATTGTGAGTAACGTAGAACTTTCTAAAACTTCCTATGAATACTTTGGAGTTTCTTTTCAATCAGCAGTCTATTTTCCTCGAAATGTTTATCAGTTTTTTCCTGAAGAGAAAACAAAAAAAAACGATCTCGAACTCAATAGTTAAAAACAAAACTATGAAAAGTCAAAACAGATCGAATAACAAAAACAAGGATGAATGAGGCAGAGTACGGCCGAAAGTTTGTTGTCGCTGTAAGAAGCGACAATAACAAAAAAATCGTGTGCCTTCCCCGCAAATTGCAGGGACACACAAATAACCAAACGAGAAGTGTGGGGATGTATTAAGGTTGAGAAATACTGTCTGCAATGTTTTGGAGATATGGGGCTTTGAAATCAGTTCTCAATTATTTCATATTGAGCTACTCTCATATTGTGCCAATTATTGACATGGTATTATAACGGGGGTTTTGTATTTGATGAGGTGAGCTTAGTGGTTGCCAGAGTTCGCCCTAAGGACCCACGAACCTTAAGTAAGAAGACGAGTATTTAACCCACTTGGACTTGTAATCACCTTTATTGATGTTTTTCGTACAATAATAGGGAGTGCATATGAAAGTAAAAGAAATGCGGGCGGCTCGGAGTATTTCGGCTTCGTATTCGGGTACTTCGTTTTGGCTTCAGTCTGGTCGGCGGTTTCTGAAGACAAAATCGGTTTCGGGTGAGTCGATCGGTTGGAGTCTGGAGCGTCGGGCTCAGTTCACGCTTCCGCTTCGTTCTTCTCCGTCGGCTTTGGTATTGGCTTCGGCCTCGGTCTTCGCTTCGGCTTCGGTCTTCGCTTCGGCTTTAGTCTTCGCTTCGGTTTTATAGGTCACGTATTCGGAGTATTTCGGCTTCGTATTCGGGTACTTCGTTTTGGCTTCAGTCTGGTCGGCGGTTTCTGAAGACAAAATCGGTTTCGGGTGAGTCGATCGGTTGGAGTCTGGAGCGTCGGGCTCAGTTCACGCTTCCGTTCTTCTCCGTCGGCTTTGGTATTGGCTTCGGCCTCGGTCTTCGCTTCGGCTTCGGTCTTCGCTTCGGCTTTAGTCTTCGCTTCGGTTTTATAGGTCACGTATTCTAGGAGAATCAAACATAGTTAAACTAGCTACGAGCGAAAGGATCGCGGGAGCGAACGAATCGCGGGAGCGGACGAACCGCAGCTAACAACTCTTAAATTACTATATGGAGCGAAAGAATCGCGGTTAACTACGCTTAAAAGTATGTTCTAGAATACTGGTTAGGTGAATCGCAATCGTTTTTAAGTCGGGTATTTTCGACTGCGGTCGTGCCACACATCTACTTATGCTCGTCTTTTTAGCGATGGGGATCCATACTTGGGTCGTTTAAAGTCGACACTAAGTATTCCCAACTACACAGACTTAATGGGAATTACTACCATACAACATGTTTAATTAGAGTATTAAATGAATAAGGGGAGAATATGTATGTACGAAATGCATTAAATTTCGTCACGTTACAGTATTTTGTCCAAGGTGCCGATGAGGTTGCTTCCGAAACGATATCGTCCATCAACCAGTGACCACCCTTAAGACATTTCACACATTTCTTATTCTTCTTTTTCAAAGAAGGTTTGTTTTTCTGTTTCAGAAAACAAAAACAACGATCTCGAACTCAATAGTCAAAAACATAACTATGAAAATTTATAAAATTTAAAATTTTTATTTAAAATAATATAATACCTTGAAAATTGTGAACCATTCGTAATTGATGTTCTTCAAACTGCTTGTGTTTTTTTTTCTTGAAAATCTAGAAAAAAATAAATATATATATTTTTTGTAATTTTGGATTTTATAAATTCTTATGAATACCCATAATGTTTTGCTCCATTCGTGCTTGATTATTTAAAAAAAGTTGCAGTTTACTTCCATTTTGTTCATTGCCACCTAGTTGAAATTCATTGCTTACAACATATTTTTTTGGGAATTCATATTTGTATTCAATGCTGTGTATATTATAAAAAATTTTACGGTTTAAAGTTAATTAGTTAATGGTAAGAATATTAGGTAAATGTATGAACAATAGGAATTAAGAGAAATTCGCCGTTACAAGGTAGACGAGCATATTTAAATTTAATATCGCTTTTGAGAAATAATTCTTCATCTGTCGTTACTAATTTAGCCAAAACTATACCTAAATCCTTCCACGAATGTAAAGGTGCGTCGAAAAAGTGTCGAATGTTTGAAAATCTTCTTCCTAAAACAAAACACTCGTAACCTTTTTCAACGAATTTTGTAATTTCATATGGAATATTGGAACTCAAACAACATACGTTATCTGACATTCTCCAAGACAATAAATAATCCTTGGTTATATAATTAACTATACGTATCAGTTGTTTGTGGTTTATGGTTGGTAAATTGATTTGATAGTTGCTGCAAAATATTAGTCGGACTTTTAACGGCCTTTTTCAAAGTTTGAAGAAAATTCTCATATTTATATGCCGTAAAACTTTGAATATACCCCATTTCTCGCACGCTTTGCGTAATATGTAGCATATTATGTACATTATACTCGTATGTCAACTTTTTGGGTGGATACAATAATGGAAAATTCTCAAAAAACTTTGTAACATTTCTTCAGCGACATCAATATTAGTTAAGTATTGTATGGAAAGAAGTAACTGGTATCCACAATGGAATAAAAGCAGATGATAATAGTGATCTTCACTTAAGAAAGGCTTTAAAACTAATATTGAAGTATACAGAATAAACTGACGAAATTCAATGGCTTTCCACCTCGGCATATCTTCAATACCGCGAGGCTTTCTTACAAACTCGCGTTGCATATAAGGCCCTAATGACAGCAATTTTTTGAAATTAATGCAATCTCAGCAGGTTTGAGTTTGTAATTAAGGGATTCCCCTTTAACAATACAGCACAATATCTTTTTACAAACCCCCAGATCCAACAAATGCATTGCATCAATTGGGAATTGCGTAACCATTTTAATATTTATTTTTTCTAACATAGATTTGTTTTCTGAAAGGAATCTCAGTTTGGTTACATTTCGAACAACCATTTGAGAGTTGTGCCCAACAGCGCCGCTTACAAATGGCCGCGCTGGAGCATCGCACGCAAACGCACGCATTTCCACTCTAATTATATTAGTGCCCACTGATATACCATTCTCCATTAAATCGGAAATTTCTTCCACAAAATCGTGAAGATAATGGTCAATGTTATGGCTTTTTATCTCCAATATATGCAACTATTAAAAATACCTTTGAGTTTTCTAAATTTATAAAGTGGCCTAAAATAGGCCACAGGGTTGTTTTGGACGATTTGGGTAACAATTCGCCCCAAACCTTAAAATTTTCTTTTTCCTTACGAGAAAGTCGTAATAAATGTCTTTTTGAGAAACCCTCCATTACGAGTAAATTACATGAATGTTTTTTATTCTTACATTAAAATAACACTTTTTCACAAATTTTATTTTACTCAGAAATTCTTCCGCACTTTATACAACCGTCACGACAACAATGGACTTTGCAAATAAATAACACAAAAATGCGAAAACAAAGAATGTTAGAAAGTTTTACAGTTACTTTTTTTACAACAAAGACAAAAGAACGAAAAAACATTTTTTCACGAAGTATTGAATAAAAATAAATATAAAATATTGGGTTAAATATTCATTTTGTATGAAAAATGTAATATGGACCAAATGGTATCTTAATCTAGGATTCGAACATATTTTCTAATATAACAGCAGGGTTAAGAATGTCATAAGCAGCATTAGAATTTGTTTTACAGTACTAATTTTTAATTAATAAATATTCGAGTTCATCACATTTTGACAATCCATCAATGCAATTTAAAGTTACGAAAGATTATACGATTTAATGGGTCGATTATGGATTGCAACCAACGTTTAATTGCGTTGCCAGTTCTCGGCCTGTATGACCTCCATGCAAGCAACATGCAAGAGAGCACCCAAAGCTGTGACATTTCCTAAACGAACAGCATACACGATATGAAGCTACCATTATTGCATTTCGTCTGGGAACGTAGTTTCCCCGAAAATGCTGGTGGTGGTGGTACCCAATCGAATAAGCATTTCGCTCCCTAAGCTGTATATCTGTTGCTCTTCTCACGCTCCACTGCACGACACAGCAAAACTCTTGTCACCTGTCTCACGGCTCCACGCCATCAGAAAAATGGCAAGAGAGTGGCTTCGTAGTAGAAGGTCCTCTGTACATGTCAACCGTGTCTCTGGGTTTGCACTCTCATGAAACTTGGCAGAAACATTGTATAGCCCATTTGAAGGGTTTGGTCGCTGTGGCCAATGCCCGCCAGTCATCTCCTTCGGTGAATCATCTAGATGAATGGCAAAGGCTGTTGATTTATTTTAAAGATGTGGTGAGCCATCTTAATCGCCATTGGAGTAGGTGGCAGCAGACCTTTTGCATATTGGCTGTAAATCCAGTATGTAACCTCTTGGTCGTTGTAGAGACATTTGACTTCATCATCAAAAAATAGTTCCACTATTCATTTAAAAATCTAATCTAATCATTTAAAATAGTATTTTTGTAGTTGAAATTTACTTTTTTTGTTGAACTGTTTGTTTGTTTACAATATGTTGAAATTTACTTTTTTTTGTTGAACTGTTTGTTTGTTTGCAATATGTTTAGTTATAGAAGTGTCAAACACTGTTATCGACCGCAACTGATAAAAGTTGTCATACATAACGCAAATTTTTATTTCAGTTGCTTTGCCAGTGGACAACTGAACTGAAGTTGGGGTGCAATCCATAATCGACCCATAAATTTTAATCGAATTTTACAAACATTTTAAACTTTTTTGCACTTTAAACATCAGAAAAAACAGAAAACTTGCATCTAAATACATTACCAAAAAAATACTTATATACAAAAAAACGTTGTTTCGGGAATATTACTTCCAAATAAAAAATATTAGGATGGAACCATAGTTTTGTTTAGAACAATATCCTCCCGAACATATAATTTTGTGTGTTCAATATTATATATTTGGAGTGTACCCTAAACAAATGTACGTTTCAAGCTGAATATGTTTGGGGCAATATACTACAGAAGCAAGTTTTTCAGCGTGTATAGAATTTTTTTAAAATTTTTTTCTTCAGCCAAATTCAATGTTCAAAATCATTAAAGGTTCCAATGAAAATTGTTCATGGATGTACAAATATACAAAACTTAAAATATTTCAATATTGTGTTGGCCGCTTTGTCTTTGCACAACAAAAATATTGTTTTAGATTATAAAATGTTAAAAGTTATCCGTAATACGTATTTTTAATCAGATCGTTATTGTTGTTTTCAGTATATGAAAACAACTTTGTTAAAAATTAAAGAAGAAGTGACATGTATTGGGGGTGGTTGAAATGGTTGGATGGACAGATCTGTTTCGGGAGCCACCAAACTCCCATTGTCAATATCCTTATTACAACGATTACTTTAGTCAATTATTAGAATATATACGCGCAGCCAAGTAACATTAAGCGAGAACTGTTTGCTAAAAGCGCATATCTTCAAAAAAAGACAATCATCTCCTATCCGTAATATGTACTGGTGGATGAAACGGGTAAAAGGATGGAAACTAAAGATTATACCGTCAGGCATTTGATGAAAACTTATTTTCCAAGTGGTAATGCTGGGCCAACATAGGAACAGTTACAGAACGAAAATGTGATGCACCAAGTACCTATTACGGTTGCTATGATTAAAGAAGCAATAAAAAATGTCTCTCCTTTCAAGGCTGCGGGACCAGACGGAATATTTCCAGCGCTTCTTCAGAATGAGGTGGATCTGGTATCAACTCATATGGTTGGAGTTTTCACTGCATGCCTAACTCATTCATATACCCCAAAAAGATGGTAGGAATCAAGTGTGGTCTTCATACCCAAGCCTGGCAAGGCGAGTTATACGATCCCAAAGGCTTATCGACCTATTAGCCTAACTTCTTTCCTGTTAAAAACAATGGAGCGAATAATTGATTGACCAAGGTCAAAAGTAAGATTGACCATGACAAGCTAAAATTCAAGCAACACGCATATGTTAAAGGAAGATCAGTGGAAACAGCTCTACATGAGGTAGTACACCATATAGAACAGTCCTTCAGTGAAGAAATGTACACACATGCCGTTTGTATAGACATTGAAGGCGCTTTTAACAACGTTCAGACCGATACACTTATCCAGTCCTTAGACGAGTTTCAGTTTGACCGTGCGCTGATAAACTGGATCAACAATATGCTAAGGAATTGGTGCATTATTTGTGGGTCATATGACGTAAAAATCAGATACAAGGTAAATCGTGGTACATGTCAGGGGGCATTTTATCGCCTCTCATATGGGTTACGACGATACACAGTCTCCTTAAAGCACTCACCAATGAAGGACTTAAACCAGTCTGTTATGCAGACGACGTTAGAATACTTCTAAGGAGCACACATCCAAACCAACTATGCAGAAGAGTTGAGGCACTTATCATAGCATATAACTGGGCACAACCAAGGGGATTAAATGTCAACCCAGACAAAACAGAAATATGTATATTTACAAGGAAAAGGAAAATTCATCCTTTTACCGTGCCTCGATTCCTGGATAAGAATATTGTCATATCTAAACAGGTAAAATACTTGGGAGTAATCTTGGATCAGAAACTGATTTGGACAGATCATATTGAAGAAGGAGTTACCAAGGCCCACAGATGTTGGTCGTTGTGCAAAAGAGCTATAGGTTCAAGACCAATAATAACCTACGCCTCTGTGGTGTGGTGGACATCAATGGACAAAAAGTACAACGTAATACCATTGCAAAAACTGCAACGTATGTGCTATTTAGGCATAAGCGGGGCAATTATGTAGAACCGCACCAACAAGAGCGTTGAAGACTATACTGCACATCCAACCAATAGATGTCCGTATAAAGTATGAGGCAGCCCTCACAGAAAGACGTATACAAGTGATGGGTAGATGGATAAATCGATGTGGTCAACTGCGTATTTTCTGGGTACCGGGACACAACGGAGTGATTGGAAATGAACGAGCAAACAGCTTGACTTTCAAAAGGCAGAGAACTTCGAGCAATAAACTTGGAAACCTTTCGAATCCACGAAGGATGAGTTAAATCACTGGTCAGTGATGGCTCACAAAACTGTGTGGAATAGAACAACTGTAAAGATACTGTGAGGTGACCCAAATGAGAAGAAAACAAGTAGTTTTCTGAATCTAAACAAGATCGAGATTAGTAAGATAACGGGACATTCAAGCTTAGAGGCACATCTTCATCGCATAGGACTAGCAGAAAACGACGAGTGCAGAGCATGCAGGGAAACATCGAAACGATGGAACATTTTCGGTGTCACTGCCCTGCTTTCACACATGCAAGATCCCGATATTTCGGTTCCAACTTGACTTGACTCATTTCAGAGGATATGACTGGAAGATACTGAGAAAATTCATGTCTCGTACCGATTTACTGTAACCCGTGGGGTATAAAAATCATAAATAAGGAGCGCACAACAGGCCGAACCACTGGCTTAGGTGTATGCCCATGGACATTAGACGTTTAAACGTCTCCTCTAATCAACCTAACCTAACCTAAGCTAATATGTATTATAAAGGGTGATTAAATTGTAGGGGCCGATGTTCATTTGACATTTCTCAATTTCAGACTAACTCAATTTGAACCATGGAAAGATACAATCGAGCAACGCGTTAAAGTTTTAAGCCTTTTACGAAAATGGGCGTTCAAATCAATATGCATTTCGTGCACTTAGTGATGTTTTTTTGATCAGCATAATCGACCAACTGTGTCCACAATCGGGAGAATTGTGCGCAAATTTCAGCAAACCGGGTCTGTAGGAGATGTGAAAACAGCTGTGCATGCCCAGTTCGTTTGGTGCGGCTTATGGGCTGACGATGTCATCGGACCATACTTCTTCGAAATGAGGCCGGTCAGGCAGTTACTGTGAATAGTGTTCGCTATCGTGAGATGATAACGAACTTTTTATGGCCCGAATTGGAAGATATGGATGTGGACAATATGTGGTTTCAACAGGACGGTACCACTTGCCACACAGATAACGAAACAATGGCTTTTTGCGCAACAAATTCAATGGCCGTGTTATCTCACGTCGTGGCGATGTCAATTGGCCGCCAAGATCATGTGATTTGACACCGTTGTACTTCTTTCTTTGGGGTTATTTGATAGAAAAGGTGTACGTCGATAAGCCAGCAACAGTTCAAGAGCTAAAGAATGAGACAATTCGGCACATTAACGGCATATAACCTTAATTATGCCCCAGCGTCATCGAAAATTTGCACCATCGGATGGAGGTGTGCCGCCGAGGTCGCGGCGGCCATTTGGCCGATATTTTGTTCCATTCATAATTGAACCATACCAATATTATCATAATAAAAATAAATTACTAAATTAATGATTAATCGAGCTCGTGGTCTTAGGTTTATTTTGTTGTTTTTATTTAGTTATTTTTGCCAATATTTCGCAATTCTTTGAGTTGCATCTTCAGGGCAGATCTACAATTAAACAATATATAGTACTTTTATTAGAATCACAGCTTTCTTATTTCCAACATTCAAACAAATATTCGTATCTAAAACAAAAACAAAAAGATCGCTTACATGTAAACAAACTTCTTAACAATAACTTACAGCCTGTTTCTGTAACTTAAAAATTTGCTTTCGTTCGCCTGCCAGACGACAAACAGCTGATTTGGGTTTCACTAACCACAATCACAACGACAAGTCGCACGAAAATGAACTCGTGCGAAAACGTAATCATTTCAGTGTAAATTTTGGTTTCTCTATCTCTCTTTGCTGTCATCTGGGCGAACACAACTGTCAGATCGAGTCACTTTATTTTATTTGTCGACTGATAGGAACAATGACAAAAAATCGGTATTAAAAGCAACAAATAGGTAGATATCAATATAATTATGGTAACAAAATTAAATAGTAATAAAATTGTATACATGTGTATACATATTTAAGCATAAAGAATTCAACATTGGCAGCTCGCTGAGATGGAAAAAATTCATCAGTGCACAGTGAGAGAGGCGGGAGAGAGAGAGAGAAAGAAATGAGAGTGTTGCATCAGCTCAACTGACCCACCCAGGGTTGATTTTTGGCCACCGCTAGTGTAATGGATACAGAGCTGTATTTTCTAAGGTCGACCATACAAAAAAGTGTGCCTTTTTAGACCGGAAGTTGTGAAATTATTGATCTGGCAATTACATTATTTTCTATTTGGTAGATTGCTAACGTCATTGACGTAAGGCCAGGCGAACGAACGAACGAACCTTAGAGAAACCAAATTCCTGAAGAAAGTGAGTGACTGGTTTTCGTTCGCAGAAACTTTCGTTGAAAATACAGAAACAGGCCGTTAAAAACTAGCGTAGTTTCACCACCATCGTCAGTTGTTTTTATTGCACTGAATAGTTATTTACATATTGCACGATCTCCCCTTTCGCGTTAGATGTCTGTAGCAACATGCAGTATTCTCAGTGTCTGTTTTGTGGTTTATTCTCTTGTTTGTAGGTAAGCTGTTGATGTGGAGCATCTCTAATGTTAGTCTTCTGTTGTAGTTTCTCTCTGTTTGTAGCACACGTGTATTGTCAAAATTGGGAAGGTGGTTGTTGTTTTTACAGTGGTCCGCAAGCGCAGTTTTTTGTGTTATATTTTGATGCCTTAATTTGATGTCTGATTTATGGGCAGATAGTCTGGTTTTTAATTTATTTTTGGTTGTACCTACATATAGTTTACCACATTTTTCGTTCTCATTTCCATCACATTCTATTTGATATATAACGTTTTGTTGTTCTATTGTTGGTATTTTACTTTTTGTATTTGTGAATAAACGTTTAAGAGTATTGTATGTTTTATGTGCTATGGTATATTTTTTGTTATATAGGTCTGATTTTTGAAATCTTTCTGATATATTTGGTAAATTCAATTCAATTCAATTCTTTATTTTTATAACATTTCGTGGTTTACATTTGTTTTCTTATCTTAGTTTGGTTAGCAGTTCTTGTTAAATTCAATTTACTGCTTCCACAAGTATTTCAGCTGATTTAAGTTAAAGACATACACTATTGCTACTGAATTCTGAAGATGATAGAGTGGTGTCTATCGAAACTGCAGTCAATTCTACCAAGCAATTAAAACTCTCTACCAATTTTTGTATTTGTTTCTATTACTTTCTTGGAATAGACAGAAAGTAAATGGAACATATGGTCTCAAACCAAAAAAATAAATTCTGACTGAATAACAAAAGCACAGACCAACAATAAATAACAACAACACATACAAACACATGAGGTACGACGACGTCGGCATTAGCCGTTGACAAAACTACATTTGTTTTCGTGGTTCGCGATGCGAACCCAAGCAAAAAACAAAAATGTATTGGTATGAGAGTTTTAGTATGTTGACTTAGTTCGGCAAAATACGGGTTTGGTTAGCAGTTCTTGTTAAATTCAATTTACTGCTTCCACAAGTATTTCAGCTGATTTAAGTTAAAGACATACACTATTGCTACTGAATTCTGAAGATGATAGAGTGGTGTCTATCGAAACTGCAGTCAATTCTACCAAGCAATTAAAACTCTCTACCAATTTTTGTATTTGTTTCTATTACTTTCTTGGAATAGACAGAAAGTAAATGGAACATATGGTCTCAAACCAAAAAAATAAATTCTGACTGAATTTTTTTAAATAAAATATATTTGGAGAAATTCCTAAACAATAATTTTATTTGTATTCAAATACATATTTTATTTTAGAATACGAGTATAATATACGAGTTCCAAATATATTCTATTGATTTTCAAATAAAATTTTTGTGCTCATAAATATATTATATTTAAAAATGTGTTTCAAATATATTTTCTTTCGATTCAAACATATCGGAAAAGGCGATATTTCCCGGGTATATCAAAGACAGACATTTTAAGATTTAAAACGATAATGTTAAATAATAATTTTATTTAAATTTTAATCGAATTTTACAAACATTTTAAACTTTTTTGCACTTTAAACATCAGAAAAAATAGAAAACTTGCATCTAAATACATTACCAAAAAAATACTTAAATACAAAAAATCTTTGTTTTGGAAATATTACTTCCAAATAAAAAATATTAGGATGGAACCATAGTTTTGTCTAGAACAATATCCTCCCAAACATATAATATTTGTGTGTGTCAAATATTATATATTTGGAGTGTACCCTAAACATTTGTACGTTTCAAGCTGACTATGTTTGGGGCAATATACTACAGTAAGCTATTAATGTGGGCTACCAATGTTGGAAATATCTCGTTCACTTAAAAACAGTGGTTTAGTAACACTCATTAAACAAATTGGAAAAAGTTTGCATCCTAGCGAAGAAAATAATGCCTATTTGACTACTATGGATAAAGGTAGAAATTATAGCCTTTTTGGTAGAGGTAAGAGAATTTCAAAAAATCTTTTTTTTTATTTCTTTTTAAATAGCGATTTTATTTGTTACTTTTATTTATATTTGAGTTTATTCACATGTACAAGTTTCATTAGAAGTAATTGTGAGTTCTTTGTTGACGTTTGTAGATTTCGGAATCGGTTTCTCTAATGAGGAACCCAATATAATCTCCCATCATCCTTTCATCCCAGTGCTCTTGGTAACGCCGCTCGATGGACTTCATTTCTCGGGGAAAAAGTTTAAAAGAGAATGCAAGAAATGAATTTTGAGGGACATATTTACACCTGTTGGAATATATAAAGCGAAAAATAAGTTATAGATAGATATGTGAATAGATACATATGTGTTATATACATAAATATAGAAAAATTTATTTCTTACAAATTTTTTCATAATTTTTTAACAAATCATTAATCATTGTTTCATATTGCGGGCTTTTATTGCATCCAAAGAAATTTGAAACTATAGGGTGATCCATTTCGAGGTTCCCTACTTATTTAAAGAAAAAAAAAACACAGAAAATTCAAATTGAATGGGGAATGTTTATTATCATTTGAAAGAACATTCTTTGGCATTTATTTTTTAAGATTTGTCGATCAAATGTTGACGTCTTAGATGGTTCATCCGTTGAGTCCAATTTCCGATGACTCGTTCGAGCATTTCGTCTGGTAACTGGCGAATGACACGCGTAAACTTTGTTCAGGCGTAAGTCTTTCCATGATGAAATGCCAAACAATACTTAACAAAAATAACATGACAGCATGACACGACTCACACGTGATCTATCAAAAAAGTATCTCTACTTGGATCACCCGTTATAACATTACACTAATTAATCTGTCAATTTGATGTCAAAACGTTGTAAACGCTGTTCAGGCGTAAGTCTTTCCATGATGACACCACACGACTCACACGTGATCTGTCAAAAAAAGGCTATTGAAAAAAGTATCCATGCTGCAATTTCATCCGACGTCAAATATGATTCGAAATTTACATCTTTCATCAGTTTCCTTATTTTAGGGCCATCAAAAACGCCTTCTTCGATTTTTTGAAAGGAAAGACTTTTAAATAAACTTTTTAAATATAAGAGTGAATTGCCATCTTTCCTCAAGGCTTTTACAAAATTTTTAAAGAGCCCCAGGTTAATATGCAGTGGTGGCAATATAATGGTTTCTTTTTGGACGAGAGGTGTGTATTTTATGTTGTTTTCACCCAATGTAATGTGTTTTCTTGTTGGCCATTTCTTTCTTCTGTAATGATCTTCGCGTGCACGGCTATCCCAGAGGCATACAAACAGCAATATTTTGTATATCCGCCTTGCATTCCACATAACATCCCAACTACTTTTAAATCGCAAAAAAATTTCTAGTCACGTTGTTCATATTTCATGTATTTTATCAATTTAGCCATTGTTTCGTATGATTCCTTAGTGTTGACAGCATGAGCAATGGGAATCGACGGTTTCTGATTTCCGTTGTGCAAAAGTACTGCTTTCAAAATTTTCTTAACTGCTGTCAACAAATAACCGCCATTCCATTGAATTGTATGTTTGATTAAGTTCCTCGAACAATCCAGGAATGTCCTTGTAAAATCATATGTTATCCACAGTTGTATAAAATTTTTTGTAAGATATATCACGGACTTTATAAAATGATATGTTAACATCTGGGTCCAAAATATTGTACTGTTTCATCCGATATGGATGTACATAGTTCTGCCTTATCTTTGGTCTGTTCCAAATCTCTCACTAGATCATTGAGTTGAAACTGAGTAAAAAGCGATGACTTCTGACTCAATCTTGAATCGCTCAGAGTTGAGTACTCCGTTGAACTTGATGATGTTTCCGTAATTAGGCTGTTAGCTATACTTGGACACTTGGGAATTGGTATTATTTTCGAATGAGCAACTGGCAAAGCGACATATTTTACTTCACCGTAATTCCAGCAAAAGCTCCTTCCCACTCCAATCTGTTTACTTAAACAAAAATAGCAGTCCGTATCGTGAATGAATGGTTGTCTCCAAATCATTTGCATTCCAAATTGCACGTGATGTTTAAAATTAAAACGTTTTATTCCACAAAACATTGTAATACATTAATTGTAAAGTACTTACCGCATGCTTCCACTACTCCATCGAGTAAGATTTACATGGCACGAATTACACAAAATACTAGGTATCCACGTTTCGTCCATATTTTTAAGTTGTATACCAATATATTTCACATATATTTCTTCCATTATTTTACTAAACGTACGTCGATTTTTTTAATTACATATTTTCCGCAGATGTAGCAGAAATTGTCGGGATCATTTACACATTGAAAAGTTATTTGCCTTTTACTCATACTTCGAAATATAACATTATAATATTTTTCAGAAGATCTACTTATGTCTTTAAGGCGCTGAATTACACTAATTTATTAATAAGAAATTTCATTCAAAAATTTCGGGTTTAAGGTACATAAGTTGCAGTACTTGTAGCTGACATATAGTTTGCTTCGAACGTAGAAACCCGATATTTTCAAGACCGCCGCGTACTACTTTGTATTGCGTACATATAATTTTACTACCTGTATATATGTACGACTGGGATGTCCATGCCCCTAATAGGCGTAACTGAATAGAAACCTCATAAATAAAAAACCACAAATATTGTTGAATGACCCTCTACCTGAGCGGATCTCATCCAATATAGCTCTCACATTGGTCATAAAACCTCGTCCTCTCTATAATTTTATAATGTCTGACATCAATCCTCATAAAATAAAATGCAAGTGCAATGTCTCTTATATGACTCTCTCACATATGGCGAATTCAATATAAGCAAATACATCATTTAAAAACAGAAAAATATGAAACAAGATTTTTTTAAATTTCCCTAACATTTACAAAACGGCTCATAACTTTTACATCTATACATAGATTTTTTCAAATAGACATTTTTTCCTTCGTTAGCATGCTGGCTTATTAAAAATGTGATAACATATTTTTTTTCGATTTTTTCTCTATTTTTTTGTACAAGGAAAAATGGTTAGAAAAAAAATCATTTTTTTCTCATATTTTTGACGACTGTTACTAAACCAAAGATTCTAAATATAAGTGATATTTGCCCTCATAATTTCCTTTAATTTAACGCATAACACGGCTCAATCAGGCTTATACTTGAAAAATACTAAATGTAATCTCCATGAAAGTTGGAATTATGAAAAAAAATTGTCTTTGTGACACCAAATACCGGAAACTGTTATCCACATCCCTTGGACAAAATTTGTGTTGCATACTGTAATTTTTAAGATATGGCTTATGTTTCTCATTAAAATAAGTCTCATTTATAGATGCAATTTGTATTTGTTCTCTTCAGTGGACACTCATTAGTATGATGATGACCGGCGCAAACCATGCACGCAGCACGGCGATTGCAGTGATCTCCTCCATGCCCGTACCTACGGCAATTCCAGCGTTTTTCCAAGGGACAATAACATTAAAAATTGATTTTACATTCTGTAAAGATGTTGGATTGAAAGACTTACGGCAAAATTGAACTTAATAAACAGCGTTATTGGCGGAACTGTACTGCGTATTTATTTCAGTGACCTATGTTAGAGTTAGATTATATTCCCTTAAGTCAGTTTTGATATCATAAGTTGAAATTTTATGTCTGGTGGGAAAACTTTTGTACTTATAGAGGTGCTTTATACATACAGTCTTTACCAAACATTTTTTGAAGGTCAGTTAGAGGAGTGTTTACATCGACAACTAAAGGTGGAGGTTTCGGCTGCTTCGCTTCCAAAACGTTTGATTCTTCTTCCATCTTTATAGGATACTTTATTATGGGTTTTGTGGTTATTGTCACACACGCCGCGTTAGTTCAAACAAGAGACGAGTGACAATCTCACAGGCAAATTTGTTATTGTGTTTTTTATGTTTATTTATTTTACAATGGCACTTATTGTTAGAGAGAACCGTTCTCAGAGATAGTCAGTATTGAACCGTTGAACCCGGCTTTAAGTATAAAAGATTTGGGGAAAAACAAAAAAATCCAAAAAATATCTAGATATACAACAAAATTTGCTAATTGATGCCAAAGTATTGCAATTTGATATACCCGCTAAGACAAGGACTTAAACCAGTCTGTTATGCAGACGACGTTATAATACTTCTAAGGGGCACACATCCAAACCAACTATGCAGAAGAGCTGAAGAGGCACTTAACATAGCATATAACTGGGCACAACCAAGGGGACTAAATGTCAATCCAGACAAAACAGAAATATGTCTATTTACAAGGAAAAGGAAGATTCATCCTTTTACCGTGCCTCGTTTCCTGGATAAGAATATTGCCATATCTAAAAAGATAAAATACTTGGGAGTAATATTGGATCAGAAACTGTACTGGAAAGATCATATTGAAGAAAGAGTTACAAAGGCCCACAGATGTTGGTCGTTGTGCAGAAGAGCTATAGGTTCAAAATGGGGACTACGTCCAAATATGACACACTGGCTTTACATGAGCGTGATTAGATCAATAATCACCTACGCCTCTGTAGTGTGGTGGACATCAATGGACAAAAAGTACAACGTAATACCATTGCAAAAAGTGCAACGCATGTGCTGTCTAGGCATAAGCGGAGCAATTAGAACCGCACCAACAAGAGCGTTGGAGACTATACTGCACATCCAACCAATAGATATCCGTATAAAGTATGAGGCAGCCCTCACAGCAAGACGTCTACAAGTGATGGGTGAATGGATAACTCGAGACCACAAGTCGTACCATCAGAAGATATTACAATCACTGGTCGGTCATATTCAAACAACGGAAATCTCCGACCGCATTCCTGAAGTGCGGCTTACAGCTACCTGTGAATCGTTCGTGCCAGACAGACGCTCCTGGGAAAACGGAACACTTGCTCATGCGCCAGTGGGAACCAGCTGCTACACTGATGGGTCCAGGCTAGGAGGAAGGACGGGTCTGGGACTTTTTATTGATGAACCAGAAGTCGAACTTTACTTCCGACTCCCAGACCATAACACAGTATTTCAAGCAGAAGTTCGAGCAATCACGGAGTGTGTTAACTGGCTCAGTAATACCACAAAGCCTAAATATGCCAACATATTCACAGATAGCCAAATGGCGATCAAAGCAATAACATCGGAAAATGTCAAATCCATAACCGTGTTAGACTGTAAAAGAACGATAAATAATTACTCAGTCCATGGTCAACTGCGTATTTTCTGGGTACCGGGACACAACGGAGTGATTGGAAATGAACAAGCAAACAGCTTGGCTTCAAAGGGCAGAGAACTTCGAGTAATAAACTTGGAAAATTGGAAACCTTTCGAAGCCACGAAGGATGAGTTGAAGCATTGGGCAGTGATGGCTCACAAAACTGTGTGGAATAGAGCAACTGTAGGAGCTGCAAAGATACTGTGGGGTGACCCAAATGAGAAGAAAACCAGTAGTTTTCTGAAACTAAACAAGATCGAGATTAGTAAGATGATAAGTGTTCTAACGGGACACTCAAGCTTTCAGGCACATCTGCATCGCATAGGACTAGCAGAAAACGACGAGTGCAGGGCATGCAGGGAAAACATCGAAACGATAGAACATTTTCTGTGTCACTGCCCAGCTTTCACACATGCAAGATCCCGATATTTCGGTTCCGACATATTGCCAGACTTGACTCATCTCAGAGGATATGACTGGAAGATACTGAGAAAATACGTGTCTAGTACCGATTTTCTGTAATCCGTGGGGTATGAAAATCATAAATAAGGAGCGCACAACAGGCCGAACCACTGGCTTAAGTGTATGTCCATGGACATGAGACGTTTTAAACGTCTCCTCTATTCAACCTAACCTAACCTAACCTAAGACAAAAGTTATGACCATTTGATGTTATACTTACTTACAAAAAAGTGAAAAAATCACTTTACAAATGCAGACAGAAATGTAAAAACGACATACAATTTTTAAAAATGGGCATATTTCACAGAATATAATATTTTGTAGGGGTTGACATCAGAAATCGACTGTAATTCGCGAATCATTACATTTTCAAAACCCAATCCCACAATACCCCCAAATTTTATTATCCCCTATATCTACTTTACTAAAAGCCGGGTTTCAGATTCCCTTTGCAACACAATACCACATATAAATATGCCGACAGCTTTAAAATTTTAGCTTTGGCTTACGTTTAAAATTTGTGTAAAAATGGTGTAAATTAGAGAAACTTTGTAACAATACCTGTTAATACTTTTGAACCGTTCTTTCCTTGAGAACATTCTCCGGAAAGTATCCTTTAAGATGATACTAAATATGTTATACTTGTTTTAACTAACTTCTTCTAAAATTCGAAAATACGGCATATACTTTTTTCATAAAAAAATTACAGAATTCCGATTTTTTTTAAAAATTTAACTTCAAGTGGCCATAACTTTTGTCCTATTAGATGTACCAAACGGTGCATATTCTGCTTCGATATTTACAAAATACTGGCACAGGGTCGGGGAAAATTAAAAATTCTCTGTAACTATAAATCGATTTTTTTTGACAAAAAATCATTTTTTTCTTATAGTTTAATCTACAGCTACTGTTTATGTATATGTGAAAATGACATAGTTCTGACAATTTCCTGCAATTTAAAGGAAAGTTCGTTTCTATTCGATTTACATATATGTACCTCAAAATATATGGACCAAATACTAAAAGAACAATCTGTGAAAACTTGAATTTTTTGGTAAAATTTGTTTTTAATATTTTTTCGTGTTTAGGATTCCAAATTAAAACATATATATAGCCGCCCTTAGACAAAAATTGTCTGCATAGTGTAATCGGCCTAACTTTCAGCGCGTGTGAATAGGAACTATCGGCTTATACTTCAAATATGGTCCAAATACTAAAGATAACTATCATTAAAATAGAAATATAACAAAAATAAATAAAAACTTCACCATTCAAAATTTTTTTGTTTTGGTTTCATAAAATAATATGTCTCAATCTACACAAAAAAAGTTTTTAGGTCTCGGACATAAACATTTTGTTGTTGCATAGTCCCGATTTACACTGGCTGAATATTCAGCAGATTATCGGCGTTTTGTAGGAGAGGGAGGCAGTCGCCAAGAGGGGGAACACTCTCCCTGAACGTTTTGAGTTCTTCGTGCAAGACCAAAATAGAATTTGATGATAAGATGCTGAAAAAACTTGCCTAGTGTTAATCTGCAGATAGTGTTATCCATAGCTAGCTACGAAACTAGAATGTGGTGGCAATTGACTGCTCGCGAGTTGGGGGGCCCACCGTAGTTTGACATACATACATATCGATACCTCCATTCTAAACGATGCTAAGTGCAAAAAGGTAGTTTTGCCGACTGCCCCTCTCTCCTACAAAACGCCGATAATCTTCTGAACGTTCAGCCAGTGTAAATCCGGACTAAGTATGATGAATTTTTAAATTTGTGTGTAATTCATTTATAATGAAAATCGAATGACCTGTGCTCTTTTGTGAATAACTTTTGATATGGTTGACGAATAAACACCAAATTTTGACTGAAAATAATTTGAAATATTTAGAAATTAAAAATGCAGTCTATGTGGACTGAGCATGTTTTGGAATTGAGGTATCGATATACATAATGTCGGCAAACCGTAATGATTTACCCTGTTGGTGTTGTTATGAATGCCAGAAGCATCGTCGAAACTTTTAACTTTTTCGCTACGAAAGCACACCAAAAATTATGAGTCATATACGGCACATCATTCGTACACGAGCATGACGTCAAGCATTTTGGCCGTTTAAAGGGCACTTTAAATATTGACACGTGCGCTGTGCGGAAGTGGCGAACAAGAGTAATGAAATCAGCTGATCCCTCTTTTAAGCACGTGGCATGCAATGGAAAGACATCTTTGGCAAGCATTTTAATGTGTTTTCGGCCATACATACATACATATTTACACAAAATACTTTTCCACCACCTTTTACAATACATTTCATTCATAACACAGACGTATAATGACAACAACACTAGGTACACACTGGAATGGACTGGAAATATACACAGCCGCATATATCCCCATAGATATGGGTATGTAAGTGTGTTTCTACACGGTATCCTGAATTGGCGAACCTTATCATTTGCACTGCATAGACATCAGCATCCAGTAACCGAAAACATTTTCTTTTATTTGGTGGTAAACGGATAGATTTAATAGTCATTTGCATTATAGCGAAATGTTCTGTGTGTTATATAAAATCTTTAAAGAAGAGAATAAATATATTTAATAAAATTGATATTTTGAAACAATTTTAAATAAAAAAGTAAAAAAGAAAAATAAATGTACATTTAAGTACAGAAAATTAATTGTTAATTAAGAATACTAATAAGCTAATAATAACTTGGTTTGATATTTGTAACGTGATGAAACGAGTATCTTATTTATGTTGGAGTGATCAATAACTATTTTATGTACCTACATAGAAAGAAAAGGATAAATAAGTGTGTAAATCTTTTGTAAGTCAATTCATAAATAGTTCAAAAAAGGATGCATTACATGCACATACGAATTTACGTACATATGTGAATACAACATTCATATGAATACATACGCATACAAAAAATACAAACGAATGATATTGGAATTATTTATTTAACTATTCATTCTACCTGCCTCTCAGCTCGGAATAATTAATTTGTAAACAAGATTTATGCATTTGTCACATGATGTTTTTAAAAAACTATACTTTACTTATCTTCAAATAAACATACATGTATACACCTATCACTCGGTTTACACAATTGATGCGTTCCTGAGAAATCGCTTGAATTTAATTTTTTTATTAAATACCGCGTGTAATAACTCACCAAAACAACAACAAAATAACAAATATTTAATTTATTATTTCAGTCGTGCTTTTTTTTATAACAAAATAAACCCATTACACTAGCCAACAAGGTTTTGGACTGGAGCTTCCAAATATCTTTCCTAGGGTAATTTGGTGGTCTGAATTCGAATCTGTAATTGGTTTTTCTCTATCACGTCTGATTTTCGAGATTCAAAAAAAAGTTTTTATTTGTTTTTTCATAAAAAATCATTAGTTTATTTGAAAATCAATGAATTTTCAAAAGTGAATGGCGTTATTTGAACGTCGCACAATGGGGCCCATTGACTTTTTTCGTTGCAAAAATCATAACATCTGAACTAGTAAAGATATTTACAAAATTTGTAATGTGTTGTAAAGAAAACACCGTATGCTTGAAAATGAGCGTGGTCATTTGATGCTTGAGCCACGGTAGGCCTTAAAACTAGAGTTGTGTCTTTCCGGAACGAACTCGTTCAATTGAACGATTCCCTTGAAGGAACGATTGGAACTGGTTCCTGCTATGTTGTTCTTTTAGTTCCATCGTTCACTTCGGATCTTTTGCTGTTTTGCATCTTTCGTTAATTCGCTCGTTCATTTTACCATTCTTCTCTTTTGAACAGCTTTTTAATTGTTGCCAAATTTACCGAACAATGATGTCTCTAGTGCTATCACACTAAATTGTTAAAAAATTAAATGCTGGTGTCGTTGGGAGCTATTAATTTTTTACCTTCATTAGACTTTTTCGCAGGGGTGAACAGAATTGCCACATTACATACACATCACATAAAATCAGCAGAACATAATTAAATAAATTAAAAATATATTTTCAATTTCCTTGTCTGGCTAAATTGTTTTTATCACGTACATAAAAGAAGACTGAACGAGTAAACAAACAGCTGTTGTGATGTTTGACCGAATGAATGTCATTTGCACGAAGGAGCCAAAAGGAACGATGGAACGAAAAGACTGAACGAGTTCCTTTACCGGAACGGAACGAAAAGGACCGGTCCGTTCAGTGAACGATAATGCCCAACACTACTTAAAACCACAGTTCTAATATGAATATTCTTTATTTTCAAATAACATTATATTTCTATTTACTTCTCCTTTACTTTTTTGTTATCAAGCGTTATTTTCAATCTAACTTAACATATGTTCATTAGGACGGGTCAGAAAAAATGTTGTGTTTGAGCGCATCTCAAATAAAAGCTTACCATTAAAAGCGGCCAACATTTTGAAGTGATTCTCATTCTGCCTTATAAATACGTGAAATTTTGTATGTGTTCGTGTATCTAAATTTTTTACAATCTTTGTTTTGACACTCTTTTGTTTTTTCAGGTAACTCTCCGATTTTAAATTTAGTATTCAATTAAATATCGTGGGAGTAAGTTTTTTATTGTGATACATTTGACGTAGTAGCTGAAAGGTGTTTGCCGCATTTCGTGCCGTTGACCTTCTCTTTACATTGAGAATAACGTCCAACTTTCTTATAACGTTACTATCGACACCAGTTAGCTGGGACGTTATTCTGAAAAAATTGTCTTGAAGTTTTTCCGTCATTATTTTGGACAATCAATTTTGAGTGCAAGCTCCCTCAAAAATTCATTTTGTTTAATTTTTTCGAATATTTTGTTTCCCTTTGGGTGGTGTATTTTTATTAAAAGCTTCTCCCTCTGGGGAAATAGTATAGGCCAGCTTCAAAATTAACTCCATACATCAAATTCTAGAATGCATATTAGAACTGTGGTCGCGAACGTACGTTCGTACGCTTTTGATGTACGAAAAATATAGAAAACAAAATTTTTTCCCGCATTTTTTTGGAGATTTGATAGCATATTGGTAGCTCTATGTTAGGTGCAAAAGATGGGTTTCATCGGGTTTTAGTTTTCATAATGATACCAATAAACATGTGGTCACGAACGTACGCGAAATAGAATTCAACTTTGGCTGAATCTACCCAGCCAGAAATTTACCACGGTACCACGGAAAAAGCGGTGTGATAGCACTGTTTTGGGACGCTTTAACAACGCTTGCTTAAAATGTCTTTAAAGCGCTATTTCCTGATGGATTTACAATGCTTTGTGAACAAATTATTTGAGAAAAATGAATCCTTTTTAAAAGTGGTATCTAAGTTAAATCGATACCTACTTTGCAAAACATGCCAAGTCGAAAAGGCTAGACTTTTAGTATACTGTGTATAAAATAAAAAAAAATTGAACTTAGTAACATTTTTAAAGATACTTAAAAATTAAACTATTTCCTGCAAAAAGTTAGGCTTAATTCCGAAATTAACGAAAACGACTTTTTTAAATAAACAAGTAATTCCGCACATATGCATTTCGTCAAAAATTGTGATTTTGTGATAAAAATTTTGCAGTTCCTATAAGGAAATATTCTTTTTGTTAACGTGGAAATTGTCTTTTCTTTCAAAGACTGCGGGATTCGCTTGTAAAGTGCGTCTTTGACATGCGAAAACCCAATGCTGCCTTTACAACATCTAAAGAATGAACAAGCTGGCATGTTGCAGGAAAAATTAAATATTATGAAAGCAAAATCTTTGCCATTTAAATGAATACCTTAAAAATAATATATTTCATTTGATTCATTAATTTCTAACTAAGAACATTTTTTGGGAGTTATTACCTATAAACCATCGGAAAAGCGCCATGAATTTTGTTTTTACAGCGTTTCAACAGCGCTGTAAAAATCCGTCGTCACACCGTATATCGGTGTTATCATTTTGATGCTTTTACAACGCTTTATCCCACCGTGTGATGACGGTGCACAGTGCTTTCACAACGCTTTGAGTATGGTATTTTTCTGGCTGGGTAGTAACATGCAAAAATCTGCGAAAACGAACGGAATATTTTAAAGCTATTAATTTATTTTAAAAGAGGATTAATGTAGCTTTCTATCGAGTATTTACACAATAAATTATCTCTATTGGTTTTTTTTCTAATTGGCCTAGGTGTCGGTCGCGAACGTACGATTTTTCCATCTGTTATTTTGATATTCAAAGAAAAATACCATTTTTTGAGATAAATAATCGGATGTTTATTTCATAATAAAGAGGAAGGTATGCCGTTAATAATGAAAAACAACATCAGCCAAATGGACACCACGATCACGCTTACAGGACCATATCCTTTTCATGAAATTTTCCATAACCAAATCGCAAAGTGGCTGCCCTATGTCCTCGATAGCCTCACGAATTCTATCTTTGAGGTCTTGAATCGACGCTGGGCTGTTGGCGTAGACCTTATCTTTCACGTGGCCCCAAAGGAAGAAGTCGCAAGGTGTTAAATCACAAGATCTCGGTGGCCAATTGTGATCACCTCTTCGAGAGATAACACGGTCCGAAAATTTTTTCCGTAACAGAGCAATGGTTTCGTTGCTTGTGGGGCACGTAGCGCCGTCTTGTTGAAAGTAAACGTTGTCCAGATCAACACCATCCAACTCCGACCATTAAAAATCATTATTCATCTCTCGATAGCGCAATCCATTCCCCGTAACTGTTCATCCAACCTCATTTTCGAAAAAGTAAGGTACAATGACCCCTCCGGACCATAAACCGCACCAAACAGTTACACGTTGAGGATGGAGAGGCTTCTCAACAATAACTCTTGGGTTTTCCGGGCCCCATATGCGACAATTTTGCTTGTTGACGTAGCCACCGAGGTGGAAATGGGCCTCATCAGTCAAGATGATTTTTCGATGGAATTCCGGATCATTTTCATGCATTTCAAGGACCCACTCAGCAAAGACACGACGGTGTTGATGATCGGCCGGCTTGAGTTCTTGTGTTAACTGAAGCCTTAAGACCCAAGTCTTTATGCAAGATACGGTGTAATGACGTTTGTGGAATGGCCAATTCCAAAGAACGACGAGGAATGGACAAACCTGGGTTTTCTTCAACACTTTGGGCTACAGCAGCAATATTCTCAGTTGTTCTTGAGCGACGTGCACGGGTTTTATTCTTAACGTCACTAACTTGGCCCAACAGCTCGAATTTTTCCACCAATTTCTGTATTGCGGTCCGACAAGGACGACCCAAAATTGCTTTAGTTTTGCGAACTGTGAATGCAAGATTTTCACCATTTTTGTAGTGAATTTTAATAATTTCAATGCGTTGTTGAATCGTGTATCGTTCCATTTTTAGTAATGGCGTAGTTTCTACTTGTCAAATGTCAAAGAATAAAAGCTTCAAAAGTGACAGCTACCGAAATACAGGGCGATTAAATAACACCTCTTGTTGGAAAACCTGTACAAACTACCACTGATGGTCACTGGGAATGACAGGTAATGGAGCATTTGGTGGACGTTGAACTGGTTTGGAAACAGATGAAAATTCGCGTAAGTAATATTTTTTCGATTTTTCATATTGCACCTTTAACAGAAATAACAATCGGTTTGGTGGTTACTTGACTCTCTCCAAAGTACTGGAATTGAAAAATCTAAATAAATGTTCTGCCATTTGACCACTTGTATAAAACAGTTTTGTATTTATTGCAAAACATTGTCGGTGTCCACGGTTTGTCCAAGTTTCTGACAGCAAAACCAAAATATGTAATGTAAATATCCATATTTTAATGATTCTGATATTGAATATCCTTTTTTCAACCAAATATTCTCCACAAACAAAGCAAAAATAGCTTGAATCAGTAACATACTTAAATGCCACTATTATGAAGATTTCGAATGAATGTGGGCTTCTGCCAAATTAATAATTGTGAAATTGTAGTATTGACTGTTTTACAGTATTGCCAGCATGCGATAAAAAATGAACAAGACGTGATAGCCCAATTTGTATGCCATGCTTCGTTTCTGCAGTAATTTTTTTCCAAATATGTAGACCAGTGTTATATTCACAGTATTTTATATTTATTCACATCAGTTTAGCTCAAGCGCTGCATAACAACTACTCAATGCGATCAACAGTGTTGCCAGATATCCACATTTTATCTCGGATTAGACTCCTCCAGACCAATATGTTTCTCCACGGGATCTGCAACAGAATCATCGTTTGGCTCCGACGTTACAGGCAATTTCTTTATGTGGCTAAAGTTTCGCCTATAAACTTTATCATTTCTCCGGACAGTGACATCATTCAACAACTTCAACTCTTCTGGTCCAAACGTCGGTGTTAATTTGTTTGGAAAAATTACTTTTGTCGCTAATACTTTGTCTCCAACTTCGATACCGCTTTGTTTAGCCCTGTGATCATTGTCCGTCTTCTGCCTTCCCTTATTATTATTGATAATAGGCGTGTTTTCGTTACACCATAAGTGCTTAATTTGTATGGGGAGCTAAGCAATTTTAAGCACTATTAGTTCCCGATGAAGTATGGTGCTTGTGTTCATGTCTTAATCGAGTATGATGTTGCCAGATTGGGCACCCTATATTTAGCAATATGGCATCCCATTTTTGGAGAGATTTTATCAATTATTGTAAATTAACGGGAAGAAGAAGAACAAAAATGGGAAATTATTTTAATATTTGCAAAAGAGTCTAAACAATTGAACATAGAATAGTAAATATATGTTTTATAAATACTTTTCACGAATTTTTTGTCTGTTTCGCACTGTTCTTTCTTCGCAACTCATGACACCATTGCTACCAGATAGTGAAAATCCGCCACTTATTGCTTATGTGCCAGTTAGTGGAAGTCAGTTGTTTTCGTTGCAAAGTGCTAAACTAAAAGTGCTAGCTTGTAACGAAAACATGCCTAATGTCCAAGTCTCTAGCCTCCGCATCCAACATGTTCTCACTGATATCTAGGATAGATGGTATCTTGTCTCGAATTACACGTTTGAACAGCAGTTCCGTTGGGGCTTTCTCAGTTGTTCCACACTGAAAAAAGTGTATTGAAAATCAGTGAAAATTTCTTAACTTTTAAGATTTTGTCTTTGATTTGGCTCCAAAGACAACGACTATTGAAATAAGTACATCTTGTACGACAATTAAAGTTATTCATCAACATTAAAACAGAATATCAAACGTCTTTTAAAAAATTGCGGCTAATACTTCGATGAAAGACTTCCAATTTTTCAATCAATTACGCTTTGTGCTTACAATAAATACATAAAATTACTTTAGATTAAGTACATTCTGTAATTAAACAAAGCACATGCTATACATTCCTCAAGTGTAATTTTTTTTGATTTATTTATGTGTTTACACGTTCATGGTAATTTTTATTATTTGCTCCTTTATTAAATTATTATTTTTTAAAAACTTTGATTTCTATAAAAAGTTAATTCAGTATGCTACACAGCATACATACATATGTACCTGACAATACCCGTAGCCATTGTGTTCAGTCTAGTTTCTTTATATTAGAGGAAATATTTATTCTAATGGATAAATAAATGATATTTTGCAAAATTGTTCCTAGTTGAAATGCGTAACGTGTAACATTTGCACGTTATAAAAACGATTCGATCTCTTAGTATAAGCAGCGGTGGCAAAAACATTACTGGACGTGGTTATTTTTGAGTTGTAATACCAGAAGTGAGGAATATTTCGTATTCGTTTGGAAGAAGCTAAGCCTATTAGTACTGGTGTTTTAAATCTGAAACTTGCTGAATGATTGATGTAGCAACCATGAGGTGACCTACTTTTGGAAGTTTGGAATCAATAGTATAATAGAGGCAAAGTGGTATTTTGCATGAGAATTTCCTAGTTACAAATCAATAACGATTTAAAGACCAAAATAAAACAAACGAAAGTACAATATGTGACGTTTTATTCATAGGAGTTACAAAACATTTGTATTGTCCATTCTAACTGTGATTTTAAACTTAAGTCGGATTTTTGTGTTGTTGCATTTTTGTGTAAACTTATCACTGCACAATATGGGAAACAAAATTTTTTTCATATTCATATTTATTTATTGAATCTTTCTTTAAATGGATAACAATAAGTAATCAAATCTTAACCTAATTGTTCTAAGGGGTATTACCAGTGTAAAGAATACTGCAAGATTGCATATTATATTTACATACAAAATTTTATTCAAAGTTTTAACATTAAGTTATTTGCATTTATAACAAAAATATGGTATTCAAATTATGAACCTGGAAGTTGGTGGCAAATTGTTCTCAAGCTATTTTCATATCAGGTCTAAAGTGTTTCTTCTTCTGAGGCGTGTATGTCCTTCGAAATTTAAAAGTTCTCTAGCGAGAGTGTTTGGATTAGAGGTCAATCTGTTTAAATAGCTTCGGGAAAGATATCTGATTTCCTCAGTTACTGTTGTTACCTTAAGGTCTTTGTGAATATTTGCGTTCCTGATATACCAAGGGGCGTTAATGATTTTTCGCAGAATGGTAGATTGTTTTCTTTGTAACTTTTGATATTGGTTGCACATGCTGTTCCCCAGAGTTGAATGCCGTACTTTCATATTGGTTTTATAATCGTTTTGTATAACATGATTTAAAATACAGAGTTGAATAGGGATTGATAAGCTATTGCAGCTGATTTGATTTCAGCTTTATTTGCGTTAATTTTGCGTTTATATGGTGTGACCAAGTTAGACGATGGTGCAAGTGGATTCCAAGATACTTTTTACAGCAGGACATGTGTCCCTCTTGAGGGTAAACGTGACGTGAGTACAATTACTTGCGTTGACTACTATTCTCCATCATATGGGTGGCTGGGCATAGGGATATCCCGGGATCTGCAAAGCCGATAAACTTGCTAGGAAAGGGACGACATTTCAAATTCTCGAAGAATTTGCATATATTGGTGCGCCACAATCCACGTGCAAGCTTTAGGCAAGAGGCAGTCCAACAAAAGATGGACAGAAATCGGCACCTGCAGGGTAGCTAGACAAATCTGGCCAAGGTATGACCTGAGAAGATCAAAATATCTCCTCGCACTAGAGAGGCATAGATTATCTACGTTAGTATCAGTTCTGACGGGACACTGCTTGATCGGCGAACATGCCAAAAGATTGGGTATTGACTTCAATTACTTCTGCAGAAGCTGTGGAGATGAGGAAGAAGTGGAGAGCATTGAGCACTTGCTATTCGACTTCCCCTCTCTGAGTAAACGACGACTGGACATACTGGCGTCGGCCTTTCTAGGCAGCCTAACAGATCTTTCCAGTACCGATATTCGTACTATCGATAAATTTGTAAATCAAACAGGTTGGTTTCGATGAGGGGCATTTCAGCCCGTGGTAACACTAGGGACCTAAACTGGTCTATGTGAGCTTGTAAAAAAAATACGGCTGCCACCCTAACCTATTCTCCATTCTGGCAGCCATTTCTCTAGCTCACGGACATGTGTTTGTATTTGGTTGGATGCAGTTGTAGGATCATTATGAATGCTGACGATAGTTGTATCATCCGCAAAAGTGGACGTGTGTGTTGAAGGAGAAGTGGGCATGTCGCCAGTGTATATAACATATAGTATTGGCCCAAGGATGCTTCCTTGTGGAACGTCAGCATAAATTTGTTTGGTGCTGGAAAGTGTACCTTTTGACTTTACGTCGAACGACCGATTTGTAGGTAGCTCGCCATGAGTTTGTGCGTATTGTCTGGTAACAATCTACATATTTTTAACATAAGGCATTCGTGTCATACCTTGTCAAAGGCTTGGGAGTAGGGTAATCAAAAACCGCACCGGTTAACCGGTTAATCGGTTTCTCTTTAAAAACCGCCTATCGGTTTTCGGTTTTTCTGCATTTTCGAATAACTCGAACCGTCGGTTTTTTCAACTCGGTTTATTCGACTTTTCGGTTTTTTGAAACCATTATAAAATGATAAAGAAAATATTATTTTTCAAATAGGAACCTACCTAAAATTTTGAAAACATCAGTATAAAAACCATTGACTTCATTTGTGCATATCCATCGATTTCAAAATGCAGTTTTATATGTATTTATACTGCATATTTTATCGAGGGTCTAGGTGATTATTGCGGTATAGAAATTAATTAACAATCCTTTCTAATTGAAATGTAGGTATAAATAAAAATACATTTGTCCAGTTTCACATTTCGACAAGTTTTCATCTCTATAGTATGCTCAAGTCCGAATCCGCTACTACTGATAATATATGTATATAATCGGTTTGCCATTTGAGCCATTCATACTATTAGTCAAGTTTTATAAAAATCATAATCATTTTTTTGTAAAGAAATCTTTTTAAAAATTTAAAATAAATATTATAAATATCGCAGATATTATAATATTATATCATAAATGAAATCGAAACAATTACCTATTATAAATACTCGTAAAAATATGGTGTTTTTATTTCAAATACGGTTGCGTATTAAATTTGCACTACGCTTATTTTACGTCATCTAACAACATTTTGAGCATTATTTATGCATTTTTATTAAAAAAGAAAAAACCGAAAACAACCGGTTCACCGGTTTTTTTTCGGTTAAACCGAAAACCGGTTTTAGAGTTAACATAATTTTCGAAGAAACCGAAAACCGTATTTTCAAAATAACCGGTTTTTTGATCACCCTACTTGGGAGATATCTATGAAGAGTGCTGAGCAGTAGTGTTTATTTTCGTAGGCCTTTATTATTGAACTTGTTATAAGATGTACTTGTACAATGGTTCTCGAAATCCAAATTGGTGATCAGAAATCGAGCAATTTGACGATATGTGTGATGCTATCTTTCAATTAGTTCTTCTCAAAGATTTTTGACAGGATTGATAACAAGCGTGTCGACACGATTTTATTTTAGTAGGGTCTTCGCCAGGATCTAGGGAAATAGCCGATGCGTAAAATGCTGTTGAAGATAAATAATATTGTTCTGAAGGCTGAATGAGGAAGTACCTTTAGCATTTTTGCGTTTATCTCATCTCCTCCGGGTGAATTTTTCAATTTTAGATCATTTATAGATTCTTCAATGTATTTAAGCCTTAGTTGTAGGGGGTTTGACACTTCTTCGATTATTGCATGTGGATTTCCATTGTACATAACATATCACTGCACAATGGGGGAAAACAACATAATGGTGTTTTCTAGTTTATATATTTTTAAATGTTCTAACATTCTATAAAAAATCTCAATTTTCATAAAATTTAAAAATTGAGATTATTTGCATGTTTAGCTAACGATATTCTCTTTAATGCACAAAATTACTGTATATTTATTCATTACAGAAATATTTGCAATTTACTTCGACAGTGGAAAAACAACATTCAATTTACGTTCATTGCTTTTCTAATTGTTGTAATTGACATTTGCACAGTTGCACTACAATGAATGATGTGTTCTTTAATTTTATGACGTAACGTTTAAGTCAACATGACATTGTGTTATGGACATCTTATCATCGAAGTAAGGAATTTTACTTTAAACGAATGAAAATTTCTTTGAAATCAACTACATTTTCCTAAATTTAAAGAAATTTTCTCTTCAATCAAAGGCAGTTCAAATCTATCATTTAAGGGCAAAATTGTTTTAATTTCAGGTCAATATTTATTCAGTGCATGGGGAGTGTCATTGTACATAAGTAAGAATTTTTGAATGTCGCTCTTGTAGTCTGCTCCATTTCCATGAGCTATTCGTAAACGCTTGACAATTGAACGATTCAATATTTTTGTCTCCGCTCTTAAACTCGTCTCAAGACGAGTTTAAGTTGAGCAAGACTTTCCTCAAAGAATACAATAAAACCATTAGACTGGCGAAACGTAGCTCCTGGAGGCTTTTCTGTGAGCAGGTAGACAACGTTAACAGCATGTCTAAAATAAAAAAGTTCCTCTCAAAAACTCATATCCAAACCGAAACACTGGTGGATGAAACGGGTAAAAGGATGGAAACTATAGATGATACGTAAGGCTTTTGATGAAAACTCATTTTCCGAGTGGTAATGCTGGGTCAACAGAGGAACAGATACCGACCGAAAATGTGATGCACCAAGTACCTAGTACGGACGCTATGGTTAAAGAAGCAATAAAAAGCTTCTCTCCTTTCAAGGCTGCGGGACCGGACGGAATATTTCCAGCGCTTCTTCAGAATGAGGTGGATCTGGTGTCAACTCATATGGTTGAAGTTTTCACTGCATGCCTAACTCATTCATATACCCCAACAAATTGGCAGGAATCAAGGGTGGTCTTCATACCCAAGCCTGGCATGGCGAGTTATACGATCCCAAAGGCTTACCGACCTATTAGCCTAACTTCTTTCCTGTTAAAAACAATGGAGCGAATAATTGACGACATGGTCAAAAGTAAGATAGCCGATGACATTCTAAAATTCAAGCAACACGCATATGTTAAAGGAAGTTCAGTGGAAACAGCTCTACATGTGGTAGTACACCACATAGAACAGTCATTCTGTGGAGAAATGTACACACTTGCCGTTTGTATAGACATTGAGGGCGCTTTTAACAACGTTCAGACTGATACACTTATCCAGTCCTTAGACGAGTTTCAGGTTGACCGGGCGTTGATAAACTGGATCAACAATACAGTAAGGAATAGGTGGATTATTTGTGGGTCATATGACTTTAAACTCAGAGACAATGAAAATCGTGGTATACCTCAGGGAGCAGTCACCTTAAAGCCCTCACCAATGAAGGACTTAAACCAGTCTGTTATGCAGACGACGTTATAATACTTCTAACGGGCACACATCCAAACCAACTATGCAGAAGAGCTGAGGGGGCACTTAACATAGCATATAACTGGGCACAACCAAGGGGATTAAATGTCAACCCAGACAAAACAGAAATATGTCTATTTACAAGGAAAAGGAAGATTCATCCTTTTACCGTGCCTCGATTCCTGGATAAGAATATTGCCCTATCTACAGAAGTAAAATACTTGGGAGTAAACTTGAATCAGAAACTGTACTGGAAAGATCATATTGAAGAAAGAGTTACAAAGGCCCACAGATGTTGGTCGGTGTGCAGAAGAGCTATAGGTTCAAAATGGGGACTACTTCCAAATATGACACACTGGCTTTACATGAGCGGGATTAGACCAATAATAACCTACGCCTCTGTAGTGTGGTGGACATCAATGGACAAAAAGTACAACGTAATACCATTGCAAAAAGTGCAACGTATGTGCTTTCTAGGCATAAGCGGGGCAATTAGGACGGCACCAACAAGAGCGTTGGAGACTATACTGCACATCCATCCAATAGATATCCGTATAAAGTATGAGGCAGCCCTCACAACAAGACGTCTACAAGTGATGGGTGAATGGATAAATCGAGACCACAAGTCGTACCATCAGAAGATATTACAATCACTGGTCGGTCATATTCAAACAACGGACATCTCCGACCGCATTCCTGAAGTGCGGCTTACAGCTACCTGTGATTCGTTCGTGCCAGACAGACGCTCCTGGGAAAACGGAACACTAGCTCATGCGCCAGTGGGAACCAACTGCTACACTGCTGGGTCCAGGCTAGGAGGAAGGACGGGTCTGGGACATTTTATTGATGAACCAGAAGTCGAACTTTACTTCCGCCTCCCAGACCATAACACAGTATTTCAAGCAGAAGTTCGAGCAATCATTGAGTGTGTTAACTGGCTCAGTAGCCTAAATATGCCAACATATTCACAGATAGCCAAATGGCGATCAAAGCAATAACATCGGAAAAGGTCAAATCCAGAACAGTGTTAGACTGTAAAAGAACGATAAATAATTACTGCGTATTTTCTGGGTACCAGGACACAACGGAGTGATTGGAAATGAAACAGCTTGGCTTCAAAGGGCAGAGAACTTCGAGTAATAAACTTGGAAAATTGGAAACATTTCGAAGCCACGACGGATGAGTTGAAGCACTGGGCAGTGATGGCTCACAAAACAAGTAGTTTTCTGAAACTAAACAAGATCGAGATTTGTAAGATGATGAGTGTTCTAACGGGACACTCAAGCTGACAGGCACATCTTCATCGCATAGGACTAGCAGAAAACGACAAGTGCAGGGCATGCAGGGAAAACATCGAAACGATGGAACATTTTCTGTGTCATTGCCCAGCATTCACACTTGCAAGATCCCGATATTTCGGTTCCGACATATTGCCAGACTTGACTCATCATAGAGGATATGACTGGAAGATACTGAGAAAATACGTGTGTAGTACCGATTTTCTGTAACCCGTGGGGTATAAAAATCATAAATAAGGAGCGCACAACAGGCCGAACCACTGGCTTAAGTGTATGTCCATGGACATGAGACATTTAAACGTCTCCTCTATTCAACCTAACCTAAACTCGTCACTAACAAATTGACGGCAGTTATCTGTTGTAATTGACTTGGGGTTGCTCAGTCGCGAAAACACCTCATCAAGAAAAGCAATTATAGGGCTGGATGTATTTTTCTTTAGAAATTTCACCTCTTGATATCTCGAATAATAGTCGATGACCGTGGTCCCTCTGAAACGCGGCGAGTCATCGGAGAAGGCTGGGACGGTTTTGACACCAATAAGCATTCACGGCAGTTCTTAACATATTTCTTAACATCTCGATATACTAAAGGTCACCATACACCATATTTTTGAAGGTATGCGCCGCTTCATCACCTTCATGTGCTAACGAAGAGGTTGATACCGATTTTGGTTCCTGTACATAGTTCAAGTCGAAACGGGAAAAATCTATTCGAAGTATTCATTCCATAAATTATTATTCATACTTTCAACCGCGTCCAAAAGCTCAGGGTAGGACTGGTTATTCTCTTCGATTTCAAGAATTGACAGCGCCCGTGGGACAGCTTCCTCGATTATCGAACAAATACTAATTTCCGAATGTTGATGGAAAGACGTGCTGTCTTCAATTTTACACAACCTGAATAAGGAATCAGCGATGTTATATTTACCCGTTTAATAAATGAGATTAAATTTGAACGATTAAAGACGTGAAACCCATCGCTAGATCCGAGCTGGTGGCTTAACAATCGTATCCAAAGGCTTGTGATCCGTTATTAATTCAAACTCGATGCCTGCCAATAAATAGTAAAAACGCTCTACGCCCCAAACCTGAGCAAGACTTTCCCTTTCTGTCTGTGAATATCTACTTTCAGTCTCAGATAAGGTCTTACTTGCAAACGATATTACTTGCGTTATCGCTAAATTGCAACAGGACTGCTCCAAGAGCTACTGGACTCGCGTCAGCTGTTAATCTGGTGCGCCTCTTTGGGTCGAAGTATGATAACGTTGGGATCCTTACCAGTTGCCTCTTTAGTTTTTGGAAAGCTCCATCTTGACACTGACGCCAGTCGAACTTCACATCCTTCTTTGTTAAATATCTGAGTCAGCTACAAATATGTACAATAAGATCTCGCTATATTTTTTGTCAAAAATTTTATTTTAAAAGATTTTATGTGCTTTTTCAGTTTTGAAACAATGAGTTTTTGGGTTTTACGAAATTTGTAATTGCTCCCGAACTTATGAACTGTTTTTTGCAAAGTTTACGTTGTTTTAAAGAGGACACTACAATTTTACGAAAGTTTTTATTAAAAAAAGCTTTGTAAAAAAATTTTCTCCCATTCGATTTTTTTTAATTTACACAGAATATGCGAAAGACTCTCACAAACAGTAATTGGATTTTTGGGGACTCAATATTTGCAAAAGATTTTCTGTTTCTGCACATATGAATCCTTTTGCAACCAGTGTTTTTTTAACCATGAAATATAAATATGAACATTCGATTTAAATATTACTATATCTGACTTGCCGCTTTTTTTAAATTTTTATTAAAAATATAAAAAAAACGTATATAAAAAAGAAAACAAAAGAAATATATAAGTATATAAATAGAAAATATAACAATTGACAAAGAATTAATAATGTTCTACACTTAAGTATTTATAGATTAAATTTGTCTAATTTAAATCGTTTTATGTTAATAATAAACTATGTAGGAAAAAATCGTCGCTCATTGAGTTTTCCTTGCAATAGAAGTATTTATTTTTAATGGGTTTAATTGAATGGTATTTACGAGTGCCTTTAATCGTGTTAGCCTTTCTAAAGTGGTTTTGTAACCTGATCTCCTCTGTTTTGTGTTCTGTTTTTGAGTAATATTCAATAATATAATATTCACATGCTCCTTTTCCATGAGAGGTCGCAAAAACGTTCCATTCGGTTTCAATACCAAGGTTAGCATTGTAGTTCAATAAATTAAAATATTAATGGTAGGAGAGTTTTAGTATGTCGACTTATTTCGTCAAAATACGGTTTTGGTTAGTACTTATAGTTCTTGTTATACTCAATTTACTGTATTCAGCTGATTTAAGATAAAGACATACAGTATTGCTATTAATTCTGAAGATGATAGAGTGGTGTTTGCTCTATAACATTTTTGCTATAGACAAAAAGTAACTGAAACATATGGTCTTATGCCGAATGAATTCTGACTGAATAATTAGTGTCGATGTTAGCTTCATTTTTGTGATATACATCATAAGGATGAAGTGTAGCCTGGCTACTTGACCAGTGATAAGACTGTACAGCATCTTTCATTTTGAATGCGTAATTTTCTGAATAATGAAGGGTTATTAAAAAATCTCCTTCTTAATTGCTCTTTCGGAAACTCATGTGGTGGTGATCAGCAACGTTCTCGATTATTTGGTTGAGTTCGCACCTGAAAATATATGTTATTTATGAATTAAAAAGTATTTAATATGTACGTTTCTTAAGAATATTACCTGTCTGTGCAAGTCCATTGCATATTTCAATCTGCAAATAGTTTAAGTAAATCATTTGATATCGGTGATTGCAATATTCGCGGCGATTCGAACACTTCATTTGAATTGCCATAATGAACTTTCAACAACAAATTCGTCTGAAAAACATGTTATTTAAATATAATTTTTGCCATTAAAAATGCTAAGTGTGTTATTTACCTCCACTATCAGATAAATCACTTTCAGAAGACTTTGATATAATGACATCATTCGAGGAAATCTGTTTTCGGCAGGTATCACATATGAACATCCCAACATAAGGTGAGAATTTAGTATTCTTTAGAGTCACATTTCTTAAGTTTTTAGAACAGTTCCTCTTATTGAAAGGATTGCAAATTCGGTCCGCGTGACGCATCGCGCGCTGTGTCCAATATTTGGTCGAAGCTCAAATCTGGATGAATGAGTACGTTAATAAACAAAATTGTCGCTTTTGGATTAATGATAATCTACAAGCCATTGCGGATTACATCCACAAAAAGTCACTGTTTGGTGTGCTCTATGGGCAGAGCGAATCATTGGTCTATATTTCTTCAAAAATGAAGCCGGCCATAATGTTACAGTCAATGGGGAACGCTATAGAACCACGATTAATGAATTTTTCGTGCCTGAATTAGAGGATATGGCTGTGGACGACCTTTGGTTCCGACAATACGGCGCTACATGCTATACAGCCAAGGTTATGTTAGGTTAAGGACGCGCGGTACACAACCATTGCTGGCGTGCATCACTTAACTCGGAGACGATTTGGTCGATTGTGTTCGTCCTGAGAGGATGAGTAAAAAAAGATGAAGGAGGTGATGAGTATAGATAAGAGAGAGGAGAGATGGCTATTTAGGAGAGGGGGAGTACCAAAATCTCGCCTGTTGATGCAGATGAATGAGTTGATGAATGAGGTGTTCGATTGTCTCCAGTTCCTCCTCATCCTCACAGAGTCGACAGTAGTCGGCAGAATCACTCTGCCACATTGATGTTAAAGATCTAACATTACAGTGGCCAGTCAGCGTGCCTATCATTAAAAAAATTTCATTCTTTGTCAGGTTAAGATGTTTGGTCCTAGAATTCGATATGGCTGGCCATAGAAATTTAGTGATTTTACAGTCAGATCTGCTCGACCATTTCTGGTTTGCCAGGTCTTTGTAAAAACTCTCTATGTTACTGAAGAATTCGCATAAGGGGGATGGCTCAGCCCTTGCAAGAGATTCGCTGAAAATGCCTGCCCCTGTGTCAACATCCATCTTTGAACCGTCAGTGTATATTGCATGCAGAGAATGAAGCCGAGGCAAAATTGGCGGCGGCGGCTGCCATGGAAAATTACAGATCGGCGGCGACGGCTTGATGGCTTAGCCAACATAAAATTGACATACGGCGGCTCTGTGATAGTCATTTTTACTTTTAAAGTAATAGTTGAAAAGTTGAGCTCTGCTATATATTCATAAATAATGGATGTTTTTAAGTTAATTGTAAGATATTGTGAAGTGAAACAAGTAACAGCGTTAAGTTCGGCCATGCCGAATCTTATATACCCTCCAGCATGAATTGTATTAAATTCTATTACTGAAAGATTTTTGGATATGGAGCAAATCATGGAACGATCCTTTTGTTTAAGCAATTTATTGAAAAAACAAACGCTACAGTTTTTAGCCAAACTTTAGGCCTCTTTAGCCAAATTTTTGATTTGTATAAATTTCATTGACATGAATTCTTGTCAAAATATAAGTAGTATGTGGTGTTTATGGCTTAAGCAAGACTTTTTGGGAGCGACATCTATAGGTGGACTATAACCAAATATGAACCGATTTAAAAAAATTACTGTGAAGAATTTACTGTGAAGAAATCTTGCCAAAGTAAAATAAAAAATTCAAGGATTCAGTTAAAATGCTTAGAAAATGTGGTATTTATGGCTTAAATATGTATATTTTAGAGCGGCCTCTATAGGGTGACTATAACAAAATATGAATGTCAAATTTTTGGTTGTGATGAATTTTTGTCAAAATAGAATACAAACTGGAAAGTTTCAGCTAAATTTCTTTAAAAATGTGGTATCTATGGCTCAAAACCCATAATATGGAGCGACCTCTATAGGGGGCTATATAAAAACATTGACCAATATGGCCTATTTGCAATCCCAAACGACCTGCAACTATAAGAAGACTTTATACCAAATTTGATTAACCTAGCTCTATTATTGTAGCATAATTTCAACAGATAGACAGACAGACGGACATGGCTAAATCGTTTTAGAATTTCACGACGATCAATGTATATATTATACTTTGTAGGGTCGCAGATCATATTTCAAGGTGTTGCAAACAGAATGACAAAGTTAGTATACTCCCTCCTATGGTGGCGGGTATAAAAATCATCGATTTCCATACAATGATAAGTCATAAAATTGACGCTAGGCGGCTCTATGATATACTCGATTTTCAAAGTATGCTAAGTCGAAACTGGTTGTTTTCAGGAGAGGCGAATCGTCGTTTAAGTGAAATTTTAAATTTGTGTAGAATTACCTTGTAATTTGTTTTGTGCATAACTTCATTGAATTGATGGATTTGACTGAATAGAATATTTAGAATTTAGAAATGCAATCTCCAGTATAACGTACCAAGTCGACTTAGCATACAATGGATGTATTAATTTATATACAGTATTACAATTCTGTAATACTCCATTGCCTTTTTTCCGAAAATATTTGTTTCTCTATGTGTAGGTAATCTAATAATAAATAAAAAATCTTATTAATTCCTATAAAAAATAATTTTTTAATTATTTTTCTATTACTATTAATATTCTCATTTTAATACATGTTAAACTCCCTCTTGTGACAATAAACGAATCAAAACGAAAATCATTTTCCACAATAAATGTATAGGGTATAATAATTTTCGTTTCGAGAAATTCATATTTGAAGTTTTTGTGATATTGAAACTTGATGTCGGCACGTATGCTTTTATTAATGAACAATCAATTTCAAACACCCAATTTGTGGAAGTAGAATTTCCCCAAAATACAACCAATTGCGTAGATTATTAAAATGTATATATGTGTATACACTATTCTTCTATTGAGGTTGTTGTTTGCTTCACAGACCTTAAATTATACAGATGTGCCGTCAGCGTGAAACGTCAAAATTTATTAGTTACGAACGAATAGGAATGAAATGTCACACGCGAAAAAACACTTTTCCGCGAACATAGTTTGACCTTTTTTTGCACTAATCAATTAATATTAATTTTTTAATTGTGACAATTACAAAAAAATCGGGAAAATCGGTCTGAAATCCGCGGAAAAACTCACTCTTTGAAGTCCTACTCGTTGAAATTTCTATTCGTTCGTAACTGAAAACTTACTCGCTCCGGGATGACATATCTTATTATTCATTATTTTTGGTTTGCTTATCAAAAATGTAAATTGTATCTATCCATATTTTAAAGTTTTTCTATGGAACGGCGGCCGTGGTTCAGCCGATTTTAGCCGCAAAGATCGGCGGCGGCTTCGGCTGGTGAATAAAGGTCGGCGGCGGCTAAAATCGGCGGCTCGTCTCGGCGGCTTCATACTCTGATTGCATGGCCCTCTAAAGGATGGTTGTCGCACGACCAGTCTGTTCTAGGGAGATCATTATGTCGAGATATAAGGAAAATTTCTGGGCTAGTGACAAATAGTCTGTCGGTACACCTACAGGTTGTAGGTCTTTTTGTTAAGTGCATGTCGAGTGCCACCTGCGGTGTGCTCTTGAGCCCCCAGCTCTTACCTATGGAGTTTCTGCACGAGTATAATGCGTTCAATCCCTTTTTGACTGTTTCCAAGGTATTTAGCCTCAGAGGACTGGTTCAGCTCCACTCCGTACAGAATAGGTTTGGTGAAATGTGGTATCTTATTCCATTTAGTACCAAGATCCACAGGAGAGGTGACAGTACCCCTCCTTAAGGAGTTCCTCTGGTTACAACTTCCTAATGGAGCCCTCTGCAAGTGATGCGTTTATGATTCTGCTATTTAGCATTGAATCAATCCAATCAACAAGTAGAGGTGGAATGTCCACATCCATTAAGGAGTTATGTATCGATTCCAACTTCACATTGTTGAAGGCTCCTTGTATGTCTAGGAGAGTAGCCAAGTGTATTGTTTTTTCCTAGATTACCCTCAATATAACCCACGACTTCATGAAGAGCACTGTCAACAGAGCGACCCTAAACGTACGCATGTTGACTATTGCTGATTAAAGATGGGTGTAATCGATACCTGATATATATGCTAATCATTCTCTCCAAAGTTTTCAGTAAAAACGATGAGATACTGATTGGTCTGTAGTCCTTAGGCATTGAGTGACTAGGTTTTCCCGCATTGGGTATGAAAACCACTCTAACTTCACGCCATTCGGAGGGAATAAAATTCCTCAGTAGGCACTCCCTAAAAATCGTTAAGAATAAGCATATAGCTTTTGACCCTGCGTTTTGTAGCATGGCCGGTGATATGTCATCTGGTCCAGTCGATTTAAAGGGTTCGAAGGAATTAATGGCCCACAGTATTTTCTCCATGGTTACTAAAATTGTGACAATCGAAACAGCGCGGTCAACGCACTGTGATTCTCTGTGTTCTGTTATTAGGACATGTATCCCGGACCAGGTTCGAACACCAGGGGAAGTGAGTCGTAGCCAAGAGGTCCTGGGTATCAGAGCTAGACTCAGACCAGCTTCCATCTTCCTTTTTGATGCTACCAAGCGACGCGTCGCTAGGACCCGTCGCGACGTGGGGTCTTTCGATAGCAGTCTTCGAAATCTGGAGGACTCGTTTACCCCTTATTTGCTTTCATAGAAATTGACCAGCCACTTCTTTGACGTTCGACAACGAGCCTTCATAACTCAATTTTTGTGAGTAAAAATATTGTTAATTTCAGAAAATTGATTTTGTTTGCTATAGTTTAATTTTTTACCTCAGAATTCAAGAAGTAAGTTTAAGAAATGGAACAAACGGAAATGGAAGATATTGGTGAGTAAAATAATACAAAAATTTTAAATCTGCAAAAAATTAGGCTTATGCATATAGGAGAAGAACAGGATTGTTTAAACGGCTCTTAATATTTTTTATGTTTTCTTAATCTTGTAAGACTTTACAAATTATGTCTAGCCCTGTCTAGCGTAGGATGAAATAAGAAGTTAGTTTGAAGTGTCCTGTTTTTTAATATATAAGTCTCCATGTGCATTTTTTTGCGATTACTGGGAAAATACTTTTTTCCAGGTTTCTTCTACTTGAATAATTTTGAAATTTTTAATATTAGACTTACAATGAAACAATAAGTGGAAAAGAATGAAATCGTATTCCGATATTTATTTGAGAAAACGAATATGGATGAATGTGCAAATTGGTGCAAATTTCATAAAAGGATGATTAGTTTCGGCGAAAATATTCAGATTGGATTGCCGAAAAATCTAAATTAAGAGAGATACGAATTCGAAAAACCCATGTTCGAATAATATTAAACCGGTCACCGGACGTCCACCGCTGAATAATTTGAAAAAATCAGAGAGGAACTTTCAAATAGCTATGATACCGAACTCTAGTAAGAGCAGCATCAATATCGGCTCGAATGAAGGGAGATTTAGATTTGGCATAATTCTTAGAGTATACCATTGACAGTCAGAAGGAAATTTGGCACGGATGAAAATACATACATTCCTTTCAAAGCCAGTGAAAGATGCTTTAACATTTATATAGGAAAATAATCTGTCAAAAACAAGGTACGCGACTCTTCATTTTTCCCATCATACCAAAAAGTGTTAGAAGAAGTATGTGTACCATTCTATACTACTACTTACTATGTTATCGCATTATAGTATGATTGGATAACAGTGAAATATGGGTCTGCATATTTAATATCGGCCAATGTAGTTTATTTTTGGCTAAAATTTATATAAACAGTTACAAATCGGTAAAATAAGATCTCGGTATATTTTTTTCCAATTTTTTTTTAAATTTTGTGGTCATTTTAATTTTTGAAAAAATTAAAAAAATTAGTTTTTGTGTTTTACGAAATTTGCAATTGCTCTCGAACGGCTGATTTTTGCAAAGTTTACATTGTTTTAAAGAGGACATAATGTGTCATTTTAGGTAAATATATGCTTTTTGAAATTTTTTTTACAAAAGTTTTTTTTTAAAAAAACCTCTGTAGAAGAAATTACTCCCCCCTCGATTTTGTTCAAATTTTCAAAGAATATTCGTCGAACTCCCACAAATCCAGAACAGTAAAAAATTTTTGTGAGACTCAATATTTGTAAAAGTTATGGACGAAGTACCAAGCCTAGTCTGAAAATTTTCGATTGTTTTTGCAAAACACTGCACAGTGGTACGAATTCAAAAAGTGGAAATAATTCGACCGTTTCTTAACCAAATGGTGGATGAAGAGGTGTTAGAGAAGTTAAGTTTCATATTTGGGCCCCCTGTGTCAGACAGGGGCGGAGCTAGAGGGCCTCAAAGTAGGCCACATCGGGTGAAGAAAATGTTCAAGCGCGTGTAACTCGTGTTTCTCTTCCGATTTATAAAATTTCTTTTTGTGTGTGGGGTCTACAAATAAAATGTTTACACCTAAGAATTATCTCGTATAGTTACCGAGATATATGCAATTGAAAATTGAATTTATATTTTTCCCCTTACCGTGTGCTAGTATTTTGTAAATATCGGATCACAATATGCACCGATTTCATCCGTATCAACATGTCCGGATGGGCAATAAAATTTCCTATATGACGAAAAAGGGGGAGCAATGTTTACTACAAAGGTTTTTCCAAAAAAAAAAACTTTCGTAAATTTTTTTTTCTACAAAAAATTGCGCATTATTTCCTCTTTAAAACAAATTAAACTTTGCAAAAATCGGTTCAGCCGTTCGGGGCAATTACAAATTTCGTAAAACACAAAAAATATTTTTTTTAATTTTTTCAAAAATTAAAATGCCCACAAAATTTTTTAAACAAAATTTAAAAAAAAAATATAGCGAGATCTTATTTTACCTATTTGTAACAGTTTATAAAACTTTTTAGCCAAAAATAAACTACATAGGTCGATATAAAATATTCTGACCCATATCCAATGTATACTACAACTAAAATTTGTTTACACAATTTAGCCAAATCGAACGAATCATATACATGAGAGCCATATCTAAATCTGAACCGATTTTCTTCAAAGTGAGCAATTTTGGTCCATGGATCGGGACCATGCTAAATTTTAAAACTATTGGATGTAAAATATAGATTCTATAGGGCTAAAGGATCGGACGAAACATATATATGGGAGCTATATCTAAATCTTCTTCTTTCCAGGTACGAAAGACTCCTAACTGCAAAATTTTAGCACGATCGGATTGGAATTGCGACCTGTACTCAACGGACAACTTTATATGGACAGACAAACGGACAGCCATACATGGTTAAATCGACTTAGCTAGTGATTATCAGTCTATCGGTATACTTTAGGGTGGGTCTAGCTGTAGTATTTCTAGGTGTTACAAACATCTGACATGAAACAAACTTTTAATACCCTGTACCACGGTGTGGTGTAGGGTATAATAAACATGCATTAAAAGACCCACCAAATATTTGTTTAATTTTGTTAGAAACTCAAAACAAGCATTTAAATGCACATTAACGACTTTTGGCCAAATAATGTTGTACTTGGGACAACTGTGCGATATAGGGTTCTTGAATTAGAACAATGTCTACTTTAGAATTTAATAGGGCGAGAAGAAGTTAGTTCGAGCAGCTATAGAGTGGTGCAGATTAATCTGCATTACCCTTAGCTTACTCGAACTAGTTCTGCTTTGCCGTTTGGAGCCGGACATGAAGTGGCCAAAACAGCATCTTAGCTTGCCCCCTCTCTCTCGTATGTACTCTTCGGTTATTTTGTCGATGGTCTTCGGTTATTTTGTCGATGGTAGCTTTCACGATCAGCCCACCACTCTCAGCATAGTCTTTGGCCGACGGGATTGTCCACTCGACAGTGCTGAGACCGGCATTCTGTTTCGCGAGCAGTTGCAGCATGTTCGGCTGATCTTAATCAGACGGGATCCACGCTGTCACCCTCGTTCGAAGAGGTAATGCGGTCTGTGAGATAACCTTTAATTTTACGTTCGGCCAGGGGTCTTCAACATTCTAAATTGCAAAACAAAGGAAGTTCAAAGACTCCTCGTTGGCACATTTGATCAGTTTGACGCCCTCTTTCCACTGCGTTCCCTCAAAGAACACCTCACTGCCGCTCCACCTATCCGAAAGCATAAGGTTGAGTAGTTTTGACTCTAGCAGCCTCCAGTTGGAGGGGCTGATTTTCCCATCTGATTCAGCCAGATCTACTATTGCCACATGCCACTCAGAAGTTGATTGAGAAGCGAGAGTTGGTTTCCGTCCTTTGGGTTTTGAGTAGGGTTTTGTCGCTTTCCTTGTTGGTATAGGCTCAGAGCGTTCTTTACCGCCAGTTGGACTGACCCCTTCAATTCCATCTGGTTGGAAACTGACAGCAAGAGGCAGTGGTCCCTCAGTGGATCTGACCCGCTTTACAGCTGTAAATTTCATGAGGTCCGCAGCGCCTGTTGCGAGGCTGAGGAGCCTCGCAAGTGACTCTATTCTGCATCTTAATCGATCCTGAGCAGAGAATGAAGCCGAGCCAAAATTGGCGGCGGCGGCTGCCATTGAAAATTATAGATCGGCGGCGGCGGCTAGGCGGCTAAGCCGACATAAAATTTACATTCGGCGGCTCTATGATAGACATTTTAACATTTAAAATAATAGTTGAAAAGTTAAGCTCTGGTATTTATTCATAAATAATAGATGTTTTTAAGTTAACTGTAAGATATTGTGGGGTAAAAAAATCATCGATTCCATGCCGCTAGGCGGCTCTATGATATACTCTATTTTCAAAGTATGCTAAAGCTATGTATAGACGATTGTCAGATCGGACAACTTTATCAACCCTGTTAAAGTGCCGCAAATGTACGGACAATGACAGATAGTTAGGTAAAGGTTAAGACGATTGCAAGAAACCCTTACAATTTCATATATTTAAAATATATTTTGTAAATATATATTTATATGCAGGATTGTCAATAAAAATATTTTATAGGCAATGGCCAATAAAATGTTTTTTCTGGCAATGGCGCCCTTGTCACATGCATAAACTTCGCACATACTACAATCTGCAAATTATCTCACAATGACTTTTCTGCCAACGTTGCAAGACAAAAATTGTATGTTCACACGGTTGTACTTTCATAGGGTTGCATTTTTCCGCCATTCTTCTATACATAGCTTAAGTCGAAACAGGTTGTTTCCAGGAGAGGCGAATTGACGTTTTAGTGAAATTTTAAATTTGTGTGGAATTACCTTGTGGTTTAAATAGAATGACATCTACTGTTTTGAGCTTAACTTGATTGATTCTTTAGAATGGATGTATTAATTTATATGTTATACTATTCTATAATACTCCATTGATTTTTTTCCGAAAATATTGTTATCTCTATGTATATGTACATAATCTAATAATAAATAAAAAATCTTATTATTTCCTTTAAAAAATAATTTTTATAATTATTTTTCTATTACTATCAATTTTATGATTTTTAGGACATGTTAAGATCCCGCTTGTGACAATAAACGAATCAAAACGAAAATCACTCACTTCCATATCGTCCACCCAATAAATGAATAGTGTATAATTTATTTGTCGTTTCGAGAAAATCATATTTAAAGTTTTGTGAAATTGAATCTCGATATTATTATTTATTAATGAACAATTTCAAACTCCCAATAACCCAATTTGTGGAAGTAGAATTTCAACATATATAAAACCAATTGAATTGAATTGAATCTTAGAATGCAATAAAAAATAATAGTGTATATGCGTACAAATTATTCTTCTATTAAGGGGACGATGTATCTGATATATAGCTATTTGCTTATCAAAAATGTAAATTGTGTCTATCCATATTTTAAAGTTTTTCTATGGAACGGCGGCTGTGTTTCAGCCGACTTGAGCCGCAAAGATCGGCGGCGGCTTCGGCTGGTGAAAAAAGGTCGGCGGCGGCTAAAATCGGCGGCTCGGCGGCTTCATACTCTGATCCTGAGTCTCCACCTGGCATCTTACCAGATTTTTTTTCCTCATTCACTTTGTGTTTGGATGCTGCCAGGGTCCGTGTCGAAATATCGGCTCCAGGCTGCATTGCTTAACCCTGCTGTTATGTTAAGCCCATATGGTCAAATTTTTGGCTTGTTTACTTTGTAAGTTTTGAACTGTGATATATACCCAGCAAAAAATAAAAGAAGTACTTCCAAAAGAATAACATTATAAGTACTTCCAAATCATAAGTATGAAAATTTTTTCGGCATTTAATGAAGTTCTTCTAAATAAGTAACCAAAATGCAATTTCTGAAAATAAATTATTAACCCAAGAATGCATAATTTCAAAACGATTGGATGTAAAATAAAGCTTCTGAAGTGATAAACGTCCAGATCGGAAGGAACATATATATGAGGGCTATGAAATAAATACTGCTTCTATAGTGCTAAAGGGAACACGGGGCAAAATCGCCTTTTTTGATATGTTTGAATCGAAAGGAAATATATTTGGAACACAAATTTTTAAATATTATGTATTTCTGAGCAAATAAATTTTATTTGAAAATCAATAAAATATATTTGGAACTCATATATTAATATGTTACAACATATAATATTTGCAAACTAAGTTTCTCAAATAAAATATGTGTTTGAATACAAATAAAATTATTGTTTAGGAATTTCTCCAAACATATCTTATTTAAAAAATATTTTCGAAACTTTTGTTGAATTTTTTGAATTTCAGTTTTAATTTTTTTTGGTTTCGAATTGAACACCCAGTTATAATACAAAATGAAGCAGTAACTTCTGTTTTAAATCAATCATTTAAAATTTCTGAGTATTCTAAGCCATCATTAGTTGTCAATCCTCCAAGTGATATATTTCGATCGAAGATTATACGATACCAATTTTTACGACTGAAAATTTTCTAAAAAATTAGGTTTGAATTACTGAAATATTAAACACAATTTAGGTATTTTCTGAATACTTAAATGCAAATAATTATTTGCTTCGGAAAACAATCGTCCAAAGTAAACACATATTGCGATGTAAACAAAGATTTGTTTAGAACAACATCTTCCCAAATATAAATTTGTTTGTGTGTACCAAATACTATATGTTTAGAGTGTACCCTAAACATATATATGTTTCAAGCCGAATATGTTTGGGACAATATACTACAGAAGCGATATTTTTTCAGCGTGAAGAAATATATATTATTAGAATTAGTGAATGGTTCTGGAAGCTAGTCGACTTTCGACTTTTTCATCAACCAAATTTCGTTTCAGTCCACTAGGTCGATTAATCGGACCTTAAAGTCGACTTTTTCATAGTTGATTAAAATAACATCCGCCCATGTGATGGCAATCGCATTTCGCCTAAAATTGGCGATTTCGTTTTCAAAACGCAAAATCGATCCGCTGAATTTTTTTGTAGCAAAATATTTTTGTGTTATTAGATTCAAATTATTATGTAATTATAGAGAATAATTACAACATCCACGTACGCATTTCATTATTATTAAATTTCAAATACCATAAACATTAAAGGAAAAAATTTGGCGTTTTGCGATTTCAACCCACGCGATTGTCATCACATGGGCGATAAAGTCATTTCAAAGTATGCTGATTTTTTTCGAAATATGTAAAATTGTGGAATTGTAGTACATTGGATTGCGATAAAAACTGAATTTATTAATAACACTTTATATGTTGATATATCGTCACCAGAAATGCCCAAGATTATAACCCTCAAAAAATGAAAATTCGTTTTTCTTCCAAAAATCACGATTTTATTGAAGAAAAAAAAGACGTAAGTAACATCAAGTGCTCGTTTTTGATAAAGCACAAAAGGAGTAACTCGCATTGTATTAAGCAGAACGTACTGTATTCATCTATTTAACCTTTGAAGTAGTTCTCTTGTTCTGTATTGATTTTTATCAATCGTGTTTGACAGCTATTTTAGATGCAAAGTTCTATATGGGGTCTGTATTTACATTTTTTTATCAAATTTCGCAGTGTTCATGATTCTATAAACTAATCTCTGCCAAATTTAATAATGATCTGAAGTAAAAAGCGGAAACACATTTTCCAACCTTGCTAGTACCGTTTATTCTCGGATTAAAAAATACTTTGTGCAAAATATAGTACATTTGACTAAAATATGACTTCTATTGAGTTTAGATGCTAAATCGGAAGGAACACATCCATGCGAGTATCTGCGGCTATATGTAAATTTGAACCGATATTGTTCACACAGATATTAACTGTTAAAATAAGATATCCTTTACCAAATTTCATGAATATCGTAAGGAATTTATATCTTCTATAGAGGGTATAAGCTAAATCGAAGTACATTCATATATATTAGGATATCTGGTTCTAAACTGATATTCAAATAGTTGAGAGATTTTTGATCGTTCGCCCTAGACGAAAGAAAATAAGTTACAGAAACAGGCCCTATATCTAAATACGGATTGTCTTTCAATTTGAATACGAATTGTCTTGTCCCAAAATAAAGAATATTTGTGACCTGCACATTGCTTACAAGAATGCATGCACAGACTAACATAGCTAAATCGGTTCAGAAAGTGATTCTAAGTCTATCGGTATAATAAACGATGGTTCTATATATCTCTTCTCATTTTGGGTGTTAGAAACAAATGCATAAAATTATAATAAATTGTACCGCAGTTTGGTGTAGGTTATAATTAAATAATTTTAAAAGAAATTATGGTAATTAAATATACCATACCATACACACTGTACCACACTATGGTACTTTACTACTCTCTGAACCGGGTCTACGGAAAATACATAGCGCCGCACAAATGTGCTATGTATTACAGTGTAAAATAAAAATCCTTTTTTTAGTGAGAATGTTGATCATTTGCGAAAATGTTACGAATGACCCCTTTTTATGAGCCAGCTACACCATACAGATTACAAACATCTTCAAATGTGCTAAACATACATACATATATATGATCGTTGATCTCTTTGGCCAATAGTATATTATTTATACGTTCCCTTCCATATGTCAACATTTGTATTCCTTTAAAATAAGAGATCTCTGGACCCAAAGATGTTAATAAGAACGACATGCATTCATCAAATAAATACAACACCAAAAAAGCAAATCTTACAGTGCTTTAAAAGGAGTTGTGCAAAAGTGGTGACAAAGAAGTACTTCCCCGGCGCGACAACCTCTTGTTAAATTCATTGGTGAAAATCCAAATTAGAACAACTTCCGGATCATAAGTTGGGGATTTTTATTGCGTCTTAGGATGATTTTTTTTTGCTGGGTACTGACTTAGTTTCTTAGCTCACGTGGTCTTTTTATGAAACAATGCTATTTTCAAATATTCAACTTTCTGGCTCAAAGAAGTACTTCCCCGGCGCGACAACCTCTTGTTAAATTCATTGGTGAAAATCCAAATTAGAACAACTTCCGGATCATAAGTTGGGGATTTTTATTGCGTCTTAGGATGATTTTTTTTTGCTGGGTACTGACTTAGTTTCTTAGCTCACGTGGTCTTTTTATGAAACAATGCTATTTTCAAATATTCAACTTTCTGGCTCAAAAGAGGACGGAGAAAATTAAAAAAATACGAATCTTAGGTAAAGGGACCATTTGGTCCATAGTATATTTTCTTTTATTTTCTTTACATTTACTATATAAAAATAAGCATTTATTACTTTATTTGACAATATTTGTCATAACATGATGAGCAAAATCTTTTTCGGTTAGTTTTGCAAATTTGCTGCAAATGGAGCATTTTATATCAGATTTAGATTTGCAGCAGCTACAAATTCCCCGCTTTCGAGCCCCTGAACTAGAAGTAGCATTATTTGAGGAGGCCTCTGAAACTGTGCATTGTGTTCGTATTTCTGTCAATAGGTGTGCTGAGAACTCTGGTTGAGGTAATCTAGTTCGCTTCATCATATACGCCTTAGCCAAACAAAGTGCTAGTTGCCGCAAAAAAGCGGATATATCAATTATGTTTGCAAAATACAATGTTCGGCCATCGATTTGTTGTGCGTTTTGTGCTATAGGAGCCAATCATTTGATCAGCAGTATCTACGCCACCTAAAAGAGATAAATTATAAGAAATTATAGGCAAACAAAAAAACTAGCATACCTTTTGTTGAATTGTAATAAGAAACAATATTTTTGCGTACTGTTCCCACATATGTAAGTTTTATTTCATGAAGTTTTTTTATCAACTCAAATGTGGAAAAAAATTGTCGCCTGTTATATTTTGCCCTTTCAAGCCTTCTGTCAAGTCCAATACAACGCGTTCTCATTGGTTCCTTTCAGGCTGTGCTTTTCTTGGTTTACCAAGGTATGGTTGTATTTTCCACACGTAGCCTGACTTTGAGTCCACCAATAACCAAAACTTCAAACCATATCTTGCTGTTTTTGATGGCATAAACTGTCGAAAAGTACATCGCCCCCTGATGCAACAAGTTGCTCTTCAACGGTGACATTTTCGTGACAGTTGCAAGACATTGGAAGAAGTTGTTGCCAACGATCCCACAATTCACGAATAGGAGCAAATTTATCGCTACTACTATTTTGTCGCCGACTCGAAACATCATCGAAACGGAGTGCACTGGTAATCATATGGAATGTCTCTTCAGACATAATTGATCGGAAAATAGGGCGACCAAATTTTGCATCAAATAAACCATGAACATCTTCATTTTTTCTGCTATTATGATTAACTTTATATGAGATAACTATTTTTCTGAAATAATAAAAACAAGAATGTACTTATCGACATACGCCTGCAAGAATGAGCACAGCAATATATGCGCGCAATGCGTCTTCAAGAATATCTCTCCATTTGTCACCAAACTTGATGCTGCCGTACTTATTAGTATTTTCAATGACAATTTTTTCTATTGGAGGCGGAAAAAACAACAAAAAAGCTGACAGCATGTCACTGCATCCAGACACTGCAAATCGAGTTGGTCCTGGTTATGCTGAGATTATATTCTCAGCCACAGTACCAATAGGCTGAGGTAATGGAGTTGCACTCCATACCATCTTGTTTTTAGCAATAAAAAAGGGATCAAGAGAGCTAGCTGCAGCTAAGTCGGGTTCCTGTCCACTATCTGTTTCAGAAAAACTTGTTTCGTTATCAAAAAATTCAAAAAGGGAATCCCACATCTAATTTTTACAAAACAAAGCAAATAAGGGAAATCCCACAGCTAATTGTGTACAAAAAAAGCAAATAAGGGAAATCCCACAATTGTTTTTTACATAAGCTATGTTGAGTAAGGAAAAACTGCAAAAAGGGAAACCCCACAACTAATTTTTACATTAGCTGTGTTGAGTAAAGAATAAATAACTAATATATAGGAAGTATTGAAACAAAATAGATACAACGAATACGATTAAATTTGTATTTTGTATGAAAATTGCAGTATGGTCCCTTAACCTAAGATTCGTAAGTTTTTTCTAACCCAACAGCAGGATTAAGAATATGAGGGTGTACCCTGCCTTCTGGTTGGTATAATCACCTCAGATGTGGTTGTTTTAGGTGCCAGAGTCCGTGTTGAAGATTCGGCTCCAGGGTGCATAATTTTTTCTTCTAAGGGTGTTCCTCGCGTATTGCTTGGCATCATCGCCTTAGATGTATTTGATTTGGATAGTCATGAATTAACCTTGGTCGTCATTACTCCAGTTCGTATCGCATCTAGATAAAGGGTGACAAATGGTGTCTTACCAATAGGACATCCCTTTTTCCAGTGGGTTTCGTTGCCTCTGAAGTAGGCTTTGTTATCCTATCTTCAGTTTGCAGCGACATTGCTTCAGAGAATCCGCATGGCATGTTACCACGCTTTCGCAATTGTAGGAGCTGCGCTATCACAAGTGGTGTAGGAGTAGCTTCTTTCACCGGCGTAGAGAGAAGTAGAGGCCCAATCAGGGATGATTTCTTCACTATCTGGGGATAAAGCCGTTTATGCCGAAGTATCGCTTTCCAGTTGGATTTGATCAACTCATTTCTCTCACCGTCAAGTCAGACTTGCTCTTTCCTTTGAATTTCCGAAGATAAGAGCAGGACCTTTGGTAGGCTTCGCGAGCCTTCTTTCGCCTCGACCTTTTCCTACCGCTCGTCGAAGCGTTATCACCTGGAGTGGCTGGGTTTATAGCTCCCATACGCTACAGGATCAGGCGTTCTGCGTTGGAGGACTTGCTAGCCATGGAGTCGGGTACCGACTCAAGTTGATGTGGTGGAGTCGACAGGTCGGCTTTGTCTCCATGTATTTAACCGTCTCGGTAGACGGAACGGAGATAATCGTGATCTTACATTCACTATCCGACAGAGTATGATCTACCATCAAGCCCACTGGCACGCTCTCCTGGCTGAGTCCGATGAGGGAATCATCATCCACCATCTCCGACAATTGCTGACATAACTCACTATACTGAGTGGTTATCTTCCGGTTCAGCGTTGTCGATGTCCCTTAATTCAGTTAATTCTCCCCTAATTATGTCAGTCATTATGAGATTTAGAGGTAACGGGTGAGTGTCGTATAGACGGACTTCGGATATATTTGGGAGGGGACTAAGATGACTGGCTAAATTCTTGGCCATAACATTAATTATATGCGTGTTATTTTTTCTTGAAAACCACACGTCTAAAAAAATAATGTACAAACAATGTAAACCACACCACCCCTTTTTATTCTGAGGATGAGAAAAATAAGTAATAGCACTTCATTCGAACCTTCACTTTATAAGAAATATATAGTAATATTATGTACTTTGTCGGATCAGAAAAGTGGACAAATGTTTTCATTCTTAGTCAGAATACAGTAATTACAAAAGTATACAACAATGTGTGTAATTTTTAAGTCATGGAAATATAACCTTCCATGACACTTTTTTATGGGCCCCTAAAGATGTGGGTCCTCGGTGTCATTTTTGCAAAAATGTGAACATTTTCTCAGGCTCATATCTTCCAAACCGCTCAGAATTTTGATTCACTCTCTTAAAAATCATGTCAATCTTTTGAGTTATGTCACTCTTGAAGTGAGTGAGCAATATATTAGGTAGCCGTTATGTCACTCTTGAAGTGAGTGAGCGATATATTAGGTAGCCGCAAAAGTGAAAAATTTCCCGAAAATTTTTTAATCGCGTTCTCTTAATTTGTGGATCCAAATCGTCCGAATCTGACTCTGATTCAGAACTAACAGTGTCCACAGGCACGTTGCTTCCAGACTGCCCTCCATCATCAGTTTTTTCTTCAAATACTTCATTAACATCATACAGGGTGATCTTGTGACTCAACCAACATACCTGAAATGAATTAGAAAAGTTATCCAAAAAGGAATGCAAAACAATGCATCAATAAAATTGATATTACCTCTGCAAGCAATGCGTCGAGTTTTTTGCTTTTGTACCGTTTTTCCATGGGTATTGTGGTTTGGTGAAACCGTTCTCCTTGCTCATCGGATTCTGTAGGGAGTTGTTTGATAAAATCTTCAAAATGAAGAAAATGCAGCTTTAATGTCATCGATTTTGACCTTGAAAATTAAGTTTTTTTGATTTTATATGTTCTCAATTTTTTTCATTATGGCAAGAGCTACAACTTTGCCTCATATAGTAAATCAAAATTCTGAACGGTTTGCAAGATATGAGCCTGAGAAAATGATCACTTTTTTGCAAAAAGGACACGGAGGCCCCAAATCTTTGGGGCCCATACAAAACAAGCACGACTTTGGGCTAAACTGGGAGACACGAGTCTTTTTTGGTCTTTTATCACGTAGTGTTGTCCGTATATGGTTATACTTTTTCGTGTTGCACTGTGTAATATATCGGATATAACAATCAAACCGGATCACTATGTTTATATCGTAGTTCCTAGACACATACATATATGTGTGTGAAGATAAATTCTGAATTTTACTAGCACAGACACAAACCACCCCTTTTAACAGAGCTCTGTAAACGACTTAACAGAGCTCTTCTTACAAGTTAGCATATTTCGAAATTGGAGGAAGTGCGTCCACTAGTCACTGCGGTCGAACGGAACATTCTATCTGACATTGTTGCATACCACTGGAAAGCTCTTTCTGAGAGCTATCCAAATGCATAATCAGAATAACCATAAATCATCCAGAATTTATGCAAAACTTGTAACATTTCCTCCCTTGAATTTAGATGAATTGCGTCCACTGTGTTCACATGGAACATTCTATCTGCCATTGTTGCATACCACAGGAAAGCTCTTTCCGAGGAATATCCATGTGCCTACTCAGAGTATCCAAAAATCATCCAGAATTTAGGAAAAATCTTACAACTTTTTCTATATAAATTGGATAAAGCGCGTCCACTGGCCACTGTGGCCACATGGAACATTCTAGCTGACATTGTTGTATATCACTGGAAAGCTCTTTCTGAGAGCTCTCCAAATGAATAATCAGCGTATCCAAAAATCATCCAGAATTTATGCAAAAATTATAATACTTTTTCCCTGGAATTTGGATGAAGTGCGTCTACTGGCCACTGTGGCCACGTAGAACATTCTATCTGACATTGGTCTATATCACTGGAAAGCTATTTCTGAGGGCTATCCTAACGCATAACCAGATTATCCAAAAATCATCCAGAATTTATGCAATTAACGTAACATTTTTTCTCTGGAATTTTGATGAAGTGCGTCCACTGGCCACTGTGGCCACATGTACCATTCTATCTGACATTGGTCTATATCACTAAAAAGCTATTTCTGAGGGCTATGAAAATGCGTAATCGGATTATTAACAAATCATCCAGAATTTATGCAATTATCGTATCATTTTTTTCTGGAATTTGGATGAAGTGCGCCCACTAGTCACTGCGGTCGAACGGAACATTCTATCTGACATTGTTGCATACCACTGGAAAGCTCTTTCTGAGAGCTATCCAAATGCGAGATGAGAGTATTTAAAAATCATCCCGAATTTACGAAAAACTGTTGAACTTGATCCTCCAGAATTTGAATGAAGATGCTCCACTGGCCACTATGGCCACATGGAACATTCTATCTGCCATTGTTGCATACCACAGGAAAGCTCTTTCCGAGGAATATCCATGTGCCTACTCAGAGTATCCAAAAATCATCCAGAATTTAGGAAAAATCTTACAACTTTTTCTATATAAATTGGATAAAGCGCGTCCACTGGCCACTGTGGCCACATGGAACATTCTAGCTGACATTGTTGTATATCACTGGAAAGCTCTTTCTGAGAGCTCTCCAAATGAACAATCAGCGTATCCAAAAATCATCCAGAATTTATGCAAAAATTATAATACTTTTTCCCTGGAATTTGGATGAAGTGCGTCTACTGGCCACTGTGGCCACGTAGAACATTCTATCTGACATTGGTCTATATCACTGGAAAGCTATTTCTGAGGGCTATCCTAACGCATAACCAGATTATCCAAAAATCATCCAGAATTTATGCAATTAACGTAACATTTTTTCTCTGGAATTTTGATGAAGTGCGTCCACTGGCCACTGTGGCCACATGGACCATTCTATCTGACATTGGTCTATATCACTAAAAAGCTATTTCTGAGGGCTATGAAAATGCGTAATCGGATTATTAAAAAATCATCCAGAATTTATACAATTATCGTATCATTTTTTTCTGGAATTTGGATGAAGTGCGTCCACTGGCTACTGTGGCCACATGGAACATTCTACCTGACATTGTTGCATACCACTGGGAAGCTCTTTCTAAGAGCTAACCAACTGCATAACCAGAGTATCCAAAAATCATCCAGAATTTATGCAATTATCGTAACATTTTTTCTCTGGAATTTGGATGAAGTCCGTCCACTGGCCATTGTAGCCACATGGACCATTCTATCTGACATTGGTCTATATAACTGGAAAGCTATTTCTTAGCGCTACCTAAATGAGTAATCAGAGTATTCAAAAATCATCCAGAATTTATGCAATTATCGTAACATTTTTTCTCTGGAATTTAGATGAAGTGCGTCCACTGGCCACATGGACCATTCTATCTGACATTGGTCTATATCACTGGAAAGCTATTTCTGAGGGCAACCTACATGGGTAATCAGAGTATTAAAAAATCTCCCAGAATTTATGCAATTATCGTAACATTTTTTCTCTGGAATTTGGATGAAGTGCCTCCACTGGCCACTGTGGCCACATGGACCATTCTATCTGACATTGGGCTACATCACTGGAAAGCTGTTTCTAAGGGCTATCCAACTGCAGTAACAGCATATCCAAAAATCATCCAGAATTTATGCAATTATCGTAACATTTTTTCTCTGGAATTTGGGTGAAGTGCGTCCACTGGCCACTGTGGCCATATGGACCATTCTATCTGACATTGGTCTACATCACTGGAAGGCTCTTTCTAAAAGCTGTCCAAGTGTGTAACCGGAGTATCCAAAAATCATCCAGAATTTATGCAATTATCGTAACATTTTTTCTCTGGAATTTGGATGAAGTGACTCCACTGGCCACTGTCGCAACATGGACCATTCTATCTGACATTGGGCTACATCACTGGAAAGCTCTTTCTGAGGGCTACCTACATGAGTAATCAGAGTATTAAAAAATTATCCAGAATTTATGCAATTATCGTAACATTTTTTCTCTGGAATTTGGATGAAGTGCATCCACTGGCCACTGTGGCCACATGGACCATTCTATCTGACATTGGTCTACATCACTAGAAAGCTCTTTCTGAGAGTTATCCAAGTGTGTAACCGGAGTATCCAAAAATCATCCAGAATTTATGGAATTATCGTAATATTTCTTCTCTGGAATTTGGATGAAGTGCCACCATTGGCCACTGTGGCCAGGAACATTCTATCTGACATTGATGTATACCACAGGAAAGCTCTTGCCGAGGGCTATCGAATGCCTTATCAGAGTATTCAGAAATCATCCAGAATTTATTAACAAATTTAAAATTTATGAAAACATTTTAAAAATCGATAAGATAAAATAAAACAAGTAAGAAAGTTTCAGTCGGGTAAACCGACTAAGGTATACCCTCACTTTGTGAGTAATGTAATATATAACATTACACCAATAAATCTGTCAATTTGTGTGGGAGGTACCAGAAGGGGTTTTCCAAATACACATATTTTTCGGTACTTAAATACATTGCATTGTGCTGAACTATAAGCGTTTGTGTGCACTGGTATATTAAAGTTACGAGCTATGTAATTTTGGTATGATTTGGTAATTTTGTGTGGGAGGTACAAAAAGGGGCGGGGTGATAACGCCCACTTTTTACAGGACTATACAGCATTACACTGTACAAAATTTCAAGTATTTGTATGCACTGGTATAAAAGTTACAAGCCGTTAACTTTGGTACGAAACGGGCCATTTGTGTGGGCGGTACCAAAAGGGGCTGTACAATGATGCCCATTTTTTACCGGACTATAGGCGCTACAAAAACATTATACTGTAGAAAAATTCAAGCATTTTTATGCACTTGTATTAAAGTTATAAGCAGTTAAATTTTGATGCAAAATGGTCCATTTGTGTGGGAGGTACCAAAAGGGGCATGCCAACTTCACCCATTTTTCTCGAGTTAATAGCGACTAATATACTAATATTATGTGCAGAATTTCAAAAGATTCGAATAAGTAGTATAGAAGTTATTAAAGAATCAATATTTCACTAAATTTTAACCCTTTGTGTGGGAGGTACCAGAAGGAGTAGACCAATATGGCCCATCTTCGAACTCATCCGGAGATAGATCAAAATATTACCACATACCAAATTTGAAGTCATTCGGTTACTCCTTTCGAGAGTTACCGTGCGCACCAGCCAGCAGACACACAGACAGACAGACAGACAGACAGACGGACGGACATTGCTCATTCGACTTAAAATGACCCAAAACGGATTTCCTCCGAACATACTTAGGGTCTTAGATCACTCCTTCGATGTGTTACACTTTTTTCCGTAGCAAATGATATATACCCTTGTCACACTAAAGTGAGGGTATAAAAATACACGAACAGTGCTATTAGCAAAATAACATGCATGTACGATTAACTTGCCGCCCGCGAGCTTCGAACCCAGGACTCCACGATTCTCAGTCTAGCATTTCGATGTGATGTTTGTTCACATATGAAAAGAAGAGTGAAAAACATTTTGTGGTGAGAGACAAAACTACAGAAAAGAGACATATAACAAAAAACATTTGTACATCTCGAAATACATATGTGCTTACGTTGATACACAGACACAACTAATTGAGTGTCTTCTCAACGCGCCTACATACGTACGTATGTACATATGTATGTTGACATGTTGTTTGTTTTATGTATCTTTTCTGTCTCTCGGCATATTTTGATCTTTCACGTTCATTTAAAATCTAAACAAACATGATAGGTTATTGCCAACGTCAGCGTGCTGGTATCTGTGGTGCAGTGGTTAGAGCGGTGGACTCATGCTCGTGGGGATCTGGGTTCGAGGACGCTGGGAAGTGAATTGATTTTTTAATATTTTTTTAATAAAGTGGTAGATAATCGTTTGAGTCCACACGACATTTTTAAGTTTATTGATGAAATAAATTTTATAAATATTTTTATTATCAAACCTATTCATTTTTTAATTTTCTTTATGTGCATTTTAAGTTATGGACAAATGTTTCAAAATAAACTATATGTAAGTGGGATGGTAGAGGGCTCGATACGGATTTTAGAGAAATAATTCGTTTCTCAGAATTTTTTAGTTTCACAGTGCAAGAATAAAGCCAACTTCAGATAATAACTATGAACACATTTTTGACATAAATACATATATCTAGTACATTCATATTTGTATGTTGCTCAAATATAAACAATATTAGTTAAATTTAAACATTTTTATATTCATCTAAGGTTATTAAATTTAAATAAATATGCCAACTTAAGTTTTTACTTATTTCTATCTATTTAATAGTTTCAGAAAAATTTAACACGTTATGCGAAAATGTTTTTTTTGGTCAAAATTTCGGAGTTTTTGAAGAAATAAAATCATAAAAATTAAAAACTCATAAAGATATTTTACGTTTTTTAAATAACAACTACCATTTTCTCGGAAAAACGGAAAAAACGAATTAGAAGATTTTTAGACATTTGTCATTTATACGTCCAATTATATTTTTTGCTTAGTTTTGCAATTGCCGAGGCATAATGCCTCATAAACATACAGTGGTTGTTACAACTAATTTTAGTTGTAGCTTAGTGTAATCAGTTTGGTTTTTCACGTTTACCCCCATTGCACTGCTGAAAAAATATCATTCTATTGTCATTATCATCAATATCATAACAAACTTTTTTGCACCGCTCATTGTATTTCACGCATGCAAAAAACGTTTTATGGGCAATTTGCAATCGAATGTTAAAAAACAGTTACACATTTCTATGTTTACCATTTGCTCAAATCCACCCTAAATAATAAGTACATATTATGACAGACGTTCGCGCATGGTTTACTCAAAGCTGTTGTGGTTTAGTGGCTAGAACGGGCGCCTCGTTTACATGAGGTTCCCGGCTTGGGCAAAGTTTTTTTTAATTTTTTTTATATAATACTCGTACAAATGTTCATGTTTTTTATTATTTTTATTTATTTCTTTCAATAAAATTACCTTTATCTGGCACAAATATGGAGATAGAAAAGTCTGAGCGCACGTTTTGGAGCAAAACGTACGTAAATATCAGTCTAAAACCGATGGCTATTTTATTAGTATGTTTCTATCTCCCCACAGCCTAAAATACATAAGAGTTTAGATTCAGGTCATTTTGCATTTTATGTAAGCTTAGGGCTATTATAAAAATACGTAATTGGGGAAAAAAGTCTAAGCGTACAATTTGGAGAAAATGGTACACAAATATCAGCCTAAAAGTAATGGTGACATTGGTATGTTTCAGCTTAAAACACGAATTTAGACCAATGCTCTTTTGTGTTTTAGAGTGATCTTCCCTATAGGGGGTATAATAATAGCAAAATGGTGAAATATTTAACAAGAGTGCATATTTAAAAATTATTTAAAAACAGTTTATTAAAAATAATATAATATAGTTTTATTGAAAGAAATAAATAATAATAATAAAAAAAAAATGAAATAATATAAAAATAAAAAACTTTGCCCTAGCCGGGACTCGAACCCGGGACCTCACGTAAGTGAGGCGCCCGTTCTAACCACTAAACCACAGCCGTATTGAGTAAACCACGCGCGAACCTCTGTCATAATGTGTACTTATTATTTAGGGTGGATTTTCATGTGCTGAGCAAATGGTAAAAATAGAAATGTGTAACTGTTTTTTAACATTCCATTGCAAATTGCCCATAAAACGTTTTTTGCATGCGTGAAATACAATGAGCGGTGCAAAAAAGTTTGTTATGATATTGATGATAATGACAATAGGGTAAAATTTTTTGAAAAAAGCCTAAAAAAACTGTTGTCGAATTTTGTGATGAAAATTGGTATGCGTGGTCCGGAGGGCAAATAAAAAATACAATTTGAGTAGTTTTGCAGAATTTTCATTTTCGCGGAAGTTATGACCTAAAATGTCCGCTCATGCCACATTTTTGTTTTTTAATTTTCTTGAGATCTACTGTACGGATTACGCTGAATTTTTGCATGTACATAAAGCGTAGATGCTACATGTAACTAGTAATTTATATCTTGCAAAACGATTTCGGATGCTGCAAAAATTTTACATTTTCACAGAGATTTGCATTTTTTACAACTTTCTCTAGCTGCGTTTTGAAATATTTTGTATCTTAAATATTGCACATTTTGTTGTTATATATATTCAAGAATAAGAAGTTTGTACTCTTGATACGGACATTTAGATTTCCGCGTTTTTCTAATACCACTTCATACCACATTTTACTTTATCATTCTTTATTTAAAATTTCTAAAGAATGGACTTTAAATGACCGCTGGCTAAAATTTATCTTACGCAATATATATTAGACTCAATTTCAACTGAATTCGGTACGCTGAAGTCGAATCTCACCTCTATATTGCTAAAAAATTTCGTGTTCGGGAGTTATATAGATCCAGATTATAACTAAGAACATAGTTCATTAAAAAAGAAATAATTGTGGAACTTTAGATCGGTAGGTTTAGTTTTATTTGGAAATATTATTTTTAGAAACAGTTACTAATGTTTGGCTATTGTTTCAAAAAATATTGGAAAACTTCAGCTTTCAAAAATATTGCAGATTACGATTTTTTCTTATTTAAGTTGTTTTGGTTTTAATTTCAAAAACATTGCCCGGGTTTGTAGACTTTTAACGCAATTTTGACTAAAATATTTTTCAACTTCAATGGGGTATATATTTAAAACGCAGCAACACACAATCAAGTAACCCAAATAGATTTTGAACTAAATTTTGTCAGCTTTTATTTAAAATCAAGATCACCGAAGTTGGTACGATATTATGGTTTTTACATTAATTTCCACAATGTCGCTTTTGTAAGCCCATCGTGCGCTACACTGTAACAGCTAAATAAAATCTGGCTGCACCAATTTCTTCTCCAAAGAATTCTCTTGAAGGTGGTCCAAACCGTAAGACTCTATCTCTAAGGGTATAGTCATGAGATAGACAATACTGTTATGCGCGCGTATTTACCACATTTTTTCCATTGTGCGGCGTAGTAAAAATTTATTTTGATTATTCGACGACGGATGCTTACATTACATGTAAAGGAAGTTTGGAATTGCGCTATAAAGATGTGAAAACAATTAAAAACACTCGTCAATATCACGCTTTTTATCCAGCCTCCAAAAATACACTTAACTGCAAGATATTTTTTTAATCAATAGCCAAACATTAGTAACTGTTACTAAAAATAATATTTCCAAATAAAACTAAACCTACCGATCTAAAATTCCACAATTATTTCTTTTTTAATGAACTATGTTCTTAGTTATAATCTTGATCTATATAACTCCCGAACGCGTAATTTTTTAGCAATATAGAGGTGAGATTCTACTTCAGCCTACCGAATTCAGTTACGATAATTGCATAAATTTTGGATGATTTTTGGATACTCCGGTTACACACTTGGATAGCTCTCAGAAAGAGCTTTCTAGTGATGTAGACCAATGTCAGATAGAATGGTCCATGTGGCCACAGTGGCCAGTGGAGGCACTTCATCCAAATTCCAGAGAAAAAATGTTACGATAATTGCATAAATTCTGGATGATTTTTGGATATGCTGTTAATGCAGTTGGATAGCCCTCAGAAAGAGCTTTCCAGTGATGTAGCCCAATGTCAGATAGAATGGTCAATGTGGCGACAGTGGCCAGTGGAGTCACTTCATCCAAATTCAGTGAAAAAATGTGACGATAATTGCATAAATTCTGGATGATTTTTGGATATGCTGTTAATGCAGTTGAATAGCCCTCAGAAAGAGCTTTCCAGTGATGTAGCCCAATGTCAGATAGAATGGTCCATGTGGCGACAGTGGCCAGTGGAGTCACTTCATCCAAATTCCAGAGAAAAAATGTTACGATAATTGCATAAATTCTGGATGATTTTTGGATACTCCGGTTACACACTTGGATAGCTCTCAGAAAGAGCTTTCCAGTGATGTAGTCCAATGTCAGATAGAATGGTCCATGTGGCCACAGTGGCCAGTGGAGGCACTTCATCCAAATTCCAGAGAAAAAATGTTACGATAATTGCATAAATTCTGGATGATTTTTTAATACCCTGATTACTCATGTAGATTGCTCTCAGAAAGAGCTTTCCAGTGATATATACCAATGTCAGATAGAATGTTCCCTGTGACCCCAGTGGCCAGTGGAGGTACTTCAATCAAATTCCAGAGAAAAATTTTTACGATAATTGCATAAATTCTGGATGATTTTTGGATAATCTGGTTATGCGTTAGGAAAGCCCTCAGAAATAGCTTTCCAGTGATATAGACCAATGTCAGAGTGGCCAGTAGACGCACTTCATCGAAATTCCAGGGAAGAAGTATTATAATTTTTGCATAAATTCTGGATGATTTTTGGATACGCTGATTGTTCATTTGGAGAGCTCTCAGAAAGGGCTTTCCAGTGATATACAACTATGTCAGATAGAATGTTCCATGTGGTCACAGTGGCCAGTGGACGCGCTTTATCCAATTTATATAGAAAAAGTTGTAAGATTTTTCCTAAATTCTGGATGATTTTTTGGATACTCTGAGTAGGCACATGGATAGTCCTCGGAATGAGCTTTCCTGTGGTATGCAACAATGGCAGATAGAATGTTGCATGTGGCCATAGTGGCCAGTGGAGCATCTTCATCCAAATTCTGGAGGATCAAGTTCAACAGTTTTTCGTAAATTCGGGATGATTTTTAAATACTCTCATCTCGCATTTGGATAGCCATCTTAAAGAGCTTTCCAGCTGTATGCACCAATGTCAGATAGAATGTTCCATGTGGACACAGTGGACGCAATTCATCCAAATTCAAGGGAGGAAATGTTACAAGTTTTGCATAAATTCTGGATGATAGCTCTCAGAAAGAGCTTTCCAGTGGTATGCAACAATGTCAGAAAGAATGTTCCGTTCGACCGCAGTGACTAGTGGACGCACTTCCTCCAATTTCGAAATATGGTAACTTGTAAGAAGAGCTCTGTTAAGTCGTTTACAGAGCACTGTTAAAAGGGGTGGTTTGTGTCTGTGCTAGTTAAAGTCGGTGCTAGTTAAAATCATCAAACACATTTTTAAAGTTATAAGCCGTTAACTTTTGGTATAAAACGGTACATTTGTGTGGGAGGTACAAAAAAGGGGCTGTACAACAACCCCAAATTTTACCGTACTGTAGGCGCTACAAAAGCAATATACTGTACAAAACTTCAAGTATTTGTATGCACTTGTATTAAAGTTATAAGCATAAAGTGGAATTTCAGAAGGTTCGAGTAAGTAGTATAGAAGTTATTTAAGAATCAATATTTCACTAAATTGTAAGCCTTTGTGTGGGAGGTACCAGAAGGAGTCCACCAATATGGCCCATCTTCGAACTTAGCCGGAGATAGAAAAAAATATTGACGTATACCAAATTTGAAGTCGATCGGCCAGCAGACAGAGAGACAGACGGACGGATGGACATTTCTCATTCGACTTAAAATTACCCAAAACGAATATCCGCCGAACATACTTAGGGTCTTAGATCAGCCAAATGGCCACCTCGACCACGCTTACAGGACCATATGCTTTTCATGAAATTTTCCATAACCAAATCGCAAAGTGGCTGCCCTATGTCCTCTATAGCCTCACGAATTCCATCTTTGATGTCTTGAATCGACGCTGGGCTGTTGGCGTAGACCGTATCCTTCACGTGGCCCCAAAGGAGGAAGTCGCAAGATGTTAAGTCACAAGATCTCGGTGGCCAATTGTGATCACCACTTCGAGAGATAACACGGTCCGGAAAATTTTCTTGTAACAGAGCAATGGTTTCGTTGCATGTGTGGCACGTAGCGCCGTCTTGTTGAAAGTAAACGTTGTCCAGATCAACACCATCCAACTCCGACCATTAAAAATCATTAATCATCTCTCGATAGCGCAATCCATTCCCCGTAACTGTTCATCCAACCTCATTTTCGAAAAAGTAATGTCCAATGACCTCGCCGGACCATAAACCGCACCAAACAGTCACACGTTTAGGATGGAGAGGCTTCTGAACAATAACTCTTAGGTTTTCCGAGCCCCAGATGCGACAATTTTGCTTGTTGACGTAGCCACCGAGGTGGAAATGGGCCTCATCAGTCAAGATGATTTTGTATCGCTCGTATCTTTTTCTTGTTCGACCGTTTTTTGATCTTTTTGTTTCGTTCGATGATCGTGTATCGTTCCATTTTTAGTAATGGCGTAGTTTCTACTTGTCAAATGTCAAAGAATAAAAGCTTCAAAAGTGACAGCTACCGAAATACCGGGTGATTCAAAATAACACCACCGTATAAAAAAATTGCTTTTACTATGGTACTTGTTATGTCGAATATAAAAAATATTAAATATTGTATGGCATCGAAAAAAAGTTCGTAAAGATCAATAATATTTTTCGCCAGATATTATTAATATGTCCTCTTTACACATAAAATATAAAAGTTCAAAGTATTCGCGAACAAAATTTGGAAAATGAAAGTTTGATCTTGGTCCTAAATTTTGGTGGTATTCCAAAAACCGTCTCCGATGCTTAAATTGTGGAACAAACCCATACTTTTGTTTGTGTCCGATACTGACATAATTCTTAAAAATACAAATTTCATATTCATAAATTTTTTTTGAGAAAAATTTCGAAAAATCAAAATTAATAAATTAAATCATCGGGGAAAAGTCATAAAGATCTCTTTTTTGCCAGAAATTATTATTGTCATGTCCCCTTTAAATATAAAATATGAAAGTTCCAATTATTCGTGCACAAAATTACGAAAAAGTACTTTTGCAAAAAATTAACATTAATGCATTTAAGGAGTTCCTAATAGCAATTTAATGCGCTTCCAATGATATCATATGTCAGTAGTGTACAGAAAGTACTAAATCAGTTACCTTAATTTGCTAATAGGTACATAAATATTGCAAATTTTATTTCCGAAAACATTTATTTAATAACTGGTTTTCCAATAGGGATGATATGATTTTGAAGTGACGTTTTGGCCATTTGTAATATGTAATGATCTATCATTTGTTTTTCATTGTATTCAGTAGTGTTTACAATTTCATCATGGGGAGATATACGCAAGAACAACGTTTACAAATTATTCAGTTTTATTAGCAAAATAATCGTTCTCCAATTGAAACTTTTCGTGCGCTAAGTCCATTTATTTTAAATCCAAAAAGGTGTTTTCCAGTCGACCTACGACCTTGACACCCATGGGTAATATTTTAGCTCTCGTTAAGAGCTATCTTTTTGACATTGACCGATTGTGGCTACGTGCCCCACAGCAAATGAAACAATTGAGTTGTTGCGAGAAAAGTTTGGAGATTCGATTATTTCAAGAAATTGTGATATTGAATGGCCTCCAAGAAGTTGTAATTTAACGCCATTAGACTATTTCTTGTGGGGTTATTTGAAGTCATTGGTCTTTCGAAATAAACCAGACTCTCTTCAAGCTTTACAAGTCAATATTGAACGTGCCATTCATGACATACGACTTGATGTAGTGGAAAAGGTGCTCGAAAATTGGGTTTATCGAATTCGTTCCTGCAGAAGAAGTCGTGGAGGCCATTTGAATGACGTTTTATTTAGAACTTAATTGTATCGATTGTACTTCACATTAAATAAAAAACTTTTGAATTTCCTTAACAATAAGTGTGTTTTTTTTTTCAAAAGAAGGCAGTCAGAAATGTTTTCGATAAGCTCGCTAGTTCCATACAAGGAAAAATAGTCCAAACAACACAAACAAAGATTTAATTACGTAATTTACAATAAATTCTGATCATATTATAAGTTCAAAACGGCTTAAAAAACTTACCAATATTTTTATGAAACAAGTATCCTTTGAACGAAGATTTAAGCGGAATATTGTTGACATTTTCATAAAGATGACAATATTATTTTAGAAGGCAACGAAGGAAACTCTTCTGACAAACACATGCATTAAATATTTAAAACGAAACAATACATACGTACCCGGTGTTTGACATACAGGAATTTTCCCTAGTTAGTCTTCAACTTTTTCCCACCATATTTGTAATCTGCGTAAAATTTCCTTCAGTTTGATGGGTCGCACGATACATGGACCAAAAACCCATTTTTCAAGATCTACTAGGGGGATGTCGAGAGGGATCTTGAAACGATTCCTCCCAAAACATCCGAATTTTGTATGACATTTGGCAAGAATTCCATCCGATTTAGCACGGCACGTCAAATTTTCCAGGAATTTAGTTCAGAAGTCGATACCATACGTTTTTGGTAACGACGTCGTTCCGATTTCGGTTCCGAAATCTGATGTTTTTGGCGACTGTCGTACCTATTTCTGACCGACTTCTGAACATTTGATTTGTTGGGTAGTGCTCCGAATTTGTCTGACAACAATTCTTACCGACTTCGGACAGAATTCAGTCCGACACGTCTGAGGGAATTTAATATTTTTTGTTCGGACGTGTCTGTACAAAATCAGAACGATTTCGGAACTCAATATCTGATGTATTTTTTTTTGAAGAATTTTGTGTGATAGTGGCGTTATTGCTTTGTTATTTTTATTTTGTTTTTGTACTGTTTGTTCTCATTTTTGTTAGTTTTATTTGGCGATGTCAAGATCAATTATAAAAAAATATTTTGTGAAAGACCAATACTGCTGTGAACAGATTATCTTTTGTACGACTCCTTCAACGTATTATTATTTATTTGCCACGTTAATTTGGTTATGAATTGTTTGTATTATTATAGATTTGGCAGTAGGAAATATAAGAGAAGACGAGACGCGAGTGCCAAAATTTATTTTTCTTGAAAACATTGCATTTTTTAGAAGTATTATTTTTTTTAACTGAAGTTAGGAAACGAATAAAATACTCAAAAACTGTAGGTTTTCTAAACCCTTACTTCAGATAAAGTATTATATTTGGTCAGAATTCGACCTGTCAATATGTTAAGAATTCGGTCAGATTTGTCGGCAAAAACATCTTAATTTTATATGACATTCGGCAAGAGTTCGGTCGGATTTCGGCACGACACGACAAATTTCGCTTCAGAATTTCCCAGCAATTTAGTTCAGAATTCGGTATGAAAATGGTCATATTTCACATGACATGATATGAAACATCGATACGAATCGATCAGACGGAATTCTGGACATTTTGTTTGCTGGGCGGGAGAGGTGGTGACTGTATTTGTGTACTCAAACTTGTGCTGGTAGGGTTAAAAACACGAAGATTATGACATGAAAAACGATCTTCGAAAGCAAGAAACATCCGTGGTGTGATGCAAGTGCCTTAGACTTCCAAGCAGGAGGTCGTAGGTTCAAACCCCGGCTCAGGCAAATTTAATTTATATTGTGAAAATAAGAGGAATGGAAATCCCTTCGAAAAATAAAAAAATGTTAATGTAAGAAATTGAATGATTTTGACGCAGTGCAAATTGTTGATCTTGATCAAGGTTAATAAAGCAGTTGCTGGTATTTTCTACGACTTATAGAAAGCATTCGATTTAGTGGACCATGGTATTTTGTGCCAGAAACTGGAGTGTTATGGTATAAAGTGAAGAGCACTTTCTGAACAATTACTCGGAAGAAAGAAAATCTTTAATTTTTGTGTATGCTCGTAACAACAAATTGCTTATTAATAAAACAAAAACCATTATACCATGCATTGATGCATAGTCATCTCAACTATTTAGTTTCTGTCTACGGATGTAAAAACACTGCTGAACTTAAAGCTTACCAATTTCACTTTCAACATTATCATTGTACAAGTACAAAGGTGCATGCAAGAATCGGCTATTAATTTTTAAGATGCTGCACAATGTTGGTCACATTTCTAAAAACTTCGAACGAAATCAGAGTGCAATCCGGGCCAGAAACAACTCACATTTAGGAGGAAACCCATGCCGACTTAAATCACGAAACAGCGAGTTGAGTATATGGGACACTTGGAACTTAGCAATCTGCCTGAAAACATAAAAAGTGTCCGAGTTTCAGCTTTTAAATTTTTCTTAACAAGATTTTTCATAAGTAATCTACATATGTTTTGGATTTGCTTCTAGCAGAAATTAATTATATGATATGACTTTTTTCCAAAGATATGAATATTCTTTTTGACATAATTTCATACTTTAATAAGTATAAATAATGTCATCTGACGCTGCGGCGCTTATACTTATCTGTAAATCGGAATTTGTTTATAAATTAATTAAATACAAACAAATTAAGAGGGTATTAATTAAATCGATGAAATTATTACATCAATTCAATGAACACCAATTGATTACTGTTTTTGGGTTTTCTCATATGGCACCCATTAATTATTAAAAATCCATGGTTGACATTTACATTAACATTAAATAATAGGTTAGGATAGGTTAAATGACGCGTAGTGCACTACCAATTGGCGTGCACTACTCCACTCGGAGACCTAAAGGTCCATTGTGTTAGTCCTATAAAGAATTTGGAGAAACAGTAGAAAAAATCATAGATTGAAAAATGAGAGGGGTGGAGGGGGCTCCAATAATAAGTGAGAAGAGCGGAAAAAAGAAATCTTGAATTAAAAGAGGAGAGGGTAGAGAAGTTCCTGCAATAGACAATGCCGTTTAGGCAGATGGATGAACGGATGGCATCCCCAGCCACTTCAGGCAACTAATACAATTGAGGATGGAATTGAGAGCTTCGAGATTTACGATCGTAAAGTCACCTAGGTAGCAGTGTCTTCTTCAAGAAAGAAAAGGACATTGGCAAAGAAGGTGCTCGATCGTTTCAAGTTCCTAAATAGTAAATGGTCTAACGTTACAGTGGCCTGTGAAAACGCCCACTAACAGGTGTAAATCCCTCTTTTTTTTGAGGTTCAGCAAGACCCTTGTTCTGGTTTGTGACACAAGAGGCCAGAGGGACCTAACGATTTTACAGTCCGTCTGGCTAATCAATTCTGGTTAACTTGATCCCTGTAGAAGCGCTCTATCATGCCGAAGAACTCACACATTGGTGGATACAGTGATGCCACCGCACTAGTGGTTTCCATCGCCGACCCATTCCGTGCGAGCTCATCAGCCTTCTCGTTTCCGTCCTGGGACCCTTCTCACAGTGTCCTGGGACCCAGCAGAGCTTGACGTTAACTGCTAATTTTTGCATTTCTAATATGCAATCATTCACTAACTTGGATTTAATGACGTTGGAGTTCAGTGGCTTCCGAGCAGCTTGACTATCAACATAGATAGTTATGTTTTTTTGCACCCTGTCTGGAAAAACCCTCGTTGATTAAACCAAGGTAACATTAGATAATACTTTCAATAAGAATTATTCAAAGACAATACTATAGTGTCTACCCTGTGTGTTTAAAAAATTGGTATATGGTTTGGATCAGGGATGTAATGAATATTCGCATTCGCATATGCGAACGTGAATTATTCGCATCATTTTAACATTCGCTTTCGCAAAAACCATCTTTGGATTATTCGCTTTCGCAAAAGTATATTTCAGTATTCGCTTCCATTTGTTAAAAGTGTTATATCTTCTTATTAGCTTCACACATTTTGAAGATATTAATACCAATGAAAACCTCTTCCACTTCTCTTCAAAACAGTTGAAAAATATGCTAGTCCTTGTGGTAACAGGAGGTACAAATATGGAAAAACATTCTCAATACTTGAATATCATGAAAATGTATCAATTTAGTTCCTTAATTTTGTGGGTACTAAAGGGTCAAACTATTATCTGCATTCGAATTCGCTTTCGCAAAAATGCATATTTCACTATTCGCTTTCGCAAGAAATATATTTCAATATTCGCTTTCGCTAAAGTCACTTTCGTTACATCCCTAGTTTGGATAGTGCCGAGACAACATCTAACTGAGACTACTATGCGATCGGACAATGTTAATATCAGATCGGACAACGTTATCAACCCTGTTAAAGTGCTGCCAATGTACGAACAATGGCAGAATGTTAGGCAAAGGTAAGTTGACAGTTCAGATGATTACAAGAAAACCTGACAATTTCATATATTTACAATATATTTTGTAAATATTTATATGAAGGATTGCCAATAAAAATATTTTATAGGCAGTGCTGCCAATAAAATGTTTCTCTGACAATGGCGCCATTGCAAAAACATAAACTAAACTTTCAATACCAGACGTTTCGAGGAAATTTAGAATAACTTCAGCCAAACATGTTCCATCGAACTGTTTTGTTGGAACGAAACTCTTCAAATCTTCGCAAATTTTACATCGCCCATCGTTTTCCTTAAAGCACCGGATACACATTGAAACTTGCTCAACCCCTGAAATAACAGCTAATTCGTCCGCCATGATGATGAAAGCTTTGGAATTATTGATTCAATAAGCTGTCGGTGTATAAGAGTGTGAAGCTATGCACACCCGATTGTCAGATCGGACAGCGTTATCAAACCTGTTAGAGTGCAGCAAATGTACGGACAATGACAGATTGTTAGGCAAAGGTGAATTGTCAGTTCAGACGATTACAAGAGTTGCCAATAAAATGTTTCTCTGGCAATGGCGGCATTGTCACAAGCATATCCTTCGCACATCTGTCAATCAAAAGTGTCTGCAAATTATCCAGCAATAGCAACGTTGTGTGTTTACACTATTGCCAGATGTCTACCAATATTATTGTCTTACAATAACTTTTCTGCCAACGTTGTAAGACAAAATTTTTATGTTTACACGGTTGTAAGTTCACAAGGATGAATTTTTTCGTCTTTTTACTGACAATCGTGTGTAATAGCTTGACAAATACTATCATCTAATTTTGAACATGATATAAGCACATGCAATGTACATGCATTTGGTGAATTTGTCAACTGACTATTCAAATTTGAATCCATTATCGCCCATTACATTAGCAAGGCTCTAAAATTGCCAGCATTTTGATTAGTTTAATTTTAATTGATTCTGCCTGTATCACAACTTCTTCTTAGTGCTAAGCCTTGTCGACCACAAAGGACGACTGTTTGAACTATTGCTTTCAAATGCTTTCTATTTGCGTTTACGAAATGCTTTTAATGGCTTGCTTATCTACTTACATATAAGATCTCATTTCAGCTTCCAATGCACTGTTTCTATGCTATTCGAGTGATGAGTGGTGCCGAAGTACTTCAAGCGCTTTTTTATACCCTCCACCATATTACATTTTGTAATAGTTACCCTATAGAGGTCGCTCCAAAATGTACGTATTTAAGCCATAAATGTGTTGAACCCCTAAAACTACCCCCATGCGCACCAGGCCGAACCATGAACATGAGACGTTGAAATGTCTCCTCTCTTCACACTAACCTATACTTTTGGTAAGGGTTTAGTTACGAATATTGTGGAATGCAGCCTAGATTTTTTAATTTTTTGCTCACCTTGTAAAGTATAACTTGTGAAAATTTTGGCTGCAAAGACTTACCTATTGATTTTCTACAAATATTTTTACGATATATTAGGATTACGCGAGTGGAAGTTTTAATACTTGGTACAAAGCCAAAACCTTTTTTCTTTTCGTTTGTAAAAAATGCTGCACTGTGATAGGGTTTCGTTTTCTTTTGTAAAAAATGTCGCACTTGCACGGTGCATTTACATAAATTTATTTTTGGGACATTTTATACTTAAATAATACCCTGTACCACAGTGTGGTGTAGGGTATAAAAACGATTGGATCTAAAGAGCAAAATCGGACGAAACATATATATGGGAGCTATAGCTAAATCTTAACCGATTTTCTTCAAATTCGGCAATGTTGGTTCATGGATCAAGAAACTCTACCATTCTAAATTTCAAAACGATCGGATGTAAAATACAGCTTCTATAGGACTAAAGGGCCAAATCGGACGAAACATATATATGGGAGCTATAGCTAAATCTTAACCGATTTTCAAGAAACTGTACCATTCTAAATTTCAAAACGATTGGATGTAAAATACAGCTTCTATAGGACTAAAGGGCCAAATCGGACGAAAGATATATATGGGAGCTATATCTAAATCTGAACCGATTTCAACCAAATTCAATAGCGATCTTAACAGCCGCGAAATACTCTAAACTGCAAACGAACAACTTTACATGGACAGACGGACGGACGGACATCGTTAAATCGACTCAGCTAGTGATTCTGAGTCGATTGGTATACTTTAAAGTGGGTCTAGCTGTGTTATTTTCAGGTGTTAAAACATCTGCCGTGAAACAAACTTATAATACCCTGTACCACAGTGTGGTGTAGGGTATACAAATTATATAAAAAACCAACCAACCAACCAGAAAAACTAAATTTAAAACATTAAAATATTGTACGAGTACAAAAATTACACGAAATATATGAATTATTAAGAACCACACATATGTATATTATAGTGGGTCGCAAAAAAAAAGTTGCACCGGTCACCCCCTAGATTTGAAGATTATCTAGAGACAATTCCGGGGAAACAACAATTTTTTTTTCTGTGCACCCTACATGACGCCCTTTTAATTTTATTATCCTGAGCGCCATTTGATGTCCGATCGTAACGGGATGCATATCGTTGTTCGAGTTTTAACGAGTGGTACATTTCGTCCATATGTCACTTTTGACTCCGAAGTCAAATTCGATAAGTGACCTCTGTCATCTCGTTTTCTACCCCCCTAAGTCGGGAATATTTTCTCCGAAGTCAAATTCGATAAGTGGCCTCTGTCAACTCGTTTCCTACCCCCCTAAGTGGGGAATATTTTGAAACGCCAATAAAGGTCTTCATAAATAATGAAACTTTTGCTTTTGAAGTACCCACTATTATTTATAAACAAAAAAGTTATACTAGTTTAACATTACAAAATACATGCAGAGATCAAATAACACAATCTACTTTTGACGTCGATTTCTGCCTCTCTCACACACATATACACAGATATGCCCCATTCACATCCCCTATGACGGTTCGGTTCAATACGAACAAATTAAATTTGAGAGGTTCGTCACCAAATGTTAAAGCATTCTAAGGAACGAAATCAGAATAAAATCACTGTTTTCCCATGCACCCCACACTACACAAAAACAGTAGTAATTTTGTCACTGTGTGCTTATTTAACGTATGATCTTAACGTATGATACGTCGTTGATGATATCTTGACAATGGCTACACTTCGTCCGTATGTCAGTCAGTAATCCGAGTTGAATTGTTACTAGTGACTTATCCGATTTTCTACCCCTGTAAAGTGAAGAACTTTGAAATAAATACTTTTCCTTTTACGATTTTTATTCATAAATATATATATTAAATTTACAGTCCAATTAAAAACTTGAAACTCCAAAATTAAGAGAGCGATTGTTTTCATTGCTGATACTTTCGGAAGATCGAAGTTAATGGACAAGAAACAACAATCAAGGTAACACAGTTGTAATGCTGTTTTGCATCTCTTTCACTCTTTGATTCTCAGACATCTCTTAAAGTTGCACTTTCTCTTATTGAATTTTAGATGCTTATGTTAGCTTTAACTCTATATTAATTAAGGATATAGGTGAAAAGCGGATTAGGTATATATTTTCCAAAATAAGAAGGCGAGAGCGTTATAGTAAACTGGATTTACGTCAGTATTATCTTCAATGCCATAGATACCATTAATACGAGTAATAATAAAAATATTATGAATGCAAATATAAATCGTGAAAGGAAAATTATTTATTTTCAAATGACGTTACTTGTTGCAAAATAAGTACCATTTACATGGGCACAAAATCGGATAACTGAAGTCACTAGTAATTGCATTTGTGAAGTGGAGTTTTTCTGCATACGGTTAAAAAGGCGCACAGTGTCAAAATTGCTAATTTGGTGTTGTGTAGCGCCAATGAGAAAACAAAGTGATCTTATTCTGTTTTTGTTCCTTAGAACGCTTTAACATTTGGTGGCAAAACTCGCAAATTTAGTTCGTTCGTACTAAACCGAACTCATAGTGGATGTGCATTTTTGGGTACCGGGTTTACTTCTTCAAAAGCAAAAGTTTTATTATTTTTAAAGACCTTTATTAGCGTTTCAAAATGTTCCCCACTTAGGGGGGTAGAAAACGAGATGACAGAGGCCACTTATCGAATTTGACTTCGGAGTCAAAAATGACATATGGACGAAATATAGCCCTTGCCAAAACTCGAAGAACAATATGCATCCCGTTACGATGAGACATCAAATGGCAACGCTGGGTGAACAGAAAAAACTTTTTTTTGTTGCCCCGGAATTGTCTCTAGATAATCTTCAAAACTAGGGTGTGACTGGCGCAACAATATTTTTTTGTATGGGGACCGACCCTTGTTAAAACAAATTGTTAAAACACCAAAAATTTTCAAAACGTACATAAACTCAGAACTAAATATATGTTTAAACTACAACTGAAAATTAAAAACAACCCTTTCCACTCTACTTCATTAAATTCTTGTACTTACCACTTGAATTGCCCTACAGTACTTACATAACTTTTGTTACCATTAAAACATCGGAATTCGAGCTTAAAAAATTAACTTTTCTTTTTGAAGGGAAAACCCATAGCACGTTAATGAATAAGGCTTCGTCACTGATCCCAGGGAGCAAATTTTTCGTAAAGATCTCCTGGATTTTTAATCTCCCGAATTACAAGATGAACCTGGCTAAATCGATCAGAAAGTGATTCTATGTATCTGTATACTTAATGATCTGTCTTTTTTTTTTTTATTTATGTGTTACAAAGAAATGTGCAGAGCCATAATACCCTGTACCAAGGTGTGGTGCCGCTGCACCATGTGTCTTTAACTCTGGTGGATACATTTGATAGAACTATGAGTGGCCCAACGAAATATGGGAGAATCTGATATGTGTTTGTGGCTTCATCCAGACAACTCCATTATTGAAACCCAAATATCTAAACAACGATCGCAACCAAACGTCAATGCCTTCACTGAAAAAAAATTTGACATGAAATTAAAAACGAATTTGCACTTAAATCATAGATTTAATCTGTCTTTGTTTGAAGAACAAATTTCTTTAAATTTATGAAAATGTATATGATTTCAAAGAAATGTTCGTTCTTTTAAAGTAAAATTCCTTAGCTCTATGATAAGATGTCCATAACACTATGACATGTTGACTTTAACGTTACGTCAAAAAATTAAGAAAAAATCATTGATTGTAGTGCGACTGTCATTAACTCAAGTGCACATGTTAATAGTTTGTAAGATTTTTCCCTTGACATTGTAGAAATTCTCGTGTCATGTTTTTAAAGACAATATACCTTTAATTTTCAGTCCAGTTTTTTGGTATTTTTGAATTAAGGAATAGTTATCTTTTAAATTAAGAGATCGTTTTTATCTGCCAGATGACAATTTAGACTATTTTTGGTCGCAAATTGAGAATAATAATAGTGAGAGTTACAATGAAGTTTGTTTGGAATTTTTGGAATCAGTTCTTGTTAAGCGGTGGTAGAGAAAGGTTGTGTGCGCTTGCGCGAGTGGACATTTTTAATTCTAATGGCAACAGTTTTGGCGGCTGTTTGTCGGCAGTGTGTATCACAGGTAGTCGAAAATAAATTGTCTGTTTGTCGGCAGTGTGTGTCGCAGGTAGTCGAAAATAAATTGTCTGGGAACATCGATTGGCTGCTCATACGACGTTGAGACAAAAAGGGGTAGATTACAAAATGTGAGTGTGTGCGTTGTAGTTACGCGTATTGATAACAAAAAGAGTTATAACGCATGCGTTTACAAATATATTACTTTGACAAAAACAATGAAAATACCGTAAATATGTGTATGCATGTATTCAAGAAAGAACGAAATAATGCCGATGTCGGAGCAATGAACAATCGAACGTTGTTATTCCGCTGTCGAGGTAAATTGCAAATATTTCCATAATGAATAAATATAATAAACAGTTATTTTGTGCATTAAATAGAATATCATTAACTAAACATGCAAACATGCTAAATCCAATTTTATGTAAATTGAGATTTTTTATAGAATAGTAGAAGATTTAAAAATACATCATCTAGAAAAAAGAAAACACCATTATGCTGTTTCCCCTCTTTATGCAGTGATATTCAAATATTCTAAATTCACACAAAAATGAAAAACGTGTGAAGTCTGTATAAAAACGGATAATTATGATAATTATAATTAAAATTATTGATATTTAATCGGAACAACTAAAAGATCATTCTCGTATTTGCTGAAAGAAAATTATATTAAATAGAAACAGTCAAAAAATTGTTCTTCCTTCTGAAAACTTTTTGAAACTGGACTTAGCATTTTTGCATGTTTTGCTAACGATATGTCATATTAAATAATTTCGAAGCGATACAAAAAGTTGATGTGCACAAGTCTTAATTTATGAGTAAGAAATATTTACATATCGCATCTGTTCCACAAAAGGGTAAACAACTCAAAATTTAAAAAAATTCAGAGGAATTAAACTTTTTTTGCAAAAAGGTATGGCAAATACAATTACTTGACAGCTCAGCTCCTTGTATTGCGCTGTCGTGGTTGCTAAACCAATAATTCAGCAAGGTTCAGCTTTAAAACACCAGCTCTAAGAGGCCTTGGTTTAATTACAGAATGTACTTAATCTAAAGTAATTTTATGTATTTAATGTAACCACAAGCCGTTAGGTTAGGTTAGGTTGAAGAGAGGAGTTTAAACGTCTCATGTCCATGGACATATGTACACACAAGCCAGTGGTTCGGCCTGTTGTGCGCTCTTTATTTATGATCTTTTTATACCTCACGAGTTACAGAAAATCGGTACTAGACGCGAATTTTCTCAGTATCTTCCATCTATCCTCTGAGATGAGTCAAGTCTGGTAATATGTCGGACCCGAAATGTTGGGATCTTGCATGTGTGAAAGCCGGGCAGTGACACAGAAAATGTTCCATCGTTTCGATGTTTTCCCTGCATGCCCTGCATTCGTCGTTTCCTGCTATGCAATGAAGATGTGCTTGTAAGCTTGAGTGTCCCGTTAGAACACTCATCATATTACTAATATCGATATTGTTTAGTTTCAGAAGACTTCTTACTTAATTTTCATTTGGGTCACCCCACAGTATTTTTGCAGTTGCTCCTACTGTTGCGCTATTCCACACAGTTTTGTGAGCCATCACTAACCAGTGCTTCAACTCGTAATATATTTAAAAATGTGAAGTCCTTCATCGAAGTATACGTATTTCTTTCAAAGATGTTTGATGTCCTGATTTAAAGGTGATTAATGACTTTAATTGTCGTACAAAATGTACTTATTTTAAAAGCCTTTGTCTTTGGGGCCAAATCAAAGAAAAAATCTTAAAAGTTAAGAAAATTTCGATGATTTTCAGTACACTTTTCTTTCAGTGTTGGCGTTGCGCTCTGTGACCGAAATAAAGAATGTGCGATATCGGACCTGTGGGCGTTGCCGACGATATTATTGCAAAAGAAATATCGAATTGAAATTTGGTATCCATGTATTTTGCAGCAATAGGAGTGGTCGGTCAGTTGATTGAAAAGATAATGCACGATAAAGAGCAGCAAATGTTTTTAATAAAACATGTTGAAATTTTCCGTGTCATACGTGATCGAAATATACTCGTCATTTCTGTGATCTTGGTAATTTACGAAGAGCCAGTAATATACGCTGAAAAAATCTGTTTTTGTTATTTATTGTCTCAAAAATATTCTTCTTGAAATATATAATTGTTTAGTGTTCACTCTAAATATATTATATTTGGTGCACACAGAAATTATATTTTTGAGAAGATGTTGTTCTAACCAAATCGTTGTTTCCATCCAACTATTTTTTATTTGGGACTATTTTTCCGGAAAAAAGGTTTATTTGCATTTAAGTATAAAAAATATGTATATCGATACCTTAATTGTGTTATGTTTTTCAGTAATTCAAACTGAAATTCGAAAAAGTCACCAATGTTTTGAAAATCATTTAAAAGTCATATTTAATCACACACGCTGAAAAAAAAATCGCTTCTGTAGTATATTGTCCCAAACATATTCGGCTTGAAACATATATATGTTTGGGGTAGACTCTAAGCATGTAATATTTGGTACACACAAAAATTGTGTATTTGGGAAGATGTTGTTCTAAACAAATATTTGTTTACATTCCAATATGTTTTTATTTGGGACCATTATTTCCGAAACAAATATTTATTTGCATTTAAGTATTCATAAAATACATAAATTGTCTCAAATTTTTCAGTAATTCAAAGTTAAATTTTTAGAAATTTGTAATGTTCGTAAAAAATAATAATTCAAATCATATAATCTTGGACCAATATAAAGTACTTAGAGGATTGACGACTAATGATGGCTTGGAATACTAGAAATTTGAAATGATTGATTTAAAACAGAAGGTAATGCTGCATATGGTATCATAACTGGGAGGTACAATGCGAAACCCAAGAAAAATTGAAATATGAAAAACTCAGCAAAAGTTTTGGAAATATTTTTTAAATAAAATATATTTGGAAAAATTCCTAAATAATAATTTTATTTGTATTTAAACACATATTTTATTTGAGAAATTTAGTTTGCAAATATAATTTGTTGTAATATATTAATATATGCGTTCCAAATATATTTTATTGATTTTCAAATAAAATTTATTTGCTAAGAAATATATAATATTTAAAAATTTGTGTTCCAAATATATTTTCTTTCGATTCAAACATATCAAAAAAGGCGATTTTGCCCCGTGCATATTTTATTTGAGAAAATTAGTTCGCAAATATAATTTGTTCTAACATATTCTATCCAAATAAATTATATTGATTACCAAATTAAAAATATATATGTTCAGAAATAAATAATATTCAAAAATTTGTGTCCCCAAATTTCTGTCGCGATTTTCCCCGTGTGAATACGTCGAAGCGCGGACAAAACTATTCCCTTCACTACTGTAGTATTTACATTATGTTCCATGTCATTAAAATAAATGTTTTACCTGCTTATCACAATTTTATTTCAGTAGATTGTTTTGGAAAAAACTATCTTGATATCCAAAGCATTGAAAATCAAATCAACAATTTTTAACGCAAACAGTATGAAGCCGACGACTGGAGAGACTGTAAGGGCTTGGTTGCTGTCCGCACTAATGGTACATGGTGCCGTAGCTGGGAATCCCGACGCTAAGGCTTCGTCACTGATCCCAGGGAGCAAATTTTTCGTAAAGATCTCCTGGATTTTTAATCTCCCGAATTACAAGATGAACCTGGCTAAATCGATCAGAAAGTGATTCTAAGTATCTGTATACTTAATGATCTGTCTATTTTCTATTTATGTGTTACAAAGAAATGTGCAGAGCCATAATACCCTGTACCAAGGTGTGGTGCCGCTGCACAAAGTGTCTTTAACTCTGGTGGATACATTTGATAGAACTATGAGTGGCCCAACGAAATATGGGAGAATCTGATATGTGTTTGTGGCTTCACCCAGACAACTCCATTATTGAAACCCAAATATCTAAACAACGATCGCAACCAAACGTCAATGCCTTCACTGAAAAAAAATTTGACATGAAATTAAAAACGAATTTGCACTTAAATCATAGATTTAATCTGTCTTTGTTTGAAGAACAAATTTCTTTAAATTTATGAAAATGTATATGAATTCAAAGAAATGTTCGTTCTTTTAAAGTAAAATTCCTTAGCTCTATGATAAGATGTCCATAACACTATGACATGTTGACTTTAACGTTACGTCATAAAATTAAAGAAAAAATCATTGCTTGTAGTGCGACTGTCATTAACTCAAGTGCACATGTTAATAGTTTGTAAGATTTTTCCCTTGACATTGTAGAAATTCTCGTGTCATGTTTTTAAAGACAATATACCTTTAATTTTCAGTCCAGTTTTTTTGGTATTTTTGAATTAAGGAATAGTTATCTTTTAAATTAAGAGATCGTTTTTATCTGCTCAGATGACAATTTAGACTATTTTTGGTCGCAAATTGAGAATAATAATAGTGAGAGTTACAATGAAGTTTGTTTGGAATTTTTGGAATCAGTTCTTGTTAAGCGGTGGTAGAGAAATGTTGTGTGCGCTTGCGCGAGTGGACATTTTTAATTCTAATGGCAACAGTTTTGGCGGCTGTTTGTCGGCAGTGTGTATCACAGGTAGTCGAAAATAAATTGTCTGTTTGTCGGCAGTGTGTGTCACAGGTAGTCGAAAATAAATTGTCTGGGAACATCGATTGGCTGCTCATACGACGTTGAGACAAAAAGGGGTAGATTACAAAATGTGAGTGTGTGCGTTGTAGTTACGCGTATTGATAACAAAAAGAGTTATAACGCATGCGTTTACAAATATATTACTTTGACAAAAACAATGAAAATACCGTAAATATGTGTATGCATGTATTCAAGAAAGAACGAAATAATGCCGATGTCGGAGCAATGAACAATCGAACGTTGTTATTCCGCTGTCGAGGTAAATTGCAAATATTTCCATAATGAATAAATATAATAAACAGTTATTTTGTGCATTAAATAGAATATCATTAACTAAACATGCAAACATGCTAAATCCAATTTTATGTAAATTGAGATTTTTTATAGAATAGTAGAAGATTTAAAAATACATCATCTAGAAAAAAGAAAACACCATTATGCTGTTTCCCCTCTTTATGCAGTGATATTCAAATATTCTAAATTCACACAAAAATGAAAAACGTGTGAAGTCTGTATAAAAACGGATAATTATGATAATTATAATTAAAATTTTTGATATTTAATCGGAACAACTAAAAGATCATTCTCGTATTTGCTGAAAGTAAATTATATTAAATAGAAACAGTCAAAAAATTGTTCTTCCTTCTGAAAACTTTTTGAAACTGGACTTAGCATTTTTGCATGTTTTGCTAACGATATGTCATATTAAATAATATCGAAGCGATACAAAAAGTTGATGTGCACAAGTCTTAATTTATGAGTAAGAAATATTTACATATCGCATCTGTTCCACAAAAGGGTAAACAACTCAAAATTTAAAAAAATTCAGAGGAATTAAACTTTTTTTGCAAAAAGGTATGGCAAATACAATTACTTGACAGCTCAGCTCCTTGTATTGCGCTGTCGTGGTTGCTAAACCAATAATTCAGCAAGGTTCAGCTTTAAAACACCAGCTCTAAGAGGCCTTGGTTTAATTACAGAATGTACTTAATCTAAAGTAATTTTATGTATTTAATGTAACCACAAGCCGTTAGGTTAGGTTAGGTTGAAGAGAGGAGTTTAAACGTCTCATGTCCATGGACATATGTACACACAAGCCAGTGGTTCGGCCTGTTGTGCGCTCTTTATTTATGATCTTTTTATACCTCACGAGTTACAGAAAATCGGTACTAGACGCGAATTTTCTCAGTATCTTCCATCTATCCTCTGAGATGAGTCAAGTCTGGTAATATGTCGGACCCGAAATGTTGGGATCTTGCATGTGTGAAAGCCGGGCAGTGACACAGAAAATGTTCCATCGTTTCGATGTTTTCCCTGCATGCCCTGCATTCGTCGTTTCCTGCTATGCAATGAAGATGTGCTTATAAGCTTGAGTGTCCCGTTAGAACACTCATCATATTACTAATATCGATATTGTTTAGTTTCAGAAGACTTCTTACTTAATTTTCATTTGGGTCACCCCACAGTATTTTTGCAGTTGCTTCTACTGTTGCGCTATTCCACACAGTTTTGTGAGCCATCACTAACCAGTGCTTCAACTCGTAATATGTTTAAAAATGTGAAGTCTTTCATCGAAGTATACGTATTTCTTTCAAAGATGTTTGATGTCCTGATTTAAAGATGATTAATGACTTTAATTGTCGTACAAAATGTACTTATTTTAAAAGCCTTTGTCTTTAGAGCCAAATCAAAGAAAAAATCTTAAAAGTTAAGAAAATTTCGATGATTTTCAGTACACTTTTCTTTCAGTGTTGGCGTTGCGCTCTGTGACCGAAATAAAGAATGTGCGATATCGGACCTGTGGGCGTTGCCGACGATATTATTGCAAAAGAAATATCGAATTGAAATTTGGTATCCATGTATTTTGCAGCAATAGGCGTGGTCGGTCAGTTGATTGAAAAGATAATGCACGATAAAGAGCAGCAAATGTTTTTAATAAAACATGTTGAAATTTTCCGTGTCATACGTGATCGAAATATACTCGTCATTTCTGTGATCTTGGTAATTTACGAAGAGCCAGTAATACACGCTGAAAAAATCTGTTTTTGTTATTTATTGTCTCAAAAATATTCTTCTTGAAATATATAATTGTTTAGTGTTCACTCTAAATATATTATATTTTGTGCACACAGAAATTATATTTTTGAGAAAATGTTGTTCTAACCAAATCGTTGTTTCCATCCAACTATTTTTTATTTGGGACTATTTTTCCGAAAAAAGGTTTATTTGCATTTAAGTATAAAAAATATGTATATCGATACCTTAATTGTGTTATGTTTTTCAGTAATTCAAACTGAAATTCGAAAAAGTCACCAATGTTTTGAAAATCATTTAAAAGTCATATTTAATCACATATTTTATTTGAGAAAATTAGTTCGCAAATATAATTTGTTCTAACATATTCTGTCCAAATAAATTATATTGATTACCAAATTAAAAATATATATGTTCAGAAATAAATAATATTCAAAAATTTGTGTCCCCAAATTTCTGTCGCGATTTTCCCCGTGTGAATACGTCGAAGCGCGGACAAAACTATTCCCTTCACTACTGTAGTATTTTAATTATGTTCCATGTCATTAAAATAAATGTTTTACCTGCTTATCACAATTTTATTTCAGTAGATTGTTTTGGAAAAAACTATCTTGATATCCAAAGCATTGAAAATCAAAGCTGTATGTTTCAACAATTTTTAACGCAAACAGTATGAAGCCGACGACTGGAGAGACTGTAAGGGCTTGGTTGCTGTCCGCACTAATGGTACATGGTGCCGTAGCTGGGAATCCCGACGCTAAGAGGCTCTATGATGATCTTTTGAGCAACTATAACAAATTAGTGAGACCTGTGGTCAATACTACTGATGTACTAAAAGTTTGCATTAAATTGAAATTATCTCAACTTATTGATGTGGTAAGTTTATATACGAGTATATATATATAAATATGATTATATAAATAAATTAGAGAATGAAGTTAAAATATGTTTACTTCGGCGATGCCTTGCACATTGTTCATTAATCTTTATTGAAAAGACTAAATTCCTTTACACAGTTCTACAGCTTTTGCTTTTTCACTCGCTACAAATGTATTTATTTTCTTAGTGTTTCTCTCTTTTCATTTTGACGCTCTTATGGATGTAATTGCTGAATTTGTAATTGAAAGTTTTTTATTCACTAAAATACAATGCAAATTTATCAGCACGATCTTTAAATTTAGGTTTCAAGTTATTTAGTCCAGATTAACACGGGGCAACTTTAGTGGTGCAATTTCTCTGATTCTCGTTTGAACTTGCCTCTTCAATATAATATTGATAATTTGCATACAATGCAAAACACAAAATAAGGAATGACCAAATATGAATGAAAAACACAGAACGTATTGCCAGTACGTGCAACCTTTCTATTCCTCCTGTTTCTCTTCTATGATATCCAAATTACTGCAACTAAAATTGCCTCGTGTGAACAACAATTCAAATCGAATGAAAGTTTTAGACAATTATGAAACATTCAATTAAAGAACAAATGATTCAAATGAAGATGTTTAAAACTAAGTCAAGTTTTTATAGTAATTGTGTGGGTTTCTTTTCCTTACCATCCAAAACAAATGTCGGGCCTTTATAAGCAGTGTCACCATCACCATTGTGATTCCTGAAAATTTTCCAAAATTTTGAAAACCCTGTTCGCTTATATTTCCGACGATCCGTTCGTATCCCTCGAGTTACTGTATGCGAATAGTACCTCAAGAAGAGTTCATTATCATGGAATTTGTAATTGTTCTTAATGCCTTCTCCTAGACTGCCGGTCATAACTACAGCTGACAGTTCTAATTTCAGTATAATGTAAAAACGAATTGGAGAGCATGAAGTTTTTCCGGCTACGAATTCCACGACGCACAGTGCACCAATTCTCGAGAAGGCAGCTAAAAATCATTTTCATTATTTAAAAGTAAATACCAGTGAACCTCGGAAGCCAAAAAATTACATCTCTATTCCAACTATATCATAGCGAACAGGTGATCCAAAATGGACTTACGAAGAAATTTTAATTTTTAAATGACTATAGGTTAGGTTGAAGAGGGGAGACGTTTCATACACTTAAGCCAGTGGTTCGGCCTGTTGTGCGCTTCTTATTTATGACCTTTTTAACCTTAAGAGTTACAGAAAATCGGTACTAGACTCGAATTGTCTAAATATCTTCAAGTCATATCATATGAGATGAGTCAAGTCGGACCCGAAATATCGGGTCCGACTTGACTCCGACTGTATCAACAATCCGTACTTCCCGGTGGCATGGAAAGGTCGAAGATTGTTCCCGTTAGGAAGAAACCAAATAATTCTGAGATTACAAACTTAAGACCCATATCGATGCTTTCTAATGTAGGCAAACTGTTTGATCGAGTTATTCGTTGTAAGATGGACATTGGGATGGCAGGGTCTTATATTCCAAACCTTCAGTTGGGTTTTAAGAATGGGCATTCTACGACAGATGCTCTGCTTAAGTTTCATAGTGACATTATTTGTAATTTGCGGAATCGTCAGTGCACAGTGGTAGTGTCACTTGACGTGGAGAAGACTTTTGATCACGCGTCACACATGGGGATTTTGTATAAACTGGTCCAACTCAACTTTGAATAATAATAGTCTGTAATAAGATTGTTTCATAGTTTTTTTTTCTAACCGACGTTTCTGTGTTCAATTCGGTAACGGTTTCTCTGATTTCGGGGATGTTAGATGCGGCGTTCCACAAGGATCGATACTGTCCCCGCACTTGTTTGATTTTCCGCACATCGATTCCAACTCATGTGGTATTCTGTACGCCGACGACTCACTGCTATTTGCTCATGATGAATCTCCTCTTGTTGCACTACATAAAGTAAAGAATCATTTAGACATGGTCAAACGTTTTTATGATCTCTGGGGAATTAAGATTAACGCATCGAAAAGCGAGACTATATGTATTAGAAATGCATCGGGCAAATGTAAACGACTTGTTGTTCCCCAGAGTAAAACATTGGCTATGAGCATTGATAACGTCGAAATTCCATTCAGGAACAATATAAAATATTTAGGAATACATTTCAACAATCTCATGAAATTTTAAAGAAGGCATACAGAATTCTTGGTTCTTTTTCAAATATACTCTCAAATAAAAATCTCTCAGCAAGAACCAAAATATTACTATATAAAACGAGTATAAGACCAGTATTTCTGTATGGCTTCCGATATGGTTTCATATACCCCCCACAGTTATCAGAGAAATGGAAATTTTGGAAAGAAAAATAATACGTCATAATACGACACATTACTATGTGTCAAGTTGTAGACGGTATTCGAACGGATTAATTTATGGTGAATCCAGAATTACTCCAATTGGTTTATACGTTTGCGACCTACTTTCAAAATTTGTCGATAGAGTTGTCCAACACGATAACGAGTATATTTCTATCATTTACGACATACAGAAAGATTTAAACTGGTCGAATACAAATTATTTGTCACCAATCGGTTATATTAATGAAGTCCCGGCGAATTTTGATATTTCCGTCAATATGAGAAAGCATTGTCGAATACGCACCGGGGGATGCGAGATGCTTAGGAATTTAATTTTAATTATTTTTATTATTAATATTTTTTTTTCTTTTTTTTTTGTACCCTTTTCTTTGTTTATTTATTATATTTAAGTTTAAATGAGAATTTTATACTCTCAAGCCACTGTAGTCCCGGGAGCAAGGACATTAATGCACACTATTATTAATAATTTATTACTAAATTCACTCTAACTGTACTATTTAAAAAGCATGGAGCTATTTTTCATATTTGTTATAGTAATTTAAGATATTACATTATAGTCTTAAGTTTTCTTTAAAATATGTAGCTAATAATAATGGAGTAATTATAACGATTTGAAAAAAGGCTCAATAAAACCTTAAACTAAACTAAACTTCATGGATTCGAAGTGTTTCCCAATTTTCTATGTTTATTACTCGAAGTTCTCTACCCATTGATATTATGGTACCCATAATATACACAGTTGACCATGGGCTGAGTAATCACTTCTCGTTTTTTTACAGTATAACACAGTTCTAAATTTGATTTCCGACGTTACTGCTTTGATCGCCATGTGGCTGTCCGTGAAGATGTTAGAATATTTAGGCTTTATGGTATTACTGAGCCAGTTTAGTTTGAAATACAGTATTATTGTCTGGGAGGCGGATATAAAATTCGGTGAAAGTTAAATGACTATAACTTGTTTGTTTTAAGAGTAAAGTAACATAATTTGTGTATAAATATGGGATTTATAAGCTATATGTTCCAAAAAATAAGGTTTTTTCACTCTTAGAAATTATTATTTTTAAAATTCTTGTACCTTATAGAGCATAACTCCTTCCCAAAAACAAAACACGCCATAAAAATCTTGCACCATTTTGTTGCACGAACGTATCATTTATATCCTACAACACTTTACCACATTTTATATCCATCAGGTTTCGCCCATGTGAACCAGAACAAAAGGTACACAAAGAGGATATACAAAGTATTCCTACACCAGTTGAAGATAAGAAATGTACTCCAGAAGAAGCGTACGCACTATTTTTGTGTTTGAATTTGACTAAACATCAGTATAAAGCTAGAACATACTGCAGAACGATTGTCAAAAACGCTTGATAATGATCATTTGAAAAAACTTGGAAATAGCAGCAGGATATTATTTTTAAATGGAGAAGTGATGGAAATTCACCAGACGCTAATTTATATATGTTATCTTTCTTTCCATTGCGCTTTACAAAAATGTATACCGGCTTGGAGCCGTCTACAAAGTATTGCAGACCAATAAAATTTGCATTCAAAAAGAAAACAAACCATGTCATAAGGAAAGAAGTTGAAAAAAATTAAAGAACGCAATATAAATAAATACAAAAAATGGTACACTGAAAAAAAAAAGTAATGCAATTAATGATGGCACATTCCTAAATTAAGTATGCGCCCTCGGCATTAATTCAATCACAATTTTCGTTAAAATAATGAAAATTTACATGTTTTTTACGAAATTTTCCTTAATCTAAAGTTTATTGAATTTGAATTAATCACTATGTAATCATTAGTTTTGTGTACGCCATTCTTTAACTGTAAGCATTTAAATTAAAGAAACAAATCATTAAATTTGTGACAATCCGCATTATTTTATGTAAAATTGCAATACTTTTCAGGATTTTCTACATTAAAACAATGACGTAGCCACGTCATAGTTTTAATGCCAAATCGGACTTAATTGACAGTATGAGATATTTGAGTAATAAATTTAAGGCTGAGCTCCCCATAAAGGAAAGGTTGTCTTGGTAATAATTGTTATGACTCTTGCCATTATTTTTAAGAATACATACTTTTAAATTAACTCTTCTCTCATGGAATGTTGAAGAGCTCTCTGAAAATTTGAAGTAACTTGTCGTTTGTTTTCTTTTACGTCGTCAGTTATTGAGAAATGATAGAAGCAAACGGTTGTGGTTTTTTTCGTCGCGGATTGTAAGAAAACGAAATTGCTGGAAACATGTAAGTAGACGTACGTGTACATACAAAAGTGTAATTTTATTTAAATATTTTTTACTTTTCCATATTATTCCGAACATAATTTCATTATGGGCAGTAACTGTTATTTTTGCTTAATGAAAACACATATCTGAAACAAATAAAAAACCAGTAAGGAAAGACAGAAAGTCGGGCGGGGCCGACTATATAATACCCTACACCTACCTACAAATGCGAAAATGGGCATTGCGATAAGAATTTGGCAGTGTTCATACATGTAATAAGCAAACTCTCTCTGCCGATTTTCGTACTGATCGGATATAAAACACGGTTTCTACAGCGCTTACATGTCAAATCGGGTGTAACATATATATTGGGACTATGTGAAAATCTGAACCGATTTTTTTCCGAATTTGGCAGTGTTCATACATGTAATAAGAAAACTCTCTCTGTTAAATGTCGTACTGATCGGATATAAAACATGATTTCTACAGCGCTTAAATGTTAAATCGGGTGAAACATATATATGGGGGCTATATCTAAATCTGAACCGATTTTCCCCGAATTTGGCTGTGTTTATTCATGTAATAAGAGAACCCTCTCTGTTAAATTTCGTACTGATCGGATATAAAATACGATTTCTACAGCGCTTACATGCCAAATCGAGTGAAACATATATATGGGGGCTATATCTAAATCTGATCGGATTTTCTCCTAATTTGGTAGGTTCATTCACGTAATAATAAAACTCTCTCTGCCGAATTTCATAAAGATCGGATGTAAAATGTGGTTTCTACGGCGCTTGCATGTCAAATCGGGTGAAACATATACATGGGGATTATATCCAAAACTGAACCGATTTTAACCAATTGCAATAGGAATCGTCCTTGGGCCAAAAAAGAGCACTATGCTAAGTTTCATCACAATCGGACCATAAATACGACCTGCACTTTGATTACAAGAATACATGGACAGACAGACAGACGGACATGGCTAAATCGACTCAGAAAGTGATTCTGAGTCGATCGGTATAATAAACAATGGGTCTATCTCTTCTCCTTTTAGGTGTTACAAACAAATGCACAAAGTCATAATACCCTGTACCACAGTGTGGTGTAGGGTATAAAAAGTGTGGACATAAATAGATTGGCAAATCGCATAGCAGCAACAAAAGAAACAAAAAAGGGATACATAAATGTATAGATTTCGTGTGTGTAGATTTCACATGTGTGTATGCATGTATGTGGTTGTGGCATGATAAGGAAAAGGGATAGATGTTGTGCGTCTTAGTTATTTTGGCTGTATGTCATTTATGGTGATTTACACACAATTATGAAAGAGATGTTGTTAGTAAGTTCCCTGCAGAGAAATTGGAAACAGTCTATGAAAAGGACCGGATCTTAGCTGGTCCAAAATGAACTAGATCCAGGCTAGAGCAAAAGTAATGCAGCCAGAAACAGTTGAGCGCAAAAAAAACAAGAGAATTCAAAGAAATCTGCCTAGGCAGCGCTGCTTTTGTTTGATTTTGTACAGCGTGAATATTAGTTTGTGTGTTTTTCGTCTGCATTGAAATAATTCTAAGTGTTTACCGTTAGGAATTTATGGTGGTGCTTGTCATTTCAGTCTTGAGTTCATTGTTTAGTGGAAATTTGAACAAGTAAGACGTTATAATAATAATCATAACTATTTCAAGTTTTCCTTTTCTAGGAATTAAAATAATTTATTCCCGTTTCTCAAATAATAAATATATTTCAATTTAGTTTTTATAAATATTATAAAAATAAAAACCAATCAATAAATATTTTCTTTTTAATTCTTAAATTTTATAATAAAGGCAATCTGAAAAGTGGTTCTAGACTGGTCCATAACCAAGAGAGCATGAACTAATTCTACATAATATATTTTTTCCAGCACGCAACTGTTTCTTTTTACATGGGCTTGTCCTAGGAAGAATCAATGTTTCTCCGGGTGCATTCGTTTGGAACAGTTCTCGAGTAGTTTAGATATATTCCTGAAGAACTATATCAGAGCTAGTTCCCTACAATTAATTCTAAACTATTCAATTCTGAACTATATCAGAACTGTTCCAAACGAATGCAGCTGGAGACAATTGATTCTTCCTCGGACAAGCCCATGTAAAATGAAACAGTTGCTTGCTGGGCAAAGGGTATTATGTAGAACTAGTTCATACATTCTCATGGAGCAGTGTAGAACTATTTATGAACTGGTCCGCTTCGCTGCAGAGTTATGTGAAGAGATTTATGCGCGAACACTACAAAACGAATTGGGCAAACAAAATAAGAATAACAGGTTTTGTAATACTGAATGTGACAATAATTATAGAAATGTTAAAATGTTATATTATAAAACTGAAGCAAAAATTATTGGCAAATTATGGAATTAGGAAAACACTTTTGTTAATAGTAAATATTTATTATAAATAACTGCTAACAGCGCATAAATTAAGCAAAATGTAACATTATTTCTCGAAATATGGAAATGTATTATAAATACGCTGGTCAACTTTTTTTTGAGACACGGGGTTCACTACCGATTAGGATATAGGTGTAATACAGTTCTTACCCTAAAAGGTAGTTTCTTTGAACTTCCTCTAGTTCTCGCGATTAATCGCTATTTACAAAAATAGAGAGGTTGCGACACATATTAGGCGTGTTTTCGTTGCACCATAGGTGCTTAATTTGTATGGGGAGCTAAGCACTTTTAAGCATTATTAGTTCCCGATGAAGTTTGGTGCTTGTGTTCCTGTCTTAATCGGGTATGGTGTTGTCAGATTGGGCATCCTATATTTCGCAGTATGGCATCTCATTTTTGGAGAGATTGTTTTCAATTATTATGAATTAACGGGAAGAAGAAGAACAAAAATGGAAAATTATTTTAATGTTTGCAAAAAGAGTGTAAACAATTGAACATAGAATAGTAAATTTATGTTTTATAAATACATTTCACGATTTTTTTGTCTATAATAATAACTTCTACAATAGTTATCGGAAAATTCCGCAATTTCACACATAGTATTTGTTTATTAGTAGCTATCCCCGTCAGAAAAATGGCGTAGTTGCCACGCCTTTTTTAGTATCTGCCACACAAATGGACCATTTTGCACAAATACTTGAAATTTTGTTAATCAAATACTTGAATTATGAAACATGATTTTTTTGACATTTCCCGTACTTTTACAAAAATGGGTCGTATCTTATACATTTATCCATAGATTTTTTCAAGATGGCATTGTTTCAATGCCAAAAAAACAAGTAAAAGCGTTAAGTTCGGCTATTCCGAATCTTATATACCGTCCACCAAGGACTGCGTTCAATTTAGCAACTCTTAGCAACTCATGACACCATTGGTAACAGATAGTGGAAATCCGCCAGTTACTGCTTATGCGCCAGTTAGTGAAAGTCAGTTGTTTTCGTTGCAAAGTGCTAAACTAAAATCGCTAGCTTGTAACGAAAGCATGCCTAATATAGCATAACTCGAGAATGTTGTATACGAATTATTTCGGGAAAGTTTTAAATAATGCAAAATTAAGTAAACTTCTTCTAATACCAATTTTTTATCCATTCGGCGATATCTTACGAGATAGCGTTAAACCCTATTTTTTGAGAAAATTCTAAAAATTTGTAAAAAACGCGTAATATAAATGTCGAAAAGTATTCAATTATTAAATTTTTATTATTGTATCGTAATGCACGGTAAAATGAAACTATTCCGAGGGAAATCGATGCACAACTTCAAAAGTTATAGCTAAATTAAAAAGAAAAGAGAAGCGTTTTTATGAGATTTTCTATGAAATTATTGATCGGGACATTGTCTTAAGGTGAAATAAATTTCGGGGTAGATTTAATAAATTCGATACAACTTTTTAAGTTATGCATTGGTTTTTTACGTAATGATCTAATCTTAATCATGACCGATCAGACTTTATGAAAAGTTAATAAACATTTTATAATTGAGCATTTGTCGTTGTTTTTATTACGCGCTTATTTCAGAATTATTAAAATTTTCTAAAAAAAAAATATGAATTTTTAGCACTATCGTCGAAACAGCTGAACGGATGAAAAATTTGTGTTTGAAGAAGTTGAAGGCTATGTAATTTTGGATCATTTAAAACTTTCCCAAAATAATTCGTATACATTATTCTCGAGTTATGCTATAATATGTGTAGCACTCTCTATATTATTTATCGGGAGAACTAATTCAAAGAATAGAAGAAAGATAATAAGAAGAAAGATTTAAGGCTAAGATCTTTATTATTTCATGTATCCAAATCGGCTGCGAAATCCTGTGCCGCAGCAAAACTATTTTTTTGTTGAGCTGTGTAATTAATAATTTGTTATATAAATATATTTTTTAAATTTTTTAGTAAAACAATTTTTGAATGGGTCTTTTATGAGTATTTGTACCGTTGAAGAGTGAAAAACTGTACCAAATATTTCAACGTAAGTATGATATGAGAAAGATTGAAATATATCTCTTATTTTCCAAATCTTATTACCGTGATATGATGAAATTTATTTGATACTTTTTTGTACATAAATCATTCTGTTCTATTTTTTTCAGACTATTTTATTTTAGATCGCGCAATAAACTTTGCTTGAAAATGTGAAAAATGTAGTGGGGATCTAAATTTACAAAGTGAAGCAAATAATTGAAAACTACAAATTCTATGATATGTAAAACTAATTACATAATATTTATTTTATACAACTTCTATTTAAATTCCAGGCAAATTCCTTGTTCAAATCATTGATGTCGGTTCCAATGCTAATTATTCTTGGACAATAAATAGAGAAATTAAACCACTACAGATTTACAAATCCATACCAAATATTTGAACAAGGTCAAACATCAAATATTTCGGTAGTGCGTTGGAGGGCTTGTCTTTAGACAACTAAAATATTGTTTTAAATTATAAAATGTTCAAAGTTTTCCATAATATGTATTATAAATTTTTTGTATTTCCAAAAAAAAATATAACAATTCCAATTTTTAGAAAGATAAAACGTTGTGTATTTGAAGTTAACACTATGAATAGCATTAAGCACATTTTCTATGAATATAAAATGATTTCAATGGTTCAAAGAAAATGACTAATTAATAAGAGTAAAATTATAATAAATACAATTTCCAAATATTACAATTTTCCAAATATATTTTAAAAAACTATATTTAAATCCATGTATGCCTTAAATTAATGACTAGTACATTTTAACATCAAGGGCAGACATTTTAAATTTTATTACGATAATGTTTTTAATTTTATGATATTTTACTACAAATAAGCACGTGTCATACTTAAATTTACGCAAAAACGTGCTTATTTTAAGACCAAACATAATTAGTTTTATTACACAAAGTTCTTGATTCTATGAAATGCCTCCTCAAAACAAGTACTATTCATGTCTTTAAATTAACTATAAAACATTCTTATTTTTATTGCGATTGTCTTTGGCTCGAAATCATTGCCGAAATCTTAAACTTTACGACAAATTCATTGATTTTCAGCACGCTTTTTTTTTAGTGTAGAGAGTTTTAATTGCATGGTAGAATTGACTGCAGTTTCGACTATCATCTTCAGAATTCAATAGCAATAATGTAAGTATGTCTTTAACTTAAGTATTTCATACTTATGGAAGCAGTAAATTGAATTTAACAAGAAGTACTACCCAAAACCGTATTTTGCCGAACTAAGACAGCATTCTGCAACTCTCATACCAGTACATTTTTGTTTTTGTTTGGGCTCGCTTCGCCGCGAAAACAAATGTAGTTTTGTCAACTGCTGATGCCGAAGTCCTCGTACCTCATGCACTAAAAAAAGCGAAGTGAAAATCAAAGAATTTGTCGTAATGTTTAAGATTTCGGCAATGGTTTTGAGCCAATAGCTATAAAAATAAATAGTACCTGTTTTGATTATGCATTTCATAGAATCAAGAACTTTTGGTAATAAAACTAATTATGTTTGGTCTTAAAATAAGCACGCTTTTGGCGTAAATTTAAATATGTCGCGTTCGTATTTGTACTAAAATATAAAACATTATCGTATTAAAATTTAAAAAGTCTGTCCATGATATAAGCCTATACTGGTAATTAATTTACGGCACACATGGTTTTAAATACAGTTTTTAAAATATGTATGGAAAATTCCTTACATTGCATTTAATCTAATGCCATTCATACTAAAGAATCATTTCCTTTAAAACCACTGAAATCAATTCAATATTCATAGAAAATATGCTTCATGCAGTTTATAATAGTCGTAACTTATAAATTCAAAACAAAACGCTTTATCTTTCTAAAGATTGGCTTTGTTATATTTTTTATTGGAAGATACAAACAAATTATAATACATATTACGGAAAACTTTGAACATTTTATAATTTAAAACAATATTTTAGTTGTATAAAGAAAAACCGGTCAAAATACTATAGTAATATTTGAAGATTGACCTTGTTCGAATATTTGGTATCAATTTGTAAATCTATAGTGGGTTTCAATTCTCTATTTATTGTCCACGAACAATTTTCATTGGAACCGACATTAATGATTTTGAACATGGAATTTGCTGGAATTTAAATAGAAGTTCTATAAAATTAATATTATATAATTAGTTTTACACAGCATAGAGTTTGTATGTTCACTTTTTTGCTGCACTTTGTAAATTTCATTCCCCACCTTTTTTCATATATCCAAACAAAGTTCATTGCGCGATCTAAAATTAAAATAATCTGAAAAGAAATCGAACAGAATGATTTATATACGAAAAAGTATTCAAATAAATTTCATCATATCACCGTAAGAATATGTTGGAAAATAAGAGATATGTTTCAATCTTTCACATATAAGCTTACGTTGAAATATTTGGTACAATTGGTCACTCTTCTACGAGACAAATACTCATAATAGATCCATTCAAAAATTGCTTTACTAAAAAATTAAAAAAAGTATTTATATAACAATAAAACAGGATTTCGCAGCTGATGCAGATATTGATTTTGGATAAATAATATCAATTTAATAATTGAATATTTTCGCTATTTTTATTACGCGTTTATTTACAAAATTTTAAATTTTCTCAAAAAATAGGGTTTTTGCACTAGCTTGTGACAACAAAAGTCACGAGGTTCGTTTTTGCCAACACTTTGAATAATATATAAATAATAACTTAACCCAGCAAAATCTTGGTAAGTACCTGTCATTATTCCCTGCATTACCAAATAATGACATCTCATTATTCGCTGAATTACGTTCGGCTTATTAATAATGTCTTACGAATAATAACAGAAATAAGTGATTTTTTTGTCAAAATAATTTTTGGCAAATTTTAGTATAATGCAATTTTGGCTATATGTGGGTTATTGTAGAAAATTTATTTATTTTCAATAAGTTTTCCAAAAATACGTGCAAATTGAATGAAAATACCAAAAATATTTACGTATATCGTATGATGTTACCCATTGAAAAATTTTTCAGATGGTGGTTTGGGTTCAGAAATTCGAAATATGCTCGACAATATGCACAAAATTACTTTAAATGGCCATCTCTACATATCTACCATATCTACTACGTATTTTTAACTTATTGCTAATGCATTATTCAAGTACTTAAAATCGTGAAAACATAAGCACATATTTATGTGGTATGCCTATGCTACAAATAAGTACTTATTATGCAACTTTATTGTATGCTTTTGGGAAGTACTTCCCTCCAATGACATCCCCATGTTAAAATAATGAGAAAAGTGGCTAAATAATAAGTACTTACCATTATCAAACTTTGCTTACTCGTCGGATTATTTGGTAATTAGACATTTTGCTGGGATATTTGTTATTATATTGAGATAAGACCCTTCGATATTAATAATAGTATCTATTTTAAAATCAGTGCCCGCATCGCTCATAATTATTTTAAAGCATAATTTAAAATAATATTTATTGAACCAGTTAGTTCAAATTTGAACTTATCGGAATGAATGGCAGTGTTTCATTCGGTTACACCAGGAACCTATAAGAAATGAATGGTAACAATGAGTGACAGTGAACAAACTCAACATAGCTATGCTCGACCACCTGACGGACATCAGCTGTTTTGGCACCCAGAGAAAAAGTATAAAAGGCGTGCATTTTGACTGAGGAGCTCATGTACAGGGTATGTTTAGAAGTAAGCCGACTTTTTGTAATAGGTTAACAGCCGTAGTCATAAAAACTTAAAACAGCTTTACAAACCTTTGGTGAGCAAAAACACCTTTTGTAAACCATTGTTAAATGCGTGAATTTTAATATTGGTTCGACCCTACTTTAAGCGTTTGTTAAAGTGACATTTTCTTTTTCTTCGTGTGCATTTGCAAAACAAGAAAAAACATATTATAAGACTGATTTTGAACATATTTTCTAGAAATGGTTTTGGTTCAAATATGAAAAAAAGAATAACTGAGCCTTCTAGAACGTGTTTATGTCAAATCGGAATGTACCAGTTAATGGGAGGTATATCAAAACGTGGATCGATTTGTCGCATTTTTCCAGGAAAATTAAAGGCATTGTACAACATAAGCTGCTCTTTATCCCAAAAATGTCGTAAGGATTGGTTCCTTTTTTCGAGCAGTACTTTGATTGGCACATACGGTCGGACATGGCTAAATCGACTCTGGACATGATTCTGCGTCCATCGGTATATAAAATGCATTTTTCGTTCTTCTTTTTCCCATATTGTAAATCGGAATAATAAATGATTTTTCGCATCCTTTTTTTCTATATTGTTTCATAAAAGATCACAAACTTTTATTGTTGCAAAACCACATCACAAGAAATGCAAATTGTACAGAATTCACTAGTGATATGTAAACAATTAACATGTGTTATATATTATTCGTTATTCGAATACCTTTTTGTATGTAATAAAAAAAATTACCTGAATTCGTCATTTATTTGATCTTTAGTTGTTTTTTTATTTGTTGGACATGTTAGCATACATTTTTTTAATTAATACAGTTGTTTTTAAAATAAACAATAAAATAATTTATATATTCGACTACTCTTATAATTGATAATCGTATTAATGCATCATTAGGAGAGAAAATGGTGTGTGAAAAAGATGGTGTTGCCAGCATTACATTGACGAAGTCATTAAAATGTCTATTAGCAGTCAGTTCTACCAAGCAATTAAAACTCTATACCATTTTTTGTTTCTATTACATATTTTGTTTTTGTTACATTTTTGCAATAGACAGAAAGTAACTGAAACATATGGCCTTTAACCGAATAAATTCTGACCGATTAACAGCACATACCAACAACAACACATACAAACTCATGGGGTACGATGAAGTCGGCATTAGCAGTTAACAAAACAACTTTTTTTTCGTGACTCCCGAAGCGAACCCAAACAAAAAATAAAAATGAGTTTTAATATGTCGAATACGTTAGGCAAAATACGGTTTTGGTTAGTAGTTCTTGTCAAATTCTATTTACTGCTTCCATAAGTATTACAGCTGATTTAAGTTAAAGATATACATTATTGCTATTGAATTCTGAAGATTATAGAGTGGTGTCTATCGAAACTGAAGTCAATTATACCAAGAAATTTAAACTCTCTACCATTTTTTTGAATTTATTTCTATTAAATTTTTGCAATAGACAGAATGTAACTAAACATGTGGTGCTCAACCGAATGACTGAAAAACAAGAGCACAGACCAACAATAAACAACAACAACACATACAAACACATTAGGTACGATGACGGTACGAGAGTTTTAGTATATTGACGTAGGTAGGCAAAATTCGTTTTTGGTGAATAGTTCTTGTTAAATTCAGTATTTCAGCTGATTTAAGTTAAAGACATACGTTATTGCTATTGAATTCTAAACATGATAGAGTGGTGTCTACCGAAACTGCAGTCAATTCTACCAGGCAATTAAAGCTCTCTTCCATTTTTTGTATTTGTTTCTATTAATTTTTTGCAATAGACAGAAAGTAACTGAAACATATGGTCTTCAACCGAATAAATTCTAACTGAATAACAAAAGCACAGACCAACAATAAACAACAAGAACACAAATTAAAGATGTTCCACCGGTAATATTTAAATTTAATGACCAAGACATCGAAGAAAATTGTAAAATGTGTCTCACAATGATTGATGGAAAGTTGCACAAGCTTTAACCGAAAAATAGTCATCGACAAGCTGCATTATATGCCAAAAGACATCAAGTCAATTAAGCCACAAGACGATAGTTATAAGGAAGCTTGCGAGTTTAGATTGTATCTTCTTCATGCCAGAATACGTTTTATGGAACATATTCTTAAATTGTGTTATGATTTGGAATTTTATCCGTTAGACGAAACAGCGAGAAAAACAAAGAAAAATGAAAGAAAAAACAACTATATCATGAAAAGTATCTTCAGCTGGGCCTCATAATAAAGAGTCGTGATCAGTCGTAGTAAATGGACGTGTTTATCACAGAGCGGATAGTTAAAACCTATTTCGCAGCAGCTAATTACGCAATCGCAAAAAAATCTGTACAAAGTCGGAAATGCCTACATTGTAGTACCTATTCCGGGCTTATGTAGACAAAAAATAAATAAATTCGCTTCACAAGGAAGCCTTTATGTTCCGATGGAGCGGGGTTCCCCAAGCGTCCGAATGTCCGTCCGTTGGTCTTGGCCAAAGCCGACCACACCAAAAATGGTGAAAGTTTCCCCCCAGTACCCACAACAGGTGGTGCGGTGAGGGGAAAACGTCATGTCTGACCGTCAAAGCGGGAGCACAATGAGCACCGGATAACGCTCAGAGTTTTGACGATGTTGGACGCTGTAGAGGTTTCGGCTCTTACCGAAAAACAAAAAGAGTCACTAAGGACGTCATAGATGCTTCTAAAGCCAATGAGTCGGCTGAAAGAGCCACAAATTCAGCTGTGTTAACGGCGAATAAAGTCAAAAGAATCAAAACACCTGATGAACCCCTGCCTTAGAAAAAGGCAAGAGGACCTAATGTCACCATCAACAAGACACTCACCCAGCCCTTCAATGAAGTGGCGAAGGAGAGTCTAGTGATGGCTATTATAGACAAAAGTAGTGAGGATGGATCCATCTTAAAGGACAAATGGAGCCATGTGCAATCAGCCATTATGGCTCATTACCTATGTAGATGTCCGTAGATAAATGCCGGGAAAACCACCAATCTGCAACGATGCATGATGGCATCAGTGGAGAGTAAAACTCTTATATTTCGGTGATGCCAGATCAGTAAAATTGTATAAGGCTGCTCTGAGTCAAGCGGGTGAGGTGTGGCCGGGTGCCCAGTTGAATGTTGTCTAAAAAAAAACAACATCCCTAGTCAACCTAGAGCCATCACCTGCACTAAAAAAAAAATAGTAATAAAACTAATGATGACACATTCTTATATTAAGTATGCTACCTCGGCATCAATTCAATGACAATTTTCATTAAAATAATGAAAATTTACACGTTTTTTACGAAATTTTTCTTAATATAAAGATTTTTGAATTCGAATTAATGACTATCTAATCATTAGTTTTGTGTACGCGCTTCTTTAAATGTACGCATTTAAATTAAAGAAAAAAAAACATTATTTTTGTGACAATCCGCATTATTTTAAGTAATATTTCAATACATTTAAGGATTTTCTACATTAACACTATGACGTAGACATGTCATAGTTTTAATGCCGAATCGGACTTAATTAACAGTATGAGATATTTGAGTAATAAATTTAAGGCTATGCTCCCCTTAAAGGAAAGGCTCTCTTGGTAATAAATTTTATGACTATTGTCATTGTTTTTAAGAATACATACGAGAGAATTTTACAATCTCTCCCTCCCTCTCTCGCTCAGATAATCAGTTTTGTTTGGCAATGTGTGAATCAATTATGGAATGCTAGAAGAGAAAATAGAGAACAGTATTGTTGTTCGTTTACTTTTAAATCGTCAGTTATTTACAAGCGATGGAAGGAAACGGTTGTCTGTTTTCGGGACGCGAAAAAATTTGATTGCTGTGAATATGTAAGTATACGTGCATACATACGTGCATATTGCACCGAAAATAATTTTAATATGGGCTGTTCACAGTTATTTTTGCTAAAGCATAGCAACAACAACAAATGAAACCGTCGTGTACATGTGTGTATGCATGTGGTTATGCCGTCGTCGTCACCATCGATCTCTGTGATAAGGGAGTGCGTGTGTCATAGTTATTTTTGCTGTATGTTATTTATGGCGATGCATGTACATGCGTTTTTGAAGGAGATCTTGTTTGTAAGAGATTTGTGAAGAGATTTGTGCCAAATGGAAGATAAAAATGTGAGTAATAGATTTTGTAATACTGAAAGAGACAATGGAAAAATGTTTAGGTACGTGAAAAATAATATTATTATCCTGAAATAAACATCATATTGGCAATTACAAAATTAACAAAACACATTTTAATTGAAAGTATTTATTTATTAAAAATACCAGCGCATAATGCAGAAATGTAAAATTATTTGTGGCAATATAGAAATTTATTATTAATAATATGTTATACATATAACTATCTTTTTTAATTTTTTTAGTAAAACAATTTTAGAATGGGTCTTTTGTGAGAAGAGTGGCAAATTTTACAAAATATTTCAACGTAAGTATTATATATGAACGGCTGAAATATTTCTCTTAGTTTTCAGCGTTTTCCAATTGTGATATGATAAAATTTATTTGCATTTTTTTGTTTATAGATAATTTTATTTGATTTATTTTCAGAAAAAATTTAATTATTTTAATTTTAGATCACGCAATATTTGAAGGTAAATGTGATGGATATATGAAAAATGCAGTGCTGAATGCCATTTATAAATTACAACAAATAAGTAAGATTTGGAAACAATAGATTTGGAAACAATATTTGTAAGTATTATATATTTCTGAACAAATATATTTTATTTGAAAATCAAGAAATTTTATTTGGAACGCATATATTACGGTATTAGAACAAAATATATTTGCGAACTGACGTTCACATATAAAATACGTGTTTTCACACAAACAAAGCTATTGTTAAAAAGTTTTCCAAATATAATTTATTTAAAAAGATGTTTTCCTTTTTTGAATTTTAGTTTAAATTTTTCCTTGATTTCGTGTTCATAATTGCTTCATAAGTACTTCATAATTAAACCTGCTGTTAGATTAGGCCCATTTGGTCCAATTTTTGTATCGTTTCCTTTATAAACGGTAATATATGTATTAGGCCGGGTCGATTTGTGGGGAGGCAAAAAAGTCGCCCATTGCTCAGTGAAAATCGTATTCTAGGGATCAAAATAAGAAACTTTGCCGAAGGAACCATACCTCTAAAACGCATTCTGATGTCCCGGAATTGATGTTCTTTCTTCTGATGTTCGGAAGAAAAAACAGCCATTTCGCTGATTTTGTCATGTAAAGTGCCAAAAATTGTGATTTTTTTTGAAATGTTTGTATGGGGAATCCCCCAGGTGAGTTCCAGGGGGAGTGCCACTGGCATGGATGGATCGGCCCTCCAAAGTTAGTGGGGTCGGTCATACATTTGGACTCGATTGGAGCACTCTAAATGGGTCAAAGTGGGATTTTTTTCCGGGACATCAGAATTCGTTTTAGAAGTATGGTTCCTTCGGCAAAGTTTCTTATTTTGATCCCTAGAATACGATTTTCACTGAGCAATGGGCGACTTTTAAATCGACCCGCCCTAATATGTATGTATAATTATTGCCTTATAATTTGGTCCAAGGGATATTTTTGTTTTACTAAAATCAAAATAATAAGCGTTTTTGCTCAAAAATAATTGTAAATAAGCTGCTTTCTTTTCACGAAGTATTGCATAAAAATAAATATAAAATATTGTCTTCCATATTCATTTTATATGAAAAATGTAATGTTGACTAAATGGACTCTTAATCTAGGATTCGTACATATTTGATTATCTAACACCAGGGTTAAGAATGTCGTAAGCAGTATTAGCTTTTGTTTTACAGACGTAATTTTTAATAAGTTTTTGTAGTTTTGTTTGCTAACAAAACTTTAAATTTTTATTTAAAAATTTTTAAATCTAAGTCACGATTGATTTTTTTGAGAAAATTATTTTTGATAACTCAATTTATATGAAAAATTTCACTTTCGCCACTTTCAAAACAATCAGTTTCTATTATTAATAATATCTTACATAAATATTTTTTTTAACTTTTAGTACAGCAAATTTTGTATGGATCTATTATGAGAATTTGTGTCGTAGAAGAGTGACTAAATATTTCAGTGTAAGTAAGTATATTCCAAAGATTTGAATATATCTCTTATTTTTCAACATTTTGTGACAGTTATATGATAAAATTAATTTTAATACTTTATCGTATATAAATCATTCTGTTTGATTTCTATTCAAATTATTTTTATTTTAGTTCGCGCAATTGAACTTTATTTGGATATATGAAAAATGCAGTGGGGAATTAAAAATTTACAAATTGCAGCAAATGAGTGAGCATACAAACTATATGATATAATAATATAATATTTGTTTTCTATAATTTATATTTAAATTCCAGCCAAATTCTAGGTTAAAAATCATTAAGGTCGGTTCCGATAAAAATTGTTCATGGACACCAAATAGAGAAACGAATCCCGCTATAGAATCGATACATAACAATACAATATTCGAATAATAGTCAAACTTCATAGTGTGTTGGCCGATTTGTCTTTATACAATTACATATTGTTTTAAATTATAAAATGTTCAAGGTTATCCGTAATATGTATTATATTTTTTTGCATTTTCCAATATAAAATATACACGGGGGAAAATCGTAATTTTTGATATGTTTGAATTGAAAGAAATATATTTGGAAGCGATTTTTTCAAATACTATATATTTGTTAACAAATAAATTTTATTTGAAAATCAAGAAATCTTGTTTGGAACGCATATATTAATATATTAGAACATAATATATTTGCTAACTGACTTTCACAAATAAAATATGTGTGTACCCACAAACAAAGTTATTGTTTAAGAAGTTTTCCAAACATATTTTATTTTAAAAAAATGTTTAAAACTTTGCTTATTTTTTCGAATTTTAGTTAGTTTTTCCTAGTTTTCCTTCTAAACTTTATAGCTAAAAATGTATTTTAATTTATAAATATTCAAATTCATCACTTTTTGTCAATCCATCAATGCAATTTATATTCACGAAAGATTATACGATTTAAGTTTTAATTAAATTTTAAAAACATTTAAAATTTATAAAAAAATTATCTTTGAGCACCTGCAAAACAGAAAACTTGTCTTTCAATCAAGGCATTGATACATTGCCAAAATAATTAAATACAAATTAATCTTTATTTCGGAAATACTTGTTCCAAATAAAAAAATATTAGAATGGGAACATATTTTTGTTTACAACAATATTCTCCCAAACATATAATATTTATGTGTGTCAAATATTATATATTTGGAGTGTACTCTAAACATATGTATATTTCAAGCCGAATATGTTTGGGACAATATACTACAGAAGCGATTTTTTTTCAGCGTGTAACAAATAAAATATTTATTTAGAAAGATAAAGTGTTGTGTTATTGAATTTTCTATGAATATTCAATGATTTCAAAGAAAATGATTCATTTAAAAGAGTAACATTATAATCAATATAATGTAACGAATTGTCCATACATATTTAAAAAAACTGTATTTAAATGCATGTATGCCTTAAATTAATTACCAGTATATTCTTATATCAAGGACAAACATTTTAAATTTTATTACGACAATGTTTTAAATTATATGATATTTTACTAAAAATAAGCACGCGCCATACTTAAATTTACGAAAAAATGTGCTTATTTTAAGACCAAACATAATAAGTTTTATTACCGAAAATTCTTAATTCTATGAAATGCATCCTCAAAACAAGTTCTATTCACGTCATTAAATTAACTATAAAACATTCTTATTTTTATAGCGATTGTCTTTGGCTCGAAATCATTGCCGAAATCTTAAACTTTACGAAAAATTCATTGATTTTCAGTACGCTTTTTTTTTAGTGTGGGTTACATAATAGCCCTCCAACTCGGATGAAATATTAGAAATAATAACAGATTCCAATCCTGGTCTGCCGACCCATAATTGGAGAATAAGCAATGTGGGGGAGGCGGATGGTAAAAAGCGCCAGGTCAATTTGATCCCATATACAACGTGCAAGTGCAACCCTGCAATATGGTTTCGAGACTATAGTCTTGAAGGTATACAAGCAGGATATAGCTCCCACTGCGGAAGGCGAGTCGTCCACCGTGGTTGATACACGGCTTTCTGGTGACTCCAACTCTAACAGAAGATCCGTAACGTCCTTCTCTGAGGACGAAAGCTCTACTTCGGACACTGAGGAGAGCCTCCGGACTCTTTCACGCATCTGGCGGAGACATGCTCCTCGATGAAACGGACGAAGAGTTCAATAACACCCTTGTCGGGGTGGATGTTAATCTGTCAATTACCAATGATGGTAAGAATTCTACAGATTAACCTCCATCACGGTAAAGCAGCCTTTGCGGCTCTATTTCTGCGCCTGTTCACAGGTGTTTTTGGCCAGGGCTATATTTCGTCCATATGTCACTTTGGACTCCGAAGTCAAATTCGATAAGTGACCTATGTCATCTCGTTATCTACCCCCCTAATTGGTAAATATTTTGAAACGCTAATAAAGGTCTTCAGAAATAATGAAACTTTTGCTTTGGAAGTACCCACTATTATTCATAAACAAAAAAGTTATGCTAGTTTTAAAATTACAAAATTCATGAAGAGATCAAATTACACAATTTACTTTTGACGTCGATTTCTGCCTGTCTCACACACATACACACAGATAACCCCCACTCACATCCACTATGACGGTTCGGTTCAGTACGAACTGTTGAGAGATTCGTCACCAAATGTTAAAGTGTTCTAAGGAACAAAATCAGAATAAAATCACATTTTTTCCCATGCACCCTACACTACACCAAAATAGTAATTTTGTCACTGTGTGCTTATTTAACGTATGATACGTCGTTGATTATATCTTGACAACTTTTTTCCTTATGTCAGTCAGTAATCCGAGTTAAATGTTTACTAGTGACTTGTACGATTTTCTACCCATGTAAAGTAAAGGACTTTGAAATAAATATTTTTTCCTTTTACGATTTTTATTTTTTATTCATTTATATATATTGAATTTACTGTACAAGTAAAAACTTGAAATTATGTCCAAAATTAAGATCACAATTGTTTTCGCTGGTAATTTCGGAAGGTCGAAGTTAATGCACAAGAAACAACAATCAGGGTAATACAGTTGTAATGCTGTGTTGCATCTCTTTCCCTCTTTGTATTTTATTCTCAGACTTCTCTTAAAGTTGCACTTTCTCTTGATTTTTAGGGGCTTATGTTAGCTTCAACTCTATATTAATTAATTTTAATTTAATGTTATGTGTCATTCTCAAAATAAGAATGTTTTGTGGTGATTGTTAATGAATCAGCATGTAAGGATATAGATGAAAAGCGGATTGGGTATATATTATCCAAAAAAAGAAGGCGAGGGCGTTGATAGAGAGACAGAAAACGACGTCAAAAGTAGACTGTGTAATTTGATCTCTGCATGTATTTTGTAATTTAAAAACTAATATAAATTTTTTGCTTATGAATAATAGAGGGTACTTCAAAAGCAAAAGTTTCATTATTTTTAAAGACCTTTATTAACATTTCAAAATATTCCCCACTTAGGGGGGTAGAAAACGAGATGACAGAGGTTACTTATCGAATTTGACTTCGGAGTCAAAAGTGACATATGGACAAAATATAGCCCTTGCCAAAACTCGAACAACGATATGCATCCCGTTACGATCGGACATCAAATGGCAACGCAGGATAATAAAAATAAAAGGGCGTCATGTAGGTTGCACAGAAAAAAAAAAAATTTTGTTGCCTCTGAATTGTCTCTAGATAATCTTCAAAACTAGGGGGCTCCTGATACAGGAGCCCTACGCAGTAGGAGGAAGTGTGTGCGGTATCAGGACACCCAACTTTAAACCGCTTGTGGCCAACTGTGAAGGTACTCCAAGAACCTGCATTTTGGCCAGGAAAGATCTGAGTTTATTTCTACTGACTAATTTAAGCGTTGATGGCATATATTGGGTGGTCTCCAGTTACTTTCCTTATGAAGCTGTAGTGCCGACATCTCTCTTCAGTGAAGTAGTAGAAGAAGAAACGTCCGAGTGGCTCGAGCTGACATGAATGCTCATCATACTATCTGGGGTAGTACGGATAGAAACAATAGGGGTGATTCGCTTCTTGACTTTATTCTAACTACCAACGTAACTATTTGTAACATAGGTAATAAACTGACCTTTACAATTAAAGACACACTCGACGTAACGTTTGGTACTGACCGGCTGTCAGATAAAATTATTGGGTGGTATGTACTGGACGACCACTCATTTTCAGATCACGATTATATAGAGTTCAAACTCGCTGAAAAAGCGCCTATACCTGCAGTCCACAGAAATGTGAGAAAGGCAAAGTGGCACCTGTATGAGTAGAATTTCAAAAAGTCCTCAAATCTAAACTTCTGTAGAACCGAATGACAAAGCCGCTCTGGATAGTCTGGTCGAGCATATCACCACATCATTAATTAGTTCCCTTGAAGAAGCATGTCCAAAAACAAGGGAAAACTAAACCTCAATGGTGGACTTCTGAGCTAAAGACAAGGAAAAAAACTTGCAAGATACTATCAGCTTCACCCCGTACTGTGGGCTACTTCCAGGATGAGGCAAATGACTGGGGAAAAAACAGCGAGCAGTCGCTTAATGTACTGCTCGACACACATTTCCCCGGGAACTCACCAACAGAACGCGAAGATCAGCAGGACCAACAAGAATGCGAGTGGAGTGGAATACGAGATATCCAGAATAAGCTGGGCAATTAACAGCCTTGACACTTCAGCAGAAGGGCAGAAAATTTCAAAGTACATTATCCCCTGGCAGGAGAAAATTTATATAGGCTGTATACATCCCGAATCGATGGAGGACACCAAAATGGTATTCATACCCAAAGCGAGTATGAATACCAATCCTCCTTCCTATTGAAAGGTCTGGAAAGACTTTTAGATTATTTCTTTTGGGAAAACCAATATGCTTACAATAAGGGAAAGTCTACAGAATCAGCCCTGCACGAACTTGTGAGCAATACCGAATCATCCCCACATTTCAAGGAATTCACCTTGGTGGCATTTCTTGACATTGAAGGAGCTTTTAACAACATTCACTCAAATGCGGTAATTGCGGCACTGTCACATCTAAAGGTAAACTCTAGCTTGATTAGAGTTATACAAAGCCTGCTCAACAGAAGAGCCATAACAGCGTGTCTTGGGTCCATAACTCTGACAAGGTTTGTAAACAGAGGGATCCCACAAGGAGGAGTACTGTTTCCCCTAATTTGGAACCTGAATGAAATTCTGCTAGATCTAGAACGTTATGACTGCAAGGTCGTGCCATATGCGGACGACCTGGCAATCGCAGTGAGTGGAAAATTCGAAAACGTCCTCAGAGACATCTAACAGGTGGATCTGAACAAGGTGGCTAGATTGGCCAGGCGTTAATGCAAACAAGACGGATTTGGTTATCTTTACTAGGATGAATAATGTCCCACATGTGGACCCGCCTCCTCGGATAAATGGAACAGATCTAGTCTTTTCCGAAAGCGACAAATTTTTAGGAATAATTCTAGATAGGAAACTGTTATTCTGACTTAACGCACTGGAACGTGTAAAGAAGGCTTACGTCGCCTTGTATTCCTTCAGGAAGGCTGTAGGGTCGCGGTGGGGCCTCTCTCCTAAAATCGTCCATTGGATATTTATAGCAGTAGTTCGTCCAATACTGTTATACGGCATAGTGGTATGGTGGACGGCAACTGAAAAACTTACCATCACCAACCTACTATCAAAGGTTGAGAGAACTGCATGCCTGTGCATAAGCGGAGCCTTAAGGACTACAGCGACTGAGTCTCTACAAGCCCTACTCAATATACTGCCTATATCTAAATCTGAACCGATTTTCTCCGAATTTGGCAGTTCCTTCATGTAATAAGAAACCTCTTTCTGCCGAATTTCGCTGCAATCGGATATAAAATATAGTTTCTACAGCGCTTGAATTTCAAATCGGGGGTAACATATATATGGGGACTATATCTAAATCTGAACCGATTTTCTCCGAATTTGGCAGTATTCCTTTATGTAATAAGAAACCTTTTTCTGCCGAATTTCGCTGTGATCGTTTATAAAATACAGTTTCTACAGCGCTTGAATTTCAAATCGGGGGTAACATATATATGGGGCTATATCTAAATCTGAACCGATTTTCTCCGAATTTGGCAGTATTCCGTCATGTAACGATACATACCTCTTTCTTCCGAATTTCGTACTGATCGAATATAAAATACAGTTTCTAAAGCGCTTACATGTCAAATCGGGGGTAGCATATATATAGGGGCTATATCTAAATCTGAACCGATTTCCCCCAAGTTTTGTATTATCTCTAAGTGTATCACGAGACTACTCTCCGTCAATTTTTGTACAAATTGGTTCAAAAATGTTGTTATACAGTGCATATATGCCAAATCGGAGGTACATATATATGGGAGCTATATGTAAATCTGAACCGATTTTAACCAAAGGGATCGTCCTTGGGCCTAAAGAAAGCTATGTGCAAAGTTTCGTTGAGATCGGACCATAATTGCGACCTGTACTTTTATTACAAGAATACATCTACAGACATACGGACATAGCTAAAGTGATTACAAGTCGATCGGTATAATAAACAACGGGTCTATCTCTTCTCCCTTGGGTGTTACAAACAAATGCACAAAGTCATAATACCCTGTACCACAGTGTGGTGTAGGGTATAAAAACCATCTCCTCTTCTATGCGGATGGTTCGAAGCTTGATGAAAAGGTTGGCTTCGGTGTACACTGTGAAGAACTTAGTTTGGATATAGCTCACAGACTATTAGATAGCCGCATTGTCTATCAAGCCGAAATAATGGCAATATGGGAAGTCACCTAAAGGCTGAGTCGCAACATAGTAACCAACACTGGCTTTGTCATTTACTCGGACAGCCAAGCTGCCTGTTTAGCGCTCTGGCGTTTTGTTGCCTTCCAAAATTAAAATTCCACTTGGTTAAAATTTAAATTTCGAGTTCTAGGGTTTTATTGTAATTCAATATTTCTTTTCGATTTGTGTAAAATATGTACATGAGTGTGTGTGTAAATGTAAGTGGCGTATGTTTAACTAACTCTGTTTTCAATTCACAAATTCATTTCATTTAAATGTATAAACTTGGGTCGTTTTTGTTCTCTATGGTTCTTGATTTTTAGTTAAGGAAACACTTTCAATTGTTAATACTTATATATTATTTGGCACAATTCACTTTATCACGGGGGAGAGGCGCACGAGTTTAGTTAAAGGATCGTTAAAAGACTGATTACTTGTGCTTGCCATCTATCTCTTCTAACCTCACTTAACGACTTTCGTTAAGCTACAGATGGCAAGCGACAAGTAAACAAACAAATAAGCAAAAGGGAAATTAGAGTAATGAGTGCATGTAATGAGTGCTTTAGAGTGATGAGTGCATAGGTTACGCATGTATGGGCATATAAATGCATTCGCATTTATACACCTACACATATAATGCCGCGCAGCAGGGGACATCTCACACTGATGTTCAAAAGTGCGGTGTCACCTTTGAACATTCTCCCCCCCCCGTGATATAGTGTAGATTATTCTATCTTAGACTAGCTTAATCTAGAACTGCAGCTCATGTGGCTTCCGTGGATGAAAACCCCATCCAGTTTTGGGGCCTGTCCCGGATCCAAGGCTTGAACAATAAATGTTGATGGAAATACGATGGCGGGTCTTAGTAGGGTCGAAGTTGTAGGGTACTGGATACCACAGCATCTGTCTTCAGGGTATATGGGCTCTCCTCGTGTCGTATAACGGCACTTCGTGAGTTGGATGAGTCACGACGCTGGGTTGGGCTAGGCAACTGAGAAACCTTATCTAGAATAGAAGAGATGTGAGTACCAAGTTCTTCTACATAAAAATAAATTGTAAGTCAATCTGAAAATAGTTTGACGATTTTCGTTATCGGTCTACTAACTACTCCGTGTGCTGTCCGAATATCTACGACCCTAATGTTTTTATCAGTTCCAAGGTAAGTTCTTGCTATACGACCTAATTTCAATTCAGTCGGGGCCAATCTCTCATCTTTAATTACAATTAAATCGTCTTCCTTTACATTTTCTGTCTGATACTTCCACTTATATCGACGATGTAGCTCATTCAAATACTCAGTTTTCCATCTTTGGCAAAAATATTGAGAAATAATTTTTAATCGCTTCCATCTATTGGCAAGGGTGATGTTGTCGTCTGAAACATCGGGTTCAGTTGGGGTCAAAATTGAAGTACCAATCAGAAAATGAGCTGGGGTGAGAGGATGTAAGTCGGAAGGGTCGTCACTGGCTGGACTTAGGGGTCGAGAATTAAGACAGGCCTCAATTCTCGCTAAAATGGTCGCGAATTCTTCAAAGGTAAAATTCATTTGCGGTATAAATTTTCGTAGATGTGTTTTGAATGATTTAACTCCCGCCTCCCATAATCCTCCCATATGAGGGGCACCGGGAGGAATAAAGCTCCATTCTAAGTTCTGATAAATATTGTTCTGGGTGGCGTCCTTTTGCAGATTCTTCATAAACTCTAGCCTATCTTTTCTTATTAATTCTGCTGCTCCTACAAAATTAGTCCCATTATCTGAGTAGATCTTGGCTGGGCTTCCTCGTCGCCCAATAAAGCGAGATAAAGCGGCTAAAAAAGATTGAGTTGATAGATCACGAGTGGGTTCGAAGTGAATGGCTTTTGTGGAAAAGCAAACGAAGACGCAAACATAACCCTTTGTTATTAAACAAGCTCTTCCTGTAAAATTCTTTATGTTGAAGGGTCCTGCAAAATCTACTCCTGTGTTGGTGAAAGGTCGAGTCAGCATAGTTCGCTGGGGCGGAAGTGAGGCCATAATTTGCGTTTGAGTCTGGTGTTTATACAAAACACAAGTTCGACAATTATGAATTACCTTCTTTATTAAGGGCTTCAATTTAAATATCCAGAATTCAGACCTGATTACGCGAGTCATGAGTTGATTTCCGCCGTGCATCGTAATTTTGTGAATAAATTCTACTAACAAAAGGGCTAATCTCGATTCGTATGGGATAAGAATGGGATGGCGCTCGTTATATGTAAGTGCTGGGGACTGAACAAGGCGGCCATTTGCCCAAATGATTCCTTTTGAATCAATGAATGGATTGAGAGATAAAAGACTGCTACTCGGTGAGAGTCTTTTGGGTTAACGCTAAATACTCCTCTGCGAAATAATGTTTTTGTGTTAAAACAATAAGACGATCTTTGATATCTTGGATTTCACCGTGGGTTATCTCTGCTGAAGAAATTCTATGTCGGGTCCGATTGACGCCGGTATTTCTCCAAAAACGAATCGCAAATGCTAAGACTTTGTATGCCCTAGATAGAGAAGAAAATCTATCCAAAGGATCTTCAACTGTTGTGGTCGCGAAAACTTTAACTGCTTTTGCTTCTAACTCTGTGTCGCTCATAATGTCGTGTCTAGGCCATCGGTCTCTTGGAAACTTCAGCCATTGGGGTCCAGTCCACCACAAATGATGTGACTGCAAATCATCTGGCGAACATCCTCGACTGGCTACATCAGCAGGGTTGCTTTCTGAATCTATATGCTTCCAATTTTCGTTGCCTACATTATCTAAAATGTCTGAAATTCTATTTCCTACAAAGGCACTCCATGAACACGGTGGTTTTTTGAGCCATGCTAGCACGATCGTTGAGTCGGTCCAAAAGTGTGTTGAAATATTTTCAATTTGTAAGTTAATTTTGCTAAGAGAACGGCTCCGCATAATTCTAATCTAGGCAGAGATATTTTTTGATGGGTGCTACTCGAGTTTTCGCTGCCAAAAGAAACGTGTCGACTGTTTGATCTAAATGTTCTACTCTAACATAAAGAGTCGCGGCGTAAGCGCTTTCTGAAGCGTCACAAAAACCATGTACTTCAATTTTACTTGAGGGTTTGAATCTGATCCACCTAGGTACTGAAACTGAATCTATTGAAGGACAATTTTTTATGAAATTCTTGCAATTCATTCGAGTGATGGGCTTCAACGCGTCGTCCCAATCTACTTTATCCAGCCCATGATAAGTTTCGCTACGATGATTACTGGAGCCAGCCATCCACATGGGTCGAAAAATTTGGCAATTGTTGAAAGGACGTTTGGTGCATAATTCCCTTTCTTCCGTGGGTGGTAAAGTTATCAGCCGAAATGTTCCATCGGATACCTAGAGTCTTCGTTGAAGTTCCTTCCGAAATATCCAACCAATTGACCGGCAAGAGTGAGTCAGGTGGCAGATCGCGAAGTAGATTGGGGTCGTTTGAACTCCATTTTCTCAATTCAAAACCTGCTGAGTCCATGGCTGCTACTAATTCTTTCATAGACTTAAGGGATTCTTCTACAGTGTGACCTCCAGCTAAAACGTCGTCGACATATAAATTTTGTTTGTTAATTTCCGAACCTAATGGGTATGTTTCTTTAACATCTTCTGCCAATTGAATTAGGGTCCTAAGAGCTAGAAATGGGGCGCAATTAATTCCGAAAGTGACTGTCGAAAGTTCAAAGTCCTCAACTGGGTCATTTGCTGATCTTCTAAAAAGAATTCTTTGAAATGGGGCCTGACTTGGGTCGATTTGTATTTGACGATACATTTTGGTAACGTCCGCGTTAAATACGTATTTAAAAAACCTCCATTTTAAAATCTGCAATACTAAATCCTGTTGAAGAATAGGCCCTGGATGTAAAATGTCATTAAGACTTTTCCTATTTGATGTGGGACTTGACGCATTGAAAACTACCCTAAGTTTAGTAGTAACCCTATCTGGTTTAATAACTGCATGATGTGGCAAATAGTAGTGAGGGGTCTTCTCGATTTCCTGGGGTCTCAGTTTCCGCATGTGTCCAAGTTCCAAATATTCCATTATGGCTGCGTCGTATTGAGATTTGATTTCGGGCGTTTTTTGCAACTTTCTTTCCATTCTATAGAATTGCGCCATTGTGATATTTCGAGATGCTCCAAGTTCAGCACAAGATTTGAACGGCATCGTGACAATATATCGTCCATCTTCATTTCTTCGCGTTGTATTTTTGAAATTTGTTTCGCAAAAGGTGTCTTCTGCTGACCTCAAAACTTTTTTTGGGGTCTCCTCCACCTCCCAAAAACGTGTGAGAAATTTCTCTATCGAAACTGTATTGTAAAGTGAAATTTTCCTATCATTTGTGTTTGATTTTTCAAGGGGTCCGCCCACTATCCAGCCAAAAACGGTGCTTTGCGCTAGTAAAGATCCTATAGATTTAATTGGAGCTCCTACTGTGTAAATTAAGGGTCCTATGTCTAAACCTATCAAAAGATCTATGGGTCGGCTTTCGCAAAAATGAGGATCTGCTAACTCGAGTTGAGTTGTTTCTCTATGTTGATTTTTATCTAGGGTGCGCGACGGCAAATTAGAAGGAAGGGACTTCAAAACGGGTGCCCAAACTTCTAATTCAAAACTAGGGTTTGTACGAGAACAAAGGTTAAAAAGACAAGCTTTTGTTGAAGTTTCTGAAACGGTTTCACTTGAACCGGTAACATGAACAAGATTCTTCCTAGTTGGAAGCTTCAATTGGTTTGTAATCTTCTCTGAAATAAATGTTGATTGAGATCCAGGGTCGATAATCGCTCGTGCGTCATATCGCTGCCCTCTAGATTCAATTTGAACAATCGCTGTGAAGAGTAGTGTTTCTTTCGATTGCTGCTGGCTAATTTATGAATTTTCCTTGAGAGTTAGAGTCGTTATACTAGGAGTTTGAAAACTAGGTGTGGACTGTAAACTAGGAGTGGATTGTACTAGGGTGGTTAGAGCTGCCGCACTGGTACTAGGTCGTACGTCATCTCTAACCGGTTGTGAATTTGTAGGTCGGGCCTCGTTACCCTTATGTAATAAAGTGTGATGTCTTTGATTACATTCCCTACACGTGAAACGACTCTTACAATCTCTTACACCATGATCCGAAGTGATGCAGTTGTAACAAAGATTGTGAAGTTTTACTAAGTGAATGCGATCATTCACGTTTTTCTCAAGGAATTGTGGACAATTTCGTAACAAATGGTTTGCCTTGCAAATTTGGCAACTCGGTCCATTTGTACGACTACTAGGTTGCGTAGATGTGCTAAATCTGTTGCTATTGTTGAATCTTCTTTGCGAACTTTGAGTCTGTTGCGCAACATTAGTTTGAAATGACTTAACCCTATTTTCCTTCCTACTATAATCGGGTCTAGGCTGATTATTTTTGGAGAAATGGGGCTTAATATTTCCTACAGATTCTAAAGTTTTGAACTTGTGTGTCAAAAATTCATTCAAATCTTTCCAAGACGGTAGTATGGAACAGTCTTCCAAACTGTTTTCAAATTCTTCTAAGAAATTTCTCGGCAGTTTCGTAGAAGTAAGGTAAACTAAAATTGGGTCCCACCCCTTTACATCTACCTTGAGTGTTTCTAGTGTCTGAACGCAACCATCAATAGTGCGTTGAAGTTTTTGGATCGAAGATCCTGAATCTGCCGAAACTTGTGGTAAACTAAGTAGAGTCTTTAGTTGTTAATTTACTTGCATTCGTTTATTCTCGTATCTGTTTTCTAAGTTTTTCCATGCTAGATCAAAACCTTCATTTGTTAGTGGTACGTTACTAATAATTTCCCGTGCCTCCCCCGCGGTTTTTTGTTTTAGATGGAAAAGTTTTTCTACTTTACTAAGTCTAGAATTATTTCTGTACAAGGCCGAAAACAAATCCCGAAAAGTAGGCCAAGCGCTGTATCCTCCATGAAATGTGTCGGTGTCGCATGGTGGTAAACGTAACGATAGATGGTTGTTTGGCTCAACTGTTTCCTTTTTTCGGGTCTCCGATTCTCGTTCGAACTTTTCCTGCTGCCTTTCGTCGGTTAGTGCTAAAATTTCTCCATTTACTGCGCTTAAACATCGTTTGTATGTCTCTAATGCCTCTTTATAATGGGTCCTCAACTTTGATTTATCGATTGGGGCCTCATCCTTTTCGGGAACACGGTCTCTACAATCTAAATAGGCCCTTTTCACTTGATCCCAAACAGAGTTCAATTCTACACGTGTCACTTCTAATGAGTGAATATTATCATCGGTGCTAGTAGCAGAGTAACCACTCTCAAAGTCTATCAGGTCATTTACGCAATTTACAAATTTATCACGTAAAACTTTATCCATATTTCCTCCTTCTTAAATATTTTCTTTGTCAAATTTTAAACTGGCTAAAATTTCAAGAAACTTTTAAAATTGAGATTTTCTCTTAACAATTTCTGTAAAATTTTACTTTGCCAATATTTGCAAAATAATTTCAGAAAAACGTTAATATTTGTTGAATGGGGCCAATCTTTTACAGTCCGACTTTGTTTTTTTTCACGAATAGATATAAATAATGGCAGTTTATTTTGAACTTGTGTTGTTTGTGCGAAAAGTAAGAAATTTTAGCGATAATAATTTGTATAGACTTAAGTCTTTTGGAAAAAAAAAAATTATATAAATAAAAATTTGGACGAAAGTAATTCTTTGTCGGCCAGTGTACTCTCAAAAAATTACCAATCAACTCTTCTTTAACAAAACAAAAAACCCGTAGGAAAGTGAATATTCTATCAGAAAAAATTCGATCGAATCAAACAACAAATTTTGTAGGAAAGTGTTTTGTTTGCAAAATTATAACAAACAACAAAAAACAAACTTTGTAAGAAATTGTTTTTTCAAAAAAAATCCCAAATTTTGTAGAAAGGTGTTTCTTCCAAGAAACTATCACTTAATAAATTTTTCGAGCAAATTTATTTTTCGTAGTAAAGTGTAATTTCCAAAAAATAGCATTTAATAAATTTCTGAGCAAATTTATTTTTCGTAGCAAAGTGTAATTTCCAAATATTAGCACTTAATAAATTTTTCGAGCAAATTTATTTTTCGTAGTAAAGTGTACTTTCCAAAAAATTAGCACTTAATAAATTTCTGAGCAAATTTATTTTTCGTAGCAAAGTGTAATTTCCAAAAATAAAAATAAATTTCAATAAATGTAAATTATTGTGTTAGTTCTGTTTAGCTTTTGCGCAATGTCCGTCCGAACCCATCAACCATCAAACCATATGTTCTTTCATTCCTTTCTTTACGGCTGAAATTATGTTTTTCTACTTCTCCCTTTTTTTCTACTTCACAAAAAAAACCAGTGGTACATTAACCTTTGGGTTCCCTAATCAAGGCAAGAAGTGAAAACGAATGAAAAGACAACGAGAAACCAACGAAAAAAAAATCCGCTACCTATTGTCTGGTATGCATCGATGTACATAGACTGCTGTTGTTGTTGTTTTAATGGGTACGAGGGGTCGAGTTGAAAGTGTCGGCACAGGAACTTTTTTATCAAATATATCAAGATTTTCGCTTCAAATCGGTTGGAAACTACAATAATGCTGATTTATAGCACAAACCACACATATTAATGGTAAAAGAGATTAAAAAATCGTAAATTTTTTGACATTTTTCAAAAGGGTTTTTCTATTGAATCTAAGGCAATACGAGGGTCGTTCAAAAAGTTGGAACACGTATTTTCTAAAGCAAAAAAAATAAATTTATTTTTTCTTTTTAATTTATTGATTGGGATTGATTTTAGCGTCTCCAAGGCATCAGCTAATATCATACGGTCGATTTCTCCCTCAGAAAATCGCATATAAAGAAGGCAAAAAAAATATTTTTTTTTATGTTGCAACTTGATGTTTAAAGTACCCAAAAATCACGAAGTAATTTGTAGGGTTCTCAAGCCAGTCAGCGGATGAGTCGAGCCAACAAAAATCTTTCCTTCTTTTTTTTTTCTTTTAAGCAGCTAATAATAGTAATAAGAATAAAAGTAAGCTTAATAAATATAACCGCGATTTAAGCAGCCGAAAAAATTCAAGAAATTTTCGCTCTATTGTTTCGCAAGAAAGTTTTCCGTCCACGCGTTATTCAGCACAAAATTATCTGGAATTCTTGCTGAGGTTTTCGGAATAAGTCAATGGGTGTCCGTCCGCGCGTCCGCAACAAATCTTAATAATCTTATCTTAATAATCGTATCTTAATACTCTTATCTTAATAATCTTATCTTAAAAATAACTTGATGGCATAAATCGACTCGACTAGCCGCTGGCTTTCAGAAAAATTCATCAGAATGCGTAATAAATTATTTGAACAAATTATCGAAGGGTTTTCAAAAAGGTTGGGTCGCTATTTTCCTAAAGTTTCGAAAACTAGAAAACAGTAAAGTCGCGCGTTGTTACCGAAAAAATCGTCAAAAAACTTTCAGAGGTTAGAATGCATGTAGGTTATGCAAGAGGTTCGTATATATGTAGAAGGGTATGTATGTGCAGCAGTGTGTAGGTATGTAACTGCAAGCTAACTGCACTTATGTAAGTATGTATATCAAAGTATATAAGTATATATGTATATAAGTGCAAGCTAACTGCAGTTAAGTATTCAGTTATTTTTGTATATATGTAAAAGGCAAAAACCAAGCCAGCGTCGTACATAGGGCCAGACCCGCCAAAATCTCCTTCATATATCAATATGGCGGAGTTCGAAAAAAAATGGTTTTGGCACCCTATGTAACAAACGCTACTTGTACAACTTTTTTGGGTACTCACTTTGATCCTATTATGTATTTGAGGTACCTGGTGTTGTTGTCGTTGTCGTTGGCGTTGGTCGATGATTCTTCCTTGCTTCCTTCTAGGGGTTCAAGCGTGATGTTGTTGGGATGTGTTTCCAAGGCTCCTTGTAGGGTCTTGTGTTGCTGGCTTTTGTTGGGTCACTTTGAATCTTTGGGTCACTGGTTTTGTGGGTCACTTTTTTCTTTTGTTTAATCGCGCCGAACCGATTTTTTATTTTAACCGATCTTGCACAATGCTCACGGTGTTTGAATTTTAAATATTTTTTAAAACACTTTTTTGTTTTATTTGCACTACACACGTCGATATTTTGGTTTTTTAATTATTTAAAAAAACGCACTTTTTTATCCGGTTCGCATAGGACCAACTGTTTAGCGCTCTGGCGTTTTGTTGCCTTCCAAAATTAAAATTCCACTTGGTTAAAATTTAAATTTCGAGTTCTAGGGTTTTATTGTAATTCAATATTTCTTTTCGATTTGTGTAAAATATGTACATGAGTGTGTGTGTAAATGTAAGTGGCGTATGTTTAACTAACTCTGTTTTCAATTCACAAATTCATTTCATTTAAATGTATAAACTTGGGTCGTTTTTGTTCTCTATGGTTCTTGATTTTTAGTTAAGGAAACACTTTCAATTGTTAACACTTATATATTATTTGGCACAATTCACTTTATCACGGGGGAGAGGCGCACGAGTTTAGTTAAAGGATCGTTAAAAGACTGATTACTTGTGCTTGCCATATATCTCTTCTAAGCTCACTTAACGACTTTCGTTAAGCTATAAAAAAAAGGTATAACATATTTACTATCATCTTAAAGGAAACGTTCTAGAGAATGTTCTCGAAGAAAGTACGGGTCAAAAATATTCACGGGTATTTTTGCCAAGCTTCCGTAATTTACAGCATTTTTTACAAAAATTTCAAATGTAAGCCACATTTTCTCCAATCGCAAAGCTAAAATGTTAAAACTTTAGGCATCATTATATGTGGTAAGGTGTTGTAAGTTGAACTGCAAGGGGAATCTGAAAACCGGCTTTTAGTACACTAAAAAAAAAAGCGTACTGAAAATCAAAGAATTTGTCGTAAAGTTTAAGATTTCGGCAATGATTTCGAGCCAAAAACAATCGGTATAAAAATAAGAAGGTTTTTTAGTTAATTTAAAGACGTGAGTAGTACTTGTTTTGAGGATGCTTTTCATAGAATTAAGAATTTTGGGTAATACAAATAATTATGTTTGGTCTTAAAATAAGCACATTTTGGCGTAAATTTAAGTTTGCCGCGTGCTTATTTGTAGTAAATTGTCATATAATTTAAAACATTATCGTAATAAAATTTAAAAGTCTGTCCTTGATATATAGAATATACTGGTAATTAATTTTAGGCATACATGGAATTATTTATAGTTTTTTAAAAAAATATGTATAGAAAATTCGTTACATTATATTTAGTATTATAATGTTACTCTCATTAATGAATTATTTTCTTTTAAATCATTTAATATTCATAAAAAATATGCTTCATGCAAGTTATAGTGGTAACTTATAAATACAAAACACAACGCTTTCTCTTTCTAAAGATTGGATTTATTATATTTTATATTGGAAAATAAAAAATACGTATTACGGATAACATTGAACATTTTACAGTTTAAAACAATATTTTAGTTGTATAAAGACAAACCGGCTAACACACTAATATTGTTATTATTGGTATGTATCGATTTGTAGTGGGATTCGTTCTCATTTGTTGACCAAGAACAATTTTCATTGGAACTGACATTAATTTTTAACATGGAATATGGCTGGAATATAAATAGAAATTGTATAAAATTATTACTACAAAAGATTTTTTAAATAAAACAAAAGCTGTTTTGGATATCAATGAAATTCTTAATTCCTGTGAAAGTACGTTCGATACCATTATATATGGAACTCGATTTCTTTTGCATGGCCACCACGGGCACGCTTGCAGAAGTCCAGACGCTGAACCCAATTTTCGACGGTTTTCAAGCATAAATCGGCCGATAATGCTGCAATTACACGTTCGATATTCGTACGAAGTTCATCAATCGTCGTTGGCATAGACCATAGACTTGACGTAGCCCCACAGGAAATAGTCTAACGGCGTCAAATCACACGACCGAGGCGGCCAATCGACTGGACCATTTCGTGAGATAACACGTTCTCCAAACTTGGTTTGCAATAAATTGATTGTGGCATTCGCTGTGTGGCTTGTGGCGCCGTCCTGTTGTAACCACATGTCCTTCAAGTCCATATCATCCAATTGGGGCCAAAAATATTCGGTTATCATTGAACGGTAGCGATTCCCATTCACAGTAACGTGCCGGTCTTGATCATCACGGAAGAAGTACGGCCCAATGACGCCGCCGGCCCATAAACCGCACCAAACCGTAATTTTTTCGGGATGCAATGATGACTCATGGAGTACATGTGGATTGCTGTCAGTCCAATAACGCATATTTTGTTTATTGACGAAGCCATTCAGCCAGAAATGAGCCTCATCGCTGAAGATGATTTTTCGATGATAATCCAAACCACTGACTCCGAATTTCGGTAGTAAATTTTAATAATTTCGACTCGTTGTTGGCTCGTATATCTTTCCATCATGAAATGGCAAACCTTACTGAAACCAAATCGTCCGACTGTCCGTCCGTTGGTCTTGGCCAAAGCCGACCACACCAAAAATGGTTAAAATCTCCCCCAAGTACTCACAACAGGTGGTGCGGTGAGGGGGAAACGTCATGTCCGACCGTCAAAACGGAAGCACAATGAGCATCGTGTAGCGCTCAGAGTTTTGACGAAGTTGGAGGCTGTTGAGGTTTCGGCTCTTACCGAAAAACAAAAAGAGTCACTTACCTGGGCTAAAGGCGTCATAGATGCTTCTAAGGCCAATGAGTCGGCTGAAAGAGCCACAAATTCAGCTGTGTTAACGGCTAATAAAGTAAAACGAATCAGATCACCTGATGAACCCCTGCCTTCGAAAAAGGCAAGATGCCCTAATATCACCATCAACAGGACACTCACCAAGCCCTTCAATGAAGTGGCGAAGGAGAGTCTAGTGATGGCTGTTATAGACAGAAGTAGTGAGGATGGATCCATCCTCAAGGACAAATGGAGTCATGTACAATCAGCCATTATGGCTCATTACCTCGATGTCCGTAGAGAAATGCCGGGCAAACCACCAATCTGCAACGATGCAGGATGGCATCAGGGGAGAGTAAAGCTCTTATATTTCGGTGATGCCAGATCAGTAGACCTGTATAAGGCTGCTCTGAGTCGAGCGGGTGAGGTGTGGCCGGGTGCCCAGTTGGATGTTGTAGAAAAAAAACAACATCCCTAGTCACCCTAGAGCCATCACCTGGGTTACAGAAGAGCCCTCCAACCCGGCTGACATCTTAGAAATAATAAAAGATTCCAATCCTGGTCTACCGGCCCATAATTGGAGAATCAGCAAGGTGGGTGAGGCGGATGGTAAAAAGCGGCAGGTCAATCTTATCCTAAACGCTGAATCCACCTCCCATATACAAAGTGCGAGTGCAACCCTACAATATGGCTTCGAGACTATAGTCTTGAAGATATACAAGCAGGATATAGCTCCCACTGCAGAAGGTGAGTCGTCCACCGTGGCACTTTCTGGAAGTGCGGAGGTACCCACGCCTATTATTTCTGGTGACTCCAACTCTTACAGAAGATCTGTAACGTCCTTCTCTGAGGACAAAAGCTCTACTTCGGACACAGAGAGGCTGAGGGGAGTCTCCGGACTCTTTGACGCATCTGGCGGGGACATGCTTCTCGACGATACGGACGAAGAGTTCGATAACACCCTTGTCGGGGTGGATGTTAATCTGTCAATTACCAATGATGGTAAGAATTCTACAGATTAACCTCCATCACGCTAAAGCAGCCTCAGTGGCTCTATTGCTGCGCCTGTCCACAGGCGCAGTAGACATCGTCCTGATACAGGAGCCTTACGTAGTGGGAGGAAGGGTGTGCGGTATTAGGACACCCAACCTTAAACTGCTTGTGGCCAACTGTGAAGGCACTCCAAGAACCTGCATTTTGGCCAGGAAATATTTAAGTATCTTTCTCCTGACTAATTTAAGTGGTAAAGACCAAACAGCTGCTAGCCTGGAGATCGGTAATCGCATATATTGGGTGGTCTCCAGCTACTTGCCTTATGAATCTGTAGTACCGACTGCTCTATTCAGGGAAGTAGTAGAAGAAGCAACGTCTGACGAGCTCGAGCTGACACGAACGCTCATCATACTATCTGGGGTAGTACGGATATAAACAATAGCGGTGATTCGCTTCTTGACTTTATTCTAACTACCAACCTTAGTATTTGTAACATAGGTAATAAACCGACCTTCACAACTAAAGACAGACAAGAAGTACTCGACGTAACGTTTGCTACTGACCGGCTGTCAGACAAAATTATTGGGTGGAATGTACTGGACGACCACTCATTCTTAGATCACCATTATATTGAGATCAAACTCGCGGAAGAAGCGCCTAAACCCGCCGTCCACAGAAATGTAAGGAAGAAAAAGTGGCATCTGTATGAGAAGAATTTCAAGAAAGTCCTCAACTCTAAACTTCTGTACGAACCGAATGACAAAGCCGGTCTGGATAATCTGGTCGATCATATCACCATATCATTCAATAGATTCCTTGAAGAAGCCTGTCCAAAAACAAGGTACAAGGGTAAAACTAAACCCCAATGGTGGACTTCAACAAGCTATTCAATAAGGCTAAATCTTCTGGGGTCGCTAATGATTGGGATGCCTATAAAGAGCAACTCAAGATCTATAAGAAGGAGCTTAGAAAGGCGCTCTTGGTATACCTTCTGTGGCGAAGTGGAAAAGGTCTCCGACGCCGCAAGGCTGAGGAAAATATTATCAGCTTCACCCTGTACAGTGGGTTACTTGCAGGATGAGGCAAATAATTGGACCAAAAACAGCGAGCAGTCGCTCAATGTACTGCTCGACGCACATTTCCCGGGGAACTCTCTAACAGAACCAGAGGATCAGCAGGACCAACAATAGTGCGAGTGGACTGCGAGCGTCGCTAGCTTGTTGACTGAGAGATCCAGAATAAGCTCGGCTATTAATAGCTTTGAGCCCTTCAAGTCACCTGGACCAGATGGCATCACTCCAGCAGAAATGCAGAAAATGTTAAAGTACATTATCCCCTGGCTGGAGAAAATTTATGTAGGCTGTATCAGGCTTTCATACGTCCCGAATCGATGTGGGGATACCAAAGTGATATTCATACCTAAAGCGGGAAAGATATCACACACTAGGCCAAAAGACTTCAGACCAATTAGCCTATCCTCCTTCCTATTGAAAGGTCTGGAAAGACTTGTAGATCATTTCATTAGGGAAAACCTGGATACAAAACTCCTGTCGGGGAACCAACATGCTTACAATAAGGGCAAGTCTACAGAATCAGACCTGCACGAACTTGTGAGCACTATCGAATCGTCCCTGCATTTCAAGGAATTCACCATGGTGGCATTTCTTGGCATAGAAGGGGCTTTTAACAATATTCACTCAGATGCGCTAATTGCGGCACTGTCACATCTAGAAGCAGGGATGTGGAGTCGAGCCAAAACTACTCGACGCCGACACCCGGAGTCGAATTTTAAAATCGTTCGACTCCGGCAGTTAAATAACATAAATTTCTGAAATTATATTTCTACTAAGGCGTGAGTTCATAAAAAAAAACAAAAAGTACGTATTTTCATACCAGTAATTAAGAAAATTTTTATTATTTGTTTTTCGACGCTTGTCTTGCAAGTTGCAACTAAAATGACAATTCTTTCAACATGGAATCATGATAACATTTACATATTTATGTGGACCCTTCAACTAATCTTTTCTGAAAGTACAAAATTTTTAGGAATAATTCTAGATAGGAAACTGTTATTTAGACTTAACGTATTGGAGCGTGTAAGGAGGGCCAACGTCGCCATATGTTCCTGCAAAAAGGATGTAGGGTCGCGGTGGGGCCTCTCTCCTAAAATCGTCCATTGCATATATATAGCAGTAGTTCGTCCAATACGGTTATATAGTGTTATATGGTATGGTGGACTGCAACTGACAAACTAACCATCACCAACCTACTATTAAAGGTTCAGAGAACTGCCTGCCTGAGCATAAGAGGAACCTTAAGGACTATAGCGACTAAGTCTCTACAACTCCTACTCCATATACATACTGCCTATACTGCGAAGTTGCAACTAGAGCGGCACTAAGATCAAACTGCCTGTCAATGTGGAGGTACAAGATCTACGGTCACATGAGAATATCAAAGTGTAGTGCTATGGTAACCGACCGAGTGGACCATATACCAACTGTGTACTATGATTCCAGCCAGAGATGAATGGGTTGGCAGAATACCAGGTAATATAAATCATCTCCACTTCTATACGGATGATTCGAAGCTTAAAAGGTTGGCGGAGTACACTGTGAAGAATGGTTCGAAGCTTGATGAAAAGGTTGGCTTCGGAGTACACTGTGAAGAACTTAGTCTGGATATAGCTCACCGACTACCAGATAACTGCAGTGTCTGTCAAGCCGAAATAATGGCAATATGGGAAGTCGCCAAGTGGCTGAGTCGCAACATAGTAACCAACACTGGCGTTGTCATTTACTCGGACAGCCAGGCTGCCATCAATTCTCTGGAGGCAACATCCCTAAATTCACAAACAGCCCTCGACTGCCGCAGATCTCTTAACGAGATGGCTGAGCAGTTTAATATACACCTCATATGGGTGCCTGGGCATAGGGATATCCCGGGGAACTGCAAAGCCGATGAACTTGCTAGGAAAGGGACGACATTACAAATTCTCGAAGAATTTGCATATATTGGTGCGCCACTATCCACGTGCAAGGCAGTCCAACGAGAGATGGACAGAGATCGGCACCTGCAGGGTAGCTAGACAAATCTGGCCAAGGTATGACCTGAGAAGGTCAAAATATCTCCTCGCACTAGAGAGGAAACGATTGTCTACGTTAGTACAGGTTCTGACGGGACACTGCTTGATCGGCGAACACGCCAAAAGATTGGGTATTGACTCCAATGACTTCTGCCGAAGCTGTGGAGATGAGGAAGAAGTGGAGAGCATTGAGCACTTGCTTTGCGACTGTCCCGCTTTGAGTAAACGACGACTGGACATACTGGGGTCGGCCTTTATAGGCAGCCTAACAGATCTTTCCAGTACTGATATTCGTACTATCGATAAATTTATATATCAAACAGGTTGGTTTCGATGAGGGGCATTTCAGCCCGTGGTAACACTAGGGACCTAAACTGGTCTATGTGAGCTTGTAAAAAAATACGGCTGCCACCCTAACCTAAACCTAAACCTAAACTGAAGAGAAATGTCAAAAGAGCGGAAAAAATATGGCGTCGTTTGCTGTCCCTGTCGGTCTACATTGTAACGTCCCTGTTGCGGGACCCTTTAGTTTATATGCTCACTTATTTGCTGCAATTTGTATTTTTCATTCTCCACTGAATTTTTCATATATCCAAATAAAGTTCATTACACGATCTAAAATTAAAATAATCTGAAAAGAAATCAAACGGAATGATTTATATACGAAAAAGTATAAAAATAAATTTTATCATATCACAGTAACAAAATGTTGAAAAATAAGAGATATATTTAAATCTTTGACATGTAATACTTACATCGGAATATTTGGTACAATTGGTCACTCTTCTACGACACAAAGACTCATAATAGATCCATTGAAACATTGCTTTACTAAAAAATTTTAAAAATATATTTATATAATATATTACTTATTATTTGTACTGTGTGTTTTGAAAGTGACGTCAGCGACATTTTTACATATCAATTGAGTTAAGAATGTACTCGGCATCAGATTAGCCGCATATAATTTTATCAAAGATAATTTTCTCAAAAAAGTCAAACGTGACTTAGATTTTAAAATCTTAAGTCTTGTTAGCAAACAAAATTACAAAAACTTTTTTAAGTACTTTGAATATTTAAAATATAAAAAAAACCGTGGATTGTTTTGCAGAACATATGATTTATTATTAAAATATTGTTAATATAATATACTACAATTGTATGCACTTTTGATTATTATTCAGCTTAATTAAAATGCAACTTCGTCTTAAAATATAACTGTAACAAAAATTAAAAAAGGGTTTTCATTTAAAATTTAATTGTATCTAAAATTTTTTCATAAACATTAATAACAAATTAATGGTCTTTTCTTTTGTGCCAAAAAATGGTAAATTGTTTCTGCCTAAAACGAGTTTTTGTTTTCGTTTATGAGAAAATACTGCAATGCGAAATTAGCTCTGTAAAACAGAAACTAATGCTGCTTATGACATTCTTAACTCTGCTGTTAGATTAGCAAATATGTATGTACGAATCCTAGATTAAGATACTATTTTTTCCATATTAAATTTTTCATACAAAATAAATCTTTAACCCAAAATTTATATTTATTTTTATTCAAAACATCGCGATAAGAAAGCAGCTTATTTACAAATTATTATTATTATTTTGATCTCATTAAAACAAAAATATCCCTTGGACCAAATTATAAGGTAATTATTTGTTGTAATTTACAACAAATAATTACATTTATCTTTTATCTTCAAATATTTCGCGATCTAAAATTAAAATTATTCTGAAAAGAAATCAAATAGAATGATTCAAGAAAATACAAATAAATGTTGTGTGTATGTATCGTTGGTGTATGTATCGTTTTTTTATTAGTTGTTTGTTTGTATAGTTTGGCTTAAGGCTTGAGTTAAAAAACTGGTGTTGTTGTTTTTATTTTATTTATTTAATTTTCCAATATTTCGATTGAATAATAAAATTAACAAAAAATACAAAATAGATTTATATTAAAACAATAAAAAACGAGTATACTAACATATATAACAAAAATATTTACTTTAATGGAAAATTCTTGGCAAACAGTCCGTTTAGCTTATGGTGCTTTTGTCAAGTGAAGTTTGTTTTTGAACGTCTGTATTTGTTTACTGTATAGCGATAGATTTTGGCGCAATTCTCTGTGTCTCTCTTGTAATTAAGTCGTTTGTCATTTGGAGTGTCAATTATATGTAGCATTTCGAGAGTATATCTGCGATGATAATTGCTCTCTTCTGTCAATATCTTCACATCGTCAAAATTGGGACTATGGCCTGTCAAGGTACAGTGCGCGGCCAGTGCGGTCTTTTGTTTTTCACCGAGATCGATGGAGACGCCGACGGCATAACCACATACATACACACATGTACATGAATCCTCGTGATTCACAGCTGCCGTTATTTTGAGTTTCAGTTGTTGTTGTTGCTATGGTATGATGCCAAGCAACATGCACGTATTCTTACATATTCATCGCAATTTAATTTTTTAATTTTTTTACAATCCGCGTCTCAAAACACACAACCACTTCCCTCCATCGCTTCCAAGTAACTGATTCGAAAGAAAACGAACAACAGAATATTCTCTATACTCAGAGAGCTCTTCTAACATTCCATAACAATTATTTATTCACACATTAACAAACCATTTTAATTCTCAGAAAGAGAGAGATAGCATAATTCTCTCGTGTGTATTTTTAAAAATAATGGCAATAGTCATAAAATTTATTACCAAGACAGCCTATCCCTTAAGGGGAGCATAGCTTTGAATTTATTACTCAAATATCTCATCCTGTCAATTAATTCCGATTCGGCTTTAAAACTATGACATTTCTACGTCATAGTTTTAATGTAGAAAATCCTTAAAAGTATTGAAATATTACTTAAAATAATGCGGATTGTCACAAAAATTATGATAATTTTCTTTAATTTAAAGGCATACATTTAAAGAAGGGCGTACACAAAACTAATGATTAGATAGTCATTAATTCAAATTGAAAAAACTTTAGATTAAGGAAAATTTCGTAAAAAACCTGTAAATTTTCATTATTTTAATGAAAATTGTGATTGAATGATGCCGAGATCGCATACTTAATTATTTTGGGAATTGATGGAATTGATGCCGAGGTCGCATACTTAATTATTTTGGGAATTGTGGGATTGACTTTTGGAAATATAATGATTCACTAATTACATTCGATTTGTGATATCAGTACCTACACACTACTAAATATTCCATTAAAATATGTTCATTTTTAAAAATTTTATGTAGTTTTTACATTTCAGTCTGCATTTGAAAAGTGTTTTTTTTCACCTTTTTCCTGACCCTGTCCTAGCATTTGCCTAATATCAGTGCAGAATATAACCCGATTTCTCTCACATCAACGTCTCCAAATTGACAACACAATTAGCTATATAATGTAAACAATTTCAGTCAAATGTGTCAACTTATACAAAAGTCATGGCCATATCAATTTATATTTTCAATATGCATATAGGTAATTTTTGTATTTTATTGCGGAAAGGTATATGTAGTATTTTGGAGATACAGGGGAATTTATAAAAAGAAAGAATGATATATTTATATTCATCTTAAAGGACAATTCCTGGAAAATATCTTAGAGGAAAGAACGAGTCAAAAATTTGTATTAATAGTGTTGCCACGTTTGTCCAAATTACACACTTTTTTTTTTACTAAAATTCCAAAACATGCCTACATTTTCGACAATCGCAAAGCTTGGATATGAAAACCTTTACCATTTTGATATGTAGTAATGTGTTATACGATAAAGGAAAGGATCGGAAAAAACAAACAACAATTTTTTTCAAAGGAAATTTTATAATTCCATAAAATCTAAATTAATAGTCTCAATTATTTTTTTTGTAAGTTGTACGTTTTGACAACAGAAATAGTGGCTAATTGTAATATTATAATATATGTAAATATAAATCCCACAATTCCGAAAATAAATTCGAAAATCCCCCAAAAAAGGATTTTATTAGTTTTCCCCAAATTGTTTTATACTAAAAGCCGGGCTCAAAGTTCCTTTTGCATTTTATCGTATAACAGAAGCTTATAACGGGAAGCTTGGCAACAATACCCGTGAATATTCTTTGTACAAGAACATTCTCTGGAAAGTTTTCTTTAAGATGATAGTAAATATGTTGTACCTTTTTTAACTAACTTCTTCTAAAACTCGAAAATACGACATATACGGTAAACGACAAAAAATCGACTTATTCTGAAAATATAAATTCAAGTGGCCATAAATGTTGTCATATTGGGTATTTTAAACCAAGTCTTTTTTCATTATATAGGAAATTTTGTTGTTAATCTAGATGTGTTTAAGCGGATAAAATCGGTGCACGTGCGCACATGGTCGGGGAAAAAATTAAAAATTCAATTTTCAAATACAGATATCTCGGTAACTATACATAACTGTTAGGTACAAATTACACGCGCTTAAACATTTTATTTACCCGAGGTTGTCAACTTTGAGGCCCTGCAGCTCCGCCCCTGTATACCACAGTGGGCCCAAACTTCTACAAACATAACAAGATTGGTCGCAATCGGTCTTCTGGTTAAGAAACGGTAGAATTATTTCCCTTTTTTGGAATTCCTACCACTGTTTGGCGTCCCTCTATGTTCGTACATATGTATGTTAATAATATATATGTTGTATGCTACATTTTTCGTTTCTTCGCTTTGTCTGTCTGGCTTTTTGTACAAATAAAACATTGTTAATTTCGAAGTAAAATCAACAACAGCGTTTTAATTCCTCGGTTTTGTAGTTTTACTCTGTTAAGAATCTTTTCAGCAGTATGTTACACTTTGTTAATAAATAATTAAAATAATACACTCCTGGTGAAGAAAACCCTCTTGATCGTACATGGTGGCGACCGTGACTGGACAGTGTACAAATTCTAAACATTTTCTCGTCGTAAAACAAAAAATTTTATTGAGTTTTTTGTCGTATAAAAAATAATTTATTTGGCCCAAAACAAATGAATTGTACAAAAACATAATTATCGATTTTGCTAAACAAAAGTAACAATTTTAACAAATACTTTGTTGTGAAACATACATCGATTCGTGTGTTTTGTGAAAATTTGCTTCGTATAAAACATTGCCTCGTATAAAACATTTCAAAAATGATTTTTTTTATTAAACAAACAAAGAATTGTCGCATTTATTGTTGTGCCCTATTCACATAACCTATTCCAGTGCTAGTGCTTGCCTCAAAACTTCGCCATTTTCCAAATATCATGACTTCGGAAGAATTACAACAACAACGTACCATTACGAAGTAAAATATTTCGCGCATAAAAACTGTGATTGACGCCAATGGCAAAAGCGGAGGTAAATCACTTCTGCCGCGGAATTAAATTTGTCGTTTGGGTATTTTGGATTCAAACAAATCCTATCAATCCCAAATAAAATCGAAAATATTGATCTTGAAGATAATGGCCGTGGTGACATCGAGGATTTATATTGTTACATCAACTCGCAGATACAAAAACAACTTGCTGAGGATGGACACAACATTTTCATTTTCGTTTGCTATTCCTGTTCCCACTAATAAGCTGCCGCGTCTTAAGTTGTCCAGCTTTAATGGAAAATACAGTGAGTAATAAAATTTCACAACATCGTTTAAACAAATCATCGATCGTGAACATGGGCTTCAAATATCGAGAAATTCAATCTATTACAGAACTGTTTCCAAGGCCATGCATTAGAACCCGTGGAAGCATTCCAGGTTACTAATAAAAATTATCACAAGGCTTTAGAAAGGCTAAAATCGCGTTATGACAATAGTACCCTGATTTTTATGGAAAATATCACCACACTTTTCGAGCTGCCTTATGTCTCTAAATCCAATTCTGGTCAGCTTAGAAGCCTTGCGGATAATGTTTCTGCTCTCTACAATTCGCTGCAATCTCTTGGCTCGTCTAGCGACATCGTAAATGCAATGCTGATCCATATTGTAATGGAAAAAGTTGATATGGACACTAAAAAAGGACTCTCTGGATTTTAGCAAGCTGCCAATATGGGAAGATTGCTCAAAAATCATCGAAAGAAGATGTCAATATTTAGAATCATTGGACACAAACTCTACCTCACGTCGTCCAGATCACCATTTTGGAAAATCTAACCAAAAACCATCGGCACATGGCTACTCATTTTCATGCTCAAAACGTGTTTGTGTCTTTTGTTCTAAATCTGATCATTCTATTACGGAGTGCCAACGCTTTAAAGATTTAGATGTGCCGATTCGATTCGAAAATGTAAAAAAGCTCGGTCTTTGCATAAATTGTCTCACTAAAGGACATCAAGTTACCAATTGTCTTTCCTCGTTTAAATGTAAAAATTGTTTGCGTCGTCTTTTCATGTACTTCTTGCAACAGATCGTCGGTGCGCCGACGTGTAATTTTTCCATTTTTTTTATTGTCGAATTCGAATGTCGTAGCGGTCATACGAATACCCACCAAAGCATTTTGTGCTGTCTTCGCCGGTTCAGATGTTACCTAAAACTCCTATGTGTTTCTCTCTATAGAAATGCGCCGACAGAAACTCCTATGTATTGTAAGCACAGCGTGTCCCAAGGAATAGAAGGTCGGATTAGATTCACGCCAACAAACGCCTAATGAGGTTTTATTCAGAATCATCCCCTCTATTCGACAATGAAGAGTTCAAAATTGGATCTGCTTCCATTCGCGAGTTATCGCGAAAACAGTACATTTACTCAAAACAAACTTAATAGCTTTGATTTGTAAAGAAAAACGCGGAAATTTAGAACTGTAACACAATTTCCTTTAAATATGATTATTTGTAAGACGCTTTGTAATGCCCGCGACATTTGCAATGTTTTTATATTGCGAATTTTGTGTAATCCATAAAGTCGACTTACACCGCCAAATTTTTCCAAAACTATTATACCGAATTTAATAAGATAAATATATATCGAATACCAAAACTCCTATGTGTAATTTATTTGTTTATTTGTAAGACGCTTTGTAATGCCCGCGACATTTGCAATGTTTTTATATTGTGAATTTTGTGTAATCCATAAAGTCGACTTACACCGCCAAATTTTTCCAAAACTAAAAAAATGCTCCTAACAAAATATCCTATATGTCGATTTTCTTGAAAACCATTTACCACGTCATGGCCTTTTCACATATACGATTTTTGCTATGATATATTGGTGGTTAATAATTAAGAGAAAAATTAAAAAATCTGATATATTACATTACATACATCGTCCTGATACAGGAGCCCTACGCAGTGGGAGGAAGGGTGTGCGGTATCAGGACACCCAACTTTAAACTGCTTGTGGCCAACTGTGAAGGCACTCCAAGAACCTGCATTTTGGCCAGGAAAGATCTAAGTATCTTTCTCCTGGCTAATTTAAGTGGTAAAGACCAAACATCTGCTAGTCTGGAGATCGGTAATCGCATATATTGGGTGGTCTCCAGTTACTTGCCTTATGAAGCTGTAGTACCGACTGCTCTATTCAGGGAAGTAGTAGAAGAAGCAACATCTGACGAGGTCGAGCTGATTGTTGGCGCAGACACGAACGCTCATCATACTATCTGGGGTAGTACGGATATAAACAATAGGGGTGATTCGCTTCTTGACTTTATTCTAACTACCAACCTAAGTATTTGTAACATAGGTAATAAACCGACGTTTACAATTAAAGACAGACAAGAAGTACTCGACGTAACGTTTGCTACTGACCGGCTATCAGACAAAATTATTGGGTGGAATGTACTGGACGACCACTCATTCTCAGATCACCATTATATTGAGTTCAAACTCGCTGAAAAAGCGCCTGAACCTGCCGTCCACAGAAATGTGAGAAAGACTAAGTGGCACCTGTATGAAAAGAATTATAAGAAGTCCTCAACTCCAAACTTCTGTACGAACCGAATAACAAAGCCGGTCTGGAACATCTGGTCGAGCATATCACCACATCATTCAATAGTTCCCTTGAAGAAGCCTGTCCAAAAACAAGGTACAAGGGTAAAACTAAACCCCAATGGTGGACTTCTGAGCTAACGGCTATGAAAAAGACCTGCAACATGCTATTCAACAAGGCTAAATCTACAGGGGTCGCTAATGTTTGGGATGCCTATAAAGAGCAACTCAAGATCTATAAGAAGGAGCTTAGAAAGGCGCAAAGACGCTCTTGGTATACCTTCTGTGGCGAAGTGGAAAAGGTCTCCGACGCCGCAAGGCTGAGGAAAATATTATCAGCTTCACCCTGTACAGTGGGGTACTTGCAGGATGAGGCAAATAATTGGACCAAAAACAGCGAGCAGTCGCTCAATGTACTGCTCGACGCACATTTCCCGGGGAACTCTCTAACAGAACCAGAGGATCAGCAGGACCAACAAGAGTGCGAGTGGACTGCGAGCGTCGCTAGCTTGTTGACTGAGAGATCCAGAATAAGCTGGGCTATTAATAGCTTTGAGCCCTTCAAGCCACCTGGACCAGACGGCATCACTCCAGCAGAAATGCAGAAAATGTTGAAATACATTATCCCCTGGCTGGAGAAAATTTATGTAGGCTGTATCAGGCTTTCATACATCCCGAATCGATGGAAGGATACCAAAGTGGTATTCATACCAAAAGCGGGGAATATATCACACACTACGCCAAAAGACTTCAGACCAATTAGCCTATCCTCCTTCCTATTGAAAGGTCTGGAAAGACTTTTAGATTATTTCATTAGGGAAAACCTGGATACAAAACTCCTGTCAGTGAACCAACATGCTTACAATAAGGGGAAGTCTACAGAATTAGCCCTGCACGAACTTGTGAGCACTGTCGAATCGTCCCTGCATTTCAAGGAATTCACCATGGTGGCATTTCTTGACATAGAAGGGGCTTTTAACAACATTCACTCAGATGCAGTAATTGCGGCACTGTCACATCTTAATGTTAACTCTAGTTTGATTAGACTAATTCAAAGTCTGTTCAACAGAAGACGCATAACAGCATGTCTTGGGTCCACAACTCTAACAAGGTTTGTAACTGTCTCCACTAATTTGGAACCTAGCGGTGAATGAAATCCTGCTAGATCTAGAACGTTGTGGCTGCAAGGTCGTGGCATATGCGGACGACGTTGCAATCGCAGTGAGTGGCAAATTCGAAAACGTCCTCCGAGACATTCTACAGGTGGCTCTGAACAAATTGGCTAGATGGGCCAGAAGCAGCGGTTAGGGCATAAACACAAACAAGACAGATTTGGTTCTCTTTACTAGGATGAATAAAGTCCCACATGTGCACCCTCCACCTAGGATAAATGGAATAGATCTAGTCTTTTCTGAAAGTGCAAAATTTTTAGGAATAATTCTAGATAGAAAACTGTTATTTAGACTTAATGTATTGGAACGTGTAAGGAAGGCTAACGTCGCCTTATATTCCTGCAAAAAGGCTGTAGGGTCGCGGTGGGGCCTCTCTCCTAAAATCGTCCACTGGATATATATAGCAGTAGTTCGTCCTATACTGCTATACGGCATTGTGGTATGGTGGACGGCAACTGACAAACTAACCATCACCAACCTACTAACAAAGGTTCTGAGAACTGCCTGCCTGAGCATAAGCGGAGCCTTAAGGACTACAGCGACCGAGTCTCTACAAGCCCTACTCCATATACTGCCGATTAATATTGTGGCGAGAGAAGTTGCAACCTAAGCGGCAATAAGATTAAACTGCCTATCAATGTGGAGGTACAAAAACTACGGTCATATGAGAATATCAAAGTGTAGTGCTATGGTAACCGACCGAGTGGACTATAAACCAACGGTGTACACCTTCGAGAGAAATTACATCACTATGATTCCCGCGAGAGATGAATGGGTTGGAAGAAAACCAGGTAATAGAAACCATCTCCACCTTTACACGGATGGTTCGAAGCTTGATGAAAAGGTTGGCTTCGGAGTACACTGTGCAGAGCTTAGATTGGATATAGCTCACAGACTACCAGATACCTGCAGTGTCTATCAAGCCGAAATAATGGCAATATGGGAAGTAGCCAAGTGGCTGAGTCGCAACATAGTAACCAACACTGGCGTTGTCATTTACTCGGACAGCCAGGCTGCCATCAATTCTCTGGAGGCAACATCCCTAAATTCACAAACAGCCCTCGACTGCCGCAGATCTCTTAACGAGATGGCTGAGCAGTTTAACATACACCTCATATGGGTGCTTGGGCATAGGGATATCCCGGGGAACTGCAAAGCCGATGAACTTGCTAGGAAAGGGACGACATTACAAACTCTCGAAGAATTTGCATATATTGGTGCGCCACTATCCACGTGCAAGTTTTGGCTTAGGCAAGAGGCAATCAGGCAGTCCAACGAAAGATGGACAGAAATCGGCACCTCCAGAGTAGCTAGACAAATCTGGCCAAGGTATGACCTGAGAAGATCAAAATATCTCCTCGCACTAGAGAGGCAAAGATTGTCTACGTTAGTATCAGTTCTGACGGGACACTGCTTGATCGGCGAACACGCCAAAAGATTGGGTATTGACTCTAATGACTTCTGCAGAAGCTGTGGAGATGAGGAAGAAGTGGAGAGCATTGAGCACTTGGTATGCGACTGTCCCGCTCTGAGTAAACGACGATTGGACATACTGGGGTCGGCTTTTCTAGGCAGCCTAACAGATCTTTCCAGTACCGATATTCGTAATATCGACAAATTTGTATATCAAACAGGTTGGTTTCGATAAGGGGCATTTCAGCCCGTGGTAACACTAGGGACCTAAACTGGTCTATGTGAGTTTGTATAAAAAATACGGCTGCCACCCTAACCTAAACCTAAAAAATATATCGCGATGTGACGAAATATCAACTTTTTGTCTCTCCTGAAAACTACTAAAAAACACATAGGAGTTTTCGTCGGCGCACCGACGAGATATGGTTTTAGTTCGTGATAATTCCGGCTCTTATAAATTGGGAAGAGCTCTTTTGGATTCCTGTTCTCAACTCAATTTTGTCACCGATAAGTTTGCACAACTCTTAAATCTACAAAGAATCAAAAAATCTGTCGAAGTGTCCAGTACTGGAAATTCTAGTACGAAAGTGAAACATATTTGTTGTACAAACATTAAATCTCGTATAAAGGACTTATGGAAGCAGTAAATTGAATTTAACAAGAACTGCTAACCAAACCCGTATTTTGCCGAACTAAGTCAACATACTAAAACTCGCATACCAATACATTTTTGTTTTTTGCTTGAGTTCGCATCGCGAACCACGAAAACAAATGTAGTTTTGTCAACGGCTAATGCCGACGTCATCGTACCTCATGTGTTTGTATGTGTTGTTGTTATTTATTGTTGGTCTGTGCTTTTGTTATTCAGTCAGAATTTATTTTTGGTTTGAGACCATATGTTCCATTTACTTTCTGTCTATTCCAAGAAAGTAATAGAAACAAATACAAAAATTGGTAGAGAGTTTTAATTGCTTGGTAGAATTGACTGCAGTTTCGATAGACACCACCACTATCATCTTCAGAATTCAGTAGCAATAGTGTATGTCTTTAACTTAAATCAGCTGAAATACTTATGGAAGCAGTAAATTGAATTTAACAAGAACTGCTAACCAAACCCGTATTTTGCCGAACTAAGCCAACATACTAAAACTCTCATACCAATACATTTTTGTTTTTTGCTTGAGTTCGCATCGCGAACCACGAAAACAAATGTAGTTTTGTCAACGGCTAATGCCGACGTCATCGTACCTCATGTGTTTGTATGTGTTGTTGTTATTTATTGTTGGTCTGTGCTTTTGTTATTCAGTCAGAATTTATTTTTGGTTTGAGACCATATGTTCCATTTACTTTCTGTCTATTCCAAGAAAGTAATAGAAACAAATACAAAAATTGGTAGAGAGTTTTAATTGCTTTGTAGAATTGACTGCAGTTTCGATAGACACCACCACTATCATCTTCAGAATTCAGTAGCAATAGTGTATGTCTTTAACTTAAATCAGCTGAAATACTTATGGAAGCAGTAAATTTAATTTAACAAGAACTGGGAATTTCTTGGGATCAACAAAAAGATCTATTTCTATTCTCGTTTTCGACGAAATTCAAAATGTCTCAAAACGCTCAATTTTATCGTTATCATCTTGGCTTTTTGATCCGCTTGGACTTTTGGCACCACTTATCATAAAAGCTAGAATCATTCTTCAAGAACTATACTAAAAATCGGCTGGCTGGGACGAATCTGTCCCACAAGAAGTACACACAGCTTGGCTACAATTCGTCAGTGATATCCAATCGTTATCCTCTTTACATATACCTCGCTATTGTTTATCACTAAGCCCAGAATCGATTCAGTTGCATGGTTTCTTCGACACATCAATTCGTGCTTATGGTTGTTGCCTCTATCTCAGGGTTAAATCCAGTTCGGGTCAAGTACACTCGAAATTATATACCGCAAAATCAAGAGTTGCTCCTACAAAAAGAAAGTCGCTGCCGAATTTAGTGGAGCTCATCTTCTCGCAAAATTGTATTCAAAAATACATAATCTTCTAAATATCCGGAGAAATTTAGTATTTTTATGAACTGATTCCCAAATAGTTCTTCATTGGCTCAAACAACATTCATCTACTCTATCTGTTTTCGTCGGAAATCTAGTATCCAAATCTCACCAATGGATGTAATTGGCGCAATGTACCATCGCATTTGAACTCAGCTGACATAGTCTCAGGATCCACTGTTCAAGAATTAAAGTCTTCAATTTTGTTTAATGGTCCTGATTTTCTTACCCTAGATCCTGAAAGATGGCCTCAAAATAAGTGTGAGGAAGTTGACCAGGACGAAGTATATAAGGAGAAGTGGAAAACCACTCTTCACCTTCAAATTCAACCCAACAACATTGCTGACTTTATACAAAATTGCAGCTCGTATTTGAAGATGGTTCGAGTTGTCGCATGGATCTTTCGGTTTTGGCATGTATTATCTTCTTTAAAATCTAATCATTTTGTTTCTGATTCGTTACAGCCTCAGGAATTAGAACATGCTCTACTGGCGATTGTCTGGCACATACAACAACAACCAAAAAGAATGTTCCCCAAGGAGCATTAAAATGCCTCAACCCATTCATCGGCACTTCAGATGGCTTAGAGATTCTAAAGGTTGGAGGCCGTTTAGAATTAGCGGATATTCCTGAGGCTCAGAAACATCCGATAATTTAGCTTTTTTTGATTTCTCTGACTCGGATGCGCTTTTGGATAATCAACTCGGGAAGTCTTTGTCGCAACATCGTGAATTCCAAAATCGTCCAAAACTTCTTCAACAAATTATGTCAATTATTGTCAAATTCTTGGGGACAAATTCCAAACTGAAGTTGAAGACATTTTTATTTGACGGCCAGAATAAAAAACATTTTAGGCATGTTTTCGTTACAAACTAGCAATTTTAGTTTAGCACTTTGCAACGAAAGCAACTGACTCCCACTAACTGGCACATAAGCAATAAGTGGCGGATTTTCACCATCTGGTAGCAATGGTGTCATGAGTTGCGAAGAAAGAACAGTGCGAAACAGACAAAAAATTCGTGAAAAGTATTTATAAAACATATATTTACTATTCTATGTTCAATTGTTTACACGCTTTTTGCAAATATTAAAATAATTTCCCATTTTTGTTTTTCACAAGCACCAAACTTCATCGCGAACTAATAATGCTTAAAAGTTCTTAGCTCCCCAAACAAATTAGACAAATTGTATATCAAACAGGTTGGTTTCGATAAAGGGCATTTCAGCCCGTGGTAACACTAGGGACCTAAACTGGTCTATGTGAGTTTGTATAAAAAATACGGCTGCCACCCTAACCTAAACCTAAAAAATATATCGCGATGTGACGAAATATCAACTTTTTGTCTCTCCTGAAAACTACTAAAAAACACATAGGAGTTTTCGTCGGCGCACCGACGAGATATGGTTTTAGTTCGTGATAATTCCGGCTCTTATAAATTGGGAAGAGCTCTTTTGGATTCCTGTTCTCAACTCAATTTTGTCACCGATAAGTTTGCACAACTCTTAAATCTACAAAGAATCAAAAAATCTGTCGAAGTGTCCAGTACTGGAAATTCTAGTACGAAAGTGAAACATATTTGTTGTACAAACATTAAATCTCGTATAAAGGACTTATGGAAGCAGTAAATTGAATTTAACAAGAACTGCTAACCAAACCCGTATTTTGCCGAACTAAGTCAACATACTAAAACTCGCATACCAATACATTTTTGTTTTTTGCTTGAGTTCGCATCGCGAACCACGAAAACAAATGTAGTTTTGTCAACGGCTAATGCCGACGTCATCGTACCTCATGTGTTTGTATGTGTTGTTGTTATTTATTGTTGGTCTGTGCTTTTGTTATTCAGTCAGAATTTATTTTTGGTTTGAGACCATATGTTCCATTTACTTTCTGTCTATTCGAAGAAAGTAATAGAAACAAATACAAAAATTGGTAGAGAGTTTTAATTGCTTGGTAGAATTGACTGCAGTTTCGATAGACACCACCACTATCATCTTCAGAATTCAGTAGCAATAGTGTATGTCTTTAACTTAAATCAGCTGAAATACTTATGGAAGCAGTAAATTGAATTTAACAAGAACTGCTAACCAAACCCGTATTTTGCCGAACTAAGTCAACATACTAAAACTCTCATACCAATACATTTTTGTTTTTTGCTTGAGTTCGCATCGCGAACCACGAAAACAAATGTAGTTTTGTCAACAGCTAATGCCGACGTCATCGTACCTCATGTGTTTGTATGTGTTGTTGTTATTTATTGTTGGTCTGTGCTTTTGTTATTCAGTCAGAATTTATTTTTGGTTTGAGACCATATGTTCCATTTACTTTCTGTCTATTCCAAGAAAGTAATAGAAACAAATACAAAAATTGGTAGAGAGTTTTAATTGCTTTGTAGAATTGACTGCAGTTTCGATAGACACCACCACTATCATCTTCAGAATTCAGTAGCAATAGTGTATGTCTTTAACTTAAATCAGCTGAAATACTTATGGAAGCAGTAAATTTAATTTAACAAGAACTGGGAATTTCTTGGGATCAACAAAAAGATCTATTTCTATTCTCGTTTTCGACGAAATTCAAAATGTCTCAAAACGCTCAATTTTATCGTTATCATCTTGGCTTTTTGATCCGCTTGGACTTTTGGCACCACTTATCATAAAAGCTAGAATCATTCTTCAAGAACTATACTAAAAATCGGCTGGCTGGGACGAATCTGTCCCACAAGAAGTACACACAGCTTGGCTACAATTCGTCAGTGATATCCAATCGTTATCCTCTTTACATACTCCTCTTTACTACTCAGGGTTAAATCCAGTTCGGGTCAAGTACACTCGAAATTATATACCGCAAAATCAAGAGTTGCTCCTACAAAAAGAAAGTCGCTGCCGAATTTAGTGGACCTCATCTTCTCGCAAAATTGTATTCAAAAATACATAATCTTCTAAATATCCGGAGAAATTTAGTATTTTTATGAACTGATTCCCAAATAGTTCTTCATTGGCTCAAACAACATTCATCTACTCTATCTGTTTTCGTCGGAAATCTAGTATCCAAATCTCACCAATGGATGTAATTGGCGCAATGTACCATCGCATTTGAACTCAGCTGACATAGTCTCAGGATCCACTGTTCAAGAATTAAAGTCTTCAATTTTGTTTAATGGTCCTGATTTTCTTACCCTAGATCCTGAAAGATGGCCTCAAAATAAGTGTGAGGAAGTTGACCAGGACGAAGTATATAAGGAGAAGTGGAAAACCACTCTTCACCTTCAAATTCAACCCAACAACATTGCTGACTTTATACAAAATTGCAGCTCGTATTTGAAGATGGTTCGAGTTGTCGCATGGATCTTTCGGTTTTGGCATGTATTATCTTCTTTAAAATCTAATCATTTTGTTTCTGATTCGTTACAGCCTCAGGAATTAGAACATGCTCTACTGGCGATTGTCTGGCACATACAACAACAACCAAATAGAAATTTCCCCAAGGAGCATTAAAATGCCTCAACCCATTCATCGGCACTTCAGATGGCTTAGAGATTCTAAAGGTTGGAGGCCGTTTAGAATTAGCGGATATTCCTGAGGCTCAGAAACATCCGATAATTTAGCTTTTTTTGATTTCTCTGACTCGGATGCGCTTTTGGATAATCAACTCGGGAAGTCTTTGTCGCAACATCGTGAATTCCAAAATCGTCCAAAACTTCTTCAACAAATTATGTCAATTATTGTCAAATTCTTGGGGACAAATTCCAAACTGAAGTTGAAGACATTTTTATTTGACGGCCAGAATAAAAAACATTTTAGGCATGTTTTCGTTACAAACTAGCAATTTTAGTTTAGCACTTTGCAACGAAAGCAACTGACTCCCACTAACTGGCACATAAGCAATAAGTGGCGGATTTTCACCATCTGGTAGCAATGGTGTCATGAGTTGCGAAGAAAGAACAGTGCGAAACAGACAAAAAATTCGTGAAAAGTATTTATAAAACATATATTTACTATTCTATGTTCAATTGTTTACACGCTTTTTGCAAATATTAAAATAATTTCCCATTTTTGTTTTTCACAAGCACCAAACTTCATCGCGAACTAATAATGCTTAAAAGTTCTTAGCTCCCCAAACAAATTAGGCACCTATGTTGTAACGCCTATTATGTATTTTAGTTTGTTTCATTAATTTTGATTTATTTGTAACTCATGTTTTTGTTACCAATGTACCACTGTGCGTGTCCATCCTTTTGAAGACACTCAACTAGCGGCGTCCCTCTATGTACGTATGTCAACATGTTTATATGTTGTATGTTACATGTTTCGTTTCTGTCGCATTGCCTGCCTGCCTTTTTGTACAAATAAAACATTGTCAATTTGGAAGTAAAATCAACAGCAACGTTTTTATTCCTCGTTTTTTCGGTTTCTAGGTTTTACACTGTTAAGAATCTTTTCAGCAGTGTGTTACAATTCGTTAATAAATAATTCAAGTAATACACTGCCGGTCAAGAAAACCCGCTTTGAGTAAACGACGGCTGGACATATTGGGGTCGGCATTTCTAGGCAGTCTATCTGATCTTCCCGGTACCGATATTCGTACTATCGATAAATTTGTATATCAAACAGGTTGGTTTCGATGAGGGGCACAATAGCCTGTGGTAACAATAGGGACCTAAACTGGTCTATGTGAGCTAACAAGAAAAAAACGGCTGCCATCCTAACCTAAACCTAGGCCTCATAATCGACCAACCAAAATAAGAGGAAGGAAACTCAAACTATGGAAACGCTGCAAAAAGATTTTTTCGGAACCAGAAACTGCAGCATCTATTGCAGATGTAGAACATGGATTAATGTGATGATTCAAAATCATATTATCATGCAGACGAAAGATGAATCCAAAAAAAATTTAAAGATTTCGCCAATAAAACAGCTGTACTTTACAACGAAAAATACTCTTGGATATATATCGATACCTCCATTCTAAACTATGCCAAGTGCAAAAAGGTAGTTTTTCAGGAGAGGCGATCAAAGTTTGATGATTTTTTTAAATTGTGTGGAATTCCTTTGTAATGGAAATCGAATGACCTGTACTGTTTTGTGGATAACTTTTGATTAGGTTGACGGATAAACACCAAATTTTGACTGAATATAATCTGGAATATTTAGAAGTTAAAAATACAATCTCCCTAAAAACATGCTAAGTCGACTTAGCATGTTTTAGAATGGAGGTATCGATATGCTATTCACAGTTCTTAAGATTTTTTACCATGGGGAACAAATAATTCATCACAATATGTTACCAATAGGATATCTAGCTGAGGAAGCACAAAGAAAAAAGGAAAAAAAGATTCACGGGGAAAAATCTACGTTTTTAATATGTTTGAATTGATAGAAAATGTACGTGGGACACAATTTTTTGAATATTATATATTTGTGAACAGTATTATTTTTTTTTTAATTTTTGACAAAAATAGGAAATATTTATTAAATATTGGTTGATTGTAAAATATGATATTAAATGATAAATGTTTTCTATTAATGTTTATAATTTTTTTCAATTACTATTTTTATAGATGATTATTTTTGTCCCTGAAGACTTGCGTTATTCCCCTGTCAAGTCTTATATTCCGTAAAATTCAAATTTTCAAACCATTCTGTATATCCAATAATTAAAATTATAAAGAGCATTAAATCTACTACATATATTTGTGGTTTATTTGGCGCCCAAAATATTAATAAATTGATGTAAGTCGCTCCTCCCAGACCATAACACAGAATATAAGTAGTTTTCTGAAACTTAACAAGATCGAGATTAGTAAGATGATGAGTGTTCTACGGTTCACTCAAGCTTACAGGTACATCTTCATCGCATAGGACTAGCGGAAAACATTGCACTTTCAGAAAAGACTAGATCTGTTCCATTTATCCGAGGTGGAGGGTCCATATGTGGGACATTATTCATCCTAGTAAAGAGAACCAATTCTGTCTGGTTTGGTTTACACCTAAACCGCTGCTTCTGGCCCATCTAGCCAATTTGTTCAGAGCCACCTGTAGGATGTCTCTGAGGAGCTTACGAATTTGCCACTCACTGCGATTGCCACGTCGTCCGCATATGCCACGACCTTGCAGCCACAACGTTCTAGATCTAGCAGGATTTCATTCACCGCTAGGTTCCAAATTAGTGGAGACAGTACTCCTCCTTGTGGGGTCCCTCTGTTTACAAACCTTGTTAGAGTTGTGGACCTAAGACATGCTGTCTTCTGTTGAGCAGACTTTGAATTAGTCTAATCAAACAAGAGTTAACTTTTAGATGTGACAGTGCCGCAATTACTGCATTTGAGTGAATTTTGTTAAAAGCCCCTTCTATGTCAAGAAATGCCACAATGGTGAATTCCTTGAAACGCAGGGACGATTCGCTATTGCTCACAAGTTCGTGCAGGGCTGATTCTGTGGACTTCCCCTTACTGTAAGCATGTTGGTTCACCGATAGTAGTTTTGTATCCAGGTTTTCCCTAATTAAATAATCTAAAAGTCTTTCCAGACCTTTCAATAGGAAGAAGGATAGGCTAATTGGTCTGAAGTCTTTTGGCCTAGTGTGTGATATCTTCCCCGCTTTAGGGAGGGAGGGTACTTTAGAATTTTCTGCATTTCTGCTGGAGTGCTGCCGTCTGGTCCAGGTAACTTGAAGGGTTCAAAACTGTTAATAGTCCAGCTTATTCTGGATCTCTCAGTCAACATGCTAGCAACGCTCGCAGTCCACTCGCATTCTTGTTGGTCTTGCTGATCTTCGGGTTCTCTTGGTGAGCTCCCCGGGAAATGTGTGTCGAGCAGTACATTTAGAGACTGCTCGCTTTTTAGTCCAGTAATTTGCCTGATCCTGCAAGTTACCCACTGTACAGGGTGAATCTGATACTATTTTTCCTCAGCCTTGCGGCGTCGGAGACCTTTTCCACTTCGCCACAGAAGGTATACCAAGAGCGTCTTTGCGCCTTTCTAAGCTCCTTCTTATATATCTTGAGTTGCTCTTTATAGGCATCCTAGACATTAGCGACCCCAGTATATTTAGCCTTATTGAATAGCTTGTTGCAGGTCTTTTTCATAGCCGTTAGCTCAGAAGTCCACCAGTGCGGTTTAGTTTTACCCTTGTACCTTGTTTTTGGACAGGCTTCTTCAAGGGAACTATTGAATGATGAGGTGATATGCTCGACCAGGTTATCCAGACCGGCTTAGGTTTAGGTTAGGGTGGCAGCCGTTTTCCTTTTTATTTCTTCAGCTCACATAGACCAGTTTAGGTCCCTAGTGGTACCACGGGCTAAAATGCCCTTCATCGAAACCAACCTGTTTGATATACAAATGTATCGATAGCACGAATATTGGTACTGGAAAGATCTGTTAGGCTGCCTAGAAAGGCCGACCCCAGTAGGTCCAGTCGTCGTTTACTCAAAGCGGGACAGTCGCATAGCAAGTGCTCAATGCTCTCCACTTCTTCCTCATCTCCACAGCTTCTGCAGAGGTCACTGTAGTTAATACCCAATCTTCTGGCGTGTTCGCCGATCAGGCAGTGTCCCGTCAGAACTGACACTAACGTAGACAATCTTTTGCTTTCCAGTGCGAGGAGATATTTTGACCGTCTCAGGTCATACCTTGGCTAGATTTGTCTAGCTACCCTACATGTGCCGATTTGTGTCCATCTTTCGTTGGACTGCTGATTGCCTCTTGCACGTGGACAGTGGCGCACCAATATATGCAAATTTGTGTTATTCGAGAATTTGTAAAGTCGTCCCTTTCCTAGCAAGTTCAACGGCTTTGCAGTTCCCCGGGATATCCCTGTGCCCAGGTACCCATATGAGGTGTATATTAAACTGCTCAGCCATCTCGTTAAGAGATCTGCTGCAGTCGAGGGCTATTTGTGAACTTAGGGATGTGGCCTCCAGAGAATTGATGGCAGCCTGGCTGTCCGAGTAAATGACAACGCCAGTGTTGGTTACTATGTTCCGACTCAGCCACTTGGCGACTTCCCATATTGCCATTATTTCGGCTTGATAGACACTGCAGGTATCCGGTAGTCTGTGAGCTATATCCAAATTAAGTTCTTCACAGTGTACTCCGAAGCCAACCTTTTCATCAAGCTTCAAACCATCCGTGTAGAAGTGAAGATGGTTTCTATTTTCGGGTATTCTGCCGACCCATTCATCCCTGGCTGGTATCATAGTGATGTAGTTCCTCCAAAAGGTGCGCACCGTTGATATATAGTCCACTCGGTCGGTTACAATAGCACTACACTTTGATATCCTCTTGTGACCGTAGTTCTTGTACCTCCACATTGATAGGCAGTTTAATCTTATTGCCGCTTTGGTTGCAACTTCTCTCGCCACAATATTAATCGGCATTATATGGAGTAGGGGTTGTAGAGACTCGGTCGCTGTAGTCCTTAACGCACCGCTTATGCTCAGGCAGGCAGTTCTCTGAACCCTTGATATCAGGTTAATGATGGTTAGTTTGTCAGTTGCCGTCCACCATACCACAATGCCGTATAACAGTATTGGACGAACTACTGCTATATATATCCAATGGACAATTTTAGGAGAGAGGCCCCACTGCGACCCTACAGCCTTCCTGCAGGAATATAGGACGATGTTGGCCTTCTTTACACGTTCCAGTGCGTTTAGTCTGAATGACAGTTTCCTATCCAAAATTATTCCTAAAAATTTTGCACTTTCAGAAAAGACTAGATCTGTTCCATTTATCCGAGGAGGAGGGTCCACATGAGGGACATTATTCATCCTAGTAAAGAGAACCAATTATGTCCTGTTTGGGTTAACACCCAAACCGCTGCTTCTGGCCCATCTAGACAACTTGTTCAGAGCCACCTGTAGAATATCTCGGAGGATGTTTTCGAATTTGCCACTCACTGCGATTGCCAGGTCGTCCGCATATGCCACGACCTTGCAGCCACAACGTTCTAGATCTAGCAGGATTTCATTCACCGCTGGGTTCCAAATTAGTGGAGACAGTACTCCTCCTTGTTGGGTCCCTCTGTTTACAAACCTTGTTAGAGTTGTGGACCCTAGACATGCTGTTATGCGTCTTCTGTTGAGTAGTCTTTGAATTAGTCTAATCAAGCTAGAGTTCACCTTTAGATGTAAAAAATGCCGCGATTACCGCATCTGGGTGTATGTTGTTAAAAGCCCCTTCTATGTCAAGAAACGCCACCATGGTGAATTCCTTGAAATGTAGGGACTATTCGATAGCGCTCACAAGCTCGTGCAGGGCTGATTCTGTAGACTTTCCCTTATTGTAAGCATGTTGGTTCCCCGACAGGAGTTTTGTATCCAGGTTTTGCCTAATGAAATAATCTAAAAGTCTTTCCAGACTTTTCAATAGGAAAGAGGATAGGCTAATTGGTCTGAAGTCTTTTGGCCTAGTGTGCGATATCTGCCCCGCTTTGGGTATGAATACCACTTTGGTATCCCTCCATCGATTCGGGATGTATGAAAGCCTAATACAGCCTATATAAATTTTCTGCAGCCGGGGGATAATGTACTTTAACATTTTCTGCATTTCTACTGGAGTGATGCCGTCTGGTCCAGGTGACTTGAAGGGCTCAAAGCTGTTTATAGCCCAGCTTATTTTGGATCTCTCAGTCAACAAGCTAGCGACGCTCGCAGTCCACTCGCACTCTTGTTGATCCTGTTGAGCCTCGGGCTCTGTTGATGAGTTCCCAGCGAAATGTGTGTCGAGCAGTACACTTAGCGATTGCTCGCTGTTTTTTGTCCAGTCGTTTTCCTCATCGTGCAAATACCCCACTGTACAAGGAGACGCGGATAGTACCTTCCTCAGCCTTGCGGCGTTGGAGACCTTTTCCACTTCGCCACAGAAGGAATACCAATAGCGTCTTTGCGCCTTCCTAAGCTCCTTCTTATAGATCTTGCGTTGCCCTTTATATGCATCCCAATCATCAAAGGCTCCAGTAGATTTCGCCTTGTTAATAGCTTGTTGCAGGTCTTTTTTCTTGCCGTTAGCTCAGAAGTCCGCCATTGAGGTTTAGTTTTACCCTTGTACCTTGTTTTTGGACAGAATGGTGATATGCTCGACCAGATTGTCCAGACCGGCTTTGTCAGTCGGTTCATAAAGAAGCTTAGAGCTGAGGAGCTTTTTAAAATTCTTCTCATACAGGAGCCACTTTGTCTTCTCACATTTCTGCGAGTTTGAACTCAATATAATGGTGATCTGAGAATGAGTGGTCGTCCAGTACATTCCACCCAATAATTTTGTCTGACAGCCGGTCAGTAGCAAACGTTACGTCGAGTACTTCTTGTCTGTCTTTAATTGTGAAGGTCGGTTTATTACCTATGTTACAAATACTTAGGTTGGTAGCTAGAATAAAGTCAAGAAGCGAATCTCACCTATTATTTATATCCGTACTACCCCAGATAGTATGATGAGTGTTCGTGTCTGCGCCCATAATTAGCTCGAGCTCGTCAGACGTTGCTTCTTCTACTACTTCCCTGAAGAGAGATGTCGGTACTACAGCTTCATAAGGGATGTAACTGGAGACCACCCCATATATGCGATTACCGATCTCCAGACTAGCAGATGTGTGGTCTTTACCACTTAAGTTAGCCAGTAGAAAGATACTTAGATCTTTCCTGGCAAAAATGCAGGTTCTTGGAGGGCCTTCACAGTTGGCCACAAGCAGTTTAAAGTTGGCTGATACCGCACACCCTTCCTCCTACTGCGTAGGGCTCCTGTATCAGGACGATGTCTACTGCACATGTGAACAGGCGCAGAAATAGAGCCGCTGAGGCTGCTTTCTTCTTACCATCATTGGTAATTGACAGATTAACATCCACCCCGACAAGGGTGTTATCGAACTCTTCGTCCGTATCATCGAGAAGCGTGTCCCCACCAGATGCGCCAAATAGTCCGGAGACTCCGCTTAGCCCCTCTGTGTCAGAAGTAGAGCTTTCGCACCTCCAGAAAGCCGTGTATCAACCGAGGTGGACGACTCACCGTCCGCAGTGGGAGCTATATCCTGCTTGTATACCTTCAAGACTATAGTCTCGAAGCCATATTGTAGGGTTGCACTTGCACATTTTATATGGGAGATGGATTCAGCGTTAAGGATCCAATTGACCTGCCGCTTTTAACCATCCGCCTCTCCCACGTTGCTGATTCCCCAATTATGGGCCGGCAGACCAGGATTGGAATCTTTTATTATTTCTAATATGTCAGCCGGGTTGGAGGGCTCTTCTGTAACCCAGGTTATGGCTCTATGGTGATTAGGGATGTTGTTTTTTCGACAACATCCAACTGGGCACCCGGCCACACCTCACCCGCTCGACTCAGAGCAGCCTTATACAGGTCTACTGATCTGGCATCACCGAAATATAAGAGCTTTACTCTCCCCTGATGCCATCCTGAATCGTTGCAGATTGGTGGTTTGCCTGTCATTTCTCTACGGACATCGAGGTAATGAGCCATAATGGCTGATTGCACATGGCTCCATTTGTCCTTGAGGATGGATCCATCCTCACTACTTCTGTCTATAACAGCCATCACTAGACTCTCCTTCGCCACTTCATGGAAGGGCTTGGTGAGTGTCCTGTTGATGGTGACATTAGGGCCTCTTGCCTTTTTCGAAGGCAGGGGTTCATCAGGTGATCTGATTCTTTTGACTTTATTAGCTGTGTTAAGGTGGATTTGTGGCTCTTTCAGCCGACTCATTGGCCTTAGAAGCATCTATGACGCCTTAAGTCCAGGTAAGTGCTTCATTTTGTTTTTCGGTAAGAGCCGAAACCTCAACAGCCTCCAACTTCGTCAAAACTCTGAGCGCTCTCCGCTCGTGCTCATTGTGCTTCCGTTTTGACGGTCGGACATGACGTTTTGCCCTCACCGTACCACCTGTTGTGAGTACTGGGGGGAATGTTCACCATTTTTGGTGTGGTCGGCTTTGGCCAAGAACAACGGACGGACAGTAGGACGATTGGGGAACACCGCTCCATCGGAACACGAAGGCATCCCCGTCAAGGAATTTATTTATTTTGTTGTCTATATTAACCCGTAATAGGTACTACGATGTAGGCCTTCCAGACTTTGTACAGAGTTTTTGTTTTGCGATTGCGTAATAGGTACTGCGTAATAGGTTGTAACTATCCGCTCTGTGATAAACACGTCCGATCACTACGACTGATCAGAAACGATGACCAGCAATCCTAGTTACTTATATATATGAAATAAAAAACCGAAAAAATCAATCAATTTGGTCGATAACTACCATGCAGTCACTTGCATTTCCCTGTCAAAATTACGCCAGGGGAATGACGATTAACAAGGGAACAATAAAGGGCGACCACTAAGATTCTCGATTTTATTTTATATTTGTATGGAGCACCTCAAAATAAGAAGAAAAATTAACGGATTTTTTAGGGATATGTTGCCTGGTTATCGACTTATCGGACGATACAGTTTGAAAATTTTTTATTTTTTAAATCCTACATCTGATAACTCGATTCCTTAGAGAGATATCTATAAAATGCACTGTTTTTACGAGTTAGAAGGCAAGTTGATTTTCCCTCTTGGAATAAGAATATCGGAATTTCAATAAATCTTACAATCCCACTTTATCTTTCAATTTAGTATTTTAATGCCTAGGTATATTTATTTCTTGTAGATTATGGTAGAATCCAATAGATTAATTCAATAGATAATTAGGATGTAGGTTAGTTAGTTTAATATTAGATTTAACAAAATAGCAAACTTCATTAGAATAGGACATAAATTAGTAAATTTCTCTGTAGGTTAATGTAATTTTTTTAGTTTGTTTTGTGTGGTATGGTTCGCAATTCTAATTTATTTTACTTGTTACTTATTGTTTCTTTTAATTCTTGAGTTTGTTGTATTTATTGGAATTCTTCCTTATTCCCTTTCACTGTTGGTTTGTTGGTGTTATTTGTTCACCTCTTAGATCTTTTTTTACTCTGTTGTTGTTGTTGTAGTCGAAGTATGTCTAGTGATTGTCTACTAACTGTATGTTATTGTTGTTGTTCATTTGTTGGCGCGACGATGTCTGTTGTTGATATGATCAGTTCCCTCACGCTTGAACGCCTCCTACATTGTTACTTATTAACTGATTTTCAATCTCTAAACGAATTTGGAAAGAAGAGACTTAAACCCTTCGAACGATGTATATATTGTTTATTTATTCCTAATATGTTTATTTTTTCGACATTTTCTAGTTACGGCAATGTTTTTACCAATTATTTTGTGAAATAACCACACGATTAATTTATATACATATATAGTATATTTTATAAAGAAAAAAATTCAACCTGTCTCTTAAAAATCCGTTTGCAATGGACTGAGTTATTAAACATTCATTAAAACTTAATCGGCACATAAACATAGTTTTGGCCACTCAACTCAATAATATTTGTGTGAGCGTTTCATTTTGAACTCGTCTTCATCGCCAAAACTAGTGTTTAAGTATCGATTTAGTTTTAATGAAACTTTAATAACTCAGTCAATTGCAAACTGATTTTTAAGAGACTGGTTGCTTTATTTTCATTATAAAATATATGTTCACGTACGCAGCATTGTCTCAACTTCCCGAGCCTGATCAATACCGGTTGCGTATTGACATCACTGGAATCTCCTCTACACCTCTCTTCTAACACCTAATTCGCTTAGTACGGATGTGTAGAGTGCGGATTGCCTATGGGTGGTGGTTGTTGTGTGGCTGCCTTGCTCATCTTCGGGTCTTTCTCTCTCTCTCTCTATTCGCAAAATCTATGGTAGTCGAACACTTGGAACGAGCCTCTGCGTTCACCACTTGTCGTTTTGCTCTACGCTCGCGCACACCGGCCTTGTCGCCAACCTCATACACGGTAATAAATCCTTGTTTATTTGAAAATACACCAAATAAAGATCCCCCCACTATTTATATTTAAAACTAAAAATCGTTTGTTTTTATTTATTTATTTCTTTACCACACGCACCCCCCTTTACCACACGCACCCCCTACACCAAAATTTTGGTCGTATCGAGCCGGATTGGAATTAGCATCGTTAATCGTGTGTTTTTTTTTTTCGTTTTGAAGGGATTCGTCGGCATACGGACATCACACACCCCCCATTCCTATCATCGCTAAACCAACACATCGCAATAACTTCATGATCATCATAATCATCGTCATCTTCATTATCAGGTACGTAAACTCAGTTAAAAGTGAGCACCGCGTTTTCGTTTTTGTTTTTCAATAACAAGTACAAGTACACGAAAATAAAATAAATTGTTTTTCTGTGATACTGGTCATTTTCGAAAAACCCTACCGAGCGTGTCGTTTAAAATACAGTCCACTATCGTTCTAATTTATCGCCCCTTCGAATTTATCGGTGTTCGTATAGTGTTATAAATAAAAATAATTAATTTTCGTTGCAAATCAATCGATTTATTCGTCGGAATTCGATTGGATATTGGCAAATTGTTTCTAACGATCCTATACACTGTGTATATCGTCCTTTTATTCAGAGGTGGTATTTTCGTTTTTTCATTTTTCTCTTCGTTCAATCGCCACTGCTTTGGTTGAGATTACAGCAACAACGTCGTTGCAGTCCGCAGTTTGTAATCATCTAAGCGCCAATTTGAAGCATCGGTCAATAACCGAAGTATGTAAGAACACCACCAATTGCATTTCGTTTATTTGTTTACCAGCGATCATATACATACACGTACATTCACACATAACACCATCGATCGGTTGATGTTTATTCTCCCTCCATTCGCTCCTTCTTTTAGCCATTTACATGGTACTTTTTTTTTAAAGTAACTTATCGACTTATTCTCTTTTGAAAAAGTATTTACGTTCACACACGTACTTTTTTTTCAATACTTATACTTATTTTCATTTGTTTTGTTTCGGCTTTTCCTGTGTGAATTGTTGTTGTTTCCAAGTGCGAACGAAAAACACAGAACGATGAGTACGATAAGTACGAGTACAGCATACTTTTTTCCCCCCGTTTCCGACTGCCTCTCTCGCCCACAAAACGCCGATAAGTATACTTAATACTTAAAAAAAAGTATCATGTAAATGCAGACTTACTGCTTTGTTGTGAGTATTATTGAACAGCTGACGTGATTCCTACCGTGTGGTTCTGGTTGTGAGTATTCTTAAGCAGCTGACTAATATTGTGATTGTCATTGTGAATAGTTTGGATCGGCTGACTGTGGTACTGTGGCTCACGGGTAAAGATCGCGAAAAAAAACAAAAATATAATTTTTGAAGTTTTTTAATTTCGGTGATAATTGTTGTTTGTTGTACTACTAGTTAGTACATTATTCGGCACTATTTGACTCCGTGCACCCTACAGCCCGTGTTGCTGACACATACACGTACAAGAAAATTGTATTTATTTTTTTGATTGGAAAAAAATATATTTGAAATTTTGTTTGCTATTTGAAAGTGTTGTTTTTGCATTTTAATTTTCTAAGTCGCGATTCGGCAGTAGTGCACCCTACACTCGGTCAACTCGTCACACATAAGTTTTAAAAAAATATTCTTTTTGACTTTCTCGGAAATTTTTGATTGTGCGCAAATTTACTTTTGTTGTTTGCTATTGTGGTGCGTTTGGTCATTTTGATTTGATTTTGTTTTCCGCTTCCCATTTAATAGATTTTTTTGAAAAATTTACAACCATTTCATTTTTAGGGCCTTCTGAAATTGGTTTAACATTTCTTGGGAATTTTAATTAGTTAACTTTTTACTTATCTTCTTCAAAATGCCGCTTACCCCCCTTGATTTTTTCATCAGCGCTTCGGAGGCTGTACTGAAATTTGATTCGTCTTTCCGTATTCTGAAGGAAGAAGACCTCGATGTTTATGATCTTGAGGTTCGTAGTACAGAGTTAGATAATATGTGGTCTACAACTCGAGAAATGTTTCAGAAATGTCTGGACTATTTGCAATCATCTCCTGACGCGGGGAAAGATGATATGGACTTGGCGAACACCAAGTACGACGTGTCTTATCAGACGTACATACAATGCCTCGCCGCTATAAAGAGAAAGTTGTCGATGTTCAAACGCTCTCGTAGAACATCCCTGAGTTCGACTATGAGAGGTTCAGTGGTTTCATTGGCACAACAACCATTCGGGGATACGCGCAATTCTGACCAGTTAAACAATATGAGTACCTCCACCCACACGTCTCGTGAAATCGGTACTCAAGCCGATACTTCCAACAATTTAGATCTAAGAAATAGTGCTAGGCACGCGGGCATAATTCAGCCAATTAGTGACGTCATGCTCAATATTTCAATCCCACCTTGTGACACTGACGTTTTTGAGGGCAATTTTCTTTCGTGGCCCACATTTCGGGACTTATTTACGGCGGTTTATGCGAATAACTCTCGTCCCAGCGATATCGAAAGGCTTTGTCATTTGCGTCGGAAAACGTGAGGTGAGGCCAGAGAAATTGTTGAGAAATTTCCCCTCACCCATCGAAGCTTCGATCTAGCTTGGAAAGCTTTGAAGGATACATATGATAACAAGCGTATCCTGGTGAATAATCACCTCAAGCTTCTATTTGACCTTCCGATATTAGAAAGTGAGACAAATTCTGGCTTGAAGACTTTGCAGCGTGGTATCAACGGTTGTCTATCGACAATGGCCGTATATGACATTGTCACGGTCCACTGTGACCCTATATTAGTATTTCTTTGTATCCAGAGATTGCCAAAGCTCACCCTAACTCTATGGGAACGGAGTATCAGGGACAAGTCGTCGTTATCCTCCTGGGAGGCATTAGATTCTTTTCTTACGGAAAGAATTCAAACTCTGGCGTGTCTTCGCGACATCAAAGGCATCGATTCATCAAAAGTCCCCAAGTCTCGAAAAATCAGTACGGATTTTACAAATACGGCGGCTTTAGGAAAATCGAAATCTTCCTACAAAAATTGTTGTAGTTTTTGCCCCAATGAAATCCACCCTATACTGTCATGTCCTCGGTTTCCCTTCGATAAGAAATTTGCTGAAGTTAAGAAACAAGGTCGTTGTCTTAATTATTTTTCACGGGGTCATTCCGTTAAAGACTGCTCTAGCAATCATAATTGTAATATGTGTAATGGAAGGCATCACACCCTCCTACACCGCCGTCATCGTTCTGCCTCTTCAACTGGTTCGTCGTCTAGCTCTACCTCCTCAACTGTCTCTCTCTAGTGGTACCTCTCCTAATCATAATCTAGATAATGTAGCTTCCACTTCAAATGCGGATAATCTCACCGTTATGAATCGCCAGGTAGTTCATACCACCCAGGATAGGAATGTGCTCTTGGGGACCGCCACCGTAAATATCATTCACCGGGGTATTACGTACCCTGCTCGAGCTCTCATTGACCCATCTTCCGAGACGTCCTTAATTACGGACCGCTTTCGAAAACGATTGGGAATTTCAACGCGTTCTACGAACGCTAGTGTTTCAGGCGTAAACTGTACTCTCCTTGGGAATTCAAGAGAAATTTGCTCTCTTCAAATCTCCTCACCTGTAGGTCCATCGCTCGTCTTAGAAACGGTAGCCCTAGTTCTTCCGAACATTTCTGGCAACTTGCCATCACCTTCTGTTGCTACCAACCTTAAATCTCGTCTCCCCAGTTGGCGCGGATCATTATCCGCGAATTCTTTTGTGTGAACCACCGCGGATTGTTCTCGAGTCACTACTGGCTCAGAACACAATATTTGGTTACATCCTAACTGGTTCGCTACCACCCGCCTTTCGTGAAATTCATGCTACAAGTACAGCTGTGGACTGGTATTCGAATTTCACGTAGGCTTTTGTTTATAACTTGCTAGTCTCAACCTTCGTATGTACTTTTCGTCGCACCATCTATATGAATTCGTTTGGAATATGTTCTCATTTCAACCCGACAACAGAATATTGTTGGTCACATTTCTGACATACCATTCGCTTTTTGCAAACGTTTATAACGCGTAAATGTACGATTATAAATGAAATTGGAATTACCCTCAGAATTTGTTGCTCTCGTCTTTATACGAACTCGAATCTTATTTTTTGAAACACTTGAAATCTTGAAGTTTGCATCTAGTTTCTGAATAATGATCGCGCCATCATCCTTCACTTTTGTCGAAGTCCTTATGAACTCAAACTAATTTTGAAATTGTAATTTATTGTTAATAAATTTGTGAATTCTTAATTTAGCCTTGAAATACGTATTGCATTTTTAAATGCTCACTTGTAACTGAATTTACGTTCCTTATTATGTACTTATTTAATCCTAGTTGTAGTTGTAGATTATTTCCATTCCTTTATATTACAACATCGTCGGATGTTGCAAGGTGGCCGGCAATGTTCACGTACGCAGCATTGTCTCAACTTCCCGAGCCTGATCAATACCGGTTGCGTATTGACATCACTGGAATCTCCTCTACACCTCTCTTCGGAGACCTAATTCGCTTAGTACGGATGTGTAGAGTGCGGATTGCCTATGGGTGGTGGTTGTTGTGTGGCTGCCTTGCTCATCTTCGGGTCTTTCTCTCTCTATTCGCAAAATCTATGGTAGTCGAACACTTGTAACGAGCCTCTGCGTTCACCACTTGTCGTTTTGCTCTACGCTCGCGCACACAGGCCTTGTCGCCAACCTCATACACGGTAATAAATCCTTGATTATTTGAAAATACACCAAATAAAGATCCCCCCACAATTTATATATAAAACTAAAAATCGTTTGTTTTTATTTATTTATTTCTTTACCACACGCACCCCCCTTTTTGCACCCCAACACCAACAATATACTTTATATGTAGATCAATTAATCAAGTGGTTATTCCACAAAATAATTGGTAAAAACATTGCCTAAACTATAAAATGACGAAAAAAAATTAAAAAATGTGTTTGTTGGACAAATAAACATATATTCCTACAGCTTTAAATAAACAATATATACATCGTTCGATAGGTCCAAGTCTCTTCTTTCCAAATTCGTTTGGAGTTTGAAAATCAGTTAATATGTAACAAGCAAGAAAATCGGTTTTTTACCCGTAAATCCAGATTTTGGGGGTGTCCGGCAAATTTCATAGATCAAACGTTGTTTTACTCGCCAAGACATACAAGAAAAATCGAATCGCGGGTTTTGGTTTTTGGACTGTCGCACTGTGTAATCCATCCCAAGGTTGAATCTTGGGCCATGAGGAGCCCGTCTTCTGCCTGCATTATGTTTGCTTTTATGAGAGCAGGGAATAAATCTGCTGCGATTTCAACATCAACCGGGTTGTTGGATACAAATTTGGGATCCGATAGATAACTGGACAAAAAAAAAAACAGCGAGCAGTCGCTGAATGTACTGCTCGACACACATTTCGGGGGAACTCACCAACAGAACCCGAAGATCAGCAAGACCAACAAGAATGCGTGTGGACTGCGAGCGTTGCTAGCTTGTTGACTGAGAGATCCAGAATAAGCTGGGCTATTAACAGCTTCGTACCCTTCAAGTCACCTGGACCAGACGGCATCACTCCAGCAGAAATGCAGAAAATGATAAAGCACATTATTATCTGTATCTGGCTTTCATACATCCCGAATCGATGGAGGGATACCAAAGTGCTATTCATACCTAACGGAGGGAAGATATCACACCCTAGGCCAAAAGACTTTAGACCAATTAGCCTATCCTCCTTCCTATTGAAAGGTCTGGAAAGACTTTTAGATTATTTCATTAGGAATAATCTGGATACAAAACTCCTGTCGGTGAACCAACATGCTTACAATAAGGGGAAGTCTACAGAATCAGCCTTGCACGAACTTGTGAGTACTATCGAATCGTCTCTGCATTTCAAGGAATTTACCATGATGGCATTTCTTGACATAGAAGGGGCTTTTAACAACATCCACTCAGATGCGTTAATTGCGGCCCTGTCACATCTAAAAGTTAAATCTAGTTTGATTAGACTAATTCGCATTCTGCTCAACAGAAGACGCATAACATCATGTCTTGAGTCCACAACTCTAACAATATTTGTAAAGAGAGGGACCCCACAAGGAGGAGTACTGTCTCCACTAATTTGGAACCTAGCGGTGAATGAAATCCTAGATCTTGAACGTTGTGGCTGCAAGGTCGTGGCAATCGCAGTGAGTGGCAAATTCGTAAACGTCCTCAGAGACATCCTACTGGTGGCTCTGAACAAATAGGCTAAATGGGCCAGAAGCAGCGGTTTGGGCGTAAACCCAAACAAGACAGAATTGGTTCTCTTTACTAGGATGAATAAAGTCCCACATGTGAACCCTCCACCACGAATAAATGGAACAGATCTAGTCTTTTCGGAAAGTGCAAAATTGTTAGGAATAATTCTAGATAGAAAACTGTTATTTAGACTTAACGTATTGGAACGTGTAAGGAAGGAAAACGTTGCCTTATATTCCTGCAAAAAGGCTGTAGGGTCGCGGTGGGGCCTCTCTCCTAAAATCGTCCACTGGATATATATAGCAGTAGTTCGTCCAATACTGTTATACGGTATTGTGGTATGATGGACGGCAACTGACAAACTAACCATCACCAACCTACTAACAAAGGTTCAGAGAACAGCTTGCCTGAGCATAAGCGGAGCCTTAAGGACTACAGCGACCGAGTCTCTACAAGCCCTACTCCATATACTGCCGATTAATTGTGTGGCAAGAGAAGCTGCAGATTAAACTGCCTATCAATGTGGAGGTACAAGAACTACAATCCCATGAAGATATGAAAGTGTAGTGCTATGTTAACCGACCGAGTGGACTATATACAAACTGTGTACACCTTCGAGAGAAATTACATCACTATGATTCCCGCCATAGATGAATGGGGTGGCAGAATACCAGGCAATAGAAACCATCTTCACTTTTACACGGATGGGTCGGAGCTTAATGAAAAGGTTGGATTCGGAGTACACTGTGAAAAACATCGTTTGGATATAGCTCACAGACTACCAGATAACTGCAGTGTCTATCAAACCGAAAAAATGGCAATATGGGAAGTCGCCAAGTGGCTGAGTCGCAACATAGTAACCAACACTGGCGTTGTCATTGCTGAGCAGTTTAATATACACCTCATATGGGTGCCTGGGCACAGGGATATCCCGGGGAACTGCAAAGCCGATGAACTTGCTAGGAAAGGGACGACATTACAAATTCTCGAAGAATTTGCATATATTGGTGCGCCACTATCAACGTGCAAGCTTGGGCTTAGGCAGTCCAACGAAATATGGACAGAAATCGGCAACTGCAGGTTAGCTAGACAAATCTGGCCAAGGTATGACCTGAGAAGATCAAAATACTCCTCGCACTAGAGAGGCAAAGATTGTCTACGTTAGTATCAGTTCTGACGGGACACTGCTTGATTGGGTATTGACTCCAATGACTTCTGCAGAAACTGTGGAGATGAGGAAGAAGTGGAGAGCATTGAGCACTAGCTATGCGACTGCCCCGCTCTGAGTAAGCACCGACTGGACATACTGGGGTCGGCCTTTCTAGGCAGCCAACAGATCTATCCAGTACCGATATTCGTACTATCGATAAATTTGTATATCAATCTGGTTGGTTTCGATGAGGGGTATTTCAGCCCGTGGTAAAACTAGGGACCCAAACTGGTCTATGCGAGCTTGTAAAAAAAATACGGCTGCCACCCTAACCTAAACCGATCGATGTGTGTTGTCGAAAGAGGTTCGGAATATGGGTTTCGTGGTAGCTTTTTAGTCACAATTGCATTAACTAGGAACTTTGGAATTGAGGAACTGTTGCTTCACAACATAATTTGGTGTACAACACGGAATCCACTGTAAAGGTAGCCAGCTGAAATTCTTCAACGAATGCGCCTGAAATTTTTGTAGACACCGCACCGGAATTGAGCAAAACTCTAGTGAACTTTAAAGTTTCCCTGGTATGTACCTTCACCAGGGTCGTGGGAATAACTGTTCGCAGAACATTGCAGGATACAGCGGTTGGGGGTTTCAAAGAAGAAGATGATGATGAAGAGTGCGATGACGTGGACTGAGTTGCTTGACCGGTTTGGGGTGAAGAAGAATTCCAGAAACGTTTGTGTCCATGTAAGCTGGTGTGACGCTTCTTCTGGCAAATACTGCAGCGGGTCTTGTTGGTGCAGTTAGCAAACAGATGATTCCTGGTTAAACAATTCACACAGTAGTAAAGGCGTATGACCGTCTGGTATTTATCTACCAGATTCATGTTCCCGTACCTCCTGCAGGTGGACAAAGGGTGGTCCTCTCGGCAGAGGCCACAGCCAAAGTGCTTGGTTTGTCCTGGATGAATTATTGCAGTTGCATGCTTTGCAGGTGGGAGCCATTGTAAGTACACCTAAAGATAATTCAATTTAAAACCAGTAAGGAAAGGCTAAAGTCGGGCGGGGCCGACTATATAATACCCTACACCACTCTCGTAATATTGAATAACTCTGATATATAAATTTTGTAATTCATGTATAAATTGTTTACATAAATTTACTATTGGGACATTTTATACTTAAATAATACCCTGTACCACAGTGTGGTGTAGGGTATAAAAACGATTGGATCTAAAGAGCCAAATCGGATGAAACATAAATATGGGAGCTATAGCTAAATCTCAAGAAACTCTACCATTCTAAATTTCAAAACGATTGGATGTAAAATATAGCTTCTATAGAACTAAAGGGCCAAATCGGACGAAACATATATATAGGAGGTATAGCTAAATCTTAACCGATTTTCTTCAAATTCGGTAGTGTTGGTTCATGGATCAAGAAACTCTACCATTCCAAATTTCAAAACGATTGGATGTAAAATACAGCTTTTATAGGACTAAAGGGCCAAATCGGACGAAACATATATATGGGAGCTATAGCTAAATCTTAACCGATTTTCTTCAAATTCGGCAGTGTTGGTTCATGGATCAAGAAACTTTACCATTCTAAATTTCAAAATGATTGGATGTAAAATACAGCTTCTACAGGACTAAAGGGCCAAATCGGACGAAACATGTATATGGGAGCTATAGCTAAATCTTAACCGATTTTCTTCAAATTCGGTAGTGTTGGTTCATGGATCAATAAACTCTACCATTCTAAATTTCAAAACGATTGCATGTAAAATACAGCTTCTATAGAACTAAAGGGCCAAATCGGACGAAACATATATATGGGAACTATAGCTAAATCTTAACCGATTTTCTTCAAATTCGGTAGTGTTGGTTCATGGATCAAGAAACTCTACCATTCTATATTTCAAAATGATTGGATGTAAAATACAGCTTCTTCAGGACTAAAGAGCAAAATCGGACGAAACATATATATGGGAGCTATAGCTAAATCTTAACCGATTTTCTTCAAATTCGGCAATGTTGGTTCATGGATCAAGAAACTCTACCATTCTAAATTTAAAAACGATTGGATGTAAAATACAGCTTTTATAGGACTAAATGGCCAAATCGGACGAAACATATATATGGGAGCTATAGTTAAATCTTAACCGATTTTCTTCAAATTCGGTAGTGTTGGTTCATGGATCAAGAAACTCTACCATTCTAAATTTCAAAATGATTGGATGTAAAATACAGCTTCTACAGGACTAAAGAGCAAAATCGGACGAAACATATATATGGGAGCTATAGCTAAATCTTAACCGATTTTCTTCAAATTCGGCAATGTTGGCTCATGGATCAAGAAACTCTACCATTCTACATTTCAAAACGATCGGATGTAAAATACAGCTTCTATAAGACTAAAGGGCCAAATCGGACGAAACATATATATGGGAGCTATAGCTAAATCTTAACCGATTTTCTTCAAATTCGGCAATGTTGGTTCATGGATCAAGAAACTCAACCATTCTAAATTTCAAAACGATTGGATGTAAAATACAGCTTCTATAGGACTAAAGGGCCAAATCGGACGAAAGATATATATGGGAGCTATATCTAAATCTGAACCGATTTCAACAAAATTCAATAGTGATTTTAACAGCCACGAAATACTCTAAACTGCAAAATTTCAGAACGATCGGAGTGAAATTGCGACCTGTAGTCGACGAACAACTTTACATGGACAGACGGACGGACATCGTTAAATCGACTCAGCTAGATGTTATTTTCAGGTGTTACAAACATCTGCCGTGAAACAAACTTATAATACCCTGTACCACAGTGTGGTGTAGGGTATAATGAGAAAATGTAATGAGTAAATATAATGAGTAAATGTATGGTAGGAACATAGTGGTTAGTAAGAGTTGACATTAACTATATGAATATTCAGTCAAGTAACAATGCTAGTTGGTAGGCAAGACCACAAGTTTAGCGATCGGCCTAGTGATAATTCCGGATGAAGTTCGTAAGTCCGTCTGTCCGAACCGGGAGGCACTTTAACAACTATACCTAGACATCATTCGTTAGGGGTTGTATTATCCTGTCGAATGACTACCACGTCAATTACTTCTATTGCGCGCTGTGGATGCTTTTGTGTAGTTCCTTTATATATACGTCCTTCCATCTTCTGCAGAAATAATGATGTTGAGCTCGTCGTCTTTGCCATCTGCTTGTTAAGCTGATGTCGTCACTACTTCTTTCTGGTTCTGCCTTGGGTTAATAAAGGAGTCCCAATTAGAAAGTGTCCTGGAATTAATGGACTGATATCCTCTGGGTTTTTATTTGACGGGCTAAGGGGTCTTGAATTAAGGCATGATTTAATTCTAGCTAATAGGGTCGACAATTCTTCGAATGTGTGTTTCTGATTCAAACATGTCTTTTTCAAGTGAAACTTGAAGCTTCTCACTCCTGCTTTCCATAGTCCACCCATATGAGGTGCACCTGGTGGTATAAAATGTCAAAATACATCTTGCCAGCTTTGATTGGAAACCACATCCTGTCTTAATCGATTTACAAACTCCAGACGTTCTTTCTATACCATTTTACTTGCTCCTACAAAATTCATTCCATTGTCCGAGAAAATGACGGCAGGGCATCCCCGCCGCGAAAAAAACGTGCAAAGGCTGCCATAAAGGCTGGGGTAGATAAGTCCGAAACCGGTTCTAAATGAATTGCCGTTGTTGCGAAGCAAACAAAGACACATACGTATCCTTTGGTGATCTTACAATACCGCCCGGAATAACTCTTTACGTCAAAGGGACCTACGACGTGTCGTACTCCGACATTGGTGAAGGGTCTTGAAAGAGTCGTTCATTCTGGCGGCAAGGCAGCCATAAGCTGAGTAGCTTGAACATTTTTATATCTTACATATGGCGTACATGAATGTATGACAGCTCGAATCATGGCTTTGACCTTGGGCGTCCTGTAGCCGGACCGTAGCACTCGGAGCATAACTTGATTTCCACCATGCAGGGTTACTGAATGAACATGACTAACTAACCGTCTGGCCAAATCACTTTTATATGGTATTAAAACGGGGTGTCTTTCATTGTACGTCAAGTGATCTGATTTGCTAGCCGCCCATTTGCTCCGAGTATGCCCTTTGAATCGATGAATGGCGTTAACGATAGGATGGGACTCTTACTGGGTACTCTTGAATTGGTATTCTTCGCTGAAATGTTGCATCTGACATAGCATTATTAATTTGTCCTTAACCGCCGATATTCCATGGGCTTCTAACTCAATCTGGGTAGTACAAACATTATTTTTGTGTTTGGGTGAAGATCGATAATAAAATCTATATACACGAAGCGCTCTAGATAATTGAGAAAAGGGGTTTAGTATACTCGTATCAGAAGGAAAGGAAGTAGTACAAGTGAACAGTTTTATTGGCTTGGCTTCAGCTTGTGTTGAAAATGTTTGTGTGACCGGCCATTTCGATGAGCTTTGTCGTAACCAACCTGGACTATTCGACCATAACCTATCTGATTTCAAAATATAAGGGCTACAGCCGCGACTGGCAACGTCTGCCGGATTGTCGTGGGAGCTCACATTTCTCCAGTTTTCAACCCCAACTAACTAACGGTTATAGTTGCGATCCGATTAACGTCAATGGTTTTCCAGTTAGTGGAAGAGTTAGTCCAATAGTAGGATGTGTGATTCGGTAGACTCAGCTGTGAAAGCAAATTGTTTACCATTCTTGCAAGCAATACCGGCCCACATAACTCAAGTATCATGTATCAGAAAATCCATGTAGTTCTATTGTGGGGGAGGGACTGAACCGAATCCATCTTGGAACCTCGATTTGGTTGATGCTAGCCGGTGGTGTAGGCCGGTGCTCTTTGAACCACGGGTACATCAAAGAAAAACATAATGTTGTGGCGTTCCAACGTATCCCAAGTGTTTTTGCGTTAGACATTTCGGAAAGGGATAGCAGATCTTCACTTAAAAGGTGATCTTTGCGTAGATGCGTTAACAACTCAGCTCTATTAGAAATCAACTTTCTTAATGAAAAGCCTGCAGACTCCAAAACTGTTATTATTTCGTCTTGTGTAAGTAAAGCGTCTCGAATCTCGTGCGTCCCTGACAGAACATCATCCACGTACATGTGATTTAATATTATATTAGAAGCGAGAGGATAAATCTGCTTTACTTCCTGTGCAATTTTATGCAACGTTCGAACGGCAAGGAAGGGTGCTGAATTGACTCCAAAGATTACTGCATTCAACTCATAGTCTTGAATGTTCTCATTTACACTTCTTCTAAAGAGTATTTTTGATACATCTTTTGTATATCGGCGTTGAAAACTATCATAAAAAATCGCCATTGCAAAATGAGTATAACTAAATCTCTCTGTAGGGTTAGGCCACACGAACCTTTGTTTAACTCCGTCCGGTTTAACTACGGCATGACGGGGTAAATAATAATAGCTACTGGAAGGGTCATTTGGGTAATACTTCACTGGCGTCATATGGCCGAGTTCAATATACTCCATTAACGCCGCATCATTAAGTTTTTCTCATTACGCAAAAATAAGTATCCAACCAAACTCAGTTTCTTGAGCTACCAGAGAAGTTAATACATTTGTTTTCACACCGGCCCGAATAATTTGAGGGTAAAATCGCTACCAATTTTGGTCGGCTTTCATAAAAGCGAGGGTCTGCAAGTTGTGTAACATAAATGCCAACCACGGCAGAAGGTTAAATGTATTGTGTGGGTAGTGTGCGTGTAAGAGTTTTAACGATAATTCCGACCGAATGTTTGACCTTTGTTGTTGGCAAATTTAATGTACGTCTCAATGTATCGGATATCGGATAAAGCTATAGCTGAGTATAATGATCCGTGTAGTTCCACCTGTACCATTGCGGTGCCTAACAATAGGTTTATGTAAAAGGGTATGTGTACTTGAAGGGACTCCTACAATTTCTAGAGTTGTGCGAAATAGCTAAACAGTTGTAACAACAACCATTATTCTGAACGAAGTCGTTTCGATCACTGACTCCCAAGGTTTCAAATTCTGGACATTCTCGAATTGTATGATATTCTTTGCAAAACTTTTATACCTGAGTACCTTGCTCCTTCCCAGCTTCGTTTGTCGAATTTCTTTGGGTTTTAAATTTTTATTTTGACATATTTAGGTGAAAAGCGTTCCCCTTGTTGGCAATGTCGTCTGACGGAATGGATCCGAATCCAGCGTTTTTAATGTCAGCCACCAATTCCAATACCTTATATGTGTTCGTGAGAAATGTGTCCATTTCTATCCATTCTGGGAGAACAGACGGATCAGATAACGTCTCTTCAAACCTAGTATGTAAGTATCTCCACGGGTAATTTGGAAGACCATAAATACACTATCACTGGATCCCAATGATTTATTTACACGTTCTAGGTTTTTAAGTGAATTGTATGTAATATATTGCTTTATTATATGTATGTATGTGTATGTGTATTTTCACCTACAGATATGAATCAGAAAACAATACACAAAAACTTTCCAAACTTCTTCTTCAACACTACTTTCATATTTGCGTGCGTTTTCGTTGCAAGCTATTTATAATTTTCATCTTTATTAACTTTCTTTTATATTATTGTTTGCATGGTTTGAGATATTATTCTAAATATTACAACAAGTGAAATCTTAAATGTATTGTGAATGTTTTATTTTGTATCTATGATTATTTTAAAGGAAAAATAGGAAAAACCTTTTTATGAGTTTAAAGTTTAAAAATTCAAATATCGTTAGAAAAGCGGTAATGTATAAGGAAAAGTTTACGAAGTAAACAATCATATACATATGGGTTTCAATTTGATAAATTTTAGTTTATATATACATTTATAATGATAAATTTGTACATGTCCTTATCAGTGGATAAATGGAGTGCATATTTGAAGTAAAGTAGTTTTGGCTAAGTCTACATATAAAATCTTGAATTTGTATCCATCCATTCCATTTTTAATCCGTTGCAAGCTAATACTACTCAATGTATACTACGAATTCAGAAATTCAGTTTACTATCGCTTAGCTCTACGTATAAATTAGGCAATGAAAATGCAACGAAAACGTGGCTAATTTGAAATCACCCAATATTAGTTCTTTACTAAATGTTTCCTTCTTTTAAAGTATGTGTAAATGTAAGTATGTGTTTTTTGTAATATTTCGCTCTTCTTGTATATGTACTTCGTTCTTATTTACTTTTGTACACTTTCTTTTCACTTTAACACTGTGGACTGTATTGTTTTATTATATTTGTCATTGGTTATTGGAAGTTTCGATGGGCAATGTTTTTACGAGTTAGAATGCAAGTTGATTTTCTCTCTTGGAATAAGAATATCGGAATTTCAATAAATCTTACAATTCAATTCCACTTTATTGATCAATTTAGTATTTTAATGTCTAGGAATATTTATATCTTGTAGATTAGGGTAGAATCCAATAGATAATTAGGATGTAGGTTAGTTAGTTTAATATTCGATTTAACAAAATAGCAACTTCATTAGAATAGGACATTAATTATTAAATTTCTCTGTAGGTTAATGTATTCTTTTAGTTTGTTTTGTGTGGTGTGGTTCGCAATTCAAATTTATTTTACTTTGCCTGTTACTTATTGTTTCTTTGAATTCTTGAGTTTGTTTTATTTATTGGGATTCTTCCTTGTTTCCTTTCACTGTTGGTTTGTTGGTGTTGTCAGTTCGCCGTTAAAACTTGTTTTGCTGTGTTGTTGTATGTCTAGTGATCGTCTACTAACTATTGTTATTGTTCATTTGTTGACGCGATGTCTGGTGTTGAGATGATCAGTTCCCTTACGACCGACTTACCCTTTCTTCTGTTATGATGGATTAGGCGAAGGAACCCAGCGGTAAAAATACCCATTATTTAATCGCTGATGTAGCAATATTTTGTAGCAGTCAGTGATGATTCTTTTGCTTATATTTCTGCTTACATTTACACACGAGTGTCATAGGCTGCTTAATCGGTGCGCTCTCGCTTACAAAGTAAGGAATGATGTCGGTAAGTGCCATTTCAATTGCACTTACATTATAAGTGGAGTTATAAGCTAGCCTGATGGCACTTCAATAAATGCAGGCAAATTATAATGTAATGCATGCCGATTACAGTCCGATTTGCACTTGTAAGGTAATGTTATGATATGGTACCACTAACCCTGATGATTTTGTAACTGAAAGTCTAATAATTTTGATTTTGTAACTGAAAGCTTAATAAAAAAAACCTAAATACGATTGAAAAAATACTTAATTAAAAATAAATAAATAAATAATAAATTGTATACTAAATATCACAACACAAATTCAGGTTTGAGATAAAATTGTGAAAAAATTATTAAATACGCATTTTTATCTCTACATTTTTTTTTGCAAAATATCTATTTTTGAGTTTTTTAAAACAATGCTTTTTTACGTGTTTCAATCGTAAAACCCAATTCCTTGACAGCATCTGCAAACAAACAAATAGAAATTTATCAGTATAAATACAAACATAAAAAGTGTAAACCAGTCGTGCCGAAAACCGCATCATGTAGATTATTATTAACTTAAAACAATTATTTTATTTACCAACTTTCAACAATGTCAACAACCACTTTGTTGCGCGATCAACTTTGAACTAACATCAATAATAGTGATACATACATATTTCTTGTTATTCATGTATTTTTTTTTCAAAGCCGCTATAACGGATTTTTTTATTTCTTCGCATTTTTTGAACATATTCACACGAACTAACTCTCCGCTTATATAGTAATCGGAGTTGTATTAAGTGGACGATATTTATTAGATTACACACGTATAAAATTCTAAGTACTTAAATCGCTCGCTTAGAATGTCATACTGATGTCATTGATTATAATCTAGGTACTTCGTTTCATTTATCACATTAATATGATGGAAATCATGGAAAGAAAATAGAGAGAGCGCGATACTTTTTTTCCAATTCAATACATTTACTATTAAATTATTATACAATGAAAATAACAATAAGTGGACAAATCTTAACCTAAAATACTATTCTCTAGGTTATTGCCATTGCGAATAAACCATTGAGACTTTACACGATATTTTACTTTAACAAAAGGTTAACATTTCAAATTTAAGAATTCATAATTTCATTTTTGTTTTTGATTAGTTTTAATTTAAAACAAGTCCAGCGTATCTCTTCATCTAAGGCGGTTATGACCTTCAAAATTTAGTAGTTCTCGAGCCACGATGTTTGGATGATTCAATAGTTTTCCCACGTAACACCGGCAATATTTTTCAATTTCCTCTGTTACTGTTGGCATGTTTAGATCCTTATGGATGTTAGCGCTTCTTATATACCATGGTGCACCTGTCATTAAACGAAAAATATTCGATTGTCTTCTTTGTAAGTTGCATACATTTGAAGCGCACGCTGTAACTCAGAGCTGGATAGCGTTTCTTATATACCATGGTGCACCTGTAATTAAACGAAGAATATTCGATTGTCTTCTTTGTAATTTGCATACATTTGAAGCGCACGCTGTACCCCAGAGCTGGATACCATATGTCCAAATGGGCTTCAATACTGTTTTGTATAAAAGAACTTTATACTCTTGATCTAGGGCAGATCTTTGGCTGATAAGCCACTGAAGTTGATTAGTTTTGAGTTACTTTAGAGTCTATGTGGCTCGACCACTTCAAACGCCGATCTAAATGGATTCCAAGATATTTTACATATTTCTTATGGGGAATCTGTGAATTGAAAATAGAAATTGGAGGAGTTGTATCCCTTCGTAGGGTAAAAGTAACATGAGTACACTTTGAGGCATTCACAATTATGCCCCATTTTTTTAACCATTCTTCTAGGATTCGGACATGAGACATGATCGGACGCAACTGAAGGGTTTTTGTGAGTACTGACGAACGCAGCATCGTCCGCAAAAGTAGACGTGTGCGTAAAGTTGGTTATGGGCATATCTGCCGTAAAAATAAAGTACAGTATAGGGCCAAGAATGCTCCCCTGTGGAACACCGGCATTTATTTTCTTAGGGCCAGCAAAAATGCCATTTGATTTAACTTGAAAAGACCGGCTAGTCAAATAACTCCTGAACAGTTTATGCGTGTTGATTGGCAGAAGGTCGCATGTTTTGTACGAAAGTCCTTCGTGCCAGACTTTGTCAAATGCTTGGGAAATATCTATGAATAACGCCGAACAATATTCTTTATTCTCAAAAGCTCTTTTGATGCAGCTTACGATACGGTGTACCTGTTCTATAGTATTATGACTTTTTCTAAAACCAAATTGATGGTCAGGTTTAATATTGTGAGAAATTATATGACGTGTGATTTTCTTCATGAGAATGGACTCAATCATTTTTGAAAGTATCGATAGTAAGCTTCGCTATCGCCCTAGGATTTGACGTTAGTTGGATCTTTGCCTGGTTTCGGTATCATCACGATTTCTGACCTCTTCCAAGATAGAGGGAAGTAACCTACACGGAGAATTGCATTGAATAAAAATAACACAATTTTCAAGACTGAAAAGGGAAGTTATTTAATCATTTTCGCTGTTATACCATCTCCTCCGCCCGATTTTATTTCTAGCTTGATTGGGCCAGGAATTATATCACCTATCACGGTCTGATAGATTGGGCGAGGAATTAAATCATCTATCACGGGCGGATAGATTGGGCGTGGAGTTATGTCGTCTATCACGGGCGGATAGATTGGGCGATAAGTTATGTCATCTATCACGAGCTGATAGATTGAAGAGGAATTGAGTCATTTATCCTGGGCGGATAAATTGGGTGAGAAATTATATCATCTATCACGGGCGGATAGATTGGGCGAGGAATTATGTCATTTATCACGGGCGGATAGGTTTCAGATGTATCACTGTTGGGTGTAAAAACGGACTCGAGGTAGTTTGAGAATTCATTTACTTTCTCTTCTGTGCTTTTTGCCCAATTCCCAATTTCAAGGCGAAGTAGGGATTCATGCGCAACAGGGCCTCGCATATTTTTTGTGGCCTTCCAGAGACTATAATCTGTTTTCTGGGTTGGATCTAGAGATTGCATATATATCATTAGATCTCTTTCCTGAGCTGATTTTAGGGCTGATTTTAATCTCTTCTGGCAATTTTTTAGTTTATTTCTCAGTGCTGGGGAGCGATATTGTTGCCACTCTCTTCTAACGCTTTTTTTTTATTGATTAACGCTTGAATGCCTGTTGGATTATTTGAGTTATCTCTTTTGAATGCGCTTTTTCGAGTAGCCACTTTAACAGCACTGTTTACAACGTCTGTGAATAGGTTTACCGCGGCTTCAATTTCATCCGTTGCACGTAACGATGCACCATCGGATAGGTGTGAGCTAACGTATTCTTTATATTTTAGTCAGATGGTATACTTATTGGGCAAATTGTCACACCCATTTTTATGATTGTTGTAAAGCAGTGTCAAAATGGTAGTCGAATGATCCGATGATAGATCAAGTGATGACATAGAGATAATTGTTCACGCCTTATATTTTTTATTATAGCGAAATCAATAAGGTCTGGCGCTTCATTCAGATCTGAGGGCCGCTCGAAGCTACATCTAGTTTAGCAGATGTTATGGCTTTAAGTAGTTGTCTACATTTTGGAGTAGTGAGGCGAGAGCCCCAAAATGTGTGCTTGGTATTGTAGTCACCTGCTACCAAAAACTTTGTGCCAAGAGTGGAGAAGAACTCAATGAATTGATCTTTGTTAATATTGTGCCTAGGGGGGCAATATATCGACGATATCACCAGATTTGTGCCTGTGATAACGTTAGAAGTTGCTTGTATATGCTCAGTCCTATATTCGGGCATATGATAATGTTTGATTTTATTTTGGACAATAAGAGTTGTACCACCACAGTCTCTCCCGCTAGGGTGTTTAGTATCGTATGTGGAATAACCACGTATCCTAAAACAATTTCGGGTTGAAAAATGCGTCTCAGAGACTAATAAAATATCAATGCAGTGGTTTCGGAGAAAATTTTCTACCTCATTTCTGTGTTGGCTCAGGCCGTTTGCATTCCAATAACAAATTCTCATTGGATTTATTTTTGATCTAACACGAGTTGCATAAGCATACTTTGATTTCTCATCATTTCTTGCATCGTGCTTTGCATATTCAACATGAATGAATTCATAGTTTCTATTAATTTTACTATTGAGTTTTCGAGAGGAAATTGAGGGGGTAACGAATTAACATTTCTTGTCATACGGGCGTATGACATATTTGGATCAATTGTGTTCTTTGGGATTCGGTTTACGTTTGGGTCGCTAGAACTAGCATTTTCCGTAGCAGATACGATCTTAAGCCTAGGAAAGGCGATGAAATATAGCTTGCATATATTGGAGTTTTATTAACATTGTTTGTTTTTTTCATGTGCTTATAGACAGGGCAACCCCTGTAGTTTGCTGTATGGTTTTCACCGCAGTTGCTACATTTTTTTACGCCAGTATCTGTTCTTGGATAGGGACAGTCGAAGGACTTGTGCACATCGCCATATCTGACACAAACCGCCGGTAATTTACAGTATGCCTTGATGTGTCCAAATTCTTGACAATTTGTACATTGGGGAGGATCGTTTTAAAGGTTCCTCGACTCGAATTATATGGTTGCACAAATATCTCAGGTCGTAAATAGGATGAGGTGCTCCTTTTTTCTTTATTTGCGTTCAACCAAACGTTAGTTCAACCTTAAACATGGGCTGAAGAATTTTCTTTTTATTTATAATGTTTATTATGGATTTTACTTCGTAACCCTCTTTAGCAAGTTCATCGATAATTTCAGCTGTTGAAAATGTACTATCAATACCCTTAATTACTACCACAAGACCTTTCTAACTCTTAAGCTGGTAAGTGTAGTAATTCTTTTTTTCTAGATCGAGCAACCCAACCACCTTTCTATAAAACACTTCGGTGTATGTCTGAATTTTAGTTTCGTATACATTGCCTCTACGAAGTGAAGCAACATAGAAGTTTTCTTTGCCTACACGGGGCAAAATCGCCTTTTTTGATATGTTTGAATCGAAACAAAATATATTTGGAACACAAATTTTTAAATGTTATATATTTCTGAGTAAATAAATTTTATTTGAAAATCAATAAAACTTACTTAGAACGCATATATTAATATATTACAGCAAAATATATTTGCAAACTAATTTTCTCAAATAAAATATGTATTTATATACAAATAAGATTATTGTTTAGGAATATATTCAAATGTATTAATTTAAAAACGATTTTCAAATCTTTGGTGAATTTTTCTAATTTCCTTTTTAATTTTTCCTTCGTTTCGAATTATTTCTCCCAGTTAAAAATTCCATTAGCAGCATGTTTTAAGGGACTCATTTTAAATTTCCGAGTACTTCATGTTAGCGTTTGTTGACAATCCTTCGAGTAAATTATTGTTATCCAGAATTATACGATTTCAATTTACGAACATTAAACATTTCTAAAAAATTATCATTAAATTGCTGTAAAAACTTAACACAATTAAGGTTCGATATATTTTTGGAAAACTTAAATTTAAATAAATCTTTGTTTCGGAATTAATAATCCAAAATAAAAAGCATTAGGGTGGAAACAAGGATTTGTTTAGAACAACGTCTTCCCAAATATATAATTTTTGTGTGTACCAATTATAATATATTTAGAGTGTACCATAAACATATATATGTTTCAAGCCTAATATGTTTGGGACAATATACTACAGAAGCGATTTTTTTTCAGGGTGTACAGAAAGTAACGCAACAACAACGCCTAGAAGAGATGACAGCCTCTTTTTAACCGCCAAAACCCCAAACAGTGCGCGCTCTTTCTCACCGCATATATATGTTTAGGGTAGACTCTAAGTATGTAATATTTGGTACACACAAAAATTATGTATTTGGGAAGATGTTGTTCTAAACAAATATTTGTTTACATCCCAATGTGGCTGCTAATTGTGAAACAGATATTTATTTGCATTTAAGTATTCATGAAATACATAAATTGTGTAAAATTTTTCAGTAATTCAAAGTTAAATTTTTAGAAATTTTTAATGTTCGTAAAAAAAATAGTAATTAAAATCATATAATCTTGGATCAATATAAAGTACTAAATGATTGACAACTAATGATGGCTTGGAATACTCAGAAATTTGAAATGATTGATTTAAAACAGAAGGTAATGCTGCATATGGTATCATAACTGGGAGGTACAATTCGAAACCCAAGAAAAATTGAAACTGAAATTTGAAAAACTTTGGAAATCTTTTTTAAATAATATATATTTGGAAAAAATCCTAAATAATAATTTTATTTGTATTAAAACACATATTTTATTTGAGAAATTTAGTTTGCAAATTTAATTTGTTGTAATATATTAATATATGCGTTCCAAATATATTTTATTGATTTTCAAATAAAATTTATTTGCTAAGAAATATATAATATTTAAAAATTTGTGTTCCAAATATATTTTCTTTCGATTCAAACATATCAAAAAGGCGATTTTGCCCCATGTAGGTGTCACAGAAATATACGCATTTCTACCATTAAGACTTAACCGCCTCTCAACAGAGGAAGTGAGAGACATCCTTTGTTTATTTATGAACAACCAACACAGCAAGCACTATGATTTTTAACTTGATTATTTTTCTTGCAAAAAGTTACACTTTAGCAATAAACTTTAACACAGAATTATAACCAAATCACTTGTTAATAGCGTCAAACTTGCGTTATATACTTTAACAGGATTAATCCCAAAGAAAATAATTTTTTAATAGAATTATTGTGAGAGCCACTATAAACACGTCTGTACGCAACTATGGTGCCAGATCCCTATCAACATAGAGACTTGAATGGCTTCCCGCTGTTTACAGCGTAAACATGCACATACTTTTTTTCTTATTCTTAGGTGCTCTATCGAAACATGACGTCAGATCGAGGGGCTTCGGATGTTATATTCTCCGTCATTACCCTTTTTCAAAAAATTCGTATAATTCGGTTAAAAATTAAAGAAAATACTTTCGATAATAGAGTAGCTATTCTTAATGGATTCTGCAAAAAACTTCAATTCCAAAACTTATGTCGAAATTGGCCCGTAATAATAAAATTATTGTTTAGGAGTTTCTCCAAATATATATTTTCAAATAAATATTTAAAACTTTGCCAACTTTTCCGAATATTAGTTTTAACTTTTACTTGATTTCCATATGTAAAATTAACTTTTTGTTTTAAATTGACAACTAATGATGGCTTGGAATACTCAGAAATTTGAAATGATTGATTTAAAACAGAAGGTAATGCTGCATATGGTATCATAACTGGGAGGTACAATTCGAAACCCAAGAAAAATTGAAACTGAAATTTGAAAAACTTTGGAAATCTTTTTTAAATAATATATATTTGGAAAAAATCCTAAATAATAATTTTATTTGTATTAAAACACATATTTTATTTGAGAAATTTAGTTTGCAAATTTAATTTGTTGTAATATATTAATATATGCGTTCCAAATATATTTTATTGATTTTCAAATAAAATTTATTTGCTAAGAAATATATAATATTTAAAAATTTGTGTTCCAAATATATTTTCTTTCGATTCAAACATATCAAAAAGGCGATTTTGCCCCATGTAGGTGTCACAGAAATATACGCATTTCTACCATTAAGACTTAACCGCCTCTCAACAGAGGAAGTGAGAGACATCCTTTGTTTATTTATGAACAACCAACACAGCAAGCACTATGATTTTTAACTTGATTATTTTTCTTGCAAAAAGTTACACTTTAGCAATAAACTTTAACACAGAATTATAACCAAATCACTTGTTAATAGCGTCAAACTTGCGTTATATACTTTAACAGGATTAATCCCAAAGAAAATAATTTTTTAATAGAATTATTGTGAGAGCCACTATAAACACGTCTGTACGCAACTATGGTGCCAGATCCCTATCAACATAGAGACTTGAATGGCTTCCCGCTGTTTACAGCGTAAACATGCACATACTTTTTTTCTTATTCTTAGGTGCTCTATCGAAACATGACGTCAGATCGAGGGGCTTCGGATGTTATATTCTCCGTCATTACCCTTTTTCAAAAAATTCGTATAATTCGGTTAAAAATTAAAGAAAATACTTTCGATAATAGAGTAGCTATTCTTAATGGATTCTGCAAAAAACTTCAATTCCAAAACTTATGTCGAAATTGGCCCGTAATAATAAAATTATTGTTTAGGAGTTTCTCCAAATATATATTTTCAAATAAATATTTAAAACTTTGCCAACTTTTCCGAATATCAGTTTTAACTTTTACTTGATTTCCATATGTAAAATTAACTTTTTGTTTTAAAAATTTCTTTAGAACGACATCCTCCCAAACATATAATATTTCTGTTTGCCAAATATTATATATTTGGAGTAAACTCAAAACATATATATGTTTTAAGCGGTATATATTCGGGACAACATACTTCAGAAGCGATTTTTTTCAGCGTGTACATATTCTTTGGAAAACACAACACATGAAAAATGTCCAGATGTTGTACTAATGAACCCCTTATCACTATTTTGTTGTGCACTTCCGATCCATATATGTATGTCCAATATTAGACAAAAATGGAAAGCTAACTCTGTTAAATTAGACGAGAAGCTACACAGCTTTTATTTAGAAGAAATATTTACTAACATTATTTGATTTGGTTTTTGTATGAAGAAATACTTATGTACATATGTAGGTAACAATTTGTTCTGGATTTAAAAATTATGTAAATTAATCAATATTTATTTTAAAAATTTTCAATAAAACTTGATATAAAAAAATAATATCAAAAAGTTGTTAACTAAAATAACAAAATCTTGTTTCATTAAAACTTTTCTTACTTCATAGCTGAATTTTAACAAATATCAGATAACTTTTACGTTTGCGCCTTAATAAACTACACTGGCAAAATCACTTTGTTTGAATATAAAGAAAATATATTTGGAAGAAAAATTTTTGAATATTACATATTTGTGAGCAAATACATTTATTTTGAAAATCAATAACATTTATTTGAACGTAATGTAGTACGAGTATATTACAACAAAATATATTTGCAAACTAATTTTCTCAAATAAAATATGTGTTTATATACAAATAAAATTACTGTTTAATAATTTCTTGAAATATATTTTGTTTAAAAAAGATTTTCAAAACTTTGAAGATTTTTGGAATTTATTTTTAATTTTTATTGATTTCGAGTTATACCTTACAATTTAAAATAAGTAGCAATAATATTTGTCCTAAAGTACTAATTTGTAATTTGTATTTATTCCAAGTTATTATTTGCTGTCAATTTATTAAGTAATATATCATTGTGCAATATTATACCATTTCAATTATAAAGGTAGTTTCAAACAGTTAAAATTTCTGAAAACATAACGTTGAATTTCAGTAAAACAAAAAACTCGTCTAAAAATTATGGTGTTAATATTTTTTCTGAATTCTTATATGCAAATAAATAATAATTCCAAATAAAAAATATTAGGACGGAAACAAAAATTTGTTTAGAACAACATCTTCCTAAATATATAATGTTTTGTATGTGCCAAATATAATATAAGATTTTTCAGTTAAAAAGGTACGACTCAAAATAATACCACTATTTATATACAAACTTTTTTCAGTAAAAGAGTAATAACTCAAAAGGGTTGTTATTTTTCTATAATCAACAAAAAATAGCGTTTTTAATTTTTCTGATATTTTCCTACAACGACATAATTTTTTTTGTAATATATCAATAATATTAACGGAAACAGTTTTTGGCCTCTACCAATTTTTTTTTTAAATTTTGAGTTGTTACCCTTTGTGAAACAGGTGCGGTATATCAATTTCAAAACATAGCTCATATAGGCTAGGTCACGCCCATTGGACCGATCCCAAGTATACATAAAATTACAGTAGTCTCGCTAACAAATTGTTCCAAATATATCAATTTCAAAACTTGGCCCACAACGCCCATTGGACAAATCACGCAGACTGCTACCAGATACATTTTCACAAAATTACAGCACACTCACTAACAAATTGTGCAAGATATTTAATTTCAAAATTTGGCTTACATGTGCGTGGCCAAGCCAATTGGTCCGACCCCGCCCATTTATGGACCAATTACGAAGACTGCCATCAAATGCATATACACAAAATACATACACCCTCGCTAACCAATCTGTTCAAAATATATTATTTTCAAAATATGGCTCATATGGGCGGGGTGACGCCCAGTAGTCCGATCTCGCCCATTTTTGAACCAAGCACGTACACTACCACCAGATACATGCACACAATTATAGCACTCTCGCTGACAAATTGTTTAAGATATTTCAATTGCAAACCTGAGATGAAGTGAGCGGGGCTGGGTCCGATACCGCCCACTTTTGGACACATCACATAAACTGCCACTAAATGTAAACACACAAATTTCAGCACTCTAGCTTAAAATTTTTCTTAATATCAAAACTTGGCTCATATCGATACCTCCATTCTAAACTATCCTAAGTTACAAAAGGTAGTTTTTCAGGAGAGGCGGTGAAAGTTTGATGATTTTTTTTTTTAATTTGAGTGGATTTTCTTTGTAATGGAGAACGAATGACCTGTACTGTTTTGTGAATAACTTTTGATTGGGTTGACGTATAAACACCATATTTTGACTAAATATAATTTGGAATAATTAGAAGTTAAAACATGCAAAGTTAAGTCAAATCAAGTACCCTATTTTCATGTACGTTCTGTGAACATTTTAAGATGATGGATCCCACCGTTTTGGTTTCTATATCGTGCAAACAAACCAACAAATATACACCCATCCTCTTTTATACACGCTGAAAAAAAATCGCAACTGTAATATATTGTCCCAAATATATTCTGCTTGAAACATATACATATATGTTCAGAATACATTCGAAATATATAATATTTGGAACTCACAAATATTCTATATTTGGGAAGTTGATGTTCTAAGAAAATCCTTGTTTCCGTCCTATTATTTTTTTATTTGGGACTATTAATTCCGAAACAAAGATTTATTTGCATTCAAAAATTCTGAAAATATTTGTACATTGATTGTATGCCAAGTTTAAAGTTTTTCAGTAATTTAATTAAAAATTTTAGTAAAATATACGTGGTTGCTTTAAGTTTTTCAGTAATTCAAAGTCAACTTTTAAGAAATTGTTAATGTTCTCAAAAGTCCGTTATAATTTAAATCGTATAATCTTAAATTGACAACAAATGGTAACTAAAATTAAAAAATTGGTTCTTTTAACAAAAGTTAATGCGACATATACCATTTTCAACTGCACGATATAATTCGAAATCCAGGAAAATTTAAAACTAAAAATGGAAAAAGACAACAAAGCTTTTAAATTCTTTCTTAAATAAATTTTTTTCGCGAAATTCCTATATAATAATTTTATTTGTATTTAAACACGTATTTTATTTGAGAAAATTAGTTCTCAAAAATATCTTGATGTAATATATTAACTTAAGCGCACCAAATAAAGTTTCTTGATTTTCAAATAAAATGTATTGGTTCATAAATACATAATATTTAAAATTTTATGTTCCAAATATATTTTCTTTGAACTCAAACATATTAAAAAAGACGATTTCCCCACGTGTATATCGTTCATTTCATGTCAAACTGAACGATTTTTCGAAAAAATCTGGTCGACATTCCCGATTCTCTTGAAATTTTGTATATGCGTTTTACTATGGAAGTGAATCATCTTGTTATTATTATTTATTCCTTTTTACTCCATTGAGGAGCATAGGGCCACAACAAAGTTATTCCATTCATATCTGTTAAATGCTAAGGCCCTCATTCATAAAAATTTAATGAAGGTTTGAAGAACGCTTTAACACTGCTAAAGCATTCCTCAAACCTTCTTTAACTTTTTGTGAATAAGGCCCTAAATACTTTATTTCACTCCAGCTTCGACCCAGACTTGTAGCCTTCGCCTCCACGGATCTTCTCGAAGTGTTTGCAGGCCTACCTCTTCTGCGACTACCTTGCGGGTTCCATTCCAGCGCCTGTTTTGCAACATCGCACAGTGGGCTAAAATGGAAAAAATGGACATAATTCTGCCATTTCAAAACCACTTATCGTATGGCGATGAGTGGAGTGTATACAAGAGGTGTTACAGAGTTTAAGTTCGGAACTTGGGCCCCCTATCTCATACAGGGGCGGAGCTACAGGGCCCTAAAGTTGACCACCTCGGGTATACAAAATATTCATCGGCTTCTAACTTTTGAATGGAGTGTACGGCTTTAGTGCCGTTACTCCTAGACCAGACCTACAATAATCATTTTATAGGTTGAAGATATCTTTAATAGTTTCTGAGATATTTGGATTTTAAATTTGAATTTTTCATTTTTTCGCCGACTTTGCCTTCGAGTTTAGCCAATATCTCAGTCAATAGTTTACCGATTTTTTTCGCGTGTTTTTTTGTTTTTTATAGATTGCCAATAAAATTTATAATATCATGAAAAAAAGAATCGATAAGATATGTGAAGAAATAAGAAAGTTATGGCCCTATAAAGTCAATTTTTTTAAAAAAATCATTTTTGGAGATTTTTTTGGCGAAAAAAGTCCAATTCGTATTTAGGTCTTGTAAAAAAGTTTGTTACACAAAGTATATCAAATTTATACTCATTTTAAAGGAGGCGTTTCACAGAATCTGCTAGAATCCGAAGCCAAAATTTTAATTGGTGTGGTTGCCACTCTTCTCCGATTTGGACCTTTTTTTACATAAATTTCAAAAGTTTGATCGATTTTCTCCAATCACAAAGCTAAATTGTTAAATTTTTCTTTTTATTTATTTGTATTAGGGTGTAACAAAATCGACTGCAAAGGGAATCCCGAGCGCGGCTTTTCATATCGAAGATATAGGACTAAAAGTAAAAAATACCATTTTTGGGAATTTTTGATGTATTTTTTGGGAATTGAGGGATTTTCCATTGGAAATTTCCACATGTTGCGTTTGATTATTATTTCTAATATCAAAATAAAGAACTTTAAAAAAAATTCATCGAAATATATACATTTTTAAGAATTTTATGACGTATTTACGTTTCTGTCTATATGCAAAATATTTTTTTTAATTGTACCCTACACCACATTGAGGTACAGGGTATTATAACTTTGTGCATTTGTTTGTAACACCCAAAAGGAACCGAAATAGACCCATCGTTTATCATATCGATCGACTCAGAATCATTTTCTGAGTTGATTTAGCTATGTCCGTCGTCTGTCTGTCCGTCTGTCTGTGCATGTATTCTTGTAATCAAAGTACAGGTCTCAATTATGGTCCGATCTCGACGAAACTTTACACATATTTTTTTTGGCCCAAGGACGATCCCTATTGAATTTGGCTAAAATCGGTTCAGATTTAGATATAGCCCCCATATATATGTTAGCCCCGATTTGACATGTAAGCGCTGTAAAAACTTTATTTTATATCCGATCAGTATGAAATTCGGCAGAAAGAGGTTTCTTATTATATGAATGCACACTGTTAAATTCGGAGAAAATCGGTTCAGATTTAGATATAGCCCCCGTATACCCTCGTATATGTTAACCCCGATTTGATATGTAAGCGCTGTAAAAATTTTATTTTATATCCGATCAGTGCGAAATTCTGCAAAATAAAAAACAGTTTAGATTTCTGAAATTTTTTAGTAAAAATGATGTTATATAGAATCTGAGGAAAACACCAGATTAAAATTCACAGTATCAGCTCAGATTATATATTACTACATGTCTATATATATTTCATATATATATATGAGTCATTCCACGCCAAACGGGACGATTTTTGACATCACTATTTTTGATTGCTTCGAAATTTTGTGTATGCATTATTTACCTAAAAATATCTTATATTGGCCTAGATTTTAAAGTAATTTATTAATATTTTAATCTTAAGAATGGACAACAAAAACGACGGTTACGTTAATGGCATATAAGTTCTTATTTATTTTTTTAAACAATTTGATAATGTTGGTAATAGTTTTGTTTAAAAACACAAAGAAGAACTTATATGCCATTAACGTAACCGTCGTTTTTGTTGTCCATTCTTAAGATTAAAATATTAATAAATTACTTTAAAATGCCCAAATAATATAGTATTATTTTCCTCTATCTCGTCTGGCCATAATAATGATTGTATATAAAATTTTGATTTCTTAAATGTTCAATAGGCATTTATTTTTAAACATGCGCTATTGGGTATTTTATCTTAGAACAGCAAACATTTTGAAACTTTAACCCATATTTTATTTGTATTAAAGAATTTACTGTATTTAAAGACATTCGATTCCTAACATTGTTCTTGAAGAAATTCGTAACGCTCAGTTGGAAAATAAAGACACAAATCATATAAGAACATATGGAGAAACAAAAACGAAAGCGACATCGTTTTTACATTCTATGTGCTCTAAAAGAGTGCGACGATACGTTGCGTAAAATACATAACGTGTGTATAAGGCAAAGCTTTCTAGCGATCCTTAGTCAGCTGCTGCAAGCCGACTCATAGATCAGTATGCTGAGCCCATCACCCTGGTGATGGCCTCATGTTGTACCCCCAGAAACGCTCTCATCAAATGTGAAACTGTAACTAATTCGAGCGACAAACTTTTCCACACCATAAATTGGTTTTGCGATGGGCCAATAACACAGGTATACACACATATTGGTGCCGATACTTTTTGAACTGTAATTTCGACCTCCTGAATACGAATCTGCAGTCGGTTTTTGCCTAGCAGTTCCCGTTTTCATGCTATGGGGTAGGGTGTTGCAAACATGACACCACTTAGAAATACCCAAAATAATTGTGAAAAGAAGAAAGCAAAACATTTTTTGTGTGTATTTTCTGTCGTGTATTCACCACATATATAACAAAATTGCTCGGGATGATTTACACAGATTCTGTGGCTAAACGACATTTTCGAAAATTAGCTCTCAATAACTTACAGTATTAGTAATAAGAAGATGAGATTATTTTACTGCAATTCCTTATCATAAATATAAAATAAGATAGAAAATTAACACTACCTGTAACAGAGAAGAAAATTGTGTAAACACACGTTTGTTACGTGTATATCAGAAAAGCATATGCACTTTTTAAATACATAGCAGGGTAAATTGGATATTTCTGTAACTAAAAAACTAGAACTGCTAGGGAAAAATGGTATTCAGTTTTGAAATCCGCGTTAAAAGTACAAATAAAAACAGCTGCAAAACTCAAGGCACCAAAAAATGATTTCTTTTTTGTAGACCTGTGTAATCCATTCTAGTAAAAAAGATTATTAATAAAACGTCAACGTTAAAGACCCTCCTACGATAACGGCCTTCGCATTTAAATAACGGATAGTGATTGGAACATGGAACTTCAGAACACTCCCGGAGATGTCACGATTAGAATAAGTTCGCAGAGAAATGAACATGTACAACATAGACATTCATGGCCTAAGCGAGATCAGATGGCTAAACAGCGGATCAAAGTATCTACCACAAGGTTATAGAATAATATATTCTGAGCTGTATCAGATCGCCCTTTAGTAGCCCGAGTCAACAAAAAATTTCGCAAAATGACAATAAAACAATGCTATGCACAAACCGAACCGGATGATAACACGAACAAAGACGTTTTCTACCAATAACTTTAAGCTACGCTAAGTTCTGTACCAACTTGTGACATTAAAATACTCATTGGCGATTTCAATGCGAAGGTAGGCAATGATAACAACAATCTACAGGCGGTTATGGGCAATCAAGGGCTTGGACCAAATATAAACAATAAGGGTGATAGACTTGTAGATCTGTGCGCTCGTCACCCTCGCTTCATTGAAGGTACGAGTACTAAGTTGGTGAGGATTTGAGGATGGTATCACAAGGAATCAGATCGATCACATTATAGTCATCAAACATTTTTGTGGGTGCTTACTTGACGTGAAAGCTCAGCGAGGAGCTGATGTCGATAGTGACCACCATCTACTAGTCGGGAAATTTAAACTTCGTCCGGCGGCTACATCGATAAAAGACCGCAAAGTTAAATACAATCTAGCTCTTCTCCAGAATTCGGAAATTGCACAGATGTATAGCAGCGAAATTACCAACAGTCTGAACCCGAATGTAGAACAAATTTGAGAAACCATAACACATGCGTGCAAATGTAGTGCCGAAACAGTTTTTGGCATACGCAAACATGCCTTAAAACCCTGGATTAGGAATGAATCCTGGAATGAGATTAAAACTCTCAGAAAAAATTAAAATCGCCGCAACAAGAGCTAAAACAGCGGCAACAAAAGCCGCTGCCAAAATCCAATATCGAACATCAGCAAACAAGGTAAAACGATTAGTGCGTGCTGATCGCGAGGAATACTGCAACGACATAGCAACAGATGCAGAAAAAAGTCCAAATATTGGTAATTTGAGAGGGGTCTACTTATATGTATATCGCCATAAATCGCCTAAGCGGAAAGCCCAAGCCCAACATCGCTGTCATAAAAGACCGAGATTACTGCGACATTGCGAAAACGGTCAGCAATATGAGCGATGGAAAACAGCGGTGTTTTTCAGCAACACCGCCATAACTATTTCTGATGCAGATATGTCCAGCTACACCATTGGCAGACGCAATCAAAGACGCGACATCACCACATCGTCATTAATCGAAATCATATCTGCACTCTGTAATTTAATAAAACAACAAAGCTGCCGGACCTGGTGCAATTCCAGCTGAGATACTTAAGTATGGGGCAACACCAATAGAGCAGGTAGTCATGCCAATAATAGGGGAGACTAGGTCAAACGACAGCATTCTGCCCAATTGGTCTGAAATAATTTTAACCATCTCAAAAAAAGGAGACATCAGTGCAAATATTTGGGTGGAATAACTGTTCTAAATGCCATCCAAAAAAGAGTCGCCCAAATTATGATACTCACGCCAATAATATGGAAGGCTTGGTCAAACGACTGCATCCTGCCCAAATGGAAGTTTGGAGTAATTATAATCATCCCAAAAAAGGAGAACTCACACAGTGCAAATACTGGGGAAGAATAACTCTTCCAAATCCCATTCAAAAAAGAACGGCCCAAATAATACCTCGAAGAATCTTACCAGTAGTAGACACTATCCTACGGAAAGAGAAAGCGGTTTTTGGACGCGGCGGCTCATGCTCCGATCACGTAAATACTTTACGTATTAACATCGAACATTCGATGGAGTTTAATAGCCAGCTATACATTGACTTTAAACGGCAATTAGACACAATTTCGCGCCCGGCACTGTGGTCACCGCTCTGCAGAAAATGCATGCCCGATAAAATCATCAGAATTATTCGTAAGCTACATCACAACGCGGAATTGAGAGTGAGGTTTAACGGTAAGGAAATCAAATATGTTACCACAAACAACGGTGTTAGACAAGGCTGCGTCTTATCTGCCACATTGTTCCTGATAGTACTCGACAGCACCACAGGGTATACGGTGGAATCTGCAGGAATTTCGAAACGACATCGACTACGCAGATGATTTATGCCTCTTCTCACACCGTTTTGCTGAAATCGAAGCGAAACTTCACCATTTCTCCATAAACTCCAGCAAAGCTGGTTTAAAAATCAATCTCAAGAAAACTAAACTTATGCGAATCGGCACCAGCAACACAACATCACTGACAGTTAATGGTATTCCTATTACTGACGTTACATCTTTCTCATACCTAGGTCCTAGGCAGTAACATCACAACAGATGGCGGAACAGGTGCAGACACAACCAGTCGAATAAATAAGGGCAGATTAGCTTTTCGTGGGCTGCACAAAATATGGCGCTGTATTTCAGAGCACACAACACTGACAATTTTGAACACCAGCGTAATGTTAGCTCTGCTATATAGCTGCACAACTTGAAGCACCACGCAATACACCCAAAATAAACTACAAACATTTGTCAACCGCTGCCTCAGACAAATTCTTCGCATCAATGGCCCATTGAAGAAGAAATCAAAAGAGGTAAATGGTGCTGGATCGGTACTTAGAAGACCAAATGCGAATCCAACAACATGTCACGGAGTCAGGTCAAGGCCATCATGGTCAGCGATCGAAACAGGTGGAGAGAGGTTATTGACGACCTATGTTCAAATTGAATTTGTTGAATTTGTTTGTAACACCAAAAAGGAGAAGTGATACCCCCATTGTTTATTACACCGATCGACTTGTAATCACTTTCTGAGTCGATTTAGTTATGTCCGTCTGTCTGTAGATGTATTCTTGTAATCAAAGTACATGTCGCAATTTGTAGGTACTGTAGAAACTGTATTTTATATCAGATCAGTATGAAATCTTGCAGAGAGAATTTTTCTATTAAATGAATGAACACTGCCAAATTCGGGGAAAATCGGTTCAGATTGAGATATAGTCCCCATATATAGGGTGATCTAAGTAGAGATACTTTTTTCAATAGCCTTTTTTTGACATATCACGTGTGAGTCGTGTCATGCTGTCATGTTATTCTTGTTATGTATTGTTTGGCATTTCCGGTAGACACACGACCTTGACACCCATGAGCAATATTTTAGCTCTCGTTAAGAGCTATCTTTTTGCCATTGACCGATTCCCGATTCGACGTACCAGAATCATCGGTCCAAATTTCTTCAAAAATGATGCTGGTGAGAACGTATCCGTCAATGGCGACCGTTATCGTGCCATGATAACCGACGTGATCTCGGCGACATTTGGTTTCAACAAGACGGCGCCACTTCCCACACATCGCATCAATCAATGGATTTATTGAGAGAACACTTCGGTTAGCAGATAATTTCACGTTTTGGGCCGCTCGATTGGCCACCAAGAATGTGTGATAACACACCGTTAGACTTTTTCCTGTGGGGATATGTAAAGTCTAAAGTTTATGCGGACAAACCTGCTTCGATTCAGGCCATGGAGCAAAACAACACGCGTGTCATTCGCCAGTTACCAGTCGAAATGCTCGAACGAGTCATCGAAAATTGGACTCAGCGGATGGACCATCTGAGACGTAGCCGCGGCCAACATTTGATAGACATAATCTTCAAAAAATAAATGCCAAAAAATGGCCTTTCAAATGATAATAAACATTCCCCATTCAATATGAATTTTCTGTGTTTTTTTTTTCTTTAAAAAAGTAGGGAACCTCGAAATAGATCACGCTATATTTTCCTAGTTATACTGTTTTTCCTTTACTGTGCGAAAAGTGAGCTAAAAAAATTAAACACCCTTTCCATAGGTAATTATCACTAAATTGTATTTCTATGACCTTAATATTGATACTCGCATTTACCAGATGTTGTTTAAGTGATAGTGAAAATAATAATAAGAAGAAAAGAAAGAAGAAGGAAAGAAACACTTTACCTGGTATGTATAAATATATAAATAAATTTTTTACATTAAAAAAATTTGTATCCGATTTTGCTTATTTTATTTTAGAAGAATCCGAAGACAGTTATATTTTTGCCCCACAATACCTTCGTTCTCAAACAATAACCACAGAAGAAATCGATATTTATTGGAGGCAATGTGCTCAACTTCGGTTTAAACAAATACTAGCATCAAAGTCGACGGCGGCAATTCTAGAGTTATGGCCTGAGTATGCAAAACCGTTTGATACTCGACTGGTAGAAATTCGTTTATTTATTTGGTAATTTTAATAATTATATATAATTAGCTTCTTATCTTAATTTCAGATTGAAATTGATTTCTCATTAAAATTTCCAATGGCAAAGAGTATGAAAGAAAGATGGAATGATGTGGAAACAAAACTACTTTGCTTCCTAAAAAGTAAGATTTCGTGTGCGTTTGTTTTAAAAAAATTGGGCAATCCTAACATAGCTTCAAAACAAGGTAAATTATTATATAATATATAACGAAATAATTACTGAATTCTATTAATAAAGTATAACTTTTCTTAACTTACAGAATCGAAAATATTTGCTATGTTTTGGTTCCTACACCATCTCTTTTCTCCTCAGCAAAGAGTACAAGAAGATGAAACCGGAGCAAAGTTTCGGAAGAAGCACACAGTTATTGACTCGCAAGAGTCATTTGCAATTGCTGCCGACACGGAAGCTGAGTTAAATGCCAAACTCAATCTATTAAAACTCCAGAACCGAAATATCCAACCAAAGCTACTGATAGTCGGAGATATTACCAATATACAACACATACATATTTTCTTCGATGGTATAAAGTACCCATTCCTGACAACATTAGATGCTGTAAATATTTTCTTTCAAATATTCTTTGTATTCAATTTAGAATAACCCGAAGAATCAGACATTTTTTATAATTTCTTACAAGATTTTTTTTATGATCTCCCAACGAAAAAACGACATGCCAAAGTTGCAATAGTTAAGAACGAAATTTTGACTTTAGATGTATGTATAGTAGTGATTTATCTTTATTATTAGTTTGATATACCTTTATATATACGAGTATATGTATATTTGTAGAATACGAGTATATTTAAAACCATATTGCATATATTACACAATATTATATTTTTTGTTTACGTTTTTTATTGACTGAATAAAATTTATTTTTTGTGTGCCAGACTGAACTATTTTTAAATAAACACAAATAAAAAACATTTGCTTTCATTTTTTGGTGGTTTCAAGCTACTGACGGTAGTCAATTATGGCTGTAATCCAGTTGATTACCCTAATAATTGGTATTTTGGTGAAATATTGATTACATATATACTCATTTTAATTACATCGCTAATTGAATTTAGTGATATATATTGATTACTCTCTCATTCAATTCGATTAAGCATTTAATTGATACGATGTTAACATATTGATTAACACAATATTCATGTCAATTACAAGTATAATTGAATAATATAATACGTATTAAATATCAGCTCAATTGGATTGATTAAACGTTTGTTTGAAAATAAACCTATATTTCTATCACGTTTGTACTTGAGATAATTATTCAATTCATTAAATTTTTTTTAATTATCAAACTACAATTTTCATATTTGGATATAAAATTTTTTTCATTGGCACAAAATTGAATAAAAATACACTTGGAGTAACGAAATTCGTAATTGATATTAGTCTCCAGTTTTTTCTGTGAACGAGTCATCGAAAATTGGACTCAACGGATGGACCATCTGAGACGTAGCCGCGGCCATCATTTGATAGACATAATCTTCAAAAAATAAATGTAAAGAATGTTCTTTCAAATGATAATAAACATTCCCCATTCAATTTGAATTTTCTGTGTTTTTTTCTTTAAAAAAGTAGGGAACCTCGAAATGGATCATATGATACTCCCGATTTGACATGTAAGCGCTGTAGAATCCGTATTTTACAACCGATCTGTTTGAAATTCGGCAGAAAAAGTTTTCTTATAACGTGAATGAACACTACCAAATTCGAAGAAAATCCGTTCAGATTTAGATATAGCCCCCATATATATGTTCAACCCGATTTGACATGTAAGCGCTGTAGAACCCGTATTTTATATCCGATCAGTACGAAATTCAACAGATAGAGGTTTTACATATATTATTAAATGTATGAACGCTGCCAAATTCAGGGAAAATCGGTTCAGATTTAGATATTGCCCCTATATATATGTTTCACCCTATTTGACATATAAGCGCTGTAGAACTCGTATTTTAAATCCGATCAGTACTAAATTCAACAAAAAATCCGTTCAGATTTAGATATTGCCCCTCATATAGATGTTTCATCCGAATTAATATGTAAGCGCGGTAGAACCCGTATTTTATATCCGATTAGTACGAAATTCAACAGATAGAGTTTTTTATTACATGTATGAAAGCTGCCAAATTCAGGGAAAATCGGTTCAGATTTAGATATAGTTATATCCGATCAGTACGAAATTCGGCAGAGAGTGTTTTCTTATGAACACTGCCAAATTCTTATCACAATGCACATTTTCGCATTGTTAGGGAGGTGTAGGGTATTATATAGTCGGCCCGCCCGACTTTCTGTCTTTTCTTACTGGTTTTTTATTGAAAATCATGCTATATGTTGAGGTGTATCATAAGGTGATCCGAGAAGGAACATTCATTTGATACTCTCCACCTAGATATTCTTATTGAATCGCTATTAGATACTAAAGTTAAATCTATAACCTGTCCCCTGATTTTATTAAAGAATGTGGGTCTATTGCCCTTATTACAGATAACAAGATCAGTGGATAATAAGTATTCAAGAAGTGACTCATCTCGTTTGCTTATGTCTGTGCTGCCCCATATGGTATGGTGCGCGTTTACATCTCCTCCGAAGATTAGGTCGTGCCCTTTACTTCTACAACATCTTACCAGAGAAAGTACCTTATCTGAGGGGGATCGGCGGATTCATAAGGCAGGTACATGGATGCAAAAACCAGTATAGGTTTATCCTGGCGTTCCATTGCTACCACAGTAAGGTCTTCGTTGCTGTAGCGGGAGATCATTGTCAGAGTTATGTTTCTACAGGCTACGATACAGCTACCAATCTTACCCTCTGTTCGGGAAAATGAGCGTGAGATTACGTGACCTGAGACTGCGCACTTTGTTTCTCGCCAACCATGGTTCCTGTATAAGGGCCACGTCTATATTTTCTTTCCCCATTACTCTCAACAGCTCGTCCGACGCTGCTTCAGAGTGGTGTAGGTTTATTTGCACAACTTTTATGCCGCCCGGGGTTGCTGTCCTCTTCTTCCACGTTGGGGACGGACGTCCGGAGTCGGTTTAGTCCGAACTTGATGGTTCCGTTTGAGAGCCTCGGGAGATCTAAGGACACTGGACATATCTTGATCCAGAGGTCCTTTCCATCTCTCTTGTTTCTCGCTCGTCCTCGGACTATCTTCCCCAGTTTGTAGGCTCTTATTCTGCCTTTTGACGAGGCCCAGAATAACCTTATCCTCCAGGATTGGAGGTGGGACCCATACCTTTATAGTGGTCCAGCTGGGGATTTCGTCGATATGTGCTTATAACTTTTAAAGTTATTCAGATAATAAAAACTGTGAAAAACGTTTATGTTTGTGGTCTATCTAGTGCCATCAAGTTTTGCACCAAAATATCTACAATGGGTAAAATTGCCGTTTTTGATATGTTTGAATCGAAAGAAAATATATTATTTGCAACAAAAATGTTTAAATATTATGTATTTCTGAGGAAATAAATATGTTTGAAAATCAATAAAATTTATGTGGAATGCATATATTAATATGCAACAAATTATATTTGCAAACTAATTTTCTCAAATAAGATATGTGTTTATATAGAAATAAAGTTATTGTTTAGGAATTTCTCCAAATATATTTTGTTTAAAAAAGATTTGCAAATCCTGTCAGATTTTTCGAATTCCATTTTTAATTTTTCATTGATTTCGAGTTATACCTTACAGTTGTAACGGGAATTGAAAATTGCTTCGGTTTTCGCAATGGAGTGGTCAGATAATGAGAACCGTATCGCTGTTATATCGCTTTTTAAATATGGAATGAAAAAAACATTTTCAAAACGCTGTGCCCGTTTGGGATTAGTCTCATGTTCATCTACAGGTGCATAAAACTGTTTGAGGAGACTGGAGATGTCAAAGAAAACAGAAAATCGTGGCCCGTAAGATGAATATTACGCAATATTCTATGAGTCGAATTATCAAAAAAGACTTGAGACTTTCAAAGTCCACAATGGACACTTGTTGACTTCAGTTTTATAAAAAAAATAGGAGAGAAAAATGCAAATGCCTTTTGGAGTAGCACGCTGATAACTTGCACAACAAAAATCTTTTTCACATATGAAACAATATTTACCCTGCAAAAAAAATTCAACAAAACGAAGTGATATGGCGTCGTCTAAGGAAGCATTTCAAGAGATTCCACGGGTCGAACAGGTCCATCATACAGCTTCAATCGTGGTTTGATGGGGTCACTGACTTGTATTTCTGTAAACAAGGGGTCAAAACATTGGCCAAAAATTACCAAGAAACCGCTTTGGAAGCTGTTGTGAAACCTCTTAACCATTCCCTATTCCAAAACCAGGCATGGACTTTCCAATTGGATTATGCCCCGGCACATTCGACTAAAATGACCTAGATATGGCTTTAACATAATTTGCCAGCTTTAATTTCTTCTGATGAATGGCTCTCTGGCAACCCTGATTTAAACCCACTGTATTACAAATTGTGGACAGTTTTAGAGGACAAGGTCCGCCACAACAGATACCCCAACATCGATTCTCTTAAGACTGCTTTGATTTATGCTGTGGACACTTTCCCAAAGGGACGAGGTCTGTGTGACTTAAGGCATGTGTGAAGGCCAAAGGCGGACATTTCGAATGAGTGTATGTCAATAAATATATACAATAAATTTGATCCAAAAGGATTCGATACTTTTAATGGAACAGCATAAAATGTGTATAACATTATTTATGTCCCTACTAAGTACAATATATTTCGAGAGTACCGTAAACATTTGTTTACGGTACTCTTTCTATCATCCATAACATTCTTTATGATGTTTCCTTTAAGACGTATATAAAAATGTTATACTTCTTTAAATAACTTATTCCACAACCCAAAATACCACATATAACTTCTTCGCAAAAAATCAAATCTTTTGAAAATACAGGATTTTCCAACATGGGGTGTTATTTTGAATCACCCGGTATTTCGGTAGCTGTCACTTTTGAAGCTTTTATTCTTTGACAAGTAGAAACTACGTCATTACTAACAGGTAAAAGCGTTAAGTTCGGCCATGCCGAATCTTATACCCTTCATCATGGATAGCATGTGACCTCACAAAATAACTCAAACCTAAAGAAAATAACACCGAAAAACACCAAAAAAATGGGTTAGGCAAACGTAACCGTACGCCCCGTTACGTAACGGATCAGCTGACATATGGAAATCAGTTTAACGATTAGCCAAAAGAAACGAAACGTAAACGGACGTCTGAATCAGCTAACATTTGATTTGGACGGTACTTTTATGTGCATTTGCGAACAATATCAGCAAAGCAACGAAAAAAGAAGACATTTATGCGAAAATTTGAAATGGAATGATACTGGTATTAAATGATGACTGATACTGGTATTAAAGTTGTAAGCTGTTAACTTTTGGTGTAAAATAGTCCATATGTGTATGGGGTACCAAAAGGGGTGTGCCATTAACGGCCACTTTTCTCTAGACTCCAGGTACTATAAAAGCATTGCACTGTACAAAATTTCAAGTATTTGTATGCACTCAAGTTAAAAGCTGTTAACTTTTGGTACAAAAAGGTCCATTTGTGTGGGAGGTACCAAAAGAGGCTTGCCAATAACGCCCATTTTTCTCTGGACTCTAGGTACTATAAAAGCATTGCACTGTACAAAATTTCAAGTATTTGTATGCACTGGTACGGAAAAAGTGTAACACGTCGAAGGAGTGGCCTAAGACCCCAAGTATGTTCGGAGGAAATCCGTTTTGGGTCATTTTAAGTCGAATGAGCAATGTCCGCCCGTCTGTCTGTCTGTCTGTCTGTCTGTCTGCTGGCTGGTGCGCACGATAACTCTCGAAAAGAGTAACCGATTGACCTCAAATTTGGTTTGTGGTAATATTTTTTTCTATCTCCGGCTAAGTTCGAAGATGGGCCATATTGGTCCACTCCTTCTAGTACCTCCCCCACAAAGGGTTAAAATGTTGTGAAATATTGATTCTTTAATAACTGCTATACTACTTATTCGAATCTTTTGAAATTCCACACATAGTATTAGCTTATTAGTCGTTATCAACTCGAGAAAAATGGGCGAAGTCCCTTTTGGTACTTCCCACACAAATGCACCATTTTGCACCAAAAGTTAACAGCTTATAACATTAATAACAGTGTATAAAAATACTTGAAATTTTGTACAGTATTATGCTTTTATATTGCCTACAGTCCAGGGAAAAATGGGTGTTGTTGTCACGCCCCTTTTGGTACCTCCCACACAATGGTACCTTTTTGCACCAAAAGATAACAGCTTATAACATTAAAACCAGTGTATAAAAATACTTCAAATTTTGTACAGTGTAATGTTTTTATAGTGTCTATAGCCCTGTGAAAAATGGGCGTTATTGCCACGCCCCTCTTTGTACCTCCCACACAAAATGCCCAAATCATACCACAATTTAATGTCTCATAACGTTTATACCAGTGCACATAAATGCTTATAAGTCGGCACAGTGCAATGAATTTAAAGTATGTAATGTTCACCGAAAAATAGGTGTATTTGTTAAACCCGTTCTGGTACCTCCCATACAAACTAACAGACTAATTCGTGGAATTTTCAATATTACATTACTCACAAAGTGAGGGTATACCTTAGTCGGTTTACCCGACTGAAACTTTCGTACTTGTTTTTGGTAGAAAATGGTCCATTTGTGTGGGAGGTACCAAAAGGAGCGTGGCAATAATGCACATTTTTCACTGTATTGTAGGCACTATTAAACCATTACACTGTACAAAATTTCAGGTCTTTGTATGCACTGGAAATAAAGTTATAAGCTATTAACTTTTGGTTCAAAATTGTCCATTTGTGTGGGAGGTACCAAAAGGGGCTTGGCATCTTCGCCCATTCTTTTCGAGGTAATAGTGATGAATTAACTAATACTTTGTGTAGAATTTCAGAGGATTCAAATAAGTAGTATAGAAGTTATTAAATAATCAATATTTCACTAAATGTTAACCCTTTGTGGGGGAGGTACTAGAAGGAGTGGACCAATATGGCTCATCTTCGAACTTAGCCGGAGATAGAAGAAAATATGACCACATACCAAATTTGAAGTCAATCGGTTATTCCTTTCAAGAGTTATCGTGCGCACCAGCCAGCAGACAGACAGACAGACGGACGGACGGGCATTGCTCATTCGACTTAAAATGACCCAAAGCGGATATCCGCCAAACATGCTTAGGGTCTTAGGCCACTCCTTCGATGTGTTACACTTTTGGTTCGTAGCAAATGAAATATACCCTCCTCTCTAAGGTGAGGGGATAAATATAAATCGGCATTTTCAGAGCAAAACTGTATATTTTTCGTCTGTAAATTGGCCTAAGACCCACCCTCTAATCTGGAAAAATTGGTATTCGGCACTTCAAAAAAGATTGCGTTCTTTTTTTTTCTATTTGGGGCCTAGAATCCAACTATAAAGCTTGATCCTTTTTTCAAAAAGTCTTTAATTTTTTGACTGGAACACAAAATTTAAAAGACATTACAATTTGATCTAACGATGGACAAGATTAAATGCGATAAATTTGCCAATTGTGTAAACAATCTCACAGATTTCGAGAAGGGATACTCTGTAGAAAGCACCGAGGAGAACATACATTCACTGGAGATATTATTGTATTGAAAACAAGCTGCGAACACACTATAAGGATGCCCTCACAAGCTACGAACGAGTTTTGAGTGCTTTGAATGCAGAGATTTGGAGCCTTTCTGAGCAACAAATACCCAAACAGTCATCCAGGGATTCGGAGAAGAAAGAAGAGGTACCTGAACCAAACTTCACTCCAATTTCGAGATTACCACCGTGTGACACGGACACTTTTAAAGGAGGATACAATGCGTGGCCGACGCGATCTCTTTTCTGCGATATACATAAAAAATTAAAAGCTAAGTAATGTGGAAAACTCTTACATATTTTTGAAGACAGCAGGTGAGGTACAAGAAATAATCAGCAATGTTCCCTTAACAAATTATGGGTTCGAGTTGGCCTGGACGAATCCGATCGATCGATACGAGAATAAACGGATGCAAGTCAATGAGCGGCTGAAGATCGTTCTCAATTTTGCCGAATGTGACCTTTGATTTGAGTTCATCAATCCAGAAATTACAATGTACCTTAAACAGATGCATCATATTTCTGGAAACTCTGAAAATAGCAGTAAAGGATCGGGACCCGATCTTTAGGTTGAGGTTAGGGTGGCAGACTTATTTTTTTTATCAGCTCACATAGACCAGTTTAGGTCCCTAATGTTACCACGGGCTAAAATGCCCCTCGAAACCAACCGGTTTGATATACAAATTTATCAATAATACGACTATCGGTACCGGAAAGATTTGTTAGACTGCCTAGAAAGGTCGTCGTTTACTCAAAGCGGGACAGTCAATGCTCTCCACTTCATCCTCATCTCTACAGCTTCGCCGATAAAGCAGTGCCCCGTAAGAACTGATACTAACGTTGGGAATCATTTCCTCTCTAGTGCAAGGAGATATTTTGACCTTCTTAGGTCATACATTGGCCAGATTTGTCTAGCTACCCTGCAGGAGTCAATTTCCATCTTTCGTTGGACTGCCTAATCTTGCCTACGCCAAAGCTTGCACGTGGATAGAGGCGCACCAAAATATGCAAATTCTTCGAGAATTTGTGGGATATGGCCTCCAGATAATTGATGGCAGCCTGGCTGTCCGAGTAAATGACAACGCCAGTGTTGGTTACTATGTTGCAACTCAGCCACTTGGCGACTTCCCATATTGCTTTTATTTCGGCTTGATAGACACTGCAGGTATCTGGTATGTGAGCTATATCCAATCTAAGTTCTTCACGGTGTTAGGTTTAGGTTAGGGTGGCAGCCGTATTTTTTTACAAGGTCACATAGACCAGTTTAGGTCCCTAGTGTTACCACGGGCTGAAATGCCCCTCATCGAAACCAACCTGTTTGATATATAAATTTATCGATAGTACGAATATCAGTACTGGAAAGATCTGTTAGGCTGCCTATAAAGGCCGACCCCAGTATGTCCAGTCGTCGTTTACTCAAAGCGGGACAGTCGCAAAGCAAGTGCTCAATGCTCTCCACTTCTTACTCATCTCCACAGCTTCGGCAGAAGTCATTGGAGTCAATACCCAATCTTTTGGCGTGTTCGCCGATCAAGCAGTGTCCCGTCAGAACCTGTACTAACGTAGACTATCGTTTCCTCTCTAGTGCGAGGAGATATTTTGACCTTCTCAGGTCATACCTTGGCCAGATTTGTCTAGCTACCCTGCCGGTGCCGATTTCTGTCCATCTCTCGTTGGACTGCCTGATTGCCTCTTGCCTAAGCCAAAGCTTGCACGTGGATAGTGGCGCACCAATATATGCAAATTCTTCGAGAATTTCTAATGTCGTCCCTTTCCTAGCAAGTTCATCGGCTTTGCAGTTCCCCGGGATATCCCTATGCCCAGGCACCCATATGAGGTGTATATTAAACTGCTCAGCCATCTCGTTAAGAGATCTGCGGCAGTCGAGGGCTGTTTGTGAATTTAGGGATGTTGCCTCCAGAGAATTGATGGCAGCCTGGCTGTCCGAGTAAATGACAACGCCAGTGTTGGTTACTATGTTGCGACTCAGCCACTTGGCGACTTCCCATATTGCCATTATTTCGGCTTGACAGACACTGCAGTTATCTGGTAGTCTGTGAGCTATATCCAGACTAAGTTCTTCACAGTGTACTCCGAAGCCAACCTTTTCATCAAGCTTCGAACCATTCTTCACAGTGTACTCCGCCAACCTTTTACGCTTCGAATCATCCGTATAGAAGTGGAGATGATTTATATTACCTGGTATTCTGCCAACCCATTCATCTCTGGCTGGAATCATAGTACACAGTTGGTATATGGTCCACTCGGTCGGTTACCATAGCACTACACTTTGCTATCCTCATGTGACCGTAGATCTTGTACCTCCACATTGACAGGCAGTTTAATCTTAGTGCCGCTCTAGTTGCAACTTCGCAGTATAGGCAGTATGTATATGGAGTAGGAGTTGTAGAGACTTAGTCGCTATAGTCCTTAAGGTTCCTCTTATGCTCAGGCAGGCAGTTCTCTGAACCTTTAATAGTAGGTTGGTGATGGTTAGTTTGTCAGTTGCAGTCCACCATACCATATAACACTATATAACAGTATTGGACGAACTACTGCTATATATATGCAATGGACGATTTTAGGAGAGAGGCCCCACCGCGACCCTACATCCTTTTTGCAGGAACATATGGCGACGTTGGCCCTCCTTACACGCTCCAATACGTTAAGTCTAAATAACAGTTTCCTATCTAGAATTATTCCTAAACATTTTGTACTTTCAGAAAAGATTAGTTGAAGGGTCCACATAAATATGTAAATGTTATCATGATTCCATGTTGAAAGAATTGTCATTTTAGTTGCAACTTGCAAGACAAGAGTCGAAAAACAAATAATAAAAATTTTCTTAATTACTGGTATGAAAATTCGTACTTTTTGTTTTTTTTATGAACTCACGCCTTAGTAGAAATATAATTTCAGAAATTTATGTTATTTAACTGCCGGAGTCGAACGATTTTAAAATTCGACTCCGGGAGTCGGCGTCGAGGAGTTTTGGCTCGACTCCACATCCCTGCTTCTAGATGTGACAGTGCCGCAATTAGCGCATCTGAGTGAATATTGTTAAAAGCCCCTTCTATGTCAAGAAATGCCAACATGGTGAATTCCGTGAAATGTAGTGACGATTCGATAGTGCACACAAGTTCGTGCAGGGCTGATTCTGTAGACTTCCCCTTATTGTAAGAATGTTGGTTCCCCGCCAGGAGTTTTGTATCCAGGTTTTCCCTATGGAAATAATCTAAAAGTCTTTCCAGATCTTTCAATAGGAAGGAGGATGGGCTAATTGGTCTGAAGTCTTTTGGATTAGTGTGCGATATCTTTCCCGCTTTGGGTATGAATACCACTTTGGTATCCCTCCATCGATTCGGGATGTATGGAAGCCTGATACAGCGTATATACATTTTCTCCAGCCAGGGGATAATGTACTTTAATATTTTCTGCATTTCTGGAGTGATGCCGTCTGGTCCAGGTGACTTGAAGGTCTCAAAGCTGTTAACAGCCCAGCATATTCTGGATCTCTCAGTTAACAAGCTAGCGACGATCGTTCTGTTAGGGAGTTCCCCGGGAAATGTGTGTCGAGCAGTACATTGAGCGACTTCTCGCTGTTTTGGTCCAGTTATTTGCCTCACCCTGTAGATATCCCACTGTACAGGGTGAAGCTGATAGCTTCCTCAGCCTTGCGGCGTCGGAGACCTTTTCCACTTAGCCACAGAAGGAGCGTTTTTGCTCCTTCCTAAGCTCCTTCTTTATAGATCATTAGTTGCTCTTTATAGACATGCCAATCATTAGCGACCCTGGTTGATTTCGCCTTGTTGAACAGCTTGTTGCAGGTCTTTTTCCAAGCCGTTAACTCAGAAGTCCACCATTGAGGATTAGTTTTACCCTTGTACACTGTTTTGGACATGCTTCTTCAAGGGAACTATTGAATGATGTGGTGACATGCTCGACCAGATTATCCAGACCGGATTTGTCATTCGGTTCGTACAGAAGTTTAGAGTTCTTGAAATTCATACATGTACCACTTTGTCTTCCTAACATTTCTGTGGACGGCTGGTTTAGGCGCTTTATCAACGAGTTTGAGCTCAATGTAATGATGATCTGAGAATGACTGGGCGTCCAGTACATTCCACCCAATAATTTTTTCTAACAGCCGGCTAGTAGCAAACGTTACGTCGAGTACTTCTTGTCTGTCTTTAATTGTAAAGGTCGGTTTATAACCTATGTTACAAATATTTAGGTTGGTAGTTAGTAATACCCCAGATAGTATGTTGTGCGTTCGTGTCTGCGCCGGTACTATTCCCTGAATAGAGCAGTCGGTACTACAGCTTCATAAGGCAAGTAACTGGAGACCACCCAATATCTGCGATTACCGATCTCCAGACTAGCAGATGTTTGGTCTTTACCACTTAAATTAGTCAGGAGAAAGATACTTAGATCTTTCCTGGCCAAAATTCAGGTTCTTGGAGTGCCTTCAAAGTTGGACACAAGCTGTCTAAAGTTGGGTGTCCTGATACTGTATGTACACCCTTCTTCCCACTGCGTAGGGCTCCTTTATCAGGACGATGTCTACTGCACCTGTGGACAGGCGCAGCAATAGAGCCGCTGAGGCTGCTGTAGCACGATGGAGGTTAATCTGTGGAATTCTTACCATCATTGGTAATCGACAGATTAAGATCCACCCCGACAAGGGTGTTATCGAACTCTTCATCCGTATCATCGAGAAGCATTTTCCCGGCACATTCGTCAAAGAGTTCGGAGACTCCCCTCAGCTCCTCAGTGTCCGATGTAGAGCTTTCGTCCTCAGAGAAGGACATTACACATCTTCTGTTGGAGTTGGAATCACCAGAAATAATCGGCGTGGTTCCCTCCGGACCTAAAGAAAGTCGTGTATCAATAACTGTGGACGATTCACCTTCCGCAGTGGGAGCTATGTATATCCTGCTTGTATACCTTCAAGACTATAGTTTCGAAACCATATTGCAGGGTTGCACTTGCATGTTGTATATGGGAGGTGGATTCAGCGGTAAGGATCAAATTGACCTGCCGCTTTTTACCATCCGCCTCACCCACCTTGCTTATTCTATTTTACTATCTCTAATATGTTAGCCGAGTTGGAGGGTTCTTCTGTAACCCAGGTGATGGCTAAAAGGTGACTAGGGATGTTGTTTTTTCGACAACATCCAACTGGGCGACCAGCCACACCTCACCCGCCCGACTCAGAGCAGCCTTATACAGGCCTACTGATCTGGTATCACCGAAGTATAAGAGCTTTACTCTCCCCTGATGCCGTCCTGCATCGTTGCAGATTGGTAGTTTGCCCGGCATTTCTCTACGGACATCGAGGTAATGAGCCATAATGGCTGATTTCATATGGCTCCATTTGTCCTTGACGATGGATCCATCCTCAATACTTCTGTCTATAACAGCCGACACATTCGCTTTCGATGCATTTAGCCCAGGAAAGTGACTATTGTATTTCAGTAAGAGCCGAAACCTCAACAGCTTATAACTTCTTCAAAACTCTGAGCGCTATCCGTTACTTATTGTGCTTCCGTTTTGACGGTCGGATATGGGGTTTACACCGTACCCCCTGTTGTGGGTACTGGTGGGGCTATTTTCACCATTTTTGGTGTGGTCGGCTTTGGCCAAGACCAAGGGACTGACAGTCGGACGATTGGGGATCCCCGCTCCATCGGAACATGAAGGCATCCCCGTCAATAGAATTTACTTATTTCTTTGTCTGTTTTAACCCGCATTAGGTACTACGATGTAGGCCTTCCAGACTTTGTACAGATTTTTTTTGCAATTGGTTTAACTGTCCCCTCTGTGATAAACACGACCGTTCACTACGACTGATCAGCAACGACTCTTGATATATTTAAGTTCTGACTCATAAATTTAAGACACTAGAATCCGTTGGAAATATCCGACCTTCCACTTCAAAAAATAATTATAATAATCACGATTTTAATAAAAAAAGAAAGATACCTAAACTCATTTCAAACAAATATTTCACAAGTGGCACTTTACGGGAAATAAAAGTAGATTGAGCACTAAATCGCAAACAGGAAATAAATTCCAAACTGGACAATGTTGTCCACTTTAGGTTAGGTTGAAGAGAGGAGACGTTTAAACGTCTCATGTCCATGGACATACACTTAAGCCAGTGGTTCGGCCTGTTGTGCGCTCCTTATTTATGATCTTTTTATACCTCACGAGTTACCAAAAATCGGTACTAGACACGAATTTTCTCAGTATCTTCCAGTCATATCCTCTGAGATGAGTCAAGTCAAGGTAAATGTCGGACCCGAAATGTTGGGATCTTGCATGTGTGATAGCCGGGCAGTGACTCAGAAAATGTTCCATCGTTTCGATGTTTTCCCTGTATGCCCTGCATTCGTCGTTTCCTGCTAGTCCTATGCGATGAAGATGTGCTTGTAAGCTTGAGTGTCCCGTTAGAACACTCATCATCTTACTAGTATCGATCTTGTTTAGTTTCAGAAGACTTCTTGTTTTCTTTTCATTTGGGTCACCACACACTATCTTTGCAGTTTCTCCTACTGTTGCGCTATTCCACACAGTTTTGTGAGCCATCACTGCCCAGTTCTTCAACTCATCCTTCGTGGCTTCGAAAGGTTTCCAATTTTCCAAGTTTATTACTCGAAGTTCTCTGCCCTTTGAAGCCAAGCTGTTTGTCCGTTCATTTCCAATCATTCCGTTGTGTCCTGGTACCCAGCATATACGTAATTGACCATAGGCTGAGTAATCATTTATCGTTCTTTTACAGTCCAACACTTTGAAAGCCGAATAATTTTATTCGTGATTGCAAACAATTCTTAGAAAAAAGCGTGAATGATAGAATTCATAGCGTAAAAATTTCGAACTTATGTTATTTGAACAAATTTAGTTGCAGGGATTATAATTTACGACATCATTCTCCGCTCCACAAGGGTAATGAGACCCAAACATCTAGTCAAGACCCAGCGAGAGATAAGACATGCCCTAGTACTAGTGCCGCTGCTCTAATTACACTTATACAGTCCACACAAAACTTAGAACCAACAAATGTTACCAACTTGACCCTCCGGGAAAATCATCCTAGTATAACGAACCCGCGAGGAACTTTACTTTTCACTGCCATGATACAAATTGAAGCTCATGGGTAGCTTTATGATGCCAGGGCTATCATTGACCCTGGATCACAATCAACTTTTATATCTGAAAAACTCAAAAACAGTTTAAATCTTCCAACAAAACGAAACCAAGTTCACGTTACAGGCCTCAGTCAAATAGTATCGGAAACATCTACCAAATCTTGTCTCTTCAACAACAAATGCAAAATTATTCGACCCTTGCGGTTGGTTAGCCCCAATAAAAGTCGTTGCCAAGTTAATCATACAACAAGTCGGGTTAGACAAAATATATTGTGATGAACCACTCAAGATTGCGATAAATCACTCAAAACAATAACTTTGATGAATTGGAAAAGTCAAAAATTTCACTGCAATCGAAAATATAAAAATTTCACGCTGGATTCAATTCCAACCGACCTGTCATATAGAAATTCATGGCTTCTGTGACGCGTCAGAAAGCGCTTATGCTGCATCCTTATATATCCGCGTGCCTATAATAAAACAGATACCCCACTATTAGCCGCAAAAACACGTGTTGCTCCGATTAAAAAGATTTCATTACCCAGACCCGAATTATGTGGGGCTGTTCTACTTACCAAGTTAGCCTCCTCCACAATACTTCAGCCTTCCAATACACCCACTCAATATTGGACCGACTCAACCATAGTTTTAGTCTGGCTTAGGAAAACCCCATGTTCTTTGAATAAATTTGTTGGAAATCGAGTATCCGAATTTTTGGAGAATGTAGGTAATGAAAACTGGCGCCACGTGGAATGTGAAGATACACCAGCCGCCATTGCAAGGAGGCTCACTAGATGATCGAAAGCCACATCAAAAACTTACCCAGGAGTAGATGGCCGGCAGCTGAAGTTGAAGCAGACACGAGTCTGGAAGCAAAAGCAGTCAAAGTTTTCGCAACAGCAATCTTTGAAGACCCCTTGATTTTCTTCTTTACCAAAACCTTATAAGTCTTGGCTTACGTTTTACGTTTTTGGAGAAACACTGGGACAAATCGTACAAATTTTAGAATTTAATCTTTAGAAATTACCGCTGACGAAATTCACGTCGTGAAGAGGCGACTTATCATATCGACTCAAAGACATTTCTTTGCCTCGAAGTATCTCTCTTTGCAACAAAAAACGACAATATCCCTTAGTTGTACACTTTTGTCACTCAATCCGTTCGTAGACTCGAAGGGAGTTATCAGAGCCAACGGTCGACTTGTTCAATCCCCAGTTTTAACTTAAACAAACAGCATCCTATTCTTCATCATTATAGTTCTAACTGACTCATTTACTAGTCGAATTCACCCATAAAATAACTCTTCATGGAGGGAATCAACTTATGACCCGAGTCTTACGATCTGAATTCTGGATATTTAGATTAAAACCTTTAGTAAAAAAGTAATTCATAACTGTAGAATTTGTATTATACAAGGTGGCGCAAAAGTAATCCTCCTATCAGAAAATGCTATAAATTTTGCGATTGGCCCCTAATGTCAGTTCTGTTTTGACATTTGTGTAGTAAAGACATGCGAAATACACGTTAATAAACAATGTTACGCTACACTGCTCCAGAACGCGGAATATTGCTGACTATTTATTTGACCAATAATCGGTCGGTGACTTTGGCACAACGTGAATTTCGTCGCAGATTTCCTGGCCGTCCAACGCCTACTGGTGAAACACTGCGACGTTTAGCCGCTCGCCTCGAAGAGACTGGCACAACACGAGATGCTGCCAGGCGTGGCAGACCCCGGAGTAGCCGTTCTGCAGAGAATATTGCTGCTGTAGCCGAGGATGTCATGGAAGCGCCGTCGACATCGATCAGACGACGTGCCACGCAAATGGGTATCAGTCGACGGTCTCTACAGCGAATTTTGGTACAAGATTTGAAGATGTTTCCGTACAAAGTCCAGACGGTGCATCAGCTGTTAGCTGCTGACCGCCAATCGCGTCTAACATACGCTCAAGCCATCTTTAATCACCACCAAGAGGAAGATGATTTTTCATCAAAAATAATCATGAGTGGTGAGGCCCATTTCCATCTTAGCGGGTACGTAAATAAGCAAAATTTACGCTTCTGGGGCACTGAAAATCCGCGTGTAACCCACGAAGAGCCATTACACCCGCTCAAAGTCACTGTATGGTGTGCTGTTTTCGCTGGAGGAGTCATCGGACCTTTTTTCTTCGAAGACGTCGCGGGCCAAACGGTTACTGTGAATGTTGAGCGCTACAGAGCAATGATCAACGAGTTCTTTTTGCCGCAACTTGATGAATTGGGATTGGAAAACATGTGGTTCCAACAGGACGGTGCAACGGCACACACTGCACGTGCCACAACCGATATGCTGAAGGATGCATTTCCCGGGCGCCTAATCTCCCGTTTTGGCGATTTGCACTGACCAGCAAGATCGCCTGATTTGACCGCTCCAGACTTCTTTTTGTGTGGCTTTTTGAAGTCGCGGGTTTATGTCAACAAGCCTCAGACTCTTGCAGCTCTTAAAGACTATATCCGTCAAGAATGTGAGGACCTATCGCCGGAAGTTTTGGCCAAAGTGATGGAAAATGCCATAAAAAGGGCTCAAATGGCAATCAACTGTGGCGGCGGCCATTTACATGACATCATATTCTCGACTTGATGTAAAAAAAATTAAAAGGCCAAATAAATATAACCCACAATAAGAATCAAAGTTTTTCATTTTTTTTTAAATTACAGCCAAAAAACATCGAAAGGTTACTTTTGCGCCACCTGTTATACAAACAAGGCACTCAAAATCAAATTATGGCATCGATACCTCCAGAACGTACTTTCCTTACCAGACCCTTCAACAATACCGGGGTCGACTTTGCATGTCCTTTCAATCTAAAAAGCTTTACTGGAAGAGCGTGTCTTATAACCAAAGGATATGTATACGTTTTTCTGTGTTTTGCGACATAAGCGATACATTTGGAAGTCACAAGTGACCTATCGACACAATCTTTTCTCGCAGCCCTCTCCTGGTTTATAGGTCGACGCGGTTGTCCCTCTTGTATTTTATCGGACAAGGGTTCAACAAAATGCTCATCAAAAAAACCTCACATGGGAGGTCTATGGGAGGCTGGAGTAAAATCGTTTAAGATTCATTAGATACTCTTATGATTTTTTATCATTAACTCCAGGTAATTTTTTGATCGGCACTTCCATGCTCGCACTTGCAGAACCTGACATATCTGATCAGGAATTAACCCTTATAAACAGATGGAAACGTCTTAAAATCATTTCACAATATTTTTGCCAAAGATGGCAAATGCAAAATGGACATTGTATATAAGCATTTGGCATTCTTCATACATGCAATAAGAAAACTCTATCTGCCGAATTTCGTACTGATCCGATATAAAATACGTTTTATACAGCGCTTACATGTCAAATCAGGTGAAACATATATATGGGGGCTATATCTAAATCTGAAAGGAATTTCCCAGAATTTGGTAGTGTTCATTCATGTAATAACAAAATTCTCTCTGCCGAATTTCGTACTGAGCGGATAAAAAATAAGGTTTGTGCAGCGCTTACATGTCAAATCGGGTGTAACATATGTTGAAGTCACAACAGCTGACAGTCGACTCCATCGCCACCTAAGTCAGATTTGGAGCCGTTCGCTAACCCCAAACGCCGCAGAACTCCCTACGTGATGGTAACGCCGTCAGTGTTTGTTTTTAGTTCTAAACTCAACCGCACCGCTTACGGCTCACGGCCAAAATAAATATACAATTTAAAAATAAATTAATTTTTTTTGAGTGGCGGGAGTTAAACAACATATATATGGGGGTTTTATCTAAATCTGAACCGATTTTGACCAATTTCAATAGGGATATCCCAGTAAGTTCGAATCAGAGTACATACTCGACATCATTGGCAAACAGAATTCAAAACTTTCCGTGAGAAAGTGGGAAATCTTCTATAGGAAGGATGATACCGAGGGTACTCTCCTCGTATTGGGCATAGACCCAGAATCCAAGAACAATCTTGTCTTGGCGATGGGCATGTCGTACTTCTTGATCTGGACAGTATTTTTGGAAAGGTCCCGAATGGCAGGACAGATGAATCGAGTCCAAATATACTGTCTGATGAGGAAAACACTGGTAGTGAACTGATGGAGACAAGTAAGCCACTGCCGAAAACTGATGCGGATGTAGTCAATAACACCAGAAATTCACCAATAGTACCGCCACTTTTGCAGGAAGTTCCCAGCAAAGGTGGTGATCAAAATAAAAAGAGCCACAAAACGATTCAAAACAATGAGGGAGCGACAAAAAATAACACCGTCTCCCAAAATTGTCTACTGGAAGATGGTGTAATAGGTAGTGAACGAAAGGAGGAGAATGACCCACTACCAAATAATGAGGGAGTGCCAACAGATAGGGTAGACTTTCAAAATAAACATTTACTGGAAAGACAATGATTGAGGTCATCCAGATAAACCTCCACCGGAGCGAGACAGCATCCAACGCTCTGATGGACAATATAAATAAAGGCAGGGTTCATATTGCTTTGATCCAGGAACCATGGACAACTAGCAACAAGGTTACTGGATTAAACCATGTGGACAATAACCATTTCTACGCTAACACAGGTACTCGTCCAAGGACTTGTATGTTTTGCCACCTACGTCGGAATTACAACGTCTGGTGAGGGAATCCAAACACACATGTAATGAGTTATTAGCTGGTTGTGACGCCAACTCCCATCATATCGCTTGGGGTAGTACTAACACCAATAAAAGGGGACACGCCCTTATAGAATTTTTGAATGCAAATGACCTCATAACTCTTAACATATGAAACACTGCAACCTTTGTTAACAAAATTAGGGAAGAAGTATTAGATATAACGATATGTTCAGAAAATTTAATTGATGAGATCTATGAGTGGAGGGTTTCGGATGAACACTCCTATTCGGACCACCGTTATATACGGTTTAAAATTGCGCGGCCATCACCAAACCCAATAAGTTTCCGTAATAAGACTAAGACCGACTGGACTAATTTCGGAAATCTACTTAGAAATCTATTGGGGCAGCCTACGCGCGATTATCTATGTACAGAAGACATTGAAGAAGATCTTGTAAAATCATTCGAAGATAGTTGCCCACTTCGAGAAAGGAAATCTGCCTATTAGAAATCTTGGATGACAGGACAAATTCGCTCGATTGGCAAAGATGTCGGCAGAATTTACAACAGAACTCGACGTAAAAAATAATCAGTATATTGGGACGACTACCACAGAAGACTCAACGAATACAATAAAATCATTAGATCGGCGAAACGTAACTCCTGGAGGCTTTTCTGTGAACAGGTAGACAGCGTTAACAGCATGTCTAAAATGAAAAAGTTCCTCTCAAAAACTCATGTCCAAACCGAAACACTGGTGGATGACACGGGTCAAAGGATGGAAACTATAGAGGATACCGTAAGACTCTTGATGAAAACTCTTCAGAATTAGGTGGATCTGGTATCAACTCATCTGGCTGGAGTGTTCACTGCATACCTAACCTATTCTTATACCCCAAAAAACTGGCAGGAATCAAGGGAGGTCTTCATATCAAAGCCTGGCAAGGCGATTTATACGACCCCAAAGCAGGGTTACCATAATTATTTTTCGGATAGGAGGACATTTGTGTCAGAAAAGGAGGATATTTGTGATATTTACAAGAGCCCTTGGAACCTTCTGAGGACATTTTTTAAGTAAAAACCAGTAAGGAAAGGCAGAAAGTCGGGCCGGGCCGACTATATAATACTCTACACCTTCCTAACAATGCGACAAGGGTCATTGCCATAATAATTTGGAATAATTGGTAAATGGGTAGAAACATATTATCTAATTCTGAAACGATAATCGCTAAATTAAGCAATATTCGTTCCTAAATTGAGAAACATCTTTCTGGAAAATTTTAATGATCGGAAGTAAAATACAACTTCTATAGCGGTTTGATACCAAATCAGGAGGAACATATATATGGAGCTTTAATATAAATCTGAACCGATCTTCCCTGAATACTCATTCATGTAAAAAGACCTCCTTCTGTCGAATTTCGTACTGATCGGATATAAAATACAGTCTCTACAGCGCTTACATGTCAAATCGGGGGTAACATATATATGTGGGCTATATCTAAATCTCAACCGATTTCCCTCAAATTAGTATTAATTCATGCAATAAGAAACCTCTATCTGCCGAATTTCGTACTGATCGGATTAAAAATACACTTTTTACAGCGCTTACATGTAAAATCGGGGGTAACATATATATGGGGGCTATATCTAAATCTGAACCGATTTTCTCCGAATTTGGCAGTATTCCTTCATGTAATGAGAAACCTCTCTCTGCCGAATTTCACACGGATCGGTTATAAAATAATTTTTTTACGGCGCTTACATGTGAAATCGGGGGTAACGTATATATGGGGGCTATATCTAAATCTGAACCGATTTTAACCAAATTAAATAGGGATCGTCCTTGGGCCAAAAAAAGATATGTGTAAAGTTTCGTCAAGATCGGGCCATAATTGCGACCTGTACTTTGATTACAAGAATACATCTACAGACGGACAGACGGACATAGCTAAATCGACTCTGAAAGTGGTTACAAGTCGATCGGTATAATAAACAATGGATCTATCTCTTCTCCTTTTGGGTGTTACAAACAAATGCACAAAGTCATAATACCATGTACCACAGTATGGTGTAGGGTATAAATAGCAGTAATTGGCAAAAATTACATTTTGTCAACAATTATTTTTTTTAAAAAGGGCCGTATTCCTAAGTTTTTACGTATACATAGTATATATTGCGAATTTTAACAACACATTTTGCAAATGTAACGAAAGGAGTAGGCCGACCGCGCAATAAAAGAGTTATAATTCGAATGTGGGTTCGTATACGTGTATTTTATGTACTCCCCTTACGAAGATAAATATTCTTAGTTTCATTTTATGCTGTTTTCTTGATTGTAATTTCCTAAAGCACTTTTTGTAACGAAAATAGGCCCCAAATTTGGGGCGCACTTTCATTTTCAATTTGGGTGCTCTTCCTTGGGGTCCAACTTCCGGCCGCTGACAAATATTTATAAAATTCTACAGAGGAGTACTGCCCTTTTAGGTTTAGGTTAGGAACCTAATTTTATCTATGTGAGCTGGTAAAACCGGCTGTCACTATAACATACAACTGAATACGCGAATGTTAAAAAACGTAAAAGCTAAATATCTCAAAACTACTAAAATGGAAATGTGACTTTCTTTCTTAGAAGGGCAGTCTAGTTCTTGAACTAAAATTTAGTGCAAATTACCGTTTTTGTAGAATCATTTGTAGACGGTTCCTTTCATATGTCATTTGAGTGTTAATCTCTGCTGTTTGTGCTGGTATAGCCAAAAAACTAACAAATATTAAGTGGTTGAAAGTATAATTCAGCTTGAGGTTCATTATTGTTGAAAAAGTCCACCAAAACTACGATTGGTGGAACTATAAAAATAGATTTGAAGCAGCAACAAAAGGAGGACAAATCCCACATTTTTCAAAAAGGAGGGAGGCCGGGAGGACAATTATTAAACAGGAGGACATGTCCTCCGAAAGGAGGACGTATGGTAACCCTGCCCCAAAGGCTTATCGACCCATTAATCTAACTGCTTCCCTGTTAAAAACAATGGAGCGAATAATTGATGACATGGTGAAAAGTAAAATAGCGGATGACAGGCTAAAATTCAAAAAATCAACAATATGCTAAAGAATAGGTGGGTCATATGACGTAAAAATTAGAGACAAGGTAAATCGTGGAATACCTTAGGGGGATATTTTATCGCCTCTTCTATGGGTTACGAAGATACACAGTCTCCTAAAAGCCCTCACCAATGAAGGACTTAAACCAGTTATGCAGACTGCGTTGTAATACTTCTAAGGGGCTTTCATCCAAATCTGTTATGCCGAAGAGCTGAAGAGGCACTTACCATAGCATATAACTGGGCACAACCAAGGGGATTAAATGTTAACCCACACAAAACCGAAATATGTTTATTTACAAGGAAAACGAATATCCCACGTTTTACTCGGCCTCGATTCCTGAATAAGACAATTGCTATAACTAAAAAGGTAAAGTACTTGGGAGTAATCTTGGATCAGAAACTGTACTGCAAAGATCATCTTGAAGAAAGAGTTACAAAGGACCACAGATGTTGGTCGTTGTGCAGAAGAGCTATTGGTTCAAAATGGGGACTACGTCCAACTATGACTCACTGGCTTTACATGAGCGTGATTAGACCAATAATCACCTGCGCCTGTGTAGTATGGTGGACATCAATGGACAAGAAGTGCAACGTAATACCTTTGCAAAAAATTCAACGTATGTGCTGTCTAGGCATAAGCGGGCATTTAGAACTACACCAACAAAAGCGTTGGAGACTATACTGCACATCCAACCAATAGACATCCGTATAAAGTTTGAGGCAGCCCTCACAGCAAGACGTCTACAAGTGATGGGTGAATGGATAAATCGAGATCACAAGTCGTACCATCAGAAGATTTTAGATTCTCTAGTTGGTCACATTCAAACGCCAGAAATCTCCGACCGCATTCCTGAAGTGCGGCTTACAGCTACCTGTGATTAGTTTGTGCCAGGCAGACGCTCCTGGGAAAATGGAACTTTGGCCCAAGTGCCAGTGGGAACCAGCTGCTACACGGATGGGTCCAAGCGTGGAGGAAGGACGGGTCTGGGATTGTTTATTAATGAACCAGAGGTCGAACTTCACTTCCGCCTCCCTGACCATAACACGGTGTTTCAAGCAGAAGTTCGAGCAATCACGGAGTGTTTGAACTGGCTCAGTAACACCACAAAGCCTAAATATGCAACCGTCTTCACAAATAGCCAAATGGCAATTAAAGCAATAACATCGGACAGGGTCAAATCCAGAACTGTGTTGGACTGTAAAAGAACGATAAATGATTACTCAGCCCATGGTCAATTGCGTATTTGCTGGGTACCAGGACACAACGGAGTGATTGGAAATGAACGGACAAACAGCTTGGCTTCAAAGGGCAGAGAACTTCGAGTAATAAAATTGGAAACCTTTCGAAGCCACGAAAAATTAGTTGAAGCACTGGGCAGTCATGGCTCACAAAACTGTGGAATAGCGCAACAGTAGGAGGAAATGCAAAGATACTGTGGGGTGACCCAAATGAAAAGAAAACAAGAAGTCTTCTGAAACTAAACAAGATCGATATTAGTAAGATGATGAGTGTTCTAACGGGACACTCAAGCTGACAGGCACATCTTCATCGCATAGGACTAGCAGAAAACGACGAGTGCAGGGCATGCAGGGAAAACATCTATACGATGGAACATTTTCTGTGTCACAGACATGACTCATCTCAGAGAATATGACTGGAAGATACTGAGAAAATTCGTGTCTAGTACCGATTTTCTGTAACTCGTGAGGTATAAAAATTTCTTAGTGTATAGTGTTGTAATGCTTAAGTGTATGTCCACGGACATGAGATGTTTGAACGTCTCCTTTCTTCAACCTAACCTAACCTGATAATGTCAGACAAAGTCAAAGCACTGTGTTAGCTGGGTAATTACAGGAAAAAACAAGTAAGAAAGTTCAGTCGGGTATGCCGACTTATGAATCCCAAAAAATATTCGTAAAATTATTTTTTATGCCCTACACCACACTGTGGTACAGGGTATTATGACTTTGTGCATTTGTTTGTAACACCCAAAAGGAGAAGAGATAGAACCATTGTATCAGCAACATTTTTTAACCGATTTGTACATAAATTGATAGAGAGTAGTCTCGTGATACATTAAAGATAATACAAAATTTGGGGGAAATCGGTTCAGATTTAGATATAGCCCCCATATGTATTTTACCCCCGATTTGACATGTAAGCGCTTTAGAAACTGTATTTTATATCCGATCAGTACGAAATTCGGCAGAAAGAGGTTTCTTATTACATGACGGTATGCTGCCAAATTCGGAGAAAATCGGTTCAGATTTAGATATAGCCCCCATATATATGTTACACCCGATTTGAAATTCAAGCGCTGTAGAAACTGTATTTTATAACCGATCAAGTGAAATTCGACAGAAAGAAGTTTTTTATTACATGGAGGAATACTGCCAAATTCGGAGAAAATCGGTTCAGATTTAGATATAGGCCCCATATATATGTTACCCCGATTTGAAATTCAAGCGCTGTAGAAACTGTATTTTATATCCGATCACAGCGAAATTTGGCAGAAAGAGGTTTCTTATTACATGAAGTACAATTACATGAAATTCGGAGAAAATCGGTTCAGATTTAGATATAGCCCCCATATATATGTTAGGTCCGATTTGACATCTAAGCGCTGTAGAGACTGTATTTTATATCCGATCAGTACGAAATTCAGTACATATAAATTCATATTTATATATAATCTCCATATATATGTTCCTAATGATTTGGTTACAAAGCGCTATAGAAGTTGTACTTTACTTCCGATCATTACAAAATGTTTTGTAATGATCAATTTAGGAACGAATATTGCTTAATTTAGCGATTATCGGCTCAGAATTAGATATATCCACATATATATGTTCATACCCATTTACCAATTATTCCAAATTATTATCGCAATGACCCTTATCGTATTGTTAGGGAGGTGTAGGATATTATATAGTCGGCCCCGCCCGACTTTCTGCCTTTCCTTACTGGTTTTGTTTTGTTTTAATTAAATTATTATTAATTTAAATTGCATTTAATAACTTAAAGTATTTACTCGTATTAAAGTTATATGCAAATTAGGTCCATTTGTGTGGGAGGTACAAAGGGGGTGTTCACATAACGTCCACTTTTCTTTGGATTTTTGTATGAGCTGATATTAAAGCTATAATCTTGCAAAATGGTTCATTCGTGTGGGAGGTACCAAAAGGGGTGTGGCAACTTTGCCCATTTTTTGTGGACTCTGGGTACTATAAAAGCATTACACTGTACCAAACTTCAAGTATTAGTATGAACTGATATTGAAGCTATAAGCAGTTAACTTTTGGCGCAAAATGGTCCATTCTTGTGGGAGGTTCCAAACGGGGCTTGGGGACTATGCCCATTTTTCTTGACGGGTTAGCGACTAATAAACTAGTGCCATGTGTGGAATTTCAGAAGAATTGAGTACGTAGGATCAAAGGTATGAAAGAATCAATATTTAACTAAAAGTTAACCCTTTGTGGGGGATGTACTAGAAAGAGTGGACTAATATGGCCCATCTTCTAACTTAGCCAAAGATCGAGAAAAATATTAACGCATAACAAATTTCACGTCCATCGGTTAATCCGTTCGAGACAGACTGTCTTAATGACTTAAAATGTCCCAAATCTAATTTCCGCCAAACATACTTGGGGTCTTAGATCACTCCTTCGATGTGTTACACTTTTGGCTCGTAGCAAATAATATATACCCTCCTCTCTAAGCTGAGGTGATAATTACATAGATAGTGTTCATCGTGCAATTTTATTCAGCTGCATTCGTTAAATAACATGTTTCGTTCAAACATAACATACATACAAAAATTATTTGATGAGCTTTTCTTGGGACTACTTTACAACTTTATTGAACTTTCTCTCACAAGCATAGAGGTAAATAATAACCAGCAAGGAAAGGCTAAAGTCGGGCGGTGCCGACTATATGATACACCACTCTAGTAAGATTGGATAACAATGAAATATCCAATGTATACTTCAACAAAAATTTGTTTAGAAAATTTGGTACGCCTCTACCTCTGTAGTCCCATACCTCTGTATGGGACCTATATCTAAATCTGAACCGACCTGCTCCAAATTTGGCAATGTTAGACCATGGATCAAGAAACTCCACCATGTACAATTTCAAAACGATTGATGTAAACTACAGCTTCTATAATGCCAATTCGGACAAAACACATGAATGGGAGCTATATCTAAATCTGAGCCGATTTTCTTCAAATTGAGCAACGTTGGTCCATGGATCAAGAAACTCTACCACGTTAAATTTCAAAACGATTGGATGTAAATTACATCTTCTATAGGGCTAAAGGTTCAAATCGGACGAAGCATATATATGGGAGCTAAATCTGTACCGATTCGATCACGGAGTGAAATTGCAACCTGTACTCGACGAACAACTTTAGATGGACAGACGGACGGACAGACATGGTTAGATCGGCTCTGATAGTGATTCTGAGTCGATCGGTATATTTTATCTGTAGTATTTCTGAGTGTTACAAACATCTGCCATGAAACAAACTTATAACACCTTTTAACTTTTTGTACCAATTGGTCCCTTTGTGTGGGAGGTACAAAAGGGCGTGGCAATAACGCTCAATTTTCACTTAATTGAAGGTATTATAAAATCATTACATTGTACAAAATTTCAAGTATTTTTATGCACTGGTATTAGTGTTATAAGCTTTTAACTTTTTGTACCAATTGGTCCCTTTGTGTGGGGGGTACCAAAGGGGGCGTCACTTTCGGTCACTCCTTTTCAGAGATATCGTTCGCATAATCCAGTCCAACGGACAGACAGACAGACATTAATTAAGTCACATCTATTAAACCCATTAAGCACCCATTCTGAAAATTTTGTATTTTATGGGTAAATATGGGGTTGCACTGATAGAAAAACCGTTCGTCACCATGACGAATCAGTTTCGTCAATATATCTTCGTACTGGTGACGAAAAGTTTCGTACATGCGATGTTTTTGTACGTCAATAGAACGAACGCTATCATCAAGCCATGATTTCGTGATTTCGAAATTCGTCGAGATTTGCATTCCCACGACGAAAAAATTTATTTGACCATTTTGCTGAAAATATGATTAAACGAAGCAATCAAATTATATTATCTGCTTAAATGTACTGTTCTATATGCGTTCTGATTACCTTAATTAAATAATTTATTGTAAAAGATAAATTTAAACAATCTAATAATTAATGACGAACACCGTTCGTCAATAAGATTATCCATTCATCATGAGAACGATAGACTTAAGGCCCAGTTAGGCAAACTTAACCGTAACGCCCCCGTAGCGTAACGAATCAGCTGATTCAATCTGTCATATGGAAATCAGTGTAAACGATTAGCCAACGGAAACGAAACGTAAACGGACGTCTGAATCTGTTGAAATCAGAATAGGACGTTCCGTTTACGTACAATTTGACAACAGCTGATACTACATGTTGTTTACAATTACAATTGTATGTTCATCGAGAAAAGTAAAGAAAATAATTTATAATTATTTATTGTTTAAAAGTTCAAATAAACATGAAAGACGGTGCAGTCGCACGAGTATTTATACAATAAATATAATCCAGCATATAGGATATCTGAAAAAAGCGAGAAGCTTGGAAGCAAATAGGCAAGGAGCGGCTGACTCCATTAAAAACTAAATTTATAATCTGCTTCAGGATTCTTTTGGCGACAGTACGAGACAATCATTGCGCCAATCTTCTTCATTGTGGGTTAATTTGACAGCAATATAAGCGTCTCTACAAACGTGGACTTATTTATAGATAGAGAGTGGATTGGATTTGGCTGAATCCCTCTTCAATGGAAATAGACATAAGTAAAAGTATTAATAAAACACAGAATATTTAAGATGTAGAGTTCAAATTTATTACAGGTGTAGTGCAAATGTTACATTTTAAGAATGAAATTCAATTTCGGTCATATGACCACCACGAGCCCGTCAACAGCGACATTTCGACCGGAACGTTGGCAATTTCGCGTTGGATGTTGTCTCTGAGCTCGTCTATAGTTGTTTACTTAGACCAAGGATATTTCTCAGGGGAAACGCCGCATCGCCAATAAAAAAATGAGGAAAGGCTTTAGAGTATGCTGACGATAATGGTTTACTAGGAGGTACAGGTACTGTACCTAAAATAACTGATTGGCCAAACGGAGAGTACTGGAATATAGCAGTATTTGATATAAATTAAGAAATGGAAATTGTTTGTATTAAAATAGATTATAATTAAATAGAAGTTTAATGGACATACCCCCATCGTGTTGGCTGCCATAACTTCCAACATTAACTGATATGAATGTATAGTTAGCATCGCAGTTTCCCACACAATTCGGCATATCCCACATTCGTTGAAAATCATTGGCAATGTGTTTGTACTGCTGTGTGTTTGGTTCACTTAATTAAATCGGCGAAAGCAAGCGCCACAAAACTTCACTGTATTCTAAAACAATATTTCGCATTGTTGTTTTCCCCAGCCTGTGACTCCAGGCAATCGATTGTATGGAACAACCGTGACCCAAATATCTAAAATTTTAAAGAATATAATGTTAATATTTCCCAACTTGGAATCATAGGATAAAGCAATATTTGACATACAGTGGTGTCATTGCTAGTCTCTCTGCCGGTCTAATCCGTTGCTTTGGCGTAGTTAACTCAGTCATTTTTTATAGGACGTCCACCCCATCTTTTTATCCGACGATATTTTCTTGATTTACTTTTAATTGTAAATTCTGCACAGATTTAAAAAACACAAATTTATAAACAATCTTTTTAACTTCATTTTTAATAAACATAAACAAAAAGAAATCGAGGCTTTTTTGTTTACTTATGTGTTTTTGTTGTCAGAACATATGACTCGTTATCTCAAAGTTGGCTAATCGCTCAAACGGGCAACGGTAAAGATAAATTACGGTTACGTATGCCTAACCCGGCCTTTATTCGCCCTTTACGGCAACGTCAACGCCTACGGCAAAACAAAGTAGGACATGCGACGTTGTTATGTTCGTCCATGCGTGCGTTCCACGCAGCACCGATTGGTTCAAACAAACCGCACTGTCACGGCGTAACTGATTGGGTTTAACAAAACATCAAACACATACAGACTCGTACATGCAGTTCGACAAGCTGTATAAGTGTGAAACATTTGTTCTAGTGGTCTGTTGGCAAATACATTACTTGATGTGATTATTTCTGATTTAAAATAGCAGAAGTAATGAATAAGTAATGAATTCGTTTGATTTCAGCCTTACCTGATAAGAACTGCGCACAGAGGGGTGAAATCGCAAAAAATGGAGATCAATTAAACTACTCATCCGATTTTAAAAATTCTTTCACTATTAGAATGCTACGTTATCACTGAGTGACATAGGCTATAATTTTTTTTGGAAAAGTGGGCGGTGCCACTCCCCCTCCTAAAAATCGCTCTGGCGGCCATAATAATAGAGCGATTGTCACGAAAATTTCCCAATGTTGTACTGTTGACCTGCTAATAGTCCTTGGCTATACTTGGTTATGATTGGATAAAGGGGCATGGCACCGCCCATATAACTCAAAACTTAGAACGGATATATCTCATGAACTATCAGAGGTATGAAGATGAGATTTGGTATATATGTTGATCGTACAGTATGAATTACATCCAAGGTGGAAAAGGGCGGTGCCACGCCCCCTTTTAAAAAATGCTTTTTTGGAAAAAAAATAATACAATTTTTACATAGTAATCAATTTATTTTTAATATAATTACGTAGACGAAAGGGGGATTATTGTATCATATATGTAACTAAATTCGGGACTCAAAGCAGATATTAAAATTGTTCGATCGTGTACGGATGTGTCCGGTGAGCGTTTTGTTCAAAAATATAAATAGCTTGTTCCTTCATATCTACAAAATAGTAAAAAAGTTTATACATAAGTATTTGTATATATCGTATTATATTATTATATATATATAAGTATTTATATATATATATATAAAAGAACTTTTGGATGTATCTAATGTATATATTTATTATAAGACATGTGTTTCTGACCTGCTATTTTAAAAAATATGCCCAAAGTCATCAAACTCTAATGCATCGCCCTCGATATAATCATCGTCGTCATCTGTATCATGATTTATGCCTTCTGGTGCCACGTTCGTCAAAACTGAAGGCGAAACTAGTAGATCTACTACTGATTTTGGAAGTTGGTGGAGTTTTTTTTTAGGCAATTTAGTTTTACCAGATAGGATTGGATCTGAACTAAGTAGGAACCTATTTAATATGTCTCGATTGCAATCCTCCCGACTACATTTGCGAGAAAAATGTTCTCTGTAGTTTTTAAAATCTTTGTTTCGGGCTTCCTGGGCTTCCTCAGACAGTTCACCGATCGGTAATAGGGCATGCAAAATGATTTCTGGGCCATGTATTAAAATCTTATGCATGGTTGGTGGCATGTTAAACCACTGATACTTCTTAACAAAAAGTCGAGCTGTATTCTGAGCAAATACTCTAAATTTTTCTACATTGATGTCATGACCACAAGATACGGCAATTAATATTGTGTGCATGTCCTTAATCAGCTCCAGATCTAGTTTCGTAATATCTGCTGTGATTTCAGCGTTTTCAAAAAATCTTCTTGCTGTGTTGCCATCATTTGAATTGCCGAAACCGGGCTTAGGTTGGTCTATAATAAGTCCAGTTTACACAACACATAACGCACAATAACAAATACTCTTGTCATTGTAACACACAGTTGCTAACGATATACAAAAACAACAATTATAACAAAGAAAACGAAGACAAAGCAAACAAAAGACAAAAACGGGTGTTCTTTGCTTGAGTGACTATTTTCACAGTTAATTTAATAAAATTCGCGCAAAAACGCGCCACATTTTATTACTGAATATGAAAGCCTAGGAACTGTAGTTTCTTAAAAAAATAATATACTAACGCCAAATAACCCCATTCATATTTAAATATCCACAAATATTTTGAAAATAGCCAAAATTTAGACACATTTTAAAATATTTTTTAAAAATATTTCTACACATTTTTTGTTTACACAATCATTTTTAGAACAACGCTAAAATACCTGAGGTTGAAGATTCCATAGTGAAAGTATTACTTTTGACTTGCGAAAAACTATATATTAAGCGTCGAAAAATACCGAATTTCAATTAACACTATTGTGCGCGAATAGCTCAAAAATTACTTAACTTTAACACAATGCAGCTTGACAAGTAAACAATATATGACATTGAAATTTTCAGTAGTGGTGTAGAATTTTATATACTTTAATCGGATACTAAGTATTTTTCAAAAAAACAAATTTTCATTTTTCAATTAATATCCATTTTTTGCGATTTCACCCCTCTGTGCTGCGTTTCGAAACGAATATTCACAACTGAACCTAGCAATGTAGTCAAGTAATTTTATTTTTCATACCATTTTAAATAGTCTAAAACTAGAAGAACATTTATTGGAATTTTTATAACCTACACCACACTGTAATACTGGGTATTATAAGTTTGTTTCACGGCAGATGTTTGTAACACCTGAAAATAACACACCTTAAAGTATACCGATCGACTCAGAATCACTAGCTGAGTCGATTTTACCATGTCTGTCCGTCCGTCCGTCTGTCCATGTAAAGTTGTTCGTCGACTACAGGTCGCAATTTCACTCCGATCGTTTGCAGTTTAGAGTATTTCGCAGCTGTAAAGATCCCTATTGAATTTGGTTGAAATCGGTTTAGATTTAGATATAGCTCCCATATATATCTTTCGTCCGATTTGGCCCTTTAGTCCTATAGAAGCTGTATTTTACATCCAATCGTTTTGAAATTTAGAATGGTAGAGTTTCTTGATCCATGAACCAACATTGCCGAATTTGAAGAAAAGCGGTTAAGTTTTAGCTACAGCTCCCATATATATCTTTCGTCCGATTTTGCTCTTTACTCCTGTAGAAGCTGTATTTTACATCCAATCATTTTGAAATTTAGAATGGTAGAGTTTCTTGATACATGAACCAACACTACCGAATTTGAAGAAAATCGGTTAAGATTTAGCTATAGCTCCCATATATATGTTTCATCCGATTTGGCTCTTTAATCCTGTAGAAGCTGTATTTTACATCCAATCGTTTTTATACCCTACACCACTCTGTGGCACAGAATCCAATTGTTCCAACTTAATACGACACTTTTATTACACCCTATACCACACTGTGGTAAAGTAAATTTATGTAAACAATTTATACATGAATTACAAAATTTTTTTTCACAGTTATTCAATATTACGAGATTGGTGTATAAAGTCGGCCCCGCCCGACTTTAGCCTTTTCTTACTGGTTAAAATTTAAATTGTCGTGGGCATGAATTCGTCGTGGTGATGAATGGGATTCGTCGTGATGATGAATGGGATTCGTCGTGGTGACGAATGGAATTCGTAGTGGTGATGAATGGGATTCGTCGTGATGATGAATGGGGTTAGTCGTGGTGATGAATGGGATTCGTCGTGATGATGAATGGGATTCGTCGTGATGAAGAATGGGGTTCGTCGTGGTGATGAATGGATCATCATGAGGACGAAAGTTTTTGGAAACAGAGATTCGTCATGGTGACGAAAAAATTCATCAAGAGGATTATTCCGTACGTTAGCTGACTTTTGGCGAAAAAATAATTCGTCGTCATGCCGAAGCTTTTTCTATCAATGTAATATTTAGAAGTAAAATTAAAAAAAATGGAAAATACTTTTTTCAGGATAACCAAGGATTAAGGATTTTCGTCCTTGTGGCACCCTTAATACACATTTAGTGATCCTTTTGTGTATAATACGTTAACATCTTTAAAATGGTACTTATTTCATTTAAATCCGACCTTCCGTTCTAAAGTTATGACGACTTGAACATAGCTTAATTTTCAAAAAAAAATGTAGATGCCCCACTTTGGCACCCTATTAAATCAAAACCGCTATAAATTTTGACAAACGGTAAACTGTCATTATTTCGTATCATCTTGCAGTATTCGCGTGCAAAATTTCAGCAATATCGAAGTTCATAAAAATTCAGAGTTGGTCGATTTTCTTTGGAATTACCCAATATAGAAAATAATCACAAATATAAAGCAATGACTATGCCAATAGATTTCCAATTTAATAGAATTTTTGAAAAGGACAATTTCCTAAAAAATGTCTTAACCCATATACATAGTATATGGGGACTATGAAATGTCTGGCAACCTTGGTCGTAATCAGACGTGTCTTGTCAACCGCTCGCGCTATTTTATTTTAATTTAATAATTTTTTAAGTTTACCGTGTGTTTACTATTACTAAATCGTGAATATTAAATAGTGTGAATTTCTTTGTCCCATTGAATAGTCGAGTTTTTCCAAAAACAGTGTGTTTTACTGTGTTATTTCGCTTGGTAAGATTCTGTCCAATTGAATTTGTTAGTCCCCATTTACATGATACTTTTTTTAAGTAACTTATCGACTTATTCTCTTTTGAAAAAGTATTTACGTTCACACACGTACTTTTTTTTCAATACTTATACTTATTTTCATTTGTTTTGTTTCGGCTTTTCCTGTGTGAATTGTTGTTGTTTCCAAGTGCGAACGAAATACACAAAACGATGAGTACGATAAGTACGAGTACGGCACACTTTTTTCTCCCGTTTCCGACTGCCTCTCTCGCCCACAAAACGCCGATAAGTATACTTAATACTTTAAAAAAGTATCATGTAAATGCAGACTTATGGTGTTTTCTTTTGTGCCAAAAATGCCTTTTTGTCTTCGATTGTAAAATAAATGCTGCACTGTGAAAGGGTTTCGTTTTCTTTTGTGAAAAATGTCGCACTTGCACGGGGCAAAAATGCAACATTTCAGCCCTGTATTTAATCGCTGCCCTATAAAACAGATGTTTTTTCGGCGTCGAACGAATAGCCTAAATAACCGCGTGTGTCTGTGCGTGCTTTTTTATAATGAAGTTTGGTCAGATGCTTTATTTAGGCGGCGCCGTGGAGTATTCTTTGTTTTTAGTTTATTTTTAGTGAGTTAAAAGGCTAGTTTTTTGCATTTTTGTTATCGATTCTGACCATAAAAAATTAAGCTTTTTGAAGCAGTACAATGAAATGAAGCAGTACAAGAGGGTGTAGGCGACATTATTAAAATGCTGCTCTCTGACAGGGCAACATCTTTTTGTAGAAAAGAAAACACCATTAGTCAATCAGTTGTGTTGTGTTGCTTTGCTGTGTTGTGGTAAATCTTTATCCTACTTTGTTTTGGTTAGTTCCTTCTTTTATTTATATTTTACTACCTCAGAATTTTATAGCATACTTTTAGGCTTTTCACTAATTTTGAATTTTCATTTTTTTATAAATTATATAAAGAATCTAAGAAAACTTTCTTATATATTAATAGAGATTTGTCGTCAGTTGTCTCGAGATTTAAAAATATTGAATCAATGTTTGATAATTTTAAATGGCCTGAGAATCTAATGGATTCCCCCTCATCTAAAAGAATGAAGCCTTCATTCCTCTCAATTCCGAATTTCACAAATACGAATCCTTCTACTCCTCCTGATTTATTAGTTTCATTTTTATCACCAGTTTCTCCCAACCATAGTACAGTCCATCCTAATACTTTAATTCCCGAAATGAAAAATAATAATAAAAACAATAATAATAATGATGACAATAATACTAACAATAACTATAACAATAATAATAATGATAATAACAATAATAACAACAATAATAATAATAATAATAAAAACAATGATACTGTTAACGATGCAAACGTTGATGTTGCTGTTTTTCCTCCGCCCCTTGTTGAACCCATCTCTGTTACCTCCGGGCGATCAATCCCACTTGTCCAATCTTCGCCATCTTTCTCCCAATCTGCTTCGGATGTCCATCCTACTAATCGCGATTTAGTTGTTGTTCCCCCTCGCAAATCTATCTTTATATCTAGACTTGCACCGGACACTAGTGAAGATAATCTTAGTGCCTATATCATGTCTAGGTGTAGTGAATTTAATGATAGAAATTGTAAATTGTCTAAATTTAATCCATCCCAACCGAGATATATTGCCTCGTTAAGATCCTTGTCCCTCAGAAATTATTTTCCACCTTAGTTGATGAATCGTTTTGGCCCCCTGGTTTACTTGTGAAAGAATTTGCTCCAAGAGATAGATCAAGCCGGAATTATAATGTTGATATTCGTCCTTTAACTGGCAATCATCCTACGGCAAAAAACTAATTAATTCAATCCTCTATCAGAATGTCCGAGGCTTAAACATCAAACTTAGAAATGTATTTATTGATAGTTTCTATTCCAATTTTGATAATCTTGTTTTCACTGAAACATGGCTTAAACCCAGTACATTTAATGCAGAAATTCTTTGTGATGATTACCACATTTATAGAAAAGATCGTCTTACACGTAGTGGTGGTGGAGTCCTGATTGCTGTACGTGGTTCTTTAGTATCTTCCGTTGTTGAAATACCTTTAAATAGTGAGGATGAATTTCTGTGTGTCAAATGCTCAGTTGGCTCTACTATTTTCTTTATAACCTGTTCATATACATATTCCTCCTTATTCTGATGTAGATCTCTTTATAAGACATGCTAATTATGTAAAAATAGTGAACAGTAGTCTCTTCAACGATATTTTTATTATGCTTGGTAACTTTAATCTGCCTAAAGTCTCCTGGTCACGTTGTCAAGATAGTGGCACCCTCTTTCCCTCCGATGTAGAGCGTTTTAGAGGTTTTTTTGATATATTATCGGACATCGCACTTACACAAATTTCTGATGTTTTTTGTAACTCTTCCGACATTACCGTATCTAGATCACTCACCTTTTTCTTGCCTGAAGATATTCATCATCCCACAGTTTCTCTATCCATTGATCTAAGCTCCTATTGCTCACAGAATCATTCTAGTTCCAATAAATACGTGTCATTTAACTATAGACTAGCTAATATCAACGAATTAAAAAACTGCTTATCACAAGTGTCATGGCCATCATTTAGTATTGATTTATTTACTGATGTATCTTACTTTTACTCTGTCTGGCACAAATGTTTCTATTCTTTAATTCCAACCTTTGTGAAAAGTATGTCTCGCTCTGGACCGGCGTGGTTTACTAAAGAGTTGAGATACCTTAGCAATTTTCGAAATAAAATGCATAAAAAATTCCAACGTAGTGGGTCGTCGGTTGATTACATAAAATACTCCGTAGCAAAATCTAGATTTAATAACATTAACTATATTTGTCATAACAATTACCGACATAAAATGAGATGTAAACTGAAATCAAATCCAAAAGATTTCTATAAATTCGTTAACAGTAAAAGAAAAACTGATTTCCAAGCACTATGAAATATTGTGACTTGGAATTATCCGTCGACTCAGGAATTGTAGACCGAATTTCTTTCAAAGTACTTATACTAAAAACATCCTGCCCTTTACTGATTACCCGTATAAAATTTCCTCATTTAATCTTTTTTCACAAATATTATTATCTTATAATGAAGTTCTAGTAGGTCTACTATCTCTGCCTTTAAACTATTCTCCAGGTCCGGATAGAGTCCCGAATTTCATATTACGCGAATGTGTCTATGAGTTATACATACCCCTTAGGTTTAGGTTAGGGTGGCAGCCGTATTTTTTTACAAGCTCACATAGACCAGTTTAGGTCCCTAGTGTTACCACGGGCTGAAATGCCCCTCATCGAAACCAACCTGTTTGATATACAAATTTATCGATAGTACGAATATCAGTACTGGAAAGATCTGTTAGGCTGCCTAAAAAGGCCTACCCCAGTATGTGCAGTCGTCGTTTACTCAAAGCGGGACAGTCGCAAAGCAAGTGCTCAATGCTCTACACTTCTTCCTCATCTCCACAGCTTCGGTAGAAGTCATTGGAGTCAATACCCAATTTTTTTGGCGTGTTCGCCGATCAAGCAGTGTCCCGTCAGAACCTGTACTAACGTAGACAATCGTTTCCTCTCTAGTGCGAGGAGATATTTTAACCTTCTCAGGTCATACCTTGGCCAGATTTGTCTAGCTACCCTGCAGTTGCCGATTTCTGTCCATCTTTCGTTGGACTGCCTAATTGCCTCTTGCCTAAGCTTGCACGTGGATAGTGGCGCACCAATATATGCAAATTCTTCGAGAATTTGTAATGTCGTCCTTTCCTAGCAAGTTCATCGGCTTTGCAGTTCCCCGGGATATCCCTATGCCCAGGCACCCATATGAGGTGTATATTAAACTGCTCAGCCATCTCGTTAAGAGATCTGCGGCAGTCGAGGGCTGTTTGTGAATTTAGGGATGTTGCCTCCAGAGAATTGATGGCAGCCTGGCTGTCCGAGTAAATGACAACGCCAGTGTTGGTTACTATGTTGCGACTCAGCCACTTGGCGACTTCCCATATTGCCATTATTTCGGCTTGATAGACACTGCAGGTATCTGGTAGTCTGTGAGCTATATCCAGACTAAGTTCTTCACAGTGTACTCAGAAGCCAACCTTTTCATCAAGCTTCGAACCATCCGTGTAAAAGTGGAGATCGTTTCTATTACCAGGTATTCTGCCGACCCATTCATCTCTGGCGGGAATCATAGTGATGTAATTTCTCCCGAAGGTGTACACAGTTGGTATATAGTCCACTCGGTCGGTTACCATAGCACTACACTTTGATATCCTCATGTGACCATAGTTCTTGTACCTCCACATTGATAGGCAGTTTAATCTTATTGCCGCTTTGGTTGCAACTTCTCTCGCCACAATGTTAATCGGCAGTATATGGAGTAGGGCTTGTAGAGACTCGGTCGCTGTTGTCCTTAAGGCTCCGCTTATGGTCAGGCAGGCAGTTCTCTGAACCTTTGTTAGTAGTTTGGTGATGGTTAGTTTGTCAGTTGCCGTCCACCATACAACAATACCGTATATTTTAGGAGAGGGTCCCCACCGCGACCCTACAGCCTTTTTGCAGGAATATAAGGCGACGTTGGCCTTCCTTACACGTTCCAATACGTTAAGTATAAATAACATTTTCCTATCTAGAATTATTCCTAAAAATTGTGCACTTTCAGAAAAGACTAGATCTGTTCCATTTATCCGAGGTGGAGGGTCCACATGTGGGACATTATTCATCCTAGTAAAGAGAACCAATTCTGTCTTGTTGGGCTTAACGCCCAAACCGCTGCTTCTGGCCCATCTAGCCAACTTGTTCAGAGCCACCTGTAGGATGTCTCTGAGGACGTTTACGAATTTGCCACTCACTGCGATTGCCACGTCGTCCGCATATGCCACGACCTTGCAGCCACAACGTTCTAGATCTAGCAGGATTTCATTCACCGCTAGGTTCCAGATTAGTGGAGACAGTACTCCTCCTTGAGGGGTCCCTCTGTTTACAAACCTTGTTCATCCTAGTAAAGAGAACCAATTCTATCTTGCTGGGGTTAACGCCCAACCCGCTGCTTCTGGCCCATTTAGCCAACTTGTTCAGAGCCACCTGTAGGATGTCTCTGAGGACGTTTACGAATTTGCACTCACTGCGATTGCCACGTCGTCCGCATATGCCACGACCTTGCAGCCACAACGTTCTAGATCTAGCAGGATTTCATTCACCGCTAGGTTCCAAATTAGTGGAGACAGTACTCCTCCTTGCGAGGTCCCTATATTTACAAACCTTGTTAGAGTTGTGGACCCTAGACATGATGTTATGCGTCTTCTGGTGAGCAGACTTTGAATTAGTCTAATCAAACTAGTGTTAACTTTTAGATGTGAGAGTGCCGCAATTACCGCATCTGAGTGAATGTTGTTAAAAGCCCCTTCTATGTCAAGAAATACCACCATGGTGAATTTCTTGAAATGCAGGGACGATTCGATAGTGCTCACAAATTCGTGCAGGGCTGATTCTGTAGACTTGCCCGTATTGTAAGCATGTTGGTTCCCCGACAGGAGTTTTGTATCCAGGTTTTCCTAATGAAATGATCTAAAAGTCTTTCCAGACCTTTCAATAGGAAGGAGGATAGGCTAATTGGTCTGAAGTCTTTTGGCCTAGTGTGTGATATCTTTCCCGCTTTAGGTATGAATACCACTTTGGTATCCCTCCATCGATTCGGGACGTATGAAAGCCTGATACAGCCTACATAAATTTTCTCCAGCCAGGGGATAATGTACTTTAACATTTTCTGCATTTCTGCTGGAGTGATGCCATCTGGTCCAGTTGACTTGAAGGGCTCAAATCTATTAATAGCCCAGCTTATTCTGGATCTCTCAGTCAAGAAGCTAGCGACGCTCGCAGTCCACTCGCACTCTTGTTAGTCATGCTGATCCTCGGGTTCTGTTACAGAGTTCCCCGGGAAATGTGTGTCGAGCAGTACATTGAGCGACTGCTCGCTGTTTTTGGTCCAGTTATTTGCCTCATCCTGTAAATATCCCACAGTACAGGGTGAAGCAGATAATATCTTCCTCAGCCTAGCGGAGTCGGAGACCTTTTCCACTTCACCACAGAAGGTATACCAACAGCGCCTTTGCGCCTTTCTAAGCTCCTTCTTATAGATCTTGAGTTGCTCTTTATAGGCATCCCAATCATTAGTGACCCCAGTAGATTTAGCCTTATTGAATAGCTTGCTGCAGGTCTTTTTCATAGCCGTTAGCTCAGAAGTCCACCATTGGGGTTTAGTTTTACCCTTGTACCTTGTTTTTGGGCAGGCTTCTTCAAGGGATCTATTGAATGATATGGTGATATGATCGACCAGATTATCCAGACCGGCTTTGTCATTCGGTTCGTACAGAAGTTTAGAGTTGAGGACTTTCTTGAAATTCTTTTCATACAGGGCCCACTTTGTCTTCCTTACATTTCTGTGGACGGCAGGTTTAGGCGCTTTTTCCGCGAGTTTGAACTCAATATAATGGCGATCTGAGAATGAGTGGTCGTCCAGTACATTCCACCCTATAATTTTGTCTGACAGCCGGTCCGTAGCATACGTTACGTCGAGTACTTCTTGTCTGTCTTTAATTGTAAAGGTCGGTTTATTACCTATGTTACAAATACTAAGGTTGGTAGTTAGAATAAAGTCAAGAAGCGAATCACCCCTATTGTTTATATCCGTACTACCCCAGATAGTATGATGAGCGTTCGTGTCTGCGCCAATAATCAGCTCGAGCTCGTCAGACGTTGCTTCTTCTACTACTTCGCTGTATAGAGTAGTCGGTACTACAGATTCATAAGGCAAGTAGCTGGAGACCACCCAATATATGCGATTACCGATCTCCAGGCTGGCAGCTGTTTGGTCTTTACCACTTAAATTAGTCAGGAGAAAGATACTTAGATCTTTCCTGGCCAAAATGCAGGTTCTTGGAGTGCCTTCACAGTTGGAGTGCCTTCACCTAAACCTAAACCTATACATACCACTTACTCACATCTTTAATATATCCCTATCTTCTGGTATATTCCCTCCCGTATGGAAAAAAAGTTTTATTATTCCATTGTACAAAAAATATCGAATATTACAGAGGTATCGCAAAATTTAGTGCTATACCTAAACTTTTTGAGAAATGAATCACTGATAGACTCTCTCATTCACTGAGCAATATCTTATCGGACGTTGGTTTTGTAAAGGGTAGGTCCACAGTCACCAATCTAATGGAATTCGTTTCGCACATATTTTCTTCATTCTCACAGAAAAAACAGACTGATGTTATTTATACTGACTTCAGCAAGGCTTTTGACACCGTAAATCATGATCTCTTATTGTGTAAGCTTAAATTAATTGATTTTCCTCATGGCTTAATCCGTTGGATATCTTCGTATTTAAAAGGTAGGACTCAGAGAATATTTTTTAAAGGTATTCTGTTTCGTATCATTTATGTAACCTCGGGTGTTCCACAAGGTAGTCACTTAGGTCCTATTCTGTTCAATCTATATCTTAATGATCTTCCGTCGGTGGTAAACTATTCTAAGATATTAATGTATGCAGATGATGTCAAGTTGTTTCTATCCTTTAACTCAGTTCCGTGTATAACTTCTCTACAAGATGATATTTTGCGTTTGTCAGATTGGTGTAACAGAAACTTTATGTCGTTAAATTTGAAAAAAATGCAAGAAAATGTCTTTCTCTCGTTCATTAATCTCTCCGACTAATTACTCTATAGGCAATTAACCATTGAGAATGTTGATAATTTCAATGATCTAGGAGTTTTACTTGACTTTATTGAATAGTTTGTGACGAAAGCTATGAGTTTATTAGGATTTATGAAACGATGGTCTAAGGAATTTAACGACCCATATTTGGGTAAACAACTTTTCACATCTCTTGTTAGGCCTACTTTGGAATATGCTTCGGTTTTATGGTCCCCTTTTACACATTTACAACATTTACGTTGATAGGATTGAGTCAGTACAAAAACAATTCCTACTTTTTGCATTACGTGGTCTTGGCTGGAGTGACCCTCTAAATTTGCCAACTTACTTCAATCACCTGAAACTGATTGATCTTCCTTCCCTTGAGAAAATAAGGTTTATGTTAGGTATTGTGTTTATAGTTAAATTGATTAATGGAGAAATAAATTCACATTATTTAGTTAGCGAATTACGCTTTAACATTCCTGCTCGTTCGACTCGTAATTTTATTCCTCTAAAAATTGATCTTTGTAGATTTAATTATGAACAATTCAATCCTCTATACTCACTTCGCAGAAACTTTAACTCAGTTTACTCGGTTTACTCGCTCTTCTCAACTTCTGACTCTATTTCAATGATAAAACGCGTAATCCTCGAATCTAATCTTTAAAATCACTTCGCAAAACTCTAACTCGGTTTACTCTTTCTTCTCATCTTTTGACTCGATTTCAATGATACAACGCGTAGTAATTGAATATTCTTTAACTATTTTTCTTTTTTTTATTGATCGTCGCTATTTTAAAAGACGGTTGCCAGTTCAGTTCAGTTTCCTGCTACGTCCTGTTCCTGCTACGCCCTGTTCCTGCTACGTTCTGTTTCCTGCTATGTTTCGGTTCCTGCTTCGTTCCTGTTTTGTTTTGTTCCTGTCAATATCCGTACCTGCAATGCTCTGGTTCTGCTGTGCTCCTGCTACGTTCTGTCCCTGCAATGCTCTGTTTCTGCTACGTTCTGTTTCCTGAAATTTTCGGTTCCTGCTATGCTTTGTCCCTGCTATATTATGTTCCTGTCATGTCCGTTTCCAGTAACGCTCTGGTCCTGCTGTGCTCCTGCTACTTTCTGTTCCTGCCATGCTCGGTTTCTACTAAACAACGTTCCTGTAACTCTCTGTCCCTGCTGTGCTCCTGTCCTGTTATTCTCTGTTCCTTATACGTTCTATTCCTGCAACTCCCAGTTTCCGGTTGTGATCTCTTCCTGGTATACTCTTTTCCTGAAACACTCTGTTCCTGCTCTTCTCTATTCTTGTTCTGTTCCTGTTTCTAATTTCTGCTTCAGTTAAAATTTGTTTGTTTGTTTTTTAATTTCCTGTTATTCCTATTTTTCTCATTTATTTACTTTTTCATTTTGTTTTAAATGTTATTTATTTTTTATATATATATATTGCTATATTTACGGCTGCTATTATCTAAGAATAAATAAATACCTAAAGCTGAACCGATTTTCCCCGACTTTGGCGGAGTTCATTCATGTAATAAGATACCTCTCTCTGCCAAATTTCGTACTGAACTGATATGTAATACAGTTTCTACAGCGTTTACATGTCAAATCGGGTGTAACACATATATGGGTGCTATATCTAAATCTGAACCGATTTTGACCGATTTCAATATTGATCATCCTTCGGCCCAATAAGAGTTCTGTGCTAAATTTCATCACAATCGGACCATAAATACGACCTGCACTTTGATTGAAACGATACATCTACAGACGGACATGGTTAAATCGACTCAGGAAATGATTCCAAGTCGATCGGTATAATAAACGATGGATCTATCGCATAGCATATCTCCCCTCACAAGATTGGCGAGATGAAGAGAGATCCCGACCGTTCAACGAGCCCCAACGACCCAACGTGAGACCCTCTCAGCGATGTGCCCAGGCCGATCAGTCCCGGCGACAAGCAGAAGGACGGGTGAGTCCAGGTGCGTGGCAATATTCGTGTGGTATTTGCCAGGAGGACCACGCGAGAAGCTCCTGCCGGCGGTTTCAAAAACAAACAAACAACGCAACGATATGAAACCGTGGACTGCCCTGGTTTGACTTGGTGCCGACGTTGCGACAGACACCATACGTTTCTCCATGGTGCAGCCCAGCTCGACAACTCGCTGCAACGACCTCCGGTGGTCAAGGTATCGCATAAGTGGGACTAAGTTTTCATACCAACCGCAATGACCAAGATAGTACGAGACAGTGTGGACTCGCATGCACTGTTGAGAGCGCTGATTAGCCAATCAGCTACTATGTCGCGGATAAACATTCAACTTTCGTCGTTTGGAACACAGTTTTTTTTACATTACTGAGCCAATGCTTCACTAATTTCAAAATGCTGTCTCGTCAGGCCAATAGCGCTTGGGCACTAAAGGTTAATGCCCTGGTAACAGACGAGCTGCCCATACGATCGTACCCCGACCCGCTGATTGAGGATCCGACCCGTAATTATGCCAGACCCACGAAGTAATACTCCCATAAATGTAGAGCTTGGTGCCGATACGTTCTCGGCCATTATACGTGAAGGATGCAGCATCTCTGACATCGGTGATGTCTAGGCCTACAAAACTGTTCTTAAGATTAGAAAAAAACTGCAGGTCATAAGATTAGAATAAGTTCCACAGATCACGGGGGCCGAATGTTTAGCGTTGTGCTAAAGTTTGAGTAGCACTGCACAAATTGAGTGTTGCACCTAACTGAGCCTAAGTGCGAAAGGATATACACACAAACATCCAAAGGATGCTAGGTGCATGCCCTTCTCACTTTGTTATTGTTATTTGTTTGAATGTCGCTGGCAGCCTTGCGAACCTTTAACCTGCGAACACCTTGAACCCTTCCATGAGAAATGATTTGGTAATAAGTGTAAAAGTTAAACTTAGCTTAAAATAAAAACTAAAATAATTTAAACTTATAAAATTAAACTTAATTCTAATTTGAAGTTAATTCTAAAATTAAACTGTCAATTAAACAAATTACACCTAAACATTGAACTAACTTAAACTTAAATTGCACATTCACACCAAACCTTTGAATTATTTACTTAAGACTAAAAACTGAATTTGCTACATAAAACTATATTGTGCAAAATCTGAACTTAAGTGAACATTACCGAAAGAAAATAAAACCCTTGAAATCCAAAACCGAAAAACAAACTCTCTGCATTCATTTTACCCACAGGCAAACACTCGCAAGAAAAAACAAACAAGTCGTTGTTGATTAGTCGTAGTGAACGGACGTGTTTATAACAGAGCGGATAGCTAAATCCTTTTACCAGTATCTACTACGCAATTGCAAAAAAATCTGTAGAAAGTCTGGAAGGCCTACATCGTAGTACCTATTACGGGCTAATACAGACAAAGAAACAAAACTAAATTCTCTTGACGGGGATGCCTTAATGTTCCGATGGAGCGGGGTTCCCCAATCGTCCGACTGTCCGTCCGTTGGTCTTAGCCAAAGCCGACCACACCAAAAATGGTGCAAATTTCCCCTCAGTACTCACAACAGGTGGTACGGTGAGGGGAAAACGCCACGTCCGACCGTCGGAACGGAAACACAATGAGCACCGGATAGCGCTCAGAGTTTTGACGAAGGTCTAGGCTGCTGAGGTTTCGGCTCTTACCTAAAAACAAAAAAAGTGTCACTTACCTGGGCTAAATGCGTCAAAGATGCTTCTAAAGCCAATGAGTCGGCTGAAAGAGTGGGAGAATTCCTGCATAGAATAAGGATTGTTACCGCAGACCATTTTGATAATGATTTTTCTGTTATATGCAAGAATTTACAAATTCTTCTCACAGGAACAGCACAATCGTGGTTTTGGCGATATCACAAAAGAGTGCAAATGGGACCGCTTCTGCGCCGAAATTCTATATCAATACAAGGATTTCAAAACCGATTCTGATATCTTAGATGAGCTTAGAAACCGCAAGCAGAACACAGGTGAAAGTTTTGAAACGTTTTTTGAATCTGTTTCTTCAATTTATTCAGACTTAACAGACAAATTGAAGAGATTGAGTTTATTGAAATCTTAAAGAAGAAGAATTTGCGACCCGACATTAGACATGAGCTTCTCTATGTTCCGATTTGTTTACTAGCACATTTCAGAAAACTGGTACAGATGAGAGATGATTTTCTAGGTGAAGCACATTTTGGAAGACACAATCCAAATAAACTATCAAATTATCCTGTGTTCCGTAAAAATCTTGCAGTACTAGAGGGGTGTGAGGACTTTTCTACAGAGGCAAGGGAACAAAGTGAAGCAGCCGTCGATGCATTAAACCAGATAGTAACGTCACCGAAATGTTGGAACTGTAGCGAATCCGAGGAACGTGTACAAACCCCAATGCCCGATATATGTATCCAAGAGATTGGGAAGGAGAAAACTATTTAACACTATAACCCAGTCAAAAAACTAAATTGTTTGAAGGATATGAGGATAGATATGGAAGATGCAAATCTGATTAATGTAATAACAAACGAAATTAAATAACAAAACTGAAGCTGCTTGCGAATCTTCAAAGATTATCTTTCCAATTCGACCTTATCATATATAGCTGATCCATTTGGAGGTACCCTACTTTTTTAAAGAAAAAAACACAGAAAATTCAAATTGAATGGGGAATGTTTATTATCATTTGAAAGAACATTCATTGGCATTTCCTTTTTGACGATTATGTCTATCAAATGTTGGCCGCGGCTACGTCTCAGATGGTCCATCCGTTGAGTCAAATTTTCGATGACTCGTTCGAGCATTTCGACTGGTAACTGGTGAATGACACACGTGATGTTTTGCTCCAAGGCCTGAATCGAAGCGGGTTTGTCCGCATAAGCTTTAGACTTTACATATCCCCACAGGAAAAAGTCTAACAGTGTGATATCACACGATCTTGGTGGCCAATCGACCGTCCCCAAACGTGAAATTATCTGCTCACCGAAGTGTTCTCTCAATAAATCCATTGATTGATGCGATGTGTGGGAAGTGGCGCCGTCTTGTTGAAACCAAATGTCGCCGAGATCACGAGCTTCAATTTCAGGAATCAAATACTCGGTTATCATGGCACGATAACGGTCGTCATTGACGGTTACATTCTCACCGGCATCATTTTTGAAGAAATATGGACCGATGGTTCCACCGGCCCACAAACCACACCAAAACGTTGTTTTTTCTGGATGAAGTGGAAACTTTGGAATCTCTTCACGTTGCTCTTCGTCCCAAATGCGGCAATTTTGCTTGTTTACATACCCATTGAGCCAGAAATGGGCCTCATCGCTGAACAAAATTTGGCTCGAAAACGTCGTATCTTCTTGGAACTTTTCAAGAGCCCAAAGAGCGAAGCGATGTCGCCTGGGAAGGTCGGGCGGCTTCAGTTCTTGCACAAGCTGTATTTTGCATGCTTTCAATTTAAGATCTCGACGTAAAATGCGCCAAGTCGTTGCATACGTCAGTCCGAGTTGCTGCGAACGGCGCCGAATCGACTCTCCGCGGTCTTCGTGTATACTCTCAGCTACGGCCGCTACATTTTCTTCACTGCGTGCTGGACGTGGTCTATTCGGTCGAATATTATCCAATAATGAATGCTGGGTCTCAAGATGGGAGATGGTGTTGCGAATAGTACACTCAGTAGGCGGATTATGTTGACCATAAGTTGAGCGAAGTGCACGAAACACATTCCTCACAGAACGTGAATTTTCGTAATAAAGTTGAACGATTTGTAAACGTTCTTCAGGCGTTAGTTTTTCCATGATGAAATGCCAATACTACAAAAATAACATGACAGCATGACACGACTCACACGTAATCTGTCAAAAAAAGGCTATTGAAAAAAGTATCTCTACTTGGATCACCCGTTACGATGGGCAGAGTATGTTTCGAAGAAAAAATAAAGAAGAATAAAAATAAAACATAAAAAACTGCTTACTAAATATACAATATCTAGCATTTTTAATGATCCACAGGATTGAAGATATTTTGCTCAGATATCATTCTTAAACTTTACGGAGCATGGACTTCTGGACACAGGAGGCAATGTAAGCTGTATAGGTGGTAAATTGGCGTTATCAGATTTTTCAAGATTTAATGGTACGAATTAAAGGTACGATTAAAACCGCAGATGGAAATAAACAGAAAGTTGCATGATTCTTAGAAGTATATATTGACTTAAGAAGCCAGATCCAAAAATTAAAATTATAAATAGTTCTGTCTGTAAGTCAAAATTTGATATTAGGTCTAGATTTTTGGAAAACGTTTATTTAGCGCCTGATATATTTCAGTCAGTTGTTGTGTATATCCGTCCTAGAATAAAGAAATGCTATATGTTCTTTCAGAATTGTCCGTAGTAAAAAGTCAGATATAACAAATAAATTCCAATCCGTAGATACAATATCCAACAATTTTTCATTAACTCCTTCCCAACTTCAACAATTAGAAGCGGTCAAAATCCTATTCCCAAACTTTGAAAGACAAGGGTTAGGAAGAACCTCAGTTCACCAATCAACCCAATTTACCCCTTATCATGCTCTATATGGGTTCGACATGATAACGCATGGCAGTACCTATGAACTTTTGCGAAAGCCTACAAACACAATTTCAAGAGACGATCACCTAAAGCTGCTTCGTAATGATATTAAAACTCACATAATGAAGGCTTATGATCGCAATCAATATCAATACAATCTCAGAGCTCGTCCAGTTTCGTCTCAAGTTGGGCAAAATGTTTTTAGGAAAAATTTTGCACAAAGTAATGCAGAGAAGAAATTCAATGCAAAACTTTCCCCTCTATTCCGAAAGGAAAAATTAAGGAAAAGGTAGAAAATAATGATTATATCCTAGAGGATGCAGAGGGCAAAATCATTGGCACATTTGACGCCAAAAACACATGCGCCCTTAATCTTTAAATTTCCAATTAATAGTGTTGTAAAATTACTAATATTACTTGGTTTTGTAATACACCTGTTGATAAGAAAGAGATTTCTTATTTAATATGTTTAACTCTAACGAAAATTGATAAATCGCACGACTTGAGTACTAGTAGTGGCAACGTCATAATCATCTGTTAACTCACTCGGTAATCGGTACTTGATTAAACCAAGTTTGCACTCAAGCCTAGCGTTCGATTGATGGTACTGATTGATGAACACATATCGAACATTCGACCTGTTAAGACCTAATTAATTGTGAAAATTATCAATTAAAATCTTTTGTGTTTAAGTACAGTTTCCGAATTGTATTTTAAGTGCATTAAAGAAAAGTTTGAGAAATTTTGATATAAAAATCCTTAACTCTGTTATCAAAATCCTCTTAAATTTTAATAATTATTGTGGTAATTGCGTGCAAATTAAAATAAAGAATAATCCTGCAATTGGCTTCAGCTTGGGATACGAGGCAGCAGCCATCTTCTGTACTTGCCCTGCTTGCTGTACGTGATAGCACAATAAAACTTGCGTTTTAGCCATCCATCTACTACTTTATTAGTACCCAATTAATTCTTATCAATAACCACAGTTTTAAACTCCACCCTCAATGCAATCCATTCTTCCCAAACCTTTTGATTTGGATCGATACTTATATGTAAATAGTGGGAAACTCATGGAAGAATCAGCCATCCACTTAAACCATCATATCTGAAATAATTTCGATAGCTACTCAAGCCCTAGCCATAATTTTGAGGAGTAAATTATTTTAAATAAGTGTAAAACATCCCATTCAAGCGAGTTAACTAAATCACAGTAAGTTCCAATGACCATGAACCATATCCTGAGGTACAACAGTGTATCCGCTAATATTCGTTATGTTTGGTTGGTTAATGATCATTGGATTTCTTTTAATAAGTCATTTCTTTTAATAAATCGACAAAAATTAGATCAAACTTCAAACATCATCGACAGAGCTAGAATCAACATCAACGTGTTCGAGATGCTGAAGGCCTTCAATGGTCATCGACAGCGTGGGTGAGTAAATGGTGTAATGAATGAAATCGATAGAGTAAAGCAAAACGACAAAAATAAACAGAGTAAAGTAAAACAACAAGAATAAGTACAGTATAGTAAAACAAAAGTAACAAGAAGATGTTAAGCAAGCTTTATGAATGGTTTGTTTTAACTTTTTTGCGTTATCACCATTCAGAATATAAACTGCAACAAAACAGAAATATCCATTAATAATAAGGGAAGGAATCCCATCTTAAAATAACTCATTGGCATGGAAATTGTTTTAAACTTCGTTATAATTGAAATTTTCAATTATTATAATCTAAATTTCTTTAAAAATCTTCATGCTATCTAGTATGTAAAAAAAATGTACTAAAATGTTTCCTTTAGCCCTTTCAATTTCAATATCAGTACAATCTGTATAATCATTCTCTAAACAACGAAATGAAAGTTGTTATACCATAAAATGTTTTGAAATGTAAGCTCTAGTACTATTCTTATATAAAATTCCCTTTAGAAATCATAATTTTTTAATGAATAGCTTTATATTTGTTTCTTAAACTAAAATGTCCTGAATAAATTGATTTATTCTAAAAATGAATTGCTGAAGTACAATAAGGGTGTATTCCTACGATCATGTAATAGTGATCGTTTAGAAAAAGTTTTATTAGGGGTCCTGTAACTGTTCTTAGGACATAGGTAGGGTAATAGGGTATGAAATGCGCAAATATCTCATAGCATCTGAGATCAATAAATTGAATGTTGCTCCGTTTTTATTGACATTCAATGGTTTGTTTGTTAGTAGTCTTTTTCAATAAAGAGTAGATTTTAATAGTAATTACAAAACAGGAAGTCCAAAATCTTTTTTGGGTAACGAAACTATTTGAGGGAAGACGACGAGAACCCCCCGCCCGACTGAAGCTAGTGCTAAATGGCTCCCGCAGTCCCTCTTCCAATCAAATCTATTTGAACAGCTCGTCTTAACATCGGTGAACCAATCTTGATTTCAAAAAATCATTGAATATGACATCTAAAATAACACCTGATAGCAGACAGAAGTGGATCATTACACTGTCGATTGCCAATTGTGGTAAGAATTCTACAGAATAACCTCCATCACGCTAAAGCAGCCTAAGCGGCTCTATTTCTGCGCCTGTCCACAGGTGCGGTACACATCGTCCTGATACAGAGCCCTATGCAGTGGGAGGAAGGGTGTGCGGTATCAGGACACCCAACTTTAAACTGCATGTGGCCAACTGTGAAGGCACTCCAAGAACCTCCATTTTAGCCAGGAAAGATCTAAGTATATTTCTGCTGTCTAATTTTAGTGGTAAAGGCCAAACAGCTGCTAGTCTGTAGATCGGTAATCGCATAGGGGTGATTCGCTTCTTGACTTTATTCTAACTACCAACCTAAATATTTGTAACATAGGTAATACACCGACCATTACAATAAAAGACACAAAAAGTACTCGACGTTACGTTTGCTACTGACCGGCTGTCAGACAAAATTATTTGGTGGAACGATCACTCATTCTCAGATCACCATTGAGTTCAAACTCGCTGAAAAAGCGCCGAAACCTGCCGTCCACAGAAATGTGAGGAAGACAAAGTGGCACATGTATGAGAAGAATTTCAAGACAGTCGTCAACTCTAAACTTCTGTACGACCAAAATGGCAAAGCCGGTCTAGATAATCTAGTCGAGCATATCACATCATTCAATAGTTCCCTTGAAGAAGTCTGTCCAAAAACAAGGCACAAGGGTAAACTAAACCACAATGGTGGACTTCTGAGCTAACGGCTAGGAAAAAGACCTGCATCAAGCTATTCAACAAGCCGAAATCTACTGGGGTCGCTAATGATTGGGATGCCTATAAAGAGCAACTAAAGATCTATAAGAAGCAGCTTAGAAAGGCGCAAAGACGCTCTTGGTATACCTTCTGTGGCGAAGTGGAAAAGGTCTCCGACGCCGCAAGGCTGAGGAAGATACTATCTGCTTCACCCTGTACAGTGGGTTATTTACAGGATGATACAAATAACTGGACCAAAAACGGCGAGCAGTCGCTCAATGTACTACTCAACACACATTTCCCGGGGAACTCCCCAACAGAACCCGAGGATCTGCAGGACCAACAAGAGTGCGAGTGGACTGCGAGCGTCGCTAGCTTGTTGACAGAGAGATCCAGAATAAGCTGCGCTATTTACAGCTTTGAGCCCTTCAAGTCACCTGGACCAGACGGCATCACTCCAGCAAAAATGCAGAAAATATTAAAGTACATTATCCCCTGGCTGGACAAAATTTATATAGGCTGTATCAGGCTTCCATACATCCCGAATCGATGGAGGATACCAAAGTGGTATTCATACCCAAAGCGGGGAAGATATCGCACCCTAGTCCAAAAGACTTCAGACCAATTAGCCTATCCTCCTTCCTATTGAAAGGTCTGGGAACACTTTTAGATTATTTCATTAGGGAAAACCTGGATACAAAACTCCTGTCGGTGAACATGCTTACAATAAGGGTAAGTCTACACAATCAGCCTTGCACGAACTTAGCACTATCGAATCGTCCCTGCATTTCAAGGAATTCACCATGGTGGCATTTCTTGACATAGAAGGGGCTTTTAACAACATTCACTCAGATGCGGTAATTCCGGCACTCTCACATCTAAAAGTTAACACTAGTTTGATTAGACTAATTCAAAGTCTGCTCAACAGAAGACGCATAACAGCATGTCTTGGGTCCACAACTCTAACAAGGTTTGTAAACAGAGGGACCCCACAAGGAGGAGTACTGTCTCCACTTATTTGGAACCTAGCGGTGAATGAAATCCTGCTAGATCTAGAACGTTGTGGCATATGCGGACAACGTGGCAATCGCAGTGAGTGGCAGATTCGAAAACTTCCTCCGAGACATTCTACAGGTGGCTCTGAAGAAATAGGCTAGGTGGGCCAGAAGCAGCGGTTTGGGCGTAAACCCAAGCAAGACAGAATTGGTTCTCTTTATTAGGATTAATAATGTCCCACATGTGGACCCTCCACCTCGGATAAATGGAACAGATCTAGTTTTTTCTGAAAGTGAAAAATGTTTAGGAATAATTCTAGATAGGAGACTGTTATTTAGACTTAACGTATTATAACGTGTGAGGAAGGCCAACGTCGCCTTATATTTCTGCAAAAAGGCTGTAGGGTCGCGGTGGGGCCTCTCTCCTTATATCGTCCACTGGCAGTAGTTCGTCCAATACTGTTATACGGCATTGTGGTATGGTGGACGGCAACTGACAAACTAACCATCACTAACAAAGGTTCAGAGAACAGCCTGCCTGAGCGTAAGCGGAGCCTTAAGGACTACAGCGACCGAGTATCTACAAGCCCTACTCCATATACTGCCGATTAATATTGTGGCGAGAGAAGTTGCAACCAAAGCGGTAATAAGAATTAACTGCCTATCAATGTGGAGGTACAAGAACTACGGTCACATGAGGATATCAAAGTGTGGTGCTATGGTAACCGACCGAGTGGACTATATACCAACTGTGTACACTTTCGAGAGAAATTACATCACTATGATTCGCGCCAGAGATGAATGGGTTGGCAGAATACCATGTAATAGAAACCATCTCCACTTTTACGCGGATGGTTCGAAGCTTGATGAAAAGGTTGGCTTCGGAGTACACTGTGAAGAACTTAGTTTGGATATAGTTCACAGACTACCAGATACCTGCAGTGTCTATCAAGCCGAAGTAATGGCAATATGGAAAGTCGCCAAGTGGCTGAGTCGCAACATAGTAACCAACACTGGCGTTGTCATTTACTCGGACAGCCAGGCTGCCATCAATTCTCTGGAGGCAACATCCCTTAATTCACAAACAGACCTCGACTGCCGCAGATCTCTTAATGAGATGGCTGAGCTGTTTAATATACACCTCATATGGGTGCCTGGGCATAGGGATATCCCGTGGAACTGCAAAGCTGATGAACTTGCTAGAAGAATTTGCATACTCGTATATTGTTGCGCCACTATCCACGTGCAAGCTTTGGCTTAGGCAATCAGGCAGTCCAACGAAATATGGACAGAAATCATCACCTGCAGGGTAACTAAATAAATGTGGCCTAGGTATGGCATGAGGTCAAAATATCTCTTCGCACTAGAGAGGAATAGAGTGTTTACGTTAGTATCAGTTCTGACTGGACGCTGCTTGAAGATTGGGTATTGACTCCAATGACTTCGGCAGAAGCTGTGGAGATGAGGAAGAAGTGGAGAGCATTGAGCACTTGCTAAGCGACTGTCACGCTTTGAGTAAACGGCGACTGAACATACTGGGGTCGGATTTTCTAGGCAGTCTAACAGATGTATCCGGTACCGATATTCGTACTATCGATAATTTTGTACATCAAACAGGTTGGTTTCGATGAGGGGCTTTTCAGCCCATGGTAACACTAGGGACCTAAACTGGTCGATGTGAGCTGGTAAAAAAATACGGCTGCCACACTAAGTTGTAGCCACGGTAAATCTGAACAACTTTTGTGAACAAATCAATACAATCTGAACGTGTCTAGGCACCCTAAATAGTTCAAAAAGGGGTTTTCTGGGGGTGCACGGAGCTTTCAAAATCTCGGAAGTGGGCCGTGACGCAACACTTGTTGAGAAGCTCTGCCATAGACAGTGAGAAAAGAAATATAAGAAGAGAATGGAAACGGTACTGCTCCCCGGCATTGAGATATAGCCTAAGGAATTGTGAGAAAAGACTAAAAGTTACCCTCAAAGGTAGCTAAGTAATGAGATCTAAAAAAATATTTGCAATCTTTAGATCCAACTGAGAGAACAGGTTACAGTCTACGGAAGGCTACGAAAAATATGCGAAGACCAATCGCACACGAAACCCCAATTCGCCTTGAAACCGAGAACTGGGCTAAAAGCTGCGAAGAGAAAGTCAATACCTCTGCAAATTATCTTGAATCTGTTTTTGCACCAAATAATGGCACGTCCACCATTTACCATTCCGAGATAGATGAAACAATTCCTCGTCCAATTAAATTTAGGTCAAAAGATATCGAAAATTCGGCCAAAGATCTTAAAATGAAGAAATCTTCTTGCAAAGATGGTATAAATACCAGAATGATAAACGAACTACCATTGTCTGCCCTGAAAATGGTTTTGTTTATTTTTAATAGCATTTTACGTGTGGGTTACTTCCCTTTATCCTGGAAGATATCGGAAATTGTGATGATTCCAAAACCTGGATAATATCCGACCAGAGTAAACTTTCAAAAATGTTTGAATCAGTCTTTATGAAGAAAATTAACTTAACACCTGTTCACCAATTTGGTTTTCGGAAGAGTCATAGTCCCATAGAGCAAGTTCATCGTGTTATTTGAATTTGAATTTATTGAGTCTCATAACTGTACATATAAAAGTGAAATAAATTTAACAACATAATACTTAAGACTGTAATGTGTTATCTTAATAATTTATAGGAGTGACAATAAGCACCAGACTTCACCATTACAACTAGTTATTAATTGTGAAATTGAAAATACATACACAAGTGTTTCGCCCTTGCTCCCGAGGCTTACATGAGTATGGATTAGAGTACCTAATTCTAGGAAGGAAAACTTACAGCTAAATTAAAATAACGACAAAAAAAAAACAAAACGTGTAAAAACTTAAATGTAAAAAATTAAAAGCAGACAAAAAATTGGGAAACTTTGGTTGTTACCCACGGTGGGTTCCGACTTGAGCTTTGCCGTAAAATGTATTGGGAGGTGATGCATAATTATCTGACTCATTCGGACAACCCAAAGCTGATAGGTAATTTGTGTTTGCCCAGCTGTAATTAGCTTGGCTATTGAAAATGTCACCGATATTCCTGTTTTCATGGCATATCATCCTTGATTTAAATTTATGAAGCATTCAGCAGGCATATGAAGAAAGCTGTTTCATATTCGACTTTTCATAGACATATTGGTTGGAGTATCGTCTATTATCAGATCTAAAGTTCTTGCCAATGCAGAATCTCAAAAATGTTCGTTCCAATATCTCCATTTCTTTCATAACCGTGGGCGATATATTGAACCAAATTGGGAAACCGTGTAAGAGAACCGGCCTAATGCATGTCTTATAAAGCATAATTTTCGTTATACTCGGTAGAAGTTTGTTGTTCAGAATCTTCGCAAAAGATGCCATCACGCCATATGATCTCCGAAGTACAATCCTAGCAGGCTCATTAAATTTTAAAAGTTTTGTAAAATGCACACCTTGGTACTTCACTTTATTTTTAAATGGGATCTCGGATCCATCAATAAATAATCTAAGAGTTTTACTCTCAGGCACTACTGATCTTTTGCACTTTCCAGACGCATTTCTTATGCATATGACCTCACATTTCGATATATTTATTTTAACACCCCAACTGTCGTAAAAGCGTTTAATGTTGGCCAGATGTCTCGAAACCTGTTCTAGTGCGGTAATAGGTGACTCATTATATGTATATAGTAGTGAATTGTCCGCGTATAAAAGCCCCGTCGAGTTCGGATCCTCGTGCGGAAAGTCGTACATGAACATGTTAAACAAATGCGGTGGCAAAACCGATCCCTGAGGAACCCCACAACGTACATTACCAAAGTCGGATAAATCATCTAGAAATTGTATACAAAATTGTCACCCCGAGAAATAGCTCACAAATAGTCGGATTATGTGAGGGCTAAAGCCAATTCGAATCATTTTTAGAAGGATGCCGTAGTGGGACGCATGGTCGAAAGCCTTCTCCATATCTAGCAATCCTGCCACAGTGCATCTTTTCATTCTTAGGTTCAAAACAATATCGTTGTGAAACTTCATCATAGCATCAGTGGTTGAATGCCCTTTCTTGAAACCGAATTGTATGTCAGGTATGTATGGTTGTCCGAAAGGAAACTCTAAAAGTTTCCCTAAATTTGACAACATCGAGATGGGTCGTAAGTTATCTATGTCGTCGCAATTCCGCTTTTTCCGAATTGGAATGATTTTCGAAACCTTCCACGCAATCGGAAAGTACGCATTGAAGATACAGTTACTAAAGATGATTGTGAGGTATTCAAAAGCACTGGTTGGCAATTTCTTAATGATAAAGTTAGAAATGTTGTCCAGTCCATACGACTTCTTACTTTTTATCAAAGCGGTGTGCTCAATCAATTCACCACTGTCACTTAACTGTCGTGGCACTGGCGGTTTAGAGCGGTACTGTCGTCGTCAAATCTGCATCCATATTCCTCAGTATTTGTAATGTAGCCATCGATTGCTCTTTCCCAAACGGAATCATTCCCAACCGGGCAGTCATATATATTTGAAAAATAAGAATGCAACTGATCTAAACATTGCCTCTCGTTTGTCAGTATATTCCCATCTACTACAAGTCGGTTAATGGTCGAGTTTCTCCTGCAGCCAACCATATTATAAATCTGTCGGTGGGCTCTCGGGCCCGGTCTTATCTTTTCAAGTCTATTCCTGAAGGCCGTAGCCTGTTCTACTTCTACCTGTTTCTCGATCATCATTGAATCTGCTTGGATAAAAGTATATATTCGGTGCCTCTTCTATCGGAAGACCTGTGGTATATCCGTTTCAGTTCCTTTTGCCAGCTGTGTTTAATCCTATATAGAGCCTTTACATTGTCCGAAAGTAGGAATTTTCTATTTCCTATCTCAATTTTCTCCGAGTGTTGCCTCGATATAGAATTTACGGTAGTAGTGAATTTCTCAATGTACTGGTCGATTTCCATATTTTAAAGATTTCTCTTACAGGCAGGGAAATGATTCTGAATTCCATTGTCTACATCATGCTTAAATTTGGCCCAGTTTGTTGTTTTAAAGCATCGAAAACGTGGAGGTGGTTTTAAGACAATTTCGATCCCAGGTAGCGTTATTTGTTAATTCAAAGGAAAGTGGTCAGAAAACATAGGAAGAGCAGATACCCTATAATTTGGTGTCGATGTTTCAACAAGTTTGGCACTTATGACGAAATGGTCCAGAAATGATGATCCGTTGGGATATGTGGGAGAACTAGAAGAAAGTCTTTTGAAGTCTAAAGAATTTTGCTGAAGGTAATCGAAAAAAATATTATCGTTTAAATTATTCATATTGTCGCCCCAAGATACATGTTTACAATTAAAGTCACCACCAATGAAGGCACCTTCGAAGTTTCATGAGAAATGACTTAGGTTAGGTTAGGTTAGGTTGAGAAGAGGAGGCGGCGAAATTCCACCTCATGTCCTTGGACATACACGTAAGCCAGTATTCGGCCTGTTGTGCGCTCTAATTGTTATTATTTAGAAAGGTCGGTAAGCTATTTTAGGAACTCTGTACTGTCGACATAGTCCTTAATTTTCTTCCAGTCTACGCCCCTAAGTTGGGTCAAGTCTGGTATAGCATCATTTCCTAAGAAACGTGATCTATTGTTGGCGAACGCTGGGCAGTGGCAGAGGAAATGTTCCAACGTTTCATCATCCTCCCCGCATGCCCTACATATGCTGTCATCTACAACTCCTATCCTATGTAGGTGTGCTTGTAAGCATGTGTGTCCTGTAAGGACTCCCATGATCTTACTAATTTCTACCATGCTCAATCTCAGTAAGGTCTTGGCCTTGTCCTCGTTTGGGTCACCCCACAAGACCTTCGTTGTCTTCCCAACGTTTTCACTATTCCATAGCGTGATATGGGCGTTCTTCGCCCATATTTGTAGTTCAGAACGCATAACTCTGAAGGGTTTTGCGTTCTCTAATGTTGTTGTTTGCAAGTCTCTGGCTCTAGATGCCAAGGCGTTTGCTTTCTCGTTACCCCTTACTCCGCAGTGGCCAGGCACCCATATGATGCATATAGTGCCGTATTCGGAGTAGGCGTTAATCGCCATTTTACAATCTAAAACGGTCCTCGACCTCACCGTTCTAGACGTTATCGCCCTAATAGCCATTTGGCTATCTGTGAAAATATTCACTTTTGTTGGTCTTGTGTTAGTCCCAAGCCAGCTCACACATTCTGTAATTGCTCGGACTTCCGCCTGCAGGACTGTGTTATGGTCTGGCAGACGGAATAAGAGTTCGGTTTCCGGTTCTTCGATGTAAAGTCCTAGCCCCGTTCTCTCCCCTAGTTTCGATCCATCTGTATAACAGCAATTTCCAGATGTTGTCTGTACTACGGTTCCATCAATCCAGGATTGTCTGTCTGGTATCATGGTCTCACACTCAGCAACCATTGATCTTTCAATGGTCTTGAATGAAAGCTATATATATTTCGTTGTTGTTCAAAATTTCTAAGAGTTCAACTCTTCGGCTCTGCTCAGAAGGCGACCTAACATTAAAAGTCAATAATTTAATTGCCCTATGGACCATAGACCTACATTACCTCTTGTAAAAGACTTAAACATTGATGTTTTTGATCGTTGACCTGTTGAGTATTCAGTTTTGATTATTGTTCGGCTTGAGGTCCTTTTTTGTAATTAAAAAAACGATTTGATCTTTTTTTTTAATTATTTATTTTTATTTCCTATATTTCTACTAACTTCGTTAGTCATCATCAGAGAGTTTTAATCTAATACAAAAACACGAAAAACAGATTCAAAAAACACAATTATTTAAACAATAATATTTTTAACATACAATTTTAGATTTCGCTTTTAAACAGTTCGACTTGCTTCCTTGAAATTACTTGTCAACTAACATTTTTTTCGTCCGTGCTTATTAATTATATGTCTATACATCTGAGAGCATTTATCTGTGTCTGTCTTATAGTCAGGTCTCTCCTCTGTCGGGATATTTGTTATAAAGAGCATCTCTAATGTGTATCGTCTGTATGGATTTTTCTCTTCTATTAATACATCTACATTATTGAAGTCAGGTTTGTGTCCAGTTAGTGTGCAATGAGCAGCCAAAGCCGTCTTCTGCTCCAATGGTTTTTCCATAGCCTTTTGGTCCGATTTATGTGACGATCATCTAGTTTTTAGTTTAGTCCTTGTCGTCCCTACATATACCTTTTGGCATACGTCGGATTCGTCACCATTGCACCTTATCTTTGATTTTGTACTGCTGAATAATTGGTAAAAAGGACCTCAAGCCGAACAATAATCAAAACAGACTTAAACATTTTAGTTTGGCCTCTTTCTTGGATAGTGATTTGTATTTCAAAACAAGTTCTTCTATTTTATCTTCGAGGGTAGGTTACTCTGGATGACGTATCTCATTTGCTATTTTAAGAAATTCTTCTATAATTCTAGGTTTCGACGAATTATTTCTATTTTTGGTAGACTATTCCGAAAAGCATCTGCAAATGTTTTTTCCGGCTGGACATAGCTTGTACTATTCACAGCCCTTAATACATTATTAGTTACTTGTTCCTTCCTTTGTCTAGAAACTTTCCTGGCTTCTTCCCTTTATTCTACATACTCCTTATATTTGGGACAGCCTCTGTAGCTCGAGCTACAATTAATTCAATAAGGAGCATTATTCTCATCTTGAATAAACTGACACTCTCCTTTATTATGGCTCTGTCCACACTTAACACACGCAAACTCCCTATTGCAATTCTGAGACATATGTCCCCATTGTTGGTATCTCCAGCATTGAACGTCCATCAAATTCTTGTTTGGTGATTCCCAAGTTGTTCTTTGGTTCAATATATATTGTACCTTCTTCAATTCAGTGGACGATTTTCCCGGCAACACGGTAACTAAATATAAGCCTGTGTCCAAACAACATACACCAGAAATGCTTCTGAAAACAATGAATATTAGTCTGCTCTATTCATAGATACATCGGAAGCTTTTGATAAAGTCTGGCACGAAGATTGTTAAACAAAATATGTGTACTTTTACCAAGTAACAAGCATAAAATGATCAATAGCTATTTGTCAAACCAATCGTTTGTAATTAAATCGAATGGTATTTTTTCTAGTCCTAAGAAAATAACTGCGGGCATTCCTCAGTGCGGCGTACCGGGACCCTTTCTATATCCAGCAAAAAAAGAGCAACCAAAGAGGCAATAAAAATCCCAAACTTATGATCCCCAATGAATTTTACAAGGTCTTGTCGCGCCGGGGAAGTACTTATTTGTCACCACTTTTGAACTACTCCCTTTAATGCACTGTAAGATTTGCTTTTTTATTTGTTGAATGTATGTTGTTCTTTTAGCTTCTTTGGGTGCTGTGATAATTATTTTCTTTTAAATGAAAACATATGTTGAACCTTAAATGTAGGTTAAATTCGCTTACTGTGATCAAAAATTGGAAATTAAACTCATTTTAATGTAATAGAAATTTGTTTTTGCTATTCCTTGAATCCGCAAACGACATCACTTTCATGTGAATACAAATGTACGAGCAATTCTGTTAAAATATCCTTCTCTGTTTATACGAGTACGTACATTTCAAATTGTCAATTTAAAATATTCAAACACAAGTAAATAATTATAAGTTCCATTTTATTGCTGCCTTCGATTGTGGATTTTATAAAACATGATCGTTTGGTAAGCGTTGCTAATCAAACGTCTCCTTCACGACTTGTAAGTAAGAAAAAATATCTCTAGAAACTTATAATTTGAAATTATTAGGATTAAATTTATTATTAAATAATTTACTATTGAACAAAGTGAAGAATGATTCTATATACACCATGTTACAAAAGTCTACATTCGATATAAAATTTTTACATTTTATCCAAATAAACAAATATCGCAGGCTGTTACATTTACATTTTTATTTCACAAATTAAATACACACAGCTAATATAGAAGAAAAATGCTCGATTTGGTGAATTGTTAACATGTTAAATGCCAAAAAATAGAAATAATCTCTTTGGATAGGTAACGAAAGTCTACATACGAATAGGAAACCGTAAGTCCAAATATGAAACGGGATTGCTTATTCTCATATGTTTACAAGTATAGTTAAGTCACATTCAGAAGAACAGTTCCATAAAAAAATTTCGTATTATTTATGAAATGTTTTTAAGTTTTGTGGTTACAAATGTCTTCAACAATGGAAATATTTCTTCAATTTGGAAATTGTCAATTAAACATAATAATTGAAATTCGATTGCAAAAGTTGGTGAAATGGTAGGCTTAGGTAAGACTACTGTGCGAACAATAATAACAAATTATAATACAACTGGATTACACAAAAGTAAGCCAGGGGTGGTTCGGCTCAGCAAAATTTATAGATGAATGCAGAGGAAAATTTGCGTTGCTTTGCTGAAAATCCAAAAAGTAGTATTGTTAAAATGGCGAAAACTATGCGAGATAGCGACGGAGTTTATGTTCCCCATATTGCATTCGACATTCCGTAAAAAGAGCGGGATTGTCGTCAAGAATCAGTTGAAAGAAACCGCTAATAAGCGAAGTGAACAGAAAAAACACTGGCTTATGCAAAAAGAGTGTAATTAAGCTTTTTTAAGTCGTGTAATTTTCTTCACCGACGAGTGTAAATTAGGTGCTTTTGACAGATATGGGCCGGCAAAAGATTGACAAAAACTAAATACCACACTTCAGTCAACAAACATTTGCCCAACGGTTAAAAATGGAGGCTCCGAAGATGATTAGGGAGGCATGGTGGCCAATGGCGTTAGAGAACTTCGATTTATAGAAGGGAAAATGAATTGGCACATGCATATTGATATTTTGGAGCACAGTTTGGGTCCAGAATTGAATAACTTTAACTAACCGGAAATCATATTTTCATTCATGGTGACGACCACAAGTAAAGTTCGTGCACTGTCAAAGAATGGTTGATATAAAATTACCGATTGAAGCTGTATCATCCTCCACAATCCCCATATCTCAATGTTATAGAGCATTTGTGGGCATATTTGACAGAGAAGTCAAGGAAAGGGGGTGTAACATCAGTTCAGAAGAATTGACTAAAATTTCGCCTAATACTGGCCCGGAATACAGAAAAACTGTTCCTGTTCACGCCATCTACAATTACCAAAGTCATCGAAGCAACTCGTTGCCCAACATGTTATTAATGGAGAATATTTTGAGAAAATATTGTGGCGTATGTAGACTTATATAAATTGTATTTTGACAATTTTTTGTTTTCTGTTGTTTTAAGGTAGCAAATGTGACAGAATCGCGATTATTTTCCCTTTTTATTGTTTTCAAATGAAAATACAATGTTTTGTTTTATAAGAAATATTATTTTAATTTTTAACCCACTTTTTAGTGGATTGTGTAATCGTATGTAGACTTTTGTTACATGGTGTATGTTACAGGAAATCCGTTTCAGGACATTTTAAGACGTTTGTAATCTGTATGTATGATATGGCTGGCTCTTATGTGACCAAATAACCCCATATGTAGTGTAAGTTCTAGCAACATTTTCGCAAATGGTGAACATTCTGTGTAATAAATAAACAAAATACGGCTGTATTCGAAAGAAGAATATTGTTGGTGCGTCAAAGAAAACTCCTATGTGTAATTTTTAAATTTTTTTTAATGTCGAATTAGAAAGTCCTAGCTGTCATACGACTACTCACCAAAGCATTTTGCGCTATCTTCACCGGTTCCGAAGTTACCTAAAACTCCTATCTGCATCCCTCTATACAAATGCCACGACAAAAACTCCTATGTGTTTTAGACATAGCGAGCCCCAAGGGATAGAAGGTTAGCTTAGATTCACGCCAAAATAGGCTAATAAGGTTTTGTTCAGAATCGCCCCCCCTATTCGACTAAATCAGATCAGCTTCCTTTCGCGAGTAAACGCGAAAGCAGTATTTTTACTCAAAAATAGCATATTTGATTTGGTTTGTAAAGAAAATTGCGGATATTTAGAACTGTAACACAATTTCCTTTAATCATTATCATTTGTAAGACGTTTCGTAATGTCCGCGATATTTGCATTTTTTTATATTGTGAATTTTTTGTAATCAATAAATTCGACTTACACCGCCAAATGTTTACAAAAATATCATACCGAATGTAATCTAATCTGTTTGTTGGTTCCGTATAGACGTCTAAACCGCTGAACCGATCTTAACGAAATTTTCATTTATTTTTATTTGGTCTGGAAGGAAAAAAGGCTACTTGAATTTTTGATATCTCAAGTGGGCGTGTCATCGCTCACACACCCCCATGTGTTAAAACTCAATATCTGGGCACCGGCTCTCTAGATTATGCTGAAATTTTGTGTGTGTGCTTCTACAAACAAAAAACTTGATCGTTCCAAAAATGGGCGGAATCTAACCAATGGGCATGGCCCCGCCCATATAAGCCAAATTTTGTAATTGAGATATATTGCACAATTTTTTAGCGCGAGTGCTGTATGTTTATGTATATGTACCTGGGGGCAGTCTACAAATTTTGAAATTGAGATATCTTGCACAATTTGTTAGCGAGAGTGCTGTAATTTTGTGTATATGTCTACAAGATTGGTCTAAAAATGGGCGGGATCGGACCAATGGGCGTGGCCCCACCCATATTAGCCAAATTTTGAAATTGACATATAATGCACAATTTGTTAGTGAAAGTGCTGTAAGTTTATGTACATGTATCTGGCGACATTCTATGTGATTGGTCCGAAAATGGGCGGGATCGAACCAAAGGGCGTGGCCCCGCCTATATAAGACACATTTTTTAATTGAGACATCTTGCACAATTTATTAGCGTGTGTGCTGTAATTTTGTGTACATGTGTCTGGTGGTAGTCTACGTCTTGGTCCAAAAATGGTCGGGATCGGTCCAATGGACGTGGACCCACCCATATAAGCCAAATTCTGACATTGAGGTGTCTTCCACAATTTGTTAGCGAGAGTGCTGTAAGTTTCTGTATATGTATCTGGTGGTAGTCTTCGTGATTGGTGCAAAAATGGACGGGATCGGACCAATGGGCGTGGCCTCGACCATGTAAGCCAAATTTTGAAATTAAGATATCTTGAACAAGTTGATAGCGAGATTGCTGTGATTTTACACGAGAGTCTTAGATTTTTACACGAGAGTATTTCACTGCAATATTGGGCAAGTGGGCGTGGCTCAGTCCACATGACTGCATTATTCAGAACAAAATATTTTCACAACCATTTGGCTTGGACTAAAATATTCAGCACCCAAACAATAAGTCAGCAATAGTATAACATTGGCCGTGGTTCCGCCATTGCCACAATTGTAAAGGGTCCGCCATCTAACGTTTTTTTTTCAACTAGTGCTTATTTCGTGAATGGTAACACTTAGCTCATGTCTGATTTGACAGATAATTAGTTGTATCCTTCCGCTGAACGAATATGGTTGTGTATACGCTTGAACAACGCTGGGAAATATTGCGACATTACTTTGAAAATCATTGTAATGTTGCAGAATGTGTGCGAAAATTGCGTACGGATTTTGGAAGAAGAGAAGCACCGTCAGCTCCGTATGTTCGTTATCTTGTGAAAAAAGTGAAAGAAACTGGCATCCTCATCGATAAACCAAAGCGTGAAAAGCCAAAAACAGTGCGGACACCCGAGAATATTGCTGCTGTGGCAGAAAGTGTGCGTCAAGCGCCATCAACATCAATTCACCGTCGCTCTCAACAATTGAACATTTCGGAGACATCGTTGAGACGAATTTTGCATAAAGACCTTGGCATGACGCCATACAAAGTCCAATTGGTTCAGGAATTGAAGCCAACTGACCATCCAATGCGTTTTCGCTTCGCTAAGTGGGCCTGCGATCGACTTACAGAAGATGCCGATTTTGCCAAAAAAATCATCTTTTCAGATGAAGCTCATTTTGATCTTGGCGGGTATGTAAACAATCCCCATATCTCAATGTTATAGAGCATTTGTGGGCATATTTGACAGAGAAGTCAAGGAAAGGGGGTGTAACATCAGTTCAAAAGAATTGACTAAAATTTCGCCTAATATTGGCCCGGAATACAGAAAAAACTGTTCCTGTTCACGCCATCTACAATTACCAAAGTCATCGAAGCAACTCGTTGCCCAACATGTTATTAATGGAGAATATTTTGAGAAAATATTGTGGCGTATGTAGACTTATATAAATTGTATTTTGACAATTTTTTGTTTTCTGTTGTTTTAAGGTAGCAAATGTGACAGAATCGCGATTATTTTCCCTTTTTATTGTTTTCAAATGAAAATACAATGTTTTGTTTTATAAGAAATATTATTTTAATTTTTAACCCACTTTTTAGTGGATTGTGTAATCGTATGTAGACTTTTGTTACATGGTGTATGTTACAGGAAATCCGTTTCAGGACATTTTAAGACGTTTGTAATCTGTATGTATGATATGGCTGGCTCTTATGTGACCAAATAACCCCATATGTAGTGTAAGTTCTAGCAACATTTTCGCAAATGGTGAACATTCTGTGTAATAAATAAACAAAATACGGCTGTATTCGAAAGAAGAATATTGTTGGTGCGTCAAAGAAAACTCCTATGTGTAATTTTTAAATTTTTTTTAATGTCGAATTAGAAAGTCCTAGCTGTCATACGACTACTCACCAAAGCATTTTGCGCTATCTTCACCGGTTCCGAAGTTACCTAAAACTCCTATCTGCATCCCTCTATACAAATGCCACGACAAAAACTCCTATGTGTTTTAGACATAGCGAGCCCCAAGGGATAGAAGGTTAGCTTAGATTCACGCCAAAATAGGCTAATAAGGTTTTGTTCAGAATCGCCCCCCCTATTCGACTAAATCAGATCAGCTTCCTTTCGCGAGTAAACGCGAAAGCAGTATTTTTACTCAAAAATAGCATATTTGATTTGGTTTGTAAAGAAAATTGCGGATATTTAGAACTGTAACACAATTTCCTTTAATCATTATCATTTGTAAGACGTTTCGTAATGTCCGCGATATTTGCATTTTTTTATATTGTGAATTTTTTGTAATCAATAAATTCGACTTACACCGCCAAATGTTTACAAAAATATCATACCGAATGTAATCTAATCTGTTTGTTGGTTCCGTATAGACGTCTAAACCGCTGAACCGATCTTAACGAAATTTTCATTTATTTTTATTTGGTCTGGAAGGAAAAAAAGGCTACTTGAATTTTTGATATCTCAAGTGGGCGTGTCATCGCTCACACACCCCCATGTGTTAAAACTCAATATCTGGGCACCGGCTCTCTAGATTATGCTGAAATTTTGTGTGTGTGCTTCTACAAACAAAAAACTTGATCGTTCCAAAAATGGGCGGAATCTAACCAATGGGCATGGCCCCGCCCATATAAGCCAAATTTTGTAATTGAGATATATTGCACAATTTTTTAGCGCGAGTGCTGTATGTTTATGTATATGTACCTGGGGGCAGTCTACAAATTTTGAAATTGAGATATCTTGCACAATTTGTTAGCGAGAGTGCTGTAATTTTGTGTATATGTCTACAAGATTGGTCTAAAAATGGGCGGGATCGGACCAATGGGCGTGGCCCAACCCATATTAGCCAAATTTTGAAATTGACATATAATGCACAATTTGTTAGTGAAAGTGCTGTAAGTTTATGTACATGTATCTGGCGACATTCTATGTGATTGGTCCGAAAATGGGCGGGATCGAACCAAAGGGCGTGGCCCCGCCTATATAAGACACATTTTTTAATTGAGACATCTTGCACAATTTATTAGCGTGTGTGCTGTAATTTTGTGTACATGTGTCTGGTGGTAGTCTACGTCTTGGTCCAAAAATGGTCGGGATCGGTCCAATGGGCGTGGACCCACCCATATAAGCCAAATTCTGACATTGAGGTGTCTTCCACAATTTGTTAGCGAGAGTGCTGTAAGTTTCTGTATATGTATCTGGTGGTAGTCTTCGTGATTGGTGCAAAAATGGACGGGATCGGACCAATGGGCGTGGCCTCGACCATGTAAGCCAAATTTTGAAATTAAGATATCTTGAACAAGTTGATAGCGAGATTGCTGTGATTTTACACGAGAGTCTTAGATTTTTACACGAGAGTATTTCACTGCAATATTGGGCAAGTGGGCGTGGCTCAGTCCACATGACTGCATTATTCAGAACAAAATATTTTCACAACCATTTGGCTTGGACTAAAATATTCAGCACCCAAACAATAAGTCAGCAATAGTATAACATTGGCCGTGGTTCCGCCATTGCCACAATTGTAAAGGGTCCGCCATCTAACGTTTTTTTTCAACTAGTGCTTATTTCGTGAATGGTAACACTTAGCTCATGTCTGATTTGACAGATAATTAGTTTTATCCTTCCGCTGAACGAATATGGTTGTGTATACGCTTGAACAACGCTGGGAAATATTGCGACATTACTTTGAAAATCATTGTAATGTTGCAGAATGTGTGCGAAAATTGCGTACGGATTTTGGAAGAAGAGAAGCACCGTCAGCTCCGTATGTTCGTTATCTTGTGAAAAAAGTGAAAGAAACTGGCATCCTCATCGATAAACCAAAGCGTGAAAAGCCAAAAACAGTGCGGACACCCGAGAATATTGCTGATGTGGCAGAAAGTGTGCGTCAAGCGCCATCAACATCAATTCACCGTCGCTCTCAACAATTGAACATTTCGGAGACATCGTTGAGACGAATTTTGCATAAAGACCTTGGCATGACGCCATACAAAGTCCAATTGGTTCAGGAATTGAAGCCAACTGACCATCCAATGCGTTTTCGCTTCGCTAAGTGGGCCTGCGATCGACTTACAGAAGATGCCGATTTTGCCAAAAAAATCATCTTTTCAGATGAAGCTCATTTTGATCTTGGCGGGTATGTAAACAATCCCCATATCTCAATGTTATAGAGCATTTGTGGGCATATTTGACAGAGAAGTCAAGGAAAGGGGGTGTAACATCAGTTCAGAAGAATTGACTAAAATTTCGCCTAATATTGGCCCGGAATACAGAAAAAACTGTTCCTGTTCACGCCATCTACAATTACCAAAGTCATCGAAGCAACTCGTTGCCCAACATGTTATTAATGGAGAATATTTTGAGAAAATATTGTGGCGTATGTAGACTTATATAAATTGTATTTTGACAATTTTTTGTTTTCTTTTGTTTTAAGGTAGCAAATGTGACAGAATCGCGATTATTTTCCCTTTTTATTGTTTTCAAATGAAAATACAATGTTTTGTTTTATAAAAAATATTATTTTAATTTTTAACCCACTTTTTAGTGGATTTTGTAATCGTATGTAGACTTTCGTAACATGGTGTATGTTACAGGAAATCCGTTTCAGGACATTTTAAGACGTTTGTAATCTGTATGTATGATATGGCTGGCTCTTATGTGACCAAATGACCCCATATGTAGTGTAAGTTCTAGCAACATTTTCGCAAATGGTGAACATTCTGTGTAATAAATAAACAAAATACGGCTGTATTCGAAAGAAGAATATTGTTGGTGCGTCAAAGAAAACTCCTATGTGTAATTTTTAATTTTTTTTTAATGTCGAATTAGAAAGTCCTAGCGGTCATACGACTACTCACCAAAGCATTGCGCTATCTTCACCGGTTCCGAAGTTACCTAAAACTCCTATCTGCATCCCTCTATACAAATGCCACGACAAAAACTCCTATGTGTTTTAGACATAGCGAGCCCCAAGGGATAGAAGGTTAGCTTAGATTCACGCCAAAATACGGCTAATAAGGTTTTGTTCAGAATCGCCCCCCCTATTCGACTAAATCAGATCAGCTTCCTTTCGCGAGTAAACGCGAAAGCAGTATTTTTACTCAAAAATAGCATATTTGATTTGGTTTGTAAAGAAAATTGCGGATATTTAGAACTGTAACACAATTTCCTTTAATCATTATCATTTGTAAGACGTTTCGTAATGTGCGCGATATTTGCATTTTTTTATATTGTGAATTTTTTGTAATCAATAAATTCGACTTACACCGCCAAATGTTTACAAAAATATCATACCGAATGTAATCTAATCTGTTTGTTGGTTCCGTATAGACGTCTAAACCGCTGAACCGATCTTAACGAAATTTTCATTTATTTTTATTTGGTCTGGAAGGAAAAAAAGGCTACTTGAATTTTTGATATCTCAAGTGGGCGTGTCATCGCTCACACGCCCCCATGTGTTAAAACTCAATATCTGGGCACCGGCTCTCTAGATTATGCTGAAATTTTGTGTGTGTGCTTCTACAAACAAAAAACTTGATCGTTCCAAAAATGGGCGGAATCGAACCAATGGGCATGGCCCCGCCCATATAAGCCAAATTTTGTAATTGAGATATATTGCACAATTTTTTAGCGCGAGTGCTGTATGTTTATGTATATGTACCTGGGGGCAGTCTACAAATTTTGAAATTGAGATATCTTGCACAATTTGTTAGCGAGAGTGCTGTAATTTTGTGTATATGTCTACAAGATTGGTCTAAAAATGGGCAGGATCGGACCAATGGGCGTGGCCCCAACCATATTAGCCAAATTTTGAAATTGACATATAATGCACAATTTGTTAGTGAAAGTGCTGTAAGTTTATGTACATGTATCTGGCGACATCCTATGTGATTGGTCCGAAAATGGGCGGGATCGAACCAAAGGGCGTGGCCCCGCCCATATAAGACAAATTTTTTAATTGAGACATCTTGCACAATTTATTAGCGTGTGTGCTGTAATTTTGTGTACATGTGTCTGGTGGTAGTCTACGTCTTGGTCCAAAAATGGTCGGGATCGGTTCAATGGGCGTGGACCCACCCATATAAGCCAAATTCTGACATTGAGGTGTCTTCCACAATTTGTTAGCGAGAGTGCTGTAAGTTTCTGTATATGTATCTGGTGGTAGTCTACGTGATTGGTGCAAAAATGGACGGGATCGGACCAATGGGCGTGGCCTCGACCATGTAAGCCAAATTTTGAAATTAAGATATCTTGAACAAGTTGATAGCGAGATTGCTGTGATTTTACACGAGAGTCTTAGATTTTTACACGAGAGTATTTCACTGCAATATTGGGCAAGTGGGCGTGGCTCAGTCCACATGACTGCATTATTCAGAACAAAATATTTTCACAACCATTTGGCTTGGACTAAAATATTCAGCACCCAAACAATAAGTCAGCAATAGTATAACATTGGCCGTGGTTCCGCCATTGCCACAATTGTAAAGGGTCCGCCATCTAACGTTTTTTTTTCAACTAGTGCTTATTTCGTGAATGGTAACACTTAGCTCATGTCTGATTTGACAGATAATTAGTTTTATCCTTCCGCTGAACGAATATGGTTGTGTATACGCTTGAACAACGCTGGGAAATATTGCGACATTACTTTGAAAATCATTGTAATGTTGCAGAATGTGTGCGAAAATTGCGTACGGATTTTGGAAGAAGAGAAGCACCGTCAGCTCCGTATGTTCGTTATCTTGTGAAAAAAGTGAAAGAAACTGGCATCCTCATCGATAAACCAAAGCGTGAAAAGCCAAAAACAGTGCGGACACCCGAGAATATTGCTGCTGTGGCAGAAAGTGTGCGTCAAGCGTCATCAACATCAATTCACCGTCGCTCTCAACAATTGAACATTTCGGAGACATCGTTGAGACGAATTTTGCATAAAGACCTTGGCATGACGCCATACAAAGTCCAATTGGTTCAGGAATTGAAGCCAACTGACCATCCAATGCGTTTTCGCTTCGCTAAGTGGGCCTGCGATCGACTTACAGAAGATGCCGATTTTGCCAAAAAAATCATCTTTTCAGATGAAGCTCATTTTGATCTTGGCGGGTATGTAAACAAGCAAAATTCTCACATTTGGGGCACAGAAAACCCGCACGCATACATTGAAAAGCCGATACACCCAAAACAAGTCAATGTTTGGTGCGGATTTTGGTCCAGAGGCATAATTGGGCCATTTTTCTTCGAAAATGAGCAAGGAGTGGCCGTTACAGTCAATGGCGATCGTTATCGGGCCATGTTGAACGAATTTTTGTTCACAAAAATTTAAGAGTAGGATATTGGCAACATTTGGTTTCAACAGGACGGCGCTACGTGCCACACAGCCGAAGCTACACTCGATGTTTTGCGCCCTGTTTTTGAAGATCGCATTATCAGCCGCAGAGCTGATGTCGTTTGGCCACCTCGGAGCTGCGATTTGACACCGTTGGACTATTATTTGTGGGGTGACTTCAAAGATAAGTGTAACGCCGACAATCCAGAGACAATTGACGCTTTAAAGGACAATATTCGTGAAGCCATTGGTGAAATACAGCTGCACACAATCGATAATGTGCTTAAAAATTGGACCGATCGTGTAGGATATTGCATGGCCAGCCGAGGCAGCCATTTGAATTAAGTTATTTTCCATTATTAACCGGAAGGATTGTACTTTCAAAAAAAAAAAATTGAGAAAATATTCAGTAGTTTTTTTTATAGCATTTTCAAACAAAAAAAAGTTATTTGGCGGACCCTTTATTTAAGTGTGCTATGTATGTATTTCACGATAACGGAAAGGTCGGCGTAGCACCGCCCGCATGACTCCCATATTGAAAACGAATAATCTGGAGAACCATTGACCCAATCGTAATGGTATTTGGTATGGGTATATTATACAGAACTATGCGTGGCTCAACACAAAACTTGGCGATATTAGTATTTGAGATAAACTATTTGGGCAATATGGGGGTTATCAAGAGTCCTATACGAAACACATGACATCTTCCTATTTCACTTAACTGAAATTTGGGGCAACGAAGTGGACCGGGTCCAGCTAGTCTATATATCGAGACCTCCATTCTAAAACATGCTAATTCGACTTAGTATAGATTAAGGGAGATTGCATTTTTAATTTTTAAATATTCCAAATTTTATTCAGTCAAAATTTGGTGTTTATCCGTCAACCCATTCAAAAGTTATTCACAAAACAATACATGTCAGTGGAATTGCATTCTAAAGGAATTCCAAACAAATGTAAAAAATTCATCAAACTTTGATCGCATCTCCTGAAAAACTACATTTTTGCACTTAGCATAGTTTAGAATGGAGGTATCGATATATCAAAATTAATTTGTTTTTGTTTGTTGGTTCCGTATAGACGTCTAAACCGCTGAACCAATCTTAACGAAATTTTCACTGAATGTAGTATTTGGTCTGGAAGGAAAAATGGGATACTTGAATTTTTGATATCCCATGTGGGCATGGCTCCGCCCACACGCCCCCATTTGTGAAAACTCAATATCTTGGGACCGGCTTTCTAGATTATGCTGAAATTTTGTGTGTTTGCTTCTGTATGCAAAAAACTTGAAGTTTTAAGCCAAATTTTGAAATTGAGATATGCTGCACAACTTGTTAGCGAGAGTGCTGTAGTTTTTTGTATATGTATCTGCTGACAGTATACGTGTTTGGTCTAAAAATGGGCGGTATCGGACCAATGGTCGTGGCCCCGCCCATATAAGACAAATGTTGAAATTGAGATACATATATTGCACAATTTGTTAGCGCACGTGCTGTAGGTTTATGTATATGTATCTTGTGGCATTCTACGTGATTGGTACGAAAATGGGCGTGATCGAACCAACGGGCGTGGCACCGCCCGTGTAAGCCAGATTTTGAAATTGGGATATCTTGCACAATTTGTTAGCGAGAGTGCTGTAATTTTGTGTATATGTATCTGCTGACAGTATACGTGAGTGGTCTAAAAGCGGTCGGGATCGGACCAATGGGCGTGGCTCCGCCCATATAAGTCAAATTTTAAAATTGAGATATATTGCACATTATTATTATATCTTGAACAATTTGTTAACGAGATTGTTGGAGAACACACTGTTCGTGACTCATATTAGATATTAGATAGAGGGCGCGTACCCTTCCATGCGACTACATTATTGAAAACGAAATATCTGGAAAACCATTACACCAATCGTCTTGTATTTATGCACGAGAGTATTTCAATGCAATTTTGGACTCTGTTCACATTACGCCATTATTGAAAACGAAATATTTTCAGAACCATTTGGTTTGACAGGAAATATCTAACACCCAAACAATAAATGTTGTATTTAAGTGTGCTATGTATGTATTTGATAGCAATATGTAAGAAAAAAATTGGCGATAACGGAAAGGTCGACGTAGCACCGCCCACAGGACTCCCATATTGAAAAAGAAATATCTGGAGAACCATTGAGCCAATCGTAAAGTTATTTGGTAAGACAGAACTATGCGTGGCTCAACACAAAAATTGGCGATATTAGCATTTCCGCGATAAATACAGCGCGACGAAAAATTTTGAACAAAAAAAATTGTTCTGAACTTAAATGTTTTTTGTTCGAAATTTATTCATCCCGGGAAGTCTATCGTGGAATTGCTGACACCAAACTATTCCACAGAGATCATAAAATGCAAATATGAATATTAATCTTTTTAAATTCGCTATAATATTGCTGTACAAAGAAGCCGTATTTTATATCGGATCAGTACGAAATTCGGCAGAGAGAGTTTTCTTATTACATGTTTGAAGAATGCCAAATTCTTATCGCAACGCCCATTTTCGCATTGTGAGGGAGGTGTAGGGTGATATACAGTCGGCCCGCCCGACTTTCTTTCTTTCCTTACTGGTTTTTGATTAAGATATACACAAAAAAGTTTGAAATTTTTTTTATGGGTCTATTAACAATGCCACTTGCAGTTCATATGTTCAAGACTCTGTTTTGTAAGTTTTTTCAACTCGTCCTACTTTCCACTCATTTTGGGCTAATTATTCGTCCTTAAAGACTGCTAACACGTTAATTTTAATATTATCTTGTTGATACTTCCATTTATTTCTTCAGTGCAACTCGTTAAGATACTCTAACTTTTAAGACGTTTCCATCTGTTTATATGAGTTAAATCCTGATCAGATATGTCAGGTTCTGCAAGTGCGAGCATGGAAGTGCCGATCTAGAAATGACCTGGAGTTAATGGGAAAAATCATTAGGGTCATTACTAGCTGAACTTAAGGGTCGAGAGTTCAAACAAGCCTCAATACGAATTGTCGAGAATTCCTCAAATGTAATAAAGTTCATTTTAGGAATGACCTTTCGCAAATGTGTCGTAAACGATTTTACTCCTGCCTCCCATAGACCTCCCAGGTGAGGTTTTTTTGATGAGCATTTTGTTGAACCCTTGTCCGATCAAATATAACAGAGGGACAACCGCGTCGACCTATAAACCGGGAGAGGGCTGCGAGAAAAGATTGTGTCGATAGGTCACTTGTGATTTCCAAATGTATCGTTTATGTCGCAAAACACGCAAAAACGTATACATATCCTTTAGTTATAAGACACGCTCTTCCAGTAAAGCTTTTTAGATTGAAAGGACATGTAAAGTCGACCCCGGTATTGTTGAAGGGTCTGTACGTAAAGTACTTTATGGAGGTATCGATGCTATAATTTGATTTTGAGTGCGTTGTTTGTATATAATACAAATTTTAATCTGAATATGCAGAATTCAGATCGTAGGACTCGGGTCATAAGATTATTCCCTCCATGAAAAGTTATTTTATGGGTGAATTCGACTAGTAAGTCAGTTGTTCTGCATCCTATTCAGATGAAGAATAGGATCATCACAATATATTTGTCTAACCAGACTTGTTGCATGATTATGATGTCGTAAATTATAATGATGTCGTAAATTATAATCCCTGCAACTAAATTTGTTCAAATAACATAAGTTCGAAATTTTTACGATATGAATTCTATCATTCACCCTTTCTTCTAAGAATTGTTTGCAATAACAAATAAAATTATTCGACTTGCAAAGTGGACAACATCGTTAAGTTTGGAATTTATTTCATCTTTGCGACATAGTGCTCAATCTACTTTTATTTCCCGAAAAGTGCCACTTGTGAAATATTTGTTTGAAAAGAGTTTAGGTATCTTTCTTTTTTTATTAAAATCGTGTTTATTATAATTATTTTTTGAAGTGGAAGGTAGGATATTTCCAACGGATTCTAGTGTCTTAAATTTATGAGTCCAAAAATTATCAAACTCCGTCCAAGTGGGACGTTTTACCTATCCTAATACGCAATTGCAAAAAAAAATCTGTACAAAGTCTGGAAGGCCTCAATCGTAGTACCTATTGCGTGCTAAAACAGACAAAGAAATAAGTAAATTCTCTTGACGGGGATGCCTTCATGTTCAGATGGAGCGTCCGACTGTCAGTCCGTTGGTCTTGGCCAAAGCCGACCACACCACAAATGGTGAAAATAGCCCCCCCCAGTACCCACAACGGGGGGTACGGTGAGGGGAAACGTCATGTCCGACCGTCAAAACGGAAGCACAATGAGCACCGGATAGCGCTCATGGTTTTGACGAAGTTCTAGGCTGTTGAGGTTTCGGCTCTTACCGAAATACAAAAATAGTCACTTTCCTGGGCTAAATGCGTCATAGATGCTTCTAAAGCCAATGTGTCGGCTGTTATAGACGGAAGTAGTGAGGATGGATCCATCCTCAACGACAAATGGAGCCATATGCAATCAACCATTATGGCTCATTACCTCGATGTCCGTAGAGAAATGCCAGGCAAACTACCAATCTGCAACGATGCAGGGTGGCATCAGGGGAGAGTAAAGCTCATATACTTCGGTGATGCCAGAGCCTGTATAAGGCTGCTCTGGGTCGGGCGGGTGAGGTGTGGCCGCAAGTTGTCGAAAAAACAACATCCCTAGTCACCCTAGAGCCATCGCCTGGGTTACAGAAGAACGCTCCAACCCTGCTGATATATTAGAGATAATAAAAGATTCCAATCCTGGTCTGACGATCCATAATTGGAGAATAAGCAAGGTAAGAAGCGGCAGGTTAATTTGATCCTTAACGCTGAGTCCACATCCCATATACAACGTGCACGTGCAACTCTGCAATATGGTTTCGAGACTATAGTCTTGAAGGTATACAAGCAGGATATAGCTCCTACTGAGGAAGGTGAATCGTCCACAGTGATTAATACACGACTTTCTGGAAGTGCGGAGGGAACCACGCCCATTATTTCTGGGCACTCCAACAGAAGATGTGTGACGTCCTTCTCTGAGGACGAAAGCTCTACATCGGACACTGAGGAGATGAGGGGAGTCTCCGGACTCTTTGACGCATGTGGCGGGGACATGCTTATAGATGATACGGATGAAGAGTTCGATAACACCCTTGTCGGGGTGGATCTTAATCTGTCGATTACCAATAATGGTAAGAATTCTACAGATTAACCTCCATCACGCTAAAGCAACCTCAGCGGCTCTATTGCTGCGCCTGTCCACAGGTGAAGTAGACATCGTCCTGATACAGGAGCCCTACGCAGTGGGAGGAAGGGTGTGCGGTATCAGCCTGCATTTTGGCCAGGAAAGACCTAAGTATCTTTCTCCTGACTTATTTAAGTGGTAAAAACCAAACAGCTGCTAGTCTGGAGATCTGTAATCGCATATATTGGGTGGTCTCCAGTTACTTGCCTTATGAAGCTGTAGTACCGACATCCCACTTCAGGGAAGTAGTAGAAGAAGCAACGTCTGACGAGCTCGAGATGATTATTGGCGCAAACACGAACGCTCATCATACTATCTGGGGTAGTATGTATACTCGTATAAACCAACCCGGGGAACTCCCTAACAGAACCCGTGGATCAGCAGGACAAACAAGAGTGCGAGTGGACTGCGAGCGTCGCTAGCTTGTTGACTGAGAGATCCAGAATAAGCATGGCTGTTAACAGCATTGAGCCCTTCAAGTCACCTGGACCAGACGGCATCACTCCAGTAGAAATGCAGAAAATGTTAAAGTACATTATCCCCTGGCTGGAGAAAATTTATGTGGGCAGTATCAGCCTTTCATACATCCCGAATCAATGGAGGGATACCAAAGTGGTATTCATACCCAAAGCGGGAAAATATCGCACACTAGTCCAAAAAACCTCAGACCAATTAGCCTATCCTCCTTCCTATTGAAAGATCTGGAAAGTCTTTTAGATTATTTCATTAGGGAAAACCTGGATACAAAACTCCTTTCGGGGAACAAACATGCTTACAATAAGGGGAAGTGTACAGAATCAGCCTTGCACGAACTTGTGTGCACTATCGAATCGTCCCTACATTTCAAGGAATTCACCATGCTGGTATTTCTTGACATAGAAGGGGCTTTTAACAACATTCACTCAGATGCGGTAATTGCGGCACTGTCACATCTAAAAGCAGGGCTGTGGAGTCGAGCAAAAACTATACGACTCCCGGAGCTATCCTAAAGCTGCTATACACTAGAAAACTATATAGTTTGGTTAACTTTATAGTATTTTTGGCATTACAAAATCTTTGGTTAAAGCTTCGAAAATTGTATCCTTCTTTTGTACCAAAATTGTTGTCCCAAAATTTTTGGAGTGCAAAAGTTCCATCACATATAACACATTTTGAACAATCCATGTCGGAGTCGACCATAATTTTTCGACTCCGGAAAATTCGAAAACGTCTTTAGAGACATCCAACAGGTGGCTCTGAACAAGTTAACTAGATGGGCCAGAAGCAGCGGTTTGGGCGTTAACCCAAAAAATACAGAATTGCTTCTCTTTACTAGGATGAATAATGTCCCACATGGACCCTCCACCGGATAAATGGAAAGTGCAAAATTTTTAGGAATAATTCTAGATAGGAAACTGTTATTTAGACTTAGCGTATTGGAACGTGTAAGGAAGGCCAACGTCGCCTTATATTCCTGCAAAAATGAAGGAAGGGTCGCGGTGGGGCCTCTCTCCTAAAATCGTCCATTGGATATATAGCAGTAGTTCGTCCAATACTGTTATACGGCAGTGAGGTATGGTGGACTGCTACTGACAAACTAACTATCACCAACCTACTATTAAAGGTTCAGAGAACTGCCTGCCTGAGCATAAGTGGAACCTTAAGGACTATAGCGACTGAGTCTCTACAACTCTTGCTCCATATACTGCCTTTACTGAGAAGTTGCAACCAGTGCGGCACTAAGATTAAACTGCCTGTCAATGTGGAGGTACAAGATCTACGGCCACATGAGGATATCAAAATGTAGTTGTATGTAGTACATGGTGCACTCCGACCGAGTGGACCATATACCAACTGTGTACACCTTCGAGAGGAACTACATCACTATGATTCCAGCCAGAGATGAATGGGTTGGCAGAATACCAGGTAATAGAAATTATCTACACTTCTATACGGATGGTTCGAAGCTTAGTTTGGATATAGCTCACAGACTACCAGATACTTGCAGTGTCTATCAAGACGAAATAAAAGCAATATGGGAAGTCGCCAAGTGGCTGAGTTGCAACATAGTAACCACTATCAACTTGCAAGCTTTGGCTTAGGCAAGAGGCAATCAGGCAGCCCAACGAAAGATGGAAATTGGCTCCTGCAGGGTAGCTAGACAAATCTAAGGTATGACCTGAGAGGTCAAAATATTTCCTTGCACTAGAGAGGAAATGATTCCCAAGGTTAGTATCAGTTCTGACGGGGCACTGCTTTATCGGCGAACACGCCAAAAGACTGGGTATTGACTCCAATGACTTCTGCAGAAGCTGTGGAGATGAGGAAGAAGTGGAGAGCATTGACTGTCCCGCTTTGAATAAACGACGACTGGACATACTGGGTCGGCCTTTCTAGGCAGTCTAACAAATCTTTCCGGTACCGATATTCGTATTATTGATAAATTTGTATATCAAACAGGTTGGTTCGAGGGGCATTTCAGCCCGTGGTAACATTAGGGACCTAAACTGGTCTATGTGAGCTGGTAAAAAAATACGTCTGCCACCCTAACCTAAACCTAAAGATCGGGTCCCAATCCTTTATTGCTATCTTCAGAGTTTCCAGAAGTATGATGCAGCTGTTTAAGGTACATTGTAATTTCTGGAATGATGAACTCGAATCAAAGGTCACATTCGGCAAAATTGAAAAGAATCTTCAGCTGCTCATTGACTTGCATCCGTTTATTCTCGTATCAATCGATCGGATTCGTCCAGGCAAACTCGAAACCATCATTTGTTAAGCGTACATGCTGTCTTCTGAAAGATGAAAGAGTTTTTCCAAATTACTTAGCTTTTAATTTTATATGTATATCGCAGAAAAGAGATCGCTGAACGTCGGCCACGCATTGTATCCTCCTTAAAAAGAGTCCGTGTCACACGGTGGTAATCTCGAAATTGGAGTGAAGTTTGCTTCAGGTACCACTTCTTTCTTCTCTGAATCCCTGGATGACTGTTTGGGCGTTTGTTGCTCAGAAAGGCTTCAAATGTTTGCACTCAAAACTCGTTCGTAGGCTTTTCCTCACCTGCTGATACATAGTTTCGACAATCCAAATAGGCTCTGTTGACTTGATCCCAGAGCGAATTCAGTTCCACTCGTGATATCTCCAGTGAATATATGTTGTTCTCGGTGCTTTCTACAGAGTATCCATTCTCGAGATCTGTGAGATCGTTTACACAATTGGCAAATTTATCGCATTTAATCTTGTCCATCGTTAGATCAAATTGTAATGTCTTTTAAATTTTTTGTTCCAGTCAAAAAATTAAAGACTTTTTGAAAAACAGATCAAGCTTTATAATATTTTCAATTATGAATTTGACGAATCACGCCAAATTCGTATAAAAATAGCAGCAAACTTCAAAATTTTTCGAACAAAGTTGATTCTTAGGCTAATTTTCAGAAGAAAAATATTAAATTTTACTCTGAAATTGACAGATACAAGATCCAGAAACACGAAAATAAATATATACTAAAATAAATTTGACGAAAGTGGGTCAAATTTGTATAAAACAGCAACAAATTCCAAGAAAGTTCCGAACGATGGTGGGTCTTAGGCCACTCTGCAGATGAAAAATATAAAATTTTTCTCTGAAATTTACAATTTATATTTGTTTTTGGTTTTTATCCAAGAGCACGAAAACAATTATTTTCTATAATAAATTTGACGAATCACGTCAAATTCGTATAATGAAAGCAGCAAACTTCAAAATTGTTCGAACAAAGTTGGGTCTAAGGCCAAATTGCAGAAGAGACCAGTAAGGAAAGACAGAAAGTCGGGCGGGGCCGACTATATAATACCCTACACCTACCTACCAATGCAAAAATGGGCATTGCGATAAGAATTTGGCAGTGTTCATACATGTAATAAGCAAACTCTCTCTGCCGATTTTCTTACTGATCGGATATAACACGGTTTCTACAGCGCTTACATGTCAAATCGGGTGTAACATATATTTTGGGACTATGTTTAAATCTGAACCGATTTTCCCCGAATTTGGCAGTGTTAATACATGTAATAAGAAAACTCTCTCTGTTAAATTTCGTACTGATCGGATATAAAACACGATCGGGTGAAACATATATATGGGGGCTATATCTAAATCTGAACCGATTTTCTCCGAATTTGTAGTGTTCATTCACGTAATAATAAAACTCTCTCTGCCGAATTTCATAAAGATCGGATGTAAAATGTGGTTTCTACAGCGCTTACATGTCAAATCGGGTGAAACATATATATGGGGACTATATCCAAATCTGAACCGATTTTAACCCATTTTCAATAGGGATCGTCCTTGGGCCAAAAAAGAGCACTATGCTAAATTTCATCACAATCGGACCATAAATACGACCTGCACTTTGATTACAAGAATACATGGACAGACAGACGGACATGGCTTAATCGACTCAGAAAGTGATTCTGAGTCGATCGGTATAATAAACAATGGGTCTATCTCTTCTCCTTTTAGGTGTTACAAGCAAATGCACAAAGTCATAACACCCTGTACCACAGTGTGGTGTAGGGTATAAAAATATATACAATTTTACTCTGAAGTTGCAAATTTATTTTTCGTAGTAAAGTGTAATTTGCAAAATTATCACTTAATAATTTTTTTGTACTAAATTTATTTTTCGTAGTAAAGTGTGTTTTTTGCAAAATTATCAGTTACTACATTTTTTGGAATAAATTTATTTTTCTTAGTAAAGTGTAATTTGCTAAATTATCACTTAATAAATTTTTTGAGTAAATTTGTTTTTCGTAGTGAAGTGTATTTTGCAAAATTATCATATAATAACTTTTTTGAGTAAATTTAGTCGTTATTAAGTGTATAATCACTTAATAAACTTTTTGAGTAAATTTATTTTTCGTACTAAAGTGTATTTTGCAAGATTATCAATTAATAAATTTTTTGAACTAAATTTATTTTTCGTAGTAAAGTGTAATTTTCAAAATTGTCACAATACATTTTTAGCACTAAATTTATTTTTCGTGGTAAAGAGTAATTTGCAAAATGATGACTTAATAAATTTTTTTGAGCAGGTATAAATTCCAAAAAAATATTACAAATTCATTTTTGTAGACAGGTGTAAATTAAAAAAAATAACACAAGTAAATTTTTTTAGATACGGGTCATTTCCAATCGTTTGACAAAAAAAATAAATTTTGTAGACATATGCAAATTTTGAAAATGGCACAAAATTAATTTTTATATCAGGTGTAAATTCCAAAAATTTATCACAAATTTAAATTTTGTATGCAGGTGTAAATTCCAAAAATTACACTGTCCAACAGCATTTTTGGAACAGAATAGTGACACTATAATTGTGAAAGGGCATGTTGAGTAGATTACATTAAGAGGGGATCTAGAGGTATAAGATCTACCACAAAAATTATCCGCATAAAGTTCCACTATATAACTTTGACAACAAGAAATCTCTCAGACATCAGCTTACAGCTTTTATTTCATTTAGTATAATGCTCCTTTAGACGAAAAATGGAAACTTGGACCCACTGTAAAAAAACTCAAACCAGCTGGACCATAAGTTTATTCTACAGACATAATCTACTCAACATGCCCTTTCAGAATTGTACTTTCACTTACATAATTTTTTTTCATTTAGTATAATGCTCCCTTCGGCCAAAAGATGAAAACTTTGACCCACTGTTAAAAAATATGCCCTTTCAGAATTATATGGTTGCTATTCTGTTCTAATCAAAAAGTCCCAATTTGTGGGACAGTGTATTTAAAATGCTCCAAACAAAAAGTCCTATGTGTAGATTTTCTTGAAAACCATTTACAATGTCATGGCTTTTCAACATATAAAATTTTTGTTATGATATATTGGTGGTAAATAATTAAAAGATAAATACAAAAATCTAAGTTATTAAATATATCGCGATTTGAGGAAATGGCACGGTTTTTGTCTCTCATAAAATTCACTTTCCTTGGCTGATGTTAGGGCTGATTTCAATCTTTTCTGGCAATTTTTAGTTTTTTCCTCAGTGCTGGGGAGCGATATTGTTGCCACTCTCTTCTAACGCTTCTTTTTTCATTGATTAACGATTGGATGCCTTTTGGGTTATTTGAGTTATCTCTTTTGAATGCACTTTTTCGAGTAGCCACTTTAACAGCACTGTTTACAACGTCCGTGAATAGGTTTATCACGGCGTCAATTTCATCCGTTGTACGTAACGACACACCATCGGATAGGTGTGAGCTAACGTATTTTTTATATTTTAGCCAGTTGGTATACTTATTGGGCAAATTGTCACTCCCATTTTTATGATTGTTATAAAGCAGTGTCAAAATGGTAGGCGAATGATCCGATGATAGATTAAGTGATGGACATAGAGATATTTGTTCACGCCTTATATTTTTTATTATAGCGAAATCAATAAGGGCTGGCTTTTTATTCAGATCTGAGGGCCAAAAAGTTGGGTGACCGCTCGACGCTGCATCTAGTTTAGCTGATGTTATGGCTTTAAGTAGTTGTCTACCTTTTGGAGTAGTGAGGCGAGAGCCCAAAATGTGTGCTTGGCATTGTACCTGCTGCCAAAAACTTTCTGCCAAGAGTGGAAGAACTCCATGAATTGATCTTTGTTAATATTGTGCCTAGGGGGGACAATATATCGACGATATCACCAGAGTAGTGTCTGTGATAGCGACAGAAGTTGCTTGTATTGCTCAGTCCTATATTCTGGGCATAGGATAATGTTTGATTTTATTTTGTACAATAAGAGCTGTACCACCACAGGCTCTTCCGCAAGGGTGTTTAGTATCGTATGTGGAATAACCACGTATGCTAAAACAATTTCTGGTTGAAAAATGTCTCGGAGACTAATAAAATATATATACAGTGGTTTCGGAGAAAATTTTCTACCTCATTTCTGTGTTGGCTCAGGCCGTTTCAGTGGATTTATTTTTGATTTAACACGAGTTGCATATGTATACTTTGATTTCTCATCATTTCTTGCATCATTCTTTGCATACGAGTTTTCAACATGAATCAATTCATAGTTTCTATTAATTTTTCTATTGAGTTTTCGAGGGGAAATTGAGGGGGTAACGAATTACCATTTCTTGTCATACAGGCTTATGACATATTTGGATGAATTGTGTTCTTTGGGATTCGGTTTACGTTTGGGTCGCTAGAACTAGCATTTTCCGTAGGTGATACGGTTCTTAAGCCTGGGAAAGGCGATGGAATACAGCTTGCATATATTGGAGTTTTATTAACATAGTTTGTTTTTTCATGTGCTTGTAGACAGGGCTAAATGTCGGCACATTTTAACGTGGTATGCTGTAGATATTTTGAAATTTCGCGTGAGGGTACATTTATCCCCCAAGTCTACTCTATAAATATTATCTTTAACAGAAAGCTGGAAATATAATACTTTATTCACTATTTGGCGAATATTACAAAATTCCTAGTTTGCCTCAAGCTGTTTTTTCATGTTTTTTAATAGAGTTTTGTTCAGTACTTATTTTATAACCGTGATTACCTTCTGAAAGTGATAGATATGATTGTTATGCGTTTATTTTAAAAGTATATACTTATTTCGACTCATAACTCCTAACGGCTGCGGAACTATTGAAGAGCAAACCTCCGCTTCAGCAGGTTTAAAACAAATTTTCTTTTACCCATATATATATTTCATCCGGTTTGGCCCTTTAGCACTATAGAAGCTGTATTTCACATTCCATCATTTTGAAATTTAGGAGGATGAGTGTCTTAATACTAGGAGGACCTACATTGCCAAATTTTTATTACTTAAGAAGCTTTATTTTACATCTATCGTTTTGATTGTTGGGTTAATAATTTATACTTCAAAAATACATTTTGGTAAGTTATTTAGGAGAACTCCATTAAATGCCGAAAAAAATTGCATACCTATGATTTGGAAGTACTAAAAATGTTATTCTTTTGAAAGTACTTCTTTTATTTTTTTCTTGGTAAATAATACATAGAGCAGACGTGCCCATAAACACATTTACTCATACGTCCACTTTCTGCGGATGATACTGCTTTCGTCAGTATTCATAAAAATCCATCAGATGCGTTCGATCAACTGCAGTCGCAGTCTTAGAAAACTGGTTAGAAAAATGAAGAATAGTGGTAAATGCTACAAAATGCACTCATGTTACTTTTACCCTAAGACGAGATACTACTCCTCCAATAACCATCTTCAATTCGTTGATTTCACAGAAAGATTACGTGAAATATCTTGGAATTCACTTAGATCGTCGTTTGAGGAGGACTCAACACATAGGTTCTAAGATAACACAAATAAATCGAATCAACTTCAATGGCTCATTGGCAAACGTGCTTCACTCGACCTTAAGTATAAAGTCCTTTTATACAAATCTATATTAAAGCCAATTTGGACATATGGTATCCAGCTCTGGGGTACAGCGTGCGCTTCAAACTTATACAAATTACAAAGAAGACAGATAGGTATTCTGGATTTAGGTAAGTTCCTGTCGTTAGGCTTTACCCCACCATTATATAAACACCTGTACTAAAAAAAGCGTACTGAAAATCAAAGAATTTGTCGTAAAGTTTAAGATTTCGGCAATGATTTCGAGCCAAAGACAATCGCTATAAAAATAAGAATGTTTTATAGTTAATTCAAAGACATGAATAGTACTTGTTTTGATGATGCATTTCATAGAATCAGGAACATTTGGTAATAAAACTAATTAAGTTTGGTCTTAAAATAAGCACGTTTTGGCGTAAATTTTAGTATGACTCGTGCTTATGTGTAGTAAAATATCATAAAATTTAAAACGTTATCGTATTAAATTTTAAAATGTATGTCCATGATATAAGCATATACTGGTAATTAATTTAATGCATAGTTTTTTTAAAATATGTAGGGAAAATTCCTTACATTGTTTTTATTCTAATGCCACTCATACTAAAGAATCATTTGTTTAAAAGCTACTGAAACCATTTCAATATTCATAGAAAATATGATTCTTGTATACAAGTTGCCACGATAAATTCAAAACTCAACACTTCCTTTTTCTAAAAATTGGGCTTGTTATTTTAAAATTAGAAAATACAATAAATAATACATATTACGGATAACTTTCAACATTTATAATCTAAAACAGTATTTTAGTTGTATGTATAAGGATAAACCGGCCAACACACCATAGAAATATTTGAAGTTTCGTATATTTGTTATCGATTTGTAAACTTATAGTGGATTCAGCTTTCTATATGTTCCCCAAACATCCATGAACAATTTTCGTTGAAACCTTTAATGATTTTTAACATTGAATTTGGCTGAAATTTAAATAAAAATTGTATAAAAAAATTGCTTCTGTAGTATATTGCCTCAAAGATATTCAGCTTGAAACGTACATATGTTTAGGGTACACTCCAAATACCTATATAATATTTGACACACACAAATGTATACTTTTGTGAGGATATTGTTCTAAACTATGATTCCATCCTAATATTTTTTATTTGGAAGTAATATTTCCGAAACAAAGATTTATTTGTATTTAAGTATTGTTTGGTAATGTATCAGTTCCTTAATTTAGATGTTCAAAGTGCAAACAAATATAATATGTTTGTATAGTTCGATTCAAATTTAAAACGTATAATTTGTCGTAGCTATAAATTGCTTTGATGGATTGTCAAAGAGAGATGAATAGGAATATTTATTAAATAACAATTAGTTAATGCTGCTTACGACATTATTAATCCTGCTGTTAGACTGGAAAATATGTACAAATCCTAGATTAAGAGACCATTTGGTCCATATTAAATTTTCATAATTTTTTATACAAAACGAATATTTAACCCAATAACTTATATTTATTTTTATTCAATACTTCGTGAAAGGAATCCGCTTATTTACATATTATTTTTGAACAAAAAAGGCTTATTATTTTGATGTCAAAAAACAAAAATATCGCTTGGACCAAATTATAAGGCAATATACATATATTACCGTTTATAAAGGAGACGATGCAAAAATTGGACCAAATGGTCCTAATCTAACAACAGGTTTAACTATAAAGTATAACACGAAATTTAGGAAAAATTTAAACTAAAATTCGGAAAATTCAAAAAGTTTTAGTCTTTTTAAATAAAATATATTTGGAAAACTCCTTTAATAATAGTTTTTTTTGTGTGAAAACACATATATTATTTGTGAAAGTCAGTTCGCAAATATATTTTGTTTTAATATATTAATATATACGTTCCAAACTAAATTTCTTGATTTTAAAATAAAATATATTTGTTCACAAATACATAATACTTACAAATTTTGTTTCCAAATATATTTTCTTTCAATTCAAACACTCCCGTGTAGGTCACTTATTTGTTGTAATTTATAAATGGCATTCAGCACTGCATTTTTCTTATACTCGTATCCATAACATTTATGTTCAAATATTGCGCGATCTAAAATTAAAATAGTTAATTTTTTTCAGAAAAGAAACTAAATAGAAAAATACAACTAAATTTTATCGAATCACATTTGGAAAACGCTGAAAACTAAGAGAAATATTTCAACCGTTCAAATATAATACTTACGTTGAAATATTTGGTAGAATTTGTCACTCTTCTCCCAAAAGACCCATTCTAAAATTGTTTTACTAAAAATTAAAAAAGATAGTTATATGTATAACATATTAATAACACGATAATTGTACATTTCTGGTTTATGCGCTGTTAGCAGTTATTTTTAATAAATATATACTTTCAATTAAAATGTGTTTTGTTGTGTTTTTTTTTAATTTTGTAATTGCCAATAAGTTGTTTTTTTCAGGCTATTAATATTATATTTCACGTATCTAAACATTTTCCTATTGTCTCTTTCAGTATTACAAAACCTATTACTCACATTTGTATCGTTAGTTTTGCACAAATCTCTTCACAGGACTTACTAACACGATCTCCTTCAAAAACGCCATAAATAACATGCAGCAAAAATAACTATGACGCACACACTCCCTTATCACCGAGATCGATCGTGACGCCGACGGCATAACCACATACAAACACACACATACACACGACGGTTTCATTTGTTGTTGTTACTATGCTTTAGCAAAAATAACCGTTAACAGCGCATAATAAAATTATTTTCGGTGCATATGCACGTATACTTACATATTCACCGCAATCTCACTTTTTCACAATCCGCGTCCCAAAAGCAGACAACCGTTTCCCTCCGTCGCTTGTAAAGTATAAGAGCTCTCGCATCCTATAACAATTATTGATTCACACATTAACAAACAAAACCGGTTTTTTCCGAGCGAGAGAGGGAGAGAGATTGCATATTTCTCTGGTATGTATTCCTAAAAATAATGGCAATTGTCATAAAATTTATTACCTAGACAGCCTTTCCTTTAAGTGGAGCATAGCCTTAAATTTGTTACTCAAATATCTCATACTGTCAATTAAGTCCGATTCGTCATTAAAACTATGATATGTCTACGTCATAGTTTTAATACAGAAAAACCTTAAAAGTATTGAAATATTACTTAAAATAATGCGGATTGTCACAAAAATTATGATTAGTTTCTTCAATTTAAAGGCGTACATTTAAAGAAGGGCGTACACAAAACTAATGATTAGATAGTCATTAATTCAAATTGAAAAAACTTTAAATTAAGGAAAATTTCGTAAAAAACATGTAAATTTTCATTATTTTAATGAAAATTGTGATTGAATTCATGCCGAGGTCGCATAATTAATTTAAAATGTGTCATCATTAATTTTATTACTATTTTTTTTTCAGTGTGGGTGAATACAAGCGTCGACCAACGCTCAATGTGCATGCGTACCAATCAATTCCGTGTTTCTGGACACTTTTGTCCTCCTCCTTGGTTAGGAGCGGAGCCCATTTAAATCTCTTTGCCACTCTAAGGGTCATGGCACCTGGTTGGTTTGCAACTCCACATTCGAGAATATTCTCTTCCAGTGATTTTGGTTTCAACAACACATTGCACCCAATAGGGTCCTCACCAATAACACTACGCAACAAAAAAATTTTTTTTTGTGTCTCAGACCTAAAAATTATTTTTTTGTGTAGATTGTGGCATACTGCTATATAAAATCAAAACCAAAATTTTTTTATGGATACATTTTTTTTATTAAAAATACTGTTATCGTCGAAGGTACCCTTAGTATTTGCACAATAATTTTTAGAGTATATGCCCGATCAGGTCGACTTATACGTTAATTTGAAGCTGTTAATGTGGGCTACCAATGTTGGAAATATCTCTTTCACTTAGAAACAGTTGTTTAGTAGTCATTAAACAAATTGGAAAAAGCAGATTTTTTCAAAAAAAAAGAAACATTTCTGGGACGAAATAAAAACATTAAAAATAGAAAAAAAATTGAGAAAAATATTTTATTTTACTCGTATTTTTTAAAAGTTTGCATCCTAGCGAAAATAATGCCTATTTGAAAAAATCTATGGATGTAGAAATTATAGCCCTTTTGGTAGAGGTAAGAGAATTTCAAAAAATCTTTTTTTTTTAATTTCTGTTTAAATAGCAATTTTATTTGTTACTTTTATTTATAATATGTACATTTGAGTTTATTTACAAGTACAAGTTTCATTAGAAGTAATTGTTAGTTCTTTGTTGACGTTTGTAGATTTTAGAATCGGTTTCTCTAATGAGGAACCAAATATAATCTCCCATCATTCTTTCATCCATCGTGCCCTTGGTAACGACGCTCGATGGACTTCATTTCTTGGTGAAACGTTTCGCCATGTTCATGACTTACGTCGCCAAGATTCGCGGGGAAAAAGTTTAAATGAGAATGCAAGAAATGAACTTTGAGGGACATATTTACACCTGTTGGAATACATAAAGCGAAACATAAGTTAGAAAAATACATACATATGTGTTCTATGCATAAATATAGAAAAATATATGTCTTACAAATTTTTTCATAATTTTTTACCAAATCATTAATCATTGTTTCATATTGCGGGCTTTTATTGGATTTAAGGAAATTTTAAACTACAAGCTTAAACGACCGCCATGCTGCAATTTCATCCGACGTCAAATATGATTCGAAATTTACATCTTCCATCAGTTTATTTATATTAGGCCCATCAAAAACGCCTTCTTCGATTTTTTGAAAAGAAAGACTTTTAAATGAACTTTTTAAATATGAGAGTGAATTACCATCTTTCCTTAAGGCTTTTACAAAATTTTTAAAGAGCTCCAGCTTAATATGCAGTTGTGGCAAAAAACAAGTAAGAAAGTTTCAGTCGGGTAAACCGACTAAGGTATACCCTCACTTTGTGAGTAATGTAATATATAACATTACACCAATAAATCTGTCAATTTGTGTGGGAGGTACCAGAAGGGGTTTTCCAAATACACACATTTTTCGGTAAACAGTACATTCTTAAATACATTGCATTGTGCTGAACTATAAGCGTTTGTGTGCACTGGTATATTAAAGTTACGAGCTATGTAATTTTGGTATGATTTGGTCATTTTGTGTGGGAGGTACAAAAAGGGGCGGGGTGATAACTTTTACTTTTTACAGGACTATAGGCACTACAACAGCATTACACTGTACAAAATTTCAAGTATTTGTATGCACTGGTATTAAAGTTACAAGCCGTTTACTTTGGTACGAAACGGGCCATTTGTGTGGGCGGTACCAAAAGGGGCTGTACAATGATGCCCATTTTTTACCGGACTATAGGCGCTACAAAAACATTATACTGTAGAAAATTTCAAGCATTTTTATGCACTTGTATTAAAGTTATAAGCAGTTAAATTTTGATGCAAAATGGTCCATTTGTGTGGGAGGTACCAAAAGGGGCATGCCAACTTCACCCATTTTTCTCGAGTTAATAGCGACTAATATACTCATATAATGTGCAGAATTTCAAAAGATTCGAATAAGTAGTATAGAAGTTATTAAAGAATCAATATTTCACTAAATTTTAACCCTTTGTGTTGGAGGTACCAGAAGGAGTAGACCAATATGGCCCATCTTCGAACTCATCCGGAGATAGATCAAAATATTACCACATACCAAAATGAAGTCAATCGGTTACTCCTTTCGAGAGTTATCGTGCGCACCAGCCAGCAGACACACAGACAGACAGACAGACGGACGGACATTGCTCATTCGACTTAAAATGACCCAAAACGGATTTCCTCCGAACATACTTAGGGTCTTAGATCACTCCTTCGATGTGTTACACTTTTTTCCGTAGCAAATGATATATACCCTCGTCACACTAAAGTGAGGGTATAAATATTTTCTTTTTGGACGAGAGGTGTGTATTTGATGTTGTTTTCACCCAATGTAATGTGTTCTTGTTGGCCATTTCTTTCTTCTATAATGATCTTCGCGAGCACCGCTATCCCAGAGGCATAAAAAAAGCGATATTTTGTATATCCGCCTTGCATTCCACATAACATCCCAACTACTTTTAAATCGCAACAAATTTTCCAGTCATGTTGTTCATGTTTTATCAATTTAGCCATTGTTTCGTATGATTCCTTAGTGTTGACAGAATGAGCAATTGAAATCAACGGTTTCTGATTTCAGTTGTGCAAAAGTACTGCTTTCAAACTTTCTTTACTGCTGTCAACAAATAACCGGCCTTCCTTTGAATTATATGTTTGATTAAGTTCCTCGAACAATCCGGGAATGACCTTTATACAACCGTGTTATCCACGGTTGTATAAAATTCTTTGTAAGGTATATCACGGACTCTATAATATGATATGTTAACATCTGAGGCCAAAATATTATACCGTTTCATACTAGATGCAAGTAGTTCTGCCTTATCATTGGTCAGTTCCAAATCTCTCACTAGATCATTGAGTTGAAACTCACACTCCTATATTTTTTGAATAAAATTTAATCAAATACTGAATTAAATATAAATATATCTGAAGTAAGCCAGTCATGTTTTATTATTAAAGGGATATATTTAATATATTAAATATTGTATCCTTTGATACTATTCGGATACGCGGTCAAGTTCACATTTCCTGGATGAAATGTGATTTACTTGGGTATCCATAATAGGTACTACCTATTACGGAGTGTATCACTTTATTCGCCCAGAATTATAAAGTATTTAATCAATCGTAATAGGTACTACATAATACGGGCATGTGTCAAAAAAAATCTACAGTAATAAAATCTTGACGTAATAGTTACTACCTATTACGGTCCTAAAGTATGGTATAAAAGGAGGAGACTGACCGAATAGGAGTCAGGTTGAATCCTCTGATCCAGCATTTTCTACTACCGCCCTAGCGTGAGGTTGAATCCTCTGCTTACGGTCCTAAAGTATGGTATAAAAGGAGGAGACTGACCGAATAGGAGTCAGTTGGTGAGGAGACGTGAACCAGTACGGATATCCAGGTGAGTATGATTTTGTTAATTTAAAAGTCGGTGATTAAGCGTGAGGTTGAATCCTCTGCTCCAGCATCTTCTAGTACCGTCATAGCGTGAGGTTGAATCCTCTGATCCAGCATTTTCTACTACCGCCCTAGCGTGAGGTTGAATCCTCTGCTCCGGCAGCAGCGTGAGGTTGAATCCTCTGCTCCGGCAGCAGCGTGAGGTTGAATCCTCTGCTCCGGCGAATTCTGTCTTCGTTGCCGTCATCAGCGTGAGGTTGAGCCCTCTTGTCTTCGTTGCCGCCATTAGCGTGAGGTTGAATCCTCTGCTCCAGCATCTTCTGCTCCATCATAGCGTGAGGTTGAATCCTCTGCTCCGTCATCAGCGTGAGGTTGAATCCTCTGCTCCGACATCAGCGTGAGGTTGAATCCTTTGCTCCGTCATCAGCGTGAGGTTGAATCCTCTGCTCCAACATCAGCGTGAGGTTGAATCCTCTGCTCCGTCATCAGCGTGAGGTTGAATCCTCTGCTCCGTCGAATTCTGTCTTCGTTGCCATCATCAGCGTCAGGTTGAATCCTCTGCTCCGTCGAATTCTGTCTTCGTTGCCATCATCAGCGTGAGGTTGAATCCTCTGCTCCGTCATCAGCGTGAGGGTGAATCCTCTGCTCCGTCGAATTCTGTCTTCCTTGCCGTCATCAGCGTGAAGTTGAGCCCTCTTGTCTTCGTTGCCGCCATTAGCGTGAGGTTGAATCCTCTGCTTCAGCATCTTCTGCTCCGTCATAGCGGGAGATTGAATCCTCTGCTCCGTCATCAGCGTGAGATTGAATCCTCTGCTCCGACATCAGCGAGAGGTTGAATCCTCTGCTCTGTCATCAGCGTGAGGTTGAATCCTCTGCTCCGTCGAATTCTGTCTTCGTTGCCGTCATCAGAGTGGTGTTGAATCCTCTGATCCGTCAGCAGCGTGAGGTTGAATCCTCTTCGAATTCTGTCTTCGTTGCCGTCATCAGCGTGAGGTTGAGCCCTCTTGTCTTTGTTGCCGCCATTAGCGTGAGGTTGAATCCTCTGCTCCGTCATAGCGTGAGGTTGAATCCTCTGCTCCGTCATCAGCGTGAGGTTGAATCTCTGCTCCGTCATCAGCGTGAGGTTGAATCCTCTGCTCCGTCGAATTCTATCTTCGTTGCCGTCATCAGCTTGAGGTTGAATCCTCTGCTCCGTCATCAGCGTGAGGTTCAATCCTCTGCTCCGTCATCAGCGTGAGGTTGAATTCTCTGCTCCGTCATCAGCGTGAGGGTGAATACCTCTGCTCCGTCGAATTCTGTCTTCGTTGCCGTCATCAGCGTGAGGTTGAGCCCTCTTGTCTTCGTTGCCGCCATTAGCGTGAGGTTGAATCCTCTGTTGCGTCGAATCCTGTCTTCGTTGCCGTCATAATCGTGAGTTTTAATCTTCCTCGCCGTCGTATCCGGCCTGCATTCCTGACACCGTGATCTGGAACCCCTTGCCCATCATTACACTATCGGGAGCATTAATCTTAGAGACTTAGTAGATTTTTAGCATACTATTTTAATTAATAAATCCATTTTTGTTTTAATGATCAAAATAATATTGTTTTCATTCTCTCTCGTATCTTCTCAAAAATAAATAATTGTAACTGAACCTGGCCCCGCGGAGATTTGCCCCGGTTAAAAGTGAAAACACGTCGTTACAATGGCGCCCGAGCAGGGACAGATTTAATCTGTTCTGACGAAAGAGAGAGATAGGAATTTTTTTTGGAAGTTACATATTTATAATTTTTTCTGCAAAATGTTACGAGTTTCTTGGGCCTACTCCCTACGATAGGATGATCTTCAGACTTACTAAAATGAGTTCGGATTAGAAGCCAGCGGAAGGGTGGACGAACTGCGTCCTCTTTGTGGTAGTGACCACAAAGAGGATGAACTTTAAAGGTTATTGGAAATTCAAACCAAACACGAGGTACTGGGCTCGCTTGCCTCTCCGTGTCCCGAGCAGAAAACGATATCTACTCCTCTACTTGTAGTTCCGACAGATGGGACATTGTAAACCTTCGTCCCCAATAAAAAATGAATTTTGTATGACCCAAGATTTAAAGGGTGACCATAATGCCACCCAACAGAACAGCAATACCCAAAAGATTGCAATCATTGATATTGTCAGGAAATGGGGCTTAAAATATGACGGAGGTCGAGATCCACTCGGTTTTATAGAAAGAATTGAAGAACTAGAAGACATGTATGAGGTGCAGTTGGACCTACTTCCTCGTATCATGCCCGAATTTTTGTGAGAAAGCAATAATATGGCTACGGAACAATAACAAATGTTGAAAGGATTGGAGATATTTTAAGAGCGACTTTTTTAAATTCTTTCTCCCGCCCAGGTATTTTGAAAAATTGCAAGACGAAGTCAGAAAACGGACACAACGGCCAAAGGAATGTTTTAAAGAATATGTCCTAGCACTTCAGAACCAAAAGCGGCCTACTGAGTTATCAGAAGTTGAGAAAATGGAATGAATATTTCGAAATGCTCATCCGGACTACCAGTGGTTTATTCGAAGAAAAAACTTTGCTTGCCTCAGTGAACTTGTGGACTTGGCCGAGGAATTAGAGAGTATACCATCCAAATCGCAACATCATCGACCCGAACAATCACGAACTAATCGCCAGCACAGAGGACAAGAACAGTCACGCCATAGTTTCTACCAATGTGGAAGCAGATGCCATGGCTCCAATAATGACGACCATCGTAGAAAAACTCCGTCATCAGCGTGAGGTTGAATCCTCTGCTCCAACATCAGCGTGAGGTTGAATCCTCTGCTCCGTCATCAGCGTGAGGTTGAATCCTCTGCTCCGTCGAATTCTGTCTTCGTTGCCATCATCAGCGTCAGGTTGAATCCTCTGCTCCGTCGAATTCTGTCTTCGTTGCCATCATCAGCGTGAGGTTGAATCCTCTGCTCCGTCATCAGCGTGAGGGTGAATCCTCTGCTCCGTCGAATTCTGTCTTCCTTGCCGTCATCAGCGTGAAGTTGAGCCCTCTTGTCTTCGTTGCCGCCATTAGCGTGAGGTTGAATCCTCTGCTTCAGCATCTTCTGCTCCGTCATAGCGGGAGATTGAATCCTCTGCTCCGTCATCAGCGTGAGATTGAATCCTCTGCTCCGACATCAGCGAGAGGTTGAATCCTCTGCTCTGTCATCAGCGTGAGGTTGAATCCTCTGCTCCGTCGAATTCTGTCTTCGTTGCCGTCATCAGAGTGGTGTTGAATCCTCTGATCCGTCAGCAGCGTGAGGTTGAATCCTCTTCGAATTCTGTCTTCGTTGCCGTCATCAGCGTGAGGTTGAGCCCTCTTGTCTTTGTTGCCGCCATTAGCGTGAGGTTGAATCCTCTGCTCCGTCATAGCGTGAGGTTGAATCCTCTGCTCCGTCATCAGCGTGAGGTTGAATCTCTGCTCCGTCATCAGCGTGAGGTTGAATCCTCTGCTCCGTCGAATTCTATCTTCGTTGCCGTCATCAGCTTGAGGTTGAATCCTCTGCTCCGTCATCAGCGTGAGGTTCAATCCTCTGCTCCGTCATCAGCGTGAGGTTGAATTCTCTGCTCCGTCATCAGCGTGAGGGTGAATACCTCTGCTCCGTCGAATTCTGTCTTCGTTGCCGTCATCAGCGTGAGGTTGAGCCCTCTTGTCTTCGTTGCCGCCATTAGCGTGAGGTTGAATCCTCTGTTGCGTCGAATCCTGTCTTCGTTGCCGTCATAATCGTGAGTTTTAATCTTCCTCGCCGTCGTATCCGGCCTGCATTCCTGACACCGTGATCTGGAACCCCTTGCCCATCATTACACTATCGGGAGCATTAATCTTAGAGACTTAGTAGATTTTTAGCATACTATTTTAATTAATAAATCCATTTTTGTTTTAATGATCAAAATAATATTGTTTTCATTCTCTCTCGTATCTTCTCAAAAATAAATAATTGTAACTGAACCTGGCCCCGCGGAGATTTGCCCCGGTTAAAAGTGAAAACACGTCGTTACAATGGCGCCCGAGCAGGGACAGATTTAATCTGTTCTGACGAAAGAGAGAGATAGGAATTTTTTTTGGAAGTTACATATTTATAATTTTTTCTGCAAAATGTTACGAGTTTCTTGGGCCTACTCCCTACGATAGGATGATCTTCAGACTTACTAAAATGAGTTCGGATTAGAAGCCAGCGGAAGGGTGGACGAACTGCGTCCTCTTTGTGGTAGTGACCACAAAGAGGATGAACTTTAAAGGTTATTGGAAATTCAAACCAAACACGAGGTACTGGGCTCGCTTGCCTCTCCGTGTCCCGAGCAGAAAACGATATCTACTCCTCTACTTGTAGTTCCGACAGATGGGACATTGTAAACCTTCGTCCCCAATAAAAAATGAATTTTGTATGACCCAAGATTTAAAGGGTGACCATAATGCCACCCAACAGAACAGCAATACCCAAAAGATTGCAATCATTGATATTGTCAGGAAATGGGGCTTAAAATATGACGGAGGTCGAGATCCACTCGGTTTTATAGAAAGAATTGAAGAACTAGAAGACATGTATGAGGTGCAGTTGGACCTACTTCCTCGTATCATGCCCGAATTTTTGTGAGAAAGCAATAATATGGCTACGGAACAATAACAAATGTTGAAAGGATTGGAGATATTTTAAGAGCGACTTTTTTAAATTCTTTCTCCCGCCCAGGTATTTTGAAAAATTGCAAGACGAAGTCAGAAAACGGACACAACGGCCAAAGGAATGTTTTAAAGAATATGTCCTAGCACTTCAGAACCAAAAGCGGGCTACTGAGTTATCAGAAGTTGAGAAAATGGAATGAATATTTCGAAATGCTCATCCGGACTACCAGTGGTTTATTCGAAGAAAAAACTTTGCTTGCCTCAGTGAACTTGTGGACTTGGCCGAGGAATTAGAGAGTATACCATCCAAATCGCAACATCATCGACCCGAACAATCACGAACTAATCGCCAGCACAGAGGACAAGAACAGTCACGCCATAGTTTCTACCAATGTGGAAGCAGATGCCATGGCTCCAATAATGACGACCATCGTAGAAAAAACCAAATTAATCCCAACTCTATGAATATTAACAACGAAACCAGCTTGAATGATCACGAATCTCGTATTTTAGCAACATTGATAGTGGAAGGAAAAACTATCACCGCAATGATCGATACCGAGGCCACCCGAAATTTTGTCAAACCTGAGGTAGCGGCAAGAATAAAAAAATTACGAATGCAGAGAGGAAAACCTGGAAATTGTGTTGGCGGATGGATCAAAGATGACTGTATCCCGGGCAACAACCTTAAAAGTAAAATTTGGAATTTAATGAGGCTATGATCCTTGGATTGGAATTCTTACACGAATTTTCTACAACCATATCCATTGCGGGTATATCGCTTCAATGTACAAATAAGCTAAATCGTGTTGCAGAATGTCGTGTTATCGGTACTTCTGAGAATGCTGTCCAACATTTGGTGAGTGAAACCCCAATTAGTGTTACCAAGATTTCAAATCCCTGTAGTGCTAAGTCTCCCTTAAATGTATTGTCGGATAAAGTCAATGAAGAAGAAGATATTAATTCATTTTTGGAGGAAGAATTGCCAAAAGTTCCAGTATCTTTCGGATCTAACAAACATCACGGAACACAGAATCATCATGTCAGATGATCGCCCGATTAAATTGCGTTACGCCCCACGAAATCCAGCAATGCAACAATTATTGAAGCCGAAATAAATAAATTGATTTCTCAAGGATATATCGAACCCTAACATTGCTCATACAGCTTTCCCATATCACTAGTAAAAAAGAAAAACGGAAACTGGAGGACGTGTATGGATTTTTGACAACTGAATAAAAGATCGATACCCGATGCTTACCCGTTACCAAGAATAGAAACGATCTTAAATAGACTAAGGAATGCTACATATATCAGTTTGGACTTAAAGGATGGATACTGGCAAACACCATTAGAACGGGAGAGCAGAAAATATACCGCATTTGCTGTCACTGGCAGAGGCAATTTCCAATGGCGCGTCATGCCTTTTGGTTTGCATTCCGCACCGGCCACGTTCCAAAGGGCACTGGATAGCATAATAGGTCCCGATATGGAACCTCACGCATTCGCTTATCTCGATGATATTATTTTGATAGGAAAAACTCGTGAGGAAGACATAGAAAATCTTAGAGAAGTCTTCCGTCGACTGCGTAACGCAAACCTTAGGATCAATCAAAAAATGTGTGTTCCACCAACTAACATCAAAGAAGTCAGACGATTGTAAGGGGTGGCATCTTGGTACCGCCGTTTCGTTCCCGATTTTGCCACCATCTCCCATCCGCTGACCCAGTTGCTAAAAAAAATGCTACAAAAATGAATTAAAAAGTCGTCTGACTAAAGCTCCGGTCTTAGCCTGGCCTGATTTTGAACAAACATTTACGCTCCAAACGGATGCCAGTGATTACGGGCTGGGGGCTATTCTCACACAGATACTAGATGGAGAGGAAAGAGTAATTGCATACCCGAGTCGGCATATAAATGGCGCAGAGAAGAATTACTCAGCAACAGAAAAGGAATGCTTAGCCATTATTTGGGGCATTCAACAGATGAGACCTTACCGAGAAGGTTACACTTTTTTAGTGTTAACTGATCATCTCTTCCCAAATTGGCTAAATTCAATTGAAAATCCCACCGGAAGACTCGTTAGGTGGGCGTTGGAGCTTCAACAGTATAACTTCACCACAGAATATAGAAAGGAAAAGCACAATGTGGTCGCCGATGCACTTTTCCGACAGCCGAGAGATGTCGTTAATAGTATTTCTGTCCAGGCCAGTCAAACCAATAAATGCCCATGGATTCGCAATCTGATGGACCGAATCAGGAAGAAACCTGAAAAATATGCAGACTATACCATTGTAGAGAATAGTCGTTTATAGAGAATGTAGTTTATAGGCATTTCCCCCGTCAATTTAATGAAGATGATACCACAACATGGAAGTTGTGTGTATCCACGCCATTACGACCTCGTGTACTTGAGGAAAATCATGATAACCCTACAGCGGGTCACCTAGGTATTCAAAAAACTTTCATTAAAATTGGTAGTCGGTATTATTGGCCAGGAATGTCCAAGGATATTTTCAGATATGTACGACAATGCGACACTTGTCAACGCTACAAAGTAAGTCAACAGCCACCAGCGGGATAAATGTTAACCAGAATCCCAGAGGAACCTTGGGCCACTATTTGTGCAGACTTCCTCGGGCCTTTACCGAGGTCTAAGCATGGCTGTACCATGTTGTTAGTATTCACGGACCGATTTTCGAAATGGAATGAATTAGTACCCCATAGGAAGGCAACAGCCGAAGGAACTATTAAAGCCCTCAGGGAACGTATCATTACTCGGTATGGTGTGCCCAAATAATTATCACGGATAACGGTTCGCAGTTTACTTCCAAGATCTTCCACAGGTTTTTATAAAGTTCAGGAATTAAACAACAACTAACTGCTCCGTACCACCCTCAAGAAAACCATACTGAGCGATCAAATCGCACTATAAAAACTATGATAGCTCAACTATCAAACAACAAGTATGACTTGTGGGATGAGTTTTTACCCGAAGTCATGTTAGCCATCAACACTAGCGCCTCGGAATCGACGGGATACTCACCAGCCTATCTAACTCAAGGAAGAGAACCCCGCCTCCCTAAAGCCTTGTTCGACAAGGTCACCCTGGGTACCGGATCGGAATGCAAAACACCATTCGAAGTTGCCGAAACAATGAAAGACATATTCTCGGTTGTACGGAGGAATTTTCTACAACCATATCCATTGCGGGTATATCGCTTCAATGTACAAATAAGCTAAATCGTGTTGAAGAATGTCGTGTTATCGGTACTTCTGAGAATGCTGTCCAACAATTGGTGAGTGAAACCCCAATTAGTGTTACCAAGATTTCAAATCCCTGTAGTGCTAAGTCTCCCTTAAATGTATTGTCGGATAAAGTCAATGAAGAAGAAGATATTAATTCATTTTTGGTGGAAGAATTGCCAAAGTTCCAGTATCTTTCGGATCTAACAAGCATCACGGAACACAAAATCATCATGTCAGATGATCGCCCGATTAAATTGCGTTACGCCCCAAGAAATCCTGCAAAGCAAGCAATTATTGAAGCCGAAATAAATAAATTGATTTCTCAAGGATATATCGAACCCTAAAATTGCTCATACAGCTTTCCCATAACTCTAGTAAAAAAGAAAAACGGAAACTGGAGGACGTGTATGGATTTTTGACAACTGAATAAAAGATCGAAACCCGATGCTTACCCGTTATCAAGAATAGAAACGATCTTAAATAGACTAAGGAATGCTACATATATCAGTACTTTGGACTTAAAGGATGGATACTGGCAAATACCATTAGAACGAGAGAGCAGCAAATATACCGCATTTGCTGTCACTGGCAGAGGCCATTTACAATGGCGCGTCATGCCTTTTGGTTTGCATTCCGCACCGGCCACGTTCCAAAGGGCACTGGATAGCATAATAGGTCCCGATATGGAACCTCACGCATTCGCTTATCTCGATGATATTATTTTGATAGGAAAAACTCGTGAGGAAGACATAGAAAATCTTAGAGAAGTCTTCCGTCGACTGCGTAACGCAAACCTTAGGATCAATCCGGAAAAATGTGTGTTCCACCAACTAACATCAAAGAAGTCAGACGATTGTAAGGGGTGGCATCTTGGTACCACCGTTCCGTTCCCGATTTTGCCACCATCTCCCATCCGCTGACCCAGTTGCTAAAAAAGGGGAAACATTGAAATGGGAAAATGATCATGCATTCAATGAATTAAAAAGTCGTCTGACTAAAGCTCCGGTCTTAGCCTGGCCTGATTTTGAACAAACATTTACGCTCCAAACGGATGCCAGTGATTACGGGCTGGGGGCTGTTCTCACACAGACACTAGATGGAGAGGAAAGAGTAATTGCATACCCGAGCAGACTATGAAGCCGACGCGGCGCAAATCGGCGGCGCGCCACAGCCGGCCATTTTTTTCCAGCCGGCGCCGCCGCCGATTTCAGCGGCTCACATCGGCTGAAACTCAGCCGCCGAACATTATTTAGTGAGTCAAAAAGATTTATTTTATGCAACCATGAAAATTAAGTGACTACTAAGTAATACAATAGGGTCAGAAATTTTAACGAAGTTCATTTTTGCATAGAAATTTATAAAAAGTTTCTAACTTGATCTCGCTATCATTTATTTAAAGAAATCGGTAATATATCGGATTTAGAATTTAAAAATGCGTTTTTAGGTTTTTACGGATTTACAATAGCTCTTGAGAGGCCGAACCAATTTTTACAAAGTCTACGTCGTTTTAGAGAGAAAACAACAGTCACTATGTCATTCACAATAAATTCTCTTTCCCAACAAAGACTAATAAGTAGAGACTTATTGAATCGATTTTCGACATTACATCAAAACTTCCTTAACTTTTCTTAAATTTTTGTGTTAATTTTAGGTTTTTTCATCTAAATGTAAATATCTTAAAGAGCCATGTTTGCCTGAGATTGACATTCGTGCGCCATCGTTCGTTGGAACTTTATCGGCTCAGCCGATTGTTGAAATTTGATCGGCTAAGTCGACCAGCCGCCGCTGCCAATCGGTATTTTTCCAAGCGCCGCCGCCGCCGAAAATTTTGGTCGGCTTCATTGCCTGTACCCGAGTCGGCATTTAAATGGCGCAGAGAAGAATTACTCAGCAACAGAAAAGGAATGCTTAGCCATTATTTGGGGCATTCAACAGATAAGGCCTTACCTATAAGGTTACACTTTTTTAGTGCTAACTGATCATATCTTCCCAAATTGGCTAAATTCAATTGAAAATCCCACCGGAAGACTCGTTAGGTGGGCGTTGGAGCTTCAACAGTATAACTTCACCATAGAATATAGAAAGGAAAAGCACAATGTGGTCGCCGATGCACTTTCCCGACATCCGAGAGATGTCGTTAATAGTATTTCTGTCCAGGCCAGTTAAACCAATAAATGCCCATGGATTCGCAATCTGATGGACTCAATCAGGAAGAAACCTGAAAAATATGCAGACTATACCATTGTAGAGAAAAGTCGTTTATAGAGAATGTAGTTTATAGGCATTTCCCCCGTCAATTTAATGAAGATGATACCACAACATGGAAGTTGTGTGTATCCACGCCATTACGACCTCGTGTACTTGAGGAAAATCATGATAACCTTACAGCGGGTCACCTAGGTATTCGAAAAACTTTCATTAAAATTGGTAGTCGGTATTATTGGCCAGGAATGTCCAAGGATATTTCCAGATATGTACGACAATGCGACACTTGTCAACGCTACAAAGTAAGTCAACAGCCACCAGCGGGAGAAAAGTTAACCAGAATCCCAGTGGAACCTTGGGCCACTATTTGTCGGGCCTTTATCGAGGTCTAAGCATGGCTGTACCATGTTGTTAGTATTCGCGGACCGATTTTCGAAATGGAATGAATTGGTACCCCATACGAAGGCAACAGCCGAAGGAACTATTAAAGCCCTCAGGGAACGTATCATTACTCGGTATGGTTTGCCCAAATAATTATCACGGATAACGGTTCGCAGTTTACTTCCAAGATCTTCCACAGGTTTTTAGAAAGTTCAGGAATTAAACAACAACTAACTGTTCCGTACCACCCTCAAGAAAACCCTACTGAGCGATCAAATCACACTATAAAAACAATGATAGCTCAACTATCAAACAACAAGTATGAGTTGTGGGATGAGTTTTTACCCAAAGTCATGTTAGCCATCAACACTAGCGCCTCGGAATCGACGGGATACTCACCAGCCTATCTAACTCAAGGAAGAGAACCCCGCCTCCCTAAAGCCTTTTACGACAAGGTCACCCTGGGTACCGGATCGGAATGCAAAACACCATTCGAAGTTGCCGAAACAATGAAAGACATATTCTCGGTTGTACGGAGGAATTTAGCTAAAGCTTCGCAAGACCAGCAACGATACTATAACTTAAGAAGACGATCATGGAGGCCAAAAATCTGGTATTAGTTCGCTTGCATCATTTATCTAAGGCAAATGAGAAATTCGCCTCAAAATTGGCACCGAAATTTGGGGGACCGTTCTGGGTGGAGAATTTTATATCCCCTGTGATAGTGAGGCTACAGGAAAAAGGCAAAGGCTGTCGCAGGACGGCACATATAAGTGAACTGAAGCCGTACATAACCTGACGGCATCCCTGTTCAAACCACGCACATTATTCTTAAAATTATGGAGGAAGATTTCAAAACGAAATTCGAAGTATCTTGTCAAAAGTTCAGGTTAAATATGGAAAAAGAGGCGTCGAAGAGGAAACCAATCATTTTCTTATTCTAAAAGCATCCCGGACAAAAAACCAAAACGATTGCAGAACCCGGAAATAATGGATTCCAAAAAGCGAAGGGTACAACCTCCCTGCGCTTTGAAGTACTCAGTGGAGAAACCTAAACGGAGGCCAGAGACACCCTACATACAACCAATGATGTTACATACTTCAGCGTACGTAAAGAGTATCGAGGAAATTATTACTTTAAGTAGTGAGGATGAAAAACATCTGATGATTAGATTACTCTTCCACGACCACCGGAGTATTCCAAGAAAATGAACTCCGCGACCTCAAACACGGACCTAAAGAATCAGTGTCGACAACAAGACATTCTAGTGGGTCAAATGCAGTACAGGATACACACTACTCACTCCTACCGTCGGTGACGAACGAAAAACTGTTATCTCAAACGTCTGACGTAATGGCAGATTCAACTTCTACAAGTCACCAAGCCCATGAGAGTTCTTCACCTTCATCCTCGTCCTCATCCCCATCCTCATCTTCATCATCATCTGCATCATCATCATCTTCATCCTCATCTCACACACAAGCCCCATCGACCAAAAGTTCCTCATCTTCTTCATCAGCCTCCAGAAAACCTCAGAGTACTAAGATATCCTCATCCACAGTGGCTCACTCTTGGATCAGGGGTCAGGACAGTCCTTCTAGCTCCTGTAACGGTTCTGTACCTCCGTTGACTAAGAAGAACTCACCCGTACCCCCTATTACCGAGATGCAGTGTCCCATCATATCACTCTCATCTAATTCTTCGATAGCCTCCACGATCATTCCACACTAACATGAACCAATATTGACGAATTCGACACTCAGCCCAGTCGGTCGTACTAATGCTCGTCTACAACCGCCAAAACATTCTCGAATCGACAAGCCGATGCTAACAAAAAATTGGTTGGAGGGTGTAGTACCAGAATCCATCCTGGAACAGCAGGAATTAACCATGGGGAAACAATGGAAGTTAAGTCAATGCAATTGGCACTCAAGAGGGAAGTGGATTCAATCTTGGAGAAGCGTCAACAGGGAAGACAGGTGCGTACATTGAGAAGGGTGAATGGGTGTTTATATCCGATTTGCATAAGTCAAATCGGCAGCGTTCGCACTATCCGCCAACCCGAAAGCGGAGGGATAGTGTAACGTAAAAGTCGACGCTCGTTTTTACTCACACACCTATCTTTTTTGAATAAAATTGAATTAAATACTGAATTAAATATAAATATATCTGAAGTAAGCCAGTCATGTTTTATTATATCCTTTGATACTATTCGGATACGCGGTAAAGTTCACATTTCCTGGATGAAATGTGATTTACTTGGGTATCCATAATAGGTACTACCTATTACGGACGTGTATCACATTATTCGGCCAGAATTATAAAGTATTTAATGAAGCGTAATAGGTAATACATAATACGGGCATGTGTCAAAAAATCTAGAGTAACAAAATCTTGACGTAATAGGTACCATCTATTACGGTCCCAAAGTATGGTATAAAAGGAGGAGCCTAACCGAATAAGAGTCAGTTGGTGACGAGACGTGAACCAGTACGGATATCCGGGTGAGTTTGATTTTGTTAATTTAAAAGTCGGTGATTAAGCGTGAGGTTGAATCCTCTGCTCCAGCATCTTCTAGTACCGTCATAGCGTGAGGTTGAATCCTCTGCTCCAGCATTTTCTACTACCGCACTAGCGTGAGGTTGAATCCTCTGCTCCAGCATCTTCTGCTCCGTCACATCCTGTCTTCGTTGTCGTCATCAGCGTGAGGTTGAATTCTCTGATCCGTCGAATCCTGTCTTCGTTGCCGCCACTAGCGTGAGGTTGAATCCTCTGCTCCAGCATTGTCTTCTACCGTCCTAGCGTGAAGTTGAATCCTCTGCTCCGTCGAATTCTGTCTTCGTTGCCGCCATTAGCGTGAGGTTGAATCCTCTGCTCCATCGAATCCTGTCTTCGTTGCCGTCATTAGCGTGAGGTTGAATCCTCTGCTGCGTCGAATCCTGTCTTCGTTGCCGTCATAATCGTGAGTTTTAATCTTCCTCGCCGTCGTATCCGGCCTGCATTCCTGCCACCGTGATCTGGAACCCCTTGCCCATCATATACACTATCGAGAGCATTAAACTTAGAGAATTAGTAGATTTTTAGCATACTATTTTAATTAATAAATCCATTTTTATTTTAATGATCAAAATAATATTGTTTTCTTTCTCTCTCGTATCGTCTCAAAAATAAATAATTGTAACTGAACTTGGCCCCGTTGAGATTTGCCCCGGTTAAAAGTGAAAACACGTCGTTACAACGTGAAAGTGATTTTTGCAGCATAACACGCATAACACGGTGCGTAATCAGGCTTATACTTCAAAATTATGGTCCATATACTAAATGCATCTTCCATGAAAGTTGGAAATTAAAAAAAAAACAAAATTACAATAAATTTTTTTTTAATATTTTTTTCGTGCTTGTGACACCAAGTTACACCAGAAACTGTTATCCACATCCATTGGACAAAATTTTTGTTGCATAGTGTAATCAGGCCGGAACCTGCATTCCGAGGGCTTTCCTGACTCCTGTGATACCAGATTAAGTGCTCCGGTCAGATTGCGTAGCCGAAGATAATACCAGTTAGACTCCAGAAAATCTAGGACTGGTGACCTACAAAGAAGACGGTCGAATACAGGTGCACCTTAGTATATAAGAAACGGAAATATCCATAAAGACCTCAACATTTCAACCGTCGCTGAGGAAATTCCAGAATACTGCCGAAACTATGTGGACAAACTATCCGATCCCCCAAAAATCCTGGACAGACATGTTCTAAACAATGAAAGAAACACTCGCCTTAGAATAAGAAATACACTGGACTTATTATAGCATAACGATACCTCCACTCTAAAACATGCTAAGTCGACTTAGTGTGTTTTTAAGGGAGATTGCAATTTTAATTTCTAAATAGTCCAAACTATATTTAGTTAAAATTTGGTGTTCATCCGCCAACCCAAGCAAAAGTTATTCACAAACAGTACAGGTCATTCGATTTCCATCATAAAGGAATTCCATGCAAACTTAAAAAATTGGTCAAACTTTGATCGCATCTCCTGAAAAACTACCTTTTTGCACTTAGCATTGTTTAGAATGGAGGTATCGATATATACATTGAAGAATACTTTGTTGTATAAATATAATAAATACGTATGAAATCCATTATTGTTTAAACTTTGCAACTTCTGAGAGGGTTTATTACACTGGCGATAACCCCCAAATTAATGTATTTAGGTTTAGATTTGAAAAATTATTGCTATTTTCATTCTATTACGAAAGATATAAAAAACAAATGTAATAAATTTAAAAAAATTAAAATGTAAATTCTCTAACACCTCTTCTACAAGCGTGCCATGTTTTGTCGCTATAAGATTTGTCCGAATTATTTATTTTTTTTTTAATTGCTCCCACTGTGCTGCGCTACCACTGACTACTTTGGTTCTTTTGGAAGCCGGCGAGGTGGTTCCGAATGTAATTTTACTGACCAAATGCAAATTTTTTATCATTACCGATTTCTAAAATTTTAATGCCATTTAAGAGCAAATATATTAAAACTAGGGCAACCAAAAAATTAGATCAAAATAGTAGGCGTGGTGTGCAGCTGAATACAAATATTTTTATGTTATTTTAGAAAAACGTAATTTTTTTACATTTGTGTAGAAGGAGATTGCCGTTTCTCGCAAACTATTATCGATAACGAGTTAATTTTTTTTTGTAGGTATGTGGGATAGTTTTTTTTAAGAAATGGTATATCTACTGTATTACTGTATCGTTTACACGTGGTGTGTTATTATATGTTTCCAGAGATACTTCATTTTAATCAAATTGGAATTTTAAAGGAATCGAACTTCTGAGTGTCAAAAGGGGGTAAAGAGATTTTCTACCAGCAGAAAGGTAAAGTGTCCTTTTTAAGCCCATATATACTTTTGTACTTGTCTGTAGAACACTTTCTTAATTCGAATGTAAGAAAAGGATAATCGAATACAAGCTCAGTTGCAAAAATATATCTAAGCAGAAACAATCGAATTTCCAAATATTAAAAAATTGATAACTTCAGCTAGGAAGGATGTTTTAGTTAGGTTAGGTTGAGAGAGGAGACGTTTAAACGTCTCATGTCCGTGGACATACACTTAAGCCAGTGGTTCGGCCTGTTGTGCGCTCCTTATTTATGATCTTTTTATATCTCACGAGTTACAGAAAATCGGTACTAGACACGAATTTTCTCAGTATCTTCCAGTCATATCCTCTGAGATGAGTCAAAACTGGTAATATGTCGGAACCGGACTGGCAATATGTTGGGATCTTGCATGTGTGAAAGTCGGGCAGTGAAACAGAAAATGTCCCATCGTTTCGACGTTTTCCCTGCATGCCCTGCATTCGTCGTTTCCTGCTAGTTCTATGCGATGAAGATGTGCTTGTAAGCTTGAGTGTCCCGTTAGAACACTCATCATCTTACTAACATCGATCTTGTTTAGTTTCAGAAGACTTCTTTGTTTCTTTTCATTTGGGTCATCCCACAGTATCTTTGCAGTTGCTCCTACACTGATAGAAAAACCGTTCGTCACCATGACGAATCAGTTTCGTCAATATATCCTTCTACTGGTGACGAAAAGTTTCGTACATTCGATGTTTTTGTACGTCAATAGAACGAACACGATCATCAAGCCATGTTTTTGGTGATTTCGAAATTCGTCAAGAGAACGATAAGGTTTCATTCCCACGACGAAAAGATTTATTTGGCCATTTTGCTGAAAATATGATCATACGAAGCAATCAAATTATAGTTTCTGCTTAAATGTACTGTTCTATATGCGTTCTGATTACCTTAGTTAAATAATTTGTTGTAAAAGATCAATTTAAAAAATCTAATAAATAATGACGAACACCGTTCGTCAATAAGATTATCCATTCATCATGAGAACGATCGACTTATTCGCCCTTTACGGCAACGTCAACTCCTACAGCAAAACAAAGTAAGACATGCGATGTTGTTATGTTCGTCCACGTGTGTGTTCCACGCAGCACCGATTGGTTCAAACAAACCGCACTGGCACGGCGTAACTGATCCCGCTAGGAAACGGAACTAGTTCGGAACCTGTAGAATCACTAGTTCCAAGGTAACCATGACTAGTTCCTTCCTAGATTACTTCCAATGTAAATAACTGGTGAATTTAACATGGGCTTGTCATTGGAGGTAACCAATTGACTCCCCACTGCATTACCTGTAATCAGAGGCACCACTAGTTTTATTATACTAGCTTTTCATATCACTCATAGTAATCATCTTCATAGCTAGTTTTTATATGTTAACTATGTAGGTGATTCATTCAGCACAACTGCAGAACTAGTGCCCCCGCACTAACTATTTATCCAATCGTTGGGAACTATTTTCTATTATAGTTATTGGTGCCTACCTTTAAAGGGAAAGAATTGTTTATTTCAACTTATTTCTTTTTTATTTGAGTTTTGAAACAGGCACAAGTACCATTTTTTTTAAAACATTTTTTTTAGACAAATAAATTAAATTCATTTTTAAAGAACAAAAAATTAGCGCAGAGCTTACACAAACATAAAATAATATTAAATATAGGGTTTTCCAACAAGAGGTGTTATTTTGAATCACCCGGTATTTCGGTAGCTGTCACTTTTGAAGCTTTTATTCTTTGATATTTGACAAGTAGAAACTACGCCATTACTAACAAGTAAAAGCGTTAAGTTCGGCCATGCTGAATCTGATATACCCTCCACCATGGATAGCATGTGACCTCACAAAATAACCCAAACCTAAAGAAAATAACACCGAAAAACACAAAAAAAATATAGTAGATGAGAACAGTAGGAATCACAACAAGTTAGATGCTATATATGGGAGCCATATCTAAATATGGACCGATATCGCCCATTTGGAATCCCAAACAACCTGCAACTATAAGAAATATTTATACCAAATTTTATCAACCTAGCTCTATTATTACGGACTGTAGCGTGATTACAACAGACGGACGGATAGACGGACGGACATGGCTAAATCGTCTTAGAATTTTACGACGATTAAGAATATATACACTTATGGGGTCTCAGATCAATATTTAGAGGTGTTACAAACAGAGTGACAAAATGAATATACCCTTCTCCTATGGTGGAGGGTATAAAAATGGAACGATACACGATTCAACAACGCATTGAAATTATTAAAATTCGAAAATCATCGAAAAATCATATTGACTGACGAGGCCCATTTCCACCTCGGTGGCTACGTCAACAAGCAAAATTGTCCCATCTGGGGCTCGAAAATGTGGTTGCATCAACAGTTACGGTGAATGGATTGCGCTATCGAGAGATGATTAATGATTTTTTTTTGGTCGGAGTTGGATGGTATGATCTGGACAACGTTTACTTTCAACAAGACGGCGCTACGTGCCACACAAGCAACGAAACCATTGCTCTGTTACGGGAAAAGTTTACGGATCGTGTTATCTCTTAAAGAGGTGATCACACTTGGCCACAGAGATTTTGTGATTTAACATCTTGCGACTTCTTCCTTTGGGGCCACGTGAACGATAAGGTCTACGCCAACAGCCCAGCTTCGATTAAGGACCTCAAAGATAGAATTGGCGAAGCTATCGAGGACATAGGGCAGCCACTTTGGTTATGGAAAATTTCATGAAAAGTATATGGTCCTGTAAGCGTGGTCGTGGTGGCCATTTGGCTGATGTTGTTTTTCATTATTAACGGCATACCTTCCTCTTTATTATGAAATAAACATCTGATCATTTATCTCAAAAAATTGTATTTTTCTTTGAATACCAATATAACACCTCTTGATGGAAAACCCTTACCAATATTTAAATAAAATTAAAATTCTTCAGTCGTTTTTCAGCTTTTCGAGCGTTGAAAATAATACAAAATACTTAACACGAACAAATTCATCAAGAGGATTATTCCGTACGTTAGCTGACTTTTGACGAAAAAATAATCGTGATGATGTACAAATTCGTCGTCATGACGAAGCTTTTTCTATCAGTGTACTGTTGCGCTATTACACATAGTTTTGTGAGCCATCACTGCCCAGTGCTTCAACTCATTTTTCGTGGCTTCGAAAGGTTTCCAATTTTCCAAGTGTATTACTCGATGTTCTCTGCCCTTTGTAGCCAAGCTGTTTGTCCGTTCATTTCCAATCACTACGTTGGGTCCTGGTACCCAGAATATACACAATTGACCATGCTTAGTAATCATTTATCGTTCTTTTACAGTCCAACACAGTTCTGGATTTGATCCTTTCCGATGTTATTTCTATAATCGCCATTTGGCTATCTGTGAAGATGTTGGCATATTTAGGCTTTGTGGTATTGCTGAGCATGTTCACACACTCCGTGATTGCTCGAACTTCTGCTTGAAATAGCGTGTTATCGTCAGGGAGGCGGAAGTGAGGTTCGACTTCTGGTTCATCAATAAAAAGTCCCAGACCCGTCCTTCCTCCTCGCTTGGACCCATCCGTGTAGCAGCTGCTTCCCACTGGCACATGGGCCAAAGTTCCATTTTCCCAGGAGCGTCTGTGTGGCACAAACGAATCACAGGTAGCTGTAAGCCGCACTTCAGGAATGCGGTCGGAGATTTCTGGCGTTTGAATGTGACCAACTAGAGATTCTAAAATCTTCTGATGGTACGACTTGTGGTCTCGATTTATCCATTCACCCATCACTTGTAGACGTCTTGCTGTGAGGGCTGCCTCATACTTTATACGATGTCTATTGGTTGGATGTGCAGTATAGTCTCCAACGCTTTTGTTGGTGCAGTTCTAAATGCCCGCTTATGCCTAGACAGCACATACGTTGAATTTTTTGCAAAGGTATTACGTTGCACTTCTTGTCCATTGATGTCCAACTCACTACACAGGCCTAGATGATTATTAGTCTAATCACGCTCATGTAAAGCCATTGAGTCATATTTGGACGTAGTCCCCATTTTGAACCTATAGCTCTTCTGCACAACGACCAACATATGTGGGCCTTTGTAACTCTTTCTTCAAGATGATCTTTCCGGTACAGTTTCTGATCCATGATTACTCCCAAGTATTTTACTATTTTAGTTATAGCAATTGTCTTATTCAGGAATCGAGGCCGGGTAAATCGTGGGATCTTCGTTTTCCTTGTAAATAGACATATTTATGTTTTGTCTGGGTTAACATTTATGCCCAGTTATATGCTATGTTAAGTGCCTCTTCTGCATAATAGATTTGGATGAAAGCCCCTTAGAAGTATTACAACGTCGTCTGCATAACAGACTGGTTTAAGTCCTTCATTGGTAAGGGCTTTTAGGAGACTATGTATCGTCGTAACCCATAGAAGATGCGATAAAATGCCCCCCTGAGGTATACCATGATTTACCTTGTCTCTAAATTTTACGTCATATGACCCACAAATAATCCACCTATTCCTTAGTATATTGTTGATCCAGTTTTTCAGCGCCCGGTCAACCTGAAACTCGTCTAAGGACTGGATAAGGGTATCGGTCTGTACATTGTTAAATGCGCCCTCAATGTCTATGCAAACAGCAAGTGTATACATTTCTTCACTGAAGGACTTTTCTATGTGGTGCACTACCTCATGCAGAGCTGTTTCCACTGATCTTCCTTTGACATAGGCGTGTTGTTTGAATTTTAGCCTGTCATCCGCTTTTTTACTTTTGACCATGTCATCAATTATTGGCTCCATTGTTTTTAACAGGAAATAAGTTAGGCTAATGGGTCGATAAGCCTTTGGGGTCGTATAACTCGCCTTGCCAGGCTTTGGTATGAAGACCACCCTTGATTTCTGCCAGTTTTTTGGATATTAGAATGGGTTAGGCATGCAGTGAACACTGCAGCCAGATGAGTTGATACCAGATCCACCTCATTCTGCAGAAGTGCTGGAAATATTCCATCCGGTCCCGCAGCCTTAAAGTTAGAGAAACTTTTCATCGCTTCTTTAGCTATACCATCTGTTATATCCGTAATAGGTACTTGATGCAATACATTTTCATTCTGTAACTGTTCCTCTGTTGGTCCAACATTACCAGTCGGAAAATGAGTTTTCATCAAGAGCCTTACGGTATCCTCTACAGTTTCCATCCTTTTACCCGTGTCATCCACCAGTGTTTCGGTTTGGACATGAGTTTTTGAGAGGAACTTTTTCATTTTAGACATGCTGTTAACGCTGTCTACTTTTTCGCAGAAAAGCATCCAGGAGTTACGTTTCGCCGATCTAATGATTTTATTGTATTCGTTGAATCTTCTGTGGTAGTCGTCCCAATATACTGATTATTTTTTACGTCGAGCTCCGTTGTAAAGTCTGCGGACATCTTTGCCAATCGAGCGAATTTGTCCTGTCACCCAGGGTTTCTCATAGGCCGATTTCCTTTCTCGAAGTGGGCAACTATCTTCGAATGATTTTACAAGAGCCTCGGTAATCTTCTTCACATTGATATCAATGTCTTCTGTAATACTCGTAGATAATCACGTTTAGGCTGGCCAAATCGATTTCTAAGTAGATTTCCGAAATTAGTCCAGTCGGTCTTAGCCTTATTACGGAAACATATTGGGGTTGGCGGTGGCCGTGCAATTTTAAACCTTATATAACGGTGGTCCGAATAGGAGTGTTCATCCGAAACCCTCCACTCATGGATCTCATCAATAAGATTTTCTGAACATATCGTTATATCTAATACTTCTTCCCTAATTTTGTTAACAAAGGTTGCAGTGTTTCCTATGTTAAGAGTTATGAGGTCATTTGTATTCAAAAAATCTATAAGGGCGTGTTCCCTTTTATTGGTGTTAGTACTACCTCAAGCGATATGATGGGAGTTGGCGTCACGACCAGCTTGTGTGTTTGGATTCCCTCATCCGACGTTGTACTTCCGACGTAGGTGGCAGTGTCGGCGCATCGAATGGCAGATATATTGACGCCAGGTACATATTTCCATTACCTTGCCTCAGCACCGTTGCCTCCGATGTTGACAACTATGGAGAGAAAAGAAAACATACGTTTTTATGGCACAAAATACAAGTCCTTGGACGAGTACCTGTGTTAGCGTAGAAAATGTTAGAGTTCACATGGTTTAATCCAGTAACCTTGTTGCTAGTTGTCCATGGTTCCTGGATCAAAGCAATATGAGCCTTTATTTATGATGTCCATCAGAGCGTTGGATGCTGTCTCGCTCCCGTTGAGGTTTATCTGGATGACCTCAATCATTGTCTTTTCAGTTAAAGTTTCTTTTGGCAGTCTACCCTATCTGGTGGCACTCCCTCATTATTTGGTAGTGGGTCATTCTCCTCATTTCGTTCACTACCTATTACACCATCTTCCAGTAGACAATTTTGGGAGGCGGTGTTATTTTTTGTCGCTCCCTCATTGTTTTGAATCGTTTTGTGGCTCTTTTTTATTTTGATCACCACTTTGCTGGGAACTTCCTGCAAAAGTGGTGGTACTATGTATTGGTGGTGTTTTTGACTACATCCACATCAGTTTTTGGCAGTGTCTTACTTGTCTCCATCCGTTCACTACCAGTGTTTGCCTCTTCAGACAGTATATTTGGGCTCGATTCATCTGTCCTGTCAATCGGGACCTTTTCAATTTTTAAAAAGACTGTCCAGATGAAGACGTACGCCATGCCCTTAGCCATGACAAGATTGCTGTTGGATTCTGGGTCTATGCCCAACACGAGGAGAGTACCCTTGGTATCATCCTTCCTATAGAAGTCTTCCCACTTTCTCACGGAAAGTTTTGAATTCTGTTTGCCAATGATGTTGAGTATGTACTTACTGGGACATCCCTTAACATATAGGATCGTTTTTATGAGTTCAGGAATGTCGCTTTTCCTTACCAATTTTAGCTTTGCGCCGTCCCAAGGTGAGGGGAAGCTATCCACAAGTTTTACGAGGACACCAGCGCATCGTTGTGATGCGCTGGTGTCCGATTTGTAACAAATTTTACCTAATTTTAAATCTTTTTTATTGTTTTAGAACTTTTTTATTTTAACTATGTTTATGATGCCTATGAACACAGTATTACATTATTTATTCAGAAAAGGATAAAAGACAGAGGGTTTCGAATACAAAAATATATCTAAGCAGAAACAATCGAATTTTAAAATATTAAAAAAATGGAGAACTTCAGCTATAAAGAATTGTTCGAAGAGTATTTTAGAAAGAAGAAGAAGGAAGATGTTTTAAGTTACGTCCAATAAAAAGTAAATTCCTGCACCACCGAGATACAACTGGAATTGCAAAATAAAATAAATATCGGGATCTTGCACGTGTGAAAGCCGGGCAGTGACACAGAAAATGTTCCACCGTTTCAATATTTATCCTGCATGCCCTACATTAGTCGTTTTCTGATAGTCCTATGCGATGTATATGTGCTTGTAACCTTGAGTGTCCCGTTAGAACACTCATCATCTTACTAATCCAGATCCTGTTTAGTTTCAGAAAACTTCTTGTTTTCTTTTCATTTGGGTCACCCCATAGTATCTTTGCAGTTGCTCCTACTGTGGACGATTTTAGGAGAGAGGCCCCACCGCGACCCTACTGCCTTTTTGCAGGAATATAAGGCGACGTTGGCCATCCTTACACGTCTATCTAGAATTATTTCTAAAAAATTTGCACTTTCAGAAAAGACTAGATCTGTTCCATATATGCGACGTGGAGGGTCCACATGTGGGACATTGTTCATCCTAGTAAAGAGAACCAGTTCTGTCTTGTTTGGGTATCTGAGTGAATGTTGTTAAAAGCCCCTTCTATGTCAAGAAATGCCATCATGGTGAATTCCTTGAAATGCAGGGACGATTCGATAGTGCTCACAAGTTCGTGCAGGGCTGATTCTGTAGACTTCCCCTTATTGTAAGCATGTTGGTTCACCGACAGGAGTTTTGTATCCAGGTTTTCCCTAATGAAATAATCTAAAAGTCTTTCCGCTTTAGGTATGAATACCACTTTGGTATTCCTCCATCGATTCGGGATGTAAGAAAGCCTGATACAGGCTACATAAATTTTCTCCAGCCAGGGGATAATGTACTTCATCATTTTCTGCATTTCTGCTGGAGTGATGCCGTCTGGTCCAGGTGACTTGAAGGGCTCAAAGCTATTAATAGCCCAGCTTATTCTGGATCTCTCAGTCAACAAGCTAGCGAATAGCTTGTTGCAGGTCTTTTTCATAGCCGTTAGCTCAGAAGTCCACCATTGGGGTTTAGTTTTACCCTTGTATCTTGTTTTTGGACAGGCTTCTTCAAGGGAACTATTGAATGATATGGTGATATGTGTAATGACCAATGGAACAGTTTATTTACTTTTCGCAAGAAAATTATTTATGTCAAAAGAAGGAACAATTATACTAGGATGTCGGGAGTCATAAATGTGCTAGCTAATCAGTCGTATGGGGGGTTCGTATCCGTTCCTATTATTCCTCAGTTCTGTCTCACAATAAAAATTTTAAAGACTCCCTTTATTTTACACAATTCTATTATAAAAATGGACCATTGTCACTAGGGAAGCAAACATAAGCCCCAAAACAAAACCCTAGTTACGATACTAAATTAAAGAAAAGGAAAAAAAAACACATTATATTGACTGACATGTATGATGGCACGATTTGTGTGTCCCTTAGGTATTATTGGGAACACAAGGCTCATTACCCTACCCTACCATTGTTCTAGCAAAGAGCGATTTGGTTTCTAGAACCCCTAACTGAAACAATTAACGCACTACAATCACTTCATCATTAATGTAGGAAAACCATTTTTAATTTTCTAGCAATTCATCATATTTTTATCGTATTTATTCACATAGTTAGAAAAAAAAATATTTACAAGTTGGCAATAATTGAATCTTAAATTAGGTCTGATATATGTTTCATTTTTTCCCAGTGTAGAATTGGTTCTGTTGAATCAAAAACAAAAATACACAAACGTTATGTATCTGAATGAAGAAACATTAACATGCTGAACATATGATATTTGTTGTTGCTGTTGAAATTTTGAATCTATTATACTATACTGTTATACAAAAAACTGGAAAGTTTTTTTTTACGCTCCACCAAATATAAATATTTTACTCTCCCAAATTGTATGTAAAATCTCTTAAAGACACTCTCTTTGCGATAAGATCATGCTTTCATTAATAAGACAAATGCAATGTAATACGTAATACTCTTTTGGGGAAGCGTAAACCATACAAAAAAAATTAAGAACGAAGTTTATGGACTACGTCATCAGCCTATATAGGTCTTTCCACAAAAATTTTATGAATTGATTTGAAATTTAAATTTAAAAACATTTAAAATAATTTTATGAAAATTGCTAGTGGTCAATCATTTTATACACTTTGCTAAATAAATTCACTGATTTAATCCACTTACCACCTGATGAACGAAGATTGTAGAGGCCTCTGCAACTTGCTGATCATGGTAGTGATTTGTATGGCTGATGTTGTGCAATATTGTAATCCTACTGACGTAGTTATCGTTGTCTTGTTGTAATATTTATGTGATAGGTACCTTAGATGTAGTTAAGTTAAAGATTAGTGCTAAGTCTATAATATTAAATCTTACGTAAAATCTTAAGCAGCAAACAATCAAACAGCATTTCGCACCATATATTCGGTGGTTTCTTCTTCAGGACAGCAATTGTATTCCTTATTTTCAAAGTTGTTACTATTATGGAATATGAAACTTTAATTTGTCAATTGCTTTATAATTTTGATATTACTCTTATTTATTAAATATCTGTCTGGTGCTCGCAATGATGTATGATAGTAAATGATCGGATTTGACTTTGCTGATTGTTTGTTTGCTGTTTGCAGTCAGTTATTTTTTGTAGATTTGCTGGCACCTCACTGCCCGCTACACTTTTATGATGTTGTGTGTTTGTTGTTGGTTAGTTATGGTTAGGCAGACATATGACCATCACCACATGGCAATGCAGGTTATTGGGGCCATCCCAGCAAACAAAAGTCTTCAATTTCCAATATCAATATGGTGATCTCGCTTCTTTGGATTTTAAAGGTAGTCTCTGACAATGGTTTTATTTTGTGGAACCAATAATAATTCTGGAGACTTAGAAATTATTTGAATGTACTTAGGTTAACACGACAGGTATTAAAGCGGTGTCTCAAAAACTGCATAAGCTGTATGCAAACGATAACGCTACCTGTTTAATAAAAAAAATTAGGTACACTCCCAGCCGATATAATATTAAGCGCTTACCACAATGTGCTGGTTATAATTCAGTTTCAAATGGAAAATTAGATTCCTGGATTTTCTGGATTCTTCTTTTACGTAATGAAAAACAACGAGACGTTCGCACTTGTTCTCACCGCAGATAAGACAATATGACTTTATTTAATACACGAGGTTGATAGATTGCTGGCACAATTGGCATCACGTAGAACTATATAATAACTCTTTGCTGGGAAACAAGAGATGGTCACATTTCAATTGGATTCTTGTAATTTACATATTTACCTTCCCACAAGAGTTTGGTGTTTGGAATTGATTTGTTCAAGATGATACTATGAACTATTGTTGAAAGAACTATTATAACTTTTCACCGATTTTTTTCTGAAAAATGTTTTCAGTGTGTTGATATCAAGAGTTGACTTACACGAAGCCTCGTAATGATGTATACGTCTTTGGGAATGATAGCACTTTAGAAGGCAGTGTCGTACTAGTACATCGATCATATCGATTTCAAAATCGAAATATATTCTATTACAATTTATGAATGTTTTTACGAAATCTTACGACATATTGTATGTCAAAGATTTTCTTAGCTTTATCGTTGCCTCATTAGTTAATGAACTCAAAAAAACTTTTAGCAGTGGAGAGCAAAATGTCCATTACATATGCTCGACCTGGTTATCAAGACCGGCTTTGTCATTCGGTTCGTACAGAAGTTTGGAGTTGAGGACTTTCTTGAAATTCTTCTCATACAGGTGCCACTTTGTCTTTCTCACGTTTCTGTGGACGGCAGGTTCAGGCGCTTTTTCAGCAAGTTTGAACTCAATATAATGGTGATCTGAGAATGAGTGGTCGTCCAGTACATACCACCCAATAATTTGTCTGACAGACGGTCAGTGGCAAACGTTACGTCTAGTACTTCTTGTCTGTCTTTAATAGTAAAGGTCGGTTTATTACCGATGTTACAAATACTTAGGTTGGTAGTTAGAATAAAGTCAAGAAGCGAATCACCCCTATTGTTTATATCCGTACTACCCCAGATAGTGTGGTGAGCGGTCGTGTCTGCGCCAATAATCATCTCGACCTCGTCAGACGAAGCTTCTTCTACTACTTCCCTGAATAGAGCAGTCGGTACTACAGCTTCATAGGGCAAGTAACTGGAGACCACCCAATATATGCGATTACCGATCTCCAGACTAGCAGATGTTTGGTCTTTACCACTTAAATTAGCCAGGAAAAAGATAATTACATCTTTCCTGGCCAAAATGCAGGTTCTTGGAGTGCCTTCACAGTTGGCCACAAGCAGTTTAAAGTTGGGTGTCTTGATACCGCGAAGCCATATTGTAGGGCTGTACTTGCACGTTGTGGGAGGCCAAACCTCCCCCGATCGACTCAGAGCAGCCTTATACAAGTCTACTGATCTGGCATCACCGAAATATAAGAGCTTTACTCTCCCCTGAAGTCATCCTGCATCGTTGCAGATTGGTGGTTTGCCCGGCATTTCTTTACGGACAAATGCAGGTTCTTGGAGTGCCTTCACAGTTGGCCACAAGCAGTTTAAAGTTGGGTGTCCTGATACCGCGAAGCCATATTGTAGGGCTGTACTTGCACGTCGTATATGGGAGGTGGATTCAGCGTTAAGAATCAAATTGGCCTGCCGCTTTTTACCATTCGCCTCACCCACCTTGCTGATTATGGCTCTTTCTCATTGGCCTTAGAAGCATCTATGACGCCTTTGTTTTTCGGTAAGAGCCGAAACCTCAACAGCCTCCAACTTCGTCTGAGCACTATCCGGTGGTCATTGAGCTTCCGTTTTGACGGTCGGACATGACGTTTTTCCCTCAACATAACACCTGTTGTGAGTACGGGGGGGAAATTTTCACCATTTTTGGCTTGAAACATAGTTCAGTAATTCAAAGCTCATTCTTTACAAAGTTTACATTTTCCTAAAATTCCCTTTTTATAATTGACATCGTATAATCTTACATAACGGTAAATTGCTTGATAGATTAAAAACAAATTGTGATGTGGAATAGTTAGAAATAAAAAAAGAGCTCTATTCGTTCGTTGAGTATACTTTACCTTATAAGCTGATGTATGCGTGAAACAGATACACGTTTCTCCTGCAGATTTTTGTCGTTCTACCAACTTTACGTTTTCCTTGAGTGATTTGTACCGTTTGGCCTCAGATGCCAAAAATTGAAGTGTAAACTTCGCTGATGAAGGCTAAGTACACACGATTGCCAGATCGGACAATATTGTCAGAAAAATGGCGGAATAATGCAACCCTGTAGACGAACAACCGTGTGAACATACAATTTTTGTCTTGCAACGTTGACAGAAAAGTTATTGTGATATAATTTGCTGATTGTTAGATGTGCGAAGTTTTAGCATGTGACGTATGGCGCCATTGTCGGAAAAACATTTTATTGGCAACAATGTCTATAAAATATTTTTATTGGCAATCCTGCATAAAAATATTTACAAAATATATTGTAAATATATGAAATTGTAAGGTTTTCTTGCAACAGTTTGCAACTGAAAATTCATCTTTGCCTAACAATCTGTCATTGTCCGTGCATTTGCAGCACTTTAACAGGTTTGATAACGTAGTCCGATTTGACAATCGTGTGTACTTAGCTTAACTACGAACGTACTTCGTTTTCTTTATTTCTGGTATTGATAATAAAATTTAAGAAATTGAGTTCATCACAAATCATGATTGAGATGTTGGCTGATTGTTGCATCAAGTTTCTTCGAAAGAAGTTCGATTATTTGCTGCCGACGATTTGCAGCGTCGTGCTGTAGAATCTGCAATGTTCTTCAATACATTTGACATACATAAAATAAATAAACATAAAATTATGTTTATTTATAAGCAAACAAAACTTGTAGACGTATTCCAACGTAATTCCAAACTGACAAATTAAACTATAAATGTATCTTCCAAATTATCGAAACAACAATTAGCCAACGCCAGTTGCAACATTTCTTACTATAAGTAGGCATTTTAGTTTCGTTTTGTTTACATTTTGAATGCCACATTGCGTTGTTTCTGTGATGTTCATAGACTCTGAATTCATATATAGGAGTTGCGTCGCAAGTTTGTTTACATTTCGTGGGTTACGAACGAATAGAAATGAATTTTCAAACGCAAAAAAATTGTTTTCCGCAGTTTTTTTAACTTTGTTTGCACTTAGCGATCGATATTAATTTCTTTTTGTGATAATTACAAAAAATCGACCTTAAAATACGACAAAAATCAATCGCTGAAATCAAGTTTTTATTCGATCGGCACTGATAGGCTATTCGCTCCGTGACGGCACATATAGACAGTAGAGAGTCTTTGGTGATGTTGACATAAGTACAAAATTTTTTATGAAATATTCTTATTTTATATTATCAATTAGATACACTAAAAAAAAAGCGTACTGAAAATCAACGAATTTGTCGTAAAGTTTAAGATTTCGGCAATGATTTCGAGCCAAAGACAATCGCTATAAACATAAGAAGGTTTTATAGTTGATTTAAAGACGTGAATAGTACTTGGTTTGAGGATGCATTTCATAGAATTAAGAATTTTGGGTAATAAAAATAATTATGTTTGGTATTAAACTAAGCACATTTTGGCGTAAATTTAAGTTTGCCGCGTGCTTATTTGTAGTAAAATATCATATAATTTAAAACATTATCGTAATAAAATTTAAAATGTCTGTCCTTGATATAAGAATATACTGGCATTAATTTAAGGCATACATGGATTTAAATATAGTTTTTTAAAATATGTATGGAAAATTCGTTACACTCAACCTTATCGGGAATAAAATTCCACACGGAATTAGTTCCCTGTTCCCTAAATTGCACATTAATAAGGGAACAAATTCCGTGTGGAATTTTATTCCCGATAAGGGTGATTGTATTTATTATAATGTTACTCTCATAAATGTGTTATTTTCATTGAAATCATTTAATATTCATAAAAAATATACTTCATGCAAGTTATAGTCTTAACTTATAAATTCAAAACACAACTTTTTATCTTTCTAAAGATTGGATTTATTATATTTTATATTGGAATATAAAAAAAAATTATAATACGTATTACGGATAACATTGAACATTTTTCAATTTAAAACAATATTTTAGTTGTATAAAGACAAACCGGCCAACACACTATCGTAATATTGTTATTATTAGTATGTATCGATTTGTATATCTATAGTGGGATTCGTTCTCCATTTGTTGACCAAGAACAATTTACATTGGAACTGACATTAATTTTTAACATGGAATTTAAATAGAAATTGTATAAAATAATTGTTATATAATTAGTTTTACATATCATATAGTTTGTATGCTCACTTATTTGCTGCAATTTGTAAATTTCATTCCCCACTGAATTTTTCATATATCCAAATAAAGTTCATTACACGATCTAAAATTTAAATAATCTTAAAAGAAATCAAACGGAATGATTTATATACGAAAAGATATAAAAATAAATTTTATAATATCACAGTAACAAAATGTTAAAAAATAAGAGATATATTTAAATGTTTTACTTACATTGACATATTTGGTACAATTGGTCACTCTTCTACGACACAAATACTCATAATAGATCCATTCAAAAATTGCTTTACTAAAAATTGTAAAAATATTTTTAATTAATATATTATTAATTATTTGGACTGTGTGTTTTGAAAGTGACGTCAGCGACATTTTTACATATAAATTGAGTTAGGGATGGACTCGGCATTAGATTAGCCGCATATAAGTTTGTCAAAAATTATTTTCTCAAAAAAGTCAAACGTAACTTAGATTTTAAAACCTTAAGTTTTGTTAGCAAACAAAACTACAAAAACGTTTTTTTAAGTACGGTGAATATTTAAAATATTAAAAAAATCCGTGGATTGTTTTGCAGAACATATGATATATTATTAAAATATTGTTAATATACTGCTACAATTTTATGCTCTTTTGATTATTATTCAGCTTAATTAAAATGCAACTTCTTAAAAATACATATAACTGCAACTTTCTGCCTTTCGCCCTAAAACGATTTTTTGATTTCGTTTATGAGAAAATACTGCAATGCGAAAGTGGTTTAAAATGCTGCTCTCTGATAGGGCACCATAATTTTTTAGAAAAGAAAACATCATAATATTATACTATTCCATGAGGTTGCTTATTAAAGATCATTCTTAGGTAGGTAATGCATATTTATCTTATGTAAGAACATTTTATTAAAAGCGGAAAACAAACCACCAGGAACATTTCCTAAGTTACTTAAAATGATTCACTGACGTATTTAATTTAAAAAGTTTGTTTTGAATGTGGCTTAATTACATTTACCATTGAAAAACCGAGTTAATAGAACTTAAAAGCGAAAAATTTTACACCATACAGAACTTTGAAGTCCTGCGATGAGCTGAATATAAATGTTTAAATTATATTATTCACGAATTGGAATATTTATTAATTAAAAATTAGCTCTGTAAACCAGAAACAAATGCTGCTTATGACATTCTTAATTCTGCTGTTAGATTAGCAAATATGTACAAATCCTAGGTTAAGATACTATTTGGTCCATATTAAATTTTTCGTACAAAATATATCTTTAAAGCAATAATTTATATTTATTTTTATTCAAAAAATCGCGATAAGAAAGCAGCTTATTTACAAATTATTTTTAAGCAAAAAAGGCTTATTATTTTGATTTCAGTAAAACAAAAATATCCCTTAGACCAAATTATAAGGTAATATATATTACCGTTCATAAAGGAAACGATGCAAAAATTGAACCAATTTGGCCTAATGTAACAGAAGGTTTAACTATAAAGTACGAGTATAACACGAAATCGAAAAAAATTAAATTGTATTTTCGTTTGCTTTGTATTTCGCATGTGTGTGTATTTAAATTAAAATTAGAAAAAGTCAAAAATTTTAACTCTTTTTTAAATAAAATATATTCGGAAAATAATAACATTGTTGGTGTGATTTTACATATTTTATTTGTGAAAGTCAGTTCGCAAATGTATTTCGTTGTAATCTATTAATATATGCGTTCCAAACTAAGTTTCTTGATTTTCAAATAAAATTTGTTCACAAATACATAATACTTACAAATTTTGTTTCCAAGCATATTTTCGTTCCCCTGAGTAGGGGGATGTTTGAATTTATGAATTATTTGTTGTAATTTACAACAAATAATTACATTTATCTATTATCATCAAATATTTCGCGATATAAAATTAAAATTGTTCTGAAAAGAAATCAAATAGAATGATTAAAGAAAATACAAACAAATGTCATCATATCACGATAGGAAAACGCTGAAAACTAAGAGAAATAATTTCAATCGTTCATATATAATACTTACGTTGAAATATTTGGTAGAATTTGTCACTTTTCTACGACAGAAATATGTACTTCTAAAAGACCCATTCTAAAATTGTTTTACTAAAAAATAAAAAGATAGTTATATGGTTTTTCTCACTGTGTTGTATAACATAATACTGATAGTTGTATAACATACTATTAATAACAAATTTCTATATTGCCAGAAATAATTTTACATTTCTGCTTTATGCGCTGTTAGCAGTTATTTTTAATAAATATATAATTTCCAATTGAAATGTGTTTTGTTAATTTTGTAATCACCAATAGGTTGTTTATTTCAGGACCATATATTCTATGGTCACTCATGTAAACATTTTCCTATTGCCTCTTCCAGTATTACAAAACCTATTACCCGCATTTTTATTGTCCATGTTTTAATGTTCGCATAAATCTCTTCACAGGACTTTCTAACAAGATCACTTCAAAAATGCATGTACATACATCACCATATAAAACATACAGCAAACATAACTACGATGCACGCACTCCCTTATAACCGAGATCGATGGAGACGCCGACGGCATAACCACATACATACGCACATGTAGACGACTCCTCGTGATTCACCACTGCCGTTATTTTGAGTTTCAGTTCTTGTTGTTGCTATGTCATGGTGCCAAGCAACATATACGTATACTTACATATTCACCGCAATTTCATTTTTTTACAATCCGCGTCTCAAAACACACAACCACTTCCCTCCATAGCTTCCAAGTAACTGATTTGAAAGAAAACGAACTCATACTCTCTCTATACTCAGAGGGCTCTTCTAACATTCCATAACAATTATTTATCCACACATTAACAAACAACTTTAATTCTCCGAAAGAGAGAGAGAGAGAGAGAGATAACATAATTCTCTCGTATGCATTCTTAAAAATAATGGCAATAATCATAAAATTTATTACCAAGACAACTTTTCTTTAAAGGGGAGCATAGCCTTAAATTTATTACTCAATTATCTCATACTGTCAATTAAGTCCAATTCGACATTAAAACTATGACATGTCTACGTCATAGTTTTAATGTAGAAAATCCTTAAAAGTATTGAAATATTACATAAAATAATGCGGATTGTCACAAAAATAATGATTTTTTTCTTTAATTTAAAGGTGTACATTTAAAGAAGGGCGTACACAAAACTAATGATTAGATAGTCATTAATTCAAATTCAAAAAACTTTAGATTAAGGAAAATTTCGTTAAAAACGTGTAAATTTTCATTATTTTAATGAAAATTGTGATTGAATTTATGCCGAGGTCGCATACTTAATTTAAGAATGTGTCGTCATTAATTTTATTACTATTTTTTTTTTTAGTGTATGGTGTACAAATCTATGAAATCAGTTTTTGTACGTTTAAGAATGATATGGCTATTTCCAAATTAATATTTTTTTATTATATTTTCAGAATCTTAAAAACCAAATCATGACAACTAACCTGTGGGTCGAACAGTCTTGGTATGATTACAAATTAAGATGGGAGCCAAAAGAATACGGTGGGGTGCATATGCTTCATGTACCTTCGGATCACATTTGGAGGCCCGACATTGTACTATACAATAAGTAAGTATAATAACATGGAATAATTTCTGTTATTTATGTGATAAAGACTTTTCATTTTATTTTGAAACCGTGCATGATTAATGGAAACATAATATGAATGGCGCATACATGCGTTGTCGGTCAACATGGTAGTCATAAAACAGTCCTAACACTTTTCTATTTGAATTAAAACACACCTAAAAGATCTGTTTATTATAAATGAGTTATTTGGAACAATTTTGAATGATATATTCCGCGAGAATGATATATTTCTTAAAAAGTAATAGATATAGTGATAGGATGAACCTAAGTCCAATTTCAGTTTATAGCAAATGCTTATAAATAAATAAACACCTTTTGTTCGAAAAACATCAATTAATATTTTTATTTAACACATGTAGTTTAAAAAAGCATCTTAATTAAAGCTCTTAATAAATCTAATAATGGGTTTTAATAGCGCTATATTCCTAAGAATTAAATAATACTCACGACAAAAATTTGTTGATTGATCAGAATGTTATGGATGGCAGAGTGTTTTCAAATTACTTTTTTTTATAAAATACATTTTTTAGGCGCCTTGTTGCCTTTTGACATCATTGAGGCTGACTTGCTTATTGCATAAACTTGTATATAATGTACATATTCACTTAAATAAACTACTCCAAAAGATACCCAGGGCGACGAAAAGTTCTTGCATAAAATATACATATTCACTTAAATAAACTACTTCAAAAGTTACCCAGGGTGATGGAAATGTTCTTGGCTGGGGAACTAATATTTCCGAAACAAAGATTAATTTGTATTTAAGAGCTCTGGCAATGTATCAATGCCTTAATTTAAAGGCAAGTTTTCTGTTTCGGAAGTTCTAATTCGATTAAAATTTAAATCGTATAATATTTGCAACTATAAATTACCTTGATGGCTTGACAAAAAGTGATGAATTGGAATATTAATAAATTAAAAATTAGCGCTATAAAATAAAAGCTAATATTTCTTATGACATTTCTAACTAGATTAGGTTAGTTTGAAGAGAGGAGACGTTTAAACGTCTCTTGTCCGTGGACATACACTTAAGTCAGTGATTCGGCCTGTTGTGCGCTCCTTATTTATGATCTTTTTGTTCCTCACGAGTTACAGAAAATCGGTACTAGACACGAATTTTCTCAGTATCTTCCAGTCATATCCTCTGAGATGAGTCAAGTCTGGTAATATGTCGGACCAGAAATATTGGGATATTACATGTGTGAAAGCAGTGACACACAATTTTCCATCGTTTCGATGTTTTCCCTGCATGTCCTGCATTCGTCGTTTTCTGCTATTCCTATGCGATGAAGATGTGCTTGAAAGCTTGAGTGTCACGTAAGAACACTCATCATCATACTAATCTTGATCTTGTTTAGTTTCAGAAAACGTCTTGTTTTCTTCTCATTTGGGTCACCTCACAGTATCAGTAGCCATGACTGCCCAGTGCCTCAACTCATCCTACTAGTTTTAAAGGTTAAAATGTGTTCCTTGTTCCAAAAAGTAAATCAAAAACTAAAAATTTAACCGTTGTTTACATTAAAGGTTTATGTCCAAAATGTAGCATATGATGACAGAAATAATTTTTTAAAAGTAAGTCAAAGCCAATACGCTCCGGAAAATTTGGCTGTTTAGCTTTAGAGCTTTATCTCAAAAATTGCAACTACATCAAACTCTACAGCTTCCAGTAACCCAAACGTAGTATCACCATATGATATAGGTTTATTCGTAAACATGTCAGCTTCGGAGAGCATCGACCATATAGAAGGTCTTCAAGAAAAATCTGGATTTCTCCAGTTAATTATAGTTTTCCAGTGACTGGCCAACTTTCTAGATACATAAATATAAATGGTTGGCGTACTCCGCGTTGCTTTCGGTAAAATATGTGTATTATTTGCTCCTAGGGATACAGAAGTGCTTAACAAAATTAGGAAACTTGGTATCAAGACCATTTACTAATTGAAAACAAAACGCTTGAAGTATTCCGACACCACTCATCACTCAAATACCATAGAAGCAGTGTATTCAAAGTTGAAATGAGATCTAATTTAGATAAGCAAGCCACAGCGTCCATCGATAAACAATTACAAATTCATGAAAGCAGTTCGTAAACGCAAATAGAAAGCATTTTGAAGCAATAGTTCAACTGTCGTCCTGAAGTGTAAGCTAAATTCAAATCTAGTAACTGCTTATAATTTGGCCTCCCTTCGAATTATTTTTACACATGCATTGGAGGAAAGTGCTTCCACTCAAGCATGCCAGAAGCTGAAAAATAACACGCTTACAATTATTAAAAAGTAAGCGTGGACGTAAGTAATACATTTATGAGTGTGTTTGTGGGTCGTAGATATTTCTTAGTTGCTACTGCTTGTTCACCAACATCAGTGGTGGCATGCGGTGAGAAAGTAGAAGAGCGTAAAATTGGGAAGAGCGTAGCATTGGGCGCAACATTGTGTAGAGCGTATAACTTGAGGGAGTAGTTATCGTCATATGACGAAAAATTTCATTTACCGGCAGGTGGGATTGAACTCGCGACCTCCTGGTTTCGTAGTTTAGCATCACAACCACTGTCCTACCTCGCGATACGTAGACAAATCGCTTAATAATCAAGTACAAAAATATAACCCATCAAAATCTTGGTAAGTAAATGTCTCAATCTCAATATCGCCAGCATTACTTTCGGCAAATAAATAACGACTAACTAAATTAAAATAAAAATAAGTTATTATTAGTAATCTAACTTAGAGAATCTAATTTGAACTTATAAACTTTTCTTTAAATGATTTAACTGAATACCAACTACAACGTATATACGTAAATCATTTAAGTAAAAATCATTTAACGAAAAGTTTATAAATAAAAATAAGATTTTCTAAATTAGATTACTAGCAATAACTTATTTTTGTCACTATTTTGTTAGTCGTTATTTATTTACCGAAAGTAATGCTGGCTATAATGAGATATCATTACCTGGTAATGCAGGTGGTAATGACATGTACTCACTAAGATTTTGCTGGGTTGTCGTCGACAAGGCTTAGCACTAAGAGGAAGTTGTTATACAGGCAGAAGCAGAATCGATTGAAATGAAACTATTTAAAATGGTGGCAATTGTAGGACCTTGCTAAGGTATCGGCCGATAACGGATTCAAATTTGAATAGTCACTTGAGAAATTCACCACGAAACTCAATGTCTATAAGCAATCGTGTTCAAAATGAAATTATAAGCATTTGTCACACTCTTATACACCGGCAGCTAATTGAGAGAATTGATATTTCCAAAGTTTTCACCATTATGGCGAACGAATTAATGAAAACGATGGGCGATATAAAAGTTGCAAAGATTTTTTGAGTCCCAACAAAACAATTTGATAAAAAGTTTTGGCTGAAGTTATTCTAAATTTTCTCGAAACGTCTGATATTGATTGCAAGTATTTATTTGGTCAATGCTACTACGGCACAAGAGCAATGAACGGAGAATTTCATATAGCCAAGAAAAGTATAGCTTATGTGATTATAAAAAGAAAAAATTAAAGCGGCATTGCACAACTCGATGGGCAGAACAACATAAGTCTGCTGAAATATATCTTCACCTACAAGTAGGCTTTGGAATGCATTTACCCCATCTGGTCTGATCAGAAAACTGCAACATCTGCATTTCAGATGTTGATGGCTACAAAAACGTTGGATTTTCAAGTTTCGGTCCATGTATTTCATTCAGTTCAATGCTTGGCATTATCATTAAGTCGCGTTATTCAAACTGAAAATCAAGATTTAGCTGAAGCCGTCCATCTGGCTGAAAATGCGAAAAGGAATTGATGGACATACGCGAAAATTTTAATCACCATTTTAGTGTTATTTTTTCGTCTGCTAAATATTTTGTGAAGAACAAGACATTCAAATCAAGAAACCTAAGATTTCGGCCCGACAAACCGACAAATATTGAAGAATATTATAAGATTTCGCCCTATATTCCAGATCTAGATTTATTCATCACTCATCTCGAAGATCGCTTTTTAAAACGCTGTCAAATTTCCAATGTATTTTTCCATCTAAACGGACAATACTAAATGAAGAAAGTTGTAAACAATGATTTAAAAACTATTCATCAATTTTGCATAACAGTTCTTTAATAGGCGTGTTTTCGTTACACCTAAGGTGCTTAACTTGTATTGGGAGCTAAGCACTTTTAAGCATTATTAGTTCCTGATGAAGTTTGGTGCTTGTGTTCCTGTCTTTTTCGAGTGTGGTGTTGCCTGATTGGGCATCCTATATTTCGCAGTATGCCATCTCATTTTTGTAGAGATTGTTGTCAATTCTTGTGAATTAACGGAAAGAAGAAGAACAAAAATGGAAACAATTGAACATAGAATAGTAAATTTAAGTTTTATAAAAACATTTCACGAATTTTTTGTCTATTTCGCACTGTTACCAGATAGTGAAAATCCACCACTTACGGCTTATGCGCCAGTTAGTAGGAGTCAGTTGTTTTCGTTGCAAAGTTCTAAACTAAAATCACTAGCTTGTAACGAAAACATGCATAATGTGTGTATTAGTGAAGTTTTAGAGGAGAAGAATTGAAGCGGAGAATGTCAGCAATTTCCTGTAAGCTCTTTATTTATGTAATATAGATGCATTTCCAAACGATCACAAAATATTGACGAGATGGCGGTGTTACCTGTGACTACAGCGACAAACGAACGCACTTTTTCAACATTGCGTCGTCTTCAAAATTACTTGCGGTCAACCATGACTGAAAATCGTTTAAATGGATTGGCATCCCTAATATTCATCGAGATATTCCAGTAGATGCTATCGCAGTATTAGACGATTTTTTTTATTTACGTGTCCAACATTTTTGTTCGGAGTATCTTAAAATACAATTTAAGTTAAACAAAAAACAAAAAAACACACAGGGTAGACACTATAGTTTTGTCTTTGAATAATTCTTATTGAAAATATTATGTAAGTATTTTTTAATATTAATGACTATAATTATAACAGGTGGCGCAAAAGTAACCTTTCGATGTTATGTTAGACGCGATTGGCGGTCAGCAGCTAACAGCTGATGCACCGTCGCAGTGTTTCACCAAGAGGCGTTGGACGGCCAGGAAATCTGTGCCAAAGTCACCGACCGATTATTGGTCAAATAAATAGTCAGCAATATTCCGCGTTCTGGAGCAGTGTAGCGCAACATTGTTTATTAACGTGTATTTCGCATGTGTTTACTACACAAATGTCAAAACAGAACTGACATTAGGGGCCAATCGCAAAATTTATAGCATTTTCTGATAGGAGGATTACTTTTGCGCCACCTTGTATATATACTTATATATGAGCAAAATTATTTTTTTTTTAATTTTCGAGTAAATGTTTTTTTAAAAAACCCGCGAACAGATGGGGGAACTAGCTGTGATATTCAAGAAAGAATGAAGGTTTTATCTCTGTTGGTTAAAAAGTTATATTTGTTTCAAAATACGAAGTCCATATAATTTGTGTTTTATTTCAGTGCAAAATACATATTTCTATGATTTTATTGCGTTTTTATTGAAAAATTATTAACATTTCCTCAAAAGATATGATTTTTTTAACACTATCTTGTAAGATATCGTCCAAACCGCTGAAGTGATGGAAAAGTGGTATTAAATAAAGATGAAGGCCACTTAATTTTTGGATTCTTTGAAACTTTCCCGAACTAATTCGGATAAATGGTTCTCGACTCATGCTATAATATGTGTCTAAACCTCTCTATTTTCGCAAATCGTGATTTATCGCGAGAACTAGAGCTAATTCAAAGAAACTAGCTTTTAGGCTAAGAACTGTATATAACCAAATCGACCGCGAAACCCTGTGCCGCAAAAAATGTAGACCAATGAATGGTTTTATTTTGAGGTTATGTAAATTTTGCAAAGTGCATAATTTGAATAATCATCAAAATCAAATGACGCGCCTCTGATTTCGGAATAGGTCGTTAAAAATTCTTTTAATTCATATGAACTTCCGGCATATCAGTACCGCGCACTGGGTGTGCCTTGACGATCATCGCTGTGACAAAAGTGTCTCGTACCTCGCGTACAAGACTTCAATCTTTAAATACGTATCCATGGTTGTAAAGTGCACCTCAGCAGTACCCCCAAAAGAATATAAAAATTAATTTAAGAATTTTATACTATACAAATTTTCAAGAACAAAATTTGCAATTTTTGCAAAATTTAAAAAGGTGCATACAATTTCAGTGATTTATTATTTTGTTACACGCCCCGATTTTAGAATTCGCAATGTAAAAAACCTTCTGGGACAATATATATGCAGATTAATCTAAGTAAAACTGTCGACGTGCCCCGCGAAATACACTATAAAAAAAAATTCACGCAAGTTTATCTAAGCTTTGGAGAGCTCTAGCGTTGGTTCCATTTGGAGCAAATCATAGACCCCTATATGGATTTGTGGGTACTTCCAGCCAATATAATCGCTTCTTCGGCGATATTTCATTACATAGAGGGGCGCGTTGACCGCGGTAAAAAAAAAACAAAAAAACACTTGAAATCACATTTCCAAAAGTTATGAGCTATATTTCTCGCGGAAAGATCTCTCATGTTCAATGACCACGAAAATTCTTACTCCATGGTCCCTCGTATTTTCTGTAACTGACCAGTACCTCTAGAATGAATATTTTGGCCACAGCCTCTAAAAGAATGAATAAATATATGCAAATTTCTAGGTTTTTTTTCTACATTTTTGAAATGTATGTGCTTATAGCTTTTAAAGTATATATGATAATAAAAAAATTTTTTGGGAAAAAACTTGTATGTTTGTGGTTTATGTAATTCCATCAACTTTTGCACCGAAATCTGTACACAACGCGAACAAAATCCTGCGCACGGCCCTGCATTGTGCAACATATCTCAATTTCAACAATTTAGCAGACATAGGCGGGGCCACGCCCTTTGGTCTAATCTCGCCCATTTTTCGGCCAATCACGTAGACTGCCGCCAGAGACACAAAACTAGAGCACTCTTGCTAAGAAATTGTTCGAAATATCTCAATTTCAAAAATTGACTCATACGGGCGGAGCCACGCCCTTTGGACCAGATAAATACACACAAAATTACAGCCATCCCGCTAACAAATTCCTCAAGGTAACTCCATTTCAAATCTTGGCTCATAAGGGCGGGGCCAAACCCATTGCACACTGGTCCCAAATCCAAATTTTTGGCATAAATTCAAAAAATAAACTTAAGAAATTACCAGAAGTATATATATATATATATTTAAAAAGGCACCGTATAGCGGACCTAGAAAATGTAATTTTTTAAACATAGGTGGCAACCTTTTTTTTCCTCGCGATCAAAGTTAGTAGTTCATTCAGGTGTTTTTAATCACTTCTTCTTGAGAAAATATTAGCACAATATTTGATACTGGAAATCGGCAGACCTCAAATTTTATTTAATCTGTGAAATATGGAAAATCAATCTCAAAGTATGTAGATTATAATTATTATAACATAATTCATAATTGTTTTGTCTTTGTCGTTGTTATTTCGTGTTTATGGGGTGTGGTATTTTAGAGATACGTAACGAGTAAACGTTATATACGTACTTGCGTGCTAATGAAAGTTTAAACGCACGATTATTTATTAAAGTGTCCTTTATCACGTAGTATAGATGCGCTTTGCCCGTTTTGTGCGCAAAGTGATCAAAATTATGTTTTTTCCGTCAAACTCTTGCTTAACTGTGCTGAAATTTTAGCTATTTAGGATGGTAATGGACGCAAAAATGATACCGTTTCGAATTTGACACTAAAATAATTGATGAAAATGTATATTAGTTTATGTTCAAAAATATTTATCAAAGTTTAGAAAACATTTGGAAAGGTTAGTGGAGGCCCACTTAGAGTGGGTTTATGCAAATTTTAAAAGTAATATCGAACACGATGATTATGCGAAACAGCCACTGAAGTGGGAAAACGACTAAAAAGGGATTGACAACTGAACTCTTACTGCTCCAAGAACATCAGACTCTCCTCTTGTGCATACGGCAACTATATCAGCGAGTAAGACAAAAGATGCCGATGTTTGCTTAAAAAATACTTTAACACAAACTTGTTACACATGGACCTTATTATACATGGAAAAATATACTTGTCAACAACTTTCCTTAAAATATTAGCGCATTCTTCTCAGATTCTTGTCGCTTCTGTATTTCCTGTTGGCTGCTTAGGGGAAATGCTTCGGAGGCACTGCACAAATTTTACAAGCAAGACAGATGTGACCGTCTGACGAAATAGCCGCATTAATATTAATATTTTTAACAGATCTATGGATTTTTCGGATTCATTATTATCCAGTATTTTCATTTCTAACGGACAATCATAAATTCATGCAGTAATGATAAAAATGGAATTTGTTTATAACATCGAGAAGTATTGTTTTATTGGGTTCACTTTTATTGTACACCATAACTACTCCTCAAATATTGAGTGTGTCGATATTTATGCAAACCGAAAGTCGAAGTCGGCGTATAGGGTCCATATTGTCCAAATCGGTGGGAAATTTGTATGAGGGCTATATGCAAATCTGAATCGATTTTCTTCAAATTAAATATGGCTGGTCCTTGGTACAAAAAAAATATACATGCCAAATTTCATGCAAATTGGACAACATTTGCAACCACCACTTAGCGTACAGACATCAAGCTTGTGTGGGAGGTGACAGTAGGAGTTGCCAGATTGGTCCAAATTTTTGTTCATTTGTTATGACTAACAGGTGTGCAAATGTTTAGGGCTGTATATACATTCCTTCATATTTATGCCACAAAAAATGGATTTGGGATCAGTGTGCATAAGTAGACTGCCACCAGACACATTGTGCTTCATATCTCAATTTCATAATTAAGCATACATGGGCGGGGCCACTCTCTTTTGTCTGATCCCGTCCATTTCTGGACCAATTAAGTAGACTGCCACCAGATACATATAGACAAAACAACAGCACTCTCACTAAGAAATTGTTCGAAATAACTCAATTTCAAAAATTGATTTATATGGGCGGGGCCACGCCCATTTGTCCAATCTCGCCCGTTTTTGGACCAATCACGTAGACTGCCACCAGATACATATACATAAAACTACACCATTCTCGCTAAGAAATCGTTCGAAATATCTCAATTTCAAAAATTTGCTCATATGGGCGGACCAATGTGCGGTCCGATTCCGCCCATTTTTGGACCCATCACATAAAGTGTCACTAAATCCATACGCAGGAAATTTAAGCACTCTAGCTAAAAATTTTCTTAATTGCAAAATTTGGCTCATATGGGCGGGTCCACGACCACTTGATTTATCGAAAATTCAAGTGCACTATTTTAACCACACACGCTAGAAAAATATAATATATTACATATATGTTTAGGGTACACTCTAAATACTTAATATTTGGCACAAACAAATATTTTTTATTTGTTTGCTTATTGTTGTTTATTCTAAACAAATCTTAGTTTTCACCCAATTATTTTTTTATTTGGGACTTTTTTTCGAAATAAAGATTTATTTCTTTTAAGTATTCAAAAAATATATCGATACCTTAAACTTAATGCAAGTTTTTATGTAATTCAAAGTAAATTTTGTAGAAATTTTAAATCTTCGTAAAATTATTTTATAATTGAAATCGTATAATCTTGCATAACTATAAATTGCTCGATGAATGGACAACAAGTGATGACTTGGAATATTTAGAAATTGATGAGTTCTTCAAAACTAAAGTCAATGCAATTTTTAGCTGTAAGACATAACTCACAATCAAGAAAAATTAAAACTTAAATTTGAAAAATTTAGCGAAGTTTTAAATTATTTAAAAAAAATATATATGAAGAACTTTCTTAACAATAATTTTATTTGTTTGTAAACACATATTTTATTTGAGGAAGTTAGTTCGCAATATATTTTGTTGTAATATATTAACATGTGCGCTCTACATAAATTTTAATGATTTTCAAATAAACTGTATATATTCAGAAAAATATAATACTAGCTGGACCCGGTCCACTTCGTGGCCCCAAATTTCAGTTTAGTGAAATAGGAACATATCATGTCGATACATACCACATTTAAATATAATTGCGGCAATGATTTTCCAGATATTTTGATTGCAGTAACATAGCCATATAGACGGATCCACGCCGATTAATCTAGTATCGCCCATATATTGCTTGGGTGGTGAATGCTTGTATGAAATACACCCAAATCTTATTTGAAAACAATTGGTAAAATGGTTCTACAGTCAGTTGTTGTCAACAACTGAGTCCTGTGGGCAGGGCCACTCCCATTTATCCAATATTGCAGTGAAATGCTCTCGTACAAAACTTCAAGACGATTGGTGCAAGAGTATTCCAAATATTTCGTTTTCACTAATGGATTCGCATTGGAACAATGGTTTTCTAGATATATCGTTTTCAAAAAATGGGGTCGTAAAGCCGGGATCACGCCATTTGGTCTAATCCCGTCCATTTTGGACCAATCACGTAGAATGCCACCAAAGACAAATACACATAATTACAGCATTATCTAATATTCATTAAAACAATGAAGATACCTTTATTTCAAAACATCGCTCAATTGATCCCGCCTATTGTTGAACCCATCACGTAGACAGTCGCCACATGCTTATACACAAATGTAGAGCACTCTCGCTTACAAATTGTTCAAGATATCTCAATTTCAAAACTTGACTCATATGGGCGGGGCAGATATCTGGCAAAAATTTTGCCAGATATATTTTGTACATATGTACAAAAATACAGCACTCCCACAAAATGGCAGTGAGTGTCCTAACTTTTGGGCTATTTTAAGTCATTTGAATAATGTCCGCCCGCCCGTCCTTCGGTCTGTTTGGCTGGTGCGCATGATAACTCTCGCAAGCAGTAGTCGGTTACAAATTGTAGTTATTGCTAGGAAAGGGACTGCATTACACAGTGCCACGGTTGTGGCCACAAATGGTATAAGTCAACATGAACATTTTTAGACAAAATTAAATTAGTTTGATAGTAAAAACTACAATTTGATAAAATATAAAGCTTTACTTTGTTACGCCAACCAGTTTGTATGTTATTGTATCTCAAAGAAATGCCATATTTTCGCTGTAAAAGTTGAACTTTTGAGTTTTGGTTTATGGTGTGAATACAAATATTTATAGTTGCCGATGTAGTAATAAGACGTTCGTATTTACATTTAACAACTATCTAATTATATTTATTATTACTGAAACTAGTTCACAAAATCTTACGAATTATTTCTAAAAATGCTTCCGTTGACGGCGAAGACTTCTCTAGGAATCAGCTGTTGTTTTCTCCTCCTCTGGTTCGTTACAACGTTGCCAGATTGTTTGTCATTCGAACACGGCGGTCTTGGTGCTGCCACAGCCAAGACCGCTAGCATAGTTGCTTCACGAAGGCTGTGTTTAAAAGATGCAAAAGCATTTTCAGCTTCAAACGTCCAAGGAACCTTCCTCTTATCATTTTTCTTGGAGTCCTTAAGGAATTCATTGAGTGGTGCCTGTAACTGAGCGGCATGTGGAATGCAATGACGATAAAAATTGACGACACCGAGGAATCTGCGAAGCTCGCAAATAGTTTCAGGTTTGGTGTAATTTTCAATAACTGTCAGGCACAGTTTTCGAATTCAGCTTTCGGTAATCTCCACACGCTCGCCAACCACCGTCTTTTTTCGACACCATATGGAGCGGACTAGCCCAAGGACTTTTGGAGGGACGACATATACCATTGTCCAATAGGAAGTCAATTTCCGCTTTAGCAGCTGCAAGTTTATCTCCAGAAAGTCTTCGTGGGCAGTCTGCAACAGGGATTCCGATGTTGTGAACAATAATTGCATCACTTGTCGATTTACGCGTCAAAGTAGTAGTTGTGATGTCAATAAACTCTTTCAGTAATTCTTGGAATGGTCCTGTCGATGGCGATAATGTTGAAATACTAAAATCTTTGGTCTTACGAATTTCACTACGACTTGTTAAATTTGTTGTATTATCGATGAGGCATTTCCGTTTTAAATCAATCATCAAATTGTAATGAACTAGAAGAAAGTCTGCCCCCAAAATGGGCGACTGGACATCGGCAATGGTAAACAACCACTTGAGTTCACGACGTAGACCTAGGTCTAATTTAAGAACACAATTACCACATGTTTGTATTTCGCTGCTGTTTGCAGCAAGAAGTCTCATGCCGGAAGGCTTTAGAGTTGTTCTGATTAGGGATGTGGGTACAACTGACACCACCGATCCGGAATCAATTAAAAATTGAGACTTTGAACATGTGTCGTAGATATGTAGACCATTGTCCATTGCCGCTATCGCCAGTCGTGTTAACTGACGACAGTCCTATTAATTTTCTCGAACTAGTGTTGTAGCGGGGACAATTCGGTTTACAATTTTTGGCAGAATCTCCAAACTTTTGATGATTCCAGCACGTGAATGACTGTGAGATCTGGATCGATGATGACCGTATCTGCTTTTATTGCTGGCTTGAAAGGTGCATATTTAAAGTAACTGTCGGTATATATTGTAATAGAATGATAAGTTCGGTGAGTATTAAATCTGGCAACAATGTTTTTGACTCATAAAATTCGTTCATATGATAATGACCGCTAGCAAATAAATAAATGGAAAACAAAGTGCTGTGTTGAACACAAATTACAAGTATAATGGACAATTAAAAAATATATCTCAAAAGACCTTCGCAATTGTTCATATTTTGTTGCTAAAAGTCCGTATTTACATATATATAAATATTAGCTGCAGCCGACTACCGCTTTGTTTTTTATCCCCCACCTTACAGAGGAGGGTATACAGGGTGGCTGATATGTATTGCAACAAACTTCAGGTTGCTATCATTTCTAAACCGCTAGTCTGATAGCTGCCAGATTTATTTCAGTGACAGTTCATTTAACTATCGTTAGAGCCCTCCAGCATTTAAATGTGAATAAATCTTTTGTTTCTCGTACCATTGCTCGTTACCGTGATACTGGCAGTGTTGCATCGCGTCCAAAAAGTGGACGAAAAAAACGGTAACAACACCAGAAATGATCCGAAAAGTGAAGGCCAGATTTGATCGAAATCCACGCCGCAGTGGTAGAAAAATTGCTCGTGAGCTAAACATATCGCGAGAACGGATACAACACATATTAAAAAATTAGCTTGGACTAAAGCCATTGAAGTTCCAAAAAGTGCAAGAGCTCACCGATGCACAAAAAAAAGTTAGACTGGAAAGAGCCAAGGAGTTGCTTCGCATGCACGAAAGTGGCCAGTTACCGAATTTGGTTTTCTCCGATGAGAAGCCATTCCAAATTGAGCAGTTTGTGAACAAACAAAATTATCGGGTTTGCTTGCCAAAGAGGTCAGCTGAAAATTTACACCTTCGATTGGCCACCAGAACTCAAGCGCCGCCGATGGTAATGGTGTGGGCCGCCGTAACGGCCGATGGTCGCTCCCCGCTCGTATTCATCGACCATGGGGTCAAAATATTTATTTATTTATTTATATGAATTACAATACAAAGTAAATTTATATTCTAATTTTAAGGTCTAGGGAAAGGCCGGGTTACAAAGACCATATGGCTAAATTTTGCAGCGACAGACCAGAGCCTCTGGTGGGAATCGAACCCACAACCCCCAAACTCATAGGCGAGTACGCTACCAACTCGCCTACTGGGGCGCTCAGGAGGGGGGAGTCAAAATAAATGCCGAATATTATCGGGAAAATGTCCTAAAAACAGTATTAAAGCCCAGACAAACATTTCGGCCGCAGACCATGGACACTCCAACAGGACTCAGCACCATTGCACTCAGCACGCGTCAACCAAGAATGGCTTAAAAAGGAGGTTCCTCGCTTCATTTCTACCCCACAATGGCCACCAAGATCTCCGGATCTCAATCCGTTGGACTTTTGCGCCTGAGGCATTTTAGAGAGTAAGGTTCGCACTAAAAAATACCAAAGTATCGATCATCTCAAGACGGCGCTTCGCCGGGAATGGGCCAAAATACCGCAGAGCCACTTTCGTGCAGCGTGTGATGGCTTTGTCGGCCGTTTGAAGGCCATAATTCGTGCCAAAGGTGGCCAATTCGAACAAATCTAAACTGTTTCTAAAATTTTATGTTATTTCCGACATTTTTTGCTTTTGAACAATAATATTTAAAAAAAAAATAAAAAATATAGCGCTTTACTTTGTTGCATTACATATCAGCCACCCTGTATATCATTTGTTAAAAGTCTAACACATCGAAGGAGTGACCTAAGGCCACAAATATGTTTGGTGGAAATTCGATTTGGGTCATTTTAAGTAATTTGAGCAATGTCCGTCCGTCTGTCTGTCTGTATGTCTCTCTGTGAGTCTGTCTACTGGCTGTCTGGTGCGCACGATAACTCTCGAAAGGAATAACCGATTGACTTTAAATTTGGTATGCGGTAATATTTTTCTCCGTCTGAGGCTAATTTCGAAGACAATCCATATTGGCTCCTTCTAGTACCTCCCTCACAAAGGGGTAACATTTCTTGAAATATTGATTCTTTAATAACTTCTATACTACTCACTAGAATCTTCTGAAATTCCGCACATAGTATTAGTTTATTAGTCGCCATAGCCTCGAGAAAAATGTGCGAAGTTGCCAAGCCCCCTTTGGAACTTCCCACACAAATGGACTAATTTCCACCAAAGTTTAACAGCTTATAGCTTTAAAACCAGTGCATACTTTAAATTTATAAAATGCAATTCAAATTGATAATAAATTAATTAAAAAAATTACATTTACACTAGCGCCCCAGTAGGCGAGTTGGTAGCGTACTCGCCTATGAGTTTGGGGGTCGTGGGTTCGATTCCCACCAGAGGCTCTGGTCTGTCGCTGCTAACATTTAGCCATATGGTCTTTGTAACCCGGCCTTTCCCTGGACCTTAAAATTAGAATATAAATTTACTTTGTATTGTAATTCATATAAATAAATAAATAAATTACATTTACAAATATTTTTTGGGACTTAAGGTGATGGGATTCTTAAGTCGGTTAACCCGACTGAATTTTCTTACTTGTTTTTGGCAAACATTACTACGTAATTAAATTTAAGGATATCTGGAGGCGTATCCTTTGGGAAAATTTCCTGAAATTCTTCATACAAAACTATACTCGAATATATTTGGTCCATTTCTGGCAACATATTGGCGTAGGGCGTATCCTTTGAGATAATTTTCTGGAATTCTAAAGAATTACTTATTATACACAGGACACAAATGGCACGACTTGTTTTGGTTCTAATCGGCCAATAAGTTCAAAAAATATGCAATATTTTCATTTCAGGATGAAATTTATGTATGCGTGTCCTTGAAGCAATTTTCACAGAAGTTTATATATTTTCTTTCTTACTCACAAAAATTACTTGTACTTTTTTTCATTCGCATACGACAACTCTAACTAACTGATAACTGGTGTCGGCCTTCCTGGGTAGTCTTACAGATATTTCCTATACCGATATTCGTAGTATCGATAAGGTACCGAAGCACGAAGAGGCACCGAAAAAGAAACACCTGAAAAGAAAAAGGTTAGAAAATATTTGTATAAGTGTATAAAAAAATAATAATAAAGGTTAGAAAATATTTGTATAAGTGTATAAAAAAATATTTTTTTGGAATAGGCACAACTTACCAAAAGTTAAGGCCGGACTCCCAGAACGAGCAGCCACCGAAATAGAAACAACTGAAAAGAAAAAAACATTACAAACTATTCGTTTATATGTATATACATATGTAGGTATTTAGATAGCACTACTAACAAAATATGTATGTATGTATGAACATTTAACAGTGTCAACTTTGCACAACAAAAACAACTAACATACGGCGTAGCAGCCACACTTAGCATGTTTTATTGATATTGCATTTCTACCTTCTAAATATTCCAAATTATATTGTCAAAATTTGGTGTTTATACGTCAAACCAATCAAAAGTTATTCACAAAACAGTACAGGTCATTCGTTTTCCATTACAAAGGAAATCCACACAAATTTAAAAAAATTATCAAACTTTGATCGCCTCTCCTGAAAAACTACCTTTTTGCACTTAGCATAGTTTAGAATGGTGGTATCGAAGTGTGCGAACGAAAAGACAAGATGAACACATACCCACACGCACACATCACTTCTCTCCGTATGTTTGCTTGCCGCTGTATATACTTATGTACATACATTGTTGTTGGTTGTTTTTTTCATGCACCGTTAATGCGACAGCATGTACATATTTTTTTCCAATTTTAACCACGGAATTTCACAATTTTAATGGCAAAATCACAAAAAATAATAGTAATATTACTATTCGCCTTTACTATAATTACACAGTCACAAAACACTATTAACATTTTAAACACATATATTTTATTATTTCACTTTTTAAATATGTATATATGTATGTATATGTACATACATAATTACTTATGAATGTACTCGTAGTTCTTTAAAAAATGTTTTATTACTCACCTTTATACCAATAGCTTCCGACACCAGCACTAGTCCCATCGACTATTCACCAACTGAACTCCCGCACTCCACCAAGCACCGAAGCTAGCATTTGGTGGTGTTTTGAATGAGCGAGATAAATTGTCTTATGACGACAGTAGCATTCGTTTCAACTTCGTGTAACTTAATACTGAACCTTATATAATGTTAACTCAACCATTATTCTTGTACATTTTACCTTATATAAAGTTATTGTGTCTTCGTAATCAAACATTTACCATGAAAAATTTAACCAGACACATGGTTAAAAAAATCATTGTATTTTCGGCTCTGTGTAGGGACCTAAACTGGTCTACGTGAGCTGGAAAAAAAACGGCAACCCTAAGCTAAACCTAACCTACAAACTGTATATCGAAAACGAAAAGTTGAAAAACGTCGACCACAACAGAGCCGAATGATCTTTCAATTGTTGTTTATCTCGCACATGTTTCTGCCTCTCTCTCTCAAATAAACCAACCTTATATAACGTTAACTCAACCATTTTTCATGTACATTTGACCTTATATAAGGTTATTTTGTCTTCGTAATCAAACATTTACCATTAAAAATTTAACCAGACACATGGTTAAAAAACATTGAATTTTCGGCTCTGTGTAGGGACCTAAACTGGTCTGCGTGAGCTGGAAAAAACCGCAACCATAAGCTAAACCTAACTTACAAACTATATATCGAAAATCTTTACGGAAATTATAAATGAAATGAAATTATATGATGTCATAATTGAATATCAATCCGGGTTAATGGGAAATTATAGAACAATTGATAATGTATGCAAACGCAGCGATAGTCAACTTAAAATTCGAAGAAAACAAAAATCTTTATGCTTTCTTTCTAGAGTTCAAAGCAGCATTTTATAAGGTACGAAGATTACTATACAAGCTGAATATGCTGCGAAATCCAATCACAAACATGATTGAAGACATTTACAGTCATATCTCAGATGCAGTATGTACTAGCAAGGAGGTCTCAGAATCAGTTCAAACATATTCGGGAGTAAAACAAGACGGCCTAAACATTGGAGAAAGTAATATAAGATTATAATGTATACAGATGATCTGGCGATACTAGCAGATAACATTGTTGTTATGAAAAACATGATAGAAAACAAAGACCAATACTGCAATCTATGGGGAATGGAAGTAAACATGAACAAATCGGAAATGCTGGTAAATACCAAGAGGCAAAATCGCCTTTTTGGTTATATTTGAATCGAAAGAAAATATATTTGGAACACAAATTTTTAAATATTATATATTTCTGACCAAATACATTTGGAAATCAATAAAGTTTATTTGAAACGCATAAATTGATATTAATGTTCTCAAATAAAATATGTGTTCATATATAAATAAAATTATTGTTTAGGAATTTCTCCAAATATATTTTGTATAAAAAGGTTTTCAAAACGTTGCAGATCTTTCGAATTTAATTTTTCATTGATTTCAAGTTATAACTTATAATTTAAAATGACTTATAAATGTTTAGACAATTTACATTCGGTACGTATCTACCTCTGTAGTCAAATCGGACGAAATATATATGGAAGCCATAACTAAATCTGAACCCATTTTCTTCAAATTTGGCAAAGATAGTCCATGGATCAAGAAACTCCACCATGTTAAATTTCAAAACGATTGATGTAAACTACATCTTCTATAAGGCTGAAGGGCCAAAGAGGACCAAATATATATATGTGAGCTATATCTAAATCTGAACCGATTTTCTTCAAATGGAGCAATGCTAGGTTTAGGTTAGGGTGGCAGCCGTATTTTTTATATACAAGCTCACATAGACCAATTTAGGTCCCTAGTATTACCACGGGCTGAAATGCCCCTCATCGAAACCCACCTCTTTGAAATACAAATTTATCGATAATACGGGCGTGGGTACCTCCGCACTTCCAGAAAGCCGTGTATCAACTACGGTGAGCGACTCACCTTCCGCAGTGGGAGCTATATCCTGCTTGTATACCTTCAAGACTATAGTATCGAAGCCATATTGTAGGGTTGCACTTGCACGTTGTATATGAGAGGTGGATTCAGCGTTAAGGATCAAATTGAACTGCCGCTTTTTACCATCTGCCTCACCCACCTTGCTGATTCTCCAATTATGGGCGGGCAGACCAGGATTGGAATCTTTTATATTATTTCTAATATGTCAGCCGGGTTGGAGGGCTCTTCTGTAACCCTCTAGGGATGTTGTTTTTTTCGACAACATCCAACTGGGCACCCGGCCACACCTCACCCGCTCGACTCAGAGCAGCCTTATACAGGTCTAATGATCTGGCATCACCGAAATATACGAGCTTTACTCTCCACTGATGCCATCCTGCATCGTTGCAGATTGGTGGTTTGCCCGGCATTTCCTACGGACATCGAGGTAATGAGCCATAATGGCTGATTGCACATGGCTCCATTTGTCCTTGAGGATGGATCCATCCTCACTACTTCTGTCTATAACGGCCATCACTAGACTCTCCTTCGCCACTTCATTGAAGGGCTTGGTGAGTGTCCTGTTGATGGTGAGTACTGGGGGGAATTTTAGCCATGTTTGGTGTGGTCGGCTTTGGCCAAGACCAACGGACGGAGTCGAGTGTTTAAAGTGCGTACCCGCCGCAATGGCCTTACCGCACTGTGCTCTTAACACAGGGTGAATACAATGAGTCTACCAACGCCCCCACACACAAGTGCATGAGTACCAATTCGACTTCATGTTTTTGGCATGTCGTCCCCTTTGGTTAAGGGTGGAGCCTACCTAAAACTCCTTCCATTCTATGGATCATGGCACCCGGCTGAAATGAAACTCCACATCAAGCTTACGCTCTACCCGCGATTTGGGTCCAAACTACAGCCACCACGAAATGCTCCCAAAGAGGTCACACCAACAGACAGGCTTGAACCGAAGTTCTAGGGGCTCCTGGCTCCCGTGGTACCAGATTATAGTCTCCGGTCAGACTTCATAGCCGAAGCTACTACCAGTTGGTCCTCCAAAAAAGGTCCGGAACTGGTGGCCTATGGTTCAAAATTTTGTTTTTAAACAACAAATACATAAACAAATAATGAACAACGTACAGGACAACAATTAACACAGTCATCCTCACGGATGACTCACCGGTCACAGTCGTGACGCCGCTCCGGACAAACACACAGCCACTGAAATGCAGTGACCCTCAAACATAAAACAACAATGAACACGAACACCCTCACGGATGAACGACAACAAACAACCAAACATACCGGTAATAACAATTACCTCGCTCACCACAGCAACACCAGGAGCATCGGCAGGCATCAGCATCAGGGTGCAGATGGAGGAATCTGTGCAGTAACAGCCGACCAGGCAGGCAATGCCGACAGTAGTGCAATCAGTCACCTCCACTAAATGTCTCGAAGTCTTCTCCTATTAAACACAAATCCCACACCCCCTGGGAGTGGAAGATTCCCATGCTAGTTAAATCCCAAACACATCGTAGTGCGAGCATTCCGTAAGTATATGCCGCCAGTCCTCAGGTCCCCTCCCACAACCACAGTCCGGACTATCGGACAAGCCTCTCGCATGCAAAAATGGACTGAGAGAGCCATGTCCCGTCAGTAAAAAGCCGAGACTCAGACCGAAGCCAAAGTCTTGCCGCTCCCTAACAAACGTCACGAATAAAAGCGTACGTCGCCCGCCCCTATCACTTTCTGTCCATCTTGTCCGCCACCTAGACACAAGGCACTCATCCAAGAGTTCCTTGTTCCTCCTAACATCCCCTTCTACCAGCTGATCAGCAGAAAACCAATCTAAACTTGGAAGAGGCAGGTCCCTCTTCATCCGGAAAGTGATACCGCAACGCATCACCTCCAGATCAAGTGGGGGTGCACCCAGCAACACTTGCAACGCGTCTGTGGACACCGTACGACATACTAGCATACAAGCTAACATCGCTACCCGCTGGCACGATAAGACCTTGCGAAGGCCATGAGCAGTCAGAACTGTCTCGCACCATATGTTACGCATGTAACAAATAGTCCATGATATATGGTGCGGACAGCACGCCTGCTAAGGCCCCAGTCTCTCCTAAGCATACATTTGACTCTCCCCACAATCTCGGTCAACTTGGCTCTAACTACTCTCAAATGAGGAAGGAAGTTCATCTTCTCGCCCATAGTAATACCCAGGTATTTCACCTCACTCCTATACCGGATACTATCCTCGCCTGAACGAATGAGTGGAGGACGCCCCGCAGACGATTTGTACTTGAGCAACATTGTCGAGGACTTCTCCACCGACACCTCGACGCCAACACCGTTTTTCTCCAGCTCAGCACGAGACTGACCTTCGATCAAGATGAGGAGGTCATCAACATATGCACACAGCTTGTAAGAGGCGGCAAGTGACTGTAACAAGGGATCCATCATGAGGTTCCACATAAATGGACCACAGGTAGAACCCTTGGGACAGCCACGTGTCACATCCTTCCAAACTGTGCCGCTGGCACCCAACGCCCAAACTTTCCTACCCTCAAAATAGCTTTGCCAAAGCCTAAGCTCACAGCAACCAATCTGGACTAACCTCTGGAGCACGCTGTCTCATTGTCAAATGCACCTCGGAAATCAACAAATATATTAGGTACATACTTGGCTATCGACTCGCTAACGCTACGACTTACATGCATCAAAGCATCCTCGGTAGACCGGTTAGACTTAAATCCAAACTGCAGTCGGTCAGAGAGAGTGCTCTCATCAATGCGCTGCTTCAGCCGTGACACCATTATTCTCTCGAGAACTTTTCCTAGTTCCGAGAGAAGACTGATGCCCCGATAAGAGCGAGGATCACTCCTCACCTTGTCGGGAGACTTAAGCAGCACAACGGCTCGGGCAATCTTCCGAGCTCCAGGGAATAAGCCATCTACTAAGCACTTGTGATAGATACTGTCCAAATACTCTGGTATTGCCTTCCAGATGGCTTTCACCATCTCTCCAGTAATACCGTCTGTATCTGGCGACTTTCTACTTTTCACCCGATAGACACTGTCCGAAATCTCATGTCTTTCCAGGGTTGGAGGGTCAGTTTAGCCTCACGAGGGGGAGAATAACTAACCGGTTCCACACCAGGAAAGAGAACCCCCAACAGTTCATCCACGCTTTCCCTCCAAGAACGTAACGTCCCCTCAGCCCGACTAAAACACGCGATGTCGCCCTGCTTGTCAAGCCCTCAACATATCTTATAAGCCAACCCCAATGGGTTGTCACTTCTTCCAATGGGGCCGATCGAAGGTATACAGATCGCTGGGCTCATTCAGCACCCCTACTCCGCGTGTCACCATCCACTCGGTTAGCGTCACTCCTCGTATGTAATTCTGATGACCAGCAGAATGCCGAGTCATCTTAGAGAACCACATACGAGTCGACGCATTTGCATCCAAACCGAGGATTACCGGAATGCTACTCGCTAGTAGTAGCATGGTATCCATATACTAGATATGGCTCCAATGGAGCTCCAAAACTACAATAGATGCTATCCAAAAGCATCCTCCCAAAACTACCTTCCACCAAAACACAAACCTCATATTGGCTACCCGCCACTACCGTACAGTCCATGTCCATACTGTCCACCACTATTGCCGAGCGTGCACCCTCGTCCGTAAACACTAGCATACCCCCCGGCAAACTAACTACACTACCATCTACAGCATACGGCTCTTGTAGCAGAGCCAAGGAAGCACCTACACTCCTCATCTCCTGCACGAGCTCGGCCATCACCGCTTGCGACCGCTGGCAGTTACACTGCACAATCCGGATGTCCTCCATCTTAATGTCTCGCCTTCGCCCTCCCAATCAGCCCTGCATACACTGGACTCAGCAGCGACATCATGCTGTGATCAGCTGCATATCCATGGAGTTCACAGTTCCTACACCTCGCTTCGTTCGGGAACTGGTGGGCTGTATGTCCCACAGATCCAAATCTTCTGCACACACTCTGCGCCTGTCGACAGTCCCTGATCATGTGATCAGACCTCATACTGCACCTCATCTTGCAACCGAACTATAAACCTGAGCCAAAGCACATATACACCGCCAGACTCCAACAACTTCTGGGCTACACGTGGTGTGCTCGGGCTCACTTGCCACGCCTTCGAAGCGAGGCGGACGCTCTTCTCAAAAGCGCCAAACTCCTGTCCACAGGTGCAGTAGACATCGTCCTGATACATGAGCCCTACGCAGTGGGAGGAAGGGTGTGCGGTATCAGGACACCCAACTTTAAACTGCTTGTGGCCAACTGTGAAGGCACTCCAAGAACCAGCATTTTGGCCAGGAAAGATCTAAGGATGGGTAATCTCATATATTGGGTGGTCTCCATATGAAGCTGTAGTACCGACTGCTCTATTCAGGGAAGTAGTAGAAGAAGCAACGTCTGACGAAGTTGAGCTGATTATTGGCGCAAACACGAACGCTCATCATACTATAAAATAAACAATAGGGGTGATTCGCTTCTTGACTTTATTCTAACTACCAACCTAAGTATTTGTAACATAGGTAATAAACCGACCTTTACATTACGTTTGCTACTGACCGGCTGTCAGACAAATTTCTTGGGTGGAATGCACTGGACGACCACTCATTCTCAGATCACCATTATATTGAGTTCAAACTCGCTGAAAAAGCGCCTGAACCTGCCGTCCACAGAAATGTGAGAAAGGCAAAGTGGCACCGGTATGAGAAGAATTTCAAGAAAGTCCTCAACTCCAAACTTCTGTACGAACCGAATGACAAGGCCGGTCTGGATAATCCGGTCGAGCATATCACCACATCATTCAATAGTTCCCTTGAAGAAGCCTGTCCAAAAACAAGGTACAAGGGTAAAACTAAACCCCAATGGCCGACTTCTGAGATAACGGCTATAAAAAAGACCTGCAACAAGCAATTCAACAAGGCTAAATCTACTGGGGTCGCTAATGTTTGGGATGCCTATAAAGAGCAACTCAAGATCTATAAGAATTAGCTTAGAAAGGCGCAAAGACGCTATGTGTATACCTTCTGTGGCGAAGTAGAAAATGTCTCCGACGCCGCAAGGCTGAGAAAAATACTATCAGCTTCATCCTGTACAGTGGGTTACTTGCAGGATGAGGCAAATAACTGGACAAAAAACTGCGAGCAGTCGCTAAATATACTGCTCGACACACATTTCCCGGGGAACTCACCAACAGAACCCGAAGATCAACAAGACCAACAAGAATTCGAGTGGACTACGAGCGTTCTAGCCTGTTGACTGAGAGATCCAGAATAAGCTGAGCTATTAACAGCTTTGAGCTCTTCAAGTTACCTGGACCAGATGGCGTCACTCCAGCAGAAATTCAAAAGAAAATGTTGAAGTACATTATCCCCTGGCTGGAGAAAAATTATGTAGGCTGTATCATCGATGGAGGGATACCAAAGTGGTATTCATACCCAAAGCGGGGAAGATATCGCACCCTAGTCCAAAAGACTTCAGACCAATTAGCCTATCCTCCTTCCTATTGAAAAGTCTGGAAAGACTTTTAGATTATTTCATTAGGGAAAACCTGGATACAAAACTCCTGTCGGTGAACCAACATGCTTACAATAAGGGGAAGTCTACAGAATCAGCCCTGCACGAACTTAGCACTATCCAATCGTCCCTGCATTTCAAGGAATTCACCATGGTGGCATTTCTTGACATAGAAGGGGATTTTAACAACATTCACTTAGATGCAGTAATTGCGGCACTGTCACATCTAAAAGTTTACTCTAGTTTGATAAGACTAATTCAAAGTCTGCTCAACAGAAGACGCATAACAGCATGTCTGGGGTCCACAACTCTAACAAGGTTTGTAAACAGAGGGACCCCACAAGGAGGAGTTAATGAAATCCTGCTAGATCCAGAATGTTGTGGCTGCAAGGTCGTGGCATATGCGGACGACGTGGCAATCGCAGTGAGTGGCAAATTCGAAAACGTCCTCCGAGACATTCTAAATGTGGCTCTGAACAAATTGGCACATCTAGCCAGAAGCAGCGGTTTGGGCGTAAACCCAAACAAGACAGAATTGGTTCTCTTTACTATGATGAATAATGTCCATCATGTGGACCCTCCACCTCGGATAAATGGAACAGATCTAGTCTTTTCTGAAAGTGCAAAGTTTTTAGGAATAATTCTAGATAGAAAACTGTTATTTAGACTTAACGTATTGGAACGTGTATATTCCTGCAAAAAGGATGTAGGCTCGCGGTGGGGCCTCTCTCCTAAAATCGTCCACTGGATATATATAGCAGTCGTTCGTCCTATACTGTTATACTGCATTGTGGTATGGTGGACGGCAACTGGCAAACTAACCATCACCAACCTACTAACAAAAGTTCAGAGAACAGCCTGCCTGAGCATAAGCTTAGCCTTAAGGACTACAGCGACCGAGTCTCTGCAAGCCCTACTCCATATACTGCCGATTAATATTGTGGCGAGAGAAGTTGCAACCAAAGCGGCAATAAGATTAAACTGCCTATAAATGTGGAGGTACAAGAACTACGGTCACATGAGGATATCAAAGTGTAGTGCTATGGTAACCGAACGAGTGGACTATATACCAACTGTATACACCTTCGAGAGAAATTACATCACTATGATTCCCGCCAGTGATGAATGGGTTGGAAAAATACCAGGTAATATAAACCATCTCCACTTTTACACGGATAGTTCGAAGTTGATGAAAAGGTTGGCTTCGGAGTACACTGTGCAGAGCTTAGTCTGGATATTGCTCACAGACTACCAGATACTTGCAGTGTCTATCAAGCCAAAATAATAGCAATATGGGAAGTAGCCCACTGTCTGAGTCGCAACATAGTAACCAACACTGGCGTTGTCATTTACTCCGACAGCCAGGCTGTCATCAATTCTCTGGAGGCAAAATCCCTTCACAAATAGCCCTCGAATGCCGCAGATATCTTAACGAGATGGCTGAGTACTTTAATATACACCTCATATGGGTGCCTGGGTATAGGGATATCCCGGGGAACTGCAAAGCCGATGAACTTGCTAGGAAAGGGACGACATTACAAATTATCGAAGAATTTGCATATATTGGTACGCCACTATCCACGTGCAAGCTTTGGGTTAGGCAAGAGGCAATCAGGCAGTCCAACGAAAGATGGACAGAAATCGGCACCTGCAGGGTAGCTAGACAAATCTAGCCAAGGTATTACCTCAGAAGACCAAAATATCTCCTCGCACTAGAGAGGCAAAGATTGTCTACATTAGTTTCAGTTCCGACGGAACACTGCTTGATCGGCGAACACGCCAAAAGATTGGGTATTGACTCCAATTACTTCTGCAGAAGCTGTGGAGATGAGGAAGAAGTGGAGAGCATTGAGCACTTGATATGCGACTGCCTCGCTCTGAGTAAACGACGACTGGGCATACTGGAGTCGGTCATTCTAGGCAGCCTAACAGATCTTTCCAGTTCCGACATTCGTACTATCGATAAATGTTTATATCAAACAGGTTGGTTTCTATGAGGGGCATTTCAGCCAGTGGTAACACTAGGGACCTAAACTGGTCTATGTGAGCTTGTATAAAAAAAATACGGCTGCAACCCTAACCTAAACCTAACCTAGGGATTCCTTCCAACACTTGCCTCCACTTTACATTTCTGACGAAGTTGCTATTTTTACAGCTGCCACCATGCCATTTTTAAAGACTACCGGTCTCCTTGTATCGTTTTATTGTCCGATACAAGAACATTTTAGTAATATTAAAAATTTTTAGACCTCGAACGATCGCTGGACGCGATTTACTAGCTGAATAAATTCTTATAAAGAATTTAATAAAGTGTTGCCATACCAAATTACAATATGACTGCACTGATATTTTGGCAAATATGACACATTGAAAATGGTAACACTTCAATCCCCGCACCCTGTACATTTAATGCCGCTAGATATTATAGCAGTGAAATATGCCGCATGTTCTGCGATTAGACTCAGGGAAACTGTCACTATGGTCATGAAATGGCTACGGACTATCTTGTGTTATTCTAGACAGAATGCCTGACCTTCCGGACACTGTTGATTACACTATGTCTGAGCCAATCTTTGACAAGATGTATCTAACATTTATTCCTGATAAATCAGAATGGAATGGTCATATCCCAGGACAGAGGGATTCATTAACTTTCATAAAGACGGTTCCAAACTCGATAACCAAGTGGGCTTTGATGTCTTTTCTGAGGAACTTCAGCTATAACTTGCAAAAAGACTGCCTTATCGCTGTAGTATTTACCAGACAGAAATCTTTGCTATGAAAAAGGTAGCGGAATGGCTGAAAATTAATGTGCTGGGAAGACTAGTAACTACCTTACACGCTCCAGGTGACCTGGAACATGTATGCATGCCTCGAACAACCTGCAAGCTCCTCTTGAGAGATAGTGCACTTACGGTAACAAATAACAGGTGGTCACTAGTCAGGAACTGCATACATTCCTGGCCAAAGCACTACTGTCGTTACTTATCGTGTCAGTCATGACCGGTCACTGTCGTATTGGACGGCACGCAGAGAGATTAAAGGTCTTGCATAATGACTTTTGCTGAGGCTGTGGCGACGAAGAGGAGGAGGAATCAATAGAACACCTTCTTTGTCTGTGCCCCACTCTCTCTAGAAGGCGGCATACAACGTTGGTCTCTTATTTCTTGGAGGAGTTAGCTTACTTGGCTGATATTGGAATCCGCTAACTTTTGAGCTTTTTAAAGCAATCAAATTGGTTCAACGGGAGGGGCTAGGGATAACTTATGTTTTCCCGTACGTCCCTGTGGTAACACAACGGGTCGTGGTAATAACGCGTATTTTGCACAGGACTATAGGCACCTTAAAGGCATTATACTCCATTTAAGTAATTATATCAAACTTATAAGTCGTTAACTTTTTGTGTAACATGGTCCATTTGTATAGGAGGTACCAAAAGGAGCGTGGCAACTGATAGCGACCAAGAAACTAGCATCTGATATATACCCTTATTCATAATTGTGGGGGTATAAAAACCGGATTGCATTAAAATTTTCATATTTCCACCAAAAGTGCTATAATTTCTACATTATCCATTTTCTTCAAATAGGCATTGTTATCTTCGTTAGGATGCATTTTTTTCGGACTTTTTTCTATTTTTTATGGTTTCTTTCCTGCCTTTCCTGAAATTTAGTACAGATACTTCTTATAGCTGCGTAACTTGTTATTATAAATGAGTAATATCGGTACATTTTTTGGTACAGCTCCCATATGTAGCGGACAGATGCTACATAGGGGTGACTTATTAACGCAATAGAGACTGCAAAATTTCAACTGATCGGGGTGAAAATTGGTATTTTGGCAAAACCCTTCACACGAACAACGGCCATTATCGCTCCATGTATTGATGTAGCTCCATACAAAGGTACTTAATGATTTCACTTCTAAACGCATGAAACACAACAAATTCCAACGAATCGGATTGAAATTTTGTAATATGAGTTTATTTGCACCCAAAAAAGTTGACATGCAATCCATGTTTCAGGGTATATAAGTTTATTATAATTAACACCTACAAATTCTGGAGCTAGCCCACTTTAAAGTACACCGATCTACCCAGTATCTCTAGATTAGTCGATTTAACCATGTCAGTACGTCCGTCCATTTAAAGTTGTTCGTTTAGTACAGATCGCATTTTCATTCCGATCTTGCTGGGAAGAAATTTGTCAAAATCGGTTCTGATTTACATAGATATGGGCCCCATATATATTTTAGTTCTGAATTGGCCTTTTTGCTCTACAGAAGCTGTTCTTCTATATCCAATAACTTTGAAATTAAGCAGACTGGACTTCTTTGATCCTAGAAACCACATTGTGTAAATCGGTTCCGATTTAAATGTAGCACCCAAGTACAAACCTTGTAACATTTTGCGGAAATTTTGTTCATTTAAGCCTTATAAAAATTAGATAAATAATATTTATAAAACATGAATATATTTCTTCTTATTCTGCTCCGATAGGGTGGTGTACGGTATCACATCGTCGACTCTGCACGACTTCAGATATTCAGATTGTTGATCATAGTAAAATGCTCATTCTCTCCAATTATTGTATTTTTTAAATGTCCTCCGAAAGCTTCAAACTCTCTATGTAAATGTTACAAATGTCCTCCTTTTCTGGCACAAAAGTACTCCTTTCCGAAAAAACGTTACGGTAGCCCTGCTTCAGGCTAGTGACAGGTCCTCGGATTGGCGCTTTTATATGAACTGAACCGTTGTCATTGAATGTGATAAATTGACTGCCTATGACCTGTCATGATACTGACCCAAAATAACATGTGTACACGCTGAAAAAAAATCGCTTCTGTAGTATATTGTCCCAAACATGTTCTGCTTGAAATATACAAATGTTTAGGATGAACTCCAAATATATTACACCGTGCGACAAATGTCAACTTTTTTTGTCACCCATAAACGAAACTATATATATACAAGTCAAATTTGAGACCATAAGTAGCAAAACTGCATACTCAGTTTTTTATTTCGTGACCATTTTTACTGTTTTACAGGACTTTTAAAATTTCAATGATAACATTTTTTAATTATTTTTCTTTGCATTTATTACAATGTGAATTGATAAATATGCATATCAAATGAAAGGGGAGTATTCCCGCTATTTAATAAAACTTTTAAAAAAAATTCCAAGGACGAATGATATAAAAAATGTGCTTTTAAACTTTTATCCTTGAATATCCTTCAAAGTTGTGGGTTTAAAAATGTGAAAAAATACATGTTACAGAACTCGCGCCAAGTCGTTCCATACGTCAGTCCGAGTTGCCGCGAACGGCGCCGAATCGACTCTCCACGGTCTTCGGTCTTCGCTCTCAGCTACGGCCGCTACATTTTCTTCACTGCGTGCTGGACGTGGTCTATTCGGTCGAATATTATCCAAAAATGAATGCTGGGTCTCAAGATGGGTGATGGTGTTGTTGACCATAAGTTGAGCGAAGTGCACGAAACACATTCCTCACAGAACGTGAATTTTCGTAATAAAGTTGAACGATTTGTAAACGTTGTTCACGCGTAAGTCTTTCCATGATGAAATGCCAAACAATACTTAACAAAAATAACATGACACGACTCACACGTGATCTGTCAAAAAAGGCTATTGAAAAAAGTATCTCTACTTGGATCATCCTTTACTTATCGAAATGAAGACGGTCGATATGTTGTTTCATTGGCTTTCAAACGTGAATACCCCATAGATTTACAGCTAGGGCTGTCACGAAATGCAGCCGTTTCACAATTTAAGTGAAATGAGCCACATTTATCATATTATTTAACTTACCATGCAGTGATCAAACCCGATAGCGGCACAACTAAACTACGTGTGGTGTTTAATACCTCCTGTTCAATTATAGCACTTTTAGACTAATAGAATATTATCTGGCTGTAGCCTGATTATTTTACCACATATTAAAATGACAAGAGATTTTCTCGAAAATACATAAAAATTCTTGTATTGAGGGGACGAAATTTAGGAAGATGTTGTCTTGAATAAAGCTTTGTTTCCGACCTAAAATTTTTATTTGGTCCTATTATTTACGAAACAAATATTTATTTGCAGTTAACTACTCAGAAAATATATCAATATCTTATTTTTAATACAAGTTTCATATTTTTCAGCAATTCAACGTAATTATTTTCTGAAATTTTAAATGTTACAGGAATTCCTTTATAATTGGAATAGTACTTAAATAATCTAGCATAATGATACATTGGTTGATGGGATGACAACAAATAATGGCATGGAATAAAAAGAAATTAAAAACTAGTGCTTTAAAAAATTATTATTGCTACTTATGTCATTTTAAATTATAAGGTACTAGCTGGACCCGGTCCACTTCGTTGCCCCAGACTTCAGATTTCCGATCCCGTCCATTTATCAAAACACTGATTATGTAGATAGAGACAGTAGGAATCTCGTTAATCTATTCGTAGGTACGGACAGTAGGAATCACTTAAAAATTGGCTTATATGGGCGGACCAACGCCCCCTCAATCAAGATCTTATAAAGCCTATTTCATTCTCTAGGCTTATCTGAATATTCCCTGAAAATTTCACTAAAACCGATCCAGCCGTTTTGGAGTCCATACGTAACATATATACATCCATTTATATATATATATAGCTGGACCCGGTCCACGTCGTTGCCCCAGATTTAGATTTCCGATCCCGTCGATTTTTGAACCAATCACGAATACTGCCACCAAAAACTCCATAAAATAAGAGCACTCTCGCTAAGAAATTGTAAAGGTATCTCAATTTCCAAATATGGCTTTGGCCCATTGGTCTGATCCCGCCCATTTTTGGACTAATCACGTAGACTGCCACCAGAGACATATAAACAGAATCACAGTACTATGGCTAAAAAATTGTGCAAGATATCTCAATTTCAAAATCGGCTTACATGGGCGGAGCCACGCCCTTTGGTGTGATCCCGCTCATTTTTAGACCAATCACATAGACTTCCACCAGACACATACATATACACAAAATAACAGCACTCACGCTAACAAATTGTGCAAGATATATCAATTTCAAAATTTGGCTTATATGGGTGGTGCCACGCCCATTGTCCCGATTCCGCCCATTTTTGGACCAGTAACGTAGACTGCCACCAGATACATATACGCAAAATTCCAGCACTCTCGCCAACGAATTGTGCAAGATATATATTTTTTTAAATTTGGCTTATATGGACGGTGCCACGCCCATTGGTCCGATCCCGCCCATTTTTGAACCAATTACGTAGACTGCCACCAGATACATATGTACAAAATTACAGCACTCTCGCTGGCAAATCGTTCAGACTTCTATACGGTACAAACAAACCAACAAACAAACACACATTCTTCTTTATATATATAGAACATAGATAATTCGAAATCAATGAAAAATTTAATTCGAAAAATCTGCAACGTTTTGAAAACTTTTTAAACTAAATATATTTGGAGAAGTTCCTAAACAATAATTTTATTTGTAACGGGTGATCCAAGTAGACATACTCTTTTCAATAGCCTTTTTTTGACAGTTCACGTGTGAGTCGTGTCATGCTGTCATGTTATTTTTGTTGAGTATTGTTTGGCATTTCATCATGGAAAGACTTACGCCTGAACAACGTTTACAAATCGTTCAACTTTATTACGAAAATTCACGTTCTGTGAGGAATGTGTTTCGTGCACTTCGCTCAACTTATGGTCAACATAATCGGCCTACTGAGCGTACTATTCGCAACATCATCACCCGTCTTGAGACCCAGCATTCATTATTGGATAATATTCGACCGAATAGATTACGTCCAGCACGCAGGGAAGAAAATGTAGCAGCCGTAGCTGAGAGTGTACACGAAGACCGTGGAAAGTCGATTCGGCGCCGTTCGCATCATCTCGGACTGACGTATGGAACGACTTGGCGCAATTTACGTCGAGATCTTAAATTGAAAGCATGCAAAATACAGCTTGTGCAAGAACTGAAGCCGCCCGACCTTCCCAGGCGACATCGCTTCGCTCTTTGGGCTCTTGAAAAGTTCCAAGAAGATCCGACGTTTTCGAGCCAAATTTTTTTGATGCCTGAAATTGAAGCTCGTGATCTCGGCGACATTTGGTTTCAACAAGACGGCGCCACTTCCCACACATCGCATCAATCAATGGATTTATTGAGAGAACACTTCGGTGAGCAGATAATTTCACGTTTTGGGACGGTCGATTGGCCACTAAGATCGTGTGATATCACACTGTTAGACTTTTTCCTGTGGGGATATGTAAAGTCTAAAGCTTATGCGGACAAACCCGCTTCGATTCAGGCCTTGGAGCAAAACATCACGTGTGTCATTCGTCAGTTACCAGTCGAAATGCTCGAACGAGTCATCGAAAATTTGACTCAACGGATGGACCATCTGAGACATAGCCGCAGCCAACATTTGATAGACATAATCTTCAAAAAATAAATGCCAATGAATGTTCTTTGTACGTATAATTTCGCCACGGAATAATACTCAATAAATAAATAAATGTCAAATCACTGTCATTCTTCTCCTTTGCACCTTATTTTGGATGCTGATTGTGTATTTCATTTATTTTTCTTAACGTCAATTGAAAAATTCACGGAAAGAATATTTTTGACAAACGAACGTATTATATGCCGTTGCCTGATACGATGGCTATTTTTTGGAAAATAAAAAGTAAAAGGCACGAATTTATATCAAGCCACGAAACAATATGATTCAGAATTTTTAATATAGATCTAACGTTATTTCAAACAAAAAATGTATAAAAATTTACCACATACAAAATGTGACATTTTTATAAAATTGTTTTATGACAAATTAATTGACTTTAAACTATTCTTGCACAATCAATTTAGTGATAGATCCTGCTTACACAAGTTCTGGGATCAGTATATTCTGGTAAATTTGTCCTACACTTCCCGTAGGGATATGAAAAAACCATCTTTGGATTATTCGCTTTCGCAAAAATATATTTCAGTATTCACTTCCATTTGTTAAAAGTTTTAAAACTCCTTATTCACTTCTCTTCAAAACAATTTAAAAAATATGTTTGTCCTTGTAGTAACAGGAGGTAAAAATATGGAAAACATTTTTAATACTTTAATATCCTGGAAAAGTATCAATTCAGTTCCTTAAATTTGTTAGTACTAAAGGGTCAAACTATTATTCGCATTCGCAAAAATGCATATTTTACTATTCGCTTTCGCATTCGCAACAAATATATATCAATATTCGCATTCGCTTTCGCTAAAGTCACTTTCGTTACATCCCTGATCTTAATTTAAAAATGTGGCTTACATGGGCGGGGCCATGCCCATTAGTCTGATCCCGCCCATTTTGCACTAATCACGTAGACTGTAACCAGATACATGTAAACAGAATTACCGTATTATCGCTACTAAATTGTGCAAAATAGCTCAAATTTTGGTCTGATACCGATAATTTTTAGAATATTCACGTAGGCTTCCACCAGACACATACACAAAATTACAGCACTCTCTAACAAATTGTGCAAGATATCTTAATTTCCAGATTTGACTTATATGGGCGGGGCCACGCCCATTAGTCCGATCCCGCCCAATTACGCGGACTGCTACCACATACATATTCGCAAAATTTCAGCACTATCTTTAACAAATTGTGTAAGATATCTCAATTTCAATATTTGGCTTACATGGTCGGGGCCACGCCCATTGGTCCGATCCCGGCTATTTTTAAAACAATCACGTAGACTACCACCCGATACATATTGACAAAATTACAGCACTCTCGCTAACAAATTGTGCAAGAAATGTCATTTTTATAATTTGGCTTATATGGGCGGTGCCACGCCCATTGGTCCGATCCCGCCCATTTTTGGACCAATCACATAGACTGCCACCGGATACATATGTACAAAATTACAGTACACTCGCTAACAAATTGTGCAAGATATCTCAATTCTAAAATGTGTCTTATGTGGAATCGGGGCAGTGGGCATGGCACCGCCCATACAAGCAAAATTTTGAAATTGATATATCTTGCACAACTTTTTAGCGAGAGTGCTGTAATTTTGTGCATATGTATCTGGTGGTAGTCTACGTGATTGGTTTAAAAATGAGCGGAATCGGACGAATGGGCGTGGCCCCGCCCATATAAGCCAAATTTTTAAATTGATATATCTTGCACAATTTTTTAGCGAGAGTGCTGTAATTTTGTGCATGTGTATCAGGTGGCAATCTACGTGATTGGTCAAAAATTGGGCGGGAACGGAACAATGGGCGTGGCACCGCCCATATAAGCCAAATTTTTAAATTGATGTATCTTGCACAATTTGTTAGCTAGAGTGCTGTAATGTTGTACATATGTATCTGGTGGCAGTCTACGTGATGGGTCCAACAATGGGCGGGATTGGACAATTGGGCGTGGCACCGCCCATATAAGCAAAATTTTAAAAATGTGATATCTTGCACAATTTGTTAGCGTGAGCTGGAATTTGGTGTATATATATCTTGTGGCAATCTACGTGATTGGCCCAAAAATGGGCGGAAACGGACCAATGGGCGTGGCACCGCCCATATAAGCAAAATTTTGAAATTTAGATATTTTTCACTTTATGTTAGAGAAAGCGTTGTAATTTTGTGTATATGTATCTAGTGGTAGTCTACCTGATTGGTTTAAAATGGGCGTGGTCCCGCCCATGTAAGCCAAATATAAAAATTGAGATATCTTACACAATTTGTTAAAGAGAGTGCTGAAATTTTGCGAATATGTATGTGGTAGCAGTCCGCGTAATTGGGCGAATCGGACTAATGGGCGTGGCCCCGCCCATATAAGTCAAATCTGGAAATTAAGATATCTTGCACAATTTGTTAGCGAGAGTGCTGTAATTTTGTGTATGTGTCTGGTGGAAGCCTACGTGATTAATCTAAAAATTAGCGGGATCAGACCAAAGGGCGTGGCTTCGCCCATATAACCCAAATTTGAGCTATCTTGCACAATTTAGTAGCGACAGTACGGTAATTCTGTTTACATGTATCTGGTGGCAGTCTACGTGATTAGTTCAAAATGGGCGGGATCAGACTAATGGGCGTGGCCCCGCCCATGTAAGCCACATTTTGAAATTAAGATCAGGGATGTAACGAAAGTGACTTTAGCGAAAGCGAATATTGAGATATATTTGTTGCGAATGCGAAAGCGAATAGTAAAATATGCATTTTTGCGAATGCGAATAATAGTTTGACCCTATAGTACTAACAAATTTAAGGAACTGAATTGATACTTTTCCAGGATATTCAAGTATTAAGAATGTTTTCCATATTTTTACCTCCTGTTACTACAAGGACAAACATATTTTTTCAACTGTTTTGGAGAGAAGTGGCAGAGGTTTTCATTGGTATTAATATCTTCAAATTGTGTGAAGGGAATAAGGAGTTTTAACACTTTTAACAAATGGAAGCGAATACTGAAAGATATTTTTGCGAAAGCGAATGCGAATAATCCAAAGATGGTTTTTGCGAAAGCGAATGTTAAAATGATGCGAATATTCGTTACATCCCTGATTACGATATATTCCACAATTTGTTAGCGAGAGTGCTGTTATTTTATGTATATGAATTTGGTGGCAGGATTCGTGATTGGTTCAACAATGGATGGGATCGGAAATCTCAATCTGTCCCTGCGACTTTTTTGAATTCTCTTTTCAAATCTCTACGTAAACAAATTTATGTTTTTTATTCGTTCACTCTCATTTATTTTATTGAATTTGTTTTTCATATTCAGTCACCCATAAAGGGAAATGTCAATCTATCCCTTGAATTTTTCTTTCGTGAAACTTTTTCTACCCCGTAAGCTTCTCTACACCCTTCGTCAACAAACCCGTGTCGCAAGCCTCATGTCGAAGGGACAAGTCGCACCGTGTAAATCGGGTCTAAGTCTCATGATTTTATAGCAGCCTTCGATTGTGTATTTTATAAAACATGGTCGTCTTGTGAGCGTTGCTATGCAAACGTCCGCTTCACGACGTGAAAGTAAGAAAAAATATCGCAACTTATAAATTGAAATTAACAGGATTAAATTTCGAAGGCCGATTTCCAATTCATAACAAAAGGCGGTCTACGTATTTTTTCTATGTATTTTTATAATCCTAACATATGGAAGGGACTGTATAAATAATTTACTATTAGCCAAAGTGAACAACGATTCTATATATGTTACAGAAAATTAGGGCGTAGTTTCCACGCCCCTTTTGGTACCTCCCATACAAAAGGACGATTTTGCACAAAAAGTTAAGGGCTTACAACTTTGATTCCAGTCCATACAATTACTTGACATTTTGTGAAAATTAATACTTTTATAGAACCTACAGTCCCGTAAAAAATAGGCGTTATTTATTGCCACGCCCGTTTTTCTACCTCACATACAAATGAACCATTTTGCACAAAAACTTAAGGGTTTATAACTTCGATTATTGCACATACAAACACTTGGAATTTTTCAAGTGTAATGTTTTTATAGTACACATAGTATATTAAAAAATGGGGGTTATTGCCACGACCCTTTTGGTACTTCCCAAACAAAATTGCCAAAATAAAAAATATGAAGAATTATTTTTTGAATTTCCCTATTTTTACAATATGGTTCATAGTTTATACATTTATACAAATAGGCATTGCATTCTTCGTAAGGATGCTAGCTTTCAAAAAATGGAACAAACAATTTTTCTGCGGTATGAAGAATTATTTTTTGACAAGTTAGTGATGTGTAGAATAAAACCCGAAAAATCTGCAACGTTTTGAAAACTTTTTAAACTAAATATATTTGGAGAAGTTCCTAAACAATAATTGTATTTGTAACGGGTGATCCAAGTAGATATACTCTTTTCAATAGCCTTTTTTTGACAGATCACGTGTGAGTCGTGTCATGCTGTCATGTTATTTTTGTTAAGTATTGTTTGGCATTTCATCATGGAAAGACTTACGCCTGAACAACGTTTACAAATCGTTCAACTTACGAAAATTCACGTTCTGTGAGGAATGTGTTTCGTGCACTTCGCTCAACTTATAGTCAACATAATCGGCCTACTGAGTACTATTCGCAACATCATCACCCGTCTTGAGACCCAGCATTCATTATTGGATAATATTCGACCGAATAGATCACGTCCAGCACGCAGGGAAGAAAATGTAGCGGCCGTAGCTGAGAGTGTACACGAAGACCGTGGAAAGTCGATTCGGCGCCGTTCGCAGCATCTCGGACTGACGTATGGAACGACTTGGCGCAATTTACGTCGAGATCTTAAATTGAAAGCATGCAAAATACAGCTTGTGCAAGAACTGAAGCCGCCCGACCTTCCCAGGCGACATCGCTTCGCTCTTTGGGCTCTTGAAAAGTTCCAAGAAGATCCGACGAGCCAAATTTTGTTCAGCGATGAGGCCCATTTCTGGCTCAATGGGTATGTAAACAAGCAAAATTGCCGCATTTGGGACGAAGAGCAACCTGAAGAGATTCCAAAGTTGCCACTTCATCCAGAAAAAACAACGGTTTGGTGTGGTTTGTGGGCCGGTGGAACCATCGGTCCATATTTTTTCAAAAATCATGCCGGTGAGAATGTAACCGTCAATGACGACCGTTATCGTGCCATGATAACCGAGTATTTGATGCCAGAAATTGAAGCTCGTGATCTCGGCGACATTTGGTTCCAACAAGACGGCGCCACTTCCCACACATCGCATCAATCAATGGATTTATTGAGAGAACACTTCGGTGAGCAGATAATTTCACGTTTTGGGACGGTCGATTGGCCACCAAGATCGTGTGATATCACACTGTTAGACTTTTTCCTGTGGGGATATGTAAAGTCTAAAGCTTATGCGGACAAACCCGCTTTTTTATTTTTTTTTTATTTTTCTTTATTCATCCATAAACATTTGATACTTATGTACATACAGTTGATTTTATGAGATTTATCTCCAGGATATTACAACAATTAAATCTTTTTAATATGTATATTAAATTAACATAGGTTTCAGTGTGATACTATTAAAGGTAAAATGGGAAAATCCTTTATTTGATTACAAAAAAAAAAATATATATATATATATATATATATAATCAAATATTGTTAGAAAATAGGAAAGCTTACAATAAGTCTATTTTTTAAAAATATTCTATTATAAGGCAATCATTTTCAATTTGATGAGTTGCTTATTTTGTTTTTATTCTATTTCTCTACATTCCCTTATTATTTAATAAGGCGAATTCTTTGTGAAATAGTTGAAGTTTAGCCTTTCTATGAAATCAGGAAACTTTTCATATCCGGTATCTTCATGTAGCAGTCTTGCAGAATATCTCCAGTGTTTGTTGTTAATAATTTTTAGGCATTTATTTTGAACAATTTGCATTTTTTTGAGGTGGCATTTTGCTGCATTATACCATACTGGTGACGCATATGACAAAATTGGTCTTATAATGTATTTAAAGATCATATTTTTATTTTTAAAATTAAGAGATGATCTTCTATTAAGGAATGGCCATAAAGCTCGCATTGAATTGATGGACTTTTCGCACGTTTCTTCAATATGTTGTCGAAAGTTTAGTTTTTTATCAAATGTAACCCCAAGGTATTTTACATGATCTTGTATGTCAATGGAATTGTTGTCAAATCTCAGGTTACGCAATGGTCGGCGCTTTGGCGACTTGTTAAATGGGAAAATTATGGCCTGAGTTTTCTCGTTGTTGATTTTAATTTTCCATTTTTTTAAATATATGTTGCATTTTGTGAGACTTGTTTCCATCTTTTTGATTAGTGCGCTTGTTAATTTACTGGATGTTATTAAAGCAGTATCGTCTGCATAATATGCAGTATCAAATATTCTTGGTGGTTTAAAGTCAGATGTGTATATCGAGTACAGCAGAGGAGAAAGCACCGATCCTTGCGGCAATCCAGCCTGAACTGTTCTGGGAGACGAGAAATTATTGTTTAAAGAGACTTTGAATGACCTGTTGTCGAGAAAATCTGCTATGATCTTACAGATGTATTGTGGTACTCCTGATTTTAAAAGTTTGTAGATTAAGCCATTATGCCACACTGTATCAAAGGCCTTTTCAATATCTAGGAGAATGATACCTGTGGATTTTCTATTTTGTTTATTTGCCACAATTTTATTCTTTATTCGGCTAATTTGGTGTATGGTGCTATGTCCCTTTTTAAATCCGAACTGCTCCTTGCAAATTATATTATTTTCGGAAACAAATTCGCTTATTCTATTGTGAATGAGTTTTTCAAATATTTTTCCCAAATTACTGAGTAAGCTTATTGGTCGGTAACTATTTGGATTGTTACGAGGCTTATTTTGTTTGTGGACAGCAATAACTTTGGCCTTTTTGAAAGCAGTTGGGAAGTAATTTAAATGAATGCAACTATTGAATATAGTAGTAATGATTTTTATTGCTTTTTCGGGAAGCTTTTTTAAAAGTAGGTTTGGAATATTATCAAAACCCGGGGATTTTGAAGTTTTCAAGCCATGGATGACATTTTTCAACTCATTAACAGTAATATAAGATGCACCAGCATTGTTATTGGACTCTTTTTTAAAATTATGAACTTTCGCAGTAATCCGGTTGTCTGATGGATGAGTGTAGTTAGTTGTGAGATTATTAGATTTGGCAAATATGTCTGCCAAAGCCTCTGCTTTTTCATTATCCGAAATAAGTTTATTGTTTCCAACTATAAGATGAGGGATTTGTTGTTTGCCTTTACCTCTTAATTTCCGGCTATTTTTCCAAAATTTTTTATTACCTGGTCGCAGAGATGACAGCAACTTATGCCATTCTCTATTTCTCTCCAATGTTATTCTTCGGTTTATTATTCTGTTGAGGAAATGCGTACATTGCTCATAGAAATTGGTTAGCTGTGAATCCGATGCTCTTTGGGATTTCCTTTTAAACCTTTTCCTTTCGGAGATATAACTAATTACGTCGCTTGGTAAACAGCTTTCTTTTGTAAAGTGTACCGTAGGGACTGATACATTTCTTGCATTAAGTATTAGGTTTGTTAATTTTTCAATTTCTTGGTCAATGGACAACTTACTGCTGTACTGTTCCAAAGACAAAATAAGGTTTTGGTTTAGCATGTTATTGAAATGTGTCCAATTTGCTTTTCTGTAATCGTAACGTTTAATATCAACTGTCTGGTAATTTGATCTTTTCAAACAACAAAGAATCGGTAGGTGATCAGATGGTATTTTATAATCTAAAGTTGTGAGATTAAGATTAAGAGATGTATTACTTTATGCTATATCAACTGTAGAGGGCCTTCGGTGTCTTTGGTGGGGATATAGTGTGGGTTTGTCGGGACTATGCACAAAGAAATTGAACATCTGTTGTAAATTGTTCAGTGACGTACCGGATAAATTGTTATATGGACAGTTCCAAGCTGTGTGTTTGGCATTAAAATCTCCTAATACAATAAATTCATCATTTCTTGATGTTAGCGAGATAATGTCATTGCTAAAATTTGCTGTGTACTTCGGACAATACGCAGAAGTTATAATAAGTTTTTTGTTGTTGATGAAGACCTCCACTGAGAGATTTTCAATTGACGCTGTTTTTGTAATGGGGATTACTTTGTGTTAAAGATTTCTTAGAACCAATATCGCTACTCCCCCTCCTCTTGACGTTGGTCTGTCATTGCGGTATAAAATATAGTTACTTAAATAAGGTGAGTGGTTTTCTTTTAAGAACGTTTCATTTAATAATGCGATGTGAATACTTTCAGCATGGAGTAGGTGCTCAAGTTGTTTAATGTTTGAGTAGTTTGAAATGCCATTCGCATTCCAGTGAAGTAAATTAAAATCTCTTAGATTATTTGAAGTCATATGCATATTTTACCATAGACATAACTACATGTATTTGTTGTACTTTAGTTGTACATTTACTCAGCTCATCAAGAGCAGAAGTAAAAATTTGAAACAACTCATCAATATTAAAGAGATCGTTATTGTTTCTCTTTAATTGATCTGAATATGATACTCGTGCATTATTACCTAGGGTGCAGGTGTAGGATGGATGACGGTTGATATTCGGTCCACTCGATTCTCTTACCACGTGAGTATTTTGACGTCTTGATGCGTTCGTCGGTTGTTTAGCGGTTGCTCGGGCTCTAGTTTCGAGGTATTGAGCGCGCAGAGGACAGTTGACATCGTTTGCCGAATGGTCAGTTCGCTCGTTTCCCTGCTTTATGCAGTTAAAGCAAGAGAATGCAGCAGGTCTTCGGTCATTCTTATTGAAAGGGCATTGATCAGTTTTATGATGACTGGCGCAGATCATGCATGCTGTTTTTCGGTTGCAGTGTTCACCTCCATGACCATACATTAAGCAATTCCAACACTGGGATGGTTTATCGCTCTTCTTTGGTTCCTGTTTCTTCCACGTGATTATTACATTGCAAATTGAGTTAATATTGCGTAATGCCTGTGGGTTGAATGTATTACGTGCAAACTGAACTTTATAAACAGCATCATCTACGGAACTGAATTTTGTGGTCACCTCACTTACGGACGTTGGATTAAGATTATAGCTCTTTAATTCTTTAATTATTTCATCAGTACCAACTCGTGGTAATCCGTGTATGAACGAAGTAAAGAGGCGGTTTGCCTTGGAGTTATATGTATGGAACTCGATACTATTTTCCTTTAATGCTTTTTTACAAAACTCGTATTTTTCTACGTTTAAAGGGAATACTTTAGTTCCGATTGATGTTCGTTTATAGTTGCAGTCGTCACCTAACAGGTGTTTTATTTCTCTTAGTGGAATGGATGCGTCGGTCACAATTGGTGGGGGTTTTGGTTGTTTTTCCACTGAGGATATATTGGACTCGTAATTCACATCCATGTCATTTTGCTCAGCCAATGCACTGAATCTGTTATTACGTGAAGTTCCAGGAGCACTTAAGCCAAAATTTAGTAAAGAAGGGGTAGCCCTTCGTTTAGCAATAGAACCAGATCTGCTCTTGTAATGAGCTTGATACTTGGCCCCTTGGGCCATAGTTGTCCGCAGTTTTTTAGACATTATATTGTCTATCACACGCGGATTTTTAACAATGGAAAAATAAACAGTATACTCGTATTTAAAGAGAACTGAGTGTCACTTGTTTAACAAATTCTGATTTGCGCAGAGAGAATACGTCCGATTGCTATGAGAGTTAGCTTTGAACTGTGGACAAACCCGCTTCGATTCAGGCCTTGGAGCAAAACATCACGTGTGTCATTCGCCAGTTACCACTCGAAATGCTCGAACGAGTCATCGAATATTTGACTCAACGGATGGACCATCTGAGACGTAGCCGCGGCCAACATTTGATAGACATAATCCAATGAATGTTCTTTGTACGTATCATTTCGCCACGGAATAATACTCAATAAATAAATAAATGTCAAATCACTGTCATTCTTCTCCTTTGCTCCTTATTTTGGATGCTGATTGTGTATTTCATTTATTTTTCTTAACGTCAATTGAAAAATTCACAGAAAGAATATTTTTGACAAACGAACGTATTATATGCCGTTGCCTGATACGATGGCTATTTTTTGGAAAATAAAAAGTAAACGGCACGAATTTATATCAAGCCACGAAACAATATGATTCAGAATTTTTAATATAGATCTAACGTTATTTCAAACAAAAAATTTACCACATAAAAAATGTGACATTTTTATAAAATTGTTTTATGACAAATTAATTGACTTCAAACTATTCTTGCACAATCAATTTAGTGATAGATCCTGCTTACACAAGTTCTGGGATCAGTATATTCTGGTAAATTTTTCCTACACGGAGGAAAATCGCCATTTTTGATATGTTTGAATTCAAAGAAAATATACTCGGAAACAAAATTTTTAAATATTATATATTTTTAAACAAATATATTTTATTTGAGAATCAAGAAATTTTGTTTGGAACGCATTTATTAATATATTACAACAAAATATATTTGCGAACTGACTGTCACAAATAAAATATGTGCTTAGACACAAACAAAAATATTGTTTAAGAATTTATCCAAATACATTACATTTAAAAAAATTTTAAAACTTTGCTGACTTTGTCAATTTTTAATTTTATTTTTTCTTTGATTTCGTGTTATACTTTATTGTTAAAAATGTCGTAAGCAGTCTTTTCTTTTCTTTTACAGCACTCATTTTTAATTTATAAAAAGTCCAGTTGTTAATCCATCAATGCTATTTGTCGTTATCCAAGATTATACGATTTCAATTTTAATAGAATTTTACAAACATATAAAATTTCTAAAAAATTAAAACTTAAATATCTAAAAAAACTGAAAACTTTCCTTTAAATTAAGGCATCGATACATTGCCAAAATATTTAAATACAAACTAATCATTGTTTCGGAAATATTACATATTTCCAAATAAGAAAATATTAGGATGAAAACATAATTTTGTTTAGAACAACATCCTCCCAAACATATAATATTTGTGCATGCCAAATATTATATATTTGGAGTGTATCCTAAACATTTGTATATTTCCAGCAGAATATGTTTGGAACAATATACTACAGAAGCGATTTTTTTTCAGCGTGTACACTTCCCGTAGGGATATGAAAAAAACCATCTTTGGATTATTCGCTTTCGCAAAAATATATTTCAGTATTCACTTCCATTTGTTAAAAGTGTTAAAACTCCTTATTCACTTCTCTTCAAAACAGTTTAAAAAATATGTTTGTCCTTGTAGTAACAGGAGGTAAAAATATGGAAAACATTTTTAATACTTGAATATCCTGGAAAATTATCAATTCAGTTCCTTAAATTTGTTAGTACTAAAGGGTCAAACTATTATTCGCATTCGCAAAAATGCATATTTTACTATTCGCTTTCGCATTCGCAACAAATATATCAATATTCGCACTCGCTTTCGCTAAAGTCACGTTCGTTACATCCCTGATCTTAATTTCAAAATGTGGCTTACATGGGCGGGGCCATGCCCATTAGTCTGATCCCGCCCATTTTGAACTAATCACGTAGACTGTAACCAGATACAGGTAAACAGAATTACCGTATTATCGCTACTAAATTGTGCAAAATAGCTCAAATTTGGGTTATATGGGCGGGGCCACGCCCTTTGGTCTGATCCCGCTAATTTTTAGAATAATCACGTAGGCTTCCACCAGACACATACACCAAATTACAGCACTCTCTAACAAGTTGTGCAAGATATCTTAATTTCCAGATTTGACTTATATGGGCGGGGCCACGCCCATTAGTCCGATCCCGCCCAATTACGCGGACTGCTACCACATACATATTCGCAAAATTTCAGCACTATCTTTAACAAATTGTGTAAGATATCTCAATTTCAATATTTGGCTTACATGGTCGGGGCCATTTCAGATCCCGGCTATTTTTAAAACAATCACGTAGACTACCACCCGATACATATTAACAAAATTACAGCACTCTCGCTAACAAATTGTGCAAAAAATTTCAGCTTATATGGGCGGTGCCACGCCCATTGGTCCGATCCCGCCCATTTTTGCACCAATCACATAGACTGCCACCGGATACATATGTACAAAATTACAGTACACTCGCTAGCAAATTGTGCAAGATATCTCAATTTTAAAATGTGTCTTATGTGGAATCGGGACAGTGGGCATGGCACCGCCCATACAAGCAAAATTTTGAAATTGATATATCTTGCACAACTTTTTAGCGAGAGTGGTGTAATTTTGTGCATATGTATCTGGTGGTAGTCCACGTGATTGGTTTAAAAATGAGCGGAATCGGACGAATGGGCGTGGCACCGCCCATATAAGCAAAATTTTGAAAAAGGTGATATCTTGCACAATTTGTTATCGTGAGCTGGAATTTGGTGTATATGTATCTTGTGGCAATCTACGTGATTGGCCCAAAAATGGGCGGAAACGGACCAATGGGCGTGGCACCGCCCATATAAGTCAAATTTTGAAATTGAGATATCTTGAACATTTTGTTAGCGAGAGTGCTGTAATTTTGTGCATATGTATCTGGTGGTAGTCTACGTGATTGGTCTAAAAATGGGCGTGACCCCGCCCATGTAAGCCAAATATAAAAATTGAGATATCTTTCACAATTTGTTAAAGAGAGTGCTGAAATATTGCGAATATGTATGTGGTAGCAGTCCGCGTAATTGGGCGGGATCGGACTAATGGGCGTGGCCCCGACCATATAAGTCAAATCTGGAAATTAAGATATCTTGCACAATTTGTTAGCGAGAGTGCTGTAATTTTGTGTATGTGTCTGGTGGAAGCCTACGTGATTAATCTAAAAATTAGCGGGATCAGACCAAAGGGCGTGGCTTCGCCCATATAACCCAAATTTGAGCTATCTTGCACAATTTAGTAGCGACAGTACGGTAATTTTGTTTACATGTATCTGGTGACAGTCTACGTGATTAGTTCAAAATAGGCGGGATCAGACTTATGGGCGTGGCCCCGCCCATGTAAGCCACATTTTGAAATTAAGATCAGGGATGTAACGAAAGTGACTTTAGCGAAAGCGAATATTGAGATATATTTGTTTGCGAATGCGAAAGCGAATATTAAAATATGCATTTTTGCGAATGCGAATAATAGTTTGACCCTATAGTACTAACAAATTTAAGGAACTGAATTGATACTTTTCCAGGATATTCAAGTATTAAGAATGTTTTCCATATTTTTACCTCCTGTTACTACAAGGACAAACATATTTTTTCAACTGTTTTGGAGAGAAGTGGCAGAGGTTTTCATTCGTATTAATATCTTCAAATTGTGTGAAGGGAATAAGGAGTTTTAACACTTTTAACAAATGGAAGCGAATACTGAAAGATATTTTTGCGAAAGCGAATGCGAATAATCCAAAGATGGTTTTTGCGAAAGCGAATGTTAAAATGATGCGAATATTCGTTACATCCCTGCTTACGATATCTTGCACAATTTGTTAGCGAGAGTGCTGTTATTTTATGTATATGAATTTGGTGGCAGGATTCGTGATTGGTTCAACAATGGATGGGATCGGTTCAACAATGGATGGGAGTCGTTGCTGATCATTCGCAGTGAACGGACGTGTTTCTCACATAGCGGATAGTTACCAGTACCTATTACGCAATAGCAAAAATCTGTACAAAATCTGTAAGGCCTACATCGTAGTACCTATTACTGTCTAATACAGACAAAATAAAAATAAATTCTCTTGACGGGGATGCCTTCGTGTTCCGATGGAGCGCGGTTCCCCAATCGTCCGACTGTCCGTCCGTTGGTCTTGGCCAAAGCCGACCACACCAAAAATGGTGAAAATCTCCCCCAAGTACTCACAACAGGTGGTGCGGTGAGGGGTAAACGTCATGACCGACCGTCAAAACGGAAGCACAATGAGCATCGTGTAGCGCTCAGAGTTTTGACGAAGTTGGAGGCTGTTGAGGTTTCGGCTCTTACCGAAAAACAAGAAGAGTCACTTACCTGGGCTAAAGGCGTCATAGATGCTTCTAAGGCCAATGAGTCGGCTGAAAGAGCCACAAATTCAGCTGTGTTAACGGCTAATAAAGTAAAACGAATCAGATCACCTGATGAACCCCTGCCTTCGAAAAAGGCAAGAGGCCCTAATGTCACCATCAATAGGACACTCACCAAGCCCTTCAATGAAGTGGCGAAGGAGAGTCTAGTGATGGCTGTTATAGACAGAAGTAGTGAGGATGGATCCATCCTCAAGGACAAATGGAGTCATGTACAATCAGCCATTATGGCTCACTACCTCGATGTCCGTAGAGAAATGCCGGGCAAACCACCAATCTGCAACGATGCAGGATGGCATCAGGGGAGAGTAAAGCTCTTATATTTCGGTGATGCCAGATCAGTAAACCTGTATAAGGCTGCTCTGAGTCGAGCGGGTGAGGTGTGGCCGGGTGCCCAGTTGGATGTTGTCGAAAAAAACAACATCCCTAGTCACCCTAGAGCCATCACCTGGGTTACAGAAGAGCCCTCCAACCCGGCTGACATCTTAGAAATAATAAAAGATTCCAATCCTGGTCTGCCGGCCCATAATTGGAGAATCAGCAAGGTGGGTGAGGCGGATGGTAAAAAGCGGCAGGTCAATCTTATCCTAAACGCTGAATCCACCTCCCATATACAAGGTGCGAGTGCAACCCTACAATATGGCTTCGAGACTATAGTCTTGAAGATATACAAGCAGGATATAGCTCCCACTGCAGAAGGTGAGTCGTCCACCGTGGCACTTCCTGGAAGTGCGGAGGTACCCACGCCTATTATTTCTGGTGACTCCAACTCTAACAGAAGATCTGTAACGTCCTTCTCTGAGGACAAAAGCTCTACTTCGGACACAGAGGGGCTGAGGGGAGTCTCCGGACTCTTTGACGCATCTGGCGGGGACATGCTTCTCGACGATACGGACGAAGAGTTCGATAACACCCTTGTCGGGGTGGATGTTAATCTGTCAATTACCAATGATGGTAAGAATTCTACAGATTAACCTCCATCACGCTAAAGCAGCCTCAGCGGCTCTATTGCTGCGCCTGTCCACAGGCGCAGTAGACATCGTCCTGATACAGGAGCCCTACGTAGTGGGAGGAAGGGTGTGCGGTATTAGGACACCCAACTTTAAACTGCTTGTGGCCAACTGTGAAGGCACTCCAAGAACCTGCATTTTGGCCAGGAAAGATCTAAGTATCTTTCTCCTGACTAACTTAAGTGGTAAAGACCAAACAGCTGCTAGCCTGGAGATCGGTAATCGCATATATTGGGTGGTCTCCAGCTACTTGCCTTATGAATCTGTAGTACCGACTGCTCTATTCAGGGAAGTAGTGGAAGAAGCAACGTCTGACGAGATCGAGCTGATTATTGGCGCAGACACGAACGCTCATCATACTATCTGGGGTAGTACGGATATAAACAATAGGGGTGATTCGCTTCTTGACTTTATTCTAACTACCAACCTTAGTATTTGTAACATAGGTAATAAACCGACCTTTACAATTAAAGAAAGGCAGGAGGTACTCGACGTAACGTTTGCTACTGACCGGCTGTCAGACAAAATTATTGGGTGGAATGTACTGGACGACCACTCATTCTCAGATCACCATTATATTGAGTTCAAACTCGCGGAAAAAGCGCCTAAACCTGCCGTCCACAGAAATGTAAGGAAGACAAAGTGGCACCTGTATGAGAAGAATTTCAAGAAAGTCCTCAACTCTAAACTTCTGTACGAACCTAATGACAAAGCCGGTCTGGATAATCTGGTCGATCATATCACCACATCATTCAATAGTTCCCTTGAAGAAGCCTGTCCGAAAACAAGGTACAAGGGTAAAACTAAACCCCAATGGTGGACTTCTGAGCTAACGGCTATGAAAAAGACCTGCAACAAGCTATTCAATAAGGCTAAATCTACTGGGGTCGCTAATGATTGGGATGCCTATAAAGAGCAACTCAAGATCTATAAGAAGGAGCTTAGAAAGGCGCAAAGGCGCTCTTGGTATACCTTCTGTGGTGAAGTGGAAAAGGTCTCCGACGCCGCTAGGCTGAGGAAGATATTATCTGCTTCACCCTGTACAGTGGGATATTTACAGGATGAGGCAAATAACTGGACCAAAAACAGCGAGCAGTCGCTCAATGTACTGCTCGACACACATTTCCCGGGCAACTCTGTAACAGAACCCGAGGATCAGCAGGACCAACAAGAGTGCGAGTGGACTGCGAGCGTCGCTAGCTTCTTGACTGAGAGATCCAGAATAAGCTGGGCTATTAACAGCTTTGAGCCCTTAAAGTCACCTGGACCAGATGGCATCACTCCAGCAGAAATGCAGAAAATGTTAAAGTACATTATCCCCTGGCTGGAGAAAATTTATGTAGGCTGTATCAGGCTTTCATACGTCCCTAATCGGTGGAGGGATACCAAAGTGGTATTCATACCTAAAGCGGGAAAGATATCACACACTAGGCCAAAAGACTTCAGACCAATTAGCCTATCCTCCTTCCTATTGAAAGGTCTGGAAAGACTTTTAGATCATTTCATTAGGGAAAACCTGGATACAAAACTCCTGTCGGGGAACCAACATGCCTACAATAAGGGCAAGTCTACAGAATCAGCCCTGCACGAACTTGTGAGCACTATCGAATCGTCCCTGCATTTCAAGGAATTCACCATGGTGGCATTTCTTGACATAGAAGGGGCTTTTAACAACATTCACTCAGATGCGGTAATTGCGGCACTCTCACATCTAAAAGTTAACAATAGTTTGATTAGACTAATTCAAAGTCTGCTCACCAGAAGACGCATAACAGCATGTCTAGGGTCCACAACTCTAACAAGGTATGTAAACAGAGGGACCCCGCAAGGAGGAGTACTGTCTCCACTAATTTGGAACCTAGCGGTGAATGAAATCCTGCTAGATCTAGAACGTTGTGGCTGCAAGGTCGTGGCATATGCGGACGACGTGGCAATCGCAGTGAGTGGCAAATTCGTAAACGTCCTCAGAGACATCCTACAGGTGGCTCTGAACAAGTTGGTTAGATGGGCCAGAAGCAGCGGTTTGGGCGTAAACCCAAACAAGACAGAATTGGTTCTCTTTACTAGGATGAATAAAGTCCCACATGTGGACCCTCCACCTCGGATAAATGGAACAGATCTAGTCTTTTCTGAAAGTGCAAAATTTTTAGGAATAATTCTAGATAGAAAACTGTTATTTAGACTTAACGTATTGGAACGTGTAAGGAAGGCCAACGTCGCCTTATATTCCTGCAAAAAGGCTGTAGGGTCGCGGTGGGGACTCTCTCCTAAAATCGTCCACTGGATATATATAGCAGTAGTTCGTCCTATACTGTTATACGGCATTGTGGTATGGTGGACGGCAACTGACAAACTAACCATCACCAACCTACTAACAAAGGTTCAGAGAACAGCCTGCCTGAGCATAAGCGGAGCCTTAAGGACTACAGCGACCGAGTCTCTACAAGCCCTACTCCATATACTGCCGATTAATATTGTGGCGAGAGAAGTTGCAACCAAAGCGGCAATAAGATTAAACTGCCTATCAATGTGGAGGTACAAGAACTATGGTCACATGAGGATATCAAAGTGTAGTGCTATGGTAACAGACCGAGTGGACTATATACCAACTGTGTACACCTTCGAGAGAAATTACATCACTATGATTCCCGCCAGAGACGAATGGGTCGGCAGAATACCTGGTAATAGAAACCATCTCCACTTTTACACGGATGGTTCGAAGCTTGATGAAAAGGTTGGCTTCGGAGTACACTGTGAAGAACTTAGTCTGGATATAGCTCACAGACTACCAGATACCTGCAGTGTCTATCAAGCCGAAATAATGGCAATATGGGAAGTCGCCAAGTGGCTGAGTCGCAACATAGTAACCAACACTGGCGTTGTCATTTACTCGGACAGCCAGGCTGCCATCAATTCTCTGGAGGCAACATCCCTAAATTCACAAACAGCCCTCGACTGCCGCAGATCTCTTAACGAGATGGCTGAGCAGTTTAATATACACCTCATATGGGTGCCTGGGCATAGGGATATCCCGGGGAACTGCAAAGCCGATGAACTTGCTAGGAAAGGGACGACATTACAAATTCTCGAAGAATTTGCATATATTGGTGCGCCACTATCCACGTGCAAGCTTTGGCTTAGGCAAGAGGCAATCAGGCAGTCCAACGAAAGATGGACAGAAATCGGCACCTGCAGGGTAGCTAGACAAATCTGGCCAAGGTATGACCTGAGAAGGTCAAAATATCTTCTCGCACTAGAGAGGAAACGATTGTCTACGTTAGTACAGGTTCTGACGGGACACTGCTTGATCGGCGAACACGCCAAAAGATTGGGTATTGACTCCAATGACTTCTGCCGAAGCTGTGGAGATGAGGAAGAAGTGGAGAGCATTGAGCACTTGCTTTGCGACTGTCCCGCTTTGAGTAAACGACGACTGGACATACTGGGGTCGGCCTTTTTAGGCAGCCTAACAGATCTTTCTAGTACTGATATTCGTACTATCGATAAATTTATATATCAAACAGGTTGGTTTCGATGAGGGGCATTTCAGCCCGTGGTAACACTAGGGACCTAAACTGGTCTATGTGAGCTTGTAAAAAAATACGGCTGCCACCCTAACCTAAACCTAAACCTATGGATGGGATCGGAAATCTCAATCTGGAGCAACGAAGTGGACCGGGTCCAGCTAGTAAGAAATAAATTAAAATACCCAATTTACACGACGCAACTTGTCCCTGCGACTTTTTTGAATTCTCTTTTCAAATCTCTACGTAAACAAATTTATGTTTTTTATTCGTTCACTCTCATTTATTTTATTGAATTTGTTTTTCATATTCAGTCACCCATAAAGGGAAATGTCAATCTATCCCCTGAATTTTTCTTTCGTGAAACTTTTTCTACCCCGTAAGCTTCTCTACACCCTTCGTCAACAAACCCGTGTCGCAAGCCTCATGTCGAAGGGACAAGTCGCACCGTGTAAATCGGGTCTAAGTCTCATGATTTTATAGCAGCCTTCGATTGTGTATTTTATAAAACATGATCTTCTTGTGAGCGTTGCTATTCAAACGTCCGCTTCACGACGTGAAAGTAAGAAAAAATATCGCAACTTACACTAGGTCACAAATAACAAAATTTTCTCTGTTATTTGTTTCTAGCATACTTTTTCTCATTGATTTTGACCTACTAAACACGAAAATGAGTTTTAAAAATTTTTCTGTCGATTGGTTTTCGAGATACAAATTTTTGAACTTTTTTTTTTAAATTTTTGGAGGTACACTTACAATTTTGAGCATATCTTTCGTCTTCTTTGACGTATTTGATCCTACCATTACTCAAATTAAAGCAAATTGAGCCGTCTACAACTCATTCTCAGAAAATTTTCAAATCGGGTGAGTAGTTTTGATGTTGGCGGCTTAAAAAGGTTAAAAAACTGCGTTTTTTTAGTAAAAATGTGGCAGAAAAATTCATATAAAATATAAAACGCGATGCTAACAGCGATTTTGGTTTTTTTACGTATAGCTGGCATTTTTCCAAAGAAAATAAGCACTTACTTAACAAAATCTGACAACAAATGGCGGACTTATAATTTTTTTGGTAAAAGACCGAAATTCCGCTATTTCACGATATTTTGATTTTCATTATTTGCACAGCTTACCTACCCAACGCAAACGAATAAATACATTTGAACTTAATTTAAAATAAACAAATTAGTCTTAGTATATTATTTTTTAATTTATTTAGAGCACTACATACTCAATGTATGGCACAATTAGAAATGGATGTGCCAGGTTAGCTAAACTAACGAAATTAACCAAATCAACGCCCAAAAAAAATGAGTAGAAACAAAGATATAACTGTACATTTTATGCCATGTGGAAAAACAGCTGACTTCTTCTTTGTTTTTTGTATTCGCTGCAATTGGTCTCACGTATTAGGGTCCAAATGTAGTCACCCATCATAGCCGTGTCATAGATGCCCTGATAGCGTCGTTCCATAGCCTTCAATTCCTGATGAAAGCGCTCGCCGTGTTCGTCGCTCACGTCTCCTAAATTCTCAGGGAAAAAATCCAAATGAGAATGCAGAAAGTGTATTTTAAGTGACATGTGCACTCCTTCCCAAAAATGAAAAAAAAACGAGAATTAAAACGCTATTTAAATTAACATTTGTTTCAAAAAAAACCTACCCATTGCTTCATAGTTCTTTACCAGATCCTCAACTATGTCCTTATAATTATCGCTTTTGTTGTTTCCTAAAAAGTTTTCCACAACAAGCCTGAAGGAATTCCATGCTGCGGCTTCGATGGGTGATAACAGCTTCGGGAATGTTTCATCTTTCAACATTTTTTTATCTCGGGTCCTGCGAAGACTCCTTCTTTAATTTTTGCCAGCGAAAGGTAAGGGAAAATTGACCGTAAATAGGCAAAAGCTTCACCTTCTTTGTCCAATTTTTTGGCAAAATTTTTTATCAAACCCAATTTTATGTGCAGCGGCGGAAGTATTATATTTTCACGGTTCTCTATTAGTGGTTTGCGCTGAACATTCGCTTCTCCAACTACAGGTTTCGTTCGTTCCGGCCATTTTTTTGAATATAATGCTGATCATCAGAGCGGCTATTCCAAAGGCACAGAAAACAGCAATGTCGCGTATAGCCTCCTTGGAGTCCACACAGAATGGCCACAACTTTGAGGTCGGCGCATATTTTCCAATTATATTTGCTATACTCTATGCATTTCAGCAAAATGTTCATAGTTTCATAGTTCTCCTTTGAATGAACCGCATGAGCAATGGGAAGAGATGGCTTTTCATTCCCATTATGTAAGAGAACTGCCTTCAAGCTCTCTTTGTTGCTGTCAATAAACAACCTCCATTCATTGGGGTTGTGAATTTGGTGAAGCTCTTGGAACAAGCCGGAAATGTCGCTGCAAAAACATATTTCGTCTTTCTTTGTATAACATTTTGCATACTGCTGGTGACGCTTCCTGTACGCTGTTACTTTCACTTCTGAATCCGCAAATCCACACTATCCGAGACGCAAAAAGTTCGGATTTCTCCTTAGTGAGACCAAAATCGCGCACCCAATCGTTTAGTTCGGCCTGTGACAGTAATTTTCGCTTTCTGCACGCCCCAAATTCGCTTGCACTTGACTCGGACTCTTGATCTGACGATTCTGCTTTTTGAAGAGATGCACCAGGGCACACTGGATATGGTACATCATTCGAATGTGGTACTGGAAGTGCAAACGATCCCACTTGAGCGTAGTTCCATTTTAAAAATCTCCCTACCCCACTGTTTGTGGTGAGGCAAAAATAACAGTCTGTGGAATGGCATAGCGGCTTTTTCCACATCATTGGTGTATCGAATTTCATATGGCGCCTAAAATTAAAATAAATTACTATATTTGCTTTGCTTAATGTGTTTAAATAAAAATTCCTACCTTCCGCCAGCTGCCCAGTTGGTTAGGATTATATAGCAAAGATCACATAGCGACTTAGGTGTCCGTGGTTCTGTGATATTTGGTGAAATACCAAAATAATTCAAATAGTGCAATTGCACTGCTGGAGTAAACGTGTGTGCGTGATTATTCTTTATAAACTCGCCACAAACATTGCAGAAATTGTCTGGATTGTTCAAACACTAGAACACACGTAGTCTTTTACTCATTGTCTTACTTGTTGGGTAGGTATTATATGCACTTAAATTCAATTTGTTTCACTTTTTACTCGTACTAATCGCGTTCGTAGACACTTGTTGAATGACAAAAAACGATAAATGAACACCTATAAATACTAAGTATGTTACAATATTTTACTGACAGGTACTTATGAATGGGCGCATCTTTTAAGCGTGGCTATATACCTGATTCAGCAAGTGTGCGTTTCAAATTGTGGAAAAGTTTCCAAATAATGACCACTCACAAATGTGGGGGGAATTTCTGTAAAAAAAATCCGATACAGGTAGCCATCGGGAAAACACACATCAATAAAAAAGTGTAATTCCCTTTTTTCCCTTTAATTGACTGTGAACGGAGTAGCAGTCATAAAGGAACACGAAGAGCGTCCACGCACATTCAGAAGCGTATATTACTCTGCAACCACAATCATAAAAATTAAATAACTATTTGTGTATTACTTATTTTTTTTAATTCTGAGAATCATAAAAATTACGTAAACGTTTTTTCCAAACAATTTTGTACATGTAAAGTGGGTTTGCCAAAATTCGTATCGTAAAATGCACCTGTGTTTCAATGTTCTGCATTTTCATTATACCATTTTCGACGAAACGTCCCTACGGTATTGTAAATAGGTTTTTTACAATTATGAAATATTTGTGTTATTAATATTAATTTAAACATTTTATCAAAACTGCAAAGTGCTGTGACATTTGAAAACAATTTCCAAAAAAAAAAATGCTGATTTCACTAAATTTTTGAAATTTCACGTCCCTTGCCAGAACAGAAGACATTAACCCAGGGTGGTGAAATTTTGAACAGAAGTAACTTATGTATAGGAGCAACTGTTCCGTTCTATTCCAAAAGGATTATAAAAAACTTGCTTTTTCGATCCCTCCTAGTAGATTAGCTGTGCAAATAATGAAAATCAAAATATCGTGAAATAGCGGAATTTCGGTCTTATACCAAAAAAATTATAAGTCCGCCATTTGTTGTCAGATTTTGTTAAGTGCTTATTTTCTTTGGAAAAATGCCAGCTATACGTAAAAAAACCAAAATCGCTGTTAGCATCGCGTTTTATATTTTATATAAATTTTTATATGAATTTTTCTGCCACATTTTTACTAAAAAAACGCAGTTTTTTAACCTTTTTAAGCCGCCAACATCAAAACTACTCACCCGATTTGAAAATTCTGAGAATGAGTTGTAGACGGCTCAATTTGCTTTAATTTGAGTAGTAGTAGGATCAAATACGTCAAAGAAGACGAAAGATATGCTCAAAATTGTAAGTGTACCTCCAAAAATTTTAAAAAAAAAGTTCAAAAATTTGTATCTCGAAAACCAATCGACAGAAAAATTTTTAAAACTCATTTTCGTGTTCAGTAGGTCAAAATCAATGAGAAAAACTATGCTAGAACCAAATAACAAAACGACTGTTGGCTAGTGTTATAAATTGAAATTAACAGGATTAAATTTCGAAGGCCGATTTCCAATTCATAACAAAAGGCGGTCCACGTATTTTTTCTATGTATTTTTATAATCCTAACATATGGAAGGGACTGTATAAATAATTTACTATTGGCCAAAGTGAACAACGATTCTATATATGTTACAGAAAATCAGTTTCAGGACATTTTAAGACGTTTGTAATCCGTGTGTATGGTATGGCTGGCTCTTCTGTGTTACAAAGATATGACCAAAGTTATAATATCCTGTGCCATAGTGTGATATAGGGTATATTAATTCCCATAATTTCTGTTAAAATGTGGTATAGGGTATTATAACTTTGTGCATTTGGAGAAGATATACCCCATCGTTTATTATACCAATCGACTTAGAATCACCGTCTGAGTCGATTTAGCTGTCCGTCGGTTCATGTATGAGTATTCTTCTAATATAGTCCATCTCAAAGAAACTTTGCACATATCTTTATTTTGCACCGAGGACAATCCGTATTGAAATTAGTAAAAATCGGTTCATACAATAAATTTTAAGAAAATTAGTTTAGATTTAGATATGTCTACATACATATATTTCATCCGATTTGGCCCTATAGCTCTACAAAAGATATATTTCACATTCCATCATTTTGAAATATAGCAGGATGAGTGTCTTAATACTAGGAGGACCTACATTGCCGAATTTTTATCACATAAAAAGCTTTATTTTACATAAATAATTTTGATTGTTCGAACACTGATTTGATTGATAACACTGTCCAACAAATTAAGACTTTTTGATTGGAACAGAATAGCGACCCTACAATTCTGAAAGAGCATGTTGAGCAGATAATTATGGTCCAGCTGGTCTGAGTTTTTTTAACAGTGGGTCAAAGTTTTCATTTTTTGGTCGAAGGGAGCATTATACTAAATGAAAAAAATGGTGTATGTTAATGTGTGAGAGATTTCTCATTGTCAGGGTTGTATAGTGGAATTTTATGAGGATCATTTTTGTGGAAGATCTTAACCCTTTAGCTTCCCTCTTAATGGGTCAATCTGATCCTTTTTTTTTTTGAAAAAATCACAAAAAGTCCTTTCAAAAAGGACATTTAACGGTTAAGATATTCTAGGAAAATTTTTGTCGGAAAATTTCAGTGGGGGTCGCCCAAAACACCAAAGATGTAAATATAGCTCTTTACGCTTAATTAGCAATATTACAAGCCGACTTATATAATAAACTTATACAAATTGGTAGAAATAAGAGAATTTCAAAATAATTCGGGTTTCGTACCCCCACTCTTATGAACAAGGGTATATACGAGTATCAGATGCTGCGGGCCAAAGTGTAACTAATCTATTGAGTGTCCTAAGAGACCCCAAGAATAATTGGCGGAAATCAGTTTTGAGCCATTTTTAGTCAATGTCCGCCAGCCTGTCCGTCTGTCTGTCTGGTTAGTGTGCACGATAACTTTCGATGGAATTAACCGATTGACTTCAAATTTTGTATGCGTCAAAATTTTTTTTATCTCAGGCTAAGGTTAAAATTAAACTATGTTGGTTCACTCGTTCGAGTACCTCCCCCACATTTTGGGTAAACATTTTGTGAAATATTGATTATCTCATAATTTCTATACTACTCTTCAAATCTTTAACAATACCACACATAGTATTAGTTCCTTCGTCGCTATCATCTTGAGAAAAATGGGCGATGTTGCCACGCCCCTTTTGGTAACTCCCATAAAAATGGACAATGTTTTGCAAAAAGTTAACGGCCTTTAACTTTGATTCCAGTCCATACAAATACTTGAGATTTTGTGAAGTGTAATGCTTTTATACAGCCCCGTAAAAAATGGGCGTAGTTTCCACGCCCCTTTTGGTACCTCCCATACAAAAGGACGATTTTGCACAAAAAGTTAAGGGCTTATAACTTTGATTCCAGTCCATACAAATACTTGACATTTTGTGAAAATTAATGCTTTTATAGAACCTACAGTCCCGTAAAAAATAGGCGTTATTTATTGCCACGCCCGTTTTTCTACCTCACATACAAATGAACCATTTTGCACAAAAAGTTAAGGGTTTATAACTTCGATTATTGCACATACAAACACTTGGAATTTTTCAAGTGTAATGTTTTTATAGTACACATAGTATATTAAAAAATGGGGGTTATTGCCACGCCCCTTTTGGTACCTCCCAAACAAAATTGCCAAAATAAAAAATATGAAGAATTATTTTTTGAATTTCCCTATTTTTACAATATAGTTCATAGTTTATACATTTATCCATTGACTTTTTCCAAATAGGCATTGCTTTCTTCGTAAGGATGCTAGCTTTCAAAAAATGGAACAAACAATTTTTTTGCGGTATGAAGAATTATTTTTTGACAAGTTAGTGATGTGTAGAATAAAACCCGTGCACGTCGCTCAAGAACAACTGAGAATATTGCTGCTGTAGCCCAATATGTTAAAGAAAATCCAGGTTTGTCCATTCCTCGTCGTTCTTTGGAATTGGGCATTCCAAAACCTCATTACCCCGTATCTTGCATAAAGACTTGTGTCTTAAGGCTTATAAAGTTCAGTTAACACAGGAACTTAAGCTGGTCGATCATCAACAACGTCGTGTCTTTGCTGATTGGGTCCTTGAAATGCATGAAAATGATCCGGAATTCCATCGAAAAATCATCTTGACTGATGAGGCCCATTTCCACCTCGGTTGCTACGTCAACAAGCAAAATTGTCGCATCTGGGGCTCGGAAAACCCAAGAGTTTTTGTTGAGAAGCCTCTACATCCTCAACTGTTTGGTGCGGTTTATGGTCCGGCGGGGTCATTGGACCTTACTTTTTCGAAAATGTGTTTGGATCAACAGTTACGGTGAATGGATTGCGCTATCGAGAGATGATGTTTAATTCTTTTTTTGGAGTTGGATGGTATTGATCTGGACAACGTTTACTTTCAACAAGACGGCGCTACGTGCCACACAAGCAACGAAACCATTGTTCTGTTACGGGAAAAGTTTCCGGACCGTGTTATCTCTCGAAGAGGTGATCACAATTGGCCACCGAGATCTTGTGATTTATCACCTTGCGACTTCTTCCTTTGGGGCCACATGAAAGATAAGGTCCACGCCAACAGCCCAGCGTCGATTCAAGACCTCAAAGATAGAATTCGTGAGGCTATCGAGGACATAGGGCAGCCACTTTGCGATTTGGTTATGGAAAATTTCATGAAAAGGATATGGTCCTGTAAGTGTGGTCGTGGTGGCCATTTGGCTGATGTTGTTTTTCATTATTAACGGCATACCTTCCTCTTTATTATGAAATAAACATCCGATCATTTATCTTAAAAAATTGCATTTTTCTTTGAATACCAAAATAAAACCTCTTGTTGGAAAACCCTTTAAATGTAATTATTTGATGGTAGGAAAAAGTCACAAAAAATTTGACATATTTTATGTATCGATAGATAATAATTAGCTGAATATATTTATGATCGAAATTAACTTTTTCTGATATTGAAGCTATAAGCAGTTAACTTTTGGTTCCAAATGGTCTATTTGTGGGAAGCACTAAAAAGGTCGAGGAAACTTCGTCCATGTTTCACGACGTGATATCGACCAATAAACTAATACACTGTGCGGAATTTCATAATATTCGAATAAGTAGTATAGAAGTTATTAAAAAATCAATATTTCACTTAATGTTAACCCTTTTGTGGGAGAGGTGCTTCAAGGATTGGAACAATATGACCCACATTCGAACTCAGCCTGAGATGAAGAAAAATATAACGGCATGCCAAATTTGAAGTCAATCGAGAGTTATCATCGGATGCTTATTTCATTGTAAAGAGGAGGTCATGCAATTAATAGTGGAAACGCTTGTAGGACATGATCAGGAATTTCACCGAAAATCTTCTTGAGTGATGAGGTCTAATATCACCTCGAAGGGTAAATAAACAAGCAGAATTGTCGCATTTGGGGCTCGCAAAACTAGTGGTAGGAAAGTTAATTTTGAATTTAATTGAATTTAATTTAGGTGATCGTCTGATCAGTGTGTCAGACGACTTAAAGCTAAAATCGTCAAAATAAGGGCACGCAATTAGTAAAAATATATTTTCGTAATCATATATTTTCGTATTTAAAAAAAAATATTTTGGACCATTCGCATTGTGAGATATGCTTGCTGGAAGCATATATTATACCTATGAGATGATGCTCCTTAACGTCAGGCCATGAAAGCCACAAACTTCAACCGTTTTGGCGAAATTGTACAAAAAACATATAATAGTAACTACACCCAGGGAAATAATTAGTTAGAATTCGATAGCTACAATAAAAAAAATTATAATAGGAAGAAACATTCTATTGCACTTATCACATTTCGGTAGCCATTTTAGAAAAATCGTTTACACAACAATATGAGCATGAATACGAGCACATTCAAATGAGACTACATACAGCCAAAGCGTTGGTTGCATCCATCGATGTATCTCATGTTAAAACAAGTAAGAAAGTTTCAGTCGGGTAAACCGACTAAGGTATACCCTCACTTTGTGAGTAATGTAATATTGAATATTACACAAATTATTCTGTCAATTTATGTGGGAGGTACCAGAAGGGGTTTACGAAATACACCTATATTTCGCTAAACAGTAGATACTTTAAATACATTGCACTGTGCCGAATTGTAACCGTTTATATGGACTGGTATATTAACGTTGAGATATTAAATTGTGGTATAATTTGGCCATTTTGTGTGGGAGGTAAAAAAAGCGGCGTGGTTATAACGCTAATTTTTCACTGGACTATAGGCATTATAAAAGCATTACACTGTACAAAATTTCAAGTAATTGTATACACTGATATTAATGTTATAAACTGTTAACTTTTGGTGCAAAATGGTACCTGTTTAAGTACGATTTTACTGAATTTTGTTGATATCATTAATTTCTCTAGGTGCATAAATTGGCACATTTGTCGTACGTTAACGCTCGTTGAAATCTGCCTACTCCTCGTTACTACATCCTTGCAATATTTGATTTGCAGATTTCAACGAGTAAGTATTTGTTTTTCTTTGACACTTGCTCCGCCACCTCTCTCCATCTTGGACTTTCGTTCGGTACGCATTACATATCGCTAAGTACATCTTGCTTTACATACATAAACAAAGGTAATCTTCGTTACCCATATTACTAAATAAAGCTACGCTTTACTAGTATCGAAAAAATTAAACTCTTGTGTTTTATTTATTTTCTACTTTGCCCATTGCATTTCTGCATCGCCGCCTTTGCCAACACCGGTCACTACGTGAACACAAACACATCGATCCCCCCACTCCTGAGCTATCGTTGTTCTTGTAATTGGTTATTGGAGTTTGTCATAGAAGGGACTTCGTCGATTCGCCTGCCCTTACCTCCATTGCCGGCAAACTCCCCACCTAAACATTGGTCGCATCGAGCCGGATTGAAGCTGCTCTTCCCTTTGTTTCGTTTTAGCTGCTTTCCTACGGAAAACATCGGTGCTTCAGCCACTCATCACCAATCGTAATAACAAAATCGCAGGTAACGTACTCTCAGTTTTCCTAAGTAGTGAGCACCGCGAGTGTTTTTTTGTTCAAAAATAAATTAGAAATACATACAAATATACCCTACGGTATAATATTAGTCGACTTTCGAGTAATCTATCGCTATTTTTCTCAAAATATACAGTCCACTTTGTCGTTGTAATAGTGCTAAATCACTTTAAAGTCTATCGGGAATACTTATATTCCAATACAAAACATTAATAATTTATTTCGGTTGTTTTTGTTCGCCTTAATTATTTCATATTTCATTTCGGTTGGTTTTGTTCGCGTTTAAATATTAAAACAATTCTCAATTACATATTTCTTTAGTTGAGTTGTGTAGTGTGTTGCCCGTTTATTTGTACATTCGGCATTGTTGTATTTATTTCCAATCTCAGTGCAGTCGTCCCTACTGCATGAGAGGCTATCTAGCTTAATTACAACAAAAACAGGAACACTCTCCAACCGGCATGCATTAGAAAAGGCGCGAAAGTCGGCGTCATAAAATTAGCTCATATTTCTTGCTCTCGTTGACTTCGTTAATCGAATCGGTCGATTGCATTTCCCCCTACCGACAGCTTGTGCGTCTCTCGCCAACAACTTCGCATTGCATTTGTTGTTGTTTTTACTCGAAAAGAAACACACACGTACGCACCCACATACTCGAATAGGGAGAGTCGTCGTCACCTGAGCTTGGTTTCATATCCCAGTAGGAAAAATAGTCAAAACAGACAAATATTACGTCTTTTGAAAAATAAATTAAATATTTTTTCTCGTGCTATTTTTGGGAATAGCGTTGGGTGGTACGCTACTCGTTAATATCATTCGGTCGTATACGACCCCGTACACCCTACATTCGGTCAATTGGACATAAATTGGAAATTTTCGTTATAAAAGTTTTATATTATTAATTTTTTCGTTCGCGCTATACGAGCTTATTCTTGGTGATAAATTCGTTGTTTAATCTTGTCGTTGCACTCTACAGTAAGCCATAGTCACCCTACGGTCAGTTCAGTTGGCGAAATATACATTTTAAATTGATTTTTTTAATTTTTGTCGTTTTTCTTGGGGTTTTATATCATTTGGTTTAGTCGTGTACCTCCGCGTACCCTACCTTCGATCATAGTTTGACAAAATTTGCTAATTTTGTAGAATACAGGAATTTTCTGTTAGCATAACTACTTTTTTAATTCGGATTGAGAAAACAACTTGTAATTTTCGTGCCTTTTAACTAATTTAATGGTATTATTCGATACTTTTTTTAAATTTGCTTAACGTTTTCTCAAGTTTTCGCTTCTTTTTGAAATTGTTTTCTTCAGATTTCAGACGTTTTTACATTTCTTGTGTCCTTCTCGTTTCTTGTACGGTTCTTCGACCACCTCTATTCTCATTTTTACACAACTTGTTGTCTGTCATCGCTTATGCCAAAAATGTCGCTTTCTTCTCTTGATTTATTTATAAGAGCCTCGGATGCTCTAGTTAAATTTGATGCGAATTTCATAGTTAAGAAATTTGACGACCTCGATGTCTACAGTTTAGAAGTTAGTAGTACCGAATTGAGTCGTTGCTGATCATTCGCAGTGAACGGACGTGTTTATCACATAGCGGATAGTTACCAGTACCTATTACGCAAAAGCAAAAATCTGTACAAAGTCTGTAAGGCCTACATCGTAGTACCTATTACGGTCTAATACAGACAAAATAAAAATAAATTCTCTTGACGGGGATGCCTTCGTGTTCCGATGGAGCGCGGTTCCCCAATCGTCCGACTGTCCGTCCGTTGGTCTTGGCCAAAGCCGACCACACCAAAAATGGCGAAAATCTCCCCCAAGTACTCACAACAGGTGGTGCGGTGAGGGGGAAACGTCATGTCCGACCGTCAAAACGGAAGCACAATGAGCATCGTGTAGCGCTCAGAGTTTTGACGAAGTTGGAGGCTGTTGAGGTTTCGGCTCTTACCGAAAAACAAAAAGAGTCACTTTCCTGGGCTAAAGGCGTCATAGATGCTTCTAAGGCCAATGAGTCGGCTGAAAGAGCCACAAATTCAGCTGTGTTAACGGCTAATAAAGTAAAGCGAATCAGATCACCTGATGAACCTCTGCCTTCGAAAAAGGCAAGAGGCCCTAATGTCACCATCAACAGGACACTCACCAAGCCCTTCAATGAAGTGGCGAAGGAGAGTCTAGTGATGGCTGTTATAGACAGAAGTAGTGAGGATGGATCCATCCTCAAGGACAAATGGAGTCATGTACAATCAGCCATTATGGCTCATTACCTCGATGTCCGTAGAGAAATGCCGGGCAAACCACCAATCTGCAACGATGCAGGATGGCATCAGGGGAGAGTAAAGCTCTTATATTTCGGTGATGCCAGATCAGTAGACCTGTATAAGGCTGCTCTGAGTCGAGCGGGTGAGGTGTGGCCGGGTGCCCAGTTGGATGTTGTCGAAAAAAACAACATCCCTAGTCACCCTAGAGCCATCACCTGGGTTACAGAAGAGCCCTCCAACCCGGCTGACATCTTAGAAATAATAAAAGATTCCAATCCTGGTCTGCCGGCCCATAATTGGCGAATCAGCAAGGTGGGTGAGGCGGATGGTAAAAAGCGGCAGGTCAATCTTATCCTAAACGCTGAATCCACCTCCCATATACAAAGTGCGAGTGCAACCCTACAATATGGCTTCGAGACTATAGTCTTGAAGATATACAAGCAGGATATAGCTCCCACTGCAGAAGGTGAGTCGTCCACCGTGGCACTTTCTGGATGTGCGGAGGTACCCACGCCTATTATTTCTGGTGACTCCAACTCTAACAGAAGATCTGTAACGTCCTTCTCTGAGGACAAAAGCTCTACTTCGGACACAGAGAGGCTGAGGGGAGTCTCCGGACTCTTTGACGCATCTGGCGGGGACATGCTTCTCGACGATACGGACGAAGAGTTCGATAACACCCTTGTCGGGGTGGATGTTAATCTGTCAATTACCAATGATGGTAAGAATTCTACAGATTAACCTCCATCACGCTAAAGCAGCCTCAGCGGCTCTATTGCTGCGCCTGTCCACAGGCGCAGTAGACATCGTCCTGATACAGGAGCCCTACGTAGTGGGAGGAAGGGTGTGTGGTATTAGGACACCCAACTTTAAACTGCTTGTGGCCAACTGTGAAGGCACTCCAAGAACCTGCATTTTGGCCAGGAAAGATCTAAGTATCTTTCTCCTGACTAATTTAAGTGGTAAAAACCAAACAGCTGCTAGCCTGGAGATCGGTAATCGCATATATTGGGTGGTCTCCAGCTACTTGCCTTATGAATCTGTAGTACCGACTGCTCTATTCAGGGAAGTAGTAGAAGAAGCAACATCTGACGAGCTCGAGCTGATTATTGGCGCAGACACGAACGCTCATCATACTATCTGGGGTAGTACGGATATAAACAATAGGGGTGATTCGCTTCTTGACTTTATTCTAACTACCAACCTTAGTATTTGTAACATAGGTAATAAACCGACCTTCACAATTAAAGACAGACAAGAAGTACTCGACGTAACGTTTGCTACTGACCGGCTGTCAGACAAAATTATTGGGTGGAATGTACTGGACGACCACTCATTCTCAGATCACCATTATATTGAGTTCAAACTCGCGGAAAAAGCGCCTAAACCCACCGTCCACAGAAATGTAAGGAAGACAAAGTGGCATCTGTATGAGAAGAATTTCAAGAAAGTCCTCAACTCTAAACTTCTGTACGAACCGAATGACAAAACCGGTCTCAAGATCTATAAGAAGGAGCTTAGAAAGGCGCTCTTGGTATACCTTCTGTGGTGAAGTGGAAAAGGTCTCCGACGCCGCTAGGCTGAGAAAGATATTATCTGCTTCACCCTGTACAGTGGGATATTTACAGGATGAGGCAAATAACTGGACCAAAAACAGCGAGCCGTCGCTCAATGTACTGCTCGACACACACTTCCCGGGGAACTCTGTAACAGAACCCGAGGATCAGCAGGACCAACAAGAGTGCGAGTGGACTGCGAGCGTCGCTAGCTTCTTGACTGAGAGATCCAGAATAAGCTGGGTTATTAACAGCTTTGAGCCCTTCAAGTCACCTGGACCAGATGGCATCACTCCAGCAGAAATGCAGAAAATGTTAAAGTACATTATCCCCTGGCTGGAGAAAATTTATGTAGGCTGTATCAGGCTTTCATACGTCCCGAATCGATGGAGGGATACCAAAGTGGAATTCATACCTAAAGCGGGAAAGATATCACACACTAGGCCAAAAGACTTCAGACCAATTAGCCTATCCTCCTTCCTATTGAAAGGTCTGGAAAGACTTTTAGATCATTTCATTAGGGAAAACCTGGATACAAAACTCCTGTCGGGGAACCAACATGCTTACAATAAGGGCAAGTCTACAGAATCAGCCCTGCATGAACTTGTGAGCACTATCGAATCGTCCCTGCATTTCAAGGAATTCACCATGGTGGCATTTCTTGACATAGAAGGGGCTTTTAACAACATTCACTCAGATGTGGTAATTGCGGCACTCTCACATCTAAAAGTTGACACTAGTTTGATTAGACTAATTCAAAGTCTGCTCACCAGAAGACGCATAACAGCATGTCTAGGGTCCACAACTCTAACAAGGTATGTAAACAGAGGGACCCCGCAAGGAGGAGTATTGTCTCCACTAATTTGGAACCTAGCGGTGAATGAAATCCTGCTAGATCTAGAACGTTGTGGCTGCAAGGTCGTGGCATATGCGGACGACGTGGCAATCGCAGTGAGTGGCAAATTCGTAAACGTCCTCAGAGACATCCTACAGGTGGCTCTGAACAAGTTGGCTAGATGGGCCAGAAGCAGCGGTTTGGGCGTTAACCCCAACAAAACAGAATTGGTTCTCTTTACTAGGTTGAATAATGTCCCACATGTGGACCCTCCACCTCGGATAAATGGAACAGATCTAGTCTTTTCTGAAAGTGCAAAATTTTTAGGAATAATTCTAGATAGGAAAATGTTATTTAGACTTAACGTATTGGAACGTGTAAGGAAGGCCAACGCCGCCTTATATTCCTGCAAAAAGGCTGTAGGGTCGCGGTGGGGACTCTCTCCTAAAATCGTCCACTGGATATATATAGCAGTAGTTCGTCCAATACTGTTATACGGTATTGTGGTATGGTGGACGGCAACTGACAAACTAACCATTACCAACCTACTAACAAAGGTTCAGAGAACTGCCTGCCTGAGCATAAGCGGAGCCTTAAGGACTACAGCGACCGAGTCTCTACAAGCCCTACTCCATATACTGCCGATTAATATTGTGGCGAGAGAAGTTGCAACCAAAGCGGCAATAAGATTAAACTGCCTGTTTCTTGTCCAATCTTTAGTTCTTACCTCGGTGGGTTGGGTTCCTTTAAAAATGATAATTCAATTGGTAGCTTTCAATTTTGACGATTTTGGTTTTATTCGTAATGTAATTCAATTTTTAGGATTTCATATAATTTATGTACAAGTGTGTGTGAAAATGTGAACAGTGCGTGTTTTGTTGTTGACAATTTTAATGTATTTTAATTTCACTTAATTTTCAAATTTAGTTCTAATGTTAATTGTTTTGTTTTTGTATAAAAAAATTCACAAATTTATTTGTTAATGTTTCATGATTTGTTTAATTCAATGTTCAAGTAATGTTCAATGTTTTTAGGTGTCTTCAATTTAATGTTTGAGTCGGGTCTGCTTTCTGTAATTGCAGATAAATATATATATAAAACTTAACACTTTAAACTTTAAACCTAGAATTTATTCACTTTTCACGGGAGAGGGGCGCACGGTTTTAATAGTTGTTGAAACGAGACTGATTTTTTCTGTTTGCCGGTCAGAGCTCCAAACTTAGTCGAAGCCCTTGACTTTGATGGCGACAAAACAACATAAGCAAAAAAAATTAACGAAGAAACGCACTCGCACTGCTATGTGTACATAAATGCATTGGAATGCGCGTGAGTATATACATACTCACCCCCACATTCATGTATACAAAGCTGCGCCGCAGTCACCGTTTACACTGATGTTCAAAAGTGTGGGTCACCTTTGAACATTCTCCCCCCCGTGATTCAGTGATTACAATTGATACCTGTTTCAAGTTCTGGGTCTAATCTCTCCGACGAGTAGCGCCGACGACGGGTCCTGCCAAGACGTAACCCAAGATAGTTTTGAATGCCCTCACATCCCCTTGGCCCGTGGCACGTACCTCGTCTTCTCGCAAGCAAGCATAGGCGTCCCCGCCAATCTCCAGATCTATGGGGTCGTTCCCTCTAGGGTCTACATCCGCAAGGTCGGATCGACGAAACTGATGTGTAGGGTCTTCTATGATTGGGTCAGAATAGGGTCGTCGTGGAAGCTCATGGGTGACCTGGGCCGTTGTTCTGACCATAATAGAAGGACGGTCGTGTCGTGGTTTGATTTGAATCTTGACAAACCGATTCCCCTGCCGGTACCTGGTTGGCAAACCCAATCTGGAAACTGTGGAAGCTGCCATCCTGGAGAACGGTATGCTTTGGTTTAGCAGGGCGCGAACCACCTTGAATTCCTCCCCTTCAGTTACAAGTCTCACCGTCGCCGTCGGAATAAAAACATTGGTGCGTCGAACCGCCGGCTCCGTCGGTGTCTCCCTGCCCAATTGGTCCTCTAGTGTGGTGGCGTACGTCACATTCACGGCATGCGGTCAATGCTGGACAGTCTGGCGCAAGATGACTTCTTGCCAGGCAATTCCGGCAGTACCCCCTCCTTTCGACAACTTCATACCTCTGATAAGGCGAGAAATGCCGAAAGGTAAGGCACGTCCTAATCGCGTGGTCGGACTGGCACAGACCGCAGGAGTACTGCCATGAGGATGGGCGAGGGTTCCGATCCAGACGACGGTTGGAGCTGTTGGGTCGACGTTCTGGGGAAGGGTCACGACTTGGGGCGGGAGTGGGTAGTCGCGCAGCCATATCTGGAATAAAAGAGATGCGTGTACCAACTTCTTTTACAAATAAATAGAGTGTTAGTCAATCTGAAAATAGTTTGACGATTTTCGTTATCGGTCTACTAACTACTCCGTGTGCTGTCCGAATATCTACGACCCTAATGTTTTTATCAGTTCCAAGGTAAGTTCTTGCTATACGACCTAATTTCCATTCAGTCGGGGCCAATCTCTCATCTTCAATTACAATCAAATCGTCTTCCTTTACATTTTCTGTTTGATACTTCCACTTATATCGACGATGTAGCTCATTTAAATACTCAGTTTTCCATCTTTGGCAAAAATATTGAGAGATAATTTTTAATCGTTTCCATCTATTGGCTAGGGTGAGGTTCCCGTCTGAAACATCTGGTTCTGCTGGGGTCAAAATGGAGGTACCTATCAGAAAATGAGCTGGGGTGAGAGGATGTAAGTCGGAAGGGTCGTCACTGGCTGGACTTAGGGGTCGAGAATTAAGACAGGCCTCAATTCTCGCTAAAATGGTCGAGAATTCCTCAAAGGTAAAATTCATTTGCGGTATAAATTTTCGTAGATGTGTTTTGAATGATTTAACTCCCGCCTCCCATAATCCTCCTATATGAGGGGCACCGGGAGGAATAAAACTCCATTCTAAATTTTGATAAACATTGTTCTGGGTGGCGTCCTTTTGCAGATTCTTCATAAACTCTAGCCTATCTTTTCTTATTAATTCTGCTGCTCCTACAAAATTAGTCCCATTATCTGAGTAGATCTTGGCTGGGCTTCCTCGTCGCCCAATAAAGCGATATAAAGCGGCTAAAAAAGATTGAGTTGATAGATCACTAGTGGGTTCTAAGTGAATTGCTTTTGTGGAAAAGCAAACGAAGACGCAAACATAACCCTTTGTTATTAAACAAGCTCTTCCTGTAAAATTCTTTATGTTGAAGGGTCCTGCAAAATCTACTCCTGTGTTGGTAAAAGGTCGAGTCAGCATAGTTCGCTGGGGCGGAAGTGAGGCCATAATTTGCGTTTGAGTCTGGTGTTTATACAAAACACAAGTTCGACAATTATGAATTACCTTCTTGATTAATGGCTTCAACTTAAATATCCAGAATTCAGACCTGATTACGCGAGTCATGAGTTGATTTCCGCCGTGCATCGTAATTTTGTGAATAAATTCTACTAACAAAAGGGCTAATCTCGATTCGTATGGGATAAGAATGGGATGGCGCTCGTTATATGTAAGTGCTGGGGACTGAACAAGGCGGCCATTTGCCCAAATGATTCCTTTTGAATCAATGAATGGATTGAGAGATAAAAGACTGCTACTCGGTGAGAGTCTTTTCTTTTGGGTTAACGCTAAATACTCCTCTGCGAAATAATGTTTTTGTGTTAAAACAATAAGACGATCTTTGATATCTTGGATTTCACCGTGGGTTATCTCTGCTGAAGAAATTCTATGTCGGGTCCGATTGACGCCGGTATTTCTCCAAAAACGAATCGCAAATGCTAAGACTTTGTATGCCCTAGATAGAGAAGAAAATCTATCCAAAGGATCTTCAACTGTTGTGGTCGCGAAAACTTTAACTGCTTTTGCTTCCAACTCTGTGTCGCTCATAATGTCGTGTCTAGGCCATCGGTCTCTTGGAAACTTCAGCCATTGGGGTCCAGTCCACCACAAATGATGTGACTGCAAATCATCTGGCGAACATCCTCGACTGGCTACATCAGCTGGGTTGCTTTCTGAATCTATGTGCTTCCAATTTTCGTTGCCTACATTATCTATAATATCTGAAATTCTATTTCCTACAAAGGCACTCCATGAACACAGTGGTTTTTTGAGCCATGCTAGCACGATCGTTGAGTCGGTCCAAAAGTGTGTTGAAATATTTTCAATTTGTAAGTTGGGAACCACCGCTGTGGTTAATTTTGCTAAGAGAACGGCTCCGCATAATTCTAATCTAGGCAGAGATATTTTTTTGATGGGTGCTACTCGAGTTTTCGCTGCCAAAAGAAACGTGTCGACTGTTTGATCTAAATGTTCTACTCTAACATAAAGAGTCGCGGCGTAAGCGCTTTCTGAAGCGTCACAAAAACCATGTACTTCAATTTTACTTGAGGGTTTGAATCTGATCCACCTAGGTACTGAAACTGAATCTATTGAGGGACAATTTTTAATGAAATTCTTCCAATTCATTCGAGTTATGGGCTTCAACGCGTCGTCCCAATCTACTTTATCCAGCCAGACTTGCTGCATGATAAGTTTCGCTACGATGATTACTGGAGCCAGCCATCCACATGGGTCGAACAATTTGGCAATTGTTGAAATGACTTCTCGTTTGGTGCATAACTCCCTTTCTTCCGTGGGTGGTGATGTGAACGCAAAGTTATCAGCCGAAATGTTCCATCGGATACCTAGAGTTTTCGTTGAAGTTCCTTCCGAAATATCCAACCAATTGACCGGCAAGAGTGAGTCTGGTGGCAGATCGCGAAGTAGATTGGGGTCGTTTGAACTCCATTTTCTCAATTCAAAACCTGCTGAGTGCATGGCTGCTACTAATTCTTTCATAGACTTAAGGGATTCTTCTACAGTGTGACCTCCAGCTAAAACGTCGTCGACATATAAATTTTGTTTTATAATTTCCGAACCTAATGGGTATGTTTCTTTAGCATCTTCTGCCAATTGAATTAGGGTCCTAAGAGCGAGAAATGGGGCGCAATTAATTCCGAAAGTGACTGTCGAAAGTTCAAAGTCTTCAACTGGGTCATTTGCTGATCTTCTAAAAGGAATTCTTTGAAATGGGGCCTGACTTGGGTCGATTTGTATTTGACGATACATTTTGGTAACGTCCGCGTTAAATACGTATTTAAAAAACCTCCATTTTAAAATCTGCAATACTAAATCCTGTTGAAGAATAGGCCCTGGATGTAAAATGTCATTAAGACTTTTCCTATTTGATGTGGGACTTGACGCATTGAAAACTACCCTAAGTTTAGTAGTAACCCTATCTGGTTTAATAACTGCATGATGTGGCAAATAGTAGTGAGGGGTCTTCTCGATTTACTGGGGTCTCAGTTTCCGCATGTGTCCAAGTTCCAAATATTCCATTATCGCTGCGTCGTATTGAGATTTGATTTCGGGCGTTTTTTGCAACTTTCTTTCCATTCGATAGAATTGCGCCATTGCGATATTTCGAGATGCTCCAAGTTCAGCACAAGATTTGAACGGCATCGTGACAATATATCGTCCATCTTCATTTCTTCGCGTTGTATTTTTGAAATTTGTTTCGCAAAAGGTGTCTTCTGCTGACCTCAAAACTTTTTTTGGGGTCTCCTCCACCTCCCAAAAACGTGTGAGAATTTTCTCTATCGAAACTGTATTGTAAAGTGAAATTTTCCTATCATTTGTGTTTGATTTTTCAAGGGGTCCGCCCACTATCCAGCCAAAAACGGTGCTTTGCGCTAGTAAAGATCCTATAGATTTCATTGGAGCTCCTACTGTGTAAATTAAGGGTCCTATGTCTAAACCTATCAGAAGATCTATGGGTCGGCTTCCGTAAAAACGAGGATCTGCTAACTCGAGTTGGGTTGTTTCTCTATGTTGATTGTTATCTAGGGTGTGCGACGGCAAATTAGAAGGAAGGGACTTCAAAACGGGTGCCCAAACTTCTACTTCAAAACTAGGGTTTGTACGAGAACAAAGGTTAAAAATACAAGCTTTTGTTGAAGTTTCTGAAACGGTTTCACTTAAACCGGTAACATGAACAAGATTCTTCCTAGTTGGAAGCTTCAATTGGTTTGTAATCTTCTCTGAAATAAATGTTGATTGAGATCCAGGGTCGATAATCGCTCGTGCGTCATATCGCTGCCCTCTAGATTCAATTTGAACAATCGCTGTGAAGAGTAGTGTTTCCTTCGATTGCTGCTGGCTAAGTTGTGAATTTTCCTTGAGAGTTAGAGTCGTTATACTAGGAGTTTGAAAACTAGGTGTGGACTGTAAACTAGGAGTGGATTGTACTAGGGTGGTTAGAGCTGCCGCACTGGTACTAGGTCGTACGTCATCTCTAACCGGTTGTGAATTTGTAGGTCGGGCCTCGTTACCCTTATGTAATAAAGTGTGATGTCTTTGATTACATTCCCTACACGTGAAACGACTCTTACAATCTCTTACACCATGATCCGAAGTGATGCAGTTGTAACAAAGATTGTGAAGTTTTACTAAGTGAATGCGATCATTCACGTTTTTCTCAAGGAATTGTGGACAATTTCGTAACAAATGGTTTGCCTTGCAAATTTGGCAACTCGGTCCAGTTGTACGACTACTAGGTTGCGTAGATGTGCTAAATCTGTTGCTATTGTTGAATCTACTTTGCGAACTTTGAGTCTGTTGCGCAACATTAGTTTGAAATGACTTAACCCTATTTTCCTTCCTACTAGGCTGATTATTTTTGGAGAAATGGGGCTTAATATTTCCTACAGATTCTAAAGTTTTGAACTTGTGTGTCAAAAATTCATTTAAATCTTTCCAAGACGGTAGTATGGAACAGTCTTCCAAACCGTTTTCAAATTCTTCTAAGAAATTTCTCGGCAGTTTCGTAGAAGTAAGGTAAACTAAAATTGGGTCCCACCCCTTTGCATCTACCTTGAGTGTTTCTAGTGTCTGAACGCAACCATCAATAGTGCGTTGAAGTTTTTGGATCGAAGATCCTGAATCTACCGAAACTTGTGGTAAACTAAGTAGAGTCTTTAGTTGTTCATTTACTTGCATTCGTTTATTCTCGTATCTGTTTTCTAAGTTCTTCCATGCTAGATCAAAACCTTCATTTGTTAGTGGTACGTTACTAATAATTTCCCGTGCCTCCCCCGCGGTTTTTTGTTTTAGATGAAAAAGTTTTTCTACTTTACTGAGTCTAGAATTATTTCTGTACAAGTCCGAAAACAAATCCCGAAAAGTAGGCCAAGCGCTGTATCCTCCATGAAATGTGCCGGTGTCGCATGTTGATAAACGTAACGATAGATGGTTGTTTGGCTCAACTGTTTCCTTTTTTCGGGTCTCCGATTCTCGTTCGAACTTTTCCTGCTGCCTTTCGTCGGTTAGTGCTAAAATTTCTCCATTTACTGCGCTTAAACATCGTTTGTATGTCTCTAATGCCTCTTTATAATGGGTCCTCAACTTTGATTTATCGATTGGGGCCTCATCTTTTTCGGGAACACGGTCTCTACAATCTCAATAGGCCCTTTTCACTTGATCCCAAACAGAGTTCAATTCTACACGTGTCACTTCTAATGAGTGAATATTATCATCGGTGCTAGTAGCAGAGTAACCACTCTCAAAGTCTATCAGGTCATTTACGCAATTTACAAATTTATCACGTAAAACTTTATCCATATTTCCTCCTTCTTAACCCTAGAACACTAAACCTCTTTTTTTACACTTTAATACTAAACCTCGCCTGTGAGGCTACTTTTTCAAAAAGAACAAAATTTTCCTAGTTTAAATTTTTTTTTTTTTTTTAAGACTTTTTTTATGGAGAATACACTTATTTATTTAGAAATCAAAAGGGAACTCATTTATTTTTTTATACATTTCATAAAGAAAATTACATTAAAATGCACAACTTTTTTTTGTTTGTTTTTAAAAAGAGATTATTTAAAAAAAATAAATAAAAATAAATATTTCAGTTCATAAACTTAAATTTATCAAATTCTTATACGTATTTGTACTTACTTCCATTAAAAAAAAACAAAAAAAATATATAATGTATATTTTACCTTGTACATAAAAATTAAATCAGGTATTTTTTTTTATATATATATATATTTTTTTTTTATATTTTTATATATATTTTTTATATATAGTTCTTCCAGCCATTTTTGTATTTGGGAATCGGGAACACACATCTCAAAAAATTAAATAAAAACGGACTAAATCTTAATTATATACTTACAATTGGACCAAGAATTTAAACAAGAATTCGCAAAAATATTTACCTTTAATACTAAACCTCGCCTCACAGGCGACAAGCATATGTATATATCAGTAACTAAAAGACACAGAGCTATGAGCGTCCACTCACATACTCATACAGCAGTCGACTGAGTTGACACGAAGCCACGTGTTGATTTTTGCAACCGATCGTAAGATATCGTGTCAACAAAAAAAAGAGTCGCCTCACAGACCGGGTTTAGTGTTCTAGGGTTAAATATTTTCTTTGTCAAATTTTAAACTGGCTAAAATTTCAAGAAACTTTTAAAATTGAGATTTTCTCTTAACAATTTCTGTAAAAATTTACTTTGCCAATATTTGCAAAATAATTTCAGAAAAACGTTAATATTTGTTGAATGGGGCCAACCTTTTACAGTCCGACTTTGTTTTTTTTTTTCACGAATATATATAAATAATGGCAGTTTATTTTGAACTTGTGTCGTTTGTGCGAAAAGTAAGAAATTTTAGCGATAATTTTTATAGACTTGGGTCTTTTGGAGAAAAAAAATTATATAAATAAAAATTTGGACGAAAGTAATTCTTTGTCGACTAGTGTACTCTCAAAAAATTACCACTCAACTCTTCTTTAACAGAACAAAAAACCCGTAGGAAAGTGATTCTTCTATCAGAAAAAATTCGATCGAATTAAAAAACAAATTTTGTAGGAAAGTGTTTCTTCCAAGAAACTATCACTTAATAAATTTTTCGAGCAAATTTATTTTTCGTAGTAAAGTGTAATTTCCAAAAATTAGCATTTAATAAATTTCCGAGCAAATTTATTTTTCGTAGCAAAGTGTAATTTCCAAAAATTAGCACTTAATAAATTTCTGAGCAAATTTATTTTTCGTAGCAAAGTGTAATTTCCAAAAATTAGCATTTAATATATTTTTCGAGCAAATTTATTTTTCTATTAATGTGTAATTTCCAATAATAAAAATAAATTTCAATAAATGTAAATTATTGTGTTAGTTCTGTTTAGCTTTTGCCGAAATGTCCGTCCGAACCCATCAACCATCAAACCATATGTTCTTTCATTCCTTTCTTTACGGCTGAAATTATGTTTTCCTACTTCTCCCTTTTTTTCTACTTCACAAAAAAGCCAGTGGTACATTAACCTTTGGGTTCCCTAATCAAGGCAAGAAGTGAAAACGAATGAAAAGACAACGAGAAACCAACGAAAAAAAAATCCGCTACCTATTGTCTGGTATGCATCGATGTACATAGACTGCTGTTGTTGTTGTTTTAATGGGTACGAGGGGTCGAGTTGAAAGTGTCGGCACAGGAACTTTTTTATCAAATATATCAAGATTTTCGCGTCAAATCGGTTGGAAACTACAGTAATGCTGATTTATAGCACAAACCACACATATTAATGGTAAAAGAGATTAAAAAATCGTAAATTTTTTTACATTTTTCAAAAGGGTTTTTCTATTGAATCTAAGGCAATACGAGGGTCGTTCAAAAAGTTGGAACACGTATTTTCTAAAGCAAAAAAAAATAAATTTATTTTTTCTTTTTAATTTATTGATTGGGATTGATTTTAGCGTCTCCAAAGCATCAGCTAATATCATACGGTCGATTTCTCCCTCAGAAAATCGCATATAAAGAAGGCAAAAAAAATATTTTTTTTTCTATGTTTCAAACTTGATGTTTAAAGTACCCAAAAAGTACGAAGTAATTTGTAGGGTTCTCAAGCCAGTCAGCGGATAAGTCGAGCCAATAAAAATCTTTCCTTTTTTTTCCTTTTAAGCAGCTAATAATAATAGTAATAAGAACAAAAGTAAGCTTAATAAATATAACCGCGATTTAAGCAGCCGAAAAAATTCAAGAAATTTTCGCTCTTTTGTTTCGCAAGAAAGTTGTCCGTCCACGCGTTATTCAGCACAAAATTATCTGGAATTCTTGCTGAGGTTTTCGGAATAAGTCAATGGGTGTCCGTCCGCGCGTCCGAAACAAATCTTAATAATCTTATCTTAATAATCGTATCTTAATACTCTTATCTTAATAATCTTATCTTAACTTGATGGCATAAATCGACTAGCCGCTGGCTTTCAGAAAAATTCATCTGAATGCGTAATAAATTATTTGAACAATTTATCGAAGGGTTTTCAAAAAGGTTGGGTCGCTATTTTCCTAAAGTTTCGAAAACTAGAAAACAGTAAAGTCGCGCGTTGTTACCGAATAAATAGTAAAAAAAAACTTTCAGAGGTTAGAATGCATGTAGGTTATGCAAGAGGTTAGAATATATGTAGAAGGGTATGTATGTGCAGCAGTGTGTAGGTAGGCGCACGGTTTTAATAGTTGTTGAAACGAGACTGATTTTTTCTGTTTGCCGGTCAGAGCTCCAAACTTAGTCGAAGCCCTTGACTTTGATGGCGACAAAACAACATAAGCAAAAAAAATGAACGAAGAAACGCACTCGCACTGCTATGTGTACATAAATGCATTGGAATGCGCGTGAGTATATACATACTCACCCCCACATTCATGTATACAAAGCTGCGCCGCAGTCACCGTTTACACTGATGTTCAAAAGTGTGGGTCACCTTTGAACACTGCCTATCAATGTGGAGGTACAAGAACTATGGTCACATGAGGATATCAAAGTGTAGTGCTATGGTAACCGACCGAGTGGACTATATACCAACTGTGTACACCTTCGAGAGAAATTACATCACTATGATTCCCGCCAGAGATGAATGGGTCGGCAGAATACCAGGTAATAGAAACCATCTCCACTTTTACACGGATGGTTTGAAGCTTGATGAAAAGGTTGGCTTCGGAGTACACTGTGAAGAACTTAGTCTGGATATAGCTCACAGACTACCAGATTCCTGCAGTGTCTATCAAGCCGAAATAATGGCAATATGGGAAGTCGCCAAGTGGCTGAGTCGCAACATAGTAACCAACACTGGCGTTGTCATTTACTCGGACAGCCAGGCGGCCATCAATTCTCTGGAGGCAACATCCCTAAATTCACAAACAGCCCTCGACTGCCGCAGATCTCTTAACGAGATGGCTGAGCAGTTTAATATACACCTCATATGGGTGCCTGGGCATAGGGATATCCCGGGGAACTGCAAAGCCGATGAACTTGCTAGGAAAGGGACGACATTACAAATTCTCGAAGAATTTGCATATATTGGTGCGCCACTATCCACGTGCAAGCTTTGGCTTAGGCAAGAGGCAATCAGGCAGTCCAACGAAAGATGGGCAGAAATCGGCACCTGCAGGGTAGCTAGACAAATCTGGCCAAGGTATGACCTGAGAAGGTCAAAATATCTCCTCGCACTAGAGAGGAAACGATTGTCTACGTTAGTACAGGTTCTGACGGGACACTGCTTGATCGGCGAACACGCCAAAAGATTGGGTATTGACTCCAATGACTTCTGCCGAAGCTGTGGAGATGAGGAAGAAGTGGAGAGCATTGAGCACTTGCTTTGCGACTGTCCCGCTTTGAGTAAACGACGACTGGACATACTGGGATCGGCCTTTTTAGGCAGCCTAACAGATCTTTCCAGTACTGATATTCGAACTATCGACAAATTTATATATCAAACAGGTTGGTTTCGATGAGGGGCATTTCAGCCCGTGATAACACTAGGGACCTAAACTGGTCCCTAGTGCCACCTAACCTAAACCTAAAGTACCGAATTGAAAAAACTATGGGCTAATACAAAAGAAACCTTCGAAAAATGTCTTAATGACTTGGACTCTTCCGAAATAAACTTGGTGGATAGTAAATATGACGCGTCATATCAAACTTATATGAATTGTCTGTCCGCAATAAATAGGAAGTTGTCCCTATTCAAACATCGTGCCTTGTCACCTTCCTACCAAGCTGTGGTTGTAGAAAACCCAATAGAGCTCGTTTCACCCCCAGGTTCACATTCGGCTGAATCTATGGCGGATACGTCTGTCCTCTCACGAGCTTCCAGCGCTGTGACGCAGACTCAGACCATTATTCCCAATATCGCTGATTCTGGCGTTAGTCATAATTTGAATTTGCCCCCGTGTGACATTGACGTATTTCAAGGGGATTTTTTGTCGTGGCCTACCTTTCGGGACCTATTTTCGGCGATATATATCAACAATTCGCGTCTTAGTGACATTGAACGACGTTGTCACCTGATCCAAAAAACCAGCGGTGAAGCACGGGAAATAGTTTCGAAATTCCCTCTCACCCACAGGAGCTTCGCTTTGGCCTGGAAAGCATTGAAAGATGCGTATGACAACACACGCATTCTTGTGAGTAATCACCTAAAGCTCCTCTTTGCTCTTCCCGTACTAGACTGCGAGACTAGGTCGGGATTAAAGACAATACAACGGGGAATAAATGGGTGTCTTTCGACAATGGCGGTTTACGACGTTGTGACTGCCCATTGGGATCCCATACTCGTCTTTCTGTGTATCAGTCGTTTGCCGAAAATTACATTAACTCTATGGGAACAGAGTATAAAAAATAAGTCGTCCCTATCCTCCTGGCAGGACTTAGACTCTTTCCTCACGGAAAGAATTCAAACTTTAGTTTGTCTTAGGGATCTAAAGGGTATTGACTCTGAGAAAAAGCCAGCGGTGAAGGACAACAAGTCGCATTCTACGAATGCTTCGAGTCCTCCCCGGTCACCTTCGAACTCGTCTTGTGTGCTTTGTCCCACCCAGAGTCATGTACTGCGTGCCTGTCTTCGTTTCAAGAACCTTTCGGTTAGTGATCGATTTTCGGCTATCAAAAGGCATGGGTGCTGCGTGAACTGTCTATCTCGAGGACATGCAGTCAAAAACTGCAATAGCATACACAATTGTAATACGTGCAACAAACGCCACCACACTCTTTTGCATCGCTCTGTGGGAACTTTTTCGCCACCAGCTACACCTTCGGTTACAGGCCACTCCTTAGAAACTAGTGTCACCACCTCGTCGGTAATTACTCCCACCTCGTCGGTAATTACTCCCTCCCCTTCGTCGATCGTACAACCAACAAGTAGTAGGCAGGTATATCATACCACCCAAGACAGTAATGTGCTCTTGGGGACTGCCATCGTGAATATCGTTCACCAGGGAATTTCGTACCCTGCTCGGGCCCTTATTGATCCCTCTTCCGAGACGTCCATAATTACGGACGGCCTTCGGCAACGACTTGGAATTGCGACGCGTTTTACGAACGCAACTATTTCCGGTGTAAATTGTAATCAACTTGGAAATTCAAGAGGAATTTGTTCTCTTAAAATAACTTCGCCGTTTGATCCATCGTGCTCCCTTGAAACTGAAGCCCTTGTTCTGCCGCTGATTACTGGTAAGTTGCCATCGCCTACAGGTATTACCAACCTCAAATCTTGTCTCGCCAATTTTCGATTGGCTGATTGCCCGGATGATCGCCCAATAGACGTTCTACTTGGTGCTGATTTGTATTCCAAAATTCTTTTGACTGAACCCCCTCAAATTGTTCTCGAGTCACTTCTGGCTCAAAATACCGGTGTTATTTTAACTGGTCCAATTCCATCTAGCATCCTTTTAAACTATTCTACAAACCCAGCAGCGGACTTCTCCCCTGGCAGTAGAATATATAATTCGAACACCAGAAATATTTTGCCATTTTGGAATTTCAATCTTTGGTCCGAGCGCCACACTTGAATTCGAATAGAAATTTATAGCTTTTGATACATTACTTGTCGCATCCTTTCGTTTTGTTTCTGCGTCTCATCGCTAAATTTGGATTTGTTTCGAATCAACTCGATCCAATACATCTCGACATTCGAATTTCTTGGTAATTTTTTGACATTTACCGCCTCGTTTAACGCACTTTGAATTTATCTAAACTTTAATTATCACTAGACGCTTTCGTGATCGGGTTTATACGGCTCGAATCTTTTTGAATTAATCGCCCACAAATAATATCGTACCCATTGGTTTTTTTCGGAGTCTATATAAGCTCAAATTCTTTTTGAAATCGCAACTAACTATATTCGAATCACCTCGTATATCTTAATTTTTGTTCGAATCATTAATATAATTTTGAAATTGAATTGAACTGTTAAAAGCTCACTAGGAAACTGAATTTACGTTCCTTCCTTATTTACTAACCAAATATGTACTAGTTTTAGTTGTATATACATTCGCGGGGTTCCCTAATGGCCCTTTCGTTTCGCGGGGTTCCCTAATGGCCCTTTCGTTTCGCGGGGTTCCCTAATGGCCATTTTCGTTCATCAGGGAGGCGCCTAGTGGCCCTTTCGGTCCGCGGGGTTCCCTAATGACCCTTTCGTTTTAGTTGCAGCATCCCCTCGATGTTGCAAGGTGGCCGGAATGTTTAAGTACGATTTTACTGAATTTTGTTGATATCATTAATTTCTCTAGGTGCATAAATTGGCACATTTGTCGTACGTTAACGCTCGTTGAAACCTGCCTACTCCTCGTTACCACATCCTTGCAATATTTGATTTGCAGATTTCAACGAGTAAGTATTTGTTTTTCTTTGACACTTGCTCCGCCACCTCTCTCCATCTTGGACTTTCGTTCGGTACGCATTACATATCGCTAAGTACATCTTGCTTTACATACATAAACAAAGGTAATCTTCGTTACCCATATTACTAAATAAAGCTACGCTTTACTAGTATCGAAAAAACTAAACTCTTGTGTTTTATTTATTTTCTACTTTGCCCATTGCATTTCTGCATCGCCGCCTTTGCCAACACCGGTCACTACGTGAACACAAACACATCGATCCCCCCACTCCTGAGCTATCGTTGTTCTTGTAATTGGTTATTGGAGTTTGTCATAGAAGGGACTTCGTCGATTCGCCTGCCCTTACCTCCCTTGCTGGCAAACTCCCACAGTACCTTTGTGGGAGAGGCTGTTAACTTTTGTGCAAAATGGTGCATTTGTGTGGGAGGTACCAAAAGGGGCGCGGCAATAACGCCCATTTTTCAATGGACTGTAGGCACTATAAAAACATTACGCTGTACAAAATTTCAAGTATTTCTAAACACTGGTATTAATGTTATAAGCTTTTAACTTTTAGTGCAAAATGGTGCATTTGTGTGGGAGGTACCAAAAGGGGCGTGGCAATTTCGCCCATTTTCCTCGAGTTGATAGCGACTAACAAACTAATACTATGTGTGGAATTTCAGAAGATTCGAATACGTATAATAGCAGTTATTAAAGAATCAATATTTCACAACATTTTAACCCTTTGTGGGGGAGGTACCAGAAGGAGTGGACCAATATGGCCCATCTTCGAACTTAGCCGGAGATAGAAAAAAATTTTACCACATAAGAAATTTGAAGTCAATCGGTTACTCCTTTCGAGAGTTATCGTGCGCACAAGCCAGCAGACAGACAGACAGACGGACGGACATTGCTCATTCGACTTAAAATGACCCAAAACGGATTTCCGCCGAACATACTTGGGGTCTTAGGTCACTCCTTCGATGTGTTACACTTTTTTCCGTAGCAAATGATATATACCCTCGTCACACTAAAGTGAGGGTATAATTAATAATTGTGGTTGGCAACTAATTTTAAAAAGTCGGAATAACTCTTTGCAACCAATAAGTGGAGGTGGTAGCAAATATGTTTTTTTTTATTAACTTGCTACTACTAATTACACTGTGTGTGCAAAATGCACTTTAAAAATGTATCCTCGATTAAAATAATTTACCTGCATAATGTCGACACGCTAAATCGAATGGCATTAACAGTTTTTTTATGTAGCCACAAATTTTGCTGGGTAAACACAGAGGTTAGTCAATTCAAACACAATTTTAGGTTTTTTAAATATATATTATTATAAGTTTGCTGGTTAAAGGAACGGTTAGTAAATTCAGGAACTTTTTTAGTATAGAAAGCTTCGGAAAAGAAATTCCATGTCAAAGAACGAAACAAAGGAGACACTGCAAGAATTATTTCATTCAAGACACACATTTCATTTCAAGACACACAAAACTCAATGCATTACCAATAATTACGATAAATTTAAAAATCCTTTTGATTGCCATAAAAGTGTTGAATACATCAACCAAAAAATGTGGGAGAAATTCTTCTTGAAGTGTCTCCTTTCATTCATTCTTTGACATGGAACATCTATTTTGAAGTTTTCTATACTAAATTTTAGTTTAAATTTACTAACCTCTTTGTTTACCCAGCAAACTTTGTGGCTATATACCTCAAAAACGCGATGCCACAGAAAAAACGTCTAATGTCATTCGAATTAGCGGGTTAAAATTAGGCGGAGTACGGTTTTTTCATCGACGATACATTTTTGTGCACACACGGTGTTATTAATTACTCAACCAATAACATATTCGCATCGCCATCAATCTATTGGTTACCGTAATTACATACAAAAACAAGTAAGAAAGTTCAGTCGGGTAAAACGATTTATGAATCCCCTCACCTTGAGTCTTGAGTGATTAATTAACTAATACTATGTGTAGAATTTCAGAGGATTCAAATAAGTAGTATAGAAGTTATTAAATAATCAATATTTCACTAAATGTTAACCCTTTGTGGAAGGAGTGGACCAATATGGCCCATCTTCGAACTTAGCCGGAGATAGAAGAAAATATTACCACATACCCAATTTGAAGTCAATCGGTTACTCCTTTCGAGAGTTATCGTGCACACCAGCCAGCAGACAGACAGACGGACGGACATTGCTCATTCGACTTAAAATGACCCAAAACTGATATCCGCCGAACATACTTAGGGTCTTAGGCCACTCCTTCGATGTGTTACACTTTTGGCTCGTAGCAAATGATATATACCCTCCTCTCTAAGGTGAGGGGATAAATATAGAACATTTCATATATTTGGGAAATACAAACGAAAATTATATTGCTGCAACAATTTCGTATACAAATTATTTAAAATTGATGAAATATAAACTTGGATGGACCGAAAGTGTTACTGCAAAGGATTATATATCGATATCTTATAAATTTATTTATTTATTTCATCTAAATATAGAACATTTCATATATTTGGGAAATACAAACGAAAATTATATTGCTGCAACAATTTCGTATACAAATTATTTAAAATTGATGAAATATAAACTTGGATGGACCGAAAGTGTTACTGCAAAGGATTATTTATCGATATCTTATAAATTTATTTATTTATTTCATCTAAACAGACCTAAAAAACAAGATATAATAGAGCATTTCCATGTTAAGTGATCACAGTATGCAAATTATTTTGCAAAAAAAATTTTTTTTTATTTTATATGAATTACAATACAAAGTAAATTTATATTCTAATTTTATGGTCCAGGGAAAGGCCGGGTTACAAAGACCATATGGCTAAATGTTTGCAGCGACAGACCAGAGCCTCTGGTGGGAATTGAACCCACGACCCCCAAACTCATAGGCAAGTACGCTACCAACTCGCCTACTGTGGCGCTCTGCAAAAAAATAAAAAACAGACCTGCTATGAAGATTTTAAAATTTTCGAAATTGTCAATTTTGAGGAATACTGGGTTTATTAAAAAAATTATATCTTTTTATCGGTAAAAGCTATCAATATGGGACGTTTTGCAAAATGTTAGTAATTATTTGCACTCTTAATGATAAATAGAAAATGTATTTAAAAAAATATTTTTTCTAATTTTTTTTTAAAAATATTTATTAAAATTATTTTTTTTAAAAAAATCCCCTTCTTATTTTTAAATTTTATTTTTTGTATTTTAGGCCAAATTGTCCTCTTCAATATTTTTTTTAAAAAAATCCCCTTCTTATTTTTAAATTTTATTTTTTGTATTTTAGGCCAAATTGTCCTCTTCAATACAGCCAAGTTCCACGATGGCCTTTTTGTCTTTCTCGAGAAATAATTAAATCTTTACGACAGGTTTGTCCCAGTATTTTCTAAAACGCTCAAAAAATTGAAACGCAAAAAATTGTCATTCATCACTTTTGAGTAACACACAATAGTTGTGTAATGACGCCAACAGATCTGTACCAAATGGAAACAAATTCTAAAAATTTCCTTAAGGTCGCGCAAGGACGATCTTTGCAAAAAGATAAAATTTTTACTTTTTTCATAGCTTTTCCTTAAAGACGTGATTAATGTTGAAGTTGGGTGTTGTAATTGATGCTAATGCTGTATTAGGCATTAGAGTACATTGTAAAAAGGTTTTAGGGTAATAGGACATGGCCTTCTACTTTTTCTGCAACGTTGAATTTAAAAATTTTAAATTAGGTTAGGTTAGGTTGAAAGGGACACCCGTCAGAATACAACTGACGAGTTCACTTGGGGCCGAGAATTTGGTCCATTGTGTTTCCCGTGAGCAGAATAGAAGAAATAGTTGGAGGTTGGCAGACTAGGAGGAGAGAGAGAAGGTTTAGGAAGAGGGAGAGATGATCTAGTAACTCGTGTTATCATTTGTCTTTGTGGCTTTACTAAACCAGAGAGATTTTCTGTTGAATTTGAGAAGGGGTTTGAGCGGAGCATCTGCTAGGTCGTCTAGGTTTTCGAAGAGCCTGTGCCCTAAATAGGCCAAACGGTACTCTTGCAGTCCTTTGCATGAGCATAGCAAGTGCTGTACTGACTCCTCCTCTTCTTCATCCAAGCAGCTTCTACAGAAGTCTTCGTAAGGAAGCTTCATGCGTGCAGCCATATTGCCTACCACGCAGTGCCCTGTGAGGATGCTAAGTGTGTTCTTCCTGAAGGACAGCAATTCTTTGGTACAGGTCACATCAATGGATGACCTCGATCTGGTTAGTGCTGCTCCCCGTTCGTCGATTTAGTTTTTAAGTTCCACGAACAGAATTTCCACGTCCAGAGTCGCGGTTACATTTCGCGCACCGCGCATCCTGGCACATTCGTCTGCTAATTCGTTGCCCTGTATGTTGCTATGTCCTGGCACCCAGCAGAGCGTGATTTCGTGCAGCTGAATGTGGGTTAAGGCTAGAAAGCAGTCCATCGTTCAGCGTGATTTGATAGTTCTAGAGCCCAAGGCCTTGAGAGCTGCCATACTGTCGACGTAGATCTTGAATTTTTTCGGAGAAATATCCCGTTCCAAAATCTGTTTCGCGGCAATGTTAATGGCATAGATCTCTGCCTGGAAGACCGTGCATTCATCTGGGAGTCTGGTAGAGATTCTGAGATTAGGGGTATCGGGATATACTCCTGATCCCGTGCCCGTCTCCATTTTCGATCCTTCCGTGAAGATTGAGATCTCATCGTCCTCTATGACGCTATTTGATGCCCAATCTTCACGGCTAGGAATCGTTACATTAAAATTTTTACATCGAATTGTTCTTGGTGCCAAGTAGTCCTTTGGCCTATTGGTTTTGTCTGTTATGCCCATGCTTTCCAGGATTGAGCCATGTCCGTGTGTGGTATTGATGGCTATTCCTGATTCCCTTAGCCGAAGGGTGACTTTCGCAGCGGTACACTTTATGTATATATCGATTGGTTGAAGGTTCAGCATCGCCTCTAGTGCCATTTGTGGAGCAGATCTGAGGGCGCTAGTTATCCCGACGCAAATCAGTCTTTGCACTTTGGCGAGAGATGTGATTTCTTCATTACCGATTTCCATCATACAACTGATCCGTAAGTCAGTATCGGTCTTATGATCGATGTATACATCCAGTGTATCATTTTCGGTTGCAAACCCCATTTGCGTCCAAACATTTTCTTGCAGGCATAGAGGGCGCATAACGCTTTCTTTCCCATTTCCTCCAAATTCCTTTTTCAGGACAGCTGGGAGTCTAGGGTGATGCCTAGGTACTTAGCTTCTTTCGATAGTTCAAGTACCTTTCCTTGTAGTGTAGGGAGCTGATAGTTCGGAATTTTATTTCTTCTAGTAAAGAGGACTAGTTCCGTCTTCGCTGGGTTAACTCCTAGTCTACTTTTTTCTGCCCAACGTCGCTGACCGTATGCATAAATTTGCATCTAATCAAAATCACGACGTCGCGTCGTCTGCATACGCTATGATTTTAATTCCTGTATTGCCGAGATCCATTAGGATTTCGTTTATCACTAAATTCCATAATATCGGTGAGACCACTCCACCTTGTGGAGTACCTCTCGTAACACGCTATCTTGCCGAACCATTGCCCATGGTTGAGTTTATGATTCTGCTTTTGAGCATATTACCTGTCCACTTGGTTATGCCTGGGTGTAAGCCCATGCTGTCAAGTGCGTTGAGTATTGATGCTATTTTAACATTATTAAAAGCGCCCTCCACATTGAGGAATGCCGCCATGGTGTAATCTTTGTAATGAAGGGAGTCCTCGATAAATCCTACCACTTCATGTAAGGCCGTTTCCACAGATTTACCTTTCAGGTAGGCGTGTTGTGCCGTACTGAAGTTGTTTGGTGTCAGTTTTCCCCTCACGTTTAGATCAACTAGTCTTTCCACGTTTTTCAGCAGAAACGATGATAGACTGATTGGTCTATAGTCCTTTGTCGTACTGTGGTTTATTTTTCCCGCCTTGGGGATAAAGACCACTTTGACTTCTCTCCATGCCTTGGGTGAAGTAAGTAAGAAAAACATGATATTATTTGGTCCATGGCATCGAAACCAAAGTATTTTTTATGTAGCCATAAGCAGAGATTCAAACCTTTTATCCGGTACCAACTTCGCTAAAATCTGTGCAGAAAAAGTAGAAGGCCATGTCCTATTACCCTAAAACCTTTTTACAATGTACTCCAATGCCTAATACAGCATTAGCATCAATTACAACACCCAACTTCAACATTAATCACGTCTTTAAGGAAAAGCTATGAAAAAGTAAAAATTTTATCTTTTTGCTAAGATCGTCCTTGCGCAGATCTGTTTGGTACAGATCTGTTGGCGTCATTACACAACTTTTGTGTGTTACTCAAAAGTGATGAATGACAATTTCCCAGTCATCATTTTGTGAAAGTAATACAGCCTGTTTCTGTAACTTAAAAATTAGCTTTCGTTCGCCTGCCAGACGACAAACAGCTGATTTGGGTTTCACTAACTACCATCACAACGAGCAGTCGTACGATAATAAACTCGTACGAAAACGTAATCATTTCAGTGCAAATTTTGGTTTCTCTATCTCTCTTTGCTGTCATCTCGGCGAACACAAATGTCAAATCGAGTCACATTATTTTATTTGTCGACTGATAGGAACAATGACAAAATAAACATTATTAAAAGCAAAAAATAAGTAGATATTAATATAATTATGGTAAAAACAATTAAATAATAATAAAATTGTGTACATATGTAAGCATAAAGAAGTCAATATTGGTTGCTCGCTAAGATGGAAAAAAATTATCAGTGCACAATGAGAGAGACGGGAGAGAGAGAGAAATAAATGAGAGTCTTGGTGTAGCTCAACTGAGCACCCAGGGTTGCTTTTTTGGCCACGGCTAGTGTAAATAGTACAGAGATGTATTTGCTAAGGTCGACCATACACAAATGTGTGCTTTTTTAGACCGGAAGATGTGAAATTATTGATCTTGTAATTACATTATTTTCCAATTGGTAAATTGCTAACGTCATTGACGTAAGGCCAGGCGAACGAACGATAGAACATTAGAGAAACCAAATTCCTGACGAAAGTGAGTGACTGGTTTTCGGTCGCAGAGACTATCTTTAGAAATACAGAAACAGGCCGTTAATCATATTCGGGTTCTTTTCGACTCCACTGCGCGATTAAAATAATCCTAAATGCGCTCATTTTCTGATCATAAAAGAATGTTTTGTCGGGAGAAAATGGAACCCAACCAGCGAATCATCTTTAAGAGTCTATTATAAGCCGATTTTCTGCTCATTTTCGAGTCATTTCTCAGTTGTACTTATGATCATTTTCGAGTCATTTCTCAGTCGTATTTAGTATCATTTACGAGTCCTTTTCGAGTCAGTTTTAATTCGTATTTTCAACCATCTGCGAGCCTTTTCCGAGTAATTTTTAAGCCGTATTTATAATTCTTTGCGCTTATTAATATTAAAATAAATTTATTACATAAAAAAAATAAAATGAAGAAAGTAAATAATAAAATGAAAAAATCCCATATGGTCCAGGTGACTTGAAGGGCTCAAAGCTATTAATAGCCCAGCTTATTCTGGATCTCTCAGTCAAGAAGCTAGCGACGCTCGCAATCCACTCGCACTCTTGTTGGTCCTGCTGATCCTCGGGTTCTGTTACAGAGTTCCCCGGGAAATGTGTGTCGAGCAGTACATTGAGCGACTGCGGGGTTTAGTTTTACCCTTGTACCTTGTTTTTGGACGGGCTTCTTCAAGGGATCTATTGAATGATATGGTGATATGATCGACCAGATCATATCACCATTCGTACGGAATTTTAGAGTTGAGGACTTTCTTGAAATTCTTCTCATACAGGTGCCACTTTGTCTTCCTTACATTTTTGTGGACGGCAGGTTTAGGCGCTTTTTCCGCGAGTTTGAACTCAATATAATGGTGATCTGAGAATGAGTGGTCGTCCAGTACATTCCACCCAATTATTTTGTCTGACAGCCGGTCAGTAGCAAACGCTACGTCGAGTACTTCTTGTCTGTCTTTTATTGTAAAGGTCGGTTTATTACCTATGTTACAAATACTAAGGTTGTTAGTAAGAATAAAGTCAAGAAGCGAATCACCCCTATTGTTTATATCCGTACTACCCCAGATAGTATGATGAGCGTTCGTGTCTGCGCCAATAATCGAGCTCGTCAGACGTTGCTTTTTCTACTACTTCCCTGAATAGAGCAGTCGGTACTACAGATTCATAAGGCAATTAGCTGGAGACCACCCAATATATGCGATTAGCGATCTCCAGGCTAGCAGCCGTTTGGTCTTTACCACTTAAATTAGTCAGGAGAAAGATACTTAGATCTTTCCTGGCCAAAATGCAAGTTCTTGGAGTGCCTTCACAGTTGGCCACAAGCAGTTTAAAGTTAGGTGTCCCAATACCGCACACCCTTCCTCCCACTACGTAGGGCTCCTGTATCAGGACGATGTCTACTGTGGACAGGCGCAGCAATAGAGCCGCTGAGGCTGCTTTAGCGTGATGGAGGTTAATCTGTAGAATTCTTACCATCATTGGTAATTAACACATTAACATCCACCCCGACAAGGGTGTTATCGAACTCTTCGTCCGTATCGTCGAGAAGCATGTCCCCGCCAGATGCGTCAAAGAGTCCGGAGACTCCCCTCAGCCTCTCTGTGTCCGAAGTAGAGCTTTTGTCCTCAGAGAAGGACGTTACAGATCTTCTGTTAGAGTTGGAGTCACCCGAAATAATAGGCGTGGGTACCTCCGCACTTCCAGAAAGTGCCACGGTGGACGACTCCCCTTTTGCAGTGGGAGCTATATCCTGCTTGTATATCTTCAAGACTATAGTCTCAAAGCCATATTGTAGGGTTGCACTCGCACTTTGTATATGGGAGGTGGATTCAGCGTTTAGGATAAGATTGACCTGCCGCTTTTTACCATCCGCCTCACCCACCTTGCTGATTCTCCAATTATGGGCCGGCAGACCAGGATTGGAATCTTTTATTATTTCTAAGATGTCAGCCGGGTTGGAGGGCTCTTCTGTAACCCAGGTGATGGCTCTAGGGTGACTAGGGATGTTGTTTTTTCGACAACATCCAACTGGGCACCCGGCCACACCTCACCCGCTCGACTTATACAGGTCTACTGATCTGGCATCACCGAAATATAAGAGCTTTACTCTCCCCTGATGCCATCCTGCATCGTTGCAGATTGGTGGTTTGCCCGGCATTTCTCTACGGACATCGAGGTAATGAGCCATAATGGCTGATTGTACATGACTCCATTTGTCCTTGAGGGTGGATCCATCCTCACTTCTGTCTATAACAGCCATCACTAGACTCTCCTTCGCCACTTCATTGAAGGGCTTGGTGAGTGTCCTGTTGATGGTGACATTAGGGCCTCTTGCCTTTTTCGAAGGCAGGGGTTCATCAGGTGATCTGATTCGTTTTACTTTATTAGCCGTTAACACAGCTGAATTTGTGGCTCTTTCAGCCGACTCATTGGCCTTAGAAGCATCTATGACGCCTTTAGCCCAGGTAAGTGACTCTTTTTGTTTTTCGGTAAGAGCCGAAACCTCAACAGCCTCCAACTTCGTCAAAACTCTGAGCGCTATCCGTTGCTCATTGTGCTTCCGTGTTGACGGTCGGACATGACGTTTTCCCCTCACCGCACCACCTGTTGTGAGTACTTGGGGGAGATTTTCACCATTTTTGGTGTGGTCGGCTTTGGCCAAGACCAACGGACGGACAGTCGGACGATTGGGGAACCGCGCTCCATCGGAACACGAAGGCATCCCCGTCAAGAGAATTTATTTTTATTTTGTCTGTATTATACTGTAATAGGTACTACGATGTAGGCCTTACGGACTTTGTACAGATTTTTGCTATTGCGTAATAGGTACTGGTAACTATCCGCTATGTGATAAACACGTCAGTTCACTGCGAATGATCAGTAACGAATTTATTACTGCTATTATATTATACTAATCGACCCGGTCCGCTTCGTTACCCCATCACGTAGACTACCACCAAATCAATATACACAAAATTACATCACTCTCGCTAACAAATTGTTCAAGATATCTCCATTTCAAAACATGGATCACGTGGGTGGGGCCACGCCCAATGGTCCGATCCCGCCCACTTTTGCACAAATCACGTAGACTGGCACCAGATACATATACACAAAATTACAGCACCCTCGCTGACAAATTGTGCAATTTATCTCAATTTAAAAATTTGGCTCATATGGGCGGGGCCACGCCCGTTGATCCGATCCCGCCCATTTTTGGACCAAACACGTAGATTCGCATATACTTCCCAGAAAGCCCAGGACTGATGACCCAAGTCACAATCATAGATAGTAACAACAGGAATCTCGTTAATCCATTCTTAGGTGCGGACGGTATGAATATCTCAGAAAATCATAACTCCAAATTGGTTTAAATGGGAGGGGCCACGCCCCCTCAATCCTGATCTAATATAGCCCATCTCTCCCGCTAGGCTTATCTGAAAATTTCATCAAAATCAGTCCAGCTGTTTTGGAGTGCATGCGTAACATACACACACACATCCATTTTTATAAAGGGTCCGCCATCTAACGTTTTTTTTCAACTAGTGCTTATTTCGTGAATGGTAACACTTAGCTCATGTCTGATTTGACAGATAATTAGTTTTATCCTTCCGATGAACGGAAGTGGGCCTGCGATCGACTTACAGAAGATGCCGATTTTGCCAAAAAAAATCATATTTTCAGATAAAGCTCTCCTCATTTTGATTTTGGCGGGTATGTAAGTAATAATATTTTCCATTATTAACCGGAAGGATTGTACTTTCAAATAAAAAAAGAAATTTGAGAAAATATTCAATAGTTTTTTTTTATAGCATTTTCAAAAAAAAGTTATTTGGCGGACCATTTATATATAGATATACATAGATTGAATTTATTCAACTAAGGTTGGTGTGCAAATTTTGAAATATTCACATAAGTTATCAAGAAGCATATTAAAGTTCTCATTTTAACTATACGGAGCACCATTAATACGCAAATCACATGAGACGGAAAATACGTTTACTGCATAGACCACCGTTTCACCTTCATTTAATCTTACATTTATGTTGTTTATTTAATTTTTTAATTCAGATACTTTGCTCTTAAAGCGTTGTAAAATTTTCTTTTCCCTCTCTTTTATCATAAGAGATAAATTCTCAAATTGTTTCATTAATTTTTGCTCCATTATTTGCAATAGTTTGGGAGAAAATCCATATTCAGATAATTGAGGAATTCGAGAGAGTTTAGGATTTTGAGCGAGGGCGATAACGCGATTATTTGGTGTTTTCGGCATTGTTTTGTTATTTATTTAAGTCGTTGTTTCAAAAATTATTTGTTAGGGTTCCCTATTGCTCTCTATTGTTGTTATAGGTGTTGTAATTGCACTGAATGATTTTTTTTAAATATCTTTTGTTGGACTGTGAACTTTTGTGACGGATGGTATTTTTGTAGATAGTTAAGCAGAATCCTTGCACATTCGTTTATTTAAATGTGTTTTTTGTGATAGTTTCATTCAAACTCTTTTTTCAAAATAAAAATATATTTAAATATTTGTGATTTTTCTTTAGAAATAGTGAAAAATATGAGAGCTTTTAAAAACAAGTCTGCACTCTTAAGCGACTACTGTGCATTCCATAGATGCATATGAAAATTATGGTGAGGAGGTGAACTTCTCGTTATATTTCCGGAATTCATTATTAAAATTTAGCTGTGAATTGGAAACTTACCAGAAATCCAAAACAGTAAGTAATAACATATTAATGTGAATGAATTTCTAGAAAAGAGGAGAGCTAGCAGCATTGGATTCTGCTGTTCCAAATAGGTATTCAAAAGGTTACTTTTTATACACTTACGCTGATATACTCCTACGCTTGCAGGACCATATTCAAAATGATACGGAATTTTATCGAAAAGTCGTCTTGAGTGCGAAGCACATTTTCCCCTCAGATGGTACATTAACAAACATAATTATCGCATTTGGGGCACAATCGATTGAAGACCTCAAAGATGGAATTCGTGCAGTTTTCGGCGACATACATCCGCAAATGTGCGAATTGAGGGAAGAAACTAATATGGTCATATAAGCCTAGCCGTGGCGACCATTTAACTGATACTGTTTTCTATTATTATTGGCATACCCTCACCTCTAATAGGAATAACAAATACTCGTTTTCTAAGTATCAATATTATTGGAAGACCCTTTATTAAAAAACAAAATAAATAATGAAAAACATCATAGTTCAAATAAGGAAAGACAGAAAGTCGGGCGGGCCGACTATATAATACCCCACACCTCCCTAACAGTACGAAAAAGGGTATTGTGGTAATAATATGGAATAATTGGTTTCGTAAATAGCTACACCTGCTCATCAAGACTTATTCCAAGGAGGAGCTGAAGGTGTTGATAACAATAACCTTGATCTGAAAGATCAATGCACAATTTGCTTTCATAGATCAAGAATCGGATCAAGAATTAAGAAACTTCTTTCTGCCAAATGTTGTAATGAGCAAAGCGTTTTGATACCAAATCGGGAGGCACATATACGGGTGGCTGATATGTATTGCAACCAACTTCAGGTTGCTATCATTTCTAAACCGCTAGTCTGATAGCTGACAGATTTATTTCAGTGACAGTTCATTTTATTGTTTACAAGCTTACAAAAGCATTTTCATCTATTGCATTCAGAAAAAAAGTTATTCGTGATGGAATTCAAGCGTGATAGTGTGATTGCTTTATTTGGGTGGAAAAACACAAGTGGCTATCGTTAGAGCCCTCCAGCATTTAAATGTGAATAAATCTTTTGTTTCTCGTACCATTGCTCGTTACCGTGATACTGGCAGTGTTGCATCGCGTCCAAAAAGTGGACGAAAAAAACGGTAACAACACCAGAAATGATCCGAAAAGTGAAGGCCAGATTTGATCGAAATCCACGCCGCAGTGGTAGAAAAATTGATCGTGAGTTGAACATATCGCGAGAACGGATACAACACATATTAAAAAATTTGCTTGGACTAAAGCCATTGAAGTTCCAAAAAGTGCAAGAGCTCACCGATGCACAAAAAAAGTTGGACTGGAAAGAGGCAAGGAGTTGCTTCGCTTGCACGAAAGTTACCGAATTTGGTTTTCTCCGATGAGAAGCCATTCCAAATTGAGCAGTTTGTGAACAAACTAAATGATCGGGTTTACTTGCCAAAGAGGTCAGCTGAAAATGTACACCTTCGATTGGCCACCAGAACTCAAGCGCCGCCGATGGTAATGGTGTGGGCCGCCGTAACGGCCGATGGTCGCTCCCCGCTCGTTTTCATCGACCATGGGGTTAAAATAAATGCCGAATATTATCGGGAAAATGTCCTAATGAGAGTATTGAAGCCCTGGGCAGACAAACATTTCGGCCGCAGACCCTGGACATTCCAACAGAACTCAGCACCATCGCACTCAGGACGCGTCAACCAAGAATGGCTTAAAAAGGAGGTTCCTCGCTTCATTTCTACCGCACAATGGCCACCAAGATCTCCGGATCTCAATCCGTTGGACTTTTGCGCCTGGGGCATTTTAGAGAGTAAGGTTCGCACTAAAAAATACCAAAGTATCGATCATCTCTAGACGGCGCTTCGCCGGGAATGGGCCAAAATACCGCACGAATTATGGCAAAATACTGCCATAGTTCGTGCCTAAGGTGGCCAATTCGAACAAATCTAAACTGTTTCTAAAATGTTATGTTATTTCCGACATTTTTGCTTTTGAACAATAAAATTTAAAAAAAATTAAAAAAATATAGCGCTTTACTTTGTTGCGTTACATAGCAGCCACCCTGTATATGAGGTATGTTCAAAAAATATCGTTTGTATTTTTTCAAAAAGTATTTATTTACTTTCCTTCAAAGTAATTCCCCTCGGATATAATACACTTCTGCCAAAGTTTTTTTCCAACCGTCGAAGCACTTCAAATAATCATTTTTTGTGATCTTGTTCAGCTCCTCCTTCGATGCCGTCTTTATCTCCTCAATCGTGGCGTAGCGTCGTCCTTTCATGGGCCTTTTCAATTTTTTGAACAGAAAATAGTCGCAGGGGGCTAGGTCAGGGGAATACTGTGTTGTTTTTGGCCAAATATTCGCGCACAAGCAACGATGTGAGTGCCGGAGCGTTATCATGGTGCAAAAGCCAGTTTTTGTTCTTCCGGGCGTTTTTGGCGGACTTGCAGGTAATATTCTTTATTGACCGTACTACCCTGTGGCAAGAACTCATAATGCACCACGCCCCTGCAATCAAAGAAAACTGTGAGCAAAACCTTTACGTTCGACAGAACTTGGCGCGCTTTTTTCGGTCTTGGTTCATGCGGCAGCTTCCATTGGGATGATTAGTTTAGTTTCAACGTCGTAACCATAAACCCATGATTCGTCACCAGTTATGGCCCTCTGGAGCAAATTTGGACCGAGTTCAACATCTCCTGAGCAATGTTAACGCGATGCTGTTTTTGGTCCAAATTGAGCTATTTTGGCACGAATTTAGCGGCGACCCGACTCATGCCCAAATTATTGGTTAAAATCGAATGGCACGAGCCAATCAATATGTTTAGATCCTCAGTAACTTCTCTAATGGTAATTCGTCGATTGGCCAATATTATTTTATTCACTTTATCAATGTTTTCGTCTGTTGTTGACGTGCTCGGGCGTCCGGCACGCTGTTCGTCCTTCGCATCTTCTCGGCCCTCTAAGAACATTTTGTACCACCGATAATCGTTGCTTTGGTCCAAGGTAGCTTCACCATATGTCACAGCCAACATTCGGAATGCGTCAGCGCACTTTATTTTGTTTTTCACACAAAATTTGATGCAGATTCTTTGATCCATTTTCTGAAATAGATAAAAATCGAAGACAAGTTAAAAACATCCAAGCACAACAGCTGTCAAAAATTAACTAAACATTCAAAAAGGCCGACCTTGTCAGTATAAGTAAGGGACATGAGTACCAACATAACGCTACAAAAATATCAAAAATCAAATACACGTAGCCCGCGGAAATTAAAAATTCGCGATATTTGTCGTACATACTACGTATTGGGGCTATATCTAAATCTGAGCCGATATCTCCCCAAATTTGGCAGAGTTCTTTTATGATCTGATCTTTTATGTGCTGATCGGATATAAATTACAGTTTCTACGCCGCTTACATGTAAAATCGGGGGTAACATATATGTGGGGGCTATATCTTAATCTAAACAGATTTTCCCCAAATTTGGCAGTATTCCTTAATGACATCAGAAACCTCTTTCTGCACAATTTCAAACTGATCCTCTAATTTAGTATTTATTTATAATTTAGATTCCTATAATTTAGTACTGCCTCTAAGTGTATCAAGAGACTTGTCAATTTTTACACACATCGCATATAAACCAAATCGGATTTTAACCAAATTTAATAGGGATCGCTCTTGGACCAAATGATTTTTAATTTTTCATGCGATTGGAACCAAACTATTCATTTAGACGTTTTATCTTTCAAATATATTTTTTACATATTTTCGATATGCACTAAAATTTTCTATGTTTGAACTATAAAACGTCTAAAAGGAAATTTTGTTTCCAATCGGATGACAAATTAAAATATGTAAAAATCCGATGTTTACCGATAACTAGCGGGGACAACCAATATTCTCATTACCGATATATGCTGTAGAACAATCTGTGTCTGTTGCTTCAACAGAAAATTTCAATTGAACCTACCTCACTGGCAAATAGCGCAACCAAAACCGAAACATAGACTGGAAAAAATCGGTTGAAAAAAAACTCTGTTGAGGCATCCAATCTATTTTCTGTGTGTACAACCATTAACACTAACTAGGCCCATCGTATGCCCATAATTTGATGTTGCCCCCTCAGATATGGTCTCATTTTATTTAGCTTCCATATGCCATAGAAGAAACCACAAATACTAACCGATTAGGTTGAAACTTTGGATTCATGTTACAATTTGTGTTTAGGTTACCTAAAACTGTTCACCGGATCAACTATTGGTATTTTGGTATTGCCTCAAACCGATATGATTAATTTACACCTTAGAAACCACAAATATCAACATATTTGACTGAAATTAGTCAATGGAATTAGTCGAGTAACTGATCTCACTGTTTCACATTCTTGTATAATCCCTACCCTATTTGACTCCCCACACATGAAGAATCAGTTTCGTCAATATATCTTCATACTGGTGACGAAAAGTTTCGTACATGCGATGTTTTTGTACGTAAATAGAACGAACACGATCAACAACCCATGTTTTTGGTGATTTCGAAATTCATCGAGGGAAAGATAAGGTTTCATTCCTACGACGAAAAGATTTATTTGACCATTTTGCTGAAAATATGATAAAACGAAGCAATCAATTTATAGTTTGTACTCAATTGTACTGTTCTATATGCGTTCTGGTTACCTTAGTTAAATGATTTGTTGTAAAATTTTAATTTAAAAAATTAAATTAAATGGTGATAATGAATGGGACGTGGGGATGAATGGGATTCGTCGTGGTGATGAATGGAATTCGTCTGTTGGCAAATACATTACTTGATAAGATTATTTTTGATTTAAAATATCAGAAGTAATGAATACTTCTCGTTCGTTTGCTTTAAGCCTTTCCTGATAAGAACTGCGTTTCGAACCGAATAACCACAACTGAACCTGGCAAAGCAGTCAACTAATTTTATTTTCAATACTGTTTTTAATGATCTAAAACCAGAAGAAGTTTATTGAAATTGTTAAAATTTGAATAGTCGGGGGCATGAATTCGTCGTGGTGATGAATGGAGTTCGTCGTGCTGATGAATGGAGTTCGTCGTGCTGATGAATGAGATTCGTCGTTATGATGAATGGTATTCGTCGTGGTGATGAATGGGATTCGTCTGTTGGCAAATACATTACTTGATAAGATTATTTTTGATTTAAAATATCAGAAGTAATGAATACTTCTCGTCCGTTTGCTTTAAGCCTTTCCTGATAAGAACTGCGTTTCGAACCGAATAATCACAACTGAACCTGGCAAAGCAGCAACATCAAAGCAACAAATTCATCAAGAGGATTATTCAGACTTGACGAAAAAATATTCGTGATGATGTACAAATTCATCGTCATGACGAAGCTTTTCAGTGTAGCGCTTTTGAACCACCAAATTTCTACCAATTGGACTTATTTTACCTAAAGCCTTCGTACGAATAATGTCATCATATGCCATTTCGGGGGCAAAAATTGTCATTACCTATTTTCTGTCAAAGTCAGAAAGACAAACAGGCCTAAGCCAATTTTTTTTAAATTGAGATATTCTACAGAGATTGTTAGCGAGAGTGTTGCAATTTTGTGTAAATATATCTTGTGGCAGTCTACGTGATTTTTCCAAAAATTGGCGGGATCGGACCAATGGGCGTGGCGCCGCTCATATAACCCAAATTGAGATATCTTGCACAATTTGGCGTGATCGGACTAATTCAGATATCATGCACAATTTGTTAGCTAAAGTGCTGTAATTTTGTGCATGTTTCTGGTGGCAGTCTACGTGATTGGTCCAAAAATGGGTGTGATCGGAGTAATTCAGATCGTCGCAAATCGCCGTCTTTTCATTGGTCTCAAAAAATCACGAACATGCCACGGTTTTTTTGTTAAAAATTCTGCAATTTTGGGATGAACTTCCCCAGTAAAACATTTTCCGAAATAGCTATCGAGTAGGGAATTAAGCAGATTTGTGCGTACTAATTCCCCACTCGATTCACTAACCGATTCTTTTTATAAAGGGATGAGACTTCTGCATGGATCTTCCAGGACGATCGTCGTCTCCCCGACCTTCCGTGAAAAGCTAGTACCACGGGAGTGATTTTTAAAAATTATAACTTTAAGGGACACAGTGGGACAAAACGGCATAATTGAAACTTAAACATGAGATATGAATAGTCTTTATGCTTTTAGGAGCTCAGTGGGTCAAAAACGGTTAAATAATGTAAGTAGGCAAAAATGGTACAGTGTAGAAAATATGGTACAGTGGGGGAAAAAAGGGTTAAGTATGCTATCGTGGAGAAAAATTTTAAATATGGTACAGTAAGACAAAAATTTGATAAATATGATACAGTGGGGCAAACATTTTTAAATATGGTACAGTGAGACAAAGGATTAAATGTGGCACAGTGGTTCAAAAAGGGTTAACTATTGTGGGGCAAAAATAGTTCTATATGGTAAAGTAGGACAAAATGGGTTAAATATGGACCTGTGGGGCAAATATAATTAACTATGGAACAGTGGGGCAAAATGTTATGATACAGTGGGGTAAAAGGGCTTAAATATGGTACAGTGGGGAAAAAGTGTTAAATATGGTAAAGAGAGACAAATAATTAAATATGGCTCAGTGGGGCAAAAGGGTTAACTATAGTGCAGTGGATCACATATAGTTACATATGGTAACAAGAGACAAAATGGGTTAAATATGATATAGTGGGCCAAAAAGCGTTAAATATGGGATAGTGGGACAAAAATGTGTTAACTATGGTACAGTGGGGCACAAATAGTTAAATATGGTAACGTGGGACAAAATGCGTTAAATATGGTACAGTGGTGCAAAAAGCGTTATTTATGGAATGTGTGTGTTTTTTTTTTGTTTGTACCGAATAGACGTCTAAACGGCTGGACCGATCTTCCTGAAATGTTCACAGAATGTACATGTGTGGGGCGTGGTGAAAATAGGGTACTTGAATTTTCGATATATCAAGTGGGCGTGGCCCCGCCCACATAAGACACATTTTAAAATTGAGATTTCTTGCACAATTTGTTAGCGAGTGTGCTGTAATTTTGTACATATGTATCCGGTCTATGTGATTGGTCCAAAAATGGGCGGGATCGGACCAATGGGCGTGGCACCGCCCATATAATCCAAATTATAAAAATTATATTTCTTGAACAATTTGTTGTATTTTTGTGTATATGTATCTTGTGGCAACATACGTGATTGGCCCAAAAATGGGAGGAAACGAACCAATGGGCGTGGCACCGCCCATATAAGCCAAATTTTGAAATTTAGATATTTTTCACTATATGTTAGAGAAAGCGTTGTAATTCTGTGTATATGTATCTGGTGGTAGTCTACCTAATTTGTTTAAAATGGGCGGGATCGGACCAATGGGCGTGGCCCCGCTTTCGCAAAAATATATTTCAGTATATTCCATTTGTTAAAAGTGTTAAAACTCCTTATTCCCTTCACACAATTTGAAGATGTTAATACCAATGAAAACCTCTGCACCTTATCTTCAAAACAGTTGAAAAAATATGTTTGTCCTTGTAATAACAGGTATTAAATACCAGCTAGTACTGTTATATAAAATCAAAACCAAAAATTTTTTATGGATAAATTTGTATTTAAAAAATTTTTTATTAAAAATACTATTATCGTCGAAGGTACCATTAGAATTTGCACTATAATTTTTGGAGTATATGCCCGATAAGGTCGACTTATACGTTAAATTGAAGCTATTAATGTGGGCTACCAATGTTGGAAATACCTCCTTCACTTAGAAACAGTGGTTTAGTAACAGTCATTAAACAAATTGGAAAAGTAGAGGTAAGAGAATTTCAGAAAACCTTTTTTTTAAATTTCAGTTTAAATAGCGATTTTATTTGTTACTTTATATTATGTACATTTGAGTTTATTTACATGTACAAGTTTCATTAGAAGTAATTGTGAGTTCTTTGTTGACGTTTGTAGATTTCGGAATCGGTTTCTCTAATGAGGAACCAAATATAATCTCCCATCATTCTTTCATCCCAGTGCACTTGGTAACGCCGCCCGATGGACTTCATTTCTTGGTGAAACCTTTCGCCATGATCGTCCCTTACGTCGCTAAGATTCTCGGGGAGAAAGTTTAAATGAAAATGCAAGAAATGTATTTTGAGGGACATATTATACAAAATAAGGACATATTATACAAATCGTTAATCATTGTTTCATATTGCCGGCTTTTATTGGATCCAAGGAAATTTGAAACTACAAGCTTAAACGACCTCCATGCTGCATGTTGGAATACATAAACCGAAAAATAAGTTAGAAGAATCCCAACTACTTTTAAATTCCAGTCATGCGGTTCATATTTTATGTATTTTATCAGTTTAGCCATTGTTTCGTGTGATTCCTTAGTATTGACAGCATGAGCAATGGGAATCGACGGTTTCTGATTTCCGTTGTGCAAAATTACTGCTTTCAAACTATCTTTACTGCTGTCAACAAATAACCGCCATTCCTTTGAATTGTATTTTTGATTAAGTTCCTCGAACAATCCGGGAATGTCCTTGCAAAAGCATATGTATTCCACAGTTGTATAAAATTGTTTTTAAGGTATATCAAAAAATCTGGGGCCAAAATATTGTACTGTTTCATTCGAGATGCAAGTAGTTCTGCCTAATCTTTGGTCAGTTTCAAATCTCTCACTACATCAATGTGTTGAAACTGAGTTAAAAGCGATGACTTCTGACTCAAACATGAATCGCTCAGAGTTGAGTACTCAGTTGAACTTGATGACGTTTCCGTTATTAGGCTATTAGCTATACTTGGACACCTGGGAATTGGTATTGTTTCCGAATGTGCAACTGCTCGACTGCGACTCCGACTCCCGGAGTCGGATTTTAAAATGGTTCGACTCCGACTCCAACTCCAGCTCCGACTTAGATTGTATTTATAAGATATAGCTTTGTTAAAAACAACAGTAGGTATTAAATACCAGTAATAAAAAAAATTTTATTATTTATTTATCGACGCTTGACTTGCAACTAATATGACAATTCTTTCAAAATGAAATCATGATAGAATTTTCTACAATCACTGCCTCTGTTTTAATACTCGTATACCGCAATTTTTAGAAATTATGTTCGCTTCAGGCATCCACTTTGTTCGTTAGTTATTGTACTCTACACCACACTATGGTACAGGGGGTTATAAATCAGCAGATTTGTAAAAAATGCTTCAGACAGACACACCTTAAAATATACTGTTTGACTCAGAATCACTAGCAGTCTGTCTGTCCATCTTAAGTTGTTCGTTGATTACAGGTCAAAATTTCACTCCGATCCTACTGAAACTTGGCAATATAATTATTTCACAACAGGAAGGAAAACTATTAAAATTGGTCAAAATCGTTAGTCTTGCAAAATTCTTAATTTTTAGTAGCATATTCATCTTGATAAATTGATCACACATGTAAAGAGAACTTTCCTAAACTGTCTTTACATAAAAAGTCGATAATTTAGTTGACTTTATAGATATTTTGAACATACAAAAATATTTGGTTAAAAGTTTCAAATATTTTATCCTTCTTTTGTACCAGAACTGTTTTGCCAAAAATTGTTGAGTACAAAAATTCTATCGCATAAATGGTACATTTGCACAATACATCTCGGAGTCCGGGCAAATATCCTCGACTCCGACTCCACAGCCCTGCTTCCTACTCCGATCTGTTTACTTAGTCAAAAATAGCAGTCCCCATCGTGAATGAAAGGTTCACTCCAAATCATTGGCATTCCAAATTGCACGTAAAGTCTAAAATTAAAACGTTTTATTCCACAAAACATTGTAATACATTAATTATAAAGTACTTACCGCATGATTTCTCTAGTCCATCGAGTAAGATTTACATGGCACGAATTACACAAAATAGTAGGTGTCCATGGTTCGTTCATATTTTTAACTCGTATACCAAAATATTACACATATATTTCTTCTATTATTTTACTAAACGCACGTCGATTTTTTTAATTACATATTTTCCGCAGATGTAGCAGAAATTGTCGGGATCATTCACACATTGAAAAGTTCTTTGCCTTTTACTCATACTTAGAAATATAAATTTGTAATATTATTCAGAAAATCGACTTATCTCTTTAAGGCGCTGAATTAAACAAATTTATTAATAAAAAATTTCATTTATAAATTCCGGGTTTAAGGTTCATAAGTTGCAGTACCAGTAACTGACATATAGTTTGCATCGAACGTAGAAACCCAATATTTTCAAGACTGCCGCATACTACTTTGAATTGCGTACATATAATTTTACTACCTGTATATACGACTGGGATGTCCATGCCCCTAAAAGGCGTAACTGGATGGAAACCTCATAAATAAAAAAACACAAATATTGTTGAATGACACTCTATCTGACGGATCTCATCCAATATAGCTCTCACATTGCATATAAGTTTTATGGAGCGTTACGAACGGCCATAAAACCTCGTCCTCTCTATAATTTTATAATGTCTGACAGCAATCCTCATAAAATAAAATGCAAGTGCAATGTCTCTTATATGTCTCTCTCACATATGGTGAATTCAATATAAGCAAAAAACATCATTTAAAAACGAAAAAATATGAAACAAAATTTTTTTTGAATTTCCCCAACATTTATCACCCATAATTTTTTTTTTCAAATAGACGGTGTTTTCTTCGTTAGCATGCTGGCTTTTTAAAAATGTGATAAAATATTTTTTTCGTCTTTTTTTATGCTTTTTTTTGTACCAGGAAAAAGATTTTTTTTAAAAAAAGCATTTCTTCTCATATTTTTGACGACTGTTACTAAACCAAAGATTCTACATGAAACCGATATTTGCAGCATATTTAGCCCCTTTAATTTAAGGCATAAAACGTCTCAATCAGGCTTATACTTGAAAAATTATGGTCCAAATACTAAATGTACTTTCCATGAAAGCTGGAATTAAAAAAAAAATAAAAAACTTTACTTTAAAAATTTAATTTAAACTTTAAAAATTTACCATAAACAATTTTTTCGTGCTTGTGACACCAGTTTGCAACAGAAACTGTTATCCACATCCCTTGGACACAATTTTTGTTGCATAGTGTTATCTTTTGTATGTTACCACAACCACCTGTTTTTAAAAATTGGTTGTTCCGACAATTTGTCAGTCATATACTACCGATAATTAATTAAAAACGTTTTCATTAATTTTTATTTTATTTATTGAACAAAAATAAACCAACAAATCATAATAAAATTAAATATCCCATATTACAACTTCACTATTATAAGATGTGGAAACAATTGACACAAATTTTATTACACGAGGGTACAACGCATAACAAAACTTGTATGCAAATATCGTTTAACCTTGTACTTTTAATTTCATGATTTTTGATTTATTTTTTTATTTATGTAAAACATTTTGCACAATTTATTCTGCATTTCACACATTATTATCCACACGAAATTATATGTGACTTGAAACAAAATTCTTGAACAAAATGTTGAAGATTTATTAATGTCGAATAATTTTATTTTTTGTTTGTCATGTATCAAAAAAAGTACAGCAACCAAGCTTTCGGTTGTAATTCCCAAAATATATGTAATAGCTGGACCCGCTGGACCCACTTCGTTGCCCATTTTTGAACCAATCACGAATCCTGCCACCAAATACATATACATAAAATAACAGCACTCTCGCTAACAAATTGTGCAAGATATCTCAATTTGAAAATGTGGCTTACATGGGCGGGCCACGCCCATTAGTCTGATCCCGCCCATTTTTGATCTAATCACGTAGACTGCCACCAGATACATGTAAACAGAATTATATGTATTATTATTATATGGGCTATGTGGGCGGTCCACGCCCTTTGGTCTGATCCCGCTCATTTTTAGACCAATCACGTAGGCTTCCACCAGACACATATACACAAAATTACAGCACTCTCGCAAACAGATTGTGCAAGATATCTCAATTTCAAAATGTGGCTTACATGGGCGGGGCCACGCCTATTAGTCTGATTCCGTCCATTTTTGAACTAATCACGCAGACTACCAACAGATATATATGCAAAAATTACAGCACTCTCTCTAAGAAATTGTGCAAGATATCTCAATTTCATAATTTGGTTTATATGGGCGGGACCACTCCCATTGGTCCGGTCCTGCCCATTTTTGGACCAATTACGTAGAATGCCACCAGATACATATATGTACACAACATTGCAGTACACTCGCTAGCAAATTGTGCAAGATATCTAAATTTCAAAATTTGGTATATGTGGGCGGGGCCACCCCCTTTGGTCCGATCCCTGCCATTTTTTAAACAATCACGTGGACCACCACCAGATACATATGTACAAAATGGCAGAACCCTCGCTAATAAATTGTGCAACTCAATTTAAAATTTGGCTTATATGGGCGGGGAGACGCCCATTGGTCCGATCCAGCCCATTTTTGGAACAATCACGTAGGCTTCCACCAGATACATATGCACATAATTACTGAACGCGCGCTAACAAATTGTGCAAAATATCTCAATTTAAAAATTTGGCTTATATGGGCGGGTCCACACCCATCTCGTGGACTACTACCAGATACATATTTACAAAATTTCTTCACTCTCGCTAATAAATTGTGCAAGATACCTCAATTTCAAAATTTGGCTTATATGGGCGGGGCCACTCCCATTGGTCCAATCCTGACCAATCAAAAATGGCAGGGATCGGACCAATGGGCGTGGCCCCGCCTATATAAGCCAAATTTTTAAATTGAGATATCTTGCACAGTTTATTAACGAGAGTGATGAAATTTTGTACATATGTATCTGGTGGCAGCCTACGTGATTGTTCCAAAAATGTGCGGTATCGGAACAATTGTCGTGGCCCAGCCCATATAAGCCAAATTTGGAAACTGAGATATTTTGCACAATTTTTTAGCGCGCGTTCCGTAATTATGTGCATATCCTAGCAAAAAACGTGCTGAAAATTCATCAGTTTTGTAAGGGAAGGTAGGGTGGTGTAGCACTTACTATTGCGAGGAATTCATTGGTGATTTTATAAAGAAATGTCCCACCAAAATGCGCTTCCCTTGTGCAATCAATATGAGCCCCTTTATGCGCTGAATTTGTCGAAATTTGTAAGCTCTTTTAAATGCAACGAAAAGGTATGATGAAATGATACGTTTTTAGAAGCGCTGATGTGTTTGCTTGTTAGAATGCATGGAAATAATACCTCAGGGGAAGCGTAATTGTATTGACTCCCTGAACGCAATGAAATAATGCACTATTGTGTTACTACTAACTTATTTGTTGTAGTATTTTTATTCAAAGGTTGTTTATAAGGAAAATAAAATGGCTTTAATACTAATTTTATTCAAATAATTATTAAAAATAATTCAGTATTCAATAGTCTTAAGTTATGAAGTATTTTTAATGTTAAAAGATTCAATTACTCGCTTTCAGAAGGTAAGCTGGCGGCAGGTTAATTACCGATTTGTTTTTATAATAAAGGTTTTTAACAAGATGCTTGAAGATTTCGTTTTGATTCCCAGCCTACTGCACCTGAAAAGTAAAATATATATGTATGTCAGACATATACATTACTATTTAAAAAAACAATACTTACGGTAGAGTGCCTTCATACATTTTTTATTATTAAGAAGTCGTTTTTTCCCTGAACACCGAAAACATTGTATCTCCACTGCCAAGAAGGAACTTTATTGTTGCAGTCTATAAGATAGAAATATAAAAATATATTATATTTTATTAACAACAAGTAAAAAGTACTTTTAATTATATAATTTCGGATTGTAGCGTGATTTTAACAGACTGACATGTAAGCGGAATATAGTATTCCCAGTAATAATAAAAGTATTGCTTCAATTTACCATTGCTCCTTTGGTATCCGAGTTAATTTCGTGTTCAACAGCTTCAAATTCTTTTTGTGACGAAATGGGAAACATGTTTGTGTACTTCTGTTGTATACTTTCAGGGGAACGATTTGTCTTCAACACGACTTTTATCTCCGACAACAGGTCCACTATAATCCGTCTTTGATTTGCAGAATTCTCTGGAAAATCAAATATATTAGTGAAATCAATAAGAATGTTATGAGTGTTTAGTACCTTGTAATTTAATCATTTCTTCTCTTAGCTTCCATTAGGTAAGTTTTGGAGTTTTCTTCTGAGTTAGTTTGCATTATCCATAATAAATTGTCAGTAATAAATTGTCAAAATGATTGTCAGTACTACACACATATTCACTGGTAAATTCGAGTGTTGTACAGTTACTGTTGTCAGAAACAGAAGGATTTAAAGCACTCACATTTACATTAATTTCTTTTCTTATTAGTCTCTTTATTTGTCTTTTACCGACCGTTTAGTTTTTCATTGTTTGCTTCATATTGACAAGTTATATTTATATATGTACATAACGTATATCAGACAGAACCGAACACAAATCACCACCACCGCTACTTCTTTTGTGTATACCTACCAACGTACAAAAAAATTGGTATAGCAAAAAAAATTGAATTTGCGTAGCGACGACCGGACTTCTCGATTGCAAAATATCAACTAATTTATTGTTCTCTCTATCGCTTTTAATTTTTTCAAAGTTCGGTAGAATTCTTTTACAGTACTACCACCAACACCTATTGCTTTATAATGCAGAGATCGGCAAAGTTCGCTAGAGATCGTGAGATAACCCACAAAAACAAAGCTTGCATTCTTTAGTGCAACTGGGTAAGCGAGAGAGGAAGCTTCCGCTTACTCCGGTTGCACTAAAGTATACACACATTCTTAAATCAATTTCCATTATTGCCAGTTCATTATCTTGAAGTATATATTATACAGTCGAGTACGGTTATAACGAACTCCCAGGGACTAAGTGATTTAGTTCGTTATACGTGAAGTTCGTTACATCCGAGGTAAAATTCAAAAGAAAAGAATTAGACAAATAACTATTTTATTTTGCATTTTATAACATTTTTATTGTTTTATTTTAAAAATAAGAGATCAATCAACTTAACAAATAATTCAGTGATAAGAATTACAACACAAAATAATACATAACTTGTTTGAAGCATATCTACTCCGTTAGAATAAACTATTGAAAATGTTTTCATTTTGAAAAAGACGTACTCGTATGAGCAATTTTACACAAAATTAGAAAATAATTCACGAATAAAAACAATAAAACTTAAATTTATTTTTTTGGAGCTGTTTTCCTCTATTTGAAATAATCAGTAATTTTCTTCTGTACAGATGCATTTACAACTTCTGTCTCGAAAAAAGTTTCTAGCTGGAAAAAATTGTCATACAACTCCGATGGGTTGCCTTTGCTTTCAAGATATTGCTGAATTATTTCCAAACTATTTTTAACAGCATAGTTAGAAGGTGGTAACAACCTTTCTGTTTCTTCGAGTTCGTCATTATCACTACCATTGGAATCGTCTAATTCTTGCACTATATTGACAATATCAAAATCTGAGAGAAGTTTAGTTGTAATAAGATTATCATCCATTGAAACAAAATCTTCAAATGATATATCGTTTGGAAGGTCAGTTGGGATAGCTTCATTTACATCGATATCCATGCTACATTCATTTGGCATGGTATCTTGAATAGTTTTAAAGCCGCAGTGACGGAAACAATTCTCAATTGTTTTGTTCTTCACAAAACTCCAGGCCATTCTTAAGATGAATAACGCATCTAATACAGTAACTTTAGGTACTTCTGATTTCAATTCAATTGCTAGTAAGTACTTTCGCAAAATTTTTGTACGATAATGATGCTTAAGATTTTTTATAATGCCTTGGTCACACGGCTGCAGGACGCTTGTTGTGTTTGGTGGCAAAAAAATAAGTTCAATATTTTGGAGTGTGATGGATGGATGAGCAGTGCAATTATCTAAGACGAGTGCCACTTTTCTTTTAATAATGGAAAATTTATTATCTATTTTATGCAACCATCCTGTAAATATTTCCGACGTCATCCAAGCTTTCTTGTTTGCTACGTATTCTATTGGCAATGGTTTTGAATTCTTGAAACATCTTGGGTTCTTGGATTTTCCAATGACAAGTAAAGGCAACTTTTCGGATCCATCTGCATTACAACCTACGAGAACAGTTAATCGTTCTTTGGACTTTTTATCACCATTGCATGGGTCTTCTTTAAAAGCCATAGTTTTATCTGGCAGACATCGAAAGAACAGACCGAATTCATCGCAGTTAAATATGTCGCATAGTGCATACTTCTGCAAAATTCCAGGCAATCTTATGTTTTTCCATTCCTCTGTCATATGTGGTTGTACAGTATGGGACTCTCCACACAATGTTTTGTACTTAATACCATGACGTTTTTTGAAGCGATCCAGCCATGATGGATTCGGTGTAAACTGCACATTCAAAAGATCCGCTAATGTTGATGCCTTTTCTGCAAGTAGAGGCCCAGAAACGGGTAGGTTTTGTGCCCGGCATTGACGAAACCACATCAAAAGGGATTTCTCCAAGTCTTCATATTTAGAAAATCTAATTTTCTGATTAGTTTCTTTCACCTTATGTTTTGCAAAGGCTTCTTTAATTAGATCTTTCTTTTTTATTATTGTTGAAAGTGTTGACTTTGGAATTTTATACATTTTACATATTTCACTTTTCTTTTTGCTTTTTTTTTTCTAGTTCATTTAATATTTAAATTTTCTTCGATATTGCTAAGCTGTTTCTTTTTATTGAGCTAGCCATTTTTATGTTGTTAAGGTATGTTTAGACGATTGCCTGATCGGACAACATTGTCCGAAAAATGGCGGAAAAATGCAACCCTGTGAACGTACAACCGTGTGAACAAACAATTTTTGTCTCGCAACGTTGGCAGAAAAGTCATTGTGAGATAATTTGCAGATTTGTTGATGTTCGAAGTTTATGCATGTGACAACGGCGCCATTGCCAGAAAAACTTTTTATTGGCAACACTGTCTATAAAATATTTTAATTGGCAATCCTGCATATAAATATTAACAAAATATATGAAATTTGAAAGTTTTCTTGCAATAGTCTGAACAGTCAATTAACATTTGCCTAACAACCTGTCAATTTCCGTACATTTGCAACAATTTAACAGGGTTGATAACGTTTGCCGATCTGGCAATCGTCTGTACACACCTTTACACTCTCAATGTTTGTTTACAAATAAACAATTGACATATAAATGTAGGGTTACCAGCGTCTGTTTATAAACGAATATATGTGAGGGTTACCACCACTGATTTTTTAGAACATAGTTCGTTATAACCGTAAAAAAATACATGAAAACAGCAAATAGGGACCAAAAATTCAGTTTGTTATAAAAAAAGTTCGCTATAAACGGTGTTCGTTATAAGAGTAAGAATTTGTATGAAAAATTAAAGCAAAATCGTGGGGACCAGAAGTAGTGTTCGTTATAGTTGAAAATTCGTTATAACCGGTGTTCGCTATAAACGTACTCGACTGTACTACTTTTTGAACTACATTAAGCGCTGAATTCCGCAAGATAAAATAAGCGCTTAAAAGTAGTGCCTACAGTATGTACACAAAACCTCGAGTGCTTCCAAAACTCCAAAAATTTTCTGCTGGGATGTATCTGGTGGCAGCCTATATGCACATACAAGTCAAATCGTGAAACTAAGATATCTTGCACAATTTGTTAGCGAGAGTGCAGTAAATTTGTGCATATGTATATGGTGGTAGTCTACATGATTGGGAGGAATCTGATCAATGGGCGTGGCCTCGCCGATATAAGCAGCCTTTGGAAATTGAGGTATCTTGCACAATCTGTTTGCGATAGTGCTGTAATTTTGTGTATATGTGTCTGGTGGAAGCCTACGTGATTGGTCTAAAAATGAGCGAGATCAGTCCAAATCGCGTGGCCCCGCCCATATAACCCAAATTTGAGCTATCTTGCACAATTTAGTAGTGATAGTACTGTAATTCTGTTTATATGTATCTGGTGGCAGTCTACGTGATTAGTTCAAAAGTGGGCGGGATCAGACTAATGGGCGTGCCCCCGCCCTTGTAAGCCACATTTTGAAATTGAGATATCTTGCAGAATTTGCTATCGAGAGTGCTGCTATTTTATGTGAAGGGTTTTCCAATAGGGATGCTATTATTTTGAAGTGACGTTTCGGACATTTGTAATATGTCATGATCTGTCATTTGATTTTCATTGTATTCAGTAGTGTACAATTTCATCATGGAGAAGTATACGCAAGAACAACGTTTACAAATTATTCAGGTTTATTATCAATATAATCGTTCTCCAATTGCAACTTTTCGTGCGCGAAGTCCATTTTTTTTAAATCAAAAAAATCCACTTTCCAGTCGACCGTGACATCCATGAGCAATATTTTAGCTCTCGATTCCAGATCCGACGTACCGTTAAGGAGCTAGAGCAAAAATAAACTTTCCGTTCACATTTGAAAATGATGCCAAGTCCATTTCTTTAAAATCCAAAAAAGCCCTTTCCAGTCGATCGACGACCTTGACACCCATGAGCAATGGGTGAGCTATCTTTTTGCCATTGACCGATTGTGGCTACGTGCCACACAGCAAATGAAACAATTGAATTGTTGCGAGAAAAGTTTGGAGATTCGATTATTTCAAGAAATTGTGATGTTGAATGGCCTCCAAGAAGTTGTGATTTAACACCATTAGACTATTTCTTGTGGGGTTATTTGAAGTCATTGGTCTTTCGAAATAAATCAGACTCTCTTCAAGCTTTACAAGTCAATATTGAAAGTGACATTCATGATATACTACTTGATTTTGTGGAAAAAGTGCTCGAAAATTGGGTTCCTCGAATTCGTTCCTGCAGAAGAAGTCGTGGAGGCCATTTGAAGGACGTTTTATTTAGAAGTTAATTGTATCGATTGTACTTCACATTAAATAAAAACTTTTGAATTTCCAACAATAACAATAAGTGTTTTTTTCAAAGAAATCATATCAATCTTATTGGAAAACCCTTTATATGTATTTGGTGTCAGGATTTGTGATTGGTTCAAAAATGGACGGGATCGGAAGTGGACCGGTTCCAGCTAGTGGTACTATAAAGAAAATTAAAAAGTAGTTACCACAACTAACCGAGTGTCAATAAAAAAACAATCTTAAATCGATTGATACAACCATCGATGTAGTTGCAAGTATTTTCATTTGATCGTATCCATGTTATTATTGCTGTTTTAACATTTATATATGAATACAACCGACACACGGTGCACAGTGGGAGGAATTCCAAAAAAAAGGGAAATAATTCTGCCGTTTCTTAACCAGACATCCGATAGCGACGAAACTTGGCATGTTTGTAGATGAGGTATTAGAGAAGTTAAGTTTGTGGTATACAGGGGCGGAGCTGCAGAGCCCCAAAGTTGGCCACCTCGGTTGAACAAATTGTTTAACACGTGTAACTTTCGTATTTTCCGGCCGATTCTAAAATCTTTGTGTGTATTTTAATAACCGAGGTCTACAAAAGGATTTTCGCACCTAACAGTTATCTTGTATACTTACCGAGATATCTGCATTTGAAAATTGGTTTTTTTATTTTTTCCCCGACCTTGTGCTAGTATTTTGTAAATATCGAAGCAGAATATGCACCATTTGAAGTTATACTTTACCAAAAATATTTTTTGTATTTTTGCCATTTATTGTATTGTTAACAAAGGAAATTTATTTGTAAAGTATAACTTCAAATGGCCATAACTTTTGTCTCAGTGGGTATACCATATTGCAATATATTGGCATCAATTTTGTTTTCTATCCAGAAAATATAATGAAAAAAGAATCGGTATATAACGGGATCTACTATATAGCGATTCGTAGGAAAGGATCGGGATTTTTTTTTTCTTTTTTTTCCAATTCATTACATTTTTTATTGAATCTTTCATTATTATACAATGAAAATAACAATAAGTAGACAAATCTTAACCTAAAATACTATTCTCTGGGTTATTGCCATTGCGAATAAACCATTGAGACTTTACACGATTTTTTACTTAAACAAAAAGGTTAACATTTCAAATTTAGGAATTCATAATTTCATTTCATTTTGTTGTTTTTGATTTGTTTTAATTTATATCATGTCCAGCGTATCTCTTCTTCTAAGGCGGTCATGACCTTCAAAATGTAGTAGTTCTCGAGCCAGGATGTTTGGATGATTGAATAGTTTACCAATAGTTTTTCAATTTCCTCTTTTACTGTTGGCATGTTGAGATCCTTATGGATGTTAGCGTTTCTTATATACCATGGTGCACCTGTAATTAAACGAAGAATATTTGATTGTCTTCTTTGTAATTTGCATACATTTGAAGCGCACGCTATACCCCAGAGCTGGATACCATATGTCCAAATTGGCTTCAATACCGTTTTGTATAAAAGAACTTTATACTCTGGATCTAGGCCAGATCTTTGGCTGATAAGCCACTGAAGTTGATTAGTTTTGAGTTTTATTTGAGTTACTTTAGAGTCTATGTGGCGCGACCACGTCAAACGCTGATCTACGTGGATTCCAAGGTATTTTACATGATCCTTTTGGGGAATCTGTGAATTGAAAATATAAATTGGAGGACTTGCATCCCTTCGCAGGGTAAAAGTAACATGAGTACACTTTGAGGCATTCACCATTATTCTCAATTTTTTTAACCATTCTTCTAAGATTCGGACATGAGACTGCAGTTGATCGGACGCAACTGAAGGGTTTCTGTGGGTACTGACGAAAGCGGTATCGTCCGCAAAATTAGACGTGAGCGTAAAGTTGGTTGTGGGCATATCTGCCGTAAAAATAACGTACAGTATAGGGCCAAGAATGCTCCCCTGTGGGACTCCGGCATTTATTTTCTTAGGGCTAGAAAAAATGCCATTTGATTTAACTTGAAAAGACCGGTTAGTCAAATAACTCCTGAACAGTTTTTGCGTGTTGTTTGGCAGAAGGTCGCATATTTGGTACAAAAGTCCTTCGTGCCAGACTTTGTCAAATGCTTGGGAATATCTATGAATAACGCCGAACAGTATTCTTTATTCTCAAAAGCTCTTTTGATGCAGGTTACGATACGGTGTACCAGTTCTATAGTATTATGACTTTTTCTAAAACCAAATTGATGGTCAGGTATAATATTGTGATAAATTATATGAGGTGTGATTTTCTTCATGAGAATGGACTGAAACATTTTTGAAAGTATCGATAGTAAGCTTATAGGGCGATAGGATTTGACTTGAGTTGGATCTTTGCCTGGTTTTGGTATCATCACGATTTCAGACCTCTTCCAAGATAGGGGGAAGTAACCTACACGGAGAATTGCATGGAATAAAAATAACACAATTTTCAAGGCTGAAAAGGGAAGTTCTTTAATCATTTTCGCTGTTATACCATCTCCTCCAGGCGATTTCTTTAATTTTAGTTCTTTGACAGATTTTTCAACATCCTCTGTTCTAAGCTTGATTGGGCCAGGAATTATATCATCTATCACGGGCTGATAGATTGGGCGACAAATTAAATCATCTATCACTGGCGGATAGATTGGGCGACAAATTAAATCATCTATCACGGGCGGATGGATTGGGCGAGAAGTTATGTCATCTATCACGGGCTGATAGATTGGGAGAGGAATTGAGTCATTTATCCCGGGCGGATAGATTGTGTGAGAAATTGTATCATCTATCACGGGCGGATAGATTGGGCGAGGAATTGTGTCGTTTATCACGGGCGGATAGTGTGGGCGAGGAATTATATCTATCACGGGCGGATAGATTTCAGATGTATCACTGTTGGGTGTAAAAACGGACTCGAGGTAGTTTGCGAATGCATTTACTTTCTCTTCTGTGCTTTTTGCCCAGTTCCCATTTTCAAGGCGAATTGGAGATTCATGCTCAACATGAATCTTATGTCCATTAAGGACATAAGAATATTAATAAAACAAAGAATATTTAAGATATAGGGTTCAAATTCCAGGTGTAGTGCAAATTTTACATTTTAAGAATGATATTTAATTTCGGTCATAAGACCACCATGAGCCCGTCAACAGCGATCTATTCTTTGGACCCAATTTTCCTCCACTCTTGGACACATTTCGACCGGAACGTTGGCAATTTCGCGTTGGATGTTGTCTCTGAGCTCGTCTAAAGTTGTTGACTTAGACCAAGGATATTCCTCAGGGGAAGCGCCGCATCGCCAATAAAAAAATGAGGAAAGGCTTCAGAGGATGCTGACGATAATGGTTTACTAGGAGGTACAGGTACTGTACCTAAAATAATTGATTGGTCAAACGGAGAGCACTGGAATGTAGCTGTATTTAATTTAAATTAAGAAATGGAAATTGTTTGTATTAAAATAGATTATAAATAAATTGAAGTTTAATGGACATACCCCCATCGTGTTGGCTGCCATAACTTCCAACATTAACTGATATGAATGTATAGTTAGCATCGCAGATTCCAAAACAATTCGGCATATCCCACATTCGTTGAAAATCATTGGCAATGTGTTTGTACTGCTGTGTAGTTTGTTCACTTAAATAAATCGGCGAAAGCAAGCACCACAAAACTTCACTGCATTCTAAAATAATATTTCGAATTGTTGTTTTCCCCAGCTTGTGACTCCATGCAATCGATTGATTGGAACAACCGTGACCCAACTATCTACAATTTTAAAGAATAGAATGTTAATATTTCCCAACTTGGAATCATAGGATAAAGCAATATTTGACATACAGTGGTGTTATTGCTAGTCTCTCTGCCGGTCTAATCCGTTGCTTTGGCGTAGTTAACTCATATTTTATTAATGTTAATAACAAATTAAAAACTGCCATAGGCATTCTAGTGTCCGGCAACAAATTAAAAACTGCCATAGGCATTCTAGTGTCCGGCTTTCGCCTAGTCATTGTTTATAGGACGTCCACCCCATCTTCTTATCCGACGATATTTTCTTGATTACTTTTATTGTAAATTCTGCACAGGTTTAAAAAACACAAATTTATAAACATTCTTTTTAACTTCATTTTTAATAAACCTAAACAAAAATAAATCGCGGCTTTTTTGTTTACTTATGTGTTGTTGTTGTCAGAACATATGACTCGTTTTCTCAACGTTGGCTAATCGCTCAAACGGGCAACGTTACGGCAACGGTAAAGATAAATTAAGGTTACGTATGCCTAACCCGGCCTTAAGACTTAACCGCCTCTCAACGGTGGGAGTGAGAGACATGCACGAATATTTGTTTTTGTAAATTTCCTTTGTTTATTTATGAACAACCAACACAGCAAGCACTACTCCTGAACAGTTTTTGCGTGTTGATTGGCAGAAGGTCGCATATTTGGTACAAAAGTCCTTCGTGCCAAACTTTGTCAAATGCTTGGGAAATATCTATGAATAACGCCGAACAGTATTCTTTATTCTCTAAAGCTCTTTTGATGCAGGTTACGATACGGTGTACCTGTTCTATAGTATTATGACTTTTTCTAAAACCAAATTGATGGTCAGGTATAATATTGTGAGAAATTATAAGAGGTGTGATTTTCTTCATGAGAATGGACTCAAACATTTTTGAAAGTATCGATAGTAAGCTAATAGGGCGATAGGATTTGACTTGAGTTGGATCTTTGCCTGGTTTTGGTATCATCACGATTTCAGACCTCTTTGATGCAGGTTACGATACGGTGTACCTGTTCTATAGTATTATGACTTTTTCTAAAACCAAATTGATGGTCAGGTATAATATTGTGAGAACTTATATGAGGTGTGATTTTCTTCATGAGAATGGACTGAAACATTTTTGAAAGTATCGATAGTAAGCTTATAGGGCGATAGGATTTGACTTGAGTTGGATCTTTGCCTGGTTTTGGTATCATCACGATTTCAGACCTCTTCCAAGATAGGGGGAAGTAACCTACACGGAGAATTGCATTGAATAAAAATAACACAATTTTCAAGGCTGAAAAGGGAAGTTCTTTAATCATTTTCGCTGTTATACCATCTCCTCCAGGCGATTTCTTTAATTTTAGTTCTTTGACAGATTTTTCAACATCCTCTGTTCTAAGCTTGATTGGACCAGGAATTATATCATCTATCACGGGCTGATAGATTGGGCGACAAATTAAATCATCTATCACTGGCGGATAGATTGGGCGACAAATTAAATCATCTATCACGGGCGGATGGATTGGGCGAGAAGTTATGTCATCTATCACGGGCTGATAGATTGGGAGAGGAATTGAGTCATTTATCCCGGGCGGATAGATTGTGTGAGAAATTGTATCATCTATCACGGGCGGATAGATTGGGCGAGGAATTGTGTCGTTTATCACGGGCGGATAGTGTGGGCGAGGAATTATATCTATCACGGGCGGATAGATTTTAGATGTATCACTGTTGGGTGTAAAAACGGACTCGAGGTAGTTTGCGAATGCATTTACTTTCTCTTCTGTGCTTTTTGCCCAGTTCCCATTTTCAAGGCGAATTGGAGATTCATGCGCAACAGGTCCTCGCATATTTTTTGTGGCCTTCCAGAGACTATAATCTGTTTTCTGGGTTGGATCCATAGATTGCAAATATATTTTTAGATCACTTTCCTCGGCTGATTTTAGGGCTGATTTCAATCACTTCTGGCAATTTTTTAGTTTTTTTCTCAGTGCTGGGGAGCGATATTTTTGCCACTCTCTTCTTACGCTTCTTTTTTCATTGATTAACGCTTGGATGCCTATTGGGTTATTGGAGTTATTTCTTTTGAATGCGCTTTTTCGAGTAGCCACTTTAATAGCACTGTTTACACCGTCTGTGAACAGGTTTACCGCGGCTTCAATTTCATCCGTTGTACGTAACGATACACCATCGGATAGGTGTGAGCTAACGAATTTTTTATATTTTAGATAGTTGGTATACTTATTGGGCAAACTGTCACACCCATTTTCATGATTGTTGTAAAGCAGTGTCAAAATGGTAGGCGAATGATCCGATAATAGATGAAGTGAAGTGATGGACATAGAGATAATTGTTCACGCCTTATATTTTTTTTTATAGCGAAATCAATAAGGTCAGGCGTTTTGTTCAGATCTGAGGGCCAATATGTTGGGTGACCGCTCGAAGCTACATCTAGTTTAGCAGATGTTATGGCTTTAAGTAGTTGTCTACCTTTTGGAGTAGTGAGGCGAGAGCCCCAAAATGTGTGCTTGGCATTGTAGTCACCTGCTACCAAAAACTTTGTGCCAAGAGTGGAGAAGAACTCCATGAATTGATCTTTGTTAATATTGTGCCTAGGGGGACAATATATCGACGATATCACCAGATTTGTGCCTGTGATAGCGATAGAAGTTGCTTGTATATACTCAGTCCTATATTCGGGCATAGGATAATGTTTGATTTTATTTTGGACAATAAGAGCTGTACCACCACAGGCTCTCCCGCTAGGATGTTTAGTATCGTATGTGGAATAGCCACGTATCCTAAAACAATTTCTGGTTGAAAAATGTGTCTCAGAGACTAATAAAATATCTATACAGTGATTTCGGAGAAAATTTTCTACCTCATTTCTGTGTTGGCTCAGGCCGTTTGCATTCCAATAACAAATTCTCATTGGATTTATTTTTGATTTAACACGAGTTGCATAAGCATACTTTGATTTCTCATCATTTCTTGCATCATGCTTTGCATATTCAACATGAATGAATTCATAGTTTCTATTAATTTTTCTATTGAGTTTTCGAGGGGAAATTGAGGGGGTAACGAATTACCATTTCTTGTCATACGGGCGTATGACATATTTGGATGAATTGTATTCTTTGGAATTCGGTTTACGTTTGAGTCGCTAGAACTAGCATTTTCCGTAGGAGATACAGTTCTTAAGCCTGGGAAAGGCGATGGAATATAGCTTGCATATGTTGGAGTTTTATTAACATAGTTTGATTTTTTCATCTGTTTGACAACCCCTGTAGTTTGCTGTATGGTTCTCACCGCAGTTACTACATTTTTTTACTCCGGTATCTGTTCTAGGATGGGGACAGTCAACAGACTTGTGCACATCGCCACATCTGACACAAACGGCCGGTAATTTATAGTATGCCTTGGTGTGTCCAAATTCTTGACAATTTGTACATTGGGGAGGATCGGCTCGTTTTAAAGGTTCCTCGACTCGAATTCTACGGTTGCACAAATATCTTAGGTCGTAAATAGGATGAGGTGCGCCTTTTTTCTTTATTCTTGTATTCAAATGTTAGTTCAACCTTAAACATGAGCTGAGGAATTTTCTTTTTATTTATAATGTTTATTATGGATTTAACTTCGTAACCCTCTTTAGCAAGTTCATCGATTACTTTAAGCTGTTGAAACTGTACTATCAATACCCTTAATTACTACCACAATACCTTTTGAACTCTTAAGCTGGTAAGTGTAGTAATTCTTTTTCTCGAGATCGAGCAACCCAACCACCATTCTATAAGACACTTCGGTGTATGTCTGAGTTTTTGTTTCGTATACATTGCCTCTACGAAGTGAAGCAACATAGAAGTTTTCTTTGCCTAGCAGCTGGGACAGCTTATTTACCAACGCGTTAGTTGTTTGTTCCCGCAAGAAGAGCGGAGGTGGTTTGGGTTCTCTTATAGTTTCATTTGTTTCTTCATTACTATCCTCAGAGCTGAGGAGGTGAAATCGGTTCGAACTTACCGCATTCATTCCTTTGGAAACTTTGGGATCTGGTTCCTTATGAGGAGACCTTGCACTTGCCTTTCGTTTTGTCACTAAAATATATCTATCTATACCCGTTTGTATTTTCTCATCTTTGCCCGTTGTACTGTTTGGATTTGTACCTTTGGGGATTGTTCCTGTGGCAACACTATTTCCATTCGGATTAGCTACTGAACTTGAAAGCATACTTTTAGGCACTACGTTATTTTGCATTGTATTTGTTAGCATTTCTGTTTGATTTATTTCACTACTTGACAACTGCGGTGAGAAAGAGCGCGCATTGTTTGGGGTTTTGGCGGTCAAAAAGAGGCTGTCATCTCTTCTAGGCGTTGTTGTTGCGTTACTTTCTGTATTTGTCACAGAAATGTACGCATTTCATGCCATAGGCAAACTTAACCGTAACGCCCCCGTAGCGTAACAAATCAGCTGATTCAATCTGTCATATGGAAATCAGTGTAAATGATTAGCCAACGGAAACGAAACGTAAACGGACGGCTGAATCTGTTGAAATCAGAATTGGACGTTCCGTTTACGTACAATTTGACAACAGCTGATACTACATGTTGTTTACAATTACAATTGTATGTTCACCGAGAAAAGTAAAGAAAATAATTTATTAATTATTTGTTGTTTAAAAGTGCAAACAAACATGAAAGACGAATATTTGATTTCATTGGTGCAGTCGCACGAGTATTTATACAATAAATATAATCCAGCATATAGGATATCTGAAAAAAAGCGAGAAGCTTGGAAGCAAATTGACAAGGAGCTGGGCGTTACAGGTGAGTTTTATGAAGATCGCGGCTGACTCCATTAAAAATTAAATTTATAATCTGCTTCAGGATTCTTTTGACGACAGTACGAAACAATCATTGCGCCAATCTTCTTCATTGTGGGTTAATTTGACAGCAATATAAGCGTCTCTACAAACGTGGACTTATTTATAGATTGAGATTGGGTTGTATTTGGCTGAGTCCCTCTTCAGTGGAAATGGACATAAGTAAAGGGTTTTCCATTAAGGACATAAGAATATTAATAAAACAAAGAATATTTAAGATATAGGGTTCAAATTCCAGGTGTAGTGCAAATTTTACATTTTAAGAATGATATTTAATTTCGGTCATAAGACCACCATGAGCCCGTCAACAGCGATCTATTCTTTGGACCCAATTTTCCTCCACTCTTGGACACATTTCGACCGGAACGTTGGCAATTTCGCGTTGGATGTTGTCTCTGAGCTCGTCTAAAGTTGTTGACTTAGACCAAGGATATTCCTCAGGGGAAACGCCGCATCGCCAATAAAAAAATGAGGAAAGGCTTCAGAGGATGCTGACGATAATGGTTTACTAGGAGGTACAGGTACTGTACCTAAAATAATTGATTGGTCAAACGGAGAGCACTGGAATATAGCTGTATTTAATTTAAATTAAGAAATGGTAATTGTTTGTATTAAAATAGATTATAAATAAATTGAAGTTTAATGGACATACCCCCATCGTGTTGGCTGCCATAACTTCCAACATTAACTGATATGAATGTATAGTTAGCATCGCAGATTCCAAAACAATTCGGCATATCCCACATTCGTTGAAAATCATTGGCAATGTGTTTGTACTGCTGTGTAGTTTGTTCACTTAAATAAATCGGCGAAAGCAAGCACCACAAAACTTCACTGCATTCTAAAATAATATTTCGAATTGTTGTTTTCCCCAGCTTGTGACTCCATGCAATCGATTGATTGGAACAACCGTGACCCAACTATCTACAATTTTAAAGAATAGAATGTTAATATTTCCCAACTTGGAATCATAGGATAAAGCAATATTTGACATACAGTGGTGTTATTGCTAGTCTCTCTGCCGGTCTAATCCGTTGCTTTGGCGTAGTTAACTCATATTTTATTAATGTTAATAACAAATTAAAAACTGTCATAGGCATTCTAGTGTCCGGCAACAAATTAAAAACTGCCATAGGCATTCTAGTGTCCGGCTTTCGCCTAGTCATTGTTTATAGGACGTCCACCCCATCTTCTTATCCGACGATATTTTCTTGATTACTTTTATTGTAAATTCTGCACAGGTTTAAAAAACACAAATTTATAAACATTCTTTTTAACTTCATTTTTAATAAACCTAAACAAAAATAAATCGCGGCTTTTTTATTTACTTATGTGTTGTTGTTGTCAGAACATATGACTCGTTTTCTCAACGTTGGCTAATCGCTCAAACGGGCAACGTTACGGCAACGGTAAAGATAAATTAAGGTTACGTATGCCTAACCCGGCCTTAAGACTTAACCGCCTCTCAACGGTGGGAGTGAGAGACATGCACGAATATTTGTTTTTGTAAATTTCCTTTGTTTATTTATGAACAACCAACACAGCAAGCACTATGATTTTTAACTTGATTATTTTTCTTGCAAAAAGTTACACTTTAGCAATAAACTTTAACACAGAATTATAACCAAATCACTTGGTAATAGCGTCCAACTCGCTTTATATGCTTTAGCAGGGTTAATCCCAAAGAAAATAATTTTTTAATAGAATTTTTGTGAGAACCACTATAAACACGTCTGTACACAACTATGTTGCCAGATGTATTTTCGGGAAAAAATAAACCAAAAAGGAAAAAATAAACAACAAAGAAAATTTTATATTTCCATTGAATCTTTAAAAATTAAGATATCTCAATAATTTTTTTGTAATTTGTACGCCTTGACACCAGAAATCGAGGCTAATTCTAACATCATTATATTTGTGGACGTAAATCCCACAATTCCCAAAATAAATTCGAAAATCCCCACCAAAGGGATTTTTTTGTTTTTTTCCAAAATCTGTTATACTAAAAGCCGGGCTCAAAAATCCTTTTGCAGTTTATCGTATAACAGATTACTACATATAAAAATGGTAAAGGATTTCATATCCAAGCTTTGCGATTGCCGAAAATGTGGCCTAGTTTTGAAATTTTCGTAAAAAATGGTGTAATTTGGAGAAGCGTGGCAACACTATTAATACAAATTTATGTCTCGTTCTTTTCTCGAAAATATTCTCCAGGAAGTTTGCTTTAAGACAAATATAAATATGTTATACTTTCTTTTTATAAATTCCTCTGTATCTCCAAATACTACATATACCTTTTCGCAATAAAATACAAAAATTGTCTATATTTTGAAAGTGTAAATTGATGTGGCCATAACTATTGTATAGGTGGGCACATTTTACCGAAATTGTTGATGTGATAGAAATCGGTGCATATTCTGCACTGATATTAAGCAAATGCCACGACAGGGTCAGGAAAAAAGTGAAAAAAGCACTTTTCAATGCAGACAGAAATGTAAAAACGACATAAAATATTTAAAAATGAAAATTTTTCAATGAAATATTTTGTAGTTTGTAGGTTCTGACATAACAAATCGAATGCAATTCGCGAATCATTATATTTCCAAAAGTCGGTCCCACAATTCCCTAAATAATTTTGAAAATCCCCACAAATGGGATTTTTTGGATTTTCCCCTACATCTACTATACTAAAAGCGAGGTTTCAGGTTCCCTTTGCAGTTCAAATTACAGCACCTTACCACACATAAATATGCCAAAAGTTTTAACTTTTTGGCTTTACGATTGGAGAAAATGTGGCTTACTTTTGAAATTTGTCTAAAAAATTGTGTAAATTGGAGAAGCTTGGTAACAATACCAGTAAATATTTTTGACCCGTTCTTTCTTTGAGAGCATACTCAAATAATTGTATAAATATTGTACTATGATCTCAGGGTAACTCTTGGAACATAAACAAGAAATGATAGGGGGTTCGTATTTTATAGTATGAAAGTAATCAAATCTACTTCATTTTGCACGATATGTAATAATCAAGTCATTTTGAAAAAAAGATGTATAAATATTTTACAGTATCCTAAACAGAAAATAAATAAAGGATGGGGGCTGCGAAGCGCACCGGGTTAAAGCTAGTTAACAAACATAATTATCGCATTTGGGGCTGGGGAAACCCAAGAATTATTCTTGAACAGCTTCTCCATCCTCAACGTGGGACTGTTTGTTGCAGTTTTTGGCCTGGCGGGATCATTGGACCATGCTTACTTGAAGCTGGAGTAACTGTTACGGTGAATGGTTTGCGCTATCGGACAATGATTCATTATTTTGTACGTCTGGCAGTGGAAGATGTTGATGTGGACGACGAACAGTGGGGCCTTTTGACTTTTTTCGTTGCAAAAAACATAACTTCTGAAATAGTAAACATATTTGCTCAATTTTGAAAGTATTGTAAAGAAGACACCGTAAGTTTTAAAATGAGTGTAGTAATTTGTTGCCAGAGCCACGATCAGTTGAAAAACCAGAGATGTAATATGGATTTTCTTTATTTTCAAATAACACTATATTTCTAATTACTTTACCTTTACTTTTTTATTATCAAACAAAGCTTTTTTATTTATTTCCAATCTAACATATCATATATTTATATATCCAGTAATATAATTGAATATTTGTTTTCTTTTACTATGTATTTTACCTTACCAATTTTCTTCTAAATTGTCAAAGTTTTTTGGGCTGATATCAAAATAAACATTTCATCTTGGTACAATAATTTTTTTTTTCAATTCTTTCGGGATTTCACTTATTGAAATTGGCAAGAAGTGCCAACATGTTGAAGAGATTCTCATTCTGCCTTATATGCGAAATTTTGCATGTATTCGTGTATTTAAAATTTTTATCATCTGTTTCGACACTCTTGGGCTTTTGCTGATAACTCTTCGATTTTAAGATTTAGTATTCATTTTTATATCTCCCATGAGCTAAAATCTTATTCCTACGGACCGTGGGAGTAAGTTTTTTGTTGTTATACATTTTACGTAGTAGCTGAGAGGTTTTTGCATCATAATCTTCAAATTTCTTGCCGTTGACTTTTTTTACATTGAGTGTAACGTCCAATCTTTTTATGATGTTATCATCAACGAAAATCCGTTTTGGGCAATTTGAACAATTTCCGTCTGTTGGTGCCCACGATAACTCTCGAAAGAAGTAACGAAAGGCTTCAAAATTTATGTGGTAATATTTAATTCTATGTCAGGCTAAGTTCGAAGATAGGCCATATTGGTCCACTCCTTCTATAACCTCTTACACAAAGGTTTAACATTTAATGAATTATCTATACTACTTATCCGAATCTTCTATAATTCCACAGATAGTATTATTTTGTTTGCAGCTATTTTTGAAATTTTGTTCGTGTAATACTGCACTCGCGTATAAATCAGCGCTGACTGACAGATTGCACAGCAATCTCATGAACACCTGGGCCGAGATATCAGCAGCGTGTACAGAAATAGCTTCCACCGTTATAGGCGCTGTAAAACTAAAACCAAAACCGTGGATAAGTAATGAAACCCTGGAGGAAATAAAACGCCGCAAACACCTTCGCAACGCTCTACTACGAACAAAAACAAATGAAGCGAAAGCTACAGCCAAAGCTAATTACCGCACTTCTTCCTCTCTGGTAAAGCGTTTAGTTCGCAGAGATAAGCGCAACTACTTCAATAAGCTAGCCGAACAAGCTGAAACCGCCGCCAGCATTGGAAGCCTACGCACAGTGGGCTAAAATGGAAAAAATGGACATAATTCTGCCATTTCAAAACCACTTATCGTATGAATTTTAGGTGTATATACAAGAGGTGTTAGAGAGTTTAAGTTCGGAACCTGGGCCCCCTATCTCATACAGGGGCGGAGCTACAAGGCCCTAAAGTTGACCACCTCGGGTATACAAAATTTTCATCGGCTTCTAACTTTTGAATGGAGTGTCCGGTTTTAGTGGCGTTTTTTTTGATACTCCTAGACCAGACCTACAATAAAAATTTTATAGGTTGAAGATATCTTGAATAGTTTCCGAGATATGTGGATTTTAAATTTGAATTTTTCATTTTTTCGCCGACTTTGCCTTGGAGTTTAGCCAATATCTCAGCCAAAAGTTTACCGATTTTGTTCGTGTATTTTTTTATGGATTGCCAATAAAATTTACAATATCATGATATCATGAGGTCTTGTAGAAAAAGTTTGTTACACAAAGAATATCAAATTTATACTCATTTTAAAGGAGACGTTTCACAGAATATGCTAGAGAAAATCCGAAGCCAAAATTTTAATTGGTGTGGTTGCCACCCTTCTCCAATTTGGACCTTTTTTTTACATAACTTCAAAAGTTTGACCGATTTTCTCCAATCGCACAGCTAAATTGTTAAATTTTTCTTTTTATTTATTTGTATTAGGGTGTAACAAAATCGACTGCAAAGGGAATCCCGAGCGCGGCTATCCATATCGAAGTTATAGGACTAAAAGTAAAAATCCCATTTTTGAGGATTTTTGATGTATTTTTTGGGAATTGAGGGATTTTCCATTAGAAATTTCCACATGTTGCGTTTGATTATTATTTCTAATATCAAAATAAAGAACTTTAAAAAAAATTCATCGAAATATATACATTTTTAAGAATTTTATGCCGTATTTGCGTTTGTATCTATATGCTAAATACTTTTTATACCCTACACCACACTGTGGTACAGGGTATTATAACTTTGTGCATTTGTTTGTAACACCCAAAAGGAGAAGAAATAGACCCATCGTTTATTATACCGATCGACTTAGAATCACTTTCTGAGTCGATTTAGCTATGTCCGTCTGTCTGTCCGTCTGTGCATGTATTCTTGTAATCAAAGTACAGGTCGCAATTATGGTCCGATCTCGACGAAACTTTACACATATCTTTTTTTTGGCCCAAGGACGATCCCTATTGAATTTGGTTAAAATCGGTTCAGATTTAGATATAGCCCCCATATATATGTTAGTCCCGATTTGACATGTAAGCGCTGTAAAAACTTTATTTTGTATCCGATCAGTATGAAATTCGGCAGGAAAATGTTTCTTATTACATGAATGAACTCTGTTAAATTTGGAAGAAATCGGTTCAGATTTAGATATAGCCCCCATATATACATTACCCCCGATTTGACATGTAAGCGCTGTAAAAATTTTATTTTATATCCGATCAGTGCGAAATTCGGCAAAGAGAGGTTTCTTATTACATGAAGGAATACTGCTAAATTCGGAGAAAATCGGTTCAGATTTAGATATAGCCCCCATATATATGTTAGCCCCGATTTGACATGTAAGCGCTGTAAAAACTTTATTTTATATCCGATCAGTATGAAATTCGGCAGAAAGAGGTTTCTTATTATATGAATGCACACTGTTAAATTCGGAGAAAATCGGTTCAGATTTAGATATAGCCCCCATATACCCTCGTATATGTTACCCCTGATTTGATATGTAAGCGCTGTAAAAACTGTGTTTTATATCCGATCAGTATGAAATTCGGCAGAAAGAGGTTTCCTTTTATATGAATGAACACTTTTAAATTTGGAAGAAATCGGTTCAGATTTAGATATAGCCCCTATATATACGTTACCCCCGATTTGACATTTAAGCGCTGTAAAAATGTTATTTTATATCCGATCAGTGCGAAATTCGGCAAAAAGAAGTTTCTTTCTACATGAAGGAATACTGCCAAATTCGGAGTAAATCGGTTCTGAATTAGATATAGCCCCCATATATATGTTACCCCGATTTGACATGTAAGCGCTGTAGAAACTGTATTTTATATCCGATCAGTGCGAAATTCGGCAGAAAGAGGTTTCTTATTACTCGAAGGAATACTGCCAAATTCGGAGAAAATCGGTTCAGATTTAGATATAGCCCCCATATGTATGTTACCCCCGATTTGACATGTAAGCGCTGTGGAGACTGTATTTTATATCCGAAATATGACTTTATAGGGCCATAACTTTCTTATTTCTTCACATATCATATCGATTTTTTCATGATATTGTAAATTTTATTGGCAATCCATAAAAAAACACGCGAACAAAATCGGTAATTTTTTGACTGAGATATTGGCTAAACTCCAAGGCAAAGTCGACGAAAAAATGAAATATTAAAATCCACATATCTCGGAAACTATTCAAGATATCTTCAACCTATAAAATGTTTATTGTAGATCTGGTATAGGAGTATCAGTGGGGCCTTTTGACTTTTTTCGTTGCAAAAAACATAACTTCTGAAATAGTAAACATATTTGCTCAATTTTGAAAGTATTGTAAAGAAGACACCGTAAGTTTTAAAATGAGTGTAGTAATTTGTTGCCAGAGCCACGATCAGTTGAAAAACCAGAGATGTAATATGGATTTTCTTTATTTTCAAATAACACTATATTTCTAATTACTTTACCTTTACTTTTTTATTATCAAACAAAGCTTTTTTATTTATTTCCAATCTAACATATCATATATTTATATATCCAGTAATATAATTGAATATTTGTTTTCTTTTACTATGTATTTTACCTTACCAATTTTCTTCTAAATTGTCAAAGTTTTTTGGGCTGATATCAAAATAAACATTTCATCTTGGTACAATAATTTTTTTTTTCAATTCTTTCGGGATTTCACTTATTGAAATTGGCAAGAAGTGCCAACATGTTGAAGAGATTCTCATTCTGCCTTATATGCGAAATTTTGCATGTATTCGTGTATTTAAAATTTTTATCATCTGTTTCGACACTCTTGGGCTTTTGCTGATAACTCTTCGATTTTAAGATTTAGTATTCATTTTTATATCTCCCATGAGCTAAAATCTTATTCCTACGGACCGTGGGAGTAAGTTTTTTGTTGTTATACATTTTACGTAGTAGCTGAGAGGTTTTTGCATCATAATCTTCAAATTTCTTGCCGTTGACTTTTTTTACATTGAGTGTAACGTCCAATCTTTTTATGATGTTATCATCAACGAAAATCCGTTTTGGGCAATTTGAACAATTTCCGTCTGTTGGTGCCCACGATAACTCTCGAAAGAAGTAACGAAAGGCTTCAAAATTTATGTGGTAATATTTAATTCTATGTCAGGCTAAGTTCGAAGATAGGCCATATTGGTCCACTCCTTCTATAACCTCTTACACAAAGGTTTAACATTTAATGAATTATTGATTCATTAATAACCTCTATACTACTTATCCGAATCTTCTATAATTCCACAGATAGTATTATTTTGTTTGCAGCTATTTTTGAAATTTTGTTCGTGTAATACTGCACTCGCGTATAAGTCAGCGCTGACTGACAGATTGCACAGCAATCTCATGAACACCTGGGCCGAGATATCAGCAGCGTGTACAGAAATAGCTTCCACCGTTATAGGCGCTGTAAAACTAAAACCAAAACCGTGGATAAGTAATGAAACCCTGGAGGAAATAAAACGCCGCAAACACCTTCGCAACGCTCGAACAAGCTGAAACCGCCGCCAGCATTGGAAGCCTACGCACAGTGGGCTAAAATGGAAAAAATGGACATAATTCTGCCATTTCAAAACCACTTATCGTATGAATTTTAGGTGTATATACAAGAGGTGTTAGAGAGTTTAAGTTCGGAACCTGGGCCCCCTATCTCATACAGGGGCGGAGCTACAAGGCCCTAAAGTTGACCACCTCGGGTATACAAAATTTTCATCGGCTTCTAACTTTTGAATGGAGTGTCCGGTTTAAGTGGCGTTTTTTTTGATACTCCTAGACCAGACCTACAATAAAAATTTTATAGGTTGAAGATATCTTGAATAGTTTCCGAGATATGTGGATTTTAAATTTGAATTTTTCATTTTTTCGCCGACTTTGCCTTGGAGTTTAGCCAATATCTCAGTCAAAAGTTTACCGATTTTGTTCGTGTATTTTTTTATGGATTGCCAATAAAATTTACAATATCATGATATCATGAGGTCATGTAGAAAAAGTTTGTTACACAAAGAATATCAAATTTATACTCATTTTAAAGGAGACGTTTCACAGAATATGCTAGAGAAAATCCGAAGCCAAAATTTTAATTGGCGTGGTTGCCACCCTTCTCCAATTTGGACCTTTTTTTTACATAACTTCAAAAGTTTGACCGATTTTCTCCAATCGCACAGCTAAATTGTTAAATTTTTCTTTTTATTTATTTGTATTAGGGTGTAACAAAATCGACTGCAAAGGGAATCCCGAGCGCGGCTATCCATATCGAAGTTATAGGACTAAAAGTAAAAATCCCATTTTTGAGGATTTTTGATGTATTTTTTGGGAATTTAGGGATTTTCCATTAGAAATTTCCACATGTTGCATTTGATTATTATTTCTAATATCAAAATAAAGAACTTTAAAAACAATTCATCGAAATATATACATTTTTAAGAATTTTATGCCGTATTTGCGTTTGTATCTATATGCTAAATACTTTTTATACCCTACACCACACTGTGGTACAGGGTATTATAACTTTGTGCATTTGTTTGTAACACCCAAAAGGAGAAGAAATAGACCCATCGTTTATTATACCGATCGACTTAGAATCACTTTCTGAGTCGATTTAGCTATGTCGGTCTGTCTGTCCGTCTGTGCATGTATTCTTGTAATCAAAGTACAGGTCGCAATTATGGTCCGATCTCGACGAAACTTTACACATATCTTTTTTTGGCCCAAGGACGATCCCTATTGAATTTGGTTAAAATCGGTTCAGATTTAGATATAGCCCCCATATATATGTTAGCCCCGATTTGACATGTAAGCGCTGTAAAAACTTTATTTTATATCCGATCAGTATGAAATTCGGCAGGAAAAGGTTTCTTATTACATGAATGAACTCTGTTACATTTGGAAGAAATCGGTTCAGATTTAGATATAGCCCCCATATATACATTACCCCCGATTTGACATGTAAGCGCTGTAAAAATTTTATTTTATATCCGATCAGTGCGAAATTCGGCAAAGAGAGGTTTCTTATTACATGAAGGAATACTGCTAAATTCGGAGAAAATCGGTTCAGATTTAGATATAGCCCCCATATATATGTTAGCCCCGATTTGACATGTAAGCGCTGTAAAAACTTTATTTTATATCCGATCAGTATGAAATTCGGCAGAAAGAGGTTTCTTATTATATGAATGCACACTGTTAAATTCGGAGAAAATCGGTTCAGATTTAGATATAGCCCCCATATACCCTCGTATATGTTACCCCTGATTTGATATGTAAGCGCTGTAAAAACTGTGTTTTATATCCGATCAGTATGAAATTCGGCAGAAAGAGGTTTCCTTTTATATGAATGAACACTTTTAAATTTGGAAGAAATCGGTTCAGATTTAGATATAGCCCCTATATATACGTTACCCCCGATTTGACATTTAAGCGCTGTAAAAATGTTATTTTATATCCGATCAGTGCGAAATTCGACAAAAAGAAGTTTCTTTCTACATGAAGGAATACTGCCAAATTCGGAGTAAATCGGTTCTGAATTAGATATAGCCCCCATATATATGTTACCCCGATTTGACATGTAAGCGCTGTAGAAACTGTATTTTATATCCGATCAGTGCGAAATTCGGCAGAAAGAGGTTTCTTATTACTCGAAGGAATACTGCCAAATTCGGAGAAAATCGGTTCAGATTTAGATATAGCCCCCATATGTATGTTACCCCCGATTTGACATGTAAGCGCTGTGGAGACTGTATTTTATATCCGAAATATGACTTTATAGGGCCATAACTTTCTTATTTCTTCACATATCATATCGATTTTTTCATGATATTGTAAATTTTATTGGCAATCCATAAAAAAACACGCGAACAAAATCGGTAATTTTTTGACTGAGATATTGGCTAAACTCCAAGGCAAAGTCGACGAAAAAATGAGAAATTAAAATCCACATATCTCGGAAACTATTCAAGATATCTTCAACCTATAAAATGTTTATTGTAGATCTGGTATAGGAGTATCCACAGAAAAAACGCCACTAAAACCGGACACCCCATTCAAAAGTTAGAAGCCGATGAAAATTTTGTATACCCGAGGTTGTCAACTTTAGGGCCCTGTAGCTCCGCCCCTGTATGAGGTAGGGGACCCAAGTTCCGAACTTGAACTCTCTAACACCTCCTGCATACACACCAAAAATTTCAGCGCCATACGATCAGTGGTTTTGAAATGGCAGAATTATGTCCACTTTTTTCCATTTTCTCACGAATTTAAAGTTAGTCGAAAAGATAATCTTGTCCGGGGTTCATATGCGGCCATTTCCTATCCTAACATCGGGCATTAGGATAAATTAACACGTTTGCCTTTATAAAATTAAGTTGTCAAATTTCAATACGTATTGTTAGTCGCCGTCGTTAAAAATACTTAATCAAGTCCAACGTGCCCCGACTTGCTTCTTATCCGCGTAGAGAAGAAGCAAGTCACTATCGGGAGGTTGCGGAATGTCACAAAGTAATTGATCGAGGAGTGATACCTTTTGTACACCGTCCTGAGACGGTGAGAGGCCTTTACCGACATTCACTCCAAAGGTGCGATTCCTTAGGAAGCTAGCAACCATTCTACAGATGTTTTCACCGAAGACTTTGGTCATCATCTTGAACAAAACTCCAGCATTCCAAAACTCGTATGCATTTGTAAAGTCAAGGCTAATTGCTATGGCGATATGTCGTATGTTCAATGCTAATGTCACGTGGTCAGAGTCTAGTCAGTGTGCCTGATGTTTAATATCCCTTTCGAAAAAACAATTGGATATGAAGAAGTATTCGCACATCGTCTGTCTTGTTCCTTATTATGCGAAATAGGAAGTGCTCCAGAAGTTTGCCAATGGCTGAAATAAGGGCTATTGATCGGTAGCTGGTGCTTTTTGGGTATGTAACTTATATAAAATATATAACATTTATAGCTATGTGATTATTTTAATTTTAAGCTTCAACATATAACCCAAACGTTACTGTCAATGTCTAAATGTTGCAAGAACAGAATTACAAAATGTACTGAAAACTCGTTTAATTTTATCAAAGTCCAACCAGTGCAGCATCCAAATTGCGTTAACGAATCTGGATCGTTAGTGCAAAATGCACTAGAAACAAATTTGTCGTGAGATTATTTAAATTATTTTTATTACTCAGGATTATATGCTATAACCTACATTATTACTTTCATTCTGGATTTTTTTTGCAAGATATTTCAAACGTTGTCTATTTTCGGACTTCACTTTCATAAAAAAATTTCACATATTGGGATTTTTTGCTGGTCATAATGACAATTAAGAATAGTTAAGTCAAAATGACCATAGGCAAAGACTATTTTTGTCCAGAATTTACAAAATGTATCAATTCGCGAGGTAATACAAACAGTATTCGTTTAAACTCATGGAAAATTTGGCTAAATGTAAACCTCATTCATGCGTTTTAACGTCGTTGTATTTCCTTTCCTCGACATGTCCCTATCGGTAAACCCCTATATAAGAGTGCTTAATAAATAAAAAAAAGGTAAATGATCGACTAACCCACATGCTTATATGTTTTTCTTAATATTTCGTTTATTATTCGGTTTATTATGGCTGTATGATTGCTTTAGGATGTATACATTTGTTGGAATTTTCGTCATTCAAGATTAATGTTCTCTTTATTGGTCATATTATTATAATCGTTATATTATAATACAAACATAAAATAAAAACTTTTCGCGTGCATGTGTAAACGATATACTTTTCTTCATTTGCACAAGCTTATATTAATTTATTAATCTGAAGAAAACGTAATCGGTTCTGTCAAATCGAAAACGTTTGTATCTGTTGTTAAATTGAATATGTTCAGTGCCGACGGTAACTTCGAAGTAACACTTGCAACGAAAGCCACAATTTACTCAGAAGGATTAGTTGAATGGAAACCACCTGCTATTTACAAATCATCATGCGAAATAGATGTAGAGTATTTCCCATTTGACGAACAGACTTGCGTTCTAAAATTTGGAAGTTGGACTTATGATGGCTTCAAGGTAGGTTTCACATTAATTATAGATCAAGTAATTTAAAAAGTCCTCAATTCGATTCACGTCAAACTCATTGCCTGATTAATGTTATTCAATTAAACTATATATACTGATTAGTAAACTTGTGAATGCAAATGATTTTTTTATATATTACCTTCAATAATTATTTAATATTAATGTACAATTTTACACAAATATATACGATTATACACACTGACTCTGTAACATTATGTAAATATAATATTATACCATTATATATTTGTAAATATATATTTATATATATCTGCAGTGACAAACTTTAACAAAACGGACGTTTGATATTTTTTATACTTCAGAAATTAATGTACAATTTATCGGCGATTGTTCAAAAATATCCCAAACTTTCAGATATTATTGTATTTTTTTCTTTCTCTCAAACCATTTGTTCTTAGAATCTAAATATATTTTATAATTTAAGTAATTTTAAGTTAATCATAGCCAGATATTAAATTATGAAACTGTATGGCAAAGGCTAAATATACAATACGTTAAATCTGAATGTATTGAAATTAAAGATTTCGTTATTACTTATGTGTACATTACAATTTCATAACTACTTCTATAATGGAAAAACAGAAGTTTTCCAAAAAAATACATTGAATTTTAAATAGAATTTTGGAAACTTCCACAATTATTTGTAACTTATGATCAAATTCATTTGCAACGAATTATTGATTATAACGAAGATATTTCATAGTTCCGATTGAATATTAACATTGTGATAACGACATACAGTTCAAGGTTTATTAACACATAAGGTGTTTACTAAGAAATCCCCAAGGATGAAGGTTACATTGTACTTACAATAGCATAATATGTTTGCAAATAACTCAGATTATTGTCAATTATGTACACAGATTCCTACCTTTATATACATCAAAATTCAAACATAAAATCTCTCCATAAAATCTTTCGTCGGATTTATCTTTTTTATTTATATTTTGGAAGGAGACGTAAAATCTTCTCATTTAATTAAAAGTAAATAGGTGGACATCAAATGGAACGAGCACTATATTTTCTTATCCACTTTTAGGGGCATGTCACAGATTCCGTTCGGAATTGACTTGATACCAAAGTAACAACGTAGTGAACGTTTTTGTTTCTAAAGATTCCGTTTGAATTGGTGAATTCAGAAAAAATCAAAAACACTCTTTTGAGTATTAAAAATAAATAGCAATACGTCTCATGATTTATGACATATCGTCGGTGCACCGACGAAAACTCCTATGTGTTTTTTTACTAGTTTTCAGGAGAGACAAAAAACGTTGCTATTTCGTCAAATCGCGATATTTTTAATATCTCAGATTTTTGAATTTTTCTTTTAATTATTTACCACCAATATATCATAACAAAAATAGTATATGTGAAAATCCCATGACGTGGTAAATTGTTTTCATGAAAATCGACACATAGGATGTTTTGTTTGGAGCATTTAAAGTATTTATAAAACAAAAAAATTACACATAGGAGTTTTGATATTTCAATGTTCACAGCGTATCTCAGGCAAACGAAAGTTGGCCTATATTGTGGCTAAAAACGGCTAATGAGGTTTTATACAGAATCACCCCCTCTACTCAGATAAGAAGAAATCAAAATCTGATCTGTTTCCTTTCGCGAGTTATCGCGATAAAAACAATTTTTAACCAAAAAACCGAACTTTATTACATTGAATCGCGGAAATTTAAAACTATAACATAATTTATTATAGATATGAACATTTGTAAGACTCTTTGTAATGTCCGCGATATTTGCTATATTATTGATCTATGATTTCTGAGGGAAAGATTGGCACCAGCATTTCCGCCATAAACATCCCGCGACGAATACATTTCGAACAAAAAACATTTAAGTTCAGAATTATTTAACTATATAATGCTATTATTACGCGAACGGTCAGTCCTAAGAAAAAGTGGTCAAAGAAAGTTTGGGAGATATTAAAAACGACTACAAGTCTTTCTTTAACAAAAAAACTATAATAATTTGGTAGGGATTTACAATGTGTCAAATCAAAATATGCCTCATATAAAGGGAAAAGCATACAAAAGTTTTAACACACTGTAAATCCTTACCAAATTGCTATAAATTTTGTTTGTTAAAGAAAGAGTTGTAGGCCTTTCGCTTATCTCCCAAACTTCCTTTGACTACTTTTCCCTAGAACTGTTCATTCGCGAGATAATAACATTACATATATAGTAAAATAATTCCGAAATATTTTTTTTTGTACAAAATTTATTTGTCGAGGGATATTTTTCGCGAAAATGCTGATATTAATCTATTCCTCAGAGATTATAGAATGCAAATATGTTAATCTTATTAATATTTTAGGAAAAATTTGGCGGCGTAAGTCGATTTTATGGATTACACAAAATTCGCAATATAAAAACATGGCAAATGTCGCAGACGTTACAAAGCGTCTTGCAAATAATCATATTTAAAGGAAATTGTGTTACAGTTCTAAATTTCCGCGGTTTTCTTTACAAATCGAAGCTATTAATTTTGTTTTGAGTAAAAGTGCTGTTTTCGCGATAACTCGTGAATGGAAGCAGATCCAATTTTGATCTATTCATTGTCGAATAGAGGGGATGATTCTGAACAAAACCTCATTAGCCGTTTTTGGGCGTGAATCTAAGCCAACCTTCTATACCTTGGGACAGGCTGTGCCTACAACACATAGGAGTTTTTGTCGGAGCATTTCTATAGAGGGATACACATAGGAGTTTTTGGTAACTTCGGAACCGGTCAAGATAGCGCAAAATGCTTTGGTGGGTAGTCGTTTGACCGTTAGGACGTTCTAATTCGACAATAAAAAAAATTCGAAAAATTACACATAGGAGTTTTTGTCGGCGCACCGACGATATGTTTTTGGTTAACATACCCGAAATTGTGCGAATAGATTGTTCAATTGATAAAATGATACAAGGCAAATCCGAAAAACTGTATACCAAAAATGTAAAAAAATGCCACGTGTGTAATGAAATAATTATGTTGCGTTCCATTCTAATGAGCTCACCATTGAAATGACGCGTTCAGTGGGTTCTATAAAATATAAATTATAACATTTTATAAAAATTTCGGCTGAATAGTGCCATTTAAATATTCCTCGTTCTTTAATGTATTTCGATTTTTCTGATTAGAAAAACAAACGTAGCTAAAAACAAGCAAATTCACGTTTACCTAAAAACCTACTTCCATTTTTTGTAACGTCCGTAACGGAACTTTCGTCGCGAATATCGCATTCATCAAAAGTATTTAGGTAAATATGTAAATGCCTAAATGCCATTTCAAAGAACTCCAAAATAATTATTGTTGCTGAAGGTTATATGAAAATATTGCATTCAGAACGCCAACGGGATGAACATTAGTAAAACAAAATGAATACGAATGTAACTTCCGCAATCCAGGATTTCCCCATATACGAGTAGGTCAATTCCACGTTGGAAATTAAAAGTGGTTACATTCCGCAATAAAAATTGGTTTAACATTTCCTCTAGAAACAAAATTCCCATTTAGTTTTAATTTCAAACGGAATTTAACTCTGTAACAAGGCCCTTTAATTCTTTTTTATTAATTCATGCGACAGTTTTATGCCCAATACACCAACTCCGGTTAAATTTTAAACTATACTTTAACTGTAGGTTATGAAAATTTCCTTTCCACAATATCCAATTAAAATTTAACTGACACATTTAACCAAAAAGTTGAGGTTAAATTTAACTAACACAAATTCTTCGGTTAAAAATGTAACCGATCCTAAATAAAGGATGGGCCATTTAAAATGTTAACTACCGAAGTTTTTTTGGCCCCCCACAGATATTTAAGCTGGATTTTTTTAATTTTATCAATCAATTCCAACCATCTATCAATTTTACTGTTACCAATGCCAGAAATAGTATAAATGTTTGAAAATGCTTCAAAAAAAACTCAAAGTTTTAAATTCAATTTGGAAGTAGAAGAACCATTCTTAGGTTTCGTAGATTGTTCTGTAAGTAGATATGTCAATACTTTACATAAACTTATTCTGGATTTTTTGTTGAGAAATAAGATGGAAAATATGCCAATATGTCTTATAATGGTGCAAATGTAATGTGACATAAAACATGAACATGGCATATAACCGAATGCGTTCAAATTTGCCAATATCTACAAAGAGTTTTTATTCAGTACGAGGCACACACTGGTCGACTCCTATTCGAACATATAATCAGCATTAACATTTTTCAAGGCGGTACATGTTGCATATTTATTTTTCTAAACCTAGAAATCAAATTTATTTTGCAATAACATGTAATGTTCTACAAATAAAATATTTGGATGTCTCAGTAAAACTAGATGGAGTTGCAGATTCGAAAATTATAGATCAATTGCGTTGTATTATGTTGGTACAAGAAAATTCTTTAGAGTATGATGCGAGATACTAAATATAATCACTAAACCAGATAAGATTATAAAAATATATTTGGAAAGAATATTTTGCCAACAAAAATTACATCCCATTAGAACCTAATTTCAAGAAGCTTTGAATGGAACTTCCGAATTTATTGATGATTATAGAAGTATCCTGCAAATTGATAAGGTTAAGTTCGATATTTCTAACTATCATCAATAATTTATATGACTATAAGACGGTCAAAGAAAGAAAAGGTTGATAAAAATACATAAACTGTAGATTCAAAAAAGTTCGAATAAGAACAACAGTATTTTTTAAATATTTATCCAAATACTTTTAAATGTTTGCAAGTTGCAATAACCCTTCCAATAAGCTCTTCTGACTGTGAAGGACGTCGTTACGATGCGTCGAATTGAAACATGACGAAGATCCACAATGAACTAAGATCGATTTTGATATTTTGCCATCTTAAGTATCGAAAACGAAGCAGTACAGTTGTTAGTGATATTCTTATTTTTTTAAAAGTAGAAGAATTAATTTTAATTCTTATTAATATTTTACTCCATTCTGCAATTTTTTATGTTCATTATAAAATATTGCATTCACTCCTCTTTAATTTATAAAGTTGTATTAAATATTTTTTTCTTTAAACATTTGTTGTTTTAAAAGACCGAATTCTGGTTTATGTAATATATTATTTTATCATAGAAAGGTTGTAATAAATCGTATTTCAATATGAATTAATTTCTTACTTTTCGATGACAATTTGATTCGTAAATATTTTTAAAGCATAAAAACAAACTTTTCTTCTGGGGGCTACATATCCCTCCTAAGAAAGAAAGTCGTATCTTCATTTCAGTAGTTTGGAGACATTAGCTTTTACGCTTTATAACTTTCGCGCCTTTAGGTTTATGTTTATGGCAGGGTGGCAGCCAGCTTTACAAGCTCACATAGACCAATTTATGTAGGTCCATAACCTAAATTAAGCGAAAGTTACAAAACATAAACTTTAAATATCACAAAACTATTGATTTTCTTTCTTAGGAGGGCAGTATAGCCCTCCCCAGCAGAAATCCATTGCTACGCCAATGGTATTATGAATCTTAATAAAAAAGTAAAGAAGTACGGATTTCTTGGGGGTTTTCTCGCAACCATTTTAGAGGAGAGTTTGAAATATAAAACATAAAAATGATAATACAATTGTTTTTATTTTCATTGGCTGCTTATTTAATGCGAGATACAATACCTTTGACCTTAATGGACGGAAAGGTTCTTTAATAAGAAATATGAACTTTAAGGAATCCTAGGGCGGTTGGAAATGAGCCGAATTGATTTAATGAAAATATTCAATAAGCATTATTTTCAAGTTATGAAAAAAATATAAAAAAATTATTTTGAGATCAAAATTTTTTCGTGGAAATAAAAATGGCTATTAGAAGCGCATTAAAACTGTCTGATAGGCATTTACTTTACTTTTCCCCAAAAATCTTTAGGGGAGTCCAAGAATTATATCCAAATACCTAAAAGTATCATTTTACCTACAATTTATTTTCATAGACGGCTTGATGTCGAAACGGAATAAAACAAGATGTGTGTGAGGTCTTAAGGAAATTGTTTTTTATTTAAAAGACTCAGGTGTGTCATCATATTTGTCAGAATTTCAGTAACTGAAGCATACATATAAACTGTTGAATTTGAGCGAGCGATCGATTGAGGCTCATTGGTACAGCCTTTGACTTCACAAAATCTCACAACAAACAATCTAGGGGTCTAATCGCAGTCTTGTGGGAAGTCCACATCATTTCTGCGAGACCTTAGACTGATATCGGCAATATTTTCGTTCGCTGTGTTGCATCTGGTACTCTCCTGGGCCAAAAGAATGTTACCATTGATCTGTAACGCTCGTCTTTGACTTTGAGAAAGAAAAACAGAGCAAAGATGTGGCTGGCCAACACTCCGCACCAATCAGTGATTTCGGTTGGACAATAGTTTATTAAATAAGTGGGACACATCTCAAATCCTTTTATTGACCGACTCTTTGGTCTGATAACAAATAATTGAATCCACTTTCTTTTTACTTGTAATGCACTGGACAACTACACATTCAACGCACAGTTGCATTTAACAGTCTTCATACAGCTTTATTGGTATTTTGTTGCATCCTTCCACCGCAGTATTCTTCCACAGGCATAAGAAAGCTTGCCCTTTCCTTATTTTGTGATTTTTTTGCAAATATGCTTTTAAATAACTTCAAATTGTACAAATTAAATAAATGCGCTTAAAAAAATCTGAATCGTGATACAATAAAATAAAGGCAGTGCCATGTGAACAGTTGATTAATATCTTTTTAACTTGGGGACAATTTGACATGATTTTTGTTTACATTTAAAATGTTTTCCTATAGATCTATAAAGTGCAAATCTATAAATAAAAGTCTAATAAGAACTAAAATAGATTTGAGACTAGCAGTAGGGTTAAAACTCAGTACAAGAAGCAAAATAACAGTTATATGCAGGCTTGGACATACATATTAGTTTCTGTAGAGCCTATCAGACATCCAGCACCACTGAGTCACTATCATTACATATGACTATCTTTCAACTTCGAGGATGTCTGAGAACCTTTATGTGATGGGTATAACAACCTCTGTTGAGAATAGCGAGCAAAAGTTGCATAATAGTTTTATTATGTTAATATTGGTCAAATTCATCTGCAGTTGTGCTTCACAAACAAATGTACAATGATATGAAAGGTCCAATGCCAAATCTATGAACTTCATAAAACGATTAGTTGAGAACATTTTTTATGGATAGTAAAAAATTTGGCATTTGTCAAGTGCTTTGACTTTAAAATTCGAAAAAAATGGAGTTAATCGATTTGGCATTTGTGCCATACATATAACTCCCTTGCTGTCCAAGGTATACCAAGCGTCTTCTCAGAGATGTCGTCTGACACCAGTATCAATATCGTTTCTTAAATCGTTGATTACAGTTTTGCTATAACCCAAGTTGACTTCACTTGTCCATGGGGAAATTCTCTATAGACTGTCACCAAAAAGTAGTTGTATCTAGTGTTTTAGGCAGCGTATTAAGTCGAGCAGACACCTGATTTTGAGAAGCAAGCCAAGGGCAAATTGTCGGCGGCGACTGCTTGAGTAAAAATTGTCGGCTGCGGCGGCTTATCGGCTCGCGCCGATCTATTTCTTGCTTTAACCACAAGAAAGTAAACAATCATGTTTTTTATATGAAGAAAATTAATTATATTATTTTGTTATTAAAAACAGTATTTCAAGTATCTTTTTATTTGTAACTATTTTATTGAGAAACGCGGACTATATAATACAGCCCGATTCTAAATTAAATTCCCCGGGAACATTTTCCCACTCCTCTTAGGAAATGATGTAGGGAGACCAATAAAATAGCTTTTACGCGATCTTGTTTGAATCATTAGCAAGTATTATAAAGGGTGGTTAAATTTTAAGGGCCGATGTTGATTTTGAGCAAAACACAAATTATTTAGGAAATTATTGTCATTTCGTTTTATTGTGATAATATTGGTATGGTTCAATTATGTAAGGAATAAAATATCGGCCAAATGGCCGCCGCGACCTTGGCGGCGCACCTCCATCCGATGGTCCAAATTTTCGATGACGCTGAGGCATAATTCCTTAGCTCTTGAATTGTCCTTTAGCTCTTGAATTGTTGCTGGCTTATCGACGTACAACTTTTCTTTCAAATAACCCCAAAGAAAGAAGTGCAACGGTGTCAAATCACTTGGCGGCCAATTGACATCGCCACGACGTGAGATAACACGGCCATTGAATTTGTTGCGCAAAAGAGCCATTGTTTCGTTAGCTGTGTGGCAAGTGGCACCGTCCTGTTGAAACCATATATTGTCCACATCCATATCTTTCAATTCGGGCCATAATAAGTTCGTTATCATCTCACGATAGCGAACACCATTCACAGTAACTGCCTGACCGGCCTCATTTCGAAGAAGTATGGCCCGATGACGTCGCCAGCCCATAAGCCGCATCAAACGAACTGGGCGAGCATGCACAGGTGTTTTCATATCTCCTACAGGCACGGTTTGCTGAAATTTGCGCACAATTCTCCCCATTGTGGACACATTTGGTCGATTATGCTGATTAAAAAACCATCACCAAATGCATTTTGATTTGAACGCCCATTTTCGTAAAAGGCTTAAAAAACTTTAACGCGTTGCTCGACTGTTTATCTTTCCATGGTTCAAATTGAGTTAGTCTGAAATTGAGAAATGTCAAATGAAATGCAGAAAAATACTTGACGTTTAGGTCTGGTTCACATTCAACATCGGCCCTTACAATTTAACCACCCTTTATAAACAAAACAAACCTTATTCGGACGCTACACATTTTGTTTCCTTATATCTCTTGTATTATAGATCTTTAAGCCCCATACAATTTTGCTTATGACTATAGATTTCGAAATCTACTTAGTTTTTAAAATAACTTACAAAATATGATAAAATTTGGCTTTTGCAAAATGAGAGGTTTGGAAACAGATGTGCTAGGAGCTGTGTGTTACAGGTTAGTTCTCTGAGATTTGGGTCAGTGCTCGTGGTTCATGACGGGTCATTACCTTATTGGACGGCTCGCGTAGAGTTTGAATGGTTGCATAATGACTTTTTGCAGAACCTGTGGTGACGAAGAGGAGGGGGAATCAATAGAACACCTTTCGTGTCTGTGTACCGCTTTCTCTAACTTGGCTAATGTTTGAATCCGCTAACTTTTGAGGTTTTAAAGCAATCAAATTGGTTCAACGAAAGGGGCTAGGGACTGTATGGACTGTATAGTCTAAGTGAGTCTGTTATACATGCTGCCACTCTTAACCTAACCTAACATGGCTCCGCATATTCATCTCAATCCATTTTTAAAAATGACATATATGTTAATAGAACTATTGTAACAACCTTCTTCCCTGTGGATTCCTTTGGCAGCAAAATGAGACAAAAATAGTACAAGTCTTCTTCATTGTGGATTCATTTGAATTGGTTTCTCAATTTTCTGGCGACATTTCTATCGTAGCAAGGAGAATTCGCCAACGTACATATAATATGCCAAAGATATTTTCGATGCTTCGGCGAGTGCGGGATAATCTATAATTAAAAATTCGTTTTCTGTCATCTAAGCCTGATGCAGAATAAGGACGCATGAGGTTATTTATCAAGGGATACGCCGCATCACCGATAAAAAATGTGGGAATGTTTCAGAAGATGCGGACGATAACAGTTTATTAGGTGGTACTGCTACTGCGCCCAAAAGAACCGATTGAGCAAACGTGTAGAACTAAAATATGGCTGTATATTAAAACAATTAAGAAAGTTCAGTCGGGTAAACCTACTTACGAATCACCTCACCTTCAGTCCCAATTAATATTCGTAAATTTATTTACTTTTTTGTTTTAGTTAAATTATTATCGATTTAAATTGCATTAATATAATACATTTGTCTGGGAGGTGCCAATGACGCCCATTTTGCACTGGACTGTAGGTACACGCTGAAAAAAAATCGCTTCTGTAGTATATTGTCCCAAACATATTCGGCTTGAAACATATATATGTTTATGGTACACTCCAAATACATAATATTTGATACACACCAAAATTATATATTTGGGAAGATGTTGTTCTAAACAAATCTTTGTTTATATCCCAATATATTTTTATTTGGGACCATTATTTCCGAAATAAATATGTATTTCCATTTAAGAATTCAGAAAATACCTAAGTTATGTTAAATTTTTCAGTAATTCAATGTTAGTTTTTTTATAAATTGTTAATGTTTGTGAAATAATTATTGAAATCGTATAATATTGGATAGAATACTCATAAATTGTATTAACATTAATAATTAAGAACAGAAGCTAATGCTGGGAGGATAAACCCGGAACCAAGGAAAAATTTAATCTGGAATTCGAAAAAGTCAACAAAAGTTTTGAAATTTTTTTTTAAATAAAATATATTTAGAGAAATTCCTAAACAATAATTATATTTGTATTTAAACACATATTTTATTTGAGAATTTTTGTTTGCAAATATATTTTGTTGTAATATATTAATATATGCGTTTCAAATATATTTTGTTGATTTGCAAATAAAATTTATTTGCTAGAAAATATATAATATTTAAAAATTTGCTTTCCAAATATATTTTCTTTCGATTCAAACATATCAAAAAAGGCTATTTTGCCCCGTGTACTATAAAAGCATTACGCTGTACAACATTTCAAGTATTTGTATGCACTGGTATTAAAGTTATAAGTTGTTAATTTTTTGTGCAGAATGTTCCATTTTTGTGGGAGGTACTAAAAGGGGCCTGTCAATGCCGCCCATTTTTCATTGGACTGTACGAACTATAAAATCATTACACTGTACAAAATGTCAAGTATTTGTAAACAATGGTATTAAGATTATAAGCAGTTATCTTTTGGTGAAAAATGGTCCATTTGTGTGGGAAGTACCTAAAGGGGCCTCTCCCAGTATTAGTATTAGTTTATGGTGAAACTAATACTGCGTATTACCATTAATACTGGAAACTAATACTAATACTGCGGAAATTCAGAAGATTGGAATGAGTAGTATTGAAGTTATTAAAGAATCAATATTTCACTATATGTTAACCCTTTTGTGGGGGAGGTTCCAGAAGGAGTGGGCCAATATATCCCTTCTTCGAACTTAGCCTGAGTCGGAGAAAAATGCTATCGCATTCCGAATTTGAAGTCAATCGGTTACTCCTTTCGAGAGTTATCGTGCGCACCAGTCAGTAGACAGACAGACAGATGGACGGACATTGTACAAATGACTTAAAATTACCCAAATCGAATTTCCCCAAACATAATTGGGGTCTTAGGTCATTCCTTCGACGTGTTACACTTTTGGCTCGTAGCAAATGATATAGTTTATTTACATTAAAATACAATATTAATTGAATATTTATGGATATAACTCCAACGTGTTGCCTGCCATAACTTAAAACATTAACTAAGATGAATGAGTATTTGGCATCGCAGACTCTCATAAGTGAAACACTAAAATATTCTTCCAGCAATAGCTCCCGCACTATTCGGCATATAGAACAGATACATTGCCAATGTCTCTGTATTGTGGTGTAATCAAAAAAATAATTAATTATAGTTGCAACATTTCCTTGATGTGTCAAGGTGGCCGAAATGTTTAAGTTAATATGTTTGTTTGAAATTCGTTTATGTCATTGATTTCTTTCGGTACATATGTATATTGGCCAATTTATCGGGCGTATATAGTCTTTAAAACTCCTACATCCTCAAAGTATTAGCTTTGCAGATTTTAACGAGCAACGATTCGTTTTGTAGTTGATTGATGTAATAATTACATTTATTTAAAGAATAATTTATAATGGAATTTTGACATAAATTGAATGTAAAAAAATCATCAAGTTAATGAAGTTTTGTCATATTATCGATGCATATTTTTCTTTGAATTGGTGTCAAGTAAATTTTTAATGAAAAGAAGGAATTATTTTCTTAAATTCACATAAAATGATACATTAATGTCAAGTCTACTTCAAATTGTCGCCAAATATTCTTTGAATCAACGTAATTTATCGAAGAAATTGTGACGTAACATTCTACATCAAACCAATGAAATATGTTGTAGGTTGCAAAACGAAGAAGTGTATCATCGCGTCAAGGTTGAAAGTCATCATGTTGATTACAGTTTTTTTCAGTATTCCTTACTTTTTATCCAGTACAGATATTTTAATGAAAAATACCGTTTTTAAGGTTACGAGAATTCATCAGGGGATATACTAAGTAGTTTTTTCATAACGAAACATTTTACGCAAACAAAAAATTCATATTCATAAAAAATATATTTTTTTTAAATAATTTTATTAAACGTTTTATTTCTAAAACGTTGTGCCTAAAAATAGATTCCTTGTATACTAATAACCACAAATAACAAAATAGTGAAATACAATACAATTATGCAGTTATAGAAAAAACAGCAAGCCAAAATATTTTTAAACAAGAATATTTAGTTTTTTCTTTAATTTAAAAAAAATGTTTTTAAATGCTTTGGAGATATACTCGAAACCCGAGTTTTCTTCCGTTTGAAAAAATGCGTATCTTCCCTGGAACGTAAAATTAGAATATAAATTTACTTTGTATTGTAAATCAAATACAATAAATAAATAAAAAAAACATATTTTATATATCTCTTAGAAATTTCCTATGGATCGGGGTTTATCTCGTCAAAATATGAGAACTGGATTAGAATTTATGGCACTTAATCTAACCCCTTTATAAACTCACCCCTAACTAATGTCTAAATGGCCTCCCTTGTCCCAGTGCACAGCACCTTTGTATATACAAGTGCTAGATAATCAGATAAGAAAAATATAGCAACAATAATTTATGCATGACCGTTTTCCAGAGAGTCCCTCATATATAATTTATTGAAACGATCGAATTATATTTGTTGCAGCATTTCATTATTTTCCTTTTCTTAAACATCTATAAAAATAAATATGTAAGTAGGGTGAATAAGGGGAATTTAAATTTGTGTGTCAGACATTGTCAGCACTCTGACAATTGTGTGTACATAGCACAATACTGTTTACGTTTTTCGTTTGAAATCATATTGTTTTTCTTTACCTTCTTCAGCTCTTGTACGTTTCCATGAAACCGAAAACAAATATTGAAACAATATCGGTTTATCTCCAGATTCTGATTGGTGGTAGTGACCAAACAAATTAAAAAAAAACCAGTAAGGAAAGACAGAAAGTCGGGCGGGGCCGACTATATAATGCCCTACACCTACCTACAAATGCGAAAATGGACATTGCGATAAGAATTTGGCAGTGTTCATACATGTAATAAGCAAACTCTATCTGCCGATTTTCGTACTGATCGGATATAAAACACGGTTTCTACAGCGCTTACATGTCAAATCGGGTGTAACATATATATTGGGACTATGCTAAAATCTGAACCGATTTTTCCCGAATTTGGCAGTGTTCATACATGTAATAAGAAAACTCTCTCTGCTAAATGTTGTACTGATCGGATATAAAACATGATTTCTACTGCGCTTAAATGTTAAATCGGGTGAAACATATATATGGGGGCTATATCTAAATCTGAACCGATTTTCCCCGAATTTGGCAGTGTTTATTCATGTAATAAGAGAACCCTCTCTGTTAAATTTCGTACTGATCGGATATAAAACACGATTTCTACAGCGCTTACATGCCAAATCGGGTGAAACATATATATGGGGGCTATATCTAAATCTGATCGGATTTTCTCCGAATTTGGTAGTGTTCATTCACGTAATAATAAAACTCTCTCTGCCGAATTTCATAAAGATCGGATGTAAAATGTGGTTTCTACGGCGCTTGCATGTCAAATCGGGTGAAACATATATATGGGGACTATATCCAAATCTGAACCGATTTTAACCAATTTCAATAGGGATCGTCCTTGGGCCAAAAAAGAGCACTATGCTAAATTTCATCACAATCGGACCATAAATACGACCTGCACTTTGATTACAAGAATACATGGACAGACGGACAGACAGACATGGCTAAATTGACTCAGAAAGTGATTCTGAGTCGATCGGTATAATAAACAATGGGTCTATCTCTTCTCCTTTTAGGTGTTACAAACAAATGCACAAAGTCATAATACCCTGTACCACACTGTGGTGTAGGGTATAACAAGTAAACGCGTTAAGTTAAGTAAAGCGTTTATATACCCTCCACTATGGATTGCATTCAATTCTATTATATTCTGGAAAAATCTTTGGATATGGAGCAAATAATGGAACGACCCTTTCTATTTAAGAAAATTATTAAAAAAAACGAACGCTGCATTTTTTTAGCAAACTTTTAGGCCTCAAATTCTTTAGCCAAACTCTTCATGTAAAAAATGTGGTATTTATGGCTTAAATAAGCATGTTTGAGAGCAACCTCTACACGGGAACTACAATAAAATATAAACTGAATTATATTGAGATTAATCTTTGTCAAAATAGAATACATACTGCAAAGTTGCAGCTAAATTGCTTAGACAATGTGGCTTTTTTGGGAGCGACATCTATAGGTGGACTATAATAAAATATGAACTGATTAAAAAAATTGTTGCTGTGGTGAATTTTTGTCTAAATAAAATGCAAACTGCAAAGGTTCACCTAAAATGTGGTATTAATGGCTTAAATAAGCGTATTTTGCAGCGACCTCTATATGGTGACTATAACAAAATACGAACCGATTTGTAAAATTGTAGCTGTGATGAATGCTTGTCAAAATAGCATACAAACTCCAAAGTTTTAGCAAAATTGCTTTAAAAATGTGGTATCTATGGATCACAAAACTGTATTTTGGAGCGACCTCTATAGGGGAGCTATATCAAAACATTGACTGATATGGCCCATTTGCAATCCCAAACAACCTGCAAATGTAAGAAATATTTCTACCAAATTTGATCAACCTAGCTCTATTATTACGGACTGTAGTGTGATTTCAACAGACAGACAGTCGGACGGACATGGCTAAAGCGTCTTAGAATTTTACCTCGATCAATTATATATATATTTTATGGGGTCGCAGATCAATATTTCAAGGTGTTGCAAACGGAATGACAAAGTTAGTATACCCCCTTCCTATGATGGAGGGTAAAATAAATATATTAAAACTAGAAATAAAATTTCGTATTTCAATTGCTGGAGTTGCTGCATTGATGGAAGAAGAGAGAAATGTCCATTACACCGCAGAAGTTTGCGGGATGCATCAGATCCATTGTTCCAGAGAAATGGAGTGTACGTAAATATATAATAGTGTACGTAAATATATAAAGGACCTGTTTCTGTAATTTATTTTCGTTCGTCTACGGCGAACGATCAAAAATCACTCAATTATTCCGAGAAATCTATAAGTCACAGCTGTTTATAATTCGGTGTGTCTATAGAAAAGCACGTAAAAAGCTCGTAACTAAAATATTTTTAACCTGCGTTTTATAGAATTCAAGTAATAGTTGAGAGATTTTTGATCGTTCTCCGTAAACGTACGAAAATAAGTTACAGAAACAGGCCCAAATATTCTTCCCCTACTCAACTCTATGTTCTTGGCTATAACACTTCGGTACGCTCCTGTAGCAAGAAAACGAAGAGTTGTTGCCAATTGAATAATTGCTGGTATTGTGGAGTTCTGCAGTAACGTTCGTACCAGTATTACCATTAAAAATTCCTCTCTATTTAAACGATAAAAGCTTGTAAAACTAAAAAGAATATTATGCAAATACACAATTAAATGAATATATTTACATACATTCCTTTAGTTTGGGCATGTGTAATTTTGTTTTAGAATGCACATTTCTCTCTTCTTCCATCTATGCAGCATTTGAAATACCTTGCATTTTTTATTTGTTTTATTTTCATTTGTTTAGTTACTACCGCCAATCAGAATCTGGAGTCGAACCAATATTGTCGACGGCGGTTGCTGAAACAGCTGTTTCTGATTTCAACGCTACCATATTTTTGATAGTGTTTTGTTTCATAAAAACGTTCAAGAGCTGAAGAAGGTAAATCAATGCAATACGATTTCAAATGAAAAACGTACAAACAAACGAAAAACTTATAAAACCAACAATACTCGCATTTATTAATTCACAAATTACGTTTGAATAGATAAAAAGAAACAAAAGTCGTAATCGTAAACGAAAATTTCATATGAAGAAACCGACAATTTAAATTAAAGCAAACAAACAAAAAAGTTTTTAACGTATATACTCCTACATTCTTAACTGCTTTAATGTTTACAAAAAAATATATAAATATACATAATTAACCAACCATGAAGCAGAAAAATTCATAATTTGTGTATACATTTTTATTTATAAGTTCGCAAAAATGTTCCTTTTAAATTGACAATAATCTGATCAGTTTCTTCGTTTTAAAATAGTGGATTTTGTAAAGTCTATCCGAAGTAACTCCTTGGGGGTTTTCCTGGTAAACATATTAAATGTTAATAACCGCTGAACAGCAACAGTCGTAGAAAGCACTGTGAACGTACAACCGTGGGAACATTCCATTTTTGTCTTGCAACGTTGGCAGAAAAGTCATTGTGAGATATTTTGCAGATTGTTAGAAGTTCGAAGTTTGTTCATGTGCCAACGTCGCCATTGTCAGAAAAACATTTAATTGACAACACTGCTTATAAAATATTTTTATTGGCAATCCTGCATATAAATATTTACTAAATATTTTGTTAATATATCAAATTGTAAGGTTTTATTGCAATAGTCTGAACTGTCAATTCACCTTTGCCTAACAATCTGCCATTGTCCGTACATTTGGCAATCGTGAGCTTTACTCTATGGGTACCCACATTGTATATATATATGTGTGCCAACGTCGCCATTGTATATATATATATATTATGTCAAGTGAGTGAACTTTTGAAACCGTTGTCTTCTGATCGGGATGAAACTTGCACCTATTAGCAAGAAACTTAGTCCTATTAGCAAGTAGAAAATTTTACACCAGATGTTTTTTGTTTTCTTTTATTTCGAACCACATGTTTCCAAACTCAAATGATGGACTAATGGAACATATTTTTTTAGTTATCTAACTGTAAAAATGGTAGATCGTAGTGCACCCTGGGAAACGCCAAATGATCTACCAAGTAGCGGTTCTACTTAAAAAACTCCCCTAACATGGTTTGCAGTCAGGGGTAATCGACTGTATTTGTACGGAGCCTTGCTGACACCTTGGCGCCTCAGCAATTAATAGGAGTTGTGCCACCCAGTTCTTGGCGCAGTACCGGGGCTATGATGTCGTGGACATGTTTCTTCAGTACAGTAGTGGTTATACTTAAAACAAACTCCCCTATGTGCGCAGTGCTATGCGTACCGCGTACCGTGTTCATCGGACTTTTCGGTTCGCATTCAGTGGTTACCAGAGACTGTGTTTTGAAGTCTGCCTTTGCTGATACCTGGACGCCACAGCAACGTCTCAGACCTTGTCACGTTTTGGGGGCTATGGCGTGATAGGCCTACACTACTCCGCCCACTCGTGGGACCTATATGCAACCCTTTACACTAACATACTAAATACGGCAGCAATACCTGGCACTTCGGTTTCCTATGGTAAGCATACCTGTCCTTCAAAGAGGAAGTTTAATGATCGGCGCATGGCTCTCAGGATCCTTGAAAGACTTCAGAAAGCCGATCTTGCATCTCTGACCTACAAGCAGAGAGAATCCCTGAAGTGGGCACGGAGTATTTCTGAAGAACAGAATACCGTATCAACTTCCATACGGCAGCAGCCAATTAAAAGACTACGCTCTCCAGATGGACCGCCGACATCCAAAAGGACCAAAGGGTTTAGTGCTAACGCTGGCAACATCTCCAAGAGCAGGTGGAGTGAGATAGACTACGCACTGTGCTCTGTTTTCTTCGATGTTCGATGATTTGCTATCCCGAGCTTCCAACTGGCAACTGCAAGGCCGGTCGATTTGATGAGGCGGATGGTCATCGGAGGCACGCAATATTTGTACTGAATGCCGAGTCTCTACCCCACTTCGTCAAGTGCGAAGGAATAGTTTCATATGGATTCAGCAAAATCCGACTAAAGGTGTACAAAAGCGATGAGGGAGGATATTCAAAAATACTCCTCCAGATAACACTGGTGTAGTATCTAAAGAAGAACCTCCCTCTTCGCAAGTATCGGAGCAGCATCTAGCGGGAACATGCGTTTCACCCTTTACCGATGTGTCGCGAAGCCCTTCATCACGGTTTCAGAATCTTGTGGGGATGAATCCGGTGAGGATGAGCTTCTAGTGGACACAGAGGACGAGGCAAATTTAACGGTGGTGGCGAAATCTGACAATGGTCCGGTTCCTACAGATAAACCTCCACCACTCTATGGAAGCATCAGCTGCATTAAAATACCTCTGATGCAAGGAGGGGCTGACCAGCTCATAATCCAGGAACCATGGTTGAATGGAGATATGGTTTGTCGGCTCAGGATTTAAGCTGCTTCAAGGTACAGGTAATGGGAGACGTAGAGCCTATATACTTGCCAAGAAACGACCTTAATACATACCTTCTTCCTTCTTTTAGTAGTGAAGACATACTATCAGCCAGCCTCGAGTTAGAAAACTTTCACGTTTGGTTGGCCCCCGTTTATATAGCACATAACACTGAGACGCCAACCTGTGCATTGAAATATCTGGTAGGAGCGGCAAACGAGAAGAACAAGGACCTAATTGTGTGTAGTGGTGTCAATGCACACCATCATATGTGCCCCTGACATCAACGTCAGGGGCGAATTATTTTTTGAATATATTATAAGTAGTAACCTTGTGATTTGTAATAGAGGGCATGAACCTACCTTTATTACTCGAAACAGACATGAGGTGCTCGATGTCACTTTTGTCTACGAGAATTTAATTGGAAGTTTTTCATATTGGAAAGTTTTGGACACTCATAGCTTTTCCGACCATAGATATATTGGCTTATGCTTGAATGCGAAGCCTCCTGATACCGTCTTCGCACCCAATATTAGGAGGGCCAATTGGGAAAAATTTAGCACATATTCAACAGGTCTCTTCCAAAAAGTCCTGAAATGAAAATGCAAACTATCCGGGATATAGAAGAAATGGTGAAAAGAGTCAGAACAACCTTTAACGACTCGTTACAAGCCGCATGTCCCAAACAGAAACCAAGGGGCAAACAACGACCGCAATGGTGGTCGTCTCAATTAGTTGTGCTGAGTCAATTGGGCAAAGACCACCAGAGCCCCACAGGACTGGGACTCATACAAGGAAGAACTCAAACAGTACAAAAAAGAGTTGAGAACGGCTCAAAATAAATCCTGGATAGATTTCTGTAGTGGCGTAGAAATCTAATCCGAAGCCTCAAGGGTACTGAACATTTTAGTCTCAACACCTTGTACTATTGGTTACATCAAGAAAGATGATAGTTCCTGGCCTACGTCCAGTGAGGAATCGCTGGGAGAGCTCCTGGATACACATTTAACGGGCAACTCTGAAGAGGCATTGAATACTTCAGTTGGAGATTCCTTGGAGTGCAGTCATCAAAGGTTGCCAACGAGATTGTAATCGAATCTAGAATTCTTTGGGCTATCAGCAGCTTTAAACCTTTTAAGTCGCCAGGGCCAGACAATGTCTCGCCGGCGGAGCTACTGATACAATTGCTCCCAGGCTCAGAGAGATATACACATGTTGTACCAATCAGGCATACATACCAACAAAATGGAGAGAAACCAAGGTTGTTTTCATCACAAAATCGGGAAAGGCGTCCTACACTGGAGCTAAGAATTTCCGGCCAATTAGTCTATCGTCATTTCTCCTTAAAACTCTAGAGATATTAATAGATAGTTACCCTAGGACTAAAATTGATCACGGGCTACTGTCCACTCAACAGCATGCCTACAGCAAAGGCAATTCCACCGAAACAGCCCTGCATGATCTAGTCAGCTTTATTGTAGGATCCCTCTTTGTTAAGGAATATACAATAGTAGATTTCTTAGATATAGATGTGGCCTTCAATAACATAAATCCAGGCGCTATAATTACGGCGTTAGAAACCCTGGGGGTTGACAGCAGTATACGTAGGTTCATTCATAACCTTCTAATTAAGAGACGCATTTCAGCTAGTTTAGGGTCAACTGACCTCCATAGATTTGTCAGCAGGGGAACGCCCCCAGGGGGGTGTTCTGTCTCCTCTGCTATGGAATCTCTCCATGAACAATATTTAGCTTTCTCTGAAGATAATGGGTGTCAGAGTTGTTGCCTTTGCAGATGACATGGGAATAGCTGTTAGGGGCAAGTTTCTGGGTACTCTCAGAGACATCCTACAGCAGGCCATTCAAACAACCGAAAGATGGGCTCCCGGTAATAGTATTGGTGTTAACCCGACCAAGACTGAACCAGTTCTATTTACCAGGAGATATATGGTGCCAAAAGTTACACCTGTTTACTTGGGGGTATTGAAATTCGCTTCTCTGAAAGTGCAAAATACTTAGGTATTTTACTAGGCAGGAAGTTGCACTTCCAACACAACATTTTGGAAAGAGCAAATAAGGCTGTGATAGCGCTATATACCTGTAAAACGACAATAGAAAATCGCTGGGGTCAGATCCCGAGTATAGTTTATTGGTTGTATACGGCAGTAGTCAGACCGATAATGCTGTACGGCATTGTCGTCTGGTGGACAGCTCTGCGGAAATCCACCTTATGTGCGATACTAAACAAGGTTCAGCGAATGGCTGCTATATGTATCCCTGGTGCGCTGAGAACGACACCAACTGTGGCACTAAATGTTATACTACATTTAATGGCGCTAGATATTATAGCAGTGCAATATGCCGCATGTACTGCGATTAGACTCAGGGAACTGTCACTATGGTCAGGAAATGGCCTGACCTTCTGGGCACTGTTGATTACACTATTACTGAACCACTCTTTGACAAGAAGTATCTCACTCTTATACCTGATAAATCAGAATGGAATGGTCGTATACCAGGACAGAGAAGATTTATTAACTTCTATACGGACGGTTACAAACTCGATAAGCAAGTGGGTTTTGGTGTCTCTTCTGAGGAACTTCAGCTATCACTTGCAAAAGAGACTTAGGGCAACAAATGACAGGTGGTCACTAGTTAGGAACTGCATACATTCCAGGCTGATGCGGCCCAGTTTAGACTCAAAACGCACCAAAGCACTGCTGTCGATGTCTCGAACGGACGTCTCGCTTATCCTGTCTGTCATGACCGGTCACTGTCTTATTGGACGGCACGCAGAGAGAATAAAGTTGTTGCATAATGACTTTTGCAGAAGCTGTGGAGACAAAGAGGAGGAGGAATCAATAGAACACCTTCATTGTCTGTGCCCCGCTCTCTCCAGAAGTCGGCATACAACCTTGGGCTCTTATTACTTTGAGGAGTTAGCTAACTTGGATGATGTTGGAAGCCGCCAACCTTTAAGCATTTTAAAGCAATCAAATTGGTTCAACGGGAGAGGCTAGGGATAACTTAAGTATATCTGATCAGTTAGATATATAACATATATATCTAACTGATCAAACTAACCAACAGTTTTTTCGCAGTTTCCTTATGATCCTCCAACTACCACAAATAATTTAAGTTCAGTTGATCTGGTGATTGAACATTAATATGACAAGATGAAACTAATAAAAAAATTTATATCATAAGCTCGACATATTTGAAGATACATTTGAAGTTTGGTGAATTCTTTATTTCATTTGATTCCGCAGAGAACTATAAAAATGTTCTGCAGGATGCCATACAAGCATTTCATTTAAATAACGACCAAGCAACTGTACTCTCAGTAGTTATTTACTACAAGAAAGATGAAACACTGGAACAAAATAGATGTAGTAGCTTAGCAAATCATATTGCTCATGAATTACCGCATAAAACTGTAAGATTAAATAAAATTTATTTATTTGGTATTATTTTTCATTAATTATTTATTACATAAAGATAAATAATTAATAAAAAATTATTACATATTTGTTTAATTATTATTACAAACAAATTGAAATTGTTCAATATTTCTGTAGAAAAGAAGCGATTTCATTTCTATAAAAAAAATATAAAACTTTAGATATGCGAGTTATATACCATTTTACCACCTACGCAATAATACCAAATAAACTGAAACCAAAAATAAAAAAACGTTGTTGGAAGTTTCTAAACTGTTATTTTGATAGATAATCAGTCCGCATCCTGATTATCTATGAAAATGCCACAAATCTCTTAAAGAAAAAACATTTAAGCTTTCGTTTGATAAAATAATAAAAATACTGTTTCCATAACAAGTTTAATTTAGCAGTTTAATTTAAGAGTGAAGAAAAACTCATCGCAAACACTTTGGACAACATTTCCTAAATACAATATGATAGGAAGCAAGGGCTGCACAGTGAGAGGAATAAAAAAGGGGAAATAATTCGGCCGTTGCTTAACCAGACAACCGATTGCGGTAAAACTTGGCTTGCTTAAAGATGAGGTATTAGAGAATTTATGTTTTAAGTATATGCGCGCTATGGTATACAGGTGCAAATTTACCACCTCGGGTAAACGGTATGTTTAAGCGTGTATAACTTTCGTCTGATATTTGTGTGCATTCTACTACCGAGGTTTAAAAAGACTTTATACGCCTAAGAGTTATCACAATAATACAAAAGTTATGGCCACATGATATTGTATTTTGAAAAAAAATTACGGCGTATTTTGTTGTTATAGAAGAAGTATGACACATAAAAGTATGACACATTAAAGGAAATTTCCTAAAGAATGTTTTCGAAAGAAGAAACGGTTAAAGATATTTACTGGTATTCTTGCCAAGCTTCTCCAATTTACATCATTTTTTACACAAATTTCAAAAGTAAGCCACACTTTTCCAATCGCAAAGATAAAATATTAAAACGTTACTATTTTTGTATGTGGAAACGTGCTTCACGTTGAACTGCAAAGGGAATTTGGAGCCCGGCATTTAGCATAGTAGATATAGGGGAAAAACTAAAAAATCCCATTTGTGGGGATATTCGAAATTAGTTTGGGAATTGTGGGATTGCAAATACAATGATTCGCAAATTACTTTAGATTTCTGATGCCAAGACCTACAAACCACAAAATATTTCATTGAAACATATTAATTTTTAAATAGTTAAAAACGATATTACATTTCTATCTGCATTTGAAAATTGATTTTTTCATTTTTTACTTACCAGGATTTTGTTAATAGGGTAATTCCAAAGAAAATCCACCCAAAAATTACGATTTGAAAATTTTGCCTTTTTGATTTTGCTTAAATTTTGCACGCGCATACGAGCGTTGCTACATATTTCTGGCCTAGACAACACTAAGAGTTGCCTGGGGCCATCTGATATTTCCATTGGAAAATTTGACATTTTGTAGCATAAACGTACTCAGAACGTTTTGACGTACGACCATCATTTGTTTTACAGTGACTTGAAAAAATCAATTTGGAAAAAAAATGGAATTAACTGGTGAACATTTTCGTGCGATAATTTTTCGCAACTTTCGACGTGGGTTATCACGACAAAAGCGCATCGATGAACTTAAATCTTTGTATGGCGATGAAGCACCATCGCTCAAAGACGAAGGTCGTAAAAAAACGGCCGTTGTGCCAGAGAACATTGATGCCGTGCGTGAACTGATAATGCAAGATCGTCATGTGACATACCATGAGATAGAGGCATCCTTGGGCATTTCTTCCACCAGCATACATACATTCGATATTGCATGAACACCTGGCCGTAAAAAGGTTTGTTCTCGATGGATCCCGCACAATTTGACAATAGCTCAAAAAATGGCTTGTATCGATTGGTGCAAAGAAATTTTGAAAAAATACGATCGCGGTGCTTCAAAAGATGTTTATAAGATTGTTACAGGTGACGAATCTTGTATCTATGCGTATGAGCCCGAAACAAAACAGCAATCGACCGTGTGGGTGTTCGAAGACGAGACAAATCCAACGAAAATTGTTCGTGGAAGAAGCACTTCGAAGCAAATGGTCGCCTGTTACTTCGGCAAAACTGGTCATGTGGCGACTGTTCCGCTTGAGCAACGTAGGACGGTCAATTCTGAGTGGTACACCACAATTTGTTTGCCTGAAGTCTTCGGAGAAATTTGAAAAACGAACAAGAAAAGACTCATTGTGAACCAGCGCCTTTTTGACCGGCCAAAACGTCGAATTGATGGAAGTTATGCTAAAAAATTTCATACTTTCCAATGAAAGTTCTAGTTGTCATCTGGCAACACCAGCATTGCCAGGACCGAAATATAAATAGCAACCCACGTACTGCACGATGATACGAAATTTTGACAGTTTACCGTTTGTCAAAAATTTACACTGTACAGATTTACACTGTACAAAATTTCAAATATTTTTACGCACGTTAATATCTTTAAAATGGTACTTATTTCATTTAAATCTAGCCTTCCGTCCTAAAGTTATGTCGACTTGAACATAGCTTAATTTTCAAAAAAAATTTAGATGCCCCACTTTGGCACCCTTTAAAATCTAAACCGCTATAAATTTTGACAAACGGTAAACTGTCATTATTTCGTATCATCTTGCAGTATGCGCGTGCATATTTTCAGCAATATCGAAGTTCATGAAAATTCAATATCAGTGCTGGATATACAAATATTTCTCTCACATCAAATTTTCTAAATTGTCAACAAAATTTACTAGTAATGTAGAAAACTTCCTTCAGATGTACCCATTGAAACAAAAGTTATGGTAATATTAATTTATATTTTCAAAAAAATAGTTAATTTTTTTATTTTATTGCGAAAAGGTATACTCATATATAGTATTTTCAAGATTTATAAAAAAAGTATAACATATTTATATACGTCTTAAAGGAAAGTTACTGAAGAATGTTTTCGAAAAAAATATATAAAATTTCTCCATATTACACCAAATTTTACGAAAATTTAAAAGCTTGGCCACACTTTCGAAATCGCTAAGCTAAGATATGAGAGCCTTTATCATACAATAAGATACAAATATTATATTTTTAAAATATAAATTAATATGACCATAACATTTGTCTCAGTGGGTACATCTGACCCCAATTTTATACATCGCAAAGCAGATTTTGTTGTCAATTCAGAAAGTTTGATGTGAGAGAAATCGGTTTATCTTTTGCATTGATATTAACAAAATGCGCCAATAAAAAAAATTATAAAAATCAATTTTCAAACGCAGACAGAAATGCAATAACGCTTTAAAATATTTAAAAGCTAATACATTTCAATGAAATATTCTGCTGTTGGTAGGTCTTGACATCTGAAATCGATGTAATTCCCTTATCATTATATTTGGAAAAGTCAAAATCGATGTAATTCCCTTATCATTATATTTGGAAAAGTCAATCCCACAATTCACAAAATAATTTCAAAAATATTTATTTTATTTTATTATTATTATTTTTTTTAGATTGACCCCTATATCTACTATAATAAAAACCGGGCTCCAAATTCCCTTTGCACTTCAATATGCAACATCGTTCCACATATGAACATTTTGAAGGTTTAATATTTTAGCTTTGCGATTTTAGAAAGTGTGGCTAACTTTTGAAATTTTAAAAAATGATGTTACTTGGAGAAGCCTGACAACAATACCAGTGAATATTTCTGACCCGTTCTTTCTTCGAGAACATTCTCTAGGAAGTTTCCTTTAAGATTAATATAAGTTTGTTATACTTGTTTTAAACAAAATACGATATACTTTTTTTCCCAAAAAAATTACAAAATTAATTTTTTTTGAAAATACAATTTCAAATAACCATAACTTTTGTCTTATTGGGTACATCTGATCGAATTCCATCATTAAAAAAATTTTGTTGCCAAATCAGAAATAAAAATTAAATTTTGCTGATATCTCGGTAACTAATGAGATGACTCTTAGCTGTAAAAACTCTTTTGTAGAACTCAAAGATCAAATGAAAATTACACGCGCTTAAATATTTTGTTCACCTCAGGTGTCCAATTGTAAAGCCCTGTAGCTCCGCCCATGTGCACCATAGGGCCCTAAACTTAAAACTTAACTTCTCTAGTACCTTTTCTTCAAACATGGCAAGTTTTGTCGCAATCGGTTGTATGGTTAAGAAACGGCTGAATTATTTTTTAATTCATCCCACAGTGGCTGTTTGATCAAATTTCAACACCCTCAAAAACAGAGAGTCCTTAACCGATCTCATTAAAATTTTGTGTTATAACTACTACCCAGTAGTAATAATCTTGGCGGAAGCTTCATCCGAGCAGAAGTTATCGGTTTCAAAAGTTCACTCGCTTGACATTTGTGTAAGGTAAGTGTAAAAACAATTGGAAATTGCCACGAAGCATTGAAGTTTGTGGAAAAGAAATTGGGGCAAAATGGAAAGAAACGCTCATATATTTACCCCTAGGGACGTAAAATGTATAAGCAACCCACATTATTTTTGTATCCCCAATATTTGTATAGAACAGACGAACCCTCCATATATAACCAAATACGGGGTTCGCATGATTGCAAACATTTCTCGAAAAAAAATAATTTTCTTATAATCCTCCACGGAAATTTATTCCGCCGTTTCTTAACTGGACAACCGATTACAACCAAACTTGGCAGGCTTGTAAAAGAGGTATTAGAGAATTTAGCTTTTTTATTTGGCCCCTATGATATACAAAGATATTTAAGTGCGAGTAACATTTGTATTTGTCGTCTGCTTCGAATACTATTGTTTATGTACATTCTACTAATCACGGTATATCTTATAGTTCGCGAGATATATGCATTTAAAAATTAAATTTTTATTTTTTTTTTCGAGACGATAGAATATATACCGATTTGTTTCACGTGAACTTTAACAACAAACATTGCTATAAGGGCGGAATTTTTCTCAAAAACATTTATTTATTGATCAATTTCTATTTTGTCCCCTTCAAAATATTCCCCCTCTGATACATTTGTGCCTGCGTTTTGTCCAATCCTCGAAGCAGTTCTGATATGCACTTGTTGGTATGGCCTTGAGCTCTCTCAGCGATTCGGTTTTTTCACGGGTCTCTTAAATTTTGGGAACAGGGAAAAGTCGAAGGGGGCCAAATCTGGTGAATACGGTGGTTGAGGCATAATCACGGTATTTTTTTCGGCCACAAAATTACGAACAAGCAATGACGAGTGTGCAGGTGCATTATCGTCATGCAAAAGCCATGAACTGTTGTTCCACAATTCCGGGCATTGTTTTCGTATTGCGTCTCGCAAGCGACGCATAAATTCAAGATGTGTGTGAAGATAAATTCCTAATTTAACTAGCACAGACACAAACCACCCCTTTTAACAGAGCGCTGTAAACGACTTAACAGAGCTCTTCTCACAAGTTAGCGTATTTCGAAATTGGAGGAAGTGGGTCCACTAGTCACTGCGGTCGAACGGAACATTCTATCTAACATTGTTGCATACCACTGGAAAGCTCTTTAAGATGGCTATCCAAATGCGAGATGAGAGTATTCGAAAAACATCCCGAATTTACGAAAAACTGTCGAACTTGTTCCTCCAGAATTTAGATGAATATGCTCCACTGGCCACTATGGCCACATGGAACATTCTATCTGATATTGTTGCATACCACAAGAAAGCTCTTTCGAGGACTATCTATGTGCCTAATCAGAGTATCCAAAAATCATCCAGAATTTATGAAAAATCTTACAACTTTTGCTATAGCAATTGGATAAAGTGCGTCTACCGGCCACTGTGGCCACGTATAACATTCTATCTGACATTTGTCTATATCAGTGGAAAGCGCTTTCTGAGGGCTATCCAGATGCATAACCAGAGTATCCAAAAATCATCCAGAATTTATGTAATTATTGTAACATTTTTTCTCTGGAATTTGGATGAAGTGCGCCCACAGGCCACTGTGGCCACATGGACCATTCTATCTGACATTGGTCTATATCACTGGAAAGCTATTTCTGAGGGCTATCCAAATGCATAACCAGAGTACCCAAAAATCATCCAGAATTTATGCAATTATCGTAATCTTTTTTCTCTGGAATTTGGATGAAGTGCGTCCACTGGCCACTGTGGCCACATGGACCATTCTATCTGACATTGGTTTATATCACTGGAAAGCTCTTTCTAAAAGCTATGGATGAAGTGCTTCCACTGGCCACTGTGGCCTCATGGACCATTCTATCCGACATTGGTCTATATCAGTGGAAAGCTACTTCCTGTGGCTATGTAAATGAGTATTTGGAGTTTAAAAAAATCATCCAGAATTTATGCAATTGGATGAAGTGCCTCCACAGGCCACTGTGGCCTCATGGAGCATTCTATCTGACATTGTTCCATACCACTGAAAAGCTCCTTCTGAGAGCCAAACAACTGCATAACCAGAGTATCCAAAAATCATCCAGAATTTACGCAATTATCGTAATTTTTTTTCTATGGAATTTAGATGAAGTGCGTCCACTGGCCACTACGGCCACATGGACCATTCTATCTGACATTGATCTGTATCACTAGAAAGCTCTTTCTGGGAGCTATTCAAATGCCTAACCAGAGTATCAAAAATTCATCCGGAATTTATGCAATTATCGTAACATTTTTTCTCTGGAATTTGGATGAAGTGCGTCCACTGGCCACAGTGGCCTCATGGACCATTCTCTCTGACATTGGTCTATATCAGTGGAAAGCTATTTCCGGTGGCTATGTAAGTGAGTATTTGGAGTTTAAAAAAATCATCCAGAATTTATGCAATTGGATGAAGTGCCTCCACTGGCCACTGTGGCCTCATGGAACATTCTATCTGACATTGTTCCACACCACTGGAAAGCTCTTTCTGAGGGCTAACCAACTGCATAACCAGAGTATCCAAAAATCATCCAGAATTTATGCAATTATTGTAATATTTTTTCTCTGGAATTTGCATGAAGTGCGTCCACTGTGGCCACATGGACCATTCTATCTGACATTGGTCTGTATCACTAGAAAGCTCTTTCTGGGAGCTATCCAAATGCCTAACCAGAGTATCAAAAATTCATCCGGAATTTATGCAATTATCGTAACATTTTTTCTCTGGAATTTGGATGAAGTGCGTCCACTGGTCACAGTGGCCTCATGGACCATTCTATCTGACATTGGTCTATAACAGTGGAAAGCTATTTCCGGTGGCTATGTAAATGAGCATTTGGAGTTTAAAGAAATCATCCAGAATTTATGCAATTGGATGAAGTGCCTCCACTGGCCACTGTGGCCTCATGGAACATTCTATCTGACATTGTTCCATACCACTGGAAAGCTCTTTCTGAGGGCTCACCAACTGCATAACCAGAGTATCCAAAAATCATCCAGAATTTATGAAATTATCGTAACATTTTTTTCTCTGGAATTTGGATGAAGTGCGTCCGCTGGCCACTGTGGCCGCATGAAACATTCTATCTGACATTGTTGCATGCCACTGGAAAGCTCTTTCTGAGAGCTATCCAAATGCATAACCAGAGTATTCAAAAATCATCCAGAATTTATGCAATTATCGTAACATTTTTTCTCTGGAATTTGGATGAAGTGCGTCCACTGACCACTGTGGCCACATGGACCATTTTATCTGACATTGGTCTATATCAGTGAAAAGCTATTTCCGGGGGCTATGTAAGTGCTCGATCAGTGTATTCAAAAATCATCCAGAATTTATGGAATTATCGTAACATATTTCCCCGGAATTTGGATGAAGTGCGTCCACTGGCCACTGTGGCCAGGAACATTCTATCTGACATTGTTGCATACCACAGGAAAGCTCTTGCCGAGGACTATCGAAATGCCTAATCAGAGTATTCAGAAGTCAGCCAGAATTTATTAAAAAATTTAAAATTTCCAAGCTTTATGAAAACATTTTAAAAAATCGATAGGATAAAATAAAATATACACGAACAGTGATATTAGCTTATTGGTAAAATAACATGCATACCATATTGAGATTAAAAAAATAATTATAAAATTAACTTACTTATGAAAAGAAGAGTGAAAAACATTTTGTGGTGAGAGACAAAACTATAGAAAAGAGACATTTAACAAACAACATTTGTACATCTCGACATACATATGTGCTTACGTTGATACACAGACGCAACCCGCTAGGAAACGGAACTAGTTCGGAACCTGTAGAATCACTAGTTCCAAGGTAACCATGACTAGTTCCTTCCTAGATTACTTCCAATGTAAATAACTGGTGAATTTAACATGGGCTTGTCATTGGAGGTAACCAATTGACTCCCCACTGCATTACCTGTAATCAGAGGCACCACTAGTTTTATTATACTAGCTTTTCATATCACTCATAGTAATCATCTTCATAGCTAATTTTTATATGTTAACTATGTAGGTGATTCATTCAGCACAACTGCAGAACTAGTGCCCCCGCACTAACTATTTATCCAATCGTTGGGAAATATTTTCTATTATAGTTATTGGTACCTACCTTTAAAGGGAAAGAATTTTTTATTTCAACTTATTTCTTTTTTATTTCAGTTTTGAAACAGGCACAAGTACCAAATTTTTTTTTTGTAAAACATTTTTTTTAGGCATATAAATTATATTCATTTTTAAAGAACAAAAAATTAGCACAGAGCTTACACAAACATAAAATAATATTAAATATAGGGTTTTCCAACAAGAGGTGTTATTTTGAATCATCCGGTATTTCGGTAGCTGTCACTTTGAAGCTTTTATTCTTTGATATTTGACAAGTAGAAACTACGCCATTACTAACAAATAAAAGCGTTAAGTTCGGCCATGCCGAATCTTATATACCCTCCACCATGGATAGCAAATGACCTCACAAAATAACCCAAACCTAATGAAAATAACACCGAAAAACACAAAAAAAATTTAGTAGATGAGAACAGTAGGAATCATAGCAAGTTAGATGCTATATATGGGAGCCATATCTAAATATGGACCGATATCGCCCATTTGGAATCCCAAACAACCTGCAACTATAAGAAATATTTATACCAAATTTTATCAACCTAGCTCTATTATTACGGACTGTAGCGTGATTACAACAGACGGACGGATAGACGGACGGACATGGCTAAATCGTCTTAGAATTTTACGACGATTAAGAATATATACACTTATGAGGTCTCAGATCAATATTTAGAGGTGTTACAAACAGAGTGACAAAATGAATATACCCCTCATCCTATGGTGGAGGGTATAAAAATGGAACGATACACGATTCAACAACGCATTGAAATTATTAAAAATCGAAAATCATCGAAAAATCATCTTGACTGACAAGGCCCATTTCCACCTCGGTGGCTACGTCAACAATCAAAATTGTCGCATCTGGGGCTCGAAAATGTGGTTGCATCAACAGTTACGGTGAATGGATTGCGCTATCGAGAGATGATTAATGATTTTTTTTTGTCGGAGTTGGATGGTATTGATCTGGACAACGTTTACTTTCAACAAGACGGTGCTACGTGCCACACAAGCAACGAAACCATTGCTCTGTTACGGGAAAAATTTCCGGATCGTGTTATCTCTTAAAGAGGTGATCACACTTGGCCACCGAGATTTTGTGATTTAACACCTTGCGACTTCTTCTTTGGGGCCATGTGAACGATAAGGTCTACGCCAACAGCCCAGCGTCGATTAAGGACCTCAAAGATAGAATTGGCGAAGCTATCGAGGACATAGGGCAGCCACTTTGGTTATGGAAAATTTCATGAAAAGTATATGGTCCTGTAAGCGTGGTCGTGGTGGCCATTTGGCTGATGTTGTTTTTCATTATTAACGGCATACCTTCCTCTTTATTATGAAATAAACTTCCGATCATTTATCTCAAAAAATGATATTTTTCTTTGAATACCAATATAACACCTCTTGTTGGAAAACCCTTACCAATATTTAAATAAAATTAAAATTCTTCAGTCGTTTTTCAGTTTTTCGAGCGTTGAAAATAATACAAAATACTTAATTTTTAAAAAGGAAAAATATTTAAGATGATTTCATCCTAGTTCTCATTTTACTCAGCCTCTTTTTCCGATTGTGTGTTTTTAATGATGCATACTTTCTTAAAATATCGTTTCTTTTGCAGTTGCATGGCTTTGCGTAGAAATGATTATTTAGGGTCAGAACTACCGAGTTTGTTTAGAATTGACTCTGTAATTAGAACAAACTTAAATTTGTATACATAATTACCGTAAAAATATTTGACCCTTTTCTGCATTTCTTAGACCTAGTTGAATAATTAGTGTTTGCATATAGATAAATATCTGGCCCAGCCTTACATTACATGTAGTCAGTTCAGTAACTGCTTGATACGAACTCACTTCATTTTTTCGATGTTAGCATTACATGTAATGCAATTATGAACTAGGGTGGACAACATGGTTACCAATAACTAGCTACGGAACTAGAATGTGGTTGCAATTGACTACTTTGCGAACTGGCGGGAACTAATTGAGTGTCCTCTCAACGCGCTTACGTACGTACGCATGTACATATGTATGTATGTTGACGTGTGTGTATGTTGTTTGTTTTATGTCCCTTTTCTGTCTCTCGGCATTTTGTGTTCTTTCACGCTTCATTCAAATCTAAACAAACATTATAGGTTATTGCCAAAGTCAGCATACTGTTCTGTGTGGTGCAGTGGTTAGAGCGGTGGCTTGACGCTCGTGGGGATCTGGGTTCGAGGACGCTGGGAAGTGAATTGATTTTGTAATATTTTTTTTAACAAAGTGGTAGATAATCTTTTGAGACCACACGACATTTTTAAGTTTATTGATGAAATCTTTCTTTATGTGCATTTTAAGTTATGGACAAATGTTTCAAAATAAACTATATGTAAGTGGGATGGTAGAGGGCTTGATACGATTTCGAAGTGCAAGTACATGGTGTAAAAGCAAACTTTTAGGAATTAAGCAGACTTCAGATAATAACTGTGAACACATTTTCGACATAAATACATATATGTAGTACATTCACATTTGTATGTTGCTCAAAAATAAACAATATTAGATAAATTTTAATATTTTTATATTCCTCTAAGGTTGTTAAATTTAAATAATATATAAAATATTGATACCTTCATTCTAAAACATGCTAAGTCGACCTAGCATAGTTTTAGGGAGATTGCATTTTTAATTTCTAAATATTCCTAATAATGCGCAGTCAAAATTTGGTGTTAATCCGTCAACCCAATCAAAAGTTATTCACAAAACAGTACATGTCATTCGATTTGCATTATAAAGGAAATCCATACAAATTTAAAAAATTCATCAAGTTTTGATCGCCTCTCCTGAAAAACTACCTTCTTGCACTTAGCATAGTTTACAATGGAGGTATCGATATGTCAACTTAAATTTTTACTAATTTTATCTATTCAATAGTTTCAGAAAAACGTTATGCGAAAATGTTTTTTTAGGTCAAAATTTCGGAGTTTTTGAAGAAATAAAATCACAAAAATTAAAAACTCATAAAGATATTTTACGTTTTTAGAAAAAACGAATTAGAAGATTTTTAGACATTTTTCATTTATACGTCCCATTATATTTTTTGCTTAACTTTTGCAATAGCCGAGGCATAATGCCTCATAAACATACAGTGGTTGTTGCAACTAATTTTAGTTGTAGCTTAGTGTAATCAGTTGGTTTTTCACGTTTACCCCCCGTTGCACAGCAGAAAAAATATCAGTCTTTTGTTATTATCATCAATAGCATTACAAACTTTTCTGCACCGCTCATTGTATTTCACGCATGTAAAAAACGTTTTATGGACAATTTGCAATCGAATGTTAAAAAACAGTTACACATTTCTATTTTTACCATTTGCTCAGTACATGAAAATCCACACTAAATAATAAGTACATATTTTGACAGACGTTAGCGCGTGATTTACCCGATACGGTGTGGTTTAGTGGCTAGAACAGGCGCCTCGCTTACGTGAGGTCCCGGGTTCAAGTCCCGGCTTCGGCGAAGTTTTTTAATTTTATTTTTATATTATTTCATGTTTTTTATTATTATTATGATTATTTATTTCTTTCAATAAAATTACTTATATCTGGCACAAATATGTAGAATAGTTTAATAGTTTTTAAATATTTTTTAAATATGCACTCATGTTCAATATTTCACCATTTTGCTATTATTATACGCCCTATAGGTAAGATTTTCTCGAAATTGTACGCTTAGACTTTTATAATAGCCCTAAGCTTACATAAAATGCAAAATGACCTGTATCTAAACTCTTATATGTTTTAGGCTGTGGGGAAATAGAAACATACTAATAAAATAGCCATCGGTTTTAGACTGATATTTATGTACGTTTTTCTCCAAAACGTGCGCTCAGAATTTTCTATCTCATTGCAATGTGCTGTGCTAACATCTCATCTCAGCTGTGTTAACATCAAAAGAATCAGATCACCTGATGATGCCTTCGACAGGACACTCACCAAGCTCTTCAATGAAGTGGCGAAGGAGAGTCTAGCGATGGCTGTAATAGCACAAGTAGTGAGGATGGATCCATCCTTAAGGGCAAATGGAGCCACGTGCACGGCTCGTTATCTCGATGTCCGTAGAGAAATTCCGGCAAACCACCAATCTGCAACGATGCAGGATGGCATCATGGGAGAGTAAAGCCCTTATATTTTGCTTATGCCAGATCAGTAGACCTGTATAAGGCTGCTATGAGTGGATCGGGTAAGATGTGGCCGGGAGCTTAGTTGGATGTTTTCGAAAAAACAACATCCTTAGTCACCCCGGAGTCATCACCTGGGTTAAAGAAGGGCCCTCCAACTCGGCTGAGAAATTACAGATAATAAAAGATTCGTATCCTGGTCCGCCCATAACACTATGCAACAAATGAACACTTTTTGAAAAATACACGGACTTGACAGTATAGGTTCGATTCTACTATCAAAGGGTAGTATGTACTCAGTTTGGCAAAATTGGTGACCAATTTTTTTTATGGGCCTCCAAAGTTTCTGAAAATCAGTGGGCCCCTCAAAAAAGGTATCATCAGCTTTTGTCCAACAACTCATTCAGACTTGGTGATACCGCTTAACTATATTTGACAATAATGTAGCTAAGAATATGCTGAACAAAGTTTTTTAAAATTTTTTGCGAAAAAACAATTTTTCGGCACTTTTTTTTTGAAAAAGTAACGGAAAAAAATATTTTTTGTCACTTTTTTCAGCATAACTTCCAGGGAATCTGAACAACTTTTGTGAACATATTAATACAATCTGAACGTGTCTGGGCAACCTAAATAGCTCAAAAAACCACATTGTACCCCAAAAATGTTAGTATTTAACTATTATGTAACAAAAATATACTTTTTGTGGAACATATTAACCCTCTAGCTCCCCCACATAACTGTAATTTTTGGCCCCATTTTAACAAAACGTAAAAAACACCCCTTAAAATAGGGAGGGCGGGGATGAAATGTTCTACAAAAATGTTGGCCATAAAATTTTACTATATGTGTCAGAACACACCAAAGCCCGAAACTTAACACAAAAACCAAAAAAGGTCAAAATCCTGTTCGTGACAACATGTCATGCGATTTAGTGGTCGAAGCAATAACGATGCCAATAAAGGGCGTGATTGGCTGGAATTTAGCCGTTTTCTTTTTGGTTTTTGTGTTAACTAATGGTTTTTTCGCAAAAAATGTTAAGAAACTTTGTTCAGCATATTCTTTGCTACATTATTGCCAAATATAGTTAAGCGGTATCACCAAGTCTGAATTAGTTGTTGGTTGTTGCTGATTTTCAGAAACTTTTTTGGCCCATAATAAAATATTGGTCACCAATTTTGCCAAAATGAGTATAGGGTTATACTACCCTTTGATAGTAGAATCGAACCTATACTGTCAAGTCCGTGTATTTTTTTCACTGTTGCACAGTGTAATTAGAGAATTAGAACGGCGGGTGAGGCGGATGGTAAAAAGCGACAGATCAATGTGAACCTTAACGCTGAATCCACCTCACATATACAACGCGCAAGTGTAACCCTGCAATATGTCTTCGAGACATTAGTCTTGAAGGTATACATGCAGAATATAGGTCACAGAATATAGGATGTGCGGTATCAAGACACCCAACTATGAAGGCACTCCAAGAACCTGAATTTTGACCAGGGAAGATCTAAGTATCTTTCTCCCTACTAATTTGTGTGGTAAAGATCAAACAGATACTAGTCTGAAGATTGTATATAATATTGGATGGTTTCCAGTTACTTGCCTTATGAAGCTGTAGTACCGACACACAGTGGGAAAAATGTGGTAAATACGCGCGCATAACAGTATTGTCTATCTCATGACTATACCCTTAGATATAGAGTCTTACGGTTTGGACCACCTTCAAGAGAATTCTTTGGAGAAGAAATTGGTGCAGCCAGATTTTATTTAGCTTCTACCGTGTAGCGCACGGTGGGCTTACAAAAGCGACATTGTGGAAATTAATGTAAAAAACATAATATCGTACCAACTTCGGTGATCTTGATTTTAAATTAAAGCTGACAAAATTTAGTTCAAAATCTATTTGGGTTACCTGATTGTGTGTTGCTGCGTTTTAAATATATACCCCATTGAAGTTTAAAAATATTATAGTCAAAATTGCGTTAAAAGTCTACAAAACCGGGCAATTTTTATACCCTACACCACACTGCGGTACAGGGTATTATAAGTTTGTTTCACGGCAGATGTTTGCAACTCCTGAAAATAACACAGCTAGAGCCACCTTAAAGTATACCGATCGACTCAGAATCACTAGCTGAGTCGATTTAACCATGTCTGTCCGTCTGTCCATGTAAAGTTGTTCGTCGACTACAGGTCGCAATTTCACTCCGATCGTTCTGAAATTTTGCAGTTTTGAGTATTTCGCAGCCGTTAAGATCGCTATTGAATTTGGTTCAAATCGGTTCAGATTTAGATATAGCTCCCATATATATCTTTCGTCCGATTTGGCCCTTTAGTCCTATAGAAGCTGTATTTTACATCCACTCGTTTTGAAATTTAGAATGGTAGAGTTTCTTAATCCATGAACCAACACTACCGAATTTGAAGAAAATCGGTTAAGATTTAGCTATAACTCCCATATATATGTTTCGTCCGATTTTGCTCTTTAGTCCTGTAGAAGCTGTATTTTACATCCAATCATTTTGAAATTTAGAATGGTAGAGTTTCTTGATCCATGAACCAACACTACCGAATTTGAAGAAAATCGTTTAAGATTTTGCTATAGCTCCCATATATATGTTTCGTTCGATTTTGCTCTTTAGTCCTGTAGAAGCTGTATTTTAAATCCAATCATTATTTTGAAATTTAGAATGGTAGTATTTCTTGATCCATGAACCAACACTACCGAATTTGAAGAAAATCGTTTAAAATTTAGCTATAGCTCCCATATATATGTTTCGTCCGTTTTGGCCCTTTAGTTCTATAGAAGCTATATTTTACATCCAATTGTTTTGAAATCTAGAATGGTAGAGTTTCTTGATCCGTGCACCAACATTGCCGAATTTGAAGAAAATCGGTAAAGATTTAGCTATAGCTTCCATATATATGTTTCATCCGATTTGGCTCTTTAGATCCAATCGTGTTTATACCCTACACCACACTGTGGTACAGGGCATTATTTAAGTATAAAATGTCCCAAAAGTAAATTTATGTAAACAATATATACATGAATTACAAAATTTATATATCAGAGTTATTCAATATTACGAGAGTGGTGTAGGGTATTATATAGTCGGCCCCGCCAGACTTTAGCCTTTCCTTACTGGTTTTGAAATTAAAACCAAAACAACTTAAATAAGATAAAATCGTAGTCTGCAATATTTTTGAAAGCTGAAGTTTTCCAATAATGGACTTATACAATGGGTCGTCGACTGTTAATACAAGAAAAGTTAAATTAAAAACAAAAAATAATCGGTCCACCCTAATATACATTAGCTGCAGAAGAGTTTAACTATATTTCTATGGTTTTTGTAGAAGAAGTAAACTATAAAAATGACACATATAATCTTAATAATATTAATAAGATCGCTATTTTTGATTGTAGGACACTACAAACTTGCAGCCGGACTTATATCGGACGTATTTATTATCCGATTTTGCCGAAATTTCGCAAAAAGTTATTTTTTGGGACCAAGAAAATCGGTGTATGTGTTTCGGGAAAGTTGGTTTAGAGATAGATGTAGCTCTCACACATATTTTCTATATTTAAAGTAAAACCAGTAAGGAAAGACAGAAAGTCGGGCGGGGCCGACTATATAATACCCTACACCTACCTACAAATGCGAAAATGGGCATTGCGATAAGAATTTGGCAGTGTTCATACATGTCGATTTTCGTACTGATCGGATATAAAACACGGTTTCTACAGCGCTTACATGTCAAATCGGGTGTAACATATATATTGGGACTTTGTTAAAATCTGAACCGATTTTCCCGAATTTGGCAGTGTTCATTCACGTAATAATAAAACTCTCTCTGCCGAATTTCATAAAGATCGGATGTAAAATGTGGTTTCTACGGCGCTTGCATGTCAAATCGGGTGAAACATATATATGGGGACTATATCCAAATCTGAACCGATTTTAACCAATTTCAATAGGGATCGTCCTTGGGCCAAAAAAGAGCACTATGCTAAATTTCATCTCAATCGGACCATAAATACGACCTGCACTTTGATTACAAGAATACATGGACAGACGGACAGAGAGACATGGCTAAATTGACTCAGAAAGTGATTCTGAGTCGATCGGTATAATAAACAATGGGTCTATCTCTTCTCCTTTTAGGTGTTACAAACAAATGCACAAAGTCATAATACCCTGTACCACAGTGTGGTGTAGGGTATAAAAAGCACATATGTAAATTACAACCAGTAAGGAAAGGCAGAAAGTCGGGCGGGGCCGACTATATAATACCCTACACCTCCCTAACAATGCGATAAGGGTCATTGCCATAATAATTTGGTCATATCGGGAGTAACGTATATATGGGGGCTATATCTAAATCTGAACCGATTTCTTCCAAATTTAACAGTGTTTATTCAAATAATAGGAAACCTCTTCCTGCCGAATTTCATACTGATCGTATATAAAATACAGTTTTTACAACGCATACATGTCAAATCGGGGGTAACGTATATATGGGGGCTATATCTAAATCTGAACCGATTGCTTCCAAATTTAACAGTGTTCATTCATATAATAAGAAACCTCTTTCTGCAGAATTTCATACTGATCGGATATAAAATAAAATTTTTACAGCGCTTACAAGTCAAATCGGGGGTAACGTATATATGGGGGCTATATCTAAATCTGAACCGATTTTCTCCAAATTTAGCAGTATTCCTTTATGTAATAAGAAACCTCTTTCTGCCAAATTTTGCACTGATCGGATATAAAATACAGTTTTTACAGCGCTTACATGTCAAATCGGGGGTAACATATATATGGGGGCTATATCTGAATCTGAACCGATTGTCTCCGAATTTAGCAGTATTCCTTCATGTAATAAGAAACCTCTCTTTGCCGAATTTCGCACTGATCGGATATAAAATAACATTTTTACAGCGCTTATATGTCAAATCGGGGGTAATGTATATATGGGGGCTATATCTAAATCTGAACCGATTTCTTCCAAATTTAACAGAGTTCATTCATGTAATAAGAAACCTCTTCCTGCCGAATTTCATACTGATCGGGTATAAAATAAAGTTTTTACAGCGCTTACATGTCAAATCGGGGCTAACATATATATGGGGGACATATCTAAATCTGAACCGATTTTAACCAAATTCAATAGGGATCGTCCTTGGGCCAAAAATAAGATATGTGTAAAGTTTCGTCGAGATCGGACCATAATTGCGACCTGTACTTTGATTACAAGAATACATGCACAGACAGACAGACGGACAGACAGACGGACAGACAGACAGACAGACAGACGGACAGACGGACATAGCTAAATCGACTCAGAAAGTGATTCTAAGTCGATCGGTATAATAAACGATGGGTCTATTTCTTCTCCTTTTGGGTGTTACAAACAAATGCACAAAGTTATAATACCCTGTACCACAGTGTGGTGTAGGGTATAAAAATCTGCCATAATCGCAAAAAGTCACAGATAAACTAAGTACAGTTGGATTCATAACTAAGTCACCTACCTTCTCTATGTCATATGGTAGTGATCCCACGTGATCCAAAAAAGTTGTATTCTATTTACTGTGGATAATTTTTTAAAAAAACTAAAAAAAATGTGTTTTTCTTCGAAATATCTCTTCATTTAAAGACGTTAGAAATACATCTTATACACAAAAATTAAGATGAATATAACCTAATTATATGTTACAAAGTCCGGTCGAATTTCACCAACAAACGCGAATTCTACAAGCATTGTAGTATATACATTTTATCATCGCAATGTTATTTGAATTTATTAGTAAAAAAGACAAACTTTGAATGGTCATAACTCGAAATCGCCTGGACATATTTTCATAAAATTTAATGGTATTTTCATTAAATGTTATCCACAATAAAACAGCATTCCCAAAAAACTGATTTTTGGTAGTTGCTTTCAAAGTCCTATGCGCGCATATTTCATCATATTTTCCCATCGTGCGACAGTTCTCTTCAGTGAAGTTGTAGAAGAAGCAACGTAAGACGAGTGAGAACTGATTGTTGGCGCAGAAACGGACGCTCGTCATTCCATCTGGGGTAGTGCGGATATAAACAATAGTGGCGATTAACTTCTTGACATTATTCTAACTACTTACCTAACTATTTGTAACATAGGCAATAAACCGACCTTTACAACGTAACATTTGCAACTGACCGGCTATCAGACCAAATTATTGGGTGGAATGTACTGGACGACCACTCATTCTCAGATCAACATTATATAGAGTTCAAGCTCGCTGAAAAAGCACCTAAAACTGACATCCACAGAAATATGAGGAAAATGACGTGGCACCTGTTTCAGAAGAATTTCAAAAAAGTCCATAGAGACAAAGATGGTCTAGAGCCAGTTTTTGTAGGTATGTATAGAGGTATGTGTGTATAAATGTTGGTTTTTGAAGTGTAAAATACTAAATTTTTCGTTGTGAAATGTATTTTTAGTAGAATTTATATAAATGTTTTCACATTTTATGCTAAACCGACCTAATGTGCACTTTACTCAGCGTAATTAAATTCCAAACGCAAGCTCGTAAAAATTAATTACGTTACGTTTCTGAATTATACATTAGAGTGGTTCGTATTATTTTGCGACAAAAAATGATGCGGTTTAAATAATTTGTGCTTTTAGAGTTTCGATGAATAAATAAGGTTATTGTGTTATATTTGTAGTTTATAGTGAACGAAATGTAAAAACATTTATAAAAAATAGCGTTGTTTGAAGTATAAAATATCATATCATAAGAGTGTGCGTTTAAGGATCGATTGTTTATTTTATATTTTGGGGTCCGACACAAGCTCGTAAAAATTAATGTTCATATAGTTTGAGCTTTGGTACTGTGCAACAAGTACAAGGTACAAATATACTCACATGAGTACATGCACTGAAGTAAGCTATGAATGAGGAATGGATTTAGGGCGATCGTCATTCCGTCTGTCCGACCTAAACCTCTCACTGTGCACTCTACTCATGGTCATATTTGATCTGGATCGTTGGATATTTTGTTTACATTTATTTTTCATGAATGGATTTGGAAGCATTCTCGGTCAGTATTTCGGATTGACGTCTGTCATGGCAGTTTAGTGCGGTCGGGGAGAACAAATATCGAATACGGATCATATATTTATTAAAAAATTTCAAGTTGTATGTTAGTACTTTTCTGTATCTCTAACAATTAAGGTCTTGTGCATTTGATCCCCAATCATAGTTTTGTGGTTAACAAAGTGTGCGTCTTGTGAGTTTTACAACGTGTTTTAAAAAGTTTGAAAGAAAAATAAAAAATGGCTTCCCGTAATATTGCTTGCACTTACTGTAAAGAATTGTTCAACACCAAAGAAAAAATGCAGCGTCATATGAAATCGCACAAAAGTTGCGATATATGTCAAAAAATGTTTCTTAACTCATATGCATTACAACATTTATCAAAGTGGTGCAGAACGTTCTTCGGAATTAAAGGAAAATAAAATGAGTCAAGAAAAAATAGGCAGTCTCGGATAATTCAACAACGTCAACAGCTGCAACAATCTATACAACAAGGAGTTATACATCAACAGCAACAATTATATCGCAGCAACAATCCGATTACAATTATCAACAGAATCAAATGCAAAACAATAGTTTTTATGTGGGATACCAACATCCATATTTTTATCAACAACCTGAAAATCAAATGCTTTACCAACCAGTTTACCCCGTTTATAACCCTAACTATACATTTCCTCCCACAAACCCCTCGCAACAAATTTATGGACAAGGCTTTAATCAGATAAATCCTTATGAATATCAGCAAACTCATCAGCAGCCCAATCAACAATCCATTCTTCACCCATAATATTTTTATAATTATCCAAAAAATCAGCAACAAGTACAACAACTTCAGCAGCAGGATGTATATAACCAACCCGAAAATAATCAGAATGATCAATGGGGAAATCATCATGAAGAAGAACAAGAAGAAGAGGAAGAGTCGGTAGAAGTGAAGATATGGATTTGTCTGCAAACCAAAACGATGATATACAAGAAACTTTAGAGAATAGAGTCTCGAAAGCCCCATATTACTTAATGGATACAGCACTTAAAAATAACTTAGCAACATGTGGAATTCCAAACACAAAATCACACATTATGTTTGAGGACTTTATGACAGAAATTATGGCTATTATAAAAGAGCTACTTGAAGCAAAACTGGAGGAGCATGATATGGTAAAATTTTGTATCCGTATAGTTGCAGAGTACATGAAGATGGGAGGAGAGAAAATGGACTATGATATAATGATACATGCAGCAAAAATGAACCTGCTCACCAAGGGGGGTTACTTAGAGGAAGAGATCTGCAAGCAAGTGAGAGAAATGTTTACAAAAATGAGTGAATTCCAAGAGAGAGATTCTGGTTGGACATTAGTAAATATTATGAGAGCGGAACTCAGTATTTATAAATCCTCTTTAGTAAAGAGTGCCAAATGGATGCCACACCAGATAATCTAAAAAAGCGTAATGCTTGTATAAATGTACAAAATGATGACCAAAATTGCTTCAAGTGGGCAATATTTTCTGGTATGGATACCACAGAAATGCATCACCCTGAATGATGTAGTTCATACAATATTCGTGACATTAAAAAACAAGTTATTACATTACAAAATAACATCGTATTAAACTTTAGCTCATTGCAATTTCCAATTAATCTTAAAGACATAAACATATTTGAAAATAACAATGATGAGATTAGCGTAAATGTGTTTGGGTTCGATGATGAACACAATGAAATCGTCGGACCATTCTACATTACCAAAAAAAAAGAATGCTGACGGACATCACTACATCTTTATAAAGAATATATCAAGGTAAATATAAATGATTTTAATTTTATTTTCACAATTTTACTATGAATTTTTGTTTTTACAGACTTTAAAGGAGCCAAATTACGACACATTGTAAACAACTATTGTTTTGCAACTCATGTCTTCAGTACACCCATAAAGATAACACAATGGAAAAACATAAAACAGAATGTAGCAGGGTGGTAACTATAATGCCGATGCCTGATAAGGCAGTTGTAGAATTTATGGATCACCAACGACAAATGGATGTTCCATGGGTCGTGTATGTAGATATCGAATGCGTGTTGCAGAAGCTAAATTCTAAAGTAAGCTCATTTATATTTACCTTGATATATTCTTTATAAAGATGTAGTGATGTCCGTCAGCATTCTTTTTTTTGGTAATGTAGAATGGTCCGACGATTTCATTGTGTTCATCATCGAACCCAAATTGTGCTTTTGGGTATCAAATTAAATGTAATTAATTTAAAATGTATACAGGTAGGGACGCACCAAAAAGTAATAACTGAGGACTGTCAGGAAATCTATAATAATTATTTAACAAATAAGAAAAAAATGGAACCATTGACACCTTTAGAAATGTTTTCTTTCCGTAACACTAAGAACTGTCACATTTGTAGCAAACCATTAAACAAAGATAGAGTAAGAGTTCATTGTCACATAACTGGGAAATATAGGGGTCCTGCCCACAATATTTGCAATTTAAAGTATCAGATACCTAAATTTATTCCGATTTATTTCCATAATTATTCTCACTACGATTCTCATCTGTTTATAAAGGAGTTAGGTGAAATTTCAATGAATATAAAGGTAATCCCCCTAAATAATGAAGTTTATGTTTCTCTATCTCATTTTACAAAAATGAGTGATGGGTATAATTTAGAGCTCAGATTTTTAGATACCATACGTTTTATGGCCGACAGCATAGATTCGTTAGCCAATAATCTTACTGATGAGCAGTTTAATACTGTTAAGAAAGAGTACAAAGAACTAAATGAGTTTAATCTTCTCAAGAGAAAGGGTGTTTTTCCATACGAATACTTGGATTCATTTGAAAAACTTGACGAAACTAGACTTCCACCCAGGCGTACATTTTACAACAAATTAAATAATAAGCAATGTTCTAATAAAGGCTATAGGTATGCCAAAGATGTATGAAATACATTCAAGTGCAAAACCATGAGGGATTATACAGAAAAGTTTGCTCAAAGTATTACTAACTATCAGGAAATCTATAATAATTATTTAACAAAAAAGAAAGAACTGGAAAGAACATTGACACCTTTAGAAAAGTTTTCTTTCCGTAACGCTAAAAACTGTCACATTTGTAGCAAACCATTAAACAAAGATAGAGTAAGATATCATTGTCACATAACTGGGAAATATAGGGGTCCTGCCCACAATATTTGCAATTTAAAGTATCAGATACCTAAATTTATTCCGATTAATTTCCATAATTATTCTCACTACGATTCTCATCTGTTTATAAAGGAGTTGGGTGAAATTTCGATGAATATAAAGGTAATCCCCCTGTTCAATGTCAACCGACATTGAACCAATTTTCATTTATTTTTTTGTTATTTTCATTACCCTTTTTATACCCTACACCACACTGTGGTACAGGGTATTATAACTTTGTGCATTTGTTTGTAACACCCAAAAGGAGAAGAAATAGACCCATCGTTTATTATACCGATCGACTTAGAATCACTTTCTGAGTCGATTTAGCTATGTCCGTCTGTCCGTCTGTCTGTCTGTCTGTCTGTCCGTCTGTCTGTCTGTGCATGTATTCTTGTAATCAAAGTACAGGTCGCAATTATGGTCCGATCTCGACGAAACTTTACACATATCTTATTTTTGGCCCAAGGACGATCCCTATTGAATTTGGTTAAAATCGGTTCAGATTTAGATATGTCCCCCATATATATGTTAGCCCCGATTTGACATGTAAGCGCTGTAAAAACTTTATTTTATACCCGATCAGTATGAAATTCGGCAGGAAGAGGTTTCTTATTACATGAATGAACTCTGTTAAATTTGGAAGAAATCGGTTCAGATTTAGATATAGCCCCCATATATACATTACCCCCGATTTGACATATAAGCGCTGTAAAAATGTTATTTTATATCCGATCAGTGCGAAATTCGGCAAAGAGAGGTTTCTTATTACATGAAGGAATACTGCTAAATTCGGAGACAATCGGTTCAGATTCAGATATAGCCCCCATATATATGTTACCCCCGATTTGACATGTAAGCGCTGTAAAAACTGTATTTTATATCCGATCAGTGCAAAATTTGGCAGAAAGAGGTTTCTTATTACATAAAGGAATACTGCTAAATTTGGAGAAAATCGGTTCAGATTTAGATATAGCCCCCATATATACGTTACCCCCGATTTGACTTGTAAGCGCTGTAAAAATTTTATTTTATATCCGATCAGTATGAAATTCTGCAGAAAGAGGTTTCTTATTATATGAATGAACACTGTTAAATTTGGAAGCAATCGGTTCAGATTTAGATATAGCCCCCATATATACGTTACCCCCGATTTGACATGTATGCGTTGTAAAAACTGTATTTTATATACGATCAGTATGAAATTCGGCAGGAAGAGGTTTCCTATTATTTGAATAAACACTGTTAAATTTGGAAGAAATCGGTTCAGATTTAGATATAGCCCCCATATATACGTTACTCCCGATATGACCAAATTATTATGGCAATGACCCTTATCGCATTGTTAGGGAGGTGTAGGGTATTATATAGTCGGCCCCGCCCGACTTTCTGCCTTTCCTTACTGGTTATACCCTACACCACACTGTGGTACAGGGTATTATAACTTTGTGCATTTGTTTGTAACACCCAAAAGGAGAAGAAATAGACCCATCGTTTATTATACCGATCGACTTAGAATCACTTTCTGAGTTGATTTAGCTATGTCCGTCTGTCCGTCTGTCTGTGCATGTATTCTTGTAATCAAAGTACAGGTCGCAATTATAGTCCGATCTCGACGAAACTTTACACATGGAAATTTTTAGCCCCGATTTGACATGTAAGCGCTGTAAAAACTTTATTTTATATCCGATCAGTATGAAATTCGGCAGAAAGAGGTTTGTTATTATATGAATTAACACTGTTAAATTTGGAAGAAATCGGTTCAGATTTAGATATAGCCCCCATATATACGTTACCCCCGATTTGACATGTAAGCGCTGTAAAAATGTTATTTTATATCCGATCAGTGCGAAATTCGGCAAAGGGAGGTTTCTTATTACATGAAGGAATACTGCTAAATTCGGAGAAAATCGGTTCAGATTTAGATATAGCCCTCATATATATGTTACCCCCGATTTGACATGTAAGCGCTGTAAAAACTGTATTTTTTATCCGATCAGTGCGAAATTCGGCAGAAAGAGGTTTCTTATTACTCGAAGGAATACTACCAAATTTGGAGAAAATCGGTTCTGATTTAGATATAACTTCCATATATATGTTACCCGCGATTTGACATCTAAGCGCTGTAGAGACTGTATTTTATATCCGATCAGTACGAAATTCGACAGAAAGAGGTTTCTATTTTACATGAATGAGTATGCAGGGGAAATCGATTCAGATTTATATATAACCTCCATATATATGTTCCTCTTGATTTGGTTACAAAGCGCTATAGAAGTTGTACTTTACTTCCGATCATTACAAAAGTCTCCAGAAAGATGTTTCTCAATTCAGGAACGAATATTGATTAATTTAGCGATTATCGGTTCAGAATTAGGTATATCCACATATATATGTTCTTACCCATTTACCAGTTATACCAAATTATTATCGCAATCACCCTTATCGCATTGTTAGGGAGGTGTAGGGTATTATATAGTCGGCCCCGCCCGACTTTCTGCCTTTCCTTACTGGTTTGTTATTATGTTTTAACATTTAAAAAACAAAATGTCGTTGAACGACACATATTTTCTTTTCATCATTTGTCAATTCATTATTCTTTATTTCTTATTTACTAATTTCTTTATTTACATACGTAATCATAGAATAAGTAACTGACCTCAGTTCAACTGTTTTGTTATTGTTTTCTTACTTCTCTGCTGCATTCAAAGCAGCAAACGAAAAAGAAAGAGTTACAACAACAACAACAGTAGCATTCGCGTCTGTTTATGGCAGTGGTGCCCAAACACTTGTTAGAACAACGAAGATTAATCGGCTTTTTCATATACACAGCCCGAGCGTCAACGAAAATAAAAACAGAGAGCGTAAAAAACAAAACAAAATTGTTCAGTTGCTTGTTAGTAGTCAGCGAAGAAGGTCTATGTCGCTTTGTTTAATAAAATAAGTACACTGAAAATATTTTACAACAACGAATGATATTTTTTTATTGTATTTATTTTCAATTTAATATAAAACAATTTTGATTTTTTTACTTTTTGTTATTTTTTAGTTTATCAATATATAAAATTATTTATATATATTTTTTTGCCCAATTAATTATTGGCAAAGAACCTATTTTCTTGAAGAAACTTTTTTTGTTACATATGCATTGTTTTTATGTTTATTTCTTTTTTTATTGGCTTCATTGCTAAAATTGAACACACAAAAAAATAAATAGTAAAACAATATAACAACGTAAACAAACAAAACCAAGTGATTTTGTTCAGTGCAATTGCACCACTACAATCTCATTTTTGTGTAACCTAACTAACACATTCTCATTTCTCTTTGTGGGCACCGCTGGTTTATGGCCATGCATAGACAACGGAATGTACGTTGTCTTTGTTGTTCTTATTTTGACTCCTCAAATCTGGCCGTCTGCTTCTATCAACAGAAGGAGAGCCAGACATTCTCACTCTTGTAAAAACGTTAAAGTGTTCGCATCGTAATCATCTAAACAGTGATTGAAAATATAGACAAACAGAAGTGAAATAAATAATCATTGAATTTAAAACAACTAAACCAAACTCTTTTTATTAAAACACAGAAAAAACACGGTAACCACAAATAATAAAAAGTGAATTTAAAAAACAAAATAAAAATCAAAAATTAAACTAAACAGAAACAAACTAAAACCCTCACCCCCTAAATAAAGAAGTTTACGTTTCTCTATCTCATTTTACAAAAATGAGTGATGTGTATAATTTAGAGCTCAGATTTTTAGATACCATACGTTTTATGGCCGACAGCTTAGTTTCGTTAGCCAATAATCTTACTGATGATCAATTTAATACTGTTAAGAAAGAGTACAAATAACTGAATGAGTTTAATCTTCTCAAGAGAAAAGGTGTTTTTCGATACGAATACTTTGATTCATTTGAAAAACTTGACGAAACTAGACTTCCACCCAGGGGTAAATTTTACAACAAATTAAATAATAAGTAATTATAGTTGGACAATGTCGCAACCTCTACCATTTGGCGGATTCGGATGGCTTACAGGGAAAGATTTAATTAAAGAAAGTGATCCAGAATACATTAGAACCCAAATGGATGTCAATGGGTCTGTAGGTCATACATATGAGGTTGACATAATACGTCCACCTGAAAAACATGATTTGCACAATGACCTTCCATTTTGCCCCGAAATTAAAAAAGTTGGCGATTCTAAATGTCCAAAGTTAATAACAGATTTTGCACCAATACGTAATTATGTTATAGATGCAAGAAATTTAGTTTTAGAAAAAGTGCATAGGATTTTAAAATTTAATCAAGAACCATGACTAAAAAATATATAGATTTGAATACAACAAAAAGGATGGAAGCAAAGAATAATTTTGAAAAGAATTTTTTTAAACTAATGAATAATGCTGTATTTGGGAAAACAATGGAAAATGTTGATAAGAGAAGAGACGTAAAGATTGTAACCAACAGGATTCGAACTAACCAAAACCATTTAGGAGCTCAAGACTGGATTTCGAAACCAAATTTCCATAGTCTATCCATATTTTCAGAAGATATGGTGGCTATTGAAATGAATTGAGTAAAGACTTGCTACAATAAACCAATATTTTTAGGATTTTGTATTCTTGAGCTTTCAAAATGAAAAATGTATGACTACCATTATAACGTCATGCCAACAATATTTGGTGATAGGTTTGTACTCAATTATATGGACACTGATTCCTTTATTTACACAATTTTTACGGACGATTACTATGAAGACATTAGAAAATATTTGGAAGAGTACTTTGACACTTCGGATTATCCTGAGGATAACATTTTTGATTTCCCGCTGATAAATAAAAAGCAAATAGGTTTTATGAAAGATGAGAATTGTGGGAAAGTAATGAAGGAATTTGTTGGTTTGCGATCTAAAATGTATTCGATAAGCGTTCAAGACGGAGAGGAGATAAAAAAAATCCAAAGGCGTCAAAAAATGTGTAATAAATAAGTACAATATTGATACTTATAAAGATTGTTTGTTTAATAAAAAAATTTTATATGATAGTATGTTAACCTTTAAGTCAAAGCTGCATCAAATTTATACTACCCAATTAAATAAGGTAATTTTAAGTAACGCAGATGACAAGAGAAAAATGAAAAGTGATGGTATAAATACATATGCTTGGCATCATAAAGATTTTATGTGTATGTATGTATGTGCGAATTCTGAAGTCAGCTTATCAGGTGGATATATTATGTCAACCTCATATGTATGACCTACAGACCCATTGACATCCATTTTGGTTCTAATGTATTCTGGATCACTTTCTTTAATTAAATCTTCCCCTGAAGCCATTCGAATCCGCCAAATGATAGAGGTTGGGACATTGTCCAACCATAAAGATTATTGAAATCATTATATATAGTATATGTATATAGATTTTTCATTTTTGTTATAGTCTTTCAAGTACTTATTATCTGCTTTGAAATTTCTTGTTACATATTGCACTAGACCTCCACGTATCCCCCGTTTATAAAAGTTGTACATATCTATATCTGTTAAAAGTTCTAAAGGTTTATTGCAATATTTTAACATGGCATCCCATGTCAACCCCGGTGCATCTAAACCGTATACCTCCTTGCAGACTTTTCTAAAATTTTCAGATACGTCTGTTATTAGCAGAACATCTACTTTTAGATATAATTCTGTATAATCCCTCATTGTCTTGCACTTGAATGTATTCCATACATCTTTGGCATGCCTATAGTCTTTATTAGAACATTGCTTATTATTTAATTTGTTGTAAAATGTACCCCTGGGTGGAAGACTAGTGTCGTCAAGTTTTTCAAATGAATCCAAGTATTCGTATGGAAAAACACCTTTTCTCTTGAGAAGATTAAACTCATTCAGTTCTTTGTACTCTTTCTTAACAGTATTAAACTGCTCATCAGTAAGATTATTGGCTAACGACGAAGCTGTCGTTAGCCAATTGTTAGGGAGGTGTAGGGTATTATATAGTCGGCCCCGCCCGACTTTCTGCCTTTCCTTACTGGTTTGTTATTATGTTTTAACATTTAAAAAACAAAATGTCGTGGAGCAAAAAAGAAAGAGTTACAACAACAACAACAGTAGCATTCGCGTCTGTTTATGGCCATGCATAGACAACGGAATGTACGTTGTCTTTGTTGTTCTTATTTTGACTCCTCAAATCTGGCCGTCTGCTTCTATCAACAGAAGGAGAGCCAGACATTCTCACTCTTGTAAAAACGTTAAAGTGTTCGCATCGTAATCATCTAAACAGTGATTGAAAATATAGACAAACAGAAGTGAAATAAATAATCATTGAATTTAAAACAACTAAACCAAACTCTTTTTATTAAAACACAGAAAAAACACGGTAACCACAAATAATAAAAAGTGAATTTAAAAAACAAAATAAAAATCAAAAATTAAACTAAACAGAAACAAACTAAAACCCTCACCCCCTAAATAAAGAAGTTTACGTTTCTCTATCTCATTTTACAAAAATGAGTGATGGGTATAATTTAGAGCTCAGATTTTTAGATACCATACGTTTTATGGCCGACAGCTTAGATTCGTTAGCCAATAATCTTACTGATGATCAATTTAATACTGTTAAGAAAGAGTACAAAGAACTGAATGAGTTTAATCTTCTCAAGAGAAAAGGTGTTTTTCGATACGAATACTTTGATTCATTTGAAAAACTTGACGAAACTAGACTTCCACCCAGGGGTAAATTTTACAACAAATTAAATAATAAGTAATGTTCTAATAAAGACTGTAGGCATGTCAAAGATGTATGGAATACATTCAAGTGCAAAACCATGAGGGATTATACAGAATTATATCTAAAAGTAGATGTTCTGCTATTAATAGATGTATTTGAAAATTTTAGAAAAGTCTCCAAGGAGGTATACGGTTTAGATGCAAGTCAATACTGCACCGGGGTTGACATGGGATGCCATGTAAAAATATTGCAATAAACCTTTAGAACTTTTAACAGATATATATATGTACAACTTGTATAAGCGGGGGATACGTGGAGTTCTAGTGCAATGTGTAACAAGATATTCCAAAGCAAATAATAAGTACTTGAAAGACTATAACAAAAATGAAAAATCTATATATACTATATATAATGATTTCAATAATCTTTATGGTTGGACAATGTCGCAACCTCTACCATTTAGCGGATTCGAATGGCTTACAGGGGAAGATTTAATTATAAAGTGATCCAGAATACATTAGAACCCAAATGGATGTCAATGGGTCTATAGGTCATACATATGAGGTTGACATAATACGTCCACCTGAAAAACATGATTTGCATGATGACCTTCCATTTTGCCCCGAAATTAAAAAAGTTGGCGATTCTAAATGTCCAAAGTTAATAACAGATTTTGCACCAATACGTAATTATGTTATAGATGCAAGAAATTTAGTTTTAGAAAAAGTGCATAGGATTTTAAAATTTAATCAAGAACCATGACTAAAAAATATATAGATTTGAATACAACAAAAAGAATGGAAGCAAAGAATAATTTTGAAAAGAATTTTTTTAAACTAATGAATAATGCTGTAAAACAATGGAAATGCTGTAGAACAATGGAAAATGTTGATAAGAGAAGAGACGTAAAGATTGTTACCGACAGGATTCGAACTAACCAAAACCATTTAGGAGCTCAAGACTGGATTTCGAAACCAAATTTCCATAGTCTAGCCATATTTTCAGAAGATATGGTGGCTATTGAAATGAATTGAGTAAAGACTTGCTACAATAAACCAATATTTTTAGGATTTTGTATTCTTGAGCTTTCAAAATGAAAAATGTATGACTACCATTGTAACGTCATGCCAACAATATTTGGTGATAGGTTTGTACTCAATTATATGGACACTGATTCCTTTATTTACACAATTTTTACGGACGATTACTATGAAGACATTAGAAAATATTTGGAAGAGTACTTTGACACTTCGGATTATCCTGAGGATAACATTTTTGGTTTCCCGCTGATAAATAAAAAGCAAATAGGTTTTATGAAAGATGAGAATTGTGGGAAAGTAATGAAGGAATTTGTTGGTTTGCGATCTAAAATGTATTCGATAAGCGTTCAAGACGGAGAGGAGATAAAAAAATGCAAAGGCGTCAAAAAATGTGTAATAAATAAGTACAATATTGATACTTATAAAGATTGTTTGTTTAATAAAAAAATTTTATATGATAGTATGTTAACCTTTAAGTCAAAGCTGCATCAAATGTATACTACCCAATTAAATAAGGTAATTTTAAGTAACGCAGATGACAAGAGAAAAATTAAAAGTGATGGTATAAATACATATGCTTGGCATCATAAAGATTTTATGTGTATGTATGTGCGAATTCTGAAGTCAGTTTATCATTTGGATATATTATGTCAACCTCATATGTATGACCTACAGACCCATTGACATCCATTTTGGTTCTAATGTATTCTGGATCACTTTCTTTAATTAAATCTTCCCCTGAAGCCATTCGAATCCGCCAAATGATAGAGGTTGGGACATTGTCCAACCATAAAGATTATTGAAATCATTATATATAGTATATGTATATAGATTTTTCATTTTTGTTATAGTCTTTCAAGTACTTATTATCTGCTTTGAAATTTCTTGTTACATATTGCACTAGACCTCCACGTATCCCCCGTTTATAAAAGTTGTACATATCTATATCTGTTAAAAGTTCTAAAGGTTTATTGCAATATTTTAACATGGCATCCCATGTCAACCCCGGTGCATCTAAACCGTATACCTCCTTGCAGACTTTTCTAAAATTTTCAGATACGTCTGTTATTAGCAGAACATCTACTTTTAGATATAATTCTGTATAATCCCTCATTGTCTTGCACTTGAATGTATTCCATACATCTTTGGCATGCCTATAGTCTTTATTAGAACATTGCTTATTATTTAATTTGTTGTAAAATGTACCCCTGGGTGGAAGACTAGTGTCGTCAAGTTTTTCAAATGAATCCAAGTATTCGTATGGAAAAACACCTTTTCTCTTGAGAAGATTAAACTCATTCAGTTCTTTGTACTCTTTCTTAACAGTATTAAACTGCTCATCAGTAAGATTATTGGCTAACGACGAAGCTGTCGTTAGCCAATTGTTAGGGAGGTGTAGGGTATTATATAGTCGGCCCCGCCCGACTTTCTGCCTTTCCTTACTGGTTTGTTATTATGTTTTAACATTTAAAAAACAAAATGTCGTGGAACAAAAAAGAAAGAGTTACAACAACAGTAGCATTCGCGTCTGTTTATGGCCATGCATAGACAACGGAATGTACGTTGTCTTTGTTGTTCTTATTTTGACTCCTCAAATCTGGCCGTCTGCTTCTATCAACAGAAGGAGAGCCAGACATTCTCACTCTTGTAAAAACGTTAAAGTGTTCGCATCGTAATCATCTAAACAGTGATTGAAAATATAGACAAACAGAAGTGAAATAAATAATCATTGAATTTAAAACAACTAAACCAAACTCTTTTTATTAAAACACAGAAAAAACACGGTAACCACAAATAATAAAAAGTGAATTTAAAAAACAAAATAAAAATCAAAAATTAAACTAAACAGAAACAAACTAAAACCCTCACCCCCTAAATAAAGAAGTTTACGTTTCTCTATCTCATTTTACAAAAATGAGTGATGGGTATAATTTAGAGCTCAGATTTTTAGATACCATACGTTTTATGGCCGACAGCTTAGATTCGTTAGCCAATAATCTTACTGATGATCAATTTAATACTGTTAAGAAAGAGTACAAAGAACTGAATGAGTTTAATCTTCTCAAGAGAAAAGGTGTTTTTCGATACGAATACTTTGATTCATTTGAAAAACTTGACGAAACTAGACTTCCACCCAGGGGTAAATTTTACAACAAATTAAATAATAAGTAATGTTCTAATAAAGACTGTAGGCATGTCAAAGATGTATGGAATACATTCAAGTGCAAAACCATGAGGGATTATACAGAATTATATCTAAAAGTAGATGTTCTGCTATTAATAGATGTATTTGAAAATTTTAGAAAAGTCTCCAAGGAGGTATACGGTTTAGATGCAAGTCAATACTGCACCGGGGTTGACATGGGATGCCATGTAAAAATATTGCAATAAACCTTTAGAACTTTTAACAGATATATATATGTACAACTTGTATAAGCGGGGGATACGTGGAGTTCTAGTGCAATGTGTAACAAGATATTCCAAAGCAAATAATAAGTACTTGAAAGACTATAACAAAAATGAAAAATCTATATATACTATATATAATGATTTCAATAATCTTTATGGTTGGACAATGTCGCAACCTCTACCATTTAGCGGATTCGAATGGCTTACAGGGGAAGATTTAATTATAAAGTGATCCAGAATACATTAGAACCCAAATGGATGTCAATGGGTCTGTAGGTCATACATATGGGGTTGACATAATACGTCCACCTGAAAAACATGATTTGCACAATGACCTTCCATTTTGCCCCGAAATTAAAAAAGTTGGCGATTCTAAATGTCCAAAGTTAATAACAGATTTTGCACCAATACGTAATTATGTTATAGATGCAAGAAATTTAGTTTTAGAAAAAGTGCATAGGATTTTAAAATTTAATCAAGAACCATGACTAAAAAATATATAGATTTGAATACAACAAAAAGAATGGAAGCAAAGAATAATTTTGAAAAGAATTTTTTTAAACTAATGAATAATGCTGTAAAACAATGGAAATGCTGTAGAACAATGGAAAATGTTGATAAGAGAAGAGACGTAAAGATTGTTACCGACAGGATTCGAACTAACCAAAACCATTTAGGAGCTCAAGACTGGATTTCGAAACCAAATTTCCATAGTCTAGCCATATTTTCAGAAGATATGGTGGCTATTGAAATGAATTGAGTAAAGACTTGCTACAATAAACCAATATTTTTAGGATTTTGTATTCTTGAGCTTTCAAAATGAAAAATGTATGACTACCATTGTAACGTCATGCCAACAATATTTGGTGATAGGTTTGTACTCAATTATATGGACACTGATTCCTTTATTTACACAATTTTTACGGACGATTACTATGAAGACATTAGAAAATATTTGGAAGAGTACTTTGACACTTCGGATTATCCTGAGGATAACATTTTTGGTTTCCCGCTGATAAATAAAAAGCAAATAGGTTTTATGAAAGATGAGAATTGTGGGAAAGTAATGAAGGAATTTGTTGGTTTGCGATCTAAAATGTATTCGATAAGCGTTCAAGACGGAGAGGAGATAAAAAAATGCAAAGGCGTCAAAAAATGTGTAATAAATAAGTACAATATTGATACTTATAAAGATTGTTTGTTTAATAAAAAAATTTTATATGATAGTATGTTAACCTTTAAGTCAAAGCTGCATCAAATGTATACTACCCAATTAAATAAGGTAATTTTAAGTAACGCAGATGACAAGAGAAAAATGAAAAGTGATGGTATAAATACATATGCTTGGCATCATAAAGATTTTATGTGTATGTATGTATGTGCGAATTCTGAAGTCAGCTTATCATTTGGATATATTATGTCAACCTCATATGTATGACCTACAGACCCATTGACATCCATTTTGGTTCTAATGTATTCTGGATCACTTTCTTTAATTAAATCTTCCCCTGAAGCCATTCGAATCCGCCAAATGATAGAGGTTGGGACATTGTCCAACCATAAAGATTATTGAAATCATTATATATAGTATATGTATATAGATTTTTCATTTTTGTTATAGTCTTTCAAGTACTTATTAGGCATGTTTTCGTTACAAGCTAGCACTTTTAGTTTAGCACTTTGCAACGAAAACAACTGACTTCCACTAACTGGCACATTAGCAATAAGTTGCGGATTTTCACTATCTGGTAGCAATGGTGTCATGAGTTGCGAAGAAAGAACAGTGCGAAACAGACAAAAAAATTCGTGAAAAGTATTTATAAAGCATATATTTACTATTCTATGTTCAATTGTTTACACTCTTTTGCAAATATTTAAATTAATTCCCATTTTTGTTCTTCTTCTTCCCGTTAATTCACAATAATTGATAAAATCTCTCCAAAAATGGGATGCCATATTGCTAAATATAGGGTGCCCAATCTGGCAACATCATACTCGATTAAGACATGAACACAAGCACCAAACTTCATCGGGAACTAATAGTGCTTAAAAGTGCTTAGCTCCCCTTACAAATGAAGCACTTATGGTGTAACGAAAACACGCCTATTATCTGCTTTGAAATTTCTTGTTACATATTGCACTAGACCTCCACGTATCCCCCGTTTATAAAAGTTGTACATATCTATATCTGTTAAAAGTTCTAAAGGTTTATTGCAATATTTTAACATGGCATCCCATGTCAACCCCGGTGCATCTAAACCGTATACCTCCTTGCAGACTTTTCTAAAATTTTCAGATACGTCTGTTATTAGCAGAACATCTACTTTTAGATATAATTCTGTATAATCCCTCATTATCTTGCACTTGAATGTATTCCATACATCTTTGGCATGCCTATAGTCTTTATTAGAACATTGCTTATTATTTAATTTGTTGTAAAATGTACCCCTGGGTGGAAGACTAGTGTCGTCAAGTTTTTCAAATGAATCCAAGTATTCGTATGGAAAAACACCTTTTCTCTTGAGAAGATTAAACTCATTCAGTTCTTTGTACTCTTTCTTAACAGTATTAAACTGCTCATCAGTAAGATTATTGGCTAACGACGAAGTTGTCGGCCATAAAACGTATGGTATCTAAAAATCTGAGCTCTAAATTATACCCATCACTCATTTTTGTAAAATGAGATAGAGAAACATAAACTTCATTATTTAGGGGGATTACCTTTATATTCATTGAAATTTCACCCAACTCCTTTATAAACAGATGAGAATCGTAGTGAGAATAATTACTTTAAATTGCAAATATTGTGGGCAGGACCCCTGTATTTCCCAGTTATGTGACAATGATCTCTTACTCTATCTTTGTTTAATGGTTTGCTACAAATGTGACAGTTTTAGTGTTACGGAAAGAAAACTTTTCTAAAGGTGTCAATGGTTCCATTTTTTTCTTATTTGTTAAATAATTATTATAGATTTCCTCACAGTCCTCAGTTAATACTCTTTGGTGCGTCCCTACCTGTATACATTTTAAATGAATTACATTTAATTTGATACCCAAAAGCACATGGTATATGCTTATGGGTATATGTTGTTTTTGAGCTTACTTTAGAATTTAGCTTCTGCAACACGCATTCGATATCTACATACACGACCCATGTTCCATTTTTTCTTATTTGTTAAATAATTATTATAGATTTCCTCACAGTCCTCAGTTAATACTTTTTGGTGCGTCCCTACCTGTATACATTTTAAATGAATTACATTTAATTTGATACCCAAAAGCACATGGTATATGCTTATGGGTATATGTTGTTTTTGAGCTTACTTTAGAATTTAGCTTCTGCAACACGCATTCGATATCTACATACACGACCCATGGAACATCCATTTGTCGTTGGTGATCCATAAATTCTACAACTGCCTTTTCAGGCATCGGCATTATAGTTACCACCCTGCTACATTCTGTTTTATGTTTTTCCAAAGTGTTATCTTTATGGGTGTATTGAAGACATGTGTTGCAAAACAATAGTTGTTTACAATGTGTTGTAATTTGGCTCCCTAAAAGTCTGTAAAAACAAAAATTCATAGTAAAATTGTGAAAATAAAATTAAAGTCATTTATATTTACCTTGATATATTCTTTATAAAGATGTAGTGATGTCCGTCAGCATTCTCCAGCAGAATTAAATTTATATGATGTGTTCAAAGGTGACCCGCTCCTTTGAACACCAGTGTAAAACGGTGACTGCGGCGCAGCTTTGTATACATGAATGTGGGGGTGAGTATGTATATACTCACGCGCATTCCAATGCATTTATGTACACATAGCAGTGCGAGTGCGTTTCTTCGTTCATTTTTTTTGCTTATGTTGTTTTGTCGCCATCAAAGTCAAGGGCTTCGACTAAGTTTGGAGCTCTGACCGGCAAACAGCAAAAATCAGTCTCGTTTCAACAACTCTTTAAACCGTGCGCCTCTCTCCCGTGATTAACAAGTGAAAAAGTGATTAAAAAGTGTAAAGTATTTTTTTTTATCTGCAATTACAGAAACGCAGACCCAAACATATAAGTGAAGACCCACAAACAATTAAATTAAGAACATTAAGTTAACAACATAGAACACTGAATAAAACATTGAATTGAAAATTGAATTAAATAAAATTGTACAAAATAACAAACATTTACTTTTATCTAAATAAAATTTGTACATAAATTAACAAACAAAAGCAAAAGAAACTGTGAAAACAAGAAAATACATTGAATTGTAAAATAACATAAAACTTAAGTTTAAGACACACAAATTGAACCACCACTTACCACTTACTTACCTAGAAATTGCCACTTACCATTGAACTAACGTGTACATACTTACCTTTACCTTACCCTTATTTTTGCTAACAATAAAACCGAATAATTTGAACTTGATACAATTAAGTTTTCTACTCTGAAAGGCAAAACCCAAAGTGCGTAAGTAAACATTTTGGCCCTGCGAACCGGATCAAAGGTGTGTTTTTTTAAATAACTAAAAAACAAAAAGTGGATGTGTTGTTTCAATTTCAAAGTTGTGTTTAAACTTACTTTTTATTTTTTTTGGCGGTAAATTTTAAATAAATTTAACAAAATTTCGGTGCGGTACGGGAAAAAACTAAAAATATAATTTGCAACAACAACAAAATTCAAACAAAACAGTTAAAAAGTGACATTGAAGTGAAAAAAGTGAAACAAAAAGACTCGACACAACAACCAAAAGACCCAGCACGACACCGAAAAAGGACCCCGCCAAAAGACCCTAGAAGGAAGAGCCAGCGACCCAAGCCAGCAACATCGAGACCGAAGGAAGCCATATAAGACACTTATTACAGGATCAAAGTGAGTACCCAAAATTTGTGCAGGTAGCGTTGTTACATAGGGTGCCAAAACCATTTTTTTCGAACTCCGCCATATTGCTATATGAAGGAGATTTTGGCGGGTCTGGCCCTATGTACGACGCTGGCTTGGTTTTTGCCTTTTACATATATACAAAAATAACTGAACACTTAACTGCAGTTAGCTTGCACTTATATACATACACTTATATACTTTGATATACATACTTACATAAGTGCAGTTAGCTTGCAGTTACATACCTACACATTGCTACACATATATACCCTTTACATATATACTAACCTATTGCATAACCTACATGCATTCTAACCTATGAAAGTTTTTTGACGATTTTTTCGGTAACAACGCGCGACTTTACTGTTTTCTAGTTTTCGAAACTTTAGGAAAATAGCGACCCAACCTTTTTGAAAACCCTTCGATAATTTGTTCAAATAATTTATTACGCATTCTGATGAATTTTTCTGAAAGCCAGCGGCTAGTCGAGTCGATTTATGCCATCAAGTTATTTTTAAGATAAGAATATTAAGATAAGAGTATTAAGATACGATTATTAAGATAAGTTTATTAAGATTTCGGACGCGCGGACGGACACCCATTGACTTATTCCGAAAACCTCAGCAAGAATTCCAGATAATTTTGTGCTGAATAACGCGTGGACGGACAACTTTCTTGCGAAACAAAAGAGCGAAAATTTCTTGAATTTTTTCGGCTGCTTTAATCGCGGTTATATTTATTAAGCTTACTTTTATTCTTATTACTATTATTATTAGCTGCTTAAAAGGAAAAAAAGGAAAGATTTTTATTGGCTCGACTCATCCGCTGACTGGCTTGAGAACCCTACAAATTACTTCGTGATTTTTAGGTACTTTAAACATCAAGTTTGCAACTTAGAGAAAAAAATATTTTTTTTGCCTTCTTTATATGCGATTTTCTGAGGGAGAAATCGACCGTATGATATTAGCTGATGCTTTGGAGACGCTAAAATCAATCCCAATCAATAAATTAAAAAGAAAAAATAAATTTATTTTTTTTTGCTTTAGAAAATACGTGTTCCAACTTTTTGAACGACCCTCGTATTGCTTTAGATTCAATAGAAAAACCCTTTTGAAAAATGTCAAAAAATTTACAATTTTTTAATCTCTATTGCCATTAATATGTGTGGTTTGTGCTACAAATCAGCATTACTGTAGTTTCCAACCGATTTAACGCGAAAATCTTGATATATTTGATAAAAAAGTTCCTGTGCCGACACTTTCAACTCGACCCCTCGTACCCATTAAAACAACAACAACACCAGTCTATGTACATCGATGCATATGAGACAATAGGTAGCGGATTTTTTTTTTCGTTGGTTTCTCGTTGTCTTCTCATTCGTTTTCACTTCTTGCCTTGATTAGGGAACCCAAAGGTTAATGTACCACTGGAGTTTTTTTGTGAAATAGAAAAAAAAGGGAGAAGTAGGAAAACATAATTTCAGCCGTAAAGAAAGGAATGAGAGAACATATGGTTTGATGGTTGATGGGATCGGACGGACATTTCGGCAAAAGCTAAACAGAACTAACACAATAATTCACATTTATTGAAATTTATTTTTATTTTTGGAAATTACTCTTTACAACGAAAAATAAATTTGACTCGAAAATTTATTAAGTGCTAATTTTTGGAAATTACACTTTGCTACGAAAAATAAATTTGCTCAGAAATTTATTAAGTGCTAATTTTTGGAAATTACACTTTGCTACGAAAAATAAATTTGCTCAAAAATTTATTAAGTGCTAATTTTTGGAAATTACACTTTACTACGAAAAATAAATTTGACTCGAAAATTTATTAAGTGCTAATTTTTGGAAATTACACTTTGCTACGAAAAATAAATTTGCTCAGAAATTTATTAAGTGCTAATTTTTGGAAATTACACTTTACTACGAAAAATATATTTGACTCGAAAATTTATTAAGTGCTAATTTTTGGAAATTACACTTTGCTACGAAAAATAAATTTGCTCAGAAATTTATTAAGTGCTAATTTTTGGAAATTACACTTTACTACGAAAAATAAATTTGACTCGAAAATTTATTAAGTGCTAATTTTGGAAATTACACTTTACTACGAAAAATAAATTTGTTCAGAAATTTATTAAGTGCTAATTTTTTGGAAATTACACTTTACTACGAAAAATAAATTTGCTCGAAAAATTTATTAAGTGCTAATTTTTGGAAATTACACTTTATTACGAAAAATAAATTTGCTCGATAAATCTATTAAGTGAAACACGTTCCTACAAAGTTTGTTTTTTTGTTTGTTATAAATTTGCAAAAAACACTTTCTTACAAAATTTGTTTTTTGATTTGATTGAATTTTTTCTGATAGAAAAATCACTTTCCTACGCTTTTTATTTTTTGTTTGTTTTGTCACAGAAGAGTTGATTGATAATTTTTTTTGAGAGTACACTAGCCGACAAAGAATTACTTTCGTCCAAATTTTTATTTATATAATTTTTTTTCTAAAAGACCCAGATCTATAAAAATTATTATCGCTAAAATTTCTTACTTTTCGCACAAACGACACAAGTTCAAAGTAAACTGCCATTATTTATATCTATTCGTGAAAAAAAAAAAAAAAGTCGGACTGTAAAAGATTGGCCCCATTCAACAAATATTTAGCGTTTTTCTGAAATTATTTTGCAAATATTGGCAAAGTAAGTTTTTACAGAAATTGTTAAAAGAAAAGCTCAATTTTAAAAGTTTCTTGAAATTTTAGCCAGTTTAAAATTTGACAAAGAAAATATTTAAGAAGGAGGAAATATGGATAAAGTTTTACGTGATAAATTTGTAAATTGCGTAAATGACCTGATAGACTTTGAGAGTGGTTACTCTGCTACTAGCACCGATGATAATATTCACTCATTAGAAGTGACACGTGTAGAATTGAACTCTGTTTGGGATCAAGTGAAAAGGGCCTATTTAGATTGTAGAGACCGTGTTCCCGAAAAAGATGAGGCCCCAATCGATAAATCAAAGTTGAGGACCCATTATAAAGAGGCATTAGAGACATACAAACGATGTTTAAGCGCAGTAAATGGAGAAATTTTAGCACTAACCGACGAAAGGCAGCAGGAAAAATTCGAACGTGAATCGGAGACCCGAAAGAAGGAAACAGTTGAGCCAAACAACCATCTATCGTTACGTTTACCACCATGCGACACCGACACATTTCATGGAGGATACAGCGCTTGGCCTACTTTTCGGGATTTGTTTTCGGCCTTGTACAGAAATAATTCTAGACTCAGTAAAGTAGAAAAACTTTTTCATCTAAAACAAAAAACCGCGGGGGAGGCACGGGAAATTATTAGTAACGTACCACTAACAAATGAAGGTTTTGATCTAGCATGGAAAAACTTAGAAAACAGATACGAGAATAAACGAATGCAAGTTAATGAACAGCTAAAGACTCTACTTAGTTTACCACAAGTTTCGGCAGATTCAGGATCCTCGATCCAAAAACTTCAACGCACTATTGATGGTTGCGTTCAGACACTAGAAACACTCAAGGTAGATGTAAAGGGGTGGGACCCAATTTTAGTTTACCTTACTTCTACGAAACTGCCGAGAAATTTCTTAGAAGAATTTGAAAACGGTTTGGAAGACTGTTCCATACTACCGTCTTGGAAAGATTTGAATGAATTTTTGACACACAAGTTCAAAACTTTAGAATCTGTAGGAAATATTAAGCCCCATTTCTCCAAAAATAATCAGCCTAGACCCGATTATAGTAGGAAGGAAAATAGGGTTAAGTCATTTCAAACTAATGTTGCGCAACAGACTCAAAGTTCGCAAAGAAGATTCAACAATAGCAACAGATTTAGCACATCTACGCAACCTAGTAGTCGTACAAATGGACCGAGTTGCCAAATTTGCAAGGCAAACCATTTGTTACGAAATTGTCCACAATTCCTTGAGAAAAACGTGAATGATCGCATTCACTTAGTAAAACTTCACAATCTTTGTTACAACTGCATCACTTCGGATCATGGTGTAAGAGATTGTAAGAGTCGTTTCACGTGTAGGGAATGTAATCAAAGACATCACACTTTATTACATAAGGGTAACGAGGCCCGACCTACAAATTCACAACCGGTTAGAGATGACGTACGACCTAGTACCAGTGCGGCAGCTCTAACCACCCTAGTACAATCCACTCCTAGTTTACAGTCCACACCTAGTTTTCAAACTCCTAGTATAACGACTCTAACTCTCAAGGAAAATTCACAACTTAGCCAGCAGCAATCGAAAGAAACACTACTCTTCACAGCGATTGTTCAAATTGAATCTAGAGGGCAGCGATATGACGCACGAGCGATTATCGACCCTGGATCTCAATCAACATTTATTTCAGAGAAGATTACAAACCAATTGAAGCTTCCAACTAGGAAGAATCTTGTTCATGTTACCGGTTTAAGTGAAACCGTTTCAGAAACTTCAACAAAAGCTTGTCTTTTTAACCTTTGTTCTCGTACAAACCCTAGTTTTGAATTAGAAGTTTGGGCACCCGTTTTGAAGTCCCTTCCTTCTAATTTGCCGTCGCGCACCCTAGATAAAAATCAACATAGAGAAACAACCCAACTCGAGTTAGCAGATCCTCGTTTTTACGAAAGCCGACCCATAGATCTTCTGATAGGTTTAGACATAGGACCCTTAATTTACACAGTAGGAGCTCCAATGAAATCTATAGGATCTTTACTAGCGCAAAGCACCGTTTTTGGCTGGATAGTGGGCGGACCCCTTGAAAAATCAAACACAAATGATAGGAAAATTTCACTTTACAATACAGTTTCGATCGAGAAAATTCTCACACGTTTTTGGGAGGTGGAGGAGACCCCAAAAAAAGTTTTGAGGTCAGCAGAAGACACCTTTTGCGAAACAAATTTCAAAAATACAACGCGAAGAAAAGAAGATGGACGATATATTGTCACGATGCCGTTCAAATCTTGTGCTGAACTTGGAGCATCTCGAAATATCGCAATGGCGCAATTCTATAGAATGGAAAGAAAGTTGCAAAAAACGCCCGAAATCAAATCTCAATACGACGCAGCGATAATGGAATATTTGGAACTTGGACACATGCGGAAACTGAGACCCCAGGAAATCGAGAAGACCCCTCACTACTATTTGCCGCATCATGCAGTTATTAAACCAGATAGGGTTACTACTAAACTTAGGGTAGTTTTCAATGCGTCAAGTCCCACATCAAATAGGAAAAGTCTTAATGACATTTTACATCCAGGGCCAATTCTTCAACAGGATTTAGTATTGCAGATTTTAAAATGGAGGTTTTTTAGATATGTATTCAACGCGGACGTTACCAAAATGTATCGTCAAATACAAATCGACCCAAGTCAGGCCCCATTTCAAAGAATTCTTTTTAGAAGATCAGCAAATGACCCAGTTGAAGACTTTGAACTTTCGACAGTCACTTTCGGAATTAATTGCGCCCCATTTCTAGCTCTTAGGACCCTAATTCAATTGGCAGAAGATGTTAAAGAAACATACCCATTAGGTTCGGAAATTATAAAACAAAATTTATATGTCGACGACGTTTTAGCTGGAGGTCACACTGTAGAAGAATCCCTTAAGTCTATGAAAGAATTAGTAGCAGCCATGGACTCAGCAGGTTTTGAATTGAGAAAATGGAGTTCAAACGACCCCAATCTACTTCGCGATCTGCCACCAGACTCACTCTTGCCGGTCAATTGGTTGGATATTTCGGAAGGAACTTCAACGAAAACTCTAGGTATCCGATGGAACATTTCGGCTGATAACTTTACGTTCACATCACCACCCACGGAAGAAAGGGAGTTATGCACCAAACGAGAAGTCCTTTCAACAATTGCCAAATTTTTCGACCCATGTGGATGGCTGGCTCCAGTAATCATCGTAGCGAAACTTATCATGCAGCAAGTCTGGCTGGATAAAGTAGATTGGGACGACGCGTTGAAGCCCATAACTCGAATGAATTGGAAGAATTTCATTAAAAATTGTCCCTCAATAGATTCAGTTTCAGTACCTAGGTGGATCAGATTCAAACCCTCAAGTAAAATTGAAGTACATGGTTTTTGTGACGCTTCAGAAAGCGCTTACGCCGCGACTCTTTATGTTAGAGTAGAACATTTAGATCAAACAGTCGACACGTTTCTTTTGGCAGCGAAAACTCGAGTAGCACCCATCAAAAAAATATCTCTGCCTAGATTAGAATTATGCGGAGCCGTTCTCTTAGCAAAATTAACCACAGCGGTGGTTCCCAACTTACAAATTGAAAATATTTCAACTCACTTTTGGACCGACTCAACGATCGTGCTAGCATGGCTCAAAAAACCACCGTGTTCATGGAGTGCCTTTGTAGGAAATAGAATTTCAGATATTTTAGATAATGTAGGCAACGAAAATTGGAAGCACATAGATTCAGAAAGCAACCCAGCTGATGTAGCCAGTCGAGGATGTTCGCCAAATGATTTGCAGTCACATCATTTGTGGTGGACTGGACCCCAGTGGCTGAAGTTTCCAAAAGACCGATGGCCTAGGCACGACATTATGAGCGACACAGAGTTAGAAGCAAAGGCAGTTAAAGTTTTCGCGACCACAACAGTTGAAGATCCTTTGGATAGATTTTCTTCTCTATCTAGGGCATACAAAGTCTTAGCATTTGCGATTCGTTTTTGGAGAAATACCGGCGTCAATCGGACCCGACTTAGAATTTCTTCAGCAGAAATCACCCACGGTGAAATCCAAGATATCAAAGATCGTCTTATTGTTTTAACACAAAAACATTATTTCGCAGAGGAGTATTTGGCGTTAACCCAAAAGAAAAGACTCTCATCTGGTAGCAGTCTTTTATCTCTCAATCCATTCATTGATTCAAAAGGAATCATTAGGGCAAATGGGCGCCTTGTTCAGTCCCCAGCACTTACATATAACGAGCGCCATCCCATTCTTATCCCATACGAATCGAGATTTGCTCTTTTGTTAGTAGAATTTATTCACAAAATTACGATGCATGGCGGAAATCAACTCATGACTCGAGTAATCAGGTCTGAATTTTGGATATTTAAATTGAAGCCCTTAATCAAGAAGGTAATTCATAATTGTCGAACTTGTGTTTTATATAAACACCAGACTCAAACGCAAATTATGGCCTCACTTCCGCCCCAGCGAACTATGCTGACTCGACCTTTTACCAACACAGGAGTAGATTTTGCAGGACCCTTCAACATAAAGAATTTTACAGGAAGAGCTTGTTTAATAACAAAGGGTTATGTTTGCGTCTTCGTTTGCTTTTCCACAAAAGCCATTCACTTAGAACCCACTAGTGATCTGTCAACTCAATCCTTTTTAGCTGCTTTATCTCGCTTTATTGGGCGACGAGGAAGTCCAGCCAAGATCTACTCAGATAATGGGACTAATTTTGTAGGAGCAGCAGAATTAATAAAAAAAGATAGGCTAGAGTTTATGAAGAATCTGCAAAAGGACGCCACCCAGAACAATGTTTATCAAAATTTAGAATGGAGTTTTATTCCTCCCGGTGCCCCTCATATGGGAGGATTATGGGAGGCGGGAGTTAAATCATTCAAAACACATCTACGAAAATTTATACCGCAAATGAATTTTACCTTTGAGGAATTCTCGACCATTTTAGCGCGAATTGAAGCCTGTCTTAACTCTCGACCCCTAAGTCCAGCCAGCGACGACCCTTCCGATTTAAATCCTCTTACCCCAGCACATTTTCTGATAGGTACCTCCATTTTGACCCCAGCAGAACCAGATGTTTCAGACGGAAACCTCACCCTAGCCAACAGATGGAAACGATTAAAGATTATCTCTCACTATTTTTGCCAAAGATGGAAAACTGAGTATTTAAATGAGCTACATCGTCGATATAAGTGGAAGTACCAAACAGAAAATTTGAAAGAGGATGATTTGATTGTAATTAAAGATGAGAGATTGGCCCCGACTGAATGGAAAATAGGCCGTATAGAAAAAACTTACCGAGGAACTGATAACAACATTAGGGTCGTTGACATTCGGACTGCTAACGGTGTAGTTAGTCGACCGATAACGAAAAGCGTCAAATTATTTTCAGATTGACTAACACTCTATTTATTTGTAAAAGAAGTTGGTACTCGCATCTCTTTTATTCCAGATATGGCTGCGCGACTACCTACTCCAGCATCAAGTCGTGACCCCTCTCCCGACCGTCGACCCAACCACGCCAATCGAAGTCGAGTCTCGCGCCCTCGCCCATCTTCGTGGCAATATTCATGCGGTTTGTGTCAAGCGGATCACGCCATTAGGACCTGTCCCATGTTCCGGCGTTTTACCCCATACCAGAGGTATGAGGCAGTGGAACGACGGGGTTACTGCCGAAATTGCCTCGCCAGGAGTCACCTGGCGCCAGACTGCCCAGCATTAACCACCTGTCGCGAGTGTGACTATCGGCATCACACAATGCTTCATCATGCCCCTCAACTGAAGGACCAACTGGGGGTCATGTCTCCGGAGCCAGCGTTTCGACGGGCAAGCGTTTTCGTCCCCACGGCCACCATTAAGATCCTGACACAAGGAGAGGATTTTAAGGTGGTACGGGCCCTTCTATGCCAATCCTCGACCATATCAAGAATTGCGGCCACCACGGTAGGGAGGTTGGGATTGGAGACGAGGCAGCGCCACGGGTACGTCTTTGCCAAAATCACCATCAAGCCGTACCACGACCGTCCTTCACCAATGATTCGAACGAGCGCCCTTGTTACCAGCGAGCTGCCGAAGCGACCCTACTCGGAACCAATTCTGGAAGACCCCACAACAGAATTCAGACGGACTTCCCTGGCCGATGTGGACCCACGGGGAAATGATCCCGTCGACGTTGAGATTGGAGGGGATGCATATGCCTACATACGGGAGGAAGAAGTGCGTGCCACAGGACTGGGAGCGGTGAGCGCATTCCAAACGTCTTTAGGCTTCGTCTTCGCAGGACCCGTCGTTAGCGCCACCCATCACAACGAGTAGACCCATTAAAACAGGTATTAATTGTAATCACTGAATCACGGGGGGGGGAGAATGTTCAAAGGTGACCCGCTCCTTTGAACACCAGTGTAAAACGGTGACTGCGGCGCAGCTTTGTATACATGAATGTGGGGGTGAGTATGTATATACTCACGCGCATTCCAATGCATTTATGTACACATAGCAGTGCGAGTGCGTTTCTTCGTTCATTTTTTTTGCTTATGTTGTTTTGTCGCCATCAAAGTCAAGGGCTTCGACTAAGTTTGGAGCTCTGACCGGCAAACAGCAAAAATCAGTCTCGTTTCAACAACTCTTTAAACCGTGCGCCTCTCTCCCGTGATTAACAAGTGAAAAAGTGATTAAAAAGTGTAAAGTATTTTTTTTTATCTGCAATTACAGAAACGCAGACCCAAACATATAAGTGAAGACCCACAAACAATTAAATTAAGAACATTAAGTTAACAACATAGAACACTGAATAAAACATTGAATTGAAAATTGAATTAAATAAAATTGTACAAAATAACAAACATTTACTTTTATCTAAATAAAATTTGTACATAAATTAACAAACAAAAGCAAAAGAAACTGTGAAAACAAGAAAATACATTGAATTGTAAAATAACATAAAACTTAAGTTTAAGACACACAAATTGAAACACCACTTACCACTTACTTACCTAGAAATTGCCACTTACCATTGAACTAACGTGTACATACTTACCTTTACCTTACCCTTATTTTTGCTAACAATAAAACCGAATAATTTGAACTTGATACAATTAAGTTTTCTACTCTGAAAGGCAAAACCCAAAGTGCGTAAGTAAACATGATGTTTCTTCTCTTTTTTGGTAATGTAGAATGGTCCGACGATTTCATTCTGTTCATCATCGAACCCAAACACATTTACGCTAATCTCATCATTGTTAGTTTCTTTAAGATTGTTATGTCTTTACGATTCATTGGCAATTGCAATGAACTAAAGTTTAATACAATGTTATTTTGTAATGTAATAACATGTTCTTTAATGTCACGAATATTGTATGAACTACATCTTTCAGGGTTATGCATTTCTGTGGTATCCATACCAGAAATTATTGCCCACTTGAAGCAATTTTGGTCATCATTTTGTACATTTATACAAGCTTTACCCTTTTTTAGATTATCTGGTGTGGGCATCCATTTGGCACCCTTTACTAAAGAGATTTAATAAATACTGAGTTCCGCTCTCATAATTTTTACTAAAGTCCATCCAGAATCTCTATCTTGGAATTCACTCTTTTTTGTAAACATTTCTCTCACTTGCTTGCAGATCTCTTCCTCTAAGTAACCCCCCTTGGTGAGCAGATTCATTTTTGCTGCATGTATCATTATATCATAGTCCATTTTCTCTCCTCCCATCTTCATGTACTCTGCAACTATAGGGATACCAAATTTTACCATATTATGCTCCTCCAGTTTTGCTTCAAGTCGCTCTTTTATAATAGCCATAATTTCTGTCATAAAGTCCTCAAACATAATGTGTGATTTTGTGTTTGGAATTCCATATGTTGCTAAGTTATTTTTAAATGCTGTATGCATTAAGTAATATGGGGCTTCCGAGACTCTATTTTCTAAAGTTTCTTGTATATCATCGTTTTGGTTTGCAGACAAATCCATATCTTCACTTAAGTCTTCTACCGACTCTTATTCTTGTTCTTTTTCATGATGATTTCCCCATTGATATTCTGATTTTCTGGTTTGTTATATACATCCTGCTGCTGAAGTTGTTGCTGATTTTTTGGATAATTATAAAAATATTATGGGTAAAGAATGGATTGTTGATTGGGCTGCTGATGAGGTTGCTGATAAGACTGCTGATAGGGTTGCTGATATTCATAAGGATTTATCTGGTTAAAGCCTTGTCCATAAATTTGTTGCGGGGGTTTGTGGGAGGAAATATATAGTTAGGGTTGGTAAAGCATTTGATTTTCAGGTTGTTGATAAAAATATGGAGGTTGGTATCCCCCATAAAAACTATGGTTTTGCATTAGATTCTGTTGATAATTGTAATAGGATTGTTGCTGCGGTATAAATTGTTGCTGTTGATGTTCTGCACCACTATGAGAAATGTTGTAATGCATTTTTAATGCATATGAGTTAAGAAACCTTTTTTGACATATACATATCGCAACTTTTGTGCGATTTCATATGACGTTGCATTTTTTCTTTGGTGTTGAACAATTATTTACAGAAAGTTCAAGCAATATTACGCGAAGCCATTTTTTATTTTTCTTTCAAACTTATTAAAACACTTTGTAAAACTCACAAGACGCACACTTTGTTAATCACAAAACTATGATTGGGGACAGACGTCCGTCCGAAATACTGACCGAGAATTCTTCCAAATCCATTCTTGAAAAATAAATTTAAACAAAATATCCAACCATCCAGCTCAACACCCACCTCCCCAAATTCTAATCTAACCAAACTCCTCAGCTGGCTGCCGGCAAAACGATAGCGACAACGCTCGATTCATAGATCATCTTAAAGATTTGTTATATATGTCTATGTGTGCGTGTGTGTATCAAACCGTCGGACAGACGGAATGACGATCGCCCTAAATCCATTCCTCATTCATAGCTTACTTCTGTGCATGTACTCACATACATGTGTACCTTGTACTTGTTGCACAGTACCAGAGCTTAAAACATATGAACATTAATTTTTACGAGCTTACGTATTGAAATATGATATTTTTAATTGTCCTGAGTAGAGCGCACAGTGAGAGGTTTAGGTCGGACATGAACATTAATTTTTACGAGCTTGTGTCGGACCCCAAAATATAAAATAAACAATCGAACTTAAACGCACACTCCACGATCGGTACATTAGGTTGGGTTGTATTTGGTATGATATGATATTTTATACTTCAAAAAACGCAATTTTTTATACATTGTTTTTACATTTCATTCACTATAAACTACAAATATAACAAAATAACCTTATTTATTCATCAAAACTCTAAAACCACAAATTATTTTCGTTAAATTATTTAAACCGCAAAATTTTTTGTCGCAAAATAATACGAACCACTCTAATGTATAATTCAGAAACATTACGTAATTAATTTTTACGAGCTTGCGTTTTGAAATTAATTACCCTGAGTAAAGTGCACATTAGGTCGGTTTAGCATAAAATGTGAAAACATTTATATAAATTCTACTAAAAATACACTTCACAACGAAAAATGTAGTATTTTATACTTCAAAAACCAACATTTATACACACATACCTACAAAAACTACAGTCGATCATCAATTTTAATTTTTCACGATACGACCCACTGTGGGGTAGAACATACATTCTTATACAACTGTTGGTTTAAATTCCCAGTAAGCTTTTTGGCCTTTGATGACATTGTCGACAATGATCATGTTATGCAGGACCTAAATCCCATAAACTTTTCGTCAATGACAAATAAGGGAAAACTTCATTCATAATACTCTCTGCAAGACAAAGTTCAAGATTGTCGGACATGAAAATCTGTTGGCGTCAAGTTCGGCGACGGCATCGTGCATTAGATCTTTAATGATAATATAAGCGAAACTATTATGCGTTATTTAGACGTCAGTAAGGGCAATGTTGTAGCATTGCCGACGTAGCATAGTTTAAGCACGCGAGATTTTCAATTCGAGTTCGAGGGCAGATCAAGACATTTCCAATTTATAACAGCGTAAATTAAAAAAATCAACATATGAGAATTTGAAGAGACAATGGCTTAGTTTAATATAAGATTTGTGACATTAAACATTGCCATCAGCCTGAAGAAAAAAATATTTTTTTATATTTTCTTATGTATATGATTGAAGACATTGCCCATTTATTTATCGCCAATGATTTGCTGCATGACAGTGCCCATTAATTGATCGTCAATGATTTGCTACAAGATAGTGTTTTGCATGATATTTATGGCACTTGTTTGAAAATGTCGTTGATAATTCTCTTTGCCTGTCCTCAAGTGTCTTCAACGATTTATAAAGGGTCTTGCACCCGCTTCAGGGATGTCTTTAAGACATTCTCTACTGGGTAACATCGCACACACATACATGCGGCTCGATGAGCTGCATACTCGTATGTGTAAATATTGTACATAATGAAACACAATTTGTTTCTTGTTTCTTGTAATCTTAGACCTGGATAATTCTCGCTGAATGATCGAAGTAAAAAAAATTTGCATTATATTGTACATAATAGAGGCAATGCTGGTCTAGAGCAAGGAGAATATATTAGTGACAAATCTGAACTAATTCCTTAAAATGGTTTTCGAGTAATCGTTGCTGATCAGTCGTCGTAAACGGACGTGTTTATCTCAGAGAAGATAATTAAAACCTATTACGCAATCACATCAGTGTTGGCGTTTTGGGCATTCGTACAAAATTTGGGCAGAAAAAAAATAAAAATTTTAAATTTGGGGCAGATTTTGGGCCGATTTTTTACGCCAGGAAATATCAAGGAATATTTTGTGTCGTGCAAAATTCCTTTGCAAAATGTGGTTGGTTTAGCAACAGACGGTGAGAATTCAACGACTGGAATAGTTGGAGGACTCTTCTGAAAAAAACTAGTATTATTTTACATAAAATGTTCGATATAAGCAATACACGGTGGCTTTCGCTCGAGGGTGTTATTTCTAGAATTTTTGAGCAATGGCATTGTTTAAAATTGTATTTCATTTCGTGTTACTATGAAGTACAAAGAATTTGTGCTGGTGGTATTGAAGAAGAAATGATTAGCAGGTTTAAATTCTATTTTTTCTTTCTAACATATATTCTACCCGTTATTAATAATTTAAACAAGGAAATTCTAGCGGAAAGTTCACGTTTGCGCTTCCTATATACAAGCAGGAAATGAAATTGTTTTCTAATACTAAGCAATTTCATAAAAAAAGAACGGTTAATAACATAAACATTGACTACAAAAATAAAATCAATCACTTTGGCTTTTCCAATATATTAATTGGCTCAAAGGAAAATTACATTGAAAATTGTATTATATATAAAATAGGGCAAAAAGCCAAATCGGACGAAATCTTAACCGATTTTCTTCAAATTCGGCAATGTTGGTCCATGGATCAAGAAACTCTATCATTTTAAATTTCAAGACGTTTGGATGTAAAATACAGCTTCTACAAGACTACAGAGCCAAATCGGATGAAATGCGGCAATGTTGGTCCATGGATCGAGAAACTCTATATTCTGAATTTCAAAACGATTGGATGTAAAATACAGCATCTATAGGACTCAAGGGCCAAATCGGACGAAAGATATATATAGGAGGTTTATCTAAATCTGGACCGATTTCAACCAAACTCAATAGGGTTCTTTCCAGCGAAAGACTCCAAACTGCAAAATTTCAGAACGATCGGAGTGAAATTGCGACCTGTAGTCGATGAACAACTTAAGATGGACGGACGGACAGACATGGAAAATTACATTCAAAATAATTTAACTCAATCAGAAAAATATAAGCAAAATCAGCTATTTTGGAATTTAAATCGAATGGCTAAGTCAAACAGAAAAGGAGAATCGATTTTAAAAATGAAAGTTTAAAGCTGTTAAATATGATAACCCCCGAGAACGTGCTTTCCAATTAAGATTTCTCAACATTGCCACTTGTTAAGAAACTCTCTAAGAAATTTCAACGAATTCTGCTGAAATTTGGTATAATTTGTGGTATAATTTCAACGAATTGTGCTGAAATTTGGTATAATTTTGGTATAATTTTTGTGCCCGAAACCATTTACATGCGATTCATGGTGGAGCGTATATAAGATTCGGCATGGCCGAACTTAATCCGCCATTACTTGTTTTTTATTTGGGCAGATGAAGTCGATTTTGGGCAGTTCCTGGGAAAATGTTGGCCGAAATTTTTTTTCCAGCGGCAACACTGAATCACATAAAAAAAATTCTGTACGAAGGCTGGAAGGTAGTACCTACTACGGACTAATACAAAATAAATATATACAAAAACCAGTAAGGAAAGGCTTAAGTCGGGCGGTGCCGACTATATGATACCCTACACCACTCTAGTAAGATTGGATAACAAAGAAATATCCAGTGTATACATACTTCAACTAAAATTTGTTTACACAATTTACATTTTGTACTTCTCCTCTGCATCTGTAGCTAAAATCGGACGAAACACATATATGGGAGCTATAACAAAATCTGAACCGATTTTCTTCAAATTCACCAATGTTGGTCCATGTATTAAGAAACTCTACCACGCTGTATTTCAAATTGAATTTCAATCTGACTCACCACAAACTACACTTAGTGCAGTCAAAAACCATAAAAGCTTTTCTGCATAGTGCGGTAATTTTTCATTTGATGGAGCAAAATTTGCTTCTCATTGGACATGGCTGGTGTTTTGTATTAACTTTGGTTAACAATTGTTTTTGGAAGATTTTGGAGAAGTGTGGTTTCAAAAAGATTTCTCATTCGCTTGCGTGTTGAAGTCAACCATATAGAGCTCCGTATCTCCCATACAGTTGCAGCAGAACTGTTGATAACGAGTGTCACGGCTCAGAAATCATGATCCAGTATGTGTGCTGCCAATTTTTAATACATATTAAAACACCGCCATGTATAAAATAATTGTTTCTATAACAATATAGAAACAAAATGGTCTTGAAGCCGGGAGAGTATCCTAGTTAGAATCACAAAGATTTGCAGACCGAATAAAAGCAAGCAAGCAACATATGTGAGCTTTGTCTAAATCTGAACCGATTTTCTTCAAACTCGGCAAAGTTGGTCCATGGATCAAGAAACTCTACCATGCTACCTTTCAAAACGATTTGTTTTAAACTACAGGTTCTATATGGCTAAAGAGTCAAATCGGACGAAGCATATATATGGGAGCTATATCTAAATCTGAAACGATGTTCTTCAAACTCGGCAATGTTGGTCCAAGAATCAATAAACTCTAGAATGCTAAATTTCAAAACAATTGGATATAAAATACAGCTTCTATAGGGCAAAAGGCCAAATCGGACGAAATCTTAACCGATTTTCTTAAAATTCGGCAATGTTGGTCCATGGATCAAGAAACTCTACAATTCTAAATTTCAAAACGATTGGATGTAAAATACAGCTTCTACAGGACTACAGAGCCAAATCGGACGAAATTCGGCAATGTTGGTCCATGGATCGAGAAACTCTACCATTCTGAATTTCAAAACGATTGGATGTAAAACACAGCATCTATAGGACTAAAGGGCCAAATCGGACGAAGGAGCTTTATCTAAATCTGAACCGATTTCAACCAGACTCAATAGGGTTCTTTCCAGCGAAAGACTCCAAACTACAAAATTTGAGAACGATCGGAGTGAAATGCGACCTGTAGTCGATGAACAACATAAGATGGACAGACGGATAGACGGACGGACAGACATGGAAAATTACATTCAAAATGATTTAACTCAATCAGAAAAATATAAGCAAAATTAGCTATTTTGGAATTTAAATCAAATGGCTAAGTCAAACAAAAAAGGAGAATCGATTTTAAAAATGAAAGTTTAAAGTTGTTAAATATGTTTTAAACTACAGCTTCTATATGGCTAGAGTCAAATCGGACGAAACATATGTATATATGGGAGCTATATCTAAATCTGAACCGAATGAAGAATCAATAAACTCTAGAATGCTAAATTTCAAAACAATTGGATATAAAATACAGCTTCTATAGGGCAAAAGGGCCAAATCGGACGGAAGGGCCAAATGGGTCTAGCTATAGTGTTTTCAGGTGTTACAAACATCTGCAATGAAACAAAATTATAATACCCTGTAGCACTGTGTGGTGTAGTGTGTAACAAATGCCGTGCTTGGCTTTTTATCCAACCTCTTGGCAAGGATGCCTTCATGTTCGGGTGGAGCGGAGTTCCTTAATCGTTCGAATGCCCCTCCGTTGATCTTGGGCAAAGCCGGTCACACCAAAAATGGTGAAAAATTCCCCCAGTACTCACAACGGGTGGTACGGTGAGGGAAAAACGTAATGTCCGACCCACAAAACGAAAGCACAATGAGCACCGGATCGCGCTCAGAGTTTTGACGAAGTTGGAGGCTTTTGAGGTTTCGGCTATTAAACCAATGGCCACAAATTCAGCTGTATAAAATAATTTTACGCGGTTGATGGGGGGAGAAATAAAACACAAATAAATTATGGTTTTTCAAATTCAAAGAAAACACGGGGGTAATCGTACCCTCGGGTGCTTTGTTTATTTAGGAGAGTTAATTGTAAACTGAACAGAGAGGGAGCGCGAACTTCGCTCCCGTCATAAACGTCAACTTATTCTACTTCATCTTTTCATCCTTCGTTATAATTCGTAGGGTTGTATTTATAGTTCATTTAACTTAAAACTAACAGGGTGTCCACCTAGACATCCCGCCCCCTTGGAGGAGTGCAACATAGAGGCAAGCAGGAGCTTGGCTGGACACCAGGACGAGAATTCAATCATACAATTTAAAATGTAAGGACATGCACAAATTACAAAATTATATAGCTGATATTATAATGGTGGTGGGTCCACTGTCAGGGCTCGAATCGTCCACGGTACTGGAAGCATTTTGTCCACGGGTGATGCATATGTATGCTGCAATTGTGGCCTGTACAGGGTTACCATAAACTTTTTTCGGAAAGGAGGACTTTTGTGCCAGAAAAGGAGGACATTTGTGACATTTACGAAGAGAGTTTGGTATTTTCGGAGGACATTTTAAAAACACAGTAATTGGAAAGAATGAGCATTTTTTATTTGGTCTACAATTAAACCCGTAAGGAAGGTCCGTACACCACCCTATCGGAGCACAATAAGAAGAAATATTGTCAAGTTTTATAAATATATATATTTTTCCAATGATCGACAAATTATATTATATGTGAGCTACAGAATTTATTCTCATTTTATTGTACTTGGGTGCTACATCTAAATCTAAAACCGATTTACACGAAATTCGACAATGTGGGTCCTTGGATCAAGATACTCCATCTTGATTAATTTCAAAGTGATTGGATATAAAAAACAGCTCCTGTACCGCTAAAAGACTTTTGAATTTTGATCAAATTCTTACCAGGTGTGAAAAGTTGACCATGCCGAATCTTATATACCATCGATCGCATATCACTTGTTTTGGGGACAAAAAAAACATTTTACCAAGTTTCAGCCAAATTCGTTGAAATTTGTGGTTTTTGTAGTGTTATGAAGTCAAATTCAGTGGTACCTATGTATGGGGGCTATAACAAAACATGGACCTATAACTACCATTGTTCGTGTGATTAGGGAGATTCTATATGTGGGGGCTATATCAAAAAGTGAACCGATATTGCCCATTTTCAATCCCAACCTGCTGCTATAAGAAGTATCTGTACCACATTTCAGCTCAATTATTGTAGATTGTAGCGTAATTACAACGGACGGGCGGACAGACGGACATGGCTAAATCGTATTAGACTTTTACGACGATTAAGAATATATACACTTTATGAGGTCTCAGATCAATATTTATAGGTGTTACAAACGGAGTGACAAAATGTATATCCTCCCTTCCTATTGTGGAGAATATAAAAAGGGGCAAACTCACTAACGTTGTACTAAAAGTTGTTGTGAGAATAATTCATGTGGCCCTGTTGTGAGAAAAATCCTGTGGCTCCAGATCCACATGACCATTGTTGTGTTGCGACCATAGCGTTTTGTTGGGCGGACGTTGTTGTTGTGATTTTGGGGTGCATGTTGTTGAGGATGGGGCCAGACATCTTTCTGGAGAGAAAACTTGGGCAACACACATACGCAGAAAAAGACAAGAATTAGTTCTGCGCATTATTGGGAAGAAGTGCGAGACTGGTCCCGTAAGAACGCCACTAGCTGTTCGTACAACAACCACTCGTACCTTTTCACCGGGGCCTAATACAGACTTCTATGCATCTAAATGAACGTTAAAGTGCAGTTCTTTCAGGGGGAAGTGTGGCCATAATTTGATCGACGTTTTCTCCCGAACAATGCGCATGCACGGTAATTATGGATAACGCCTTTGACAAGATTCTTTAATTTAGGAACCCAAAATTCGAATTTCATCCCTCTAAGCATTAACGAGTTCTCACCATGTGCCGAATACTTGTGGATATATTCGAAGTACAACTTGGTGAAACGACCATTATAGGGTAGAATTTTGGGAAATCTTTCATTGTAAGTGAGAGTGGGAGAACGCGCAAGTCGACCATTCATCCTCATAAATCCACTAGAATCTATGAAGGGGGTTAAGTTAAAAATAATCACCAGACGACATTTCACAAAGTTGATTTCACCTTGTTGCAGTTCAAGGGAAGACGACGTCTATGTGACCTTATGTTTCGGGTGTATACGATTATAAAATAGAAATACATATTCTAATACTCTCATAGCTCTAGACAAATCTGAGAAACGGGCCAAGATATCTTCTGATACTTGGATCAAATTTACTCGAACTGAGGGAGTTCCGTGGTTTGTCATAATTTGAAATGTGGATTTCGGCCACCCTGAACGAGGGCGACATAACCAAGCAGGACCTTTACACCAAAGGTCATGTGATATAAGATCATGGGCTAGAATATCTCTAGAAGCTACATCGGCACCTTTGTCATGCGATACAACATGATGCCAATTTTCAGTACCAACTTTATTAGATATTTTCGAGACTCTATTAGCGACGAACGTAGGCCAGTGGCACGGGGGCTTCCGAAGCCACGACAAAACTATTGTGGAATCGGTCCAATAGAATGTCTCAATTGTAGGGAGTCTCAATTTAACACGAAGTGTCTCAGCCATTCCTGCCAATAGAGTTGCACCGCAAAGCTCTAAACGGGACAAGGATTCAACCTTGAGTGGTGCTACTTTAGTTCTCGCTGTGAGCAAGTTAGTGACATGTTCACTCCAAAACTTCACAAAAAGCATGAAGTTGTACTTTCTGCTTCGGATTGTAGCCAACCCATCGGGGGATCTCTATCCGTTCGTACTCACTATAATCATCCAAAAATCCCAGCCATCTGCTCAATGTCATGGGTTTCAAACATTCGTCCCAATCCGTTTTGTCTTTCCAGATTTGTTGCATTATTATTTTAGCAACAATAATCTTCGGGGCAATTTCTGACAAAGCGGCGCGTTTGGTGACGGTTAATCGATTAGGGGCCGAAACAAGCTTGAAAAAAGAAATAATCTTTTCCAGCATTCCAACGTAAACCCAGAGTCTTAGCGGTAATGCCATCAGAGATGTTCAAAAACTCTCTGTCTAATAAGTATTCGGGGGGTAAATCTTGCAATAGACATTGTCCATTAGACGTCCACTTGCGCAGATTAAACCTAGCGCAGCCTAAAACTTTCATCACGGCCCATTATTGCTTCTTCTTGGGTATGAGCACCTGCCAAGATATCATCGACATACATCTGTGATCTTATTATTTCAGCTGCTAGCGGATATTCAGTATAGTTTAATAAAGGTCCGTATAGCTAAATAAGGAGCACAATTCACACCAAAGGTGACTGTACGCTATTCGAAATCCTGGATTTCGTCATCAGGGGCTGTACGGAATACAATTCGCTGATATGAGGTCTGCCCGGGATGAATTCGAATTTGCCGATACATTTTCTCAATGTCGGCATTATAGACAAATCTAAAAAGTCGCCAGCGTAATACTAGGACAATCAGATTTGTTTGTAAAACGGGTCCAGTATACAAAATATTATAAGGCTTACGCCGCACAGTGAATTCCAAAAAAAGGGAAATAATTCTGCCGTTTCTTAACCAGACATCCGATTGCGACCAAACTTGGCATGTTTGTAGAAGAGGTATTAGAGAAGTCAAGTTTTGAGTTTGGTATACAGGGGCGGAGCTGCAGGGCCTCAAAGTTGGCCACCTCGGTTGAACAAAATGTTTAAGCGCGTGTATCTTTCGTAATAACCGAGGTCTACAAAAGGCTTTTTGCACCTAACAGTTATCTTGTATACTTACCGAGATATCTGCATTTGAAAATTGCATTTTTAATTTTTTCCCCGACCTTGTGCTAGTATTTTGTAAATATCGAAGCAGAATATGCACCAATTTTATCCACTTAAGCATGTCTGGATCGGCAATAAAATTTCCTATATGATGAAATTGGTTCGATATAACCAACAGGACAAAAGTTATGGCCCCTTGAATCCATATTTAAAAAAAATAGATTTTTTGTCATTTTTTTAGGAAAAAAGTTTATGTCGTACTTTTGAGTTTTAGAAGAAGTTAGTTAAAAAATGTATAACATATTTGCTATCATCTTAAAGGAAACTTTCCAGAGTATGCTCTCAAAGAAATAACGGGTCAACAATATTTACTGGTATTGTTACCAAGCTTCTCCAATTTACACAATTTTTTAGACAAATTTCAAAAGTAAGCCACATTTTCCCCAATCGCAAAGCTAAAATGTTAAAAATTTTAGCATATTTATGTGTGGTAAGGTGTTGTAAGTTGAACTGCAAAGGGAATCTGAAACCTCGCTTTTAGTAAAGTAGATATAGGGGAAAATCCAAAAAATCCCATTTTTTGGATTTTCAAAATTATTTTGGGAATTGTGGAACCGACTTTTGGAAATATAATGATCCGCGAATTACATTCGATTTGTTATGTCAGAACCTACAAACTACCAACTATTTCATTGAAAAATTTTAATTTTTAAAAATTTTATGTCGTTTTTACATTTCTGTCTGCATTTGAAATGTGATTTTTTCAGTTTTTTCCTGACCCTGTCGTGGCATTTGCTTAATATCAGTGCAGAATATGAACCGATTTCTCTCACATCAACTTTTCTAAATTAACAACAAAATTTTCTTTGTGATGCAAAAAATTTCGGTAAAATGTGTCCACCTATACAAAAGTTATGGCCACATCAATTTACTCTTTCAAAATATAGACAATTTTTGTATTTTATTGCGAACTAGCCTCGATTTCTGGTGTCAAGGCATACAAATTACAAAAAAAAGAATTGAGATATCTTAATTTTTAAAGATTCAATGGAAATATAAAATGTCCTTTGTTGTTTATCTTTTCCCGATCCTTTCCTATGAATCGCTATATATTAGATCCTGTTATATACCTATTCTTTTCTCATTATCTTTTCTGGATAGAAAACAAAATTTACTATTTGATGCCAATATATTGCAATTTGGTATACCCACTGAGACAAAAGTTATGGCCATTTGAAGTTATACTTTACCAAAAATAATCACTTTTCAAATGCAGACAGAAATGTAAAAACGACATAAAATTTTTAAAAATGAAAATTTTTCAATGAAATATTTTGTAGTTTGTAGGTTCTGACATAACAAATCGAATGTAATTCGCGAATCATTATATTTCTAAAAGTCGGTCCCACAATTCCAAAAAATAATTTTGAAAATCCCTAAAAATTGAATTTTTGGATTTTCCCCTATATATACTATACTAAAAGCGAGGTTTCAGATTCCCTTTGCAGTTCAACTTACAACACCTTACCACACATAAATATGCTAAAATTTTTAACATTTTAGCTTTGCGATTGGAGAAAATGTGGCGTACTTTTGAAATTTGTCTGAAAAATTGTGTAAATTGGAGAAGCTTGGTAACAATACCAGTAAATATTTTTGACCCGTTCTTTCTTTGAGAGCATACTCTGGAAAGTTTCCTTTAAGATGATAGTAAATATGTTATACATTTTTTAACTAACTTCTTCTAAATCTCAAAAATACGACATAAACTTTTTTCCTAAAAAAATTACAAAAAATCGATTTTTTTTAAATATGAATTCAAGGGGCCATAACTTTTGTCCTGTTGGTTATATCGAACCAATTTTTTTTCATCATATAGGAAATTTTATTGCCAATCCAGACATGCTTAAGTGGATAAAATTGGTGCATATTCTGCTTCGATATATACAAAATACTAGCACAAGGTCGGGGAAAAAATTAAAAATTCAATTTACAAATGCAGATATCTTGGTAAATATACAAGATAACTGTTAGGTGCAAAAAGCCTTTTGTAGACCTCGGTTATTAGAATACGCACAAAATTTTATGAATCGGCCGGAAAAATAAGAAAGATGCACGCGCTTAAACATTTTGTTCAACCGAGGTGGCCAACTTTGGGACCCTGTATACCACAGGGGGCCCAAACTCAAAACTTAACTTCTCTAATACCTCTTCTACAAACATGCCAAGTTTGGTCGCTATCGGATGTCTGGTTAAGAAACGGCAGAATTATTTCCCTTTTTTGGAATTTCTCCCACTGTTCGCTGCATAGTGGGCTCAAATGGCAAAAAAAATTGACATAATTCTGCCATTTCAAAACCACTTATCGTATGGCGATGAATTTTTAGGTGTGTATACAAGAGGTGTTAGAGAATTTAACTTCGGAACATGGGCCCCCTATCTCATACAGGGGCGGAGCTACAGGGCCCTAAAGTTGACCACCTCGGCTATACACAATTTTCATCGGCTTTAGTGGATACTCCTAGACCAGACCTATAATAAACATTTTATAGGTTGAAGATGTCTTGAATAGTTTCCGAGATATGTGGATTTTAAACTTGAATTTTTCATATTTTCGCCGACTTTGCCTTGGAGTTTAGCCAATATCTCCGTCAAAAAATTACCGATTTTGTTTTTTTATGGATTGCCAATAAAATTTATAATATCATGAAAAAAAGAATCGATAAGATATGTGAAGAAATAAGAAAGTTATGGTCCTATAAAGTGAAATTTTTAAAAAATATTATTTTTGGAGATTTTTTGGCGAAAAAATTCCAATTCGTATTTAGGTCTTGTAGAAAAAATTTGTTACACAAAATATATCAAATTTATACTCATTTTAAAGGAGACTTTTCACAGAATATGTTAGAGAAAATCCGAAGCCAACATTTTAATTGGTGTGGTTGCCACCCTTCTCTGATTTGGACCTTTTTTTTACATAAATATTTAAAAATAATAATAATAATAAAAAAATATTTAAAAAAATTATTTCATCAATAAACTTAAAAATGTCGTGTGGTCTCAAAAGATTATCTATCACTTTATTAAAAAAAATATTACAAAATCAATTCACTTCCCAGCGTCCTCGAACTCAAAATCCCACGAGCGTGAAGCCACCGCTCTACCCACTGCACCACAGAGATCAGTATTCTGACGCTGACAATAACCTATCATGTTTGTATCGATTGTAAATGAAGCGTGAAAGAACAAAAAATGCCGAGAGACAGAAAAGAGACATAGAACAAACAACATACACACATGTCAACATACATACTCGTATGTACATGCGTACGTACGTAGGCACGTTGAGGAGACACTCAATTAAAGCCGGGTTAGGCATACGTAAACGTAATTTATCTTTACCGTTGCCGTAACGTTGCCCGTTTGAGCGATTAGCCAAACGAGTAATATGTTCTGACAACAACAAAACATAAGTAAACAAAAAAGCCGCGATTTCTATTTAAAAATGAAGTTAAAAAGAATGTTTATATATTTCTGTTTTTTAAATCTGTGCAGAATTTACAATAAAAGTAAACAAGAAAATATCGTCGGATAAGAAGATGGAGTGGACGTCCTATAAACAATGACTGGGTGAAAGCCGGACAATAGAATGCCTATGGCAGTTTTTAATTTGTTATTAACATTAATAAAATATGAGTTAACTACGCCAAAGCAACGGATTGGACCGGCAGAGAGACTAGCAATAACACCACTGTATGTCAAATATTGCTTTATCCTATGATTCCAAGTTGGGAAATATTAACATTATATTCATTAAAATTGTAGATATTTGAGTCACGGTTGTTCCATACAATCGATTGCATGGGGTCACAAGCTGGGGAAAACAACAATTCGAAATATTATTTTAGAATGCAGTGAAGTTTTGTGGCGCTTGCTTTCGCCGATTTATTTAAGTGAACAAACTACACAGCAGTATAAACACATTGCCAATGATTTTTGGCGATGTGGCGTTTTCCCTGAGGAATATCCTTTAGACGAGCTCAGAGACAACATCCAACGCGAAATTGCCAACGTTCCGGTCGAAATGTGCCCAAGAGTGGTGGAAAATTGGGTCCAAAGAATAGATCGCTGTAGACGGGCTCGTGGTGGTCATATGACCGAAATTGAATTTCATTCTTAAAATGTTACATTTGCACTACACCTGAAATTGTAACTGTATATCTTAAATATTCTGTGTTTTATTAATATATACAATTTCTTATGTCCTTAATGGAAAACTCTTTACTTATGTCTATTTCCACTGAAGAGGGACTTAGCCAAAAACAATCCAATCTCTATCTATAAATAAGTCCACGTTTGTAGAGACGCTTATATTGCTGTCATATTAACCCACAATGAAGAAGATTGGCGCAATGATTGTCTCGTACTGTCGTCAAACGAATCCTGAAGCAGATTATAAATTTCATTTTTAATGGAGTTAGCCGCGATCTTCATAAAACTCACCTGTAACACCCAGCTCGTTTCCAATTTGCTTCGAAGCTTCTCGCTTTTTTCAGATATCCTATATGTTATATTTATTGTATAAATACTCGTGCGACTGCACCAATGAAATCAAATATTCGTCTTTCATGTTTATTTGAACTTTTAAGCAACAAATAATTAATAAATTATTTTCTTTACTTTTCTCGGTGAACATACAATTGTAATTCTAAACAACATGTAGTATCAGCTGTTGTCAAATTGTACGTAAACGGAACGTCCAATTCTGATTTCAACAGATTCAGCCGTCCGTTTCCGTTGGCTAATCGTTTACACTGATTTCCATATGACAGATTGAATCAGCTGATTCGTTACGCTACAGGGGCGTTACGGTTAAGTTTGCCTAACTGGGCCTTTAGTTGTGTCTGTGTATCAACGGAAGCACAAATGTATGTCGAGATGTACAAATGTTGTTTGTTATATGTATATCTCTTTTCTGTAGTTTTGTCTCGCACCACAAAATGTTTTTCAATCTTCATTTCATATGTGGACAAACATGAACAAACCAAATTCCAGAGAAAAAATGTTACGATAATTGCATAAATTCTGGATGATTTCTTAATACTCCGATAACGCATTTACATAGCCGTCAGAAATAGCTTTCCAGTGATATAGACCAATGTCGGATAGAACGGTCCATGTGGCCACAGTGGACGCACTTCATCCAAATTCCAGAAGAAAGTATTAAAATTTTTGCATAAGTTCTGGATGATTTTTGGATACTCTGGTTATGCATTTGGATAGCTCTCAGAAAGAGCTTTCCAGTGATAGAGACCAATGTCAGATAGAACGCACTTCGTGCAAATTCCAGAAATAAAATATTACGATAATTGCATAAATTCTGGATAATTTTTGGACACTGTTTTTATGCAGTTGGATAGCTCTCAGAAAGAGCTTTCCAGTGATATAGACCAATGTCAGATAGAATGGTCATGTGGCCGCAGTGGCCTGTGGACGCACTTCATCCAAATTCCAGAGGAAACATGTCAAAGAATAGATCGCTGTAGACGGGCTCGTGGTGGTCATATGACCGAAATTGAATTTCATTCTTAAAATGTTACATTTGCACTACACCTGAAATTTGAACTGTATATCTTAAATATTCTGTGTTTTATTAATATATAAAATTTCTTATGTCCTTAATGGAAAACTCTTTACTTATGTCTATTTCCACTGAAGAGGGACTTAGCCTAAAACCATCCAATCTCTATCTATAAATAAGTCCACGTTTGTAGAGACGCTTATATTGCTGTCATATTAACCCACAATGAAGAAGATTGGCGGAATGATTGTCTCGTACTGTCGTCAAACGAATCCTGAAGCAGATAATAAATTTCATTTTTAATGGAGTTAGCCGCGATCTTCATAAAACTCACCTATAACATCCAGCTCCTTTCCAATTTGCTTCCAAGCTTCTCGCTTTTTTCAGATATCCTATATGTTGGATTATAATTGCATAAATTCTGGATGATTTTCGGATACTCTGGTTATGCAGTTGGATAGCTCTCAGAAAGAGATTTCCAGTGATATAGACCAATGTCAGATAGAATGGTCATGTGGCCGCAGTGGCCAGTGGACGCACTTCATCCAAATTCCAGAGGAAACATGTTACGATAATTGCATAAATTCTGGATTATTTTTGGATACTCTGGTTATGCATTTGGATAGCTCTCAGAAAGAGCTTTCCAGTGATGTAGACCAATGTCAGATAGAATGGTCCATGTGGTCACAGTGGCCCGTGGACGCACTTCATACAAATTCCAGAGAAAACATGTTACGATAATTGCATAAATTCTGGATGATTTTTTAATACTCCGATTACGCATTTACATAGCCCTCAGAAATAGCTTTCCAGTGATATAGACCAATGTCGGGTAGAATGGTCCATGTGGCCACTGTGGCCTGTGGACGCACTTCATCCAAATTCCCGAAAAAAGTATTACAATTTTTGCATAAGTTCTGGATGATTTTTGGATACTCTGGTTATGCATTTGTATAGCTCTCAGAAAGAGCTTTCCAGTGATAGAGACCAATGTCAGATAGAACGCACTTCGTCCAAATTCCAGAGAAAAAATAATACGATAATTGCATAAATTCTGGATGATTTTTGGATACTCTGGTTATGCAGTTGGATAGCTCTCAGAAAGAGCTTTCCAGTGATATAGACCAATGTCAGATAGAATGGTCATGTGACCGTAGTGGCCAGTGGACGCACTTCATCCAAATTCCAGAGAAAACATGTTACGATAATTGCATAAGTTCTGGATGATTTTTGGATACTCTGGTTATGCATTTGGATAGCTCTCAGAAAGAGCTTTCCAGTGATGTAGACCAATGTCAGATAGAATGGTCCATGTGGTCACAGTGGCCAATGGACGCACTTCATACAAATTCCAGAGAAAAAATGTTACGATAATTGCATAAATTCTGGATGATTTTTTTAATACTCCGATTACGCATTTACACAGCCCTCAGAAATAGCTTTCCAGTGATATAGACCAATGTCGGATAGAATGGTCCATGTGGCCACAGTCGCCAGTGGACGCACTTCATCCAAATTCCAGAGAAAAAGTATTACAATTTTTGCATAAGTTCTGGATGTTTTTTGGATACTCAGATTATGATTTGGATAGCTCTCAGAAAGAGCTTTCCAGTGGTATACAACAATGCCCGATAGATTGTTCCATGTGGCCACAGTGGCCAGTGGACGCACTTTATCCAATTTCTATAGAAAAAGTTGTAAGATTTTTCATAAATTCTGGAGGATTTTTTGATACTTTGATTAGGCACATGAATAGTCCTCGGAAAGAGCTTTCCTGTGGTATGCAACAATGTCAAATAGAATGTTCCATGTGGCCATAGTGGCCAGTGGAGCATCTTCATCCAAATTCTGGAGGAACAAGATCAGCAGTTTTTCATAAATTCGGGATGTTTTTTGAATACTCTCATCTCGCATTTGGATAGCCGTCTTAAAGAGCTTTCCTGCGGTATGCACCAATGTCCGATAGAATCTTCCATGTGGACACAGTGGACGCAATTCAGGAGCCCTATGTAGTAGGAGGAAGGGTGTGCGGTATCAGGACACCCAACTATGAAGGCACTCAAAGAACCTGCATTTTGACCAGGAAAGATTTAAATATCTTTCTCTCTACTAATTTATGTGGTAAAGACCGAACAGATGCTAGTCTAAAGATCGCATATAATATTGGATGGTCTCCACTTACGTGCCTTATGTAGCTGTAGTACGGACAGCTCTCTTCAGGGAAGTAGTAGAAGAAGCCACGTAAGACGAGTGCGAGCTGATCAAAGAAGTTCTCAACTCTAAACTTCTGTACGATCCAAAAGACAAAGCCGGTCTGGATAATCTGCTCGAGCATATCACTACATCCAAAACCAAGGTACAAGGGTAAAACGAAACCACAATGGTGGAGTTCTGAGTTAAAGGCTAGGAAAAAGACCTGCCACAAGCTATTCAATAAGGCCAAATATACTGGGGTCACTAATGATTCCAGTCTTTATATAAAGAGCAACTCAAAATCTTTAAGAAGGAACTTAGAAAAGCGCAAAGGCGTTTTTGGCACACCTTCTGTTGAGAAGGTCCCGGATGCCGCAAGGCCGCATAAGATGTTATCCATGGCACCCTGCACAGTGGGCTATTTGCAGGATGAGGTAAATAACTGGACAAAAAACAGCGAGCAGTCGCTAAATGTACTGCTCGACACACATTTCCCGGGAAACGGGGTGAGCGGACTGCGAGCGTATCTAGCCTTTTGACTGAGAGATACAGAATAAGCTGGACCAGCAGAAATGCTGAAAATGTTAAAGTACATTACTAACTGGCTGGATACAAATTATATAGGTTGTATTAGTCTTTCATACATTCTGAATCGATGGAGGGCGGGAAAGATGTCGCACACTAGGTCAAAAGACTTCCGGCCTATTCCTTCCTAATGAAATGTCTGGAAAGACGTTTAGATTTTTTTTATTAAGGTAAACCTGGATACAAAACTCCTGTCTGGGAACCAACATGCTACAATAAGGGAAAGTCTACAGAATCTGCCCTACACGAACTTGTGAGCACTATCGAATCGTCCCTACATTTCAAGAAATTCAGCATGGTGGCATTTCTTGATATGGAAGGAGCTTTAAACAACATTCACTCAGATGCGGTAATAGCGGCGCTGACACATCTAAAGGTAAACTCTAGCTTGATTTAAAATTCCATTTAAAGCCTGCTTAACAGAAGACGCTTTACAGCGAGTATTGGGACCACAACTCTAACAAGGTTTGTAAACAGAGGGACCCTACAAGGAGGAGTACTGTCTTCCCTAATTTGGAACCTAGCGGTGAATGAAATCCTTCTCGATCTAGAACGTTGTGGCTGCAAACCCTGCAGAGACATCCTACAGGTGGCTCTGAACAAGTTGGCTAGATGGACAAGAAGCAGAAGTTTGGACGTTAACCCAAAGAATACAGAATTGGTTCTCTTTACTAGGATGAATAAGGTCCCACATGTGGACCCTCCACCTCGGATAAATGGAACAGATCTAGTCTTTTCTAAAAGTACAAAATTTCTAGGAATAATTCTAGATAGGAAACTGTTATTCAGACTTAACGTTCTGGAAAGTGAAAGGAAGGCTAACGTCGCCTTATATTCCTGCAGATAAGCTGTAGGGTCGCGGATAGTGGTATAGTGGACGTCCGATGACAAACTAACCATCACCAACCTTCTATCAAAGGTTGAGAGAACTGCCTGCCTGTACATAAGCGGAGCCTTAAGGACTACAACAACTGAGTCCCTAAACCATATACTGCCGATTAATATTGAGCGGGAAAAATTGCAATCAGAGCGGCACTAAAATTATCTGCCTATCAATGCGGACGAATAACAACTACGTTCACATGAGTATGTCAAAGTGTAGTGCTATAGTAACCGAACGAGTGGACTATACATATACCAACGGTGTACACCTTCGAGAGTACCTACATCACTATGATACCAGCCTGAGATGAATGCGAAGGTGGAATACAAGTTAATAGAAACCATCTCCACTTCTATACGGATGGTTCGAAGCTTGATGAAAAGGTTGGCGTCGGAGTAAACTGTACCTGCAGTGTCTATCAAGCCTGACTTCTACAGTAGCTGTGGAGGAAGAAATGGATAGCATTGTCCACTTGTTATGCGACGCTTTGAGTAAAGAACGACTGCACATACTGAGGTCGGCATTTCTAGGCAGTCTATCTATCGATAAACTTTTATATCAAAAAGGTTGGTTTCGATGAGGGGTTTTCAGCACGTGGCAACACTAGAGACCTAAACTGGTCTATGAGAGCTGGTAAAAAAACGGCTACTACCCTAACCTCAAATGCTAAAATATGTGACTGAATCTATCTATTTTGGCATAAAACGGTTTGTCACTAGAACTTCATTTAAATCAAAGAAACCAAATTTAGTCTGAGAATTGTGTTAATTTAACTGCTTATGAGTCATTCCACGCCAAACGGGACGATTTTTGACATAACTATTTTTGATTGCTTCGAAATTTTGTGTATGCATTATTTACCTAAAAATATCTTATACGTAGTTCAAGAAAATGTTATATTAATAAACTAACGGCTAAAAATTATCATTCTGATAATTATTTAAAGCACACTCACAGAAATTATGCAAATGTTTTTTTTATAAAAAATCGTAAAAAATACTTCCCATCAATTCACCACTTCCAAATTCATACAGTACAAAGACATCTAAGAACGCGACATTAAAATTTTAAAAAAAATCGAAGGGTGTAATCATTTTGAAAATCGCAATAGAAAGCATAAAAGGGCAAAAACATTAAAAATTAGTGTATTTGTTGTAGTGCTTAATCCAGCTAGTTGTAGTAGTTGAAACTACCTTCAAAACAAGATATAGCACATTAAAATCGGTCACGTATTTCAGGAGATACAAGTAAAAGAATGAACACACCTTTTAGAAAAAAACGTAATTTCGTCAACTTTAAATTGCTCATAACTCTTAAAGATTTTTTTTTAAAATTTTTTCTTGAGCTACGTATAAGATATTTTTAGGTAAGTCATGCATACACAAAATTTCGAAGCAATCAAAAATAGTGATGTCAAAAACCGTCCCGTTTGGCATGGAATGACTCTTATGCAGCAAAAAATTGTGAACGTTGTAATTAATAATAATGTTATTCATTAATAACATCAATATACCCATTTTCATTTATTGTAATAATTATGTATTTTCTTGCATAATTTAGTACATTTTCGCGTTTTTTATGAGGACCCCGTGAATGGTTGACGTTTGTTCTTGCGAAATACCGGGTATTCAAAATTAATGTGGGCGGACTTATAAATTTCACCTATGGGTGAATTTTATAAGTTACGAGGGCCTTTCTTTCCATTTTGTTCTCACAAAATCCAATGCGCGTGTGGCAATTTTCACCGCAATTTTGTTTTTCCAATCAAACTCCATCCCAATGATTACAGCCAAAGTCATCAGAGAACTAAAAAACCGGAGAATATTGTTTTTTACTTTGTAAACCTATATATTAATTTTCGTGGAAATTGTTTTTAACCAATTATATATGAATAACACAGTGCGACAGTCCAGAAACCAAACACCGCGATACTTTTTTTCTTGTAGATCTTGACGAGTAGAACAACGTTTGTTCTTCGAAATTTGCCGGACACCCCCAAAATCCGGATTTACGGGTAAAATTTTCTTGCCTTTTTTCACATGAACGCTTATAACTGTGTTAATTATTAGCCGATTTCCAATATCTACATGATTTTGGAAAGAAGAGAATTAGACCTTTCGAACGATGTATATTTGTTAATCTTTGTCTGTCCTTTCTAGTTTAGGCAATGTTTTTACGAATAATATTGAGAGATAACTGTACGATTAATTAATTTACATGTATAGTATACTAGCTGGACCCGGTCCACTTCGTAGCCCCAGACTTCAGATTTCCGATCCCGTTCATTTTTGGACTAATTACGTAGACTGACACCAAATATGTATGCACAAAATTATATTGATCTCTCTGCCACCAGATACATCGCAAAATTACAGCACTTTCGCTAATAAGTAGTCAAAGATATCTCAATTTCAAAATTTGGCTTATATGGGTCGGTCCACGCCCATTTGTCCGATCCTGCTCATTTTTGGACCAGTCACGTAGACTACCACCAGATACATATAAGCAAAATTTCAGCACTCTCGCTAACAAATCGTGTAAGATATCTGAATTTCAAAATTTGGCTTATATGGGCTGGCCCACGCCCTTTGGTCTGATCCCGCCCATTTTTGGTCCAATAACGTAGACTGCCGCCGGATACATATGCACTAAATTGCAGCACTCTCGCTAACACATTATTCAATATATCACAATTCTAAAATTTTAAATATATGGGCGGGGTCACGCCCATTTGGTACGATCCAACCATTTTCGGAAAAAACACATAGACTGCTACCAGATACATGTACACAAAATTACAGCACTCCCGCTATCAAATTGTGCAAAATATCTTAATTTGAAAATGTTGCTTATACGGGTGGGGACACGCCCATTGGTCCGCTCCCGCCCATTTTTGGAACAATCACGTAGGCTGCCACCAGAGAATTATGCACATAATTAGTGAACGCGCGCTAACAAATTGTGCATAATATCTCAATTTAAAAATTTGGCTTATATGGGCGGGGCAACGCCCATTGCTCCGATCCCTGCCATTTTTGGAACAATCTCGTGGACCACTACCAGATACATATTTACAAAATTTCATTACTCTCCCTAATAAATTGTGCAAGATATCTCAATTTCAAAATTTGGCGTATATGGGCGGGGCCACGCCCATTGGTACAATCCCGCCCATTTTTATACCAATTACGTAGAATGCCACCAGATATATATACACAACATTGCAGCACTCTCGCTAGCAAATTGTGCAACATATATAAATTTAAAAATTTGGTCTATGTGGGCGGGGCCACGCCCATTGGCCCGATCCGCCCATTTTTAGACCAATCACGTGGACTGCCACCAGATACATAGACACTAAACTACAGAACTCTCGCTAATAAATTGTGGAAAATATTTCAATTTCAAAATTCCGCCCATTTTTGGAAAATTCACATGATCTGCCACTAAATGCATACACAGAAAAGTTCAGCGCTCTAGCTAAAATTTTTTCTCAATATCAAAGTTTGACCCATGTGGGCGGGTCCACGCCCACTTGATGTATCGAAAATTCAAGTACCCTATTTGCACCACCCCCCACACATGTACATTCTGTGAAAATTTCAAGCAGATCAATCCAGCCGTTTAGATGCCTATACGGAACAAACAAACAAACCCACAAACAGACACTCTCTTTTATGTATACACTAGCTGGACCCGGTCCACTTCGTTGCCACAGACTTCAGATTTCCGATTCCGTCAACTTTTTAACCAATTACGTAGACTGCCATCAAATGCATATTTACAAAATTACAACACTCTCGCTAACAAATTGTTCAAGGTATTTCAATTTCAGAAATTTGCTTATAAGGGTGGGTCCACGCCCATTGGTCCGATCCCGCCCATTTTTGGACCAATCACGTAGACTGTCACCAGATACATATACACAAACTTGCAGAACTCACGCTAATGAATTGTGGAAAATATTTCAATTTCAAAATTTGGCTTATATGGGCGGGGCCACGCCCATTGGTCCGATTCCGCCCATTTTTTGAAAATTCACATAATCTGACACTTAATGCATACACACAAAATTTCAGCACTCTAGTTATAAATTTTTCTCAATACCAAAATTTGACCCATATGGGCGGGCCCACTTGATATATCGAAAATTTAAGTACCCTATTTTCACCACGCCCCGCACATGTACATTCTGTGAAAATTTCAAGAAGAGCGGTCCAGCCGTTTAGACGTCTATAAGGAACAAACAAACAAACCCACAAACATACCCACAAACAGACACTCTCTTTTATAGCTGGACCCGGTCCACTTCGTTGCCCCAGACTTCAGATTTCCGATTCCGTAAATTTTTTAACCAATTACGTAGACTGCCATCAAATGCATATTTACAAAATTACAACACTCTCACTAACAAATTGTTCAAGGTATTTCAATTTCAGAAATTTGCTTATAAGGGTGGGGCCACGCCCATTGGTCCGATCCCAACCCTTTTGGACCATTCACGTAGACTATCACCAGATCGATATGCAAAAAATTACAGCACTCTCGATAAAAAATTGTGCAAGATATGACTCTCAATTTCAAAATTTGGCTTATACTCGCATAGGCGGGGCAACGTCCATTGGTCTGATCCCGCCTATTTTTGGTCGAATCACGTAGACTGTCATCAGATACATATACCCAAAACTGCAGCGCTCACTTAAACAAATTGTGCAAGGTATCTCAATTTAAAAATTAGGCTCCTATTGGCGGTGCCCCACTTTTTTGTGTAATCACGTAGACTGCGTGAGATGCACAAAATCACAGCACTCTCGCTAACAAATTGTGCATGATATCTCAATTTCAAAATTTGGTTTATATGGGCGGGGCCAGGCCCATTGATCCGATCCCGCCACTTTTTAGAGCATTCACGTAGGCTATCATCACAAACATATGCACAAAATTACAGAACTATCGCTAAACAATTGTGTAAGACATCTCAATTTCAAAATTAAGTTTATATGGGCAGGGCCACGGCCATTGATCCGATCCCGACCCTTTTTGGACCAATAACGTAGACTACCCCCAGACATCACTCTCGTTAAAAATTGTGCAAAATATGTGTCTCAATTTCAAAATTTGGCTTATATAGGCGGGGCCACGTCCATTGGTCTGATCCCGCCAATTTTTGGGCGAATCGCGTATACTGTCATCAGATACATATGTTCAAAACTGCAGCACTCTCGATAATAAATTGTGCAAGATATTTAAATTTCAAAATTTGGCTTATATGGACGTGGCCACGCCCATTGGTTCGATGCCGCTCATTTTGGGACCAATCACGTAGACTACCACCAGATATATATACACGAATTTACAGCACTCTAGCTAACAAATTGTGCAAGACATCTCGATTTAAAAATTTGGCTTATATGGGCGGGGCCACGTCCATTGGTCTGATCCCGCCAATTTTTGGGCGAATCGCGTATACTGTCATCAGATACATATGTCCAAAACTGCAGCACTCTCGATAATAAATTGTGCAAGATATTTAAATTTCAAAATTTGGCTTATATGGACGTGGCCACGCCCATTAGTTCGATGCCGCTCATTTTGGGACCAATCACGTAGACTACCACCAGATATATATACACGAATTTACAGCACTCTAGCTAACAAATTGTGCAAGAAATCTCGATTTAAAAATTTGGCTTATATGGGCGGGGCCACGCCCATTGGTCCGATTCCGCCAATTTTTGGACCAATTACGAAGACTGCCACCATATACATATACACAAAATTCCAGCACTCTCGCTATCAAATTGTGCAAAATATCACAATTTCAAAATGTGGCTTATATGGGCGGGGCCACGCCTATTAGTCCGAATCCGCCCATTTTTGGACCAATCATATAGGTCGCCAACGGATATATATATACAAAATTCCAGGTCTCTCGGTAACAAATTGTGCAAGATATAACATTTTTAAAATTTGGGTTATATGGGCGGTGCCACGCCCATTGGTCCGATCCCGCCCATTTTTGGAAAAATTACGTGGACTGCTACCAGATACATATACACAACATTGCAGCACTCTCGCTAGCAAATTGTGCAAGATATCGAAATTTCAAAATTTGGTCTATGTGGACGGGGCCACGCCCATTGAGCCTATCCCGCCCATCTTTGGACCAATCACGTAGACTGTCACCAGATACATATACACAAACTTGCAGAACTCACGCTAATGAATTGTGGAAAATATTTCAATTTCAAAATTTGGCTTATATGGGCGGGGCCACGCCCATTTGGTCCGATTCCGCCCATTTTTTTAAAATTTACATAATCTGATACTAAATGCATACACACAAAATTTCAGCACTCTAGTTAAAAAATTTTCTCAATACCAAAATTTGACCCATATGGGCGGGCCCACTTGATATATCGAAAATTCAAGTACCCTATTTTCACCACGCCCCGCACATGTACATTCTGTGAAAATTTCAAGAAGATCGGTCCAGCCGTTTAGACGTCTATACGGAACAAACAAACAAACCCACAAACAAACCTACAAACAGACACTCTCTTTTATATATATAGACTAGCTGGACCCGGTCCACTTCGTTGCCCCAGACTTCAGATTTCCGATTCCGTCAATTTTTTAACCAATTACGTAGACTGCCATCAAATGCATATTTACAAAATTACAACACTCGCTAAAAACTGTTCAAGGTATTTCAATTTCAGAAATTTGCTTATAAGGGTGGGGCCACGCCCATGGGTCCGATCCCAACCCTTTTGGACCATTCACGTAGACTATCACCAGATCGATATGCAAAAAATTACAGCACTCTCGATAAAAAATTGTGCAAGATATGACTCTCAATTTCAAAATTTGGCTTATACTCGCATAGGCGGGGCAACGTCCATTGGTCTGATCCCGCCTATTTTTGGTCGAATCACGTAGACTGTCATCAGATACATATACCCAAAACTACATCGCTCACTTAAACAAATTGTGCAAGATATCTCAATTTAAAAATTAGGCTCCTATGGGCGGTGCCGCCCTTTTTTGTATAATCACGTAGACTGCGTGAGATGCACAAAATCACAGCACTCTCGCTAACAAATTGGGCATGATATCTCAATTTCAAAATTTGCCACTTTTAAGAACATTCACGTAGGCTATCATCAGATACATATGCACAAAATTACAGAACTATCGCTAAACAATTGTGTAAGACATCTCAATTTCAAAATTTAGTTTATATGGGAAGGGCCACGGCCATTGATCCGATCCCGACCCTTCTTGGACCAATAACGTAGACTACCACCAGACATCACTTTCGCTAAAAATTGTGCAAGATATGTGTCTCAATTTCAAAATATGGCTTATATAGGCGGGGCCACGTCCATTGGTCTGATCCCGCCAATGGGCCACACCCATTGCTTCGATGCCGCTCATTTTTGGACCAATCACGTAGAGTACCACCAGATATATATACACGAAATTACAGCACTCTCGGTAAAAAATTGTGCAATATATCTCCATTTCAAAATTTGGCTTATATGGGGGGGGCACGCCCATTGTTCTGATCCCGCCCATTTTTGGACCAATCACGTAGACTGCCACCATATACATATACACAAAATTCCAGCACTCTCGCTATCAAATTGTGCAAAATATCTCAATTTCAAAATTTGGCTTATATGGCCGGGTCACGCCTATTGGTCCGAACCCGCCCATTTTTGGACCAATCATGTAGGTCGCCAACGGATATATATATACAAAATTCCAGGTCTCTCGGTAACAAATTGTGCAAGATATCAATTTTTTAAAATTTGGCTTATATGGGCGGTGCCACGCCCATTGGTCCGATCCCGCCCATTTTTGGAAAAATCACGTGGACTGCTACCAGATACATACGTACAACATTACAGCACTCTAGCTAACAAATTGTGCAAGTTATCTCAATTTAAAAATTTGGCTTATATGGGCGGGGCCACGCCCATTGGTCCGATTCCGCCCATTTTTGGACCAATCACGTAGGTCGCCAACGGATATATATATACAAAAGTCCAGGTCTCTCGGTAACAAATTGAGCAAGATATCACATTTTTAAAATTTGGCTTATATGGGCGGTGCCACGCCCATTGGTCCGATCCCCCCCATTTTTGGAAAAATCACGTGGACTTCTACCAGATACATATACACAACATTGCAGCACTCTAGCTCGCAAATTGTATAAGATATCGAAATTTCAAAATTTGGTCTATGTGGGCGGGGCCACGCCCATTGGTCCGATCCCGCCCATTTTTGGACCAAGCACGTAGACTGCCACCATATACATGTACACAAAATTCCAGCACTCTCGCTAACAAATTGTGCAAAATATCTCAATTTCAAAATTTGGTTTATATGGGCGGGGCCACGCCCATTGGTCCGATTCCGCCCATTTTTGGAAAATTCACATAATCTGCCACTAAATTCATACACACAAAATTTCAGCGCTCTAGATAAAAATTTTTCTCAATATCAAAATTGGACCCATATGGGCGGGTCCACGCCCACTTGATATATCGAAAATTCAAGTACCCTATTTTCAGCACCCCCTACACATGTACATTCTGTGAAAATTTCAAGATGATCGGTCAAGCCGTTTAGACGTCTATACGGAACAAACAAACAAACCCACAAACAAACCCACAAACAGACACTCCCTTTTGTATATATAGATATACAGATATATAGATATATATAGATTTTAAAAGGAAAAAATGCAACCAGTCTCTTAAAAATCCGTTTCAAATTGATGGAGTTATTAAAGTTTCATTAGAACTAAATCGGTACATAAACACTAGTTTTGGCCATTGAACTCAATAGTGTTTTCTTGAGCGTTTCTTTTTTTACTCGTCAATATCGTCAGAACTGCTATTTATGTACACATTTAGTTTTAATGAAACTAATAGCCAATAAATAATGTTTTAATGAAACTTTAATAACCCAGTCAATTTCAAACGGATTTTTAAGAGACTGGCATTTTTTCTTTATTTCCAAATTCTTTTAAAGATTAAAGATCGGTTAATAACTAACAAAGTTATAGGCGTTCAAGTGAAAGAAGCCAAGAAAATCGGTTTTTTATCCGTAAATCCGAATTATGGGTGTGTCCGGGGAATTCCAAAAAAAGATTCGTGTTTTACTCGACAAGACCTACAGGACAAATAGTATCGCGTCATTTACTTCTTAACTTGAGTTTATTTTGTCGCACTGTGTAATAGAGGCAAAAGAGTAAAATGTAGATGATGTCTATGTAAACCTCACCCTACATAATTTAGTAATTTCTGGCTCAAAACCTGCCTCAACAAACTGGACAACTATACTGCCCTCCTAAGAAAGAAAGTCGTATCTAACTTTCAGTTGTTTTGAGATATTTAGTTTTAACGTTTTACAACTTTCGCGCCTTTTATTTTTATATTTAGGTTAGGGACCTAAATTTGTCTACATGAGCTGGTAAAACCGGCTGCCACCCCGCCATACACATCAACGTAAAGGCGCGAAAGTTCTAAAACGTAAAAAAAATTTCTGGCTCAAAACCTGCCTCAAAAACTGGACAACTATACTGCCATCCTAAGAAAGAAAGTCGTATCTCCATTGCAGTTGTTTTCAGATATTTAGTTTTATTAATTTGTTTTAAATTTGTCTACGTGAGCAGGTAAAACCGGCTGCCACACCGCCATACACCTCAACGTAAAGGCGCGAATGTTATAAAACGTAAAAGCTACATATCTCAAAACTACTGAAATGGAGATACGACTTTCTTCCTTAGGAGGGCAATGTATCTCCATGTATTCGTAGTAAAGATGTATGTAATTATTTGCAGTGCTTTAATTTGACATATCTGCTGGTTATTACAGAGCTTCTTTCGGAAAACTCAGAGTTAAACAATAATAATGAATTTCCGGAATAGTGAAAATGTTGAACTTTCGAAGGGCAAACTAATTTTCTAATAAAAAATATAGCACACTTTCTAAAAAATAGTTTTAGAATCCTAAAATTAATTTAAAAAAAAATTAAATGATTTTACTTCTTAACTTGAGTTTATTTTGTCGCACTGTGTAATAGAGGCAAAAGAGTAAAATGTAGATGATGTCTATGTAAACCTCACCCTACATAATTTAGTAATTTCTGGCTCAAAACCTGCCTCAACAAACTGGACAACTATACTGCCCTCCTAAGAAAGAAAGTCGTATCTAACTTTCAGTTGTTTTGAGATATTTAGTTTTAACGTTTTACAACTTTCGCGCCTTTTATTTTTATATTTAGGTTAGGGACCTAAATTTGTCTACATGAGCTGGTAAAACCGGCTGCCACCCCGCCATACACATCAACGTAAAGGCGCGAAAGTTCTAAAACGTAAAAAAAATTTCTGGCTCAAAACCTGCCTCAAAAACTGGACAACTATACTGCCATCCTAAGAAAGAAAGTCGTATCTCCATTGCAGTTGTTTTCAGATATTTAGTTTTATTAATTTGTTTTAAATTTGTCTACGTGAGCAGGTAAAACCGGCTGCCACACCGCCATACACCTCAACGTAAAGGCGCGAATGTTATAAAACGTAAAAGCTACATATCTCAAAACTACTGAAATGGAGATACGACTTTCTTCCTTAGGAGGGCAATGTATCTCCATGTATTCGTAGTAAAGATGTATGTAATTATTTGCAGTGCTTTAATTTGACATATCTGCTGGTTATTACAGAGCTTCTTTCGGAAAACTCAGAGTTAAACAATAATAATGAATTTCCGGAATAGTGAAAATGTTGAACTTTCGAAGGGCAAACTAATTTTCTAATAAAAAATATAGCACACTTTCTAAAAAATAGTTTTAGAATCCTAAAATTAATTTAAAAAAAAATTAAATGATTTCGTAAAAAGAATGTCAAAATGTCATTATTAATTTTTAAAATACATAATATAAAATACGGAGCCCTTAGGTAAATTAAAATGTCTTTCCATTAAATACTTTTGGAAGAGACCACGTTTGTAGACATAAAGCAGTGTGTGTGCACCAAAATGTATCCTCAATGAAGCCAAATTAGCCTGCTAAATCGAATGGCATTAGCCGTTTTTTCATCGTGACATCGCGTTTTTGAGATATTTAGCCACAAAGTTTGCTGTGTAAACAAAGAAGTTATTAAATTCAGACACAATTTTATTATATAAGACTTCGAAATAGATTTTTGGAGCGGGATTTTCATTGGTAAGGGGATGAGCAGGGGTGTCGGCTGTTTTTTGAGAAATAGTTCCCAAAGTATCTCCTTTATTTTGTTCAGCAAACTTTGTAGATATATACGACATATATATACAAAATCACTCGGTGTCCATAGAAGTGAATTGTGGGGACCTATAAGTTTTTTGATGACATTGGAGAGATTCGACCCGAAACAATCGAAATGTACATAAAAATTGGGCTGATCGGATGAGGTCGTGGTAGTCCATTATTAAATGACAAAGTTCAACCTTTCCAATAAAACCAGAAATTTGGAAAAATTATCAGTAATTTTTTATAGCCGATTCAAATTTAAAATTTTTGAATGGCCCACCCGTGCCTGAGTTCATCCCTAAAATTCTCAATTGCCGAGCTAGTCGTTGTTGTCTTATGAATGAAATTGTGTTATATTATTAAATGACAAATTTCAACCTTTCCAATAAAACCAGAAATTTGAAATAATTATCAGTAATTTTTTTATAGTCGATTTAAATTTAATCGTACGACTATATATATATCGTTATTTTTAGAGGGTAAGTTTCAAGGGTAATGGAATAAGTGGGGGTGTCGGGTATTTTTGGAGAAATATATTCTAGAAGTGTTTCCTCTATTTGGTTCATTGACATGGAACATATGTTCCGAAGCCTTTTATTCTAAAATTGTGTCTGAATTTACTAACCTCTTTGTTTACGCAGCAAATTTGAGCCTAAATATCTCGAAAACGCGATGTCACAGGAAAAAAACGGCAAATGCCATTCGATTTAGCGGGCCGAAATTATGCGAAGTAAGTTGTTTTCATCAAGGATATATTTCTAAAGTGTAATTTGCACACACATTGAAATTATTACAGGAGGACACCAAATTTCATAAACAAAATTTGGATGTATTAATCTCTTGCGGAATATGCAACAAAATGCAAAAATTCCTTTCCGTAATTTAGTAAAAAGAAACCAAAAATATTTTTCCTTGTATAAAGACTCGAAAGCGTATGTTCCACTTTCCGTAGAAAATGCTTGTATTTTATTACTTTATCTAGCAAAATATTTGTATTCATTAGTGATATTCTAGTCGGTTACATTTGTAACTAATAGTTACGCGATCTTCCAAACATATTTGCAAAAAATCACTACGAAATAGCGGAATTATTATTGTCTTTCGAAATCTAATTAACTTATTAGTATAGATGAATGTAACTATTTGAGTGCTTTAATTTGACATATCTGCTGGTTATTACAGAGGTTCTTTCGAAGGACTCGGACGGAAATAATAAGAATACATTTGAACTGTCTGTTTTGAAAGTGGCGTAAATCCAGATTTTAAAAATCTGGCTGAACGGTAGAAGGAAAATATCTGCATACGGCTCATGACAAGTCTTCAAAGTTTCCTTAAGGTGTAAATTTTTTCGCTTTTGATACCTATTCGTAAATTTTCATTGATTTTAGAAGATTTTCTAATTTAAGCAAATTTTGATCTTTTAATTCAAATTGATGATTTCATTGCATCATTTAACCTACAACAAACTACAGGCAGTGGTTCGGCCTGTTGTCCGCTACTTATTTATGATATTTTTAAATCGGAACTAGACTCGATTTTTCTTAGTATCTTACAGTCATATTCTCTGAGATGAGTCAAGCCTGGTAATGTGTCGGACCCGAAATATCGATCACTTGCTGCAACTAAGAGAAATTTTCCGGACAGATTGTTTTTCACAACTAATAAAATGTTCTTACATAAGATAAATATCCATATCCTTCCTAAGAATGACTTGTAATTAACAATCTCACGTTCTAGTACAATATTACTTTTTATTTTAATTAATTTTTATGAAGAAAAGGTAGATACAATTCAGTTTCAACCAAAAAAGATTTTTTGTTAAATTTTTGTTGTATCTCGTTTTTTAAGACGAAAATGTATTTTAATTAAACTCGTTAATAATTTTAAAACTGCATTAAATTGTAGTATTTTACCCATATTTTAATAAAACATCATGAGTTGTGCAATGCTATCCATGGCTTGCTTGAATATCCACGTAATTGGAGTGACGCCACTTTCAAAACAAACGTTTTTGTAATTTTGTTTCCTAGCAAAACTTAAGTTTTAAAAATCTATGTCACCTTTGACTTTTTTGAGAAAATTCTTTTTCATAAAATTATATCCGTATAGTCTGATACCGAATCCAACCTTAACTTAATTTATGTAAAAATGGCGTTTACGCCACTTCCCAAACAAACAGTTCATTTTCGGAATAGTGAAAATGTTAAACTTGCGAGGGGCAAAATAATTTTATAATAAAAAATATGACTCACTTTCTAAAAAATAGATTTAAAATCCTAATTCTCGTTTACGACGACTGAAATTCTTTTGGTCAGAATAAACAATTGCTTACGCGAAATAAGTTTCTGTTACAACAAACGAAATTTCAGTTCCGGCAAACGAGAATTTTAGTTGTCTAATATTTCATTGCGCAGAATCGAATTTTTTCTTTGCGTGTAACAATATATTGGCACATGTTAAGTGAGTGATTGTATTGTTCTACATTATTTAAAATTGTTTGGCTATATGTTTTAGCAATGTGTATCAAATTCTAATACAGCTAAAACCATTTCAAAATTTTGTACTTATTTTTCAGCAACTTACAACTCGTAGTTTAGGCTACGCCATGAAAAAGTGTGGAGTTTTCGGCATTTAACTTCTAAATCAATGACCAAATGATGGTTTCGACCGAGAAACCATTTTAATTCTTGTTTTTAAGAAAAGGGAAACCTTGGAAATATTGCATGACTTACAAAATAAGCACCAATAGAATGTTTGAAATCAACTTACCTAAAATAGTATATACTCGATATTACGATAATTAAAAACACATTTCGACATCGACGTGATTTGGGGCCTGATTTGATTCACAAATGCTCAATTTCTATCATAAGGTTTGACAACGGGAAGCAAGAGCAAATCTAAATAAACTCCATATCCACTCCTCCATTGTAAAATACGCAATGCTGATTTAAAATATGTTTGAGGAGATTTAATTTTTAAATTCAAATTATTCCAAAATATTTATAGAAACATTTGGTGCTAATCGGCCAACACAATCAACAATGATATGCCGTTTGGGTCATGCGATTTCATTCAAATTCAAAACTTAAAAAAAACGTTGATCCCCTCTTCTGAATAATTGTCTGTTTTGACTTGGCATACTATGGAGGTGAGGTATTGATATGATTTTAAAATAGTCACGTTAGAAATCTAAGATTTTTAGAACTTATGTAGAGTTGCTATACTGCAATAATGGTGAGTAAAACTAGCATCTTTAGTTAATTATAATATGTTTTTGCAGAAAATATATTTATTTCAGTCAGACAACGCGAAATCATAAAGAATCAAAATAATAACATGATCAATAAACACGAAAATTTGGTCAATCAACAAAATTTGGTTAAATCTTGTTATGCTAAGACGTATAATCAATCCAACGAAACAAACGTTTTTAATATGTGCTTAAACAAAAATATTTTTGTTAATTTCTCTCATTGTAGTTTTGAACAATAATTATAATGAATATAGCAGGTTGCATGCTTGGTTTTTTAATATATTTCACCATTTTTCATCTAGAAAGCTATTATTGAACAATAGTTAAATATGAGCTTTTGTAACCAAATGAATCTCGAGGAAATTGTCAGTAAGCGACAAGAGTGTATCTTGTGAAAGTAACGTATGAAATAGTGGCATAATTCATAATTCAAATAATGCGTAATTTTACACAGCAATACCAAAATTGATAATGAAAATGCGAATATCAAAATATATGGTGCAAAAACTCACTCATGAATTTGATAATAGCACTGGTTAATTGAAAGAGATTCCCTTCAATGGCTAGTTGATGTTGCATTAAAATTACATTGAAGAAATTAAGAAACTATTAAGTGTTACATATATGTGGATAATTGAATGGATCTCAACACTTTGCACTACATAAACATTAGACATGATATAAAAAATTAGAAAGTATGGAAAAATTTCGATCTTTGACATTTCCACATATTTTCTCGATTTATAAAAATACATTTTTAAACCCCGCTGGATTTTCTTACGTTGCACAGTGTGTCATTTGAGCAATCTAGGAGGACAAACGTATTTTTTTTTAGTTTTTTGTATAGAAAAAGTATATTAAATTTATGAAAACCTTAGTATAAGTAAAAAAACTAAGAACATTAAAAAAAAATTAAGTGAAAACACAACGTCATGGATATTTTTCAAAGAGCATTTTTCAAGATGTTGTAGCGTATTCTTCAACTTTGATTGACTTGTATAAAATTAATTGGTTGCAGAATAATTGACCACGTCTAATGTATATATTAACGATGTATTAGGTTTTTCCCCGCACTGTGTTTCAATTGATAGATCAACCAAAGTTTCTAAGGTGTCTCCAGGGTCATTCTTAAATTAAGGCAGTTATTTTAAAATTGTGCAAATATGAGCAAGATATTTTATGTTTTTTTGTAGTATACACACAATATTTAAAAACCTGAATGTTTGGACGAGGAGTTTAGAGGTGAAATTTTGTTATGTCCTTTTCTTTATAACGAATTAGTTGTTAAAGGGAGTTCAAATACTCACTGTTTAATATCAACCAAATAGCTCTAATTAAAATGATTCGACGTAATGAATTGCACAACATTTATTAAAATAGAACTAATTTTTAATATACCAGCATTTTTCTTCAATCGAGCTAAGAACAATGTTCTCGCACGTCACTGATCACAAACTAAAATGTATAGGTTATTCCCACATTGCATTTCTACCTACGACAATATCTCACTTTCATTTACCGTTATCTTAATAACAGTAAGTTATTGTGTTTTCTTATAATTATTTCTGTAATAGTGGACCTCTTTTTAATGACATATATAAAGATTGTGATACTCAGTAAACATTTTTTTTCGACTTTTGTCTACCTAGATTGATGAAATAACAGACTGTGCGTTGGTTAGTGTCTGAGTCGACTTTTGTATTTTTCTTATACGCTAAAGAAAATAGAAATTTAAGAAATAAAACCCAATACAATATTATTTGGAATTTCGTGTAATTTTGTGAATAAATGCCATGGCTGTATATATTACTGCAAAATTGGTTTTATTTATTGTAGACCTGTAGAATTTTATTTGATTTTCGGATAGTTCGGCTTAAGGTCCTTTTTTGGAAATTAAAACTCGTTAATTTTCGATTTTTAATTTATTTATTTGTATCCAATATTTCGACTAAAATCTTTAGTCATCTTCAGGGATCTATTAAAAATATACACACAAATTACATTTGTTGTTAACACGAATACAAAACACTGATATTTACATAAAAATTATCACAAATTAAAAAGCTCGACTGTCTTCTGGGAAGTTATTCGTCAACTAAGCTTTATGTTGTCCGTGCTTGTTTACTATATGTCTATACATTTGAGAACATTTGTCAGTGTCGGTTTTGTAATTTAGTCTCTTATCTGCATTAACGTCAGTTATGTAGAGCATCTCTAGTGTATAACGTCTGAAAGGATTTCTCTCTTCCACTAATACATTTACGTCGTCAAAGTTTGGTGTATGTCCAGTCAATGTACAGTGGGCCGCGAGTGCTGTTTTTTGTTCTAGAGGTTTGTCAATGGCTTTGTGTTCAGATTTATGTGATGAAAGTCTAGTTTTTAACTTAGTCTTTGTTGTACCGACATATACCTTTTGGCATATGTCGGTGTCGTCCCCATTACATTTTATTTGGTATACTATATTGGATTTGTCTTCTTTCATCACTTTAGATTTTGTCCTACTAAATAATTGATTTATTGTATTATGTGTCTTAAATGCAATTTAAATTTTATCCTTATTATATATGTTCGAATGTTTAAATCTATCCGATAGTCCTGGAATGAATGTCATAGGTTTGTATATCTTTGCTTGGGTTGATTATCCTTATCTTTTTTGTGTATAATCCGGTTTATTAGATCCTTTATCGTTGTCATTGGGAAGTCATTCATACTTAAAATATTTATTATTTTCTGTTTATTGTCATCGTGAAATTGTTTATCGCTTATCATAAGTACTCTTGATATAAAATTTTTCGCTGTGTTAATAATTGTCCTTCTAGGGTGTTTGGAGAAATAATTAATAAGTCGTCCAGTAGCCGTTGTTTTTTGATACCAATTTGTGATCAGATTGTTTCCATGTCTTATCACCACTGTGTCCAAGTAGGGTAATTTATTGTCAAGCTCCTCTTCCTTCGTGAATTGAATATGTCTGTGATATGAGTTAAGAATTTGTAGTGTATTGTCAATATCCTTTTTATTAATTACTGCGAAGATATCGTCCACGTATTTAGTCAAAATCTTTGGTTTCGGATTCATTTTCTGTATCGAGACGTCTAGCAATTCTTCCATGACAATGTCAGATACCTCTGGGGAGGCCGGTGAACCCATTGGCATACCTTTTTATTGTCCATATGTCTTATCTTGTTATTTGAAATATCTAGAGTCCTTAATGCAGAATGTCAATATTTTCATAAATAAGTCCTTTGGTGTATTGTTGTGTATTTTTTCATTTCGTGCCATTTACTTTCTATTATCCTTAATGCTAGGTTTATTGGAATACTAGGAAATAAGGAAACCATGTCGAAAGATCCCAGTGGTATAAGGGACTAGTGCCGAACGTCTATATTCGCTAGGCCTTAAAGAACTATCGCTAGTCCCTCACAATCTACTTGTCATGCTTTTGCCTGGTGAATTTAACATGGGCATGTCCTACGAAGGGGGTTATTGACCCCTCATCGCTTACCCTTTCCACACCAAAAGCGCTAGCAATTTTCGGTAGGAACCACACTGTCTCCAAGTGACGGGTGGCAGTGCCGGTCCCTTTTAAGTGGTACCATCTCCCCTGACGCCAATTAACCACCCAATGTGACATACCTTTTCGGTAGATTTAAGGGATAAAACAATATGATTTTATATGAAAGTAAAAATAGTTTTATTTTCAGTCATATTTTAATACATATTAAAAATACGTATGTAAAATGATTCTTATAAAATAAAAGGTAAATACAATAAAAAACAAAAACACTTCAAAGTTTATTCTAAAATTAGGAATGTGTAAACAAAAAATACGTATTTCATAGGTTTCTTATAGCCTATGTTTAAAATATAAAATTCAGAATTTGAGAAATGAAATTCAGATATTCCGTTTGAAATTTAGAAATTATCACATGAAATTCAAAACTGTTTATTTGAAATTCACAATTGGTTATTTGAAATTCACAATTTTTCATTTGAAAATCAGAATTATTCATTTGAAATTCAGAAAAATTGTTTTATTTAAAAACAACTTTGTTTAAAAATAGAAAATTCTAAATTTTAAAAGAATAATTCTGATTTTTAATGAAAAATTTTGAATTTCAAACAACCAATTCTAAATTTCAAATTAACAATTCTGAATTTGAAATCACTAATTCTGAATTTCAAATGGAATATATGAAATTCAATTGACGTATTCTGAATTTCCACGGATTATTCTGCATTTTAATTGGTATTTTATGAATTACACTTGAAAATAGTTTCTTTTAATACTTTTTTTAATTCTTAAAATTAAAAAATTAAATTTTCATATTTCACATTGCTTAAAAATCAAAATTAATGCAATAAAAGTGAAGGAAAAATGATTTATATTTCAGAATTCTTTGTTTCTGCATTTTTTTTGGACATTTGCTTAAAATAACGCTTCTTTTGGAGTTGTATTGATTTCCTAAGCTGTTCTTCTGGCTTCCCATTCTCATTTGTTGGAATACTTTCTAAAGAAAAACTTAATTAGTTTTTACTTACATACAACTCAATGCACATTACCTATGAGAACAAGGAAAACATTTTTTAGGGACTTAAGAGATTTCTTTCCCTGCACTCCGTCCACGTTATAGTTGTACGTTATTGCAGGAGTTAAAATATTTTTTAAGTTTTTGAGAATTCCAATGGGCAAAATAAGCGATTTAATTACTTCGACCTAATCAAAATGAAATATTAATAGTTAAAAAACATATTCCTTATATATTATGAAAGTTAAAATCGTACATATTCGACTCTATTGTCGGCTGTAATACTTGCATTCATTTCCAAGAGCTGTTCTTCATTTTCAATTGGAAATTTCTTTTTTAGCGATTCGACGTCGGATTGTTTGCCGTGCAGGGCGTTTAGAAGCACATTTTGCTTTGCAATAGCTTCTGCCAAAAATTTCAGTTGATCTAAAAATATAATTCAAAACAAAATATGATTCAAAACAATTAAACTAGTTTCATTAATATAATACTTTACCTTGAATAAGATTATCCCGTCTTTTGATTTCATCTAAAATAAATACGAAAACACTTTCTTTAAAATGCGAAAACCTTTTTATGTGAAGACATTATTACCTTTAAGTTCTACCACCAGTTTCTTAAGCTGATCGCAATTACAACTATGGTGTCTAATTTACGTGGTGGGCTGCTTGTATCAGACATTTTTAATTTATAACTGCATGTAAAAAAAGTAAAATTTATATATTTTTTAAAATAATCTTTAAAAATGTTAAAAACAACCATGGAGAATAGATAGTACTACTATGCCGTCATTGTAGGGTATAGAAATTGCTTTGCTTTCTGTATCGGATAGGGCAAATGTGTGAGTTTCACCAAATTCTATATCTGCCACATAAATTCCCAAGGACATAGATGGGCAGGGTTCTTGAAACAAATTTTTCGTATTTACCAACTTTCTTCCTATAACTATACTTTTTTCGTTTTGCTCAAAGGATACAATTTCAACGGGTATGTCGTTTTTTATAAAGCTAAAATTATTTGGTCTGATTGTAGTCAACGAGTATCCCTTAAAATTATATATAAGCTCACCATTTGCCTTTTTTTATTAGTCCCTCTGGCTTTTCAGTTTTTCCAAAATCTTCCTCTAATACTTGTTTCCGTATTTGTTCAAGAATATTGACGGGGCTTTTAATACCCTTTTTAATTTTTTGCAAGCAGTTCTCAAACCCATATGAGGAACTTAAGGTTGGATCGCCAACATACTGCACCGTTTCCTTTAAGTGCAGTAAATTATGGATATTGTATGAAACGCTATTTTTGCCAAATACAATAGGAAAATTTTCCACAAAAAGATTTAATAATGACTGCGATGTCTCTAAATTGGTAGTTCGTTGTTTTGGACAACAAAGCAATCTATATGCACAGTGAAGCAATAAAAACTCGTAGTAAATATTTTCATCGACTTCGCCTTTTAGTGCTATTATCCCTGTGTATAATAGGAACTGCCGAAATTCGGTAGCCTTCCAATGTAAAATATCTTCCAAGCCCCTAGGTTTTCGCACAAATTCTTTTGGTATATGACATTTCATTCCCATTAATTTTTCAGATATTTTTTTTTTAAATCTTTCGAATTTGAAAAACATGCCCTGTTCTCTATAATTCGTATTAAAAATTTTCTTGTAACGCCAAGATCCACAAGGTGCATACAATCGAGGGTTATTTGGGTTACCATTGACACATCCAACCTTTCTAAGGGGGATTTGGTCTTTAAGTACTCAGTCGAGTGATGTTTCGGATACTTTCTACAGGCAAAATCCTGATCAGTAATCAATGTTCCCGATTCCGTTGCAAAAGTTAGAGAGCCATCTATTTTTTTTGCAACTTGCGTGCATTTTGAGCAGCCGTGGCTCGAATGTGTCCAGGAATACCGCTTATATATGCTTTCGCTGGAGCGTCACATACTATGCTGCGCAGTTCTATGGTAATTGTCTTATTATCAACTATCAGCCCACTTTCCTTATAAAAAAGAAATTCAGAAACAAAATCGGCGAGGAAGTCATTGCAATTTGTCGGTTTGCTTTTACCCAGAAATACCCCGATCGGAAATATGGGTGTTCCCTCAATATTGGTTATTCTTAAGAGAATAGGCCACACTTGTGTCTTCGAACTTCTAAAAAGGGGAAGACCATCTATATTTAAATCAGCTAGGATTTTGTCTGGAATATTTTGAAGTATATTTATCTTTTCTAGAAAAATTGTAATCCATAAATGTAAATATTTTCCCCCACCTATGATTTTTATAGTCCCTTTCTTCGTAAAAGTTTTATTCAAATAAAACTGATGAACATCAAGATTTTCTTCTTTTAAAATCGTGAGTAAATCCTCCGCACATCTCCGACTCGGTCTATGTTTTATAAACCACGTCTTAAGCTTAGCGTTCAGATTTTTCCCTTCCGTTTTTTTACAAATACTCCTATTTAATGTAAGTGTCGTTTTATCTTTGCCATTTGCCTCATCTACATTTATATCAAAGTCATTTATTTGTCTCACTTCTAAATTATCACTTTTGTTAGTTGATTCACTTTTCTCTTTAATTTTATTAAAATCTTCCAAAAATTGTTGGATTTCATTTGCGTTTTTAGCCGTAAAGTTGTTATCATTCAATGTGTCAGTTTCTTCTAATTTGCTTTTATGGACACTTCCTATTTTATTAAACTCATCTAAAAATGTTTCAGTATTAAATTTCACTAATCTTCTCAAATGTCTTTTACTCATTTTCACTTTGTAATTTTTTCGTCTTTTCACCACGCACAATAAGAAACAACTGAAGATCTTTTTTTTCTTTGACAAAGAACTGTGAACTGGCAGCGGTGGTTGATTTTGTCTAACGGGATTTTTTTAATGACAATGAAAAAATGTGTCGTAGGAAAAAAACAGATCTGTGCATTACTTAGGACTATGGAATGCGGTGGGGAATAGTGGGCACCGCTTAGTATAAGAAACATAGGATTTTAGGTCCTGGAGAAGGCGGTGTGTCTTATTTACATGTCACATCCATAGCGATTTATAGAAATAGCAATTAAGAGCTAACCCCTGCACCCGCCCTTTGTGGCGATGGCTTCTGGTTATACCACTGGGATATAAGTATTTCATCTTCTTCTATTCGTATGTCGTTCAGTTTTGATTAAAAATCTATGGCATCTCTACCATTATATTGTGAGTTCTTTGTCAAGTTTTTCAATATGTCAGCTATATATCTGGAAAGTCCATGCGATGGTGAGTTTACTGACGAACAAATCGGTCTTAGGGGTAATCCGTCCTTGTGGATTTTTGGTAATCCATATATCCTGGATGGTAACGCCGTTTTACTAGTCAATTTCTTCTTTCTGTCAATGTAATTATATTTATGTTGAACAATGTAATTATATTCATAACAAAACAATGGCCAATCTTAAGACTTCAGCATCCTTTCTCATAACATGCAGGCAAGTAGGCATCATACCAACTTTCATAATAAATACAACAAAAAATATATTCACTTAAAAATATTGAAATTACTAATTCAACTTAAACACAAACAAATACACTTTACAAGAGAACTACTGGAGAGAACAGAGAAAACCCTAAACACATTACTGGAGAACGATGACAAGACACTACTCATTACGAGCGAAAAAGCTCTTTACAATACGTACACTAACAGCAGCAAAACAAAACACATAAAGAAATTTCTTTCGCTCAGAGAAAAACACAGCAAGGAGATGAACAGCGTTGCCGTTTTGGTCATTTCCGACCAAATTTGGTCGGATGGATTTAAAATTTGTCTTTTTGGTCGGATGGTCGGACCAATTTAAATTTGGTCGGTTTTATTGTGGACAATTATATTGTAATAAAAATTAGATTGAAAATAATTATCGGGCCTGTTCTAAAATCACGCGATTTGATATCACGCGATATGGTTTAGTATTATCACCGATTTTAAAATCACTCTTGGAAGTTTCGAAAATCGTCCGATTTTGGTATAGTTGGTTTAAATTGATTGTTGTTTACTTTAAACAATAAATCGTACCATTTTCGAGAACCAATAATGATTTTAAAATCGATGGTGTTTTGAAATCACCGTGATATCAAGTCGCGTGATTACAGAACAGGCCCGTATTTAATTTTCGACAAAGGAAATTTCCTTTACCAGAAATGTGGTTTGTAGTTGTCTAAAATATCGGGCCTGGGGAAAGAATTGTTGCTTTCACTCCTGTCCTGTATTTTACAAATCTCACCATTATTGCGGAATTTTGACTCCTGGTATTTTGCTGAAATTTTGTAAATATCGGAACTTCACTAATTTACTCAAGTTTTAAAATCTTTTAAGTAATGAAATTTCGTATTATTTTATTGTAGAACTTAGTCATAAATTATGGAAATTTTAAATTACATTTCAAACGAGCAATTCAAGATATTTGACCTGTTATAACATTGAAAAAGATCCATGATGTAGAGTATATACGATTGTGACTATCCACATTTGTACTTGTTTAAAATACTTTTCAGTATTATTGATACATGTATTTTATTTTCTGTTAAAACTAGCATATTTTCTAAGTAAATAAATGTTTTCAAACATTCCAAGTTTAATTAAAATCTGAAATGTTGTCACCAAACTCTTTTTTTTTGTTTTTATTACTCGGCCTGTTGGGACTTCTAATAGTTTTGTTTTGACTATTGAGTTCGAGATGGTTTGTTTAAGGCTGGCCACAGGTTGGTGGACGATATCGTTTCGAAAGCTACCAAGCAATCTCATCGGCAACTTGAGCAAATACCCCGTCAATAATTGGCACAATATAAGAGCAGCTCAATATAAATTAATTGAGAACTGCTTACAAAAAGTGTCGTATCTCAAAACATTGCAGACAGTATTTGTCAACATCATTAATACATCGCCCACAATTTTCAAAATACCAACAACTTTAATTTGGTCGGCTACAATGGATTTTGGTCGGTTTTAGGGGAAATTTTGGTCGGAAAAAAATTTCTCGTTTGGCAACACTGGAGATGAACATAACATACAACAAAGATTGGTTTGTAAATACAACCATACCAAGTAGCATCCAATGGATCCTCTCATTGGGACCTAAACATTCATTGCCTAACACACACTCATCATTCCCCCTATACAAATGCATTGCAGAGGGAGAGGACTGCATCCAAACAATTGAGAGCAGAGAGCAACAAGAAATTGGAAGAGCAAAATTTACAGCACTAATAGAGAACCACTTACACAAAGTAGAGAGGAACCAGAGAGACATGCATACGTTAAATACAGTGGCACAAAGCAGAAAATTTCTAAAAGAACATGACGATATTTTAATACTTAGTGCGGACAAAGGAGGAAAGACGGTTGCAATGACAAAAATGTACTATCAATCTAAAATGAACAACATTGTAATGGATATGTGTACCTATAGGAGATTTACTAGAGACCCGACGACCTGCCTCCAGAATAAAAATAACACATTTGTGGACGCATTATTCAACATGAATATAATTACATTGACAGAAAAGAAGAAATTGGCTAGTAAAACGGCGTTACCATCCAGGATATATGGATTACCGAAAATCCACAAGGACGGATTACCCCTAAGACCGATTTGTTCGTCAGTAAACTCACCATCGCATGGACTTTCCAGATATATAGCTGACATATTGAAAAACTTGACAAAGAACTCACAATATAATGTTAGAGATGCCATAGATTTTAAATCAAAACTGAACGACATACGAATAGAAGAAGATGAAATACTTATATCTTTCGACGTGGTTTCCTTATTTCCTAGTATTCCAATAAACCTAGCATTAAGGATAATAGAAAGTAAATGGCACGAAATGGAAAAATACACAACAATACCAAAGGCCTTATTTATGAAAATATTGACATTCTGCATTAAGGACTCAAGATATTTCAAATACCAAGATAAGATATATGGACAATTAAAAGGTATGCCAATGGGATCACCGGCCTCCCCAGTGGTATCTGACATTGTCATGGAAGAATTGCTAGACGTCTCGATACAGAAAATGAATCCGAAACCAAACATTTTGACTAAATACGTGGACGATATCTTCGCAGTAATTAATAAAAAGGATATTGACAATACACTACAAATTCTTAACTCATATCACAGACATATTCAATTCACGAAGGAAGAGGAACATGACAATAAATTACCCTACTTGGACTCAGTGGTGATAAGACATGGAAACAATCTGATTACAAATTGGTATCAAAAATCAACGGCTACTGGACGACTTATTAATTATAACTCCAAACACCCTAGAAGGACAATTATTAACACAGCGAAAAATTTTATATCAAGAGTACTTATGATAAGCGATAAACAATTTCACGATGACAATAAACAGAAAATAATAAATATTTTAAGTACGAATGACTTCCCGATGACAACGATAAAGGATCTAATAAACCGGATTATACACAAAAAAGATAAGGATAAAGCAGAATCAACCCAAGCAAAGATATGCAAACCTATGACATTCATTCCAGGACTATAGGAGAGATTTAAACATTCGGACATATATAATAAGGATAAAATTGAACTTGCATTTAAGACACATAATACAATAAATCAATTATTTAGTAGGACAAAATCTAAAGTGATGAAAGAGGACAAATCCAATATAGTATACCAAATAAAATGTAATGGGGACGACACCGACATATGCCAAAAGGTATATGTCGGTACAACAAAGACTAAGTTAAAAACTAGACTTTCATCACATAAATCTGAACACAAAGCCATTGACAAACCTCTAGAACAAAAAACAGCACTCGCGGCCCACTGTACATTGACTGGACATACACCAAACTTTGACGGCGTAAATGTATTAGTGGAAGAGAGAAATCATTTCAGACGTTATACACTAGAGATGCTCTACATAACTGACGTTCCTGCAGATAAGAGACTAAATTACAAAACCGACACTGACAAATGTTCTCAAATGTATAGACATATAGTAAACAAGCACGGACAACATAAAGCTTAGTTGACGAATAACTTCCCAGAAGACAGCCGCGCTTTTTAATTTGTGATCATTTTTATGTAAATATCAATGTTTTGTATTCGTGTTAACAACAAATGTAATTTGTGTGTATATTTTTAATAGATCCCTGAAGATGACTAAAGATTTTAGTCGAAATATTGGATAAAAAAAAAAATAAATTAAAAATCGAAAATTAACGAGTTTTAATTTCCAACAAAGGACCTTAAGCCGAACTATCCGAAAATCAAATTACTGCAAAATTTTAAAACTAGAGAAGTAAACATTTTTTCGCACCCCTTGATTTAATAAAAATTACGTAGTCCACTATGTTAATAAATAAATTTTTCAGGGCATAATAATTCATGACCCTATGGTCCTCTGAGGAATAAATAATATAATAATATTTCCGTGAAGCAAGCAAGTGAGACTGTCCAGTGTTTACGCAATCTGTAGAGAATGTCATGTTATATGAAAAGTGTGAGTTTTGTTCATGGTTTTTTGGAGCCTTAAAAATCGAATGGAAAATGAGATTCTGTTATGCAATAATTAATCGGGATCGATTTATTTTTGCTGCACGGTTTTTATTGGTAAATTTTAGATAATTTTTGTCTTTTGAATACGAAAATAATGAAATATTTTCTGGCGTTCCTCTACTTTGTAAAATATTATGCATTTATTCATGTCCATAAATCGAAAAAGACGTACCGATTTCTTTCAAAAATAAATTAAAAGACAGAAAACGAAAAAGGCACTGCATTCTATTTTATCTATTTTCAATTATCTAAGTAAGGACGAAATATGCTATTTTAAGACGAAAGTTTAATAATTTCTAAATAAAAAATTTATTAAATAGCAAAAATGGTTCCACTTTACACACTTGTTGTAAAATCAGACTAATAGTTAATCTAATCCGAAAAAATCGCTCAATGCATTATATAGTAATATCCAATTTAGCAAATCTACCTAATATCTCTCTTGACGTTGACATTCTAATATTTTCGCATAAGTCAAGGCTATGGGTCTGAAATTTTGCAAGCGTTATTTGTTAACCAGTACTTCTAAAACATGTAATATTGATATATCGGATCCTCCCGATATAGGCTGTATTCATTTGTATTCACATCTGTCCAAAATTATTACATTTTGTAGATACTGTTTAAAAATATATCGTGCAATATTTCAGCATCATGGCTTTCAAAATCTGTTAAAATTGAAAAAATTTTAAAATTTTGCTATAACTTTTTACTTTATTCAGGGACCTTCTTTGAATGTCATTTTATTTCACTTTGTTCATAACAAATCTGACTTTATGATAAAATTGCACAAAAAATTAACTATTTGCCGTTTTCATTGCTTTTATAATTGGTATATTAAAAATTATTAAACCTTCTTTTAAAAATAGAATTTTTCGATGCATATATAGTTGTTAGATATGTTCGAAAATATAAAGCATAGCAAATATTTTATTACAATTCTTTAGAACAGAGTCCGACAAATGCTTCACGTGTTAAACAATACGGAGCAACCCCCTTTTTCGATAAAGTTTTATATCGGGGACCAGGGTTATTTTGAAGAAACCATTTTATAGGCTGAGAACTCAATTATAGTATGTATCTAAAGTGACTCAATGAAGATGTACAGCAAAATAACCTCTTTTGTCGCCCTCCGTTATTATGATTGACTTATTGTCGCAAATAATTTGTTTATGTTTTTCAGTACATAATATTGACATAATACGTGCACATTTCTTGTTGTTTATTGTTAAGTTTTACTTTTATAGAAAAGCCATGTCTAATTTAGGAGATTTTGTTAACTTATAATTCTTACAGTGCTGATGGGCATTATGAAGTCACTCTGATGACAAAAGCTACAGTCCATAGCAATGGATTGGTTATATGGCAACCACCTGCCGTCTATAAATCATCTTGTTCAATTGACGTTGAATATTTTCCCTATGACGTACAGACGTGCATCTTAAAATTAGGCAGTTGGACATATGATGGTTTTAAGGTGCTCACATTTTTATTCTTATTACGTATTAATACATATATACTCGTACATTATTGCTATAACTCAATGTCGATAAGCCAAATTTTAAACGAATAACGAATTTAACTTATTTATATATGCATAATTAAATTAAAGAACATACATAAATATAATAAATAGAAGTGACATTTAAATCGAATGAGAAATGTTGATTTAATCTTTGCCCTATGCTTAATTTGTCTGGACAATCGGAATGAATGTTCTTTTAGACATTTAACCTGTTTTAGATTAAAAAACTAACTTCGAATTTCCGACTAGATGCCAAATATAAATTTTGTAGATATTTGATAAGTGGAACAATGTGTAATATTTACAGTTTTATATTAATAAAAAATTCGAAAAATTCAATTTGGAAATAATTTGCATATTTACGATTTTTTATATACTTATATGATTTTTAATATTTATCGAGATTGTTGATATTATTTGTAAAGTTTTTTAATTTACAAGCTAATTCAAGCATAATAATTCAAAAAATGTAAAGTATACTTAGATTTTTCAGACCAACACAGAACACAATTGTCAACTCCGGCCAAAAATTAATAACGCTGAACAATGCCAGTATGTAATATGTTGATGAAGTTAAATTGTAACACTAACTATAGTCTTTATATATCATCGTTTTTACGTGGGTGTGACTTGCACATAATGTTAATGTTCATTGTATTAAAAAAGTTTACATAAAGAGAAACTTCATAATATGAACGAAAAAGGTTTGAAGACATTATAGATTAGCTAAAAAATAATCACTGGAATATGATTTAAAAAATATGTCTTAGATCTTTGAAATAAAATACAGGTGTTGTATGTACTTATACAATGTACATTGTACATATATAATTTAAATGAAAATCACGTTATTAACGATGTAACTTATATTTCCATTCCATATTCTATCATCCATCAATACAACCCGCTCTTCTTTTATTTTAACACGCTCCAGAATTAAAAAGTGATTAAATTTAGGACTTTTTTTACACACTTTTCCACAACAATTATGTATTTATAACTTCAACTTACGTATTTATAGTCCATCCAGCTCTTTAAAAGCACATGCAGAATTGGCTTTAGCAGCAGCACGCTACTACACTGAAAGCGCCAAAAGATGACAGACAATGATGAACTAACTAGTAGCTCGACAACAGCGGCTGTTTTTTCAAAGAATTGACAAGTCTATAAACAGTAAAGAAAACAAAGATAACACAAAGCTGCAATATTCTATCGCAATACATTAAAAAGGAACGTTCTGTGATATTAGATGTTAAGTTTAAATTTATTTACACTGAGTGATTACACTATGCAACAAAATTGTTGTCCAAGGGATGTGGATAACAGTTTCTGGTGCAATTAGGTGTCACAAACACAAAAAAATATTAAAAAAATTTTTTGTGGTAAATTCTTTTTTTTTAATTTTTTTTTTAAATTCCAGCTTTCATGGAAAGTACATTCAGTATTTGGACCATAATAACATAATCAAGTATAAGCCTGATTGAGCCGTGTTATGCATCAAATTAAAGGGAATTATGAGCGCTACATATGCTGCAAATATCGCTTTCACGTAGAATCGTTGGTTTAGTAACAGTCTTCAACTGCTTTTTCCTGGTACAAAAAAAAACATAAAAAATAGAAAAAAATCGAAATTATAAATTATTTTATTTATTTTATCACATTTTTAAAAGCCATGCAAACGAAGAAAACGCTGTCTACTTGAAAAAATCTATGGATAGATGTAAAAGTTATGAGCCATTTTGTAAATGTTAGGGAAATTCAAAAAATCTTGTTTAATTTTTTTTCGTTTTTAAATGATGTTTTTGCTTATATTGAATTCGACATATGTGTGAGAGACATATAAGAGACATTGCACTTGCATTTTGTTTTATCAGGATTGATTTCAGACATTATAAAATTATAGAGAGGACGAGGTTTTATGGCCGTTCGTAACCCTCCATAAAACATGATATGCAATGTGAGAGCTATATTGGATGAGATCCGCTCAGATAAAGGGTCATTCAACAATATTTGTGGTTTTTTATTTATGAGGTTTCCATTCAGTTACGCCTTTTAGTGTCCATGCCTCTAAAAGGCGTAACTGAATCCCAGTCGTATATACAGGTAGTAAAATTATATGTACGCAATACAAAGTAGTACGTGGCAGTCTTGAAAGTATTGGGTGTCTACTTTCGAAGCAAACTATATGTCAGCTACAGGTACTGCAACTTATGAACCTTAAAACCGGAATTTATGAATGAAATTTCTTATTAATAAATTAGTGTAATTCAGCGCCTTAAAGAGGTAAGTCGCTTTTCTGAAAAATATTACAAAGTTATATTTCGAAGTATGAGTAAAAGGCAAAGAACTTTTCAATGTGTAAATGATCCCGACAATTTCTGCGGAAAATATGTAATTAAAAATATCGACGTGCGTTTAGTAAAATAATAGAAGAAATATATGTGTAATATTTTGGTATACGAGTTAAAAATATGAACGAACCGTTGACACCTAGTATTTTGTGTAATTCGTGCCATGTAAATCGTACTCGATGGACTAGTGGAAGAATGCGTTAAGTACTTTACAATTAATGTATTACAATGTTTTGTGGAATAAAACGTTATAATTTTAGACTTCACGTGCAATTTGGAATGCCAATGATTTGGAGACAACCATTCATTCACGATACGGACTGCTATTTTTGTTTAAGTTAATAGATTAGAGTAGGAAGTGTCCAAGTATAACGATTTGAGTTTGAGTCAGAAGTCATCGCTTTTAACTCAGTTTCAACTCATTGATCTAGTGAGAGATTTGGAACTGACCAAAGATAAGGCAGAACTACTTGCATCTGTGATGAAAACGTAAAATATTATGGCCCCAGATGTTGACATATCATATTATAGAGTCCGTGATATACCTTACAAACAATTTTATACAACTGTGGATAACAGATGCTTTTGCAAGGCCATTCCCGGATTGTTCGAGGAACTTAATCAAACATACAATTCAAAGGAATGGCGGTTACTTGTTGACAGCAGTAAAGAAAGTTTGAAAGCAGTACTTTTACACAACGGAAATCAGGAACCGTCGATTCCCAATGCTCATGCTGTCAACAGTAAGGAATCATACGAAACAATGGCTAAATTGATAAAATACATAATATATGAACATGACTGGAAAATTGCCTCTGGGATAGCCGATACTGCACCACTGCATATTAAAAATTTTGTAAAAGCCTTAAGGAAAGATGGCAATTCACTCTCATATTTAAAAAGTTTATTTAAAAGTCTTTCTTTTCAAAAAATCGAAGAAGGAGTTTTTGATGGGCCCAAAATAAGGAAACTGATGAAAGATGTGAATTTCGAATCATATTTGACGTCGGATGAAATAGCATGGGTGTCCATTAAGCTTGTAGTTTCAAATTTTCTTGGATCCAATAAAAGCCTGCAATATGAAACAATGGTTAATGATTTGTTAAAAAATTATGAAAAAATTGGTTAGAAATATATTTTTTTATATTTATGTATATAACACATATGTCTGTATTCTTCCAACTTATTTTTCGCTTTATGTGTTCCAACAGTTGTAAATATGTCCCTCAAAATTCATTTCTTGCATTCTCATTTAAACTTTTTCCCCGAGAATCTTGGCGACGTAAGTGATGAACATGGCGAAAGGTTTCACCAAGAATTGAAGTCCATCGAGCGGCGTTACCAAGGACAATGGGATGAAAGAATGATGGGAGATTAAATTTGGTTCCTCATTAGAGAAACTGATTCCGAAGTCTACAAACGTCAACAATGGACTCACAATTACTTCTAATGAAACATGTTCATGTAAATAAACTCAAATGTACATAATATAAATAAAAGTAATAAATAAAATCGCTATTTAAACAAAAATTAAAAAAAAAAGATTTTTTGGAATTCTCTCACCTCTACCAAAAGGGCTATAATTTCTACATTTATACATTTATGTTTTCAAATAGGCAGTATTTTCTTCGCTAGGATGCAAACTTTTAAACAATAAAATAAAATATTTTTTTTCGATTTTTTTCTCTATTTTTTTGTGTTTTGGGCACAGGATTTTTTTTTTTTTTTTTAAAAAATCTACTTTTTCCTATTTGTTCAATGACTGTTACTAAACCACTGTTTCTAAGTGAAAGAGATATTTCCAACATTTGTAGCCCACATTAATAGCTTCAATTTAACGTATAAGTCGACCTGATCGGGCATATACTCCAATTATAGTGCAAATACTAAGGGTACCTTCGACGATAATAGTATTTTTAATAAAAAAATTTAAAAAAAAATGTATCCGTAAAAAATTTTTGGTTTTGATTTTATATAACAGTATGCCACAATCTATACAAAAAAATAATTTTTAGGTCTAGGACACAAAAAAATTTTTTTTTTTTTGTTGCGTAGTGTTATTTACCATATTTTTTAATTTTGTCGTGTAGTTCCTATTTTTATAATAATAATACCCAATTAATGTAAAATGTATCGTAAGTCTAAAAGCAATACTAGCGAATAAGAAAAATTTAATAACATTAAAACCATTTAGACAGAAACTTCAATAAAAACTTTCTCCTGATGATGTTGGAAAAAACAACCAACGAAACGTTGAGAGCAAAAAATTAAACGGATTAGTTTTATTTAACAACAAATTCTGACCTCAGTAGCCCATACAAACATAAATTAAAGGAAACCCATTTTATTTTAAGACAAATCAAATCTTAATTAAAAAAATCGGAGGGAAACATTCGAATGAGAATTCCTGTTAATAAACAAGTAAGAAATTTCAGTGTTTCCCTCACTTTGTGAGCAATGTAAATACTCACTGCTATATGTACCTGTCTCTCTTTCCCATTTTTAACGGGACTGTAGAAATTTTGAAAAATTTACACTGTGCAAAAATGTTGATATAAGCGGTTAACTTTTTGTACAAAATGGTACGTTTGTGTTTGTACAAAATGGTACGCCCAAATGGGCGTGATAATAACCCCATTTTTCGACAGTCTGTAGGTACTATAAAAACATTACACTGTACACAATATCAAGTATTGCAATTGTATTAAAATTATAAGCTGTTAACTTTTGATGCAAATTAGTCCATTGGTGTGGAAGGTACTAAAAGGTATGTACCAATAACGCCCACTTTCCATTGGACTCTAGGTACTATAAATCCATTATACTGTACACAATTTTAACTATTTGTATGAAGTGATATTAAAGCTAAAACCAGTTACATTTTGGTGCAAAATGATCCCTTTGTGTGGGAGGTACAAAGAGGGCAACTTCGGCCATTTTTCTTGAGATGATAGCGACTAATAGACTAATACTATGTGTAGAAATTTAGATGATTCGAATAAGTAGTATATAAGTTATTCATGAATCAATAGTTCACTAAAAGTTAACCCTTTGTGGGGGAGCTACTTGTAGGAGCAGACAATATGGCCCATATTCATATTTATTCAGAATTAGAAAAAATATGACCACACAGTTTGAAGTCAATCGGGTACTCCTTTCGAGAGTTCTCGTACGCAACACCGTATCACTAAAGTGAGGGTAAAAATATTGCATTTTTTGTACTATAAGGGTCTGTAAAACAGGTACATAGATTTATAAATATGTTTGTCGAGAAATTTATTTAAAAACTTTGATTTAGAAATTGTTCCCCCATTGATTTTTTGCACAGAATATGCATCACAAAAACAAAACAGTAATTGGATTTTTGTGGGTTCAATATCTGTAAAAGTTTAGCGTCTCAATGTATAGTAGTAGTTGTTTCGAAAGCTTCGAGTTTAAATGTAATCGTTCGAGATACTGAATAACTATATGTGTGCTTGTTCTGCATTTACAAGATAGTGTAGGGTATCATATATACCGACTTTATTTAGCCTTTCCTTGCTGGTTAAATATGGTATTGAAGCCAAATCCAAAATGGCTAGCCCTGCAATCATGAACTTGGGAACGAGGATAGCCCTGCAATATTTTACGAAATTCTTACATTTAGTCACAGTGAGTGAAAAGGAGAAAAATAGGGTATCATTTATACTTTCACGTTGATCATCATCAAATTAAAGTAAGTGATCTAGCAAATGACTAGAGTTAGGACCGTGGATTTTTAGAACGGACACTGAAAAAATGTTCGGTAAAAAAAAGAATTTTTTTTTAGGACCGTAGATTTTTAGGACGAACACTGAAAAAATGTTCGGTAAAAAAAATTTTTTTTAAAAAAAAAAATTTTTTTTAAAAAAAAAAAAATTTTTTTAAAAAAAAAATTTTTTTTTAAGAACTAAGAACTCTGTTGACGCGGTTAAGTTGGATCTTAACAGATACCAAAAAATCCCACAATATCCAAATTCCGTTCAGAATTTATTTCATTCCGTAATAACAATTCCAAACGTATTAAAACTGCGCAAAAAATTACATACTTTTAAAAACATTTTTTTAATGATTAATCGAGATTTTACGCTATTTTAAATAGATTGAGTTACATTAATTAACTATTTTTTGGACAAATTTTGCGTGTTGCAGAAATCCCTGCCATCAGGATTTTAATAGTGGTGTTTGGTACTTTATTGGAGCACGTGACACACATTCTGTCAAATAAGTGACATAATTTGCTTCTCTTTTTGTGCCTTTTAGCGTCCTTGTAACTAAGGCCGAATATCTTTCGTTTGGATGTACTTCCGGGCAGTTAGGTGGATTAGCCTCCCTTGCTACAAACATTAGAGTAGTGGTACCATTCAGTAGACCTTTTGCTGTAAATACAAGACGAGATATTCGGCTAGGAAAATGAAGAAACGCGGTATTTTCTTATAAATGGAAGTAACCCTTTGGTAGGCATTCTTTGAGATACCCTTCAGTATTTATGGCTCCCATGGCTAGGTTGTGCGCTCCTTATTTGCGATATTTTTTATACCTCACGATTTAAAGAAAATTCGTGTCTAGTACCGATTTTCTGTAACGCGTGAGGTATACAGAACATCTGTCATACTTTGACGGAAAATTCCTTTGCCATTTTCGAACTCTAAGTATTGCTTCATAATTCTTATTTTAACTTCTACCTCGCACCATTTGCACTTGTACGTCGTCTCCTTTTTCAATAATTTGCAAAAGTCTCGGAGCAATTTGTCATATGTGCTTCATATGTGATTCGTTTCATCCCGAACGAACCAACTTGGGCACCCTATAAAATCTAAACCGTTATGAATTTGGATAATCGGACAGAGGTAATAAGTCTACATGATCTACTAGTACATGCGTGTATTTCATTTAAATCGAAAGGGTCAAATATTTAAATTATAATTTTTGGGTCGTTTTATTTTGGAATTACCCAATACTTATGTTCTAAAGTAATTTACCTAATCATCATTTCTGAAAATTCATGTCATCTTCTTCAGTAACTTGGTCTGTGCGTTTGGCAAACCCACGATGCAGCTAATAAATACAAAGCAATACACTGAAAGTGCAGCAATGTAAGCATTATTTTTATTTTATATTTCCCAATACAAGTCACAATTATCAACGAACATTAGAATTGGCTGCACCCGTCTGTTTAAGATAGTGAGGGAGGTTTAATAATTTCTGGTGTTAACTCCTCCCCATTCAAGTCTAAACGTCCTCGTTTTGTTAGGGTCACTATAGACAACACCGTTTATTCCAAACTGTTTCTTTTTCCAATAAAGTTTTTGTTATTTCGTACAATGATCGGAAACTCCAATTCGCAACCAATGTTATTTGGTTATCCGAATTTATTCGATTAATAAATTTAGTGGGCCTTATTCATAAAAAGTTAAAGAAGGTTTGAGGAACGCTTTAGCAGTGTTAAAGCGTTCTTCAAACCTTCATTAAATTTTTATGAATAAGGGAATTAGCGTCCTTGTAACTAAGGCCGAATATCTTTCGTTTGGATGTACTTCCGGGCAGTTAGGTGGATTAGCCTCCCTTGCTACAAACATTAGAGTAGTGGTACCATTCAGTAGACCTTTTGCTGTAAATACAAGACGATATATTCGGCTAGGAAAATGAAGAAACGCGGTATTTTCTTATAAATGGAAGTAACCCTTTGGTAGGCATTCTTTGAGATACCCTTCAGTATTTATGGCTCCCATGGCTAGGTTGTGCGCTCCTTATTTGCGATATTTTTTATACCTCACGATTTACAGAAAATTCGTGTCTAGTACCGATTTTCTGTAACGCGTGAGGTATACAGAACATCTGTCATACTTTGACGGAAAATTCCTTTGCCATTTTCGAACTCTAAGTATTGCTTCATAATTCTTATTTTAACTTCTACCTCGCACCATTTGCACTTGTACGTCGTCTCCTTTTTCAATAATTTGCAAAAGTCTCGGAGCAATTTGTCATATGTGCTTCATATGTGATTCGTTTCATCCCGAACGAACCAACTTGGGCACCCTATAAAATCTAAACCGTTATGAATTTGGATAATCGGACAGAGGTAATAAGTCTGCATGATCTACTAGTACATGCGTGTATTTCATTTAAATCGAAAGGGTCAAATATTTAAATTATAATTTTTGGGTCGTTTTATTTTGGAATTACCCAATACTTATGTTCTAAAGTAATTTACCTAATCATCATTTCTGAAAATTCATGTCATCTTCTTCAGTAACTTGGTCTGTGCGTTTGGCAAACCCACGATGCAGCTAATAAATACAAAGCAATACACTGAAAGTGCAGCAATGTAAGCATTATTTTTATTTTATATTTCCCAATACAAGTCACAATTATCAACGAACATTAGAATTGGCTGCACCCGTCTGTTTAAGATAGTGAGGGAGGTTTAATAATTTCTGGTGTTAACTCCTCCCCATTCAAGTCTAAACGTCCTCGTTTTGTTAGGGTCACTATAGACAACATCGTTTATTCCAAACTGTTTCTTTTTCCAATAAAGTTTTTGTTATTTCGTACAATGATCGGAAACTCCAATTCGCAACCAATGTTATTTAGTTATCCGAATTTATTCGATTAATAAATTTAGTGGGCCTTATTCATAAAAAGTTAAAGAAGGTTTGAGGAACGCTTTAGCAGTGTTAAAGCGTTCTTCAAACCTTCATTAAATTTTTATGAATAAGGGCTAGTGTTGTTAAAATGAGTTTGTTTAATGGATAGAAATGCAAAGTTTTTTTAAAGGAAGAAGATGGTAATCTTCAATAAGCATATATTTCAAATTTATAATGCCATATGGACATCTCTATTAGCCAGCCAAAAATTATATTGACTTCTATTATTGGGCCTTTAATAATTTTTTTTCTACAAATCATTAGAGGTGTCCAACAATTAGATCGAAATACTTTAAAGAATCAAAGGTATTACATACAGTATTATTTATTTTCCATGGACGAGTGGAGTAAAACAAGAAGTGTGTGAGGTCTTAAAAAAAATTTTATTTACAGGACATATGTACGTCATTAGATGTGGAATATGACAGTCTCATGGAACCGGCTGATTCATTGGTGCAGATCTTCTACTTCACAACACGTCACAAGAAATAGGTATCATGGTCAAATCGCACCATCTTGGGGGCAATTCCGGCAATATATATATATCGTGTCGTTCGATGAGTGCCGTCCTCCTGTAAGTGGCGCCCACGTCCATATAGTAATTGGGCCTTCAAATTAGTACCATTGATCTGTAGCGCTCACACACGTCCACTTTTGTGGGCGATCCTATGATGTGTCCCTCAAGAGAGGGGAAAAAACCTTAAATCGCGACTGCTCGTATTTGATGTATGCATATGTAGACGTCGCCTTCTACATATATGGGAGAAATCGGCGATCGTTTATATTTCGAATATATTGCAAGTGAGGAAGAATGTGGCTCTTATAATGCATGTCTGTGATTTATAGTGATGTAGTTACAGTAATGAAGGGGATGATCATGTTAGTCAGTTCTGTGAAGAGATTTATGCTAACAGTATTCAAGGAACCGACCTATAAAAATAATAGTTTTTATAATACAGGTATGTAAAATTATTTCTGGCAATGTGGACTTCTGTTATTCAGAATAATATGTATATCGATGGCCTATATCCATTTGAGGCTATATTAAAAAACTCAATTTTTCAGGAGAGCAAAAAAACTGTTTTATTGACACATTATTTGAGCTTCAGCGAACTTTTGTTCTACGATATGTTGTACATATTGCTACTATGTGCTACAAACAAAATATCCCATTTTAGTTTTCTACCTTTTCTGCGTTGCCCACATCATGTGCTTTTAAAGAAATTGCATTTCGGGATTTTTGCAATGTTTTTGCAACATTTTAATGTAACTTGTACAAAGTGTTTTCTACCTTTTCTGCGTTATGCACTTCATGTTATTTTAAAGAATTGCATTTCGCGATTTTTGCAATGTTTTTGCAACTATTTTAATGTAACTTGTACAAAGTGTTTTCTACCTTTTCTGCGTTATGCACTTCATGTTATTTTAAAAAATTGCATTTCGCGACTTTCTGAAATATTTTTGCAAATTTGTTAATGTAGTTTGAACATAGTGTTTTCTACCTTTTCTGCGATACCCATATCAATGTAAATAGTTTAGACGTTATGTAGATATCACACATAACTAGTTTTTCTCATATGTGCATTGAAAATGCATTCAATGTTAAAACGTTTTGAATAAAACCCGCAATTCATAATAAAAATATTACTCTAAGTATTTTTCGATTTAAATATTTATAGCGCATTTCAGGTGATCTATATATATAAAAATGGAAAAATGTTTGTATGTATGTATGTATGTATGTATGTGTTTTATAGACGCTTAAACTACTGGACCGATTTTAAAATTTTTTCTTTTGTTTGAAAGCTATTTTGTCTGAGATGGTTTTGGAAAAAAAATGTTTGCAAAAGTGGCCGGGGAAAATGTGGGCGTGCCAAATCGTTTGTTTGTCTGTCTGTTTATGTGTTTGTTCCAGCATAACGCCTAAACTACTGGGGCAACGAAGTGGACCGGGTCCAGCTAGTATTATATATTTTAGGATTCTGCAGTCAAAAGCATCAAATTTTCGGTATAAAGACGTCATTGCTTTCAACTATTTTGCAATAAACCTTATGAAGTAAAGTTCACTCTTCACAGTAGGCATCTTAAACTTCGCTTAAGAAGGTTTGAGGGTTACACGGGCTTGCAAGATACATCAAATTTTAAATTTTCTTTCGCGGTTTTCTCTAAAAGTATGTATTTTGCAAAAATTTTGAATACAGAATTGTAATCATGCAATTTGGAAATCAAATAAAAAATTAAAGTATAGCCTAATTTTTTCTTCGTAAAAATACACAAAACAACATAGCAAAAAAAGAAAAACGTTAAAAAAGGCGTGTTAGGATATTTTTTTTAATCTACACGGAGAAAAATCCTCACTTTTGATATGTTTGAATTGAAAGAAAATATACTTGGAAACGAATTTTTTAAATATTATATATTTGTTTGAAACGCATATATTAATATATTAGAACATAATTTATTTGCAAACTGACTTTCAGAAATAAAATATGTGTTTACACAAAAACAAAATTATTGTTTAAGAAGCTTTCTATATATATTTTATTTAAAAAGATTTTTAAAACTTTGCTGACTTATTCGAATTTTAGTTAGTTTTTCATAGTTTTCGTGTTAAACTTTATAGTCAAAAATTTCATTTAATTTATAAATATTCCAATTCATCACTTTTTGTCAATCCATCAATGCAATTTATATTTACGAAAGATTATACGATTAAGTTTTAATTAAATTTTACAAACATATACAATTTATAAAAAAATTTTCTTTGAACATCTGAAAAACAGAAAACTTGCCTTTAAGTTAAGGCATTGATATGTACAATGCCAAAATAAATAAATACAAATTAATCTTTGTTTCGGAAATACTAGTTCCAAATAAAAAAATATTTGAATGAGAACATATTTTTGTTAAGAACATATAATAACATATATCCTCCCAAACATATAATATTTGTGTGTGTCAAATATTATATATTTGTAGTGTACCCTAAACATATGTATATTTCAAGCCGAATATGTTTGGGACAATATACTACAGAAGCGATTTTTTTCAGCGTGTAAAAATTACACCGTAGGTCAATCATGCCATCAAAATCTCATTTTCGAAAATCTAAATATAGCTCCTTTTGGATATAAGCCATCGATATGTATTATATTAACGTTACGAGCTATTCAATTTGATTATGATTTGGTCATTTTGTGTGGGAGGTACAAAAAGAGGCGTGGTGATAACGCCCACTTTTCACAGGACTGTAGGCACTATAACAGCATTACTCTGTACAAAATTTCAAGTATTTGTATGCACTGGTATACTTTTGGTGTAAAACAATCCATTTGTGTGGGTGGTACTAAAAGGGGCTGTACAATAATGCCGATTTATTACTGGACTATAGGCGCTACAAAAACATTATACTGCAAAAAATTTCAGGTATTTTTATGCACTTGTATTAAAGTTATAAGCAGTTCAATTGGGTGATAGCGACGAATTAACTTATAAATACTAAGTGTGGAATTTCAGAAGATTCGAATTAGTAGTATAGAAGTTACTTAAGAATCAATATTTCACAAAATTTTAACCCTTTGTGTGGGAGGTACTAGAAGGAGTGGACCAATATGGCCCATCTTCAAACTTAGCCGGAGACAGAATAAAATATTACGGCATACCAAATTTTAAGTCAAACGGTTACTCCTTTCGAGAGCTATCGTGCGCACCAGCCAGTAGACAGGCAGACGGACGGACATTGTTAATTCGACTTAAAATTACTCAAAACGAATATCCGCCGAACATACATAAGGTCTTATGTCACTCCTTCGATATGTTACACTTTTGGCCCGTAGCAAATGATATATACCCTCTTATCCTAAAGTGAGGGTATAATGAATAGTTTGGCAGTACATGTGTCGTAGAAGAGTGACCAATTTTACCAAATATCTCAACGTAAGTAACACGTGGAAGATGGAAATATACTCTTATTTTACAAAGCTTTTTTTATTGTGATATGATGTTTTCTGTTTGATTTGACTTCAGAAACATATTAATTATTTTAATTTGGTCTTAATAAATACAACTAAAAATATTGTTATATATATATAAAGACAAAGAGACTATTTTATTTATATTTCAAAATAAAATATTTGTTACCTTTATTTATTCCACTAGGGAACATAGGGCCTCTACAAACGAATTCTAACTTAACTTACCGTTACAGATTACTTCTATTTCGTCAAAAGACTTGATAAATTTCGCCAGTTCTGTATCTATTGTTTTTGCGCCAAGTATTCCTTGGTTTTCTACTTCCTTTGGGGTTCTATTTTAGGGCCGTTCGAGCAATGCTATTGCTCGGCTTTCGATGTGGCCTATCCACCTCCATTTTCTTCTAGTTATTTGCCTTCTTATTGTTGCCTCATTTGTTACATTGGGATTTGCGTTTGGGATTGTATTCATCTATATATATAAAGAAGAATGTGTGTTTGTTTGTTTGTACCGTATAGGCGTCTAAACGGCTGGACCGATCTTGTGAAAATAGGGTACTTGCATTTTCGATATATCAATATATATAGCGTGGCCCCGCCCATATATATGACACACAAAAGAATGAACGATATTGGATAAGTGAGCTTTTCCCAGCCCATACGAAACCAATATTGAAAAAGATATATAGGGTGATCCAAGTAGAGATACTTTTTTCAATAGACTTTTTTTGACACAACGTCTCAGATGGTTTATCCGTTGAGTCCAATTCTCGATGACTCAATTATGTTGACCATAAGTTGAGTGAAGTGCACAAAACACATTACTCACAGAACGTGAATTTTCGTAATAAAGTTGAACGATTTGTAAACGTGGTTCAGGCGTAAGTCTTTCCATGATGAAATGCCAAACAATACTTAACAAAAATAGCATGACAGCATGACACGACTCGCACGTGATCTGTCAAAAAAAGGCTATTGAAAAAAGTATCTCTACTTGGATCACCCTATATATACAGAACCACTTCACCAAATGTTTTAAAATGTTCACCACCCAAATGTTCACCACCCAAAGCAAATTGGGTGACTAGCTCAGTGGGGTTTGTTCCGCATATGTGACAGCATTATTGAAAACGAAATATCTGAAAAATATAGCCACAATTGTCTTAAAATGTAGTATGTGTGTTAAAGAGATATTTAAGACTATAGAAAATTGGCGACATCGGAAAGGTGGACGTGGCATCGCTGACATGGCTCTCTCATTGAATATGAAATGGGTGGAGTACAATTGAACCAATCGTCGTGGAATTTGGTATGGATATATTTGACAGCACTCTGCGTGGCTCAACACAAAATTTGCGATACCGGAGAGGTTGACGTATCCCAGTCCATACAAATCCGTTATTGAAAACGAAATATATGGAGTACCGTTACTCGTATTGTTTTGGAATTTGTCATTTGAAAATATTATGAGTCGCTCAAAAAAAATTGGCGATATTGGATCAGTCGGCGAGGCCCCGCCATTATTATTGAAAACAAAACATTTGGCTAACCATTGCACGAATCATTAAGATTTGGCATTTAAACTGCAGTGATAACTTCAGTTAAACAAAATATTTGTCTAAGTAAGCATGCATGAACAGCGGGAATACGCATACTTTGAGAAAGTGATTTAGCATAAAATATGCTCGATTGAGGACATATGAGTGGACAGGTTTCAGCTAACCATTTATTTAGACGAATCATATTTTGTATGTTTTGTAGTGCGCGTTGGAATATTGCGGAGGCGTTTTTAACCTTAACGGCAATCTGACGAATTCATATTTGCCATTGTTAATTGCAAATATAGTTCTCTATATGGGATTCGTTTAATGGACTCTGATGGCAACCTCTTTTCAAATGTAAATTTTTGGGTTGTATGAAGTGCCTGCTGTAGGCTCTAAGAGTATCCAGAAACTTCCCTCTAAATCTATTGCCACGTCATATGCATAGGAAAAAACTCTGACACCCACCATCTCCCAAGAAAGTAAATTATTGTTCATGGGGCGGTCCTCTGCTGACAAATCGATGGAGGTCTGTTTACGCTAAGCTAGCTGAAATGCATCTCTTAATGAGAAGGTTATGAATGAACCTTCGTATACTGCTATCAACGGCTGGATTTATGGTACTGAAGGCCCCCTCTATACATATACATACAAAAAATCATTAACATAAAGGGACCCTTCTATAAAGCTGACCAGAACATGCAGGGCGGTTTCGTAAACCTGGCCTTGCTGTAGGTATGCTGTTGAGTGGACAGTAGCCTGCAACATTTTGAAAAGCTTTTTTAAACAATATATGTATTTTTGGAAAATTCGTAAATAACAGTTTTATTTAAGTATACACACATATTTTATTTGAGAATATTAGTTCGCAAATATATTTTGTTGTAATATATTAATATACGCATTCGAAATAAATTTTATTGATTTTCACATAAAATGTATTTGCTCAGAATTATATAATATTTAAAACTTTGTGTTCCAAGTATATTTTCTTTCGATTCAAACATATCGAAAAAAGGTGATTTAGCAACGAGTGTTATATTGAGAGATACACAACTATGGAGATACAATGAGGGATTCATTTCTAATCACACGAATATATCGAGCTATGAGCCCAAATTTATCGCAATCGACAAATAGCCACTTTTGCAGGAGAGTTTTTTGTTGGTTATTTCGAACCACAAGTAACAAAAATGAAATGTTTTGATGTACAAATTGGATAGTCTCTCTATTTATCTAACAGTAAAAAAAATACAACAATTCATACATTTTAAGTAATTTATGGCGCGTACGATAAAATATACATACTGGGTTTTGCATGTGTAGGAAAAACTGTGCCACTTACAATAAATTGTTTTAAAGCTTAAAGCACACAAAATTGTAAGAAAATCACGGTTTATTTCTCTTGTAACTACTTCTATGTATGTATTTGGGTATTTATATCTTTCTCTCGGGACTACTATGATCTGAGTATAGTGTACATGAGTGTAAAGAAGGTGGGTATGTTTTTGTATTATTGATTTTGGCGCTATGTTGTGATTTTGGAGGAGATCCGGCTTGATGTATTAATGAATGCAACCAACATCACAGGCGTTTTCGAAAAGTAACAACAACTATACTTGTCTAGGATATTGGTACCACGTTTTAGTGGTATGGTCCAATATGAATACAATGGGCATTTCCAGCGTTGTGGACGTCAGAAATTTCTTTGGTTTTTCCCTATAACTTTGTTGATATTGATCTTTGGAATGTTATTGTTATTAGCCAATTTGTAATGTCTATTGAGGTTAATAACACTGTGTTTATAGAATTTTTAAAACTTTTTCAGTTTGCATAGAAATCAACAAATGGACAGCGTGACGGACGGCGCAAAAAAACACCATTCTTGAGGTATATTAAGTGATTTAACAATTTCAAGGAAACTTCTTATATAAATAGTACCTAACTTTTTGCTTGCACATACTAGAGGTAATGCTTCTTAAGTATGTATTTACCATTTACTCTAAAAATGTTCAAATTTTAAGATATTTAGATTTTTGTTGAATTCCGGACATGCCGTCCGTTCCGGACTAACAAAATTTATATAGAAAAGGGGTTATTAAAATTTGTCTTTTAATGTCAATATTAAATTTTTTACATAGACAGATCGACAAGGTCTAATGCAATAATTGCATGCCAAGATTGTTTTTTATTTACATAATTCGTAAATGTGGTGCAGAAACTTTCAGTACATTGCTGGTATTGGAAGGCATTTTTTGAGCAGCCCAGGGAAACGCACATACATATATAAAAATGGAAATACATATCGGGAAAATATCTACTATATTATATGTACCGGGACGTCAATGGGAATATGCACGGCAAAAATCACCATTTGTTACATGTTTCAATTGAAATAAAATATATTTAGAACAAATTTTTTTAATATTATACATTTTTGGTCAAATACAATTTATTTCAAAAACAATAAAATTAATTTTTAGCTCATTTCTTAATAAAAGAGTCAGAACAAAATATATTTGCGAACTAATTTTCTCAAATAAAATATATATATTTTTTTCCAATTCGTTACATTTATTATTGAATCTTTCATTATTATACAATGAAAATAACAATAAGAGGACAAATCCTAACCTAAAATACTATTCTCCGGGTTATTACCATTGCGAATAAACCATTGAGACTTTACACCATTTTTTACTTTACCAAAAGGATAACATTTCAAATTTAAGAATTTATAATTTCATTTTTGTTTTTGATTAGTTTTAATTTAAATCACTTCTAAGGCGGTTATGACCTTCAAAATTTAGTAGTTCTCGAGCGAGGATGTTTGGATGATTCCATAGTTTGCCCACGTAACACCGGCAATATTTTTCAATTTCCACTTTTACTGTTGGCATGTTGAAATCCTTATGTTAGAGTTTCTTATATACCATGGTGCACCTGTAATTTAACGAAGAATATTCGATTGTCTTCTTTGTGATTTGCATACATTTGAAGCGCACGCTGTACCCCAGAGCTGGATACCATATGTCCAAATGGGCATCAATACCGTTTGTATAAAAGAACTTTATACTCTTGATCTAAGGCAGATCTTTGGCTGATAAGCCACTGAAGTTGATTAGCTTTGAGTTTTATTTGAGTTACTTTAGAGCCTATGTGGCGCGACCACGTCAAACGCCGATCTAAATTGATTCCAAGATATTTTACATGATCCTTTTGGGGAACCTGTGAATTGAAAATAGAAATTGGAGGACTTGTATCCCTTTGTAGGGTAAAAGTAACATGAGTACACTTTGAGGCATTCACCATTATTCTCCATTTTTTTAACCTTCTAGGATTCGGACATGAGACTGCAGTTGATCGGACGCAACTCAAGTATTTTTGTGAGTACTGACGAAAGCAGTATCGTTCGCAAAAGTAGACGTGTGTGTAAAGTTTGGTTATGGGCATATCTGCCGTAAAAATAAAGTACAGTATAGGGCCAAGAATGCTCCCCTGTGGGACACCGGCATTTATTTTCTTAGGCCAGAAAAAATGCCATTTGATTTAACTTGAAAAGACCGGTTAGTCAAATAACTCCTGAACAGTTTATGCGTGTTGATTGGCAGAAGGTCGCATATTTTGTACAAAAGTCCTTCGTGCCAGACTTTGTCAAATGCTTGGGAAATATCTATGAATAACGCCGAACAGTATTCTTTATTCTCAAAAGCTCTTTTGATGCAGATTACGATACGGTGTACCTGTTCTATAGTCTTATGACTTTTTCTAAAACCAAATTGATGGTCAGGTATAATATTGTGAGAAATTATATGAGGTGTGATTTTCTTCATGAGAATGGACTCAAACATTTTTGAAAGTATCGATAGTAAGCTTATAGGGCGATAGGATTTGACGTTAGTTGAATCTTTGCCTGGTTTCGGTATCGCTACGATTTCTGACCTCTTCCAAGATAGGGGGAAGTAACCTACACGGAGAATTGCATAGAATAAAAATAACCCAATTTTCAAGGCTGAAAAGGAAGTTCTTTAATCATTTTCGCTGTTATACCATCTCCTCCGGGCGATTTTATTTCTAGCTTGATTGTGCCAAGAATTATATCATCTATCACGGGCTGATAGATTGGGCGAGGAATTAAATCATCTATCACGGGCGGATAGATTGGGCGTGGAGTTATGTCGTCTATCACGGGCGGATAGATTGGGAGAGAAGTTATGTCATCTATCACGGGCTGATAGATTGGAAGAGGAATTGAGTCATTTATCCCGGGCGGATAAATTGTGTGAGAAATTGTATCATCTATCACGGGCGGATAGATTGGGCGAGGAATTTTGTCATTTATCACGGGCGGATAGGTTTCAGATGTATCACTGTTGGGTGTAAAAACGGACTCGAGGTAGTTTGCGAATGCATTTACTTTCTCTTCTGAGCTTTTTGCCCAGTTCCCATTTTCAAGGTGAATTGGGGATTCATGCGCAACAGGGCCTCGCATATTTTTTGTGACCTTACAGAGACTATAATCTGTTTTCTAGGTTGGATCCAGAGATTGCAAATATATTTTTAGATCACTTTCCTCGGCTGATTTCAGGGCTGATTTTTTAGTTTATTTCTCAGTGCTAGGGAGCGATATTGTTGCCACTCTCTTCTAACGCTTCTTTTTTTATCGACTAACGCTTGGATGCCTGTTTGGTTATTTGAGTTATCTCTTTTGAATGCGCTTTTTCGAGTAGCCACTTTAACAGCACTGTTTACAACGTCTGTGAATAGGTTTACCGCGGCTTCAGTTTCATCCGTTGTACGTAACGATACACCATCGGATAGGTGTGAGCTAACGTATTTTTTATATTTTAGCCAGTTGGTATACTTATTGGGCAAATTGTCACACCCATTTTTATGATTGTTTTAAAGCAGTGTCAAAATGGTAGGCGAATGATCCGATGATGGATCAAGTTATGGACATAGAGATAATTGTTCACGCCTTATATTTTTTATTATAGCAAAATCAATAAGGTCTGGCGCTTCATTCAGATCTGAGGGCCAATATGTTGGTTGACCGCTCGAAGCTACATCTAGTTTAGCAGATGTTATGGCTTTAAGTAGTTGTCTACCTTTTGGAGTAGTGAGGCGAGATCCCCAAAATGTATGCTTGGCATTGTAGTCACCTGCTACCAAAAACTTTGTGCCAAGAGTGGAGAAGAACTCCATGAATTGATCTTTGTTAATATTGTGCCTAGGGGGACAATATATAGACGATATCACCAGATTTGTGCCTGTGATAGCGATAGAAGTTGCTTGTATATGCTCAGTCCTATATTCGGGCATAGGATAATGTTTGATTTTATTTTGGACAATAAGAACTGTACCACCACAGGCTCTCCCGCTAGGGTGTTTAGTATCGTATGTGGAATAACCACGTATCCTAAAACAATTTCTGGTTGAAAAATGTGTCTCAGAGACAAATAATATATCTATACAGTGGTTTCGGAGGACATTTTCTACCTCATTTTTGTGTTGGCTCAGGCCGTTTGCATTCCAATAACAAATTCTCAGTGGATTTATTTTCTATTAATTTTTCTATTTAGTTTTCGAGATGAAATTGAGGGGGTAACAAATTAACATTTCTTGTCATAGGGGCGTATGATATACATATTTGGATGAATTGTGTTCTTTGGGATTCGGTTTACGTTTGGGTCGCTAGAACTAGCATTTTCCGTAGGAGATACGATCTTAAGCCTGGGAAAGGCGATGGAATATAGCTTGCATTGTTTGTTTTTTTCATGTGCTTATAGACAGGGCAACCCCTGTAGTTTGCTGTATGGTTCTCACCGCAGTTGCTAAATTTTTTACGCCAGTATCTGTTCTTGGATGGGGACAGTCGACGGACTTGTGCACATTTCCACATCTGACACAAACGGCCTGTAATTTACAGTATGCCTTGGTGTGTCCAAATTCTTGACAATTTGTACATTGGGAGGATCGGTTCCTCGACTCGAATTATACGGTTGCACAAATATCTCAGGTCGTAAATAGGATGAGGTGCGCCTTTTTTCTTTATTCGCGTTCAACCAAACGTTAGTTCAATCTTAAACATGGGCTGAAGAATTTTCTTTTTATTTATAATGTTTAGTATGGATTTAACTTCGTAACCCTCTTTAGCAAGTTCATCGATTATTTCAGCTGTTGAAACTGTACACGGAGGAAAATCGCCATTTTTGATATGTTTGAATTCAAGAAAATATATTTGGAACCAAAATTTTTAAATATTATATATTTTAGAACAAATATATTTTATTTGAAAATCAAGAAACTTTGTTTGGAACGCATATATTAATATATTACAACAAAATATATTTGCGAACTTACTGTCACAAATAAAATATGTGCTTACAAACAAACAAAGATGTTGTTTAATAATTTATCCAAATACATTATATTCAAAATAATTTTAAAACTTTGTTGACTTCGGCAATTTTTAATTTTGTTTTTCCTAGATTTTGTGTTATACTTTATAGGTAAAAATGTCGTAAGCAGCATTTTCTTTTGTTTTATAGCACTGATTTTTAATTTATAAATAGTCCAATTGTCAATCCATCAATTTGTCGTTACCCAAGATTATACGATTTAAATTTTAATATTATTTTTCAAACATATAAAATTTCTAAAAAAATAAACTTTAAATTTCTAAAAAAACTGAAGACTTTCCTTTAAATTAAGGCATCAGTACATTGCCAAAATACTTAAATACAAATTAATCATTTTTTTGGAAATATTATTTCCAAATAAAAAAATATTGGGATGAAAACATAATTTTGTTTAGAACAACGTCCTCACAAACAAATTATATTTGTGAGTGTCAAATATTATATATTTGGAGTGTACCCTAAACATATGTATGTTTCCAGCAAAATAGGTTTGGAACAATATACTACAGAAGCGATTTTTTTTCAGCGTGTACTATCAATACCCTTAATTACTACCACAAGACCGTTCGAACTCTTAAGCTGGTAAGTGTAGTAATTCTTTTTTTCTAGATCGAGCAACCCAACCACCTTTCTATAAAACACTTCGGTGTATGTCTGAATTTTAGTTTCGTATACATTGTCTCTACGAAGTGAAGTAACATAGAAGTTTTCTTTGCCTAGTAGCTGGGACAGCTTATTTACCAACGAGTTAGTTGTTTGTTCCCGCAAGAAAAGTGGAGGTGGTTTGGGTTCTCTTGTAGTTTCATTTGTTTCATCATTATTTTCCTCAGAGCCGAGGAGGTCAAATCGGTTCGAACTTACCGCATTCATTCCCTTGGGAACTTTGGGATCTGGTTCCTTATGAGGAGACCTTGCATTTGCATTTCGTTTTGTCACTAACATGTATCTATCTATTCCAGTTTGAATTTTATCATCTTTGCCCATTGTACTGTTTGGATTTGTACCTTTGGGGATTGTTCCTGTTGCTGTGGCAACACTATTCCCATTCGGATAAACTACTGTACTTGAAAGCATACTTTTAGGAATTTCGTTATTTTTCATTGTTAGCATTTCTGTTTGATTTGTTTCACTACTTGACAACTGCGGTGAGAAAGATCGCGCACTGTTTGGGATTTTGGCGGTTAAAAAGAGGCTGTCATCTCTTCTAGGCGTTGTTGTTGCATTACTTTCTGTAGTTGTCACAGAAATGTATGCATTTATCCCATTAATGGCGATTTCTTTTCTGCAAAAAAGTGCAACATTTCCTTTGCCCTTTTCCCGATATCTGGAGTTGTATACCATATTTTGGAATTGTGAAAAAGGAGCTACGTTTATTACGAGGGAATCCATATGTTCCATCCAAAAAGGGCAAATATTTTTCAGAATTTCGAGTCGACGGGCAACATTTTTTCCAGAATCGAAATCACCATAAGACTTAACCGCCTCTCAACGGAGGGAGTGAGAGACATGCTCGGATATTTGTTCTTGTAAATTTCCTTTGTTTATTTATGAACAACCAACACAGCAAGCACTATGATTTTTAACATGATTATTTTTCAAAAAGTTACACTTTAGCAATAAACTTTAACAAAGAATTATAAACAAATCACTTGTTAATAGCGTCCAACTCGCTTTATATGCTTTAGCAGGGTTAATCCCAAAGAAAATATTTTTTTAATAGAATTATTGTGAGAGCCACTATAAACACGTCTGTACGCAACTATGTTGCCAGATGATTTCGGATGATTTGGTGGGCGACTTCAACGGATTCTGACTGGAGACTCCTTCTTGGTATGTTGCTGGGTTTCTCCGAAGTGGTAGGTGTCGACAACATATTATAAAGGCCGACACCTTTTATCCTTCTTACTCATTTTATGATTGTTCTTCTTTCTAAATTTTATTATTGTTCGATAAAAACATGTGTAACCAATAAGTACAAGAAGGTAGGGAAAAATTAAAAAAAAATATTTTGCATATAGACAGAAACGTAAACGATGAATTTTTTAAAGTTCTTTATTTTGATATTAGAAATAATAATCAAACACAAGATTTGGAAATTTCTAATGAAAAATCCCTCAATTCCCAAAAAATACATCAGAAATCCCCAAAAATGGGATTTTTTACTTTTAGTCCTATATCTTCAACATGAAAAGCCGCGCTCGGGATTCTCATTGCAGTCGATTTTGTTACACCCAAAAAAATAAAAAACTAATTTAACAATTTATCTTTCCGATTGGAGAAAATCGATCAAGCTTTTGAAATTTATGTAAAAAAAAGGTCCAAATCGGGGAAGGGTGGCCACCACACCAATTAAAATTATGGCCTCGGATTTTCTCTAAAAGATTCTGTGAAACGTCTCCTTTAAAATGAGTATACACTTGATATACTTTGTGTAACAAACTTTTTCTACAAAACCTAAATACGAATTGGACTTTTTTCGCCAAAAAATTCCAAAAATGACATTTTTTAAAAAATTTGACTTTATAGGGCCATAACTTTCTTATATCTTAACATATCTTATCGATTCTTTTTTCATCATAATTTCATTGGCAATCCACAAAGAAATACGCGAACAAAATCGGTAAACTTTTGACTGAGATATTGGCTAAACTCCAAGGCAAAGTCGGCGAAAAAATGAAAAATTCAAATTTAAAATCCACATATCTCGGAAACTATTCTAGATATCTTCAATCTTTAAAATGTTTATTGTAGGTCTGGCGAAGGAGTATCCACAGCCACTCAAATCGGATACTCCATTCAAAAGTTAGAAGCCTATGAAAGAGGTGGTCAGCTTTAGGGCCCTGTAGCTCCGCCCCTGTATGAGATAGGGGGCCCAAGTTCCGAACTTAAACACTCTAAAATTTCATCGCCATACGATAATTGGTTTTGAAAAGGCAGAATTATGTAAATTCTTTTCCATTTTAGCCAACTGTGCGAGGTAAACTTTGCAAAAATCGGTTCAGCCGTTCAAGAGCAATTAAAAATTTCGTAAAACCAAAAACGATGTTTTTCAATTTCTTTTAAAATATAAAATCCCCATAAAATTTTTGAAACATTTTTTTCAAATAACAAATGTTAGCGAGTTCTTGTTTTACCGTTTACCAACCTTCTAAACCCCAATGGTGGACTTCTGAGCTCACGGCTATGAAAAAGACTTGCAACAAGCTATTCAACAAGGCTAAATCCACAGGGGTCGCTAATGTTTGGGATGCCTATAAAGAGCAACTCAAGATCTATAAGATGGAGCTTAGAAAGGCGCAAAGACGCTCTTGGTATACCTTCTGTGGCGAAGTGGAAAAGGTCTCCGACGCCGCAAGGCTGAGGAAAATATTATCTGCTTCACCCTGTACAGTGGGTTACTTGTAGGATGAGGCAAATAATTGGACTAAAAACAGTGAGCAGTCGCTCAATGTACTGCTCGACACACATTTCCCGGGGAACTCTCTAACAGAACCAGAGGATCAGTAGGACCAACAAGAGTGCGAGTGAACTGCGAGCGTCGCTAGCTTGTTGACTGAGAGATCCAGAATAAGCTGGGCTATTAACAGCTTTGAGCCCTTCAAGTCACCTGGACCAGACGGCATCACTCCAGCAAAAATGCAGAAAATGTTGAAATACATTATCTCCTGGCTGGAGAAAATTGATGTAGGCTGTATCAGGCTATCATACATCCCGAATCGATGGAGGGATACCAAAGTGGTATTCATACCAAAAGCGGGGAAAATATCACACACTAGGCCAAAAGACTTCAGACCAATTAGCCTATCCTCCTTCCTATTGAAAGGTCTGGAAAGACTTTTAGATTATTTCATTAGGGAAAACCTGGATACAAAACTCCTGTCGGTGAACCAACATGCTTACAATAAGGGGAAGTCTACAGAATCAGCCCTGCACGAACTTGTGAGCACTATCGAATCGTCCCTGCATATCAAGGAATTCACCATGGTGGCATTTCTTGACATAGAAGGGGCTTTTAACAACATTCACTCAGATGCAGTGATTGCTTCACTGTCACATCTAAAATTGAACTCTAGTTTGATTAGACTAGCATGTCTTGGGTCCACAACTCTAACAAGGTTTGTAAACAGAGGGACCCCACAAGGAGGAGTACTGTCTCCACTAATTTGGAACCTAGCGGTTAATGAAATCCTGCTAGATCTAGAACGTTGTGGCTGCAAGGTCGTGGCATATGCGGACGACGTTGTAATCGCAGTGAGTGGCAAATTCGAAAACGTCCTCCGCGACATTCTACTGGTGGCTCTGAACAAATTGGCTAGATGGGCCAGAAGCAGCGGTTTGGGCATAAACCCAAACAAGACAGAATTGGTTCTCTTTACTAGGATGAATAAAGTCCCACATGTGGACCCTCCACCTCGGATAAATGGAACAGATCCAGTCTTTTCTGAAAGTGCAAAATGTTTAGGAATAATTCTAGATAAAAAACTGTTATTTAGACTTAACGTATTGGAACGTGTACACACTGAAAAAATATCGCTTCTGTAATATATTGTCCCAAACATATTCGGCTTGAATTATACACATGTTTAGGGTACACTCCAAATATATAATATTTGACATACGCAAATATTATATGTTTGGGAGGATATTGTTCTAAATAAAAATATGTTCCCATTCTAATATTTTTATTTGGAACTAGTATTTTGTATTTTGGCAATGTATCAATGCCTTAACTCAAAGATAAGTTTTCTGTTTTCAGATGTTCAAGAGCATTTTTTTTATAAATTGTATATGTTTGTAAAATTTAGTTAAAACTTAAATCGTATAATATTTTGTAAATATAAATTGAATTGGTGGATTGACAAAAAGTGATGAATTGGAATACTTATAAATTAAAATTTATTGATGTAAAACAGAAGCTAAATGCTGCTAAAGACATTTTAAACCATAATCTAGGAAAAAACTAACTAAAATTCGAAAAAATCTGCAAAGTTTAAAAAATCATTTTTAAATAAAATATATTTAGAAAACATCTTAAACAATAACTTTGTTTGTGGGTGAACAAATATGTATTTTATTTGCGAAAGTCAGTGCGCAAATATATATTGTTGTAATATATTAATATATGCGTTCCAAACAAAGTTTTAGATTTTTAAATAAAATGTGTTTGTTAACAAATATATAATACCTAACAAATTCGTTTCCAAATATATTTCTTTCAATACAAACATATCAAAAATGGCGATTTTCCTCCGTGTAAGGAAGGCCAACGTCGCCTTATATTCCTCCAAAAAGGATGTAGGGTCGCGGTGGGGCCTCTCTCCTAAAATCGTCCACTGGATATATATAGCAGTAGTACATCCTATACTGCTATACGGCATTGTGGTATGGTGGATGGCAACTGACAAACTAACCATCACCAACCTACTAACAAAGGTTCAGAGAACAGCCTGCCTGAGCATAAGCAACCTTAAGGACTACAGCGACCGAGTCTCTACAAGCCCTACTCCATATACTGCCGATTAATATTGTGGCGAGAGAAGTTGCAACCAAAGCGGCAATAAGATTAAACTGCCTATCAATGTGGAGGTACAAAAACTACAGTCACATGAGGATATCAAAGTGTAGTGCTATTGTAACCGACCGAGTGGACTATATACCAACGGTGTACACCTTCGAGAGAAATTACATCACTATGATTCCCGCCAGAGATGAATGGGTTGGAAGAATACCAGGTAATAGAAACCATCTCCACTTTTACACGGATGGTTCGAAGCTTGATGAAAAGGTTGGCTTCAGAGTACACTGTGCAGAGCTTAGATTGGATATAGCTCACAGACTACCAGATACCTGCAGTGTCTATCAAGCAGAAATAATGGCAATATGGGAAGTTGCCAAGTGGCTGAGTCGCAACATAGTAACCAACACTGGCGTTGTTATTTACTCGGACAGCCAGGCTGCCATCAATTCTCTGGAGGCAACATCCCTAAATTCACAAACAGCCCTCGACTGCCGCAGATCTCTTAACGAGATGGCTGAGCAGTTTAATATACACCTCATATGGGTGCCTGGGCATAGGGATATCCCGGGGAACTGCAAAGCCGATGATCTTGCTAGGAAAGGGACGACATTACAAATTCTCGAAGAATTTGCACATATTGGTGCGCCACTATCCACGTGCAAGCTTTGGCTAAGGCAAGCGGCAATCAGGCAGTCCAACGAAAGATGGACAGAAATCGGCACCTGAAGAGTAGCCAGACAAATCTGGCCAAGGTATGACCTGAGAAGATCAAAATATCTCCTCGCACTAGAGAGGCAAAGATTGTCTACGTTAGTATCAGTTCTGACGGGACACTGCTTGATCGGCGAACACGCCAAAAGATTTGGTATTGACTCTAATGACTTCTGCAGAAGCTGTGGATATGAGGAAGAAGTGGAGAGCATTGAGCACTTGCTGTGCGACTGCCCCGCTCTGAGTAAACGACGACTGGACATACTGGGGTCGGCTTTTCTTGGCAGCCTAACAGATATTAGGATACTTTCAGTAAGAATTGAAACTAGTGGGGCAATTACAACGTCAACCACATGCACTTAAAAACTGCATTACGATAGTATTTATTTATTTGGTCACAAATTTAGAGCATACTTACTAGGGCGGGTCGATTTAAAAGTCGCCCATTGCTCAGTGAAAATCGTATTCTAGGGATCAAAATAAGAAACTTTGCCCGAGGAACCATACCTGTAAAACGAATTCTGATGTCCCCACTTTTGACCCGTAGGGAGAAATTTTGAAAAATTCCACTTTGACCCATTTAGAGGGCGCCAAATGTATGACCGGCGTCCAAATGTATAAGGACGTCCAAATGTATGACCGACCCCCACTAACTTTGGAGGGCCGAACTCACCTGGGGGGTTCCCCATACAAACATTTCAAAAAAATCACCATTTTTGGCACTTTACATGACAAAATCAGCGAAATGGCTATGTTTTTTCTTTATTTTTATTTATTTATTTATAATAATATTTATTTATAATAATTTCTATTTTTTCTCTTAAGAAATTTATTTAGTCAGAACATATGTAAATGAAAAAAATAATTTAAGTTAGTTATAGAAAAGTAAGTAAAAAAAATATTCTTTGAAGTCTTTTTTACTTTCAAGTCTGGGCAATTTCGCACGGCTCTCTAATGTCGTCGCCATAACAGCCTCTACATTTTCCGGTATAACCCGTTTGGAAACGCTAGCTAGCAATTGAACATGTCGTTCCGTTCCTTGTATGTGTGATGGAATTTTTGGATCATTAAACTGTGGATCATCTTGATTTAAATATTCTTTCAATGTATCGTACGGAATGCTTCGTGTGAATGGTGGTTCAAATACGTTATTTATGTCATTCATTCATTCAGTTTATATCTGGTTTTTTATAAGCTCTAAGTTGCGTTGGGTCGTCAACATCGGTTCGATAGCGTAGAATTTTCTTGATAACACAGTCGCGCTTTTCTTTGCTATCATCAAACAACATTGATAACAAGATATTTTCCGAATGCGCATAATATGAATTATCTTTAATTACTTGATTGACAATTTTGCGTAAACGAGGTTCTAGAAATCGTGACCAACTAATGAACTTGAAAAATAATGCACTACCGTACACGACAGAGCTGTAATACTTGATATTGAAGTTCATTGGCACATAACATTTAATTATAAATTCAACTAGAATTCTTAAATTTGCATCTGGATTTTCCGTTGTCACATATAATCGTAATAATCTAGCGGCCTTGGTGTGCCACCGAGAATGTACAATTCTCCCTGGTTTGATGTTAGCCAGATCCACCGAAACCACGCCGTAGAAATTGCATGGGCCATGTCGTATAAGTACTTCGAATCTGTGGAAAATTCAATTTTTTCTGGAGCAGGGGGCATATTTTGCAACTCAATTTTCTGGAAGCCGTCCACCACCTGAAAATATATAATAATAAAATAATTACAAATGGTTGACAATTATAATAAATGAGTGATAGCAATAACTTACCGGAAGAGTTTCACAAGTTTTCCGGTTGCCGATCTTGGTCCAGTGCTGGTTGATTTATCCAAAGCTTCAAACAAATGCCGAAACGGAAGTTCGTTGAAGTGTAGAAGGCAAACGAACCAATGCAATGGTCTTTTTAACAGCAATTCGAATCGTCGTATAATTCCACCGTGTGGGCCAGTGTTTGTTGGCTCACCGTCAGTGCATATTCCAATTAATGCATCCAGTGATATATTTTTATCGTTGAAAAAATCATCATTTAAGAGTTTCACAAGTTTTCCGGTTGCCGATCTTGGTCCAGTGCTGGTTGATTTATCCAAAGCTTCAAACAAATGCCGAAACGGAAGTTCGTTGAAGTGTAGAAGGCAAACGAACCAATGCAATGGTCTTTTTAACAGCAATTCGAATCGTCGTATAATTCCACCGTGTGGGCCAGTGTTTGTTGGCTCACCGTCAGTGCATATTCCAATTAATGCATCCAGTGATATATTTTTATCGTTGAAAAAATCATTTAATTTGGTTGTTTTGTATTCAGCGGTTTCATGTTCCAGTCTTACGTAACCAATCAATTCAGAATTGGGTTCTCTCAAAATAACAAGATGAGGTTCTTTTACCATCCTAGTATGATACTTTTCATCAATTTTATCTATCGTTAAAGTATCATCTTTTCTGCCATCGAATGAAATCGCTAACAAATTGGTATCATCTAACCGTTTGCGAAGCACTTCTTGCCTGCATTTCTCTTTTTCTCTGCGAACTTTCGAGGTTTCCCATGCTTATCTTTAATTTTAAAATCTTGCAAAAGAGCGGTTCCCAATGCTGATGCTACTCTATCAGGCACACCAGATCTGTCACATACCAAGGCAAAGTTAAAACAATCGTATCTCTCTGTGTATTGTGAACTTGTGCTTCCATCCATATCTTCTTGAACCGGTGGCGGTGCGTATGTTGAATCATCGGGATCTTGGTATGTTGGCATTGATGACATAGACGTTGCTCCTTGCTCTTCAATTTCCATCACAAATGCATCCATTGTTAGTCTTCTCTGATTATGTTGATCGTGCATAAACTCTTTGAGGCGTTCGGGAACCAAGCCGCATGCACATGGAGCTGCCTTCAAATCGCATTTACATGTTCCAATGTAAAAAATTGTTTCCAGAGATTTTACATACTCTGTAAATTGTTGAGTTTTGTTTCTTCTCTTGATTTGGTCTTGATATTTGTCAAGCAATCTATTCAATTTATTAAATACACTTTTTTCAGCATTATTTCCATACCAAGTTTTTCCCAAATTCCAATCAACTTATCTTGTACTTGAATAGTGAATGATTTATAGGAAAACTTTTTTTGTTCTGTTTTAGCACGTTCGCTTAAGTAAAAATAATATCTCAAGATATCCAGATGGGTTGGTAAATTAAGATCAGTCAAATCAGTAGACACACCAAATACAGTAACATCATGCTTGAGTATATGACTCATTGGGTTTTCGATAGTTGTTGTTGCTTCATCTTGCGGTGTAGAGGATGGTGGATTCATTGTAAACTTTTTGATTTGGAATGGTCACTTCACTTATTATTTTTTTGAAATATTTTTTTATCTGAAATTAGTTCTTCACAACGACTTAATGCATTCACAAAAACTGTTGCGTTATATATGGTCTACGAGACGAGGAAATATGAATGAAATTGTAATTTCAATTCTACCTGCTGTGTCTTGTGGTGGCTTAAAAACCCACACAAGCAATTTTACGACCTGCAATTGTGTCACAGTGATACGTTCATTTTGAAAAGGGCTGCGGTGCATCACAGTGATACCTTAATTGTTAAAATGGTTGCAAAAAAACGCGCATTTCTTAAGAAGGTGCCATAAAAAACCCACAAAAGGGTTGTAAAAACAAACTTCATGTCTTAAGTAGGTGCTATAAAAAACTCACACAAGCAATTTTACGACCTGCAATTGTGTCACAGTGATACCATCATTTTTTAAACGGGTTGAATAAAAACCCACACAACTAAGTTTACGAAATGCAAATGCATCACAGTGATGCCTTGGTTTTAAAAGGGTTGTACAAACGCTAATTTCTAATAATTTTTTTTTAATTTCTTTTCTTTTACTAAGTTCAGTTAATTTTTTCATTTACATATGTTCTGACTAAATAAATTTCTAAAGAGAAAAATAAACTCCAAAAAGAAAAAAACATAGGCATTTCGCTGATTTTTTAATGTAGAGTGCCAAAACTGGCGATTTTTTGAAATGTTTGTATGGTGAACCCCCAGGGGGGTTCCAGGGGGTGTGCCACTGGCATGGGTGGGTCGGGCCTCCAAAGTTAGTGGGGGTCGGTCATACATTTGGACGCGATTGGCGCCCTCTAAATGGGTCAAAGTGGGATTTTTCAAAATTTCTCCCTACGGGTCAAAAGTGGGGACATCAGAATTCGTTTTAGAGGTATGATTCCTTCGGCAAAGTTTCTTATTTTGATCCCTAGAATACGATTTTCACTGAGCAATGGGCGACTTTTTTGCCTCCCCACAAATCGACCCGGCTTAATATGCGTATACGCTATAATGGTGTATATGCGTATACGCTATTGTTTTATTGAGGGGACGATAGTGTAGTCATATTTCTTGCAATATATCTTTTATCAGGTTAAAATACACTATAGGGGTTAAAAATTCACTTGCAAGATGCAGTAAATAAAAAAATTAAATATATATTTTTTACAAGAAAAACATTTGGAATGTTAGTACACATGGAAGAAAATACAAGTAAGGAACAATTTGGGAAAATGAATGCAGCTGCAAGGTGCAATTAATAACAGTTATGAATCATACATGCAACATTATCACCTGCTGATTTTGATAATTCGGCGGCATCTGTTCTCTGTGCTACATCGGACTTTTCAAAAAATGACTTTTTGGACGACCGCCTTTATTTCCCGGTTTATACCGGAACAATTATGTATATGTACATTTCATTCAGTAACTTCAGTTCGAATCCACTTTTCATTGTATTTTTGCAAAAAAATAAAACGATCAAACTGTTTTTATATGTATATTAATTTATAGCAATGTCCACGACATTTATTTTATAAATATGCGTTATAAGGATCGTCAATATCTGTAATATTCAATATAATTTCTTGTTTAATGTATGTATATAGATATTCTTTTTCCAAATATTAAACAAATTAATAATTTGGATGCTATAATCACCTAAGAAAAAAAGTATTAAAAAACAGCACCCCTATCTTTTTGGAGGATCTTTAAACCTAATGTTCTAAATAACAAAAATAGTGAAATGCATGGCACCAGGTGGCAACTCTTTTGTATGGCTCAAAAAAGTTTAGGTCAAACAAAAAATATAAATTTCTTACTGCATTAATATTACATTTCTCTTTAAATTCACCATTTAAAATGTGCTTCAACTCGGAAAGGGAACAGAAATTGTTAATATACAAATTAAAATTCAATTTGAAAATTCAGATGATTTACAAATTGCACTTTGCAACAACAAAAATTGTGTGTTCTAGACCAAAACACTTTTTTTTTGTGTAGATTGAGGCATACTTTTTTATGAAACCGAAACAAAAACATTTTTTATGAAAAAGTTTTTTTAAAGAGAATGCAAGAAATGAATTTTGATGCACATGTTTACACCTGTTGATATATAAAGCGAAAAATAAGTTAAGATAAATATAGGTTAGATGAATATATAAATATATATTTATATATTATAATATATATATATTCTTACCAATTTTTTGATATTTTTTAACAAATCATTAATTATTGTTTCATTATGCGGGATTTTATTGGATCCAAGGAAATTTGAAACTACAAGTTTATGACATCCATGCTGCAATTTCCTCCGATGTTAAGTATGATTCGAAATTTACATTTTTCATCAGTCTTCTTAGATTTGGCCCATCAAAAATACCTTCTCTGATTTTTATTGCATCACGCGAGATGCAAGTATTTCTGCCTTACATCTCCCTAGATAATTGAGTTGATCTTGAGTTATAAACGCTGGCTTCTGACTGAAACTGGTACCGCTGTGAGTTGTGAACTCAGTTGAACTTGATGTTGTTTCCGTAATCATGCTGTTATCTATACTTGGACAATGGGGAATTGATATTTTGTCCGAATGTTCAACTGGCAAGGTGGTTGATTTAACTTCGGCGTAGTTCTCCAATCCGACTACTTAGACAAAAATAGCAGTTTGTATCATGAGTGGATGGGTACCTTCAAATCATTGGTGTTCCAAATTGCAGCTGATGCTCAAAAGTGAGACGTTTTATTACAGAAACAGTATCATACATTAATAGAAAAGTACTAAGTACTAGGAGTATACACTCCCCAAACTCCAACGAGTAAGATTTGCATGACACAAGCTACACAAAATACGAGTACTAGGTGTTCATAGTTCGTTCAGATTTTTAACTGGTACACCAAAATATTGTAAATAAGAAAAGTCGACAACTTTGGCCCAATTTCTAAAATATACCCGATTTTAAATGTTATATCTCCAAATAATCCTTGGGTTATTGTCTAATTTTGTTTTTTACAGAACTCAAAAATATTTACTATGTGCGCTGTAGTAAATGAATAAAACACAAATTATTTAGGAAATTATTGTCACTTCTTTTTATTATGATAATATTTGTACCAAGGGCGTAGCCAGAATTTAAATTAAGGGGGGGGGGCAGAAGTTCATGTTTTTTCTTATATTATTTTTAAACACAAAAAAAATTTAAAACTTAAAGTACCTAATGAAAAAATTAATGCTCATTGTTTAGAAAATATATTAAATAAAGATAAACCAAAAAAAGTTAATTTTATTGGAAAAATTTTATGATTTTAAATTAAAAATTCATGTAATTAGTAGTATTATTAATTTTTAAATGATTTGTTTTCATGTGTATTTAAAATAGCAAGATGTCTTAAATTTTTTTAAGATTGGTATATAACTTTAACACGTTGACTGCCAACTACGACATAACTCGTAGATTGATTTCCCTTCCAGGAAGCCAACTACGAGTTATCTCGTACTATCTAAAACTGCCACTTTTTGTGTAGTTACGAGTAAAACCGTATTATATCAGTGCTAGTATCGATAAATGGCTTCTGGGAAAAGAAAAAAAGTTAGTTTTGGATTGCGTGAGCTGAACATTTTTTTGAAAAAAAAAAAATTATGGAAAAATTCATTCAATATAATGTAAAAATTCATTCAATATAATGGAAAAATTAACTCAAACAGAAGAAATAAAGTAATATTTTATTATTTGTGGTAGTTTTTAAAACAATATTCCATACACGACATGGCTTTGTCGGACGCTGTTTTTTCCGTTGGTGGTAAACACTCTAAATAATGGAGCTCTTGACTTCTATTTTTTTCAAAACTGGTTGAAAATCTCCAATCAACGCGAACTTTATCAGTTTTATTTTTGATGAAGTTACTTTTTGAAAAATTCTGTGAGCATTTTGTATATATATCTCTATAATATGTAGCGAAACCTTATTGGGCCATCTAATAGTCTTTCTTAGAGATGAGTAGTACGAAATCATTTGATCTGATCGGTCTATGCCAGACATTCCATTATTGTAATCTCGAACTATATTCGGTTTCATAGAAATTTTTCCATTGCGATTGGGCACCTCTACCATTTCAACAGCATGCATGTTTTATATGGTAAGGACTTCTCGTTTGTCTTTCCATTTCCATACAGAAACAGGACCATTTTGCTGCCAAAAACACTCCCCTTTTTTCAGTTTACGATTTACCACATCTCTGGGGTTTCCTTTTCTGTTACTTCGCAGGGTTCCACACACATAAGTTTTTCGTGTATATAACAGTTTTGTAAGACTAACTGAATTATAAAAATTATCCATGTAAAGCGCGTAGCCTTTATCGAGATAGTCCTCAAGTAAATGTAAAACAACGTCAGCAGTGTGACCTAGATTATTGGTAGTTTCCTCAGATTTTCCGCTGTAATATTTTTTTTATTACAAGGATTGTGTTGAACTTCTGTCCACAAATCATCATTCTCATTTGACGTTGTTGCTTGGAGATCATCGTCATTATCATCAGGTTCGGACCCGTCTTCAGGTTCATCTTCACTACCATTTGTATAATCAGAAGGCTCATAAATGTCGTTACTATCATCGCTGAAAATTCCGTCATATTCTGAATCACTTAGATTTGCGTTGTACTCAATTTCACATTGATTCAGTGACCTTTTCTTATCCATTTTGGGTTCTTGATAATTATAACAATAAATTTAGAGAATGTTTATAAATCTAAAAAGAAGAAAATAATAATAATATTATAATAACTATAAAACAAAACATTATAGGAAGCAAAAATGATGTTTTTTTAGGAGAAAATGGACCTACGAATTAAGTCGTACTTGGCTTCTGCGTAGCGATTTCTGTCACAGAAGCCAACTACGAGATAATTCGTAGCGATTTCTGTTCCAGAAGCCAATTACGAGATAATTCGTAGGTCCTTTTTCTCCTAAAAAAAACATCATTTTTGCTTTATACCTATCATCTAGAAATAGAGTTTTTAGTAATATAATGTGAAAAAATCAAAATGTCATTTTTGGCCAGTTTTCTGAAAATGGCCTTGGCAGTCAACGTGTTACAACAGTGCTTTTGTCATAATGTAGGAATATATGTATATGAAGCTACTCTTAAAATTGCTTCGAATTAAAAGCCCAAGTACATTGCAGGTTTATTGTAGGATTAGCTTTAAAAAGCCGCATAGCCAACATAAACACAACGTCACACAACTCCAAAACGGTTTTTGGTTATCTAGATTAGAGTCAGTGAAAAAAGTTATACCCGTTTAAAGTAAAAACTAAAGTATAAACACCTTGCTTATTTATTTATTATGTTTTATTTATTAAGGGTGTGAAAATAAATTCATGAGTTAAATTCGTCCCACATCCAAGAGATGTAAATGTAGAGATGTAACGAATATTAATTTAAACTTCAAGTCAACGGCATGTCCAAAACTGTTGAATGGGTCTGAAGAGCATGGAGCAGCGAAATTGCGCAGTATTTCAACGCCAACAGTAAAGAATTATTTTTTCAATTATTTGCAAAAATTTTTGTTTTTACTTTTGTTATGAGTAGAAACACGGTGTCTCAAACCGAAATAAACTGAACCATAAACAACCAACAAACAGACACACAATACATAACAACAACAATTTTCCAGAATTTTGACATAATTTTTTAAGCTGTAGGCAGCTGTTCCCCCATGCCCATACCTGGCTACACCCTTGATTTGTATGGTTCAATTATGTATGGAACAAAATATCGGCCAAATGGCCGCCGCGACCTCGGCGGCACACCTCCATCCGATGGTCCAAATTTTCGATGACGCTGAGGCATAATTGAGGTTATATACCGTTAATGTGCCGAATTATCTCATCCTTTAGCTCTTGAATTATTGCTGGCTTATCGACGTACACCTTTTCTTTCAAATAACCCCAAAGAAAGAAGTGCAACGGTGTCAAATCACATGATCTTGGCGGCCAATTGACATCGCCACGACCTGAGATAACACGGCCATTGAATTTGTTGCGCAAAAGAGCCATGGTTTCCTCAGCTGTGTGCCAAGTGGCACCGTCCTGTTGAAACCACATATTGTCCACATCCATATCTTCCAATTCGGGCCACAAAAAGTTCGTTATCATCTCACGATATCGAACACCAGTCACAGTAACTGCCAGACCGGCCTCATTTCGAAGAAGTATGGCCCGATGACGTCGCCAGCCCATAAGCCACACCAAACGAACTGGACGAGCATGCACATGTGTTTTCACATCTCCTACAGACTCGGATTGCTGAAATTTGCGCACAATTCTCCCGATTGTGGACACATTTGATCGATTATGCTGATCAGAAAAACATCACGAAGTGATTTTCGTAAAAGGCTTAAAAAACTTGAACGCGTTCCATGGTTCAAATTGAGTTAGTCTGAAATTGAGAAATGTCAAATGAAATGCAGAAAAAAACTTGACGTTTAGGTGTGGTTCATATTCAAACATCGGCCCTTACAATTTAACCATATAAATTGCTTCTATTGTTTTACAAAACGGTCGTCGATTTTTTTAAATGCAAATTTTCCGCAGATGTAGCGGAAATTGTTGGGATCACATATTGAAAAGTTCTTTGCCTTTTACTTATAATTTATAATTTTTACAAAATCGACTTATCAATGTAAGAAGTTGAATTACGAATAAAACAAACTTCATTCATGGATGTGACTTTTAAGAAAATACGTATGTAGGTTACAGTACCTGTATCTGAAATATATTTTGATTCTAACGTAGAAATCTACTTTCTGTTTCCTGGGGTTAATTTTAATTTTAATATGTACCTGCGAATATGACAGGGTGTTACTTGGGATTCCATTAATGATAACTGAACGGAAACCTCATAAAAAATAAAAAAAAACTCAAATATTGTTTATTGCCTTTCTATATCTGCGTTTCTATATACAGTTTTTTGTATACCCAGTAAAATTTCTCATTACCAAATAAACCGACGAGTAAGCAAAGTTCGATAATGGTAAGTACTTATTATTTAGCCACTTTTCTCATTATGATACCCTACACCACACTGTGGTACAGGGTATTATAAGTTTGTTTCACGGCAGATGTTAGTCCGTGTAAAGTTGTTCGTCGACTACAGGTCGCAATTTCAATCCGATCGTTCTGAAATTTTGCAGTTTAGAGTATTTCGCGGCTGTTAAGATCGCTATTGAATTTGGTTGAAATCGGTTCAGATTTAGATATAGCTCCCATATATATCTTTCGTCCGATTTGTCCCTTTAGTCCTATAGAAGCTGTATTTTACATCCAATCGTTTTGAAATTTAGAATGGTAGAGTTTCTTGATCCATGAACCAACATTGCCGAATTTGAAGAAAATCGGTTAAGATTTATCTATAGCTCCCATATATATGTTTCGTCCGATTTGGCCCTTTAGTCCTGTAGAAGCTGTATTTTACATCCAATCATTTTGAAATTTAGAATGGTAGAGTTTCCTGATCCATGAACCAACACTACCGAATTTGAAGAAAATCGGTTAAGATTTAGATATAGCTCCCATATATATGCTTCGTCCGATTTGGCCATTTAGTCCTATAAAAGCTGTATATTACATCCAATCGTTTTGAAATTTAGAATGGTAGAGTTTCTTGATCCACGAACCAACATTGCCGTTTTTGAAGAAAATCGGTTAAGATTTAGCTATAGCTCCCATATATATGTTTCATCCGATTTTGCTCTTTAGTCCTGAAGAAGCTGTATTTTACATCCAATCATTTTGAAATTTAGAATGGTAGAGTTTCTTGATCCATGAACCAACACTACCAAATTTGAAGAAAATCGGTTAAGATTTAGCTATAGCTCCCATATATATTTTTCGTCCGATTTGGCCCTTTAGTTCTATAGAAGCTGTATTTTACATCCAATCGTTTTGAAATTCAGAATGGTAGAGTTTATTGATCCCTGAACCAACACTATCGAATTTGAAGAAAATCGGTTAAGATTTAGCTATAGCTCCCATATACATGTTTCGTCCGATTTGGCCCTTTAGTCCTGTAGAAGCTGTATTTTACATCCAATCATTTTGAAATTTAGAATGGTAGAGTTTCTTGATCCATGAACCAACATTGCCGAATTTGGAGAAAATCGGTTAAGATTTAGCTATAGCTCCCATATATATGTTTCGTCCGATTTTGCTCTTTAGTCCTGTAGAAGATGTATTTTACATCCAATCGTTTTGAAATTTAGAATAAACAATTTATACATGAATTACAAAATTTATATTTCAGAGTTATTCAATATTACGAGAGTGGTGTAGGGTATTATAAAGTCGGCCCCGCCCGACTTTAGCCTTTCCTTACTGGTTTTAACATGGGGATGTCATTGGAGGAAAGTACTTCCCAATAAAGTAGCATAATAAGTACTTATTTGTAGCTCGATTTTATGTACATGAATAATGCATTACCAATAATGTATAAAATAAGTAGTAGATATGTAGAAATGGCAATTTAAAATGATTTTTTGCATATTGTCGCGCATATTTCTCGAAACAAACAATTTTCTCATGTCAGATTCGAATTTCTGGTATTTTCATTCAAATCTGCAAGTATTGTTTGAAAACATGTTGAAATATAAATAAATCTTGTACAATAACCCACATATAGCCAAAATTGCATTACATATATTAAAATTTGCCAAAATGATTTTGATAACAAAAAATTACTTATTTCTGTTATTATTGGTAAGTCATTATTAATAAGCCCAAAGTAATGAGATGTGATTATTTGGTAATGCAGGGAATAATGACAGGTACTTACCAAGATTTTGCTGCGTAGATACGAACGATCATGGAATCTAGTTTCCTTGAAAATTTTATAATGATATCAAATAGTCAATGCTCATAAAATAAAAGTGAGGCACAATGCCTCAGTTGAAAGTCAACATTATTCGAAAACGGAAAAATATGAAACACTTTTTTTATGTTCCTTACTTCTACAGAAAGTGCTATAATTTCTTCATTTATCCATCGATTTTCTTCAAATATGCTTTGTGTTTTTTCTTTGCCAGAAAAAACGATTTTTTACATAAAATCTATTTCTTCTAATAGTTTTATCGACAGCTACTAAACTACTGATTATACGTGAAAATGGCATTAATACTTCAAAAAATATGGACCAAATACTACAGGTACAATTCATGAAAACTTGAACTTAACAAAAAATTTTCCAAGCAAATTTCACCATAAAAATGTATTTATAGCCCTTCGAAAAGAATTTTGTTGAATAGTGGGGTCAAACAATTTACGAAAAAACCGAGTGTGCAGTTTTTACCCCCAAAGTGTCTCCTTTCAAACCATATCTATTTTTTTGGATTTGGACTTACTCGAAAAATTGGGTTTTGGCCAGAAAATCAGGAAAATTACCCATAGTGAACTGGTATTATCATATATATTACAGAATTCAGTATTATCATATATATTAATAAATAATATTTTAAACGTCGGTGGTGATGATTAGTCTGGAATAGAATTGGGTCAGAATATTTAATATCGACCTATATACTTTATTTTTTGCTAAAATCCTTTTTTTTTTAAAAAATTTAACAATTTTTATGGGAAGTTTAATTTTTGAAAAAATTAAAAAATCAGTTTTTGTGTTTTACGAAATTTGTAATTGCTCTCGAACGGCTGAACCGATTTTTGCGAAGTTTACTTTGTTTAAAAGAGGACACAAATTGAAAATTGAATTTTTCATTCTTTCCCTTACCGTGTGCTAGTATTTGGAAATATCGGAGCACAATATGCACCGATTTCATCCGTATCAACATGCCTGGATGGGAAATAAAATTTCCTATATGACGAAAATATTGGTTCGATATACCCAATAGTTCAAATAATTATGACCACTTGAACTTATATATAGTTATACTGTTTTCCTAAAAAAATTGAAAAAAATCGGATTTTTTTCGGTTCAGCTGTTCGAGATCAATTACAAATTTTTTAAAACACAAAAACTATTTTTTTAAGGTTTTCAAAAATTAAAATGCCCATAAAATTTTTTAAAAAAATTAAAAAAAAATTATAGCGAAATCTTATTTTACCTATTTGTAACTGCTTATAAACGACTACATGGGTCGATATTAAATATTCTGACCCAATAGGGTGCTATAAGTCGACTTTCGACTAATCTACTTACGAGTATAGGTAAAAAAAAGTCGACTCGTATGTTCTGAAAAAGTCTAAAGGTCTACTTTTCCATGTCGACTTCTTTCATGCACGAGTATTATTACCACAGTTATATTACATTTGGTTAAAATTAATAAAAGCGCATTGTGGGTTAGAACAAAAACCTTTATAGATATGTTTGAACACCAATATCGGACCAATTTAACAGTCAAAAATAAGCGCGATAATGTGAATACACAGTAATCCCATATGTCATAACTGTGTATATTCTTTTCTATAGTTATAAGTAGTTTGGCATAATAATTCTATAATAAGAAAAAAAAATTATGTCTTGGCCGGATCCAAACAATGTGTAGTATTGAAAAGAATGATATTCCGATACAGTTCCGAAAATATTAAAAGTATTGGATTAAGGGTTACTTTCATCTTCGTGCAAATCTCTGTAAATTAATAAAATTCGATATGTTCCGTATGACATATTAAATCCAGTTGGACTTGACAAATCGATTTTATTTTGATTTTCTCTGTTTATGTTTTTTGGACTTTTATGGAACGACTTGGCCAAATTTCTGATTACCTGATCATTATCAGATTTTTATCTACCCCTGTATTTTGCTATAAAATTAAGGAAGACTTCTTGATTTTTTCCAAAAAGTCGAAAGGTCGTAAAGTCGACATTTTGCCGTAACTATATAACCCAAGAATAGAGCCCGTTTCAAATCAAAATATTATTAAATATGAATTTACACCATTAACATCCTGTGATTTCGAGAGATACTTTTCAGCGTATAAAATGGGTTTTGGTGAAACACGTCAAAACCTCACAACCTTGTATTTAAGACTGTAAACTATCTTATTTATTTGATATACATGAGTCGACTTTAATATAAGATAACACTGTGCAACAAATGTACACGTTTTGAAAAATACGCGGACTTGATAGTATAGGTTCGATTCTACTACCAAAGGGTAGAAAAACCCTATACTCTGTTTGGCGAAATTGGTGAACTATTTTTTTATAGGCTTCGAAAATGAGTGGGCCCCTCAAAAAAGGTGTCATCAGATTTTGTCCAATTTTGTGATACCGCTTAACTATATTTGGCAATAATGTAGATAAGAATATGCTAAACAAAGTTTGTTAACATTTTAAGCGAAAAAAATTTCCGCACTTTTTCGAAAAATTACAAAAAAATATTTTTTTCCCTTTATTCAGCATGACCTACAGGGTCTCGTAATTTTCACTAACAATGTTTGGCAAAATTGTAGCCACGGTATATCTGAACAACTTTTGTGAACATATTAATACAATCTGGACGGTCTAGGCACCCTAAATAGCTCAATAAGACCACATTGTACCTCAAAAATTTTAGTATATCATATTTTGTAACCAAAATATTTTTTGGTGTAGGGTATGCAACTTTATAGAAAATGTTAAAGCCAATATTTTTGTGGAATATATTAATCCTCTAGCTCCTCCACATAACTGTAATGTTTGGTCCTATTTTAACAAATCGTAAAAAAACAAGATAGTCGGTCCAGATTTGGATATAGTCCCCGTATATACCTATATCACGATCTTGAATCTAACCGCTTTAAAATATTTTTTTATAATAACAAAAATAAAATTGCTAAAACTATATATTAGAACAATATTTCTACTAATTCTGCTCTCATGGAGTGGTGTAAGGTATCACATTATTATTGTTATTTTGTTCGAAATAATTTTCTTACGCGCCGCCTGACTCGATGGAATTTCGTCACGAATTTCAATCCTTCCATAATAATACATGGCCCTAGAAAGGCTGTCGGGGTGGCCTAGTAGTAAAGAAATCGACTCAGGAAGTAATTTTAAGAAGATTGCATAGTAAGCAATGAGTTTGTCTCATCTTTGTATGATATAAAAATTTGTAATTATATATTCCCGCTCTACAAATGTTCTCTTTTGAAAATTATATTTTGTCATAATTTTCTTATTTGTTTCCCAATTTTATCCGACAATAGAGTTCTGATGCAGCTCAATGAATTATATAGCTGTTGTTTGGATGTTATATTTTATTAAGAAGATACACAGAATTAAGACAATGAAAATGAGAAAAATTACAACAAATTCATTCCTCCATATATTCTAAATGAAATCTTTTTTACAGCTATCAGAATATGCAATTACATATATATTTTTGGCCGGTAATGACAAATATATTAACTTGAATATAAAAAAATAAATATATAAAGAAAGGGAGAAAGCACGGCTAATATTACTTCCTATGGCTAATATTTGTGGTACCTTGTGTACAGAAGCATTACAGTTAATAGGAATAAATATACAGTACTTTGGTACTAGCTTGAATATTATTAAAAGTGTCATACATATCGGTTATACATTGACGATTGAACACTGTAAATATCTACGAAATTTGTATATGGCAATTTATTATGTAATATGTGTTGTAAACGTAGCTAAGATATTATTTTAAATATATCACGATTTTACTTAAAGTTATAATGTTATCATTTGTCAAACTAAATGTTTTTTTAATAACAATTGCATGTGCATATATATATTCCAAAGGCCAATTCATGATGCGGTACCTATACGTACTGCACTATAATATGTAATGCATTTTTATTGTTACGGAAATTTAAAAAAGCTGACCTAATGTTTGTGTCCGGAACGGGTTTAGTTTATGTAACTGTAAGCGATTTATTAATTTTAAAGAAGAATGAAAATATGTTACATCCTTTACATATTAAGATAACATCTCAAATATAAGTCCAGACACAACAGTTTCTGCTTGTACATATGTATGTTTTTCATGAGTTTACATTATAAACATACTAATTAAGTGTATGTCTTACCAACAATTAAGCATTTTAATTGTACCACGGAGCTATTTTTCTATTGACGATATTAATAAATTGTTTATATATGTATGAGTTTTTTGCTTTGTTTGGTGCTTGTTTATTAACTTATTCTTAAAAAAGCTTTCGTTAGCATGTTTGATGTTCGCTGTGAAAATTTCTAATTGGCTTCCTGTACTATTATAATTATATTTTTTGAAAAAGTAATATAAAATAAAGATCTAAACATTCCTGCAGATTGGTTGATTTAGTAAAATATCGAAAACACAAGTGATTATTCGACTAATTTTGCATCCGTTAAAATATTGCATCATATATAAATTGTTATATTGTTTTTTGTCAAAATTTTGTTATGTAGTTGTTTATAATACCTTACAGGCAATGTTTATTTACATTGTCAACCCTATTTCCCCTACGTACGCACGAATTATACCAATACCTTATTTTTAAGATAAGTTTTATATTCCTCAGTAATTCAACGTTAATTTTTTCAAAAATTTTAAATGTTCGTAAAATTGCTTTATAATTTAAATGATACATTGCTTGCTAGATTGACGACGTGGAATAAATAGAAGTTATAAATTACTGCTTTAAAACAAAATTTATTGCTACGTATGTATGTAATTTTAAATTGTAAGGTTTATGTAACTCGAAATCAATGAAAAATGAAATTCGAAAAATCTACAAAGTTTTCAAAAGCTTTTCTAAAAAAAGTTCCTGAACAATAATTTTATTTGTATATAAACACATATTTTATTTGAGAAAGTTAGATTGCAAATACATTTTGTTGTAATATATTAATATATGTATGTGTTCCAAGTCAATTTTATTGATTTTCAAATAAAATATATTTGCGCAGAAATATATAATATTTAAGGATTTGTGTACGAAATATATTTTCTTTAGATTCAAACAAATCAAAAAAGGCGATTTTGCCCCGTGTATGATGTTTTTATTTTATAAAATGCATAATCGAACATCCCAAAATTTTTCTGACATAAGAATGATATTGACACACATATCTCGAAAATGTGTATTAATATATCAAGACAACTTAAAATTAAATTTAAACATCATGTCAATTGATATCTGCAGTCTCTAGAATATTGCAATGAATGTTCAGTCCCTGAATAATTTTATTATATAATCCATTCTTAAGATATAAAATATATAAACAATTCTGCTGCTATATACACAAATTTATTTAGAAAAGGCATTTGTTTATTGAATGAGTTCATTGTTGGAGCTAAATCTTTTTCGGTTGAACCTTTTCTTAAGGATTGGAAAGAGAATACATTCACTGCGACTAAATTTTTTCCCGTGGCAACTGTTGTTTTCTTGGACAAATGCGGTAGATTTTTTCAAATAATAGATGAATCGTTAAAAAAAATCCACTTGTCATTTATTTCTGTTCCCTTTTGGTATTTAATGTAGTATACATCACAGAAAACTGTCATGGCGACCTTGTTTACCCGCCATCTTTGGCGTCGGTTAACGCGGAGAAATAAATTGTTTAGACTGTCCATGTTCCAAACCAGAAAATTCATCAAAATTTTCGTTTTAATTTAAGATAGCTATATGAGTCGTTTCGTCCACTGTTGTACTGTGCAAAAATAACAAGCGACCGACTTGATTGCATCATAAAAGGTGGGCCATTTAAAATTTTAAACTTGAACTGCCGATTACTTTGACTGTGGGGAGCCATTAAGGATAAATGTTACGCAAAGCACCCAAAGTCAGTTGAAACATTAAAACATGAAATCGAAGTTGCCATTGAAGAGTTTCGACCCGAAACAATCGAAAATGTACTGCAAAATTGGGTTGACCTGGGACTTGGACCTATAACATTAATAACATTGAAAGGATTCTAAAAAAATTTCTACGTTATGTTTACGATTTGAAAATACAAGATCATGAGCGTGTAACTGAACTTACCCTTAATTCAACGCGTAATGTTCAGATTGATGAGTTAATTCTACATTTCATTCTACAGCTCTTGAATTATCATTATTGGTTAGAGTCTACCGTAGTTGGAACTGCCTTCCTAACCGACTGAAAATGTTTTCTTACTCTTAAACTACATATAAGAGACACATTATTGATTACTATAACGGCACTCTTCCGTAATACTAACTGGTAACTCTACGCATGTCCTAGCCATTATGGCACTTTCTAACAAGGCCATTATAACAAGGCGATTATGGCACTTACTAACACGGCCATTATGGCACTTACTAACAAAGCCATTATGGCACTTACTAACAAGGCCATTATGGCACTTACAATCAAGGCCATTATGGCACTTACTAACAAGGCCATTATGGCACTTACTAACAAGGCCATTATATCACTTACAAACAAGGCCATTATAGCACTTACTAAAAAGGCCATTATGGCACTTACTAAAAAGGCCATTATGGCACTTACTAACAAGGCCATTATGGCACTTACTAAAAAGGCCATTATGGCACTTACTAACAAGGTCATTAAACAAGGCCATTATGGCACTTACTAACAAGGCCATTATTAAATGACAAAGTTCAACCTTTCCAATCTTTATATATAAAATCCTTTGTAAGTTTGTTAGTAACGCATGATCTCTGAAACTATAGGAGCGAAGGGCTTAAAATTCCACATTAGGTTCAGTTCGGTGTCATCTGTGTTTTAGAATTATGTATTTCCAGAGCGATTTAACTGAAATTTAAAATGTATGTGTGGTTTGTCTTGATAATAGATTGTAACAAGTAAATGGCGCTGTAGTGGACTTATGTCCAAAATAATTTTTTTGCTGATTTTTTTCTGAAACTCGGATTGTATGCATTTTTTAATGAAAAACAAACCAATACATGCCGAAAAGAAAGGACATGACAACGTCTGCTGGGGTCAGCTAGTAAACACAGAAATTTGAAAATAATTACCAGTACTGTTTTATAGCCGATTCAAATTTTTAATGGCCCACCCGTACCTGAGTCCATCCCTAATATGCTTAATTGCCGAGCCAGTCGTGGTAGTCATATGAATTATATTGTGTTCCATTATTAAATGACAAAGTTCAACCTTTCCAATAAAACCAGAAATTTGGAAAATTTATCAGTACTTTTCAAATTAAAAATTTTAAACGTATGTATGCATGTTTTATACAATATCTTGAATATGGTGAATATTCGTTATTTATGTATGAAAACAGTTTTTCTTATTTTATTTTACAGTAATGCTCATGATTATGCTGTTGAGGGGAACAAAAACCAGAGCGCATTGTTGATTTATTAAAGTGGCTAAAATTTTCGATTTTCATTGGCTAAAAATTGGAATCGTTGGTGGTGGAACATATTTTAAAAATTAAATTAGTTATTTATGTTGATTGTTTGCCCTAATGTTATTTTTTGTTGTTTGGCTCTATATGAAAAAACAGTTTTCAATCTCTTAATTAAAAAATCTAAAATTTCTCAATATTTTTGCAAACGTCGTTAGTTATCAAAATATATAACAATACAAAGTAAATTTAAATCTAATTTAAGGTCCAGGGAAATGCCAGATTACAAAGGCCATTTGACTATGATTTCTAATAAAAAAATTATATTTATAATTAAGCTAAGAACAGCGATACCAAATACGTAAACATTTAAATATTACTATATTGAGTATATGCAATTTATAAACAAAATATTATTTTCCGACTATCCTTCGTATGTTTTCTAACTATCGATATTTTCTACAGGTACACCAGAGGGCACCTGTCAATGTTGTATTTGTAATGCAGTGTCTGATCCGTAATAACGTCAACTACACCTTGTATATCCACGTTAAAGTCTGCCATATGTCCATTTAACACATCCTTTATGAAGTACATATTTATATACGTTTTTTATGTATAATTTGTGTGGCGAATGTCTATGTATGGAGTAGTCATATGTCGGATTCGCCGTTTTATTTTGTACCTTTGATAGGACCTGTCCTCTTTCATTTCCTCCCATTATGTCCCACCGAAATGCTGGTTTATTATTATTTTTTATTTGTCATAAACGTCGTTTCGTAAAATAAGTTTGCAAAATATCGGTGCGCCGACGAAAAATGCGATCTGTTTTTTACTAAATAGTTTTCTGGAGAGACAAAAAACCGTGGCATTTCGTCAAATCGCGATATATTTCATATATCAGTTTTTTGTATTTATCTTTTATTTATTTACTGTCAATATATCATAGCAAAAACGTATATGTGAAAAAGCCACGACATGGTAACTGGTTTTCAGGAAAATCTACACATAGGACATTTTTTTGGAGCATTTTAAATATTAATAAAACAAAAAAAACACATAGAAGTTTTGATATTTGAATGTTCACAGCATGCCTCAAGTAATCGAAAGTTGACCTAGAATGACGGCTATTGAGGGATCAAAATCTGATCTGCTTCCTTACGCGAGTTATCGCGATAAAAACATTTTCAACCATATTAAACGAACTTAAATACATTTAATCGCGGAAATTTAAAATATAACAAAATTTCCCATAAATATGAACTTTTGTAAGTCGTTTTATAAAGAACGCGATATAAACTATATATTTGGATTCTATGATCTCTGTGGAATAGATTGGTATCAGCATTTCCGTGATAAATATCTCGCGAATAAATTTCGATCAAGAAAACTTCGAAAATCAAGTCGGAATTACTTAACTACATAATGCGATTTGATTAAAGAAAGAGATCAGAGATCATGCGTTATTGACTGGACTGTTCGTGCGGTGGAAATATAAATATGGGATTCTATTAATACAAACAACACCTTAAGCATTATTTCAAGGTATAAACCTTTCAAAACCACTATAAAATTCAGCATATTGCCTCTACAACTTTTGCCATACAATAAAACTAAAATGATGTTACATATTCTAAAGTCAATTCTGTATTATTTCATTACCAAATAATAAAATTGTGTATGGTTTACAATAAAATAGTAATATTTTACGTTCTTAAGAGAATCATTGGTCATATAATCCATTGAAATAAAGCTTTAGGTGTTGTATGTATTAAAAAATCGCGAATTTATACATCCACCGCACGAACAGTCTAGTCAATAACGCATTTTCCAAAATCATTGCATTTAACACAAAATGTTGAAAAATTGGCTCTTAGTGTGGTATGAAAGTGATTTTTCTCACGTCTCTTTTGTCGTTGATTTTGTACAGATTGATTAAGAATTGACGGAGATATTGCAAATTATATATCCATAGCTTGGAGGCTCACGATAATGAGAACTTTATCCGCAGAAAAAAAATAATTCGTTTTTCGACTCACAACTAATGGATTTAGCTATTGTGTAAATTTGGACAAACTTGGAAAGGTTTTTGAGGTCCTGTAATCATGAACCAAAAATAGTTTCATAAAGGTAGTGTCCGTAAATTTGCTGTAACTTTTTACAAAGCGCGATCTATGGTTCAAATTATTTTATTTTTTTTCAAATTCTCAACCAGATTATAAACAAATTTCAAAAAAATCTTGGCCTTCCAAAAAATTTTGACACACTTGTTTTATTATTACCCTTCAATCAAAAAATTTAATGTGCATAATTTTCATTAGGGCGTCACGGCCCCCCTGATACATCGCTACGGACCACAATTTGAGAAGCTCTGGGCTATGCGATAAAAATCTATATAAGTTCGGGCTATATACTTATATTTTGCATGATTGTTTCGAATGCGTTCTACATATTTCGTATAAACTAGTAATACAGAGATGGAAGCCTCGTAATGCTGAAAAAAATATAAAGTGAAAAATCAAAAAAAGGCTGTGAAAAAAATTAAATCCCAAATGCATTTATTGGTCGATGTCCCGAACCCTGGAATGGGTTCAACAAATGACGGAAACACTGTCAGACGTTTTTTAGCCAATCGCCCTTAGCATCCAGCGAATCTGGGTAAGCGAAGTCTTAATAAGGGGCTCGAAATTATTTTAAAAACATTGTTCTGTTTACATGTTTAATGAAGAAAGAATATAGAAAGATTTCGCGTGAAAAAAGATGCAAGATTTATTTCAATCTTTGTTAGTATCATCGGATCCCATCATAACATCAATTTTACAAAAAGGACTCAATGTTGTAATCCAAACCTATCCAGTCAGAAATCAAACCCATTGAAGTAGTGACGAGTTAAGTAACGAAAGCAGTGACTAAACCCTTACACAATATTTTAGCTTGATTTGTGTGCCTTTAACTATGCAAAGTGTATTTATTTTTTACGGTTTTATAAACTTTTGTAGTAACATTTTTTAAGTGGATGAAAATATAGATTTTTTGAGAAAATAAACATAATTAATACAATAATCATATAGGTAAGTTTTTTATATACTCCTGTTGTATACATATGCAGAGAAAATGTGTGATGATTCCCGTATGCTAAATTTTGACACACTTGTACTAAGTGCAACACCCCGTGAATACCTCGCATAATATCTACGACGTTCTGGCAGATTTCATTCCTGCTGCATGCAAAATTTCAGGTTTCTAGGTGCTTTCAAAGTCGTACCTTATTAAACTCCATTGCGTACCTTATTCTTTCCTGTCTTCTAGTATTTTGACATCTCAATGCACTACAGAAAATGATACTTCTTTCACCTGTAATGAAAAATATGTATATTATATATGTTTTTCATATTATATATGAAAAATTATATATATGAAAAATTATGAATGTCATATTATATATGACATTCATTAAGGTCAACTTTGCGGTCAAAGTTATATACAGATGACAGTAGGTTAGGTTAGGTTAGGTTGAATAGAGGAGACGTTGAAACGTCTCATGTCCATGGACATACACTTAAGCCAGTGGTTCGGCCTGTTGTGCGCTCCTTATTTATGATTTTTATAACCCACGGATTACAGAAAATCTGTACTAGACACGTATTTTCTCAGTATCTTCCAGTCATATCCTCTGAGATGAGTCAAGTCTGGCAATATGTCGGAACCGAAATATCGGGATCTTGCATGTGTGAAAGCTGGACAGTGACACAGAAAATATTCCATCGTTTCGATGTTTTCCCTGCATGCCCTGCACTCGTCGTTTTCTGCTAGTCCTATGCGATGAAGATGTGCCTGTAAGCTTGAGTGTCCCGTTAGAACATTTATCATCTTACTAATCTCGATTTTGTTTATCTTGGTTTTTTTCTCATTTGGGTCACCCCACAGTATCTTTGCAGTTGCTCCTACAGTTGCTCTATTCCACACAGTTTTGTGAGCCATCACTGCCCAGTGCTTCAACTCATCCTTCGTGGCTTCGAAAGGTTTCAAATGTTCCAAGTTTATTACTCGAAGTTCTCTGCACTTTGAAGCCAAGCTGTTAGCTCGTTCATTTCCAATCACTCCGTTGTGTCCCGGTACCCAGAAAATACGCAGTTGACCATGGACTGAGTAATTATTTATCGTTCTTTTACAGTCTAACACTGTTCTGGATTTGACCTTTTCCGATGTTATTGCTTTGATCGCCATTTGGCTATCTGTGAATATGTTGGCATATTTAGGCTTTGTGGTATTACTGAGCCAGTTAACACACTCTGTGATTCCTCGAACTTCTGCTTGAAATACTGTGTTATGGTCTGGGAGGCGGAAGTAAAGTTCGACTTCTGGTTCATCAATAAAAAGTCCCAGACCCGTCGTTCCTTCTAGCCTGGACCCATCAGTGTAGCAGCTGGTTCCCACTGGCGCATGAGCTCGTATTCCGTTTTCCCAGGAGCGTCTGTCTGGTACGAACGAATCATCGGTAGCTGTAAGCCGCACTTCAGGAATGCGGTCGGAGATTTCCGTTATTTGAATATGACCGACCAGTGATTGTAATATCTTCTGATGGTACGACTTGTGGTCTCGATTTATCCATTCACCCATCACTTGTAGGCGTTTTGCTGTGAGGGCTGCCTCATACTGTATACGGATATCTATTGGTTGAATGTGCAGTATAGTCTCCAACGCTCTTGTTGGTGCGGTTCTAATTGCCCCGCTTATGCCTAGACAGCACATACGTTGCACTTTTTGCAATGGTATTACGTTGTACTTTTTGTCCATTGATCTAATTGGTCTAATCACGCTCATGTAAAGCCAGTGTGTCATATTTGGACGTAGTCCCCATTTTGAACCTATAGCTCTTCTGCACAACGACCAACATCTGTGGGCCTTTGTAACTCTTTCTTCAATATGATCTTTCCAGTACAATTTCTGATCCAAGATTACTCCCAAGTATTTTATCTTTTTCGATATGGCAATATTCTTATCCAGGAAACGAGGCACGGTATGTTTTGTCTGGGTTGATATTTAGTCCCCTTGGTTGTGCCCAGTTATATGCTATGTTAAGTGCCTCCTCAGATCTTCTGCATAGTTGGTTTGGATGTGTGCCCCTTAGAACTATTATAACGTCGTCTGCATAACAGACTTGTTGAAGTCCTTCATTGGTGAGGGCTTTAAGGAGACTGTGTATCGTCGTAACCCATAGGAGAGGCGATAAAATGCCCCCCTGAGGTATACCCCGATTTACCTTGTCTCCGATTTTTACGTCATATGACCCACAAATAATCCACCTATTCCTTAGCATATTGTTGATCCAGTTTATCAACGCCCGGTCAAACTGAAACTCGTCTAAGGACTGGATAAGTGTATCGGTCTGAACGTTGTTAAACACGGCCTCAATGTCTATACAAACGGCAAGTGTGTACATTTCTTCACTGAAGGACTGTTCTATGTGGTGTACTACCTCATGTAGAGCTGTTTCCACTGATCTTCCTTTAACATATGCGTGTTGCTTGAATTTTAGCTTGTCATCGGCTATCTTACTTTTGATCATGTCGTCAATTATTCGCTCCATTGTTTTTAACAGAAAGAAATTAGGCTAATAGGTTGATAAGTCTTTGGGTTCGTATAACTCGCCTTGCCAGGCTTAGGTATGAAGACCACCCTTGATTACTGCCAATTTTTTGGGGTATATGCATGAGTTAGGCATGCAGTAAAAACTCCAACCAGATGAGTTGATACCAGATCCACCTCATCCTGAAGAAGCGCTGGAAATATTCCGTCCGGTCCCACAGCCTTAAAAGGAGATAAGCTTTTTAATGCTTCTTTAACCATAGCATCCGTAATAGGTACATAGTGCATTACATTTTCGGTCTGTAACTGTTCCTCTGTTGGCCCAGCATTACCACTCGGAAAATGAGTTTTCTTCAAAAGCCTTACGGTATCATCTATAGTTTCCATCCTTTTACCCGTTTCGTCCACCAGTGTTTCGGTTTGGATATGTGGTGTACTACCTCATGTAGAGCTGTTTCCACTGATCTTCCTTTAACATATGCGTGTTGCTTGAATTTTAGCTTGTCATCCGGCTATCTTACTTTTGATCATGTCGTCAATTATTGTTTTTAACAGAAAGAAATTAGGCTAATCGGTCGATAAGTCTTTGGGATCGTATAACTCGCCTTGCCAGGCTTTGGTATGAAGACCACCCTTGATTACTGCCAATTTTTTGGGGTATATGCATGAGTTAGGCATGCAGTAAAAACTCCAACCAGATGAGTTGATACCAGATCCACCTCATTCTGAAGAAGCGCTGGAAATATTCCGTCCGGTCCCACAGCCTTAAAAGGAGATAAGCTTTTTATTGCTTCTTTAACCATAGCATCCGTAATAGGTACATAGTGCATTACATTTTCGGTCTGTAACTGTTCCTCTGTTGGCCCAGCATTACCACTCGGAAAATGAGTTTTCATCAAAAGCCTTACGGTATCATCTATAGTTTCCATCCTTTTACCCGTTACGTCCACAAGTGTTTCGGTTTGGATATGAGTTTTTGAGAGGAACTTTCTAATGATTTTATCGTATTCTTTGAGTCTTCTGTGGTAGTCATCCCAATATCCTGATAGCTTTTTACGTCGAGCTCTGTTGTAAAGTCTGCGGATATCCTTGCCAATCGAGCGAATTTTCCCTGTCATCCAGGGTTTCTCATAGGCAGATTGCCTTTCTCGAAGCGGGCAATCTATCTATCTATCTTCGAATGATTTTACAAGAGCCTCCGTAATCCTCCTCACATTGATATCAATGTCTTCTGTACTTGGATAATCGTGTATAGGCTGGCCCAATCGATTTCTAAGTAGATTGCCGAATTTGGTCCAGTCGGTTTTAGCCTTATTACGGAAACTTATTGGGTTAGGCAGTGGCCGTGCAATTTTAAACCTTATATAACGGTGGTCCGAATAGGAGTGTTCATCCGAAACCCTCCACTCATGGATCTCATCAATGAGGTTTTCCGAGCATATCGTTATATCTAATACTTCTTCCTTAATTTTGTTAACAAAGGTCGCCTTGTTCCCTATGTTGAGAGTTAGGAGATCGTTAGTATTCAAAAATTCTATAAGGGCTTCTCCTTTTATTGGTGTCAGTACTACCCCATCACAACCAGCTAGTTACTTGTATTTTTGGATTCCCTTACCAGACGTTGTAATTCCGACGTAGGTGGCAATGTCGGCGCAGCGAATGGCAGGTATACTGACGCCAGGTACATACTTCCATTACCCCGCATCAGCACAGTTGCGTCCGATGTTGACAACTCTGGAGAGAAAAGATAGCATAAGTTTATATGGCACAGAATACAAGTCCTTGGACGTGTACCTGTGTTGGCGTAGAAAAGATTGTAGTTCATATGTCCACGGTTCCTGGACCAAAGCAACATGAACCCTGCCTTTATTTATTATGTCCATCAGAGCAGTGGATGCCGTTTCGCTCCGGTGGAGGTTTATCTGGATGACCTCAATCATTGTCTTTCCAGTTAAAGTTTCCTTGGCAGTATGAATGATACTCTACTCCATTTCGTCAAATCGCGATATATTTCATATATCAGTTTTTTGTATTTATCTTTTATTTATTTACTGTCAATAACTGGTAACTGGTTTTCAGGAAAATCTACACATAGGACATTTTTTTGGAGCATTTTAAATATTAATAAAACAAAAAAAACACATAGAAGTTTTGATATTTGAATGTTCACAGCATGCCTCAAGTAATCGAAAGTTGACCTAGAATGACGGCTATTGAGGGATCAAAATCTGATCTGCTTCCTTACGCGAGTTATCGCGATAAAAACATTTTCAACCATATTAAACGAACTTAAATACATTTAATCGCGGAAATTTAAAATATAACAAAATTTCCCATAAATATGAACTTTTGTAAGTCGTTTTATAAAGAACGCGATATAAACAATATTATTATATTACGAATTGTTTATAGTTCATAAATTCGACTTGCATGCCAAATTTTTACAATAATATTATAGCGAATTTCATAAGATTAATATATTTGGATTCTATGATCTCTGTGGAATAGATTGGTATCAGCATTTCCGTGATAAATATCTCGCGAATAAATTTCGATCAAGAAAACTTCGAAAATCAAGTCGGAATTACTTAACTACATAATGCGATTTGATTAAAGAAAGAGATCAGAGATCATGCGTTATTGACTGGACTGTTCGTGCGGTGGAAATATAAATATGGGATTCTATTAATACAAACAACACCTTAAGCATTATTTCAAGGTATAAACCTTTCAAAACCACTATAAAATTCAGCATATTGCCTCTACAACTTTTGCCATACAATAAAACTAAAATGATGTTACATATTCTAAAGTCAATTCTGTATTATTTCATTACCAAATAATAAAATTGTGTATGGTTTACAATAAAATAGTAATATTTTACGTTCTTAAGAGAATCATTGGTCATATAATCCATTGAAATAAAGCTTTAGGTGTTGTATGTATTAAAAAATCGCGAATTTATACATCCACCGCACGAACAGTCTAGTCAATAACGCATTTTCCAAAATCATTGCATTTAACACAAAATGTTGAAAAATTGGCTCTTAGTGTGGTATGAAAGTGATTTTTCTCACGTCTCTTTTGTCGTTGATTTTGTACAGATTGATTAAGAATTGACGGAGATATTGCAAATTATATATCCATAGCTTGGAGGCTCACGATAATGAGAACTTTATCCGCAGAAAAAAAATAATTCGTTTTTCGACTCACAACTAATGGATTTAGCTATTGTGTAAATTTGGACAAACTTGGAAAGGTTTTTGAGGTCCTGTAATCATGAACCAAAAATAGTTTCATAAAGGTAGTGTCCGTAAATTTGCTGTAACTTTTTACAAAGCGCGATCTATGGTTCAAATTGTTTTATTTTTTTTCAAATTCTCAACCAGATTATAAACAAATTTCAAAAAAATCTTGGCCTTCCAAAAAATTTTGACACACTTGTTTTATTATTACCCTTCAATCAAAAAATTTAATGTGCATAATTTTCATTAGGGCGTCACGGCCCCCCTGATACATCGCTACGGACCACAATTTGAGAAGCTCTGGGCTATGCGATAAAAATCTATATAAGTTCGGGCTATATACTTATATTTTGCATGATTGTTTCGAATGCGTTCTACATATTTCGTATAAACTAGTAATACAGAGATGGAAGCCTCGTAATGCTGAAAAAAATATAAAGTGAAAAAAAAAGGCTGTGAAAAAAATTAAATCCCAAATGCATTTATTGGTCGATGTCCCGAACCCTGGAATGGGTTCAACAAATGACGGAAACACTGTCAGACGTTTTTTAGCCAATCGCCCTTAGCATCCAGCGAATCTGGGTAAGCGAAGTCTTAATAAGGGGCTCGAAATTATTTTAAAAACATTGTTCTGTTTACATGTTTAATGAAGAAAGAATATAGAAAGATTTCGCGTGAAAAAAGATGCAAGATTTATTTCAATCTTTGTTAGTATCATCGGATCCCATCATAACATCAATTTTACAAAAAGGACTCAATGTTGTAATCCAAACCTATCCAGTCAGAAATCAAACCCATTGAAGTAGTGACGAGTTAAGTAACGAAAGCAGTGACTAAACCCTTACACAATATTTTAGCTTGATTTGTGTGCCTTTAACTATGCAAAGTGTATTTATTTTTTACGGTTTTATAAACTTTTGTAGTAACATTTTTTAAGTGGATGAAAATATAGATTTTTTGAGAAAATAAACATAATTAATACAATAATCATATAGGTAAGTTTTTTATATACTCCTGTTGTATACATATGCAGAGAAAATGTGTGATGATTCCCGTATGCTAAATTTTGACACACTTGTACTAAGTGCAACACCCCGTGAATACCTCGCATAATATCTACGACGTTCTGGCAGATTTCATTCCTGCTGCATGCAAAATTTCAGGTTTCTAGGTGCTTTCAAAGTCGATTTAAACTCCATTGCGTACCTTATTCTTTCCTGTCTTCTAGTATTTTGACATCTCAATGCACTACAGAAAATGATACTTCTTTCACCTGTAATGAAAAATATGTATATTATATATGTTTTTCATATTATATATGAAAAATTATATATATGAAAAATTATGAATGTCATATTATATATGACATTCATTAAGGTCAACTTTGCGGTCAAAGTTATATACAGATGACAGTAGGTTAGGTTAGGTTAGGTTGAATAGAGGAGACGTTGAAACGTCTCATGTCCATGGACATACACTTAAGCCAGTGGTTCGGCCTGTTGTGCGCTCCTTATTTATGATTTTTATAACCCACGGATTACAGAAAATCTGTACTAGACACGTATTTTCTCAGTATCTTCCAGTCATATCCTCTGAGATGAGTCAAGTCTGGCAATATGTCGGAACCGAAATATCGGGATCTTGCATGTGTGAAAGCTGGACAGTGACACAGAAAATATTCCATCGTTTCGATGTTTTCCCTGCATGCCCTGCACTCGTCGTTTTCTGCTAGTCCTATGCGATGAAGATGTGCCTGTAAGCTTGAGTGTCCCGTTAGAACATTTATCATCTTACTAATCTCGATTTTGTTTATCTTGGTTTTTTTCTCATTTGGGTCACCCCACAGTATCTTTGCAGTTGCTCCTACAGTTGCTCTATTCCACACAGTTTTGTGAGCCATCACTGCCCAGTGCTTCAACTCATCCTTCGTGGCTTCGAAAGGTTTCAAATGTTCCAAGTTTATTACTCGAAGTTCTCTGCACTTTGAAGCCAAGCTGTTAGCTCGTTCATTTCCAATCACTCCGTTGTGTCCCGGTACCCAGAAAATACGCAGTTGACCATGGACTGAGTAATTATTTATCGTTCTTTTACAGTCTAACACTGTTCTGGATTTGACCTTTTCCGATGTTATTGCTTTGATCGCCATTTGGCTATCTGTGAATATGTTGGCATATTTAGGCTTTGTGGTATTACTGAGCCAGTTAACACACTCTGTGATTCCTCGAACTTCTGCTTGAAATACTGTGTTATGGTCTGGGAGGCGGAAGTAAAGTTCGACTTCTGGTTCATCAATAAAAAGTCCCAGACCCGTCGTTCCTTCTAGCCTGGACCCATCAGTGTAGCAGCTGGTTCCCACTGGCGCATGAGCTCGTGTTCCGTTTTCCCAGGAGCGTCTGTCTGGTACGAACGAATCATCGGTAGCTGTAAGCCGCACTTCAGGAATGCGGTCGGAGATTTCCGTTATTTGAATATGACCGACCAGTGATTGTAATATCTTCTGATGGTACGACTTGTGGTCTCGATTTATCCATTCACCCATCACTTGTAGGCGTTTTGCTGTGAGGGCTGCCTCATACTGTATACGGATATCTATTGGTTGAATGTGCAGTATAGTCTCCAACGCTCTTGTTGGTGCGGTTCTAATTGCCCCGCTTATGCCTAGACAGCACATACGTTGCACTTTTTGCAATGGTATTACGTTGTACTTTTTGTCCATTGATCTAATTGGTCTAATCACGCTCATGTAAAGCCAGTGTGTCATATTTGGACGTAGTCCCCATTTTGAACCTATAGCTCTTCTGCACAACGACCAACATCTGTGGGCCTTTGTAACTCTTTCTTCAATATGATCTTTCCAGTACAATTTCTGATCCAAGATTACTCCCAAGTATTTTATCTTTTTCGATATGGCAATATTCTTATCCAGGAAACGAGGCACGGTATGTTTTGTCTGGGTTGATATTTAGTCCCCTTGGTTGTGCCCAGTTATATGCTATGTTAAGTGCCTCCTCAGATCTTCTGCATAGTTGGTTTGGATGTGTGCCCCTTAGAACTATTATAACGTCGTCTGCATAACAGACTTGTTGAAGTCCTTCATTGGTGAGGGCTTTAAGGAGACTGTGTATCGTCGTAACCCATAGGAGAGGCGATAAAATTCCCCCCTGAGGTATACCCCGATTTACCTTGTCTCCGATTTTTACGTCATATGACCCACAAATAATCCACCTATTCCTTAGCATATTGTTGATCCAGTTTATCAACGCCCGGTCAAACTGAAACTCGTCTAAGGACTGGATAAGTGTATCGGTCTGAACGTTGTTAAACACGGCCTCAATGTCTATACAAACGGCAAGTGTGTACATTTCTTCACTGAAGGACTGTTCTATGTGGTGTACTACCTCATGTAGAGCTGTTTCCACTGATCTTCCTTTAACATATGCGTGTTGCTTGAATTTTAGCTTGTCATCGGCTATCTTACTTTTGATCATGTCGTCAATTATTCGCTCCATTAGAAATTAGGCTAATAGGTTGATAAGTCTTTGGGATCGTATAACTCGCCTTGCCAGGCTTAGGTATGAAGACCACCCTTGATTACTGCCAATTTTTTGGGGTATATGCATGAGTTAGGCATGCAGTAAAAACTCCAACCAGATGAGTTGATACCAGATCCACCTCATCCTGAAGAAGCGCTGGAAATATTCCGTCCGGTCCCACAGCCTTAAAAGGAGATAAGCTTTTTAATGCTTCTTTAACCATAGCATCCGTAATAGGTACATAGTGCATTACATTTTCGGTCTGTAACTGTTCCTCTGTTGGCCCAGCATTACCACTCGGAAAATGAGTTTTCATCAAAAGCCTTACGGTATCATCTATAGTTTCCATCCTTTTACCCGTTTCGTCCACCAGTGTTTCGGTTTGGATATGTGGTGTACTACCTCATGTAGAGCTGTTTCCACTGATCTTCCTTTAACATATGCGTGTTGCTTGAATTTTAGCTTGTCATCCGGCTATCTTACTTTTGATCATGTCGTCAATTATTGTTTTTAACAGAAAGAAATTAGGCTAATCGGTCGATAAGTCTATGGGATCGTATAACTCGCCTTGCCAGGCTTTGGTATGAAGACCACCCTTGATTACTGCCAATTTTTTGGGGTATATGCATGAGTTAGGCATGCAGTAAAAACTCCAACCAGATGAGTTGATACCAGATCCACCTCATTCTGAAGAAGCGCTGGAAATATTCCGTCCGGTCCCACAGCCTTAAAAGGAGATAAGCTTTTTATTGCTTCTTTAACCATAGCATCCGTAATAGGTACATAGTGCATTACATTTTCGGTCTGTAACTGTTCCTCTGTTGGCCCAGCATTACCACTCGGAAAATGAGTTTTCATCAAAAGCCTTACGGTATCATCTATAGTTTCCATCCTTTTACCCGTTACGTCCACAAGTGTTTCGGTTTGGATATGAGTTTTTGAGAGGAACTTTCTAATGATTTTATCGTATTCTTTGAGTCTTCTGTGGTAGTCATCCCAATATCCTGATAGCTTTTTACGTCGAGCTCTGTTGTAAAGTCTGCGGATATCCTTGCCAATCGAGCGAATTTTCCCTGTCATCCAGGGTTTCTCATAGGCAGATTGCCTTTCTCGAAGCGGGCAATCTATCTATCTATCTTCGAATGATTTTACAAGAGCCTCCGTAATCCTCCTCACATTGATATCAATGTCTTCTGTACTTGGATAATCGTGTATAGGCTGGCCCAATCGATTTCTAAGTAGATTGCCGAATTTGGTCCAGTCGGTTTTAGCCTTATTACGGAAACTTATTGGGTTAGGCAGTGGCCGTGCAATTTTAAACCTTATATAACGGTGGTCCGAATAGGAGTGTTCATCCGAAACCCTCCACTCATGGATCTCATCAATGAGGTTTTCCGAGCATATCGTTATATCTAATACTTCTTCCTTAATTTTGTTAACAAAGGTCGCCTTGTTCCCTATGTTGAGAGTTAGGAGATCGTTAGTATTCAAAAATTCTATAAGGGCTTCTCCTTTTATTGGTGTCAGTACTACCCCATCACAACCAGCTAGTTACTTGTATTTTTGGATTCCCTTACCAGACGTTGTAATTCCGACGTAGGTGGCAATGTCGGCGCAGCGAATGGCAGGTATACTGACGCCAGGTACATACTTCCATTACCCCGCATCAGCACAGTTGCGTCCGATGTTGACAACTCTGGAGAGAAAAGATAGCATAAGTTTATATGGCACAGAATACAAATCCTTGGACGTGTACCTGTGTTGGCGTAGAAAAGATTGTAGTTCATATGTCCACGGTTCCTGGACCAAAGCAACATGAACCCTGCCTTTATTTATTATGTCCATCAGAGCAGTGGATGCCGTTTCGCTCCGGTGGAGGTTTATCTGGATGACCTCAATCATTGTCTTTCCAGTTAAAGTTTCCTTGGCAGTATGAATGATACTCCACTCGCCATATACGAAGAAGTTGTCGACAAACAACCCTGCAGTCAGCCAAGCACCATATGTCTCTATGTCACCACTTGTTCTATAGTGACAATTGAACAAGGTAAAAAGTCTACAACTTTACTTTTATGCGCGAGTAGAAATACTTTACAGACAACTGCTGTACAGTATTTATGGCGACATTGTCATTGCTTGTCTTTTTTTTTGACTGCGCATTATAATAGCTGCCTACAGACTGCGCAGTCAGCAGGTAGAGATTTTTTGACAGTTGTTCTTTTTTTATTCCTTTATTTTCTTCTGTCAAGGATGCACGCGTTCGTTTTGTGAAAATAATTTTTGTGTGGTAAAAAGAAGATTACAATTATTTTATAAAAATAAAAAAATGAGTAAAAGAAATTATAAAAGACTTGTAAAAAAAACAAACAATATCATATAAAAATAGAAGTTTGCAATGTGAGCGAGAAAACAGCGAAATGCATATTGTGGGAGAAAGTGAAGATTTTGTGGAGAATTTGGAAGATTTTGGCGTTCAGAAATTGACGTTGCGGGAGAAGTTAAAGCAGTGGTACATGGAAACAACTCCTTCTAGGAAGTGTTTGGAGAAACTATTGTCAATTTTATGTACATTCCAGTATTTATTATTTTTTGTTAATTAAATGAATAAAAGGTTTAGCCAGCCTCGAAGAAAGTGAGCATATAAATATATGTGTTTAAGTGTACTGCGCCCACCTTTATAAAGATGTAGACCAGGGTCACTAAAGTTTACTACTGAATCTTTGGTTCAAATGTCTCTATATGAATTACTTTGACATTTAACATTTACTAGTGAATCTTTGTTCCAAAAGTCAACATATGGTTAACTTTGACATTTAACATTTACTAGTGAATCTTTGGTGCAAATGTCTACATATGATTTACTTCGACATTTAACATTTACTGCTGAATCTTTGGTTCAAATGTCTACTGGTGGTTTTTCAATGACAGCTAATGTTAAATGTCTATAGGAGATTACATGGGCAGGGGCACATTTTGTCTGTAGTACTACTGACAATGTCACAAGTAAATCACTACAATTTTACTAATGGCATTTCCTACAGGGAATGTACTAATTTCTAATAGTGACCAGTAGTGAAGTTATATGAAATTTAGGAGAAATAATAAAGTGAGAAAGCCTCATGAGTCGGATAGAAAGACTGTTAAGTATTTGAATTGTTTTTAGTTTTTGAGAAGTAGAAATTTCTTCTGAAGCGACAAAGGAACTATAAAAATAAGTCATATTGTACAACTCGGGTAAGGACAGATATGCATTCCTTATACTGACAAAAACATTTTTTTACGGTAATTTCACATCTTACGTGTGGTTACACAGGATATTGTGGCTACATTTTTTATTTCTTTTGACAGTCAATTGCACTTAGAGCGGAGATTAATCGTGCAACTGGTTGGGAAGTGTTGGAGTGTCCCTACAAATGTGTGAGTTCCCTGACTACGTAGAGGACACCACCTGCTGGTCAAATCCAGCAACACGACAACCACTAATATCCCGACAAAAATATCCCATGTATGGCTCTACTACGGAAATTAAGTGAGTACATATATCAGCGCATACCAGAACCTATATGCTATAAAGATGAGAGCAATTTGAAGAAACACCCCACTAGTGAGTCACAGTGGCATACGTAAAGAAAAATACGCAAATTTCTGGAAAATACTTATTCGATAAAAACAACTATATTAAAAATCGAACATTAGCTCGATTATTTATTTTAAGTAAAAATACTAATGCTTGATCCATTTCGAGGTTCCCCACTTTTTTAAAGAAAAAACACAGAAAATTAAAATTGAATGGGGAATGTTTATTATCATTTGAAAGAACATTCTTTGGCATTTATTTTTAGAAGATTATGTTGGCCGGGGCTACGTCTCAGATGGTCCATCCGTTGAGTCCAATTTTCGATGACTCGTTCGAGCATTTTGACTGGTAACTGGCGAATGACACGCGTGATGTTTTGCTCCAAGGCCTGAATCGAAGCTGGTTTGTCCGCATAAACTTTAGACTTTACATATCCCCACAGGAAAAAGTCTAACGGTGTGATATCACACGATCTTGGTGGCCAATCGACCGGCCCAAAACGTGAAATTATCTGCTCACCGAAGTGTTCTCTCCATAAATCCATTGATTGATGCGATGTGTGGGAAGTGGCGCCTTGAAACCAAATGTCGCCGAGATCACCAGCTTCAACTTCAGGCATCAAATAGTCGGTTATAATGGCACGATAACGGTCGTCATTGACGGTTACGTTCTCATCGTCATCATTTTTGAAGAAATATGGACCGATGATTCCGGTACGTCGGATCGGAAATCGGTCAATGGCAAAAAGATAGCTCTTAACGAGAGCTAAAATATTGCTCATGGGTGCCAAAATCGTGGGTCGACTGGAAAGTGTTTTTTTTATTTAAAAAAAATTATCTTAGCGCAATTGGCGAACGATTATTTTGATAATAAAACTGAATAATATTTAAACGTTGTTCAGGCGTAAGTCTTTCCATGATGAAATGCCAAAAAATACTTAACAAAAATAACAGGACAGCATGACTCTACTAGGATCACCCTATACTTGGAATCGAGACAAAGAGAAAACCTGATATTTGTAACCTAACACAAAAAAAAACATTGAGTTAAGCAAAAAGTTGAACCACCAAAATCGGTTATATTTTGTGTCATGAATACAAAAAAAGTTAAAAAAAATATATTACATAAACTTCCGGACATTCATTATATTCAGGTGATAAAATAATAATAATTATGTTTTTTTTTGATAAAACTGAATTAGCTTGTATCATTGCTAAATTATTATTAAATCTTAAGGAACCTAACATACTAATCTTAGCCTAAGAAACTATTTATAAGAATATATATATATAATGTGAAATTTGTACGAATCTTGAAAGAAAAAGAAATAATATGTTTTAATTACAATATAAAGAGGTCGAGTATCGTAGCGTGTCTGAAGAAGAGTTGTGGGAACTTTTAGGGAGATTTCTATATATTTTATGGGCAAATGGAAGTCTCAGAAAGGATGATCACTTTAGGATCATGCAGAGGGAGGGCCGTCCGTGGAACCACAACACCCGGTTCCGAAAAAAAAGATCGAGATTCGTATCCAAAAAGGTAACATATCCGGTTGAAGAGAGTCCGTCCGTATTGTCCTCGTTTCCGTTTCACTGTGTAACTGTCAATTGTAATAGTGTATAAAAGAAAAAAATAAAATGACATCTGGCACTTATTTCATTAATGTCGGTGGACCAACGCGGAAAGAACCACCCCAATCCGACGAGCTCAAGCCGTAGCAAACGCCCAGAGTGCCACCGCTTTTTTATAAGAACAGGTCCATTACAAACCATTTCTTTTGTTTGGTCGTTGGAAAGATTTTTGTAAATATCTTTGTATGGCAAAATAAATTTTTCAAGATCTCTTTTAAATTTTTATCGCCTTTCAGTAGGAGGTTCGTTATTTAAGAAACATGAATCCAAACTTTAGATGGACAAACAACGCAGGTGTACATAATGCACTATAATCCAGCAAAATTTCTCATTACCAAATAATCCAAAGTTCAATAATGGTAAGGTCTTATTATTTAGCCATTTTTCTCATTATTTTAACAAAGGGATGTCATTGTAGGAAAGTACTTTCCAAAAGCATACAATAAAGAAGCATAATAAGTACTTATTTGTAGCATACCACATAAATAGGTGCCTTATGCGGAAGCGTCTCGAAAATAAGTTGAATTGCGGCACCCCTCATAACTCGATACCGGATCATCTGATATAAAAAAAATATTTAGTTACATAATCGTTATAAGTAGAGGGGAATTGAGAGAGCAAACGTGTAATTTGATACTATTTGGCCACTTCGTGGGTGGTCTGATGACGTCATGATGACGTCATCGTCCATTTTATGTGTATGTATGTGTGAATTCGTACGTCTGTGTCAATTTTATGTGTATGTATGTGTGAATTCTGACGTCGTCGTCGATTTTATGTGTTTATATTCCAATGTAATTTGATACTATTTGGCCACTTCGTTGGTGGTCGCCAGATGTTCTGTAGGTCTGAATCAGTGTTTATGTTTATGTATGTGTGAGTTCATTGAACTTGGCTTTGAAGTAACCTTGAGATCAGCATGACTCATTGGTATGTGCGTCCGCAGCTGGGCTTTGCTGTACATCTAGGTATGGTTGATTCTAGAATCACATTGTGAGTCCGCAGCTGGGCTTTGCTGTATATCTATGTATGGTTGATTGTCGAATCACAAATACACACATGGTATGTGTGTATGTGTGTCAACGGTTCCCCACCAGTCCGTCTTTTGTGTCAGTCTGTCTGTCGGACACTAGCGCCAAACAGTCAGATCATGCTATGTGTTTGGTTGTCCGTCTGCCTGTCGGACACTAGCGCCAAACAGTCAGATCATGCTATTGAATTGTTTGGTTGTCCGTCTATCTATCGGAAACTAGAACCAAACGGTAGGATCATGCAATTGAACTTGAATTGATTCCTTTGTGACATATCCAGAGCACAATGTGTGTGTGTGTAGTTCTGAGTATCCAGAACTTCACACCAAATCCGCAAAGACTTTTAGGTAAACAAACATATTTTTGTGGTTGTTTCATATTCGTGGCAAATTAAGAATTGGTATGAATTGATAAGGAATGAATGCCCTATAAACGAAGAGATGGAAAACAAACATAATTTTGCGATCTTCTGATATTCGATGCAAATAATTATGAAATACGCATTAAATATTTGCTGACTAGGGATACTATGAAAAATTCATTTATTAAAAATTCGTTTAAAATTTTTATAACAAAAAATGAATCCGACATTATGAAATTTCCATATATAAAGAAAAGTATTGTGAGGACAACTACAGTCCACAGTAGCAGTCCACATATTCCAAAGTGCTAGAATAAACCTTTATCCTTGAAAATGATGTCTATGGCGGATTTCGAGATGGAGGAGTTAAAAAAACTCAATGTCCATAGTTGGTCGGATGATCAATTCAGTTGCGTTCACCCAAAGGATCCGATCATTGAAAAGGAGTTGGCAGATTTAGAATCACTGGACATTATGAATTGGACAGATGAGGATATTCCAGTTGATGGCTCATCGACAGATCAGGAGGACCATGATGATAACGATGATCAAAACGTAACTCCATCAGTCTTGGAAAGCCTAGACCTTTTCCCGAATGGAGAGACCGAACCGTTTGATTTTGATCCGGAGGACCATGATGATAACGATGATCAAAACGTAACTCCATCAGTCTTGGAAAGCCTAGACCTTTTCCCGAATGGAGAGACCGAACCGTTTGATTTTGAATATGGACAACGCTTATCCCAAATCCTAGAGGATGAGGAATCATATCCAAGTGAATTGGGTGAGCGCCCAGTTATTACATCAAATATATTACTTCAGCCTGGGAAACCTATGGTTGAGCCACAGGTTAACAATTCTCAGACTGTAATACAAACTATTTTAATGGCATACATTGATAAATATCCTGAAACATTGGATGCTTTTATGGATATAATCAATGAAGAAGAAGCTCAATATATTTTAGATTTAATTAATTATTAAAACTATACTATTTATAAGATTTTTTTGTTCTATTATTCACGTTACATTTCATTCATAAAATTTTAAATAAAACATAAATATAATATTAAATAAAATATATTTTTATTTTGCAAGGCTTGGGTTTGTTAAGAGCTTTCATCCTCTTTTTACTTTAGAGGGAGAGGGGATACATAAATTGAGGTTTTCAAATAGATATAAATAGGTGCAGATTTTTATGAAGACTACAGTCGAAATTTTAAAATTAACAAGATGACATCGAATACTGAGGTTATTAAATCATTCAACAGTATGAATTTCAAAAAAATTCTAAGTATTAAGGATATGACTCCAGACATGGAATATGCTGTAAGAGGAGCCTACAAGACTGTTGGTACATATGGAGAAAAAATCGTGTTAAGGCTGGACAACTACATTTTGTATTTACCATCGAGATTTCTCTCTCTGGGAGATGAAGCAATAAAACGACTCTGCGATGGAGTGTTTTCTGTAGTTAAAACACCATTACGAGAAGGATCAGATTTATGTAAATTAGAATTAAGACAAATAATTGCCACAGATGCATTTTACTCTTTATTTTAAGTTAAAATCAATTTTAGCTTTCATATTAACATTACTATATCAGTTCCATTATAATATTCTAAAATAAAAGTTGTTTTTAAATTTTCAAATTAAAAAGCTCTTGTGTTTTCATTTGAATCTGATAGTTGTGGGTGTTTTAAATAAAAGAGAGTCGATATGTCATCTCAGAAAGTAATTAAGTAACAGACGTTTATAAGGAAACATGATTCCTTTAGAAATGGATATCTTAAAACCACGCTACGTTATGGACGATCGATTTCATCGTGAGGATAAACGTTTGCAAACGTTTGGTTTGTGGCCACTAAAGTATATTAATCCTAAGGTGATGGCTATGATAGGCTTCTTTTATACTGGTGAAAATGACAAAGCAAAATGTTATTTTTGTGAGGTTGAAATATATTCTTGGGAACGTACAGATTCCCCGGTTTCGGAACATATGCGATGGTCGAAGAATTGTCCATTGATGAGACGCTACATTACTAACAATGAACCCATAAATTTAAAAGAATTAGATCGACTGCTTCCAAAGTTAAGTTTTGATGTGTGTGGAGTTTATAACAGTGGAACTGAACTACGACATTGTACTTTCAAAACACCATATCAGAGATCAGGATCCAATGCTTTACAAATACGAGAGAAGCGACCAAAAGATTCACCATTTTCAACATTACCAGAGGAGAAAACGACCGATTCATTACTTCCAAAGTTTTTAATATTTATGTTTACAATATTTGTTTTTAAAGGAATACATTCAATTTTGAAGAAATAAAAACACATGTTACGATTTGTTTTTGTTCTTAGTACTTTATTTCATTTATAACAGATTCTTGTATTTTATTATAATTGTTCTCTACAAATATATATAGTTTAAACAAGTTATTTAGTGCACATCTAAATTTATTGTCTGGATGTAACGGACATATATATTTCGCATAATAGTTTTCGCATTTCTTTAAACTTATTTTATTTTCCAAATTTATGACAGATGTTGTAACATAATTTAATAAAAAATCTTGTTTTGCTTTACCAACAACAAAAATATATTTATAATTATTTAGGGGTGATAGAAAATCACCTACACAGCTGTAATCTACTGATCCCATTGACCAATCCAGTCCATTAACAAATTTCTTGCAGTAGGTGTTTGTTCTTAGTCCTTCATAACTTAATTCTCGAATATCGAATGGTTCCTTGAATACAACGTAATTCGGAGCGATTGATGAGCCAGCCATATATGCCAATTCTTTCATATAAATGCTGTTGCCATTGCCATGACAATATTGAAAATCCAATAACGCAATCTCAGACCTGTTGATTTTGAACATTTTGCAAGAATTTAGCTGATGAACTAAAAACGTTGAATTTTGCTGCTGAACTGAAAACGTTTTAATATTTCAGTTACTTTATATACGATTTTCGATGACATTGTGGTGTTTTATTGAATTGTAGCAAATATTTTAAACATAAATGCCCACAGTTGAAAGAATTAAATTTCTGTTTTCGTTTGTAATTATAATTTATATTAGCTCCCAAGTATTGCAATATTTCCAATGGTGGTTGGAGATTGCCATAGCTATCAAAATATTCATTTTTCTCATTGTTTTTGAAATATGCCACCCAATGAGTTCCAGGACCTTTATGTGAGTCAAGGTTAACAATTCCGCACTCTTTAATACGGGGCTTTTTGGGGAGTTTGTCTCGCATAAAAACTCCTCTAAAATAGGGAATGTGTTTTTTACCAAATATTTTTAAATCAATGTCTGTTAAAGGCCTGTTGGGTAGCTGGTCTATTAGTTTTTTGTCAAAGTTTTATTATTGTTGTTATTGTACACAATGCCCATTCCTTTCTTATATGGCTTTAGGTAAATCCCCTTACCCACTGCAATATCCTCCATAGCCTTATTATGACGAATATTTTCCTCAAGTTGTTTTTTAGCATTCTTAGTCGAGTTTACTGCTTTTGCTATTGATGCTCCACCCGTGGCTAACGCTCCCATAGCGCTAAGTGCTGTTAGAATTGGTATTATGGGTAGGAAACCACCAATTTTAGGTACTCTTATAACCCTAGGTATAACAACTTTAGATTTTTTTCCTCTGAAGGATTTACCAATCGATTTTTGTGCAATCTTTATAGCTGTGGTTATGTCTTCTGGTTTTTGTTTCTTCAGAACCGAGGTAGCATTCTTCACCGCTGATGAAAACAGTTTTTTCCCACATACACCATTCTTGGATATACCCACCCCCAATTTTGCTTTAGCCTTCATAGCGTTGGTGACAAAATATGCGTTTAGTTTTTCTCCCCAGCTGTTATCTTTAGCTTTAACTCGTCCCCAAGCTTTTTCTGCTAAGTCTTTATCTGCTCTATTTCGTTCTTTTATATTTTCAGTTTTGGAATAAGCTATATCATGAATTTTGCAAGCCTCGTCTAAACCATTTATTCCTTTATCATTTCTATCCAATCGTTTCTTCAGTTTTGTCCCAGGCCCACAAAAATTATAACCGGGTAAATGCAGTTCAAATGGCAATGAAGTAATTAAATTATTCAACAATCCTCTCCCTTTGACGTCCCTTTTGGTATTAATGTTGTTTTTCGAATAAATTATCATTTTATACGTTTTTCACCTAAAGGTTTAAATAATATAAAATTGAGTGAAACAAATTATTAATTCAGTCGCAAAAATGCGGTTAATAAAGCAGGATACGAATATTGATGTTAGAAATTTCGATTTCACACAAACAAAATCTCAGAAAATCAGACATAGCTCTTTGTTACCGAATTCAATACGAGCTATAATAGTGGGTCCTTCCAATTGTGGGAAAACTAATATTATGATAAGCTTGATTGAAAGTCCAAACGGATTGAAATTTGAAAATATATATTTATACTCAAAGTCGTTACATCAACCAAAATATGAATATTTAAAGAAGCTCATTTCAACCGTAAAAGGCATGGGGTTTTACACATTTTCTGAAAATACTACTGTCATACCACCCGATAAAGCGAAAATGAATTCCATAATGATATTTGATGATGTCGCCTGCGAAAAACAAAATAATATTCGTGCTTATTTTTGTATGGGTAGACATAATAATATAGATTCATTTTATTTATGTCAAACATACACACGCATCCCGAAACATTTAATACGTGATAATGCTAACATAATTATTATTTTCAAGCAAGACGTAATGAATATGAAACATATTTTCAGTGACCACGTTGGAAATGATATGACATTTAATAATTTTATGGATATATGTCGAACATGTTGGAAAGAAAAATATGGTTTTTTAGTTATAAGTAAGGATAGCGATATTACTGATGGACGGTATAGAAAAGGATTTGATGTATTTATTTACATTTAGTAAATGATAATATCTCAACTGAAACAGATGGTACAATTATAGTACCGGTTGAATGCTATTAACCTTACAAAAAAAAATCATTGAAAACACAAATAACAGCCTCACTCAAAAATCCAACAGACCAGTTTACAAAGAAAACAGCTCTATTTGAAATAAAAACAGATCCATTTTGTAAACTCAACTGGTCGGTTTTAAATATTAACAGACCAGTTCAAAATATGAACAGGTCAGTTCAAAATATCAACAGATCAGTTCAAAATATTAAACAGAAACACATATCGTGTTGTTACGCTCTTTAAAATGAATGAAGGCATTGTGAAGGAACTTATTAAATCTAGAAATATCTTGAAAAAGAAATTTCAAAGCATTAAATTAGGTGAAAATGAAATGACAAGTCATTTAGAGAGTACATTCAAACCTATAACAACACAACTAAAAAATATTATAAAATCACCCCACGAAAGCATCACCCCCAAAAAAGAATTTCAAAAGGATAATGATTTCGAGGGTTTCAGAAATAAAAAGAAATTGAAAATTGAATTTGATACCGAGAATCGAAACGAAGATGAAACAAATGATGAACAGTTTTATTCACAATCAGAAGAAGAAGAAGAAGAACAGCAAGAGGGTGTTATTAACTTAAACTCTTTACATAGAAATAAGAAACTTGATACAATATATGGACCACACAAAGACGAAAATGGTGTTTGGAAATTTGGCGCAAGCGATCTAAGTTTAAACGAGCATAAAATAATAATTGGAAATCAAACATGGGCATTCACACCGGGTTTATATGAACTTTTATTCCACAAAAATCCTAAGAATTATGACTCATATGAATTGGATATCTATAGAAAGATTTTAGTGAATACGAATGCACACAGAAGAAATTATAGTCCCAATGAACAAATAAAGGGAAATAAAGGCTTGAAGTACACAACAATAATAAAAAAATTATTTCAAACAACTCATACAGGTGAAGGTTTAATGAGTGTTAATCTTCAGAAACCAAACTATATATACTGGGATGATCCTAACGAATTAGTTGAACGTCTAAAACTTTTAATCGCGTCAAAAAATGCTGGGCATAGTAACCAAAACAATGAAATAGTATCCATTATCGAAGAATTAAGAGAAGCAAATATAATACATTGATTTTGGGGTAAACAATCAATTACAACATGAGTGTCGACAAGTTCGGTCACTTTTCCAACTCTGATGCATTAAGGAGAAATGCTCAAAAAATTTTGGGAATTGGTTTTGACCGGCATTATAACCTCGATATCCAAAATAAGAAAATCAAGAATTTGGCCCCACCGTCGGAAAATACAGACGCAATCAACAAAGCTTACCTACAAACACAAATCATACATTCACAAGAAATATTAAAAAGAGATTTAAGTAGGCAATTTGTAATCATAAACAATGAAATATCTCAATTAAAAAACAATATTAAGGATTTACACAATGTTTTAAGTAGAATGTCAAGTACTCGTACAATAATTTATAACGATCATAACTAAATCATGGAAAGACGAACAATTATCAATGAGCTACACGCTCAAGCTCGCAAAAATTTTCCTCGACGGAGAGTAATTATGAAAGGCATCGACGATTTATGGCAAGCGGATTTGGTTGAAATGGGGAATTATTCTACAATAAATAAAGGACATAGATATTTGCTAACAGTAATTGATACCTTCTCAAAATTTGCATGGGCAGAAGCAACTAAATCAAAAAATGCCAGCGACGTTTCCACAGCATTTAAAAAAATATTGGATAAAGGTAGAATACCAAAAAATTTACAAACAGACGATGGAAAAGAATTTTTTAACCAAGAATTTTACAAACTAATGAAAATGTATTCTATTAACCACTATTCAACGTATAGTGTAATGAAAGCATCAATCGTTGAACGATTTAACCGAACACTAAAATCATTAATGTTTCGAGAATTTTCTTACAACGGTTCCTACCATTGGCTTGATATATACAAAAATTTGATTGATTTCTACAATAAGAAAAAACATCGAACAATAAATATGCCCCCCATTGAAGTAAATTCTAAAAATGAAAAAAGGTTACTCTCGACGGTGTACAGTCATCTCAAAATGTTCCCACCGTCAAAATACCATGTGGGGGATTACGTACGTATAAGCAAATATAAAAATATATTTGAGAAGGGGTATACACCGAATTATAGCACAGAGATATTTCGTATAAAATCTATACAGATTACAAATCCTGTTACGTTTATCTTAGAAGACTATCAAGGAAACCCAATCAAAGGCGGGTTTTATAAAGAGGAAATTCAACGCACACGCTTCCCCAACACATACCTCGTTGAAAAGGTTTTGAAAACTAAGGGCGACAAAGTATACGTTAAGTGGTTAGGATTCTCTAAAGATCACAATTCATGGATAAACAAAAGCAATATGCTCTAGTGAAAACATAAATAAAAACAAATAAAATAATGAAAATAGTTTTCATTTACTTGTCAGCTTTCACTATGTCAATAACATTAGCCCTAAGCGGAAGATCTTCGGTTCTAACATCCAATTACTTTCCACCAATTCAATTAACCGAAGACTATGAATGCGCTCTGGTAGATTTTCATTCATATAATTCCATTCCAAACGTAGACCATGATAATAACTTGTTTCATATTGATGATCGAGTAATTGAAATTCCTATTGGTTCTTACGAACTGGAAGATATAGTTGACTATATTAAACTAGCCTATGGTAAACAAGACGGTCTCAAGACAATAGAAATCGTTGCAAACAATAATACCTTACAAATAGAGATATTTTCATCTCATGATGATATTGATTTTAACAAAGAACGGTCTATAGGAACCCTGTTGGGATTCAATGGAGGAATTTTGAAAGCAAATACGAAACATACGTCATATCTTCCCGTAAACATTATGAAAGTAAACGCAATACAAATACAATGTAATATAACATCAGGATCTTACATGAATAATCTATCTGTACATACTATTCATGAATTTGGTATAAATGTATCTCCAGGATATAAATTGGATGAAATACCAAGGAATTTAATTTATTTACCAGTAAACGTCAAAGAAATCAGTTCACTGAAAGTTTGGATAGTAGATCAAGAACAACGATTAATAAATTTTCGTGGAGAAGAGATTACACTTAGGCTACATCTGAGATCAAAAGCAAAATGATTATTTATAATAAATATAGTCCTAAAAAGACCTTTCCAAACATTCCAATTAAAGCAGTCAAACCCAAAAGGTTGCCACTAACAAAGGAAAATAAAATTTTTTTAAAATCTTTAAAATTACGTTTAAAACAAAATGTCTGAAATACTAAATGTTCTTGAAAAACCATTCACCGATGACAATATAATCAAAAAAGACTACCACAGCTACGTACCATATATAAATTCATTTAAAAATAATGATGAAATAAGAATAACCATTCAAAATCAAGATTTATATGTATTGCCAAGCGAGAGTTATATTTACATAGAAGGTTCTGTAACAGTAGAGGGCGGCGAAAAAACATCAAATGCTCGTTTACGCAATAATTGTATAGCTCACATGTTCGATGAAATTCGTTATGAAATTAATGGTGTTGAAATCGATCGCACTCGGTATTTAGGTGTATCGAGTACCATCAAGAACTTTGTGTCCCTTACTGATTTTGAGAGTAATATGATGAGAAATGCTGGATGGAATAATGGCGCCGACTTAAACATGAGTGTGTTTAACTTTTATGTACCCCTTAAGATGCTGTTGGGATTTGCCGAAGATTTCACCAAAGTTATATTACATAGTAAACATGATCTTATTTTGCTCCGAAGCTCCAGTGACCAGAACGCATGTTATTCCTCGGAGTCAAATGAAACTGCAAATTTAACAATTACGAATATCACGTGGAGAATTCCGCATGTGCACTTGTCTGACACATCCAAATTACAAATTATGAAGACGATAAAGAGTGGAACATCGCTACCGATTACATTTCGTAGTTGGGATTGTCATTTTAACCCAACATTTAATGGCGCAACCAAATGTAATTGGAATGTGAAACTGTCTATGAACAGAGAAAGACCACGTTTCGTACTATTTGCTCTTGAAAAAGATGGAAAGTTTGTTCACAGTAATTTAACAAACATTAAAGTCCATCTTAACTCGGATACTTATCCATACGATGACTTAAATTTAAAATTCGAAGAGAATCGATATGCTGTACTTTATGATATGTATACTAAATTTCAACAAAGTTACTTTTTGAGGGAGTCACAACCAATTATTTCATGTGAGAAATTCAAGGAGTCACCAATAGCTGTAATTGATGTCAGCCATCAAAACGAAATTGTTAAAAGCGGACCAATTGATGTCAAAATCGAATTTGAGACCTCTAAATCCATTCCTGAAAACACTAATGTTTATTGTTTACTACTTCACGAACGTTTGCTAGAATACACACCTTTAACTGGAATCGTCCGAAAAATTATTTAAGTATTAATAATGAAATGTTTTTTTTTGTATTTCCATATAAAAATTAATAAATAAAAAAAAACACACAAGTATTGTATTCCAAATCAAAATACATTTGTCTTTATTGATGAAAGAAAGCATAAAAAATATACGGTAAACAATAATGTACATTATTTCTTAATTATAGGTTAAGATCATGAAGTTCATCCCAATTTGCGAGATTTGAATTATCAATTTCATTAAAACATACATCCATTGGAATTGTAGAATATAGGTCTGATTCATTAACTCTTTCTAAATCATCTGATTTATTCTCAATATTCAAATCTAGAATTTCATTTAAAGCCGAAATTTCCAAGCTATTAATTTCGTTAAGGCTTACATCAAGTTCCATCGGATTAATAGAGTTTAGGTCAATATTTATATTATATAAATCACAATCAAGCCTGTAATGACCCCACGCATACGTATTTATACCATCGGGTCTTACTTTTCTCTTATCATCGTCATAGCTTAGACATATTTTATTTATCTTATCTGTATAAATAACATGTTTTCTAGATCTAAATGTAAACATATCGTCATAATATTTTTGTCTTTTAATTAAACATTCTCGATATGTATCTATAGTACATTTTTTTAGCACAGATTTTTTTACACCCTTAGACTTTTTAATGTCTTTACTTCCTTCCACTTTAATTGCGTACATCTTAGGTCTAAGTCCCACAAATTCGGTCATAGCCATACCACAATTTTCATCCTTCATCATCCCAATCACCTTCTTATTTACAAGAGGGATACCATATTTATTATCTGGTGGAAAGTCTGAAGTGTCAAACCTTGTTTTTAACTCATCTGGAGTAAGTTCTTTAAAAAGATCTCTACCATAAAAAGTTAGAATAAATGAATCAGTATCTATATAATTTACACAAAAATCGTTTTGAAACTTAATTTTCAAAAAGTCATAGAGGAAGTCATACATAACCCATTTAGAAAGATCCAAAACACAAAAGCCTAAATAAATTGGTTTGTTGTATAATACGTTTACACGATTCAGTTGAATGGCAACCATATCCTCTGAAAATTGTGATAAGCTATTGAAATTTGGTTTTGCAATTAAATCTCTCGCTCCCAGCCTGTTTCTGTTTGTTCTATCCCAAGTCTTTACTATTTTAACATCTTTTCTTTTATCCACATTTTCCATAGTTTTACCATATACAGCATTGTTTAAAAGTTTGTAAAAATCTTTTTCAAAAGAATTTTTTGCTTTTGCTCTCATCTCATTATTTTTTAGTATATATTTTTCCAACCATTTTGATTGAGAGAAAGAAAGGATGCTGTGTACTTTTTTTAGTATTAATTTATGCTTTAGACACTGCTGCAATAGTTTGTAATGGATCTTGTATGTTCGTTTTTCGGAAAAGTCTGTAATTAATTTTTTATATTTAGACCCTCCAACAGTTTTACTCTCCGCACAGAAGGGTAAATCATTGTGAAGATCATGCAAATCTTTTGGATACTCTAAATCAACACAAAATATGTAGCCTGTTGGCGAATCGTCGGGTATTGATTTTATTTCCTCTTCATTTGTATATTTTCCAAAATCTGTTCCCTCAAGCCATCTAAAGTTATTTACTGGGAGATATTGTGTCATAGCTTTACCATACAAATTATTCACATCTAGGTAGTATATATTTACAATTGGTTTATTTTTATCATAACCTTGCGTACCCTCTGTGTTCGCTACTGAGTGTCTTTTGGAACATTGAACTATACCACCTCGTATGGCATTCTTACAGAAGTTGTACATGTTAATATCAGTGAGAAGTTGTAATTCAACTTTTGTACATAAGAGCATCGCATCCCAAGAAAGAGATGGGGCGGTATAATATTGACAGGGATCCAATTTGTGCACATCTATACATAATGTTCTAAAATTTTCAAAAACGTCAGTCAACAATAGAACATCCGTTTTTAAATACAATTCCATGTAATCTTTCAGATTTGTACAACCAAAATTTGTCCATACATTCTGTGCATGTTTGTAATCCTCTGACGAACACTCGGTGTCCGTCATTTTATTATAAAAGTATTTCTTCGGAGGAAGTTGTTTCTCAAAAAATTTTTGAAATGATGATATATAATCATACGGAAATACCCCCTTTTTATTCATGAGTCTAAAATCTTTATTGTTTGGAAAATGTGTACGTACTGTCTGAAGATCCTTTTCAGGTAAATTTCGGGCCAGAGAATCTAAGCTGGCAGCCATGAATCGAAAACTGTCTAGAAATCGCAACTCTAGTCTGTTTTTATCATTCATTGGAAGAAAATGAGACATAGATATATATAACTCCTTATTTAATGGAATTACTTTAGTTTCTCCTTCATAGTCAATAAGATCTTTAATGAAAAGGTGACAATCGTAGGATGAAAAATTATGAAAAAATATTGGAATAAATGTTGCTATCTGATGCTGAAGATTACATTGATTATGCGCTGCCCCCCTGTATTTCCCAGTTAAATGACAGTGATCCCTTACCCTATCGTTACCTAAAGTTTTGTCACATATGTGACAATTTTCAGAAGTTACAAAATTTACTTCCTCCAAGGGTGTTAAACTAATCATTGGTTTCTTTACAGTCAAATAATTATTGTAAATAAATTTACAATCCCTAACGAGATTTTCCAAAAATTTTTTAGAGGCGTCCTCACCTGTATATATACAAAACTTATTTAAACTAGAATTATAACTACACTTAATGTTATAACTAAAAGCACAAGGTGTGTGCTTTTGTATCATGCTGGTTTTTGTGGTATTTGCGCTCACCACATCCTCTAATACACATTCAAAATCTGCGTATACTACGAAGGGTACTTTCAATTGACGCTCGTAGTGAGTAAATTTTAATATTGCTTTATCTTCCGAGGGCAAGCGAGTTACAATACCCCCGCATTCCTGTTTGTGTTGCGCAAATTTATCTGTCGAATGGAAGTGTTGGACACATCCATTACAAATAAAAACAGCTCCGTTATGATTTGATAATTGATGGCTCAAAAGACTGTAAAGAAAAAAATATTTTTAAATATATCATATATAAATTTCATTTTTCGTATATTACTTTGACATTCGCTTTATCCAAATGTAATGGAAATTATCGCCTTCGTGAAGCAGCATCAAATTGATGTGGTATTTTTTCTCTTTCTTTGTTATGTGATAGGGTCCAACAATGTCATCATTGTTTGCTTCGAACACTTTAACATGTTTTATGGCTAAGGGAAATTGAAGCCCTTGGAAGTTTAGCGTGATACCACTTTGCAATGTTATCGTATCACGTGCGATGTCAACATTATAGGAAGATGTGTCACAAGGCTTATGGGAGGGTTTATTTTCCAATGCTGCCACCAAACTCCATTTGAAACAATATTCATCATTCAAATTGTTTATGTTGAGACATGCATTCTTTTTTGCCAATGGCTTTGGTGTTTTAATGAATTTTGAGCCTTTGGTGAGATCAGCCTTGTTAATATTAATGTCAAGTTTTAGAATTTTTTGTAATGCCCAACCTGAATCACGCTCTTGAAATTCGAACATCTTGTGCATTATGGCATCAGTGTGGTCATCAAACAAATTATTAATGTTATCTCCCAGAGTTAACAGAGTCATTTTAGATACGTGGTTGAAAATCTTGGGCGTAGTTAAGGAATCGGGATCGGGGATTCTACCTCTAGAAGTTGATGGTCCATCACTCATATTTAGCTCATTATCTGCTCTGGGTTTAACATATTCACCTTGAAGTTCTATGTTGAACTTCAAAATTGTGTGCTCCACCAAACTGAGCTTGAGCAACTTCAGGAGTGACTCTTTTGTCTCACAAAGAAAATTTTCAGGTAACAGAGTTCCATTTGAATTATTATATTCGTATGTTATAAAGAGTTCATTCAATAAACGTATTGAATGAACTCTTTATGACTGTTATATCCCCATCAATGTTCCTTCTAACAGTATCCTTATGTCCATTGGTACGAACGTGGTTACGCATGGATACCACTTGTACATAACAGTCTTTACAAAAGTACGTATTCTTAGTATTTTTTACAGCTTCAGGAGCATTTTGATTATAATACTGATACTGCTCATTTAACGTCGGCCACTGTTTTTCATGTTGTGTTTGTAAAACTCCTGTATGTTGTTGGTATTGTGTGGGTGAAATCAATCCTAGATGTTGAATTGAAGGATCTTTCTGTAGATCATGACGTAGTTTGTGATCTCCATTTATAGAAAATATTTTTAGTTTTCCCGAATCTGCTTCATATTTTTTATTAATCAACATCGATTCACTTAAATTTGTATTATTATGAAACACTTTTTGATGATGTTTCATTACATAAATGTTTTTGAATAGTTTTCCACATACAAGACAATGATGTTTCATATGTCTTGTAAAATCTCTCTTAGCTTGAAAAGACTCATTACAAAATACACAGGTATTGAGAGACATTCTGCACTTAAAATTTTTATTTTATACAATTTAGATTTGAAACTGAATGCTTTACAAGCTGTAGCTTTAATCAAACTGACTTTCCAAATCATTTCTCTTCGTTTATAGAGCATTCATCCCTTTTCAATTCATATCAACGTTGACCATGGACAGGAAATATTTTTCTCTTTACAAATGCATTCCCTCCCAACTGTTTACATACGATTTGATCGTATTTCATAATAATTTGTATCGAATATGAAACAACCACAAAAATATGTTTGTTTACCTAAAAGTCTTTGCGGATTTGGTGTGAAGTTCTGGATATTCAGAACTACACACACACACACATTGTGCTCTGGATATGTCACAAAGGAATCAATTCAAGTTCAATTGCATGGTCCGTCCGTTTGGTTCTAGTTTCCGATAGACAGACGGGCAACCAAACAATTCAATAGCATGATCTGACTGTTTGGCGCTAGTGTCCGACAGACAGACGGACAACCAAACACATAGCATGACGCACTCATGATGTGGATAATGAATGCTGAGTTTTTTAATTAGTATATTCAGATTACAAGTGCCACAACTTTGTTTGCATAATGTTATTATACTTATATGCTACAATGTTGTGCTGCGTAAAGAACTCGGTAGGGCTTTAAATTTTTTTGGATGCCGCTGATCTTAAAAGTCTTTACGGATTTGGTGTGAAGTTTTGGATAGTCAGAACTACACACACACACACACACACATTGTGCTCTGGATATGTCACAAAGGAATCAATTCAAGTTCAATTGCATGGTCCGTCCGTTTGGTTCTAGTTTCCGATAGACAGACGGACAACCAAACAATTCAATAGCATGAACTGACTGTTTGGCGCTAGTGTCCGACAGACAGACGGACAACCAAACACATAGCATGACGCGCTCATGATGTGGATAATGAATGCTGAGTTTTTTAATTAGTATATTCAGATTACAATTTTTGGACGCCGCTGATCTACTTGACTGGCGGACTTACTGATCGTTTTACGACCACTTTGTTTGTTTGTTTTGAAAAGGCAAAAATTTGCAGATCGCCAAAAAAAAATTCATTGGATCGCCAGTCGATCACTCTCAATTTGTTATTGGCTTGGCTTGGGCAGACGGATTGCTTGGAAAGACCATTGAATAAAACTAAGATGTGGACACACAAACCAATAGCCTAACATGGACAGACATACTATCACAAAAGATGGACTGGTGGGGAACTGTTTACACGCATACATGCATACCATGTGTGTATGAAAGACGGACTGGTGGGGAACCGTTGACACACATACACACATACCATGTGTGTATTTGTGATTCGACAATCAACCATACATAGATATACAGCAAAGCCCAGCTGCGGACTCACAATGTGATTCTAGAATCAACCATACCTAGATGTACAGCAAAGCCCAGCTGCGGACGCACATACCAATGAGTCATGCTGATCTCAAGGTTACTTCAAAGCCAAGTTCAATGAACTCACACATACATAAACATAAACACTGATTCAGACCTACAGAACATCTGGCGACCACCAACGAAGTGGCCAAATAGTATGAAATTACATTGGAATATAAACACATAAAATCGACGACGACGTCAGAATTCACACATACATACACATAAAATTGACACAGACGTACGAATTCACACATACATACACATAAAATGGACGATGACGTCATCATGACGTCATCAGACCACCCACGAAGTGGCCAAATAGTATCAAATTACACGTTTGCTCTCTCAATTCCCCTCTACTGTTATAGTCAGGTGACGCTGTCGAGTTTTTTTCGAAATTTAAATTTTTGGGAACCCTTTGAAGTTAAAATTCGATTTTTGCGAGAAAAAATCGACTAAAACTAAAAAACTCGACAGCGTTACCTCGTAAATTATGTAAAGAAATAGTGTTAAAAATTTCAAAAGGTTCAGTAGTTTTTGAGTTATGAGGGGCACCGTCTGTGAAAACATGGGTTGTTGGAAAAAAGGCTTTAACGTTTTTCTGATGTCTTGAGTCACATATATGTAAGGCGCGGTATGTTGGTCCATACGCCATTTTGGTGTTTTCTGAGTTAGGAGTTGATTATATGGGTTTCAAGGATTCTCTGTCAGAATCTGCAATTAATTGCGTTTTTCTCCGATCATACAAAATGGCGTATGGAACAAAATAGCATTGAGCCGACGATACGATATACGTAAATATTTATGGTATTTTCATTCAAATCTGCACGTATTATTTGAAAACATGATGAAAAATAAATAAATCTTTTACAATAACCACATATAGCATTATATTAAAATTTTTCAAAATGATTTCGATAACAAAAAAATCACTTATTTCTGTTATTTTTGGTAAGTCATTATTAATAAGCCGAAAGTAATGCAGCGAATAATGAGATGTGATTATTTGGCAATGCGACAGGTACTTAGATTTTGCTGGGTAAGCGTGTATTTTTTCCGATACCGTGTTAGAACGAGGCTTATACCGTGTTAAATGAAAATATTTCACAAAAAGTGAATCATTTTGGAGCGAGGCCGCGGCATATGATGTACGTTACTTTTCTTAAATTTTTGTAACAGAAATTATAACTACTCGTACAACTGAAAGGATTGCAGCACACTTTAAAATTGTAAGTTTCACTTATATCACATGTTTACACTTAAAGGGCAATATTGAAATTTCTTCAATAATAATTTCTTAAGTATTAAAAAACATTGGGTACATATGCCCAAATAAAAACATATAAGGTACGACTTACACCCATTTGGAAAATCGCATGTGGGTATTTTGTGGATTTTGTTTGTTTGGTTCTGCTTCACATATGGTACCCAATTTCTTATTAAAAATCGATGGTTGACATTTACATTAATTAATACATAGATAATATTTTCAATAAGAATTATTCAAAGAAAACTATAGTGTCTACCCTGTGAGTTTTTGAGAAAAAAATGTATATTCGAAAATTAACGTTTAACTTATGGTGATTTCGTTTCTGAAAAATAATGGCACCACATCATGTTACGACATTTTAAAAAATCCCCCGGCACCCTCTGCATATTTCGCATTTAACATGCACACAATCGGACAAAAATCGTGCGGTGAGTAAAACCCATACCCTCCATTACTGCGCAGCCATTTGATACTGCATTAAGAATGTACGCTTTCAATAAGATTTGTTTCTGAACTCTGCTTTTAGACAGTGCAACACTCCATACCGTGGACTGGGATGAGTGTGGAAAATGCGATATTTTCGCATTTGCAGTGTGTAATAATTTTACAAACGAAATCAAAACCCGTTCATATTGCAGCACCATTTTTACAAACGAATTTAAAAATGCGCAAACGAAATCGCGGTTCAATTGAATGTCGAACAAAAATGTTAGACACATCTTGAACTATTTATAACGTTTATGTATTTAAATATTAATTGTATTAATTTAAACAAAATATTAATTGTATTAATGTTTTAATAAATTGACACGGCGAGGCGAAATAAAAAATCGTCTAATACTGCGTTAACTTCTAGTGGGATGTCTCGATGAATATTCAGGGAGGCCAATCCATTTAAGCGATTTTCAGTCATGGTTGGCTGCGAGTAATTTTTCAGCCGACGCAATCCTTACTTCAAAAGAACTGTCAGGCAAATTTGATGAATATTTTATGATGAATATAAAATTTAGTGTAAATTACAGTATTGTAGAATCAATTTGTAGACGGTTCCTTTCATATGTCAATTGAGCGTTAATCACTGCTGTTTATGCTGGTATAGCCAAAAAAAAAACTAACAAATATTCAGTGGTTAAAAGTATACTTCAGCTTGAGATTCATTATTGTTGAAAAAGTCCACCCAAAACCACGATTTTTGGAACTATAAAAATACATTTGAAGCAGTAACAAAAGGAGGACAAATCCCACATTTTTCAAACGGGAGACCATGTTTAAAAAGGATGTCATGTCGTCCGGAAGGAGGTCGTATGGTAACCCTGGGCAAAGGTGAATTGACAGTTCAGACGATTGCAAGAAAATCTTACAATTTCATATATTTACAATATATTTTGTAAATATTTATATGCAGGATTGCCAATAAAAATATTTTATAGACAGTGCTACCGATAAAATGTTTCTCTGACAATGGCGCCATTTTCAGATGCATAAACTTATTTATGTTTATGCATCTGATATCGCCCATCGTTTTCATTAAGGTACCGGATATACATTGAAACTTACTCAACCACTGAAATATCGGCTAATACGTCCGCCATGATGGTGAAAACTTTGAAATTATTGATTCTCTCAATAAGCTGTCGGTGTATATGAGTGTGAAGCTATGTCGGATCGGACAACGATATCAAACATGGTAGAGTGCTGCAAACGTACGGACAACGACAGATTGTTAGGCAAAGGACGATTGTCAAATTTGTATTCAATAAAATGTTTCTCTGACATTGGCGCCATTGTCACATGCATAAACTTCACACATTTGACAATCAAAAGTGTCTGCAAATTATCTCGGAATGGAAACGTGTTTACACTGTTGCCAGATGTCTACCAATATTATTGTCTTACAATAACTTTTCTGCCAACGTTGCAAGACAAAAACTGTATGTTCACACGGTTGCAAGATCACAGGGTTGCATTTTTCAGCCATTTTCCTGACAATATTGTTAGATCTGACAATCGTGTGTACATAGCTTGACAAATACTATTAATTTCATGTTGAACACGATATAATCATACATTGCATTTCGATGTGAATTTGTCAAGTGACTATTTTAATTTGAATCCGTTATCGCCGGATATCTTAGCAAGGCTCTAAAATTGCCAGCATTTTGAATAGTTTCATTTGAATTGAATCTGCCTGTATCACAACTTCCTCTCAGTGCTAAGCCTTGTTGACCACAAAGGACGACTGTTTTAACAATTGCTTCAAACTGCTTTCTATTTGCGATTACGAACTGCTTTTCATTTGTAATTGAAGCATAATCGAATAAATTTGTAAAGGACAAAATTAAAATAGTCAAAAATTCGTAACAAACGTTTTAGAAGTTGAAGACACTTTCAATATTTTCTTTTTTATACTCTTTATAGACATAGCTGCATTAAAATTCTATTTTATAATTTTTTTTCTTATAAATTGAATGTATTTAATAAATTACAAATTATTTTTGTTCACACGGCGTAAATGGCGCTTACAACGTTATTCGCGGCGTGGCTTCAATTGTTTATCAAAGGACACTGTGGCTGGCTTATCTACCTCTAAAACCGCCCTGCACACGGGCCTGGTATAAACGTATTCGTTCAAAAAAAGGTCGGAAATTCCATAATTTTTGCTTAAAAAATATTTTTATGGATGTGCGGATTCATCCGTTCAACAGGAATTAAAAATTCCGTAAAAAATAAAAAATCTATCCTTTTTCTCATTATCCCCTCAGATTAGAGGAGAGGGTATATATCAAAGTTGCCGTTATTGGCACACCCCTTAAGATTTGGATAAAAATCGTAATTGTACACTCCCATTAAGGGAATATGGTATATACATATACATATATGGGTTTTCCAACAAGAGGTGTTATTTTGAATCACCCGGTATTTCGGTAGCTGTCACTTTTGAAGCTTTTATTTTTTGACATTTGACAAGTAGAAACTACGCCATTAGTAACAATGGAACGATACACGATTCAACAACGCATTGACATTATTAAAATTCGAAAATCGTCGAAAAATCATCTTGACTGATGAGGCCCATTTCCAACTCGGTGGCTACGTCAACAAGCAAAATTGTCGCATCTGGGGCTCGGAAAACCCAATAGTTATTGTTGAGAAGCCTCTCCATCCTGTTTGGTGCAATCTATCCTGAAGGTCCAAAAGCACGTTTCTAACAGTTTTTCCTTGGAATTCACAAATAATGGGAGCTGCTTAATTTACTTAGGGCGAATCTTGAAAAGTTGCGACCGTTTTTCATTCAATTTTGTTCCAAATTCCTAATCTCCAAGTCGCGTGCGGTACGATAATTTTCAACCGAATCTCCTCTTATGGTGATTTCGTTTCTGAAAACTAATATCACCCCATCATGTTGCGATATTTTAAAAATTTCCCCTGCACCCACTGCTAATTTTGCATGCGAACAATCGCACAAACATCGTGCGGTGAGTAAAACTCATACCTACATTATGGCGCAATCATTTGATAGTGCATTAAGAATGTACGTTTTCAATTAGGTTTGGTTCTGAAGTTTGCTTTTTGACGGTGCAACACTCCACACCGTGGACTGGGCTGAGTGTTGAAAATGCAATATTTTCGCATTTGCGGAGTGTAATAATTTTACAAACGAAATCAAAACCCGTTAATACGGCTGCACCATTTTTACAAACAAACCTAAAAATGCGTTTTCAGTGTAAAATGTGGAACAAATTTTACATTTTTTTGCACAAACGAAATCACCATTAGTCACTTAAGTTTTTACCATGACCTCAAACAAAAGTGGTCTCCGATTTTGAAAAAACTGAAAGTACAAAATAAAGATCGACACTGCAACAAATAAAATAGTTATTTTAATAAGATGTTTATATAATTTACTTACATAATCGATTTGCAAATATTAAAAGAAAACAGTAATGCCTTTGAAAAGATTACAAGGATGTAAAAGATTATTTACATATAGTTTTTACAGTTAATTATATAAAAAGTTTTATGTATACAGTCTATTGTGCTTAAATTTATACTACAACTGATATAATGTGATATAATCAGTTTTGCCATTTTGATGCTAAAAGCACTGTTTATGGTGCTTTACGGACTTTCTAATGTGCGCATTTTTATTAAGTACGCGATTTTCTAAAACGCGTTTTTCACAGTGCTTTTTACTCTCTTCGCCGGTGCATTTGGTGCTTTTAAGTTTTTTAAAGTTTGTAATTTTTTTTTTAATTTCTGAGTGGAGAACCTTTTAAAAATATTGTGTGACCCCCACTTAACTACATTTCAACACCTTCCCGCTCACTTAAATCACCATTTTGTTATACCCTACTCTGTGGGACAGGGAGTTATAAGTTTGTTTTGACCCAGATGATTGCAACACCTTAAAATATTGGCATAGATATATTTTTCTTAACAAAGTAACAAATATTGATGCTAGATCCTTAACACCTTAAAGTATACCGATCGATTCAGATTCACTAGCAATTCCTATCAAACCCCTACAGGTTAAAATTTTACTCCGATCTTCATGAAGAAGCCTACTGAATTTGGTTAAAATCGGTGCGGATGTAGATATAGTCACCGATTTGACATCTAAGCGCTATATAAGCCACATTTTTCAACGACGCACAGTGCTCTGTCTCCATGTATCGATGTGAAAAAAATAGGAGTAATTGCAGAATTATGAAATTTGGTACCAAGCAGTATTTGGTCATAGTAAAGAAAAATTTTAAATTTGGACCCAATCGGACCGCGGGTCTCGTAACCCCAAATTATTCTGGGACCTCAAAAATTAACCAGACTATAACACTGAATTGGAGCATTTGATATTTATGAAATTTAACATGTCATAATATTTCATAAATTTCAGTTGCGGTGCAAGATTTCGACGAGATATAGCGAGTCCTTTTGGTACCCCCCACACAAAGGTTTCAAAGGACTTCAAAATAAATATATAAAGAAGTTTAAATGTGTGCACAAATTTGAGAGGAATTGTTTGTGAAAAATGGGTTCTTGGTCCATATATCGTGCGACCCATCATATTAAAGGGAATTTTGTGTAGATTACAAATATGGTGAGAAAAAGTTGAAGACTCAACAGGGAACATTTTTGTATGTCAAACGTCGGGTACGTGGACCAAAGTTGTTTTGCGTAGTACTGTACTGTATTGTTTCGTTTTAAAAGTTTATTGCATGTATTTGTCAGTTGACTTGTAAAATAATATTATCATCTTCATCAAAAATTTTATCAAAAGTACCGCATAGATATACCTTCGTTTAAAGGATACTTGATATATTAATCTTAAAAATATCGGCTTTCTCAGATAAACAACCTTAAATTAAATGTTTCCAGAAAAAAATTGTCAATATTTATGTACCTACTGGCAAATTAAAGTAACTAATAATATCGTATTTTGAAATAGTACTTTGTGGACACTGCTGGCGTATAATATCATTGGAAGCGCATACAATTATTATCCTTATTGCTATTAGGAACTCCTTAAATGCATTACTGTTAATTTCTTGTCGCAAGAAAATTTTATACCTCAAGCAAAAAACCTTTTTCGTAATTTTGTGCACGAATAATTGGAACTTTTATGTTTTATTTTATGGATATGGCATTAATAATTTGAGGATATGGCATTCATACTTTGTTTGCGAAAAAATTTTAGATATTTAAAATTTTTTTATATAAAATATAATTTTTTTTTTGATTTGTCGACATAAAAAAGAATTTTTTAAAATTTTTCTCAAAAATACTTTACAAATATGATTTTTTGTATTTTTAAGAATTATTTCAACTATCAGACGAAAAAAATTATGGGTTTGTTCTACAAGTTAAAGGAGGTGGTTTTTGGAGTACCACCTAAACAAAATTTTAGACCTAAACCAAAATTACTTGTTCGAAATTTTGTGCGCGAATAATTTGTTTAAAGAGGGCACATAATTAATAATATCTTGCGAAAAAAATTAGGGATCTTTACGAATTTTTTCCCGATGCCATACAATATTTAATATTTTTCGATTTTTTGGCATAAAAGCATCATATTAAAGCGATTTTTTTAAATACTTCTCAACAATAAATTATAAGAATGATTTTTTGTATTTTTAAGGAATTCTGTCAGCTATCTGGCGCAAAAAAATATGTGTTTGGTCTCCACGTTAAGTTTGACGACTGTTTTTGGAACACCTCTACAAATTATATTTGGAAATAACGTTTTTAGACATAAAAAAATATATATATTTTTTTAGTTTCTGCGCTCTTATTTTAAGTTTTAATATTTTTTATTTAAAAGTAACAGTACATATACGGCCTGTTTCTGTATTTCTAACGAAAGTCTCTGCGAACGAAAACCAGTCACTCACTTTCGTCAGGAATTTGGTTTCTCTAACGTTCTATCGTTCGTTCGCCTGGCCTTACGTCAACGACGTTAGCAATTTACCAATTGGAAAATAATGTAATTGCCAGATCAATAATTTCACAACTTCCGGTCTAAAAAAGCACACATTTGTGTAAGGTCGACCTTAGCAAATACATCTCTGTACTATTCACACTAGCCGTGACCAAAAAAGCAACCCCGGGTGGTCAGTTGAGCTGCACCAAGACTCTCATTTATTTCTCTCTCTCCCGTCTCTCTCATTGTGCACTGATAATTTTTTCCATCTTAGCGAGCAACCAATATTGACTTCTGTATGCTTAAATATGTACACAATTTTATTATTATTTAATTGTTTTTACCATAATTATATTAATATCTACTTATTTTTTGCTTTTAATAATGTTTATTTTGTCATTGTTCCTATCAGTCGACAAATAAAATAATGTGACTCGATCTGATATTTGTGTTCGCCGAGATGACAGCAAAGAGAGATAGAGAAACCAAAATTTGCACTGAAATGATTACGTTTTCGTACGAGTTCATTATCTTACGACTTCTTATGGTACTTATGGTAGTTACTGAAACCCAAATCAGCTGTTTGTCGTCTGGCAGGCGAACGAAAGCAAATTTTTAAGTTCCAGAAACAGGCTGATATTGTTTTTGAAGAATACAATTTTAGGGATCTGTACCAATTCCAATTAAACTTGCAAATTTTTTTCACTTTAACAAAAAATACGAATTTTCCAAAGCAATTTTGAATAGCACAAATGCAATTTTCTGCCGACTTGGCATTTTTGTATTATAGGGAATTCGATTTAATATCATATACAAAAAGTTTGGTTTAATTTCCCTAATATATGAATTTTATACAGCTATTTTACAACGTACTTTTATGGTAGTTTATATTTCGGTCGATTCGCGTATACAACAATTGACTTTGGCGCCCTCTCGCGGTGTCAAAAAGAGCTAAATTAAAAAGTATTGTTTTTATTTATCTTAATTGGTTTGTTAAGATATGATGAGTACCAATTTTACCATTATTTGAGCCAGTACATTATTACCGATTTTTGTCAATGGGACAGAGCACTGTGCGACGTGTATAAAATTCGAAACAAAAAAATATTTTAAACTCACATATAGTGTCGACATTAAAATAAATCAGTTCTAGTTTATGTTTTATGTCCATATATATATTTTAACCGATTTGCGAACTGATCGTTATAGAATATTGTACATCCAATCAATTTGGAATTTGGGAGAGTAAAGTCTCGTGATCGAGAGACGAATGTAACCTAATTCGAAGAAAATCGGTTTTAGATAAAGCCCCCATGTATCGGGTCCGTCAATAAGAGCGCTACAAAAGTTTTTTTAAATAAAACAAAAACGGTTTTGGATATCAATGAAATTCTTTATTCCTGTGAAAGTACGTTCGATGCCATTATGTATGGAACTCGATATCTTTTGCATGGCCACCACGGGCACGCTTGCAGAAGTCCAGACGCTGAACCCAATTTTCGACGGTTTTCAAGCATAAATCGGCCGATACTGCTGCAATTTCACGTTCGATATTCGTACGAAGTTCATCAATCGTCGCTGTCTTGTTGGCATAGACTTGACGTAGCCCCACAGGAAATAGTCTAACGGCGTCAAATAGCACGACCGAGGCGGCCAATCGGCTGGACCATTTCGTGAGATAACACGTTCTCCAAACTTGGTTTCCAATAAATTGATTGTGGCATTCGCTGTGTGGCTTGTGGCGCCGTCCTGTTGGAACCACATGTCCTCCAAGTCCATATCATCCAATTGGCGCCAAATATATATGGTTATCATTGAACGGTAGCGATTCCCATTCATAGTAACGTGCCGGTCTTGATCATTACGGAAGAAGTACGGCCCATAAACCGCACCAAACCGTAATTTTTTCGGGATACAATGATGACTCAAGGAGTACGTGTGTTTTGTGTCTGACCAATAACGCATATTTTTTTTATTGACGAAGCCATTCAGCCAGAAATGAGCCTCATCGCTGAAGATGATTTTTCGCGCTCCTAAAAAATATGGCGTCGTTTGCTGTTCCTGTCGGTCTACTTTTGTAGCGTCCCTGTTGAAAAACCCTTTATATATACCCGTATCCGATTGTGCTTCTGTTCGCTATAAAATCCTCATTTTTTAATAGATCCTTATAAAATTGTTTGAACCAAAAAAGAAATGCGGTCCAGATCAGGTATATGCACTATATATATGTATATCAGATTTTGAATATTAGCGCTATTAAATATCCATTTTTGGACACATCAGTATCATTAGACAAACACTGATAAAATTGCAATATTTCTTCTTCGTCTTCTGCTCTAATTGGGTGGTGTAGGGTAAAAACAGCGATATAAGCCATTATTTTTTTCGAAGCATTGGGAAATTGCAATGCTTTGATGCTTTTTCAACCGATACTCGGGATTTAATCGTAAACAAATTTCAACTTATGAAATCGGTTATTAATATTGTTATGTATATTAAAAAATGAAGAAAGAACATAAGGAGCAATTGGTACGTAAGGAGCTTTTGCGCTTTTTATACAAGATTTTCGCGCGTTTTTTTCGAAGCATTGGGAAATTGCAATGCTTTGGCGCCTTTTCAACCGATAATCGGGATTTAATCGTAAACAAATTTCAACTTATGAAATCGGTTATTAATATTGTTATGTATATTAAAAAAATGAAGAAAGAACATAAGGAGCAATTGGTACGTAAGGAGCTTTTGCGCTTTTTGTACCAGATTTTCGCGCGTTTTGACTTTCTAGAAATAGCAACACTGGATACAATGTTATTTACTTGTAATTTAGGTAAGAAATTTACATGAAATTATATGTAATTAATTAGCATCTAGTTTAATCGAAACATTAGATATTGGGACCTTCAATTATGCCTTATTGTTAACCCTGCTGTATGTAATAAAGGGCCCTTCATTAAGCACTCCCATCTTTAAATTTAAATAAAAAAAAATTTAAAGCCTATCGATGACATTGCATATAAAATAAAACATCGTGCAAATATCCATGTCCATGACTCTGGCGCATAAATTTCCTTGAATATGACCGTTGCCACAGGTTACGTTGGCTTTGAAGGCTGCTGTGGTTTATTTGCATAGATCTGCGGCTTGAAAAAACCAAAAAAAATTGTACGGTACATTTTTTAATTCATGGTTTCATGAAAGGTACCTTTAGTATTAGAAACTGTAGAGGCATAGTAACTGTCGTTAATACAATTAAAAAATAGATATTTATTTTCAAAAAAAAATCGCTTTTGCTGGCACGAAAAATCCTTAAATAATAGAAAAAAGTTGTTTGTTCCATTTTTGAAAGCAGGCATCCCACTAAGAAAACTATGTCTATTTGATAATATATATGAATAAACTATAACCTATATTGTAAAAGTAGGGAAATTCATAATTTTTCATATTTTTTATTTTCCCATTTTGCTTGGGAGGTACCAAAGGTGGCGTGGCAATAATGGCCATTTTTCAATAAACTAAAGGTATTGTAAAGGCATAACATTTCACAAAATGTTAAGTATTTGTATGGAATGGAGCCATAGTAAGCCATTAAGTTCTTGTGCAAAATGTTCCATCTGTATGGGAGGTACCAAAAAGGGCTTGAAAATAACGCCCATTTTATACGAGACTGCAGGTGCTATAAAAGCACTTCACAAAATTAAAGTATTTGTATGGACTTGAATCAAAATTATAAGCCGTTAAGTTTTTGTGCAAAATGGTCCATTTGTATGGGAGGTACAAAAAGGGACGTTGCAACTTCGCCCATCTTTCTCAAGGTAATATTGACAAGAAACTAATAATACGAGTATGTGTGGAATTGTGAATGAATCTGAAAAGTAGTATAGAAGTTAATAAATATCAATATAAATCGTGCGCACCGAGTTCTATACTGAGGTTCGTTGAGATCGATTCTCTCCTATTTAGGTGCGCATAGTCGATATTGACATACGGATTTTAAAACTAACAAAAACTACTTCATTTTTGTAATTATCGTTCTCTTCTTTGAACTCAATCGTGTGACTATTTACATTGTAGCTGCAGTGTTGGCCCCGGGTGCCAAAACGAACAATTTAAATTTAAAACGGTCTCGGCCTGTTCCTTTGTCCATGTTTTCAAACCTACCGTCAACATCAAGTAAGCGGTTTAACCGACCACAATAATATGGAAACGGATCCAGCCTCCAACATAGCGGAAGTGAAAGTTGCTAAAGCACCACCAATAGTCATTGATGAACAAATTTCTTTAAAGAAAGCTCAAGAGCTGTTAGGAGCTGCATCAATCGGAACGAAGGTATATCCGAATAATAACGAATGCATCCAAAAATGTAAAAAAATCTTACTGGAAAATAAAGTAGAATTCCAAATCTTTAATTCCAAAGAAAATCGTACATATACAGTAATTCTTTATGGATTACCTAAGCAAAGTACGAGTGACATCAAGAATGATATAGAAGGTTATAATTTATCACCTCTATCAATAACTGAAATCAATACACGATTCAGATCTCCTGATAATGCCGTGGATAAAGTACAATTCTCTTAACAACGTTATAGCAATATGCAACGTAATTGTTGCATGGAAAAAACATAAACCAAGGAAATCTGACAATCCAACTCAATCGCAGCAAAAACTTGGTAAGTACATGTCATTACCACCTGCATTACCAGGTAATGAAATATCATTACCCTCTGCATTACATGTAGTCGACAAATAATGACTTACTTATGTTGACATAAATATGTATTTGTAAGTTAAGGGTTAGAATCATATATAGAAACTATTATCAAGACAAACCACACATACATTTTAAATTTCAGTTAAATCGCTCTAAAAATGCGGATTTTGAAAATATCTTGACCACTTTATTGTGGTTAAAATGATTCTTAAACAAAGATGACCCCATTTGCTCTTATGGTTTCGGAGATCATGCGTTACAAACAAACGTACAAAGGATTTTATATATAAAGATTTAAATGGTTATGAAAATCATTATTGGTAAGGTGTTACTCAACCCCTTATTAAAATGTCAATAATAACTATTTATATGTTGGATATTGGTGAGCGTGGGGGTAAGTAGTTATTTGTTAACTTAACTTATGCTTGAATGGAAGCACTTCCCTCCATTATCATGCCCATGTGAAAATAATCTTAATGATGGCTAAAGGGTAAGTCATTATTTCTTTTGAATTTCACTAACCCGCCAGATTACCTGGAAATAAGAGTTTTTGCTTTAACTTCAACTGGAAGAACTGAAATTGGTAGTTTGGGAGTATGTATATCCAGAACCCTTCAGACGAACGATGGTCATCATAGGTCCATGTTTTGATATAGCCCCCACACACGCAACAAATGTCAAAGAATCAAAAAACAGTTGACATGCAATCTATGGTGTAGGGTATGCAAAATTCGACTTGTCAGATCTTAACGCCGCTTTACTTATTTATTATAACTAACACCTAAAAATACTAGAGCTAGACCCACTTTAAAGAACACCGATTGTCTGTCTGTCTATTTAAAATTGTTCGTTAAGTACACGCTGAAAAAAAATCGCTTCTGTAGTATATTGTCCCAAACATATTCGGCTTGAAACATATATATATTCAGGGTACACTCTAAACATATAGTATTTGGTATATACACAAATTATATATTTGGGAAGATGTCGTTCTAAACAAATCTTTGTTTACATCCCAATATGTTATTATTTGGGACTATTATTTCCGAAACAAATATTTATTTGCATTTAAGTATTCGGAAAATACATAAATTGTGTTAAATTTTTCAGTAATTCAAAGTTAATTTTTTAGAAATGTTAAATGTTCGTAAAAAAATGTTAAAAATTAGGAAAATACATAAATTGTGTTAAATTTTTCAGTAATTGAAAGTTAATTTTTTAGAAATGTTAAATGTTCGTAAAACAATAATAATTGATCTTGGATTAAAATAAATTACTTAGAGGATTGACAACTAATGATGGCTTGGAATACTCAGAAAATTTAAATGATTGATTTAAAACGGAAGTTAATATGGTATCATAACTGGGAGGTCTAATTCCAAAACAAGGAAAAATTAAAACTGAATTTCGAAAAAGTCAGTAAATGTTTTGAAAATTTTTTTAAATAAAATATATTTGGAAAAATTCCTAAACAATAATTTTATTTGCATTTAAACACATATTTTATTTGAGAAATTTAGTTTGCAAATAAAATTTGTTGTAATATATTAATATATGCGTTCCAAATACATTTTATTGATTTTCAAATAAAATTTATTTGATCAGAAATATATAATATTCAAAAATTTGTGTTCCAAATATATTTTCTTTCGATTCAAACATATCAAAAAAGGTGATTTTGCCCCGTGTACAGGTCGCACTTTCATTGCGATCTTGCTAAAATTTGACAATAAGGGCTATAGGCCCTATATAAATTTTCTTTTCGATATGGCCTTTTAAGGTCACAGAAGCTTTTTCATATCCAATCAGTTTGAAATTAAGCAGGATGGAGTTTCTTGATCCAAGGGCCCACATTGTCGAATTTGGTGTAAATCTGCTCAGATTTAAATATAGCACAACAGAACAAACCTTGCCAAATTTTAAGAAAATTTGTTCAGATTTCGATATAATCCACCGATTTGGCATCTAAGCGCTACAAAATACAAATTGTTTTTCAAAGCATTATCATAGGAAATTGAGTTCTATATTTGGAAACCAGAGCTAAAGCAACAATAAAAAACAATAAAAATCCCTCACAATGAGTTGTGGTATGCAGATTGTACCAGCGGAGGAAATGATATGTTCAGCATAGACGAGCTGTTCAGCATATTTACAACTGCACTGGCTGATCTCAACAATGCACAACAATAATTCAGTAAATTTATGTTGTGATGTCAATGGTTAAATATGCATATGGATTGCCATAATCGCCTTGACTTCAGAATTCTTCATTGGAATGCCAACGGCATAACTGCATTTTCTTATTTAACACAGTTTGAGTGGTTGCTTTAAAACCAATCTATCACATTGCCTCCCTAAATGAAACACATCTTAAATCAAACCACAAAACATATTTTAGAAATTATAATATTTATCACAACGATAGAGAAAACGCCAGAGGTGGAGATGTGGCTCTACGGGTTCACAGGCTTGAACCCATGTGTTCAGTTCTCTGAACTGAATTGAGTCGGCTAGACTTAGGTATCTATTTACAACATGTTTGTGTATGAAATGTGAGGGAATTCAAAGAAATTCCCATTTTTTAGTTATTCTGACATCGACCCAGCCATGCACACTAGATAAGCGCAGTGCATTGGTCGTTGTTGTATTTACATTGATGGGCTATTTATAGACTGTAGTGAAGATAAGGGAAGCATGTGTTGTGACCTTATGTCTTATCTTGTCTTCGCAGGTAGAAAATAGGTTAAGATTTCTGTCACTAGGAAGTAAGTAAGATTAAAATATTGTAAATAAAATTAGTTCCTTTCTAGAACTCAAGTCGTTCAGGTCTTCTTATTTCTGTTAGCTCTGCTACAAACATGGTGACCCCGTAAAAACACTAATGAATTCAAAGTTTCCCCCCACCAGCGGTAAGGGACTTCGAATACTCATTAGTGGATTTGAACAGACAAATAAACAATACAATAATATTAAAAAAAAAATTATAAATAAAAAAAAAAACTGAGCAAAATTGCTCATATTTGTAGAGGGCGTAGCAAGAATAATTGATAGGAACGTTAGGGAACTCCGTCCGTTGTTCGCTAGCTATGGAAAAAATTCCATATTTCCCAAGGGAAGTTGTTAGTCGGGACGTTATGGGTAAATTTGACAGTGTGGACTGTCGCTTAGAAGCAAATGCTTTGCCAAGAGTGGAATGTGGACATACCAACCAATTCCAGGAATATTGTGATAAAAATATTAGGCAGTACAAACAAGTGAGGAAATGTCCACTTGGTTGCATAGTATCCCATCAATTGAATAGGTGTTTCAAATATAGGAGTCTTTCCATTAATGAAAAATGGGAGATGGCTATAGAACACAAAGTGTGTTTCAAATGTTTTGAAGTGGGTCATGTCAATAGGACATGTACTAGCAAGATTAGTTGCAGAAAATGCCATGGGGGGCATAACATCCTTCTCCATATAGATAGAAGTGAGATAGAAATTCCAAAGTTGTTTGCAGAAAATGCGGAAAACACTTTGGAAACCAGCAAAAATGTTGGCAATTTTAATTTTGAAGCATCAGGCTTTCCGAGTGAGATAGTACTACCAAAGCTGTATAAAGATAATTCGGCCAACACTTTGGAAACCAGCAAAAATGCTGGCAATTTTAATTTTGAAGCATCTGGCTTTCCGAGTGAGATAGTACTACCAAAGCTATATAAAGATAATTCGGAAAACACTTTGGAAACCAGCAAAAATGCTGGCAATTTTAATTTTGAAGCATCAGGCTTTCCGAGTGAGATAATTCTGCCAAAGTTGTGCACTTTGGGGAAATATTCATCTGTGGAAGATAACGTTGAAATTGAAGGTGAGGTTGAGGTTGAGTCACACAGTAGTGTATCAGTCGGAGAAGACCGCATGGATAGTGATGTGGCACCGGAAGAAAACCCTAGTACGACGCTAAAAGTTTATAGCGACGGTAAAAATACCGCAAGAAGTAGTAGTAGAAGGAAATTTCGTCCATGGTGGAGCTGGAGGCGGGGAAGGTCCATCCGAACTACAACTGATTCGGATGGTTTAGCTAAAAAAATGCAAAAAGCCAGTAATATGGAAGATGAAATCGCCAATTCTGGTGGATTGGAGGCCTGCAGAATAAGGTCGTCAAATGTATTACCGCCTTCGTTGACTCGTAGAGATGATCTTCCACCGGATGAAAGACGCACATGGTCCAGCGCAAGAGGTACTCCAACAAGAGCGGCTGCTGCAGCCACACCACCACCAGCTATAAAGGCTCGCACATCGACAGTTAATGATGCTGAGAGAACTCATGAACGCATGTGTACACTACACACACCAGTTCATGGCAAAGAAGGAGGGGCCGCCGCTAAACCCACTCCAAGCATAAAGAAACCAATACATCCAACCCATCACCATTTAAAGATAGCAGCACCTGAAGGCGACGTCGGTGACCAAACATTGAGGACCACGCCGATCATTGGTAAAGGGACATGACCGATGAAAGATGCTCCCAATGCCGAGGGAGGAAGAACACTCACCGCCGGAGTGCAGCAACAAAGCAAGAAACCGAAGGAGCCGGACAAAAACATATGCCGATGGAGTCAAGACTGGGTTCCTGCCAACATGGAACTGTTTTTATAATTTAATTTTTTATAATTATGTTTTATTCGAATATTCTTTCTTTTTAATACATTTTAATATTTGTTAAAAGATTAGGATCTTTTAAGGCCGGCAGTATGTTCAGTTCTCTGAACTGAATTGAGTCGGCTAGATTTAGGTATCTATTTACAACATGTTTGTGTATGAAATGTGAGGGAATTCAAAGAAATTCCCATTTTTTAGTTATTCTGACATCGACCCAGCCATGCACACTAGATAAGCGCAGTGCATTGGTCGTTGTTGTATTTACATTAATGAGCTATTTATAGACTGTAGTGAAGATAAGGGAAGCATGTGTTGTGACCTTATGTCTTATCTTGTCTTCGCAGGTAGAAAATAGGTTAAGATTTCTGTCACTAGTAAGTAAGTAAGATTAAAATATTGTAAATAAAATTAGTTCCTTTCTAGAACTCAAACGTGTCACATCAATTTTCATGTCTGCTAGCTCTGCTACAAACACCATGTTAATGTTAAACATTAATAACTACCAATTGTTAACACACATAAAATAGAAAATCTGTCAAATGAAATCTACGTAAACAACAAGCAAGTAATTGTTTCTACTGCATATTCTCCAAAATATACAGCCAGCTTTGCAAATGATGTTACGATCCTAATTGAAACACATACAGATTTTATTATCCTATGTACTATTCAACTCTCGTCTGATTTTGAATGTGACACAGATTATTACAATTACAAACTCACCGATTGGTTTGCATTTAGAAACGTCATGCCCAACAGAATTGTAGGAACTACAAAAATTACCCATCTGAAACTGCTATGACAATGAAATTAAGAAGTTTGTAGGCATGATTGTGGAAGCTCGAAACCATTGTACTCAGTATCAGTAACAAAACAAGTTTACCCGCCGATATTTTCCACTTCATGAAAACTCGTAGAACCTATCAAAGACGAAATCAGAGGAGTTCTATTCCACCTGAAATAAACTTTTACAAACAATGTATAAATGGACCAATACGATAAATGTACCAAACTACTTTCAAAGCTAAGGCCAGGTGATATACAATAATATACCGAATTTTACTCTAGAAAGCATAAAAATTATAACAGACATTAAAAAAGCTCAAGAAATATCTAATTCGTTCTCCAATTCACACAACCTTACATCTAATTATAAACATTCGATTGACAAAACCGTTAATAGAAAACTGAATAACTTTAAGTCAACGAATATTGAACAGAACGACATAGAATTGACGTCAATAGATGGACTAAACTCTATTATAGCGTCACTTAAATCATCAAAATCGCCGGGTCTTGATGAAGTATCTAATGTGCTAATAAAAAATCGACCACCAGAAGCAATTAAATGAATTGTGGTTATTTTTACCAACTGCCTAAAATTGAATTACTTCCCAAACCATTTTAAAAAAGCTAAAATTGTAGCTGTTTCGAAGCCAGCAAACGCACAACAGTGACAGACCCATCAGCCTTTTAAACAATTTGGGTAAATTGTTTGAAAAAATAATATTAAATCATCTATTGGATTCAATTGAAAATGTACCATTACTAGCCAAGGAACAATTTGGTTTTAAAAAACATCACAGTGCAGTTCACTAAGTTAATCGTATCACAAATATACAACAAAAGAAGAAAACTGTCAACGGGTTTAGTCTATTTGGATGTTGAAAAGGCGTTTGATACCGTTTGCGATAATGGTTTGGGATATAAACTTCTGCAGTCTAATATTCCAAGATATCTATGTAGGGTCATTGCAAATGTTCTTACTGACAGAACATTCGTTGTGGCAATTTCTATTTTACTACCGGTATTATACTCGATTTACACGTCGGACTTTTCTCCTCCATCATACTTGAGGGTTGCCTATTATGCTGATGACACAACGCTTATCACATCTAGCAAACTCACAAGAGCGTTGTTCAAGAAAATGGAAAACAGATTTGCGGCATTCAGAAAATATTTCCATAAATGGAAAATAAAAATAAATCCGAAGAAACTCAACTCAAAAAACTCAATCTTATTTCCCTACAATGATTCCCCTAAGCGATTACCAACTAGTCAGATTACATTTGAAAATTATTTTGTTGATACCAAAAAAGATGTAAAGTATTTATGCGTTTGGTTGGACAAAAAGGCTCATTTTGCAAAGCACGTCGAAAAAACCAGTAAGAAGTCATTAAAAACTAAAGGGTGGTTAAATTTTAAGGGCCGATCTTGATTTTGAATAAAACACAAATTATTTAGGAAATTATTGTCATTTCTTTTTATAATATTGGTATGGTTCAATTATGTATGGAACAAAATATCGGTCAAATGGCCGCCGCGACCTCGGCGGCACACCTCCATCCGATGGTCCAAATTTTCGATGACGCTGAGGCATAATTGAGGTTCTATGCCGTTAATGTGCCGAATTATCTCATCCTTTAGCTCTTGAATTGTTGCTGGCTTATCGACGTACGCCACGACGTGAGATAACACGGCCATTGAATTTGTTGCGCAAAAGAGCCATTGTTTCGTTAGCTGTGTGGCAAGTGGCACCGTGCTGTTGAAACCACATATTATCCATATCTTTCAAATCGGGCCATAAAAAGTTCGTTATCATCTCACGATAGCGGACGCCATTCACAGTAACTGCCTGACCGGCCTCATTTCGAAGAAGTATGGCCCGATGACGTCGCCAGCACATAAGCCGCACCAAACGAACTGGGCGAGCATGCACAGTTGTTATCACATCTCCTACAGACCCGGTTTGCTGAAATTTCCGCACAATTCTCCCGATTGTGGACACATTTGGTCGATTATGCTGATCAAAAAATCATCACAAAGTGCACGAAATGCATTTTCATTTGAACGCCCATTTTCGTAAATGGCGTAAAAAACTTTAACGCGTTGCTCGGTTGTGTATCTTTCCATGGTTCAAATTGAGTTAGTCTGAAATTGAGAAATGTCAAATGAAATGCAGAAAAAAACTTGACGTTTAGGTGTGGTTCACATTCAACATCGGCCCTTACAATTTATCCACCCTTTATAAGAGCCCTTTGGCCCATGTTTGGCAAACGCTCATCACTTAATTTCAAAAACAGATATTTATTGTACAAAAGGGTCGTAAGACCAACTCTGACATATGGAAGCTCAATTTGGTGCAAAGCCGCTAAAATGCATCTGAGAAAACTGCAGATAATTCAGAATAAATGCCTCAAGATTATAAGCAACAAACATTGTCTCCAACGGAACTTATCCACAACGAAACTGGCTATGAACGTATTAATGACTTCATAAAGAACGTTAATGATAAATATTACGAAAACGCTGAAAATTCTCCTTATCATTTGATAAGAGAATGCATAGAATCATACTAAAGTATAATAAAATGAAAATTACTATTTAGAAAATTATTTGTATATAACTTATTATTACTTTTAATAATATAACTATGTACATTGTATATATTCTCGCACAAAATTAACGTTAATTCGTGCAAAAAGGTACATTTTTATGATTTTTTGTAACGAAACGGTTAAAATTTTTTGATTGAAAGCAATGATACATTAAAGTATAATTTTCAAAGTTTATTGTGTAAAATTTTCATAAAAAAAATTAAAAAATATGACAACGACAGCATTTATGCGGAAGCGTATCGAAAAAATGTTGAATTGCTGTGCCAGTTCGCGTCAAATAGCTGAATTGAATTTGGAGTGGGGGCTATGTCTGTGGGGATAAGCCAATGAATTCTCTTGAGCCGAAACAAATCAAAGAAAAGTATTTTTTATTTGGTTTGTAGCTCGCAACAGTGATTTTTAGAAAACAATGAAAAAACACAGAGAAAATGAATGGAAAGGAAAACAAATGGAATTAGGATTTTTTATGGATTTTATTTTGAAAGTATCTCACCAGTAGGTATGGACAGGTTGAAGGTTGGCAAAGAACAAGAAAGAGTTTCGGAAGTTGAGTTTTCAATATGGCCAAGGCAAAAGGAAAATGCATGAGAGTATCTCGATTACATTTACGCATTTTCCTTTGCCGTTTTTACACTACATATGAATACAAAGGAATTGGGGATTTTGGATTATAAATTTAGGAATTCAGATTAGGGTTTTACGTTTTGGCGTAAACATTCTACCCACCCTTGTAGTATTACTGCAAGGCAATGGAAATATTGGCTATTTGAAAACTCAAAGCAAGGGAAATATAAGGTAGGATAAAAAAACTTCATTATGAAAAGGTAATAAGAACGAATTTTAAATTCTAATTTGGATTTCAAAAGTTAATTTACGTTTGTATAGTTTCTTAATTAGTGCAAATGGCTAATTTAGTAGGATAATGCAATTATACTTGCTATAAACTAGTATCTCTAATACTCGTATTTGAATTCATTTGAAAAGGAAGAATAATTGACATATAGAATAAAGAACTTAAAAGGTATAAAGCTATGTTGAGAATGTTCCATACAGGACGATTCCAAGGCTAGTGCTCTGTGCTGTAGGGAGACCAGGACGTATAAAGATGCCTTCGGTGATGATTCTCGAATAGATATCCACCCCAAGGATTTTGTCTATGGATGACGCCTTGTGGAATGATTTGTCCGCCAGGATGAGATTTTGATGGATTCTGGAAGGGATGCGGTGGGAGTAATGGTGGTAGTTCTATTGTTAACCCACAACGTTGTCTCTATTTTGTAGGGGAAGTCTACACTGGACCATAAAGTGAGTGGGCAGATCGTCTCGTTGTCGAGGTCACTCCCAACTTATCCACGAAACGTTTGGAAATGCAACTCATCCTTGCTGCACAGTCCAACAAACATCTTGCATACTGCTTTCCATCCTTTGCTTCGACTTTCACCAAAGCCGTCGGAAGCAAAGTAATGGAGTTATGACTCAATGGTTGCTGGCTTGATGAAAGGGCGAGGATGTTGCTGTGTTGTAGCTGGTGACGTGCTGGCCTTTCGGTTTCACTTCGATGTGGACGGCTTGTGGTCTAATAATGGCGGAGAACGCCGGGTAGAAGATGGCTGAGACGATGGTGATTGTTGGTTCCGTCTGGCGGGAGATCGCTGCTGCAGTCTCGGATGGGAGTGTAGCAAGGAGTGATGGTTCCAGTGGCAATACCACAGCCTGTCGATGTGAAGCAAGTCCCTTGTTTACCTTGCGGACAACCGCGTCGGGAAACAAACCGGCTGAATGCTGCAAAGGAAAGAGGATGTGGACAGATCGGACGTGGCTTCCAAGTGTATCGCTTTGGTGGAGAAAAAGACGAATACACATACGTTTCTTTTAGTGATTCGACAACATCTTCCAGCATAGGTTTTGTTGTCGAATGGACCCGCGAAGTCCAATCCAGTATGAGAGAAAGGCCTTGAAATCTCGCATCTTTCTGGTGGCAGCGCTGCCATCAGCTGTCGTTGGCATCTCTTCTTATAAAAGATACATGGCTTGCAATAATTTAGCGTTGTTTTTTTAAATTCTGGAACTTGGGAATCCAATAGTGGGTTCTAACTAACCGAAGTACTAATTGGTTTCCGCCATGCAAACTTATCTGGTGGATGAATTTTACCAATAGTCTAGAATATTGGCAGCTATATGGTAGAATTATTGGATGCCTCTCATTATAGGTTAATGCTGGAGATGATTCCAGTCGACCACAAATTCTCATTATCCCCTCGGGATCAATGACAGTGTTAAGGTTAAGCAGTGAACTAGATGGCAATATTGATCTTTTGGAATTCAATTGGATAGCACGCCTTTTGTGGTACGGATATTAGTTGCCTGCGAACAAATATTATTTCTGAGGAAGTTAAATGGGTATTACTTAGATAAATGGATATTACTTAGATAATTAGATTTATATTTGGAATGGGTAGCAAAGAAAAATCGATAAAAATAAGCGACCACACGTAACCAGGGTTTAGGTTAGGGTGGCAGCCGTATTTTTGTTACAAGCTCACATAGACCAGTTTAGGTCCCTAGTGTTACCACGGGCTGAAATGCCCCTCATCGAAACCAACCTGTTTGATATATAAATTTATCGATAGTACGAATATCAGTACTGGAAAGATCTGTTAGGCTGCCTAAAAAGTCCGACCCCAGCATGTCCAGTCGTCGTTTACTCAAAGCGGGACAGTCGCAAAGCAAGTGCTCAATGCTCTCCACTTCTTCCTCATCTCCATAGCTTCGGCAGAAGTCATTGGAGTCAATACCCAATCTTTTGGCGTGTTCGCCGATCAAGCAGTGTCCCGTCAGAACCTGTACTAACGTTGACAATCGTTTCCTCTCTATTGCGAGGAGATATTTTGACCTTCTGAGGTCATACCTTGGCCAGATTTGTCTAGCTACCCTGCAGGTGCCGATTTCTGCCCATCTTTCGTTGGACTGCCTGATTGCCTCTTGCCTAAGCCAAAGCTTGCACGTGGATAGTGGCGCACCAATATATGCCAATTCTTCGAGAATTGGTAATGTCGTCCCTTTCCTAGCAAGTTCATCGGCTTTGCAGTTCCCCGGGATATCCCTATGCCCAGGCACCCATATGAGGTGTATATTAAACTGCTCAGGCATCTCGTTAAGAGATCTGCGGCAGTCGAGGGCTGTTTGTGAATTTAGGGATGTTGCCTCCAGAGAATTGATGGCAGCCTGGCTGTCCGAGTAAATGACAACGCCAGTGTTGGTTACTATGTTGCGACTCAGCCACTTGGCGACTTCCCATATTGCCATTATTTCGGCTTGATAGACACTGCAGGTATCTGGTAGTCTGTGAGCTATATCCAGACTAAGTTCTTCACAGTGTACTCCGAAACCAACCTTTTCATCAAGCTTCGAACCATCCGTGTAAAAGTGGAGATGGTCTCTATTACCTGGTATTCTGCCGACCCATTCATCTCTGGCGGGAATCATAGTGATGTAATTTCTCTCGAATGTGTACACAGTTGGTATATAGTCCACTCGGTCGGTTACCATAGCACTACACTTTGATATCCTCATGTGACCATAGTTCTTGTACCTCCACATTGATAGGCAGTTTAATCTTATTGCCGCTTTGGTTGCAACTTCTCTCGCCACAATATTAATCGGCAGTATATGGAGTAGGGCTTGTAGAGACTCGGTCGCTGTAGTCCTTAAGGCTCCGCTTATGCTCAGGCAGGCAGTTCTCTGAACCTTTGTTAGTAAGTTGGTAATGGTTAGTTTGTCATTTGTCAGTTGCCGTCCACCATACCACAATACCGTATAACAGTATTGGACGAACTACTGCTATATATATCCAGTGGACGATTTTAGGAGAGTCCCCACCGCGACCCTACAGCCTTTTTGCAGGAATATAAGGCGACGTTGTCCTTCCTTACACGTTCCAATACGTTAAGTCTAAATAACATTTTCCTATCTAGAATTATTCCTAAAAATTTTGCACTTTCAGAAAAGACTAGATCTGTTCCATTTATCCGAGGTGGAGGGTCCACATGTGGGACATTATTCATCCTAGTAAAGAGAACCAATTCTGTCTTGTTGGGGTTAACGCCCAAACCGCTGCTTCTGGCCCATCTAGCCAACTTGTTCAGAACCACCTGTAGGATGTCTCTGAGGACGTTTACGAATTTGCCACTCACTGCGATTGCCACGTCGTCCGCATATGCCACGACCTTGCAGCCACAACGTTCTAGATCTAGCAGGATTTCATTCACCGCTAGGTTCCAAATTAGTGGAGACAGTACTCCTCCTTGCGGGGTCCCTCTGTTTACATACCTTGTTAGATTTGTGGACCCTAGACATGCTGTTATGCGTCTTCTGGTGAGCAGACTTTGAATTAGTCTAATCATACTAGTGTTAACTTTTAGATGTGAGAGTGCCGCAATTACCGCATCTGAGTGAATGTTGTTAAAAGCCCCTTCTATGTCAAGAAATGCCACCATGGTGAATTCCTTGAAATGCAGGGACGATTCGATAGTGCTCACAAGTTCGTGCAGGGCTGATTCTGTAGACTTGCCCTTATTGTAAGCATGTTGGTTCCCCGACAGGAGTTTTGTATCCAGGTTTTCCCTAATGAAATGATCTAAAAGTCTTTCCAGACCATTCAATAGGAAGGAGGATAGGCTAATTGGTCTGAAGTCTTTTGGCCTAGTGTGTGATATCTTTCCCGCTTTAGGTATGAATACCACTTTGGTATCCCTCCATCGATTCGGGACGTATGAAAGCCTGATACAGCCTACATAAATTTTCTCCAGCCAGGGGATAATGTACTTTAACATTTTCTGAATTTCTGCTGGAGTGATGCCATCTGGTCCAGGTGACTTGAAGGGCTCAAAGCTGTTAATAGCCCAGCTTATTCTGGATCTCCCAGTCAAGAAGCTAGCGACGCTCGCAGTCCACTCGCACTCTTGTTGGTCCTGCTGATCCTCGGGTTCTGTTACAGAGTTCCCCGGGAAATGTGTGTCGAGCAGTACATTGAGCGACTGCTCGCTGTTTTTGGTCCAGTTATTTGCCTCATCCTGTAAATATCCCACTGTACAGGGTGAAGCAGATAATATCTTCCTCAGCCTAGCGGCGTCGGAGACCTTTTCCACTTCACCACAGAAGGTATACAAAGAGCGCCTTTGCGCCTTTCTAAGCTCCTTCTTATAGATCTTGAGTTGCTCTTTATAAGCATCCCAATCATTAGCGACCCCAGTAGATTTAGCCTTATTGAATAGCTTGTTGCAGGTCTTTTTCATAGCCGTTAGCTCAGAAGTCCACCATTGGGGTTTAGTTTTACCCTTGTACCTTGTTTTTGGACAGGCTTCTTCAAGGGATCTATTGAATGATATGGTGATATGATCGACCAGATTATCCAGACCGGCTTTGTCATTCGGTTCGTACAGAAGTTTAGAGTTGAGGACTTTCTTGAAATTCTTCTCATACAGATGCCACTTTGTCTTCCTTACATTTCTGTGGACGGCGGGTTTAGGCGCTTTTTCCGCGAGTTTGAACTCAATACTCAATGGTGATCTGAGAATGAGTGGTCGTCCAGTACATTCCACCCAATAATTTTGTCTGACAGCCGGTCAGTAGCAAACGTTACGTCGAGTACTTCTTGTCTGTCTTTAATTGTAAACGTCGGTTTATTACCTATGTTACAAATACTAAGGTTGGTAGTTAGAATAAAGTCAAGAAGCGAATCACCCCTATTGTTTATATCCGTACTACCCCAGATAGTATGATGAGCGTTCGTGTCTGCGCCAATAATCAGCTCGAGCTCGTCAGACGTTGCTTCTTCTACTACTTCCCTGAATAGAGCAGTCGGTACTACAGATTCATAAGGCAAGTAGCTGGAGACCACCCAATATATGCGATTACCGATCTCCAGGCTAGCAGCTGTTTGGTCTTTACCACTTAAATTAGTCAGGAGAAAGATACTTAGATCTTTCCTGGCCAAAATGCAGGTTCTTGGAGTGCCTTCACAGTTGGCCACAAGCAGTTTAAAGTTGGGTGTCCTAGGATTTTGTCTATGGATGACGCCTTGTGGAATGATTTGTCCGCCAGGATGAGATTTTGATGGATTCTGGAAGGGATGCGGTGGGAGTAATGGTGGTAGTTCTATTGTTAACCCACAACGTTGTCTCTATTTTGTAGGGGAAGTCTACACTGGACCATAAAGTGAGTGGGCAGATCGTCTCGTTGTCGAGGTCACTCCCAACTTATCCACGAAACGTTTGGAAATGCAACTCATCCTTGCTGCACAGTCCAACAAACATCTTGCATACTGCTTTCCATCCTTTGCTTCGACTTTCACCAAAGCCGTCGGAAGCAAAGTAATGGAGTTATGACTCAATGGTTGCTGGCTTGATGAAAGGGCGAGGATGTTGCTGTGTTGTAGCTGGTGACGTGCTGGCCTTTCGGTTTCACTTCGATGTGGACGGCTTGTGGTCTAATAATGGCGGAGAACGCCGGGTAGAAGATGGCTGAGACGATGGTGATTGTTGGTTCCGTCTGGCGGGAGATCGCTGCTGCAGTCTCGGATGGGAGTGTAGCAAGGAGTGATGGTTCCAGTGGCAATACCACAGCCTGTCGATGTGAAGCAAGTCCCTTGTTTACATTGCGGACAACCGCGTCGGGAAACAAACCGGCTGAATGCTGCAAAGGAAAGAGGATGTGGACAGATCGGACGTGGCTTCCATGTGTATCGCTTTGGTGGAGAAAAAGACGAATACACATACGTTTCTTTTAGTGATTCGACAACATCTTCCAGCATAGGTTTTGTTGTCGAATGGACCCGCGAAGTCCAATCCAGTATGAGAGAAAGGCCTTGAAATCTCGCATCTTTCTGGTGGCAGCGCTGCCATCAGCTGTCGTTGGCATCTCTTCTTATAAAAGATACATGGCTTGCAATAATTTAGCGTTGTTTTTTTAAATTCTGGAACTTGGGAATCCAATAGTGGGTTCTAACTAACCGAAGTACTAATTGGTTTCCGCCATGCAAACTTATCTGGTGGATGAATTTTACCAATAGTCTAGAATATTGGCAGCTATATGGTAGAATTATTGGATGCCTCTCATTATAGGTTAATGCTGGATATGATTCCAGTCGACCACAAATTCTCATTATCCCCTCGGGATCAATGACAGTGTTAAGGTTAAGCAGTGAACTAGATGGCAATATTGATCTTTTGGAATTCAACATCATATATTCAATTGGATAGCACGCCTTTTGTGGTACGGATATTAGTTGCCTGCGAACAAATATTATTTCTGAGGAAGTTAAATGGGTATTACTTAGATAAATGGATATTACTTAGATAATTAGATTTATATTTGGAATGGGTAGCAAAGAAAAATCGATAAAAATAAGCGACCACACGTAACCAGGGTTTAGGTTAGGGTGGCAGCCGTATTTTTGTTACAAGCTCACATAGACCAGTTTAGGTCCCTAGTGTTACCACGGGCTGAAATGCCCCTCATCGAAACCAACCTGTTTGATATATAAATTTATCGATAGTACGAATATCAGTACTGGAAAGATCTGTTAGGCTGCCTAAAAAGTCCGACCCCAGCATGTCCAGTCGTCGTTTACTCAAAGCGGGACAGTCGCAAAGCAAGTGCTCAATGCTCTCCACTTCTTCCTCATCTCCATAGCTTCGGCAGAAGTCATTGGAGTCAATACCCAATCTTTTGGCGTGTTCGCCGATCAAGCAGTGTCCCGTCAGAACCTGTACTAACGTTGACAATCGTTTCCTCTCTATTGCGAGGAGATATTTTGACCTTCTGAGGTCATACCTTGGCCAGATTTGTCTAGCTACCCTGCAGGTGCCGATTTCTGCCCATCTTTCGTTGGACTGCCTGATTGCCTCTTGCCTAAGCCAAAGCTTGCACGTGGATAGTGGCGCACCAATATATGCAAATTCTTCGAGAATTGGTAATGTCGTTCATCGGCTTTGCAGTTCCCCGGGATATCCCTATGCCCAGGCACCCATATGAGGTGTATATTAAACTGCTCAGCCATCTCGTTAAGAGATCTGCGGCAGTCGAGGGCTGTTTGTGAATTTAGGGATGTTGCCTCCAGAGAATTGATGGCAGCCTGGCTGTCCGAGTAAATGACAACGCCAGTGTTGGTTACTATGTTGCGACTCAGCCACTTGGCGACTTCCCATATTGCCATTATTTCGGCTTGATAGACACTGCAGGTATCTGGTAGTCTGTGAGCTATATCCAGACTAAGTTCTTCACAGTGTACTCCGAAACCAACCTTTTCATCAAGCTTCGAACCATCCGTGTAAAAGTGGAGATGGTCTCTATTACCTGGTATTCTGCCGACCCATTCATCTCTGGCGGGAATCATAGTGATGTAATTTCTCTCGAATGTGTACACAGTTGGTATATAGTCCACTCGGTCGGTTACCATAGCACTACACTTTGATATCCTCATGTGACCATAGTTCTTGTACCTCCACATTGATAGGCAGTTTAATCTTATTGCCGCTTTGGTTGCAACTTCTCTCGCCACAATATTAATCGGCAGTATATGGAGTAGGGCTTGTAGAGACTCGGTCGCTGTAGTCCTTAAGGCTCCGCTTATGCTCAGGCAGGCAGTTCTCTGAACCTTTGTTAGTAAGTTGGTAATGGTTAGTTTGTCATTTGTCAGTTGCCGTCCACAATACCGAATAACAGTATTGGACGAACTACTGCTATATATATCCAGTGGACGATTTTAGGAGAGAGTCCCCACCGCGACCCTACAGCCTTTTTGCAGGAATATAAGGCGACGTTGGCCTTCCTTACACGTTCCAATACGTTAAGTCTAAATAACATTTTCCTATCTAGAATTATTCCTAAAAATTTTGCACTTTCAGAAAAGACTAGATCTGTTCCATTTATCCGAGGTGGAGGGTCCACATGTGGGACATTATTCATCCTAGTAAAGAGAACCAATTCTGTCTTGTTGGGGTTAACGCCCAAACCGCTGCTTCTGGCCCATCTAGCCAACTTGTTCAGAACCACCTGTAGGATGTCTCTGAGGACGTTTACGAATTTGCCACTCACTGCGATTGCCACGTCGTCCGCATATGCCACGACCTTGCAGCCACAACGTTCTAGATCTAGCAGGATTTCATTCACCGCTAGGTTCCAAATTAGTGGAGACAGTACTCCTCCTTGCGGGGTCCCTCTGTTTACATACCTTGTTAGATTTGTGGACCCTAGACATGCTGTTATGCGTCTTCTGGTGAGCAGACTTTGAATTAGTCTAATCAAACTAGTGTTAACTTTTAGATGTGAGAGTGCCGCAATTACCGCATCTGAGTGAATGTTGTTAAAAGCCCCTTCTATGTCAAGAAATGCCACCATGGTGAATTCCTTGAAATGCAGGGACGATTCGATAGTGCTCACAAGTTCGTGCAGGGCTGATTCTGTAGACTTGCCCTTATTGTAAGCATGTTGGTTCCCCGACAGGAGTTTTGTATCCAGGTTTTCCCTAATGAAATGATCTAAAAGTCTTTCCAGACCATTCAATAGGAAGGAGGATAGGCTAATTGGTCTGAAGTCTTTTGGCCTAGTGTGTGATATCTTTCCCGCTTTAGGTATGAATACCACTTTGGTATCCCTCCATCGATTCGGGACGTATGAAAGCCTGATACAGCCTACATAAATTTTCTCCAGCCAGGGGATAATGTACTTTAACATTTTCTGAATTTCTGCTGGAGTGATGCCATCTGGTCCAGGTGACTTGAAGGGCTCAAAGCTGTTAATAGCCCAGCTTATTCTGGATCTCTCAGTCAAGAAGCTAGCGACGCTCGCAGTCCACTCGCACTCTTGTTGGTCCTGCTGATCCTCGGGTTCTGTTACAGAGTTCCCCGGGAAATGTGTGTCGAGCAGTACATTGAGCGACTGCTCGCTGTTTTTGGTCCAGTTATTTGCATCATCCTGTAAATATCCCACTGTACAGGGTGAAGCAGATAATATCTTCCTCAGCCTAGCGGCGTCGGAGACCTTTTCCACTTCACCACAGAAGGTATACAAAGAGCGCCTTTGCGCCTTTCTAAGCTCCTTCTTATAGATCTTGAGTTGCTCTTTATAAGCATCCCAATCATTAGCGACCCCAGTAGATTTAGCCTTATTGAATAGCTTGTTGCAGGTCTTTTTCATAGCAGTTAGCTCAGAAGTCCACCATTGGGGTTTAGTTTTACCCTTGTACCTTGTTTTTGGACAGGCTTCTTCAAGGGATCTATTGAATGATATGGTGATATGATCGACCAGATTATCCAGACCGGCTTTGTCATTCGGTTCGTACAGAAGTTTAGAGTTGAGGACTTTCTTGAAATTCTTCTCATACAGATGCCACTTTGTCTTCCTTACATTTCTGTGGACGGCGGGTTTAAGCGCTTTTTCCGCGAGTTTGAACTCAATATAATGGTGATCTGAGAATGAGTGGTCGTCCAGTACATTCCACCCAATAATTTTGTCTGACAGCCGGTCAGTAGCAAACGTTACGTCGAGTACTTCTTGTCTGTCTTTAATTGTAAACGTCGGTTTATTACCTATGTTACAAATACTAAGGTTGGTAGTTAGAATAAAGTCAAGAAGCGAATCACCCCTATTGTTTATATCCGTACTACCCCAGATAGTATGATGAGCGTTCGTGTCTGCGCCAATAATCAGCTCGAGCTCGTCAGACGTTGCTTCTTCTACTACTTCCCTGAATAGAGCAGTCGGTACTACAGATTCATAAGGCAAGTAGCTGGAGACCACCCAATATATGCGATTACCGATCTCCAGGCTAGCAGCTGTTTGGTCTTTACCACTTAAATTAGTCAGGAGAAAGATACTTAGATCTTTCCTGGCCAAAATGCAGGTTCTTGGAGTGCCTTCACAGTTGGCCACAAGCAGTTTAAAGTTGGGTGTCCTAATACAACACACCCTTCTTCCCACTACGTAGGGCTCCTGTATCAGGACGATGTCTACTGCGCCTGTGGACAGGCCCAGCAATAGAGCCGCTGAGGCTGCTTTAGCGTGATGGAGGTTAATCTGTAGAATTCTTACCATTATTGGTAATTGACAGATTAACATCCACCCCGACAAGGGTGTTATCGAACTCTTCGTCCGTATCGTCGAGAAGCATGTCCCCGCCAGATGCGTCAAAGAGTCCGGAGACTCCCCTCAGCCTCTCTGTGTCCGAAGTAGAGCTTTTGTCCTCAGAGAAGGACGTTACAGATCTTCTGTTAGAGTTGGAAACGTCCACCACGGTGGACGACTCACCTTCTGCAGTGGGAGCTATATCCTGCTTGTATATCTTCAAGACTATAGTCTCGAAGCCATATTGTATGGTTTCACTCGCACTTTGTATATGGGAGGTGGATTCAGCGTTTAGGATAAGATTGACCTGCCGCTTTTTACCATCCGCCTCACCCACCTTGCTGATTCTCCAATTATGGGCCGGCAGACCAGGATTGGAATCTTTTATTATTTCTAAGATGTCAGCCGGGTTGGAGGGCTCTTCTGTAACCCAGGTGATGGCTCTAGGGTGACTAGGGATGTTGTTTTTTTCGACAACATCCAACTGGGCACCCGGCCACACCTTACCCGCTCGACTCAGAGCAGCCTTATACAGGTCTACTGATCTGGCATCACCGAAATATAAGAGCTTTACTCTCCCCTGATGCCATCCTGCATCGTTGCAGATTGGTGGTTTGCCCGGCATTTCTCTACGGACATCGAGGTAATGAGCCATAATGGCTGATTGTACATGACTCCATTTGTCCTTGAGGATGGATCCATCCTCACTACTTCTGTCTATAACAGCCATCACTAGACTCTCCTTCGCCACTTCATTGAAGGGCTTGGTGAGTGTCCTGTTGATGGTGACATTAGGGCCTCTTGCCTTTTTCGAAGGCAGGGGTTCATCAGGTGATCTGATTCGTTTTACTTTATTATAACCAGGGTTACCATGCGTCCTCCTTTGGGAGGACATGTCCTCCTTTTTAGCCAGTGTCCTCCCGTCCTCCCTCCTTTTTCGAAAATGATGGATTTGTCCTCCTTTTGTTACAAATTAAAATGTTTCACAATCAGTAAACCTCCACATGAATTATACTCGCAAGTACTTTTAGTACAAAGTTAGTACTACAATAACTGAGCTCGATGACTGAAATTTGGTACAGATACTTCTTATAGCTGCAGGTAACTTAGGATTGAAAATGGGCAATATCGATCAATTTTTAGCATTTTCTGTCCGATTTGACTTCTTAACGCCATAGAGACTGCAAATTTCAACTGGACGAACTGAAATTGGTAGTTTGGGAGTATGTATATCCAGAACCCTTCAGACAAACGATGGTCATCATAGGTCCATGTTTTGATATAGCCGCCACACACGCAACAAATTTCAAAGAATCATAAAACAGTTGACATGCAATCTATGGTGTAGGGTATGCAAAATTCGACTTGTCAGATCGTAACGCCGCTTTACTTATTTATTATAACTAACACCTAAAAATACTAGAGCTAGACCCACTTTAAAGAGCACCGATTGTCTGTCTATTTAAAATTATTCGTTAAGTACAGGTCGCACTTTCATTCTATTCTATTCTTCTATTTCATACCTGGGAAGTAATTGGTCAAAGTCGGTTCGGATTTAGATATATGCCCTATATAAATTTTCTTTTTGATATGGCCTTTTAAGGCCACAGAAGCTTTTTCATATCCAATCACTTTGAAATTAAGCAGGATGGAGTTTCTTGATCCAAGGGCCCACATTGTCGAATTTGGTGTAAATCTGCTCAGATTTAAATATAGCACACAAGAACAAACCTTACCAAATTTGAAGAAAATTTGTTCAGATTTCGATAGAATCCTCCGATTTGGCATATAAGCGCTACAAAATATAAATTGTTTTTCAAAGCATTATAATAGGAAATTGTATTCTTTAAATGTCCTCCGAAAGTTTCAAACTCTCTTTGTAAATGTTACAAATGTCCTCCTTTTCTGACACAAAAGTCCTCCTTTCCGAAAAAAGGTTATGGTAACCCTGCACGTAACCCTCTTGAAAACGATGAGAATCTACTGAAAATATCCTCGTAATTATGGAAATATGAGAAATGCACCTTTATGGATTTTTTCTCTATACCGGTTTCGCTAGTAGTACAGTTCCGACAGTCCGGCCAATTTTCTGCAGATTCCGACAACCAATGGGGCCCATTCCACCAAAGTTTATTGGATATTAGGTCCTGGGCCTGGACTCCTCTGCAGGCAAGATCAGCTGGATTGCTCTCGGATTCGATGTGGAACCATTTCCAACAACACGGTGGTTTTGCCAACCATGACAAGACGATAGTTGAATCAGTCCAACAATCCAGGGAATATTTTTGAACGTCAAATTGTGGAATTAAATCATCGATCATTTCGACCAACAAAACAGCGCCACATAATTCTAGCCGGGGGATTGATAACGTTTTAAGTGGAGCGATTTTCGTCTTGGATGAAATCAAGTGGACATAAGTGGAATTTGGAGAAATGACTCGAACGTATAAAGCCGCTGCATACGCTTTCTCTGAAGCGTCAGAAAATCCATGGAATTCGATTTCGCATTGTGAAGTAAAATCAATTCATCTTGGAATTGTGATTTCATTAATACGAAGGTTTGAAAATTTTCCCAAAGAATAGAAGTCATTGGAGAGCGCGTTCCAACGTATTCCTAGGGTTTTGGCGGGGCTTCGGTCTTCGAATTCCAGGAAGTCAGCATAGAGCAGATGTTCTGCCGGTATCCCTGCCAGGATTTCCTTGGAGTTGCCGTCCATTTCCTCATGACGAACCCGGCGGATCCTAACGCTGCGATGATTTCATCTCTACTTTTAATTGCCATTTGGATAGAATAAGCCCCACAAGTGCATCATCCACATACATAGCAGACTTCAAAATTGAACTCGCCAAAGGATATGTTTCCTGGACGTCACCTGCCAGTTGGATCATAGTCCGAATCGTCAAATATGGAGCGCAGTTTACTCCAAATGTTACAGTATTCAACTCGTAGTCTTGGATTGGTTCTGTGGCTTTTGCATTTGCGAAATAGAATGCGTTGAAATTAGGGATGTAACGAAAGTGACTTTAGCGAATGCGAATATTGAAATATATTTCTTGCGAATGCGAATAGTGAAATATGCATATTTGCGAAAGCGAATAATAATTTGACCCTTTAGTACCAACAAATTTAAAGAACTGAATTGATACTTTTCCAGGATATTCAAGTATTATTCCATAGTTTTACCTCCTTTTACCACAAGGACCAATATATTTCTTCAACTGTTTTAAAGAGAAGTGGTAGAGGTTTTCATTGGTATTAATATCTTAAAATTTTGTGAAGGGAATAAGGAGATTTAACACTTTTAACAAATGGAAGCGAATGCGGAAATATATTTTTGCGAAAGCGAATGCTAATCCGAATAATCTAAAGATGGTTTTTGCGAATGCGAATGTAAAATGAAGCGAATAATTCGCGTTCGTATATGCGAATGCGAATATTCGTTACATCCCTAGTTGGAATGGAGTGTGGGAAGGATTCACTAGACATAGCGATAAAAACGCCACTTTAGGATAAGAATGGTGAGATCATTCTGAATAATCGATCCCGTATGAAGAATATCATTCAAGCTTAAACCATTTGAGGAAGGAGCTGACGCATTAAAGACTACCCGAACCTTAGTAGTAATACATTATGGCTTAATCACCGCATGATGTGGCAAGTAATAATGGAATGGAGACAACGTATCTCCCGTCTGGATTTCTACAAGTGGATTTGTTGTACAATTCCTCACAAAATCTATCGCACTGGGACATGAAACGTTTTTGTGGAACATTCTCCACCTCCCAAAAGCGTGGAGAATGTTCAAAAGTAAGATACACAAGTGGAAAATGAAAATGGATTATTCGAAGGGATAATTCCCGTGAGAATCCATCCGAAAACAGCTTCATGAGCAAGAAGTGATCCACAAATTTCGCGTTCACAGCCGGAAAGCACGATTGAAGTGAACAAGTCTCCACCCAAAAGGATGTCCACTTTGGAACTCTGGTAAAATTTGGGATCAGCTAGTTGGAATTGAGGCAAATTCGAAAGGTCCTTAATGTCTATGGTCCTAGAAGGGAGATTGTTGGAAATGTGAGGTACGACTAGAGCCTTAACCTCAACTTCATAGATGTTATTAACGGAACCCAGCGTGAAACTACATTCCTTCTGGACATCAGCTGATACGGAGTTATTCAACCATGAGATCTTGGCAGATGTTGTATTTTTGGGTGGATTGGCAGATATTGTATTTTTGGGTGGATCAGATTCTTTATGGAGCATAGTATTATGTCTACTGTTACATTTGAAGCAAGAGTGCTGGCTTTTGCAGCTTTTGACTGCATGAGCACTTGAAAAACAATTTAGACATAAATTGCTACCCCTGATCTCTGCAATATCTGGTTGTAACTCATATTAATAAATTTTGGACATTTTCGAATAATGTGAAATTCTTTCGGACAAAGCCAACACTTTGTCTTACTAACATTAGCTTGGAATGTATGGATTTTACCAGAAATATGTTTGGAAGGGGGATTTTTCACTTTGGAACAGTGAGATTTCTGTTCAGCAGAATTTCTCATTTCGGAAACAGATTCCAACGTTCGATATCTATTGGTCAGGAAACTATCAAGCTCAGACCACTATGGAATAGAAGTCTTATCGCTCAACGTCTGTTCACATAATGTTAATCTGGAATCTGGGAGACAATTGAAACCCAAGTATACAAAGATAGGATTCCAACTTTTTATACTAATGGAATAGAGTTTAAAATTGGATATGTAAGAGTTAATGTCTCTTTGTAACCTTTTGTGGGAATCAGCTGTTTCCGAAGTAATTTGTGAAAGTGTGAATAACGACTTCAGCTGTCCATTAATTAAAACTCTTTTGTTCTCAAATCGAGCACAAAGATTTTGTCAGGCGGACGAAAAACCCTCATTAGTCAATTGACCTTTGGCTACAATTTCATGAGCCTCCCCCTTAGTATTTTGGGACAAATGAAAAAGTCTTTCAATTGGACTTAATCTTGGATTCTTAATGCAAATTGTGGTAAACATATCGCGGAAGGTAGGCCAGGACTTGTGGAAAGTGCTCAACTCGCATGGTGGCAAACTAAAACTGTGGCTATTGTGTGGACTCTGCGCTTGGCTAGACTTGCCAGGAGAAAGTTCTTGAATACCTTCGCTTATTTTTTAAATACAACGACAGTAGGTGGAATAGCAGTTCTTGTATTTCTCCTTGACTATCTCAGTGTCGCCCGCCGTTTCTTCTTCTTTTTTCTCGTGCTCACTCTCGTCTTCCTCTTCTTCTTGGTTCGCGAGGTCGGCCAAGCACTGCTGGTATCCCTCTTTCAGACGATCCCATGTAGTCTTGACCTCTTCTCTGTGAGTTTTGGGGAGACACATGGAAGTCCGAGGTAGCTCGTTGCCGTTTAAAAAGGCCTCGAGCCCTACTAAGCTGTCTGCTAAGCGAATAAATTTTTCCAACGACATATTTATGTGGAAACGTAAGACTGAATAGAATTGAAAACTTGGCAAGACTTACGTTCGTCGGTAGCGAACAAACTTTGAACGAATATCTTTAGTAAACGGAATGAAAAAGTCAGAAATATATCCCTTAATTGGGTGAACCCAAGGCTTTGTGTCAGAAACTAAAATATGTAAAAGTGTACCTAAAAGTTCGGTTGTTCATGCTTCTATGTTGAATGTACTTATGTGTACGTTTGAAAAAAACTACAACACATGAATAGATGTAAACTTGTTTTAATATACAGAGCGCGGGTTACGTGATTATGGATACAAAGTGTTTCTCCTCAAACTTTTGAGTCATATACTGGATTTTATAATTAAAATTAGCTTCGTTTAAATATTCATATTGGTAAATATCGGCACAGTAGTAGAAATAATCAAAATGTACAAATTGCATGGATGTAAAGAAAGCAAATATTTCCCCAATCATAAATAAGGAAAAAAATGATAAATTTAAAAAAAAAATTATACTCAGTTTAGGTTTTGAGCTGGAAAAAATTTATTCCCTGTGGATTAATGTAAAAGTATATTATTTGATACTATCTACAGCACAAAATGAACAACAGTATTTCAGGAAAATATCTGCTCACAACAAAATCATCAAATATCAAACATAAGAAAAATATTTTTTGGGTTAAATCATACAGATTGATATATCTGTGTGTTGCTATGTGTTCAAAGGTGACACCGCACTTTTAAACATCAGTGTGAAACGTTCACTGCTGCGCGGCATTATGTGTGTAGGTGTGTAAATGCGAATGCATTTATATGCCCATACATGCATAACCTATGCACTCATCACTCTAAAGCACTCATTACATGCACTCATTACTCTAATTTCTCTTTTGTTTATTTGTTTGTTTACTTGTCACTTGCCATCTGTAGCTTAACGAAAGTCGTTAGGTGAGCTTAGAAAAGATGGATGGCAAGCACAAGTAATCAGTCTTTTAACGATCCCTAAACCAAACTTGTGCGCCTCTCCCCGTGATAAAAGTGTTAGTGAAAAAATACAAGTGCCAACATCTGCTTAAACACACATAGAATATTAAACAAACCCAAGATTTTACGCAAAGAAAAACAAACAAATTGAATTAATAAAACCCTAAAACTTGAAACTTTAACCAAGTGGAAGTTTTATTTTGGAAGGCAACAAAACGCCCGAGCGCTAAACATTTGGTCCTATGCGAACCGGATAAAAAAGTTTGTTTTTTTAAAACTAAATTTTCAAAGTGTATTACAAAAAAGTGATTCAAAAAAAATATTTAAAAATAAAACACCGTGAAATCGGTTCGGCGCGAATTAAACCAAAAAACCAAAGTGACCCAAAGAATAAAGTGACCCACAAAACCAGTGACCCAACACAAGACCCCACAAGGAGCCTTGGCAACACAACCCAACAACATCACGCTTGAACCCCTAGAAGGAAGGAAGGAAGAACCAGCGACCAGCGACCAACGACAACAACACCAGGTACCCCAAATAAATGAAAGGATTAAAGTGCGTACCGCAGAATTGTTAAAAGAAGCGTGTATAGAGGGTGCCAAAAACCATTTTTGCAACTCCGCCATATTGTTATATGAAGGAGATTTTGGCGCGTCTGACCCTATATACGACGCTTGCTTTTTACATACATATTTACATAAATCCCTGAATACATAAGTGCAGTTAACTTGCACTTACATAGCACCTCGATATACATATACACATAAGTGCAGTTAACTTGCACTTAAATACATCGCACCTCGCTATACATACACGGTCATATACATACTAACATTGCATAACCTAACGCGTTCTAACCTAAGAAAATATTTATTGGCGATTTTCGTGGACGACCACCTGACTTAGACGCTTTAAGAAACTATTTTTTAAATGATTTCGTGGTTTTTGGGAAAAAATTAAAAAAAAACTTTGTGAAGTAGGAAGAAAAAACTCAAGAAAAAGTGAGAAATAGGAAAACATAATTTCAGTCGTAAAGAAAGAAATGAAAGAACATATGGTTTGATGGTTTCGGATAGACATTTCGGAAAAAGCTAAACAGAACTAAAACAATAATTTACATTTATTGAAACTTATTTGTATTATTGGAAATTACACATTTCTAGAAAAATTAATTTTCTCAAAAATGTATTAAGTGGTAATTTTTGGAAATTACACTACTACGAGAAACAAATTTTCTCAAAAATTTATTAAGTGGTAATATTTGGAAATTACACTTTACTACGAAAAATAAATTGACTCAAAAATTTATTAAGTGGTAATTTTTGGAAATTACACTTTGCTACGAAAAATAAATTTGCACAAAAGTTTATTAAGTGGTAATTTTTGGAAATTACCCTTTGCTACGAAAAATAAATTTGGACAAAAATGTATTAAGTGGTAATTTTTGGAAATTACACTTTACTACAAAAAATAAATTTGCTCAAAAATTTATTAAATGGTAATTTTTGGAAATTACACTTTGCTACGAAAAATAAATTTGCACAAAAATTTATTAAGTGGTAAAAATCACTTTCCTACAAAATTCTTTTTTATTGTTTGTTATTCATTTGAAAAAACACTTTCCTACAAAATTTGTTTTTTTTTAAACAAGTTGATTGAAATTTTTTTTGAAAATACACAAGTCTACAGAAAATAACTTTCGTCAAGATTTTTTTATAATTTTTTTCTCCAAAAGACCCAAGTCTATAAAAATTATTTCGCTAAAATTTCTTAATTTTCGTACAAACGACACAAGTATACAAACAAAACTGCCTTATATATATCTTTAGCTGGACCCGGTCCACTTCGTTGCCCCACATTTCAGATTTCCGATCCCGTCCATTTTTGGACTAATAACGTAGACTGCCGCAAAATACATATACACAAAACTCAGCAATCTCTCTAACAAATTTCTCAAGATATATCAATTTCAAAACATGGCTCATGTGGGAGGGTCACTACCATATACACAAAATTACAGCACTCTCGCTAACAAATTGTGCAACCCACATCAATTTAAAATATTGGCTTATACGGGCTGGGCTACACCCACTGGTCCTATTCCCCCAATTTTTGTTTCAATCACGTAGACAGCCTCCAGACACATATACACCAAATTACAGCACTATCGCTTATAAATTGTGCAAGATATCTCAATTTCAAAATTTTTACACAAAATTACAGCATTTTCGCTAATAAATTGTGTAAGATATCTCAAGTTCAAAATTTGGCCTACATGGACGGGGCCACGCCCATTTCAAAATTTGGCCTATATGGGCGAGGCCACGCCCATTGATCCGATCCCACCCATTTTTGGACCACTCACGTAGACCGTCTCCCGATACTTATACACAAAATTACAGCACTCTCGCTAACAAATTGTGCACGATATTTCAATTTCAAAATTTGGCTTATATGGGCGGAGCCACGCCCATTGATCCGATGCCGCCCATTTTTGGACCAATCCAGCAGACTGCTACCAGATATATATACGCAAAACTTCAGTACTCTCGCTAATAAATTGCGCAAGATATCTCAATTTAAAAATTTGGCTCATATGGGCGGGGCCACGCTCATTGGTCCGATCCCGCCTATTTTTGGACCAATCGCGTAGAATGCCAGCAGATAAATATACACAAAATTTCAGAACTCTCGCTAATAAATTGTGCATGATATCTCAATTTAAAAATTTAGCCTATATGGGCGGGGCAACGCCCATTGATCTGATGCCGCCCATTTTTGGACCAATAACGCAGACTGATACCAGATATATATACGCAAAATTTCGTCTTTCTCGCTAATAAATTATGGAAGATATCTCAATTTCACAATTTGGCCTATATGGGCAAGGCCACGCCCATTGGTCCGATCCCGCCCAATTTTTTGACCAATCGCGCATAATTCCCCCAGATACATATACAAAAATTGCAGAACTCTGGCTAATAAATTGTGGAAAATATTTCAATTTCAAAATTTGTCTTATATCGGCGAGGCCACGACCTTTGGTCCGATTCCGCCCATTTTTAGAAAATTCACTTGATCTGCCACTATCGAAAATTCAAGTACCCTATTTTCACCACCCCCCACACATGTACATTCTGTGAAAATTTCAAGAAGATCGGTCCAGCCGTTTAGACGCCTATACGGAACAATCAAACATACAAACCAACCCACAAACAGACACTCTATTTTATATATATACATTCTGTGAATTCACAGAAATTGTTAAAAGAAAATCTCAACTTTAAAAGTTTCTTGAAATTTTAGCCAGTTTAAAATGTGACAAAGAAAATATTTAAGAAGGAGGAAATATGGATAAAGTTTTACGTGATAAATTTGTAAATTGCGTAAAAAGACCTGATATACTTTGAGAGTGGTTACTCTGCTACTAGCACCGATGATAATATTCACTCATTAGAAGTGACGCGAGTAGAATTGAACTCTGTTTGGGATCAGGTGAAAAGGGCCTATTGAGATTGTAGAGACCGTGATCCCGAAAAAGATGAGACCACAATCGATAAATCAAAGTTGAGGACCCATTATAAAGAGGCATTAGAGACATACAAACGATGTTTAAGCGCAGTAAATGGAGAAATTTTATCACTAACCGACGAAAGGCAGCAGGAAAAGTTCGAACGAGAATCGGAGACCCGAAAAAAGGAAACAGTGGAGCCAAACAACAATATATCGTTACGTTTACCACCATGCGACACCGACACATTTCATGGAGGATACAGCGCTTAGCCTACTTTTCGGGATTTGTTTTCAGCCTTGTACAAAAATAATTCTAGACTTAGTAAAGTAGAAAAACTTTTCCATCTGAAACAGAAAACCGCGGGGAGGCACGGGAAATTATTAGTAACGTATCATTAACAAATGAAGGTTTTGATCTAGCGTGGAAAAACTTAGAAAACAGATACGAAAATAAACGAATGCAAGTTAATGAACAGCTAAAGACTCTACTTAGTTTACCACCAGTTTCGGCAGATTCAGGATCCTCGATCCAAAAACTTCAACGCACTATTGATGGTAGCGTTCAGACACTAGAAACACTCAAGGTAGATGTAAAAGGGTGGGACCCATTTTTAGTTTACCTTACTTCTACGAAACTGCCGAGAAATTCCTTAGAAGAATTTGAAAACGGTTAGGAAGATTGTTCCATACTGCCGTCTTGGAAAGATTTGAACGCACAAGTTCAAAACTTTTGAATCTGTAGGAAACATTAAGCCCCATTTCTCCAAAAATAATCAGCCTAGACCCGATTATAGTAGAAAGGAAAATAGGGTTAAATCATTTCAAACAAGCGTTGCGCGACAGACGCAAAGTTCACAGAAAAGATTCAACAGCAACAGATTTAGCACATATACGCAAACTAGTAGTCGTACAAATGGATCGAGTAGCCAAATTTGTAAGGCAAACCATTTGTTACGAAATTGTCCACAATTCCTTGAGAAAAACGTGAATGATCGCATTCACTTAGTAAAACTTCACAATCTTTGTTGTAAGAGTCGTTTCACTTGTAGGGAATGTAATCAAAGACATCACACTTTATTACATAAGGGTAACGAGACCCGACCTACAAATCCACAACCGGTTAGAGATGACGTACGACCTAGTACCAGTGCGGTAGCTCTAACCACCCTAGTACAATCCAATCCTAGTTTACAGTCCACACCTAGTTTTCAAACTCCTAGTATAACGGCTCTAACTCTCAAGAAAAATTCACAACTTAGTCAGCATCAATTGAAAGAAACACTACTTTTCACAGCGATTGTTCAAATTGAATCTAGGGGACAGCGATATGACGCAAGAGCGATTATCGACCCTGGTTCTCAATCAACATTTATTTCGGAGAAGATTACAAACAAATTGAAGCTTCCAACTAGGCAGAATCTTATTCATGTTACCGGTTTAAGTGAAGCCGTTTCAGAGACTTCAACAAAAGTTTGTCTTTTCAACCTTTGTTCTCGTACAAACCCTAGTTTTGAATTAGAAGTTTGGGCACCCGTTTTGAAGTCCCTTCCTTCTAATTTGCCGTCGCGCACCCTAGATAAAAATCAACATGGAGAAACAACTCAACTCGAGTTAGCAGATCCTCGTTTTTACGAAAGCCGACCCATAGATCTTCTGATAGGTTTAGACATAGGACCCTTAATTTACACAGTAGGAGCTCCCATGAAATCTATGGGATCTTTACTAGCGCAAAGCACAATTTTTGGCTGGATAGTGGGCGGACCCCTTGAAAAATCAAACACAAATGATAGAAAGATTTCACTTTATAATACCGTTTCGATCGAGAAAATTCTCACACGTTTTTGGGAGGTGGAGGAGACCCCAAAAAAAGTTTTGAGGTCAGCAGAAGACACCTTTTGTGAAACAAATTTCAAAAGTACAACGCGAAGAAATGAAGATGGACGATATATTGTCACGATGCCGTTCAAATCTTGTGCTGAACCAGGAGCATCTCGAAATATCGCAATGGCGCAGATCTATCGGATGGAAAGAAAGTTGCAAAAAACGCCCGAAATTAAATCTCAGTACGACGCAGCGATAATGGAATATTTGAAGCTTGGACACATGCGAAAACTGGGACCCCTCACTACTATTTGCCACATCATGCCGTTATAAAACCAGATAGGGTTACTACTAAACATAGGGTAGTTTTCAATGCGTCAAGTCCGACATCAAATAGGAAAAGTCTTAATGACATTTTACATCCAGGGCCAATTCTTCAACAGGATGTAGTATTGCAGATTTTAAAATGGAGGTTTTTAGATAAGTATTCGACGCGGACGTTACCAAAATGTATCGTCAAATACAAATCGACCCAAGTCAGGCACCATTTCAAAGAATTATTTTTAGAAAATCAGCAAATGACCCAGTTGAAGACTTTGAACAGTCACTTTCGGAATTAATTGCGCCCCATTTCTCACTCTTAGGATCCTAACTCAATAGGCAGACGATGTTAAAGAAACATACCCATTAGGTTCGGAAATTATAAAACAAAATTTATATGCCGACGACGTTTTAGCTGGAGGTCACACTGTAGAAGAATCCATTAAGTCTATGAAAGAATTAGTAGCAGCCATGGACTCAGCAGGTTTTGAATTGTGGAAATGGAGTTCAAACGACCCCAATCTACTTCGCGATTTGCCCCCTGACTCACTCTTGCCGTTCAACTGGTTGGACATTTCGGAAGGAACTTCAACGAAGACTCTAGGTATCCGATGGAACATTTCGGCTGATAACTTTACGTTCACATCACCACCCACTGAAGAAAGAGAATTATGCACCAAAAGAGAAGTCCTTTCAACAATTGCCAAATTTTGTGACCCATGTGGATGGCTGGCTCCAGTAATCATAGTAGCAAAGCTTATCATGCAACATATATGGCTGGAAAAAGTAGATTGGGATGACGCGTTGAAGCCCATAAATCGAATGAATTCGAAGAATTTCATTAAAAATTGTCCCTCAATATATTCAGTTTCAGTACCTAGGTAGATCAGATTTAAACCCTCAAGTAAAATTGAAGTACATGGTTTTTGTGACGCTTCAGAAAGCGCTTACGCCGCGACTCTTTATGTTAGAGTAGAACATTTAGATCAAACATTCGACACGTTTCTTTTAGCAGCGAAAACTCGAGTAGCACCAATCGAAAAAATATATCTGCCTAGATTAGAATTATGCGGAGCCGTTCTCTTAGCAAAATTAACCACAGCGGTGGTTCCCAACATACAAATTGAAAGTATTTCAACTCACTTTTGGACCGACTCAACGATTGTGCTCGCATGGCTTTAAAAACCACCTTGTTCATGGAGTGCCTTTGTAGGAAATAGAATTTCAGACATTTTATATAATGTGGGAAATGAAAATTGGAAGCATATAGATTCAGAAAGCAACCCTGCTGATGTAGCCAGTCGATGATGTTCGCCAAACGATTTGCAGTCACATCATTTGTGGTGGACCGGACCCTAATGGCTGAAGTTTCCAAAAGACCGATGGCCTAGACACGAAATTATGAGCGACACAGGGTTAGAAGCAAAAGCAGTTAAAGTTTTCTCGACCACGATATTTGAACATCCATTAAATAGATTCTCTTCTCTCTCTAGAGCATATAAAGTCTTTGCATTTGCGATTCGTTTGTGGAGAAATACCGGCGTCAATCGGCGCCGACTTAGAATTTCTTCAGCAGAAATCACCCATGGTGAAATCCAAGATATCAAGGATCGTCTTCTTGTTTTAACACAGAAACATTACTTCGCTGAGGAGTATTTAGCCCAAATTATGGCCTCACTTCCGCCTAGGGTTGCCAGACGGTCGGGATTCGTCGGGATTTTCCCGACTTTTCGAATAATTACAGAGTCCCGATTATTGAAGTAATTTAGGGGGGAAATCCCGACTTTTTTCCATTTACTCTCTACACTATGGAAAATAAAAGCGCAGTAAAAAAAATAATAAAGAAAGTGCAAGAAAATGCTATTTTCATATGTACATTTGTAATCTTTCCGTCACTAATCTTTCAAGAAATGTAAATTTTGAACGAATTCAGCATCTTATCTAAAAGAATAGCTATTAACGAGGGCGAATTTGGTAGAAATTTCAAAAGTTATACAAATTTTAGATGCAGTGTCCTATGACATGTTGTGCATCGACTACTGCAATCTTCGAGCTATTTGTAAAAAATTGCCACGGATATTTATAAACTTGTTTCATGGCAGATGTTTGTCAGACATAGAAATGCTACAGCTAGAGCCACCTTAAAGTATACCGATCGACTAAGAATCAGATTTAGTTATATATAGCTCATTAGTTATAAAAAATGGTAGAGTTTTTTAACCAGAGAACAACTTTGCTCAATTTGACTAAAATCGGTACAGATTTAGATTTATATCCCATATATATATGTTTCGTCCTAATTGGCCCTTAAGCCCTATAGAAGCTACACGGGGCAAAATCGGCTTTTTTGATATGTTTGAATCGAAACAAAAAATATATGGAACAACAATTTTTAAATATTTTATATTTCTTTGCAAATAAATTTTATTTGAAAATCAATATAATATATAAATTTGCAAACTAAATTTCTCAAATAAAATATGTGTTTAAGTACAAATAAAATTATTATTTAAGAATTTTTCCGAATATATTTTATTTAAAAAATATTTCCAAAACTTTTGCTGCCTTTTTCGAATTTCAGTTTTAATTTCTTCTTGGTTTCGAATTGTACCTCCCAGTTATGATACCATATGCAGCAATAACTCCTTTTTAAATCAATCATTTAAAATTTCTGAGTATTCCAAGCCATCATTAGTTGTCCATCCGCTAAGTACTTTATATTGATCTAAGATTTTACGATTTCAATTATTATTTTTACGAACATTAAACATTTCTAAAAATTTAAATTTGAATTACTGAAAAATATAAAACAATTTATGTATTTTATGAATACTTAATGCAAATAAATATTTGTTTCGGAAATAACAGTCACATTGGGATGCAAACAAATATTTGTTTAGAATAAAATCTTCCCAAATACACAATTTTTGTGTGTACCAAATATTATATGTTTAGAGTGTACCATAAACATATATATGTATCAAGCCGAGTATGTTTGGTACAATATACTACAGAAGCGATTTTTTTCAGCGTGTATAGTTTACATCCAACCGTTTTAAAGTAAAAGCGAATTTCGTTTCATTTGTCCCGACAAATCCCGGTTTTAAGTCTCGGTTATCCCGACTTTTCGAATACGGTATCTGGCAACCCTACTTCCGCCCCAGCGAACTATGCTGACTCGACCTTTTACCAACACTTGAGTAGATTTTGCAGGACCCTTCAACATAAAGAATCTTACAGGAAGAGCTTGTTTAATAACAAAGGGTTATGTTTGCGTCTTCGTTTGCTTTTCTACAAAAGCAATACACCTAGAACCCACTAGTGATCTATCAACTCAGTCTTTTTTAGCCGCTTTATTGGGCGACGAGGAAGCCCAGCCAAGATCTACTCAGATAATGGGACTAACTTTGTAGGAGCAGCAGAATTAATAAAGAAGGAGAGGCTAGAGTTTATGAAGAATCTTCAAAAAGATGCCACCCAGAACAATATTTGCCAAAATTTAGAGTGGAGTTTTATTCCACCAGGTGCCCCTCATATGGGAGGATTATGGGAGGCGGGAGTTAAATCATTGAAAACACATCTACGAAAAAGTATACCACACATGAACTTTACCGTTGAAAAATTCTCGACCATTTTAGCTAGAATTGAAGCCTGTCTTAATTCTCGACCCCTAAGTCCAGCCAGCGACGACCCTTCCGACTTAACTCCTCTCACCCCAGCTCATTTCCTGATTGGTACTTCGATTTTGACCCCAGCAGAACCAGATGTTTCAACGGAAACCTCACCCTAGCCAATAGATGGAAACGATCAGACAGAAAATGTAGCTTAACGAAAGTCGTTAGGTGAGCTTAGAAGAGATGGATGGCAAGCACAAGTAATCAGTCTTTTAACGATCCTTAAGCCAAACTCGTGCGCCTCTCCCCCGTGATAAAAGTGTTAGTGAAAAAATACAAGTGCCAACATCTGAAATTAACATAGTGAAAATAAATACCCAAAAATAAACATTGTAAATTACATTAAGAACACATAATTTAAATTACAAATAAACACAAATTGTTAACATATATTGTACACTTTTTACTTGCTTAAACACACATACAATATTAAACAAACCCAACATTTTTACGCAAAGAAAAACAAACAAATTGAATTTATAAAACCCTAAAACTTGAAATTTCAACTTTAACCAAGTGGAAGTTTTATTTTGGAAGGCAACAAAACGCCCCAGTGCTAAACACTATGTTTGAGTCAATCGTTTGAAATGTAAACAAAACAAAAGAGACAAAGGTGACTGAACTCTGCTCTGATGGAATATTTGGAACAAAATTGGAATATTTGGAAGAAATGAGCAGCTCCCGTAATGTCTCACTCTCTGATTTGTTTTACTCCCTCTGTTCGTCTGGGCGACAAATGTATTGGTGATGGAAAAGAGTACCAGCCGTACAGACATAGTACTCACTCTCGCAATACCCCACACTCAAGTGCACAAACACGGCACTTGAGAAGATGCAAGTATAGTGACAGAGAAAGGATTATGAGCACAGCATAGTACTCCGCTTAAGAGATGAGTACTTTCAAATGAGTCGTCGGAATCAGAGAGTAGAGAGTGAGTGAGTATTTGGAACACGGCGAACATGCACTCAGTCAGATTACGGACATGCGCAGTGGCAAAAAGAGCACATGCACAGAGAATGGATGATCACGATTTCGCATTTATTATTGGACGTGCGCAGAAGTAAGCGGAGTGGAAGATGTGAGATGGAAAGTGGAATTTAAACTGAGGTTACAAAACAGCGTTAAGGCAGCCCTACACACATCAGTCTTGTCCTACAACATGTGTGATCCATTGATTTATCCACAGTGTAAAGAGCTGCCTGATGAGTGTTCATGGATGTTGGACGAAAATCAAAACGATTTTGATATTTTCATGTTGGCTCATGCAAATCCACAGTGTAATGGCAGGTATGACAACATTTCGTCAGTTCAAAAGAAACATTGTGGTGGAAATACGAAAAGAAAACAAAGTGCCGTCGGCAAAAAGACATTTGATTAAGTAAAGACGCGTAAAAGTAAAATGTAAAAATATACAGAATTTGTTTCTGTCTCTCCCAAACATACTTTTTGATAGGCAATACTTGTAAAAGTAATTAAGAAATAACGAAATTGGCATGGCATTTTTTTTTACTTTTCTCCTCTGTTTCTGCACATATTCCTTTGTATGAAAATATGAAACAAGTATAGTGAAAGTCAGGTAACATTTGTATTAGGTACATTTGTATATCACATTAAAAAATATAACGCACGATGCACATTCATATGGAATTAGGGTATAAACATATTCGTTCAAAAATTCCCTAATTATTCATTCAAAAAAAGTTGAAAATTGCCTAATTTTTTTGGTTGCATATTTTCATTTTTGCCGACGGCATTTTGTTCTTTTTTCGCTGCACACGCACAACCGTCCGTGTTGCTGCCTCTCATAAAATGATGTTGGTCAGATTGTTTGAGTAATGTAAGGGCAAACAATCGTCGAACACAACATCTGAGAGAACATGTACAACAAATCCACAGTGTAGGGTACGCTTAAGACTCTGCCAAATCTTTCACCTTAATTTATACTCATAAGGATATCTCTTAAATACCGGTGAATGCGTCCGGCGTCTGTCAAACTCAAATTTCATCCTATTGTTTTCTGTGCATACAACAACACTTTGACAGACGCAGGACGCAATTCACCTTTATTTAAGAGATGCCCTAACATTTGTGGCAATGGAAGTTACGTAAGCACAAAAGAAGTATTTACCATGACTCGCTTGGCTCTTTAACACGGTACTAAAAATGAGAAACGACTGGTATACCAACCTGCCTACTGGTGAGATCGATGGATTGGAGCTGAAATCTCAGAGAGTCGCTGATTATCCGGATCAGGGTGACCGCTGGGAACTTTCAAAAAGTATCACAAAAAGTGTAATTTTTAAAAAAAGTGGCATCATATTTATATAAAAGTGGCACACTTTTTCAGACTATTCAATAAAACAACAAAAAATTAAATGAAAACTTAACAATCATTCAATGAGTACATCAATTCATTTGAGTACTTTTATATATTCTAAACTATATATAGCATTGAACATTCAACCTGTTCGTAAACTTATTATACCCTCCACCAAAGGATGGGGGGTATTATACTCATATTGGAGTTGTCAGTCTCCAAACGGGCGCGTCCCCAGTTGGCGGATAGGGGGAGGGGGATGGACACACTGTTTCATCTCAACTAGGGATGCCTCAGGGAGGATGGATTTTTCTATCCTTACTGAGGCGACCCTGGGGGGGATGGAACAGTGTGTACACCACCTTAGGGAATATTGCATTCCCCGCGGACCAAAACTGACTATGGGGGTGTTTCCCCTAAAACAAAAAAAACAACTATGGAAAGTAGGAAAAGTGGAAATAAAGTTACGGTGCAGGGAGTAATAACCCCAGTACCGGCGGCAATTGTTGATGTGCTCCCTAGTCACGTGTCGTCGTTATCCAAAAATAGCGAGCCAAAAACATTTTCAAAGTCTCCTACAGGTGTGGCTGCCTTGGCACCTGTAGTCGTAGTAAGTGTAACAAGCGCAACCAATCCTCCTACAGGTGTGGGTGCCTTGGCGCCTGTAGTCGCAGACAATGCAACAAGCGCACATATAGCCATTGGCAAAAATACGGAGAAGGAAGAGGAGGTACCACGGGAGAGTATAAACTGGGCCCAGCCTTCTAGTACAGGTAGGGAATCCGATTCCGACTCCGACTCAAACGAACACGTTAACATTACTGTTTTAGCTAACTCCAAAGACATCGAGGTCAGCAAGATGGTAGAAGAAGTCAACGCGTGCATGGCACAGCTCACGACAAAAAAGAAGAAGCTATCAGGGGCACAACGACGAAAGTTGAAGAAGTTGAACCGAAGCAGCAAACAGGCCACAGTGCAGGATGCTCCAAAGGAGCTATCTGAAACTCCATCCACCTCTGCGGAGGCAGGAAAGAGGATCAGATCTCCAGAAGAGCAGAACACTGCGAAACCGCCGAAAAAGAAAAAGAGCTCCCCGCTTTCAAGTAAATTGGAGAGAGCAAGTCAAGCCCCTCACGAAGGAGACTCCAGTCTGTATCCTGGTGGAGAGGGCGGCGACAAAGTCGATCCAACTACAAAGGAAGCGAGCGCAACCACGGAATCCTCCGGAAAGCTTAGTACATCTAAAAAGATGTCACGATCTTTACGGAAGAGGAAGTTGGTTGATGAAAAGCCACCATCTTATGCCAAAGTAGCCAGAAAGCAATATAGAGACGAGCTCTGCTACGCAGTGATCGACATCAACAGAGCATCTGGCAAAATCCCCACTGACCAACACAACAACGTTGAAGACTTGGTGAATAATAAAATTGTGGAGCACGCTCTCAACTCCGACGACGGGCCCCCAATTCAAATAATGAGCAGCGAGTTCAAAGGGGACACACTGAGGATGAATTTCGCGTCACCAGAATGTATAGAGACCCTCAAAGAGCTTGTGGATAGTATCCCCTCTCCCTGGGAAGGCGCTAAGCTGAAACTGGTGAGGAGGAAGGACATCCCTCAGCTCATAAAAGCAACAGTACACGTCAAAGGATGGGGCAGCAATTTCACATCAGAACGCATACTCAAACTCTTTGGCCAGCAAAACAAGGGACTGGACGTGAAGAGGTGGGAAGTCTTCCACAGAGAGAATGATCGTGATGGCACTCTCCTTGTGGTGGGTTTGGATCGGCTCTCCATGGCCAGCCTGGTCAAGACGAAGGGTATGGCGTTCTATGTGAACAAAGCAGTCTTCTTCAAAATTGGTAAGGCTTTGGTTGGCGCTGAAAACCGGAAAAATGAGCCAATAAATAATAAAGGCAGCGATGAAGATAAGCGCCCACTGCAGCCAAAAAATGATGAGGGAGCCGAATCTACAATCACTGACTCCCAAGAAGACCGGTTACTGGAGGACCAATGATTGAAGTCATCCAGATAAACCTCCATCGGAGCGAGGCGGCAACCAACGCTTTGATGGAAATAATAAATAAAGGTAAGACTCATATTGCTTTAATCCAAGAACCATGGACGATTCGAAACAAGGTTACTGGCTTAAACCACGTTAATTACCAACTTTTTTATGCAAATACAGGAACTAGACCAAGGACTTGTATTATATGTCACAAAAATTTATGTTATCTTTTTTCTCCAGAGTTGTCAACATCGGATGCTACAGTACTGAAACAAGGGAATGGAAGTGTATACCTAGCATCAGTATATCTGCCTTTCGATTCACCGACATTACCACCTACGTCGGAACTACAACGCTTGGTGAGGAAAGTCAAACAAACAGGTAACGAAGTACTAGTAGGTTGCGATGCTAACTCTCACCACGTCGCGTGGGGTAGTACTAACATTAATAAACGGGGCCAGGCCCTAGTAGAATTCTTGAATACTAACGACCTAATAACACTTAACATAGGTAACACGGCTACCTTCGTTAATAGAATAAGGGAAGAAGTATTAGATATAACAATATGTTCAGAAAATCTAATAGACGTGATACAGGAATGGAGGGTCTCTAAAGAACATTCTTTTTCTGATCATCGTTACATAAGGTTTAAGATAGCACGGCCACCGCCGAACCCAATAAGTTTCAGAAATAAGGCCAAAACTAAATGGACAAAATTCGGGAAGCTAATTAGAGAAAGACTAGGGCATGGACTTTTTGAGTGCCTAAGTGTTGAGGATATTGACACTAATGTTGATTACATTACGGATGTATTAGTAAGGTCTTTCGAAGACAGCTGTCCGCTTCGAGAAAGGAAATCAGCCCAAGAGAAGCCTTGGATGACCGGGGAGATTCGCAACATTGGGAAAGAGGTCCGTAGACTTTACAATAGGGCACGCCGTAAAAAATCTCCAGTATACTGGGACGACTACCATAGAAGACTCAGAGAATATAACAAAATCACAAGAACAGCAAAACGAAACTCCTGGAAGCTATTCTGCGAACAGGTCGATAGCGTTAACGATGTTTCTAAAATTAAAAAGTTCCTCTCAAAAACCCATACCCAAACCGAAACAATGGTAGACGATATGGGCAGAAGAGTGGACTCAAGCGAAGAGATGGTAAGACTTTTGATGAACACCCATTTTCCGCAAGGTACGACGGGCCAGACTGAGATACCGAACTACAGTGAAAATGAGGAACAACTAAGTTATATCATTACAGACCATATGGTCAAAGGCACCAGGGCCTGATGGAATATTTCCGGCACTACTACAGATGGAGGTGGATTACATATCAACTCATCTAGCCGCCATTTTCACAGCATGTCTAAAATTCGCATACACACCGAAAGCCTGGCAGGAGGCAAGGGTAGTTTTCATACCTAAACCCGGCAAGGCAAGTTATGCAACACCTAAGGCTTATAGACCAATAAGCCTAACATCGTTCTTACTCAAAACCATGGAGCGTATAGTGGATACCATGATTAAAAGTAAGATACCAGGCGAAATGCTAACATTTAGACAACATGCCTATGTTAAAGGGCGATCGGTGGACACCGCCCTACACGATGTAGTACACAACATAGAAGAATCCTTCAATGGAAAGATGTATACACTTGCGGTATGTATAGACATTGAAGGGGCGTTCAATAATGTACGGACCGACACACTCATCCAATCCTTAGACCAGTTTCAGGTGGACCGGGCTCTCCGAGACTGGATAAGCCACATGCTAAGGAATAGATGGATAAATTGTGGGTCCCACGACATAAAAATAAGAGACAGAGTAGGACAGGGAACACCACAGGGCGGTATATTATCACCACTCCTGTGGGTCACTACTATAAATAGTCTCCTAAGGATACTAACGGATGAAGGACTTAAACCAGTCTGTTACGCAGATGACGTTATAATACTTCTGAAGGGGAAGAATCCTAATCAACTTTGTAGAAGGGCCGAAATGGCTATAAAAATTGCATATGACTGGGCTCGGCCGAGAGGTCTAAATGTAAACCCAGAAAAGACAGAGATATGTCTGTTCACAAAGAAAACGAAGATTGGTCAGTATGATGACCCACATTTCCTAAACAAAACAATTCCAGTTTCCAACAGGGTTAAATACTTAGGTGTTATCCTGGACAGGAAACTAAATTGGAAGTGCCACATAGAAGAACGAGCAAACAAGGCTCACATATGCTGGGCACTATGTAGAAGAGCCATTAGCTCAAAATGGGGCCTTAATCCAAGTATGACACAATGGCTCTACAAGAGCGTAATCAGACCTATTTTGACTTACGCATCAGTAGTGTGGTGGACATCAATGAAGAATAAGTGCAACATAATGATATTACAAAAGGTCCAACGAATGTGTAGTCTCGGCATAAGCGGGACAATGAGGACCACATCCAGTAGGGCATTGGAGACGATCTTGAATATCCAACCAATAGAAATACAGATTATATATGAAGCTGCCCTCACGGCGACGAGGCTCAAAGTGATGGGCGAATGGATCGAAAGCGATCACGTGTCATATCATCAAAAGATAGCTGAGGTAGTGACGGTGGATTTAACTGACATATCATCAGTATCCGACAGAATACCTGAAAGATCAATGGTTGCTGAGTGTGAGACCATGATACCAGACAGACAATCCTGGATTGATGGAACCGTAGTACAGACAACATCTGGAAATTGCTGTTATACAGATGGATCGAAACTAGGGGAGAGAACGGGGCTAGGACTTTACATCGAAGAACCGGAAACCGAACTCTTATTCCGTCTGCCAGACCATAACACAGTCCTGCAGGCGGAAGTCCGAGCAATTACAGAATGTGTGAGCTGGCTTGGGACTAACACAAGACCAACAAAGGTGAATATTTTCACAGATAGCCAAATGGCTATTAGGGCGATAACGTCTAGAACGGTGAGGTCGAGGACCGTTTTAGATTGTAAAATGGCGATTAACGCCTACTCCGATTACGGCACTATATGCATCATATGGGTGCCTGGCCATTGCGGAGTAAGGGGTAACGAGAAAGCAAACGCCTTGGCATCTAGAGCCAGAGACTTGCAAACAACAACATTAGAGAACGCAAAACCCTTCAGAGTTATACGTTCTGAACTACAAATATGGGCGAAGAACGCCCATATCACGCTATGGAATAGTGAAAACGTTGGGAAGACAACGAAGGTCTTGTGGGGTGACCCAAACGAGGACAAGGCCAAGACCTTACTGAGATTGAGCAAGGTAGAAATTAGTAAGATCATGGGCGTCCTTACAGGACACACATGCTTACAAGCACACCTACATAGGATAGGAGTTGTAGATGACAGCATATGTAGGGCATGCGGGGAGGATGACGAAACGTTGGAGCATTTCCTCTGCCACTGCCCAGCGTTCGCCAACAATAGATCACGTTTCTTAGGAAATGATGCCATACCAGACTTGACCCAACTTAGGGGCGTAGACTGGAAGAAAATTAAGGACTATGTCGACAGTACAGAGTTCCTAAAATAGCTTACCGACCTTTCTAGATAATAACAATTAGAGCGCACAACAGGCCGAATACTGGCTTACGTGTATGTCCAAGGACATGAGGTGGAATTTCACCGCCTCCTCTTCTCAACCTAACCTAACCTAACCATACTCATATTCATTTTGTCACTCCGTTTATAACACCATTAATCGTCGTAAAATTCTAAGACGATTCAGCCATGTCCGTCCGCCTGTTGTAATCACGCTACAATCTATAATACTTGAGCCTAGGCTGAAATTTGGTACATATACTTCTTATATCTGCAGGTATGTTGGGATTGAAAATGAGCAGTATCGGTCCAATTTTGGATATTGCCCCATATATAGCATCTCCCCGATTTGACTTATTAACTTCATAGGGACCACATATGTCAACAGATCGGGCTGAAAATTGGTACCTGGGATTTATTTATACCCGGTATCCTCGACACGAACAACGGTAGTTATAGGTCCATGTTTTGATATAACCCCCATACAACGGTCCCTCTATATTGACTTCGTAACGCCACAAAAACCTCAAATTTCAACGAATTGGTCTGAAATTTGGTATAATGAGTTTATTAGAACACGTAATCATTCACATGCGATCCATGGTGGAGGGTATATAAGATTCGGCATGGTCAACTTAACGCTTTTACTTGTTTTTCATTAATGTCAGCTATGCGTTCTGCGCAAGCACTGCTATGAGGCAACGTAAAAATTTATAAAAAATTTGGTACAAAGGTTCATTTAAATTATTATTAAGGCGAATAACGTCCGTGAAATTTTTGATTTACATTGATAGAAGTCGTGCGCCGATGCGGTTGTTAAGTAGCAACCTCAAACGCAATGCACAATACAGCGTATTTCGCGTTTTCGTACATATATTTGTGCTGTTACATCGATGATCAAAATAATGTTTTTTACAAAAAATTCCACAAATTTAGTACAACGGGGTACGAAATAGAAAAAAAAAACTATTCAACGTGTAAATGATCCCGACAATTTCTGCTACATCTGCGGAAAATATGTAATCAAAAAAAAAATCGACGTGCGTTTAGTAAGATAATAGAAGAAATATATGTGCAATATTTTGGTATACGAGTTAAAAATATGAACGAACCGTGGACACCTAGTATTTGGTGTAATTCGTGCCATGTAAATCTTACTTAATGGAGTAGTGGAAGCATGCGGTAAGTACTTTATAATTAATGTATTACAATGTTTTGTGGAATAAAACGTTTTAATTTTAGACATCACGTGCAATTTGGAATGCCAATGATTTGGAGACAACCATTACGCTATTTCTGCTATACGCTATTTCTGCTATTTTTGTCTACGTAAACAGATTGTCACTTTGCCAGTTGCACATTCAGAAACAATACGAATTACCAAGTGTCCAAGTATAGCTAACAGCCTAATTACGGAAACATCACCAAGTTCAACTGAGTACTCAACTCTGAGCGATTCAAGTTTGAGTCAGAAGTCATCGCTAGAAGTCCGTGATATACCTTACAAACAATTTTATACAACTGTGGATAACATATGCTTTTGCAAGGATATTCCCGGATTGTTCGAGGAACTTAATCAAACATACAATTCAAAGGAATGGCGGTTATTTGTTGACAGCAGTAAAGAATGTTTGAAAGCAGTACTTCTGCACAACGGAAATCAGAAACCGCCGATTCCCATTGCTCATGCTGTCAACACTAAGGAATCATACGAAATAGCTATTGTTTCGTTGATATAATACATAAAATATGAACAACATGACTGGACAATTTGTTGCGATTTAAAAGTAGTTGGGATGTTATGTGGAATGCAAGGCAGATATACAAAATATTGCTGTTTTTTATGCCTCTGGGATGGCAGTGCTCGCGCAGACCAACTTCAGTGATCTGGATTTTGTATTAAAGCTGACAAAGGTTAGTTCAAAATCTATTTGAGTTACTTAAATGTGTGTTGCTGCGTTTTAAATATATAGACCATTGAAGTTCAAACATATTTTTGTGAATATTGCGTTAAAAGTCTACAAAACCGGACAATGTTTTTGAAATTGAAACCAAAACAACATAAATAGGATAAAATTGCAGTCTGCAACATTTTTGAAAGCTGTTTTGCACTAATGCAATTACACAATGGGTCGTCGACTGTTAATAAGAGAATAGTTAAATTATAAACAAAAAAATAATCGGTGCACCCTAATATACATAAACTGCAGAAGCGTTTAACTATATTTTTATAGTTTTTGTAGAAGAAGTAAACTATACAAATTACACATATAATCATAATAATATTAATTAGATCGATATATTTGATCGTAGAACTCTACAAACTTGCAACCGGACTTGTATCGGTCTTATTTATTATCCGACTCTGCCGAAATTTCGTAAACGTTATTTTTTTGAACCAAGAAAATAGGTCCATATGTTTCGGGAAAATCGGTTTATAGATAGATGTAGCTCCCACACATATTTTCTTTATTTAAAGTAAAAATAGCACATATTTAAAGTACAAAAATCGGCAATAATCGCAAAAAGTCGCAGATAAACTAGGTACCGTTGTATAACCACTAAGTTAACTCTCTTCTCTATGTCATATCGTAGTGATCCAAAAAAGTTGTATTCCATTTACTACAATAATTTTTTTTGAAAAACAAAAAAAACTTTATTTTTACTGTGAAATATCTCTTTATTTAAAGACGTTAAACATACGTTTTATACACAAAATTTTAGATGAATATAACCTTATTATATGTTACAAGTCTTGTCGCATTTCACCAACAAACGAGAATTCTACAAGCATTTTAGTATATACATTTTATCATCGCAATTTGATTTGCATTTATTAGCAAAAAAGAAAAAATTTGAAAGGTCATAACTCGGAATCGCCCAGAGATATTTTCATAATATTGGAATGTATTTTCATTAAATGTTATCCACAATAAAACAACGTTCCCAAAAAACTGATTTTTGAAAGTTGTTTTCAAAGTCCTATGCGCGCATATTTCATCATATTTTCCCATAGTGCGACGTAAGTGACGATCATGGCGAAAGGTTTCACGATGATGAGCAGAATGTTAATGTCAACGAAATTATTGTAAGTTTTTTCGCATGAATGACCAACTGACGGAACTGACATTTTCAAAATTGATTAGGAGAGCAGATTTTATTTTTTTGAAACAATGTTACTTCTTCCAAATGTCGTAATATGTGTTAAATTTCCAGTTTGCCTTTCTTATTATGTTTAATTCAATGTATGATAATGCATGTTTTTCAAATATAAAACAGTGACCTATCTGAAGCATGAGAGGGATTACAAGTTAAATATCTTTCGAAAAATACTACAGCTCTTATCCAGCCCATGATCAAGGTGTCATTGCAAATTTCAAAGCATATTACTTACGGAGAACTTTACAGGTGGTGATAAATAAAAGTGATACCAAATCTGCAATGAAAGAGATGTGGGCAAATTATAATATCTATGATACTATCAAAAACATTAACTAGTCTCGGAACGAGGTACTACCAACAATACTAACCAAGGCTTGAAAATGTTGAACACGAATTCTTATTCAGTCTGATCCCGACTAAGAGCGAAGTGCTAAAGTTATACGAAACATGGAAAAATACATTTTTTTCTAAACCCAACTGCAAAAAGAATCCTTAAGAAATGACAAACAACAGACTTTGGACAAGTTTTTTTTAATGCTGGACCATGAAAAGTCTTCACTTAATTTAACTTCGTATTTAAAATAAGATTAACACATATGAAGTGTTTTATTATACCCTCCACCATAGGATGTGGGTATATTCATTTTGTCACTCCGTTTGTAACACCTCCAAATATTGATCTGAGACTCCATAAAGTATATATGTTGTTAACCGTCGTAATATTCTAAGACGATTTAGCCATGTCCGTCTGTTGTAATCACGCTACAATCTGTAATAATAGAGCTAGGTTGAACAAATTTGGTAGAAATATTTCTTATAGTTGCAGGTTGTTTGGGCCATATCGGCCAATGTTTTGATATAGCTCCCCTATAGAGGTCGCTCCAAAATACGGGTTTTGAGCCCTAGATACCACATTTTTAAAGTAATTTGGAAGAAACTTTGCAGTTTATATTCTATTTTGACTAGAGTTCATCACAGCAAAAATTTTACAAATCGGCTAATATTTTAATAATATTTGTATGTCCATGGACATACACTTAAACCAGTGGTTCGGCCTGTTGTGCGCTCCTTATTTATGATCTGTTTATACCTCACGAGTTACAGAAAATCAGAACTAGACACGAATTTTCTCATTAAGCCATAAGCACCACATGTTCTAAGAAATTTAGCTGAAACTTTGTAGTTTATATTCTATTTTGGCGACAATTCATCTAAATAAAATATATACAAATAAAATTTTTTTTGGTTGTAGTCCCCGTTTAGATGTAGCTCTCGAAAAAGCTATTTTCAGCCATAAATACCACATTTATCATGAGAAGAGGTTGTTTAAAGAATTTACGGCCTAAAAATTGCAACGTTCGTTTTTTTAATAATTTACTTAAACAAAAAGGATCGTTTCATGATTTGCTCCATATCCAAAGATTTTTCTAGTAATAAAATTGAATGCAATCCATGGTGGAGGGTATATAAATTCGGCATGAACGAACATAACGCTTTTACTTGTTTTTAATTTTTATTACTTTTTATGTGTTATTTGATTTTGTTACATTATTATTATACCCTCCACCATAGAATGGGGGGTATATTCTTTTTGTCACTCCGTTTTTAGCACCTCTAAATATTGATCTGAGACCCCATAAAGTATATAAGGGGTTTTCCAACAAGAGGTGTTATCTTGGTATTCAAACCAAAATGCAATTTTTTGAGATAAATGATCGGATGTTTATTTCATAATAAAGGGGAAAGTATGCCGTTAATAATGAAAAATAACATCCGCCAAATGGCCACCACGACCACGCTTGCAGGACCATATCCTTTTCATGAAATTTTCCGTAACCAAATCGCAAAGTGGCTGCCCTATGTCCTCGATAGCCTCACGAATTCTATCTTTGAGGTCTTTGGGCTGTTGCGTAGACCTTATCTTTCTCGTGGCCCTAAAGAAGTCGCAAGTAGTTAAATCACAAGATCTCGGTGGCCAATTGTGATCACCTCTTCGAGAGATAACACTGTCCGGAAACTTTTCCCGTAACAGAGCAATGGTTTCGTTTCTTGTGTGGCATTTAGCGCCGTCTTGTTGAAAGTAAGCGTTGTCCAGATCAATACCATCCAACTTCGACCATAAAAAATCATTAATCATCTCTCGATAGCGCAATCCATTCACCGTAACTGTTGATACAACCTCATTTTCGAAAAAGTAAGGTCCAATGACCCCGCCGGACCATAAAACGCACCAAACAGTCACACGTTGAGGATGGAGAGGCTTCTCAACAATAACTCTTGGGTTTTCCGAGCCCCAGATGCGACAATTTTACTTGTTGACGTAGCCACCGAGGTGGAAATGGGCCTCATCAGTCAAGATGATTTTGTATCGTTCGTATAGTTTTTTTGTTCGATCGTTTTGTATCGTTCGATGATCGTGTATCGTTCCATTTTTAGTAATGGCGTAGTTTCTACTTGTCAAATGGCAAAGAATAAAAGCTTCAAAAGTGACAGCTACTGAAATACCGGGTGATTCAAAATTACACCTCTTGTTGGAAAACCCTTTATATTCTTTATAGTCGTAAAATTCTAAGACGATTTGGCCATGTCCGTCAGTTGTAATCACGCTACAGTCCGTAATAATAGAGCTAGGTTCATCAAATTTGGTAGAAATACTTCTTATAGTTGCAGCTTGTTTTGGATTGGGATCGGTAAATATTTTGATATAGCTCCCCTATTTTTATTTTATTTAATCGACATAGTCGCTCCAAAATACGGGGTTTGAGCTACAGATACCATATTTTTAAAGCAATTTAGCAGAAAGTTTGCAGTTTGTATTCTATTTTGAAAAAATTCATAACAGCAAAAATTTTACAAATCCGTTCATATTCACCCTATAGATGTCGCTTCAAAACATACGTATTTAAGCCAAAAATACCACATTTTCTAAACATTTTAACTGAATCTTGGCAGCTTGTATTTAATTAAGACAAGAATTCATCGCAGTAAACATTTTTTAAATCAGATATTATTTTGTTATAGTCCACCTATAGATGTCGCTCCCAAAAATTCTTATTTAAGCCAAAGACACGACATTTTCTAAGTATTTTAGCTGAAACTACTATTCTATTTTGGCAAGAATTCATCATGTAGCTCTCAAAAATGCTATTTTAAGCCATAAATATCACATTTTTCAGGTGAAGAGTTTGTCTCAAGAATTTGCGGCCAAAAATTTAGCTAAAAATTGCAGCGTTCATTTTTTTAATAACTTACTTAAACAAAAAGGACGTTTCATGATTTGATTCATATCCAAAGATTTTCCAGTAATAAAATTGAATACAATCCATGGTGGAGGGTATATAAGATTCTGAATGTCCGAACTTAACGCTTTAGTTCCACTGTGAATTCAAACAGATTCGAATTCAGCCAACCAAAACCTTGTTGGCTAGTGTATTTATATCTTTTCTTATTCATGATTAGTCTATGGAATACAATATTCTCGATAACTTTTTGCATGACTAGGTAAACGTTTCTAAAAATAATGCAAATAATTTGTTTCTATTACTTTCTTGGAATAGACAGAAAGTAAATGGAACATATGGTCTCAAACCAAAAGATAAATTCTGACTGAATAACAAAAGCACAGACCAACAATAAATAACAACAACACATACAAACACATGACAAAACTACATTTGTTTTCGTGGTTCGCGATGCGAACCCAAGCAAAAAACAAAAATGTATTGGTATGAGAGTTTTAGTATGTTGACTTAGTTCGGCAAAATACGGGTTTGGTTAGCAGTTCTTGTTAAATGCAATTTACTGCTTCCACAAGTATTTCAGCTGATTAAAGTTAAAGACATACACTATTGATACTGAATTCTGAAGATGATAGAGTGGTGTCTATCGAAACTGCAGTCAATTCTACCAAGCAATTAAAACTCTACCAATTTTTGTATTTGTTTCTATTACTTTCTTGGAATAGACAGAAAGTAAATGGAACATATGGTCTCAAACCAAAAGATAAGTTCTGGCTGAATAATAAAGCAAAACAATTTTTTGGCATTATATCAGATACGTCGAAAATGTTTTACCGTTTTGTAATATGACGGTAATAGTTATTTGCACAAATCTTACACACACGTTGTAGTTGGTAAGTCCAATGGTGGCTTTACCTCAATTTCCGAAAAATGTCCGTTCCGTCAGTTGGAGTAATTACGATCGAAATTTGAATGTGGGTAGCGATAAAAATTTGCAATTTCATATTAAAATTGATGTAACAAATTATCAGGCTGATCGGATGGTGCCAACCCGTGCCATAATGACGTAAAATGTCAAAATTTTGACAAAGCAGCAAAATACACTTTCTTAGCATTTTATCATTTTTTTAATAAGAAATAATATAACTATAATGTTTTTGTTTAATTTTTATTTAAAAGGCTTATTATTACGATACCTAAAGTGACCATTCATCCCGCTTTTGGCGGGACCATCCGGCATTTTACATTCGGGTCCCGCCTAAATTTAAAGCAGTGCCACTTTTTCAACATTTTTGAATTGTCTTTTATAATGACTTTAAAACATTGAATGAAATCTAATTATAATTATAATTTTTAATTTATATATTTTCTCAACTAGTTTTTTGTATCGTTCCATATGAAATAAGGAATATTTTCCATTTATTTCTTTTTCAATGAAAATGAATAATGTTTTGTCTTGTTATTCGATATTTTTTATGAAATAAATATATTTTAGATTTGTTAAAAGAATCAATCAATACTGAATTTATTTCAGTGATTTAGAAAATAGTCCTGATTTTTGTTACAAAATCCCGCTTTGAAAAGGCATTCCCGCTTTTGGACCAAAGATCGCTGGTCACTTTAATTATACCATACACCGCACTGTGGTCCAGAGTATTATGAATTTGTGCATTTGTTTGTAACACCCAAAAGGAGAAGAAATAGACCCGTTGTTTATTAGACCGATCGACTTGAAATCACTTCCTGAGTCAATTTAACCATATCCGTCTGTAGATGTATCGTTGTAATTAAAGTGCAGGTCGTATTTATGGTCTGATTGTGATGAAATTTAGCAAGTGCTCTGTTTTGGCCCAAGGTCAAAATCGGCTCAGATTTACATATAGCTCCCATATAAATATATGTACCTCCGATTTCACATATATTCAAAGTATAAGCAACATTTTTTAACATCTGAATAAAAATTTACACAAAGAAGTATTTTGATGCACTTAGGGATAATACTAAATTTGAGGATATCCCCCATATATGCATAGTATGTTACTCCCGATTTCACATGTAAGCGCTGCAGAAACTATATTTTAAATCCGATCAGTACGAAATTCGGCAAAGAGAGTTTTGTTATCACATGAATGAACACTGTCAAATTCGGGAAAAATCCGTTCAGATTTAGATATAGTGTTCATCGAACACTGTCAAAATCGGGGAAAAGTTAATTTTAATAATTATTATTGTTATCGAAATACCATTTTTGAATTGTTAGGGAGGTGTAGGGTATTACATAGTCGGCCCCGCCCAACTTTCTGTCTTTCCTTGCTGGTTTTTATTTTAAACCAATGAAATTTAGAATAGGCTGGGAAGTCCTTACGGTAGCCTTCTACAATGTTTAACAAGTACTGTTCATCGTCTTCGTTGTGTCGATAACTTAGAGTGTAAAGGCGCTAAGTCATTTTTTTTATCAAAATGCTTTTTTTGAGGAATTACGAAAGATGAGATAAGAATACATCGATTGTAGCAACAAAATTTACAGTTATCTTGTATTTAGTTATGTTTACAGAGTGACGCGTAATACTCGCGAAACGTGCTATGTCCACACGCTGAAAAAAATCGAATCTGTAGTATATTGTCCCAAACATATTCTGCTTGAAATATTTAGGGGTACACTCGAAATGTATTATATTTGGCACACCATATTTTATATATTTGGGAACATGTTCTAAACAAATCTTTGTTTCCGTCCTAATATTTTTTGGACTATTATTTACAAAACAAATATTGAGCAATTAAAGACGATTGAGTAGAATATAAGTTTTTAGAGTACCAATGTTTCACAAAATCTTAAACCTTTGTGAGGGAGGTACTTTCCTGAGGGAGGAACTTTGCCTGCGATAGAAAAAAATATTATCACGTACCAAATTTGAAGTCAATCCGGTTCACCTTTCATGCACTCCAACTAGACAGACATAAGGACGGACATTGCTTAGATGTTTTAAAATGTTCTAAAACGGATTTCTGCCGAACATGCATAGGGTCTTAGGTCATTCCTTCGATGTGTTACACTTTTCGCTCAAAGCAAATGATATACACACTCGTTACACTAAAGTGAGGTTATAATAAATTTAGTCTAATGTAAAATATTTTTTCTATAAAAGTACTTGTACCGCATAAGTCTCTATTGAGTTAAAACATATGTTAATAAAGAAGGAAATATACAATGATAAATTGATTCTTAAAAATTATAAGAAGAAAATGCAATGTTTTTTACAAGAAATTGTGCTAATTCCAATGGAAAAATGAAATAGACATAAGCGAAACTGCGCTAAGTCACAAAAAAACCTACAAATCGGCTGTAAATATATATCTTTAATTTTCCATTATTTGGGATTGAAAAGGAAACAAAAACCAACAGAAATGCATTTAAAGTTTTTAAGAAAATTTAATAGGAAAAAATTTAAAGTATTTAATATCTCCGGCAAAATTTAGAAAACTGGACTTAGCGACTTTACCTCTGAGGTAGCGATATGTTAAATTGAGATATTAGTTTGACTTTTTTCGGTGGCACAATCACAATTTGACGGATCGAAGCGTAAGAAATCCATAGAAATTTTCAAAGGAGAAAAAAAAATTGTTTTGGAAGTCACAAAAGAGTTTAAATTCTTGGATGTGAATAATAGTAATTCATCAACGCTAGCACACACTATTTAGAAGGGAAAATATCAATATCATCACCGACGCTATTTGCAACGCCAAAGCCATCTGTTCCTTTATTTCTGAGTCTACATGTGCATCAAAAAAGGCAAGCGCAACTGCTTCCTCTGATAAATACCACAGATGGTTCCGAATATCTGAACTAGTACGTAATATAGTGGCATACTATAATATGGCATATATTACGACTTCCATTTAACTGACTAACAGAAATTTTAAAGGGCGCGTGAAATACATATATGAATCTTGCATGAGACGTCTCTCCAGGTGCACGAAATGTGAAATTGGGAATGCTACCACCAAGAAAAATAAATGCAAGTTGTAGGAGTCCTCTATTATAATGCCGACTGTGGACTTTTGCTAAATATACAAGATAAAAGTGCTTGCTTGTTTCGCGTCCCTTGACCGATATAACACTCAAAACATGTTCATCCTGCATACAAGTGCTGTATCCCTTTGAATTAGGTTAGGTTAGGTTGAAGAGAGGAGATGTTTAAACGTCTCATTTCCATGGACATGCACTTAAGACAGTGGTTCGGCCTGTTGTGCGCTCCTTATTTATGATCTTTTTATACCTCACGAGTTACAGAAAATTGGTACTAGACACGAATTTTCTCAGTATCTTCCAGTCATATTCTTTGAGATGAGTCAAGTCTGGTAATATGTCGGACCCGAAATGTTGGGATCTTGCATGTGTGAAAGCCGGGCAGTGACACAGAAAATGTTCCATCGTTTCCTAAATTCCTGCCAGTTTTTGTTGGGGTAGAAGAATGGGTTAGGCATGCAGTGAACACTCCAGCCAGATGAGTTGATACCAGATCCACCTCATTCTGCAGAAGTGCTGGAAATATTCCATCCGGTCCCGCAGCCTTACAGGGAGAGAAACTTTTTAACGCTTCTTTAACCATACCATCTGTTATATCCGTAATAGGTACTTGATGCAATACATTTTCATTCTGTAACTGTTCCTCTGTTGGTCCAGCATTACCAGTCGGAAAATGAGTTTTCATCAAGAGCCTTACGGTATCCTCTATAGTTTCCATCCGTTTACCCGTGTCATCCACGAGTGTTTCGGTTTGGACATGAGTTTTTGAGAGGTACTTTTTCATTTTAGACAAGGTGTTAACGCTGTCTACCTGTTCACAGAAAAGCCTCCAGGAGTTAAGTTTCGCCGATCTAATGATTTTATCGTATTCTTTGAGTCTTCTGTGGTAGTCGTCCCAATATACTGATTGTTTTTTGCGTCGAGCTCTGTTGTAAAGTCTGCCGACATCTTTGCCAATCCAGCGAATTTGTCATGTCATCCAGGGTTTCTCATAGGCAGATTTCCTTTCTCGAAGTGGGCAACTATCTTCGAATGATTTTACAAGAGCCTCGGTAATCTTCTTCACATTGATATCAATGTCTTCTGCACACATGCTGCCCCAATCGATTTCTAAGTAGATTTCTGAAATTAGTCCAGTCGGTCTTAGCCTTATTACGGAAACTTATTGGGTTTGGCGGTGGCCGTGGTCTGAATAGGAGTGTTCATCCGAAACCCTCCACTCAAGGATCTCATCAATAAGATTTTCTGAACATATCGTTATATATAATACTTCTTCCCCAATTTTATTAACAAAGGTTGCAGTGTTTCCTATGTTAAGAGTTATGACGTCATTTGTATTCAAAAATTCTATAAGGGCGTGTCCCCTTTTATTGGTCTTAGTACTACCCCAAGCAATATGATGGGAGTTGGTGCCACACCCAGCTAATAACTCATTACTTGTGTGTTTGGATTCCCTCACCAGATGTTGCAATTCCGACGTAGGTGGCAATGTCGGCGCATCGAATGGCAGATATATTGACGCCAGGTACATATTTCCATTACCTTGTCTCAGCACCGTTGCGTCCGATGTTGACAACTCTGGAGAGAAAAGAAAACATAAGTTTTTATGGCACAAAATACAAGTCCTTGGACGAGTACCTGTGTTAGCGTAGAAAAGGTTATAGTTCACATGGTTTAATCCAGTAACCTTGTTGCTAGTTGTCCATGGTTCCTGGATCAAAGCAATATGAACCCTGCCTGCGTTGGATGCTGTCTCGCTGCTGTGGAGGTTTATCTGGATGACCTCAATCATTGTCTTTCCAGTAAAAGTTTCTTTTGGGAGTCTATCTTATCTGGTGGTACTCCCTCATTATTTGGTAGTGGGTCATTCTCCTCCTTTCGTTCACTACCTATTACACCATCTTCCAGTTGACAATTTTGGGAGGCGGTGTTATTTTTTGTCGCTCCCTCATTGTTTTGTGGCTCCTTTTATGTTGATCACCACCTTTGCTGGGAACTTCCTGCAAAAGTGGCGGTACTATTGGTGAACTGGTGGTGTTATTGACTACTTCCACATCAGTTTTTGGCAGTGTCTCACTTGTCTCCATCCGTTCACTACCAGTGTTTGCCTCTTCAGACAGTACATTTGGACTCGATTCATCTGTCCTGCCAATCGGGACCTTTCCAATTTTGAAAAAGACTGTCCAGATCAAGAAGTACGCCATGCCCTTCGCCATGACAAGATTCTGGGTCTATGCCCAACACGAGGAGAGTACCCTCGGTATCATCCTTCCTATAGAAGACTTCCAACTTTCTCACGGAAAGTTTTGAATTCTGTTTGCCAATGATGTCGAGTAGGTACTCTGATGAGAACTTACTGGGACATCCCTTAACATATAGGGTAGTTTTTATGAGTTCAGGAATGTCGCTTTTCCTTACCAATTTTAGCTTTACGCCGTCCCAATGTGAGGGGAAGCTATCCACAAGTTTTACGAGGACACCAGCGCAGCGTTGTGATGCCAGCCTTAGCATCAAAACACCCCTCTCAAACTTGCAACTCATTACCAAGGACCCAGACTAGAGACTTCCTTTTGTGTGGTTACGTTAGGCTTCTCCGGACGGCGAGCCCTTTTTCTTCTTAGTCACTTTCACAATTACTCTGACATGGTACTCACAAAAATCCGCGTTCCAGCATCACTATAGGGCCCGTATTTGCAGCAATTGTATCAAAACATATAATTACTAATGAATTCAGCATATTTATTTTTAACAAATAGTCGTAGGCTGATGGAGCGACTGCAGCACCAGTTCCATCTTCAATGATGGGGATAGCTATTAATTTTTTCGAAGTTCTCCACCGTTAGCACAATAACCAAGCGATTAACTTTTTTTCCAGCAATTGCGGGAAGTTGCTTTCCGTCCCAATGCAAAACAAATGTTTCATGGATCTAAAAAATTTAAGATCAAAGAAAAACTAATAACTTGGCCAAAATAAAAAAACACCTTTATCTACCTTACCTTTTAAATAATTTCTTTGCCATGACGCCGAAGATATTTTGTACGTTGTTCACTCAAACTTCTGGGCATGCTTCATGATTCGACTTATTGGAGCAACATGGAATGTTATCAGTCTGTTATACGTCCATCGCCTGCACATCATCTCCCGATTTATCACTCTCAAATTTAACATGTTCCATAGTCAAGTCTGTACATGAAATTAAGTGCACAAGAAAGGCCCCTGTGTCCTTTTCTCTTCATAATTTTCTTTTTGATGTTTTTCATCTTGCAATCGTTTTTCCTTCCTTTTTTCCTTATTTGTCACATTTGAATCGACACAAGTCACGCTACCAACCCGCCCTATTTCTCGCAGCTTCGATAAGAAGTCTCTATCTTCTTGTATACTTATAAGCTTGAGAGCATCAACGTGGGCAATGTCAAATAAATTGTTTAAATTTGCCTTAAAATCATTTTATTCTTCGCAATGACTCGGGAACGGAGATTTACTATTTTTGGACTCTTCATAAAGTTTAATGACTTCTGCAAAACATGTTCTTTGATCTGGCGTTGGGATTCTAGCATTTTCCCAAAAAAGATATTCATTCAACACCAATGTAGCACTTTCGATAACTGTTTTATTTTCTCAACGTACATTATAATAAAACAGTGAAGCACTTGCTGTTATGATGGTAATTTCACACCAACTATTTTGGGTTCATATTTCTCAATCAAGTACAAATTTGTGTCATCAAACTGAAACCGTTTCAAAGATGAATTTGTCTTCTTGAGCATTGCTATGTGTTCAGTAGCAGAGCTGGAAAACGGTACTTTTAGACAAATGTGCAGTTGTCTACAGCTTAAAGCGTAAGAATTTTGAAGCAGTGTAAAAACAGCGACGAACAAAAAATGTTGTCGTTTATTCAGTAATAGTTGTTGATATAAATATTGTTAGCTATAGCACTATCAATTAGAGCTCACTTAAAAATTTTTATATAAATGTAAAGGGTGGTTAAATTGTAAGAGCCGATGTTGAATGTGAACCACACCTAAACGTCAAGTTTTTTTCTGCATTTCATTTGATATTGCTCAATTTTAAACTAACTCAATTTCAACCATGGAAATTTACACAATCGAGCAACGCGTTAATGTTTTTTAAGCCTTTTACGAAAATGGACGTTCAAATAAAAATGCATTTCGTGCACTTCGTGATGTTTTTTTGATCAGAATAATCGTCCAAATGTGTCCACAATCGGGAGAATTGTGCGCAAATTTCAGCAAACCGGGTCTGGAGATGTGAAAACACCTGTGCATGCTCGCACAGTTCGTTTGGTGCGGCTTATGGGCTAGCGACGTCATCAGGCCGGCGTCATGAGGCCGGTCAGGCAGTTACTGTGAATTGTGTTCGCTATCGTGAGATGATAACGAACATTTTATGGCCCGAATTGGAAGATATGGATGTGGACAATATGTGGTTTCAACAGGACGGTGCCACTTGCCACACAGCTAACGAAACAATGGTTCTTTGCGCAACAAATTCAATGGCCGTGTTATTTCACGTCGTGGCGATGTCAATTGGCCGCCAAGATCATGTGATTTGACACCGTTGGACATCTTTCTTTGGGGTTATGTGAAAGTAAAGGTGTACGTCGATAGGCCACCAACAATTCAAGAGCTAAAGGATGGGATAATTCGGCACATTAACGGCATAGAACATCAATTATGCCTCAGCGCCATCGAAAATTTGGACCATCGCGGTGGCCATTATCATAATAAAAAGAAGTGACACTAATTTCCTAAATAATTTGTGTTTTATTCAAAATCAACATCGGCCCTTAAAATTTAACCACCCTTTAGTCAATTCTGCTGGTACTGTATACTACAGCGCACATTAGTTCAGAATCAAAGTCCATCGGCCAAAATTCAATAACTTTTGTTCTAGTAAACATTTCTGTAAAACACAAAATTAGACAAGAACCCAAGGATTATTTGGAGATATTAACATTTAAAATCGGGTATATTTTAGAAATTGGGCCAAAGTTGACTGCTTTTCTTGTTTTTTAAACGAAAATTAAAATTCCTTTTTTTTTTGTTTTTTTACATGTTTTTAAAAGTTATTTTCGCATTACAGATTTTCATCTTTTTTAAATTTTTAAAATTGAAAAAACGTAGTTTCTTTTTTTGACTTTGTCGAACTGTTTCGCATATATTTTAAAGCTTTTGCACTCACATTTTGTTATTAGGTTAGGTTAGGTTGAAGAGAGGAGACGATTAAATGTCACATGTCCATGGACACACACTTAAGACAGTGGTTCGGCCTGTTGTGCGCTCCTTATTTATGATCTTTTTATACCTCAAGAGTTACATAAAATCGGTACTAGACACGAATTTTCTCAGTATCTTCCAGTCATATCCTCTGAAATGAGTCAAGTCTAGTAATATGTCGGACCCGAAATGTTGGGATCTTGCATGTGTGAAAGCCGGGCAGTGACACAGAAAATGTTTCATCGTTTCGATGTTTTCCCTACATGCCCTGCCTTCGTCTTCCTGCTAGTCCATGCGATGAAGATGTGCTTGTAAGCTGGGGAGGCACGTTAGAACACGCATCATCTTACTAATATCGATCTTGTTCAGTTTCAGAAGACTTCTTGTTTTCTTTTCATTTGCTTTAACTCATTTTTCGTGGCTTCGAAAGGTTTCCAATTTTCCTAGTTTATTACTCGAAGTTCTCTGCCCTTTGTAGCCAATCTGTTTGCCCGTTCATTTGCAATCACTCCGTTGTGTCCTTGTACCCAGCATATACTTAATTGACCATGGGCTGAGTAATCATTTATCGTTCTTTTACAGTCCAACACAGTTCTGGATTTGACCCTTTCCGATGTTATTGCATTAATCGCCATTTGGCTATCTGTGAAGATGTTGGCATATGTAGGCTTTGTGGTGTTACTGAGCCAGTTCACACACTCGACTTCTGGTCCAACAATAAAAAGTCCCAAACCCGTCCTTCCTCCTCGCTTGGACCCATCCGTGTAGCAGCTGGTTCCCACCACAGGTATCTGTAAGCCACACTTCAGGAATGCGGTCGGAGATATCTGGCGTTTGAATGGGACCAACTAGAGATTCTGAAATCTTCTGATTGTACGACTTGTGGTCTCGATTTATCCATTCACCCATCACTTGTAGACGTCTTGCTGTGAGGGCTGCCTCATACTTTATACGAATGTCTATTGGTTGGATGTGCAGTATAGTCTCCAACGCTTTTGTTAGTGCAGTTTTAAATGCCCGCTTATACCTAGACAGCACATACGTTGAATTTTTTGCAAATGTATTACGTTGCACTTCTTGTCCATTGATGTCCACCACACTACACAGGCGTAAGTGATTATTGGTCTAATCACGCTCATGTAAAGCCAGTGAGTCATATTTGGACGTAGTCCCCATTTTGAACCTATAGCTCTTCTGCACAACGGCCAACATCTATGGGCCTTTGTAACCGGGTAAAACCTGGGATCTTCGTTTTCCTTGTAAATAGACATATTTCTGTTTTGTCTGGGTTAAAATTTAATCCCCTTGGTTGTGCCCAGTTATGTGCTATGTTAAGTGCCTCTTCAGCTCTTCTGCATAATAGATTTGGATGAAAGCCCCTTAGAAGTATTACAACGTCGTCCGCATAACAGACTGGTTTAAGTCCTTCATTGGTGAGGGCTTTTAGGATACTGTGTATCGTCGTAACCCATAGAAGAGGCGATAAAATGCCCCCTGAGGTATACCACGATTTACCCTGTCTCTAATTTTTACATCATATGACCCACAAATAATCCACCTATTCCTTAGCATATTGTTGATCCAGTTTTTCAGCGCCCGGTCAACCTGAAACTCGTCTAAGGACTGGATAAGTGTATCGGTCTGTACATTGTTAAATGCGCCCTCAATGTCTATGCAAACAGCAAGTGTATACATTTCTTTACTGAAGGACTCTTCTATGTGGTGCACTACCTCATGCAGAGCTGTTTCCACTGATCTTCCTTTGACAAAGGCGTGTTGTTTGAATTTTAGCCTGTCATCCGCTATTTTACTCTTGACCATGTCATCAATTATTTGCTCCATTGTTTTAACAGGAACGAAGTTAGGCTAATGGGTCGATAAGCCTTTGGGGTCGTATAACTCGCCTTGCCAATCTTTGGTGTGAAGACCACCCTTGATTCCTGCCAGTTTTTTTTGGGTATAAGAATGGGTTAGGCATGCAGTGAACACTCCAGCCAGATGAGTTGATACCAGATCCACCTCATTCTTCAGATGTGCTGGATATATTCCATACGGTCCCGCAGCCTTAAAGGGAGAGAAACTTTTTATCGCTTCTTTAACCATACCATCTGTTATATCCGTAATAGGTACTTGATCCAATACATTTTCATTCTGTAACTGTTCCTCTGTTGGTCCAGCATTACCAGTCGGCAAATGAGTTTTCATCAAGAGCCTTACGGTATCCTCTATAGTTTCCATCCTATTACTCGTGTCATCCACCAGTTTTTTGGTTTGGACATGAGTTTTTGAGAAAAACTTTTTCATTTTAGACATGCTGTTAACGCTGTCTACCTGATCACAGAAAAGCCTCCAAGAGTTACGTTTCGCCGATCTAATGATTTTATTTTATTCTTTGAGTCTTCTGTGGTAGTCATATAGGGTGATCAAAAAACCGGTTATTTTGAAAATACGGTTTTCGGTTTCTTCGAAAATTAAGTTAACTCTAAAACCGGCTTTCGGTTTAACCAAAATAAAAAACCGGTGAACCGGTTGTTTTCAGTTTTTTCTTTTTTAATAAAAATGCATAAATAATGCTCAAAATTTTGTTAGATGACGTAAAATAAGCGTAGTGCAAATTCAATACGCAACCATATTTCAATTAAATTAAGATTTATTTGAAAATTGTATTTTAAACACTTCATATTTTTACGAGTATTTATAATAGGTAATTGTTTCGATTTCATTTATGATATAATATTATAATATCTGCGATATTTATAATATTTATGTTCAATTTTTAAAAAGATTTCTTTACAAAAAAATTGATTAAGATTTTTATAAAACTTGACTAATAGTGAAGATCGGCAAAATCTCTTGAACATACTATAGAGATGAAAACTTGTCGAAATGTGAAACTGGACAAATGTATTTTTATTTAGATATTTCGATTAGAAAGGATTGTTAATTAATTTCTATACCGCAATAATCACCTAGACCCTCGATAAAATATGCACTATAAATACATATAAAACTGCATTTTGAAATCGATGGATAGATGACGTAAAATGAATGTCAACGGTTATTCGAAAATGCAGAAAAACCGAAAACCGATAGGCGGTTTTAAAAGAGCCAATCGAGCGAATTTGTCCTGCCATCCAGGGTTTCTCATAGGCAGATTTCCTTTCTCGAAGTGGGCAACTATCTTCGAATGATTTTACAAGAGCCTCGGTAATCTTCTTCACATTGATATCAATGTCTTCTGCACATAGATAATCGCGTGTAGGCTGCCCCAATAGATTTCTAAGTAGATTTCCGAAATTACTCCAGTCGGTCTTAGCTTTATTACGGAAACTTATCGGGATTGGCGGTGGCCGTGCTATTTTAAATCTTATATAACGGTGGTCCGAATAGGAGTGTTCATCCGAAACCCTCCACTCGTGGATCTCATCAATAAGATTTTGTGAACATATCGTTATATCTAATACTTCTTCCCTAATTTTGTTAACAAAGGTTGCAGGGTTTCCTATGTTAAGCGTTATGAGGTCATTTGTATTCAAAAATTCTATAAGGGCGCGTCCCCTTTTATTGGTGTTAGTACTGTTTTTAAAAATTATTTTCGCATTACAGATTTTCATCTTTTTTAAATTTTTAAAATTGAAAAAACGTAGTTTCTTTTTTTGACTTTGTCGAACTGTTTCGCATATATTTTAAAGCTTTTGCACTCACATTTTGTTATTAGGTTAGGTTAGGTTGAAGAGAGGAGACGATTAAATGTCACATGTCTATGGACATACACTTAAGACAGTGGTTCGGCCTGTTGTGCGCTCCTTATTTATGATATTTGTATACCTCAAGAGTTACATAAAATCGGTACTAGACACGAATTTTCTCAGTATCTTCCAGTCATATCCTCTGAAATGGGTCAAGTCTAGTAATATGTCGGACCCGAAATGTTGGGATCTTGCATGTGTGAAAGCCGGGCAGTGACACAGAAAATGTTTCATCGTTTCGATGTTTTCCCTACATGCCCTGCCTTCGTCTTCCTGCTAGTCCATGCGATGAAGATGTGCTTGTAAGCTGGGGAGGCACGTTAGAACACGCATCATCTTACTAATATCGATCTTGTTTAGTTTCAGAGGACTTCTTGTTTTCTTTTCATTTGCTTTAACTCATTTTTCGTGGCTTCGAAAGGTTTCCAATTTTCCTAGTTTATTACTCGAAGTTCTCTGCCCTTTGAAGCCAAGCTGTTTGCCCGTTCATTTGCAATCACTCCGTTGTGTCCTTGTACCCAGCATATACTTAATTGACCATGTGCTGAGTAATCATTTATCGTTCTTTTACAGTCCAACACAGTTCTGGATTTGACCCTTTCCGATGTTATTGCATTAATCGCCATTTGGCTATCTGTGAAGATGTTGGCATATGTAGGCTTTGTGGTGTTACTGAGCCAGTTCACACACTCCGTGATTGCCTGAACTTCTGCTTGAAATAACGTGTTATGGTCAGGGAGGCGGAAGTGAAGTTCGACTTCTGGTTCATCAATAAAAAGTCCCAAACCCGTCCTTCCTCCTCGCTTGGACCCATCCGTGTAGCAGCTGGTTCCCACCACAGGTAGCTGTAAGCCACACTTCAGGAATGCGGTCGGAGATATATGACGTTTGAATGGGACCAACTAGAGATTCTGAAATCTTCTGATTGTACGACTTGTGGTCTCGATTTATCCATTCACCCATCACTTGTAGACGTCTTGGTGTGAGGGCTGCCTCATACTTTATACGAATGTCTATTGGTTGGATGTGCCGTATAGTCTCCAACGCTTTTGTTAGTGCAGTTTTAAATGCCCCGCTTATACCTAGACAGCACATACGTTGAATTTTTTGCAAATGTATTACGTTGCACTTCTTGTCCATAGATGTCCACCACACTAAACAGGCGTAAGTGATTATTGGTCTAATCACGCTCATGTAAAGCCAGTGAGTCATATTTGGACGTAGTCCCCATTTTGAACCTATAGCTCTTCTGCACAACGGCCAACATCTATGGGCCTTTGTAACCGGGTAAAACCTGGGATCTTCGTTTTCCTTGTAAATAGACATATTTCTGTTTTGTCTGGGTTAAAATTTAATCCCCTTGGTTGTGCCCAGTTATGTGCTATGTTAAGTGCCTCTTCAGCTCTTCTGCATAATAGATTTGGATGAAAGCCCCTTAGAAGTATTACAACGTCGTCCGCATAACAGACTGGTTTAAGTCTTTCATTGGTGAGGGCTTTTAGGATACTGTGTATCGTCGTAACCCATAGAAGAGGCGATAAAATGCCCCCTGAGGTATACCACGATTTACCCTGTCTCTAATTTTTACGTCATATGACCCACAAATAATCCACCTATTCCTTAGCATATTGTTGATCCAGTTTTTCAGCGCCCGGTCAACCTGAAACTCGTCTAAGGACTGGATAAGTGTATCGGTCTGTACATTGTTAAATGCGCCCTCAATGTCTATGCAAACAGCAAGTGTATACATTTCTTTACTGAAGGACTCTTCTATGTGGTGCACTACCTCATGCAGAGCTGTTTCCACTGATCTTCCTTTGACAAAGGCGTGTTGTTTGAATTTTAGCCTGTCATCCGCTATTTTACTTTTGACCATGTCATCAATTATTTGCTCCATTGTTTAACAGGAACGAAGTTAGGCTAATGGGTCGATAAGCCTTTGGGGTCGTATAACTCGCCTTGCCAGGCTTTGGTGTGAAGACCACCCTTGATTCCTGCCAGTTTTTTGGGGTATAAGAATGGGTTAGGCATGCAGTGAACACTCCAGCCAGATGAGTTGATACCAGATCCACCTCATTCTGCAGATGTGCTGGATATATTCCATACGGTCCCGCTTAAAGGGAGAGAAACTTTTTATCGCTTCTTTAACCATACCATCTGTTATATCCGTAATAGGTACTTGATCCAATACATTTTCATTCTGTAACTGTTCCTCTGTTGGTCCAGCATTACCAGTCGGCAAATGAGTTTTCATCAAGAGCCTTACGGTATCCTCTATAGTTTCCATCCTATTACTCGTGTCATCCACCAGTTTTTTGGTTTGGACATGAGTTTTTGAGAAAAACTTTTTCATTTTAGACATGCTGTTAACGCTGTCTACCTGATCACAGAAAAGCCTCCAAGAGTTACGTTTCGCCGATCTAATGATTTTATTGTATTCTTTGAGTCTTCTGTGGTAGTCATATTGGGTGATCAAAAAACCGGTTATTTTGAAAATACGGTTTTCGGTTTCTTCGAAAATTAAGTTAACTCTAAAACCGGCTTTCGGTTTAACCGAAAATAAAAAACCGGTGAACCGGTTGTTTTCAGTTTTTTTCTTTTTTAATAAAAATGCATAAATAATGCTCAAAATTTTGTTAGATAACGTAAAATAAGCGTAGTGCAACTTCAATACGCAACCATATTTCAATTAAATTAAGATTTATTTGAAAATTGTATTTTAAACACTTCATATTTTTACGAGTATTTATAATAGGTAATTGTTTCGATTTCATTTATGATATAATATTATAATATCTGCGATATTTATAATATTTATGTTAAATTTTTAAAAAGATTTCTTTACAAAAAAATTGATTAAGATTTTTATAAAACTTGACTAATAGTGAAGATCGGCAAAATCTTAGGTTTTAGCATCATATGAATGGCTCAAATGGCAAACCGATTATATACATATATTATCAGTAGTAGCGTATTCTGACTTGAACATACTATAGAGATGAAAACTTGTCGAAATGTGAAACTGGACAAATGTATTTTTATTTAGATATTTCGATTAGAAAGGATTGTTAATTAATTTCTATACCGCAATAATCACCTAGACCCTCGATAAAATATGCACTATAAATACATATAAAACTGCATTTTGAAATCGATGGATATGCACAAATGAAGTCAACGGTTTTTCGAGTTATTCGAAAATGCAGAAAAACCGAAAACCGATAGGCGGTTTTTAAAGAGAAACCGATTAACCGGTTAACCGGTGCGGTTATTGATTACCCTATAGTCATCCCAATATACTGTTTGTTTTTTGTTTTTTTACGTCGAGCTCTGTTGTAAAGTCTGCGGACATCTTTGCCAATCGAGCGAATTTGTCCTGTCATCCAGGGTTTCTCATAGGCAGATTTCCTTTCTCGAAGTGGGCAACTATCTTCGAATGATTTTACAAGAGCCTCGGTAATCTTCTTCACATTGATATCAATGTCTTCTGCACATAGATAATCGCGTGTAGGCTGCCCCAATAGATTTCTAAGTAGATTTCCGAAATTACTCCAGTCGGTCTTAGCTTTATTACGGAAACTTATCGGGATTGGCGGTGGCCGTGCTATTTTAAATCTTATATAACGGTGGTCCGAAACCCTCCACTCGTGGATCTCATCAATAAGATTTTGTGAACATATCGTTATATCTAATACTTCTTCCCTAATTTTGTTAACAAAGGTTGCAGGGTTTCCTATGTTAAGAGTTATGAGGTCATTTGTATTCAAAAATTCTATAAGGGCGTGTCCCCTTTTATTGGTGTTAGTACTACCCCAAGCGATATGATGGGAGTTGGCGTCACACCCAGCTAATAATTCATTACTTGTGTGTTTGGATTCCCTCAACAGACGTAATTCCGACGTAGGTGGCAATGTCGGCGCATCGAATGGCAGATATATTGACGCCAGGTACATATTTCCATTACCTTGCTTCAGAACCGCTGCGTCCGGTGTTGAGAACTCTGGAGAGAAAAGAAAACATATGTTTTTATTGCACAAAATACAAGTCCTTTGACGAGTACCTGTGTTAGCGTAGAAAAGGTTATAGTTCACATGGTTTAATCCAGTAACCTTGTTGCTAGTTGCCCATGGTTCCTGGATCAAAACAATATGAACCCTGCCTTTATTTATGATGTCCATCAGAGCGTTGGGTGCAGTCTCGCTCCGGTGGAGGTTTATCTGGATGACCTCAATCATCGTCTTTCCAGTAAAAGTGTCTTTTGGGAGTCTATCTGGTGGTACTCCCTCATTATTTGGTAGTGGGTCATTCTCCTCCTTTCGTTCAATACCTATTACACCATCTTCCAGTTGACAATATTGGGAGGCGGTGTTATTTTATTTGTCGCTCCCTCATTGTTTTGAATCGTTTTGTGGCTCTTTTTCATTTGATCACCACCTTTGCTGAGAACTTTCTGCAAAAGTGGCGGTGCTATTGGTGAACTGGTGGTGTTATTTAATACTTCCACATAAGTTGTTGGCAGTGTCTCACTTGTCTCCATCCGTTCACTACCAGTGTTTGACTCGTCAGACAGTATATTTGGACTTGACTCATCTGTCCTGCCAATCGGGACCTTTCCAATTTTGAAAGAGACTGTCCAGATCAAGAAGTACGCCATGCCCTTCGCCATGACAAGATTGTTCTTGGATTCTGGGTCTATGCCCAACACGAGGAGAGTACCCTCGGTATCATCCTTCCTATAGAAGACTTCCCACTTTCTCACGGAAAATTTTCAATTCTGTTTGCCAATGATGTCGAGTATGTACTCTGTGAGAACTAACTGGGACATCCCTTAACATGTAGGGTCGTTTTTATGAGTTCAGGAATGTCGTTTATCCTTACCAATTTTAGCTTTACGCCGTCCCAATATGAGGGGAAGCTATCCACAAGTTTTACGAGGACACCAGCCTTAGCATCAAAACACCTCTCTCAAACTTGGAACTCATTACTTCGATTGGTGGTTCATCCTTAGATTCGAGAACGTACTACGCTACCCTCGTATAGACCAAATCTTCGAAATTACTCTTTTGGTCTTCGGGGATTCTGCCAGATGCACTACTGCTATCAATTATGGCATAGCATAAATCGTCTCGAAAATTTTGTTTAGCTACATTAGAGTAAGATGGTGGCTTCATACCCTTTTTTATGGCCAATTGATATTTCCGTGTCTGTAGAGTCTTTTTGTTTAAAGCCTCATCTTTAACGGATGATTTGGTTAACTTGACCTGCGTTACTGGACAAACTTTACCGCCCACGATCGAAGGACCCCGACTAGAGACTTCCTTTTGTGTGGTTGCGTTAGGCTTCTCCGAATTACTGGAAGACGGCGAGCCCTTTTTCTTCTTAGTCACTTTCACATCGCTATGTTCTTCGGGAGAACTGACTCTTTTAGCTTCCACGTTTGTGTTGGATGCAGAATTGTCAGGTTTGTCCCGTAATAGGTTCTGTCGGTTAAACTTATTCAGTTTCCTTCTTTGTGCCCATGACAGTCTCTTTGACTTAGCAACAATAGTGATATTGTTTTCATTTGATGAGTCGGAGTCCCCACTGGTTTTTAAAGGCTGGGGTTGCTTAGAGCCCCAGCTGGGTTCTGCTTCATCTTTCTTTTCATTTGTTTTACCTACGGCTGGTACCAAAGCTCGTAGAAGTTGCATGCTCACGATTGTTCGATAACGACGACACATGATTCGTGAGTGAATCAACGCTTGTCGCCGGCACTGGGTTTTCTCTCCTCTGCGCCGTTATCTCCTTAGCCTTTTTTGGTTTAATCATAAATTGGTTGGGGGAGACACCCCCATAGTCAGTATTAGCCCGTAATAGGTACGTCGATATAGGCCTTCCAGACTGAGCTCAGAATTTTCTGTCCAGAGACCGATGCATCCAATTCAACCTACGCTTTAAAAACAAGAAACCGTAGCAGGTTAAAAACTATCCGCTCTGCGATAACACGTCCGTTTGCTACGACTGGCGGCCGTATTAGAAATGGTGATTTGGTAACTTTATTATGGCAGCAAAAATGTGTTTCTGCCATATAGTTTGTTTGTAATACGAAACCCCTGGAAGCTATTCTGCGAACAGTTATGCAGAAGACGTTATAATACTTCTGAGGGCTAAGAATCCTAATCAACTTTGTAGAAGGGTCGAAACGGCTCTAAAAATTGCATATGACTGGGCTCGACCGTGAGGTCTAAATATAAACCCAGAAAAAAAGAGATATGTCTGTTCACAAGGAAAACGAAGATTGTTCAATATGATGACCCACTTTTCCTAAACAAAACAATTCCAGTATCCCACAAGAAACTAAATTGGAAGTGCCATATAAAAGAACGAGCAAACAAAGCTCACACATGCTGGGCACAATGTAAAAGAGCCATAGACTCAAAATGGGGCCTTAATCCAAGGATGACACACTGGCTCTACAAGAGCGTAATCAGACCTATTCTAACTTACGCATCAGTAGTGTGGTGGACATCAATGAAAAAGAAGTGCAACATAATAATATTACAAAAGGTCCAACGAATGTGTTGTCCCGGCCTAAGCGGAGTAATGAGGACCACATCCAGTAGGGCATTGCAAACGATCTTAAATATCCAACCAATAGAAATACAGATTAGATATGAAGCAGCAGTCACGGCGACGAGATTCAAAGTGATGGGCGTATGGATCGAAAGCGATCACAAGTCATATCATTCAAAGATAGCTGAGGTAGTGACGGTGGATTTAACTGACATAGCATCAGTATCCGAAAGAATACCTGAAACATCAGTAGTTGTTGAGTGTGAAACCCTGTTACCAGACAGACAATCTTGGATTGATGAAACCCTAGCGCAGTCACCAGCTGGAACTTGCTGTTATGCAGATGGATCGAAACTAGGGGAGAGAACGGGGTTGGGACTTTATATCGAGGAACCGGAAACCGAACTCTTACTCCGTCTACCCAGACCATAACACAGTCCTGCAGGCCGAAGTCCGAGCAATTACAGAATATGTGAGCTGGCTTGGCGCTAACACAAGACCAACAAATGTGAATATTTTTACAGAGAGCCAAATGGCTATCAGGGCAATAAAGTCTAGAGCGGTGAATTTGAGGACAGTTTTATATTGTAAAATGACGATTAACGCCTACTCCGAACACAGCACCATATGAATCATATGGGTGTCTGGTCATTGCGGAGTAAGGGGTAACAAGAAAGCAAATGCCTTGTCATCTAGAGACAGGGACTTGCAAACAGCAACCCTAGACAACGCAAAACCCTTCGGAGTTACGCGTTCTGAACTAAAAATATGGGCAAACTACGCCCATATCACGCTATGGAATAGTGAAAACGTTGGGAAAACAACGAAAGTCTTGTGGGGTGACCCAAAACGAGGACAAGACCGAGACCTTGCTGGGATTGAGCTAAGCAGAGACCAGTCAGATCATGGGTGTCCTTACAGGACACACATGCTTACTAGCACGTCTACATAGAATAGGAGTTGTAGATGACAGCGTATGCAGGGCATGCGGGGAGGATGACGAAACGTTGGAGCTTTTCCTCTGCCAGTGCCCAGCGATCGCGAACAGTAGATCCCGTTTCTTAGGAAATGACCGAGACCTTGCTGGGATTGAGCAAAGCAGAGACCAGTGAGATCATGGGTGTCCTTACAAGACACACATGCTTACAAGCACGTCTACATAGAATAGGAGTTGTAGATGACAGCGTATGCAGGGTATGCGGGGAGGATGACGAAACGTTGGAGCTTTTCCTCTGCCAGTGCCCAGCGTTCGCGAACAGTAGATCCCGTTTCTTAGGAAATTATACTATACCAGACTTGACTATACCAGAGTTCCCAAAATAACTTTCCAAGGAACAGTCATTAACAATTAGAGCGCACAACAGGCCGAATACTGGATTATGGGGAAGTCCAAGGACATAAGGCGGAGTTTGGCCGCCTCCTCTTCTCAACCTAACCTAACCTTTTTTGTAATACATATTTTAAAAATGCCCTTTTTTGCTGCCATAATGAAGTTAACAAATCACAATTTCTAATAAAAGAGTTGAGTACAATAGGTTTTAAAATGTATGAAAAACAGTTCGACAAAGTCGTAAAAATAAATTGCTTTTTTCAATTTTCGAAATCTGAAAAAGGTGAAAATCTGTAATACGGAAAAAATTAAATTTTGCGCATTATGAGCAAATGCGTAAAAACACGTAAAAAACATAAAAACAAAAAAAAAATAGATTTATACTTTCCGTTTAAATCCACAAATAAGAAAAGTAGTCACCTCTCCAAATAATCCTTGGGTCCTTGTCTAATTTTGTTTTTTTACAGAACTCACAAAAGTTTACTGGAACAAAAGTTATTGCATTTTTGCCGATAGATTTTGATTCTTAACCACTGTGCAGCGTTAATACAACTAATAACTAATTTAAAAGTTATAAGTGATGTTCTAATTTATAGTACTTTTATTTATAGTACTTCTAATTACAAAAAAATGTATTTTGGTAGTTTTACAAAATGTTGTCTTTTGACCTCATCATGACACGGGTTAGCACAAGCTTGAAAAATTTCAGCCTTGAAAATTTGCTACATCAACATTAATTTTTAATAATTAAATTTTAATGCATATATGTACATATATTTATAGTCATTAACATTACAAAATACTTAGGTTATATTTTCAAAAAGAATTATTTAAAGACAAAACTACAGTGTCTACCCTAGGTGGTTTTGAGTAAAAAAATTACTTCCGAAAATTATTGTATGTTAAAATACTCCGAACAAAAATTTTGGACACATCTTTATATTAATTACATATGTTTTAATAAAAAGGACACGGATTAATTAAAACATTAATACAATTAATATATTATTTAAATTAATATAATATTTAAATACAGAAACGTTAAAATTAGATAAAGATGTGTCCAAAATTTATGTTTCGAAAAAATTTTTTATGCGAAATAAAAAAATCGTCTAATACTGCGTTATTACTTACTGGAATGTATCGATGATTATTCGGTGAAGACAATCCATTTAACCCATTTTCAGTCATGGTTGACCGCAAGTAATTTTTCAGCTGACGCAATGTTGAAAAAGAGCGTTCGTTTGTCGCTGTAGTCATAGGTAACACCGCCAACATTTTGTGAACGTTTGGAAATGCAACTATAATATATAAATCAAGAGCTTCCAGGGAATTTCTGACATTCCCCTCTTCAATTCTTCTTTCCCAAAGCTTCATTTCACTAATCCAGACTTCAAAAGAACTGTTACATAATTGTTTACAACTTTCTTCATTTAGTATTCTCATTTTAGATGGATAAAGACATTGGATATTTTACAGAATTCCAAGGTGTTTCAAAAAGCGATCTTTGAGATGGGTGTTGAATAAATCTAGATATGGAATATAGATCGAAATCTTATAATATTATTCAATATTTGTTGCTTCAAAATTGCTTGATTTGAATGTCTTGTTCTTCACAAAATATTTTCACCAATTTCTTCTTCGTATTTTCAGCCAGATGGACGGCTACAGTACATTCTGATTTTCGCTTTGAGAACGCGATTTAATGCTAATGCCAAGCAGTGAAATGAATGACCGAAACTTGAAAATCCGACGTTTTTATAGCCATCAAGAACTGAAATGCAGATGTTGTAGTTTTCTGATCCGACCAGGTGGAGTAAATGCATTCCAAAGCCTCGATAACGGCTACTTTTAGGTGAAGATATACTTCAGCAGACTCATGTTGTTCTACCCATCGAGTTGCGATACTGCTTTAATTTTTGCTTTTTATCATCACTGAGACTCCTGTTATTAGAAATTGCTACTTGAAGAGCTATTTGCCTTTAAGGATATTTAAAAAAGTGATATATGGTTTGGATAGGGCAGAGACAATTTGTAACCGGGAGTACTTTGCATGTGTAACTAATACAAATTGAAGCTGTGAGCTGCACAATGTGAATATACTTATATTGCTAAGCTGTACATTTCGTGGATATGCTTCTCCGTTCATTGCTCTTGCGCCGCCATGGCATTGCCAAAATAAATACTTGCAACCAATACCAAATGTTTCGAGAAAATTTAGAATAACTTCAGCCACTCCTTTTCCATCGAACTGTTTTGTTGGTAAGAAACTACAAAAAATCTTCCAAAATATACATTGAAACTTGCTCAACCCCTGAAATATCAGCTAATTCGTCCGCCATGATGGTGAAAGTTTTGGAATCACTGATTCTCTCAATAAGCTGTCGGTGTATAAGAGTGTGACAAATACTTATAATTTCATTTAGGACACGATTTCTTATATACTTACATATTCAAATTTGAATCGATTCTGCCTGTATCACAACTTCCTCTTAATGCTAAGCTTTGTCGACCACTAAGGACGACTGTTTGAACTATTGCTTCCAAATTCTTTCTATTTGCATTTACGAACTGCTTTTCATGAATTTGAAATTGCTTATCGTTTAAATACAGCTTTAAATACACTGTTTCTATTGTATTCGAGTGATGAGTGGTGGCGAAATACTTCAAGCGCTTTTTTCCAATTACTAAATGGTCCTGATACCAAGTTTCCTAATTTTTTGTTATGCACTGCTGTATCCCTAGGAGCAACTAATACACATATTTTACAGAAAGCACCGACATGATTCGCGGAGTACGCCAACCATTTATGTAACCAAGAAAATTGGAATTTTAATCCTTTTTGCCCAGTCACTGGCAAACTATAATTATCTGGAGGAATTCAGATTTTTTCTTTAAAACCTTCTATATAGTCGATCAGAAGCTGTCTTCTTCACGAATAAACCTATATCATACGTTTGGGTTACTGGAAGCTGTAGAGTTTGATATATGTAGTTGTCTTTTCCATATGAATGTCATTCGTTTCGCCGGGCAAATTACATATCTGTGGAGAAAGATAATAAACGCAGGATAATTCCACTGAACTTTCGGCAACGGCAGAAGGGAAGAACTTCGTTTTTTAAACTAAAACTTTTCTAGCAATAACTTGACAAAATTAAGAAATATCTATTAACTTTTCTTACAAGACTTTTCTTACAAGACATCCTGTTCTATTTACTTGCAGCACTTTCACGAATTGACACAATCTCTCCTCCTCGATATCAAATTGAATGTCACGTGTTCACTGCACTTATTGAAATGGAACTAAACGTTAGTAGTATGTATGTTTACAATGTATAACTGATATCACACAATGACTGTTAACATAATGGAAATGTGTAGCGAAGCAAATCACTTGGACATAGATAATGTACGTCGATGTTCGATTATGAGGCTAAAAAACGACTAATTCGTGGTCGAATTTTTGCTTCCAATTTATGCCTTAATCGAATTTTGGCATCGATTAACCGAAACAACATATAATCCGCAAAATAAAACAAATTTTTTTATTATCAAACTGAAAATTATCACGGTTTGTTTGGCCATTTCTTTTATGGCTCATCTAAAAAGAAGGGGTAAAATTTGGTTTACTAAATTTTAAGGTACATGAAAATACCCAATGTCGTTAACTGAAAGCTATTTAGGATTTTTCCCCACTCGGGTAGTATTTTCATTTCAGTTTCGCCACGTTGCTTCATATTTCCATTTATTTGCAATTCATGCACAATAGCATATCTCCTGGACTTCAGAAGCATGTATTTAAAATTATTAATAAGTTTGGAAAAGTATAACTTGCAATGAATAAATTCAGATACGTTCGCATTGCAATACATATACTACAATTGCACAATTTTACACATTTCAAAGAAAATCAGCATACTTTAAACTTGCTTAATGTAATTTTAATCGACTTTGAACAAGTCGACTTTAAGGTCCGATTAATTGACCTAGTCGACTGAAGCGAAACATGGTTGATGAAAAAGTCGAAAGTCAACTTTCAAATTTACAATATGGTAATATCTACTCCTACTGTCTTAAACGCTGCCCTAATTATATATTTACTACAAAACGGAAAATTCTTAATTAATATTAATTTTAAATATGTATTGTAGTTTTATTCAACGAAATTTTTTGTGCTATTTTCAACTAAAATGTCTTGTTTATAATTAACAATTCCATTATCTAAACTGTTGTTAAACATTTTTTTATTATTTTTGTCTGGAAAATATATATATTCATATATTATTGAATAATATAAAGAAAAATTGTATCAAACATATTCGTAAGATGAACATCGTATTTGATAAATTATACTATTTTGCCGTAAATGATATTTGTCATCATATACTACAATACTATTACAGAAATTTTCTGAAGTGTACAGTTTTGAATACCAGAATAGTGTTAGTCACAAATGTGTAGCACATTTGCAATTTCTTATGTATACAAGTTTTTTCATGAACGAAGTATTTGAAATAATATAAATAATAATAAATTTGTAAATAAAGCTCACATTTCTTAGGTGTATAACTTTTTTTTTAGTATGTAATTTTTGAAATAAAGCTCTAAAACAAAACAATCAAATTTTCCGAGTATAGGCTTTGACTTACTTTAAATAAATCAGTATTTCACTGGCAGCCAAATCTTTGGCGCGCCATAGGGCGAAACAAACTTTTAAAAAACCAAAACCCCAAAGGATGCCGTACCCCATGGGATCCATAGGTGCAACGTCATCGTCATACAACAGGTACAGTGATCTTTCCAGCATCGAGGATATGGATGATTCACCTGAAACCAACATTACTACGGCTGAAGTTCCGTCTAAACCTCCACCAATTGTAACCGACATCAATGTTTCACTACGCGAAATACAACATCTATTGGGCAACGATTGTATTTATAAACGCACATCCATTGGCATAAAGATATTTCCCCAAACCAAAGATAAATTCGATTTTTGTATAAAATCATTATCTGAATCAAATATTGAGTATCATACATAAATTATTCACAACATTCATCTATGCCAGGATTAGCCCTGATGACATAGCCAGCGAACTAAGGACCCACAACTTATCGCCGACCTCTGTAACAGAGGTTAAAACTATATATAGCTCAGCAAATGATGCAGTGTACAAAGTCCAATTCGTTCGTAGATCATTCAAACGAATCTGGTTAAAAAATACAGGGTGGTTGATATGTAATGCAACAAAGTAAAGCGCTATATTTTTTTTAATTTTTTTTTTAAATTTTATTGTTCAAAAGCAAAAAATTTCGGAAATGACATAAAATTTTAGAAACAGTTTAGATTTGTTCGAATAGGCCACCTTTGGCACGAATTATGGCCTTCAAACGGCCGCCAAAGCCATCACACGTTGCACGAAAGTGGCTCTGCGGTATTTTGGCCCATTCCCGGCGAAGCGCCGTCTTGAGATGATCGATACTTTAGTATTTTTTAGTGCGAACCTTACTCTCTAAAATACCCCTGGCGCAAAAGTCCAACGGATTGAGATCCGGAGATCTTGGTGGCCATTGTGCGGTAGAAATGAAGCGAGGAACCTCCTTTTTAAGCCATTCTTGGTTGACGAGTGCTGAGTGCGATGGTGCTGAGTCCTGTTGGAATGTCCATGGTCTGCGGCCGAAATGTTTGTCTGCCCAGGGCTTCAACACTGTCTTTAGGACATTTTCCGATAATATTCGGCATTTATTTTGACCCCATGGTCGATGAATACGAGCGGGGAGCGACCATCGGCCGTTACGGCGGCCCACACCATTACCATCGGCGGCGCTTGAGTTCTGGTGGCCAATCGAAGGTGTAAATTTTCAGCTGACCTCTTTGCCAAGTAAACCCGATAATTTTGTTTGTTCACAAACTGCTCAATTTGGAATGGCTTCTCACCGGAGAAAACCAAATTCGGTAACTGGCCACTTTGGTGCAAGCGAAGCAACTCCTTGGCTCTTTCCAGTCTAACTTTTTTTTGTGCATCGGTGAGCTCTTGCACTTTTTGGAACTTCAATGGCTTTAGTCCAAGCTAATTTTTTAATATGTGTTGTATCCGTTCTCGCAATATGTTCAGCTCACGAGAAAATTTTTCTACCACTGCGGCGTGGATTTCGATCAAATCTGGCCTTCACTTTTCGGATCATTTCTGGTGTTGTTACCGTTTTTTTTGTCCACTTTTTGGACGCGATGCAACACTGCCAGTATCACGGTAACGAACAATGGTACGAGAAACAAAAGATTTATTCACATTTAAATGCTGGAGGGCTCTAACGATAGCCACTTGTGTTTTTCCACCCTAATATAAAGCAATCACACTATCACGCTTGAATTCCATCACGAATAACTTTTTTTCTGAATCTGAAGATCAAAATGCTTTTGTAAGCTTGTAAACAATAAAATGAACTGTCACTGAAATAAATCTGTCAGCTATCAGACTAGCGGTTTAGAAATGATAGCAACCTGAAGTTGGTTGCAATACATATCAGCCACCCTGTATAAAAACAATCTCCAATGTTATTATTACATGGAGAAAGCAACAGCCTAACAATAATAATAGACCAACACAATGTTGGAATTGTTTAATGTTTGGACACGGGGCAGCACTGCAAACGTCAGCCTGCTTGCATGACCTGTGCAAATCGACATCCAACAAAAGACTGTCCGTTGACTCAAAACAACAAAAAACCTGCTGTCTTCACGTGCTTCAATTGTAGAAAGAATGGGCACGACAGAACTGATCACTCGGCAAACGACATACATTGTCCCATGCGTTCTTACTACCTAGAAGTCAGAGCAAAAGCAACAACAACTACAACGAGAAACACAACCAGACCCCAACGTGCTAACCACAACCATGTGCAAACACACACCCCCAACACCAGAACCCCACCGAACAGAGTTATCCACCAGCAGAGAGACAATCGATCGTATGCCGGAGTAATTCGCAATGAGAGTAGTGATCTCTTCAATATTGACGAACTCTTCAATATATTCACATCTGCTCTATACAATCTAAGCAGATGTACTAACAAAATTCAACAAATCCAGTTATGTCCCTCTTAAAATATGCTCATGACATACGATAATTTAAAGAGATTACAAATTTTTCACTGGAATGCCAATGGTATTACAACACTTTCAGCTCAAAAGCAACTAGAATATATATTAGAGTCTCACAATATTCACATTGCAAGTTTAAATGAGACATTTTTAAAAGAGAATCATAAACCATATTTTGAAAATTATGCACTCTACCGCAATGACAGACTAAATGTTAGAGGAGGTGGAGTAGCTCTTCTAGTTCATAAATCTCTTAAACATAAAATATTACCAATATCAAAAACGTCGGTTATAGAAAATTCGAAATCACGTTAAACAGAAAACCTTTGATTGTCACATCAGCTTATTCTCCCAAACACAGTCAGTCAGCATTTCAGCAATGATATTAAAGCCTTAACACCGTGCAACAAGGATTTTATAATACTTGGAGACTTAAATGCCAAACATGTGTCATGGAATTGTCCATGCAACAATTCTTCAGGCAAATCCCTCTACGATCTTCAACTATCAAGCAACTTCTTTGTATATTATCCACCTGAATACACATTATACCCCCACCAAGAAAATAGAAGGCCGTCTACAGTCGACATTGTGCTAAGCAATATCACAAAAATTGTCACTGCAGAAACACTTGAATACGAAATTCCGTCCGATCATCGTCCAATATTATGCTTTATTCGATGCTCCTCCATTCAAACGAACGAAGCCAGCTATTTTTCTCATAAGAATATAAATTGGGCCAAATTTCGGCGAATAATAGATAGAAGCATAAACTTTTCTACCGAGAGATACAGTTCCAAACAGTCCATTGACAGGGAAATCGATGCCTTAAAGAATTTAATTATTAATGCACGAAACATTTCCACAAATATATCGTTCAGTAACAGACAACGATTTTGTCTTCCTCACAGCATTGTCTCATTAATTGGCCAGAGGAAAAGATACAAAAGAAATGAACAACGCACCAACTGTCCACAACAAAAATTATTCTATAAAAAATGTGTTTCATTTCTAAGTCGAGCTATCGACATAAAAATAAGTGAAGAAAGAAATAGAAAGTGGACAGATCTCTTACAACACTTGAAACCAGGCGATAAAAAGTTTTGGAAGATTTGTCGTTCATTACGATCCAAAGGAAATCGTACCATATCTCACATGATGTATAATGGAGTTCAGATAATCACATAGAATAGGCAGAGTTACTTGCAACCACATTTGCAAAAACACACACTCTGACTCTTGATTATACTCATTCGGCGGACACAGTAGTGAACTCTACTGCCGCCAACATAAGAATTGAACCTCCAAATACAAATGGTGCAAGATTTACCACAGTTCCCGAAATTTATGATATTATGTCCAACTTAAAATCATCCAAGGCTCCAGGAATGGATAATATTTCGAATACATTGCTAAAAAATCTTCCTAAAAAAGCTATCTGTTTACTCTGTTGTATTTTCAATAGCTGTATTTATTTAAATTATAATTATATTAACGAATGCACCCGGAGAAAAATTAATTCTTCCTAGGACAAGCCCATGTAAAAAGAAACAGTTGCTTACTGGAAAAAATATATTATGTAGAATTAGTTCATGCTCTCTTGGTTACGGACCAGTCTAGAACCACTTTTCAGCTTGCCTTATTATAAAATTTAAGAATTAAAAAGAAAATATTTATTGATTGGTTTTTATTTTATAATATTTATAAAAACTAAATTGAAATATATTTATTATTTGAGAAACGGAAATAAATTATTTTAATTCCTAGAAAAGGGAAACTTGAAATAGTTATAATTATTATTATCATTAACGACTTACTTGTTCAAATTTCCACTTAACAATGAACACAAGACTGAAATGACAAGCACCACCATAAATTCCTAACGGTAAACACTTAGAATTATTTCAATGCAGACGAAAAAACACAAACAAATATTCACGCTGTACAAAATCAAACAAAAGCAGCGCTGCTTAGGCAGATTTCTTTGAATTCTCTTGTTTTTTTGCGCTCAACTGTTACTGGCTGCATTACTTTTGCTCTAGTCTGGATCTAGTTCATTTTGGACCAGCTCAGATCCGGTCCTTTTCATAGACTGTTTCCAATTTCTCTGCAGGGATAAATGTGTCATTAGACCAATATTAACATACGCATCACCTATATGGTACAAAGCAGCAAAAACTCATTTAAAACGTCTAAAAGTCATACAGAACAAATGCCTTAAAATAATAAACAGAAAACACTGGCGATACCCAACAACACTACTAAATGAAGAGACAGGATACGAACCAATAAAGGCCTTCATTGCTCAATTAAATGAAAAATACTTTAGAAAACTTGCAGATTCTTCTTATGAAATACAAAGGGAATGTATCGAATTATACCAAAATATAACATAATATTACACAGAAACTTAACAAACTAAAATGTTGATTCATAGTAAATTATTCCATCGAATAATAACTCTATGTCTCAATATTTGTATTTAAAATTAAATACTTAAAAAAGGTTTTTCTTATCCTTTTTGCTTAAACATATCTTTCAAAAAAAAAAAATCTAAAACACAATATAAATATAAAAGTAGTACCAGTTGCTGTAATATCTTATAGATAAAGCTCAAAAATGTATTTCGTATCTTAAGTAAGATGTAATTTATGATTGGATTAATAAATATTTTGAAATTGAAATTGAAAAACTTTAAATAAATTAAATCTGTCATCATATGCTACAATGTACTACATTTTAAACCTAAGCCTGTAAAGTAAAGAACGGTTAAATTTTTAGTCTTGGATATACTTTTTGGAACAAGGAACTCATTTTAACAATTTAACGCCTAGAAATCAACATAAGACGAGTTACTCTCGAAATACTGCCGCAAATGCTGCGAAAAATGTGTGAAAATAGGAATTCCAGAGTGCGAACAGTGTCGTGATTTTATGTAAACGTTGGCCAAAAATAGAAGGAGTTGTCGTAGGCGAATGAAAATAGCTACAAGTCATTTTTGTGAGTAGGTTAGGTTAGGTTGAAGAGAAGAGATGTTTAAACGTATCATGTCTATGGACATACACTTAAGCCAGTGGTTCGGCCTGTTGTGCGCTCCTTATTTATGATCTGATTATACCTCACGAGTTACAGAAAATCGGTACTAGACACGAATTTTCTCACTATCTTCCACTCATATCTTCTGTGATGAGTCAAGTCTGGTAATACGTCGGACCCGAAACGTCCGACGTATTACCAGACTTGCATGTGTGAAAGATTTGTGAGTAAGAAAGAAAATATATAAAGTTCTGTAAAAATTGGTTAGAAAATATTGCATAAATTTTTGAATCATTGCCACGATTTGTGTTCTGTGTATAATAAATATTTCTCCAGAATATCAGAAAATTTTCTCAAAGGATACGTCCAACGACCATATATCCTGAAACAAAAAATCGCATATTTTTTGAAATTGTTGCCAGAATTGGACCAAATATGAAAGTATTATGTTCAAGGTAGAGTTTTGTATGAAGAATCTCAGGAAACTTCCCTAAAGTATACGCCCCCAAATATCCTTGAATTAAATTCGTAGTAATGTTTATCAAAAACTAGTATGTAAGAAAGTTCAGTCGGGTAAACGGACTTTCGAATCCACTCACCTTCAGTCCCAAAAATATTCGTGAATGTATTTTTTTTGTTTAATTTTTAATTATTTAAATTTTAATTATTATCAATTTGAATAGCTTTTAATAAATTTGAAGTATGTACTGGTTTGTTATAAGCTGTTAACCTTTGGTGCAAAATAGTCCATTTGTGTGGGAAGTATCAAAAGGGGCGTGGCAACTTCGCCAAATTAGCCTGAGATATCGGTAATATTTTTCTATATTACCGCATAACAAATTTGAAGTCAATCGGTTAATCATTTCTAGAGTTATCGTGCGCACCAGCTAGTAGACAGACCCACAGACAGACAAATAGACCAACGGACGGACATTGCTCAAATGACTTAAAATAACACAAATCCAATTTCCACCAAACATACTTTAGGTCTTAGGTCACTCCTTCGATGCGTTAGACTTTTGGCTCGTAACAAATGATATGTACCCTCCTCTGTAAGGTGAGGGGATAAAACCCTTAGCTGTACCCAGGGACGTATCCAGGATTTTGGTTCGGGGGGGCACAACCTTTTTTCCATAACAAAGATAAACAATTAAAAAAATTTCGTTTATTGTGTAGGTAAGGGAAGTTAAGTTCTTTAGTTTTTTATTCGAATTTTATTCCTAAAATATGTACCTTAGTACGAGATCATTACAAATTTTTATAATAAAATACGTAAGAGTTAAAAATGTAATCTTCGATTTTTTGAAAGAAATATATAAATTATTTCATCGATTTTGACTTCATCTTTGTATATAGACATCAAAGCCAGATAAGAACTCGTAGCCTTTCTCCCTCCATTCTGTTCCGGAGATAAGTTTTTATTCTTCTTAACGTCGAGAACACTAACTGAAATAGCATCTAATGCATTTGATGGCTTATCATTCTTCTGCTTCCAATAATCAATCCATATACTTTATACGTCCCTGGATGTATCTGATTTATATATATATAAATAAATGTAAATACATACTTTTAGCAACAACATTTGAAAAAATTGCGAAGGTCTTTTGAGATATATTTTTTTAATTGTCTGCTAAGCCTGTAATTTGTGTTCAACACAGCACTTTGTTTTCCATTTATTTAATTGCTAACGGTACTTATCATATGAACGAATTTTATGAATCAGAAATAGTGTTGCCAGATTAAATACTCACCGAACTCATACTTCTAGTACAATTTATACCGACAGTTACTTTAAATATCTGAATTCACACCAAGAAACAAAACTCAAAATATCAGCACTTTACTACGAAAATATGACTTAGCTATGAACTACCAACTTTGAGATACAATAACATAAAAATGGGTTGGCGTTTCAAAGTAAAACTTTATATTTTATCTAATTGGAGTTTTTACTATTAAACTAATGACATTGTTTGTCTCAAAAGTTGCAGGTTGATTTATACCATTAATGGCCACGGTCGTGACACATTATATATATATATTTAAATATTAAATATATTAAATGTATTTATACATTAATGGCATTAAATAATATTCCCAATAATGTATGTTTAATTGATATTAAAACCAGTAAGGAAAGGCAGAAAATCGGGCGGGGTCGACTATATAATACCCTACACCTCCCTAACAATGCGATAAGGGTCATTGCCATTATAATTTGGAATAACTGGTAAATGGGTAGAAACATATTATCTAATTCTGAAACGATAATCGCTAAATTAAGCAATATTCGTTCCTAATACTGATCGGAAGTAAAATACAACTTCTATAGCGGTTTGATACCAAATCAGGAGGAACAATCAATATAAATCTGAACCGATCTTCCCTGAATACTCATTCATGTAAAAAGACCTCCTTCTGTCGAATTTCGTACTGATCGCATATAAAATACAGTCTCTACAGCGCCTACATGTCAAATCGGGGGTAACGTATATATGGGGGCTATATCTAAATCTGAACCGATTTTTTCCAAATTTAACAGTGTTTATTTATGTAATAAGAAACCTCTTTCTGCCGAATTTCATACTGATCGGATATAAAATAACATTTTTACAGCGCTTACAAGTCAAATCGGGGGTAACGTATATATGGGGGCTATATCTGAATCTGAACCGATTTTCTCCGAATTTAGCAGTATTCCTTCATGTAATAAGAAACCTCTCTGCCGAATTTTGCACTGATCGGATATAAAATAACATTTTTACAGCGCTTATATGTCAAATCGGGGGTAATGTATATATGGGGGCTATATCTAAATCTGAACCGATTTCTTCCAAATTTAACAGAGTTCATTCATGTAATAAGAAACTTTTTCCTGCCGAATTTCATACTGATCGGATATAAAATAAAGTTTTTACAGCGCTTACATGTCAAATCGGGGCTAACATATATATGGGGGCTATATTTAAATCTGAACCGATTTTAACCAAACTCAATAGGGATCGTCCTTGGGCAAAAAAAAAGATATATGTAAAGTTTCGTCGAGATCGCACCATAATTGTGACCTGTACTTTGATTACAAGAATACATGCACAGACGGACAGACAGGCGGACATAGCTAAATCGACTCAGAAAGTGATTCTTCTCCTTTTGGGTGTTACAAACAAATGCACAAAGTTATAATACCCTGTACCACAGTGTGGTGTAGGGTATAAATATTTTTCTCTGTTGGTTTCGTTTGGGAGGCCTATCGACGCCATTTTCTACGGAATATAACACGTTTCAATGTCCGCAACGGCCTCTGGGTGGTGCTCATCTGAAAAGTCAAATTTTCCTTGACTCTGGCACATATATCAGCCTGAATTTGACCGATGGCATGGGTTATGTTGGCTTTGAGGGCCGCTGTGTTTTGTGACTTTTTCGCATGGACCTGCGACTTAAGAAACAACCACAAAAAAGTCTAACGTCCTTCTCAAAAGAAATACGGAACTAACAAGTTATTAAAATATGTATACTAACAAATGTTGCTGCTTCCCAAACGATACCAACAATTCGACTGTTATACTTGTACCTATAGGTACATATTAGGGATGTAACGAAAGTGACTTTAGCGAATACGAATATTGTAATATATTTCTTGCGAATGCGAATAATAGTTTGACCCTTTAGTACCAACAAAATTAAGGAACTAAATTGATACTTTTCCAGGATATTCAAGTATTAAGAATGTTTTCCATAATTTTACCTCCTGTTACAAGGACAAGCATATTTTTCATCTGTTTTGAAGAGAAGTGGAAGAGGTTTTCATTGGTATTAATATCTTCAAAATTTGTGAAGCAAATAAGAAGATATAACACTTTTAACAAATGGAAGCGAATACTGAAATATATTTTTGCGAAAGCGAATAATACAAAGATGGTTTTTGCGAAAGCGAATAATACAAAGATGAGAATAATTCGAGTTCGCATATGCGAATGCGAATATTCGTTGCATCCCTGGTACATATATACATATATATAGAGCAAACCACCTTTAAGTAGTTCTGCCGTTCTGTGCTATGCATTTAATGCCGTTTTTATACCCTCCACCATAGGATGGGGGTATATTCATTTTGTCACTCCGTTTGTAACACCTCTAAATATTGATCTGCGATCCCATAAAGAATACCCTAAGAAAAAAATCGCTTCTGTAGTATATTTTCTGGAAACATATTATATTTGAGATAAATTACTTTTTTTCCTATAGGTAGGAAAACAAATTAAGTAGCCGATTTAAATAATTCCCCGTTTTTAAAGATAATTTGCACCAAAACTCCGAAAAAAATAACTTTGATGAGAGAGATATTCAAACTTTTTTTCCGGTATGTAAATATAAAATATTTGCACCAAAGTACATTTTATCCCAAATATATTTAGTTTTCTGTTTTTTTCTCCGTGTATATATTCTTAATCGTCGTAAAATTCTAAGACGATTTAGCCATTTCCGTCAGTTGTAATCACACTACAGTCTGCAATAATTTAACTAGATGACTAAAATTTGGTATATATCAGGGATGTAACATTCGCTTTCGCAAACACCATCTTCGGATTATTCGCATTCGCTTTCGCAAAAATATATTTCAATATTCGCATCCATTTGTTAAAAGTGTTATACCTTCTTATTTGCTTCACACATTTTGAAGATATTAATGCCAATGAAAACCTCTTCCACTTCACTTCAAAACAGATGAAAAATATGCTTGTCCTTGTGGTAACAGGAGGTAAAAATATGGAAAACATTCTTAATACTTGAATATCCTGGAAAAGTATCAATGAGTTCCTTAATTTTGTTGGTACTAAAGGGTCAAACTATTATGCGCATTCGCTTTCGCAAAAATGCATATTTCACTATTCGGTTTTGCATTCGCAAGAACTATATTTCAATATTCGCTTTCGCTAAAGTCACTTTCGTTACATCCCTAGTATATATGCCTCTTATAGCTGCAGTTACCATGGGAATGATAATGGATTAATTTTTTGTGAAGTTGATCGTATTGACTAATGATGGCAAATTTCAAACGAAATTTCACTCTTCTGCGACCAATGTTCATATTTTTAAATAGTATATCGCTCATAGACTAACCACACCCACAATCTAACTCAGTTTGCAAATTTAATAATCCTATGGTCAATAGTTTCTGAAAATATATATTTATTTATTGACATTTATCCGAAACCACCCATTTTTTGTGAACTTTATTGTATTGAGCTCCTTAACTTATAAACCTACATGTGCTCTTCACCGAGATATAATGCTACCGCCCATTTCCCTACTGCTTATATTATTTTATTACGATTATATTAATGTTTCGTTGATATTTTCTGAGAAATTACATTTTTAAATAATTCCATGCCCACTTTTCATGTATATTCTGAGAGAGATTTGCAAATCGTTTGTGTATGTAAGATATATCATTGTACCAAAAATGCTTCCATGTGGAACTTTACTGCGCATTAGAGGTAATTCGGAGAACTAGTTTTCATTTCCGACCATATAGAATCCATACATACACGCTGAAAAAAAATCGCTTCTGTAGTATATTGTCCCAAACATATTCGGCTTGAAACATATATATATTCAGGGTACACTCTAAACATATAGTATTTGGTATATACAAAAATTATATATTAGGGAAGATGTCGTTCTAAACAAATCTTTGTTTACATCCCGATATGTTATTATTTATTATTTCCGAAACAAATATTTATTTGCATTTAAGTATTCGGAAAATACATAAATTGTGTTAAACTTTTCAGTAATTCAAAGTTAATTTGTTAGAAATGTTAAATGTTCGTAAAATAATAATAATTGAAATCGTATAATCTTGGATTAAAATAAATTACTTAGAGGATTGACAACTAATGATGGCTTGGAATACTCAGAAAATTTAAATGATTGATTTAAAACGGAAGTTAATATGGTATCATAACTGGGAGGTCTAATTCGAAAACAAGGAAAAATTAAAACTGAATTTCGAAAAAGTCACTAAATGTTTTGAAAAATTTTTTAAATAAAATATATTTGGAAAAATTCCTAAACAATAATTTTATTTGTATTTAAACACATATTTTATTTGAGAAATTTAGTTTGCAAATAAATTTTGTTGTAATATATTGATATATGCGTTCCAAATACATTTTATTGATTTTCAAATAAAATTTATTTGCTCCGAAATATATAATATTTAAAAATTTGTGTTCCAAATATATTTTCTTTCGATTCAAACATATCAAAAAAGGTGATTTTGCCCGTGTAGTAAATCTTGAGATATAGCTAGAAATATTGCACAACAGACCTTATTGTTTTCAAATTCTTCTCCAATGACACGTGCGATACGATGAATCGATGGAAAGTTTTTATTGGAAGCTAAATATGATGGAGCTATATCGATAACCGACAAAAAAAACTTAGGCGACAAAATTATCGTTTTTCGTTTTTCGGTGAAAATCGATTAAGAATCGTAATTCATATCGCTTGTAAAAATTTCTCTGTTGAAAAATTTACCGTTACGAAGAAAAAGTCAAAACAAAAATAACTCAAACAACATTTACTATTTGTTTACAAATTTCCTAACCGCAAGGTGTCGCTTAAGTTATATTTGCATTCTGACATGTATTTGAACGGCGCACAGTGGCTCAAAATCAAAATCCATCGGCCAAAATTCAATAAATTTTGTTCTAGTAAACATTTTTGAGTTCTGTAAAACCCCAAAATTAGGCAAGGATCCAAGGATTATTTTTGAGATATTACACCCAGGAAAATAATTAGTTGGAATTCCATAGTAACAATAAATAGATAATACTAGCAACAAAAAGTCTATTGCATACACCGTGTGCCGGTTGTACTTATATATAAATAGTTAGAACAACAATAATAACAAGGGCACGATCAAATGAAAATGCTTGCAACTACAAGGTGGCGCAAAAGTAATCCTCCTATCAGAAAATGCTATAAATTTTGCCCCTAATGTCAGTTCTGTTTTGACATTTGTGTAGTAAACACATGCGAAATACACGTTAATAAACAATGTTACGCTACACTGCTCCAGAACGCGGAATATTGCTGACTATTTATTTGACCAATAATCGGTCGGTGACTTTGGCATAACGTGAATTTCGTCGCAGATTTCCTGGCCGTCCAACGCCTACTGGTGAAACACTGCGACGTTTAGCCGCTCGCCTCGAAGAGACTGGCACAACAAGAGATGCTGCCAGGCGTGGCAGACCCCGGAGTAGCCGTTCTGCAGAGAATATTGCTGCCGAGGATGTCATGGAAGCGCCGTCGACATCGACCAGACGACGTGCCACGCAAATGGGTATCAGTCGACGGTCTCTACAGCGAATTTTGGTACAAGATTTGAAGATGTTTCCGTACAAAGTCCAGACGGTGCATCAGCTGTTAGCTGCTGACCGCCAATCGCGTCTAACATACGCTCAAGCCATCCTTAATCACCACCAAGAGGAAGATGATTTTTCATCAAAAATAATCATGAGTGATAGTGATGAGGCCCATTTCCATCTTAGCGGGTACGTAAATAAGCAAAATTTACGCTTCTGGGGCACTGAAAATCCGCGTGTAACCCACGAAGAGCCATTACACCCGCTCAAAGTCACTGTATGGTGTGCTGTTTTCGCTGGAGGAGTCATCGGACCTTTTTTCTTCGAAGACGTCGCGGGCCAAACGGTTACTGTGAATGGTGAGCGCTACAGAGCAATGATCAACGAGTTCTTTTTGCCGTAACTTGATGAATTGGGATTGGAAAACATGTGGTTCCAACAGGACGGTGCAACGGCACACACTGCACGTGCCACAACCGATATGCTGAAGGATGCATTTCCCGGGCGCCTAATCTCCCGTTTTGGCGATTTTCACTGGCCAGCAAGATCGCCTGATTTGACCGCTCCAGACTTCTTTTTGTGGGGCTTTTTGAAGTCGCGGGTTTATGTCAACAAGCCTCAGACTCTTGCAGCTCTTAAAGACAATATCCGTCAAGAATGTGAGGACCTATCGCCGGAAGTTTTGGCCAAAGTGATGGAAAATGCCATAAAAAGGGCTCAAATTACAATCAACTGTGGCGGCGGCCATTTACATGACATCATGTTCTCGACTTGATGTAAAAAAATTAAAAGACCAAATAAAAATAATCCACAAGAAGAATCAAAGTTTTTCATTTTTTTTTAAATTACCGCCAAAAAACATCGAAAGGTTACTTTTGCGCCACCTGTTATATCGATGGTTGTATCAATAGATTTAAGAAGTTTTTTTCATTGACACTCGGTTAGTTGTGGTAACTATTTTTAAATTTTCATTATAGAACCTTAAGATCGATATTTGGTAGTGACAGCGAATGTTTTTATCTTGACAACAGAAATTGTATCAATAGACCAAAGATTTATATTGCAACGAATAATTGGTTACTACAACAGAAAAATTATTGATAATAATCGTTTTTTGGTTATCCCTATAATTTCCCAGATTTAGAATAACTAAATATATTTTGGGAAATACAAACAAAAGATTGGTTGCTGTTCTTTCAAAAAATTAAATTATTCGACGTAAATAAATCGTCAACATTTTGTTCAAGAACGGTATATGTAGTCAAATATAATTCTATGTGGATAATAATGTGTGGAATGCAGAATATGTTGTGCAATATGTTTTACATAAATAAAAAATAAAAGCAACAATCATGAAATTAAAGCACAATTTTAAGCGATAGTTGCATAAAAGTTTTGTTATGCATTGTACTCTCGTGGACTAAAATTTGTGTCAAATATTTCCACATCTCATAAAAGTGATGAATATAGATTTTTTAATTTTGTTATGAGTTGTTTATTTTTTTTTTTTTGGATCAATAAATAAAATAAATATTAATGAAAACTGTTTTTAATTGATTGTCGGTAGTTTATGACTGACAAATTGTCAGAACGACCAATTTGTAAAAACAGTTTGTTGTGGCAACATGCGAAAGATAATTTTAGCTGGCAAATATGCGTGTTATCAACATTGAAGCAGAAGTATACCACAACCAAAATATTGGTTGTCCTGATGGAATTGCATGATAGTAGACAGAACTACCAAAATTCGGTTGAGGCAACCAAACTGTTTTCTGTGTGTAGCATTGAAAATCGGGCAATCGGGTATATCTTAGAAATTGGGCCAAAGTTGACCACTTTTTTATTTTTAGATTTAAACGAAAAGTAAAATTTTTATTTTTTAGTTTTTATGTTTTTTACATGTTTTTACGTATTTGCTCATAATGTATTATTATTTCAGGTTACAGTTTTTCGTTCGCGACTTCGTCGAACTCTTTCTCATACATTTTATAAGCTTTTGCACGCGAATTTTTTTTATTACACATTGTGATTTGTTAACTTTATTATGTCGGCAAAAATAAATATTTAAAAATGCCCTATTTCAAAAAATGTATGACTGTGGAGCAACTTAACTGTATTCCTTTGAGGAATATAATACATATTTAGAAAGGTTGAAGGATTCCCCGTTTTTGAAGGTTAACTTTTGCCTGCACCAAATTGCACCCTTTAGTACAGAAATGTTTTTTATCAATTACAGTATTTATTTATTATTATTTTTTGAACACTTAAAATACCCGAAATTTTTGTGTGTATATGCATATCTCGATTTTATGCCCCATAATTAAATAAAATGTCAAGAATTTCATTCAAAAAATCTTTTTTTATATACAGTTTCAAATTGTTATCAATATTAAACATCCGTACAAAAATTGTTCCAACACAAGCGAAAAGTCAAACGTTCCATCCCTTTTGAAAGCCAACTGTTCTGTTGATCTTCAGATATTCCAACTCTGGTTTAAGTTAGCTGTTCGATCAGTTGTAATTGTGAACGTCAGATTGTGATAAACAAAACTAATTAATACACCTGAAAACATAAAATTACTGCACATGAAAGAGTAAGCTAGTGTACCAAGCAACAATTAAAAACTGCACAAAACAGGATATTTCCAAAATATATGCATGTTCCGTAGACACTATAATTTGTAATAATTTGTCGAGAAAAAGAAATCGAGTTGGAAAGTCAAAGAAGGTGGACCAAGCTGTCACAAAATGGTTCGACCCAATGATCATCGAATGTGGTCATGGAAAAGTCTAAAAAATTTGCCACTTCACTAAATGAACAATTAAATCCCTGTCTTGGCTGGCTATACCGATGGCAACGAAGAGAAGGCATAAGTTAAAAAAAGAACGATGGAGAAATATCTTCAGCTGATAAGAAGGTGCTGCAAATATTCAAACAATCATTCCAAGTTTGATTGCCTCATACAATCCCAAAAACATTTTCAATGCCGATGAAACGTGATTACTTTTAAGAGCATTGCCTTCTTCTACGCCATGCCGAATCTTATATACCCTCCACATTTGATCGAATGTGAATGTTTCGGGGACAAATTAAATCATATTACCAAACTTTAGATCAATTCGTTGGAATTTGTAGTTGTTCTTTCAATCCCAAGTTACCTGCAGCTATAATAAGTATCTACACATACTAGGCATGGAAAGAATATTCGCATTCGCATATGCGAACGCGAATTATTCGCATCATTTTAACATTCGCAAAAACCTTGGATTATTCGCATTCGCTTTCGCAAAAATATATTTCAGTATTCGCTTCCATTTGTTTAAAGTGTTAAATTTCTATTTCCTTCACACAATTTGAAGATATTAATACCAATGAAAACCTCTGCCACTTCTCTTCAAAACAGTTGAAAAAATATGTTTGTTCTTGTAGTAACTGGCGGTAAAAATATGGAAAATATTCTTAATATTTGAATATCCTGGAAAAGTATCAATTCAGTTCCTTAAATTTGATCGTACTAAAGGGTTAAACTATTATTCGCTTTCGCAAAAATGCATATTTCACTATTCGCTTTCGCATTCGCAAGAAATATATTTCAATATTCGCATTCGCTTTCGCTAAAGTCACTTTCGTTACATCCCTAATCTATACCAATTACAACAGACGGACGGACACGTTTAAATCATCTTCGAATATTACGACGATTAAGAATATATATATTTTATAGGGTCTCAGATCAATATCTACAGGTGTTACAGACGGAATGACAAAATGAATATACCCCCATCCTATGGTGGAGTGTATACAAAAATTGTCTTGACAAGGCAATCCTTAGAATACGTCTATGCCTACCACCAGGAGAGAAGACTTCCCCACTTCAAGGTTCGAATCTTGACGATTCTTTACTGGCCCAAACTCTGACATAGAAAGATATATGAGTACACGGATGTCGCTTTTCCTTACAAATTTCTGCTTTGCGCCGTCCAAAGGTGAGGAAATGCTCTTCACTAGTCATCAAAATGCTCCTCTCAAACTTACAACTCATTACTTGGATTATCAGCCCATGACTACACTGATAGAAAAAGCTTTGTCAAAAGTCAGCTAACGTACGGATAATCCTATCTATGAATTTGTTCGTCGCCATGACGAATCTCTGTTGGATCAGAAAATCTCATACTTGGATCAGAAAATCCTTCTTCAGCCCATAAGATACAAATCGGAAAGGACAGATATATATGGGGACTATATATAAATCTTGTTAACTTTAACTGTTCTTAAAATATACTTGTGCAAACAAAACATGTAGGCATAAAGAATTGAATTTGTTTGTATTAATTTTTTTTTTTTTTAATACCTCTGTCAATACATTTTTTTTTTCACTTTTCTTTTAAATCGTTCAACTGAATAGACATGTTTAATTTTTTCTCTGCTAAAGGTTATGGGCCCAGTCCATAACTGAAACGGAAATCATATTTGATTTTTGTGACCAACACAAGCCATAATCAAACAATATTCAGGAATCTGTGCCGCAATGAATTCGCTGGGAGAAATTAAACAAATGAAGAAACTGGTCGGCTCCGAAAACTGGTCGACTTGAAGTTTCGCCATGAAAACGCAACAGGAACTGGAGGATGCCTGGTCATGCATTGAGCCTACAAGTAGTAGAGCTGTACTTGATAGTGATAAGGATCGCAAAGCATGATGTAAGATTTGCAAAACCTTGGCCGAAGTTTGGAGGCCCTAAACAATCTTTTTCAAGACAAGCAAAAATTATGCTCCGTACAACTGGTGAAATGTTCTTCTGTCGAAGACTACGTAAATCAGATCATCTCAACTGCCCAAAAGTTGAATGAAATTGGATTCAGTGTGAACGATGAATGGATTAGAAGTTTGCAAAAAGGACTCCATAGTGAATGCCAACCAATGATAATGACCATTGGAAGCACAGGGAAGCCATTAAAAGCTGATGGTGTAAAAATGAAGCTCCTGCAGGATGTACAATTTGAACCCTCATCATCAATAAGTTCATTAGTTTCGAAGAAAGGTAATTTTACATACCTTAAATACAGGGTGGATAATGAAAGCCTCTACCAAAAAAAAATTAATAACTTTTTTCTGGTTAATTAATCTGGTTATTTTGCAGATTGATTTTTAGATTTAACAAAAATGGATAACTGGGACACAGAAACTAGAATTTGGAGTCCGTAGTTTCGGTTCAAAGAGAATATAGGCGCACGTTTGGCGGCAATCCTCCGAGCAGATGGAAAATAATGAGACTTGTTAACAATTTTGCCGAGCATGGGACAGACAACAGAAGACCTTACCATCGAAACTCTTCATTTCGGACGGAGGAAACAATCGCTGCTGTAGCTGCTGCCATACAAAATAATCCGAGAGTTTCGACAAGAAGCTTATCTTCTCAAATGGGTACAAGCAGACAGTCAATTATGCACAAAGATTTAGAGTTATTCACATATAAAATTCAAATGGCCAACAAACTGAACGCAGCAGCCTTCCCGATGCACTTTTGACAGAAGTCGCTTCAAATGGTGAAAGAGGACGGAAACATGTTGAACTGTCTTTTCATGTTTGACGAGGACCATTTCGATTTAAAAGGCAACATAAACAAACAAAATTGTCGAATATGGAGTTCTTCCAACCCACATATACTCCATGAGACGGAATTGCACCAACTTCGTGTCACAGTGTGGTGCGCAGTTTCATCACGCTGCATTGTCAGGCCCTACTTCTTCGAAGAAAACGGTCACGCCGTTACGGTTACTGGAGACCGTAACTTGAGCATGTTGAGAGAGTTTTTCTATCCAGAATTACGCCGAATGAGAATTTCTTTCAACTCCGTGTGGTTTCCTCACAAAGCCCGGCCTGTTATGACAGAATTGCTACGAAAATTTCCCAATAAGCTGATATCCAGAAACTACACATTCCGTTGGCACCCGAGTCGCCTGACCTTACTGCACCTGACTTTGAAAAGTTATTTATATGAAAGATAAGAATGTCGCAAATAAATACAGCTCAGTTTTCGCAGTCTTTAGAGCAGAATCTTGGTATATTGACAGCGGTGCCACGAACCATATGACTGCAAACCACGAACAATTCAAGATCATTTCTGATTATTCTGGCGAAATAAAGACGTCGAATAACACGACAATGCAAGCTGTTGGATAGAGTGACATATCGATGACACTTTCAATGAATTTATTATCCATAAAGAAAATCGTAGATCATGAAAACAGCGTAGTATTTTATAGTGCCGGATGCGGTACTTTAAACTCCGCCAAAGAAGTCAACGCGACAGGAAGCCAAGTGAATGGTTTGTACAGATCGGATGGCATTGGTACAAAAACTGCCTACGCGGCAAATGCAACTTTGGCGGATATTTGGGATCGCAGATTTGCTCATCTTGGATCTGAAAATATGAAACTTCTAGCCAAAGGGTATGTAAAAGGTGTAAATCTTAGCGATGATTCTGTATCATCATGTACATCGTTAGCAGAGGGTAGACAACATCGTAGAAATTTCCCATCAGAAGGATCTAGAGCGTCTAAAATTTTAGAAATTATACACTCTGATGTATGTGGCCATATGGAAGTAAAGTCTGTTCGAGGAAGTCTTTATTTTGTTACTTTTATAGATGACGATACGCGTAAGGTCAAGGTTTAGGCAGCCGTATTTTTTTACAAGCTCACAGAGACCAGTTTAGGTCCCTAGCGTTACCACGGGCTGAAATGCGCCTCATCAAAACATACTGTTTCATATACAAATTTATAGATAGTGCGAATATCGGTACCGGAAAGATCTGTTAGGCTGCCTAGAAAGGCCGACCCCAGTATGTCCAGTCGTCGTTTACTCAAAACGGGACAGTCGAATAACAAGTGCTCAATGCTCTCCAATTCTTCCTCATATCCACAGCTTCTGCAGAAGCCATTGGAGTCAACATCCAATCTTTTGGTGTGCTCGCCGTTTAAGCAGTGTCCCGTCAGAACTGATACTAACGTAAACAATATTTTCCTCGGCCAGATTTTACCTAGCTATAATGCAGGTACCGATTTCTGTCCATCTTTCGTTGGACTGCCTCTTGCCTAAGCCAAATCTTGCACGTGGATAGTGGCGCATCAATATATGCAAATTCTTCGAGAATTTGTAATGTCGTCCCCTTCCTAGCAAGTTCATAGGCTTTGCACTTCCCCGGGATATCCCTGAGACCAGGCAACCATATAAGGTGTATATCAAACTGCTGAGCCATCTCGATAAGAGATCTGCAGTCAAGGCTGCTTGTGAATTTAGGTATGTGGTCTCCAGAGAAATGATGGTAGCCTGGCAGTGCGAGTAAATGACAACGTCAGTGTTGGTTACTATGTTGCGACTCAGCCACTTGGCGACTTCCCATATTGCCATTATTTCTGCATGATAGACACTGCAGGTATTTGGTAGTCTGTGAGCTATATCCAAACTAAGTTCTTCACAGCCATCACAACCTTTTCATCATGCTTCGAACCATACGTATAGAAGTGGAGATGGTTTTTATTACCTGATATTCTGTCAACCCATTCATCTCTGGCTAGTATCATAGTGATGTAGTTTCTCTCGAAGGTGTACACCGTTGGCATATGATATCCTCATAACCCCCGTAGTTTTTGTACCTCCACATTGATAGGCAGTTTAATCTTATTGCCTCTCTGGTTGCAACTTCTCTCGCAACAATATTAATCGGCAGTAGGAGTAGGGCTTGTAGAGACTCAGTCGCTGAATTCCTTAATGTTCCGCCCATTCTCAGGCACGCTGTTCTCTGAACCTTTGATAGTAGGTTGGTGATGGTTAGTTTGCATATATATTCAATGGACGATTTTAGGAGAGAGGCCCCACCGCGACGCTACAGCTGTTTTCCAGGAATATAAGGCGACTTTGGCTTTCCTTACACGTTCCAATACGTTAAGTCTAAATAACAGTTTTCTATATAGAATTATTCCTAAAAATGGGGGGTCTATATGTGGGACATTATTCATCCTAGTAATGAGAATCAATTCTGTCTTTTTTGGGTTAACGCCCAAACCACTGCTTCTATCCCATCCAGCCAACTTGCTGAGAGCCACTAGTAGGATGCTTCTGAGGACGTCTTCGAATTTGCCACGTCGTCCGCATATGCCACGACCTTGCAGCCACAACGTTCTAGTTCTAGCAGGATTTTATTCAACGCTAGGTTCCAAATTAGTGGAGACAGTACCCCTCCTTGCGGGGACCCTCTGTTTACAAACCTTGTTAGAGTTGTGGACCCAAGCCATGCTGTTGTGCGTCTTCTGTTGAGCAGGCTTTCAATTAGTCTAATAAAACTAGAGTTAACTTTTAGCTGTGACAGAATCGCAAGGGCTCACAGCTGTTAATAGCCCAGCTTATTCTGAATATCTCTGTGTCGAGCAGTACATTGCTCGCTGTTTTTACCAAGAGCGTCTTTGCGCCTTCCTAAGCTCCTTCTTATAAAACTTGAGTTGCTCTTTATAGGCATCCCAATCATTAGCGACCCCTGTAGATTTCGCCTTGTTGAATAGCTTGTTGCAGGTATTTTTCCCAGCCGTTAGCTCAGAAGTCCACCATTTGAGGTCTAGTTTTACCCTTGTAACTTGTTTTTGGACAGGCTTCTTCAAGGGAACTATTAAATGATGTGTTGATATGCTCGATCAGATTATCCAGACCGGCTTTGTCATTCGGTTCGTACAGAAGTTTAGAGTTGAGGACGTTCTTGAAATTCTTCTTATACATGTGCCGCTTTGTCTTCCTCACATTTCTGTGGACGGCAGGTTTAGGCGTTTTTTCAGCGAGTTTGAACTCAATAGTACATTCCACCCAATAATTTTGTCTGGCAGCTGGTCAGTAGCAAACGTTGTGTCGAGTACTTCTTGTCTGTCGTTAATTGTAGAGGTCAGTTTATTACCTATGTTACAAATAGTTAGGTTGGTAGTTACAATAAAGTCAGGAAGCGAATCACCCCTATTGTTTATATCCCTACTACCCCAGATAGTATGATGAGCGTTCGTGTTTGCGCCAATTATCAGCTCGTGCTCGTCAGCCGTTGCTTCTTCCACAAATTCCCTGAATACAGCTATCCGTACCCAATATATGCGATAACCGATCTCCAGACTAGCAGCTGTTTGATCCTTACCACTTAAATTAGTCAGGAGAAAGATACTTATATCTTTCCTGGCCAAAATGCAGGTTCTTGGAGTGCCTTCACAGTTGGCCACAAGCAGTTTAAGTCCTGATACCGCACACCCTTCCATCCACTGCGTAGAGCTCCTGTATCAGGACGATGTCGCTGAGCCTGCTTTAGCGTGATGGAGGTTAATGTGTAGAATTCTTACCTTTATTGGTAATCGACAGACTAACATCCACCCCGCAAGGGTGTTATCGAACACTTCGTCCGTATCATCGAGGAGCCAGATGCGTCAAAGAGTCCAGAGAAGGACATTACAGATCTTCTGTTCGAGTTGGAGTCACCAGAAATAATAGGCGTGGGTACCTCCGCACTTCCAGAAAGCCGTGTATCAACCACCTTCCGCAGTCGGAGCTATATCCAACTTGTATACCTTCAAGACTATAGTCTAGAAACCATATTCCAAGATTGCACTTGCACGTTGTATATGGGATGTGGATTCAGTGTTAAGGTTCAATTTGCCCGCCGCTTTTTACCATCTGCCTCACCCACCTTGCTTATTTTCCAATTATGGCAGACCAGGATTGGAATCTTTTATTATCTCTAATATGTCAGCCATATTATACAGGCATCACCGAAATATAAGAGCTTTATACATGGCTCCATTTGTCCTTGAGGATTGATCCATCCGAACTACTTCTGTCTATTGCAGCCATCACTAGACTCTCCTTCGCAACTTCGTTGAAGGGCTAGGTGAGCGTCATGTTGATGGTGACGTCAGGTGATCGGATTCTTTTGACTTTATTAGCCGTTAACACAGTTGAATTTGTGGCTCTTTCAGCCGACTCATTGGCTTTAGAAGCATCTATGACGCCTTTAGCCCAGGTTAGTGACTCTGAGCGCTATACGGTGCTCATTGTTCTTCCGTTTTGACGGTCGGGCATGACGTTTTCCCCTCACACATTTTTGGTGTGGTCGACTTTGGTCAAGACCAATGGACGGACAGTCTGACGATTGGGGAACCCCGCTCCATCGGAAAATGAAAGCATCCCCGTCAAGAGAATTTATTTATTTTTTTGTCTGTATTAGCTCGTAATAGCTACTACGATGTAGGCCTTCCAGACTTTGTACACATTTTTTTGCGATTGTAAAACCTAATATGTTTTAACTATCGGCTCTGTGATAAACACGTCCGTTCACTACGACTGATCAGCTTGACCTAACCTAAGGTCAAGGTATATTTAATAAAGAGTAAAGACGAAGTTGTCAATTGTTTCAGTGAATTCAAAGCTGAGGTAGAAAATCAAAACGGAATGCCCATCACAATTTTGAGAACCGATTACCGATAGTATTTGAACAAGCAAATGGCTGCCGAATTGAAGAATAGCGGATAAATTCACCAGACCACGGTTCCCTATACTCCTGAACAGAACGGTCTTGCTGAGTGGATGAACCGCAATTTGATGGCAAAAAGCTCGAGCAATAATGTTATCCCAAAACAACAGCGTCGTAAACTGGACTCGAAATCTGAAAAGTGCATATTTGTCGGCTATTCTTGTACATCGAAAGGCTATCGAGTGTACAGTTTGAAACGCAAAGAAGTGTTTGTATATCGCAAACAAAACTGATATGAATGAAGAGATCCCGCTTTATCCCGTTGTGGATATAGTTGGTGCCGCTGATAATCAGAGTGATTTTGGATCATTCATAAATGCAGGAAGATGGACATGAATTAAGGGATTCTGGTGGCGTTACAATCGAACCTGTTGAATCTTTTTCCAATGCTGTCGATCCTGCAATAAAGGATTTACTCGATAACCGAGATGGCATATCGGTTCCTTTTAAAAGCGAAAGAACTGCAGCAAAGATGAAAGCATTAACCACAAAGCAACAGGAGAGCACAGACGAACCTATTAGTCTTGAAGATGCTATGAACAGATGTGAGTGAGTTTTATGTGATTATATAACGTGAAGGCATGAACCACAGTGTGTCACCACACAAGAGACAGATGAAAAGCGACTGCCAACGCCCCTTCCGGATTCAGCAAAAGCATCCTCCTTCCGGTTCCATATCTATGTTTACAATAATATGGATGTAAAACCTTACAAATTGGTGAGTGTCGAGTCCTATCTAAAACCTCTGCTGATCTATGGGTCACAGCATCCGGTTGCAATGCAACTCCGCATCGAAGCGAAAACTCTACCCGCATTTGGGCATTAAACCACAGCCACCACTAAACTCCCATAAAGGGCCGTTCCCATCCGATCAGGCTCTATCAACTGATAGAGGAGCTTCTTACCACCCGTGATACCAGATTAAAGTCTCCGGTCAGACTGCGAATAAAAAGCTACTTCCAGTTTTTGCTCCATAAAGCAAGGGACTGGTCACCCATAAAAGATGCTATGAACAGTATTGGCAAAAATAAATGGATTGATGTCATGAAGAGCAAATTACAATCACTTGAAGAGAACAATATATGGGCTTTTGTAAAGGTTGGTTAAATTGTAACGAAACAATGGCTCTTTTGCGCAACAAATTCAATGGCCGTGTTATCTCACGTCGTGGCGAGGTCAATTGGCCGCCAAGATCATCATTGGCCGCCAGCAACAATTCAAGAGCTAAAGGATGAGATAATTCGGCACATTAACGGAATAGAACCTCAATTACACCTCAATACGGTTTCTGATGGCCTAGAAAATCAGCAAATGGATGCAGTGACAGCCTTTCTCCAGGGTCGGTGTTCCAACGGAATGCGATGGTCAAGTTTTGAAGCTCAATAAAGTAGTATATGGTCTACAGCAGTAGAGTTTTGTATGGAATACAAAATTGCATAAAGCACTAACTAAATTCAGGCTTATGCGATCAAAAGTTGAACCTTGTGTTTATATTCATAGAAACGGACGAATATGCTGTTTAGCAATGAAATTTCATATCGAGGAAGCAGATTCCTCCGCCTCATGTCCTTGGACATACACATAAGTCAGCATTCGACCTGTTGGGCGCTCTAGTTTTCCCATGTTTTCAGTTCAGAACGCGTAGCTCCGAGGGGTTTTGCATTCTCTAAGTTTGTCGTCTGCAAGTCCCTGGCTCGTAATGCCAAGGCATTTGCTTTCTCATTTCCTCTTACTCCGTGATGACCAGGCACCCATATTATGCGTATTGTGCCATATTCAGAGTAAGCAATTTTACAATCTAAAACTGTCCTTGATTTAACCGTTTTAGACATTATTCCCTTGATAGCCATTAGGCTATCTGTAAAAAAAATTTAAATTTTTTGTACTTGTGTTAGCGCTAAGCCAGCTCAAACATTCTGTAATTGCTCGGACTTTCGCTTGTAAGACCGTGTTATGGTCTGGTAGGCGGAATAAAAGTTCGGTTTCCGGTTCTTCGATATAAAGTCCCAGACGAGTCCTTTGCCCTAGTTTCGAACAATCTTTATAACAGCAAGTTCCAGCTGGTGACTGCGCTAGGGTTCCATCAATCCAAGATTGTCTGTCTGGTATCAGGATTTCACACTCAACAACTACTAATGCCCTATTAGTTGTGGTCCTCATTACTTCGCTTACGCCGAGGCGGCACATTCTTTGGACCTTTTGTAATATTTTTATGGTGCACTTCTTTTCCATCGATGTCCACCATACTACTGATGCGTAGGTAAGAACGGGTCTTATAATGCTTTTGTAGAGCCAGAGTGTCATCTTTGGATTGAGGCCCCATTTTAAGCCTATTGTTCTTCTACATAGAGACCAGCTTCTGTAAGTTTTGTTTGCTCGTTCTTTTAGTTTCCTGTCCAAGATTACTTAAGTATTTGACCTTCTTGGATACTGAGATCGTTTTGTCTAGGAAAAGTTGGTCAATTTATTTACCAATCTTCGTTTTCATATCGACATATCTCTGTTTCGTCTGGGTTTACACTTAGACCTCTCGGTTGAGCCCAGTCATATGCAATTTTTAGAGCGACTTCGATGTCAATGCATATCGCACGTGTATACATCTTGCGATTGAACGATTCTTCTATATTGTGTACTACCTCGTGTAGGGAGGTATCCACATATCGCATTTTAACATAAGCATGTTGTTTAAATTTTAACATTTCGCTTGGTATCTTACTTTTAATCATGGTATCCACTATGCGTTCCATGGTTGTGAGCCTTAGGTGTTGCATAACTTGCCTTGCCGGGTTTAGGTATGTATTTTAGGCATAAGGTCCTGATGCCTTAAATGATGAGAAGCTTTTAACGGCTTCTTTGACCATATGGTCTGTAATGATAAAACTTTGTTGTGCTTCATTTTCCCTGTAGTTCATCAGTAGCCTTACCATTTCTTCAGTTGATTCCACTATTCTGCCCATATCGTCTACCATTGTTTCGGTTGGGTAAGGAGCTTTTTTATTTTAGAAACATCGTTAACTCTATCGACCTGTTCGCAGAATAGCTTCCAGGAGTTTCGTTTTGCTGTTCTGCTGATTTTCTTTCTCGAAACATTATTGTCAATGTCTTCAATACTTAAGCGCTCACAATCCTCATGCCCTAGTGTTTCTCTAATTATCTTCCGGAATTTTGTCCATTTGGTTTAGCCTTATTTCGCAAATTTATTGGGTTCGATGATGGCCGTGCTATTTTAAATCGAATGTAACGAAGATCAGAAAAATAATTTTCTTTGGAGACCCTCCATTCTTCCATTTCGTCTAATAGACTTTCTGAACATATAGTTATGTCTAATACTTCTTCCCTAATTTTGTTAACGAAAGTAGGCGTGTTACCTATGTTAACGGTTATTAGGTCGTTAGTATTCAAGAATTCTACTAGCGCTTGGCCCCGTTTATTGATGTTAGTACTATCCCAAGCAACGTGGTGAGAGTTAGCATCGCAAACTACTAGTACTTTGTAACCTGTTTGTTTGACTTTCCTCATTAGGCGTTGTAGTTCCGACGTAGGTGGTAATGTCGGTGAATCGTATGGCAAATTTACTGATGCTAGGTATACACTTTTATTCACTTGCTTCAATACTCTAGCACCAGATTTTGTCAACTCTGGGGAAAAAAGATAACATAAATGTTTGTGACAGATAATACAGGTCCTTGGTTTAGTTCCCGTATTTGCATAAAATAGTTGTTGATTGACGTGGTTTAATCCAATAATCTTGTTTCGAATCGTCCGTGGTTCTTCGCTTAAATCAATATGAGTCATTATTAGGCGTGTTTTCGTTACACCATAAGTGCTTAATTTGTATTGGGAGCTAAGCACTATTAGTTCCCGATGAAGTTTGGTGCTTGTGTTCATGTCTTAATCGAGTATGATGTTGCCAGATTGGGCACCCTATATTTAGCAATATGGCATCCCATTTTTGGAGAGATTTTATCAATTATTGTGAATTAACGGGAAGAAGAAGAACAAAAATGGGAAATTATTTTAACATTTGCAAAAGAGTGTAAACAATTGAACATAGAATAGTAAATATATGTTTTATAAATACTTTTCACGTATTTTTTGTCTGTTTCGCACTATTCTTTCTTCGCAACTCATGACACCATTGCTACCAGATAGTGAAAATCCGCCACTTATTGCTTATGTGCCAGTTAGTGGAAGTCAGTTGTTTTCGTTGCAAAGTGCTAAACTAAAAGTGCTAGCTTGTAACGAAAACATGCCTATTATTTCCATCAAATCGTTGGTTGCCGTCTCGCTTCGATGGAGGTTTATCTGGATGACCTCAATCATTGGTCCTCCAGTAACAGGGCTTATTGTGAGTCGGAGATGGTAATTTCGGCTCCCTCATCAATGTTTCGCTGCGATGGGCGCTGCACTTCTTCGCTGCCATTATTATCTTGTGGCTCATTTTTCGGGTCTTCGGCGCCAACGCTTGCCTTACCCTTCGTCTTGGCCATGAAGAGCTCATCCAAGCCCATCACAAGGAGAGAACCATCGCGATCCTTCTCACTGTTGAAGACTTCCCACCTCTTCACGTCCGGTCCCTTGGTTTGCTGGCCGAAGATTTTGAGCATGCGTTCTGTTGTGAAATTGCTGCCCCATCCTTTGACATAGACTGTCGCTTTTATGAGTATGGGGATGTCCCTCATCCTCACCAGTTTCAGCTTAGCGCCTTCCCATCCTCAGAATGTCCCCTTTGAACTCGCTGTTGAGGGTATACTCCACAATTTGATTGTTTACCAAGTCTTCAACGTTGTCGTGTTGATTTGTTAGGATTTTGACGGATGCTCTGTTGATATCGATCACTGCGTCTCTGTATTGCTTCCTCGCTACTATGGTATTTATAAGATGGTGGCTACTTACCCTTTTCATCAACCAACTTCCTCTTCTGTGTCATCCGGGATATCTTTTTGGATGCCCCAATCTTCTCGGAGGATTCCGTGATTGCGCTTGCTTTCTTTGTGGTTGGATCGAGTTTGTCGTCGCCCTTTCCACCAGGATACATACTAGAGTCTCCTTTGTGAGGGGCTTGATTTGTTCTCTCCAATTTACTTGAAAGCGGGGAGCTCTTCTTCTTCGGCAGTCTCGCAGTGTTCTGCTCTGCGGGAGATCTGACCCTCTTTCCTACTTCCGAGGAGGTGGAAGGAGTTTCAGATAGGTTTTGGAGCATCCTGCATCTTGGCCTATTTGATGTTCCGGTTCATCTTCTTCACATGAATAGTGAGCAATTCAACACTTGCCGCCGGCACTGGGATTATTACTTCGTGCACAGTAAATTTATTTTTGCTTTTCTCGACTTTTACTTCCATGGTTTGTTTTTGTATTAGGGGAACACCCCCATAGTCTGTTTTGGTCCGCATGGAATGCGAGATTCCCTAAGGCGGTGGACACACTTCTCCATCCTCCCCAAGGTGGCCCTAGTTAAGATAGAACTCCATCCTCTCTAAGGCAGCCCTAGTTAGGATAGAACTCCAGTGGGAACCAGCAATAGGAAGCTTACTTTTTCTATCGCAATGGACCAGACCTGACGTGTGCCAAGCTGTAAATAAACTGAGCACATTCAACAATTGTCCCGGCAGAGAGTGTTGGCAGTGAAGCGAATCTTTAGATACCCAGAACTAGGAATGCGAAACTAAAATTTTTTAAATTTGGAAACGAAGATTTAATTGCATATTCTGATTCTGACTGGGCAAGCAATTGCGATGAGAGACGTTCAGTTACAGGATATATATGTATTTTGCACGGCGGGCATGTATATTGGGCTTCCAAACTTCAACCAACGATTGCTCTGTGAACCACAGAAGCCGAATATATGGCACTTCCGGCTACAATGCAGGAGGTTCTATGGCTTAGGAGCCTTAAAATAGGCTCAATCCAAAGTATAACGAAAAAGCAACCACTATATATTGCGACAATCTAATTGCAATACTTCTGGCATCAACCAGCAAATATTTGGCAAGATTTAAACATATTGATCATTTCATAAGAGAAAAGAGAGAGTCGAACATTGTTGACTTCGTAGGAGTGACAACCCAGGTCATGGTAGCAGACAACCCAATAAAAGCAGTTCCTGCTAACAAACATATATTTTGTTCACTTCAAATGGGATTACATTTTAAGTATTTTTTTGTTCGAGTGTGGATATTGACATTAACTGTTCTTTAAATATACTTGCGCGAACATGTAGGCAAAGAGAATTGAATTTGTTTGTATTCATTTTTTATTTTTTGAAACCTCTGCCAATAAATTAATTTTCACTTTTCTTTTAAAACCTTCAACTGAATACATGTGTTTCATTTTTTCTCTGCTTAAAAATCTGAACCGATTTTTACTGAATATAGTAGTCTGGAAAAGTTAAATATCAGCTTAAAAAGTAAGTACAAAGAGCGGCATCATTAATGATCCCCCCAGAACAGACTGGTCATGCGGCAACCTTCCTTTGGAGGGCCATGCGATATACACTAGAAATGGGAAACTATCGATAGTTTTCTGCTAAGATAATTTAATATTTTATAACTAATTTAATATTTTTTGTCACTATCCATAGTGAATCCGAAATGATCCGCCACTAAGATTGTAAAATAAAAGTGTCCAGCAAGTTCATGTCAAATCTTCTAGACAATTAACAACAAGCCAAAGTCTACAATAAGGGAGTATAGAACTGGGTTTAGCTCTAACAAGAAAGAATGTTCAGCAAAACTGGACAATTAATTTCGTACAGGCGCACGAAATTAAAAAAAAAAATTGGATGTGTTGTTTTTATGAACAAAAATATCTACTGATCTCATTATTAACCCGTATACATTATGGAAGTAATCATTTTAGTTTTTCTGCATTGAACTAAGATTATAAAAAGTGGTTTTGTTTTTTAAACAAATTGAATTATTTATTTTACATATAAAAGCTTTTCTTTGAGGACTATTAAAATTCGATAGTATCGTCGATATATCGATATTTTTGTTAAGATTTGATAGTTGAGAATCAATATATCGATGGCTTTTTTGAAACTATCCGATAGCGCCACTATCGGTAGTTTGCAACCTCTAATATACACTAAGGGTTCAAAGGAGGATGTAGTCACAGGGGCAGGCATCTCTTGGCATAAATACGTCCTACAGGTTAGCCGACACCTACAGCGTTTTCCTACGAAAACAGGGACAAGATGATCACATAACACTATGTTGAGAGTCAGGCTGCTCTGAAGGCACTGAAGTCAACCACTATTAAGTCAAAGGTGGTTAATGAGTGACGTTTGGAACTACAGCAAATGTAGTTCCAAACGGCAATGTTGATCTTTATTACTGACCAAAACATTATTAAAAACATGAAAAACAGGAAACTAGGAATTTTATTTTCTTCGCCAAATTGTGAATAAAATATTATATTTGCAGCGTTCTGTCAAAGACAATATTTAAAGAGCAGACATTAGGGATACATACACCCGTAATGCATAAAACAATAGCCTCCGTCAGTACGCGTCGTTTGTATATATCTCGTTGATGTCATCTGAATAGTATAGATGTACTACGATCGTAAGGTAGTAAAAAAAGCGCGAATTTTTTGAATAAACGTTCGAGTGCCGTGGTACAAAAATCTCGAAATTTTTTAACAAAAACAGAAATGCCACGTACTAAAAAAATCACAAAAACCACTCTATCAATTTGTAGCGATTTGTTACTACAATTATAAGGACATGAACATTGTTTTTGTTAAGTTATATCACCAGACATCACATTCGTCGATTTATGTAAAATCGAATAATCCACGACTTTGCCGAGAAATAATTTGATGAAATATAATCACGAATGCACAACAAGTACTTTGGCTCTGCCTATGACGAGTAGCAACATATGTAGAACAATAACATTTGGATGGTGACGAATAGAGACAAATGTAGAACAATGACATTTGGTCGTTCCCCAGTTCAAAAGGTAATTTGAATCCTCCCGTTTGCGACAGAAATGAATTGTAACTGAAAGTGAGCGTTAACAGAGAAGTACTGAAGAAAGATTTGGAGGGAATTCTCGTTAGCCGAACACCAATCAAATGAAACACACCCCATGCGCCAACAGATTTCTTTACATGTAATTCTAGAATTAGAAGTATTTATTTGTGAAATTATGTTAAGTAACTGAAAAACTTTTAGTATATAACCCATCAATTTATGTCAATAAGGTATCATTTGAAAAACAGAACTCGCTTACATTACATGGCAATCCTGCCGAATTCCGCTTTTGTGTGGAAATAAGTTTGCTTAAGTGCAACCACAGGACTAGTTTCTCTTTTTCTTCGATTGTGCAAAATTCCACTTTGGTATGGAAATAGATTGCTTGAATGCAACCACAGGACTAGTTTATCTTTTTCTTCGAGAAATTATGTATATGAAGTAATCCAGAATCGCACGGGTGCCTGCTATCATAAAACGGTTGATCGACCTAGGCAACTCCATACCAGAGATCCTGCGAGCTATGGGAACACAGGATTAATGTAGAGTTCCTGATGGGGCAGGACCAGGAAAGACGAAAGACGGCGCTCGTTGCACGCCAAAGAGCTAATAAGCGTTCACCGGTAGTGGCAAAAACAATTGTAGAATATAGAATTTTAAAGATGGTCAATCGGTGCAAAAAAAATTTGTGTAGACACCCGAAACTGACACGTTTGCTAGTTGTAAGTCATATTGTAGTTATCATTTTTAAAATCACAGTTTCGGCATTTATCATTTATATGGATAAACAAGCAGAGAATGTAATAAAATACTTTAGAAAATCAATTTAGTTTAATATTATAGAGACAATTATGATTTTCAGAAAAATGTTCAATAAAAACAGAAAATAAGAAAAAAATATGTAAAGTTACGTGTCATGATAAATAATTTAATTTAAGTCATTGAACAAGTTATTAATTATTGCTAGAAAATCGATAGGACGCCCCTACTCGGATGATATAGAGGAAAAGACAAGGTTACTTAGGGAACTAGAGGATAGAGTCTTCAAAGTGAGGAAGAAAATAAATTAGTCACAGGTTTGAAAAAACTTTTTGAGGTTTTAGAGCAACATAAGGGAAAACGTCCCTCGGGGGAAGAGTCTGAGAAAAAGACTAGGCAGGAGCAAATCATGGCGAATTTGGATCTAATCCATTATCACAAAACTCGTTCCCGAATTCACCGGGCAAAGGGATGAGATAAATAGATTCACCTCAAGGCTTAAGGCGATTTCTCTTATGATACTTTTTGAGAAAAAGGTAGCATTTTTGGAATTTATCATTAATACTAGGCTCGATAAGAAGACACAGAATAGGATGAACCAGCTGGGGGCATCAAATGATATCGAGATTTGATTACGAGGCTGAAGGATGCATACAAACCTCAGAGTACGTCGAACATTATTTTGAATGAAATAACAAAAATTGTGCAGAGGAACAATAACTTAAAGGGGTTTGCGACAAAAATTAAGGAGTTAGTTAGTGAAATTAATGGGATACAGAGGTGAGGGATGCAGAGAATATATTGTTAAGACTAATAACCAACTTGCATTCAACCCATTTGTAAATGGACATTTGTAAATGGAGAAAAAGATAGACGCCATCCAAGTTGACATATTCCCAGAGGCTCTGGAGATAGCAGAAAGGGCTTTCGCAAGAATTCAGAATAAGCAGGTGGTTATACAGACAAGTCGAAAACAACAATAGTTCATGCAGTTATTGCGGATTCACACATGGCAGTAGATGTCCAGTTATGGGTAAGGAATGTAGGAAAATGTGGCAAACCCAAACATTACGCCAGGATGTGTAGAACAGGAAACTTAGATAACAGCAATAGAAATCAAGGAAATACTAGCAATAGTGGCAACAACTGGTATAATAGGGATATGGAAAGGAATATTAATCAGGTCAGCTACCAGGGAAACTCGCAGATATTGGAGTTCGAGACCACAAGTCGTACCATCAGAAGATTTTAGGATATCTAGTTGGTCACATTCAAACGCCAGAAATCTCGGACCGCATTCCTGAAGTGCGGCTTACAGCTACCTGTGATACGTTTGTGCTCCTGGGAAAATGGAACTTTGGCCCATGTGCCAGTGGGAACCAGCTGCTACAGGGATGGGTCCAAGCGTATCTAGTTGGTCACATTCAAACGCCAGAAATCTCGGACCGCATTCCTGAAGTGCGGCTTACAGCTACCTGTGATACGTTTGTGCCAGACAGACGCTCCTGGGAAAATGGAACTTTGGCCCATGTGCCAGTGGGAACCAGCTGCTACACGGATGGGTCCAAGCGAGGAGGAAGGACGGGTCTGGGACTTTTTATTGATGAACCAGAAGTCGAACTTCACTTCCGCCTCCCTGACCATAACACGGTATTTCAAGCAGAAGTTCGAGTGTGTGAACTGGCTCAGTAACACGACAAAGCCTAAATATGCCAACATCTTCACAGATAGCCAAATGGCGATTAAAGCAATAACATCGGAAAGGGTCAAATCCAGAACTGTGTTGGACTGTAAAAGAATATAAATGATTAATCAGCCATTGTCAATTGCGTATTTGCTGGGTACCAGGACACAACGGAGTGATTGAAAATGAACGGGCAAACAACTTGGCTTCAAAGGGCAGAGAACTTCGAGTAATAAACTTGGAAAATTGGAAACCTTTCGAAGCCACGAAAAATGAGTTGAAGCACTGGGCAGTGATGGCTCATAAAACTGTGTGGAATAGCGCAACAGTAGGAGCAACTGCAAAGATACTGTGGGGTGACCCAAATAAAAAGAAAACAAGATGTCTTCTGAAACTAAACAAGATCGATATTAGTAAGATGATGAGTGTTCTAACGGGACACTCAAGCTTACAAGCACATCTTCATCGCATAGGACTAGCAGGAAACGACGAATGCAGGGCATGCAGAGAAAACATCGAAACGATGGAACATTTTCTGTGTCACTGCCCGGCTTTCACACATGCAAGATCCCAACATTTCGGGTCCGACATATTGCCAGACTTGACTCATCTCAGAGAATATGACTGGAAGATACTGAGAAAATTCGTGTTTAGTACCGATTTTCTGTAACTCGTGAGGTATAAAAAGATCATAAATAAGGAGCGCACAACAGGCCGAACCACTGGCTTAAGTGTATGTCCATGGACATGAGACGTTTAAACGTCTCCTCTCTTTAACCTAACCTAAGGAGTTCCGGGGGAGAGACAATAGAAGAAAGACAAATTTTTAGTATTTCATCCAGACTGAAAAATTACGTAATTTTGGATGTAGTAAAAATACGAGAACTGTTGACTTTCATGATATATACAGGTTCTGATATGCCATTGTGCAAAAGAGGCGTTATGGGAAACTATGTTTAGGATTCGGATGACTATTGTAATTTGACAGGGATAAAATCGGTAGTATCCAAATAAATAGATCAGAGCTGAAAATGAGGTAATTATACGTAAAATACAATTGGTAGATGATGATATTTCAATCGGTACAGGTGGAATTCTTGGTAAAGATTTTTTTCTGGATAAAGACTATGACAAGTTATTCCTTTCAATATTAAATTAGATGAAGATAGTGTTGTTCTTCACGGGGAAATAATGAAGGGTGTATATTTGGCGAACGCAATACTACGAATCAAGAGAATGAGAACTAAAGAATGTTAATCGTTACAGACCCCCCCTTCCTGTTGGGAAATTTTAGAGTGAAGACGCAACCATTAAGTAATTATGATAATTGCTCGTTTAGTAGAGAATTAAACAAGTTTGATAAACAGGCTCGTTTTGAGGAACTATTAGAGAAGTTTCATTTAGACAATTTAGTTGATGCAGATATAGAGGATCTATGTGAAATCATAAGCAAGTATCAGTCAGTATTTCATTTAGATTTTGAAATTCAGAACCATTACAGAATGTACAGTTCCCTAAAACTCAGATGATATCAGAAGATTTGTTTCATTTTGTAATTATTACAGAAGATTAATCGAGAACTTTGCTGACATTGGTGGTAGTTTAAACAGATTAGTAAGAAAAGGTCAGAAATTTTAATGGTCACACGAATGTCAGACATCATTTCAGATTCTCAATCAGAAAATAATAAATCCACCGATTTTGCAGTATCCTGACTTCGAGAAACCATTTATTCTGACAACGGATGCATCAGACATTGGGTTAGGTGATGTACTATCGCAAGGAGAGATCGGAGAGAAAACACCAATATCCTATCCTATGCAAGTCGTTCACTGAATAAACACGAGCGTAATAAATCTGTAATAGAGGAGGAACTGTTTTTTAGACCCTATTTGTATGGCAGAAGATTCATCGTTGTGACTGACCATAGACCATTGGTATTTTTATTTACATATAAGAACCCAACATCATGATTAACAAGAATTAAGCTAGAACTAGCAGATTCTGATTTCGAAATACTATATAAGAAAGGAAAGGAAGATGCGAATGGGGATGCACTCTCTAGAATATACTCTGACACATTGAAAGGAATGACTTCAACCGACAACGACGAATCTGTTAAGAAGACACTGGTGGTAACAAGAGGTGTGAACAGGAAGATGGTGGGCAATAATCTGGAGACAGAAGAGAAAAGGACATCTCCCACTGAGTTGAGTGAACTCAAGATATGGGAATGTACCTCAAAAAGTTGACGTTTATGCTAGACAGAGCGTATTCAAAGGAAATGCGCATCCACGACGACAGAAGTCTTGGGGAAACATTAGTCAGATGTAGCGATAATCCTTATTATTTAGATAATATCGTGGATAAGCTATTTCTGAAATTGAGAGGATGGTTTACGGACGTTATACACTACGAAAAGTGATAACATATTTGACATAGAGAGTAAAGGAGAAATGCCCAGGGAAAATAACAATCCTCTTGTATGAGGAACCAACGAGGCTAGAAGACGACAACGAGATGTTGAGAATAATAAGTTTATACCGTGATACACCGTGCGGAGGACGTTTAGGGATGAGGAATACATTTATGAGATTAAGACAGAAATGCTTATGGAAAGGTATGTCCAGGATGATAAAGGGATACGTTTCACGATGTCAAAGGAATTACACTATGCAACAAAATTTTTGTCCAAGGGATGTGGATAACAGTTTCTGGTGCAATTAGGTGTCACAAACACGAAAAAAAATATTAAAGAATTTTTTTTTTTAATTTTAATTTTTCAAGTTTAAGCCTGATTGTGCCGTGTTATGCCTCAAATTAAAGGGAATTATGAGGGCTACATATGCTGCAAATATTACTTCTTTGGTTTAGTAACAGTCGTCAAAAATATGAGAAAAAAATGATTTTTTAAAAAAAAAACATCAAAAATAGAAAAAAAAACATCTAAAAAACTATTTTATCACATTTTTAAAAAGCCAGCATGCTAACGAAGAAAACACTGTCTATTTGAAAAAATCTATGGATAGATGTAAAAGTTATGAGCCACTTTGTAAATGTTAGGGAAATTCATATTTTTTCTTTCTTTTGTTTTTAAATGATGTTTTTGCTTATATTGAATTCGGCATATGTGAGAGAGTCATATAAGAGACATTGCACTTGCATTTTATTTTATGAGGATTGATGTCAGACATTATAAAATTATAGAGAGGACGAGATTTTATGGCCGTTCGTAACCCTCCATAAAACATGATATGCAATGTAAGAGCTATATTGGATGAGATGAGTCATACAACAATATTTGTGGTTTTTTATACCCTACACCACACTGTGGTACAGGGTATTATGAATTTGTGCATTTGTTTGTAACACCCAAACGGAGAAGAGATAGATCCATTGTTTATTATACCGATCGACTTGTAATCACTTTCTGAGTCGTTTTGGCTATGTCCGTCTGTCTGTAGATGTATTCTTGTAATCAAAGTACAGGTTGCAATTATGGCCCGACCTTGACGAAACTTTACACATATCTTTTTTTTGCCCAAGGACGATCCCTATTTAATTGGTTAAAATCGGTTCAGATTTGGATATAGCCCCCATATATATGTTAGCCCCGATTTGACATGTAAGCGCTGTAAAAACTTTATTTTATATCCGATCAGTATGAAATTCAGCAGAAAGAGGTCTCTTATTATATAAATGAACACTGTTAAATTTGGAAGAAATCGGTTCAGATTTAGATATAGCCCCCATATATACGTAATCGGGGGGATTTCACATGTAAGCGCCGTAAAAAATTTATTTTATAACCGATCAGTGTAAAATTCGGCAGAAAGAGGTTTCTTATTACATGAAGGAATACTGCCAAATTCGGAGAAAATCGGTTCAGATTTAGATATAGCCCCCATATATATGTTACCCCCGATTTAACATGTAAGCGCTGTAAAAAGTGTATTTTTCATCCGATCAGTACGAAATTCGGCAAAAAGAGGTTTCTTATTACATGAATTAATACTGCCAAATTTGAGGGAAATCGGTTGAGATTTAGATATAGCCCACATATATATGTTACCCCCGATTTCTTTTTACATGAATGAGTATTCAGGGAAAATCGGTTCAGATTTATATATAACCTCCATACATATGTTCCTCCTGATTTGGTATCAACGTAAAAGGCAAAGAACTTTTCAATGTGTAAATGATCCCGACAATTTCTGCTACATCTGCGGAAAATATGTAATTAAGAAAATCGATGTGAGTCTAGTAAAATACTAGAAGAAATATATGTGCAATATTTTGGTATACGAGTTGAAAATATGAACGAACCGTGGACACCTAGTATTTTGTGTAATTCGTGCCATGTAAATCTTACTCGATGGAGTAGTGGAAACATGTGGTAAGTACTTTACAATTAATGTATTACAATGTTTTGTGGAATAAAACGTTTTAATTTTAGACATCACTTGAAATTTGAAATGCCAATGATTTGGAGACAACCGTTCATTCACGATACGGACTGCTATTTTTGTCTGAGTAAACAGATTGGAGTAGGAAGCAACATTCGCTGGAATTACGCTGAAGTAAAATCTGTCACTTTGCCAGTTGCACATTCGGAAACAATACCAATTCCCAAGTGTCCAAGTATAGCTAACAGCCAAATTGCGGAAACATCAGCAAGTTCAACTGAGTACTCAACTCTGAGCGATTCAAGTTTGAGTCAGAAGTCATCGCTTTTAACACAGTTCAACTCAATGATCTAGTGAGAGATTTGGAACTGACCAAAGTTAAGGCAGAACTACTTGCATCTCGGGTGAAACAGTACAATATTTTGGTCCCAGATGTTAACATATCATATTATAGAGTCCGTGATATACCTTGCAAACAATTTTATACAACTGTGGATAACACATGCTTTTGCAAGGACATTCCCGGATTGTTCGAGGAACTTAATCAAACATACAATTCAAAAGAATGGCGGTTATTTGTTGACAGCAGTAAAGAAAGTTTGAAGGCAGTACTTTTGCACAACGGAAATCAGAAACAGTCGATTCCCTTTGCTCATGCCGTCAACACTAAGGAATCATACGAAACAATGGCTAAATTGATAAAATACATAAAATATGAACAACATGACTGGAAAATTTGTTGTGATTTAAAAGTAGTTGGGATGTTATGTGGAATGCATGGCGGATATACAAAATATTGCTGTTTTTATGCCTCTGGGATAGCCGAGCTCGCGAAGATCATTACAGAAGAAAGAAATGGCCACCAAGAATACACATTACATTGGGTGAAAACAAGATGAAGTGTTGAAAACAACACTTCATCTTTCATCAGTTTCCTTATTTTGATGGGCCTAAAATAAGGAAACTGATGAAAGATGTAAATTTCGAATCATATTTGACGTTGGGGAAATTGCAGCATGGATGTCGTGTAAGCTTGTAGTTTCAAATTTCCTTGGATCCAATAAAAGCCCGCAATATGAAACAACGATTAATGATTTGTTAAAAAATTATGAAAAAATTGGTAAGAAATATATTTATGTATATAACACATATGTATGTATTCTTCTAACTTATTTTTCGCTTTATTTATTCCAACAGGTGTAAATATGTCCCTCAAAATTCATTTCGTGCATTTTCATTTAAACTTTTTCCCCGACGTAAGCGACGAACATGGGGAAATGTTTCACCAAGAAATGAAGTCCATCGAGCGGCGTTGCCAAGGGCACTGGGATGAAAGAATAATGGGCGATTATATTTGGTTCCTCATTAGAGAAACCGATTCCGAAATCTACAAACGTCAACAAAGAACTCACAATTACTTCTAATGAAACTTGTACATGTAAATAAACTCAAATGCACATAATATAAATAAGAGTAACAAATAAAATCGCTTTTTAAACAGAAATTTCAAAAAAAAAGATTTTTTGAAATTCTCTTACCTCTACCACAAAGGCTACAATTTCTTCGCTAGGATGCAAACTTTTAAAAAATGGAATAAAATATTTTTTTTCGATTTTTTTCTATTTTTAATGTTTTTTTTCGTCCCAGGAAATTTTTATTTTTTATGAAAAAAATCTACTATTTCCAATTTGTTTAATGACTGTTACTAAACCACTGTTTTTAAGTGAAAGAGATATTTCCAACATTGGTAGCCCACAATAATAGCTTCAATTTAACGTATAAGTCGACCTGATCGGGCATATACTCCAAAAATTATAGTGCAAATACTAAGGGTACCTTCGACGATATTAGTATTTTTAATAAAAATTTTTTTAAAAAAAATTTATCCTTAAAAATATTATTGGTTTTGTTTTAAATATAACAGTATGCCACAATCTATACAAAAAAATAATTTTTAGGTCTAGGAAACAAAAAAATTTTTTTCTGTTGCGTAGTGTAAACAAATACGACATACGAAGGTGTGTCAGTTATGAATTGTAACGGTAAGTGAGAAGTACTGAAGAAAGAGTTGTAGGGGATTCCTGTAAGCCGAACACCAATGAAATCAAACAAACTCCCTTCGCCAACTGAGTACTGTTAAAATAACATGTCTTTACATGTAAATCTAGAATTAGAAGTATTTGTTTATGAAATTATGTTAAGTAACTATAAAACTTTTAGTATGTCATCAATCCATAGTTTTGTTTTTGACTATTGAGTTCGAGATCGTTGTTTTTGCTTTCTGTAATACAGAAAAACAATCCTTCTTTGAAAAAGAAGAATAAGAAATGTGTGAAATGTTTTAAGGGTGGTCAGGGATTTCGTTTCGGAAGCTACCAAGCAACCTCATCGGCACCTTGGATAAAATACTATGTCAATAATTGGCACAATATGAGAGCAGCTCAATATGCAATAATTGAGAAGTGCTTTCAAAGTCTCATATCTCCAAAACATTGCAGACAAAAAACTATAGTCATAAATTTTTATTAATAAGGTATCATTTGAAAAACGGAACTCGCTTACATTACAAATGTATGATTTAATCGATGTACTTTTCGTTGGTACATATAGAAATACAAGGGGCATCAAACTGTTTTGAAGTTTTTGAATTTTATATGCATTTTCGAACACTAGTTTGTAACTAAAAGCACATCCAAGGCTCTTTTGGAATTTATGATCCAATACATACATATAATTACACTTATTGAGAAATAACACGCATGTTTTTCCTGCTTTGTCCCGTATCGCGGGTACTGTCTGAAATATGTATGGGAAGTCATCTGTAATAGCTTCAATTAAATAAAACATATGACGATTTACGTCAAATAATAAACGGTTTTATTAGACTCTGGATTCAAGACCGCCATAAATTCCGTGCCTCGTAAAATAATTTATGAACGTAAACGGATCTGGCATGGCGAATTTTTGCCAAATGTATGTGCAAAATCTGAATCATGTCATTTTAAATACAAGTAAAAACGGATTAGGTTTGGTCATGCCGAATATACCCTCAACCATAGATCTCATTATATCAAATTTCAGCGCAATTCGTTGAAATTAGAGGTTTTTGTGGCGTTACAAAGTCAAATCTAGAGGAACCTTTGTATGGGGGCTATATCAAAACATGGACCTATGACTACCTTTGTTCGTGTAAAGGATTCCGAGGAGACTGTAGCGTGATTACAGGAGACGGACATGACTAACAAGAGAAGATTATATATACTTGATGGGGTCTCAGATCAATAGTTAGAGGTGTTACAAATGGATTGACAAAATGAATATAACCCCCATTTTATTGTGGAGGGTTTAAAAAATTATCTTTTTTCAACCTCAAAGTTTAAAACATAGTCCGTCCGTCTGTATATATACGAGTATATCCTTGTAACAAAGTGCAAGTCGTGATTATGGTTCGAATGTTATGAAATTTAGCACAGCCCGCTTTTTAGCCCAGTGACGATCCCTATTGAAATTGTTTCAGATTTATATATGCCCCCATATATATGTTACCCCCGATTTGATATGCAAGAGCAGTAGAACCTGTATTTTATATCCGATCCAAATTCGACAGAAAGAGGTTTCTTATTACATTAATTAATATTACCAAATTCGGGGAAAATCGGTTTAGATTTAGATATAGCCCACATATATACAGGGTGGCTGATATGTATTGCATCCAACTTCAGGTTGCTATCATTTCTAAACCGCTAGTCTGATAGCTGACAGATTTATTTCAGTGACAGTTCATTTTATTGTTTAAAAGCTTACAAAAGCATTTTGATCTTCAGATTCAGAAAAAAAGTTATTCGTGATGGAATTCAAGCGTGATAGTGTGATTGCTTTATATTAGGGTGGAAAAACACAAGTGGCTATCGTTAGAGCCCTCCAGCATTTAAATGTGAATAAATCTTTTGTTTCTCGTGCCATTGTTCGTTACCGTGATACTGGCAGTGTTGCATCGCGTCCAAAAAGTGGACGAAAAAAAAACGGTAACAACACCAGAAATGATCCGAAAAGTGAAGGCCAGATTTGATCGAAACCCACGCCGCACAGTGTATTATGAGCGGCAAAAACTCCCAATTTTCATTAGACCCAATCTGAACTTTTTTGATTCCAATCTGTAAAGAACATTCCAATTAACTAAACCTTTAAAGGTTTTACCGATATCTTGGCGAAATATCGCGGTACAAGCATTCGAAATTCATAAATGGTACAATGGTTCCAAAGTTTATCATTTAAGAGGGTATTTTGTAAGCCCACATCTCCGAAACTATGAAACGCATTGGAACTTCGCTTAAGTCATGCTATACAGAACCTTTTGAAGTGCTTTTTGCATTAAAAAATATATAATTGTGTTGTCTTTTTGCTATTTAATATGTGGTTTACTTGCAAGTTGCCAAAAATCAGGGTGTTTCATTTTCTCCAGGATAAAACTATACTTCCGAGGCCGACCGAGGTCTTGTCATTAACAAAAATTGATAAACTAGGGATTTAGTTAACCATTGCAAAAAGAAAATTCTGCCTATACCTACCTATATAGGGGCAAATGATAAATTGACTGCAAATATAACAAAAAGCTATATGCTAAGCTAAGCTAAGCATGTATAAAAGCAAGTTGGTCTTGAGCCGAGAGAGTATCTCAGTAAAAATCAACGATTGCAGACCGAATTAAACGGTCAACCGACATGAACAAGCTAAATATTCATATAAGCGAACATTTGTTTGCCAATCTATTATATATATGTACATGCCTCATTGTTTGTGTGTCCTTTCCACATATTCCTAAAAGTGTGCTTTAAAAATGACGTATTAATAATGAACACATTGCTAAATCATTGATGATTTTTTTCTGGATAGTTGGAATGATTGATTATTTAACACAAAAGTGTAAACTATTTCATCATGATTTTTTGCACATGTTGAGCTAATGTATTGCGCTTTAGTTATTTACTTTGTTCAATGTACTGATTTACATCGATCAAAAGATACAAAACGTTTTATAAAAAAATTTCCTGTAATTTCCAACATCGTATAAAATTGAAATTGATATATGGGCGTTGGGCGTGGCAATTGCAATTTTTATATAGTTGAGGACTCAAATATAATCTCTACTAGCGATTTGTAATAATAGTATAAGTGTTAAATTCAGAAAAATACTAAGATTTTTAATTTGAGGTTATGTGGAAAGTAGGCGTGTCAATGGGCGGATTTAAACAAAATATTGGTTTTTAGCTAATTAGGCGAAATGAGTGATATGTATAAAATTTCAAAGCCCTAGCTCAATTCCTTCTAATTTTTGCCGCGTCTTGTGTGAAAATATTCCACTGTGCGCCGCAGTGGTAGAAAAATTGCTCGTGAGCTGAACATATCGCGAGAACGGATACAACACATATTAAAAAATGAGCATGGACTAAAGCCATTGAAGTTCCAAAAAGTGCAAGAGCTCACCGATGCACAAAAAAAGTTAGACTGGAAAGAGCCAAGGAGTTGCTTCGCTTGCACGAAAGTGGCCAGTTACCGAATTTGGTTTTCTCCGATGAGAAGCCATTCCAAATTGAGCAGTTTGTGAACAAACAAAATGATCGGGTCTACTTGCCAAAGAGGTCAGCTGAAAATTTACACCTTCGATTGGCCACCAGAACTCAAGCGCCGCCGATGCTCCCCGCTCGCATTCATCGACCATGGGGACAAAATAAATGCCGAATATTATCGGGAAAGACAGTATTGAAGCCCTGGGCAGACACACATTTCGGCCGCAGACCATGGACATTCCAACAGGACTCAGCACCATCGCACTCAGCACGCGTCAACCAAGAATGACTTAAAAAGGAGGTTCCTCGCTTCATTTCTACCGCACAATGGCCACCAAGATCTCCGGATCTCAATCCGTTGGACTTTTGCGCCTGGAGCATTTTAGAGAGTAAGGTTCGCACTAAAAAATACCAAAGTATCGATCATCTCAAGATGGCGCTTCGCCAGAGCCACTTTCGTGCAGCGTGTAATGGCTTTGTCGGCCGTTTGAAGGCCATAATTCGTGTCAAAGGTGGCCAATCCGAACAAATCTAAACTGTTTCTAAAATTTTATGTTATTTCCGACATTTTTTGCATTTGAACAATAATATTTAAAAAAAAATTAAAAAAATATAGCGCTTTACTTTGTTGCATTACATATCAGCCACCCTGTATGTCCATGCCGGTATCAAAACGTTGTACTTTACTTCCGATCATTAAAAAAATGCAGAAAGAAGTTTCATAATTTAATCTCATTCCGATTTTTTAATCTATGAAAGAATACTGCGCATTTTAAGGTCATCGTTTCAGATCTAGTTTATTATGATCATCATCTTCAACTCATCCTTTGAATAAGACTTGACGAGGGGGATGAGCTAAGTAAGGAGTAACCGATTGACTTCAAATTTGGTATGTGGTAATATTTTTTCCTGTTTCCGGCTAAGTTCGAAGATGGGCCATATTGGTCCACTCCTTCTAGTACCAGTGTTAAAATTTAATGAAATATTGATTCTCTAATAACTTGTATACTACTTATTCGAATCTTTTAAAATTCCACACATAGTTTTATGTTTTTAGTCGCTATCACGAAGAGCAAAATGGGCGAATTTACCGCGCCCCTTTTGGTACCTTCCGCGCAAATGAACCATTGTGCAACAAAAGTTATTATCTTAAATTTGTACAGTGTAATATTTTTATATTGCCTACAGTCCAGTGAAAATTGGAGGTTATTGACACGCCTCTTTTGGTACACAAAAGCACCAAAAGCTAATTTTTTTTCGAAATTTTTTAAAAAAATATTTTACGAATATTTTTTTTTGCAAAAACCTTGGTAGAAAAATTGCTCCCTCCTCAAATTGTCACAGAATATTCGTCGCACTTTCACAAATCCAGAACAGTAAAAATTTTTTGGGAGACTCTATATTTGTAAACGAATAGTCTGACAAATCTCGTCTGTTTTTGCAAAACATTGCACAGTGGTGTGAATTCAAAAAGGGGAAATAATTCGACCGTTTCTTAACCAAAGAACCGATTGGACCAAACTTGGCATGGTAGATGAAGAGGTGTTTGGAAAGTTAAGTTTTATATTTGGGCCTATGTGAGACAGGGGCGGAGGTAGAGGGTTGGCCACATCGGGTGAAGAAAATGTTCAAGCGCGTTAACTCGTGTTTCCGATTTATAAAATTTCAGGTGGTCATAACTATTTGTACTATTGGGTATATCGAACCAATTTTTGTTTTCGTCATATAGGAAATTTGATTGCCCATCCGGCATGTTGATACGGATGAAATCGGTGCATGTTGTGCTCCGATATTTACAAAATACTAGCACACGTTAACGGAAAAAATGAAAAATTCAATTTTCAATTGCACATATCTCGGTAACTGTACGAGATAATGCTTAGAACACACACAAGAAACTTCGGTTCAGCCGTTCGAGAGCAATTACTAATTTCGTAAAACACAAAAACTATTTTTTTTAATTTTTTAAAAAAATTAAAATGCTCATTAAATTTTTTCCAAAAAGTTTTTAAAAAAAATGATAGCGAGATCTTATTTCAACTATTGTAACAGCTGATAAACATTTTAGCCAAAAATAAACTACATATTAAATATTCTGACCCTATACCAAAATAGGATGTTCTTCTTCTATTGTTTTACTTAACGGTCGTGGATTTTTTTCCCTATATCACACTGTGATACAGTATTATAAGTTTGTTTCATGGCACACGTTTTAAGTTTAGGTTAGGGTGGCAGCCGTATTTTTTTTATACAAGCTCACATGGACCAGTTTAGGTCCCTAGTGTTACCACGGGCTGAAATGCCCCTCAACGATACCAACCTGTTTGGTATACAAATTTATCGATAGTACGAATATCAGTACTGGAAAGATCTGTTAGGCTGCCTAAAAAGGCCGACCCCAGTATGTCCAGTAGTCGTTTACTCAGAGCGGGGCAGTCGCATAGCAAGGGCACAATGCTCTCCACTTCTTCCTCGTCTCCACAGCTTCTTCAGAAGTCATTAGAGTCAATACCAATCTTTTGGCGTGTTCACCGATCTAGCAGTGTCCCGTCAGAACTGATACTAACGTAGACAATCTTTGCCTCTCTAGTGCGAGGAGATATTTTGATCTTCTCAGGTCATTCCTTGGCCAGATTTGTCTAGCTACCCTGCAGGTGCCGGTTTCTGTCCATCTTTCGTTTGACTGCCTGATTGCCTCTTGCCTATGCACAAGCTTGCATGTGGATAGTGGCGCGCCAATATATGCAAATTCTTCGAGAATTTATAATGTCGTCCCTTTCCTAACAAGTTCATCGGCTTTGCAGTTCCCCGGGATATCCCAATGCCCAGGTACCCATACAAGGTGTATATTACACTGCTCAGCAATCTCGTTAAGAGATCTGCGGCAGTCGATGACTGTTTGTGAATTTAGGGATGTTGCCTCCAGGATGTTGCCTCCAGAGTTGGCAGCCTGGCTGTCCGAGTAAATGACAACACCAGTGTTGGTTACTATGTTGCGACTCAGCCACTTGGCTACTTCCCATGTTTCCATTATTTCGGCTAGATAGACACTGCATGTATCTGGTAGTCTGTGAGCTATATCCAAACTAAGCTCTGCACAGTGTACTCCGAAGCCAACCTTTTCATCAAGCTTCGAACCATCCGTGCAAAAGTGGAGATGGTTCCTATTACCTGGTATTCTTCCAACCCATTCATCTCTGGCGGGAATCATAGTAATGTAACTTCTCTCGACGGTATACACTTGGAATATAGTCCACTCGGTCGGTAACAATAGCACTACACTTTGATATCCCCATGTGACCGTAGTTCTTGTACCTCCACATTGGTTTCAACTTCTCTTGCCATAATATTTATCGGCAGTATATGGAGTAGAGCTTGTAGAGATTCGGTCGCTGTTCTATGAACCTTTGTTAGTAGGTTGGTGATGGTTAATTTTCAGTTGATTCTGTAGACTTCCCTTATTGTAAGCATGTTGGTTCACCGACTGGAGTTTTGTATCCAGGTTTTCCCTAATGAAATAATCTAAAAGTCTTTCCAGACCTTTCAATAGGAAGGAGGGTAGGCTAATTGGTCTGAAGTCTTTTGGCCTAGTGAGTGATATCCTCCCCACTTTAGGTATAAATACCACTGTGGTATTTCTCCATAGGATCGGGATGTATGAAAGCCTGATACAGCCTACATAAATTTTCTCCAGCCGTGGGATAATGTACTTTAACATTTTCTGCATTTCTGCTGGAGTGATGCCGTCTGGTCCAGGTGACTTGAAGGGCTCAAAGCTATTAATAGCCCAGCTTATTCTGGATCTCTCAGTCAACAAGCTAGCAACGCTCGCAGTCCACTAGCATTCTTGTTGGTCTTGTTGATCTTCGGGTTCTGTTGGTGAGTTCCCCGGGAAATGTGTGTCGAGCAGTATATTCAGCGACTGCTCGCTGTTTTGTGTCCAGTTATTTGCCTCATCCTGCAAGTAACCCACTCTACAAGGTGAAGTTGATAGTATTTTCCTCAGCCTTGCGACGCACAGTGGGAGGAAGCAAAAAAAAGGGCAATAATTCTGCCGTTTCCTAACCAGACAACCGATTGCGACCAAGCTTTGCATGGTTGTAGAAGAGGTATTAGAGAAGTTAAGTTTTGAGTTTAGGCCCCTGTGTTATACAGGGGCGCAGCTGCCGCGTGTAACTTTCGTCTTTTCCGTCCGATTCATAAAATTTTGTGTGTATTCTAATATCCGAGGTCTACAAAAGGTTATCTTGTATAGTTACCGAGATATCTGTATTTGAAAATTGAATTTTTTCCCCGACCCTGTGCTAGTATTTTGTAAATATCGAAGCAGAATATGCACCAATGTTATCCAATAGATTGGCAATAAAATGTCCTATATGATAACAAAAACAATTGGTTCGATATACCCAATAGGACAAAAGTTATGGCCACTTAATTTTTTTGGGAAAAATTATATGAAAGAAAACAGGTACAGGCATATCGTCCCTTCAATATAATAGCTTATAATACACTAAGCCTTTTGTGTTATAGGCTATTATTATATTGAGTTGATGATTCATGTTAGAAGCATATTTTATGTTTTAGTAATTAATTTACGTTTACGATACATGTTTCCATATGCGTAGCATAAGAAGCGAACTATAATGAACATGTTTTGAAATAAAAGTCAACAATGTTTGAGAATAAAATTTTTATTATCAATCTTAATTGGAACTAACTTAATTCAGTAAAGGGAGAAAAAATCCATGTCTAAAAGAAAAAGCAAATCCTTGAATTCTTCAGTATTGTCAAATGTCAGATCACTGTAACAAATCCATCTTATCCTTAGCTCTCCTAAGGGAAGAATATTAAACGCGATAATTACTTCTCCAATACTTCATGCACAGTAGGAGTCATATCCTTCCAAGGATACAATGTTATAAGCTGTTTTATGATATCAAGGCAGTATTTTCCAAACTTTTCTGGATTAATTTTATGTTTACTATTTATTGCCATTAAAATGATGTTGATCCTTCTCAATAATTCCATAACAATGCCAGTTATTTTTTATGTTATTTCATAATTCTTGAAGAAACGTCTTGCAGTATTGCCATCATTTGTATTTCCATATCCGGAAAGAGGTTTGTCGATATTTAACCCAGTCTGTGTCTTAAATTCTTCTTGAATTCTCTTCTTCGCGATATCTCTCGTTCTTTTCAATTCCCTGGTATCCACAGGCTTGTTTGCATTTTCTGATTTATTGTGATAATCTAAATCATATGCTATGTGCAGAAAATGTTCCGAAAAACGTATACGAGCATGTAATGGGGATATTCCGAATTTTAATGCGTCCTTATTAATTGTTATTTCCTTGGATATATTTGAAAACTGCGCTTTAGTTTCCCCACATAATGGACATCTCCAAGTAAATAGATGATGTTCCAGTTATCGCATTGCAAACTTTACCGTCGATCATGGTAAGATTTACAATAAATCCAATTGTAAAAGAAAAGTCCAATATTGCAATTGTTATGGGTTCCATGCATTTAATTTCCTTCTCAATACGATCTACAAGTTTCTGTGTGTTGAAAGCCGAAAGCTTTTCGATCCAGATGTTGAGTTTATCCAAACGTCATGAATACTGGTTGAAGGAGAATCCGTGTCTTCATTCTTCCTAATTCTCAGCGGGACTAAGGATGCCATGAAAATGCTTCTATAGTCTGGAACATTTTGGGCTGCTGAGGCTTGCTTATATTCCGATAGTGTTGATAAGCCATCGCATCCCCACTTACACATGAGTTGTAAGTCACACTTATCAATTTGTTTCAGCTGTTCTTTAGAAAGAGTAAAAATTATTCGTGCCGCAGTATTTTCCAGAAGGTTGGATTGTTCAATACTATCTGCGCAGTTAGAAACTTGTAGGGGTGATGGTATAACCGATTTCTTCTTCTCCTCTATAATGTCGTATGAGAGTAAAACGTTGACGCCTTTTTCTTTCAACGCCATTCTTAATATGATGTAGTTGTCCCTGCTGAGACCCAGTTGCAGCATAAGAGCAATTGCTTCCTCATCAGTAAACTCCGATTCAGATGATGGCGTTGGAATGCTCTCAACAATTCTCTTTAGACGTTTTGGTGACGCTTTTGGAAGCACATCGGCAATCCTAATAGCATCCTTTGGCCGTTTTTCCTGTTTTAACAATGCCTTAAAAGTATCCGAAACTTCATCAGTAGACATAACAGAAAGATTGTTTGACATACGTTTTCGCTTCGTCTTTATGGATAAGTCTTCGTAAGATTTGTGAGGAGCACCTACTGAAGATGTACACACTGAAAATTCTATATCACTGTCGAGCCAATCAGAATATTTAGAAAGAAATTTCAGATCTGATTTTGAAGATGACCATTTCACATTAAACATTTTAACAAATTTTTGAAGTTTGCAAATTTCTGTTTTCTTTATTTTGCAATTGTATGCTGTTTCGATAAATGTCACTAATTTACTGACTTTTTCCTCAAAAGGCTCTGATGGTATTTTAATCAAAATACTGTACAGTGTTGAGCGCTTTAATGATAACGCCATGTTTGACTGCTCATTCTTAATGATGTGGTATCTCGAAGTACCTTGTGGTTTTATTATAAATTATAAATAATAATAATACCTGATTTTTTGACATTCCTATTTCTACCTTGTATCTGGCATTTATGGAAATGTCAAGAAATCAACAATTTTGTATCATACAAATAATTTTGTTAACAGCTGTTATGAGGTAAAAAATTAGGGCTTTCCTTACAATGAGGATCAATAACGCAATAATGAATGAGTATTTTTTAGTTTCTCGGTATTAATATAACAACTAAAAAATATGTATATTCGAAAATGTTCTACAGGTAGTTTCCCTCATGATGAATATTTGGTATACTTTTCAAATAATTTGTTCTAGAATTTCAAAGTACATTTTCCGACCGAACTTCAAATGGCCATAACTTTTGTCTGAGTTGGTGTATCTTGGTGTATTTGGCGTATATTTGGATCTAATATTAACAAAATGCTAGGAGAAGATCGGGGAAATAGTCAAAAAATCAATTTTCAAATGCAGACAGAAATGTAATAGCGCCATAAAATATTTAAAAATCAACATATTTCAATGCAATATTTTGTAGTTTGTAGGTCTGGACGTCACAAATCGAGAGTAATTCGGAAATCATTATATTTCCAAAAGTCAATCCCGAAATTCCGAAAATAATTTTGAAAATCTCCAAAAAATTACTCCCAAGTATTTGACCTTTTTAGATATGGCAATATTCTTATCCAGGGATCGGGGCACGGTAAAAGGATGAATCTTCCTTTTCTTTGTAAATAGACATATTTCTGTTTTGTCTGGGTTGACATTTAATCCCCTTGGTTGTGCCCAGTTATGGCAATGTCGGCGCATCGAATGGCAGGTTGCACAGTTGCGTCCGATGTTGACAACTCTGGAGAGAAAAGATAGCATACGTTTTTATGGCACAGAATACAAGTCCTTGGACGAGTACCTGTGTTAGCGTAGAAAAGATTGTAGTTCATGTGGTTTAATCCAGTACCTTTGTTACTAGTAGTACATTCTGCAAAATTGGTGATATTAAAGGTAATTTGGTAATGTTATCGACCACTTCTTGAAAGGCGGTGTTGTTTTTTGTCGCTCCCTCTTTGCTTTGAGTTTTTGTGCCCCTCTTCATATCCTTATCACCACCTTTGCTGGGAACTTTCTGCAAAATTGATGATGTTATCGGGAATTTGGGGATGTTATCGACCACTTCCACCTCACTTTTTGGAATCTCACTCGCTTCTTTCTGTTCACCATTTTCGTTTGCCACTGCAGGCGGTACGTTCGTGTTTGGGCTCGATTTAACTGTCCTGCCAATGGGGGTTTTTCCAATCTTAAAGAAGATTTTCCAAAACCGAAAAATGCCATGCCTTTTATCTCCCTGGGATACGGGTCTATGCCAACCACCAGGAGAGAACCATCGGGATCATTTTTACTGTGGAAGACTTCCCCACTTTAAGGTTCGAATCTTGTTTGCCAATGACGCTTAGCATGCGCTCTGACAGTCGCTTACTTGCCCATCCTCTGACATAGAATGATGTTTTTATGAGTACAGGGATGTCGCTTTTCCTTACCAGTTTCAGCTTTGCGCCGTCCCAAGGTGAGAGGATGCTCTCCATTAGTTTTTCGAGGACATCGACACAGCATTGTGATGCCAGTTTCAGCATCAAAACGCCCCTCTCAAACGTGCAACTCATTACTTGGATTGTTGGTCCATCATTAGATTCCAGAATGTGGTCCAATACCTTTGTGTAGAATAAATCTTCGAAGATACTCTTTTGCTCTTCGTGAATTCTGCCAGACGCACTACTGCTATCAATTATGGCATAATGTAGTTCGTCCTGGATATGTTTTTTGGCTATTTGGGGATAAGATGGTGCTTCCTTACCCTTTTTTATAGAATGAGTGTTTTTGTGTGAGGCCCCTTCCTTTATGGATGGTTTGGTGGACTTGCTCACCTTCTCAACAACAGGATCAGCTTCACCTCCCACCATTAAATATGTTATACATTTTTTAACTAACTTCTCAAAAACTCAAAAATACGACATATACTTTTTTCCTAAAAAAATTACAAAAATTCGAATTTTTCGAAAATATAATTTCAAGTGGCCATAACTTTTGTCCTATTGGGTATATCGAACCAATTGTTTTTCCATCATATAGGAAATTTTATTGCCAATCTAGATATGCTTAAGTGGATAAAATTGGTGCATATTCTGCTTCGATATTTACAAAATACTTGCACAGGGTCGGGGAAAAAATTAAAAATTAAATTTTCAAATACAGATATATCGGTAACTATACAAGATAACTGTTAGGTAGACCTCGATTATTAGAATACACACAAAAAAAATTTTATTAATCGGACGGAAAAGACGAAAGTTATACGCGCTTAAACATTTTGTTCAACCGAGGTAGCCAAATTTGAGGCCCTGCAGCTCCGCCCCTATATACCACAGGGGCCCAAACTAATACCTCTCTAATACCTACAAACACGCCAAGTTCGGTTGTCTGGTTAAGAAATGGCAGAATTATTTCCCTTTTTTTTGGATTCCTCCCACATAAGGTATACAAAGAGCGTCTTTGCGCCTTTCTAAGCTCCTTCTTATAGATCTTGAGTTGCTCTTTATAGGCATCCCAAACATTAGCGACCCCAGTAGATTTAGGCTTGTTGAATGGCTTTTTGCAGGTCTTTTTTATAGCCTTTATGATGAGCGTCCGTGTCTGCGCCAATAATCAGCTCGACCTCGTCAGACGTTGCTTCTTCTACTACTTCCCTGAATAGAGCAGTCGGTACTACAGGCTAGTAACTGGAGACCACCCAATATATGCGATTACCGATCCCAGCAAAAAAAGAGCATCCAAAGAAGCAATAAAAATCCCCAACTTATGATCCGGAAGTTGTTCTAATTTGGATTTTCACCAATGAATTTAACAAGGGGTTGTCGCGCCGGGGAAGTACTTCTTTGTCACCACTTTTGCACAACTCTTTTAAAGCACTGTAGAATTTGCTTTTTTGGTGTTGTATTTATTTGATGAATGTATGTCGTTCTTATTAACATCTTTGGGTCCAGAGATTTCATATTTTAAAGGAGTACAAATGTTGAAATGGGGAAGGGAACGTATAAATAATATACTATTGCCCAAAGAGATCAACGGTCATATATATGTATGTATGTTTAGGATATTTGAAGATGTCTGTAATCTGTATGGTGTAGATGGCTCTTGAAAAGTGTGACCCCATAGTGTAATTAACATTCTCACAAAAAAAAAGTTTTCCGTAGCCTCGGTTCAGAGAGTAGTAAAAGTACCACAGTGTGGTACAGTATGTATGGTATGGTATATTTAATTACCATAAATTCTTTTAATATTATTTAATTATAACCTACACCACACTGTGGTACAATTTATTATGATTTTATGCATTTGTTTCCAACACCAAAAATGAGAAGAGATATATAGAACCATCGTTTATTATACGATCGACTTTGAATCACTTTCTGAACCGATTTAGCTATGTCAGTTTGTGCATGCATTCTTGTAATCTATGTGCAGGTCACAAATATAGTCCGATCTCAAAGAAATTTTGTACATATCTTTATTTTGGGACAAGACAATTCGTATTGAAATTGAAAGACAATCCGTATTTCTTTCGTCTACGGCGAACGATCAAAAATCTCTCAACTATTTGAATATCAGTTTAGAACCAGATACCGTAATATATATGAATGTACCTTCGATTTAGCTTATACCCTCTATAGAAGATATAATTTCCTTTCGATGTTCATGAAATTTGGTAAAGAGTGTCTTATTTTCACAGTTAATATCTGTGTGAACAATATCGGTTCAAATTTACATACATATAGCCCCACATACTCGCATGGATGTGTACCTTCCGATTTAGCATCTAAGCTCCATAGAAGTCATATTTTAGTCAAATGTACTATATTTTGCACAAAGAATGTTTTAATCCGAGAATAAACGGTCACTAGCAAGGTTGGAAAAATGTGTTTTCATGTTCTACATCAGAGCATTATTAAATTTGGCAGAGATTAGTTTATAGAATCACGAATACCGCGAAATTTGATAAAAAATGGATACGCTTCAGATAAAGGCCAAATTTAAATACAGACCCATATAGAATTTTGCATCTAAAATAGGTGTCAAACACGATTTACAAAAATAAAAACAGCAACAAGAGAACAACTACAAAGGTTAAATAGATGAATACAGTAAATTCTGTCCAATACATTGTGAGTTACGCCTTTTGTTCTTTATCAAAAACGTTATGTTACGTCTTTTTTTCTTGAATAAAATCGTGATTTTTTGACGAAAAACGAATTTTCATTTTTTGAGGGTTACGCTCTTGGGCATTTCTGGTGACGCTATATTAACATTTTTGGAAAGTATAAAGTGTTGTTAATAAATTCAGTTTTTATCGCAATCCAATGTACTACAATTCCAAAATTTAACATATTTCGAAGAAAATCAGCATACTTTGAAATGACTTTATGTTATTTTAATCGGCTATGAAAAAGTCGACTTGTAGGTCCGATTTATCGACCTAGTCGACTGAAACGAAATTTAATTGATGAAAAAGTCGACTAGCTTCCAGAACCATTCACTAATTCTGATATAGCCGCCATATAAATATATATTTCTTCCCTTTAGCACAATAGACGCAGTATTTTACATATATATCATAGCCCTCATACATACATATGTTCCTTCCAATTTGGACTTTTATCACTTCACAAGATTCATTTTACATCCAATCGTTTTAAAATTATGCATTCTTGGGTTAATAATTTATATTCCGAAATTACATTTTGGTTAGTTATTTAGAAGAACTTCGTTAAATGGCAAAAAAAGGTTCATACTTATGAATTGGAAGTACTTATAATGTTATTCTTTTGGAAGTACTTCTTTTATTTTTTGCTGGGGATCTTCAGACCAGCAGATGTTTGGTCTTTACCACTTAAATTAGCCAGGAGAAAGATACTTAGATCTTTCCTGGCCAAAATTCAGGTTCTTGGAGTGCCTTCACGGTTGGCCACAAGCAGTTTAAAGTTGGGTGTCCTGATACCGCACACTCTTCCCCCACTGCGTAGGGCTCCTGTATCAGGACAATGTCTACTGCACCTGTGGACAGGCGCAGCAATAGAATTCTTACCGTTATTGGTAATTGACAGATTAACATCCACCCCCACAAGGGTGTTATCGAACTCTACGTTGTTCGTTGAGTACAGGTCGCAATTTCACTCTGATACTGCTGAAATTTTGCAGTAGGAGTCTTTCGCACCAGGAAAGAACCCTATTGAAATTGGTTAAAATCGGTTCTGATTTAGATGTAGCACCCATATATGTGTTTCGTTCGATTTATCGTTTTGCAATTCAGCATGGTAGAGTTTCTTGATCCATGGATCAAAATTGCCGAATTTGAAGAAAATCGGTTCAGATTTAGATATAGCTCCCATATACGAGTATCTGTTCGGCAGGCTTGCCAGTTTTATACCCTCACTTTTCTGTGACGAGGGTATACATATATCATTTGCTACGGGCCAAAAGTGTAACACATCGAAAGAGTCATCTAAGGCCCCAAGTATGTTCGGCGGAAATCCGTTTTTGGTCAGTTTAAGTTATTTGAGCAATGTCTGTCTGTCTGCTGGCTGGTGCGCACGATAACTCTCGAAAGGAGTAACCGATTGACTTCAAATTTGGTATGTGGTAATATTTTTTCCTATCTTTTGATACCTCCTGTGCAAATGAGCTATTGTGCACCAAAAGCTAACAGCTTATAACTTTTATATCAGTGGATAAAAATACTTTAAATTTTGTTGTATATTGGCCTGCACCTTTTGGTACCTCCCACACAAATGGACTATTTTGCACCAAAAGTTATGAGCTTATAACTTTAATACCTATGCATACAAATAATTTAAATTGTTACTGTGTAATGTTTTTATAGTACCTGCAGTCTGTCGAAAAATAGGCGTTATTACCACGCCCCTTTTGGTACCTCCCACACAAACGTATCATTTTGTACAAAAACTTAACAGCTTATATAGTAAATACCAATGCATATAAATACTTAACATTTTTAAGCAGTGTAAAGTTTTTAAAGTTGCACAGTCCTGTTTAAATGGTAGTGATCACCACACCCGCTTTGGTACCTCCCATACAAAAAGAGCCAATACACACTAACTTAAATGTAATACAGGGTTTTCCAACAAGAGGTGTTATTTTGAATCACCCGGTATTTCGGTAGCAGTCACTTTTGAAGCTTTTATTCTTTGACATTTGACAAGTAGAAACCACGCCATTACTAACAATGGAATGATACACGATTCAACAACGCATTGAAATTATTATATTCAAAAAATCGAAAATCATCTTGACTGATGAGGACCATATTCACTTCGGTGGCTACGTCAACAAGCAAAATTGTCGCCTCTGGAGCTCGGAAAACCCAAGAGTTATTGTTGAGAAGACTCTCCTTCCTCAACGTGTGAGTGTTTGGTGCGGTTTATGGTCCGGCGGGGTCATTGGACCTTACTTTTTCGAAAATGAGGTTGGACCAACAGTTACGGTGAATGGATTGCGCTATCGATTCAGGACCTTAAAGATAGAATTCGTGAGGCTATCGAGGACATAGGGCAGCCACTTTGCGATTTGGTTATGGAAAATTTCATGAAAAGGATATTGTCCTGTAAGCGTGGTCGTGGTGGCTATTTGGCTGATGTTGTTTTTCATTATTAACGGCATACCTTCCTCTTTATTATGAAATAAACATCCGATCATTTATCTCAAAAAATTGCATTTTTCTTTGAATACCAAAATAACACCTCTTGTTGGAAAACCCTTTACTAGAACATTATACTAGAATTGCATTATAAGAATCTACGTAATCGATTCTATAACTGGTAAAAATTTGGTGGAATTACTTCCACAAAGTGGGTCAAAAGATAAATTGAAAAATAGTGTATATATTTAGTATTTTGCTTTGATGCCATTTATATAGAATTAACACACTTTTAGACTAACAGCATATCATCTGGCTGTAGCATGATTATTTCACCACATATTAAAATGACAAGAAATTGAAAACATCGTTTCTCATCTAAAATATACATATTTATCTTCCAAGAAGTCTAATTTCACAAAAAACTTAAATTAAGATTTTCTCGAAACTACAAAAAAATTGTACACTATTCTTTTATTGAGGGGCGATATACCATTGTATATTTACATTACTCACAAAGTGAGGGTATAACTTAGTTGGTTTAACCGAATGAAATTGCTTACTTGTTTTTACTGCCGAATACTGTAATTCTTTATCCAATAAATCCCCAAAAAAAATTCTAATCCCCAAAAAAAGCACAAGAAAATATTTTAACTCATGAAAATTCAATGTACTTTGTACTAAAATTTATTTTGTTTATTTATTATATCAAATATATCTGATTCAAAATATTCCATCTCATCTACATCATCTAAATTTTTGTACATGTGTTTGGTATTAAAAGTTTGATTATTTCTGATAATGGACTAAGTAATTGGCAACCTACTGAATTATTTTAAAAATACGTCAAATTGTTAATACTAGCGATACCAGTTCTTAAAAATGGAGTTGGACCAGCAGATTCCTGATGCAAGTAAACTTTACTCCAACATGAGCTTAAGTTGTTCGTAATGTCGTCTCCGAAGAATTCTTCCCATTTTATAAACCGCATTTTGTTTCCACTGAGATTTATAAATATCTATAGAAATACATATTTGCAATTACTATAGGTTGTCTATAGTGCCCGACCGAAGTCGGATTTTAAGGCCGAAACCGAAGCCGTAGCCGAACTTCGGCTAAATTTACAACCTTCGGCCGAAGCCGTAGCCGAATGTTTTATATTTGTTAAAGAATTGTTTACTTTGCACCAAAAAATTGTGTTTTTAATCAGTTTATATCTACTGCTACGTTATTTGCTTAGCACATAAAATTAAAAACCTTAATGTTATAATGACAAAGAAAGTATTTTTTCTGCATTAAGACCTTGTTTACTATTTCGATAATTTGAATACAGCTGCCCAGCAATTGCTCTCTAGCACACTATTGCTCTCTAGTCACTATTTCCAAATGTTTGAAACATCTCGAGTTACAGTATTCAAAAATGTTAATGATTCTTGGACTGACCATTCATTATTATCTATTCGTACTATTTTTACAATGCTTTCACTAGTTGGAGAGCTTTTAGGTGAGGAACTGAGTCATGTTTTTCTTTGTCGTTCTTCCTTTGGTGTCCTTCGTTCCTTTGGTGTCCTTTCTCAAATTATTTTTGTAGTATTATTTACTTTTGTACACTTCTATGAAGATTTCCATAATAGAATTTTCTTTAAAAAGTCATATAATTCTATTTTTTTGTACTTTTTGAACAAAAAATCGGCCTTCGGCCAACTTCGGCTGATTTTGTGGCCGAATGCCGAATATTGGCCGAATGTCGAGTTTTGGCCGTAGCCGTAGCCGAAGCCGAACATTCGGTCGGGCTCTAGTTGTCTATTTAAGGCGTACTCTAACTTTTGACACAATTTTTACGGACTTAGTTTGTAAAAGAAAGATTTAACAGACATGTAATAACAAGAAATGGCAATCCCCGCCAAATTCCCGGATCACCAATCCTAAAAATATAACCCATTTCCAAAGCAAAATCCCCAAATAGGGGATAAATCCAATTAACTGGCAGCGCTGATGTTTTGTCCGATTTGGCCCTTTAGCCTTATAGAAGCTGTATTTGTCATCAAATTATTTTGAATTTAGCATGGTAGAATTTCTTGATCCACGGACTAAAATTGCCGAATTTGAACGGTTCAGATATAGTTCCCATATTGTACTGTATTGTTTCGTTCTAAAGTTTAATGCATTTATTTGTCAAAAGAGTTTCTTTCGTTGACTTTTAAAATAATATTATCATCAGCGTAAAAATGTTATCATAAATTCAGCCAACAACCGCAACCATTGACTTTTGCACACTCTCGTGGTGTCAAAACGAGCTAAATCAAAAAATATTGTTATTATTTATCTTAATTTGGATGTTAATATATCGTCATCAGAAACGAAAAAGGGCCTATCATCATGTTTGAAAATTTTACAGGAAAAGCCAAAAACTAAATAAAATTAAAAGTGTTGCCTTTAGAAAAACGTGGTTTTCAGGATAATATCTAAACATAATGATGCATATACAAAATCACACAAACATGATTTATAACTTGTTTGTGAAAATTGCGTGAAATAGGATTTTTTAACTATGAAAAAAAAATAATTTGTTGTTAGGCCCTTGAGAATTTCGTTAATAAATTCGCCATTTTTAATATTACGCCGCTAAAACTTTGTCAGGATGTGTATTTTGATGCAGGGTACCGAAATCCATCAAAAACTGAGTTTCAATTTTTCTTGTTGTTACGCCCTTTTTCGTTTCTGATGACGATATGTATTATGAGTACCAATTTTACCATTATTTGAGCCAATACATTATTATCGATTTTAGTCAATGGGACAGAGTTGAAGTATACATTGGATATTTTGTTGTTATCTTACTAGAGTGGTGCAGGATATCATATAGTCGGCACCACCCGTCTTTAGCCTTTCCTTACTGGTTTTAAATGCATATTTTCGGCAGATATAGCAAAAATTGTTAGGATTATTTACACATTGAAAAGTTCTCATACATAATTTTTTTTACAAAATCGACTTATCACTTTACGGAGTTGAATTACGAATGAAATAAATTTCATTCATGGATGCGACTTCAAATTAAATTAGGTACGTAGATTACAGTAACTGTGTCTGATATATATATTACTTCTAACGTAGAAACCTATCTATACTTGCAAATACGACAGGAATTCCATGGAATTCCATTAATGCTTAAAAAGGAATAATTGAACAAAAATCTCATCAAAAAATAAAAAAACACAAATATTGTTGATTGTCTTTCTACCTCTTGTGATCTCATTCACCGTACATATAGTTTCATACGAACGATCATAAAATCTATATATGAAACACGTTTTTTTAATTCCCCTTACTTCATTTATCCAACGATTTTTTTTTTCAAATAAGTTTTGTGTTTTTTCGTTAGATTTCTAGCTTTTAGATTAAAAAAATGTTTGTTTCTACAAAAAAATTATTTTTTTTGGTTAAATGGCATCAATAATATTTTTCGATAACTGCTCTAGTTTCTCATACATAAAAAAAACACGGAAAAAATCAATCTATTTTTTCGATAACTATCTTGCACAGTGGTTCAGAATCAAAATCCATCGGCCAACTTTAGTTCTAGTAAACATTCTTGGTTATGTAAAAAACTAAAATTAGACAAGGACACAAGGATTATTTTCTGATATTAACATTGAAAATTGGGCAATAAGGTACATTTTAGAAATTGGGCCAAAGTTGGCTACTTTTCTTATGTTGGGTATTTAAACGAAAAGTAAAATTTCTATTTTTTGTTTTTTAACATGCTTTCATATTTGCACATAGTGTCGAACTGTTTCTCATAAACTTTAAAAGCTTTTGCACTCAATTTTTTTATTAGAAATTGTGAATTGTTAGCTTTATTATGGCGGCAAAAATGTATTTCTGCAAAATATAGTTTGTTTGCAATGAATATTTTAAAAAATGCCCTTTTTGTAAAATTTTTGACTTTGGACCAACATTACTTTTTTCCTGCTAAAAAGTTGAGCAAATGTCAAACTAAATTGTATGCCAATCGGAGTTCATTTGCCACTACTATGCCCAAAAACCCGCTAATAATACCTAATTTTGCAGAAAAATCGCATTACTGCAGGAAAATTGCAATTCATTCAGGAGAAATCATTGACAATGTTTTACTGTTAGTAGAATATCGAATAAATTCACCTTAGTAACCCTCAAGTTCGGGAACATTTGTTGTATTTTTTAATTCTAAAGGTTTTCCATTTGTTAAATTTTTTAATTCTAGGGTTTTTACCTATGTTTTCATTTTTACATAGTATTTAATCCTTTTAACGTGTTCAATCAAATTTCCAAAAAATAGGGTTTCCATAATACTGGAAGTAATATAAATCCATGCAAATTTAGTTTTATTTTCATTATTCAGCCAAACATGTAATCGTTCGGTCAAAAAGAATTGGTGGAAGCATATACGAAGAACTAGGAAATATCCAATATTTTAAATATAATTAAAAATAGAATTAATAATAAAAATAATATAACATAATATACATGATTTTTTCACAACTGAATCAAGAGATAAAATTAAGGTAAAAGTCGAAAGCTTTGCTACTTATTTAAAAACCAGATACAAGTCTTGTAATTGTTCTAAAGAAATGTTTTATCAACGTTCCAAACAGGAGTTAGAAGGCGAATTACTGAGTGAATATGAAGCGGAGGACATAAATAAAAGCAACGCAAATTTTGGAAGACCATCAAAATTATATGAAGGAATGAGCGAGCGATGAAGCGACGAAAACTAAGGAGATTATTGAAGTAGCCGAAAAACATCGAAGAGTCGTTTATACACAAACTCAAATCAGGAAGGAAGTATAGAAAGGCACAACTCATAGAAAAAATAATTACAGCCTCTCCATCAAGAACAACAAGGATTCTAAATAGCGTGCCTACACCGAAAGAGGAAAAGAAATGACCACCACAAGAAGCACTTGCATTATTTCTGGACTTAAAGCTAACCAAATAACAGGTGGCGCAAAAGTAATCCTCCTATCAGAAAATGCTATAAATTTTGCGATTGGCCCCTAATGCCTAATGTTGACATTTGTGTAGTAAACACATGCGAAATACACGTTAATAAACAATGTTACGCTACACTGCTCCAGAACGCGGAATATTGCTGACTATTTATTTGACCAATAATCGGTCGGTGACTTTGGCACAAAAAACATCGAAAGGTTACTTTTGCGCCACCTTGTATATTCTCAATATTTTCAACTAAGGCTGCGTACAATGCAAAAAAAATCTGATCTAAATCTGACATATCACGATATTCTTTCCGCAAAAAAGGACTGTTATCCATCAAATGATGGAATTACCCTAACCGGAATTTCGGCATGCGTGGAACTTTTCAGGGCATCTCTTGTACAGATCTTTTCAGGGCATCTCTTGTACATTTGAGATTGAAGAAACAGTAACAAGATTCAGAGCCATCAACCAGCAATCACAAACAGTAGACATTTGGGTAAATATAACTCCGGCATGAACGAAATTCTGCAGGCCAATAAAATTTAAATTAAAAAAGGAGACAAAGAAAACAATTAAAGAGGAAGTTGCTGCAGAAAGAGCAGATCAAATCTCTACAATCGACAACAATTGTGATTTACGATCAAACAATAACTAACGCAAGAATTTGTTTTATGAAACACATATTAAAAATAAGCTATGATATGAAATTTGGACCATCAGGATCTGTGAGGAAAATATAGAGAAACGGAAATCACTAAAAGAACATGTCCAAGATGAATTTCGTAAACTTAGATTAATCTAGATCAGCCAAAACAAATTCATGGTAATATCAATGATGGTAATACAGCAAAGAGGTTTTTCTTAAACCCAGAAATAGCCGCACAAATAACAGGTGTTGATCAAAAATTTATCTTAAGATTCAAAGTAATCCTAGATGTGATTATTTGCAATAAAGAAATAAATGCTGAAAAATTTGGAAAACATGCAAAGGAAACGGCTGAATTTTATGTATCGATATTCCCAAGGAAATATATGATAAGAATATAATAGGTTAGGTTAGGTTGAGAAGAGGAGGCAAATTGCTCCGCCTCATGTCCTTGGACATACGCATAAGCCATCATTCGGTCTGCTGTGCGCTCAAATAGTTTGTTTTATGGACTAGTCCTGAGAAAGTTGTTTTAGGAACTCTGTACTATCGACATATTCCTGAATGGTTTTCCAGTCTAGGCCCCCAAAGTTTGGTCAAGTCTGCTAATGAGTCATTTCCCAAGAAACGGGATCTATTGTTTGCGAACGCTGGGCACTGGCGGAGGAAGTGCTCCAATGTTTCGTCATCATCCCCGCATGCCCTACAGACGCTGCTGTCCACAACTCTTATTGTATACATATGTGCAAGTAAGCCTGTGTGTCCTATAAGGATTTCCATGATCTTACTGGTCTCTATTTTGCTAAATTTCAGCAATTTTTGTTTCCCCAATGTTTTCACTATTCCAAAGCGTGATATGGGCCTTATTCGCCTATGTTTTCTGTTCAGAACGCGTAACTGTGAAAGGTTTTGCATTTCTAGGTTTTGTTGTTTGCAAGATCCTGGCTTATGATGCCAAGGCCTTTGCTTTCTCATTTCCTCTCACTCCGTGATGACCAGCCACCCATATGATGCATATTGTGCCGTATTCAGAGTAAGCGTTAATCGCCATTTAACAATTCAAAACTGTCCTTGATTTAAATGTTCTAGACGTTATTGCCTTGATAGCCATTTGGCTATCTGTAATAATATTTATATTTGTTGTTATTGCGTTAGCGCTAAGCCAGCGCACACACTTTGTAATTGCTCAGACTTCCGCCTGTCAGACCGTGTTATGGTCTGGTAGGCGGAATAAAAGTCCCAGCCACACATTTCCCCTAGATTCGAACCATCTGTATAAGAGCAAGTTCCAGAGGGAGGACTCGATGCTGATCAGTCGTAGTGAACGGACGTGTTTAGCACAGAGCGGATAGTTAAAATCTATTACGCAGCCCCTATTACGCAATCGCAAAAAAAATCTGTACAAAGTCTGGAAGGCCTACATAGTAGTACATATAATACAGACAAAAAAATTAATAAATTCGTTGACGGGGATGCCTTCGTGTTCCGATGGAGCGGTGTTCCCCAATCGTCCTACTGTTCGTCCGTTAATCTTGGCCAAAGCCGACCACACCAAACATGGTGAAAATTTCCCACAACAGGTGGTACGGTGAGGGGAAAACGTCATGTCCGACCGTCAACACGGATGCACAATGAGCAACGGATAGCGCTCAGAGTTTTGACGAAGTTGGAGGCTGTTGAGGTTTCGGCTCTTACCGAAAAACAAAAAGTGCCACTTACCTTGGCTAAAGCGTCATAGATGCTTCTAAGGCCAATCAGCCGGCTGAAAGAGCCACAAATTCAGCTGTGTTAACGGCTAATAAAGTCAAAAGAATCAGATCACCTGATGAACCCCTGTCTTCGAAAAAGGCAAGAGGCCCTAATGTCACCATCAACAGGACACTCACCAAGCCCTTCAATGAATTGGCGAAGGAGAGTCTAGTGATGGCTGTTATAGACAGAAGTAGTGAGGATGGATTCATCCTCAAGGACAAATGGAGCCATGTGCAATCTGCCATTATGGCTCATTACCTCGATGTCCGAAGAGAAATGCCGGGCAAACCACCAGTCTGCAACGATGCAGGCTGGCATCAGGGGAGAGTAAAGCTCTTATATTTCGGTGATGCCAGATCAGTAGATCTGTATAAGGCTGCTCTGAGTCCAACGGGTGCCCAGTTGGATGTTGTCGAAAAAACAACATCCCTAGTCACCCTAGAGCCATCACCTGGGTTACAGAAGAGCCCTCCAACCCGGCTGACATATTAGAAATAATAAAAGATTCCAATCCTGGAGTGCCCGCCCATAATTGGAGAATCTGCAAGGTGGGTGAGGCGGATGGTAAAAAGCGGCAGGTCAATTTGATCCTTTACGCTGAATCCACCTCCCATATACAACGTGCAAGTGCAACCCTACAATTTGGCTTCGAGACTATAGTCTTGAAGGTATACAAGCAGGATATAGCTCCCACTGCGGAAGGTAAGTCGTCCACCGTGGTTGATACACGGCTTTCTGGAAGTGCGGAGGTACCCACGCCCATTAATTCTGGTGACTCCAACTCTAACAGAAGATCTGTAACGTCCTTCTCTGAGGGCGAAAGCTCTACTTCTGGCACAGAGGGGCTGAGGGGAGTCTCCGGACTCTTTGACGCATCTGGCGGGGACACGCTTCTCGATGATACGGACGAAGAGTTCGATAACACCCTTATCGGGGTGGATGTTAATCTGTCAATTACCAATGATGTTAAGAATTCTACAGATTAACCTCCCTCACGCTAAAGCAGCCTCAGCGGCTCTATTGCTGCGCCTGTCCACAGGTGCAGTAGACATCGTCCTGATACAGGAGCCCTACGCAGTGGGAGGAAGGGTGTGCAGTATCAGGACACCCAAATTTAAACTGCTTGTAGCCAACTGTGAAGGCACTCCAAGAACCTGCATTTTGGCCAGGAAAGATCTAAGTATCTTTCTCCTGGCTAATTTAAGTGGTAAAGACCAAACATCTGCTAGCCTGGAGATCGGTAATCGCATATATTGGGTGGTCTCCTGCTCTGCTCTATTCAGGGAAGTAGTAGAAGAAGCAACGCCTGACGAGGTCGAGCTGATTATTGGCGCAGACACGAACGCTCATCATACTATCTGGGGTAGTAGGGATATAAACAGTAGGGGCGATTCGCTTCTTGACTTTATTCTAACTACCAACCTAAGTATTTGTAACATAGGTAATAAACCGACCTTTACAATTAAAGACAGACAAGAAGTACTAGACGTAACGTTTGCTACTGACCGGCTGTCAGACAAAATTATTGTGTGGAATGTACTGGACGACCACTCATTCTCATGTCACCATTATATTGAGTTTAAACTCGCTGAAAAAGCGCCTGAATCTGCCGTCCACAGAAATGTAAGAAAGACAAAGTGGCACCTGTATGAGAAGAATTTCAAGAAAGTCCTCAACTGCAAACTTATGTTCGAACAGAATGACAAAGCCGGTCTGGATAATCTGGTCGAGCATATCACCACATCATTCAATAGTTCCCTTGAAGAAGCCTGTCCAAAAACAAGGTACAAGGGTAAAACTAAACCCCAATGGTGGACTTCTGAGCTAACGGCTATGAAAAAGACCTGCAACAAGCTATTCAACAAGGCTAAATGTACTGGGGTCGCTAATGTTTGGGATGCCTATAAAGGGCAACTAAAGATCTATAAGAATGAGCTTAGAAAGGCGCAAAGACTCTCTTGATATACCTTCTGTGGCGAAGTGGAAAAGGTCTCCGACGTCGCAAGGCTGAGGAAAATACTATCAGCTTCACCCTGTACAGTGGGTTACTTGCAGGATGAGGCAAATAATTGGACCCAACACAGCGAGCAGTCGCTCAATGTACTGCTCGACACACATTTCCCGGAGAACTCTCTAACAGAACCAGAGGATCAGCAGGACCAACAAGAGTGCGAGTGTACTGATAGCGTCGCTAGCTAGTTGACTGAGAAATCCAGAATAAGCTGGGCTATTAATAGCTTTGAGCCCTTCAAGTCACCTGGACAAGACGGCATCACTCCAGCAGAAATGCAGAAAATGTTGAAGTACATTATCCCCTGGCTGAAGAAAATGTATGTAGCCTGTATCAGGCTTCCATACATCCCGAATCGATGGAGGGATACCAAAGTGGAATTCACACCTAAAGCGGGGAAGATATCATACACTAGGCCAAAAAACTTCAGACCAATTAGCCTATCCTCCTTCCTATTGAAATGTCTGGAAAATCTTTTAGATTATTTCATTAGGTAAAACCTGGATACAAAACTCCTGTCGGTGATCCAACATGCTTACAATAAGGGGAAGTCTACAGAATCAGCCCTGCACGAATTTGTGAGCACTATCGAATCGTCCCTGCATTTCCAGGAATTCACCATGGTGGCATTTTTTGACATAGAAGGGGCTTTAAACAACATTCACTCAGATGCAGTAATTGCGCACTGTCACATCTAAAAGTTTACTCTAGTTTGATTAGACTATTTCAAAGTCTGCTCAACAGAAGACGCATAACAGCATGTCTTGGGTCCACAACTCTAACAAGGTTTGTAAACAGAGGGACCCCACAAGGAGGAGTACTGTCTCCACTAATTTGGAACCTAGCGGTGAATGAAATCCTGCTAGATCTAGAACGATGTGGCTGCAAGGTCGTGGCATATGCGGACGGCGTGGCAAACTCAGTGAGCGGCAAATTCGAAAACGTCCTCCGAGACATTCTACAGGTGGCTCTGAACAAATTGGCTAGATGGGCCAGAAGCAGCGGTTTGGGCGTAAACCCAAACAAGACGGAATTGGTTCTCTTTACTAGAATGAATAAAGTCCCACATGTGGACCCTCTACTCGGATAAATGGAGCAGATCTACTCTTTTCTGAAAGTGCAAAATTTTTAGGAATAATTCTAGATAGAAAACTGTTATGTAGACTTAGCGTATTGGAACGTGTAAGGAAGGCCAACGTCGCCTTATATTCCTGCAAAAAGGCTGTAGGGTCGCGGTGGGGCCTCTCCTAAAATCGTCCACTGGATATATATAGCAGTAGTTCGTCCTATACTGCTTTACGGCATTGTGGTATGGTGGGCGGCAACTGACAAACTAACCATCACTAACAAAGGTTCAGAGAACAGCCAGCCTGAGCATAAGCGGAGCCTTAAGGACTACAGCGACCGAGTCTCTACAAGCCCTACTCCATATACTGCCGATTAATAATGTACCGAGAGAAGTTGCAACCAAAGAGGCAATAAGATTAAACTGCCTATCAATGTGGAGGTACAAAAACTACGGTCACATGAGGATATTAAAGTGTAGTGCTATGGTAACCGACCGAGTGGACTATATACCAACTGTGTATGTACACCATCGAGAGAAATTACATCATTATGATTTCCGCCAGAGATGAATGTGATGGAAGAAAACCAGGTAATAGAAACCATCTCCACTTTTACACGGATGGTTCGAAGCTTGATGAAAAGGTTGGCTTCGGAGTACACTGTGCAGAGCTTAGTTTGGATATAGCTCACAGACTACCAGATACCTGCAGTGTCTATCAAGCCGAAATAATGGCAATATGGGAAGTAGCCAAGTGGCTGAGTCGCAACATAGTAACCAACACTGGCGTTGTCATTTACTCGGACAGCCAGGCTGCCATCAATTCTCTGGAGGCAACATCCTTAAATTCACAAACAGCCCTCGACTGCCGCAGATATCTTAACGAGATGGCTGAACAATTTAATATACGTACACCTCATATGGGTGCCTGGGCATAGGGATATCACGGGGAACTGCAAAGCCGATGAACTTGCTAGGAAAGGGACGACATTACAAATTCTCGAAGAATTTGCATATATTGGTGCGCCACTATCCACGTGCAAGCTTTGGTTTAGGCAAGAGGCAATCAGGCAGTCCAACGAAGGATGGACAGAAATCGGCACCTGCAGAGTAGCTAGACAAATCTGGCCAAGGTATGACCTGAGTAGATCAAAATATCTCCTCGCACTAGAGAGGCAAAGATTGTCTACGTTAGTATCAGTTCTGACGGGACGCTGCTAGATCGGTGAACACGCCAAAAGATTGGGTATTGACTCTGATGACTTCTACAGAAGCTGTGGAGATGAGGAAGAAGTGGAGAGCATTGAGTACTTGCTATGCGACTGCCCCGCTCTGAGTAAACGACAACTGGACATACTGGGGTCGGCTTTTCTAGGCAGCCTAACAGATCTTTCCAGTAGCGATATTCGTACTATCGACAAATTTGTATATCAAACAGGTTGGTTTCGATGAGGGGCATTTCAGCCCGTGGTAACACTAATGACCTAAACTGGTCTATGTGAGCTTGTATAAAAAAAAACGGCTGCCACCCTAACCTAAACCTAAGTTCCAGAGGGTATCTGCTCTAGTGTTCCATCAATCCAAGATTGTCTGTTTGATATCAGGTTTCACACTCAACACCTATTGATGTTGCAGGTATTCAGTCGGATACTGATGCTTTCTGAGTTAAATTCCCTACCATTACCTCAATTATTTTTCGAGGATATGACCTGTGATCGCTTTCGATCCATTAGCCCATCACTTTAAGTCTGACTGCCGTGAGGGCAGCTTCATATCTAATCTGTATCTCTATTAGTTTGACATTTAAAATTGTCTCCAATGCCCTATTAGATGTGGTCCTCATTGCTCCGGTTACGCTGAGACAACACATTCATTGGACCTTTTGTAATATGTTTATGTTGTACTTCTTTTCAATCGATGTCCACCATACTACTGATACCTAGGTTAGAACGGGTCTGATTACGCTTTTGTAGAGCCAGTGTGTCGTCTTTGGATTAAGGTCCCATTGTGAGCATATTGCTCTTCTACATAGTGACCAGCATCTGTGAGTTTTGGTTGCTTGTTCTTTTATGTGGTATTGCAATTTAGTTTCCTGTCAAAGTTTACTCCTAAGTATTTGACCTTGTTGGATACTGAAATTGTTTTGTCTAGGAAATGTAGGTCAACCTATTTGTTTGTTAACTGTTTGTTCGACTTTTCTCACTAGGCGTTTTAGTGCAATAAATAACATAAATATTTATCGTCCTTTTTCTTTTGTGTCGTCATTTTTTTTTCGCTGCTGTCGGTCGGTGTAAGAGAGCTTACAACGAACAAACGGTAGTTGGAATCAGTTGTCAGTAATTAAATTCTCCTCCCCCGTGATTGTGTTTAAAGATAAAGTTAAATAGTTATAAAAAGTGTTTGTTTTTATTGACAGAAAAAAAACACCACAGTGAAGCGACCCACCATTAATTTAAGCGATAAACACTTATTTAAACAATAAACCCTGAAATACATTGTTAAATAGAAAATACACAAATTACACTATGCACCAAAAAAATTGTTTGTGTCTCAGACCTCAAAATTATTTTTTTTGTATAGATTGTGGCATACTGTTATATAAAATGAAAACCAAAAATTTTTTATGGTTAAATTTTTTTTAAAAAATTTTTTATTAAAAATACTATTATCTTCGAAGGTACCCTTAGTACGAGTATTTACACTATAACTTTTGGAGTATATGCCCGATCAGGTCGACTTATACGTTAAATTTAAGCTATTAATGTGGGCTAACAATGTTGGAAATCCATGGTATAATCATAAGGTAGTCTACAACAATCAGCTGTGTACAATTTTTTTCTCGAGGGTGTTTTTGGTTGTCAAGTAAGAGTCAAATACATCATTGACATTTGCTATGTTTACGTTTTGTTTGTTTGAAATTAAAAAAATCAGATTTGAAAATATAAAAAAACACATCTAACAAATTAATTAAAAATACAGCTTTTTCTATATAAATAATTGCGAAATAAAAAGAAAATGCGAAAGTGCCGGTTATGCAGTAAGGTGGTTGGTGCATCAAAGGCTCCATTTTTTGTGGTACCGACCGACAAGCGGAGGCTCAAGTGGGTGTCAATTTGTGGAATGTATTTTGAGTGGGGACCGAATATGCGGTGACCACTTCCTTATGGGTCACAAGAAGTTTTCAAAAATTAGACTTTAACTTCAATAATTATATGAATAAAATTTAATAATATCAAAAAATGTTAATATGAATAAAATGCAATGATTCAAAAAAAAAAAATGCAACGATGATTTGTTCTATTCGACCACTATGGTCTTCTTCTATACTAGAGTCGACCACTGTGGTAGAGTCGACCACTGTCGTCTTCCTCCATACTAGAGTCGGCTGCTGTGGTCTTCCTCTATACTAGAGTCGGCCACTGTGGTCTTCCTAAACAGGAGTCGGCCCCTGTGGTCTTCCTCTATAGTAGAGTCGGCCACAACCCCTCTTCCTCCACACTAGCCGACCTGAGAGGTTTTCCTCTATACCAGAGTCGACCAAACTGGTGTGCAATGAAATATACCATCCATATACAAAACATTTTCAAAGTAAGAAAACTCGTCAATAATTTCTTTTTATTGAACTTTCAGTTGATTTTATTCATTTTCAATAATAATCTACCAAATTCAAGTATAATTGTGATAATTCAAAACTTAAAATAAATAAACAATGAATTACAGATATTAATAATTCCCCGGTTTTGACTGTAAAAAAAATAGAGGAAAATAATTTGTCAAACTGAAATGAAATAAATATGTAACTTAAATTAAAAAAATGCTTTAGTTATCTCTTATTTTACCTCAGTACTTAACGATTATTTTACTGCAAAAGACATGGCATTGAACCCATTACATTTTGAAAAGTCTTGATTGGAATATTCTTCAAGCACCTTTAATTATTGTCCACTGGCCAATCCTGATGTTTCTCAAAATTTTTTTTTCGTGTCGTTTAGAAAGATGCGGTACTTTTCGGGTATCTTTTGATTTTAAATCGTTTTTAATTAACATTTTTATTATTGCAGAGGTGTCAAATTTAATTTCGAACTCTTTCTTAGGACATAAGATGTAACGAAGTGACCCTTTCTTACATTTCTCAAACTTTTTATTTGTTTAATTTTTCAAAATTATTTTTTTTGGTTTTAGATATTTTGTTATACGTTACAACATTTTCCATTATTTCCTTTGAACATCCTTTAACACCTCTGCAATAACAAAAATGTAAATGAAACACGATTTAAAAGCGAAAGGTACCCAAAAAGTGCAGTATATTTCTAAACGACACGAAAAAGAAGGTTGAAATTCGAATAGTAACATCAGGATTCGTTGTGGACAATAATTGAATTGCCTGAAGAACATTCCAATCAAGACTTTTTGTTCACAGCCAAAACCAGGGAATTTTTATATTTGTAGTTCTTTGTGTTATTTTATGTTTTAAATGATAACATTTTTTGGTGGTTTTTCTTTATTTGAAAATGTTTTGTATATGGATGTCTCTATTTCATTGCACACCACTGTTGCACGTGCATATGTTACGTTCTTAGCACAATTTTCAATAAATATTTACAGCATTTTCGAATTCTTCCAATTTTATTATTGTGCCAAAAATGAGTGATGTAGTTTTGACACTTCTATTCAATTTGTCATCTATATTTTGACAACCAGAAACATTCGAGGCATGAACAGAGTTGATACTTTGTTGTTGTTCGGCAACTACGACTACCTTCTAATTGTATCATGTGGAAATCTCTTTCACTTAGAAACAGTGGTTTAGTAACAGTCATTAAACAAATTGGAAAAAGTAGATTTTATTAAAAAAAACCTGGGACGAAAAAAACATAAAAAATTATTGCATCCTATCGAAGAAAATAATGCCTATTTGAAAAAATCTATGGATAAATGTAGAAATTATAGCCCTTTTGGAAGAGGTAAGAGAATTTCAAAAAAAAAAATGTTTTTTAATATCTGATTAAATAACGATTTTATTTGTTACTTTTATTTATATTATGTACATTTGAGTTTATTTACATGTACACGTTTCATTAGAAGTAATTGTGAGTTCTTTGTTGACGTTTGTAGATTTCGGAATCGGTTTCACTAATGGGGAACCAAACATAATCTCCCATCATTCTTTCATCGAAGTGCCCTTGGTAACGCCGCTCGATGGACTTCATTTCTTGGTGAAACCTTTCGCCATGTTCGTCCGTTACGTCGCCAAGATTCTCGGGGGAAAAATTTAAGTGAGAATGCAAGAAATTAATTTTTAGGGACATATTTACACCTGTTGGAATACATAAAACGACAAATAAGTTAGAAGTACACATATGTGTTATACGGGCAAATCCCAGAAACAGCCCCCAACCAAGGATGATAAATTTGATACTTTAGTACTTTTTTGGTACTTTTCAGATCCTCAAAGTACCGTGATACTCTCGCGACACATTTGATACGTTTTTAAATTTATATATGTAAGTCGTACACATGCTCTTTCGACATGGATGACATAGCTACGCAACGCCAAAAAATATGTTTGGCTCTTGTATTACAACAAAATTCAGTTTCTTTTTATTGTGTATGAAATCGCGCCTTTCCAGTTTCAAAAGTGTACAAATTTGCGAATTGTCAAATTTCGTTAAAAATTAACGAAACTAAAAACCTATAAGAAAAGATTAAAGGAACGTAGGTTGTAAAACGTGGCATCTACACCAAAAACTCAAATTCGTCTGGAACCATCATATATAATCGTATATCAAAACGTGAAGCAATTCTAACAAGGAGCGATACTGGATAAAATACAATGTAAAGTTTATTCTATATTAAAACATGAATTACCTTTTTTACAGATGAATTTATGCAATATGAAACATCTTACATCATAATCGGCTAAAAATTCGTTCTCTGGAGAGTCAAGAATTCTAATCGGAAGGTACCTCATATATGTAGAGTCTAAATCAAAACATGGACCGATTGTATCAATTTCCGTAAATATCGATTTATATTTGCGTGCTATCAAGAAATTGATTACTGAATCTTACTAATTTGTATCTCAATATTTCAAGAAGAATTTAAACAAATTTTAAAATTGGTTCTTTTTGCCCCCAACCAACAAATTTTAAAATTAATCCAACTTTAGTTTGGTTAATGGAATATATGACTAGATGTTAAAAAACATTTGTGGGTGTCCTTTAGTACAAAAAGTATTAAAAAATGGTTCCTCATATCATATCTCTTATTTTTATTAGAAAAAGTAACTTTTTTAAGGTGTTTTTATCATTATTTGTAGTGCTAGCATAGATAACCCATAACATTCATTCATAAACGTATATGCATTCATAAATACATATCGAAACTACCTTTTTGCACTTAGCATAGTTTAGAATGGAGGTATCGATTTATAAATGTTTTACAAAATGTTATTATAAATAATGTAATTTGATTGTTAAAATAAACATAATTTCTTCTACAAAAAGTTAAACTGGAAAAATGTAGCGTGCGTCACATAGAGTTCACGGCATTTGATAAAAAACTGCAACAATTTTTTGCTACAAATAATTTTTTTTAAAATTCTCTTATATTCATCTTTCTTATAGGTATTTAATTTTGTGTGCTTTATTATGCAAAATTTGCTAAAAATTACGAAAACATACCTTAACCTTCAAAGCTAGTTCCATTTTTTGTAGCGTGCGTCACAATAATTTGTGATCAATTTTATCGCAACTTATACCTGTTACAAAAAATATTTTTATGGCATTCGAAAGAACACTCATATCCCACTAAACACTATGTATAAGTTGAAAGTATCTCTTTTGAAAGACCAAAAAATTGTTATATTTTAATCCGAAAACGTCGAATGTAGCGTTCGTCACGCAGGATAAATAAAGAAAAATATATTTCTTACCAATTTTTTCATAATTTTTTAACAAATCATTAATCATTGTTTCATATTGCGAGCTTTTATTGGATCCAAGGAAATTTGAAACTACAAACTTAAACGACCTCCATGCTGCAATTTCATCCGACGTCAAATATGTTTCGAAATTTGCATCTTTCATCAGTTACCTTAATTTAGGCCCATCAAAAACGCCTTCTCCGATTTTTTGAAAAGAAAGACTTTTAAATAAACTTTTTAAATACGAGAGTAAATTGCCATCCCAGCAAAAAATAAAAGAAGTACTTCCAAAAGAATAACATTATAAGTACTTCCAAATCATAAGTATAAACATTTTTTCGGCATTGAATGAAGTTCTTCTAAATAACGAACCAAAATGCAATTTCGGAATATAAATTATTAACCCAAGAATACATAATTTCAAAACGATTGGATGTAAAATAAAGCTTCTGAAGTGATAAAAGTCCAGGTCGGAAGGAACATATATATGAGAGCTATGAAATATATGTAAAAAAGTCGACTTTCGACTTTTTCGTCAACCAAATTTCGTTTCAGTCCACTAGGTCGATTAATCGGACCTAAAAGTAGACTTTTTCATAGTCTATTTAAATAACATAAAGTCATTTCAAAGTATGTTGATTTTCTTCGAAATATGTTAAATTGTGGAATTGTAGTACATTGGATTGCGATAAAAACTGAATGTATTAATAACACTTATACTTTCCACAAATGTTGATATATCGTCACCAGAAATGACCAAGAGCGTAACCCTCAAAAATAAAAAATCGTTTTTCGTCCAAAAATCACGATTTTATTGAAGAAAAAAAGACGTAACATCAACTGCTCGTTTTTGATAAAGCACAAAAGGCGTAACCCACATTGTATTAAACAGAACGTACTGTATTCAATCGGTTCAGAAAGTGATTCTAAGTCGATCGGTATAATAAATGATGGTTCTATATATCTCTTCTCATTTTAGGTGTTAGAAACAAATGCATAAAATTATAATAAATTGTACCACAGTGCCAAACTGTGGTACTTCACTACTCTCTGAACCGGGGCTACGGAAAATACATAGCGCCGCACAAATGTGCTATGTATTACAGTGTAAAATAAAAATCCTTTCTTATTACTGGTGGATGAAACGGGTAAAAAGATGGAACCTATAGAGGATACCGTAGGGCTCTTGATGAAAACTCATTTTCCGACTGGTAATGCTGGACCAACAGAGGAACAGTTACAGAATGAAAATGTATTGCATCAAGTACCTATTACGGATATAACAGATGGTATGGTTAAAGAAGCGATAAAAAGTTTCTCTCCCTTTAAGGCTGCGGGACCGGATGGAATATTTCCAGCACTTCTGCAGAATGAGGTGGATCTGGTATCAACTCATCTGGCTGGAGTGTTCACTGCATGCCTAACCCCAAAAAACTGGCAGGAATCAATGGTGGTCTTCATACCAAAGCCTGGCAAGGCGAGTTACACGACCCCAAAGGCGACCCATTAGCCTTACTTCTTTCCTGTTAAATACAATGGAGCGAATAATTGATGACATGGTCAAAGGTAAAATAGCGGATGACAGGCTAAAATTCAAACAACACGCCTATGTCAAAGGAAGATCAGTGGAAACAGCTCTGCATGAGGTAGTGCACCACATAGAAGAGTCCTTCAGTAAAGAAATGTATACACTTGCTGTTTGCATAGACATTGAGGGCGCATTTAACAATGTACAGACCGATACACTTATCCAGTCCTTAGACGAGTTTAGGGTTGACCAGGCGCTGAAAACCTGGATCAACAATATGCTAAGGAATAGGTGGATTATTTGTGGGTCATATGACGTAAAAATTAGAGACAAGGTAAATCGTGGTATACCTCAGGGGGGCATTTTATCGCCTCTTCTATGGGTTACGACGATACACAGTCTCCTAAAAGCCCTCACCAATGAAGGACTTAAACCAGTCTGTTATGCAGACGACGTTGTAATACTTCTAAGGGGCTTTCATCCAAATCTATTATGCAGAAGAGCTGAAGAGGCACCTAACATAGCATATAACTGGGCACAACCAAGGGGATTAAATGTTAACCCAGACAAAACAGAAATATGTCTATTTAAAAGGAAAACGAAGATCCCACGTTTTATCCCGCCTCGATTCCTGAATAAGACAATTGCTATAACTAAAAAGGTAAAATACTTGGGAGTAATCTTGGATCAGAAACTTTACTGGAAAGATCATCTTGAAGAAAGAGTTACAAAGGCACACAGATGTTGGTCGTTGTGCAGAAGAGCTGTAGGTTTAAAATGGGGACTACGTCCAAATATGACTCACTGGCTTTACATGAGCGTGATTAGACCAATAATCACCTACGCCTCGGTAGTGTGGTGGACATCAATGGACAAGAAGTGCAACGTAATACCTTTGCAAAAAATTCAACGTATGTGCTGTCTAGGCATAAGCGGGGCATTTAGCGGGACAACAAAAGCGTTGGAGACTATACTGCACATCCAACCAATAGACATCCGTATAAAGTATGAGGCAGCCCTCACAGCAAGACGTCTACAAGTGATGGGTGAATGGATAAATCGAGACCACAAATCGTACCATCAGAAGATTTTAGAATATCTAGTTGGTCACATTCAAACGCCAGAAATCTCGGACCGCATTCCTGAAGTGCGGTTTACTGCTACCTGTGATACGTTTGTGCCAGACAGACGCTCCTGGGAAAATGGAACGTTGGCCCATGTGCCAGTGGGAACCAGCTGCTACACGGATGGGTCCAAGCGAGGAGGAAGGACGGGTCTGGGACTTTTTATTGATGAACCAGAAGTCGAACTTCACTTCCGCCTCCCTGACCATAACACGGTATTTCAAGCAGAAGTTCGAGCAATGACGGAGTGTGTGAACTGGCTCAGTAACACGACAAAGCCTAAATATGCCAACATCTTCACAGATAGCCAAATGGCTATTAAGGCAATAACATCGGAAAGGGTCAAATCCAGAACTGTGTTGGACTGTAAAAGAACGATAAATGATTACTCAGCCCATGGTCAATTGCGTATTTGCTGGGTACCAGGACACAACGGAGTGATTGGAAATGAACGGGCAAACAACTTGGCTTCAAAGGGCAGAGAACTTCGAGTAATAAACTTGGAAAATTGGAAACCTTTCGAAGCCACGAAAAATGAGTTGAAGCACTGGGCAGTGATGGCTCATAAAACTGTGTGGAATAGCGCAACAGTAGGAGCAACTGCAAAGATACTGTGGGGTGACCCAAATGAAAAGAAAACAAGAAGTCTTCTGAAACTAAACAAGATCGATATTAGTAAGATGATGAGTGTTCTAACGGGACACTCAAGCTTACAAGCACATCTTCATCGCATAGGACTAGCAGGAAACGACGCATGCAGGGCATGCAGAGAAAACATCGAAACGATGGAACATTTTCTGTGTCACTGCCCGGCTTTCACACATGCAAGATCCCAACATTTCGGGTCCCACATATTACCAGACTTGACTCATCTCAGAGAATATGACTGGAAGATACTGAGAAAATTCGTGTCTAGTACCGATTTTCTGTAACTCTTGAGGTATAAAAAGATCATAAATAAGGAGCGCACAACAGGCCGAACCACTGGCTTAAGTGTATGTCCATGGACATGAGACGTTTAAACGTCTCCTCTCTTCAACCTATTAGTGGGAATGTTGATCATTTGCGAAAAAGTTACAAATGACCCCACAGTGTACTATGGCGTCATTCGGTCACACTTTTCAAGAGCCACCATACAGATTACAAACATCTTCAAGTGTCCTAAACATACATACATATATATGATCGTTGTAGTGATAGTATATTATTTATACGTTCCCTTCCCTATGTCAACATTTGTATTCCTTTAAAATAAGAGATCTCTGGACCCAAAGATGTTAATAAGAACGACATGCATTCATCAAATAAATACAACACCAAAAAAGCAAATCTTACAGTACTTTAAAAGGAGTTGTGCAAAAGTGGTGACAAAGAAGTACTTCCCGGCGCGACAACCCCTTGTTAAATTCATAGGTGAAAATCCAAATTAGAACAACTTCCGGATTATAAGTTTGGGATTTCTATTGCTTCTTTGGATGCTCTTTTTTTGCTGGGATCTTTCTTTAAGGCTTTTACAAAATTTTTAAAGAGCCCCAGCTTAATATCCATTGTTGGCAAAATAATGTTTTCTTTTTGGACGAGAGGTGTGTATATTATTGGTCATTTCTTTATTCTGTAATGACCTTCGCGAGCACGGCTATCCCAGAGGCATAAAAAAAGCAATATTTTGTATATCCGCCTTGCATTCCACATAACATCCCAACTACTTTTAAATCGCAACAAATTTTCCAGTCATGTTGTTCATATTTAATGTATTTTATCAATTTAGCCATTGTTTCGTATGATTCCTTAGTGTTGACAGCATGGTAAATGGGAATCGACGCTTTCTGATTTCCGTTGTGCAAAAGTACTGCTTTCAAACTTTCTTTACTTCTTTGTCAACAATGTCAACAAATAACCGTCATTCCTTTGAATTGTATGTTTGATTAAGTTCCTCGAACAATCCGGGAATGTCCTTGCAAAAGCATATGTTATCCACAGTTGTATAAAATTGTTTGTAAGGTATATCACGGACTCTATAATATGATACGTTAACACCTGTGGCCAAAATATTGTACTGTTTCATCCGAGATGCAAGTAGTTCTGCCTTATCTTTGGTCAGTTCAAAATCTCTCACTAGATCATTGAGTTGAAACTGAGTTAAAAGCGATGACTTCTGACTCAAATTTGAATCGTTCAGAGTTGAGTACTCAGTTGAACTTGATGATGTTTCCGTAATTAGGCTGTTAGCTATACTTGGACACTTGGGAATTGGTATTGTGCAACTGGCAAAGTGACCGATTTTACTTCATCGTAATTCCAGCGAATGCTCCTTCCTACTCCAATCTGTTTACTTATGGTGTTTTCTTTTGTGCCAAGAAATGCTACATTTTTTTATGCATTTCGCCCCAAAAATGCCTTTTTGTCTTCGATTGTAAAATAAATGCTGCACTGTGAAAGGGTTTCGTTTTCTTTTGTGAAAGATGTCGCACTTGCATGGGGCAAAAATGCAACATTTCAGCCTGTATTTAATCGAAGGGGTGGACTCTGCCCTACAAAACAGATGTTTTTTCGGCGTCGAGCGAATAGCCTAAATACACGCGTGTGTCCGTGCGTGCTTTTTTATAATGAAGTTTGGTGAGATGCTTTATTTAGGCGGCGCCGTGGAGTATTCTTTGTTTTTAGTTTATTTTTATATATGTTTCACCCGATTTGACATGCAAGCGCCGTAGAAACCACATTTTACATCCGATCTTTGTGAAATTCGGCAGAGAGAGTTTTATTATTACGTCAATGAACACTACCAAATTCGGAGAAAATCCGATCAGATTTAGATATAGCCCCCATATATATGTTTCACCCGATTTGGCATGTAAGCGCTGTAGGAACTGTATTTTAAATCAGATCAGTACGAAATTTGGCAGAGAGAGTTCTCTTATTATATGAATAAACACTGCCAAATTCGGGAAAAATCGGTTCAGATTTAGATATAGCCAGCATATATATGTTTCACCCGATTTAACATTTAAGCGCTGTAGAAATCGTGTTTTATATCCGATCAGTACGAAATTTAACAGAGAGAGTTATCTTATTACATGAATAAACACTGCCAAATTCGGGGAAAATCGTTTCAGATTTAGATATAGCCACCATATATATGTTTCACCCGATTTAACATTTAAGCCCTGTAGAAATCGTGTTTTATATCCGATCAGTACGAAATTTAACAGAGAGAGTTCTCTTATTACATGAATAAACAGTGCCAAATTCGGGGAAAATCGGTTCAGATTTAGATATAGCCACCATATATATGTTTCACCCGATTTAACATTTAAGCGCTGTAGAAATCGTGTTTTATATCCGATCAGTACGAAATTTAACAGAGAGAGTTCTCTTATTACATGAACAAACACTGCCAAATTCGGGGAAAATCGGTTCAGATTTAGATATAGCCACCATATATATGTTTCACCCGATTTAACATTTAAGCGCTGTAAAAATCGTGTTTTATATCCGACCCGTACGAAATTTAACAGAGAGAGTTTTCTTATTGCATGTATGAACACTGCCAAATTCGGGGAAAATCGGTTCAGATTTAGATATAGCCCCCATATATATGTTTCACCCGATTTAATATTTAGGCGCTGTAGAAATCATGTTTTATATCCGATCAGTACGAAATTTAACAGAGATAGTTTTCTTATTACATTTATGAACACTGCCAAATTCGGGAAAAATCGGTTCAGATTTTAACATAGTTCCAATATATATGTTACACCCGATTTGACATGTAAGCGCTGTAGAAACCTTGTTTTATATCCGATCAGTACGAAAATCGACAGAGAGAGTTTGCTTGTTACATGTATGAACACTGCCAAATTCTTATCGCAATGCCCATTTTCGCATTGGTAGGTAGGTGTAGGGTATTATATAGTCGGCCCCGCCCGACTTTCTGTCTTCCTTACTGGTTTATTACATATTTTGCGCAGATGTAGCAGAAATTGTCGGGATCATTTACATATTGAAAAGGTCTTTGCCTTTTACTCATACTTCGAAATATAGCTTTATAATACTTTTCAGAAAATCGACTTATCTCTTTAAGGCGCTGAATTACACTAATTTATTAATAAGAAATTGCATTCATAAATTCCGGGTTTAAGGTACATTTCAAAACTGCCGCGTACTACTTTGTATTGCGTACATATAAGTTTACTACCTGTATATACGACTGGGATGTCCATGCCCATAAAAGGCGTAACTGAATGGAAACTTCATAAATAAAAAACCACAAATATTGTTGAATGACCCTCTACATTAGCGGATCTCAACCAATATAGCTCTCACATTGCATATAATGTTTTGTGGTAGGATACGAACGGCCATAAAACCGTACTCTCTATAATTTTATAATGTCTGACATCAATCCTCATAAAATAAAATGCAAGTGTAATGTCTCTTATATGACTCTCTCTCATATGGCGAATTCAATATAAGCAAAAACATAATTTAAAAACGGAAAAATATGACACAAGATTTTTTTGAATTTCCCTAACATTTACAAAATGGCTCATAACTATCCATATTTTTTTTCAAGTGTTTTCTTCGTTAGTATTCTGGCTTTCTAATAAAATCATTTTTTCGACCTTTTTCTATTTTTTTGGTTTTTTTTTGTACCAGGAAAAAGTGTTTTTTTTTTTTAAATAATTTTTCCTTATAATTTTGACGACTATAACAAAGATTCTACGTGAAAGTGAAATTTGCAGCATATGTAGCCCTCATAATTCACTTTAATTAATTATGATCCAAATTACACCAAAAACTGTTATTCACATCTCTTGGACAAAATTGTTGTTGCATAGTGTTACATACCTAAGAAAACATAGAAATTAATAACATTGCAATACACTGTTCACATTTTCGTACCTGTACATAAACTTAGCTTACTCAAAAAAACCAATCAAATTATTGAAAAATAATACTGAAAATTAAATTTTGAAATCTAATTATATTGCGTTTTTTGTTCAAAAGTCAAAAAGGCAAGGTTGGCCAATAAACATTTTGGTCCTATGCGAACCGGATCTAAAAGAGTGTTATTTAAATTGTTAAAAACGAAATCTTAGAAAAAGTGTGTTTAGTGAGTGAAAAGTGAAAAAAGGCAAACAAGGCAAATAAACCGACAAAGTGAAATTTCAAGAATTATCATTACATTTTGAGAAATTTAAAGATAATTTTTGAAATTCCCGGTGTGCTAAACACATCAATATCGATTCGGTAGAAAACATAATATAATATTACCTAACAAAGAACTTTGAGAAAAGAAAGAAACAAAAAAGAGACCCGACACAAAAAACAACAAGACACAACACCAAGGGGCCCAACAACAAGATCCAGCATCAATAAGACCCAACAACAACAAGAAGCCCAGGAAGGTGAAGAAAAGAAGCCCAACAACAAGATCCAGCATCAATAAGACCCAACAACAACAAGAAGCCCAGGAAGTTGAAGAAAATAAGCCCAACAATATCCATAGAAAAAAAACAGAGGATCAAAGTGAGTACCCTAGAATTGTTAAAAGAAGCGTGTATATGGGGTGCCAAAAACCATTTTTGCAACTTTGCCATATTGCTATATGAAGAAGATTTTGGCGCGTCTGACCCTATATACGACGCTTGCGTTTTGTCCTTTTACATGAATACATAAGTGCAGTTAACTTGCACTTAAATACATAGAAACTCGATATACATATATACATAAGTGTAGTTAACTTGCACTTAAATACATAGCACCTCGCTATTCATACCCGGTCATATACATACTTAGATTACATAACCTAGGTTTAGGTTAGGGTGGCAGCCGTTTTCTTTTTTTTTTCTTCAGCTCACATAGACCAGTTTAGGTCCCTAGTGGTACCACGGGCTAAAATGCCCTTCATCGAAACCAACCTGTTTGATATATAAATGTATCGATAACACGAATATTGGTACTGGAAAGAACTGTTAGGCTGCCTAGAAAGGCCGACCCCAGTAGGTCCAGTCGTCGTTTACTGGGACAGTCGCATAGCAAGTGCTCAATACTCTCCACATCTTCCTCATCTCCACAGCTTCTGCAGAAGTCATTGGAGTTAATGCCCAATCTTCTGGCGTGTTCGCCGATCAGGCAGTGTCCCGTCAGAACTGATACTAACGCAGACAATCTTTTCCTTTCTAGTGCGAGGAGATATTTTGACCTTCTCAGGTCATACCCTACAGGTGCCGATTTGTGCCCATCTTTCGTTGGACTGCCTGATTGCCTCTTGCCTAAGCCAAAGCTTGCACGTGGATAGTGGCGCACCAATATATGCAAATTCTTCGAGAATTTGTAAAGTCGTCCCTTTCCTAGCAAGTTCATCGGCTTTGCAGTTCCCCGGGATATCCCTATGCCCAGGCACCCATATGAGGTGTATATTAAACTGCTCAGCCATCTCGTTAAGAGATCTGCGGCAGTCGAGGGTATTTGTGAATTTAGGGATGTGGCCTCCAGCGAATTGATGGCAGACTGGCTGTCCGAGTAAATGACAACGCCAGTGTTGGTTACTATGTTCCGACTCAGCCACTTGGCGACTTCCCATATTGCCATTATTTCGGCTTGATAGACAATGCAGGTATCTGGAAGTCTGTGAGCTATATCGAAATTAAGTTCTTCACAGTGTACTCCGAAGCCAACCTTTTCATCAAGCTTCGAACCATCCGTATAGAAGTGGAGATGGTTTCTATTTCCGGGTATACAATATAGAGAGGCCCCACCGCGACCCTACAGCCTTCCTGCAGGAATATAGGGCGATGTTGGCCTCCTTTACACGTTCCAGCACGTTTAGTCTGAATGACAGTTTCCTATCCAAAATTATTCCTAAAAATTTTGCACTTTCAGAAAAGACTAGATCTGTTCCATTTATCCGAGGAGGGTCCACATGTGGGACATTATTCATCCTAGTAAAGAGAACCAATTCTGTCTTGTTTGGGATAACACCCAACCCGCTGCTTCTGGTCCATCTAGCCAACTTGTTCAGAGCCACCTATAGAATATCTCGGAGGATGTTTTCGAATTTGCCACTCACTGCTATTGCCAGGTCGTCCGCATATGCCACGACCTTGCAGCCACAACGTTCTAGATCTAGCAGGATTTCATTCACCGCTAGGTTCCAAATTAGTGGAGACAGTACTCCTCCTTGTGAGGTCCCTCTGTTTACAAACCTTGTTAGAGTTGTGGACCCTAGACATGCTGTTATGCGTCTTCTGTTGAGCAGTCTTTGAATTAGTCTAATCAAGCTAGAGTTCACCTTTAGATGTGACAATGCCGCGATTACCGCATCTGGGTGTATGTTGTTAAAAGCCCCTTCTATGTCAAGACACGCCACCATGGTGAATTCTTTGAAATGTATGGACGATTCGATAGTGCTCACAAGTTCGGGCAGGGCTGATTCTGTAGACTTTCCCTTATTCTGGATCTCTCAGTCAACAAGCTAGCGACGCTCGCAGTCCACTCGCACTCTTGTTGGTCCTGTTGATCCTCGGGCTCTGTTGAAAAGTTCCCCGGGAAATGTGTGTCGAGCAGTACACTTAGCGATTGCTCGCTGTTTTTTGTCCAGTGGTTTGCCTCATCCTGCAAATACCCCCACTGTACAAGGAGAAGTGGATAGTACCTTCCTCAGCCTTGCGGCGTCGGAGACCTTTTCCACTTCGCCACAGAAGGAATACCAAGAGCGTCTTTGCGCCTTCCTAAGCTCCTTCTTATAGATCTAGAGTTGCCCTTTATATGCATCCCAATCATTAAATCCTCCAGTAGATTTCGCCTTGTTCAATAGCTTGTTGCAGGTATTTTTCATTGCCGTTAGCTCAGAAGTCCACCAATGAGGTTTAGTTTTACCTTGAACCTTGTTTTTGGACAGGCTTCATCAAGGGAACTATTGAATGATGTTGTGATATGCTCGACCAGATTATCCAGACCGGCTTTGTCATTCGTTTAATAAAGAAGATTAGAGTTGAGGACCTTTTTAAAATTCTGCTCATACAGGTGCCACTTTGCCTTCCTCACATTTCTGTGTACAGCAGGTTTAGACGCTTTTTCGGCGAGTTTGAACTCTATATAATGGTGATCTGAGAATGAGTGGTCGTCCACTACATTCCACCCAATAATTTTTTCTGACAGTAGCAAACGCTACGTCTAGTACTTCTTGTCTGTCTTTAATTGTAAAGGTCGGTTTATTGCCAATGATACAAATAGTTAGATTGGTAGTTTGAATAAAGTCAAGAAGCGAATCACCCCTATTGTTTATATCCGTACTACCCCAGGTAGTATGATGAGCGTTCGTGTCTGCGCCAATAATCAGCTCGAGCTCGTCAGACGTTGCTTCTTCTACTACTTCCTTGAAGAGAGCTGTCGGTATTGCAGCTTCACAAGGAAAGTAACTGGAGACCACCCAGTATATGCGATTACCAATCTCAAGACTAGCAGCTGTTTGGTCTTTACCACTTAAATTAGTCAGGAGAAAAATACTTAGATCTTTTCTGGCCAAAATGCAGGTTCTTGGAGTGCCTTCACAGTTAGCCACAAGCACTTTAAAGTTTGGTGTCTTGATACCGCACACCCGTCCTCCTACTACATAGGGCTCCTGGATCAGGACGATGTCTACTGCACCTGTGGACAGGCGCAGCAATAGAGCCGCTTTGGTTTGGTCGGCTTTGGCCAAGACCAACGGACGGACAATAGGACGATTGGGGAACCCCGAAGGCATCCCCTCAACGAATTTATTTTTTTGTCTGTATTAGCCCGTAATAGGTACTACCATGTAGGCCTTCCAGACTTTGTACAGATTTTTTTGCGATTGCGTAATAGGTACTGCGTAATAGATTTTAACTATCCGCTCTGTGCTAAACACGCCCGTTCACTACGACTAATCAGCAACGGCATAACCTAACGTGTTCTAACTTAAGAAAGCGTAGACGCTTTAGGAAAATATTTTTTAAATAATTTCGTGATTTTTGGGAAACATTTTTTCAAAAACGAATGTGAAACTTGCACAACATTTTTCAAAGTTTTTTGAATTTTTTTTATATATTTTTGGGAATAAATTTTCGACTACGGAGAGCGTAAATCAACCCAAATTAATAAATTAAATTTTTTTTAATTAGTATGTATGGTTTGTGCTATAAACCATCACAATTGTAATTTCCAACCACTTCGAAGCGAAAATTTTGATTTATTTTATAAAAAAGTTCCTGTGTAGACACTTTTAACCCGACCCCTCGTACTAATTAAAACAACTAGGGCAGCAGTCTATGTACACCGATGCATATGAGAAAATAAGTAGCGGATATTTTTCTCATTGATTTCTCGTAGTTTTTTCTTTCGTTTTCACTTTCTTGTCTTGATTCGAGAACCGAAGGTTAATGTACCACTGGAGTTTTTTTTGAAGTAGGAATAAAAACCGCAAGAGCAAAAGGAGAAATAGGAAAACATAATTTCAGTCGTAATGAAAGAAATTAAACAACATATGGTTTAATGGTTGATGGTTTCGGACAGACATTTCGGAAAAAGCTAAACAGAACTAACACAATAATTAACTTTTATTTTTGGAAATGACACTTTATCCAACAATTTAAATTTACTCAAAAAATTTATTAAGTGGTAATTCTTGGAAATTACACTTTACTACGAAAAATAAATTTACTCAAAAAATTGATTAGGTGATAATTTTTGGAAATTACACTTTAGTACGAAAAATAAATTTGCTCGAAGAATTTATTAAGTGGTAATTTTTGGAAAGTACACTTTACAACGAAACATAAAACAATTTATTAAGTGGTAATTTTTGGAAATTGCACTTTACAATGGAAAATAAATTTGCTCGTAAAATGTATTAAGTGGTAATTTTTGGAAATTACACTTTACTACGAGAAATAAGTTTGCTCAAAAAGATGTATTAAGTGGCAATTTTTGGAAATTACACGTTACTACGAAAAACTGACAAACTAACCATTACCAACCTACTAACAAAGGTTCAGAGGACTGCCTGCCTGAGCATAAGCGGAGCCTTAAGGACTACAGCGACCGAGTCTCTACAAGCCCTACTCCATATACTGCCGATTAATATTGTGGCGAGAGAAGTTGCAACCAAAGCGGCAATAAGATTAAACTGCCTATCAATGTGGAGGTACAAGAACTATGGTCACATGAGGATATCAAAGTGTAGTGCTATGGTAACCGACCGAGTGGACTATATACCAACAGTGTACACCTTCGAGAGAAATTACATCACTATGATTCCCGCCAGAGATGAATGGGTCGGCAGAATACCAGGTAATATAAACCATCTCCACTTTTACACGGATGGTTCGAAGCTTGATGAAAAGGTTGGCTTCGGAGTACACTGTGAAGAACTTAGTCTGGATATAGCTCACAGACTACCAGATACCTGCAGTGTCTATCAAGCCGAAATAATGGCAATATGGGAAGTCGCCAAGTGGCTGAGTCGCAACATAGTAACCAACAATGGCGTTGTCATTTACTCGGACAGCCAGGCTGCCATCAATTCTCTGGAGGCAACATCCCTAAATTCACAAACAGCCCTCGACTGCCGCAGATCTCTTAACGAGATGGCTGAGCAGTTTAATATACACCTCATATGGGTGCCTGGGCATAGGGATATCCCGGGGAACTGCAAAGCCGATGAACTTGCTAGGAAAGGGACGACATTACAAATTCTCGAAGAATTTGCATATATTGGTGCGCCACTATCCACGTGCAAGCTTTGGCTTAGGCAAGAGGCAATCAGGCAGTCCAACGATAGATGGACAGAAATCGGCACCTGCAGGGTAGCTAGACAAATCTGGCCAAGGTATGACCTGAGAAGGTCAAAATATCTCCTCGCACTAGAGAGGAAACGATTGTCTACGTTAGTACAGGTTCTGACGGGACACTGCTTGATCGGCGAACACGCCAAAAGATTGGGTATTGACTCCAATGACTTCTGCCGAAGCTGTGGAGATGAGGAAGAAGTGGAGAGCATTGAGCACTTGCTTTGCGACTGTCCCGCTTTGAGTAAACGACGACTGGATATACTGGGGTCGGCCTTTTTAGGCAGCCTAACAGATCTTTCCAGTACTGATATTCGTACTATCGATAAATTTATATATCAAACAGGTTGGTTTCGATGAGGGGCATGTCAGCCCGTGGTAACACTAGGGACCTAAACTGGTCTATGTGAGCTTGTAAAAAAATACGGCTGCCACCCTAACCTAAACCTAACCTAAACTACGAAAAATAGGCGATTTTTTTTGGAAAAAACACTTTCCTACCAAGTTTTTTTGTTTATTACATTTTTGGAAAAATCACGATCCTACAAAATTCGTTTTTTTATTGATATATTTTGGTGGAAAAAACACTCCTACAAAATTAGTTTTTATTTTTGCTAAAAAGTTGATTGATATTTTTTTTAAAAACACTAGTCTACAGAAAATTACTTTCGTCAAAATTTTTTTTTCAAAAGACCCAAGTCTATAAAAATGTATTTCGCTAAAATTTCTTGATTTACACAAGTTCACAGAAAAAACAGCCCTTAGCTATCTATATCTATTCGTGAAAAAACTGAATCGGGCTGTAAAAGATTGGCTTAATTGTGCCCAATTCAAAAAATATTTAGCGTTTTTCTGAAATTATTTTGAAATTATCTGAAAAGTTTCTTGAAATTTTAGCCAGTTTAAAATTTGACCAAAAAGTATTCAGTGGTAATTTTTGGAAATTACACTTTACTACGAGAAATAAGTTTGCTCGACAAAATGTATTAAGTGGTAATTTTTGGAAATTACACTTTACTTCGAAAAATAAATTTCCTCGAAAAATTTATTAAGTGGTAATATTTGGAAATACACTTTACTACGAAAAATAAATTTGCTCAAAAAATTTATTAAGTGGTAATTTTATGAAATTACACTTTACAACGGAAAATAAATTTGCTAAACAATTTATTAAGTGCTAATTTTTGGAAGTTACAAACTACTATGAAAACTAAGTTTGCTCGAAAAAATTTATTAAGTGCTATTTTTTGGAAATTACAAAAAACAAATGATTTTTTTTTGGAAAAGCACTCCTACCAATTTTTTTTTTTTTGTTTGTTACATTTTTGGAAAATTCTCCTACAAAATTCGTTTTTTTATTGATATATTTTGGTGGAAAAAGACTCATACAAAATATGTTTTTTTTTGCTAAATAGTTGATTGATATTTTTTTTAAAAATACACTAGTCTACGGTCGTTTTTTTCACTTAGGCTCAAGATCGTTATTGTTGTTTTCAGCATATGAAAACAACTTTGTTAAAAATTAAAGAAGAAGTAAGTGACACGTATTGGGGGTGGTTGTAATGGTTGGATAGACAGATCTGTTTCGGGAGCCACCAAACTCCCATTGTCAATATCCTTATTACAACGATCACTTCAGTCGAATTATTAGAATATATCGTCATCTGAAATCCAAATCACGTAACATCAACAAATCAAAATTTATTTTATGATTGATTATAGTCTATTAGGCTAATCTACACATTCCTACAATATTTTGGAGTTCAATATCAAAAATTGACCATTTTATGAGTGATATTCAAAATGACGTTATATCAAACAATGTCATTAAAAAAGCGGAAAGATTCATAAAATTTTATTTTATTTACTTCAGAATGTACGCCACAACTAATTGCGCTAGATTTGTTATTTGATTTCGCCTTAATAGCCTGAAATCCCTACACTAAAAAAAGCGTACTGAAAATCAAAGAATTTGTCGTAAAGTTTAAGATTTCGGCAATGATTTCGAGCCAAAGACAATCGCTATAAAAATAAGGATGTTTTATAGTAAATTCAAAGACATGAATAGTACTTGTTTTGATGATGCATTTCATAGAATCAAGAACATTTGGTAATAAAACTAATTAAGTTTGGTCTTAAAATAAGCACGTTTTGGCGTAAATTGAAGTATGCCTTGTGCTTATGTTTAGTAAAATATCATAAAATTTAAAACATTATCGTATTCAATTTTAAAATGTATGTCCTTGATATAAGCCTATACTGGTAATTAATTTAAAGCATAAATAAAGTTTTTTAAAACATGTAGGGAAAATTCCTTACATTGTTTTTATTCGAATGCCACTCATACTAAAGAGCCACAGAAACCATTTCAATATTCATAGAAAATATGTTTCTTGTATGCAAGTTTCCACGATAAATTCAAAACACAACACTTCCTTTTTCTAAAAATTGGTTTTATTATTTTAATATTAGAAAATACATACAATGTGTAATACATATTACGGATAACTTTCAACATTTTATAATTTAAAACCGTATTTTAGTTGTATGTATAAAGATAAACCGGCCAACACTCCATCGAAATATTTGAAGTTTCATATATTCGTTATCGATTTGTAAACTTATAGTGGATTCAGCTTTCTATATGTTCCCCAAACATCCATGAACAATTTTCGTTGGAACCTTTAATGATTTTGAACATTGAATTTGGCTGAAATTAAAATAAAAATGTTATAAAATTTTATACACGCTGAAAAATTGCTTCTGTAGTATATTGGCCCAAACATATTCAGCTTGAAATATTAATATTTGAAACACACAAATATTATTAGTTTGGGAGGATATTGTTCTAAACTAGGATTCCATCCTAACATTTTTTATTTGGAAGTGATATTTCCGAAACAATGATTTAATTGTATTTAAGTATTTTATTTTTGTAATTTATCAGTGCCTTAGATGCAAGTTTTCTGTTTTTCAGATGTTCAATGTGCAAACAAATTTAATATGTTTGTAAAATTCGATTCAAATTTAAATCGTATAATTTTTCGTAGCTATAAATTGCTTTGATGGATTGTCAAAAAGAGATGAATAGGAATATTTATTAAATAATAATTAGTTAACGCAGCTTATGACATTCTTAATCCACCTGTTAGACTGGAAAATATGTACAAATCCTAGATTAAGAGACCATTTGGTCCATATTAAATTTTCATACAAAACGAATATTTAACCCAATTTTTTATATTTATTTTTAGTCAATACTTCGTGAAAGGAAAGAAGCTTATTTACATATTATTTTTGAACAAAAAAGGCTTATTTTGATGTCAAAAAAAAACAAAAATATCCCTTGGACCAAATTATAAGGAATTATATATATATTACCGTTTACAAAGGTGACGATGCAAAAATTGGACCAAATGGGCCTAATCTAACAACCGGTTTAACTATAAAGTAAAACACGAAATCTAGGAAAAATTTAAATAAAATATATTTGGAAAACTCCTTTAACAATAACTTTGTTTGTGTGAAAATACATATATTATTTGTGTCAGTTCGCAAATATATTTTGTTCTAATTAATATATTAATATATACGTTCCAAATACGTTCACAAATACAAAATACTTACACATTTTGTTTCCAAATATATTTTCTTCCAATTCAAACATTCCTGCGTAGGTGTATGCTCACTTATTTGTTGTAAATTATACATGGCATTCAGCACTGCATTTTTCATATATCCATAACATTTATCTTCAAATATTGCGCGATCTTAAATTAAAATAATTAAATTTTTTTCTGAAAATAAATCAAATATAGACCAGTAAGGAAAGGATAAAGTCGGGCGGTGCCGACTATATAATACCCTACACCACTCTCGTAATATTGAATAACTCTGATATATAAATTTTTTAATTCATGTATAAATTGTTTACATAAATTTACTTTTGGGACATTTTATACTTAAATAATACCCTGTACCACAGTGTGGTGTAGGGTATAAAAACGATTGGATCTAAAGAGCCAAATCGGACGAAACATATATATGGGAGCAATAGCTAAATCTTAACCGATTTTCTTCAAATTCTGTAGTGTTGGTTCATGGATCAAGAAACTCTACCATTCTAAATTTCAAAATGATTGGATGTAAAATACAGCTTCTACAGGACTAAAGAGCAAAATCGGACGAAACATATATATGGGAGCTATAGCTAAATCTTAACCGATTTTCTTCAAATTCGGCAATGTTGGTTCATGGATCAAGAAACTCTACCATTCTAAATTTCAAAACGATTGGATGTAAAATACAGCTTTTATAGGACTAAATGGCCAAATCGGACGAAACATATATATGGGAGCTATAGCTAAATCTTAACCGATTTTCTTCAAATTCGGTAGTGTTGGTTCATGGATCACGAAACTCTACCATTCTAAATTTCAAAATGATTGCATGTAAAATACAGCTTCTACAGGACTAAAGAGCAAAGTCGGACGAAACATATATATGGGAGCTATAGCTAAATCTTATCCGATTTTCTTCAAATTCGGCAATGTTGGTTCATGGATCAAGAAACTCTACCATTCTAAATTTCAAAACGATCGGATGTAAAATACAGCTTCTATAGGACTAAAGGGCCAAATCGGACGAAACATATATATGGGAGCTAAATAAATAGCTAAATCTTAACCGATTTTCTTCAAATTCTGTAGTGTTGGTTCATGGATCAAGAAACTCTACCATTCTAAATTTCAAAATGATTGGATGTAAAATACAGCTTCTACAGGACTAAAGAGCAAAATCGGACGAAACATATATATGGGAGCTATAGCTAAATCTTAACCGATTTTCTTCAAATTCGGCAATGTTGGTTCATGGATCAAGAAACTCTACCATTCTAAACTTCAAAACAATCGGATGTAAAATACAGCTTCTATAGGACTAAAGGGCCAAATCGGACGAAATATATATATAGGAGCTATATCTAAATCTGAACCGATTTCAACTAAATTCAATAGCGATATTAACAGCCGCGAAATACTCTAAACTGCAAAATTTCAGAACGATCGGAGTGAAATTGCGACCTGTAGTCGACGAACAACTTTACATGGACAGACGGACGGACGGACATCGTTAAATCGACTCAGCTAGTGATTCTGAGTCGATCGGTATACTTTAAGGTGGGTCTAGCTGTGTTACAAACATCTGCCGTGAAACAAACTTATAATACCCTGTACCACAGTGTGGTGTAGGGTATAAAAATACACATACATTTAATCGTACCACAATTGGTAAACTCTGAAAACTAAGAGAAATATTTCAACCGTTCATATATAACACTTACGTTGAAATATTTGCTAGAATTTGTCACTCTTTTCCCAAAAGATCCATTCTAAAATTGTTTTACTAAAAAAATTAAAAAATATAGTTTTATGTATAACATGTTAATAACACACAATTTTACATTTCTGCATTATGCGCTGTTAGCAGTTATTTTTAATAAATATATACTTTTCAATTAAAATGTGTTTTGTTGTGTTTTGTTAATTTTGTAATTGCCAATAAGTTGTTTATTTAAGGGTTATAATATCATATTTCACGTATCTAAACATTTGCCTATTGTCTCTTTCAGTATTACAAAAGCTATTACTCACATTTTTATCGTCCATTTTATAGTGTTCGCACAAATCTCTTCAGATGACTTACTAAAACGATCTCCTATAAAAACGTATGTACATCACCATAAATAACATGCAGCAACAATAACTATAATGCACGCACTCTCTTATCACCAAGATCGATGGTGACGCCGACGGTGGCATAACCACATACACACATGTACCCGACGGTTGCATTTGTTGTTGTTACTATGCTTTAACAAAAATAACTGTAAACAGCCCATAATAAAATAATATTCGGTGCAATATGCACGTATACTTACATATTCGCCGCAATCTTATTTTTTCACAATCCGCGTTCACAGACAACCGTCTCCCTCCATCGCTTGTAAATAACTGACGATTTAAAAGAAAACGAACAACAGAATTATTTTCTATTTTCAGAGAGAACCATAAAAATTATTGATTTACACATTAACAAAAAAAACTTATTCTCCGAGCGTGAGAGGGAGATTGTATAATTCTCTCGTATGTATTCATAAAAATAATGGCAATTGTCATAACATTTATTACCAAGACAGTCTTTCCTTTAAGGGGAGCATAGCCTTAAATTTATTACTCAAATATCTCATACTGCAATTAAGTCCGATTCGGCATTAAAACTATGACATGTCTACATCATAGTTTTAATGCAGAAATTCCTTAAAAGTATTGAAATATTACTTAAAATGAAGCGGATTGTCACAAAAATTATGATTAGTTTCTTCAATTTAAAGGCGTACATTTTAAGAAGCGCGTACACAAAACTAATGATTAGATAGTCATTAATTCAAATTGAAAAACTTTAAATGAAGGAAAATTTCGTAAAAAACATATAAATTTTCATTATTTTTATGAAAATTGGGATTGAATTGATGCCGAGGTCGCATACTTAATTAAAGAATGTGTCGTCATTAATTTTATTACTATTTTTTTTCAGTGTAAATTTGGTCAAAAGCTTCAAATAACTTTACTTTGTTTTTTGCTTCTCCTGAAAAATCATGAACATGTGGGTTACGTGATTTTGGATTTCAGGTGACGATATACGCACAGCAAAGTATCATTAAACGAGAACTGTTTGCTAAAAGCAGTGTTCAGAAATAAACAGTACGTTATACGAACGGTTCCTTCAGAGAACACTAACGTTATTTATTTTTTTAGTGTTACTGTTCGCGAACGGTACCACTATGATAACGTACCGTTCTTAGAACACGACGAACGGTACACTACGATAACGTACGGTTCATAGAACAGTATCACTACGTCGTAGTCATACTGTTCTTTTGAACAGAACACTAACAGTATCACTACGTTTAGCGTTCCGTTCTTTTCTATATTCGACACCACAGGTCGCAAATATGAAGCAATCTTAATGAAAATTGGTACAGAGTTATTTCTTAACCCAGGGACGATCCCTATATAAAATGGGGCATATCGATCCATTATTTGATATAGCCCCCATACGAAGGTCCCTTTCGATAAGACATATTTACGCACTAGAGAGCTCATTTTTTAACCGATCGTGCTGAAATTTTTGTCGAATATAAAAAAGAACGGAACGCTAAACGTAGTGATACTGTTAGTGTTCTGTTCACGTACGTTATCGTAGTGTACCGTTCATCGTGTTCTAAGAACGGTACGTTATCGTAGTGGTACCGTTCGCGAACAGTAACACTAAAAAAATGTTCAGTGTATTCTGTTCTCGTGTAAGGGTTGCGATACTGTTCCGTTCGCGACGAAGGAACGGTACAGAACGCTAAGGAACCGTTCCTTAGAGTTTTTTCGAACTCTGGCTAAAAGCGCATATCTCCAAAAAAGACAATCAGTGATCATCATCCCTCGTACATGCACCAACTTCCACTCAAATTTACGTGATAAATTTGTAAATTGCGTAAATGACCTGATAGACTTTGAGAGTGGTTACTCTGCTACTAGCACCGATGATAATATTCACTCATTAGAAGTGACGCGAGTAGAATTGAACTCTGTTTGGGATCAGGTGAATAGGGCCTATTTAGATTGTAGAGACCGTGTTCCCGAAAAAGATGAGACTCCAATCGATAAATCAAAGTTGAGGACCCATTACGAAGAGGCATTAGAGACATACAAACCATGTTTAAGCGCAGTAAATGGAGAAATTTTAGCAATAACCGACGAAAGGCAGCAGGAAAAGTTCGAACGAGAACCGGAGACCCGAAAAAAGGAAACAGTGGATCCAAACTATCATCTATCGTTACGTTTACCACCATGCGACACCGACACATTACTTTTCGGAATTTGTTTTCAGCCTTGTACAAAAATAATTCTAGACTTAGTAAAGTAGAAAAACTTTTCCATCTGAAACAGAAAACCGTGGGGGAGGCTCGGGAAATTATTAGTAACGTACCATTAACAAATGAAGGTTTTGATTTAGCGTGGAAAAACAAAGAAAATAGATACGAAAATAAACGAATGCAGGTTAGTGAACATCTAAAGACTCAACTTAGTTTACCACTAGTTTCGGCAGATTCAGGATCTTCGATCCAAAAACTTCAACGCACGATCGACGGTTGCGTTCAGACACATATTACAGTCTTGGAAAGATTTGAATGAATTTTTAACGCACAACTTCAAAACTTTAAAATTTGTAGAAAAAAATTAAGCCCCATTTCTCCAAAAATAATTAGCCTAGACTCGATTATAGTAGGAAGGAAAATAGGGTTAAGTCATTTCAAACAATCGTTGCGCTACAGTGCGGCATCTCTAACCACCCTAGTAAAATCGACTCCTAGTTTACAGTCCAGACCTAGATTTTAAACTCCTAGTATAACGACTCTAACTTTCAAGGTAAATTCACAACTTAGTCAGCAGCAATCGAAAGAAACACTACTCTTCACAGCGATTTTTCAAATTGAATCAAGATGACAGCGATTTGACGCACGAGCGATTATTGACCCTGGTTCTCAATCAACAGTTATTTTGGAGAAGATTAAAAACAAATTGAAGCTTCCAACTAGGAAGAATCTTGTTCATGTTAACGGTTTAAGTGAAACCGTTTCAGAAACGTCAACAAAAGCTTGCCTTATTAACCTTTGTTCTCGTACAAACCCCAGTTTTGAATTAGACGGGTACCCACGTTTTGAAGTCCCTTCCTTCTAATTTTCCGTCTAGCACCCTAGATAAAAATCCACATAGAGAAACAACTCAGCTCGAGCTAGCAGATCCTGGTTCCTACGAAAGTCGACCCATAGATCTTCTGATAGGCTTAGACATAGGACCCTTAATTTACACAGTAGGAGCTCCCATGAAATCTATGGGATCTTTACTAGCGCAAAGCACAGTTTTTGGCTGGATAGTGGGCGGACCCCTTGAAAAATCAAACACAAATGATAGAAAAATTTCACTTTACAATACAGTTTCGATTGAGAAAATTCTCACACGGTTTTGGGAGGTGGAGGAGGCCCCAAAGAAAGTTTTGAGGTCAGCAGAAGACACATTTTGCGAAAAAAAATTCAAAAATACAACGCGAAGAAATGAAGACGGACGATATTTGTCACGATGCCGTTCAAATCTTGTGCGGAACTTAGAGCCTCTCGAAATATCGCAATGGCGCAATTGTACCGAATGGAAAGAAAGTTGCAAAAAACGCCCGAAATCAATTCTCAATACGACGCAGCGATAATGGAATATTTGGAACTTGGACACATGCGGAAATTGGGACCCCAAGAAATCGAGAAGACCCCTCACTACTATTTACCACATAACGCCGTTATTAAACCAGATAGGGTTACCACTAAACTTAGGATAGATTTCAATGCGTCAAGTCTCACGCCAAACAAGAAATGTCTTAATGACATTTTACACCCAGGACCTATTCTTCAACAGGACTTAGTACTGCAGATTTTAAAATGGAGGTTTTTTAGATACGTATTCAACGCGGACGTTACCAATGTCGTCAAATACAAATCGATCCAAGTCAGGCCCCATTTCAAAGAATTCTGTTTAGAAAATCAGCAAGTAGGCTCGGAAATTTTCAAACAAAATGTATATGTCGACGACATATAAAGCAAAGTTTACCATGCAACAAGTCTGGCTGGATAATGTAGATTGGGACGACGCGTTGATGCCCATAACTCGAATGAATTGGAAGAAATCGGACCCGACTTAGAATTTCTTCAGCAGATATCAGCCATGGAAATCCAAGATAAAAAGGATCGTCTTATTGTTTTAACACAGAAACATTCTTTCGCAGAAGAGTACTTAGCTTAACCCCAAGAAAAATGACTTACACCTAGTAGCAGTATTTTATCCCTCAATCCATTTTGATTCAAAAGGAATCATCAGAGCGAGTGGCCGCCTTGTTCAGTCCCCAGAACTTACATATAACGAGCGCCATCCAATTCTTATCCCATACGAATCGAGATTAGCCCTTTTGCTAGTAAAATTTATTCGCAAAATGGCGGAAATCAACTCATGACTCGCGTTATCAGGTCTGAATTCTGGATATTTAGATTGAGGCCCTTAGTCAAGAAGGTGATTCATAATTGTTGAACTTGTGTTTTCTATAAACACCAGACTCAAACCCAGATTATGTCCTCACTTCAGCCCCAGCGAACTATGCTGACTCGACCTTTTACCAACACAGGAGTATATTTTTCAGGACCCTTAAATATAAAGAATTTTACAGGAAGAGCTTGTTTAATGACGAAGAGTTATGTTTGCGTCTTCTTTTGCTTTTCTACAAAAGCAATACACCTAGAACCCACAAGTGACCTCTTGACTCAGTAATTTTTAGCAGCTTTATCGCGTTTTATTGGGCGTCGTGGATGCCCACCCAAGATTTACTCTGATAATGGTACCAACTTTGTAGGAACAGCAGAATTAATAAAGAAGGATAAGCTAGAGTTTATGAAGAATCTTCAAAAAGATGCCACCCAGAACAATATTTACCAAAATTTAGAGTGGAGTTTTATTCCACCAGGTGCCCCTCATGTGGGAGGCGGGAGTTAAGTCATTCAAAACCCATCTACGAAAATGTATACCCCAAATGAATTTTACCTTTGAAGAATTCGCAACTATTTTAGCGAGAATTGAAGCCTGTCGTTATTTTCGACCTCTAAGTCAAGCCAGCGACGACCCTTCCGACTTAACTCCTCTCACCCCAGCTCATTTTCTGATTGATACTTCGATTTTTACCCCAACTGAACCCGATGTTTCAGACGGAAACATCACTCTTGGCAATAGATGGAAACGATTGAAAATTATCTCTCAATATTTTTGCCAAAGATGGGAAACTGTGTATTTATATGAGCTACATCGTCGATCTAAGTAGAAATATCAGACAGAAAATGTAAAAGAAAATGATTTGATTGTAATCAAGGATGAAAAATGGGCCCCAGTTGAATGGAAATGGGCCCCAGTTGAATGGACGTTTCACAAGAACTTATCTAGGGAATGATCAAATCAATAGGGTCGTTTACATTCGGACAGCTATCGATGTAATTAGTCGACTGATTACGATAGTCGTCAAACTATTTTGAGATTGACTAACAATAAATTTTTATGTAGAAGAACGTGGTACTGACATCTCTTCTATCCAAGATATAGCTGCTCAATTGCCTACCCGAGCCCCGAGTCGTGACCCAACCACGTCGAGTAGACTCGTACACCGCGGACCAGCCCAGAATAGAAGCAGACCATTGAGCCTCAACAATCGCTGACTCTCCACATGACAATTCTCTTGCGGCCTATGCCAAGAAGACCACGCAATACGATCATGCCTGCGGTTTCGTCGACTTACCCCGTACCAGAGGTACGAAACAGTTGAAAGGCGGGGGTACTGTCGAAACTGTCTGGCCAGGAGTCACTTGGCACCAGATTGTCCCGCACTCTCAGCATGTCGGCAATGTGACTACCGACATCACAGAATGCTGCACGGGGCACCATAGCTTGAGGTTTCACCTGGTAGAGTGACCCCCATACCTGAATTGCCATACAAGAGGGCCAACCTATTTATTCCGACACTGACAGCGAAGATTCTGACGGAATCTTCTTCAACTGGCTGGAAAATTTTGCGGGTGTGAGTCTGAGATGATCTCAAAAATCGCCTCTTCGACATTTACCACGCTTGGACTGTCGACATATCAACGAGGTTACCACAGACTCACAAAATTCCAACTGAGATCCAGACACGGGACATGTAAAACATGTAAAAAACATGAGAACAGAAAATTAAATTTTAAAATAAGAACTTTGGCCTAATTTCTAAAATATCCCTGATTGGCCGATTTTCAATATTAATATCTCAAAATAATATTAATATTATTAGGTCCTAGACTAATTTTGGATTTTTACAGAACTCAAAAATGTTTACTAGAACAAATGTTATTGCATTTTGGCCGATGGATTTTGATTCTGAACCACTGTGCGACGATAATGAGAAAGAGTATCCTCTTGCGAAACGGTATGTACGATGTTCTGGCTGGAAACCACGATAAAGAAGCCGCTTTGGTTGATCCAGATCAATTGATAGCGGCGCTCTCTTCTGCTTCATTTGAACTTAGGAAGTGGACAATATTCGATCGTTTTCCGCCTGAATTCTTAGTGGATGCGGAACTTTTGACATTTGTGGAGGATAGTGGCTCTAAGCCTTTGGGCATACAATGGAACGCGCAGCTAGTTTCTTTTCATTTCGCGGTAGCTCCTATTGTGGGCAAAGCTACTTATAGTAAACCGGAAGTTCTATCGGCTATCGCTAATCTTTTTGATCCCGTCGGTTGGTCCAGTCCAGTAATCGTTATGGCCAAGATTGTTATGCAAAAAGGGTGGCTTTATAACATTGGGTGGGATGACCCTCTCCCATCTTCCACCGAAGTCGAATGGCTAAAATTCGTGGAAGCCTATCCAGATGTGAACTCTAATCGCATTGCTAGATGGGTCCGGTATGGTCCTGCAGAGCTTCATGTATTTCCTAATGTCTCAGAGAAGGCACACGCGGGGATTGTTTTTCTTCGTGTTGAGGCTCCAAGCGGCGAAATATTCATAAATGTACTATTGTCTAAAACTAGAGTAACCCCCATAAAATTGATTTCATTGCCAATGCTTGAACTTTGCGGATCAGTGTTAGCTTTGGAAATTTTAAATACTATCTTGCGTGAGAGTTATATTGAATTTCGTCAAGTCTATTGTTGGCCAAATTGGACCACCCTGGTTTCATGGTTAGAAAATACTCCTCCGACATGGACTAATTTTTTGTCATGTGAGATCGGAGGACAATCCCGCTGATTTAGGCAGCCGCGGTCTTCCTCCTGCAGACTTAGCTTGTTATTGAATTTGGTGGCATCGGCCACAGTGGCTTAGTCTTGATAAAACTGAATGGCCTATTCGTGACTTTACCCCACTTGATACAAATTTTGAAATGCGTTCCGTACACTGAAAAAAAATAGTAATAAAATTAATGACGACACATTCTTAAATTAAGTATGCGACCTCGGCATAAATTCAATCACAAATTTCATTAAAATAATGAAAATTTACATGTTTTTTACGAAATTTTCCTTAATCTAAAGTTTTTTAAATTTGAATTAATGACAATCTAATCATTAGTTTTGTGTACGCCCTTCTTTAAATATACGTGTTTAAATTAAAGAACAAAATCATTATTTTTGTGACAATCCGCATTATTTTATGTAATATTTCAATACTTTTAAGGATTTTCTACATTAAAACTATGACGTAGACATGTCATAGTTTTAATGTTGAATCGGACTTAGTTGACAGTATGAGATATTTGAGTAATAAATTTAAGGCTATGCTCCCCTTTAAAGAAAAGTTGTCTTGGTAATAAATTTTATGATTATTGCCATTATTTTTAAGAATACATACGATAGAATTATGTTATCTCTCTCTTTCGGAGAATTAAAGTTGTTTGTTAATGTGTGGATAAATAATTGTTATGGAATGTTAGAAGAGCACTCTGAGTATAGAGAATATTCTGTTGTTCGTTTTCTTTCAAATCAGTTACTTGGAAGCTATGGAGGGAAGTGGTTGTGTGTTTTGAGACGCGGATTGTAAAAAAATGAAATTGCGGTGAATATGTAAGTATACGTGCATGTTGCTTGGCACCATACCATAGCAACAACAAGAACTGAAACTCTAAATAACGGCAGTTGTGAATCACGAGGATTCGTGTACATGTGCGTATGTATGTGGGTATGCCGTCGGCGTCTCCATCGATCTCGGATATAAGGGAGTGCGTGCATGGTAGTTATTTTTGCTGTACGTTTTATATTGTGATGTATGTACATACATTTTTGAAGTGATCTGTTAGAAAGTCGTGTGAAGAGATTTATGTGAACATTAAAAAATGGACAATAAAAATGTGGTTAATAGGTTTTGTAATACTGGAAGAGGCAATAGGAAAATGTTTACATGAGTGAAATATAATATATAGTCCTGAAATAAACAACCTATTGGTGATTACAAAACTAACAAAACACATTTCAATTGGAAATTATATATTTATTAAAAATAACTGCTAACAGCGCATAAAGCAGAAATGTAAAATTATTTCTGGCAATATAGAAATTTGTTATTAATAGTATGTTATACAACTATCTTTTTTAGTAAAACAATTTTAGAATGGTTCTTTTAGAAGTATTTCTGTCGTAGAAAAGTGACAAATTCTACCAACAAATTACAACAAATAATTCATAAATTCAAACATCCCCCTACACAGGGAACGAAAATATGCTTGGAAACAAAATTTGTAAGTATTATGTATTTGTGAACAAATTTTATTTGAAAATCAAGAAACATAGTTTGGAACGCATATATTAATAGATTACAACGAAATACATTTGCGAACTGACTTTCACAAATAAAATATGTAAAATCACACCAACAATGTTATTGTTTTTCGAATATATTTTATTTAAAAAAGAGTTAAAACTTTTTACTTTTTCTAAGTTTAATTTAAATACACACACAAACGAAATACAAAGCAAGCGAAAATACAATATAATTTTTTTCGATTTCGTGTTATACTCGTACTTTATAGTTAAACCTGCTGTTACATTAGGCCAATTAGGTTTTACTGAAATCAAAATAATAAGCCGTTTTGCTTAAAAATAATTTGTAAATAAGCTGCTTTCTTATCGCGATGTTTTGAATATAAATAAATATCAATTATAGGGTTAAATATATATTTTGTATGAAAAATTCAATATGGACCAAATAGTATCTTAATCTAGGATTCGTACATACATATTTGCTAATCTAACAGCAGAGTTAAGAATGTCATAAGCAGCATTTGTTTCTGGTTTACAGAGCTAATTTTTAATTAATAAATATTCCAATTCGTGAATAATAGAATTTAAATGTTTATATTCAGCTCATCACAGGACTTCAAAGTTCTGTATGGTGTAAAATTGTTCGCGTTTAAGTTCTATTAACTCGTTTTTCAATGGTAAATGTAATTAAGCCACATTCAAAACAAACTTTTTAAATTAAATACGTCAGTGAATCATTTTAAGTAACTTAGGAAATGTTCCTGGTGGTTTGTTTTCCGCTTTTAATAAAATGTTCTTACATAAGATAAATATGCATTACCTACCTAAGAATGATCTTTAATAAGCAACCTCATGGAATAGTACAATATTATGATGTTTTCTTTTCTAGAAAATTATGGTGTCCTGTCAGAGAGCAGCATTTTAAACCCCTTTCGCATTGCAGTATTTTCTCATGAACGAAATCAAAAAATCATTTTAGGGCGAAAGGCAGAAACAATTTACCATTTTTTGGCACAAAAGAAAAGACCATTATTTTTATTTAAATTAATGTTTATGAAAAAAGTGTAGATACAATTCAATTTTTTTAATTTTTGTTGCAGTTATATGTATTTTTAAGAAGTTGCATTTTAATTAAGCTGAATAATAATCAAAAGTGCATAAAATTGTAGTAGTATATTAACGATATTTTAATAATAAATCATATGTTCTGCAAAACAATCCACGGTTTTTTTAATATTTTAAATATTCACCGTACTTAAAAAAAAACGTTTTTGTAGTTTTGTTTGCTAACAAAACTTAAGGTTTTAAAATCTAAGTCACGTTTGACTTTTTTGAGAAAATTATTTTTGATAAAATTATATGCGGCTAATCTGATGCCGAGTCCATCCCTAACTCAATTTATATGTAAAAATGTCGCTGACGTCACTTTCAAAACACACAGTCCAAATAACTAATAATATATTATATAAAAATATTTTTACAATTTTTAGTAAAGCAATTTTTGAATGGATCTATTACGAGTATTTGTGTCGTAGAAGAGTGACCAATTGTACCAAATATTTCACTGTAAGATTTAAATATACCACTTCTTTTTCACATTTTGTTAAATTTTGTCACATGTGATATGATAAACTTTATTTTTATACTTATTCGTATATAAATCATTCCGTATGATTTCTTTTTAGATTATTTTAATTTTAGATCGTGTAATGAATTTTATTTGGATATATGAAAAATTCAGTGGGGAATGAAATTTACAAATTGCAGCAAATAAGTGAGCATACAAACTATATGATATGTAAAACTAATTATATAACAATTATTTTATACAATTTTTTTTACAATTCCAGCCAAATTCCATGTTAAAAATTAATGTCAGTTCCAAGGAAAATTGTTCTTGGTCAACAAATGGAGAACGAATCCCACTATAGATTTTCAAATCGATACATACCAATAATAATAATATTACGATAGTGTGTTAGCCGGTTTGTCTTTATACAACTAAAATATTGTTTTAAATTGTAAAATGTTCAATGTTATCCGTAATACGTATTATAAATTTTTTGTATATTCCAATATAAAATATAATAAATCCAATCTTTAGAAAGAGAAAACGTTGTGTTTTGAATTTATAAGTAAACACTATAACTTGCATGAAGCATATTTTTTATGAATATTAAATGATTTCAAAGAAAATAACACATTAATGAGAGTAACATTATAATAAATAAAATGTAACGAATTTTCCATACATATTTTAAAAAACTATATCTAAATCCATGTATGCCTTAAATTAATACCAGTATATTCTTATATCAAGGACACACATTTTAAATTTCATTACGATAATGTTTTCAATTATATGATATGTTACTACAAATAAGCACGCGGCAAACTTAAATTTACGCCAAAATGTGCTTAGTTTAAGACCAAACATAATTATTTTTATTACCCAAAATTCTTAATTCTATGAAATGCAACTATAAAACCTTCTTATTTTTATAGCGATTGTCTTTGGCTCGAAATCATTGCCGAAATCTTAAACTTTACGACAAATTCTTTGATTTTCAGTACGCTTTTTTTTAGTGTACGAACTCGTGCTTCGTTTTTCACTTCGTATGAAGATATTCTTCATCGTCTCATCCAGCTTGTAGTTTCGGCGAATGAAATAAAGAATGTTCGAATTCGATTATTTGTTTTGACACAAAAAGCCAATTACGCGGATGAGTATATCGAGCCATGAGCGCAAATCGATCGCAGGCGACTAATAACAAATTTTACAGGAGAGGTTTTTTTGGTTTATTTCGAACCACAAGTAACAGAGCTGAAACGGTTTGATGCACAAATGGTACAGTTTCTCTTATTTATCTAACAGTAACAAAAAACCACAAAAATTCAAGTATTTTTAGCAAATTTATGGTGCCTACGATAAAATTTACTTACTAATTTTTGCATATGTAGGAAAAATATGTCGCTTACGATAATGCTTTAAAACAAAATTGTAAGAAAAGCTTATTCACAATTTAAGACGTGTGGAACAATAATCAGTTGGTCATTAACCAAAATAATAGTTGGTTTGTCACCGTTTGTGTTAAAATCTATTGTTCTTGGTATTCCGACTTTTCACAAAATGTTCAATATTTCCATGCAGTGCTCGAAGTTTTTAGATCATTTTCCAAAAGTACTACTAAATATCTTTAAAGTCAACCAAACTATCGACAGTTTTAGGCAAGCTCTGATTATATATGTGATAAATTTAGCAAGATGATGCTATACTGAAAATATTATGTTCGTGAATATGACGAAATGTTTCTTACATATTACGAAATCTGTCTTATTTTTTCAGCCAAAGAAATGTTTCATATAATATTTGAAACAAAATCATATAAAGGGTCCGCCATTTAACGTTTTTTTTTCAACTAGTGCTTATTTGGTGAATGGTAACACTTAGCTCATGTCTGATTTGACAGATAATTAGTTTTATCCTTCCGCCGAACGAATATGGTTGTGCACTAAAAAAAAAAGATTTCGAGCCAAAGACAATCGCAATAAAAATAAAAATGTTTTATAGTTAATTTAAAGACATGAATAGTACTTGTTTTGAGGAGGCATTTCATAGAATCAAGAACTTTGTGTAATAAAACTAATTATGTTTGGTTTTAAATAAGCACGTTTTGGCGTAAATTTAAGTATGACACGTGTTTATTTGTAGTAAAATATCATGAAATTTAAAACATTATCGTAATAAAATATAAAATGTCTGTCCTTGATGTTAGAATGCACTAGTCATTAATTTAAGGCACACATGGATTTAAATATAGTTTTTTAAAATATATATGGAAAATTCTTTACATTGTATTTATTATAATTTTGCTCTTATTAATGAATCATTTATAGTGTTAACATCAAAAACACAACGTTTTATCTTTCTAAAAATTGGAATTGTTATATTTTTATTGGAAATACAAAAAATTTATAATACATATTACGGAAAACTTTGAACATTTTATAATTTAAAACAATATTTTAGTTGTCTAAAGACAAGCCATCCAACCCACTAGCGAAATATTTGATGTTTGACCTTGTTCAAATATATGGTATGGATTTGTAAATCTGTAGTGGGTTTAATTTCTATATTTATTGTCCAAGAATAATTTGCATTGGAACTGACATCAATGATTTGAACAAGGAATTTGCCTGGAATTTAAATAGAAGTTGTATAAAATAAATATTATATAATTAGTTTTACATATCATACAATTTGTAGTTTTCAATTATTTGCTTCACTTTGTAAATTTAGATCCCCACAACATTTTTCATATTTTCAAGCAGTTTATTGCGCGATCTTAAAATAAAATAATCTGAAAAGAAATCGAACAGAATGATTTATGTACAAAAAAGTATCAAATAAATTTCATCATATCACTGCAAGAAGATTTTGGAAAATAAGAGATATATTTTAATCATTCTCATATAATACTTACGTTGAAATATTTGGTACAGTTGTTCACTCTTCAACGACACAAATACTCATAATAGACCCATTCAAAAATTGCTTTACTAAAAAATTTAAAAAATATATTTATATAACAAATTATTAATTACACAGCTCAATAAAAAAAATAGTTTTGCTGCGGCACAGGATTTCGCAGCCGATTTGGATATATGAGATAATAAAGATCTTAGCCTTAAATGAAGTTTCTTTGAATTAGTTCTCGCGATAAATAATATAGAGAGTGCTACACATATTATAGCATAACTCGAGAATAATTTATACGAATTATTTTGGGAAAGTTTTAAATGATCCAAAGTTAAATAGCCTTCAACTTCTTCAAACACAAATTTTTCAGCCGTACAGCTGTTTCGACGATATATTACAAGATATGATTAAGATTAGATCATTACGAAAAAAAACCAATGCATAACTTAAAAAGTTGTATCGAATTTATTAAATCTACCCCGAAATTTATTTCACCTTAAGACAATGTCCCGATCAAAAATTTTACAGAAAATCTCATAAAAACGCTTCTCCTTTCTTTTTAATTTAGCTATAACTTTTGAAGTTGTGCATCGATTTCCTCCGGAATAGTTTCATTTTATCGTGCATTACGATACAATAATAAAAATTTAATAATTGAATACTTTTCGACATTTATATTACGGGTTTTTTACAAATTATTAGAATTTTCTCAATAAATAGGGTTTAACGCTATCTCGTAAGATATCGCCGAACGGATAAAAAATTGGTATTAAAAGAAGTTTACTTAAATTAGCATTATTTAAAACTTTCCCGAAATAATTCGTATAAAAGATTCTCGAGTTATGCTATAATATGTGTCGCAACCTCTCTATTTTTGTAAATTGTGATTAATCGCGAGAACTAGAGGAAGTTCAAAGAAACTACCTTTTAGGGTAAGAACTGTATTACATCTATATCCTATGCGGCTGTGAACCCCGTGTCTCAAAAAAAGTTGACCAGCGTATTTATAATACATTTCCATATTTCGAGAAATAATGTTACATTTTGCTTAATTTATGCGCTGTTAGCAGTTATTTTTAATAAATATTTACTATTAACAAAAGTGTTTTCCTAATTCCATAATTTGCCAATAATTTTTGCTTCACTTTTATAATATAACATTTTAACATTTCTATCAATTTAGCTTATTGTCACTTTCAGTATTACAAAGCCTGTTATTCTTATTTTGTTTGCCCAATTCGTTTTGTAGTGTTCGCGCATAATTCTCTTCACATAACTTACTAACAACATCTCTTTCATAATTGTGTGTAAATCACCATAAATGACATACAGCCAAAATAACTAAGACGCACAACATCTATCCCTTTTCCTTATCATCAAGCCAAAACCACATATGTACATGCATACACACATGTGAAATCTACACGCACGAAATCTATACATTTATGTATCCCTTTTTTTGTTTCTTTTGTTGCTGCTATGCGATTTGCCAATCTATTTATGTCCACACTTTATTTTTTATTTGTTTCAGATATGTGTTTTCAGTAAGCAAAAAATAACTGTTACTGCCCATAATGAAATTATTTTCGGAATAATATGGAAAAGTAGAAAATATTTAAATAAAAATACACTTTTGTATGTACACTTAAGTCTACTTACATATTTCCAGCAAGTTCGTTTTCTTACAATCCGTGACGAAAAAAACCACAACCGTTTGCTTCTATCATTTCTCAATAACTGACGACGTAAAAGAAAACAAACGACGAGTTACTTAAAATGTTCAGAGAGCTCTTCAACATTCCATAACAATTATTGACTCGCACATTAACAAACATTTCTGATTCTCCGAGAGATAGAATAATTCTCCAAAAGAGAGAAAAAATAATTATCGGAGAAAGAGAGTTAATTTAAAAGTATGTATTCTTAAAAATAATGGCAAGAGTCATAAAATTTATTACCAAGACAAACTTTCCTTTATGGGGAGCTCAGCCTTAAATTTATTACTCAAATATCTCATACTGTCAATTAAGTCCGATTTGGCATTAAAACTATGACGTGGCTACGTCATTGTTTTAATGTAAAAAATCCTAAATAGTAATATTACATAAAATAATGCGGATTGTCACAAATTTAATGATTTTTTTCTTTAATTTAAAGGCTTACAGTTAAAGAAGGGCGTACACAAAACTAATGATTACATAGTGATTAATTCAAATTCAAAAAACTTTAGATTAAGGAAAATTTCGTAAAAAACATGTAAATTTTCATTATTTTAACGAAAATTGTGATTGAATTAATGCCGAGGCCGCATACTTAATTTAAGAATGTGCAATCATTAATTTTATTACTATTTTTTTTCAGTGTGTATACGCTTGAACAACGCTGGGAAATACGCCGATTTTGCCAAAAAAATCATCTTTTCAGATGAAGCTCATTTTGATCTTGGCGGGTATGTAAACAAGCAAAATTCTCACATTTGGGGCACAGAAAACCCGCACGCATACATTGAAAAGCCGATACACCTAAAACGAGTCACTGTTTGGTGAGGATTTTGGTCCGGAGGCATAATTGGGCCATTTTTCTTCGAAAATGAGCCGGGAGTGGCCGTTACAGTCAATGGCGATCGTTATCGGGCCATGTTGAACGAATTTTTGTCCACAAAAATTGAAGAGGAGGATATTGGCAACATTTGGTTTTGAACAGGACGGCGCTACGTGCCACACAGCCGAAGCTACACTCTATGTTTTGCGCCCTGTTTTTGAAGATCGCATTATCAGCCGCAGAGCTGATGTCGTTTGGCCACCTCGGAGCTGCGATTTGACACCGTTGGACTATTATTTGTGGGGTGCCCTCAAAGATAAGTGTTACGCCGACAAGCAAGAGACAATTGACGCTTTAAAGGACAATATTCGTGAAGCCATTGGTGAAATACAGCTGCACACAATCGATAATGTGCTTAAAAATTGGAGCGATCATGCAGTAGCCTGCATGGCCAGCCGAGGCAGCCATTTGAATGAAATTATTTTCCATTATTAACCGGAAGGATTGTACTTTCAAATAAAAAAAGAAATTTGAGAAAATATTCAGTAGTTTTTTTATAGCATTATCAAAAAAAAAAATTTATTTGGCGGACCCTTTATTTTACGAAGAAAATTCTTCATATTTTATATGAAACTATTTCATATTTTTTATGAAACTATTTCATATTTTTATGAAACTATTTCATATTTTTTATGAAACTATTTCATATTTTTATAAAACTATTTCATATTTTTTATGAAACTATTTCATATTTTTTATGAAACTATTTCATATTTTTTATGAAACTGTTTCATATTTGGTATGAAACTATTTCATATTTTTTATGAAACTATTTCATATCTTAATTAAATTATTAAGATTTTTGTTTTACAATTTTGATTTGAAAATTAGTTAGTTTCTGTAATCTATAGGTAAAAGAAATGGTGTTGTGTATGGTTTTTGTTAAAGTATTTTATTTATTAAATAATGAGTTTCGTAACTTAAAATGTAGTTCATAGATTGAGATTTTCAACCATTTAATTAAAACTTAAGCAATGCTTTCAGAAATGTTATTCACATCAAAAATGATATCTCCAAAACAACTTGTAATTTAAAAGTTGTTCTACTAACACATAAATCGTATATAATTTTAGCTTATTTTTGTACATTTACTTACATATGAAGGTAGTTCAGATATCTATACATATTGTACATTTTTTTTTCCAATTCATTACATTTTTTTATTGAATCTTTCATTATTATGCAATGAAAATAACAATAAGTGGACAAATCTTAACCTAAAATACTATTCTCTGGGTTATTGCCATTGCGAATAAACCATTGAGACTTTACACGATTTTTTTACTTAAACAAAAAGGTCAAATTAGGAATTCATAATTTCATTTCATTTTTTTGTTTTAGATTTTGATTAGGATTTGTTTTAATTTATATCATGTCCAGCGTATCTCTCCTTCTAAGGCGGTCATGACCTTCAAAACTTAGTAGTTCTCGAGCCAGGATGTTTGGATGATTGAATAGTTTACCCACGTAACACCGGCAATATTTTTCAATTTCCTCTTTTACTGTTGGCATGTTGAGATCCTTATGGATGTTAGCGTTTCTTATATACCATGGTGCACCTGTAATTAAACGAAGAATATTCGATTGTCTTCTTTGTAATTTGCATACATTGAAGCGCACGCTGTACCCCAGAGCTGGATACCATATGTCCAAATTGGCTTCAATACCGTTTTGTATAAAAGAACTTTATACTCTGGATCTAGGGCAGATCTTTGGCTGATAAGCCACTGAAGTTGATTAGTTTTGAGTTTTATTTGAGTTACTTTAGAGTCTATGTGGCGCGACCACGTCAAACGCCGATCTAAGTGGATTCCAAGGTATTTTACATGATTTTTTGGGGAATCTGTGAATTGAAAATAGAAATTGGAGGACTTGCATCCCTTCGCAGGGTAAAAGTAACATGAGTACACTTTGAAGCATTCACCATTATTCTCCATTTTTTTAACCATTCTTCTAGGATTCGGACATGCTACTGCAGTTGATCGGGCGCAACTGAAGGGTTTTTGTGAGTACTGACGAAAGCAGTATCGTCCGCAAAAGTAGACGTGAGCGTAAAGTTGGTTATGGGCATATCTGCCGTAAAAATAACGTACAGTATAGGGCCAAGAATTCTCCCCTGTGGGACACCGGCATTTATTTTCTTAGGGCTAGAAAAAATGCCATTTGATTTAACTTTAAAAGACCGGTTAGTCAAATAGCTCCTGAACAGTTTATGCGTGTTGATTGGCAGAAGGTCGCATATTTTGTACAAAAGTCCTTCGTGCCAGACTTTGTCAAATGCTTGGGAAATATCTATGAATAACGCCGAACAGTATTCTTTATTCTCAAAAGCTCTTCTGATGCAGTTTACGATACGGTGTACCCGTTCTATAGTATTATGACTTTTTCTAAAACCAAATTGATGGTCAGGTATAATATTGTGAGAAATTATGTGAGGTGTGATTTTCTTCATGAGAATGGACTCAAACATTTTTAAAAGTATAGGATTTGACTTGAGTTGGATCTTTGCCTGGTTTCGGTATCATCACGATTTCAGACCTCTTCCAAGATAGGGTGAAGTAACCTACACGGAGAATTGCATTGAATAAAAATAACACAATTTTAAGGCTGAAAAGGGAAGTTCTTTAATCATTTTCGCTGTTATACCATCGCCTCCGGGCGATTTCTTTAATTTTAGTTCTTTGACAGATTTTTCAACATCCTTTATTCTAAGCTTGATTGGGCCAGGAATTATATCATCTATCACGGGCTGATAGATTGGGCGACGAATTAAATCATATATCACGGGCCGATAGATTGGGCGTTGAGTTATATCGTCTATCACGGGCGGATAGATTGGGCGAGAAGTTATGTCATCTATCACGGGCTGATAGATTGGGAGAGGAATTGAGTCATTTATCCCGGGCGGATAGATTGTGTGAGAAATTGTATCATCTATCACGGGCGGATAGATTGGTCTTCCAATAAAATACTAACTTTTCCATTTTTTTTAATTTGTGTTAATTTCATAGAAGTAGTCTTCTATGAAACACCAAAAATGTTCGGATGCTGAGGGATACTTCAAATGAAATACGTGAAAAATTTTACATAATATGTCAAATGCTCTAAGAAAACTCGTAAATGGAATTAATGTTCCATCAAAATATATAAATATTTGTGAAATTTCTGCCAAGCTTCCGACACCAAGGAGGAACGGTTGAATGTTTTCACGCTTTTCTTTTCAAAAGTCCACGTGGTCTTCCAACTCTTGCACTGAGTTTCCCAAAAATAACCAGTAAGGAAAGGCTAAAGTCGGGCGGGGCCGACTATATAATACCCTACACCACTCTCGTAATATTGAATAACTCTGATATATAAATTTTGTAATTCATGTATAAATTGTTTACATAAATTTACTTTTGGGACATTTTATACATAAATAATACCCTGTACCACAGTGTGGTGTAGGGTATAAAAACGATTGGATCTAAAGAGCCAAATCGGATGAAACATATATATGGGAGCTAAATCTTTACCGATTTTCTTCAAATTCGGCAATGTTGGTTCATGAATCAAGAAACTCTACCATTCTAAATCTCAAAACGATTGGATGTAAAATATAGCTTCTATAGAACTAAAGGGCCAAATCGGACGAAACATATATATGGGAGCTATAGCTAAATCTTAACCGATTTTCTTCAAATTCGGTAGTGTTGGTTCATGGATCAAGAAACTCTACCATTCTAAACTTCAAAACGATTGGATGTAAAATACAGCTTTTATAGGACTAAAGGGCCAAATCGGACGAAACATATATATGGGAGCTATAGCTAAATCTTAACCGATTTTCTTCAAATTCGGCAGTGTTGGTTCATGGATCAAGAAACTCTACCATTCTAAATTTCAAAACGATTGGATGTAAAATACAGCTTTTATAGGACTAAATGGCCAAATCGAACGAAACATATATATGGGAGCTATAGCTAAATCTTAACCGATTTTCTTCAAATTCGTTAGTGTTAGTTCATGGATCAAGAAACTCTACCATTCTAAATTTCAAAATGATTGGATGTAAAATACAGCTTCTACAGGACTAAAGAGCAAAATCGGACGAAACATATATATGGGAGCTATAGCTAAATCTTAACCGATTTTCTTCAAATTCGGCAATGTTGGTTCATGGATCAAGAAACTCTACCATTCTAAATTTCCAAACGATCGGATGTAAAATACAGCTTCTATAGGACTAAAGGGCCAAATCGGACGAAACATATATATGGGAGCTATAGCTAAATCTTAACCGATTTTCTTCAAATTCGGCAATGTTGGTTCATGGATCAAGAAACTCTACCATTCTAAATTTCAAAACGATTGGCTGTAAAATACAGCTTCTATAGGACTTAAGGGCCAAATCGGACGAAAGATATATATGGGAGCTATATCTAAATCTGAACCGATTTCAACCAAATTCAATAGCGATCTTAACAGCCGCGAAATACTCTAAACTGCAAAATTTCAGAACGATCGGAGTGAAATTGCGACCTGTAGTCGACGAATAACTTTACATGGACAGACGGACGGACACCGTTAAATCGACTCAGCTAGTGATTCTGAGTCGATCGGTATACTTTAAGGTGGGTCTAGCTGTGTTATTTTAAGGAGTTACAAACATCTGCCGTGAAACAAACTTATAATACCCTGTACCACAGTGTGGTGTAGGGTATAAAAATGATTGTTGGAAATCCTTTATAGTGAATCTACTGACTTCTGTTGTTCCCAGCACGGTTCCGCGAGCATACCGTGCTGTTGGAAATAAGAAAGCGTGGAAACCCCACAGTGTTTGCAAAGCAAACTTGTCAGCATCTGAAATGTATAACATTTATAACACATAAATATTTTTTGGATAATTTTTGTCATAAACTTCTAGTTACAACAATTTTAATTACTTTTATAATTGAATGAATCATTAAATTTGGTTGCAATGGTAATAATTCAAAACAACCGTTTCATTGAAAATTGCAATCACATTTAAAAATAAAAAGATTTAGAAATAATAAAAAACAATTGTAAATTGACTTCTTGATTGAAAACAATTTATTTAGCAATCACTTTTTTAATTGAAATTGTGTATCGTATTTTTTTTCTGTGTATAGTATGAATTTTTATTACGGAAGTTGTATTAAATTACCTGTTTCTGAATCTAAGATATTTATCTGTTCTAAAAGCACCCTTTCATCCTTCTGAGCCTTTTGTAGTGCACGTGAGGCGCAACATTATTTAGTTCTTCACCAAAATGCATTATTATATTACATTTCATAAATTAATAATATTCCCATCGTACGAATGAGTTCTCAATGGCTTTTTAGTCCAAATACCTTTCGGTTTCGGATGTCATACATTGGTTCTCACAATGTACGGTAAATGACAAATTCTATTCCCACTGTAAATGATAATAGTGAAATGTTAGTATTGGCAAACCAGACACACGCGCACTAATACAATTAAGAATATACGTGTAACCTAGTTAAGCATATAAAAAGACAAGCATTCAATAAAAAGAGGTCAGTCATAAAAAATTTACTCGAGAAGATGCCTAATTAATTTTTAATTTTACATGGCGACCGTGACTTTGGATGACACAACTGCCAAGCTGCCTAACAACATTGCCGAGCTGCCTGCCACCAATGCCAAGCCGTGGAACGCCAATTGCACGCTGCCAAACACCGCAACCAAGCTGCCAAACATCGCAACCAAGTTACCCGGCCCACAACCACTGACAATCGCTGAATATAGAGCACGGCAAGCCAAAGCCCGTGAAAGCAGATTAACGGCCATTCCTGCAACAGAGGTCCCGCTAAAAAGACGTGGAGGAGCTCGAGCCCGTGCGCAGCGACATCGTTATTACATCATAGCCATATTGAAGTAAGGTGGAGCGAGCCTTGAGAGCCAACAGCGCCTGAAGAAGAAACTGGAAGATATCAACAAAACACTCCATAGGAAAGGAAAAAAATAGCACAGTTTTAAATTTTTTTATAAAAAAAAAATTAAATATGTATAAAAAAAGCACTATATTTGCGTTTTACGCTTGGGTGCATACATATGTTAAAAAATGGCACTATTATTGCGTTTTACGCTTGGGTGCAATTTTTAGACTTTTAGAAATCTTTAGATTTTCTGTAATTAAATAAAAAAAAAAAATATAATATTTAAGGATTTTCATACCGTAATAATTTTAAGTTTATATTTTGAATATGGGAGGCAAGGAATCTAAGATCGAAAATCCCAACGCGAATGTTGTTAATAACTTAGAAATTATAGACCATACCTCTCAATTAGACTCATTATGGTATCTGCTACTAATTTCAACCTTATTGTGTGCAGTTAATCTACTTCTTCAAATTTACTTATTGCATAAGACATCTCTCAGAAAACGGTATGTTAGGCATGAACGGTATGTTAGGCAAGTCTAATTCCAGACTTCGATGGTAGAGTGGAGAATTTGGCTAGTTTTATAGATACCTTGGAGTTAGTTAACTCAATCAAAGAATCTCATGAGGCTGTAGCAGTTTCATTGGTGAAAACCAAGCTGAAGGGTTTGGCAAGAAACCTTATAAGTAACGAAGATTCATTGAGACGGATAATAGATACACTGAAGAACTCGGTTAAGGGCGAATCAGTGGAAGTAATTACCGCCAAACTCATGAATTTGAAACAGAGGAATAAGACTGCTAATGAATATACAAAGGAGGTTGATGAGCTAAATAAGGCTCTTGAGGGAGCTTATATCTCTGATGGATTGACCAGCAATCTGTCTAGTAGATACAGCACTCAACAGGCCGTCAGGGCCATGACCAGGAATTGCTCCATTGATAAGGTAAAACTTATCATGGAGGCAGGTAATTTCGCTACAATGAATGATGCAATTTCCAAATTTGTAAATAGTTGCACGGAGGCAACAGGCAATGTGAATACCGTACTGCACTATAAACGACGCGGAGGTGGAAACTATCGAGGTGGTAACCGTGGACGCAATAGAGGACGTAATGGTAGCTACAGTGATCGTGACGATAGGCGCGATCATGGCGATAGGAGAAAAGCTAACCATGGCAACCACTATAGGGGCCGTGGTAACCGCTATAACGGAAATGATAACAGGCGTTCAGACAGTAACCGAAATGTGCGAGTGACACATTCGGAAAACGAGCGAACCCCCTTGAGCAACCAAGAATAGACAGAATATACCACTTTAACCTCAGTCTGAGTAATTTTGTGAATGTAAGAAATGCGGAGACGAATTTATCCCTTACATTATTGGTAGACACTGGTGCCGACATATCCTTACTAAAGAATTTATGTGAACAGTATAATAATATAGACAGGAATAGTAAAACAAACTTATCTGGCATTGGGAAGGGAGTAGTCAAGTCCATTGGTACAATAGACTTAGACCTTAAAATTTGTAATTTTCTTGTGCCACATATTTTCCATATCGTAGATAGGAGTTTTCCTATCCAATGTGATGGAATTATCGGAATGGACTTTATTACAAAATATAACTGCATACTAGATTTCCATAATGGAAATCATAGCTTTTGCATTAGGCCAAGAAATTTTCATATGAACATACAAGTCCCTCTGGTGCACATAATTAGGCAAGATACTGTGTTGGTACCAGTAACGTGGTAACGTCTGAAAAATCACTTTTAGTTCCAAATCAAGAGATTCAGGAAGGAATAATAGTAGGTAGCACAATTGTTGATAGGGAGAACGCTGTTATTCGAATAATTAACACTACAACTAATGATTCTTCAGTAGATATTAAAGACATTAAATTTGAATCATTGAAAAATTTTGAGATATTGTCGCCCAATGAACTAAAAGAAGATAGGACTAGAAAAGTATTGGAGACATTGAAACTTCCAAAACTTTTCGAAACGGCCCTCAGCGCACTTTGTACGGAATTCAGTGATATATTCGGGATTGAACCCGAGCCTATCACGGCAAATAACTTCTACAGACAAAAACTAAGACTGAGCAACGAAACACCGGTATATATAAAGAATTACAGAATCCCGGAATCACAGAAGTCAGAGATAGATAGACAGGTAACGAAATTGATCAAGGACGGTATAGTGGAGCCGTCTATTTCTGAATACAATAGCCCCCTTCTTTTAGTACCCAAAAAACCATTGCCAAAATCTACAGAGAAAAGATGGCGTCTGGTGGTAGATTACCGCCAGGTGAATAAAAGGCTATTGGCGGACAAAATTTTCACTTCCAAGAATAGATGCTTGGGTCGAGCGAAATATTTTTCATGTCTGGATTTCACCAAATTGAACTTGATGATAATTCAAGAAACATAACATCGTTTTCATCGAGCACAGGCTCATATCGCTATACGCGACTTCCTTATGGATTGAAAGTAGCATCAAATTCATTCCAACGCATGAGATTGGACTTGGAAGAATATGACTTCACAGTGGAATACCTCAAGGGGAAGGATAATTGCATTGCTGACGCTCTTTCACGCATAACTATAAAAGACATGGATGACCAAGTTCTTATAATGACACGATCGGCGAAACGTCAGGAAAATACCTGCGCAGGTAAAACAGTAAAACTTAAAGGACCGAATAATGAGCCCAATGTCTATGAAGTCATTAGTAATAATGACGTAAAGAAATATGTACAGATCAAACTTGATTCCTCCACATGTTTACTTAAACATGGGAAAAAAGTATTATCAAAGTTTACAGTAAGGGACTTGTACTCCAATGGAATTCTGGACTTAGGTCAGTTCTTCCAAAGGCTTGAATCAGAAGCCGGGGTACACGGAACCTTGCGATTTAAAATGTCACCTAGCGAGAAGATTTTCGAATCTATCTTGTTGAATGAATTCAAAGAAATGGGCAATAAGTTTTTGAAGAAAATAAAAGTAGCGCTACTCCAGAAGGTGACAATAATAGACAGGAACGAAAGGTCCAAAATTGAGGCGATCCTGACAAAGTACCATGACGATCCAATAGACGGAGGACACACAGGGATTACGCGTACCCTGATGAAAATAAGGAAATATTACTACTGGCCACAAATGACAAGAAACATACTTGAACACCAATGACTATTACAGCAACACCTTTAACTGCTTTTGACACTGTGTACATTGACAGTCGGACCACTACTGAGAACGGTAACGAGTACGCGATAACACTAATTTGCCTATGAAGACGTTCATAACGGACCAAGGTACAGAGTTTAGAAATGCTTTGATGTCTGATCTCTGTAAATATCTTAAGGTCGATAAGTTAATATCGACAGCGCATCACCATCAGACTCTAGGAACAATAGAGCGTAATCACCGAACACTAAATGAGTATGTCCGCTCATACATATCAGTTGACATAAACGACTGGGATGTTTGGTTAAAATATTTCCAGTATTGTTTCAATACAACACCCTCAACGGTACATCAATACTGTCCTTACGAACTAGTATTCGGAAGGCCACCTAGACAATTAGTGAATGATATAATATAGACGATTATGCTAAGGAGACTAAATATAGGTTGGATATGGCATAAACACGTGCCAGACTAAAAAAAGATGTTGCCCTGTCAGAGAGCAGCATTTTAATAATGTCGCCTACACCCTCTTGTACTGCTGCATTTTTTATGGTCAGAATCGATAACAAAAATGCAAAAAACTATCCTTTTAACTCACTAAAAGTAAACTAAAAACGAAGAATACTCCACGGCGCCGCCTAAATAAAGCATCTGACCAAACTTCATTATAAAAAAGCACGCACGGACACACGCGGTCATTTAGGCTATTCGCTCGACGCCGAAAAAACATCTGTTTGTAGGGCAGCGTCCACCCCTTCGATTAAATACAGGGCTGAAATGTTACATTTTTGCCCCGTGCAAGTGCGACATTTTTTACAAAAAAAAACGAAACCCTTTCACAGTGCAGCATTTATTTTACAAAAAAATGCATTTTTGGGGCGAAAGGCATAAAAAATGTAGCATTTTTTGGCACAAAAGAAAACACCATAAGATAGGAGATAAGGACAATATAACAATTAAGGATGACAAAGGAAAAACTCAAATTGTGCATAAGGATAGATTAAAGTTATTCAGAAAATATCTATTATTGTAAATTTTAATTTTAATAATAATTTAAATATTAATTTTACATGGTTTAAATAAATAAAATGATTTAAATATAAAAAAAAGTAATACAAAAATATTAATCAAAATAATGTTAGAAAATATTAAGTAAATTATCATAAGAATGATATATATAATCAAAAGGAAAACATAATTTAATAAATATAGATAATACACCAGAATGATCATAGAAATAAGATTATATGATCATTCTTCCTGAAAAGGAAGGTGTAGTGCACGTGTGTCGCAATTTTCCAAATTTAATTCCCATGCTTAATTCTGTTTAACAGTTCCCACATTATTTAGTTCTTCACCAAAATGCATTATTATATTACATTTCATAAATTAATAATATTCCCATCGTACGAATGAGTTCTCAATGGCTTTTTAGTCCAAATACCTTTTGGTTTCGGATGTCATACATTGGTTCTCACAATGTACGGTAAATGGCAAATTCTATTCCCACTGTAAATGATAATAGTGAAATGGTAGTATTGGCAAACCAGACACACGCGCACTAATACAATTAAGAATATACGTGTAACCTAGTTAAGCATATAAAAAGACAAGCATTCAATAAAAAGAGGTCAGTCATAAAAAATTTACTCGATAAGTTGCCTAATTAATTTTTAATTTTACACTTAATTATCTTTGTAGATTTAAGAAAATTTAATCGTTTTGTATGTTTAGGACACCAATTGATTATGGTGCAATATTTGTTGTATATGGTGCCAAAATCTTTATCAATCTGTAAGAGAAGAAAAAATTATTCTATTAAAATTTTGATTAAAATATGATTTTTATAAAGCTTACTTACCAGTTTATATCCGTTGAGAGCTTTATACTGTGGCCACAGTTTCAAAACATCTGTAATATTCGCGCTGTCGTTCATTATTGAATTCAATCTATATTGAGTGCAAGCACCCCAAGTGATGTCAAATTCTTCAGATGATAGGATGTCGAATTTTAGGGACTGGACCATAAATTTAGCATTTTCTTCTGGTTTTAAAATAAAGACAAAACTAATTTTTAGTAATTTAATAAATTTTCAGAAAATTATATTACTACTTACGTAGTTTCCTCAGTTTACACGAGTTAGTAGGCGCGTCGTCTTCATCCGCAAAAATATGTTTTGTCGACTTCTGTTATGGTTCTTCATGTTGTGGTATTTCATATAAATTCTACCTCTCCGTGCAGTTCTATAGAACTCCAACTTTTCATTTGGGAAGATATGTAAAATTTATTGTTCTATTTTATAAGATGTTTGAAGCGGCATGGTGATATTACTGCTTTCGAAGTATTGAACAATGATTTTAATGAGTGTGCTCCTAGATTCTTCTATGAGGTGGTTATTCTGTCTATATGTGCTTATTAATTTGTTGCCGATGGAGTTTTCCTTTAAAATGTCCATCACATTTAGATTGAGTGACTCGTTGGAATATGATAAATCAGTGGTCGGTTGTGGTGGCGTATTTTCAAAATTTTGGGAACATGCAGAAATGTCTGAGGAGCATTTTGAAACAGATGACGAATTAACGTCGGACTTCCAAGCTCGAAAATGGTGAGCAAATATGGCTTTTCCCCAATTTTCCATTTACTTGTTATTTATTGCATGTGCTCAGGACCCAAAATTTTGAGCACGTCTATGGTAATATTTTCATCTATAAAATGCAAAGTTTTTATGAGTTTAAAGTAATTAAATGTTGTTTATAAACTCTACCTTTAAAAGTATTGTATTTATGGTCCAGATTTCATGTTTTTAAAAGATTCTTTAGCGAGTCTTCTTCGGCAGGAACATTATTTTGAACATTGATTTTAACTGGAGAGAAATTTCTGAAAGAAATTAGTGCAGACACAAAAACGTGTATAATTTTAAATATTTTATAGTCGTTACGTCTCGTAGCAACGAAGTTACCCTTCTTATAAACAACGTTTTTATACACCACTTTTTCATAGGTTTTTAAAAGCTCTTTTGGTGTTTGGGTTTTTATACTTATAAAATCTTATAAGTTGCATTCACACTGATTGTTATCAGAACAAATAATGTCATCTGGTATACTATCATTTATTAAAAAATTTGCAAAAACAAGTTGGTATTTTTTTTGCAACAGAAAGTGGTACATTTTTCCTAGAAGTAATGGCATGCATATACAGCTTGATACTGCGAAGGTTTGCTTCAAAATGAAAAGACCAAAATTTCCTTACCGGATCACAAGATTTCATCACTTCTGGGTAGTGTGATAATATGTAAAATTTTGGTTTTAAGGGACAATTAAATAAATGAACATTTTGTTATGATTTTCAATATTACTTTTAAAGGATTGTATTAAAAAATCATTTAATTCAAACATTGAAATACTGTCTAGAATGTCTACTAAAAGTAAAATAAAAATCCAAACTTCATCATCTGTTGGACCAAGATCGCCCACCATTACAGGAAAGAACATTACAAAAGTCATAATTTCTCTCGCTGACATTTTTAAATGTTGGTTTTTTAAATGTTTGATGGTAATATCTGGCGACGTATTACCAATCTCCATTTCGCCATATTCAAATGTACGCTTTCTTTTATTCAATATTTCAAGAGAAAAGTACTTTTTGTTTATAAAATATATTATAGAATTTGTCATGTAATAATGACAAATTCCTTCCATTACATCATGCATGGCGTCAACACTCATATTATCCACAACATGAAAGCTAGGAATTGCATTAAATGGACATTTTTGAACTACTCCAGTTTCTTTCGGGTTGGCGAGAGCTAATGCATTATGATATTTTGTGTAATTGCGTCTCAATTCTGGGTGTGGCGAAATACAAGTTTCACTAGAAACTTTATCTATGGTACAGAAGCGACCTGTGAATGACTTGGAGTAACCAAGCAAACCATTGAGACCCAAGTTATCTCCCAAAATAAGAAGTGGCATAAAATATACATGGTATATATTACCATCAGACATTTGTATGTGTATACCTTCACATTCTAAAATAATCATTTGGTCTATAATAGGTTTGAGGCACTTCCCAGCACCAAGACTTTTTATGTCTGAAGATTTGATACTTGAAAGGAAAAAAAACATTGTCCAATTTGTTTTCGCCTGGCATGCATGGAAACGAGAAGTAAAAATTACAAATTGAATGGGTGGTGGAATGTGAACCCAACGGATTATTGACCTCAATATCGTCGGAATATAAGTAATACGGTATTATCAATCGGTCTGGATATAGTGCACACTTCTTCTTCCATAAATCACCTTGAATAATATTTTGAAAATAATTACTCAATTTGAAATTATCCATTACCGTCAAAACATTTAAGAGTGTGTCATTGCGTTCAAAAATTTTTACAAACATGAAAGTCATCGGCATTGTTATTATATTCGTAATTTTATTTATATGTGACAACTTACCTTTAACATGTGATAACGTTCCCTTGTATTCAATAGTCACTTCCTTTAAATCTTCGACTAAACAGGACCTTTTCAAATGGTCATACAAATGGTACTCTGATTTGTATCTCTGTAGAAGATCGTTAAATCTGGATATTATTATAAATAATTGTGTTGACAGATCATCGTCGAGATTTTTTCCAAAGACACTAATTACTTTAATATTGGATCACAAATTAAACCTATAACATTTTTAGTTATAAAGAAAACAGCCTTTCTGGAAAATTATGCTTTGCATGCATTCGTGTCTGGAATTTAAGCAAACATTTTGAAAGTTGTTCAAATTGTTGTTCTATTGAACAAAATTCAAAACTATTTTGTACTAAATTCCTTCCAGCGTTTTCTTCGCCACTTGCTGCAAACAAATTCTGTTCGACATTTGTGGTAGTTTCAACTTTATTGGTGGTCTGGTTGGTACCCCGATTCGTTTTTTAACAACACACACACTGTCATTTGTCAGTTCATTTACACTGTGTCTTTTTTTTACATGTATTTGGAATGTGGTAGAGTTTTGATATATTTGACCACAACACTGGTGGCAATCACTACTCTTTAAAAAATGAACAACTCTAAAATGTCTTATAAATAATTTCGAATTAACAAATTGTATGCGACACAATTAGCAAATCATTTCTTCTTTCATAAACACACTTTTCTTACTTTGCACACTGGAATTCCACACTATTACTGTTCGAAGTGGATGAGCGAATGAAGCGATCAACACGAAACGGAGTTGGTCGTCTATTTTGAATACAGTTCTGTCAACATTTCATATACGTCGAGAACATACGACGTGCGTTGGGCGAATGTGAAATAATGTATTTTTTTACAATTCTATAAACTAATAACCATTTTGATAAACATGAATTTGGCCCGGAAAGATAGGCCAGTTGTTTTACTTTGATGTATACATACTATATTGGGTCGCAAATAATAATAATTAATGCAAATTTACTTTCATTAATTAGCATTTTTGAGTCTCCTGAAAAAATTAAGTTATGGAACCAACTTCGAAATGTTAAGTACTAATAATAGAGAACAGCTTATGTTCTTCTGTTATAAGTACTTATTGAGTAAAGACCGGGACGTACCGTTTTCTTTTAAATTTCATCTCCTATAAGAAATGTACATTCGACTGGGTCACAAAAAAATTTTTGAAATGCGAGGCGGAATATGAAAGCTTACCTCGAGACAATAGCAAAAACATATTTTATTTTTTTCCGAGCCTGCGGAATCGGCCCAAAATCGTTTTTTTATCGTAACTTTTTTGTTTGTAGCACGATTGTACATGCGATACATCAATATACGAGTACTACATTAGATTATATAGATGTCGCCGATGTACAGTTTATTTCTAATAAATAAAAGTGCGTACACCCCAAGCAAAATGCTTATGGTTTTTAAAACGCTTTAATGGTTTTTAAAACTTCATCTTATGGTGGAGGGTATAAAAACGAAATCTTCGATTCAGGAGTGTACCGGACATATTTCGGTTAATTTTATTTTATTTAGTCGTCACCAAAACAACATGCCAAAATACATTTGTCGTTGATGTCGACACCAACATAAAAAACGCCACATTTGCCTCATTGCCCGATCTCATCAATTTCTAACCAGAGATGGAAAACGGGTATTGTTAAATTTTACTGATGCTCTATAAGAGCGATGGCAAAAAACACTACCCGGGGTTTTATAATGATTGAAGCATGTCAGATATTCCTTGTTGACTTATAAATATTGTACCTTATTCATAAAAAGTTATGGTAGGCTTGAAATAAATGTTAGCATTGATAACACTACGCAACAAAAAAAAATGTTTGTGTCCTAGACCTAAAAATAATTTTTTTGTATAGATTGTGGCATACTGTTATATAAAAATCAAAAAACAATTTTTATGGATACATTTTTTTTTAAACATTTTTTATTAAAAATACTATTATCGTCGTATTTGCACTATAATTTTTGTAAATTAAAGCTATTAATGTGGGCTATCAATGTTGGAAATATCTCTTTCACTTAGAAACAGTGGTTTAGTAACAGTCATTAAACAAATTGGAAAAAGTAGATTTAAAAAAAAATCCTGTGACAAAAAAAAACACAAACTATTTTATTTATTAAAAGTTTGCATCTTAGCGAAGAAAATAATGTCTATTTATCTATGGATAAATGTAGAAATAATAGCCCTTTTGGTAGAGGTAAGAGAATTTTTGTTTAAATAGAAATTTTGTTTAAATTTCTGTTTAAATAGCGATTTTATTTATATTATGTACATTAGAGTTTATTTACATGAACAAGTTTCATTAGAAGTAATTGTGAGTTCTTTTTTGACGTTTGTAGATTTCGGAATCGGTTTCTCTAATGAGGAACCAAATATAATCTCCCATCATTCTTTCTTCCCAGTGCCCTTGGTAACGCCGCTCGATAGACTTCAATTCTTGGTGAAACCTTTCGCCATGTTCGTCGCCAAGATTTTCGGGGAAAAAGTTTAAATGAGAATGAAAGAAAAATAAGTTGGAAGAATACATACATATGTGTTATATACATAAATATAAAAAATATATTTCTAACCAATTTTTTCATAATTTTTTAACAAATCATTAATCATTGTTTCATATTGCGGGCTTTTATTGGATCCAAGGAAATTTGAAACTACAAGCTTAAACGACCTCCATGCTGCAATTTCATCCGACATCAAATATGATTCGAAATTCACATCTATCATCAGTATCCTTATTTTAGGCCCATCAAAAACGCCATCTTCGATTTTTTGAAAAGAAAGACTTTTAAATATGAGAGTGAATTGCCATCATTCCTTAAGGTTTTTACAAAATTTTTAAAGAGTCCCAGCTTAATATGCTGTGTTGGCAAAATATCGGCTATCCCAGAGGCATAACATACCAACTGCTTTTAAATCGCAACAAATTGTCCATTCATGTTCATATTTTATGTATTTTATCAATTTGCTCATTGTTTCGTATGATTCCTTAGTGTTGACAGCATGAGCAATGGGAATCGACGGTTTCTGATTTCCGTTGTGTAAAAGTACTGCTTTCAAACTTTCTTTACTGCTGTCAACAAGTAACCGCCATTCCTTTGAATTGTATGTTTGTTGTTTAAGTTCCTCGAACAATCAGGGAATGTCCTTGCAAAAGCATCTGTTATCCACAGTTGTATAAAATTGTTTGTAAGGTACAAGGTGGCGCAAAAGTAACCTTTCGATGTTTTTTGTGCCAAAGTCACCAACCGATTATTGGTCAAATAAATAGTCAGCAATATTCCGCGTTCTGGAGCAGTGTAGCGTAACATTGTTCATTAACGTGTGTTTCGCATGTGTTTACTACACAAATGTCAACATTAGGCATTAGGGGCCAATCGCAAAATTTATAACATTTTCTGATAGGAGGATTACTTTTGCGCCACCTTGTATATCACGGATTCTATATATATATATAATCGCTCAGAGTTGAACTTGATGGTGTTTCCGTTATTAGGCTGTTAGCTATACTTGGACACTTCCTACTCCAATCTATTAACTTAGACAAAAATAACAGTCCGTATCGTGAATGAATGGTTGTCTCCAAATAGTGACATTCCAAATTCCACGTGAAGTCTAAAATTAAAAAGTTTTATTCCACAAAACATTGTAATACATTAATTGTAAAGTACTTACCGCATGCTTCCACTACTCCATCGAGTAAGATTTACATGGCACGAATTACACAAAATAATAATAATAACATATTTTCGAGAGTTGTAGCAGAAATTGTCGGGATCATTTACACATTCAAAAGTTCTTTGCCGTTTACTCATACTTCGTGTTTAGTTCTTACCTCGGTTTGTTGGGTTCCTTTCAAAATGATAATTCAAGTGGTAGTTTTAAATTTCAAGGATTTTGGTTTTATTGGTAGAGTAATTTAGTACTCTTTGGGTAATTCAAATGTTTTGGAATTCATATTATTTATGTACAGGTATGTGTGAAAATGTGATTAGTTGGTATTCTTAATGTTAAAAATTTTTGGGTGTTTTTGTTTTCAGTTTTTAATTTCAGTTTTAATCTTAATATTATTTGTTTTGTTTCATGTAATTCACAATTTGCGTTCTTTTTGTTTTAATTTAATTGTTCAATGTTGGGTCTGTTGGTTTCGCAGTGTCTTTTATGTACATGTATTTATTTGTATAAAAATTACACTTATTATTTACACTTTACTTTTCACTAAAAAATCACTTAATCGCGGGAGGGAGACGCAAGAGTTGATGGTTGGCACAATTGGATAAAAACTAACTCCTGCTGCTTTCCTTTTGTCTAATGTAAGCTCGGTTACAAAGACAAAACGTAAGCAGCGAGCAACCAAATGACGATGCCAAAAAGACATGACAATACCTAGGTAAGCATAGGCAGCACTGGAATGTACGTATGCAACTACATAGATTGCAGAATGCAGACGCATTTACACACACACGCACATACGTATGCTGCCGCGCCACCTTGGTCGTTCTACACTGATGTTCAAAAGTGTGGTGTCACCTTTGAACATTCTCCCCCCGTGATTTAGTGCTTTACTAGACATACCTGCTTGACCCAAGGTCTTATTCGTTACTTCGTATGGCTCTGACTACAGGACCCGCGAAGACATACCCAAGAGCAGTTTCAAACGCCTTTACAGCTCCCAGGTCAGTGTCACGAACCTCCGCTTCCCGTAAGTAAGCATAGACGTCTCCTCCTAATTCGATATCTATAGGGTCGTTACTTCTTGGGTCTACGTCGGCGAGGGAATGTCTGTCAAAGCTGGATGTGGTATACTCCAAAATCGGGTCGGCATAGGGTCTACTGGGCAGCTCGCTGGTGACCAGCGAATTGAGTCTGATCGTGATGGAAGGGCGGTTGTGTCGATGTTGGAGGGACAGCTTCACAAATTGGCTCCCGCGCCTTAAAAAGGTTGCCCATCCAAATCGGCTTACCGTGGACGACGCAATCCTTCAGACCGTTGATGATTGGTTCAGTAGGGCTCGCACCATCTTGTATTCGTCCCCCGGTTGTCCCGATGCGATCTTGACCGTCGCTGTTGGCACCAAAACGCTGGTTCGGCGGTAAACCGGTTCTGTCGGAGGCGCAGTAGCCTCTTCTCTCCACGGTCTCGTACCTTCGGTATGGGGAGAATTGCCGAAAGGTGGGGCACGTCCGGATGGCGTGGTCCGCCTGGCAGAGGCCGCAGTAATACTGACAAGACGAAGGGCGAGGGCGCTGGCTACGGTTTCGGTTGACGATGCTGAGTCTTTGGACGGCAGACTGTTCGCGAGTTTGGAAGTGGTGATTGGGCTGACGGTCGGGCGAAGGGTCACGACTTGGCGCTGGAGTGGGTTGTCGCGAAGCCATTTCTAGAATAGAAGAGATGTGAGTACCGAGTTCTTTTACAAATAAATAGAGTGTTAGTCAATCTGAAAATAGTTTGACGATTTTCGTTATCGGTCTACTAACTACTCCGTGTGCTGTCCGAATATCTACGACCCTAATGTTTTGATCAGTTCCAAGGTAAGTTCTTTCTATACGGCCTAATTTCCATTCAGTCGGGGCCAGTCTCTCATCTTTAATTGCAATCAAATCGTCTTCCTTTACATTTTCTGTTTGATACTTCCACTTATATCGACGATGTAGCTCATTTAAATACTCAGTTTTCCATCTTTGGCAAAAATATTGAGAGATAATCTTTAATTTCAATCGATTGGCAAGGGTGATGTTTCCGTCTGAAACATCGGGTTCTGCTGGGGTCAAAATGGAGGTACCTATCAGAAAATGAGCTGGGGTAAGAGCATTTAAATCGGAAGGGTCGTCGCTGGCTGGACTTAGGGGTCGAGAATTAAGACAGGCTTCAATTCGCGCTAAAATGGTCGAGAATTCTTCAAAGGTAAAATTTATTTGCGGTATACATTTTCTCCTATCTTTCTTTATCAATTCTGCTGCTCCTACAAAATTGGTACCATTATCAGAGTAAACCTTTGCTGGGCATCCACGTCGCCCAATAAAACGCGATAAAGCGGCTAAAAAAGTCTGAGTTGATAGATCACTAGTGGGTTCTAAGTGAATTGCTTTTGTGGAAAAGCAAACGAAGACGCAAACATAACCCTTTGTTATTAAACAAGCTCTTCCTGTAAAATTCTTTATGTTGAAGGGTCCTGCAAAATCTACTCCAATGTTGGTAAAAGGTCGAGTCAGCATAGTTCGCTGGGGCGGAAGTGAGGCCATAATTTGCGTTTGAGTCTGGTGTTTATACAAAACACAAGTTCGACAATTATGAATTTCCTTCTTGATTAAGGGCTTCAATTTAAATATCCAGAATTCAGACCCGATTACTCGAGTCATGAGTTGATTTCCGCCATGCATCGTACTTTTGTGAATAAATTCTACTAATAAAAGGGCTAATCTCGATTCGTATAAATTAAGAATGGCGCTCCTTATATGTAAGTGCTGGGGACTGAACAAGGCGGCCCTAATGATTCCTTTTGAATCAATGAATGGATTGAGAGATAAAAGACTGCTACCAGATGAGAGTCTTTTCTTTTGGGTTAACGCTAAATACTCCTCTGCGAAATAATGTTTTTGTGTTAAAACAATAAGACGATCTTTGATATCTTGGATTTCACCATGGGAGATTTCTGCTGAAGAAATTCTAAGTCGGGTCCGATTGACGCCGGTATTTCTCCAAAAACGAATCGCAAATGCTAAGACTTTATATGCTCTAGAGAGAGAGATGAGAATCTATTTAAGGGATCTTCAAATATCGTGGTCGAGAAAACTTTAACTGCCTTTGCTTCTAACTCTGTGTCGCTTATAATGTCGTGTCTAGGCCATCGGTCTTTTGGAAACTTCAGCCATTGGGGTCCGGTCCACCACAAATGATGTGACTGCAAATCATCTGGCGAACATCCTCGACTGGCTACATCAGCAGGGTTGTTTTCTGAATCTATATGCTTCCAATTTTCGTTGCCTACATTATCCAAAATATCTAAAATTCTATTTCCTACAAAGGCACTCCATGAACAAGGGAGTTTTTTGAGCCATGCTAACACAATTGTTGAGTCAGTCCAAAAGTGAGTTGAAATATTTTCAATTTGTATGTTGGGAACCACCGCTGTGGTTAATTTTGCTAAGAGAACGGCTCCGCATAATTCTAATCTAGGCAGAGATATTTTTTTGATTGGTGCTACTCGAGTTTTCGCTGCCAAAAGAAACGTGTCGACTGTTTGATCTAAATGTTCTACTCTAACATAAAGAGTCGCGGCGTAAGCGCAAGCGTCACAAAAACCATGTACTTCAATTTTACTTGAGGGTTTGAATCTGATCCACCTAGGTACTGAAACGGATTCTATTGAAGGACAATTTTTAATGAAATTCTTCCAATTCATTCGAGTTATGGGCTTCAACGCGTCGTCCCAATCTACTTTATCCAGCCAGACTTGTTGCATGATAAGCTTTGCTACGATGATTACTGGAGCCAACCATCCACATGGGTCAAAAAATTTTGCAATTGTTGAAAGGACTTCTCGTTTGGCGCATAATTCCCTTTCTTCCGTGGGTGGTGATGTGAACGTAAAGTTATCAGCCGAAATTTTCCATCGGATACCTAGAGTCTTCTTTGAAGTTCCTTCCGAGATATCCAACCAATTGACCGGCAAGAGTGAGTCAGGTGGCAGATCGCGAAGTAGATTGGGGTCGTTTGAACTCCATTTTCTCAATTCAAAACCTGCTGAGTCCATGGCTGCTACTAATTCTTTCATAGACTTAATGGATTCTTCTACAGTGTGACCTCCAGCTAAAACGTCGTCGACATATACATTTTGTTTTATAATTTCCGAACCTAATGGGTATGTTTCTTTAACATCTTCTGCCAATTGAATTAGGGTCCTAAGAGCGAGAAATGGGGCGCAATTAATTCCGAAAGTGACTGTCGAAAGTTCAAAGTCCTCAACTGGGTCATTTGCTGATTTTCTAAAAAGAATTCTTTGAAATGGGGCCTGATTTGGGTCGATTTGTATTTGACGATACATTTTGGTAACGTCCGCATTAAATACGTATTTAAAAAACCTCCATTTTAAAATCTGCAATACTAAATCCTGTTGAAGAATTGGCCCTGGATGTAAAATGTCATTAAGACTTTTCCTATTTGATGTGGGACTTGACGCATTGAAAACTACCCTAAGTTTAGTAGTAACCCTATCTGGTTTAATAACGGCATGATGTGGCAAATAGTAGTGAGGGGTCTTCTCGATTTCCTGGGGTCTCAGTTTCCGCATGTGTCCAAGTTCCAAATATTCCATTATCGCTGCGTCGTATTGAGATTTGATTTCGGGCGTTTTTTGCAACTTTCTTTCCATTCGATAGAATTGCGATATTTCGAGATGCTCCACGTTCAGCACAAGATTTGAACGGCATCGTGACAATATATCGTCCATCTTCATTTCTTCGCGTTGTATTTTTGAAATTTGTTTCGCAAAAGGTGTCTTCTGCTGACCTCAAAACTTTTTTTGGGGTCTCCTCCACCTCCCAAAAACGTGTGAGAATTTTCTCGATCGAAACTGTATTGTAAAGTGAAATTTTCCTATAATTTGTGTTTGATTTTTCAAGGGCTCCGCCCGCTATCCAGCAAAAAACTGTGCTTTGTGCTAGTAAAGATCCTATAGATTTCATGGGTGCTCCTACTGTGTAAATTAAGGGTCCTATGTCTAAACCTATCAGAAGATCTATGGGTCGGCTTTCATAAAAACGAGGATCTGCTAACTCGAGTTGAGTTGTTTCTCTATGTTGATTTTTATCTAGGGTGCGCGACGGCAAATTAGAAGGAAGGGACTTCAAAACGGGTGCCCAAACTTATAATTCAAAACTAGGGTTTGTACGAGAACAAAGGTTAAAAAGACAAGCGTTTGTTGAAGTTTCTGAAACGGTTTCACTTAAACCGGTAACATGAACAAGATTCTTCCTAGTTGGAAGCTTCAATTGGTTTGTAATCTTCTCCGAAATAAATGTTGATTGAGATCCAGGGTCGATAATCGCTCGTGCGTCATATCGCTGCCCTCGAGATTCAATTTGAACAATCGCTGTGAAGAGTAGTGTTTCTTTCGATTGCTGCTGGCTAAGTTGTGAGTTTTCCTTGAGAGTTAGAGTCGTTATACTAGGAGTTTGAAAACTAGGTGTGGACTGTAAACTAGGAATGGATTGTACTAGGGTGGTTAGAGCTGCCGCACTGGTACTAGGTCGTACGTCATCTCTAACCGGTTGTGAATTTGTAGGTCGGGCCTCGTTACCCTTATGTAATAAAGTGTGATGTCTTTGATTACATTCCCTACACGTGAAACGACTCTTACAATCTCTTACACCATGATCCGAAGTGATGCAGTTGTAACAAAGATTGTGAAGTTTTACTAAGTGAATGCGATCATTCACGTTTTTCTCAAGGAATTGTGGACAATTTCGTAACAAATGGTTTGCCTTGCAAATTTGGCAACTCGGTCCATTTGTACGACTACTAGGTTGCGTAGATGTGCTAAATCTGTTGCTATTGTTGAATCTACTTTGCGAACTTTGAGTCTGTTGCGCAACATTAGTTTGAAATGACTTAACCCTATTTTCCTTCCTACTATAATCGGGTCTAGGCTGATTATTTTTGGAGAAATGGGGCTTAATATTTCCTACAGATTCTAAAGTTTTGAACTTGTGCGTCAAAAATTCATTCAAATCTTTCCAAGACGGTAGTATGGAACAGTCTTCCAAACCGTTTTCAAATTCTTCTAAGAAATTTCTCGGCAGTTTCGTAGAAGTAAGGTAAACTAAAATTGGGTCCCACCCCTTTACATCTACCTTGAGTTTTTCTAGTGTCTGAACGCAACCATCAATAGTGCGTTGAAGTTTTTGGATCGAAGATCCTGAATCTGCCGAAACTGGTGGTAAACTAAGTAGAGTCTTTAGCTGTTCATTAACTTGCATTCGTTTATTCTCGTATCTGTTTTCTAAGTTTTTCCATGCTAGATCAAAACCTTCATTTGTTAGTGGTACGTTACTAATAATTTCCCGTGCCTCCCCCGAGGTTTTTTGTTTTAGATGGAAAAGTTTTCCTACTTTACTAAGTCTAGAATTATTACTGTACAAGGCCGAAAACAAATCCCGAAAAGTAGGCCAAGCGCTGTATCCTCCATGAAATGTGTCGGTGTCGCATGGTGGTAAACGTAACGTTGTTTCCTTTTTTCGGGCTCAGCTGTTTCCTTTTTTCGGGTCTCCGATTCTCGTTCGAACTGTTCCTGCTGCCTTTCGTCGGTTAGTGCTAAAATTTCTCCATTTACTGCGCTTAAACATCGTTTGTATGTCTCCATTGCCTCTTTATAATGGGTCCTCAACTTTGATTTATCGATTGGGGTCTCATCTTTTCTTTTTACTTTGCCAACATTTGCAAAATAATTTCAGAAAAACGCTAAATATTTGTTGAATGGGGCCAATCTTTTACAGTCCGACTTTGGTTTTTTCACGAATAGATATAAATAATGGCAGTTTATTTGAACTTGTGTCGTTTGTGCGAAAAGTAAGAAATTTTAGCGATAATAATTTTTATAGACTTGGGTCTTTTTGAGAAAAAAAATTATATAAATAAAAATTTGGACGAAAGTAATTCTTTGTCGGCTAGTGTACTCTAAAAAAAATTATCAATCAACTCTTCTTTAACAAAACAAAAAAAAACCGTAGGAGAGTGATTTTTCTATCAGAAAAAATTCAATCAAATCAACAAACTAATTTTGTAGGAAGGTGTTTCTTCCAAGAAACTATCACTTAATAAATTTTTCGAGCAAATTTATTTTTCGTAGTAAAGTGTAATTTCCTAAAATTAGCACTTAATAAATTTTTCGAGCAAATTTATTTTTCGTAGTAAAGTGTAATTTCCAAAAATTAGCACTTAATAAATTTCTGAGCAAATTTATTTTTCGTAGCAAAGTGTAAATTTCAAAAATTAGCACTTAATAAATTTCTGAGCAAATTTATTTTTCGTAGCAAAGTGTAATTTCCAAAAATTAGCACTTAATAAATTTTTCGAGCAAATTTATTTTTTGTAGTAAAGTGTAATTTCCAAAAATTAGCAGTTAATAAATTTTTGTGCAAATTTATTTTTCGTAGCAAAGTGTAATTTCCAAAAATTAGCACTTAATAAATTTTTGTGCAAATTTATTTTTCGTAGCAGAGTGTAATTTCCAAAAATTACCACTTAATAAATCTCTGAGCAAATTTATTATTCGTAGTAAAGTGTAATTTCCAAAAATTAGCACTTAATAAATTTTTGTGCAAATTTACTTTGCTATTAATGTGTAATTTCCAATAACAAATATAAATTTCAACAAATGTAAATTATTGTGTTAGCTCTGTTTAGCTTTTGCCGAAATGTCCGTCCGAACCCATCGACCATCAAATCATATGTTCTTTCATTCCTTTCTTTACGACTGAAATTATGTTTTCCTATTTCTCCCTTTTTTTCTACTTCACAAAAAACTCCAGTGTTACATTAACCTTTGGGTTCCCTAATCAAGGCAAGAAGTGAAAGCGAATGAAAAGACAACTAGAAACCAACGAAAAAAAAATCCGCTACCTATTGTCTCGTATGCATCAGTGTACATAGACTGCTGTTGTCGTTGTTTTAATGGGTACGAGGGGTCGGGTTGATAGTGTCGGCACAGGAACTTTTTTATAAAATATATTAAGATTTTCGCTTCAAATTGGTTGGAAACTACAATAATGCTGGTTTATACCACAAACCACACATATTAATGGCAAAAGAGATTAAAAAATCGTAAATTTTTTGACATTTTTCAAAAGGGTTTTTCTATTGAATCTAAGGCAATACGAGGGTCGTTCAAAAAGTTGGAACACTTATTTTCTAAAGCAAAAAAAATAAATTTATTTTTTCGTTTTAATTTATTGATTGGGATTGATTTTGATCATACGGTCGATTTCTCCCTCAGAAAATCGCATGTAAAGAAGACAAAAAAAATATTTTTTTTCTAAGTTGCAAACTCGATGTTTAAGGTAACCAAAAATCACGAAGTAATTTGTAGGGTTCACAAGCCAGTCAGCGGATGAGTCGAGCCAATAAAAATCTTTCCTTTTATTCGTTTAAGCAGCTAATTCTAATAGTAATAAGAATAAAAGTAGGCTCAATAAATATAACCGCGATTTAAGCAGCCGAAAAGATTCAAGAAATTTTCGCTCTTTTGTTTCGCAAGAAAGTTGTCCGTCCACGCGTTATTCAGCACAAAATTATCTGGAATTTTTGCTGAGGTTTTCGGAATAAGTCAATGGGTGTCCGTCCGCGCGTCCGAAACGAATCTTAATAATCTTATCTTAAAAATAACTTGACCGAATAAATCGACTCGACTAGCCGCTGGCTTTCAGGAAAATTCATCAGAATGCGTAATAAATTATTTGAGCAAATTATCGAAGGGTTTTCAAAAAGGTTGGGTCGCTATTTTCCTAATGTTTCGAAAACTAGAAAACAGTAAAGTCGCGCGTTGTTACCGAAAAAATCGTCAAAAAACTTTCAGAGGTTAGAATGCATGTAGGTTATGCAAGAGGTTAGTATATATGTAATAGGGTATGTATGTGCAGCAATGTGTAGGTATGTAACTGCAAGCTAACTGCACTTATGTATGTATGTATATCAAAGTGCTATGTATGTAAGTGCAAGCTAACTGCAGTTAAGTATTCAGTTATTTTTGTATATATGTAAAAGGAAAAAACCAAGCCAGTGTCGTACATAGGGCCAGACCCGCCAAAATCTCCTTCATATATCAATATGGCGGAGTTCGAAAAAAATGGTTTTGGCACCCTATGTAACAACCGCTACTTGTACAACTTTTTTGGGTACTCACTTTGATCCTGATTCGGTGTTTTGTGTTACCGTTTTTGTTGTTGTTGATGGCGTGGGTCGCTGACTCCTTCTTCCTTCTAGGGTTAGTTGATGTTGTGTCTAATTGTTGTAGTGTCCTCGCGGCTGGGTCTTTTGGTTGTTTTTTTTAATTTAAATGTCTTTTGAGTTTTTATTTCGCGGCGCGCCGATATTTTATTTAATTGATCTTTTTCTATGTAAATATATTAAAATTTAAAACTTGGCACTTGTGGCCTTTTTTCACTCGTGGTTCTCACTTTTTCAAAATACACTAATCATACTTTCACACTTTTTCCTCAGATTTTGTTTTTAACAATTTACAAACACACTTTTAGATCCGGTTCGCATAGGACCAATGTTTAGTTCTTACCTCGGTTTGTTGGGTTCCTTTCAAAATGATAATTCAAGTGGTAGTTTTAAATTTCAAGGATTTTGGTTTTATTGGTAGAGTAATTTAGTACTCTTTGGGTAATTCAAATGTTTTGGAATTCATATTATTTATGTACAGGTATGTGTGAAAATGTGATTAGTTGGTATTCTTAATGTTAACAATTTTTGGGTGTTTTTGTTTTCAGTTTTAATCTTATTATTAATCGTTTTGTTTCATGTAATTCACAATTTGCGTTCTTTTTGTTTTAATTTAATTGTTCAATGTTGGGTCTGTTGGTTTCGCAGTGTCTTTTATGTACATGTATTTATCTGTATAAAAATTACACTTATAATTTAAACTTTACTTTTCACTAAAAAATCACTTAATCGCGGGAGGGAGACGCACGAGTTGATGGTTGGCACAATTGGATAAAAATTAACTCCTGCTGCTTTCCTTTTGTCTAATGTAAGCTCGGTTACAAAGACAAAACGTAAGCAGCGAGCAACCAAATGACGATGCCAAAAAAGACATGACAATACCTAGGTAGGCATAGGCAGCACTGGAATGTACGTATGCAACTACATAGATTGCAGAATGCAGACGCGTTTACACACACACACACATACGTATGCTGCCGCGCCACCTTGGTCGTTCTACACTGATGTTCAAAAGTGTGGTGTCACCTTTGAACACTTCGAAATATAACTTTATAATATTTTTCAGAAAATCGACTTATCTCTTTAAGGCGCTGAATTACACTAATTTATTAATAAGAAATTCCATTCATAAATTCCGGGTTTAAGGTACATACGTTGCAGTACCTGTAGCTGACATATAGTTTGCTTCGAACGTAGAAACCCAATATTTTCAAGACTGCCGCGTACTACTTTGTATTGCGTACATATAATTTTACTATCTGTATATACAACTGGGATGTCCATGCCCCTAAAAGGCGTACTGAATGGAAACCTCATAAATAAAAACCACAACTATTGTTGAATGACCCTCTATCTGAGCAGATCTCATCCAATATAGCTCTCACATTGCATATCATGTTTTATGGAGGGTTACGAACGGCCATAAAACCTCGTCCTCTCTATAATTTTATAATGTTTGACATCAATCCTCATAAAATAAAATGCAAGTGCAATGTCTCTCTCACATATGGCGAATTCAATATACGCAGAAACATCATTTAAAAATGAAAAAATATGAAACAAGATTTTTTTGAATTTCCCTAACATTTACAAAATGGTTCATAACTTTTACACCTATCCATAGATTTTTTTCAAATACACAATATTTTTTTCGATTTTTTTCTATTTTTTATGGTTTTTTTTTGTACCAGGAAAAAGTATTTTTTTGTCATATTTTTGACGACTGTTACTAAACCAAAGATTCTACATGATATTTGAAGCATATGTAGCCCTCATAATTCCCTTTAATTTGAGGCATAACACGGCTCAATCAGGCTTATACTTGATAAATTATGGTCCAAATACTGAATGTACTTTCCATGAAAGCTGGATATTAAAAAAAAAAATTTAAAAAAATATACCATAAAAAATTTTTTTAATATTTTTTTCGTGTTTGTGGCACCTAGTTGCACCAGAAACTGTTATCCACTTCCCTTGGATAACAATTTTGTTGCATAGTGTAATCAGTACCCATGTTCTGTAAGTCTCGGTGAGAAAAATTTCTCACATGGAACGTGTAAGGGTATCCCTTAAATACCAGAGTGAAAGCGTATGGCATCTGTCAAACATGGCTTTGAAAGACGCCGGACACTTTCAATGGTGTTTAAGGGATTCTCTTACACGTTCCATGTGCGAAATTGTTTTCACTGAGAGTTACAGAACAGGGGTGCAGTTCAATAAACCTTCCATAACTTTTTATTAATAAATCCTATTGTTTATAAATGTGCAAATATTGTTAAATACACAGAATAAAATAAAAGTTGGACAGTAGAAAAAGTTAAATACTATATAATGAAAAAACAAGTAAGAAAGTTTCAGTCAGGTAAACCGACTAAGGTATACCCTCACGTTGTGAGTAATGTGATATATAACATTACACTTATTAATCTGTCAATTTGTGTTGGAGGTACCAGAAGGGGTTCAACAAATACACCTATTTTTCGGTAAACTGTATTTTCTTTAAAAACATTACACTGTGCCGAACTATAAGCGTTTATGAGCACTGGTATATTAACGTTAGAGCTATTTAATTTGGTATGATTTGGTCATTTTGTGTGGGAGGTAGCGTTGTGATAACGCCACTTTCAATTTTGATGAAAAATGGTCCATTTGTGTGGAAGGTACCTAAAGGGGCTTGGCAACTTCGCCTATTTTTCTCGAGGTGATAGCGACTAATAACATAATACAATGTGTGGAATTTCAGAAGATTCTAATAAGTAGTGTAGATGTTATTAAAGAATCAATCAATATTTCATTAAATGTTAACCCTTTGTGTGGGAGGTACCAGAAGGAGTGGATCAATATGGCCCTTCTTCGAACTTAGCCGGAGATAGAAAAAATATTACCGTATACCAAAGTTGAGTTCAATCGGTTACTCCTTTCCAGAGTTATCGTGCGCACCAGCCAGCAGACAGATGGACGGACATTGCTCATTCGACTTAAAATGACCCAAAACGAATATCCGCCGAACATACTTTGGGTCTTAGATCACTCCTTCGATGTGTTACACTTTAAAGTGAGGGTATAATTAAATGGAGTCGCTGCTGCTCTATAAATTACGTCGCCTTAACACACATATCAGTAGCCCCATCTCTGACCCTAACAGTTGTGCCCACACCAACAAATTCTACGTCGCCAGCCAAACGAATGTTAGTATACATGTGTGCTGTGCAAAACGAATGTACCCAGTAGGGAATGTTAAAGACATCCTCGAAGCGGGTGCATCGTTGAAGACAAGCAAGGAGAATCGAAAAATATGTTTTTCTTCAGACTGATGGAAATGTTTAATGTCACAACTCTTAGGTTACTATAACCTTATGTTGTCATTGAAGAAAAGTCTATGTGATTTAGGTCCTGCATGACATGATCTTTGACAATGTCATAAAAGGCCATAAATCATACTGGGTATGTTTCCAACACTCAAATGCTTTACGAAAACACACATAGGTACACACATAAATATTTTTTGGGATATTTGATTGTAGGCATGTTTTCGTTACAAGCTAGCAATTTTAGTTTAGCACTTTGCAACGAAAACAACTGACTTCCACTAACTGACGCATAAGCAATAAGTGTCGGATTTTCACTATCTGGTAGCAATGGTGTCATGAGTTGCGAAGAAAGAACAGTGCGAAACAGACAAAAAATTCGTGAAAAGTTTTTATAAAACACACGCTGAAAAAAAATCGCCCCTGTAGTATATTGTCCCAAACATATTCTGCTTGAAACATATATATTTTTAGAGTGCACTCCAAATATACAACATTTGACACATACAAATATTATATGTTTGGGATGATGTTGTTCTAAACAAAACTATGTTTACAACCTAATATTTTTTATTTGGATATGTTATTTCCCAAACAAAGATCTATTTGCGTGAATATATATCTATTCTTTAATTGTTTTAAGTTGTCAGCAATTGAAAGGTAATTTTTAGAACGTTTTAGTGTTAGTAAAAATTCTTTGTAATTCAAAATAATGACTTGGAATAGTTAGAAAAACAAAAAATAGTTTCAAATAGAAGTTAATGCTAAGTATTCCATTTTTAATAGAAATGCATAATTCGAAAACAAAGAAAAAATTAAAACTAAAATTCGAAAAATTCAGCAAAGTTTTGAAAATCTTTTTTTAATAAAATATATTTGGAAATATTCATAAACAATAATTTAATTTGTATTTAAACACATACTTTATTTGAGAAAATTAGTTCGCAAATATATTTTATTCTAATATATTAACATATGGGTTCTAAATACATATTATTGATTTTCAAATAAAATGTATTTGCTCGAAAATATATAATATTTAAAAATTTGTATCGCAAATATATTTTCTTTCGATTCAAACATATCAAAAAAGGCGATTTTGCCCCGTGCATATATTTACTATTCTATGTTCAATTGTTTACACTCTTTTTGCAAATATTAAAATAATTTCCTATTTTTGTTCTTCTTCTTCCTTTTAATTCACAATAATCGATAAAATCTCTCCAAAAATGGGATGCCATATTGCTAAATATAGGGTGCCCAATCTGGCAACATCATACTCGATTAAGACAGGAACACAAGCACCAAACTTCATCGGGAACTAATAGTGCTTAAAAGTGCTTAGCTCCCCATACAAATTAAGCACTTATGGTGTAACGAAAACACGCCTTGTATTGTATACAATCCCTGATCCTAACTGTTCATTCATTGTTGTTTCTGCACAAACATTTTGGAATGATGATTCATCTTCATCGTCGCTATACAAACGTACATACAAATTTTGTAAAATTTATGTATGTTCTTGCGTAATGTTTTTGTGCACAAGCAAATATGTATGTACGTGCGTGTATGTTTCTTACGAGATGTGCGCGTTGGAAACATGCAGATTCTTTACGATATATTAATGTTTTCCTACGAACGTTGTACCTACTTAATAACTAGATTAAAGCTAGTCCCTTATTTATGTGATTAGTTCGTCTGTCTGCAGTTCACTTACAGCACAGTCCAAGAAATTTGGCATAGATCTTCTTTTTTGTCCCAAGGTCGAACGCTTTTGAAATTGTTGGAAATCGATGATACAAGAACAAAATAAAGTACACCCTTAAAATTTAAAAATATGTTGCTCACAAAAATTACGAAATTGTTAAGACGTCATTTCATACAAAATAAGATTCTTTTCATAAAATGTATGATCAAAATTTTACGACGCTTTTATGACGATTTCTTAAGAAACCCCTTCGTAGTGTCGTAAAAAATTCTTCATATTATGCATGAAATTTACGAAAATCTTCGTAAATAATATGAAGAATGTATGAAGAATATAGTATAAAGAATGTTTCGTAAATAGTACGAAGAAAATATTTTCAGTGTAACAAAATAAGAATTTTTGCAAGACTATACGCTATTCCTAAGCGAGAAAAATCCAATAAGCAAGGACCAAGGACGCGCGAAGCCATATATATTAAATATAAATATGAGATAATTACCTTATAAATCTAAACAAAATTTGTTAAAATTCGACAATATGCGTTCTTGGATAATTAAACTCTTCCCTACTAAGTTTTAAAAGGATTGAATGTGAAATAAGGAAAATTCCATAAAGGTAAATTCATATCTGGGGGCAATGTCGATCTGAACCGATTTTGACCACTGCCAATAGGCTTCCTGTCTGGTGTGAATGATTTCTTATTGCCAAATTTGAGCAGGATCGGAGTAAATTTTCGACCTGTACTTAACGAACAACTTAAGATCGACAGAAAGACGTGCAGCTAGTTATTTTTTTAAATCTGGCAAAAACCAATCTTATAACCCCCTGTACTATAGTGTGGTGTAGGGTACAATAACTAACGAACAAACTGGTTGCCTAAGCGAACATAATTTCCAAAAATTATTGTACAAGGTGGCGCAAAAGTAATCCTCCTATCACAAAATGCTATAAATTTTGCGATTGGCCCCTAATGTCAGTTCTGTTTTGACATTTGTGTAGTAAACACATGCGAAATACACGTTAATAAACAATGTTACGCTACACTGCTCCAGAACGCGGAATATTGCTGACTATTTATTTGACCAATAATCGGTCGGTGACTTTGGCACAACGTGAATTTCGTGATGAGGCCCATTTCCATCTTAGCGGGTACGTAAATAAGCAAAATTTACGCTTCTGGGGCACTGAAAATCCGCGTGTAACCCACGAAGAGCCATTACACCCGCTCAAAGTCACTGTATGGTGTGCTGTTTTCGCTTGAGGAGTCATCGGACCTTTTTTCTTCGAAGACGTCGCGGGTCAAACGGTTACTGTGAATGGTGAGCGCTACAGAGCAATGATCAACGAGTTCTTTTTGCCGCAACTTGATGAATTGAGATTGGAAAAGATGTGGTTCCAACAGGACGGTGCAACGGCACACACTGCACGTGCCACAACCGATATGCTGAAGGATGCATTTCCCGGGCGCCTAATCTCCCGTTTTGGCGATTTTCACTGGCCAGCAAGATCGCCTGATTTGACCGCTCCAGACTTCTTTTTGTGGGGCTTTTTGAAGTCGCGGGTTTATGTCAACAAGCCTCAGACTCTTGCAGCTCTTAAAGACAATATCCGTCAAGAATGTGAGGACCTATCGCCGGAAGTTTTGGCCAAAGTGATGGAAAATGCCATAAAAAGGGCTCAAATGACAATCAACTGTGGCGGCGGCCATTTACATGACATCATATTCTCGACTTGATGTAAAAAAAAATTAAAAGACCAAATAAAAATAATCCACAAGAAGAATCAAAGTTTTTCATTTTTTTTTAAATTACAGCCAAAAAAACATCGAAAGGTTGGCATAGATCTTCTTTTTTGTCCCAAGGTCGAACGCTTTTGAAATTGTTGGAAATCGATGATACAAGAACAAAATAAAGTACACCCTTAAAATTTAAAAATATGTTGCTCACAAAAATTACGAAATTGTTAAGACGTCATTTCATACAAAATAAGATTCTTTTCATAAAATGTATGATCAAAATTTTACGACGCTTTTATGACGATTTCTTAAGAAACCCCTTCGTAGTGTCGTAAAAAATTCTTCATATTATGCATGAAATTTACGAAAATCTTCGTAAATAATATGAAGAATGTATGAAGAATATAGTATAAAGAATGTTTCGTAAATAGTACGAAGAAAATATTTTCAGTGTAACAAAATAAGAATTTTTGCAAGACTATACGCTATTCCTAAGCGAGAAAAATCCAATAAGCAAGGACCAAGGACGCGCGAAGCCAACTATATTATACCGTACATATATATTAAATATAAATATGAGATAATTACCTTATAAATCTAAACAAAATTTGTTAAAATTCGACAATATGCGTTCTTGGATAATTAAACTCTTCCCTACTAAGTTTTAAAAGGATTGAATGTGAAATAAGGAAAATTCCATAAAGGTAAATTCATATCTGGGGGCAATGTCGATCTGAACCGATTTTGACCACTGCCAATAGGCTTCCTGTCTGGTGTGAATGATTTCTTATTGCCAAATTTGAGCAGGATCGGAGTAAATTTTCGACCTGTACTTAACGAACAACTTAAGATCGACAGAAAGACGTGCAGCTAGTTATTTTTTTAAATCTGGCAAAAACCAATCTTATAACCCCCTGTACTATAGTGTGGTGTAGGGTACAATAACTAACGAACAAACTGGTTGCCTAAGCGAACATAATTTCCAAAAATTATTGTACAAGGTGGCGCAAAAGTAATCCTCCTATCACAAAATGCTATAAATTTTGCGATTGGCCCCTAATGTCAGTTCTGTTTTGACATTTGTGTAGTAAACACATGCGAAATACACGTTAATAAACAATGTTACGCTACACTGCTCCAGAACGCGGAATATTGCTGACTATTTATTTGACCAATAATCGGTCGGTGACTTTGGCACAACGTGAATTTCGTGATGAGGCCCATTTCCATCTTAGCGGGTACGTAAATAAGCAAAATTTACGCTTCTGGGGCACTGAAAATCCGCGTGTAACCCACGAAGAGCCATTACACCCGCTCAAAGTCACTGTATGGTGTGCTGTTTTCGCTTGAGGAGTCATCGGACCTTTTTTCTTCGAAGACGTCGCGGGTCAAACGGTTACTGTGAATGGTGAGCGCTACAGAGCAATGATCAACGAGTTCTTTTTGCCGCAACTTGATGAATTGAGATTGGAAAAGATGTGGTTCCAACAGGACGGTGCAACGGCACACACTGCACGTGCCACAACCTATATGCTGAAGGATGCATTTCCCGGGCGCCTAATCTCCCGTTTTGGCGATTTTCACTGGCCAGCAAGATCGCCTGATTTGACCGCTCCAGACTTCTTTTTGTGGGGCTTTTTGAAGTCGCGGGTTTATGTCAACAAGCCTCAGACTCTTGCAGCTCTTAAAGACAATATCCGTCAAGAATGTGAGGACCTATCGCCGGAAGTTTTGGCCAAAGTGATGGAAAATGCCATAAAAAGGGCTCAAATGACAATCAACTGTGGCGGCGGCCATTTACATGACATCATATTCTCGACTTGATGTAAAAAAAAATTAAAAGACCAAATAAAAATAATCCACAAGAAGAATCAAAGTTTTTCATTTTTTTTTAAATTACAGCCAAAAAAACATCGAAAGGTTACTTTTGCGCCACCTGTTATATTAAAACAGAGGCAGTGGTTGTTAAAAATTTTATCATTTGCAAGTCAAGCGTTGATAAATAAATAATATTTTTTTATTACTGGTATTAAATACCTACTCTTTATGTGATTTTTTAACAAAGCAATATCTTATTTTGAATTTCTTAGCAGAAATATTATTTTAAAAATTTATGTTTTTAACCGCCGGAGTCGAATCATATTAAAATCCGACTCGGGGATTCGGAGTCGAGCAGTTTTGGCTAGACTCCACAGCCAAGACCCAAACAATAAATGGACAATAGTAACATTGGCCGTGGTTTCGCCATTTGTAAGACCCTATAGAAAATTGGCGATAACGGAAAGGTCGACGTAGCTCCGCCCACATGATTCCCATTTGGAAAAGGAAATATCTGGAGAACCATTGAACTAATCGTAATGGTATTTGGTATGGGTATATTAGACAGAACAATGTGACTCAACACAAAACTTGGCGATATTAGTAATTGAGAAAAACTATTTGGACAAAGTTATCAAATTGTTATCTGTGGTTATCAAGAGTCATATACGAAACACATGAAATCTTCCTATTTCACTACACTGAAATTTGGGGCAACGAGGTGGACCGGGTCCAGCCAGTTGAATATAATTTTTACTTAGCTTTAGACTAACCTAAAAATTCTTAACATATCTTATCACTATGAGGAAACGAGAACAGAACAATCATTCTCAAACATATGAATTGTTTGTTGGTTTTAAAGCAATCATAACTTTTGTTAAAGTGTTCAGTTACTAATACCACTGAATTCCAATTCCATTCCTACATAAACTTATAATACATCCTAGACTTTAAAATAAAAAACAATGTTGCTGCCAAATTTTTCCTATCTCTTTTTATCGGTCGTAATATCAATATGAATACAGGAATGGTCTTTTTCGGGGGATCTTCGAAATTATCATAATATGGAAAAAATATTACCACATACCAAATTTTGAGTCAATCGGTTACAGCTTGCGAGAATTATCGTGCGCATCAACCAGACGGACCGACTTTGCTGAAATGATTTAAATAAACTAAAACGGATTTTCCGTCGAAAATATTTTTTTGTCTCAGGTCACTAATGCAATGTATTCAAAATTTTACTTTTATAAGTACTTTAAACGCAATGGTTAATGGCGGGCCATAAAATATTTTATTGGCTCCAGCAATCTAACAAAATATCAAAGAGTTGGATGCGAAAGTTCCTTCTAAATCAAAAACTATGTTCATTCTTGAACATAATGTACTTCATACATATGCTGTAGTTCGTAGAATAACAAATATTATTTTAATTGAAAAAATGTTTTGAAACATTTAAACACCTCGGCATGGTGAAAACTTAAATTTCTCGCGGTCTGCGATCTTTAAATTATATTTTATAAATAATTTTTTATTTATGTCAACTTGACAACTGGACGATTTACTTATATAATATCAATAATATCAAAGAGTTGGATGCGAAAGTTCCTTCTAAATCTAAAGCAATGTTCATTCTTGAACATAATGTACTTCATACATATGCTGTAGTTCGTAGAATAACAAATATTATTTTAATTGAAAAAATGTTTTGAAACATTTAAACACCTCGGCATGGTGAAAACTTAAATTTCTCGCGGTCTGCGATCTTTAAATTATATTTTATAAATATTTTTTTATTTATGTCAACTTGACAACTGGACGATTTACTTATATAATCGTGTCGAGCGAAAGAAAATAATATAAAAAATAAAAATTACTTTAGAGCAACTAGTCTGGTCGTAAGGTGACTAAACTGATTGTAGGGTACAAGGGTATACGGTATAAAAATTGGCAAATAGCATAGTGGAAACTTAAATTTATAAAATACAAGCTGGACCCGGTCCACTTCATTGTTTAGTGAAATAGGAACATATCAATTCGAAATTTTTATAGGACGTAATTGAACGCTCTATCTCATCGTTGAGTACAGACTGATCTGTATTTATTGAGGAATATGCATATTAAGTATAAAAAAGAATGACTATGAAAAGGTGTAATACTCGTATGTATAGCATTTGCGATTACGTATTTCAGGGATCGGATAAGTTCATGAACTTTAAATTAATGTGTTTGTGAATTTTGTATTTCAAGTTTTTCTAATTCTTTTCTTATGAAACGTTTTTTCCTTCTTTGTTAATTTATTATAAATTGTTACATTGTCGCCTTTTATATTTTTTACAATGTATGGACCATCGTAAATACTTTTATATTTGTCATATGGTTCTTTTTGTAATAAAACAATATCGTTAACATTCAATTTAATAGGCTTTGCCAATTTGTCGTTAATATTTTTGTTTCCTATTTGTGCTTATCAATCAATACAATACAATACAATACAAACAAGAATAAGTGTTTTCTTTGCTGCTATTAACTAAATTGTAAAGTGGGTCTAATTAAGAGTTGATTGCATTTAGCATTAGGCATTATCGCTTTTCTACCGAACTCTAATTCAAAAGGTGTAAATTTATTACTAAAAACTCAGACATTCACAACAAAAATAGAAACAAATTAATTTTATTTTATATTTATTTTCTACTAATTTATCATTTTATTACTTATTCATCATTACTTTTAAAAATTTTCGCAGAATTTTTTCCTTTTGCTGATTTTGTTTGCAAATGCAAGTAAACGTACCGTCCAAATCAAATTTCAGCCGTCCGTTTACGTTTCGTTTTCGTTGGCTAATCGTTTACACTGATTTACATATGTCTGATTGAATCAGCTGATTCGTTACGCTACGGGGGCGTTACGCTTACGTTTGCCTAACCCAGCCTTCCACCTTAAAGAATTTACACAGTTTTGAAAAAATTTCGTTTTTCCCTGATCGGACTTTATGGTGTTTATTTTTCCCTATATCAAAATAAAATTTTCAAAAATTGCACGGTCAACTGTCTGCTGTTTTATCCGGAATAGATACGGTAACCAAATATTTCGATAAGTCACATATCAAAGTTAAGGCGTATTTATTTCCATATGTAGATTGAGGTAATGGACCTATGGTGTCTAGGTCGAATGACTTGGTTGGTGTAGGAGTTGGAACGAGTTTTTCAATATTTCCTGTCCTGACTTTATTTAACCTGCATTCGGAACAATTTTTTTACAAATTTCGCGATATCTTTAGTCATTCTCTTCCAGTAATCGTTCTAATTGTTGCATATAGTTTTTTTTGACCACAATGTCTGTTTGTTGGTTTGTTTGTACCGTATAGACGTCTAAACGGCTGGACCGATCTTGAAATTTTCACAGAATGTACATGTGTGGGGCGTGGTGAAAATAGGGTACTTGAATTTTCGGTATATCAAGTGGGCGTGGCACCGCCCATATAAGCCAAATTTTGAAATTGACTTATCTTGCACATTTTGTTAGCGAGAGTGCTGTAATTTTGTGCATATGTATCTGGTGGTAGTCTACGTGATTGGTCCAAAAATGGGCGGAATCGGTCCAATGGGCGTGGCACCGCCCATATAAGTTACAATGATCCTAGTATTGGATCATTGTAACGAATTTTTTAAAATAAGTTTAAATGTATATTATTATCTTTTAACGATTTTTTAATAAAATTTGTATAAACACCTAAATATACTAACCAAAAAAAATGTTGGACACTCGAAAACGGTTAATAGAAAAAATAAAGAATTAAATAAAGAGTATGGCATAAGTATACGAGTATGCAGTACTTTTATTGGAAAATTTGGATTGATTACTTTACATAGCATAATAAATATGTATGTATGTGGCTAATCATAATATATTTAAAGTTCGATTTCTTTATGTACGCGTATAATAACCCCAAATCTACTTAATGATGTTCGTTGTCCACTTTATTTATTATCTTACCCAACAAATATATGTTAGGAAAATGCAAATATAATTTATCGCAGTGCATAGAGTGTTAACACTTCTCACAAATTCATAAACATTTTGTAGAAGTATTGTGTGCCCATCGCTGGTTTATACATATATATACATCTCGTTGATTTATATGCGTGTGTGTGTGATGTTCTTTCAGCCAAAACCAGGGATGCGAAAGTTGGTACCAAAATTGGTACAATTACGAACAGAAAAGTATAATGGTACGCCAATGACTCATTTGGTACAATTATAAATTTTCTCGAATACGTATACATATCAAGGACATATATTCAAAATCGTCTATCTAATTTTTTTGAAAACGAGATTGTTATGGTATACTCTATTTTACGTCATTTATCTATGGTGTTAATCCATTAAGTACTTTTTTTTTAACTTTTTGACCATTTTATTGTACAATACGCGTAAATCATCTTGAGTAACAGTCTATGGAATCTGAACATCGCGAAATATTGACTATAGTCTGATTTTCTCTATTTTCTGTGAATGTAAATGAATGTCAAAATACATGCCTACCCCTAGTACTGACTTTTTGACCCAATCTGAAAACTACAGTATAAATCTGATAACGGAACGATCAGAAAATGAAAAAATTAAAAAACTTATGATTTTTTTATTTTTTCGCCCATAACATGGCCAAAGAAAATTTTTATAAAAATATATACTGATCAAAAAAACGAACAACAAACATTTTGAGCAAAATAAATAAATTGGGTCGATATTAAAAACATTGATCCATATCCTAATTAAGAAAATAAGTTGTTGGTACAATGGAGGCTCAGAAAGTACAATTTGTGAAGCATGTTTGTACTATTAGAAATTTTGAATTCGCATCCCTGGCCAAAACCAGGAGAGTGGTTGAGAGGGAAATTTTATTGTGCTCTGCCTCTCAGAGATTAAAGTAAGATTACTTTTTCTTACATTAACGAATATTAGGCTTAATTTTCCCTTTTAAGAAATGTTTACTTAATTTCAAGTATTATACTTATATACTCATTGTACGAGGGTTGCTATTTATATTTCGGTCCTGGCAATGCTGGTGTTGCCAGATGAAAACTGGAACTTTCATTGGAAAGTATGCAATTTTTTAGCATAACTTCACCCATACCGTTTTGTAATTTGAGCGTGAATTGTTTTGGTTACAGTGTGTTGAAAATTCACCTACAAAACATGGTTTTGAACACTTCGACAGCTGCTTCAGGCGTCGAAAAACGTTGACCAAGCAGTTTTTTCTTGATGTGAGTGAATAAGAATAAGTCATTGGGTGTCAAATCAGAGCTGTTTCGGGCTCATACGCATAGATCCAAGATTCGTCACCAGTGACTATCTTATAAACGTCTTTGAAGCACCGCGATCGTATTTTTTCAAAATTTCTTTGCACCAATCGACACGAACCTTTTATTGAGCGATTGTCAAATTGAGACTAAAGTAAGATTACTTTTTCTTACATTAACGAATATTAGGCTTAATTTTCCCCTTTTAAGAAATGTTTACTTAATTTCAAGTATTATACTTATATACTCATTGTACGAGGGTTGCTATTTATATTTCGGTCCTGGCAATGCTGGTGTTGCTAGATGAAAACTGGAACTTTCATTGGAAAGTATGCAATTTTTTAGCATAACTTCACCCATACCGTTTTGTAATTTGAGCGTGAATTATTTTGGTTACAGTGTGTTGAAAATTCACCTACAAAACATGGTTTTGAACACTTCGACAGCTGCTTCAGGCGTCGAAAAACGTTGACCAAGCAGTTTTTTCTTGATGTGAGTGAATAAGAATAAGTCATTGGGTGTCAAATCAGAGCTGTTTCGGGCTCATACGCATAGATCCAAGATTCGTCACCAGTGACTATCTTATAAACGTCTTTGAAGCACCGCGATCGTATTTTTTCAAAATTTCTTTGCACCAATCGACACGAACCTTTTATTGAACGATTGTCAAATTGATCCAACGAGAACAAACCTTTTTTTACGGCCAAGTGTTCATGCAATATCAAATGTATGCTGGTGGAAGAAATGCCCAATGATGCCTCTATCTCACGGTATATCACACGACGATCTTGCATTATCAGTTCACGCACGGCATCAATGTTCTCTGGCACAACGGCCGTTTTTGGACGACCTTCAGGACCTTCGTCTTTGAGCGAGCGTCGGCCACGATGGAATTCATTAAACCAGTTTTTCACAGTGCTATAGGATGGTGCTTCATCGCCATACAAAGATGTAAGTTCATCGATGCACTCTTGTCGTGATAATCCACGTCGAAAGTTGTGAAAAATGATCGCACGAAAATGTTGACGAGTTAATACCATTTTTTTGTCAAATTGATTTTTTCAAGTCACTGTAAAACAAATGATGTTCGTACGTCAAAACGTTCTGAGTACGTTTATGCTAAAAATGTCAAACTTTCCAATGGAAATGTCAGATTACTCCAGGCAACACTTAGTGTTGCCTCGGCCAGAAATATATATAGCAACCCTCGTAAGCCTTTCAGCGCTTGATTTTTTTAATGTAGGCCGATTTATACTTGTTTTAGGAAGAACGTAGTACGAACGTACTTACATTTTTAAGTACGATTTCGGCTTAAAATAATTTTTTTTTACTTCAATTTTCTTTCTGTGTAGCTGCAAGTGGTACCGTCCTGTTGAAACCACATATTGTCCACATCCATATCTTCCAATTCGGGCCATAAAATGTTCGTTATCATCTCACGATAGCGAACACCATTCAAAGTAACTGCCTGACCGGCCTCATTTCGAAGAAGTATGGCCCGATGACGTCGCCAGCCCATAAGCCGCACCAAACGAACTGGACTAGCATGTACAGGTGTTTTCACATCTCCTACAGACCCGGTTTGCTAAAATTTGCGCACAATTCTCCCAATTGTGACACAAAAAAAAACATCCGATGCTGATCAAAAAAACATCACGAAGCGCACGAAATGCATTTTGATTTAAACGCCCCTTAAAAAACTTTAACGCGTTGCTCGATTGTGTATCTTTCCATGGTTCAAATTGAGTTAGTATGAAATTGAGAAATGTCAAATGAAATGCAGATAAAAACTTAACGTTTTGGTGTGGTTCACATTCAACATCGGCCCTTACAATTTAACAGCCCTTAGTAACACCACATACATTGTTTTTGAAAAATAAAAGTTTAGGGATCTTTTCCAAATTTTTTTTCTTATTCCAATTAAACTTGCAAACTTTTTTAACTTTAACAAAAAATATGAATTTTCCAAAGCAATTTTGAATAGTATGAATGTAATTTTCTGCTGATTTGACATTTTTGTATTATTACTAACTCGATTCAATGTTATATACAAAAAGTTTGGATTAATTTCCGTAATAAACGAATTTTATACAGCTATAATACAATGTACATTTAATGCACTTTATTTTTTGGTCGATTTGCAAATATAGTTTATTTTTTGGTCGATTTGGTCTAGTGGTATCAAAAAGAGCTAAATCAAGAAATATTGTTATTATTTATCTTAATTGGGTTGTTAGGATATTATGAGTACCGATTTTTGTCAATGGGATAGAGCACTGTGCGACTCACCTTCCGCAGTGGGATATACAAGCTATATCCTGCTTGTATACTTTCAAGACTATAGTGTCGAAACCACATTGCAGGGCTGCACTTGCATGGTGTATATGGGAGGTGGATTCAGCGTTAAGGATCAAATTTACGTGCCGCTTCTTTCCATCCGCCTATCCACCTTGCTAATTCTCCAATTATTGGGCGGCCGACTAGGATTGGAATATTTTATTATTTGTAATATGTCAGCCGTTGGAGGGCTCTTCTGTAACCCAGGTGATAGCTCTAGGGTGACTAGGGATGTTGTTTTTTTCGACACCGTCCAACTGGGCGCCTGGCCACACCTCACCCGCTCGACTCAGAACAGCCTTATACGATTCTGCTGATCTGGCAACACCGAAATATAAGAGCTTTACTCTCCCCTGATGCCATCCTCTGATGAGCCATAATGGCTGATTGCACATGGCTCCATCTGTCCTATAGGATGGATCCATCCTCACTACTTCTGTCTATAACAGCCATCACTAGACTCTCTCTCCTTCGCCACTTCATTGAAGGGTTTGGTGAGTGTCCTGTTGATGGTGACAATAGGGCCTCTTGTTTTTTTCGAAGGCAGGGGTTCATCAGGTGCAGGGCGTCTTAGTGCAGGGCGTCATGTATGCATCTTTTGTGTTTTTCGCTATGAAAACACCAACCAAAAATTTCAGAAAATAATTAGGCATATTATTTATATAACGGGTTATATTTAAAAAAATTTTAAATGTAGTCTCCCGAAAACAGTATTTTTTAATGACTGTTCAAAAAATATCATCATCTATATATATATAAACAAGTAAGAAAGTTTCAGTCGGGTAAACCGACTAAGGTATACCCTCACATTGTGAGTAATGTAATATTGAATATTACTCGAATTATTCTGTCAATTTGTGTGGGAGGTACCAGAAGGGGTTTATCAAATACACTTTTTTTTGCTGAACATTAGATACTTTAAATTCATTGCACTGTGCCGACTTATAAGCATTTATGTGCGCTGGTATAAACTTTGAGACATTAAATTGTGGTATGATTTGGGCATTTTGTGTGGGAGGTACAAAAAGGGGCGTGGCAATAACGCCCATTTTTCACAGGTCTATAGACACTATAAAAACATTACACTGTACAAAATTTCAAGTATTTTTATACACTGGTTTTAATGTTAACTTTTGGTGCAAAAAGGTACCTTTGTGTGGGAGGTACCAAAAGGGGCGTGACAACAACACCCATTTTTCCCTGGACTATAGGCAATATAAAAGCATAATACTGTACAAAATTTCAAGTATTTTTATACACTGTTATTAATGTTATAACTTTTAATGTTAACTTTTGGTGCAAAATTGTGCATTTGTGTGGGAGGTACCAAAAGGGACGTGGCGACTTCGCCCACTTTTCTCGCGTTGATAACGAATAATAAGCTAATACTATGTGTGGAATTTCAAAAGATTAGAATAAGTAGTATAGCAGTTATTAAAGAATCAATATTTCACAACATTTTAACCCTTGGTGGGGGAGGTACTAGAAGGAATGGACCAATATGGCCCATCTTCGAACTTAGCCGGAGATAGAAAAAAATATTACCACATACCAAATTTGAGGTCAATCGGTTACTCCTTTCGAGAGTTATCGTGCGCACCAGCCAGCAGACACACAGACAGACAGACGGACGGACATTGCTCATTCGACTTAAAATGACCCAAAACGGATTTCCTCCGAACATACTTGGGGTCTTAGGTCACTCCTTCGACGTGTTACACTTTTTTCCGTAGCAAATGATATATACCCTCGTCACACTAAAGTGAGGGTATAATGAAATGGTGTTCGTTGGTACGCGATGGACTCGAAAACGGCTGAACAGATTTCGCTGAATTTTTGCATGAGAATATCTTTTGGTGTGTGGAAGGTTCGTAGCTATGTTCGGTTTTGATTGGACAAAGGGGCGTGGCACCGCCCATACAACGTAAAATTTAACAGTGGAATATCTTGGGTACTATTGGTTCAAAATACTCGAAATTCGATATGTGTGACCTTGGTACCAGTACCTATCATGGAGCCAAAAACCGGTGTGATAGTGACAATGGGCGTGGCACCGCCCATACAACCTAAAATTCAAATATGAAATATTTCGAATACTATTGGAGCATAATTCTCGAAATTGGGTATGTGTGACCTTGGTGCCATTGCGCGTCATGTAGGTGAAAACTGGGGTGATAGCGACAGTGGGCGTGGCACCGCCCACACAACCTAAAATTCAAATATGAAATATTTCGAATAATATAGTAGCAAAATTCTCAAAATTGGGTTTGTGTGACCTTGGTGCCATTACGCGTCATGTAGGTGAAAACTGGGGTGATAGCGACAGTGGGCGTGGCACCGCCCACACAGTTGCAGTAAAATTCTCGAAATTTAGTATGTGTGACCTTGGTACCAGTACGCGTCACAGTACTAAAAACGGGGAAACAGTGAAAGAGGGAGTGGCACCCACCGCCCACACAACTTAAAATTTAAAGATGAAATATTTTGAATACTATAGTAGCAAAATTCTCAAAATTGGGTATGTGTGACCTTGGTGCCAGTACGCGTTATGTAAACTAGGGTGATAGTGTTAGTTGGCGTGAAATCGCCCACCCAACCTGAAATTTAAAAATGCTATATTACGAGTATTATAGCGGTAAGAATCTCCAAATTTGGGATATGTGACATAGGTACCTGTATGCGTGATGGAACGATAAATTTGTGTGACAGTTATATTGGGTGTGGCACCGCCCACACAACCTGAAATTTACAAATACCATATTTTGAGTACTGTTGCAGTAAGATCGGCGATATTTAGTATTTTGTGCGTGTCGGAGCCAATAACAGGTGTGATTGTGACAGTAGGCGTGATACCACCCACACTACCAGAAATTCAGAAGTGCAATATTTTAATTGCTTTGGACAAAAATTCTCGAAATTTGTATGTGGAACCAGATCGAGTGCTGGAGCAAGAATCTGGCGTGATAGTAAAAGTGGTCGTGGCACCGCCCACACAACCTGAAATGTGAAACATGACATTTGAATATATAATATTTCCTGGACTATTGCAGCTAACCTGTAAAAATGGGTGTGTAACCTTCGAACCACAACCAATGATTGAACCAGAAACTGGCATCGTATTAAGAGTGGGTACTTCTACACAACCTGAAATTTCAAAATTCAATCTGTGCATACGACGCGCTTAATGAAAACGAAATAACTAGAGACGATTATATCTAGATTGTCGCTTGACCAAGTGTGTTTAGTATTCAAGTCCCTTCAAAGTTAGCACGTAACTCAACAAAATTGGGAGATATCGGATTAGAGGGCGTGACTACGCGCATGCGGCATCGTTATAGGAAAAAATAAATGCTATAGAATTATTGGTATTTTGGTATTACTGTATTTCACAGCAATCTTTATGCCCCAACAGAGAATGAGCGACGTAGCCTCTCAAGGTGATTTGACGGGTATTGCACAACACGAAATTTATGCATTTAAGTGCAATATGGATGACCCGAAAACACTGCCGTAATATCAAGAGTATCAACATATCATGTGGTTCTATTTCACTGAAACGCACTTTGAGGGCAGCGAAACTGTACGTAAATTTAAATTATTCATAGTTTTCTCCAAATTTTTATGTAAATCCACCAGTTCTTCACCAAAATTTTGATTAACAAGTGAGCACTGGAACTGTATATAAATATGTCCAAGTACGTTGTATCGTTTTCAACGGACAACTCAGTACACACAGAATACAATTTGGTTGCCTCAACCGAATTAGTTGCCAACCGAATTTTGGTAGTTCTGTCTACTATCATGCGATTCCATCAGGACAACCTATATTTTGGTTGTGGTATACTTCTGCTTCCCTGTTGACAACAATCATATTTGGTTGCGTCAACTACGAAAATGGTGGATTAAATTATCTGTGGTAGTTGCCACAACCAACTGTTTTAAAAAATTGGTTGTTCTGACAATACTACCGACAATTAATTAGAAACAGTTTTCATTAATTTTTATTTTATTTATTGAACAAAAAATAAAACAATTCATAAAAAAATAAAAATCCCATATTGCAAAACTATAACACACATTTAAGTACACGAAAAAAAACACAACACTTTTATGCAAATATCGCTTAACCCTGTGTTTTCAATTTCATGATTGTTGCTTTTATTTTTTATTTATGTAAAACATTTTGCACAACATATTCTGAATTCCACACATTATTATCCACACGAGATTATTTTTGATTACCTATACCGTTCTTGAACAAAATGTTGAAAATTTTTTTATGTCGAGTAATTTTATTTTTTGTTTGTCATGTATCAGCAAAAGAACAGCAATCTTTCGGTTGTATTTCCCAAAATACATTTAATTATTCTAAATTTAGGAAATTATTGGGATAACCAATAAACGATTACGGTGTACGCAATATACTTTTTGTTGCTAGTACTATTTTTTTATTGTTACAATCGAATTCCAACCAATTATTTTTCTGGGTGTACGATATTGATTTCTTATCATATGAAGTTAAAAGTTACTATTTAAAAACCAGTAAGGAAGGGCTGAAGTCGGCCGGCGTCGAATATATAATACCCTACGCCATCCTATCAGAACAGAACAAGATGAAATATTGTCAAGTTTTATAGATGCTGTTTTCCTATTGATAATGATTTGTTAATTTTTTTTTATTTAAAGTGCTTAGATTAAAAATAGGGATATAAATATATGTATACCGGAGCTATGTTTTCACTTGGTTAAAAAACTGTTACCTACTAAATTTTGTAAAGATATGCGAATTCTACAGACCTTAGATGCAAAGTAAGTGTATAGGTTTATATGGGGGTTATCTCTAAATCTAAACAAAACTTGGCAAGATTTATTATCGGCGCAAACAACTTTCCCAAATATGAAAATCTCGCTATATGAAAATCTGAACCGATTTTCAATTGGGTTCGTGCCTGATGCAAGAAAAACCTTTTTGTGACCTGTACTTAGCGAACAACTTAATATGGACAGACGGTCGGACGGACAGACATAGTGATTCTGAGTCGATTAACTTTAAGGTTGGTATAGGTCCATTATTTTTAGGCATTACAAACATCTGTCCCAAAACAAACTTATAATACCCTGCCTGTACCACACTGCAGTGTATTCTACGACACAGATTTCGGACACAAACTCAATATTTAGTGAAACCCTAATATTTATTCGTATTTTGAAAGAGGGAGAAAGATTTCAAAAACATATTACGCAAGGTTTATCACAATATCAAGAGGTTTATCACAATAAATCTACTCAGTTGTTAATTACAAACATTTCTTGTGTATCTATACCATCTGAACTAGTCCCTAATTTATCAGTGGCCGAAAAGGAAATAACAGAAATATTATCCAGTGACGATGACTACATGAATATTAATTACAATAACATAATTCCAAAGTAAAACAACCCAAAAATTACAAATTCGGTACTTGACTTTGATTATCCTGAAAAATGTACAATAAATAGCTTTCGCTCTATTTAAAATTTCCGTTATGGATTAAAAAATACTCGTAATTAATATCAGTCCGTCTGCTTGAAGGCTGGTGCGAATGTTTACTCTGGAAGGGAGTGACCGAATGACTTCAAATTGGGAGCAATATCTAAATTTTGTTCCAATTCAACAGCTTTGTAGCTGAAGAAAATCCTTTCTGACAAATTCCATGCAGATCGGTTGGAAATCGTTGTGTTTAATGTGAATATATTCGATATCGGTAGATACTGTATAAAAAGTGTATAGCCTCACCCCTTTCAATCCCTAAATTATAATTTTGTATCCCTTTAAAATTTTTCTCGGTAGCATTAAAATTTCATTAGAGCTTACTCTGGCGCATAGGGTACCAGATACTTCATGGCTTATGTAATAGTTTACAATCTCAGAACCTATTACAAATACCAAATCAGCTAAACATACTTTTGCTCCAAATAGACATACAGCCTGTTTCTCTATGTCGAACGACAGCGATCAGCTTGTATGTTTGCATTCGCTTTTTCGATCTTATACCTTTTAGTAGGTCTAAAATCAGCTGTTTTTCGTTCGCATCGCTTTCGTTCGATATAGAGAAACAGCCTGTTATTAGGCAAGCAAAGCTGTTCAAGCGAGGTATTCTAAATATTGAATATTTTTGACTTTGCCATTAACCAACTTTAGTAAAAAAATATCCCTCCTTCGTTTCCTTCTATTTTCAAAGCGAATCATCCAGTTAAAGCCATCATTATGGATACCTTTAGAATGCAAATATTTTGGATACGTGTGACATGTTCAATAATTGCTGTAATGTATTTGTACAGGTGCATGCTGCTTTTCTCACTGCTGTAGTAATATGAATGTAAATCATAATAAAAATATGTAATGGTCCTCAATAACAAAACTGAAATAATTTGAAAAATATCATTTTGCTGTGTAGTCTTGTTATTAATGAACTAAGTTATCTTTGCAATGAAATTATGACATATTAGATCTACTACACAAATAGCAATTGCGTAGAATAGCTTTTGTATTTTGTTTGTTGTATGTTAACGGAAATTTGTTAGAACTATGCTTATATGCTTTGTTGATATAATGAACGTGTATGTACCTATAATACCTTATTACCGATAATAAATATTAATATTAAATTTTATTAACTTATTTAAATAATTTATTTACTTATTTGACATTTAAAATCAAACAAAAGGTCGACTTGAGGCATATGGACGAACAACAGGGCAGCAACGTGGTCGATGTTGGAGTTGACCTATCAGAATTTTACATGTCCGTTGAATGGGACATATTGGAAGTGCCAGCTGTAAGGTGAGCACTATATTTACGATCGCATTTGCAAATATTAGAATATATTACTTTCTAAATTTTCTAGAAACGAGAAATTTTACACATGCTGCGACGAACCCTATTTGGATATAACATTTAACATAACTATGCGGCGGAAAACCCTTTTCTATACAGTGAACATTATTATACCGTGCATGGGAATTTCATTCTTAACAGTTTTGACATTCTATTTACCATCTGATAGTGGTGAGAAGGTAAGTATTTAGCTAAAAAGTAGTAAAATATAATTTACCGTTTAGTACCGTGCATCACATTGAGGACATGTAATAAATTGATGATAATCTTATATAACAGTCGCTTTTGAATGCTTCTACAAAGCTCACATTTTCTGTCTCAGTATAATTTATTCTTGTAAATCAGATTCTCTTGAAATTGAAAACATAAAACTTTCGTATAGTGTTTAACATAAAATTCAAAAGAAGCAGTACATATCGATACCATCATTCCAAATTATGCTAAGTCAACTTAGCATGTTTTTATGGGCATCTCATTTTAAAATCTAAATATTCCAAATTATATTCTGTCAACATTTAGTCCTTCAACCCAAACAAAAGTAATTTACACAATAGTAAAGGTTATTCGAATTTAATTTTAAAAGAATTCCATACAAATTTAAAAATTCATAAAACTTTGATCGCAAATCCTAGAATGATATTCAAACTTCTACCCATACCTAGCAATCCATTGATTTTTTATGTTGGCATTTTTTTAAAAATGGAATAACATTTTTTTTGCAATGTTTGTTTTGTTTCGTGCTAGCAAAAAAATTTTCAGGTCTGGTGTGGCCAAGTAGATGTGCGAAAATCCATATTAGGTTAGGTTAGGTTGAAGAGAGGAGACGTTTTAACGTCTCATGTCCATGGACGTACACTTAAGCCAGTGGTTCGGCCTGTTGTGCGCTCCTTAGTTATGATCTTTTCAGACCTCACGAGTTACAGAAAATCGGTACTAGACACGAATTTTCTCAGTATCTTCCAGTCATATTCTCTGAGATGAGTCAAGTCTGGTAATATGTCGGACCCGAAATGTTGGGATCTTGCATGTGTGAAAGCCGGGCAGTGACACAGAAAATGTTCCATCGTTTCGATGTTTTCCCTGCATGCCCTGCATTCGTCGTTTCCTTCTAGTCCTATGCGATGAAGATGTGCTTGTAAGCTTGAGTGTCCCGTTAGAACACTCATCATCTTACTAATATCGATCTTGTTTAGTTTCAGAAGACTTCTTGTTTTCTTTCATTTGGGTCACCCCACAGTATCTTTGCAGTTGCTCCTACTGTTGCGCTATTCCACACAGTTTTGTGAGCCATCACTGCCCAGTGCTTTAACAAATTTTTCGTGGCTTCGAAAGGTTTCCAATTTGCCAAGTTTATTAGTCGAAGTTCTATGCCCTTTGAAGCCAAGCTGTTTGCACGTTCATTTCCAATCACTCCGTTGTGTCCTGGTACCCAGCAAATACGCAATTGACCATGGGCTGAGTAATCATTTATCGTTCTTGATTTGACCCTTTCCGATGTTATTGCTTTAATCGCCATTTGGCTATCTGTGAAGATGTTGGCATATTTAGGCTTTGTGGTGTTACTGAGCCAGTTCACACACTCCGTGATTGCTCGAACTTCTGCTTGAAATACCGAGTTATGGTCAGGGATGCGGAAGTGAAGTTCGACTTCTGGTTCTTCAATAAAAAGTCCCAGACCCGTGCTTCCTCCTCGCTTGGACCCATCCGTGTAACAGCTGGTTCCCACTAGCACATGGGCCAAAGTTCCATTTTCCCGGGAGCGTCTGTCTGGCACAAACGTATCTAAGGTAGCTGTAAGCCGCAATTCAGGAAAGCGGTCGGAGATTTCTGGCGTTTGAATGTGACCAACTAGAGATTCTAAAATCTTCTGATGGTACGACTTGTGGTCTCGATTTATCCATTCACCCATCACTTGTAGACGTCATGCTGTGAGGGCTGCCTCATACTTTATACGGATGTCTATTGGTTGGATGTGCAGTATAGTCTCCAACGCTTTTGTTGGTGCAGTTCTAAATGCCCCGTTTATGCCTAGACAGCACATACGTTGAATTTTTTGCAAAGGTATTACGTTGCACTTCTTGTCCATTGTGATGTGATTATTGGTCTAACCACGCTCATGTAAAGCCAGTGAGTCATATTTGGACGTAGTCCCCATTTTAAACCTATAGCTCTTCTGCACAACGACCAACATCTGTGGGCCTTTGTAACTTTTTCTTCAAGATGATCTTTCCAGTACAGTTTCTGATCCATGATTACTCCCAAGTATATTACCTTTTTAGTTATTAGTTATAGCAATTGTCTTATTCAGGAATCGAGGCCGGGTAAAACGTGGGATCTTCGTTTTCCTTGTAAATAGACATATTTCTGTTTTGTCTGGGTTAACATTTAATCCCCTTGGTTGTGCCCAGTAATATGCTACGTTAAGTGCCCCTTCAGCTCTTCTGCATAATAGATTTGGATGAAAGCCCCTGAGAAGTATTACAACGTCGTCTGCATAACAGACAGGTCTAAGTCCTTCATTGGTGAGGGCTTTTAGGAGACTGTGTATCGTCGTAATGCCCCCCTGAGATATACCACGATTTACCTTGTCTCTAATTTTTACGTCATATGACCCACAAATGGGTCAACAATATGCTATTCCTTAGCATATTGTTGATCCAGTTTTTCAGCGCCCGTTCAACCTGAAACTCGTCTAAGGACTAAATAAGTGTATCGGTCTGTACATTGTTAAATGCGCCCTCAATGTTAATGCAAACAGCAAGTGTATACATTTCTTTACTGAAGGACTCTTCTATGTGGTGCACTACCTCATGCAGAGCTGTTTCCACTGATCTTCCTTTGACATAGTCGTGTTGTTTGAATTTTAGCCTGTCATCCGCTATTTTGCTTTTGACCATGTTATCAATTATTCGCCCATTGTTTTTAAAAGGAAAGAAGTTAGGCTAATGGGTCGATAAGCCTTTGAGGGTCGTATAACTCGCCTTTCCAGGCTTAGGTATGAAGACCACCCTTGATTCCTGCCAGTTTTTTTGGGGTATAAGAATGGGTTAGGCATGCAGTGAACACTCCAGCCAGATGAGAGAGAAACTTTTTATCGCTTCTTTAACCATATCATCTGTTTATCCGTAATAGGTACTTGATGCAATACATTTTCATTCTGTAACTGTTCCTCTGCTGGTCCATCATTACCAGTAGGAAAATGAGTTTTCATCAAGAGCCTTACGGTATCTTCTATAGTTTCCAACCCGTTTTATCCACCAGTGTTTCGGTTTGGACATGAGTTTTTGAGAGGAACTTTTTCCATATTAAAAAATTTTAATATATATACTACAATAAGAAAACATAAAAACATTTTTAGACTACATATGTGATATTCAACTCAAAATTACCCTTTTGAGATATTAAAGATTATTAGAAAGAATATAAAAACTAACTTGTCACAATATTTTTAGTTTTATCTCAAACCATGATTAATCCATACCTTACAAACAATTGGAGGATATATCTCCATAGCGATATTAACAAAGTATAATTTTATATCGTCATAAAAAATATCTGAGTAGTATTTTTATGTATCCCAATTTTATTAATCTCGGGAAACTGTTACTGTAGATACTACATTAAAAAAGAAAATATATTTTTTGTCATTTGAACATTTTTCGTCGGCTTAATGCTATTTTGGTCCATACGCCATTTTTGTGTTTTTTGAGTTAGGAGTTGATAATATGGGTTCCAAGCATGCTCTTTCAGAATCTGCAATCATTTTTTTCCTATCTCGCCTAGTTTTCGAGATATTGGTAGGTTAAATTTGTTTTACTCTGAATAACGGGAAATAATTTCGATATTTTTGTTCTATGTCTTAATTTTTCTATCGCCCTATATTTTTCACTCAGTATTTTACGTTCTTTCGATTACAATATGTAAATTAGTGTCCATCCATACCGACCCTTTTTGTGGTCCATGTAATACAAATACGAAAAAATAGTAAAATAAAAGTGGATATGGACCAAAATGCCAAGTACAAAAATTGTTATAACTTGCTTATTTTTGGATGTAATGGCATAGGAATGCATGAGAATAATACAAACACTGTTGGGAACCCTATGAAATAAAAAGTGTGTAACTCTTCAGTCCCGTTTTTACTCAAACAATAAATTGCGTTTTTCTCCGTTCATACAAAATGGCGTATGGAACAAAATAGCATTAAGCCGACGTTTTAAACATCAAAACTTTCACGGTTAGGTTAGTTTGAGAACTCCGAACTCCGCCTCATGTCATGGATCAAGAAACTCTACCATTCTAAATTTCAAAGCGATCGGATGTAAAATACAGCTTCTATAGGACTAAAGGGCAAAATCGGACGAAACATATATATGGGAGCTACAGCTAAATCTAAACCGATTTTCTTCAAATTCGGTAGTGTTGGTTCATGGATCAAAAAACTCTACCATTCTAAATTTCAAAATGATTGGATGTAAAATACAGCTTCTACAGGACTAAAGAGCAAAATCGGACGAAACATATATATGGGAGCTATAGCTAAATCTTAACCGATTTTCTTCAAATTCGGCAATGTTGGTTCATGGATCAAGAAACTCTACCATTCTAAATTTCAAAACGATCGGATGTAAAATACAGCTTCTATAAGACTAAAGGGCCAAATCGGACGAAAGATATATATGGGAGCTATATCTAAATCTGAACCGATTTCAACCAAATTCAATAGCGATCAGCCGTGAAATACTCTAAACTGCAAAATTTCAGAACGATCGGAGTGAAATTGCGACCTGTAGTCGACGAACAACTTTACATGGACAGACGGACGGACAAACATCGTTAAATCGACTCAGCTAGTGATTCTGAGTCGATCGGTATACTTTAAGGTGGGTCTAGCTGTGTTATTTTCAGGTGTTACAAACATCTGCCGTGGAACAAACTTATAATACCCTGTACCACAGTGTGACACCGGCGGCATAAGTCGTCATTACTAAGTGAGTCGCCGCCTGTCGTAGCGAACGGACGTGTTATCGCAGAGCGGATAGTTTTTAACCTATTACGCAATACATATTCACCTACCTACTACGCAACCACGTTGTTTGTTGTTTTTAAAGCGTAGGTTGAACTGGATGCATCGGTCTCTGGACAGAAATTTCTGAGCTCTGTCTGGAAGGCCTATATCGACGTACCTATTACGGGCTAATACTCGCTATGGGGGTGTCTCCCCCAACTTATTTAGGATTAAACCAAAAAAGACGAAGGAGATTACGGCGCAGGGGAGGGAAACCCAGTGCCGGCGACAAGCGTTGATTCACTCACGAGTAATGTGTCGTCGTTATCGAACAATCGTGAGCATGCAACTTCTACGAGCTTTGGTGCCTTGGATCCCGTAGTCGAAAAAGAAACAAGAGCACATCCAGCCGCAGGCAAAACAAAAATTAAGATAGATGAAGCAGAACCCAGCTGGGGCTCTTAGCAACCACAGCCTTTAAAAACCAGTGTGGACTCTGACTCTGAATCATCAAATGAAACCAATATCATTATTGTTGCTGACTCAAAGAGACTGTCAGGGGCACAAAGAAGGAAACTGAATAAGTTGAACCGACAGAACCTATTACGGGATGAATCTGACAATTCTACTTCTAAAACATATAGGAGGCCGCTAAAAGACCTCTCAGGGAGACCTGACTCTCCCGAAGAACATAGCGCTGTGAAAGTGACTAAGAAGAAAAAGGGCTCGCCGTCGTCCAGTGATCCGGAGAAGCCTAACGTAGCCACACAAAAGGAAATCTCTAGTCTGGGTCATTCGATCGTGGGCGGTAAAGTTGAACCAGTAACGTAGGTCAAGTCAACCAAATCATCCGTTAAGGATGAGGCTTTAAACAAATAGACTCTAAGGACACGGAAAAATCAATTGGCCATAAAGAAGCGTAAGAAGCCACAATCTTATTCTAATAAGCTAAACAACATTTTCGAGACGATGTATGCTATGCCATAATTGATAGCAGTAGTGCATCTGGCAGAATCCCCGAAGACCAAAAGAGTAACTTCGAAGATTTGGTCTATTCGAGGGTAGCGGAGTACGTCCTCGAATCTAAGGATGAACCACCAATCGAAGTAATGAGTTGCAAGTTTGAGATGGGTGTTTTGATTCTAAGGCTGGCATCACAACGCTGCGCTGGTGTCCTCGTAACACTTGTGGAAAGCTTCCCCTCACCATGGGACGGCGCAAAGCTAAAATTGGTAAGGAATAGCGACATTCCTGAACTCATAAAAACGACCTTATATGTTAAGGGATGTCCCAGTAAGTTGTTGGGCATAGACCCAGAATCCAAGAACAATCTTGTCATGGCGAAGGGCATGGCGTACTTCTTGATCTGGACAGTCGTTTTCAAAATTGGAAAGGTCCCGATTGACAGGACAGATGAATCGAGTCCAAATACATATACTGTATGAAGAGGCAAACACTGGTAGTGATGACAAGTGAGAGACAAGACAAGTGAGAGACAAGATGGAGACAAGTGAGACACTGCCAAAAACTGTTGTGGAAGTAGTCTGTTCAGTTCTCTGAACTGAATTGTATTAAGTCGGCTAGATCTAATTATGCGTCTCACAAATGTGAGCAGGTAGCTGTTGAGAGTTGTGATGATATTTGTTTTATCCAGGCATAGATACATGATATAGGTATTGTGTCTGCTGTGTTTATGCATTTCCAAATAAATGTTTGTCTAATAAGTACATATCCATGGGCGCATTTGCCTGACATGTGCTTGCAGCATGGTTAGAAATAGATACCGCACACTCTGTAGTGAAGATAAGGGATGAAGTCAAACGTTGGTATGGTACATCATATGTCTTCTCTCTTTTCTTCTTAGGTATAAACTAGGTTAAGATTTCTGTCACCAGTAAGTAAGATTAGAATATTGTAAATAAAAGTAGTTCCTTTCTAGAACTCAAACGTGTCACATCAATTTTCATGTCTGCTAGCTCTGCTATAAACATAGTCAATAACTCCACCAGTTCACCAATAGTACCGCCACTTTTGCAGGAAGTTCCCAGAAAAGGTGGTGATCAAAATAAAAAGAGCCACAAAACGATTCAGAACAATGAGGGAGCGACAAAAAATAACACCGCCTCCCAAAACCTCCACCGTATAAATAAAGGCAGGGCTCATATTGCTTTGATCCAGGAACCATGGACAACTAGCAACAAGGTTACTGGATTAAACCATGTGAACTGACATTGCCACCTACGTCGGAATTACAACGTCTGGTGTGGGAATCCAAACACACAAGTAATGAGTTATTTGCTGGAGGTGACGCCAACTCCCATCATATCGCTTGGGGTAGTACTAACACCAATAAAAGGGGACACGCCCTTATCGAATTTTTGAATACAAATGACCTCATAACTCTTAACATAGGAAACACTGCAACCTTTGTTAACCAAATTAGGGAAGAAGTATTAGATATAACGATATGTTCAGAATAACTTATTGATGAGATTCATGAGTGGAGGGTTTCGGATGAACAATCCTATTCAGACCACCGTTATATAAGGTTTAAAATTGCACGGCCACCGCCAAACCCAATAGGTTAGGTTGAGAAGAGGAGGCGGTGAAATTCCGCCTCATGTCTTTGGACATACACATAAGCCAGTATTCGGCCGGTTGTGCGCTCTAATTGTTATTATTCAAAAGGTCATTGGAAAGTTATTTTAGGAACTCTGTATTGTCGACAAAGTCCTTAATCTTCTTCCAGTATTCGCCCCCTAAGTCTGGTATAGTATCATTTCCTAAGAAACGGGATATTTTGTTCGCGAACGCTGGGCTCTGGCAGAGGAAATGCTCCAACGTTTCGTCATCCTCCCCGCATGCCCTACATACGCTGTCATCCACAACTCCTATCCTATGTAGGTGTGCTTGTAAGCATGTGTGTCCTGTAAGGACACACGCCATTTTACAATCTAAAACTGTCCTCGACTTCACCGTTCTAGACGTTATTGCCCTGATAGCCATTTGGCTATCTGTGAAAATATTCACATTTGTTGGTCTCGTGTTAGCCCCAAGCCAGCTCACACATTCTGTAATTGCTCGGACTTCCGCCTGCAGGACTGTGTTATGGTCTGGCTGACGGAATAAGAGTTCGGTTTCCGGTTCCTCGATATAAAGTCCTAGCCCCGTTCTCTCCCCTAGTTTCGATCTACCTGTATAACAGCAAATTCCAGATGTTGTCTGCACTACGGTTCCATCAATCCAAGATTGTCTGTCTGGTATCATGGTCTCACACTCAGCAACTATTGATTATTCAGGTATTCCGTCGGATACTGATGATATGTCAGTTAAATCCACCGTCACTACCTCAGCTATCTTTTGATGATATTACTTGTGATCGCTTTCGATCCATTCGCCGATCACTTTGAGCCTCGTCGCCGTGAGGGCAGCTTCATATCTAATCTGTATTTCTATTGGTTGGATATTCAAGATTGTCTCCAATGCCCTACTGGATGTGGTCCTCATTGTCCCGCTTACGCCGAGACAACACATTCGTTGGACCTTTTGTAATATCATTATGTTGCACTTATTCTTCATTGATGTTTTTCTGGGTTTATATTTGGGTTTTTCTGGGTTTATATTTGGACCTCTCGGTCGAGCCCAGTCGTATGCAATTTTTAGAGCCGTTTCGGCCCTTCTACAAAGTTGATTAGTATTCTTCCCCCTAAGAAGTATTATAACGTCGTCTGCGTAACAGACTGGTTTAAGTCCTTCATCCGTTAGTATCCTTAGGAGACTATTTATAGTAGTGACCCACAGGAGTGGTGATAATATACCGCCCTGTGGTGTTCCCTGTGCTACTCTGTCTCTTATTTTTATGTCGTTGGACCCGCAATTTATCCATCTATTCCTTAGCATGTGGCTTATCCAGTCTCGGAGAGCCCGGTCCACCTGAAACTGGTCTGAGGATTGAATGAGCGTGTCGGTCCGTACATTATTGAACGCCCCTTCAATGTCAATACATACCGCAAGTGTATACATCTTTCCATTGAAGGATTCTTCTATATTGTGTACTACCTCGTGTAGGGCGGTGTCCACTGATCGCCCTTTAACATAGGCATGTTGTCTAAATTTTAGCATTTCGCCTGGTATCTTACTTTTAATCATGGTACCCACTATACGTTCCATGGTTTTGAGTAAGAAAGATGTTAGGCTTATTGTTCTATAACCGTTAGGTGTTGCATAATTTGCCTTGCCGGGTTTAGGTATGAAAACTACTCTTGCCTCCAGCCAGGCTTTCGGTGTGTATGCGAATTTTAGACATGCTGTGAAAATAGCGGCTAGATGAGTTGATATGTAATCCACCTCCACCTGTAGTAGTGCCGGAAATATTCCATCAGGTCCTGGTGCCTTAAATGGTGAAAAGCTTCTTACGGCTTCTTTGACCATATGGTCTGTAATGATATTACTTTGTTGTTCTTCATTTTCTCTGTAGTTCGGTATCTCAGCCTGGCCCGTCGTACCTTGCGGAAAATGGGTGTTCATCAAAAGCCTTACCATCTCTTCAGTTGAGTCTACTCTTCTGCCCATATCGTCTACCATTGTTTCGGTTTGGGTATGGGTTTTTGAGAGGAACTTTTTAATTTTAGAAACATCGTTAACGCTATCGACCTGTTCGCAGAATAGCTTCCAGGAGTTTCGTTTTGCTGTTCTGCTGATTTTCTTTCTCGAAGCGGACAGCCATCTTCGAATGACCTCACTTGTATATCCGTAATATTATCAACATTATTGTCAATGTCTTCAATACTTAGGCGCTCACAATCCTCATGCCCTAGTGTTCCTCTTATTATCTTCCGCAATTTTGTCCATTTGGTTTTAGCTTATTTCGGAAATTTATTGGGTTCAGTGATGGCCGTGCTATCTTAAATCGTATGTAGCGAAGATCAGAAAAATAATGTTCTTTAGATAGCCTCCATTCCTGTATTTCGTCTATTAGATTTTCTGAACATATTGTTATATCTAATACTTCTTCCCTTATTCTATTAACGAAGGTAGCCGTGTTACCTATGTTAAGTGTTATTAGGTCGTTAGTATTCAAGAATTCTACTAGGGCCTGGCCACGTTTATTAATGTTAGTACTGCCCCATGCGACGTGGTGAGAGTTAGCATCGCAACCTACTAGTACTTCGTTACCTGTTTGTTTGACTTTCCTCACCAAGCGTTGTAGTTCCGACGTAGGTGGTAATGTCGGTGAATCTAAAGCCAGATATACTGATGCCAGGTATACATTTCCATTCCCTTGTTTCAGTACTGTAGCATCCGATGTTGACAACTATGGAGAAAAAAGATAACATAAATTTTTGTGACATATAATACAAGTCCTTGGTCTAGTTCCTGTATTTGCATAATTGACGTGGTTTAATCCAGTAACCTTGTTTCGAATCGTCCATGGTTCATGGATTAAAGCAATCTGAGTCTTAACTTTATTTATTATTTCCATCAAACCGTTGATCGCCGTCGATTGATGTTTATCTGGATGACTTCAATCATTGATCCTCCAGTAACCGGTCTTCTTGGGAGTCGGAGATGGTAGATTCGGCTCCCTCATCATTTTTTGGCTGCAGTGGGCGCTTATCTTCATCGCAGCCTTTATTATTTATTGGCTCATTTTGCCGGTTTTCAGCGCCAACCAAAGCCTTACCAATTTCGAAGAAGACTGATTTGTTCACGTAGAACGCCATACCCTTCGTCTTGACCAGGCTGGCCATGGAGAGCCGATCCAAACACACCACAAGGAGAGTGCCATCACGATCATTCACTCTGTGGAAGACTTCCCACCTCTTCCCTAGTTTAAAGCGGTTTGGCTTTCGATGAAAAAGCAAATATCGCTTCTAAATATTTGCATCAGCGAAATAAGCTCAGCTGCTTTGGCAATCGCATATAATTCCACACATCCAGTACCCTCCTCCATTTTTGAACAATCTGTAAAGACATTAAGATCATATAACCTAACATTCCCTTTCTGCCAGGGTGGGAATTTAAATGAGAAATCCTTTGTCAAATACGTCATGACTAGTAATGTAGTATGTTTCGGCGCATACTATTGGAAGGTCCCAATACGAGTATGTTTTGAGTTAGTGCCTAACAAAAATTTTTGCTGGGCTAACCGAGTTGGAGTAAGTTCCGCAGATTCTTTGATAAATAAAACAATAGGATGAATACCCGTTATAATATCAAAGGATCTTGTAGAGGTAGATTTCATCGCACCTGCAGGTAGGTGCGAACGACTTTGTTTGCCTTACTCAGTTCCTTAACGTGTGTAACACACTCTGTTAAAGGCCACCACGTATGGCAACCATAAGTCAGGACAGGCCTTACTAACGCAGTGTAGGGCCAGTGGATTGGTTTGGGTTTTAATCCCCATCTGGGTCTTACGAACTTCTGGCATGAGTACAAAGCCGCGTAACCTTTCTCAATACGGGCTTCTTTATTTAGTAGTACGGTGTAGAGCCGGTAATGTGAAGTCCGGTGTAGCACGTCCCTTCGTAAACAGTCTTAGTGGAGTAAAAATTTAAACCGTATCCAGTTGCCCAGGATGATATTTTCACCAGTAGAGCTGAATCTACCGATCTAAAAAAAATTCTCATTACCAAATAATCCGACGAGTAAGCAGAGTTCGACAATGGTAAGTACTTAGTATTAGCCACTTTTCTCAATATTTTAACATGGATATGTCATGGGAGGAAAGTACTTCCCAAAAGCAGTAGCATAAAAAGTACTTATTTGTAGCATAGGCATACAACATAAATATCTGCTTATATTTTCACAATTTTTAGTACTTGAATAATGCACTACAAAGAAGTTATAAAATAAGTAGTAAATATGTCGTCGGCTTAATGCTTTTTTGGTCCATACGACATTTTTGTGTTTTTTGAGTTAAGAGTTGATAATATGGGTTTTAAGCATGCTCTTTCAGAATCTGCAATCATTTTTCATATCTCGCGTAGTTTTCGAGATATTGGTATGGTAAATTTATTTAACTCTGAATAACTGGAAATAATTTTGATATTTTTGTTCTATATCTCCATTTATCTATCGCCCTATATTTTGGACTCAGTATTTTATGTTCTTTCGATCACAATATTTAATTACTGTCCATCAATACCGAACCTTTTTGTGGTCCATGTAATACAAATACGAAAAATATTAAAATAAAAGTGGATATGGACCAAAATGCCAAGTACAAAAATTGTTATAACTTGCTTATTTTTGAATGTAATGGCATAGAAATGCATGAGAATCAGGCAAACAATGTTGGGAACCCTATGAAATAAAAAGTGTGTAACTCTTCAGTCCCGTTTTTACTCAAACAATAAATTGCGTTTTTCTCCGATCATACAAAATGGCGTATGGAACAAAATAGCATTGAGCCGACGATGCACAGTGGGCTAAAATGAAAAAAATGGACATAATTCTGCCATTTCAAAACCACTTATCGTATGGCGATGAAATTTTAGGTGTGTATACAAGAGGTGTTGGAGAGTTTAAGTTCGGAACTTGGGCCCCCTATCTAATACAGCGGCGGAGCTACAGGGCCCTAAAGTTGACCACCTCGGGTATACAAAATTTTCATCGGCTTCTAACTTTTGAATGGAGTGTCCATTTTTAGTGGATACTGCTAGACCAGACCTACAATAAACATTTTATAGGTTGAAGATATCTTGAATAGTTTCTGAGATATGTGGATTTTAAATTTGAATTTTTCGTTTATTCGCCGACTTTGCCTTGGAATTTAGCCAATATCTCAGTCAAAAGTTTACCGATTTTATTCGCGTGTTTTTTTATGGATTGCCAAATTTACAATATCATGAAAAAAAGAATCGATAAGATATGTGAAGAAATAAGAAAGTTATGGCCCTAAAAAGTCAAATTTTTGAAAAAATTTCATTTTTGGAGATTTTTTGGCGAAAAAAGTCCAATTCGTATTTAGGACCTGTAGAAAAAGTTTGTTACACAAAGTATATCAAATTGATACTCATTTTAAAGGATACGTTTCACAGAATATGTTAGAGAAAATCCAAAGGCAAAATTTTAATTGGTGTGGTTGCCACCCTTCTCCGATTTGGACCTTTTTTTTACATAAATTTCAAAAGTTTGATCGATTTTCTCCAATCGCAAAGCTAAATTGTTAAATTTTTCTTTTTATTTAATTGTATTAGGGTGTAACAAAATCGACTGCAAAGGGAATCCCGAGCGCGGCTTTTCATATCGAAGATATAGGTCTAAAAGTAAAAAATCCCATTTTTGGGGATTTTTGATATATTTTTTGGGAATTGAGGGATTTTCCATTAGAAATTTCCAACTGTTACGTTTGATTATTATTTCTAATATCAAAATAAAGAACTTAAAAAAAAAAATTCATCGAAATATATACATTTTTAAGAATTTTTTGCCGTATTTACGTTTCTGTCTATATCTAAAATTTTTTTTTTAATTTTTCCCTACCTTCTTGTACTTATTAGTTATTATATCAGTCAATATGCACTGATTTCTTGTAGATCACATGTTTTTATCAAACAATAATAAAAATTAGTAAGATTTACCATTCAGAAAACATTGTTTTGTGGCACTATTTCTAGGAAACCCTTAATTATTGACAGGTATAACCAGTAAGGAAAGGCAGAAAGTCGGGCGGGGCCGACTATATAATACCCTACACCTCCCTAACAAAGCGATAAGGGTCATTGCGATAAAAATTTGTAATAATTGGTAAATGGGTAGGAACATATTATCTAATTCTGAAACGATAATCGCTAAATTAAGCAATATTCGTTCCTAAATTGAGACATCTTTCCGGAAAATTTTAATTATCGGAAGTAAAGTACAACTTCTATAGCGCTTTGAAACCAAATCAGGAGGAACATATGTATGGAGGTTATATATAAATCTGAACCGATTTTCCCTGACTACTCATTCATGTAAAAAGAATTTCTGTCGAATTTCGTACTGATCATATATAAAATACAGTATCCACAGCGCTCACATTCCAAATCGGGGGTAACATATATATGGGGGCTATATCTAAATCTGAACCGATTTTCTCCGAATTTAGCAGTATTCCTTCATGTAGAAAGAAACCTCTTTTTGCCGAATTTCGCACTGATCGGATATAAAATAACATTTTTACAGCGCTTACATGTCAAATCTGGAGTAACGAATATATGGGGGATATATCTAAATCTGAATCGATTTCTTCCAAATTTAAAAGTGTTCATTCATATAAAAGGAAACCTCTTTCTTCCGAGTTAAACCAAATTCAATAGGGATCGTCCTTGGGCCAAAGAAAAATTTATGTAAAGTTTCGTCGAGATCGGACCATAATTGCGACCTGTACTTTGATTACAAGAATACATGCACAGACGGACAGACAGACGGACAGACAGACAGACGGACATAGCTAAATCAACTCAGAAAATGATTCTGAGTCGATCGGTATAATAAACGATGGGTCTATTTCGGCTCCTGTTGGGTGTTACTAACAAATGCACAAAGTTATAATACCCTGTACCACAGTGTGTCGTTGGGTATAATTAAAAAAAATATTTTGCATATAGACAGAAACGCTAATACGGCATAAAATTCTTAAACAAGTATATATTTCGATGCATTTTTTTTAAAGCTCTTTATTTTGATATTAGAAATAATAATCAAACGCAACATTTGGAAATTTCTAATGGAAAATCCCTCAATTCCCAAAAAATACATCAAAAATCCCCATAAATGGGATTTTTACTTTTAGTCCTATATCTTCGATATGAAAAGCCGCGCTCGGGATTCCCTTTGGAGTCGATTTTGTTACACCCTAATACAATTAAATAAAAAGAAAAATTTAACAATTTAGCTTTGCGATTGGAGAAAATCGATCAAACTTTTGAAATTTATGTAAAAAAAAGGTCCAAATCGGAGAAGGGTGGCAACCACACCAATTAAAATTTTGCCTTCAGATTTTCTCTAACATATTCTGTGAAACGTCTCCTTTAAAATGAGTATACATTTGATATACTTTGTGTAACAAACTTTTTCTACAAGAGCTAAATACGAATTGGACGTTTTTCGCCAAAAAATCTCCAAAAATGAAATTTTTTCAAAAATTTGACTTTATAGGGCCATAACTTTCTTATTTCCTCACATATCTTATCATTGTATTTTCATTCATTTTTTCATGATATTGTAAATTTTATTGGCAATCCATAAAAAACACGCGAGTAAAATCGGTAAACTTTTGACTGAGATATTGGCTAAATTCCAAGGCAAAGTCGGCGAATAAATGAAAAATTCAAATTTAAAATCCACATATCTCGGAAACTATTCAAGATATGTTCAACCTATAAAATGTTTATTGTAGGTCTGGTCTAGGAGTATCCACAGGAAAAAACGCCACTAAACCGGACTCTCCATTCAAAAGTTAGAAGCCGATGAGGTCAACTTTAGGGCCCTGTAGCTCCGCCCCTATATGAGATAGGGGGCCCAAGATCCGAACTTAAACTCTCTAACACCTCTTGTATACACACCTAAAATTTCATCGCCATACGATAATTGGTTTTGAAATGGCAGAATTATGTTAATTTTTTTATTTTAGCCCACTGTGCGATGTAGGGATGGCCATTTAGTGATTTTTTGCATATTGTCGCGCATATTTCTCGAAATAAACATTTTCCTTAGGCCAGATTCGAATTTCTGAATCCAAACCCCCATTTGAACACTTTTTCACTGGTCTAACATCATACGATATACGTACATATTTATGATACTTTCATTCAAATCTGCAGGTAGTACTTGAAAACATGTTAAAAAATAATAAATAAATCTTGCTCAATAACCCTGTTATTATTGGTAAGTCATTATTAATAAGCCGAAAGTAATGCAGCGAATAATGTGATGTTATAATTTGGTAATGCAGGGTATAATGACAGGTACTCACCAAGATTTTGCAGAGTTGTTCGTATGTTGTATTGTATAGCAACCTGGAAAGTGAACTTTCAGCAGATGTGTCAGTTTATCAATTGGGGATTTAGTCCAGTGACCAGATTCATCCTGGATACTACCCACGAAGTGTGGTTCAGTTTCCTAATTCTGGAAGTGTCCTTAATATTGGATAATTCCTAAATAAGTTTACAGAAATCCTCCCTTTCTGATTTCCGGAGTTCTTTCTTGTACATATATACGAAGGCAACTTTTACAGACCTCCCACGATTGATCACTACCGCTTTTCTTCGCAACTTTAAAAGCTTTATTTCTTAGAGCCTCAGATTCTGATTCCACCATTTTTATCCCTCGATTTCTTTGCCTACTAATAGGGCACGATTTCTTAAAGGCCCTTTTCATTAGGTCCTCCAAAGTAGTAACAGAACTGGAATGCTATCCAGAGGGTCTCCAAAAGTGAATGATTTCCTCAAGATCTTACTAAGGAGACAATATCATTCTTTTTGAAGTTTTTAATACTACATTCAATGTACTTGTGATCCGAGAAACATACTTCCCTGGACACTATCCAGTCTTCAACCACGTAACTGAAACCGGTGCTAACAGTCAGGTATAAGACCTCTTTCCTATTTCTTGTCTCGTAAGTGGGTTCTTGACATCTATTATAAAGAAGCAGATCTGTGCTACCCCAAAGGGTATGATGTGCATTTGCATCACAACCTGTGCTTCTAGAATATTGTATAAGGTCTCTTACTCTTGTAGGAGGCGGGCTAACTAAGTCCTCATGATGGAAGTAAGCGGAGGGCAGGATAAGTTCTTTACCTCCCTGTAACAGAGTGATCGTAATCAAATCCCGATCGCAAAACTGATTAAAAATTAAACATTCAAAATTTTTCTTAATTAGTATGCACACTCGATTTTTATTGGATTATCGGTGGTAAACCAATATATATATCTCGTCATTGAGGCCCCATTATTATCTTCCCTCGGACCCAGGGTTCCTGTACGATTGCCACGTCTATGTTGTTCCTAATAAGATATAGGATAATATTAGTTGAAGCTACTGTGCAATGATGCAGATTAATTTGCAGAACTTTAATCATCGATTACTCACAGAATTACGCCTCAGTCTATCCTCCATTTCAAGTACCGGCTTAGCGAAAGCGCTGCCGAGCCCCAGGCTAATTCTGTTGCCGTTCTTCTCCAGCCTGGCCAGGGTCTCATGGTTTACAGCAAGGGTGATATTTCTACTCGTATCGGAAGGGGAGTCCGTTCTCAGGATCTCTCAGTCTTCTGACTGGTAGTGCTGCACATTCTGAGCCCTGAGCATCTCCGCAAGCCTATCCTTAGAAAGAATAGGCCCTGATATAAAAACCCTTGCCTTCGGTTGTTTGGGATTGTCTTGCTCCGGAATTAACTGTAGTTTGGACCCTTCCCAAAGCGTCAGGCTCGCCAGGCACCCCGATAGCCAGGACAGTGTCTCCTTGGACTTGCAAGAAAGGATCTTGACGCCATTCCTTGCCTGTATGTTACCAAAGATGGGAGTAGCCAAATTACCTTCTCTAATGCACTCGGAGACGGAGAACAGAAGTCTCCCCTTAAGTTGTCCTCAGTGGTCGTCCTTGAGCCTTCTATCCGTATTATTTTCGTTTACAATAGCTGCCCTTATACAGCCTTCGTTGTAGATATTGGCTGGCCGATCTGTCTTTGTCCGTTTAATGATCGTATCATTCGTCCTAAACCCGCTTAGTACCTCCAAAAACCTCGGGCGACGGGTTTAGTGACCTATCGCCTACAAGAATATCAAACCCAATGACAGTCATATTGGGATTTCGAGCGTAGTGGCTAGTCTTTCCCTTTATAACTGACAATGGGATGGAGGCACAAGTGGCCACAGTGTTGTCTATCCCCCCTCTGACAGTAGTGACGTCGATCGAGCAGAGGCTAAATTGACGAGTGATTAAGGTCGAAATTTAATAGGAAAGCGTTACCTTTTGATTTGTCATCTAACAAGCAAAGCTCCAGATTTGACTTCTCCCACTTGGTTATGATTTCGCAAGCCTTTCTTAGGCGACGGCTTTCATCCACTGAGAAGTCCTTTGCCGGATTTTGGCTGAGTTTTGATCGAGCCTTAAAAGCCTCCTTCACCTTCATGCAGAAAAAGGAGTCCATTGAAATGGAGCCATCAATGTCACTAGGCATTCCAACTCCTTTCATCGCCTTTAACAAGGAGCCGCTTTCGCTATGCTGCGAGGTAGAGAGGGTCTCCTTGATAGGTTTACCTGCTTCATAGTCTGCAATGGTCTAATGATCTCTGCCCCCGAGAGATTCTCTTTCTTACCCAATCTTCGAATGTTGGTTTTAGCATTTTTGATAGAAGCCCTCGAAGATGTAGAGCAAGTAGACTCAACGTCAGAGTCCAACTGCGTTGCGGTAAGATCTTTATTAAAGTTGTCGCTCATAATTGTCTGAATAGCGAGGATATAACCAGTTAAGATGACTTGTAAACATAAAGAAATGTATGAATAAGTAAAAATGAACCCGAGTATAAAAGTGAATAAAGAAAAATGAATTGAAATTGAAGAAAATGAACAACAATATAGATTAAAAATCACAAGGAACGAAGGAACAGAACTATATACATAGTAATTACTCAAAGATCGCAGTACCCGATACGGAAGAACGAACCGAACACAATTCAAAACTGCAATCCCCATAAGACGTACAAAGCATCGTGCATTGTCCCTATTTACATTGGCTGAATGTTCAGCAGATTATCGGCGTTTTGTAGGAGAGAGAGGCAGTTGGCAAGAGGGGGGGAAAAAACTCTCCCGTACTCAGGCTTATCGGTCTGAACGTTTTGTGTTTTTCACTCGGCCTTTGAAACAACAACAATTCACACAGAAATATCCGAAACAAAATTATGTGTCTAAACGCAGAGGCAAGTTTAAAAGAGAATTAGCGGATAAGCTGCTGAAAAAAATATCCTAGTGTAAATCTGAACATTGCACCATACACGACAACACTCGCCAAACCATACGACAAACTAACGTTAAGCCATACGCAGCGTACGACAGGAAACAGCAGTAGGCTTCGTTCATTATGTTTTACACAGAGTGGAGCATAGTCAATAAGGTTTGCAAGAACAGACCGAACACTACCCTGCAGTTCTTAAGACTAGCGAAAGATTAGCGATATGATTAATTACCAAAAACTACCACTATCTACCTGCAAAACTACCCGCAATGCTTTTGAGTGGCGAATTTAACATGTGGATGTCATTGGAGGTAGTCACTGGTCACCACCCTCTGGATAACCTTGGACCTACGAATTCGCTACCGACATATGACCGAGTCAGGAGTGTAATTGGAATTGTTTCCTCAGTAGTAAAATCTACCTAGAGAGTTCGGTTAAAGAATTCTCTTAACATGGGATTTAATAAGGAATTGAAGGCATTAAATAATATTTTAATTGTTTTTCATATTTATTTTAAAATAATACCTTTGTTAATGCCGAAAAAGAAAATAAATAAAAACATGATCTAGTTTATTTCTTTATTGAGGATTTATTTCTTTATTAAGGATTTAGTTGTAACAAGTTTACCTTTGTACAACAATATGTACGTATGCAACGATATGCAGGATGAGAGAGAGAGCAACAAGATGCTTTCGAAAGGCGGGATCGCGAACAAGTGGTTTGATGGAGAAAGGCGGCGGCAAAAAGTAAACAATGCTACAACTAGTTACTCATTAAAATCTGTAAAGCTACTCTTTCAATGTTGCATACAAAAGGAGTAGACAGATTTTAACGAGGGTTTAACTACGGAAAATACACCGAGCAAAATTAGTGAAAATGAAATGAAATTGTTTCAGGTTTAAACATGCCGGCCACCTTGCAACATCAAGGTCTGTTGCCGCTAAATTTAAATTAACTCTAATAATCTTAAAGTATAGTGCAGTACATATGTGAGCTTTTCAAAATTCATTTATTAATTTTTTTTTTTCAAATAACACTTAAAACTAACATGCCAGTAGGGACCCAGATGAAGCCAGTAGGGACTTCTCTATTGCAAACAAAACGAACACGAATAGGCCAGTAGGGACCCCAGCGAGAACGCGGTGGGCCAGGACGAAACGCGATGGTCCAGTAGGGACCCCAGAAACTCAACCAGGCCAGTAAGGACCCTAGCAGTTGCATACGCCCGATAACACCCATCCAAAAATGGTGTAATGGGCAACCGGAAGCCCTGGTGACGCTCGAACCTGGCTAGTGCCAATTCTCGCGTACATCTCCGGACCAAAAACCGGAAAAAAAAATTAGGATCGGCAAGGGAGAATCCCAAAAACGATTCCTTGATCCTCTCAGGAACAGATTCGGAGGGGGTGGAGACGTGGCCGAGGTTGCATACCCTGGTCGTAAATGACAACATTTGCTGGGCATCGTAAGTGGACGCAACTGTCAAACGACAGAACTCGACGCCATCAATCCACGAAGTTAGAAGTCGCAGTTGTTCCACCATGGACGAGCAAATGAGACTCTGCCTGCCACAAGCATCGAGCACTGCACGAACTGGAACCGCTGCCCCTGTCGTGCACAACTAAACTTGGCACCAACGACACCACATTCTGCAACACGCCCATCCCCACAGCACCGAAAGACGCGGACGGACGAGAACAATTTCCCCTATCGGACTGACGAGAAAGTGAAAATTGAGTCGGACGTTTGGAGTTGTCATTGCTTTTGTTAGGGTAACTTTGGTTGGGGTCGGAATGAAGCAGTGTGTTGTGGTCGCCATTACATTTTACGCATTTTTTCTGGCTCGGACAGTCTTTGGTTTGGTGAGAATGCGCCAAACACCGGTAGCAATAGCGATACATAACCACTGTCCGAATCCGACTTTCGTTAGCCATTTTACGGAATTTAAGGCAGAAACGAAGCGGATGCCCACAAACACGACAACTGTAAGCGGACGGAACGGACGAAGCCGGCGGGGCGGACTGTTCTACCGATGCTGCAGGGGGCTGTGGTGCGGGTTTGTTCTCTACTACATCAGTGTGCGAAGGGAGAAAGTCCTCAACGGTGTCTATAACTGGCGCCTGAACCACAGGTGCAGCACCACCAGGATTACACTCCGCTTCTGATAATTCCATCAGCTCGTCAAAATCTTCCAAATCATCAGTGAAGAACGAGATCTTTTCCATGTTACTGCGAGGAAAGAATACGATTACAAAGATGGCGAGGTTTGATCGGTCAGAATGACCAATTTTGTTATGGGTCGTCTTACAACGCCGTTTTCAGTGCGAACGTCAGCAACGCGAACATGAGCGGGATAAACGCTTACGACACGACCTAACTTCCAGGAGGTAGGAGCTAATGTTTCATTTTTTACGTCCACCAGATCTTCGTTCCTAATGTCGCGTTCTGGAAATTTCCATTTGTACCGCATATGCAAAGTTTTCAGATACTCCTCTTTCCAACGCAGACAAAACTGCTGGGCCAGTGACTGAACTTTTCTAAACAGATTCACAATAGACATTGGTGGTTCAACGATTTCATGCGGACTATCGGACATTGGACACAAAGGTCGAGAATTTAAACAAGTCTCGATTCTAGCCAAAACTGTAGATAATTCCTCAAACGTATACTTAAGATTTTGAGCCTGCTTCCGAAAATGAAGCTTAAAGCTCTTAACTTCAGATTCCTAAAGGCCACCCATATGTGGGGCCCCAGCTGGAATAAAACGCCACGATAGACTCTGATGCGCAAAGTGTGACGAAACTGAAGCACCGCATTCTTGGACAAAATCGTTGAAATTCTTCTCAATTTCTCTAGACGCACCTACAAAGTTTGTCCCGTTATCCGAAAAGATTGTACGAGGACATACACGGCGAGCAATAAATCTATGAAACGCTGCCAAGAAATTTGCCGTTGATAAATCGGACACGGCCTCTAAGTGTATGGATTTCGTCGAAAAGCACACAAATACACAAAAATAACCTTTTGTTATTTTGCAACACCGTCCTGTAAATGACTTGATGTCAAACGGGCCAGCAAAGTCTACTCCTGCGGTAGTGAAAGCTCTATCAATTATAGTTCTCTCTGGCGGAAGTGCAGCCATAACCTGCCCGCAGAAACGTTTTCTATCTAATACACAACGCAACGCATTCGCATTACACCTCTATCACCAATAAATGGGTTTAAAGGAACCAGAGAGCTTTTAGAGTTTAATGGTGATCTATCTAACAAGGCCTTATACTCATCCAGGTAATTGGCTTTTTGTGCAAAGACAACTAATCGAATACGAACATTCTTAATTTCATTCGCCGAAACTGTAGGACTAGTCAAATTGTACTGAGCCCTATGAGCTGGATGAGTTCTATGCAAAAATCTAAAACGGTACGAAATTTCACGCAAAGTACGACCTAGCGAAGAAAACCGATCAACAATATCTTCAAACGAAGAGAAAAACGATGCATGAGTTCGTACGGAACGCATTTTCAAATCTGTATCAAGTGTAGTAAGGTCTCGAATAGGCCATTCAGTTTTATTGAGACTCAGCCAATGTGGCCCATGCCACAAAATTTGAGAACAAGCTAAGTCTGCAGGAGAATGGCCGCGGCTGCCTAAATCAGCGGGATTGTCCTCCGATCTCACATGATAACAATTGTGGTTTCCGACATTTTCCTGAATACGACATACCCTATTTGCCACAAAGGTAGTCCATGTCGAAGGGGTCTTTTTTAATCAAGAAAGCACGATGGCCGAATCTGTCCAACAATAAACTTGACGAAATTCAACTTCACTCTCACGCAAGATAGTTTTTAATAGTTCCGAGGCAATGAAATCGATTTTATGGGGCCACTCTCGTTTTACACAATAGTAAATTCACAAATATTTCCCCATTTGGAGCCTCAACACGAAGATAAACCACCCCCGCGTATGCCTTTTCTGAGGCATCAGAAAATACATGAAGCTCTACTGCACAGTCCGGACCATACCGTACCCATCTAGGAATGCGAATAGAGTTCACATCTGGATAGGCTTCCACGAATTTTCGCCATTCGACTTCGGTGGAAGATGAGAGAGAGTCATCCAACCCAATGTTATCTAGCCGGACTTCTTGCATAACAATCTTGGCCAAAACGAGCACTGGACCTAACCAACCGACGGGATCAAATAGTTTAGCAATAGCCGAAAGATCTTCTCGTTTACTATATGCAGCTTTTAAAATCTGTAAAGCTACTCTTACAATGTTGAATTTAAAAGGAGTAGACGGATTTTAACGAGGGTTTAACTACGGCAAATACATCGAGCAAAATTATTGAATATAAATGAAATTGTTTCAGGTTTAAACAACCTTATTTTTTAATAAATGAAAAACTTCGATCGATCTTATCTCCTAGTTACCCAAACTTTTCGCTTGCGAAGCAACTGACGATTTTTGATCAGGGGTTACCTAAAATACTGCAGGGTACCTAAGCTACAAATACATACAAGCGTGCTACCACTATCATCTTCAATCACATCTCCAGACGTATACACAATTCCCCAACCAAAGAGCACAACAAAAAACGAACGGGGACACAACTGGAAGTAAACACTTCCAGACAGAAAATACCGGGAATTTGTAGGAAAATAATCACTTTTTTGACCACAAAAACAGCGAAAACCAGTAAGGAAAGGCAAAAAGTCGGGCGGGCCGACTATATAATACCCTACACCTCCCTAACAATGCGATAAGGGTTATTGCGATAATAATTTGAAATAATTGGTAAATGGGTAAGAACATATATATGCAGATATATCTAATTCTGAACCGATAATCGCTAAATTAAGCAATATTCGTTCCTAAATTAAGAAACATCTTTCTGGAGAATTTTGTAATGATCGGAAGTAAAGTACAACTTCTATAGCGCGTTGTAACCAAATCAGGAGGAACATATATATGGAGCTTATATATAAATCTGAATCGATTTTCCCTGAATACTCATTCATGTAAAATAGAAACCTCTTTCTGTCGAATTTCGTACTGATCGGATATAAAATACAGTTTCTACAGCGCTTGCATGTCAAATCGGGTGCAACATATATATGGGGGCTATATCTAAATCTGAACCGATTTTCTCCGAATTTGGCAGTATTCCTTCATGTAATAAGAAACCTCTTTCTGCCGAATTTCGTACTGATTGGATATAAAATACAGTTTCTACAGCGCTTACATGTCAAATCGGGTGCAACATATATATGGGGGCTATATATAAATCTAAACCGATTTCCCCCAAATTTTGTATTGTATCTAAGTGTATCACGAGACTACTCTGTGTCAATTTTTGTACAAATCGGTTACAAAATGTTGCTTATACAGTGCATATATGCCAAATCGGAGGTACATATATATGGGAGCTATATGTAAATCTGAACCGATTTTAGTCAAATTCAATAGGGATCGTCCTTGGGCCTAAAAAAAGATATGTGCAAAGTTTCGTTGAGATCGGACCATAATTGCGACCTGTACTTTGATTACAAGAATACGTCTACAGACAGACGGACAGACAGACAGACAGACGGACATAGCTAAATCGACTCAGAAAGTGATTACAAGTCGATCGGTATAATAAACATGGGTCTATCTCTTCTCCTTTTGGGTGTTACAAACAAATGCACAAAGTCATAATACCCTGTACCACAGTGTGGTGTAGGGTATAAAAACAAATACTTCACCTTGCCCACGCGATGCAAGGAAGCAAATAAAAACCTTTAAGCGCGGATAACTCGGTTTACTACCGTTTTTTACAGCCTGTTTCTGTAACTTAAAAATTTGCTTTCGTTCGTCTGCCAGACGACAAACAGCTGATTTGGGTTTCACTAACTACCATCACAACCAGAAGTCGTACGATAATGAACTCGTACGAAAACGTAATCATTTCAGTGTAAATTTTGGTTTCTCTATCTCTCTTTGCTGTCATCTCGGCGAACACAAATGTCAGATCGAGTCACATTATTTTATTTGTCGACTGATAGAAACAATGACAAAATAAACATTATTAAAAGCAAAAAATAAGTAGATATTAATATAATTATGGCAAAAACAATTAAATAATAATAAAATTGTGTACATATGTGTACATTTTTTAGCATAAAGAAGTCAATATTGGTTGCTCGCTAAGATGGAAAAAAATTATCAGTGCACACGTGAGAGAGAAAGAAATGAGAGTCTTGGTGCAGTTCAGCTAACCACCCATGGTTGCTTTTTTGGCCACAGCTAGTGTAAATAGTACAGAGATGTATTTGCTAAGGTCGACCATACAAAAATGTGTGCTTTTTTAGACCGGAAGTTGTGAAATTATTGATCTGGCAATTACATTATTTTCCAATTGGTAAATTGCTAACGTCATTGACGTAAGGCCAGGCGAACGAACCATAGAACGTTAGAGAAACCAAATTCCGGACGAAAGTGAGTGACTGGTTTTCGTTCGCAGAGACTTTCGTTAGAAATACAGAAACAGAAAATGAAAACTGTTTTTAATTAATTGTCGGTAGTAAATGCCTATTTGCCACAAAGGTAGTCCATGTCGAAGGGGTCTTTTTTAATCAAGAAAGCACGATGGCCGAATCTGTCCAACAATAAACTTGACGAAATTCAACTTCACTCTCACGCAAGATAGTTTTTAATAGTTCCGAGGCAATGAAATCGATTTTATGGGGCCACTCTCGTTTTACACAATAGTAAATTCACAAATATTTCCCCATTTGGAGCCTCAACACGAAGATAAACCACCCCCGCGTATGCCTTTTCTGAGGCATCAGAAAATACATGAAGCTCTACTGCACAGTCCGGACCATACCGTACCCATCTAGGAATGCGAATAGAGTTCACATCTGGATAGGCTTCCACGAATTTTCGCCATTCGACTTCGGTGGAAGATGAGAGAGAGTCATCCAACCCAATGTTATCTAGCCGGACTTCTTGCATAACAATCTTGGCCAAAACGAGCACTGGACCTAACCAACCGACGGGATCAAATAGTTTAGCAATAGCCGAAAGATCTTCTCGTTTACTATATGCAGCTTTTAAAATCTGTAAAGCTACTCTTACAATGTTGAATTTAAAAGGAGTAGACGGATTTTAACGAGGGTTTAACTACGGCAAATACATCGAGCAAAATTATTGAATATAAATGAAATTGTTTCAGGTTTAAACAACCTTATTTTTTAATAAATGAAAAACTTCGATCGATCTTATCTCCTAGTTACCCAAACTTTTCGCTTGCGAAGCAACTGACGATTTTTGATCAGGGGTTACCTAAAATACTGCAGGGTACCTAAGCTACAAATACATACAAGCGTGCTACCACTATCATCTTCAATCACATCTCCAGACGTATACACAATTCCCCAACCAAAGAGCACAACAAAAAACGAACGGGGACACAACTGGAAGTAAACACTTCCAGACAGAAAATACCGGGAATTTGTAGGAAAATAATCACTTTTTTGACCACAAAAACAGCGAAAACCAGTAAGGAAAGGCAAAAAGTCGGGCGGGGCCGACTATATAATACCCTACACCTCCCTAACAATGCGATAAGGGTTATTGCGATAATAATTTGAAATAATTGGTAAATGGGTAAGAACATATATATGCAGATATATCTAATTCTGAACCGATAATCGCTAAATTAAGCAATATTCGTTCCTAAATTAAGAAACATCTTTCTGGAGAATTTTGTAATGATCGGAAGTAAAGTACAACTTCTATAGCGCGTTGTAACCAAATCAGGAGGAACATATATATGGAGCTTATATATAAATCTGAATCGATTTTCCCTGAATACTCATTCATGTAAAATAGAAACCTCTTTCTGTCGAATTTCGTACTGATCGGATATAAAATACAGTTTCTACAGCGCTTGCATGTCAAATCGGGTGCAACATATATATGGGGGCTATATCTAAATCTGAACCGATTTTCTCCGAATTTGGCAGTATTCCTTCATGTAATAAGAAACCTCTTTCTGCCGAATTTCGTACTGATTGGATATAAAATACAGTTTCTACAGCGCTTACATGTCAAATCGGGTGCAACATATATATGGGGGCTATATATAAATCTAAACCGATTTCCCCCAAATTTTGTATTGTATCTAAGTGTATCACGAGACTACTCTGTGTCAATTTTTGTACAAATCGGTTACAAAATGTTGCTTATACAGTGCATATATGCCAAATCGGAGGTACATATATATGGGAGCTATATGTAAATCTGAACCGATTTTAGTCAAATTCAATAGGGATCGTCCTTGGGCCTAAAAAAAGATATGTGCAAAGTTTCGTTGAGATCGGACCATAATTGCGACCTGTACTTTGATTACAAGAATACGTCTACAGACAGACGGACAGACAGACAGACAGACGGACATAGCTAAATCGACTCAGAAAGTGATTACAAGTCGATCGGTATAATAAACATGGGTCTATCTCTTCTCCTTTTGGGTGTTACAAACAAATGCACAAAGTCATAATACCCTGTACCACAGTGTGGTGTAGGGTATAAAAACAAATACTTCACCTTGCCCACGCGATGCAAGGAAGCAAATAAAAACCTTTAAGCGCGGATAACTCGGTTTACTACCGTTTTTTACAGCCTGTTTCTGTAACTTAAAAATTTGCTTTCGTTCGTCTGCCAGACGACAAACAGCTGATTTGGGTTTCACTAACTACCATCACAACCAGAAGTCGTACGATAATGAACTCGTACGAAAACGTAATCATTTCAGTGTAAATTTTGGTTTCTCTATCTCTCTTTGCTGTCATCTCGGCGAACACAAATGTCAGATCGAGTCACATTATTTTATTTGTCGACTGATAGAAACAATGACAAAATAAACATTATTAAAAGCAAAAAATAAGTAGATATTAATATAATTATGGCAAAAACAATTAAATAATAATAAAATTGTGTACATATGTGTACATTTTTATACCCTACACCACACTGTGGTACAGGGTATTATAACTTTGTGCATTTGTTTGTAACACCCAAAAGGAGAAGAAATAGACCCATCGTTTATTATACCGATCGACTTAGAATCACTTTCTGAGTTGATTTAGCTATGTCCGTCTGTCCGTCTGTCTGTCTGTCTGTCTGTCCGTCTGTCTGTCTGTCCGTCTGTGCATGTATTCTTGTAATCAAAGTACAGGTCGCAATTATGTTCCGATCTCGACGAAACTTTACACATATCTTTTTTTTGGCCCAAGGACGATCCCTATTGAATTTGGTTAAAATCGGTTCAGATTTAGATATAGCCCCCATATATATGTTAGCCCCGATTCGACATGTAAGCGCTGTAAAAACTTTATTTTATATCCGATCAGTATGAAATTCGGCAGGAAAAGGTTTCTTATTACATGAATGAACTCTGTTAAATTTGGAAGAAATCGGTTCAGATTTAGATATAGCCCCCATATATACCTTACCCCCGATTTGACATATAAGCGCTGTAAAAATGTTATTTTATATCCGATCAGTGCGAAATTCGGCAAAGAGAGGTTTCTTATTACATGAAGGAATACTGCTAAATTCGGAGAAAATCGGTTCAGATTCAGATATAGCCCCCATATATATGTTACCCCCGATTTGACTTGTAAGCGCTGTAAAAACTGTATTTTATATCCGATCAGTGCAAAATTTGGCAGAAAGAGGTTTCTTATTACATGAAGGAATACTGCTAAATTCGGAGAAAATCGGTTCAGATTTAGATATAGCCCCCATATAAACGTTACCCCCGATTTGACATGTAGGCGCTGTAGAGACTGTATTTTATATGCGATCAGTACGAAATTCGACAGAAGGAGGTCTTTTTACATGAATGAGCATTCAGGGAAGATCGGTTCAGATTTATATTGATTGTTCCTCCTGATTTGGTATCAAACCGCTATAGAAGTTGTATTTTACTTCCGATCATTAAAATTTTCCAGAAAGATGTTTCTCAATTTAGGAACGAATATTGCTTAATTTAGCGATTATCGTTTCAGAATTAGATAATATGTTTCTACCCATTTACCAATTATTCCAAATTATTATGGCAATGACCCTTATCGCATTGTTAGGGAGGTGTAGGGTATTATATAGTCGGCCCCGCCCGACTTTCTGCCTTTCCTTACTGGTTTAGCATAAAGAAGTCAATATTGGTTGCTCGCTAAGATGGAAAAAAATTATCAGTGCACACGTGAGAGAGAAAGAAATGAGAGTCTTGGTGCAGTTCAGCTAACCACCCATGGTTGCTTTTTTGGCCACAGCTAGTGTAAATAGTACAGAGATGTATTTGCTAAGGTCGACCATACAAAAATGTGTGCTTTTTTAGACCGGAAGTTGTGAAATTATTGATCTGGCAATTACATTATTTTCCAATTGGTAAATTGCTAACGTCATTGACGTAAGGCCAGGCGAACGAACCATAGAACGTTAGAGAAACCAAATTCCGGACGAAAGTGAGTGACTGGTTTTCGTTCGCAGAGACTTTCGTTAGAAATACAGAAACAGAAAATGAAAACTGTTTTTAATTAATTGTCGGTAGTAAATGCCTGACAAATTGCCAGAACAACCAATTTTTTAAAACAGTTGGTTGTGGCAACTACAACGGATACTTTTAGGCACCATTTTCGTAGTTGGCGCAACCAAATATGATTGTTGTCAACATGGAAGCAGAGTATACCACAACCAAAATATTGGTTGTCCTGATTGAATCACATGATAGTAGACAGAACTGCCAAAATTCGGTTGAGGCAACCAAACTGTATTCTGTGTGTGTATATATACAGGGTGGCTGATATGTATTGCAACCAACTTCAGGTTGCTATCATTTCTAAACCGCTAGTCTGATAGCTGACAGATTTATTTCAGTGACAGTTCATTTTATTGTTTACAAGCTTACAAAAGCATTTTGATCTATTGCATTCAGAAAAAAGTTATTCGTGATGGAATTCAAGCGTGATAGTGTGATTGCTTTATATTTGGGTGGAAAAACAAAAGTGGCTATCGTTAGAGCCCTCCAGCATTTAAATGTGAATAAATCTTTTGTTTCTCGTACCATTGCTCGTTACCGTGATCGCGTCCAAAAAGTGGACAAAAAAAAAAACGGTAACAACACCAGAAATGATCCGAAAAGTGAAGGCCAGATTTGATCGAAATCCACGCCGCAGTGGTAGAAAAATTGCTCGTGAGCAGAACATATCGCGAGAACGGGTAAAACACATATTAAAAAATGAGCTTGGACTAAAGCCATTGAAGTTCCAAAAAGTGCAAGAGCTCACCGATGCACAAAAAAATTTAGACTGGAAAGAGCCAAGGAGTTGCTTCGCTTGCACGAAAGTGGCCAGTTACCGAATTTGGTTTTCTCCGATGAGAAGCCATTCCAAATTGAGCAGTTTGTGAACAAACAAAATGATCGGGTTTACTTGCCAAAGAGGTCAGCTGAAAATTTACACCTTCGATTGGCCACCAGAACTCAAGCCCCGCTCGTATTCATCGACCATTGCATTCAGAAAAAAGTTATTCGTGATGGAATTCAAGCGTGATAGTGTGATTGCTTTATATTTGGGTGGAAAAACAAAAGTGGCTATCGTTAGAGCCCTCCAGCATTTAAATGTGAATAAATCTTTTGTTTCTCGTACCATTGCTCGTTACCGTGATCGCGTCCAAAAAGTGGACGAAAAAAAAACGGTAACAACACCAGAAATGATCCGAAAAGTGAAGGCCAGATTTGATCGAAATCCACGCCGCAGTGGTAGAAAAATTGCTCGTGAGCTGAACATATCGCGAGAACGGGTAAAACACATATTAAAAAATGAGCTTGGACTAAAGCCATTGAAGTTCCAAAAAGTGCAAGAGCTCACCGATGCACAAAAAAATTTAGACTGGAAAGAGCCAAGGAGTTGCTTCGCTTGCACGAAAGTGGCCAGTTACCGAATTTGGTTTTCTCCGATGAGAAGTCATTCCAAATTGAGCAGTTTGTGAACAAACAAAATGATCGGGTTTACTTGCCAAAGAGGTCAGCTGAAAATTTACACCTTCGATTGGCCACCAGAACTCAAGCCCCGCTCGTATTCATCGACCATGGGGTCAAAATAAATGCCGAATATTATCGGGAAAATGTCCTAAAGACAGTATTGAAGCCCTGGGCAGACAAACATTTCGGTCGCAGACCATGGACATTCCAAGAGGACTCAGCACCATCGCACTCAGCACGCGTCAACCAAGAATGGCTTAAAAAGGAGGTTCCTCGCTTCATTTCTACCGCACAATGGCCACCAAGATCTCCGGATCTTGCGCCTGGGGCATTTTAGAGAGTAAGGTTCGCACTAAAAAATTCCAAAGTATCGATCATCTCAAGACGGCGCTTCGCCGGGAATGGGCCAAAATACCGCAGAGCCACTTTAGTGCAGCCTGTGACGGCTTTGTCGGCCGTTTGAAGGCCATAATTCGTGCCAAAGGTGGCCAATTCGAACAAATCTAAACTGTTTCTAAAATTTTATGTTATTTCCGACATTTTTTGCTTTTGAACAATAAAATTTAAAAAATATTGCGCTTTACTTTGTTGCATTACATATCAGCCGCCCTGTATATATATATATATATATATATATATATGAGGACTAAGTAATGAAGAATTATGTGGATGAATGTATACGACACTATTTCCCATAAACACAGAAGCTGATAAACAACAAAGGCTCACATTAACACAAATATTACTGATAAATGAGAAAAATGTCACAGAAATTTTTTTGACAAAAATGATCTAAGTTGCCTGAGAGTAGTGGGATAGGGAATATCCACTATAGCCTCCACCTTCTTTCTCATGGTCTTTATTCCTTCTCCGGATACCACGAATACTAGGAGTTCGATTTCATTCGCATAGAACTCACACTCTTCCAGTTTGATTTTCATATTAGCTTTGTCCAGTGTTCTGAAATTCTGCTCTAAATGATCAAAATGGGATTGCTCATCTTTACTGAATATTACTATGTCATCAATATAAACATAACTAGTTTTGCCTATAAAGTCCCACAATATGTCATCCAATGCCCTTTTGAATTTCGAAGGCCCATTTTTCAACCCGAATGGTAACCTGGTGAATTCGTATTTCCAATTGTTGACCGAGAAAGCGGTCTTTTATATATTTTACTCCCTTACAGGAATCTGGTGGAAACCGCTTTTTAAATCTATGACAGTAAAAAACTGTTTACCACTAAGTCTCGACAAAACTTCGCCCAACTCTGGTATTGGGTACCTATCAGCAATCATAATATTATTTAGTTTCCTGAAATCCACACAACATTTTTTTCTTTCTTGACAAGACCTTATTTTCGGTACAACCTATATGGGGGAGTTGTAAGGTGGGCGAGAAGGTCTTATTATCCTATCTCGGAGCAACTTACCTAATTCCTCGTCAACTATCCCTTTCAGTGTCATTCGATATGGAGAGTTGCTCGTGTACGATGGCACCTTAGTTGTGGTACGGATCTCCCCCATTACTCGTGTAGTGTAAGTTAAGCTTTGATCAGGGTCGGCAAAAAGGTTCCTAAAATTGCTAATCATCTGGTTCAGGCGAAATTTTTGGTGTTCTGTTAGATGGCTCATTCGCATCTCTATATTGTTTACATTCTGGGTAACATATTGACGTATTGGTATTTTGATGCAATCTTTCACGACGAAGTAGTTTTCGGCAGAATAAATGACAGCTGACAAATCCTTCAGAGTGTCACTACGCGTCGAAGGTCCTTAAACCTGGTAAGATGTAAAATTTAATGGGTCCAATATGACTGCCAAATACGTTCACGTTTGTATGATAGGTAACTAAACCATTGCCAGATATGGCGTTGGCCGAAAATATGTCCTGTTGGGCAAAGGTTCATTTACTAAACTTGATCTGATATAATTTTAATTACTTCCTGTATGAATTACAATTTTAAGATCTCGCCCGTTCCTCGTTTCGATCTTAAAGTATGGTAATGAGGAACTGTTTAGGCAAAAAAATTAAGGAGTTTAATTCCTGGGTCGAATAATCATTGTCCTCCTTTCCGTAATCGAAAGGGGAAAGAAATCCACTTCGTCCGTGTGAATAGCCACGTTATGGAGTACATCTGGGTCCTTCTGGTGGAACAGGATCCAGTATCTCATGAGGATTGTTGGTCGGATCACATCCCAGCTCTGGGGTTAGGGGAGATTTTTGGAGAGAGGGGACGTTTAAACGTCTCATGTCCATGGACATACACTTAAGCCAGTGGTTCGGCCTATTCTGCGCTCCTTATTTATGATCTTTTTATACCTCATGTGTCAAAGCCGGGCAGTGACACATAAAATGTTCCATCGTTTCGATGGTTTCCCGGCATGCCCTGCATTCGTCTTTTCCTGCTAGCCCTATGCGATGAAGATGTACTTGTAAGCTTGAGTGTCCCGTTAGAACACTCAACATCGTACTAATATCGATCTTGTTTAGTTTCAGAAAACTTCGTGTTTTCTTTTCATATGGGTCACACCACAGTATCTTTGCAGTTGCTCCCACTGCTGCGCTATTCCACACAGTTTTATGAGCCATCTCTGCCCAGTTCTTCAACTCATTCTTCGTGGCTACGAAAGGTTTCCAATTTTCCAAGTTTATTACTCGAAGTTCTCTGCCCTTCGAAGCCAAGCTGTTTGCCTGTTCATTTTCCACTGGAACATGGGCCAAAGTTCCATTTTCCCAGGAGCGTCTGTCTGGCACAAACGAATCACAGATAGCTGTAAGCCGCACTTCAGGAATGCGGTCGGAAATTTCTGGCGTTTGAATCGATTCTATAATCTTCTGATGGTACGACTTGTGGTCTCGATTTATCCATTCACCCATTACTTGTAGACGTCTTGCTGTGAGGGCTGCCTCATACTTTATACGGATGTCTATTGGTTGGATGTGCAGTATAGTCTCCAACGCTTTTGATGGCGCAGTTCTAAATGCCCCGCTTATGCCTAGACAGCATATACGTTGAATTTTTTGCAAAGGTATTACGTTGCACTTCTTGTCCATTGATGCCCACCACACTACACAGGCGTAGGTGATTATTGGTCTAATCACGCTGTTGTAAAGCCAGTGAGTCATATTTGGACGTACTCCACATGTTGAACCCATAGCTCTTCTGCACAACGACCAACATATGTGGGCCTTTGTAACTCTTTCTTTAAGATGATCTTTCCAGTACAGTTTCTGATCCAAGATTACTCCCAAGTATTTTCAGCTCTGGGGTACCTACAGTCTTTAAATGAATATTACTTTGGACTTTGTTCGTCGGCCCTTGGAAAGATCCTCCTGATGATCTTCTAAATGGAGTATTATTGAATTGATTCATGTAATTAATCAGTCTGTGCTGCATTGATTGATCCACATCCATTATTTGGGGCTTTTGTGGTGGTTGGGCGCTATTCGCAACATTATTCCGGTAAAATTGGGATCCCTGCTGGTAAAGTCCATTAAATTGAGGACGAGTCTGGCCATATTTTGATTATATTGACAATTGGGATTGAAAGCCTGGGTGTTCGAATAAACCGTAGGCTTCTGCATCCTCGTCGGCAGTGGTGGTCTCTCCAGAGGTCTGGTTTGCACACCAATGTGTGCTAATTCCGGGAAAAATCCTTGTTTGGGTGTCAAAAAATTATGCTGGTTGGCACCTGCTCCGGTGAGCTGACCAAGAGCTTGATTAATTCTAAAGTTCATATTCTCCAACTTCAAGCAAATATGCAGTGCATGTGGTAAGGAGTTAGGAGCCGAAATTTCTAACAGTCTTTGGAGTTCCCCTTTCAGGCCTCTAATAAAGGTGTGTAAAGCATCTACCGGCGCCGCGGCGCGTTAAAATTCCGTTACTGTCATGTTCCCCTTCCATAATGTTGTCATTTGGTATTCCAGAGTATCGCGTCTGTCGGAATAGTGCATCATAAGGCACTTCTTAATTCTTCCCCAATCCAAAAGGAGTTCGATACGACTCCAAAGCAGTGTCGGCAGCACCAATTATTCTAGTTCTAACCGTATGTAAAATAGCGATGTGTCTGCTTCTACTTTTAATGCTTTCGAAGAGCTCGAGGATCCTATCTACGGTCTTTCGTCATGAATTAAATTCGCCGGGTCGACCAGAGAATTATCGTAAGCTCATAACTATATCCGGAATAGAATCAAACGATTCCTTTTGGAAAAAACTGGCTACGATAGCGCGGATGTCGTCTTTCTGTCTTTGGCTCAGACCGCATACCCCAGTAGCCGATCCCTGACTAATCTGGGATGTGCTTGGTGTTTTTGAAGCCGTACCAGAGCCGTTCATGTCGAGAGCCGTTTGCAGCCTCTCCGTAATAGCGTCCATTTCCGTCATTTCAAAAAATGCCTAACAGTCACCGGATAAAATTGTAGAACGTATAGGAGTGGGAAAGGAGGATAGAGTTTAAGTAACAAAAAATAGTGAGTAGTTATATTATTTATAATTCTTAAAGCTAATTCTTACGCTAGAAATCAAAATTCCATTTTCGTCTTGCTGATTCCTTTTAAGTTGGTCAATTCTTTGGGTTATCCAGGCCCGTGCGCAGGTGGATTTTGGAGTTCAAACCACCCCCACCCCCACGCTCAAAATGATTTGGAATAAAACATTTTTACTACTAGTTTTAATGGTTAAAATGTTTTCCTTGTTCTAAAAAGTCAATCAAAGACTAAAAATTTAACCGTTGCACAGTGGGCTAAAATGGAAAAAAATGGACATAATTCTGCCATTTCAAAACCACTTATCGTATGGCAATTTTCATCGGCTTCTAACTTTTGAATGGAGTGTCCGATTTGTGGCGTTTTTTTCTGTGGATACTCCTAGACCAGACCTACAATAAACATTTTATAGCTTGAACATATCTTGAATAGTTTCCGAGATATGTGGATTTTAAATTTGAATTTTTCATTTTTTCGCCGACTTTGCCTTGGAGTTTAGTCAATATCTCAGTCAAAAGATTACCGATTTTGTTCGTTTTTTTATGGATTGACAATAAAATTTGCAATATCTTGAAAAAAAGAGTCCATAAGATATGTCAAGAAATAAGAAAGTTATGACCCTATAAAGTCAAATTTTTTAAAAAAAATTCATTTTTGGAGATTTTTTGGCGGAAAAAGTCCAATTCGTATTTAGGTCTAGTAGAAAAAGTTTGTTACACAAAGTATATCAAATTTATACTCATTTTAAAGGAGACGTTTCACAGAACCTGTTAGAAAAAATACGAAGCCAAAATTTTCATTGGTGTGGTTGCCACCCTTCTCCGATTTTGACCTTTTTTTTACATAAATTTCAAAAGTTTGATCGATTTTCTCCAATCGCAAAGCTAAATTGTAAAATTTTTTTTTATGTATTTGTATTAGTTGTAACAAAATCGACTGCAAAGGGAATCCCGAGCGCGGTTTTTCATATCGAAGATATAGGACTAAAAGTAAAAATCACATTTTTGGGGATTTTTGATGTATTTTTGGGAATTGAGGGATTTTCCATTAGATATTTCCACATGTTGCGTTTGATTATTATTTCTAATATCAAAATAAAGAACTTAAAAAAAAATTCATCGAAATATATAAATTTTTAAGAATTTTATGCCTTATTTACGTTTCTGTCTATGTATATGCAAAATATTTTTTTAATTTTTCCCTACGTTTTTGTACTTATTGGTTATTATATCAGTCAATATGCACTGATTTCTTGTATAACACATGTTTTTATCAAACAATTATAAAATTTAGTAAGATTTACCTTTCAGAAAATATTGTTTTATGGCACTATTTCTAGGAAACCCTTAATCATTGACAGGTATAGTGATATTGTTGTAATGTTCATTTATATAGTTTATAATATTGATTCAAATATGATTTTTGTAATTTCCCATATTACATGTATCAGGTAGAAATGTCAGGTATATTATTGTTTTTATATAAATATAGCATCTTTGAGAATGTATCATTACCAATTTTGCAAGTATGGCGTTAACATTTAAGAACTCGTCACTATTTTTTATTTTGTGTGAAATCCCAATTCACACCTTTGAGGAAAAAGTCCGTAGAATAGTATAATTTATCGAAGGAACCTATAAAATTAAAGTGTTAAAAAGCGAAATCACAAAAATTTGTTAAAATATTTCATGTAAAGTGGACAACAGCCAAATCGCGTTCAAAATTTCTTGAAAAATGTTCAGATTGGCTCGAGAACAACATAGATTTAACAGTTTGTACTTCATCGGTTGGTCCACCCCATAAACCTTACGAAGATGTATCGACAAGAACTAAGAAGAGGCGTTTGTCCAATAATCGTTCGGCAATGACTACTGAAGAAGTTACGGATACTTTTAAGGCAATGTTGAAAAAAGAGAAACAACCAACAGATGCTTTAAAAATTGCCGGTGTTCTTCAAACAGCATCACCGAAACGTCTAAGGAGAATTTTTGAGAGTATTCCGACACCATCATCTAAGTCGGTTTTTACGGATGAAAAAGCACTTGCTCTTATGCTACAACTGGAACTCAGCAAAGACAACTACAACACACTTAGGAAGGCATTGTTCGAAAAAGAAGTCGAAGTCTATATCTATGTATATACTCGTATATAAAGAAGAATGTGTGTTTGTTGGTTTGTTTGTTTGTACCGTATAGGCGTCTAAACAGCTGGACCGATCTTCTTTTTCAGAATATACATGTGTGGGGGATGGTGAAAATAGGGTACTTAAATATATCAAGAGGGCGTGGACCCGCCCATATGGGTCATATTTTGACATTGAGAAAATTTTTTAGCTAGAGTGCTGAAATTTTGTGTGTATGCATATAGTGGCAAATTTTGTGAATTTTCCAAAAATGGGGGGTATCGTACCAATGGGCGTGGCCCCGCCCATATAGGCCAAATGTAGAAATTGAAACATTTTCCACAATTTATTAGCGAGAGCTCTGTAGTTTAGTGTATATGTATCTGGCGACAGCCTACGTGATTAGTCCAAAATGGGCGGGATCGGGCCAATGGGCGTGGTCCCGCCCACATAGACAAAATTTTGAAATTTAGATATCTTGCACAATTTATTAGCGAGAGTGATGAAATTTTGTACATATGTATCTGGTGGTGGTCCACGTGATTGTTCCAAAAATGGCTGGGATCGGACTAATGGGCGTGGCCCCGCCCATATAAGCCAAATTTATAAATTGAGATATTGTGCACAATTTGTTATCTAGAGTGCCGTAATGTTGTGTATGTGTATCTACTGCCAGTCTCCGTGATTGGTCCAAAAATGGGCGGGATCGGACCAATGGGCGTGGGGTTTATTTAACTCATTCCATTCATATTCCAATCAGATTCCTTTAATAGCGGCTGATTTGAACTGGTGATCTACTGAACGAAATGAGCTGTTTAAGTAAAGTGAGCTGATGAGCTAAAGAGCTGGTGAGCTAACGAGCCGGTGAGCTAAAGAGTTGGTGTGATAAAGTGAGCTGTTGAACTAAATGAACGAACTAGTTCACTTAATTGATCTGAACTAAAAAGAGCGATCACTTAAAAGAACTATAGTGCCCAACTCTAATATCTTGCACAAATTGTTAGCGAGACTGCTGTAACTTTGTGCATATGTACATTGTGGTAATCTACGTGATTGGACCAAAAATGGGCGGGGTCGGGCCAATGGGCATGGCCCCGCCAATATAAATCAAAGTTTGCATTTGAAATGTCTTGCACAATTTGCTAGCGAGAGTTGTGTAATTTTTTACATATGTATCTGGTGATAGTCCACGTGATTGGTCCAAAAATGGGCGAGGTCCGACCAATGGGCATGCCCCTCCAAATAAACCAAATTTTAAAATTGAGATATATTGCACAATTTGTTAAAGACAGTACTGTAATTTTGTGTATATATATATGGTGGCAGTCAACGTGCTTGGTCCAAAAATGGACGGGGTTAGAACAAAGGGCGTGGCCCCGCCCAAAAAAAAAAAAAAAATTGAGATATATTGCACAATTTCTTACCGAGAGTGCTGTAATTTTGTGCATATGTATCTGGTGGAAGTTTACGTGATTGGTCCGAAAATGGGCGGGGTCCGGCCAATGGGCATGGCCTCCCCAAATAAATCAAATTTTAAAATTAAGATATCTTGCACAATTTGTTAGCGAAACTGCTGTATTTTGTGTATATGTATCTGCTGGCAGTCTACGTGATTAGTCAAAAAATTGAAGGGATCGGAAATCTGAAATCTGGGCCAACGAAGTGGACCGGGTCAGCTAGTAACAAAATAAAGGACAAAAAGAAGTATATTTTTCCTTCACCGCTACAAGTTTCACCAAGTGGAGTCAGTATTGGTCTTCCTAACCTTCAGGAAAATACAGCATCGATAATAGTTTCCACTCTTACTACAGAACAGCTGAGTACAGTGGATAATTGTGACTTGCAACTTATGTGCAAGTGCACGGGGCAAAATCGCCTTTTTTGATATGTTTGAATCGAAAGAAAATATATTTGGAACACAAATTTTTAAATATTATATATTTCTTAGCAAATAAATTTTATTTGAAAATCAATAAAATATATTTGGAACGCATATATTAATATATTACAACAAATTATATTTGCAAACTAAATTTCTCAAATAAAATATGTGTTTAAATACAAATAAAATTATTATTTAGGAATTTTTCCAAATATATTTTATTTAAAAAAATTTTCCAAAACTTTTGCTGAGTTTTTCATATTTCAGTTTCAATTTTTCTTGGGTTTCGAATTGTACCTCCCAGTTATGATACCATATGCAGCATTACCTACTGTTATAAATCAATCATTTCAAATTTCTGAGTATTCCAAGCCATCATTAGTCGTCAATCCTCTAAGTACTTTATATTGATCCAAGATTATCGGGTCTGTTCTGTAGCAAGGTGATTTGAAATCACGGTGATTTTAAAATCACCGGCGACTTACAGTCGCTGTTGGAGTTCGAAATCGCCCGGTTTATTATTCATAGCGTCCCAAAAATGACTGTTCGAAATATGTTCGGGTGATTTCGAACTCCAAAAGTTATGTTAAGTCGCCGGTGATTTTAAAATCACCGTGATATCCAATCGCCGTGATTACAGAACAGACCCGTATATGATTTCAATTATTATTTTTTACGAACATTAAAAATTTCTAAAAATTTAACTTTGAATTACTGAAAAATTTGAGACAATTTATGTATTTTATGAATACTTAAATGCAAATAAATATTTGTTTCGGAAATAATAGTCGCAAATAAAAACATATTGGAATGTATACAAATATTTGTTTAGAACAACATCTTCCCAAATACACAATTTTTGTGTGTACCAAATATTACATGCTTAGAGTCTACCCCAAACATATATATGTTTCAAGCCGAATATGTTTGGGGCAATATACTACAGAAGCGATTTTTTTCAGCGTGTGGGGATGTGATGGCTTATCAACCCTTCCTGAATACAAACAAGTATCAACAAGTCCGAGCGGGGCAGATTATAGAAGTGTGTTCACGGCATCATTAGTTCCCCTCAGATTAAGAAAGAGAGAAGATACGGATTGTCCCGCAACTAGTTTTGATGAAATTTGGATAAATTCGACTCCAGGATCAAAAAGCTTTTTAGACCAATTTGGAATTTCCCCATTACATGCTCGCATACGGTTTTTAGAACATTTCCTACACATAGCATACGATTTTCAATATTATAGTAATCCAGAGAATGCAAACAAATTACCGGAATTAAAAAAGGAATTAAAAGCATCGAGAGAGTTCCAGAAAAAAAGAATTCAAGAGGAATTTTGGAAAGAGACTGGATTAAATGTCGACAAATCATTAGTGGGATATGGAAATACAAATGATGGTAACACTGCAAGGCGTTTCTTCAAGGATTATGAAATCACAGGAATTGATATGGAATTACTGAGAAAAATCAACATAATTCTAATGGCAATCAACAGCAAGAACAAAGTGAATGCAGAAAAATTTGGAAAATACTGTGTAGGCATTACGAAACATCTAATAGAACTGTATCCATGGATAGATATGACCCCAACATTACATAAGGTATTGCGTCATGGAGATATAATTATTGCATTTCATATTCTCACTTTGGGCGAGCTTACGGAAGAAGCCCAGGAGGCACGAAATCGCGATTTTCACAATGTTCAGAAATTTCACTCCCGAAAAAGTTCAAGTTCTCCTATCTTCCGATTCTGTTCTATCTTTAATAAGAAAAAGATGGATATGTTACCGATCTTTGACTTGTGACAATCCTGAGGAATACAAAGATTTGCTTTATCTCCTAGTCATGGAGTATTCAGAATATTTTACAGAAATAAAATAATAAAATGTATATTACAGAAATAAAATAAGAAAATAAATTATTTTTCTCAAGAAGTGGGTCTTGCGCTTACAAAATGGGTATACACAAATTTAAAATTATCCTTCTTACATAATTTTATGAAAGTTCTTCTTATTAATTTAATTATTGTTTAATAAAAACATGTGATCTACAAGAAATCAGTGCATATTGACTGATATAATAACCAATAAGTACAATAAGGCAGGGAAAAATTAAAAAAATATTTTGCATATAGACAGAAACGTAAATACAGCATAAAATTCTTAAAAATGTATACATTTCGATGCATTTTTTTTAAAGTTCTTTATTTTGATATTAGAAATAATAATGAAAAGCAACATGTGCAAATTTCTAATAGAAAATCCTTCAATTCCCAAAAAATACATCAAAAATCCCCAAAAAAGGGATTTTTTTACTTTTAGTCCTATACCTTCGATATGAAAAGCCGCGCTCGGGATTCCCTTTGCAGTCGATTTTGTTACATCCTAATACAAATAATTAAAAAAAAAATTTTCAATTTAGCTTTGCGATTGGAGAAAATCGATCAAACTTTTGAAATTTCTTGACATATTTTTTTTTCATGAATTTGCAAATTTTATTGTCAATCCATAAAAAAACGAACAAAATCGGTAAACTTTTGACTGAGATATTGGCTAAACTCCAAGGCAAAGTCGGCGAAAAAATGAAAAATTCAAATTTAAAATCCACATAACTATTCAAGATATGTTCAAGCTATAAAATGTTTTTGTTGGTCTGGTCTAGGAGTACCCACAGAAAAAAACGCCACTCAAATCGGACACTCCATTCAAAAGTTAGAAGCCGATGAAAATTGTGTATACCCGAGGTGGTCAACTTTAGGGCCCTGTAGCTCCGCCCCTGTATGAGATAGGGGGCTCAAGTTCCAAACTTAAACTCTCTAACACCTTGTATGCACACCTAAAATTTCATCGCCATACGATAAGTGGTTTTGAAATGGCAGAATTATGTCAATTTTTTCCATTTTAGCCCGCCGTGCATTATCTTGCACAATTTGTTAGCGAAACTGCTGTATTTTGTGTATATGTATCTGGTGGCAGTCTACGTGATTAGTCAAAAAATTGAAGGGATCGGAAATCTGAAATCTGGGGCAACGAAGTGGACTGGGTCAGCTAGTAACAAAATAAAGGACAAAAAGAAGTATATTATTCCTTCACCGCTACAAGTTTCACCAAGTGGAGTCAGTATTGGTCTTCCTAACATTCAGGAAAATACAGCATCGATAATAGTTTCCACTCTTACTACAGAACAGCTGAGTACAGTGGATAATTGTGACTTGCAACTTATGTGCAAGTGGGGATGTGATGGCTTATCAACCCTTCCTGAATACAAACAAGTATCAACAAGTCCGAACGGGGCAGATTATAGAAGTGTGTTCACGGCATCATTAGTTCCCCTCAGATTAAGAAAGAGAGAAGACACGGATTGTCCCTCAACTCGATTTGATGAAATTTGAATAAATTCGACTCCAGGATCAAAAAGCTTTTTAGACCAATTTGGAATTTCCCCATTACATGCTCGCATACGGTTTTTAGAACATTTCCTACACATAGCATACGATTTTCAATATTATAGTAATCCAGAGAATGCAAACAAATTACCGGAATTAAAAAAGGAATTAAAAGCATCGAGAGAGTTCCAGAAAAAGAGAATTCAAGAGGAATTTTGGAAAGAGACTGGATTAAATGTCGACAAATCACTAGTGGGATATGGAAATACAAATGATGGTAACACTGCAAGGCGTTTCTTCAAGGATTATGAAATCACATCTAAGATCACAGGAATTGATATGGAATTACTGAGAAAAATCAACATAATTCTAATGGCAATCAACAACAAGAACAAAGTGAATGCAGAAAAATTTGGAAAATACTGTGTAGGCATTACGAAACATCTAATAGAACTGTATCCATGGATAGATATGACCCCAACAGTACATAAAGTATTGCGTCATGGAGATATAATTATTGCATTTCATGTTCTCCCTTTGTGCGAGCTTACGGAAGAAGCCCAGGAGGCACGAAATCGCGATTTTCACAATGTTCAGAAATTTCACTCCCGAAAAAGTTCAAGAGAATTTCAAAATGAAGATATATTTGTATAAAGATAGATATGTTACCGATCTTTGACTTGTGACAATCCTGAGGAATACAAAGATTTGCTTTATCTCCTAGTCATGGATTATTCAGAATATTTTACAGAAATAAAATAATAAAATATATATTACAGAAATAAATTAAGAAAATAAATTATTTTTCCCAAGAAGTGGGTCTTTCGCTTACAAAATGGGTATAGACAAATTTAAGGCAACGAGAGTCGCACCAACATATTATAAAGGCCGACATCTTTTATCCTTCTTACTCAATTTTATGAAAGTTCTTCTTATTAATTTAATTATTGTTTGATAAAAACATGTGATCTACAAGAAATCAGTCCATATTGACTGATATAATAACCAATAAGTACAAGAAGGCAGGGAAAAATTAAAAAAATATTTGCATATAGACAGAAACGTAAATACAGCATAAAATTCTTAAAAATGTATACATTTCGATGAATTTTTTTTAAAGTTCTTTATTTTGATATTAGAAATAATAATCAAATGCAACATGTGGAAATTTCTAATAGAAAATCCTTCAATTCCCAAAAAATACATCAAAAATCCTCAAAAATGGGATTTTTTACTTTTAGTCCTATACCTAAAAGCCGCGGTCGGCATTCCCTTTGCAGTCAATTTTGTTACATCCTAATACAAATAAATAAAAAAAAATTTACAATTTAGCTTTGCGATTGGAGAAAATCGATCAAACTTTTGAAATTTATGTAAAAAAAAAAGTTCCAAATCGGAGAAGGGTGGAAACCACACCAAAAAATGTTGGCTTCGTATTTTCTCTAACAGGTTCTCTGAAACGTCTCCTTTATAATGAGTATAAATTTGATATTATTTGTGTAACAAACTTTTTCTACAAGACCTAAATACGAATTGGACTTTGTCGCCAAAAAATCTCCAAAAATGCAATTTTTTCAAAAAATTGACTTTATAGGGGCATAACTTTCTTGTTTCTTGACATATCTTATCGACTCTTTTTTTCATGATATTGCAAATTTTATTGTCAATCGATAAAAAAACGAACAAAATCGGTAAACTTTTGACTGAGATATTTGCTAAACTCCAAGGCAAAGTCGGCGAAAAAATGAAAAATTCAAATTAAAAATCCACATAACTATTCAAGATATGTTCAAGCTATAAAATATTTATTGTTGGTCTGGTCTAGGAGTACCCACAGAAAAAACGACACTCAAATCGGACACTCCATTCAAAAGTTAGAAAAAAAATTGGACTTATTTTGTTTTAGAGCTTTATCTCAAAAATTACAACTACAACAAACTCTACACCTTCCAGTAAACCAAACGTAGTATCACCATTTGATATACACGGGGCAAAATCGCCTTTTTTGATATGTTTGAACTGAAAGAAAATATATTTGGAACACAAATTTTTAAATATTATATATTTCTTAGCAAATAAATCTTATTTGAAAATCAATAAAATATATTTGGAACGCATATATATATTACAACAAATTGTATTTGCAAACTAAACTTCTCAAATAAAATATGTGTTTAAATACAATTAAAATTATTATTAAGGATATTTTCCAAATATATTTTATTTAAAAAAGATTTCCAAAACTTTTGCTGACTTTTTAGAATTTCTGTTTTAATTTTTCCGTGGTTTCGAATTGTACCTCCCAGTTATGATACCATATGCAGCATTAACTTCTGTTTTAAATCAATAAACGACGCAAGGGGCATAACTTTCTTATTTCTTGACATATCTTATCGACTCTTTTTTTCATGATATTGCAAATTTTATTCTCAATCCATAAAAAAACGAACAAAATCGGTAAACTTTTGACTGAGATATTGGCTAAACTCCAAGGCAAAGTCGGCGAAAAAATTAAAAATTCAAATTTAAAATCCACATAACTATTCAAGATATGTTCAAGCTATAAAATGTTTATTGTTGGTCTCGTCTAGGAGTACCCACAGAAAAAACGCCACTCACATCGGACACTCCATTCAAAAGTTAGAAGCCGATGAAAATTTTGTATACCCGGGGTGGTCGACTTTAGGGTCCTGTAGCTCCGCCCCTGTTTGAGATAGGGGGCTCAAGTTCCAAACTTAAACTCTCTAACACCTTGTATACACACCTAAAATTTCATCGCCATAGGATAAGTGGTTTTGAAATGGCAGAATTATGTCCATTTTTTCCATTTTAGCCCGCTGTGCATTGTTTACATTAAAGGTTTATGTCTAAAATGTACTAAATTTTAGCATATGATGACGGATATAATTTATTAAAAGTAAGTCAAAGCCTGTAAAAATTTTACTTATTTTGTTTTAGAGCTTTATCTCAAAAATTACAACTACATCAAACTCTACAGCTTCCAGTAAACCAAACGTAGTATCACCATTTGATATACACGGGGCAAAATCGCCTTTTTTGATATGTTTGAACCGAAAGAAAATATATTTGGAACACAAATTTTTAAATATTATATATTTCTTAGCAAATAAATCTTATTTGAAAATCCATAAAATATATTTGGAACGCATATATTAACATATTACAACAAATTGTATTTGCAAACTAAACTTCTCAAATAAAATATGTGTTGAAATACAATTAAAATTATTATTTAGGATATTTTCCAAATATATTTTATTTAAAAAAGATTTCCAAAACTTTTGCTGACTTTTTCGAATTTCAGTTTAAATTTTTCCGTGGTTTCGAATTGTACCTCCCAGTTATGATACCATATGCAGCATTAACTTCTGTTTTAAATCAATCATTTCAAATTTCTGAGTATTCCAAGCCATCATTAGTTGTCAATCCTCTAAGTACTTTATTATACGATTTCAATTATTATTATTTATTAGTTTTACGAACATTAAAAATTTCTAAAAAACTACATCAAACTCTACAGCTTCCAGTAAACCAAACGTAGTATCACCATTTGATATACACGGGGCAAAATCGCCTTTTTTGATATGTTTGAACCGAAAGAAAATATATTTGGAACACAAATTTTTAAATATTATATATTTCTTAGCAAATAAATCTTATTTGAAAATCCATAAAATATATTTGGAACGCATATATTAACATATTACAACAAATTGTATTTGCAAACTAAACTTCTCAAATAAAATATGTGTTGAAATACAATTAAAATTATTATTTAGGATATTTTCCAAATATATTTTATTTAAAAAAGATTTCCAAAACTTTTGCTGACTTTTTCGAATTTCAGTTTAAATTTTTCCGTGGTTTCGAATTGTACCTCCCAGTTATGATACCATATGCAGCATTAACTTCTGTTTTAAATCAATCATTTCAAATTTCTGAGTATTCCAAGCCATCATTAGTTGTCAATCCTCTAAGTACTTTATTATACGATTTCAATTATTATTATTTATTAGTTTTACGAACATTAAAAATTTCTAAAAATTTATCTTTGAATTACTGACAAATTTAACACAATTTATGTATTTTATTAATACTTAAATGCAAATACATAAATATTTGTTTCGAAATAACGGTCTCATTGGGATGTTAACAAATATTTGTTTATAAAAATATCTTCCCAAATCCACAACTTTTGTGTGTACCAAATATTATATATTTCGAGTGTACCCTATACATATATATATTTCAAGCCGAATATGTTTGGGACAATATACTACAGAATCGATTTTTTCAGCGTGTAGGTTTATTCGTGAAGAAGTTAGCATCGGAGAGCATCGGCCTTACAGAAGGTCTTCAAGAAAAAATCTGGATTCCTCCAGATAATTATAGTTCTCCAGTGACTGGCCAACTTTCTTGGTTACACAAATATAAATGGTTGGCGTATTTCTCGAATCAAGTCGGTGTTTTCTGTAAAATATGTATATTATTTGCTCCTAGGGATACAGAAATGCAAAACAAAACCAGTAAGGAAAGGCTAAAGTCGGGCGGTGCCGACTATATAATACCCTACACCACTCTCGTAATATTGAATAACTCTGATATATAAATTTTGTAATTCATGTATAAATTGTTTACATAAATTTACTTTTGGGACATTTTATACTTAAATAATACCCTGTACCACAGTGTGGTGTAGGGTATAAAAACGATTGGATCTAAAGAGGCAAATCGGATGAAACATATATATGGGAGCTATAGCTAAATCTTTACCGATTTTCTTCAAATTCGGCAATGTTGGTTCATGAATCAAGAAACTCTACCATTCTAAATTTCAAAACGATTGGATGTAAAATATAGCTTCTATGGAACTAAAGGGCCAAATCGGACGAAACATATATATGGGAGCTATAGCTAAATCTTAACCGGTTTTCTTCAAATTCGGTAGTGTTGGTTCATGAATCAAGAAACTCTACCATTCTAAATTTCAAAACGATTGGATGTAAAATACAGCTTTTATAGGATTAAAGGGCAAATCGGACGAAACATATATATGAGAGCTATAGCTAAATCTTAAGCGATTTTCTTCAAATTCGGCAGTGTTGGTTCATGGATCAAGAAACTCTACCATTCTAAATTTCAAAACGATTGGATGTAAAATACAGCTTCTATAGAACTAAAGGGCCAAATCGGACGAAACATATATATGGGAGCTATAGCTAAATCATAACCGATTTTCTTCAAATTCGGTAGTGTTGGTTCATGGATCAAGAAACTCTACCATTCTAAATTTCAAAATGATTGGATGTAAAATACAGCTTCTTCAGGACTAAAGAGCAAAATCGGACGAAACATATATATGGGAGCTATAGCTAAATCTTAACCGATTTTCTTCAGATTCGGCAATGTTGGTTCATGGATCAAGAAACTCTACCATTCTAAATCTCAAAACGATTGGATTTAAAATACATCTTTTATAGGACTAAATGGCCAAATCGGACGAAACATATATATGGGAGCTATAGCTAAATCTTAACCGATTTTCTTCAAATTCGGTAGTGTTGATTCATGGATCAAGAAACTCTACCATTCTAAATTTCAAAATGCTTGGATGTAAAATACAGCTTCTACAGGACTAAAGAGCAAAATCGGACGAAACATATATATGGGAGCTATAGCTAAATCTCAACCGATTTTCTTCAAATTCGGCAATGTTGGTTCATGGATCAAGAAACTCTACCATTCTAAATTTCAAAGCGATCGGATGTAAAATACAGCTTCTATAGGACTAAAGGGCCAAATCGGACGAAACATATATATGGGAGCTACAGCTAAATCTAAACCGATTTTCTTCAAATTCGGTAGTGTTGGTTTATGGATCAAGAAACTCTACCATTCTAAATTTCAAAATGATTGGATGTAAAATACAGCTTCTACAGGACTAAAGAGCAAAATCGGACGAAACATATATATGGGAGCTATAGCTAAATCTTAACCGATTTTCTTCAAATTCGACAACGTTGATTCATGGCTCAAGAAACTCTACCATTCTAAATTTCAAAACGATCGGATGTAAAATACAGCTTCTATAAGACTAAAGGGCCAAATCGGACGAAAGATATATATGGGAGCTATATCTAAATCTGAACCGATTTCAACCAAATTCAATAGCGATCTTAACAGCCGTGAAATACTCTAAACTGCAAAATTTCAGAACGATCGGAGTGAAATTGCGACCTGTAGTCGACGAACAACTTTACATGGACGGACGGACGGACGGACGGACGGACAGACAGACATCGTTAAATCGACTCAGCTAGTGATTCTGAGTCGATCGGTATACTTTAAGTGGGTCTAGCTGTGTTATTTTCAGCCGAATATGTTTGGGACAATATACTACAGAATCGATTTTTTTCAGCGTGTAGGTTTATTCGTGAAGAAGTTAGCATCGGAGAGCATCGGCCTTACAGAAGGTCTTCAAGAAAAAATCTGGATTCCTCCAGATAATTATAGTTCTCCAGTGACTGGCCAACTTTCTTGGTTACACAAATATAAATGGTTGGCGTATTTCTCGAATCAAGTCGGTGTTTTCTGTAAAATATGTATATTATTTGCTCCTAGGGATACAGAAATGCATAACAAAACCAGTAAGGAAAGGCTAAAGTCGGGCGGTGCCGACTATATAATACCCTACACCACTCTCGTAATATTGAATAACTCTGATATATAAATTTTGTAATTCATGTATAAATTGTTTACATAAATTTACTTTTGGGACATTTTATACTTAAATAATACCCTGTACCACAGTGTGGTGTAGGGTATAAAAACGATTGGATCTAAAGAGGCAAATCGGATGAAACATATATATGGGAGCTATAGCTAAATCTTTACCGATTTTCTTCAAATTCGGCAATGTTGGTTCATGAATCAAGAAACTCTACCATTCTAAATTTCAAAACGATTGGATGTAAAATATAGCTTCTATGGAACTAAAGGGCCAAATCGGACGAAACATATATATGGGAGCTATAGCTAAATCTTAACCGGTTTTCTTCAAATTCGGTAGTGTTGGTTCATGAATCAAGAAACTCTACCATTCTAAATTTCAAAACGATTGGATGTAAAATACAGCTTTTATAGGATTAAAGGGCAAATCGGACGAAACATATATATGAGAGCTATAGCTAAATCTTAAGCGATTTTCTTCAAATTCGGCAGTGTTGGTTCATGGATCAAGAAACTCTACCATTCTAAATTTCAAAACGATTGGATGTAAAATACAGCTTCTATAGAACTAAAGGGCCAAATCGGACGAAACATATATATGGGAGCTATAGCTAAATCATAACCGATTTTCTTCAAATTCGGTAGTGTTGGTTCATGGATCAAGAAACTCTACCATTCTAAATTTCAAAATGATTGGATGTAAAATACAGCTTCTTCAGGACTAAAGAACAAAATCGGACGAAACATATATATGGGAGCTATAGCTAAATCTTAACCGATTTTCTTCAAATTCGGTATTGTTGATTCATGGATCAAGAAACTCTACCATTCTAAATTTCAAAATGATTGGATGTAAAATACAGCTTCTACAGGACTAAAGAGCAAAATCGGACGAAACATATATATGGGAGCTATAGCTAAATCTTAACCGATTTTCTTCAAATTCGGCAATGTTGGTTCATGGATCAAGAAACTCTACCATTCTAAATTTCAAAGCGATCCGATGTAAAATACAGCTTCTTCAGGACTAAAGAACAAAATCGGACGAAACATATATATGGGAGCTATAGCTAAATCTTAACCGATTTTCTTCAAATTCGGTAGTGTTGATTCATGGATCAAGAAACTCTACCATTCTAAATTTCAAAATGATTGGATGTAAAATACAGCTTCTACAGGACTAAAGAGCAAAATCGGACGAAACATATATATGGGAGCTATAGCTAAATCTTAACCGATTTTCTTCAAATTCGGCAATGTTGGTTCATGGATCAAGAAACTCTACCATTCTAAATTTCAAAGCGATCGGATGTAAAATACAGCTTCTATAGGACTAAAGGGCCAAATCGGACGAAACATATATATGGGAGCTACAGCTAAATCTAAACCGATTTTCTTCAAATTCGGTAGTGTTGGTTTATGGATCAAGAAACTCTACCATTCTAAATTTCAAAATGATTGGATGAAAAATACAGCTTCTACAGGACTAAAGAGCAAAATCGGACGAAACATATATATGGGAGCTATAGCTAAATCTTAACCGATTTTCTTCAAATTCGACAATGTTGGTTCATGGATCAAGAAACTCTACCATTCTAAATTTCAAAACTATCGGATGTAAAATACAGCTTCTATAAGACTAAAGGGCCAAATCGGACGAAAGATATATATGGGAGCTATATCTAAATCTGAACCGATTTCAACCAAATTCAATAGCGATCTTAACAGCCGTGAAATACTCTAAACTGCAAAATTTCAGAACGATCGGAGTGAAATTGCGACCTGTAGTCGACGAACAACTTTACATGGACGGACGGACGGACGGACAGACAGACATCGTTAAATCGACTCAGCTAGTGATTCTGAGTCGATCGGTATACTTTAAGTGGGTCTAGCTGTGTTATTTTCAGCCGAATATGTTTGGGACAATATACTACAGAATCGATTTTTTCAGCGTGTAGGTTTATTCGTGAAGAAGTTAGCATCGGAGAGCATCGGCCTTACAGAAGGTCTTCAAGAAAAAATCTGGATTCCTCCAGATAATTATAGTTCTCCAGTGACTGGCCAACTTTCTTGGTTACACAAATATAAATGGTTGGCGTATTTCTCGAATCAAGTCGGTGTTTTCTGTAAAATATGTATATTATTTGCTCCTAGGGATACAGAAATGCAAAACAAAACCAGTAAGGAAAGGCTAAAGTCGGGCGGTGCCGACTATATAATACCCTACACCACTCTCGTAATATTGAATAACTCTGATATATAAATTTTGTAATTCATGTATAAATTGTTTACATAAATTTACTTTTGGGACATTTTATACTTAAATAATACCCTGTACCACAGTGTGGTGTAGGGTATAAAAACGATTGGATCTAAAGAGGCAAATCGGATGAAACATATATATGGGAGCTATAGCTAAATCTTTACCGATTTTCTTCAAATTCGGCAATGTTGGTTCATGAATCAAGAAACTCTACCATTCTAAATTTCAAAACGATTGGATGTAAAATATAGCTTCTATGGAACTAAAGGGCCAAATCGGACGAAACATATATATGGGAGCTATAGCTAAATCTTAACCGGTTTTCTTCAAATTCGGTAGTGTTGGTTCATGAATCAAGAAACTCTACCATTCTAAATTTCAAAACGATTGGATGTAAAATACAGCTTTTATAGGATTAAAGGGCAAATCGGACGAAACATATATATGAGAGCTATAGCTAAATCTTAAGCGATTTTCTTCAAATTCGGCAGTGTTGGTTCATGGATCAAGAAACTCTACCATTCTAAATTTCAAAACGATTGGATGTAAAATACAGCTTCTATAGAACTAAAGGGCCAAATCGGACGAAACATATATATGGGAGCTATAGCTAAATCATAACCGATTTTCTTCAAATTCGGTAGTGTTGGTTCATGGATCAAGAAACTCTACCATTCTAAATTTCAAAATGATTGGATGTAAAATACAGCTTCTTCAGGACTAAAGAACAAAATCGGACGAAACATATATATGGGAGCTATAGCTAAATCTTAACCGATTTTCTTCAAATTCGGTAGTGTTGATTCATGGATCAAGAAACTCTACCATTCTAAATTTCAAAATGATTGGATGTAAAATACAGCTTCTACAGGACTAAAGAGCAAAATCGGACGAAACATATATATGGGAGCTATAGCTAAATCTTAACCGATTTTCTTCAAATTCGGCAATGTTGGTTCATGGATCAAGAAACTCTACCATTCTAAATTTCAAAGCGATCGGATGTAAAATACAGCTTCTATAGGACTAAAGGGCCAAATCGGACGAAACATATATATGGGAGCTACAGCTAAATCTAAACCGATTTTCTTCAAATTCGGTAGTGTTGGTTCATGGATCAAGAAACTCTACCATTCTAAATTTCAAAATGATTGGATGTAAAATACAGCTTCTACAGGACTAAAGAGCAAAATCGGACGAAACATATATATGGGAGCTATAGCTAAATCTTAACCGATTTTCTTCAAATTCGGCAATGTTGATTCATGGATCAAGAAACTCTACCATTCTAAATTTCAAAACGATCGGATGTAAAATACAGCTTCTATAAGACTAAAGGGCCAAATCGGACGAAAGATATATATGGGAGCTATATCTAAATCTGAACCGATTTCAACCAAATTCAATAGCGATCTTAACAGCCGTGAAATACTCTAAACTGCAAAATTTTAGAACGATCGGAGTGAAATTGCGACCTATAGTCGACGAACAACTTTACATGGACGGACGGACGGACGGACGGACGGACGGACAGACAGACATCGTTAAATCGACTCAGCTAGTGATTCTGAGTCGATCGGTATACTTTAAGGTGGGTCTAGCTGTGTTATTTTCAGGTGTTACAAACATCTGCCGTGGAACAAACTTATACTACCCTGTACCACAGTGTGGTGTAGGGTATAATTAGGAAACTTGGTATCAAGACCATTTACTAATTAATAAAAAACGCTTGAAGTATTTCGCTTCCACTCATCACTGAAATACCATAGAAGCAGTGTTTTCAAAGCTGAAATGACATATAATTTAGATAAGCCAGCCACAGCGTCCATCGATAAACAATTACAAATCCAAGAAAGCAGTTCGTAAACGTAAATAGGAAGCATTTGGAAGCAATAGTTCAAACAGTCGTCATTTGTCGTCGACATGGCTTAGTATTAAGAGGAAGTTGTGATACAGGCAGAATCGATTCAAATGAAACAATTTAAAATTGGTGGCAATTTTAGAGCCTTGCTAAGGTATCGGGCGATAACGGATTCAAATTTGAATATTCACTTGAGAAATTCACCAAGAAACACAATGTATATAAGCAATCGTGTTAAAAATTAAATTACAAGTATTTGTCACATTCTTAAACACCTACAGCTTATTGATAGAATCAATAATTCCAAAGTTTTCAGGGGCTGAGCAAGTTTCAATGTGTTTTCTGTACCTTAATGAAAACTATGGGCGATATAAAACTTGCGAAGATTTTTTGAGTTTCTTCCCAACAAAACAGTTTAATGGAAAAGGTTTGGCTGAAGTAATTCTAAATTTCCTCGAAACGTCTGGTATTGATAGTAAGTATTTATTTGGGCAATGCTATGACGGCGTAAGAGCAATGAATGAAAAATGTTATGGGCCGCAAGCATATATCCACGAAAAGTACAGCTTAGCACTATATTCACATTGTGCAACTCACAGCTTCATCTTGGTTGTAAGTCACGCATGTAAAGTAGTCCCAGTTAGAAATTGTCTCGGAACCATCCGAACCATGTACCACTACTTCAATATCCTAAAATGTAAATAGCTCTTCTAGGAGCAAAAAATCGGTATTGCGCAGCTCGATGGGCAGGACAACATAAGCCTGTTGAAATATATTTTCACCTACAAGTAGCCGATATCGAGGCTTTGGAATGCATTTACTCCACCTGGTCTGATCAGAAAACTACAACATCTGCATTTCAGTTGTTGATGGCTATGAAAAGTTGGAATTCCCTGGAAGCTCTTTATTTATGTAATGTAGATGCATTTCCAAACGTTCACAAAATATTGACGGTAATGGCGGTATTACCTGTGACTACAGCGCCAAACGAACGCTCTTTTTCAACATTGCGTCGCTTGAAAAATTACTTTCGGTCAACCATGACTGAAAATCGTTTAAATGGATTCTTCCCTGAATATTCATCGAGACATTCATAGAGAATTTTTTTATTTATATGTCCAACATTTTTATTCGGAGTATCTTAACATACAAGTTAAGTTAAACATTAATTTTCGGAAGTATATGTTTTACTCCAAAACACACGGGTAGACACTATAGTTTTGTCTTTGAATAATTCTTATTGAAAATATTACCTATGTTTTTTTTAATATTAATGACTATAAATATATATATATACACCAAAAACCCGGTTTGCGTCGCTAATGGGGACCGGAGAAATGCGACGCAAATCGAAACGACGCAAACCGAAACACACTTTTCCACACATTTGCATTGAGTTTTGTTTGATCGGTTCCATAACCTATAATTTACGGCAAAAATTGCATTTTTAATTAAAAAAAATTTTATTTTGGGAAAATAACTTTTTATTAAACTGAAGGTTACAAATTCATATGAAAAACATAACAGCATAAAGATAAAAATTAAAAATAAGGAATTAATTTCAATTTGTTATTCTGAGCTCGAATCATCTAAATATTGATCCACAGTTTAATTTGGCATTCTTTCTGATTTTTTTATGAAGTTGTCTAAAGTTTGTTGGAATGTTATAGATTTTTTTCGGTGACATTTTTAGACACCTTCAAACTGCGATCTTCGTTTGGATCATTATTTTCAAAAATATCCATTGCTTGAGACATCAATTGCATCGCTTCAGCGATTTTGGCAGTGGTAAGCTTTTTATTTTCTGGTATATCTTCAGTCATCCAAGCTTTTTTGTTTGCACGCCAATGGACAGGAAGCTCCTTCTTTTTAAAATTTTTTTATGATCTCGGGTTTTCAGATTTGTAAATTAAAAACTTTAAATTCAAAATCTCCCGCAGCATTTCCTCCCAAAAGAAGTGTAAGTCTATATTTACTTTATTTATAACCAGGCGAATATTTTTCGATAAATAAGGACAAAGCTTTCTTCTGAAAAACCATTTGGCTTAATGGCATTCTTAGTTGATTTTGACTTTCTATCAACACTAAGAAGTGACTCAATTTTTTCCATTAAGCTTCTCTGGAGCAAATATATTTTACAGTTGAAGGGGCTAGCCCAAGGTATCTTCCAATCTCAACAGCTTCTTCCCCCGATTTATAACGTTTCAAAATGTCAAGTTTTTGTTCCAAACTTATTTACTTTTTTTGACTCATTTTTGAAAACTCTTTGTTTAAATTTGACACTATCGAATGTTATTTGAAACTAAACAATCTGCAACAGGTGACCAGCACACGACCTTCGCATAAACTAGACTAAAATGGGAAATCCCCGTTTTCTGTTAAAGTTTTGTACCCGGCAAACATGTTCATTAGCTACGAAAATCAAAACAAAAACGACGCAAATCGAAACAAAAACGACGCAACATCGAAGTCACTGAAAATTTTTGATAGACGCAACTTCGAAACGACGCAAACCGAGGTATTAGTGTATATGCATTTCAAATGTCACCCATCTATAATAAAAAAAATTTGGTACCAGATGTGTTTCGCTTGTCTTTGATTCATAAACTTAATTCACTTAAAATGCAGTTTTAAATGTTTGTGTTTATTTATTAATAATTTTCATTTATTTATTATCAACCTTACTTCAGGGCACTGTTTCTTTTAATGTTAATTCTTAATTTAATTTTATTCGCTTGTCTCTGATTCATGATATTCGAATATCATGTTGTTAACACTGTTATGTTGTTGACACTATTCGTGTGTAATAATGCTGACGCTATGTCTGGATGGGGCGCGCGTGTTTTGGATGGAATGTTATGGGAAAGTGAACTTGGCCGCTGTTAACTTATATGTTATCCCCGTAAGTGCTGTAGAAACTGTATTTTATATCCGATCAGTACGAAATTTGGCAGATAGAGGTTTCTCATTACATGAATGAACACTACCAAATTCGGGGAAAATCGATATAGCCCATATATATACATATGTTCCTCCCGATTTGGTAACAAAGCGCTATATAACTTCTACTTAGGTTAGGTTAGGTTGAAGAGAGGAGACGTTTAAACGTCTCATGTCCATAGACATACACAGGCAGTGACACAGAAAATGTTCCATCGTTTCGATGTTTTCTCTGCATCCCCTGCATTCGTCGTTTCCTGCTAGTCCTATGCGATGCGATGTCCCTTTAGAACACTCATCATCTTACTAATATCGATCTTGTATCTTTGCAGTTGCTCCTACTGTTGCGCTATTCCACACAGTTTTGTGAGCCATCACTGTCCAGTGCTTCAACTCATTTTTCGTGGCTTCGAAAGGTTTCCAATTTTCCAAGTTTATTACTCGAAGTTCTCTGGCCTTTGAAGCTAAGCTGTTTGCCCTTTTATTTACAATCACTCCGTTATGTCCTGGTACCCAGCAAATACGCAATTTACCATGGGCTGAGTAATCATTTATCGTTCTTTACAGTCCAACACAGTCCTACAAGATGTTGGCATATTTAGGTTTTGTCGTGTTACACACACACTACGTGATTGCTTGAAATACCGTGTTATGGTCAGGGAGGCGGAAGTGAAGTTCGACTTCTGGTTCATCAATAAAAAGTCCCAGACCCGTCCTTCCTCCTCGCTTGGACCCATCCGTGTAGCAGCTGGTTCCCACTGGCACATGGGCCAAAGTTCCATTTTCCCAGGAGCGTCTGTCTGGCACAAACGTATCACAGGTAGCTGTAAGCCGCACTTCAGGAATGCGGTCCGAGATTTCTAGCGTTTGAATGTGACCAACTAGATATTCTAAAATCTTCTGATGGTACGACTTGTGGTCTCGATTTATCCATTCACCCATCACTTGTAGACGTCTTGCTGTGAGGGCTGCCTCATACTTTATACGGATGTCTATTGGTTGGATGTGCAGTATAGTCACCAACGCTTTTGTTGGTACAGTTCTAAATGCCCCGCTTATGCATAGACAGCACATACGTTGAATTTTTTGCAAAGGTATTACGTTGCACTTCTTGTCCATTGATGTCCACCACACTACACAGGCGTAAGTGATTATTGGTCTAATCACGCTCATGTAAAGCCAGTGAGTCATATTTGGACGTAGTCCCCATTTTAAACCTATAGCTCTTCTGCACAACGACCAACATCTGTGGGCCTTTTTAACTCTTTCTTCAAGATGATCATTCCAGTACAGTTTCTGATCCAAGATTACTCCCAAGTATTTTACCTTTTTAGTTATAGCAATTGTCTTATTCAGGAATCGAGGCCGGGTAAAACGTGGGATCTTCGTTTTCCTTGTAAATAGACATATTTCTGTTTTGTCTGGGTTAACATTTAATCCCCTTGGTTGTGCCCAGTTATATGCTATGTTAAGTGCCTCTTCAGCTCTTCTGCATAATAGATTTGGATGAAAGCCCCTTAGAAGTATTACAACGTCGTCTGCATAACAGACTGGTTTAAGTCCTTCATTGGTGAGGGCTTTTATGAGACTGTGTATCGTCGTAACCCATAGAAGAGGCGATAAAATGCCCCCTTGAGGTTTACCACCTCAAGGGGGTAAATACCATTTACCTTGTCTCTAATTTTTACGTCATATGACCCACAAATAATCCACCTATTCCTTAGCATATTGTTGATCCAGTTTTTCAGCGCCCGGTCAACCTGAAACTCGTCTAAGGACTGGATAAGTGTATCGGTCTGTACATTGTTAAATGCGCCCTCAATGTCTATGAAAACAGCAAGTGTATACATTTCTTTACTGAAGGACACTTCTATGTGGTGCACTACCTCATGCAGAGCTGTTTCCACTTATCTTCCTTTGACATAGGCGTGTTGTTTGAATTTTAGCCTGTCATCCGCTATTTTACTTTTGACCATGTTATCAATTATTCGCTCCATTGTTTTTAACAGGAAAGAAGTTAGGCTAATGGGTCGATAAGCCTTTGGGGTCGTATAACTCGCCTTGCCAGGCTTTGGTATGAAGACCACCTTTGATTCCTGCCAGTTTTTTGGGGTATACGAATGGGTTAGGCATGCAGTGAACACTCCAGCCAGATGAGTTGATACCAGATCCACCTCATTCTGCAGAAGTGCTGGAAATATTCCATCTGGTCCCGCAGCCTTAAAGGGAGAGAAACTTTTTATCGCTTCTTTAACCATACCATCTGTTATATCCGTAATAGGTACTTGATGCAATACATTTTCATTCTGTAACTGTTCCTCTGTTGGTCCAGCATTACCAGTCGGAAAATGAATTTTCATCAAGAGCCTTACGGTATCCTCTATAGTTTCCATCCTTTTACCCGTTTCATCCACCAGTGTTTCGGTTTGGACATGAGTTTTTGAGAGGAACTTTTTCATTTTAGACATGCTGTTAACGCTGTCTACCTGTTCACAGAAAAGCCTCCAGGAGTTACGTTTCGCCGATATAATGATTTTATTGTATTCTTTGAGTCTTCTGTGGTAGTCGTCCCAATATACTGATTGTTTTTTACGTCGAGCTCTGTTGTAAAGCCTGCGGACATCTTTGCCAATCGAGCGAATTTGTCCTGTCACCCAGGGTTTCTCAAAGGCAGATTTCCTTTCTCGAAGTGGGCAACTATCTCCGAATGATTTTACAAGAGCCTCGGTAATCTTCTTCACATTGATATCTATGTCTTCTGCACATAGATAATCGCGTGTAGGCTGCCCCAATCGATTTCTAAGTAGATTTCCGAATTTAGTCCAGTCGGTCTTAGCCTTATTACGGAAACTTATGGGATTTGGCGGTGGCCGTGCAATTTTAAACCTTATATAACGGTTGTCTGAATAGGAGTGTTCATCCGAAACCCTCCACTGATGGATCTCATCAATAAGATTTTCCCTATGTTAAGAGGTATGAAGTCATTTGTATTTAAAAATTCTATAAGGGCGTGTCCCCTTTTATTGGTGTAAGTACTACCCCAAGCCATATGATGGGAGTTGGCGTCACATCCAGCTAATAACTTATTACTTGTGTGTTTGGATAGACGCAGGTGGCAATGTCGGCGCATCGAATGGCAGATATATTGACGCCAGGTACATATTTCCATGACCTTGCCTCAGCACCGTTGCGTTCGATGTTGACAACTCTGGATAGAAAATAAAACATAAGTTTTTATGGCACAGAATACAAGTCCTTGGACGAGTACCTGTGTTAGCGTAGAACAGGTTATAGTTCACATGGTTTAATCCAGTAACCTTGTTGCTAGTTGTCCATGGTTCCTGGATCAAAGCAATATGAACCCTGCCTTTATTTATGATGTCCATCAGAGCGTTGGATGCTGTCTGGCTCCTGTGGAGGTTTATCGGGATGACCTCAATCATTGTCCTTCCAGTAAAAGTTTCTTTTGGGAGTCTATCCTATCTGGTGGCACCTCCTCATTATTTGGTAGTGGGTCATTCTCCTCTCGTTCACTACCTATTACCATCTTCCAGTCGACAATTTTGGGAGGCGGTGTTATAGTTCTACTTAGTTCCGATCATTACAAAATTTGGCAGAAAGAAGTTCCTAAATTTATGAATGAATACACGGGGCAAAATCGCCTTTTTTGATATGTTTAAATCGAAAGAAAATATATTTGGAACGCAAATTTTGAAATATTATATATTTCTGAGCAAATAAATTTTATTTGAAAATCAATAAAATATATTTGGAACTCGTACATTAATATGTTACAACAAATAATATTTGCAAACTAAATTTCTTAAATAATATATGTTTTGAACACAAATAAAATTATTGTTTAGGAATTCTTCCAAATATATTTCATTTAAAAAAGATTTTCGAAACCTTTGTTGAATTTTACTAAATTAAGCTTTATTTTTTTTGTTTCGAATTAAACCTCCCATGATACCAAATGCAGCATTAACTTCCGTTTTGAAACAATCATTTAAAATCTCTGAGTATTACACGCCATCATTAATTGTCAATCTTCCAAGTAATATATTTCGATCCAAGATTATACGATTTCAATTATTATTATTTGTTATTTTTACAACATGAAAAATTTCTAAAAAATAACTGAATTACTGAAAAATTAAACACAATGTAGGTATTTCCTGAATACTTAAATGCAAATAAATATTTGTATTGGAAAAAATAGTCCAAAATAAACACATATTGGGACATAAACAAAGGTTTGTTTAGAACAACATCTTCCCAAAAATATAAATTTTTGTGTGTACCAAATATTATATGTTTAGTGTATACCCTAAACATATATATGTTTCAAGCCGAATATGTTTGGGACAATATACTACAGAAGCGATTTTTTTTCAGCGTGTACTGCTTAATTTGGGGAGTATCGGTTGAGATTTAGATATATCGACATGTATTTGTTCCTGCCTATTTATGTGAAAGAAACCAATTATTCCAAATTATTATCGCAATGCCCCGTTTCGCATTGTTAGGGAGGTGTAGGGTATTATATAGTGAGCCCGCCCGCCTTTCTTTCCTTACTGGTTATTTTTAAATCTTATTTTTTTGTTTTTTAGGCCAAATTGTCCTCTTAAATATAGGCAATTTCCACGATGGCCTTTTTGTATTTCTCGAGAAATAATTAAATCTTTGTGACAAGATTGTCTCAATATTTTCTAAATGCTCAATAGGCCGGATTGAAACGCAAAAAATACCATTAATCAGTTTGAATCACAGACAAAAGTTGTGTCCTGACGGCAACAGTTCTGTACCAAAAGGAAACATATCTTAAACATTTCCTTAAGGTTGGGCAAGGACAATCTTTGCAAAAAGTAGAAAAATTTTACTTGTTCTTTAAAGAAGTGCTTAAAGTTGATGTTGGATTTTGTAACTGGTGCTAATGCAGCATGAGGTATTAGAGTACATTGTACGTATAGATAGCTTTTAGGGTAATAGGACATGGTCTTCTACTTTTTCTGCAACGTTGACTTTAAAAATTTTTTAGGTTTAGGTTAGGGTGGCAGCCGTATTTTTTTTTTCAAGCTCACATAGACCAGTTTAGGTCCCTAGTGTTACCACGGGCTGAAATGCCCCTCATCGAAAACAACCTATTTGATATATAAATGTATCGATAGTACGAATATCAGTACTGGAAAGATCTGTTAGGCTGCCTAAAAAGGCCGACCCCAGTATGTTCAGTAGTCGTTTACTCAAAGCGGAACAGTCGCAAAGCAAGTGCTCAATGCTCTCCACTTCTTCCTCATCTCCGCAGCTTCGGCAGAAGTCATTGGAGTCAATACCCAATCTTTTGGCGTGTTCGCCGATCAAGCTGTGTCCCGTCAGAACCTGTACTAACGTAGACAATCGTTTCCTCTCTAGTGCGAGGAGATATTTTGACCTTCTCAGGTCATACCTTGGCCAGATTTGTTTAGCTACCCTGCAGGTGCCGATTTCTGTCCATCTTTCGTTGGACTGCCTGATTGCCTCTTGCCTAAGCCAAAGCTTGTACGTGGATAGTGGCGCACCAATATATGCAAATTCTTGGAGAATTTGTAATGTCGTCCCTTTCCTAGCAAGTTCATCGGCTTTGCAGTTCCCCGGGATATCCCTATGCCCAGGCACCCATATGAGGTGTATATTAAACTGCTCAGCCATCTCGTTAAGAGATCTGCGGCAGTCGAGGGCTGTTTGTGAATTTAGGGATGTTGCCTCCAGAGAATTGATGGCAGCCTGGCTGTCCGAGTAAATGACAACGCCAGTGTTGGTTACTATGTTGCGACTCAGCCACTTGGCGACTTCCCATATTGCCATTCTTTCGGCTTGATAGACACTGCAGGTGTCTGTGAGCTATATCCAGACTAAGTTCTTCACAGTGTACTCCGAAGCCAACCTGTTCATCAAGCTTCGAACCATTCGTGTAAAAGTGGAGATGGTTTCTATTGCCTGGTATTCTGCCGACCCATTCATCTCTTGCGGGAATCATAGTGATGTAATTTCTCTAGCAAGTGTACACAGTTGGTATATAGTCCACTCGGTCGGTTACCATAGCACTACACTTTGATATCCTCATGTGACCATAGTTCTTGTACCTCCACATTGATAGGCAGTTTAATCTTATTGCCGCTTTGGTTGCAACTTCTCTCGCCACAATATTAATCGGCAGTATATGGAGTAGGGCTTGTAGAGACTCGGTCGGTGTAGTCCTTAAGGCTCCGCTTATGCTCAGGCAGGCAGTTCTCCGAACCTTTGTTAGTAGGTTGGTGATGGTTAGTTTGTCAGTTGCCGTCCACCATACCACAATACCGTATAACAGTATTGGACGAACTACTGCTATATATATCCAGTGGACGATTTTAGGAGAGAGTCCCCACCTCGACCCTACAGCCTTTTTGCAGGAATACAAGACGACGTTGGCCTTCCTTACACGTTCCAATACGTTAAGTCTAAATAACATTTTCCTATCTAGAATTATTCCTAAAAATTTTGCACTTTCAGAAAAGACTAGATCTGTTCCATTTATACGAGGTGGAGGGTCCACATGTGGGACATTATTCATCCTAGTAAAGAGAACCAATTCTGTCTTGTTGGGGTTAACGCCCAAACCTCTGCTTCTGGCCCATCTAGCCAACTTGTTCAGAGCCACCTGTAGGATGTCTCTGAGGACGTTTACGAATTTGCCACTCACTGCGATTGCCACGTCGTCCGCATATGCCACGACCTTGCAGCCACAACGTTCTAGATCTAGCAGGATTTCATTCACCGCTAGGTTCCAAATTAGTGGAGACAATACTCCTCCTTGCGGGGTCCCTCTGTTTACATACCTTGTTAGAGTTGTGGACCCTAGACATGCTGTTATGCTTCTTCTGGTGAGCAGACTTTAAATTAGTCTAATCAAACTAGTGTTAACTTTTAGATGTGAGAGTGCCGCAATTACCGCATCTTAAAAGCCCCTTCTATGTCAAGAAATGCCACCATGGTGAATTCCTTGAAATGCAGGGACGATTCGATAGTGCTCACAAGTTCGTGCAGGGCTGATTCTGTAGACTTGCCCTTATTGTATGCATGTTGGTTCCCCGACAGGAGTTTTGTATCCAGGTTTTCCCTAATGAAATGATCTAAAAGTCTTTCCAGACCTTTCAATAGGAAGGAGGATAGGCTAATTGGTCTGAAGTCTTTTGGCCTAGTGTGTGATATATTTCCCGCTTTAGGTATGAATACCACTTTGGTATCCCTCCATCGATTCGGGACGTATGAAAGCCTGATACAGCCTACATAAATTTTCTCCAGCCAGGGGATAATGTACTTTAACATTTTCTGCATTTCTGCTGGAGTGATGCCATCTGGTCCAGGTGACTTGAAGGGCTCAGAGCTATTAATAGCCCAGCTTATTCTGGATCTCTCAGTCAAGAAGCTAGCGACGCTCGCAGTCCACTCGCACTCTTGTTGGTCCTGCTGATCCTCGGGTTCTGTTACAGAGTTCCCCGGGTGTGTCGAGCAGTACATTGAGCGACTGCTCGCTGTTTTTGGTCCAGTTATTTGCCTCATCCTGTAAATATCCCACTGTACAGGGTGAAGCAGATAATATCTTCCTCAGCCTAGCGGCGTCGGAGAACTTTTCCACTTCACCACAGAAGGTATACCAAGAGCGCCTTTGCGCCTTTCTAAGCTGCTTCTTATAGATCTTGAGTTGCTCTTTATAGGCATCCCAATCATTAGCGACCCCAGTAGATTTAGGCTTATTGAATAGCTTGTTGCAGGTCTTTTTCATAGCCGTTAGCTCAGAAGTCCACCATTGGGGTTTAGTTTTACCCTTGTACCTGGTTTTTGGACAGGCTTCTTCAAGGGATCTATTAAATGATATGGTGATATGATCGACCAGATTATCCAGACCGGCTTTGTCATTCGGTTCGTTCAGAAGTTTATAGTTGAGGACTTTCTTGAAATTCTTATCATACAGGTGCCACTGTGTCTTCCTTACATTTCTGTGGACGGCAGGTTTAGGCGCTTTTTCCGCGAGTTTGAACTCAATATAATGGTGATCTGAGAATGAGTGGTCGTCCAGTACATTCCACCCAATAATTTTGTCTGACAGCCAGTCAGTAGCAAACGTTACGTCGAGTACTTCTTGTCTGTCTTTAATTGTAAAGGTCGGTTTATTACCTATGTTACAAATGCTAAGGTTGGTAGTTAGAATAAAGTCAAGAAGCGAATCACTTCTATTGTTTATATCCGTACTACCCCAGATAGTATGATGAGCGTTCGTGTCTGCGCCAATAATCAGCTCGTTGTTTCTTCTACTACTTCCCTGAATAGAGCAGTCGGTACTACAGATTCATAAGGCAAGTAGCTGGAGACCACCCAGTATATGCTATTACCGATCTCCAGGCTAGCAGCTGTTTAGTCTTAACCACTTAAATTAGTCAGGAGAAAGATACTTAGATCTTTCTTGGCCAAAATGCAGGTTCATGGAGTTCCTTCACAGTTGGCCACAAGCAGTTTAAAGTTGGGTGTGCTAATACCGCACACCCTTCCTCCCACTACGTAGGGCTCCTGTATCAGGACGATGTCTACTGCGCCTGTGGACAGGCGCAGCAATAGAGCCGCTGAGGCTGCTTTAGCGTGATGGAGGTTAATCTGTAGAATTCTTACCATCATTGGTAATTGACACATTAACATCCACCCCGACAAGGGTGTTATCGAACTCTTCGTCCGTATCGGCGAGAAGCATGTCCCCGCCAGATGCGTCAAAGAGTCCGGAGACTCCCCTCAGCCTCTCTGTGTCCGAAGTAGAGCTTTTGTCCTCAGAGAAGGACGTTACAGATCTTCTGTTAGAGTTGGAGTCACCAGAAATAATAGGCGTGGGTACCTCCGCACTTCCAGAAAGTGCCACGGCTGCTTGTATATCTTCAAGACTATAGTCTCGAAGCCATATTGTAGGGTTGCACTCGCACTTTGTATATGGGAGGTGGATTCATCGTTTAGGATAAGATTGACCTGCCGCTTTTTACCATCCGCCTCACCCACCTTGCTGATTCTCCAATTATGGGCCGGCAGACCAGGATTGGAATCTTTTATTATTTCTAAGATGTCAGCCGGGTTTGAGGGCTCTTCTGTAACCCAGGTGATGGCTCTAGGGTGACTAGGGATGTTGTTTTATTCGACAACATCCAACTGGGCACCCGCACGCAAAGAAAAAAAAAACGTTAGGGCGTCGTTTATGGCAAAGATTTTTCTTTGTCTCAAACGCTCTACTTTTTGCGGTGAATGCAAAAGTTTATCGTAAACGTAGTTTCTATTACTGTAAACGAACATTCTTTCATTCCAAAATTTTCGTAATTTATTTTATGGTAAACGAAAAACGTTTGCGGAACCATATTGTATTTAAACATTATTGAATATATTAAAGAGAGTTGAGAGAACAAAGAGCTAAACTTGTTTTCATTTTGTGAGAGTGCGGTTTTATAACTTTTTTTATGTGTGTAATATGTGTAGATGTATGTGTACAGAACTCAAAAGATGCAGATGTGTGTGTATACAACACAAAAAGCGACGTTGCAGTGTTTCTGCAAAAAGATGGAGATGTGTGTGTACAAAACACAAAAAGAAACGTTGTAACGTTGCATACATGTTTGTCCGCGTTGCTTTATTTACAGACGGTGGTGGATATTTAGTTATCTGCATCCCTCCCTCCGCACTGTTATACAATTTCATAACATTTGCAATCGTACTCAGCATGCGTAGATTCGTATGCTGGTGTGCCTTTAGTTTTGTACTGGCGCTTGTGGTGTTCGGTATGTGTGCGCGTGTGTGTCAGAATTAAAAATTTTTTTATCAGTGAACTTAAAATGATTCTTTAATGATTTTAGAATTAATTAAATCAAAGAATCTAAATTATCGGAGGTGCGATATCTCGCAAATATACTGCGGGCTCCAATTTAATGTTATAGGTAAATGGCAAATGAAGTGAAGACATGTGGGAAAATAAGCAGATAATAAATAGAAAAAAATGGATCGAGCACTGCATGAAAATATTGAATACTTTGTGGAAAGCCGGAATAACAAAAACACTAGATTTTAACAGAAACTGAGACCATCTATTGCTTTTGTTAACGACTAGCTGGTTATTTTTCCACACGTCTTAAATTGTGAATAAGCAAATTAAAATCATTAACAATCAATCATCACACGTTTAGGTACTGAATCTGCTAATTGCAATTGTGAAATAAATTTATTCAGGCACAATACAACTGGATACTTCTAGAAACTGCTGATATTTTCAACACTAAGCAGCTAAACCTTGTTTTTAATGACATTATGCAACACGTTTTTTCACCCGAAGTTTTTCATGTTATTTTCTGATGTTGTTTAGTATTATATTCATGGACGTGGAAACTTTTGAATAGTCAGCATTTGGGTCAGAATATTGACCTATACAATTCACTTTTGACTAAAAAGTTTGATATATGGTAAGATAACATCTCGCTTTGATCCATACAATGGACTACTACATTTTTAATATGTTCTAACATACATGCTTTCTTATTTACAGTTTGTCTACAACTCAATTAGAAGCTAGCAGCCAAATAATAGCAGAGGTGTTTGTTGGGGAGCTCTCGGGTACATTTTACTAAAAATTGTGACATTTTTGATTATAAACATAATTTTACAAAACATATTAAATATTATAATTCAATCAAATTATTCTTTTGCGGCAATCGTATTCTCATTTATTGTTAAACTGACATTGTTTGTGACAAAAGCAATGATTGTTTGCAACACACGTTTTACAGGGTTTGGGATAAACAGGCATTGCTTGTGACAAACACAATAACCGTTTGCACTAAACGTTTCACAGGGTTTGTAATAAATATAAATCATTTACGATAAGTACACTAAAACATTTCTTTGGGTTTTGGGATAAACATATATCGTTTGCGACAAACATACACCACAAACGAAATTCGTTTATCTAATTTTTCGTTTGGGAGTAACGAATTTTTTCTTTGCGTGCGGCCACACCTCACCCGCTCGACTCAGAGCAGCCTTATACAGGTCTACTGATCTGGCATCATACTGCATCGTTGCAGATTGGTGGTTTGCCCGGCATTTCTCTACGGACATCGAGATAATGAGCCATAATGGCTGATTGTACATGACTCCATTTGTCCTTGAGGATGGATCCATCCGCACTACTTCCGTCTATAACAGCCATCACTAGACTCTCCTTCGCCACTTCATTGAAGGCCTTGGTGAGTGTCCTGTTGATGGTGACATTAGGGCCTCTTGCCTTTTTCGAAGGCAGGGGTTCATCAGGTGACCTGATTCGTTTTACTTTATTAGCCGTTAACACAGCTGAATTTGTGGCTCTTTCAGCCGACTCATTGGCCTTAGCAGCATCTATGACGCCTTTAGCCCAGGTAAGTGACTCTTTTTGTTTTTCGGTAAGAGCCGAAACCTCAACAGCCTCCAACTTCGTCAAAACTCTGAGCGCTACACGATCCTCATTGTGCTTTCGTTTTGACGGTCGGACATGACGTTTTCCCCTCACCGCACCACCTGTTGTGAGTACTTGGGGGAGATTTTCACCATTTTTGGTGTGGTCGGCTTTGGCCAAGACCAACGGACCGACAGTCGGACGATTGGGGAACCGCTCTCCATCGGAACACGAAGGCATCCCCGTCAAAAGAATTATTTTTTTTTATTTTGTCTGTATTAGACCGTAATAGGTACTACGGTGTAGGCCTTACGGACTTTGTACAGATTTTTGCTATTGCGTAATAGGTACTGGTAACTATCCGCTATGTGATAAACACGTCCGTTCACTGCGAATGATCAGCGAAAGTTAGTAGTAAAACATGCTATTATTTGGTCCATGGTGTCGAAAACAAATTATTTTTTATTTAACGATAAGCAGAGGTTAAAACCTTACATCCGAGCTAAAAAGCTGAGCAATTTTCTTTTATCCTCAACCTACATTTTTTTTACCAATCGGGGTTCATTTGCACAAAAAACCCCTAATAGTACCTGCTTTCACAGACAAATCGAATTACTGCAGAAACACACAGCACATGTAGTAACACTATTCATTCAGGAGTAAACACTGACTACGTTTTACATTTCGTATACCTGAACATCGAATAAATAATTTTTTAATTCTAGGAGTTATTCTAGGAGTTTTTCCAATGTTTTTATTTTTAAATGGTATTTAATACTTTTAACCTGTTAAATCAAATTTGCAAAAAATAGGGTTTACATTATTCATGTACGCAATAAAAATCCATGTAAATATAGTTTAATTTTCATTATACAAGAATTGATGGAAGTATATACGAAGAACCAGGAAATATCTGATATTTTATTTATAATTATATTGTGATCAAAGTTAGTAGTTCAATCAGGTGTTTTAAGCACTTCTTCTTGAGAAAATATTGGCAATATCTTTGATACTGGAAATCGGCAAAACTAAAATTTTATTTAATCTGTGAAATATAGTATATCAAGCAAAAAGTCTGTAGATTATAATTATTATAACACTTCATATTCATAATTTTTTGTCTTTGTCGTTGTTATTTCTTGTTTATGTGGTGTGGAATTTTAGAGATACATAACCTCACGTTATTTGTGTTTCATGGAGTAAAAGTTATAGATGTACTCGCACGTTCATGAAAGTTTAAACGCACGATTGTTTATTAAAGTGCCCTTTATCATGTAGCATAGGTGCGCTTTGCGCGTTTTGTGCGCAAAGTGATCAAAATTATGTTTTTTTCAGTCAACATTTGGTTTAGTTGTGCTATGTTAGATATTTAGGATGGCAATAGACGCAAAAATGGAGCCATTTCGAAATTGGCACTAAAAAAATTTATGAAAATGTGTTTTAGTTTATGTTCTGAAATATTTATTAAAGTTCAGGTTAGTGCAGGCCCACTCAGAGTGGGTTTCTGCAAATTTAACAATAAATATTGAACACGATGATTATGGAAGGAAATTGGCAGCTGAAATCTCACACGCAAAGAAAAAATCGTTACTCCCAAACGAAAAATTAGACAAACGAATTTCGTTTGTGGTGTATGTTTGTCGCAAACGATTTATGTTTATCCCAAAACTCAAAGAACCGTTTATAGGAAACGGTTAGTGTACTTATCGTAAATGATTTATATTACAAACCCTGTGAAACATTTGGTGCAAACGGTTATTGTGTTTGTCACAAGCAATGCCTGTTTCTCCCAAACCCTGTAAAACGTTTGTTGCAAGCGGTCATTGCGTTTGTCACAAGCAATGTCAGTTTAATAATAAATGAGAAAACGATTGTCGCAAAAGAATAATTTAATTGAATTATGATATTTAATATGTTTTATAAAATTATGTTTCTAATCAAAAATGTCACAATTTGTAGTAAAATGTACCCGGGAGCTCCCCGACAAACACCTCTGCTATTATTTGGCTGCTATCTTCTAATTGAGTTGTAGATAAAATATAAATAAGAAAGCGTTTCCAGATTTTAATTTGCTTATTCACAATTTAAGGCGTGTGGAAAAATAACCAGTTAGTCGTTAACAAAAGCAATATATGTTCTCAGTTTCTGTTAAAATCTATTGTTTTTGTTATTCCGGCTTTCCACAAACTATTCAATATTTTCATGCAGTGCTCGATCCATTTTTTTGCTATTAACTATCTGGTTATGTTCCCACATGTCTTCACTTTATTTACCTATAACATAAAATTGGAGTCCGCAGTATGTTTGCGAGATATCGCATCTCCGATAATTTATATTTTTTGGTTTAATTAATTCCTTGAATGAAATAATTTAAAGTTCACTGATAAAAATATTTTTAATTTTGCCACACACGTGCACAAATACCGAACACCACAAGCGCCAGTACAAAACTAGAGGCCCACCAGCATACGACTCTACGCATGCTGAGTACGATTGCAAATGTTATAAAATTGTAAAACAGTGAGGAGGGAGGGATGCAGATAAATAAATTTCCACCACCGTCTGTTAATAAAGCAACACGGACAAACATGTATGCAACGTTTCTTTTTGTGTTTTGTACACACACATCTCCATCTTTTTGCAGAAACATTGCAACGTCGCTTTTTGTGTTGTATGCACACACATCTGCATCTTTTGAGTTCTGTACACATATGTACATCTGCACATATTATTCCGTCATATAAATAATAAAAAACTTATAAAACCGCACTCTCACAAAATTAAAACAAGTTTAGCTCTTTGTTCTCTCAACTCTCTTTAAAATATTCTATCATGTTTAAATACAATATGGTTCCGTAAACGTTTTTCGTTTACCATAAATGTAAATTACGAAAATTTTGGAATGAAAGAATGTTTGTTTACAGCAAGAGAAACAACGTTTACGATAAACTTTTGCATTCACCGCAAATATTACAACCGTTACGGGAAAAGTAGAGCGTTTGAGACAAAGAAAAATGTTTGCGATAAACGACGCCCAAACGTTTTTTTTCTTTGCGTGCACTGCTCCAAGAACATAACACTCCCCTCTTGTGCATACTGCAACTACATCAGCAAGTAAGCGAAACTTGTTACGCATGGACCTTGTTACACATGGAACTTGTTACACATGGACCTTGTTATACATGGAAAAATATACTTGTCAGCTACTTTTCTTAAAATATTAGCGCATTGTTCTCAGATTATTGTCGCTTCTGCACTTCCATATGGCTAAGCATCCATATGGAAATGCTTAGGAGACACTGAACAAATTTTATAAGCAAGACAGAGGGCCTTATGCTAGGCAAAATAGGCGCATTAATATTAATAATATATAGAAAACTTCGTTATTACTAAATTTTTCTAAAAAACTTCTTAAAATTGCATGATTTAAAAAAATCCATTTATCAAAGAACATTTTTTATAAAATTTATTTAAAAAAAAAATATTATTTTCGTTTAATTATTCTAAAAATTTATGTTGGTGATGCATTTTTCTTGAAATATATTATATACATATATGCAGCCCTATGCTCCCGAGAGGAGTAAAATAAATACATATACGTATATATACACATATGTATTAATAAAATGTATAAAAGAAAAATGGAAGCCTCTTTCGTCGAATTAGATGTCGTACGATACCGACGTATAATTTGGTACTTGACTCTTTATAATTACTTATTTAATACCAAATATAGTCCTGCGTTTTCAATATCGTTAGCTACGCATGCAATTATGCTGAAAGAAAAAAACCTTCTAACATTTTCTGTTTTTAATATTTTTGAATTTTTGCATGCAGGAATCTTCTTTTATTTATTTATTTATTTATATGAATTACTATAAAAAGTAAATTTATATTCCAATTTTACGGTCCAGGGAAAGTCCGGGTTACAAAGACCATATGGCTAAATGTTTTCAGCGACAGACCAGAGCCTCTGGTGGGAATCGAACCCACGACCCCCAAACTCATAGGCGAGTAAGCAACAACTCGCCTACTGGGGCGCTCGAATCTTATTTTATTTGCTGCGCTTAAGAAGCAATAATCGCCTGATTAAATCACAATACACGGGTGAAGTAATTTGATGTTTTTAGACTTAGCATATTTGCTTTTTATATCATTAATTTTTTTGTGGACTTACCATACTTTCTTACAAATAAATTTTTAATGTTTTTTAAAATATTAAGAGAGTTGTTATGTTTTTATTTTTAATAATTTAAAAAATAAAATAAGAGGAACAAAATGTACACTATGCAAAAATTTTGAGTATTTGTATGAAGCAATATAAGCTTTAGGGCCTGTTTTGGTAACTTCTTTTTTGCCACTTCGCACGTCAAATGGCAAGCGAATTAAATTTTTGGTTTTTGCACACTTTCTTTTGGATATAAACAAAGAAGCTTTCAATTATCGCCAACATTTTGGTTCTTATAAGACAACAACGAACGAAATGAAATGTCAAATCAGACAATCAGAAAAATTAATTCGTGCCAGTTATGTTTGACGTCCTTTTGAAAGATAAAGTGAAAATTGTTGGGAAAATGAATAAAAAATGGACAAATGAACCAAACAACATTAACATGTATCTTTTGCTGAAGTATCCACCATAATTTCAAAAAACCTTGTTTATTAGTGTGTATAAAATGTATTGAAATTCTACAACTACACTGTTGCTTTTTAAATTGTTTCATAATACCATAACTTAGGTGACCTAAACAATCGTTTACTATACCTATCGACCTAGAATCTCTTTCTGAATTGGTTTGGTTTTGTTCGTCCGTCTGTTTGTAAATGTATTCTTGTTACCAAATACAGGTCACAATTATGCTCAGATCACTATCAAATTTAGCAAGAACTTTTTTTAACTCTATGACTTACTGAAATGGGTACAGAAGGTTTCCGATTTAGATATAGCCCCTATATATACATATATGATCAATCAAGCAAACAATTGTATTTATTTTCGGTTGCTTGATTATTTCTCATTGTCTAGAATCAGCTGTTGCTACTTTTACAGCTATTAGATAGGGTTGTCCCCGTTCTGATATTTTCGTGTGGAAAAAGCTTTAAGAAATGCCAATAACAACATGTAGGTAATATTGGTATTTGACAGGAAGACGATGAAGAAAAGAGCATTCTTACCCGAACGATAAGTGACAATGAACCAAATTAAAAACATGATCGCTTGGGTGAGAATAAGAAGAAGCAAATTATTGCGTGGGTAGCTATCACACGTCTGCGTTTTGTTACATTTAGCTGAGTCGAGCGGGTGAGGAGTGGCCGGGTGCCCAGTTGGATGTTGTCGAAAAAAACAACATCCCTAGTCACCCTAGAGGCATCACCTGGGTTACAGAAGAGCCCTCCAACCCGGCTGACATATTAGAAATAATAAAAGATTCCAATCCTGGTCTGCCCGCCCATAATTGGAGAATCAGCAAGGTGGGTGAGGCGGATGGTAAAAAGCGGCATGTCAATTTGATCCTTAACGCTGAATCCACCTCCCATATACAACGTGAAAGTGCAACCCTACAATATGGCTTCGAGACGTATACAAGCAGGATAGAGCTCCCACTGCGGAAGGTGAGTCGTCCACCGTGGTTGATACACGGATTTCTGGAAGTACGGATGTATCCACGCCCAGTATTTCTGTTGGCTCCAAGTGTAATAGAAGATCTGTTACGTCCTTCTCTGAGGACGAAAGCTCTACTTCTGAAACAGAGGGGCTGAGGGAAGTCTCCGGACTCCTTGACGCATCTGCCGGGGACACGCTTCTCGATGATACGGACGAAGAGTTCGATAACACCCTTGTCGGGGTGGATGTTAATCTGTCAATAACCAATGATGGTAAGAATTCTATAGATTAACCTCCATCACGCTAAAGCAGCCTCAGCGGCTTTATTGCTGCGCCTGTCCACAGGTGCGGTAGACATCGTCCTGATACAGGAGCCCTACGCAGTGAAAGGAAGGGTGTGCGGTACCAGGACACCCAACTTTTAACTGCTTGTGGCCAACTGTGAAGACACTCCAAGAACCTGCATTTTGGCCAGGAAAGATCCAAGTATCTTTCTCCTGGCTAATTTAAGTGGTAAAGACCAAACATCTGTAGTCTGGAGATCGGTAATCGCATATATTGGGTGGTCTCCGGTTACTTGCCTTATGAAGCTGTAGTACCGATTGCTCTATTCAGGGAAGTAGTAGAAGAAGCAGCGACTGACGAGGTCGAGCTGATTGTTGGCGCAGACACGAACGCTCATCATACTATCTGGGGTAGTACGGATATAAACAATAGGGGTGATTCGCTTCTTGACTTTATTCTAACTACCAACCTAAGTATTTGTATCATATGTAATAAACCGACCTTTACAATTAAAGACAGACAAGAAGTACTAGACGTAACGTTTGCTACTGACGGGCTGTCAGACAAAATTATTGGGTGGAATGTACTGGACGACCACTCATTCTCAGATCACCATTATATTGAGTTCAAACTCGCTGAAAAAGCGCCTGAACCTGCCGTCCACAGAAATGTGAGAAAGACAAAGTGGCACCTGTATGAGAAGAATTTCAAGAAAGTCCTCAACTCCAAACTTATGTTCGAACCGAATGACAAAGCCGGTCTGGATAATCTGGTCGAGCATATCACCACATCATTCAATAGTTCCCTTGAAGAAGCCTGTCCAAAAACAAGGTACAAGGGTAAAACTAAACCCCAATGGTGGACTTCTGAGCTAACGGCTATGAAAAAGACCTGCAACAAGCTATTCAACAAGGCTAAATGTACTGGGGTCGTTAATGTTTGGGATGCCTATAAAGGGCAACTAAAGATCTATAAGAATGAGCTTAGAAAGGCGCAAAGACGCTCTTGATATACCTTCTGTGGCGAAGTGGAAAAGGTCTCCGACGTCGCAAGGCTGAGGAAAATACTATCAGCTTCACCCTGTACAGTGGGTTACTTGCAGGATGAGGCAAATAATTGGACCAAAAACAGCGAGCAGTCGCTCAATGTACTGCTCGACACACATTTCCCGGGAAACTCTGTAACAGAACCAGAGGATCAGCAGGACCAACAAGAGTGCGAGTGGATTGCGAGCGTCGCTAGCTTGTTGACTGAGGGATCCAGAATAAGCTGGGCTATTAATAGCTTTGAGCCCTTCAAGTCACCTGGACCAGACGGCATCACTCCAGCAGAAATGCGGAAAATGTTGAAATACATTATCCCCTGGCTGGAGAAAATTTATGTAGGCTGTATCAGGCTTTCGTACATCCCGAATCTATGGAGGGATACCAAAGTGGTATTCATACCAAAAGCGGGGAAGATATCACACACTAGGCCAAAAGACTTCAGACCAATTAGCCTATCCTCCTTCCTATTGAAAGGACTGGAAAGACTTCTAGATTACTTCATTAGGGAAAACCTGGATACAAAACTCCTGTCAGTTAACCAACATGCTTACAATAAGAGGAAGTCTACAGAATCAGCCCTGCACGAACTTGTGAACACTATCGAATTGTCCCTGCATTTCAAGGAAGTTAACTCTAGTTTGATTAGACTAATTCAAAGTCTGCTCAACAGAAGACGCATAACAGCATGTCTTGGGTCCACAACTCTAATAAGGTTTGTAAACAGAGGGACCCCACAAGGAGGAGTACTGTCTCCACTAATGTGGAACCTAGCGGTGAAAGAAATCCTGCTGGATCTAGAACGTTGTGGCTGCAAGGTCGTGGCATATGCGGACGACGTTGCAATCGCAGTGAGTGGCAAATTCGAAAACGTCCTCCGAGACATTCTACAGGTGGCTCTGAACAAATTGGCTAGATGGGCCAGAAGCAGCGGTTTGGGCATAAACCCAAACAAGACAGAATTGGTTCTCTTTACTAGGATGAATAAAGTCCCACATGTGCACCCTCCACCTCGGATAAGTGGAACAGATCTAGTCTTTTCTGAAAGTGCAAAATTTTTAGGAATAGTTCTAGACAGAAAACTGTTATTTAGACTTAACGTATTGGAACGTGTAAGGAAGGCTAACGTCGCCTTATATTCCTGCAAAAAGGCTGTAGAGTCGCGGTGGGGCCTCTCTCCTAAAATCGTCCACTGGATATATATAGCAGTAGTTCGTCCTATACTGCTATACGGCATTGTGGTATGGTGGACGGCAACTGACAAACTAACCTACTAACAAAGGTTCAGAGAACAGCCTGCCTGAGCATAAGCGGAGCCTTAAGGATACAGCGACCGAGTCTCTACAAGCCCTACTCCATATACTGCCGATTAATATTGTGGCGAGAGAAGTTGCAACCAAAGCGGCAATAAGATTAAACTGCCTATCAATGTGGAGGTACAAAAACTACGGTCACATGAGAATATCAAAGTGTAGTACTATGGTAACCGACCGAGTGGACTATATACCAACGGTGTACACCTTCGAGAGAAATTACATCGCTATGATTCCCGCCAGAGATGAATGGTTTGGAAGAATACCAGGTAATAGAAACCATCTACGCTTTTACACGGATGGTTCGAAGCTTGATGAAAAGGTTGGCTTCGGAGTACACTGTGCAGTGCTTAGATTGGATATAGCTCACAGACTACCAGATACCTGCAGTGTCTATCAAGCCGAAATAATGGCAATATGGGAGGTAGCCAAGTGGCTGAGTCGCAACATAGTAACCAACACTGGCGTTGTAAACTACTCGGACAGCCAGGCTGCCATCAATTCTCTGGAGGCAACATCCCTAAATTCACAAACAGCCCTCGACTGCCGCAGATCTCTTAACGAGATGGCTGAGCAGTTTAACATACACCTCATATGGGTGCCTGGGCATAGGGATATCCCGGGGAACTGCAAAGCCGATGAACTTGCTAGGAAAGGGACGACATTACAAATTCTCGAAGAAATTGCATATCCACGTGCAAGCTTTGGCGTAGGCAATCAGTCAGTCCAACGAAAGATGGACAGAAATCGGCACCTGCAGAGTAGCTAGTCAAATCTGGCCAAGGTATGACCTGAGAAGATCAAAATATCTCCTCGCACTAGAGAGGCAAAGATTGTCTACGTTAGTATCAGTTCTGACGGGACGCTGCTTGATCGGCGAACACGCCAAAAGATTGGGTATTGACTCTAATGACTTCTGCAGAAGCTGTGGAGATGAGGAAGAAGTGGAGAGCATTGAGCACTTGCTATGCAACTGCCCCGCTCTGAGTAAACGACGACTGAACAGATCTTTCCAGTGCCGATATTCGTACTATCGACAAATTTGTAAATCAAACAGGTTGGTTTCGATGAGGGGCATTTCAGCCCGTGGTAACATTAGGGACGTAAACTGGTCTATGTGAGCTTGTATAAAAATACGGCCGCCACCCTAACCTAAACCTGCATTTAGCTGAACAGGCTGTTAAACTTTTGGTACAAATGTACGTTTGTGTGGGAGGTACCAAAATTGGCGTGGCAATAACGCACATTTTTCACTGGACTGTAGGTGCTATAAAAGGATGACACAGTACAAAACTGCAGGTATTTGTAATCATTGTTATTAAAGTATAAGCTGTTAACTTTTTGTGCAAAACTGTCCATTTGTGTGGGAGGTACCACAAGGAGCGTGTCGATAATAATAGATGGCCCATTTCCGAACATAGCCTGAAAAAATAATACCGCATACCAAATTTAAAGTCAATCGGTTATTCTTTTCGAGAGCTATCGTGCGCACCAGCCACAAAAATAAAATGACCAAAATCGAATTCCCTTACCTCATGTCCTTCTTCAGATTATTCGCTTTTAAAATTAGTTTGGTACTGCAACTTTTGTAGCAAACCATAACGTAGTTTTAATCAGTGTAACACCCATTAACACAAAGCTAAGTAACCGAGCGTTAGAGCTAACGAATGTTAAATTGTATGGAAATTGACAGCTATAACCCATAGTTAATAGCCCTAATTTATACAAGTAATAACTTTTTACATTATTTTAATAATAATTGTTCTTATTGTTGTAATTGCAATTATCTTTATTATTATTATCATAATTATCCTTTTTCAGACAGACTTAACATTATTTTAATTTTTGTGTGGATGATGTATTTTTGATTGTTCTATCATCCTGTAACAAAACCCCAATTTTCATAAAAATTGACTTAGCATATGGGCACTTCCATGGTGTCGAACGTGACCGTCGTACACATTCAAAGTGATAAAAAGGTCAGAATAAAACATGTTTTAGATTCATCTATTACATAATTTTATAGATCGTTTATAGTGCTATCACTGTTGTTTTAGTCTTTTTCAGGCGAAGTATTGATTAGAAAATAAGAACAAAAAAGGAGCGGTTCGAGCGCGACAAAAATAGAAGTAGTTTTCGTGAACATCTTTCAAAGCATGAGATTCAGCGAAATCACAAAGAATATGTTAAAGATGGAAATTTTAAAATGTTAAAAAATAATACATTTTTTGAATCCTCTTTGTTTGATCGAAATATCTTGTGTAGTTTTTTTTTATTTAACTTTTATATTGGTTCAATTTTTCCATGACTATTTTTAAATAAAACAAGTAAATACGGATTAAGTTCGGTAATGCCGAATATTATATTCCCTCCACCATGGATCGCATACGAATGGTTTCGGGTACAAAAAAACGAATTTTAGCAAATTTCAGACCAATTCGTTGAAATTTGAGGTTTTTATGGCGTTACGAAGACAAATCTAGAGGGACCATAGTATAAGGGCTATATAAAAACATGGACCTATGACTACCATTATTCATGTGAAGGATTCCGGGTATAAATAAACACCAGTTATCAATTCAGTTGACAGTTTTGGTCTCTATGACGTTAAGAAGTCAAATCAGGGAGATGCTATATATGGGGGCTATATCGAAAAATAGACCAATAGTGTCCACTTTCAATTCCAAGTTATCTGTAGCTATAAGAAGTATATATAGCAAATTTCAGTCATCTAGCTCAAGTATGTCGTGAAGTTTATTTTTTGGACCTTCACAAAATAATTGGACTTTACACTTACGGTGTCGAACGCGACAAACTTCAAACGGATACAGAAAAAATTCTATATAATTTTTAAACTGATTTTTTTAATGTTGGTATGTTATACAAATTCTACTTCTACCAATAGTTTGATGCACTTGATTTGAATATTTCTGATCTACTGATAACAAATGCTTCTTTTCGGTGTCGAACTTGACAATAGAATTTGTAGTAGAGATAATCCAACAATTACCGTTATTTCTCATTCATTTTGCTTTGACACTTTTATTTAAGATTAATTTTGCTCTTAAAAAGATTATTTATAATAAGCCTCTTTTTACATAAGCCTTTATTTACGAGGTTAATGTTAAAGAAATGTGCTATAAAAATGCGTAAATGAACCAGAACTACAATTTGCAACAACGCAACTGATTTTTTCTTAAAATGTTGAGGAAATACATGTGAAATGTTTTCATTTTATTAAAATTTGAATATTTTTGTATAATAATAAATTACATTAATGTGATTTTAATAGCTTTAATTTTTTTGATCACGGTAGACCTTTTGGTGGAAATACCCATATTTGCATGCGTAGATAACGATATACGCATTAGACATAATACCTTATGTGTAATGCGTAGGCGATGGTACGCGATTCGTGTCATAAATTTTTGTCAGAACTGAACTATTTTCACAAAAAAGTCGAGTAAATTGTACACGATCGCGTATTCATCGCTTTGGGTAAGGCCTAGGCGATGGAAGAGGAAAGATCGCGTAATCAACGCCAAACAATTTATCAACAAAAAATCACAAAAATGTTTGCAGGGTATTGCTGTTCAGATAATTTTTTGTTTGTCGCAAAAAATCTGTGGTGGTGGAAATCTGTCGGTGTGTACTGTGGGTAAAGAATAAAAAGAGTCACGCAGAATTCAATATATTTCTCATAAATCGCAATATCGAAAAATGATCAAAGATAATTAATAACACAGGTCTACAAAATAGGAATAATTTGTTGGTGCCTTGAGTTTTGCAGCTGATTTTATTTGTACTTTTAACGCGGACTTCAAAACTGAATACCATTTTTCCCTAGCAGCTCTAGTTTTTGAGTTGCAGAAGTATCCAATTTACCCTACTATGTTTTTAAAAAGTGCATATGCTTTTCTGATATACACGTAAAAGTGCATATGATTTTCTGATATACACGTAAAAAACGTGTGTTTACATATTTTTTTTCTCTGTTACAGGTAGTGTTCATTTTCTTATCTTATTTTATATTCATGATAAGGAATTGCAGTAAAATAATCTCATCTTCTTATTACTAATACTGTAAGCAGGGTTGCCAGACACCGTATTCGAAAAGTCGGGATAACCGAGACTTAAAAGCGGGATTTGTCGGGACAAATAAAAAGATAATATTTTATTGGTTTTGGCATTTAAAAAAAACACTCATTACAGTTTCAATAAAAGTCTAACATAAGAATATTCAAAATAACTTATATACACTATAGGTCAATATTATGTTTGTCACAAATACTTTCTTTGTGTTATTCTTCACGAAATTCGCCTTTACTTTAAAACGGTTGGATGTAAACTATACACGCTGAAAAAAATCTCTTCTGTAGTATATTGTCCCAAACAAATTCGGCTTGAAACTTATATATGTTTATGGTACACTCTAAACATATAATATTTGGTACACACAAAAATTGTGTATTTGGGAAGATATTATTCTAAGCAAATATTTGTTTGCATCCCAATGTGACTGTTATTTCCGAAACAAATATTTATTTGCATTAAGTATTCATAAAATACATAAATTGTTTTAAATTTTACAGTAATTGGACCAAATTCGCCCTCGTTAATAGCTATTCTTTTAGATAAGTTGCTGAATTCGTTCAAAATTTACATTTCTTGAAAGATGAAAGATTAGTGACGGAAAAATTACTAATGTACATAACAAGTACATATGAAAATAGCATTTTCTTGTACTTTCTTTATTATTTTTTTTTACTGCGCTTTTATTTTCCATAGTATAGAGAGTAAATGGAAAAAAGTCGGGATTTCCCCCCAAATTACTTCAATAATCGGGACTCTGTGAATACGCGAAAAGTCGGGAAAATCCCGACGAATCCCGACCGTCTGGCAACCCTAACTGTAAGTGATTGAGAGCTAACTTTCAAAAATGTTGTTTAGCTACAGAATCTACAGAAATCATCCCGAGCAATTTGGTATATATGTGGTGAATACACGACAAAAAATACACACAAAAAATGTTTTACTTTCTTATTTCACAATGCAAATTCAACACCCTACCCCATAACATGAAATGGGAGCTGCTAGGCAAAAACCGACAACAGATTCGTATTCAGGAGGTCGAATTTACTAAAGAACAGTTCAAAAAGTACCGGCACCAAAATTTGTGTATACCTGTGTAATACATATCGTTAGCTACGCATACAAATATGCTTAGTCCATTTTCATGAAAATTGGGGTTTTGTTACAGGATGATAGAACAATCAAAAATACATAATCTAGAGAAAAGAAAATATCGTTATGTTGTTTTTCCCTTTGTTTTGCAGTGGTATGCAAATATGTTAAATCCAATAGACAATATGCAAATATGCTAAGTCCCCACAAAAATGAAAATAATGTGAAGTATGTCTGAAAAAGAATAATTATGATAATAATAGTAAAGATAATTGCAATTACAATAGTTATAATAATAAGAACAATTATTATTATAAATTATGTAAAAAGTTATCACTTGTATAACTTAGGCCCATTAACAATATACACTAGACCATTTATTATTTTTTCGGTACTGATTTCCGGGCCGAAAAAGTTTCCATTTGACCTACAAACCTTCAATAAAAAATGTTGTGCCGATCGGATAACGCTAAGGTCTGCCCAAAGTTGTTTGAAAACACAAAACACACTTTACATGAACAAAATTTGGGTTTTAATCAAATGTCACATGTTCAAGTAATTAAAAAATATTTTACTAGCAAAGTTTTTAAATGATCTTTGAATAAAATTTTCTTTCTTACAAGTCGTAAACAATCAAAATCGGCCGAAAAACGAAAAAGTTACAGCAGTTTTCATTTGAGTCATGAAAGGGCATGCATGCACACCGACATGGCCTCAGGCATATATGTACATATGTAGACCTAAGAGCAATCACAATAAAAAATAGATCATTATATAACATGCTTGTGCATGCATGAAAAATAAAACAACAAACAAAAATGGTTGGATCTACATGTTGGACGGATTTACATGATAGTTGATTTTTCGCATCAGTCTGACATTTTTTACTGGTCAAATAAGAAAACATAAGCAGAACTTTGCAGCGCGCTATACGCCCATGCAACAGGGTCGTTTACAGAACGCGCTCTGCCTCCAGCCTAAGTGAATTGAGAAAGGGACAGCTTCGCACAAAATTTAATTTTAGTCATATTCTTATTAGTCTCCAGATCGACCACATCCAAAATGGTTACTAGATCCAGTGATAAATTTCGCACCGTAGAATCAGTTGGGCATGTATCATATACAATATCTGGAGCCAAACTACCGTCAAACAGACAGATATTGGAAGTTTTCTTTTTTAATATGCGATTTGTTAATGTTGGCAGAATAAACGTGAACATCTTCAAGGAGAAAATGGATGATCTGTTCGATATAGCTAGTGCAAACGCCCTGAACGAGATGTGTATAGAAGAAGACAAGAAGTTTTTGTTGATGCAAAGACAGAAAGGCAGACCAGGGTGCATGGCAGGCGTTGACATGAAATTGTACGGGCGAGAACAGCGATCCGAAAGAGAAAGCATTCAGAACGTAACAATCAATCTTGTAAGTTAATAAATTGAAGTGTTTTACTCGTAATTCCTTAAAACAACTGTTATTGTGTAGTACTCGATACAGTTTACATTGGAAGTGACGATGAAGATGAGTTCGATGATAGCATTTCGGATACGGATATGACATGCGAGTTTCATACCGATGATGACGATGATCACACCAAACGTCTAAGAGGACGACAACATTGGATCTCGTCACGTCTTACAGTAGTCCTTGATAAGGCCAAAGTTAGCTGTTCAGATGCTGTACATATTTTGATAGCATGCGATCATGATGTGATAACTGTAATGAATAATACTGCGACGCCTCTGACCTCTGTTGGTGAGCTTGTGATTAATCGATCTACAATATATGAGCTACGAAAAGAAAATCGTAAGCGAGAAGCGGAGAAGGTGCAAACAGAATTCATTGCAAAAGTAATTTAGTTCAGATCTAAACATATATATAATTTATAGCTTTACGAATCCATCGATTTGTATTTTATTTTTTATACGTAGATCAATAGCGTACATTCATTGATTATTCACTGGGACGGAAAATTTTTGCCGGAGCTATTCGGCAGAAAAATCGTTGATAGAATCAAAATCCCGGCTGGTACTGGAGAAAATATGGCCAAAGTCGTTCATGATACACTCATCAATTGGGATATTTCTAATAAAGTTTCCGCCATGGTTTTCGATACCACGTCGTCAAATACAGGTCAAAACACAGGATCGTGCATTTTGTTGCAGAACAAATTAGATCGAAAATTAATCAAGTTCCCATGTCGTCATCACATAATGGAGATGATATTGAAACATGTGTTTCAGGTTAAACTTTCGGCGACTTGTGGTCCTGAAGTGCCTATTTTTAATCGTTTTTTTGCTGCCGTATGGGTAAGTCTCGACCACAAATCGTTTAAAAACGGACTCGAAGATCCAATTGTACGCTCAAAAATAAGTAATGCTGACTGCGAAGTCATTAAGAAATTCTGCATTAAACAGCTAAATGAAACACAAATCCGAGCTGATTACAAGGAACTATTACAATTAACAATGCTTTTTCTTGGTGGTGTCGGCGATAACTTCCGAACACCTGGTCCAACATCCCACGCAAGGTTCATGGGAAAAGGCATTTGTGCCTTACAAATATACCTATTTCGAGAGCAGTTTGCATTGACAAAACGAGAGTCCAGTGGACTACGGGATATATGTATTTTTCTCGTGCGGCTGTATGTCAAAGCGTGGTTTACATGAACAAATGCCATACGAGCACCAAATCAAGATATACACTTGTTGAAAGACTCCATCGCATATGCAGAAATCGACCGAGATGTGTCTGAAGCGGTTTTGAAGAAATGGAAAAATCATTTGTGGTATTTGGCCCCAGAATCAATGGCTTTGGCATTTTTCGATTCGGATGTTTCACTCGAAGAGAAACGAAAAATGGTTAGGCATCTGCAATCAACAGAACCCGTCGTAAATCTGGAAAACGATCGAAAATTCTCCGACCCGAAACTATTGCTGTGTAATAATTTGAGCGATTTCGTCTCATACAAAACCAAACATTTTTTCGGTGCTTTTGGATTGAGTACTGAATTTTTAAAGCATGACCCATCCATTTGGGAAGTAAATGAAGATTATCAAGATGCTCTCGATGTTTGTCGTAATCTGTTTGTTGTTAACGACACTGCTGAACGCGGTGTACAATTTATGAATGATTACAACAGAATACTTACGAAAGACGAAGAGCAAATTCAATTTATATTACAGTGCATTGAAGAATATCGTAGAAAATGTCCCTCACATAACAAGTCAGATCTAATATAATATTGAAATAATTGTATTTTTTGTTTTTTTTTCACCGATCTCAATATTTAAAAACTATTTATTATTTAATAATACAAAGAAATGTAATTTTACTTACTTAAACATACGATTTTTGAATTAAAAAAATATTTCCCCTATAAAGTGTGTTCTAACTTTGGGCAGACCCTAGGGTTATCCGATCGGCACAACATTTTTTATGGAAGTCTTGTAGGCCAAATGGAAACTTTTTCGGTCCGGAAATCAAGGATCGCAGCAACTTTCACTTTTTGCATCATGTGCTATAAACGGTCTAATATACACTCAGAAAAAAGTGAACCCAAAAATGAGTTAAAATGAACTAAACTTTAGGAAAACTGAACTTCGTATGGCGCTAAAGCAATTTTAACTTGCATTTATTATAAAGATTTCCTTAACATACGTTCAACTTAATTCTAGCACAATTTTTCTTCAGAGTAAAATTTTTTTCTTCACACATAGTTCAATGTTTTCAAAAATTAGTACAAAAATTACCTAATGTCGTAAAAATTGTGGACCAAGATTTAGTTCATATTAACTAAGTTAAAGGAGCATATGTATGTCGTTCAATAAAAATGTTCCTTAAGCTAAGTTCATTTTTTTCAAATATTTACTCAGATGATGTAAGTTGTTCATTGAAGAAAGTAAGAAGTAATAATAATTAGTTCATTTTTACTGTAGAGAAGTAAACACAGTTCGTACAATTTCCTCAAAACAAGTTCATTTTTTCCAAAATTAAAGTAAATACCTATATAAAGACAGTTATCTTATAATCCGCGGAGGTAATATTTCAACTTATTCGTATTTAGATTTACTCAGTCTTAGTTCACACTTGACAAAGAACTAGTAAAATTTGATTTTTACTCAATTCACTTATAATAAATGTAAGTACAATGGTTAGTGATATTATTTCAAATTTTCTCAAGTTAAGTTCAAATATTACTAAATGGAAGTATACTTAATTAATTCCCTTACTGATACCTAGGAAGATTTTCTTGCCTATTGTTCAACCTCACTATTAAGCAATAACATTTTTGTAAATATTAGTTCATATGCACTAAGCGTGGGTAAATATTTCATGTATTCTAGTAATTAATTTTAATTTAATTTTTCGTAAAGTGGAGTAAAAAATGATTGCAAATGAGTTTACTTGTAATTCACATAAGTAAAATTTATGTTGCAGCCCAGTAAAAAAATGCAGTTTTATATAAAAATAGTACACCTTTACTCCAATTTAGTTCAAAGTTCACTAGCAAGTAGTAAAAATTTGTTTAGGGTTAAATGCCATTTTTTTTTTAAATAGTTCAATGTTTACTCCATATTAGTTAACATTTCACCAGCACTGAGTACAGAATTCTTTTACTTCAATTCACTTGTACTCAGTATGCGTAAATTTTTTCCTGCTTTTCAGTTAATATTATGTGTCTCAAGTTTATCCATTCTTACCGCCAAGTAAATATAATGTATATAATTTGAAAATGCGAATCAATATTTTGTTTTTAAAATGTTTATTGTTTTATAAAATAAGTTGTTTTGTGGATTTATAAATGTTATACATTTACTATTAATATATTATTATATAGTATTACATTTAAAAAGTTAAAAATTAGTGTTTAGTGATAATATTATAAAGTTTAAAGACAATAGAATTTAGTGAATACAATAAAAAAAACATTAAAAAAATAGCGATAACAATTTTTTACTTCCTCTTTAATATTCAAATATGTGTATATATTTGTGGTATAGATTTAAAATAATTTGTGGTATATGATGATTTCAGGAACAATTTTGACTGGAATTGTTTGCATCTTCAGCGCCATTAACCGATCCCAGTACACGTCTCTGGCAAATCCCAATTATTTATTTTCGTCGAATTTCGATATCTAGAAAACAAAATCCTAACAAAAATGTCAAAAATATTATAATTTCTCAAACTAGAAATTTAATCGCTATAAACATCCATTAAAAAGAGTAGGAAAATACATCTTAATAATACGTATGATTTGTGGAATCTTGGTGGGTATCAATTGAAAACAATTTTAAATTGTTATTGAAATTTATTCTTCCACTTTATATATATAAGCATTTTTTCACCATTACAAAATCGACCCGCTCTATTTCACATTACCGTACGCAAGCGAAACAGCATGCCCCCAAAACTTGGCAAAACAATGTATGTGCATGTTTATTTTGGTTAATCTTGGAAGGGCTCAACTTGTTCCACCACGTGATTTGACAACGAAAACATATATACGTGTTCATTAGAGTGGCTTTATTTGTGTGGAGCGAAAAACAATGTTTGAAATTTTATTTATTAATATTCCCAATATATTTCGTCTCAGCGATTGTCAAATTATTAGCGATTCATGATTTAAATACCTGAACAAATTAAGCTGTTCCTCAATAAAATTAAAAGCGTTTATTTTTCTGAAATCAATGATCGAACAATAAGAACCAGTCCAAAAGTGCGTTAGAAATGAAGTAGTGAAAAAGCTAGTTTAAATTGCAACATTTTGAATGACGTTAATAGCAGTTGGCTCTTCATTAAAACCAGTGATAAGAGTATCCTAAGATATTATGCATTATTAGGTTAGGTTAGGTTGAAGAGAGGAGACGTTTAAACGTCTCATGTCCATGGACATACACTTAAGCCAGTGGTTCGGCCTGTTGTGCGCTCCTTATTTATGATCTTTTTATACCTCACGAGTTACAGAAAATCGGTACTAGACACGAATTTTCTCAGTATCTTCCAGTCATATTCTCTGAGATGAGTCAAGTCTGGTAATATGTCGGACCCGAAATGTTGGGATCTTGCCTTTGTGAAAGCCGGGCAGTGACACAGAAAATGTTCCATCGTTTCGATGTTTTCTCTGCATGCCCTGCATTCGTCGTTTCCTGCTAGTCCTATGCGATGAAGATGTTATTGTAAGCTTGAGTGTCCCGTTAGAACACTCATCATCTTACTAATATCGATATTGTTTAGTTTCAGAAGACTTCTTGTTTTCTTTTTATTTGGGTCACCCCACTGTATCTTTGCAGTTGCTCCTACTGTTGCGCTATTCCACACAGTTTTATGAGCCATCACTGTCCAGTGCTTCAATTCATTTTTCATGGCTTCGAAAGGATTCCAATTTTCCAAGTTTATTACTCGAAGTTCTCTGCCCTTTGAAGCCAAGTTGTTTGCCCGTTCATTTCCAATCACTCCGTTGTGTCCTGGTACCCAGCAAATATGCAATTGACCATGGGCTGAGTAATCATTTATCGTTCTTTTACAGTCCAACACAATTCTGGATTTGACCCTTTCCGATGTTATTGCTTTAATCGCCATTTGGCTATCTGTGAAGATGTTGGCATATTTAGGCTTTGTCGTGTTACTGAGCCAGTTCACACACTCCGTGATTGCTCGAACATCTGCTTGAAATACCGTGTTATGGTCAGGGAGGCGGAAGTGAAGTTCGATTTCTGGTTCATCAATAAAAAGTCCCAGACCCGTCCTTCCTCCTCGCTTGGACCCATCCGTGTAGCAGCTGGTTCCCACTGGCACATGGGCCAAAGTTCCATTTTCCCAGGAGCGTCTGTCTGGCACAAACGTATCACAGGTAGCTGTAAGCCGCACTTCAGGAATGCGGTCCGAGATTTCTGGCGTTTGAATGTGACCAACTAGATATTCTAAAATCTTCTGATGGTACGACTTGTGGTCTCGATTTATCCATTCACCCATCACTTGTAGACGTCTTGCTGTGAGGGCTGCCTCATACTTTATACGGATGTCTATTGGTTGGATGTGCAGTATAGTCTCCAACGCTTTTGTTGGTGCAGTTCTAAATGCCCCGCTTATGCCTAGACAGCACATACGTTGAATTTTTGGCAAAGGTATTACGTTGCACTTCTTGTCCATTGATGTGCACCACACTACCGAGGCGTAGGTGATTATTGGTCTAATCACGCTCATGTAAAGCCAGTGAGTCATATTTGGACGTAGTCCCCATTTTAAACCTATAGCTCTTCTGCACAACGACCAACATCTGTGTGCCTTTGTAACTCTTTCTTCAAGATGATCTTTCCAGTACAGTTTCTGATCCAAGATTACTCCCAAGTATTTTACCTTTTTAGTTATAGCAATTGTCTTATTCAGGAATCGAGGCGGGGTAAAACGTGGGATCTTCGTTTTCCTTGTAAATAGACATATTTCTGTTTTGTCTGGGTTAACATTTAATCCCCTTGGTTGTGCCCAGTTATATGCTATGTTAAGTACCTCTTCAGCTCTTCTGCATAATAGATTTGGATGAAAGCCCCTTAGAAGTATTACAACGTCGTCTGCATAACAGACTGGTTTAAGTCCTTCATTGGTGAGGGCTTTTATGAGACTGTGTATCGTCGTAACCCATAGAAGAGGCGATAAAATGCCCCCTGAGGTATACCACGATTTACCTTGTCTCTAATTTTTACGTCATATGACCCACAAATAATCCACCTATTCCTTAGCATATTGTTGATCCAGTTTTTCAGCGCCCGGTCAACCTGAAACTCGTCTAAGGACTGGATAAGTGTATCGGTCTATACATTGTTAAATGCGCCCTTAATGTCTATGCAAACAGCAAGTGTATACATTTCTTTACTGAAGGACTCTTCTATGTGGTGCACTACCTCATGCAGAGCTGTTTCCACTGATCTTCCTTTAACCTAGGCGTGTTGTTTGAATTTTAGCCTGTCATCCGCTATTTTACCGTTGACCATGTCATCAAATATTCGCTCCATTGTTTTTAACAGGAAAGAAGTAAGGCTATTAGGTCAATAAGCCTTTGGGGTCGTGTAACTCGCCTTGCCAGGCTTTGGTATGAAGACCACCCTTGATTCCTGCCAGTTTTTTGGGGTATACGAATGGGTTAGGTATGCAGTGAACACTCCAGCCAGATGATTTGATACCAGATCCACCTCATTCTGCAGAAGTGCTGGAAATATTCCATCCGGTCCCGCAGCCTTAAAGGGAGAGAAACTTTTTATCGCTTCTTTAACCATACCATCTGTTATATCCGTAATAGGTACTTGATGCAATACATTTTCATTCTGTAACTGTTCCTCTGTTGGTCCAGCATTACCAGTCGGAAAATGAGTTTTCATCAAGAGCCTTACGGTATCCTCTATAGTTTCCATCCTTTTACCCGTTTCATCCACCAGTGTTTCGGTTTGGACATGAGTTTTTGAGAGGAACTTTTTCATTTTAGACATGCTGTTAACGCTGTCTACCTGTTCACAGAAAAGCCTCCAGGAGTTACGTTTCGCCGATCTAACGATTTTATTGTATTCTTTGAGTCTTCTGTGGTAGTCGTCACAATATACTGATTGTTTTTTACGTCGAGCTCTATTGTAAAGTCTGCGGACATCTTTGCCAATCGAGCGAATTTGTCCTGTCATCCAGGGTTTCTCAAAGGCAGATTTCCTTTCTCGAAGTGGGCAACTATCTTCGAATGATTTTACAAGAGCCTCGGTAATCTTCTTAACATTGATATCAATGTCTTCTGCACATAGATAATCGCGTGTAGGCTGCCCCAATCGATTTCTAAGTAGATTTCCGAATTTAGTCCAGTCGGTCTTAGCCTTATTACGGAAACTTATGGGGTTTGGCGGTGGCCGTGCAATTTTAAATCTTATATAACAGTGGTCTGAATAGGAGTGTTCATCAGAAACCCTCCACTCATGAATCTCATCAATAAGATTTTCTGAACATATCGTTATATCTAATACTTCTTCCCTAATTTTGTTAACAAAGGTTGCAGTGTTTCCTATGTTAAGAGTTATGAGGTCATTTGTATTCAAAAATTCGATAAGGGCGTGTCCCCTTTTATTGATGTTAGTACTACCCCAATCGATATGATGGGAGTTGGCGTCACATCCAGCTAATAACTCATTACTTGTGTGTTTGGATTCCCTCACCAGACGTTGTAATTCCGACGTAGGTGGCAATGTCGGCGCCTCGAATGGCAGATATATTGACACCAGGTACATATTTCCATTACCTTGCCTCAGCACCGTTGCGTCCGATGTTGACAACTCTGGAGAGAAAATAAAACATAAGTTTTTATGGCACAGAATACAAGTCCTTGGACGAGTACCTGTGTTAGCGTAGAAAAGGTTATAGTTCACATGGTTTAATCCAGTAACCTTGTTGCTAGTTGTCCATGGTTCCTGGATCAAAGCAATATGAACCCTGGCTTTATTTATGATGTCCATCAGAGCGTTGGATGCTGTCCCGCTCCGGTGGAGGTTTATCTGGATGACCTCAATCATTGTCCTTCCAGTAAAAGTTTCTTTTGGGAGTCTATCCTATCTGGTGGCATCCCCTCATTATTTGGTAGTGGGTCATTCTCCTGCTTTCGTTCACTACCTATTACACCATCTTCCAGTCGACAATTTTGGGAGGCGGTGTTATTTTTTGTCGCTCCCTCATTGGTTTGAATCGTTTTGTGGCTCTTTTTATTTTGATCACCACCTTTGCTGCATTATGGTAACATAACGAAAACAAGTCGCATCCACTCAGAATAAATAATATAAAATATATCAAAAAGTTAAATAAATAAAGAATTTTTTAATGATTTGCTAACGACCAACCTTACAGCAAACTAAGCCAGAAAAATGATACACAGTAAAAAAACGCGTGAGCTAAAAATTCAGAATTTGTTAGCTGCTGATTTATTATATATGAAAGTATTATGAGGAAGCTACAATTAACCACTCAGAATATTAACAAATTGTTCATACTTAAATTGAAGGTGGTGAAAAAAGTTTAAATATGGACCTATCAAACATACTTTGAAGTATTTTTGATAGATACAAATTTACACAATTATAGCACCAACAATTTTTTATGTCTGGCTGATATACTCAGTGTGAATATTGATTGCAGTTTTCAGAAATATTCGAAAAAGTGACCTTTAAATTGGAAAATTTTGAAAAATATTAATGACTTTTGATAGCATTTGGTTCGATTTTTATTATTTTATGCTCGATTTGAGAAAAAATCAAGCACAGGCAATTTTATTATAGGAAAATCTAATTTTTGCTCCTAATTAGACAGTCGCCGAAACAAAATGTTTTGGCAATATACTTAAAACAGGCTAAATTTTACATAAGCGTTGAACAATATAAACTTTTTTAAATCCACTCTAATATACATACGTTTGTATACAAATATATCAAAACAAAATTATTAGACATTAGGTTGGCTCAAAATCCTAAAGACATTCGATAAAAATGCTGATAATTAACATTGTTTGTTTCGTATTATTTTTAATAATCAAAAAATCATATAATAAATCACAGGAAGAATGAGGTAAAAACTCATATTTCTCACATAACACCAAAACAAGCAATCTTAATAATCAGTATTTTTACTGAATTCTTATTTGATGTATAACCACCCTAATGTCTGTTTGCATACATTGAAGTTAGAATCCCGTTACAAAATCTTTAACAAAATTTTTTTAATAGTTTGGCACTTCCATGACTCAGCAAAACTATGTATGTGTGCAAGTACATACCTACATGCATACAAATGGCTGCATGCACATACATACGAACATATGCCATACACAGTATTCCTGAATCAAAGAAGTCATTAACGACGAAAGACACGTGTACATACGTACATACTGTTTTCAAGACTACAATACATAATATAATAATAAAGAATATAATACAAATATTTCATTTTTACTTACCTTGAAAAATGTTCCAAAAACATTTCCCCTGTAACTCCTTCAGAAGAGCTGAAAATGTGTTGCACTCTATTAACTTATTTTGTCATCCACGTAATTTATTTTATTCCTTTAATTTTACTTGAATGCACAAGAGCCTTCGTGCTCATCGCAGCGCAGCCGTAACGTTACCCACTGGAGCAGTTATTATCTTAAAAAAAATGCTGTCGTATTTAATACAAATAATGTTAAGGCTGGGCGTATAATTATGTTATGTCAGACATCAGGTGGAAATACCATAATTATGCGATTAGATTCAGTTATAGTGTAGCAAAATAAAAATATATAGTGTTTTTATTAGGTATACAAATATTTGAATTTCTAAGTTAAATTTTTTTATTTATCATGGTATTTTATTATTTCTGACTAGCAAGAAGGCTGAAAATATCTTTTCATGGACAGCTTCATGATAGCTGGTTCTCTTTTGTTTTTCGTACTGAGGAAGAAAAATGTTAGAAAATTCGTAGTGAGAATGCACTGTTTATAGATTACCCTATTGTTTGTTAAACATTGCAAACAAGTTTTTTCCGCGAATTCTTATAGAATAATGGGAGCGAGAGTGAATAACTGTATTTAGGACAAAATTGTGGTTTCTAATGCAGATCCAGTACACATCAAGGATTTATTTCACATGTTTTGAACTAAAGCCGGGGTTATATATTATGCTTGTTACGATTACAGTCATACATTTTAAACAGTGTATTTTTACATTACGTTCTTTATAAGCAACGCGCAAATACATTTAATTAAAAAGTGGCCCAAATTTCCAAATGTTTGCGTAACTTATAGATATTTTTAATTTGTCTGTTCTTAAATTGAAAAATACTTCAGCATATTTATTACATCATAAAATATATATTTTTCAGTAAAATACAACCATCTAACACGCGTTGTTTAATCGGCTACATTGAACGCAACTAACGCCTCTAAGGTACACATTGCGTTTAGACTAAAAATCTTGTTATGAGATTCCACCTTATTGGGAAAAGCTTTCTCGATAAATGGCAACTCTCTTTCAATATCGCTTAGAAATTTCTAAATAGTGACTTGTTGCGATTGTTTTATATATGGTACTCGATATTCGAATCAGATATTTTTGCACCTATATTTAATAAATTTTATATTAAACTACATATTTAAGTTATCAATTATTAGAAATCGTGGTATATTTGGCAGACATATTGTTGTGGAGTCATGGAAATATTTTATGAAGCCAAATCAATTTTCCACACTGGCATTTCTAACCTGTATCAAAGTAATTTAACAGTGACTTCATTACAATATTAGCTGCTGTTATTGATTATTTCATAAGTGTCTGAGATCTTTTAGTTTGGTGTAATAGGCTAAAATTATTTATAATTATTAAGTTTCATCAAGAGTAACCGTTGCTTTCAAGTCAGGTAGTTCCTTTTTTATGTCGTCTCTAAGCAAACGGAATATTTCATGTACATCCATGCATATATACATCCATGCAAATGCTTATGTATGAATGTGTTGTGCTTCTCTCGATTGTCATGCTTTTGAACTTTATTCTAGTTCAGTTTGCTTAATTTGAAGTAAATAGTTTACTCAAATTTTACCACTGAAAAGCGTGAATTATAAATTTTGGTACAACATTTCAATCAGAGTATTTCAAGTATATGAGTACACTGTTTAAGTTAAATTTAACTAAAACAAGTAAGAAAGTTTCAGTCGGGTAAACCGACTAAGGTATCCTCTCACTTTGTGAGTAATGTAATATATAACATTACACTAATAAATCTGTCAATTTGTGTGGGAGGTACCGGAAGGGGTTTCCCCAAATACACCTATTTTTCGGTAAACAGCAGATTCTTAAATACATTGCATTGTGCCGAACTATAAGCGTTTATGTGCACTGGTATATAAAGGTACGAGCTATGTAATTTTGGTATGATTTGGTCATTTTGTGTGGGAGGTACAAAAAGGGGCGGGGTGATAACGCCCACTTTTTACAGGACTATAGGCACTATAACAGCATTACACTGTACAAAGTTTCAAGTATTTGTATGCACTGGTATTAAAGTTACAAGCCGTTTACTTTTGGTACGAAACGGTCAATTTGTGTGGGAGGTACCAAAAGGGGCTGTACAATAACGCCCATTATAACCGGACTATAGGCGCTAAAAAAACATTATACTGTAGAAAATTTCAAGCATTTTTATGCACTTGTATTAAAGTTATAAGCAGTTAAATTTTGATGCAAAATGGTCCATTTGTGTGGGAGGTACCAAAAGGGGCATGCCAACTTCATATTATGTGTAGAATTTCAGAAGATTCGAATAAGTAGTATAGAAGTTATTAAAGAATCAATATTTCACTAAATTGTAACCCTTTGTGTACCAGAAGCAGTAGACCAATATGGCCCATCTTCGAACTCATCCGGAGATAGATAAAAATATTACCGCATACTAAATTTTAAGTCAATCGGTTACTCCTTTCGAGAGTTATCGTGCGCACCAGCCAGCAGACAGACAGACCGACAGACGGACGGACATTGCTCATTCGACTTAAAATTACCCAAAACGAATATCCGCCGAACATACTTGGGGTCTTAGGTCACTCCTTCGATGTGTTACACTTTTTTCCGTAGCAAATGATATATACCCTCGTATCACTAAAGTGAGGGTATAAAAACGTTTAGTTCAACATAATTTCCAGCAAATTTGTTGAACTAAATCTGAGTAAAATTTTCCATGTGTTAGTAAAGATTTTGTTTATTTGAACTACATTGTAAGAAGGATATCATTTTCATGAGTATGGACAATAAAATGAGGTGAAATTTATTTAAGTTTAAAAATTTCAGTAAAGAAATATAAAAAATATTTTTAGGTGGTTGAATTTGCCTTAAGTATGCGATAAGCTGACTGTGAGGAAATTTTAAAACTAGGCTTTATGATGTATTTTATTGTGTTTATATAAATATAGTCTTGAAATAAGTTAATTTATATTTAATTTTTATAATAGTTAAAATTTCTCAAAACAAATACTGTAATGTCTTTAACACAAGTTATTTATGAACTACTATGAAGGAAATAATATAAATGACAAAAAATTAAATTCTATGTACAATATATGTGAACTAAAAAAAATACAACTAAGTTCATTTAAACTACATCTAAAGAAGAAATGAACCTAACTTGAAGAAAAGACATGAACTCCTTTTTATTATTTCTATATATTTTTAGTTAATGTGTCCTAAAAAGACATTTTTCCACATAAAATAATTTTTATTAGTTTCCGTCCTAACTATGTGCAAATTTCTTCTAAGTTTAAGTGTGCACTTACTCATATGTACGATGTTTTTACTTATTGTGAAGAAGTTGTATTTTAGGAAAATCACTTCCTACTTCCAAGTATATGAACTATTCATACCGAACTTCTTATTAGTTAAATTTACTTATATTTAGTAAATTGTATTGCTGCTTAGGGAAGATTTACTATAACTAAGTAAAAAAAATTTAACTAAATTGGAGTACAAAATGTACTTGTCCTTAGGAATACCATTTTTCTGAGTGTAAAAATAATCTACGTTTTAGAGCTAACTATGGGTTATAGCTGTCAATTTCTAACAATTTAACTTTCGTTAGCTATAACGCTTGGTTATTTTGTTTTGTGTTAATGGGGATTAGACGAAAAATACAGTGTTACACTGATAAAAAATACGTTATGTTTTGCTGCAAATGTTGCAGTGCCAAACTAATTTTAAAAGCGACAAATCTAAAGAAGGATATGAGGTAAGTAAAATTTTGGTCATTTTAAGTCATTTGAGCAATGTCCATCCGTTCGTACGTTTTTCTAGCTGGTACGCACGATAGCTCTCGAAAAGAATAACCCATTGACTTCAAATTTGGTATGCGGTATTATTTTTTCAGGTTATGTTCGCAAATGGGCCATCTTGGTCCACTCCTTTTAATACCTCCCCCACAAAGGGTTAACTTTTAGTGAAATATTGATTCTTTAATAACATCTACATTACATATTCGAATATTCTAAAATAAAAGAAAAAAATGGCATAGTACTAGTTTATTGGTAGCTATCACCTCGGGAAAAATAGACGATGTTGCCACGCCCCTTTTGGTACCTACCCCACAAATGGACAATTTGCTCCAAAAGTTAACGGCTTATAACTTTAATAACAGTTATTACAAATACCTGCAGTTTTGTACTGTCTAATCCTTTTATAGTACCTACAGTCCATTGAAAAATGGGCGTTATTGTCACGTCAGTTTTGGTACCTCCCACACAAACGTACCTTTTTGTACCAAAAGTTTAAAGCTTATCTCGTGAATACCAATTCATATAAATACTCAAAATGTTAGCATAGTGTACAGTTTTTTTCACCTATTTTATCTTTAAAATTATTAAAAATAAAAAAACAACAACTCTTTTTATATTTTAAAAAACAATAAAAATTTGTTTCTAAGAAAGTATGGTAAAAAATAAATGATATGAATGAAATAGTCCAAAAACATCAAATTACTTCACTCGTATATTTTGATTTAATCAGGCGATTATTGGCACTTAAGCGCAGCAAATAAAAAAAGATTTCTGCATTTGCAGAATGCTAAAATATTAAAAACAGAAAATGCATGCGTAGCTAACGATATTGAAGACGCAGGACTATATTTGGTATTAAATAAGTAAGTATAAAGAGGCAAGTACCAAATTTTACGTCGGTATTGTACGACATCTAATACGAAGAAAGAGGCTTCCATTTTTCTTTTATACATTTTATTAATACATATATTATATATACGTATATGTGTTCATTTTACTCCTCTGGGGAGAATAGGGCCGCATATACATATGTTTCTATATTTATAAAAGAGAGTGTGTGTTGTGTGTGTGTTTGTTTGTATATTTTTTTGTTCCGTATAGACGTCTAAACGGCTCGACCGATCTTCTTGAAATTTTCACGGAATGTACATGTGTAGGGGAAGCTGAAAATATGGTACTTGAATTTTCGATATTCAAGTGGGCGTGGACCCGCCTTTATGGGTCAAATTATGATATTGAGAAAATTTTTTTGCTAGAGTGCTGAAATTTTTTGTGTATGCTTTTAGTGGCAGATTATGTGAATTTTCCAAAAATGGGCGGACTCGGACCAAAGGGCGTGGCCACGCCCATATACGCAAAATTTTGAATTTGATATGTTACAATTTGTTACAGAGAGTGCTGAAATTTTGCCTATATGTATCTGGCAGCAGTCTGCGTAATTGGTCCAAAAATGGGCTGTATCGGACCAATGGGCTTGGCCCCGCCCATGTAAGCCAAATTTTGAAATTGAGATTAGTAGCACAATTTATTACCGAGAGTGTTGTAATTTTGTGTATATGTATCAGGTGAAAGTCTACGTGATTGGTCCAAAAATGGGCGGGATCAGACCAATGGGCGAGGCGCCGCCCATATAACCCAAATTGAAATATTTCACACAATTTATTAGCAAGAGCTCTGTAATTTTGTGTTTATGTTTCTGGTGGTATTCCACGTTATTGGTCCACAAATTTTGAAAATGACATATATCTTTTGAAATTGAGATATCTTGCACAATTTATTAGCGAGCGTGCTGTAATTTTGCGATGTACGAGGTATGTTCAAAAAATCTTGTATTTTTTCAAAAAGTATTTATTTATTCATGAATATCTATTTTGTCTCCTTCAAAGTAATTCCCCTCGGATATAATACACTTTTGCTAACGTTTTTTCTAATCCTCGAAGCACTTCAAATAATCATTTTATGTGATCTTGTTCAGCTCCTCCTTCGATGCTCTCTTTATCTCCTCAAACGTGGCGTAGCGTCGTCCTTACATGGGCCTTTCAGTTTTGGGAACAAAAAATAGTCACAGGGGGCTAGGTCAGGGGAATACGGTGGGTACCGCACCATTACTGTGTTGTTTTTGGCCAAATATTCTCGCACAAGGAACGATGTGTGTGCAGGGGCGTTATCAAGGTGCAAAAGCCAGTTTTTGTTCTTCCACATATCCGGGCGTTTTTGCGGATTGCTTCGCGCAATTTGCGCATAACTTGCAGGTAATATTCTTTATTGGCCGTACTACCCTGTGGCAAGGACTCATAATGCACCACGTTCCTGCAATCAAAGAAAACTGTGAGCAAAACCTTTACGTTCGACCGAACTTGGCGCGCTTGACGCTGTTCGTCCTTCGCATCTTCTCGGCCCTCTAAGAACATTTTGTACCACCGATAAACGTTGCAATGGTCCAAGGTACCTTCGCCATATGCCACAGTCAACATTCGGAATACGTCTGCGCACTTTATTTTGTTCTTCACACAAAATTTGATGCAGATTCTTTGATCCATTTTCTGAAATAGATAAAAATCGAGGACAAGTTAAAAAACATCCAAGCACAACAGCTTTCAAAAATTAACTAAACATTCAAGTACCAACATAGCGCTACAAAAATATCAAAAATCAAATACACGTAGCCCGCGGAAATTCGCGATATTTGAACATACGTGATTGGTCCAAAAATGGGCGGTATCGGACCAATGGGTGTGGCCCCGCCCATATAAGCCAAATTTAGAAATTGAGATATCTTGCACAATTTATTAGCGAGAGTGCTGTAATTTTTTGCATCTGTATCTGGTAGTAGTCTAAGTGATTGGCATAATAATAGGAGGGATCGGACAAATGGGCGTGGCCCATATAAGCCAAATTTTTAAATTGAGATATCTTACGCGATTTGTTAGCGAGAGTGCTGAAATTTTGGGTATATGTATCTGATGGTTGACTACGTGACTGGTCCAAAAATGAGCGGGATCGGACCAATGGGCGTAGCCCCGCCTAAATGGACTACATTTTTAAATTGAGATATCTTGCACAATTTGTTAGCGAGAGTGTTGTAATTCTGTGTATATGTATCTGGTGGCAGTCTACGTGATTGGTCCAAAAATGGGCGAATCAGACTAATGGGCGTGGCCCCGCCAATATAAGCCATATTTTGAAATTTAAATATCTTGCACAATTTGTTAGCGTGAGTGCTGGTATTTTATGTATTTGTATATGGTGGCAGTGTTCGTGATTGGTTCAAAATGGACGGGATCTCAAATCTAAATCTTGGGCAACGAAGTAGACCGTGGCCAGCTAGTATAATATATTTCAAGAAAAATGCGGTATCAACGAAAATTTTTAGAACAATTAAACGATAAATGCGCCTTTAATAATTTTATAAAAAATTTTCTTGATAAATGGATCTTTTTAAATCTTGCAATTTTAAGAAATTTGGAAGTAAAATTCAGTTATAACGAAATTTTCTACAAAAATACTATTTACCATTTTTTTTAGACAAACATACATTTTTTAAGGAATGTAGATATTTGTTAAAAATAAATTTACATTAAATTTTCAGGATTTTTTTTAGACAAATATACATTTTTTAAGGAATGTAAATATTTGTTAAAAATACATTTACATTAAATTTTTAGGAATAATATTATTTTTTATTTTATATATTATTTTAATTTCTGTAAAAAAATAAAATTAAAAAAAATCCGATTTCAACGAAGTTTTTTAGAGCAATTCAGTGAAAAATGCACCTTTAAATTGTTTTCTGAAATGTTTAATTTTCTTAAAACATTTCAGTTATACTATATTTGCTACAAAATATTCTGGATAAACGGACTTTTTTAACCATTTTCAATACCTGGGTATTAAGAAAATTTAAAAAAAATAGATTTCGAAATGTTATTTTACAATTTTTTTAGAAAAATTAAAATTGTGAAGAAAAATTCTATGTGATTCTAACTAGGATACTCTCCCGGCTTCAAGACCATGTCCTTTCTATATTATTATAGAAACAAGTATTTTATACATGGCGGTGTATAAATATGTATTAAAAATTGGCAGCACACATACTGGATCATGATTTCTGAGCCGTGACACTCGTTATCAACAGTACTGCTGCAGTTGTATGGGAGATACGGAGCTCTATACGGTTGATTTCTACACACAAACGAATGAGAAATCTTTGTGAAACCACACTTCTCCAAAATCTTCCAAAAACAACTGTTAACCAAAGTTAATACAAAACACCAGCCATGTCCAATGGGAAGCAAATTCATCAACTGGATAACACTATGCAGAAAAGCTTTTAAGGTCTTGAAGCCAGGAGAGTATCCTAGTTAGAATCAAAAAGATTTGCAGACCGAATAAAAGCAAGCAATCAGCATAACAATTGCATGGCTCGGCAAAACATGGTGAGTCTTCTGACTCACCAGAACTACACAACAAGCTTTTCTGCATAGTGTGGTAATTTTCCAGTTGATGGAGCAAAATTTGCTTCTCATCTGCAATGTTGAAGGTCGCTAGTAAGTCCATTGTCTTTTTATTTAAATGACCAATCAGCCAAACGAAAACTAATAAAAAATTTACATTTTCGTAAAAGAATTGAATTTTTGCGAAATTTTCAAGAAAAATGCTATTTCAACAAAATGATGTAGAAAAATTCAATTTCAACAAAATTTAACAAAAAACGCAATTTTCATGAAATTTTAAGGAAAGATGCAAGTTTTTGTTGAACACCTATTTGCCAAAAATTGTTTTTGAGAAATATCCATTAAAATTTTGTTTCAATCAAAATTTGAAAGAAAAATAAAATTTCAACGAAGGTTTCTAGAAGAAATGAGCTTTTTGAGAAATTTTTAAAAAAATGTAACGTCGACGAAAACTACAAAAAATTTAAAATGTTTTTGTTTGCGCGAAAAAAAACCCGTAAAAAATGGAAAAAATAGCCAAATAATAGTTTGTTGCATATTTTGAAACAATTGAAACCGAAATCTGCTGGCGCAAATGGACTTGGATTTGTCATATCTTGAGAAGACCTTCATACGAAGTTGCAAGACATGCACTGGACTGGAACTCACAGGGGAATTGAAAGCCTGGCAGGCCCCGAAATACATGGATACGAATGATGAAGAATGAATGTAAATCTCGTAAAATGACTTGGAACCACTATTTTGTAAATGTAAATTTTATTTACAATATATATACCCCCACTATTGTGAACAAGGGTATATATCGTCCCCTCAATATGTATAATATAACCTATGTGCTCATAGGCTATTGTTTTGTATGCATATTGAGAATCTCCACCACTGGCAATTTGTATGTACCACATAGGCTGTTGTAATCTCAATACAAATAATAAGTGTATTATCTACGATTGACGAAAATAGCCTATGCAATGTTTAAGTTGTTTTACAGGTGGATCAATGCGAGAGAAATAACGTTAGCAGTTGAGATTTCAATTTGAAGAGGAGGTTTTTCGTAAAAGCAAATCATTTGACAAGTCCAAGTGAGCATCTGCTATCAAATAATATAAGTATAGTTGAAAAAATCAACAGTTTCCTATGTGTTGAAATTGCTCTAGAGATTGGTGACTGAACGAGAATAGCTGTGGAAAGAGGATGGTGCAGAATCGTCGGAAGAGTATGTCCCCAGTTCGGACGAATAGGTAGGCAGGCGCCTTAGCAGATAAATTAGAAACTTCGATGATAAAGCGAGCAGACAGAATGGTAAATCGCAGTGCGGTGATACTGATATCAAAAACAATGATGAAAATAATGAGAAGATGCTTACACAAAGGAGAATGGTGAGTACAGATAAGGTCTTGTGTGGAATATTGTTTCGGACTGGCCACGTCTAACTCTGAATTTTTGAAATGGTGTAAAAGCCGAAACCAAGGAAAGAGGTATATCCAAATCGTGGGAAAGGTGCAGCCACAAATGGAAGGAAATTAATATTATTGAAATTAAATGATATATTGCAAGCAGCTTATGTTCCTAGGCAATTGCGTGAAAATTGAGAAGTGAAAGAGGACATTGACAACTGGAGGGCGAACACGTTCAAATAAGCTCTGAAAGTAAAACAGTTCTACAAGAAGTCCTTTTAATTATTTGAAATATGTTAGACGGTGCCAGTAGAGATGCTTATTTTTTTGTGTGTGATGAAAATCAGGGTCAAAGAGAATCGGACGAAATAGGGACCCATAACGGGTGTTATAGTGTATTAAAACTGTAAGGAACGGAACAGAAATTTGTGGCTTATATGACAAATACTTTGAATTTAAATTCGATATCAACTTAGTATCTACACAAATGGACGCACAGCACACTCGATGAACTCAGCGATAGAACGTGCGAAGAAAAATATTTGATGCCAGCAAGACGGAAAAAACCCACCGCTGTAAATAGGATTCGATTGTTGATGTGGTTGATCTTAACATTCTGTTTTTGAAGTTAGTACATAGATTGAAGAAAAATGTCTCAATGACTCTGTGAATTCGCTTTAAGTTAATCTCCACTAAGTATCGAACGGTCGATCGAAATAATTATTACACAAGGAGAAATGGGACGGGGACTTGAAAGTCACTGATATTGAATGAATGCAAAAGAAAAAATATGTGATACATTTTACGCCGACTCGTAAATATAATAAAGAACTGTTAATTTATAATACAAAGCTGAATGATTTCAAGGATTTGTACAAGAAGTTAGTTATCCATTAGTTGTTGTTTTTATTCGCCTTGTATAATGGATTCAAATTGTAATTGACAAATCGAAATTGAGAAAATTCAAATTGTAATTGAGAAATCAAAATTGAATTTGAGAAAATCGCAATTGTAATTGAGAAATCGATGTTGAAGTTGAGAAAATTCAAATTGTAATTTAGAAACCCCAAATATAAATTGAGAAAAGACAAGTTGGAATTGAGAAAATCCTAATTCAAATTGAGAATATACAAATTTTAGTTGAGAAAAGACAATTTGAAATTGAGAAAATACAAATTGAAATTGAGAAGTTAAAAATAAGAAGTCAGAATATAAAAAAAGTTAAACAGGCTTAATGTTCGGCAGGGCCGACACTCATTGGATTGCGTCCCAAAGTAATGGTACGAGTAGGGTTAATTTGGAGGCGACCTTTGAATACATGAATCTATTATCAGAGATGATTCTGGATGCAGCTCAACAACATACAAAAACTTTAAGCCAACTCCTTTGACATTTGTGGCTTCTATGGGGTAAGGATTTTAAATCCGAAGGAAACTTTGTATGGGGGCTATACCAAAAGATGGGCCTATGACAAATTTTATCCGTACAAAGGAGTACGGATGCAGTCTCACTTCAAATAGCAGCTTTTGGCCAAATTCGTTGCAATGTATGGCAAGAAGTAAATTCTAATGGGACCGTTATATTCTTAAAAAGGAATTCGAGTCCAAGTCCTCTTTCGCGTTTCAAATTTTTGGTTTGTACAAAATATACAAACACTCACTATTAAATATAATATTAAAAATTAAATCAAAAGTTCATCACAATGTCATTGAAAATTTATTTGACAATATACTATACCACACTAAAACATATCGAGCCCTAACAGCCAAAAAAATTAAGCAACAAAAAGTAAATTTTTCAGGAGAAGGTTTTTATACCCTCACTTTAGTGTGACGAGGGTATATATCATTTGCTACGAAAAAAAGTGTAACACATCGAAGGAGTGATCTAAGACCCTAAGTATGTTCGGCGGATATTCGTTTTGGGTCATTTTAAGTCGAATGAGCAATGTCCGTCCGTCTGTCTGTCTGTCTGTCTGTCTGTCTGTGTGTCTGCTGGCTGGTGCGCACGATAACTCTCGAAAGGAGTAACCGATTGACTTCAAATTTGGTACGTGGTAATATTTTTTGCTATCTCCGGCTAAGTTCGAAGATGGGCCATATTGGTCCACTCCTTCTAGTACCTCCCCCACAAAGTGTTAAAATGTTGTGAAATATTGAATCTTTAATAACTGCTATACTACTTATTCGAATCTTCTGAAATTCCACACATAGCATTAGTTTATTAGTCGCTATCAACTCGAGAAAAATGGGCCATGTTGCTACGCCCCTTTTGGTACCTCCCACACAAATGCACCATTTTGGACCAAAAGTTAACAGCTTATAACATTAATACCAGTGCATAAAAATACTTGAAATTTTGTACAGTGTAATGCTTTCATAGTGCCTACAGTCCAGTGAAAAATGGGTGTCATATTCACGCCCCTTTTGGTACCTCTTACACAAAGGTACCATTTTGCACCAAAAGATAACAGCTTATAACATTAATACCAGTGTATAAAAGCACTTTAAATTTTGGACAGTGTAATGCTTTTATAGTGTCATTTGCAGTGTGAAAAATGGGCGCTATTGCCACGCCCCTTTTTGTACCTCCCACACAAAGGTACCATTTTGCACAAAAAGTTAAGAGCTCACAGCATGAGTACCAATGCACGAAAATGCAACAATATTTTGCACAGTGTAACGCTTTTGAAGTCCCTATAGCCCTGTAAAAAATGGCCGTTATCACCACGCCCCTTTTTGTACCTCCCACACAAAATGGCCAAATCATACCAAATTTAATATCTCATAACGTTAATATACCAGTGCAAAAAACGCTTATAATTCGGCGCAGTGCAATGTATTTAAAGAATCTACTATTCAAATTCGTTGCAATGTATGGCAAGAAGTAAATTCTAATGGGACCGTTATATTCTTAAAAAGGAATTCGAGTCCAAGTCCTCTTTCGCGTTTCAAATTTTTGGTTTGTACAAAATATACAAACACTCACTATTAAATATAATATTAAAAATTAAATCAAAACTTCATCACAATGTCATTGAAAAATTATTTGACAATATACTATACCACACTAAAACATATCGAGCCCCAACAGCCAAAAAAATTAAGCAACAAAAAGTAAATTTTTCAGGAGAAGGTTTTTATACCCTCACTTTAGTGTGACGAGGGTATATATCATTTGCTACGAAAAAAAGTGTAACACATCGAAGAAGTGATCTAAGACCCTAAGTATGTTCGGCGGATATTCGTTTTGGGTCATTTTAAGTCGAATGAGCAATGTCCGTCCGTCTGTCTGTCTATCTGTCTGTCTGTCTGTGTGTCTGCTGGCTGGTGCGCACGATAACTCTCGAAAGGAGTAACCGATTGACTTCAAATTTGGTACGTGGTAATATTTTTTTCTATCTCCGGCTAAGTTCGAAGATGGGCCATATTGGTCCACTCCTTCTAGTACCTCCCCCACAAAGTGTTAAAATGTTGTGAAATATTGAATCTTTAATAACTGCTATACTACTTATTCGAATCTTCTGAAATTCCACACATAGCATTAGTTTATTAGTCGCTATCAACTCGAGAAAAATGGGCCATGTTTCTACGCCCCTTTTGGTACCTCCCACACAAATGCACCATTTTGGACCAAAAGTTAACAGCTTATAACATTAATACCAGTGCATAAAAATACTTGAAATTTTGTACAGTGTAATGCTTTCATAGTGCCTACAGTCCAGTGAAAAATGGGTGTCATATACACGCCCCTTTTGGTACCTCTTACACAAAGGTACCATTTTGCACCAAAAGATAACAGCTTATAACATTAATACCAGTGTATAAAAGCACTTTAAATTTTGGACAGTGTAATGCTTTTATAGTGTCATTTGCACTGTGAAAAATGGGCGCTATTGCCACGCCCCTTTTTGTACCTCCCACACAAAGGTACCATTTTGCACAAAAAGTTAAGAGCTCACAGCATGAGTACCAATGCACGAAAATGCAACAATATTTTGCACAGTGTAACGCTTTTGAAGTCCCTATAGCCCTGTAAAAAATGGCCGTTATCACCACGCCCCTTTTTGTACCTCCCACACAAAATGGCCAAATCATACCAAATTTAATATCTCATAACGTTAATATACCAGTGCAAAAAACGCTTATAATTCGGCGCAGTGCAATGTATTTAAAGAATCTACTATTCAGAGAAAAATAGGTGTATTTGTTAAAAACATTCTGGTACCTCCCATACAAATTGACAGAATAATTCGTTTAATATTCCATATTACATTACTCACAAAGTGAGGGTATACCTTAGTCGGTTTACCCGACTGAAACTTTCTTACTTGTTTTAGTTTTCTCTATACTCAGTGCAAGTATTAACATGAACTTTTCAAGTTAAGCTTTTTTTGGAGTAATTAATTAGTATTAATCGTTGCATTAGTCTTTTTTAACAAAAAAGTAAGATTTTTATTACTTAAGTTTTTTTCGCTGCCATAGTAGCAAGCTGAAGCGATGTATTTCTGTCGGTTAAATTAAACACAATTGCATAGAAATATACACTAGCATATTTTTTTATTAATTTTGTCACTCCGTTTTTAACACCACTAAAATTGAGACCCCATAAAGGATATATATTTTTATTCGTCCTAAAATTCTAAGACTATTTAGACACCGTCCGTCCGTCCTTCCGTCTGTTGTATATAGCCCACATATATGGCATCTCCCCGATTTGACTTTTAACGTCATAGAGACCACAAATGTCAACTGATCGGGCTGAAAGTTGGTAACTGGAGTTTATTTATACCCAGTATCCTTCAAACGAGCAACGGTAGTCATAGGTCCATGTTTTTGATATAGCCCCCATATAAAGGTCCCTCTAGATTTGACTTTTTAACGCCACAAAAACCGACGAATTCAACGAATTGGGCTGAAATTTGGTATAATGAGTTTATTAGTATCCGTAACCATTAACGTGCGATCCATGGTGGAGGGTATATAAGATTCGGCATGGCCGAACTTAACGCTTTTACTTGTTTAAATTTATTTTAGAAATGTGGACGACTCAAAACAAAGAAAATACATTAGCATTAAATATAATAAAAACCAGTAAGGACAGGCTAAAGTTGGGCGTGGTCGACTATATGATACCCTACACCATTTAGCAGAATAAGTACAAAATGAATCAAATTCACGACATTGAGATATATACTCGTATTTTATATAGTATAGATATATACTCGTGTTCTATATTTGAACTACACTCTGCCAAATTTCATAAATATTAAATAAACCTTCGACAGCACTTTGATACGAGTACTCTCTTGAAACGAAAACATATATGGGGGCTCTATAAATCTCAACAGATTTTTATCAAACTTAAATATTGTTATTTCTGTATCAAGAAACTCATATCTCAATTCTATAATGACTGGATGTAAAATAAAGCTTCTACGGCACGTTGATGCCAAATCGGAAGGAAAGTACATATGGGTGCTATATCTTAATCTGCACCGATTTCTTTAAAATTTGAAAGTGTTCATTCCTGCACCAATGAACTCATTATGTCAAATTTGGTAATGATCCGATGTAAAATTTAATTTATATAGCGCTAAGATATCAAATCGGAGGTAAAAATATATGGGGCCTATATCTAAATCTGAACCGATTTTCACCAGCTTTAATAGGAATCATCCTTGGGCCGAAATTATCATTCTGCTAAATTTCATCACGATCGGACCACAAATACGACTAGAACTTTGATTACAACGATACAACTACAGACGGAAATGGTTAATTCGACTCAGGAAGTGATTCCAAGTCGATCGGTATAATAATCTATGGATCTCTTCTCCTTTTGGGTGTTACAAACAAATGCACAAACTTATGATACCCTGGACCACAGTGGGATGTAGGGTATAAAAATCGCATTAAGGAAAAAGCAGCCAAAAATGATTTGCATTTGTTTCTTATTGGACACATTACATGTGTATTGCAAATCTGGTCAACTCGATGAAATTTCCATAATCAACAAAAACATAGTTACATTTTTTCACCAGATGCCATTTTAATAAATATTAGAAAACATCCAACGTAAAAATGCAAACTTTTTTAACGCCGTTCAAATAAACTTCAGAATGAAAATTTAACTTAAGCGACACTACGCGGTCAGGAAATTTGTAAACAAAAAGTAAATGTCGTTTGAGTTACTTTTGTTTTGACTTTTTCTTCGTAACGGTACATTTGTCAGCAGCGAAATTTTTACAGGTGATGGGAATTATGCTTCCTAATCAATTTTCATCAAAAAACGAAAATCGATAAATTTGTCGGTTAAGTTTTTTAGGCGGTTAGGGCTCGATATGTCAGTTAAAAGTTATTTATTTGCAAAATGGAATTTAACGACAATTGTGGCGTATGTCGCATTGCGATGACCCGAGGACAAATTTCGAAAATTATGCCTTGTTATCATTTATTTCATTCAACATGTTTGGATCCTGTAAGTGAGGAAGGTGTATGCCTCCTATGTAGGGGCGTAATTGGTAAGTTACCTACATTGAAATAATATTAAACATAATGTCGTATTCTTCTATATTTCAGTCACTCGTGTTTTGACAGAAGCACCTACAACAAATATAATAAAGAGGACCGAAAGCGAATAGTTGAAGCCGCTTAGCGAGGCTAAGATTGGAAGGCGCTAGCAACGACTTTGGGGATCAATTATAAAACTGCACAACGCTGCATTATGGAAGGAAGAGTGGAATCGGAAAAAATTTGTGGTGGAAAACCCAAGATTTTAAATCAAGACCAAATACAGGAAATAATAAAATGGATAGAAATAAACTCTACAATAACGCTCCAAGCGATAAGACTAAAAGTTGGACAAGATTCCCAAAGGATTACAATTTGTCTTTTCTCAATTTCAATTTTCGTTTTCTCAACTACATTTTGAATTTTCTCAACTTCAATTTTGATTCCTCAATTACAATTGGGATTTTCCCAACTTCAATTTCGATTTCTCAATTACAATTTGAATTTTCTCAATTTCGATTTCTCAATTACAACATGGATTTTCTCGACTTCACTTTCGATTTCTCAATTTCATTTTCGATTTTTCAATTACAAATTGGATTTTCTCAACTTCAATTTCTCAATTACAATTTGAATATTCTCAACTTCAATTTCGAATTCTCAATTACAATTTGAATTTTCTCAATTTAAATTTCAATTTCTCAATTACAATTTGAATTTTCTCGACTTCAATGTCGATTTCTTAAATACAACATGGATTTTCTCGACTTCAATTTCGATTTCTCAATTACAATTTGGATTTTCTCAATTTCATTTTCTATTTCTTAATTACAATTTAATTTTCTAAACTTCAATTTCGATTTCTCAATTACAATTTGAATTTTCTCAACTTCAATTTCGATTTCTCAATTCCAACATGGATTTGCTCCACTTCAATTTCGATTTCTCAATTACAACATGGATTTTCTCGACTTCAATTTCCATTTCTCAATTACAATTTGGATTTTCTCAATTTCATTTTCGATTTCTCAATTACAATTTGAATTTTCCCAACTTCAATTTCGATTTCTCAATTACAATTTGAATTTTCTCAATTTCAATTTCGATTTCTCAATTACAATTTGGATTTTCTCGACTTCAATTTCGATTTCTCAATTACAATTTTGATTTTCCCAATTTCAATTTCTCAATTACAATTTGGATTTTCTCAATGTAAATTGTATTTTCTCAATTTCAAATGAAAATGGTGTAGTTCAATTACAATTTGAATTTTCTCAACTTCAATTTTGATTTCTCAATTACAATTGGGATATTCTCCACTTCATTTTCGATTTCTCAATTACAATTTGAATTTTCTCAATTTCAATTTCGATTTCTCAATTACAACATGGATTTTCTCGACTTCAATTTCGATTTCTAAATTACAATTTGGATTTTCTCAATTTCATTTTCGATTTTTCAATTACAATTTGGATTTTCTCAATTTAATTTTCGATTTCTCAATTACAATTTGAATTTTCTCAATTGCAATTTCGATTTCACGTAACCAACAACAACACAACAACCATTAGTAATAGCAACCCAACTGAAAACACCAACGCACAACAACTATCCTTCGAAGGTGACCTAAGGGCTGGCATGGTCGACCTACAAAAGACAATGCAGCAAATTGCCAACAGTTTAATGCAGCAAATGGCAATCAATACTAATGCATTAAACTTGTCACAAAGATCTTCAAGAAAAGGATAAGGAAAGGGAGACAAAAGTAATAGAAATGGAAAAAAGCATACAACGATTGGAGCAACAAGCATTGAACAAAAACATCGAAATCAATAATGTGACCGACGTGAATTTAGAGCCCTCATTCGTTGTTAAAAAAGTAGCAGCGACCGTCGGTATCCAGTTGAGTGATGCCGATATTAGCAGCACAAAAAGGAACAACAAAATTATAGTTGAGTTGTCTTTATCCAAACGAAGAGAGAGATAATGAGCAAGATTAAATGGCATAGAATTGATGCAAACACTCCCAGCGTCGTAAAGAAGGTCTTAGCAGGCCCTATATCATGCCTTGGATTGGAGACACAAGGCCTGCCAGTCCCATTACGTACTCATTTATTTTTTACACAGCGTGTCATAGGCGACCAAGGCCTTCCACACTCACTTCCCTTGTGAGGCCTTATAGAAGGACAATTCCAGAATACTTTATAGAAGACCTATTATACAAGGTCTTATGGAAAGTGTAATACGGCAGGTCTTACCTAAGCCCCGAACTAGAAGGCCTTATGGAAGATTTTAATTAAAAATACCTTATTTACCAAATCCAAATCTTTATTAATGAAATATACATGTTAAATTTCATCCTGTTCTTTGTTGTTATCAATTTTGTTTTTAACTGAATGTTCTAAATGATCTGCGAGAATTCTTCCACCAAAACAAAAAATGTTGAGTTTATAAATCGTTCCTCAAAGGTTTTACTCGGTTTTTCAAATCTGAAATTAGATATGTATATCGTTATCAGAAACGAAAAAGGGCGTATCAAAAAGAAAAATGGAAATTAAGTTTTTGCTTGTTTAGAAAAACTCACTTACCACGCGAACCACAAAAAACATAACTGACTTCAACAAAATTCTTCTAAAGACTAAAAACACAATACGGCTGCTTGACTCTTTTTGGAAACGCAATTGTTTTTTGCTTGCTGTCTTCTGTTTGGAATTGTTTTGCTCCCTCTTAGTTCTTTCGCTCTCGCGTGATTTTTCAAGTAACGGAATAAGTTGCCCAACAATTATTTTTTATTATTTGCAAAGACCTTATGAATTCCCTTCCATATGAAGGCCTTGTGTAAGGTCTTAACGCGCAAGGCGGACGAGAATGAATACACTATTTTTTGTAAGGCGAAAATAGGGATTACAGAAGGCGTTGTCAAGGAAGGCCAGCAAGTATGGGTATTGACTTTTTTATAAGGTCTTCTTGAAGGCCTCTTCCAAGTAGGCCTCCGTATTTTCGCCGCTGGGTTTTAAACGGAGACACGAACAACCCAACAAATACATACATCTATGTAGATGATGAACTCACACCAAGTAATAGGCATCTTTTATGGATGACAAAACAAAAGCTAAGGAATGCAACTGGAAGTTTGTGTGGGTACGAAATGGTAACATTTATGCAAGAAAAAGTGAGAGTGCATCCCCAATTGTAATTAATAATTCTGCTGATATCGAGTCCATTTCAGTTACAAAATAATCAATAATAATTACCAAGTCCCAAAAATTGTTCCACAAAAAAAAAAAATTAATTAATTATATCCAATCCACAAATAAAAACAAAGGGTTTGTTTTTTTAATCAATTTTTTTCGAAAAAAAATCGTATAAAAACAATATAACTGAATAGATCAACATTTTAATATTCGTTTTCTCTTAATTAACTCAATAATTTCGATGAAATCGATAAAAATATGATAAGTTTGTCCACATCATTCATTCACTTAAACATAAGATCATTACGAAAAAATTTTATACCATTCCTCGCACAAATAAATAATATTCTAAATAAAATAACGCTAATAATTCTCTGTGAAACAAACATTGTAGACGATGAAAACAGTCTATACAGAATTGATGGTTACACCGCCACTTTCCTTAACAGGAAAGGCAGGGGTGGAGGAATAGCAGTATACATAAAAGAGAGTGTTAACTTCGAGACAACAGCAATAAATTCATCTTCTTTTGAGTCCATAAAAATAAGCATAAAAAATAACAATCGCGTCGTTACCGTGTTACCCGTCTACCGTCCCCCTAACCAGAACGTCAACACATTTGTGAAAGAGTTAGACGAAGGTATCAACGAAATCAACAAAAAAGAAGATGTAATAGTCGTGTGTGATATGAATACCGATTTGAAGAAAAACAATACAACAACAACAACGTACCAAAATATGCTGTCGTCCAATGGCCTCTACTGCTTGGTGACCGAGGCGACGAGGGATGATACTCGAAACAAAACGAGCACATGCATTGACCACATATTCATTCGCAACAACATAACAACAACAAACACTCACGCAGCAGTAATAACAACAACCACTTCAGATCATTACGCACTCTTTGGCTGCATCGAAGAAGTAACCAAAACAAAACACATTGAACACGCAGGGCTCGGATTTGTGTGCTAAAAAAATAAACAATTCAAAAGTGAATAATTTTTTAAGAGATATAAATTGGAACGAAGTGATTAATCACAATAATAACAATAATTAAATTTTTAAAAAAATGGCAAAAAAAATTTTAAAAAATGGAAAAAAAAAACAGAGGTAATGAATTAAATGAAAAAATATATAAAATTTACAATAATAAATTAAATAAAAAAATAATATCGGCAAAGAATGCCCACAATATGAAACAATTTATAGCTAATAGAAATAATATTAGAGGAACATGGCAAATAATAAATGAAATTATGGGTAAAAACACAAACAGCATCGACAATATAATTAAAAGAAATTTCGGAATTGAACAAACAACTACGAGAACAATTCTCAACAAATTTTAATGAAAATGTTATCAAGATTGTACACAACTGTAGTGTAAAAACAATGAAGAACGCAAATACCACCATACCAAATTCTATTTATGTAAATTAATCTGAAATATATAGCATTTTAACAAGCCTCAACATTAGAAAAAGTGCTGTAACAGATGGAATTAGGGCCATTGACCTCAGAAACAATGCCTCCTGTGTTACACCAGTAATCACAAGACTTGTTAACTCCAGTTTAACTGAAGCATCAATACCTGAAAAGCTTAAAGAGTCAATAATTCGACCAATTTTTAAAAGTGGCAATAAAGCAGATTTTAATAATTATAGACCTATATCAATCCTACCCGTCTTAGAGAAAGTCTTAGAAGAAGTAGTGGCCAAAAGACTGAACAGCTTCTTTACCAAATATAATATCATTGACAAAAATCAATTCGGATATCAAAAAGGTAAAAATATTAACAAACTTCTCGGCTTATTCTCCAATTTCGTTAACCAAAATCTTAGCAACATCGTACAATGCCTGGCTTTATTCTCCACGTTAGAAAGGAACGGAATACGAGGTGTATGTCTCGAATGGTTTTGAAATTACCTCATGCTCCGAACATATCGTGTGAAAAATGGCGAGGAACTAAGCGGCCCAAAAGAAATAATATACGGAGTCCCACAAGGATCTAAACTGGGTCCCATCCTATATATCCTTTATGCAAATGATATGCTGAGACAACTAAAAGAAAGTACACCATTTGCATATGCGGACGATACTGCAATATTGCAACGGAAGTTTAACACAATATCTAGATGGTGCCATGACAAAGGTCTAATAATAAATTCATCTAAAACTAAAATTATGTACTTCAGACCTAGACACATAACTTAATCGAACATTCCCGTAATTTTCCACGAAACGGACTGCCTTCATACAAACAAAGACCATACACAATATGACCCCTGTTCTACCTCAATTGAACTCGTAGATACATACAAATATCTTGGAGTTCATCTGGATTCAAATTTTCTATCGCACATCGATAACCTTCAAAAAAAACTACGTAAAACATTGTTTTCATTATACCACCTAAGCAGATGTGCTCCGTATAAGGTGTTAAAGCAGGCGTATTTTTCTCTAGCTGAATCGTATCTCGGACACGGCATAACTGCTTGGGGGAAGGCATCTTACTGCAGAACTCTGCAACAAACACAAAACCGACTTATCAAACTATTAAACAAAAATTTCCATTACTCAACAAATAACGCACAGAACTTTAATAGAAACCTCCAAATTTTACCTAATCTACAAACAAGTAACCAGAGTTACTCAAGCTCTGCAATATCAAAAAACCTCTCTATAACTAACACGAAACAAATCTACAAGGATCTACAGATTCTCGACATTGACGGAATGTACAAAACGTCCATTTCCTGTGAATTCTACAATGATTCAGATCTACTTACACGTATTGACCATAAACAGAATACCAGAAACAGGGCACAGGGACGCTACAAAGTCCCTAAATTCAGAAATAACTATGGCCAAAACTCACTAGCTGTCACCCTACCCACAACTCTAAACACGCTACCACATCAGTTCCTATACCTACCAAAAACTTATAATTGGAAAAAGAAAATTAAAAATTTTTTCCTTCAATAGTATAAAATTAAAATATGTTCCTAATATTATAAATTCATATATAACAGCTGAGCTGACATATGAACATATATATAAGCAATGAATTGTAAAAATTTCCTACACATCCTGCAAACAAGCCTTTAATGGTTTCGCGGGAATTATGTATAACAGAAATGTAATTAAATATGTTGTTCAATAAAAGAAAAATTGAAATTAAAAAAAAAAAAAATCGATTTCTCAATTACAATTTGGATTTTCTCAATTTCATTTTCGATTTCTCAATTACAATTTGAATTTTCTCAATTGCAATTTCGATTACTCAATTACAATTTTGATTTTCCCAATTTCAATTTCGATTTCTCAATTACAATTTGAATTTTCTCGATTTCGAATTCTCAATTACAATTTGAATTTTCTCAATTTAAATTTCGATTTCTCAATTGCAATTTAAATTTTCTCAACTTCAATTTCGATTTCATAATTACAACATGGATTTTCTCGACTTCAATTTCGATTTCTCAATTACAATTTAGATTTTCTCAATTTCTTTTTCGATTTCTCAATTGCAATTTGAATTTCTCAACATCAATTTCGATTTCTCAACTTCAATTCCGATTTCTCAATTCCAACATGGATTTTCTCGACTTCAATTTCGTTTTCTAAATTACAATTTGGATTTTTCTCAATTTCATTTTCGATTTCTCGATTACAATTTGAATTTTCTCAACTTCAATTTCGATTTCTCAATTACAATTTGAATTTTCTCAATTTTAATTTCGATTTTCTTGACTTCAATTTCGATTTCTCAATTACAATTGGAATTTTCTCAACTTCAATTTAGATTTCTCAATTACAATTTGAATTTTCTCAATTTCAATTTCGATTTTTCAATTACAACATGGATTTTCTCGACTTCAATTTCGTTTTCTAAATTACAATTTGGATTTTCTCAATTTCATTTTCGATTTCTCAATTACAATTTGAATTTTCTCAACTTCAATTTCGATTTCTCAATTACAACATGGATTTTCTCGACATCAATTTCGATTTCTCAATTACAATTCGGATTTTCTCAATTTCATTTTCGATTTCTCAATTACAATTTGGATTTTCTCAATTTCATTTTCGATTTCTCAATTACAATTTGGATTTTCTAAATTTCATTTTCGATTTCTCAGTTACAATTTGAATTTTCTCAATTGCAATTTCGATTACTCAATCACAATTTTGATTTTCCCAATTTCGATTTCACAATTACAATTTGGATTTTCTCAATGTAAATTGTATTTTCTCAATTTCAAATGAAAATGGTGTAGTTTTTTGTTAGGCACTATAAATGCACGCACCTTGTATTCTAGATTTAATACATGTTAACATAAACAAGTATAATAACAAATGCGAGGGGTAATATTAAAGCTTACCCCGAGACTATTGCAGAAACATGTTTTTATACTCTTTCCGAGCCTACGGAATCGGCACAAAATCTTATTTTTTTGTTTGGCCTTCGATTGTCATATGCGATACATCAATGCGTTGTTCTCGACGAGTACTAAATTTGCGTCATACATGTCGCTGACGTTTTTTTTGAAGAAAATTTCGTTAAAATTTAATTTTTCTACAAAATTTCCAAAATTGAATCCCAGCAAAAAAAGAGCATCCAAAGAAGCAATAAAAATCCCCAACTTATGATCCGGAAGTTGTTCTAATTTGGATTTTCACCAATGAATTTAACAAGGGGTTGTCGCGCCGGGGAAGTACTTCTTTGTCACCACTTTTGCACAACGCCTTTTAAAGCACTGTAAGATTTGCTTTTTTGGTGTTGTATTTATTTCATGAATGTATGTCGTTCTTATTAACATCTTTGGGTCCAGAGATCTCTTATTTTAAAGGAATACAAATGTTGACATGGGAAGGGAACGTATAAATAATATACTATTGGCCAAAGAGATAAAGGATCATATATATGTAAGTATGTTTAGGACATTTCATGATGTTTGTAATCTGCATGTTGTAGCTGGCTCTTGAAAAGTGTGACCGAATGACCCCATAGTACACTATGGGGTCATTCGTAACATTTTCGCAAATGATCAACATTCTCACTAATAAAAAAGTATTTTTATTTTACACTGTAATATATAGCACATTTGTGCGGCGCTATATATTTTCCCGCTTCAGATAGTAGTAAAGTACCACAGTGTGGTACAGTAAGTATGGTATTTTTAATTACCATAATTTCTTTTAAAATTATATAATTATAACCTACACCACACTGTTGTACAATTTATTATAATGTTATGCATTTGTTTCTAACACCCAAAAAAAAGATAAAAAGAGATATATAGAACAATCGTTAATTATACCAATCGACTTAGGATCACTTTCTGAACAGATTTCGCTATGTCAGTCTGTGCATGCATTCTTGTAATCAATGTGCAGGTCACAAATATAGTCCGATCTCAAAGAAATTTTGCACAGATCTTTATTTTGGGACAAGACAATTCGTATTGAAATTGAAAGACAACCCGTATTTTGATATAGGTCCTGTTTCTGTAATTTATTTTCTTTCTTTTACGGCGAACGATCAAAAATCTCTCAACTATTTGAAGGATTTTTTAATCCGAGAAATAAACGGTCACTCGAAGAAAATCAGCATACTTTGAAATGACTTTATGTTATTTTAATCGACTATGAAAAAGTCGACTTTTAGGTCCGATTAATCGACCTAGTCGATTGAAACGAAATTTGGTTGACGAAAAAGTCGAAAGTCGACTAGCTTCCAGAACCATTCACTAATTCTGATATAGCCGCCATATAAATATATATTTCTTCCCTTTAGAACTATAAAAGCAGTATTTTACATATATTTCATAGCCCTCATATATATGTTCCTTCCGATCTGGACTTTTATCACTTCAGAAGCTTTATTTTACATCCAATCGTTTTGAAATTATGCATTCTAGGGTTATAAATTTGTATTCCGAAATTATATTTTGGTTATTTATTTAGAAGAACTTCATTAAATGCCGAAAAAATGTTAATACTTATAAATTGGAAGTACTTATAATGTTATTCCTTTGGAAGTACTTCTTTTATTTTTTGCTGGGATATTACTTTTTTTTATATTTAATTTTAAATTTTATTATATGGGTAAAAAGGAATACAAAACTTCTTAAAATTGTATGATATAAAAATCCATTTATCCAGAAAATTTAGTTGAAATTTACGTTTTTTCCCGCAAAATGTTTTGAATTTAATTGAATTGTTTTTAGAAAATTATTGAATTTTTCTTGAAAATATATTATACCCGTATACATTTATGGGTATAATATGCTTCCCAAAGTAGTACAAGGAACACATATGCTTATATACATACATACATATATTAATACAATTTATAAAAAAATCGAAGAACCCAGACTGCTGGGTTCGAAACTTGGACAACTCGCCCTAAGTCGGGCGCACCAGCCACGGGAACACGACCATATTGCCTGGTGTGGCAGCAAACAAATGGTTTGTCTTTCTGCTAAGTCTGTGAGGAGTGACGGAATAAAAACAAATGTCGATAATCCATATTCGGCGGTATACAGAAGTCAAATGTATAAAAAGTGGCACAATTTCGGCGGTATACAGTGATCAAATGTATAAAAAGAGCCACTAATAGGCAAGCCTCTTTCATCGTATTAGATGTCGTACAATACCGACGTAAAATTTGGTACTTGCCCCGTTATACTTACTTATTGAACACAAATATGTATTACGTATTAATTATCGTTTGAGAATTTTTCGTTATACGATATGTTTACGATGTGTTGCTATATGAGTCATTCGCCTATTGCGATTTATAAGAAACTACACCATATTCAATTGTAAATTAGAAAATCCAAATAGTAATTGAGAAATCGAAATTAGAATTTGGAGAATCAAAATTGTAATTGAGAAATCGAAATTGAGAAAATTCAAATTGTAATTGAGAAAATCAAAATCGTAATTGAGAAATCGAAATTGAGTAAATTCAAATTGTAATTTAGAAATCGAAATTGAAGTTGAGAAAATCCCAATTGTAATTGAGAAATTGAAGTTGAGAAAATTCAAATTGAAATTGTAATTTAGAAATCGAAATTGAAGTTGAGAAAATCCCAATTGTAATTGAGAAATTGAAGTTGAGAAAATTCAAATTGTAATTGAAAAAACCCAAATATAAATTGAGAAATGACAAGTTGGAATTGAGAAAATCCAAATTGAAATTGAGAATATACAAATTGTAATGTAGAAAAGACAATTTGAAATTGAGAAAATACAAATTGAAATTGAGAAGTTTAAAATAAGAAGTCAGAATATAAAAAATGTTAAACAGGCTTAATGTTCCGCAGGGCCGACACTTATTGGATTGCGTCCCAACGTAATGGTACGAGTAGGGTTTATTTGGAGGCGACCTTTGAATACATGAATCTATTGTCAGAGACGATTCTGGATGCAGCTCAAGAACATACAACAACTTTAAGCCAACTCCTTTGACATTTGTGGCTTCTATTGGGTAAGGACTTTAAGTCCGAAGGAAACTATGTATGGGGGCTATACCAAAAGATGACAAATTTTATCCGTACAAAGGAGTACGGATGCAGTCTAACTTTAAACATTAGTTTTTGGCCAAATTCGTTGCATTGTATGGCAAGAAGTAAATTCTAATGGGACTGTTATATTCTTAAAAAGGAATTCGAAAATTGCATTGCCCAAGTCCATTTTGGCGTTTTAAATTTTTTTGACAAACTATACAAACACTGTTAACGTCAACCAAAAAATAATTATTTGCAAAATGGAATTTAAAGACAATTGTGGCATATGTCGCATTGCGATGACCCTAGGAAAAATTTCAAAATTTTGCCTTGTTATCACTTATTTCATTCAAAATGTTTGGATCCTATAAGCGAAGAAGTTAATGCCTTCTATGTAGGGGCGTATTCGATGGTAAGTTACCTACATTATAATAATATCAAGCATAATGTCGTATTCTTCTATATTTCAGACACTCGTGTTTTTGAAAGAAGCACGTACAACAAATATAATAAAGAGGACCTAAAGCGAATAGTTAAAGCCGCTTATCGAGTCGAAGATTGAAAGGCGCTAGCAACGACTTTGGGGATGAATTATAAAAGTGCACCTCGCTGGATTATGGAAGGAAGAGTGGAATCGGAAAAAATTGGTGTTGGAAAACCCAAGATTTTAAATCAAGACCAAATACGGTAAATAATAAAACGGTTAAAGATAAACCCTGCAATAACGCTCCACGCGATACGAGTAAAAGTTGGACAAGATTCCAAAGGTGGGTCACCACGACGATAATTTCCAATTATCTCAGTGGTATGATGTATTCCACAAAATCATTTCATTATGAGCCAACTGCAATGAATACCCAAACGAGTAAACAAAAACGAGCTGAATGCATTTATTCGAAATGGAAAACAAATTATATGGATGGATGAAACTAACTCCAATTTGTTCTGCAAAAAACACGTGGATAGTCCAGACGTAAGTCCAGATCAGTGCAAATTGTGCCCAATTCTCGTGGACCAAATGTCCATCTAATCGGAGCAATATCATCATCTGGTGTTGATATGATGACAAAAAAAAACGTGGGGCATTTAAATCAGCAAATGCTCATGAATGGGTGAGAGAATTTATGACCAGATGGGTGGATCAGGGAAACAAATTAAATGAGTTAGTAGAGTTAGTTAGTGAGTTAGTCAGTTGTTTGCCATTTTTGAAAACACGGAAGCTACATTACTGCGATTGGCTCCATATAGCCCAATGCTAAATCCAATTGAATACATTTGGTCAAAAATAAAAAGCAACAAATAAAAGTATCACCACCCGGAGTTGGAGAACAACGCATTTTATATTTAGAGAGCATCATAGACGAAGCTAAACATATTATAACAGCTTGTGATTGTGCCAGAGCTGTTCAACACTCAACAACATTTTACCAATGAGCCATTGAATTGGAAGACATGTCTGTTGGCCAGTAGAATATTATTCCTCTTATATTTTCCCTTATTCATATACTTATACATATAAACAATTGATCTATTTTTTATAAAATGAATTTAAAATTTTTATATTCTCAATTTCAATTTGTGTTTTCTCAATTACAATTTGTCTTTTCCCAACTTCAATTTGCGTTTTTTCAATAACAATTTGTCTTTCCTCAATTTCAATTTGGGTTTTCTCAATTACAATTTGAATTTTCTCAACTTCAATTTTGATTTCTCAATTACAATTTTAATTTTAATTTTCTCAACTTTAATTTCGATTTCTCAATTACAATTAGAATTTTCTCAATTACATTTTGGATTTTCTCGACTTCAATTTCAATTTCTCAATTACAATTTTGATTTTCTCAATTTCATTTTCGATTTCTCAATTACAATTTCAAATTAGATTTCTCAATTAAAATTTTGATTTTTCCAATTTCAATGTCCATTTCTCAATTACAATTTGGATTTTCTCAATGTAAATTGTATTTTCTCAATTTCAAATGAAAATGGTGTAGTGTACACACTAGGGCTGGTCGATTTAAAAATCGCCCATTGCTCAGTGAAAATCGTATTCTAGGGATCAAAATAAGAAACTTTGGAGAAGGAACCATACCTCTAAAACGAATTCTGATGTCCCGGAAAAAATCCCACTTTGACCCATTTAGAGTGCTCCAATCGAGTCCAAATGTATGACCGAGCCCCACTCAGTGAAGTGCTCAGTGAAAATCGTATTCTAGGGATCCAAATAAGAAACTTTGCCGAAGGAACCATACCTCTAAAACAAATTCTGATGTCCCTGAAAAAATCCCACTTTGACCCATTTTGAGTGCTCCAATCGAGTCCAAATGTATGGAACCCCACGGAGTTTCAGGGGGTGTGCCACTGGCATGGGTGGGTCGGGCCAAAGTTAGTGGGGGTCGGTCATACATTTGGACTCGATTGGAGCACTCTAAATGGGTCAAAGTGGGATTTTTCAAAATTTGCCCCTACCCAAAAGTTCGACCCAAATTCCGGGACATCAGAATTCGTTTTAGAGGTATGGTTCCTTCGGCAAAGTTCCTTATTTTGATCCCTAGAATACGATTTTCACTGAGCAATGGCGACATTTTTGCCTCCCCACAAATCGACCCGGCCTAGTACACACCCAGTCCACTTCGTTGCATCAGATTTCAAATTTCCGATTTTGTCCATTCTTGGACCAATCACGTAGACTGCCGTCAGATACATGTACACAAAATTACAGCACTCTCACTAACAAGCTGTGCAAGACAGCATAATTTCAAATTCAATTGCAATATGTCTTAATTTCAAATTTGATTTATACGGGCGGTATATCGCGCCTATTTTTGGTCCAATTATGTAGACTATAAACAAATGCATATATATAAAATTGCAGCGCTCTCGCTGACAAATTGTGCAAGATATCTCAATTTCAAAATTTGTCTTATATGGGCGGGACAACGCCCATTGGCCCGATCCCACCCATTTTTGGACCAATAACGTAGACTACCACCGGATACTTATGCATAAAATTACAACACTCTCGCTAACATGTTTTGCAATATGTCTTAATATAAAAATTGGATTTTTACAGGCGGTATATCCCGCCAATTTTTGGTCCAATTATGTAGACTATGCATGATATCTCAATTTAAAAATTTGGCTTATATAGGCGGGGCCACGCCCATTGGTCCGATGGACCAATCACGTAGATTTCCAGCTACTTCCATTTGGACCCCAGAAAGCCCAGAACTGGTAATTTATCCATTCGTAGGTACGGACAGTAGGAATCAATCCAAAAATTAAAACTCCAAATTGGCTTATGTGGGCGGAGCCACACTGCCTCAATCAATAACTAATATAGCCTATGTCACTCGCTAGGCCAATCTGAAGATTTCCTGAAAATTTCATCAAATCGGTCCAGCCATTTTGGAGTCCGTACGGAACACACATCCATTTATATGTATATTAGCTGGACCCGGTCCACTTCGTTGCCCCAGAGTTCCGATCCCGTCGATTTTTGGGTAAATCACGTAGTCTGTCACCAAATACATATACACAAAATTAACTTATCTCACTTGAACAGGGCCACGCCCATTGGTCCAATCCGTCCCATTTTAGAACCAATCACGTTGACTGCTCCCAGATATACACAAATATATACAAAATTACATTACTCTCACTAACAAAAAATCACATAGAATACCACCGGAAACATATGCACTAAATTTCAGCACTCCCGCTAATAAATTGTGCAAGATATGTCAATTTCAAAATTTGGCTTATATGGGCGGGGCAACGCCCACTTGATATATCGAAAACTCATGTACCCTACACAAACAAATTGTGCGGGGCCACGCCCATTGGTCAAATCACGTAGATTACCACCAGAAACATACATATGCAGAAAATTTCAGCACTCTCGCTAATAAATTGTGCAAGATATGTCAATTTCAAAATTTGGCTTGTATGGGCGGGGCAACGCCCACTTGATATATCGAAAACTCATGTACCCTATTTTCACCACCCTCTACACGTGCAAATTCTGTGAAAATTTCAAGAAGATCTGTCTAGCCGTTTAGACGTCTATACGGAACAAACAAACACACATTCTCTTTTATATATATACTAGCTGGACCCGGTCCACTTCGTTGCCCCAGACTTAAGATTCCCGATCCCGTTCATTTTTGGACTAATTACGTAGACTGACACCAAATATGTATGCACAAAATTACATTGATCTCCCTAACAAATTGTTCAAGATATATCAAACACAAAATTACAGCACCCTTGCTAACAAATTGTGCAAGATATATCTATTTAAAATATTGACTTATACGGCCTGGGCCACGCCCACTGGTCATATCCCGCCCATTTTTGGGTCAATCACGTAGACAACAACCAGAAACATATACACAAAATTACAGCACTATCGCTAACAAATTGTTCAAGATATTCCAATTTCAAAACATGACTCACTCGGTCGGTGCCACGCCCATTAGTCAGATCCCGTCCATTTTTGGACCAATCACGTAGACTGCCACCAGATACATCGCAAAATTACAACACTCTCGCTAATAAATTGTGCAAGATATCTCAATTTCAAAATTTGGCTTATATCGGCGGGGCCACCCCCTTTTGTCCGATCCCGCTCATTTTTGGACCAATCGCGTAGACTACCACCAAGTAGATATAGGCAGATTTCAGCACTCTCGCTAACAAACCGTGTAAGATATCTCAATTTAAAAATTAGGCTTATATGGGCGGGGCCACGCCCATTGGTCCGATCCCATACAGTTTGTGACTAATCTCGTAGACTGCCACCAGGTACATATACACAAAATTACAGCACTCTCGCTAAAAAATCGTGTAAGATATATCAATTTCAAAATTTGGAATGGGCCACGGCCTTTGGTCTGATCCCGCCCATTTTTGGACCAATAACGTAGACTGCCACCGTATACATACATATGCACTAAATTGCAGCACTCTCGCTAATAAATTGTCCAAGATATCTCAATTTCAAAACTTGGCTTATATGGACGGAGCCACGCCCATTTGTCCGATCCCGCTCACTTTTGGACCAGTCACGTAGACTACGCATATACGCAAAATTTCAGCACTCACGCTAACAAATCGTGTAAGATATCTCAATTTAAAAATTTGGCTTATATGGTCGGGGCCACGCCCATAGCTCCGATCCCGCCCATTTTTGGACCAATAACATAGACTGCCACCGGATACATATGCACTTAATTGCAGCACTCACGCTAACAAATTGTTCAAGATATCACAATTCTAAAATTTGGCCTATATGGTCGTGGCCACGCCCATTTGCCCGATCCCGCCCTTTTTGAACCAATCGCGTAGAATACCACCAGATACTTACACACAAAATTACAGCACTCTCGCTAACAAATTGTTCACGATATCTCAATTTAAAAACTTGGCTCACGTGAGCTAGGGCACACACATCGGCCTAATCCCGCCCATTTTTTAACCAATCACGTAGACTGGCACCAGATACATAAACACAAAATTACAGCACTCTCGCAAAAATATCGTGCAAGATATCTCAATGTAAAAATTTGGCTTATATGGGCGGGGTAACACCCTTTGGTCTGATCCAGCTCATTTTCAGACCAATCACGTAGACTATCACCAGATACATTTGCACAAAACTACAGCACTCTCGGCAAAAAATGTGCAAAATATTTCAATTTAAAAACTTGGCTTATAGGGGCGGGGCCACGCCCATTGGTCCGATACCTGCCATTTTTTGAACAATCACGTGGACCACCACCAGATACATATGTATGTACAAAATGACAACTCTCGCTAATAAATTGTGCAACTCAATTTCAAAATTTGGCTTATATGGGCGGGGCCACGCCCATTGGTCTCATCCCACCCATTTTTGGAGCAATCACATAGGCTGCCACCAGATACATATGCACATAATTACGGAACGCAAAATATCTCAATTTCCAAATTTGGCTTATATGGGTGGGGCCATGACAATTGTTCCGAAACCGTAGGCAATCACGTAGGCTGCCACCAGATACATATGTACAAAATTTCATCACTCTCGCTAATACACTGCAAGATATCTCAATTTCAAAATTTGGCTTATATGTGCGGGGCCACGCCCATTGGTCCGATCCCTGCAATTTTTGGAACGATCACGTCACTCTCGCTAATAAATTGTGCATGATATCTCAATTTGAAAATTTGGCTTATATGGGCTGGCCACGCCCATTGGTCCGATCCCGCCCATTTTGGGACCAATTACGTAGAATGCCACCAGATACATATACACAACATTGTAGCACTCTCACTAGCAAATTGTTCAAGATATCTAAGTTGCAAAATTTGGTCTATGTGGGAGGGGCCACGCCCATTGGCCCGATCCCGCCCATTTTTGGACAAATCACGTAGACTGTCACCAGATACATATACACTAGACCATTTATTATTTTTTCGGTACTGATTTCCGGGCCGAAAATGTTTCCATTTGACCTACAAACCTCCAACAAAAAATTTGGTGCCGATTGGATAACGCTAAGGTCTGCCCAAAGTTCTTTGAAAACACAAAAGTCACTTTACATGAACAAAATTTGGGTTTTTATCAAATGTCACATGTTCAAGGAATTAAAAAATATTTTATTAGCATGAAAAGTTTTTAAATGATCTTTGAATAACATTTTCTTTCTTACAAGTCGTAAACAATCAAAATCGACCGAGAAACGAAAAAGTTACAGCAGTTTTCATTTGAATTTTACGTCATGACAGGGCATGCATGCACACCGACATGGCCTCTATGCTTGTGCATGCATGAAAAAACAACGGATTTGCATGATAGTTGATTTTTCGCATCAGTCTGACATTTTTCTACTGGTCAAATAAGAAAATATAAGCAGAACTTTGCAGCGCGCTATACTGATATGCAACAGGGTTCGTTTACAGATCGCGCTCTGCCTCCAGCCTTAGTGAATTGAGAAAGGGACAGCTTCGCACAAAATTTAATTTTAGTCATATTCTTATTTGTCTCCAGACCGACCACATCCAAAATGGTTACTAGATACAGTGATAAATTTCGCACCGTAGAATCAGTTGGGCATGTATCACATACAATATCTGGAGCCAAACTGCCGTCAAACAGGCAGATATTTCATGTTGTGATAACTGTAATGTATAATGCTGCGACGCCTCTGACCACTGTTGGTGAGCTTGTGATTAATCGATCTACACATCAAAATTTTTGGGCGCCCCAAAATCGCGGCTGGTACTGGAGAAAAGATGACCAAAGTCGTTCATGATACACTCATCAAATACAGGTCAAAACACTGGATCGTGCATTTTGTTGCAGAACAAATTAATCGAAAATTAATCAAGTTCCCATGTTCTCATCACATGATGGAGATAGTATTGAAACATGTGTTTGAGGTTAAACTTCGGCGACTTGTGGTCCTGAAGTGCCTATTTTTAATCGTTTTGCTGCCGTTTGGGTAAGTCTCGGCCACAAATCGTTTAAAAACGGACTCGAAGATCCCACTGTACGCTCAAAAATAAGTAATGCTGACTGCGAAGTCATTAAGAAATTCTGCATTAAACAGCTAAATGAAACACAAATCCGAGCTGATTACAAGGAACTATTACAATTAACAATAATGTTTCTTGGTGGTGTCGGCGATAACTTCCGAACACCTGGTCCAACATCCCACGCAAGTTTCATGGGAAAGGGCATTTATGCCTTAAAAATATACCTATTTCTAGAGCAGTTTGCACTGACTAAACGAGAGTCCAGTGGGCGTGGTTTACATGCAAAATGCCATACGAGCACGAAATCAAGATATACACTTGTTGAAAGACAAGATGTGTCTGAAGCGGTTTTGAAGAAATGGAAAAAACATTTGTGGTATTTGGCCCTAGAATCAATGGCTTTGGCATTTTTCGGTTCGGATGTTTCACTCGAAGAGAAACGAAAAATGGTTAGGCATCTGCAATCAACAGAGCCCGTCGTAAATCTGGAAAACGATCGAAAATTCTCCGACCCGAAACTATTGCTGTGTAATAATTTGAGCGATTTCGTCTCATACAAAACCAAACATTTTTTCGGTGCTTTTGGATTGAGTACTGAATTTTTAAAGCATGACCCATCCATTTGGGAAGATTATCAAGATACTCTCGATGTTTGTCGTAATCTGTTTGTTGTTAACGACACTGCTGAACGCGGTGTACAATTTATGAATGATTACAACAGAATACTTACGAAAGACGAAGAACAAAATCAATTTATATTACAGTGCATTGAAGAATATCGTAGAAAATGTCCCTCACATAACAAGTCAGATCTAATATAATATTGAATTAATTCTATTTTTTGTTTTTTTCACCTATCTTAATATTTAAAAACTATTTATTAATTAATAATACAAAGAAATGTAATTTTACTTATTTAAACATACGATTTTTGAATAAAAAAAATATTTCCCTATAAAGTGTGTTCTAAATTTTGAATGAACTTTGGGCAGACCCTAGGGTTATCCGATCGGCACAAAATTTTTTATGGAAGTCTTGTAGGCCAAATGGAAACTTTTTCAGTTCGGAAATCAAAGATCGCAGCAACTTTCACTTTTTGCATCATGTGCTATAAACGGTCTAATATACACTAAACCTGTGCAATGAATGTCTTGAATGGTCATTCAAGACATTCAGCTGTTCAAATACTTACTATCGCATACTCTATTTCGACAAAACAAATGAAAGAGTGAAGAGAGCATTCGCTCCCAAACAGGTTTTCAACCAAATAAGTAACAAGACATTGGAGAAGTGCACTCATTCAAGCACTGCACACCAAAACAAAAATACTCGATTTCAGTGTACACTGCACTACTGTATTCGTTGTCATTTCACTCGAAAAAAAAATTTACTAGTGCTTTTTGGAGTATTTGAGTTGGAATTAGATAACGAATATAACGCAAAAGTCGTTGTAATTCGTAGAGGTCATTTTTTATTTCTTTTTATTAATGAAAACACATATTTACATAGTACAAAAAACAAAAGAAATTTATATACATAGGTACATTTGAAAAAAAACTAAAACATATTATTTAATATTTCATTAACTCGTTTTCTAACTCTGTTTTATTTATGTTTGAATGTAAAAACATAATCTGATTTATAGATGTGTCATTTGAAGCAATGCTACATCTTTTATCTGAAATTAAATTTCGTGCAATGGAAAAGGTTCTCTCAGATGAGGCACTACTTGCGGGTGTCGCTAATATTTTGCAACTTGTTTTATAGAGTAAAGGATATTCTTTTTTATGTTGATCCCACCACTGCAAAATATTAAAGTCATCATACATCACTGTATTCAAACTCTCATTGTATTTCTCTGTTAATTTTGTCAACAGAATTCATATTTTCTGGCTGCAACACGAAATCGGAAAAGATTTTCGGTGTGGAACTTGATAGGTCTGCCGGAAACTCCATTTATTCTTCTGACTCAGATACTTCAACTATATAACTTTCCATCATTCGTTTACATTCTGTTCTTATAAGTTGTTTTTCACTTTCATTAAACTGAAGGAGTTTAATAGCTGGAGGGAAAAGAAAAAGTGCAATTTTGTGGTAAACCCTTAAGTTGACCATAACTACAGTATCCAAGTAACCGCCCAACTTGTGTTTAAATTTTTTAATAATTGGTAAATCTTCAGGATTGTCAATACACGTTTTTTTCAAGCGATGAATATAAACAATAGCCAAATGAAGCGTTGCATAGTTTTCTCCCTCTAATATTTTGAATGCTTCTTGAAATGGTTCAAATAGTTTAATAATAGCGCTTACTTGATTTAAATTAATAGTGTGTATTCTATTCATTTGTTTGTGTTCCTGCAAAATTTGTACAATTTGTGCCCAATTTTTTTCGATTGAGAGCAGTAAGAAGTACATGTTGTTCCATCTTGTTGGAGAAAAGCTTTTCAACGTAGTATAATGTTTTGAATTTTGTCCAGATTTTTTAAAATATTTGACTAGGTTACTGCATGATCAACATAAATCATCAATTACATCATCTATTACATCCGTAATAGATTTTACCAGTGCATTGTGAATTAAATGGTCAACACAATATAAATGATTATGATCCCGAAAGGCAGCAACCATATTGGAACCTCTATCAGTGACAATAATAGCATTCTCTTTCAGATCACATCCAAACTCCTCTAACAACATAAGTATTTTTAAAATTATATTTTCATCTGAAAATTTAGAAATTTGGTCAATATCAACATATATGTCTCATTATTGTTTAAATAATTACGTGTACATTTCAGGCCTTCCATAGATTTCATTCCTAGAAGTCTTACAAGTAAATTTCCATCTTTGATGTAGTGGATTGTTAAAGCTAAATAGCTTTTACGAAGGTAATTATCAGTCCAAATATCAGACGTGAGTCCAAACCCAACACTTTTGATTGAAGATATTTCGGAACAAATTTTTGTAAAATATGTTTGATGTAATTTGTCAATATTTCTCGCAATTGTTGTTAGATGTGGCAGAGCGCTGTTAATATTTACACTTTCCCCATGTTTTACACCTATTGATATGAAGAATTCCGCTACTTTTTTCAATCCGGAGTCCTCAACAATACGAAAGGTTCTGCAATTTTCTACAGTCCATTCGGTAAAATTTTTTCTTAGATTCAGCGTCTAAATCAGTTTTGACAATGTTGCCCTTATAATTTGTCTTTGTAATGTAGCATTTATGTTTGACTAAATTAGATGTTGACTTCTTGGTTAGTTTATATATATATCGAAACAAGTCCGGCATGCGACAACATCAGCAATTTCTTCCCCTGATTCGTTTTCAACTTTTCCAAAAACATTCCAAACGTTACATCTGGCCCTTTTGTTATTAATTTTAAATTCACCACTCAAAATTTTTGATTTTATAGCGGCATTATTGAGTAAGTTGATACTAGATCCATTTGAATCATTTAATACCATCTGTTTTAAATATGAAAATATTTAATAAAGTGCCGTTTAAAACGAATTTACCTAATCTAATATATAATCTAATATTATTTTTTAAGAAGTGTACTCACATTGTTGTCATCCATCATGTAACATAAAAATATGTATAAATTTTCAATAAATGAAATCAACTTTGCTCCTGCATTAGCATGTGGTGACCTCAAGCAGAGAACTGAATGATGTGCCAGAGCATATTCGCAGATCTTGCTACCATTCATTCCTCTTTTACTACATAGCGGTATCAAAGTCAATCAATTAAGAAGATAACCCGTCCGAATAATGAAGAACGTTTTTTTCAAGACTTTTTTTCCATCTTTCAAGAAAAAGTTTTTAATTTTTGAAATATGTTTTCTAAATAATCGACCTTTTATTCTTTATTATTTTTGTAATTAAAAGACAAGCTCGAGGTCAGGTGTTGTTATTATTTATTTATTGGTATCCAATATTTCGTTCTTCTTTGAAGAACATCTTCAGGGATATCTAAAACATTGTTAAACACACAAACAAATTATAACTACATGTATTCAACTTATTGTAAACATTGTTAACTTACGAGTACAAAAACGAAATAACACAAAACATGAAGCGACATACGTCTTGTTTTGTCGTTGTCTGTTTTCTTACTGACTAAACCTTTTCTTATTCGACTCTGTTTAACTTCTTTATAAGGAGTCGGTAGTTGCTTGCGCACCCTTCTATGTCAGCTTTGTAGTTCATGCGTTGTGTTGTTGTTGTGTTGATGATGTGCAGTGTCTCTAGCATTAACCTTTTGTTGTAATTGCTCTCACTCTCTATTACTCTTACTGCTTCTAAGTCCGGTTCGTGTTTGGTTGCAGCACAGTGTTCCGCCAACGCAGTTTTTTGTGTTAGATTTCTGTTGCGTAGTTTTATATCTGATTTGTGGCCGGCTAATCTTGTTTTTAGTTTGTTTTTGGTAGTTCCGATATATATTTTATTGCATTCTGTCGATGGGGTTCCGTTGCACTTAATTTGATATATAAGATTAGATTTTTCCATCTTGTCAATTGGTTCTTTCATATTTGTAAAAAGTTTTTTGAGTGTGTTTTTGGTCTTTGGTGCTAATCTGCAATTATTTTTGTCTATGCAGTTAGCATTGTCAAAACGTTCCGATAATTTTGGAACATAAGTCAACGATTTGAACCTTGTTGGTACAATCTCTTTGATTTTTGCTTCGCGTTCTTTATTTATAAGTGATGTTATTGTTCTTTTCGGAAAACCATTCTCCTGTAATATGTTAGTTATTCTTGTTAAATTTTTGTTGTGGAATTGTTTGTCACTCGTATTAAGGACCCGGTTGATGAAGTTCGTGGCCGTATTGAATATGATTCTTTTGGGGTGATTCGAGTGGTAGTTCAATAATCTTCCTGAGGAAGTTGGTTTTTGATACCAGTCGATCAATATTTGGTTGTCTTGTCTTATTAGTTTCATGTCTAAATAAGGAAGACTTCCATTGAGTTCTTTTTCCATCGTAAATTTTATATTAGAATTAAAGCTGTTGAATTTCGTCAAGACATTATCTATTGCACTGGTTTTAAGTATCCCAAAGAGGTCGTCCACATATTTCGTCAAGATCTTAGGTCTAATATCACAGTTCGCGAGGCATCTATCCAACAGCTCTTCCATCACTATATCGGCTACTATTGGCGATGCTGGTGACCCCATGGGTAGACCTTTCTTTTGTCGGTAGAACTTTTTGTTGTAAATAAAATAGCGGTTTTCTTGGATACAAAATCGCAATATTTTCAGGAAAAGGCCCTTCGTCATAGATGTAAAGTTTTCAATAATCGTCCACTTATTCTCAATAATTTTTATTGCACAGTCCACCGGGATGCTTGGAAAAAGCGATACTACATCGAAAGAAATCATTGTTTCGTCTTCATTTATCACAGTGTTTCTTAGTTTTTCTTTGAATTCCGCGGAGTTTTTAACATTATATTTGGAATTTTCTGTAAGTTTCGACAGAATTTTGGTAATGTACTTACATAAGTTGCTGGATGGTGTATTAATGGAAGAGCATATTGGGCGAAGTGGAAATCCTTCCTTGTGTATTTTTGGTACTCCGTATATTCTTGGGGCCAGCGACGTCTCAGTTCTCATTTTTCTTTTTTCCATCTCATCTATTATATTTTGTGCGTGTAGTTCGTTGACTATGTCATTATTTTGTTTTTGTAGCGTAGTTGTCGGGTCCTTGTTTACTCTCTGGTATACCATCATATCGTTTACAATTTTTGACATTCTCTCCTCATAATCTGCTTTCTCCATTGCTACAGTGACATTTCCTTTATCCGCGTCTACAATAATGATGTTTTTGTTTCTCTTTAGAAATTTTCTGGTTCGTTCCACTGTTCTGAGTATATATTTCTCTCTCTGTGCCAATTTATGCTTGTTGATGTGGTTTTCTATCATATATGTGAGTTTGTTTCTGCCGATCTCCTGATTCTCTTTCCCGTCTAGTGTTTTTATACAATCCTCTCCGTCTGTTATATATTGTAGTAGAGGGAAATCAGCTTTTGTGTGCGGTAGTGCAAACTTTTTACCGTGAGAGAGAAGCCACTCTATGTCCTCCGGTATTACTGTGTTCGTCTTATTTACGAACCACTTTTTGTTGTGTTTTATATCTAATTCTTTTCGTTGTTGCTCTTCTAGTGATTTGAATTTCTTCTTGTGTTTGTTTTTTATATCGCTTTTTATTTTTCTCTCTATGATGTTTTCGCTATTAAATAGTTCCATCGCATCTTCGGTTGACAGATTTCTTCTTAAGCTTGTTGTTATAGTTTTAAGACTATTGTCATTCTGTTTTTTCAGTTCATGTTTTTGTTTGATTAAAGTATTCAATATCTTGTTGTGGAAATTGTCGAAATGAGTAATTAAAGTTTTTTGTAATTTATCAGGTATTTGTTCTGTGGTATAAAATATGTTTTTAATATTTTTGGTTGCGTTTTTGATAAAATTTGGAATTATACCAAATTTTCTACATTTTATCAGGAATATGATAGAGGAGCGGATGTTTAGTTGTTTCCTTTTTTCAGTCCTGTATTTGTTAATATGTTTTCCAATGTTTTGGTGTTTTTCCTTTAGTTTGTTGTAAACCATTTTTCAGCTGTTCGGCGTGCTCTCCGTCTGTTTAATTTTTGAAATATGTTTTCTAAATAATCGACCTTTTATTCTTTATTATTTTTGTAATTAAAAGACAAGCTCGAGGTCAGGTGTTGTTATTATTTATTTATTGGTATCCAATATTTCGTTCTTCTTTGAAGAACATCTTTAGGGATATCTAAAACATTGTTAAACACACAAACAAATTATAACTACATGTATTCAACTTATTGTAAACATTGTTAACTTACGAGTACAAAAACGAAATAACACAAAACATGAAGCGACATACGTCTTGTTTTGTCGTTGTCTGTTTTCTTACTGACTAAACCTTTTCTTATTCGACTCTGTTTAACTTCTTTATAAGGAGTCGGTAGTTGCTTGCGCACCCTTCTATGTCAGCTTTGTAGTTCATGCGTTGTGTTGTTGTTGTGTTGATGATGTGCAGTGTCTCTAGCATTAACCTTTTGTTGTAATTGCTCTCACTCTCTATTACTCTTACTGCTTCTAAGTCCGGTTCGTGTTTGGTTGCAGCACAGTGTTCCGCCAACGCAGTTTTTTGTGTTAGATTTCTGTTGCGTAGTTTTATATCTGATTTGTGGCCGGCTAATCTTGTTTTTAGTTTGTTTTTGGTAGTTCCGATATATATTTTATTGCATTCTGTCGATGGGGTTCCGTTGCACTTAATTTGATATATAAGATTAGATTTTTCCATCTTGTCAATTGGTTCTTTCATATTTGTAAAAAGTTTTTTGAGTGTGTTTTTGGTCTTTGGTGCTAATCTGTAATTATTTTTGTCTATGCAGTTAGCATTGTCAAAACGTTCCGATAATTTTGGAACATAAGTCAACGATTTGAACCTTGTTGGTACAATCTCTTAGATTTTTGCTTCGCGTTCTTTATTTATAAGTGATGTTATTGTTCTTTTCGGAAAACCATTCTCCTGTAATATGTTAGTTATTCTTGTTAAATTTTTGTTGTGGAATTGTTTGTCACTCGTATTAAGGACCCGGTTGATGAAGTTCGTGGCCGTATTGAATATGATTCTTTTGGGGTGATTCGAGTGGTAGTTCAATAATCTTCCTGAGGAAGTTGGTTTTTGATACCAGCCGATCAATATTTGGTTGTCTTGTCTTATTAGTTTCATGTCTAAATAAGGAAGACTTCCATTGAGTTCTTTTTCCATCGTAAATTTTATATTAGAATTAAAGCTGTTGAATTTCGTCAAGACATTATCTATTGCACTGGTTTTAAGTATCCCAAAGAGGTCGTCCACATATTTCGTCAAGATCTTAGGTCTAATATCACAGTTCGCGAGGCATCTATCCAACAGCTCTTCCATCACTATATCGGCTACTATTGGCGATGCTGGTGACCCCATGGGTAGACCTTTCTTTTGAGAAAGGTCTACCCATGGGGTCACTGCACATCATCAACACAACAACAACACAACGCATGAACTACAAAGCTGACATAGAAGGGTGCGCAAGCAACTACCGACTCCTTATAAAGAAGTTAAACAGAGTCGAATAAGAAAAGGTTTAGTCAGTAAGAAAACAGACAACGACAAAACAAGACGTATGTCGCTTCATGTTTTGTGTTATTTCGTTTTTGTACTCGTAAGTTAACAATGTTTACAATAAGTTGAATACATGTAGTTATAATTTGTTTGTGTGTTTAACAATGTTTTAGATATCCCTGAAGATGTTCTTCAAAGAAGAACGAAATATTGGATACCAATAAATAAATAATAACAACACCTGACCTCGAGCTTGTCTTTTAATTACAAAAATAAAAAAGTTTTTAATGTTATAATTAGAACAGTATGTAATATCAATCGAAATGTCAGAAAAATTCAATAAATATTTGCAAACACGTATTTTTTGCATTTAAAAAAAAAAACACTTATATTCGTTCGTAAATGTAAACAAAAAGGTTAATACAGTAGTGTACATACTGAAGACAACAGATACAGCAGTGTACATTAGACCGTTTATAGCACATGATGCAAAAAGTAAAAGTTGCTGCGATCTTTGATTTCCGGACCGAAAAAGTTTCCATTTGGCCTACAAGACTTCCATAAAAATTTTTGTGCCGATCTGATAACCCTAGGGTCTGCCCAAAGTTCATTCTAAATTTAGAACACACTTTGTAGGGAAAATATTTTTTTTATTCAAAAATCGTATGTTTAAATAAGTAAAATTACATTTCTTTGTATTATTAATTAATAAATAGTTTTTAAATATTAAGATCGGTGAAATAAACAAAAAATACAATTAATTCAATATTATATTAGATCTGACTTGTTATGTGAGGGACATTTTCTACGATATTCTTCAATGCACTGTAATATAAATTGATTTTGTTCTTCGTCTTTCGTAAGTATTCTGTTGTAATCATTCATAAATTGTACACTGCGTTCAGCAGTGTCGTTAACAACAAACAGATTACGACAAACATCGAGAGTATCTTGATAATCTTCCCAAATGGATGGGTCATGCTTTAAAAATTCAGTACTCAATCCAAAAGCACCGAAAAAACGTTTGGTTTTTTATGAGACGAAATCGCTCAAATTATTACACAGCAATAGTTTCGGGTCGGAGAATTTTCGATCGTTTTCCAGATTTACGACGGGCACTGTTGATTGCAGATGCCTAACCATTTTTCGTTTCTCTTCGAGTGAAACATCCGAATCGAAAAATGCCAAAGCCATTGATTCTGGGGCCAAATACCACAAATGATTTTTCCATTTCTTCATAACCGCTTCAGACACATCTCGGTCGATTTCTGCGTATGCGATGGAGTCTTTCAACAAGTGTATATCTTGATTTGGTGCTCGTATGGCATTTTGCATGTAAACCACGCTTTGACATACAGCCGCACGAGAAAAATACATATATCCCGTAGTCCACTGGACTTTCGTTTTGTCGATGCAAACTGCTCTCGAAATAGGTATATTTTTAAGGCATAAATGCCTTTTCCCATGAACCTTGCGTTGGATGTTGGACCAGGTGTTCGGAAGTTATCGCCGACACCACCAGTAAACATTATTGTTAATTGTAATAGTTCCTTGTAGTCAGCTCGGATTTGTGTTTCATTTAGCTGTTTAATGCAGAATTTCTTAATGACTTCGCAGTCAGCATTACTTATTTTTGAGCGTACAGTGGGATCTTCGAGTCCGTTTTTAAAGATTTGTGGTCGAGACTTACCCAAACGGCAGCAAAACGATTAAAAATAGGCACTTCAGGACCACAAGTCGCCGAAGTTTAACCTCAAACACATGTTTCAATACTATCTCCATCATGTGATGAGAACATGGGAACTTGATTAATTTTCGATCTAATTTGTTCTGCAACAAAATTCACGATCCAGTGTTTTGACCTGTATTTGATGAGTGTATCATGAACGACTTTGGCCATATTTTCTCCAGTACCAGCCGGGATTTTGGGAGCGCCCAAAAATTTTGATGTGTAGAACGATTAATCACAAGCTCACCAACAGAGATCAGAGGCGTCGCAGCATTAAACATTACAGTTATCACATTATGAAATATCTGTCTGTTTGACGGCAGTTTGGCTCCAGATATTGTATGTGATACATGCCCAACTGATTCTACGGTGCGAAATTTATTACTGGATCTAGTAACCATTTTGGATGTGGTCGGTCTGGAGATAAATAAGAATATGACTAAAATTAAATTTTGTGCGAAGCTGTCCCTTTCTCAGTTCACTTAGGCTGGAGACAGAGCGCGTTCTGTAAACGACCCTGTTGCATGGCCGTATAGCGCGCGGCAAAGTTCTGCTTATGTTTTCTTATTTGACCAGTAGAAAAATGTCAGACTGATGCGAAAAATCAACTATCATGCAAATCCGTTGTTTTATTTTCATGCATGCACAAGCATGATATATTTTTTATTCTGATTGCTCTTACGTCTACATAGGTACATAGAGGCCATGTCGGTGTGCATGTCCTGTCATGACGTAAAATTCAAATGAAAACTGCTGTAACTTTTTCGTTTTTCGGTCGATTTTGATTGTTTACGACTTGTAAGAAAGAAAATTGTATTCAAAGATCACTTAAAAACTTCTCATGCTAATAAAATATTTTTTAATTACTTGAACATGTGACATTTGATAAAACCCAAATTTTGTTCATGTAAAGTGAGTTTTGTGTTTTCAAACAACTTTGGGCAGACCTTAGTGTTATCCAAATGGAAACTTTTTCGGCCCGGAAATCAGTACCGAAAAAATAATAAATGGTCTAGTGTATATGCTTTATTTTACTCATCGTTCGACGAATTGAAACGAGTATAGAAAATACAATCAACGAACGAGCAATGTACACGACTCGTTGGAAAAAATCAAACAATGTGAAGTGTTTGTTGTTTTCTTGCGAGTATTCTATGGTGGTGTCAATCGAGTTAAAAAGACAATATTTCAGTGTGCAGTGAAGTAGTGTACACTACTGCAGACGAAGAAATGAATGTCTTGATGCAGAGGTTTAATATACACTAAACTACAGAACTCTCGCTAATAAATTGTGGAAAATATTTCAATTATAGGGGCGGGACCACGCCCATTGGTCCGACTCCGCCCATTTTTGGACCATTCACATAATCTACCACTAAATGCTTACACACAAAATTTCAACACTCTAGCTGAAAATTTTTCTCAACTTCAAGATTTGACTCATGTGGGCGGGTCCACGCCCACTTCATACATCGGAAATTCAAGTGCCCTATTTTCGCCACCGCCTACACATGTACATTCTGTGAAAATTTCAAGAAGATCCGTGCAGCAGTTTAGGCGTCTATACGGAACAAACAAACACTATCTTTTATATATATAGACTAGCTGGGCCCGGTCCACTTCGTTGCCCCAGACTTCAGATTTCCGATCCCGTTCATTTTTGGACTAATTACGTAGACTGACACCAAATGTGTATGCATAAAATTACATTGATCTCCCTAACAAATTGCTCAAGATATATCAAACACAAAATTACAGCACCTTTGCTAACAAATTGTGCAAGATATATCTCACTGGTCATATCCCGCCCATTTTTGGGTCAATCACGTAGACAAACACCAGAAAAATATACACAAAATTACAGCACTATCGCTAACAAATTGTGCAAGATATTCCAATTTCAAAACATGACCCACTCGGTCGGTGCCACGCCCATTAGTCAGATCCCGCCCATTTTTGGACCAATCACGTAGACTGCCACCAGATACATCGCAAAATTACAGCACTCTCGCTAATAAATTGTGAAAGATATCTCAATTTTAAATGGGCGGGGCCACCCCCTTTTGTCCGATCCCGCTCATTTTTGGACCAATCACGTAGACTACCACCAGATACATATACGCAAAATTTCAGCACAGCACAGCACTAACAAACCGTGTAAGATATCTCAATTTAAAAATTTGGATTATATGGGCGGGGCCACGCCCATTGGTCCGATCCCATACATTTTGTGATTAATCTCGTAGACTGCCAACAGGTACATATACACAAAATTACAGCACATTCGCTAACAAATGGTGTAAGATATATCAATTTCAAAATTTTGGGATGGGCCACGCCCGTTGGTCTGATCCCGCCCATTTTTGGACCAATAACGTAGACTGCCACCGGATACATACAAATGCACTAAATTGCAGCACTCTCGCTGATAAATTGTCCAAGATATCTCAATTGGCTTATATGGACGGAGCCACGTCCATTTGTCCGATCCCGCTCACTTTTGGACCAGTCACGTAGACTACGCAAATATTTTTTGGCACTCGTGTGAAAATGTCGTTTATGATTATCTTTGCCTGTCCTTTAAGTGTCTTCAACGATTTATAAAGCGTCTTGCACCCGCTTCAGGGATGTCTTTAAGGCATTCCCTACTGGGTTGTTTGTACTCAGTCACTCCTACCAGTCTTAGCAAAAAAGCAAGCCATTTCTTTGCTGTCATTGTGCACAGAGTGGTCGTGTGGTTCCGACTCAGGCCGGAGGGTTTGATCCCCGGGCGCGCCGGTGATATTGATTTTCTATTCATTTGTCAATTTATATATTTTTATCTATGTAATTCTGAGACATTTTTATTTATATTTTACAATAAAACAATTTGATAATATATAACAGAATTTTCCATATGGCCGGTGGACACAATTCATACTAATTCTAGAGTAGAAGTTTTGAGCCCACTCCATCTTTTCTGGCCTTTTTTGGTAATTTTATTGTACCATTTAGTATTTCTCGATGAAGAAAAGTTAAGCCCACTACGTCTTTCCTGGCAGACTTTTTGGTAATTGTACTTTAAAACTGATATATACATATGTATATATTTTAGAATTTTCCATTTGGCCACAGTGGCCAGTGGACGCACTTCATCCTAATTCTAAAGAAGGAGTGTTGACTCCACCACATCTTTCCTAGAATATTTTTTTGTAATTTTATTCCACCATTTTGTAGCTCTCGAAGAGAGGTTTCCATTGTTATATGAATATATAACAGAATTTTCCATATGGCCACAGTGGCCAGTGGAAGCACTTCATCCTAAGTCTAGAGAATAAATGTTAAGCCCACAAAAACTTTCCTGGCAGACTTTTTGGTAATTTTATTTTACAACATAATAGCTCTCGAAGAGATATTTCCACTGATATATGTATATGAATATATAACAGAATTTTCCATATGGCCACAGTGGCCAGTGGACACTTCAGCATAATTCTAGAGAAGAAATGTTAAGCCCACTACATCTGTCTTCGTAGAATTTTTGGTAATGTTATGATGGCGTATGATTCTTTGCTTATTGTACGCTTATTTAATTGTTTATTTCTATTTGTATTTTATTAAAAAAATATATTTTTTAAAAAAAATCCACGAATTTGTCGAGTCTCATATGATTACCATTTTTTCAGCCCGGCTGAGATTTGATTTGGCCGCCACTTTGCAAAATCCACGAAGTGGTCAATTTGTTGACCAATTTCCTTAATTTTTTTTTTCTTAATTATCATTTGTTTATTTATAATATAATTAACTAAAACATACTTTCGTAAAAAAGTAATAACCAATTATTTTTTTTTTTTTAAAAAAAATAATAATTGGAAAATGACTATTTTTCGGGGTCTGGGATTCGATCTGGTTACCACTATCTGTTGCTGATCAGACGTGTTTATCACATAGCGGATAGTTACCAGTACCTATTACGCAATAGCAAAAATCTGTACAAAGTCTGTAAGGCCTGCATCGTAGTACCTATTACGGTCTAATACAGACAAAATTAAAATAAATTCTCTTGACGGGGATGCCTTCGTGTTCCGATGGAGCGCGGTTCCCCAGTCGTCCGACTGTCCGTCCGTTGGTCTTGGCCAAAGCCGACCACACCAAAAATGGTGAAAATCTCCCCCAAGTACTCACAACAGGTGGTGCGGTGAGGGGAAAACGTCATGTCCGACCGTCAAAACGGAAGCACAATGAGCATCGTGTAGCGCTCAGAGTTTTGACGAAGTTGGAGGCTGTTGAGGTTTCGGCTCTTACCGAAAAACAAAAAGAGTCACTTACCTGGGCTAAAGGCGTCATAGATGCTTCTAAGGCCAATGAGTCGGCTGAAAGAGCCACAAATTCAGCTGTGTTAACGGCTAATAAAGTAAAACGAATCAGATCACCTGATGAACCCCTGCCTTCGAAAAAGGCAAGAGGCCCTAATGTCACCATCAACAGGACACTCACCAAGCCCTTCAATGAAGTGGCGAAGGAGAGTCTAGTGATGGCTGTTATAGACAGAAGTAGTGAGGATGGATCCATCCTCAAGGACAAATGGAGTCATGTACAATCAGCCATTATGGCTCATTACCTCGATGTCCGTAGAGAAATGCCGGGCAAACCACCAATCTGCAACGATGCAGGATGGCATCAGGGGAGAGTAAAGCTCTTATATTTCGGTGATGCCAGATCAGTAGACCTTTATAAGGCTGCTCTGAGTCGAGCGGGTGAGGTGTGGCCGGGTGCCCAGTTGGATGTTGTCGAAAAAAACAACATCCCTAGTCACCCTAGAGCCATCACCTGGGTTACAGAAGAGCCCTCCAACCCGGCTGACATCTTAGAAATAATAAAAGATTCCAATCCTGGTCTGCCGGCGCATAATTGGAGAATCAGCAAGGTGGGTGAGGCGGATGGTAAAAAGCGGCAGGTCAATCTTATCCTAAACGCTGAATCCACCTCCCATATACAAAGTGCGAGTGCAACCCTACAATATGGCTTCGAGACTATAATCTTGAAGATATACAAGCAGGATATAGCTCCCACTGCAGAAGGTGAGTCGTCCACCGTGGCACTTTCTGTAAGTGCGGAGGTAGCCACGCCTATTATTTCTGGTGACTCCAACTCTAACAGAAGATCTGTAACGTCCTACTCTGAGGACGAAAGCTCTACTTCTGACACAGAGGGGCTGAGGGGAGTCTCCGGACTCTTTGATGCATCTGGCGGGGACATGCTTCTCGACGATACGGACGAAGAGTTCGATAACACCCTTGTTGGGGTGGATGTTAATCTGTCAATTACCAATGATGGTAAGAATTCTACAGATTAACCTCCATCACGCTAAAGCAGCCTCAGCGGCTCTATTGCTGCGCCTGTCCACAGGCGCAGTAGACATCGTCCTGATACAGGAGCCCTACGTAGTGGGAGGAAGGGTGTGCGGTATTAGGACACCCAACTTTAAACTGCTTGTGGCCAACTGTGAAGGCACTCCAAGAACCTGCATTTTGGCCAGGAAAGATCTAAGTATCTTTCTCCTGACTAATTTAAGTGGTAAAGACCAAACAGCTGCTAGCCTGGAGATCGGTAATCGCATATATTGGGTGGTCTCCAGCTACTTGCCTTATGAATCTGTAGTACCGACTGCTCTATTCAGGGAAGTAGTAGAAGAAGCAACGTCTGACGAGCTCGAGCTGATTATTGGCGCAGACACGAACGCTCATCATACTATCTGGGGTAGTACGGATATAAACAATAGGGGTGATTCGCTTCTTGACTTTATTCTAACTACCAATCTTAGTATTTGTAACATAGGTAATAAACCGACCTTCACAATTAAAGACAGACAAGAGGTACTCGACGTAACGTTTGCTACTGACCGGCTGTCAGACAAAATTATTGGGTGGAATGTACTGGACGACCACTCATTCTCAGATCATCATTATATTGAGTTCAAACTCGCGGAAAAAGCGCCTAAACCCGCCGTCCACAGAAATGTAAGGAAGACAAAGTGGCATCTGTATGAGAAGAATTTCAAGAAAGTCCTCAACTCTAAACTTCCGTACGAACCGAATGACAAAGCCGGTTTGGATAATCTGGTCGATCATATCACCATATCATTCAATAGATCCCTTGAAGAAGCCTGTCCAAAAACAAGGTACAAGGGTAAAACTAAACCCCAATGGTGGACTTCTGAGCTAACGGCTATGAAAAAGACCTGCAACAAGCTATTCAATAAGGCTAAATCTACTGGGGTCGCTAATGATTGGGATGCCTATAAAGAGCACCTCAAGATCTATAAGAAGGAGCTTAGAAAGGCGCAAAGGCGCTCTTGGTATACCTTCTGTGGTGAAGTGGAAAAGGTCTCCGACGCCGCTAGGCTGAGGAAGATATTATCTGCTTCACCCTGTACAGTGGGATATTTACAGGATGAAGCAAATAACTGGACCAAAAACAGCGAGCAGTCGCTCAATGTACTGCTCGACACACATTTCCCGGGGAACTCTATAACAGAACCCGAGGATCAGCAGGACCAACAAGAGTGCGAGTGGACTGCGAGCGTCGCTAGCTTCTTGACTGAGAGATCCAGAATAAGCTGGGCTATTAACAGCTTTGAGCCCTTCAAGTCACCTGGACCAGATGGCATCACTCCAGCAGAAATGCAGAAAATGTTAAAGTACATTATCCCCTGGCTGGAGAAAATTTATGTAGGCTGTATCAGGCTTTCATACGTCCCGAATCGATGGAGGGATACCAAAGTGGTATTCATACCTAAAGCGGGAAAGATATCACACACTAGGCCAAAAGACTTCAGACCAATTAGCCTATCCTCGTTCTTATTGAAAGGTCTGGAAAGACTTTTAGATCATTTCATTAGGGAAAACCTGGATACAAAACTCCTGTCGGGGAACCAACATGCTTACAACAAGGGCAAGTCTACTGAATCAGCCCTGCACGAACTTGTGAGCACTATCGAATCGTCCCTGCATTTCAAGGAATTCACCATGGTGGCATTTCTTGACATAGAAGGGGCTTTTAACAACATTCATTCCGATGCGGTAATTGCGGCACTCTCACATCTAAAAGTTAACACTAGTTTGATTAGACTAATTCAAAGTCTGCTCACCAGAAGACGCATAACAGCATGTCTAGGGTCCACAACTCTAACAAGGTATGTAAACAGAGGGACCCCGCAAGGAGGAGAATTGTCTCCACTAATTTGGAACCTAGCGGTGAATGAAATCCTGCTAGATCTAGAACGTTGTGGCTGCAAGGTCGTGGCATATGCGGACGACGTGGCAATCGCAGTGAGTGGCAAATTCGTAAACGTCCTCAGAGACATCCTACAGGTGGCTCTGAACAAGTTGGCTAGATGGGCCAGAAGCAGCGGTTTGGGCGTTAACCCCAACAAGACAGAATTGGTTCTCTTTACTAGGATGAATAATGTCCCACATGTGGACCCTCCACCTCGGATAAATGGAACAGATCTAGTCTTTTCTGAAGGTGCAAAATTTTTAGGAATAATTCTAGATAGGAAAATGTTATTTAGACTTAACGTATTGGAACGTGTAAGGAAGGCCAACGTCGCCTTATATTCCTGCAAAAAGGCTGTAGGGTCGCGGTGGGGACTCTCTCCGAAAATCGTCCACTGGATATATATAGCAGTAGTTCGTCCAATACTGTTATACGGTATTGTGGTATGGTGGACGGCAACTGACAAACTAACCATTACCAACCTACTAACAAAGGTTCAGAGGACTGCCTGCCTGAGCATAAGCGGAGCCTTAAGGACTACAGCGACCGAGTCTCTACAAGCCCTACTCCATATACTGCCGATTAATATTGTGGCGAGAGAAGTTGCAACCAAAGCGGCAATAAGATTAAACTGCCTATCAATGTGGAGGTACAAGAACTATGGTCACATGAGGATATCAAAGTGTAGTGCTATGGTAACCGACCGAGTGGACTATATACCAATAGTGTACACCTTCGAGAGAAATTACATCACTATGATTCCCGCCAGAGATGAATGGGTCGGCAGAATACCAGGTAATATAAACCATCTCCACTTTTACACGGATGGTTCGAAGCTTGATGAAAAGGTTGGCTTCGGAGTACAATGTGAAGAACTTAGTCTGGATATAGCTCACAGACTACCAGATACCTGCAGTGTCTATCAAGCCGAAATAATGGCAATATGGGAAGTCGCCAAGTGGCTGAGTCGCAACATAGTAACCAACAATGGCGTTGTCATTTACTCGGACAGCCAGGCTGCCATCAATTCTCTGGAGGCAACATCCCTAAATTCACAAACAGCCCTCGACTGCCGCAGATCTCTTAACGAGATGGCTGAGCAGTTTAATATACACCTCATATGGGTGCCTGGGCATAGGGATATCCCGGGGAACTGCAAAGCCGATGAACTTGCTAGGAAAGGGACGACATTACAAATTCTCGAAGAATTTGCATATATTGGTGCGCCACTATCCACGTGCAAGCTTTGGCTTAGGCAAGAGGCAATCAGGCAGTCCAACGATAGATGGACAGAAATCGGCACCTGCAGGGTAGCTAGACAAATCTGGCCAAGGTATGACCTGAGAAGGTCAAAATATCTCCTCGCACTAGAGAGGAAACGATTGTCTACGTTAGTACAGGTTCTGACGGGACACTGCTTGATCGGCGAACACGCCAAAAGATTGGGTATTGACTCCAATGACTTCTGCCGAAGCTGTGGAGATGAGGAAGAAGTGGAGAGCATTGAGCACTTGCTTTGCGACTGTCCCGCTTTGAGTAAACGACGACTGGATATACTGGGGTCGGCCTTTTTAGGCAGCCTAACAGATCTTTCCAGTACTGATATTCGAACTATCGATAAATTTATATATCAAACAGGTTGGTTTCGATGAGGGGCATTTCAGCCCGTGGTAACACTAGGGACCTAAACTGGTCTATGTGAGCTTGTAAAAAAATACGGCTGCCACCCTAACCTAAACCTAAACCTAACCACTATCTGGCTTACCCTCATTAACACAAAACAAAATAACCGAGCGTTAGAGCTAACGAAAGTTAAATTGTACGGAATTCGACAGCTATAACCGGTAGATAGCTCTTAACCCTAGTTTATTTATTTATTGTTAATGGTCCTTAATCGTTAGACCTAACGAATGTTAAATTGTATGGAAATTTGCAGCTCTAATCGGTGGATAGCCTAGTTTATTTATTTATTGTTAATGGCCCTTAATCTTGCATTTTACCCTTATGACCCATATTGTAAAAATAGGGAAATTCCAAAAAAATAATTTTTTATTTGAGAGGTACCCAAAGAGCGTGGCAATAATTGCATTTGTAATATATAATGGGTACTATAAAAACATTACACTGCACATAATTTCAAGTGTTTGTATTTGCAGGAATCAAATTTGGAGTTATCCTATATAGCACGCACAGCCTGTCGGGTCAACGATTATTACGGCCGAAAATTGGAGTAAGCGCACCTAAGATGCACCTATGCGCACTTTACCATAATGAAAATGTTTACATCGACTAACGTTTTGACACTGAAATATCATTACAAATGTTTGAGGGTACATAAAGATACGAAATTGTTATGTCCCTATTAGTTATTTCTCTGCTGCTGACGGCAGAGAAATTAAGGTGTCGATCTACAACCACCAGATAGGTACCATGCAAGTACTGTTAAGCAGCTCAGATAATCGTTTTTGCTGGCAGAGATGCGAATGGGTTCGCAAAGGTCACATTTACATACCTGAAAAAAAGTTTGAATATCTCTCTTATCAATGTTATTTTTTCGGAGTTTTGGTGCAAATTATCTTTAAAAACGGGGAAATATTTTAAATCGGCTACTGAATTTGTTTTCCTACCTGTAGGAAAAAAGTAGTTTTTCCCAAATATAATATGTTTCCAGAAAATATACTACAGAAGCAATTTTTTTTCTTAGGGTAGAACATGTTAACGACACATTGCAAGACAAAGTTTAAGATTGTCGGCCATGACAATCCGTTGGGGACAAGTTCGGTGACAGCATCGCCCATCTGCTCGTAATGAGAATGTTAGCGATACTGTTATGCATAATTTAGACATCAATAAGCGTACTCTTCCAGCATTTCCAAAGTAAAACAGCGTAGATTACAATAATCAAATTAACCTATGAGAATTAGAAGACAAAATGACTGACTTACTATAAGATTTGTGACATTAAACGTTGCCATGAGTCTGAAGAAAAAAATATGTTGTCAATATTTTCTTGTATGTATATTGGAGACATTGTCCATTAATTGACATTGTCCATTGCAAGACAATGTCTTGCATGACATTTATGGCACTTGTGTGAAAATGTCGTCGACGATTCTCTTTGGTTGTCCTTTACGTGTCTTCAACTATTTTGAAAGGTCTTGCACCAGCTTCGAGGATTTCTTTAAGACATTCCATACTGGGCCCATCTATATATACATAGATATACCTGTACCGACACACAAAAAGGGCACCGTGTACCAACAACCGCTGCTTTATGACAACGACAACAAAGCCGAACAATGTTTTTTATTTTGACGCCGTCAAAAATTGTTGGTTTTGGGAAAAAGGTGGCAAGGCAATGACGAGTGCTTTACCTTTTTAAGCGAGGAAAAACTTCCTTAATAACCACGTAAGTTCGGTGACAGCATCGCGCATCTGCTCGTAATGAGAATGTTAGCCATACTGTTATTAAACTTAAAAAATATATATATATAAAGGGTCCGCCAAATAACTTTTTTTGGAAAATGCTATAAAAAAAAACTACTGAATATTTTCTCAAATTTCTTTTTTTATTTGAAAGTACAATCCTTCCGGTTAATAATGGAAAATAATTTCATTGAAATGGCTGCCTCGGCTGGCCATGCAGTAGCCTACACGATCGGTCCAATATTTAAGCACATTATCGATTGTGTGCAGCTGTATTTCACCAATGGCTTCACGAATATTGTCCTTTAAAGCGTCAATTGTCTCTGGCTTGTCGGCGTAACACTTATCTTTGAGGACACCCCACAAATAATAGTCCAACGGTGTCAAATCGCAGCTCCGAGGTGGCCAAACGACATCAGCTCTGCGGCTGATAATGTGATCTTGAAAAACAGGGCGAAAACGTCGAGTGTAGCTTCGGCTGTGTGGCACGTAGCGCCGCACAGTGGAATATTTTCACACAAGACGCGGCAAAAATTAGAAGGAATTGAGCTAGGGCTTTGAAATTTTGTACACATTATTCATTTCGCCTAATTAGCTAAAAACCAATTTTTTGTTTAAAAATCTTAGTATATTTCTCAATTTAGCATTTATATTATTGCAAATCGCTGGTAGAGGTTGTATCTGAGTACTTAATTATATAAAAATTGCAAGTGCCACGCATAACGCCCATACGATGTTGGAAATTACAGGAAATTTTTTTATAAAACGCTTTGTATCTTTTGATCGATGTAAATCAGTACATAGAACAAAGCAAATAACTAAAGCTTAATACATTAGCTCAACATTTGCAAAAAAAATCATGATGAAATAGTTCAGTTTTTTGTTAATTAAACAATCATTCCAACTATCCAGAAAAAATCATTATCGATTTAGCAATGTGTTCATTAATAATACGTCATTTTTAAATCATACTTTTAGGAATATGTGGAAAGGACACGCAAACAGTGAGGCATGTACATATACTAGATTGGAAAACAAATGTTCGCTTATATATATGAATATTTAGCTTGTTCATGTCGGTTGCACGTTTAATTCGGTCTGTAATCGTTGATTTAAACTGAGATACGCTCTCGGCTCAAGACCAACTTGCTTTTATACATGCTTTATGTTATATTTGCAGTCATTTTATCATTTGCCCCTTAAGGTATGCTTTGTTAATGTTGTTCAATACATAGCAACATGGACTAAAAATAACGAATTTTGGTTTATTTTTTGCCGAGTACGTTTTAGCATTTCGTTAAAAAATCAACATAGGCAGGTATAGTTTCATCCTGGAGAAAATGAAACACCCTGATTTTTGGCAACTTGCAAACGACAGATTAAATAGGAAAATGACAGCAAAATTATACTTTTTTTAATGCAAAAAACACTTCAAAAAGTTCTGTATAGTATGACTTAAATGAAGTTCCAATGCGTTTAATAGTTTCGAAGATATGGGATTACAAAATATTCTCTTAAATGATAAACTTTGGAACCATTGTACCATTTATGAATTTCAAATGCTTGTACCGCGATATTTCGCCAAGATATCGTCAAAACCTTTAAAGATTTAGTTAACTGGAATGTTCTTTACAGGTTGGAATCAAAAATGTTGAGATTGGGCCTCACGAAAATTGGGAGTTTTTGCCGCTCAAAATACACTGTGCGCCGTCCTGTTGAAACCAAATGTTGCCAATATCCTCCTCTTCAATGTTTGTGAACAAAAATTCGTTCAACATGGCCCGATAACGATCGCCATTGACTGTAACGGCCACTCCTTGCTCATTTTCGAAGAAAATGGCCCAATTATGCCTCTGGACCAAATTCCGCACCAAACAGTGACTCGTTTTGGGTGTATCGGCTTTTCAATGTATGCGTGCGGGTTTTCTGTGCCCCAAATGCGACAATTTTGCTTGTTTACATACCCGCCAAGATCAAAATGAGCTTCATCTGAAAATATGTTTTTTTCGCACACATTCTGCAACATTACCATGATTTTCAAGGTAATGTCGCAATATTTCCCAGCTTTGTTCAAGCGTATATACAACCACATTCGTTCAGCGGAAGGATAAAACTAATTATCTGTCAAATCAGACATGAGCTAAGTGTTACCATTCACGAAATAAGCACTAGTTGAAAAAAAAAAACGTTAGATGGCGGACCCTTTATATATATATGTATATATGCGCGCCAAAACCCCAAACAATGCGCGTTCTTTCTCACCGCAGTTGTCAAGTAGTGAAACAAATCAAACAGAAATGCTAACAAATACAATGCAAAATAACGTAGTGCCTAAAAGTATGCTTTCAAGTTCAGCTAATCCGAATGAAAATAGTGTTGCCACAGCAACAGGAACAATCCCCAAAGGTACAAATCCAAACAGTACAAAGGGACAAGATGATAAAATACAAACTGCTATAGATAGATATATTTTAGTGACAAAACGAAAGGCAAGTGCAAGGTCTCCTCATAAGGAACCAGATCCCAAAGTTTCCAAAGGAATGAATACGGTAAGTTCGAACCGATTTGACCGCCTCAGCTCTGAGGATAAAAATGAAGAAACAAATGAAACTATAAGAGAACCTAAACCACCTCCGCTTTTCTTGCGGGAACAAACAACTAACGCGTTGGAAAATAAGCTGTCCCAGCTACTAGGCAAAGAAAACTTCGATGTTGCTTCACTTCGTAGAGGCAATGTATACGAAACAAAAATTCAGACATACACCGAAGTGTCTTATAGAAGGGTGGTTGGGTTGCTAGATCTCGAGAAAAAGAATTACTACACTTGCCAGCTTAAGAGTCCAAAAGGTCTCGTGGTAGTAATTAAGGGTATTGATAGTACAGTTTCAACAGCTGAAATAATCGATGAACTTGCTAAAGAGGGCTACGAAGTTAAATCCATAATAAACATTATAAATAAAAAGAAAATTCCTCAGCCCATGTTTAAGGCTGAACTAACATTTGATTCTTCAAGAAAAAAGGCGCACCTCATCCTATTTACGACCTAAGATATTTGTGCAACCGTAGAATTCGAGTCGAGGAACCTTTAAAACGAGCCGATCCTTCCCAATGTACAAATTGTCAAGAGTTTGGACACACCAAGGCATACTGTAAATTACCGGCCGTTTGTGTCAGATGTGCACAAGTCCGTCTACTGTCCCCATCCTAGAACAGATACCGGCGTAAAAAAGTGTAGTAACTGCGGTGAGAACCATACAGCAAACTACAGAGGTTGCCCTGTCTATAAGCACAATGTTAATAAAACTCCAATATATGCAAGCTATATTCCATCGCCTTTCCCAGGCTTAAGAACCGTATCTCCCACGGAAAATGCTAGTTCTAGCGACCCAAACGTAAACCGAATCCCAAAGCATACAATTCATCCTAATATGTCATACGCCCGTATGACGGGAAATGGTAATTCGTTACCCCCTCAATTTCCCCTCGTAAACTCAATAGAAAAATTAATAGAAACTATGAATTAATTCATGTTGAATATGCAAAGCATGATGCAAGAAATGATGACAAATCAAAGTATGCTTATGTAACTCGTGTTAAATCAAAAATAAATCCAATGAGAATTAGTTATTAGCAAATGGCCTGAGCCAACACAGAAATGAGGTAGAAAATTTTCTCCGAAACCACTGTATAGATATTTTATTAGTCTCTGAGACACATTTTTCAACCAGAAATTGTTTTAGGATACGTGGTTATTCCACATACGATACTAAACACCCTAATGGGAGAGCCAGTGGTTGTACAGCTCTTATTGTCCAAAATAAAATCAAACATTATCCTATGCCCGAATATAGGACTGAGCATATACAAGCAACTTCTATCGCTATCACAGGCACAAATCTGGTGATATCGTCGATATATTGTCCCCCTAGGCACAATATTAACAAAGATCAATTCATGGAGTTCTTCTCCACTCTTGGCACAAAGTTTTTGGTAGCAGGTGACTACAATGCCATGCACACATTTTGGGGCTCTCGCCTCACTACTCCAAAAGGTAGACAACTACTTAAAGCCATAACATCTGCTAAAGTAGATGTAGCTTCGAGCGGTCCCTCAGATCTGAATAAAACGCCCGACCTTATTGATTTCGCTATAATAAAATATATAAGGCGTGAACAATTATCTCTGTGTCCATCACTTGATCTATCATCGGATCATTCGCCTACCATTTTGACACTGCTTTAAAACAATCATGAAAATGGGTGTGACAGTTTGCCCAATAAGTATACCAACTGGCTAAAATATAAAAAATACGTTAGCTCACACCTATCCGATGGTGTATCGTTACGTACAACGGATGAAATTGAAGCCGCGGTAAACCTATTCACAGACGTTGTAAACAGTGCTGTTAAAGTGGCTACTCGAAAAAGCGCATTCAAAAGAGATAACCCCAATAACCCAACAGGCATCCAAGCGTTAATCAATGAAAAAAGAAGCGTAAGAAGAGAGTGGCAACAATATCGCTCCCCAGCACTGAGAAAAAAACTAAAAAATTGCCAGAAGAGATTGAAATCAGCCGAGGAAAGTGATCTAAAAATATATTTGCAATCTCTGGATCCAACCCAGAAAACAGATTATAGTCTCTGGAAGGCCACAAAAAATATGCGAGGCCCTGTTGCGCATGAATCCCCAATTCGCCTTGAAAATGGGAACTGGGCAAAAAGCACAGAAGAAGTAAATGCATTCGCAAACTACCTCGAGTCCGTTTTTACACCCAACAGTGATACATCTGAAATCTATCCGCCCGTGATAGATATAATTCCTCGCCCACACTATCCGCCCGTGATAAAGGACATAATTCCTCGCCCAATCTATCCGCCCGTGATAGATGATATAATTTCTCACACAATCTATACGCCCGGGATAAATGACTCAATTCCTCTCCCAATCTATCAGCCCGTGATAGATGACATAACTTCTCACCCAATCTATCCGCCATAAAAAAGACGATATAATTCCACGCCCAATCTATCCGCCCGTGATAGATGATTTAATTCCTCGCCCAATCTATCAGTCCGTGATAGATGATATAATTCCTGGCCCAATCAAGCTTAGAATAAAGGATGTTGAAAAATCTGTCAAAGAACTAAACAGCGAAAATGATTATTTTTATTCAATGCAATTCTCCGTGTAGGTTACTTCCCCCTATCTTGGAAGAGGTCTGAAATCGTGATGATACCGAAACCAGGCAGGGATCCAACTCAAGTCAAATCCTATCGCCCTATAAGCTTACTATCGATACTTTCAAAAATGTTTGAGTCCATTCTCATGAAGAAAAGCACACCTCATATAATTTCTCACAATAGTATACCTGACCATCAATTTGGTTTAGAAAGTCATAATACTATAGAACAGGTACACCGTATCGTAACCTGCATCAAAAGAGCTTTTGAGAATAAAGAATACTGTTCGGCGTTATTCATAGATATTTCCAAAGCATTTGATAAAGTCTGGCACGAAGGACTTTGGTACAAAATATGCGACCTTCTGCCAATCAACACGCATAAACTGGTCAGGAGTTATTTGACTAACAGATCTTTTCAAGTTAAATCAAATGGCATTTTTTCTAGCCCTAAGAAAATAAATGCCGGTGTCCCACAGGGGAGCATTCTTGGCCCTATACTGTACGTTATTTTTACGGCAGATATGCCCACAACCAACTTTACGCACACGTCTACTTTTGCGGACGATACTGCTTTCGTCAGTACTCACAAAAACCCTTCAGTTGCGTCCGATCAACTGCAGTCTCATGTCCGAATCCTAGAAGAATTGTTAAAAAATGGAGAATAATGGTGAATGCCTCAAAGTGTACTCATGTTACTTTTACCCTGCGAAGGGATGCAAGTCCTCTAATTTCTATTTTCAATTCACAGATTCCCCAAAAGGATCATGTAAAATACCTTGGAATCCATTTAGATCGGCGTTTGACGTGGTCGCGCCACATAGACTCTAAAGTAACTCAAATAAAACTCAAAACTAATCAACTTCAGTGGCTTATCAACCAAAGATCTGCCCTAGATCCAGAGTACAAAGTTCTTTTATACAAAACGGTATTGAAGCCAATTTGGACATGTGGTATCCAGCTCTGGGGTGCAGCGTGCGCTTCAAATGTATGCAAATTACAAAGAAGACAATCGAATATTCTTCGTTTAATTACAGGTGCACCATGGTATATAAGAAACGCTAACATCCATAAGGATCTCAACATGCCAACAGTAAAAGAGGAAATTGAAAAATATTGCCGGTGTTACGTGGGTAAACTATTCAATCATCCAAACATCCTGGCTCGAGAACTACTAAATTTTGAATGTCATAACCGCCTTAGAAGGAGAGATACGCTGGACATGATTTAAATTAAAACTAATCAACATCAAAAACAAAAAATTAAATGAAACTATGAATTTTTAAATTTGAAATGTTAACCTTTTTGTTTAAGTAAAAAATCGTGTAAAGTCTCAATGGCTTATTCGCAATGGCAATAACCCAGAGAATAGTATTTTAGGTTAAGATTTGTCCACTTATTGTTATTTTCATTGTATAATAATGAAAGATTCAATAAAAAATGTAATGAATTGGAAATATATATATATATATATATATATATATATATATATATTAGGCCGGGTCGATTTGTGGGGAGGCAAAAAAAGTCGCCATTGCTCAGTGAAAATCGTATTCTAGGGTCAAAATAAGAATTTTTGTCGAAGGAACCATACCTCTAAAACGAATTCTGATGTCCCGGAATTTGGGTCGAACTTTTGGGTAGGGGCGCTTTTGGAGATATGCGCTTTTAGCAAACAGTTCTCGTTTAATGATACTTGGCTGTGCGTATATATTTAATAATTTCGACTGAAGTAATCGTTGTAATAAGGATATTGATAATGGGAGTTTGGTGGCTCCCGAAACAGATCTGTCTATCCAACCATTACAACCGCCCCCAATACATGTCACTTACTTCTTCTTTAATTTTTAACAAAGTTGGTTTCATATACTGAAAATAACAATAACGATCCAGAGCCTGAGTACAAAAACAAAATATGTACTATGAAAGTAGATCGAATAAAACAAAAACAAAAACATATGCCAAAATAATAAAAAAAATTTAGAAACATCGTTGAAACATTTTAATAATACCAAAGGACTTAAGTGCACAGTATTGGATAAATAAAAAAATTAAAAACGGAAAATACTTTTTTTTGTCCAAAAATATCCAATTTCAGCTAAAATTTTGGTACTTAAGCCATGTTGACCTTAGGACCAAAAAATGGACCCAAACATTAAAATCAAATGAAAGCAAATTTTCCGGAATAAAATTACGATCAATTTCGTGGCTAGAGGGTCTTGAACAATAGGTTTTAGGTCTACATATCATGCGACCCAAATAAAAGGATAATTTATACATACGTGAATTTTCCTATTTTTTCGTTACAAGCAAGCGATTTTAGTTTAGCACTTTGCAACGAAAACAACTGACTTCCACTAACTGGCGCATAAGCAGTAAGTGGCGGATTTCCCCTATCTGGTAGCAATGTTGCCATGAGTTGCGAAGAAAGAACAGTGCGAACCAGACAAAAAACTGGTGAAATGTATTTATGAAACATAAATTTACTATGTTATGTTCAATTGTTTACACTATTTTTGCAAATATTAAAAAAATTTTAAATTTTTGTTCTTCTTCCCGTTAATTCACAATAATTGATAAAAATCTCTCCAAAAATGAGATGCCATACTGCGAAATATAGGATGCCCAATCTGGCAATACCATACTCGATTAAAACAGGAACACAAGCACCAAACTTCATCGGGAACTAATAATGCTTAAAAGTGCTTATCTCCCCATACACTTTTGGTGTAACGAAAACACGCCTAATATCCTTTATGGTGACGTGGAATTGAATTTTTCAGACATAATAATTTACGGAAAATGTACATTACTTTGATATTAACTACGTTCGGGGCCTGGTACATTTTGTCCTGCTGGCCCGTGGTTCCGATTCCCAAATTAGTGCTGAATCACATGAGGCATTTTTTCCCAAGCAATTTTCAAAGATTGTAGCAGAGAGAGACAGAGAGCTTTTTCCGCCTGCCTCTCCTACAAATTTTGGCACTTGCTTGGACAAAATTCGTCGTGTGATTCAGCACTTGTGACATAATTTTTTGTGTTCCTGTAGTAAATCGGAATCTCCTATCTTTCCTATGATAGCCAGAATTACTTTAGCATAATTGCAATAAACCGCTACTTGTTTAGCCAACCGACATTAAATTGGCTTTATTTTAAATATTCATTTAGTTGTGAATCACACGAGGATATTTTATAAGCAGATTCTCCTCTAATTCCCTTTTAAAAATGCGTTCACACGACGTTTCGGCTTTTCCTGTGTGAAAACGTTGAACACGATAAGCCCGATGTATTTACACAGTATTTAATCTATTTCATGATAAAGCATTTAATCTATTTCATTATAACTATTATGTTAATTAAGATAACACGTTATAATCTTAAGTGATTTTCTAAATTATTAATGTACTTACTCAATTCAAAAATTGTATACACTAAACTTGTATTTAAGGGATGCCAAATGTGTGGCGTCCGCCGGTTTTAAATATATGATGATTCACACGAGACATTTTTTTAGCCAGTGTCAGTGTTTGTCTCGTGTGAATCAGGACTATGGAATTGTTCTAGACGTACCGAAATACGCTTCCTTAAGTTAAGATTTACACTAGGCAAGTTATTTCAGCAGCTTATCCTCAAATTCTCTTTTGAACTTGCACGAAGAACTCAAAACGTTCAGGGGGCGTTTTTTCCCTCTCTTACCGACTCCTACAAAACGCCGATAATCTGCTGAACATTTAGCCAGTGTAAATCGGGACTTATTTCGAAAAATCAAAGTTGACAGAACGTATTGGTCCAGATTTACACTTGAATATTTTTTCAGCAGTTTATCCGCTAATTCTCTTGTAAACTTGCCTCTGCGTTTAGACACGAAATTTTGTTTCGGATATTCCTGTGTGAATTGTTGTTGTTTCAAAGTGCGAGTGAAAAACACAAAATGTTCAGAGTTTTTTCCCCCTCTTGCCGACTGCCTCTCTCTCCTACAAAACGCCGATAACCTGCTGAACATTCAGTCAGTGTAAATTGGGACTTGCGAGACAAAAATACTTGCTCTAATGACAAGTCCATATTCATACGCAGAATTTTCTCCCGCTGCAACTCTGAGTTCACGGGGAGAGAGACATGAAGAATAGAAAGAGGAAAATCTTTCTGGTACTGGCATTCCGTTTTGTGTTTTTCATACGCATTCAAGATTACAGCTGCTTTTGTGGTATTTCGTTATGTACTTGTCATTCGTTCTTGTGTATTTGGTGCAAATTTAAATAAATTTGTGCAAAAATAAGTTCAGCAGCTTATCATCAAATTCTCTTTTGAAATTGCACGAAGAACTCAGAACGTGCAGAGAGTGTTTCCCCCCTCTTGCCGACTGCCTCCCTCTCATACAAAACGCCGATAATCTGCTGAACATTCAGCCAGTGTAAATCGGGGCTAAACGTTTATTCGCCCTTTTACACCAAAAAGACTGCACTGCCAAGGGTGTATATTTGACAGATCGTGCGATTCGGTTTTTTGCACACTTATTGTGCAAAAATAAGTTCAGCAGCTTATCATCAAATTCTCTTTTGAAATTGCACGAAGAACTCAGAACGTGCAGAGAGTGTTTCCCCCCTCTTGCCGACTGCCTCCCTCTCCTACAAAACGCCGATAATCTGCTGAACATTCAGCCAGTGTAAATCGGGGCTAAACGTTTATTCGCCCTTTTACACCAAAAAGAGTGCACTGCCAAGGGTGTATATTTGACAGATCGTGCGATTCGGTTGCATAACATGATGCATTGATTGTAAATCCCACTCTTAACTTCAAGTGAAAGCGTGTAACATCTGTAAAAACATTGTATACGTAGAGAATTCTGCCGATCGTAGGAGAGAGAGGATAAGGGATGAATTCCTCTTTGTATTGAGCATGTCTCTCTGTCTTATGATGGGCAGTTACGTCGGGACTAGAGTTGCCTCGTTTGCTTAGTGTCTTAGAGAATAAGCAGCTGACAAAAATTGCAAGTGTGAAGCGGGACTTACACCGCAACCTATTAGGGTATGACATAAATACTAATGAAAACTTACATGAGTATGTCTCACATCACTCCTTAATCATCTATAGATGATCAAAATATAAATATTATATTAAAAAATATAAATATTATTCTTATTTGTTAAATAACAAAATATAAACAATTTATAAAATAGTATATAAGTACATTTATATATAAAACATTGTGTGGTCGAAAATGAAGAACTGGTTTCGTGAACACACTTTAAATTTTTAAAATTTTGCCATATGTAATGAAGATTGGTGTACGGTTTACTTAGTAACAATGTTAAATCGAAACAATCCTCTAATTTGAAGTATTTTATTTATTCAACAGGTCACTCTTTCTATATCAATTCTTATTAGCCTCCACGTGTTCTTCTTATTGGTTGTAGAGATTATACCACCAACGTCATTAGTTGTACCTCTTTTAGGAAAATACCTAATATTTGCAATGATCCTGGTATCTATAAGGTAAAAAATATATGTAATACAAATTTCGAAAATGTATTTCTGTTTTAATTGTTTAGTCTATTACCTGATTAAAAATCTATTGTATTTTGTTTATTGTAATTATATATATACGTGGGAAAATTGTCATTTTTGATAATTTTGGATTGAAAAAATATATATTTTAAAACAAAATTTCTAAATATTATGTGATTGTAAAAAAAAATATTTTAATTAAAAATCAAGAAATTTTGTTTGGAAAGCATATTTTAATATACATATTGTAAGTAGAACAAAATATATTTGCGAACTGACGTTCATAAATAAAATATGTGTTTACACACAAACAAAGTTATTGTTTAAGAAGTTTTCCAAATATATTTTATTTAAACAGACTTTTAAATCTTTGCTGAATATTTCGAAATTTAGTTATTTTTTCCTAGATTCCGTATTATACCTTATAGTTAAAAAATTCATAGTTCAAAAATTTTAAGTTTATACATATTCTAATTCATCACTTTTTAACAATCCATCAATGCTATTTATAGTTACGAAAGATTATACGATTTTAATTGAATTGTACAAACATATACAAATTTATAAAAAATTCACTTTGAACTTTTGAAAAAAAGAAAACTTGCCACTAAGTTAAGGCACTGATAAATTGCCGAAATACTTAAATGCAATTAAATCTTTGTTACGGAAATATTAAGTCCAAATAAAAACATATTAGGATGGGAACCTAGTTTTGTTTAGAACAGTATCCTCCCAAACGTATAATATTTGTGTGTGTTAAAAATTATCTATTTGGATATACCCTAAACATATGTATATTTAAAGCAGAATATTTTTGGGACAATATATTACAGAAGCGATTTTTTCAGCGTGTATATATATATATATATGTGAATAAGATTTCTTTATTTTGTATTAACCATATTAATTGTAAACTTACTTACGAAAAATTCTCATTATAAATATAAGGTAATTGTATACTAAACACTAGGCCGGATAGATCCCAGTGTAAAAAAAATTCTTGCCTGATAACCTATTTTCTACTACATGGTAAGTCCAAAGTCAGTTAACCCACATTTTAACATGATCCCCTCGGATTTCGATTAAATTGGACTCACGTAATCCCCAAGTGTGTACGATTTGTACGATGTCTACCCGTATGTTAAGCCGAAGTTCGTCATGGGTCTTGTTTTACAGCGTCTCCCTACTATCTACTGCCCGAGTCTACGAAAGCCTTTTTACAAGTAAGAGATGTGTCGTATGGTTCCGAGGTTTGTGCAAGTGAAAATAGAATTGTTCGACCTTGTCGTGGTATTTTATTATATTTCATATAAACTTTTCTGCAATAATAACAAAAAATGATATATGACAAAAATTTCAATACGATATACCCATTAAGACAAAAGTTATGACAATTTCAAGATATATATTTAAAAAAAAATATTTTTCGAAAAATGTATATATAAAATTTTGGAGTTCTTAAAAGTTTTTAAAAAACGTGTTACTTATTTAAACTCATCCTAAAGAAAATTGTCGGTGGTATTGCTACAAAACATCTCCAACTTATACTTTTTACCTTCAAAATTTGTATAAAGTATATGATAAGATTAAGCTAGTTAAGCAGGAAAAGGAATTTGGAGCCCAGCTTTTATGGCGATTTCTTTTCTGAAAAAAGGTTGCCCCTCGACATGAAACACCCGAAAATAGTTGCACCTTTTAAGTTGAAATAATATAGTCCCTCGAATAAGTATAACAGAATTCTAATTTTCAAAAATGTGTTAAAAAGGTGCAGCTTTCGGAAAATGGAGAAGAAAATGCCGCACTTTTCCAGAAACTAAATCGCCATTAGTATAGTAGATATAATCGGAAAAAATTACGATCATTTATGTGAGTAAATCTATACTTCAGTCTAGTTCAAGATGTTTAGTCGTTTTTGGTTAAACTTACTACAAAAATAAGATATACGAGTATATACTTTAGTCTAGTTCAAGATTTTTAGTCATTTTTGGTTAAATTTACTACAAAAATAAGATATACGAGTATATATGAAAAAAACAAAAATCCAATTTTTTTGGGATTTTCTATTTTTTTAGGAATTATGGGATTGATTTTGCAAAACTATAATGATTAACGATATGATTTCGATTACTAATGTCAATACCAATAAACTAGAAAATACCAATAAACTCGTATAAGAATTTACGTTTTTGAAATCGAAAACGTTTTTAGCTTCTACAGAAAACGTAAACCGAAAAAAAATTTCGGTTTCAAACGTTCACAAAATCTGAAGTCAAATTTATGTTTTTAGTAATTTATACTCCAGAAAAGTAAAAAACTACTAAAGATTTTATATGAATAATATTTGAATTAATTTCAAGCAAAAAAAACTATTTCAAATAATTTTCGTACGAAAATGTTAATACTTTTGGTCTTCGAAGTGCTATTTCCACTAAAGTAACCATAAAACAAATAAAAAGATGAGAGAAAATGCAACCCTGAAACCAAAAAAGAAACAACAAAAACAAGATTCGATCAATGAAATGAAAGTTTTTATTTTAATGTTAAATTTAATAATAATTGTTGTATATTTAAAGGGGCAAACACAAAAGCATTAATCAAGCCAATATTTTGGTCAATTTTATTATTTTTTTGGATTTAATATGTTTTATTTATTTTCACTACCGCCAATCAGAATCTGGAGCCGAACCGATGTTGTTGACGGCGGTGGCTGAAACAGCTGTATCTGATTTCTATGCTGCCATATTTCTGATAGTGTTTTTCGGTTTTAATTTTCTTTCGCTTTACTGAAAACGTACAAGAGCTGTAGAAGCAAAAGTAAAACGATACGATTTTGAAAAACGAAAACGAACCAATTTCTTACAAAACCTGTGTGTTCAACCTCGTTGAACATTTGTTTAATTTTAAGTTTATATTCAAAATTATATTTCCCAGCTCTGTATAATATTTCTTAAACTTGGCTTAATTGTAATTGCCAATTTCATTTTGTTCTCCGCCATTTATGTTAATACCCGAGGTTTCTTAAATAAACAAAACGTTGTATCTGCCTCTTTTATTCACGGCAGCAAGGAAACCACATCTCAACCCTAAGGAAAGGTTTAATAAACACTTATAAAAACTTAATTTGGACTCTTATTTTTTCTCCCGTAGCTGAAAGCAATCACTTCAATGTTACGTATTCGCTCGTGTAGTAGTTGTCTCTCTCTCCAAGTCTAGGTTTTTCATTCCCAGAAAGTGTATACTACAACTTTCTTCATGGTCCTATCGAGCCTCCTTTGAAGCAGCACTGTGGAACACCCGCAATCGTTTGCGACACCGCACGATCAAAACCAACTAAACACATCTAAATCACATCTCATCAGTAGATTACAAAACTTATGTTTCGCAAACATACATATGTTCTCCCATCTCTCAGTGCAGTGAAACACACAAAATAATGTTTCACCCATAACACACAAATTATTCATACGGCCACATAAATTTCCTATTTCGTTTAAAATTGCTTTAATAGCTATAATAATTCAAAATAAATTTAACGACCTGAAAAGTGCATTTCGTAAAATATTCTCCTTTGTGACTTTCCACTCTCATATTGTTTGCGAGTAAAGAAAGTTCCTCAAATATTAATTCTATATCTATAAAATCTGCAATCTGTGCGCCACTTAACTAAAGTTTAAAATCCAAATTTTAATACAGCCTTCGTGGCACAGTGGTGTATACGTTCGACTGTCATTATTATAGTCGAGTGTCCGATCCTTCATACGTGCAAATAAATTTGCAGTTTCTTAATTTTTTCCATTTTAACCCAAACGATCATAAAGAAATGAGAGAAATTGTTGTCTAATGTAAATTAATGTTCATATATTGTTCAGTCTCACATCCGCCTGAATTCTAAATATAGAATTTACCATGGATGTATTTATAAAAACTCATAACATGCATATATATGTTTCATATTCTCTATTGTTATAAATATGTAAGTACATACATACTCGTTTTATCTGCTTCCCATAAAATTCTATAAATAGAATTTAAGCGATTACGATGGCAAACACTTTTGCCTAGTCTAGACCAGTGGTGCCCACAAAAATCAGAATGTGTTAGTTAGGTTACAACAAATTAGATTGTAGTGGTACTATTGCACTGAACAAATTCACTTGGCTTTGTTTGTTTTCGTTGTTATATTGTTTTACAATTTATGTTTTTGTGTGTTTCATTTTAGCAAGGAGGCCGCCATAGCGAACGGACGTGTTATTGCAGAGCGGATAGTTTATTCAACCTATTACGCAGTACCTATTCACCTACCTACTACGCAACCACAAGGTGTGTTGTTCTTAAAGTGGGGGTTGAATTTGTTGCATCGGTATCAGGACAGACATTTTGGAAGTGGTCTGGAAGGCCAACATCGACGTACCTGCATATTACGGGCAAATACTGGCTATGGGGGTCTCTCCCAAACATTTATGAATAACCCTGATGAAGTAAATGATATTAGGGTGCAGGGAAAAATAAACCCGGTACCGGCGGAAAGCGTTGATTTACTCGCGAGTCACGTGTCGTCGTTATCAAACAATCGTGAACAAGTAACTTCTACGGGGTTGGGTGCCTCGGATCCCGTAGTCGAAACAGATACAAGAGCACATCTAGCCTTTGGCAAAATAAACGATGAGGAAGATAAAGAAAACCCAAGGGGGGCTCTAAGCAACCCCAGCTTTTAAAAGCTAGTGGGAACTCGGACTCTGAGTCATCAAGTGATAACAATATTACTATTGTTGAAAATCGGAAAAGACTGTCAGGGGCACAAAGAAGGAAACTGAATAAGATGACCCGGCAGAAGATATTACAGGATGAATCTGACTCTTCTACATCTACTAAAAGAGTCAGATCTCCCGAAGAGCATAGCCATGCGAAATCAACTAAGAAGAAAAAAAGCTCACCGACACCCAGCACTTCGAAGAAACCTATTCAATCTACCAAAAAAGGAGTTTCTAGTCAGAATCCGTTAATGGTGGGAGGAGAAGTTGATCTTGTTGTTGAGAAGGTGAGCACGTCCACCAAACCATCCATAAAAGAGGGGGGCCTCATACATAAAGACCCATTCTAAAGGAAAAAGCAAAGTGGCTATAAAAAAGGGTAAGGAAGCACCATCTTATTCCCAAATAGCCAAAAAACATATTCAGGACGAACTACACTATGCCATAATTGATAGCAGTAGTGCGTCTGGCAGAATTCCTGAAGAGCAAAAGAGTATCTTCGAAGATTTGTTCTACACAAAGGTATTGGACAACATTCTCGAATCTAATGATGGACCAACGATCCAAGTACTGAGTTGTACGTTTGAGAGGGGCGTTTTGATGCTGAAACTGGCATCACAATGCTGTGTCGATGTCCTCGAAAAACTAGTGGAGAGCATCCCTTCACCTTGGGTTGGCGCAAAGCTGAAACTGGTAAGGAAAAGCGACATCCCTGTACTCATAAAAACATCTTTCTATGTCAGAGGATGGGCAAGTAAGGTACCGTCAGAGCGCATACTCAGCGTCATTGGCAAACAAGATTCGAACCTTAAAGTCCCCACTTTAGTGGGAAGTCCTCCACAGAAAAAATTATCCCGATGGTTCTCTACTGGTGGTAGGCATAGACCCGTATTCCAGGGATAGCCTTGTCAAGACAAAAGGCATGGCATTTTTCGGGATTTGGAAAATCTTCTTTAAGATTGGAAAAACCCCCATTGGCAGGACAGTTAAATCGAGCCCAAACACGAACGTAGAGCCTGCAGTAGCAAAAGAAAATAGTGAACAGAAAGAAGCGAGTGAGACAATTCCAAAAAGTGAGGTGGAAGTTGTCGATAACATCGCCAAATTGCCGATAACATCATCAATTTTGCAGAAAGTTCCCAGCAAAGTTGGTGATAAGGATATGAAGAGGGGCACAAAAACTCAAAACAAAGAGGGAGCGACAAAATCCAACACCGCCTTCCAAGAAGTGGTCGATAACATTACCAAATTGCCGATAATATCACCAATTTTGCAGAATGTTCCCAGCAATAGTGGTGATAGGAATAGGTACATAAAGAATAAAAACAAAGAGGGAACGACAAGTAACACCGCCTCCCAAAGAGGTCTACTTGAAGAGTGTGTAATAGGTAGTAAACGAAAGGAGGAGAAAGACTCACAACCAAATAAGGAGGGAGTGCAACCAGATAGGATAGACGACTCCCAAAGGAAACTTTTACTGAAAAGACAATGATTGAGGTCATCCAGATAAACCTCTACCGGAGCGAAACGGCATCCATTGCTCTGATGGACATAATAAATGAAGGCAGGGTTCATATTGCTTTGGTCCAGGAACCGTGGACTACTAGTAACAAAGTTACTGGATTATACCATATGAACTACAATCTTTTCTACGATAAAACAGTTACTCGTCCAAGGACTTGTGTTCTGTGCCATAAAAACTTATGCTATCATTTCTCTCCAGAGTTGTCAACATCAGACGCAACTGTGCTGATGCTAGGTAATGGAATTATGTACCTGGCGTCAGTATACCTGCCATTCGATGCGCCGACATTGCCACCTACGTCGGAATTACAACGTCTGGTAAGGGAATCCAAAAATACAAGTAATGTGTTACTAGTTGGTTGTGATGCCAACTCACACCATATTGCTTGGGGTAGTACTGACACCAATAAAAGGGGACAAGCCCTTATAGAATTTTTGAATACTAACGATCTCCTAACTTTCAACATAGGGGACAAGGCGACCTTTGTTAACAAAATTGGGGAAGAAGTATTAGATATAACGATATGCTCGGAAAACCTCATTGATGAGATCCATGAGTGGAGGGTTTCGGATGAACACTCCTATTCGGACCACCGTTATACAAGGTTTAAAATTGCACGGCCACCCCCTGACCCAATAAGTTTCCGTAATAAGGCTAAAACCGACTGGACCAAATTCGGCAATCTACTTAGAAATCGATTGGGCCAACCTAAACACGATTATCCAAGTACAGAAGACATTGATATCAATGTGAGGAGGATAACGGAGGGTCTTATAAAATCATTCGAAGATAGTTGCCCGCTTCGAGAAAGGAAATCTGTCTATGAGAAACCCTGGATGACAGGGCAAATTCGTTCGATTGGCAAGGATGTCCGTAGACTTTACAACAGAGCTCGGCGTAAAAAGTTATCAGTATATTGGGATGACTACCACAGAAGACTCAAAGAATACAATAAAATCATTAGACTGGCGAAACGTAACTCCTGGAGGCTTTTCTGTGAGCAGGTAGACAGCGTTAACAGCATGTCTAAAATAAAAAAGTTCCTCTCAAAAACTATATCCAAACCGAAACACTGGTGGATGAAACGGGTAAAAGGATGGAAACTATAGATGATACCGTAAGGCTTTTGATGAAAACTCTTTTCCCGAGTGGTAATGCTGGGCCAACAGAGGAACAGTAACAGACCGAAAATGTGATGCACCAAGTACCTATTACGGATGCTATGGTTAAAGAAGCAACAAAAAGCTTCTCTCCTTTTAAGGCTGCTGGACCGGACGGAATATTTCCAGCGCTTCTTCAGAATGAGGTGGATCTGGTATCAACTCATCTGGTTGGAGTTTTCACTGCATGCCTAACTCATGCATATACCCCAAAAAATTGGCAGGAATCAAGGGTGGTCTTCATACCTAAGCCTGGCAAGGCGAGTTATACGATCCCAAAGGCTTATCGACCTATTAGCCTAACTTCTTTCCTCTTAAAAACAATGGAGCGAATAATTGACGACATGATCAAAAGTAAGATAGCCGATGACAGGCTAAAATTCAAGCAACACGCATATGTTAAAGGAAGATCAGTGGAAACAGCTCTACATGAGGTAGTACACCACATGGAACAGTCCTTCAGTGAAGAAATGTATACACTTGCCGTTTGTATAGATATTGAGGCCGCTTTTAACAACGTTCAGACCGATACACTTATCCAGTCCTTAGACGAGTTTCAGGTTGACCGGGCGTTGATAAACTGGATCAACAATATGCTAAGAAATAGGTGGATTATTTGTGGGTCATATGACGTAAAAATCAGAGACAAGGTAAATCGTGGTATACCTCAGGGGGCATTTTATCGCCTCTCCTATGGGTTACGACGATACACAGTCTCCTTAAAGCCCTCACCAATGAAGGACTTAAACCAGTCGTTATGCAGACGACGTTATAATACTTCTAAGGGACACACGTCCAGACCAACTATGCAGAAGAGCTGAGGAGGCACTTAACATAGCATATAACTGGGCACAACCAAGGGGATTAAATGCCAACCCAGACTAAACAGTAATATGTCTATTTACAAGGAAAAGGAAGATTCATCCTTTTACCGTGCCTCGATTCCTGGATAAGAATTTTGCCATATCTAAAAACTTGGGAGTAATCTTGGATCAGAAACTGTACTGGAAAGATCATATTGAAGAAAGAGTTACAAAGGCCCACAGATGTTGATCGTTGTGCAGAAGAGCTATAGGTTCAAAATGGGGACTACGTCCAAATATGACACACTGGCTTTACATGAGCGTGATTACACCAATAATAACCTACGCCTCTGTAGTGTGGTGGACATCAATGGACAAAAAGTACAACGTAATACCATTGCAAAAAGTGCAACGTATGTACTGTCTAGGCATAAGCGGGGCAATTAGAACCGCACCAACAAGAGCGTTGGAGACTATACTGCACATCGAACCAATAGATATCCGTATAAAGTATGAGGCAGCCATCACAGCAAGACGTCTACAAGTGATGGGTGAATAGATAAATCGAGACCACAAGTCGTACCATCAGAAGATATTACATTCACTGGTCGGTCATATTCAAACAACGGAAATCTCCGACCGCATTCCTGAAGTGCGGCTTATAGCTACCTGTGAATCGTTCGTGCCAGACAGACGCTCCTGGGAAAACGGAACACTAGCCCATGCGCAAGTGGGAACCAGCTGCTACTCTGATGGGTCCAGGCTAGGGGAAAGGACGGGTCTGGGACTTTTTATTGATGAACCAGAAGTCGAACTTTACTTCCGCCTCCCAGACCATAACACAGTATTTCAAGCAGAAGTTCGAGCAATCACGGAGTGTGTTAACTGGCTCAGTAACACCACAAAGCCTAAATATGCCTACATATTCACAGATAGCCAACTGGCGATCAAAGCAATAACATCGGAAATGGTCAAATCCAGAACAGTGTTAGACTGTAAAAGAACGATAAATAATTACTTAGTCCATGGTCAACTGCGTATTTTCTGAGTACCGGGACACAACGGAGTGATTGGAAATGAACGAGCAAACAGCTTGGCTTCAAAGGGCAGAGAACTTCGAGTAATAAACTTGGAAAATTTGAAACCTTTCGAAGCCACGAAAGATGAGTTGAAGCACTGGGCAGTGATGGCTCATAAAACTGTGTGGAATAGAGCAACGGTAGGAGCAACTGCAAATATACTGTGAGAAGAAAACAAGTAGTTTTCTGAAACTAAACAACATCGAGATTAGTAAGATGATAAGTGTTCTAACGGGACACTCAAGCTTACAGGCACATATTCATCGCGTAGGACTAGCAGAAAACGAAGAGTGCAGGGCATGCAGGGAAACGATGGAACATCGAAACGATCGAACATTTTCTGTGTCACTGCCCAGCTTTCACACATGCAAGATCCCTATATTTCGGCTCCGACATATTGCCAGACTTAACTAATCTCAGCGGATATGACTGGAAGATACTAAGAAAATACGTGTCTAGTACCGATTTTCTGTACAACAGGCCGAACCACTGGCTTAAGAGTATGTCCATGGACATGATACGTTTAAACGTCTCCTCTATTCAACCTAACCTAAGTGAAGTGAAACCACACTTCTCCAAATCTTCCAAAAACAACCAATGGAGCAAAATTTGCTTCTCATTGGACATGGCTGGTGTTTTGTATTAACTTTTCTTAACAGTTGTTTTTTGGAAAAAAAAATAAAAAAATAAAAATATTTTATCTTAATGACTATTGTTATAGTGGCTCCTAAAATAGGAATCATATTTGCTTTTCAATTTCTGATTGCAAACAAGCCACTCTGCTTCATCAAAAATATTTAAGCAAAATAAAAATTCGTTTTCCCAACCAAAGTCCCACATAATAAATGAAAATAAATACCTTCAATGAATTAAAATAAATACAAGTAATAAAAATATCATTGGTTGTTATAAAATATTTTCAGTGTACTTTAGACCGTTTATAGCACATGATGTAAAAAGTGAAAGTTGCTGCGATCATTGATTTCCGAACCGAAAAAGTTTCCATTTGGCCTACAAGACTTCCATAAAAAATTTTGTGCCGATCGGATAACCCTAGTGTCTGCCCAAAGTTCATTCAAAATTTAGAAAACACTTTATAGGGGAAATATTTTTTTATTAAAAAATCGTATGTTAAAGTAAGTAAAATTACATTTCTTTGTATTATTAATTAATAAATAGTTTTTAAATATTAAGATCGGTGAAAAAAAAAAAACAAAAAATACAATTAATTCAATATTATATTAGATCTGACTTGTTATGTGAGGGACATTTTCTACGATATTCTTCAATGCACTGTAATATAAATTGATTTTGTTCTTCGTTTTTCGTAAGTATTCTGTTGTAATCATTCATAAATTGTACACCGCGTTCAGCAGTGTCGTTAACAACAAACAGATTACGGCACATCGAGAGGATCTTGATAATCTTCCCAAATGGATGTGTCATGCTTTAAAAATTCAGTACTCAATCCAAAAGCACCGAAAAAAAATTTGGTTTTGTATGAGACGAAATCGCTCAAATTATTACACAGCAATAGTTTCGGGTCGGAGAATTTTCGATCGTTTTCCAGATTTACGACGGGCTCTGTTGATTGCAGACGCCTAACCATTTTTCGTTTCTCTTTGAGTGAAACATCCGAATCGAAAAATGCCAAAGCCATTGATTCTGGGGCCAAATACCACAAATGAATTTTCCATTTCTTCATAACCGCTTCAGACACATCTCGGTCGATTTGCATGTAAACCAACCATGGCATTTTGCATGTAAACCACGCTTTGACATACAGCCGCACGAGAAAAATACATATATCCCGTAGCCCACTGGACTCTTGTTTTGTCAATGCAAACTGCTCTAGAAATAGGTATATTTTTAAGGCATAAATGCCTTTTCCCATGAACCTTGCGTGGGATGTTGGACCAGGTGTTCGGAAGTTATCGCCGACACCACCAGTAAACATTATTGTTAATTGTAATAGTTCCTTGTAGTCAGCTCGGATTTGTGTTTCATTTAGCTGTTTAATGCAGAATTTCTTAATGACTTCGCAGTCAGCATTACTTATTTTTGAGCGTAAATTGGATCTTCGAGTCCGTTTTTAAACGATTTGTGGTCGGGACTTACCCAAACGGCAGCAAAACGATTAAAAATAGGCACTTCAGGACCACAAGTCGCCGAAGTTTAACCTCAAACACATGTTTCAATACTATATCCATCATGTGATGAGAACATGGGAACTTGATTAATTTTCGATCTAATTTGTTCTGCAACAAAATGCACTATCCAGTGTTTTGACCTGTATTTGATGAGTGTATCATGAACGACTTTGGTCATCTTTTCTCCAGTACCAGCCGGGATTTTGGGAGCGCCCAAAAATTTTGATGTGTAGAACGATTAATCACAAGCTCACCGACAGAGGTCAGAGGCGTCGCAGCATTAAACATTACAGTTATCACATTATGAAATATCTGTCTATTTGACGGAAATTTGGCTCCAGATATTGTATGTGATACATGCCCAACTGATTCTACGGTGCGAAATTTATCACTGGATCTAGTAACCATTTTGGATGTTGTCGGTCTGGAGACAAATAAGAATATGACTAAAATTAAATTTTGTGCGAAGCTGTCCCTTCTTTCTCAATTCACTTAGGCTGGAGACAGAGCGCGTTCTGTAAACGACCCTGTTGCATGGCCGTATAGCGCGCTGTAAAGTTCTGCTTATGTTTTCTTATTTGACCAGTAGAAAAATGTCAGACTGATGCGAAAAATCAACTATCACGCAAATCCGTTGTTTTTTTTTTCATGCATGCACAATCATGATCTATTTTTTATTGTGATTGCTCTTACGTCTACATAGGTACATAGAGGCCATGTCGGTGTGCATGCATGCCCTGTCAGGACGTAAAATTCAAATGAAAACTGCTGTAACTTTTTCGTTTTTCGGTCGATTTTGATTGTTTACGACTTGTAAGAAAGAAAATTTTATTCAAAGATAATTTAAAAACTTTTCATGCTAATAAAATATTTTTTAATTACTTGCACATGTGACATTTGATAAAAACCAAAAATTTGTTCATGTAAAGTGAGTTTTGTTTTTTCAAACAACTTTGGGCAGACCTTAGCGTTATCCAATCGGCACCAAATTTTTTATTGGAGGTTTGTAGGTCAAATGGAAACTTTTTCGGCCCGGAAATCAGTACCGAAAAAATAGTAAATGGTGTAGTGTACTTATTTTATCAAACAAGCAACTGAACAATTTTGTTTTGTTTTTTATGCTCTCCGTTTTTATTTTCGTTGACGGGCTGTGTACATGAAAAAGCCGATTAATCTTCGTTGTGTTTGGGTACCACTGGTCTAGACTCTAGACCTGTTTCCGCCGTGAAGAGAACGTGCCAAAATTGTGTCTGTATTGGTGTGTTTGCACTGAACAAAATTGTTGATTTTGTTATTATGTGGACGTGAACGTGTGAACGTTTTAATAACACAAATGTTGCAAATTCAAATCAAAGATTTTATTTTAAAAATAATTGAAAAATATATTTTAATTAAATAAAAATAATTTTCATTCCAGTTGATTACTGCCAATGATTTCGACAAACAAAATGTTATTGATTAAAGTGAAAAATTTTACTAATATTATTAATGTACAAGTTTATTTTTTCCGTCTACCAATGATTTCGACAAACAAAATTTTATTGATTAACCCTGGGACAAACACATGGTTCTGGCCAGGCATATTTCATTTTTGAGAGTTAATTAAATATACTTCTAGTTTAGCTAGATACCTGTATTTCCCGGTAGCCGCCTAAAATGTGGTTGGCTTTCTCTCTGTAAAAAATAAAAATCGTTCCAACACGACGAAAACATATGCCTGGCCAGACCCCTATACAATTTGTATGAAATAAATTATTATTATACACATTTTGGGTTGTTTTTCTGTGAATTCAATGCAGGTGTTTACTTCCATGTAGTTGCTGTGTTAATTTTTCTCTTATATCTTTCATTCGTTTGTGATTTTGGTTTTGAGTTCAGCTAGTTTATTATTGAATGCTGAACATACAACACCGACAGCCCGAAATATAAGTTTTTTGTGCGGAAACTGAAGTGAAATTATTACTATTATTATGGCTAGAATTTGTGTACAATACGCGCTTGCGTACAGGCAGCCTTACTGATAATTTCCAACAGCAACTATCATCAGCGTTACAGCGTGATTTCGCACTTCACACAGAAGCAGACGAAGAACTATATTTATTTGAAGACCAAAGCGGTGAAAACACAGATTTTGTGCCCGAAGATGACGCCTCGGACATTGAATATAAATTGGAAATTGAAGCAAATTAAATATTCGACAGCGATGAAGAATCCGAAGAAGAAAGTGAGAATGCACCAACTCAAGCTGCGGACGGTTTTTTGCTTGGAAAAGATGGTACCAAGTGGAGTACAGCTGAACCCGCTACATTGAGATTCCGCCAGCACAACATCATGAGTTTCGGAGGTGGACCTGAACACTCCGCTTGAGGTGTTCAAACTTTTCTTTTCACCGAATATTACGTTCATCATCGTAACACAAAAAAATCTATATGGAGAAAATGTTGCACGCAAATGGAACTCAGAACATGCAAACTGCACACCACGAGTATGGGTTGATATGACAAGTGTTGAGCTTGACGCTTTTATTGGGATACTATTGGCTTTTGGTGTCAGTCATAATACTATGCAGCTCTCAAGATTGATGTGGCAAACTGATGCACTTCCAATATTCCGTGCAGTCGACGATTTGTTACTTTGATGCGCTGTATTCGATTTGACGATAGCCGTACGCGCGCATTTCGTCAACAAACCGACAAAGCTGCTCCCATTCGCGACATATGAACTTCTTGAATAACAATCTTGCCAGTAATTTGGAACCATCAAAGTGTAACCATCGATGAGCATCTGTTTCCATACCGGGGGCGCACAAAGTTCACGCAACACATCCCATCAAAGCCCGCAAAGTATGGTGGGCATGCGATGCTAAAACCAAATATCCGTTGCAAGGAAAACTGTACACTGGTAAGGAGGGAGAACAACGAGAGACAAACCAAGGCGAAAATGTGTTCATGAGTTTGGCTAATCGATACACCAACAGCGGTAGAACTATTATTGTTGATAACTTCTTTACAACATTTAACGCAGCTAAACGTCTTTCGTCGATTGGTCTAGCATACCTTGGCACCATTAGATCCAACAAAAGGTGTCTTCCCTAAGAAGTGAAAAAAGACAGCAAACGGCCAGTGCTTTCATCTGTGTTTGGTTTCTATGATAACCTTATACCACTGTGCAACTACGTTCCAAAGAAGAACAAAGCAATAAATCTACTATCCATTGTATACTACACCAAGAAAGTTGAAGGCGTAGCAAAAAAAACCGGAAGCTTTATTATTTTACAATTCAACAAAGGCATTAGCATTTTTTTTGCAACATGATAGACGTCATGGGATTAACTGCTTACACCATAAGCAATGAAAATATAGAAGGAACCAGAATACTGAATACTGCTTGCTAATACTGAAAATCGCATGAACAACAACCATATTTTGGCCACTGAATCTTTCTTTGGAAGGCCGTTGAATATTCCCAGCAACATGCTGCCTAACCAACAAAGCGGCCCTAGTACACTGAGTTTCAGAAAAGATTGCAGAATTTGTTTCACGCAAGACGAAAAGCTGCGTAGGAAGACACTTTTTACTGCACCAAATGCACTAATCCTGTGTGCCAACAACATTCTAATGTTGATTATACTTGTTTGTCATGCATTCCACAAAATAAATAAAAATAATAATAAAAAATATTTTTTTTTACATTTAGTCTAAAGACCAAAATAATATATGAACATTCTTAGGAATTCAAAGTTACCGTACCCTTTTTGCCATACAAATGCATGAAAACGTATAGGGCCAGGCATATGTGTTTGTTCGAATGTTTCAGAATATGTGTTTGACGGGGGGTTGAAATGAAAAATTTTACTAATATTATTAATGTACAAGTTTATTTTTTCCGTCGATAAATATAAATATATAAAATAGAAATAATGTGAATGTTTTAACCAAATTAGAAATAATGTGAATGTTTTAACAAAGTAAATGTTGAAAATTAAGTTTATTAGTCTTTCATTTTTAAACAGAAGTAAAGTTAATGTGCAAGTTTAATTTTTCCGCAGATAATAAAGTAAATGTTAAAAAAAGGTATAACCATTTGGATATAACTTTATATTTAATTAATATGAAACATTTTACGAAAAATTTTAAATGTACAAGTTTATTGTTCCCTTGATTACAATTTGAAATAGTGCGAATGTTTTATGTAAATTTCGTTGGTCATATACACATTTTATGTTGACCTTCATATACTCAATATTTTTACTGATATATGTATGTCTACCCACAAAATTAATTTTTTATAGTGGTTTTTGGTCATAATATATTTTACAACAGAGGGCCATATTTTCCCACATATAACATTTAAATATGCGTTCATTATTTTTCTGCATTTCTCATTGCATAGTGTTATGTAATGGTCACACTTTGTCATATGCCGATTGCACATTTTGATGCTCAATATTTGCTCCTCTTTGGAAATTTGTACAATTTCTCAGTGTACCAATTTTCCGATAAAAATCGACATAAATCTGCTTTGTTAAACGCTGATGAGCGACTGACAGATTTTCAGCTGGTTAGGTGGAGCTCCGATTGCGTTCGGGGCTCCTCCTAATCAGCTGACGAACACTGGTCTACTCCTGCAAATCACTACAGGTGCAGTCACACCCACCACTTCAATAGCCAGCCAATTACAGCATCGGTAAGTGGCTCGGTGCCAGAACATCCTGTTGGTAACCATGAGGTCGCGAGTTCTATCCCCACCCAGGGAAAATTGCCAAAGTTATTTTTTCGAGTTCAAAAAATTAATAATATTATTTTTAAAGCATTTTAATTATGAAAAAATTGCATTTAACTATTTCTCAACAGCTTAACAAAATATGCGAGAAATACATCATCACTCACAAATACCACAACTGCCGACCTGGGCCAACAGCTTATGGTAGTTTAGTGCATAGGACATCGGACTCATAACCGGTGAAGTCAGTGGTTCGAACCCCGGCTAAGGCGCAATCTTCGAAAGTTTTTTAAACGTTTAAAAATTTCTTATGCATTACCAAAATGCTGCACATGCAAGCAATTCTAAATATGGGGTATCGCAATTCCGCTCTCATAGGGGTGACTAAAAAACTGAAACTCTCGTCTCGGCTCGTCTCGTAAAATAAAATATGTGGTAGCAAATGTGTTTCTAATACAGAGATCGGCACACTCATACAACCATAACAAAAATATTTCCTCTCTCAATGTAAACTGAATGAATTATATTTTACCCATTCAATGTATGAGAGGAGAGAACCGCTCATGGGCGCTTTTTTGCCGATCTCTGTTCTAATCATCAGTATTCAAACTAACATCGCGGCGTAATTCGTAATTTATTAAAACGAGACGAGTTCATAATACCACGATCCTTGCCAACAAATATCCAGCCAATATAGATGATGCTTCAATTCAAATCGCTTCCCACTGTCTATGCTACATCCATCATTGCAGCTGATCTTCAGCAGAAACAAAGGGCGCGTGCAAGTCCATTCCATTGCTCGCTTTTCCACATACTTCTCGTTATTCCAAATCATTAACAAGACTGCCACCTTTCATCCCTGAAACTCCGAGGTTTTAAACGCACTTCATTATCAACATAATGCACAACAACACAACACCCCTCTCCTACATTGGAATTATTACGATCTATCAACTTTGTTCTTTAACAGACTCCCTCTTCCACCCATCATATTGGCCCTTTGTACCAAGGGAGAGTATGTTCAATCTCGTTGAACATTTCTTTAATTGTAACAGAATTTTAAGTTCATATTAAAAATTATATTTCCTAGCTCTGTAAAGTATATCTAAAACTTGGCTTAATTGTAATCGCCAATTTCATTTAGTTCTCCGCCATTTATGTTACAACCCGAGTTTTCTTGTATCTGCCTCTTTTATTCACGGCAGCCGTGGGAACCACCTCTAACTCTAAAGCAGGTATCGGCACACTCATACAACCATAACAAAAAAATTTCCCTGTCTCAATGTAAACTAAATGAATTATTTTATTCTCATTCAATGTGTGAGAGGAGAGAACCGCCCATGGGCGCTGTTTTGCCGATCTCTGCTCTAAAGGAAAGGTTAAGTAAATACTCCTATCTAAACTAACATGATTTTTCCCCCGTTTAAGCAAGTCAATCACTTCAACATTAGCGGTACGAGTATACTTCCAAAAATGTCGGGCCCCATTGAAACCCCTGATTTCAATCAACTGGTAAAACAGCCAATTTAGCAACTGGACGTTAAAGATTTGTTGTGGGAGCAGCAGCGCCAGCGACAATATTTATGACTCGTCCAATGACCCATTTCATTGGCGGGACTTTATCTTCCTGTATGTTGGCCATATCGTTGATGCGAAGATTGCGTTCAGGTTTATGCCATCGATAACGATTTTGAAGCTGAGCCAGGTATTCATAGTGCCACCTGCGCCAGAAATGAGTTTTTATAGCCGTAACTCTTTGTCAATTCTGCAGATTGGAGATTTCGGAATCACGATTGATTCTTTCTGGAATGTTTCGTAAAGGAAAACTAATAAAAAATGACCCGGAGTCAAAGCTTCAAAGTCATTAGGGACAGTTGATGCTGGACAAATCAGACGAGAGTTCATTGCAGCTTCAATTTCGACGAATTTGCAGTTAAAAGTGTACGGAACAGATGACTCTTCGCAGATTTTAACGCGGCCTTCCATAAACTACCAAAGTGAGGTGCCCTAGGAGGGATAAAAACGAATTATATTAGGCTGGATCCAGAATATGATGCGATTGCTGCCTTATTTGGCTGATGAAAATGACAATAAAATTCTTTCCATTTTGAATTAGACCCAACAAAATTCGTCGCATTATCGCAGTAGATTTTCGATGGAATTCCTCTGCGCCCGCAAAACCGCTTTAAGGCAGCAATGAAAGCGTCACTGGATAAGTCTGAAACGGTTTCCAGGTGCACAACTTTGTTGCGAAACAAACAAAAACTGCGATATACGATTTGTATGGAGGTTTTTCTTTTATTCTGATGTAGGTAGGAACTGGACCAGCAAAATCGACCCCAACAATTTGAAACGGGCGGGTGCCAGACAAACGATCTTTGGGCAAATTTCCCATTACTCCAGTCAATAATGTCGGCTTGTATCGAGAGCGCATTTTTGTTTTTCCAGGGAATTTCTTCTTCGTTGATGCTAGCTTCATCAGCATGGGGCCATTCCGAACATGACAAATTTAAGAAAGAAGGTCCATGTAGCCGTTTAGATTCGATCAGCTCAGACACAGTACAACCTCGAGATACCAAATCAGCAGGATTTTGATTCGTGGGAACATATCGTCAGGAAATATCAGCAGATAGATATTGTATTTCTGCTACATGATTTCCGACGAACTTTGGTAATGTGGATGAATGCGTTTTGACCAAGTGTAAGGCGATTTGTGAGTCAGACTAGAAATAAACCTGTGAGATAGGATATGGAGGATGAGATTTTACCTGACTCCCGAATATTGCCAAAAGATGTGAGCCGAGGTAATGTTCTAGTCTTCAGGGGTGCAACTCGAGATTTTAATGCTGCTAAACTTATTGCTACGTTGCCTCAGTCAGCCTCACATCGGAAATAGAGAAGCACCACCAAATGCTTGAACTTGTATTTCAATTGAATTCGGCATACGAACAAATCTGGCAATTTTCAGTTGGGTCAGATTTTGATAATCTGCTACAATGTTGTTCCACACCGTGTCAACTTCATCACTGATTCATCCCAATCGCACTTTATGATTCACAGTTTTTGGAGCAAGATTTTAGCCTTATGATGAGTGAACTAATTAGACCAATTGGGTCAAAAAGCGTAGAAGTTAGAGACAAAATATACCGTTTTGTATTCTTCGAATATGACTTATTTGTACGAAATTCGAATCGGAATGTATCCTCTGTAGGGTGCCAAGAGATTCCCAGCGTTCTCGCATCTTAGGTCTTCTTTCAGCATTCTGTCCACAATACGTCCATTTTCTTGAACAGTTAAATTTTTCGCAAAATGTTGTTATCACTGTTGGTGTTCAAGTATCAAAGTTATGCGCTTACAGCTTCCATTTCAATATTTTATTGAGTTTAATGGAATTATTCTCAATGATAGAATAAGTTGATTTCGACGACAGGGCTAAATTGTTGCTAGAATACTTCCCTGAGACAATCCATACTATAAGAGTTTTTTCTAGGGTGGGCAATTTCCACAAAGACGAATTTGTCCCACGGATAAAAGGGCGAAGAAAGATTCTGCACCAAATAGCATATCGATGCCCCGACGACGATGAAATTCAGGATCTACCAATTCTATGTTAGGGGGCTGATTGAAATCGTTAATTGATATATTTTCATCCGGGTGGTAGCCAGTTATGTTGCGAGAGACAAGCAATTCCAAGGACAGTTAGAAATTGTTCAATCGAGACCTAACGGTGCGTTGAGTTTTGTGCGGAACTTTAACGTGGTGGTTAAGAACCGTTCCCTAGCCTCAATTAGTATATTAAAATACCGTTTTGATAACCACCTCACCCGCGTAGTGTCTGCTATACTCTCGTGTCGTTATATCTAACCTGATAGGTTGAGGTACTTGACAAGGTCTCCCAGACTTATATCTGACGCCTGGAAGAGGTTATGAAGGAACGGTTGACCTAAAGCTTTAAGTCTGCGCTGTATTAGTGCTGGGCAGAAACAGCGAAGGTGTTCGACTGTCGCCTCTTCCTCCTCGTTGTCGCAACAATGGTCGTTGTATTGACGTTTTTTACCGCTTTGCATGATCTCCAATTGACCAGTTAGCACAGCGACTAGTCTTGACAAGTTTCCTGGCCTCTGCTTGTTTCAATATCCCCGAGGCGTTGCGAGTGACTCAATCTGGTGCTTGTTAGAAGAGGATCCTGCTCTAGCTAGTTCGTCTGCCTTTTCATTCCGCTCAAGTCCCATATGACCTGAAATCCAGGCGAGAACTACTCTTGATTCACAACCTAGTTTGGCAAGTTCTTCCTTACAGGCTGTCAAAAGTTTTGATTTGGCGATGTTGTTTTTTAAAGCAAGGAGAGGCAAATATTCCTATTATATCTGCTTCCTTTAAGTCCAGTATCTCCGCCTGAGTGTGCATTTTTATTTTCCGTTACCGGCCACCACACGAGTGCCTATGTAAGTATTGATCTGATTATGCTTCTGTACATCCATAGGACCATATTAGGTCTGAGGCCCCAACAATTGCCAAACATCTTGCGACAGGCGTAATATGCAACAGTTGATTTCTGAGTCCGGTGTTCCATATTACGTTTCCTTGATAGTTTTGAGTCCAGGATTACGCCTAAGTACTTGGCATTATCCGAAAGAGGTATTTCTCGACCACGTAACCGTGGCTTAAAGGATCCATATTTGGTTCTTGCGGTAAACACCACCATCTCAGTTTTTTCTGGATTCACTTCCAGATCACTACTTGTGGCCCAGTTATCAAGTGACTCCAGGGCTCTGTTCATGATGTCACTCAACACGGACGGAAGTAAACCAGTATCACCACATCGTCCGCATATGCTATAACCCTAATCCCCATGTGGTGGAATTTGAATAGTATTTCATTGATGATAAGAAGCCATAGCAAAGGGGAGACTACCCCACCCTGTGGAGTGCCCCGATGGACGCGCTTTGACAACTTGCCGTTACTCATTGTAGCGTTCATGATTCTATTATGCAGCATGGTGACTATCCAGTTCGCTGGTTTCACGCCAATGTTACCTAGTACATGTCCTATTGCCGACGTATGTACGTTTTTGAAGGCGCCTTCTATATCTAAGAAGGCAGCTAAGGTGTATTGTTTATGTTTAATGGATCTCTCGATTGTCCTGACAACTTCATGTAAGGCTGTGTCTGTCGGGCGTCCCCAATGACAATTGAATACTATAGACGTCGCATGGAGTTTGACAATTCGTTTAGTATGTCTGCATATTGAGGATGGCGCTTTGTCTGGCTAAACTGTAAAGAGAGCGTTCTGCAAAGAGAGGGTAGATACTTTTATTTACTCTGCAAAGAGAGTAAAGATTTTCATCATTAATTTTATTATTATCCAACATCAAAACATTCAACAACAAAACACACTGAAAAACTCACTCCCTTCTCAGAAATTATTTGAGAGTACAAAAAAGCCGGCATGTTTTGACAGAGAAATAATTGAGAGAGGAATTTGAGAATGAGATAAAGGCTGCTCGGACAGACTTCATCCACCTGGCGGATGAAGTCTGTAAATACCATGCGACGTCTATAGTATTCAGTTGTCATTGGCGTCCCTTTAGATAGGCATGTCGGATAGTGGATATGTTGTTTGAACTATTCATATTTTCTCAAATATGCCCATCGATAAGTCTTTCGAGTGTTTTTAATAGACTAATAGACTAATTGGTCTGAAATCCTTTGCTTTTTCGTGACTACGTTTCCTGCCTTGGGTATGAAGACAACCTTTACCTAACTCGAACCCAGTGCCATATAGTTAAGGGATAGGCACAGTCTAAAAATGTGTCCTAGCCATTAGTTGATTATGCTCTCCGCACTTTGAAGCATTTTTGGTATAATGCCATCTGGCCCTGGAGATTTGTAAGGTGAGAAGCTGTTTATAGCCCAAGTGACTTTACTAGGACTAACTATCTTATCAACTTCAACACTATTTTCTTGTTGGGTTTATGGGTTTTGCTCTTCATTTGCTGTATCCGTACCAGGGATGTAACGAATATTCGAGTGTAAGCGAACGCGAATTATTCGCATCATTTTAACATTCGCTATCGCAAAAACCATATTTGGATTATTCGTTTTCGCAAAAATTTATTTCAGTATTCCATTTGTTAAAAGTGTTATATCTTCTTATTCGCTTCACACATTTTGAAGATATTAATACCAGTAATATGCTTGTCCTTGTGGTAACAGGAGGTAAAAATATGGAAAAAAATTCTTAATACTTGAATATCCTGGAAAAGTATCAATTTAGTTCCTTAATTTTGTTGGTACTAAAGGGTCAAATTATTATTCGCATTCGCTTTCGCAAAAATTCATATTTCACTATTCGCTTTTGCATTCGCATTCGCATGAAATATATTTCAATATATATATATTTAGCTTTCGCTAAAGTCACTTTCGTTACATCCCTAATCCGTACAGCCTGGGAGGTGCGTATTCAGAAGAATGTCAAGTGATTCGGCGCACAACCCGTCAGTCTGCTGGGTTGTGCGCCCGATAACTCTCGAAGGAGTAACCGATTGCCTTCAAATTTGGTACACGGTAATATATTTTTCAATCTCCGCCTAAGTTCAAAGATGAGCCACATCGGTTCACTCTTTCTGGTACCTCCCACACAAAGGGTTAACATTTAGTGAAATATTGATTCTTTTGTAATATCTATACTACTTATTAGAATCTTCTGAAATTCCACACATTGTATTTATTTTATTAGTCGCTATCATCTCGAGAAAAATGGACGAAGTTGAAACGCCCCTTTTGGTACCTCCCATTGGCATAAAAATATTTGAAATTTTGTACAGTAGCGCCTATAGTCCGGTAAAAATGGTCATTATTGTACACGACTGAAACTTTCTTACTTGTTCTCGTACTCCTTAATAATTTGCTTGTATGTTTTCTTGTCCTCCTCATCACGTTCTTGAACTGTACCATTTGATACATCATTGGTAATCTTGTCGAGGATGAACTTAGCCTTCTTCCGAACGTTGGACGAACACATTCGCTTTCTATTTTTGTTGCCAGACTGTCTATCGTGCGGGACGGACAGAACCTGAGTTGTTTTATATGTTGTCCATTGCAGTGTACTGACACTGTTTCCACCGCCGACTACACTTGTTATGTGTTATGTTTAGGATTTGAATTATGCGAATTACTCGCCTCTAACTGCACTATGTAACAAAAAAAAATTTTTTAGTGTCCGAGACCTAAAAACTTTTTTTAATTGATTGATGGAATAGATTGATTGAAGCATACTATTTTATGAAGCCAAAACAACATTTTTTTAATGGTAAAGTTTTTTTTGAAAAAATTTTTTTCTAAAATTCCAAATTTCATGGAAATTAATTTTAGCATTTGGACCATACTTGAAGTTTAGGCTCGAAAAAGCCGGGTAATCATTTAAGTTAAAGAAAATTATAAGCGTTAGAAAAGCTGAAAACATCAGTTTCACCTAGAAAAAATAATAATAAATAAAAATCGTTTGTTCCTTTTCTTTAAAGATAGCATCCTAACGAAGGAAACAATGACTATTTGCAAAATATATATGGATAAATTATGACCCATATTCTAAAAATAGGGAAATTCAAAAAAATATTTTTCATGTTTTTTATTTTGGTTATTTTGTTTGGGAGGTACCAAAAGAGGCGTGGCAATAAAGCTCAATTTAAATTATGACCCATATTGTAAACATAGGGAAATAAAAAAAATATTTCATGTATCATGTTTTTAATTTTTGTTATTTTGTTTGGGAGGTACCAAGAGAGGCGTGGCATAAAACTCAATTTAATTTGTATGTGCAAGAAAAAAGTTTTGTGCAAAATGGTCCATTTGTATGGGAGGTACCAAAAGGGGCGTGGCAAAAACGCCCATTTTTCACGGGTACTATAAAAGCATTAAACTTCACAAAATTTCAAGTATTTCTGTTGACTGGAGACAAAGTTAAAAGCCGTTAACTTTTTGTGCATAATGGTCCACTTGTATGGGAAGTACCAAAAGGGGTCTGCCAACACTGATAGAAAAAGCTTCGTCATTCGTCAAAAGTCAGCTAACGTACGGATAATCCTATTGATGAATTTGTTCGTCGCCCTGACGAATCTCTGTTTAATCTCTGGAAACTATAGTTTCGAGGGTTATCGTTCGCTACAGCCAGGCTTACGGATGGACGGACATAATTCAAATGACTTAATGTGTTCTAAAACGGATTTCCTCCGCATATACTTAGGGTCTTAGGCCATCCCCTTTGATGCGTTACACTTTTGGTATATGTTATATATACATTTATTGATATTTGTATTATAAATCCCCATATTTATCCCCTCACCTTAGAGAGGAGGGTATATATAATTTTTTTATTTATGAGCACGATTCATCGTAGGGATGATATGTAATCACCCAGTGGGATTTTGTTTTTATTCCACTAAATAGTTCTTGTTCTAGTATACTTAAACAGAGATACGTCATGGCGACGAAAAAATTCATAGATATGATTAGCCGTACGTTAGCTGATTTTTGACGAATGACGAAGCTTTTTCTATCAGCGAACTTCGCACATTTTTCTGAAGATGATAGCGACCAAGAAACTAATACTATGTGCGGTCAAACATTCTGAATAGTAGTATAGAAGCAATGAGATAATCAATATTTCATTAAATTTTGGGAGAGGTACTCGAAGGAGTGAACCAACATAGTCCATCTTTGACCATAGTCTGAGATAGAAACAATAGGCATGTTTTTGTTACAAGCTAGCGAGTTTAGCACTTTGCAAAGAAAACAATTGACTTCCACTAACTGGCGCATAAGCAGTAAGTGGTGGATTTCCACTATCTGGTAACAATTTTGTCACGAGTTGAGAAGAAAAAACTGCGAAACAGACAAAAAATTCGTGAAATATATTTATAAAACATAAATTTACTAGTCTATGTTCAATTGTTTACACTCTTTTTGAAAACGTGTGTTTTTACAGCTCACCTGGCACCTTCGTTCACGCTTCTCACAGGGCGGTACTCACTGGCTCGCTGGGCACTGCAATAGTTCGTCTGTCCGTCTGCGCCTACCTCCACAACAATGTTTCCTCGGCTCACGGTTTGCACACTAGCAAGGCACAGCCACCAAGTCGTGTGGCACCAACCAATTTGTTATTTTCACTACCGCCGTTGTCACCGGCCTTCACACTCTGGGACAATGTCTGTTTAGGTGGGGAGTTTGCCAGCAAGGGAGGTAAGGGCAGGCGAATCGACGAAATCCCTTCTATGACAAACTCCAAACGAATTACAAGAACAACGATAGCTCAGGAGTGGGGGGAACGATGTGTGTGTGTAGGTATTGACCGGTGTTGGCGAAGGCGGCGATGCAGAAATGCAATGGGCGAAATAGAAAATAAATAAAACACAAGAAGTTTAGTTTTTTCGACGATAGTAAAGCGTAGCTTTATTTAGTAAGAAAGGGTAACGAAGATTACCTTTGTTTATGTATGTACAGCAAGATGTACTTAGCGATATGTGATGCGTACCGAACGAAAGTCCAAGATGGAGAGAGGTGGCGGAGCAAGTGTCAAAGAAAAACAAATACTTACTCGTTGAAATCTGCAAATCAAATATTGCAAGGATGTAGTAACGAGGAGTAGGCAGATTTCAACGAGCTGTTAACGTACGATAAATGTGCCAATCTATGCACCTAGAGAAATTAATGATATCAACAAAATTCAGTAAAATCGTACTTAAACAATGTCTTTATGCTTTCCAACAGAAATAACAACACACTTTGTTTCTGATGATTATTTAAGGCCACTTCGTGTGGATTTTTATTGAGGCACTGAACTTATTATCTACCACTTTTTGTGGTTAATACTAATTGTCTTTTTAAGACTCCAAATTTATTTCAAATCAACTGTTTGACAAATTCACATTAAACTGAGAGGGAAGATTTGAAAACAAAACACTTCTTTTTATTTGGTTACTGCCACCGTCCGAATTGTGTTGCTTCTATTTTTGGAATGAAAAACAAGAACTTCACCGCTCAACTCTTCTGCATTTGCCAATTTACTGTTCGCTGTTCTCTCCACTCACTGAGTGTTGACGAACGGGATAGTTTGAGCGGTGGTGGTAGCAGCAACGGAGCAGAGCGTATGGTCACACACACACACTTTCCCATATACTGCATTCAGAAATGCGTTCATCTTCCAGAGGTAGGTATGCCAATATGCGATCTCTAAATAGGGTTTGCCTACCTAGAAGGGAAAGTATGTGTGTGTGGACATTCCGCCCGCCTTGGGACATAGTCGCAATAAGTAGAAAACATAAGATAAATTAAATTGAATTCAGTGACAATTTCATTTTTGCTTCTAATTCGAATACGATATATAGAAATAAACTTAAAAATAAAGTCAAAATTGGCTCTGGGCCAAATCACTAATCTTCATCATATGTCGGATCAATATCGATCTTGCCGAAAAAGCTAGGCCGAAGATAGTTCTCTGTGCGAAAGGCAAGCTTCCTTCCTGAGTAGGTAGTCCTAAGTAGACGGTGCGGGCCACGTCAGCTCCTAACACAATGGGACACGGGTATGGGATGTGAAACCCAAAACCTCGTTGCGGTAATTGTTCTTGATTGGGCCTGGGACAAGGTGCGATCCAGGTGCAACCACTACTCTCTTGACTCTGCGGACGAGGTCGACGGTGACGGTTCTCACGTCATCACGCATTCCCCACAGCCGAACGTTTAGGATATCTTTGCATTTTTCCCATGATAGTGGGAAGGTGTCGGTGGGGGTGTAAAAACTGGTCATCACGCTAGGATCAACGAGGACACGTACATTATGCTGTTGTTGGGGGTCGTTGGGGGTCGTTGGGGCACCACATAACGGCAATGGCAGTCATCTGTATCCATGCCGATCTTTCCGCGAAAGGGTGTGGATGTAGCAGGGTGTGGTGGGTGCCCCAACATGTCCAACATCCGGCCCGACTGCTGCATTGGGCCAATTGGTGTGAGAACGCCAAACAGTTCTCGCATGCTGATTTGGCATTCACTAGTGCCTTTTTTCCACTGGGGGCAAAGCGAGAAATCGGCGACATTTTCGCAGCGGGTGTCGCGATATGCAGAGTTGGCACAGATACCGGTCGTCAAAATCCATGGCTAGAGGAAGGAAACGCACAATTTGAATTGGTAGTGATGAACAATTAGATATAAATGAAAACGTAACATATTGGGCCAAATTTCATGAACGTTTCCACATTGGTTTTTTGTGGTTATTGTTGAGCTTGTGGAAGGACGAGTTTATGGACTGGTCGTGTGATGATTCCGGCCTGGGTTTTCAGGTCAACGACTCTAACGAGATCATCACGCCCCGGATATAGTTTAACAACGCGCCCCAAACGCCAATCAGTGGGACAAAGAGATTCCTGACGTAGCACTACTAGATCATTAAGGGGTACGTTTTTCTGAGGCGATTTCCATTTGAAGCGTTTGTTAAGTTCAGACCAGTACTCGGTCTTCCATCGACGACAAAAATCTTGCTGGATAACCTTTATTTTTCTCCAGCGGTTGAGTAAGGCGGTTCGACTTGGAATTTCTTCTGGCTCGGCGGGAGCCAGGAGGGAAGAGCCAAACAGGAAATTTTCTTCAGATGAGATTTACAACTTTTCACGCCGGCTTCCCATAGACCACCCATATGGGGAGCCCCTGCCGGTATGAAATGCCACTCTAATCGTTGGAACCCATATTTAGAGACAATCTTATCCCTGAGTTCGGAGACAATCTTAATTAGATGGGCCTTTAGCTCCCTAGCAGCACCAACGAAGTTTCGTCCATTGTCGGAGTATATTTTATGCGGACATCCTCGCCGTGAGACAAAACGAGACAAGGCTGCTAAAAAACCTGGGGTGGACAAATCGCTTACTGGCTCTAAGTTGATTGCGCGCGTGCTAAAACAAACAAAGAGACAAACATAACCCTTTGTCATACGGCAGCCACGACCGTTGAAAGCCTTTAATTCAAAGGGGCCCGCGTAATCGACAACTGTGACTGAGAAAGGCCGATTGAAAGTGGTTCTTTCTTCTGGAAGAGGGACCATCATTTGAGATTGGCTCGTTTTCCGAGCGACTACACACTCCTTGCATCTGTTGATGCGAGTTTTTATCAAAGTCTTCGCCCTAATTATCCAACATTCTAATCTAATGGTGGTAAGGGTCAATTGAACACCTCCGTGTAAGGTGATTTTATGCACGAAATCGACGTAAAGTAGACTGAATCTGCTCTGATAGGCGAGAATAATGGGATGCCTCTCATTATATGAAAGGGCCAAGGTAGAGCCGAGACGACCATTCGCTCGAATCAAGCCAATACTGTCGAGAAAAGGCGTTAAAGTCAAAAGTGAGCTATTCGAAGGTAAATTATTCTTCTTCTCGAGACAATGATATGCGGAAGCAAAGTATAACTGTTGCGACCCAGCCATCAGTCGATGGCTGGCATGAAGTAATTCAGCCGCCGAAATACCTATGGAGTCGTGCTCAAAGGAAATAATCCAGCATGTGGTACATTTAATTGGGGCAGTACTGAATCAGCTAAGTCCGCTAGTAAAACGGCGCCGCAAAGCTCCTACATTGGAACCGAAATTTTCTTTATAGGGGCAACTTTTGATTTTGCTACTAGCAATTTTGTATAGACTTTCCCCTCGGTCTTTACTCTTATATACAACACTGCAGCATATGCGAGTTCTGATGAATCACAGAACCCATGAATCGCAATCTTACAAGTTGGGGAGTATTGTAACCAACGGGGTATTTTTATTTCATCTATTTCTCCATAATTTGATATGAAAGCTCTCCACTTCACCAGAGCCAAGGGTTTGATGGGATCATCCCATCCTATATTGTCAAGCCACAACAATTGCATGAGAGTTTTCGCTGTTATTATTACAGGCGAAAGCCACCCTAAGGGATCAAACAACATAGCTATAACCGAAAGGACCTCTCTTTTAGTGAATGATTCTTTATGAGCCAATTGTTGTGTGACAAAATAAAACGAATCAGTCCCCCATTCCATCTAATTCCTAACGTTTTAGCTGAACTTTTGTCGTCGAAATTGAGGAATTGTTCATTTAAGAAATGATCACGAGGCAAGTCTTTCAAAACGCCCTTATTGTTCGAAGTCAATTTTCTTAGCTGGAAACCAGCGGACTCTAATATTTTTATGAGCTGGTTACGTGCTTCTAATGCCTCTGAGACTGAATGAGAGCCAACCAAGGAATCGTCGACATAAATATTTTCCTTTAAAATCTTTGAGCCAATTGGATAACGCTCTTTTTCATCTTCTGCTAATTGCAGCAGCGTTCTCAGGGCTAAAAACGGAGCACAATTTACACCAAAAGTAACCGTTCTTAGTTGGTAATCTTGTATTTCTTCATCAGGAGAAGATCGAAACAAAACACGCTGAAATGGAGCATGTTGCGGGTTGACAAGTATTTGTCGATACATTTTCGTTATATCCGCGTTAAACAGGAATTTGTAAAAGCGCCAATTCAGAATCAATGGAATTATATCCTTTTGAAGAACTGGGCCAATAAATAATGCGTCGTTAAGACTTTTCCCATTCGCCGACGGGCAAGAGGCGTTAAAGACCACTCTTAACTTAGTTGTGGTACTCTCAGGTTTAAACACCCCGTGATGAGGCAAATAAAAATAACTATCTGAGTTGTTTCTGGGAGGTTCGACTCTCTCCATATGTCCCAGGGACAAATATTCTTTGATGACGTCATCATACATTATCTTTAAATCACGATTTCGAAGTAAAGATTTTTCGTTTCTTAAAAACTGACTTAGGGCCACGTATCTATTCGCATTTTTTGACGAATTTAGTGGATTCTCAGGCCGAAATGGCAAGTCTACCATCAGCCATCCTAATGGTTGTTTCCCTGTAAATCTCTTCACAGAGTCTATCATCTTCGGAAATTATTGGTTTCCTCGAAACCTCCTCTATCTCCCAAAACTTTTTCAATTGATCATCAATTGAAACCCTGGTGCAATGCGAAACTCGGACTGTGCGTCTCGGATTCGAAGCACTCGTTGGGCCAGTCACAATCCAACCAAAGACTGTCTCCTGAGCCACAAGCGAGCCAATAATTCCGTGTTCTACTCCCTTCAGTAGAATCAACGGATATAAATTTCCTCCCAAGAGAATATCCACCGGGCCAGTTTGATAAAAATGAGGATCTGCAAATTCCAATTTAGGAAGCTGTTTCGCTACTATATTTTCATATGAGTGGGTGGGTACGTTACCCGTAACGTCTTGCACGACCAGTGCATCAGTTTCTACTTCAAAATCTGGCTTTAATATTGAGCCAATTTTGAAAAATGCTATTTTCGAGCATTTTCACCTCCTAATCCTGTGATATCTGCCGACACGGCTTTTGTATGTAATTTCAATAAGCTCTGAACTCTTGATGATATGAATGTATCATCTAAAAATGGGTCAATTAGGGCTCGGACTTTATTTGCGACGCCATCTTTAATAATGTTTACCCAAGCTGTTGCTAGCATAGTCTTATTCGACACATGCTAACATTCTCAGAAGTTGAAGGTGCTTCAGTGGACTGTAAATTAGAATTCTGATTCTGAGAACTTTGGGCCAAATTCGTCGAACTTGCTACACTAGCATTATTCTGCTGGACGGATCTTTCAAGGTGCAAAAGCGTATGATGCCTATAGTTGCATTTCGCACAATTATTTTTATTGGGACATTTATCAACAATATGTCCTGGTGACAAACATTTCACACAACTTTTCTCTTTTCTGACAAGATTTAATCTGTTTCGTGGATTCATGTTTACGAATTTGGGACAAGATTTCAGTACATGGTTTTCCTTACACAAAGTACATCTAATACTGTTAACCTTTGTGTGAAGTACTTTGAATTGTTTTGACCTGTCAAAATTATTCTGCCTTTGGCGAGGGGCAGATTCATGCGATCCCATCATATCAGAGACACTTTCAATAGTCTGAAATCTTTCCGTCAAAAACTTGCTTAAATCTTCCCATTTCGGAAGCTCAGTCTTTTCTTCAATTGACTGTTCAAGTTACTTGCTGACTCATGTGTACATTGAGGCAAATTAAATAATATTCTTAATTGATTGTATATCAATATTCTTTTATTTTCGTATTGGCTTTTTAAATTTGCCCAAGCAATGTCGAAACCTTCGGCTGTTAATGGGATATGTTTATTAATTTCCCTCGCTTCTCCACTTGTTTTCTGAAACAAGTGATATAATTTTTCGACAGAGCTAAGTTTTTTGTTATTCACATAAATAGCAGTGAATAAAATCTCTGAAGCTGCGCCAAGTAACGTAATCTCCATAAAAAATCTCTGTATCGCAAGGTGGGACACTGACAGACGAAGAACTGGCCTTTTGACTAACAGGAGCCGGTTTAATTTTTTCCTTCCAATCTCCTATTATGGTCATGCAGTTCATATACTTTGTACTGACTTCAGTCTTCTTCTTTTTTATTGTTGCTTTGTCTGATTTTTGGCAGTATTGCATTTTTTATAAAGGTATTTAAACTCCGACCATAGGTCCTGAATCTCCTGACTCTCTGCCTCTATAGTCGATTCATTATATTTACTAGCATCTGTCTCCCTCATCCTTTTTTCATGTGCGTTGACCTCGTCACACTGAACCAGAAATTCCTCTATGAGACTCATTATAACGTTTCTGCCTTTAAATCTTTGTTAACTTTATAACTAATAAGTCGTTAGACTGCTTGATTTAATATACTTCGCCTGTTATAACTGAGATCGGGACAAAGTTAACTCGCACTAATCCAAAGTGGAGACAAGCAATTTTTGATACGGGAGCAGTTGAACAGATTATCGAAAAAAAAAAATATTTTTAAATATTTTTATAACACTAGACCCACAGTGCCTGCAGACTGAATAGCAATTTATTGCAAAGTTTAGAGACAAAATACTTCCAATTTAATTTAAACAATATTTGTTAAAGGATGCTTTGACCCACGGTGCACGTTCTTCCAATCCAAACGCCTTTAATAACAGTAGAACTTTATTAAATTGCCTCAATGATAATTTAAATTTTTAAAATATAACTCTCCTGAGTATAAAAGCCAAAAACAATAACTCGATTTAACTTTAGCCTTGACCCACTGTTGGTCCAATTTTGTTCTAAAAAACAACGGAACAAACTTTTTATTTCTCAATGGCTTTGAATATTTTTCTTCTCTTTTTCGAAATATAAATTGTATATGTTAAAACGAGCCGAAAGAAAACATTTTCCTCCAAATATTAATTTTTCTTGTTCACATACAACATCGTAGTTTATAAAATACGCACTAAAATTTCATATTAGTGAGCCAACAATTGCATGTGTTGTCTCCACCGTGCCGATTTTGTTTATATACAAATATTTTCCTAAAAGGGACAAACAAAAAAATTGAGATTTACAACTTTTCACGCCGGCTTCCCATAGACCACCCATATGGGGAGCCCCTGCCGGTATGAAATGCCACTCTAATCGTTGGAACCCATATTTAGAGACAATCTCATCCCTGAGTTCGGAGACAATCTTAATTAGATGGGCCTTTAGCTCCCTAGCAGCACCAACGAAGTTTCGTCCATTGTCGGAGTATATTTTATGCGGACATCCTCGCCGTGAGACAAAACGAGACAAGGCTGCTAAAAAACCTGGGGTGGACAAATCGCTTACTGGCTCTAAGTTGATTGCGCGCGTGCTAAAACAAACAAAGAGACAAACATAACCCTTTGTCATACGGCAGCCACGACCGTTGAAAGCCTTTAATTCAAAGGGGCCCGCGTAATCGACACCTGTGACTGAGAAAGGCCGATTGAAAGTGGTTCTTTCTTCTGGAAGAGGGACCATCATTTGAGATTGGCTCGTTTTCCGAGCGACTACACACTCCTTGCCTCTGTTGATGCGAGTTTTTATCAAAGTCTTCGCCCTAATTATCCAACATTCTAATCTAATGGTGGTAAGGGTCAATTGAGCACCTCCGTGTAAGGTGATTTTATGCACGAAATCGACGTAAAGTAGACTGAATCTGCTCTGATAGGCGAGAATAATGGGATGCCTCTCATTATATGAAAGGGCCAAGGTAGAGCCGAGACGACCATTCGCTCGAATCAAGCCAATACTGTCGAGAAAAGGCGTTAAAGTCAAAAGTGAGCTATTCGAAGGTAAATTATTCTTCTTCTCGAGACAATGATATGCGGAAGCAAAGTATAACTGTTGCGAACCAGCCATCAGTCGATGGCTGGCATGAAGTAATTCAGCCGCCGAAATACCTATGGAGTCGTGCTCAAAGGAAATAATCCAGCATGTGGTACATTTAATTGGGGCAGTACTGAATCAGCTAAGTCCGCTAGTAAAACGGCGCCGCAAAGCTCCTACATTGGAACCGAAATTTTCTTTATAGGGACAACTTTTGATTTTGCTACTAGCAATTTTGTATAGACTTTCCCCTCGGTCTTTACTCTTATATACAACACTGCAGCATATGCGAGTTCTGATGAATCACAGAACCCATGAATCGCAATCTTACAAGTTGGGGAGTATTGTAACCAACGGGGTATTTTTATTTCATCTATTTCTCCATAATTTGATATGAAAGCTCTCCACTTCACCAGAGCCAAGGGTTTGATGGGATCATCCCATCCTATATTGTCAAGCCACAACAATTGCATGAGAGTTTTCGCTGTTATTATTACAGGCGAAAGCCACCCTAAGGGATCAAACAACCTAGCTATAACCGAAAGGACCTCTCTTTTGGTGAATGATTCTTTATGAGCCAATTGTTGTGTGACAAAATAAAACGAATCAGTCGCCCCATTCCATCTAATTCCTAACGTTTTACCTGAACTTTTGTCGTCGAAATTGAGGAATTGTTCATTTAAGAAATGATCACGAGGCAAGTCTTTCAAAACGCCCTTATTGTTCGAAGTCAATTTTCTTAGCTGGAAACCAGCGGACTCTAATATTTTTATGAGCTGGTTACGTGCTTCTAATGCCTCTGAGACTGAATGAGAGCCAACCAAGGAATCGTCGACATACATATTTTCCTTTAAAATCTTTGAGCCAATTGGATAACGCTCTTTTTCATGTTCTGCTAATTGCAGCAGCGTTCTCAGGGCTAAAAACGGAGCACAATTTACACCAAAAGTAACCGTTCTTAGTTGGTAATCTTGTATTTCTTCATCAGGAGAAGATCGAAACAAAACACGCTGAAATGGGGCATGTTGCGGGTTGACAAGTATTTGTCGATACATTTTCGTTATATCCGCGTTAAACACGAATTTGTAAAAGCGCCAATTCAGAATCAATGGAATTATATCCTTTTGAAGAACTGGGCCAATAAATAATGCGTCATTAAGACTTTTCCCATTCGCCGACGGGCAAGAGGCGTTAAAGACCACTCTTAACTTAGTTGTGGTACTCTCAGGTTTAAACACCCCGTGATGAGGCAAATAAAAATAACTATCTGAGTTGTTTCTGGGAGGTTCGACTCTCTCCATATGTCCCAGGGACAAATATTCTTTGATGACGTCATCATACATTATCTTTACATCACGATTTCGAAGTAAAGATTTTTCGTTTCTTAAAAACTGACTTAGGGCCACGTATCTATTCGCATTTTTTGACGAATTTAGTGGATTCTCAGGCCGAAATGGCAAGTCTACCATCAGCCATCCTAATGGTTGTTTCCCTGTAAATCTCTTCACAGAGTCTATCATCTTCGGAAATTATTGGTTTCCTCGAAACCTCCTCTATCTCCCAAAACTTTTTCAATTGATTATCAATTGAAACCCTGGTGCAATGCGAAACTCGTACTGTGCGTCTCGGATTCGAAGCACTCGTTGGGCCAGTCACAATCCAACCAAAGACTGTCTCCTGAGCCACAAGCGAGCCAATAATTCCGTGTTCTACTCCCTTCAGTAGAATCAACGGATATAAATTTCCTCCCAAGAGAATATCCACCGGGCCAGTTTGATAAAAATGAGGATCTGCAAATTCCAATTTAGGAAGCTGTTTCGCTACTATATTTTCATATGAGTGGGTGGGTACGTTACCCGTAACGTCTTGCACGACCAGTGCATCAGTTTCTACTTCAAAATCTGGCTTTAATATTGAGCCAATTTTGAAAAATGCTATTTTCGAGCATTTTCACCTCCTAATCCTGTGATATCTGCCGACACGGCTTTTGTATGTAATTTCAATAAGCTCTGAACTCTTGATGATATGAATGTATCATCTAAAAAAGGGTCAATTAGGGCTCGGACTTTATTTGCGACGCCATCTTTAATAATGTTTACCCAAGCTGTTGCTAGCATAGTCTTATTCGACACATGCTAACATTCTCAGAAGTTGAAGGTGCTTCAGTGGACTGTAAATTAGAATTCTGATTCTGAGAACTTTGGGCCAAATTCGTCGAACTTGCTACACTAGCATTATTCTGCTGGACGGATCTTTCAAGGTGCAAAAGCGTATGATGCCTATAGTTGCATTTCGCACAATTATTTTTATTGGGACATTTATCAACAATATGTCCTGGTGACAAACATTTCACACAACTTTTCTCTTTTCTGACAAAATTTAATCTGTTTCGTGGATTCATGTTTACGAATTTGGGACAAGATTTCAGTACATGGTTTTCCTTACACAAAGTACATCTAATACTGTTAACCTTTGTGTGATGTACTTTGAATTGTTTTGACCTGTCAAAATTATTCTGTCTTTGGCGAGGGGCAGATTCATGCGATCCCATCATATCAGAGACACTTTCAATAGTCTGAAATCTTTCCGTCAAAAACTTGCTTAAATCTTCCCATTTCGGAAGCTCAGTCTTTTCTTCAATTGACTGTTCAAGTTACTTGCTGACTCATGTGTACATTGAGGCAAATTAAATAATATTCTTAATTGATTGTTTATCAATATTCTTTTATTTTCGTATTGGCTTTTTAAATTTGCCCAAGCAATGTCGAAACCTTCGGCTGTTAATGGGATATGTCTATTAATTTCCCTCGGTTCTCCACTTGTTTTCTGAAACAAGTGATATAATTTTTCGACAGAGCTAAGTTTTTTGTTGACGAAGACGAAGAACTGGCCTTTTGACTAACAGGAGCCGGTTTAATTTTTTCCTTCCAATCTCCTATTATGGTCATGCAGTTCATATACTTTGTACTGACTTCAGTCTTCTTCTTTTTTATTGTTGCTTTGTCTGATTTTTGGCAGTATTGCATTTTTTATAAAGGTATTTAAACTCCGACCATAGGTCCTGAATCTCCTGACTCTCTGCCTCTATAGTCGATTCATTATATTTACTAGCATCTGTCTCCCTCATCCTTTTTTCATGTGCGTTGACCTCGTCACACTGAACCAGAAATTCCTCTATGAGACTCATTATAACGTTTCTGCCTTTAAATCTTTGTTAACTTTATAACTAATAAGTCGTTAGACTGCTTGATTTAATATACTTCGCCTGTTATAACTGAGATCGGGACAAAGTTAACTCGCACTAATCCAAAGTGGAGACAAGCAATTTTTGATACGGGAGCAGTTGAACAGATTATCGAAAAAAAAAATATTTTTAAATATTTTTATAACACTAGACCCACAGTGCCTGCAGACTGAATAGCAATTTATTGCAAAGTTTAGAGACAAAATACTTCCAATTTAATTTAAACAATATTTGTTAAAGGATGCTTTGACCCACGGTGCACGTTCTTCCAATCCAAACGCCTTTAATAACAGTAGAACTTTATTAAATTGCCTCAATGATAATTTAAATTTTTAAAATATAACTCTCCTGAGTATAAAAGCCAAAAACAATAACTCGATTTAACTTTAGCCTTGACCCACTGTTGGTCCAATTTTGTTCTAAAAAACAACGGAACAAACTTTTTATTTCTCAATGGCTTTGAATATTTTTCTTCTCTTTTTCGAAATATAAATTGTATATGTTAAAACGAGCCGAAAGAAAACATTTTCCTCCAAATATTAATTTTTCTTGTTCACATACACATCGTAGTTTATAAAATACGCACTAAAATTTCATATTAGTGAGCCAACAATTGCATGTGTTGTCTCCACCGTGCCGATTTTGTTTATATACAAATATTTTCCTAAAAGGGACAAACAAAAAAATTGAGATTTACAACTTTTCACGCCGGCTTCCCATAGACCACCCATATGGGGAGCCCCTGCCGGTATGAAATGCCACTCTAATCGTTGGAACCCATATTTAGAGACAATCTCATCCCTGAGTTCGGAGACAATCTTAATTAGATGGGCCTTTAGCTCCCTAGCAGCACCAACGAAGTTTCGTCCATTGTCGGAGTATATTTTATGCGGACATCCTCTCCGTGAGACAAAACGAGACAAGGCTGCTAAAAAACCTGGGGTGGACAAATCGCTTACTGGCTCTAAGTTGATTGCGCGAGTTATGTTATCACATCAACCCCCACCGAAACCTCCAAGACAACAATGATTAACAACAACAACTCCACTCACAGTACCTACAACAACACTAATATCTTACTAATCAGCACAACGGATACAACCCAGTAACAGAATGAATACAACAACAACAAGATCAGATTCGGAGCAACGGAAGTAGTCACCAAACAACACCTTTATAATATTTAATATCTATATATATTCATGTATGTATCATTTAAGCACACAAAATACTACACACTTGTATGTATGTAACTCACCTTTATAATATTTAATATCTATATGTAATTATGTATTTATCATTTAAACACACAACACTACACACCTATGTATATGCATGTAATACCTTTAATTATATTAATCAGCAATAATGCATTTAACTTTTAAGCATGTTCACTTACCAAAATTTCACATGAATTTGTATCAGCAAAACAACTTTGTACATTTATTATTCTTTGCCATTACTTTTATTTAGTTCTTCTTATATTTAGTGTCAGCAAATTTATTGTATTGTAAATTTTAATTTAAACGAAGAGAATTCAAAAAATAAAATCAATTGTATTTTGACCACGAAACGGTGAAGTAATTTAATTGGCGCAGTCGGCATACCCAACGAATCAGTGTGTGATTATCCAAGTGAAAAAAAAAAGATCCTAAAAAGTGTGAAAAGATATAAATAGTTGATAACGTCTACTACATCCAACAACGGAAGTGTGAAAGGATACAAATAGTTGATAACATCTACTACATCTAACAACAACCGCCAGACGTTTTATCGAGAGAATATCGAATAAGCGTCTAGTATCGAGAGCATATCGGTACCAGGTTACACAAGGAGTTCATCACGAAGGAAACACCATTGATTGGGTATCAACCCTTCATCGTTGGGAGAAGAACCACAAAAGGATGCAGCAGTCAGTGCAGTTCATAGGGGCTTTGTTTATTTGGTGAGTCGTTAACCAAAAAAAAAATATATACATAAAAAATAAAAATAAGGAAATTTGTAAAAGAAAAATTTGTAAAAGCGCCAATTCAGAATCAATGGAATTATATCCTTTTGAAGAACTGGGCCAATAAATAATGCGTCGTTAAGACTTTTCCCATTCGCCGACGGGCAAGAGGCGTTAAAGACCACTCTTAACTTAGTTGTGGTACTCTCAGGTTTAAACACCCCGTGATGAGGCAAATAAAAATAACTATCTGAGTTGTTTCTGGGAGGTTCGACTCTCTCCATATGTCCCAGGGACAAATATTCTTTGATGACGTCATCATACATTATCTTTAAATCACGATTTCGAAGTAAAGATTTTTCGTTTCTTAAAAACTGACTTAGGGCCACGTATCTATTCGCATTTTTTGACGAATTTAGTGGATTCTCAGGCCGAAATGGCAAGTCTACCATCAGCCATCCTAATGGTTGTTTCCCTGTAAATCTCTTCACAGAGTCTATCATCTTCGGAAATTATTGGTTTCCTCGAAACCTCCTCTATCTCCCAAAACTTTTTCAATTGATTATCAATTGAAACCCTGGTGCAATGCGAAACTCGTACTGTGCGTCTCGGATTCGAAGCACTCGTTGGGCCAGTCACAATCCAACCAAAGACTGTCTCCTGAGCCACAAGCGAGCCAATAATTCCGTGTTCTACTCCCTTCAGTAGAATCAACGGATATAAATTTCCTCCCAAGAGAATATCCACCGGGCCAGTTTGATAAAAATGAGGATCTGCAAATTCCAATTTAGGAAGCTGTTTCGCTACTATATTTTCATATGAGTGGGTGGGTACGTTACCCGTAACGTCTTGCACGACCAGTACTTCAAAATCTGGCTTTAATATTGAGCCAATTTTGAAAAATGCTATTTTCGAGCATTTTCACCTCCTAATCCTGTGATATCTGCCGACACGGCTTTTGTATGTAATTTCAATAAGCTCTGAACTCTTGATGATATGAATGTATCATCTAAAAAAGGGTCAATTAGGGCTCGGACTTTATTTGCGACGCCATCTTTAATAATGTTTACCCAAGCTGTTGCTAGCATAGTCTTATTCGACACATGCTAACATTCTCAGAAGTTGAAGGTGCTTCAGTGGACTGTAAATTAGAATTCTGATTCTGAGAACTTTGGGCCAAATTCGTCGAACTTGCTACACTAGCATTATTCTGCTGGACGGATCTTTCAAGGTGCAAAAGCGTATGATGCCTATAGTTGCATTTCGCACAATTATTTTTATTGGGACATTTATCAACAATATGTCCTGGTGACAAACATTTCACACAACTTTTCTCTTTTCTGACAAAATTTAATCTGTTTCGTGGATTCATGTTTACGAATTTGGGACAAGATTTCAGTACATGGTTTTCCTTACACAAAGTACATCTAATACTGTTAACCTTTGTGTGATGTACTTTGAATTGTTTTGACCTGTCAAAATTATTCTGTCTTTGGCGAGGGGCAGATTCATGCGATCCCATCATATCAGAGACACTTTCAATAGTCTGAAATCTTTCCGTCAAAAACTTGCTTAAATCTTCCCATTTCGGAAGCTCAGTCTTTTCTTCAATTGACTGTTCAAGTTACTTGCTGACTCATGTGTACATTGAGGCAAATTAAATAATATTCTTAATTGATTGTTTATCAATATTCTTTTATTTTCGTATTGGCTTTTTAAATTTGCCCAAGCAATGTCGAAACCTTCGGCTGTTAATGGGATATGTTTATTAATTTCCCTCGCTTCTCCACTTGTTTTCTGAAACAAGTGATATAATTTTTCGACAGAGCTAAGTTTTTTGTTGACGAAGACGAAGAACTGGCCTTTTGACTAACAGGAGCCGGTTTAATTTTTTCCTTCCAATCTCCTATTATGGTCATGCAGTTCATATACTTTGTACTGACTTCAGTCTTCTTCTTTTTTATTGTTGCTTTGTCTGATTTTTGGCATTTTATTGCATTTTTTATAAAGGTATTTAAACTCCGACCATAGGTCCTGAATCTCCTGACTCTCTGCCTCTATAGTCGATTCATTATATTTACTAGCATCTGTCTCCCTCATCCTTTTTTCATGTGCGTTGACCTCGTCACACTGAACCAGAAATTCCTCTATGAGACTCATTATAACGTTTCTGCCTTTAAATCTTTGTTAACTTTATAACTAATAAGTCGTTAGACTGCTTGATTTAATATACTTCGCCTGTTATAACTGAGATCGGGACAAAGTTAACTCGCACTAATCCAAAGTGGAGACAAGCAATTTTTGATACGGGAGCAGTTGAACAGATTATCGAAAAAAAAAAAATATTTTTAAATATTTTTATAACACTAGACCCACAGTGCCTGCAGACTGAATAGCAATTTATTGCAAAGTTTAGAGACAAAATACTTCCAATTTAATTTAAACAATATTTGTTAAAGGATGCTTTGACCCACGGTGCACGTTCTTCCAATCCAAACGCCTTTAATAACAGTAGAACTTTATTAAATTGCCTCAATGATAATTTAAATTTTTAAAATATAACTCTCCTGAGTATAAAAGCCAAAAACAATAACTCGATTTAACTTTAGCCTTGACCCACTGTTGGTCCAATTTTGTTCTAAAAAACAACGGAACAAACTTTTTATTTCTCAATGGCTTTGAATATTTTTCTTCTCTTTTTCGAAATATAAATTGTATATGTTAAAACGAGCCGAAAGAAAACATTTTCCTCCAAATATTAATTTTTCTTGTTCACATACAACATCGTAGTTTATAAAATACGCACTAAAATTTCATATTAGTGAGCCAACAATTGCATGTGTTGTCTCCACCGTGCCGATTTTGTTTATATACAAATATTTTCCTAAAAGGGACAAACAAAAAAATTGAGATTTACAACTTTTCACGCCGGCTTCCCATAGACCACCCATATGGGGAGCCCCTGCCGGTATGAAATGCCACTCTAATCGTTGGAACCCATATTTAGAGACAATCTCATCCCTGAGTTCGGAGACAATCTTAATTAGATGGGCCTTTAGCTCCCTAGCAGCACCAACGAAGTTTCGTCCATTGTCGGACTATATTTTATGCGGACATCCTTGCCGTGAGACAAAACGAGACAAGGCTGCTAAAAAACCTGGGGTGGACAAATCGCTTACTGGCTCTAAGTTGATTGCGCGAGTTATGTTATCACATCAACCCCCACCGAAACCTCCAAGACAACAATGATTAACAACAACAACTCCACTCACAGTACCTACAACAACACTAATATCTTACTAATCAGCACAACGGATACAACCCAGTAACAGAATGAATACAACAACAACAAGATCAGATTCGGAGCAACGGAAGTAGTCACCAAACAACACCTTTATAATATTTAATATCTATATATATTCATGTATGTATCATTTAAGCACACAAAATACTACACACTTGTATGTATGTAACTCACCTTTATAATATTTAATATCTATATGTAATTATGTATTTATCATTTAAACACACAACACTACACACCTATGTATATGCATGTAATACCTTTAATTATATTAATCAGCAATAATGCATTTAACTTTTAAGCATGTTCACTTACCAAAATTTCACATGAATTTGTATCAGCAAAACAACTTTGTACATTTATTATTCTTTGCCATTACTTTTATTTAGTTCTTCTTATATTTAGTGTCAGCAAATTTATTGTATTGTAAATTTTAATTTAAACGAAGAGAATTCAAAAAATAAAATCAATTGTATTTTGACCACGAAACGGTGAAGTAATTTAATTGGCGCAGTCGGCATACCCAACGAATCAGTGTGTGATTATCCAAGTGAAAAAAAAAAAGATCCTAAAAAGTGTGAAAAGATATAAATAGTTGATAACGTCTACTACATCCAACAACGGAAGTGTGAAAGGATACAAATAGTTGATAACATCTACTACATCTAACAACAACCGCCAGACGTTTTATCGAGAGAATATCGAATAAGCGTCTAGTATCGAGAGCATATCGGTACCAGGTTACACAAGGAGTTCATCACGAAGGAAACACCATTGATTGGGTATCAACCCTTCATCGTTGGGAGAAGAACCACAAAAGGATGCAGCAGTCAGTGCAGTTCATAGGGGCTTTGTTTATTTGGTGAGTCGTTAACCAAAAAAAAAATATATACATAAAAAATAAAAATAAGGAAATTTGTAAAAGAAAAATGTTAATTGTTTGAAAATATATAAGCAAATAAATAGAAAAAAGAGATTTTTGCTACACAAGAAATGAATATATATGAATAATCAGGAGAAAAAAACCCTGAAGGAAAAAGGCATAAAGTGGATAAATTTTTAACGGAATCTAGTTAAACTAATTGTTGTAAGTCTCATCTCAGTGTTGTAGAATATAGCTTTGAAAAGAGGAGGATATACATCTACTTAGGAGATCGCCTAGTAGACTACCGTTAATGGAAAAGAAGTCACGCTTCCTTCCGTATCCGAGGAATTTAAGGATATTTAGATCACGGAGTCTCAATACTATTTTAGAAGACCAAGACCAAGTAAACTTTAACATGTCAGTAAATCACGAAAACAACGGACTACCTACAGGATCGGTACAACAAACACAACAGACAATGAATACTCTAGATATTTTCAACTCTCTTCGCATACCGGACGCTATTAAAGACCTGCCAAAATATGATGGCAATCCCAGATTATTGCACGAATTTATAACTAATGTTGAGGAAATTCTTTTTCATATAAGGGGAGCGGATAGCACCCCACAGGGCTTAATTCTTTTGAGAGCTATTCGAAACAAGATTGATGGTCAGGCCAACGAGGTCCTGAACACCTATGGTACACCTCTTAACTGGGATGATATCAAAACCAACTTGATAAGCCATTACTCTGACAAAAGGACGGAAACGTCCCTTATCAGAGACCTCCATAATTTGAGACAGTATGATAAACCTGTAGAGAAATTCTACAGCCAGGTAATAGAAATCCAGTCCACTTTAACAAACAATGTCTCAATAAACGAGTCAGACTCTAATGTTATAAAAGCAAAACGAGACCTTTTCACAGAAATGTGTCTGAATTCATTTTTATCAGGTTTGCGTGAGCCAATGGGTTCTACCGTTAGAGCTATGAGACCAGAGTCTTTAGCTATCGCTCTGGATTATTGTATCAGAGAACAGAATATCAACTATTTACAGACAGACGCGAATAAATACGGATATTCAATGAATAGGACATATCCCAAGAACGGACCCTATAATAAACGAAACTACCATAATTCAAGGCATAACGACAATAACAGAACTTACGGACAATTTGAAAATACCCAAGGAGGAAAATTTCAACGCACTAATAATTACAATAATCAACCAAATTGGCGACAACGACAGCCTTCACGCGAAGAACACGGAAATGGTGACACGACCCAACGCCCTAATAACCCCCATACACGAAATAATTGGGCGCGTTCACAACCACCTCCAGAGCCTATGGATACAAGTAGTGGATTTTCTAACTTTAATAAGGATTCAGGAAGATTTAGATCCAGCACCAGTACGCGTTACAGTAAAGTATCCAATAGAAATGAGGTTAATAATATCAATGAATTTAGAAGCCAAAACTGTACATGTCAACTCCATGATGATAAAAATTATAGGGAAGATTATATTAATCTGGACCAATATGATAGCCACAATTTTGAAGAAGCACAGGATTTTCACAAATCAGCCTCGAACGACAAACGGGATACATAGATATCAATAAACACGGAAGTGTACTACCTTACATAAATATTTCTTCTCCATTTGGCAGAAAATTGAAATTTTTGATAGACACTGGAGCATCGTCCTCCTTCATTAACCCCGAATTTGTAGACGCTAGAGATATTGAAAAATGTGAACCAATGACCATTTCCACTATACTTCATAAATACGATCTTAATGATACAGTGACACTCCCGATATTTAAGGAAATTGGAAAAACCGGCGTATTTAAATTTCTTGTTTTCAAATTTCATGGATACTTCGATGGTCTATTGGGTATCGACTACCTTAAGAAAATAGGAGCCAAACTTGACCTCGGAACTAACACATTAATAACTGGAAATATTTCAATACCTCTACAACTGAAACCTAATCTATCCTCTAAAGTATACAAGATACCACCAAATTCAAAGCAAATAGTTAAACTTCCAGTTGACAAGGAAGAAGGAGATATTTTTCTAAACACAATATCCCTTGACAACGGCTTATATATTTCTCCGGGCTTATATAAAGCGGATGCTTGGTTTAGTCTTGTCGAAATCGTTAATCCAACGGATGACGAAAGATCAATATTTTTGGAACAACCAATAAAAACAAATCCATACAAATCTATCAACTTCATAGAGATAAATAATTTCAATGTAGCACCTATCCAAAGTCATGAAAACGATAGACGATTGTCAGAAATTATCCGAGCCGAGCATCTGAACAGCGAAGAAAAGAAATCGCTTTTCAAGATGTGCAGAAATTACAGGGATATCTTTTATAAAGAGGGAACTGATCTATCATTCACAAACGAAGTGAAACACAAGATCAGGACAGTTGACGATATTCCAATACATGTGAGATCTTACAGATATCCTTATGTACATAAGGAAGAGGTACACAAACAAATATCAGATATGTTACAACAGGGAATAATTCGCCCAAGCTTTTCTCCATGGAGTTCTCCAGTATGAATTGTTCCAAAGAAGAAAGATGCATCTGGAAAACAAAAATGGAGGCTTGTTATTGATTACCGGAAATTAAACGAAAAAACTATTTCCGATAGGTACCCTCTCCCAAACATATCCGAGATTTTGGATAAATTGGGCAAATGTCTATACTTCACAACACTAGATCTTGCCAGCGGATTCCATCAGATAGAGATGGATCCACGAGATATTCAAAAGACTGCATTCACTGTGGAAGGCGGACACTATGAGTATGTCAGAATGCCTTTTGGCCTGAAAAATGCTCCGTCAACCTTCCAGAGGGTAATGGACAATGTTTTGGGAGATCTGATAGGAAAGATATGTTTAGTATACTTAGACGATATTATAATATATTCGACATCCCTTCAGGAGCATATTGAAAGCCTAAGGAAAGTCTTTGCAAAACTGAGATCCTCGAATCTCAAAATCCAACTTGATACATCGGAGTTCCTAAGGAAAGAGATAGCTTTCCTTGGACACATAGTGTCAACAGAGGGAATTAAACCCAACCCTGATAAAATAGAAGCAATCCAAAAATTTTCAATCCCACGCACAAGGCGTGAAATAAAGTCGTTTATTGGTTTACTAAGTTACTACAGGAAGTTCATTCCCAACCTAGCGAAATTGACGAAACCTATGACCCAATGTTTAAAAAAGGATAGAAACCTTATTTTAGATGACCCATATGTAGATGCTTTTAATACTTGCAGACAGATACTAATGAATGACCCTATCCTACAATATCCTGACTTTACGAAACCTTTTATATTGACAACGGACGCAAGTAACATTGCGCTAGGTGCAGTTCTTTCCCAGGGTCGAATAGGAAACGACAAACCCATCTGTTTCGCAAGCCGAACCCTATCTGAATCTGAGATTAATTATTCAACCATAGAAAAGGAATTACTAGCCATAGTTTGGGCTACTAAGTATTTCCGCCCATATTTATTTGGACGAAAATTTCAAATAGTCACTGATCATAGACCCCTGACATGGCTGATGAGTCTTAAGGAACCGAACTCGAAGCTAGTTAGGTGGCGTCTAAAGTTAGAAGAATACGACTACGAAATAATATACAAAAAGGGTATTCTGAATAGCAACGCAGATGCATTAAGCCGGATTAAAATAGGGAACCCCGAGTTAGCAGAAGTGAACATGAACGTTTCTACAATTCTTTCAACCATACACTCATGTGCCGAGAACTTAGACGATGGTATTGCCATATCGGAAAAACCATTGAATGAATTTAATTTACAAATAATTTTGGAGAAATCGGAAAATGAACCGGGATCGACAGTACAAAACATTTTTAGACATAAACAACGCAGAATCATAAGCAAATCAGAATTTTCCGAAGATGATATAGCAGAAATCTTCAAAAAATATATCCCACCTCGAAAACTTACAGCTCTTTATTCAGATGATATCACCTTTAAGACAATCCAGAAAGTATATTCCGAATACTTTTCAAACGCCAAGCAATTTCGTGTCATTAGATGCACCAAACTATTGAAGGACGTGATTGAAAGCGATGAACAAGAAGAATTGATAAGAAACTGCCACAAAGATAGAAATCATCGTGGAATCACAGAAACCTACCTTTATCTCAAAAGAGACTTTTATTTTCCCCAAATGCAAAGCTTGATCAACAAGACTATAAATAATTGTGAGATCTGCCAAACACTTAAGTATGACAGAAATCCACCAAAGCTAAAATTTCAATTAACAGAAACACCTTCGAAACCGCTGGATATACTTCACATGGATATATACACCATAAACGCAAAATGCATCCTGACCATTATCGATAAATTTTCTAAATATGCTACGGGTTACACACTCCCCTCGAAAACTAGCATATGCGTTTTGAAATCTCTAAAAAATTGTTTTTGTCTTCTGGGAATACCCAAGAAAATTGTGTGTGATCAAGGCACAGAGTTTATGTCTAATATATTTAAAGATTTTTGCAAGCAATATCAAATAAATCTCCACTACACTTCATTTCAACAATCCACCAGCAACTCCCCAGTCGAAAGACTTCATTCAACAATAACAGAGATTTATAGGATCATCATGGATAAGAGAAAAACGCTAAAACTTGATATAGATCATGACGAAATTCTTAGTGAATCTTTCATGACTTACAACAGCTCTATTCATTCTTCGACAAAACTCACCCCGTATGAAGTTTTTTTTGGTAAGCCCTACAGTTTTCTCGAACATCAGAACTTTCAGAATGAACACGACTATTTGAAAAAATTGAATGAAATTCAAGAAAGGCTTTATCCGGCCATTAAAGAACATATTATAAAATCAAAAACAAAACTAATAGATAAACTTAACAAATCAAGGAATGAGCCAGGAATTAGGGAGGGAAATGAAGAAATTTTCAGGAAAGAAAATAGAAGGAACAAATTAACCCCAAGATTCTCAAAGCGGAAAGTCCTTGTCGATAATGGAGTTACGCTTCAAACGACGGAAAATAAAAAGCTCCATAAATCTAAGATGAAACTGAGAAAGAGAAAATAACAGATATTTTTATTTTAAATTTTTAGCTTGCCTCTTGTTGGCACTCAAATGTTGGAAATACAAAATATTGGAGAAGACCAGAATTTAATTGATCTAAAATTGGGAAAAGCTCGAACAATCACAGGATACTATAGTTTAATACACATAATAGACTTAGATGATTACACCGACCAAATTAGGAAACTCTCTCGAATCATTGAATCTTTTGCTAATCACAGTGCACTTACAGATACAATAGAAGTATCTAGACTCAAACTAAAAGTACTAGAGAATAAACTTCGAACTTTGAACCCATATCATAGACTTAAACGCGGACTGATGGATGGCTTAGGTACCGCAATTAAATTTGTGACCGGGAACATGGACATAAATGACGCAAAGACTATTGATGAACAAATTCAACGTTTAAAGAACATTACTACCAATTCACAAACATTATTGAAAAGCCAACATAAAATAAACTCACAGATGATGCAGAGATTTGAAAACCTTACAGTGCATATAAACAAAGAGCAACACATATTAGAAAAGTTTATTAATACATTAAGTGAACAGACATGGAACGGTATTCGAAGAGATGACACAATTTTGAACGAGATGCAATATCTGAGTCGACTTAATTACAATATAGACCTCCTAACAGGCCATATATCAGATATAGCCGAAGCAGTCATACTTGCTAAACTTAATATAATATCTAAATTAATCCTCCATCCAGATGAATTAGACGAAATTCGAAATCATTTTCATGATCAGAAAGTGGACGTAATATCGGACGAACATTTATACGAACTATTGGAATTTCAAACTTACTACAACAACACGAGATTAATATTTAACGTAAGGATTCCGAACTTTTCAACAGAAACAAATATATTTTACCATTTAATCCCACTGCCTATAAATAATACTAAACAAATAATCACGAAACCATATGTAAGCGCTGGTAACGACAACATCCACCATTTAACAGAGATTTGCCCAAAGATTGAAAACACGTACTACTGCAAAGCATCTGCCCATATAGAAGAAACCGCAAACTCAACATGCATTAGCAGAATACTAAACAATGACACACCAACTTGTGCATTAGATAATGTGGGAAATACTTCGAAAATTTTCCAACCAGAGGATAACTACATTGTTTTTATAAATGTTAGAAATATACTAATAAAGTCTACTTGCAGCAAAACTAATATCACTGTAAGAGGGACTGCTTTACTTCACTTCAAAAACTGTTCAGTATTTGCTGGAGGACTCGAGTACAAAGACAACCCCTCAGTACATTGGGATGAAATATTCGTCGTTCCACCGAATTACAACAAACTTCAAGCAACATCAGTAACAGAAACCTTAACCTTGGAAAAACTTAAACACTTCGATCTTCAAAACCAAGAATCCATATTAACCCTGAAAGAAGAAACAACAATAAAGAGCAACATCATCCTGTCTACAACAACAGTGCTCATCCTACTAGTAATAGCTGCCCTACTCCTAGCATGGAAAAAATCAAAAATCACATACCGCACCGAACCCATACCAATCGTTCTGTCCCCACCGAAATCGTTGTGGCCATCACTTTACTCTAAGGGGGGAGGAGTTATGTTATCACATCAACCCCCACCGAAACCTCCAAGACAACAATGATTAACAACAACAACTCCACTCACAGTACCTACAACAACACTAATATCTTACTAATCAGCACAACGGATACAACCCAGTAACAGAATGAATACAACAACAACAAGATCAGATTCGGAGCAACGGAAGTAGTCACCAAACAACACCTTTATAATATTTAATATCTATATATATTCATGTATGTATCATTTAAGCACACAAAATACTACACACTTGTATGTATGTAACTCACCTTTATAATATTTAATATCTATATGTAATTATGTATTTATCATTTAAACACACAACACTACACACCTATGTATATGCATGTAATACCTTTAATTATATTAATCAGCAATAATGCATTTAACTTTTAAGCATGTTCACTTACCAAAATTTCACATGAATTTGTATCAGCAAAACAACTTTGTACATTTATTATTCTTTGCCATTACTTTTATTTAGTTCTTCTTATATTTAGTGTCAGCAAATTTATTGTATTGTAAATTTTAATTTAAACGAAGAGAATTCAAAAAATAAAATCAATTGTATTTTGACCACGAAACGGTGAAGTAATTTAATTCGCGCGTGCTAAAACAAACAAAGAGACAAACATAACCCTTTGTCATACGGCAGCCACGACCGTTGAAAGCCTTTAATTCAAAGGGGCCCGCGTAATCGACACCTGTGACTGAGAAAGGCCGATTGAAAGTGGTTCTTTCTTCTGGAAGAGGGACCATCATTTGAGATTGGCTCGTTTTCCGAGCGACTACACACTCCTTGCATCTGTTGATGCGAGTTTTTATCAAAGTCTTCGCCCTAATTATCCAACATTCTAATCTAATGGTGGTAAGGGTCAATTGAGCACCTCCGTGTAAGGTGATTTTATGCACGAAATCGACGTAAAGTAGACTGAATCTGCTCTGATAGGCGAGAATAATGGGATGCCTCTCATTATATGAAAGGGCCAAGGTAGAGCCGAGACGACCATTCGCTCGAATCAAGCCAATACTGTCGAGAAAAGGCGTTAAAGTCAAAAGTGAGCTATTCGAAGGTAAATTATTCTTCTTCTCGAGACAATGATATGCGGAAGCAAAGTATAACTGTTGCGACCCAGCCATCAGTCGATGGCTGGCATGAAGTAATTCAGCCGCCGAAATACCTATGGAGTCGTGCTCAAAGGAAATAATCCAGCATGTGGTACATTTAATTGGGGCAGTACTGAATCAGCTAAGTCCGCTAGTAAAACGGCGCCGCAAAGCTCCTACATTGGAACCGAAATTTTCTTTATAGGGGCAACTTTTGATTTTGCTACTAGCAATTTTGTATAGACTTTCCCCTCGGTCTTTACTCTTATATACAACACTGCAGCATATGCGAGTTCTGATGAATCACAGAACCCATGAATCGCAATCTTACAAGTTGGGGAGTATTGTAACCAACGGGGTATTTTTATTTCATCTATTTCTCCATAATTTGATATGAAAGCTCTCCACTTCACCAGAGCCAAGGGTTTGATGGGATCATCCCATCCTATATTGTCAAGCCACAACAATTGCATGAGAGTTTTCGCTGTTATTATTACAGGCGAAAGCCACCCTAAGGGATCAAACAACCTAGCTATAACCGAAAGGACCTCTCTTTTGGTGAATGATTCTTTATGAGCCAATTGTTGTGTGACAAAATAAAACGAATCAGTCGCCCCATTCCATCTAATTCCTAACGTTTTACCTGAACTTTTGTCGTCGAAATTGAGGAATTGTTCATTTAAGAAATGATCACGAGGCAAGTCTTTCAAAACGCCCTTATTGTTCGAAGTCAATTTTCTTAGCTGGAAACCAGCGGACTCTAATATTTTTATGAGCTGGTTACGTGCTTCTAATGCCTCTGAGACTGAATGAGAGCCAACCAAGGAATCGTCGACATACATATTTTCCTTTAAAATCTTTGAGCCAATTGGATAACGCTCTTTTTCATCTTCTGCTAATTGCAGCAGCGTTCTCAGGGCTAAAAACGGAGCACAATTTACACCAAAAGTAACCGTTCTTAGTTGGTAATCTTGTATTTCTTCATCAGGAGAAGATCGAAACAAAACACGCTGAAATGGGGCATGTTGCGGGTTGACAAGTATTTGTCGATACATTTTCGTTATATCCGCGTTAAACACGAATTTGTAAAAGCGCCAATTCAGAATCAATGGAATTATATCCTTTTGAAGAACTGGGCCAATAAATAATGCGTCGTTAAGACTTTTCCCATTCGCCGACGGGCGTTAAAGACCACTCTTAACTTAGTTGTGGTACTCTCAGGTTTAAACACCCCGTGATGAGGCAAATAAAAATAACTATCTGAGTTGTTTCTGGGAGGTTCGACTCTCTCCATATGTCCCAGGGACAAATATTCTTTGATGACGTCATCATACATTATCTTTAAATCACGATTTCGAAGTAAAGATTTTTCGTTTCTTAAAAACTGACTTAGGGCCACGTATCTATTCGCATTTTTTGACGAATTTAGTGGATTCTCAGGCCGAAATGGCAAGTCTACCATCAGCCATCCTAATGGTTGTTTCCCTGTAAATCTCTTCACAGAGTCTATCATCTTCGGAAATTATTGGTTTCCTCGAAACCTCCTCTATCTCCCAAAACTTTTTCAATTGATTATCAATTGAAACCCTGGTGCAATGCGAAACTCGGACTGTGCGTCTCGGATTCGAAGCACTCGTTGGGCCAGTCACAATCCAACCAAAGACTGTCTCCTGAGCCACAAGCGAGCCAATAATTCCGTGTTCTACTCCCTTCAGTAGAATCAACGGATATAAATTTTCTCCCAAGAGAATATCCACCGGGCCAGTTTGATAAAAATGAGGATCTGCAAATTCCAATTTAGGAAGCTGTTTCGCTACTATATTTTCATATGAGTGGGTGGGTACGTTACCCGTAACGTCTTGCACGACCAGTGCATCAGTTTCTACTTCAAAATCTGGCTTTAATATTGAGCCAATTTTGAAAAATGCTATTTTCGAGCATTTTCACCTCCTAATCCTGTGATATCTGCCGACACGGCTTTTGTATGTAATTTCAATAAGCTCTGAACTCTTGATGATATGAATGTATCATCTAAAAAAGGGTCAATTAGGGCTCGGACTTTATTTGCGACGCCATCTTTAATAATGTTTACCCAAGCTGTTGCTAGCATAGTCTTATTCGACACATGCTAACATTCTCAGAAGTTGAAGGTGCTTCAGTGGACTGTAAATTAGAATTCTGATTCTGAGAACTTTGGGCCAAATTCGTCGAACTTGCTACACTAGCATTATTCTGCTGGACGGATCTTTCAAGGTGCAAAAGCGTATGATGCCTATAGTTGCATTTCGCACAATTATTTTTATTGGGACATTTATCAACAATATGTCCTGGTGACAAACATTTCACACAACTTTTCTCTTTTCTGACAAAATTTAATCTGTTTCGTGGATTCATGTTTACGAATTTGGGACAAGATTTCAGTACATGGTTTTCCTTACACAAAGTACATCTAATACTGTTAACCTTTGTGTGATGTACTTTGAATTGTTTTGACCTGTCAAAATTATTCTGTCTTTGGCGAGGGGCAGATTCATGCGATCCCATCATATCAGAGACACTTTCAATAGTCTGAAATCTTTCCGTCAAAAACTTGCTTAAATCTTCCCATTTCGGAAGCTCAGTCTTTTCTTCAATTGACTGTTCAAGTTACTTGCTGACTCATGTGTACATTGAGGCAAATTAAATAATATTCTTAATTGATTGTTTATCAATATTCTTTTATTTTCGTATTGGCTTTTTAAATTTGCCCAAGCAATGTCGAAACCTTCGGCTGTTAATGGGATATGTTTATTAATTTCCCTCGCTTCTCCACTTGTTTTCTGAAACAAGTGATATAATTTTTCGACAGAGCTAAGTTTTTTGTTGACGAAGACGAAGAACTGGCCTTTTGACTAACAGGAGCCGGTTTAATTTTTTCCTTCCAATCTCCTATTATGGTCATGCAGTTCATATACTTTGTACTGACTTCAGTCTTCTTCTTTTTTATTGTTGCTTTGTCTGATTTTTGGCAGTATTGCATTTTTTATAAAGGTATTTAAACTCCGACCATAGGTCCTGAATCTCCTGACTCTCTGCCTCTATAGTCGATTCATTATATTTACTAGCATCTGTCTCCCTCATCCTTTTTTCATGTGCGTTGACCTCGTCACACTGAACCAGAAATTCCTCTATGAGACTCATTATAACGTTTCTGCCTTTAAATCTTTGTTAACTTTATAACTAATAAGTCGTTAGACTGCTTGATTTAATATACTTCGCCTGTTATAACTGAGATCGGGACAAAGTTAACTCGCACTAATCCAAAGTGGAGACAAGCAATTTTTGATACGGGAGCAGTTGAACAGATTATCGAAAAAAAAATATTTTTAAATATTTTTATAACACTAGACCCACAGTGCCTGCAGACTGAATAGCAATTTATTGCAAAGTTTAGAGACAAAATACTTCCAATTTAATTTAAACAATATTTGTTAAAGGATGCTTTGACCCACGGTGCACGTTCTTCCAATCCAAACGCCTTTAATAACAGTAGAACTTTATTAAATTGCCTCAATGATAATTTAAATTTTTAAAATATAACTCTCCTGAGTATAAAAGCCAAAAACAATAACTCGATTTAACTTTAGCCTTGACCCACTGTTGGTCCAATTTTGTTCTAAAAAACAACGGAACAAACTTTTTATTTTTCAATGGCTTTGAATATTTTTCTTCTCTTTTTCGAAATATAAATTGTATATGTTAAAACGAGCCGAAAGAAAACATTTTCCTCCAAATATTAATTTTTCTTGTTCACATACAACATCGTAGTTTATAAAATACGCACTAAAATTTCATATTAGTGAGCCAACAATTGCATGTGTTGTCTCCACCGTGCCGATTTTGTTTATATACAAATATTTTCCTAAAAGGGACAAACAAAAAAATTGAGATTTACAACTTTTCACGCCGGCTTCCCATAGACCACCCATATGGGGAGCCCCTGCCGGTATGAAATGCCACTCTAATCGTTGGAACCCATATTTAGAGACAATCTCATCCCTGAGTTCGGAGACAATCTTAATTAGATGGGCCTTTAGCTCCCTAGCAGCACCAACGAAGTTTCGTCCATTGTCGGAGTATATTTTATGCGGACATCCTCGCCGTGAGACAAAACGAGACAAGGCTGCTAAAAAACATGGGGTGGACAAATCGCTTACTGGCTCTAAGTTGGTTGCGCGCGTGCTAAAACAAACAAAGAGACAAACATAACCCTTTGTCATACGGCAGCCACGACCGTTGAAAGCCTTTAATTCAAAGGGGCCCGCGTAATCGACACCTGTGACTGAGAAAGGCCGATTGAAAGTGGTTCTTTCTTCTGGAAGAGGGACCATCATTTGAGATTGGCTCGTTTTCCGAGCGACTACACACTCCTTGCCTCTGTTGATGCGAGTTTTTATCAAAGTCTTCGCCCTAATTATCCAACATTCTAATCTAATGGTGGTAAGGGTCAATTGAGCACCTCCGTGTAAGGTGATTTTATGCACGAAATCGACGTAAAGTAGACTGAATCTGCTCTGATAGGCGAGAATAATGGGATGCCTCTCATTATATGAAAGGGCCAAGGTAGAGCCGAGACGACCATTCGCTCGAATCAAGCCAATACTGTCGAGAAAAGGCGTTAAAGTCAAAAGTGAGCTATTCGAAGGTAAATTATTCTTCTTCTCGAGACAATGATATGCGGAAGCAAAGTATAACTGTTGCGAACCAGCCATCAGTCGATGGCTGGCATGAAGTAATTCAGCCGCCGAAATACCTATGGAGTCGTGCTCAAAGGAAATAATCCAGCATGTGGTACATTTAATTGGGGCAGTACTGAATCAGCTAAGTCCGCTAGTAAAACGGCGCCGCAAAGCTCCTACATTGGAACCGAAATTTTCTTTATAGGGGCAACTTTTGATTTTGCTACTAGCAATTTTGTATAGACTTTCCCCTCGGTCTTTACTCTTATATACAACACTGCAGCATATGCGAGTTCTGATGAATCACAGAACCCATGAATCGCAATCTTACAAGTTGGGGAGTATTGTAACCAACGGGGTATTTTTATTTCATCTATTTCTCCATAATTTGATATGAAAGCTCTCCACTTCACCAGAGCCAAGGGTTTGATGGGATCATCCCATCCTATATTGTCAAGCCACAACAATTGCATGAGAGTTTTCGCTGTTATTATTACAGGCGAAAGCCACCCTAAGGGATCAAACAACCTAGCTATAACCGAAAGGACCTCTCTTTTGGTGAATGATTCTTTATGAGCCAATTGTTGTGTGACAAAATAAAACGAATCAGTCGCCCCATTCCATCTAATTCCTAACGTTTTACCTGAACTTTTGTCGTCGAAATTGAGGAATTGTTCATTTAAGAAATGATCACGAGGCAAGTCTTTCAAAACGCCCTTATTGTTCGAAGTCAATTTTCTTAGCTGGAAACCAGCGGACTCTAATATTTTTATGAGCTGGTTACGTGCTTCTAATGCCTCTGAGACTGAATGAGAGCCAACCAAGGAATCGTCGACATACATATTTTCCTTTAAAATCTTTGAGCCAATTGGATAACGCTCTTTTTCATCTTCTGCTAATTGCAGCAGCGTTCTCAGGGCTAAAAACGGAGCACAATTTACACCAGAAGTAACCGTTCTTAGTTGGTAATCTTGTATTTCTTCATCAGGAGAAGATCGAAACAAAACACGCTGAAATGGGGCATGTTGCGGGTTGACAAGTATTTGTCGATACATTTTCGTTATATCCGCGTTAAACACGAATTTGTAAAAGCGCCAATTCAGAATCAATGGAATTATATCCTTTTGAAGAACTGGGCCAATAAATAATGCGTCGTTAAGACTTTTCCCATTCGCCGACGGGCGTTAAAGACCACTCTTAACTTAGTTGTGGTACTCTCAGGTTTAAACACCCCGTGATGAGGCAAATAAAAATAACTATCTGAGTTGTTTCTGGGAGGTTCGACTCTCTCCATATGTCCCAGGGACAAATATTCTTTGATGACGTCATCATACATTATCTTTAAATCACGATTTCGAAGTAAAGATTTTTCGTTTCTTAAAAACTGACTTAGGGCCACGTATCTATTCGCATTTTTTGACGAATTTAGTGGATTCTCAGGCCGAAATGGCAAGTCTACCATCAGCCATCCTAATGGTTGTTTCCCTGTAAATCTCTTCACAGAGTCTATCATCTTCGGAAATTATTGGTTTCCTCGAAACCTCCTCTATCTCCCAAAACTTTTTCAATTGATTATCAATTGAAACCCTGGTGCAATGCGAAACTCGGACTGTGCGTCTCGGATTCGAAGCACTCGTTGGGCCAGTCACAATCCAATCAAAGACTGTCTCCTGAGCCACAAGCGAGCCAATAATTCCGTGTTCTACTCCCTTCAGTAGAATCAACGGATATAAATTTCCTCCCAAGAGAATATCCACCGGGCCAGTTTGATAAAAATGAGGATCTGCAAATTCCAATTTAGGAAGCTGTTTCGCTACTATATTTTCATATGAGTGGGTGGGTACGTTACCCGTAACGTCTTGTACGACCAGTGCATCAGTTTCTACTTCAAAATCTGGCTTTAATATTGAGCCAATTTTGAAAAATGCTATTTTCGAGCATTTTCACCTCCTAATCCTGTGATATCTGCCGACACGGCTTTTGTATGTAATTTCAATAAGCTCTGAACTCTTGATGATATGAATGTATCATCTAAAAAAGGGTCAATTAGGGCTCGGACTTTATTTGCGACGCCATCTTTAATAATGTTTACCCAAGCTGTTGCTAGCATAGTCTTATTCGACACATGCTAACATTCTCAGAAGTTGAAGGTGCTTCAGTGGACTGTAAATTAGAATTCTGATTCTGAGAACTTTGGGCCAAATTCGTCGAACTTGCTACACTAGCATTATTCTGCTGGACGGATCTTTCAAGGTGCAAAAGCGTATGATGCCTATAGTTGCATTTCGCACAATTATTTTTATTGGGACATTTATCAACAATATGTCCTGGTGACAAACATTTCACACAACTTTTCTCTTTTCTGACAAAATTTAATCTGTTTCGTGGATTCATGTTTACGAATTTGGGACAAGATTTCAGTACATGGTTTTCCTTACACAAAGTACATCTAATACTGTTAACCTTTGTGTGATGTACTTTGAATTGTTTTGACCTGTCAAAATTATTCTGTCTTTGGCGAGGGGCAGATTCATGCGATCCCATCATATCAGAGACACTTTCAATAGTCTGAAATCTTTCCGTCAAAAACTTGCTTAAATCTTCCCATTTCGGAAGCTCAGTCTTTTCTTCAATTGACTGTTCAAGTTACTTGCTGACTCATGTGTACATTGAGGCAAATTAAATAATATTCTTAATTGATTGTTTATCAATATTCTTTTATTTTCGTATTGGCTTTTTAAATTTGCCCAAGCAATGTCGAAACCTTCGGCTGTTAATGGGATATGTTTATTAATTTCCCTCGCTTCTCCACTTGTTTTCTGAAACAAGTGATATAATTTTTCGACAGAGCTAAGTTTTTTGTTATTCACATAAATAGCAGTGAATAAATCTCTGAAGCTGGGCCAAGTAACGTAATCTCCATAAAAAATCTCTGTATCGCAAGGTGGGACACTGACAGACGAAGAACTGGCCTTTTGACTAACAGGAGCCGGTTTAATTTTTTCCTTCCAATCTCCTATTATGATCATGCAGTTCATATACTTTGTACTGACTTCAGTCTTCTTCTTTTTTATTGTTGCTTTGTCCGATTTTTGGCAGTATTGCATTTTTTATAAAGGTATTTAAACTCCGACCATAGGTCCTGAATCTCCTGACTCTCTGCCTCTATAGTCGATTCATTATATTTACTAGCATCTGTCTCCCTCATCCTTTTTTCATGTGCGTTGACCTCGTCACACTGAACCAGAAATTCCTCTATGAGACTCATTATAACGTTTCTGCCTTTAAATCTTTGTTAACTTTATAACTAATAAGTCGTTAGACTGCTTGATTTAATATACTTCGCCTGTTATAACTGAGATCGGGACAAAGTTAACTCGCACTAATCCAAAGTGCAGACAAGCAATTTTTGATACGGGAGCAGTTGAACAGATTATCGAAAAAAAAATATTTTTAAATATTTTTATAACACTAGACCCACAGTGCCTGCAGACTGAATAGCAATTTATTGCAAAGTTTAGAGACAAAATACTTCCAATTTAATTTAAACAATATTTGTTAAAGGATGCTTTGACCCACGGTGCACGTTCTTCCAATCCAAACGCCTTTAATAACAGTAGAACTTTATTAAATTGCCTCAATGATAATTTAAATTTTTAAAATATAACTCTCCTGAGTATAAAAGCCAAAAACAATAACTCGATTTAACTTTAGCCTTGACCCACTGTTGGTCCAATTTTGTTCTAAAAAACAACGGAACAAACTTTTTATTTCTCAATGGCTTTGAATATTTTTCTTCTCTTTTTCGAAATATAAATTGTATATGTTAAAACGAGCCGAAAGAAAACATTTTCCTCCAAATATTAATTTTTCTTGTTCACATACAACATCGTAGCTTATAAAATACGCACTAAAATTTCATATTAGTGAGCCAACAATTGCATGTGTTGTCTCCACTGTGCCGATTTTGTTTATATACAAATATTTTCCTAAAAGGGACAAACAAAAAAATTTTCCTAGAAATTTTGTATTTTGTTTACCACAAGCCACTGTGCGCCAAAAGACATTTTTCTCCAGTTGTGTCCACAAATTGAAGTCAAATACAAGTTGATGATTTGTATTTAAATTTTCATAAACTCTGTATTTTTTGTTGTTATGCACCACTGTGCGAGGCTACTATGCCAAAAAAAACAAGACAAACGATGTCAGTGAGACAGAAAGAAAAAAACATTTATCCACCTCTATATGAATATAAGTGGTTGCCGCACCTCAACTCTTAAAAACCAACATCAATTTGCAAGACAACGAAAGTGACGTCGACAGAGGCACACAGCAACAACAGCCTAGGTCAATGATGTATCAAAGGCAGAAGCAAAATAAAAAGCGTTGACTGAGACAAAGGGCAGAACACAGTACATAGAATGTGAAGCAATGTAAAAATCGAAGTACAATGACCGTAAAAAAATAACGGCTATCCTTAGCGGTTCTTATATGTTCACTTTTCTTCTTCAAAAAACATCAAGGTTGTTTACCACAAGTTGTCCCGAGACAACATTAATGTGAGACAAATTTCTCGATCGCAGAAGGCGCTTCCACAATGATAACAATATGGGCCAATATGGACACTTTCGCAAATTAAATTTACGCACGTACCTTTTATTCCCAATGCACTAGTTTCTTTTACTCACGGGCAAATTCACATTAAACTGAGAGGGAAGATTTGAAAACAAAACACTTCTATTTATTTGGTTCTGCCATCGTCCGAATTGTGTTGCTTCTATTTTTGGAATGAAAAACAAGAACTTCACCGCTCAACTCTTCTTCATTTGCCAATTTACTGTTCGCTGTTCTCTCCGCTCACTGAGTGTTGACGAACGGGATAGTTTGAGCGGTGGTGGTGGCAGCAACCGAGCAGCGCGTATGGCCACACACACACACTTTCCCATATGCTGCATTCAGAAATGCGTTCATCTTCCAGAGGTAGGGATGCCAATATGCGATCTCTAAATAGGGTTTGCCTACCTAAGGGTGTCCCAAGAAGAGCGCAATTTTTTAATTTTAAATAAAACACAGATATTTAAGAAAAAATCGTGAAACTTTATTATATCGTAAAACAAAAAATTTAAAAATTGCGTTCTTCTTGGGACACCCATCGGGGACTAATGATGCTTAAAAGTGCTTAGCTCCCCATTCAAATTAAGCACCTATGGTGTAAAGAAAACACGCCTAATATTGACACATACCAAATTTTAAATCAATCAATTAATCCTGTCGTATGTTATGTGCGCACCAACCAGACAAATATTCTTGGGGTCTCTTAGGTCACTCCATCGATATGCTACACTTTTGACCTGCTGCATATGATATAAACCCTTGTTAAGAATAGTGGGTGTATAAAAACCGGATTATGTTGAAATTCTCTTATTTCTACCAAAGGTGCTATAATTTCTACATTTATTCATAGATATTCTTCAAATAGGCATTGTTTTCTTCGATAGAACGCTACCTTCCAAAAATTGGAACAAACTTTTCTTGTGTTTTTTTTTGTTTTTTTTATGTACTATAATTTTTCCAAAAGTGTTATAATTTCTACATTTATTCATAGATATTCTTCAAATAGGCATTGTTTTCTTCGGTAGAAAGCAAACTTTCAGAAATTGGAACAAACCTTTTTCTTTGTTTGGTCACTTTTGACCTGCTGCATATGATATAAACCCTTGTTAAGAATAGTGGGTGTATAAAAACCGGATTATGTTGAAATTCTCTTATTTCTACCAAAGGTGCTATAATTTCTACATTTATTCATAGATATTCTTCAAATAGGCATTGTTTTCTTCGATAGAACGCTACCTTCAAAAAATTGGAACAAACTTTTCTTGTGTTTTTTTTTTTTGTTTTTTTTATGTACTATAATTTTTCCAAAAGTGTTATAATTTCTACATTTATTCATAGATATTCTTCAAATAGGCATTGTTTTCTTCGGTAGAAAGCTAACTTTCAGAAATTGGAACAAACCTTTTTCTTTGCGAATTTTTTCCAATTATGTATTTGTTTTTTCATGCCAGCAAAAATCGATTTTTTGAAAAAAATCCAATTTTTTCTACTTATTTAAACGACAGTTACTAAACTTCTGTTGCCACGTAAAAGTGTCATTACTAGCATTTGTAGTCCTCATAACATCCTTTAATTTAAAGTATACACGGGATTTATCGAGCATTTACTTCAAAATATTGTGCAAATACTAAAGACACCTTCCAAGAAAAAATTTTAAACTTGGATCAGAATATAATAAATTATACCACGAACTTTACACCGATATAGACTTATGTATTTGCATTGCAAACTCCACCGTTTGTAATTTTTCTCAAATATAATAACAGCTGGCTCGCACTATAAATTAGTGTTGTTGTGTCGTCACAACTTACAACAACAACGTACGTATTAAAAAAGAACTAACCGGCAGTAGAAATAAAAAGACTCGTTTCGCTTCAATAGTTCAAAAACTTTATTGCAAATGAAATTAGAATTTAGCAACCAAAGGATTAGCGGTATACTTCCAAAAAATGTCAACAGAAAAGAGCCAACGTCATATTCATATGTACGTATGTATGTCTGTTTGGCTATGAATAACATTGAATTGAACAATAAATATGTATGAATGTTTGTACATACATATGTATGTATGTAATTCATAGCGAGACAGAAAACAAAAAAAAGAGCAAAAGGGACAGTCATTATGGGTATTCATGATAATTAATTTTTAATAACAACAAATTTTACCTATTATCTACGAACTTGCATCAGTTCATCAAAATTTACAATTTGGCTGCTTAAATTATCTGAAATTAAAAATGTATTTCACAAAAAACAAACAAGGAGAAAATTCGCACGACAAAACATATTGGACTATGCATTTCTACTAAGATTTTGTGGAAAAACTTTATTATCAAGGACGGATTTGCTTCGTCCTGCTATAGCCTGAAATGGCTTATTTTTATCTCCACCCACTCTTTCTCGATGTATTTCACTGTTGACAATTTCCCAAAGTTTTTCAACGGGATTCAAGTCCGGGGTTGAGCTGGCCACTCCATTACGTTGTCCCCTTCCTTTCTAAAGAAATCTTCAAATCACTTCGCCGATTTTAGCGTCGTTGTCTTGTTGAAATTGCCATAATAGAGCCATATTCCATTCAGCATAGGTAAGCATGACATTTTTAAAGATTTCGTTGTACATAAACCTGTCCATAATTCCGTTTATTTTATAGAGGGGTCCAACCCCGTTATCGGAAAACATACAGTTGCCGATCTGACCATATTTTATTGGACTGCCAGATTGCGCACCAATATATTCAAATTCGAATTTGATATGTCGTCCCTTCTCTAGCAAGTTCATCAACTATGTAGTGGTTCTTAAACAAAATAAATATGAGGTGGTTCTTAAACTGTTCCGCCATCTCGTTAAGAGACGAGGGATGTTTGTGAATTTTGCGATGTGGCCTCCAGAGAATTGATGTAAGTCTGACTGTCCGAGTAAATGACAATGCCAGTCATTTACTCTGTCACTATGTTACGACTCAGTCACTTGGCGTATTCCCTTATTGTCATTACTTCGGCTTGATAGACAGACACTGCATGTATCTGGTAGTCTGTGAACTATATCAAGAGTGAGTTTTTACAGTGTACTCCGAAGCCAACCTTATCATCAAGCTTCGAACCATCAGTGTAGAAGTGGAGATGGTTTCTGTATCCTGGTGTACTGCCAAACCATTCCTTTCTGGCAGGTATCTTAGTGATGAAGTTCCTCTCGAAGGTGTAAACCCTTGGCATATAGTCCACTCGCTGGATTACCATAGCACTACATTGCAATATCCTCAAGTGGACGTACTACGTATAACGAAAATGCATAGGCAGGTTCTTTAAACCTTTTATAATATTGGTAATGGATAGTTTATTAGTTGCCGTCCATCACAGCAGCCGTACAACAGTATTGGGCGAACTACTACCACAAATCAAATGGATAATTTTAGGAGAGAAGCCCGACGCTCCTCTATAGGTTTCCTGGAGAAATATAATTCGATGTTGGCTTCTCTTGCACGTTCCAGTACGTTATGTTTGAATACAAAATTTATATCTAGAATTTTTCCTAGATATTTTGCACTTAAAAAAAGACCATCGGAGGAGGGTCCACATGTAGGACCTTATTCTTCCTGGTAAAGAAAACCAATTCTGTCTTGTGATGAGTGGTCTTCAGTACATTTCTGCCAATAATTTTGTCTTAAAGGGAGTCAGTATCAAACGTTGTCGAGTATTTCCTGTATGTTTTTATTTGTAAAGGTCGCTAGGATGCATAAGAATAAAGTCAAGAAGTGACTCGCCTCTAAAGTTTATATCCGTGCTACCCCAGAGAGGATGATGAGCATGTGTGTCAGCGCCAACCAGCTCGCACTTATCAGACGCTGCTTCTTTTACTACCCTCGAGAGGGCTGTCGGTACTACCACACCTTCATAAGGCTATTAATTGGAGAAAGCCTAGTATATATATTACCTATCTCTAGACTAGTAGCTGTTTGGTCTTTTCCATTGAAATTAGTTAAGAGAAAAGTGCTTATATCTTTCCTGGCAAAAATTCATATTCCTAGAGTACCCCCACAGTTGGCCACAAGCAACTTAAAGTTAGGTGTTCAGATACCACACTCCTTTCTTTCTGCTATGTAGGGTTTCTGTATCAGTGTCATATCTACTGTACTTGTGGACAGGCGCAGCAATAGAGCCGTAGAGGCTGCTTTAGTGTAATTGCGGTTAATCTGTAGAATTCTTATCACCATTGGAAACTGATCGATTTACCTCCACCCCAACACGGGTGTTATCAAACTCCTCGTCCGTATCATTGAGGATCATGTCCCCGTCTGATGCGTCAAAGAGTCCAGAAACTCTCCTAAGCCCCTCGATATCTGAAATCCATAGATAGAGGCGTTAGTGTTAGGATCTAAGGCTCTAGAAATTATGGGCGTGGGTAACTCCACACTTCCATCTCAGAACATATGTCTATAACAACCATCACTAAACTCTCCTTCGCCACATCGTTGAAAGACACTTGGTGAGAGTCCTGTTGATGCAGACATTATGGCATGTTGCCTTTTTCGAAGGAAGGGGTTCATTGGGTGATCTGATTCGCTTGGCTTTATTACGAGCCGTTACACTGCTGTAGTTGTAGCCTTTTCAGCCGACTAAGTGGCTTTGAAAGCATCTATGCCGCGCTTAGTCCAGGTAAGTGACTATTTTTCGGTAAGAGTATAGACCTCAAACGCCTGCAACTTCATCAAAACTCGGTGCGGAATCCGTTGCTCATTGCGCTTCCGTTTTGACGGTCGGACATGACGGCGAACCAACTGTTGTGAGTACTGGAGGACATTTTCACCTTTTGTTGGCCAAGACCATTGGACGTAAAGCCTGATGATTAAGAAAACCCGCTCCATTGGAACTGCATAATACTGCTGGATTCAGAGTCCGAAGGCCGCGTTTGTTGTAAATTAAAATTGTTAGTATCCATACAGTTCCCACGAGGGTGTGTGAGATATATATCCAAAACTGTATACTCGTATGGAGGCCATAACTTTGTCTCAGCAGTTATATTTAATGGCAAAGTTTCAGAGAATTGCGACCAAACTTTGCATATTAGAATACTTTGCATATACAGAAGAGGTATTAGAGTAGTTATGTTTTAAGTTTGAGCCTCCTGTAGTATACAGGGGCGGAACTGCATGGCCTCAAAGTAGGCCACCTCGGGTAAACAAAATGTTTACGTCCGATTCATAAAATATTGTTTTGTGTATAACTAAGTAACTAAGGTCTACAAAAGACTTTTTGCACCTAACAGTTATCTTATATAGTTACCGAGAACATTTGAAAATTTAATTTTTAATTTTCGATATACTCAATAGGACAAAAGTTATGGCCACTTGAAGTTATATTTTCAAAAAATTCTTTTTTTGTCATTTTTTTAGGAAAAAGTATATATCGTATTTTGGAGTTTTAGAAGAAGTTAGTTAAAAAAGGTGTAACATATTTACTATCATGTTAAAGGAAACTTTCCAGAGAATGTTCTCAAAGAAGGAACGGGTCAAAAATATTCACGGGTATTGTTACCAAGCTTCTCCGCTTTACAACATTTTTTACACAAATTCCAAAAGTAAGCCACATTTTCAAGGTAAGTTGTTGTAAGTTGAACTGCAAAGGGAATCTGAAACCCGGCTTTTAGTGTAGTAGATATAGGGGAAAATCCAAAAAATTAAATTTTTGGGGATTTTCAAAATTATTTTGGGAATTGTGGGATTGACTTTGGAAATATAATGATTCGCGAAATACATTCCATTTGTGATATCAAGACCTATAAACTACAAAATATTTCATTGAAAAATTTCCATTTCCATCGTTTTTACATTTCTGTCTGCATGTGAAAAGTGATTTTCTCAAGTTTTTCCTGGCCCTGTCCTAGCATTTGCTTAATATCAGTGCAGATTATAAACAGATTTCTCTCACATCAACTTCTTTAAATTGATAAAAAAAATTTGCTATATAATGTAAACAATTTCTGTCAAATGTTTCCACTTATTCAAAAGTTATGGCCATATCAATTTATATTTTCAAATTATAGGCAATTTTTGTATTTTATTGCAGAGAGGTATATGTAGTATTTTGGGGATACTGAGGAATTTATAAGAAGACAGTATAACATATTTATATTCTTCTTAAAGAACACTTCCTGGAGAATATTTTCGAGAAAAGAACGAGTAAAAATTTTGTATTAATAGTGTTGCCACGCTTCTCCAAATGACACAATTTTTTACGAAAATTTCAAAACATGGCCACATTTTCGACAATCGCAAAGCTAGGATATGAAAACCTTTACCATTTTTATATTTAGTAATGTGTTATACGATACGATTTTGGGGAAAAAACAAACAATTCCCTTTTTTGGATATTTTCGAATTTATTTTCGGAATTGTGGGATTTATATTTACAAATATAATAATATTATAATTAACCTCTTTTTCTAGTGTCAAGACGTACAAATTACAACAAAAATAATTAAAATCTATTAATTTTTAAAGATTTTATGGAATTATAAAATTTCCTTTGAAAAACAATTTGGTTTTTTTATCCCGATCCTTTCCTACGAATCGGTATATATTATTTCCGGTTATAAGTCGATTCCTTGCTCATTATATTTTCCGAATAGACAACAAAATTTGCTATCTGATGGCAAAATATTGCCATTTGGTATACCCGCTGAGACAAAAGTTATAGCCTTGTAACGATACTAATCTTAGTTCAAAAACAAAATGGCGTTTACGCCACATTCAATATAAACTGTTCATTTAATGTCGTGATAAATTAAAATATGTTGAACGAAGTCTGATTGCTAAAACTTTTATTAAGAAATGACGAGAAATATTTGGTAAAATCTTCATAATCTTTTTAATAGAATGTACATTTTTTTGCTTCAAAGTTTTCGCGTAAAATGGAATTGGTAAATATTAAAAAGAGGAAAATAGAAGTATGGTATCTATGGATAAATATATAAGTTATTACCCATATAGTAAAAACAAAGGAAATTAAAACAAAACATTTTTCATATTTTTGACCCACCCTTCCACTTGATCCACTGTAAAAAACCTCAGACCAGCTGGACCATAAGTTTATTCTACAAAAATGATCTAATCAACATTCACTTTCAAAAGTATAAGTTCAATATTCTGTTAAAAAATGCTGTTCGACTGTGTTATTACCAATTTAAATTGCATTTCATAACTTTAAACTTTGTACTGGTATAAAAATTAAAAGCTTTTTACTTTTGTTACAAAATAACGCATTTGTGTGGGAGGTACCAAAAGGGGCGTACCAATAACGGTCACTTTTCTCTGGACCCTAGATACGGTGTTTTCCAACAAGAGGTGTTATTTTGAATCACCCGGTATTTCGGTAGCTGTCACTTTTGAATCTTTTATTCTTTGACATTTGACAAGTAGAAGCTACGCCATTACTAAAAATGAACGATACACGATTCAACAATGCATTGAAATTATTAAAATTCAGTACAAAAATGGTGAAAATCTTGCAGTCACAGTTCGCAAAACTAAAGCATTTGTGGGTGTCTTGAAGCACCTTGTCGGACCGCAATACAGAAATAAATAATAAAACCCGTGCACGTCGCTCAAGAACAACTGAGAATATTGCTGCTGTAGCCCAAAGTGTTGAAGAAAACCCAGGTTTGTCCATTCCTCGTCGTTCTTTGGAATTGGGCATTCCACAAACATCATTACTCCGTATCTTGCATGAAGACTTGGGTCTTAAGGCTTATAAAGTTCAGTTAACACATGAACTCAAGCCGGCCGATCATCAACAACGTCGTGTCTTTGCTGATTGGGTCCTTGAAATGCATGAAAATGATCCGGAATTCCATCGAAAAATCATCTTGACTGATGAGGCCCATTTCCACCTCGGTAGCTATGTCAACAAGCAAAATTGTCGCATCTGGGGCTCGGAAAACCCAAGAGTTATTGTTGAGAAGCCTCTCCATCCTCAACGTCTGACTGTTTGGTTTATGGTCCGGCGGGGTCATTGGACCTTACTTTTTCGAAAATGAGGTAGGATCAACAGTTACGGTGAATGGATTGCGCTATCGAGAGATGATTAATGATTTTTTATGGTCGGAGTTGGATGGCATTGATCTGGACAACGTTTACTTTCAACAAGACGGCGCTACGTGCCACACAAGCAACGAAACCATTGCTCAGTTACGGGAAAAGTTTCCGGACCGTGTTATCTCTCGAAGAGGTGATCACAATTGGCCACCGAGAGCTTGTGATTTAACACCTTGCGACTTCTCCCTTTGGGTCCACGTGAAAGATAAGGTATACGCCAATAGCCCAGCGTCGATTCAAGACCTCAAAGATAGAATTCGTGAGGCTATCGAGGACATAGTGAAAGATAAGGTCTATGCCAACAGCCCAGCGTCGATTCAAGACATCAAAGATAGAATTCGTGAGGCTATCGAGGACATAGGGCAGCCACTTTGCGATTTGGTTATGGAAAATTTCATGAAAAGGATATGGTCCTGTAAGCGTGGTCGTGGTGGCCATTTGGCTGATGTTGTGTTTCATTATTAACGGCATACCTTCCTCTTTATTATGAAATAAACATCCGATCATTTATCTCGAAAAATGGCATTTTTCTTTGAATACCAAAATAACACCTCTTATTGGGAAACACTTAACTTTACAAAGAAATTTTCTTTGTTAGCAATACAATAAATGACAAAAATACAAAAAATATTTTTGGTAAAGTATAACTTCAAACAGCCATAACTTTTGTCTCAACGGGTATATGAAATTGCAATAATTGCCATCAAATATCAAATTTTGTTGTCTATTCAGAAAATATAGTGTGAAAGGAATGAATTTATAACCGGCTATAATATATACCGATTCGTAGAAAAGGATCGGGAAAAACAAACAACAATTTTTTTCAATGGAAACTTTATAATTCCATAAAATCTTTAAAAAATTTTCCGATGGTCCATATTTTCAATGACTCTGAGACATAATTGAGGTTCAATGTATTAATGTTTCGAATTATCTCATCATTTATCTCTTAAAGTGTTCTTGGCTTATTGGCGTATACTTTTCTTTAAATATCCCTAAAGAAAGAAGTCCAACGGTGTCAAATCACAAGATCGTGGTGGCCAATTAAAATCGCCACGACGCACAGTGGGAGGAATTCCAAAAAAAAAGGGAAATAATTCTGCCGTTTCTTAACCAGACATCCGATTGCGACCAAACTTGGCATGTTTGTAGAAGAGGTATTAGAGAAGATAAGTTTGGAGTTTGGGCCCCCCCGTGGTATACAGGGGCGGAGCTGCAGGGCCTCAAATTTGGCCACCTCGGTTGAACAAAATGCTTAAGCGCGTGTATCTTTCGTATTTTCCGGCCGATTTTATGAATCGGCCGTATTGTGCGTATTCTAATAACCGGGGTCAACAAAAGGCTTTTTGCACCTAACAGTTATCTTGTATACTTACCGAGATATCTGCATTTGAAAATTGAATTTTTAATTTTTTCCCCGACCTTGTGCTAGTATTTTGTAAATATCGAAGCAGAATATGCACCAATTTTATCCACTTAAGCATGTCTGGATTGGCAATAAATTTTCCTATATGATGAGTATAAATTCAAATGTCCATAACTTTTGTCTCAGTGGGTACATGAAATTGCAATTCCCAAAATAAATTCGAAAATCCCCACAAAAGGGATTTTTTGTTTTTTCCCAAAATATGTTATACTAAAAGCCTGGCTCAAAAATCCTTTTGCAGTTTATCGTATAACAGATTACTACATATAAAAATGATAAAGGTTTTCATATCCAAGTTTTGCGATTGCCGAAAATGTGGCGTAGTTTTGAAATTTTCGTAAAAAATGGTGTAATTTGGAGAAGCGTGGCAACACTATTAATACAAATTTTTGTCTCGTTCTTTTCTCGAAAATATTCTCCAGGAAGTTTGCTTGAAGACAAATATAAATATGTTATACTTTCTTTTTATAAATTCCTCTGTATCTCCAAAATACTACATATACCTTTTCGCAATAAAATACAAAAATTGTCTATATTTTGAAAGTGTAAATTGACGTGGCCATAACTTTTGTATAAGTGGGCACATTTTACAAAAATTTTTTGCATCACACAGAAAATTTTGTTGTCAATTTAGAGAAGTTGATGTGAGAGAAATCGGTTCATATTCTGCACTGATATTAAGCAAATGCTACGACAAGTTCAGGAAAAAAGTAAAAAAAATCACTTTTCAAATGCAGACAGAAATGTAAAAACGACATAAAATTTTTAAAAATGAAAATTATTCAATGAAATATTTTGTAGTTTGTAGGTTCTGACATAACAAATCGAATGTAGTTCACGAATCATTATATTTCCGAAAGTCGATCCCACAATTCTCAACATAATTTTGAAAATCCCCAAAAATGTGATTTTTTGGATTTTCCCCTATATCTACTATACTAAAAGCGAGGTTTCAGATTCCCTTTGCAGTTCAACTTACAACACCTTACCACACATAAATATGCTAAAATTTTTAACATTTTAGCTTTGCGATTGGAGAAAATGTCTAAATTAGTCTAAAAAATTGTGTAAATTGGAGAAGCTTGGTAACAATACCAGTAAATATTTTTGACCCGTTCTGACTTCTTCTAAAACTCAAAAATACGAAATAAACTTTTTTCCTAAAAAAATGACAAAAAAATCGATTTTTTTTAAAAATTACTTCAAGGGGCCATAACTTTTGTCCTGTAGGTTATATCGAACCATTTTTTTATCATCATATAGGAAATTTTATTGCCAATCCAGACATGCTTAAGTGGATAAAATTGGTGCATATTCTGCTTCGATAGTTACAAAATACTAGCACAAGGAATTATAAAATTTCCTTTGAAAAACAATTTGGTTTTTTTATCCCGATCCTTTCCTACGAATCGGTATATATTATTTCCGGTTATAAGTCTATTCCTTGCTCATTATATTTTCCGAATAGACAACAAAATTTGCTATCTGATGGCAAAATATTGCCATTTGGTATACCCGCTGAGACAAAAGTTATAGCCTTGTAACGATACTAATCTTAGTTCAAAAACAAAATGGCGTTTACGCCACATTCAATATAAACTGTTCATTTAATGTCGTGATAAATTAAAATATGTTGAACGAAGTCTGATTGCTAAAACTTTTATTAAGAAATGACGAGAAATATTTGGTAAAATCTTCATAATCTTTTTAATAGAATGTACATTTTTTTGCTTCAAAGTTTTCGCGTAAAATGGAATTGGTAAATATTAAAAAGAGGAAAATAGAAGTATGGTATCTATGGATAAATATATAAGTTATTACCCATATAGTAAAAACAAAGGAAATTAAAAAAAAACATTTTTCATATTTTTGACCCACCCTTCCACTTGATCCACTGTAAAAAACCTCAGACCAGCTGGACCATAAGTTTATTCTACAAAAATGATCTACTCAACATTCACTTTCAAAAGTATAAGTTCAATATTCTGTTAAAAAATGCTGTTCGACTGTGTTATTACCAATTTAAATTGCATTTCATAACTTTAAACTTTGTACTGGTATAAAAATTAAAAGCTTTTTACTTTTGTTACAAAATAACGCATTTGTGTGGGAGGTACCAAAAGGGGCGTACCAATAACGGTCACTTTTCTCTGGACCCTAGATACGGTGTTTTCCAACAAGAGGTGTTATTTTGAATCACCCGGTATTTCGGTAGCTGTCACTTTTGAATCTTTTATTCTTTGACATTTGACAAGTAGAAGCTACGCCATTACTAAAAATGAACGATACACGATTCAACAATGCATTGAAATTATTAAAATTCAGTACAAAAATGGTGAAAATCTTGCAGTCACAGTTCGCAAAACTAAAGCATTTGTGGGTGTCTTGAAGCACCTTGTCGGACCGCAATACAGAAATAAATAATAAAACCCGTGCACGTCGCTCAAGAACAACTGAGAATATTGCTGCTGTAGCCCAAAGTGTTGAAGAAAACCCAGGTTTGTCCATTCCTCGTCGTTCTTTGGAATTGGGCATTCCACAAACATCATTACTCCGTATCTTGCATGAAGACTTGGGTCTTAAGGCTTATAAAGTTCAGTTAACACATGAACTCAAGCCGGCCGATCATCAACAACGTCGTGTCTTTGCTGATTGGGTCCTTGAAATGCATGAAAATGATCCGGAATTCCATCGAAAAATCATCTTGACTGATGAGGCCCATTTCCACCTCGGTAGCTATGTCAACAAGCAAAATTGTCGCATCTGGGGCTCGGAAAACCCAAGAGTTATTGTTGAGAAGCCTCTCCATCCTCAACGTCTGACTGTTTGGTTTATGGTCCGGCGGGGTCATTGGACCTTACTTTTTCGAAAATGAGGTAGGATCAACAGTTACGGTGAATGGATTGCGCTATCGAGAGATGATTAATGATTTTTTATGGTCGGAGTTGGATGGCATTGATCTGGACAACGTTTACTTTCAACAAGACGGCGCTACGTGCCACACAAGCAACGAAACCATTGCTCAGTTACGGGAAAAGTTTCCGGACCGTGTTATCTCTCGAAGAGGTGATCACAATTGGCCACCGAGAGCTTGTGATTTAACACCTTGCGACTTCTCCCTTTGGGTCCACGTGAAAGATAAGGTATACGCCAATAGCCCAGCGTCGATTCAAGACCTCAAAGATAGAATTCGTGAGGCTATCGAGGACATAGTGAAAGATAAGGTCTATGCCAACAGCCCAGCGTCGATTCAAGACATCAAAGATAGAATTCGTGAGGCTATCGAGGACATAGGGCAGCCACTTTGCGATTTGGTTATGGAAAATTTCATGAAAAGGATATGGTCCTGTAAGCGTGGTCGTGGTGGCCATTTGGCTGATGTTGTGTTTCATTATTAACGGCATACCTTCCTCTTTATTATGAAATAAACATCCGATCATTTATCTCGAAAAATGGCATTTTTCTTTGAATACCAAAATAACACCTCTTATTGGGAAACACTTAACTTTACAAAGAAATTTTCTTTGTTAGCAATACAATAAATGACAAAAATACAAAAAATATTTTTGGTAAAGTATAACTTCAAACAGCCATAACTTTTGTCTCAACGGGTATATGAAATTGCAATAATTGCCATCAAATATCAAATTTTGTTGTCTATTCAGAAAATATAGTGTGAAAGGAATGAATTTATAACCGGCTATAATATATACCGATTCGTAGAAAAGGATCGGGAAAAACAAACAACAATTTTTTTCAATGGAAACTTTATAATTCCATAAAATCTTTAAAAAATTTTCCGATGGTCCATATTTTCAATGACTCTGAGACATAATTGAGGTTCAATGTATTAATGTTTCGAATCTCTTAAAGTGTTCTTGGCTTATTGGCGTATACTTTTCTTTAAATATCCCTAAAGAAAGAAGTCCAACGGTGTCAAATCACAAGATCGTGGTGGCCAATTAAAATCGCCACGACGCACAGTGGGAGGAATTCCAAAAAAAAAAGGGAAATAATTCTGCCGTTTCTTAACCAGACATCCGATTGCGACCAAACTTGGCATGTTTGTAGAAGAGGTATTAGAGAAGTTAAGTTTGGAGTTTGGGCCCCCCCGTGGTATACAGGGGCGGAGCTGCAGGGCCTCAAATTTGGCCACCTCGGTTGAACAAAATGCTTAAGCGCGTGTATCTTTCGTATTTTCCGGCCGATTTTATGAATCGGCCGTATTGTGCGTATTCTAATAACCGGGGTCAACAAAAGGCTTTTTGCACCTAACAGTTATCTTGTATACTTACCGAGATATCTGCATTTGAAAATTGAATTTTTAATTTTTTCCCCGACCTTGTGCTAGTATTTTGTAAATATCGAAGCAGAATATGCACCAATTTTATCCACTTAAGCATGTCTGGATTGGCAATAAATTTTCCTATATGATGAGTATAAATTCAAATGTCCATAACTTTTGTCTCAGTGGGTACATGAAATTGCAATTCCCAAAATAAATTCGAAAATCCCCACAAAAGGGATTTTTTGTTTTTTCCCAAAATATGTTATACTAAAAGCCTGGCTCAAAAATCCTTTTGCAGTTTATCGTATAACAGATTACTACATATAAAAATGATAAAGGTTTTCATATCCAAGTTTTGCGATTGCCGAAAATGTGGCGTAGTTTTGAAATTTTCGTAAAAAATGGTGTAATTTGGAGAAGCGTGGCAACACTATTAATACAAATTTTTGTCTCGTTCTTTTCTCGAAAATATTCTCCAGGAAGTTTGCTTGAAGACAAATATAAATATGTTATACTTTCTTTTTATAAATTCCTCTGTATCTCCAAAATACTACATATACCTTTTCGCAATAAAATACAAAAATTGTCTATATTTTGAAAGTGTAAATTGACGTGGCCATAACTTTTGTATAAGTGGGCACATTTTACAAAAAATTTTTGCATCACACAGAAAATTTTGTTGTCAATTTAGAGAAGTTGATGTGAGAGAAATCGGTTCATATTCTGCACTGATATTAAGCAAATGCTACGACAAGTTCAGGAAAAAAGTAAAAAAAATCACTTTTCAAATGCAGACAGAAATGTAAAAACGACATAAAATTTTTAAAAATGAAAATTATTCAATGAAATATTTTGTAGTTTGTAGGTTCTGACATAACAAATCGAATGTAGTTCACGAATCATTATATTTCCGAAAGTCGATCCCACAATTCTCAACATAATTTTGAAAATCCCCAAAAATGTGATTTTTTGGATTTTCCCCTATATCTACTATACTAAAAGCGAGGTTTCAGATTCCCTTTGCAGTTCAACTTACAACACCTTACCACACATAAATATGCTAAAATTTTTAACATTTTAGCTTTGCGATTGGAGAAAATGTCTAAATTAGTCTAAAAAATTGTGTAAATTGGAGAAGCTTGGTAACAATACCAGTAAATATTTTTGACCCGTTCTGACTTCTTCTAAAACTCAAAAATACGAAATAAACTTTTTTCCTAAAAAAATGACAAAAAAATCGATTTTTTTTAAAAATTACTTCAAGGGGCCATAACTTTTGTCCTGTAGGTTATATCGAACCATTTTTTTATCATCATATAGGAAATTTTATTGCCAATCCAGACATGCTTAAGTGGATAAAATTGGTGCATATTCTGCTTCGATAGTTACAAAATACTAGCACAAGGAATTATAAAATTTCCTTTGAAAAACAATTTGGTTTTTTTATCCCGATCCTTTCCTACGAATCGGTATATATTATTTCCGGTTATAAGTCTATTCCTTGCTCATTATATTTTCCGAATAGACAACAAAATTTGCTATCTGATGGCAAAATATTGCCATTTGGTATACCCGCTGAGACAAAAGTTATAGCCTTGTAACGATACTAATCTTAGTTCAAAAACAAAATGGCGTTTACGCCACATTCAATATAAACTGTTCATTTAATGTCGTGATAAATTAAAATATGTTGAACGAAGTCTGATTGCTAAAACTTTTATTAAGAAATGACGAGAAATATTTGGTAAAATCTTCATAATCTTTTTAATAGAATGTACATTTTTTTGCTTCAAAGTTTTCGCGTAAAATGGAATTGGTAAATATTAAAAAGAGGAAAATAGAAGTATGGTATCTATGGATAAATATATAAGTTATTACCCATATAGTAAAAACAAAGGAAATTAAAAAAAAAACATTTTTCATATTTTTGACCCACCCTTCCACTTGATCCACTGTAAAAAACCTCAGACCAGCTGGACCATAAGTTTATTCTACAAAAATGATCTACTCAACATTCACTTTCAAAAGTATAAGTTCAATATTCTGTTAAAAAATGCTGTTCGACTGTGTTATTACCAATTTAAATTGCATTTCATAACTTTAAACTTTGTACTGGTATAAAAATTAAAAGCTTTTTACTTTTGTTACAAAATAACGCATTTGTGTGGGAGGTACCAAAAGGGGCGTACCAATAACGGTCACTTTTCTCTGGACCCTAGATACGGTGTTTTCCAACAAGAGGTGTTATTTTGAATCACCCGGTATTTCGGTAGCTGTCACTTTTGAATCTTTTATTCTTTGACATTTGACAAGTAGAAGCTACGCCATTACTAAAAATGAACGATACACGATTCAACAATGCATTGAAATTATTAAAATTCAGTACAAAAATGGTGAAAATCTTGCAGTCACAGTTCGCAAAACTAAAGCATTTGTGGGTGTCTTGAAGCACCTTGTCGGACCGCAATACAGAAATAAATAATAAAACCCGTGCACGTCGCTCAAGAACAACTGAGAATATTGCTGCTGTAGCCCAAAGTGTTGAAGAAAACCCAGGTTTGTCCATTCCTCGTCGTTCTTTGGAATTGGGCATTCCACAAACATCATTACTCCGTATCTTGCATGAAGACTTGGGTCTTAAGGCTTATAAAGTTCAGTTAACACATGAACTCAAGCCGGCCGATCATCAACAACGTCGTGTCTTTGCTGATTGGGTCCTTGAAATGCATGAAAATGATCCGGAATTCCATCGAAAAATCATCTTGACTGATGAGGCCCATTTCCACCTCGGTAGCTATGTCAACAAGCAAAATTGTCGCATCTGGGGCTCGGAAAACCCAAGAGTTATTGTTGAGAAGCCTCTCCATCCTCAACGTCTGACTGTTTGGTTTATGGTCCGGCGGGGTCATTGGACCTTACTTTTTCGAAAATGAGGTAGGATCAACAGTTACGGTGAATGGATTGCGCTATCGAGAGATGATTAATGATTTTTTATGGTCGGAGTTGGATGGCATTGATCTGGACAACGTTTACTTTCAACAAGACGGCGCTACGTGCCACACAAGCAACGAAACCATTGCTCAGTTACGGGAAAAGTTTCCGGACCGTGTTATCTCTCGAAGAGGTGATCACAATTGGCCACCGAGAGCTTGTGATTTAACACCTTGCGACTTCTCCCTTTGGGTCCACGTGAAAGATAAGGTATACGCCAATAGCCCAGCGTCGATTCAAGACCTCAAAGATAGAATTCGTGAGGCTATCGAGGACATAGTGAAAGATAAGGTCTATGCCAACAGCCCAGCGTCGATTCAAGACATCAAAGATAGAATTCGTGAGGCTATCGAGGACATAGGGCAGCCACTTTGCGATTTGGTTATGGAAAATTTCATGAAAAGGATATGGTCCTGTAAGCGTGGTCGTGGTGGCCATTTGGCTGATGTTGTGTTTCATTATTAACGGCATACCTTCCTCTTTATTATGAAATAAACATCCGATCATTTATCTCGAAAAATGGCATTTTTCTTTGAATACCAAAATAACACCTCTTATTGGGAAACACTTAACTTTACAAAGAAATTTTCTTTGTTAGCAATACAATAAATGACAAAAATACAAAAAATATTTTTGGTAAAGTATAACTTCAAACAGCCATAACTTTTGTCTCAACGGGTATATGAAATTGCAATAATTGCCATCAAATATCAAATTTTGTTGTCTATTCAGAAAATATAGTGTGAAAGGAATGAATTTATAACCGGCTATAATATATACCGATTCGTAGAAAAGGATCGGGAAAAACAAACAACAATTTGTTTCAATGGAAACTTTATAATTCCATAAAATCTTTAAAAAATTTTCCGATGGTCCATATTTTCAATGACTCTGAGACATAATTGAGGTTCAATGTATTAATGTTTCGAATTATCTCATCATTTATCTCTTAAAGTGTTCTTGGCTTATTGGCGTATACTTTTCTTTAAATATCCCTAAAGAAAGAAGTCCAACGGTGTCAAATCACAAGATCGTGGTGGCCAATTAAAATCGCCACGACGCACAGTGGGAGGAATTCCAAAAAAAAGGGAAATAATTCTGCCGTTTCTTAACCAGACATCCGATTGCGACCAAACTTGGCATGTTTGTAGAAGAGGTATTAGAGAAGTTAAGTTTGGAGTTTGGGCCCCCCCGTGGTATACAGGGGCGGAGCTGCAGGGCCTCAAATTTGGCCACCTCGGTTGAACAAAATGCTTAAGCGCGTGTATCTTTCGTATTTTCCGGCCGATTTTATGAATCGGCCGTATTGTGCGTATTCTAATAACCGGGGTCAACAAAAGGCTTTTTGCACCTAACAGTTATCTTGTATACTTACCGAGATATCTGCATTTGAAAATTGAATTTTTAATTTTTTCCCCGACCTTGTGCTAGTATTTTGTAAATATCGAAGCAGAATATGCACCAATTTTATCCACTTAAGCATGTCTGGATTGGCAATAAATTTTCCTATATGATGAGTATAAATTCAAATGTCCATAACTTTTGTCTCAGTGGGTACATGAAATTGCAATTCCCAAAATAAATTCGAAAATCCCCACAAAAGGGATTTTTTGTTTTTTCCCAAAATATGTTATACTAAAAGCCTGGCTCAAAAATCCTTTTGCAGTTTATCGTATAACAGATTACTACATATAAAAATGATAAAGGTTTTCATATCCAAGTTTTGCGATTGCCGAAAATGTGGCGTAGTTTTGAAATTTTCGTAAAAAATGGTGTAATTTGGAGAAGCGTGGCAACACTATTAATACAAATTTTTGTCTCGTTCTTTTCTCGAAAATATTCTCCAGGAAGTTTGCTTGAAGACAAATATAAATATGTTATACTTTCTTTTTATAAATTCCTCTGTATCTCCAAAATACTACATATACCTTTTCGCAATAAAATACAAAAATTGTCTATATTTTGAAAGTGTAAATTGATGTGGCCATAACTTTTGTATAAGTGGGCACATTTTACAAAAATTTTTTGCATCACACAGAAAATTTTGTTGTCAATTTAGAGAAGTTGATGTGAGAGAAATCGGTTCATATTCTGCACTGATATTAAGCAAATGCTACGACAAGTTCAGGAAAAAAGTAAAAAAAATCACTTTTCAAATGCAGACAGAAATGTAAAAACGACATAAAATTTTTAAAAATGAAAATTATTCAATGAAATATTTTGTAGTTTGTAGGTTCTGACATAACAAATCGAATGTAGTTCACGAATCATTATATTTCCGAAAGTCGATCCCACAATTCTCAACATAATTTTGAAAATCCCCAAAAATGTGATTTTTTGGATTTTCCCCTATATCTACTATACTAAAAGCGAGGTTTCAGATTCCCTTTGCAGTTCAACTTACAACACCTTACCACACATAAATATGCTAAAATTTTTAACATTTTAGCTTTGCGATTGGAGAAAATGTCTAAATTAGTCTAAAAAATTGTGTAAATTGGAAAAGCTTGGTAACAATACCAGTAAATATTTTTGACCCGTTCTGACTTCTTCTAAAACTCAAAAATACGAAATAAACTTTTTTCCTAAAAAAATGACAAAAAAATCGATTTTTTTAAAAATGACTTCAAGGGGCCATAACTTTTGTCCTGTAGGTTATATCGAACCATTTTTTTATCATCATATAGGAAATTTTATTGCCAATCCAGACATGCTTAAGTGGATAAAATTGGTGCATATTCTGCTTCGATAGTTACAAAATACTAGCACAAGGAATTATAAAATTTCCTTTGAAAAACAATTTGGTTTTTTTATCCCGATCCTTTCCTACGAATCGGTATATATTATTTCCGGTTATAAGTCGATTCCTTGCTCATTATATTTTCCGAATAGACAACAAAATTTGCTATCTGATGGCAAAATATTGCCATTTGGTATACCCGCTGAGACAAAAGTTATAGCCTTGTAACGATACTAATCTTAGTTCAAAAACAAAATGGCGTTTACGCCACATTCAATATAAACTGTTCATTTAATGTCGTGATAAATTAAAATATGTTGAACGAAGTCTGATTGCTAAAACTTTTATTAAGAAATGACGAGAAATATTTGGTAAAATCTTCATAATCTTTTTAATAGAATGTACATTTTTTTGCTTCAAAGTTTTCGCGTAAAATGGAATTGGTAAATATTAAAAAGAGGAAAATAGAAGTATGGTATCTATGGATAAATATATAAGTTATTACCCATATAGTAAAAACAAAGGAAATTAAAAAAAAACATTTTTCATATTTTTGACCCACCCTTCCACTTGATCCACTGTAAAAAACCTCAGACCAGCTGGACCATAAGTTTATTCTACAAAAATGATCTACTCAACATTCACTTTCAAAAGTATAAGTTCAATATTCTGTTAAAAAATGCTGTTCGACTGTGTTATTACCAATTTAAATTGCATTTCATAACTTTAAACTTTGTACTGGTATAAAAATTAAAAGCTTTTTACTTTTGTTACAAAATAACGCATTTGTGTGGGAGGTACCAAAAGGGGCGTACCAATAACGGTCACTTTTCTCTGGACCCTAGATACGGTGTTTTCCAACAAGAGGTGTTATTTTGAATCACCCGGTATTTCGGTAGCTGTCACTTTTGAATCTTTTATTCTTTGACATTTGACAAGTAGAAGCTACGCCATTACTAAAAATGAACGATACACGATTCAACAATGCATTGAAATTATTAAAATTCAGTACAAAAATGGTGAAAATCTTGCAGTCACAGTTCGCAAAACTAAAGCATTTGTGGGTGTCTTGAAGCACCTTGTCGGACCGCAATACAGAAATAAATAATAAAACCCGTGCACGTCGCTCAAGAACAACTGAGAATATTGCTGCTGTAGCCCAAAGTGTTGAAGAAAACCCAGGTTTGTCCATTCCTCGTCGTTCTTTGGAATTGGGCATTCCACAAACATCATTACTCCGTATCTTGCATGAAGACTTGGGTCTTAAGGCTTATAAAGTTCAGTTAACACATGAACTCAAGCCGGCCGATCATCAACAACGTCGTGTCTTTGCTGATTGGGTCCTTGAAATGCATGAAAATGATCCGGAATTCCATCGAAAAATCATCTTGACTGATGAGGCCCATTTCCACCTCGGTAGCTATGTCAACAAGCAAAATTGTCGCATCTGGGGCTCGGAAAACCCAAGAGTTATTGTTGAGAAGCCTCTCCATCCTCAACGTCTGACTGTTTGGTTTATGGTCCGGCGGGGTCATTGGACCTTACTTTTTCGAAAATGAGGTAGGATCAACAGTTACGGTGAATGGATTGCGCTATCGAGAGATGATTAATGATTTTTTATGGTCGGAGTTGGATGGCATTGATCTGGACAACGTTTACTTTCAACAAGACGGCGCTACGTGCCACACAAGCAACGAAACCATTGCTCAGTTACGGGAAAAGTTTCCGGACCGTGTTATCTCTCGAAGAGGTGATCACAATTGGCCACCGAGAGCTTGTGATTTAACACCTTGCGACTTCTCCCTTTGGGTCCACGTGAAAGATAAGGTATACGCCAATAGCCCAGCGTCGATTCAAGACCTCAAAGATAGAATTCGTGAGGCTATCGAGGACATAGTGAAAGATAAGGTCTATGCCAACAGCCCAGCGTCGATTCAAGACATCAAAGATAGAATTCGTGAGGCTATCGAGGACATAGGGCAGCCACTTTGCGATTTGGTTATGGAAAATTTCATGAAAAGGATATGGTCCTGTAAGCGTGGTCGTGGTGGCCATTTGGCTGATGTTGTGTTTCATTATTAACGGCATACCTTCCTCTTTATTATGAAATAAACATCCGATCATTTATCTCGAAAAATGGCATTTTTCTTTGAATACCAAAATAACACCTCTTATTGGGAAACACTTAACTTTACAAAGAAATTTTCTTTGTTAGCAATACAATAAATGACAAAAATACAAAAAATATTTTTGGTAAAGTATAACTTCAAACAGCCATAACTTTTGTCTCAACGGGTATATGAAATTGCAATAATTGCCATCAAATATCAAATTTTGTTGTCTATTCAGAAAATATAGTGTGAAAGGAATGAATTTATAACCGGCTATAATATATACCGATTCGTAGAAAAGGATCGGGAAAAACAAACAACAATTTTTTTCAATGGAAACTTTATAATTCCATAAAATCTTTAAAAAATTTTCCGGTGGTCCATATTTTCAATGACTCTGAGACATAATTGAGGTTCAATGTATTAATGTTTCGAATTATCTCATCATTTATCTCTTAAAGTGTTCTTGGCTTATTGGCGTATACTTTTCTTTAAATATCCCTAAAGAAAGAAGTCCAACGGTGTCAAATCACAAGATCGTGGTGGCCAATTAAAATCGCCACGACGCACAGTGGGAGGAATTCCAAAAAAAAGGGAAATAATTCTGCCGTTTCTTAACCAGACATCCGATTGCGACCAAACTTGGCATGTTTGTAGAAGAGGTATTAGAGAAGTTAAGTTTGGAGTTTGGGCCCCCCCGTGGTATACAGGGGCGGAGCTGCAGGGCCTCAAATTTGGCCACCTCGGTTGAACAAAATGCTTAAGCGCGTGTATCTTTCGTATTTTCCGGCCGATTTTATGAATCGGCCGTATTGTGCGTATTCTAATAACCGGGGTCAACAAAAGGCTTTTTGCACCTAACAGTTATCTTGTATACTTACCGAGATATCTGCATTTGAAAATTGAATTTTTAATTTTTTCCCCGACCTTGTGCTAGTATTTTGTAAATATCGAAGCAGAATATGCACCAATTTTATCCACTTAAGCATGTCTGGATTGGCAATAAATTTTCCTATATGATGAGTATAAATTCAAATGTCCATAACTTTTGTCTCAGTGGGTACATGAAATTGCAATTCCCAAAATAAATTCGAAAATCCCCACAAAAGGGATTTTTTGTTTTTTCCCAAAATATGTTATACTAAAAGCCTGGCTCAAAAATCCTTTTGCAGTTTATCGTATAACAGATTACTACATATAAAAATGATAAAGGTTTTCATATCCAAGTTTTGCGATTGCCGAAAATGTGGCCTAGTTTTGAAATTTTCGTAAAAAATGGTGTAATTTGGAGAAGCGTGGCAACACTATTAATACAATTTTTTGTCTCGTTCTTTTCTCGAAAATATTCTCCAGGAAGTTTGCTTGAAGACAAATATAAATATGTTATACTTTCTTTTTATAAATTCCTCTGTATCTCCAAAATACTACATATACCTTTTCGCAATAAAATACAAAAATTGTCTATATTTTGAAAGTGTAAATTGATGTGGCCATAACTTTTGTATAAGTGGGCACATTTTACAAAAATTTTTTGCATCACACAGAAAATTTTGTTGTCAATTTAGAGAAGTTGATGTGAGAGAAATCGGTTCATATTCTGCACTGATATTAAGCAAATGCTACGACAAGTTCAGGAAAAAAGTAAAAAAAATCACTTTTCAAATGCAGACAGAAATGTAAAAACGACATAAAATTTTTAAAAATGAAAATTATTCAATGAAATATTTTGTAGTTTGTAGGTTCTGACATAACAAATCGAATGTAGTTCACGAATCATTATATTTCCGAAAGTCGATCCCACAATTCTCAACATAATTTTGAAAATCCCCAAAAATGTGATTTTTTGGATTTCCCCTATATCTACTATACTAAAAGCGAGGTTTCAGATTCCCTTTGCAGTTCAACTTACAACACCTTACCACACATAAATATGCTAAAATTTTTAACATTTTAGCTTTGCGATTGGAGAAAATGTCTAAATTAGTCTAAAAAATTGTGTAAATTGGAGAAGCTTGGTAACAATACCAGTAAATATTTTTGACCCGTTCTGACTTCTTCTAAAACTCAAAAATACGAAATAAACTTTTTTCCTAAAAAAATGACAAAAAAATCGATTTTTTTTAAAAATGACTTCAAGGGGCCATAACTAGCACAAGGTCGGGGAAAAAATAAAAAAATCAATTTTCAAATGCAGATATCTCGGTAAGTATACAAGATAACTGTTAGGTGCGAAAAGCCTTTTGTAGACCTCGGTTATTAGAAAACACACAAAAAAATGTTATGAATCGGCCGGAAAATACGAAAGTTACACGCGCTTAAACATTTTGTTCAACCGAAGTGGCCAATTTTGGGGCCCAGCAGCTTCGCCCCTGTATACCACAGGGGGCGCAAACTCAAAACTTGACTTCTCTAATACCTCTTCTACAAACATGCCAAGTTTGGTCGCTATCGGATGTCTGGTTGAGAAACGGCAGAATTATTTCCCTTTTTTGGAATTCCCCCCACTGTGCGACGCATAGTGGTTCAGAATCAAAATCCATCGTCCAAAATTTAATAACTTTTGTTCTAGTAAACATTTTTGAGTTCTGTAAAAACCCAAAATTAGACATGGACTATTTTGAGACATTAACATTGAAAATCAGGGAATCTGGTATATTTTAGAAATTCGGCCAAAGTAGCCAATTTTCTTATTATTGGATCTAAAAGAAAAGTAAATTTCTATTTTTTTAACATGTTATATTTTCTCATAATGCGCAAACAAAATTTTTTTTTCGTGTTACAGTTTTTCACCTTTTTTGGATTTTGAAAATTGAAAAAACGCAAATTCTTTTTTCGACTTTGTCGCACTAGGTTAAGGGAGGCGCGGCACACATCCATTGCTGGCGTGCACCACTTCACTCGGAGACCAAGATGGCTTTTTAGGATAGGTTTAGATGAGTTGATGTCAAACCAACCATCTCAAGCAACCTATGAAGCCCATGATTCTATCAATATCGTGGGATGATAGAGATTCCAGATTTTGTATCGTGGAATTTCCTAGGTAACGATGTCTGTTGAACTATTTCTCATACATTTTAAAAACTTTTGCAATCCATTTTTTTATTGGAAATTGTGATTTATTAACATTATATGACGGGAAAAATGTGTTTGTGCCATATAGTTTGTTTGTAATAAATATTTAATGAAATGCCCATTTTAAAAAAATTTATGACTTTGGACCAACATAAATTTTTTCTTTGAATACCAAAATAACACCTCTTGTTGGGAAACACTTTACTTTACAAAGAAATTTTCTTTGTTAACAATACAATAAATGCCAAAAATACAAAAAATATTTTTGGTAAAGTATAACTTCAAACAGCCATAACTTTTGTCTCAACGGGTATAAGAAATTGCAATAATTGCCATCAAATATCAAATTTTGTTGTCTATTCAGAAAATATAGTGTGAAAGGAATGAATTTATAACCGGCTATAATATATACCGATTCGTAGAAAAGGATCGGGAAAAACAAACAACAATTTTTTTCAATGGAAACTTTATAATTCCATAAAATCTTTAAAAAAATTTCCGATGGTCCATATTTTCAATGACTCTGAGACATAATTGAGGTTCAATGTATTAATGTTTCGAATTATCTCATCATTTATCTCTTAAAGTGTTCTTGGCTTATTGGCGTATACTTTTCTTTAAATATCCCTAAAGAAAGAAGTCCAACGGTGTCAAATCACAAGATCGTGGTGGCCAATTAAAATCGCCACGTTTCTTAACCAGACATCCGATTGCGACCAAACTTGGCATGTTTGTAGATGAGGTATTAGAGAAGTTAAGTTTGGAGTTTGGGCCCCCCCGTGGTATACAGGGGCGGATCTGCAGGGCCTCAAATTTGGCCACCTCGGTTGAACAAAATGCTTAAGCGCGTGTATCTTTCGTATTTTCCGGCCGATTTTATGAATCGGCCGTATTGTGCGTATTCTAATAACCGGGGTCTACAAAAGGCTTTTTGCACCTAACAGTTATCTTGTATACTTACCGAGATATCTGCATTTGAAAATTGAATTTTTAATTTTTTCCCCGACCTTGTGGTAGTATTTTGTAAATATCGAAGCAGAATATGCACCAATTTTATCCACTTAAGCATGTCTGGATTGGCAATAAATTTTCCTATATGATGAGTATAACTTCAAATGTCCATAACTTTTGTCTCAGTGGGTACATGAAATTGCAATTCCCAAAATAAATTCGAAAATCCCCACAAAAGGGATTTTTTGTTTTTTCCCAAAATATGTTATACTAAAAGCCTGCCTCAAAAATCCTTTTGCAGTTTATCGTATAACAGATTACTACATATAAAAATGATAAAGGTTTTCATATCCAAGTTTTGCGATTGCCGAAAATGTGGCCTAGTTTTGAAATTTTCGTAAAAAATGGTGTAATTTGGAGAAGCGTGGCAACACTATTAATACAAATTTTTGTCTCGTTCTTTTCTCGAAAATATTCTCCAGGAAGTTTGCTTGAAGACAAATATAAATATGTTATACTTTCTTTTTATAAATTCCTCTGTATCTCCAAAATATTACATATACCTTTTCGCAATAAAATACAAAAATTGTCTATATTTTGAAAGTGTAAATTGATGTGGCCATAACTTTTGTATAAGTGGGCACATTTTTCAAAAATTTTTTGCATCACACAGAAAATTTTGTTGTCAATTTAGAGAAGTTGATGTGAGAGAAATCGGTTCATATTCTGCACTGATATTAAGCAAATGCTACGACAAGTTCAGGAAAAAAGTAAAAAAAATCACTTTTCAAATGCAGACAGAAATGTAAAAACGACATAAAATTTTTAAAAATGAAAATTATTCAATGAAATATTTTGTAGTTTGTAGGTTCTGACATAACAAATCGAATGTAGTTCACGAATCATTATATTTCCGAAAGTCGATCCCACAATTCTCAACATAATTTTGAAAATCCCCAAAAATGTGATTTTTTGGATTTTCCCCTATATCTACTATACTAAAAGCGAGGTTTCAGATTCCCTTTGCAGTTCAACTTACAACACCTTACCACACATAAATATGCTAAAATTTTTAACATTTTAGCTTTGCGATTGGAGAAAATGTCTAAATTAGTCTAAAAAATTGTGTAAATTGGAGAAGCTTGGTAACAATACCAGTAAATATTTTTGACCCGTTCTGACTTCTTCTAAAACTCAAAAATACGAAATAAACTTTTTTCCTAAAAAATGACAAAAAAATCGATTTTTTTTAAAAATGACTTCAACTGGCCATAACTTTTGTCCTGTAGGTTATATCGAACCATTTTTTTATCATCATATAGGAAATTTTATTGCCAATCCAGACATGCTTAAGTGGATAAAATTGGTGCATATTCTGCTTCGATATTTACAAAATACTAGCACAAGGTCGGGGAAAAAATAAAAAAATCAATTTTCAAATGCAGATATCTCGGTAAGTACAGGGTCTCCCATATTCGACGGACCCATCTGGCAACGCCATAACTTTTGACAGAGATGTCAGATCGCTTAATGACATACCGCGTTTGAAGCGTCAGTCCAAGCAGATTTTTACAATGGAACAATACACGCCACGCGAGCGCTCTGAAATAGTTGAAATTTACATTCAACAGAAGAAGTCAAGTCAACGTGCTTTTAAAATATTAAAAAATGTGAGAAGTGCGCCTTCTAAGAACACCATTAAGCGTTTATACGAAAAATTTTCGACTGGTGAGGCTCTTTCTAATCCGAAGAGGCCAAATAAAAGTCGACCAAGGCAATCGGCCGAGAATATCGCTGCCGTACGAGCCGGTGTTGAGGGGTCCCCAAGAACATCCCAAAAACGCCGTTCTCAGCAGTTGGGCATGGCTCGGTCCACTTTACAACGGATTATTCGCGTTGATTTGCATTTGTTCCCGTACAAAATTCAATTGACGCAAAGATTGTTGCCTGCGGACAAGCCTCGTCGATTGGAATGGGCCCAACGAGTCCGTGGGTCCGTCGAATATGGGCAACCCTGTATACAAGATAACTGTTAGGTGCGAAAAGCCTTTTGTAGACCTCGGTTATTAGAAAACACACAAAAAAATGTTATGAATCGGCCGGAAAATACGAAAGTTACACGCGCTTAAACATTTTGTTCAACCGAAGTGGCCAATTTTGGGGCCCAGCAGCTTCGCCCCTGTATACCACGGGGGGCGCTAACTCAAAACTTAACTTCTCTAATACCTCTTCTACAAACATGCCAAGTTTGGTCGCTATCGGATGTCTGGTTGAGAAACGGCAGAATTATTTCCCTTTTTTGGAATTCCCCCCACTGTGCGACGCATAGTGGTTCAGAATCAAAATCCATCGTCCAAAATTTAATAACTTTTGTTCTAGTAAACATTTTTGAGTTCTGTAAAAACCCAAAATTAGACATGGACTATTTTGAGACATTGACATTGAAAATCAGGGAATCTGGTATATTTTAGAAATTCGGCCAAAGTAGCCAATTTTCTTATTATTGGATCTAAAAGAAAAGTAAATTTCTATTTTTTTAACATGTTATATTTTCTCATAATGCGCAAACAAAATTTTTTTTTCGTGTTACAGTTTTTCACCTTTTTTGGATTTTGAAAATTGAAAAAACGCAAATTCTTTTTTCGACTTTGTCGCACTAGGTTAAGGGAGGCGCGGCACACATCCATTGCTGGCGTGCACCACTTCACTCGGAGACCAAGATGGCTTTTTAGGATAGGTTTAGATGAGTTGATGTCAAACCAACCATCTCAAGCAACCTATGAAGCCCATGATTCTATCAATATCGTGGGATGATAGAGATTCCAGATTTTGTAGCGTGGAATTTCCTAGGTAACGATGTCTGTTGAACTATTTCTCATACATTTTAAAAACTTTTGCAATCCATTTTTTGTATTGGAAATTGTGATTTATTAACATTATTATGACGGGAAAAATGTGTTTGTGCCATATAGTTTGTTTGTAATAAATATTTAATGAAATGCCCATTTTAAAAAAATTTATGACTTTGGACCAACATAAATTTGAGGAATATTACTTTGAGGAATATTATTCATTTTTTGTACTTGTAAAAGTACGGACGCAGCTAAAAAGCTGAGCAAATTATCTTTCTCTGAGTTCATTTGCCATTGCTATGCCCACAAACCCCTAATAATACCAGATTTTGCAGACAAATCGAATTACTACAGAAAAAGTACAAACAATAGTATATTCGAATAAATTCACCTTATTGACCTTCAAGTTCGGGCACATTTGTTTTATTTTTTAATTATAAGGTTTTTCCATTTGTTGCATGTTTTAATTCTAGGGTTTTTACCTGTGTTTTTATTTTTACATGGTATTTAATCCTCCTAACCCGTTAAATAAATTTTCCAAAAAATAGTGTTTCCATTATACCTGGTTTCCATAACACTCGTTGCTGATCAGTACGGACGTGTTTGTCACAAATCGGATAGTAGTAGTAAAGGGTCCGCCAAATAACTTTTTTTTTGAAAACATCGCGCAAAACATCGAGTGTAGCTTCGGCTGTGTGGCACGTATCGCCGTCCTGTTGAAACCAAATGTTGCCAATATCCTCCTCTTAAATTTATGTGAACAATAATTCGTTCAATATGGACCGATAACGATCGCCATTGACTGTAACGGCCACTCCTTGCTCATGGCCCAATTATGCCTCTGGACCAAAATCCGCACCAAACAGTTACTCGTTTTGGGTGTATCGGCTTTTCAATGTATGCGTGCGGGTTTTCTGTGCTTCATCTGAAAAGATGATTTTTTTGGCAAAATCGGCATCTTCTGTAAGTCGATCGCAGGCCCACTTGTTCAAGCGTATACACAACCATATTCTTTTAGCGGAAGGATAAAACTAATTATCTGTCAAATCAGACATGAGCTAAGTGTTACCATTCACGAAATAAGCACTAGTTGAAAAAAAAACGTTTAGATAGCAGACCCTTTAGTAGTAAATCTTTATTTCAAATATATATGTTTACATTATTTAATTCATTTAGTAGGTAGATAAATTATTTGATTGCAAGATTATACGGCCATGGCATTTTTGTCGTCGGCCGCTGTTTATACCCTCACTTTAGTGTGACGAGGGTATATATCATTTGCTACGGAAAAAAGTGTAACACGTCGAAGGAGTGACCTAAGACCCCAAGTATGTTCGGAGGAAATCCGTTTTGGGTCATTTTAAGTCGAATGAGCAATGTCCGTCCGTCTGTCTGTCTGTCTGTCTGTGTGTCTGCTGGCTGGTGCGCACGATAACTCTCGAAAGGAGTAACCGATTGACCTCAAATTTGGTATGTGGTAATATTTTTTTCTATCTCCGGCTAAGTTCGAAGATGGGCCATATTGGCCCACTCCTTCTAGTACCTCCCCCACAAAGGGTTAAAATGTTGTGAAATATTGATTCTTTAATAACTGCTATACTACTTATTCGAATCTTTTGAAATTCCACACATAGTATTAGCTTATTAGTCGTTATCAACTCGAGAAAAATGGGCGAAGTCGCCACGTCCCTTTTGGTACCTCCCACACAAATGCACCATTTTGCACCAAAAGTTAACAGCTTATAACATTAATAACAGTGTATAAAAATACTTGAAATTTTGTACAGTATTATGCTTTTATATTGCCTACAGTCCAGGGGAAAATGGGTGTTGTTGTCACGCCCCTTTTGGTACCTCCCACACAAAGGTACCTTTTTGCACCAAAAGTTAACAGCTTATAACATTAAAACCAGTGTATAAAAATACTTGAAATTTTGTACAGTGTAATGTTTTTATATTGTCTATAGCCTTGTGAAAAATGGGAGTTATTGCTACGCCCCTCTTTGTACCTCCCACACAAAATGCCCAAATCATACCACAATTTAATGTCTCATAACGTTTATACCAGTGCACATAAATGCTTATAAGTCGGCACAGTGCAATGAATATAAAGTATCTAATGTTAAGCAAAAAAAAGTTGTATTTGATAAACCCCTTCTGGTACCTCCCACATAAATTGACAGAATAATTCGAGTAATATTCAATATTACATTACTCACAAAGTGAGGGTATACCTCAGTCGGTTTACCCGACTGAAACTTTCTTACTTGTTTATATTAGTATTTTTAAGATTTTACAATGGTTAAAGTTTACAAAAAGTTACTGAAATTCGTTTATAATTAGCCTTCTGTATTTAGTAGATGCTTTGAGATATCCAACAAGGTTTTTCCAGTCCATAAGCTGGCGTCCATCAAGAATTGAATACGCTTCATCATTTGAGAGTTCATTTCTGCCAAAGAATGCTCTTCTAAATGTGTTCATGATAGGACATTTAGCAAAAAAGTGTAGTAAAGTTTCCTTTTCACGCAAAGAGCACATTTCGCTGCTTGTATCGCCTGTTGCGAATCTAGTGCCATTCAGCAGGATGAGACCACATCGCGCTTTTAGAATCCAAGTTATTTCATTTTGGCTATAATGTGCATACATATATAAACTTCCTCTCCAATGATCCAGATGTTTATATATGCGTGTTTCATTTTGAGTAGCTTTCAGTAGTTTCATGTTTGTTTGTTTATATTCAAGGTAATGCAAAAGTTGTGACGAGACAAGGCTTCAGTGATTTTCAGAGGAATGGACTTCTAATATTCTACCGCCAAATGCAGAAACCAAATGGTTGATGTGTTTCGCCGAGAAAATCTGTTTGGAAAGTATTATTTTTGACAAAAATTTTGGTAATCTATCTTGATCGTATTCGAATAGTGTCCTTGCTATGTAGTAAAGATGTAGTTGTAGCGTATACATATGGAAATCTTCGATACCAGTCTCTAAATCCACTGCGTAGTTAGGTGTGCATTCTGGCAATCTCAGTATCCGTTTAAAAAAGTACCGCTGAAGCTTATCAACCTCATCGAAAAAGCCAAATCCCCAAACTTGGGCAGCACATGTTTGAATCGACCTACAGACTGCCAGGAAGAGCTTCCGCTTCATGGTTACAGATATATCCATTCGCTTAAGAAAATTCTGCCATGTTATATTTATCGAAAGGGTCAGATCCAGAACTGTGTTGGACTGTAAAAGAACGATAAATGATTACTCAGCCCATTGTAAATTGCGTATTTGCTGGGTACCAGGACAGGATGAAAGGGCAAACAGCTTGGCTTCAAAGGGCAGAGAACTTCGAGTAATAAACTTGGAAAATTGGAAACCTTTCGAAGCCACGAAAAATGAGTTGAAGCACTGGGCAGTGATGGCTCACAAAACTGTGTGGAATAGCGCAACAGTAGGAGCAACTGCAAAGATACTGAAACTAAACAAGATCGATATTAGTAAGATGATGAGTGTTCTAACGGCACACTCAAGCTTACAAGCACATCTTCATCGCATAGGACTAGCAGGAAACGACGAATGCAGGGCATGCAGAGAAAACATCGAAACGATGGAACATTTTCTGTGTTACTGCCCGGCTCTCACACATGCAAGATCCCAACATTTCGGGTCCGAAATATTACCAGACTTGACTCGTCTCAGAGAATATGACTGGAAGGTACTGAGAAAAATTCTTGTCTAGCACCGATTTTCTGTAACTCGTGAGGTATAAAAAGATCATAAATAAGGAGTGCACAACAGGCCGAACCACTTAACGCCAAAAATGGTCTTCACCAAACATGTCCAAAGTAGGAACTTACAGGCAAGAACTGCGATAAATATAGGTTAGGTTAGGTTGAAGAGAGGAGACGTTTAAAACGTCTCATGTCCATGGACATACACTTAAGCCAGTGGTTCGGCCTGTTGTGCGCTCCTTATTTATGATTTTCATACCCCACGGATTACAGAAAATCGGTACTAGACACGTATTTTCTCAGTATCTTCCAGTCATATCCTCTGAGATGAGTCAAGTCTGGCAATATGTCGGAACCTTCCTCCTAGCCTGGACCCATCAGTGTAGCAGCTGGTTCCCACTGGCGCATGAGCAAGTGTTCCGTTTTCCCAGGAGCGTCTGTCTGGCACGAACGATTCACAGGTAGCTGTAAGCCACACTTCAGGAATGCGGTCGGAGATTTCCGTTGTTTGAATATGACCGACCAGTGATTGTAATATCTTCTGATGGTACGACTTGTGGTCTCGATTTATCCATTCACCCATCACTTGTAGACGTCTTGCTGTGAGGGCAATATGATCTTTCCAGTACAGTTTCTGATCCAAGATTACTCCCAAGTATTTTATCTTCTTAGATATGGCAATATTCTTATCCAGGAAACGAGGCACGGTAAAAGGATGAATCTTCCTTTTCCTTGTAAATAGACATATTTCTGTTTTGTCTGGATTGACATTTAGTCCCCGTGGTTGTGCCCAGTTATATGCTATGTTAAGTGCCTCTTCAGCTCTTCTGCATAGCTGGTTTGGATGTGTGCCCCTTAGAAGTATTATAACGTCGTCTGCATAACAGACTGGTTTAAGTCCTTCATTGGTGAGGGCTTTAAGGAGACAGTGTATCGTCGTAACCCATAGGAGAGGCGATAAAATGCCACCCTGAGGTATACCACGATTTACCTTGTCTCAGATTTTTACGTCATATGACCCACAAATAATCCACCTATTCCTTAGCATATTGTTGATCCAGTTTATCAACGCCCGGTCAACCTGAAACTCGTCTAAGGACTGGATAAGTGTATCGGTCTCAACGTTGTTAAAAGCGCCCTCAATGTCTATACAAACGGCAAGTGTGTACAATTTTTCACTGAAGGACTTTTCTATGTGGTGTACTACCTCATGTAGAGCTGTTTCCTCTGATCTTCCTTTAACATATGCGTGTTGCTTGAATTTTAGCTTGTCATCGGCTATCTTACTTTTGATCATGTCGTCAATTATTCGCTCCATTGTTTTTAAGAGGAAAGAAGTTAGGCTAATAGGTCGATAAGCCTTTGGGATCGTATAACTCGCCTTGCCAGGCTTAGGTATGAAGACCACCCTTGATTCCTGCCAATTTGTTGGGGTATATGCATGAGTTAGGCATGCAGTGAAAACTCCAACAAGATGAGTTGATACCAGATCCACCTCATTCTGAAGAAGCGCTGGAAATATTCCGTCCGGTCCCGCAGCCTTATAAGGAGAGAAGCTTTTTATTGCTTCTTTAACCATAGCATCCGTAATAGGTACTTGGTGCATTACATTTTCGGTCTGTAACTGTTCCTCTATTGGTCCAGCATTACCACTCGGAAAATGAGTTTTCATCAAAAGCCTTACGGTGTCATCTATAGTTTCCATCTTTTTACCCGTTTCATCCACCAGTGTTTCGGTTTGGATATGAGTTTTTGAGAGGAACTTTTTTATTTTGGACATGCTGTTAACGCTGTCTACCTGCTCACAGAAAAGTCTCCAGGAGTTACGTTTCGCCAGTCTAATGATTTTATTGTATTCTTTGAGCTTTCTGTGGTAGTCATCCCAATATACTGATAGCTTTTTACGTCGAGCTCTGTTGTAAAGTCTGCGGACATCCTTGCCAATCGAGCGAATTTGCCCTGTCATCCAGGGTTTCTCATAGGCAGATTTCCTTTCTCGAAGCGGGCAACTATCTTCGAATGATTTTACAAGAGCCTCCGTAATCCTCCTCACATTGATATCAATGTCTTCTGTACTTGGATAATCGTGTTTAGGCTGGCCCAATCGATTTCTAAGTAGATTGCCGAATTTGGTCCAGTCGGTTTTAGCCTTATTACGGAAACTTATTGGGCTAGGAGGTGGCCGTGCAATTTTAAACCTTATATAACGGTGGTCCGAATAGGAGTGTTCATCCGAAACCCTCCACTCATGGATCTCATCAATGAGGTTTTCCGAGCATATCGTTATATCTAATACTTCTTCCCTAATTTTGTTAACAAAGGTCGCCTTGTTCCCTATGTTGAGAGTTAGGAGATCGTTAGTATTCAAAAATTCTATAAGGGCTTGTCCCCTTTTATTGGTGTCACTACTACCCCAAGCAATATGGTGTGAGTTGGCATCACAACCAGCTAGTAACACATTACTTGTATTTTTGGATTCCCTTACCAGACGTTGTAATTCCGACGTAGGTGGCAATGTCGGCGCATCGAATGGCAGGTATACTGACGCCAGATACATACTTCCATTACCTTGTATCAGCACAGTTGCGTCCGATAAGTTTTTATGGCACAGAATACAAGTCCTTGGACGAGTACCTGTGTTAGCGTAGAAAAGATTGTAGTTCATATGGTTTAATCCAGTAACTTTGTTACTAGTAGTCCACGGTTCCTGGACCAAAGCAACATGAACCCTGCCTTTATTTATTATGTCCATCAGAGCAATGGATGCCATTTCGCTCCGGTGGAGGTTTATCTGGATGACCTCAATCGTTGTCTTTCCAGTAAAAATTTCCTTTGGGAGTCGTCTATCCTATTTGGTTGCACTCCCTCTTTATTTGGTAGTGAGTCTTTCTCCTCCTTTCGTTTACTACCTATTACACACTCTTCAAGTAGACCTCTTTGGGAGGCGGTGTTACTTTTTGTCGTTCCCTCTTTGTTTTGATTCTTTATGTATCTATTCCTATCACCACTATTGCTGGGAACATTCTGCAAAATTGGTGATATTATCGGCAATTTGGTAATGTTATCGACCTCTTTTTGGAAGGCGGTGTTGTTTTTTGTCGCTCCCTCTTTGTTTTGAGTTTTTGCGCTCCTCTTCATATCCTTATCACCACCTTTGCTGGGAACTTTCTGCAAAATTGATGATGTTATCGGCAAATTGGCGATGTTATCGACCACTTCCACCTCACTTTTTGGAATTGTCTCACTCGCTTCATTCTGTTCACTATTTTCGTTTGCCACTGCAGGCGGTACGTTCGTGTTTGGGCTCGACTTAACTGTCCTGCCAATGGGGGTTTTTCCAATCTTAAAGAAGATTTTCCAAATCCCGAAAAATGCCATGCATTTTGTCTTGACAAGGCTATCCCTGGAATACGGGTCTATGCCTACCACCAGGAGAGAACCATCGGGATCATTTTTCCTGTGGAAGACTTCCCCACTTTAAGGTTCGAATCTTGTTTGCAAATGACGCTGAGTATGCGCTCTGACGGTACCTTACTAGCCCATCCTCTGACATAGAAAGATGTTTTTATGAGTACAGGGATATCGCTTTTCCTTACCAGTTTCAGCTTTGCGCCGTCCCAAGGTTAGGGGATGCTCTCCACTAGTTTTCCGAGGACATCGGCACAGCATTGTGATGCCAGTTTCAGCATCAAAACGCCCCTCTCAAACGTGCAACTCATTACTTGGATTGTTGGTCCATCATTAGATTCGAGAATGTGGTACAATACCTTTGTGTAGAACAAGTCTTCGAAGATGCTCTTTTGCTCTTCGGGAATTCTGCCAGACGCACTACTGCTATCAATTATGGCATAGTGTAGTTCGTCCTGAATATGTTTTTTTTGGCTATTTGGGAATAAGATGGCGTTTCCTTACCCTTTCTTATAGCCACCTTGCTTTTTCCTTTAGAATGGGTCTTTTTGTTTGAGGCCCCCTCTTTTATGGACGGTTTGGTGGACTTACTCACCTTCTCAACAACAAGATCAACTTCTCCTCCCACCATTAACGGAATCTGACTAGAAACTCCTTTTTTGGTAGATTGAATAGGTTTCTTCGAAGTGCTGGGTGTCGGTGAGCTTTTTTTCTTCTTAGTTGATTTCGCATGGCTATGCTCTTCGGGAGATCTGACCCTTTTAGTAGATGTACAAGAGTCAGATTCATCCTGTAATATCTTCTGCCGGTTCATCTTATTCAGTTTCCTTCTTTGTGCCCCTGACAGTCTTTTACGATTTTCAACAATAGTAATATTGTTATCACTTGATGACTCAGAGTCCGAGTTCCCACTAGCTTTTAAAAGCTAGGGTTGCTTAGAGCCCCCCCCTTGGGTTTTCTTTATCTTCCTCATCGTTTATTTTGCCAAAGGCTAGATGTGCGCTTGTATCTGTTTCGACTACGGAATCCGAGGCACCCAACCCCGTAGAAGTTACTTGCTCACGATTGTTTGATAACGACGACACGTGACTCGCGAGTAAATCAACGCTTTCCGTCGGTACTGGGTTTATTTTTCCCTACACCGTAATATCATTTACTTCATCAGGGTTAATCATAATTTTTTGGGAGAGACCCCCATAGCCAGTATTTGCCCGTAATAGGTACTTCGATGTTGGCCTTCCAGACTACTTCCAAAATGTCTGTCCTGAGACCGATGCAACAAATTCAACACCCACTTTAAGAACAACACCTTATGGTTGCGTAGTAGGTAGGTGAATAAGTATTGCGTAATAGGTTGGAAAAACTATCCGGTCTGCAATAACACGTCCGTTCGCTACCACTGACGGCGACTGCACACATAAGTAGTTTGATTGTTTTCCCTTCTATATTTAGACCTCCTCCCAAGCATTCTTCCATGTCATTTATATACAGAGCAAACAACAGGGAGGACAACAGACATCCCTGCTTAACGCCCGATTTCGTATTGAAGTACTCAGAAAGTTCGTCACCATTCCATACTGCCGACTGAGTATTTGAATATATAGATTCAATCATCTGTATGAATTTGTAGGACACCCCAATCGAGTGTAGCTTGTATATTAGCGATTTCCTTGATATTAGGTCAAATGCAGCTTTGAAATCCACAAAGAAAGCGTATACCTTTTTCCTTTCCGCTAGCTTGATATGAACGATGGATGCAAGATTATATATATTATCTGATGTGGAGTAGTTTCTTCGAAAGCCTGCCTGGTATTCAACCATAATCTTCTTAGCTTCGATCCATGACAAGAGTCTTTCATTTAATATGCCCATAAATATCTTCGCTACAGAGTTCATAAATGAAATCCCTCTGTAGTTGGCAGGATCATTTAGATTTCTTTTCTTATGTATAGGAAAAATAATTGTTTTTGCAAAAGAGTCATCAACATAATTATTCGTAAACATTTTATTATATGCTCGAGCAAGCTCAGTAAGTAGATCATCAGTTGCGTTGATAAAAAACTCATAAGGGAATCTATCTTCGCCAGGAGCTTTATTCTGTTTTACTTTGCTTAACATGTTTTTTATTTCTTCAATTGTTACGTCTCTATCCAAAAATTCGTCGAATATAATTGCTGGGGCATAATGAATGTCATGAAAAACTTAGGGGGGTTCAAAAGTTGCGAGAAGTAGCTTTTAAAAATTGCTGGCGTTATCATATTGCCGGTTTTTGGATCTTGATTTCTTATTTCTCTTACAAGTTTCCACCATTGTTTTCCATTATTGACTTTGTTAATTTTATCACTTAAGATTTTATCACTCATAGTAGTTTTCTTTCGCCGTTTTGCATATGTCGCTGTACTTCGTTTTTGCTCTTAGATATTCTTCCTTATCATTTTCCATATGAGTACTCCTGTACTTGTTAAGGCACTTAAAAGTATGTTATGTGTGCTAGTATTTGCCACAGATGAACTAACAATCAGTGCTTTGATTGTATAGATGCCGTCTGGGGGTGCGTTATTAAGCAAATTGCTATTTAGGTTAAATTGATATTGGGTTTTGTAATTGTCTTTCCATACAAGTTTTGGTAGAAGATTGTTCTTGTTTCTGATACCCATCACATCTACAGTCAGGAACAGCACGATAGGTAAGTGTCTCAGACCATATTTTTTCTTCCACAGTAACGCTATGAACGTACTGCAGCAAGTTGTGGGTCAGAGTACATACATCATTTACTGAATCTCCTACAGTGCAAACAAACGTAAAGTGACTCTCTTCGTCACCACAGGTCTGTCCGTTCAGTACAATAAAATCATTTTCATTACAAAATTCTATATATAACCTGCCTTTCGAGTTTATTTCTTTGTCTCTTGATTTTCTCATGTCTGTACCAGCTGGGAAGCTGTTCTTATGCCACCATACTATGTCCTGCTGCATTTCGCCTATTCGCACATTTACATCTCCCATAAGAACTGGGTTGACAATTTCTGCTGTATCTAAACTTCCTTTCAGGGCTTAGAATTCGTTGTCCCAGTTAGCGCCTTTGATATATAGAGGGATTAGAGCTAGTTTAACGTTTTTATATGTTAACTTCAGTGTTTTGACTCCATTTATCGTTTCGAACTCATGCCTTACGCCGTTTTCAGTTAAGGTCTTTTTTACTCCCACTATACTACCACCAATTGCTCTGCCAAACCGATTTATTCTACTTGCAAACGTCCAATTTATTTCATATCCTGGAAAGTATTTTTCTGCTTGTTTGGTCTTTTCTTCCATTAAGTGGGTTTCCAGAAGGACAAATATATCAAAAGATAATACATATTCAAAAAATTGTGGGTATAAATATTTATTTTCTAAACCGTCAATGTTATAGGAAAGAAACTTCAGTTTCATTTCTTTTAGTGGTATGCTTAAGTTATGTTTTACTTATTTGTTTTTTTTATTAGTTTTTTGAATTTGTTATATTCAGTAAGTTATTAAAGTTGAAGGTTTTTAGTTCGTCTCCGTACAAATTCTTAAGGGCGATTTCAGCTTCCTCCTTCCCGCAAGTAAGTTCATTTGCCACGTTCCATGAAAACCACTTATCCTTAATTTTCATCCTATCATCTCTTACAATAATTTTATGTTTTTTACTTTCGGACAAAATTTGCTTCCTGACGGTTAACATTGCCGCTTTGAATTTTTGGCGTTTCGGGTTTAGGTGTCTATCTACTGAGATTGTCGTTCCAGCTGAGTTTTTGGTTGAGTTCAGTATTTGCATTACTGTTGCCTCAGTATCGAACTCAGCTACAAGAGTTTGCTTTCCATTGCGGTGTGATATTGTCCGGGCTGGCATAATTTGTGGGCTTAGGTTAAAATTTTCAGCGCATATCTTCATCACGGTGCCAGTTGCTGATTTTTCCCAGTGGACTCCCTTGAATATAAGTTTTGTGCTTTTGATTTGATATTCAAGCCATTTGATATTGTTTGCATCATCTTTTCTCATCTCTTTTAACTGTTGTATTTCTTCTTTTAGCGTTATATTTTCCAATCTTAGCTCTCTACTTTCTTCTGCCGCCGAGGATATACCTGACTTAACTTCTTCTAAGTTGCAGTTTGTTGTTGGAGTTTGTGGGCAAATTTTCTAATTTTTCTTCTAAAAGTGAGTTCATTGTAAATTTCATAATCTCCATCAGCTCTCCTACCTCTATATTTCCCACCGGTTTTTTAGCCATATTGCTCTCTTCTGGCGATGTTTCGTTCAGCCTGCGTTTTGTTTGCTGGGATGCTGATTCAGACGATGTTGTTGGAGTTTGTAATATACCTTTAGGGTGTGGCAAAGGAATACGGTAGCGACCTCTTTCTGATTTTGGGTGCAAATGATGCTCAGCAGGTATCTGGTTAGCTTAGCTACAAACCACCGCCGGTAGTGGTGCCCTCTATTGGAAAACTGGTGTACTTACAGTTTGATTGACTAAATCGGGGTTATATCGTAGTTTATCTTTTGACAGGCATAAATGTCAAATTGACAAGCCTTTATTTATGTTTATTTATACAGTGTGCTGAATTTGTCCGATTAACATAACATCACATTTTCCAATAGAATTTGTGGAAATTTTGTGAATATTTGCAAATTATAAAGTTTTTAAAGTCTTTTTTTGCACGGTGCCGATCGATATACACTCAATGCAACACCAGCGGTAACTTTCGCCTATACCACCGTGGATTCTTATAATTTTCGTGAAGACACGTAGAGCTGGACAGGATTAATTGGCAAAAAAACTTGGAGCGGACTCAAAACACGTATGTTCACTATAACTTTCTTTGTAACGCAGATCGGATAGTTAAAACCTATTACGCAATCGCAACAAATCTGTACAAAGTCTGGAAGGCCTACATCGTAGTACATATTACGGGCTAATACAGACAAAGAAATAAATAAATTCTCTTGACGGGGATGCCTTCATGTTCCGATGGAGCGGGGTTCCCCAATCGTCCGTTGGTCTTGACCAAAGCCAACCATACCAAAAATGGGAAAATTTTCCTCCAGTACTCTCAACAGGTTGTACGGTGAGGGGAAAACGTCATGTCCGACCGTCGAAACGGAAGCACAAAGAGCACCGGATATCGCTCAGAGTTTTGACGAAGTTGAAGGCAGTTGAGGATTCGGCTCTTACCTGGGCTAAAGGCTTCTAAAGCAGGACACTCAAAAAGCCCTTCACTGAAGTGGCGAAGGAGAGTCTAGTTATGACTGTTATAGACAGAAGTAGTGAGGATAGATCCATCCTCAGGGACAAATGGAGCCATGTGCAATCAGCCATTATAGCTCATTACCTCGATGTTCGCAGAAAAATGACGGGCAAACCACCAATCTGCAACGATGCAGGATGGCATTAGGGCAGAGTAAAGCTCAGGTCAATTTGATCCTTAATGCTGAATCCACCTCCCATATACAACGTGCAAGTGCAACCCTGCAATATGGTTTCGAGACTATAGTCCTGAAGGTATACAAGCAGGATATAGATTCCACTGCGGAAGGTGAGTCGTCCACCATGATTGATACATGGCTTTCCGGAAGTGCGGAGGTACCCACGACCACTATTTTTGGTGACTCCAACTCTAACAGAAGGAGGAATGGTGTGCGGTATCAGGACACCCAACTTTAAATTGCTTGTGGCCAACTGTGAAGGCACTCCAATAACCTGCATTTGGCCTGGAAAGATCTAAGTATCTTTCTCCTGACTAGGGATGTAACGAAAGTGACTTGAAATATATTTCTTGCGAAAGCGAATAGTAAAATATGAATTTTTGCGAAAGCGAATAATAGTTTAACCTTTAAGTACCAACAAATTTAAGGAACTGAATTGATACTTTTCCAGGATATTCAAGTTTTAAGAATGTTTTCCATATTTTTACCTCCTGTTACCACAAGTACAAACATATTTTTTAAACAGTTTTGAAGAGAAGTGGCAGAGGTTTTCGTTGGTACATTAATATATATTATATTAATTATATGTATATTAACATTTTAAGATATTAATCTAAAAATGTTCTGAAGGGAATAAGGAGTTTTAACACTTTTAACAAATGGAAGCGAATACTGAAATATATTTTTGAGAAAGCGAATAATCCAAAGATGGTTTTTGCGAATGCGAATGTTAAAATGTTGCGAATAATTCGCGTTCGCACATGCGAATATTCGTTACATCCCTTCTCCTGACTAATTTACTTGTCGATTACCAATGATGGTAAGAATTCTACAGATTAACCCCCATCACGCTAAAGCAGCCTCAGCGGCTCTATTGCTGCGCCGGTCCACAGGTGCAGTAGACAACGTCCTGATACAGCAGCCCTACGCAGTGCGAGGAATGGTGTGTGGTATCACTCCAAGAACCTGCATTTGGCCAGGAAATATCTAAGTATATTTCTCCTGAATAATTTAATTGGTAAAGACCAAACAGCTGCTAGTCTGGAGATCGGTAATCGCATATATTGGGTGGTCTCCAGTTACTTGCCTTATGAAGCTGTAGTATCGACAGATCTCTTCAGGGAAGTAGTTGAAGAAGCAATGTCTGACGAGCTCGAGCTGATTATTGGGGCAGACACGAACGCTCATCATACTATCTGGGGTAGTAGGGATATAAACAATAGGTGTGATTCGCTTCTTGACTTTATTCTAACTAGAAACCTAACTATTTGTAACATAGGTAATAAACCCACCTTTACAATTAAAGACAAACAACAAGTACTCGACGTAACGTTTGCTACTGACCGGCTGTCAAACCAAATTATTAAGTGGAATGTACTGGACGACCACTAATTCTCCGATCACCATTACATTGAGTTTAAACTCGGTGAACTTCTGTACGAACCGCATGACAAAGCCGGTCTGGATAATCTGGCCGAGCATATCACCTCATCGTTCAATAGTTCTCTGTCCAAAACAAGGTACAAGGGTAAAACTAAACCTCAATGGTGGACTTCTGAGCTAACGCCTAGAAAAAAGACCTGCAACAAGCTATTCATGCCTATAAAAACAACTCAAGATCCATAAGAAGGAGCTTCGGAAGGCGCAATGACGCTCTTGGTATACCTTCTGTGGCGCAGTGGAAAAGGTCTCCGAATCCGCAAGGCTGAGGAAGATACTATCTGATTCACCCTGTACAGTGGGTTATTTACAGGATGAGGAAAATAACTGAACCAAAAACCGTGAGCAGTCGTACGGCACGACACACATTTCCCGGGGAACTCACCAACAGAAATCGGGGATCAGCAGGACCAACAAGAGTGCCAGAATAAGCTGGGCTATTAACAGCTTTGAGCCCTTCAAGTCACCTGGACCAGACGGCATCACTCCAGCAGAAATGCAGCAATTTTGGGTGTATCGGCTTTTCAATGTCTGCGTGCGGGTTTTCTGTGCCCCAAATGCGACAATTTTGCTTGTTTACATACCCGCCAAGATCAAAATGAGCTTCATCTGAAAAGATGATTTTTGTGGCAAAATCGGCATCTTCTGTAAGTCGATCGAAGGCCCACTTGTTGAAGCGTATACACAGCCATAATCGTTCAGCGGAAGGATAAAACTAATTATCTGTCAAATCGGACATGAGCTAAGTGTTACCATTCACGAAATAAGCACTAGTTGAAAAAAAAACGTTAGATAGCGGACCCTTTAGTAGTAAATCTTTATTTCAAATAGATATGTTTTCATTATTTAATTCATTTAGTAGGTTAAAGTAGATAAATTATTGGATTGCAAGATTATACGGCCATGGCATTTTTGTCGTCGGCCGGTGTTTTATATTAGTATTTTTACGATTTTACAATGGTTAAAGTTTACAAAAAGTTACTGAAATTCGTATATCGTATATTCGAGATATTCAACAAGGTTTTTCCAGTCCATATGCTGGCGTCCATCAAGAATTGAATATGCTTCATCATTTGAGAGTTCATTTCTCTGTTCATGACAGGACATTTAGCAAAGAAGTATAGTAAAGTTTCCTTTTCACGCAAATTGCACATTTCGCTGCTTGTATCGCCTGTTGCGAATCGAAAGGCCCTTCAGCAGGATGAGACCACATCGCGCTTTTAGAATCCAAGTTATTTAATTTTGGCTATAATGTGCATTCATATATAAACTTCCTCTCCAATGATCCAGATGTTTATATATGCGTGTTTCACTTTGAGTAGCTTTCTGTAGTTTCATGTTTGTTTGTTTATATTCAAGGTATTGCAAAAGTTGTGACGAGACAAGGCTCCAGTGATTTTCAGAGGAATGGACTTCTAATATTCTACCGCCAAATGCAGAAACCAAATGGTTGATGTGTTTCGCCCAGAAAATCTGTTTAGAAAGTATTATTTTTGACAAAAATTTTGGTAATCTGTCCTTATCGTATTCGAATCGTGTCCTTGCTATGTAGTAAAGATGCAGTTGTAGCGTATACATATGGCCATCTTCGATACCAGTCTCTAAATCCACTGCGTAGTTAGGTGTGCATTCTGGCAATCTCAGTATCCGTTTAAAAAAGTACCGCTGAAGCTTATCAACCTCATCGAAAAAGCCAAATCTCCAAACTTGGACAGCATATGTTTGAATCGACCTACAGACTGCCAGGAAGAGCTTCCACTTCATGGTTACAGATATATCCATTCTCTTAAGAAAATTCTGCCATGTTATATTTATCGCAGTTCTTGCCTGTAATTTCCTAATGAAGACCATTTTTGGCGTTAAGACAACTCCAAGGTAGGTGTATTCTGTAACAATTTCCACATTTTCTTCCTTAAAAGTCCAAGCTTCTGGCTCTGCCAATTTACCTCCGTTCCTGAACACCATAATTTTAGATTTATTCTTGTTCACCTCCAGGTTCCATTTATCACAATATGCTTTCAGTTTCTGCAATATTTTAGTATCATCAGCTATTATTACGATGTCATCTGCATACATAAGTAGTTTGATTGTTTTCCCTTCTTATTTAGACCTCCTCACAAGCATTCTTCCATGTCATTTATATACAGAGCAAACAAAAGGGGGGACAACAGACATCCCTGCTTAACGCCCGATTTCGTATTAAAGTACTCAGAAAGTTCGTCACCATTCCATACTGCCAACTGAGTATTTGAATATATAGATTCAATCATCTGTATGGATTTGTAGGACACCCCAATCGAGTGTAGCTTGTATATTAGCGATTTCCTTGATATTAGGTCAAATGCAGCTTTGAAATCCACAAAGAAAGCGTATACCTTTTTCCTTTCCGCTAGCTTGATATGAACGATGGATGCAAGATTATATATATTATCTGATGTGGAGTAGTTTCTTCGAAAGCCTGCCTGGTATTCAACCATAATCTTCTTAGCTTCGATCCATGACAAGAGACTTTCATTCAATATGCCCATAAATATCTTCGCTACAGAGTTCATAAATGAAATCCCTCTGTAGTTGGCCGGATCATTTAGATTTCTTTTCTTATGTATAGGAAAAATAATTGTTTTTGCAAAAGAGTCATCAACATAATTATTCGTAAACATTTTATTATATGCTCGAGCAAGCTCAGTAAGTAGATCATCAGTTGCGTTGATAAAAAACTCATAAGGGAATCTATCTTCGCCAGGAGCTTTATTCTGTTTTACTTTGCTTAACATGTTTTTTATTTCTTCAATTGTTACGTCTCTATCCAAAAAGTCGTCGAATATAATTGCTGGGGCATACTGAATGTCATGAAAAACTTAGGGGGGTTCAAAAGTTGCGAGAAGTAGCTTTTAAAAATTGCTGGCGTTATCATATTGCCGGTTATTGGATCTTGATTTCTTATTTCTCTTACAAGTTTCCACCATTGTTTTCCATTATTGACTTTGTTAATTTTATCACTTAAGATTTTATCACTCATAGTAGTTTTCTTTCGCCGTTTTGCATATGTCGCTGTACTTCGTTTTTGCTCTTAGATATTCTTCCTTATCATTTTCCATATGAGTACTCCTGTACTTGTTAAGGCACTTAAAAGTATGTTATGTGCGCTAGTATTTGCCACAGATGAACTAACAATCAGTGCTTTGATTGTATAGATGCCGTCTGGGGGTGCGTTATTAAGCAAATTGCTATTTAGGTTAAATTGGTATTGGGTTTTGTAATTGTCTTTCCATACAAGTTTTGGTAGAAGATTGATTGTCATGGACGGCACGATAGGTAAGTGATCAGACCCTATTTTTTCTTCCACAGTAACGCTATGAACGTACTGCAGCAAGTTGTGGGACAGAGCACATACATCATTTACTGAATCTCCTACAGTGCTAACAAACGTAAAGTGACCCTCTTCGTCACCACAGGTCTGTCCGTTCAGTACAATAAAATCATTTTCATTACAAAGTTCTATATAACCTGCCTTTCGAGTTTATTTCTTTGTCTCTTGATTTCCTCATGTCTGTACCAGCTGGGAAGCTGTCCTTATGCCACCTTACTATCTCCTGCTGCATTTCACTTATTCGCACATTTACATCTCCCATAAGAATTGGGTTGACAATTTCTGCTGTATCTAAACTTCCTTTCAGGGCTTAGAATTCGTTGTCCCAGTTAACGCCTCTGATATATAGAGGGATTAGAGCTAGTTTAACGTTTTTATATGTTAACTTCAGTGTTTTGACTCCATTTACCGTTTCGAACTCATGCCTTACGCCGTTTTCCGTTAAGGTATTTTTTACTCCCACTATACTACCACCAATTGCTCTGCCAAACCGATTTATTCTACTTGCAAACGTCCAATTTATTTCATATCCTGGAAAGTATTTTTCTGCTTGTTTGGCCTTTTCTTCCATTAAGTGGGAAAGAAACTTCAGTTTCATTTCTTTTAGTGGTATGCTTAAGTTATGTTTAACTTATTTGTTTTTTATTAGTTTTTTTAATTTGTTATATTCAGTAAGTTATTAAAGTTGAAGGTTTTTAGTTCGTCTCCGTACAAATTCTTAAGGGCGATTTCAGCTTCCTTCTTCCCGCAAATTAGTTCATTTGCCACGTTCCATGAAAACCACTTATCCTTAATTTTCATCCTATCATCTCGTACAATAATTTTATGTTTTTTACTTTCGGACAAAATTTGCTTCCTGACGGTTAACATTGCCGCTTTGAATTTTTGGCGTTTCGGGTTTAGGTGTCTATCTACTGAAATCTCAGTCGTTCCAGCTAAGTTTTTGGTTGAGTTCAGTATTTGCATTACTGTTGCCTCAGTATCGAACTCAGCTACAACAGTTTGCTTTCCATTGCGGTGTGATATTGTCCGGGCTGGCATAATTTGTGGGCTTAGGTTAAATTTTTCAGCGCATATCTTCATCACGGTGTCAGTTGCTGATTTTTCCCAGTGGACTCCCTTGAATATAAGTTTTGTGCTTTTGATTTGATATTCAAGCCATTTGATATTGTTTGCATCATCCTTTCTCATCTCTTTTAACTGTTGTATTTCTTCTTTTAGCGTTATATTTTCCAATCTTAGCTCTCTACTTTCTTCTGCCGCCGAGGATATACCTGACTTAACTTCTTCTAAGTTGGAGTTTGTTGTTGGAGTTTGTGGGCAAATTTTCTAATTTTTCTTCTAAAAGTGAGTTCATTGTACATTTCATAATCTCCATCAGCTCTCCTACCTCTATATTTCCCACCGGTTTTTTAGCCATATTGCTCTCTTCTGGCGATGTTTCGTTCAGCCTGCGTTTTGTTTGCTGGGATGCTGATTCAGACGATGTTGTTGGAGTTTGTAACATACCTTTAGGGTGTGGCAAAGGAATACGGTAGCGATCTCTTTCTGATTTTGGTTGCAAATGATGCTCAGCAGGTATCTGTTTAGCTTAGCTACAAACCACCGCCGGTAGTGGTGCCCTCTATTGGAAAACTGGTGTACTTACAGTTTGATTGACTAAAGGCCGGGTTAGGCATACGTAACCGTCATTTATCTTTACCGTTCCCGTAACGTTTCCCGTTTGGGCGATTAGCCAACGTTGAGAAAACGAGTCACATGTTCTGACAACAACAACACATAAGTTAAACAAAAAAGCCGCGATTTCTTTTTGTTTAGGTTTATTAAAAATTAAGTTAAAAATAATGTTTATAAATTTGTGTTTTTTAAATCTGTGTAGAATTTACAATAAAAGTAATCAAGAAAATATCGTCGGATAAGAATATGGGGTGGACGTCCTATAAACAATGACTGGGCGAAAGCCGGACACTAGAATGCCTATGGCAGTTTTTAATTTGTTATTAAAATTAACTACGCCAAAGCAACGGATTAGACCGGCAGAGAGACTAGCAATAACATCACTGTATGTCAAATATTGCTTTAACCTATGATTCCAAGTTGGGAAATATTAACATTCTATTCTTTAAAATTGTAGATATTTGAGTCACGGTTGTTCCATACAATCGATTGCATGGAGTCACAAGCTGGGGAAAACAACAATTCGAAATATTATTTTAGAATGCAGTGAAGTTTTGTGGCGCTTGCTTTCGCCGATTTATTTAAGTGAACAAACTACACAGCAGTACAAACACATTGCCAATGATTTTCAACGAATGTGGGATATGCCGAATTGTGTGGGAATCTGCGATGCTAACTATACATTCATATCAGTTAATGTTGTATGGCAGCCAACATGTTGTATTTATAATCAATTTTAATACAAACAATTTCCATTTCATAATTTTAATTAAATACATCTATATTCCAGTACTCTCCGTTTGGCCAATCAGTTATTTTAGGTACTGTACCTGTACCTCCTAGTAAACCATTATCGTCAGCATCCTCTGAAGCCTTTCCTCATTTTTTTATTGGCGATGCGGCGTTTCCCCTGAGGAATATCCTTGTTCTAAGTCAACAACTTTAGACGATCCCAGAGACAACATCCAACGCGAAAATACCAACGTTCCGGTCGAAATGTGTCCAAGAGTGGTGGAAAATTGGGTCCAAAGAATAGATCGCTGTTGACGGGCTCGTGGTGGTCATATGACCGAAATTGAATTTCATTCTTAAAATGTAACATTTGCACTACACCTGGAATAAATTTGAACTCTATATCTTAAATATTCTGTGTTTTATTAATATATAAAATTCGTATGTCCTTAATGGAAAACCCTTTACTTATGTCTATTTCCATTGAAGAGGGACTCAGCCAAATACAATCCCATCTCTGTCTATAAATAAGTCCACGTTTGTAGAGACGCTTATATTGATGTCAAATTAACCCACAATGAAGAAGATTGGCGCAATGATTGTCTCGTACTGTCGTCAAAAGAATCCTGAAGCAGATTATAAATTTAATTGTTAATGGAGTCGGCCGCGATCTTCATAAAACTCTCCTGTAACGCCCAGCTCCTTGCCAATTTGCTTTCAAGCTTCTCGCTTTTTTTCAGATATCCTATATGCTGGATTATATTTATTGTATAAATACTCGTGCGACTGCACCAATGAAATCGAATATTCGTCTTTCATGTTTATTTGCACTTTTAAACAACAAATAATTAATAAATTATTTTCTTTACTTTTCTCGGTGAACATACAATTGTAATTGTAAACAACATGTAGTATCAGCTGTTGTCAAATTGTACGTAAACGGAACGTCCAATTCTGATTTCAACAGATTCAGCCGTCCGTTTACGTTTCGTTTCCGTTGGCTAATCGTTTACACTGATTTCCATATGACAGATTGAATCAGCTGATTCGTTACGCTACGGGGGCGTTACGGTTAAGTTTGCCTTAAATCGGGGTTGTATCGTAGTTTATCTTTTGACAGGCATAAATGTCAAATTGACAAGCCTTTATTTATGTTTATTTATACAGTGTGCTGAATTTGTCCGATTAACATAACATCACATTTTCCAATAGAATTTGTGGAAATTTTGTGAATATTTGCAAATTATAAAGTTTTTAAAGTCTTTTTTTGCACTGTGCCGATCGATATACACTCAATGCAACACCAGCGGTAACTTTCGCCTATACCACCGTAGATTCTTATAATTTTCGTGAAGACACGTAGCGCTGGACAGGATTAATTGGCAAAAAACTTGGAGCGGACTCAAAACACGTATGTTCACTATAACTTTCTTTGTAACGCAGATCGGATAGTTAAAACCTATTACGCAATCGCAACAAATCTGTACAAAGTCTGGAAGGCCTACATCGTAGTACATATTACGGGCTAATACAGACAAAGAAATAAATAAATTCTCTTGACGGGGATGCCTTCATGTTCCGATGGAGCGGGGTTCCCCAATCGTCCGTTGGTCTTGACCAAAGCCAACCATACCAAAAATGGGAAAATTTTCCTCCAGTACTCTCAACAGGTGGTACGGTGAGGGGAAAACGTCATGTCCGACCGTCGAAACGGAAGCACAAAGAGCACCGGATATCGCTCAGAGTTTTGACGAAGTTGGAGGCAGTTGAGGATTCGGCTCTTACCTGGGCTAAAGGGTTCTAAAGCAGGACACTCAAAAAGCCCTTCACTGAAGTGGCGAAGGAGAGTCTAGTTATGGCTGTTATAGACAGAAGTAGTGAGGATAGATCCATCCTCAGGGACAAATGGAGCCATGTGCAATCAGCCATTATAGCTCATTACCTCGATGTTCGCGGAAAAATGACGGGCAAACCACCAATCTGCAACGATGCAGGATGGCATCAGGGCAGAGTAAAGCTCAGGTCAATTTGATCCTTAATGCTGAATCCACCTCCAATATACAACGTGCAAGTGCAACCCTGCAATATGGTTTCGAGACTATAGTTCTGAAGGTATACAAGCAGGATATAGATTCCACTGCGGAAGGTGAGTCGTCCACCATGATTGATACATGGCTTTCCGGAAGTGCGGAGGTACCCACGACCACTATTTTTGGTGACTCCAACTCTAACAGAAGGAGGAATGGTGTGCGGTATCAGGACACCCAACTTTAAATTGCTTGTGGCCAACTGTGAAGGCACTCCAATAACCTGCATTTGGCCTGGAAAGATCTAAGTATCTTTCTCCTGACTAGGGATGTAACGAAAGTGACTTTACCGAAAGCGCATATTGAAATATATTTCTTGCGAAAGCGAATAGTAAAATATGAATTTTTGCGAAAGCGAATAATAGTTTAACCTTTAAGTACCAACAAATTTAAGGAACTGAATTGATACTTTTCCAGGATATTCAAGTTTTAAGAATGTTTTCCATATTTTTACCTCCTGTTACCACAAGGACAAACATATTTTTTAAACAGTTTTGAAGAGAAGTGGCATAGGTTTTCGTTGGTACATTAATATATATTATATTAATTATATATTAATTATATGTATATTTATATACATATAATTAATGTGTCGGGAGCAAAGCGCGTTTTTGTTTCGCGCTTTGCTCCCGACACATCCTCCGAAGATATAGACTTTTATATTAGATCTAAGATTGAAGGTGACTTTTATCTTAAGACATTTAAGATTCGTTCGTCCTCCTCTAATTCTAGGTCATCATTTAAGATCATCGTACAACCGAAGATCTTTGATAAACTGATATCTTCTGATTTTTGGCCGCCTAAGGCATTTGTTAAAGAATTTGTTGATAGGGTCGACAATTTAGCGCCATTACCTTTGAGGCCTCCTAGCTCTAATTCATCAAAAAACTGAATAGCTCTTTGGTCATAGCTTATCAGAATGTAAGAGGGCTTAATACTAAATTAACCCGACTATTTACTGATAGCTTTGACTTTGATTTTTCAATTTTGTGTTTCACTGAGACCTGGTTAAAACCCTCAATATTTGATTCAGAGATACTGTCGAATGAAAAAAAATTGGTGGTGGAGTTCTTATTGATGTTAAAAGTTCGCTTTCTTCTGAGCGTGTCATTCTTGATGAGATTGAAGATATTGAACTTATTGTTGTCTCTATTAATTTAGGTAAAGCTAAATTATTGGTTTCATGTTCCTACATCCCACCAAACTCGGAATTATCTGTTTATGATGGCCACTTAAAGGCTATAGGCAGATTGGTTTTGATGTTGAGGGATGTGGACCATATCTTAGTCTTGGGGGATTTTAATTTACCCTCTGTTTCTTGGCTTTCATTGCCAGATACTGAGGCATTTACTCCCTTGAATTCTTCTTCGATCACGTTCGAGTGGACTTATGATGTGGTAAGGTGGTTTTCCGATCTCGGACTATTGCAGATTAACGGGATTTCTAATTCGTCTGGAAAATTACTTGATTTAGTATTTGTGAATAACGCTCAGATTTTTGATATTCATAGAATTTCTCCGGTTTCTACCCCGGAAGATGGTTACCATCCTACGCTGGGTATTTCCATGATGTATGACGTTTCGGACCCTTCTTCTATATACCCCCCACGTGAAGAGGGTAGTCTTTTGTTTCAAAAGAACAAATTTTGAGTTGCTAAATTCTCTGCTCTTGAATACTAACTGGGATTTAGTTTGTTGTTGTAATCACCTGACTGATATTGATGTATCTATTGATAGATTTTACAATGTCTTGAAAGAATGTTTGGTACAATCTGTACCAAAAATTCGTATTAAGAATACCAATAGACCACCGTGGTATTCTTCTAATATGACTGCTCTCAGGAACGTAAAGAGCAGACTATTTAAGAAATTCAAAAGGTCTGGATCCGATGTTGATTATGTCAGGTACTCTGTTGCCAGATCACAGTATAACATTGAATCACGTAAGTGCTATGAGCTCTACTTGGAGAAGTTAGCTCACAATTTTAAAATGAACCCTAGATCGTTCTATGATTTTGTCAATATGAAACGTAAGTCTAATCCAAGGCCTTCAAGGGTTAGAATTGGTGGTGAGGAATTCTGTGGTGATCAATCAATCGCCGATTGTTTTGCAAAGTTCTTTGCATCAACCTATTCTCGTCAACAGTGTCATCTAGTTTCCTATCCTTACAATATTCCATCATTGAATCATTTGAACATTCCTTATTTTGATTTATCTTTTGTATCGTCAAGTTTAGGCAAGCTTAGGACTTCTAACAGTGCTGGCCCAGATGGTATACCGAGTGTAATCCTGAAGCTATGTGCTCAGAGTATTGCTGTCCCGCTCACATTGCTTTTCAATAATTCGTTGAAGTTTGGATATTTCCCATTTATTTGGAGAAAATCTTTTATAACTCCACTTCATAAATTTGGGAGCTTGATTGATGTTATGAATTATCGTGGAATTGCGAAATTAAGTATAATTCCAAAACTTTTTGAAAAAATGATCACTGAGATTTTATCTCATAGTGTTTCACCTATTCTTAGTCCATTCCAACATGGATTTCGTAAGGGACTCTCGACTATGACAAATTTAGTTCAATTTGCCTCCCAGGTAATTGATGAGTTTGTTCTTGGTAATCAGACAGATGTGGTTTATACTGATTTTAGTAAAGCTTTTGATAGAGTTAATCATAAGCTCTTACTGTATAAGCTGAATCGCATTGGTTTTAGTAATAACTTGTTGAGTTGGATATCCTCTTATCTTAACAGTCGTGTTCAGATTGTTAAATTTGGTAGTTACTTCTCAGGTCCGATTTTGGTTTCATCTGGGTTACCCCAAGGTAGTCATATTGGCCCTTTGCTGTTTCTACTATTTATAAATGACTTACCAGATTCAATTATTAGTTCTAGATTACTGATGTATGCAGATGATGTTAAGATATTTTATTCTCGTAACACATCTGATGATTCTTTGTTTCTTCAAAATGACTTAGACAACTTTGGTTATTGGTGTGAAATTAATTGCATGGACCTTAATTTGAAGAAGTGTAAACATATGTGTTTCTCTAGATCGAAATTGATTCCATCTAAATTCAGTCTTCTTGGTTCAAATTTAGAAACTGTTGCATCCTTTGTGGATCTTGGTATATTAATGGATCCTAAACTTAACTTCAATAATCACATAATTACAATGGTGAACAAAGCTTATGGTGTCCTTGGCTTCATTAAGCGATGGGCGAAAGAATTCTCGGATCCATATGTAACGAAACAGTTGTATACTACACTTGTTAGACCTATTCTAGAATATGGTTCTGTTGTGTGGGATCCCCAATATGGGATTTATGTTGATAAAATTGAGTCCGTTCAGAAACAATTTTTATTATTTGCTTTGAGGCACCTGCATTGGAATAGTGATTTTGTTCTTCCACCCTATACTAATAGGTTGAGCTTGATAAGATTGCCTACTCTTAAGAGCAGACGTATTATGCTGAACACCACAATGATATTAAAGGTTATAAATTGTGATGTGCTTTCTGGATACATGCTTTCTAAGATAAGATGTAACGTACCATTCAGATCTTCCAGATATTACCAATTATTGCATATTGATTTTCAACGTACAAATTACGCATCTGCAGAGCCTGCCCGTAGAATGTGCATAGACTTTAACACTTTATATGATATTATTGACTTTAATGTAGGAATAGATATAGTGAAATCTAGAATCATATGTTATTTAAATCAGTAGTGAAATTCTGTTTTATGTGTGTTCTTTATTTAACTAAACAAAGTTAACACTTTTTATGCATGTATGTATGTACATACCGGCTGTTGATATATATTCTGTAGCTGGTATTCCACCCTCTACTGTTAACCCGCCATGGTTCGGATCATGGTGTGTACGCAATCCCTACGTTATGGGAATGTGACCCCCGCGGTCGGAAGGGGCGGGTAAGAGTGGCTGCGTTGGGAACGTTCGTAAAAGAAAAAAAAAAAAACATTTTAAGATATTAATCTAAAAATGTTGTGAAGGGAATAAGGAGTTTTAACACTTCTAACAAATGGAAGCGAATACTGAAATATATTTTTGAGAAAGCGAATAATCCAAAGATGGTTTTTGCGAATGTTAAAATGTTGCGAATAATTCGCGTTCGCACTTGAGAATATTCGTTACATCCCTTCTCCTGACTAATTTACTTGTCGATTACCAATGATGGTAAGAATTCTACAGATTAACCCCCATCACGCTAAAGCAGCCTCAGCGGCTCTATTGCTGCGCCGGTCCACAGGTGCAGTAGACAACGTCCTGATACAGCAGCCCTACGCAGTGGGAGGAATGGTGTGCGGTATCACTCCAAGAACCTGCATTTGGCCAGGAAATATCTAAGTATATTTCTCCTGAATAATTTAATTGGTAAAGACCAAACAGCTGCTAGTCTGGAGATCGGTAATCGCATATATTGGATGGTCTCCAGTTACTTGCCTTATGAAGCTGTAGTATCGACAGATCACTTCAGGGAAGTAGTTGAAGAAGCAATGTCTGACGAGCTCGAGCTGATTATTGGGGCAGACACGAACGCTCATCATACTATCTGGGGTAGTAGGGATATAAACAATAGGTGTGATTCGCTTCTTGACTATATTCTAACTACCAACCTAACTATTTGTAACATGGGTAATAAACCCACCTTTACAATTAAAGACAAACAACAAGTACTCGACGTAACGTTTGCTACTGACCGGCTGTCAGACCAAATTATTAAGTGGAATGTACTGGACGACCACTAATTCTCAGATCACCATTATATTGAGTTTAAACTCGGTGAACTTCTGTACGAACCGCATGACAAAGCCGGTCTGGATAATCTGGCCGAGCATATCACCTCATCGTTCAATAGTTCTCTGTCCAAAACAAGGTACAAGGGTAAAACTAAAATTCAATGGTGGACTTCTGAGCTAACGCCTAGAAAAAAGACCTGCAACAAGCTATTCATGCCTATAAAAAACAACTCAAGATCTATAAGAAGGAGCTTCGGAAGGCGCAATGACGCTCTTGGTATACCTTATGTGGCGCAGTGGAAAAGGTCTCCGAATCCGCAAGGCTGACGAAGATACTATCTGATTCACCCTGTACAGTGGGTTATTTACAGGATGAGGAAAATAACTGAACCAAAAACCGTGAGCAGTCGTACGGCACGACACACATTTCCCGGGGAACTCACCAACAGAAATCGGGGATCAGCAGGACCAACAAGAGAATAAGCTGGGCTATTAACAGCTTTGAGCCCTTCAAGTCACCTGGACCAGACGGCATCACTCCAGCAGAAATGCAGCAATTTTGGGTGTATCGGCTTTTCAATGTATGCGTGCGGGTTTTCTGTGCCCCAAATGCGACAATTTTGCTTGTTTACATACCCGCCAAGATCAAAATGAGCTTCATCTGAAAATATGATTTTTGTGGCAAAATCGGCATCTTCTGTAAGTCGATCGAAGGCCCACTTGTTGAAGCGTATACACAACCATAATCGTTCAGCGGAAGGATAAAACTAATTATCTGTCAAATCAGACATGAGCTAAGTGTTACCATTCACGAAATAAGCACTAGTTGAAAAAAAAAAACGTTAGATAGCGGACCCTTTAGTAGTAAATCTTTATTTCAAATAGATATGTTTTCATTATTTAATTCATTTAGTAGATAAATTCATTTAATGTAGATAAATTATTGGATTGCAAGATTATACGGCCATGGCATTTTTGTCGTCGGCCGGTGTTTTATATTAGTATTTTTACGATTTTACAATGGTTAAAGTTTACAAAAGTATATCGTATATTCGAGATATTCAACAAGGTTTTTCCAGTCCATATGCTGGCGTCCATCAAGAATTGGATATGCTTCATCATTTGAGAGTTCATTTCTGTGTTCATGACAGGACATTTAGCAAAGAAGTGTAGTAAAGTTTCCTTTTCACGCAAATTGCACATTTCGCTGCTTGTATCGCCTGTTGCGAATCGAAAGGCCCTTCAGCAGGATGAGACCACATCGCGCTTTTAGAATCCAAGTTATTTAATTTTGGCTATAATGTGCATTCATATATAAACTTCCTCTCCAATGATCCAGATGTTTATATATGCGTGTTTCACTTTGAGTAGCTTTCTGTAGTTTCATGTTTGTTTGTTTATATTCAAGGTATTGCAAAAGTTGTGACGAGACAAGGCTCCACTGATTTTCAGAGGAATGGACTTCTAATATTCTACCGCCAAATGCAGAAACCAAATGGTTGATGTGTTTCGCCCAGAAAATCTGTTTAGAAAGTATTATTTTTGACAAAAATTTTGGTAATCTGTCCTGATCGTATTCGAATCGTGTCCTTGCTATGTAGTAAAGATGCAGTTGTAGCGTATACATATGGCCATCTTCGATACCAGTCTCTAAATCCACTGCGTAGTTAGGTGTGCATTCTGGCAATCTCAGTATCCGTTTAAAAAAGTACCGCTGAAGCTTATCAACCTCATCGAAAAAGCCAAATCTCCAAACTTGGACAGCATATGTTTGAATCGACCTACAGACTGCCAGGAAGAGCTTCCACTTCATGGTTACAGATATATCCATTCTCTTAAGAAAATTCTGCCATGTTATATTTATCGCAGTTCTTGCCTGTAATTTCCTAATGAAGACCATTTTTGGCGTTAAGACAACTCCAAGGTAGGTGTATTCTGTAACAATTTCCACATTTTCTTCCTTAAAAGTCCAAGCTTCTGGCTCTGCCAATTTACCTCCGTTCCTGAACACCATAATTTTAGATTTATTCTTGTTCACCTCCAGGTTCCATTTATCACAATATGCTTTCAGTTTCTGCAATATTTTAGTATCATCAGCTATTATTACGATGTCATCTGCATACATAAGTAGTTTGATTGTTTTCCCTTCTTATTTAGACCTCCTCACAAGCATTCTTCCATGTCATTTATATACAGAGCAAACAAAAGGGGGGACAACAGACATCCCTGCTTAACGCCCGATTTCGTATTAAAGTACTCAGAAAGTTCGTCACCATTCCATACTGCCAACTGAGTATTTGAATATATAGATTCAATCATCTGTATGGATTTGTAGGACACCCCAATCGAGTGTAGCTTGTATATTAGCGATTTCCTTGATATTAGGTCAAATGCAGCTTTGAAATCCACAAAGAAAGCGTATACCTTTTTCCTTTCCGCTAGCTTGATATGAACGATGGATGCAAGATTATATATATTATCTGATGTGGAGTAGTTTCTTCGAAAGCCTGCCTGGTATTCAACCATAATCTTCTTAGCTTCGATCCATGACAAGAGACTTTCATTCAATATGCCCATAAATATCTTCGCTACAGAGTTCATAAATGAAATCCCTCTGTAGTTGGCCGGATCATTTAGATTTCTTTTCTTATGTATAGGAAAAATAATTGTTTTTGCAAAAGAGTCATCAACATAATTATTCGTAAACATTTTATTGTATGCTCGAGCAAGCTCAGTAAGTAGATCATCAGTTGCGTTGATAAAAAACTCATAAGGGAATCTATCTTCGCCAGGAGCTTTATTCTGTTTTACTTTGCTTAACATGTTTTTTATTTCTTCAATTGTTACGTCTCTATCCAAAAATTCGTCGAATATAATTGCTGGGGCATACTGAATGTCATGAAAAACTTAGGGGGGTTCAAAAGTTGCGAGAAGTAGCTTTTAAAAATTGCTGGCGTTATCATATTGCCGGTTATTGGATCTTGATTTCTTATTTCTCTTACAAGTTTCCACCATTGTTTTCCATTATTGACTTTGTTAATTTTATCACTTAAGATTTTATCACTCATAGTAGTTTTCTTTCGCCGTTTTGCATATGTCGCTGTACTTCGTTTTTGCTCTTAGATATTCTTCCTTATCATTTTCCATATGAGTACTCCTGTACTTGTTAAGGCACTTAAAAGTATGTTATGTGCGCTAGTATTTGCCACAGATGAACTAACAATCAGTGCTTTGATTGTATAGATGCCGTCTGGGGGTGCGTTATTAAGCAAATTGCTATTTAGGTTAAATTGGTATTGGGTTTTGTAATTGTCTTTCCATACAAGTTTTGGTAGAAGATTGATTGTCATGGACGGCACGATAGGTAAGTGATCAGACCCTATTTTTTCTTCCACAGTAACGCTATGAACGTACTGCAGCAAGTTGTGGGACAGAGCACATACATCATTTACTGAATCTCCTACAGTGCTAACAAACGTAAAGTGACCCTCTTCGTCACCACAGGTCTGTCCGTTCAGTACAATAAAATCATTTTCATTACAAAGTTCTATATATAACCTGCCTTTCGAGTTTATTTCTTTGTCTCTTGATTTCCTCATGTCTGTACCAGCTGGGAAGCTGTCCTTATGCCACCTTACTATCTCCTGCTGCATTTCACTTATTCGCACATTTACATCTCCCATAAGAATTGGGTTGACAATTTCTGCTGTATCTAAACTTCCTTTCAGGGCTTAGAGTTCGTTGTCCCAGTTAACGCCTCTGATATATAGAGGGATTAGAGCTAGTTTAACGTTTTTATATGTTAACTTCAGTGTTTTGACTCCATTTACCTTTTCGAACTCATGCCTTACGCCGTTTTCCGTTAAGGTATTTTTTACTCCCACTATACTACCACCAATTGCTCTGCCAAACCGATTTATTCTACTTGCAAACGTCCAATTTATTTCATATCCTGGAAAGTATTTTTCTGCTTGTTTGGCCTTTTCTTCCATTAAGTGGGTTTCCAGAAGGACAAATATATCAAAAGATAATACATATTCAAACCAGTAAGGAAAGGCTAATGTCGGGCGGTGCCGACTATATAATACCCTACACCACTCTCGTAATATTGAATAACTCTGATATATAAATTTTGTAATTCATGTATAAATTGTTTACATAAATTTACTTTTGGGACATTTTATACTTAAATAATACCCTGTACCACAGTGTGGTGTTAGGTATAACAACGATTGGATCTAAAGAGCCAAATCGGATGAAACATATATATGGGAGCTATAGCTAATGACCGATTTTCTTCAAATTCGGTAGTGTTGGTTCATGGATCAAGAAACTCTACCATTCTAAATTTCAACACGATTGGACGTAAAATACAGCTTTTATAGGACTAAAGGGCCAAATCGGACGAAACATATATATGGGAGCTATAGCTAAATCTTAACCGATTTTCTTCAAATTCGGCAATGTTGGTTCATGGATCAAGAAACTCTACCATTCTAAATTTCAAAACGATCGGATGTAAAATACAGCTTCTATAGGACTAAAGGGCCAAATCGGACGAAACATATATATGGGAGCTATAGCTAAATCTTAACCGATTTTCTTCAAATTTGGCAAAGTTGGTTCATGGATCAAGAAACTCTACCATTCTAAATTTCAAAACGATCGGATGTAAAATACAGCTTCTATAGGACTAAAGGGCCAAATCGGAAGAAACATATATACGGGAGCTATAGCTAAATCTTAACCGATTTTCTTCAAATTCGGCAATGTTGGTTCATGGATCAAGAAACTCTACCATTCTAAATTTCAAAACGATCGGATGTAAAATACAGCTTCTATAGGACTAAAGGACCAAATCGGACGAAAGATATATATGGGAGCTATATCTAAATCTGAACCGATTTTCTTCAAGTTCGGCAATGTTGGTTCATGGATCAAGAAACTCTACCATTCTAAAGTTCAAAACGATCGGATGTAAAATACAGCTTCTATAGGACTAAAGGGCCAAATCGGACGAAACATATATATGGGAGCTATAGCTAAATCTTAACCGATTTGCTTCAAATTCAGCAATGTTGGTTCATGGATCAAGAAACTCTACCATTCTAAATTTCAAAACGATCGGATGTAAAATACAGCTTCTATAGGACTAAAGGGCCAAATCGGACGAAAGATATATATGGGAGCTATATCTAAATCTGAACCGATTTCAACCAAATTCAATAGCGATCTTAACAGCCGCGAAATACTCTAAACTGCAAAATTTCAGAACGATCGGAGTGAAATTGCGACCTGTAGTCGACGAACAACTTTACATGGACAGACGGACGGACGGACATCGTTAAATCGACTCAGCTTGTGATTCTGAGTCGATCGGTATACTTTAAGGTGGGTCTAGCTGTGTTATTTTAAGGTGTTACAAACATCTGCCGTGAAACAAACTTATAATACCCTGTACCACAGTGTGGTGTAGGGTATAAAAAGTGTGGGTATAAATATTTATTTTCTAAACCGTTAATGTTATAGGAAAGAAACTTCAGTTTCATTTCTTTTAGTGGTATGCTTAAGTTATGTTTTACTTATTTGTTTTTTTATTAGTTTTTTGAATGTGTTATATTCAGTAAGTTATTAAAGTTGAAGGTTTTTAGTTCGTCGTACAAATTCTTAAGGGCGATTTCATCATCTTTTATCATCTCTTTTAACTGTTGTATTTCTTCTTTTAGCGTTATATTTTCCAATCTTAGCTCTCTAATTTCTTCTGCCGCCGAGGATATACCTGACTTAACTTCTTCTAAGTTGGAGTTTGTGGGCAAATTTTCTAATTTTTCTTCTAAAAGTGAGTTCATTGTAAATTTCATAATCTCCATCAGCAGTCCTACCTCCATATTTCCCACCGGTTTTTTAGCCATATTGCTCTCTTCTGGCGATGTTTCGTTCAGCCTGCGTTCTGTTTGCTGGGATGCTGATTCAGACGATGTTGTTGGAGTTTGTAACATACCTTTAGGGTGTGGCAAAGGAATACGGTAGCGACCTCTTTCTGATTTTGGGTGCAAATGATGCTCAGCAGGTATCTGTTTAGCTTAGCTACAAACCACCGCCGGTAGTGGTGTCCTCTATTGGAAAACTGGTGTACCTACAGTTTGATTGACTAAATCGGGGTTGTATCGTAGCTTATCTTTTGACAGGCATAAATGTCAAATTAACAAGCCTTTATTTATGTTTATTTATACAGTGTGCTGAATTTGTCTGATTAACATAACATCATATTTTCCAATAAAATTTGTGGAAATTTTGTGAATATTTGCAAATTATAATGTTTTTAAAGTCTTTTTTGCACGGTGCCTATCTATATACACTCAATGCAACACCAGCGGTAACTTTCGCCTATACCACCGTGGATTCTTATACTTTTCGTGAAGACACGTAGCGCTGGACTGGATTAATTGGCAAAAAACTTGGAGCGGACTCAAAACACGTATGTTCACTATAACCTTCTTTGTAACGCAGATCGGATAGTTAAAAACTATTACGCAGTACCTATTACGCAATCGCAACAAATCTGTACAAAGTCTGGAAGGCCTACATCGCAGTACATATTACGGGCTAATACAGACAAAGAAATAAATAAATTCTCTTGACGGGAATGCCTTCATGTTCCGATGGAGCGGTGTTCCCCAATCGTCCGACTGTCCGCCCGTTGGTCTTGACCAAAGCCAACCATACCAAAAATGGTGAAAATTTCCCCCCAGTACTCTCAACAGGTGGTACGGTGAGGGGAAAACGTCATGTCCGACCGTCGAAACGGAAGCACAAAGAGCACCGGATATCGCTCAGAGTTTTGACGAAGTTGGAAGCAGTTGAGGATTCGGCTCTTACCTGGGTTAAAGGCTTCTAAAGCAGGACACTCAAAAAGCCCTTCACTGAAGTGGCGAAGGAGAGTCTAGTTATTGCTGTTATAGACAGAAGTACTGAGGATAGATCCATCCTCAGGGACAAATGGAGCCATGTGCAATCAGCCATTATAGCTCATTACCTCGATGTTCGCAGAAAAATGACGGGCAAACCACCAATCTGCAACGATGCAGGATGGCATCAGGGCAGAGTAAAGCTCTTATATTTCAGCGATTCCAGTTCAGTGGACCTGTATAAGGCTGCTCTGAGTCGAGCGGGTAAGGTGTTGCCGGGTGCCCTGTTGGATGTTTTGAAAAAAAAAACAACATCCCTAGTCACCCTAGAGCCATCACCTGGGTTGCAGAAGAGCCCTCCAACCCGGCTGACATATTAGAGACCATAAAAGATTCCAATCCTGATCTTCCGACCCATAATTGGAGAATAAGCAAGGTGGGTAAGGCGGATGGTAAAAAGCGATAGGTCAATTTGATCCTTAATGCTGAATCCACCACCCATATACAACGTGCAAGTGCAACCCTGCAATATGGTTTCGAGACTATAGTCCTGAAGGTATACAAGCAGGATATACATAGATTCCACGGCGGAAGGTGAGTCGTCCACCATGATTGATACATGGCTTTCCGGAAGTGCGGAGGTACCCACGACCACTATTTTTGGTGACTCCAACTCTAACAGAAGGAGGAATGGTGTGCGGTATCAGAACACCCATCTTTGAATTGCTTGTGGCCAACTGCGAAGGCACTCCAATAACCTGCATTTGGCCTGGAAAGATCTAAGTACCTTTCACCTGACTAGGATGTAACGAAAGTGACTTTAGCGAAAGCGCATATTGAAATATATTTCTTGCGAAAGCGAATAGTAAAATATGAATTTTTGCGAAAGCGAATAATAGTTTAACCTTTAAGTACCAACAAATTTAAGGAACTGAATTGATACTTTTCCAGGATATTCAAGTTTTAAGAATGTTTTCCATATTTTTACCTCCTGTTACTACAAGGACAAACATATTTTTTAAACAGTTTTGAAGAGAAGTGGCAGAGGTTTTCGTTGGTACATTAATATATATTATATTAATTATATGTATATTAACATTTTAAGATATTAATCTAAAAATGTTCTGAAGGGAATAAGGAGTTTTAACACTTTTAACAAATGGAAGCGAATACTGAAATATATTTTTGAGAAAGCGAATAATCCAAAGATGGTTTTTGCGAATGCGAATGTTAAAATGTTGCGAATAATTCGCGTTCGCACATGCGAATATTCGTTACATCCCTACTCCTGACTAATTTACTTGTCGATTACCAATGATGGTAAGAATTCTACAGATTAACCCCCATCACGCTAAAGCAGCCTCAGCGACTCTATTGCTGCGCCGGTCCACAGGTGCAGTAGACAACGTTCTGATACAGCAGCCCTACGCAGTGGGAGGAATGGTGTGCGGTATCACTCCAAGAACCTGCATTTGGCCAGGAAATATCTAAGTATATTTCTCCTGAATAATTTAATTGGTAAAGACCAAACAGCTGCTAGTCTGGAGATCGGTAATCGCATATATTGGGTGGTCTCCAGTTACTTGCCTTATGAAGCTGTAGTATCGACAGATCTCTTCAGGGAAGTAGTTGAAGAAGCAATGTCTGACGAGCTCGAGCTGATTATTGGGACAGACACGAACGCTCATCATACTATCTGGGGTAGTAGGGATATAAACAATAGGTGTGATTCGCTTCTTGAATATATTCTAACTACCAACCTAACTATTTGTAACATAGGTAATAAACCCACCTTTACAATTAAAGGCAAACAACAAGTACTCGACGTAACGTTTGCTACTGACCGGCTGTCAGACCAAATTATCAGGTGGAATGTACTGGACGACCACTAATTCTCAGATCACCATTATATTGAGTTTAAACTCGGTGAACTTCTGTACAAACCGCATGACAAAGCCGGTCTGGATAATCTGGCCGAGCATATCACCTCATCATTCAATACTTCTCTGTCCAAAAACAAGGTACAAGGGTAAAACTAAACCTCAATGGTGGACTTCTGAGCTAACGCCTAGAAAAAAGACCTGCAATAAGCTTTTCATGCCTATAAAGAGCAACTCAAGATCTATAAGAAGGAGCTTCGGAAGGCGCAATGACGCTCTAATAGTTTCATTTGAATAGATTCTGCCTGTATCACAACTTCCTCTTAGTGCTAGTCCTTTTCGACCACAAAGGACGACTGTTTGAACTATTGCTTCCAAATGCTTTCTATTTGCGTTTACGAACTGCTTTTCATGACTTGCTTATCTACCTAGATCTCATTTCAGCTTTCAATACATTATGGTATTCGTGTGATGAGTTGTAGCGAAACACTTCAAGCGCTTTGTTCTAATTAGTAAATGGTCTTGATACCAGTCAAATTTTCCGGATAGTATAGGCTTTGACTTACTTTTACTATATTATTTCTCTCATCATATGCTACATTTTAGACTTAAGCATTTAAAGCAACCAACGGTTAAATTTTTAGTCTTTGATTTACTTTTTGGAACAAGAAAACCATTGAAACTAGTAGCAAAAAAGTCATTTGATTTGGAATATTCCCCTCCGAATATTCCAATATCGAAAAATACCGTCTACGCCCTAAGAGCTACCCTAACAACAAATTTCGAAATTATACCTCTAGCCGTTTGGACTTGGCTGAGGTACCAGGGACGTATCCAGGATTTTGGTTCGGTGGGGGCCCAAACTTTTTTTCCATAACAAAGATAAACAATTAAAAATTGTGTTTATTGTGTAGTTAAGGCAATAAAGCTTTAGGTGTTGTATGTATTAAAGAATCTCGAATTTATACATCCACCGCACGAACAGTCCAGTCAATAACGCATTTTCCAAAATCATTGCATTTAATACAAAAAGTTGAAAAATTGGCTCTTAGTGTGGGTTAAGAAAACATATATTATGAAACAAGGTATGAAAGTGATTTTTCTCACGTCTCTTTTGTCGTTGAATTGTATAGATTGATTAAGAATTGACGGAGATATTGCAAATTATATATCCATAGCTTGGAGGCTCACGATAATGAGAACATGATCCGCCGAAAAGAAAAAAATGCGTTATTGGACTCACAACTAATGGATTTAGCTATTGTGTAAATTTGGACAAAATTGGAAAGGTTCTTGAGGTCCTGTAATCATGAACCAAAAATAGTTTCAAAAAGGTAGGTCCGAAAATTTGCTGTAACTTTTTACAAAGCGCGATCTACCAAAATGTTTTTTCTGATTCTGGTGGACGTCAAAATAGGACGCATTCTACATACAAAATATTTCAAATCACTGCTCCAGAAAGTGAAATTATTCGCATATGCAAAAATATTTTGCATTATTTTTCATATGGTCAGTTGGTAATTAAAGTTCATGATATATTTAGATGTTAAAAAGTGTTTCGGACCTAACTACGAATCTTAACCTAACTTTAGTCGAATCCGTTCAATATTTTCAAAGAAAATTGCAGTTTTCTAAACACACTCGGAAAAATTTAATAGGTCATATCTCGCGAAAAAATCAAACTTTTGCTAAATGGTTCAAATTGTTTTATTTTTTTCAAATTCTCAACCAGATTATAAACAAATTTAAAAAAAATCTTGGCCTTCCAAAAAATGTTGACACACTGTTTTATTTTTACCCATATGCCTTATTTTTCGGTGATGCCAGATCAGTAGACCTGTATAAGGCTGCCCTGAGTCGAGCGGGTGAGGTGTGGCCGGGTGCCCAGTTGGATGTTGTCGAAAAAAACAACATTCCTAGTCACCCTAGAGCCATCACCTGGGTTACAGAAGAGCCCTCCAATATATATGATATATAAGAAATAATAAAAGATTCCAATCCTGGTCTGCCCACCCATAAATGGAGAATCAGCAAGGTGGGTGAGGCGGATGGTAAAAAGCGGCAGGTCAATTTGATCCTTAACGCTGAATGCACCTCCCATATACAACGTGAAAGTGCAACCCTACAATATGGCTTCGAGACTATAGTCTTGAAGGTATACAAGCAGGATAGAGCTCCCACTTCGGAAGGTGAGTCGTCCACCGTGGTTGATACACGGATTTCTGGAAGTGCGGATGTACCCACGCCCAGTATTTCTGTTGGCTCCAAGTGTAACAGAAGATCTGTTGCGTCCTTCTCTGAGGACGAAAGCTCTACTTCTGACACAGAGGGGCTGAGGGGAGTCTCCGGACTCCTTGACGCATCTGGCGGGGACACGCTTCTCGATGATACGGACGAAGAGTTCGATAACACCCTTGTCGGGGTGGATGTTAATCTGTCAATAACCAATGATTGTAAGAATTCTATAGATTAACCTCCATCACGCTAAAGCAGCCTAAGCGGCTCTATTGCTGCGCCTGTCCACAGGTGCGGTAGACATCGTCCTGATACAGGAGCCCTACGTAGTGGAAGGAAGGGTGTGCGGTACCAGGACACCCAACTTTTAACTGCTTGTGGCCAACTGTGAAGACACTCCAAGAACCTGCATTTTGGCCAGGAAAGATCTAAGTATCTTTCTCCTGGCTAATTTAAGTGGTAAAGACCAAACATCTGTAGTCTGGAGATCGGTAATAGCATATATTGGGTGGTCTCCGGTTACTTGCCTTATGAAGCTGTAGTACCGACTGCTCTATTCAGGGAAGTAGTTGAAGAAGCAACGACTGATGAGGTCGAGCTGATTGTTGGCGCAGACACGAACGCTCATCATACTATCTGGGGTAGTACGGATATAAACAATAGGGGTGATTCGCTTCTTGACTTTATTCTAACTACCAACCTAAGTATTTGTAACATAGGTAGTAAACCGACCTTTACAATTAAAGACAGACAAGAAGTACTAGACGTAACGTTTGCTACTGACCGGCTGTCAGACAAAATTATTTTGTGGAATGTACTGGACGACCACTCATTCTCAGATAACCATTATGTTGAGTTCAAACTCGCTGAAAAAGCGCCTGAACCTGCCGTCCACAGAAATTTGAGAAAGACAAAGTGGCACCTGTATGAGAAGAATTTCAAGAAAGTCCTCAACTCCAAACTTCTCTACGAACCGAAATATCACCACATCATTCAATAGTTCCTTTGAAGAAGCCTGTCCAAAAACAAGGTACAAGGGTGAAACTAAACCGCAATGGTGGACTTCTGAGCTAACGGCTATGAAAAAGATCTGCAACAAGCTTCTGTGGCGAAGTGGAAAAGGTTTCCGATGCCGCTAGGCTGAGGAAAATACTATCAGCTTCACCCTGTACAGTGGGTTACTTGCAGGATGAGGAAAATAATTGGACCAAAAACAGCGAGCAGTCGCTCAATGTACTGCTCGACACACATTTCCCGGGGAACTCTCTAACAGAACCAGAGGATCAGCAGGACCAACAAGAGTGCGAGTGGACTGCGAGCGTCGCTAGCTTGTTGACTGAGAGATCCAGAATAAGCTGGGCTATTAATAGCTTTGAGCCCTTCAAGTCACCTGGACCAGACGGCATCACTCCATCAGAAATGCAGAAAATGTTGGAGTACATTATCCCCTGGCTGGAGAAAATTTATGTAGGCTGTATCAGGCTTTCATACATCCCGAGTCGATGGAGGGATACCAAAGTGGTATTCATACCTAAAGCGGGGAAGATATCACAAACTAGGCCAAAAGACTTCAGACCAATTAGCCTATCCTCCTGCCTATTGAAAGGTCTGGAAAGTCTTTTAGATTATTTCATTAGGGAAAACCTGGATACAAAACTACTGTCGGTGAACCAACATGCTTACAATAAGGGGAAGTCTACAGAATCAGCCCTGCACGAACTTGTGAGCGCTATCGAATCGTCGCTGCATTTCAACGAATTCACCATAGTGACACTTCTTGACATACAAGGGGCTTTTAACAACATTCACTCAGATGCAGTAATTGCGGCACTGTCACATCTAAAAGTTAACTCTAGTTTGATTAGACTAATTCAAAGTCTGCTCAACAGAAGACGCATAACAGCATGTCTTGGGTCCACAACTCTAACAAGGTTTGTAAACAGAGGGACCCCACAAGGAGGAGTACTGTCTCCACTAATTTGGAACCTAGCGGTGAATGAAATCCTGCTAGATCTAGAACGTTGTGGCATATGCGGATGACGTGACAATCGCAGTGAGTGGCAAATTCGTAAACGTCCTCAGAGACATCCAACAGGTGGCTCTGAACAAATTGGCTAGATGGGCCAGAAGCAGCGGTTTGGGCGTAAACCCAAACAAGACAGAATTGGTTCTCTTTACTAGGATGAATAAAGTCGCACATGTGGACCCTCCACCTCGGATAAATGGAACAGATCTAGTCTTTTCTGGATGTGCAAATTTTTTAGGAATAATTCTAGATAGAAAACTGTTATTTAGACTTAACGTATTGGAACGTGTAAGGAAGGCCAACGTCGCCTTATACTCCTGCAAAAAGGCTGTAGGGTCGCGGTGGGGCCTCTCTCCTAAAATCGTCCACTAGATATATATAGCAGTAGTTCGTCCTATACGGTTATACGGCATTGTGGTATGGTGGACGGCAACTGACAAACTAACCATCACCAACCTACTAACAAAGGTTCAGAGAACAGCCTGCCTGAGCATAAGCGGAGCCTTAAGGACTACAGCGACCGAGTCTCTACAAGCCCTACTCCATACACTGCCGATTAATATTGTGGCGAGAGAACCAAAGCGGCAATAAGATTAAACTGCCTATCAATGTGGAGGTACAAAAACTACGATCACATGAAGATATCAAAGTGTAGTGCTATGGTAACCGACCGAGTGGACTATATACCAACTGTGTACACATTCGAGAGAAATTACATCACTATGATTCCCGCCAGAGATGAATGGGTTGGATGTATACCAGGTAATAGAAACCATCTCCACTTTTACACGGATGGTTCGAAGCTTGATGAAAAGGTTGGCTTCGGAGTACACTGTGCAGAGCTTAGTTTGGATATAGCTCACAGACTACCAGATACCTGCAGTGTCTATCAAGCCGAAAAAATGGCAATATGGGAAGTAGCCAAGTGGCTGAGTCGCAACATAGTAACCAACACTGGCGTTGTCATTTACTCGGACAGTCAGGCTGCCATCAATTCTCTGGAGGCAACATCCCTAAATTCACAAACAGCTCTCGACTGCCGCAGATCTCTTAACGAGATGGCTGAGCAGTTTAATATACACCTCATATGCGTGCCTGGACATAGGGATATCCCTGGGAACTGCACAGCCGATGAACTTTCTAGGAAAAGGACGACCTTACAAATTCTCGAAGAATTTGCATATATTGGTGCGCCACTATCCACGTGCAAGCTTTGGCTTAGGCAATCAGGCAGTCCAACGAAAGATGGACAGAAATCGGCACCTGCAGGGTAGCTAGACAAATCTGACCAAGGTATGACCTGAAAAGATAAAAATATCTCCTCGCACTAGAGAGGCAAAGATTGTCTACGTTAGTATCAGTTCAGACGGGACACTGCTTGATCGGCGAACACGCCAAAAGATTGGGTATTGACTCTAATGACTTCTGCAGAAACTGTGGAGATGAGGAAGAAGTGGAAAGCATTGAGCACTTGCTATGCGACTGCCCGCTCTGAGTAAACGACGTCTGGACATACTGGGGTCGGCCTTTCTAGGCAGCCTAACAGATCTTTCCAGTACCGATATTCGTACCATCGATAAATTTGTATATCAAACAGGTTGGTTTCGATGAGGGGCATTTCAGCCCGTGGTAACACTAGGGACCTAAACTGGTCTATGTGAGCTTGTATAAAAAAAATACGGCTGCTACTCTAACCTAACCTTTAAGAATGGGAAAATTTAAAATGTTTCTAGAAAGGTCAGCGACATGTGTTCTTTTGGTTAGAAACTAGTGTTCGAAAATACAAAAAGTGCATATAAAATTCACAAACTTCAAAATATGTTGATGCCCCTTCGAAATTTAAATGTACCACCGCTTCGCGACAAACATTTTTGAAGATTTTTTTCATAATTCGACGAATGTGATGCCCTTCGATATTCATGGACATAAACAATGAACATGTCCTTATAATTGTAGTAAAAAACCGCTAAAAATTAATTCAGTGGCTTTTGTAATATTTTAGGTACGTGGCATTTCTGCTTGGGTTTAAATATTTTCGCGATTTTTGGACTTAAGACGAGTTATGCAAAAAAACTCAAATCACGCGGGGTTTCGCGGCAAAGAATTGAAAACGTTGACCCCAAAAAACATGTTTTTTCAAAAAAAATCACGATCAATTTTTACTACTTTACGACCACAGTACTTTTATACCACTGAGAGCACATTAACGAGATATACACCAAAATACGCGTGCTGACGGGGGCTATTATTTTATGCATTGAAATCTATCATATGCCGAGGGGCGCTCTGGTCCTATCAAAAATTCAAAAAACAGCAAAAATTTGGCCTCAAATTGTCGGCATCATTTAAGATGGTATGCTGTAGATAATTTGAAATTTGGGGGTGTATTGATCCCTCAAGTCTACTCTTTAAATGTTGTCTTTGACAGAACGCTGGAAATATAATATTTTATTCACAATTAGGAGAAGATTAGAAAATTCCTCGTTTGCCTCAAGCTGTTTTTTCATGTTTTTTAGTATTGTTTTGTTCAGTACTTATTTTAAGAAAGTGGTTTTCTTCTGAAATTGATTTTTATTTCGACTCCTAACTCCCAACGGCTGCGGAAATATTGAAGAGGAAACCTCCGTCTCAACAGATTTACAACAAAATTACTTTTGCCCATATGCGTTCTAATAACAAAATTTATTGATTTTCAAATAAAATTTATTTGTTCAGAAATACATAATACTTAAAAATGTTGTTTCCGAATGTATTTTCTTTCAATTCAAACATATCAAAGATCGCGAATTTTTCCCGTGTAGTTGTGTGCTTACTTATTTGTTTTTTTTTTTTGCGTTTAAACATAGTTGCGTACAGACGTGTTTATAGTGGCTCTCACAAAAATTCCATTAAAATTTTTTTTCTTTGGGATTAAACCTGCTAAAGCATATAAAGCGAGTTGGACGCTATTAACAAGTGATTTGGTTATATTTCTGTGTTAAAGTTTATTGCTAAAGTGTAACTTTTTGCAAGAAAAATAATCAAGTTAAAAATCATAGTGCTTGCTGTGTTGGTTGTTCATAAATAAACAAAGGAAATTTACAAAAACAAATATTCGTGCATGTCTCTCACTCCCTCCGTTGAGAGGCGGTTAAGTCTTAATGGCAGAAATGCGTACATTTCTGTGACAAATACAGAAAGTAACGCAACAACAACGCCTAGAAGAGATGACAGCCTCTTTTGACCGCCAAAACCCCAAACAATGCGCGCTCTTTCTCACCGCAGTTGTCAAGTAGTGAAACAAATCAAACAGAATTGTTAACAAATACAATGCAAAATAACGTAGTGCCTAAAAGTATGCTTCCAAGTTCAGTAGCTAATCCGAATGGAAATAGTGTTGCCACATCAACAGGAACAGTCCCCAAAGGTACAAATCCAAACAGTACAACGGGCAAAGATAAGAATATACAAACTGGTATAGATAGATATATTTTAGTGACAAAACGAAAGGCAAGTGCAAGGTCTCCTCATAAGGAACCAGATCCCAAAGTTTCCAAAGGAATGAATGCGGTAAGTTCGAACCGATTTGACCTCCTCAGCTCTGAGGATAATAATGAAGAAACAAATGAAACTGCAAGAGAACCCAAACCACCTCCGCTGTTCTTGCGGGAACAAACAACTAACGCGTTGGTAAATAAGCTGTCCCAGCTACTAGGCAAAGAAAACTTCTATGTTGCTTCACTTCGTAGAGGCAATGTATACGAAACAAAAATTCAGACATACACCGAAGTGTCTTATAGAAAGGTGGTTGGGTTGCTCGATCTCGAGAAAAAGAATTACTACACTTACCAGCTTAAGAGTTCAAAAGGTCTTGTGGTAGTAATAAAGGGTATTGATAGTACAGTTTCAACAGCTGAAATAATCGATGAACTATCTAAAGAGGGTTACGAAGTTAAATCCATAATAAACATTATAAATAAAAAGAAAATTCCTCAGCCTATGTTTAAAGTTGAACTAACATTTGATTCTTCAAGAATAAAGAAAAAAGGCGCACCTCATCCTATTTACGACCTAAGATATTTGTGCAACCGTAGAATTCGAGTCGAGGAACCTTTAAAACGAGCCGATCCTCCCCAATGTACAAATTGTCAAGAGTTTGGACACACCAAGGCATACTGTAAATTACCGGCCGTTTGTGTCAGATGTGGCGATGTGCACAAGTCCGTTGACTGTCCCCATCCTAGATACCAGCGTAAAAAAATGTAGTAACTGCGGTGAGAACCATACAGCAAACTACAGGGGTTGCCCTGTCTATAAGCACATGAAAAAATCAAACAATGTTAATAAAACTCCAACATATGCAAGCTATATTCCGTCGCCTTTCCCAGGCTTATGAACTGTATCTCCTACGGAAAATGCTAGTTCTAGCGACCCAAACCTAAACCGAATCCCAAAGAATACAATTCATCCAAATATGTCATACGCCCGTATGACAAGAAATGGTAATTCGTTACCCCCTCAATTTCCCCTCGAAAACTCAATAGAAAAATTAATAGAAACTATGAATTCATTCATGTTGAATATGCAAAGCATGATGCAAGAAATGATGAGAAATCAAAGTATGCTTATGCAACTCGTGTTAAATCAAAAATAAATCCAATGAGAATTTGTTATTGGAATGCAAACGGCCTGAGCCAACACAGAAATGAGGTAGAAAATTTTCTCCACTGTATAGATATTTTATTAGTCTCTGAGACACATTTTTCAACCAGAAATTGTTTTAGGATACGTGGTTATTCCACATACGATACTAAACATCCTAGCGGGAGAGCCTGTGGTGGTACAGCTCTTATTGTCCAAAATAAAATCAAACATTATCCTATGCCCGAATATAGGACTGAGCATATACAAGCAACTTCTATCGCTATCACAGGCACAAATCTGGTGATATCGTCGATATATTGTCCCCCTAGGCACAATAATAACAAAGATCAATTCATGGAGTTCTTCTCCACTCTTGGCACAAAGTTTTTGGTAGCAGGTGACTACAATGCCAAGCACACATTTTGGGGCTCTCGCCTCACTACTCCAAAAGGTAGACAACTACTTAAAGCCATAGCATCTGCTAAACTAGATGTAGCTTCGAGCGGTCACCCAACATATTGGCCCTCAGATCTGAACAAAACGCCTGACCTTATTGATTTCGCTATAATAAAAAATATAAGGCGTGAACAATTATCTCTATGTCCATCACTTGATCTATCATCGGATCATTCGCCTACCATTTTGACACTGCTTTACAACAATCATGAAAATGGGTGTGACAGTTTGCCCAATAAGTATACCAACTGGCTAAAATATAAAAAAATACGTTAGCTCACACCTATCCGATGGTGTATCGTTACGTACAACGGATGAAATTGAAGCCGCGGTAAACCTATTCACAGACGTTGTAAACAGTGCTGTTAAAGTGGCTACTCGAAAAAGCGCATTCAAAAGAGATAACTCCACTAACCCAATAGGCATCCAAGCTTTAATCAATGAAAAAAGAAGCGTAAGAAGAGAGTGGCAACAATATCGCTCCCCAGCACTGAGAAAAAAACTAAAAAATTGCCAGAAGAGATTGAAATCAGCCCTAAAATCAGCCGAGGAAAGTGATCTAAAAATATATTTGCAATCTCTGGATCCAACCCAGAAAACAGATTATAGTCTCTGGAAGGCCACAAAAAATATGCGAGGTCCTGTTGCGCATGAATCCCCAATTCGTCTTGAAACTGGGAACTGGGCAAAAAGCACAGAAGAGAAAGTAAATGCATTCGCAAACTACCTCGAGTCCGTTTTTATACCCAACAGTGATACATCTGAAATCTATCCGCCCGTGATAGATATAATTCCTCGCCCACACTATCCGCCCGTGATAAACGACACAATTCCTCGCCCAATCTATCCGCCCGTGATAGATGGTACAATTTCTCACACAATCTATCCGCCCGGGATAAATGACTCAAATCCTCTCCCAATCTATCAGCCCGTGATAGATGACATAACTTCTCGCCCAATCTATCCGCCCGTGATAGACGATATAACTCCACGCCCAATCTATCCGCCCGTGATAGATGATTTAATTCGTCGCCCAATCTATCAGCCCGTGATAGATGATAAAATTCCTGGCCCAATCAAGCTTAGAATAAAGGATGTTGAAAAATCTGTCAAAGAACTAAAATTAAAGAAATCTGTCAAAGAACTAAAATTAAAGAAATGGTATAACAGCGAAAATGATTAAAGTACTTCCCTTTTCAGCCTTGAAAATTGTGTTATTTTTATTCAATGCAATTCTCCGTGTAGGTTACTTCCCCCTATCTTGGAAGAGGTCTAAAATCGTAATGATACCGAAACCAGGCAAAGATCCAACTCAAGTCAAATCCTATCGCCCTATAAGCTTACTATCGATACTTTCAAAAATGTTTGAGTCCATTCTCATGAAGAAAATCACACCTCATATAATTGCTCACAATATTATACCTGACCATCAATTTGGTTTTAGAAAAAGTCATAATACTACAGAACAGGTACACCGTATCGTAACCTGCATCAAAAGAGCTTTTGAGAATAAAGAATACTGTTCGGCGTTATTCATAGATATTTTCACGTCTACTTTTGCGGACGATACTGCTTTCGTCAGTACTCACAAAAACCCTTCAGTTGCGTCCGATCAACTGCAGTCTCATGTCCGAATCCTAGAAGAATGGTTAAAAAATGGAGAATAATGGTGAATGCCTCAAAGTGTACTCATGTTACTTTTACCCTGCGAAGGGATGCAAGTCCTCCAATTTCTATTTTCAGTTCACAGATTCCCCAAAAGGATCATGTAAAATACCTTGGAATCCACTTAGATCGGCGTTTGACGTGGTCGCGCCACATAGACTGTAAAGTAACTCAAATAAAACTCAAAACTAATCAACTTCAGTGGCTTATCAGCCAAAGATCTGCCCTAGATCCAGAGTATAAAGTTCTTTTATACAAAACGGTATTGAAGCCAATTTGGACATATGGTATCCAGCTCTGGGGTACAGCGTGCGCTTCAAATGTATGCAAATTACAAAGAAGACAATCGAATATTCTTCGTTTAATTACAGGTGCACCATGGTATATAAGAAACGCTAACATCCATAAGGATCTCAACATGCCAACAGTAAAAGAGGAAATTGAAAAACATTGCCGGTGTTACGTGGGTAAACTATTCAATCATCCTGCCTCGAGAACTACTAAATTTTGAAGGTCATGACCGCCTTAGAAGGAGAGATACGCTGGACATGATATAAATTAAAACAAATCCTAATCAAAAACAAAAATATGAATTCGTAAATTTGAAATGTTATCCTTTTGGTTTAAGTAAAAAATCGTGTAAAGTCTCAATGGTTTATTCGCAATGGCAATAACCCAGAGAATAGTATTTATACCCTACACCACACTGTGGTACAGGGTATTATAACTTTGTGCATTTGTTTGTAACACCCAAAAGGAGAAGAAATAGACCCATCGTTTATTATACCGATCGACTTAGAATCACTTTCTGAGTTGATTTAGCTATGTCCGTCTGTCTGTGCATGTATTCTTGTAATCAAAGTACAGGTCGCAATTATGGTCCGACCTCGACGAAACTTTACACATATCTTTTTTTGGCCCAGGGACGATCCCTATTTAATTTGGTTAAAATCGGTTCTGATTTAGATATAGCCCCCATATATATGTTAGCCCCGATTTGACATGTAAGCGCTGTAAAAACTTTATTTTATATCCGATCAGTATGAAATTCGTCAGAAAGAGGTTTCCTATTATATGAATGAACACTTTTAAATTTGGAAGAAATCGGTTCAGATTTAGATATAGCCCCCATATATACGTTACCCCCGATTTGACATGTAAGCGCTGTAAAAATGTTATTTTATAACCGATCAGTGCGAAATTCGGCAAAGATAGGTTTCTTATTACATGAAGGAATACTGCTAAATTCGGAGAAAATCGGTTCAGATTTAGATATAGCCCCCATATATATGTTACCCCCGATTTGACATGTAAGCGCTGTAAAAACTGTATTTTATATCCGATCAGTATGAAATTCGTCAGAAAGAGGTTTCCTATTATATGAATGAACACTTTTAAATTTGGAAGAAATCGGTTCAGATTTAGATATAGCCCCCATATATACGTTACCCCCGATTTGACATGTAAGCGCTGTAAAAATGTTATTTTATAACCGATCAGTGCGAAATTCGGCAAAGATAGGTTTCTTATTACATGAAGGAATACTGCTAAATTCGGAGAAAATCGGTTCAGATTTAGATATAGCCCCCATATATATGTTACCCCCGATTTGACATGTAAGCGCTGTAAAAACTGTATTTTATATCCGATCAGTATGAAATTCGTCAGAAAGAGGTTTCCTATTATATGAATGAACACTTTTAAATTTGGAAGAAATCGGTTCAGATTTAGATATAGCCCCCATATATACGTTACCCCCGATTTGACATGTAAGCGCTGTAAAAATGTTATTTTATATCCGATCAGTGCGAAAACCGGCAGAAAGAGGTTTCTTATTACATGAAGGAATACTGCCAAATTCGGAGAAAATCGGTTCAGATTTAGATATAGCTCCCATATATATGTTACCCCGATTTGACATGTATTTTATATCCGATCAGTACGAAATTCGACAGAAGGAGGTCTCTTTACATGAATGGGTATTCAGGGAAGATCGGTTCAGATTTATATTAAAGCTCCATATATATGTTCCTCCTGATTTGGTATCCAACCGCTATAGAAGTTGTATTTTACTTCCGATCATTAAAATTTTCCAGAAAGATGTTTCTCAATTTAGGAACGAATAGTGCTTAATTTAGCGATTATCGTTTCAGAATTAGATATTATGTTTCTACTCATTTACCAATTATTGCAAATTATTATGGCAATGACACTTATCGCATTGTTAGGGAGGTGTAGGGTATTATATAGTCGGCCCCGCCCGACTTTCTGCCTTTCCTTACTGGTTTAGGTTAAGATTTGTCCACTTATTGTTATTTTCATTGTATAATAATGAAAGATTCAATAAAAAAAGTAATGAATTGAAAAAAAAAAATATCCATAACATTTATCTTCAAGTAAAGTTTATTGCGCAATCTAAAATTAAAATAATTAACATTTTTTTAAAAAAAAAATTCAAATTGAATGATTTATATAAGAAATAAATACAAATATATTTAATCATATCACAATAGGAAAACGTTGAAAACTAAGTGAAATATTTCAATCGTTCACATACATACAGCGTTTTCCAACAAGAGGTGTTATTTTGAATCATCCGGTATTTCGGTAGCTGTTACTTTTGAAGCTTTTATTCTTTGACATTTGACAAACAGAAACTACGTCATTACTAAAAATGGAAAGATACACATTCATCGAACGATACAAAAACGATCGAACAAAAAAACGATACGAACGATACAAAATCATCTTGACCGATGAGGCGCATTTCGGTGGCTACGTCAACAAGCAAAATTGTCGCATCTGGGGCTCGGAAAACAGAGTTATTATTGAGAAGCCTCTCCATCCTCAACGTGTGATTGTTTGATGCGTTTTATGGTCCGGCGGGGTCATTGGACCTTACTTTTTCGAAAATGAGGTTGGATCAACAGTTACGTTATTAAAATGTACTTTTTTTTTAAAAACTAATGACGTCTTTGGAGCATTTCTTTTATTTTATGAAAATTTTTTTCAGTGCAGTTGTTATACCATATGCAGCATTAACATCTGTTTAAATCAATAATTTCAAATTTCCGAGTTTTCATTTCTTGTCAATCCTCCAAGTAATTTATTTTGATCCAAGATTATACGATTTCAATTATTATTATTTATTATTTTCACGAAAAATAAAAATATCTTAAAATTACTTTGAGTTAGTAAAGAAATTTTACACAATTACGTATTTTCTGAATTCTTAAGTGCAAATAAATATTTGTTTCGGAAATAATAATCCCAAATACAAACATATTGTGATGTAAACAATGGTTTGTTTAGAATAACATTTTCCCAAATATATACTTTTTGTGTGTCTACCCAATATTATATGTTTAGAGTGTACCCTAAACATATATATGTTTCAAGCCGAATATGTTTGGGACAATATACTACAGAAGCGATTTTTTTTCAGCGTGTAGGAAATTATTCTTTTGTATGAATGATATTAGAATAAATACAATGTACAATTCTCCATACTTCTAAAAACATTTAAATAATAGGATCAGCCCGCCTAAATACAATTAGAAAGAAGCTGCTCATCTTCAACACGTAGTGTTAATGAATTCTAAATAATAACATAAAATATTTGATATTCAACAAAAAATGCTATGCTTACTGAAATGTAGTAAAGTCTTTCTAATCGTCCAACTAACCTCAGAATCCACGCCATCTACCTGGCGATTGGTGTAGAGACAACTGTGTCGAACTGGCAACCCTTACCAGTCACATGCACGCTGAAAAAAAAAACGCTTCTGTAGTATATTGTTCCAAACATATTCAGCTGGAAACATACATATGTTTAGGGTGCACTCCAAATACATAATATTTGATACACACAAATACATTATGTTTGGGAGGATTTTGTTCTAAACAAGAGTATGTTTTCATCCAAATATTTTTTTATTTGGAACTAATATTTCCGAAACAAAGAATAATTTGTATTTAAGTATTTGGCAATGTATCAATGCCTTATTATTAAGCAAGTTTTCTGTTTTTCAGAAGTTAAAAGTGCAATTTTCTAGACATTTTATATGTTTGTAAAATTAGACAAAAATTTAAATTAGAAAAAATTTAATTGTAAAATTTATAAATTAAAATTAGCGCTGTAAAACCAAATGTAACGCTGCTTATGACATTTTTAACTGTGAAGAAAAAAGGAAATCTAGGAAAAATTTCAACTAAAATTCGAAAGATACCTAATTTTTAAAAGTCTTTTCTTAAATAAAAAATAATTGGAAAACTTCTTAAACCACAACTTTGTTTGTGTGTAAACACATGTTTTATTTGTGAAAGTCAGTTCGCAAATATATTTTGTTCTAATATATTAATATATACGTTCCAAGCAACTTTTCTTGATTTTCAAATACAATTTATTTGTTAACAAATATATAATATTTAAAAGTTTTGTTTCCAAATATATTTTTTTCCAATTCAAACATATCAAAAATGGCGATTTTCCCCCGTGTGGGTGGTGAAAATGGTGAATTTAAGTCTCGCTTAAAGCTTTGGTTGTGTGACTTGTACGCTTTCTTCGTAGGTATATAATACCCATATGCAAATTTCTTTGTAGATTGCTATATATACAAGTGATGATCGCCACAACTACAAGCTCACACTGTGTGTCATGTATAAGACCCTCTGATGATATCCCCGCACAGGATTGAAATACGTATAAGGGTATGTGTTTACATGGCTTTCAGAGCGCAGTGTCTTATCTTTTCCAATACACCACAAAAAACCTCTCTTTCGAAAGGAAGAGATGATCGAAAAAGCTGATCAATAAATAAATCTAATTAAAAAAATTAAATCGATCATTAACAAAAAACTTCTAAAAACATTTATTTTAAAAAACTTATATTTTAGTTTTACCTAGTTTACCTACTGCCTGAAGTTTCTCAAGATGTTGTCCGCGGAGCGTTACGACAATGTCGTTACTCGTGGATACTGCCCAAACTGATTTTACTTAGGCCATGGCATAGATGATTCTCCATCATCCAACAGATATCAGATATGTCGACGACGCGCAGTGTAACTTTTTCCACTTTTAGCGTGCCAAAAATTAAAAAAATAAAAGTTGGCCGATCGTTGTAATTTTCTAACATTATGTTAACAAGAGTTCTGGTCACGATTAATGTGTTCTGTAATTCGCTCTCACCTCACTTCATGAGAAATTTTTCCTGCAGTGGGAGGAAGGTCATGAGTTAAAATTTTTAGGAAATAAAACCATTGCAACCACAAATAATTCAGCTGTGAACGAAATTTGTTATGTTTTTTATTTAACTATAACGTCATGTCACAATAAAATAATTATATTTAGTAGTAAATAAGTTTTTATAAAAAAGGCGGAAATTTTCAACCAGCGTTTGTTGAATATTGTGTTGATTAGTAGATCACGTGATTTTATGTGACTTCGAAAAATCAGAGTTGCAATTTTTGTATAAGTGTTAAATAAATTAACTTTAATTGAGATACATTCAGGTTACTCATATCGGATATTAAGTATAAAATTATAAGAGAAATGTTAGTGCATTGCAAAAATTTACGAAAGCTAACAAGAATATAAGGACGACAATTATGTAAAATGCTCGTCAGCCTGCCTGTTATGAACAGTATGGCAACTCTATAAAGGTTTCAATGTTTGACGTCAGTCAAAACACAATAAGAACATTCAACCATGACAAGAAGGCAACATTAAAAATAAAGCTTTTTTTTTTGTTATTTCTTTCTATTTAATAGAAAAAAATTATATGTATTTACTTACTTTGAAATATTTGGTAGAATTTGTCACTCTTCTACGATAGAAATACTACAAAAAAATTGTTTAACTAAAAAAAATTACAAAAGAAAGTTATATATCATATTATTTATTAACAACAAATTTCTATTTTGTCAGAAATAATTTTACATTTCTGCGTTATTTATGCGCTGTTAGCAGCTATTTTTAATAAATATATACTTTAAATTACAATGAGTTTTGATAATTTTGTAATTGCCAATAAGTTTTTCATTTCAGAATTATAAAGAATTATTTCAGAATTTCAGAATTATATATAAAGAGTCCGCCAAATAACTTTTTTTTTGAAAATGCTATAAAAAAACTACTGAAAACGCATTGGATGGTCAGTTGGCTTCAACTCCTGAACCAATTGGACTTTGTATGGCGTCATACCAAGGTCTTTATGCAAAATTCGTCTCAATGATGTCTCCGAAATGTTCAATTGTTGAGAACGACGGTGAATTGATGTTGATGACCCTTTCTGCCACAGCAGCAATATTCTCGGGTGTACGCACTGTTTTTGGCTTTTGACGCTTTGGTTTATCGATGAGGATGCCAGTTTCTTTCACTTTTTTCACAAGATAACGAACATACGGAGCTGACGGTGCTTCTCTTCTTCCAAAATCCGTACGCAATTTTCGCACACATTCTGCAACATTACCATGATTTTCAAAGTAATGTCGCAATATTCGCAATATACACATATTCGTTCAGCGGAAGGATAAAACTAATTATAGGTCAAATCAGACATGAGCTAAGTGTTACCATTCACGAAGTAAGCACCCTTTATTTCACGTATCTAACATTTTCCTATTGTCTCTTCCAGTATTACAAAACCTACTACTCGTATTTTTATCGTCCATTTTTTAATGTTCACATAAAACTCTTCACAGAACTTATTAACAAGATCTCCTTCATAAAAAAACCGCAAAACACACAAATTTGTTTCGTCAAAAAATAATTAAATATACACCTATTTATTTTTGCATATTTTATGCAAACTGCATATTTGCATATATCGTGCATATGCAAACACATTTATGTTTATAATTCATCGGAAATTCAATCATTTGCTGTTGTTCCATTTCGTATCGGCAATTATTTTTCTAAGAAAGATTTTCCGCATTTTTCTTTCATTTTAATATATCAAAAATAAGTTAATTTTCTCCAATTTTCAGATTCATAGCTTTTGCATATTCATTTTTTTTTTGTGGATATGCGACATTTTATTTGCATATGAATTTTTCATTCAACATTATGTTTTGCATATTCCTTTGCATAATTTTTGCATATAAAATGCATATGTATATGGAATAGCATCGAATTTAGAATCCTAAAATATGAACTTTTTGGGATGACAAATAGAGATTGCAAAAAATTCCGCTGCCTACATATCAAGAGATCGATGGAAAGTCGACGTCATAAGTGCATACATACACACATTTATACGAAATCTATACACACGAATCCTCGTGATTTACAGCTGCCGTTATTTTTGGTTTCATTTGTTGTTGTTGTCATGGGATTGTGCCAATCTATTAATTTTATTTTAATTGTTTCAGATATGTATTTTTAACAATGTTTCAATTTAGCAAAAATAACTGTTAACAGCCCATGATAAAAAAAAAAAATGTTATTTTATAACCGATCAGTGCGAAATTCGGCAAAGATAGGTTTCTTATTACATGAAGGAATACTGCTAAATTCGGAGAAAATCGGTTCAGATTTAGATATAGCCCCCATATATATGTTACCCCCGATTTGACATGTAAGCGCTGTAAAAACTGTATTTTATATCCGATCAGTATGAAATTCGTCAGAAAGAGGTTTCCTATTATATGAATGAACACTTTTAAATTTGGAAGAAATCGGTTCAGATTTAGATATAGCCCCCATATATACGTTACCCCCGATTTGACATGTAAGCGCTGTAAAAATGTTATTTTATATCCGATCAGTGCGAAAACCGGCAGAAAGAGGTTTCTTATTACATGAAGGAATACTGCCAAATTCGGAGAAAATCGGTTCAGATTTAGATATAGCTCCCATATATATGTTACCCCGATTTGACATGTATTTTATATCCGATCAGTACGAAATTCGACAGAAGGAGGTCTCTTTACATGAATGGGTATTCAGGGAAGATCGGTTCAGATTTATATTAAAGCTCCATATATATGTTCCTCCTGATTTGGTATCCAACCGCTATAGAAGTTGTATTTTACTTCCGATCATTAAAATTTTCCAGAAAGATGTTTCTCAATTTAGGAACGAATAGTGCTTAATTTAGCGATTATCGTTTCAGAATTAGATATTATGTTTCTACTCATTTACCAATTATTCCAAATTATTATGGCAATGACACTTATCGCATTGTTAGGGAGGTGTAGGGTATTATATAGTCGGCCCCGCCCGACTTTCTGCCTTTCCTTACTGGTTTAGGTTAAGATTTGTCCACTTATTGTTATTTTCATTGTATAATAATGAAAGATTCAATAAAAAAAGTAATGAATTGAAAAAAAAAAATATCCATAACATTTATCTTCAAGTAAAGTTTATTGCGCAATCTAAAATTAAAATAATTAACATTTTTTAAAAAAAAAAATTCAAATTGAATGATTTATATAAGAAATAAATACAAATATATTTAATCATATCACAATAGGAAAACGTTGAAAACTAAGTGAAATATTTCAATCGTTCACATACATACAGCGTTTTCCAACAAGAGGTGTTATTTTGAATCATCCGGTATTTCGGTAGCTGTTACTTTTGAAGCTTTTATTCTTTGACATTTGACAAACAGAAACTACGTCATTACTAAAAATGGAAAGATACACATTCATCGAACGATACAAAAACGATCGAACAAAAAAACGATACGAACGATACAAAATCATCTTGACCGATGAGGCGCATTTCGGTGGCTACGTCAACAAGCAAAATTGTCGCATCTGGGGCTCGGAAAACAGAGTTATTATTGAGAAGCCTCTCCATCCTCAACGTGTGATTGTTTGATGCGTTTTATGGTCCGGCGGGGTCATTGGACCTTACTTTTTCGAAAATGAGGTTGGATCAACAGTTACGTTATTAAAATGTACTTTTTTTTTAAAAACTAATGACGTCTTTGGAGCATTTCTTTTATTTTATGAAAATTTTTTTCAGTGCAGTTGTAATACCATATGCAGCATTAACATCTGTTTAAATCAATAATTTCAAATTTCCGAGTTTTCATTTCTTGTCAATCCTCCAAGTAATTTATTTTGATCCAAGATTATACGATTTCAATTATTATTATTTATTATTTTCACGAAAAATAAAAATATCTTAAAATTACTTTGAGTTAGTAAAGAAATTTTACACAATTACGTATTTTCTGAATTCTTAAGTGCAAATAAATATTTGTTTCGGAAATAATAATCCCAAATACAAACATATTGTGATGTAAACAATGGTTTGTTTAGAATAACATTTTCCCAAATATATACTTTTTGTGTGTCTACCCAATATTATATGTTTAGAGTGTACCCTAAACATATATATGTTTCAAGCCGAATATGTTTGGGACAATATACTACAGAAGCGATTTTTTTTCAGCGTGTAGGAAATTATTCTTTTGTATGAATGATATTAGAATAAATACAATGTACAATTCTCCATACTTCTAAAAACATTTAAATAATAGGATCAGCCCGCCTAAATACAATTAGAAAGAAGCTGCTCATCTTCAACACGTAGTGTTAATGAATTCTAAATAATAACATAAAATATTTGATATTCAACAAAAAATGCTATGCTTACTGAAATGTAGTAAAGTCTTTCTAATCGTCCAACTAACCTCAGAATCCACGCCATCTACCTGGCGATTGGTGTAGAGACAACTGTGTCGAACTGGCAACCCTTACCAGTCACATGCACGCTGAAAAAAAAAACGCTTCTGTAGTATATTGTTCCAAACATATTCAGCTGGAAACATACATATGTTTAGGGTGCACTCCAAATACATAATATTTGATACACACAAATACATTATGTTTGGGAGGATTTTGTTCTAAACAAGAGTATGTTTTCATCCAAATATTTTTTTATTTGGAACTAATATTTCCGAAACAAAGAATAATTTGTATTTAAGTATTTTGGCAATGTATCAATGCCTTATTATTAAGCAAGTTTTCTGTTTTTCAGAAGTTAAAAGTGCAATTTTCTAGACATTTTATATGTTTGTAAAATTAGACAAAAATTTAAATTAGAAAAAATTTTATTGTAAAATTTATAAATTAAAATTAGCGCTGTAAAACCAAATGTAACGCTGCTTATGACATTTTTAACTGTGAAGAAAAAAGGAAATCTAGGAAAAATTTCAACTAAAATTCGAAAGATACCTAATTTTTAAAAATCTTTTTTTAAATAAAAAATAATTGGAAAACTTCTTAAACCACAACTTTGTTTGTGTGTAAACACATGTTTTATTTGTGAAAGTCAGTTCGCAAATATATTTTGTTCTAATATATTAATATATACGTTCCAAGCAACTTTTCTTGATTTTCAAATACAATTTATTTGTTAACAAATATATAATATTTAAAAGTTTTGTTTCCAAATATATTTTTTTCCAATTCAAACATATCAAAAATGGCGATTTTCCCCCGTGTGGGTGGTGAAAATGGTGAATTTAAGTCTCGCTTAAAGCTTTGGTTGTGTGACTTGTACGCTTTCTTCGTAGGTATATAATACCCATATGCAAATTTCTTTGTAGATTGCTATATATACAAGTGATGATCGCCACAACTACAAGCTCACACTGTGTGTCATGTATAAGACCCTCTGATGATATCCCCGCACAGGATTGAAATACGTATAAGGGTATGTGTTTACATGGCTTTCAGAGCGCAGTGTCTTATCTTTTCCAATACACCACAAAAAACCTCTCTTTCGAAAGGAAGAGATGATCGAAAAAGCTGATCAATAAATAAATCTAATTAAAAAAATTAAATCGATCATTAACAAAAAACTTCTAAAAACATTTATTTTAAAAAACTTATATTTTAGTTTTACCTAGTTTACCTACTGCCTGAAGTTTCTCAAGATGTTGTCCGCGGAGCGTTACGACAATGTCGTTACTCGTGGATACTGCCCAAACTGATTTTACTTAGGCCATGGCATAGATGATTCTCCATCATCCAACAGATATCAGATATGTCGACGACGCGCAGTGTAACTTTTTCCACTTTTAGCGTGCCAAAAATTAAAAAAATAAAAGTTGGCCGATCGTTGTAATTTTCTAACATTATGTTAACAAGAGTTCTGGTCACGATTAATGTGTTCTGTAATTCGCTCTCACCTCACTTCATGAGAAATTTTTCCTGCAGTGGGAGGAAGGTCATGAGTTAAAATTTTTAGGAAATAAAACCATTGCAACCACAAATAATTCAGCTGTGAACGAAATTTGTTATGTTTTTTATTTAACTATAACGTCATGTCACAATAAAATAATTATATTTAGTAGTAAATAAGTTTTTATAAAAAAGGCGGAAATTTTCAACCAGCGTTTGTTGAATATTGTGTTGATTAGTAGATCACGTGATTTTATGTGACTTCGAAAAATCAGAGTTGCAATTTTTGTATAAGTGTTAAATAAATTAACTTTAATTGAGATACATTCAGGTTACTCATATCGGATATTAAGTATAAAATTATAAGAGAAATGTTAGTGCATTGCAAAAATTTACGAAAGCTAACAAGAATATAAGGACGACAATTATGTAAAATGCTCGTCAGCCTGCCTGTTATGAACAGTATGGCAACTCTATAAAGGTTTCAATGTTTGACGTCAGTCAAAACACAATAAGAACATTCAACCATGACAAGAAGGCAACATTAAAAATAAAGCTTTTTTTTTTGTTATTTCTTTCTATTTAATAGAAAAAAATTATATGTATTTACTTACTTTGAAATATTTGGTAGAATTTGTCACTCTTCTACGATAGAAATACTACAAAAAAATTGTTTAACTAAAAAAAATTACAAAAGAAAGTTATATATCATATTATTTATTAACAACAAATTTCTATTTTGTCAGAAATAATTTTACATTTCTGCGTTATTTATGCGCTGTTAGCAGCTATTTTTAATAAATATATACTTTAAATTACAATGAGTTTTGATAATTTTGTAATTGCCAATAAGTTTTTCATTTCAGAATTATAAAGAATTATTTCAGAATTTCAGAATTATATATAAAGAGTCCGCCAAATAACTTTTTTTTTGAAAATGCTATAAAAAAACTACTGAAAACGCATTGGATGGTCAGTTGGCTTCAACTCCTGAACCAATTGGACTTTGTATGGCGTCATACCAAGGTCTTTATGCAAAATTCGTCTCAATGATGTCTCCGAAATGTTCAATTGTTGAGAACGACGGTGAATTGATGTTGATGACCCTTTCTGCCACAGCAGCAATATTCTCGGGTGTACGCACTGTTTTTGGCTTTTGACGCTTTGGTTTATCGATGAGGATGCCAGTTTCTTTCACTTTTTTCACAAGATAACGAACATACGGAGCTGACGGTGCTTCTCTTCTTCCAAAATCCGTACGCAATTTTCGCACACATTCTGCAACATTACCATGATTTTCAAAGTAATGTCGCAATATTCGCAATATACACATATTCGTTCAGCGGAAGGATAAAACTAATTATAGGTCAAATCAGACATGAGCTAAGTGTTACCATTCACGAAGTAAGCACCCTTTATTTCACGTATCTAACATTTTCCTATTGTCTCTTCCAGTATTACAAAACCTACTACTCGTATTTTTATCGTCCATTTTTTAATGTTCACATAAAACTCTTCACAGAACTTATTAACAAGATCTCCTTCATAAAAAAACCGCAAAACACACAAATTTGTTTCGTCAAAAAATAATTAAATATACACCTATTTATTTTTGCATATTTTATGCAAACTGCATATTTGCATATATCGTGCATATGCAAACACATTTATGTTTATAATTCATCGGAAATTCAATCATTTGCTGTTGTTCCATTTCGTATCGGCAATTATTTTTCTAAGAAAGATTTTCCGCATTTTTCTTTCATTTTAATATATCAAAAATAAGTTAATTTTCTCCAATTTTCAGATTCATAGCTTTTGCATATTCATTTTTTTTTTGTGGATATGCGACATTTTATTTGCATATGAATTTTTCATTCAACATTATGTTTTGCATATTCCTTTGCATAATTTTTGCATATAAAATGCATATGTATATGGAATAGCATCGAATTTAGAATCCTAAAATATGAACTTTTTGGGATGACAAATAGAGATTGCAAAAAATTCCGCTGCCTACATATCAAGAGATCGATGGAAAGTCGACGTCATAAGTGCATACATACACACATTTATACGAAATCTATACACACGAATCCTCGTGATTTACAGCTGCCGTTATTTTTGGTTTCATTTGTTGTTGTTGTCATGGGATTGTGCCAATCTATTAATTTTATTTTAATTGTTTCAGATATGTATTTTTAACAATGTTTCAATTTAGCAAAAATAACTGTTAACAGCCCATGATAAAATTTATTTTCGGTGCAATAAAGAAATGTAAAATATATTTAAATAAAATTACTCAACAAATGATCATCCTTAATGATAACGAAGTCGTTTTCTGTAATGTTGTTTTGAGTCGCCTTACATTTATATCGACGCTGTAGTTCTGTCACGTATTCTGCTTTCCATCGTAGACTGAATAAATGTTGTATTGTTTTTAAACGTTTCCAGTGATTGATGTGGGACAGATCTTCGGACTGAATTCGAGCCAAGGTCTCAGGGTGAGTCGTGAGCGGTGCTACTCTTAGAAAATGTCCAGGGGTGAGTGGCAAAAGCTCAGATGGGTTTCGAGCCATTAGATTCGGCCAAAATGATGCAAAATTCCTCAGAGGTGAAGGATGAGTTTGTTCGTAATCTTTTTCAGGTGAGGCTTCATGCTCTTTACAACACACTCCCAAAGTCCTTCCATCTGGGAGGGGAGGACTTTGAAAAATCGTGAAGCCTTTATTTTAGAGACAAACATTTTTCGGCATTTTTAGGAAATTTGTCGTGCTCCTGGAACTGGTTACAACTTGCTACCAAGAAGTTACACCCATTGTCGGAGAAAATTGTTTTTGGAAGTCCTCGGCGCACTATGGACGAAAATCGAATTTTATGACACATGTAATATTAAAAAACCGGTTATGCCAATCTGTTAAGCACATATCCATTATTCGGTATGCAAAATATAAAAAATATATTGATATTTAGATGGTCAAATGTTTGTCCAAAGTTAGGTATATATTTGAACCTGCATTTAGAGCACAGTTTGCTGAAATTTGAATTGTTGAGAAGATAGAAATGAGAATCTAATTGGACCAATATACACATCAACTTAAGTCATGCTTTATGAGGTTTGAAATCATTTATAGAGGCTTGCATTTTTATACCCTACACCACACTGTGGTACAGGGTATTATAACTTTGTGCATTTGTTTGTAACACCCAAAAGGAGAAGAAATAGACCCATCGTTTATTATACCGATCGACTTAGAATAACTTTCTGAGTCGATTTAGCTATGTCCGTCTGTCCGTCTGTCTGTCTGTCTGTCCGTCTGTCTGTCTGTCCGTCTGTGCATGTATTCTTGTAATCAAAGTACAGGTCGCAATTATGGTCCGATCTCGACGAAACTTTACACATATCTTTTTTTTGGCCCAAGGACGATTCCTATTGAATTTGGTTAAAATCGGTTCAGATTTAGATATAGCCCCCATATATATGTTAGCCCCGATTTGACATGTAAGCGCTGTAAAAACTTTATTTTATATCCGATCAGTATGAAATTCGGCAGAAAAAGGTTTCTTATTACATGAATGAACTCTGTTAAATTTGGAAGAAATCGGTTCAGATTTAGATATAGACCCCATATATACATTACCCCCGATTTGACATATAAGCGCTGTAAAAATGTTATTTTATATCCGATCAGTGCGAAATTCGGCAAAGAGAGGTTTCTTAATACATGAAGGAATACTGCTAAATTCGGAGAAAATCGGTTCAGATTCAGATATAGCCCCCATATATATGTTACCCCCGATTTGACATGTAAGCGCTGTAAAAACTGTATTTTATATCCGATCAGTGCAAAATTTGGCAGAAAGAGGTTTCTTATTACATGAAGGAAGACTGCTGAATTCGGAGAAAATCGGTTCAGATTTAGATATAGCCCCCATATATACGTTACCCCCGATTTGACTTGTAAGCGCTGTCAAAATGTTATTTTATATCCGATCAGTATGAAATTCGGCAGAAAGAAGTTTCTTATTATATGAATGAACACTGTTAAATTTGGAGGAAATCGGTTTAAATTTAGATATAGCCCCCATATATACGTTACCCCCGATTTGACATGTATGCGCTGTAGAGACTGTATTTTATATGCGATCAGTACGAAATTCGACAGAAGGAGGTCTTTTTACATGAATGAGTATTCAGGGAAGATCGGTTCATTTATATTGATTGCTCCTCCTGATTTGGTATCAAACCGCTATAGAAGTTGTATTTTACTTCCGATCATTAACATTTTCCAGAAAGATGTTTCTCAATTTAGGAACGAATATTGCTTAATTTAGCGATTATCGTTTCAGAATTAAATAATATGTTTCTACCCATTTACCAATTATTCCAAATTATTATGGCAATGACCCTTATCGCATTGTTAGGGAGGTGTAGGGTATTATATAGTCGGCCCCGCCCGACTTTCTGCCTTTCCTTACTGTTTTTTTTTTGTTTTCGTTATTAAAATTTACATGGAAATACAGTCCTTATTTGACAGAAAAAATTTTATTTTTTACATTACGTTTCGTATAACTAGAACGCGTCGCGAAGAATCGCAAAAAAAAAATTTAATGGTCTTCGTTGAGAATTTCTGTAAAGATTTCACCTGCGCCATAGTTGCAGTTTGGACGCAATACTGAATTTTCAGATTTAAGTGAGTTGACTTGCTAAATTTGCTGCAACTTTTTAAATTATGCATCGATTTTCTTCGGAATGGTCTTATTTTATTCATGACCGATCAGACTACGAAAAAAAATATATAACAATAACAATAAAAAATCCAAGCATTTTTGGCCACAATTTCCCCATTTCCTTTCATAGTGCGGCGTCCGGTAAAGCGTGTGAAGGCAGCAAGGAAACCGTCAACTGACAAGTCCGAACAAACCTCAAGATGAACAGCTCGGGTCAAAAAACTGCTGCATATTCTTCTGTAACTTTAGCATTCCTTAAATTTGAAATTTTCAATTTGAATGGACCAACAAAGTCTACCCCGGCATAAGTAAATGGTAAGGAAAATATGACACGTTCGGGGGGAACCTGCGTTTGTATAAAGCGCATGATTTTAAACATTTTCGGATAAGATTATTCAGTCCTGGAACGTAAAAACTGTGTCATATAGCTAGAAACATGATATTATATTCTGCATGAAGCAAAATCTGATGAGAGTATCTAACCAGTAATTCTGCAAAATGTGACTTATCAAGGATGATAGTAGGGTGTCTATCGTCAAAGCTGCGACCGGTATTCGGAAGACGACCACCAACTCGTGGCAATCCATCTATGTCTATAAAGGGTGCCCGTGTCAATATATGACTTTTCTTGCTAATTGTCCATTGCGACTGAGAGGGTCGTATTCTTTAGGATTTATATTAGTGTGGCAGCCAGCTTAGCATGCTCACATAGACCAATGTAGGTCACTAGTGATACCACGGGCTCAAATGACCCTCATCTAAACCAACAAGTTTGATAAACAAATTTATCAATTGTACAAACATCGGTACCGGGAAGATCTGTCAGACTTCCTAGTAAGGCCGACCACAGTATGTCCAGACGTCGTCTAAATAATGCGGGACAGTAACAAAGCAAGTGCTCAATACTCTTCCACTCATCACTGCCGAAGCAATACCCAAGGTTGTAGCGGTTTGGCCGATAAGACAGTATCCCGTCAGAACTGACACCAACGTACACAGTATTTTCCTCTGCAGAGCGAGGAGATACTTTGAACTTCTCAGGTCATATCTTGGCCTTATCAGTCTAGTTTTTATACAGGTTATTGCCTCTTGTCAGGTGGAGAGTGGCGCACTAATATACATATGCAAATTCTTCGAGAATTTGTAATGCGGTCCCTTTCCTGGCAAGTTCATCTGCTTCGCAGTTCCCCAAGGTTTCCCTATGTCCAGGTTCCCATACGAGGTGTATGTTATGATGTTGGCAGTCGAGGGCTGTTTGTTAATTTAGGGATGTGGCCTCCAGAGAATTGATAGCAGTGTTGGTCACTATGTTGCAACTCAGCCACTTGGCGATCTCCCTTATTGCCATTATTTCGGCTTGTTACACACGGCATGAATCTTGCAGTCTGTGAGCTATATCAAGACTTAGTTCCCTACAGTATACTCCGAAGCCAACCTCATAATCATGCTTCGATCCATCTGCGTAGAAGGGGATATGGTTTCTGTTTCTTGGTATTCAGCCAACCCATTCCTCTCTGGCAGGTATCTTAGTGGCGAAGTTGCTCTCGAATGTGTACACGGTTGGTATATTGTCCACGCCGTCGGTTAACATAACACTGCATTGTGATATCCTCATGTCGCCACAATATTAATGGGCAGTAGATGGAGTAGGACTAGTTGAGACTCAGTCCCTGTGGCCCTTAAGGTTCCGATTATGCATCAATTCAATTCTCTGAACCTTTGATAATTTGTTGGTAATAGATATATTATTAGTTGCCGTCCAGAACACCACAATGCTGTACATCAGTATTGGACGCACTACTGTTTATATATCCAATGAACGATTTTAGGAGAGAGTCTAAAAGTATTTCCAGACCTTTCAGGAGGAAGGAGGATTGGCTTATTGGCCGGAAGTGCTTGGGCCTAGTGTATGATATCTTTCCTGCTTTGGGTATGAACACCAACTTGGTGTCCACCCAACGATTGGGGAAATATGATAGCCTGACACATCTTTCATAAATTTTCTCAAGCTTTTGGATACTGTGCTTCAAAATTCCCTGTATTTCTACTGGGTTCAAAGATGTTAATCGACCAGCCAACATACTAGCAGGCCTCCCCATAACTTGTTGGTCATTCTGTTCCTCGAGTTCTATTGGTAAGTTCCCTGGGAAATGTGTGTCGAGCCGTAGTTTCAGCAACTACTCAATGTTTTTTGTCCAGCTGTTGACCTCATCCTGCAGGTAACCCACCGTACAGGGAGTAGCGTAGTTTTCACTTCTCCGCAGAAGGTGTGACAAAAACGTCTTTGTGCTTTCCTAAGGTCTTTCTTATACATTTTGAGTTGCTCTTTATAGGCATCCCAGTCATTAATTACCCCAGTGGATTTGGTCTTATTGAATAGCTTATTGCATGCGTTTTTCCTCAGAAGTCCACCATTGTGGATTAGTTTTACCCTTGTACCCTGGTTTTGGACTGGCTTCTTCAAGCGAACTATTGAATGATGTGGTGATATGCGCGACCAGATTATGCAGACCGGCTCTGTCCTTCGGTTCGTACAGAAGTTTAGAGTTGAGGACATTTTTTTAATTTTTCTCATACATGTGCCACTTTGTAGTCCTGTGGACGGCAGGTTTAGGTACTTTTGATGATGAGAATTCGCGTCTGCGCCAATTATCAGCTCGCACTCATCAGACGCTGCTTCTTCTGAAGAGAGCCGTCGGTACTACCAGATCTTCATAAGGCAAGTAACTGGAGAACTCCCAGTATATACGTTTGCCTATCCCTAGACTAGCAGCTGTTTGGCCACAAGCAACTTAAAGATGCCTTCCTCCTACTACGAAGTGTTCCTGTATCAGGAAGATGTCTACCACTCCTACACTACTACTCCAGACGCAGCAATAGCGCCGCTGAGGCTGCTTTAGCATGATGAAGGTTAATCTGTAGAATTGGTATCCGACAGATTAAATTCCACCCCAACAAGGGTGTTATAAAACTCCGCGTCCGTATCATCGAGATCATGTCCCCGTTAGATGCGTCAAAGAGTCTAGAAACTCTCCTCAGCCCATCAGTGTTCGAAGTCGTGCTCTCGTCCTCAAAAAAGCCTCTGTGTTAGGATCTCAGGCTTCAGAATTTATGGGTGTGGGTAACTCCGCACTTCCAGAGGGCTGGGTGTGAACCACGGTGGATAGTGATTTTCTTCTGTTTTAATGTGTTTCCAACAGCTATTTTTAGACGAGGTCAAAATCTCAGTTACACGTTTCGCGACAAATGTTTTCAAAACTTGAGGATATTTTTGTAACCAACCCACGACTATTGATAAATCATAGCAGAAATACACTTCGTGTTGGAAGATTAACTTGTGCGTAACGGCGTTGACGAGATTAACGAGCAACAGGGCTCCACACAATTCTAACTTTGGCTAAGACGTTTAATGGGAGCTACTCGCTTTTTTTCCGACCAGTAGATGACAGGGTATTTTATTGGGACTTTCTATTAGAATGTACACATATAGCACCAAAATACTGAAATGAAGCTTTTTTCACCCTGCGTCTAATAAAGCTCGAATTGTAGCAGCTCACAAGATCTCTCAATGTTAATTAAGGATGTTAGCAACATTTTTGTGTGAAGTGTGATAGACCAGGATTGGATCCCAATTCTCATTTTCAAATCAGGGAAAACATCTAAACGATGGAACATTTTCTGTGTCACTGCCCGGCTTTCACACATGCAAAATCCCGATATTTCTGGCACGACATATTGCCAGACTTGGCTCATCTCAGAGGATATGACTGGAAGATACTGAGAAAATTCGTGTCTAGTAACGATTTTCTGTAACTCGTGAGGTATAAAAAGATCATACATAAGAAGCGCACTACTACCTCTCTCCTAACCTATGTTCAGATTTATTTTATAATATACCTGCACGGTCTGTCCTAGAAAAAAGTGTTAAAAGTGTTAGAGGGATACACATAGGAGTTTTGGGTACTTCAGAAATTCAGTGAAATATTTATTCCCGACAGCACACTGTGTCACTTTGTATTAACGCCAGTTCAGAGGCGTTTTTTTGTCTAGGGACGATCTCTATTGAATATGGGGCATGTTTTGATATAGCACCATATAAAGGTCCCCACCGATGTCACTTCTTGACACTCTAGATACACCTTTTTAATGTATGTGGCTAAAATTGAGAAATTAATACTTAGGTTAGGTTAGGTTAGGTTGAAGAGAGGAGACGTTTAAACGTCTCATGTCCATGGACATACACTTAAGCCAGTGGTTCGGCCTGTTGTGCGCTCCTTATTTATGATCTTTTTATACCTCACGAGTTACAGAAAATCGGTACTAGACACGAATTTTCTCAGTATCTTCCAGTCATATTCTCTGAGATGAGTCAAGTCTGGCAATATGTCGGACCCGAAATGTTGGGATCTTGCATATGTGAAAGCCGGGCAGTGACACAGAAAATGTTCCATCGTTTCCATGTTTTCTCTACATGCCCTGCATTCGTCGTTTCCTGCTAGTCCTATGCGATGAAGATGTGCTTGTAAGCTTGAGTGTCCCGTTAGAACACTCATCATCTTACTAATATCGATCTTGTTTAGTTTCAGAAGACTTCTTGTTTTCTTTTCATTTGGGTCACCTCACAGTATCTTTGCAGTTGCTCCTACTGTTGCGCTATTCCACACAGTTTTATGAGCCATCACTGCCCAGTGCTTCAACTCATTTTTCGTGACTTCGAAAGGTTTCCAATTTTGCAAGTTTATTACTCGAAGTTCTCTGCCCTTTGAAGCCAAGTTGTTTGCCCGTTCATTTCCAATCACTCCGTTGTGTCCTGGTACCCAGCAAATACGCAATTGACCATGGGCTGAGTAATCATTTATCGTTCTTTTACAGTCCAACACAGTTCTGGATTTCACCCTTTCCGATGTTATTGCTTTAATCGCCATTTGTCTATCTGTGAAGATGTTGGCATATTTAGGCTTTGTCGTGTTACTGAGCCAGTTCACACACTCCAGTTCACACACTGCTTGAAATACCGTGTTATGGTCAGGGAGGCGGAAGTGAAGTTCGAATTCTGCTTAATCAATAAAAAGTTCCAGACCCGTCCTTCCTCCTCGCTTGGACCCATCCGTGTAGCAACTGGTTCCATGGGCCAAAGTTCCATTTTCCCAGGAGCGTCTGTCTGGCACAAACGTATCACAGGTAGCTGTAAGCCGCACTTCAGGAATGCGGTCCGAGATTTCTGGCGTTTGAATGTGACCAACTAGATATTCTAAAATCTTCTGATGGTACGACTTGTGGTCTCGATTTATCCATTCACCCATCACTTGTAGACGTCTTGCTGTGAGGGCTGCCTCATGCTTTATACAGATGTCTATTGGTTGGATGTACAGTATAGTCTCCAACGCTTTTGTTGGTGCAGTTCTAAATGCCCCGCTTATGCCTAGACAGCACATACGTCGAATTTTTTGCAAAGGTATTACGTTGCACTTCTTGTCCATTGATGTCCACCACACTACAGAGGCGTAGGTGATTATTGGTATAATCACGCTCATGTAAAGCCAGTGAGTCATATTTGGACGTAGCCCCATTTTGAACCTATAGCTCTTCTGCACAACGACCAACATCTGTGTGCCTTTGTAACCCTTTCTTCAAGATGGTCTTTCCAGTACAGTTTCGGATCCAAGATTACTCCCAAGTATTTTACCTTTTTAGTTATAGCAATTGTCTTATTCAGGAATCGAGGCGGGGTAAAACGTGGGATCTTCGTTTTCCTTGTAAATAGACATATTTCTGTTTTGTCTGGGTTAGCATTTAATCCCCTTGGTTGTGCCCAGTTATATGCTATGTTAAGTGCCTCTTCAGCTTTTCTGCATAATAGATTTGGATGAAAGCCCCTTAGAAGTATTACAACGTCGTCTGCATAACAGACTGGTTTAAGTCCTTCATTGGTGAGGCTTTTAGGAGACTGTGTATCGTCGTAACCCATAGAAGAGGCGATAAAATGCACCCCTGAGGTATACCACGATTTACCTTGTCTCTAATTTTTACGTCATATGACCCACAAATAATCCACATATTCCTTAGCATATTGTTGGTCCAGTTTTTCAGCGCCCGGTCAACCTGAAACTCGTCTAAGGACTGGGTAAGTGTATCGGTCTGTACATTGTTAAATGCGCCCTCAATGTCTATGCAAACAGCAAGTGTATACATTTCTTTACTGAAGGACTCTTCTATGTGGTGCACTACCTCATGCAGAGATGTTTCCACTGATCTTCCTCTGACATAGGCGTGTTGTTTGAATTTTAGCCTGTCATCCGCTATTTTACCTTTGACCATGTTATCAATTATTCGCTCCATTGTTTTTAACAGGAAAGAAGTAAGGCTAATGGGTCGATAAGCCTTTGGGGTCGTATAACTCGCCTTGCCAGGCTTTGGTATGAAGACCACCCATGATTCCTGCCAGTTTTTTTGGGGTATACGAATGGGTTAGGCATGCAGTGAACACTCCAGCCAGATGAGTTGATACCAGATCCACCTCATTCTGCAGAAGTGCTGGATGTATTCCATCCGGTCCCGCAGCCTTAAAGGGAGAGAAACTTTTTATCGCTTCTTTAACCATACCATCTGTTATATCCGTAATAGGTACTTGATGCAATACATTTTCATTCTGTAACTGTTCCTCTGTTGGTCCAGCATTACCAGTCGGAAAATGAGTTTTTATCAAGAGCCTTACGGTATCCTTTATAGTTTCCATCCTTTTACCCGTTTCATCCACCAGTGTTTCGGTTTGGACATGAGTTTTTGAGAGGAACTTTTTCATTTTAGACATTTGTTGTTAACGCTGTCTACCGGTTCACAGAAAAGCCTCCAGGAGTTACGCTTCGCCGATCTAACGATTTTATTGTATTCTTTGAGTCTTCTGTGGTAGTCGTCCCAATATACTGATTGTTTTTTACGTCGAGCTCTATTGTAAAGTCTGCGGACATCTTTGCCAATCGATCGAATTTGTCCTGTCATCCAGGGTTTCTCAAAGGCAGATTTCCTTTCTCGAAGTGGGCAACTATCTTCGAATGATTTTACAAGAGCCTCGTTAATCTTCTTAACATTGATATCAATGTCTTCTGCACATAGATAATCGCGTGTAGGCTGCCCCAATCGATTTCTAAGTAGATTTCCGAATTTAGTCCAGTCGGTCTTAGCCTTATTACGGAAACTTATGGGGTTTGGCGGTGGCCGTGCAATTTTAAACCTTATATAACGGTGGTCTGAATAGGACCGTTCATCCGAAACCCTCCACTCATGAATCTCATCAATAAGATTTTCTGAACATATCGTTAAATCTAATACGTCTTCCCTAATTTTGTTAACAAAGGTTGCAGTGTTTCCTATGTTAAGAGTTATGAGGTCATTTGTATTCAAAAATTCGATAAGGGCGTGTCGCCTTTTATTGGTGTTAGTACTACCCCAAGCGATATGATGGGAGTTGGCGTCACATCCAGCTAATAACTCATTACTTATGTGTTTGGATTCCCTCACCAGACGTTGTAATTCCGACGTAGGTGGCAATGCCCGCTCATCGAATTGCAGATATATTGACGCCAGGTACATATTTCCATTACCTTGCCTCAGCACCGTTGCGTCCGATGTTGACAACTCTGGAGAGAAAATAAAACATAAGTTTTTATGGCACAGAATACAAGTCCTTGGACGAGTACCTGTGTTAGCGTAGAAAAGGTTGTAGTTCACATGGTTTAATCCAGTAACCTTGTTTCTAGTTGTCCATGGTTCCTGGATCAAAGCAATATGAACCCTGCCCTTATTTATGATGTCCATCAGAGCGTTGGATGCTGTTTCGCTCCGGTGGAGGTTTATCTGGATGACCTCAATCATTGTCCTTCCAGTAAAAGTTTCTTTTGAGAGTCTATCCTAACTGGTGGCACCCCCTCATTATTTGGTAGTGGGTCATTCTCCTCCTTTCGTTCACTACCTATTACACCATCTTCCAGTCGACAATTTTGGGAGGCGGTGTTATTTTTTGTCGCTCCCTCATTGGTTTGAATCGTTTTGTGGCTCTTTTTATTTTGATCACCACCTTTGCTGGGAACTTCCTGCAAAAGTGGCGGTACTATTGGTGAACTGGTGGTGTTATTGACTACTTCCACATCAGTTTTTGGCAGTGTCTCACTTGTCCCCATCCGTTCAATACCAGTGTTTGCCTCTTCAGACAGTATATTTGGACTCGATTAATTTGTCCTGCCAATCCTTTCCAATTTTGAAAAAGACTGTCCAGATCTAGAAGTACGCCATGCCCTTCGCCATGACAAGATTGTTCTTGGATTCTGGGTCTATGCCTAACACGAGGAGAGTACCCTCGGTATCAACCTTCCTATAGAAGACTTCCCACTTTCTCACGGAATGTTTTGAATTCTGTTTGCCAATGATGTCGAGTATGTACTCTGATGAGAACTTACTGGGACATCCCTTAACATATAGGGTCGTTTTTATGAGTTCAGAATGTCGCTTTTCCTTACCAAATTTAGCTTTGCGCCGTCCCAAGGTGAGGGGAAGCTATCCACAAGTTTAACGAGGACACCAGCGCAGCGTTGTGATGCCAGCCTTAGCATCAAAACACCCCTCTCAAACTTGCAACTCATTACTTCGATTGGTGGTTCATCCTTAGATTCGAGGACGTATTCCGCTACCCTCGTATAGACCAAATCTTCGAAGTTACTCTTTTGGTCTTCGGGGATTCTGCCAGATGCACTACTGCTATCAATTATGGCGTAGCATAGATCGTCTCGAAAATGTTGTTAACTATATTAGAATAAGACGGTGGCTTCTTACCCTTCTTTATGGCCAATTGATTTTTCCGTGTCTGTAGAGTCTTTTTGGTTAAAGCCTCATCTTTACCGGATGATTTGGTTGACTTGAACTGCGTTATTGGGTCAACTTTACCGCCCACAATCGAAGGACCCAGACTAGAGACCTCCTCCGAATTACTTGAAGACGGCGAGCCCTTTTTCTTCTTAGTCACTTCTTAGTCACTTTCACAGCGCTATGTTCTTCGGGAGACCTGACTCTTTTAGCGGCCTCCATGTTTGTATTGGAGGTAGAATTGTCAGGTTCATCCCGTAATAGGTTCTGTCGGTTCAACTTATTCAGTTTCCTTCTTTGTGCCCCTGACAGTCTCTTTGAGTTAGCAACAATAGTGGTATTGTTTTCATTTGATGAGTCAGAGTCCCCACTGGCTTTTAAAGGCTGGGGTTGCTTAAAGCCCCGGCTGGGTTCTGCTTCATCTGTCTTATCATTTGTTTTGCCTGCGGCTGGATGTGCTCTTGTTTCATTTTCGACTACGGGATCCAAGGCACCAAAGCTCGTAGAAGTTGCTTGCTCACGATTGTTCGATAACGACGACACATGACTCGTGAGTGAATCAACGCTTGTCGCCGGCACTGGGTTTTCCCTCCCCTGCGCCGTAATCTCCTTCGTCTTTTTTGGTTTAATCATAAATTGGTTGGGGGAGACACCCCCATAGCCAGTATTAGCCCGTAATAGGTACGTCGGTATAGGCCTTCCAGACTGAGCTCAGAAATTTCTGTCCAGAGACCGATGCATCCAATTCAACCTACGCTTTATAAACAACAAACCTCCTGGTTGTGTAGTAGGTAGATGAATAGGTATTGCGTAATAGGTTAAAAACTATCCGCTCTGCGATAACACGTCCGTTCGCTACGACAGGCGGCGACTCCAAAATTAATACTTTATATTTAATACTTTATGTTGGACCTAATCGTCCTAGTTAAAATGGCGCACATCGGTCCATGTTTTGGTATAGACCCCATAAAAAGTTCACCTCTGATGTCACTTCTTGGGGCTCTAGGGAACATATTTTTCTATTGACCTGGCTGAAGTTTAAGAATATTTATTGAAACAAATCGTTCCTAGTAAAAATGGGGTATATCGTTCCATGTTTTGATATAGCCCCCACCGATATAACTTCTTGACGCTCTAGAGAACACATTTTTCAATTAGGGTTACCACACCCGTTTTTCTGGCAGGAGGACTTTTGCGGCAGAAAGGGAGGTCATTTGTGAAATTTACAAAGAGAGTTTGGAACTTTCGGAGGACAGCTAAAAATACAGTAATTGGAACGGATGGCCATTTTACTATGATCAACAATTAAAGTCGGGCAGGGCAGAATAAGAAGAAATATTGTCAAGTTTTATAAATGTTATTTTTGTAATGATAATGATTTTTATTTTATGTATTTAGATGCTAAATCGGAGGTTCATATATATGAGGGCTATAACTAAATCTGAACAGATTTTTTTAAAATTTGGCAAGGATTTTACTAGGGTGCTACATCTTAATCTGAACCGATTTACACTAAATTCAACAATGTGGATTCTGCCAGATGCACTACTGCTATCAATTATGGCGTAGCATAGATCGTCTCGAAAATGTTGTTAACTATATTAGAATAAGACGGTGGCTTCTTACCCTTCTTTATGGCCAATTGATTTTTCCGTGTCTGTAGAGTCTTTTTGGTTAAAGCCTCATCTTTACCGGATGATTTGGTTGACTTGAACTGCGTTATTGGGTCAACTTTACCGCCCACAATCGAAGGACCCAGACTAGAGACCTCCTCCGAATTACTTGAAGACGGCGAGCCCTTTTTCTTCTTAGTCACTTCTTAGTCACTTTCACAGCGCTATGTTCTTCGGGAGACCTGACTCTTTTAGCGGCCTCCATGTTTGTATTGGAGGTAGAATTGTCAGGTTCATCCCGTAATAGGTTCTGTCGGTTCAACTTATTCAGTTTCCTTCTTTGTGCCCCTGACAGTCTCTTTGAGTTAGCAACAATAGTGGTATTGTTTTCATTTGATGAGTCAGAGTCCCCACTGGCTTTTAAAGGCTGGGGTTGCTTAAAGCCCCGGCTGGGTTCTGCTTCATCTGTCTTATCATTTGTTTTGCCTGCGGCTGGATGTGCTCTTGTTTCATTTTCGACTACGGGATCCAAGGCACCAAAGCTCGTAGAAGTTGCTTGCTCACGATTGTTCGATAACGACGACACATGACTCGTGAGTGAATCAACGCTTGTCGCCGGCACTGGGTTTTCCCTCCCCTGCGCCGTAATCTCCTTCGTCTTTTTTGGTTTAATCATAAATTGGTTGGGGGAGACACCCCCATAGCCAGTATTAGCCCGTAATAGGTACGTCGGTATAGGCCTTCCAGACTGAGCTCAGAAATTTCTGTCCAGAGACCGATGCATCCAATTCAACCTACGCTTTATAAACAACAAACCTCCTGGTTGTGTAGTAGGTAGATGAATAGGTATTGCGTAATAGGTTAAAAACTATCCGCTCTGCGATAACACGTCCGTTCGCTACGACAGGCGGCGACTCCAAAATTAATACTTTATATTTAATACTTTATGTTGGACCTAATCGTCCTAGTTAAAATGGCGCACATCGGTCCATGTTTTGGTATAGACCCCATAAAAAGTTCACCTCTGATGTCACTTCTTGGGGCTCTAGGGAACATATTTTTCTATTGACCTGGCTGAAGTTTAAGAATATTTATTGAAACAAATCGTTCCTAGTAAAAATGGGGTATATCGTTCCATGTTTTGATATAGCCCCCACCGATATAACTTCTTGACGCTCTAGAGAACACATTTTTCAATTAGGGTTACCACACCCGTTTTTCTGGCAGGAGGACTTTTGCGGCAGAAAGGGAGGTCATTTGTGAAATTTACAAAGAGAGTTTGGAACTTTCGGAGGACAGCTAAAAATACAGTAATTGGAACGGATGGCCATTTTACTATGATCAACAATTAAAGTCGGGCAGGGCAGAATAAGAAGAAATATTGTCAAGTTTTATAAATGTTATTTTTGTAATGATAATGATTTTTATTTTATGTATTTAGATGCTAAATCGGAGGTTCATATATATGAGGGCTATAACTAAATCTGAACAGATTTTTTTAAAATTTGGCAAGGATTTTACTAGGGTGCTACATCTTAATCTGAACCGATTTACACTAAATTCAACAATGTGAGTCTTTGGACCAAGAAACTCCATCCAGCTTAATTTCAAAGTGATTAGATATAAAAGACAGCTTCTGTAACGCTAAAATAACAATTCGGAAAGAATTTTTACCAATTTCTTCCCTGGTGCAAAAGAGTCCTTATTGCCAAATTTCAGCAAGATCTGAGTGAAAATGTGACCTGTACTTGACGAACCACTTTGAATGGTTAAATAGACTCGTCTAACGATACTAAGTCGATCGGTATACTTTAAAGTCTAGGTCTACATAGCTCCAGAAATTTTAGGTGTTACAACATCTGTTTCGAAACAAACATATAATAAACATATGAAGAGACGTTGAGTTCGGCCATGCCGAATCTTATAATCACCCACCGTGGATCGCATGACAATTCTTTTCGGTTTAAATAAACTCAGCCCAATTCGTTAAAATTTGTGGTTTTTGTAGCGTTAAGAAGTCAGTTCTGGATGGACCGTTGTATGTGGGTTATATAAAAACCTAGAACTATGACGGCCGTGGTTCGTGTGCAAGATTCTGGGTATAAATAACCCCTAGTTACCAATTTTCAGCCCGATCAGTAGATATTTATGGTCTGTATGGCCTTATGAAGTTATATCATGGAGATTTTATATATAGGGGCAACATCAAAAAATGGACCGATATTGCCCATTATCAATCCTAAGTTACATGCAGCTATAAGAAGTATCTGTACCATATGTCAGTTATCTAGCTTAGTTATTGTAGCATGATTACAACACACACGGACGGGCATGGTTAAATCGCCTTAGAAAAATAAGACAATTAAGAATATATTCAATTTATGGGGTATCAGATCAATATTTATAGGTGTTACAAACGAAGTGACAAAATGAATATACCCCCAAAGGGTTAAACTCGCTGACTTTGTACAAAATGTAGTATACTTTATATTGGACCTAATCGTCCTAGTTAAAATGGCGCACATCGGTCCATGTTTTGGTATAGACCCCATAAAAAGTTCTCCTCTGATGTCACTTCTTGGGGCTCTAGGGAACATATTTTTCTATTGACCTGGCTGAAGTTTAAGAATATTTATTGAAACAAATCGTTCCTAGTAAAAATGGGGTATATCGTTCCATGTTTTGATATAGCCCCCACCGATATAACTTCTTGACGCTCTAGAGAACACATTTTTCAATTAGGGTTACCACACCCGTTTTTCTGACAGGAGGACTTTTGCGCCAGAAAGGGAGGTCATTTGTGAAATTTACAAAGAGAGTTTGGAACTTTCGGCGGACATCTAAAAATACAGTAATTGGAACGGATGGCCATTTTACTATGATCAACAATTAAAGTCGGGCAGGGCAGAATAAGAAGAAATATTGTCAAGTTTTATAAATGTTATTTTTGTAATGATAATGATTTTTACATTTTGTATTTTATGTATTTAGATGCTAAATCGGAGGTTCATATATATGAGGGCTATAACTAAATCTGAACAGATTTTTTTAAAATTTGGCAAGGATTTTACTAGGGTGCTACATCTTAATCTGAACCGATTTACACTAAATTCAACAATGTGGGTCTTTGGACCAAGAAACTCCATCCAGCTTAATTTCAAAGTGATTAGATATAAAAGACAGCTTCTGTAACGCTAAAATAACAATTCGGAAAGATTTTTTACCAATTTCTTCCCTGGTGCAAAAGAGTCCTTATTGCCAAATTTCAGCAAGATCTGAGTGAAAATGTGACCTGTACTTGACGAACCACTTTGAATGGTTAAATAGACTCGTCTAACGATACTAAGTCGATCGGTATACTTTAAAGTCTAGGTCTACATAGCTCCAGAAATTTTAGGTGTTACAACATCTGTTTCGAAACAAACATATAATAAACATATGAAAAGACGTTGAGTTCGGCCATGCCGAATCTTATAATCACCCACCGTGGATCGCATGACAATTCTTTTCGGTTTAAATAAACTCAGCCCAATTCGTTAAAATTTGTGGTTTTTGTAGCGTTAAGAAGTCAGTTCTGGATGGACCGTTGTATGTGGGTTATATAAAAACCTAGAACTATGACGGCCGTGGTTCGTGTGCAAGATTCTGGGTATAAATAACCCCTAGTTACCAATTTTCAGCCCGATCAGTAGATATTTATGGTCTGTATGGCCTTATGAAGTTATATCATGGAGATTTTATATATAGGGGCAACATCAAAAAATTGACCGATATTGCCCATTATCAATCCTAAGTTACATGCAGCTATAAGAAGTATCTGTACCATATGTCAGTTATCTAGCTTAGTTATTGTAGCATGATTACAACACACACGGACGGGCATGGTTAAATCGCCTTAGAAAAATAAGACAATTAAGAATATATTCAATTTATGGGGTATCAGATCAATATTTATAGGTGTTACAAACGAAGTGACAAAATGAATATACCCCCAAAGGGTTAAACTCGCTGACTTTGTACAAAATGTAGTATAATTCATGTGGAGGTTTACTGTTCATGAAAAAGTTAAATTTGTAACAAAAGGAGTACAAATCCAACATATTTGAAAAAGGAGGGAGGACACTGGTTTAAAAGGAGGACATGTCCTCCAAAAGGAGGACGTATGGTAACCCTGTTTTCAATTGATCTTGCTGAAATTTAAGAACTTATACTTGATATTAGACCTTTCCGTCCCTAGTAAAAATGGGGTATATCGGTCCATATTTTGGTATGGTCTCTATTTAAAAGTCGCCCCCTTTGTCAATTCGTGGGGCTCTAGGGAACGTATTTATCTATTGATCTAGCTGAAATTTTAAAATGATAATTTATATTGGACCTAATCATCCCTAGTAAAATTTGGTACATCGGTGCATGTTTTGGTATTGCCCCATTTTTTAATTGATCTGGCTGAAATTTAAGAATATATACTTTATATTGCACTTAATCGTTCCTGGTGACAATGCGAAACATCGGTCTATGTTGTAATATATCCCCCCATATAAAGGTCAGTTCCGATTAGACGTCTTGGCATTCTAGTGGATCATATCATAGCAAAAATACACTTCATGTTGGAAGATTAACTTGTGCGTAACGGCGTTGACGAGATTAACGAGCAACACGTTTAATGGAAGCTACTCGCGTTTTTTCCGACCAGTAGATGACTGGGTATTTTATTGGGACTTTCTATTAGAATGTATACAGCACCACAATACTGAAATGAAGCTTTTTTGACCCTGCGTCTAATAAACGCATTTTTTAACCAATCAGGTGTAAATTTTAGTATTTGTACTTCATATAGCATTAAATGGTCTCTAGTAAAAATGGAGTACATCGGAATTTAGAAATGTGCTCTACTTAACCTGAACAATTAATAGTAATAATGGTTCTCCTTGGTTTCTTGGCAAACAATGGTGGAGGTTATTATACAGTCGGCCTCGTCCTACTTTAGTCTTTCCTTACTGGTTTTTGTAAGAATTTCTGGCAGTACCGAAATTGTTGCAAAAACATTGGCCTGTACCGAATTTCAAATGTTTAAGTGTACTATTACGAGCACTAAGGTTATGAGATGTTAATTTTTGATTCAAAATGACTCTTTTCTAAAGAATGGTCGACTTTATTACGGCCTTGGATATGAAGTCAGATTTGGATATGAAGAAATGAATAAATTTCAGTTGTGACAATTCGGAAGTTCGTAGGAGAGAGTCGCAGGGAGAATTCCTCTCCGAATTGCCGCAACTAAAGTTACTTCGTGTAAATCGGGACTAATTGGGTTTTTCTCTTTGGGTAAAAATACGATAATTCGCGAAAGGAAGCAGATAATATTTAACGGTTAAGTAGAGGGGATGATTCTGAACAAAACTCATTAGCAGTTTTTGGCATCGATCTCCAAGCGAGACTTATGTTCACCAATTTTCGCTACCTATGTGACTAGGTTGGGTTGACATTACAACATAGTATTTTCTCTGTATCATTAGAAGACACGTTTTTGAGATTACTTTGACGATTATAAAATCATTTATGACAGTACCACGAAAAAAGCGTTGTGAAAGCACAACGCTTACACAACACTTACTTAAATGTCTTTAAAGCGCTGTTTCGTGATGGATTTACAATGCTTTGAGAACAAATAATTTGAGAAAAAATCGTGGTGAACGGACGTTTTTAGCACAGAGCGGATAGTTAAAATCTATTACGCAGTACCTATTGCGCAATCGCAAGAAAAATTCTGTACAAAGTCTGGAAGGCCTACATCGTAGTACCTATTACGGGCTAATACAGACAAAAAAAATTGGTGACGGGGATGCCTTTGCGTTCCGATGGAGCGGGGTTCCCCAATCGTCCTACTGTCCGTCCGTTGGTCTTGGCCAAAGCCGACCACACCAAACATGGTGAAAAATCCCCCCCAGTAGTCACAACAGGTAGTACGGTGAGGGGAAAACGTCATGTCCGACCGTCAAAACGAAATCACAATTAGCACCGGATAGCGCTCAGCTTTTGACGAAGTTGGAGGCTGTTGAGGTTTCGGTTCTTACCGAAAAACAAAAAGAGTCACTTACCTGGGCTAAAGGCGTCATAGATGCTTCTAAGGCCAATCACCCGACTGAAAGAGCCACAAATTCAGCTGTGTTAACGGCTAATAAAGTCAAAAGAATCAGATCACCTGATGAACCCCTGCCTTCGAAAAAGGCAAGAGGCCCTAATGTCACCATCAACAGGACACTCACCAAGCCCTTCTATGAATTGGCGAAGGAGAGCCTAGTGATGGCCGTTATAGACAGAAGTAGTGAGGATGGATCCATCCTCAAGGACAAGTGGAGCCATGTGCAATCAGCCATTATGGCTCATTACCTCGATATCCGTAGAGAAATGCCGGGCACACCACCAATCCGCAACGATGCAGGATGGCATCAGGGGAGAGTAAAGCTCTTATATTTCGGTGATGCCAGATCAGTAGATCTGTATAAGGCTGCTCTGAGTCGAGCGGGTGAGGTGTGGCCGGGTGCCCAGTTGGATGTTGTCGAAAAAACAACATCCCTAGTCACCCTAGAGCCATCACTTGGGTTACAGAAGAGCCCTCCAACCCGGCTGACATATTAGAAATAATAAAAGATTCCAATCCTGGTCTGCCCGCCCATAATTGGAGAATCAACAAGGTGGGTGAGGCGGATGATAAAAAGCGGCAGGTCAATTTGATCCTTAACGCTGAATCCACCTCCCATATACAACGTGCAAGTGCAACCCTACAGTAAGGCTTCGAGACTATAGTCTTGAAGGTATACAAGCAGGATATAGTTCCCACTGCGGAAGGTGATTCGTCCACCGTGGTTGATACACAGCTTTCTGGAAGTTCGGAGGTATCCAACTCTAACAGAAGATCTGCAACGTCCTACTCTGAGGACGAAAGCTCTACTTCTGATACGGAGGGGCTGAGGGAAGTCTCCGGACTCTTTGACGCATCTGGCGGGGACACGCTTCTCGATGATACGGACGAAGAGTTCGGTAACACCCTTGTCGGGGTGGATGTTAATATGTCAATTACCAATGATGGTAAAAATTTTACAGGTTAACCTCCATCATTCTAAATCAGCCTCAGCGGCTCTATTGCTGCGCCTGTCCACAGGTGCAGTAGACATCGTCCTGATACAGGAGCCCAACGCAGTGGGAGGATGGGTGTGCGGTATCAGGACAACCAACTTTAAACTGCTTGTGGCCAACTGTGAAGGCACTCCAAGAACCTGCATTTTGGCCAGGAAAGATCTAAGTATCTTTCTCCTGGCTAATTTAAGTGGTAAAGACCAAACATCTGATAGTCTGGAGATCGGTAATTGCATATATTGGGTGGTCTCCGGTTACTTGCCTTATGAAGCTGTAGTACCGACTGCTCTGTTCAGGGAAGTATTAGAAGAAGCAACGTCTGACGAGGTCGTTTGTCATTATTGGGTGGAATGTACTGGACGACCACTCATTCTCAGATCACCATTATATTGAGTTCAAACTCGCTGAAAAAGCGCCTGAACCTGCCGTCCACTGAAATGTGAGAAAAACGAAGTCGCACCTGTATGAAAAAAAATTCAAGAAAGTCCTCAACTCCAAACTTCTGTACGAACCGAATGACAAAGCCGGTCTGGATAATCTGGTCGAGCATTTCACCACATTATTCACTCCCTTGAAGAAGCCTGTCCAAAAACAAGGTACAAGGGTAAAACTAAACCCCAATGGTGGACTTCTGAGCTAACGGCTATGAAAAAGACCTGCAACAAGCTATTCAACAAGGCTAAATCTACTGGGGTCGCTAATGTTTGGGATGCCTATAAAGAGCAACTCAAGATCTATAAGAAGGAGCTTAGAAAGACGCTCTTGGTATACCTTCTGTGGCGAAGTGGAAAAGGTCTCCGACGCCGCAAGGCTGAGGAAAATACTATCAGCTTCACCCTGTACAGCGGGTTACTTGCAGGATGAGGCAAATAATTGGACCAAAAACATCGAGCAGTCGCTCAATGTACTGCTCGACTGCATTTTCCGGTGAACTCTCTAAGAGAACCAGAGGCTCAGCAGGACCAACAAGAGTGCGAGTGGACTGCGAGCGTCGCTAGCTTGTTGACTGAGAGATCCAGAATAAGCTGGGCTATTAATAGCTTTGAGCCCTTCAAGTCACCTGGACCAGACGGCATCACTCCAGCAGAAATGCAGAAAATGTTGAAGTACATTATCCCCTGGCTGGAGAAAATTTATGTAGGCTGTATCAGGCTTTCATACATCCCGAATCGATGGAGGGATACCAAAGTGGTATTCATACCTAAAGCGTGGAAGATATCACACACTAGGCCAAAAGACTTCAGACCAATTAGCTTATCCTCCTTCCTATTGAAAGGTCAAGAATGACTTTTAAATTATTTCATTAGGGAAAACCTGGATACAAAACTCCTGTCGGTGAACCAACATGCTTACAATAAGGGGAAGTCTACAGAATCCAGGGCTGTGGAGTCGGAGTCTTGGAGTCGGAGTCTGGGAAATTTGCCCGGAGTCGGAGTCGAAAAATTATGGTCGACTCCGAGATAGATTGTGCAAAATGTACCATTTATGTGATAGAACTTTTGCACTCAAAAATGTTTGGGAAAACAATTTCGGATAAAATATTCGATGCTTTTTTAACCTTTTTTGTATACCACAAATATCTATAAAGTTAACCAAACTATCGAGTTCTTTATGTAAAACAGTTTTAGGAAAGCTCTGATTATATTTAGCTAACAAAATAAGTATTTTTGCAAGAATATACGATATTATTAAGCAAGTACAAAACAATTAAGGAAAGGTCGGGCGAAGCCAACTATGTGATACCGTACAACACCTTGTTAGAGCAAAAGAAGCTCAGATATTGTTCATATAAATATGAGATAATTACCATATAAATCTGAATCTAAACAGAATTTTCTATAGAAACATTTATATATGGGGGCAATTTCGAACTAAACCGATTTTGACCAATTCCAATAGGTTTAATCCCTGGTGTGAAAGAGACTTTATTGCCAAATTTTAGCAGGATCGTAGTGAAATTTCGACCTGTACTTAACGAACAACTTAAGACGGACAGCTAGTGAGTAGAACGGTCTAGCTGCAGTATTTTTTTCAAATCTGCCAAAAAAATAATTAAAACCCCCTGTAGGGTATTATAACTAACGAATGAACTGGTTGCTTGAAGCGAAAATAATTTAAAAAAATTGCGGAGGCAGTTATTGATGAAAATTTTATCATGATTTCATGTTGAAAGAATTGTAATATTAGTTGCAGCTTACAAATAAAGCATCAATAAATAAATAATACAATTTTATTTAATTACTGGTATTGAATACCAATTTTATCTGTTTTTTAACAAATTTATTTTGAAATACATGAACTCACGTCTAAGTAGAAATATAATTTCAGAAATTTATGTTCTGCATTTAACGAAATTCACCATGGTGGCCTTTCTTGACATAGAAGGGGCTTTTAACAACATTCACTCAGATGCAGTAATTGCGGCACTGTCACATCTAAAAGTTAACTCTAGTTTGATTAGACTAATTCAAAGTCTGCTCAACAGAAGACGCATAACAGCATGTCTTGGGTCCACAACTCTAACAAGGTTTGTAAACAGAGGGACCCCACAAGGGGGAGTACTGTCTCCACTAATTTGGAACCTAGCGGTGAATGAAATCCTGCTAGATCTAGAACGTTGTGGCTGCAAGGTCGAGGTCGTTGCAATCGCAGTGAGTGGCAAATTCGAAAACGTCCTCCGAGACATTCTACAGGTGGCTCTGAACAAATTGGCTAGATGGGCCAGAAGCAGCGGTTTGGGCGTAAACCCAAACAAGACAGAATTGGTTCTCTTTACTAGGATGAATAAAGTCCCACATGTGGACCCTCCACCTCGGATAAATGGAACAGATCTAGTTTTTTCAGAAAGTGAAAATTTTTTAGGAATAATTCTAGATAGAAAACTGTTATTTAGACTTAACGTATTGGAACGTGTAAGGAAGGCCAACGTCGCCTTATATTCCTGCAAAAAGGCTGTAGGGTCGCGGTGGGGCCTCTCTCCTAAAATCGTCCACTGGATATATATAGCAGTAGTTCGTCCTATACTGCTATACGGCATTGTGGTATGGTGGACGACAACTGACAAACTAACCATCGCCAACCTGCTAACAAAGGTTCAGCGACCGAGTCTCTACAAGCCCTACTCCATACACTGCCGATTAATATTGTGGCGAGAGAAGTTGCAACCAAAGCGGCAATAAGATTAAACTGCCTATCAATGTGGAGGTACAAAAACTACGGTCACATGAGGATGTCAAAGTGTAGTGCTATGGTAACCGACCGAGTGGACTATATATTAACGGTGTACACCTTCGAGAGAAATTACATCACTATGATTCCCACCAGAGATGAATGGGTTGGAAGAATATCAGGTAATAGAAACCATCTCCACTTTTACACGGATGGTTCGAAGCTTGATGAAAAGGTTGGCTTCTGAGTACACTCTGCAGAGCTTAGATTGGATATAGCTCACAGACTACCAGATACCTGCAGTGTCTATCAAGCCGAAATAATGGCAATATGGGAAGTAGTCAAGTGGCTGAGTCGCAGCATAGTAACCAACACTGGCGTTGTAATTTACTCGGACTGCCAGGCTGCCATCAATTCTCTGGAGGCAACATCCCTAAATTCACAAACAGCCCTCGACTGCCGCAGATCTCTTAACGAGATGGCTGGGCAGTTTAATTTATACCTCATATGGGTGCCTGGGCATAGGGATATCCAGGGGAACTGCAAAGCCGATGAACATGCTAGGAAAGGGACGACATTACAAATTCTCCAAGAATTTTCATATATTGGTGCCCCACTATTCACGTGCAAGCTCTGGCTTAGGCAAGAGGCAATCAGGCAGTCCAACGAAAGATGGACAGAAATCGGCAGATGCAGAGTAGCTAGACTAATCTGGCCAAGGTATCTGACCTGAGAAGGCAAAGATTGTCTACGTTAGTATCAGTTCTGACGGGACACTGATTGATCGGCGAACACGCCAAAAGATTGGGTATTGACTCTAATGACTTCTGCAGAAGCTGTGGAGATGAGGAAGAAGTGGAGAGCATTGAGCACTTGCTATGCGACTGCCCCGCTCTGAGTAAACGACGACTGGACATACTGGGGTCGGCTTTTCTAGGCAGCCTAAAAGATCTTTCCAGTACCGATATTCGTACTATCGACAAATTTGTATATCAAACAGGTTGGTTTCGATGAGGGGCATTTCAGCCCGTGGTAACACTAGGGACCTAAACTGGTCTATGTATAAAAAATAAATTAAAAGATTTTCTATGAAATTAATGTGGAACATCTTTTTCTGCAAAAAATTAGGTTTAATTCCGAAATAAACGAAAACGATTTTTTAAATAAACGTGAAGTAAATCCGCACACAAGTATTTCGTCAAAAAGTACGATTTTGTTATTATTATTATTTTAGAATTTCCTATAAGGAACTATTCTTTTTGTTAAAGTGGAAATGGTCTTTTCTTTAGAAGACTGCAGGATTCGTTTTTACAGAACAAGCTGGCATGTTGCAGGAAAAATATTACATTATGAATTCATTTAAATGAATACCTTAAAAATAATGTATTTCATTTGATTCATTAATTTCAAATAAATAGGAAAAATTAATTGGGAAAAATTAATTACCTTCAAATCATCTGAAAAGCGTCATGAATTTTGTTTTTACAGCGTTTCAACAGCGTTGTAAAATACCGCCGTCACCCCGTATTTCGGTGTTATAATTTTGACGCTTTTACAACGCTTGATACCACAGTGTGATAACGGTGCGCAGTGCTTTCAAAACGCTTTGATGATGGTATTTTTCTGGCTGGGGGACTTCAATGAAGAGAATTTTGATTTAATTAAGCCTGCCCAATACTTGATTTAAGCCTGATCATGTCTTAATTAAAGCCTGATCATACTTGATTTATTGTGCTTTCGTTCGTTTTATACCTATATACCATTTATATTAATTATACCATTTTTGCCTCTGTATTGCAATGAATGCAATTTTTTTAAATGGTATATATAACGATGTCCAGTCCGAGCCACTTCATCCCATAAGAAAGAGAGGAAGACCAAGAAAATCCTAACTTGTTGTCGTGCCATCGGGGCGATGTTGCACTCCAAAGGGGGAGTTTGTAGCATATGGACTTGCACCACTACTATTATATTATTAGTTGACTATTCTTAGCATGTTGATTATTTTATTTACTTCAATTGCTTGATTAATTTTTATGTTTACTATGAGCCACCCTAATACTTTGTATGTTCGTTTCACATTCATTTTTGCTTATTAATATAATCAGAGAACATGAGAGTACAGTAGAGTTTATTTTTGAAGCTTTTCTCTTATCATTACTCAATGAGTACATTATTGTAAAAGCCGTTACCCATCAACGAGTGTTAACACTCACGCCCTCGGCGACATTGTTTCTGTTTGAGTCGTTTTGTTTTATTCTGTTTCGTTATGAACACTCATCGGCTTGTGACGGTTGAGATTGCTTGGTTATGCTTTGGTTAATGATGAGACGGTGGAGTGTAACCACGTTGATGGGAAACAGCTATCACTCATTGAGAGTTCGTTTGATTGTTTGATGCTCAACCAATAGAGCTTTCTGTTTATAAAATACGTGCGCTTGATTAAAATGTTGTTCAGTTGGCAGATCACTTGGTCGGAGTAGGAAGCATTTTGCATTAGATACGGACTGGTTGTCAGTGCAGTGCTCCCATACTTATATTCAAAGAAGTTCTCATAGGGATTGCTAGATACGTTCATAGTGTCGGTGGTGTCCTAGAGAAATATTTGAATGTACCAAGTGCCCTGGCATTTTACATGTTAAGGAGACCTTTGTTAAGTTTAAGTCAAACCTGTCAATAAAGGACCCAGGGAAAGAGAAATTTTGTGTTTTATTACTTCGAAAGGCAACTAGGCGGTTTGTCACTTAAAGCGCAGAATCCCCTCCCCTTACATTTGGCGCCCAACTTTTGTACAACCAGAACGTCGGTGAAGGCTCCAATTGTGCAGGAAGTTCCATACTTTTGGTGCCGTTTTTTTTGAGAAGTTTCAACTTCAGCATTTGAGAAAGACTTCAATTGTGGAAGAAGTCCCACTACGTTGTTATAAACTACGATTTTGGAATAACAACTACGGTTTACAAAACTCCAGCGGTAGTTTGGAAAATTACGGCGGTTGAAAAATCTCATCTGTGGAGGAACCACTTCGTTGTTAGGAACTACAACTTAGAAACGTCGGTACAGTGTGCGCTCAATTTGAGAGAAGGTTGGTAGAGGCTACAACTAGGAAGAAACCACAGCGATAGGTTTCTGGAGGAAACCACAGGTATAGACAACCTTAAATTTGTATGGACGAAACCTTACAGAGAAGTAGTCCAAGATTAAGAAGTATGGCTACAACAACGCTTACGGCGGAAACGCTCGAGAAGATCATGCGGACTGTGGCAGAGGCAAACGTTAAAGTGAGTTCGTTTACAAGCTGCAGCGCGCGTTACAGCGGTGAAAATGATCCAACGAAGGTGGACGAGTTTATATCGGCCATAAGCACTTTTAAGGCGGGTTAAGATGTGAGTGATCAGAATGCAATCAATGGGATGCCGATGCTTCTACTGGGTGATGCTTCGGAATGGTGGGCTGGAGTAAAAGGTAAGGCTAAAAAATTCGATGATGTCGTGAAGATGCTACGGGACTCGTTCTGTCCTCAGAAACCAGCATGGCGCATATATGCTGAGATCATGGAGGGTAAGCACAAGAGAGAGGTGAAGCTACCGACGCTTTTATTAGAAAGAAAAGAGCTTTATTTGCAAAACTTCCAAAACTCCCTAGTGAAGGTGATCAAATCGATATTATTTTTGGTATGTTGAACATTGAAATCAGAGATAGAGTGTTCCGGCACAAAGTTTCAAGCTTTGATGAGTTATTGAAGGACGCCCGAGAGGCAGAAAGTGTCATTGCAGAACGGAAAAATGATGACGGAGTCAAGCCTAAACCATCTGGATCTGTTAGATGTGCGTTTTGCCATAGAAAAGGTCACAAAATAGAAAATTGTTTCAAAAAGAAAAATATTGAAGAGGAAGGACGACAAAATGCGATTTTGACCGCCAGAGCGAATACTTCAAAGCCAAAGTTAGCATGTTACGGCTGTAACGCTCCGGGTGTTGTGCGTGCAAATTGCCCAAATTGCAAACCCAAAAAGGCTGACACAGATAATCAGGGTGTTGCGTACTTCAATAGTATTTCGACTCATTTAGTGCAGAGTGAAATTCCGTTAATAAATATGAAAATGTTTGTTTGTCTTGGACAAGTTTTTGTAGACACGGGTGCTAGAATTAGTGTGGCTAGCGCTAACCTCAAGGGAATAATGGATTACCACGGATGCACATACAACCCAATCCGTATGGACATAGCTCTTGGCGATGGAAGCAGATCAGTCCAAGATTGTTTGTCTACCACTTGTAAAATGGAAATAGGAAGAAAGACTGTTGATACACAATTCGTCATTTTGCCTCACGCTCGAGGTAATCGCACTTTGCTTGGCACAGACTTTTTGAAACAGGCAGGGATAGTGCTGAATATGGGTCAGAAATATTGGTATTTCGAGGAAGAGCCAGAAGTGCACTTCCTTTTCGCTGAACCATTGCCCCTGCATCTAAACATAGTTGAAGACGGCGAATAAAACAGTAGATCCCAATGCTATCTATGCATCGAGAATGCAAGCACAGAAACGAAAATTGGTGGAACAGTCTCCAGATCGGTCTAGGCAAAGCAGCGCTAGACATAATATTTCCGACTTTGAATATTTTGGTCCAGATATAAGAGGAAATGACTATTCTCCGCATTCGATCCACGCAATTTTCAAGGATTCTCTCCCCTTGCATGAGAAAGACCAAGCAATAGTCAAAAAGCCACAGAGAGCAGTAAACAAGCCACCAACACAACGTTTTCCCAAAAAGACTACTACGATACTATATTTACTCCATTGTATATGGTAGATTTCAAATTACTGAAGGAATCTGATGCCAAAGAGATTTCAGATAGTGAAAAGTTTCAATTGGATAATTTACTGGTAAAACATATAAAAATTTTTGGTCAAATTGTGGAGCCTACACCTTATATAGAACACCACATTAATACTGGCGATCACATTCCAATCTCATCGGCAGCCTACAGACTATCATTTATGAAAGCTAAGGAATTAAGAGCGGAAATTTTAAAAATGATAGAATTGGGAATTGTAGAGGAATGTGAATCTGCTTGGGCATCTCCGGTAGTGATGGTTCCAAAAAGAGATGGGGGTATAAGAGTATGTGTTGACTACCGCAAACTCAACGCTGTTACCGAACCAGACAGATATCCTCTACCCAGGATCGATGACTTACTTCAGGCTGCGAAGAGCACAAACTATATGACCACTCTCGATTTACAAAGTGGCTATCATCAAATTGCTGTGGCAGGGGTAGATCGTGATAAAACTTGTTTTATTACGCCTTTTGGCCTTTATCGTTTCACAAGGATGCCTTTTGGTTTACGGAACGCTCCGGCAACCTTTCAACGGCTCATTGACCGCATCAAAACGTCCGTCCCAGACGTATTAGTATTAGCATATCATTTCATGATCATCTACAGAACCTGGACACGATTTTCTCGAAATTAGAAATCTTTAAGTTGCGTGTTAATAACGCAAAATGTCGTTTTTGTTGTTCGGAGGTCAAATACTTAGGTCACATATTGACTCCGAAAGGTATTTCTGTTGATCCAAATAAAACGTTAGCCATTTCTGCTAAGAAGGAACCCAGAAACGTCAAAGAACTCATCTCATTTATTCAAACCTGCTCATGGTACCGGAAATTTATTAATGACTATGCCCAGATCGCCAAACCTCTAACAGATCTTACGAAGAAGAACATGCCTTGGAAGTGGGACAATCTACAAAGAATGGCCTTCGAAGAATTAAAAAAGAGATTGACTTCGTCTCCCATTCTAAAACTGGCACTAGATGGTTTGCCTTTTATCATTAGGACTGATGCAAGTTCTTTCGCAATGGGAACTGTTTTGATCCAGGGGGAGGGTGCCGAAGAACACCCCATTGAATATATTACTCGGCTCTTCACAAGTGCGGAAAGAAATTATTCTACGACGGAGAGGGAAGCACTCGCTATTGTGTGGGCTCTCTCCAAGTTCAGAGGATATATCGAGGGAGCGGAGATAATATTGATGACAGATCACCAGCCTCTGCGATGGCTGCTTACCATGAAGTGTCCAGTTGGTCGTTTAGCAAGGTGGGCGTTACATATCCAACAGTACAATTTTCGTATTGAATACATCACTGGAAAATCGAACTCTGTAGCTGATATGCTATCAAGACCAACAGAAACCAGCAATGAGTGTTCTGATGTCCAACTTCTCTCGTTTCAAATTGATTTTCCGCACAAAAGTTCAACAGAAGTTCGTGAAGAACAAATGAAAGACGTCTATCTAAAGCAGATTATTGAGTCCATCGAAGCAAAGGATGAGAATGAGTCCCGCTGGATTAATCGCGGATATATTCTTAATGAAAGCGTCTTATATTGCTATAATGATGACCATACTGATGAAGCTCAACTTGTAGTGCCAGAGCATGAACGCGCCGAGATTTTGAAGATATATCACGATGCTAGTACTGCCGGACATTATGGTGTCGAAAGAACCATTTCAAGAATTGCTAGTCGATACTTTTGGCCTAAAATGAGAACTCAAATAGCAAAACACGTTAAATCCTGCATTGAGTGTCAGCGATATAAAGCATCAAATATGAAACTTACTGGCCTTTTACAGACTGTAAGTCATAAGCAGCGTTTTGAGGTATTGTCAGTTGATTTATTTGGACCCTTGCCTCCAATAAATGAAGGATTCCAGTGGATACTAATTGCGGAAGATGTAGCCACGCGATGGGTGGAGATTTTTCCACTTCGTGAAGCCACAGCTGAAATATGTGCAAAAATCTTAATAGAAGAAGTTTTCTTAAGATATGGAGTCCCAAGACGTCTTAAAACGGATAATGGTGTGCAGTTCACTTCGTCTGTAATGCAGCAAGTGGCCTATTGCCTTAATATTCAGCAGCAATTTACTCCAGTTTATCACCCACAAGCTAACCCGGTAGAAAGCAAGAATCGTGACATGAAAGCCCAACTATCCATTCTTGTGCAATCACATCATTCCTCATGGAGTTCTCATCTGAGTGCTGTAAGATTTGCCATGAATACAGCCAAATGTTCAACTACTGGTTTCACATCTGCCTATCTCACATTCGGCCGAGAGTTACGAACGGTAGACGATGTCCACCATGATCTTCGTACAATAATCGAAAACGAGACATTTATACCCCAAATCACGCCATATCTTCGGGCAATGACTAATATTTTTAAAGACGCCAAAGAAGCTGAATATCGCCAACAAGATTCCAATAAGAAAGCGTACGATTTGAGCCACAGACCACAGTTAAATCTTGATGTTGGAACATGGGTATTGGTAAATACACACGTTCTATCCAACGCTTCAAAGGGCTTAACTTCCAAGTTTGTACCAAAGAGAGATGGACCTTATGTTATTACTAAAAAGGTTGGTTCCACATCGTATGAAGTCGCATCATCATCAAACCCTGCTATGCCGTTGGGAACTTATCACTCGTCAGCTTTGACTATTTACCGCGGAAGTAATAACGATGTCCAGTCCGAGCCACTTCATCCCATAAGAAAGAGAGGAAGACCAAGAAAATCCTAACTTGTTGTCGTGCCATCGGGGCGATGTTGCACTCCAAAGGGGGAGTTTGTAGCATATGGACTTGCACCACTACTATTATATTATTAGTTGACTATTCTTAGCATGTTGATTATTTTATTTACTTCAATTGCTTGATTAATTTTTATGTTTACTATGAGCCACCCTAATACATTGTATGTTCGTTTCACATTCATTTTTGCTTATTAATATAATCAGAGAACATGAGAGTACAGTAGAGTTTATTTTTGAAGCTTTTCTCTTATCATTACTCAATGAGTACATTATTGTAAAAGCCGTTACCCATCAACGACTGTTGACACTCACGCCCTCGGCGACATTGTTTCTGTTTGAGTCGTTTTGTTTTATTCTGTTTCGTTATGAACACTCATCGGCTTGTGACGGTTGAGATTGCTTGGTTATGCTTTGATAATGATGAGACGGTGGAGTGTAACCACGTTGATGGGAAACAGCTTTCACTCATTGAGAGTTCGTTTGATTGTTTGATGCTCAACCAATAGAGCTTTCTGTTTATAAAAGGCGTGCGCTTGATTAAAATGTTGTTCAGTTGGCAGATCACTTGGTCGGAGTAGGAAGCATTTTGCATTAGATACGGACTGGTTGTCAGTGCAGTGCTCCCATACTTATATTCAAAGAAGTTCTCATAGGGATTGCTAGATACGTTCATAGTGTCGGTGGTGTCCTAGAGAAATATTTGAATGTACCAAGTGCCCTGGCATTTTACATGTTAAGGAGACCTTTGTTAAGTTTAAGTCAAACCTGTCAATAAAGGACCCAGGGAAAGAGGAATTTTGTGTTTTATTACTTCGAAAGGCAACTAGGCGGTTTGTCACTTAAAGCGCAGAATCCCCTCCCCTTACAAACTTCAAAAAACTTTTATAAAAAAAAATCTCGTCAAGTGATGTATTTACAAACACAGCCAAAATCAACCACTTAAATGAGAGTGGTTGAGAGGGTAATTTTATTGTGCTCTATAATTGTTCTGCCTCTTAGAGATTAAAGGAATATTTTTCTTCTTACTTTTTTATTATATACCTTTTGTTAGCCTTTCAGCGCTTGATTTTTTCAATTTAAGGCGATTTATTCTTGTTTTATGAACAACTTAGTACGAACGTACTTAAATTTTTAAGTACGATTTCGGCTAAAACTAAGATTTTTTACTTGAATTCAGTATGGCATTTTTATACCCTACACCACACTGTGGTACAGGGTATTATAACTTTGTGCATTTGTTTGTAACACCCAAAAGGAGAAGAAATAGACCCATCGTTTATTATACCGATCGACTTAGAATCACTTTCTGAGTCGATTTAGCTATGTCCGTCTGTCTGTCCGTCTGTCTCTCTGTCTGTCCGTCTGTGCATGTATTCTTGTAATCAAAGTACAGGTCGCAATTATGGTGCGATCTCGACGAAACTTTACACATATCTTTTTTTTTTGCCCAAGGACGATCCCTATTGAGTTTGGTTAAAATCGGTTCAGATTTAGATATAGCCCCCATATATACATTACCCCCGATTTGACATATAAGCGCTGTAAAAATGTTATTTTATATCCGATCAGTGCGAAATTCGGCAAAGAGAGGTTTCTTATTATATGAATGAACACTGTTAAATTTGGAAGAAATCGGTTCAGATTTAGATATAGCCCTCATATATACGTTACCCCCGATTTGACATGTAGGCGCTGTAGAGACTTTATATGCGATCAGTACGAAATTCGACAGAAGGAGGTCTTTTTACATGAATGAGTAATCAGGGAAGATCGGTTCAGATTTATATTGATTGTTCCTCCTGATTTGGTATCAAACCGCTATAGAAGTTGTATTTTACTTCCGATCATTAAAATTTTCCAGAAAGATGTTTCTCAATTTAGGAACGAATATTGCTTAATTTAGCGATTATCGTTTCAGAATTAGATAATATGTTTCTACCCATTTACCAATTATTCCAAATTATTATGGCAATGACCCTTATCGCATTGTTAGGGAGGTGTAGGGTATTATAAAGTCGGCCCCGCCCGACTTTCTGCCTTTCCTTACTGGTTCTTTCTGTCTACGTGTTGACGATTAGCGACTCTTCTACTATTTGTTTGTTAAAATGCAGCACATTCGGATCGTTCAGCTTTCTCGATCAGAACTCTTCCTAACGAAAGAAATGTTTTTGTAATTACTTTTTTTATATTATTTTTAATTTGTAATTTTTATCGGTTTTATTAAAAAACATAATCTATGTCTAATTATTTTATAACAAATCATAATAAATTTAAATGTATTTTTCTTTTTTTAGCATATGTGTCACAGTTGTTGTGCTTAATGTACATTTCCGCTCACCGCAAACTCATCGAATGGCTCCGTGGGTGAAAAATGTGTTTATTGATTACCTTCCAAAGTTTTTATTCATAAAACGGCCCAAGTACAATTTCGAAACTAGGTGAGTAATACATATTCAAAGTTATCTCAATAATTACTCCTAAATGAATTTTAGATATCATGAAGAGTTAGTATTTAAACAATTTAATTATTTAAACAATTAAATTAAATTAAACAATTATATTAACAGTTACTGTTCAAAGGTGGCACCACACTTTTGAGCATCAGTGTGAAACGTCTGCTGCTACGCGGGATTATGTGTGTAGGTGTGTAAATTCGAATGTATTTATATCAGTGTTCGGCATCTTGTGTGGTGACCCACCAAACGTAATCTTGTGTGGTGACCCACCAAGCGTTCAACAAAGTTGAGCATCAAAATGTCCAATCGGCATATGACAAAATTTGACCATCACATACCACTATGCAATGAGAAATGCCGAATAATAATGAACGCATATTTAAAGGTTACATATAAGAAAACATGGCTCTCTATTGTAAAATATATTGTGACAAAAAACAAATGTAAAAAGTTCATTTTTTGCTTAGAAACCTATCTGTAAAAATACCTACATATATGAAGACCAAAACAAAATGTGTATATGAACAACGAAATTTACATACGACTAATTTGCCGTGATCAAAAAAGTTGTACACTTAGAATACGTGATGTTCATAACAATAGTTTACTTTTTTTTGTCGAAGGGATCTATATATCATTTTCTCTTGTAATTTGGTATCATAAACACGAAAAAAGTAATTAAACCAGTAAGGAAAGGCAGAAAGTCGGGCTGGGCCGACAATATTATACCCTACACCTCCCTAACAATGCGATAAGGGTCATTGCGATACTAATTTGGAATAATTGGTAAATGGGTAAGAACGTATACATGTGACTATATCTAATTCAGAACCGATATTCGCTTAATTAAGCAATATTCGTTCCTGAATTGAGAAACATCTTTCTGGAAAAATTTGTAATGATCGGAAGTAAAGTACAACATCTAAAGCGCTTTGATACCAAATCAGCAGAAACAATATATGGTGGTTATATATAAATTTGAACCGATTTTCCCTGAATACTCATTCATGTTAAAAGACCTCTTTCTGTCGAATTTCGTACTGATCGGATATAAAATATAGTCTCTACAGCGCTTACATGCCAAATCGGGGGTAACATATATGGGGTCTATATATCTATATCTGAATCGATTTTCTGCGAATTTGCCAGTATTCCTTAGTGTAATATGAAACCTCTTTCTGCCGAATTTCGCACTAATCAGATATAAAATACAGTTTCTAAAGCGCTTACATGCCAAATCGGGGGTAACATATATATGGGGGCTATATCTAAATCTGACCCGATTTTCTCCGAATTTAGCAGTATTCCTTCATGTAATAAGGAACCTCTTTCTGCCGAATTTCGCACTGATCGGATGTAAAATACAGTTTCTACAGCGCTTACATGTCAAATCGGGGTAACATATATACATATGGGGGCTATATCTAAATCTGAAGCGATTTTCTCCGAATTTGGCAGTATTATTTAGTGTAATATCAAACCTCTTTCTGCCGAATTTCGCACTAATCAGATATAAAATACGGTTTCTATAGCGCTAACATGTCAAATCGGGTGAAACATATATATGGGGACTATATCTAAATCTGAACCGATTTCCCCCGAATTTAGCAGTGTTCATTCATGTAATAAGGGAACTCTCTCTGGCAAATTTCGTACTGATCTGATATAAAATACAGTTTCTACAGCGCTTACATATCAAATCGGGGGTAACATATATACGGGGGCTATATCTAAATCTGAACCGATTTTGACCAATTTCAATAGGGATCGTCCTTGGGCCAAAAAAGAGCACTGTGCTAAATTTCATCATAATCGGACCATAAATACGACCTGCACTTTGATTACAAGAATACATGGACAGACGGACATGTCTAAATCGACTCAAAAATTGATTCTATGACGATCGGTATAATAAACTATGGTTCTATTTCTTCTCTTTTTGGGCGTTACAAACAAATGCACAAAGTCATAATACCCTGTACCACAGTGTGGTGTAGGGTATAAAAACATTAATTGTTTTTTTCGTGTTTAGGAAATAATTTTAATTTAATTAAAATAGTTTTCTCAATTCTTTTACACATCCACAACCGGTTAAAGACGACGTACGACCTAGCACCAGCGCAACGGCTCTAACCACCATAGTACAATCCACTCCTAGTTTTCAAACTTCTAGTGTCACGACTCTAACTCTCAAGGAAACAACGAAACCATTGCTCTCGAAGAGGTGATCACAATTGGCCACCGAGATCTTGTGATTTAACACCATGCGACTTCTTCCTTTGGGCAATGTCACAATGTCCTTCCAATGGCAATGTTTAATGTCACAAATCTTATAGTAAGCTTTGTATCTTCTATATAATTTGGAAATGTCTTGATCTGTCCTTGAACTCGAACCATAGAATTGCAAATCGCACTTACTCAGGGTTACCATACGCCCTCCTTTGGGAGGACATGTCCTCCTTTTTAACCAGCGTCCTCCCTTTTTAACCAGTGTCCTTCCTTTTTTACAAATTCAACTTTTTTAACAAACTGTAAACCACATGAATTATTCTCACAACAATTTTTAGTACAAAGTTAGTGAGTTTACCCATTTTTATACTCTCCACAATAGCTAGGGAGGATATAAATTTTGTCACTCCGTTTGTAACACCTATAAATATAGATCTGAGACCTCATAAAGTGTATAGATTCTTAATCGTCGTAAAACTTTAATAAGATTTAGCCATGTCGGTCTGTCCGCTGTAATCACGCTACAATCTACAATAATTGAGCTAGATGACTGAAATTTGGTACAGATACTTCTTATAGCAGCAGTTTGGGATTGAAAAAGGGCAATATCGGTTCACTTATTGATATATCCCCCATATATAGAATCTCCCTCATCACACGAACAATGGTAGTTGTAGGTCCACGTTTTGATATAGCCAAAGGTCCCATAGGTCATAACCCTAGAAAAGCCAAAAATTTCAACGAATTGGGCTGAAATTTGGTAAAATGGTAACAACAATTTACAAGTTAACAATTGATATGCGATCGATGGTATATAAGATTCGGCATGGTCAACGCTTTTACATGTTTATTATAACGGCTATTTTTTTCATGCAAAAAAGTGCAAAATTTTCGTTGCCGTTTTCCCTAAAACTGGACTTTTATAACAAATTTAGGAATTTTAAAAAATGAGCTATATTTAATTCGAGGTACAACACCAGTTCGACATAAAAAGGAAAAATAGTTTTTAGCATTTCACGTCGACGGGGTAACATTTCTTTCAGAATCGAAATCACCATAAATTTGTTTCGAGACAGATGTTTATTAACGCCTAAAAATACTGGAGCTAAACCCACTTTAAAGTCCACCGATCGACTCAGAATCGCTGGATGAGTTGATTTAAAAATGTCTGTCTGTCCATTTAAAGTTGTTCGTTAAGTAAAGGTCGCATTTTCACCCCGATCTTGCTGAAATTTGGCAATAAGGACTTTTCACACCTGGGAAGAAATTGATTTAAATCGTTCAGATTTAGATATATACATATTTTCTTTTCAGTCTTTTAGCGGTACAGAAGCTGTTTTTTATATCTAATCACTTTGGAGTATGGAGTATCTTGATCCTAGGACCCACATTGTCGAATTTCGAGTAAATCGGTTTTATATTTAGATGTAGCACCCAAGTACAAAAATAACAATGTGAATAAATTTTTTTCATATTTAGATATAGCCCACATATATATATGTATATATATTTCCTCCGATTTGGCATATAAGCGTTATTAAATATAAATTGTCGATCATTGGAAAAATATATTTATAAAACTTGACAATATTTCTTCTTATTGTACTCCTATAGGGTTGTGTACGGACCGGGTTTAATGTTTAATTGTAGTCCAAATAAAAAATTCTCATTCTTTCCAATTACTGTGTTTTTAAAATGTCCTCGAAAATACCATACTCTCTTTGTAAAAGAGAAAAAGGTTGTCTCTTTAAATTCTCGCGATAAACTGTGATATGGAATGAAATTAGTGGTTGAACCACATATAGTGGCATAACTCGAGAACCATTTATCCGATTTGGTTGAGGAAAGTTTTAAAGAATTAAATATTAAGTAGCCTTCAACTTCATATAATACAATTTTCCATCCGTTCAGCGGTTTGGACGATATACGAGTATTACAAAATATTGCAAAAAATGTGATTTTTTGATAAAATTTTAATATTTTTAAAGTAAAACTCCCATAAAACAATCTAAAAATTAACAAATGTTATATTTTTCTTGATTTTATCGTAAAGTCTGTTCGGACATGAATTAAACGAGCCCATTCCGAAGAAAATCGATGCATAATTTAAAAAGTTATAGCTAATTTAGTAAGGTTTTAACTTTAAAACTTTCTTATCGATGTAAAATTTACAAAAACATACTTTAAAAGCTAATATAGGAGATTTTGACGTCTAGAATCGGAATCTATGCATTAAAACAGAAACCCAAGAAAAAATGTTGTGTTTGTCGAACGGTGTAATTATTGGTTGGCTTTAAATGTATGATAACCAGATATGGCGAAACTTCAGTGAAAATTACATTTATGATTTCTTATCTATCTACCTTTTTAACATGTAGGTTGCAGTGATGGAATGAGTTTGCACAACCGTGTATGTAAATTTGACTTTATATTGGGTGTGGTAATACGAGTAAGTACTACGGTTTTGGCCATTACACAGAACTTATCACGGTATTTGCAAACGATTAACCTAGATATATTTAAGGCTTACGAAATCATAAAATTGGCAACGACTAAATTAAGTGACATGCGTAGAAATTCAGATGCGGAGTTTGATAAACTGTTTGAAGAATCTACACAACTTGCAAGAAGTTTTGGAATAGAAGCTACACTACCTAGAAGAGTAGGCACTCAAAAGTATAGGGCTAATATTCCTGGTTCAGATGCCACGGCGTATTTTAGGACAACATTGTTCATACCATATCTGGACGAAGTAATATCACATTTAAATAATAGATTTTCCGAACATGAAGCTATAATTACAAGTCTGTTTAATATCGTTCCGATACGAGTTGTAAATCTAATAAAGGAAAATTTCGAAGAAGTCACACTTCTTAACAAAAACGATTTAAAAAATTCAGCAAAATCTGTTTTAGCTGATATAAGTATATGGATTGATTATTGGAAGCAGAAGAATGATAAGCCATCAAATGCATTAGATGCTATTTCCGTTTGTGATGAGGGCATGTTCCCAAGCGTTTTTACCCTTTTGCAGATACTGGCCACAATATCTGTGACAACGGCATCTGCTGAGCGAAGTTTCTCGACGTTAAGAAGAATAAAAACTTATCTCCGGAACAGAATGGAAGGAGAAAGGCTATCTTATCTGGCTTTGATGTCTATATATAGAAAGATGAAGTCAAAATCGATGAAATAATTGATATATTTCTTTCAAAAAATCGAAGATTACATTTGTAACTCTTACGTATTTTATTATAAAAAGTTTTACTGGTCTCGTACTAAAGTACACATTTATATTTAGGAATAAAATTCGAATAAAAAACTAAGGAACTAAGGGCCTGTTTTTGTAACTTCTTTTTTGCCACTTCGCACGTCAAATGGCAAGCGAATGAAATTTTTGGTTTTTACACACTTTGTTTTGGATATAAACAAAGAAGCTTTCAATTATCGCCAACATTTTGGTTCTTATAAGACAACAACGAACGAAATGAAATGTCAAATCAGACGATCAGAAAAATGCATTCGTGTCGGTTATGTTTGCCGTCCTTTTGAAAGATAAAGTGAAAATTGTTGGGAAAATGAATAAAAAAATGGATAAATGAACCAAACAACATTATCTTTGTTGAAGTATCTACCATAATTTCAAAAAACATCTGTTTATTAGTGTGTATAAAATGTATTGAAAACCTACAACTACACTGTTGCTTTTTAAATTATTTCATAATACCTTAAACTAGGTGACCCAAACAATCGTTTATTATACCTATCAACCAAGAATCTCTTTCTGAATTGGTTTGGTTTTGTCCGTCCGTCTGTTTGTAAATGTATTCTTGTTACCAAATACAGGACACTATTATGCTCAGATCACTATCAAATGTAGCAAGAACTTTCTTTTTAACTCAATGACTTACTGAAATGGGTACAGAAGGTTTCCGATTTAGATATAGCCCCTATATATACATATATGATCAATCGAGCAAACAATTGTATTTATTTTCGGTTGCTTGATTATTTCTCATTATCTAGAATCAGCTGTTGCTACTTTTACAGCTGTTGGATAGGGTTGCCCCCGTTCTGACCATTTTCGTGTGGAAAAAGCTTTAAGAAATGTCTATAACAACATGTAGGTAATATTGGTATTTGACAGGAAGACGATGAAGAAAAGAGCTTTCTTACCCGAACGATAAGTGACAATGAACCAAATTAAGAACATGATCGCTTGGGTGAGAATAAGAAGAAGAAAATTATTGCTTGGGTAGCTATCGCACGTCTGTGTTTTGTTACATTTAGCTGAACAGGCTGTTAACTTCCATTACCTACACAATAAACGCATTTTTTTAATTGTTTATCTTTGTTATGGAAAAAAAGGTTGGCCCCCCCCCGAACCAAAATCCTGGATACGTCCCTGATAGGTACACACATAAATATTTTTTGGGATATTGTATTCAGTGTTGCCACAGGAGAAATTATTTTCCGACCAAAAATGTTCCCAAAAACCAAGCAAAGTTTTGAATATTTTGTAAAGCTTGATAACAAAATTTTCCAATTTTGATGTAACTTTGGTAAAGTTTCCTATCCCAATCGAATATTCTCCACATCATGAATCCCAGTCAATGCTATACCAGCGAAAATATATGGAAATGCTCGATTAATTGATTCTGGGTGAAATTCGCCAAATTTTAGTTCAGTAGCTTGCTATATGTGAATTTTAAGGCGTCAATAATACAAATCTTGTTTTACCTTTATGTGGGGGATATAAACAAATGTGACCAATGAGATCCATTACTAAGGAAAATAATTGCACCCCAATTACTTGAAGTATGATGTAAAGAAATAAACTCGGTTAGGATCCTTCTATGGGGACTATATCGAGACATGGACCGATATGGTCCATTTTCAACCCCAAACAACTACTGGTTTTATTATTGTAGACAGAGGAATATTGGTAAATCCTAGTGGCTAAAAGTCAATTTATAAATTGCAAAAACTAATGTGTAAAAATAAAAAAAGAATTTTGCATTTAAAAATAATTGTAAATAAAGGGTGGTTAAATTGTAAGGGCCGATGTTGAATGTGAACCACACCTAAACGTCAAGTTTTTTCTGCATTTCATTTGACATTTCTCAATTTCAGACTAACTCAATTTGAACCATGGATAGATACACAATCGAGCAACGCGTTAAAGTTTTTTAAGCCTTTTACGAAAATGGGCGTTCAAATCAAATTGCATTTCGTGATGTTTTTTTGATCAGCATAATCGACCAAATGTGTCAACAATAGGGAGAATTGTGCGCAAATTTTTAAAGGATGAGATAATTCGGCACATTAACGGCATAGAAACTCAATTATGCCTCAGAGTCATCGAAAATTTGGACCATCGGATGGACGTGTGCCGCCGAGTTCGCGGCGGCCATTTGGCCGATATTTTGTTCCATACATAATTGAACCATACCAATCTTATCATAATAAAAAGAAATGACAATAATTTCCTAAATAATTTGTGTTTTATTAAAATCAACATCGGCCCTTAAAATTTAACCACCCTTTATATTTTCTTTCTGTTTCCACATTTTTGTTATTAATGCAGAGTGAATAAACCCATTCAAGTTATTTCAACGTTTTTTTATAAAACTTTCAATTCACATTTTAACATATCTTTGGGAATTTGTATTGATTTTTTTTAACTTATCTTAGACGCCTAAAAAGAAAGAATACGCTGAAGTTGTGTGACCTAGTTTGTAACAAATAACAAAATTTTTCAAAAGAGGATGAAATATTTTCATTGAATGCCTTATTTATAAAATGTTAAGTTTTATTGAACTGATTTCAACGTCAAAAATAATTTTAAACTTCCATCATTTATGACTAAAGTCTATGAGTTCTAAAACACAATAGCAAGGATTTTTATTAAAGTTGAATAATTTAGTGATGTTCCGAGATTTACAAAATTTTAGCAAAATACCCGAAGAAGACCACACTGTAGTAATAAGTAATGCAGAAAAGTCAAATAACCAAATGTTCCTGTTCTATAATTAATTGTTCCATGAATTGGAATTTTCCGCTATGAACCCAGTTTTTAAATTTGTTTCTTTGAATACAAATGGCAAAATTCCTCAATTATGGTGAGATTTATGAGCCAAAATTTTGGCTTCAATCTACTCTCGGAATACAGAACAGAAGTGAAAGAAATAATTCTGTACCCAGGAACGATAATTTGGACAAATACAACCACATTTCCGATAAACGAAATTTCCTTTATCGCGCCTAAATTATTATTTTCAAATAAAAATTTTACAATGTATTTGTCTACAATTTCGATCAACAGGTCGATACTGCTTACAGCGATTATAAAAAATATTGACAATCACAATCGACATTTCAAGGTATTTCCAGCTGTGAAAATGTTTAACTTTTAGAAATTTACTTCGATATGTATTAATCGTCAAATTATTCTGTATTATACTACAACTTAAATATTCGAGAATAAAACCGACCAAAATTGAGTTGGTCCGACCATCCGACCAGAAAGGCAAATTTTAATTTTTTCCGACCAAATTTGTCGGAAAAGACCAAAACGGCAACGCTGATTGTATTGTATAGTAAACCGGGTTGGCCTCCATGTAACAAAAAAAAGTTCCCGAATGCGAGGTGGAATATGATAGCTTACCTCGAGACAATCACAAAAACAATCGGCCCAAAATCGTTTTTTTATCATAACTTTTTTGTTTGTAGCTCGATTTTTACATGCGATACATTAATGTGTTGGTCTCAATACTAAGTACGCCTATGCCTCATAGGCGACGCTGATGTACAAAGTTATTTTCTAATAAAGACTCCACTTACTGCATTTTCTACCCCTAAAATTTCAAAATATTTTTCTATAGGACTAAAGCGTTTTAAAAACCATGCACATTTTGCTTTGGGTGTACACTCTTTTATTCAAAAACAAAAAAGTTAAGAATTCATTACAAAATGACGTGGTACATCGGCGACATCTATGAGGCAAAATTGGCCGGATCGGACCAATGGGCGTGGCACCGCCAATATAAGCCAAATTTTAAAAATGTGATATCTTGCACAATTTGTTATCGAGAGAGCTGGAATTTTGTGCATATATATCCGTTGGCGATCTACGCGATTGGTCCAAAAATGGGCGGGATAGGACCAATGGGCGTGGCCTCGCCCATATAAGCCAAATTTTGAAATTTAGATATCTTGCACAATTTGTTAGCGAGAGTGCTGTAATTTTGTGTATATGTGTCTGGTGGAAGCCTACGTGATTGGTCTAAAAATGAGCGGGATCTGATCAATGAGCGTGGCCCCGCCCATATAAGCCAAATTTTGAAATTTAGATACTCTTCACAATTCATAAGAGAGTGTTGTAATTCTGTGTATATGTATCTATTGGTAGTATGTGTGATTGGTTCAAAAATGGGCGGGATCGGACCATTGGGCGTGGCCCCGCCCATATAAGTCAAATTTTTGAATTGAGATATCTTGCACAATTTGCTAGCGAGAGTGCTGCAAATTGATATATATATCTTTCACAATGTTTTACCGAGAGTGCTGTAATTGTGTGCATATATATCTGGTGGGAGTCTACGTGATTGGTCCAAAAATGAGCGGGATCGAACCAATGGGCGTGGCACCGCCCATATAAGCCAAATTTTGAAATTGAGATACCATGCACAATTTGTTAGCGATAGTGCTCTAATTTTGTGCATATGTATCGGGTGATAGCCTACGTGAATGATCTAAAAAGTGGCGGTATCGGATCAATGGGCGTGGCCCCGCCCATATAAACCAAATTTTGAAATTGAGATATCTTGCACAATTTATTATCGAGAGTGCTGCAGTTTTGTTTATATGTATCTGATGACAGTCTACGTGATTGCTCCAAAAATGGGCGGGATCAGACCAATGGACGTGGCACCGCATTTTGTTAGCGAGAGTGCTGTAATTTTGTGCATCTCATGCAGTCTACGTGATTAAACAAAAAAGGGTGTGATTCAACCAATGGGCGTGGCCCCGCCCATATAAACGAGATATCTTGCACAATTTGTTTAAATGAGCGCTGTATATTGTGTATATGTATCTGGTGGCAGTCTACGTGATTGGTCAGGAAATGGGACGGATCAGACTAATTGGCGTGGCCTCGTCTATATAAGCTAAATTTCGAAATTGAGACACATATCTTGCACAATTTTTTAGCGAGAGTGCTGTAATTTTGTGAATATGCATTTGATGGCAGTCTACGTAATTGGTTAAAAAATGGGCGGGATCGGACCAAATGGCGTGACCCTGCCCATATGAGCCATTTTTTGGAATATATCTCGAAAAATTTGTTAGAGGGAGTGCTGTTATTTTATGTATATGCATTTGATGGCGGTATTCGTGATTGATCCAAAAATGGACGGAATCGGAAATCTGAAGTCTGGGTGCTGAAAATTTGGGTGTATGCATTTAGTGGCAGATCATGTGAATTTTCCAAAAATGGGCGGAATCGGACCAATGGGCGTGGCCCCGCCCATATAAGCCAAATTTTGAAATTGAAATATTTTCCACAATTTGCTAGCGAGAGTGCTGCAATGTTGTGTATGTATATCTGGTGACGTTCTACGTAATTGGTCCAAAAATGGGCGGGATTTTACCAATGGGCGTGGCCCCGCCCATATAAGCCAAATTTTGAAATTGAGATATCATGGACAATTTATTAGCGAGAGTGCTGTAATTTTGTGCATATGTATGTATCCGGCGGCAGTCTACGTTATTGGTCCAAAAAAGGGCGGGATCGGATATATGGTCGTGGCCCCGCCCATATAAGCCAAATTTTGAAATTCATATATCTTGGACAATTTATTAGCGAGAGTGCTGCAATTTAGTGCATATGTATGTATCCGGCGGCAGTCTACGTTATTGGTCCAAAAATGGGCGGGATCAGACCAACGGGCGTGGCCCAGCCCATATAAGCCAAATTTTGAAATTGAGATATCTTACACGATTTGATAGCGAGAGTGCTGAAATTTTGCGTATATGTATCTGTTGGTAGTCTACGTGACTGGTCCAAAAATGAGCAGGATCTTTGACAATTTATTAGCGAGAGTGCTGTAATTTTGCGATGTGTCTGGTGGCAGAGAGATCAATGTAATTTTGTGCATACATATTTGGTGTCAGTCTACGTAATTAGTCCAAAAATGAACGGGATCGGAAATCTGAAGTCTGGGGCAACGAAGTGGACCGGGTCCAGCTAGTCGATGATAAAAAAACAAAATAAAGTACACCCTTAAAATTTAAAAATATGTTGCTCACAAAAGTTACGAAATTGTTAAGACGTAAATTTTATACAAAATAAAATTCTTTTCATAACATTTATGATCAAAATTTTACGAAGCTTTTATGACGGTTTCTTAAGAAAGCCCTTCGTAAATTCGTAAAGTATTCTTCTTTATATGAATGAAATTTACGAAAATCTTTGTAAATAATATGAAGAATATAGTATGAAGAATGTTTCGTAAATAGTACGAAGAAAATATATTCAGTGTACCTCCCACACAAATGGTAAATTTTTGCACCAAAAGTTGACTGCTTATAGCTTTAATATCAGTCCATACAAATACTTGAAATATTGGGCTGTGTAATGTTTATCCCCTCACCTTAGACCGGGTATATATCATTTGCTGCGAGCCAAAAGTGTAACACATCGAAGGAGTGACCTAAGACCCTAAGTATGTTCGGCGAAAATCCGTTTTGGGTCATTTTAAGACATTTGAGCAATGTCCGTCCGTCCGTCTGTTTGTCTGCTGGCTGGCGATCGACTTAAAATTTGGTATGCGGTTATATTTTTCTCTATCTCCGGCTAAGTTCGCAGATGGGCCATATTGGTCCACTTCTTCTAGTACCTCCCCCACAAAGGGTTAACTTTTGGTGAAATATTGATTCTTTAATACCTTCTATACTACTTACTCGAATCTTCTGAAATTTTACACATAGCATTAGTTTGCTAATCGCTAACACGTCAAGAAAAGTGGGCGAAGTGGCCACTCCCTTTTTAGTACATCCCACACGAATGGACCACTTTGCACTAAAAGTTAACTGCTAATGGCTTTAATAGTAGTTCATACAAATACTTGACATTTTGTACAGTTTAATGCTTTTATTATTTATTATTGGCTTTTATTATTTTAGTTATTGGCACGCCCCTCTTGGTACCTCCCACACAAATGGACCATTTGGTACCAAAAGTTAACAGCTTACAACTTAAAACCAGTGCATACAAATACTTAAAATTTTGTACAATGCTTTCATAGTACCTAGAGTCCAGAGAAAAATGGGCGTTCTTGGCATGCCCCTTTTGGTACCTCTCACACAAATTAACCTTTCTGTACCAAAAGTTAAAAGCTTTCAACTTTAAAACCATGCATACAAATACTTGCAATTTCGTACAGTGTAATGCTTTTATAGCACCTAGAGCCTAGAGATAAGTTCCCGTTATGGACATGTCCCTTTTGGTACCTCCCACACAAATGGACCATTTTACACCAAAAGTTAAAAGCTTATAACTTAATACCAGTGCCTATAAATACTAGAAATTTTGTACAGTTTAATGCTTTTATAGTACCTAGAGCCCACAGAAAAGTGGGCGTTGGGACTCCTCTTGTGGTACCTCGCATACAGATGGACCATTTTACGCCAAAAGTTAACAGATATAACTCTAATACTAGCGCATATAAATACTTGAATTTTTGTACGGTGTAATGTTTTTATATTATTTAGAGTCCAGAGAAAAGTTACCATTATTGGTACGCCCCTTTTGGTACCTCCCACACAAATGGACCATATTGTACCAATAGTATACCAGTACATACTGTAAAGTTATTAAATGCAATTTAAATTGATAATAATTGAATTAAAATAAATAAATTTACGAATATTATTTTGGGAATCAAGGTGAGGGATTCATAAGTCGGTTTACCCGACTGAACTTTTTAGCTTGTTTTATAGTACCTACAGTCCAGTGAAAAATGGGCGAAGTTTCCACGCCCCTTTTGGTACCTCCAACACAAAAATTTGCACCAAAAGTTAACAGTTTATAACTTTAATACTAGTACATACAAATACTCTTTTGGTACCTCCCACATAAATGTTATATTTTGAAGCAACAGTTAACGGCTTATAACATCAATACCTGTCAATTCGTAATGTTATTAAATGCAATTTAAATTGATAAGAATTAATTAAAACAAAAGAATTAATAAATTTACGAATATTTTTTGGGATTGATGGTGAGGGGATAAGTAAGCCGGTTTTCCCGACTGAACTTTCTTACTTGTTTTTTGTTAAATTTGAGTCTGGTACCGCCACCATTGAACGCATGATTAATATATGTATCCATCCTAATATTTTTTTATTTGGAAATAATATTTCCGAAAGATTAATTTGTATTTAAGTATTTTTGTAATGTATCGATATCTTTTTTTTTTGTTTCTAAATTTCATTGATGGATTGACAACGAGTCAATCCATTAATTGCTGTAAAACACATATAATGCTTTATACTATAAAGTATAAAACGAAATTAAGGAAAAATTCGACAAGGTCAGGGACGTTTTAAAAATCTTTTTTTTGAATATACTGTATTTGAAAATATTCATAAACAATAACTTTGTTTCTGTGTAAACACATCGATAATATTGTGAAGATATATGTCGCCAGCCAAACGAATGTTAGTATACATGTGTGCTGTGCAAAACGAATGTACCCATTAGGAAATGTTTTAAAGACATCCTCGAAGCGGGTGCATCGTTGAAGACAATCAAGGAGAATCGAAAAATATTATTTTCTTCAAACTGATGACAATGTTTAATGTCACAAATCTTATAGTAACCTTTGTATCTTCTATATAATTTGGAAATGTCTTGATCTGTCCTTGAACTCGAACCATAGAATTGCAAAGCGCACTTGCTTCCACTATGCTACAGTGGCAATGCTGGAACAGTGCGCTTATTGACGTCTAAGTTATGCATAACATTATCGCTTACATTCTCATTAACGAACAGATTTGCGATGGTGTCACCGAACTTGTTTCCAACGGATTGTCATGTACGACAATCTTGGCTTTGTCTTGCAGTTTGTCTTCAACATGTTCTATGCACCATTTTGTCATGGAACTTGCCTTGCAAAAGGTCGTGAATGAAGTTATCCCCTTATTAAACGTATGTGCGGCTGACACATGCACTTACGCACAAAAATACATATGAATGTGTTCAAAAGTGGCAATATACTTTTGATCCTCAGTGTAAATTGTCCACTGCTGCGCAGCCCTTGTATGTACAAAACTCAATATCGTACGATATTGAATTTTGTATGTCTGGCTATGTGAGAAGTGCTAACGCTAAAGGTTTGTTAATTTGTCTAACATTTTTTATTTGATAGGTTAAAAAGAAAAAAAAATATTTCAGAAGCAAAAAGAAATATGTAATTTTGTTCTTATCTACTGTATTTGAATTTTTCGGGTGTCCAACATTTTTTTGGTTGTGTGTATTTAAAAATGTTTGAACTTTTAAATATGTTGTAAACGAGGCATGTTCAAAAAATATTGCGAATTTTGTATTTTTTCAAAAAGTATTTTTTTATTCATGAATATCTATTTGGTCCCCTTCAAAGTAATTCCCCTCGGGTATAATACACTTCTGCCAAAAGATTTTGCCAATCCTCGAAGCACTTCAAATAATAATTTTTTGTGATCTTGTTCAGCTCCTCCTTCGATGCCGTCTTTATCTCCTCAATCGTGGCGTAGCGTCGTCCTTTCATGGGCCTTTTCAGTTTTGGAAACAAAAAATAGTCACAGGGGGCTAGGTCAGGGGAATACGGTGGGTACGGCACCATTACTGTGCTGTTTTTGGCCAAATATTCGCGCACAAGCAACAATGTGTGTGCAGGGACGTTATCATGGTGCAAAAGACAGTTTTTGTTCTTCCACAAATCCGGGCGTTTTTGCGGATTGCTTCGCGCAATACGCGCATAACTTGCAGGTAATATTCTTTATTGACCGTACTACCCTGTGGCAAGAACTCATAATGCACCACGCCCCTGCAATCAAAGAAAACTGTGAGCAAAAAAAAAAACGGGCGTCCGGCACGCTGTTCGTCCTTCGCATCTTCTCGGCCCGCTAAGAACATTTTGTACCACCGATAAACATTGGTTTGGTCCAAAGTAGCTTCACCATATGCCACAGTCAACATTCGGAATGAACTGAAGCACTTTATTTTGTTTTTTACACAAAATTTGATGCAGATTCTTTGATCCATTTTCTGAAATAGATAAAAATCGAAGGCAAATTAAAACAAATCCAAGCACAACAGCTGTCAAAATTAACTAAACATTCAAAATGGCCGACCTTGTCAGCATAAGTAAGGGACATGAGTACCAACATAACGCTACAAAAATATCAAAAATCAAATACACGTAGCCCGCGGAAATTAAAAATTCGCCATATTTTTTGAACATACCTCGTACATATAGGTACACAAAGACTATCAGATATGCTGCTACCATTATAAAAAAGTCATAGGAGTTTACACATGGCAAACTTAAAAATTTGTATTTACCGAAAAATACAGCAAACAAAAAATGTTGCTGCAATTTATAATAATTTTTTTCTTTATGTGCAACAAGTGACGACACAACCTCGTCGATCGAATGTCCAAGCGCGACTAAAAGTGAACTCTCATTCAATGCTTTTGGGTAGTGCTTTTGCCAATCGCGGCTCTAAACTTCTTGGCCTCAGACGAAGTTTAAAGCGATGACCGGAGTGCGGTAGAAGTCAGTTCGTTTTCCTTCGTCAACCGTAACAAGTGCGCCTCTCCCCCGCGATACAGCGAACAAGCGAAGTTAAATTAAATAGTAAAGTGTATGGTAAAAACCAAATTTTCTTCCACAGCAAACCAAAGCCGATAGTGACACAAAAGACCCTAGTTCCCAGTAAAGTGAACGAAGAGACTTCTAAATATAACATCAAGAATACCCAAAAATTACAAAAACCCTTGAATTTAACAAAACACGAAACTGACGTGGTATTTTTATTTTTTGCAAAATAATTTGCTTGGGTTGTTGACAGCACTTAGTACAACCATTATACCAAGTTTCATAAAAATCCGTGACATGAGCCAAAAATACTGTGATCACTTAACATGGAAATGCTTTATTACCTTTACTTAAACGTGTAAGCCTTTTGTACTGCTAACGACCCTTGAATTTTATTTAAAACATAGGTTAGGTTAGGTTGAATAGAGAAGACGTTGTGCGCTCCTTATTTGAGATTTTTATACCCCACGGGTTACAGAAAATCGGTACTAGACACGTATTTTCTGAGTATATTCCAGTATCCTCTGAGATGAGTCAAGTCTGGCAATATATCGGAACCGAAATATCGGGATCTTGCATGTGTGAAAGCTGGGCAGTGACACAGAAAATGTTCCATCGTTTCGATGTTTTCCCTGCTTGCCCTGCACACGTCGTTTTCTGCTAGTCCTATGGGATGAGGATGTGCCTGTAAGATTGAGTGTCCCGTTAGAAAACTCATCATCTTACTAATCTCGATCTTGTTTAGTTTCAGAAAACTACTTGTTTTCTTCTCATTTGGGTCACTCCACAGTATCTTTGCAGTTGCTCTATTCCACACAGTTTTGTGAGCCATCTCTGCCCAGTTCTTCAACTCATCCTTCGTGGCTTCGAAAGGTTTCCAAGTTTATTACTGGAAGTTCTCTGCCCTTTGTTGCCAAGCTGTTTGCGCGTTCATTTCCAATCACTCCGTTGTGTTCTGGTACCCAGAAAATACGCAGTTTACTATGGACTGAGTAATTATTTATCGTTATTTTACAGTCTAACACTGTTCTGGATTTGACCTTTTCCGATGTTATTGCTTTGATCGCCATTTGGCTATCTGTGAATATGTTGGCATATTTAGGCTTTGTGGTATTACTGAGCCAGTTAACACACTCCGTGATTGCTCGAACTTCTGCTTGAAATACTGTGTTATGGTCTGGGAGGCGGAAGTAAAGTTTGACTTCTGGTTCATCAATAAAAAGTCCCAGACCCGTCCTTCCTCTTAGCTTAGACCCATCAGTGTAGCAGCTGGTTCCCACTGGCGCATGAGCTAGTGTTTCGTTTTCCCAGGAGCGTCTGTCTGGCACGAACGAATCACAGGTAGCTGTAAGCCGCACTTCAGGAATGCGGTCGGTGATTTACGTTGTTTGAATATGACCGACCAGTGATTGTAATATCTTCTGATGGTACGACTTGTGGTCTCGATTTATCCATTCACCCATCACTTGTAGACGTCTTGCTGTGAGGGCTGCCTCATACTTTATACGGATATCTATTGATTGGATGTGCAGTATAGTCTGCAACGCTCTTGTTGGTGCGGTTCTAATTGCCCCGCATATGCATAGACAGCACATACGTTGCACTTTTTGCAATGGTATTACGATGTACTTTTTGTCCATTGATGTCCACCACACTACATAGGCGTAGGTTATTATTGGTGTAATCACGCTCATGTAAAGCCAGTGTGTCATATTTGGACGTAGTCCCCATTTTGAACCTATAGCTCTTCTGCACAGCGACCAACATCTGTGGGCCTTTGTAACTCTTTCTTCAATATGATCTTTCCAGTACAGTTTCTGATCCAAGATTACTCCCAAATATTTTACCTTTTTAGATATGGCAATATTCTTATCCAGGAATCGAGGCACGGTAAAAGGATGAATCTTCCTTTTCCTTGTAAATAGACATATTTCTGTTTTGTCTGGGTTGACGTTTAATCCCCTTGGTTGTGCCCAGTAGTGCCTCCTCAGCTCTTGTACATAGTTGGTTTGGATGTGTGCCCCTTAGAAGTATTATAACGTCGTCTGCATAACAGACTGGTTTAAGTCCTTCATTGGTGAGGGCTGTACGGAAATGAAACGATATCACTATTGTTGCTAACTCATAGGTCTCTGATTTTTACGTCATATGACCCACTAATAATCCACCTATTCCTTAGCATATTGTTGATCCAGTTTATCAACGCCCGGTCAACCTGAAATTCGTCCAAGGACTGGATAAGTGCATCGGTCTGAACGTTGTTAAAAGCGCCCTCAATGTCTATACAAACGACAAGTGTGTACATTTCTTCACTGAAAGACTGTTCTATGTGGTGTACTACCTCATGTAGAGCTGTTACCACTGATCTTCCTTTAACATATGCGTCTTGCTTGAATTTTAGCTTATCATAGGCTATCTTACTTTTGATCATGTCGTCAATTATTCGCTCCATTGTGTTTAACAGGAAATAAGTTAGGCTAGTAGGTCGATAAGCCTTTGGGATCGTATAACTCGCCTTGCCAGGCTTGAGTATGAAGACCACTCTTGATTCCTGCCAATTTTTTGGGGTATATGCGTGAGTTAGGCATGCAGTGAAAACTCCAACCAGATGAGTTGATACCAGATCCATCTCATTCTGAAGAAGCGCTGGAAATATTCCGTCCGGTCCCACAGCCTTGAAGGGAGCGAAGCTTTATATTCCTTCTTTAACCATTGCATCCGTAATAGGTACTTGGTGCATCAAATTTTCGGTCTGTATCTGTTCCCCTGTTGGCCCAGCATTACCACTCAGTTTTCATCAAACGCCTTACGGTATCATCTGCAGTTTCCATCCTTTTACCCGTTTCATCCACCAGTGTTTCGGTTTGGATATGAGTTTGTGAGAGTAACTTTTTTATTTTAGACATGCTGTTGTGCACTGTCTACCTGCTCACAGAAAAGCCTCCAGGAGTTACGTTTTGCCAGTCATTCTGCAAAATTGCTGATATTATCGGAAATTTGGTAAAGTTATTTACCACTTCCTGGAAGGCGGTGTTGTTTTTGTCGCTCCCTCTTTGTTTTGAGTTTTTGTGCCCCTCTTCATATCCTTATCACCACCTTTGCTGGAACTTTCTGCAAAATTGATGATGTTATCGGCGATTTGGCGATTTTAAAGACCACTTCCACCCAGGGTTACCATAAACATTTTTCGAATAGGAGGACATTTGTGTAAGAAAAGGAGGACATTTGTGATATTTAAAAGAGCCCTTGGAACCTTCGGAGGAAATTTTTTTAAAGTAAAAAATAGCAGTAATTTGAAGAAATATACATTTTGTTTTGATCAAAAATTATTTTTTTACAAAGCGCCATAGTCCTAAATTTGTACATATAGTATGTATATATTGAGAATTTTAACAATAAATTTTGCAAATGTAACAAAAGGAGTAGGCCGACCGCGCAAAAAAGAGTAATAATTAGAATGTGTCTTTTCTGTTTTCTTAAATGGGGATGTAATTTCCTAAAGGACTTTTTGTAACGAAAATAGGCCCCAAATTTGGGGCGCACTTTCATTTTAAATTTGGCTGCATTTCCTTGGGGTCCAACTTACGGCCGCCGACAAATACATATTAAATTCTATATAGGAGTACTGCCCTCCTAATAAAAAAGTCACATATCCATTTTAGTAGTTTTGAGATATTTAGCTTTTACGTTTCTTAAATATCAAGCCTTTTACTATTAGGTTTAGGTCAGGAACCTAAATTAGACTAAGTGAGCTGGTAAAACCTGCCACCATAACATACAGCTGAAGGCGCGAATGCTAAAAAACGTAAAAGCTAAATATCTCAAAACTATAAAATGGAGATACGACTTTCTTTCTTAGGAGGGCAGTCTAGATCTTGAAATAAAATTTAGTGCAAATTACAGTTTTTGTACAATTAATTATTAGACGGTCATATGTCAATTGAGCGTTAATCACACCTTTTTGTGCTGGTAAAGCCAAATAAACTAAAAAAACATTCAGTGGTTGAAAGTATACTTCACTTGAGGTTCATTATTGTTGGAAAAGTTCACCCAAAACCACGATTGGTGGAACTATAAAAATACATTTGAAGCAGTAACAAAAGGAGGACAAATCCCACATTTTTCAAAAAGGAGGGAGGACGGGAGGACAATGGTGAAAAAGGAGGACATGTCCTCCGAAAGGAGGACGTATGGTAACCCTGCTTCCACCTCACTTTTTGGAATTGTCTCACTCGCTTCTTTCTGTTCACTATTTTCGTTTGCCACTGCTGGCGGTACGTTCGTGTTTGGGCTAGATTTAACTGTCCTGCCAATGGGGGTTTTTCCAATCTTAAAGAAGATTTTCCAAATCCCGAAAAATGCCATGCCTTTTGTCTTGACAAGGTTATCCCTGGAATACGGGTCTATGCCTACCACCAGCAGAGAACCATCGGGATCATTTTTCCTGTGGAAGACTTCCCCACTTTAAGGTTCGAATCTTGTTTGCCAAAGACGCTGAGTATGCGCTCTGACGGTACCTTACTTGACCATCCTCTGACATAGAAAGATGTTTTTATGAGTACAAGGATGTCGCTTTTCCTTACCAGTTTCAGCTTTGCCCCGTCCCAAGGTGAGGGGATGCTCTCCACCAGTTTTTCGAGGACATCGACACAGCATTGTGATGCCAGTTTCAGCATCAAAACGCCCCTCTCAAATGTGAAACTCATTACTTTGATTGTTGGTCCATCATTAGATTCGAGAATGTGGTCCAATACCTTTGTGTAGAACAAATCTTCGAAGATACTCTTTTGCTCTTCGGGAATTCTGCCAGACGCACTACTGCTATCAATTATGGAATAGTGTAGTTCGTCCTGGATATGTTTTTTGGCTATTTGGGAATAAGATGGTGCTTCCTTACCCTTTTTTATAGCCACCTTGCTTTTTCCTTTAGAATGGGTCTTTTTGTTTGAGGCCCCCTCTTTTATGGATGGTTTGGTGGACTTACTCACCTTCTCAACAACAAGATCAACTTCTCCTCCCACCATTAACGGATTCTGACTAGAAACTCATTTTTTGGTAGATTGAATAGGTTTCTTCGAAGTCCTGGGTGTCGGTGAGCTTTTTTTCTTCTTAATTGATTTCGCATCGCTATGCTCATCGGGAGATCTGACTCTTTTAGTACCGACTTTAGTACTGACTTCTACCGCACTCCTCCACGTGAAACCGGAGTGCGGTAGAAGTCAGTTCGTTTTCCTTCGTCAACCGTAACAAGTGCGCCTCTCCCCCGCGATACAGCGAACAAGCGAAATTAAATTAAATAGTAAAGTGTATGGTAAAAACCAAATTTTCTTCCACAGAAAACCAAAGCCGATAGTGACACAAAAGACCCTAGTTCCCAGTAAAGTGAACGAAGAGACTCCTAAATATAACATCAAGAATACCCAAAAATTACAAAAACCCTTGAATTTAACAAAACACGAAACTGACGTGGTATTTTTATTTTTTGCAAAATAATTTGCTTGGGTTGTTGACAGCACTTAGTACAACCATTATACCAAGTTTCATAAAAATCCGTGACATGAGCCAAAAATACTGTGATCACTTAACATGGAAATGCTTTATTACCTTTACTTAAACGTGTAAGCCTTTTGTACTGCTAACGACCCTTGAATTTTATTTAAAACATAGTTGTGCGCTCCTTATTTAAGATTTTTATACCCCACGGGTTACAGAAAATCGGTACTAGACACGTATTTTCTCAGTATATTCCAGTATCCTCTGAGATGAGTCAAGTCTGGCAATATATCGGAACCGAAATATCGGGATCTTGCATGTGTGAAAGCTGGGCAGTGACACAGAAAATGTTCCATCGTTTCGATGTTTTCCCTGCTTGCCCTGCACACGTCGTTTTCTGCTAGTCCTATGGGATGAGGATGTGCCTGTAAGATTGAGTGTCCCGTTAGAAAACTCATCATCTTACTAATCTCGATCTTGTTTAGTTTCAGAAAACTACTTGTTTTCTTCTCATTTGGGTCACTCCACAGTATCTTTGCAGTTGCTCTATTCCACACAGTTTTGTGAGCCATCTCTGCCCAGTTCTTCAACTCATCCTTCGTGGCTTCGAAAGGTTTCCAAGTTTATTACTGGAAGTTCTCTGCCCTTTGTTGCCAAGCTGTTTGCGCGTTCATTTCCAATCACTCCGTTGTGTTCTGGTACCCAGAAAATACGCAGTTTACTATGGACTGAGTAATTATTTATCGTTATTTTACAGTCTAACACTGTTCTGGATTTGACCTTTTCCGATGTTATTGCTTTGATCGCCATTTGGCTATCTGTGAATATGTTGGCATATTTAGGCTTTGTGGTATTACTGAGCCAGTTAACACACTCCGTGATTGCTCGAACTTCTGCTTGAAATACTGTGTTATGGTCTGGGAGGCGGAAGTAAAGTTTGACTTCTGGTTCATCAATAAAAAGTCCCAGACCCGTCCTTCCTCTTAGCTTAGACCCATCAGTGTAGCAGCTGGTTCCCACTGGCGCATGAGCTAGTGTTTCGTTTTCCCAGGAGCGTCTGTCTGGCACGAACGAATCACAGGTAGCTGTAAGCCGCACTTCAGGAATGCGGTCGGTGATTTACGTTGTTTGAATATGACCGACCAGTGATTGTAATATCTTCTGATGGTACGACTTGTGGTCTCGATTTATCCATTCACCCATCACTTGTAGACGTCTTGCTGTGAGGGCTGCCTCATACTTTATACGGATATCTATTGATTGGATGTGCAGTATAGTCTGCAACGCTCTTGTTGGTGCGGTTCTAATTGCCCCGCATATGCATAGACAGCACATACGTTGCACTTTTTGCAATGGTATTACGATGTACTTTTTGTCCATTGATGTCCACCACACTACATAGGCGTAGGTTATTATTGGTGTAATCACGCTCATGTAAAGCCAGTGTGTCATATTTGGACGTAGTCCCCATTTTGAACCTATAGCTCTTCTGCACAGCGACCAACATCTGTGGGCCTTTGTAACTCTTTCTTCAATATGATCTTTCCAGTACAGTTTCTGATCCAAGATTACTCCCAAATATTTTACCTTTTTAGATATGGCAATATTCTTATCCAGGAATCGAGGCACGGTAAAAGGATGAATCTTCCTTTTCCTTGTAAATAGACATATTTCTGTTTTGTCTGGGTTGACGTTTAATCCCCTTGGTTGTGCCCAGTTATATGCTATGTTAAGTGCCTCCTCAGCTCTTGTACATAGTTGGTTTGGATGTGTGCCACTTAGAAGTATTATAACGTCGTCTGCATAACAGACTGGTTTATTGGTGAGGGCTGTACGGAAATGAAACAATATCACTATTGTTGCTAACTCATAGGTCTCTGATTTTTACGTCATATGACCCACTAATAATCCACCTATTCCTTAGCATATTGTTGATCCAGTTTATCAACGCCCGGTCAACCTGAAATTCGTCCAAGGACTGGATAAGTGCATCGGTCTGAACGTTGTTAAAAGCGCCCTCAATGTCTATACAAACGACAAGTGTGTACATTTCTTCACTGAAAGACTGTTCTATGTGGTGTACTACCTCATGTAGAGCTGTTACCACTGATCTTCCTTTAACATATGCGTGTTGCTTGAATTTTAGCTTATCATAGGCTATCTTACTTTTGATCATGTCGTCAATTATTCGCTCCATTGTTTTTAACAGGAAATAAGTTAGGCTAGTAGGTCGATAAGCCTTTGGGATCGTATAACTCGCCTTGCCAGGCTTGAGTATGAAGACCACTCTTGATTCCTGCTAATTTTTTGGGGTATATGCGTGAGTTAGGCATGCAGTGAAAACTCCAACCAGATGAGATGATACCAGATCCATCTCATTCTGAAGAAGCGCTGGAAATATTCCGTCCGGTCCCGCAGCCTTGAAGGGAGCGAAGCTTTATATTCCTTCTTTAACCATTGCATCCGTAATAGGTACTTGGTGCATCAAATTTTCGGTCTGTATCTGTTCCCCTGTTGGCCCAGCATTACCACTCAGAAAATGAGTTTTCATCAAACGCCTTACGGTATCATCTGCAGTTTCCATCCTTTTACCCGTTTCATCCACCAGTGTTTCGGTTTGGATATGAGTTTGTGAGAGTAACATTTTTATTTTAGACATGCTGTTGTGCACTGTCTACCTGCTCACAGAAAAGCCTCCAGGAGTTACGTTTTGCCAGTCTAATGATTTTATTGTATTCTTTGAGTCCTCTGTGGTAGTCATCCCAATATACTGATAGCTTTTTACGTCGAGCTCTGTTGTAAAGTCTGCAGACATCTTCGCCAATCGAGCGAATTTGCCCTGTCATCCAGGATTTCTCATAGGCAGATTTCCTTTCTCAAAGCGGGCAACTATCTTCGAATGATTTTACAAGAGCCTCCGTAATCCTCCTCACATTGATATCAATGTCTTCTGTACTTGGATAATCTTGTTTAAGCTGGCCCAATCGATTTCTAAGTAGATTGCCGAATTTTGGTCCAATCGGGTTTAGCCTTATTACGGAACCTTATTGGGTCAGGCGGTGGCCGTGCAATTTTAAACCCTGTATAACGGTGGTCCGAATAGGAGTGTTCATCCGAAACCCTCCACTAATGGATCTCATCAATGAGGTTTTTTGAGCATATCGTTATATCTAATAGTTCTTCCCTAATTTTGTTAACAAAGGTCGCCTTGTTCCCTATGTTGAGAGTTAGGATATCGTTAGTATTCACAAATTCTATAAGTGCTTGTCCGCTTTTATTGGTGTCAGTACTATCCCAAGGAATATGGTATGAGTTGGCATCACAACCAGCTAGTAACACATTACTTGTATTTTTGGATTCGCTTACCAGACGTTGTAATTCCGACGTAGGTGGCAATTTCGGCGCATCGAATGGCAGGTATACTGACGCCAGGTACATACTTCCATTACCTTGCATCAGCACAGTTGCGTCCGATGTTGACAACTCTGGAGAGAAAACATAGCATACGTTTTTATGGCACAGAATACAAGTCCTTGGACGAGTACCTGTGTTAGCGTAGGTACTCGCTTTAATCCAGTAACTTTGTTACTAGTAGTCCACGGTTCCTGGACCAAAGCAACATAAACCCTGCCTTTATTTATTATGTCCATCAGAGTAATGGATGCCGTTTCGCTCCCGTGGAGGTTTTTCTGGATAACCTCAATCATTGTCTTTCCAGTAAAAGTTTCCTTTGGGAGTCGTCTATCCTATCTGGTTGCACTCCCTCCTTATTTGGAAGTGAGTTTTTCTCCTCTTTTCGTTTACTACCTATTACACACTCTTCAAGTAGACTTCTTTGGGAGGCGGTGTTACTTTTTGTCGTTTTGATTCTTTATGTACCTATTCCTATCACCACTATTGCTGGGGACATTCTGCAAAATTGCTGATATTATCGGAAATTTGGTAAAGTTATTTACCACTTCCTGGAAGGCGGTGTTTTTTTTGTCGCTCCCTCTTTGTTTTGAGTTTTTGTGCCCCTCTTCATATCCTTATCACCACCTTTGCTGGAACTTTCTGCAAAATTGATGATGTTATCGGCGATTTGGCGATTTTAAAGACCACTTCCACCCAGGGTTACCATAAAAATTTTTCGAATAGGAGGACATTTGTGTAAGAAAAGGAGGACATTTGTGATATTTAAAAGAGCCCTTGGAACCTTCGGAGGAAATTTTTTTAAAGTAAAAAATAGCAGTAATTTGAAGAAATATACATTTTGTTTTGATCAAAAATTATTTTTTTACAAAGCGCCATAGTCCTAAATTTGTACATATAGTATGTATATATTGAGAATTTTAACAATAAATTTTGCAAATGTAACAAAAGGAGTAGGCCGACCGCGCAAAAAAGAGTAATAATTAGAATGTGTCTTTTCTGTTTTCTTAAATGGGGATGTAATTTCCTAAAGGACTTTTTGTAACGAAAATAGGCCCCAAATTTGGGGCGCACTTTCATTTTAAATTTGGCTGCATTTCCTTGGGGTCCAACTTACGGCCGCCGACAAATACATATTAAATTCTATATAGGAGTACTGCCCTCCTAATAAAAAAGTCACATATCCATTTTAGTAGTTTTGAGATATTTAGCTTTTACGTTTCTTAAATATCAAGCCTTTTACTATTAGGTTTAGGTCAGGAACCTAAATTAGACTAAGTGAGCTGGTAAAACCTGCCACCATAACATACAGCTGAAGGCGCGAATGCTAAAAAACGTAAAAGCTAAATATCTCAAAACTATAAAATGAAGATACGACTTTCTTTCTTAGGAGGGCAGTCTAGATCTTGAAATAAAATTTAGTGCAAATTACAGTTTTTGTACAATCAATTATTAGACGGTCATATGTCAATTGAGCGTTAATCACACCTTTTTGTGCTGGTAAAGCCAAATAAACTAAAAAAACATTCAGTGGTTGAAAGTATACTTCACTTGAGGTTCATTATTGTTGGAAAAGTTCACCCAAAACCACGATTGGTGGAACTATAAAAATACATTTGAAGCAGTAACAAAAGGAGGACAAATCCCACATTTTTCAAAAAGGAGGGAGGACGGGAGGACAATGGTGAAAAAGGAGGACATGTCCTCCGAAAGGAGGACGTATGGTAACCCTGCTTCCACCTCACTTTTTGGAATTGTCTCACTCGCTTCTTTCTGTTCACTATTTTCGTTTGCCACTGCTGGCGGTACGTTCGTGTTTGGGCTAGATTTAACTGTCCTGCCAATGGGGGTTTTTCCAATCTTAAAGAAGATTTTCCAAATCCCGAAAAATGCCATGCCTTTTGTCTTGACAAGGTTATCCCTGGAATACGGGTCTATGCCTACCACCAGCAGAGAACCATCGGGATCATTTTTCCTGTGGAAGACTTCCCCACTTTAAGGTTCGAATCTTGTTTGCCAAAGACGCTGAGTATGCGCTCTGACGGTACCTTACTTGACCATCCTCTGACATAGAAAGATGTTTTTATGAGTACAAGGATGTCGCTTTTCCTTACCAGTTTCAGCTTTGCCCCGTCCCAAGGTGAGGGGATGCTCTCCACCAGTTTTTCGAGGACATCGACACAGCATTGTGATGCCAGTTTCAGCATCAAAACGCCCCTCTCAAATGTGAAACTCATTACTTTGATTGTTGGTCCATCATTAGATTCGAGAATGTGGTCCAATACCTTTGTGTAGAACAAATCTTCGAAGATACTCTTTTGCTCTTCGGGAATTCTGCCAGACGCACTACTGCTATCAATTATGGAATAGTGTAGTTCGTCCTGGATATGTTTTTTTGGCTATTTGGGAATAAGATGGTGCTTCCTTACCCTTTTTTATAGCCACCTTGCTTTTTCCTTTAGAATGGGTCTTTTTGTTTGAGGCCCCCTCTTTTATGGATGGTTTGGTGGACTTACTCACCTTCTCAACAACAAGATCAACTTCTCCTCCCACCATTAACGGATTCTGACTAGAAACTCATTTTTTGGTAGATTGAATAGGTTTCTTCGAAGTGCTGGGTGTCGGTGAGCTTTTTTTCTTCTTAATTGATTTCGCATCGCTATGCTCTTCGGGAGATCTGACTCTTTTAGTAGATGTAGAAGAGTCAGATTCATCCTGTAATATCTTCTGCCGGTTCATATTATTCAGTTTCCTTCTTTGTGCCCCTGACAGTCTTTTCCGAATTTCTACAATAGTAATATTGTTATCACTTGATGACTCAGAGTCTGAGTTCCCACCAGCTTTTAAAAGCTTAAAAAAAATTTAAAACATAACTAAAACGCTTACTTTGTTGAATTACAAATCTTGAAATTCCCCGAGTTTGTGATTAAGAAAGGCAAAAAACAAGGTTTGATCGGTAAACATATGGTCCTATGCGAACCGCATTAAAAAAGTGTTTTTTTAAATAATTAAAAAAAAGACCCAAAATAATTGTGAAAAGTGTGAACAGTGAATGTGATGTGCTGCAAATCAAAATAGTTAAATGTGGAAATAGAGACAAACGTGAAAAGTGTGCAATTTTAGGACACCTAATTATTCCCACTTCTTACTTTAAAAAAAATTAAACAATTTAAAAACACCAAAAAATGGACACAAGTCTCAACGACCCAGCCATCAACGGACTTAACAACAACGAATTTCAGCAGCAATCATATCCAAACACAACAAGGTCCACAAGACCCAACAACAACAAGAAGCCCTGAAAAAGAAGAAGGAAGACCAAACGACCAGACACACACATAACAGGATCGAAGTGAGTACCCAAGATTTGTTCAAAGAAGCATGTTGTAGAGTGCCAAAAACCATTTTTTGCAACTCCGCCATATTGCTATATGAAGGAGATTTTGGCGCGTCTGACCCTATATACGACGCTTGCTTTTTTTCCTTTTACACAAATACATATGTAAGTGCAGTTAACTTGCACTTACATAGAAAACCGATATACATAAGGCAGTTAACTTGTGCTTAAATATATAACACCTCGCTATACATACCATACTAACATTGCATAACCTAACGCGTTCTAACCTAAGAAAATATTTATTGGCGATTTTCGAAAACGACCACCTGACTTTACTTAGACGCTTTAGAAAAATATTTTTTGAATATCGACAGTTTATATTCAATATCCTCTATCTTAAAAAACACAATTTTTCAGTAGAGCCAAAAAAACCGTTTATATCCCTAATTTTAAAGAAAATTAAAATTGTTTGTTCTACAATATTTATTACACCTAACTACGTGAACTACTAAATACTATTTTTTTTAATATTTGCTCCACGAGCCATTTTATGGAACATAGAGGGTATTGCTATTCAAAAATTCTTCATGTATAAAAAAAGATAGAGGGTTTTTCTCCTCTTTTCGTTTACTACCTATTACACACTCTTCAAGTAGACTTCTTTGGGAGGCGGTGTTACTTTTTGTCGTTTTGATTCTTTATTCTTCTTTATTCTTTCACCCAGGGTTACCATAAACATTTTTCGAATAGGAGGACATTTGTGTAAGAAAAGGAGGACATTTGTGTAAGAAAAGGAGGACATTTGTGATATTTAAAAGAGCCCTTGGAACCTTCGGAGGAAATTTTTTTAAAGTAAAAAATAGCAGTAATTTGAAGAAATATACATTTTGTTTTGATCAAAAATTATTTTTTTACAAAGCGCCATAGTCCTAAATTTGTACATATAGTGTGTATATATTGAGAATTTTAACAATAAATTTTGCAAATGTAACAAAAGGAGTTGGCCGACCGCGCAAAAAAGAGTAATAATTAGAATGTGTCTCTTCTGTTTTCTTAAATGGGGATGTAATTTCCTAAAGGACTTTTTGTAATGAAAATAGGCCCCAAATTTGGGGCGCACTTTCATTTTAAATTTGGCTGCATTTCCTTGGGGTCCAACTTACGGCCGCCGACAAATACATATTAAATTCTATATAGGAGTACTGCCCTCCTAATAAAAAAGTCACATATCCATTTTAGTAGTTTTGAGATATTTAGCTTTTACGTTTCTTAAATATCAAGCCTTTTACTATTAGGTTTAGGTCAGGAACCTAAATTAGACTAAGTGAGCTGGTAAAACCTGCCACCATAACATACAGCTGAAGGCGCGAATGCTAAAAAACGTAAAAGCTAAATATCTCAAAACTATAAAATGGAGATACGACTTTCTTTCTTAGGAGGGCAGTCTAGATCTTGAAATAAAATTTAGTGCAAATTACAGTTTTTGTACAATCAATTATTAGACGGTCATATGTCAATTGAGCGTTAATCACACCTTTTTGTGCTGGTAAAGCCAAATAAACTAAAAAAACATTCAGTGGTTGAAAGTATACTTCACTTGAGGTTCATTATTGTTGGAAAAGTTCACCCAAAACCACGATTGGTGGAACTATAAAAATACATTTGAAGCAGTAACAAAAGGAGGACAAATCCCACATTTTTCAAAAAGGAGGGAGGACGGGAGGACAATGGTGAAAAAGGAGGACATGTCCTCCGAAAGGAGGACGTATGGTAACCCTGCTTCCACCTCACTTTTTGGAATTGTCTCACTCGCTTCTTTCTGTTCACTATTTTCGTTTGCCACTGCTGGCGGTACGTTCGTGTATGGGCTAGATTTAACTGTCCTGCCAATGGGGGTTTTTCCAATCTTAAAGAAGATTTTCCAAATCCCGAAAAATGCCATGCCTTTTGTCTTGACAAGGTTATCCCTGGAATACGGGTCTATGCCTACCACCAGCAGAGAACCATCGGGATCATTTTTCCTGTGGAAGACTTCCCCACTTTAAGGTTCGAATCTTGTTTGCCAAAGACGCTGAGTATGCGCTCTGACGGTACCTTACTTGACCATCCTCTGACATAGAAAGATGTTTTTATGAGTACAAGGATGTCGCTTTTCCTTACCAGTTTCAGCTTTGCCCCGTCCCAAGGTGAGGGGATGCTCTCCACCAGGTTTTCGAGGACATCGACACAGCATTGTGATGCCAGTTTCAGCATCAAAACGCCCCTCTCAAATGTGAAACTCATTACTTTGATTGTTGGTCCATCATTAGATTCGAGAATGTGGTCCAATACCTTTGTGTAGAACAAATCTTCGAAGATACTCTTTTGCTCTTCGGGAATTCTGCCAGACGCACTACTGCTATCAATTATGGAATAGTGTAGTTCGTCCTGGATATGTTTTTTTGGCTATTTGGGAATAAGATGGTGCTTCCTTACCCTTTTTTATAGCCACCTTGCTTTTTCCTTTAGAATGGGTCTTTTTGTTTGAGGCCCCTCTTTTATGGATGGTTTGGTGGACTTACTCACCTTCTCAACAACAAGATCAACTTCTCCTCCCACCATTAACGGATTCTGACTAGAAACTCATTTTTTGGTAGATTGAATAGGTTTCTTCGAAGTGCTGGGTGTCGGTGAGCTTTTTTTCTTCTTAATTGATTTCGCATCGCTATGCTCTTCGGGAGATCTGACTCTTTTAGTAGATGTAGAAGAGTCAGATTCATCTTGTAATATCTTCTGCCGGTTCATATTATTCAGTTTCCTTCTTTGTGCCCCTGACAGTCTTTTCCGAATTTCTACAATAGTAATATTGTTATCACTTGATGACTCAGAGTCTGAGTTCCCACCAGCTTTTAAAAGCTTAAAAAAAATTTAAAACATAACTAAAACGCTTACTTTGTTGAATTACAAATCTTGAAATTCCCCGAGTTTGTGATTAAGAAAGGCAAAAAACAAGGTTTGATCGGTAAACATATGGTCCTATGCGAACCGGATTAAAAAAGTGTTTTTTTAAATAATTAAAAAAAAGACCCAAAATAATTGTGAAAAGTGTGAACAGTGAATGTGATGTGCTGCAAATCAAAATAGTTAAATGTGGAAATAGAGACAAACGTGAAAAGTGTGCAATTTTAGGACACCTAATTATTCCCACTTCTTACTTTAAAAAAATTTAAACAATTTAAAAACACCAAAAAATGGACACAAGTCTCAACGATCCAGCCATCAATGGACTTAACAACAACGAATTTCAGCAGCAATCATATCCAAACACAACAAGGTCCACAAGACCCAACAACAACAAGAAGCCCTGAAAAAGAAGAAGGAAGACCAAACGACCAGACACACACATAACAGGATCGAAGTGAGTACCCAAGATTTGTTCAAAGAAGCATGTTGTAGAGTGCCAAAAACCATTTTTTGCAACTCCGCCATATTGCTATATGAAGGAGATTTTGGCGCGTCTGACCCTATATACGACGCTTGCTTTTTTTCCTTTTACACAAATACATATGTAAGTGCAGTTAACTTGCACTTACATAGAAAACCGATATACATAAGGCAGTTAACTTGTGCTTAAATATATAACACCTCGCTATACATACCATACTAACATTGCATAACCTAACGCGTTCTAACCTAAGAAAATATTTATTGGCGATTTTCGAAAACGACCACCTGACTTTACTTAGACGCTTTAGAAAAATATTTTTTGAATATCGACAGTTTATATTCAATATCCTCTATCTTAAAAAACACAATTTTTCAGTAGAGCCAAAAAAACCGTTTATATCCCTAATTTTAAAGAAAATTAAAATTGTTTGTTCTACAATATTTATTACACCTAACTACGTGAACTACTAAATACTATTTTTTTAATATTTGCTCCACGAGCCATTTTATGGAACATAGAGGGTATTGCTATTCAAACATTCTTCATGTATAAAAAAAGATAGAGGGTTTTGCATAGTAAAAAAATAATATTTATGAATTCCACAAATTTTTATACCCTACACCACACTGTGGTACAGGGTATTATGACTTTGTGCATTTGTTTGTAACGCCCAAAAAGAGAAGAAATAAAACCAAAGTTTATTATACCGATCGTCATAGAATCAATTTTTGAGTCGATTTAGCCATGTCCGTCTGTCCGTGTATTCTAGTAATCAAAGTGCAGGTCGTATTTATGGTCCGATTATGATGAAATTTAGCACAGTGCTCTTTTTTGGCCCAAGGACGATCCCTATTGAAATTGGTCAAAATCGGTTCAGATTTAGATATAGCCCCCGTATATATGTTACCCCCGATTTGATATGTAAGCGCTGTAGAAACTGTATTTTATATCAGATCAGTACGAAATTTGCCAGAGAGAGTTCCCTTATTACATGAATGAATACTGCTAAATTCGGGGGAAATCGGTTCAGATTTAGATATAGTCCCCATATATATGTTTCACCCGATTTGACATGTTAGCGCTATAGAAACCGTATTTTATATCTGATTAGTGCGAAATTCGGCAGAAAGAGGTTTGATATTACACTAAAGAATACTGCCAAATTCGGAGAAAATCGCTTCAGATTTAGATATAGCCCCCATATGTATACATGTTACCCCGATTTGACATGTAAGCGCTGTAGAAACTGTATTTTATATCCGATCAGTGCGAAATTCGGCAGAAAGAGGTTTCTTATTACATGAAGGAATACTGCCAAATTCGGATAAAATCGGTTCAGATATAGATATATAGACCCCATATATGTTACCCCCGATTTGACATGTAAGCGCTGTAGAGACTATATTTTATATCCGATCAGTACGAAATTCGACAGAAAGAGGTCTTTTTACATGAATGAGTATTCAGGGAAAATCGGTTCAAATTTATGTATATATAACCTCCATATATATGTTCCTCCTGATTTGGTATCAAAGCGCTTTAGATGTTGTACTTTACTTCCGATCATTACAAATTTTTCCAGAAAGATGTTTCTCAATTTAGGAACGAATATTGCTTAATTAAGCGATTATCGGTTCTGAATTAGATATGGTCACATGTATACGTTCCTACCCATTTACCAATTATTCCAAATTAGTATCGCAATGACCCTTATCGCATTGTTAGGGAGGTGTAGGGTATAATATAGTCGGCACCGCCAGACTTTCTGCCTGTCCTTACTGGTTTTAATATATAATTATACATATTATAATAAATAATAATAACAATGAATTAATGATTAATTTTTTATTTAAGTAAAGGGTCCGCCAAATAACTTTTTTTTTTGAAAATGCTAAAAAAAAACTACTGAATATTTTCTCAAATTTCTTTTTTTATTTGAAAGTACAATCCTTCCGGTTAATAATGGAAAATAATTTCCTTCAAATGGCTGCCTCGGCTGGCCATGCAGTAACCTACACGATCGGTCCAATTTTTAAGCACATTATCGATTGTGTGCAGCTGTATTTCACCAATGGCTTCACGAATATTGTCCTTTAAAGCGTCAATTGTCTCTGGCTTGTCGGCGTAACACTTATCTTTGAGGGCACCCCACAAATAATAGTCCAACGGTGTCAAATCTCAGCTCCGAGGTGGTCAAACGACATCAGCTTTGCGGCTGATAATGCGATCTTCAAAAACAGGGCGCAAAACATCGAGTGTAGCATCGGCTGTGTGGCACGTAGCGCCGTCCTGTTGAAACCAAATGTTGCCAATATCCTCCTCTTCAATTTTTGTGAACAAAAATTCGTTCAACATGGCCCGATAACGATCGCCATTGACTGTAACTGCCACTCCTTGCTGATTTTCGAAGAAAAATGGCCCAATTATGCCTCTGGACCAAAATCCGCACCAAACAGTGACTCGTTTTGGGTGTATCGGCTTTTCAATGCATGCGTGCGGGTTTTCTGTGCCCCAAATGCGACAATTTTGCTTGTTTACATTCCCGCCAAGATCAAAATGAAAAAATCAAATTGAAAATCAAAATTTTCAAAGTAATGTCGCAATATTTCCCAGCGTTGTTCAAGCGTATACACAACCATATTCGTTCAGCGGAAGGATAAAACTAATTATCTGTCAAATAAGACATGAGCTAAGTGTTACCATTCACGAAATAAGCACTAGTAAAAAAAACGTTAGATGGCGGACCCTTTATTATCTATTTCTTGGGGTTCATTTTTGAATCCATTTTAAAATTGTCATAGAAAAAATGGTATTCTTGTAGAATCACAGGTTAGAAATTTAACAATAGTCATAATTTGAAAATTTAACCAAATTCGGGTTTAGCATACTCTTTTCACCAAAGAACCACCTTTTAGAAGAAAAAAAAATTGTCCCAAATTATATGAAGAGATAGAGGGTATTGCATTCAGAAAAAATAAGTGTGTAAGATAGAGAAATTACAAAAATGACAATAAAATCTCAATTTTTGTTCTTTTTTATTTCCAGATTAATACCATAGATGCGCCTTATTTTACCGAATATTTTAACATAAAAATCTCATTTTTCCAAAAATTGAAGATAGAGGGTTTTGAATATAAGCTCTCGATATATTCGATTAAAAGATTGTTAAGCTTGAGGTCTGGTTTGTTTCTAAATTTTAGTTTTTATTTATTTCCAATATTTCGGAATTATCTTTTGAATTCCGTCATCAGGGATCATGTTCTACAATAAATTAAATGCACAATAACTTAAATTAATAAATATAAAATATCACTAAATATCAAGTTAAAATAACTATATATTGATTTATTAATACCAGGAGAACATAAATAATAGTACGATATTTCTACAACGCCAACTTACTCGTACGTGTAAAAGTAAAACACAACAACAAACAATACTTAAAAACTACTGTAGTGTGACTACTACCGTCGGATGTAAATATTGCACTGGTTGTTATTCTAATATTGTACGATGATCGATGGCCTCTCGTTGTCTTGTTCGTCTTATAAGATGTTTGTATATGTGTGCAATGTTCTCTGTATCGGTTTTGTAGTTAACTCTTTTTCTTGTTGGTAAGTTGTTAATATGCAGCATTTCGAGAGTAAAACGTTTGTTATAGTTGCTCTCTCTCTCTGAAGTACACGGACGTTGTCAAAGTCTGGTTGGTGTTTACTACCGGCACAGTGTGTAGATAATGCAGTTTTTTGTTGAGTGTTGCTGATGTTGCGATTTTTATATTAGATTTGTGTCCGGATATTCTTCTTTTGAGTTTATTTTTTGTTGTGCCAACATAGACTTTAAGGCATTGTTCTGTGTTGTTACCTCCACATGCTATTTCGTATACAACGTTTGGAGTTTCTGTGATCGGTATCTTACTCTTTGTGTTGGTGAATAGTTGTTTTATTGTGTTCTGGGTTTTATGGGCAATTTTGTAATTATTTTTGTCAAATATGTCTGATTTTACAATTCTCTCCGATATACTTTCCACGTAAATTATGAATTTTTGGATCTTTATTATTATAGAAAAATATCGTCAACGTATTTTGTTATTATCCTAGGTTTTGTTGTCAAGTTTTCCACACAGGTGTCAAGTAGTTTCTCCATCACTATATCAGCTACGACCGGAGAAGCCGGTGAACCCATCGGTAGTCCTTTTTTCTGCTTGTAAAATTTGTCCTCGTATTTGAAGTAGCGATTTTCCATAATACAAAACTTGAGAATCTTTATGAATATGCTCTTCGTCATATCCGCAAATTTCTCTATCTCCTGCCATCTTTCATCTATAGCAAAATCGACCGGGATGCTCGGGAAAAGCGAAACAACATCAAATGAAACTAGTTTTTCATCAGTTGTGATAGTCAAGTCTTTTACATTATTTCTAAATTGCACTGAATCCCTCAAGTTGTATTTTGAGTTTTGTTTAAGTTTTTTTAAAATATTTATTAAGTATTTGCATATATTCATTGACGGAGAATTAATCGACGAACAGATAGGTCTCAAAGGGTATCCTTCCTTGTGTACTTTTGGTAGGCTGTATAATCTTGGAGCTGTAGCCACCTCGGTTTTGAGTTTTCTCTTTTCTGATATTGAGATTATGTTATTCCTGAAAAGCTCCTCTGCTAATTCATAATTTTTCTTCTGTAAAATTTGCGTAGGGTCCTTACCCAGCAAAATTTCTCATTACCAAATAATCCGACGAGTAAGCAAAGTTCGATAATGGTAAGTACTTATTATTTATCCACTTTTCTCATTATTTTATCATGGGGATGTCATTGGAGGAAAGTACTTCCCAAAAGCATACAATAAAGTAGCATAATAAGTACTTATTTGTAGCTCTATTTTATGTACTTGAGTAATGCATTACCAATATGTTGTAAAATAAGTGGTAGATATGTAGAAATTGCCATTTAAAATGATTTTTTGCATATTAATATAGGCGCATATTAATGAGCGCGACAATTGTCGCGCCTATTTCTCGAAACAAACAATTTCCTCATGCCAGATTCGAATTTCTGGTATTTTCATAAAAATCTGCACGTATTGTTTGAAAACATGTTGAAATATAAATAAATCTTGTACAATAACCCACATATAGCCAAAATTGCATTATATTAAAATTTGTCAAAATTATTTTGACAACAAAAAATCACTTATTTCTGTTATTATTGGTAAGTCATTATTAATAAGCCGAAAGTAATGCAGTGAATAACGAGATGTCATTATTTGGTAATGCAGGGAATAATGACAGGTACTTACCAAGATTTTGCTGAGTATTTATCCTTTGGTATGTCATGAAATCTCCAACTATGTTTAGCAGTCTTTCCTTGTAATCCTGTTTATCCATAGGTACTGTTGTGTTTCCTTTGTCTGCGTTCAGTATTAGAATATTTTTATTTCTCTTTAAAAAAGTTCTTGTCTGTTCCACTGTTCTTCCTATAAATTTGTCTCGTTCACTTTCCCTTATTTTGTTGATGTGGTTTTCGACAGTTGTTGTTTGCTTGCTCTTTCTTGGTCTTCTTTGTTCCTATAAGTTTGTACTAAATCTTCTCCATCCGCAATATATTTAAACAGGGGGAATTTTTCCCTTGACGTTGGTAGCCCATGTTTTTGTCCCAGAGATAAGAGCCATTTTACGTCGTCTGGAAAATCAGTGCTTGTCTTGTTGACGAACCATTTTTCGTTGAACTTAATAACAAATCCCTTTCGTTGTTTCTCTATTAGTTTCTTAAATTTAAGTTTGTGTTTTTCCTTTATTTTCTCTTTAAATATTTTCGTGATTTTTGAAAAAAAATTATTTAAATTTTTTGGAAAAACATTTTTTCGACTACGGAATATTAATTTGTGCGTTGGAGAGCGTAAATCAACCCAAATTAAAATTGAAAAAAATATATTTTTTACTTTCGAAGTGTTGTGTTCAAACTTGTTGAACGGCCCTCGTATGGCCTTAGATTCAATAGAAAAACCCTTTTGAAAAACGTCAAAAAATGTACGATTTTTAAATTTCCACTTGCATTAATATGTGTGGTTTGTGCTATAAACCAGCATTATTGTAATTTCCAACCAATCTTGATATATTTTATAAAAAAGTTCCTGTGTCGACACTTTCAACCCGACACCTCGTACCCATTAAAACAACAACAACAGCAGTCTATGTACACCAATGCATATGAGAAAATAAGTAGCGGATTTTTTCTCGGTGTTTGTTTTTCAATTGCTCGGTTTTGATTTGAGAACCTGTCAAAAGGTTAATGTACCATTGGATTTTTTTTGTGAGAAAGAGAAAAAACGCAAGAACAAAAGTAGAAATAAAAAAAAAACATAATTTCAGTTTGAAGAAAGAAATGAAAAAACATATGGTTTGATGGTTTCGTACAGACATATCGAACAAAATTAGACAAAACTAACACAATAATTTACATTGATTGAAGTTTGCATTTATTTTTGAAAATTACACTTTATGAAGCAATTTAAATTTTACAGAAAATTTATTAAGTGGTCATTTTTGGAAATTACTCTTTGCTACGAAAAATAAATTTGCAGAAAAATTTATTAAGTGGTAATTTTTGGAAATAACACTTTACTACGAAAAATAAATTTGCACTCAAAAATTTATTAAGTGGTAATTTTTGGAAATTACACTTTACTACAAAAAATAAATTTGCACAAAAATGTATTAAGTGGTAATTTTTGGAAATTACACTTTGCTACGAAAAATAAATTTGCACAAAAATTTATTAATTGGTAATTTTTGAAAATTACACTTTACTACGAAAAATAAATTTTCTCAGAAATTTATTAAGTGGTAATTTATTTGAAAAAAAAAATCCTACAAAATTAGTTTTTTTTGTCAAAAAGCCGATTGATATTTTTTGGTGCAAAAAGCAGTTTCCTACAATTTTTTTTTGCTAACCAGTTGATTGATATTAGAATACAGAAAATTACTTTCGTCAAGATTTTTTTATAATTTTTTTTTCTCCAAAAGACCCAAGTCTATAGAAATTATTTCGCTAAAATTTCTTAATTTTCATACAAACGACACAAGTTTACAAACAAAACTGCCTTATTTATATCTATTCGTGAAAAACAATATCGGGCTGTAAAAGATTGGCCTAATTGTGCCCCATTAAAAAAATATTTAGCGTTTTTCTGAAATTATTTTGCAAGTTTTGGCAAAGTAAATTCTCACAGACATTGTTAAAAGAAAATCTCAACTTTAAAAGTTTCTTTAAATTTTAGGTAGTTTAAAATTTAACAAAGAAAATATTTAAGAAGGAGAAAATATGGATAAAGTTTTACGTGATAAATTTGTAAATTGCGTAAATGACCTGATAGACTTTGAGAGTGGTTACTCTGCTAATAGCACCGATGATAATATTCACTCATTAGAAGTGACGCGAGTAGAATTGAACTCTGCTTGGGATCAGGTGAAAAGTGCCTAATTATATTGTAGAGATCGTGTTCCCGAAAAAGATGAGACTCCAATCTATAAATCAAAGTTGAGGGCCCATTATAAAGAGGCATTAGAGACATACAAACGATGTTTAAGCGCAGTAAGTGCATAAATTTTAGCACTAACCGACGAAAGGCAACAGGAAAAGTTCGAACGAGAATCGAAGACCCGAAAAAAGGAAACAGTGGAGCCAAACAACCATCTATCGTTACGTTAACACCATGCGACACCGATACATTTCATGGCAGATACAGTGCTTGGCCTACTTTTCGGGATTTGTTTTCAGCCTTGTACAAAAATAATTGTAGACTTAGTAAAGTAGAGACACTCAAGGTAGATGTAAAAGGGTGGGACCCAATTTTAGTTTACCTTACTTCTACGAAACTGCCGAGAAATTTCTTCGAAGAATTTTAAAACGGTTTGGAAGATTGTTCCATACTACCGTCTTGGAAAGATTTGAATGAATTTTTAACGCACAAGTTCAAAACTTTAGAATCTGTAGGAAATATTAAGCCCCATTTCTCCAAAAATAATCAGCCTAGACCCGATTATAGTAGAAAGGAAAATAGGGTTAAATCATTTCAAGCAAGTGTTGCGCAACAAACGAAAAGTTCACAGAAAAGGTTCAACAACAGCAACAGATTTATCACATCGACGCAACCTAGTGGTCGTACGAATGTACTGTGTTGCCAAATTTGTAAGGCAAACCGTTTGTTACGAAATTGTGCACAATTCCTTGAGATAAACGTGAATGATCGCATTTACTTAGTAAAACTTCACAATCTTTGTTACAACTGCATCACTTCGGACCATGTTGTAAGAGTCGTTTCACTTGTAGGTAATGTAATCAAAGACATCGCACTTTATTACATAAGGGTAACGAGGCCCGACCTTCAAATCCACAACCGGTTAGAAATGACGTACGACCTAGTACAGTGCGGCAGCTCTAACCACCCTAGTACAATCTACTCCTAATTTACAGTCCACACCAAGTTTTCAAACACCTAGTATAACGACTCTAACTCTCAAGGAAAATTCACAAGTTAGCCAACAGCAATCGAAAGAAACACTACTTTTCACAGCGATTTTTCAAATTGAATCTAGAGGACAGCGATATGACGTACGAGCGATTATAGGCCCTGGTTCTCAATCAACATTTATTTCGGAGAAGATTATAAACAAATTGAAGCTTCCAACTAGGAATAATCTTGTTCATGTTACCGGTTTAAGTGAAACCGTTTCAGAAACTTCAACAAAAGCTTTTGAATTGGAAGTTTGGGCACCCGTTTTGAAGACCATTCCTTAATTTACACAGTAGGAGCTCCAATGAAATCTATAGGATCTTTACTACCGCACAGCTTTCGGCTGGATAGTGGGCGGACCCCTTGAAAAATCAAACACAAATGATAAGAAAATTTCACTTTACAATAAAGTTTCGATCGAAAAAATTTTCACACGTTTTTGTGAGGTGGAGGAGACCCCAAAAAGAGTTTTGAGGTCAGCAGAAGACACATTTTGCGAGACAAATTTCAAAAATACAACGCGATGAAATGAAAATGGACGATATATTGTCACGATGCCGTTCAAGTCTTGTGCTGAACTAGGAGCATCTCGAAATATCGCAATTCTATCAGATGGAAAGAATGTTGCCAAAAAAGGCCCGAAATCAAATCTCAATACGACGGAGCGATAATGGAATATTTGGAACTTGGACGCATGCGGAAACTTGGACCCCAGGACATCGAGAAGACCCCTCACTACTATTTGCCACATCATGCCGTTACTAAACCAGATAGGGTTACCACTAAACTTAGGGTAGTTTTCAATGCGTCAAGTCCCACATCAAATAGGAAAAGTCTTAATGACATTTTACATCCAGGGCCAATTCTTCAGCAGGATTTAGTATTGCAGATTTTAAAATGGAGGTTTCTTAGAAATGCATTCAACGCGGACGTTACCAAAATGTATCGCGAAATACAAATCGACCCAAGTCAGGCCCCATTTCAAAGAATTCTTTTTAGAAAATCAGCAAATGAACCAGTTGAAGACTTTGAACTTCAACAGTCACTTTCGGAATTAATTGCGCCCCATTTCTCGCTTTTAGAACCCTAATTCAATTGGCAGAAGATGTTAAAGAAACATACCCATTAGGTTCGGAAATTATAAAGCAAAATGTATATGTCGACGACGTTTTAGCTGGAGGTCACACTGTAGAAGAATCCATTAAGTCTATGAAAGACTTAGTAGCAGCCATGGACTCAGCAGGTTTTGAATTGAGGAAATGGAGTTCGAATGACCCCAATCTACTTCGCGATTTGCCCCCTTACTCACTCTTGCCGGTCAACGGGTTGAAGGAACTTCAACGAAGACTCCAATGGAACATTTCGGCTGATAACTTTACGTTCACATCACCACCCACTGAAAAAAGAGAATTATGCACCAAAAGAGAAGTCCTTTCAACAATTGCCAAATCGTATCAAAGCTTATTAGGCAACAAGTCTGGCTGGATAAAGTAGATTGGGACGACGCGTTGAAGCCCATATCTCGAATTAATTGGAAGAATTTCATTAAATACTGTCCCTCAATTGATTCAGTTTCAGTACCTAGGTGGATCAGATTTAAAACCTCAAGTGAAATTGGGGTACATGGTTTTTGTGACGCTTCAGAAAGCGCTTACGCCGCGACTCTTTATGTTGAAGTAGAACATTTAGATCAAACCGTCGACTCGTTTCTTTTAGCAGCGAAAACGCTAGTAGCACCAATCAAAAAAAAAACTCTGTCTAGATTAGAAATATGCGGAGCCGTTCTCTTAGCAAAATTAACCAGATCGGTGGTTCCCAACATACAAATTGAAAATATTTCCACTCCCTTTTGGACCGACTCTACGATCGTGTTAGCATGGCTCAAAAACCACCGTGTTCATGGAGTACCTTTGTAAGAAACAGAATTTCAGATATTTTAGGTAATGTGGGAAACGAAAATTGGAAGCATATAGATTCAGAAAGCAGTCACATCATTTGTGGTGGACCGGACCCCAATGACAGAAGTTTCCAAAAGACCGATGGCCTCAACACGAAATTATGAGGGACACAGAGATAGAAGCAAAAGCAGTTAACATTTTTCACGACCCCGATATTTGAAGATCCCTTAAATAGATTCTCTTCTCTCTCTAGAGCATATAAAGTCTTAGCATTTGCGATTCGTTTTTGGAGAAATACCGGCGTCAATCGGACCCGACTTAGAATTTCTTCAGCAGAAATCACCCATGGTGAAATACAAGATATAAAAGATTCTCTTATTGTTTTAACGCAGAAACATTACTTCGCTGAGGAGTATTTAGCTTTAACCCAAAGGAAAAAGCTCTCACCTAGTAGCAGTCTTTTATACCTCAATACATTTATTGATTCAAAAGGAATTATAATAAGCAAGACCGTTGAGTTTGTGTTCAGATGAGCGACTACTCTTTTATTATTAATTAGTCTCTAAAGTTTGGCAGGTGTGAATACATGGTGGTGTATAGTTACACCGTGCGACTGTCTGGCCGGTATGGATATGTGACGGTTTATAGTTACACCGTGTGACTGTCTGGCTGTGAGGCAATTCTCACATAGTCAGCATAACTAAGTTTATATATTCACACTGACATATATTCACACTACAGCTCCCTTTTTATACCCTACACCACACTGTGGTACAGGGTATTATAACTTTGTGCATATGTTTGTAACACCCAAAAGGAGAAGAAATAGACCCATCGTTTATTTTACCGATCGACTTAGAATCACTTTCTGAGTCGATTTAGCAATGTCCGTCTGTCTGTCCGTCTGTCTGTCTGTCCGTCCGTCTGTGCATGTATTCTTGTAATCAAAGTACAGGTCGCAATTATGGTCCGATCTCGACGAAACTTTACACATATCTTTTTTCTGGCCCAAGGACGATCCCTATTGAATTTGGTTAAAATCGGTTCAGATTTAGATATAGCCCCCACATATATGTTAGCCCCGATTTGACATGTATGCGCTGTAAAAACTTTATTTTATATCGGATCAGTATGAAATTCGGCAGGAAAAGGTTTCTTATTACATGAATGAACTCTGTTAAATTTGGAAGAAATCGGTTCAGATTTAGATATAGCCCCCATATATACATTACCCCCGATTTGACATATAAGCGCTGTAAAAATGTTATTTTATATCCGATCAGTGCGAAATTCGGCAAAGAGAGGTTTCTTATTACATGAAGGAATACTGCTAAATTCGGAGAAAATCGGTTCAGATTCAGATATAGCCCCCATATATATGTTACCCCCGATTTGACATGTAAGCGCTGTAAAAACTGTATTTTATATCGGATCAGTATGAAATTCGGCAGAAAGAGGTTTCTTATTATATTCGGTTCAGATTTAGATATAGCCCCCATATATACGTTACCCCCGATTTGACATGTAGGCGCTGTAGAGACTGTATTTTATATGCGATCAGTACGAAATTCGACAGAAGGAGGTCTTTTTACATGAATGAGTATTCAGGGAAGATCGGTTCAGATTTATATTTATTGTTCCTCCTGATTTGGTATCAAACAGCTATAGAAGTTGTATTTTACTTCCGATCATTAAAATTTTCCAGAAAGATGTTTCTCAATTTAGGAACGAATATTGCTTAATTTAGCGATTATCGTTTCAGAATTAGATAATATGTTTCTACCCATTTACCAATTATTATGGCAATGACCCTTATCGCATTGTTAGGGAGGTGTAGGGTATTATATAGTCGGCCCCGCCCGACTTTCTGCCTTTCCTTACTGGTTTATACCCTACTCCACACTGTGGCACAGGGTATTATGACTTTGTGCATTTGATTGAAACGGCCAAAAAGAGAAGAAATAGAACAATAGTTTATTATACCGATCGTCATAGAATCAATTTTTGAGTCGATTTAGCCATGTCCGTCTGTCTGTCTGTCCATGTATTCTTGTAATCAAAGTGCAGGTCGTATTTATGGTCCGATTATTATGCAATTTAGCACAGTGCTCTTTTTTGGCCCAAGGACGATCCCTATTGAAATTGGTCAAAATCGGTTCAGATTTAGATATAGCCCCCATATATATGTTACCCCCGATTTGACATATAAGCGCTGTAGAAACTGTATTTTATATCAGATCAGTACGAAATTTGGCAGAGAGAGTTCCCTTATTACATGAATGAACACTGCTAAATTCGGGGGAAATCGGTTCAGATTTAGATATAGTCCCCATATATGTGTTTCACCCGATTTGACATTTTAGCGCTATAGGACCGTATTTTATATCTGATTAGTGCGAAATTCGGCAGAAAGAGGTTTCATATTACACTAAGGAATACTGCCAAATTCGGAGAAAATCGCTTCAGATTTAGATATAGCCCCCACATATATGTTACCCCGATTTGGCATGTAAGCGCTGTAGAAACTGTATTTTACATCCGATCAGTGCGAAATTCGGCAGAAAGAGGTTCCTTATTACATGAAGGAATATTGCTAAATTCGGAGAAAATCGGGTCAGATTTAGATATAGCCCCCATATATATGTTACCCCCGATTTGACATGTAAGCGCTTTAGAAACTGTATTTTATATCTGATTAGTGCGAAATTCGACAGAAAGAGGTTTCATATTACACTAAGGAATACTGCCAAATTCGGAGAAAATCGCTTCAGATTTAGATATAGCCCCCACATATATGTTACCCCGATTTGGCATGTAAGCGCTGTAGAAACTGTATTTTACATCCGATCAGTGCGAAATTCGGCAGAAAGAGGTTTCTTTTTACATGAAGGAATACTGCCAAATTCGGATAAAACCGGTTCAGATATAGATATATAGACCCCATATATGTTACCCCCGATTTGACATGTAAGCGCTGTAGAGACTATATTTTATATCCGATCAGTACGAAATTCGACAGAAAGAGGTCTTTTTACATGAATGAGTATTCAGGGAAAATCGGTTAAAATTTATGTATATATAACCTCCATATATATGTTCCTCCTGATTTGGTATCAAAGCGCTTTAGATGTTGTACCAATCATTACAAATTTTTCCAGAAAGATGTTTCTCAATTTAGGAACAAATATTGCTTAATTAGGCGATTATCGGTTCTGAATTAGATATAGTCACATGTATACGTTCCTACCCATTTACCAATTATTCCAAATTAGTATCGCAATGACCCTTATCGCATTGTTAGGGAGGTGTAGGGTATAATATAGTCGGCCCCGCCCGACTTTCTGCCTTTCCTTACTGGTTTTGAATAAATTTATGGTATTGTATAAAATAAAATTTGTTCATATTACAAAAAAATTAGGTTAGAAAAAATAGTAATAATATGATATTTTGTTCATATTCAATAGTAGTAATATATCTCTAATATAGTAGTAATTAGTATAATGTAGTATTTAAAACATAATTGATTAATTATAATTTATATACATTTAAGTTTACAATTCGTCGGCTTAATGCTATTTTGGTCCATACGCCATTTTTGTGTTTTTTGAGTTAGGAGTTGATAATATGGGTTTCAATTCAAGCATGCTCTTTCAAAATCTGCAATAATTTTTTTTCCTACCTCGTCTAGTTATAGAGATATTGGTAGGGTAAATCGATTTAACTCTGATTTACGGCAAATCATTTTGATATTTTTCTTCTATGTCTCCATTTTTCTATCGCCCTATATTTTTTACTCACTATTTTACGTTCTTTCGATCACAAGATGTAAATTACTCTCCTTCCACACCGACCCTCTCTGTGGTCCATGTAATACAAATACGAAAAAATATTTTAAAAAAGTGGATATGGACCAAAATGCCATGTACAAAAATTGTTATAACTTGCTTATTTTTGAATGTAATGGCATAGACATGCATGAGAATCATACAAACAATGTTGGGAATACTATGGAATAAAAAGTGTGTAACTCTTCAGTCCCGTTTTTACACAAACAATAAATTGCGTTTTTATCCGATCATATAAAATGGCGTATGGAACAAAATAGCATTAAGCCGACGAATATATATTAAAACTATGTCTTAACATATGCAGGATATAATTTTAGTATATATATTAAAACCTTACAACTATGGTCTTAATATAGGTAATATATTATTTTAGTGACGTCACTTATAATAATAAAGAAAATAAAAAAGGTGAAAGAAAGTTAAAGTTATACTATACTACAAATTTCCTTAGTCGGTTCTTGTGAATCACAACTTTTTTTCCGTTGTTTAAAAACAGTTCACAGTTGCCCTTGTCATCAATGGCTACAACTTCGTATGGTCCCTTATACAAATTCGACAACTTGTGTCCCGATGTGTCTTCAAACAGAACCAAATCGTGTACCTCAATAACGATTGGTCTTGCAGTTCTGTCGTATCGATCCTTATTAGTCTTCTTAGTACGTTCTAACATCTGCGTAACTCTATTTCGAACTAGTTGCAGTCTATATTTAACCTCTTTAGCATATAGAGACTATATTTTATATCCGATCAGTACGAAATTCGACAGAAAGAGGTCTTTTTACATGAATGAGTATTCAGGGAAAATCGGTTAAAATTTATGTATATATAACCTCCATATATATGTTCCTCCTGATTTGGTATCAAAGTGCTTTAGATGTTGTACTTTACTTCCAATCATTACAAATTTTTCCAGAAAGATGTTTCTCAATTTAGGAACAAATATTGCTTAATTAGGCGATTATCGGTTCTGAATTAGATATAGTCACATGTATACGTTCCTACCCATTTACCAATTATTCCAAATTAGTATCGCAATGACCCTTATCACATTGTTAGGGAGGTGTAGGGTATAATATAGTCGGCCCCGCCCGACTTTCTGCCTTTCCTTACTGGTTTTGAATAAATTTATGGTATTGTATAAAATAAAATTTGTTCATATTACAAAAAAATTAGGTTAGAAAAAATAGTAATAATATGATATTTTGTTCATATTCAATAGTAGTAATATATCTCTAATATAGTAGTAATTAGTATAATGTAGTATTTAAAACATAATTGATTAATTATAATTTATATACATTTAAGTTTACAATTCGTCGGCTTAATGCTATTTTGGTCCATACGCCATTTTTGTGTTTTTTGAGTTAGGAGTTGATAATATGGGTTTCAATTCAAGCATGCTCTTTCAAAATCTGCAATAATTTTTTTTCCTACCTCGTCTAGTTATAGAGATATTGGTAGGGTAAATCGATTTAACTCTGATTTACGGCAAATCATTTTGATATTTTTCTTCTATGTCTCCATTTTTCTATCGCCCTATATTTTTTACTCACTATTTTACGTTCTTTCGATCACAAGATGTAAATTACTCTCCTTCCACACCGACCCTCTCTGTGGTCCATGTAATACAAATACGAAAAAATATTTTAAAAAAGTGGATATGGACCAAAATGCCATGTGCAAAAATTGTTATAACTTGCTTATTTTTGAATGTAATGGCATAGACATGCATGAGAATCATACAAACAATGTTGGGAATACTATGGAATAAAAAGTGTGTAACTCTTCAGTCCCGTTTTTACACAAACAATAAATTGCGTTTTTATCCGATCATATAAAATGGCGTATGGAACAAAATAGCATTAAGCCGACGAATATATATTAAAACTATGTCTTAACATATGCAGGATATAATTTTAGTATATATATTAAAACCTTACAACTATGGTCTTAATATAGGTAATATATTATTTTAGTGACGTCACTTATAATAATAAAGAAAATAAAAAAGGTGAAAGAAAGTTAAAGTTATACTATACTACAAATTTCCTTAGTCGGTTCTTGTGAATCACAACTTTTTTTCCGTTGTTTAAAAACAGTTCACAGTTGCCCTTGTCATCAATGGCTACAACTTCGTATGGTCCCTTATACAAATTTGACAACTTGTGTCCCGATGTGTCTTCAAACAGAAGCAAATCTTGTACCTCAATAACGATTGGTCTTGCAGTTCTGTCGTATCGATCCTTATTAGTCTTCTTAGTACGTTCTAACATCTGCGTAACTCTATTTCGAACTAGTTGCAGTCTATATTTAACCTCTTTAGCATATGAGTCGATGTTGTAAATCGAATCGACTGTATTCGTTCCGAGGTTTTCAATCGTAGGAGGTATTTTACAAAATACCAACTTATACGGACAGTATTGGTGGACATTTGTTGGTGTTGTGTTAAAACAATAAGCGAAATATCGTAACCATTCGTCCCAATCAGTCCTATCTAATGATATGTACGATCGCACATACTCATTGAAAGTTCTGTGGGATCTTTCCACTGTACCTACTGTCTGGTGATGATAAGCTGTTGAAGTTTTATTATCAATCTTCAACAGTTTACAAAGTTCCTCCATGGTCTGATTTTTGAATTCAGTACCCATGTCGGTCAGTATTTTGCTAGCAGGACCATACACTAATATGAAATGTTCAAAAATTGCCCTAGCCACTGTTTTTGATGATTTATCTGGAATGGGCACCACAACGAGGTATTTAGTAAGGTCGCAAATCATCGTGAAGGCATATTCATTGCCACTGTTCGACTTAATAAAAGGACCTATTGTGTCAATAATAAGTACATCAAATGCACTCGTGGGAGTATTAGTCAATATCATTGGTTCTTTGACATTGATTTATTTTTTTGAAAATGAAAGCTCACATTTCTTTATATAATTTCGTATATCCTTGGATATGCCAGTCCAGTAGTACTTCGACCTCAGCTTTGTCGTCATTCTACTGACTCCGGGATGACCACCGATTAATGGATCATCGTGATATTTTACAAGTAGATCATGTTTTTAATCGTCACCAGAAATAATTGTCAGTCTCGGGCCCAAGTAAATCTCCAATTTTTTCAGTATTTTGTTCGCAATATTCTTGAACGCGTTCACTTCAACAGTGTTAAATATTTCATCGTGTAGATGTAGTTGAATTCTGTCAACTTTATTCTTGTCGGCCACTTCCTCGAGCCTAGGAAAGAGTTGATCGAGATCCAACTTTCCATTAACAAGAATCTCTACCAATGATATTCTATCTAAAGTACATTTTCCTTTTATCAGGTAACACCAAGGTGATTTACCTTTAAGTATGAACTTTAGGCGAACAAATTTCTTGATCTCTTTATAAGTTAATGTCTCTATCACTTTGGGTGTCAAGTCATCCAAAATCCAGAATCAAGTCCTAATATACCATCGCAGGGGACAGGAAAATTTTCATCAAGCTATGATTCAAAAAATGATCTTCAATCACTAGGTGTGAGCGTATTTGACCTATTGTTTCAATACCGGAGGTGCCGATACAACTGATCCTAGTCCTGTAATTTGAATTTATTTCTATATCTTGTCTTTGTCTACCAGCTACTTGCCTTATGAATCTGTAGTACCGACTGCTCTATTCAGGGAAGTAGTAGAAGAAGCAACGTCTGACGAGCTCGAGCTGATTATTGGCGCAGACACGAACGCTCATCATACTATCTGGGGTAGTACGAATATAAACAATAGGGGTGATTCGCTTCTTGACTTTATTCTAACTACCAACCTTAGTATTTGTAACATAGGTAATAAACCGACCTTCACAATTAAAGACAGACAAGAAGTACTCGACGTAACGTTTGCTACTGACCGGCTGTCAGACAAAATTATCGGGTGGAATGTACTGGACGACCACTCATTCTCAGATCACCATTATATTGAGTTCAAACTCGCGGAAAAAGCGCCTAAACCCGCCGTCCACAGAAATGTAAGGAAGACAAAGTGGCATCTGTATGAGAAGAATTTCAAGAAAATCCTCAACTCTAAACTTCTGTACGAACCGAATGACAAAGCCGGTCTGGATAATCTGGTCGATCATATCACCATATCATTCAATAGATCCCTTGAAGAAGCCTGTCCAAAAACAAGGTACAAGGGTAAAACTAAACCCCAATGGTGGACTTCTGAGCTAACGGCTATGAAAAAGACCTGCAACAAGCTATTCAATAAGGCTAAATCTACTGGGGTCGCTAATGATTGGGATGCTTATAAAGAGCAACTCAAGATCTATAAGAAGGAGCTTAGAAAGGCGCAAAGGCGCTCTTGGTATACCTTCTGTGGTGAAGTGGAAAAGGTCTTCGACGCCGCTAGGCTGAGGAAGATATTATCTGCTTCACCCTGTACAGTGGGATATTTACAGGATGAGGCAAATAACTGGACCAAAAACAGTGAGCAGTCGCTCAATGTACTGCTCGACACACATTTCCCGGGGAACTCTGTAACAGAACCCGAGGATCAGCAGGACCAACAAGAGTGCGAGTGGACTGCGAGCGTCGCTAGCTTCTTGACTAAGAGATCCAGAATAAGCTGGGCTATTAACAGCTTTGAGCCCTTCAAGTCACCTGGACCAGATGGCATCACTCCAGCAGAAATGCAGAAAAAGTTAAAGTACATTATCCACTGGCTGGAGAAAATTTATGTAGGCTGTATCAGGCTTTCATACGTCCCGAATCGATGGAGGGCTACCAAAGTGGTATTCATACCTAAAGCGGGAAAGATATCACACACTAGGCCAAAAGACTTCAGACCAATTAGCCTATCCTCCTTCCTATTGAAAGGTCTGGAAAGACTTTTAGATCATTTCATTAGGGAAAACCTGGATAGAAAACTCCTGTCGGGGAACCAACATGCTTACAATAAGGGCAAGTCTACAGAATCAGCCCTGCACGAACTTGTGAGCACTATCGAATCGTCCCTGCATTTCAAGGAATTCACCATGGTGGCATTTCTTGACATAGAAGGGGCTTTTAACAACATTCACTCAGATGCGGTAATTGCGGCACTCTCACATCTAAAAGTTAACACTAGTTTGATTAGACTAATTCAAAGTCTGCTCACCAGAAGACGCATAACAGCATGTCTAGGGTCCACAACTCTAACAAGGTATGTAAACAGAGGGACCCCGCAAGGAGGAGTATTGTCTCCACTAATTTGGAACCTAGCGGTGAATGAAATCCTGCTAGATCTAGAACGTTGTGGCTGCAAGGTCGTGGCATATGCGGACGACGTGGCAATCGCAGTGAGTGGCAAATTCGTAAACGTCCTCAGAGACATCCTACAGGTGGCTCTGAACAAGTTGGCTAAATGGGCCAGAAGCAGCGGGTTGGGCGTTAACCCCAACAAGATAGAATTGGTTCTCTTTACTAGGATGAACAAGGTTTGTAAACAGAGGGACCCCTCAAGGAGGAGTACTGTCTCCACTAATTTGGAACCTAGCGGTGAATGAAATCCTGCTAGATCTAGAACGTTGTGGCTGCAAGGTCGTGGCATATGCGGACGACGTGGCAATCGCAGTGAGTGGCAAATTCGTAAACGTCCTCAGAGACATCCTACAGGTGGCTCTGAACAAGTTGGCTAGATGGGCCAGAAGCAGCGGTTTGGGCGTTAACCCCAACAAGACAGAATTGGTTCTCTTTACTAGGATGAATAATGTCCCAAATGCGGATCCTCCACCTCGGATAAATGGAACAGATCTAGTCTTTTCTGAAAGTGCAAAATTTTTAGGAATAATTCGAGATAGGAAAATGTTATTTAGACTTAACGTATTGGAACGTGTAAGGAAGGCCAACGTCGCCTTATATTCCTGCAAAAAGGCTGTAGGGTCGCGGTGGGGACTCTCTCCTAAAATCATCCACTGGATATATATAGCAGTAGTTCGTCCAATACTGTTATACTGTATTGTGGTATGGTGGACGGCAACTGACAAACTAACCATTACCAACCTACTAACAAAGGTTCAGAGAACTGCCTGCCTGAGCATAAGCGGAGCCTTAAGGACTACAGCAACCGAGTCTCTACAAGCCCTACTCCATACACTGCCGATTAATATTGTGGCGAGAGAAGTTGCAACCAAAGCGGCAATAAGATTAAACTGCCTATCAATGTGGAGGTACAAGAACTATGGTCACATGAGGATATCAAAGTGTAGTGCTATGGTAACCGACCGAGTGGACTATATACCAACTGTGTACACCTTCGAGAGAAATTACATCACTATGATTCCCGCCAGAGATGAATGGGTCGGCAGAATACCAGGTAATAGAAACCATCTCCACTTTTACACGGATGGTTCGAAGCTTGATGAAAAGGTTGGCTTCGGAGTACACTGTGAAGAACTTAGTCTGGATATAGTTCACAGACTACCAGATACCTGCAGTGTCTATCAAGCCGAAATAATGGCAATATGGGAAGTCGCCAAGTGGCTGAGTCACAACATAGTAACCAACACTGGCGTTGTCATTTACTCGGACAGCCAGGCTGCCATCAATTCTCTGGAGGCAACATCCCTAAATTCACAAACAGCCCTCGACTGCCGCAGATCTCTTAACGAGATGGCTGAGCAGTTTAATATACACCTCATATGGGTGCCTGGGCATAGGGATATCCCGGGGAACTGCAAAGCCGATGAACTTGCTAGGAAAGGGACGACATTACAAATTCTCGAAGAATTTGCATATATTGGTGCGCCACTATCCACGTGCAAGCTTTGGCTTAGGCAAGAGGCAATCAGGCAGTCCAACGAAAGATGGACAGAAATCGGCACCTTCAGGGTAGCTAGACAAATCTGGCCAAGGTATGACCTGCGAAGGTCAAAATATCTCCTCGCACTAGAGAGGAAACGATTGTCTACGTTAGTACAGGTTCTGACGGGACACTGCTTGATCGGCGAACACGCCAAAAGATTGGGTATTGACTCCAATGACTTCTGCCGAAGCTGTGGAGATGAGGAAGAAGTGGAGAGCATTGAGCACTTGCTTTGCGACTGTCCCGCTTTGAGTAAACGACGACTGGACATACTGGGGTCGGCCTTTTTAGGCAGCCTAACAGATCTTTCCATTACTGATATTCGTACTATCGATAAATTTATATATCAAACAGGTTGGTTTCGATGAGGAGCATTTCAGCCCGTGGTAACACTAGGGACCTAAACTGGTCTATGTGAGCTTGTAAAAAAATACGGCTGCCACCCTAACCTAAAACCTAAACCTAACATTGAGAATTTTGGCAGTTAGAACCTCAGTGGATTCTCCTTTTACGGATGCCTTCAACATAGCTACTATTTCGGCAATTGAAGACTCATTTGAAGTTAATTTTCTGCTCGAATTTTTCAATTTTGTTTTAATTGGGTTCACTGCTATTGCTTCATGGGACTCTTTAACAGTATCCAGCAGATTTAAAGAGTCCAGAAAAGATTGCATATTTTCTGGTTTGCCGTCAAACTCTGGAATGAGTTTTGTGGCCAAACCAAGAAATTCTATTACTGACAATGGCATATTTGTTTGATTTTTTCTAGAGTTGGTGCAATGCTGGTTTGATTCCTCAGTCTCTTTTTCCGCCTGGGAATCGGCCACAAGTATCAATTTGCTTATTTCCGGGCTATAGACTATTTCCTCGCGAAGAGTTAGTGGTAACTTTACATCTATATTTTTTCTTGACAAAACATTCTCTAATTTTCCACAAACATCGGAAAAGAAGTTTTCGGCCGCCGCCTTGTGAGCTACTGTCAGTCTCGAATAATTTACGTTCAATATAGCTCTAATGCTTTCAGTAGAAGCAAAAAGAATCTTAAAGTGTTTTTCGATAGTCTCTGGCCTCGATGGTCTTATAAGACTTATCGAAGTCCTCCTTTATTATCCTTAATTTCCCCACTATATTCTGCCAGTCTATATATACTATTGAAATTTCCTGTATTTAAATTATCTTTATTATACCCTACACCACACTGTGGTACAGGGTATTATGGCTTTGTGCATTTGTTTGTAACGCCCAAAAAGAGAAGAAATAGAACCATAGTTTATTATACCGATCGTCATAGAATCAATTTTTGAGTCGATTTAGCCATGTCCGTCCGTCTGTCTGTCTGTCCATGTATTCTTGTAATCAAAGTGCAGGTCGTATTTATGGTCCGATTATGATGAAATTTAGCACAGTGCTCTTTTGTGCCGCAAGGACGATCCCTATGGAAATTGGTCAAAATCGGTTCAGATTTATATACAGCCCCCATATATATGTTACCCCCGATTTGACATGTAAGCGCTGTAGATACTGTATTTTATATCAGATCAGTACGAAATTTGGCAGAGAGAGTTCCCTTATTACATGAATGAACACTGCTAAATTCGGGGGAAATCGGTTCAGATTTATATATAGTCCCCATATATATGTTTCACCCGATTTGACATTTTAGCGCTATAGGACCGTATTTTATATCTGATTAGTGCGAAATTCGGCAGAAAGAGGTTTCATATTACATTAAGGGATACTGCCAAATTCGGAGAAAATCGCTTCAGATTTAGATATATCCCCCACATATATGTTACCCCGATTTGGCATGTAAGCGCTGTAGAAACTGTATTTTACATCCGATCAGTGCGAAATTCGGCAGAAAGAGGTTCCTTATTACATGAAGGAATACTGCTAAATTCGGAGAAAATCGGGTCAGATTTAGATATAGCCCCATATATATGTTACCCCCGATTTGGCATGTAAGCGCTTTAGAAACTGTATTTTATATCTGATTAGTGCGAAATTCGGCAGAAAGAGGTTTCATATTACACTAAGGAATACTGGCAAATTCGGAGAAAATCGGTTCAGATTTAGATATAGCCCCCATATATATGTTACCCCCGATTTGGCATGTAAGCGCTGTAGAAACTGTATTTTACATCCGATCAGTGCGAAATTCGGCAGAAAGAGGTTTCTTATTACATGAAGGAATACTGCCAAATTCGGTTCAGATATAGATATGTAGACCCCATATATGTTACCCCCGATTTGACATGTAAGCGCTGTAGATACTATATTTTATATCCGATCAGTACGAAATTCGACAGAAAGAGGTCTTTTTACATGAATGAGTATTCAGGGAAAATCGGTTCAAATTTATGTATATATAACCTCCATATATATGTTCCTCCTGATTTGGTATCAAAGCGCTTTAGATGTTGTACTTTACTTCCAATCATTACAAATTTTTCCAGAAAGATGTTTCTCAATTTAGGAACGAATATTGCTTAATTAGGCGATTATCGTTTCTGAATTAGATATAGTCACATGTATACGTTCCTACCCATTTACCAATTATTCCAAATTAGTATCGCAATGACCCTTATCGCATTGTTAGGGAGGTGTAGGGTATAATATAGTCGGCCCCGCCCGACTTTCTGCCTTTCCTTACTGGTTTTGAATAAATTTATGGTATTGTATAAAATAAAATTTGTTCATATTACAAAAAAATTAGGTTAGAAAAAATAGTAATAATATGATATTTTGTTCATATTCAATAGTAGTAATATATCTCTAATATAGTAGTAATTAGTATAATGTAGTATTTAAAACATAATTGATTAATTATAATTTATATACATTTAAGTGTACAATTCGTCGGCTTAATGCTATTTTGGTCCATACGCCATTTTTGTGTCTTTTGAGTTAGGAGTTGATAATATGGGTTTCAATTCAAGCATGCTCTTTCAGAATCTGCAATAATTTTTTTCCTACCTCGTCTAGTTATAGAGATATTGGTAAATCGATTTAACTCTGGTTTACGGCAAATCATTTTGATATTTTTCTTCTATGTCTCCATTTTTCTATCGCCCTATATTTTTTACTCACTATTTTACGTTCTTTCGATCACAAGATGTAAATTACTCTCCTTCCACACCGACCCTCTCTGTGGTCCATGTAATACAAATACGAAAAAATATTTTAAAAAAGTGGATATGGACCAAAATGCCATGTACAAAAATTGTTATAACTTGCTTATTTTTGAATGTAATGGCATAGACATGCATGAGAATCATACAAACAATGTTGGGAATACTATGGAATAAAAAGTGTGTAACTCTTCAGTACCGTTTTTACACAAACAATAAATTGCGTTTTTATCCGATCATACAAAATGGCGTATGGAACAAAATAGCATTAAGCCGACGAATTCTATTCTTAACATTATTAATTATAAATTATACGTATATTTTAAAACTATGTCTTAACATATGCAGGATATAATTTTAGTATATATATTAAAACCTTACAACTATGGTCTTAATATAGGTAATATATTATTTTAGTGACGTCACTTACAATAATAAAGAAAATAAAAAAGGTGAAAGAAAGTTAAAGTTATACTATACTACAAATTTCCTTAGTCGGTTCTTGTGAATCACAACTTTTTTTTCCGTTGTTTAAAAACAGTTCACAGTTGCCCTTGTCATCAATGGCTACAACTTCGTATGGTCCCTTATACAAATTTGACAACTTGTGTCCCGATGTGTCTTCAAACAGAACCAAATCGTGTACCTCAATAACGATTGGTCTTGCAGTTCTGTCGTATCGATCCTTATTAGTCTTCTTAGTACGTTCTAACATCTGCGTAACTCTATTTCGAACTAGTTGCAGTCTATATTTAACCTCTTTAGCATATGAGTCGATGTTGTAAATCGAATCGACTGTATTCGTTCCGAGGTTTTCAATCGTAGGAGGTATTTTACAAAATACCAACCAGTATTGGTGGACATTTGTTGGTGTTGTGTTAAAACAATAAGCGAAATATCGTAACCATTCGTCCCAATCAGTCCTATCTAATGATATGTACGATCGCACATACTCATTGAAAGTTCTGTGGGATCTTTCCACTGTACCTACTGTCTGGTGATGATAAGCTGTTGAAGTTTTATTATCAATCTTCAACAGTTTACAAAGTTCCTCCATGGTCTGATTTTTGAATTCAGTACCCATGTCGGTCAGTATTTTGCTAGCAGGACCATACACTAATATGAAATGTTCAAAAATTGCCCTAGCCACTGTTTTTGATGATTTATCTGGAATGGGCACCACAACGAGGTATTTAGTAAGGTCGCAAATCATCGTGAAGGCATATTCATTGCCACTGTTCGACTTAGTAAAAGGACCTATTGTGTCAATAATAAGTACATCAAATGCACTCGTGGGAGTATTAGTCAATATCATTGGTTCTTTGACATTGATTTATTTTTTTGAAAATGAAAGCTCACATAATTTCGTATATCCTTGGATATGCCAGTCCAGTAGTACTTCGACCTCAGCTTTGTCGTCATTCTACTGACTCCGGGATGACCACCGATTAATGGATCATCGTGATATTTTACAAGTAGATCATGTTTTTAAATCGTCACCAGAAATAATTGTCAGTCTCGGGCCCAAGTAAATCTCCAATTTTTTCAGTATTTTGTTCGCAATATTCTTGAACGCGTTCACTTCAACAGTGTTAAATATTTCATCGTGTAGATGTAGTTGAATTCTGTCAACTTTATTCTTGTCGGCCACTTCCTCGAGCCTAGGAAAGAGTTGATCGAGATCCAACTTTCCATTAACAAGAATCTCTACCAATGATATTCTATCTAAAGTACATTTTCCTTTTATCAGGTAACACCAAGGTGATTTACCTTTAAGTATGAACTTTAGGCGAACAAATTTCTTGATCTCTTTATAAGTTAATGTCTCTATCACTTTGGGTGTCAAGTCATCCGGTCTTTCTTGTGAAGTTTTGTCAGTAGGTTCATTTTCCTTTCTTAAATTCGATCTTGTTGTGACTTTGAAGAGCCTATTGTCATTCCTAATTGACTCTAACATTGGTATAATAATCGAATCTTCACAATCACTTGGATTGATAGTTAAATAATTTTGATATCTTCCGAAATCCAGAATCAAGTCCTAATATACCATCGCAGGGGACAGGAAAATTTTCATCAAGCTATGATTCAAAAAATGATCTTCAATCACTAGGTGTGAGCGTATTTGACCTATTGTTTCAATACCGGAGGTGCCGATACCACTGATCCTAGTCCTGTAATTTGAATTTATTTCTATATCTTGTCTTAGTCTACCGATTTTCAATATCGAAATATCGGCTCCAGTGTCCAATAGTTCATTCTATTCAGATTTAAATTCAAATTAAAAATTGTATTGTTGATGAATTTCCCGAACTCATGTGAGTTTAATTGTAGTTGTCCCCCAGATGTGTAACCTCTGGGGAATGTTGGTTTCCCTGATCATGTACACATAGGGTCCGGTAGTTGCCCCGATTCTGGCGGCTGGAGTTATTACCTCCTCTTTGGTGACGTCCACGGCCACGGGTGTTCCCTCTACCACGATTATAATTTCCGCGACCGTTTCCTCCACCTCGTGAGCCTCTATTGCCTGTTCTTGATTTATAGAATAGGACATTTGAGCCTGAAGTATTATCGGTGCACGAGTTAACAAACTTGGTCACTGCTTCATTCATGTTACTGAATGTGCCTGTGATGATGCATTTCTGGCCATTGACTTGACCGCTACCTGTGTGGAATATTTCTCTGCTAACGAGCCAGGTAGGCCGTCTGTAAGATATGCATTGGTCAAGGATTTTGTAAGGTCTTCTATTTCTTGAACAAAATTATTGGCAGATTTGTTATTTTGTTTAACATTGATAAAGTAAAACGAATCAGATCACCTGATGAACCCCTGCCTTCGAAAAAGGCAAGAGGCCCTAATGTCACCATCAACAGGACACTCACCAAGCCCTTCAATGAAGTGGCGAAGGAGAGTCTAGTGATGGCTGTTATATACAGAAGTAGTGAGGATGGATCCATCCTCAAGGACAAATGGAGTCATGTACAATCAGCCATTATGGCTCATTACCTCGATGTCCGTAGAGAAATGCCGGGCAAACCACCAATCTGCAACGATGCAGGATGGCATCAGGGGAGAGTAAAGCTCTTATATTTCGGTGATGCCACATCAGTAGACCTGTATAAGGCTGCTCTGAGTCGAGCGGGTGAGGTGTGGCCGGGTGCCCAGTTGGATGTTGTCGAAAAAAACAACATCCCTAGTCACCCTAGAGCCATCACCTGGGTTACAGAAGAGCCCTCCAACCCGGCTGACATCTTAGAAATAATAAAAGATTCCAATCCTGGTCTGCCGGCCCATAATTGGAGAATCAGCAAGGTGGGTGAGGCGGATGGTAAAAAGCGGCAGGTCAATCTTATCCTAAACGCTGAATCCACCTCCCATATACAAAGTGCGAGTGCAACCCTACAATATGGCTTCGAGACTATAGTCTTGAAGATATACAAGCAGGATATAGCTCCCACTGCAGAAGGTGAGTCGTCCACCGTGGCACTTTCTGGAAGTGCGGAGATACCCACGCCTATTATTTCTGGTGACTCCAACTCTAACAGAAGATCTGTAACGTCCTTCTCTGAGGACAAAAGCTCTACTTCGGACACAGAGTGGCTGAGGGGAGTCTCCGGACTCTTTGACGCATCTGGCGGGGACATGCTTCTCGACGATACGGACGAAGAGTTCGATAACACCCTTCTCGGGGTGGATGTTAATCTGTCAATTACCAATGATGGTAAGAATTCTACAGATTAACCTCCATCATGCTAAAGCAGCCTCAGCGGCTCTATTGCTGAGCCTGTCCACAGGCGCAGTAGACATCGTCCTGATACAGGAGCCCTACGTAGTGGGAGGAAGGGTGTGCGGTATTAGGACACCCAACTTTAAACTGCTTGTGGCCAACTGTGAAGGCACTCCAAGAACCTGCATTTTGGCCAGGAATGATCTAAGTATCTTTCTCCTGACTAATTTAAGTGGTAAAGACTAAACAGCTGCTAGCCTGGAGATCGGTAATCGCATATATTGGGTGGTCTCCAGCTACTTGCCTTATGAATCTGTAGTACCGACTGCTCTATTCAGGGAAGTAGTAGAAGAAGCAACGTCTGACGAGCTCGAGCTGATTATTGGCGCAGACACGAACGCTCATCATACTATCTGGGGTAGTACGGATATAAACAATAGGGGTGATTCGCTTCTTGACTTTATTCTAACTACCAACCTTAGTATTTGTATCATAGGTAATAAACCGACCTTCACAATTAAAGACAGACAAGAAGTACTCGACGTAACGTTTGCTACTGACCGGCTGTCAGACAAAATTATCGGGTGGAATGTACTGGACGACCACTCGTTCTCAGATCACCATTATATTGAGTTCAAACTCGCGGAAAAAGCGCCTAAACCCGCCGTCCACAGAAATGCAAGGAAGACAAAGTGGCATCTGTATGAGAAGAATTTCAAGAAAGTCCTCAACTCTAAACTTCTGTACGAACCGAATGACAAAGCCGGGCTGGATAATCTGGTCGATCATATCACCATATCATTCAATAGATCCCTTGAAGAAGCCTGTCCAAAAACAAGGTACAAGGGTAAAACTAAACCCCAATGGTGGACTTCTGAGCTAACGGCTATGAAAAAGACCTGCAACAAGCTATTCAATAAGGCTAAATCTACTGGGGTCGCTAATGATTGGGATGCCTATAAAGAGCAACTCAAGATCTATAAGAAGGAGCTTAGAAAGGCGCAAAGGCGCTCTTGGTATACCTTCTGTGGTGAAGTGGAAAAGGTCTCCGACGCCGCTAGGCTGAGGAAGATATTATCTGCTTCACCCTGTACAGTGGGATATTTACAGGATAAGGCAAATAACTGGACCAAAAACAGTGAGCAGTCGCTCAATGTACTGCTCGACACACATTTCCCGGGGAACTCTGTAACAGAACCCGAGGATCAGCAGGACCAACAAGAGTGCGAGTGGACTGCGAGCGTCGCTAGCTTCTTGACTAAGAGATCCAGAATAAGCTGGGCTATTAACAGCTTTGAGCCCTTCAAGTCACCTGGACCAGATGGCATCACTCCAGCAGAAATGCAGAAAATGTTAAACTACATTATCCACTGGCTGGAGAAAATTTATGTAGGCTGTATCAGGCTTTCATACGTCCCGAATCGATGGAGGGCTACCAAAGTGGTATTCATACCTAAGGCGGGAAAGATATCACACACTAGGCCAAACGACTTCAGACCAATTAGCCTATCCTCCTTCCTATTGAAAGGTCTGGAAAGACTTTTAGATCATTTCATTAGGGAAAACCTGGATAGAAAACTCCTGTCGGGGAACCAACATGCTTACAATAAGGGCAAGTCTACAGAATCAGCCCTGCACGAACTTGTGAGCACTATCGAATCGTCCCTGCATTTCAAGGAATTCACCATGGTGGCATTTCTTGACATAGAAGGGGCTTTTAAGATGCGGTAATTGCGGCACTCTCACATCTAAAAGTTAACACTAGTTTGATTAGACTAATTCAAAGTCTGCTCACCAGAAGAAGCATAACAGCATGTCTAGGGTCCACAACTCTAACAAGGTATGTAAACAGAGGGACCCCGCAAGGAGGAGTATTGTCTCCACTAATTTGGAACCTAGCGGTGAATGAAATCCTGCTAGATCTAGAACGTTGTGGCTGCAAGGTCGTGGCATATGCGGACGACGTGGCAATCGCAGTGAGTGGCAAATTCGTAAACGTCCTCAGAGACATCCTACAGGTGGCTCTGAACAAGTTGGCTAGATGGGCCAGAAGCAGCGGTTTGGGCGTTAACCCCAACAAGACAGAATTGGTTCTCTTTACTAGGATGAATAATGTCCCACATGTGGACCCTCCACCTCGGATAAATGGAACAGATCTAGTCTTTTCTGAAAGTGCAAAATTTTTAGGAATAATTCTAGATAGGAAAATGTTATTTAGACTTAACGTATTGGAACGTGTAAGGAAGGCCAACGTCGCCTTATATTCCTGCAAAAAGGCTGTAGGGTCGCGGTGGGGACTCTCTCCTAAAATCGTCCACTGGATATATATAGCAGTAGTTCGTCCAATACTGTTATACGGTATTGTGGTATGGTGGACGGCAACTGACAAACTAACCATTACCAACCTACTAACAAAGGTTCAGAGAACTGCCTGCCTGATCATAAGCGGAGCCTTAAGGACTACAGCAACCGAGTCTCTACAAGCCCTACTCCATACACTGCCGATTAATATTGTGGCGAGAGAAGTTGCAACCAAAGCGGCAATAAGATTAAACTGCCTATCAATGTGGAGGTACAAGAACTATGGTCACATGAGGATATCAAAGTGTAGTGCTATGGTAACCGACCGAGTGGACTATATACCAACTGTGTACACCTTCGAGAGAAATTACATCACTATGATTCCCGCCAGAGATGAATGGGTCGGCAGAATACCAGGTAATAGAAACCATCTCCACTTTTACACGGATGGTTCGAAGCTTGATGAAAAGGTTGGCTTCGGAGTACACTGTGAAGAACTTAGTCTGGATATAGTTCACAGACTACCAGATACCTGCAGTGTCTATCAAGCCGAAATAATGGCAATATGGGAAGTCGCCAAGTGGCTGAGTCGCAACATAGTAACCAACACTGGCGTTGTCATTTACTCGGACAGCCAGGCTGCCATCAATTCTCTGGAGGCAACATCCCTAAATTCACAAACAGCCCTCGACTGCCGCAGATCTCTTAACGAGATGGCTGAGCAGTTTAATATACACCTCATATGGGTGCCTGGGCATAGGGATATCCCGGGGAACTGCAAAGCCGATGAACTTGCTAGGAAAGGGACGACATTACAAATTCTCGAAGAATTTGCATATATTGGTGCGCCACTATCCACGTGCAAGCTTTGGCTTAGGCAAGAGGCAATCAGGCAGTCCAACGAAAGATGGACAGAAATCGGCACCTGCAGGGTAGCTAGACAAATCTGGCCAAGGTATGACCTGAGAAGGTCAAAATATCTCCTCGCACTAGAGAGTAAACGATTGTCTACGTTAGTACAGGTTCTGACGGGACACTGCTTGATCGGCGAACACGCCAAAAGATTGGATATTGACTCCAATGACTTCTGCCGAAGCTGTGGAGATGAGGAAGAAGTGGAGAGCATTGAGCACTTGCTTTGCGACTGTCCCGCTTTGAGTAAACGACGACTGGACATACTGGGGTCGGCCTTTTTAGGCAGCCTAACAGATCTTTCCAGTACTGATATTCGTACTATCGATAAATTTATATATCAAACAGGTTGGTTTCGATGAGGGGCATTTCAGCCCGTGGTAACACTAGGGACCTAAACTGGTCTATGTGAGCTTGTAAAAAAATACGGCTGCCACCCTAACCTAAACCTAACATTGAGAATTTTGGCAGTTAGAACCTCAGTGGATTCTCCTTTTACGGATGCCTTCAACTTAGCTACTATTTCGGCAATTGAAGACTCATTTGAAGTTAATTTTCTGCTCGAATTTTTCAATTTTGTTTTAATTAGGTTCACTGCTATTGCTTCATGGGACTCTTTAACAGTATCCATCAGATTTAAAGAGTCCAGAAAAGATTGCATATTTTCTGGTTTGCCGTCAAACTCTGGAATGAGTTTTGTGGCCAAACCAAGAAATTCTATTACTGACAATGGCATTTTTGTTTGATTTTTTCTAGAGTTGGTGCAATGCTGGTTTGATTCCTCAGTCTCTTTTTCCGCCTGGGAATCGGCCACAAGTATCAATTTGCTTATTTCCGGGCTATAGACTATTTCCTCGCGAAGAGTTAGTGGTAACTTTACATCTATATTTTTTCTTGACAAAACATTCTCTACTTTTCCACAAACATCGGAAAAGAAGTTTTCGGCCGCCGCCTTGTGAGCTACTGTCAGTCTCGAATAATTTACGTTCAATATAGCTCTAATGCTTTCAGTAGAAGCAAAAAGAATCTTAAAGTGTTTTTCGATAGTCTCTGGCCTCGATGGTCTTATAAGACTTATCGAAGTCCTCCTTTATTATCCTTAATTTCCCCACTATATTCTGCCAGTCTATATATACTATTGAAATTTCCTGTATTTAAATTATCTTTATTATACCCTACACCACACTGTGGTATAGGGTATTATGACTTTGTGCATTTGTTTGTAACGCCCAAAAAGAGAAGAAATAGAACCATAGTTTATTATACCGATCGTCATAGAATCAATTTTTGAGTCGATTTAGCCATGTCCGTCTGTCTGTCTGTCCTGTATTCTTGTAATCAAAGTGCAGGTCGTATTTATGGTCCGATTATGATGAAATTTAGCACAGTGCTCTTTTTTGGCCCAAGGACGATCCCTATGGAAATTGGTCAAAATCGGTTCAGATTTATATACAGCCCCCATATATATGTTACCCCCGATTTGACATGTAAGCGCTGTAGAAACTGTATTTTATATCAGATTAGTACGAAATTTGGCAGAGAGAGTTCCCTTATTACATGAATGAACACTGCTAAATTCGGGGGAAATCGGTTTAGATTTAGATATAGTCCCCATATATATGTTTCACCCGATTTGACATTTTAGCGCTATAGGACCGAATTTTATATCTGATTAGTGCGAAATTCGGCAGAAAGAGGTTTCATATTACACTAAGGAATACTGCCAAATTCGGAGAAAATCGCTTCAGATTTAGATATAGCCCCCACATATATGTTACCCCGATTTGGCATGTAAGCGCTGTAGAAACTGTATTTTACATCCGATCAGTGCGAAATTCGGCAGAAAGAGGTTTCATAGTACACTGAGGAATACTGGAAAATTCGGAGAAAATCGGTTCAGATTTAGATATAGCCCCCATATATATGTTACCCCCGATTTGGCATGTAAGCGCTGTAGAAACTGTATTTTACATCCGATCAGTGCGAAATTTGGCAGAAAGAGGTTTCTTATTACATGAAGGAATACTGCCAAATTCGGTTCAGATATAGATATGTAGACCCCATACATATCTCCGAATTTAGCAGTATTCCTTATTACATGAAGGAATACTGCTAAATTCGGAGAAAATCGGGTCAGATTTAGATATAGCCCCTATATATATGTTACCCACGATTTGGCATGTAAGCGCTTTAGAAACTGTATTTTATATCTGATTAGTGCGAAATTCGGCAGAAAGAGGTTTCATATTACACTAAGGAATACTGGCAAATTCGGAGAAAATCGGTTCAGATTTAGATATAGCCCCCATATATATGTTACCCCCGATTTGGCATGTAAGCGCTGTAGAAACTGTATTTTACATCCGATCAGTGCGAAATTCGGCAGAAAGAGGTTTCTTATTACATGAAGGAATACTGCCAAATTCGGTTCAGAATCACTTTCTGAGTCGATTTAGCTATGTCCGTCTGTCTGTCTGTCCGTCTGTGCATGTATTCTTGTAATCAAAGTACAGGTCGCAATTATGGTCCGATCTCGACGAAACTTTACACATATCTTTTTTTTGACCCAAGGTCCCTATTGAATTTGGTTAAAATCGGTTCAGATTTAGATATAGCCCCCATATATATGTTAGCCCCGATTTGACATGTAAGCGCTGTAAAAACTTTATTTTATATCCGATCAGTATGAAATTCGGCAGGAAAAGGTTTCTTATTACATGAATGAACTCTGTTAAATTTGGAAGAAATCGGTTCAGATTTAGATATAGCCCCCATATATACATTACCCCCGATTTGAAATATAAGCGCTGTAAAAATGTTATTTTATATCCGATCAGTGCGAAATTCGGCAAAGAGAGGTTTCTTATCAGGGTTACCATAACCTTTTTTCGGAAAGGAGGACTTTTGTGTCAGAAAAGGAGGACATTTGTAACAATTACAAAGAGAGTTTGAAACTTTCGGAGGACATTTAAAAAATACAATTTCCTATGATAATGATTTGTACAACAACTTGTATTTTATAGCGCTTAGATGCCAAATCGGAGGACTATACCTAAATCTGAACAAATTTTCTTCAAATTTGGCAAAGTTTGTACTTGTGTGCTACATTTAAATCTGAGCCGATTTACACCAAATTCGAAAATATGGGCCCGTGGATCAAGAAACTCCATCCTGCTTAATTTCAAAGTGATTGGATATGAAAAAGCTTCTGACCAATTTCTTCCCAGGTATGAAAAAGCCCTTATTGTCAAATTTCGGCAAGATCGGAATGACAGTGCGACCTGTACTTAAGCAACAATTTTAAATAGACATACAAACAATCGGTGTACTTTAAAGTGGGTCTAGCTCCAGTATTTTTAGGTGTCAATTATAATAAATAAGTGAAGCGGCGTTAAGATCTGACAAGCCTCAACTGTTTTTTTATTCTTTTAATTAATTGTTGAGTTTCTTGCGTTAATAATTAAAATCTTGAGGTACCTTTGTGTGGGGGCTATATCAAAACATGGACCTATGATGACCATTGTTAGTCTGAATGGTTCTGGATATACATACTCCCAAGTGACCAATTTCAGTTCGACCAGTCGAAATTTGCGGTCTCTATGGCTTTAATAAGTCAAATCGGACAGAAGATGCTAAAAATTGATCGATATTGCTCATTTTCAATCCCAAGTGACCTGCAGCTATAAGAAGTATCTGTACCAAATTTCAGTCATCGAGCTCAATTATTGTAGTATGTACTAACTTTGTACTAAGAGTAGTTGCGGGTGTAATTCATGTGGTGGTTTACGAAAAATTGTAATTTGGACAAAAGGAGGACAAATCCATCATTTTTCAAAAAGGAGGGAGGACAGGAGGACACTGGTTAAAAAGGAGGACATGTCCTCCCAAAGGAGGACGTCTGGTAACCCTGTTTCTTATTACATGAAGGAATACTGCTAAATTCGGAGAAAATCGGTTCAGATTCAGATATAGCCCCCATATATACGTTACCCCCGATTTGACTTGTAAGCGCTGTAAAAATGTTATTTTATATCCGATCAGTATGAAATTCGGCAGAAAGAGGTTTCTTATTATATGAATGAACACTGTTAAATTTGGAAGAAATCGGTTCAGATTTAGATATAGCCCCCATATATACGTTACCCCCGATTTGACATGTAGGCGCTGTAGAGACTGTATTTTATATGCGATCAGTACGAAATTGAGTATTCAGGGAAGATCGGTTCAGATTTATATTGATTGTTCCTCCTGATTTGGTATCAAACCGCTATAGAAGTTGTATTTTACTTCCGATCATTAAAATTTTCCAGAAAGATGTTTCTCAATTTAGGAACGAATATTGCTTAATTTAGCGATTATCGTTTCAGAATTAGATAATATGTTTCTACCCATTTACCAATTATTCCAAATTATTATGGCAATGACCCTTATCGCATTGTAAGGGAGGTGTAGGGTATTATATAGTCGGCCCCGCCCGACTTTCTGCCTTTCCTTACTGGTATATTTTTAAATTTCGGACAATGTGGCTGATGATTTATATTTCTTGTTTAAAGAATTTCTATAAGAGCTGTGTACTTTCCAGAACATATTAATAATTAGTATAATGGTTATTATAAAAACCATAATTTTTAAACTTTTCAAATCAGTGTTCTCATTTGTTATTATTTCATTAATAACTTCTCCTGTGTTTTTTATTTTCTTTGATTCCTGGCTTCCCATTTTATTATACCCTACACCACACTGTGGTACAGGGTATTATGACTTTGTGCATTTGTTTGTAACGCCCAAAAAGAGAAGAAATAGAACCATAGTTGATTATACCGATCGTCATAGAATCAATTTTTGAGTCGATTTACCCATGTCCGTCTGTCTGTCTGTCTGTCCGTCTGTCCATGTATTCTTGTAATCAAAGTGCAGGTCGTATTTATGGTCCGATTATGATGAAATATAGCACAGTGCTCTTTTTTGGCCCAAGGACGATCCCTATTGAAACTGGTCATAATCGGTTCAGATTTAGATATAGCCCCCATATATATGTTACCCCCGATTTGACATGTAAGCGCTGTAGAAACTGTATTTTCTATCAGATCAGTACGAAATTTGGCAGAGAGTTCCCTTATTACATGAATGAACACTGCTAAATTCGGGGGAAATCGGTTCAGATTTAGATATAGTCCCCATATATACATATGTTTCACCCGATTTGACATTTTAGCGCTATACGACCGTATTTTATATCTGATTAGTGCGAAATTCGGCAGAAAGAGGTTTCATATTACACTAAGGAATACTGCCAAATTCGGAGAAAATCGCTTCAGATTTAGATATAGCCCCCGATTTGGCATGTAAGCGCTTTAGAAACTGTATTTTATATATGATTAGTGCGAAATTCGGCTGAAAGAGGTTTCATATTACACTTTTCATTAAGGAACAAGGAACAAGAATGATAGAAATAAAGATTGTGCCATCCCGCGCATAAAATAAAAATGTTCTGCGCAGGTCGGGTGCGTGACGTCACATAAGCTGTGTTCCTATTGGCTAATAATTTTCAGTTGTCAAACTTAAAAAATGTGTGTAAACATGACAGTGGGATCATATGTAATTTTTCTCTTCATATAATTTGATAGATAATTAAAAAAAATTTAAATTACGTTAATATTTTATTAAATTTTCTCTTTCGTTTGTTGATATTTTGAGAAATTTCGTCATTGAGTAACCTTATTCTAAAATACATCCTACACCGGAAAAAAAGTTTTTTTACTTTTTCATTGGATTCTATGTCCCTTGCTTCTGCCAAATGTTTTTGCAAAAATCCGCTCGTAAGCAACAACTTCTCTCCATTTAATTTTATAAATATTGCATCGCATAATCTCATCGTTTCCATTAAAGAACTTGATGGCTTACTTAGCCCACCTTCACTTAGGTGGTTAACCCAGGAGTAGGTAGAGTCATCTAAGGGGTTTACCGCAAGAGTAGGGTTTTCATTTTTTATTTTTTTGCAAATATAGCCGGCCAAATTCTCCAAACCATCATAGTCCAAGTTTTCCAACTCGTTTTCAGTATTTTCCGTTGGTAATACGTCTCCTTCAACGCTAGGTTTAATACTCTTGAGTATAGTACCTGGAGACAACACAATTCAAACTAAGTACTGTATTATTTCAAATTTTATGTTGGTGTTTACCTGTTAAAGAACTATGTATATTTTCTAAATCGGGCGTATTGTCGATCTCAACATTTGCATTACTGCTTAAAACTCCTTCGTTATACCCCAGAGTATATGAGCGCAGTCTGTATTTAAATTCTTGACGATCGGGATGATCGTGAAGCCCTCCTTTAGATCTAATTATTCCGAAAAAATTTTCTAAAACATCCTGGTTTAGTCGATAGGTTAAAACGTACTCAATGTTATATCGACTCTTCAGTTCCATATAAGTTTTAAATATTTTAATCAAAAAATGTAATATACAGCTTCTTACCTTTCTGAAATGGTAAGAGTGTATTTTTGCCAATCACACGGATGTCTGACATCATTTGCGACATATTATTTAGGACCTCATTTTGTGTTGGTAGTGCCAAACCATATGCGTGGCATCGCTCTCTTGTGTCTTGTCTCGGCACCCTCGAATTCATAACGTCAAACCAGTCATTTGACTAGTAAAGGAAAATCACAAAATTGATGTTGCAATTATTTGCAAATATATAATAAGTAATTACCAGTTTGAACAATTGACTACATTCGTTCCAATTTTGATTTGTCAAAAATCCTAAACTAGCAGTCTCGTAATAGATTGTGCAATTGTATGTGAGAAAAGTTTGGTAGCTAGTTTAACCTTTTGTCTCTCAGCTCCAACAACACTTAAATTATGAGCTGATATCTCATGTGTTATCTTTAAGTCATTGGATTGGAGAGACAAAAGGTTCAAAACAATATCTTTTTTAACTTCTTTGCCATTAATAATGAATCCACTGTCAATAAAATGGTTTCTTAACAATTTTATTAGATGGGGAACATCATTGAATACAAATATTTTTGTGTCGTCGTAGGTAAACCTGCATATATAAAGGTACGTTAGTTATAATCCGATATATGTGTACGAGTATTTTCAAAAACGTACCAAGGCTTATTAAAATCTACTTCAAGTTCATTGTACAGTTTTCTATTACCCCCACCTAAATCGCTTACAATTGCCACAATAGTAAACCCACACTGCTTCATTGTCTTCAATATATTAAATAAAATTGTTTTTGTCATTTGGCAATCGTAACATAATATATTGGTTGCTTCCATTTTGCAATTAAACCTGTTAATCAAATAGACAAAAGTTTTTAAAAACACCTGAAGTGGATGTGTTTACTCCGTGGTCGTGAACCAGGAGCGTTAAGAAATACTTTTTATTGAAATGGGGATTCGTAAAATCCACCGCTTTGCCTTTCAGTAAATAAAAAGAATATTAGGCGAATTCGTGGAATTCAAGGCCAAAAGTACCAGCTTTATTGTCGGTTACGAAGTAACTAACTAACTTATCAAACCTAATAACAAAAATAATGACCGCTTCATGCGGTAGTTAACAAAAACTTAAAACTAATGAATAATGAGAGTGACAAGGATGACACTATAAAAACTAAAATTAATGAACTTAACGAAACATTTTAAATAAAAAAAGAATAAGAAAGGAATTTTAAAGGATAAAGAAAAATAAACAATAAGGGTATTCATCAACAGGTTGAACGGTGCGCTCAACTTTCTCGCGGGCCAGGACGGTGGAATCTTGCAAACGCTCCCTCGAGAACTGCCCCAAACGCCGATTCTTGAAGATGCAATGACGGACACTTATAGAATGATGTGAATTTCCCATATTTCATGCGGTCCCACAAGTCTGCCCCAATAATGCCGTCAATTGGTTTATGTTTATAAGGCTCAGGATGAGCTAATTTGGTCTTGTCTTCAACCCAAGCGAGAATTCCAGGATGGTTCACTGGTTTTGGAGATACCTGTAATTCGTCGACGATAACCATCCAGTGGTCAAGGACTCGTTGAGTTCGAGTGTGTAACTTGAAGTGACCATATGCCATGTCCTTTTTATATTTCGTTGAATATGGCAATGTGGCGACTCGATCAAACAGCACGTGGGACATGGGGACCCTGGGATTGATCATAAGAGTTACTGTCAAGCCCTTATCCCCTACCCAAAGCTCACACAGTACCACTGGATACACGTAAGGAGATGTACATACTGGTCGGGGGGTTGGATCTGTAACAGCCCATTGCTTAGTCGTCATCGTTCGTCCAGGAGCCAGGAGGGTATCCTTTCTTCCATCGGTTGATGAAGAACGCACCGGTAAAGATTCAAGAGCCAGGAGGGCTTCTTTGTTAGGGCTTGGGCACTGAAGCACACTTGATGTTTCGGCAACAAAATGGGAAGATTTTTCAAGAGCCAGGAGGACATCTTTGTTTACCCCGGATGCTGCGTCGGGTGCCTGTTTTCTGTCGATGATGTCACGAAAATTGATTTCGCCGAACTTTTCGAGTTCATTCCGGACATCTAAATCACGAACATCCTCGATAGTCGGAGAGAGAGCCTGACGGACAGTTGCTCGGTTTAGTACCTTCTTTGTCGAGACACTTTCTGGTGATGGCTGAGCGGGCTCCTCTTCTTCGAAGCTAACCGACCCAACCTCGGAAATATCACGATGGATCATCGTATGGTGCCGGCGACGGCACGTCTGACATCTGTTGGATGAGGGACAATGAACTCTGTCATGGCTCGAGTGAAAACAATTTAGGCAGCATCCACTAGCAATGACGTTGTCGTAACGCTCCGCGAACAACATCTTGCGAAACTTCAGGCAGTATTTCAAGGGGTGACACACGAAACATTTGCCCATGGTGATTCTGTTGAGTAAAAGAAAGAGAAAGAGGAGAAAGAAAGGTACGATAGCAAAATGGCGTTTATTTATAAGATGATCAAGTGATTATTTATTAGTACTTTTCTCATTAATTCCCGAAGGATTGTTAATCGATTGTAGGGTTGGTGACGTTGGTAAAACGCAAAGTTTGACGATCGGTCTGACGATAGTTCCGTTTTGGGTTTTAACTTCAGCGACGCGAACATTATTGTCTTTCCCTCTAATAACTTTGGTAACGCGGCCCAAACGCCATTCGGTTGGGGGCAAATGATCGTCCTTGATGACAACAAAGTCGTTTTCTTTAATGTTGTTTTGAGTCGTCTTCCATTTATATCGTCGCTGTAGCTCTGTCACGTATTCTGCTTTCCATCGTAGACTGAATAAATGTTGTATTACTTTTAAGCGTTTCCAGCGATTGATGTGGGAAATATCTTCGGATTGTATATTAGCCAAGGTCTCAGGGGGAGCCGTTAGTGGTGCTCCTCTCAGGAAATGTCCAGGAGTGAGTGGCAAAAGCTCGGATGGGTTCTGAGACATTGGAGAGAGGGGCCTTGAGTTTAGAACTGACTCGATTCGGACCAAAATGATGCAAAATTCATCATAGGTGAAGGATAAGTTGCTCGTAATCTTCTTCAGGTGAGACTTCATGCTCTTCACAGCAGACTCCCAAAGTCCTCCCATGTGGGGGGCATATGGCGGTATAAAAGACCAAGAAAAACCGTGAAGACTATATTTTTGAGACAAACATTTTTCGGCATTTTGAAGAAATATGTTGTGCTCCTGTAGCAACTTACTACTTGCTCCCACGAAGTTACGCCCATTGTCGGAGAACATTGTTTTTGGAAGTCCTCGGCGTCCGGTGAAGCGTGTGAAGGCAGCAAGAAAACCATCAGCTGATATGTCCGAACAAACCTCAAGATGAACAGCGCGAGTAGAAAAACAAACAAAAACTGCTGCGTATCCTTTGGTAACTTTAGCATTCCTTAAGTTTGAAGTTTTCAAGTTAAATGGACCGGCAAAGTCTACTCCGGCATATGTAAATGGTAAGGAAAATGTGACACGTTCAGGTGGAAGTGCAGCCATAATCTGGTTCTGAAACTTTCGTTTGTATAAAGCGCAGGATTTTATAACTTTTCGTATCAGATTCTTCAGTCTGGGAATGTAAAAACTGTGCCTTATAGCTCGAAGCATGACATTATATTCAGCATGAAGCAAAATCTTATGAGAGTATCTGACCAGTAATTCTGCAAAATGTGACTTATCAGGAATGATAATAGGGTGTCTCTCGTCAAAGCTGAGATCAGTATTCGCAAGACGACCACCAACTCGTAGCAACCCATCTGTGCCTATGAAGGGTGTAAGGGTCAATATATGACTTTTCTTGCTAATTGGCTCATTGCGACTGAGACGTTCGTATTCTTTAGGGAAGTGTTGCTTTTGTGAGACGATAATTAATTGACTTTTAGTCTGTAAAATTTCGGCTGATGAAATGTCGATTGATACAGATACTTTTATTTTACGACAACCATATATGAATCTGAACACAAAACACATTACTCTAAGTGCTCTGTTTAATGATGAAAATCGTGAAATGATATCGTGAGTTATTAAAAGATGAAATGTATATGTCTTCTTTATCTCCAAGTCCGTTGGATTAAAAATACGGGGTTCCGGCCATATCTCTTTTGGTTGTTGAAGCCAGGTGGGCCCGTGCCACCAAAGCTGATTTCTAACTAAATCTTGCGGGAGGCATCCACGCGTTCCCAAATCTGCAGGATTTTCTTCTGGTTTAATGTGTTTCCAACAGTTATTTTTAGACGAGTTTAAAATCTCAGTTACGCGGTTCGCGACAAATGTCTTCAAAACTTGAGGATCCTTTTGTAACCAACCCAAGACTATTGATGAATCAGATGCACTTCATGTTGGAAATTTATCTTTTGCGTCACGACATTGACAAGATTAACGAGCAACACGGCTCCACACAATTCTAACTTCGGTATTTTAAGACATTTAATGGGAGCTACTCGCGTTTTTCCGACCAGTAGGTGACTGGAGATTTTATCGGAACTTTCTATTCGGATGTATACAGCACCACAATACGCCTTTTCCGACGCATCACAGAATCCGTGTATTTGTACGTTCTGTCCAGGAGAGAAGTCTACCCAACGCGGAATTTTTAGAGAATGGATCTCCGGCAAGTTTTCTCGAAACGCATTCCATTTCAAGGACAAGTGTTGTGGGACAGTCTCATCCCAATTAGTCTTTTCTTCCCAAAGTTGTTGCATAAGTATTTTCGCCAGGATGACGACAGGTCCCAGCCAGCCGAGAGGGTAAAAAAGCCGCGCGATTACGTTTTGTTACTGTTGGTGTTGCATCAAGTGAGGAAACAACATAATAAAAGCTATCCGACATCGCGTTCCAGCGTATGCCTAACGTTTTGGCTGTGCTCGAGTCATCAAAGTTCAAAAAATCTTCGTCCAGAAGATCCTCCCGGGCTATTTTTTCAAGTAATGATTTCGTATTTGCTGTAATTTTCTTCAGGGGGAAGGCGGCTGAATTTAGAGTGCCAATTAACTCATTTTGTTTAATTTTTGATTCATTCAATGTGTGCTCCTGACAGCACATCATCGACGTATACTTCATTTTTCAAAATTTCAGAAGCCATTGGATGAGTGGAAATACAATCGCTGCTTAACTGCTCAAGAGTTCTTATGGCCAGGAAGGGCGGACAGTTGACCCCAAAAGTCACTGTCTTTAATTCGAAAGACTTAATGGCCTCGTTTGGTTTGTCGCGAAATACTATTCTCTGATATGGCCGATCTTCAGGATGTACTAAGACCTGGCGGTACATTTTTTGTATGTCTCCCGTAAACACGTAACGATAATAACGCCAGTTTATAATAATTTGTATAATATCTGCTTGTAAAGTAGGACCTTGATACAACACGTCGTTCAGGGAGGAACCACTGTTGGTTTTCTTCGAACCATTAAATACCACGCGCACCTTCGTCGTTTTGCTCTCTGGCTTCACGACTGCATGGTGCGGTAAAAAGAAGGAGAAGTGTTTTTCAGCAGAACTCTCAAAATGATTCACTTGCTCCATATGATCTAAATCGAGATACTCTTGTAGAACTTGCTCATATTGGGTCTTTGAGTCTGGGGTTTTATTTAACATTGTTTCCATTCTTCTGTATTGCGCTAGGGCCATGTTTTGGGAAGGTCCTAGGAATATATTTTCTGGAAACTCCTGCCTGAATGGTAGCCTAACTACATAACGTCCGTCTGAATGGCGAGTCGTTGTTCTTTTGTACAAATCCTCACAATATTCATCATCTTCGGTCATTGGCTTTTCTTTTGACACTTCCTCTATTTCCCAAAACCGCTTAATCAATTCTGTGAGGGCTAAGTCATCTGAGTCGTAAACTCGAGTTTTAAATGTTTTAACATCTGTTATTGGTAAGGGGCCTGAGAGATACCAACCAAAATGGGACTCTCTTGCTTCAAGTCCACTAGAAAATGTTGTAACGCCTTGTAGGTTGATTAATGGCAAATAATCACTGCCGATAATCATGTCGATAGGTGCTGGCTTATAGAAATTTGGATCAGCCAAATTTAATTTCTGAAGATCAGGAAGATTTTCTATTCTAACTCTTCTTGACGGCAAAAAGTGAGATAATTTCGAGACAATAATCGCTTTAACTTTTATTGAAAAGCCTGAAGATTTTGATTTTACGTTCACAAAACATCGACCGCTGGAATTTCCTACTATTGTACCACCCAAACCTGAGATTTGCGAATGGTGTTTATCAACCGGTAGAGCTAGACTTTGTTGAACTTTCCTTGAAATAAAGCTTTTTTCTGATCCTGCGTCCAATAAAGCACGAATTGTGAACAGTTCACCAGATCTTTCGATGTTAATTAAGGCAGTGGGCAAAATTGTGGTACCTTCATTTTGTGCGAAGTGTGCTTGGACAGGTTCTATTGAAGTGTCAGAGTTTGAATTGCTCTCAGGAAGAGACTCGTCATTCACAACCGAATGTTGTGTGTTGGAGTGCCGTTGGAAACTCCGATTACGCCGTGAAGAAGTCTGATATTGATTTGATTGAAGATGTAATAAAGTATGATGCTTTTTGTTGCATTCTTTACAAGATTTGCTGCTCGTGTAATTGTTTTTGAAATGTGATGCCGAAAGACAATTTGCACAAATTTTATTTGCATAGACAAATTTTACACGGTCGTTTACCGATAGTGATTTAAATTCTTCACATATTCTTAAGGGATGATTTTTATTACATTTCCTGCAGTTTGTGTAATTTGTAGGGTCAACGAGAGATTGGAAAGCTTGTGATTTGCTATGGTGACCTTGATTGTCCTTTGTATTGGGTTTTCTCAAATCAGAAATAGTCTCTATAATTTCTATTCGCTTCGACAAAAATGCATTCATCTGCTTCCATGTAGGAAGTTGTTTATGGTCAGTAAGGGAATCTTCCCATGCCCGCAACGTTTCCTCTGGGAGTTTTGTAGAACAATGATGGACCAGAATTGGGTCCCAATTCTCAGTCCTGATTTTGTAAGACTTGAATATAGATCAACTATCATTTATTCCACACTGGATAACCCTGATCGATTTTGGAGTCTCAGATTGAGCAACTTGAATGCCAAAGAGATATTTCATTTGTTGATGAACTAAGATGCGAGTGTTCTCATAACGATTTTTGAGGGCATCCCAAGCTAATTGAAAATTCTCATCTACCAAATCAAACTTGCTGACAATTTGGTAGGCTTCGCCTCTAGTTTTCCCCCTCAGGTGGAAGAGCTTTTGTGCTGGAGATAACTCCGGATGAGCACCGAAAACTGCCCAAAAAATATCGCGAAACGCCGGCCATTTCGAGTATCCTCCCTCAAAGGGGGGTGTATCACACGGAGGTAATTTTAATGAGGAAGAGGCATGCTGGCTGATCGTTGTGTCGTGTCTAAAACTTTCATCGGCTTTAGACGACTGTCTTGACAATATCATTTCGGAAATTTTTGCTTTACAGCCCGTATATTTCCTATATGCTTCCTTATATTTCGCAGAGGCGGTTTTGTGAAGCTCAGAGTCTTCTAAAGTTTCTTCTCCTGTCATGACTTCCTCATAATTTGCCACTAACTTTTCCCACCGTCTTTCAAATTCTGTCTCTTCAACTTTCAAAAAGGATAGCTTGCTTTCTTCAGATGGTTTGAACTCTTTACAAAAGGAGACTAATTGTTCGACATCGAATAAAAATTTTCTGCGAATTGACATTTTATTAATATATTTATTTTTTGTTTATAACGGAAAGAAACCTTGCTTGATTTTTGTTTGTATCAGGAAGATCGTGTGGTTGAAAGGAAAAAGATATTTCGTTGCGATTGTAATCTATTTTTTAAATCAAGGTTGTTTTTTTTTATTGTAGAATCAGTTTTGCTTTATGAAATTTTCTCCGAAACTTTTCTTCACAATAACTTATTTTACCATTTAATGTCAATTTATTTTGATTTCTAATAATTTGTATCAATCCCGTAAAAAATTTAGGATTTTATGGTATTTTTGAACAATCCCGGCGGGTAAAGTTAATTTAAGTTGATGCGGCAACCCTATCCAGAATGTATATATATAGGTGTGAGTGTGTCAGCAGAGATGCTGGCCGTTCGACGATCGTGTATTGTTGTATGTACCCTCTCCACTGCAGAATACCGTTTCTTATTTTTTTCTCGTTCTTTTGCTTACCGGCGTTTTGGTAGATTTCTGATTTTTTCGTTGTTGTTGATGTTAGGTATGACAACTGTGACTCTTCTTTTTTTCATGAAAAGCAAAGCACAAATCTTTGTATTTATAATGCAGTCTTAGGACAGTATTTTCATCAATTTTAAATTTATTTTCCGTTGAAAACAAATAATTAATTCCAATACATTATCACCGCATATTCATTTATATATTGATTTACGTTGTCTCTTTCAACGATGTTTAAAAAAAATAGAATTAACGAAGAAAACGAAATTAAAACGGTTTACTGCAATCGGTGCATATAAAAGCCGACAAGTTTCACACTGTTGTTGTTGTTTTTCTTTTCCCAATAAGGTGATTCGCGATCTTTTTTTAAATTTTTTGTCCAAAATATTTAATTTATTTTTCGTTTATTTACATTTTTGTTTATTTTATAATAAAAAAATATATATTTTGGCAAAAATAAAATAACTCACCCTTTGCAAGAGTTGTAGTGTTAATTTTATTTGTTTTTTTTTCTGGAGTACCCCTAATGTGATGCTCGTAAAAAGAAACACTTGTTTTTGTTGTTGTTGTTCTTAGTATTTTCTTAAGATTTTTTTAATTCTTTGTACTTAACGCAATGCCAGGAGGACTGCTTTTATGATTTTCTCACTTTTATTTAAGTTTCTCACACTTTTTTGTACACTTTATTTCTTATCATTTATTTTTAGATTTTTTCTTATATGTGTGTGTGTGGTTGTGAGTTAATAATCATAAACGTTGGTAATGGGTATTCGTTATTGTTATTGAAACTGTTATCGATTATTATTGTATAGTTAGTTATGTACGTAACGTAACTTATATGTTCGATGACCTTTTATGTTTCTTCTTTTTTTGTACATACGTACGTATTTACTTGTTGTACATAATGCAATAATTGTTAGTATTTACTGATTACGCACTTTTTAGGTTACGATTTTGTTGTTTTTATTTTCTACAAGCCGAATTTTTCCGAATAATTTTTTTTACGCGTTTTAACCACTTGAACGTTTTTTTTTATACAAAAAATGCCAATATATTATCGAACCTACCCTCTCTTATCCTCTTACTTGTTACTTTATTGAGATCCCTTGATTTTGTTTGGTTGTTTATGCCTTTTGACGTTTCGCTGTTGCAATCTGTTGACTTCTTTTGCTTATCGAAGTGATGTTGTATGCATAGATGTTCTCAGGAGGAGACGATGTAACGCTTGTTCAGCTTTAGTTGTTCAGGAAGAAAACTATTTCCACTGTTCTGGAGTTCTTTCCTATCCTAATCCGTAGGATTTTTTCGAAGGACCAATGTTTAATGTGGTCGTGAACCAGGAGCGTTATGTGGTCGTGAACCAGGAGCGTCGTGAACCAGTAAATAAAAAGAATATTAGGCGAATTCGTGGAATTCAAGGCCAAAAGTACCAGCTTTATTGGCGGTTACGAAGTAACTAACTAACTTATCAAACCTAATAACAAAAATAATGACCGCTTCATGCGGTAGTTAACAAAAACTTAAAACTAATGAATAATGAGAGTGACAAGGATGACACTACAAAAACTAAAATTAATGAACTTAACGAAACATTTTAAATAAAAAAAGAATAAGAAAAGAATTTTAAAGGATAAAGAAAAATAAACAATAAGGGTATTCATCAACAGGTTGAACGGTGCGTTCAACAGGATGTAAACAACTCACCTCTTAACATAGCCACTTGGATATAATTAGCTGGTGCTAGCGTAGAGTCTGTTGATTTGTCGTAGCAGTATTTTTTTCGCCTTCATCTCATCAAAGCTCAATACACATAGCTTTTGTGTTTCAGACATTTGGTTAGCTGCAGACAATAGTTTTACAACTGGCTCCAAAATACCATTTAATTTTTGCGACCACCTTTGCAATGTTCTCACCGATGGAAGTGGAAAATGTTTATTTTTTAACAACCTGTATGCCTTGGCACTTGTGGAGTACAAAGTGATTGACTGAGCAATATCTGCTTCTGTAAAGTTCTGCCTTTTGTCGCCGCTTTTAAGTTTTTTTATTTGGCCTTCAGTAAATATGCGACTCAATGCTTCCTCAAGATTTGCGTTTGAAAAACTCAAACTTTGAACTTGAGAAGACAATTGTTTTATTGTTATTGCAGATGGACTTTGTAAGGTTTTCAGCATATTATTCTCTTGGCGCAATGCGTCCCTAAATTAAATTTTATATAAGTATTTGTACACTTTTACAAAATTTACATACATTTTTGTTTCCAAAGTTTTAATGTGCAGTTTTAGATTATCTTCGTCAATCTCAGTCGGCATGGGAGTGCATTCCTCGGCACATGTAAGCTGTTCAACCTCAATCGCAATAGGATCTGTCACCATAGGAGTGCTTTCTTCGTTACAAGGGTTATTTTGCTCTTCACATGTAATGCCGCTAGCCTCTATTGTCGGAATTACTCCCGGTTTCAATTTAGGGGTACGCCGATTACTAAATCCTATTCACATTTATTAACTAATGAACTGCAAAATACAAACACTTATAACTTACCCATTTCAAATTTCTTTCGAAATCTTCCTCTTTGAAATGTAAGGAACAAATTTTCAAAGTTTTTGTATTTGCTAAACTTCTTTGCTTGCAAAACTCTACCCAAAGCTTCCTTTGTGCTGCATCCTTCGGAAAATTGTAAAAGTGTACAGGTTTTCCACTAGCTATACCAAAAAATATTAACATTTCAAAAAACGTACAATTTCTCACTTGTAAATTATCTCACTTGATTTTCTGCTATTACTTTGGTGGCATTTGCCCCCTGTACACCTCATGTTTACGTTTGGTTTCTTCTTTTTTTATTTAGTTTTTCTTTGTTATTTAACTTTATTCACACTGTATTCACTTTGTTTTATTAATTGAATTTTTTTATATTGTTTTTTACTGAAATATAGAGCCTTTTCTATAAATGATTTCCAAATTCAATGAACTATTTTGTGGAGAACTGTCAAATTAGTTTTAATTGCAAGGTTGCCAACTCTCATATAATACATACATTATTGTGAGCGGGTACAAACAAATTCATGTATGGAGCAACCACCTATGTATAAAATTTAAATAATCGGAGCAAAAAACATTGTGTGTATATTTAATAATGATTTCGAATGAAATCCAATTGATTTCTTATATAAAATATTTCTTATGCTGTGCTCCAATCGGAAATATTTTACCCGTTGTTGTTACACATGGAGTTGGCAACCCTTAGATGGGATCAACTACGTCATCTAACGGGAAATCATGCGCATGGCGTAATCTTTATTTCTATCATTCTTGCTAAGGAATACTGGCAAATTCGGAGAAAATCGGTTCAGATTTAGATATAGCCCCCATATATATGTTACCCCCGATTTGGCATGTAAGCGCTGTAGAAACTGTATTTTACATCCGACCAGTGCGAAATTCGGCAGAAAGAGGTTTCTTATTACATGAAGGAATACTGCCAAATTCGGATAAAATCGGTTCAGAAATAGATATATAGACCCCATATATGTTACCCCCGATTTGACATGTAAGCGCTGTAGAGACTATACTTTATATCCGATCAGTACGAAATTCGACAGAAAGTGGTCTTTTTACATTAATGAATATTCAGGGAAAATCGGTTCAAATTTATATATAACCTCCATATACATATATGTTCCTCCTGATTTGGTATCAAAGCGCTTTAGATGTTGTACTTTACTTCCGATCATTACAAATTTTTCCAGAAAGATGTTTCTCAATTTAGGAACGAATATTGCTTAAATAAGCGATTATCGGTTCTGAATGAGATATTGTCACATGTATCCTACCCATTTACCAATTATTCCAAATTAGTATCGCAATGACCCTTATCGCATTGTTAGGGAGGTGTAGGGTATAATATAGTCGGCCCCGCCCGACTTTCTGCCTTTCCTTACTGGTTCTTATTTATGAAAAGTTTTTTGCGGGATACTCTACCATTGAAATCATGGTCCCGAAGCACACGACGTATAGTTTCTGCACTACACGATTTATTTAATTCATTTTTAACTTGTACGGCCAGTTTTGGAGCAGATAATTTGGGGTTTTCTCTTATTTTTCGAAAGATGTAGCGTTCGTCAGTTTCATTAAAAATTTTGTTCGGAGCTTTTCTGCCCTTATTATAGATCCTATTTTCATGCACAAAGCGAGATATTATGCTCTGTACACTTAGACAGACCATTTCAGCTATTTTTCTGCGCGAGTGGTTATTTTTGAAATGTCTAATGACCAATTCTCGTTGTTCTATGGTAGTACGTCGTCCCATTATCAAAAATGCACTTGTGAACCACTTGACTGCAGAAAACATACTAAAAAATGGTCTATATCTTTGCGAACATGTCTACAAAGAATACATACGAAAATTTACCGCTATTCGATGAAGGGTGCGATCGTAACAGTTCCCCGAACTGGCTGGTTGATTTAAGCTGTGACGTAAAATTGTGTGTCATAACTATGTTTTCTGTTCTAGCTAAACCGGTGGACGATTTGTTTTGTTTTTCTTTTTACATATTCTCTCTAAATTGCTATATCTATAAAACTGCATTTAAATGATTTACATATTTGGATTTAGGTAGGAGTTATATTCAGTTAAATATTTTGATTTCAAGTGGTTGAAATAAGCTGTGAACCACTGTATATATAACCGTTTTCTCAAACAACGGTAAATGATTATAGACGTATCTGACACAATGCCAAAAAATGTTTTCACCAAGAGACGTAAGTGCAATATGTCACTTAACATTTCGTTTTCCCGAAATGTTTGTTCATTATTGCAAAAAGTTATGGAGTACTTGCTAGAGTTAGCCCACTCGTTGCCCACTTTTGGACAGATTGCGATCGAAACGGGATCACGGTCCAGTCCCAATCACGAGATAACGACAGTTGGAATCTCGATAATTCATTCGTGGGTAGGAACAGTAGGAATCACTAAGAAAATAATAACTACAAATTGGCTTATTTGGGCGGGGCCACGCCTCCTCAATCATAACTAATATAGCCTAGGTCACCCGCTAGGATAATCTGAAGATCCCTGCAAACTTCATCAATATCGGTCCAGCTATTTTGGAGTCCATACGTAACAACAAACACATCCATTTATATATATATAGATTCAGTATACTAATGATTAAAAAATAAATTATTAGGATGAATATAAAAGTATAATTAATTATATCCCGATTATAAATATATAATGAAAACGTGATGTATTTTCGACTGAGAGATGGCTTTCCGTCTCTTGGAATGGCATTTTAATATCCTAACGAATAGAGTGCCCATTTGAAAACAATGTAATAACAATAACGCCTATTTTTTAATATGCCATGGGAACATAAAATGTCAAGTATTTATATAAACTGTAATTAAGTGATGGGGAAGAAGGAACATTGTCTTAAAAACGGAACATCTGTTCTCCTGAACAATTTTGAAAATGTGTCTTCCGTCTGTTGGTCATACAAGCGACGATATAAACAACAAAATTAGGCACTTTAAGAGGGTGTTACGTCGAACTCTATGGTCATCAAATTCTAGCTCCCATTTGTAGGAAAACTATTTGAAATTAGTTTCAAGATTTTTTGGCCTTTCTTTACATATTTACCTCAAAACAAAGAAATATAATTACGAATATCGGTGTCTTGTCATGAGCAAAACGAAAGAGATTCAGCGTATATCGCAAACACATACATCTTAAAGTGGTGATGTTCACGTCTCCAGTCAACGAAATCCAATATTCCGATTGCCCCATAATAGCAGCCTATTGAATTAGTGTCATTGGAAATCTCCGATTTTTTAAATTTAAAAAAATTGTTCATGCAAGCTTTTAACTATTCGAATTATAGGGTATACAAAAGTGTACCATCACAACGTATCGTTCCTAGTGTCTGTAACGCTCTATGTTCAGATTATAAATTCGAAATTAATAATTAACGGTGCCATTCTCGAATTCATAACAATAATCATTCATGAGTTTTTACTATCACATTTCTTATCATAGAAATTTTAAATACCTATTCTGGAATTCCTGTGACAAAATAAAAGCTTTATAATTTAAAAATGTTTGGTATTGCTGCCCAATGAAAATACGTTATTAAAAGCTTTTGTGTACGAAGAAGTCTACTGAAATTCAAACTTTTCCAATATGGCATGCTTTTTTAGTTATGACAATAAATTCTAAATTAAATTGAAAATTAAAAAATCATCCCCAAATGTTTTCAGGCCCAAGATATACAATAGAATGAAATATGTACATATGTTGCATGAGTTGTGGTTTTTCTGGACCCATGCCTAATTAATCGCCATCATATTTATCCCCACATTGCATAATAATTAAACAAATAAAGATGTGTTTTTTTAAAGGATGAAAATCATAGCGCAGGGCCAGTCAAATTGTCTGAGATGCAAATATCCCGCATCCAGACTTCGTCTTCCATTTCATATAACAACACAAACAAGAAAACGCTGAAAAAGAGTTTTTTATACACAAATTATTTCTTATCATGTGCTATTGGGGTTGTGACTGCTATCATTGAAAATTATAACAAAAAGAGCTTCTATTTGAAAGCCAGAATATCAAATTGTTTTTACTATCACAAATGTTGTTACTATCACAAAAATTTTCTTGTCACTCGGTCGAGAATAGGGGTGTTAATATATACCAAGAAACGTATCACATATTCAAAATATCGGAACATGTAAATTTTTGTAAATCTCTTTCGCTTTAACTAGTGTTAATTTTATTTAACACTAGTTATAACCCGGTGCGCTTCGCAGACCCATCCCTTATTTATTTTTGTGTAGGGTACCGTAAAATATTTACATTTCTTTCTTTCAAATACATTATTTCATATGACTAAAATTAAGAAAATTCGGATCTTTTTCTACACAAAAATACGAAAAATCCCCTACAATTTCTTATTTATATTCCAAAAGTTATATTGTTACAGTATCCCTTTCCTTAATGTGCCTCTAAATGCCATTAAACCACAACTGTACACCATTTAATCGCTTTTGCATCACAGTGCCACTATAAGTATGTATTAAGAGAAAAACATACTGTATATACCAAAAGCTAAATTCGCACCTACTCTACCACATTTAACCCTTTTTGCCATATCGTACCATATTTTACCATTTTTTCACTACGGTACCATATTTAACCCTTTTTGCCCCACTGTGCCATATTTTTGACCCACTGCACAAATTTATTTTTTTCCTCACTGTACCATATTTAACACTTTTTGCCCCACTGTACCATATTAAACACGGCTTTTTCCAACTGCAAATTTTTTAATTTCGAAAAATTGTGATTCATACCGAATCTTCGCCCTAGGCGCTACACTCACACGAAATATTGCAATTCTAGCTCCAGCCGTTTGGATTTGGCTGAGATACCATATTTTTTTCTTTTATGACCCATTGTGCGCCCAAAATTTCGAAAAACCCTTCCATATTGCTAGTCTATATAGCAAGGACTACCATCTTACCAAATTTCATGAATATAGCTTTAGCCGTTTGGGCTGGGCGGTGATCAGTCGTAACTGACATTCAGTATAATTTATTTTCCCACAAAGTGACGTATCTGCATTGTTTATGAAAAACATGCATTATAATTAATTTTTTTGTTAATAATATTGAAAAAGATGGAGTAAAGTACACTATGAGAAAAACAAACTGGAAATATAATAAATATTACGCCGTGGGGAAGAAGGAACATTGTCTCAAAAACAGAAAAACTGCTCTCCTGAACAATTTCGAAAATGTCAGTTACTGCAGTTGGTCACCCAAGCGACGATAATAAGCAAGACCGTTGAGTTTGTGTTGCGAGCGACTATGAGCGACTACTCTTTTATTATTAATTAGTCTCTAAAGTTTTGCAGGTGTGAATACATGGCGGTGTATAGGCTGTGAGGCAATTCTCACATAGTCAGCATAACTAAGTTTATATATTCACACTGACATATATTCACACTACAGAATCATCAGAGCAAATGGCCGCCTTGTTCAGTCCCCAGCACTTACATATAACGAGCGCCATCCAATTCTTATCCCATACGAATCGAGACTACCCCTTTTGTTAGTAGAATTTATTCACTCGCGTAATCAGGTCTGAATTCTGGATATTTAGATTGCAGCCCTTAGTCAAGAAGGTGATTCATAATTGTCGAACTTGTGTTTTGTATAAGACTCAAACCCAGATTATGTCCTCACTTCCGCCCCAGCGAAATATGCTGACTCGACCTTTTACCAACACAGGAGTAGATTTTGCAGGACCCTTCAACATCAAGAATTTTACAGGATGAGATTGCTTAATAATAAAGGGTTATGTTTGCGTCTTCGTTTGTTTTTCTACAAAAGCAATACACCTAGAACCCACAAGTGACCTCTCGACTCAGTCATTTTTAGCAGCTTTATCGCGTTTTATTGGGCGACGTGGAAGCCCAGCCAGGATCTACTCAGATAATGGGACTAATTTTGTAGGAGCCTCCGAATTAATCAAAAAGGATAGGTTAGAATTCATGAAAAATCTTCAAAAAGATGCTACTCAGAACAACATTTATCAAAATTTAGAGTGGAGTTTTATTCCTCCTGGTGCCCCACATATGGATTATGGGAGGCAGGAATTAAATCATTCAAAACACATCTGCGAAAGTTCATACCACAAATTAATTTTACCTTTGAGGAGTTCTCGACTATTTTAGTGCGAATTGAGCCTGTCTTAATTCTCGACCCCTTAGTCCGGCCAGCGATGACCCCTTCAACTTAAATCCTTTTACCCCCGCTCATTTTCTGATTGGTTCTTCGATTTTGACCCCAAAGGAACGGGATGTTTCCGACGGAAACATCACCCTTCCCAATCGATGGCAACGACTAAAGATTATTTCCCAATATTTTTGTCAAAGAGAGTAAAGGAAAATGATTTGATTGGAATCAAGGACGAAAGATTGGCCCCAGTTGAATGGAAACTGGGTCGTATCGAAAGGACTTATCTAGGAACCGATCAAAATATTAGGGTCGTAGATATTCGGACAGCCAACGGAGTAGTTAGTCGACCGATTACGAAAATCGTCAAACTATTTTCAGACCGAAGAGCAGTCTATTTATTTGTAAAAGAACTTGGTACTCACATTTCTTCCATTCTAGATATGGCAGCTTACTTACCCAGCCCAGCTCTATCTCCGCTTCGCCACCCATCAGGCGACAGAGGACTCGTCCAGCGAAATCGCGACCCATCAAATCAACAGGGAGAGCCAACAATCGGAGTCGGAGTGCAGACCCTCGCCATCGCCCATCGACTTGGCAATACTCCTGCTGTCTGTGGCAGGCCGACCACGCTATACGCACGTGTCCAAGATTCCGCCGACTAACCGCGTACCAAAGGTACGAGAGAGGCGTGGCAATTGCCGAAATTGTCTGGCTCGAAGTCACCTGGCACCTGGCTGTCCAGCCCTTACAGCGTGTCGTGAGTGCGACTATCGTCACCACACGATGTTGCATGGTGCTCCGCAGCTAGAAGACCAACTTGGAAGGGTCAATCCAACAGAACCTGGGTACCGACGGTCAAATGTCCTCATCCCCACGGCTATGATACACGTTACAATGGAACAGATAGGGGAATACAAAATGCTACGGGCCCCCTATTCGCCAGTCTTCAGCGGTCTCGAGAATTGCTGAATCTACCATTTCTATGAAATGTTCAATAAAATTGCAATTTATATAAAATTTTCAATTAGAAAAAGAAAATTAAAAATTATGAATTGAGAATTAAATATAACATTCACAAAAATATCAATATGTTTATTAAATTTACTCATGGCTCTCCTGAATGATCGGTACGGCCCCCTGTATGGTTGCTCTGCTCTAGTTGACTGTTATTAATATTAGCTTCCAAAGCAGGACAAATTATACGTAATTCAAATAATTACAAATATTTATAATTTTCTTATTTTTCTAAACAGCAATGCAGATGTGTAAATTAGAAATTTGATGTTTTGCCAAAGATTTAGGAACATCAGTTATGTCAGTTCTTAATTTTACGATAAATTATATTTTTTTGCCAACAAAAAAAAAACGGGAAACACAAAAAGATTTGCGATCCTCATGTGCCTTGCGCCCCGGGGCTTCAGCCCAATTAGCCCATATGGTAGATCAGGTACTGCTTGTAATCACTTTATCATGGGGGGAGAATGTTCAAAAGTGTCCACTGCTGCGCAGACTGCGCAGCGCAGTCTTGTATGTACAAAAGTGTATGCATGCGTATATACGTGTGCGAATTTAAGTGAATTCAGGTACATATGGCTGCGCCAATTCTCTATTGTTGGTCGATCGGTTTTTTGCTGCTGTGGTTTTGTCGCTCTAAACTTCTTGGCCTGAGACTAAGTTTAAAGCGATGACCGGAGTGCGGTAGAAGTCAGAAGACCCTGGTTCCCAGTGAAGTGAACGAAGAGACTCGTAAATATAACATTAGGTTAGGTTAGGTTAGGTTGAAGAGATGAGACGTTTAAACGTCTCATGTCCATGGACATACACTTAAGCCAGTGGTTCGGCCTGTTGTGCGCTCTTTATTTATGATTTTTTAATACCTCACGAGTTACAGAAAATCGGTATTAGACACGAATTTTCTCAGTATCTTCCAGTCATATTCTCTGAGATGAGTCAAGTCTGGCAATATGTCGGACCCGAAATGTTAGGATCTTGCATGTGTGAAAGCCGGGCAGTGACACAGAAAATGTTCCATCGTTTCGATGTTTTCTCTGCATGCCCTGCATTCGTCGTTTCCTGCTAGTCCTATGCGATGAAGATGTGCTTGTAAGCTTGAGTGTCCCGTTAGAACACTCATCATCTTACTAATATCGATCTTGTTTAGTTTTAGAAGACTTCTTGTTTTCTTTTCATTTGGGTCACCCCACAGTATCTTTGCAGTTGCTCCTACTGTTGCGCTATTCTACACAGTTTTATGAGCCATCACTGCCCAGTGCTTCAACTAATTTTTCGTGGCTTAGAAAGGTTTCCAATTTTCCAAGTTTATTACTCGAAGTTCTCTGCCCTTTGAAGCCAAGTTGTTTGCCCGTTCATTTCCAATCACTCCGTTGTGTCCTGGTACCCAGCAAATACGCAATTGACCATGGGCTGAGTAATCAGTTATCGTTCTTTTACAGTCCAACACAGTTCTGGATTTGACCTTTTCCGATGTTATTGCTTTAATCGCCATTTGGCTATCTGTGAAGATGTTGGCATATTTAGGCTTTGTCGTGTTACTGAGTTCACACACTCCGTGATAGCTCGAACTTCTGCTTGAAATACCGTGTTATGGTCAGGGAGGCGGAAGTGAAGTTCGACTTCTGGTTCATCAATAAAAAGACCCAGACCCGTCCTTCCTCCTCGCTTGGACCCATCCGTGTAGCAGCTGGTTCCCACTGGCACATGGGCCAAAGTTCCATTTTCCCAGGAGCGTCTGTCTGGCACAAACGTATCACAGGTAGCTGTAAGCCGCACTTCAGGAATGCGGTCCGAAATTTCTGGTTTTTGAATGTGACCAACTAGATATTCTAAAATCTTCTGATGGTACGACTTGTGGTCTCGATTTATCCATTCACCCATCACTTGTAGACGTCTTACTGTGAGGGCTGCCTCATACTTTATACGGATGTCTATTGGTTGGATGTGCAGTATAGTCTCCAACGCTTTTGTTGGTGCAGTTCTAAATGCTCCGCTTATGCCTAGACAGCACATACGTTGAATTTTTTGCAAAGGTATTACGTTGCACTTCTTGTCCATTGATGTCCACCACTCTACAGAGGCGTAGGTGATTATTGGTCTAATTTGGACGTAGTCCCCATTTTAAACCTATAGCTCTTCTGCACAACGACCAACATCTGTGTGCCTTTGTAACTCTTTCTTCAAGATGATCTTTCCAGTACAGTTTCTGATCCAAGATTACTCCCAAGTATTTTACCTTTTTAGTTATAGCAATTGACTTATTCAGGAATCGAGGCGGGGTAAAACGTGGGATCTTCGTTTTCCTTGTAAATAGACATATTTCTGTTTTGTCTGGGTTAACATTTAATCCCCTTGGTTGTGCCCAGTTATATGCTATGTTAAGTGCCTCTTCAGCTCTTCTGCATAATAGATTTGGATGAAAGCCCCTTAGAAGTATTACAACGTCGTCTGCATAACAGACTGGTTTAAGTCCTTCATTGGTGAGGGCTTTTAGGAGACTGTGTATCGTCGGCGCATCGAATGGCAGATATACATATTTCCATTACCTTGCCTCAGCACCATTGCGTCCGATGTTAACAACTCTGGAGAGAAAATAAAACATTAGTTTTTATGGCACAGAATACAAGTTCTTGGATGAGTACCTGTGTTAGCGTAGAAAAGGTTATAGTTCACATGGTTTAATCCATTAACCTTGTTGCTAGTTGTCCATAGTTCCTGGATCAAAGCAATATGAACCCTGCCTTTATTTATGATGTCCATCAGAGCGTTGGATGCTGGCTCGCTCCGGTGGAGGTTTATCTGGATGACCTCAATCATTGTCCTTCCAGTGAAAGTTTCTTTTGGGAGTCTATCCTATCTGGTGGCAACCCCTCATTATTTGGTAGTGGGTCATTCTCCTCCTTCCGTTCACTACCTATTACACCATCTTTCAGTCGACAATTTTGGGAGGCGGTGTTATTATTTGTCGCTCCCTCATTGGTTTGAATCGTATTGTGGCTCTTTTTATTTTGATCACCACCTTTGCTGGGAACTTCCTGCAAAAGTGGCGGTACTGTTGGTGAACTGGTGGTGTTATTGACTACTTCCACATCAGTTTTTGGCAGTGTCTCACTTGTCTCCATCCGTTCAATACCAGTGTTTGCCTCTTCAGACAGTATATTTGGACTCGATGCATTTGTCCTGCCAATCGGGACCTTTCCAATTTTGAAAAAGACTGTCCGGATCAAGAAGTACGCCATGCCCTTCGCCATGACAAGATTGTTCTTGGATTCTGGGTCTATGCCTAACACGAGGAGAGTACCCTCGGTATCAACCTTCCTATAGAAGACTTCCCACTTTCTCACGGAATGTTTTGAATTCTGTTTGCCAATGATGTCGAGTATGTACTCTGATGAGAACTTACTGGGACATCCCTTAACATATAGGGTCGTTTTTATGAGTTCAGAATGTCGCTTTTCCTTACCAAATTTAGCTTTGCGCCGTCCCAAGGTGAGGGGAAGCTATCCACAAGTTTAACGAGGACACCAGCGCAGCGTTGTGATGCCAGCCTTAGCATCAAAACACCCCTCTCAAACTTGCAACTCATTACTTCGATTGGTGGTTCATCCTTAGATTCGAGGACGTATTCCGCTACCCTCGTATAGACCAAATCTTCGAAGTTACTCTTTTGGTCTTCGGGGATTCTGCCAGATGCACTACTGCTATCAATTATGGCGTAGCATAGATCGTCTCGAAAATGTTGTTTAGCTATATTAGAATAAGACGGTGGCTTCTTACCCTTCTTTATGGCCAATTGATTTTTCCGTGTCTGTAGAGTCTTTTTGGTTAAAGCCTCATCCTTAACGGATGATTTGGTTGACTTGACCTGCGTTATTGGGTCAACTTTACCGCCCACAATCGAAGGACCCAGACTAGAGACCTCCTTTTGTGTGGTTACGTTAGGCTTATCCGAATTACTGGAAGACGGCGAGCCCTTTTTCTTCTTAGTCACTTTCACAGCGCTATGTTCTTCGGGAGACCTGACTCTTTTAGCGGCCTCCATGTTTGTATTGGAGGTAGAATTGTCAGGTTCATCCCGTAATAGGTTCTGTCGGTTCAACTTATTCAGTTTCCTTCTTTGTGCCACTGACAGTCTCTTTGAGTTAGCAACAATAGTGATATTGTTTTCATTTGATGATTCAGAGTCAGAGTCCCCACTGGCTTTTAAAGGCTGGGGTTGCTTAAAGCCCCGACTGGGTTCTGCTTCATCTGTCTTATCATTTGTTTTGCCCGCGGCTGGATGTGCTCTTGTTTCATTTTCGACTACGGGATCCAAGGCACCAAAGCTCGTAGATGTTGCTTGCACACTATTGTTCGATAACGACGACACATGACTCGTGAGTGAATCAACGCTTGTCGCCGGCACTGGGTTTTCCCTCCCCTGCGCCGTAATCTCCTTCGTCTTTTTTGGTTTAATCATAAATTGGTTGGGGGAGACACCCCCATAGCCAGTATTAGCCCGTAATAGGTACGTCGGTATAGGCCTTCCAGACTGAGCTCAGAAATTTCTGTCCAGAGACCGAGGCATCCAATTCAACCTACGCTTTATAAACAACAAACCTCCTGGTTGCGTAGTAGATAGGTGAATAGGTATTGCGTAATAGGTTAAAAACTATCCGCTCTGCGATAACACGTCCGTTCGCTACGACAGGCGGCGACTGAGTTCATTAATATATAACATTAAGAATACCCAAAAATTACAAAAACCTATGAATTTAGCAAAACACGAAACTGATAAACATTGAATTAAAACAGATAAATTGTACACATCCACTATTCACAATCAAATTTGTACGTTAGGACAGTTCTTAAATAACAAATGAATTCCATCATTTAAAAGCTGTCCTAACTCTACCTCCTAAGTTTAAAAGCCAATTTTAGCGAATAAGTATTACCTTTACTTAAACGTGTAAGCAAATAAAACAAGGTTTGATCGGTAAACAGTATGTATGTATGTATGTTCTTTCGCGTTGGAAACATGCAAATTCTTTACGATAAAATAATGTTTTCCTACGAACGCTGCAAGTAGGTAATAAGTAGATTAAAGCTAGTCCTTATTTATGTGATTAGTTCGCCTGTCTGCAGTCCAATTAAAGTACAGTCCAAGAAATTTGGCATAGATCTTCTTTTTTGTCCCAAGGTCGAACGCTTTTAAAATTGTTGGAAATCGATGATATAATAACAAAATAAAGTACACCCTTAAAATTTAAAAATATGTTGCTCACAAAAGTTACGGAATTGTTAAGACGTCATTTCATACAAAATAAATAAGATTTCTTAAGAAACCCCTTCGTAAATTCGTAAAATAGTCTTCTTAATATGCATGAAATTTACGAAAATCTTCGTGAATAATATGAAGAATAAAGGAAAATATTTTCAGCGTACCTCCCACACAAATGGTAAATTTTTGCACCAAAAGGTAACTGCTTATAGCTTTAATATCAGTCCATAAAAATACTTGAAATTTTGTGCTGTGTAATGTTTTTATAGTACCTACAGTCCAGTAAAAAATGCCGAATTTGCCACGCCCCTTTTGGTACCTCCAACACAAATTTACCATTTTGCACCAAAAGTTAACAGTTTATAACTTTAATACCAGTACATACAAATACGTGAAATTTTTTACAGTGAATGTTTTTATAGTACCTATAGTCCATTAAAAAGTGGGCATCATTGGAACGCCTCGCTTGGTACCTCCCACACAAATGTTCTATTTTGAAGCAACAGTTAACGGCTTATAACCTCAATACCAGTGAATACTTAATGTTATTAAATGCAATTTAAAATGAGAAGGATTAATTAAAACAAAAGAATTAATAAATTTACGAATATTTTTTGGGATTGAAGGTGAGGGAATTCGTAAGTCGGTTTCCCGACAGAACTTTCTTACTTGTTTTTTGTTAAATTTGAGTCGCATGATTAAAATATGTATCCATCCTAATATTTTTTTATTTATTTCCGAAAGATTAATTTGTATTTAAGTATTTTGGTAATGTATTGATACCTTTTTTCTAAATTTTGACAAAGAGTCAATCCATCAATTGCTGTAAAACAAATATAATGCTGCGTATGTCATTTTTAACTATGAAGTATAACACGAAATTAACGACAAGGTCAGGGACGTTTTTAAAGTCTTTTTTTAAATATAATGTATTTGGAAATATTCCTAAACAATAACTTTGTTTGTGTGTAAACACATCGATAATATTGTGAAAATATATGTCATTGCTTGAAAATGCCTTTTTACTGGTATTTGCTTGTAATGACATATTTCCCTTACTATTAATTTTATAAGTCTGACTATTTCGAATTATTCCCTTCATCGAACTTGAGACGCTGACAATAAGACTCTTAGCAAATGCGCGGCACAGAGCTCCAGTCTCGTGGAGATAACTTTTTTAAGGGTATTACCCTGGATTTGGATATTGTAATGTCCCTGATTGGATTAGATGGAATTTTCTATACTTGATAACATCATAGAATTTATTCAGATAAAGGACTGCGGGAGCCTTTGAGTTGCTAGCTATCAGCCGGGAGGGGGAGTACGGTCCTTTCCCTTAAAAAATTCTTTCATCCATCGCAGTTAATTAATAGAGACTCCCTTTTTATTTATTTTAACTCTAATAAAGATTGGAACAGGGCTGTGGAGTCGGAGTCGGGGAAATGTGCCCCCAATCGACTTCTAAATGGAAATGGAAGGATAAAATATTCGAAGGTGTTAACCAAATATTTTTGTATGCCAAAAATATCTATAAATTTAACCAAACTATCGAGTTTTTCTGTAAAGCAGATCTGATTATACTTAGCTAACAAAATAAACATTTTTTAAAAGACTATGCACTATTCCTAGGCGAGTACAAAACAAGTAAAAAAGGCCGGGCGAAGCCAACTATGTAGTGTTAGCGCAGAATAAGCTCAGATATTGTAAATGTAAATATGAGATAATTACCTTATAAATCTTAAGCTAAAAAGAATTTTTTAAAATTCGACAATATGCGTTCTTGGATAAATTAATTCTACCCTCCTAAATTTCAAAATTATTGAATATGAAATACAGCTTCCATACCGTTACAAGGCCAAATCTAAAGAAACATTTATATCGGGGGCAATATCGAACCGATTTTCACCAATTCCTTCCTAGTGAGAAAGAGTTCTTATTGCCTAATTTCAGTAGGATCGTAGTGACCTGTCTTTAACGAACAACTTAAGATGTGCAGTCGGACAGCTAGTGATTCTGAGTAGAACGGTGTATTTTAAGGTGTGTCTAACTGTAGTATTCTTTACAAATCTGGGAAAAAATCAATTTATAACCCCCTGTACCAATAGTGTGCCTGAAGCGAACATAATTTCCAAAAATTGCGGTATATTAAAACAGAGGCAGTGATAGATGAACATTTCTTTATGATTCTATGTTGAAAGAATTGTCATATTAGTTGCAGCTTGCAAGTCAAGCGTCGATGAATAAATAACACAGTGCGACAGTCAAAAAACCGCGATACTATTTTTCTTGTAGGTCTTGGCGAGTAGAACAACGTTTGTTCTACGAAATTTGCCGGAAACCCCCAAAATCCGGATTTAAGGGTAAAAAACGATGTTCTTGCCTCATAAAATTCTGAAATTATATTTCTACTAAGACGTGAGTTCATATTGAAATTAATTAAGGTATATCTCTGTTAAAAAAAAAACAAAAAAGTAGGTATTCTATACCAGTAATTAAAGAAAATTGTATTACACAGTTCGACAAAATAAACTCATGTTGAGAAGCAAACGACGCGATACTATTATTCCTGTGGGTCTTGTCGAGTAAAACACGAATCTTTTTTTGGAATTCCCCGGACACCCCCAAAATCCAGATTTAAGGTTAATAAACCGACTTTCAATCTCTAAAAGAATTTGGAGTATTAAGGCCCAACTATAATATGCATAAGCTAGCTTAAGCAACTGTGCGAATGCATGAAATCGTATGTGCCAAACTATAATGTACTTAAGTGAACTTTTTGTTAAGTTCTCTCAGCTCTCTCTCAGTACCCATTTGCTTAAGCACGGTGCGAAACTGAACGCACGTTCCGTACGGAATTACTTAAGTTAGCTTATGCATATTATAGTTGGGCCTTTAGACCTTTCGAACGATGTATATTTTGTTTATTTGAAGCTGTACGAATATAGGTTAATTTGTCCTACAAACACATTTTTTCAATTTTGTCAGCCATTTTCTAGTTTAGGCAATGTTTTTACCAATTATATTTTGAGATAATCGTACGATTTATTTATCTACATATATAGTATATTTTATAAGGAAAAAACCAGTCTCTTAAAAATCCGTTTGCAATTGCGTTATTAAAGTTTCATTAAAACTACTCCGGGAGTCGGAGTCGAATAGTTTTGGCTCGACTCCACAGTCCTGGATTGGAATGACTAACTATACAAACTTTCATCAAATTAGTCATATTAGAAATGACAAAACTTTAACAAAGGAAAAAAACATCTGCTTTCACCTACCTAAATTCTCACCGATGCACTTTAGGTCAAATGATCCCTTTTTTGTTTGATTAGAAAATAAAAAAATACACATTATTCTTATGTAATTGTATTTTGTTTCATTAAATATACAAATTTTTTTGATTATATTAATTCATGTCAAATTCAGTTTCTAATTAGATATTATCTAGAACACTAATATATGATGGACATAAAATATATTCTTCATCTTCTTTTTCAACATCTTCTCCAATCGTACTTATATTTGTTGCAATATTATGCTCAATAGGAATTTCCATCAACAAATCAAGTACTTCTTTCGGAAATTGTAAACGTTTTCTATGCTGAAGACGTTTTGTTATATATGTCGATGAAATTATAGGATCTGATGTGTCCATACTTCTTTTAAATATATCTTCAAGATTTTTAGTGCGGCTGCTTTTTCGAGCGTGATGTAATCTGTCTCCCTTATATATTTTGTGTCGAGACTCAGCAGCATCTTCTCCGAAGTATCCTACTGGAAGCACTGTATTTTCCATTATTTGTCTGGAATGTATAAGAACTTTGTGAACAGTGGGTTTCATTGGTAACCAGGAATATTTTGTCATAATAATATCCGCTGTTTGGAAACAGAATATTCCAAACTTGTCAATATTTAAGGGAAATTGGCAGTCTAGGCATATTAAAATTATTTTTAAACGATAAACCAAATGTTTGTCTATACGAGTTATCTCAGAAAATATTTGATGTTGTTCAAAGGCCCGACGAGCCGTATTTCCATAATTCGTGTTTCCGCAGCCACCTACTCTCGGCATATCTACACGAAGACCTAGCTTTTCCCAAAATTGTTTTTGAATTTCCTTTCATCTTTTTTAACTTCTATTTTGTCGTATTGTTCACGAATTTGCCATTTTTTCACTTCACATTTATATCCAGCATGCAAAACATACTCGAAGAATCTAAGCCAGCAGTGTAGAGGACTTATTCCAAATCTCAAATTACATTCCTTCGCTCGAAATGTTTCAGATTTATAATCAGTTATTTGTCTAAAATCTTTAGATGATGCTATACAAATGGGACAGCACCTACTAGACTTTATTCCAGTTATTACATTTAACAATTTTCCGTCTATAAGTGTTAAATATAACTTATACTTTATAACAATTGTCTTATGACAATCTATATTTATAACGATTTCTTTTAGATTATTAATTTCATTTCTTTGGTTTCGTTTATATATTCCAGTTTTAACGGACGACAAAGTCTGACAGATTGTGGTGATGGATTATTCCAAAGAGGTGTATCAGGTGGGAGCACAAGTCTTAAAGGAATAAGTGTTGTAGCCAGCAGAGAAGAGTCCGAATTGTGCGATATAGTTGCATTAGAAAATGACTGCTTATATTGAGCTTGGCCAGAGCTACTGTCAAATCCGTAGCTCAAAATAAATTCAGCGGTAATTCTGTTCAGATTTTTCTCGGCCATAACAGTTTCTAAGACGTCCTTCTGCATTTCAACGATTCGAGTTGCAGTGTGCAGCAAAACAGATTCCAAGGAAGCTTTTCCAAATCTTTCAGTTATTTCAATTCCTTGTGGTCTACAATTTAATTTTTCTGCAGCATTTTCATTATAACGAGGATATATATCACAATTTCTGATTTTGCTTTCGTTACGTACAGCACAGTACTGCTCTTTTGTAAAATTCTGTTCCAACAAAAATGCAAGAGCTTCAGCAGGAGTTAATCTTATGGGAGTCTTGACATCGCTTTCTAAACACTTTCTGATTTAAGTTGGTCTTGTTGGGCTTTCTACTGTCTTTTTAAGAACTGCAGCTAAATCAAACTTACCGTTTTTATGAGCTGCTGTTGATGCAGCCAAAACAAGAAGATCGGACTGGTTATTCGTTGAATGAGAAAGTTCGGAAGCATCGCGTCTGCTTCCTCTGAAAGATTTATTTGAAAATTCTAAACGAGGACGTCCAACAGATACTAAAGATTCATCCTTATAGTATTCTTTCTTAAATTGTAAGGAACAACTTAACCAACTCGAGTTTTTTGATCGAAACAGATTTAATTTTCGATGACTATTTTTCCATTTAGAACTTAAAGTTTGGCAAAAATTTCGCAGTTTTTCTTCTATGTACTGATTATGATTTTCTCCAAAATTATACTTTAAAAGTGTTTCAGTAACAAATTCACAAAATACGCTTTGCCGTTCTTGTTTGGTGCCTTTAGTGATCCAAATATCAAATAACGTCGAATGGGAAATTTCGTATGTTTCTGCGAAAACTTCAATATCTGGAAAATCGCAAAAAGGCGCAACTCAATATTTATAACACATTTTCACTAAACCCTGTATTTTCGATTTCCATTGAGATTGGTTCACACGAATATGCACAAAAATGTAAAAGCCTACATGAGAATTGGACTTTTTTAGGTTGTGTGAAAAGACAGTGATATTTTGGAAGAACGGACTAAAAAACACAGGTTCACTTACAATGTAAGAAGTACATACCTTCAGCAATATTATCCATAATAAATAAAAAATGTGACTCCTCCAAATAAAATATAACACTATTTTTATTACGCAAGAAAAAAAAACAGCCGCTACACTAGATTTTACAAAATACTTTTGTATGTACACTTTGACAGCTCACAGAATAACGGTAAATAATTTTTGACAAAAACAATATGTGTTTTTTTGTAGTGCGGTATGTTCATTATTAGTTTATAATAGCGATGTTAAGTTTTAAGAATGTTTGAAATTTGACTTTTGGACAGAAAATGTGGTCATTTGACCTATAGTGCGATGGCCTTATGAGAATACGCCTCTTAACCCTCACCATCCATAGTCCAATAAGCGCAACTTCTAAACATTTGGACCCCTTAGATATTTACTTTCTCCTTTTCACGGTTTCTCTTGGCAGGGAAACATCTAAAAATTAATTTACAAGGCCATTCATTGGCTTACTAAAACAAATTTATTTACACCATTGTTCATTATTAATTTAGCAAAAAAATATCAATTAAATACCTATTATCTCACAACATAACTGGTAAAAACATTGCCTAAAGTAGAAAATGATGGACAAAAATGTGTTTGTAGGACAAATAAACCTATTTTACTACAACTTCAAATAAACAAAATATACATATATATATATATATATTAAATATTAATATATATGGGCATTTCCAACGAGATGTCAACCGCAGCCAAAAAAAATTAAAAGTCTATAAAAGTATGTTGTTTTACTATTTTCATATAGGGAATCTATCAAATTTAACTGATTTTCCCAAAAAGTACATTTATTCACAACAAATTTTAAAATATTTGAATGCAAATTCGAATATTTGCAAAACTTATGTTTTAAACATTTGTATTCCATGTTATTTTCTAATTAATAGTCTGTCTCTCTTTTAAATCTTGATTTATATTTAAGGGATATAAGAAAATAATTTTTGTTGTGAAAATAAATATAAATATATATGGATGTCTAGTTGCATAAAAAGTAAAAAAATAAACATAAAAAGAACGGTGGAATAAAATGTCGCATGCGACATGTCCCTTGCGAATGTGATTAAAATTAAATAAAAAATAAACTACTTCATATTTTAATTAAAATAAAAAACATTATTAAGATACATGAATCCATGACATTTTAAAATTAGTCGCATTAAAATATTCCTTCAGGTTTCCCTGAAATCAGGGTTTGCTTTGAAAGCGACTTCTGTTTTTGTCGCGAGCGAATGGCTTGGTTTTTTGTAATTATCTTGAAAACGAACAATTGTGCAAATCATCCAAAATTTTTGAGTTGTGTATCGTAGACCTTCTATGTTATTTATTTTGTTGTATTTAGTTAGGCTGTAGGTCATACAAATAAAAGACAAAATGCTTCTATTTGTTTGTTTTTATTTGTATTCTTCTCCAATATTTCGACCAACTTCGCTGGTCATCTTCAGGGATCTATTACATTGAAACACCAAATTAACATTAATAACTAAACAAATTGTAAACAACATTATTTTTACATACATTAATTAAACAAAAAGTTACATTTATATCGCAAAAAAACACTGTTCACCTGCTGAAGCTTTTCGGTTACTGTTTGAGTGTTTGTCTATGCTTGTCAATTGTATGTCTATAAATTTTAGCGCATCCGTCAGTGTCTCTTTTATAGTTGAGTCTTTTTTCCGCTCTGACGTCAGTGATGTGTAACATCTCTAACGTTAATCGTCTCGCATAATTTCTCTCTTCCACTAATATCTCAACTTCGTCAAAATTCGGCTTATGCCCTGTCAAGGTACGGTGGGCTGTACTTTGAATGCGTATTAAAAAAATATACAATGAACAACTGTTCATACACGCGATTATCTATGTGCAGAAGACATTGATATCAATGTGAAGAAGAGATTGCCGAGGCTCTTGTAAAATCATTCGAAAATAGTTGCCCACTTCGAGAAAGGAAATCTGCCTTTGAGAAACCCTGGATGACAGGACAAATTCGCTTGATTGGCAAAGATGTCCGCAGACTTTACAACAGAGCTCGACGTAAAAAACAATCAGTATATTGGGGCGACTACCACAGAAGACTCAAAGAATATCATTATAATGGCGAAACGTACCTCCAGGAGGCTTTTCTGTGAACAGGTAGACAGCGTTAACAGCATGTCTAAAATGAAAAAGTTCCTCTCAAAAACTCATGTCCAAACCGAAACACTGGAGGATGAAACGGGTAAAAGGATGGAAACTATAGAGGATACCATAAGGCTCTTGATGAAAACTCATTTTCCGACTGGTAATGCTGGACCAACAGAGGAACAGTTACAGAAAGAAAATGTATTGCATCAAGTACCTATTACGGATATAACAGATGGTATGGTTAAAGAAGCGATAAAAAGTTTCTCTCCCTTTAAGGCTGCTGGACCGGATGGAATATTTCCAGCACTTCTGCAGAATGAGGTGGATCTGGTATCAACCCATCTGGCTGGAGTGTTCACTGCATGCCTAACCCATTCGTATACCCCAAAAAACTGGCAGGAATCAAGGGTGGTCTTCATTCCAAAGCCTGGCAAGGCGAGTTATACGACCCCAAAGGCTTATCGACCCATTAGCCTTACTTCTTTCCTGTTAAAAACAATGGAGCGAATAATTGATAACATGGTCAAAGGTAAAATAGCGGATGACAGGCTAAAATTCAAACAACATGCCTATGTCAAAGGAAGATCAGTGGAAACAGCTCTGCATGAGGTAATGCACCACATAGAAGAGTCTTTCAGTAAAGAAATGTATACACGTGCTGTTTGCATAGACATTGAGGGCGCTTTTAACAATGTACAGACCGATACACTTATCCAGTCCTTAGACGAGTTTCAGGTTGACCGGGCGCTGAAAAACTGGATCAACAATATGCTAAGGAATAGGTGGATTATTTGTGGGTCATATGACGTAAAAATTAGAGACAAGGTAAATCGTGGTATACCTCAGGGGGGCATTTTATCGCCTCTCCTATGGGTTACGACGATACACAGTCTCCTAAAAGCCCTCACCAATAAAGGACTTAAACCAGTCTGTTATGTAGACGAAGTTGTAATACTTCTAAGGGGCTTTCATCCAAATCTACTATGCAGAAGAGCTGAAGAGGCACTTAACATAGCATGTAACTGGGCACAGCCAAGGGAAATAAATGTTAACCCAGACAAAACAGAAATATGTCTATTTACAAGGAAAACGAAGATCGTACGGTTTACCCGACCTCGATTCCTGAATAAGACAATTGCTATAACTAAAAAGGTAAAATACTTGGGAGTAATCTTGGATCAGAAACTGTATTGGTAATATCATCTTGAAGAAAGAGTTACAAAGGCCCACAGATGTTGGTCGTTGTGCAGAAGAGCTATAGGTTTAAAAAATGGACTACGTCCAAATATGACGCACTGGCTTTACATGTGCGTGATTAGACCAATAATCACCTACGCCTTTATAGTGTGGTGGACATCAATGGACAAGAAGTGCAACGTAATACCTTTGCAAAAAAATCAACGTATGTGCTGTCTAGGCATAAGCGGGGCATTTAGAACTGCACCAATAAAAGCGGTGGAGACTATACAGCACATCCAACTAATAGACATCCGTATAAAGTATGAGGCAGCCCTCACAGCAAGACGTCTACAAGTGATGGGTGAATGGATAAATCGAGACCACAAGTCGTACCATCAGAAGATTTTAGAATATCTAGTTGGTCACATTCAAACGCTAGAAATCTCGGACCGCATTCCTGAAGTGCGGCTCACAGCTACCTGTGAATCGTTCGTGCCAAACAGACGCTCCTGGGAAAATGGAACTTTGGCCCATGTGCCAGTGGGAACCAGCTGCTACACGGATGGGTCCAAGCGAGGAGGAAGGACGGGTCTGGGACTTTTTATTGATGAACCAGAAGTCGAACTTCACTTTGCCTCCCTGACCATAACACGGTATTTCAAGCAGAAGTTCGAGCAATCACGGCGTGTGTGAACTGGCTCAGTAACACGACAAAGCCTAAATATGCCAACTTCTTCACAGATAGCCAAATGGCGATTAAAGCAATAGCATCAGAAAGGGTCAGATCCAGAACTGTGGTGGACTGTAAAAGAACGATAAATGATAACTCAGCCCATTGTAAATTGCGTATTTGCTGTGTACCAGGACACAACGGAGTGATTGGAAATGAACGGGCAAACAGCTTGGCTTCAAAGGGCAGAGAACTTCGAGTAATAAACTTGGCAAATTGGAAACCTTTCGAAGCCACGAAAAATGAGTTGAAGCACTGGGCAGTGATGGCTCACAAAACTGTGTGGAATAGCGCAACAGTAGGAGCAACTGCAAAGATACTGTGGGGTGACCCAAATGAAAAGAAAGCAAGAATTCTTCTGAAACTAAACAAAATCGATATTAGTAAGATGATGAGTATTTTAACGGGACATTCAAGCTTACAAGCACATCTTCATCGCATAGGACTAGCAGTAAACGACGAATGCAGGGCATGCAGAGAAAACATCGAAACGATGGAACATTTTCTGTGTAACTGCCCGGCTTTCACACATGCAAGATCCCAACATTTCGGGTCCGACATATTACCAGACTTGACTCATATCAGATAATATGACTGGAAGATACTGAGAAAATTCGTGTCTAGTACCGATTTTCTGTAACTCGTGAGGTATAAAAAGATCATAAATAAGGAGCGCACAACAGGCCGAACCACTGGCTTAAGTGTACGTCCATGGACATGAGACGTTTAAACGTCTCCTCTCTTCAACCAAACCTAACCTAACAATGAACAATGGTGTAAATAAATTTGTTTTTGTAATGAATGGTCGCGTAAATTAATTTTTAGATGTTTCCCTGCCAAGTGAAACCGTGAAAAGGAGAAGGTAAGTATCTTAAGGGGTCCAAATGTTTAGAAGTGGCGCTTATTGAACTATGGATGGTGAGGGTTAAGAAGCGTATTCTCAAAAGGCCATCGGTAAAAATTTAGATAGTTGAAAGCAGATGTTTTTTTCCTTTGTTAAAGTTTTGTCATTTCTAATATGACTAATTTGATGAAAGTTTGTATAGTTTGTCATTCCAATCCAGGGCTGTGGAGTCAAGCCAAAACAATTCGGTATATTAAGAACTGTTATTTTTTTTTTTTGATCACGGTAGACATTTTGGTCTAATTACCATATATAAAATTTGGGCGGAACGAATTGTTATGGGAATTATTGGTAATTCCACCAAAAGGTCTACCGTTATCAAAAAAATTGCTGTAATTAAAATCACATTAATGTAATTTATTATTATAGAAAAATATTCAAATTTTAATAAAATGAAAAAAACAATATGTATTTACTCAACATTTTAAGAAAAAATCAATTACGTAGTGGCAAATTGTAGGTTTGGTTCATTTAATAATTGTTACACATTTCTTTAAAATTAACCACGTAAATAGAGGCTTACTAGCTGGCCCCGGTCCACTTCATTGCCCCAGACTTCAGATTTCCGATTCCGTCCATTTTTGGATCAATCACGAATACCGCCATCAAATGCATATACATAAAATAACAGCACTCTCTCTAACAAATTTTTCGAGATATATTCCAAAAAATGGCTCATATGGGCAGGGTCACGCCATTTGGTCCGATCCCGCCCATTTTTTAACCAATTACGTAGACTGCCATCAAATGCATATTCACAAAATTACAGCACTCTCGCTAAAAAATTGTGCAAGATATGTGTCTCAATTTCGAAATTTGGCTTATATAGGCGGGGCCACGCCAATTAGTCTGATCCGTCCCATTTCCTGACCAATCACGTAGACTGCCACCAGATACATATACACAATATACAGCGCTCATTTAAACAAATTGTGCAAGATATCTCAATTTCAAAAATATGTTTATATGGGCGGGGCCACGCCCATTGGTTGAATCACACCCTTTTTTTGTTTAATCACGTAGACTGCATGAGATGCACAAAATTACAGCACTCTCGCTAACAAAATGCGGTGCCACGTCCATTGGTCTGATCCTGCCCATTTTTGGAGCAATCACGTAGACTGTCATCAGATACATATAAACAAAACTGCAGCACTCTCGATAATAAATTGTGCAAGATATATAAATTTCAAAATTTTGGTTTATATGGGCGGGGCCACGCCCATTGATCCGATACCGCCACTTTTTAGACCATTCACGTAGGCTATCACCCGATACATATGCACAAAATTAGAGCACTATCGCTAACAAATTGTGCATGGTATCTCAATTTCAAAATTTGGCTTATATGGGCGGTGCCACGCCCATTGGTTCGATCCCGCTCATTTTTGGACCAATCACGTAGACTCCCACCAGATATATATACACACAATTACAGCACTCTCGGTAAAAAATTGTGGAAGATATATCAATTTCAAAATTTCGCTTATATGGGCGGGGCCACGCCCTTTGGTCAGATCCCGCTCATTTTTAGACCAATCATGTAGGCTTCCACCAGACACATATACACAAAATTACAGCACTCCCGCTGGCAAATTGTGCAAGATATCAAAATTTCAAAATTTGGTCTATGTGGGCGGGGCACGCCCATTGGGTCGATCCCGCCCATTTTTGGACCAATCACGTAGACCGCCACCAGATATATATACACATAATTCCAGCACTCTCGCCAACAAATTGTGTAAAATATCTCAATTTAACAATTTGGCTTATATGGGCGGTGCCACTCCTATTGGTACGAACCCGACCATTTTTGGACCAATCACGTAGATCGCCAACGGATATATATACACAAAATTCCAGGTCTCTCGCTAAAAAATTGTGCAAGATATGACATTTTTAAAATTTAGCTGATATGGGCGGTGCCACGCCCATTGGTCCTATCCCGCCCATTTGTGGACCAATTACGTAGAATGCCACCAGATACATATACACAATATTGCAGCACTCTCGCTAGCAAATTGTGCAAGATATCTCAATTCAAAAATTTGACTTATATGGGCGGGGCCACGCCCAATGATCCGATCCCGCCCATTTTTGAACCAATCACGTATACTACCAATAGATACATATACACAGAATTACATCACTCTCTTATGAATTGTGAAAAGTATCTAAATTTGAAAATTTGGCTTATATGGGCGTGGCCACGCCCATTGGTCAGATCCCGCTTATTTTTAGACCAATCATGTAGGCTTCCACCAGACACATATACACAAAATTACAGCACTCCCGCTGGCAAATTGTGCAAGATATCAAAATTTCAAAATTTGGTCTATGTGGGCGGGGCACGCCCATTGGGTCGATCCCGCCCATTTTTGGACCAATCACGTAGACTGCCACCATATACATATACACAAAATTCCAGCACTCTCGCTAACAAATTGTGCAAAATATCTCAATTTCAAAATTTGGCTTATATGGGCGGGGCCACGCCCATTGGTCCGATTCCGCCCATTTTTGGAAAATTCACATAATCTGCCACTAAATGCATACACACAAAATTTCAGCACTCTAGCTAAAAATTTTTTCCAATATCAAAATTGGACCCACATGGGCGGGTTGATATATCGAAAATTCAAGTACCCTATTTTCAGCACCCCCTACACATGTACATTCTGTGAAAATTTCAAGATGATCGGTCTAGCCGTTTAGACGTCTATACGGAACAAACAAACAAACAGACACTCTCTTTTATATATATAGATAGATAGATGTAAAAATAGGTATATTATAAACTAGCTTACCCGGTGCGCTTCGCAGCCCCCATCTTTTATTTATTTTCTGTTTAGGGTACTGTAAAATATCTATACCTCTTTCATTCAAAATGACATGATTATTACATATGGTGCAAAATGAAGAAGATTTGATTACTTTTATATATTAAATACGAACCCTCGTTTCATTTCTAGTGTGTGTTCCAAGAGTTACCCTGACATCATGGTACAATATTTATCCCTTTTCCCACTGCACCTCAGAACGTTGAAAAACAATTTTTTTTTTTGGTTCATACGCTAGCAACTTTCCCCTAGTTTATATTGCAATAACTACATTCACACCCTGCTACAATATAAAACCATGTTTGTCCCACTGTGTCTATAAAGGTACGAATTTAAAAATCTGAAGTGAATCGCTCCATAGTACAACATTTAACCCTTTCTGTGTCATAATTAACCAATTTTGCACGATTGTACAATATTTTAAAATGATAATTGATATTTAAAGATCCAAAAAAACATTCTTATTTCATATTTAACTTACCCTCTCTCCCTGCATCCATATTTTTACCCACTGTACTAAATGTACGTTTTTTGACCCACTGTGCTATATTTAAACTTTTGGGTCCACTGAATCAAATTTAACACCTTTTTGTCCACTATATTTAACCATTTTTGCCCCACTGTACCATAGTTAACACATTTTTGACCCGCTGTTCCATAGTAAACGCTTTTTGCCCCACTGTACCATTTTAACCCATTTTGTTCCACGTTACCATATTTTACTATTTGTGCCCACTGTAACCATTTTTGTCATACTGTACTATAATTAACCATTTGTGTCCCACTGTACCATTCTAACACATTTTTTCCCCACTGTTCCATAGTTAAAGCTTTTTGCCCAACTGTACCACATTTAACCCATTTTGTCCCACGTTACCATATTCAACTAATTGTGCCCCACTGCACTATAGTTAACCCTTTTTGCCCCACTGTGTCATATTAAACCCTTTGTTTCACTGTACCATGTTTAACAGTTTTTGCCCCACAGTACCATATTTAACCCTCTTTGCTCCACTGTACAATATTTAACACAGTTATTCCCCACTGTACTGTATAGTTAACCATTTTTGTCACACTGTTCCATATTTAACCCTTTTTGCCCCACTGTATCATAGTTAACACATTTTTGCCCCACTGTTCCATAGTAAACGCTTTTTGCCCCACTGTACCATTTTTAACCCATTTTATTCCACGTTACCATATTTTACTATTTGTGCCCACGGTAACCATTTTTGTCATACTGTACCATATTTAACCATTTGTGTCCCACTGTACCATAGCTAACACATTTTTTCCCACTGTTCCATTGTTAAAGCTTTTTGCCCCACGCTACCATATTGAACCCATTTTGTCCCACGTTACTATGTACCATAATTAAACCTTTTTGCCCCACTGTGTCATATTAAACGCTTTGTCTCACTGTACCGTATTTAACAGTTTTTGCCCCACTGTACCATATTTAACCCTCTGTGCTCCACTGTACAATATTTAACCCTTTTTGCCCCACTGTACTGTATATTTACCCATTATTGTCACACTGTACCATATTTAACCCTTTTTGCCCCACTGTATCATAGTAAATACATTTTTGCCCCACTGTTCAATAGTTAACGCTTTTTGCCCCACTGTACCATTTTTAACCCATTTGTCCCACTTTACCATATACATATAACTATTTTTACCCCACTGTACCATAGTTAACCCTTTTTGCACAACTGTGCCCTATTCAACTCTTTATCTCACTGTACAAAATGTTTACCCACTGTACCATATTTAACAAATTTTTGTCTCAATGTACCGTACTCGCATTTAAAATGTGTCTCCACGCTAGCGTACTTAAGCCTTTTTCCCCGACTGTAACATATTTAATCATAGTTTCTCCACTCCACTATTTAACCGTTTGTGACCGCAGTGCTCCTAAAACCATATAAACTCTTCATATCTTATGTTTAAGTTCCAATTATGGCAGATTGTTCCCTTTTTTCCCCATGCTCCATAATTAACCCGTCGTGTCGCACTGTGCCTCTTAAAGTTAGAATTACTAAAAATCACTTCCAATCTCCAGTTTATGTTCCAAAAGTTACCCTGGAACCATTGATTCATGTTTGACATTTTTAAGCCACTGTACTATATTTTACACTTTTTGCCCCACTGTGCCCCGAAAACTACGAATACAAAAAAAAACTTAATAGCCCGATCAGTTGTCATAAAGACACCCCTCGCTTCAATTTTCACCATTCTAATATTAGGCTTTAAATTTGGCGGTGGTACCATATTTATACCTTTCTGTCCTACTGTGCCTCTACATTTAAAAAAAAATCACTCCTTGTTCTTGTTTACGTCCTAAGAACTACTCTCACACCAAATTTCACGATTCTAGGTCTTGCCATTTGGATTTGGCTGTTTTACCACATTTTTCCCTTTTAACCCCACTGTGTACGTAAATGTTCGAATTTCGAAAAATCCTGTCAATTTCAGAGTCTACCTCATAAGAGCTACCCTCACACCAAATTTCACGATTCTAGCTCTTGCCATTTGAATTTGGCTGTTGTACTACATTTATCCCATTTTTCCCTTTTTACCCCACTGTGTGCGTAAATGTTCGAATTACGAAAAATCCTGCCAATTTCAGAGTCTACCTCATAAGGTCTACCATCACACAATATTTCACGATTCTAGCTCTTGCCATTTGGATTTGGCTGATGTACCACATTTATCACTTTTTACCCCACTGTGTGCGTAAATGTTCGAATTTCAAAAAATCCTGCCAATTTCTGAGTCTACGTCCTAAGCGCTACCCTCATACCAAATTTCAAGATTCTAGCTCATTTCGTTTAGATTTGGCGGTGGTACCATATTTATCCCTTTTTGCCCTATTGTGCGGCTAATAGTACGAATTTCGAAAAATCCCGCCTTATTGCTCGTCTACGTCCCAAGGTCTACCCTCCCACCAAATTTCATGATTCTAGCTTCAGCCCTTTGGCCTGGGCGATGATCAGTCAGTCAATCAGTCAGTCAGTCAGTCAGTCAGCCAGTCACGCAACAATTTTATATATATAGATTTACAATATATTTTGTAAATAAAATATTTTATAGACATTATGCCAATAAAATGTTTCTCTGACAATATTGTAAGATCTGACCACCGTTTGTACATAGCTTCTGTGGCGATAAAAGGCAACTTGGGAAAGAAAATATATATGAGCCTATACCTAAATCTGAACCGATTTTGAAAAATTTTTTTGAAAGAGTCCATATTGTCAAATTTCAGCAAGATCGGAGCGAAAATGCGACCTATACTTAAAGAACAACTTTAAATGGACAGTCAGACGGACTCGACACAGTAATCTAGCGACATTGAGTCGATCAGTGTACTTTAAAGTGGGTCTAGCTCTAGTATTTTTAGGTGTTAATTATAATAAAGTAAAGGCGGCGTTAAGTTTGGATCGCTTGTTAACTGTTGGGTGCAAATAAACTCATATTGATAAATTCTGGATATAAATACACCCAAAATACCAATTTTGGCCCCATCAGTTGAAATTTGCAGTCTCTATGGAGTTAATAAGTCAAATCGGACAGATGCTATATATGATTTAGACCCCATAAGTGTATATATTCTAAATCGTCCTAAAATTTTAAGACAATTTAGCAATGTCTGCATGTTCGTCCGTCTGTTGTGATCACACTACAGTCTACAATAATTGAGCTAGATTACTGAAATTTGGTATAGATACTTCCTATAGCTACAGGTAAACTGGGTTTGATAATGGACACTTTCGCCCCATTTTTTGATATAGCCCCCATATATAGCAACTCCTTCTTAACCTCATAGGGACCACAAATGCCAACTGATCGGGCTGAAAATTGGTATCTGGGGTTTATTTATACGCGAAATCCTTCATACGAACTACGGTAGTCATAGGTCCATGTTTCTATACAGCCCTCATACAAAGGTCCCTCTAGATTTGTCTTCGTAACGCCAAAAAACATCAAATTTCAACGAATTGGACTGAAATTTTTATAATGAGTTTATTTGTACCCGAAACCATTCATATGCGATCCATGGTGGATGGTGTTTAAGATTCGGCATGACCGGATTTGATCCGCCTTTACTTGTTTTCTTTAAAAATAGTCATGGAAAAAAATGTCCCGTTCGAACCAACATAAATTTTAAATTAAAAAAAACCTACCCAAGATATTTCTTTCAAACAAAGAGGGATCAAAAACCTTATTATTTTTTAACTTTTTAAAATTTTCATCTTTCAGTAATTTTCGCTTATAACGAACCCGCTTAAAACGAACATTCGCCTAAAACGAACCAATTTCAAAAGCACGTGCTTTATTTCTAATAAACCATGAAATTTTTGTCGCTTATTACGAACCCGTTTAAAGCGAACTTTCGGTTATAACAAACTTTATTTGCAGTCAAAATTTGTTTATTTTTCGGTTAAAACGAAGCCATTTATTTGTCATTCACGCATTGAAAAGTAAATATCGCCACTTGCTTCTCTCAAAAATTGTTAATTCGGTTGATATGGGTGAAGATAACTTTAAAGTTAGTATACATACTGGACGCAATCAATTTTTTGCATATGGCATGGTTAAAAGTCAGCAAAACAACAGTTGCTAATTGCTTTCGGCACGGCGGATTTACCAGCAATGAAGATGAGTTCGACTCGGATGATGATCTGCCATTAATAGAAATGCTAAATCAAGCAATGGAAACATTTACAGATGGTAATAAAAAGGGTTTGTTGAGTTGTCGTACTTTAAATTAACCTTTATTATTTGCATTTACAGTTGGGATAGAAAGCTTCAACGATTACATATGTTTTGATGACGACCTTGTAACTACGGAAGAATTGGACGACGCAGCTATTTTGCAGTCTGTTCGCGCTGATGATGACGACCTTGACGACAATATGGACAACGAAGAGCCAATCCGAGTCACAACTGCCCTGGATGCAATGTGTAGCGTAAGCTATGTAAGAACTTTTCTTCAGTCACGCGACACTCCACAACAAATTCTTGATCACTTGGCTCAAGTAGAAGTGTATATAAATGAAACTAATATTGGTACTAAGCAAACTCAAATAACTGATTTTTTTAAAAACTAATTTTTTTATACATATGTATTAAAATATCCCAAAATTGTCTTTAATAAATTAATGCATGTGCACTTACATACATAAATTGTTTTCTTCAAGTCTTCATTTAAACCGAACTTCGTTTAAAACGAACTAGTTTACCCAGTCCCTTGAAGTTCGATTTAAGCGAAAATGACTGTATTTTCTGTGATTCACTAAATCTCATGTTTTTAAAGATGTTTACGAAAACTACTTCTATTTCTATCGCGTTCGAAGCGCTTATTTTTTGTCCTTATTTTCTACTCAATATTTCGCCTGTAAAAGAATAATACACTAGTGATAATACTATTAACGATCTATAAGATTTTGTGAAAGATGAATCTAAAATATGTTTATTCTGACCTTTTTATCACATTGAATGTGTACAACGGTCACGTTCGACACCGTGGAATTGCCCCCATCTTATAGGAGTATAGGGCCGATAACATGTATTTCAGTCAATTAAAATTCCTTTTATTGTATTAAATACAATGGGAATTACTGAAGTACAGTGACTGAAGTGTATAACAATAGGCATGTTTTCGTTACAAGCTAGCGATTTTAGTTTAGCACTTTGCAACGAAAACAACTGACTTCCACTAACTGGCGCATAAGCAGTAAGTGGCGGATTTCCACTATCTGGAAACAATGGTGTCATGAGTTGCGAAGAAAGAACAGTGCGAAACAGACAAAACATTCGTGAAATTTATTTATAAAACATATATTTACTATTCTATGTTCAATTTTTTACACTCTTTTTGCAAATATGGAAATAATTTTCCATTTTGGTTCTTCTTTTTCCCGTTAAATCACAATTATTGACAAAAATCTCTCCAAAAATGAGATGCCTTACTGCGAAATATAGGATGCCTAATCTGGCACAACATACTGGATTAAGACAGTAACACAAGCAAAAAAACTTCATCGGGAACTAATAATGATTACAAGTGCTTAGCTCCCCATACAAATTAAGCACCTATGGTGTAACGAAAACAAGCCTAATGTTGATGTAGGTATACCGGCTCTGTCTTCATATATCGCTGTGACAAAAACAGAAGGAGTAATTGCAGAATTATGAAACTAGGTACACAGCTGAACTTGGTCATAAATAAGAAAAAAAATTATTTTAGGGAGCTATTCCAAATTTTTTTACATTCCAATTAATCTTGCAAACTTTTTCACTTTAACAAATATTAAGAATTTTCCAAAGCAGTTTTTAATAGTATGAAGGCACTGTTTTGCCGACTTTGCATTTTTGTATTATTAGGAATTCGATCAAATGTTATATACAAAATTTTTGGTTTAATTTCCCTAATAAACGATTTTTTATAGCTATTTTCAAACAACCATTTAAGTTATTTTATTTTTTGGTCGATTTGCACATTTTTGGAATACCATTTTTGGAATGCTCGAGATATATCAATTTCAAAACATGTCTCATATAGATGGGGACAGTACGAATCTCGTTATCTATTTGCATACGGTAGGGACAGTAGGAATCTCTCAAAAAATCATAACTCCACGCCCCCTCAATCAAGAACTTGGCCTATGTCACCTGCTAGGCTTATCAGAAGATTCCCTGAAAATTTCATGAAAATCGGTCCAGCCGTTTTCGAGTCCATACGGAACACAAACACATCCATTTTTATATATATACACACAGAATACAGTTCGGTTGCCGTAACCGAATTATTTGCCAACCGAATTTTGGTAGTTCTGTCTACTATGATGCGATTCCATCAGGACAACCAACATTTTGGTTGTGGTATACTTCTGCTTCCATGTTGACAACAATTATATTTGGTTGCGCCAACTACGAAAATGGTGGCTAAAATTATCTGTAGTATGTTGCCACATGCAACTGTTTCAAAAAATTGGTTGTTTTGAAAATTTTTCAGTCATATACTACCGACGATTAATTAAAAACAGTTTTCATTAATTTTTATTTTATTTATTGAACAAAAAACTAAACAATTCATAACAAAATTAAAAATCCCATATTAAAAATTCATCACTATTATGAGATGTGGAAATATTTGACACAAATTTTAGTACAGAAAAAACAGAAAATTTTGATGCAAATATCGCTTAACCCTGTGCTTTCAATTTCATTATTGTTGCTTTTATTTTTATACCCTACACCACACTGTGGTACAGGGAGAAATGCAGAAAATGTTAAAGTACATTATCCCCTGGCTGGAGAAAATTTATGTAGGCTGTATCAGGCTTTCATACGTCCCTAATCGGTGGAGGGATACCAAAGTGGTATTCATACCTAAAGCGGGAAAGATATCACACACTAGGCCAAAAGACTTCAGACCAATTAGCCTATCCTCCTTCCTATTGAAAGGTCTGGAAAGACTTTTAGATCATTTCATTAGGGAAAACCTGGATACAAAACTCCTGTCGGGGAACCAACATGCCTACAATAAGGGCAAGTCTACAGAATCAGCCCTGCACGAACTTGTGAGCACTATCGAATCGTCCCTGCATTTCAAGGAATTCTCCATGGTGGCATTTCTTGACATAGAAGGGGCTTTTAACAACATTCACTCAGATGCGGTAATTGCGGCACTCTCACATCTAAAAGTTAACAATAGTTTGATTAGACTAATTCAAAGTCTGCTCACCAGAAGACGCATAACAGCATGTCTAGGGTCCACAACTCTAACAAGGTATGTAAACAGAGGGACCCCGCAAGGAGGAGTACTGTCTCCACTAATTTGGAACCTAGCGGTGAATGAAATCCTGCTAGATCTAGAACGTTGTGGCTGCAAGGTCGTGGCATATGCGGACGACGTGGCAATCGCAGTGAGTGGCAAATTCGTAAACGTCCTCAGAGACATCCTACAGGTGGCTCTGAACAAGTTGGTTAGATGGGCCAGAAGCAGCGGTTTGGGCGTTAACCCCAACAAGACAGAATTGGTTCTCTTTACTAGGATAAATAATGTCCCACATGTGGACCCTCCACCTCGGATAAATGGAACAGATCTAGTCTTTTCTGAAAGTGCAAAATTTTTAGGAATAATTCTAGATAGGAAAATGTTATTTAGACTTAACGTATTGGAACGTGTAAGGAAGGCCAACGTCGCCTTATATTCCTGCAGTCGCGGTGGGGACTCTCTCCTAAAATCGTCCACTGGATATATATAGCAGTAGTTCGTCCAATACTGTTATACGGTATTGTGGTATGGTGGACGGCAACTGACAAACTAACCATTACCAACCTACTAACAAAGGTTCAGAGAACTGCCTGCCTGAGCATAAGCGGAGCCTTAAGGACTACAGCGACCAAGTCTCTACAAGCCCTACTCCATATACTGCCGATTAATATTGTGGCGAGAGAAGTTGCAACCAAAGCGGCAATAAGATTAAACTGCCTATCACTGTGGAGGTACAAGAACTATGGTCACATGAGGATATCAAAGTGTAGTGCTATGGTAACCGACCGAGTGGACTATATACCAACTGTGTACACCTTCGAGAGAAATTACATCACTATGATTCCCGCCAGAGACGAATGGGTCGGCAGAATACCAGGTAATAGAAACCATCTCCACTTTTACACGGATGGTTCGAAGCTTGATGAAAAGGTTGGCTTCGGAGTACACTGTGAAGAACTTAGTCTGGATATAGCTCACATACTACCAGATACCTGCAGTGTCTATCAAGCCGAAATAATGGCAATATGGGAAGTCGCCAAGTGGCTGAGTCGCAACATAGTAACCAACACTGGCGTTGTCATTTACTCGGACAGCCAGGCTGCCATCAATTATCTGGAGGCAACATCCCTAAATTCACAAACAGCCCTCGACTGCCGCAGATCTCTTAACGAGATGGCTGAGCAGTTTAATATACACCTCATATGGGTGCCTGGGCATAGCGATATCCCGGGGAACTGCAAAGCCGATGAACTTGCTAGGAAAGGGATGACATTACAAATTCTCGAAGAATTTGCATATATTGGTGCGCCACTATCCACGTGCAAGCTTTGGCTTAGGCAAGAGGCAATCAGGCAGTCCAACGAAAGATGGACAGAAATCGGCACCTGCAGGGTAGCTAGACAAATCTGGCCAAGGTATGACCTGAGAAGGTCAAAATATCTTCTCGCACTAGAGAGGAAACGATTGTCTACGTTAGTACAGGTTCTGACGGGACACTGCTTGATCGGCGAACACGCCAAAAGATTGGGTATTGACTCCAATGACTTCTGCCGAAGCTGTGGAGATGAGGAAGAAGTGGAGAGCATTGAGCACTTGCTTTGCGACTGTCCCGCTTTGAGTAAACGACGACTGGACATACTGGGGTCGGCCTTTTTAGGCAGCCTAACAGATCTTTCTAGTACTGATATTCGTACTATCGATAAATTTATATATCAAACAGGTTGGTTTCGATGAGGGGCATTTCAGCCCGTGGTAACACTAGGGACCTAAACTGGTCTATGTGAGCTTGTAAAAAAAATACGGCTGCCACCCTAACCTAAACCTAAACCTGTGGTACAGGGTATTATTACTTTGTGCATTTGTTTGTAACACCCAAAAGGAGAAGAAATAGACCCATCGTTTATTATACCGATCGACTTAGAATCACTTTCTGAGTCGATTTAACTATGTCCGTCTGTCCGTCTGTCTGTCTGTCCGTCTGTGCATGTATTCTTGTAATCAAAGTACAGGTCGCAATTATGGTCCGATCTCGACGAAACTTTACAAATATCTTTTTTTTGGCCCAAGGACGATCCCTATTGAATTATAAATATATATGTTAGCCCCGATTTGACATGTAAGCGCTGTAAAAACTTTATTTTATATCCGATCAGTATGAAATTCGCCAGGAAAAGGTTTCTTATCACATGAATGAACTCTGTTAAATTTGGAAGAAATCGGTTCAGATTTAGATATAGCCCCCATATATACATTACCCCCGATTTGACATATAAGCGCTGTAAAAATGTTATTTTATATCCGATCAGTGCGAAATTCGGCAAAGAGAGGTTTCTTATTACATGAAGGAATACTGCTAAATTCGGAGAAAATCGGTTCAGATTCAGATATAGCCCCCATATATATGTTACCCCCGATTTGACATGTAAGCGCTGTAAAAACTGTATTTTATATCCGATCAGTGCAAAATTTTGCAGAAAGGGGTTTCTTATTACATGAAGGAATACTGCTAAATTCGGAGAAAATCGGTTCAGATTTAGATATAGCCCCCATATATACGTTACCCCCGATTTGACTTGTAAGCGCTGTAAAAATGTTATTTTTTATCCGATCAGTATGAAATTCGGCAGAAATAGGTTTCATATTATATGAATGCACACTGTTAAATTTGGAAGAAATCGGTTCAGATTTAGATATAGCCCCCATATATACGTTACCCCCGATTTGACATGTAGGCGCTGTAGAGACTGTATTTTATATGCGATCAGTACGGAATTCGACAGAAGGAGGACTTTTTACATGAATGAGTATTCAGGGAATATCGGTTCAGATTTATATTGATTGTTCCTCCTGATTTGGTATCAACCCGCTATAGAAGTTGAATTTTACTTCCGATCATTAAAATTTTCCAGAAAGATGTTTCTCAATTTAGGAACGAATATTGCTTAATTTATCGATTATCGTTTCAGAATTAGATAATATGTTTCTACCCATTTACCAATTATTCCAAATTATTATGGCAATGACCCTTATCGCATTGTTAGGGAGGTGTAGGGTATTATATAGTCGGCCCCGACCGACTTTCTGCCTTTCCTTACTGTGGTAACCAATTTTAAACTTTCATTATAGTACTATATGATCGATTTTTGGTTGTGACAACCAATGTTTTTTATGTAAAACATTTTGCACAACATATTCCGCATTCCACACATTATTATTCACACGAGACTATTTATACGAGACTACATATACCGTTCTTGAACAAAAGGTTGAAGATTTATTTATGTCGACTAATTCTATTTTTTGTTTGTCATGTATCAACAAAAGAACAGCAACCAATCTGTCGGTTGTATTTCCAAAAATACAATTTGGGAAATTATTGGGATAACCAAAAAACGATTATTTATTAATATTTTTCTGTTGTAGTAACCAATTATTGGTTGCAATAATAATCATTGGTCTACTGATACAATTTCTGTTGTCAAGAATAAAACATTGGTTGTCACAACCAAAAATCGATCATATGGTACTATAATGAAAGTTTAAAATTGGTTACCACAACTAATCATTGACACGAAAAAAACAATCTTAATTCGATTGATACAACCATCGATTTAGTTGCAAGCATTTTCATTTGATCGTATCGATGTTATTATTGTAGTTTCAACTATTTATATATAAATACACGGTGTAGGCAATATACTTTTTGTTGCTAGTACTATTTTTTTATTGTTACAATCGAATTCCAACCAATTACTTTCCTGGGTGTATATATGTTATTTTGTGTGTGGAAGGTACCACACTTCTGAAAATCGAATGATCTCTCTTTGCTCAGTCCTAAATAGTGTACTTCCTTGGGCCAATAATAATTCGTCAAGCGAACACAATGTCTCGAGTTATGACATTGTGTTCGCTTTGACATGCACACTACCATTTGACCAATCCTAAACTTTCCTTGACCGTGTCGCGCCGCTTTGAACAATCCTAAATTTTCCTTTGTGGTGTCCCTCCCTGAGACCAATATGAATCCATTAAGCCGAAAATTGAACGACCCATTCTTTAGTTATTAGGTTGTGAATGCCGCGCCACTCCCCTTTGACCATTCATAAATATTCCTCCATAAAGTCCTTCCTCGGGCCAATTCGAGTACATTAACTTCAATGTCGTAAAATTTACACGATCCGTTTTTGAGCTATGAGATTGTGTTTGCCTTCTCGCGCCCCTTTGACCAATTCTTCACAGTGTCACTTCTGGGTCTAATACGAAACCATTAATCCGAAAATCGAAAGATCCCTTCTCGAATTGTGAGGTTATGTTGGCTGCGACAACCCGTGTGACCTATATTTTTCTTCATAGTGTGAAGAGGGTAAATTTTCGTTGTATAGTACTACATATTTACAAAGATTCAGGTTTGTTTCTTGTAAAAGTTTTCTGAAAGCATAAAAATAACACTCACGTTGTTGATAGCGCGAGAACTTACCACTGGCCAAAACCAGATTCTATGAAAAGTCCGGGACTTATAAAACACTCGTATCTATCCATTTGCTAAATTACAGCTATGTAGCTGTTACAGGAAACTAAGCGGCCAAGTGGTCATAAATTACTTGGCATAAAAGCACATCCGTTGGAGATCTGTGTGAAAATCAGTTTAGGCTCATATTTCTTAAAAGACCTTTTCAGTACTGATTTTGCTTTGGTCACTGCTGTTTGACCTCAGGCTGGTCATTGAATAGTTGTTTTCGAATCCACTTTGAGATATGTATCTACATTTCCATTTTTCCATTTCCAAATAAATACATATAGTGATGTAGACAACAATTTGTGTAGAACAAGATCTGCCCAAATATAAAATTTTTTTATGTACCAAATATTATTGTTTAGTGTGTACCCTGAACATAGCCATATATGTTTGGGAAAATATACTAATAGCGATTTTTTTCAGCGTGTAGTCTTGAAGGTACACCGACAATAGTTGGCGACTATTTTGGGTATACCACTACAAATTTATTTGAAAACCCCGTTTTAAGGGATCGTCCTTGGGCCAAAAAAGAGCACTATGCTAAATTTCATCACAATCGGACCATAAATACGACCTGCACTTTGATTACAAGAATACATGGACAGACAGACAGACGGACATGGCTAGATCGACTCAGAAAGTGATTCTGAGTCGATCGGTATAATAAACAATGGGTCTATCTCTTCTCCTTTTAGGTGTTACAAACAAATGCACAAAGTCATAATACCCTGTACCACAGTGTGGTGTAGGGTATAAATAGTGTTATTACTTATTTATCGTAATTGGTTTTTTAAGATCTTATGAGTACCAATTTTACCATTATTTGAGCAATACTTTATTAACGATTGTGTCAATGGGACAGAGCACAGTGCGTTGTACTGATCAGTACTACAAATATCGATACGATTGGTGCAATGGTTATCCAGATTTCGTTTTCAGTATTGTTTTCATATGAGTTACGCGCATGCTAATTACACAGTGCAACAACCAAAATGGGAATGGGATGAAACCAATTGCAAATGAAAGTTGACATTAACCATAACAAATCCTTTAAGGGTTTTTTTCAGTTTAGTGCGACATTTTTTTTACACGCATTTGAAGTTGGCAATTTTGGAACGCTGTCTAACAAGAAAAGATCATTGCAAATTTAATAAAATAATGCTTATTTTTTTATTACTAAGGAAAGTTGTGGTATCTTACTGTTTTTGGGGTCGAGGAATTCATTTTTGTTATTTATTTTTACCTACAACTCACGCTAGATGGAGCTGTCACTCAAATGGTGCTATTTCTTGTCGATTTTCATAGAAAAAACGGCTGAAAAATGTTTAGGCTGAAAAATCAATTTTTGATGTTGGCATCATTGTAAAACATATTTCTAAAGCCAACTTTTCTTCTTCTTATTTTTATTAAAATAAAATTTATTTAGTAGCTTCGCGTGATTAACTTTTCTTTTTTGGATACGATTACATTTAAGTTATAAATGAATTAATGTTTGCAGCATTTGAAATATTATAGTTATGTTTGTGGAAAATACAATAGACAAAAAAATTGGTGCCAAAATATCAGAGACTGAAACAATTGTATTTACAGTATTTTGGAGTAGAGGTTATTGAGAATGTAGAATGGGTACCTGGAAAAGTATGCAGAACAAAAATTCTTTAACTAAGTGGTTACAAAATAAAAGGATGTACTTCGTAATATCATAAGATATATGTTTTACAATGATGCCAACACCAAAAATTGATTTTCCAGCCTAAAAAATAAATACACCGTTTTTCTATGAAAATCGACAAGAAATAGCGCCATTAGTATGATAGCGTGAGTTGTAGGTAAAAATAAATATCAAAAATGAATTCCTCGACCCCAAAAACAGTAAGATACCACAACTTTCCATGATAATAAAAAGAAATAAGCATTATTTTTATCAAATTTTCAATGATCTTTTCTTGTTAGACAGCGTTCCAAAATCACCAACTTCAAATGCGTGTAAAACAAAAATCTCACACTGAACTGAAAAAAACGCTTGAAGGTTTTGTTATGGATAATGCCATCTTTCATTTGCAATTGGTCTTATCCCATTCCCATTCGGAAAGTTCGATTTTGTATCACAGCGTTATTACATATACATACATACACCGGGCAAAATCGCCTTTTTTGATATGTTTGAATCGAACGAAAATATACTTGCAATACAAATTTTTAAATATTATATATTTTCGAGCAAATAAATTTGATTTGAAAATCAATAATATGTATTTAGAACCCATATGTTAGTATATTAGAATAAAATATATTTGCGAACTGATTTTCTCAAATAAATTATGTGTTTAAATACAAATTATTTATTTATTTATTATTTATTTATTTGATATTAACTAATAATTACAAATTACTAATTAATATATAAGAAAGAGCAATAGCATCTAAGGCCTTCAGCTCAATATGGTTAGAACAATTTTATTTACAATGATGTTTCTTAAATCAGTATTTACTATGTTAATATATAATATAAATCAAATCTAGATTATGGATGGAATATGAATGTTTATTTTTTTAATGTATGGAAAATAAATGTTTATATTTCTTTATATAGATTTGATTGTTTTAGATATTCTATTAGTTTGTGTATTTCAGTAGGGTATAATGTATTTAAGTATTTAGTGGGATCGTTAACTCCGAAAATTAATGACCTTAGATCATTAAATTTTGGACAGTCCCTAAGGTAATGAACAAGACTGAAAGTGGTGGTAGGATCGCAATTGCAGATTCTATTAGTTGGTATGTTAAGTAAATGTCCATGAGTAATTTTTGAATGTCCGAGTCTAAGTCTAATTATTTTAATGGTGTCGCTTCTGTTCAGGGCAGGATTATGTTTTGAAAAATCATGTACATTAATTTGTCTTGTGTTTATTTGTTTGTACCATTGAGAAGTATTTTGAAAGCAACTATATGTTTCGGTGTAGTGTTTGCATATGTAGCAGTTTAGGTCTTTGGAATTAAAATTTGGGTATGTGGTTAGAGCATAATTATTTGCACACTTTGCTACATTGTCTGCAAATTCATTGCCCTTAATACCTGAGTGTCCAGGTAGCCAAATTAGAATTATTTTTGGATACGAATGAATAAGAATATTTCTAATATACGATGCGTAGAAGTTATTATTGGATATATTTTTAACAGATGTCAATGCAGATAGTGAGTCCGAACAAATAGCGTATTTACCTTTCCGCGATTTTATTGCCTTACAAGCTTCGTATAGTGCAACTATTTCAGTTGTGTAGGTGGAACTATAATTTGGGAGTAGTGCTGAGACTATGACTGCGTCCTCCGTAGTGACGCTAAATGAAGTGTAATGTTCGGTTTTGGAACCGTCAGTGTAGATGAAGCTAAAACCGTGGTATTTACTCTTCAGTTCTTCAAATAAGTGAACAAATACATCGGGATGTGTACAGGATTTGTTATGTAGGTTTAAAGAGGTATCAATTTGATTAATATTTAAATGCCATGGTGGATGGTCAGTGGTTTTCTTGATATTTAATGTTGTTGGTAATTGTAAAACTGAATTCATTGAAAGTGATCGATAGATAGCGGAAGGAATTTTTGGTATTTTTTTAGATGTAGTACATTTTTTCACAATTTGTTGGATCGGAGAATTATTGCTAAAAGTTATAGTTTTTGATAGTTTGGAGATTAGAATTTTTAATTGTGTTTCAAGGGAGATGATACCAGATTCTGCCAGAAGGTTGTTTATTGGTGTGGTACGGTAAGCTCCAAGAGCATATCTCAATGAAATATTTATTATTGTTTTAATTTTCCTTAGTTGGGACTTGGGTGCGCTTCCATATATTGGGAGGGCGTAATTAATTTTTGATATTAAAATAGATTTAATAATATATATAATTGTACCAGCGTTGCAGTTCATCTTTATTGATGAGAGACATTTTATAATGTTTAATTGTTTATGTAGTACTGATGACAGATGGTCTATATGTGTATCCCACCGATATTTGGAGTTTATGTGTAATCCTAGAATTTTCATGTTACTCACATTGTTTAAGGAAATGTTACCGGTATTTATACCAGAGTGGCAATTTTTCATTCTACATATATGTATAGTTTTGCATTTTGATATTGAGAGAATTGCGCCTGAAGTGCAGCACCAGTGGGTTATGTCGTTAAAAATATTGGATAAATCCGTTATCGAGTTTTTATCCCTTTTACATTCAACTATTAGATTGAAGTCGTCGGCGTATGCTATAAATTGTATTTCCTTATATGGAGAAATGATAAGGCATAAGCTGTTGTATGCAATAAGAAATAGGACTACTGATAACGGTGATCCCTGGGGTATACCGTTATGTAATGGTTCGGATTTCGAATAATTGCTTCCGATACGAACAATTATTTTTCTATTTGTCATAAAATTCAAAATATATTTAGTTATTTTTGGCCCAACTTTCCAAATTTTAAGTTGTTGTATTATACTATGGATTCCAACCCTATCGAATGCTCTTTCAAAATCTAATGAAATTATTGATAAATGTTTTCTGGCAGATAAGTTTTTCGTTATAATATAATCCGTATATAATAATGGGTCAGTTGTAGATTCACCTCTTCTAAAACCGCATTGACGATTATCTAAAAGTTTATATGATTCAATGAACCACCATAATCTATTAGCTATTATTCTGTCCAAAACTTTGGAAATACATCCATTTAGAGAAATAGGCCTATATGATTTTAATAATGTTTTTTGCGATTTAGGTTTTGGTATGGGAATTACGACGCTGACTTTGTATTGTTGAGGTATATAATTTTCAAATATTTTATTAAAAAATTTCAATAGTCTTGTTTTCATAGAGCAAGGCATATTTTTGATCATCGGATAAGATATTCTGTCTAGTCCAGGGGTTTTTCCTTTTAATTTTTTTAGGACACTCGTTAATTCAATTAACGTTATTGGTGTTTCTATATTAAGTGCTTTATTTTGAGAGTAGTTATGGAAAGTGGAATTTAAAACTTCAGATTTTGATCTGTTAAAATTATTGGAAAACAAATTATCTGATGATAATTTGGACCAAAATTTTGAAAATTCGTCGGCTATATCTGCTCGTTCTGTCAATATTGTATCGGGGTCGTCTGCTTTGGAAATGCAATGGATACTGTGGGATGATTTATAGCCCGTGAATTTTCTTATATTGCACCATATTTTAGAAGTAGATGTAGATGGATTAATGGAAGTTCCAAGACGATTTATTGCTTCATTTTTAGAACATTTTATTTCTCGTTTAAATTTTGCCCTAGATTTTTTATATTCTAGGAGATTGGTCTGGTTCATATCTCGTTTGTAATTCTGCCATAATTTATTTTTACGGAGTTTTAATTCTTCGAGCTTTTTTGACCACCATGGTACCTTTTTAGTATAATTTGAATGATTTGTCTGTGGAATTGATACGTTAGCAGATTGATGAATAATTTTTATTATATTAGCGGCTTCCCTGTTAATGTTATCACTACTTGGACGAACAGATTCTAGTAGAGTGCATTTTTCTTGAAAGAGTTCCCAATTGGCATGATCTACATTAAAGAGCGGTTTGTGTTTGTAACTATCTTCTCTATAATTTTGGGGTTTAAATAGTGAGATGACTATTGGGTAGTGGTCACTACCACAAAGTTCATCAAGTACTTTCCATTTTGACTGTGCCGCAATGGTGGGACTGCAAAATGATATATCAATATTTGAAAATGTTCCATGTACACTTAAATGAGTGGGAGAGTGGTCGTTTAAAAGAATAAAGTTTGAGTTTAAAATGTATTTAAGTAAAGTTTTACCTTTTCTGTTACTTTTTTGAGAACCCCAGGCAGTATGCCAGCTGTTGAAGTCCCCAGTGACAATGGTTGGAAGGTTGGATTGCCCAAGAATTTCATGTAAGTCGTTGTTATTAAATGTTTTGTTAGGTGGTATATATACCGAAGAAATCCTAAATTTTATTTTAGAATAAACTTCAAGGCAAATATTAGGCATGTTTTCGTTACAAGCTAGCACGTTTAGTTTAGCACTTTGCAACGAAAACAACTGACTTCCACTAACTGGCACATAAGCAATAAGTGGCGGATTTTCACTATCTGGTAGCAATGGTGTCATGAGTTGCGAAGAAAGAACAGTGCGAAACAGGCAAAAAATTCGTGAAAAGTATTTATAAAACATATATTTACTACTCTATGTTCAATTGTTTACACATTTTTTTGCAAATATTAAAATAATTTCTCATTTTTGTTCTTCTTCTTCCCGTTAATTCACAATAATTGATAAAATCTCTCCAAAAATGGGATGCCATATTGCTAAATATAGGGTGCCCAATCTGGCAACATCATACTCGATTAAGACATGAACACAAGCACCAAACTTCATCGGGAACTAATAGTGCTTAAAAGTGCTTAGCTCCCCATACAAATTAAGCACTTATGGTGTAACGAAAACACGCCTATTGTCATAATTGTCGGATGTTTCGATCAATTTATGTTGTATTGAGTTGTGTACTAGTATAGCAGATCCGCCATATCTAGTATTGGTAGTTTTTTTTTTCGTATAGAGTATAGTTTATAGGTGATATAATTTTGTTTTTGTCATGGAAATGAGTTTCTTGAATACAAATAATTTTGGGCGAGTATGATTTTATGATCATTTGTAGCTCATTATAGTTGTTTTCATATCCATTCATATTCCATTGAACTATTTGCAATGTCATGATGTTAACAGATACATGAACTTTGCGTTTGTTTTGGTTGTAGATTTTACAGATATGTTTGGTTTATAACTTGATAGATATGTAAGTATTGGGTAGGTAAGTACAAAAATGTTAGATGTTAGTATGGATAAAGCTAGGCTTTTAGATATAATATGGTAGAGTGTAGAATAATAACATAAACTTAAAGTGAATAGTTATTTTTTCATACGTTTTGGAACATTTTTAATGTTTTCTTTTTGAAGTTGCTTCAAGTTACGCTTCGATGTGTTTTTTGGTAAAATTGCAATTTTACCGCCAGTTTACATTGTCGTCGGGGTTTGCATTACCGTCGGCACTTTCGTCGACGTCAGAGGAATCCGATGAGAGTTCCACGTTGTCTGCCTTCACGCATTTTGTTGTTTGTTTCGGCGGCTGTTGCTGCGCTATTGTTTGAGAAGACGATGGTGGTGTGAGACGACTTGTGGAAGATTTCTCTTGGGAAGAGTGAGTATTTTGAGAGATAGAAGGTGGTTGCTGCGCCGTTTTCTGAGAAGACGACGGTGGTGTAAGACGACTTGTAGAAGTTTTCTCCTGGGAAGAGTGAGTATTTTGAGAGAGGGATTGAGTAGATTTTGGGCTAGTTGTGATTGTTGCAGAAAATGTTTTTGGTGGGTGCCGTTCGTTATATTTTTTTAGAGCGGATTTTCTATTTATTTTCTCCAGAGTTATGATAGCTTGGACTTCTTTTTCTTTCAAAAATACTGGACAAGACTTATCATTGGGAGAGTGATCGGTAGGGATGTTGTTGTTGCTGCTAACAGTTTATACACTGTTTGGATAGAGAGCAAGTCTCTTCGTTTTCGTCATCGAGATGGTAATTTTTGGAGCAATTCCAGCATGCCTTTATATTTGTGCATGCCTTTGTTATGTGTCCAAAACGAAAACAGTTTTTGCATTTGAGTGGTAGGGGTATGTAAGGTCTTATGTTGGTTTTTTCGTAGCCGATGGAAATTTCAGTGGGGAGAGACGAAGAGGCGAAGGTAAGTTTTATAAGGCCCGTTTCATTCAAGGCGTTCCCTTCTTTCTTCATTATTTTCTCTACCCTACATACGTTTTGTTTCAATTCTTTAAGAATTTCACTCTCAGGAGTACCGAAGAGATCCGACGAGTAAATAACTCCTCTTGCAAAGTTCAGCGACTTGTGTTCACTCATCTCTATTTGTATGTCTGGTAAAAGTGACGTCAGTTGAATGAGGTTTCTGGCTTGACCGAAGTTTTTCGTTTTTACGAGAATTGTTCCATTCCGGAGTTTTTTGCATATCTCTACTTCGCCCCCGCATACCTCATCTATCACCTTCTTAATAAGAAAAGGTGAGACTTCAGCAAGAGTTTTTTCACTATTAAGGCGTTTCATAACCAAGTACTTAGGACCGAGAGTTAAGATTGTCAGTTTTTTACTTTTATCGATGGTGAAACTTGAAATTATTTGATTTTGGGTGGCTGACGAATTAGTCATGATGATTAGTTAATGGATCGGATGATATTTCGAAAGATATCACAAATAAGACCGAGTTAAAGCAGTTATGTACGTAAATGCAAAGCAGCGATCAGAAATGCGTGCTGTGTAGACGAACTAAACACAACGACTGAAAATTCAAATTAAATTATTGTTTATGAATATTTCCAAATATATTTTATTAAAAAAAGATTTTCAAAACTTTACTGAATTTTTCGAATTTTAGTTTTAATTTTTTCTTTGTTTTCGAATTATGCATTTCTATTAAAAATGGAATACTTAGCATTAACTTCTATTTGAAACTATTTATTTTTTTTTCTAACTATTCCAAGTCATTATTTTGAATTATAAAGAAATTTTACTAACATTAAAACTTTCTAAAAATTACCTTTCAATTGCTGACAACTTAAAACAATTAAAGAATAGATATATATTCACGCAAATAGATCTTTGTTTGGGAATTAACATATCCAAATAAAAAATATTAGGATGTAAACATAGTTTTGTTTAGAACAACATCCTCCCAAACATATTGTTTACGCCGAATGCGTGAAAATAAAGAAAGATAAATAAAACACGATAGTTTAGTTTTTTTTCTATAATAATAAATGGCAAGGGAGCCAATAGGTTTTATTTATAAGGTTTGGTTGGTTGTGGTAACGAAGTTTACCTTTAAGTTGGATGGTACAGCAAGGGTACTTATCAAGCGAAAGTAGATTTTAATCTAAAGATGGAGAAAGGTGGCGGCGTCTGTCTTATTTACTCGTTACTCGTTGAAATCTGTAAGCTCATCTTACAAGGATGTAACAAGGAGGAGCAGGCAGACTTCAACGAGCAAGTAGGTACGAAAATTGGGTCAATAGATACACCGAAAGAAATTATATGTTAATGCAAATCTATAAACATTCAGAACTAAACATTGCCGGCCACCTTGCAACATCAAAGGGATGTTGTAATTAAAACTAAGCTTAAAATATAAATAATGGCAGGTATAGTGCAGTAGTTCATTGGTGAGCATTCATTTATTCCATCTTAATTTTCATTATATTTATCTAATTAAATCTATACATCTTTTTTCTAATAATATACAAGATGATAAGATAAGGACAGGACCTTTGAGGTGCCTGTGACGGGTCATAGAGACCACGAGTGAGGGCCACGAAGGCTCCCACAAAAGGACAGGCCCATTACGGAACCTGTGACGGGTCATTAGAGACCACGAGTGAGGGCCACGAAGGCTCCCACAATAGGACAGGCCCATTACGGCACCTGTGACGGGTCATTAGAGACCACGATTGAGGGCCACGAAGGCTCCCACCAAAGGACAGGGTCATACGAAACCCTGTGACGGGTCGTTAAGACCACGATTGAGGATCAGAAGGATCCCCACACTACACGTTACATATTCCAGATAGAACCCAGCCAAAGATGGTGTACTGGGCTACTGGCATTCCGGGAGTGGTATATACACGGCTGGTGACGACATGGGCGTATACCTCTGGACCGAGTACCAAAGCTACCTGGCCCTTTTTAAAGAACTGGGGATCCGCAAGAGGCATCCCGAGGTAGGAATCCTTCACCCGTTCTGGGTAAAAACATGCTCCAATTTGGACACTCTAGCCGTCAAGGTAAGGCGTTGTTGGTGGTCGTTTGGGGACAATGAAATCACGCTAACTAGGGGTAAGGTTGCCAACGAACTGACTGACGAGCTGGTAGGACATAGCTTTTTTCCGGACGGACCTGGAGCGGAACTTGGACGCGGACGGGACTTTTTGGACGGATTGGATTTATTAAACGGACGGATGTTGGACTTTTTCCCGGGCTGAGACGGTGTTGGTCCCGAACGAAGCAAGAGGTGGTGGTCTCCACCACACTTTCTACACCGGCCTTTGCTGCGACAATCTTTGGTCCGATGGGACAGGGCCAAGCAGCGTGAGCAATACCAATGCTTCACTACCGCGCGAAGTCGTTTTTCTTCGGGCATCTGCAGGAATTGGACGCAAACGCGTAGCGGATGCCTACCACCACAAACACGGCACCGAAACCGTAACTGACCCGAAGTTGCGGCCATTTCTTTCGAGGGGGGTTTGTCCGTCGACACAGGGTCACCATTCGATAGAGGCTTGCTCTTCGACTCAGTCGCCGTCTCGTTTTTCTCCACAGGCGGTTGTGGCGGTTCCTCTAGCGAAACTGCAGCGACTTCCTCGAGGGGGACTTCAACTGCAACCGGCACGATCGGCGGCAGCACCACTGCAGGCGCAGCACCAGGACAATTTCCCTCTTGCGACAACTCCATCAGTTCGTCGAAATCCTCCAAGTCATCGTCGAAAAAGGTAATTTTATCCATAGTACTGCGAAGGAAAAACTATTTTACATTGTAGTCAGAACGACCAATTTGGCTACAGGCCGCCTTACAACGCCATTTTCCGTTCGAACGTCCACGACGCGAACGTGACCGTCAGTGCCAGGATGCACACTCTCGACTCGACCTAATTTCCACGAGGTTGGCGGAAGCTGTTCATGACGAATGACAACAATATCATCGATTGTTACTTCGCGTTCCGGAAATTTCCATTTATACCGTTTATGTAGATTTTTTAAATATTCTTCCTTCCTCCGTATGCAAAATTGGTGGGCAAGGGCTTGAACTTTCCTAAACCGATTTACAATACATAAGGGTTCTTCCGTTATTAGGGGTTCTGGTGGAGCGAGAAGAGGAGCTCCGATTAGGAAATGGCCCGGGGTTAACGCGACTATATCATGTGGACTATCAGACATTGTACAAAGAGGACGAGAGTTCAGGCAAGCCTCGATTCTAGCTAAGACAGTGGCCAATTTCTCAAATGTGAACCGGAGGTTTCGAGCTTGTTTGCGAAAATTAAGTTTAAAACTCTTAACCCCTGACTCCCAAAGTCCACCCATATGTGGAGCACCAGCAGGAATGAATTGCCACAACAGGCCTTGATGTGCAAACGTAGAGGAAACAGAATCGCAACTTTTCCGAATAAACAACCTAAAATTATTTACGATTTCTCGCGACGCACCTACGAAATTTGTACCGTTGTCCGAAAATATGGAACTAGGACAACCACGACGAGCAATAAAACGGTGAAATGCTGCTAAGAAATTTGCGGTGGACAAATCTGATACTGCCTCTAGATGTATAGCCTTTGTAGAGAAACAAACGAATACACAAACGTATCCCTTTGTAATCTTACAAGCTCGCCCTGTAAACGATTTCACCTCAAATGGCCCAGCAAAGTCAACACCGGTTGTTGTAAACGCCCTATTAAGTGTAGTTCTCTCTGGAGGGAGAGCAGCCATTAGTTGACTGCTGGCGCGTTTCCTTGCCAAACCACAAATCCTACATTGATGTACAACAGACCGAATCAGAGTTTTCAAGCGAGGTATCCAATATTCAATACGAAGGATACGCAACATTAAAAGATTTCCTCCATGCACGGAAATCAAGTGGACGAATTTTACCAAAAGCTTAACGAAACGACAATTGTATGGCAGAATTATGGGATGCCGCTCGGTATAGGAAAGTGTAGGGGAACGTGATAATCTACCGTTCATTCGTATAACACCACTTTAATCTAAAAAAGGATTTAAAGTCACCAAGGGGCTTTTAGAAGGTATCGATTTCCTGTCTACTAAAGCCTGATACTCATCAGCGTAAATAACTTTCTGAGCAAGCACAGTCAAGCGAGTTCGAACTTCCTTGATTTCCGAAGCAGAAACACAGGAATTTGAATATTGGTAATGGCTCCTATAAGTGGGAGGAGTTCTTCGGAAGAACCTAAACATGTAAGAAATTACCCGGAGGGCACGATCCAACGATGAAAATCTCTCAAGCAAATCATCATACGCCGAGAAAAATGATGCGTGACTTTTCACCGCACGAACTTCTATATCTGTTTCAAGGGGAGTTAAGTCCCGAATGGACCACTCCGATTTGTCTCGACTAAGCCAATGTGGTCCATGCCACCATAGGTGGGAGGCAGCTAAATCTGCCGGAGAAATACCTCGACTTCCTAGATCCGCAGGGTTGTCTTCCGATTTCACATGGTACCAATTATGATTCCCGATGTTTTCTTGAATTCGACACACCCTATTCGCCACAAACGTAGTCCACGTTGAAGGAGTCTTTCTCAACCACGAAAGAACTATTGTTGAGTCTGTCCAACAATATACCTGGCGAAATTCCAAATCAATTTCCCTAATTATGGTCTTCAAAAGTTCCGAAGCTAAAACCGCACCACAAAGTTCCAGGCGCGGCAATGATATAGATTTTATTGGCGCTATTTTAGTTTTCGAGGAGAGCAAATGAGCAACCACTTTTCCGCCTGGACATTCAATACGAATATATACTACCCCCGCGTATGCCTTTTCCCAGGCATCCGAAAAGACATGCAGTTCAGCCGGAAATCCCGGGGAGTACTGAACCCATCTTGGAATTCTAATAGAATTCACATCGGGGTGATATTCTACAAATCGTCGCCATTCAGTTGCAGTGGTTGACAAAAGTGGATCGTCCCAGCCGATATTATCCAGCCATATTTTCTGCATAATCATCTTAGCGGTAACAAGCACAGGACCTAACCAACCGATGGGATCTAATAATTTAGCGATGGCCGAAAGGACTTCCCTTTTTGTGTAGCTAGCTCTTTTCAAAATAGGCTTCGCATCGAAATATAATGAATCTAATTGTGCATTCCACCTGATCCCTAGAGGTTTGGAACTACTAGTCTCCACGAAATCCAAGACTTTAGCATCTACTAAATATTCAGGGGAAAACTGATCGAGGATGGCTTTGTCGTTGGCAGTCCACTTCCGAAGTTCGAACTTAGCTAAATCAAGCGCCGAAATTAATTGGTCCCTAGCTGTCAATGCGGTCCCGAGATAGTGGGTCCCCGCTAAAACATCGTCCACATACATGCATTTCCGCAAAATATGCGCCGCGAGTGGGAATTCCGACTCCGTATCGTCAGCTAACCTCAAAAGCGTCCGTATGGCTATATATGGGGCACAATTAACACCGAATGTCTGTAACTCATAATCCCGGACCGGCTTTGTCGGAGAATCGCGAAAAACAATCCTCTGAAGAGGTGTATGTCTCGAGTCCACGCGAATTTGTCGATACATCTGGGTAATATCTGCATTGAATACGAATCTAAATGTCCGCCAACGGAGTATTAACAACACTAAATCCAACTGCAAGGTGGGTCCAAAATACAGGATGTCGTTCAAGCTATTCCCATTGGATGTTATGTTTGAAGCATTGAACACTACGCGGAGTTTAGTCGTCTGCTTGTCCGGATTTATGACAGGGTGGTGAGGCAAATAGCAAGCCAAAGTATCCTCCGAGGTGGGTCGTACTGGCCTCATATGGTCAAGCTCCACATATCCATTCAAGACGCTGTCATAAATTGTCTTGATATCTGGTTTCCTTAACAATGACGACTCGTTGCGGAAGAATTGGCTTAAAACTTTCCCACGAGATTCTCCTAGACATTTATTCATATCCAATTCAGTCTTAAGCGGAAGCGTCACAACGTATCTACCGTCTGAATCCCTACGTGTAGTCCTAACATAGTTTTCCTCACAATAACGGTCAGAAGGCGACATAATGTTTTTCTTGGGAACTTCCTCCAATTCCCAGAAACGCAAAAGAGTTGTATTTAGATGATCCTCGTCCGATATCGTAATAGTGGCAGCAAATGTTCGAACTTGGGAAACTGGAACAGGACCAGTGACTAACCAACCGAAGATAGACTTTTGGGCCAGCAAAGATGCCGACAAAATCGGAATGGTGCCCTCCAACAAAATTCTTGGGTACAAGTCGGCACCTAACAGAATATCGACTGGACGAAAATCGAACAAATTAACATCTGCGAAACGAAGATCTGGCATCTGAGTATTGAAGTCCGATGTGACTTGGAAAGAAGGTAAATCTCCGGAAATGGAGGGTAAAACTAAAGCAGGGGTCTCTAAAGTTACCGAAGTGTCGAGAGGGCTTCCAATCTTCAAGGTGCATATTTTCCTGGATTTGGCCGAAACTGCGCAATTAACACCTGAAATTGTAGCATTAGTGGAAAACACTGGAAGATTCAAGCGGTTTTGAAGTCGCTCTGTGAGAAAAGAGGACTCAGAAGCTGGATCAATCAATGCCCTAGCGGGATATGAGACCCCATGGTGGACGATATTCACCATCGCTGTTCCCAAAAGAACAGCTTTGTTCTCATAACGTCTGGGTAATTATGGGTAACCTTTGCAAACAAATAAACACCAGGATCGGATCCCAATTGTCCGTGGAGACTTCGTAAATGGACATCGCCGAGAGACATCCATTTACACCACGTTGTACGGACTTAAGTCCCGTACTACTTTCGCTTTCAATCGCTGGGAGCGCGAATAAAACCTTGAGTTGGTTGTGGACTAAAAGTCGTGGATTGTCATAAGTATCCCGTAAAGCTTTCCACGCCAAGACAAAACTGCGATTAAGTAGCGGAAACTTTGAAACAGTCTCACGCTCCTCTCCACTTGTTTTTCGCACGATGTGACATAAACGCTCAATATCGCTCAAACGAGAGTTGTTGATATAGACCGCCGTAAACAGATCCCTGAAAGTGGGCCACGATAAGAAATCGCCCTCAAATATGTCGGTGTCACACGGCGGCAACGAGAGGTTATTCACACTATCACTCGCGAGGTGGTCGATATTCATGCGCGAAATCGAGATGTTATTTTGAGAATTTGAGGGAGGCGGACAATCAGCTTGAGTGCTCATATCGCGAGACGCGTGAGTCGACGCACTCATGTTATGTAGATGGTTAGAATTTTGCGTCTCCTCCCGATCTAATGAAGCCGAATCACCGACCGAAGAAGTCAAGGACGATCGACGAGACCGTTTGAATTGCAACAGTTTTCGATTAATTACTGTTAGGGAATTCATATATGTTTGATGCGTTGCGTCATATTTGCTATCTGCCGCGTCAATGTCATCCTTAGTTGCGTCATCGGATGACTGCAAAAAGTTGAGACATTTCTCAAACATTTCTTGGGCCTTTGCCCACAATTTGTTTAACTCAGCAGATCGTATTTCTAGACAAGAAAGATAAAGTTCATCATCTTTTAACTTGCTGAAATGCGCATCGAATTTTACCAGAGCATCCGAAGCCTTAATAAAAAAATCAAGAGGTGTGATCGGCATTTTAAAGTATACAAAGTAGGACTGTATTGAGGTCGCTAGGGATATACCACGAGAAAAGGTACTAAAAAACGAGCGAATCAAAGGTATGGTTGAGTAAAACTCAGAAAACCAACGAGAATGATCTAATAACACGAATATGGCAACCTCAATTTGCAAAAGAGTTCCGAACCAGCGCGGATATACAATTTTCTTTCAACAAATTTCCAGAAAATTCGATCAAAAGTCACATATAAATATTGAAAAGTGTTTAAATATTTTGCAACAATTCGTCCAAAATATTCAAACTCGATAAGCCGCACTAAATATTCAAAATATCTCAAAAATGTATCAAAAAATATATAAAAACGAAAGTTTATATAAGTGGTAAAGCATGTGCGATTTCAAAAAATTTTCGCGTTACACCGAAATTTTAAATATTTACTTTATTAACTATTTTATTTCGAAAATAACGAAATTTACAGGCCGAATACGAAAACTAACGATAGTAGAACTTCTGTGTCGAATTATTCACAAATGTAACGACCGTTCTCGAAAATTTCAAAACAAAAGAAATATTTAAAAAGCTCGAGCCAAATAATTGATCAATCAACCCGTCGAAAAATTATATTATTCGAGTCGAAAACGAAAAAAAAATCAAAAAATCACACTTTTATTTAAAAAAGTCGCATTGACTTTGCTTAGGGTGCACGCGAATTTAATTTTCTTTTAAAAAATTTAATTTTCAAAATGCACAGAATTACTTGTTGTTGCTGAATTTATTATTCTGACGTGTATGACGTAACGTGCGTTAGCGCGACGTAAGTGTGACGTACGAAAACGAGTAACTCGGGTTAATCAACCGCAACCCTGACCACCGTCCGATAACACAATAATCGAAATTGACAGCTGTCGTTGTGCGATCGATATCGGAGCAATCGAAAGAACAGATGTTCAATAAACGCAAATGACACTGTGTTTTATGTAAATGAATTTTTATTTATACGCGAATTTATATACTTTTTTATATATTCCGCGGGAGAATCGAAACTATGTACTGGAATTGAATGTATCTTGTGTTTTGTTAGTGTGTGTTTTTTTTCCCTTCAGAAAAACAACAAATCAGTGGAAATCAATCGGTGGAGTTGAAGCTACCACCGACAAAATGAAACAAATGCTTTAATAATTGTTAATTCGCCACACACACAAAACACAATCAATTTTCAGATAATCTTCGCGCACAAACACTTTAATTGAAAAACAAATAAATATATTTTTTTCGATTTATGTATTTTAGGCTGCATACGGCAGGCGGACGGACGTATGTATGCAGATGACACGAACAAGACGCGGAGAGGGTTGATACCGATATGTAAAATATGCAAAAAATATGCAAAAATATGGAAAATAAACAAACAAATTTTGCGATATATGAATAAAAAACGCGAAATTTGGAAGGATATGTCAATACTATTTAAGAAATCATGACAAAAAAAATGGATGATTTAAAAAATCATCCATAAAAAGTATCTAAATATATGGATAGTATGGGGTAATTCCAAAGGAAACCGACGCACTCTAAATATTTGTGAATTTAGATTTGAATGAAATTTTGCAGGCGTATTCTACAAGACAATACGGAATTATGACAAAATTCAAAGCAGTTTATATTTTATAGGGTGCCAAATTGATCATCTAAATGTTTTTTTTTAAATTTATCTATTTTGAAGTCGATATAACTTTTTACGGAATATCAGATTTGAATGATATACAGTATATACTAGTTAATAAACTATTAACTAAGTATATACTAGCTAATAATATGGCAACGTCATGGACTGCGGATGCTTTTCAGGTAACATAGTTGGACCCCTCTATACAGTAAGCGGAATAATAAATAGGTTTATGTACTGCGAAATCTTGGAAAATTCCAGGCTTCCCTATGCTGAGTGGAATGTTGCTCTATTACGGCAATTTCAACACGACAACCACCAGAATAATGCCGCGAAATGATTCAATGATTGAGTTAGAAAGGAAGGGGTTGACGTTATGGAGTGGATCAATCATTGAATGATTCAATGATTGAGTTAGAAAGGAAGGGGTTGACGTTATGGAGTGGACGGCTCAACCGTAGACTTGAAATCCATTGAAAATTACTGGGAAATTCTCAACAAAGAGATAAATCGAGAAAGCGTAGGTGGAGATAAAAATAAGCTATTTCAGGCTATTGCAGACGCTTAGAACTCCACAGATACAATGATAACAAGAAATCTTACTGATCCCATGCAAAAAGAAGCAGCGCAGCGCCTTCTAAAATTCGCACGACAAAGCATATCGGACTATGCATTTCTACTATGATTTTTAAATGATTTTCCACAAAATCATAGTAGAAATGCATAGTCCGATATGCTTTGTCGTGCGAATTTTAGACCTTTTTGTTTTTTTTGTGAAATAAATTATTAATTTCAAATAATTTAAGCAGCCAAATTGCCATTTTTTTTGTTAAATTGATGCAATTTTTTTTAGATAATAGGTATAATTTTTGGAATATATCATTTATAGTTTTTTAGATTTTGGCGATTGAACAGAAGTATGAAGTTAGTCCAAGATGTATTGTCCGATACTGTAAGTGCCATTTTAAAGAGTTTAACATCCTCTCTAAGAATTATAAATTAAGTAACGATTTTTTTTGTGTATTAAGGACTTCAAAAGGACGAAAATGTCCTTAATCCTTGATTATCCTAAAAAGTGCTAACGATAACCCTGGACAGGAGTAATCGTATGACTTAAAATTTCGTAAGTGGTAATATTTTATTCAAACCCAGTTTATGTTTGATGGACAACCATGTTAGCCTACTCTTTGTGGTACCTCCCCCACAAATGGTTAACATTTTTTGGGCATGTTAAAACTCTAAACTATGCTACTCACGGGAATTCTGTTAAATTTCATACATAGTAATCAGTTTGCCGTCTCTGTAAGCTGGACAAAAAATAACTAAAATGGCACGCACCTTTTGATACCCCCCACACAAAGTGACCAATTGGTACATTTTCTGAGAATTTGAGAAAGATCGAATTTTGACCTGTAACACTTCAGAAAGAACTACCCATATTTAGATTCCTTTTTGGTTTCTATAAGGAACATAGGGTCAGTATGAGGTCTTCGCAGCGCGTGCCCGACCCATTAATAACAGTGCATACAAATACTTGAAATTGTGTGCTTGTTTTTATAAGTAGAGATAATTTTTTCAATAGCCTTTTTTTTAACAGATCACGTGTGAGTCGTGTCATGCTGTCATGTTATTTTTGTTAAGTATTGTGTGGCATTTTATCATGAAAGCCTTACGCCTGAACAATGTTTACAAATTATTCAGTTTTATTACACAGTGCGACAGTCCAAAAACCAAAAACCGCGATACTATTTTTCTTGTAGGTCTTGGCGAGTAGAACAACGTTTGTTCTACGAAATTTGCCGGACACCCCCAAAATCCGGATTTACGGGTAAAAAAACGATTTTCTTGCCTTTTTTCACATGAACGACTATAACTTTATTAGATATTAACCGATTTTCAATCTTTCAAAAGTATTTGGAAAGAGGAGAATTAGACCTTTCCAACGATGTATATCTTGTTCATTTGAAGCTGTAGGAATATAGGTTAATTTATTATACAAACTGATTCGTTGCTGATCATTCGCAGTGAACGGACGTGTTTATCACATAGCGGATAGTTACCAGTACCTATTACGCAATAGCAAAAATCTGTACAAAGTCTGTAAGGCCTACATCGTAGTACCTATTACGGTCTAATACAGACAAAATAATCGTCCGACTGTCCGTCCGTTGGTCTTGGCCAAAGCCGACCACACCAAAAATGGTGAAAATCTCCCCCTGGTACTCACAACAGGTGGTGCGGTGAGGGGAAAACGTCATGTCCGACCGTCAAAACGGAAGCACAATGAGCACCGTGTAGCGCTCAGAGTTTTGACGAAGTTGGAGGCTGTTGAGGTTTCGGCTCTTACCGAAAAACAAAAAGAGCCACTTACCTGGGCTAAAGGCGTCATAGATGCTTCTAAGGCCAATGAGTCGGCTGAAAAAGCCACAAATTCAGCTGTGTTAACGGCTAATAAAGTAAAACGAATCAGATCACCTGATGAACCCCTGCCTTCGAAAAAGGCAAGAGGCCCTAATGTCACCATCAACAGGACACTCACCAAGCCCTTCAATGAAGTGGCGAAGGAGAGTCTAGTGATGGCTGTTATAGACAGAAGTAGTGAGGATGGATCTATCCTCAAGGACAAATGGAGTCATGTACAATCAGCCATTATGGCTCATTACCTCGATGTCCGTAGAGAAATGCCGGGCAAACCACCAATCTGCAACGATGCAGGATGGCATCAGGGGAGAGTAAAGCTCTTATATTTCGGTGATGCCAGATCAGTAGACCTGTATAAGGCTGCTCTGAGTCGAGCGGGTGAGGTGTGGCCGGGTGCCCAGTTGGAAAAAACCAACATCCCTAGTCACCCTAGAGCCATCACCTGGGTTACAGAAGAGCCCTCCAACCCGGCTGACATCTTAGAAATAATAAAAGATTCCAATCCTGGTCTGCCGACCCATAATTGGAGAATCAGCAAGGTGGGCGAGGCGGATGGTAAAAAGCGGCAGGTCAATCTTATCCTAAACGCTGAATCCACCTCCCATATACAAAGTGCGAGTGCAACCCTACAATATGGCTTCGAGACTATAGTCTTGAAGATATACAAGCAGGATATAGCTCCCACTGCAGAAGGTGAGTCGTCCACCGTGGCACTTTCTGGAAGTGCGGAGGTACCCACGCCTATTATTTCTGGTGACTCCAACTCTAACAGAAGATCTGTAACGTCCTTCTCTGAGGACAAAAGCTCTACTTCGGACACAGAGAGGCTGAGGGGAGTCTCCGGACTCCTTGACGCATCTGGCGGGGACATGCTTCTCGACGATACGGACGAAGAGTTCTATAACACCCTTGTCGGGGTGGATGTTAATCTGTCAATTACCAATGATGGTAAGAATTCTACAGATTAACCTCCATCACGCTAAAGCTGCCTCAGAGACTTTATTGCTGCGCCTGTCCACAGGCGCAGTAGACATCGTCCTGATACAGGAGCCCTACGTAGTGGGAGGAAGGGTGTGCGGTATTAGGACACCCAACTTTAAACTGCTTGTGGCCAACTGTGAAGGCACTCCAAGAACCTGCATTTTGGCCAGGAAAGATCTAAGTATCTTTCTCCTGACTAATTTAAGTGGTAAAGACCAAACAGCTGCTAGCCTGGAGATCGGTAATCGCATATATTGGGTGGTCTCCACCTACTTGCCTTATGAATCTGTAGTACCGACTGCTCTATTCAGGGAAGTAGTAGAAGAAGCAACGTCTGACGAGCTCGAGCTGATTATTGGCGCAGACACATACTATCTGGGGTAGTACGGATATAAACAATAGGGGTGATTCGCTTCTTGACCTTAGTATTTGTAACATAGGTAATAAACCGACCTTCACAATTAAAGACAGACAAGAAGTACTCGACGTAACGTTTGCTACTGACCGGCTATCAGACAAAATTATTGGGTGGAATGTACTGGACGACCACTCATTCTCAGATCACCATTATATTTAGTTCAAACTCGCGGAAAAGGCGCCTAAACCCGCCGTCCACAGAAATGTAAGGAAGACAAAGTGGCATCTGTATGAGAAGAATTTCAAGAAACTCTAAACTTCTGTACGAACCGAATGACAAAGACGGTCTGGATATTCTGGTCGATCATATCACCATATCATTCAATAGATCCCTTGAAGAAGCTTGTCCAAAAACAAGGTACAAGGGTAAAACTAAACCCCAATGGTGGACTTCTGAGCTAACGGCTATGAAAAAGACCTGCAACAAGCTATTAAATAAGGCTAAATCTACTGGGGTCGCTAATGATTGGGATGCCTATAAAGAGCAACTCAAGATCTATAAGAAGGAGCTTAGAAAGGCGCAAAGGCGCTCTTGGTATACCTTCTGTGGTGAAGTGGAAAAGGTCTCCGACGCCGCTAGGCTGAGGAAGATATTATCTGCTTCACCCTGTACAGTGGGATATTTACAGGATGAGGCAAATAACTGGACCAAAAACAGTGAGCAGTCGCTCAATGTACTGCTCGACACACATTTCCCGGGGAACTCTGTAACAGAACCCGAGGATCAGCAGGACCAACAAGAGTGCGAGTGGACTGCGAGCGTCGCTAGCTTCTTGACTGAGAGATCCAGAAGTCAAGTCACCTGGACCAGATGGTATCACTCCAGCAGAAATGCAGAAAATGTTAAAGTACATTATCCCCTGGCTGGAGAAAATTTATGTAGGCTGTATCCGGCTTTCATACGTCCCGAATCGATGGAGGGATACCAAATTGGTATTCATACCTAAAGCGGGAAAGATATCACACACTAGGCCAAAAGACTTCAGACCAATTAGCCTATTTCCTTCCTATTGAAAGGTCTGGAAAGACTTTTAGATCATTTCGTTAGGGAAAACCTGGATACAAAACTCCTGTCGGGGAACCAACATGCTTACAATAATGGCAAGTCTACAGAATCAGCCCTGCACGAACTTGTGAGCACTATCGAATCGTCCCTGCATTTCAAGGAATTCACCATGGTGGCATTTCTTGACATAGAAGGGGCTTTTAACAACATTCACTCAGATGCGGTAATTGCGGCACTCTCACATCTAAAAGTTAACACTAGTTTGATTAGACTAATTCAAAGTCTGTTCAACAGAAGACGCATAACACCATGTCTAGGGTCCACAACTCTAACAAGGTTTGTAAACAGAGGGACCCCGCAAGGAGGAGTACTGTCTCCACTAATTTGGAACCTAGCGGTGAATGAAATCCTGCTAGATCTAGAACGTTGTGGCTGCAAGGTCGTGGCATATGCGGACGACGTAGCAATCGCAGTGAGTGGCAAATTCGTAAGCGTCCTCAGAGACATCCTACAGGTGGCTCTGAACAAGTTGGCTAGATGGGCCAGAAGGAGCGGTTTGGGCGTTAGCCCCAATAAGACAGAATTGGTTCTCTTTACTAGGATGAATAATGTCCCACATGTGGACCCTCCACCTCGGATAAATGGAACAGATCTAGTCTTTTCTGAAAGTGCAAAATTTTTAGGAATAATTCTAGATAGGGAAATGTTATTTAGACTTAACGTATTGGAACGTGTAAGGAAGGCCAACGTCGCCTTATATTCCTGCAAAAAGGCTGTAGGGTCGCGGTTGGGACTCTCTCCTAAAATCGTCCACTGGATATATATAGCAGTAGTTCGTCCAATACTGTTATACGGTATTGTGGTATGGTGGACGGCAACTGACAAACTAACCATTACCAACCTACTAACAAAGATTCAGAGAACTGCCTGCCTGAGCATAAGCGGAGCCTTAAGGAATACAGCGACCGAGTCTCTACAAGCCCTACTCCATATACTGCCGATTAATATTGTGGCGAGAGAAGTTGCAACCAAAGCGGCAATAAGATTAAACTGCCTATCAATGTGGAGGTACAAGAACTATGGTCACATGAGGATATAAGTGTAGTGCTATGGTAACCGACCGAGTGGACTCGGTCGGTGTACCAACTGTGTACACCTTCGAGAGAAATTACATCACTATGATTCCCGCCAGAGATGAATGGGTCGGCAGAATACCAGGTAATAGAAACCATCTCCACTTTTACACGGATGGTTCGAAGCTTGATGAAAAGGTTGGCTTCGGAGTACACTGTAAAGAACTTAGTCTGGATATAGCTCACAGACTACCAGATACCTGCAGTGTCTATCAAGCCGAAATAATGGCAATATGGGAAGTCGCCAAGTGGCTGAGTCGCAACATAGTAACCAACAATGGCGTTGTCATTTACTCGGACAGCCAGGCTGCCATCAATTCTCTGGAGGCAACATCTCTAAATTCACAAACAGCCCTCGACTGCCGCAGATCTCTTAACGAGATGGCTGAGCAGTTTAATATACACCTCATATGGGTGTCTGGGCATAGGGATATCCCTGGGAGCTGCAAAGCCGATGAACTTGCTAGGAAACGGACGACATTACAAATTCTCGAAGAATTTGCATATATTGGTGCGCCACTATCCACGTGCAAGCATTGGCTTTGGCAAGAGGCAATCAGGCAGTCCAACGAAAGATGGACAGAAATCGGCACCTGCAGGGTAGCTAGACAAATCTGGCCAAGGTATGACCTGAGAAGGTCAAAATATCTCCTCGCATTAGAGAGGAAACGATTGTCTACGTTAGTACAGGTTCTGACGGGATACTGCTTGATCGGCGAACACGCCAAAAGATTGGGTATTGACTCCAATGACTTGTGCCGAAGCTGAGGAAGAAGTGGAGAGCTTTGACCACTTGCTTTGCGACTGTCCCGCTTTGAGTAAACGACGACTGGACGTACTGGGGTCGGCCTTTTTAGGCAGCCTAACAGATCTTTCCAGTACTGATATTCGTACTATCGATAAATTTATATATCAAACAGGTTGGTTTCGATGAGGGGCATTTCAGCCCGTGGTAACACTAGGGACCTAAACTGGTCTATGTGAGCTTGTAAAAAAATACGGCTGCCACCCTAACCTAAACCTAAACCTATTATACAAACTCATTTTTTAATTTTTGTCCGTCATTTTCTAGTTTAGTCAATGTTTTTACCAATTATATTGTAGGATAAACTTGCGATTAATTATTTTACATATATAGTATATTTTATAAGGAAAAAATGCAACCACTCTCTTAAAAATCCGTTTGCAATTGACAGAGTTATTAAACTTTCATTAAAACTAAATCGGTATATAAACACTAGTTTTTGCCATTCAACTCAATAATGTCTGCTTGAGCGTTTAATTTCTCACTCGTTATCATCTTCAAAACTAGTATTTAAATACACATTTACTTTTAATGAAACATTAATAACTCAGTCAATTGCAAACGGATTTTTAAGAAACTGGTTGCATTTTTTCCTTATAAAATATACTATATATGTGAATTAATGAATCGTACGGTTATCTCACAAGATGATTGGTAAAAACATTGACTAAACTAGAAAATGGCGGACAAAAATTAAAAAAATGTGTTTGTAGGACAACTAAACATATATTCCTACAGCTTCAAATAAACAAAATATACATCGTTCGAAAGGTCTAATTTTCTTCTTTGCAAATTCTTTTAGAGATTGAATATAGGTTAATATCTAACAAAGTTATAGGCGTTCAAGTGAAAAAAGGCAAGAAAATCGGTTATTTACCCGTAAATCCGGATTTTGGGGGTGTCCGGAGAATTCCAAAAATTGATTAGTGTTTTACTCGACGAGACCTACAGGAAAAATAGTATCGCGTTATTTGCTTCTTAACTTGAGTTTATTTTGTCGCACTGTGTTATCAAAATAATCGTTCGCCAATTGCGCTAAGTCCATTTTTTTAAATCCAAATAAAAAACACTTTCCAGTCGACCCACGACCTTGACACCCATGAGCAATATTTTAGCTCTCGTTAAGAGCTATCTTTTGACCATTGACCGATTCCCGATCCGACGTACCGGAATCATCGGTCCATATTTCTTCAAAAATGATACCGGTGAGAACGTAGCCGTCAATGCCATGATAACCGACTATATGATTCCTGAAATTGAAGCTCGTGATTTCGGCGACATTTGGTTTCAACAAGACGGCGCCACTTCCCACACATCGCATCAATCAATGGATTTATTGAGAGAACACTTCGGTGAGCAGATAATTTCACGTTTTGGGCCTGTCGATTGGCCACAAAGGTCGTGTGATATCACACCGTTAGACTTTTTCCTGTGGGGGATATGTAAAGTCTAAAGTTTATGCGTACAAACCCGCTTCGGTTCAGGCCTTGGAGCAAAACATCACGCGTGTCATTCGCCAATTACCAGACGAAATGCTCGAACGAGTCATCGAAAATTGGACTCAACGGATGGACCATCTGAGACGTAGCCGCTGCCTACATTTGATAGACATAATCTTCAAAAACTAAATGCCAAAGAATGTTCTTTCAAATGATAATAAACATTCCCCATTCAATTTGAATTTTCTGTGTTTTTTTTTTAAAAAAGTAGGGAACCCCGAAGTGGATCACGCTTTAGTACGCCCAAAGTGGACGTTATTGCCACGCCCCGTCTAATACCTCTCACACAAATGGTAACAATTTTGTGAAATGTTAAAACTCTTTATTTATATATTTACTTTAATGAGTTTCTCATTTTTAACATTTCACAAAATTGTTACCATTTGTGTAAGAGGTACTAGAAGTAACATGACAATAACGCCCACTTTGTACTGGACTGTAGGTGCTATAAAAACATTACACTGTACAAAATTTCAAGTATGTTATAAGCTGTTAATTTTTTGTACCACTTGGTCACTTTGTGTGGGGGTATCAAAAGGTGCGCGGCCTTTTAATTTTTTTCCAGCTTATAGAGGCGGTAAAATGATTACTATGTATGAAATTTTACAGAATTCCCATGAGTAGTATAGAAGTTATAAGAGTTTTAACGTGCCCAAAAATTTTAACCACTTGTGGGGGAGGTACCACAAAGAGTAGGATAATATGGTTGTCCATCAAACATAAACTGGGTTTGAATAAAATATTACCACGTATGAAATTTTAAGTCATGCGGTCACTCCTTTCCAGGGTTATCGTTAGCACTTTTCAGGATAATCCATTAAGGACATTTTCGTCTTTTTGGTGTCCTTAATACACAAAAATTCGTTACTTAATTTATAATTCTTAGAGAGGATGTAAAAATCTTTCAAATGGCACTTACAGTATCGAACAATACATCTTGGACTAACTTCATACTTCTGTTCAATCGCCAAAATCTGAAAACTATCAATGATATATTTCAAAAATTGTACCTACTTTCTAAGAAATTGCATCAATTTAACAAAAAAATGAAAATATTTGCTGCCTAAATTATTTGAAATTAAAAATTTATTTCACAAAAAAAAAAACAGAATGGTCTAAAATTCGCACGACAAAACATATTGGACTATGCATTTCTACTAAGATTTTGTGGAAAACCATTTATTATCAACGACGGCGTTGCTTCTTTTTGCATGGAATCAATAAGATTTCTTGTTATCTTTGTATCTATGGAGTATCTGCAATAACCTGAAATAGCTTATTTTTATCTACAACTACGCTTTTTCGATTTATTTCTTTGTTGAGATTTTCCCTGTAATTTTCAATGGGATTCAAGTCTGCGGTTAAGCTGGCCACTCCATAACGTCAACCCCTTCCTTTCTAACTCCATCATTGAATAATTTCGCGGAATTATTCGGGTGGTTGTCGTGTTGAAATTGCCGTAATAGACCACAATTCCACTCAGCATAGGAAAGCATGGAATTCTCCAAGATTTCGCAGTACATAAACCTGTTCATTATTCCGTTTATTGTATAGAGGAGTCCAACCACGTTACCGGAAAAGCATCCGCAGACCATGATTTACAGACCGTTTATAGTATAAAGGGTCCAATATTTTATTAACTAGTATATACTATATATCATTCAAATCTGAAATTCCGTTAAAAAGTTATGTCTACTTCAAAATAGCTAAATTTGTACAAAATGTTTAGATGACCAATTTGGCACCCTATAAAATGTAAACTGTTTTGAATTTGGTCATAATTCCGTATTGTCTTGTAGTATACGCGTGCAAAATTTCATACAAATCTTAATTCATAAATATTCAGAGTGGGTCGGATTCCTTTGGAATTACCCCATAATTTCCATATATTTAGGCACTTTTTTGGATGATTTTTGAAATCATCCATCTTTGTGTCATGATTTTTTAAATAGTATTGACATATCCTTCTAAAATGGGTCCACAACTCTAACAAGGTTTGCAAACAGAGGGCCCCCACAAGGAGGAGTACTGTCTCCACTAATTTGGAACCTAGTTGTGGATGAAATCCTGCCAGATCTAGAACGTTGTGGCTGCAAGGTCGTGGCATATGCGGACGACGTTGCAATCGCAGTGAGTGGCAAAACGAAAACGTCCTCCGAGACATTCTACAGGTGGTTCTGAACAAATTGGATAGATGGGCCAGAAGCAGCGGTTTGGGCGTAAACCCAAACAAGACAGAATTGGTTCTCTTTACTAGGATGAATAAAGTCCCACATGTGGACCCTCCACCTCGGATAAATGGAACAGATCTAGTCTTTTCTGAAAGTGCAAAATTTTTAGGAATAATTCTAGATCGAAAACTGTTATTTAGACTTAACGTATTGGAACGCGTAAGGAAGGCCAACGTCGCCTTATATTCCTGAAAAAAGGCTGTAGGGTCGCGGTGGGGCCTCTCTCCTAAAATCGTCCACTTGATATATATAGCAGTAGTTCGTCCTATACTGCTATAAGGCATTGTGGTATGGTGGACGGCAACTGACAAACTAACCATCAACAACCTACTAACAAAGATTCAGAGAACAGCCTGCCTGAGAATAAGCGGAGCCTTAAGGACTACAGCGACCGAGTCTCTAAAAGCCCTACTCCATATACTGCCGATTAATATTGTGGCGAGAGAAGTTGCAACCAAAGCGGCAATAAGATTAAACTGCCTATCAATGTGGAGGTACAAAAACTACGGTCACATGAGGATATCAAACTGTAGTGCTATGGTAACCGACCGAGTGGACTATATACCAACGGTGTACACCTTCGAGAGAAATTACAACACTATGATTCCCGTCAGAGATGAATGGGTTGGAATAATACCAGGTAATAGAAACCATCTCCACTTTTAGACGGATGGTTCGAAGCTTGATGAAAATGTTGGCTTCGGAGTACACAGTGCAGAGCTTAGATTGGATATAGCTCACAGACTACCAGATACCTGCAGTGTCTATCGAGCCGAAATAATGGCAATATGGGAAGTAGCCAAGTGGCTGAGTCGCAACATAATAACCAACACTGGCGTTGTAATTTACTCGGACAGCCAGGCTGCCATCAATTCTCTGGAGGCAACATCCCTAAATTCACAAACAGCCCTCGACTGGCGCAGATCTCTTAACGAGATGAGCAGTTTAATATACACCTCATATGGGTGCCTGGGCATAGGGATATCCCGGGGAACTGCAAAGCCGATGAACTTGCTAGGAAAGGGACGACATTACAAATTCTCGAAGAATTTGCATATATTGGTGCGCCACTATCCACGTGTAAGCTTTGGCTTAGGCAAGAGGCAATCAGGCAGTCCAACGAAAGATGGACAGAAATCGGCACCTGCAGAGTAGCTAGACAAATCTGGCCAAGGTATGACCTGAGAAGATCAAAATATCTCCTCGCGCTAGAGAGGCAAAGATTGTCTACGTTAGGTTTAGGTTAGGGTGGCAGCCGTATTTTTTTACAAGCTCACATAGACCAGTTTAGGTCCCTAGTGTTACCACGGGCTGAAATGCCCCTCATCGAAACCAACCTGTTTGATATATAAATTTATCGATAGTACGAATATCAGTACTGGAAAGATCTGTTAGGCTGCCTAAAAAGGCCGACCCCAGTATATCCAGTCGTCGTTTACTCAAAGCGGGACAGTCGCAAAGCAAGTGCTCAATGCTCTCCACTTCTTCCTCATCTCCACAGCTTCGGCAGAAGTCATTGGAGTCAATACCCAATCTTTTGGCGTGTTCGCCGATCAAGCAGTGTCCCGTCAGAACCTGTACTAACGTAGACAATCGTTTCCTCTCTAGTGCGAGGAGATATTTTGACCTTCTCAGGTCATACCTTGGCCAGATTTGTCTAGCTACCCTGCAGGTGCCGATTTCTGTCCATCTATCGTTGGACTGCCTGATTGCCTCTTGCCTAAGCCAAAGCTTGCACGTGGATAGTGGCGCACCAATATATGCAAATTCTTCGAGAATTTGTAATGTCGTCCCTTTCCTAGCAAGTTCATCGGCTTTGCAGTTCCCCGGGATATCCCTATGCCCAGGCACCCATATGAGGTGTATATTAAACTGCTCAGCCATCTCGTTAAGAGATCTGCGGCAGTCGAGGGCTGTTTGTGAATTTAGGGATGTTGCCTCCAGAGAATTGATGGCAGCCTGGCTGTCCGAGTAAATGACAACGCCATTGTTGGTTACTATGTTGCGACTCAGCCACTTGGCGACTTCCCATATTGCCATTATTTCGGCTTGATAGACACTGCAGGTATCTGGTAGTCTGTGAGCTATATCCAGACTAAGTTCTTCACAGTGTACTCCGAAGCCAACCTTTTCATCAAGCTTCGAACCATCCGTGTAAAAGTGGAGATGGTTTATATTACCTGGTATTCTGCCGACCCATTCATCTCTGGCGGGAATCATAGTGATGTAATTTCTCTCGAAGGTGTACACTGTTGGTATATAGTCCACTCGGTCGGTTACCATAGCACTACACTTTGATATCCTCATGTGACCATAGTTCTTGTACCTCCACATTGATAGGCAGTTTAATCTTATTGCCGCTTTGGTTGCAACTTCTCTCGCCACAATATTAATCGGCAGTATATGGAGTAGGGCTTGTAGAGACTCGGTCGCTGTAGTCCTTAAGGCTCCGCTTATGCTCAGGCAGGCAGTCCTCTGAACCTTTGTTAGTAGGTTGGTAATGGTTAGTTTGTCAGTTGCCGTCCACCATACCACAATACCGTATAACAGTATTGGACGAAAATCGTCCAGTGGACGATTTTAGGAGAGAGTCCCCACCGCGACCCTACAGCCTTTTTGCAGGAATATAAGGCGACGTTGGCCTTCCTTACACGTTCCAATACGTTAAGTCTAAATAACATTTTCCTATCTAGAATTATTCCTAAAAATTTTGCACTTTCAGAAAAGACTAGATCTGTTCCATTTATCCGAGGTGGAGGGTCCACATGTGGGACATTATTCATCCTAGTAAAGAGAACCAATTCTGTCTTGTTGGGGTTAACGCCCAAACCGCTGCTTCTGGCCCATCTAGCCAACTTGTTCAGAGCCACCTGTAGGATGTCTCTAAGGACGTTTACGAATTTGCCACTCACTGCGATTGCCACGTCGTCCGCATATGCCACGACCTTGCAGCCACAACGTTCTAGATCTAGCAGGATTTCATTCACCGCTAGGTTCCAAATTAGTGGAGACAATACTCCTCCTTGCGGGGTCCCTCTGTTTACATACCTTGTTAGAGTTGTGGACCCTAGACATGCTGTTATGCGTCTTCTGGTGAGCAGACTTTGAATTAGTCTAATCAAACTAGTGTTAACTTTTAGATGTGAGAGTGCCGCAGTTACCGCATCGGAATGAATGTTGTTAAAAGCCCCTTCTATGTCAAGAAATGCCACCATGGTGAATTCCTTGAAATGCAGGGACGATTCGATAGTGCTCACAAGTTCGTGCAGGGCTGATTCAGTAGACTTGTAAGCATGTTGGTTCCCCGACAGGAGTTTTGTATCCAGGTTTTCCCTAATGAAATGATCTAAAAGTCTTTCCAGACCTTTCAATAAGAACGAGGATAGGCTAATTGGTCTGAAGTCTTTTGGCCTAGTGTGTGATATCTTTCCCGCTTTAGGTATGAATACCACTTTGGTATCCCTCCATCGATTCGGGACGTATGAAAGCCTGATACAGCCTACATAAATTTTCTCCAGCCAGGGGATAATGTACTTTAACATTTTCTGCATTTCTGCTGGAGTGATGCCATCTGGTCCAGGTGACTTGAAGGGCTCAAAGCTGTTAATAGCCCAGCTTATTCTGGATCTCTCAGTCAAGAAGCTAGCGACGCTCGCAGTCCACTCGCACTCTTGTTGGTCCTGCTGATCCTCGGGTTCTGTTATAGAGTTCCCCGGGAAATGTGTGTCGAGCAGTACATTGAGCGACTGCTCGCTGTTTTTGGTCCAGTTATTTGCCTCATCCTGTAAATATCCCACTGTACAGGGTGAAGCAGATAATATCTTCCTCAGCCTAGCGGCGTCGGAGACCTTTTCCACTTCACCACAGAAGGTATACCAAGAGCGCCTTTGCGCCTTTCTAAGCTCCTTCTTATAGATCTTGAGTTGCTCTTTATAGGCATCCCAATCATTAGCGACCCCAGTAGATTTAGCCTTATTGAATAGCTTGTTGCAGGTCTTTTTCATAGCCGTTCTCATACAGATGCCACTTTGTCTTCCTTACATTTCTGTGGACGGCGGGTTTAGGCGCTTTTTCCGCGAGTTTGAACTCAATATAATGATGATCTGAGAATGAGTGGTCGTCCAGTACATTCCACCCAATAATTTTGTCTGACAGCCGGTCAGTAGCAAACGTTACGTCGAGTACCTATTGTCTGTCTTTAATTGTGAAGGTCGGTTTATTACCTATGTTACAAATACTAAGATTGGTAGTTAGAATAAAGTCAAGAAGCGAATCACCCCTATTATTTATATCCGTACTACCCCAGATAGTATGATGAGCGTTCGTGTCTGCGCCAATAATCAGCTCGAGCTCGTCAGACGTTGCTTCTTCTACTACTTCCCTGAATAGAGCAGTCGGTACTACAGATTCATAAGGCAAGTAGCTGGAGACCACCCAATATATGCGATTACCGATCTCCAGGCTAGCAGCTGTTTGGTCTTTACCACTTAAATTAGTCAGGAGAAAGATACTTAGATCTTTCCTGGCCAAAATGCAGGTTCTTGGAGTGCCTTCACAGTTGGCCACAAGCAGTTTAAAGTTGGGTGTCCTAATACCGCACACCCTTCCTCCCACTACGTAGGGCTCCTGTATCAGGACGATGTCTACTGCGCCTGTGGACAGGCGCAGCAATAGAGCCGCTGAGGCTGCTTTAGCGTGATGGAGGTTAATCTGTAGAATTCTTACCATCATTGGTAATTGACAGATTAACATCCACCCCAACAAGGGTGTTATCGAACTCTTCGTCCGTATCGTCGAGAAGCATGTCCCCGCCAGATGCGTCAAAGAGTCCGGAGACTCCCCTCAGCCCCTCTGTGTCAGAAGTAGAGCTTTCGTCCTCAGAGTAGGACGTTACAGATCTTCTGTTAGAGTTGGAGTCACCAGAAATAATAGGCGTGGCTACCTCCGCACTTACAGAAAGTGCCACGGTGGACGACTCACCTTCTGCAGTGGGAGCTATATCCTGCTTGTATATCTTCAAGATTATAGTCTCGAAGCCATATTGTAGGGTTGCACTCGCACTTTGTATATGGGAGGTGGATTCAGCGTTTAGGATAAGATTGACCTGCCGCTTTTTACCATCCGCCTCACCCACCTTGCTGATTCTTCAATTATGGGCCGGCAGACCAGGATTGGAATCTTTTATTATTTCTAAGATGTCAGCCGGGTTGGAGGGCTCTTCTGTAACCCAGGTGATGGCTCTAGGGTGACTAGGGATGTTGTTTTTTTCGACAACATCCAACTGGGCACCCGGCCACACCTCACCCGCTCGACTCAGAGCAGCCTTATAAAGGTCTACTGATCTGGCATCACCGAAATATAAGAGCTTTACTCTCCCCTGATGCCATCCTGCATCGTTGCAGATTGGTGGTTTGCCCGGCATTTCTCTACGGACATCGAGGTAATGAGCCATAATGGCTGATTGTACATGACTCCATTTGTCCTTGAGGATGGATCCATCCTCACTACTTCTGTCTATAACAGCCATCACTAGACTCTCCTTCGCCACTTCATTGAAGGGCTTGGTGAGTGTCCTGTTGATGGTGACATTAGGGCCTCTTGCCTTTTTCGAAGGCAGGGGTTCATCAGGTGATCTGATTCGTTTTACTTTATTAGCCGTTAACACAGCTGAATTTGTGGCTCTTTCAGCCGACTCATTGGCCTTAGAAGCATCTATGACGCCTTTAGCCCAGGTAAGTGACTCTTTTTGTTTTTCGGTAAGAGCCGAAACCTCAACAGCCTCCAACTTCGTCAAAACTCTGAGCGCTACACGATGCTCATTGTGCTTCCGTTTTGACGGTCGGACATGACGTTTTCCCCTCACCGCACCACCTGTTGTGAGTACTTGGGGGAGATTTTCACCATTTTTGGTGTGGTCGGCATTGGCCAAGACCAACGGACGGACAGTCGGACGATTGGGGAACCGCGCTCCATCGGAACACGAAGGCATCCCCGTCAAGAGAATTTATTTTAATTTTGTCTGTATTAGACCGTAATAGGTACTACGATGTAGGCCTTACAGACTTTGTACAGATTTTTGCTATTGCGTAATATGTACTGGTAACTATCCGCTATGTGATAAACACGTCCGTTCACTGCGAATGATCAGCAACGAATCACAATCTACGTTAGTATCAGTTCTGACGGGACACTGCTTGATCGGCGAACACGCCAAAAGATTGGGTATTGACTCTACTGACTTCTGCAGAAGCTGTGGAGATAAGGAAGAAGTGGAGAGCATTGAGCACTTGCTATGTGACTGCCCCGCTCTGAGTAAACGACGACTGGACATACTGGGGTCGGCTTTTATAGGCAGCCTAACAGATCTTTCCAGTACCGACATTCGTACTATCGACAAATTTGTATATCAAACAGGTTGGTTTCGATGAGGGGCATTCCAGCCCGTGGTAACACTAGGGACCTAAACTGTGAGCTTGTATAAAAAATACGGCCGCACCCTAACGTAAACCTAGCCTAAACCTATCCTTCTAAAATGTCGCATTTTTGATTAATATATCGAAAAAAATTTTCATATTTGCATATTTTTTTTTGCATATTTTGCATATCACAAAAATGCAAAAAAAAATACAAATGTGCACCTGTTTTTCGATTCCTTTTTCTTTGAAACGAATTTTGGTCCAATCAGAATTTTTCTATCAATCTGCAAAAAATATGCAAATATGCATATAATCCGAGGTCTACTAATAAGGGAACAAATCGTAACCTAGTATACTATTCTCTGGTAATTGCAAATGCGAATATTCCATTGAAACTTTACACGATTTTTTATTTTAACAAAAAGTTTGAATTTCAAATTTAAGAATCCATTATTTAATTTTTGTTTAGTTTTTATTTAAAATCAAGTCCTTTTTCAATTTCCTTTTTCACTGTTGGCATGCTGAAGTCCTTATGGATGTTAACGTTTCTTATATACCAATGTGCACCTGAAATTAAACGATGAATATTCGATTGTCTTCTTTGTAATGTGTATACATTAGAAGCGCACGATGTAACCCAGAGCTGGATACCACATGTCCAAATGGACTTTAATACCGTTTTATATAAAATAACTCTACACTCTTAATCTAGGGCAGATCTGTGGCTTATAAGCCACTGAAGTTGATTATTTTTGAGTTTTACTTGAGTTACTTTGGAGTCTATGTGGTGCGACCAAGTCAAGCGATGATCCTAATGGATTCCAAGATATTTTACATGATCCTTTTGAGGAATCAGTGAATTAAAAATACTCGTATGTACAAATTGGAGAACTTCTTTAATTTTATTTAGATCTTTGACATATTTTTCAACATCTTGGTTGGGCGAGGAATTACATCATCTATCACGGGCGGATATATTGAGCAAGGAATTATTTCGTCTATCACGGGCGGAAAGATTGGGCGAGTAACTATATCATCTATCACGGGCTGATAGATTGGGCGAGGAATTAAATCATTTATCTGGGGCGGATAGATTGGGCGAGGAATTATCATCTATCACGGGTGGATTTCTTTAATTTTAGATCTTTAATTTTAGATCTTTGACAGATTTCTTAACATCCTATATTATAAGCTTGATTGGGCGAGTAATTATATCATCTATCACGGGCTGATATAATGGGCGAGGAAATAAATCATTTATCCCGGGCGGAAAGATTGGGATTAGGAATTATATCATCTATCACGGAGGGATAGATTGGCCGAGGAATTATGTCGTCTAGCGAAATCAATAAGGTCTGGCGTTTTATTCAGGTTTGAGGGACAATATGTTAGGTTTAGGATTGTACCAATGGGCTTGGCCCCGCCCATATAAGCCAAATTTTGAAACTGATATATCTTGGACAATTAATTAGCGAGAGTGCTGCAATTTAGTGCATATGTATGTATCCGGCGACAGTCTACGTTATTTCTCCAAAAATGGGCGGGATCAGACCAACGGGCGTGGCCCAGCCCACATAGACAACATTTTTAAATTTAGATATGTTGCACAATTTTCTAGCGAGAGTGCTGCAATGTTGTGTATATATATCTGGTGGCAGTCTACGTGTTTTGTCCAAAAATGGTATATTAAAAATTTTAGAATTGTGATATATTGAATAATTTGTTAGCGTGAGTGCTGAAATTTAGTGCATATGTATCCGGTGGCAGTCTACGTTATTGGTCCAAAAATGGGTGGGATCGAACATATGGGCGTGGCCCCGCCCATATAAGCCAAATTTTGAAATTGAGATATTTTGCACAATTTATTAGCGAGAGTGATGGAATTTTGTAAACATGTATCTGGCAGGGATCGTAGCAATGTTCGTGGCCCCGCCCATATAAGCCAAATTTTAAAATTGAAATATTGTACAGAATTTATTAGCTAGAGTTCTGTAGTTTAGTGTCTATGTATCTGGTGACAGCCTACGTGATTGTTCCAAAAATGGGCGTGATCGGACCAATGGTCGTGGCCCCGACCATATAAGCCAAATTTTGAAATTAATATATCTTGCACAATTTATTAGCGAGAGTGCTGTAATTTTGTGTACATGTATCTGGTAGCAGTCTACGTGTTTTGTCCAAAAATGGTTGGATCGGACCAATGGGCGTGACCCCGCCCACATATTAAAAATTTTAGAATTGTGATATATGGAATAATTTGTTAGCGTGAGTGCTGAAATTTAGTGCATATGTATCCGGTGGCAGTCTACGTTATTGGTCCAAAAATGGGCGTGATCGGACCAATGGTCGTGGCCCCGCCCATATAAGCCAAATTTTGGAATTGAGATATCTTGCACAATTTATTAGCGATAGTGCTGTCATTTTGTGTACATGTATCTGGTAGCGGTCTATGTGTTTGGTCAACAAATTGGGGGATCGGGCCAATCGGCGTGGCCCCGCCCATATATGCCAAATTTTAGAATTGTGATATCTTCAACAATTTGTTAGCGTGAGTGCTGCAATTTAGTGTATATGTATCCGGTGGCAGTCTACGTTATTGGTCCAAAAATGGGCGGGATCGGATATATGTACGTGGCCCCGCCCATATAAGCCAAATTTTGAAATTGAGATATCTTTGACAATTTATTAGCGAGAGTGCTGTAATTTTGCGATGTATCTGGTGGCAGAGAGATCAATGTAATTTTGTGCATACATATTTGGTGTCAGTCTACGTAATTAGTCCAAAAATGAACGGGATCGGAAATCTGAAGTCTGGGGCAACGAAGTGGACCGGGTCCAGCTAGTATTATATATTTGGGAAGATGTTGATCTAAACACATCTTTGTTTCCGTCCTAATATTTTTTATTTGGCACTATTATTTTCAAAACAAATAGTTATTTGCATTTAAGTATTCAGAAAATATATCAATACCATAATTTTAAGGAAAGTTTAAAGTTTTTCAGTAATACAACGTTCTTGTCACATTAAAATGTACGGTATAACTCGAAATCAATGAAAAAATTCGAAAAATCCGCAAAATTTTGAAAAGCTTTTTAAACAAAATGTATTTGGGGAAATTCTTAAACAATAGTTTTATTTGTATATAAACACATATTTTATTTGAAGAAATTAGTTTGCAAATATATTTTACTGTAACATATTAATATATGTGTTCCAAAAAAAGTTATTGATTTTCAAATAAAATTTATTTGCTCAGAAATATATCATATTTATAAATTTGTGTTCCCAAAATATTTTCTTTCGATTCAAACATATCTAAAAAGTCGATTTTGTCCCGGACAATATATCGACGATATCACAAGATTTGTGCCTGTGATAGCGATAGAAGTAGCTTGTATATGTTCAGTCCTATATTTGGGCATTGGTTAATGTTTAATTTTGTTTTGGGCAATAAGAGCCACCACAGGCTCTCCTGTCTCAGATAATAATAAAATATCTATACAGTTTGTTTTCTACCTCATTTCTGTGTTGGCTCAGGCCGTTTGTATTCCAATAACAAATTCTCAGTGGATTTATTTTTGATTTAATACGAGTTGCATAAGGATACTTTGATTTCTCATAATTTCTTGCATCATACAATAATGAATTCATAGTTTATATTATTTTTTCTATTTAATTTTTGAGAGGAAATTGTAAGGTAACGAATAACCATTTGGAGGAATTGTGTTCTTTGGGATTCGGTGCATACTCGTATTTGGGTCGATTGAGCTAGCATTTTCCGTAGGAGACACAGTTCCTAGGCTTGGGAAAGGCGATGGAATATAGCTTGTATATACATATTGGAGTTTTATTAACATTGTTTGATTTTTTCATGTGCTTATAGACAGGGCAACCCCTGTAGTTTGCTGCATAGATCTTACCGCACTTGCTACATTTTTTACGCCAGCATCTGTTCTTGGATGGGGCCAGTCAAAAAACGTGTGCACATCCCCACATCTGACGCCAACGGCCGGTAATTTACGGGTGTGTCCAAATTCTTGACAAGTTGTACATTGGGGAGGATCTGCTCGCTTTAAAGTTTGCTCGACTCTAATATCTCAAGTTGTAAATACGAGGGTTGATATATATATATTTCTGCCTAGGCAACACTAAGTGTGCTTGGCGCCATCTGACATTTCCATTGGAAAGTTTGACATTTTTTAGCATAAACGTACTCAGAACGTTTTGACGTACGACCATCATTTGTGTTGTTTACAGTGACTTGAAAAAACCAGTTAGGCAAAAAAATGGAATTAACTCGTGAACATTTTCGTGCGATCATTTTCACAACATTGTGAAAAACTGGTTTAATGAATTCAATAGTGGCCGACGCTCGCTCAAAGACGGCCGTTGTGCCGGAGAACATTGACGCCGTGCGTGAACTGAGAACGCAAGATCGTCATGTGACATACCGTGAGATAAAGGCATCCTTGAGTATTTCTTCCACCAGCATAGATTCGATATTGTATGAACACCTGGCCGTAAAAAAGTTTTGTTCTCGTTGGATCACGCGCAGTTTGACAATCGCTCAAAAAAGGCTCGTGTCGATTGCTGCAAAGAAATTTTGAAAAAATACCATCGCGGTGCTTCAAACGACGTTCATAAGATCGTCACAGGGGACGAATCTTGGATCTATGCGTATGAGCCCGAAACAAAACAGCAATCGACCACGTGGGTCTTCGAAGACGAGCCAAATCCAACGAAAGTTGCTCGTGGAAGAAGCACTTCGAAGCAAATGGTCGCCTGTTTATTCGGCAAAACTGGTCATGTGACGACTGTTCCGCTTGAGCAACGTAGGACGGTCAATTCTGACTGGTACACCACAATTTGTTTGCCGGAAGTCTTCGGAGAAATTCGAAAAACGACAATGCGAGCTGTCGCACTTCGGCTCAAACCAGCGCCTTTTTGACCGGCCAAAACGTCGAATTGATGGGTCATCCGCCTTACAGCCCTGTCTTGGCACCCAATGACTTCTTTTTATTCCCGCACATCAAGAAAAAAATGCGTTGTCAAGGATTTTCATCGCCAGAAGACGCTGTTGAAGCGTTCAAAAACCATGTTGGAATTTCAAAAAATCTAATTATACCAACAAAAAAACGATATTTCTTACAAAATTTCTTTTTATTTACAAAAACTAAAAAAAACAAATAATCTAGGCTAATAAATGTTTTCTTCTTACATGAATTATTTCAAAATTCATATTTTATCATTTGAAACATTTTATTCAGTCTAATAATGCATTTGTTACCATTTCATAACTTGTTATATTAATATTAGATATCATTTGAGCCGAATTTGGATCATAACAATTTTTCAAATTTGATGACATTAAATCTTTGCGTTGAATAAGAGAAGATAGCGTATTTATCTGCAATTTGTTTCTTAATTTATTTTTTATCAAATTTTGCACTCTGAAGGTTTAGGTTTTGGTTAGGGTGGCAGCCGTATTTTTTTTTTACAAGCTCACATAGACCAGTTAAGTCCATAGTGTTACCACGGGCTGAAATGCCCCTCATCGAAACTAACCTGTTTGATATACAAATTTATCGATAGTACGAATATCGGTATTGGAAAGATCTGTTAGGTTGCCTAGAAAGGCCGACCCCAGTATGTCCAGTCGTCGTTTACTCAGAGCGGGGCAGTCACATAGCAAGTGCTCAATGCTCTCCATTTCTTCCTCATCTCCACAGCTTCTGCAGAAGACATTGGAGTCAATACCCAATCTTTTGGCGTGTTTGCCGATCAAGCAGTGTCCGTCAGAACTGATAGTAACGTAGACAATCTTTGATATTTTGATCTTCTCAGGTCATATCTTGGCCAGATTTGTCTAGCTACCCTGCAGGTGCAGACTTTGAGTTAGTCTAATCAAACTAGACTTAACTTTTAGATGTGACAGAGCCGCAATTACCGCATCTGAGTGAATGTTGTTAAAAGCCCCTTCTATGTCAAGAAATGCCACAATGGTGAATTCCTTGAAATGCAGGGACGATTCGAAAGTGCTCACAAGTTCGTGAAGGGCTGATTCTGTTGACTTCCCCTTATTGTAAGCATGTTGGGTCCCCGACAGGAGTTTTACAGGGTGGCTGATATGTAATGCAACAAAGTATAGCGCTATATTTTTTAATTTTTTTAATTCAAAAGCAAAAATGTCGGAAATAACATAAAATTTTAGAAACAGTTTAGATTTGTTCGAATTGGCCACCTTTGGCACGAATTATGGCCTTCAAACGGCCGACAAAGCCATTATTTGGCCCATTCCCGGCGAAGCGCCGTCTTGAGATGATCGATACGTTGGTATTTTTTAGTGCGAACCTTACTCTCTAAAATGCCCCAGGCGCAAACGTCCAACGAATTGAGATCCGGAGATCTTGGTGGCCATTGTGCGGTAGAAATGAAGCGAGGAACCTCCTTTTTAAGCCATTCTTGGTTGACGCGTGCTGAGTGCGATGGTGCTGAGTCCTGTTGGAATGTCCATGGTCTGCGGCCGAAATGTTTGTCTGCCCAGGGCTTCAATACTGTCTTTAGGACATTTTCCCGATAATATTCGGCATTTATTTTGACCCCATGGCCCACACCATTACCATCGGCGGCGCTTGAGTTCTGGTGGCCAATCGAAGGTGTAAATTTTCAGCTGACCTCTTTGGCAAGTAAACCCGATCATTTTGTTTGTTCACAAACTGCTCAATTTGGAATGGCTTTTCATCGGAGAAAACCAAATTCGGTAACTGGCCACTTTCTTGCAAGCGAAGCAACTCCTTGGCTCTTTCCAGTCTAACTTTTTTTTGTGCATCGGTGAGCTCTTGCACTTTTTGGAACTTCAATGGCTTTAGTCCAAGCTCATTTTTTAATATGTGTTGTATCCGTTCTCGCGATATGTTCAGCTCACGAGCAATTTTTCTACCACTGCGGCGTGGATTTCGATCAAATCTGGCCTTCACTTTTCGGATCATTTCTGGTGTTGTTACCGTTTTTTTCGTCCACTTTTTGGACGCGATGCAACACTGCCAGTATCACGGTAACGAGCAATGGTACGAGAAACAAAAGATTTATTCACATTTAAATGCTGGAGGGCTCTAACGATAGCCACTTGTGTTTTTCCACCCAAATATAAAGCAATCACACTATCACGCATCAATTCCATCAGGCATAACTTTTTTCTGAATGCAATAGATCAAAATGCTTTTGTAAGCTTGTAAACAATAAAATGAACTGTCACTGAAATAAATCTGTCAGCTATCAGACTAGCGGTTTAGAAATGATAGCAACCTGAAGTTGGTTGCAATACAAATCAGCCACCCTGTATATCCAGCTTTTCCCTAATGAAATAATCTAAAAGTCTTTCCAGACCTTTCAATAGGAAGGCGGATAGCCTAATTGGTCTAAAGTCTTTTGGCCTAGTGTGTGATATCTTCCCCGCTTTAAAGTGGTATGGTATCCCTCCATCGATTCATGATGTATGAAAGCTTGATACAGCCTACATAAATTTTCTCCAGCCATGGGATAATGTACTTTAGCATTTTCTGCATTTCTGCTGGAGTTATGCCGTCTGGTCCAGGTGATTTCAATGGCTCAAAGCTATTAATAGCCCAGCTTATTCTGGATCTCTCAGTCAACAAGCCAGCGACGCTTGCAGTCCATTCGCCGTCTTGTTGGTCATGCTGATCCTCTGGTTCTGTTAGAGAGTTCCCCGGGAAATGTGTGTCGAGCAGTACATTGAGCGATTTCTCGCTGATTTTGGTCCAGTTATTTGCCTCATCCTTTAAATATCCCAGCCTGGTGGCGTCGGAGACCTTTTCCACTTCGCCTACTACTTCCCTGAATAGAGCAGTCGATACTACAGCTTCAAAAGGCAAGTATCTGGAGACCACCCAATATATGCGAATAGCGATATCCAGACTTGCAGCTGTTTGGTCTTTAGCACTTAAATTAGCCAGTAGAAAGATCTAAGATTGCATTCACAGTTGGCCTCAAGCAGTTTAAGGTTGGGTGTCCTGATATCGCACACCCTTCCTCCTAATGCGTAGGGCTCCTGCATCAGTACGATGTCTACTGCACCTGTGGACAGGCGCAGCAATAGAGCCGCTGAGGCTGCTTTAGCGTGATGGAGGTTAACCTGTAGAATTCGTACCATAATTGGTAATTGACAGATTAACATCCACCCCGACAAGGGTGTTATCGAACTCTTCGTCCGTATCATCGAGAAGCGTGTCCCCGTAAGATGCGTCAAAGAGTCCGGAGACTCCCAGGTGATGGCTCTAGGGTGACTAGGGATGTGGTTTTTTCGACAACATCCAACTGGGCGCCCGGCCACACCTCACCCGCTCGACTCAGAGCAGCCTTATACAGGTCTACTGATCTGGCATCACCGAAATATAAGAGCTTTACTCTCCCCTGATGCCATCCTGCATCGTTGCAGATTGGTGGTTTGCCATAATGGCTGATTGTACATGACTCCATTTGTCCTTGAGGATGGATCTATCCTCACTACTTCTGTCTATAACAGCCATCACTAGACTCTCCTTCGCCACTTCATTGAAGGGCTTGGTGAGTGTCCTGTTGATGGTGACATCTTGCCTTTATCGTAGGCAGGGGTTCATCAGGTGATCTGATTCTTTTGACTTTATTAGCCGTTAACACAGTTGAATTTGTGGCTCTTCCAGCCGGCTCATAGGCCTTAGAAGCATCTATGACGCCTGTTTAACTTCGCGCCAGAGTGGCGGGAGTTAAAAAAAGAAAAACACAAAAAAGTAATTATATTTTTAATTTATTTTATTATTTGATTTTGGCCGTGAGCCGTAGCGGTTTGGCAGTGTGCCATAAGCGGGTGAGTCGTGAACTGCAGTACAACCCTGACGGCGTTGCCATCAGTTGTGTAATTTTGCGGCGTTGCGGTTAAATGAACGGCTCCAAATCTGTTGCAAGTGGCGATGAAGTCGACAGTCAGCTGTTGTGACTTCAACATACTCCCCCCTTGCACGAGTGCAATTCCAAGTCGATGTTTGACGGTGACAATGCATTTGATGTTGTTGTTGCTGTTGTGCATGCCAGTGGATGTTTTGTTGCTGTATATTTTATCCGCTTTGGTTTATTTAGGATGAGTTTTATGTCTGCTTTTCGAACTGTTTTGTCATCCGTCACTGGCTCGTGAAGCCTTGCTTCACGTGATGAAGCAATGGTGTAGCGACGGAGACAACAGACGGTTCACAGGCGGGTATCACGTAGTGATAATAAACTGCTACAATCTGCATTTCTACATACATATGTATACGTATACACAACGCGCACAACACAACATCTCCAATGACCGGCTCAAATTTGGTTGCGAAGGACCATGAAGTCGACAGTCAGCTGTTGTGACTTCAACATACTCCCCCCGCAGTCGTAACAAAGAAGTAATCGACTCAACGTACATACATATGTATGTCTGTCGAATTGTGATGGAGAAAAATTATACTGTACTCGTACAACAAAATAATAGATTCAATAACTCTCAATATTTTCTTTTTTTTGTTTTGTATGTACAGAGAAGGGATGCGCTAATTGGTACGAAACTACTGTAACAAACAGAGGCGAAAAAGATGTAATTCCCTTTTTAGGAATGTCAAGTACTACACGTGGTAAGAGATGTTAGACACAGTGTACCACAATTGAACCTTGTGTTCCGTCGACTTCTTATATTATTGTTTTCCACTGACCTTTGCTTCATAAAACGTCCCTCGCTGTGGCACATCGCATTCTTGATGACAACTGGTGTCCGTCCGTATAAATGTTTATATGCATACCATCGCTACTTTGTGATGCCAATGCACATATTTACAGGTATTTGGAGAAAACACTGTAATTCTACAAGGCTGCTATCACTCTGTATCCCACTATTCGCAAATGCAGAGGTGACGACTAGCAACCCGACAATTTTCTGGCACGGAATCTTCTTTCAAATACTCCTTCCGTGGTTAACCAATAAACATATAGGCAAAGCACTGTATAGCCGTTTATTTCAGTTCAATTTGTCCAATGGCAATTTTTCATCCGCCTTCAAATGTCACAAAATTTAATAACGCATATAGCTCTGAACTATTAAAAGAAAAGGTTTTTATTTTCTATCGACACTTCGTACATTTGTCGACTTACCAGTCAATTCCAACAAATTCTATAGCACAAAAAACAAACAATAAAAAAAATACCGTTTGTTTTTGAGGTGCATAACATAATTTCCCTTGCGAATTAACCTAGTAGGAACAGTGTGGTCGTTGTGTTCTTGATGACGGCTGGAATTGACTGATTCTTCCTTACTCAAGAACTCTTGTTTAATGTTGCTGTAGGTCAGTAACAAGAGATTGAGAACGCATTCACTGTCGTAATAAAAAGAGAGCTTAAGCACTCCCATCTGTTAATGAAAGTGGTAGTGCTGTATATTGGTTTCAACGGCCTCGCAAAAACTGGTATACCGTTCGCTGTATGTGTGAATGCCCAATCGTTTCTTTTAGCTTAAGAGTCGTAAACGTAAAAGAGTCTCCACGTTAGCTCTTATTCCCGAATGCTCTTAATTTTTGTGAATTTTGTGTCTGCTCTAAAATGTGTGAGCCTCTAAGCATTAAATATGGGAGTTTGTCAACATTAATGTGTTTTAACCTGTGTATTGTGCTCTTAAGTACGATCCTCTTATTCTGCCTGCGCAACTAAATCTGCCCATGGGAGACCGTATGTACTCCCGTGTAAGCGAGACGCCGCTCTCAGGGAAACATTAGTACAGCGTATACCACTTTCGGAGCTGTTAAGGGCTCCGTGAAATGATTGTTTGTGTGTCTCTCCGAGTAAGTACGCAAAGTAGTTAAGTTTTAAGCAAACATTCACATCAATCTTTTTTATGTATCTCTTTGTGCAACGTCTTAGGCCTGCAACAAAATACTTCTTCCTTCAATTTTAGCAGAAGTGTGACGGACTTGAACTTTCGTACTAACTGAAGAGCATACTATTCTCTTACGATTATCTGTGGCGGAGGCAATGGCCTCAATTTACATCCATACATATATTGCGTAATGTATGTATGTATATAAGTGCCCTTATTATTGGCCACTATAGATGTAACTAAATTCAAAATTACCGTCGGTATTTTTTAATTCTAACGAGAATCTATTCTGGAATTGTGTATTTATAATAATGCCAGAATTAAACCATATACGCGTTTAGCTTAATCAGTATAGGTACCTAACCAACTTTTCCAATACTTGCAAATCAAACTTTAACTTACGTTCTTTCGTTGTTCATTCTCGAACTTATGTTTATGAATTTCGCTCGGATGGATGAAAATATGCAATCGCCCTTCCTCTTTTTTTTTACTTAATCCTTGTAGTTCCTCGTTAAGGCTCGTAGGACCATGTGTTTAACTCCGCGCCAGAGTGGCGGGAGTTAAAAAAAGAAAAACACAAAAAAGTAATTATATTTTTAATTTATTTTATTATTTGATTTTGGCCGTGAGCCGTAGCGGTTTGGCAGTGTGCCATACGCGGGTGAGTCGTGAACTGCAGTACAACCCTGACGGCGTTGCCATCAGTTGTGTAATTTTGCGGCGTTGCGGTTAAATGAACGGCTCCAAATCTGTTGCAAGTGGCGATGAAGTCGACAGTCAGCTGTTGTGACTTCAACAACGCCTTTAGTCCTGATAAGTGACTCTTTTTGTTTTTCGGTGAGAGCCGACACCTCAACAGTCTCCAACTTCGTTAAAACTCTGAGCGCTATACGGTGCTCATTGTGGATATTTTCACCATTTTTGGTGTGGTCGGCTTTGGCCAAGACCAACGGACGGACCGTTGGACGCTCCATCGGAACACTAAGCCATCCCCGTCAAGAGAATTTATTTATTTTTTGTCTGTATTAGCCCGTAATAGATACTACGATGTAGGCCTTTCACAATTTTTACACTTTGTTTTGCGATTGCGTAATAGGTACTGCGTAAGAGGTTTTAACTATCCGCTTTGTGATTAACCCGTCCGTTCAGTACGACTGATCAGCAACGACTTCCAAAAATAGGGTAAATGTCAGCATTTTTATCACATAATTAATACCATATCTAAAAAACGGGATTGCAGTTTTGATTTAACATTCAAAATCCTTCGAGATCGTGTCCGAAATCTGCTCGCGAGGATTCGATTACAAAAAAATACTTCAAATGAAGTATTTGAAGATAATAAACATAATACGAACATTTTTTCATTATTTTAATTTTATTTATTGTTGACCTTTTTATTTAATGAAATTGTTGATGGTTAGGCTTGAGGTCATGTATTAATTAAAAAACTGGTGGTTAAGTTTTTTTAAATTTTATTGTTTCCAATATTTCGACTGTCTTCGACAATCATCATCAGGGAACTTCACTTTAAAATACAAACAATAACACACTATACAAAAATTAAAAACAATAATAAAAGCACAATAATTACATTTAAAACAAAACTATGGACTTCTTCTCTTCAGAGTTTACAATCAACTAAACAATTATTTTCTTCGTCCGTATTTTTCAAACTAGATTTCTATAAATATGCGCACAATGGTCCGTATCAGTCTTATAATTCATTCGTTTGTCACTCGGTACATTTATAATATGTAGCATTTCTAGTGTATATCTCCTTTTGTAATGATTCTCCTGTTTCAATATGTCAACTTCCTTAAGATTTGGTTTGTGTCCCGTCAAAGTGCAATGTGCTGCAAGTGCCGTCTTTTGTTCAATTGGGTTATCAGTTGCGTTCTGATCAGACTTGTGTCCGGAAATCCTGGTCTTTAATTTTGATTTAGTCATGCCAACATATACCTTCTGGCATATGTTGGTCTCGTCACCCTCACATTTAATCCTATAAACTACGTTCGATTTGTCCTATTTTTAAAGTTTTGTTTTGGTGTTACTGAAGAAATTGTTCACTGTGTTGTACGTCCTTTGTGCTTACTGGAAATTGTCTTTATTGTAGATGTTAGAGTGGCAAAATCGTTCGGAAAAATTAGGAATATACGTCAATGGTTTATACATCTTTTCTATGTTTTCTTTCTGGCCTTCTTGTTGTCGCTGCTTAACATGTCTTATTAGTTCATCGATCGTTTTTCTCGGAAAATCATTCGTTTCTAAAATGTGTCTTATTTTATCTTCATTGATTTTATGAAACATTGGGTCACTAATACTAAGTACTCTGCTAATGAAATTCGTCGCCGTGTTGATTTTTATTCGTCTAGGGTGCTTTGAGTAAAAGTTGATCAATCGTCCGGATGCTGTTTTCTTTTAAGTATAATTGTATCCAGGCATGGTAATTTGTAGTCTTCTTCTTGCTCCATCGTAAATTGAATCTGTCTGTCGTATGAGTTTAGTATCGTCAGAGAATTTTCGACTTCTGCTCTCTTCACAATACAGAATATATCGGCCACATATTTAGTCAATAATTTTGGTTTTATATTTAATTTTTGTATAGATGACTTAAGCAATTCCTCCATGACAATATCCGCAATTATCGGTGGCGATCCCATCGGTAATCCTTTTCGCTGCTCGTACACCTTGTCCTCGTACATAAAATACCTGGTATCTTTTATGCAAAACGTCAAAATTTCAATAAATAAGTCCATAGGGATATTTGTGTTTTCTTCTATATGATTCCATTTCTCCTTTATCATCTTAATCGCTAAGTTCACTGGTATACTGGGGAATAATGATATTACGTCAAATGATATTAATAATTCGTCATCTTCAATTTGTTGGTTGTTGGTTCTCGATTTGAATTGTACGGCATCTTTCACGTTGTAATCAGAGTCCTTTGTCAAATTCTTTAAAATGTCTACTATATATTTAGATAGGCCATAAGCGGGTGAATTTATCGAAGACCAGTGGGTCTTAAAATGGTACCTTCTTTATGAATTTTTGGGAGTCCGTATATTCTGGGTGCCATGGCTGTCTTAGTAATCAGTTTGTTTTTTCCGTCAAGTTGATTATATTATGGCCTATCTAAATATATAGTAGACATTTTAAAGAATTTGACAAAGGACTCTGATTACAACGTGAAAGATGCCGTACAATTCAAATCGAGAATCAACAACCAACAAATTGAAGATGACGAATTATTAATATCATTTGACGTAATATCATTATTCCCCAGTATACCAGTGAACTTAGCGATTAAGACGATAAAGGAGAAATGGAATCATATAGACGAAAACACAAATATCCCTATGGACTTATTTATTGAAATTTTGACGTTTTGCATAAAAGATACCAGGTATTTTATGTACGAGGACAAGGTGTACGAGCAGCGAAAAGGATTACCGATGGGATCGCCAGCGTCACCGATAATTGCGGATATTGTCATGGAGGAATTGCTTAAGTCATCTATACACAAATCTATATATATAAAAGAGAGTGTTTGTGGTTTGTTTGTGTGTTTGTTTGTTCCGTATAGACGTCTAAACGGCTAGACCGATCATCTTGAAATTTTCACAGAATGTACATGTGAAGGGTGTGCTGAAAATAGGGTACTTGAATTTTCGATATATCAAGTGGGCGTGGACCCGCCCATATGGGTCCAATTTTGATATTGAGAACATTTTTTAGCTAGAGTGCTGAAATTTTTTGTGTATGCATTTAGTGGCAGATTATGTGAATTTTCCAAAAATGGGCGGAGTCGGACCAATGGGCGTGGCCCCGCCCATATAATCCAAATTTTGAAATTGAGATATTTTGCACAATTTGTTAGCGACAGTGCTGGAATTTTGTGTATATGTATATGGTGGCATTCTGCGTGATTGGTCCAAAAATGGGCGGGATCGGCCCAATGGGCATGGCCCCGCCCACATAGACCAAATTTTGATATCTTGCACAATTTGCTAGCGGGAGTGCTGCAATGTTGTATATATGTATCTGGTGGCATTCTACGTAATTGGTCAGAAAATGGGCGGGATCGGACCAATGGGCGTGGCCCCGCCCTTATAAGCCAAATTTCGAAATTGATATATCTTGCACAATTTTTTATCTAGAGTGCTGTAATGTTGTACATATGTATCTGGTGACAGTCCACGTGATTGGTCCAAAAATTGGCGGGATCTGACCAATGGGCGTGCCACCGCCCATATAAGCCAAATTTTGAAATTGAATTATCTTGCTCATTTTGTTAGCGAGAGTGTTGAAATTTTGCGTATATGTATCTGCTAGCAGTCTACGTGATTGGCTTACAAATGGGCGGAATAGGACCAGTGGGCGTGGCACAGCCCATATTTTGATATATCTTGCAAGTATTATATAGGATATAAATGAACAAAAATGCTCGGTATGCGATAATTACAGCTGCTCACTCCAATACAATCGCAACATGACAATGTGATGCATGACCAATGAAATAAGAATTTGGAAATTTTATAAGTATACATTTCTATTTTCTGGACTTTCCACTGAATTAGGTATTTTTTCATTCAGTGAATTTATTACTAATACCAGTAAGGAAAGGCAGAAAGTCGGACTATATAATACCCTACACCTCCCTAACAATGCGATAAGGGTCATTGCGATAATAATTTGGAATAATTGGTAAATGTGGTGTGTGTGTGTATGTATATCTTATTTTGAACCGATAATCGCTAAATTAAGCAATATTCGTTCCTAAATTGAGAAACATTTTTCTAGAGAACTTTGTAATGGTCGGAAGTAAAGTACAACTTCTATAGCGCTTTGTAACCAAATCTGGAGGAACATATATATGGAGGTTATATATAAATCTGAATCGATTTTCCTTGAATACTCATTCATGTAAAATAGAAACCTGTTTCTGTCGAATTTCGTACTGATCGGATATAAAACACAGTCTCTACAGCGCTTACATGTCAAATTGGGGGTAACATACATATGGGGGCTATATCTAAATCTGAACCGATTTTCTCCGAATTTTGCGGTACTCCTTCATATAATAACAAACCTCTTTCTGCCGAATTTCTTACTGATCGGATATAAAATACAGTTTCTACAGCGCTTGAATTGCAAATCGGGGGTAACATATATATGGGGACTATATCTGAACCGATTTTCTCCGAATTTGGCAGTATTCCTTCATGTAATAAGAAACCTCTTTCTGCCGAATTTCGTACTGATCGGATATAAAATACAGTTTCTACAACGCTTACATGTCAAATCGGGGGTAACATATATATGGGGGCTATATCTAAATCTCAACCGATTTTCTCCGAATTTGGCAGTATTCCTTCATTTAATAACAAACCTCTTTCTGCCGAATTTCGAACTGATCGGATATAAAATAGTTTCTACAGCGCTAATTTTGACATGGGCAGCGAAGCGCACCGGGCTCAGCTAGTTAAATATAAAACCAAAATTATTGATTAAATATGTGGACGATATATTCTGTATTGTGAAGAGACTCTGACGATACTAAACTCATACAACAGACAGATTCAATTTACAATGAAGCAAGAAGAAGACTACAAATTACCATACCTGGATACAATTATACTCAGACAAGGCAACATTTTAAAGTTAGACTGGTATCAAAAGAAAACAGCATCGGGGCGATTGATCAACTTTTACTCAAAGCACCCTAGACGAATAAAAATCAACACGGCGACGAACTTCATTAGCAGAGTACTTAGTATTAGTGACCCAATGTTTCATAAAACCAATGAAGATAAAATAAGACACATTTTAGAAACGAATGATTTTCCGAGAAAAACGATCGATGAACTAATAAGACATGTTAAGCAGCGACAACAAGAAGGCCAGAAAGAAAACATAGAAAAGATGTGTAAACCATTGACGTATATTCCTAATTTTTCCGAACGATTTTGCCACTCTAGCATCTACAATAAAGACAATTTCCAGTTAGCACAAAGGACGTACAGCACAGTGAACAATTTCTTCAGTAACACCAAAACAAAACTTTAAAAAGAGGACAAATCGAACGTAGTTTATAGGATTAAATGTGAGGGTGACGAGACCAACATATGCCAGAAGGTATATGTTGGCATGACTAAATCAAAATTAAAGACCAGGACTTCCGGACACAAGTCTGATCAGAACGCAACTGATAAACCAATTGAACAAAAGACGGCACTTGCAGCACATTGCACTTTGATGGGACACAAACCAAATCTTAAGAAAGTTGACATATTGACACAGGAGAATCATTACAAAAGGAGATATACACTAGAAATGCTACATATTATAAATGTACCGAATGACAAACGAATGAATTATAAGACTGATACGGACCATTGTGCGCAAATTTATAGAAATCTAGTTGAAAAATACAGACGAAGAACATAATTGTTTAGTTGATTGTAAACTCTGAAGAGAAGAAGTCCATAGTTTTGTTTTAAATGCAATTATTGTGCTTTTATTATTGTTTTTAATTTTTGTATAATTTGTTATTGTTTGTATTTTAAAGTGAAGTTCCCTGATGATGATTGTCGAAGGCAGTCGAAATATTGGAAACAATAAAATTTAAAAAAACTTAACCACCAGTTTTTTAATTAATACATGACCTCAAGCCTAACCATCAACAATTTCATTTTTTTATTATTTTTGTAATAGATATCATAGTATCTCAATGTTGAAGTAAAGAAAAAACAAATGAAATTCAAAAATTTTCGGGAAATTTTTCACTTTTCGCTACATAAACGGTGTTAAGAATCATTCCTAGGAAGTTCATATGTTCTAGAAAGTTGTTTTTTGAGATCTTAAGTACATTTTTGTAGTTGATGGTTTCGTGCCCTATGCGGATGACGTGGCAATTGCAGTAACTGGCAAATTCATATATTCATTTTGTCACTCCGTTTTTAACACCTATAAATATTGATCTGAGACCCCATAAGTATGTATATGGGGAAAAACACAATTTTATTCCGATCGCGTCGTAACTTAATGGTGTTGCAGAAGTACTATTAGTATGAGATGTGCCAAAAATACAGCTTCCTAGCGTGATAGGTTAGGAAGATACAAAGTTTGAAATTTTGAACTTTGTATCTCCTGACTAAGTGGACCGATTTGAAACTTTATTTTCCTTTCGATTTTAATTGTGTTCCGCGGATGGGATTCTATATCTTTAAACTACAAAAATGAAGCCCATTCTGTTTACCTTATCAATACGAATTTTCGCAATGGGATGAGAACCACAACAAAAGGTGTGGCAATTTTAAATGTCAAACCTATTAATTTTTCATTATTTCTTTCATATTATAATGTGAGATTACTTTAACATGTGGACCAGAAACACGATTAATAAAATGTAATGGTGTCATTCTATAGACAGTTATACTAGAACAATAAAAAACTTATTTCGAAAAAATCGACGTCGCATTTTTTACACTGGCCTACAATATTGCACTGGACAAATCGAATCCTAGCGAGCAGATATCGGACACGATCTCGAAGGATTTTGATGTTCTAAATCCGAATATACAATCAATTTTTTTGCGACAGGCGCACTTTTACCAAAAAATTCAGGTTTCGCAAAATAATCACTTCCCTATTAAACAAGTATCAAACGAATTAAGAGTTCTTTATGACAAGAGCTACAACTTTGCCTCAGAGAGTAAATCAAAATTCCGATCTGTTTGCAAGATATGAGCCTGAGAAAATGATCACTTATCTGCAAAAATATCATCGAGGCCCCAAATCTTTGGGGGCCCATAAAAAAGTGCACGACTTTGGGCAAAACTCTATTTTTGGTCTTTTATCACGTAGTAGTGCCCGTATATGGTTATATTTCCATGACTTAAAAAATTACACACAGTGATATTCACCGAAGAAGAAATGTGTTTCGAAATTTTGAAGTACAAATGTATATGGTATTATACACTGAAAAGTTGTGGATACGTACATTGATAGCTTAAATGAAGTGTTAACGCGTTGTCAGTCGCCGCAAGTTGTAGCGAACGGACGTGTTATTGCAGAGCGGATAGTTTTTTCAACCTATTACGCAGTACCTATTCACCTACCTACTACGCAACCACAAGGTGTGTTGTTCTTAAAGTGGGGGTTGAATTTGTTGCATCGGTCTCAGGACAGACATTTTGGAAGTAGTCTGGAAGACCAACATCGACGTACCTATTACGGGCAAATACTTGATATTTATGATTAACCCTGATGAAGTAAATAATATTACGGTGCAGGGAAAAATAAACACAGTACCGGCGGAAAGCGTTGATTTACTCGCTAGTCACGTGTCGTCGTTATCAAACAATCGTGAGCAATTAACTTCTACGGGGTTGGGTGCCGCGGATCCCGTAGTCGAAACAGATACAAGAGCACATCTAGCCTTTGGCAAAAGAAACGATGAGGAAGATAAAGAAAACCCAAGGGGGGGGCTCTAAGCAACCTCAGCTTTTAAAAGCTAGTGGGAACTCAGACTCTGAGTCTTCAGGTTAGGTTAGGTTAGGTTGAATAGAGGAGACGTTTAAAACGTCTCATGTCCATGGACATACACTTAAGCCAGTGGTTCGGCCTGTTGTGCGCTCCTTATTTATGATTTTCATACCCCACGGATTACAGAAAATCGGTACTAGACACGTATTTTCTCAGTATCTTCCAGTCATATCCTCTGAGATGAGTCAAGTCTGGCAATATGTCGGAACCGAAATATCGGGATCTTGCATGTGTGAAAGCTGGGCAGTGACACAGAAAATGTTCTATCGTTTCGATGTTTTCCCTGCATGCCCTGCACTCGTCGTTTTCTGCTAGTCCTATGCGATGAAGATGTGCCTGTAAGCTTGAGTGTCCCGTTAGAACACTTATCATCTTACTAATCTCGATCTTGTTTAGTTTCAGAAAACTACTGGTTTTCTTCTCATGTGGGTCACCCCACAGTATCTTTGCAGTTGCTCCTACAGTTACTCTATTCCACACAGTTTTGTGAGCCATCACTGCCCAATGCTTCAACTCATCCTTCGTGGCTTCGAAAGGTTTCCAATTTTCCAAGTTTATTACTCGAAGTTCTCTGCCCTTTGAAGCCAAGCTGTTTGCTCGTTCATTTCCAATCACTCCGTTGTGTCCCGGTACCCAGAAAATACGCAGTTGACCATGGACTGAGTAATTATTTATCGTTCTTTAACAGTCTAACACGGTTCTGGATTTGACCTTTTCCGATGTTATTGCTTTGATCGCCATTTGGCTATCTGTGAATATGTTGGCATATTTAGTCTTTCTGGTATTACTGAGCCAGTTAACACACTCCGTGATTGCTCGAACTTCTGCTTGAAATTCTGTGTTATGGTCTGGGAGGCGGAAGTAAAGTTCGACTTCTGGTTCATCAATAAAAAGTCCCAGACCCGTCCTTCCTCCTAGCCTGGACCCATCAGTGTAGCAGCTGGTTCCCACTGGCGCATGAGCAAGTGTTCCGTTTTCCCAGGAGCGTCTGTCTGGCACGAACGATTCACAGGTAGCTGTAAGCCGCACTTCAGGAATGCGGTCGGAGATTTCCGTTGTTTGAATATGACCGACCAGTGATTGTAATATCTTCTGATGGTACGACTTGTGGTTTCGATTTATCCATTCACCCATCACTTGTAGACGTCTTGCTGTGAGGGCTGCCTCATACTTTATACGGATATCTATTGGTTGGATGTGCAGTATAGTCTCCAACGCTCTTGTTGGTGCGGTTCTAATTGCTCCGCTTATGCCTAGACAGCACATACGTTGCACTTTTTGCAATGGTATTACGTTGTACTTTTTGTCCATTGATGTCCACCACACTACAGAGGCGTAGGTGATTATTGGTCTAATCACGCTCATGTAAAGCCAGTGTGTCATATTTGGACGTAGTCCCCATTTTGAACCTATAGCTCTTCTGCACAACGACCAACATCTTTCTTCAATATGATCTTTCCAGTACAGTTTCTGATCCAAGATTACTCCCAAGTATTTTATCTTTTTAGATATGGCAATATTCTTATCCAGGAAACGAGGCACGGTAAAAGGGTGAATCTTCCATTTCCTTGTAAATAGACATATTTCTGTTTTGTCTGGATTGACATTTAGTCCCCTTGGTTGTGCCCAGTTATATGCTATGTTAAGTGCCTCTTCAGCTCTTCTGCATAGTTGGTTTGGATGTGTGCCCCTTAGAAGTATTATAACGTCGTCTGCATAACAGACTGGTTTAAGTCCTTCATTGGTGAGGGCTTTAAGGAGACTGTGTATCGTCGTAACCCATAGGAGAGGCGATAAAATGCCCCCCTGAGGTATACCACGATTTACCTTGTCTCTGATTTTTACGTCATATGACCCACAAATAATCCACCTATTCCTTAGCATATTGTTGATCCAGTTTATCAACGCCCGGTCAACCTGAAACTCGTCTAAGGACTGGATAAGTGTATCGGTCTGAACGTTGTTAAAAGCGCCCTCAATGTCTATACAAACAGCAAGTGTGTACAATTTTTCACTGAAGGACTTTTCTATGTGGTGTACTACCTCATGTAGAGCTGTTTCCACTGATCTTCCTTTAACATATGCGTGTTGCTTGAATTTTAGCTTGTCATCGGCTATCTTACTTTTGATCATGTCGTCAATTATTCGCTCCATTGTTTTTAAGAGGAAAGAAGTTAGGCTAATAGGTCGATAAGCCTTTGGGATCGTATAACTCGCCTTGCCAGGCTTATGTACGAAGACCACCCTTGATTCCTGCCAATTTTTTGGGGTATATGCATGAGTTAGGCATGCAGTGAAAATTCCAACAAGATGAGTTGATACCAGATCCACCTCATTCTGAAGAAGCGCTGGAAATATTCCGTCCGGTCCCGCAGCCTTATAAGAAGAGAAGCTTTTTATTGCTTCTTTAACCATAGCATCCGTAATAGGTACTTGGTGCATTACATTTTCGGTCTGTAACTGTTCCTCTATTGGCCCAGCATTACCACTCGGAAAATGAGTTTTCATCAAAAGCCTTACGGTATCATCTATAGTTTCCATCTTTTTACCCGTTTCATCCACCAGTGTTTCGGTTTGGATATGAGTTTTTGAGAGGAACTTTTTTTATTTTGGACATGCTGTTAACGCTGTCTACCTGCTCACAGAAAAGTCTCCAGGAGTTACGTTTCGCCAGTCTAATGATTTTATTGTATTCTTTGAGCTTTCTGTGGTAGTCATCCCAATATACTGGTAGCTTTTTACGTCGAGCTCTGTTGTAAAGTCTGCGGACATCCTTGCCAATCGAGCGAATTTGCCCTGTCATCCAGGGTTTCTCATAGGCAGATTTCCTTTCTCGAAGCGGGCAACTATCTTCGAATGATTTTACAAGAGCCTCCGTAATCCTCCTCACATTGATATCAATGTCTTCTGTACTTGGATAATCTGAGTCATCAAGTGATAACAATATTACTATTGTTGAAAATCGGAAAAGACTGTCAGGGGCACAAAGAAGGAAACTGAATAAGATGAACCGGCAGAAGATATTACAGGATGAATCTGACTCTTCGACATCTACTAAAAGAGTCAGACCTCCCGAAGAGCATAGCGATGCGAAATCAATTAAGAAGAAAAAAAGCTCACGGACACCCAGCACTTCGGAGAAACCTAAACAATCTACCAAAAAAGGAGTTTCTAGTCAGAATCCGTTAATGGTGGGAGGTGAAGTTGATCCTGTTGTTGAGAAGGCGAGCAAGTCCACCAAACCATCCATAAAGGAGGGGCCTCAAACAAAAAGACCCATTCTAAAGGAAAAAGCAAGGTGGCTATAAAAAAGGGTAAGGAAGCACCATCTTATTCCCAAATAGCTAAAAAACATATCCAGGACGAACTACACTATGCCATAATTGATAGCAGTAGTGCGTCTGGCAGAATTCCCGAAGAGCAAAAGAGTATCTTCGAAGATTTGTTCCACACAAAGGTATTGGACTACATTCTCGAATCTAATGATGGGCCAACAATCCAAGTAATGAGTTGCACGTTTGAGCGGGACGTTTTGATGCTGAAACTGGCATCACAATGCTGTGTCGATGTCCTCGAAAAACTATTCGAGAGCATACCCTCACCTGGGGACGGCGCAAAGCTGAAACTGGTAAGGAAAAGCGACATCCCTGTACTCATAAAAACATCTTTCTATGTCAGAGGATGGGCAAGTAAGGTAACGTCAGAGCGTATACTCAGCGTCATTGTCAAACAAGATTCGAGCCTTATAGTGGGGAAGTGGGAAGTCTTCCAAAGAAAAAATGATCCCGATGGTTCTCTCCTGGTGGTAGGCATAGACCCGTATTCCAGGGATAGCGTTGTCAAGACAAAAGGCATGGTATTTTTCGGGATTTGGAAAATCTTCTTTAAGATTGGAAAAACCCCCATTGGCAGGACGGTTAAATCGAGCCCAAACACGAACGTACCGCCTGCAGTGGCAAACGAAAATAGTGAACAGAAAGAAGCGAGTGAGACAATTCCAAACAGTGAGATGGAAGTGGTCGATAACATCGCCAAATTGCCGATAACATCATCAATTTTGCAGAAAGTTCCCAGCAAAGGTGGTGATAAGGATATGAAGAGGGGCACAAAAACTCAAAACAAAGAGGGAGCGAAAAAAACAACACCGTCTTCCAAGAAGTGGTCGATAACATTACCAAATTGCCGATAATATCACCAATTTTGCAGAATGTTCCCAGCAATAGTGGTGATAGGAATAGGTACATAAAGAATCAAAACAAAGAGGGAACGACAAAAAGTAACACCGCCTCCCAAAGAGGTCTACTTGAAGAGTGTGTAATAGGTAGTAAGCGAAAGGAGGAGAAGGACCCACTACCGAATAAGGAGGGAGTGAAACCAGATAGGATAGACGACTCCCAAAGGAAACTTTTACTGGAAAGTCAATGATTGAGGTCATCCAGATAAACCTCCACCGGGGCGAAACTGCATCCATTGCTCTGATGGACATAATAAATAAAGGCAGGGTTCATGTTGCTTTGGTCCAGGAACCGTGGACTACTAGCAACAAAGTTACTGGATTAAACCATGTGAACTACAATCTTTTCTACGCTAACACAGGTACTCGGCCAAGGACTTGTATCCTATGCAGTGTTCAGAAAAAAACAGTACGTTATAGGAACGGTTCCTTCAGAGAACACTAACGTTATTTATTTTTTTAGTGTTACTGTTCGCGAACGGTACCACTATGATAACGTACCGTTCTTACAACACAACGCACGGTATAACTACGATAACGTACTGTTCACAGAACAGTATCACTACGTCGTAGTGATACTGTTCTTTTGAACAGAACACTAACAGTATCACTGCGTTTAGCGTTCCGTTCTTTTTTGTATTCGACACCACAGGTCGCAAATATGAAGCAATCTTAATGAAAATTGGTACGATACGAAGGAACGGTACAGAACGCTAAGGAACCGTTCCTTAGTGTTTTTTTTCCGAACTCTGATCCTATGCCATAAAAACTTAGGCTATCATGTCTCTGCAGAGTTGTCAACATCGGACGCAACTGTGCTGATGCAAGGTAATGGAAGTATGTACCTGGCGTCAGTATACCTGCCATTCGATGCGCCGACATTGCCACCTACGTCGGAATTACAACGTCTGGTAATGGAATCCAAAAATACAAGTAATGTGTTACTAGCTGGTAGTGATGGCAACCCACACCATATTGCTTGGGGTAGTATTGACACCAATAAAAGGGGACAAGCCCTTATAGAATTTTTGAATACTAACGATCTTCTAACTCTCAACATAGGGAACAAGGCGACCTTTGTTAACAAAATAAGGGAAGAAGTATTAGATATAACGATATGCTCAGAAAACCTCATTGATGAGATCCATGAGTGGAGGGTTTCTAATGAACACTCCTATTTGGACCACCGTTACATAAAGTTTAAAATTGCACGGCCACCGCCTGACCCAATAAGTTTCCGTATTAAGGCTAAAACCGACTGGACCAAATTCGGCAATCTACTTAGAAATCGATTGGGCCAGCCTAAACACGATTACCTAAGTACGGCCGACATTGATATCAATGTGAGGAGGATTACGGAGGCTCTTGTAAAATCATTCGAAGATAGTTGCCCGCTTCGAGAAAGGAAATCTGCCTATGAAAAACCCTGGATGACAGGGCAAATTCGCTTGATTGGCAAGGATGTCCGCAGACTTCACAACAGAGCTCGACGTAAAAAGCTATCAGTATATTGGGATGACTACCACAGAAGACTCAAAGAATACAATAAAATCATTAGACTGGCGAAACGTAACTCCTGGAGGCTTTTCTGTGAGCAGGTAGATAGCGTTAACAGCATGTCTAAAATAAAAAAGTTCCTCTCAAAAACTCATATCCAAACCGAAACACTGGTGGATGAAACGGGTAAAAGGATGGAAACTATAAATGATACCGTAAGGCTTTTGATGAAAACTCATTTTCCGAGTGGTAATGCTGGGCCAACAGAGGAACAGTTACAGACCGAAAATGTGATGCACCAAGTACCTATTACGGATGCTATGGTGAAAGAAGCAATAAAAAGCTTCTCTCCTTTTAAGGCTGCGGGACCGGACAGAATATTTCCAGCGCTTCTTCAGGATGTGGTGGATCTGGTATCAACTCATCTGGTTGGAGTTTTCACTGCATGCCTAACTTATGCATATACCCCAAAAAATTGGCAGGAATCAAGGGTGGTCTTCATACCCAAGACTGGCAAGGCGAGTTATACGATCCCAAAGTCTTATCGACCTATTAGCCTAACTTCTTTCCTGTTAAAAACAATGGAGAGAATAATTGACGACATTATCAAAAGTAAGATAGCCGATGACAGGCTAAAATTCAAGCAACACGCATATGTTAAAGGAAGATCAGTGGAAACAGCTCTAAATGAGGTAGTACACCACATAGAACAGTCCTTCAGTGAAGAAATGTACACACTTGTCGTTTGTATATACATTGAGGGCGCTTTTAACAACGTTCAGACCGATACACTTATCCAGTCCTTAGACGAGTTTCAGGTTGACCGGGCGTTGATAAACTGGATCAACAATATGCTAAGAAATAGGTGGATTATTTGTGGGTCATATGACGTAAAAATCAGAGACAAGGTAAATCGTGGTATACCTCAGGGGGGCATTTTATCGCCTCTCCTATGGGTTACGACGATACACAGTCTCCTTAAAGCCCTCACCAATGAAGGTTAAATCAGTCTGTTATGCAGGCGACGTTATAATATTTCTAAGGGGCACACATCCAAACCAACTATGCAGAACAGCTGAGGAGGCACTTAACATAGCATATAACTGGGCACAACCAAGGGGATTAAATGTCAACCCAGGCAAAACAGAAATATGTCTATTTACAAGGAAAAGGAAGATTCATCCTTTTACCGTGCCTCGATTCCTGGATAAGAATATTGCCATATCTAAAAAGGTAAAATATTGAGGAAAGAGTTACAAAGGCACACAGATGTTGGTCGTTGTGCAGAAGAGCTATAGGTTCAAAATGGGGACTACGTCCAAATATGACACACTGGCTTTACATGAGCGTGATTAGACCAATAATAACCTACACTTCTGTAGTGTGGTGGACATCAATGGACAAAAAGCACAACGTAATACCATTGCAAAAAGTGCAACGTATGTGCTGTCTAGGCATAAGCGGGGCAATTAGAACCGCACCAACAAGAGCGTTGGAGACCATACTGCACATCCAACCAATTGATATCCGTATAAAGTATGAGGCAGCCCTCACAGCAAGACGTCTACAAGTGATGGGTGAATGTATAAATCGAGACCACAAGTGGTACCATCAGATGATATTACAATCACTGGTCGGTCATATTCAAACAACGGAAGTCTCCGACCGTATTCCTGACGTGCGGCTTACAGCTACCTGTGATTCGTTCGTGCCAGACAGACGCTCCTGGGAAAACGATGCGCCAGTGGGAAGCAGCTGCTACACGCATGGGTCCAGGCTAGGAGGAAGGACGGGTCTGGGACTGTTTATTGATGAACCAGAAGTCGAACGTTACTTCCGCCTCCCAGACCATAACAGCAGAAGTTTTTCAAGCAAAAGTTCGAGCAATCACGGAGTATGTTAACTGGCTAAGTAATACCACAAAGCCTAAATATGCCAACACATTCACAGATAGCCAAATGGCGATCAAAGCAATAACATCGGAAAAGGTCAAATCCAGAACAGTGTTAGACTGTAAAAGAACGATAAATAATTACTCAGTCCATGGTCAACTGCGTATTTTCTGGGTACCGGGACACAACGGAGTGATTGGAAATGAACGAGCAAACAGCTTGGCTTCAAAGGGCAGAGAACTTCGAGTAATAAACTTGGAAAATTGGAAACCTTTCGAAGCCACGAAAAATGAGTTGAAGCACTGGGCAGTGATGGCTCACAAAACTGTGTGGAATAGCGCAACAGTAGGAGCAACTGCAAAGATACTGTGGGGTGACCCAAATGAAAAGAAAGCAAGAATTCTTCTGAAACTAAACAAAATCGATATTAGTAAGATGATGAGTATTTTAACGGGACATTCAAGCTTACAAGCACATCTTCATCGCATAGGACTAGCAGGAAACGACGAATGCAGGGCATGCAGAGAAAACATCGAAACGATGGAACATTTTCTGTGTCACTGCCCGGCTTTCACACATGCAAGATCCCAACATTTCGGGTCCGACATATTACCAGACTTGACTCATATCAGATAATATGACTGGAAGATACTGAGAAAATTCGTGTCTAGTACCGATTTTCTGTAACTCGTGGGGTATAAAAATCATAAATAAGGAGCGCACAACAAGCCGAACCACTGGCTTAAGTGTATGTCCATGGATATGAGACGTTTAAGCGTCTCCTCTATTCAACCTAACCTAACACGTTGTTTAATTTGTATGCAACATTTCAACCACAACTCAATATTTCATAATTAAATAAAATATTTCTATGCTTATGTTAATGAAAACTGAATTGAGATATCTTCATAACATTTCTACTATGTACTTTCAGTCTCACTGCTACGGGACCATTTGGAGGAAGTTGTCAAATTCATGGACCTATACCACCACTTACACAGTCTGAGTCGGACGATATGACAGCTGTTCCTGATTTGGAAGTTGGGCCATCTGGAATCAAGAGCCCTATTTTAGCAAATCCAGGATTTTCGCACACAAAATGTCCACCACGAGTACATCGTAGCTGTTTTTGTGTTCAATTTATAGCCGAGCATACTAAAATGCAAGAAGATTCCACCAAGGTAATTTCAGTATTTTACCTAAAAACTATGTATGTAATTTAGTCGGATAATGCAGAGAATAAAACAGCATATTTTCAAAATGTGGTTCCGGTGTGTTTAGAGCCCGTGACCTCTGTATGTATGGCATGTATCAAATATTTGCTATTAAATATTTCATAAAATTAAATTAAATTATGCATTCATGTTCGACATTTGATATTGTCTTTGGGATTTCCACTTAGCAACTTAATTATCTACATAAGGTGTTTGAAATCTATAAATCACAAAAGGTGATGCTAGAATGTAGAAAATATAAAAAGTGCCCGCTCTACACGCAACAATATACTCGCTTCTGTAGTATATTGTTCCAAACATATTCTGCTGGAAATATACATATGTTTAGGGTACACTCCAAATATATAATATTTGACACTCACAAATATTATATATTTGTGAGGATGTTGTTCTAAACAAAATTATGTTTTCATCCTAATATTTTTTTATTTGGAAATAATATTTCCAAAACAATGATTAATTTATATTTAAGTATTTTGGCAATGTATCGATGCCTTAATTTAAAGAAATTTTTTTAGTGTTTTAGAAATTTTATATGTTTGAAAAATTTATTTCGTATAATTTTGGGTTACGACAAATAGCATTGATGGATTAAGAATTGGACTATATATATAATTAAAAATGAGTGAAATTTTTACCTATTAAATATAACACAAAAGCGAGGAAAAAATAATATTAAAAATTGCCAAAGTCAACAAAGTTTTAAAATTTTTTTAAATATAATGTATATTGTATTTGGATAAATTCTTAAACAATATCTTTGTTTGTTTGTAAACACATATTTTATTTGTGACAGTAAGTTCGCAAATATATTTTGTTGTAATATATTAATAAATGCGTTCCAAATAAAATTTCTTGATTTTTAAATAAAATATATTTGTTCAAAAATATATAATATTTAAAAAATTTGGTTCCAAGTATATTTTCTGTGAATTCAAACATATCAGAAATGACGATTTTCCTCCGTGTAGTAGAACAAAAAAATCACATAAGGAGTTCGATTTATCCTGTTCAATACTTTTATAAAAAATGTTCACTCTTTTATTAGCAATATTTATTGATGAATTTTTAAAGCAAGTCATTCTACAAGGGTATTGATAGTACAGTTTCAACAACTGAAATAATCGATGAAATTGCTAAAGAGGGTTACGAAGTTAAATCCATAATACCCATTATAAATAAAAAGAAAATTCCTCAGCCCATGTTTAAGGTTGAACTAACATTTGATTCTTCGCGAATAAAGGAAAAAGGCGCACCTCATCCTATTTACGACCTGAGATACTTGTGGAACCGTAGAATTCGAGTCGAGGCTTAAGAACCGTATCTCCTACGGAAAATGCCAGTTCTAGCGACCCAAACATAAACCGAATCCCAAAGAACACAATTCATCCAAATATGTCATACGCCCGTATGACAAGAAATGATAATTCGTTACCCCCTCAATTTTCCCTCGAAAACTCAATAGAACAATTAATACAAACTATGAATTCATTCATGTTGAATATGCAAAGAATTATGCAAGAAATGATGAGAAATCAAAGTATGCTTATGCAACTCGTGTTAAATCGAAATTAAATCCACTTAGAATTTGTTATTGGAATGCAAACGGCCTGAGCCAACACAGAAACGAGGTAGAAAATTTTCTCCGAAACCACTGTATAGATATTTTATTAGTCTCTGAGACACATTTTTCAACCAGAAATTGTTTTAGGATTCGTGGTTATTCCACATACGATACTAAACACCCTAATGGGAGAGCCTGTGGTGGTACAGCTCTTATTGTCCAAAATAAAATCAAACATTATCCTATGCCCGAATATAGGACTCTATCGCTATCACAGGCAGAAATCTGGTGATATCGTCGATATATTGTCCCTCTAGGTACAATATTAACAAAGATCAATTCATGGAGTTCTTCTCCACTCTTGGCACAAAGTTTTTGGTAGCAGGTGACTACAATGCCAAGCACACATTTTGCGGCTCTCGCCTCACTACTTCAAAAGGTAGATAACTACTTAAAGACATAACGTCTGCTAAACTAGATGTAGCTTCGAGCGGTCACCCAACATATTGGCCCTCAGATCTGAATAAAACCCCAGACCTTATTGATTTCGCTATTATAAAAAATATAAGGCGAGCGCCCCAGTAGGTGAGTTGGTAGCGTACTCGCCTATGAGTTTGGGGGTCGTGGGTTCGATTCCCACCAGAGACTCTGGTCTGTCGCTGTAAAATTTAGCCATATGGTCTTTGTAACCCGGCCTTTCCCTGGACCTTTAAATTAGAATATAAATTTACTTTGTATTGTAATTCATATAAATAAATCTATATATATAAAAATGAAACGGTCCATCTGTGTAATGGCATCACGTCAGAACGGCTGGAGCGATTTGGATAATTTTTTTTTTATTCGATTCTAAATTTTCACGAGATGGTTTATATAAAAAAAAAATTAATTGGACAAAGGGGCGTGGTACCTCCCATACAAATCGCAGGTTAAAAATCCGATATTTCTGCTCCTATTATAGGTATAGTGCTGAAATTTTGTTTGTATGCATTTAATGGCAGATTATGTGAATTTTCCAAAAATGGGCGGAATCGGACCAATGGGCGTGGCCCCGCCCATATAAGCCAAATTTTGAAATTGAGATATTTTGCACAATTTGTTAGCGAGAGTGCTGGAATTTTGTGTATATGTAAACGGTGGCAGTCTACGTGATTGGTCCAAAAATGGGCGGGATCGGACCAATGGGCGTGGCCCCGCCCACATAGACAAAATTTTGATATCTTGCACAATTTGCTAGCGGGAGTGCTGCAATGTTGCGTATATGTATCTGGTGGCATTCTACGTAATTGGTGAAAAAATGGGCGGGACCGGACCAATGGGCGTGGCCCCGCCCATGTAAGCCAAATTTTGAAATTGAGATATTTTGCACAATTTGTTAGCGAGAGTGCTGGAATTTTGTGTATATGTAAACGGTGGCAGTCTACGTGATTGATCCAAAAACGGGCGGGATCGAACCAATGGGCGTGGCACCGCCCATATAAGCCAAATTTAAAAAATGTGATATCTTGCACAATTTGTTAGCGAGAGACCTGGAATTTTGTGTATATATATCCGTTGGCGATCTACGTGATTGGTCCAAAAATGGGCGGGATCGGACCAATGGGCGTGGCCCCGCCCTTATAAGCCAAATTTTGAAATTGATATAACTTGCACAATTTTTTATCTAGAGTGCTGTCATGTTGTAGATATGTACCTGGTGACAGTCCACGTGATTGGTCCAAAAATTGGCGGGATCTGACCAATGGGCGGGCCACCGCCCATATAAGCCAAATTTTGAAATTGAATTATCTTGCTCATTTTGTTAGCGAGAGTGTTGAAATTTTGCGTATATGTATCTGGTAGCAGTCTACGTGATTGGCTTTCAAATGGGCGGAATAGGACCAGTGGGCGTGGCCCAGCCCATATTTTGATATATCTTGCAAGTATTATATAGGAAATACATGAACAAAAATGCTCGGTATGCGATAATTACAGCTGCTCACTCCAATACAATCGCAATATGATAATGTGATGCAATATCAATGAAACAAGAATTTGGAAATTTTATAAGTATACATTTCTATTTTCTGGACTTTTTTCATTTAGTTTTATTTTTTCATTTAGTGAATTTATTACTAATACCAGTAAGGAAAGGCAGAAAGTCGGGCGGGGCCGACTATATAATACCCTACACCTCCCTAACAATGCGATAAGGGTCATTGCGATAATAATTTGGAATAATTGGTAAATGTATTTTGAACCGATAATCGCAAAATTAAGCAATATTCGTTCCTAAATTGAGAAAAATCTTTCTGGAGAACTTTGTAATGATCGGAAGTAAAGTACAACTTCTATAGCGCTTTGTAACCAAATCTGGAGGAACATATATATGGAGGTTATATATAAATCTGAATCGATTTTCCTAGAATACTCATTCATGTAAAATAGAAACCTGTTTCTGTCGAATTTCGTACTGATCGGATATAAAACACAGTCTCTACAGCGCTTACATGTCAAATTGGGGGTAACATATATATATGGGGGCTATATCTAAATCTGAACTGATTTTCTCCGAATTTTGCGGCATTCCTTCATGTAATAAGAAACCTCTTTCTGCCGAATTTCGTACTGATCGGATATAAAATACAGTTTCTACAGCGCGAAGCGCACCGGGCTCAGCTAGTAAATAAATAAATAAATATAAGGCGTGGACAATTATCTCTATGTCCATCACTTGATCTATTATCAGATCATTCGCCTTCCATTTTGACACTGCTTTACAACAATCATGAAAATGGGTGTGACAATTTGCCCAATAAGTATACCAACTGGCTAAAATATAAAAAAAAACGTTAGCTCAAACCTATTCGATGGTGTATCGTTACGTACAACGGATGAAATTGAAGCCGCGGTAAACCTATTCACAGACGTTGTAAACAGTGCTGTTAAAGTGGCTACTCGAAAAGCCCATTTAAAAGAGATAACTCAAATAACCCAACAAGCATCCAAGCGTTAATCAATGAAAAAAGAAGCGTTAGAAGAGATTGGAAACAATATCGCTCCCCAGCACTTAGAAATAAACTAAAAAATTGACAGAAGAGATTAAAATCAGCCCAAAAAGCACGTAAGAGAAAGTAAATGCATTCGCAAACTACCTCGAGTCCGTTTTACACCCAACAGTGATACATCTGAAATCTATCCGCCCGTGACGTCCTATAAACAATGACTGGGCGAAAGCCGGACACTAGAATGCCTATGGCAGTTTTTAATCTGTTATTAACATTAATAAAATATGAGTTAACTACGCCAAAGCAACGGACCACTGTATGTCAAATATTGCTTTATCCTATGATTCCAAGTTGGGAAATATTAACATTATATTTTTTAAAATTGTAGATATTTGGGTCACGGTTGTTCCATGCAATCGATTGCATGGTGTCACAAGCTGGGGAAAACAACAATCCGAAATATTTTTTTTTGAATGCAGTGAAGTTTTGTGGCGCTTGCTTTCGCCGATTTATTTAAGTGAACAAACTACACAACAGTACAAACACATTGCCAATGATTGTCAACGAATGTGGGATATGCCGAATTGTGTGGGAATCTGCGATGCTAACTATACATTCCAACATTAACTGTTGGAAGTTATGGCAGCCAACACTTTGGGGGTATGTCCATTAAACTTCAATTTATTTATAGTCTATAAATACAGCTATATTCCAGTACTCTCCCTTTGGCCAATCAGTTATTTTAGGTACAGTACCTGTACCTCCTAGTAAACCATTATCGTCAGCATCCTCTGAAGCCTTTCCTCATTTTTTATTGGCGATGCGGCGTTTCCCCTGAAGAATATCCTTGGTCTAAGTCAACAACTTTAGACGAGCTCATAGACAACATCCAACGCGAAATTTCCAACGTTCCGGTCGAAATGTGTCCAAGAGTGGTGGAAAATTGGGTCCAAAGAATAGATCGCTGTTGACGGGCTCGTGGTGGTCATATGACCGAAATTGAATTTCATTCTTAAAATGTAACATTTGCACTACACCTGGAATTTGAAATCTATATCTTAAATATTCTGTGTTTTATAAATATATAAAATTCTTATGTCCTTAATGGAAAACCCTTTACTTATGTATATTTCCACTGAAGAGGGACTCAGCCAAATCCAATCCAATCTCTATCTATAAATAAGTCCACGTTTGTAGAGACGCTTATATTGCTGTCAAATTAACCCGCAGTGAAGAAGATTGGCGCAATGATTATCTCGTACTGTCGTCAAAAGAATCCTGAAGCAGATTATAAATTTAATTTTTAATGGAGTCAGCCGCGATCTTCATAAAACTCACCTGTAACGCCCAGCTCTTTGCCAATTTGCTTCCAAGCTTCTCGCTTTTTTCAGATATCCTATATGCTTATATTTATTGTATAAATACTCGTGTGACTGCACCAATGAAATCAAATATTCGTCTTTCATGTTTATTTTCACTTTTAAGCAACAAATAATTAATAAATTATTTTCATTACTTTTCCCGGTGAACATAAAATTGTAATTGTAAACAACATGTAGTATTAGGTGTTGTGAAATTGTACGTAATCGGAACGTCCAATTCTGATTTCAACAGATTCAGCCATCCGTTTAAGTTTCGTTTCCGTTGGCTAATCGTTTACACTGATTTCCATATGACAGATTGAATCAACTGATTCGTTACGCTACGGGGGCGTTACGGTTAAGTTTGTCTAACTGGGCCTATAATTCCTCGCCCAATCTATCCGCCCGTAATAGATGATATAATTTCCCATCCAATCTATCCGCTCGGGATACATGACTCAATTCCTCTCCCAATCTATCAGCCCGTGATAGATGACATAACTTCTCGCCCAATCTATCCGCCCGTGACAGACGACATAACTCCACGCTCAATCTATCCGCCCGTGATAGATGATTTAATTACTCGCCCAATCTATCAGCCCGTGATAGATGATATAATTCCTGGCCCAATCAAGCTTAGAATAAAGGATGTTGAAAAATCTGTCAAAGATCTAAAATTAAAGAAATCGCCCGAAGGAGATGGTATAACAGCGAAAATGATTAATGAACTTCCCTTTTCAGCCATGAAAATGGTGTTATTTTTATTCAATGCAATTCTCCGTGTAGGTTACTTCCCCCTATCTTGGAAGCGGTCAGAAACCGAGATGATACCGAAACCAGGCAAAGATCCAACTCAAGTCGAATCCTATCGCCCCATAAGCTTACTATCGATACTTTCAAAAATGTTTGAGTCCATTCTCATGACGAAAATCACACCTCATATAATTTCTCACAATATTATACCAGACCACCAATTTGGTTTTAGAAAAAGTCATAATACTGTAGAACAGGTACACCGTATCGTAACCTGCATCAAAAGAGCATTTGAGAATAAAGAATACTGTTCGGCGTTATTCATAGATATTTCCCAAGCATTTGACTAAGTCTGGCGCGAAGGACTTTTGTACAAAATATGCGACCTTCTGCCAATCAACACGCATAAACTGTTCAGGAGTTATTTGACTAACCGGACTATTCAATTTAAATCAAATGGCATTTTTTCTAGCCCTAAGAAAATAAATGCCCGTGTCCCACAAGGGAGCATTCTTGGCCCTGTACTGTACGTTATTTTTACGGCAGATATGCCCATAACCAACTTTACGCACGCGTCTACTTTTGCGGACGATACTGCTTTCGTTAGTACTCACAAAAACCCTTCAGTTGCGTCCGATCAACTACAGTCTCATGTCCGAATCCTAGAAGAATAGTTAAAAAAATGGAGAATAATGGTGAATGCCTCAAAATGTACTCATGTTGCTTTTACCCTACGAAGAGATACAAGTCCTCCAATTTCTATTTTCAGTTCACAGATTCACCAAAAGGATCATGTAAAATATCTTGGAATCCATTTAGATCGGCGTTTGACGTGGTCGCGCCACATAGACTCTAAAGTAACTCAAATAAAACTCAAAACTAATCAACTTCAGTGGCTTATCAGCCAAAGATCTGCCCTAGATCAAGAGTATAAAGTTATTTTATACAAAACGGTATTGAAGCCCATTTGGACATATGGCATCCAGCTCTGGGGTACAGCGTGCGCTTCAAATGTATGCAAATTACAAAGAAGACAATCGAATATTCTTCGTTTAATTACAGGTACATCCTGGCTCGAGAACTACTAAATTTTGAATGTCATAACCGCCTTAGAAGGAGAGATACGCTGGACTTGATTTAAATTAAAACTAATCAAAAACAAAAAATTAAATTATGGATTCTTCAATTTGAAATGTTATCTTTTTGTTAAAGTAAAAAATCGTGTAAAGTCTCAATGGTTTATCGCAATGGCAATAACCGAGAGAATAGTATTTTAGGTTAAGATTTGTCCACTTATTGTTTTTTGCATTGTATAATAATGAAATTCAATAATAAATGTAATGAATTGGAAAAAAAAATTCTACATGAACGATGGTAAAATGGACTACTGGTATTTTTTCCGGATTTTCTGGCAAAAACACAATTTTTCAAGTTAGTCAATTTATTAATTTGTTTAATATTTGGAAAAAATATACGTACACCTATTTAATACGAAATTATATTGAATATTAGAGCTATTGACGATCCTTATAACGCATATTTAAAAAATGAGAAAACAGATTATAGTCTCTGGAAGGCCACAAAAAATATGCGAGGCCCTGTTGCGCATGAATCCCCAATTCGCATAGAAAATGGGAACTGGGCAAAAAGCACGTAAGAGAAAATAAATGCATTCGCAAACTACCTCGAGTCTGTTTTACACCCAACAGTGATACATCTGAAATCTATCCGCCCGTGATAGATATAATTCCTCGCCCATACTATCCGCCCGTGATAAACGACATAAGGCCGGGTTAGGCATTCGTAACCGTAATTTATCTTTACCGTTGCCGTAACGTTGCCCGTTTGAGCGATTAGCCAACGTTGAGAAAACGAGTCATATGTTCTGACAACAACAACACATAAGTAAACAAATCAGCCGCGATTTCTTTTTGTTTATGATTACTAAGAATGAAGTTAAAAATAATGTTTATAAATTTGTGTTTTTTAAATCTGTACAGAATTTACAATAAAAGTAATCAAGAAAATATGGTCGGATAAGAAGATGGGAAGCCGGACACTAGAATGCCTGTGACAGTTTTTAATTTGTTATTAACATTAATAAAATATGAGTTAACTACGCCAAAGCAACGGATTAGACTGGCAGAGAGGCTAGCAATAACAGAGAGACTAGCAATAATGTCAAATATTGCTTTATCCTACGACTAGCTGGACCCGGCCCATTTCGTTGCCAAAGACTTCAGATTTCCGATATCGTTAATTTTTGGACTAATTACGTAGACTGACACCAAATATGTATGCACAAAATTACATTGATCTCTCTGCCACCAGATACATCGCAAAATTACAGCACTCTCATATAAGCCATTTTTGGACCAATAACGTAGACTGCCACCAGATACATATACGCAAAATTTCAGCACTCTCGCTAACAAATCGTGTAAGATTTCAAAATTTGGCTTATATGGGCTGGGCCACGCCCGTTGGTCTGATCCCGCCCATATGTGGACCAATAACGTAGACTGCCGCCGGATAAATACATATGCACTAAATTGCAGCACTCTCGCTAATAAATTGAACAAGATATATCAATTTCAAAATTTGGCTTATATGGGCGGGGCCACTCCCATATATCCGATCCCGCCCATTTTTGGACCAATAACGTAGACTGCCACCGGATACATATGCACTAAATTGCAGCACTCACGCTAACAAATTGTTGAAGATATCACAATTCTAAAATTTGGCATATATGGGCGGGGCCACGCCGATTGGCCCGATCCCCCAATTTGTTGACCAAACACGTAGACCGCTACCAGATACATGTACTCAAAATGACAGCACTCTCGCTAATAAATTGTGCAAGATATCTCAATTCCAAAATTTGGCTTATATGGGCGGGGCCAGCCCATATAAGCCATTTTTGGACCAATAACGTAGACTGCCACCGGATACATATCCACTACATTTCAGCACTTACGCTAACAAATTATTCAATATATCACAATTCTATTTAATTCCTCGCCCAATCTATCAGCCCGTGATAGATGATATAATTCCTGGCCCAATCAAGCTTAGAATAAAGGATGTTGAAAAATCTGTCAAAGATCTAAAATTAAAGAAATCGCCCGAAGGAGATGGTATAACAGCGAAAATGATTAATGAACTTCCCTTTTCAGCCATGAAAATGGTGTTATTTTTATTCAATGCAATTCTCCGTGTAGGTTACTTCCCCCTATCTTGGAAGCGGTCAGAAACCGAGATGATACCGAAACCAGGCAAAGATCCAACTCAAGTCGAATCCTATCGCCCCATAAGCTTACTATCGATACTTTCAAAAATGTTTGAGTCCATTCTCATGACGAAAATCACACCTCATATAATTTCTCACAATATTATACCAGACCACCAATTTGGTTTTAGAAAAAGTCATAATACTGTAGAACAGGTACACCGTATCGTAACCTGCATCAAAAGAGCATTTGAGAATAAAGAATACTGTTCGGCGTTATTCATAGATATTTCCCAAGCATTTGACTAAGTCTGGCGCGAAGGACTTTTGTACAAAATATGCGACCTTCTGCCAATCAACACGCATAAACTGTTCAGGAGTTATTTGACTAACCGGACTATTCAATTTAAATCAAATGGCATTTTTTCTAGCCCTAAGAAAATAAATGCCCGTGTCCCACAAGGGAGCATTCTTGGCCCTGTACTGTACGTTATTTTTACGGCAGATATGCCCATAACCAACTTTACGCACGCGTCTACTTTTGCGGACGATACTGCTTTCGTTAGTACTCACAAAAACCCTTCAGTTGCGTCCGATCAACTACAGTCTCATGTCCGAATCCTAGAAGAATAGTTAAAAAAATGGAGAATAATGGTGAATGCCTCAAAATGTACTCATGTTGCTTTTACCCTACGAAGAGATACAAGTCCTCCAATTTCTATTTTCAGTTCACAGATTCACCAAAAGGATCATGTAAAATATCTTGGAATCCATTTAGATCGGCGTTTGACGTGGTCGCGCCACATAGACTCTAAAGTAACTCAAATAAAACTCAAAACTAATCAACTTCAGTGGCTTATCAGCCAAAGATCTGCCCTAGATCAAGAGTATAAAGTTATTTTATACAAAACGGTATTGAAGCCCATTTGGACATATGGCATCCAGCTCTGGGGTACAGCGTGCGCTTCAAATGTATGCAAATTACAAAGAAGACAATCGAATATTCTTCGTTTAATTACAGGTGCATCCTGGCTCGAGAACTACTAAATTTTGAATGTCATAACCGCCTTAGAAGGAGAGATACGCTGGACTTGATTTAAATTAAAACTAATCAAAAACAAAAAATTAAATTATGGATTCTTCAATTTGAAATGTTATCTTTTTGTTAAAGTAAAAAATCGTGTAAAGTCTCAATGGTTTATCGCAATGGCAATAACCGAGAGAATAGTATTTTAGGTTAAGATTTGTCCACTTATTGTTTTTTGCATTGTATAATAATGAAATTCAATAATAAATGTAATGAATTGGAAAAAAAATTCTACATGAACGATGGTAAAATGGACTACTGGTATTTTTTCCGGATTTTCTGGCAAAAACACAATTTTTCAAGTTAGTCAATTTATTAATTTGTTTAATATTTGGAAAAAATATACGTACACCTATTTAATACGAAATTATATTGAATATTAGAGCTATTGACGATCCTTATAACGCATATTTAAAAAATGAGAAAACAGATTATAGTCTCTGGAAGGCCACAAAAAATATGCGAGGCCCTGTTGCGCATGAATCCCCAATTCGCATAGAAAATGGGAACTGGGCAAAAAGCACGTAAGAGAAAATAAATGCATTCGCAAACTACCTCGAGTCTGTTTTACACCCAACAGTGATACATCTGAAATCTATCCGCCCGTGATAGATATAATTCCTCGCCCATACTATCCGCCCGTGATAAACGACATAAGGCCGGGTTAGGCATTCGTAACCGTAATTTATCTTTACCGTTGCCGTAACGTTGCCCGTTTGAGCGATTAGCCAACGTTGAGAAAACGAGTCATATGTTCTGACAACAACAACACATAAGTAAACAAATCAGCCGCGATTTCTTTTTGTTTATGATTACTAAGAATGAAGTTAAAAATAATGTTTATAAATTTGTGTTTTTTAAATCTGTACAGAATTTACAATAAAACTAATCAAGAAAATATGGTCGGATAAGAAGATGGGAAGCCGGACACTAGAATGCCTGTGACAGTTTTTAATTTGTTATTAACATTAATAAAATATGAGTTAACTACGCCAAAGCAACGGATTAGACTGGCAGAGAGGCTAGCAATAACAGAGAGACTAGCAATAATGTCAAATATTGCTTTATCCTACGACTAGCTGGACCCGGCCCATTTCGTTGCCAAAGACTTCAGATTTCCGATATCGTTAATTTTTGGACTAATTACGTAGACTGACACCAAATATGTATGCACAAAATTACATTGATCTCTCTGCCACCAGATACATCGCAAAATTACAGCACTCTCATATAAGCCATTTTTGGACCAATAACGTAGACTGCCACCAGATACATATACGCAAAATTTCAGCACTCTCGCTAACAAATCGTGTAAGATTTCAAAATTTGGCTTATATGGGCTGGGCCACGCCCGTTGGTCTGATCCCGCCCATATGTGGACCAATAACGTAGACTGCCGCCGGATAAATACATATGCACTAAATTGCAGCACTCTCGCTAATAAATTGAACAAGATATATCAATTTCAAAATTTGGCTTATATGGGCGGGGCCACTCCCATATATCCGATCCCGCCCATTTTTGGACCAATAACGTAGACTGCCACCGGATACATATGCACTAAATTGCAGCACTCACGCTAACAAATTGTTGAAGATATCACAATTCTAAAATTTGGCATATATGGGCGGGGCCACGCCGATTGGCCCGATCCCCCAATTTGTTGACCAAACACGTAGACCGCTACCAGATACATGTACTCAAAATGACAGCACTCTCGCTAATAAATTGTGCAAGATATCTCAATTCCAAAATTTGGCTTATATGGGCGGGGCCAGCCCATATAAGCCATTTTTGGACCAATAACGTAGACTGCCACCGGATACATATCCACTACATTTCAGCACTTACGCTAACAAATTATTCAATATATCACAATTCTATTTAATTCCTCGCCCAATCTATCAGCCCGTGATAGATGATATAATTCCTGGCCCAATCAAGCTTAGAATAAAGGATGTTGAAAAATCTGTCAAAGATCTAAAATTAAAGAAATCGCCCGAAGGAGATGGTATAACAGCGAAAATGATTAATGAACTTCCCTTTTCAGCCATGAAAATGGTGTTATTTACTTCCCCCTATCTTGGAAGCGGTCAGAAACCGAGATGATACCGAAACCAGGCAAAGATCCAACTCAAGTCGAATCCTATCGCCCCATAAGCTTACTATCGATACTTTCAAAAATGTTTGAGTCCATTCTCATGACGAAAATCACACCTCATATAATTTCTCACAATATTATACCAGACCACCAATTTGGTTTTAGAAAAAGTCATAATACTGTAGAACAGGTACACCGTATCGTAACCTGCATCAAAAGAGCATTTGAGAATAAAGAATACTGTTCGGCGTTATTCATAGATATTTCCCAAGCATTTGACTAAGTCTGGCGCGAAGGACTTTTGTACAAAATATGCGACCTTCTGCCAATCAACACGCATAAACTGTTCAGGAGTTATTTGACTAACCGGACTATTCAATTTAAATCAAATGTCATTTTTTCTAGCCCTAGGAAAATAAATGCCGGTGTCCCACAAGGGAGCATTCTTGGCCCTGTTGTGTACGTTATTTTTACGGCAGATATGCCCATAACCAACTTTACGCACGCGTCTACTTTGCTTTCGTTAGTACTCACAAAAACCCTTCAGTTGCGTCCGATCAACTACAGTCTCATGTCCGAATCCTAGAAGAATGGTTAACAAAATGGAGAATAATGGTGAATGCCTCAAAATGTACTCATGTTGCTTTTACCCTACGAAGAGATACAAGTCCTCCAATTTCTATTTTCAGTTCACAGATTCACCAAAAGGATCATGTAAAATATCTTGGAATCCATTTAGATCGGCGTTTGACGTGGTCGCGCCACAACATAAAGTTACTCAAATAAAACTCAAAACTAATCAACGTCAGTGGCTTATCAGCCAAAGATCTGCCCTAGATCAATAATAAATGTAATGAATTGGAAAAAAATTCTACATGAACGATGGTAAAATGAACTACTGTGTCCTCTTACCTCATTCAATGCAATAAGAAGCGTTGTATCGAGAAACAATACACAACAGTTTTGCTTTACAACATGGTATTTTTTCCGGATTTTCTGGCAAAAACACAATTTTTCAAGTTAGTCAATTTTTTAATTTGTTTAATATTTGGAAAAAAATATACGTACACCTATTTAATACGAAATTATATTGAATATTAGAGCTATTGACGATCCTTATAACGCATATTTAAAAAATGAGAAAACAGATTATAGTCTCTGGAAGGCCACAAAAAATATGCGAGGCCCTGTTGCGCATGAATCCCCAATTCGCCTAGAAAATGGGAACTGGGCAAAAAGCACGTAAGAGAAAGTAAATGCATTCGCAAACTACCTCGAGTCTGTTTTACACCCAACAGTGATACATCTGAAATCTATCCGCCCGTGATAGATATTATTCCTCGCCCATACTATCCGCCCGTGATAAACGACATAAGGCCGGGTTAGGCATTCGTAACCGTAATTTATCTTTACCGTTACCGTAACGTTGCCCGTTTGAGCGATTAGCCAACGTTGAGAAAACGAGTCATATGTTCTGACAACAACAACACATAAGTAAACAAAACAGCCGCGATTTCTTTTTGTTTATGATTACTAAGAATGAAGTTAAAAATAATGTTTATAAATTTGTGTTTTTTAAATCTGTACAGAATTTACAATAAAAGTAATCAAGAAAATATCGTCGGATAAGAAGATGGGAAGCCGGACACTAGAATGCCTATGACAGTTTTTAATTTGTTATTAACATTAATAAAATATGAGTTAACTACGCCAAAGCAACGGATTAGACTGGCAGAGAGGCTAGCAATAACAGAGAGACTAGCAATAATGTCAAATATTGCTTTATCCTACGACTAGCTGGACCCGGCCCATTTCGTTGCCAAAGACTTCAGATTTCCGATATCGTTAATTTTTGGACTAATTACGTAGACTGACACCAAATATGTATGCACAAAATTACATTGATCTCTCTGCCACCAGATACATCGCAAAATTACAGCACTCTCATATAAGCCATTTTTGGACCAATAACGTAGACTGCCACCAGATACATATACGCAAAATTTCAGCACTCTCGCTAACAAATCTTGTAAGATTTCAAAATTTGGCTTATATGGGCTGGGCCACGCCCGTTGGTCTGATCCCGCCCATTTTTGGACCAATAACGTAGACTGCCGCCGGATAAAGACATATGCACTAAATTGCAGCACTCTCGCTAACAAATTGTTGAAGATATCACAATTCTAAAATATGGCATATATGGGCGGGGCCACGCCGATTGGCCCGATCCCCCAATTTGTTGACCAAACACTTAGACCGCTACCAGATACATGTACACAAAATGACAGCACTATCGCTAATAAATTGTGCAAGATATCTCAATTCCAAAATTTGGCTTATATGGGCGGGGCCACGACCATTGGTCCGATCACGCCCATTTTTGGACCAATAACGTAGACTGCCACCGGATACATATCCACTAAATTTCAGCACTTACGCTAACAAATTATTCAATATATCACAATTCTAAAATTTTGAATATATGGGCGGGGTCACGCCCATTGGTCCGATCTAACCATTTTTGGACAAAACACGTAGACTGCTACCAGATACATGTACACAAAATTACAGCACTCTCGCTAATAAATTGTGCAAGATATCTTAATTTCAAAATTTGGCTTATAAGGGCGGGGCCACGCCCATTGGTCCGATCACTTGATATATCGAAAATTCAAGTACCCTATTTTCACCACCCCCCACACATGTACATTCTGTGAAAATTTCAAGAAGATCAATCCAGCCGTTTAGATGCCTATACGGAACAAAAAAACAAACCCACAAACGGACACTCTCTTTTATATAAATAGATAGATACTAGCTGGTCCCGGTCCACTTCGTTGCCCCAGTCTTCAGATTTCCGATTCCGTCCATTTTTGGATCAATCACGAATACCGCCATCAAATGCATATACATAAAATAACAGCACTCTCTCTAACAAATTTTTCGAGATATATTCCAAAAAATGGCTCATATGGGCAGGGTCACGCCATTTGGTCCGATCCCGCCCATTTTTTAACCAGTTACGTAGACTGCCATCAAATGCATGCCACCAGATACATCGCAAAATTACAGCACTCTCGCTAATAAATTGTCAAAGATATCTCAATTTCAAAATTTGGCTTATATGGGCGGGGCCACGCCCATTTGTCCGATCCTGCTCTTTTTTGGACCAGTCACGTAGACTACCACCAGATACATATACGCAAAATTTCAGCACTCTCGCTAACAAATCGTGTAAGATTTCAAAATTTGGCTTATATGGTCTGGGCCACGCCCGTTGGTCTGATCCCGCCCATTTTTGGACCAATAACGTAGACTGCCGCCTGATAAATACATATGCACTAAATTGCAGCACTCTCGCTAATAAATTGAACAAGATATATCAATTTCAAAATTTGGCTTATACGCATATTTAAAAAATGAGAAAACAGATTATAGTCTCTGGAAGGCCACAAAAAATATGCGAGGCTCTGTTGCGCATGAATCCCCAATTCGCCTAGAAAATGGGAACTGGGCAAAAAGCACGTAAGAGAAAGTAAATGCATTCGCAAACTACATCGAGTCTGTTTTACACCCAACAGTGATACATCTGAAATCTATCCGCCCGTGATAGATATAATTCCTCGCCATTACTCTCCGCCCGTGATAAACGACATAAGGCCGGGTTAGGCATTCGTAACCGTAATTTATCTTTACCGTTGCCGTAACGTAGCCCGTTTGAGCGATTAGCCAACGTTGAGAAAACGAGTCATATGTTCTGACAACAACAACACATAAGTAAACAAAAAAGCCGCGATTTCTTTTTGTTTATGATTACTAAGAATGAAGTTAAAAATAATGTTTATAAATTTGTGTTTTTTAAATCTGTACAGAATTTACAATAAAAGTAATCAAGAAAATATCGTCGGATAAGAAGATGGGAAGCCGGACACTAGAATGCCTATGACAGTTTTTAATTTGTTATTAACATCAATAAAATATGAGTTAACTACGCCAAAGCAACGGATTAGACTGGCAGAGAGACTAGCAATAACAGAGAGACTAGCAATAATGTCAAATATTGCTTTATCCTATGACTAGCTGGACCCGGCCCACTTCGTTGCCCCAGACTTCAGATTTCCGATACCGTTAATTATTGGACTAATTACGTAGACTGACACCAAATGTGTATGCACCAAATTACATTGATCTCTCTGCCACCAGATACATCGCAAAATTACAGCACTCTCATATAAGCCATTTTTGGACTAATAACGTAGACTGCCACCAGATACATATACGCAAAATTTCAGCACTCTCGCTAACAAATCGTGTAAGATTTCAAAATTTGGCTTATATGGAGCAACTGCAAAGATACTGTGGGGTGACCCAAATTAGAAGAAAACCAGTAGTTTTCTGAAACTAAACAAGATCGAGATTAGTAAGATGATAAGTGTTCTAACGGGACACTCAAGCTTACAGGCACATCTTCATCGCATAGGACTAGCAGAAAACGACGAGTGCAGGGCATGCAGGGAAAACATCGAAACGATAGAACATTTTCTGTGTCACTGCCCAGCTTTCACACATGCAAGATCCCGATATTTCGGTTCCGACATATTGCCAGACTTGACTCATCACAGAGGATATGACTGGAAGATACTGAGAAAATACGTGTCTAGTACCGATTTTCTGTAATCCGTGGGGTATGAAAATCATAAATAAGGAGCGCACAACAGGCCGAACCACTGGCTTAAGTGTATGTCCATGGACAAGAGACGTTTTAAACGTCTCCTCTATTCAACCTAACCTAACCTATATGGGCTGGGCCACGCCCGTTGGTCTGATCCCGCCCATTTTTGGACCAATAACGTAGACTGCCGCCGGATAAATTCATATGCACTAAATTGCAGATCGCTAATAAATTGAACAAGATATATCAATTTCAAAATTTGGCTTATATGGGCGCGGACACTCCCATATATCCGATCCCGCCCATTTTTGGACCAATAACGTAGACTGCCACCGGGTACATATGCACACTCACGCTAACAAATTGTTGAAGATATCACAATTCTAAAATTTGGCATATATGGGCGGGACCACACCGATTGGCCCGATCCCCTAATTTGTTGACCAAACACGTAGACCGCTACCAGATACATGTACACAAAATGACAGCACTCTCGCTAATAAATTGTGCAAGATATCTCAATTCCATAATTTGGCTTATATGGGCGGGGCCAGCCCATATAAGCCATTTTTGGACCAATAACGTAGACTGCCACCGGATACATATCCACTAAATTTCAGCACTTACGCTAACAAATTATTCAATATATCACAATTCTAAAATTTTGAATATATGGGCGGTGGCACGCCCATTGGTCAGATCCCGCCAATTTTTGGACCAATCACGTGGACTGTCACCAGATACATATGTACAATCACGTGGACTGCCACCAGATACATATGTACAACATTACAGCACTCTAGCTAACAAATTATGCAAGATATATGAATTTCAAAATTTGGCTTATATGGGCGGGGCCACGCCCATTGGTCCGATCCCGCCCATTTTTTAACCAATTACGTAGACTGCCATCAAATGCATGCCACCAGATACATCGCAAAATTACAGCACTCTCGCTAATAAATTGTCAAAGATATCTCAATTTCAAAATTTGGCTTATATGGGCGGGGCCACGCCCATTTGTCCGATCCTGCTAATTTTTGGACCAGTCACGTAGACTACCACCATATACATATACGCAAAATTTCAGCACTCTCGCTAACAAATCGTGTAAGATTTCAAAATTTGGCTTATATGGGCTGGGCCACGCCAATTAGTCTGATCCGTCCCATTTCCTGACCAATCACGTAGACTGCCACCAGATACATATACACAATATACAGCGCTCATTTAAACAAATTTAAATAAATGGTGCAAGTTATCTCAATTTCAAAATTACGTTTATATGGGCGGGGCACGCCCTTTGGTTGAATCACACCCTTTTTTTGTTTAATCACGTAGACGGCATGAGATGCACAAAATTAACAAAAATTAACTAACAAAATGCGGTGCCACGCCCATTTTTGGAGCAATCACGTAGACTGTCATCAGATACATATAAACAAAACTGCAGAACTCTCGATAATAAATTGTGCAAGATATCTCAATTTCAAAATTTGGTTTATATGGGCGGGGCCACTCCCATTGATCCGATACCGCTCATTTTTGGACCAATCACGTAGACTCCCACCAGATATATATGCACACAATTACAGCACTCTCGGTAAAAAATTGTGGAAGATATATCAATTTCAAAATTTGGCTTATATGGGCGGGCCACGACCATTAGTGTGACCCCGCCCATTTTGGCCAATCACGTAGACTGCCATCAGATATATATACACATAATTCCAGCACTCTCGCTAACAAATTGTGCAAAATATCTCAATTTAACAATTTGGCTTATATGGGCGGGGCCACTCCTATTGGTACGAACCCGCCCATTTTTGGACCAATCACGTAGATCGCCAACGGATATATATACACAAAATTCCAGGTATCTCGCTAAAAAATTGTGCAAGATATGGCATTTTTAAAATTTAGCTGATATGGGCGGTGCCACTCCCATTGGTCCTATCCCGCCCATTTTTGGACCAATCACGTAGAATGCCACCAGATACATATACACAACATTGCAGCACTCTCGCTAGCAAATTGTGCAAGATATCTCAATTCAAAAATTTGACTTATATGGGCGGGGCCACGCCCAATGGTCCGATCCCGCCCATTTTTGAACCAATCACGTATACTACCAATAGATACATATACACAGAATTACAACACTCTCTTATGAATTGTGAAAAGTATCTAAATTTCAAAATTTGGCTTATATGGGCGGGGCCACGCCCTTTGGTCAGATCCTGCTCATTTTTAGACCAATCACGTAGGCTTCCACCAGACACATATATACAAAATTACAGCACTCTCGCTAACAAATTGTGCAAGATACATATGTACAATATGTACAATATTACAGCACTCTAGCTAACAAATTGTGCAAGATATATCAATTTCAAAATTTGGCTTACATGGGCGGGGCCACGCCCATTGGTCCGATCCCGCCCATTTGTTGACCAATTACGTAGAATGCCACCAGATACATATTCGCAACATTGCAGCACTCCCGCTGGCAAATTGTGCAAGATATCAAAATTTCAAAATTTAGTCTATGTGGGCGGGGCACGCCCATTGGGTCGATCCCGCCCATTTTTGGACCAATCACGTAGACTGCCACCATATACATATACACAAAATTCCAGCACTCTCGCTAACAAATTGTGCAAAATATCTCAATTTCAAAATTTGGCTTATATGGGCGGGCCCACGCCCATTGGTCCGATTCCGCCCATTTTTGGAAAATTCACATAATCTGCCACTAAATGCATAAACACAAAATTTCAGCACTCTAGCTAAAAATTTTTCTCAATATCAAAATTGGACCCATATGGGCGGGTCCACGCCCACTTGATATAACGAAAATTCAAGTACCCTATTTTCAGCACCCCCTACACATGTACATTCTGTGAAAATTTCAAGATGATCGGTCTAGCCGTTTAGACGTCTATACGGAACAAACAAACAAACCCACAAACAGACACTCTCTTTTATATATATAGAAGATAGACCAGCTGGACCCGATCCACTTCGTTGCCCCAGACTTCAGATATCCGATCCCGTTAATTTTTGGACTAATTACGTAGACTGACACCAAATATGTATGCACAAAATTACATTGATCTCTCTGCCACCAAATACATCGCAAAATTACTGCACTCTCGCTAACAAATAGTCAAAGATATCTCAATTTCAAAATTTGGCTTATATGGGCCGGTCCACGCCCATTTGCCCGATCCTGCTCATTTTTGGACCAGTCACGTAGACTACCACCAGATACATATACGCAAAATTTCAGCACTCTCGCTAACAAATCGTGTATGATATCTCAATTTCAAAATTTGGCATATATGGGCTGGGCCACGCCAGTTGGTCTGATCCCGCCCAATTTTGGAACAATCACGTAGGCTGCCACCAGAGAATTATGCACATAATTAGTGAACGCGCGCTAACAAATTGTGCATAATATCTCAATTTAAAAATTTGGCTTATATATTTTTGGAACAATCTCGTGGACCACTACCAGATACATATTTACAAAATTTCATCACTCTCGCTAGTAATTTGTGCAAGATATCTCAATTTCAAAATTTGGCTTATATGGGCGGGTTACAATCTCGCCCATTTTTGGACCAATTACATAGAATGCCACCAGATATATATACACAACATTGCAGCACTCTCGCTAGCAAACTGTGCAACATAACTAAATTTAAAAATTTGGTCTATGTGGGCTGGGCCACGCCCATTGGCCCGATCCCGCCCATTTTTGGACCAATCACGTGGACTGTCACCAGATACATAGACACTAAACTACAGAACTCTCGCTAATAAATTGTGGAAAATATTTCAATTTCAAAATTTGGCTTATATGGGCGGGGCCACGCCCATTGGTCCGATTCCGCCAATTTTTGGAAAATTCACATGATCTGCCACTAAATGCATACACACAAAATTTCAGCACTCTAACTAAAATGTTTTCTCAATATCAAAGTTTGACCCATGTGGGCGGGTCCACGCCCACTTGATATATCGAAAATTCAAGTACATGTACATTCTGTGAAAATTTCAAAAAGATCAATCCAGCCGTTTAGATGCCTATACGGAACAAACAAACCCACAAAAAGACACTCTCTTTTATACACGCTAAAAAAAATCGCTTCTGTAGTATATTGTCCCAAACATATTCGGCTTGAAACATATATATATTTAGGGTACACTCTAAACATATAGTATTTGGTATATACAAAAATTATATATTTGGGAAGATGTCGTTCTAAGCAAATCTTTGTTTGCAACCCAATATGTTATTATTTGGGACTATTATTTCCGAAACAAATATTTATTTGCATTTAAGTATTCGGAAAATACATAAATTGTGTTAAATTTTTCAGTAATTCAAAGTTAATTTTTTAGAAATGTTAAATGTTCGTAAAATAATAATAATTGAAATCGTATAATCTTGGATTAAAATAAATTACTTAGAGGATTGACAACTAATGATGGCTTGGAATACTCAGAAAATTTAAATGATTGATTTAAAACGGAAGTTAATATGGTATCATGACTGGGAGGTCTAATTCGAAAACAAGGAAAAATTAAAACTGAATTTCGAAAAAGTCAGTAAATGTTTTGAAAATTTTTTTAAATAAAATATATTTGGAAAAATTTCTAAACAATAATTTTATTTGTATTTAAACACATATTTTATTTGAGAAATTTAGTTTGCAAATAAATTTTGTTGTAATATATTAATATATGCGTTCCAAATGCATTTTATTGATTTTCAAATAGAATTTATTTGCGCAGAAATATATAATATTTAAAAATTTGTGTTCCAAATATATTTTCTTTCGATTCAAACATATCAAAAAAGGTGATTTTGCCCCGTGTATATATAGATAGATTCAAAGTTGGGAAATATTAACATTCTATTCTTTAAAATTGTAGATATTTGGGTCACGGTTGTTCCATGCAATCGATTGCATGGTGTCACAAGCTGGGGAAAAAAACAATTCGAAATATTATTTTAGAATGCAGTGAAGTTTTGTGGCGCTTGCTTTCGCCATTAATTTAAGTGAACAAACTACACAGCAGTACAAACACATTTCCTTAAAATGTAACATTTGCACTACACCTGGAATTTGAACTCTATATCTTAAATACATATTGTGTGTTTTATTAATATATAAAACTCTTATGTCCTTAATGGAAAACCCTTTACTTATACAGGGTTGCCCATATTCGACGGACCCACGGACTCGTTGGGCCCATTCCAATCGACGAGGCTTGTCCGCAGGCAACAATCTTTGCGTCAATTGAATTTTGTACGGGAACAAATGCAAATCAACGCGAATAATCCGTTGTAAAGTGGACCGAGCCATGCCCAACTGCTGAGAACGGCGTTTTTGGGATGTTCTTGGGGACCTCTCAACACTGGCTCGTACGGCAGCGATATTCTCGGCCGATCGCCTTGGTCGACTTTTATTTGGCCTCTTCGGATTAGAAAGAGCCTCACCAGTCGAAAATTTTTCGTATAAACGCTTAATGGTGTTCTTAGAAGGCGCACTTCTCACATTTTTTAATATTTTAAAAGCACGTTGACTTGACTTCTTCTGTTGAATGTAAATTTCAACTATTTCAGAGCGCTCGCGTGGCGTGTATTGTTCCATGGTAAAAATCTGCTTGGACTGACGCTTCAAACGCGGTATGTCATTAAGCGATCTGACATCTCTGTCAAAAGTTATGGCGTTGCCAGATGGGTCCGTCGAATATGGGAGACCCTGTATATATTTCCACTGAAGAGGGACTCGGCCAAATCCAATGCAATCTCTATCTATAAATAAGTCCACGTTTGTAGAGACGCTTATATTGCTGTCAAACTAACCCACAATGAAGAAGATTGGCGCAATGATTGTCTCGTACTGTCGTCAAAAGAATCCTGAAGCAGATTATAAATTTAACTTTTAATGGAGTCAGCCGCGATCTTCAATGATTGTCTCGTACTGTCGTCAAAAGAATACTGAAGCAGATTATAAATTTAATTTTTAATGGAGTCAGCCGCGATCTTCAATAATTGTCTCGTACTGTCGTCAAAAGAATCCCGAAGCAGATTATAAATTTATTTTTTAATGGAGTCAGTAGAATAAAGGATGTTGAAAAATCTGTCAAAGATCTAAAATTAAAGAAATCGCCCGAAGGAGATGGTATAACTGCGAAAATGATTAATGAACTTCCCTTTTCAGCCATGAAAATTGTGTTATTTTTATTCAATACAATTCTCCGTGTAGGTTACTTCCCCCTATCTTGGAAGCGGTCAGAAACCGAGATGATACCGAAACCAGGCAAAGATCCAACTCAAGTCGAATCTTATCGCCCCATAAGCTTACTATCGATACTTTCAAAAATGTTTGAGTCCATTCTCATGACGGAAATCACACCTCATATAATTTCTCACAATATTACACCAGACCACCAATTCGGTTTTAGAAAAAGTCATAATACTGTAGAACAGGTACACCGTATCGTAACCTGCATCAAAAGAGCATTTGAGAATAAAGAATACTGTTCGACGTTATTCATAGATATTTGCCAAGCATTTGACTAAGTCTGGCGCGAAGGACTTTTGTACAAAATATGCGACCTTCTGCCAATCAACACGCATAAACTGTTCAGGAGTTATTTGGCTAACCGGACTATTCAAGTTAAATCAAATGACATTTTTTCTAGCCCTAAGAAAATAAATGCCGGTGTCCCACAAGGGAGCATTCTTGGCCCTGTAATGTACGTTATTTTTACGGCAGATATGCCCATAACCAACTTTACGCACGCGTCTACTTTTGCGGACGATACTGCTTTCGTTAGTACTCACAAAAACCCTTCAGTTGCGTCCGATCAACTACAGTCTCATGTCCGATCCCTAGAAGAGTGGTTAAAAAAATGGAGAATAATGGTGAATGCCTCAAAATTTACTCATGTTACTACCTTACGAAGGGATACAAGTCCTCCAATTTCTATTTTCAATTCACAGATTCCCCAAAAGCATCATGTAAAATATCTTGAAATCCATTTAAATCGGCGTTTGACGTGGTCGCGCCACATAGACTCTAAAGTAACTCAAAACTAATCAACTTCAGTGGCTTATCAGCAAAGATCTGCCCTAGATCAAGAGTATAAAGTTCTTTTATACAAAACGGTATTGAAGCCCATTTGGACATATGGTATCCAGCTCTGGGGTACAGCGTGCGCTTCAAATGTATGCAAATTACAAAGAAGACAGTCGAATATTCTTCGTTTAATTACAGGTGCACCATGGTATATAAGAAACGCTAACATCCATAAGGATCTCAACATGCCAACAGTAAAAGAGGAAATTGAAAAATATTGCCGGTGTTACGTAGGCAATCTATTGAATCATCCAAACATCCTGGCTCGAGAACTACTAAATTTTGAATGTCATAACCGCCGTAGTAGGAGAGATACGCTGGACTTGATTTAAATTAAAACTAATCAAAAACAAAAAATGACATTATGGATTCCTAAATTTGAAATGTTATCTTTTTGTTAAAGTAAAAAATCGTGTAAAGTCTCAATGGTTTAGGTTAAGATTTGTCCACTTATTGTTTTTTGCATTGTATAATAATTAAATTCAGTAATAAATGTTATGAATTGGAAAAAAAATCTACATGAACGATGGTAAAATGGACTGCTGCGTCCTCTTACCTCATTCAATGCAATAAAAAGGGTTGTATCGAGAAACAATACACAACAGTTTTGCTTTACAACATGGTAATTTCCGGATTTTCTGGCAAAAACACAATTTTTCAAGTTAGCCAATTTATTAATTTGTTTAATATTTGGAAAAAATATATGTACACCTATTTAATGCGAAATTATATTGAATATTAGAGCTATTGACGATCCTTATAACGCATATTTAAAAATGGGTATCCTAAAAGTGTATTAAAATTGAGTATTTTATTTTCTGTCTGTCCGAATACAAATTTTATTTCTATCTGAATGTAACATAAAATTATTGACATACTTAACCCTCTACCGCATACAACGCCTAATATGGTTTTTCAGTTTTATGTTACTTGTTTTCTATCTTAACGATACATAATCGAAGTTAAATAATATTTGTCATCTACTTTATTCTCTTCTCTACTGGAATTCCAAGCGCAATTGTTTCAAAGTTTGTTTTTATAATTGTTTCCGTTAGTTTTGGGCAAGCGTCTCAGTTGTGCTAACCATTTTTTTGCAGTAATTAGAGTTAAATTTACTTTAAAAAAAATAAAGCTTTTGTTGCAAAAAAAATTTTTCGCTATCGAATGTAAAACCCTTTGCATAAAAAAATAATTTAGCTGAAAGGTAAATAATACTCGTAAATATATTTTTGTTTACAAAAATATTTACGAAGTCGTATATGGTCGTACATGCAATACATGCAAATTTCTAGAAATGGATGTACAATCATTTTATGGTAATTTGAATTTCGTCGATGAAATTAGTAATGGACATCAAAGTGAAATCCGAAGAAGAAGGGTTTGTAAGTCAACTAACTGGCCCGATCTCGCTACTATAGCAGAGACTTGCGAAAGCGGTTCCGATGACAACTGTGAGAGGCCTACTACGAAGAAGGCCTATTGAAATCATGTCGCCGAAGGCCTTTGATGTTTATAATTATAATATGTATGGGTGGCGTCGATTTACTCGATTCATTACTCGGCCTCTATAGAATACCATTACGTATTAAGAAATATTATACAAATATTTTGTTTCATATGATTGATATGTGCGTTGTTAATTGCTGGATTCTATGGCGTCGGAAGTCAGGGGAACACATTCCACTTTTTGACTTCAAACTTTCAATAGCTGAGCACCTTTGCAAGGCTGGGAAATTAAAAAAGCGAGGGCGACTAATGGCCTTAACACCAAACTCTCTTACTCTTACAACAGGCAGATACCAACAGCGAAAAAAGAAAACGACACGATTTTCCTTTGAATTCTGTTCGATTTGATGGTATTGGACATTTTCCCAAGTGGATGGAAAATTTACAGCTCTGACAAAATAATTGGTTTTTCCGTTCATAAAAAAATTTAATGTATTTTTCTGTTATAATGACAAAAGACTCTGTTTTAGAAGTTTCCTACTGAATAAAGTTTTGCTTCAGAAAAGATGATTGTTTCCATACAATCGACTTTTTGATATGTTTGAATAGAACAAATTATATTTGAAACACAAATTTTTAAATATTATATATTTTTAAGCAAACAAATATTAATTTATTTTGATGCAAGATTATAAGATTTCAATTATTATTATTTATTTTTTTACAAACATTAACAATTTTTAAAAAATTAATTTTGAATTACTGAAAAATTTAACACAATTTAGGTATTTTCTGAATACTTAAATGCAAATAACTATTTGTTTCGGAAATAATGGTACCAAATAAAAATATATTGGGATGTAAACAAAGATTTGTTTAGAACGATATCTTCCCAAATATATAATTTAAGTGTGTACCAAATATTATATGTTTAGAGTGTACCCTAAACATATATATGTTTCAAGCCGAATATGTTTAGGACAATATACTACAGAAGCGATTTTTTTTCAGCATGTGGCAACACATAAAATAACACATGCTTACATAGAGGCTGCCTTAAAAACTACTTCCATAAATAAAACAGACTATTAAAAATAAGAAACGTTGTAAAATACACTCTGAAAAAAACATCGCTTCTGTAAATGTTTAGGGAACTCTCTAAATATATAATGTTTGGTAAACACAAAAATTATATATTTAGGAAGATGTTGTTCTAACCAAATCTTTGTTTCCATCCTAAAATTTTTTTATTTAGGACAATTATTTCCGAAACAAAGTTATATTTGCATTTAAGAATTCAGAATAAAATGAGTCTCCAAGACTGAATTTAATGCCGCATATGGTATTTTTAACTGGAAGGAATAATTCGAAATCAAGAAAAAATTAAAACTTAAGTTCGAAAATGTCAGCAAAGTTTTGAAAATATTTTTAAATAAAATATATATGGAGAATTCAATTTATTAAGTATAATATTACAGATAATTTATTATGATTTAAACTGAGATACTCTCTCGGCTAAAGACCAACCTGCTTCTATAAAGTAATAGAGAGCAAGTATTTTACATGGCAAAATTTATTGCAAGTATTTCATTGCGTGCCCACAGACTATATCATGATTTCTGGGGCGTGACCCCTGTCATCAGTAGTCTACATGGCCGGCTTTTCAAAAAAGCCTTTGATTGATGATTCGATAACCAAACTCTCAAAGCCTATCACGGGGCGACTCATACGAGCAAATGAGAATTGCACCCAAAGACTCACTTTTCGGCTATCGATCAAACAATCAAACACAATGAAATACTAGCACTTTGCCATGTCCACAAGAAATTCAATTAGAATTTACTTGTAGAAATCACTCACACATTAAGAGTAAAGCTTTATAGTAAAAAGCTTTTTTCTTATTGCTTTAAGTGTTTTGTTGCAATGTTTATTTTACAACAAGTCAGCTGTACCGTGCTTTTGTCCATGTCGGTTGCCCGTTATTATTTCGGTCTGTAATCGTTATGATTTAAACTGAGATACTCTCTCGGCTAAAGACCAACTCTATACAGTGATAGAAAGCAAGTATTTTACATGGCAAAATATATTGCAAGTATTTCATTGCGTGCCCACAGACTATATCATGATTTCTGGGGCGTGACCCCCGTCATCAGTAGTCTACATGGCCGGCTTTTCAAAAAAGCCTTTGATTGATGATTCGATAACCAAACTCTCAAAGCCTATCACGGGGCGACTCATACGAGCAAATGAGAATTGCACCCAAAGACTCACTTTTCGGCTATCGATCAAACAATCAAACACAATGAAATACTAGCACTTTGCCATGTCCACAAGAAATTCAATTAGAATTTACTTGTAGAAATCACTCACACATTAAGAGTAAAGCTTTATAGTAAAAAGCTTTTTTCTTATTGCTTTAAGTGTTTTGTTGTAATATTTATTTTACAACAAGTCAGCTGTGCCGTGCTTCTGTTATCATATAACTCTTTGTATTTTATTATTATATCAAATACAAAGAGTTCAAGATTAAATCTTTTTCTTCTTAAATATTAATATAGTGTTGTGAATTTAATAATTTACCATATTGATAAAATTATACAGAAAGAAAAAAATTTCAAAAACCTATGTGAACTTACATTTATGTATGTATACTTATAACTAACCTAATCTAGCAATGACTGTAGTAGTCATTTTAGGATGAGACCAGCTCATTAATATGTATATACTCAGAATCTGCACATCTTTTGTTGAAATTATAAGTTAGCCTATTCGGAAACTAGCTCTATATTTGCTAGAGAATGAAGCCCTTGTGTAGAGTAACACCATGGTAAATTATAAATAAGTTTTAATAACTTGTTTTGGGTTACCTGCAGTTTTTTAATGTGACAGTTAGCACTCGTGGTCCAAACTGGAGATGCGTAAAATATGACTGACTGGAATATTGATTTAAATATTATTTTTTTTGCAATACTCAATAACGATTTTCTATTAATAAGTGGATACAATAGCCTTATTATGACATTGACCTTGTCTATGATGTATGGAATATGGTCCTTGAAATTTAATTTAGGATCAAGTATAACTCCTAAGTATTTAACTTTTCGTTCCCATCGAATTTGATTATTAGCAATATTTAAACAAGTTTGTGGGAGATAACAGTCTTTACGTTTGCGTGAAAAATAAATGGCCTGGATTTTTTCGCAGTTAATCATTATTTTCCATTTCTTAAAATAATTTAGCAAATCATGTATAGCAAATTGAAGATTTGGCATAATCTCGGCTGCTAATATATCCGAACATAAGATGGCTGTGTCGTCAGCAAATATAGACATTTTACAGTTGCTAAATTGAGGAACATAGGCGGTATACAAATTATATAAAACAGGGGGCAGACAGGAGCCTTGGGGACAACCAGCAAGAATGGGTACAGATTCAGAAAAATGTGAGCCAATATAAACATTCATTGTTCTATTAGACAGGAAGCTTTGAATTATTTTCGTTAGTTCCGGCGGAAAGTTAAATTTCATCATTTTGAAAACTAGTTCATCATGCCACACAGTATCAAATGCGGCTTTAATATCTAATAGAACCATCCCTGTTGACTTTTGTTGTTGGAAGTTTGAATGCACTATATTCCCAATTCTAACAAGCGGATGGATAGTGTTGTGCTCGCGTCTAAATCCAAATTGTTGTGTAGGTAAAACGTTGCGATTTTCAATAAAATTCAATTGGGATGACTTTGGCCTTTTTAAATGCTTGCGGAAAGTAACAGAGTTTAAGACAGGCATTGAAAATTATGGTTAAATATTGTATTGCTCTTTTCGCCAGTGCCTTTAAACACCTATTATAAATGCCATCATATCCAGGAGATTTTCTACTTTTTAAGTTCCGTATTATTAGTGCGATTTGCGATGTGCTAATTGTAAACTGTTCGGTTGGAATTGAGTTGGAAAGGTGTAACATTTCAAGATTTTCATTAACCTCTCTAATTGTTTCGGAATCACTACTATTAGCTGATATGGAGTAGTTATTGGCAAAGGTTTTAGCAAATATATCACACTTTTCTGCATTAGTAGCAAACCGAGAGTCATTGAGTTTTAATATGGGAATGTTACTTGGCTTCTTCCTTAAAATTTTTGATAAGTTCCAAAAAGGAGAAGAGCCTTTTTCCAACGTAGAAAGCAAGTAATTCCACGACTTATTTCTAAAGTTTTGAGTTTCCTCCTGTATTTTGACATTTAAATACTTCATCTCATAAAAGTCGCAAATAAGCCTGTACCGCTGCCAGTTCCGGCGTATTCTGTTTCGCAACCGAATCAAATCCGTTATGTGTTTGGGGAACTGTTTTTTACGGAGGATGGACACTTTTTTGGAACACAATGAGCAATGGCCTCTTGTATAGAGTTATTAGATATTTCTAACGAGGAGTCAATGTTTTCTGAATGCGTCATATTGTTAATATCCGGCAAGGTTAATCGCATAATAATATGCCTTGAGAATGAATTCCAGTTTGCATTGTTGAAATCGTATTTCGGAAAGTTTGTTACTGTGCAGCTGTGTTTAATGGTGATTTTAACTGGTAAATGGTCGGAGCTCAAGTCATTGATGGCAAAAGCAGGTGAAATGTATTCGGGGATATTTGTTAGGTAGAAATCTAGTGTAGATCCCTGCCTATTCCTATCCGATGGTATGTAAGTGTGCTCGCTGGGATACAAAATGTCTATATTGTATTTTTCGTGGAGAATATTCCCCTAAGTGTTTGCTCTGATACAACCCCATTCTCGATGTCTACAATTAAAATCGCCACCAATAATATATCTATCATATCGTGTTAGTCTATGAATATCTGCTGAAAAGTGCAATTTTCTGTTTTCATCGGCTCTCACTAAGCCACCGGGAAAATAGCATGAATAGATATTAATGGAATGCAAGTTAGTAAAAACTTTAATTCCAATATTTTCAATAACTTTAGTATTAACGATTGGAAGTAGATTGTGAGGTAAGTTCTTTTTAACAATTATTGCTACGCCGCCTCCTCTAGTATTTTCCCTGACATTTCTGTAAACGCGAAATTCTTTGTTTCTTATAGATATATCTGGCTTTAACCATGTTTCCGACAATAAGCATATATGAACATCATTACAAATTAAAAATTGAAATAATTCCTGGCATTTTTTACGGATGCCTCTGGCATTCCATGAAACAATATTAATATGGTTACACATTACGATAAAAATTTACAGACTAGGTTTGTGATAACCGCAAATTGATCAGCTTTATTTCGACAGCTTCGTAGGTTGTTGATAAGCTCGAAAGTTAAAACTTTAATTTCTTCCATAGAAAAAATGTCGTTGGGACAATTATTATTGCTGACACCACTGGGATTTCCTAGTCTTGGGATATTCCAATTGTTCGCAGGAGCATTGGGTTGGCGAAGAGTGTTTGGAAAACTGGTGTTCCAGTTTATATTGATGCTGTTGTTGAAGTTAGACTGGCGCCTTGGCAATTGCTGAGTGCGTTGCTTTATATCCATGTATGTCTGTTTGCTTGGACACTGATCGGAATACGACGGATGTGGACCGCTACAGTTTGCACATTTGACATTCATCTCCTTACAGTCTGCAGTTTTATGGGGGCCAGCACAGTTGGCGCAGAAAGTTTTGACACATCAACGACTAGAACCATGGCCGAAGAGTTGACAATTGTAGCATTGAGAAATTTGGGACTTATTGGTTTTTTGGAATTCCCACTTCACTTTAACATACTCAATGATGGAAATATACGACGAAAATCACGTATTCAATGTTTCGAACGCCTTTCTTCAGAACAAGCTTCACGTCCAAGTACTTAAGTCCCATATTGTTAAGTTGGTTTTTAACGATCTGTGGGTCTTGTTTGTCCAATCCAAAAAGGAGAGCTTTATAGGGGTTTTCACTCTTGGTAGCGTTAGTAAAAAATTCGTATTTATCTGTGAGCCGATTGCACATTTTGTCGAAGTCTGGTTTGGACTGGCAAAACAATTTAATTCCAATTGAAATTTTCCGAATGGAGTAGTTGTCGATTTTGACGGATTTGCACAATGCGTGTACCTCTTCCATTTTTACCTTTAAAATAGTAATAGGCGCTGTTTAGAGATTGCCTCATCGTTTAACAAAACGCTGCTATTTTTATGAGCAACGATGTGCGTGCGTTTGTGTGAGTGTAAATGAGTGTATTTCATTCCACTAATGTACGCACATTCCAATGACGCCTACATAAGGTATTATCCTTTCCTTCTTGTGTCGTCGTTTGTTTGTTCGCTGCTTGCGGTCGATGTGTTTTAAGCTAAGCTTACATCTAATGAACTGCAAGCAGCTGAAGTTAGTTCTTTCGCAACATGCAAACTGAAAACCGTGACCATTCTCCCCCGTGATTGACTGATTAAGTAATAAAGTGTATTTAGAATAAAATCTGTGTAATTTTAAAGTGTTTTTATAGATAACAAAGTGACCCTTGTAAAGAAGACACTCTTAAAGAGAACCGACACCGACATTGAACAAATAATAAAAGTGGAAACTTAAATACACTAATTCACATTAATCTTAAGCTGAGTATAGACGATTGCCAGATCGGCAAACGTTATCAACCCTGTTAAAGTTCTGCAAATATACGGACAATGTCAGATTGTTAGGCAAAGGTGAATTGACAGTTCAGACGATTGCAAGAAAACATTACAATTACATATATTTACAATATATTTTGTAAATATTTATATGCAGGATTGCCAATAAAAATACATTATATACAGTGTTGCAAGTAAAATGTTTTTCTGGCAATGGCGCCGTTGTCACATGCATAAACTTCGCACATATAACAATCAGCAAATTATCTGGCAATGACTTTTCTGCTAACGTTGCAAAAGAAAAATTGTATGTTCACACGGTTGTAAATTCACAGGGTTGCATTTTTCCGCCATTTTGCTGGCAATGTTGTCCGATCAGCAAATCGTCTGTACTTACCTTTACATTAAACTCAACAAAAGAACTAATTACATTGTTAACTTTTAAAACTACACTTTTTTCACACTCTCACACCTGTACATATCATTTGCCAATTAATTTATGAATTAATTTGAATTGAATTGCTCTAAATTTAATATTTAATATTTAGCTATAAGTTATCATAATTACAGTGAATAAAGATACAAAAATTTAAAATTTGAAATTTAATTATCAAGAATTCTAATTTCGAAAGGCACAAAAGAGAAAACCTAAGTTTACAGCCCTAAACATTTTGGTCCTTCGAACCGGATTTAAAAGTGTTTTTTTAAATAATAAAAAAATATCGTAGAAGTGTGAAAAGTGTGAATAGTGTAACAAGTAGTTGAAGTGAAAAGTGAAAAAGACAAAGTGCGAAGATTTTAATTTAAATATTTCTAGTAAATTACAAAAATTAAATAACATATCGGCGCGCCGTGAAATAAAAACTCAAAACACATTTAAAACAAAAAAAAACAACCAAAAGACCCAGACACGAGGACACTACAACAAATAACCCTAGAAGGAAGAAGGAGCCAGCGACCCACGCCATCAACAACAACAAAAAACGGTAACACAAAACCCCGAACCAGGATCAAAGTGAGTACCCAAAATTTGTGCGAGTAGCGTTGTTACATAGGGTGTAACACCATAACGCCATATTGATATATGAAGGAGATTTTGGCGGGTCTGGCCCTATGTACGACGCTGGCTTGGTTTTTTGCCTTTTACATATATACAAAAATAACTGAATATTTAACTGCAGTTAGTTTGCACTTACATACATAGCACTTTGATATACATACATACATAAGTGCAGTTAGCTTGCAGTTACATACCTACACATTGCTACACATACATACCCTTCTACATATATACTAACCTCTTGCATAACCTACATGCATTCTAGTTTTTTGACGATTGTTTCGGTAACAACTTTTAACGACTTTTTACTGTTTTCTAGTTTTCGAAACTTTAGGAAAATAATAACTCAACCTTTTTGAAAACCCTTCGATAATTTGCTCAAATAATTTATTACGCATTCCGATGAATTTTTCTGAAAGCCAGCGGCTAGTCGAGCCGATTTATTCGGTCAAGTTATTTTTAAGATAAGATTATTAAGATAAGATTATTAAGATTTGTTTCGGACGCGCGGACGGACACCCATTGACTTATTCCGAAAACCTCAGCAAGAATTCCAGATAATTTTGTGCTGAATAACGCGTGGACGGACAACTTTCTTGCGAAACAAAAGAGCGAAAATTTCTTGAATTTTTTCGGCTGCTTAAATCGCGGTTATATTTATTAAGCTTACTTTTATTGGCTCGACTCATCCGCTGACTGGCTTGAGAACCCTACAAATTACTTCGTGATTTTTGGGTACCTTAAACATCGAGTTTGCAACTTAGAGAAACAATATTTTTTTGCCTTTATATGCGATTTTCTGAGGGAGAAATCGACCGTATGATATTAGCTGATGCTTTGGAGACGCTAAAATCAATCCCAATCAATAAATTAAAAAGAAAAAATAAATTTATTTTTTTGCTTTAGAAAATACGTGTTCCAACTTTTTGAACGACCTCGTATTGCCTTAGATTCAATAGAAAAACCCTTTTGAAGAATGTCAAAAAATTTACGATTTTTTAATCTCTTTTGCCATTAATATGTGTGGTTTGTGCTATAAATCAGCATTACTGTAGTTTCCAACCGATTTGAAGCGAAAATCTTGATATATTTGATAAAAAAGTTCCTGTGCCGACACTTTCAACTCGACCCCTCGTACCCATTAAAACAACAACAACAGCAGTCTATGTACACCGATGCATACGAGACAATAGGTAGCGGATTTTTTTTCGTTGGTTTCTCGTTGTCTTTTCATTCGTTTTCACTTCTTGCCTTGATTAGGGAACCCAAAGGTTAATGTACCACTGGAGTTTTTTTGTGAAGTAGAAAAAAAGGGAGAAGTAGGAAAACATAATTTCAGCCGTAAAGAAAGGAATGAAAGAACATATGGTTTGATGGTTGATGGGTTCGGACGGACATTTCGGCAAAAGCTAAACAGAACTAACACAATAATTTGCATTTACTGAAATTTATTTTTATTATTGGAAATTACACATTAATAGCAAAATAAATTTGCACAAAAATTTATTAAGTGGTAATTTTTTGGAAATTGCACTTTACTACGAAAAATAAATTGACTCAAAAATTTATTAAGTGCTAATTTTTGGAAATTACACTTTGCTACGAAAAATAAATTTGCTCGAAAAATTTATTAAGTGCTAACTTTGGAGATTACACTTTACTACGAAAAATAAATTTGCACAAAAATTTATTAAGTGTTAATTTTTGGAAATTACACTTTACCACGAAAAATAAATTTGCTCAGAAATTTATTAAGTGTTAATTTTTGGAAATTACACTTTACTACGAAACACAAATTTGCTCGAAAAATTTATTAAGTGCTAATTTCTGAAAATTACACTTTACTACGAAAAATAAATTTGCTCGAAAAATTTATTAAGTGCTAATTTTTGGAAATTACACTTTACTACGAAAAATAAATTTGCACAAAAATTTATTAAGTGCTAATTTTTGGAAATTACACTTTACTACGAAAAATAAATTTGCTCAGAAATTTATTAAGTGCTAATTTTTGGAAATTACACTTTACTACGAAAAATAAATTTGCTCAGAAATTTATTAAGTGCTAATTTTTGGAAATCACACGTTACTACGAAAAATAAATTTGCTCGAAAAATTTATTAAGTGCTAATTTTTGGAAATTACACTTTGCTACGAAAAATAAATTTGACTCGAAAATTTATTAAGTGCTAATTTTTGAAAATTACACTTACTACGAAAAATAAATTTGCTCAGAATTTGACAAAGAATTACTTTCGTCCAAATTTTTATTTATATAATTTTTTTTTTCATTGTTTTTTGTTTTTGTTATTCGATCTGTTGTGACTTTTCATAGTTTTGTTTTTGACTATTGAGTTCGAGATCGTTGTTAGTTCGAGATCGTTGTTGAGTTCGAGATCGTTGTTATTGTCGCTGTAAGAAGCGACAATAACAACAAATCGTGTGCCTTCCCCGCAAATTGCAGGGACACACAAAAAACCAAACAAGAAGTGTTGGGATGTATTAAGGTTGAGAAATACTGTCTGCAATGTTTTGGAGATATGGGACTTTGAAGTCAGTTCTCAATTATTTCATATTGAGCTGCTCTCATATTGTGCCAATTATTGACAGGGTATTTTGTCCAAGGTGCCGATGAGGTTGCTTGGTAGCTTCCGAAACGATATCGTCCACCAACCAGTGACCACCCTTAATACATTTCACACATTTCTTATTCTTCTTTTTTAAAGAAGGTTTGTTTTTCTGTTTAACAGAAAACAAAAACAACGATCTCGAACTCAATAGTCAAAAAACAAAACTATGAAAATTTTTTTTTTCTCCAAAAGACCCAAGTCTATAAGAATTATTATCGCTAAAATTTCTTACTTTTCGCACAAACGACACAAGTTCAAAATAAACTACCATTATTTATATCTATTCGTGAAAAAAAGGTCGGACTGTAAAAGATTGGCCCCATTCAACAAATATTTAGCGTTTTTCTGAAATTATTTTGCAAATATTGGCAAAGTAAATTTTTACAGAAATTGTTAAAAGAAAAGCTCAATTTTAAAAGTTTCTTGAAATTTTAGCCAGTTTAAAATTTGACAAAGAAAATATTTAAGAAGGAGGAAATATGGATAAAGTTTTACGTGATAAATTTGTAAATTGCGTAAATGACCTGATAGACTTTGAGAGTGGTTACTCTGCTACTAGCACCGATGATAATATTCACTCATTAGAAGTGACACGTGTAGAATTGAACTCTGTTTGGGATCAGGTGAAAGGGGCCTATGTAGATTGTAGAGACCGTGTTCCCGAAAAAGATGAGGCCCCAATCGATACATCAAAGTTGAGGACCCATTATAAAGAGGCATTAGAGACATACAAACGATGTTTAAGCGCAGTAAATGGAGAAATTTTAGCACTAACCGACGAAAGGCAGCAGGAAAAGTTCGAACGAGAATCGGAGACCCTAAAAAAGGAAACAGTTGAGCCAAACAACCATCTATCGTTACGTTTACCACCATGTGACACCGACACATTTCATGGAGGATACGGCGCTTGGCCTACTTTTCGGGATTTGTTTTCGGCCTTGTACAGAAACAATTCTAGACTTAGTAAAGTAGAAAAGCTTTTCCATTTCAAACAAAAAACTGCGGGGGAGGCACGGGAAATTATTAGTAACGTACCACTAACAAATGAAGGTTTTGATCTAGCATGGATGTTGAATTGAAAACAAAGTTTAACAGCTAACTTTATCGTCGCTTTAAAATTCTGAAAGCGAGTTCTTTATTAGTTCAATTAGTTATTTTTTATAATAAGTTTTACCTTAGTTTTCCTCTAATTCAGTTTATACAATATCTCTGTGTACAATCGAGCTAATAACGTTTTGAAGAGTGACCGAATGTCATTCTGTCTTGACAATTTCATATAAGTATTACATTTAGTACAAAGAGAAGAAATACATGGTTGTAAATTAAATTACGAAATGTTTACAAATATTAGCCAAAATAATCGTTTAATTTAAATTAGTTTCGGTAACATTTCTCCCCCCAGTAAGAAGTCGTAAGTCGTCTTACTCAACTCCATTACCGATGTCAAGTACAGCCAATTTTACAGCTGGTCTTTCCATAATTCCATTCTTAGTCTTCACTTTGGCCCTTCGTACTTGACCATCTTTGGCTCTAATTACCTCCACCACTCGTCCTTTTTGCCAATCATTCCTGTCAGCATTTTCATCTATGATGATCACGATATCATTCACATCTATCGGCTTAACGCTCTGAAACCATTTGCTTCGTCGTGTTAATGTAGGCAACAGTTCTTTAACAAATCGACGCCAGAATTGATTTGCGAATTCTTTACTCTGCCGTAAGCAAAATTTGTGGTCAATGTTTTCAAGACGGCAAATTGGTTTTTTCCCACTCGAATTGTTATGGCTTCCTGGTCTTCCGAATCAAGAGATACAAATGTAAGAGGGCGTGATTTGATAATCATTTCAACCTCCATTAGCGCACTTCTCAAACTCTCATCCGTAAACTTATGCGTTGGCGAAATTTTGTATAATATTGATTTTGTTGATCTCACCAGCCTTTCCCAAGCGCCCCCATATGGGGTGCTGCTGGAGGATTGAACTTCCAAATAATTCCTTTGAAAGTCACTACAGTTAAAACTTTCTCCAAATTTAAATTCTGCATTTCTTCTTTCAAAATCCGTTCAGCTCCACGGAAATTCGTTCCATTATCGCTTTAAATTTCTGCAGGACTACCCCTCCGCGCGATAAAATTGTTTAGGGCCATCAAAAAAGAGTCTGTAGATAACGAATGGGAAACTTCAAAATGTACTGCTCTTATAGTCAAACAGGTGAAAATTACGCCCCATCGCTTTAATGACTTCCTACCGAAAGTAATTGAAATTGGTCCAAAGTAATCCACACCAACAAATGTGAATGGTCGTTGAAATGCTCCAAGGCGCGCTGTGGGAAGTGGTGACATTTGTGGTGATACCGGCTTGGCGGCATAATTTTTACACAGCTGGCAATTCCTACGAATTATCTTATAGACTACTCGCAGCTTGATTATGAAATAAATCTGCCTGATTTCGTTAATAATCGTTTCATGGTTTGCATGGTGGTAAGCTCGGTGAAAATTATTTACGATGAGCCTCGTTGCATGATGATTTCCCGGAAGAATTATTAAGTTTCTCTGGGGCCCACAGATTGGATTTGCATACTGGGTTCGATTTTTTACCCTTATAACACCTTCTTCATCCATGTATAAGTTTAATTTATTGAACACACCACCTGTTGACACTGCTTTGCCATTTTTAACAGCTACATAATCTTCGGGGTAAGTAGTTTCTTGTATGTGTCTATAGATAAAATTTTTTGCTCTTTTTATATGTGAAGCATTAAGATAAATTATCGATTTATGCTTATTTAATTCAAGATGTTTTCGTTGCAAATATAGGATACAGTTTCCAACCGCCCGGCAGAGTCTGTACCAACTTGAGAAATATTCGTAGTTCACGCGAATGTTGGCTGATTTACAACAATGTGTATTTAAGTAGCATTGACGAACTTCAGTTGCGCCCAGCTCTTCTACAACTGACTCACCTGTATCCGTGGGCCAATCACTCTCTTTCTCGAGCAACCACGATGGTCCGGAAAACCATTCATTGTAATTATGAGATGATGGTCTGTATTTCGTCGCATAATCTGCTACATTTAAAGCGCTCGGTACCCATCTCCAATCTTTTAAATCTGTACTTTTTAGTATTTCGGCAATTCTAAACATGACAAATTGTTTATATTTTCTTGGATCACCAGCGATCCAGTTTAAGACAGTTTTTGAATCTGTCCACATTACTATACGTTCCACTTTAAGGTCATGACATCGAAGTGATTTTGTTAATCTTGCACCTATTGTTGCTGCTTGTAGCTCAAGACGTGGTACTGACAGTGGTCGAAGTGGAGCTACCTTTGACTTTGCCGCGATGAGTCTGATTTCGACATTTCCATTGACTTCTATTCTAAAATACGATACCGCCGCATATGCATCTTCACTTGCGTCGACAAATGTATGTATTTCGGCCTTATACTTTTGGTTTTGCATAGCCATTGAGTAGCAACGTGGTATGGAAACAGATGTAATAGATGGTAGAAACGTTAACCAGTTTTTCCATTTGTTATATAGGTCTCCGTTTAGAGGCTGATCCCAGTCAATATTGCAGCGCCATATCTCTTGCAAAACGGCTTTAAGATATGACATGTAACACACTACAAACCCCAATGGATCAAATACTGACATCAAAACCTGTAATACTTCTCTTTTTGTTGGAACGATCTCTTCTCTCAAAATATTTCTTCTCAAGCGAACAAACTTTAAATTCATCTTAAATACGTCTCCTTGGGGATCCCAGTATAAACCAAGGATCTTTTCGAATGTGGGCAAATGTCTATTACTTTCGAAAGATCTATTTTCTGTTAAATTCGGCTCATTAAGTGCAGCGATAACTTCTGGTGAGTTCGAGGACCAATTGCGCATGTAAAAACCACCCTTTGAATGAGTATCGCGGACTTTTAGAGACAATTCTATAGCGTCTTCGACAGTTTTCTCTGAGTCGATATAGTCATCAACGTAATGCTGTTTTGTAATTGCCTCAATCACCCTCTTATCGCCCCCAAAATGATGTGCATTTTTGTCTTTTACATAGTGCGCAATACAAGGTGAACACGATGCTCCAAACGTCAAAACATTGAGCTGATAGACTATCATAGAGCCCTTTCTGTCCCACCACAAGAAACGTTGAGCGCCAGCATCTTCTTTACGAACTTTTATTCGGTGGAACATCTCGGCTATGTCCCCACATATAGCAACAGCTCCCACGCGAAATTTAAATAAAATGTTCATAAGGGGTCTTAAAAGATCTGGCCCTTTTAATAAGAAGTCGTTTAATGCCACAGTATCGGTTTTTGCAGCGGCGTCCCACACCAAACGTATCTTGTTTGGTTTTTGAGGATTTTTGACAACAAATGTGGGTAAATACCATATTTTTTCTCCTTTTTGGTTTAGACAATCTAAGGGCAACTGTTCTGCATAACCTTTTTCAACTAAATTATCAATTTGTTGTTGCAATATTTCAAATAAATTAGGGTCGCGCTGTGTCTTCAGCTTAACACATTGTAAACGTTTGATAGCAGTGTTTAAACTGTTCGGCAAAGTGGGAGAATCTGTTTTCCATAAAAGCCCAACTTGATACCGACCATCAATTAGCTCACAACTTTTATCCAAGATGTCAATTGCTCTCTTTTCGTCTTTTGACATTGGCATTTCTGTGGGTGATTCTATGGATATGCTTTCGTCGGAAAAATATTGTTTAACTAGACAGTGTAAATCTTCACAGGTACACGTATGAACGTTTAAGCGGTCGCACGACTTTGATCCACCTCCAAATATCGTCCAGCCAAGTCTTGTTTTGACAGCCACAGGTTGCTGCCAGCCACCCTCATGCGTTCTAAGCGATGAAATTAAGTTTGGATTATTTACGCCAATAATCATTGAAGGAACTGCATTTTTGTATTCGTTTAGTGAAATGTTTTTCAGATACGGAAATTTGGATTTTAATTTATCCACAATGACTGTTTCCGGCGAAAGATTTAAGTTATTAACGGTGTAAACATTATTGATTGGGTATATTTTAGAATTTGGCAATGTTGACGAAATCTTAAGATTGAGCCGCTGGGAGGAATTTTCTTACCGGGACACATCACCAGTCCAACGAATACAAATAGGGTCGTTTATACCGCGCATATCTAAAGGATCAGCGACATTTTGTTCAAGCAGCGTAAGGGTTGAACCATCATCCATAAGGGCGTATATATTCACCGATTTCGTTTCACTGAACAGGGTGACGGGAACTATTCGAAAATAAGAATCTCCTTCGCGTTTGTGGTTGTTGAGATTGATCAGTCTACCGTCATCTGATGGACCATCATTGTGTAATAATGAGTTATGGAGAATGGTACATCCATTAATTCCACACAGTTTGTGAAACCAGCATCTTCGCCTGTGCTTACCCAAACAAATTTGACATAAATTCTTTGACTTTACAACTTACCATCTTTCAGGTGTTGTTAAATTTTTAAATGCTGTACACTGTGCTATCTTGTGAAATTCTTGGCACACAAGGCATTGTTGTTGTAAATTATTGGTGTTGGAATTAGTGTGAGTGTTGAGGCTGTCCTCCCTTTTATTTAGCTTTTTATTACCGGTGTCAAAGACTGGAACTGTAACTCGGCATGTAGCTTCTGCAATAGTGTATAAACAAACCGAGAAATCCATTAGATTAGGACGTGAAATGTTTCGTGAATACATGGCCCACTGCAACACGGTATCCGGTGATAATTTGTCAACCAACTCCTGTAAAAGAGTGGGATTATTTAAATAGTCATGCAATTGGGAGGCCCTAATTGTGGCACAAATATTTTTTACGGCGAATGCGAATTCTATTAAATTTTCAAGCTTGCCTCTTTGGAGTGATATTAGACGTACTTCGTCAATCACATTTTTTAAAATACATTCCGGCCTTCCAAAATACATTTTCAATGTTCTCATTATATCCGGAACCATATCTGGCAACATCAAACAGTTGCGGACGGCTTCACGAGCTTTACCTTGCAGGCTTTTTTGTAGTCCCACTAAATTTTCTTCATCACTATAACCGGCAATACGCGAACTTTGTTCGAAAGCACTGATGAATATTGGCCATTCTTTAGGATCACCGTTAAATAAGGGTAAATCTCTGGAAATATTTTGGCGAGCTACTAATTGTGTTGTTGTAATATTTTCTATATTATTTGTTTTATTTACATAGTGATTTTGACTATCAGTCGTGTTTTTGTTTTGATTCCTTATACTGGGTATGTTCAGTTCATGACGGGGGTGGTGAATATGAGTACTATGACCCTGGGGTATGCGGGCATGTGTAGCAGTAGGAACATCTGTGATGTTAATAATCTCTTCTCTGTTATGCAAATTAGCAGAGTGGATTTGTGGTTGTAAACTTGGATGCTGTAATGTATTGCTGTCATCGTAATTGTTACATACCGCTGTACGTAAACTGCCAAGACGAGAGTTATTAACAGAGCGAATGTGGTCGTTTTCTGTTGCATATGGCAATTCTGAATATTCATTGTACATTATTCCTATTGCATTTTGTTGTTGACATGTTAAACTGCTAAAACGAGAGTTGTTAACAGAGCGAATGTGATCGTTTTCTGTTTCAGCTGGCAGTTGTGAATGTTCATTGTACATTCCTACTACATTTGTTTGTTGTTGGGTATGTTGTATACACGGTGGATTTACAATATGATAATTATTATTATCTATTATTGTTTGTGTCTCTTTGTCTTGTTCATTTTCGTGACATTCATCATCGACTGCATGTAAAAGTTCAAATTTGCGTCGCAAATACTCCCGACGTAAAACCATCTCCTCTTCCAACTCCTGCAATTGGAGCTGCTTTTTGCGGCTTAATTGTGGACGAAATGTAGTCTGCGGAACAGAGGCGGTTTCCGTGAGCTGTAAATGTGGAGTAGGTGAAGCGCTATTGGAGTGATCGATGGGCAGCTGTGGTGCTGAACTCTCTTGACGAACAGTTGAAGTCAGTGAATGCTTGGATGGTTTGAGGTTAGGAAAATCAAATGATGAGCAATTCTGGCAAATCCATGAAAACATATCATCAGTTTCGTCAACCTCACCGCAAGCTCGATGATAACTACCAAGGCACCCAGAACAGGTAACCATATTTGTATCATCCGGGTTAGTGCACGAAATACAATTTGAGGTTATAGCGTTTGACTGTGCCATATTCTTACCATAAGAATTTTAAAGAAATTGTTGAATTGAAAACAAAGTTTAACAGCTTACTTTATCGTCGCTTTAAAATTCTGAAAGCGAGTTCTTTATTAGTTCAATTAGTTATTTTTTATAATAAGTTTTACCTTAGTTTTCCTCTAATTCAGTTTATACAATATATCTCTGTGTACAATCGAGCTAATAACGTTTTGAAGAGTGACCGAATGTCATTCTGTCTTGACAATTTCATATAAGTATTACTTTTAGTACAAAGAGAAGAAATACATGGTTGTAAATTAAATTACGAAATGTTTACAAATATTAGCCAAAATAATCGTTTAATTTAAATTAGTTTCGGTAACAATGGAATAACTTAGAAAACAGATACGAGAATAAACGAATGCAAGTTAATGAACAGCTAAAGACTCTACTTAGTTTACCACCAGTTTTGGCAGATTCAGGATCTTCGATCCAAAAACTTCAACGCACTATTGATGGTTGCGTTCAGACACTAGAAACACTCAAGGTAGATGTAAAGGGGTGGGACCCAATTTTAGTTTACCTCACTTCTACGAAACTGCCGAGAAATTTCTTAGAAGAATTTGAAAACGGTTTGGAAGACTGTTCCATACTACCGTTTGGAAAGATTTGAATGAATTTTTGACGCACAAGTTCAAAACTTTAGAATCTGTAGGAAATATTAAGCCCAATTTCTCCAAAAATAATCAGCCTAGACCCGATTATAGTAGGAAGGAAAATAGGGTTAAGTCATTTTAAACTAATGTTGCGCAAAAGATTGAAAGTTCGCAAAGAAGATTCAACAATAGCAACAGATTTAGCACATCTACGCAACCTAGTTGTCGTACAAATGGACCGAGTTGCAAAATTTGCAAGGCAAACCATTTGTTACGAAATTGTCCACAATTCCTTGAGAAAAACGTGAATGATCGCATTCACTTAGTAAAACTTCACAATCTTTGTTACAACTGCATCACTTCCGATCATGGTGTAAGAAATTGTAAGAGTCGTTTCACGGGTAGGGAATGTAATCAAAGACATCACACTTTATTACATAAGGGTAACGAGGCCCGACCTTCAAATCCACAACCGGTTAGAGATGACGTACGACCTAGTACCAGTGCGGCAGCTCTAACCACCCTAGTACAATCCACTCCTAGTTTACAGTCCACGCCTAGTTTTCAAACTCCTAGTTTAACGACTCTAACTCTCAAGGAAAACTCACAACTTAGCCAGCAGCAATCGAAAGAAACACTACTCTTCACAGCGATTGTTCAAATTGAATCTAGAGGGCAGCGATATGACGCACGAGCGATTATCGACCCTGGATCTCAATCAACATTTATTTCAGAGAAGATTTCAAACCAATTGAAGCTTCCAACTAGGAAGAATCTTGTTCATGTTACCGGTTTAAGTGAAACCGTTTCAGAAACTTCAACAAAAGCTTGCCTTTTTAACCTTTGTTCTCGTACAAACCCTAGTTTTGAATTAGAAGTTTGAGCACCCGTTTTAAAATCCCTTCCTTCTAATTTGCCGTCGCGCACCCTAGATAAGAATCATCATAGAGAAACAACTCAACTCGAGTTAGCAGATCCTCGTTTTTACGAAAGCCGACCCATAGATCTTCTGATAGGTTTAGACATAGGACCCTTAATTTACACAGTAGGAGCTCCAATGAAATCTATAGGATCTTTACTAGCGCAAAGCACCGTTTTTGGCTGGATAGTGGGCGGACCCCTTGAAAAATCAAACACAAATGATAAGAAAATTTCCCTTTACAATACAGTTTCGATCGAGAAAATTCTCACACGTTTTTGGGAGGTGGAGGAGACCCCAAAAAAGTTTTGAGGTCAGCAGAAGACACCTTTTGCGAAACAAATTTCAAAAATACAACGCGAAGAAATGAAGATGGACGATATATTGTCACGCATCTCGAAATATCGCAATGGCGCAATTCTATCGAATGGAAAGAAAGTTGCAAAAAACGCCCGAAATCAAATCTCAATACGACGCAGCGATAATGGAATATTTGGAACTTGGACACATGCGGAAACTGAAACCCCAGGAAATCGAGAAGACCCCTCACTACTATTTGCCACATCATGCCGTTATTAAACCAGATAGGGTTACTACTAAACTTAGGGTAGTTTTCAATGCGTCAAGTCCCACATCAAATAGGAAAAGTCTTAATGACATTTTACATCCAGGGCCAATCCTTCAACAGGATTTAGTATTGCAGATTTTAAAATGGAGGTTTTTTAGATATGTATTCAACGCGGACGTTACCAAAATGTATCGTCAAATACAAATCGACCAAAGTCAGGCCCCATTTCAAAGAATTCTTTTTAGAAAATCAGCAAATGACCCAGTTGAAGACTTTGAACTTTCAACAGTCACTTTCGGAATTAATTGCGCCCCATTTCTAGCTCTTAGGACCCTAATTCAATTGGCAGAAGATGTTAAAGAAACATACCCACTAGGTTCGGAAATTATAAAACAAAATTTATATGTCGACGACGTTTTAGCTGGAGGTCACACTGTAGAAGAATCCCATAAGTCTATGAAAGAATTAGTAGCAGCCATGGACTCAGCAGGTTTTGAATTGAGAAAATGGAGTTCAAACGACCCCAATCTACTTCGCGATCTACCACCTGACTCACTCTTGCCGGTCAATTGGTTGGATATTTCGGAAGGAACTTCAACGAAGACTCTAGGTATCCGATGGAACATTTCGGCTGATAACTTTACGTTCACATCACCACCCACGGAAGAAAGGGAATTATGCACCAAACGAGAAGTCCTTTCAACAATTGCCAAATTTGTTGACCCATGTGGATGGATAACTCCAGTAATCATCGTAGCAAAGCTTATCATGCAACAAGTCTGGCTGGACAAAGTAGATTGGGACGACGCGTTGAAGCCCATAACTCGAATGAATTGGAAGAATTTCATTAAAAATTGTCCCTCAATAGATTCAGTTTCAGTACCTAGGTGGATCAGATTCAAACCCTCAAGGAAAATTGAAGTACATGGTTTTTGTGACGCTTCAGAAAGCGCTTACGCCGCGACTCTTTATGTTAGAGTAGAACATTTAGATCAAACAGTCGACACGTTTCTTTTGGCAGCGAAAACTCGAGTAGCACCAATCAAAAAAATATCTCTGCCTAGATTAGAATTATGCGGAGCCGTTCTCTTAGCAAAATTAACCACAGCGGTGGTTCCCAACTTACAAATTGAAAATATTTCAACTCACTTTTGGACTGACTCAACAATTGTGTTAGCATGGCTCAAGAAACCCCCTTGTTCATGGAGTGCCTTTGTAGGAAATAGAATTTCAGATATTTTAGATAATGTAGGTAACGAAACTTGGAAGCATATAGATTCAGAAAGCAACCCTGCTGATGTAGCCAGTCGAGGATGTTCGCCAGGTGACTTGCAGTCACATCATTTGTGGTGGACCGGACCCCAATGGCTGAAGTTTCCAAAAGACCGATGTCCTAGACACGACATTATGAGCGACACAGAGTTAGAAGTAAAGGCAGTTAAAGTTTTCTCGACCACGATATTTGAAGATCCATTAAATAGATTCTCTTCTCTCTCTAAAGCATATAAAGTCGTAGCATTTGCGATTCGTTTTTGGAGAAATACCGGCGTCAATCGGACCCGGCTTAGAATTTCTTCAGTAGAGATAACCCACGGTGAAATCCAAGATATCAAAGATCGTCTTATTGTTTTAACACAAAAACATTATTTCGCAGAGGAGTATTTAGCGTTAAACCAAAAGAAAATACTCTCATCTAGTAGCAGTCTTTTATCTCTCAATCCATTCATTGATTCAAAAGGAATCATTAGGGCAAATGGCCGCCTTGTTCAGTCCCCAGCACTTACATATAACGAGCGCCATCCCATTCTTATCCCATACGAATCGAGATTAGCCCTTTTGTTAGTTGAATTTATTCACAAAATTACCATGCATGGCGGAAATCAACTCATGACTCGAGTAATCAAGCCCTTAATCAAGAAAGTAATTCATAATTGTCGAACGTGTGTTTTGTATAAACACCAGACTCAAACGCAAATTATGGCCTCACTTCCGCCCCAGCGAACTATGCTGACTCGACCTTTTACCAACACAGGTGTAGATTTTGCAGGACCCTTCAACATAAAGAATTTTACAGGACGAGCTTGTTTAATAACAAAGGGTTATGTTTGCGTCTTCGTTTGCTTTTCCACAAAAGCAATTCACTTAGAACCCACTAGTGATCTGTCAACTCAGTCTTTTTTAGCCGCTTTATCGCGTTTTATCGGGCGACGTGGATGCCCAGCAAAGGTTTACTCTGATAATGGTGCCAATTTTGTAGGAGCAGCAGAATTGATAGAGAAAGATAGGCGAGAATGTATGGAAACTCTGAAAAAAGACGCAACCCAAAACAACATTTATCAAAATTTAGAATGGAGTTTTATTTCTCCAGGTGCCCCTCATATGGGAGGATTATGGGAGGCGGGAGTTAAATCATTCAAAACACATCTACGAAAATTTTTACCGCAAATGAATTTTACCTTTGAGGAATTCTCGACCATTTTAGCGCGAATTGAAGCCTGTCTTAATTCTCGACCCCTAAGTCCAGCCAGCGACGACCCTTCCGATTTAAATCCTCTTACCCCAGCTCATTTTCTGATAGGTACCTCCATTTTGACCCCAGCAGAACCAGATGTTTCAGACGGAAACCTCAGCCTAGCCAATAGATGGAAACGATTAAAGATTCAATATTTCTCAATATTTTTGCCAAAGATGGAAAACTGAGTATTTGAATGAGCTACATGGTCGATATAAGTGGAAGTATCAAACAGAAAATGTAAAGGAAGACGATTTAATTGTAATTAAAGATGAGAGATTGGCCCCGACTGAATGGAAATTAGGCCGTATAGACAGAACTTACCTAGGATCAGATCAAAACATTAGGGTCGTGGATATTCGGACAGCTAACGGATTAATTAGTCGACCGATTACGAAAATCGTCAGATTGTTTTCCAACTGACTAACAACTTACTCACTAACCACCTATTTACTAACAACTTATTTCTATGTAAAAGGTCTTGGTACTCACAACTCTTCCATTCTAGATATGGCTGAATATATACCCAGCCCAGCTCTATCCCCGATACGCCAACCCTCGGACAGACGACCCAATCAGCATAATCGGGACCCATCAAGCCAGCAGAGAAGAGCCTCCACTCGGAGTACGGATCCTCGCCATCGCCCCTCGACCTGGCAATACTCCTGCGGTCTGTGCCAGGCCGACCACGCAATAAGGACGTGCCCTTCTTTCCGCCGACTCACCGCTTATAAGCGGTACGAGACCGTAGAGAGACGGGGCTATTGCCGCAATTGTTTGGCCCGAAGTCACCTGGCGCCTGACTGCCCGGCCCTTACGGCTTGTCGTGAGTGTGACAACCGGCATCACACCATGTTGCATGGGCCCCCGCAACTCGAGGACCAGCTGGGCAGGGTCGCGCCAACGGAGTCCGTCCTTCGAAGGGCCAGCGTGTTTGTACCAACGGCCACCATCAGGATTGTTGTTCAGGAGGAGTTCAACATGGTACGAGCCCTCCTGTGCCAAGCCACCACCATATCAAGGATAGCGGCCACCACAGTCGGCAGATTGGGTTTGGCCACAAGGCAACGGCAAGGGCATACCCTTACAAAAATTACAATCAAACCGTATCATGATCGGCCCTCCACGATAATCAGGACGACTGCGCTTGTCACCAGTGAGGTGCCACGGTTACCCTATTCTAACTCTATTCTCGAAGATCCGACCACCGAATTCAGACGGGCCACTCTGGCCGATGTGGACCCTAGGGGAAACGATCCCGTGGAAGTAGAGATTGGGGGCGACGCCTATGCCTATCTGCGAAGAAGACAGGTGCGTGCCACATGCCTGGGAGCGGTCAGCGCGTTCCAAACGGCTTGTCGTGAGTGTGACAACCGGCATCACACCATGTTGCATGGGCCCCCGCAACTCGAGGACCAGCTGGGCAGGGTCGCGCCAACGGAGTCCGTCCTTCGAAGGGCCAGCGTGTTTGTACCCACGGCCACCATCAGGATTGTTGTTCAGGAGGAGTTCAACGTGGTACGAGCCCTCCTGTGCCAAGCCACCACCATATCAAGGATAGCGGCCACCACAGTCGGCAGATTGGGTTTGGCCACAAGGCAACGGCAAGGGCATACCCTTACAAAAATTATAATCAAACCGTATCATGACCGTCCCTCCACGATAATCAGGACGACTGCGCTTGTCACCAGTGAGCTGCCACGGTTACCCTATTCGAACTCTATTCTCGAAGATCCGACCACCGAATTCAGACGGGCCACTCTGGCCGATGTGGACCCTAGGGGAAACGATCCCGTGGAAGTAGAGATTGGGGGCGACGCCTATGCCTATCTGCGAAGAAGAGAGGTGCGTGCCACATGCCTGGGAGCGGTCAGCGCGTTCCAAACGTTCTTGGGCTACGTCTTTGCGGGACCCGTCAGCAATGCCCTTTCCAACAACGAATAGACCCAGGTATGAACTGTAAACACAAAATCACGGGGGGGGGAGCATGTTCAGAGATTGCCTCAATCGTTTAACAAAACGCTGCTATTTTTATGAGCAACGATGTTCGTGCGTTTGTGTGAGTGTAAATGAGTGCATTTCATTCCACTAATGTACGCACATTCCAATGACGCCTACATAAGGTATTATCCTTTCCTTCTTGTGTCGTCGTTTGTTTGTTCGCTGCTTGCGGTCGATGTGTTTTAAGCTATGCTTACATCTAATGGACTGCAAGCAGCTGAAATTAGTTCTTTCGCAACATTCAAACTGAAAACCGTGACCATTCTCCCCCGTGATTGAGTGATTAAGTAATAAAGTGTATTTAGAATAAAATCTGTGTAATTTTAAAGTGTTTTTATAGATAACAAAGTGACCCTTGTAAAGAAGACACTGTTAAAGAGACCCGACACCAACATTGAACAAATAATAAAAGTGGAAACTTAAATACACTAATTCACATTAATCTTACATTGAAATACATTAAACTCAACAAAAGAACTAATTACATTGTTAACTTTTAAAACCACACATTTTTCACACTCTCACACCTGTACATATCATTTACCAATTAATTTATGAATTAATTTGAATTGCTCTAAATTTAATATTTAATATTTAGCTATAAGTTATCATAATTACAGTGAATAAAGATACAAAAATTGAAAATTTGAAATTTAATTATCAAGAATTCTAATTTCGAAAGGCACAACAGAGAAAACCTAAGTTTACAGCCCTAAACAGGCGCAATATGAACTCTTACAGTTTTTTGGACTAAAACCTCATCATTCTGATCATCCTCGTCCACCGTTTGGAGTGGAGCAAAATAATTATTAGAAAGCATCGATCGAGCTCGACATTATTTGGTTTGTTTTTTTATTCATACTGTAAGCGCGCACGTGCACGTTTAATTTTGTTTTGTTCTGCTCGATATATTCACTAATACCTTAGTATGTTAATATGTTGTTGTTGTAATAACGAATAATAACACAAATTTCAGTCGTCAGCAAGCAAGAACGCAAACACGTCAATTTCTAACGAGAGTTAGTTTGTGACTGATATATGGAGAAATTCGTAAAAAATAGTTTTATTTGTATTTACACACAATTTATATGAGAAAATTAGTTTACATACACGAGGCAAATAACGGGTTTTTTCAACAGGGACTCTACAAAAGTAGACCGACAGGGACAGCAAACGACGCCATATTCTTTGCCGCTCTTTTGACCTTTCTCTTCAGTAAGGTTTGCCATTTCATGATGGAAAGATATACGAGCCAACAACGAGTCGCAATTATTAAAATTTACTTCCGAAATTCGGAGTCAGTGGCCTCAACGTTAAGAGCGCTACGTCCAATTTATGGTCGATGAGCGATGAGGCTCATTTCTGGCTGAATGGCTTCGTCAATAAACAAAATATGCGTTATTGGTCAGACAGCAATCCACACGTACTCCATGAGTCATCATTGTACCCCGAAAAAATTACGGTTTGGTGCGGTTTATTGGCCGTACTTCTTCCGTGATGACCAAGACCGGCACGTTACTGTGAATGGGAATCGCTACCGTTCAATGATAACCGAATATTTTTGGCCCCAATTGGATGATATGGACTTGGAGGACATGTGCTTCCAACAGGACGGTGCCACAAGCCACACAGCGAATGCCACAATCAATTTATTGGAAACCAAGTTTGGAGAACGTGTTATCTCACGAAATGGTCCAGTCGATTGGCAGCCTCGGTCGTGCCATTTGACGCCGTTAGACTATTTCCTGTGGGGCTAGTTCAAGTCTATGGTTAATGCCAACAAGCCAGCGACGATTGATGAACTTCGTACGAATATCGGATGTGAAATTGCAGCTGTAACGGCCGATTTATGCTTGAAAACCGTTGAAAATTGGGTTCAGCGTCTGGAATTCTGCAAGCGTGCCCGTGGTGGCCATGCAAAAGAAATCGAGTTCCATACATAATGGCATCGAACGTACTTTCACAGGAATAAAGAATTTCATTGATATTGAAAAACCCGGTAGAAAGCGATTTTGCCCCATGTAGTCATGAAGGAATTATTACTTAGCGGCTGTCTTAAAAAATAATTCCATAAATAAAACAGACTATTCAAAAATAAAACCAGTAAGGAAAGGCAGAAAGTCGGCGGAGCCCACTATATAATACCCTACATCTCCCTAACAATGCTATAAGGGTCATTGCCATAATAATTTGGAATAATTGGTAAATGGGTAGAAACATATTACCTAATTCTGAAACGATAATCGCTAAATTAAGCAATATTCGTTCCTAAAGTGAGAAACATCTTTCTGGAAAATTTTAATGATCGGAAGTAAAATACAACTTCTATAGCGGTTTGATACCAAATCAGGAGGAACATATATATGGAGCTTTAATATAAATCTGAACCCATCTTCCCTGAATACTTATTCATGTAAAAAGACCTCCTTCTGTCGAATTTCGTACTGATCGGATATAAAATACAGTCTCTACAGCGCTTACATGTCAAATCGGGGGTAACATATATATGGGAGCTATATCTAAATCTGAACCGATTTCTTCCAAATTTAACAGTGTTCATTCATATAATAAGAAACCTCTTTCTGCCGACTTTCGCACTGATCGGATATAAAATAACATTTTTACAGCGCTCACATGTCAAATCGGGGGTAATGTATATATGGGGGCTATATCTAAATCTCAACCGATTTCTTTCAAATTTAAAAGTGTTCATTCATATAATAGGAAACCTCCTTCTGACGAATTTCATACTGATCGGATATAAAATACAGTTTTTACAGCGCTTACATGTGAAATCGGGGGTAACATATATATGGGGGCTATATCTAAATCCGAACCGATTTTCTCCGAATTTGGCAGTATTCCTTCATGTAATAAGAAACCTCTTTCTGCCGAATTTCGCACTGATCGGATATAAAATACAGTTTTTACAGCGCTTACATGTCAAATCGGGGGTAACATATATATGGGGGCTATATCTAAATCTGAACCGATTTTCTCCGAATTTAGCAGTATTCCTTCATGTAATAAGAAACCTCTCTTTGCCGAATTTCGCACTGATCGGATATAAAATAACATTTTTACAGCGCTTACATGTCAAATCGGGGGTAACGTATATATGGGGGCTATATCTAAATCTGAACCGATTTCTTCCAAATTTAACAGTGTTCATCCATATAAAAAGAAACCTCTTTCTGCCTAATTTCATACTGATCGGATATAAAATGAAGTTTTTACAGCGCTTACATGTCAAATCGGGGGTAACATATATATGGGGGCTATATCTAAATCTGAACCGATTTTAACCAAATTCAATAGGGCCAAAAAAAAAGATATGTGTAAAGTTTCGTCGAGATCGGACCATAATTGCGACCTGTACTTTGATTACAAGAATACATGCACAGACGGACAGACAGACAGACGGACATAGCTAAATCAACTCAGAAAGTGATTCTAAGTCGATCGGTATAATAAACGATGGGTCTATTTCTTCTCCTTTTGGGTGTTACAAACAAATGCACAAAGTTATAATACCCTGTACCACAGTGTGGTGTGGGGTATAAAGAAAAGGTTTTAATGAAGGCCATGAAGGAAAGTTACCATTAAAAATTATTTTAAGACGCACTATAGATATGTATATTAGTTTAGACTATGGCAATGACTACGGTTCTGTAAAATCATCTCAAGTATAAATGTATGATCACAATATGCAACAAAAATTTTTTTTGTGCAGATTGATTTAGTGAAGCCGGAACAAAAATTTTTTTATGGTAAAGGTTTTTTTATTTTTCTTTAAAATTCCAATTTTCATGGAAGATAACTTTAGTATTTGGACTTATATTTAAAGTATAATCCGATTTTTTTAGTATAAATCCGATAGAGCAAATATTTCCTTTAAATTGAGGGAAATTGTCAGGGTTACAAGTGTTGTGAATGTAATTTTCACGTATAAACTGTAGTTCAGAAGCTGTCGATAACAAAATTATTTTTTGTCGAAAAATCGATTTTTTTTGTACGAAAAACCCATAAAAAATAATTACAATAATTTTTACTCGTTTGTCTCAAAGACAAATTAATATAAGAACACATTCCTTTAGGCCGAAATGTCAAAATCCGTCAGTTACGAACGAATAGGAATGAATTGTCACACGCGAAAAAACTGTTTTCCGCGAACTTAGCTTGAACTTTTTTGCACTTATCGATTAATATTAATTTTTTAATTGTGACAATTACAAAAAATTCGGGAAGAACGTTCTGAAAATCCGCGAAAAACCTTACTCGTTGAAATCAATTTCCTATTCGTTCGTAACTGACAATTACTCGCTACAGGAAGGAATGTCTTCTTAAATTATATTGTTTTTGGTTTGTCTGAAATCTAGAAATCTTACGAAAAAACAAAGCCTATTTGAAGAAAATCGATGGATAAATGATGAAATTATAGCACTTTTTGTAGAATTAAGAGAATTTTATAGAAATGGCGTTTTTTCAATTTTTGTTTATATAGTGTTTTTATTTGATACTTTTATTAACATTTTATGTTTATTTGCATTTGTACATTGTTGTTTACTATATGTAGATGCTTAATTAGAAGTGATTTTTTTGCGCTTGTAGATTTCGGAATCGGTTTCCCTTATAAGGAACCAAGCAGAAGTTCGAGCATTCACGAAGTGTGTGAACTGGCCCAGTAACACCACAAGAATTTTTTTATTTTTTTTTTTAAAGATTCAAGAAAAAGCTATCGAAGACACTTTAGGCAAAAATTTTAAAATGCAATAGGTAAAAAGTTATTTGGATGGGACAAAAAGGCCGTTTGACCAAAATGTATATATGTATATGTATCTGCTGACAGTATACGTCATTGGTACAAAAAGAGGCGGGATCGGACCAATGGGCGTGGCCCCGCTCATATAAGCCAAAATTTTAAATTGAGATATTATGCACAAATTGTTAGCGAGAGTGCTGTAGGTTTATGTATATTTATCTGGTGGCAGTCTACGTGATTGGTCCAAAAATATCCGGGATCAGACCAATGGGCGTGGCCCCACCAATGTAAGCCAAATTTTGAAATTGAGATATATTGTACAATTTGTTAGCGAGAGTGCTGTAATTTTGTGTATATGTATCTGCTGACAGTATACGAGATTGGTTTAAAATGTCGGTCCAATGGGCTTGGCCCCGCCCATAAAAGAAAAATTTTTAAATTGAGACATCTTGCACAATTTCTTAGCGTGTGAGCTGTAATTTTGTGTACAGGTATCTGGTGGTAGTCTACGTGATTGGTCTAAAAATAGTCGGGATCGGTCCAATGGGCGTGGACCCACCCATATAAGCCAAAATTTGAAATTAAGATATCTTCCACAATTTGTTAGCGAAAGTTTGTGTATATGTTTCTTGTGGCAATCTACGTGATTGGTCCAAAAATGGGCGGGATTGGACCAATGGGCATGGCCCCGACCATGTAAGCCAAATTTTGAAATCTTGAACAAGTTGTAGAGTGCTGTAATTTTAGGTGTATCCATCTGGTGACAGGCTATGTGATTGGTCCAAAAATGGGCGAGATCGGACCAAAGGTGTGTCCCCGTCCATATGCAAAATATTTGAAATTGTGATATCTTGAACAATGTGTTAGTGAGATTGTTTGAGAATACACCGTTCGTGACTCAACACAAAGATATCAGATAGAAATATCTGGAAAACCATTACACCAATCATCTTAGATTTTTACACGAGGGTATTTCAGTGCAAATTGGACAAGTGGGCGTGGCTCTGTCCACATGACTCCATTATTTAAAACGAAATATTTTCAGACCCATTTGGTTTGACATAAATATTCAGCACCCAAACAATAAATGGGCAATAGTATAACATTGGCCGTGGTTCCGCCATTTCCACAATTGTGTTTAAGTGTGCTATGTATGTATTTGACAGCAATATGTACGACCCTAAAGAAAATTGGCGATAACGGAAAGGGCGGCGTAGCACCGCCCATGTTGAAAACGAAATATCTGGAGAACCATTGAACCAATGGTAATGGTATTTGGAATGGGTATATTAGACAAAAGTATGCGTGGCTCAACACAATTCTTGGCGATATTAGTAATTGAGATAAACAATTTGCCAAAGTTATCAAATTGTTATCTGTGGTTATCAAGAGTCCTATACGAAACTCATGATATCTTCCTACTTCACTAAACTGAAATTTGGGGCAACGAAGAGGGCCGTGTCCAGCTAGAATAGCATATTTTGTAAAGAAAAGTGCAACCAGTCTCTTAAAAATCCCTTTGCAATTGAATACAATTAACAATCTGATAATAATTAACAAAGTTGTAGTCATTTATGTGCAAAAAGACAAGAAAATGTACTTTTTACCCGTAAGTCCGGATTTTGGGGTGTCCGGCAAATTTCACAGGAAAAACTTTGTTTTACTCGCAAAGACCTACAAGAACTCTTAAGACAACTTCAGTCGGGTAAACCGAATAAGGTTTACCCTCACTTTGTGAGCAATGTAATAATGTACCGGCTGGGAGACGCCAGAATGTTGTGGGGGTACCACAAATAGCTGGACGAATACACATATTTTGCGCTGAACGGAAGATACTTCAAAGATATTACACTGTACCAAATTGTAAGCGTTTTTGTGCACTGGTATTAACGTTTAGAGCCATTCAATTTTTGTATGATTTGGCGATTTGTGTGTGAGGTACCAAAAGGGGCGTGGCAAATTTTTTCCCCAGTTCAAAAACCACGATACTATTTTTATACCCTCACTTTAGTGCGACGAGGGTATATATCATTTGCTACGAACCAAAAGTGTTTTAGGACATTTTAAGTAATTTGAGCAATGTCCGTCCGTCTGTCTGGCTGGAGCGCACGATAACTCTCGAAAGGAGCAACCGATTGACTTCAAATTTGGTTCGTAATAATATTTTTTTCTATCTCAGGCTAAGTTTGAATATGGGCCATATTGGTCCACTCCTCTGTACAAAAGGGGCCATTTTATACAAAAAGTAAACTGCTAATAACTTTAATACCAGTGCATACAAATACTTGAAATTTTGTACAGTGTAAGGTTTTTTTTAGTACCTACAGTCCAGTGAAAAGTGGGCGTTATTGCACCCACCTTTTGCTACACTGAAAATATTATGTTTGTTAATATCACGAAATGTTTCTTAGATATAACGAAATCTGCCTTATTTCTTCAGCCAAAGAAATGTTTCATATGATAATGAAACAAAATCATATATTTTACGAAGATATTTTTAAAATTAAAACTTGGTTTGACGAGGTCTGGTATGCCGTACAGTGACAAAGTTTATAGAAATATATGTAAATAATTTTCTGATTTTTTAGAATTTTGTTATTTTTTCGAACTAAATTTGCTAAAAAAAGCATATCTTTTTGTTGTGGAAAAAGTTTATTCCACAAATTTGATATGAACTAACAAACATGTCAAAGATTCTTTTAAAAATATTGCAGAAAAAAAATTTTGTGATATATTTTTGATATTGCGAAATATTTTTTTTAATGCAAAAGAATTGGTCCAAAATGCAACTTTACGAAATTAGTTGTTTATCTGCAAGAGAGTCCATGAAATATCCCTCCAGAGTGTCATTTGACGCGCTGCTCTAAAATCTTTATTTGTATGTGAAAACGCGTTTGAAAATTTCTATTTTGACAAAAAATATTGCTTTTTTCCGAATTGAATGTCCAATAACTTGGTCAATCGCTGTTCGATTAACCCAATATTAGCATTCTCCGAGTTTCTATGCTTGAACAATAAACGAGTAAAAATTCAGACAAATCGGTCAACTTTTATTTTTTACCTGGGACATTTGAGGAATTTTGCCCCATATATAAAATCCTTTGTACGTTTGTTAAGGTAAGTACAGACGATTTGCAGATCGGACAACATTGCCAGAAAAATGACGGAAAAATGCAACCCTGTGAATTTACAACCGTGTGAACATACCATTTTTGTTTTGCAACGTTAGCAGAAAAGTCATTGCGAGATAATTTGCTGATTGTTATATGTGCGATGTTTATGCATGTGACAACGGCGCCATTGCCAGAAAATCATTTTATTTGCAACACTGTCTATAATGTATTTTTATTGGCAATCCTGCATATAAATATTTACAAAATATATTGTAAATATATGAAATTGTAATGTTTTCTTGCAATCGTCTGAACTGTCAATTCACCTTTACCTAACAATCTGACATTGCCCGTATATTTGCAGCACTTTAACAGGGTTGATAACGTTTGCCGATCTGGCAATCGTCTATACTCAGCTTTAGTAACGCATGATCTCCGAAACCATAAAAGCGAATGAGCTGAAAATTTAACAATATATTCGGTTTGGGGTCATTTGTGTTTTAGAATTATTTCCACCGCAATAAATTGTAGAGTGGTCAAATTATTTGGAAAATTCGCATTTCCAGAGCGATTTGACTGAAATTTAATGTGTATGTCTTGATAATAGTTTGTATGTATGTCTCCGGTATATGGCGCTGTTGTGGACATATGGTCAATATATTTTTTTGATGATTTTTTCCTGAAACTCGGGATGTATGATTTTTTAATGAAATATCAATGAATAACAAACCAATACATCCCAAACAGGACGGGCAGGACAACGTCTGCTGGGGTCAGCTAGTTTTTTATAAAATTATTTAATATTTCGTATGAAACTATTTCATATCTTAATGAAATTATTAAGATTTTTTTTACAATTTTGATTTGAAAATTAGTTAGTTTTTGTAATCTATAGGTAAAAGAAATGGTCTTGTGTATGTTTTTTATTACAGTATTTCATTTATTAAATATCAAGTTTGGTAACTTAAAATGTAGTTCATTGGTTTATAGATTGAGATTTTCAACCATTTAATTAAAACTTAAGCAATACTTTCAGAATTATTATTAACATCAACTTGTAATTTAAAAGTATATATTTTAAGTATATTTACCTAACTTTTTATTTTTTTTTTTGAATTTGTGTTAATTTCATAGAAGTAGTGTTCTATAAAACACCAAAAATGTTCGGATGCTGAGGGATACTTCAAATTAAATACGTGAACAATTTTAAATAATATGTCAAATGCTCTAAGAAAATTCGTAAATGGAATTAATGTTCCATCAAAATATATAAATATTTGTGAAATTTCTGCCAAGCTTCCGACACCAAGGAGGAACGGTTGAATGTTTTCACGCTTTTCTTTTAAAAAGTCCACGTGGTCTTCCAACTCTTGCAATGACTTTCCCAAAAATAAAAATGATTGTTGGGAATCCTTTATAGTGAATCTACTGACTTCTGTTGTTCCCAGGACGGTTCTGTGAGCATACCGTGCTGTTGGAAATAAGAAAGGGTGGAAAACCCACAGTGTGTGCAAAGCAAACTTGTCAGCATCTGAAATGTACAACATTTAGAACACATAAATATTTTTTGAATAATTTTTGTCATAAACTTTTGGTTACAACAATTTTAATTACTTTTATAATTGAATGAATCATTAAATTTGTTTGCAATGGTAATAATTCAAAACAACCGTTTCATTGAAAATTTCAAATCAAATTTTTAATTAAAGAGATTTAGAAATAAGAAAAAAAACAATTGAATAAATTGACTTCTTGATTGAAAACAAATTATTTAGCAAACACTTTTTTAATTGAAATTGTGTATCGTATTTTTTTTCTGTGTATAGTATGAAGTTTTATTACGGAAGTTGTATTAAATTGCCTGTTTCTGAATCTAAGATATTTATCTGATCTAAACGCAGCCTTTCATCTTTCTGAGCCTTTATTATCTTTGTAGATTTAAGAAAATTTAATAGTTTTGTATGTTTAGGACACCAATTAATTATGGTGCAATATTTGTTGTTTATGTTACCAAATCTTTATCAATCTGTAAGAGAAGAAAAAATAATTCTATTAAAATTTTGATTAAAATACGATTTTTATAAAGCTTACTTACCAGTTTATATCCGTCGAGAGTTTTATACTGTGGACACATTTTCAAAACTTCTGTAATATTCGTGATGTTGTTCATTATTGAATTCAATCTATATTGCGTGCAAGAAACACAAGTGATGTCAAATTCTTCAGATGATAGGTTGTCGAATTTTAGGGACTGGACCATAAATTCAGCATTTTCTTCTGGTTCTAAAATAAAGACAAAACTAATTTATAGTAATTTAATAAATTTTCAAAAAATTATATTTCTACTTACGTAGTTTCCTCAACTTACACGAGGCAGTAGGCGCGTCGTCTTCACCCGCAAAAATATGTTTTGTCGACGTTTTTTTTTCGGAGTTTTTCCTTTAAAATTTCCAACAACATTTCATATTTGTTTTTTCAAATTGACGATTTCTTACTTTTTTTTGATATTTACGAGAGCATACGTCGTGCGTTGGGCGAATGTGAAAAATGTATTTTTTTACAATTCTATAAACTAATAATCATTTCGATAAACATGAATTTGGCCCGGAAAGATAGACCGGTTGTTTTACTTTGATATATACTATATTGGGTCGCAAATAATAATTAATGCAAATTTACTTTCATTAATTAACATTTTTGAATCTCCTGAAAAAATTCAGTTATGGAACCTTCTGTTATAAATACTTCTTGAGTAAAGCCCGGTACGTACCGTTTTCTTTTAAATTTCGTCTCCTATAAGAAATCTACATTCGACCGGATAACAAAAAAAATATCAAATGCGAGGCGGAATATGAAAGCTTACCTCGAGACAATAGCAAAAACATTTTTATTTTTTTCCGAGCCTACGGAATCGGCCAAAAATCGTTTTTATAGCGTAACTTTTTTGTAGTACGATTGTCACATACGATACATCAATGGCCCTGAAAAAAATTAAAAAATGTTTTTGCGATTGTATCGAGGGAAGCTTTCATATTGCGCCTCGCATCCGGGAACTTTTTTACATGGAGGCCAACCTGTTTAATGTACAAAAACCAAATGAAGTTTTCGGTTGGTATTTTGTTACGAAATTTTCGTTTGCACCACGCAGCTAAATTGTTCACTATTACATGGATGTTACAGGGTTTTCTCTTATGTTTGTCTATTTTTATTTCCTATCTCAAAAATTGTGTCAGTTGTTTTTTGTTTATTGTTCTATAATTGCATTTGCTCAATTTCTATACGAAACTTTCGGTTTCAATAATTTCCTAACTGTTAAATTTTGTTGTAGAAATAAAACGAAATTTTTGGTGCACAATTTTGCGTGCAGGGTTTTAAATGAAAATTGTCACTACAAAAAAAAATAATGTTTGAAAATTGTTTTGTGTTTTTTTTACTTTTTGTTATACATATATTAAGATATTTGCTTGTATTTGAATTTCCTGAACTTTTTATTTACTTTACTCCAAAATATCATTGATAATACTATGATAATACTGAATTTGAAATCTAAAAGGTTGAGGACATTCGCAGATCAATGTTTCGCTGTGTTGCTGATGCTCTATAACAGCGATGGGTTTTATAGTGATTGAAGCATGTCAGATACTCCTTGTTGACTTATAAATATTGGAACTTATACATAAAAAGTTATGGAAGGTGTGAAATAAATATTAGCATTGATAACACAGTGCGACAAAATAAACTCAAGTTGAGAAGCAAATGACGCGATACTATTTTTCCTGTAGGTCTTGTCGAGTAAAATACGAATCTTTTTTGGAATTCCCCGGACACCCCCAAAATCCGGATTTAAGGATAAAAAGCCGATTTTCTTGCCTTATTTCACTTGAACGCCTATAACTATGTTAATTGTTAACCGATTTTCAATCTCTAAAATGATTTGAAAAGAAGAGAAGTAGACATTTCGAACGATGTATATTCTGTTTATTTGAAGCTATAGTAATATAGGTTTATTTGTCCTACAAACACATTTTTATTTTGGTCCGTCATTTTCTAGTTTAGGCAATGTTTTTACCAAGTATATTGTGAGATAACCGTACAATTAATTAATTTACATATATCGTATATTTTATAACGAAAAAAATGCAACCAGTCTGTTTAGGTGGGGTGCTTGCTAGCAAGGGAGGTAAGGGCAGGCGAATCGACGAAGTCCCTTTTATGACAAACTCCAATAACCAATTACAAGAACAACGATAGCTCAGGAGTGGGGGGAACGATGTGTGTGTGTTCACGTAGTGACCGGAGTTGGCGAAGGCGGCGATGCAGAAATGCAATGGGCGAAGTAGAAAATAAATAAAACACAAGAAGTTTAGTTTTTTCGACGATAGTAAAGCGTAGCTTTATTAACAAGAAAAGGTAACGAAGATTACCTTTTGTTTACAATGTACAGCAAGATGTACGTAGCGATATGTGATGCGTACCGAACGAAAGTCCAAGATGGAGAGAGGTGGCGGAGCAAGTGTCAAAGAAAAATAAATACTTACTCGTTGAAATCTGCAAATCAAATATTGCAAGGATGTAGTACCGAGGAGTAGGCAGATTTCAACGAGCGTTAACGTACGATAAATGTGCCAATCTATGCACGTAGAGAAATTAATGATATCAACAAAATTCAGTAAAATCGTACTTAAAAATTCCGGCCACCTTGCAACATCGAGGGGATGCTGCAACTAAAACGAAAGGGTCATTAGGGAACCCCGCGGAGCGAAAGGGCCACTAGGCGCCTCCCTGATGAACGAAAAGGGCCATTAGGGAACCCCGCGAATGTATATACAACCAAAACTAGTACATATTTGGTTAGTAAATAAGGAAGGAACGTAAATTCAGTTTCCTAGTGAGCTTTAAAACAATTCAATTCAATTTCAATATTATATTAATGATTCGAAAAAAAATTAAGATATACGAGGTGATTCTAATATAGTTAGTTGCGATTTCAAAAAGAATTTGAGCTTATATAGATTCCGAAAAAAAAACGAATGGTTACGATATTATTTGTGGGCGATTAATTCAAAAAGATTCGAGTCCGTATAAACCCGATCACGAGACCGCCATTGTCGAAAGACACCCATTTATTCCCCGTTGTATTGTCTTTAAACCCGAGCTAGTCTCGCAGTCTAGTACGGGAATAGCAAAGAAGAGCTTTAGGTGATTACTCACAAGAATGCGTGTGTTGTCATACGCATCTTTCAATGCTTTCCAGGCCAAAGCGAAGCTCCTGTGGGTGAGAGGGAATTTTGAAACTATTTCCCGTGCTTCACCGCTGGTTTTTTGGACCAGGTGACAAAGTCGTTCAATGTCACTAAGACGCGAATTGTTGATATATATCGCCGAAAATAGGTTCCGAAAGGTAGGCCACGACAAAAAATCCCCTTGAAATACGTCAATGTCACACGGGGGCAAATTCAAATTATGACTAACGCCAGAATCAGCGATATTGGGAATAATGGTCTGAGTCTGCGTCACAGTGCTGGAAGCTCGTGAGAGGACAGACGTATCCGCCATAGATTCAGCCGAATGCGAACCTGGGGGTGAAACGAGCGCTATTGGGGTTTCTACAACCACAGAGTGATAGGAAGGTGACAAGGCACGATGTTTGAATAGGGACAACTTCCTATTTATTGCGGACAGACAATTCATATAAGTTTGATATGACGCGTCATATTTACTATCCACCAAGTTGATTTCGGAAGAGTCCAAATCATTAAGACATTTTTCGAAGGTTTCTTTTGTATTAGCCCATAGTTTTTTCAATTCGGTACTACTAACTTGTAAACCGTAGACATCCAGGTCGTCATCTTTCTTAACTCTGAAATTCGCATCAAATTTAACTAGAGCATCCGAAGCTCTTATAAATAAATCAAGAGAAGAAGCGAAATTTTTGGCGTAAGCGAGGACAGACAACAAGTTGTGTAAAAATGGGAATAGAGGTGATCGAAGAACCGTACAAGAAACGAAAAGGACACAAGAAATGTAAAAACGTCTGAAATCTGAAGAAAACAATTTCAAAAAGAAGCGAAAACTTGAGAAAACGTTAACCAAATTTAAAAAAAAGTATCGAATAATACCAGTAAATTAGTTAAAAGGCACGAAAATTACAAGTTGTTTTCTCAATCCTAATTAAAAAAGTAGTTATGCTAACAGAAAATTCCTGTATTCTACAAAATTAGCAAATTTTGTCAAACTATGATCGAAGGTAGGGTACGCGGAGGTACACGACTAAACCAAATGATATAAAACCCCAAGAAAAACGACAAAAATTAAAAAAAACGACAAAAATTAAAAAAAAAAATCGAAAACCAACTGTACTGACCGTAGGGTGACTATGGCTGACTGTAGAGTGCAACGACAAGATTAAACAACGAATTTGTCACCAAGAATAAGCTCGTAGAGCGCGAACGAAAAAAATTAATAATATAAAACTTTTATAACGACAATTTCCAATTTATGTCCAATTGACCGAATGTAGGGTGTACGGGGTCGTATACGACCGAATGTAATTAACGAGTAGCGTACCACCCAACGCTATTCCCAAAAATAGCACGAGAAAAAATATTTAATTTATTTTTCAAAAGACGTAATATTTGTCTTTTTGACTATTTTTCGTACTGGGATATGAAACCAAGCTCAGGTGACGACGACTCTCCCTATTCGAGTATGTGGGTGCGTACGTGTGTGTTTCGAGTAACAAACAACAACAAATGCAACGCGAAGTTGTTTTGCGAGAGACGCACAAGCTGTCGGTAGGGGGAAATGCAATCGACCGATTCGATTAACGAAGTCAACGAGAGCAAGAAATATGGGCTAATTTTATGACGCCGACTTTGGCGCCTTTTCTAATGCAAGACGGTTGGAGAGTGTTCCTGTTTTTGTTGTAATTAAGCTAGATATCCTCTCACGCATTACAACGACAAAGTGGACTGTATATTTTGAGAAAAATCGCGATAGATTACTCGAAAGTCGACTAATATTATACCGTAGGGTATATTTGTATGTATTTCTAATTTATTTTTGAACAAAAAAACACTCGCGGTGCTCACTACTTAGGAAAGCTGAGAGTACGTTACCTGCGATTTTGTTAGTACGATTGGTAATGAGTGGCTGAAGCACCGATGTTTTCCGTAGGAAAGCAGCTAAACGAAACAAAGGGAAGAGCAGCTTCAATCCGGCTCGATGCGACCAATGTTTTGGTGGGGTGCTTGCCAGCAAGGGAGGTAAGGGCAAGCGAATCGACGAAATCCCTTCTATGACAAACTCCAATAACCAATTACGTGAACACACACACATCGTTCCCCCCACTCCTGAGCTATCGTTGTTCTTGTAATTGGTTATTGGAGTTTGTCATAGAAGGGATTTCGTCGATTCGCCTGCCCTTACCTCCCTTGCTGGCAAGCACCCCACCTAAACACAGTCTCTTAAAAATCCGTTTGCAATTGACTGAGTTATTAAAGTTTCATTAAAACTAAATGTGTACATAAATACAGCTTCCATACCGTTTCAAGGCCAAACCTAAAGAAACATTTATATCGGACGGCAATATCGATCTAAACAGATTTTCACCAATTCCAAAAGGTTTCCTACCTAGTGAGAACGAGTTCTTATTGCCTAATTTCAGTAGGATCGTAGTGACCTGTATTTAACGAACAACTTAAGATGTACAGACGGACAGCTAGTGATTCTGAGCAGAACGGTGTACAAATCTGCGAAAAAAAAGTCAATTTATAACCCCCTGTACCAATAGCGTGCCTGAAGCGAGCATAATTTCCAAAAATTGCGGTATATTAAAACAGAGGCAGTGCGACAGCCAAAAAACCAAAAATCGCGATACTATTTTTCTTGTAGGTCTTGGCGAGTAGAACAATGTTTGTTTGTTCGGACACCCCCAAAATCCGGATTTACGGGTAAAAACGATTTTCTTGCCTCAACAAATTCTGAAATTATATTTCTAATAAGACGTGAGTTCATGTTGAAATTAAATAAGATATATCTCTGTTTAAAAAAAAAACGAAAAAGTAGGTATTAATACCATTCAATACCAATGTCGAGTAAAACACGAATCTTTTTTGGAATTCCCCAGACACCCCCAAAATCCGGATTTATGGGTAAAAAAACGATTTCTTGCTTTTTTTCTCCGATTTCTTGTCTTTTTTAATTAATTTTTTTAATTATTAACCGTTTTTCAATCTCTAAAAGAAGTTGGAAAGAAGTTGAAAAGAGAATTAGACCTTTCGAACGATGTATATTTTGTTTATTTGAAGCTGTACGAATATAAGTTTATTTGATCTACAAAGACATTTTTGTCAGTCATTTTCTAGTTTATGCAATGTTTTTACCACTTATATTGTGAGATAACCGTACGATTTATTTATCTAGATATATAGTATATTTTATAAGGAAAAAAATGCAACCAGTCTCCTAAAAATCCGTTTGAAATTGACGGAGATATTAAAGTTTCATTTAAACTAAATCGGTATTGTCATAATGTAAACATAGTATCAAAAAATCCATTGATTACTGAATTTTTAAAAATTGCTCAGAAAATTTGCAATCCCGTTTCAGTAGAAGACAGAATTATAAAATTTATTGTAGATTACAAATCCATGTCGGCATCAGATGCAAAAGAAACATGCACTTCTCTTTTACATGAAATTAATGTTACTTATGGTCCGTAAAATTCTCAATTTGTTAACTTTTAATGTTAGATCTCTTATTGAAAAGAGTAGAAGATTAGAATTATTAAATTTGCTAAGAAGTAGTAATATTGACATAGCATTTATACAAGAAAGACATCGTAGGGAAAATCATCGAGTTTATCTTGAAAATTACACTTTTTTAAGGGACAGCAGTCCACTTGGTGTTGGAATTGTTTTCCGTAGATCATACAAATATTCAATAGTTAAAATTCCAAATTTAACCTTTCCAAACATGTTCATCAGTATTAAATTTGTAATCAATGGTATTGACAAAAAATTTCTATTCGGTTCAATTTATTTTCTTAGTAACTCTACATATAATATAATTCATAATGGACTCTCAAATTTATGTGATTTTTTCTCAGAATACGATGGCATTTTCATTGGAGGAGATCTTAATGCCAGACATGTTTCTTGGGGAGACTCAATGAATAACATTAATGGAAACATAATTTTCAACTGGTTACAAAGTTTTTCACTAAATCTTTTTCGAATTACAAATTTAACTCCTACATTTCCTAACAATACATCTTATTTAGATCATTTTCTTGTAAGCACAAATTTAATAAATACTAATAGAAATAATTTCAATATTACAGATCTCCCTTCCTTTTCTGACCATCTCCCTATTAATTTGAAATTTAATTTAGGCAATTTTGAAATACTAATAAAACCTCCGGAAACCTTTACCTCTTTTAGAAATACGAATTGGATTGATTTTAAATCTGATTTTCGAGATAATTTAACCAGTATCTTTCCAAATCATAACTCGAACATGTCTAATACAGAAATAGACTCTCATGTTAGTAAATTCTCTGATCTATTAAATGATACTTGCCTTGACCATTCACAACAGTTGATCCGGAAAGATAGGAAAATTATTGTTTCTGATCATATTAAGTATCTATATAAAACTAAATATAGGTGGCAAAAGGAATTAAGATCGATATACCACAGAACTTTAAATAGACATAATCAGGATTATATTTTACTTTCAAAGCAAATTCAATTATTAAATTTAATAATAAAAGAGAAGGTAGAACAGGAACAACGTATATTCTTTAGTAGGAAGATGAGTGAAATAAAGCCTGGTCCAAATGCGCATAAGGAAATTTACAAAATTCTTGGTTATAAAAAAAATTCTTATATTTCAAAACTCGAAATTAATGGATGTACAATTGAAGATGATAATGATTGTCTTGAAAATTTGCGAACTTTCTTTTATGACATTTTTAACAACAATACTGCAATTTCGGATTTTCCACAAATTGAAAATGTTGTTTCCTCTTATATTGATTCAATCGACATTCCAATACACTTTTTTAATTCTGAATTTAATGCAATTAATACTCAAAACTGTTCTGATCTAGTTACAATTTCCGATGTCGTTAGAATAACAAGCGAAATTAACAATAAAAAATCATATGGTTTAGACAAAATTTCAAATTTTATTATTAAAAAACTTCCTATTAAAGCTTACGAATTTCTTACAATAATATTCAACTGCAACTGTTATTTTCCTAGCCTCTGGAAAATTTCTAAAATTTTGCCGATCCAAAAAAAGGCAGGTTTAAATTCCATGAATAATTTAAGACCAATCTCACTTCTATCCAATCTAGGAAAACTATTCGAAAAAATTATCAGCGAAAAGATGGATATTGGGGTTAGTTTACCTTATATTCCTCCTTTACAATTTGGATTCAAAAAAGGACATTCCACTAATGATGCTTTGTTAAAATTTCACAATGATATAATATGCAACCTTCGCAAAAAATTTTGTACATTTGCAATTTCTCTAGAAGTTGAAAAAGCTTTCGATAGCGCTTCTCATTTAGGTATTCTTTTTAAAATGATTAATATAGGATTTCGTCCATCTATCATAAAATTAATGCGAAATTTTTTCGATAATCGGCAATTTTGTGTACAGTTTAAAAATAAATTATCCGAATTCTCTATTATAAGTCGTGGTGTTCCTCAAGGTTCCATTCTCGCCCCTCATCTCTATAATATTTTCATATATGATTTTCCACACTTAGAATCAAATTTAACAGGTATTTTATATGCGGATGATTCATTACTTTACGCACACGCTGAGTCGCCAGCAAAAGCATTAAGTTTTGCGCATGATCATTTAATGAAAGTTAAAAATTTTTACACGAAATGGGGGATTCAACTAAATGCTTCAAAGTCTCAGGCTATCTGTTTAAGAAATGCTTCTGGAAAATGTAAGAAATTCGTTGTGCCGGCAAGTAGTACTTCAATTAGACGGAACTGAAATTTCAATAGGAGATACCATTAAATACCTTGGAATTAATTTTGATAAATTGATGAAGTTCAATAAACATGCTAAAATTGTTACAAATAAAGCGTCTAAATTACTAGGATTGTTTTCCAGAATTCTATGGAACAAACATCTTCCTTCTAAAACTAAATTACTTCTTTACAAAACTAGTATTCGGCCAATCTTTACATACGCCTTTCCAATTTGGTTTCAAATTTCACCCACAAAACTTAAGGACATAGAAATTCTCGAAAGAAAAATAATTCGCTTCTGTATAGGTAAAAACTTTCAATCTCCCCATAAACGCTTTTCAAATCAGTTTATTTACTCTCTATCTAAAGTCACTCCTATCGGTCTTTATGTTTGTGATGTTTTAAAACGATTTATATCACGATTAGATCAACATAATAATATGGTCATTAAATCAATTTTAAATGAACAGAAAAATTTTAGTTGGTCAAATACTAACTATATTTCTCCTATTGGTTTTATTAATGAACCCGCGCCAAATTTTAATGTTAATGATTGTGTACGGCATCCTTTTTATGACAAAGTTCTATCAGGAACTCATAGGGGATAAATTCAATTTCACGCCAATTATTTTATAAACACTTCCTACTATAATAATTTTGTAATTTAAAATTATTTGTTATTTTCTTTTAATATCCTTATTTTGATTATTTTGTTTGTTTTTAGAATTAAGTTAGTTTTAAGTTAACCTTTGAGAACTTACTCTCTAATTTTTGTCCAGCCCCGGGAGCAAGGGCGCCAACACAGTCCATTTTTATACACAGTATTCAATCCATTTCATGAAAAAGCAAGGTGCTTATAACTATTATGTTAATTAAGATAACACATTATAATCTTAAGTTATTTTCTAAATTATTAATGTAGTTACTCCAATAATAATTGTATAAAAGGCTCAATAAATTAAACTAAACTATCATTGTATTTATTCGTCGATTATTCCTATTATACGAGTATATTCAATATCGATTACATTCATATGGATTATTCATATTCATCACTAATAGGTGAATATCACCACTAGGTTAGGTTGAATAGAGGAGACGTTTAAACGTCTCATGTCCATGAATATCACCACTAACACTAAGAAATAAATTACTCTAATAATATTCCTCAACAAGAACGGCTGTTTTAGTTACGACAATTTTGGCGACGAGGATTACGAGACGAATCTCACGTTATTCATTTGAAGATATACATATTTTACAGTACAAGTGTACGGAAAGTGAATAAAATGGCAGATTCTGGCGTAAATTTCTTTAACTTTGATGCTTTTGATCCACAAAAGATATCTTGGTGTCATTGGGTGAAACGATTTGAGACGGCTATGAAGTTGTACGATTGTATAGAGGACAAGAAACAGTCATTGTTGTTGCATTTCATCGGTACGCCTACAACGTCTTATGCGACAAATTGACACCTAAACCACCAGAGGAAGAAACATTCGCGGAAATAATCAAGGTGTTGGAAGAATACTTTGAGCCGAGGCTTAGTGAATTGGTGGAATGTTTTGCGTAGGCAGCAAGAGCAGGGTTACCATAACCTTTTTTCGGAAAGGAGGACTTTTGTGTCAGAAAAGGAGGACATTTGTAACATTTACAAAGAGAGTTTGAAACTTTCGGAGGACATTTAAAAAATACAATTTCCTATGATAATGATTTGTACAACAATTTGTATTTTGTAGCGCTTAGATGCCAAATCGGAGGACAATATCTAAATCTGAACAAATTTTCTTCAAATTCGGCAAGGTTTGTTCTTGGGTGCTACATTCAAATCTGTGCAGATTTACACCAAATTCGGCAATGTGGGCCCTTGGATCAAGAAACTCCATCCTGCTTAATTTCAAAGTGATTGGATATGAAAAAGCTTCTGTGGCTATAAAAGGCCAAATCGGAAAGAAAATTTATATAGCGCCTATATCTTAATCTGAAACGACTTTGACCAATTTCTTCCCAGTTATGAAATAGCCCTTATTGTCAAATTTCAGCAAGATCGGAATGAAAGTGCGACCTGTACTTAAGGAACAATTTTAAATAGTCAGACAGACAATCGGTGTACTTTAAAATGGGTCTAACTCCAGTATTTTTAGGTGTTAATTATAATAAATTAGTGAAGCGGCGTTAAGATCTGATAAGCCGATTTTTGCATGGATTCTTTGAAATTTTTTGCGTTAAGAAGTAAAATCTTGAGGTACCTTCGTGTGGACCTATATTAAAACATGGACCTATAACGACCATTGTTCTTCTGAAGGATTCTGGATATACATACTCCGCAATTACCAATTTTGACCAGTTGAAATTTGCAGTCTATATGGCGTTAATAAGTCAAATCGGACAGATGCTAAAAATTTTGCTCATTTCAATCCCAAGTTACCTGCATCTATAAGAAGTATCTGTACCAAATTTCAGTCATCGAGCTCAATTATTGTAGTACCAACTTTGTACTAAAAGTAGTTGCGAGTATAATTCATGTGGAGGTTTACTATTTGTGAGAAATTTTAATTTGTAACAAAAGGAGGACAAATCCATCATTTTTGAAAAAGGAGGAAGGACGGGAGGACACTGGTTAAAAAGGAGGACATGTCCTCCCAAAGGAGGACGTATGGTAACCCTGAGCAAGAGTCTGAGTCAGCAGGTAATTTTGTGGTGTCATTGAAAAAGTTGGCGGTTGGTTGCGAGTTTGGTGATTATTTGAGTAAGGCTTTCAGAAATCAATTTGTATTTGGTCTGGGTAATAATTGTTATGGTAGAAAGATCTGACTTTGGAGGATGCGTTAAGTGTGGTAACAGCGAGTGAATTGGTTACCAAATGGCGGTGAGAAATCGAATGTGAATAAAATAAAGAAGAAGAACGATCTCAAAAGGAATGCAAAAAGGCTGATGCAAACATATCCCATGTAACGGCCCGACTCGTGCCCTATCCTCTCAGTACCTTTCTGCTACCTTTAGTACCGGCCGTGCTCAGGGAAATGGGGTGGTGTCATTGGTCCGAGGAAGATAAGTTAAGAAACGTTACAAAACCAAAAAATAGGTAGCTGAATCTCTGAATGATGATGTCCTAAGACAATATTAAACATAAGTGAAAGGATAGAAAGTAGAAGTTCGGATAACTAACATTAAGAATACTGAGATGGTAACGTCTTCCTCAATCAATACCCACCCTACCTATGTCATCCATGGTCAATTCACTGGACAACCCATGATTGTTGTGCTAACTTTGTTCTAAATTGTTCGCGAAGAAATAAAAATTACAAATTTATTGCATTTACACACAAAAATAAAAATAAACAAATCACATATTAAGAAGCGTTATAGCTAATTGATATTACAAAATTAATGTCATCAACTATATTTTTAAAAATCGCATGAACGCGTATATATCATGTATTCAAATTTGTAACTAAAGGAATAACTAACCTATTTTATAAAGTGTGGCTTAGTAATAATGTGAAACACCGAGATTAATTATATTTCGAAGCAAGAAAAAAATATGTCTTGTAATAATGAGAATGTATACGAGTATCGTATTAGATCTTCAAAAAGAGTGATGATTTGAATATATAAATAACTGTTATAAAACTTACCAACATACGTAAGAATTCTCGCGATGACATCAGGCCTGCTGTCCTTGCTGGATTCTGGGTAATAATTGTTATGGTAGAGATGATCACACGTTGTGAAGATATGTACGTTTTCAAAATGCGTGAATGAAAATTGGTAATTGGTTATGTATATTATGTCTTAGGAATACTTATTTATATTTTTTTGTAATGTCTTTGCTGTTTCAATCAGACTCGACTTAATATAGATGCTGGTTCAGGTAGATTCGAATTGATAGATGATGTTACTAATTTAATGTTTTAAATTTTTCCAAAATAATGGAGCTGCGTCCATTCTAGATGTATTTCAGATAAATTGAGAGAATGATTCGTCGGAGTAGATATTATTGAAGATCATAACGCCAGTTTTAAGGATTTGTTGGTGGAAAATAGACGTTCCATATGTGGAAACAATATCCGATTTAACACAGGGAATCTCAATATTTATGTATTAAATTTCCTTTTGGCAATCCATAGTCCTGTTCGACCAAAGGGATAACGCATCCATGCAACACAATATTTAAATCATTGGGAGGAACTAGAGACAATCTCCATATCCTAATCAAATACAAAATCCAATATTAATCTCCATAAATTCCTTTGCGCAGTACCCATTACCTCCCATTTTGGTCAAATTCAAATCCATACGGGTAAGTGATTTTTTATTAAATCTCGCGTATACGCCGCGAAATGATAGGCCTCTTCGGTGTGTTTTAATCTTCAAGCAATATCTTATTTTTTCCAAATTTAAATTATTTCCGACACAACGTTATGCTCGATTTGAAAAATATTTTCTAATGAAAAAAAAATTCTATGTATAGCACAGAAATTTATATTAACATATCATTTCCAAAATCAAACATTACTACTATTTAAAAATTATTCGTAAACAAGTGAGGCACATTCACCCCCCACTCAAAATCAGGCTTTGGGTTTGTAAAATCCAAAGACTGATATCAGTTGTGTCAATCAAGACTATGTCCAGATATCCTTTGCATGGTAAACACCCGTGACATCACTGTCTAAATCCAGCAGCTCATAGTTCACCTGACCTATTTTCCTTGAAACCTTAGCTCATACACCTACTGGAGCAAGCTTAGAGTTAAAGTTCGAAATTTTGGAGCTCTGTGCAAAGTTTTTCCTTATCACTTCTTGTCCGACAGAATAATCCTTCTCTCGTGATCGTGATACCACCATGTGCCGAATTCGGGACATCATGAGCTGAATAAATCACGTTCTCTCTAAGCTCTGTTGGCACCAAAAGTTTCCAAGAGTCCGATTCGTCCGCGTCCCCTACCGAAAATTTCGAACGTTAATAAATAAATTTGTCTATAACTTTAAAGTCAGGTAACCCAGATTCAGTAAAGCTCGTCCTCAATTTGGAATATTCGTCACTATCAAACGCCTCCGATTCCAAATTAATAGCCGGGAGAATCTCTAATTCGATAGCCCCCACAAAATCTTCTCCCTCATGAGCCCTGGATAATGCGTCGGGTACAACATTCTCCTTCCCGCTCCGGTGTTCAATAGAAAAGTTAAAACCTTGCAATTTCAAGGACCATCTTGCTAACCTACCGGATAAATCTCTCTGGCCCATCAGCCACTTGAGACTTGCATGATCTGTTACTACTTTGAACTCCTGCATCTCAATGTAAGACCTAAACTTATGAATAGCCATGACAACTGAAAAGCATTCGAGCTCCGTTATGGTATAGTTTCGTTGCGCCCGATTCAACTTGTGGGACATATACGCAATGGGTCTTTCGGTCCCTTCCTCGTCGACCTGAGCCAAAACAGCCCCAACTCCGCAAGTGCTCGCATCACACTGCAGTATAAATGGTTTACCATAATCAGGTTGAATGAGTACCTGCTGTCGTAAGTTTCGCCTTAAGCTCCTCAAATGCTCCCTGAGCTTCAACGGTCCAAACAAATAACCTTTTCTTCGTCTAGAGATCCGGTAATGGAAAAGTCAATGTCGAAAAATCCCTGATGAAGCGTCTATACCATCCGGTCATTCCCAAAAACCTACGTAACTGCTTGATCGATTTGGGTGCCGGAAAATCTCTTATCGCTTCCACCTTCTCCTCATCAACCTGTAGCGTACCGTTACCTCCATCAGATGAGTCAAAGTCCATCGAAACCACCAGCACGTCATCCAAATACACAAACACATGCGATCTCATACTATACGGAATGACACAGTCCACTAATCTTCACAATGTCTGTGGTGCATTGCACAGTCCAAATGGCATTCTTGTAAACTGATACAAAGGCCGATTTGGAACTGTGAAGGCAGTCTTTGGGCTAGATCCTTCCTCTAGTTTAATTTGCCAAAAGACATCTTTTAAATCAATCTTGGAAATACAGTAAACTGGAGGAAGCATTGCAAGTATTCCGTCAATATTCGGTATAGGATACGCGTCTTTCACTGTCACTTAATTCAGTTTCCTACTGTATACACACACTCTAACTTTTCCGGGTTTTACTACTACGACTGCGGGAGAAGACCATGGCGAACTAGGAGCCTCTTCAATAACACCTAGCGAAATCATTCTGTCTAATTCCATACAGAGAAGTTTCTCAACAGCACGTGATATAGGGTAATAACGCCGTTTAATCGGCCTAGCATCACCTGTGTCGATAACATGCTCAATGAGTGATGTACAGCCAAGTCCTTCAGTTTCAGAATTAGGAAAAGCCGCCATTATGCCATTCAGTTTCCGTCGTTGCTCATCCGTAAGAATCAACTGGTCCCGTTCCTCATTCGAGCAAGATATTTCCCCGACAGTGGGCATCGCAATTTTGAGTCCAAACGCATTCCAAAAATCAAAACCGCATATGATATCCTGTCTTATAGACGGTACTAACAAAAATACAAATAGTCTAGATTGACTTGAAACTCTACTTCTACTGTGACCGTACCCAACACATTCTGTTTCTGCCCATCAGCAGTTCGCACATTTCCCACCCATCTCCGAAATCCGCTAAAATTTTGAATTTTCGATCCCAAATTCCCACCTATAATGCTCTTATTGGCACCACTATCTAGTAATGCCAAATAATTATCACCCCGAATTTTGAGACAAACGAAAGGCCTACTATCAAGTTCCTGACTAATAATTGGAGATATTCGACACGATCTAAGAGATCTTAGCCTCGCATAATGCTGCCTTATGCGATTCGACGATCTTCTCTTTCTATTATTCCCCTTAAAAATTCTCGCGCGTGCTTTCTCATACTCTTTCAACCTTATATGATAGGGTCTTTGCAATGGGTGGGTAATCTCATGTAAAATCTTGTCATCAATAGTCCGCATCGCAACGTCTTCCTCTTCGCCCATGCAGGATGTCCGCGCTACTTCCGACGGACATCCATCTGTCCGTTTCCCTGCTTGTGTTTCGAACAGATCACGCAAGTGGCCCTATATGCATTCCTTATCCCACAACCATAGCAAAAAACCTGTCTAGGTTCCATGCAATCGACATATATATGCCCTGGTCTATCACAATTCCAACATCTGATCTCACTCCGAATTGCGTTACACAAGGGGTCGTTGGATCCCACGTTATCCCCCAGATCCACTACCTCGCCCTTATCAATAATTTCTGAAACGGCTACCTTATTAAATTTCCGTTGTTCTACTTTATGCAAATCCCTCATAAATTTCCGTGCTTCCTGGCCGCACTTCGAAGACCTGATACACTCGTGATACCTAAGTGAAGAAGCTCGTGTCTAATCTCGCTTCTCAAATTTCGTAAAAGAATTTCACAGAGGTCCGAATCCGTAATTGGACTTTTCAATTTGTCCGTCATTGCCGAAATCACATCCAAATAATCGTCAAAATCTTCATTTGATCTTTGTCTACGCCTACGTATGTCATCTATTACATCGAAGTCACTATAATCCACCTTATACTGTTTCTTCAAAGCTATAGTTAGAATATTCCATTCTATGTTATTCCCCTGTCTATGGTGCCGCCAGTACCACTCTAACGCTCTTCCCTCGAATAGACAATGAGCATGTTTACAGAGAAGCTGAAAATCTCCTTTCAAAATGTTTGTGGTCAGTGTATTTACCCTATAAATAAATTCCGGATGATGTTGAGAACTTTCTCGGCAGGGAATGTTTCATGAAAAGAGTCAGTGCTCCGCCCTGCTGCAACCACATTCGTCGCATTCGAAGATGTTTCTCGAGCAGCGCAATTATTTCCCGAAGGTATATTCACTACTCCATTCATAACAGGATTAGAGTCATTACTAATGTTAATATTCTGAACAAATGAACTAAGCTGATTAGATATCAATTCACTCATCTCAGCTCGAAAATTATTCAATGATTCTGAAATCATGCGAGAAACTCTACTATCATCTTCGTGATTCCGAGATCGACCACGTCCTCTTACACCAGCACTACGTGTCCTTTGAGCGACAGAACCATCATTGTCCAAATTCACCGTTAAACCGACGTTAGCAGGCTCTTCAATATTTAACAAATCTTCACGACTTCTTGTCAAAGGCATGATTAAATTAAGACAAAATTCAACAATAACTAATCATTCGCTACTAAACTTAAAAGTTCCGCCAGCACAATCAAATATAATATAAATTTTCAGATCTTCTACCAAAATATTAGAAAAGAGAGTAGCGAAATATTGATCAGGTAAACTGTACAGACAGCCATACAGTAAAAATCCCAAATCAAACATCCAGAATTAAAAAATGAAACTTCATAGCAGATCGTGTGAGTCAATATCTAAACAAAAAAATTCAAATAATGAAATCTCAAACGCGATCGACAGTGAATAAAATTTAAAAATAACACCACCAGTATTGCGAGTATATTATCTATAAGTACCAATAACACAAATCTCGAACAAACTACATAGCGATAAAGATAGAAAAAGGCCGTCAATCGATCCGTTCGGCATCAAAATCCGATGTTAACCCAATATTTTAAAAATTCAAAACAACGATCGATTAAGACTTAACATCTATTGAATATAGTCATCATCATCACGGAAAGATATTATTAGAAAAACTGAGACATCATCTATACCTTTGTTGGTTCTAATAAAACCACATTCAGTATTTCTCTTATAAAAGAAAAGGATTTACGATATTTTCAATAGCTGAGGCCCCACGTTGGGTGCCATTTAATTATGTAACGGCCCGACTCGTGCCCTATTCTCTCAGTAACTTTCTGCTACCTTTAGTACCGACCGTACTCAGGGAAATGGGGTGTTGTCATTGGTCCGAGGAAGATAAGTTAAGACACGTTACAAAACCAAAAAAATAGGTAGCTGAATGATGATGACCTAAGACAATATTAAACATAAGTGAAATGATAGAAAGTAGAAGTTCGGAAAACTAACATTAAGAAGACTGAGATGGTAACGTCTTCCTCATTCAATACCAACCCTACCTATGTCATCCATGGTCAATTCACTGGACAACCCATGATTGTTGTGCTAACTTTGTTCTAAATTGTTCGCGAAGAAATAAAAATTACAAATTTATTTACATTTACACACAAAAAAAATAAACCAATCACATATTAAGAAGCGTTATAGCTAATTGATATTACAAAATTAATGTCATCAACTATATTTTTAAAAATCGCATGAACGCGTATATATCATGTATTCAAATTTGTAACTAAAGGAATAACTAACCTATTTTATAAAGTGTGGCTTAGTAATAATGTGAAACACCGAGACTAATTATATTTCGAAGCAAGAAAAAAATATGTCTTGTAATAATGAGAATGTATACGAGTATCGTATTAGATATTCAAAAAGAGTGATGATTTGAATATATAAATAACTGTTATAAAACTTACCAACATACGTAAGAATTCTCGCGATTACATCAGGCCTGCTGTCCTTGCTGGATTCTGGGTAATAATTGTTATGGTAGAGATGATCACACGTTGTGAAGATATGTACGTTTTCAAAATGCGTGAATGAAAATTGGCAATTGGTTATGTATATTATGTCTTAGGAATACTTATTTATATTTTTTTGTAATGTCTTTGCTGTTTCAATCAGACACGACTTAACATAGATGCTGGTTCAGGTAGATTCGAATTGATAGATGATGTTACTAATTTAATGATTTAAATTTTTCCAGAATAAAGGGGCTGCGTCCATTCTATATGTATTTCAGATAAATTGAGAGAATGATTCGTCGGAGTAGATATTATTGAAGATCATAACGCCAGTTTTAAGGATTTGTTGGTGGAAAATAGACGTTCCATATGTGGAAACAATATCCGATTTAACACAGGGAATCTCAATATTTATGTATTAAATTTCCTTATGGCAATCCATAGTCCTGTTCGACCAAAGGGATAACGCATCCATGCAACACAATATTTAAATCATTGGGAGGAACTAGAGACAATCTCCATATCCTAATCAAATACAAAATCCAATATTAATCTCCATAAATTCCTTTGCGCAGTACCCATTACCTCCCATTTTGGTCAAATTCAAATCCATACGGGTAAGTGATTTTTTATTAAATCTCGCGTATACGCCGCGAAATGATAGGCCTCTTCGGTGTGTTTTAATCTTCAAGCAATATCTTATTTTTTCCAAATCTAAATTATTTCCGACACAACGTTATGCTCGATTTGAAAAATATTTTCTAATGAAAAAAAAATTCTATGTATAGCACAGAAATTTATATTAACATATCATTTCCAAAATCAAACATTACTACTATTTAAAAATTATTCGTAAACAAGTGAGGCACATTCACCCCCCACTCAAAATCAGGCTTTGGGTTTGTAAAATCCAAAGACTGATATCAGTTGTGTCAATCAAGACTATGTCTAGATATCCTTTGCATGGTAAACACCCGTGACATCACTGTCTAAATCCAGCAGCTCATAGTTCACCTGACCTATTTTCCTTGAAACCTTAGCTCATACACCTACTGGAACAAGCTTAGAGTTAAAGTTCGAAATTTTGGAGCTCTGTGCAAAGTTTCTCCTTATCACTTCTTGTCCGACAGAATAATCCTTCTCTCGTGATCGTGATACCACCATGTGCCGAATTCGGGACATCATGAGCTGAATAAATCACGTTCTCTCTAAGCTCTGTTGGCACCAAAAGTTTCCAAGAGTCCGATTCGTCCGCGTCCCCTACCGAAAATTTCGAACGTTAATAAATAAATTTGTCTATAACTTTAAAGTCAGGTAATCCAGATTCAGTAAAGCTCGTCCTCAATTTGGAATATTCGTCACTATCAAACGCCTCCGATTCCAAATTAATAGCCGGGAGAATCTCTAATTCGATAGCCCCCACAAAATCTTCTCCCTCATGAGCCCTGGATAATGCGTCGGGTACAACATTCTCCTTCCCGCTCCGGTGTTCAATAGAAAAGTTAAAACCTTGCAATTTCAAGGACCATCTTGCTAACCTGCCGGATAAATCTCTCTGGCCCATCAGCCACTTGAGACTTGCATGATCTGTTACTACTTTGAACTCCTGCATCTCAATGTAAGACCTAAACTTATGAATAGCCATGACAACTGAAAAGCATTCGAGCTCCGTTATGGTATAGTTTCGTTGCGCCCGATTCAACTTGTGGGACATATACGCAATGGGTCTTTCGGTCCCTTCCTCGTCGACCTGAGCCAAAACAGCCCCAACTCCGCAAGTGCTCGCATCACACTGCAGTATAAATGGTTTACCATAATCAGGTTGAATGAGTACCTGCTGTCGTAAGTTTCGCCTTAAGCTCCTCAAATGCTCCCTGAGCTTCAACGGTCCAAACAAATAACCTTTTCTTCGTCTAGAGATCCGGTAATGGAAAAGTCAATGTCGAAAAATCCCTGATGAAGCGTCTATACCATCCGGTCATTCCCAAAAACCTACGTAACTGCTTGATCGATTTGGGTGCCGGAAAATCTCCTATCGCTTCCACCTTCTCCTCATCAACCTGTAGCGTACCGTTACCTCCATCAGATGAGTCAAAGTCCATCGAAACCACCAGCACGTCATCCAAATACACAAACACATGCGATCTCATACTATACGGAATGACACAGTCCACTAATCTTCACAATGTCTGTGGTGCATTGCACAGTCCAAATGGCATTCTTGTAAACTGATACAAAGGCCGATTTGGAACTGTGAAGGCAGTCTTTGGGCTAGATCCTTCCTCTAGTTTAATTTGCCAAAAGACATCTTTTAAATCAATCTTGGAAATACAGTAAACTGGAGGAAGCATTGCAAGTATTCCGTCAATATTCGGTATAGGATACGCGTCTTTCACTGTCACTTAATTCAGTTTCCTACTGTATACACACACTCTAACTTTTCCGGGTTTTACTACTACGACTGCGGGAGAAGACCATGGCGAACTAGGAGCCTCTTCAATAACACCTAGCGAAATCATTCTGTCTAATTCCTTACAGAGAAGTTTCTCAACAGCACGTGATATAGGGTAATAACGCCGTTTAATCGGCCTAGCATCACCTGTGTCGATAACATGCTCAATGAGTGATGTACAGCCAAGTCCTTCAGTTTCAGAATTAGGAAAAGCCGCCATTATGCCATTCAGTTTCCGTCGTTGCTCATCCGTAAGAATCAACTGGTCCCGTTCCTCATTCGAGCAAGATATTTCCCCGACAGTGGGCATCGCAATTTTGAGTCCAAACGCATTCCAAAAATCAAAACCGCATATGATATCCTGTCTTATAGACGGTACTAACAAAAATACAAATAGTCTAGATTGACTTGAAACTCTACTTCTACTGTGACCGTACCCAACACATTCTGTTTCTGCCCATCAGCAGTTCGCACATTTCCCACCCATCTCCGAAATCCGCTAAAATTTTGAATTTTCGATCCCAAATTCCCACCTATAATGCTCTTATTGGCACCACTATCTAGTAATGCCAAATAATTATCACCCTGAATTTTGAGACAAACGAAAGGCCTACTATCAAGTTCCTGACTAATAATTGGAGATATTCGACACGATCTAAGAGATCTTAGCCTCGCATAATGCTGCCTTATGCGATTCGACGATCTTCTCTTTCTATTATTCCCCTTAAAAATTCTCGCGCGTGCTTTCTCATACTCTTTCAACCTTATATGATAGGGTCTTTGCAATGGGTGGGTAATCTCATGTAAAATCTTGTCATCAATAGTCCGCATCGCAACGTCTTCCTCTTCGCCCATGCAGGATGTCCGCGCTACTTCCGACGGACATCCATCTGTCCGTTTCCCTGCTTGTGATTCGAACAGATCACACAAGTGGCCCTATATGCATTCCTTATCCCACAACCATAGCAAAAAACCTGTCTAGGTTCCATGCAATCGACATATATATGCCCTGGTCTATCACAATTCCAACATCTGATCCCACTCCGAATTGCGTTACACAAGGGGTCGTTGGCCCTATATGCATTCCTTATCCCACAACCATAGCAAAAAACCTGTCTAGGTTCCATGCAATCGACATATATATGCCCTGGTCTATCACAATTCCAACATCTGATCTCACTCCGAATTGCGTTACACAACGGGTCGTGGGATCCCACGTTATCCCCCAGATCCACTACCTCGCCCTTATCAATAATTTCTGAAACGGCTACCTTATTAAATTTCCGTTGTTCTACTTTATGCAAATCCCTCATAAATTTCCGTGCTTCCTGACCGCACTTCGAAGACCTGATACACTCGTGATACCTAAGTGAAGAAGCTCGTGTCTAATCTCGCTTCTCAAATTTCGTAAAAGAATTTCACAGAGGTCCGAATCCGTAATTGGACTTTTCAATTTGTCCGTCATTGCCGAAATCACATCCAAATAATCGTCAAAATCTTCATTTGATCTTTGTCTACGCCTACGTATGTCATCTATTACATCGAAGTCACTATAATCCACCTTATACTGTTTCTTCAAAGCTATAGTTAGATTATTCCATTCTATGTTATTACCCTGTCTATGGTGCCGCCAGTACCACTCTAACGCTCTTCCCTCGAATAGACAATGAGCATGTTTACAGAGAAGCTGAAAATCTCCTTTCAAAGTGTTTGTGGTCAGTGTATTTACCCTATAAATAAATTCCTCAACAGTCATTTGGTCATAATACCCTGAAAACTTTAACCTCCAGTTCCGGATGATGTTGAGAACTTTCTCGGCAGCGAATGTTTCATGAAAAGAGTCAGTGCTCCGCCCTGCTGCAACCACATTCGTCGCATTCGAAGATGTTTCTCGAGCAGCGCAATTATTTCCCGAAGGTATATTCACTACTCCATTCATAACAGGATTAGAGTCATTACTAATGTTAATATTCTGAACAAATGAACTAAGCTGATTAGATATCAATTCACTCATCTCAGCTCGAAAATTATTCAATGATTCTGAAATCATGCGAGAAACTCTACTATCATCTTCGTGATTCCGAGACCGACCACGTCCTCTTACACCAGCACTACGTGTCCTTTGAGCGACAGAACCATCATTGTCCAAATTCACCGTTAAACCGACGTTAGCAGGCTCTTCAATATTTAACAAATCTTCACGACTTATTGTCAAAGGCGTGATTAAATTAAGACAAAATTAAAATTCAACAATAACTAATCATTCGCTACTAAACTTAAAAGTTCCGCTAGCACAATCAAATATAATATAAATTTTCAGATCTTCTACCAAAATATTAGAAAAGAGAGTAGCGAAATATTGATCAGGTAAACTGTACAGACAGCCATACAGTAAAAATCCCAAATCAAACATCCAGAATTAAAAAATGAAACTTCATAGCAGATCGTGTGAGTCAATATCTAAACAAAAAAATTCAAATAATGAAATCTCAAACGCGATCGACAGTGAATAAAATTTAAAAATAACACCACCAGTATTGCGAGTATATTATCTATAAGTACATACCAATAACACAAATCTCGAACAAACTACATAGCGATAAAGATAGAAAATGGCCGTCAATCGATCCGTTCGGCATCAAAATCCGATGTTAACCCAATATTTTAAAAATCCTAAACAACGATCGATTAAGACTTAACATCTATTGAATATAGTCATCATCATCACGGAAAGATATTATTAGAAAAACTGAGACATCATCTATACCTTTGTTGGTTCTAATAAAACCACATTCAGTATTTCTCTTATAAAAGAAAAGGATTTACGATATTTTCAATAGCTGAGGCCCCACGTTGGGCGCCATTTAATTATGTAACGGCCCGACTCGTGCCCTATTCTCTCAGTACCATTCTGCTACCTTTAGTACCGACCGTACTCAGGGAAATGGGGTGCTGTCATTGGTCCGAGGAAGATAAGTTAAGACACGTTACAAAACCAAAAAATTGGTAGCTGAATGATGATGACCTAAGACAATATTAAACATAAGTGAAATGATAGAAAGTAGAAGTTCGGAAAACTAACATTAAGAAGACTGAGATGGTAACGTCTTCCTCATTCAATACCAACCCTACCTATGTCATCCATGGTCAATTCACTGGACAACCCATGATTGTTGTGCTAACTTTGTTCTAAATTGTTCGCGAAGAAATAAAAATTACAAATTTATTGCATTTACACACAAAAAAATAAACAAATCACATATTAAGAAGCGTTATTGCTAATTAATATTACAAAATTAATGTCATCAACTATATTTTTAAAAATCGCATGAACGCGTATATATCTTGTAGTCAAATTTGTAACTAAAAGAATAACAAACCTATTTTGTAAAGTGTGTGAAACACCGAGATTAATTATATTTCGAAGCAAGAAAAAAAATATGTCTTGTAATAATGAGAATGTATACGAGTATCGTATTAGATCTTCAAAAAGAGTGATGATTTGAGTATATAAATAACTGTTATAAAACTTACCAACATATGTAAGAATTCTCGCGATGACATCAGGCCTGCTGTCCTTGCTGGATTCTGGGTAATAATTGTTATGGTAGAAATGATCACTCGTTGTGAAGATATGTACGTTTTCAAAATGCGTGAATGAAAATTGATAATTGGTTATGTATATTATGTCTTAGGAATACTTATTTATATTTTTTTTGTAATGTATTTGCTGTTTCAATCAGATTCGACTTAATATAGATGCTGGTTCATGTAGATTCGAATTGATAGATGATGTTACTAATTTAATGATTTCAATTTTTCCAAAATAAAGGAGCTCCGTCCATTCTATATGCTTATATGTATTTCAGATAAATTGAGAGAATGATTCGTCGGAGTAGATATTATTGAAAATCATAACGCCAGTTTTAAGGATTTGTTGATGGCAAATAGACGTTCCATATGTGGAAACAATATCCGATTTAACACAGGGAATCTCAATATTTATGTATTAAATTTCCTTATGGCAATCCAAAGTCCTGTTCGACCAAAGGGATAACGCATCCATGCAACACAATATTTAAATCATTGGGAGGAACTAGAGACAATCTCCATATCCTAATCAAATACAAAATGCAATATTAATCCCCATAAATTCCTTTGCGCAATACCCATTACCTCACATTTTGGTCAAATTCAAATCCATACGGGTAAATAATACGCACTTCAAATACAGGGTGGTTGATGAAAGCTGCTACCAAAAAAAAATTAATAATTTTTTTCCTATTTAATGAATCTGGTTAATTTTTTTTTTATTTTGCAGATTGATTTTTAGATTTAACAAAAATGGATAACTGGGACACTGAAACAAGAATTTGGATTGTCCGCCGCTATTACGCACTGAAGTCCGTAGTTTCGGTTCAAAGAGAGTATAGGGGCACGTTTGGCGGCAATCCTCCGAGCATATGGACCATAAAGAGACTTGTTAACTATTTTTCAGAGCATGGGACAGTCAATAGAAGACCTTACCATCGAAACCCTTCTGTTCGGACGGAGGAAACAATCGCTGCTGTAGCTGATGCCATACAAAACAATCCAAGAGTTTCGACAAGAACCTTATCTGCTCAAATGGGTATAAGCAGACAGTCATTGCAGTCAATTATGCGCAAAGATTTGGAGTTATTCCAGCAGACTTCCCGATTCGCTTGGAATTTTGCCAGAAGATGCTTCAAATGGTGGAAGAGGACGGAAAGATGTTGAACTGTCTTTTCATGTCTGACGAGGCCCATTTCGATTTAAACGGCAACATAAACAAACAAAATTGTCGAATATGGAGTGCTTCCAACCCACATATACTCCATGAGACGGAATTGTATCCACTTCGTGTCACAGTGTGGTGTGCAGTTTCATCACGCTGCATTGTCGGGCCCTACTTCTTCGAAGAAAACGGTGAGAGAGTTTTTCTATCCAGAATTACGCCGAATGACAATTTCTTTCAACTCTGTGTGGTTTCAGCAAGATGGTGCAACTCCTCACATAGCGCGGCCTGTTATGACAGAATTGCGGCGAAAATTTCCCAATAAGCTGATATCCAGAAACTCCACATTCCGTTGGCCCCACAGGTCGCCTGACCTTACTGCACCTGACTTTTTCTTGTGGGGTTATTGCAAACAGGAAGTCTACAAAGCAAAACCAACAAATTTGAATGAACTAAAGCAATCCATTCGAAAAACAATTGCGGCTATTCCCGTCTCAACTCTCCAAGCAGTAATGAACAACTTTTCGGTATGATGCCGCACATGCATCAACGAGCAGGGGGGCATTTAAATTCCATTATTTTTAAAACTAATTAAGCTATATTTAATTAAATTTAATGAGCTTTAACATGAATAAAAGAAAACTGAATTCCATACACTGAGAATTCCATATTTGAGTTTCTTAATGTAAATACGTTAGTGATCTTTTATTAAATCTCGCGAATACGCCGCGAAATGATAGGCCTCTTCGGTGTGTTTTAATCTTCAAACAATATCTTTTTTTCCAAATTTTAATTATTTCCGACACAACGTTATGCTCGATTTGAAAAATATTTTCTAATGAAAAAAAAATTCTATATATAGCACAGAAATTTATACTAACATATCATTTCCAAAATCAAACATTACTACTATTTAAAAATTATTCGTAAACGAGTGAGAGTCACACCCATGAAAACAAAAAGTGTTTTAGATGTGGTAATACCTCCCATAGGGCAGACCAATGCAAATACAAAAATTTTACATGTCATTTTTGTAATCAAAAGGGGAATTTGAGAAAAGTGTGTTTTAAAGAGAAAAAACAAATACACCAAGTTCATGAAAAAGAAACGTCAGTTGAAGAATTGTTGTTGGTGAATTCTTAAGGCGAAGTAAATAAGTTAAGCAACAAAATCATTCACAGTCTGCGGTTAAATGAAGAAATGATAACTTTCGAAATAGATACGGGATCACCGGTATCAATTACACTATGCAACAAAATGTTTGTCCAAGCGATGTGGATAACTGTTTCTGGTGCAATTAGGTGTCACAAACACGAAAAAAATATTAAACAAAATTTTTATGGTAAATTTTTGTTAAGTTCCAGCTTTCATGGAGAGTACATTCAGTATTTCTACCATAATTTTTCAAGTATAAGCCTGATTAAACCGTGTTATGCCTCAAATTAAAGGGGTTATGCCTCAAATTATATCGCTTTCACGATTATTTTTTTTTTTTCAAAAAAAATCTTTTTCCTGGTACAAAAAAAAACATAAAAAATATAAAAAAACGAAATAATTATTTTATCACATAAAGCCAGCATGCTAACGAAGAAAACGCAGTCTATTTGAAAGAAATCTATGGATAGATGTAAAAGTTATGAGCCATTTTGTAAACGTTAGGGAAATTAAAAAAAAATTTGTTTCATATTTTTTCGTTTTTAAATGATGTTTTTGTTTATATTGATTTCGCCATATGTGAGAGAGATATATAAGACATTGCACTTGCATTTTATTTTATGATGATTGATGTCAGATATTATAAAGTTATAGAGAGGACGATGTTTTATGGGCTTTCGTAACCCTCCATAAAACATGATATGCAATATGAGAGCTATATTGGATGAGATTCGCTCAGGGTCATTCAACAATATTTGATCTGAGACCCCATAAAGTATATATATTCCTAATCGTCTTAAAATTCTAAGACGATTTAGCCATGTCCGTCCGTCTGTTGTAATCACGCTAAAATCTATAATACTTGAGCTAGGTGGCTGAAATTTGGTATAGATACTTCTTATAGCTGCAGGTAACTTAGGATTGAAAATGTGCGATATCGGTCCATATTTAGATATAGCTCCCATATATAGCATCTAACTTGTTGTCAATCCTACAGTTCTCATCTTTATATTTTTTTGTGTTCTTCGGTGTTAGTATAACCTCCACCATAGGATGGGGGGTATATTAATTTTGTCACTCCGTTTGTAACACCTTTAAATATTGATCTGAGACCCCATATATATACCCCATGTATATATATTCTTAATCGTCGTAAAATTGTAAGACGATTTAGCCATGCCCGTATACCCGTCCGTCCGTCTGTTGTAATCACGCTACAATCTATAATACTTGAGCTAGGTGGCTGAAATTTGGTATAGATACTCCTTATAGCTGCTGGTAACTTGGGATTGAAAATGGGCGATGTCGGTCCATATTTAGATATAGCTACCATATATAGCATCTAACTTGTTGTGATTCCTCCTGTTTTCATCTACTATATTTTTTTGCGTTTTCGGTGTTATTTTCTTTAGGTTTGAGTTATTTTGTGAGGTCACATGCTATCCATGGTGGAGGGTATATAAGATTCGGCATGGTCGAACTTAACGCGTTTCCTTGTTTATTTATGAGGTTTCCATTCAGTTACGCCTTTTAGGGGCATGGACATCCCAGTCGTATATACAGGTAGTAAAATTATATGTACGCAATACAAAGTACTACGCGGCAGTTTTGAAAATATTGGGTGTCTACTTTCGATATAGCTAACAGCCTAATAACGGAAACATCAAGTTCAACTGAGTACTCAACTCTGAGCGATTCAAGTTTGAGTCAGAAGTCATAGCTTTTAACTCAGTTTCAACTCATTGATCTAGTTAGAGATGCTTTTGCAAGGACATTCCCGGATTGTTCGAGGAACTTAATCAAACATACAATTCAAAGGAATGGCGGTTACTTGTTGACAGCAGTAAAGAAAGTTTGAAAGCAGTACTTTTACACAACGGAAATCAGAAACCGTCGATTCCCATTGCTCATGCTGTCAACACTAACCCAGCAAAAACTCTCATTATCCAAGTAACCTGGCGGGTAATTGAAATTCAAAAGAAATAATGACTTACCATTTAGCCACCCTTCAGATTATTTTTACATGGGCATGATATTGGAGGAAAGTACTTCCATGCAAGCATACGAAGAGCTAACAAATAACTACTTACCCCCACGCTTACGAAGATCCAACATATAAGTAGTTATTATTGTCATTTTAATAAGGGGTTAAATAACACCTTACCAGTAATGATTTTCATAACCATTTACTTATCATATATAATTAAATACGACGAGACATATATTTTACTCGGAATATTCCCATCAAAAACATGGTAAGTACATGCCATTGTATATTGCATTAGCATGTAAGACATGTCATTACCCTCTGCATTACATGTAGTCGACAAATAATGACTTACTTATATTGACATACATAGATATGTATTTGTAAGTCAATTTAAGATGGGTATTGTAAAATATGCAACAACAGTTTTTATTGAAGAGAAGTTGATTAGAATAGAAAATAAAAATTTGCGTTGTCGTATATTTTATAATACCCGACATAAAATAACTTACAAATAAGTAGATATTTATGTCAATATTAGTAAGTCATTATTTCTTGACTACATGTAATGCAGGAGGTAATGATATGTCATTACCTGGTAATGCAAGTGGTAATGATATGTACTTACCAAGTTTTTGCTGGGAAGGAATCATACGAAACAATGGCTAAATTAATAAAATATGAACATGCCTGGAAAATTTGTTGCGATTTAAAAGTAGTTGGTATGTTATGCCTCTGGGATAGCCGATATTTTGTCAACACTGCATATTAAGCTGGGGCTCTTTAAAAATTTTGTAAAAGCCTTAAGGAAAGATGGCAATTCACTCTTATATTTAAAAAGTTTATTTAAAAGTATTTCTTTTCAAAAAATCGAAGAAGGAGTTTTTGATGGGCGTAAAATAAGGAAACTGATGAAAGATCTGAATTTCGAATCATATTTGACGTCAGTAGAGGTCGTTATCCCGCCGAAAGGTCGTTAAGAATTACGACAACGCTGTGTACCATCGTTGGCAATGTTCTGAAAAGTTCATGTATGCACCCCGTTGGTAGTGTTTTGAAAGGTTCATGTATTCGTTGGTAATGTTCTGAAAAGTTCATGTATACACCACTTTGGTAGTATTTTTCCGTGTAATGCACTACGTTGATAATATTTATATATGTAGTTATGCCGCCAAAAGGTCGTTAAGAATTAAGCACGTAACAACGCTATACACTATCGTTGGTAATGTTGTGAAAAGTTCATGTTTAATCGGCCTAGCATCAACTGTGTCGATAACATGCTCAATGAGTGATGTACAGCCAAGTCCTTCAGTTTCAGAATTAGGAAAAGCCGCCATTATGCCATTCAGTTTCCGTCGTTGTTCATCCGTAAGAATCAACTGGTGCCGTTCCTCATTCGAGCAAGATATTTCCCCGACAGTGGGCATCGCAATTTTGAGTCCAAGCGCATTCCAAAAATCAAAACCGCATATGATATCCTGATGTGTGTGAAGATAAATATGTATTTAACTAGCGAAGACACAAACCCTAATATAAAAATTAACAGTCGGGGTATTTGAGGAAAATTAAGTTTTTCTCGAAAACTAGAGCGTATTTTAAAGTGAAATTAATTTACCATGGTAAAAACATATCATTTTGTTTAAAAAAATTACCATCTGACCTAGAGGGCATATAGAATAGATTTGATAACTAGGGAACCTCGGAAGAAAATATATGACCATATCTGGAAGATGGGACTTTGTACCGACAAGGCCTGCATACAGAAAGAAAGAAGCCCTAGGAAGGCTCTATCGACCCATGTATAGCGTTTTTCCCAAATCAATTTCAGGCTCCCAAATACGTCCTTCCAAAAATGGCCCATTTTTATGGGAATTTCTGGAGAGGAGCAGTGGCCACAACTGGAAGATGGGACTATGTGCCGACAAGGCCTGCATACTGAAAGAAGCCCTACGAAGGCTCTATCGCCCCATATATAGCGTTTTTCCCAAATCAATTTCAGGCTCCCAAAAACGTCATTCCAAAATGGCCCATTTTTATGGGAATTTCTGGAGAGGAGCAGTGGCCACAACTGGAAGATGGGACTATGTACCGACAAGGCCTGCATACTGAAAGAAGCCCTAGGAAGGCTCTATCGACCCATGTATAGCGTTTTTCCCAAATCAATTTCAGGCTCCCAAATACGTCCTTCCAAAAATGGCCCATTTTGATGGGAATTTCTGGAGAGGAGCAGTGGCCACAACTGGAAGATGGGACTATGTACCGACAAGGCCTGCATATTGAAAGAAGCCGTAGGAAGGCTCTATCGACCCACATATAGCGTTTTTCCCAAATCAATTTCAGGCTCCCAAAAACGTCATTCCAAAATGGCCTATTTTTATGGGAATTTCTGGAGAGGAGCAGTGGCCACAACTGGAAGATGGGACTATGTACCGACAAGGCCTGCATATTGAAAGAAGCTCTAGGAAGGCTCTATCGACCCATATATAGCGTTTTTCCCAAATCAATTTCAGGCTCCCAAAAACGTCATTCCAAAATGGCATATTTTGACGGGAATTTCTGGAGAGGAGCTGTGGCCACAACTGGAAGATGGGACTATGTACCGACAAGGCCTGCATACTCAAACAAGCCCTAGAGAGGCTCTATCGACCCATATATAGCGTTTTTCCCAAATTAATTTCAGGCTCCCAAATACGTCCTTCCAAAAATGGCCCATTTTGATGGGAATTTCTGGAGAGGAGCAGTGGCCACAACTGGAAGATGGGACTATGTACCGACAAGGCCTGCATATTGAAAGAAGCCCTAGGAAGGCTCTATCGACCCACATATAGCGTTTTTCCCAAATCGATTTCAGGCTCCCAAAAACGTCATTCCAAAATGGCCCATTTTGATGGGAATTTCTGGAGAGGAGCAGTGGCCACAACTGGAAGATGGACTATGTACCGACAAGGCCTGCATATGTTTAATCATTGTTCCATTCGACTGAGCAGTATTTTTTTCCATTCGCTTGTTCTTTGTTATGATTGCATTATTTAAGAGTACTCATTCTCTTTATGCATAAAAGCGAAACAACTTTTTGAGCGTAAAAAAATTTTTTTTTTTGAGTGTGTTATTATCAAATATAATTAATAAATTTTTTAAACCTTGATAAATTAATTTAAAAAACTTTGACCAAAAAAAATTTTTTTGTCCTGAGTGGGATTTAAACCTCGGTCTCCCGGCTACAAAGCGGATGTTCTAGCTCTGCGCCACTGTAGGCAGAGACGGCGCGTCGGTTAAATGGTAGTATGAGGCTTATTGGCTTGTAATTGAGTATTTCTTATGATTTTCTTGATCTTCTCTTCTTGTTTTGGGAGACGCTTTGATGAGTGTGCGCTGATATGAGTGTATGGCCGCTTACTTGCTGAAGCGCCGCTCTTGCTTTGGTCGTTTTGTTTATATTCGTTTGGTTATTTCGTTTGTTTGTTTAGCTTCAAGAACCTTTTGTACACTCAACAAATTATTGAGTTACAATTTTTTTGTATAAAGCTGAGTATAGACGATTGCCAGATCGGCAAACGTTATCAACCCTGTTAAAGTGCTGCAAATATAAGGACAATGACAAATTGTTAGGCAAAGGTGAATTGACAGTTCAGACGATTGCAAGAAAACATTACAATTTCATATATTTACAATATATTTTGTATGTTGCAGGATTGCCAATAAAAATACATTATAGACAGTGTTGCAAATAAAATGTTTTTCTGGCAATGGCGCCGTTGTCACATGCATAAACTTCGCACATATAACAATCTGCAAATTATCTCGCAATGACTTTTCTGCTAACGTTGCAAAACAAAAATTGTATGTTCACACGGTTGTAAATTCACAGGGTTGCATTTTTCCGCCATTTTTCTGGCAATGTTGTCCGATCTGCAAATCGTGTGTACTTACCTTAAGTATTAAATATTTTTTGTAATATTCTTTCACGTTGTGAGTGCGATGTGAGTGAAATTGACAATAATGTAACCAATGGAAAGTGAAAAAAAAACTATATTTTAAAAATTATTTTTATGTCTACTGCTGTGCGATCAATTTCGCATTTTCTTTTTGTTTGAACTTTTCTTTTCTCTATTTTCCACTTATGTACATATATGTATATGTAGTGAGATGTAAATTTTTCTTGTTGCCTTTTTGCACTTCGCCAAATCGCTTTATGTAAATGAGCTTTATATATATGTACATATGTATGTATATATGTATTTTCACTATATATGTATTTTTCAAGTAAATAGACGGACGGACTGATTCCGTTGATTTTTCTCTGTTTTTTATGAAATTTTTGCGGTTTTTTGGCACAAACACTAACACTTTCACTTTCAAGTTTTGGTCTTTTTGCACTCACTTTTATCTTTTTGCGTAGTTTTGTAGGTTTTCGTTGTTAGTTTCTACAACAATTGCAACCACAAATTTAATAATTTTGAACTTTACTATTTTTTTTCGGTGTACCATTTTCTTAAGCGCTTTTATTTGCATTTTCTATTCATTTTTCATATAACTTTTCGCTCTATTTTTTAATCTTATTCACTTGGGCTTTTCGTTTTGCAACTTTTTTTCTTTATTTGCCACGTTTTTCACACTTTTCTACGTGTTTTTTTAATATTTTTAAATGTATTTTGTGTTTGCAATTGTTATGTTGTTCAAAGAGTAATTGAAACAGCACTTACCGGAGTGATGAGAGACTTATCAGAGCAGAGAGATAGAGATATATTGACGTTACCTCATGATTCGTGTCTGTCCGACTGTGTGTTGTTCTTTGTGATGTTCTCTGTCGCTTTTTCCTTAACGGCTGCGGAGGACCATGAGCAAGTTCGAGGGGGGTTTGTGATGATTTTCCGCTCGAAACCAGTATAGAAAGGAATTGTTGTAGATTCCCACGAAAGCTGAGATTGGAGGAGTGAACTGTATTAGCAGGTGTTGTTGGCGAATTATTCCTCACGTGATGAGGAATGATTCGCATAAGTATGAGAGGAGAAAATAAAAACGAAATAAAAAGAAATCAGTCGGATTTCAGAAACGCTAAAAATTTTATTGAGAGTAGAGGTTAGGATGTTGAGAAGAGGGGATAAGATGCACACCCGTGCCGGTTGGCTGCCAGAAGTAAGTAAACGAGCAAAAGGAATTTTGCTCGGCAAGAAACCTATCTTAACGAAACTTAAGCTAAGTTACAAATACATTGATACAATTCAGCTAACTTAATCTATTACAATGCATTGTTTGACATTTCTTTTTATTCCAATACACTTAAAAAATAAATAGATATAATCCATAAATACATAATTCAGTATAAAATTCAGTTTAATTACAAAATACAATCTAAATTCAAGAAATAAATTGCGACAAATTATTTCAAATTTGTCCACAATCATTATTAAAACGTTGGCAAATAAAATTAGAAGAGCATACAACAATAAAGTTTAACATAGAACTTATTGCAGAATATGTTAAACCTTCACTTCAGGAAGCCACCAGAATAAGTGCTGGTCCATCAACATCTGCTGGGAAAAGCAATATTGAAGATAAAAACGAAACCACCGTTTTCACGCACATGTCAAAAATGACATTATTAACGTTAACTAGTGACATGGGATGCGAATTCGACATTATGGGATGCGAATTCGACGTCATTAAAAATAAAATGTCAGAATTTCAGGAGAAGGATAAAGTTGCCTTAACAAAGGTTGGGAACTATATAAAAACGCCCAGGGCATTAGCGTTAAAAAAAGCGTGTGTAAACATCCAAAACAATGATAATTATTGTTTTAAATGGAGTTTAATATCAGCATTAGGAGTTGAGAGATCAATAAATCAATGTTTAACATCCTCATATAATGTTGATATCTCCGCAGATGAAATAACACTTGAAAATCGAGTTCAGCTAAACTTCAAGGGGTTAAAGTTCCCATTAGCAATAAACGACCTCAAAAAGTTTGAAGACAACAATGCTGACGTTAGTGTAAACGTTTTTGGTTTCGAGGGTCGTGAAGTGGTGGGTCCCTACTTTTTGACGAAGAAGGAGCAGAAAAATCATGTGAATCTCTTACTCCTCGATAATGAATATAATTTCCACTTCATCTACATAAAAAATATGTCAAGGTGAGTACTTTTACTTAATATTAAATATATAATTTTTATTTTATTTTTCTTACAGATTGCTGAAAAGTCAATTTACAAGAAACACACGGACAATCTACATTTGCAATGGATGCATACAACATTTTACGTCTGAATGTGTGTACATGACACACAAGAAAGACTGCAGTGGTGTCGTGGTACATCTGCCCGATAAGACAGATGCTATACTAAAGTTTGAACATCATGACCCTTTGTAATATACGCAGACTTCTAATCGTTGTTGGAGTATATAGATAGTCCTACTTCGGTTAGTGGAAAGACCAGAAAAATTAGGAAGCACGTTCCTTGTGCGTTTAGTTTTAAAGTAGTTTGTAGCTATGATAGTAGCTTAAACGAATTTGAAAGTTATGTTGGTGAGAACGCACCTAAAGTATTTTTAGAACGCTTAGTTAAAGTCGCTAATATTCTTATCCAGTCGCCTGGATAAGAATATTGCCATATCTAAAAAGATAAAATACTTGGGAGTAATCTTGGATCAGAAACTGTACTGGAAAGATCATATTGAAGAAAGAGTTACAAAGGCCCACATATGTTGGTCGTTGTGCAGAAGAGCTATAGGTTCTGGGGTGGGGACTACGTCCAAATATGACACGCTGGCTTTACATGAGTGTGATTAGACCAATAATAACCTACGCCTCTGTAGTGTGGTGGACATCAATGGACAAAAAGTACAACGTAATACCATTGCAAAAAGTGCAACGTATGTGCTGTCTAGGCATAAGCGGAGCAATTAGAACCGCACCAACAAGAGCGTTGGAGACTATACTGCACATCCAACCAATAGATATCCGTATAAAGTATGAGGCAGCCCTCACAGCAAGACGTCTACAAGTGATGGGTGAAGATATTACATTCACTGGTCGGTCATATTCAAACAACGGAAATCTCCGACCACATTCCTGAAGTGCGGCTTACAGCTACCTGTGAATCGTTCGTGCCAGACAGACGCTCCTGGGAAAACGGAACACTAGCTCATGCGCCAGTGGAAACCAGCTGCTGCACTGACGGGTCCAGGCTAGGAGGAAGGACGGTTCTGGGACTTTTTATTGATGAACCAGAAGTCGAACGTTACTTCCGCCTCCCAGACCATAACACAGTATTTCAAGCAGAAGTTCGAGCAATCACGGAGTGTGTTAACTGGCTCAGTAATACCACAAAGCCTAAATATGCCAACATATTCACAGATAGCCAAATGGCGATCAAATCAATAACATCGAAAAAAGGTCAAATCCAGAACAGTATTAGACTGTAAAAGAACGACAAATAATTACTCAGTCCATGGTCAACTGCGTATTTTCTGGGTACCGGGACACAACGGAGTGATTGGAAATGAACGAGCAAACAGCTTGGCTTTGAAGGGCAGATAACTTCGAGTAACAAACTTGTAAAATTGGAAACCTTTCGAAGCCACGAAGGATGAGTTGAAGCACTGGGCAGAGATGGCTCACAAAACTGTGTGGAATAGAGCAACTGTAGGAGCAACTGCAAAGATACTGTGGGGTGACCCAAACGAGAAGAAAACCAGTAGTTTTCTGAAACTAAACAAGATCGAGATTAGTAAGATGATAAGTGTTCTAACGGGACACTCAAGCTTACAGGCATATCTTCATCGCGTAGGACTAGCAGAAAACGACGAGTGCAGGGCATGCAGGGAAATCATCGAAGCGATAGAACATTTTCTGTCACTGCCCAGCTTTCACACATGCAAGATCCCGATACTTCGGTTCCGACATATTGCCAGACTTGACTCATCTCAGAGTATATGACTGGAAGATATTGAGAAAATACGTGTCTAGTACCGATTTTCTGTAATCCGTGGGGTATGAAAATCATAAATAAGGAGGGCACAACAGGCCGAACCACTAGCTTAAGTGTATGTCCATGGACATGAGACGTTTTAAACGTCTCCTCTATTCAACCTAACCTAACCTAAAGTCGCTAAACGTATCTATAATAACCACTTAATGATTAAAAATCCTATGGATAGATTAACTCCTGCAGAATAAGTAAACTTTTTAGAGGCGGTAGATTGCCACATTTGTGAGGAAAAATTAGAAGAGGATAGAGTTCGAGACTTGTCATTTGACTCGTAAATTTCGAGGAGCAGCTCACAATCAGTGCAACCTTCAATATAGAGTCGCTAAATTCATACCAATATTTTTTCATAACTTCTCATCATACGACTCTCATCTCTTTATTAAAGATTTGGTAGATAACGAAGGTGAAACAAAGTAATACCATTAAATAAAGAAGTGTACATATCCATGTCACACTTCATTCCAATGAATGATAAAGACAGGATAGAACTCAGATTCTTAGATAGCTTCAGGTTTATGCCAAGCAGTTTAGATGATATTTCTAAAAATGTACCTCAAGATGCTCTCCATGCAGTTCGAAGCAAATACCCCAACGATGCAGATTTTAATCTTATGCGAAGAAAAGGTGTGTTTCCATATGAGTATGTTTCATCGATGCCTAAATTAGCTGAAAAGCAACTTCCACCGAGAAGTGAGTTCTACAATAGTCTTACAGATAGTGAGTGTTCTGTAGAAGACTACAAACATGCGCAAGATGTTTGGAATCATTTCAAGTGTGAAACCATAGCTGACTATATGGAATTATACTTAATAGTAGACGTTTTACTATTGACTGACGTTTTTGAAAATTTCAGAAATGTATGTCAAAGTATACATCGCTTAGATCCATGTCAGTATTATACATCTCCGTCACTATCATGGGATGCTATGCTTTTATGCACACAAATCTTATTAGAGTTGCTTACTGATATTAACCTGTACAATTTTTTTTAGAACTGCTATTAGAGGGGGGATTGTACAATGTTCAAAAAGGCATCTTGTAGCAAATAGTAAATTCATGTCTAACTACAATCCGATTCTAGAAGAAATTTTTCTATTCTACTTCGATATGAATAACTTATATGGAAAAGCTAGATTTCCAAACATATTCTCAGAAAGAATTTATTGCGAGTATACCACACGATGCGGAGACATGTCTCATGTATGAGGTAACTCTCGAATACCCAAAAAATTTGCATGACGCACATAATGATTTGCCATTCTGCCCTGAAAATAAAATTGTAGGAGATTCAAAAATTCCCAAATTAATTTTAGACTTTTCCACAAAAAAGGAATATAGAATGCACTATAGAACTCTTCAGCAATGTTTAAAACATTGTTTGGTATTAAAAAAGGTTCATCGTATTATATCTTTTACACAATCCAGGTGGTTATCTCTATATATCGATAAAAATAATCAGGAAAGAGCTAAGACGCAAAATGATTTTGACAAGAATTTTTTCAAGCTCCTTAACAATTCCGGTTATGGAAAGACTATGGAAAACGTTGACAAGCGGAAAGACGTGAAGATTGTTAAAACTTGGGAGAAAACAAATCGAAACAGGTTGGCGGTAAATGCCTTAATTTCAAAACCAAATTTTAACAGTTTGTCACAGTTTTCTAATAACATGGTTGCAATTCAATTGGACCGTGTGCAAGTTTTGTATAATAAGCCAATATATTTACGATTTTCCATCTTAGAGTTATCAAAATGGGAGATGTATAATTATTATTATGATTACCTATTATCAAAACATGCTTTCAAAATTTCATTTGCATACATTGATACTGATTCATTTATAATAGCATCTCATGGGGGTCACATCTTTTTTAACATCACATCCGAGGACATAGAAATGAGGTATGATACATCTAATATGCCCCCCTTTATAACATATATACTGTTCCTATTATAACTGTGGTAGACTAATGACGGAATTTGTTGGCCTTAGACCGAAAATGTATGCGATACAAGTTGAGGGTAGTAGGGAAATAAAAAAATCTAAGGGTGTAAAAAATCTGTTTTAAAAAAGTATTGTATAGATAATTATAGAGACTGTTTATTTAATAGAAAAAAAAATATTGCGATGAAATGTTAACGTTTGTTTCAAAGAAACATGTAGTTTACACTAATAGAATAAATAAAATTACCCTTAGTTGCGATGATGATAAACGCAAAATTAGAGCGGATGGTATAAACACGTATGTTTGGGGTCATTATAAATTTAATGAATTAGAAAATAGTTGAGACTAAGAAAACATTTTGTATATATGTAATAAATTCTATGAATTTGGTCCAAATTGTAATGAAATAAACATATCAAATTTCACAACATTGAATTGTAAACATAATATGTATAAATATATACATCTTTTTTAATTTATGTAAATAAAACAATAATTCTTTTATATTAAAAAGTAAAATAATGCCTTTTATTTCGTGTAATATATTTCGGTATACATTTTATTATTTATTTATTTTTGGTGAGAAGTGTAATATAAAAGTATTATGAAACTTAAATAATTTTTCGAATAATGCCAGTTAGAGGTGTGTATTCTAGAAGTCGTTCGTGAAGTATTATGCAGTATGCGGAAGTGTTCACAGGTATTGATTTACTGGTTTCAAATTCTAATTTGACATCAATAGGGCCACTCTTAATAATTTCATTCTGATGACTGACGTCAATTACAACAATTGGTTTGTCTTTGAATTTTTCACATGATATGTTTGGTTTTGGCTCTCGAAAATAATAATTTTGTTGAAATTTTGCATACATATCATATAGAATAGCATAACGATTTTCTTCAATTTTCAAATTTAAGTCATCATATGGGTAAGTATCAGAATTTAAGTGTACTTTAATGTTTTTAAATTTGCGTGGATAAACTCCCCACCTTTTTCAAATGCAAACAAAATGAATCGAGGTTTTTCTCTATTCACAGATAGCTTTACATTCCAATTACATGTTGTTGAACCATGAAATGTCGGATTGAAGTGACAATCCCAACTACGAAAAGTGATTGGTAACAAAGATCCATCCTTTATTGTTTTCATTATTCGTATTTTCGATATGTCAGACAGGTTTACATGCGGAATTCTCTAAGTAATGTTTTTGATTGTCAAGTTTAAAGTTTCCGTTGTGTCAGATGAGTGGCAGACGTTGATATCATTGGAAGTCCGTAAAAATATTAACTATGATAATCCTTTTTTATTATACTCTCATCAGAGAAAGGTTTTTCAGATACATTAAGTATTGCCATAATTATTTTTCAAACAAAATTTTAAAGATTTTAAAAAAAGTTTATTTTCCTCGGTCAAGGGTAGTCTTTTAGGTTTGGCTGTTTGAATTGGAATGTTTGAAGTTCGCCTTCCAGGATTATATTTATTATTATAAATTATCATTTTGATGTTAATATAAGATGTAGACGAAGTGTAATTTCCTCACCTCCAAAATTTATTAAGCGCTCGTCTTGATCAACAATCAAAACTTTGAGAGAACTTATTTCTTTGACGTTCACAGGTAAATAAATTAAATTTCTGGGAATTTCATCCATTTTATATCCTGGTGAGACATTTATTGCGAACTAATGTATAGTGTGCACTGGTAAATTATTCATAAAGGATCCTGATGTAATATTACATTGAATCCAAATAGCGTTTACATTCAAAATATTTACAGGTAACTGAGAGCTATGTCTCATGTTCGCAGCCAAAATTCTCCCACCGAATCCCAACAATGTTCCTATTGACCGATCTTGATTAAAATCTATGATGTCATGAGAGGAAAATATTTAAATTTTTAGAGTATTATTATTTGCAGCAATCTCTACAGAGTTGTGGCCTTCACGTTTTCCATATACCCCTTACAGGTAATCTACAATATGCTCCAGCTCGTGAGATCCGACAGGAATTTCTATTATCTGGTCTCCGATATGAAACAAATTATTGTCATAGTCCACATTTGGTGTAGAATTGTATGAGTGAAAGTCTATAAGTGCACACTCGTAGTCTTCAGTTAATTGAATTGGCGGAAAGTAATTAGCTGTTGAAACAGATGACCTTCCAGTTAAGGCTAGTGTTATTGACATTGTAGTAGTCTTCAGTTAATTGAATTGGCGGAAAGTAATTAGCTGTTAAAACAGATGACCTTCCAGTTAAGGCTAGTGTTATTGACATTGTGAACACTAGTTGTTGAATGAAAAATGAAATTTTTTAATTTATTTAGTGTAAAATATTTTATTTACAAAATTTCATTTTTATTTATGAATGAATTGTGTTGGCTGGAGAGACCCAACCATTTAACATATACTTGGTCACCTCTAGTTTTTAAGACCTTTTCTACAAGATATGTATTAGGGAAACGAGTGCGTCAAATTTTCTTCCACATAGAGCCCTCCTTTGATTGGATTTCCTTCATAGTCTTCCAAGTTGTATGTCACAGGATTCGTTATCTGGATAGACTTGACTCGAAATATCTCTGTACTATAATTTGGGGTGTATCCTTTCTCAAATATATTTTTGTATTTACTTATACGAACGTAATCTCCCACACGCAATTTAGATTTTCGAAACATTTTTAGGTGGCTGTATACTGTATCCAACAAAATTTTATCATTTTGTGGATTTACATCTTTGGGTGCCATCTTTATGGTACGATGATTTTTGCTATTATAAAGGTTTCTAGGTTATATTTGTATCCTTTATTTATTGCTGAATAATTCCCCATTTCGACCAAATCCGCTTGCCATAAATCATCAATACCGTTCATGATAACTCTCCTACGAGGAAAGTGCTTTCGAGCATGAGAATTAATCTCGTTCACAATTGTTCTTCTCTCCATGACTAACTATGACTGTTATATATTAAGATTGTAGGTACTCACATTTTAGACATCACCTCAAATACGTCCGTAAGATTAGCTTTTAATTGTTTTATCTCCTCTCTAATATCACCAAATTCAGCTTCGAATGTTCTTCTTAATATTTCATGTGAATGAGATAATTCTGTTAGTAAATAAACTTTGTTGATTGCGTCTCTGTCTTCTGATGGCGGCGCCAAAGTTTTGATTTTCTTAGTTTGGATATAGAGGTTATAATACCGGTCAACAACAACCACAAAAATTTTCGAAACATTCCTCCTTAAAGATTCGGAATTTGAAAAGTGTCCGAACTTGTCGACGTTCATTTTGTAATTAAGCAGTTATTAATAAAGTTAATATATTATATTTGCTTCTTTTAACTCTTCAATAATTGATATTATTTCATTATTTTGATTGTTATTGCCAGCAGTTTCGGATGCGATCAAAAGTCTAAGTCGATCAGCTAATTCATTTGAATCATCCCAGTATATATAGTTAGGTTTTTCAAGGTTAAGACTCATTAATCCTTCACCTGTGTGAGTAGTTTGAAACATTTGTTTTATTATATTACTGTATTTAAAACCTTTGCTTCCTTTTATTTGTCCATTTGATTCATTATTTCTTCTGTGTGTGTTTGTGTTTGTTAAAATCCTTTTGGAGATGCTCAGTTCAGATGAGTCACAATTCTTAGGATTTTTTAAAAATAGGAGTTCATGTAATCCAGGTGTTAAAGCCCACGTTTGATTTCCAATCATTATTTTATCCTTATTTATTTCAAGACTACTATTACCAAATTTCCATTCACCATTTTCATCTTCATGTGGTCCATATATAGTATGAAGTTGCTTGTCCTTTTTCAAAGATATTAAATCAACATCATTTTCATCCTTTTGCTCTTACCCCCCGTATTCTTATTTGTAAATTTTAAGATTTTATTTAGTGGTGTGGTAATGGGTTTTAATGTACTCTCTAGCTGATTTGATGCTTCATTTTGGCCCATTTTAATGCTTTGAAATTTCTTTTTCAAAATTTTCTAGACTTAATGAGCTCCTTTAAGACGTTTTCATTCATTTTAAATTATTGCTAAGAGTGTATTTTTATTAGTTTTAGTGAATTATTCACCTTTGGTTCTTAAACTAACTAGTTTTATTTTTCAAACTGATCTGTTTCCTTTTTAAACTGACTAGTTCTATATTTTGATCTGAGTAGTTATATTTCTCAAGCTGATCTGTTTTGTTTTTGAACTGATCAGTTCTAAAGGGTCCGTCATCTAACATTTTTTTCCACTAGTGCTTATTTCGTGAATGGTAATACTTAGCTCATGTCTGATTTTACAAATAATTAGTTTTATCCTTCCGCTGAACGAATATGGTTGTGTATACGCTTGAACAACGCTGGAAATATTGCGACATTACTCTGAAAATTTTGAAACAAGTATTTTTGAAATGTATAAAATACTTGTTTCTATATTATTTTTGTTTCTATATATGGGGAAAAACACGTCAAAAGGCCCACTTTTTTCAATTTTATTCCGATCGCGTCAGAACTTGGTGGGGTTGCAGAACTACTTTGGGTATGCTATATGCTTAAAATACAGCTTCCTAGCGTGATACGTTATGAAGATACAGGGTGACAAAGTTGGAAATTTTGACCATTGTATCTCCCGACTACGTGGGCCGATTTGAATGAACCGTGGCTTATATGGCAGCTATTTAGAAACGCACAAAATGTGCATTGATAATTGTTTGCAAATATTCAATTTTCATATTTTTTTCTCGCGACTTATGTTTTCCTCGCGATTTTAATTGTGTTCCGCGGATGGGATTCTATATCTTTAAACTACAAAAATGAAGTCCATTCTGTTTACTTTATCAATACGAATTTTCGCTGTGGGATGAAAACCACAACAAAAGCTATGTAAATTTTGAATGTCAAACCTACTATTTTTTCATTACTTCTTTCGTATTATAAAGTGAGTTTATTCTAAGATGTGGACCGGAAACACGATTAATAAAATGTAATGGTGGCATTCTATAGCCAAATACGCCAGAACAACAAAATAACTTATTTCGCAAAAAGTCAACGTCGCATTTTTTACACTGGCCTACAATATTGCACTGGTCAACTCGAATCCTAGCGAGCAGATATCGGACACGATCTCGATGGATTTTGAGGTTCTAAATCCGAATATAAAATCAAAAATGCAATATATATTCGAGTTTTTGCGATATTGTATTAATTATGTGATAAAAGTGCTGATTTTAGGCTTTTTGAAAACAGAATCGCGACAGACGCACTTTTACCAAAAAAAAATTGCAGGTTTCTCAAAATAATCGCTTTGCTATTAAAACGAGTATCAAACGAATTAAAAGTTAATTTTATAAAGGGTCAAAATCTTACACCATCTGGTAGATATCATATTTTTTTTTTTTTTTTTTATTTTTCCAATTGTAGCTATATTAAAAATACGATTTTTCCGACTATGTTTCCCGGGAGATATCTCGGAGATGACTTACGATTATTACAGTTGTTGAATACTCGTATTAATTGAAAAGCGATTATTTTCCGAAAACTGATTTTTTTTTTTGTAAAAGTGCGTCTTTCGCGTTTCTGTATTCATAAAAGCTGTAAAATCAGCATTTTTATCACATAATTAATACAATATCGCAAAAACGCGAATATATATTGCATTTTTGATTTTATATTCGGATTTAGAACCTCAAAATCCATCGAGATCGTGTCCGATATCTGCACGCTCGGATTCGATTTGACCAGTGCAATATTGTAGGCCAGTGTAAAAAATGCGACGTTGACTTTTTGCGAAATAAGTTATTTTGTTGTTCTGGCGTATTTGGCTATAGAATGCCACCATTACATTTTATTAATCGTGTTTCCGGTCCACATCTTAGAATAAACTCACTTTATAATACGAAAGAAGTAATGAAAAAATAGTAGGTTTGACATTCAAAATTTACATAGCTTTTGTTGTGGTTTTCATCCCACAGCGAAAATTCGTATTGATAAAGTAAACAGAATGGACTTCATTTTTGTAGTTTAAAGATATAGAATCCCATCCGCGGAACACAATTAAAATCGCGAGGAAAACATAAGTCGCGAGAAAAAAATATGAAAATTGAATATTTGCAAACAATTATCAATGCACATTTTGTGCGTTTCTAAATAGCTGCCATATAAGCCACGGTTCATTCAAATCGGCCCACGTAGTCGGGAGATACAATGGTCAAAATTTCCAACTTTGACACCCTGTATCTTCATAACGTATCACGCTAGGAAGCTGTATTTTAAGCACATAGCATACCCAAAGTACTTCTGCAACCCCACCAAGTTTTGACGCGATCGGAATAAAATTGAAAAAAGTGGGCCTTTTAACGTGTTTTTCCCCATATATATAATGGTCTCGAAGCCGGGAGAGTATCCTAGTTAGAATCACATTTTGATTTTCATTTGATTTTCATTTTTTCATTTTGATCTTGGCGGGTATGTAAACAAGCAAAATTGTCGCATTTAGTGCACAGAAAACCCGCACGCATACATTGAAAAGCCGATACACCCAAAACGAGTCACTGTTTGGTGCGGATTTTGGTCCAGAGGCATTATTGGGTCATTTTTCTTCGAAAATGAGCAAGGAGTGGCCGTTACAGTTAATGGCGATCGTTATCGGGCCATGTTCAACGAATTTTTGTTCACAAAAATTGAAGAGGAGGATATTGGCAACATTTGGTTTCAACAGGACGGCGCTACGTGCCACACAGCCGAAGCTACACTCGATGTTTTGCGCGTAAAATGGTAATAAATATATCAAATCCTTTTCTAAATCGACCACCTTTTATGTAATTATCTTTACTTATAGTTAAATAACCGTGTTCATCCTTCCAGCATTCGCGGCGTATATCCAAAAAATATTTTAGTGGCATATCGCTCCCCAAGTGATCGCTATATATATGTTTCATATACATTTCATCCTGTTTGAACATGATAATTAAATTAGCATTGTCACGTATTAAGTGCTTAGGTATACACGTATATGTTTGACATAAATATAATGAATTTATAATTTTATGCCTCCCCATGCAAAAATAATTTCGAATATTATTCTGTTTTCCACATGCAACATCATCGAATATTATTATGGAATTTGCTTTAGCTTGATCTGGTGTTATTACATCTGAATTATCGGATAATGTATAAAATCTCATACCTTTTATAGGTGTTATAAGTGTCTTCAAATATTCATATTTTGGTTGATACAACGATTTGGAGTATAAGTAGATATTTTCAAATTTTAAACCATTTTGACTGTCAATAAGACTTATCATAATATTAGTTTTTCCGAAATTCGATGGTCCAACTATTAATGCACGTATTGAATTTGGTAATAACGGACTATGTCCCAGTTTATTAGAATTATTTGGTGTGAAATCGAAATTTCGCACATTAATATTAGTATCCTGTTTTACTAAACGCATCTTTGCAACTTTAGACAATTGTATTACTCATTCAAATTTATTTATTATTTGTCTTTACAGAAACATGCAAATTATATAAAATGATAATATATTCGAAAAATAAATTTATTAACAAAAGAACCGTCAAAGGGGGAGGGTTGCTGAATAAATTAATTGATTCTTTGCCATTTGAACTTCATTTACCTGGTTGTCAATTTTGTGGCCCAGGAACAAAATTAGAAAAGCGGCTGGAAAGAGGTGATAAAGGAATAAATGGTTTGGATGGAATAAATGGTTTGCAAAACTCATGATATAGCATATATACAAAACAAGGATATACATCAGCGGCATAAAGCGGATATAGAGTTATCTCAAAGAGCTTGGGATCGAGTTAAAGCTAAGGATAGCACTTGGAGGGAAAAATTAAACGCATATTTGGTTTCTAACGCTATGAAGGCCAAAGTGAAAATGGGGATGGGGGTGTCTAAAAAACCTCATAAACGCCTATGTGGGAAGAAAATGTTTTCTACGACTATAGCGAATGCGACCAGAATTCTAAAGAAACAAAAGCCAGAAGATATTAAAACAGCTATAATGATTGCTCGAAAAGCTATTGCTAAATCAATTAAGGGGCGAAAATCGCATGTTATTATCCCTAGAGTTCCTAAAATAGGTGGCTTTCTTCCTTTAATTCCAATATTGACCGCACTCAGTGCTTTGGGGGCCTTAGCTTCGGGTGGTGCATCAATAGAAAAGCTGTACATTCTGTGAAGAATGCTAAGCAACAACTTGAGGAGAATTCTAGACATAATAGGAAGATGGAGAGTATTGCCATGGGGAAGGGCCTTTATTTGAAACCTTATAAGAAAGGGTTGGGAATCGTATATAATAATAAACAAGACATAAAAAACTGATAAATCAGTTACCCAATAAACCTCTAACTGAGAATGATCAAATATTATTGGTTAAATATATCTCGTATTTTAGAGGAGTCTTTATGAGGGATAAACACCCGAAAAAGCCTCATGTTAGAGAGTGTGGAATAGTTAACCTAGACTCATATAAAGGTCCTGGTACTCATTGGGTAGCATACTACAAAAAATATAATCGAACCAATTACTATGACAGTTTTGGAAATCTTCAGCCGCCATTAGAAATAGTACAATATTTAGGAAAAAACATAAGCTATAATTATAAGAGAGACCAACAATTCAATACTGTTAATTGTGGTCATTTGTGTCTAAAATTTCTTTCCCAATTTAAATAAAAATATTTTTTTTTCTTTTTAAATTCGTAATTTTATTCATCAATTCTAGAATAAAATTTATAAATTTGTACATCTTTCTTAATAATACTTGTCATTTTTTTACCAAACTCAAAAGATAATTTAGTTAAATCGACCTCAACATCTTTCCCATAATAACCCTTTATATCAGTTATTTGAACGTAGGTTTTATTTAAATTAGCACATGTAGGAATATAAAAATTATCATAAAAAAATGCAATTTGTTTTTGAAGTATGCCATTCCAACATATGAATGTTGTTAAAAATATTCCTATTATGGTTATAGGGCGCCATGTTTCGCCGTCAATTTTGATTTTGTTACAATTTTGCTGTAGGACTAAGAAACAACGACCATCCTTTTGTCGAAAATCGAAATTGATATTTTCTTTGGGCGGGTCATTCATTAAATTGAATGAATCGAAAAATTCAAATTTTGCCGCACCTGAATGTACTCTTCGTATGTCATTAGGTGTAGCCACATGTCGCGAGAAAACCCAACGAAATCTTTCCGTTTATTTTGGAGCCATATTATAGGCTCGAATTTCCATGTAGTTGAGAATCCACATTTAAACTTTAAATTTAAATTAACGAAATACTCCATTTCAAAGACAACGTTGTGGTTTTGGAATTTATCCGCGGCTTTAGTTCTACGCTCCATTATCGTTGACTGAGTAAATTGTACTACCACGAAAACAGCTTTGACAATGTATAAAATCAAAAGGTCGGAAATTACTATATTGGATTTTCAATACTGTTACGGTAATGATAACGGTATATATATGAAAGAGCTGGCGTTTATGGGTAATTCCTCTGTCGTACCAAATTACTTTCTATTCAAACAACCTTTCGGTTTTCGTGAATTAACTAAAGCAGGACGTGAGAAAAACAACTACTGCAAGAAATTCGTAAATGGGTTGGATTGGTCGGTGGGTTCAATAGACTACTGCAGTGTTGGCGATATTCTTACACCTATAAATAGTTATAAGTATATTTTTGTCGTAGGTAAAGCTAAAAAAGACTTTTTATCAAAATATGTTAATACGACTATAATTAATCTTGAGGATAAATGAGTCTATCAAATTTGAATAACTATTATAATTCTTGTCCAATTCATATGGATAATAGATTTAAGTGTGCTCTAAATAATTTATTTAAACTTCAGGATTTTATCCTAGATGAAATAAATTACTAACAATTAAAAAATAATAAAAAAAGAAAAACATGTGTTTTGTTTGCACAAATTTGTTTTTATTTCTTTATAAATATAAAACGTAACTATACATAATAAAATTTGTGTTTGTGGATTTCTAAAATCTAGTTTGAAAAAACAGGTTGGTCTCTTCTCCCTAGTCACATTTTGCTTTTCGATTTTATTACCATTCACACCACATATATCAAAACCTAATCTTGGTAGCGCACGATACAATTCCACATAATTTATTGGTACATTATTCGTAGTTAGTCGTCTCAGCAGTGGACATGATTTTGACCAGCGCAGATGTTCAGAAATCGGAGAATGTTTCCAAGAATATATCTCAACTTCACAGAAATAGCATTTGGTCTTGTCAACTTCATCCGTATAAAGCATTCCAGTCATAGCCAGTTCTTTGCAGCTAATGAAATCTATTGGCCAGTTTTTGAAGGTTTTCAATCGCTCCTCTTCATTTTGAAAATGGTTATTCATATTGTATTGTTTATTTAAATTTGATAGTTTTTAAATAAACCATTCTTCTCGCAGCGTTTGATAAATACTGTTTTTAAATAAACCATTCTTCTCGCAGCGTTTGATAAATACTGTTTAGTAGAGAAATGTTAAGCCCCTCTTTCATAGCATGAAAACCCCTACATGTTGATAATGAAAACAAATACAAATTTAGTTGAATATCATTTTTTTGTTCATTTATTTACTTATATATTATAAAATCATTGTAAATATGGTGAATAAAATGTCTCTATTGGTAAAATTTGTTTTATTTCTAATTTAAATATTGTGTTATCAGCTCCTTCACGCAGTGGTGTTTTAATCAGCGAAAATACTCCGTCACAGAATCGGTTTAATGTATCGTCTCCCAAGGAATTAAATCTCGATGGTAAATATAGAATGCTATCCTCCAGTTTAAGCACAACTTTTTCACCATATTTTGTTGTCGTCCTATACGCTCCGCTGATAATATATTCCGTATTAAGATTTAGCTCCTTGATACTAACAATTGTTTTAAAGTTTAAAAAATTGAATGCCTTTACTAATTCAATGTTAGACGACATCTTGAGAAGGTTATATTTGAACTGTATATATTTTTGAAAATTACGCCTCTATTTATACACGATTATCGAAAAGAAATGTGCTATTAACATGAGTGACAGTTGTTGCCATCGATTGAAATTTACATACTCTAAAAAGGTTACAGAATTCACTCCAAAACTTTCGAATAAAGAGAAAAAAACCATTTGTTTATATGGATGAGTGTACCTTTATTATATTCTTTTTTAATTATTTATTTTAAATACATATTATTAATAATTAAGTAATTATGGCATTAGGTCGTCTAATATCCACGTGTCGACTTCTCTTCTTCTTTTTCCATTTCTACGACATTTATTGTGGGTTGGTATTCGTCAGCGCCATATTCTGTGAACCCCGTATTTCTTCCTCCTTCTTGGCTTGCATTTCAACCACTTGTTCGAAGTCATCATCCTTCATTGCGATGATGGCGCCAATTTCGTAATCCAAAAATTCTCCTGAATTCATTTTTTGTTTTTAAAATGTATTTTTTAATTTTAGTGAGAGTTTTTGTCTCTACGCAGAGAAGATATGCTATGTACTGATTCACTAAAACGCCACATTCCTTTTTATATATATATCCGATCATATATCCGATCCCGCCCATTTTTGGACGAATAACGTAGACTGCCATCGGATACATATGCACTAAATTGCAGCACTCACGCTAACAAATTGTTGAAGATATCACAATTCTAAAATTGGGATATATGGATTATATGGGCGGGGCCACGGCCATATGTTTGGACCAATAACGTAGAATGCCACCGGATACATATGCACTAAATTTCAGCACTCACGCTAACAAATTATTCAATATATCACAATTCTAAAATTTTGAATATATGGGTAGGGTCACGCCCATTTGTCCGATCCAACCATTTTTGGACAAAACACGTAGACTGCTACCAGATACATGTCCACAAAATTACAGCACTCTCGCTAATAAATTGTGCAAGATATCTTAATTTCAAAATTTGGCTTATATGGGCAGGGCCAAGCCTATTGGTCCGATCCCGCCCATTTTTGGAACAATCACGTAGGCTGCCACCAGAGAATTATGCACATAATTAGTGAACGCGCGCTAACAAATTGTGCATAATATCTCAATTTAAAAATTTGGCTTATATGGGCGATGCCACGCCCATTGCTCCGATCCCTGCCATTTTTGGAAAAATCTCGTGGACCACTACCAGATACATATTTACAAAATTACAGCACTCTCGCTAATAAATTGTCAAGGATATCTCAATATCAAAATTTGGCTTATATGGGCGGGTCCACGCCCATTTGTCCGATCCTGCTCATTTTTGGACCAGTCACATATACGCAAAATTTCAGCACTCTCGCTAACAAATCGTGTTTTTGGACCAGTCACGTAGACTACCACCACATACATATACGCAAAATTTCAGCACTCTCGCTAAGAAATCGTGTAAGATACTTAATTTCAAAATTTGGCTTATATGGGCTGGGCCACGCCCGTTGGTCTGATCCCCCCATTTTTGGACCAATAACGTAGACTGCCGCCGGATACATACATATGCACTAAATTGCAGCACTATCGCTAATAAATTGTTGAAGATATCACAATTCTAAAATTTGGCATATATGGGCGGGGCCAGGCCGATTGGCCCGATCCCCAATTTGTTGACCAAACACGTAGACCGCTACCAGATACATGTACACAAAATGACAGCACTATTGCTAATAAATTGTGCAAGATATCTCAATTCCAAAATTTGGCTTATATGGGTTGGGCCACGCCCATATGTTCGATCCCGCCCATTTTTGGACCAATAACGTAGACTGCCACCGGATACATATGCACTAAATTTCAGCACTCACGCTAACAAATTATTCAATATATCACAATTCTAAAATTTTGAATATATGGGCGGGGCCACGCCCATTGGTCCGATCCCGCCCATTTTTGGAACAATCACGTAGGCTGCCACCAGAGAATTATGCACATAATTAGTGAACGCGCGCTAACAAATTGTGCATAATACAGTATAAACTCGATTAGCGCAACTAATAGAAATTCGGGTAGTTGCAATAAACGCGGTTGTTGCGCAAACCGAGTTTAAAAATTTGTATGTATATTACCCTCGCTGTGCATGTGTTTTTGAAAGAATTTTTATTTGTATTAATAAACACTGTTAATTTAGTAGTAATTTATTAAAAAAAGAAACTTAAAAAATTCATATTACATATGTAGTTCATATTCATATGTACATACATACTTATTCTGTTAGGAGATCGAACTCTAATAAAAATATACTGACTTTATACCAAAATATATAAAGTTTAAAATAATTTGTATTTACTTTTTAAAAAAATCAGATATTTTTGACTGTGTTTTTTTGATTGATATGTGTCCCTGCACAGCAGTTTCACGATGATTTTGAAGCATAAGAATATCCTTAAGATCCATTCCATTTTCTTCAGCCCATTGAATGCAATTGTTATATGAATCAATAGCAGTCTGGTGGGTAATTCTTGAGTGTTTTAGAACTTCAACAACATTGTCATCTGAGCTATCGATTTCTTGCACTTCATCTACATCTTCACTACTAAAATTCGAGCCGTTTTCAACGTTTTCAAATACCCATTCATGGATTTCAGCATTAGAAATTATTTCTTCTGGCATAATTTCTCGAAAATAGTCTGAGACAGACAGCATTAATGCATTTTCTCTGACGACTTCTGTTCTTATTACACTAAGTGGTAAATTATCTTCATCTGTCCAGTGATTCCTAGGATACATAATCTTTTTCCAGCACTTATTTATAATATTCGAAGGCAATTGATCCCATGCATTTGCAAGAAGACAAACTGCATCACGTAAGGAAAAAACTTTGATTTTTTCTTCGATATTTGAGCCTTTACTTCCAATTAAATGTGCTAAGAGGCTTTTTTATAGTACAACTTTGTTATGTTAATAACATTTTGGTCCATTGGCTGAATAAGTGCTGTACAATTTGGTGGCAAACACATGACTGTTATCAAACCATCGTCACTTTTTAACTCGCCATCTTTTGGATGGCATGGTGCATTATCCAGTAGCAATAACGCCGTTTTTTGAAGACCTTTCGATTGAAGAAATGACCTGACCTAAAAACAAAAGTTCATTATCTATTTTTTTCAAACAGATTTTTAATGTATACGTACCTCGGGAACAAACGTATCATGAAACCATTGCTCAAACAGCGCTAACGTCATCCATGCATTTTTGTTAGCCTTATAGACAACAGGATTGTTTTCAAAACCTTTGAAAGCTCGAGGATTTAATGATTTGCCGATAACAAACATTTTTACTTTGTGTAAGCCAGATGCGTTGGAGCAGGCTAAAAATGTTATCCGTTCCTTGCTAACTTTGCGCCCCGGTGCAGATGCCTCATTAAAGCTTACAAGTGTTCTATTTGGCATTATTTTATGAAATAATCCAGACTCATCTGCATTATAGATTTGGTCCGGTGTTATATTAAGCTCTGATACTTTATCATGAAACTTTTGCAAAAAGGGCTCGATAAGTGTTGGTTTATTTGAGAGTTTTTCTCCACAAATTTTAAGAATCCGAATACCATGTCGTTTTTTAAAATTTGAACACCATCCGTTGCTTGCATGGAAATTACCAGGTTTTTCTTGAATTTGTTTATGCAGTTGAATGGCCTTTGACTTTAAGATCTCTGCAGAAACTGGCAAATTTCGTTCTCTTTGCTTTAAAAACCATTTATATAGGGCTTTTTCCATTCTTGGATTTTCACAGGCTCTAATTACAACTCGCTTTCCTGGGCCGGATTCAGCATTTGAAACAAATTTAATTAATTTTGATATGTTTTGCTTTATTCTGGTTATTGTTGATTTATGAACATTGTATTCCTGGCATAGTGCTTTCACCGATACGCTTTTTTCAAGCTTACTCAAAATTTCACTTTTTTGTTTAATTGAGAGTTTACTACACTTTTTCGTTTTTGGCATTTTTATGCGCTTTTATTATGCAACTGATCGCGATATGTTTTTCACGAAACTGATTAGAAACAAGACACTTGTTGCTTGTCAAAAAGTACGAATATACTGAAGAAAGTAACTCTCACTCTCTTGCACTCTTCATTTTATGTTATTGGTTATAATAGTACATACATAGAACAAGTACATGTGTATGTACATACATGTAAACTTTGATGATTCTTTTTCTTCTCGTACGAAAATTTCTGTATTCCATACTGTGTGTTCCGAGAAACAACGGTAAAATAACGACAAAACGCAAAGTTGGTATAGAAAAATAGAAGAAGAAAAAAATAGTTGCGTTTACCGAGGTAATTTTTTTAAAAGTTGCGTTGACTGAGTCTACAATGCTTTTAATTATGGTGTTGCGTTAATCGAGGAGTTGCGCTTAACGAGAGTTGCGGTAGTCGAGTTTATACTGTATCTCAATTTAAAAATTTGGCTTATATGGGCTTGGCCACGACCATTGCTCCGATCCCTGCCATTTTTGGAACAATCTCGTGGACCACTACCAGATACATATTTACAAAATGTCATCACTCTCGCTAATAAATTGTGCAAGATAACTCAATTTCAAAATTTGGCTTATATGGGCGGAGCCACGCCCATTGGTACAAATCCGCCCATTTTTGGACCAATTACGTAGAATGCCACAATATATATATACACAACATTGCAACACTACCTCTTGTGCAACATATCTAAATTTAAAAATTTGGTCTATGTGGGCGGGGCCACGCCCATTGGCCCGATTCCGCCCATTTTTGGACCAATTACGTGGACTGTCACCAGATACATAGACACTAAACTACAGAACTCTCGCTAATAAATTGTGTAAAATATTTCAATTTCAAAATTTGGCTTATATGGGCGTAGCCACGCCCATGGGTCCGATTCCGCCCATTTTTGGAAAATTCACATGATCTTCCACTAAATGCATACACACAAAATTTCAGAACTCTAGCTAAAATTTTTTCTCAATATCAAAGTTTGACCCATGTGGGCGGGTCCACGCCCACTTGATATATCGAAAATTCAAGTACCCTATTTTCACCACCCCCCACACATGTATGTACATTCTGTGAAAATTTCAAGAAGATCAATCCAGCCGTTTAGATGCCTATACGGAACAAACAAACAAACCCACAAACAGACACTCTCTTTTATATATATAGACCAGCTGGACCCGGTCCACTTCGTTGCCCCAGACTTCAGATTTCCGATCCCGTTCATTTTTGGTCTTATTACGTAGACTGAGACCAAATATGTATGCACAAAATTACATTGATCTCTCTGCCACCAGATACATCGCAAAATTACAGCACTCTCGCTAATAAATTGTCAAAGATATCTCAATTTCAAAATTTGGCTTATATGGGCGGGTCCACGCCCATTTGTCCGATCCTGCTCATTTTTGGACCAGTCACGTAGACTACCACCAGATACATATACAAAAATTTCAGCACTATCGCTAACAAATCGTGTAAGATATCTCAATTTCAAAATTTGGCTTATATGGGCGGAGCCACGCCTGTTTGGTCTGATCCCGCCCATTTTTGGACCAATAACGAAGACTGCTGCCGGACACATACATATGCACTAAATTGCAGCACTCTCGCTAATAAATTGTCCAAGATATATCAATTTCAAAATTTGGCTTATATGGGCGGGGTCACGCCCATTGGTCCGATCCCGCCCATTTTTGGAACAATCACGTAGGCTGCCACCAGAGAATTATGCACATAATTAGTGAACGCGCGCTAACAAATTGTGCATAATATCTCAATTTAAAAATTTGGCTTATATGGGCGGGGCCACGCCAATTGCTCCGATCCCTGCCATTTTTGGAAAAATCTCGTGGACCACTACCAGATACATATTTACAAAATTTCATCACTCTCGCTAGTAAATTGTGCAAGATATCTAAATTTCAAACTTTGGCTTATATGGGCGGAGCCACGCCCATTTATCCATAAATAAATGTAGAAATGACTATTTGAAAAATTTTCTTCGCTAGGATGCAAACTTTTAACAAATAAAATAAACTATTTTTTTCGACGTTTTTTTTTCTATTTTTTATGTTTTTTTCCCAGGATTTTTTTTTTTAAAAAAATCTACTTTTCATAGTTTTGTTTTTGACTATTGAGTTCGAGATCGTTGTTTTTGTTTTCTGTTAAACAGAAAAACAAACCTTCTTTAAATAAGAAATGTGTGAAATGTATTAAGGGTGGTCACTGGTTGGTGGACGATATCGTTTCGGAAGCTACCAAGCAACCTCATCGGCACCTTGGACAAAATACCCTGTCAATAATTGGCACAATATGAGAGCAGCTCAATATGAAATAATTGAGAACTGGCTTCTAAGTCCCATATCTCCAAAACATTGCAGACAGTATTTCTCAACCTCATCCCCACACTTCTTGTTTGGTTTTTTGTGTGTCCCTGCAATTTGCGGGGAAGGCACACGATTTGTTGTTATTGTCGCTTCTTACAGCGACAACAAACTTTCGGCCGTACTCTGCCTCATTCATCATTGTTTTTCTTTTTTGTTATTCGATCTGTTGTGACTTTTCATAGTTTTACTGTCTGCAATGTTTTGGAGATATGGGACTTAGAAGCCAGTTCTCAATTATTTCATATTGAGCTGCTCTCATATTGTGCCAATTATTGACAGGGTATTTTGTCCAAGGTGCCGATGAGGTTGCTTGGTAGCTTCCGAAACGATATCGTCCACCAACCAGTGACCACCCTTAATACATTTCACACATTTCTTATTCTTCTTATTTAAAGAAGGTTTGTTTTTCTGTTTAACAGAAAACAAAAACAACGATCTCGAACTCAATAGTCAAAAACAAAACTATGAAAAGTCACAACAGATCGAATAACAAAAAACAAAAACAAAATCTACTTTTCCAATTTGTTTAATGACTGTTACTAAACCTTTGTTTCTAAGTGAAAGAGATATTTCCAACATTGGTAGCCCACACTAATAGGTTCAATTTAACGTATAAGTCGACCTGATCGGGCATATACTCCAAAAATGATAGTGCAAATACTAAGGGTACCTTTGACGATAATAGTATTTTTAATAAAATTTTTTTTAAAAAATTATTTATCTATAAACAAATGTTTGGTTTTGATTTTATATAACAGTATGCCACAATCTATACAAAAAAATTATTTTTAGGTCTAGGACACAAAAAATTTTTTTTTTGTTGCATAGTGTTATTATTTTGTCAGATGCCAAACTTTATTTCCCGACATTGAAAGTGTGTCATCCCGATGTGGAGCTTGTGAGTTATTGCGGTACAACTTTGCAATGTGTTGGATACATTACATACAGAAAATTAATTTAAATTGACAAAATATTTTGGGAGCAGAGGGCTACGGTTCAGTAAACGAAATGTGTTCAAGGAAGACCTTGGACAAGGAAATTGAAAGTGTAGTAAAAAAAAATGTTTAGAATGCCAAAATACGCGCCCAGATCCTAGGAAGATTACTACTACTACTTTGGATGCGCCCCAAAAAGCCATTTGAGAGAGTTCATGCTGATTATGCTGGACCAATATTTGGTAAATATCTGTCTGTGTTGGTGGATGCGTACAGAAAATGGCCTAAGGTTCATATCTGCTCGAATATGATTTTTTTTCCCAATTTGGGATTCCAAATGCATTTGTTAGCGACCATGTGATGCAATTTGACTCGAATGAGTTTCAAGATTTTTTAAAACTGAATGGAATTGTTCACAAACAAGGTGCACCATACCATCCTGCAACAAACGGGCAAGCGGAACCATCAAAGAAATTTTTTGAGGGAGAGAGAGTTGCAGTGCGAGACTACTTATCAAAGGTGAAGTGGCGATATGGAAATGTAGAGAAAATATGCGGCGAACTTCATTATGATGTCAGATTAGACGACGGTCGTATTTGGCGAAGACATGTTGATCAAATACGAAAATCAGCGGTAAATGAATGCGTGAATACGAACGTTGAATATTTAAGACTGGTACCACCTATAACAAAGAACACATCAGCTGGAAGTTTGCCTTTACCATTGATCCAACAAACTCGATTGCAACCAATCATTCCGAATGTTCCTGGAAATCAAATACACTCAGACAACCAAGCAGACTCAAATCCAACTGATACAAATGTTCATGTTCCCGACGAAACTCCGAGAACAGGAAATACCACGTCAACTCCTGACGAGCTACGCCGATCAACAAGGCAACGAAAAGTACCTCAACGTTTAGGAGATTCCTACGTTGGATTTGATTAAATAAAGGGGGGGGGGGGGTGAAATGTCATAATGTAAACATAGTATCATTAAATTTATTCGTCGGTTATTTCTATTATATATTCGATATCGATTAAATGCATATGGATTATTCATATTCATCACTAATAGGTGAATATCACCACTAACACTAAGAAATAAATTACTCTAACAATATTCCTCAACAAGAACGGTTGTTGTAGTTACAACAGGTATATAAACACTAGTTTTGGCCATTCAATTCAGTAATGTGTGCTTGAGCGTTTCATTATTAACTCGTCATCATCATTGTCAAAACTAAAGCGTGATCCATTTCGAGGTTCCCTACTTTTTTAAAGAAAAAAAAAAAACACAGACAATTTAAATTGAATGGGGAATGTTTATTATCATTTGAAAGAACATTCTTTGGCATTTATTTTTTGAAGATTATGTCTATCAAATGTTGGCCGCGGCTACGTCTCAGATGGTCCATCCGTTGAGTCCAATTTGCGATGACTCGTTCGAGCATTTCCACTGGTAACTGGCGAATGACACGCGTGATGTTTTGCTCCAAGACCTGAATTTAAGCGTGTTTGTCCGCATAAACTTTAGACCTTACATATCCCCACAGGAAAAAGTCTAACGGTGTGATATCACACGATCTTGGTGGCCAATCGACCGGCCCAAAATGTGAAATTATCTGATTGATGCGATGTGTGGGAAGTGGCGCCGTCTTGTTCAAACCAAATGTCGCAGAGATCACGAGCTTCAATTTCAGGCATCAAATAGTCGGTTATCATGGCACGATAACGGTTGCCATTGACGGTTACGTTCTCACCGGCATCATTTTGAAGAAATATGGACCGATGATTCCACCGGTCCACAAACCACACCAAACCGTTTTTTTTTGGATGAAATGGCAGCTCTAGAATTCAGGTTGCTCTTCGTCCCAAAATGCGGCAATTTTGCTGTTTACATACCCATTGAGTCAGAAATGGGCCTCATCGCTGAACCAAATTTGGCTCAAAAACGTCGGATCTTCTTGGAACTCTTCAAGAACCCATAGGGCGAAGCGATGTCGCTTGGGAAGGTCGGGCGGCTTCAGTTCTTGCACAAGCTGTATTTTGTATGCTTTCAATTTAAGATCTCGACGTAAAATGAGCCAAATCGTTCCATACGTCAGTCCGAGTTGCTGCGAACGGCGCCGAATCGACTCTCCACGGTCTTCGTGTATACTCTCAGCTACGGCCGCTACATTTTCTTCACTGCGTGGTCTATTCGGTCGAATATTATCCAATAATGAATGCTGGGTCTCAAGATGGGCGATGGTGTTGCGAATTGTACGCTCAATAGGCCGATTATGTTGACCATAAGTTGAGCGAGTGCACGAAACACATTCCTCACAGAACGTGAATTATCGTAATAAAGTTGAACGATTTGTAAACGTTTTTCAGGCGTAAGTCTTTCCACGATGAAATGCCAAACAATACTTAAACAATACTTATTGAAAAAAGTATCTCTACTTGGATCACCCATTAGTATTTATCTACACATTTAGTTTTAATGAAACTTTAATAACTCAGTCAATTGCAAACGGATTTTTAAGAGACTGGTTGCATTTTTTTCCTTATAATATATACTATATATGTAAATTTATAAATCGTACGGTTATCTCACAATATAACTGGTAAAAACATTGCCTAAACTAGAAAATGACTGACAAAAATGGTAAAATGTGTTTGTAGGACAAATAAACCTATATTACTACAACTTCAAATAAACAAAATATACATATTTCGAAAGGTCTAATTCTCTTATTTCAAGGCAAGAAAATCAGTTTTTTAACCTTAAATCCGGATTTTGGGGGTGTCCGGAGAATTGCAAAAAAAGATTCGTGTTTTGCTCGACAAGACCTACAGGAAAATAGTATCGCGTCATTTGCTTCTCAACACTGTGTAATACAATTTTCTTTAATTATTGGTATTAATACCTACTTTTTTGGTTTTTTTTTTAACAGAGATATATCTTATTTAATTTCAGCATGAACTCACGTCTTAGTAGAAATATAATTTCAGAATTTGGTGAAATTAACCCTAGAACACTAAACCCGGTCTGTGAGGCGACTCTTTTTTTTGTTGACACGATATCTTACGATCGGTTGCAAAAATCAACACGTGGTTTCGTGTCAACTCAGTCGACTGCTGTATGAGTATGTGAGTGGACGCTCATAGCTCTGTGTCTTTTAGTTACTGATATATACATATGCTTGTCGCCTGTGAGGCGAGGTTTAGTATTAAAGGTAAATATTTTTGCGAATTCTTGTTTAAATTCTTGGTCCAATTGTAAGTATATAATTAAGATTTAGTCCGTTTTTATTTAATTTTTTGAGATGTGTGTTCCCGATTCCCAAATATTATTGCGCTAAATGCAATAAAGCATATTGCCTAGAGCATAGATCACCGAATTGTTATGAATGTGATATAAAAAAAAATACCTGATTTAATTTTTATGTACAAGGTAAAATATACATTATATAATTTTTTTGTTTTTTTTTTTAATGGAAGTAAGTACAAATACGTATAAGAATTTGATAAATTTAAGTTTATGAACTGAAATATTTATTTTTATTTATTTTTTTTAAATAATCTCTTTTTAAAAACAAACAAAAAAAAGTTGTGCATTTTAATGTAATTTTCTTTATGAAATGTATAAAAAAATAAATGAGTTCCCTTTTGATTTCTAAATAAATAAGTGTATTCTCCATAAAAAAAGTCTTAAAAAAAAAAAAAAAATTTAAACTAGGAAAATTTTGTTCTTTTTGAAAAGGTAGCCTCACAGGCGAGGTTTAGTATTAAAGTGTAAAAAAAGAGGTTTAGTGTTCTAGGGTTAAACTGCCGGAGTCGAATGATTTTAAAATTCCACTCCGGCAGTTGGAGTCGAATAGTTTTGGCTTGACTCCACAGCCATGGATTGGAATGACTAACTATACAAACTTTCATCAAATTAGTCATATTAGAAATGACAAAACTATAACAAAGGAAAAAAACATCTGCTTTCATCTATCTAAATTCTCACCGATGGCCTTATGAGAATACGCCTCTTAACTCTCACCATCCATCGTCCAATAAGCGCCACTTCTAAACATTTGGACCCCTTAAGATACTTACCTTCTCCTTTTCACGGTTTCACTTGGCAGGGAAACATCTAAAAATTAATTTACACGGCCATTCATTGGCTTACTAAAAAAATTTATTTACACCATTGTTCATTATTAATTTAGCAAAAAAATATCAATTAAATATTATCTCACGATATAACTGGTAAAAACATTGCCTAAACTAGAAAATGATGGACAAAAATGTGTTTGTAGGACAAATAAACCTATATTACTACAACTTCAAATAAACAAAATATACATATATATATATAAATTTAATATATATATATATATATTAAATATTAATATATATGGGCATTTCCAACGAGATGTCAACCGCAGCCAAAAAATTTAAAGTCGATAAAAGTATGTTGTTTTAAAATTTTTTTATAGGGAATCTATCAAATTTAACTGATTTTCCCAAAAACTACATTTATTCATAACAAATTTTAAAATATTTGAGTGCAAATTCCAATAATTGCAAAATTTATGTTTTAAACATTTGTATTCCATGTTATTTTCTGATTAATAGTCTCTCTTTTAAATCTTGATTTATATTTAAGGGATATAAGAAAAATAATTTTTGTTGTGAAAATAAATATATAGAATATATTACAAATCATTTATGATCAACCCTTGGATTTCTACCCAGCCAGAAAAATACCATCCTCAAATCGTTGTGAAAGCACTGTGAACCGTCATCACACGGTGGGATAAAGCGTTGTAAAAGCGTCAAAATGATAACACCGATATACGGTGAGACGGCGGTATTTTACAACGTTGTTGAAACGTTGCAAAAACAAAATTCATGACCCTTTTTCGATTGTTTGAAGGTAATAATTCCCAAAAAAATCGTATTTAGATATCAATAAATCAAATGAAATATATTATTTTTAAGGTATTCATTTAAATGAGATTTTGAATTCATAATATTGAATTTTTCCTGCAACTTGCCAGCTTCTTTAATCTTTAGATGTTGTAAAGGTAGGACTGGGTTTTCGCATGTCAAAGATGCACTGTAAAAGCGAATCCTGCTGTCTTTGAAAGAAAAGACAATTCCCACTTTAACAAAAAGAATAGTTACTTATAGAAACTTCTAAATTTTGATAAAATCGTAATTTTGACGAAATGCATATGTGCGGAATTACTTTACATGTTAATTTAAAAAAAGTCGTTTTCGTTTATTTCGGAATTTGCCTTACTTTTTGCTGGAAAATTTGTCATTAATTTCATAGAAAATCGTTTAATTTATAAGACTTAAATAATTGGAAAGCCACACAATTCAAATGTTTTATTGTATGCTGGTGACGTTATTTTAAAAAAGTTATTAACCCTTTCGGTATTTTGATGCCATATGGCGTCATGGGTTTTGGGAGGCTCCAGCTTTCAATTGGACTAATCTGAAATTATTTTTTTTATGGAATAATGTTCTTTGAAGCCTTAAAAGCAATATATCAAATATATATACACATTTTTACTATCCTGGCCAGTTATATTACAGGTGGAAAAAATGTTCATTGTAAAACACAATATTTTAATAAATTTATAAATCTGAATTTGCAAAATTCTGCAGAAAGAGTCATTCATTAGATTTATTTTATCATTGAATCGGAAAAAAAACTTATGACGTCGTCCTATTTTTTTAAAGTTGTATGATGCCATATGGCATCAATTTTATTTGGAGTATGTAAAATACGTAATAGAAAGTAACGTTTTTTTGCATTTGTGAAGGAGGTCAACTCATTTGAACGCTGTTTCTCACAGAGTAAAGTGCAAATTATGCCATATGGCATCACTCCAAAAACCACTTTTGAGTCGACTTTTTGAAAAATTGAAATAATAATAATCTTATTAAAAATATTAAAGGCCAAATAATAACAAAATTGGATTTTTAGGGTCTGTATCTAAAAACATGTACCGAAAGGGTTAAGTTAGATTTTTTGCTTTTGTACACAGTACACTAAAAATCTAGCTTTTTAGATTTAGCATGTTTTGGAATGGAGGTATCGATTTAAAGACTAACTTAGATACCACTTTCCAAACACGATTCATTTTTCTCAAATAATTTGATCTCAAAGCATTTGTAAATCCATCACGAAACAGCGCTTCAATTACATTTTAAGCAATTACGTTGTGAAAGCGTCCCAATACAGTGCTTTCACAACGCATTTTTTGTGGTACCGTCATAAATTTCTGGCTGGGTAGTTGCATAAAAAGTAAAAAAATAAACGGTGGAATAAAATGTCGCATGCGAAATGTCGCGTGCGAATTTGATTAAAATTGAATAAAAAATAAACTACTTAATATTTTTGAATAAAATAAAAAACATTATTAAGATACATGAATCCATGACATTTTAAAATTAGTCGCATTAAAATATTCCTTCAGGTTTCCCTGAAATCAGGGTTTGCTTTGAAAGCGACTTCTGTCTTTGTCGCGTGCGAATGGCTTGGTTTTTTGTAATTATCTTGAAAACGAACAATTGGGCAAAATCGTCCTTAGCACCAATTATAGTGCTACTCAAGAGCTTTAAGTTTCGCCTTTTGTCAAAATGAAATAATGTTTTGGCATATGTTTTTTTCACTTTGAATGCGTATTAAATATTAATATATATATACATATATATATATATATTAATATTTAATTGATATTTTTTTTCTAAATTAACAATGAACAATGTTGTAAATAAATTAGTTTTTGTAAGCTAATGAATGGACTTGTAAATTAATTTTTAGATGTTTCCCTGCCAAGTGAAACCGTGAAAAGGAGAATGTAAGTATCTTAAGGGGTCCAAATGTTTAGAAGTGGCGCTTATTGCACTATGGACGGTGAGGGTTAAGAAGCGTATTCTCATAAGGCCATCGGTGAAAATTTAGATAGATGAAAGCAGATGTTTTTTTCCTCTGTTAAAGTTTTGTCATTTATAATATGACTAATTTGATGAAAGTTTGTATAGTTTGTCATTCCAATCCAGGGCTGTGGAGTCGAGCCTAAACTATTCGGTATATTAAAAACTGTTATTTTTTTTGATCACGGTAGACATTTTGGTGGAATTACCATATATATCAAATTTGGGCGGAACGAATTGTTATGGGAATTATTGGTAATTCCACCAAAAGGTCTACCGTTATCAAAAAAATTGCAGTAATTAAAATCACATTAATGTAATTTATTATTATAGAAAAATATTAAAATTTTAAAAAAAAAATAATATGTATTTGCTCAACATTTTAAGAAAAAACAATTACGTAGTGGCGAATAGTATTTTTGGTTCATTTAATCATTTTTATAGCACATTTCTTTAAAATTAACCTCGTAATTAGAGGCTTATGTAAAAAGAGGCATATTAAAAATAATCTTTCTAAGAGCAAAAGTAACCTTAAATAAAAATGTTGTAGCAAAAGAAATCAGGAATAACGGTAATTTTTGGCTTATCTCTACTACAAATTCTATTGTCACGTTCGACACCGAAAAAAGCATTAGTTATCAGTAGACCAGAAATATTCAAAGAAAGTGCATCAAACTGTTGCACTATGGGTAATTTTCCTGATTTTCTGGCCAAAACCCAATTTTTCAAGTTAGTCCAAATCCAAAAAAAATAATAAGGTCTACCGTTATCAAAAAAATTGCAGTAATTAAAATCACATTAATGTAATTTATTATTATAGAAAAATATTAAAATTTTAATAAAATTAAAAAAATTAATATGTATTTGCTCAACATTTTAAGAAAAAACAATTACGTAGTGGCAAATAGTAGTTTTGGTTCATTTAATCATTTTTATGGCACATTTCTTTAAAATTAACCTCGTAAATAGAGGCTTATGTAAAAAGAGGCATATTATAAATAATCTTTCTAAGAGCAAAAGTAACCTTAAATAAAAATGTTGTAGCAAAAGAAATCAGGAATAACGGTAATTTTTGGCTTATCTCTACTACAAACTCTATTGTCACGTTCGACACCGAAAAAAGCATTAGTTATCAGTAGACCAGAAATATTCAAAGAAAGTGCATCAAACTGTTGCACTATGGGTAATTTTCCTGATTTTCTGGCCAAAACCCAATTTTTCAAGTTAGTCCAAATCCAAAAAAAAATAATATGGTTTGAAAGAAGACACTTTGGGGGTAAAAACTGCATACTTATGGTGATTTCGTTTGTGCAAAAATATGTAAAATTTTTTCTACATTTCACACTGAAGCCGCAATTTTAGGTTCGTTTGTAAAAATGGAGCAGCCGGATGAACGGGTTTTGATTTCGTTTGTAAAATTATTACACTTCGCAAATGCAAAAATATCGCATTTTCCACACTCAGCCCAGTCTACGGTGTGGAGTGTTGCACCGTCAAAAAACAAACTTCAGAATCAAACCTAATTGAAAGCGTACATTTTTAATGCACTATCAAATGGTTGCGCCATAATATAGATATATAGACTTTTGTTCGATTGTGCGCATGCAAAATGCGAAATTAGCAGTGGGTGCAGGGGGAGTTTTTAAAATGTCGCAACATGATGTGGTGATATTATTTTTCAGAAACGAAATCACCATTAGTTTTTCCGTAAATTGTTTGACCTTTTGTAAATGAACTGTCAAAGATGATTTTAATTTTTGGTATTTAAAATTAATGTTCTCTTTCCGATTTGAAGCACTTTCTAAATAGTGAATTAAAAAAGAACCAATTAAGCGAAATAAAATATGAAAAATGTAGCTAATAACATGTACAAATTTCAAGTTTTGCGTGTTTTTTTTTAATTTTGACATTAGATACCTGCAATAATTGTTGTGAAATAAATGCACTAAGAAATTATTTTTTTATTTGACCTAAACTTTTTTGGACCAAACAAAAGGGTTGTCACCTGATGTAATGCTTTTCACTATTTTTATTATTTAGAACTTTATGTTTAAAGAATCCCCCAAAAAGATAGGGGTGCAGAATTTTGCTCCTTTTTAATAACGATTTTTTTTCTTAAGTGACTATAGCGTCCAATTTATAAATTTGTTTAATATTTGGAAAAAGAATATATATACAAATCCTTTTTATAAGAAATTATATTAAATATTAGAACATTTGTCATCATTTTGAATAGATTCTGCCTGTATCATAACTTCCTCTTAGTGCTAGTCCGTGTCGACCACAAAGGACTACTGTTTGAACTAGTGCTTCCAAATGCTTTCTATTTTAGTTTACGACCTGCTTTTCCTGAATTTGTAAATGGCCTAAAAATTATTTTTTTGTATAGATTTGTTATACTGTTATATATAATCAAAACCAAAAATTTTTTTATGGATAAATTTGTTTTTAATTTTTTTTTTATTAAAAATACTATTATCGTCGAAGGGACCCGTAGTATTTGCACTATAATCAGGTCGACTTATACGTTAATTTGAAGCTTTTAATGTGGGCTACCAATGTTGGAAATATCTCTTTCAATTAGAAACAGTGGTTTAGTAACACTCTATAAACAAATTGGAAAAAGTAGATTTTTTTCCCAAAAAAAAAAATCCTGGAACAAAAAAAAACATAAAAATAGAAAAAATTCAAAAAAAATATTTTATTTTATTTTTTAAAAGTCTGCATCCTAGCGAAGAAAATAATGCCTATTAGAAAAAAATCTATGGATAATGGTAGAAATTATAGCCATTTTGGTAGAGGTAAGAGGATTTCAAAAAAAATCTTTTTTTTTTTTTAATTTCTGTTTAAATAGCGATTTTATTTATTACTTTTATTTACATTATGTACATTTGAGTTTATTTACATGAACAAGTTTCATTAGAAGTAATTGTGAGTTCTTTGTTGACGTTTGTAGATTTCGTGATCGGTTTCTCTAACGAGGAACCAAATATAATCTCCCATCATTCTTTCATCCCAGTGCCCTTGGTAACGCCGCTCGATGGACTTCAATTCTTGGTGAAACCTTTCGTCGTTCGTCACTTACGTCGCCAAGATTATCGGGGAAAAAGTTTAAATGAGAATACAAGCAATTAATTTTGGGGGACATATTTACACCTGTTGTAATACATAAAGCGAAAAATAAGTTTGAAGAATACATACATATGTGTTATATACATAAATATAAAAAATATATTTCTAACCAATTTTTTCATAATTTTTTAACAAATCATTAATCATTGTTTCATATTGCGGGCTTTTATTGGATCCAAGGAACTTTGAAACTACAAGCTTAAACGATCTCCATGCTGCTATTTCATCCGACGTCAAATATGATTCCAAATTCACATCTTTCATCAGTTTCCTTATTTTAGGCCCATCAAGAACTCCTTCTTCGATTTTTTGAAAAGAAAGACTTTTAAATAAACTTTTTAAATATGAGAGTGAATTTCCATCTTTCCTCCCTCCTTTTTCAAAAACATTGGTTTTGTCCTACTTTTTTAAAAATTCAACTTTTTAAAAAACTGTAAACCACATGAATTATTCTCACAACAACTTTTAGTACAAAGTTAGTGAGTTTCCCCTTGTTATACTCTCCACAATAGGAAGGGAGGATATAAATTTTGTCACTTCGTTTGTAACACCTAAAAATATTGATCTGAGACCTCATAAAGTGTATATATTCATAATCGTCGTAAAACTCTAATACGATTTAGCCATGTCCGTCCGTCCGTTGTAATCACGCTACAATCTACAATATTTGAGCTAGATGACTGAAAAGTGGTACAGATACTTCTTATATCAGCAGGTTGGATTGAAAACGGGCAATATCGGTTCACTTCTTAATATAGCCCCCATATATAGAATCTTCCTAATCACACGAACAATGGTAGTTATAGGTCCATGTTTTGATATAGCCCCCATACAAAGGTAAACTAAATTCGACTTCATAAAACTACAAAAACAAACAATTTCAACGAATTGGGCTGAAATTTGGTAAAATGAGTTTATTTGTCCCCAAAACAATTGATATGCGATCGATGGTATATAAGATTCAGCATGGTCAACGATTTTACATGTTTATTATAATGGCTATTTTTTTCCTGCAAAAAAAGTGCAACATTTTCGTTGCCGTGTTCCCTAAAACTGGACTTTTATAACACATTTAGGAATTTAAAAAAATGGGCTATGTTTAATTCGAGGGACAACACCAGTTCGATATAAAAAGGGAATACTATTTTTTAGCATTTCACGTCGACGGGGTAACATTTTCTTTCAGAATCGAAATCACCATAAATTTGTTTCGAGACAGATGTTTGTAACGTCTAAAAATACTGGAGCTAGACACATTTTAAAGTACACCGATCGACTCAGTATCGCTAGATGAGTTGATTTAAACATGTCCGTTCGTCTGTCTGTCCATTCAAAGTTGTTCGTTAAGTAAAGGTCGCATTTTCATCCCGATCTTGCTGAAATTTGGCAATAAGGACTTTTCACACCTGGGAAGAAATTGAAACTGTTTTTTATATCTAATCACTTTGAAATTAAGCAGGATGGAGTATCTTGATCCAAGGGCCCACATTGTCGAATTTCGTGTAAATCGGTTTTAGATTTAGATGTAGCACCCAAGTACCAAAATTGTGAATAAATCTGTTCATATTTAGATATAGTCCACATACACTCAAAAAAATGTATTTCCTAAATTTTAGTAAAATCCATACTCCAATTTAGTTCAATGTTTTTATTCATATTGAGTTAATTTTTTCTTAAAACTGGGAAATTTTATTAAGTACTACCAAATTTTATTTTTTTGGGGGATATGCAGAATAGTTCGTTAACTACAAATGAGGACATATTTTTACTAAAATAATATTTCTTGAAAAAAGTTCGAATATGCATATATTTATCAAATTTAAACATATGCGGTGGACACCCAACATAGACATAAGGAAATTATGAACTAATAATGGAAAGCATGATTTTTAGGAAATTTTAACTAAAAATAATCATGAATCCTTATTTCGAGTCCATGAATTTGAACTCAAAATTAGGAAAACATACTAAAATCAAGGAAAAATTAACTATTTTCGGACTATGTTGTAGTGTTAAAAACACAAAAAATGCTGTCCTTTTTCGGAACGAATTTTTATTTATTTTTTCGCAAATCGTTACTTGCAGAAACTTAAATTTATGGAGAAACATTAAAAATGTTACGCCCGGGACGAGAGTCGAACCGACAACCTTATGATAGTGAGCCAGACGCACTATATATCGAGCTACGAACCTCTTTTGGGATTGATATGAAAATGTCATTCATAATAAAATTTCTTCGTCGCCTATAAATATAGTATATGGCAACTCTATTTATCATTCTATGATGGCAATCCTTTTATCAAATTCAAGTGTACATAAAAATACATTGTTTCGAAAATTTTGGGATATATACATAATTGTATTTAAAAACAAATTTTTCATAAAAATTTAAGTGTCTACGTAGCTCAGTTGGTAAACATGTGGTTCAGAAAACGGAAGGTTCTGGGATCGAATCGCATTCGGAGGTGAAATTTTATATACATAATGTTTAATGTTTAATAAAATAAATTTCAATTCCTAAAATAAAGCAGAAGAGAGAAATCCAAAGAGGAAGTTGTAAGAGAGAGATTCCAACATATAAAAAATGGAGGAGGAAAATGATTGAAGTAGGATCGAAAAAATCATGGACTAAAAAAAAAGTCGAAGAAAAATTTTAATTTTTCTTTTCTTTTTGCATAAATTTAATTATATTTTCCTAAATCTGAGTAAAAATTTACTTGCAATAAGGACAAAAGTATGCTGAATTTGCATAATTTCAAGTCAGAATTTGCTAGTATTGAGGTTATTTTCCCTATTTTAATTTCAATAGTTACTTAAAGGAAGTACGAGTTAACTAGAAATAAGTTAAAAATATTTCATAATTGTGAGGAAATGTATGAACTTGATATAAGGAAAAATAGCTTTAGCGAAATACGAAGTTCAATATTCCTCCAGTTAAGTTCATTTTAACTTGCTCTAGGGTTCACTTTTTTTTGAGTGTATATAAATATTTTCTCCGATTTGGCATATAAGCGCTATAAAATATAAATTTCTTTAAAAATAAATATTTCTTCTTATTGTGCTCCGATAGAATGATGTACGGACCTTCCTAACGGGCTTAAAGTTTAAGGGCCTTATTCATAAAAAGTTAAAGAAGGTTTGAGGAACGCTTTAGCAGTGTTAAAGCGTTCTTCAAACCTTCATTAAATTTTTATGAATAAGGGCCTAATTGTAGACCAAATAAAAAAATGCGCATTCTTTCCAATTACTGTGTTTTTAAAATGTCCTCCGAAAATACCAAACTCTCTTTGTAAATGTAACAAATGACCTCCTTTTCTGGCACAAAAGTCCTCCTTTCCGAAAAAAGTTTATGGTAACCCTGAGTTGAGCACACAGTTGAACTTGATGATGTTTCCGTTATTAGGCTGTTAGCTAAACTTGGACACTTCCTACTCCAATCTATTAACTTAGACAAAAATAGAAGTCCGTATCGTGAATGAATGAAATCATTGACATTTCAAATTGCACGTGAAGTCTAAAATTAAAACGTTTTATTCCACAAAACATTGTAATACAACTTTAAAGTACTCACCGCATTCTTTCACTAGTCCATCGAGTAAGATTTACAAGGCACGAATTACACAAAATACTAGGTGTCCACGGTTCGTTCATATTTTTAACTCGTATACCAAAATATTACACATATATTTCTTCTATTATTATTATAATTACATATTTTCCGCAGATGTAGCAGAAATTGTCGGGATCATTTACACATTGAAAAGTTCTTTGCCTTTTACTCATACTTCGAAATATAACTTTGTAATATTTTTCAGAAAATCGACTTATCTCTTTAAGGCGCTGAATTACACTAATTTATTAATAAGAAATTTCATTCATAAATTCCGGATTTAAGGTTCATAAGTTGCAGTCCATGTAGCTGACATATAGTTTGCTTCGAAAGTAGACACCCAATATTTTCAAGACTGCCGCGTTCTACTTTGTATTGCGTACATATAATTTTATTACCTGTATATATGACTGGGATGTCCATGCCCCTAAAAGGCGTAACAGAATGGAAACCTCATAAATAAAAAACCACAAATATTGCTGAAAGACCCTCTATCTGAGCGGATCTCATCCAATATAGCTCTCACATTGCATATCATGTTTTATGGAGGGTTACGAACGGCCATAAAACCTCGTCCTCTCTATAATTTTATAATGTCTGACATCAATCCTCATAGAATAAAATGCAAGTGCACATAAGGCGAATTCAATGTAAGCAAAAACATCATTTAACCAGTAAGGAAAGGCTAAAGTCGGGCGGGGCCGACTATATAATACCCTACACCACTCTCGTAATATTGAATACCTCTGAAATATAAATTTTGTAGTTCATGTATAAATTGTTTATTCTAAATTTCGAAACGATTGATTAAAATACAGCTTCTATAGAACTAAAGGGCCAAATCGGACGAAACATATATATGGGAGCTATAGCTAAATCTTAACCGATTTTCTTCAAATTCGGCAATGTTAGTTCATGGATTAAGAAACTCTACCATTCTAAATTTCAAAACGATTGGATGTAAAATACAGCTTTTATAGGACTAAAGGGCCAAATCGGACGAAACATATATATGTGAGCTATAGCTAAATCTTAACCGATTTTCTTCAAATTCGGCAATGTTGGTTCATGGATCAAGAAACTCACCATTCTAAATTTCAAAACGATTGGATGTAAAATACAGCTTCTATAGGACTAAAGGGCCAAATCGGACGAAAGATATATATGGGAGCTATATCTAAATCTGAACCGATTTCAACAAACTTATAAACTTAAACTTATAATACCCTGTACCACAGTGTGGTGTAGGGTATAAAAACGAAAAAATATGAAACAAGATTTTTTTGAATTTCCCTAACATTTACAAAATGGCTCATAACTTTTACATCTATCCATAGATTTTTTTAAATAGACAGTGTTTTCTTCGTTAGCATGCTGGCTTTTTAAAAATGTGATAAAATATTCATATCATTTTTTTGACGACTGTTACGTGCAAGCGATATTTGCAGCATATGTAGCCCTCATAATACCCTTTAATTTGAGGCATAACGCTCAATCAGGCTTATACTTGAAAAATTATGGTCCAAATACTGAATGTACTTTCCATGAAAGCTGGAATTAAAAAAAAAAAAAAAATAACATAAACATTTTTTTAAATATTTTTTTTTGTGTTTGTGACACCTAATTGCACCAGAAATTGTTAACCCTTGGACAAAAATTTTGTTGCATAGTGTTATCGATGCACAGTGGGCTAAAATGGAAAAAAAATCGACATAATTCTGCCATTTCGAAACCACTTATCGTATGGCGATGAAATTTTAGGTTTGTATACAAGAGGTGTTAGAGAGTTTAAGTTCGGAACTTGGGCCCCCTCTCTAATACAGGGGCGGAGCTACAGGGCCCTTAAGTTGACCACCTCGGGTATACACAATTTTCATCGGCTTCTAACTTTTGAATGGAGTGTCCTAGACCAGACCTATAATAAACATTTTATAGCTTGAAGATATCTTGAATAGTTTCCGAGATATGTGGATTTTAAATTTAAATTTTTCATTTTTTCGCCGACTTTGCCTTTTAGTTTAGCCAATATCTCAATCAAAAGTTTACCGATTTTGTTCGCGTCATTTTTGGAGATTTTTTGGCGAAAACAGTTCAATTCGTATTTCTTGTAGTATATCAAATTTATACTCATTTTAAAGGAGAATTTTTACAGAATCTGGTAGAGAAAATCCGAAGCCAACATTTTAATTGGTGTGTTTGCCACCCTTCTCCGATTTGGACCTTTTTTTACATAAATTTTAATAGTTTGATCGATTTTCTCCAATCGCAACAAATTCGACTGCAAAGGGAATCCCGAGCGTGGCTTTTCATATCGAAGATATAGGACTTAAACTAAAAATAAAGAACTTTAAAAAATTCATCGAAATATATACATTTTTAAGAATTTTATGCCGTATTTACGTTTCTGTCTATATGCAAAATATTTTTTTTTTAATTTTTCCCTACCTTCTTGTACTTATTGGTTATTATATCAGTCAATATGCACTGATTTCTTGTAGATTACATGTTTTTATCAAACAATAATACAATTTAGTAAGAAGAACAATCATAAAATTGAGTAAGAAGGATAAAAGATGTCGGCCTTTATAATATGTTGGCGTGACTCTTTTTGCCTTAAATTTGTGTATACCCATTTTGTGAGCAAAAGACCCACTTCTTGAGAAAAATAATTTATTTTATTATTTTATTTCTGTAATATATAAAGGGTCCGCTATCTAACGTTTTTTTTCAACTAGTGCTTATTTCGTGAATGGTAACACTTAGCTCATGTCTGATTTGACAGATAATTAGTTTTATCCTTCCGCTGAACGAATATGGTTGTGTATACGCTTGAACAAGTGGGCCTGCGATCGACTTACGACTTGCGATTATAATCTTTTCAGATGCAGCTCATTTTGATCTTGGCGGGTATGTAAACAAGAAAAATTGTCGCATTTGGGGCACAGAAAACCCGCACGCATACATTGAAAAGCCGATACACCCAAAACGAGTCACTGTTTGGTGCGGATTTTGGTCCAAAGGCATAATTGGGCCATTTTTCCTCGAAAATGAGCAAGAAGTGGCAGTTACAGTCAATGGCGATCGTTAACGGGCCATGTTGAACGAATTTTCGTTCACAAAAATTGAAGAGGAGGATATTGGCAACATTTGGTTTCAACAGGACGGCGCTACGTGCCACACAGCCGAAGCTACACTCGATGTTTTGCGCCCGGTTTTTGAAGATCGCTTTATCAGCCGCAGAGCTGATGTCGTTTGGCCACCTCGGAGCTGCGATTTGACACCGTTGGACTATTATTTGTGGGGTGCCCTCAAAGATAAGTGTTACGCCGACAAGCCAGAGACAATTGACGCTTTAAAGGACAATATTCGTGAAGCCATTGGTGAAATACAGCTGCACACAATCGATAATGTGCTTAAAAATTGGACCGATCGTGTAGGCTACTGCATGGCCAGCCGAGGCAGCCATTTGAATGAAATTATTTTCCATTATTAACCGGAAGGATTGTACTTTCAAATAAAAAAAGAAATTTGAGAAAATGTTCAGCAGTTTTTTTTATAGCATTTTCAAAAAAAATAGTTATTTGGCGGACCCTTTATTTTATTATTTTATTTCTGTTAAATAATCTAAATAATCCATGTCTAGGAGATAAAACAAATTCTTGTATTCCTCAGGATTGTCACATGTCGAAGATCGGTAACATATCCATCTTTTTCTTATTAAAGATAGAACAGGATCGGAAGATAGGAGAAGCTTTACAAATGTGTCTTCATTTTGTAATTCTCTTGAACTTTTTCGGGAGTGAAATTGCTGAACATTGCGAAAATCTCGATTTCGTGCCTCCTGGGCTTCTTCCGTAAGCTCGCCCAAAGGGAGAATATGAAATGCAATATTTATATCTCCATGACGCAATACTTTATGTACTGTTGGGGTCATATCTTTCCATGGATACAGTTCTATTAGATGTTACGAAATACCTAGACAGTATTTTCCAAATTTTTCTGCATTTACTTTGTTCTTTCTGTTGATTGCCATTAGAATTATGTTGATTCGGTCAGAATTTATTTTTGGTTTGAGACCATATGTTCCATTTACTTTCTGTCTATTCCAAAAAAGTAATAGAAACAAATACAAAAATTGCTAGAGAGTTTTAATTGCTTGGTAGAATTGACTGCAGTTTCGATAGACACCACTCTATCATCTTCAGAATTCAGTAGCAATAGTGTATGTCTTTAACTTAAATCAGCTGAAATACTTATGGAAGCAATAAATTGAATTTAACAAGAACTGCTAACCAAACCCGTATTTTGCCGAACTAAGTGCTTGGGTTCGCATCGCGAACCTCGAAAACAAATGTAGTTTTGTCAACGGCTAATGCCGACGTCATCGTACCTCATGTGTTTGTATGTGTTGTTGTTATTTATTGTTTTGTATTTGTTTCTATTACTTTTTTAGAATAGACAGAAAGTAAATGGAACATATGGTCTCAAACCAAAAATAAATTCTGACTGAATAACAAAAGCACAGACCAACAATAAATAACAGCTCTTGTTAAATTCAATTTACTGCTTCCATAAGTATTTCAGCTGATTTAAGTTAAAGACATACACTATTGCTACTGAATTCTGAAGATGATAGAGTGGTGTCTATCGAAACTGCAGTCAATTCTACCAAGCAATTAAAACTCTCTACCAATTTTTGTATTTGTTTCTATTACTTTTTTGGAATAGACAGAAAGTAAATGGAACATATGGTCTCAAACCAAAAATAAATTCTGACTGAATAACAAAAGCACAGACCAACAATTATGTTGATTTTTATCAGTAATTTCGTACCAATTCCTGTGATCATAGATGTGATTTCATTATCCTTGAAGAAACGCCTTGCAGTGTTACCATCATTTGTATTTCCATATCCCACTAGTGGTTTGTCGGCATTTTAGGTTTTAGATTTAGGTTAGTGTGGCAGCCGTATTTTTTTACAAGTTCACATAGACCAGCTTAGGTCCCTAGTGTTACCACGGGCTGAAATGCCCCTCATCGAAACCAACCTGTTTGATATATAAATGTATCGATAGTACGAATATCAGTACTGGAAAGATCTGTTAGGATGCCTAAAAAGGCCGACCCCAGTATGTCCAGTCGTCGTTTACTCAAAGCGGGACAGTCGCAAAGCAAGTGCTCAATGCTCTCCACTTCTTCCTCATCTCCACAGCATCGGCAGAAGTCATTGGAGTCAATACCCAATCTTTTGGCGTGTTCGCCGATCAAGCAGTGTCCCGTCAGAACCTGTACCAACGTAGACAATCGTTTCCTCTCTAGTACGAGGAGATATTTTGACCTTCTTAGGTCAGATTTGTCTAGCTACCCTGCAGCTGCCGATTTCTGTCCATCTTTCGTTGGACTGCCTGATTGCCTCTTGCCTAAGCCAAAGCTTGCACGTGGATAGCGGCGCACCAATATATGCAAATTCTTCGAGAATTTGTAATGTCGTCCCTTTCCTAGCAAGTTCATCGGCTTTGCAGTTCCCCGGGATATCCCTATGCCCAGGCACCCATATGAGGTGTATATTAAACTGCTCAGCCATCTCGTTAAGAGATCTGCGGCAGTCGAGGGCTGTTTGTGAATTTAGGGATGTTGCCTCCAGAGAATTGATGGCAGCCTGGCTGTCCGAGTAAATGACAACGCCAGTGTTGGTTACTATGTTGCGACTCAGCCACTTGGCGACTTCCCATATTGCCATTATTTCGGCTTGATAGACACTGCAGGTATCTGGTAGTCTGTGAGCTATATCCAGACTACGTTCTTCACAGTGTACTCCGAAGCCAACCTTTTCATCAAGCTTCGAACCATCCATGTAAAAGTGGAGATGGTTTCTATTACCTGGTATTCTGCCGACCCATTCATCTCTGGCGGGAATCATAGTGATGTAATTTCTCTCGAAGGTGTACACAGTTGGTATATAGTCCACTCGGTCGGTTACCATAGCACTACACTTTGATATCCTCATGTGACCATAGTTCTTGTACCTCCACATTGATAGGCAGTTTAATCTTTTTGCCGCTTTGGTTGCAACTTCTCTCGCCACAATATTAATCGGCAGTATATGGAGTAGGGCTTGTAAAGACTCGGTCGCTGCAGTTCTTAAGGCTCCGCTTATGCTCAGGCAGGCAGTTCTCTGAACCTTTGTTAGTAGGTTGGTGGTGGTTAGTTTGTCAGTTGCCGTCCACCATACCACAATACCGTATAACAGTATTGGACGAACCACTGCTATATATATCCAGTGGACGATTTTAGGAGAGAGTCCCCACCGCGACCCTACAGCCTTTTTGCAGGAATATAAGGCGACGTTGGCCTTTCTTACACGTTCCAATACGTAAAGTCTAAATAACATTTTCCTATCTAGAATTATTCCTAAAAATGTTGCACTTTCAGAAAAGACTAGATCTGTTCCATTTATCCGAGGTGGAGGGTCCACATGTTGGACATTATTCATCCTAGTAAAGAGAACCAATTCTGTCTTATTGGGGTTAACGCCCAAACCGCTGCTTCTGGCCCATCTAGCCAACTTGTTCAGAGCCACCTGTAGGATGTCTCTGAGGACGTTTACGAATTTGCCACTCACTGCGATTGCCACGTCGTCCGCATATGCCACGACCTTGCAGCCACAACGTTCTAGATCTAGCAGGATTTCATTCACCACTAGGTTCCAAATTAGTGGAGACAGTACTCCTCCTTGCGGGGTCCCTCTGTTTACATACCTTGTTAGAGTTGTGGACCCTAGACATGCTGTTATGCGTCTTCCTGTGAGCAGACTTTGAATTAGTCTAATCAAACTGGTGTTAACTTTTAGATGTGAGAGTGGCGCAATTACCGCATCTGAGTGAATGTTGTTAAAAGCCCCTTCTATATCAAGAAATGCCACCATGGTGAATTCCCTGAAATGCAGGGACGATTCGATAGTGCTCACAAGTTCGTGCAGTGCTGATTCTGTAGACTTGCCCTTATTGTAAGCATGTTGGTCCCCGACAGGAGTTTTGTATCCAGGTTTTCCCTAATGAAATGATCTAAAAGTCTTTCCAGACCTTTCAATAGGAAGGAGGATAGGCTAATTGGTCTGAAGTCTTTTGGCCTAGTGTGTGATATCTTTCCCGCTTTAGGTATGAATACCACTTTGGTATCCCTCCATCGATTCGGGACGTATGAAAGCCTGATACAGCCTACATAAATGTTCTCCAGCCAGGGGATAATGTACTATAACATTTTCTGAATTTCTGCTGGAGTGATGCCATCTGGTCCAGGTGACTTGAAGGGCTCAAAGCTATTAATAGCCCAGCTTATTCTGGATCTCTCAGTCAAGAAGCTAGCGACGCTCGCAGTCCACTCGCACTCTTGTTGGTCCTGCTGATCCTCGGGTTCTGTTACAGAGTACCCCGGGAAATGTGTGTCGAGCAGTACATTGAGCGACTGCTCGCTGTTTTTGGTCCAGTTATTTGCCTTATCCTGTAAATATCCCACTGTACAGGGTGAAGCAGATAATATCTTCCTCAGCCTAGCGGCGTCGGAGACCTTTTTCACTTCACCACAGAAGGTATACCAAGAGCGCCTTTGCGCCTTTCTAAGCTCCTTCTTATAGATCTTGAGTTGCTCTTTATAGGCATCCCAATCATTAGCGACCCCAGTAGATTTAGCCTTATTGAATAGCTTGTTGCAGGTCTTTTTCATAGCCGTTAGCTCAGAAGTCCACCATTGGGGTTTAGTTTTACCCTTGTACCTTGTTTTTGGACAGGCTTCTTCAAGGGATCTATTGAATGATATGGTGATATGATCGACCAGATTATCCAGACCGGCTTTGTCATTCGGTTCGTACAGAAGTTTAGAGTTGATGACTTTCTTGAAATTCTTCTCATACAGGTGCCACTTTGTCTTCCTTACATTTCTGTGGACGGCAGGTTTAGGCGCTTTTTCCGCGAGTTTGAACTCAATATAATGGTGATCTGAGAATGAGTGGTCGTCCAGTACATTCCACCCAATAATTTTGTCTGACATCCGGTCAGTAGCAAACGTTACGTCGAGTACTACTGTAAAGGTCGGTTTATTACCTATGTTACAAATACTAAGGTTGGTAGTTAGAATAAAGTCAAGAAGCGAATAACCCCTATTGTTTATAGCCGTACTACCCCAGATAGTATGATGAGCGTTCGTGTCTGCGCCAATAATCAGCTCGAGCTCGTCAGACGTTGCTTCTTCTACTACTTCCCTGAATAGAGCAGTCGGTACTACAGATTCATATATGCGATTACCGATCTCCAGGCTAGCAGCTGTTTGGTCTTTACCACTTAAATTAGTCAGGAGAAAGATACTTAGATCTTGTCTGGCCAAAATGCAGGTTCTTGGAGTGCCTTCACAGCTGGCCACAAGCAGTTTAAAGTTGGGTGTCCTAATACCGCACACCCTTCCTCCCACTACGTAGGGCTTCTGTATCAGAACGATGTCTACTGCGCCTGTGGACAGGCGCAGCAATAGAGCCGCTGAGGCTGCTTTAGCGTGATGGAGGTTAATCTGTAGAATTCTTACCATCATTGGTAATTGACAGATTAACATCCACCCCGACAAGGGTGTTATCGAACTCTTCGTCCGTATCGTCGAGAAGCATGTCCCCGCCAGATGCGTCAAGGAGTCCGGAGACTCCCCTCAGCCTCTCTGTGTCCGAAGTAGAGCTTTTGTCCTCAGAGAAGGACGTTACAGATCTTCTGTTAGAGTTGGAGTCACCAGAAATAATAGGCGTGGGTACCTCCGCACTTCCAGAAAGTGCCACGGTGGACGACTCACCTTCTGCAGTGGGAGCTATATCCTGCTCGTATATCTTCAAGACTATAGTCTCGAAGCCATATTGTAGGGTTGCACTCGCACTTTGTATATGGGAGGTGGATTCAGCGTCGACATTTAATCCAGTCTCTTTCCAAAATTCCTCTTGAATTCTTTTTTTCTGGAACTCTTTCGATGCTTTTAATTCCTTTTTGTCCGGTAATTTGTTTGCATTATCTGGACTACTATAATTATGCAAATCGTATGCTATGTGTAGGAAATGTTCTAAAAACCGTATGCGAGCATGTAATGGGGAAATTCCAAATTTTAGAACATATGTGTTAATTTTTGAGTTCTTCGATAAATCCGAAAATTCATTTTTTTCCTCCACATAGTGTAAATCTCAACGTAGATGATGTTCCCGCAACAGCATTGCAAACTTTCCCATCGACCATAGTCCTTAATTTCCTTCTCAATATGATCAACCAGGTTTTGTGTGTTGGTAGCCCACTCTTTTGTATACTCAAACCATATTGGTCTACAAAAGTTTTTTGCTCCTGGAGTCGAATTTATCCAAATGTCATCAAAACTAGTTGAGGGACAATACGTGTCTTCTCATTTTCTTAATCTAAGGGAACTAATGATGCCATGCACACACTTCTATAATCTGTCCCGCTAGGACTTGTTGATACTTGTTTGTATTCAGGAAGGGTTGATAAGCCATCACATCCCCTCTTGCACATAAGTTGCAAGTCACAATTATCCATTGTACTCAGCTGTTCTGTTGTAAGAGTGGAAACTATTCTCAATGCTGTATTTTCCAGATGATTAGGAAGACCAATACTGACTTCACTTGGTGAAACTTGTAGCGGTGAAGGAATAATAGACTTCTTTTTGTCCTTTATTTTGTTATATGAAGGTAAGACATCGACTCCGTTTTCGGACAATGCCTTCCTATGTGTGTTGTAGTTGCCTTTGCTGAGTCCCAGTTGTAGCATAAGAGCAAATGCTTCTTCATCCGTAAAAACTGACTTAGATGATGGTGTCGGAATACTCTCAACAATTCTCCTTAGACGTTTCGGTTATGCTGTTTGAAGAACATCGGAAATTTTTAAAGCATCAGTTGGTTGTTTCTATTTTTCAACATTGTCTTAAAAGTATTCGTAGTCTTCAGTAGTCATTGCCGAAAGATTATTGGACAAACGCCTCTTCCTAGTTCTTGTCGATACATCTTCGTAAGGTTTATGGGGTGGACCAACAGATGCAGTACAAACTGTTAAATCGATGTTGTTCTCGAGGCAATCTGAATATTTTTCAAGAAATTTTGAACGCGATTTTGCCTTTGTCCACTTTACATCAAATGTTTAAACAAATTTTTGTATTTTTGTGATTTCGCTTTTTAATACTTTAATTTTATAGGTTCCTTCGATAAATTCTGCTATACTACGGACTTTTTCCTCAAAAGTGTGAAATGGGATTTCAAACAAAATAAAAAATAGTAACGAATTCTTAAATGTTAACGCTATACTTGCAAAATTGGTAATGATATACATTCTCGAAGATGCTATATTTATACAAAAACATTAATATACCTGACATTTCTACCTGATACATGTAATATGGGAAATTACAAAAATCATATATGAATGAATAGTATTAACTATATGAATGAACATTACAACAAATATTTTTATACCCGTCAATGATTAAGGGTTTCCTAGAAATAGTGCCATAAAACAATATTTTCTGAAAGGTAAATTTTACTAAATTTTATTATTGTTTGATAAAAACATGTGATCTACAAGAAATCAGTGCATATTGACTGATATAATAACCAATAAGTACAAGGAGGTAGGGAAAAATTAAAAAAAATATTTTGCATATAGACAGAAAAGTATTTACGGCATAAAATTCTTAAAAATGTATATATTTCGATGATTTTTTTTAAAGTTCTATATTTTGATATTAGAAATAATAATCAAATGCAACATAGGGAAATTTCTAACGGAAAAATCCCTCAAAAATCCCCAAAAATGGGATTTTTACTTTTAGTCATATATCTTCGATATGAAAAGCCGCGCTCGGGATTTCCTTTGCAGTCGATTTTGTTACACCCTAATACAAATAAATAAAAAAAAATAATTAAAAGCTAAATTAGCTTTGCAATTGGAGAAAATCGATCAAACTTTTGAAATTTATGTAAAAAAGGTCCAAATCGGAGAACGGTGACAACCCCACCAATTAAATTTTTGTCTTCCGATTTTCTCTACCATATTCTGTGAAATGAGTATAAATTTGATATACTTTGTGTAACAAACTTTTTCTACAAGACATAAATACGAATTGGACTTTTTTCGCCAAAAAATCTCCAAAAATTACATTTTTTCAAAAATTTGACTTTATAGGGCCATAACATTCTTATTTCTTGACATATCTTATCGATTATTTTTTTCATGTTATAGTAATTTTTATTGGAAATCCATAAAAAACAACACGCGAACAATATCGGTAAACTTTTGACTGAGATATTGGCTAAAAGTCGGCGAAAAAATGAAAAATTCAAATTTAAAATCCACATATCTCGGAAACTATTCAAGATATCTTCAAGCTATAAACTGTTTATTGTAGGTCTGGTCTAGGAGTATCCACTCAAATCGGACATTCCATTCAAAAGTTAGAAGCCGATGAAAATTGTGTATACCCCAGATGGTCAACTTTAGGGCCCTGTTCCGAACTTAAACTCTATAACACCTCTTGTATACACACCTAAAATTTCATCGCCATGCGATAAGTGGTTTTGAAATGGCTGAATTATTTCCATTTTAGCCCACTGTGCGATGGACCCTGTGGCTTGCTTTTCTACATTAGATCTCATTTCAGCTTTCAATACACTGCACTATGGGTAATTTTCCTGATTTTCTGGCCAAAACCCAATTTTTTAAGTTAGTCCAAATCAAAAAAAAAAATATTGGTTGAAAGAAGACACTGAAACCGCATTTTTAGGTTCGTTTGTAAAAATGGTGCAGCCGTATGAACGGGTTTCGATTTCGTTTGTAAAATTATTACACTCCGCAAATGCGAAAATATCGCATTTTCCACACTCAGCTCAGTCCACGGTGTGGAGTGTTGCACCGTCAAAAAGCAAACTTCAGAATCAAACCTAATTGAAAGCGTACATTCTTAATGCACTATCAAATGGTTGTGCCATAATGTAGGTTACTCACCGCACGATTTTTGTTCGATTGTTCGCACGCAAAATGCGAAATTAGCAGTGGGTGCAGGGGAAATTTTTAAAATGTCGCAACATGATGTGGTGATATTATTTGTCAGAAACGAAATAACCATTATTTTTTTCGTAAATTGTTTGACCTTTTGTAAATCAACTGTCAAAGTTGAATTTTATTTTTGGTATTCAAAATTACTGTTCTCTTTGCGATTTGAAGCACTTTAAAAAAGAACCAATTAAGCAAAATAAAATATAAACAAGTAAAAGCGTTAAGTTCGGCCATGCCGAATATTATATACCATCCACCATGGATAGCATGTGACCTCACAAAATAACTCAAACCTAAAGAAAATAACACCAAAAAACACAAAAAATATAGTAGATGAGAATAGTAGGAATCACAACAAGTTAGATGATATATATGGGAGCTATATCAAAATATGGACCGATATCGCCCATTTTACCTGCAGCTATAAAAAGTATCTATACCAAATTTCAGCCACCTAGCTCAAGTATTATACATAGATTGTAGCGTGAGTACAACAGACGGACAGACGGACATGGCTAAATCGTCTTAGAATTTTAAGACGATTAAGAATATATATACTTTATGGGGTCTCAGATCAATATTTAGAGGTGTTACAAACGGAGTGACAAAATGAATATACCCCCCATCCTATGGTGGTAGGTATAAAAATGGAACGGAAAGCTAATAACACGTACTAATTTAAAGTTTTGTGTTTTTTTAATTTTGATATTAGATACATCCAATAATTGTTGTGAAATAAATGCACTAAGAAATTATTTTTTTTTATTTTACCTAAACTTTTTTCGACCAAAAAAGGGTTGTCACCTGATGTCATGCATTTCACCATTTTTATTATTTAGAACATTAAGTTGAAAGAATCCTCCAAAAAGAAAGGGGTGCAGAATTTTGCTGCTTTTTAATAAAAATGTTTTTTCTTAAGTGACTATAGCATCCAATTTATTAATTTGTTCTTCCTTTTTAATAGAAATTATATTAAATATAAGAACCATTGAGGATATTTATAACGCATATTTGAAAAATAAATGTCGTGGAAACTGCGATAAATTATCATTTAATAAAAGTTTGGCCGTTTTATGTTTTTTTTTAAAATACAATGAGGAGTGGCTTCGATCTGATGTTGCTGAATGAAATGTTCATAACTGTTCCGCTATTATTCAGGAAATAAAAAGTAATGTTTCGAAAAGTCCGATATAGCTCAAAGAACAGATGCAGCCGAATTATCAACATCAGAAGGTGATAATGTTGCCTGTATGATTTCAGTACAACCAACTCAAGTATAAATTTACGATAGTATTATTAATTATTATTAATTACATCTTGCAACTTCATTTTTTTCACTTATTTTTCTTATTAGATGTATTTCCTTCTATGTGCACTCACTTTCTAAATGCCTTTCATGTAAAAAAATTATATATTTATTTTTTTTATTTACTGCATCTTGCAAGTGCATTTTTAACCACTGTATTGCATTTTATGATATGTTCCAAGAAATGGGACTACACACTTGAAAGTATGCTCCAAATTTGTGAACAAAAAAATAAATACTATCGTACTGCATTTTTGAAGTGCATGGGGTTGCCATAGTAATTGACCCAACAGTTCCAATTCGGAGTGACAAAATGAATATACCCCCCATCCTATGGTGGTAGGTATAAAAATGGAACGGAAAGCTAATAACACGTACTAATTTAAAGTTTTGTGTTTTTTTAATTTTGATATTAGATACATCCAATAATTGTTGTGAAATAAATGCACTAAGAAATTATTTTTTTTTATTTGACCTAAACTTTTTTCGACCAAAAAAGGGTTGTCACCTGATGTCATGCATTTCACCATTTTTATTATTTAGAACATTAAGTTGAAAGAATCCTCCAAAAAGAAAGGGGTGCAGAATTTTGCTGCTTTTTAATAAAAATGTTTTTTCTTAAGTGACTATAGCATCCAATTTATTAATTTGTTCTTCCTTTTTAATAGAAATTATATTAAATATAAGAACCATTGAGGATATTTATAACGCATATTTGAAAAATAAATGTCGTGGAAACTGCGATAAATTATCATTTAATAAAAGTTTGGCCGTTTTATGTTTTTTTTTAAAATACAATGAGGAGTGGCTTCGATCTGAAGTTGCTGAATGAAATGTTCATAACTGTTCCGCTATTATTCAGGAAATAAAAAGTAATGTTTCGAAAAGTCCGATATAGCTCAAAGAACAGATGCAGCCGAATTATCAACATCAGAAGGTGATAATGTTGCCTGTATGATTTCAGTACAACCAACTCAAGTATAAATTTACGATAGTATTATTAATTATTATTAATTACATCTTGCAACTTCATTTTTTTCACTTATTTTTCTTATTAGATGTATTTCCTTCTATGTGCACTCACTTTCTAAATGCCTTTCATGTAAAAAAATTATATATTTATTTTTTTTATTTACTGCATCTTGCAAGTGCATTTTTAACCACTGTATTGCATTTTATGATATGTTCCAAGAAATGGGACTACACACTTGAAAGTATGCTCCAAATTTGTGAACAAAAAAATAAATACTATCGTACTGCATTTTTGAAGTGCATGGGGTTGCCATAGTAATTGACCCAACAGTTCCAATTCTTTCTGAATGTGTCCTTTACATGCGGTTAAGAGGTTTTTCCAGAAAATCTGGAAAATTACCCATAGTGGGTTTGTACAAATATAATTTGTATAAAATACCAAAACTCAAAAAAAATCCGTTTAAAAAAATATATAAGGTAGTTTTTTCTTTTTTCAAAAATAAACTTCACGACATACAATTATATCTCATATCATCAGAGCAAATTGACAGAAGACCTTAAAATTAAATAAACAATTGAAATATATAAACAGCATTCCAGGTATCCAACAACCACAATCCTTTTCTAGAAGCAGCTGATACTTCACATTCTTTAAATAAAAACTACTTAATCTAAAATATGTTTACACCCTCCACCATAGGATGGAAGGTAAACTCATTTTGTCACTCCGTTTGTAACACCTCTAAATATTGATCTGAGACTTCATAAAGTGTATATATTCTAAATCGTCGTAAAATTCTAAGACGTTTTAGCAATGTCTATATGTCCGTCCGTCTGTTGTAATCACACTACAGTCTACAATAATTGAGCTAGATTACTGAAATTTGGTATAGATACTTCTTATAGCTACAAGTAACCTGGGATAGATAATGGACACTAGTAAGGGTCGGTCCCCATACAAAAAAAATTGGTGCGCCAGTCACCCCCCTAGTTTTGAAGATTATCTAGAGACAATTCCGGGGCAACAAAAAAAATATTTTCTGTGCACCCTACATGACGTCCTTTTAGTTTTATTATGCTGCGTTGCCATTTGATATCCGATCGTAACGGGATGCATATTGTTCGAGTTTTGGCAAGAGCTATATTTCGTCCATATGTCACTTTTGACTCCGAAGTCAAATTCGATAAGTGACCTCTGTCATCTCGTTTTCTACCCCCCTAAGTGGGGAATATTTTGAAACGGTAATAAAGGTCTTTAAAAATAATGAAACTTTTGCTTTTGAAGTACCCACTATTATTCATAAACAAAAAAGTTATAATAGTTTTAAAATTACATAATATATGCAGATATCAAATTACACTATCTACTTTTGACGTAGTTTTCTGTCTCTCTCTCACACACACATGTAGCCCTTGCTAAAACTCAAACAACGATATGCATCCCGTTACGATCGGACATCAAATGGCAACGCAGGATAATAAAATTAAAAGGGCGTCATGTAGGGTACACCGAAAAAAAAAATTTTTGTTTCCCCGGAATTGTCTCTAGATAATCTTCAAATATAGGGGGTGACCGGTGCAACTTTTTTTTGCGACCCACTCTAATGGACACTATCGGTCGATTTTTTGATATAACCCCATATATAGCAACTCCCCTATTTGATTTCTTAACCCCATAGGGACCACAAATGCCAACTGATCGGGCTGAAAATTGGTATCTGGGGTTTATTTATACGCGGAATCCTTCAATCTAGAGGACTCTTATACAAAGGTCCCTCTAGATTTGTCTTCGTAACGCCAAAAAACATCAACTTTCAACGAATTGGACTGAAATTTTGTATAATGAGTTTATTTTTACCCGAAACCATTCATATGCGATCCATGGTGGAGGGTATTTAAGATTCGGCATGACCGAACTTGATCCGTCTTTACTTGTTTTATTTAAAAATAGTCATGGAAAAAATGTCCCGTTTAACCAACATAAAATTTAAATTAAAAAAACCTACCCAAGATATTTCTTTCAAACAACGAGGAATCAAAAACCTTATTATTTTTTAACATTTTAAAATTTTCATCATTAACATATTTTTTGTGATTTCACTGAATCTCATGTTTTTAAAGATGTTCACGAAAACTATTTCTATTTTTGTCGCATTCGAAGCGCTCCTTTTTTGTCCTTATTTTCTACTCAATATTTCGGCTGTAAAAGACTAATACACCAGGATAGTACTATTAACGATCTATAAGATTATGTAAAAGATGAATCTAAAATATGTTATATTCTGACCTTTTTATCACATTGAATGTGTACAACGGTCACGTACGACACCGTGGAATTGCCCGTATATAAATTCCTTTTGATCCTATAGGAGTATAGGGCCGATAACACAAACATGCTCATGCTGCTTCCTGTATTTCAGTCAATTAAAATTCTCTAAATACAATGGGAATAACTGAAGTACAGTAACTGAAGTGTATAACAATAGGCATGTTTTCGTTACAAGCTAGCGATTTTAGTTTAGCACTTTGCAACGAAAACAACTGAGTTCCACTAACTGGCGCATAAGCAGTAAGTGTCGGATTTCCACTATCTGGTAACAATGGTGTCATGAGTTGCGAAGAAAGAACAATGCGAAACAGACAAAACATTCGTGAAATTTATTTATAAAACATAAATTTACTATTCTATGTTCAATTGTTTACACTCTTTTTGCAAATATTGAAATAATTTTTCATTTTGGTTCTTCTTCTTCCCGTTAAATCACAATAATTGACAAAAATCTCTCAAAAAATCAGATGCCATACTGCGAAATATAGAATGCCTAATCTGGCAACACCATACTCGATTAAGACAGTAACACAAGCAAAAATCTTCATCGGGAACTAATAATGATTAATAGTGCTTAGCTCCCCATACAAATTAAGCACCTATGGTGTAACGAAAACATGCCTAATGTTGATGTATGTATACCGGCACTCTCACGTCGCACAGTGCTCTGTCTTCATATTATCGCTGTGACAAAAACAGAAGGAGTAATTGCAGAATTATGAAACTAGGTACCCAGCTGAACTTGGTCATAATTAAGAAAAAAAATAATTTTAGGGATCTATTCCAACTTTTTTTTACATTCCAATTAATTATGCAAACTTTTTTCACTTTAACAAATATTAAGAATTTTCCAAAGCAGTTTTTAATAGTATGAAGGCACTGTTTTACCGACTTGGCATTTATGTATTAATAAGAATTCGATCAAATGTTATATACAAAATGTTTTGTTTAATTTCCCTAATAAACAATTTTTTATAGCTATTTTACAACATCCATTTAAGTTAGCTTATTGTATGGTCGATTTGCACACACAAACAAAGAGCTAAATCAAAAAATAGTGTTATTAGTTATCTTAATTGGTTTGTTAAGATATGATGAGTACCAATTATACCATTATTTGAGCGCACTGATCAATTTTTTAGAATGATATCAAAAGTATAAACTACAAATATCAAGACGATTGGTGCAATGGTTATCCAGATTTCGTTTTTAGTATTGTTTTCATATTATATATATATTATACTAGTGTACCCTGTCCACTTCGTTGCCCCAGACTTCAGATTTGCGATCCCGTCCATTTTTGGACTGCTCAAGATATATCAATTTCAAAACATGGCTCATATAGATGGGGACAGTATGAATCTCGTTAATCTATTTGCATACGGTACGGACAGTAGGAATCTCTCAAAAAATCATAACTCCAAATTGGCTTATATGGGCGGGGCCACGCCCCCTCAATCAAGAACTTAAATGGCCTATGTCACTCGCTAGGCTTATCTGAAGATTCCCTGAAAATTTCATGAATCTCGGTCCAGCCGTTTTCGAGTCCATACGGAACACACACACATCAATTTTTATGTATAAAGTAAACCTCTGCATCAAGACATTCATTTCATCGTCTACAGTTGTGTACACTACTGCACTGCACACTGAAACATTGTATTTTTTACTCGATTGACGCTACCATAGAATGATCGAAAAAAAAAAACAACAAACACTTCACACTGTTTGATGTTTACAATCTAGTCGTGTACTCTGCTCTTTCTGTTGTTGTATTCTATATACTCGTTTCAATTCGTCAAATGATGAGTATAATGAAGCGAGTAATCTGCTGTTTTCTATTTCTTCAGTATGTACACTAGTATATTTACCCCTCGAAATCAATAAATTTTTAAGGCGGTCCGTCGCTCTTTGTTGTTGCGTCTCTCTTTGCAATGACAATGAGTACAGTAGTTCAGTGTACACTGAATTCGAGTATTTTCGAGTATTCACGACAGTCATTGCAGGGGTTTAATATATACATAGATATTATTTTGTGTGTGGAAGGTACCACACTCCTGAAAATCGAATGATCTCTTCTCGAGTTGTTGGCCATACCACGGCTCTTTGCTCAGTCCTAAATAGTGCACTTCCTTGGGCCAATAATAATTCGTCAATCCCAAAATCGTGAAAATCGAAAGATGCGTTCTCGAGTTATGACATTGTGTTCGCTTTGACATGCACACTACCATTTGACCAATCCTATACTTTGAACAATCCTAACTTTTCCTTTGTGGTGTCCCTCCCTGAGGCCAATATGAATCCATTAAGCCGAAAAGTGAACGACCCATTCTTGAGTTATTAGGTTGTGAAGGCCGCGCCACGCCCCTTTGACCATACATAAATATTCCCCCATAAAGTCCTTCCATGGGCTAATTCGAGTACTATAACTTCAATGTCGTAAAATTTACACGATCCGTTCTCGTGCTATGAGATTGTGTTTGCCTTCTTGCGCCCTTTTGACCAATTCTCCACAGTGTCACTTCTGGGTCTAATACGAAACCGTTAATCCAAAAATCGTGAAAATCGAACGATCCGTTCTCGAATTGTGAGGTTAGGTTAGGTTAGGTTGAAGAGAGGAGACGTTTAAACGTATCATGTCCGTGGACATACACTTAATCCATACACTTAATCTTTATTGATGATCTTTTTATACCTCACGAGTTACAGAAAATCGGTACTAGACACGAATTTTCTCAGTATCTTCCAGCCATATCCTCTGAGATGAGTCAAGTCTGGTAATATGTCGGACCCGAAATGTTGGGATCTTGCATGTGTGAAAGCCGGGTAGTGACACAGAAAATGTTTCATCGTTTCGGTGTTTTCCCTGAATGCCCTGCATTCGTCGTTTCCTGATAGTCCTATGCGATGAAGATGTGCTTGTAAGCTTGAGTGTCCCGTTAGAACACTCATCATCTTACTAATATCGATATTGATTAGTTTCAGAAGACTTCTTGTTTTCTTTTCATTTGGGTCACCTCACATTATCTTTGCAGTTGCTCCTACTGTTGCGCTATTCCACACAGTTTTGTGAGCCATCACTGCCCAGTGCTTCAAATCATTTTTCGTGGCTTCGAAAGGTTTCCAATTTTCCAAGTTTATTACTCTAAGTTCTCTGCCCTTTGAAGCCAAGCTGTTTGCCCGTTCATATCCAATCACTCCGTTGTGTCCTGGTACCCAGCAAATTCGCAATTGACCATGTGCTGAGTAATCATTTATCGTTCTTTTACAGTCCAACACAGTTCTGGATTTGACCCTTTCCGATGTTATTGCTTTAATCGATTTGGCTATCTGTGAAGATGATGGCATATTTAGGCTTTGTGGTGTTACTGAGACAGTTCACACACTCCGTGATTGCTCGATTTTGAGGTTATGTTGGCCGCGACACACCTGTGTGACCTATATTTTTCTTCATAGTATGAAGAGAGTAAATTTTCGTTGTATAGTACTACATATTTACAAAGATTTAGGTTTGTTTCTTGTAAGAGTTTTCTGAAAGCATAAAAATAACACTCACGTTGTTGATAGCGCGAGAACTGACCACTGGCCAAAACCAGATTCTATGAAAAGTCCGGGGCTTATAAAACACTCGTGTCTATCCATATGCTAAATTACAGCTGTGTAGCTCTTACAGGAAACAAAGCGGCCAAGTGGTCAAAAATCACTTGGCATGAAAGCACATCCGTTCGAGATATGTGTGAAAATCAGTTTAGGCTCTTATTTCTTAAGAGACTTTTTCAGTACTGATTTTGCTTTGGTCACTGCAGTTTGACCTCAGGCTGGTCATTGAATAGTTGTTTTCGAATACACTTTGAGATATGTATCCACATTTCCATTTTTAGAGTCTTAACTCGTAAATAACATTTAAAATCACTGAAATAATGAAAATAAATGTGGTTACTGCTACATTGACAACTGTCAGAGAATTCAAAATTATTTTTCGTGTTTATATTTGCCGTGTATAGTACTTCATATTTACAAATTCGTTGCTGATCAGCCGGATAGTTAAAACCTATTACGCATTACCTATTACGCAATCGAAAAAAAATTGTAATTGTAAGTCTGGAAGGCCTACATTGTAGTACCTTTTACGGGCTAATACAGACAAAGAAATAAATAAATTCTTTTGACGGGGATGCCTTCATGTTCCGATGGAGCGGAGTTCCCCAATCGTCCGTTGGTCTGGGCCAAAGCCGACCACACCAACAGGTGGTACGGTGAGGGGAAAACGTCATGTCCGACCGTCGAAACGGAAGCACAATGAGCCCCGGATATCGCTCAGAGTTTTGACAAAGTTGGAGGCTGTTGAGGATTCGGCTCTTACTGAAAAACAAAAAGAGTCACTTACCTGGGCTAAAGGCTTCTAAAGCCAATGTGTCGGCTGAAAGAGCCACAAATTCAGTTGTGTTAACGTCAATAAAGTCAAAAGAATCAAATCACCTGATGAACACCTGCCTTCGAAAAATGTCGCCATCAACAGAACACTCACCAAGCCCTTCAATGAAGTAGCGAAGGAGAGTCTAGTGATGGCTGTTATAGACAGAAGTACTGAGGATGGATCCATCTTTAAGGATGAATGGAGCCATGTGCAATCAGCCATTAAGGCTCATTACCTCGATGTCCGTAGAGAAATGTCGGGCAAACCACCAATCTCTAACGATGCAGGATGGCATCAGGGGAGAGTAAAGCACTTATATTTCGGTGATGCCATATTAGTAGACCTGTATAAGGCAGCTCTGAGTCGAGCGGGTGAGGTGTGGCCGGGCGCCCACTTGGATGTCGACAAAAACAATATCCCTAGTCACCCTAGAGCCATCACCTGGGTTACAGAAGAGCCTCCCAACCCGGCTGACATATTAGAGATAATAAACGATTCCAATCCTGGTCTACCGACCCATAATTGGAGAATAAGTAAGCTTGGTGAGGCGGATGGTAAAAAGCGGCATGTCAATTTGATCCTAAAAGCTGAATCGACCTCCCATATACAACGTGCAAGTGCAACCCTGCAATATGGTTTCGAGACTATACACGGAGCAAAATCGCCTTTTTTGATATGTTTGAATCGAAAGACAATATATTTGCAAATTTTTTAAATATTATATATTACTGAGCAAATAAATTTTATTTTAAAATCGATAAAATATATTTGGAACGCATATATTAATATATGCAACAAAATAAGCCAAATTTCTTAAATAAAATATATGTTTAAATACAAATAAAATTATTGTTTAGGGATTTTTCTAAATATATTTTATTTAAAAAAGAATTCCAAAACTTTTGTTGACTTTTTCGAAATTTTATGATTTCTATTATTATTATTTTAACGAACATTAAAAATTTCTAAAAAATTAACTTTGAATTACTGAAAATTTAACACAATTTAAATATTTTCTGAATACTTAAATGCAAATAAATATTTGTTTCGGAAATAATAGTCCCAAATAAAAACATATTGGGATGTAGATAAAAATTTGTGTAGAACAAGATCTGCCCAAATATATAATTTTTGTGTGAACCAAATATTATACCTTTAGAGTGTACCCTGAACATGTATATGTTTCAAGCCATATATGTTTGGGACAATATACTACAATAGCGATTTTTTTCAGCGTGTAGTCTTGAAGTTACACCAACAATAGTTGGCGACTATTTTGGGTATATATTTCAAAAAACCGTTTTAAGACATAAAAAAGTATTTATTTTTTCTAAGTTTGTGCGCAAATATTTTATTTTTTATATATTTTTTATAATAGTAACAGTACATACATTGTTTTTGAAAAATAAAATTTTGCAAACTTTTTTCACTTAACAAATATTACGAATTTTCCAAAGCAGTTTTTAATAGTATGAAGGCACTGTTTTGCTACTTGGCATCTTTGTGTTATTCGGTCAAATTTTATATACAAAAAAGTTTGGTTTAATTTCCCTAATAAACGAATTTATATATAGCTATTTTACAACATCCATTTAAGGTAGTTTATTTTTGGTCGATTTGCACACACAAACATTGACTTTAGCACAAACACAAACAAAAATAGTGTTATTATTTATCTTAATTGGTTTGTTAAGATCTGATGAGTACCAATTTTACCATTATTTGAGCAATACTTTATTATCAATTTTGTCAATGGGACAGAGCACTGTGCGTCGTACTGATCAGTTTTTAGAATGCTATCAAAAGTATAAACTACAAATATCGATACGATTGGTGCAATGGTTATCCAGATTTCGTTTTCAGTATTGTTTTAATATGAGTTACGCGCATGCTAATTACACAGTGCAACAACCAAAATGGGAATGGGATGAAACCAATTGCAAATGAAAGTTGACATTATCCATAACAAATCCTTTAAAGGGTTTTTTCAGTTCAGTGCGACATTTTTTTTACACGCATTTGAAGTTGGTAATTTTGGAACTCTGTCTAACAAGAAAAGATCATTGCAAATTTAATAAAATAATGCTTATTTTTTTATTACTATGGAAAGTTGTGATATCTTACTGTTTTTGGGTTCGAGAAATTAATTTTTGATATTTATTTTTACCTGCAACTCACGCTAGATGGCGCTGTCGTACAAATGGTGCTATTTCTCGTCGATTTTCATAGAAAAACGGCTGAAAAAATTTTAGGCTTAAAAATCAATTTTTGATGTTGGCATCATTGTAAAACATATTTCTAAAGCTAACTTTTCTTCTTCTTATTTTTATTAAAATAAAATTTATTTAGTAGCTTCACGTGATTAACTTTTCTTTTTTGGATACGAATTACATTTAAGTTACAAATGAATGTTTGCAGCATTTGAAATATTATTGTTATGTTTGTGGAAAATATAATAGACAAAAAAATTGGTGCCAAAATATGAGAGACTGAAACAATGGTATTTACAGTATTTTGGAGTAGAGGTTATTGAGAATGTAGATTGGGTACCTAAAAAAGTGTGCAGAACTTACACTTATTCTATAACTAAGTGGTTACAAAATAAAAGGATGTACTTCGTAATATCACAAGATATATTTTTTACAATGATGCTAACATAAAAAATTGATTTTCAGCCTAAAAAAATAAATACACCTTTTTTCTATGAAAATCGACAAGAGATAGCACCATTAGTATGATGATCCAGCGTGAGTTATAGGTAAAAATAAATATCAAAAATGAATTCCTCGACCCAAAAAACAGTAAGATACCACAACATTCCATGATAATAAAAATAAATAAGCATTATTTTTATCAAATTTTCAATGATCTTTTCTTGTTAGACAGCGTTCCCAAATCACAAACTTCAAATGCGTGTAAAACAAAAATCTCGCACTGAACTGAAAAAACCCTTGAAGGTTTTGTTATGGATAATGTCAACTTTCATTTGCAATTGGTCTTATTCGGAAAGTTCGATTTTGTATCACAGTGTTATTATATATTATTAGTAGACTTCGGATTATATGCAACTGCATATTGTTTTGCAGATTGATAGAAAAATTCTGATTGGACCAAAATTCGTTTCAAAAAAAAAGGAATCGAAAAACAGGCGCATATTTTTAATGTTGTTTGCATATTTGTGATATGCAAAATAAACAAACAAATTTTGCGATATATGAATCAAAAATGCGAAATTTTATAAGGATATGTCAATACTATTTAAAAAATCATGACACAAAAATGGATGATTTAAAAAATCATCCAAAAAAAGTAGGTAAATATATGGAAAATGTGGGGTAATTCCAAAGGAAACCGACCCATTCTGAATATTTATGAATTTCGATTTGAATGAAATTTTGCAGGCGTAGTCTACAAGACAATACGGAATTATGACAAAATTCAAAGCCGTTTATATTTTATAGGGCGCCAAATTGGTCATTTAAACGTTTTTTTTTACAAATTTAGCTATTTTGAAGTCGTATAACTTTTAAACGGAATATGAGATTTGAATGATATTCAGTAAATACTAGTTAATAAAATATTAACTAAGTATATACTAATTAATAATATGGCAATGTCATGGTCTGCGGATGCTTTTCCGGTAACGTGGTTGGACCCCTTTATACAATAAACGGAATAATGAACAGGTTTATGTACTGCGAAATCTTGGAAAATTCCATGCTTCCTATGCTGAAAAAATAAGCTATTTCAGGCTATTGCAGATGCTTAGAACTCCATAGATACAAAGATAACAAGAAATCTTATTGATTCCATGCAAAAAGAAGCAACGCCTTGATAATAAAAGGGCGTGGCAATAACGCCCACTTTGTACTGTAAGTACTATAAAAACATTACACTGCTCAAAGTTTCAAGTATTTGTATGCGGCGGCCGGAATGGGCCCCAAGAAAATGCACCCAAACTGAAAATTAAAGTGCGCTCTAAATTTGGGGAATATTTTCGTTACAAAAACTGATTTAGGAAATTACACCCCAATCAAGAAAACAACTTAAAATGAAAATAAACCCCAAAAGAACTACGAAATTTTCTCTTCGTATATCTGGGGAGTACTTAATAATACACGTATACGAACCTATTTTTATACCCTACACCACACTGTGGTACAGGGTATTATAAGTTTGTTTCACGGCAGATGTTTGTAACACCTGAAAATAACACAGCTAGACCCACCGTCCGTCCGCCGTCCGACTGTCCATGTAAAGTTGTTCGTCGACTACAGGTCGCAATTTCACTCCGATCGTTCTGAAATTTTGCAGTTTAGAGTATTTCGCGGCTGTTAAGATCGCTATTGAATTTGGTTGAAATCGGTTCAGATTTAGATATAGCTCCCATATATATCTTTCGTCCGATTTGGCCCTTTAGTCCTATAGAAGCTGTATTTTACATCCAATCGTTTTGAAATTTAGAATGGTAGAGTTTCTTGATCCATGAACCAACATTGCCGAATTTGAAGAAAATCGGTTAAGATTTAGCTATAGCTCCCATATATATGTTTCGTCCGATTTGGCCCTTTAGTCCTATAGAAGCTGTATTTTACATCCGATCGTTTTGAAATTTAGAATGGTAGAGTTTCTTGAACCATGAACCAACATTGCCGAATTTGAAGAAAATCGGTTAAGATTTAGCTATAGCTCCCATATATATGTTTCGTCCGATTTTGCTCTTTAGTCCTGAAGAAGCTGTATTTTACATCCAATCATTTTGAAATTTAGAATGGTAGAGATTCTTAATCCATGAGCTAACATTACCGAATTTGAAGAAAATCGGTTAAGATTTAGCTATAGCTCCCATATATATGTTTCATCCGATTTGGCTCTTTAGATCCAATCGTTTTTATACCCTACACCACACTGTGGTAAAGGGTATTATTTAAGTATAAAATGTCCCAAAAGTAAATTTATGTAAACAATATATACATGAATTACAAAATTTATATATCAGAGTTATTCAATATTACGAGAGTGGTGTAGGGTATTATATAGTCGGCCCCGCCCGACTTTAGCCTTTCCTTACTGGTTTAATTATAAATCTATTCTTGCGCGGTCGGCCTACGACCTGCGGCCTTCTACCTCTGTTTAAGACTTTCTCCTATGGACAGGATCAAAAGTTGGCACGTGGTGCAAAACTTTTATGCGTAGCCTCTCCTTTTTCTAAATTTATAGATGAAAATAAGCCCCAAAAAGCAGACAAGAAATGAAATTAAACCCCAAAAAGGAGACAAAAAATGAAATTAAGCCACAAAAAGTTGTAATTGTTTGACATGATATTTTTTGGGGCCCATATTCATAAAAATATTGGGGTGTATTTTCCTGGGGCCCAAGTTCATTCCGCCTTGTATGCACTGGTATTAATGGCTGACCGTATGTTCCTTATATGAACCAAAAAGGAATCTAAATATGGGTAGTTCTTTCTCAAGTGTCACAGATCAAAAATTCGATCTTTCTCAAATTCATAGAAAATGTTGCCCTAGCTAGTATGTGGGAGTAATGACCCACACTATTAAAATAAATTAAAATTGTAGGTACGGGCGAGGTCAAAGTTGAAAAAATTGATTTTTTTTAATGTGTAATGGTTTTTTGAAGTTAATTTTAAAACAAAGCATAAGAATTTAAAAGTAGAAAATATAATTTCTTGAAGCTTTTTTATACAAAACAATTTATGTCGGTTGCCCGTTATTATTTCGGTCTGTAATCGTTATGATTTAAACTGAGATACTCTCTCGGCTAAAGACCAACCTGCTTCTACACAGTGATAGAAAGCAAGTATTTTACATGGCAAAATTTCATTGCGTGCCCACAGACTATATCATGATTTCTGATTTCAATTTATTTCGGTCACTTTTCACGGAAGTTAAAAATATAAATTGAGATATCTCTGAATCGATATATTTTTTCCTTAAATTTTTTATAAAAACTGGTTTATATGTACTCTACCGGTGGTGTAAATTTTGGGGTAGGGACGACTTTGGTTCAGATTTTACATTATAATAACTAAAAATCTTCACCAAATTACAAAGAAAAAATAATTGTATGTGTTTTCAACTATATTTTGTTTGTTAATTTTTTAATTAATTTTAAAAGATTTTCAGTTATTAATTGAACTTCTGAACTAAAGTTGTGCATATTGACAATTTTTTATAAAAACCATTTAAGAAAAAAAATTATTTCGAATCTGTGATACTCAATTTATATATTTATTTCCGCGAAAAGTGTCCGAAATAAACTTTTTTAGATAAAGTAAAGTACGTGGAAAAAGCTTTAAGAAATGATATTTTATATTTTCAATTTCTTATGCTTTGTAGCATTAAAATTAACTTCAAAAAACCATTAGACAGGAAAAAATAAATTTTTCTGAACTTTGACCTCGCCCTTAATAAAATATTCTTGGAGAGGATGTTAAAATCTTTTAAATAGTACTTATATTATTCAAATCTGATATTCCGTTCAAAAGTTATGTCGATTTCAGAATAGCCAAATTTGTAAATAAAATGTAGATAACAACCTTTGGCTCCCTATAAAATCTAAACCACTATGAAATTGGTTAAACGGTAAAAGGCTTTAATTCCGCATTGTATTTTTATATATACTTCTTTTAATATTGCATCCAAATCTACATATGTAAATATTCAGAGTGGGTCGGTTTCATTTGGAATTACCCCATACTTTTCATATATTTGGGCAATTTTTTTGGATGATTTTTGAAATCACCAATTTTTCTGACGCGATTTTTTAAATAGTATTGACATATCCTTCTGATGTTTTGCATTTTTAATTCGTATATCGCCAAAATATATTTTGCATATTTTTCCATATTTTGTGCATATTTGTTTTCATATTTTTGATATGCACTCAAATTATTTAAATTTGAGTGATGAAACGTCTAAATAAAAATTTTGGTTCAAATCGAATGAAAATTGAAAGATATGCAAAAACCCGACGTCTAATTATTATTATTTTTTTTTCCAATTCATTAAATTTTTTATTGAATCTTTCATTATTATACAATGATAATAACAATAATTGGGCAAATCTTAACCTAAAATACTATTCTCTGGGTTATTGCCATTGCGAATAAACCATTGAGACTTTACACGATTTTTTACTTAAACAAAAAGGTTAACATTTCAAATTTAAGAATTCATAATTTCATTTAATTTTTTTGTTTTTGCTTTTGATTAGTTTTAATTTAAATCATGTCCAGCGTATCTCTCCTTCTAAGGCGGTTATGACCTTCACAATTTAGTAGTTCTCGAGCCAGGATGTTTGGATGATTGAATAGTTTACCCACGTAACACCGGTAATATTTTTCAATTTCCTCTTTTACTGTTGGCATGTTGAGATCCTTATGGATGTTAGCGTTTCTTATATACCATGGTGCACCTGTAATTAAACGAAGAATATTCGATTGTCTTCTTTGTAATTTGCATACATTTGAAGCGCACGCTGTACCCAGAGCTGGATACCATATGTCGATTAGTTTTGAGTTTTATTTGAGTTACTTTAGAGTCTATGTGGCGCGACCACGTCAAACGCCGATCTAAATGGATTCCAAGGTATTTTACATGATCCTTTTGGGGAATCTGTGAATTGAAAATAGAAATTGGAGGACTTGCATCCCTTCGCAGGGTAAAAGTAACATGAGTACACTTTGAGGCATTCACCATTATTCTCCATTTTTTTAACCATTCTTCTAGAATTCGGATTGAGACTGCAGTTGATCGGACGCAACTGAAGTGTTTTTGTGAGTACTGACGAAAGCAGTATCGTCCGCAAAAGTAGACGTGTGCGTAAAGTTGGTTATGGGCATATCTGCCGTAAAAATAACGTACAGTATAGGGCCAAGAATGCTCCCCTGTGGGACACCGGCATTTATTTTCTTAGGGATAGAAAAAATGCCATTTGATTTAACTTGAAAAGACCGGTTAGTCAAATAACTCCTGAACAGTTTATGCGTGTTGATTGGCAGAAGGTCGCATATTTTGTACAAAAGTCCTTCGTGCCAGACTTTGTCAAATGCTTGGGAAATATCTATGTATAACGCCGAACAGTATTCTTTATTCTCAAAAGCTCTTTTGATGCAGGTTACGATACGGTGTATCTGTTCTATAGTATTATGACTTTTTCTAAAACCAAATTGATATTGTGAGAAATTATATGAGGTGTGATTTTCTTCATGAGAATGGACTCAAACATTTTTGAAAGTATCGATAATAAGCTTATAGGGCGATAGGATTTGACTTGAGTTGGATCTTTGCCTGGTTTCGGTATCATTACGATTTTAGACCTCTTCCAAGATAGGGGGAAGTAACCTACACGGAGAATTGCATTGAATAAAAATAACACAATTTTCAAGGCTGAAAAGGGAAGTTCTTTAATCATTTTCGCTGTTATACCATCTCCTCCGGGCGATTTCTTTAATTTTAGTTCTTTGACAGATTTTTCAACATCCTTTATTCTAAGCTTGATTGGGCCAGGAATTATATCATCTATCACGGGCTGATAGATTGGGCGAGGAAATTAATCATCTATCACGGGCGGATAGATTGGGCGTGGAGTTATATCGTCTATCACGGGCGGATAAATTAGGCGAGAAGTTATGTCATCTATCTAGTTATGTTATCCATCGATTCGTTGCTGATCAATCGCAGTGAACGGACGTGTTTATCACATAGCGGATAGTTACCAGTACCTATTACGCAATAGCAAAAATCTGTACAAAGTCCGTAAGGCCTACATCGTAGTACCTATTACGGTCTAATACAGACAAAATAAAAATAAATGCTCTTGACGGGGATGCCTTCGTGTTCCGATGGAGCGCCGTTCCCCAATCGTCCGACTGTCCGTCCGTTGGTCTTGGCCAAAGCCGACCACACCAAAAATTGTGAAAATCTCCCCCAAGTACTCACAACAGGTGGTGCGGTGAGGGGAAAACGTCATGTCCGACCGTCAAAACGGAAGCACAATGAGCATCGTGTAGCGCTCAGAGTTTTGACGAAGTTGGAGGCTGTTGAGGTTTCGGCTCTTACCGAAAAACAAAAAGAGTCACTTACCTGGGCTAAAGGCGTCATAGATGCTTCTAAGGCCAATGAGTCGGCTGAAAGAGCCACAAATTCAGCTGTGTTAACGGCTAATAAAGTAAAACGAATCAGATCACCTGATGAACCCCTGCCTTCGAAAAAGGCAAGAGGCCCTAATATCACCACCAACAGGACACTCACCAAGCCCTTCAATGAAGTGGCGAAGGAGAGTCTAGTGATGGCTGTTATAGACAGAAGTAGTGAGGATGGATCCATCCTCAAGGACAAATGGAGTCATGTACAATCAGCCATTATGGCTCATTACCTCGATGTCCGTAGAGAAATGCCGGACAAACCACCAATCTGCAACGATGCAGGATGGCATCAGGGGAGAGTAAAGCTCTTATATTTCGGTGATGCCAGATCAGTAGACCTGTATAAGGCTGCTCTGAGTCGAGCGGGTGAGGTGTGGCCGGGTGCCCAGTTGGATGTTGTCGAAAAAAACAACATCCCTAGTCACCCTAGAGCCATCAACTGGGTTACAGAAGATCCCTCCAACCCGGCTGACATCTTAGAAATAATAAAAGATTCCAATCCTGGTCTGCCGGCCCATAATTGGAGAATCAGCAAGGTGGGTGAGGCAGATGGTAAAAAGCGGCAGGTCAATCTTATCCTTAAAGCTGAATCCACCTCCCATATACAAAGTGCGTGTGCAACCCTACAATATGGCTTCGAGACTATAGTCTTGAAGATATACAAGCAGGATATAGCTCCCACTGCAGAAGGTGAGTCGTCCACCGTGGCACTTTCTGGAAGTGCGAGGGTACCCACGCCTATTATTTCTGGTGACTCCAACTCTAACAGAAGATCTGTATCGTCCTTCTCTGAGGACAAAAGCTCTACTTCGGTCACAGAGAGGCTGAGGGGAGTCCGGCTCGACGATACGGACGAAGAGTTCGATAACACCCTTGTCGGGGTGGAAGTTAATCTGTCAATTACCAATGATGGTAAGAATTCTACAGATTAACCTCCATCACGCTAAAGCAGCCTCAGCGGCTCTACACTGATAGAAAAACCGTTCGTCACCATGACGAATCAGTTTCGTCAATATATCTTCGTACTAGTGACGAAAAGTTTCGTACATGCGATGTTTTTGTACGTCAATAGAACGAACACGATCATCAACCCATGTTTTGGGTGATTTAGAAATTCGTCGAGGGAACGATACGGTTTCATCCCCACGACGAAAAGATTTATTTGACCATTGTGCTGCAAATGTGATAAAACGAAGCAATCAATTTATAGTTTGTGCTTAATTGTACGGTTCTATATGCGTTCTGATTACCTTAGTTAAATAATTTGTTGTACAAGTTTAATTAAAAAAATCTAATAATAGTGATGAATGGAGTTCGTCGTGGTGATGAATGGGATTCGTCGTGATGATGAATGGGATTCGTCGTGGTGATGAATGGAATTCGTCGTGGTGATGAATGGGAATCGTCGTGATGATGAATGGGATTCGTCGTGGTGATGAATGGAATTCGTCGTGGTGATGAATGGGAATCGTCGTGGTGATGAATGGGATTCGTCTGTTGGCAAATACATTACTTGATGAGATTATTTTTGATTTAAAATATCAGAAGCAATGAATACTTCTCGTTCGTTTGCTTTCAGCCTTTCCTGATAAGAACTGCGTTTCGAAACGAATAATCACAACTGAACCAGGCAAAGCGGTCAAGTAATTTTATTTTTAATGGTCTAAAACCAGATGAATATTTATTGAAATTTTAAAAATGTAAATAGTCGGGGGCATGGATTCGTCGTTGTGATGAATGGGATTCGTCATAGTGATGAATGGGATTCGCCGTGGTGATGTATGGAGTTCGTCGTGGTGATGAATGGGATTCGTCGTAGTGATGAATGGGTTTCGCCGTGGTGATGAACCCGATTAATTGTAGGGATGAATGTAATTCGTCGTGGTAATGAACTCGATTCATCGTAGGTATGAACTGTGATCATCCTGAGGACGAAAGTTTTTGAAAACAGAGATTCGTCATGGTGACGAACAAATTCATCATGAGGATTATTCCGTACGTTAGCTGACTTTTGACGAAAAAATAATCGTGATGATGTACAAATTCGTCGTCATGACGAAGCTTTTTCTATCAGTGTATTGCTGCGCCTGTCCACAGGCGCAGTAGACATCGTCCTGATACAGGAGCCCTACGTAGTGGGAGGAAGGGTGTGCGGTATTAGGACACCCAACTTTAAACTGCTTGTGGCCAACTGTGAAGGCACTCCAAGAACCTGCATTTTGGCCAGGAAAGATCTAAGTATCTTTCTCCTGACTAATTTAAGTGGTAAAGACCAAACAGCTGCTAGCCTGGAGATCGGTAATCGCATATATTGGGTGGTCTCCAGCTACTTGCCTTATGAATCTGTAGTACCGACTGCTCTATTCAGGGAAGTAGTAGAAGAAGCAACGTCTGACGAGCTCGAGCTGATTATTGGCGCAGACACGAACGCTCATCATACTATCTGGGGTAGTACGGATATAAACAATAGGGGTGATTCGCTTCTTGACTTTATTCTAACTACCAAACTTAGTATTTGTAACATAGGTAATAAACCGACCTTTACAATTAAAGACAGACAAGAAGTACTCGACGTAACGTTTGCTACTGACCGGCTGTCAGACAAAATTATTGGGTGGAATGTACTGGACGACCACTCATTCTCAGATCACCATTATATTGAGTTCAAACTCGCGGAAAAAGCGCCTAAACCTGCCGTCCACAGAAATGTAAGGAAGACAAAGTGGCACCTGTATGAGAAGAATTTCAAGAAAGTCCTCAACTCTAAACTTCTGTACGAACCGAATGACAAAGCCGTCATTCAATAGATCCCTTGAAGAAGCCTGTCCAAAAACAAGGTACAAGGGCAAAACTAAACCCCAATGGCGGACTTCTGAGCTAACGGCTATGAAAAAGACCTGCAATAAGCTATTCAATAAGGCTAAATCTACTGGGGTCGCTAATGATTGGGATGCCTATAAAGAGCAACTCAAGATCTATAAGAAGGATCTTAGAAAGGCGCAAAGGCGCTCTTGGTATACCTTCTGTGGTGAAGTGGAAAAGGTCTCCGACGCCGCTAGGCTGAGGAAGATATTATCTGCTTCACCCTGTACAGTGGGATATTTACAGGATGAGGCAAATAACTGGACCAAAAACAGCGAGCAGTCGCTCAATGTACTGCTCGACACACATTTCCCGGGAAACTCTGTAACAGAACCCGAGGATCAGCTGGACCAACAAGAGTGCGAGTGGACTGCGAGCGTCGCTAGCTTCTTGACTGAGAGATCCAGAATAAGCTGGGCTATTAATAGCTTTGAGCCCTTCAAGTCACCTGGACCAGATGGCATCACTCCAGCAGAAAATGTTAAAGTACATTATCCCCTGGCTGGAGAAAATTTATGTAGGCTGTATCAGGCTTTCATACGTCCCGAATCGATGGAGGGATACCAAAGTGGTATTCATGCCTAAAGCGGGAAAGATATCACACACTAGGCCAAAAGACTTCAGACCAATTAGCCTATCCTCCTTCCTATTGAAAGGTCTGGAAAGACTTTTAGATCATTTCATTAGGGAAAACCTGGATACAAAACTCCTGTCGGGGAACCAACATGCTTACAATAAGGGCAAGTCTACAGAATCAGCCCTGCACGAACTTGTGAGCACTATCGAATCGTCCCTGCATTTCAAGGAATTCACCATGGTGGCATTTCTTGACATAGAAGGGGCTTTTAACAACATTCACTCAGATGCGGTAATTGCGGCACTCTCACATCTAAAAGTTAACACTAGTTTGATTAGACTAATTCAAAGTCTGCTCACCAGAAGACGCATAACAGCATGTCTAGGGTCCACAACTCTAACAAGGTTTGTAAACAGAGGGACCCCGCAAGGAGGAGTACTGTCTCCACTTATTTGGAACCTAGCGGTGAATGTAATCCTGCTAGATCTAGAACGTTGTGGCTGAAAGGTCGTGGCATATGCGGACGACGTGGCAATCGCAGTGAGTGGCAAATTTGTAAACGTCCTCAGAGACATCCTACAGGTGGCTCTGAACAAGTTGGCTAGATGGGCCAGAAGCAGCGTTTTGGGCGTTAACCCCAACAAGACAGAATTGGTTCTCTTTACTAGGATGAATAATGTCCAACATGTGGACCCTCCACCTCGGATAAATGGAACAGATCTAGTCTTTTCTGAAAGTGCACAATTTTTAGGAATAATTCTAGATAGGAAAATGTTATTTAGACTTAACGTATTGGAACGTGTAAGGAAGGCCAACGTCGCCTTATATTCCTGCAAAAAGGCTGTAGGGTCGCGGTGGGGACTCTCTCCTAAAATCGTCCACTGGATATATATAGCAGTAGTTCGTCCAATACTGTTATACGGTATTGTGGTATGGTGGACGGCAACTGACAAACTAACCATCACCAACCTACTAACAAAGGTTCAGAGAACTGCCTGCCTGAGCATAAGCGGAGCCTTAAGGACTACAGCGACCGAGTCTCTACAAGCCCTACTCCATATACTGCCGATTAATATTGTGGCGAGAGAAGTTGCAACCAAAGCGGCAACAAAATTAAACTGCCTATCAATGTGGAGGTACAAGAACTATGGTCACATGAGGATATCAAAGTGTAGTGCTATGGTAACCGACCGAGTGGACTATATACCAACTGTGTACACCTTCGAGAGAAATTACATCACTATGATTCCCGCCAGAGATGAATGGGTCGGCAGAATACCAGGTAATAGAAACAATCTCCACTTTTACACGGATGGTTCGAAGCTTGCTGAAAGATGAAGCTTGATGGTTGGCTTCGGAGTACACTGTGAAGAACTTAGTCTGGATATAGCTCACAGACTACCAGATACCTGCAGTGTCTATCAAGCCGAAATAATGGCAATATGGGAAGTCGCCAAGTGGCTGAGTCGCAACATAGTAACCAACACTGGCGTTGTCATTTACTCGGACAGCCAGGCTGCCATCAATTCTCTGGAGGCAACATCCCTAAATTCACAAACAGCCCTCGACTGCCGCAGATCTCTTAACGAGATGGCTGAGCAGTTTAATATACACCTCATATGGGTGCCTGGGCATAGGGATATCCCGGGGACCTGCAAAACCGATGAACTTGCTAGGAAAGGGACGACATTACAAATTCTCAAGCTTTGGCTTAGGCAAGAGGCAGTCCAACGAAAGATGGACAGAAATCGGCACCTGCAGGGTAGCTAGACAAATCTGACCTGAGAAGGTCAAAATATCTCCTCGCACTAGAGAGGAAACGATTGTCTACGTTAGTACAGGTTCCGACGGGACACTGCTTGATCGGCGAACACGCCAAAAGATTGGGTATTGACTCCAATGACTTCTGCCGAAGCTGTGGTGATGGGGAAGAAGTGGGGAGCATTAAGCACTTGCTTTGCGACTGTCCCGCTTTGAGTAAACGACGACTAGACATACTGGGGTCGGCCTTTTTAGGCAGCCTAACAGATCTTTCCAGTACTGACATTCGTACTATCGATAAATTTATATATCAAACAGGTTGGTTTCGATGAGGGGCATTTCAGCCCGTGGTAACACTAGGGACCTAAACTGGTCTATGTGAGCTTGTAAAAAAATAAGGCTGCCACCCTAACCTAAACCTATGTCATCTATCACGGGCTGATAGATTGGGAGAGGAATTGAGTAATTTATCCCGGGCGGATAGATTGTGTGAGAAATTATATCATCTATCACGGGCGGATAGATTGGTCGACGAATTATGTCGTTTATCACGGGTGGATAGTGTGGGCGAGGAATTATATCTATCACGGGCGGATAGATTTCAGATGTATCACTGTTGGGTGTAAAAACGGACTCGAGGTAGTTTGCGAATGCATTTACTTTCTCTTCTGTGCTTTTTGCCCAGTTCCCATTTTCAAGGCGAATTGGGGATTCATGCGCAACAGGGCCTCGGATATTTTTTGTGGCCTTCCAGAGACTATAATCTGTTTTCTGGGTTGGATCCAGAGATTGCAAATATATATTTAGATCACTTTCCTCGGCTGATTTTAGGGCTGATTTCAATCTCTTCTGGCAATTTTTTAGTTTTTTTCTCAGTGCTGGGAAGCGATATTGTTGCCAATATCGCTTCTTTTTTCATTGATTAACGCTTGGATGCCTGTTGGGTTATTGGAGTTATCTCTTTTCAATGCGCTTTGTCGAGTAGCCACTTTAACAGCACTGTTTACAACGTCTGTGAATAGGTTTACCGCGGCTTCAATTTCATCCGTTGTACGTAACGATACACCATCAGATAGGTGTGAGCTAACGTATTTTTTATATTTTAGCCAGTTGGTATACTTATTGGGCAAACTGTCACACCCATTTTCATGATTGTTGTAAAGCAGTGTCAAAATGGTAGGCGAATGATCCGATGATAGATCAAGTGATGGACATAGGGTCGCTAATGATTGGGATGCCTATAAAGAGCAACTCAAGATATATAAGGAGTTTAGGAAGGCGCAAAGACGCTCTTGGTACACCTTCTGTGGCAAAGGTCTCCGACGCCGCAAGGCTGAGGAAGACCCTGTACAGTGGGTTATAAGCAGGATGAGGCAAATGAATGATGCATCACATTCTCGTTATCTAACTTTTCCTCTCTAGGTCCAGCATTACCAGTCGGAAAATTAGTTTTCATCAAGAGCCTTACAGTGTTTCGGTTTGGATATGTGTTTTCGAGAGGAACTTTTTACCTACCTGCTTGCAGAACAGCCTCCAGGAGTTACGTTTCGCCAATCTAATGATTTTATTGTATTCTTTGAGTCTTCTGTGGTAGTCGTCCCAATACACTGATAGCTTTTTACGTCGAACTCTGTTGTAAAGTCTGCGGACATCCTTGCCAATTGAGCGAATTCGGCCTGTCATCCAGGGTTTCTCGTAAGCAGATTATCTTTGTCGAAGCGGGCAACTATCTTCGAATGATTTTGCAAGAGCCTCCGTAATCCTCCTCACATTGATAAAAATGTCTTCTGTGCTTAGATAATCGTGTTTAGGCTGGCCCAATCGATTTTTAAGTAGATTGCCGAATTTAGTCCTTAACCTTATATAACGGTTGTCCGAATAGGGGTGTTCATCCGAGACCCTCCACGTATGGATCTCATCAATGAGGTTTTATGAGATTCTCATTATATCTGATACTTCTTCCCTAATTTTGTAAACAAAGTTCGCCTATGTTGAGTGTTAGGAGATCTTTAGTATTCAAAAATTCTATAAGGGCTTGTCCCCATTTATTGGTGTCACTACTACACCAAGCGATATGTTGGGAGTTGGTATCACAACCAGCAGTAACTCATTACTTGTATGTTTGGATTCCCTTACCAGACGTTGTAATTCCGACGTCGGTGGCAATGTCGGCACACTTCCATTACCTTGCCTCAGCACAGTTGTGTCCGATGTTGGCAACAATGGAGAGAAAAGATAGCATAAGTTTTTATAGCATACAAGTCCTTGGACGAGTACCTGCGTTAGCGTAGAAAAGGTTGTAGTTCATATGGTTTAATCCAGTAACCTTGTTGCTAGTTGTCCATGGTTCCTGGACCAAGCAACATGAACCCTGCTTTTATTTATTATTATTTTATTTATTATTTATCAGGGCGTTGGATGCCGTTTCGTTCCGGTGTTAGTTTATCTAGCTGACCAGAATCATCATCGACCACTTCCAGCTCACTTTTTGGTTGTGTCTCACTCGCATCTTTCTGTTCACTATTTTCGTTTGCCACTACAGGCCGTACGACGGTGTTTGGGTTCGATTTAACTGCCAATGGCGCTTTTTTCCAATCTTAAAAAAAAATTTCCAAATCCCGAAATATGCCACGCCTTTTGTCTTGACAAAGCTATCCCTGGAATACGGGTCTATACCATTTTTCCTGTGGTACCTTAAACAAACGGTTTTATAATATTAATAGGATAATAGGAATATTCAATTGAATAAAAATTGGCAAAATTTTATTAAAAAACGTCAAAGAGTTTACAATAAATCTTATTTATGTTTTTGGGCTATAATGGCTATCTGCTAATTTGAACTTTCATAGTGCTCATATTTAAAATGTAAAAGTGGCTATGACCCATAAAAGCGCGAATTAGTAATCATTAATCGTAGCAATTAGTAATCATCTTAGATTACACTGTAGATGAATGATTAATAAGTGCTCTTGAAAATAAGGAAAGAAACAGTTGTCCGCTCTCCTGAAAAATTGTGATTTTGTTCATAGCCATATTTGAATATAATCCCTCGATATGCTAATATTTCTATATTTCACTTATAAAATGTTTTCTCTTGTCTTTCTAGGTCAAAGAAGATTGGAAATATGTTGCCATGGTTCTCGATCGACTTTTTTTATGGATTTTTACGTTGGCAGTATTAGCTGGAACGGCAGGCATCATACTGCAGGCACCGACTCTGTATGACGACCGCATTCCCATTATTGAACAAAAGGATATAGACTTTTCTGGGAATTCTGCAGGTCGATGCCGTCCTCCACAATAGCAGTTTAAATATCTATAAATGTTAGCGTATAAGCACCACAATTAATCAGCAATCGAAAAGCATAATATATTGAAATTTTCTTTTTTTGTATTTGTCGCATTTATTTCAGTATTTATCTTATTTTTATACTTACTCAAATGTTTCTATTGTATTTTATTAATTGCTATTTTTATATAATATGTATAGAATATGTTTACAGCGAATAAATATTTGAAACTTTTCACGAAACGTTTTCTGCAATTCCGGATAATGCCGTTCATTTAATTGTTTTAATTTACTGGATCAGAAACAAAAATTAAAATTACACATCGAAAAATGATACGATCGATGTGGCTTGAATCTAAAAAATGTTTGTTTTCGAAAAATATTGAAACAACTGTTGATACATTTAAAAATCTTAAGGAGGTTTAAAAATCTTAAGTCAGAGGTTGGCAGACTTTAAATTTCCTAGCCCATGTGATAAGTGAGAAAAAATCAGCTTCTCGACATGGACACGCGTCTGCCGTATGGTGCCTGCGTTCGGCTCATGCAAAATAATTCAAATCTGTTGCTTTTCCGAACATATGAAAGTAAGATCCCGCTGCGCCTTTTTTTTGAAATAACACAAACTTTAACTTCCGGCTTTGCTCACAAGTGCAAATTTTTGTTGTCATATAACTGTAGAAATACGTGAAGAAAAATATTTACTCCGTAGGTCATTAGATGAGACCAATGACACCACCCGCCTATTTTTCGTGATGTTACGATTCTGATACGGACTATATTACTATGTACTAAATTGTAAGATTTTCGTTGTATTATAACTCCAGATATATAACATATACATACACTCAATGAACATGCCTTTTTTAATTGCAGATATTGGTCATGACTCCGCTAATTAAAAAACCATATTTCATACTCATGCAATTAGATTCAGTTTGACCCCTCCAATTTTTGTTGAATTATTCATATTGACTATACCATTCTTCCATTGATATTTTCCAGTAGTCTGGCAATGTCCATCTTTGATGAATTTGTTGATATTGACTAACCTACTAACCAAATTTATTACTTTTTTAACGGTTTTTGAGATGTTCTCATTTATGCCTTATCCAGTACATTTTCGGCGTCCACTAATTCACAATCAAAATTTCTGTGGTCGTCAGTTTTTGGGACATAAACTGTTAACTTCATTTTTTTAAGAATTCGTACTGAATTTCTTAACTTATAAACCAAATTTAGTTGTTCTACCTTTAATAGTTTCGAAAAACTCGAATCACGCTCAATTTGCCAAATTCAAATTTCATTAGTCTATCGACAACAGTTTCTAAGAAATTAATCTTTTTATTATGGCCACGACCACTAATCTGTAACCGCACATTTTTTGTGAAGTTCTTTATTTTGACTTCTCTAAAATATAAACCAAATTTGGTTCTATTACAATCAATAATTTCCAGATTATTCGCTTTTTAAATAATGCTACGCCATCTTTTGTACGCCTATTACTTCTATCTCCCCCTTCTTTAGGGAAGTTGTTGATATAAAGGTCACAACATTTTGTTGTTCTACGATCAATAGTTTCTGAGATATTCTATTTTAAAAACATTCGACGCCCACTTTTGCCTCGCCCACTATTTCACTTTTACAAATCATCTGCAACTAAGCAGTTTCGAAATATAGAAAGCTATGCTGTTTTAAGCCGAAAATTGAAATCTACCGGCCACAAAATGACAAAGAGTAATCACATAAAAAGAATACACAAACAGAGTTCACAACTGTTTCCCTCAAAAAACGCTAACATTGACAACAAATGTTAGCCACTAATTATATTTAAAAACCGCCAACCATATTGGCTTCTAATTGTGACTTCTTATATGTTTCAATGTTTTTTTATTTTTATACATACATTATTGGGTCTATAGAGTAGCAAAAATATTAAATAAAAGGAAGAAAACAAATAATAATCGCACAAAACATGCGCTCGTTGCAAAACATGTGTTAAATCAAAAACGAAGTTCGGTTTATCCTTACACGTCTGTTCGTATTACAAAAGCTACATCGTTTTTTTCATTATATGTGCTCTAAAAGTGTGCTACGATACGTTGAGTAAAATATGTACATGGAATTTTTTCATTTTACTGTCGTCACCCTTGTAACTAATCAGTTTCGTTATTTTTCTTAAAAAATTCACTACAACAAATTTTAAAAACGCTACGTACTTTTACAAAACATTGGTATTTGAAGAACAAAACAAGTAGCGGAAAACCACCAAGAGGCCATCGCTGTACAGTGTCCACAAATATCTACGCGGTTGGGAATGACTTAAAGACATCCCTGAAGCGTGTGCAAGACCTTCATAGTTGTTGAAGACACGTAGGGGACAGCCAAGGAGAATCATCGACGTCATTTTCCAACAAACGCCTAAAATCTCGTACGTAGACATTGTCTTGCAACAAATGTGTTCAATCAAATATTACAAAATATTTTTATTGTCACAAATCTTACTGTAAGTCGTTGACTCTTTTAATTATCATATGTTAATTTTATTTTATGCTGTTACAGTTTGGATAGAACTATGTTGAAGTCAAAATGCAAGACAAAGTTCAAGACTATCGGGCTGTAACAGAAAAACTTTGCAGTTTTACATTAGCACACACACGTCGGGTTACGCTCAAAGCAATTTTTTCCAAGCAAGTGTCAAAGTTTGTAGGAGAGAGAGGCAGAGGGCTCTTTCCGCCTACCTCTCTCTCCTACACACTTTGACACTTGCTTGGAAAAAATTGGCTCGTGTGTAGCACGACTAATAAAAATAAGTAAAAAGAAATCAAATGTTGCAATAATTTACATAATAAAGTTCAACTACCATTGAAAATCAAAAATTTTAAGGTCATTCGTGCGAAGAGAAAAGTATATTTTGGAAAAATTAAATAAATTGTCGGCGATATTCCGAGTTACGGTTCCTAATATTTTTAATTTTTTCATTGGATTTTATAAATGTTGGAAATAGGAGTCGAAAAAAACTTCAAGAAATAAAACACAAGTCGATAATTATTTGAATGGCTCAAATTTCAAATCAATTAACTGCATAAAAATGAGAAACATATTTTATGAATAGTGAAAAATTTGGATTTTTTTTATTAAATTTCGAAAAAAGTGTTGTTAATCGATTTGCCATTGGAGTCATTCATTTGACGTGGAAATGGAGCGATTTCAAAATCACACAATTAAAATTAATCTATTAAGTTTAGCTATTAGTTTCTAATTTATTTATCTTTATATATAAAATCCTTTGTACGTTTGTTAGTAACGCATGATCTCCGGGACCATAAAAGCGAATGGGATGAAAATTTAACAATATATTCAGTTTGGGGTCATTTGTGTTTTAGAATTATTTTCACCGTGATAAATTGCGGAGTGGTCAAGTTATTTGCAAAATTTACATTTCCAGAGCGATTTGACTGAAATTTAAAATGTGTGTATGGTTTGTCTTGATAATAGTTTGTATGTATGATTCTAACCTGTAGATGGCGCTGTAGTGGACATATGGTCAATATAATTTTTTTCCTGAATCTCGGATGGTATGCATTTTTAAATAAAATATCAATGAATAACAATCCAATACATCCCAAACAGGATGGGCAGGACAACGTCTGCTGGGGTCAGCTAGTATTTTAATAAAACCAAAGCTAAACAAATATTTTCTGTACGATTTGTAAACATGTTTATACTGCAAATAATACTTAAGTATTGTGTTTACAAATGCAAATAATGTGAAAAACAGAAGCATTCTTAAGAGAAAATTTTGCAAGATTTTGTCATCGTGTGACAAAGATGATTTTTGTACATTGAAATTTCATCTGGTTTATTATGTAAATAAGCAAATTGAAAAAAGAAGCGGCGGTTAATTTATACTCTTTAACACTGAAATCAGGTTAGGTAGTGGAAAAGGTGGCCAGGAGGGCGAGGGAAATTGGCTCCCACTGGGAAATCCAATAGACCATATCGGATGCCTCAAATGAGATCAAGAACAGACTATGGAACAAATGGTCCTTGGAATACGAGGCCATGTTACTTCAGGAAACTCACATTATTACAAAATGTTTCCAGTCGCCTTAAAGAAACCTTGGTTTCATGGAAGAGACATAATACAATACAAATGACAAATAAAGGTAGTGGAGAAACCTTAGCTAAAATGAAGGTGAAACCCTCTCCAATGTACGCTGCTTGTAATGCTGTAGATTCACCACCCCACATTTTATTATTTTGCTCTTCATATTCTGATAAGAGAACTCCAATTGCATACATTTATCCAAAGATTTGGACACAGGACCTTCCACAGTTACTTCAATAACTCTTTCCGCCCAATATCACGGGCGGAGAGTAGCCCTTGCGTAAGGATAACATATGCTTTCCCTTGCGTCCCTGTGGTAACAAAATGGGCTGTATAGTCTAATGGTGATTTCGTTTCTGAAAAATAATGTCACCACATCATGTTGCTACATTTTAAAAATTCCCCCTGCACCCTCTGCTAATTTTGCATCGGCACAATCGAACAAAAATCGCGCGGTGAGTAAAACCCATACCTACATTTTTGGCACAAAAGAAAACACCATAAGTCCGTCTGTGAGTCTGTCTGCTTGCTGGTGTGCACGATAACTCTCGCAAGGAGTAGCCGATTGATTTAAAATTTGGTATGTAGTAATATTTTTGCTTATATCAGGCTAACTTCAATGATGGGCCATATTGGTCTACCCCGTCTAGACCAATATATTGATTATCTAATAACTTCTATACTACTTACGCGTTTTCTGAAAATCCACACATAGTATTAGTTTATTAGTCGCTACCACCATGAGAAAAATGGGCGACGTTGCCACGTGCTATTTGGTACCTACCACACAAATGGAGCATTTGCACCAAAAGTTAACAACTTATAACTTAAATACCTGCGCATAAAAAGATTTGAAATTATGTTCAGTGTAATGCTTTTATAGCGCATAAGGTCTAGTGGAAAATTGGGTTACACAAAAATGTACATTTTAGACACAAAGTTAACAACTTGTAGCGCGAGTACCAATGCGCGAAAATAAAACAAAATTTGCACAGTGTAATATCTTTAAAGGACATAAACCCCTGAGCATTTCCATGTTAATTGATCACAGCATTTTTGGCTCATCTCACGGATTTTGATGAAACTTGGTATAAAGGTTGTACTAACCCCCAGTTTTTGTAAAACGTTTTCGTTTGTCTACGACGAATCATCCAAAATCAGTTAATTGATACGCGAAATATATAAGCCACAGGAGTCTATAATTCGTCATGTACTATAGGAAAGCTGGGAAATAGTTCGTACCGAAAATATTTCATGCCTGTGGTTTATAGACTTCGAGTTAAAGTTGATTGAAATTTGTCGTTTCGTCGTAAACGAACGAAAACCTTTTACAAAAACAGGAGGTAAGTGTTGTCAACAACCCATGCAAATTATGTGTTACAAAAAGTACATAACTTTTTAAAGATCCTACAGATTTTATCGACGTTGGAGCCGGATGAATAATTTAAATCTGTTCTTATAGCTAAATAAAAAATAATTTGGTTTTGTCGCCATAGACCTAATAATAGCATGTTTTTCTTACTTACTTTAAAATGTTTAAATTCAACGTTGCAGTGGAAGTATAAGGCCATGTCATATTACCCTTAAACGTATTTAAAATATACTCGTTCAATCTCGTTGAACAAATTAATTTATTGTAATCTATTAAACATTGTTTATTTACTAAAACTGTTTCCCCAACCCTGACAAATTATATTGTAAACTTGGCATAATTTGTATCTCTCAATCCTTTTTTTATCCGTCATTTAACTCTATATCCGAGGTTTCTTAAATAAACAAAACCTTGTATCTGCCTCTTTTATTCACGGCAGCCGAGGGAACCACATCTATTCTCAAAAGGACAGGTTTTATAAATACTAATATAAAATTTAACTTGTTCTCTTATTTTTCATCCCGCATAGTTAAGGCAATCACTTCAACATTACGTTTTAGTAATTTTCATGAAACTACGTGCCTTATCTCTCTCCAAGTCTAAGTTTTGCTCATTTACAGAAGGTGTACACTGCAACTTTCTTCATGGTCCTATCGAGCCTCCTTTGAAGCAGCACTGTGGAATACCCGCTTACTCTCATCATTCTTAAATCTTTCGCTGTTGTTGATAATTGAGCATATACCGAAAAGGAGGTATATTACATCTCTCGCTGTCTCTATACTAACTAACTGGTATAGAACACCGCTCAACATACCGCATCGTATATGTAACAGGAACATATATTTAATTCACCTTAAAAACCAATTATCTCTTTATACAGTCCATTAAATCATCCAACAACTCTGTTGCGTATAAAGCCAACGCAACACATCTCAAATCTCCTCAGCAGATTAAAAAGCATATGTTTCACACTCATATGTTCTCTCAGAGAAACACACAAAACCATCGCTCAGAAAAACAGTGAACAAGTGTTAAACTATTTATTCAATTAACCAAAATTCCGACAATGCTCGTGAAACGAATCGCTTTAAAAATAATGCGTCGCTATTACAGCCGCTAAAAGTGTCCATTGTCCCAAACAATATTTTCATTATTTTTTGCTTTAAAGCATTAATAATAATCCCTTATCAGAGAAATGTACTTTTACAAGTCCAACAACAATTCATAATCAAGTGCCACAAAATACATAACCTTTTCCAAGTGATAGCTATTATTAAACAAAAACGCTCCATAACGTTGATTTCATCGCTTCCAACATGGTTTCTCGAATGACTTTGTCAAAGTAGTTAATTCCTTGATCCTAAAGTGTGCATTTCTGCACGGCATCAATTATCGACACTAAGGCAATTAAGTCAATCAGTAAACTACAATCATTCAACCAAGTCAATCATTAAACTACAATCATTCAACCAGCGCAAATTTATTTGCCTTCCTAAATTTTTGTTCTGTTTCTACACAATTCGCTATGTACATATCGTTAGCTTAGTATGCAAACGTGCTAAGTCCACTTTTTATGACAATTGCGATTTACATGCAAAAAGATAGATTCACAAAAAATACATCGGTTACGCACAAAAAAACTACCGTTATGTCTTTGTTTTTTGTTGTTATGCAGTGGTAAGCAAATGTGTCAAGTCCACACTCAACAAAAGAGAACGCAGACCACGTGCTAAGTCCAGTTGAAAATAAAAATTGTTCCATTCAATCAATTCTTTGTTGTTAAATGACAAAGTCGTGCCAATATTTAACTTAATAATTAATTTGATAAGTTATCTATATAAAGAAGGTACATATCGTATCTTGCTTTTCGCTAAGCATTATTTAATTAATAACTATTTTATTTAAGAAATTATTATGGATTCTGCTGATAAGCATACCAGCAATCGTGATGATTATGGGACTGAATTAGATGACGGAGTTGTGGGACTTGTTCCCTATGGTTTCAATAGTGATTCCTATAATTCATATGAGTTGCCATCGACATCAAAAAGACGTAAGAAGAGGGTTCGTGTTGAAGACTCTACATGGTTTGCCGCCAGAAATAGAAAGCATAGAGAAGAGGGAAAAGGTTATTTAGGAAAACAAAAAGTGGACAGCAGCTGGAACTACAAAATAATTAAGGAAGAGAGACAGTGCCTAAATGCATTTTTTGATTGTCTACCATCAATGGAATCTCACTACTGTCGTGCTGCAACTACTAAAAAATATCTGCTGACGGAATGGTGTTCAAAAAAGAAGTTGTATGACTTTTATGTTAGTGACTGGTGTAAGCAAAAGAATGATGTGTGTGAAGATAAATACGTATTTAACTAGCGAAGACACAAACCCTAATATGAAAATTAAAAGTCGGGGTATTTGAGGAAAATTAGGTTTTTCGCGAAAACTAGAGCGTATTTTAAAGTGAAATTAAGTTACCATGGTAAAAACATATCATTTTGTTTAAAAAAATTACCATCTGACCTAAAGGGCATATAGAATAGATTTGATAACTAGGGAACCTCGGAAGAAAATATATGACCATATCTGGAAGATGGGACTTTGTACCGACAAGGCCTGCATACTGAAAGAAGCCCTAGGAAGGCTCTATCGACCCACATATAGCGTTTTTCCCAAATCAATTTCAGGCTCCCAAATACGTCCTTCCAAAAATGGCCCATTTTGATGGGAATTTCTGGAGAGGAGCAGTGGCCAAAACTGGAAGATGGGACTATGTACCGACAAGGCCTGCATACTGAAAGAAGCCCAACGAAGGCTCTATCGACCCATATATAGCGTTTTTCCCAAATCAATTTCAGGCTCCCAAATACGTCCTTCCAAAAATGGCCCATTTTGATGGGAATTTCTGAAGAGGAGCAGTGGCCACAACTGGAAGATGGGACTATGTACCGACAAGGCCTGCATATTGAAAGAAGCTCTAGGAAGGCTCTATCGACCCATATATAGCGTTTTTCCCAAATCAATTTCAGGCTCCCAAAAACGTCATTCCAAAATGGCATATTTTGACGGGAATTTCTGGAGAGGAACTGTGGCCACAACTGGAAGATGGGACTATGTACCGACAAGGCCTGCATACTGAGACAAGCCCTAGAGAGGCTCTATCGACCCACATATAGCGTTTTTCCCAAATCGATTTCAGGCTCCCAAAGACGTCATTCCAAAATGGCCCATTTTTATGGGAATTTCTGGAGAGGAACAGTGGCCACAACTGGAAGATGGGACTATGTACCGACAAGGCCTGCATACTGAAAGAAGCCATAGAGAGGCTCTATCGACCCATATATAGCGTTTTTCCCAAATCAATTTCAGGCTCCCAAATACGTCTTTCCAAAATGGCCCATTTTGATGGGAATTTCTGGAGAGGAGCAGTGGCCACAACTGGAAGATGGGACTATGTACCGACAAGGCCTGCATATTGAAAGAAGCCCTAGAGAGGCTCTATCGACCCATATATAGCGTTTTTCCCAAATCAATTTCAGGCTCCCAAATACGTCCTTCCAAAAATGGCCCATTTTGATGGGAATTTCTGAAGAGGAGCAGTGGCCACAACTGGAAAATGGGACTATGTACCGACAAGGCCTGCATATTGAAAGAAGCTCTAGGAAGGCTCTATCGACCCATATATAGCGTTTTTCCCAAATCAATTTCAGGCTCCCAAAAACGTCATTCCAAAATGGCCCATTTTTATGGGAATTTCTGGAGAGGAGCAGTGGCCACAACTGGAAGATGGGACTATGTACCGACAAGGCCTGCATATTGAAAGAAGCTCTAGGAAAGCTCTATCGACCCATATATAGCGTTTTTCCCAAATCAGTTTCAGGCTCCCAAAAACGTCATTCCAAAATGGCCCATTTTTATGGGAATTTCTGTAGAGGAGCAGTGGCCACAACTGGAAGATGGGACTATGTACCGACAAGGCCTGCATACTGAAAGAAGCCCTAGAGAGGCTCTATCGACCCATATATAGCGTTTTTCCCAAATCAATTTCAGGCTCCCAAATACGTCTTTCCAAAATGGCCCATTTTGATGGGAATTTCTGGAGAGGAGCAGTGGCCACAACTGGAAGATGGGACTATGTACCGACAAGGCCTGCATACTGAAAGAAGCCCTAGGAAGGCTCTATCGACCCACATATAGCGTTTTTCCCAAATCGATTTCAGGCTCCCAAAAACGTCATTCCAAAATGGCCCATTTTGATGGGAATTTCTGGAGAGGTGCAGTGACCACAGCTGGAAGATGGGACTATGTACCGACAAGGCCTGCATATTGAAAGAAGCTCTAGGAAGGCTCTATCGACCCATATATAGCGTTTTTCCCAAATCAATTTCAGGCTCCCAAAAACGTCATTCCAAAATGGCCCATTTTTATGGGAATTTCTGGAGAGGAGCAGTGGCCACAACTGGAAGATGGGACTATGTACCGACAAGGCCTGCATATTGAAAGAAGCTCTAGGAAGGCTCTATCGACCCATGTATAGCGTTTTTCCCAAATCAATTTCAGGCTCCCAAATACGTCCTTCCAAAAGTGGCCCATTTTGATGGGAATTTCTGGAGAGGAGAAGTGGCCACAACTGGAAGATGGGACTATGGGAAATCTGGATATGATAAAAAATAGAAGACCTGACCCGAAGTGAGGATCGAACCAACATTTCTTACGTCATTGAATTGTTTGGCTACATTTGTTTATATATTTTTCAACATGTCTATAAGTTTATAGAACAAATTAAAAAAAATAAAAGACCAATTTTTACAGCGACCGGGAGTTGAACTCGGAATCCCGAAGTTTACTGCGTGTTGGTGCAAGCTGCCTAGGCCACGCACGCATTAACCGGCCGTTGCGCTTTATTATGCTTTATGACGTATGAAACAAACTTTATATAAAACAATATGACAAAATGTATGTATTCACAATTATAGTTTACAGGTCAAATTAAAAGATAGAGAAAAAACAATTTTGGCACCGACCGGGATTTGAACTCGGAATCCCGACGTTTACTGCGTGTCGGTGCTAGCTTCCTGGGCCAGGCGCGCCTTTCACGGCGGTTGTGCTTTATTACGCTTTATCAAATAAACTTTATATAAATAATGATAATATGACAATAACAAAGAGATTTTATATAAAGAGTAACCACGGCGAAAATTCATTTATGGAGTTGAGTTTTTCTATCGAAGTGGTGGACATAAAAGGAAATTTAAATTGATTAAAAAACAAAGAGATTGTATATAAAGAGTAACCACGGCGAAAATTCATGTGCAGAGGTGAGTTTTTCTATCAAAATGATGGACAAAAAAGGAATATTAAATTGATTAAAAAAGAGATTTTTCTGCGTTTTCTTTGTTTCTGCTAACGTATAAGAAGTTTATTTTGTGTGTTTATTGACATGCATGTGAAAAAGTGCAAGAGAAACACATAAAATACACGATATTTAAATTACATTTTTCATGGACTCATCTTTGCTCATGAGGTGGAATTCACATTTTCCGTGTGGTGAATGAAATGGTATCTCTTCTTATATTGAATCTCTTTGTTAAAAAATGCCTTTTTTCTGTGTTTTCTTTGTTAACCCTAGAACACTAAACCCGGTCTGTGAGGCGACTCTTTTTTTTGTTGACACGATATCTTACGATCGGTTGCAAAAATCAACACGTGGTTTCGTGTCAACTCAGTCGACTGCTGTATGAGTATGTGAGTGGACGCTCATAGCTCTGTGTCTTTTAGTTACTGATATATACATATGCTTGTCGCCTGTGAGGCGAGGTTTAGTATTAAAGGTAAATATTTTTGCGAATTCTTGTTTAAATTCTTGGTCCAATTGTAAGTATATAATTAAGATTTAGTCCGTTTTTATTTAATTTTTTGAGATGTGTGTTCCCGATTCCCAAATACAAAAATGGCTGGAAGAACTATATATAAAAAATATATATAAAAATATAAAAAAAAATATATATATATATAAAAAAAAATACCTGATTTAATTTTTATGTACAAGGTAAAATATACATTATATAATTTTTTTGTTTTTTTTTTAATGGAAGTAAGTACAAATACGTATAAGAATTTGATAAATTTAAGTTTATGAACTGAAATATTTATTTTTATTTATTTTTTTTAAATAATCTCTTTTTAAAAACAAACAAAAAAAAGTTGTGCATTTTAATGTAATTTTCTTTATGAAATGTATAAAAAAATAAATGAGTTCCCTTTTGATTTCTAAATAAATAAGTGTATTCTCCATAAAAAAAGTCTTAAAAAAAAAAAAAAAAATTTAAACTAGGAAAATTTTGTTCTTTTTGAAAAGGTAGCCTCACAGGCGAGGTTTAGTATTAAAGTGTAAAAAAAGAGGTTTAGTGTTCTAGGGTTAAGAATGTTAATAGGGATTTTTTTGTATGTTTATTGAAATGCATGCGAAAAAGTGCAAGAAAAACACGAAAATGCAAGTTATTAAAACTAAATTATTCATGAACTTAATGAATGGTATCTCTTCTTATATTGAATCTCTTTCTTATATAATATCTGTTGAATAATGACAAAACGACATATGTGGAAAGTTTTCTAAAATATTGAACCAAAAATTAGTATGTTACGATAATTTAAATCTCACAAAATAGCTTATTTCAAAATACTGAAGTAAACTATTTTTCAAATCAAATATCGAAATTGTGCTAACAAATTAAATTAGATTTGTCCCTATACTTTTTTGATAGTATGTCTATCAAACGGTAAATAATTTTAAATTCTCTGTGAGTAAAAATGTTTTAAAAAATATGAAACGGAAATATGGTAAAAATAGCAAGCTCAGATAAATTTCTTCTATTTGAAGTTTTTGTTATTTGACTTTCAATGTACATACATATTTTGAAAGTTACTACGTTTACTCGGAAAATTTGTCAAGTAAAAAATTAGTTAAAGAGAACGACATTTTGAAAGTTCCCACTTACTTTACATAAAAATCTCTAAAATACATATAAAAGTATGTTTATAACAATACATACTTTTTTATATATTTAGATGTTTACCGAAGATGATTTTCTAATCAATTATGCAGTATTTTCAAGTCTTTTTACAGTTTCTTGCAAGCCCATTCTTCCGATTTGGCTTACTTGTATGATATAAAATAACAACTATTAGGGTTAATTTGGTGCAAGTCAAAACACTTTCATTACATAAAACATGTACATACATTCATATTGTATGCGTATTTATTTTTCCTTAACTAATTTAACTACATTACGAATGTATTTTCAAAACTGTATACGAAACATATATCTTATACATGTATCTTTTATAAACCACACACACACAATTAATATATTTTCTATGTAAATAGCATTAGTGTTTCAATAGACAATTTTCCTATTATTTTCCCGATTATAAAGTTGTAATAAACCTCATTATTCTGCTTCATATCACCGTTGGCATCCCTGATTTAACGGGTCATTTTATTTGTGTGCATCTCCTTCAATCAGTTGAAGTAACGTTTCGTATTCACACATACACATGTACTCTCCCACAAAACACACTACAATTGTGCTAGGCAAATAAGAATATATGTATACATACACAACTATGCAAATAGGAAATTAGCAAACATGTAGTTTAGCCAAGATCGCTAACATGTCTTTGGTGGCTGAGTCGGTAAGCGTGTCTGTGTAGTAAAGAGTGTGGTTTGTAGGTTCGAACCCTAGTGCAATTTTTTTCTATGTATATTCTTACGTTTTACTTAATATCTAAATTAATGAAAAAAAAATTGTGTTATTTTCGTGTACACAAAAATCGACCCCATATGTATATTTCATTTGAATTTTTTAAATTAAATTATGTAGCTGACAAGTTATACAGCAGAATAGCATCAACATTTTTCAATAAATGTACTGCAGATGGGCCTGTTAAAAAAGTGTAAAAAGACTTTCTTGACACTAGCTTTTTGGTTAATTTTTTTGATAAAAATAATAAATTTTTTACTAATATTGAAAGAAAATATTTTTACAAATAATGAAATATTTTGCTTTTCCAAAAAAGTGCATCAGAAGTTACATTTTTTGCGATGTAAAAATACTTACTTGACATACTGTACATACATCTGTATGTACAAAAAGTGTTCTTGAATTAAAAACATTAGAGTATTGACAATAATAATATTTTTTTAAAGTTCTTATCGTTCGGCAGATCCTCATACGACGTAGAATAATTATTTCAAAGCTATTTTGTTTCATAAAACGACTTTAAACTAATAAATTTAAAAATCACATAAATTGTTTAACAGAAAATTAAAAACGAAAATTATTTGGGGCATGCCGGGATTTGAACCTCCGCATCACCAAAAGACCGATACCATAAACTCACTCGCATCAACCAACGCAACCACTTCGTAAACGGTGGTGGGTTTCATAGCGACATTTCCTTTGCGCAACTGCATATTCTTGACGCGGTGTTCTTTAAGATTACACAGAATTTATTAATACGTATAAGGGTGAATGGCGAACTCTTTAATTGAAAAGCTTTACCAAGAGTTTGCCTTTATCGATTCGGAATATGACACTGATTGCCATACACTGAGAAAAACATTTACTAAAAATGAGATCATACAATTTTTTCAACTCTTACTTAAATTGTCCTCGTGTAAAACAATAGTGACAAAAAATCAACACATTATAATTGCTTATAAGAAATTTTGTTTTTTGTACACGCTGAAGATAATCGCTTCCCAAACATTTTGTGGTTGAAATACACATATGTTTATAACATATGTGTATTAACATATGTGTATCGTTGCTGATCATTCGCAGTGAACGGACGTGTTTATCACATAGCGGATAGTTACCAGTACCTATTACGCAATAGCAAAAATCTGTACAAAGTCTGTAAGGCCTACATCGTAGTACCTATTACGGTCTAATACAGACAAAATTAAAATAAATTCTCTTGACGGGGATGCCTTCGTGTTCCGATGGAGCGCGGTTCCCCAATCGTCCGACTGTCCGTCCGTTGGTCTTGGCCAAAGCCGACCACACCAAAAATGGTGAAAATCTCCCCCAAGTACTCACAACAGGTGGTGCGGTGAGGGGAAAACGTCATGTCCGACCGTCAAAACGGAAGCACAATGAGCATCGTGTAGCGCTCAGAGTTTTGACGAAGTTGGAGGCTGTTGAGGTTTCGGCTCTTACCGGAAAACAAAAAGAGTCACTTACCTGGGCTAAAGGCGTCATAGATGCTTCTAAGGCCAATGAGTCGGCTGAAAGAGCCACAAATTCAGCTGTGTTAACGGCTAATAAAGTAAAACGAATCAGATCACCTGATGAACCCCTGCCTTCGAAAAAGGCAAGAGGCCTTAATGTCACCATCAACAGGACACTCACCAAGCCCTTCAATGAAGTGGCGAAGGAGAGTCTAGTGATGGCTGTTATAGACAGAAGTAGTGAGGATGGATCCATCCTCAAGGACAAATGGAGTCATGTACAATCAGCCATTATGGCTCATTACCTCGATGTCCGTAGAGAAATGCCGGGCAAACCACCAATCTGCAACGATGCAGGATGGCATCAGGGGAGAGTAAAGCTCTTATATTTCGGTGATGCCAGATCAGTAGACCTTTATAAGGCTGCTCTGAGTCGAGCGGGTGAGGTGTGGCCGGGTGCCCAGTTGGATGTTGTCGAAAAAAACAACATCCCTAGTCACCCTAGAGCCATCACCTGGGTTACAGAAGAGCCCTCCAACCCGGCTGACATCTTAGAAATAATAAAAGATTCCAATCCTGGTCTGCCGGCCCATAATTGGAGAATCAGCAAGGTGGGTGAGGCGGATGGTAAAAAGCGGCAGGTCAATCTTATCCTAAACGCTGAATCCACCTCCCATATACAAAGTGCGAGTGCAACCCTACAATATGGCTTCGAGACTATAGTCTTGAAGATATACAAGCAGGATATAGCTCCCACTGCAGAAGGTGAGTCGTCCACCGTGGCACTTTCTGTAAGTGCGGAGGTAGCCACGCCTATTATTTCTGGTGACTCCAACTCCAACAGAAGATCTGTAACGTCCTACTCTGAGGACGAAAGCTCTACTTCTGACACAGAGGGGCTGAGGGGAGTCTCCGGACTCTTTGACGCATCTGGCGGGGACATGCTTCTCGACGATACGGACGAAGAGTTCGATAACACCCTTGTCGGGGTGGATGTTAATCTGTCAATTACCAATGATGGTAAGAATTCTACAGATTAACCTCCATCACGCTAAAGCAGCCTCAGCGGCTCTATTGCTGCGCCTGTCCACTGGCGCAGTAGACATCGTCCTGATACAGGAGCCCTACGTAGTGGGAGGAAGGGTGTGCGGTATTAGGACACCCAACTTTAAACTGCTTGTGGCCAACTGTGAAGGCACTCCAAGAACCTGCATTTTGGCCAGGAAAGATCTAAGTATCTTTCTCCTGACTAATTTAAGTGGTAAAGACCAAACAGCTGCTAGCCTGGAGATCGGTAATCGCATATATTGGGTGGTCTCCAGCTACTTGCCTTATGAATCTGTAGTACCGACTGCTCTATTCAGGGAAGTAGTAGAAGAAGCAACGTCTGACGAGCTCGAGCTGATTATTGGCGCAGACACGAACGCTCATCATACTATCTGGGGTAGTACGGATATAAACAATAGGGGTGATTCGCTTCTTGACTTTATTCTAACTACCAATCTTAGTATTTGTAACATAGGTAATAAACCGACCTTCACAATTAAAGACAGACAAGAAGTACTCGACGTAACGTTTGCTACTGACCGGCTGTCAGACAAAATTATTGGGTGGAATGTACTGGACGACCACTCATTCTCAGATCACCATTATATTGAGTTCAAACTCGCGGAAAAAGCGCCTAAACCCGCCGTCCACAGAAATGTAAGGAAGACAAAGTGGCATCTGTATGAGAAGAATTTCAAGAAAGTCCTCAACTCTAAACTTCCGTACGAACCGAATGACAAAGCCGGTCTGGATAATCTGGTCGATCATATCACCATATCATTCAATAGATCCCTTGAAGAAGTCTGTCCAAAAACAAGGTACAAGGGTAAAACTAAACCCCAATGGTGGACTTCTGAGCTAACGGCTATGAAAAAGACCTGCAACAAGCTATTCAATAAGGCTAAATCTACTGGGGTCGCTAATGATTGGGATGCCTATAAAGAACAACTCAAGATCTATAAGAAGGAGCTTAGAAAGGCGCAAAGGCGCTCTTGGTATACCTTCTGTGGTGAAGTGGAAAAGGTCTCCGACGCCGCTAGGCTGAGGAAGATATTATCTGCTTCACCCTGTACAGTGGGATATTTACAGGATGAGGCAAATAACTGGACCAAAAACAGCGAGCAGTCGCTCAATGTACTGCTCGACACACATTTCCCGGGCAACTCTGTAACAGAACCCGAGGATCAGCAGGACCAACAAGAGTGCGAGTGGACTGCGAGCGTCGCTAGCTTCTTGACTGAGAGATCCAGAATAAGCTGGGCTATTAACAGCTTTGAGCCCTTCAAGTCACCTGGACCAGATGGCATCACTCCAGCAGAAATGCAGAAAATGTTAAAGTACATTATCCCCTGGCTGGAGAAAATTTATGTAGGCTGTATCAGGCTTTCATACGTCCCTAATCGGTGGAGGGATACCAAAGTGGTATTCATACCTAAAGCGGGAAAGATATCACACACTAGGCCAAAAGACTTCAGACCAATTAGCCTATCCTCCTTCCTATTGAAAGGTCTGGAAAGACTTTTAGATCATTTCATTAGGGAAAACCTGGATACAAAACTCCTGTCGGGGAACCAACATGCCTACAATAAGGGCAAGTCTACAGAATCAGCCCTGCACGAACTTGTGAGCACTATCGAATCGTCCCTGCATTTCAAGGAATTCACCATGGTGGCATTTCTTGACATAGAAGGGGCTTTTAACAACATTCACTCAGATGCGGTAATTGCGGCACTGTCACATCTAAAAGTTAACAATAGTTTGATTAGACTAATTCAAAGTCTGCTCACCAGAAGACGCATAACAGCATGTCTAGGGTCCACAACTCTAACAAGGTATGTAAACAGAGGGACCCCGCAAGGAGGAGTACTGTCTCCACTAATTTGGAACCTGGCGGTGAATGAAATCCTGCTAGATCTAGAACGTTGTGGCTGCAAGGTCGTGGCATATGCGGACGACGTGGCAATCGCAGTGAGTGGCAAATTCGTAAACGTCCTCAGAGACATCCTACAAGTGGCTCTGAACAAGTTGGTTAGATGGGCCAGAAGCAGCGGTTTGGGCGTTAACCCCAACAAGACAGAATTGGTTCTCTTTACTAGGATGAATAATGTCCCACATCTGGACCCTCCACCTCGGATCAATGGAACAGATCTAGTCTTTTCTGAAAGTGCAAAATTTTTAGGAATAATTCTAGATAGGAAAATGTTATTTAGACTTAACGTATTGGAACGTGTAAGGAAGGCCAACGTCGCCTTATATTCCTGCAAAAAGGCTGTAGGGTCGCGGTGGGGACTCTCTCCTAAAATCGTCCACTGGATATATATAGCAGTAGTTCGTCCAATACTGTTATACGGTATTGTGGTATGGTGGACGGCAACTGACAAACTAACCATTACCAACCTACTAACAAAGGTTCAGAGAACTGCCTGCCTGAGCATAAGCGGAGCCTTAAGGACTACAGCGACCGAGTCTCTACAAGCCCTACTCCATATACTGCCGATTAATATTGTGGCGAGAGAAGTTGCAACCAAAGCGGCAATAAGATTAAACTGCCTATCAATGTGGAGGTACAAGAACTATGGTCACATGAGGATATCAAAGTGTAGTGCTATGGTAACCGACCGAGTGGACTATATACCAACAGTGTACACCTTCGAGAGAAATTACATCACTATGATTCCCGCCAGAGATGAATGGGTCGGCAGAATACCAGGTAATATAAACCATCTCCACTTTTACACGGATGGTTCGAAGCTTGATGAAAAGGTTGGCTTCGGAGTACACTGTGAAGAACTTAGTCTGGATATAGCTCACAGACTACCAGATACCTGCAGTGTCTATCAAGCCGAAATAATGGCAATATGGGAAGTCGCCAAGTGGCTGAGTCGCAACATAGTAACCTACAATGGCGTTGTCATTTACTCGGACAGCCAGGCTGCCATCAATTCTCTGGAGGCAACATCCCTAAATTCACAAACAGCCCTCGACTGCCGCAGATCTCTTAACGAGATGGCTGAGCAGTTTAATATACACCTCATATGGGTGCCTGGGCATAGGGATATCCCGGGGAACTGCAAAGCCGATGAACTTGCTAGGAAAGGGACGACATTACAAATTCTCGAAGAATTTGCATATATTGGTGCGCCACTATCCACGTGCAAGCTTTGGCTTAGGCAAGAGGCAATCAGGCAGTCCAACGATAGATGGACAGAAATCGGCACCTGCAGGGTAGCTAGACAAATCTGGCCAAGGTATGACCTGAGAAGGTCAAAATATCTCCTCGCACTAGAGAGGAAACGATTGTCTACGTTAGTACAGGTTCTGACGGGACACTGCTTGATCGGCGAACACGCCAAACGATTGGGTATTGAGTCCAATGACTTCTGCCGAAGCTGTGGAGATGAGGAAGAAGTGGAGAGCATTGAGCACTTGCTTTGCGACTGTCCCGCTTTGAGTAAACGACGACTGGATATACTGGGGTCGGCCTTTTTAGGCAGCCTAACAGATCTTTCCAGTACTGATATTCGTACTATCGATAAATTTATATATCAAACAGGTTGGTTTCGATGAGGGGCATTTCAGCCCGTGGTAACACTAGGGACCTAAACTGGTCTATGTGAGCTTGTAAAAAAATACGGCTGCCACCCTAACCTAAACCTAAACCTAAACCTTATAACAAATTGTCCACTCCATATACAAAATATTTGACGTATCAAAATTATATGTTTATTTTGATCATCCAAATATTTTTTATTTGGAACTAATATTTCCGAAACAAAGATAAATTGTTATTTCGCCATTTATCAATGCCTTCATTTAAAGGCAAATTTTTTGTTTTTCAGATGTTCAAATTGCAATTTTTTAGAAATTTTAGATGTTTGAAAAATTTGATTAAGATTTAAATCGTATAATCTTTCGTAACTATAAATTTATGGATTGGCAAAAAGTGATGAATTGGAATATTTGTAAATAAAAAATTAATGCTGTAGAATAAATGCTACTTATGAATCGCTCGTAATTGGACAGTCGTAGAAACTATATAATTTGTGAATATGCATAATTTTGTCCCCTCCGTACAAATGTAGTCCATCTAATGCATATGAACTGTATGTACACACCCGTACGTACGTACTTATATAAATTTCTACAAAAGAAACAAGTATAAATACTTAGATTTATATTTTATTGGAATTCACGTTTACGTAATACACATATTACTATCTCGGAATACAGATTTGTAATACCAATTTTGAAATACTAATTAATGTACATTATTTACAAAACACACAAAATTCTACTTGCGTTTTTTCATAGTAATAATCAAAACATCCATTACAAATATATCTGTAGCAATTCGAACATTTATAATCGAGGTGCACAACTTTGCCACCACAATGTATACATATGTTAGTCATATCATATGAGTGATAAATTAATTTATCTTTAATATGTTTTCTATATATGTCAGGATTTTCTATAATTTCCTATTTGATGCTATTCTGCTGTATAACTTGTCAGCTACATAATTTAATTTAAAAAATTCAAATGAAATATACATATGGGGTCGATTTTTGTGTACACGAAAATAACACAATTTTTTTTTCATTAATTTAGATATTAAGTAAAACGTAAGAATATAGAAAAAAATTGCACTAGGGTTCGAACCGACAAACCACACTCTTTACTACACAGACACGCTTACCGACTCAGCCACCAAAGACATGTTAGCGATCTTGGCTAAACTACATGTTTGCTAATTTCCTATTTGCATAGTTGTGTATGTATACATATATTCTTATTTGCCTAGCACAATTGTAGTGTGTTTTGTGGGAGAGTACATGTGTATGTGTGAATACGAAACGTTACTTCAACTGATTGAAGGAGATGCACACAAATAAAATGACCCGTTAAATCAGGGATGCCAACGGTGATATGAAGCAGAATAATGAGGTTTATTACAACTTTATAATCGGGAAAATAATAGGAAAATTGTCTATTGAAACACTAATGCTATTTACATAGAAAATATATTAATTGTGTGTGTGTGGTTTATAAAAGATACATGTATAAGATATATGTGTTCGTATATAGTTTTGAAAATACATTCGTAATGTAGATAAATTAGTTAAGGAAAAATAAATACGCATACAATATGAATGTATGTACATGTGTTATGTAATGAAAGTGTTTTGACTTGCACCAAATTAACCCTAATAGTTGTTATTTTATATCATACAAGTAAGCCAAATCGGAAGAATGGGCTTGCAAGAAACTGTAAAAAGACTTGAAAATACTGCATAATTGATTAGAAAATCATCTTCGGTAAACATCTAAATATATAAAAAAGTATGTTTTGTTATAAACATACTTTTATATGTATTTTAGAGATTTTTATGTAAAATAAGTGGGAACTTTCAAAATGTCGTTCTCTTTAACTAATTTTTTACTTGACAAATTTTCCGAGTAAACGTAGTATCTTTCAAAATATGTATGTACATTGAAAGTCAAATAACAAAAACTTCAAATAGAAGAAATTTATCTGAGCTTGCTATTTTTACCATATTTCCGTTTCATATTTTTTAAAACATTTTTACTCACAGAGAATTTAAAATTATTTACCGTTTGATAGACATACTATCAAAAAAGTATAGGGACAAATCTAATTTAATTTGTTAGCACAATCTCGATATTTGATTTGAAAAATAGTTTACTTCAGTATTTTGAAATAAGCTATTTTGTGAGATTTAAATTATCGTAACATACTAATTTTTGGTTCAATATTTTAGAAAACTTTCCACATATGTCGTTTTGTCATTATTCAACAGATATTATATAAGAAAGAGATTCAATATAAGAAGAGATACCATTCATTAAGTTCATGAATAATTTAGTTTTAATAACTTGCATTTTCGTGTTTTTCTTGCACTTTTTCGCATGCATTTCAATAAACATACAAAAAAATCCCTATTAACATTCTTAACAAAGAAAAATGTGTGTGAAGATAAATACGTATTTAACTAGCGAAGACACAAACCCTAATATGAAAATTAAAAGTCGGGGTATTTGAGGAAAATTAGGTTTTTCTCGAAAACTAGAGCGTATTTTAAAGTGAAATTAAGTTACCATGGTAAAAACATATCATTTTGTTTAAAAAAATTACCATCTGACCTAAAGGGCATATAGAATAGATTTGATAACTAGGGAACCTCGGAAGAAAATATATGACCATATCTGGAAGATGGGACTTTGTACCGACAAGGCCTGCATACTGAAAGAAGCCCTAGGAAGGCTCTATCGACCCATGTATAGCGTTTTTCCCAAATCAATTTCAGACTCCCAAATACGTCCTTCCAAAAATGGCCCATTTTGATGGGAATTTCTGGAGAGGAGCAGTGGCCACAACTGGAAGATGGGACTATGTACCGACAAGGCCTGCATACTGAAAGAAGCCCTAGGAAGGCACTATCGACCCATATATAGCGTTTTTCCCAAATCAATTTCAGGCTCCCAAAAACGTCATTCCAAAATGGCATATTTCGACGGGAATTTCTGGAGAGGAGCAGTGGCCACAACTGGAAGATGGGACTATGTACCGACAAGGCCTGCATATTGAAAGAAGCTCTAGGAAGGCTCTATCGACCCATATATAGCGTTTTTCCCAAATCAATTTCAGGCTCCCAAAAACGTCATTCCAAAATGGCATATTTCGACGGGAATTTCTGGAGAGGAGCAGTGGCCACAACTGGAAGATGGGACTATGTACCGACAAGGCCTGCATACTGAAAGAAGCCCTAGGAAGGCACTATCGACCCATATATAGCGTTTTTCCCAAATCAATTTCAGGCTCCCAAAAACGTCATTCCAAAATGGCATATTTCGACGGGAATTTCTGGAGAGGAGCAGTGGCCACAACTGGAAGATGGGACTATGTACCGACAAGGCCTGCATACTGAAAGAAGCCCTAGGAAGGCTCTATCGACCCACATATAGCGTTTTTCCCAAATCAATTTCATGCTCCCAAAAACGTCATTCCAAAATGGCCCATTTTTATGGGAATTTCTGGAGAGGTGCAGTGGCCACAACTGGAAGATGGGACTATGTACCGACAAGGCCTGCATACTGAAAGAAGCCCTAGTAAGGCTCTATCGACCCACATATAGCATTTTTCCCAAATCAATTTCAGGCTCCCAAAAACGTCATTCCAAAATGGCATATTTTGACGGGAATTTCTGGAGAGGAGCTGTGGCCACAACTGGAAGATGGGACTATGTACCGACAAGGCCTGCATACTGAAAGAAGCCCTAGGAAGGCTCTATCGACCCACATATAGCGTTTTTCCCAAATCAATTTCAGGCTCCCAAAAACGTCATTCCAAAATGGCCCATTTTTATGGGAATTTCTGGAGAGGAGCAGTGGCCACAACTGGAAGATGGGACTATGTACCGACAAGGCCTGCATACTGAAATAAGCTCTAGGAAGGCTCTATCGACCCATATATAGCGTTTTTCCCAAATCAATTTCAGGCTTCCAAAAACGTCATTCCAAAATGGCATATTTTGACGGGAATTTCTGGAGAGGAGCTGTGGCCACAACTGGAAGATGGGACTATGTACCGACAAGGCCTGCATACTGAAACAAGCCCTAGAGAGGCTCTATCGACCCGTATATAGCGTTTTTCCCAAATCAATTTCAGGCTCCCAAATACGTCCTTTCAAAAATGGCCCATTTTGATGGGAATTTCTGGAGAGGAGCAGTGGCCACAACTGGAAGATGGGACTATGTACCGACAAGGCCTGCATATTGAAAGAAGCCCTAGGAAGGCTCTATCGACCAACATATAGCGTTTTTCCCAAATCGATTTCAGGCTCCCAAAAACGTCATTCCAAAATGGCCCATTTTGATGGGAATTTCTGGAGAGGAGCAGTGACCACAGCTGGAAGATGGGACTATGTACCGACAAGGCCTGCATACTGAAAGAAGCCCTAGGACGGCTCTATCGACAAATATATAGCGTTTTTCCCAAATAAATTTCAGGCTCCCAAATACGTCCTTCCAAACATGGCCCATTTTGATGGGAATTTCTGGAGAGGAGCAGTGGCCACAACTGGAAGATGGGACTATGTACCGACAAGACCTGCATACTGAAAGAAGTCCTAGGAAGGCTCTATCGACCCACATATAGCGTTTTTCCCAAATCAATTTCAGGCTCCCAAAAACGTCATTCCAAAATGGCCCATTTTTATGGGAATTTCTGGAGAGGAGCAGTGGCCACAACTGGAAGATGGGACTATGTACCGACAAGGCCTGCATACTGAAATAAGCTCTAGGAAGGCTCTATCGACCCATATATAGCGTTTTTCCCAAATCAATTTCAGGCTTCCAAAAACGTCATTCCAAAATGGCATATTTTGACGGGAATTTCTGGAGAGGAGCTGTGGCCACAACTGGAAGATGGGACTATGTACCGACAAGGCCTGCATACTGAAACAAGCCCTAGAGAGGCTCTATCGACCCGTATATAGCGTTTTTCCCAAATCAATTTCAGGCTCCCAAATACGTCCTTTCAAAAATGGCCCATTTTGATGGGAATTTCTGGAGAGGTGCAGTGGCCACAACTGGAAGATGGGACTATGTACCGACAAGGCCTGCATATTGAAAGAAGCCCTAGGAAGGCTCTATCGACCCACATATAGCGTTTTTCCCAAATCGATTTCAGGCTCCCAAAAACGTCATTCCAAAATGGCCCATTTTGATGGGAATTTCTGGAGAGGAGCAGTGACCACAGCTGGAAGATGGGACTATGTACCGACAAGGCCTGCATACTGAAAGAAGCCCTAGGACGGCTCTATCGACAAATATATAGCGTTTTTCCCAAATAAATTTCAGGCTCCCAAATACGTCCTTCCAAACATGGCCCATTTTGATGGGAATTTCTGGAGAGGAGCAGTGGCCACAACTGGAAGATGGGACTATGTACCGACAAGACCTGCATACTGAAAGAAGTCCTAGGAAGGCTCTATCGACCCACATATAGCGTTTTTCCCAAATCAATTTCAGGCTCCCAAAAACGTCATTCCAAAATGTCCCATTTTTATGGGAATTTCTGGAGAGGAGCAGTGGCCACAACTGGAAGATGGGACTATGTACCGACAAGACCTGCATACTGAAAGAAGCCCTAGGAAGGATCTATCGACTCACATATAGCGGTTTTCCCAAATCAATTTCAGGCTCCCAAAAACGTCATTCCAAAATGGCCCATTTTGATGGGAATTTCTGGAGAGGAGCAGTGGCCACAACTGGAAGATGGGACTATGTACCGACAAGGCCTGCATACTGAAAGAAGCTCTAGGAAGGCACTATCGACCCATATATAGCGTTTTTCCCAAATCAATTTCAGGCTCCCAAAAACGTCATTCCAAAATGGCATATTTTGACGGGAATTTCTGGAGAGGAGCAGTGGCCATAACTGGAAGATGGGACTATGTACCGACAAGGCCTGCATACTGAAAGAAGCCCTAGGAAGGCACTATCGACCCATATATAGCGTTTTTCCCAAATCAATTTCAGGCTCCCAAAAACGTCATTCCAAAATGGCATATTTCGACGGGAATTTCTGGAGAGGAGCAGTGGCCACAACTGGAAGATGGGACTATGTACCGACAAGGCCTGCATATTGAAAGAAGCTCTAGGAAGGCTCTATCGACCCATATATAGCGTTTTTCCCAAATCAATTTCAGGCTCCCAAAAACGTCATTCCAAAATGGCCCATTTTTATGGGAATTTCTGGAGAGGTGCAGTGGCCACAACTGGAAGATGGGACTATGTACCGACAAGGCCTGCATATTGAAAGAAGCCCTAGGAAGGCTCTATCGACCCACATATAGCATTTTTCCCAAATCAATTTCAGGCTCCCAAAAACGTCATTCCAAAATGGCATATTTCGACGGGAATTTCTGGAGAGGAGCAGTGGCCACAACTGGAAGATGGGACTATGTACCGACAAGGCCTGCATACTGAAAGAAGCCCTAGGAAGGCTCTAACGACCCACATATAGCGTTTTTCCCAAATCAATTTCAGGCTCCCTAAAACGTCATTCCAAAATGGCCCATTTTTATGGGAATTTCTGGAGAGGAGCAGTGGCCACAACTGGAAGATGGGACTATGTACCGACAAGGCCTGCATATTGAAAGAAGCTGTAGGAAGGCTCTATCGACCCATATATAGCGTTTTTCCCAAATCAATTTCAGGCTCCCAAAAACGTCATTCCAAAATGGCATATTTTGACGGGAATTTCTGGAGAGGAGCTGTGGCCACAACTGGAAGATGGGACTATGTACCGACAAGGCCTGCATACTGAAAGAAGCCCTAGAAAGTCTCTATCGACCCACATATAGCATTTTTCCCAAATCAATTTCAGGCTCCCAAAAACGTCATTCCAAAATGGCCCATTTTGATGGGAATTTCTGGAGAGGAGCTGTGACCACAGCTGGAAGATGGGACTATGTACCGACACGGCCTGCATACTGAAAGAAGCCCTAGAAAGGCTCTATCGATCCATATATAGCGTTTTTCCCAAATCAATTTCAGGCTCCCAAAAACGTCATTCCAAAATGGCCCATTTTGATGGGAATTTCTGGAGAGGAGCAGTGACCACAGCTGGAAGATGGGACTATGTACCGACAAGGCCTGCATAGTGAAAGAAGCCCTAGAGAGGCTCTATCGACCCATATATAGCGTTTTTCCCAAATCAATTTCAGGCACCCAAATACGTCCTTCCAAAAATGGCCCATTTTGATGGGAATTTGTGGAGAGGAGCAGTGGCCACAACTGGAAGATGGGACTATGTACCGACAAGGCCTGCATATTGAAAGAAGCCCTAGGAAGGCTCTAACGACCCACATATAGCGTTTTTCCCAAATCAATTTCAGGCTCCCTAAAACGTCATTCCAAAATGGCCCATTTTTATGGGAATTTCTGGAGAGGAGCTGTGGCCACAACTGGAAGATGGGACTATGTACCGACAAGGCCTGCATACTGAAAGAAGCCCTAGAAAGGCTCTATCGACCCACATATAGCATTTTTCCCAAATCAATTTCAGGCTCCCAAAAACGTCATTCCATAATGGCCCATTTTGATGGGAATTTCTGGAGAGGAGCAGTGACCAAAGCTGACGTTTTTGGGAGCCTGAAATTGATTTGGGAAAAACGCTATATATGGGTCGATAGATCCTCTCTAGGGCTTATTTCAGTATGCAGGCCTTGTCGGTACATAGTCCCGTCTTCCAGCTGTGGTCACTGCTCCTCTCCAGAAATTCCCATCAAAATGAGCCATTTTGGAATGACGTTTTTGGGAGCCTGAAATTGATTTGGGAAAAACGCTATATGTGGGTCGATAGAGCCTTCCTAGGGCTTTTTTCAGTATGCAGGTCTTGTCGGTACATAGTCCCATCTTCCAGTTGTGGCCACTGCTCCTCTCCAGAAATTCCAATAAAAATGGGCCATTTTGGAATGACGTTTTTGGGAGCCTGAAATTGATTTGGGAAAAACGCTATATATGGGTCGATAGAGCCCTCGTAGGGCTTCTTTCAGTATGCAGGCCTTGTCGGTACATAGTCCCATCTTCCAGTAGTGGCCACTGCTCCTCTCCAGAAATTCCCATCAAAATGGGCCATTTTTGGAATGACGTTTTTGGGAGCCTGAAATTGATTTGGGAAAAACGCTATATGTGGGTCGATAGAGCGTTCCTAGGGCTTCTTTCAGTATGCAGGTCATGTCGGTACATAGTCCCATCTTCCAGTTTTGGCCACTGCTCCTCTCCAGAAATTCCCGTCAAAATATGCCATTTCGGATTGACGTTTTTGGGAGCCTGAAATTGATTTGGGAAAAACGCTATATATGGGTCGATAGAGCCTTCCTAGAGCTTCTTTCAATATGCAGGCCTTGTCGGTACATAGTCCCATCTTCCAGTTGTGGCCACTGCTCTGAGAGCCTGAAATTGATTTGGGAAAAACGCTATATATGGGTCGATAGAGCCTTCCTAGGGCTTCTTTCAGTATGCAGGCCTTGTCGGTACATAGTCCCATCTTCCAGATATGGTCATATATTTTCTTCCGAGGTTCCCTAGTTATCAAATCTATTCTATACGCCCCCTAGGTCAGATGGTAATTTTTTTAAACAATATGATATGTTTTTACCATGGTAACTTAATTTCACTTTAAAATACGCTCTAGTTTTCGAGAAAAACCTAATTTTCCTCAAATACCCCGACTTTTAATTTTTATATTAGGGTTTGTGTCTTCGCTAGTTAAATACGTATTTATCTTCACACACATAAAAAAGTTTTGAGGTCAGCAGAAGACACCTTTTGCGAAACAAATTTCAAAAATACAACGCGAAGAAATTATGATGGACGTTCAAATCTTGTGCTGAACTTGGAGCATCTCGAAATATCGCAATGGCGCAATTCTATCGAATGGAAAGAAAGTTGCAAAAAACGCCCGAAATCAAATCTCAATACGACGCAGCGATAATGGATTATTTGGAACTTGGACTCATGCGGAAACTGAGACCCCAGGAAATCGAGAAGACCCCTCACTACTCTTTGCCACATCATGCAGTTATTAAACCAGATAGGGTTACTACTAAACTTAGGGTAGTTTTCAATGCGTCAAATCCCACATCAAATAGGAAAAGTCTTAATGACATTTTACATCGAGGGCCAATTCTTTAACAGGATTTAGTATTGCAGATTTTAAAATGGAGGTTTTTAGATATGTATTCAACGCAGACGTTACCAAAATGTATCGCCAAATACAAATCGACCCAAGTCAGGCCCCATTTCAAAGAATTCTTTTTAGAAAATCGGCAAATGACCCAGTTGAAGACTTTGAACTTTCAACAGTCACTTTCGGAATTAATTGCGCCCCATTTCTCGCTCTTAGGAGCCTAATTCAATTGGCAGAAGATGTTAAAGAAACATACCCATTGGGTTCGGAAATTATAAAACAAAATTTATATGTCGACGACGTTTTAGCTGGAGGTCACACTGTCGAAGAATCCATTAAGTCTATGAAAGAATTAGTAGCAGCCATGGACTCAGCAGTTTTTGAATTGAGGAAATGGAGTTCAAACGACCCCAATCTACTTAGCGATCTGCCACCTGACTCACTCTTGCCGGTCTACTGGTTGGACATTTCGGAAGGAACTTCAACGAAGACTCTCGGTATCCGATGGAACATTTCGGCGGATAACTTTACGTTCACATCACCACCCACGGAGGAAAGGGAATTTTGCACCAAAAAAGAAGTCCTTTCAACAATTGCCAAATTGTTCGACCCATGTGGATGGCTGGCTCCAGTAATCATCGTTGCGAAACTAATCATGCAACAAGTCTGGCTGGATAAAGTAGATTGGGACGACGCGTTGAAGCCCATAACTCGAATGAATTGGAAGAATTTCATCAAAAATTGTCCCTCAATAGATTCAGTTTCAGCACCTAGGTGGATCAGATTTAAACCCTCAAGTAAAATTGAAGTACATGGTTTTTGTGACGCTTCAGAAAGCGCTTACGCCGCGACTCTTTATGTTAGATTAGAACATTTAGATCAAACAGTCGACACGTTTCTTTTGGCAGCGAAAACTGGAGTAGCACCAATCAAAAAAATATCTCTGCCCAACCAATTCCCAACTTACAAATTGAAAATATTTCAACTCACTTTTGGACCGACTCAACGTTCGTGCTAGCGTGGCTCAAAAAACCACCGTGTTCATGGAGTACCTTTGTAGGAAATAGAATTTCAGATATTTTAGATAATGTGGGCAACGAAAATTGGAAGCATATAGATTCAGAAAGCAACCCTGCTGACGTAGACAGTCGAGGATGTTCGCAAATAATTTGCAGTCACATCATTTGTGGTGGACTGGACCCCAATGGCTGAAGTTTCCAAAAGACCGATGGCCTAGACACGACATTATGAGCGACACAGAGTTAGAAGCAAAAGCAGTTAAAGTTTTCTCGACCACGATATTTGAAGATCCCCTAAATAGATTCTCATCTCTCTCTAGAGCATATAAAGTCTTAGCATTTGCGATTCGTTTTTGGAGAAATGCCGGCGTCAACCGGACCCGACTTAGAATTTCTTCAGCAGAAATCACCCATGGTGAAATCCAAGATATCAAAAATCGTCTTATTGTTTTAACACAAAAACATTATTTCGCTGAGGAATATTTAGCTTTAACCCAAAGGAAAAGACTCTCACCTAGTAGCAGTCTTTTATCCCTTAATCCATTTATTGATTCAAAAGGAATCATCAGAGCAAATGGCCGCCTTGTTCAGTCCCCAGCACTTACATATAACGAGCGCCCATACGAATCGAGATTAGCCCTTTTGTTAGTAGAATTTATTCACAAAATTACGATGCATGGCGGAAATCAACTCATGACTCGCGTAATCAGGTCTGAATTCTGGACATTTAAATTGAAGCCCTTAATCAAGAAGGTAATTCATAATTGTCGAACTTGTGTTTTGTATAAACACCACACTCAAACACAAATTATGGCCTCACTTCCGCCCCAGCGAACTATGCTGACTCGACCTTTTACCAACACTGAAGTAGATTTTGCAGGACCCTTCAACATAAAAAATTCTACAGGAAGAGCTTGTTTAATATCAAAGCTTTTGCTTTTCTACAAAAGCAATACACCTAGAGCTCACTAGTGATCTATCAACTCAGTCTTTTTTAGCCGCTTTATCTCGCTTTATTGGGCGACGAGGAAGCCCAGCAAAGATCTACTCAGATAATGGGACTAACTTTTTAGGAGCAGCAGAATTAATAAAGGATAGGCTAGAGTTTATGAAGAATCTTCAAAAATATGCCACCCTGAACAATGTTTATCAAAATTTAGAGTGGAGTTTTATTCCTCCAGGTGCCCCTCTTATGGGAGGATTATGGGAGGCGGGGGTTAAGTCATTCAAAACCCATCTACGAAAATGTATACCCCAAATGAATTTTACCTTTGAAGAATTCGCAACTATTTTAGCGAGAATTGAAGCGTGTCTTAATTCTCGACCTCTAAGTCCAGCCAGCGACGACCCTTCCGACTGAAAGATTAGCCCCTGTTGAATGGAAACTGGGCCGTATAATAAAAACGTATGTAGGAAGTGACAAAAACATTAGGGTTGTGGACATTCCGACAGCTAACAGTGTGATTAGTCGACCGATCACGAAAGTCATCAAACTATTTTCAGAATGACTAACAATTTATTTTTACGTAGAAGAACTTGGTACTCACATCTCTTCTATCCTATATATGGTTTCTCAGTTGCCTAGCCCAACCCCAAGTCGTGACTTATCCAACTCACGAGGTACCGTTATACGACACAATGTCAGCCCATATACCCTGAAGACAGATGCTGTGGTATCCAGTACCCTACAACTTCACCCTACTCAGATCCGCCATCGCATTTCCATCAACATTTACCAATCAGGCCTTGGATCCGTGACAGGCCCCAAAACTGGTCGGGGTTTCCATTCACGGGAGCCACCTGAGCTGCAGTTCTAGATTAAGTTAGTTTAAGTTAACAATCTACACTGTATCACGGGGGGGGGGAGAATGTTCAAAGGTGACACCGCACTTTTGAACATCAGTGTGAAACGTCCACTGCAGCGCGGCATTATGTGTGTAGGTGTGTAATTGCGAATGCATTTATATGCCCATACATGCATAACCTATGCACTCATCACTCTAAAACACTCATTACATGCACTCATTACTCTAATTTCCCTTTTGTTTATATGTTTGTTTACTTGTCGCTTCGCCATCTGTAGCTTAACGAAAATCGTTATGTGAGCTTAGAAGAGATAGATGGCAAGCACAAGTAATCAGTCTTTTACCGATCCTTAAACTAAACTCGTGCGCCTCTCCCCCGTGATAAAGTGATTTGTGCCAAATTATGTGCCAGTGTTTCTAGTTTAAATAATTTGAAGTGTATCATTAATAGAACTTCGAACATTGAATTACATTAGGAACACATCATTTAACTCACAAATAAACACGAATTAAATTGAAACCAAGATTAAACAAACCCAAAATTTTTACACAAAGAAAAACAAACAAATTGAATTAATAAAACCCTAACACATGAAATTTGAAATCTCAAACAATTCGAATTTTTATTTTGAAAGGCAAGGCAACCTAAATAATAGTAGGTTAGGTTAGGTTGAGAAGAGGAGGCGGTGAAATTCCGCCTAATGTCCTTGGACATATACATAAGCCAGTATTCGGCCTGTTGTGCGCTCTAATTGTTAATCAATGGTCCTTGGACATTTATTTTAGGAACTCGGTACTATCGACATAGTCCTCAATCTTTTTCCAGTCACGCCCCTAAGTTGGTTCAAGTCTGGTATAGTATCATTTTCTAAGAAGCGGGATCTTTTTTTAGCGAACGCTGTGCACTGGCAGAGGAAATGCTCCAACGGTTCGTCATCCTCACCGCATGCCTTGCATACGCTGTCATCTAGAACTCCTATCCTATGTAGATGTGCTTGTAATCATGTATGTAAGGAGACACCCATTTTACAATCTAAAACTGTCTTCGACTTCACCGTTCTAGACGTTATTGCCCTGATAGCCATTTGGCTATCTGTGAATATATTCACATTTGTTGGTCTCGTCTTAGCGCCAAGCCACATTCTGTAATTGCTCGGACTTCCGCCTGCTGGACTGTGTTATGGTCTGGCAGACGGAATAAGAGTTCGGTTTCCGGTTCCTCGATATAAAGTTCCAGCCACGTTCTCTCCCTCAGTTTCGATCCATCTGTATAACAACAAATTACAGATGTTGTCCATCAATCCAAGATTGTCTGTCTGGTATCATGGTCTCACACTCAGCAACTATTGATTTTTCAGGTATTCTGTCGGATACTGATGCTATGTCAGTTAAATCCACCGTCACTACCTCAGCTATCTTTTGATGATACGACTTGTAATCGGTTTCGATCCAATCGCCCATCACTTTGAGTCTCGTCGCCGTGGGGGCCGCTTCATATCTAATATGTATTTCTATTGGTTTGATATTCAAGATCGTCTCCAATGCCCTACTGGATGTGGTCCTCATTGCCCCGCTTACGCCGAGACAACACATTCGTTGGGCATTTGTAATATCATTATGTTGCACTTCTTTTTCATTGATGTCCACCACACTACTGATGCGTAAGTTAAAATAGGTCTGATTACGCTCTTGTAGAGCCAGTGTGTCATACTTGGATTAAGGCCCCATTTTGAGCCAATGGCTATTCTACATAGTGCCAAGCATATGTGAGCTTTGTTTGCTCGTTCTTTTATATGGCACTTCCAATTTAGTTTCTTATCCGGGATTACACCTAAGTATTTAACCCTGTGGGATACTGGAATTGTTTTGTTTAGGAAAAGTGGGTCATCATATTGAACAATCTTCGTTTTCCTTGTGAACAGACATATCTCTGTTTTTTCTGGGTTTACATTTAGTCATATGCAATTTTTAGAGCCGTTTCGGCCCTTCTACAAAGTTGATTAGGATTCTTCCCCCTCAGAAGTATTATAACGTCGTCTGCGTAACAGACTGGTTTAAGTCCTTAATCCGTAAGTATCCTTATGAGACTATTTATAGTAGTGACCCACAGGAGTGGTGATAATATACCACCCTGTGGTGTTCCCTGTGCTACTCTGTCTCTTATTTTTATGTCGTGGTACCCGCAATTTATCCATCTATTCCTTAGCATGTGGCTTATCCAGTCTCGGAGAGCCCGGTCCACCGGAAACTGGTCTAAGGATTGGATGAATGTGTCGGTCCGTACATTATTGAACGCCCCTTCAATGTCAATACATACCGCAAGTGTATCTTTCCATTGAAAGATTCTTCTATATTGTGTACTACCTCGTGTAGGGCGGTGTTCACTGATCGCCCTTTAACATAGGCATGTTGTCAAAATTTTAGCATTTCGCCTGGTATCTTACTTTTAATCATGGTATCCACCATACGTTCCATGGTTTTGAGTAAGAACGATGTTAGGCTTATTGGTCTATAAGCCTTAGGTGTTGCATAACTCGCATTGCCGGGTTTAGGTATGAACGCTTGCCTCCTGCCAGGCTTTCGGTGTGTATGCGAGATTTAGACATGCTGTGAAAATAGCGGCTAGGTGAGTTGATATGTAATCCACCTCCATCTGTAGTAGTGCCGGAAATATTCCATCAGGTCCTGATGCCTTAAATGGTGAAAAGCTTCTTACGGCTTCTTTGACCATATGGTCTGTAATGATATAACTTTGTTGTTCTTCATTTTCTCTGTAGTTCGGTATCTCAGTCTGGCCCGTCGTACCTTGCGGAAAATGGGTGTTCATCAAAAGCCTTACCATTTCTTCAGTTGAGTCTACTCTTCTGCCCATATCGTCTACCATTGTTTCGGTATGGGTTTTTGAGAGGAACTTTTTATTTGAGAAACATCGTTAACGCTATCGACCTGTTCGCAGAATAGCTTCCAGGAGTTTCGTTTCGCTGTTCTTGTGATTTTGTTGTATTCTCTGAGTCTTCTATGGTAGTCGTTCAGAATACTGGAGATTTTTTACGGCGTCATCTTTCTCAATGTTGCGAATCTCCCCGTTCATCCAAGGCTTCTCTTGGGCTGATTTCCTTTCTCGAAGCGGACAGCTGTCTTGGAAAGACCTTACTAATATATCCGTAATGTAATCAACATTAGTGTCAATATCTTCAACACTTAGGCACTCAAAATGTCCATGCCTTAGTCTTTCTCTAATTAGCTTCCCGAATTTTGTCCATTTAGTTTTGGCCTTATTTCTGAAACTTATTGGGTTCGGTGATGGCCGTGCTATCTTAAACCTTATGTAACGATGATCAGAAAAATAATGTTCTTTAGAGACCCTCCATTCCTGTATTTCGTCTATTAGATTTTCTGAACATATTGTTATATCTAATACTTCTTCCCTTATTCTATTAACGAAGGTATCCATGTTACCTATGTTAAGTGTTATTAGGTCGTTAGTATTCAAGAATTCTACTAGGGCCTGGCCCAGTTTATTAATTTTAGTACTGCCCCAGGCGACGCACAGTGGCGCCATTTGAGTTTTTTCGTTGCAAAAATCATATCTTTTGAACCGAATAAGATAATTGAACAGTTTAAACATCATATGATAGATAATTGTTCAGCCTATGAAATGAGCGTTTGGAAAGGGTGCTACGCTTTGTAGGGGCCTACTTATGGGTTATCAAAGTTAAAATTTGTAGAAAAATCAATTTTATGGTAACTAAAAAAAATTAGTTTTACATTTTTAGATCGTTTTTATTTTTTTTCTTTAGGGTTTTATGTTTCAAATTATTACCCAACAAATTAAAAAAAAAATACTGTTTTTTTAATTTATTTTTTCAATTTTCTGTAAAATCCTGCAGATTGGCTTTCACAGAGACTTCCGTAAACTCCGTATGCAGTGGTCGTGAATTTATTTTGGCTTGCGTAATATGCTTGTATCCTGGTAAAACGTCAGCCCCGTGTCGCATCAAGGATGCCCGTAGTATCTCATATTTTTCTTTGGAAAGTTGTAAGACCATAAACAAGGCTTCTTCGGAACCATACTTTTTAATGTGTGCGTGGGAATGCTTTCCTTAATCCTTTTTAGTCGCAGTGGGCTTGCATCAGCAACAGATTTTGTAATCTGCGACCTCACTCTTTCACTATCCTTTGTATATTTAATAGACAGCGCCTCCGATAAATGCTTCGTGGTCAAGTCATTGGTGGCATCGGCAAGTTTCCTCTTTCTTGTGAAAATTGAACACTCCTCAATACTTTTTTTGGCCTTTCTTTTGCTCCTCTGGTTGATGTGGTGGGTTTATCTACTGCCAATATATCCAGGATGGTGTCTTCATTAAGCCAGTCATCGTATTTGGAGTTGAATTTCTGAATGGTTCGATTAGATTTCACCCATTTTGCCTTAATATTTGCATATAACAGATAAAAATTATTTTTTATAATTTCGCTTCTCTCAATATTTCCGTATAAGCTATCAAGTTCTTCTAAAGCAGCTTCCGTGAAAAACTTTGGTGTGGTAGTTCAAATAATTTTAAATTGTTCAACGCCATGTTTTCAATAACTCGCGGTTAGATGGTTGGTCAATAATAGCACAATCAGGTTTGTTGAAACCACGCTAAGTGTTTACACTTATATAGTAGCTGTGCATGACGCAAGTTTTTACCACCACGTTTTGGTCACAGGTAAATTAGGTAGAATTTTCCAGTGTGCGCTTGGGTTCTTGTGGGCGGAGTCTTAACGGGGTTGGACTGCGCGTGGTGTGGTGGAGTGCTGGCCTACCTGCCTACCTACAGGGCGGGTGACCAATCACCTACAGGGCGGGTGACCAATCACCTACAGGGCGGGTGACCAATCACCTACAGGGCGGGTGACCAATCACATCGTGTACAGGTACACGAAGCTTCTCCCTAAGGTATGTTTTGTTCTAAAAATACGAATGTGTGTGGACTGGATGACAATTGTTGCGTCCATTTTATCACGTAATTTTGTTTTTCCAAGAATTGTTAGTTCTTTCCACGAATTCAGACAAAAAAGGGTTTTCATGTTGGAAATGATGGCATCCCATGCTGTCCGTACAGCTAATTTTCCCAATAATTCTATCATGAGTGCCAGTTACAGAAGTTTACGCGAGTTGTTTTTATTGTTTTACAAAATGAATACACAGTTGGTCTGGCCTGCCCCATGTGTTACGAATGTGACTATAGAAACATGTGTATGACGAAGGGTTAATGATGTGATTTTTGCCAATCAAGAAGCACGTCTTTCCTTTTTCACCTCTAGAAGCCAAAGGGGCGCCTAGAGGCAAATAAAACCTTTGGGATTATGTAAAGGAATAATCAAAGAACATATTTTGAAAATATGGCAAATATAGAAAAATATAGATTTTTTTATTTTCCGTCAAAGTTGAAAAATAGTGAAAAAACGGATAGTTTTTAAATAGTGTTTTACCAGGAGAAACACAAAGCAAACAGTTAATTTTTTTTTATCATTATACATTTCATAAATACATCAATAAATACAAACAAAAAATAAGGCGATTCGTTACCTATTTTTCGTGATATTACACCTGAAATCGCAACAAATTGACTAAAAGTTGTGTGTTTTTTTGAAAACCGAAAGTCGGTCTACTTTGAACGGTTATATCTTCTAAACTAAAAATGTGATATTATTAAGAGTAGCATATTTGAAATCGTTGAAAAGTTTCCTATAACATGGGTTTATTCAAAACTTCGTCGGCGCACATAAAAATTTTGATTTTTGCAACCTCGTTTGCTTACGGGCGCCACTGTGCGACGTGGTGAGAGTTAGCATCGCAACCTACTAGTACTTCGTTACCTGTTTGTTTGACTTTCCTCACCAAGCGTTGTAGTTCCGACTTGGGTGGTAATGTCGGTGAATCTAAAGGCCGATATGATCTTTAATAAATAATATTTCATTAGAATAAAAGCATTTTTAATGTTAAACATATACATAAGATAAATAAATTACATTTATTTCAGTACTGTAGCATCCGATGTTGACAACTCTGGAGAAAAAAGATAACATACATTTTTGTGACATTTAATATGTACAAGTCTAGTTCCTGTATTTGCATAAATCAGTTGGTAATTGACGTGGTTTAATCCAGTAACCTTGTTTCCATGGTTCTTGGATTAAAGCAATATGATTCTTACCTTTATTTATTATTTCCATCAAAGCGTTGGTTGCCGTCTCGCTCCGATGCAGGTCTATCTGGATGACTTCAATCATTGATCCTCCAGTACCCGGGCTTCTTGGGAGTCGGAGATGGTAGATTCGGCTCCCTCATCATTTTTCGGCTGCAGCGCTTATCTTCATCACTGGTTTTATTATTTAGTGGCTCATTTTGCCGGTTTTCAGCGCCAACCAAAGTCTTACCAATTTTGAAGAAGACTGCTTTGTTCACATAGAACGCCATACCCTTCGTCTTGACCAGGATGGCCATGGAGAGCCGATCCAAACCTACCACAAGGGGAGTGCCATCATCATCATCATTTTATGAGCTGAAGGATGTCCCTCATCCTCACTAGTTTCAGCTTAGCGCCTTCCCAGGGAGAGGGGATGCTATGCACAAGCTCTTTGAGGGTCTCTACACATGCTGGGGACGCGAAATTCATCCTCAGTGTGTTCCCTTTGAACTTTACCAGATGCTCTGTTGATATCGATCACTGCGTAGCAGAGCTCGTCTCTATATTGCTTTCTCGCTACTTTGGCATAAGGCTTCTTACCTTTTTCATCGACCAGCTTCCTCTTCCGTATAGATCGTGACACCTTTTTAGATGTTCTTATCTTTCCGGAGGATTCCGTGTTTGCGCACGCTTCCTTTGTAGTTGGATCGACTTTGTCGCCGCCCTATCCATCAGGATACAGACTATAGTCTCCTTCATGAAGGGCTTGATTTGTTCTCTCCACTTTCTTCGGCGGTTTCGCAGTGTTCTGCTCTTCTGGAGATCTGATCCTCTTTCCTGCTTCCGAGGAGGTGGATGGAGTCTCAGATAGCTTCTGTTGAGCATCCTGCACCTTGGCCTGTTTGCTGTTTCGGTTCATCTTCTTCAACTTTCGACTTTGTGCCCCTGTTAGCTTTTTCTTTTTTGTCGTGAGCTTTGCCATGCACGCGTTGACTTCTGCTACCATCTTGCTGACCTCGACGTCTTTGGAGTTAGCTAAGACAGTAATGTTAACGTATTCGTTTGAGTCGGAGTCGGATTCCCTACCTGTACTTGAAGGCTGGGTCCAGTTTATACTCTCCCGTGGGTCCTCCTTTTCATTCTCCGTATTTTTGCCAATGACTAGATGCGCGCTTGTTGCATTGTCTGCGACTACAGGCGCCAAGGCACCCACACCTGTAGGGGGATTAGTTGCGCTTGTTCCAGTTACTACAACTACAGGTGCCAAGGCAGCCACACCTGTAGGAGACGTTGAACATTTTTTAGGGTCGCTATTCTTGGATAACAACGACACATGACTAAGGAGCACATCAACACTTGCCGCCGGTACTGGGGTTATTACTCCCTGCACCGTAACTTCTTCTCTATTATATATAGTAGTATATATAAGGATTTATTTAAGAAAATTTCTGTGACAGTTAAAGATAAGGCCGCAATATCGTATTGGAAATATCGCAATATCGTCTTGGAAAGACTTAGATCTTTTTCTCACAGAGCGAATTCAAACCCTCACTTGTCTTCGGGATCTTAAGGGCAAATAAAGCAGTAGGAAATCCAGTGACCAGAAGGTGAAGGCGCATTTTGCCAGCTCCAACTCTTCTAGATCTTTACTGGCCATCGTGAAATCAACGATTTCGTCTTTCCGAAATAAATGTGCGCTTTGCCCCAAACAGGTCCACAGAGGTTTCACGAAATGCAATTTCTATGGGCGGGGATCGAATTTCCTTGCCGACTCTATTAGCGAGCGATGATGTTCCCTTCACCTCTACTAGGAGCAGACAGGTGTTCCACTCGTCGCAAAGTCGCACTGTTCTTTTAGGTACTGCCATGGTCAATATTGTCTATCAGGGTTCATCGTATTCCGCTCGTGCTCTGATCGACCCAGCTTCTGAAGCCTCGGTCAATACGGAAGGGCTCCAGAATCTGTTAAAAATCCCGGTTGATTCCACATTGACTAGAATTTCTGGTTTGAATCAGGCTTTCTCTGCTACGGCTCGTTAAAGTTGTACCATCCGTCTTAGTTCACCAATAGATACTTCATTGGAATTAGACATTTCTGGAGATTTACTGTCCTGTACTCTTTCTACAGATCTTAGCTTCTGTTTGGCCAATGTATAATAGGCAGATAAAAATATGTTGGACTGTCGTCCGGTAGACCTTTTATTAGCAGCTGATTTATATCCACGTATTCTTTTGGACGGAGTCAAGAGAAATGTTTTGGAATCACTGTTGTCCCAACGTACCGTTTTCGGCTGTATTATAAATGGTCCAGTTTCGCCCTCGCCGCTTCATGTCTTTTCGACCACTGTCGAGTTTTTTACACCGAGAATAATTTGAATAAAACTCTTCTGCGGATAATAATGTCTGTTATCTACCGCATCATCCCGTCATCAATCTCGCTATACGCACATTGTTGCAATTAGAAGACGACGTAGAAGCTAAGTTTCCATTGGCATCTCACATTTTAAGAAATTGTATGTACGTCGATGATGTTTTGACAGGGTTTCACTATATTTCTATCACACTATCTGCTCGCGACCAACTAATCGACGTCTTGTCTACAGCTCAATTCCAACTTAGAAAATGGAATTCAAATCATAAATCGATTTTAGAAAGGTTCTCCTCTGAACACTTGGTCGACGCCCAATAATTAGCTTTTTTAAATCTAGTAGCTCCAAACCATTGGTCTCCCGGTGGAATGCCCACTTTGATTCGTTTTATTTTTGTATTTGATCCAGTAGGTTGGTTAGCCCCTGTAATTGTTGTGGCAAAAATCATAATGCAAAAGGTATGGCTAGCAAATATAAACTGGGACGATTCGCTTCCTCCTTCCACCGAAGGTCTATGGAAATCTTTCATAGAAAATGATCATGGGATGAATTCCGACGTATTCTGATGCCTCCGAAAAGGCATACGCGGGGGTAATTTACATTCATATTGAAACTCTATCTGGGGAGGTGCACGTACATCTTTTGTCTTCTAAGACTAAAACATCTTAAAACAATTTCGTTGCCTCGTCTTGAACTATGCGGAGCTGTTCTAGCTTCCGAGTTACTAAAAACTGTTCGAGCGGAAATTAATACAAATATAGAACGTGTCTACTGCTGGACAGATTCAACTATCGTCTTAGCTTGGTTAAAAAAAACGCCAAACACTTGGAGTACTTTTGCTGCCAATCGCGTATGCCGAATTCAGGAAAATGTAGGGCGCCACGTCAAATCTGAAGAAAATCCCGCCGACTTAGGCAACCGCGGTATTTCGGCACCCGAACTTTCCTGTTCTTCTCTTTGGTGGGACGGCCCGAGGTGGCTTCATCAAAACCACTCACAGTGGAAAATTCGGGATGTCTCACTAAAGACTGGAAATGCGTACTGTTAAAACTCATTTCTCCTTTTTCAACACCTCTGAAGAAGTTCTTGATAGATTTTCGTCCCTAGATTGTGCATTGCGTGTTTTATCGTATGTGTTCAGATTCTTCCATAAAACTCATCCATCACATAAAAATAGGTATGATTTTACTAGTGTAGCTTTTACTCCTGCGGAAATTAAATCCTTCAGATTACGTTGGCTGTGTAGTCACAGAAATTCCACTTCGCTGAGGAATAAAAATGCTTAGTTGACAAAAAGCCGTTGATCTCTAAAAGCTCACTGATACCGTTAAGCGTCTTCTTGGTACCTCTTCTTAGGCGTATTAACGGACGTCTAGTGAAATCCCCCACCTTAAGCTACACGGAAAAACATCCTATTATACTGCATTATTCAAGTCGTTTTACGCTCATTCGAACTACGATACATCCGAAAACATGTGTCCTGGAACGAAAACGGTCTTGTAGCCAAATTATGGCAGCTCTCCCTCCGGAGAGAACTTCAATTACAAGGGCCTTCGCCACCACCGGTGTCGACTTCGCTGGCCCATTCGATATAAAATCATTTACCGGCTTGTAACATTAGGAAAGGTTACGTGTGCGTTTTCGTATGCTTTTCTACTAAAGCAATTCATTTGGAAGCCACCACAGATTTATCAACTTCCACTTTTTTAGCCGCGTTTCATCGATTTATCGCCTACCGTTATGTTTTCTGATAACGGTAAAAACTTTGTTGGTGCCACGTACGAACTTGAGATGAATTTTCGAAAATTCGTACATGAAACTCGGGATACCGTTTGTTCTACACTTGGATTCAGGGACTAACGTGGAGTTTCATTCCTGCCGGTGCACCTCATATGGTTGGGCTTTGGGAAGCGGCGGTGAAGAGTTTCAAACTTCCTCTCCGTCCTCTCTGTCCCATGAATGAAGACCCCCACGAAATTACTCCACTCACATCCGGTCATTTTTTGGTAGGCGCTCCGATCTTAGCTCCTCCAGAGCCAATTATTGAAGAGTCTGCACTTAGTCCTGTTAATCGATATCGCAAACTACAGGCTGTATCTCACCACTTTTGCCTTCGTTGGAAAGAACTCCAGAACATACACAAACGTTACAAATGGAAGTTTCCAGAACGCGATTTACGAACGGGAGATTTAGTTGTTATTTGTAGCGAACAGCTACCGCCTACGGCGTGGAAATTAGGTCGCGTTATTAAAGTTTGCCCCGGATCCGACGGTCACGAGCGCGTCGCGGATGTTCAGACAACGCAGCGGGTTGTCAAGCGACGGGTCACAAAATGTTTCCCTATTAAATTAGTTTTATTTCTCTCCTCTCTCCCTCTGTCTCGCGTTCTTCAACGCAGAGCAATGGAATTGTTCTCTGGTGACCTGTCCGACTCGGATATTGCGATGCTCTCCGATGAGGAACGCGAGATCGAGGCTGTTCCAGACAGTAATCCGAGCAATGCTGTAGCTACTGTTGCCCATGTTATTTCCAACATGGCAATCACCGTAGCATCTTCTCCTACCACCACACCCGCTCCCGATTCCGCTCTGGTTCCAGCCACTGCCCCTACGCCAGCAAGAGAGTCAAATAATAATGTTGCTAGTACCAATGCCCTTCCGGTCCCAAATAACTCCGAATCGCGCGTCCCTTGTGTTGTCTGCAAGAAGAGACACCCACTATATTTTTGTAAGGCCTTCAAAAAATTTAAGTACGAGCAGAAGTTGCGGTTGGTTGTTGCCTTTCGCTGTTGTTCTAACTGTCTAGGTAGCAGCCACCGCACCAATCAGTGTCCTATCCTTACAAAATGCCATGTTTGTAAGGATCGACATCATACTCTGCTTCACTCCGCTTGAAAAGTAGTCCGGTCGTCGTCTACCTCGTCCATTCCAAGGCGCATTTCTGCCCAGCAACATCAGAATACTTCGGGATCTCTCTGCACTTCCGGCACCTGTTGCTACCACAGGAGTCCTACCAGTGGGACTACAATTTTTAGTCTCACTAGCTCCGAGCATTGTGGCCCACCTTTGTTTCAACGTCCACATGATTCCGGTCAGAGCACTGCTGGATCCGTGCGGCCGCGTCAGCCAGATTTGTGACTCCATCGTTCAATATCTTCGGATCCCTACCTCGTGGGTTGACCGGGACCGATTTTGTAGGGTGGTACTGCGGTCGTCCCATAACTCAAGCCAGCAACTTACTGTTACTGCTCGAGTTGGGGACATCCAGCATGTACGATCACCTGCAGAGTCGGTCTCGGACACCTTTTGGGAACATTTTGCCAGTTTTCAACTGGCGGATCCGGAAATTTTCGGTCGAGGGGGTCGCAATTGTCTTGGGTCAGATGTCTACTCACAAGTCATACACGGTCAAATACACGCCAGCCCGCGTCTCCCACTTGCCTAATACACCTTGTTTAAGTGGGTAATCTCGGGGCCTTGTCCAATGTGAGAGATTGTCTATCTCAGCGTGGTTATCTACCCGCCAAAACAAAATACGGTTTTCTACCCATCTTAAGGATTGTCTATCCAAGAAAACGATACGGTTTTCCACCCATCATTTTAATATGAAATAATTTAAGTAAATGCTCACAAAACCATTGAACTGTATTGCGTATTATTCACTTAATTCTAATTTGTATTTTGTTTAATTAGCAATGTATCCCAGCAAAAAATAAAAGAAGTACTTCCAAAAGAATAACATTATAAGTACTTCCAAATCAGAAGTATGAACATTTCTTCAGCATTTAATGAAGTTCTTCTAAATAACTAACCCAAATATAATTTCGGAGTATAAATTATTAACACTACAATGCATAATTTCAAAACGATTGGATGTAAAATAAAGCTTCTAAAGTGATAACAGCCCAGATCGGAAAGAAACTTATATATATGGGGGCTATGAAGTATATGTGAAATACTGCTTCTATAGTGCTAAAGGAAGAAATATATATTTATATGGCGGCTATAGAAGTATTAGTGAATGGTCGATTTTCGACTTTTTCAATAACCAAATTTCGTTTCAGTCGACTAGGTCGATTAATCGGACCTAAAAGTCGACTTTTTCATAGCCGATTAAAATAACATTGTCATTTTAAAGTATGTTGATATTCTTCTAAATATGTTAAATTGTGGAATTGTAGTACATTGGATAGCGATAAAAACTGAATATATTAATAACACTTTATCCTTTCCAAAAATGCTGATATATCATCACCAGAAATGCCCAAGGGCATAACCCTCAAAAAACGAAAATTCTATTTTCGTCCAAAAATCACGACTTTTTTGAAGAAAAAAGAAGAAAGAAAAAAGACGTTACATCGAGTGCTCGTTTTGATAAAGCACTAAAGGCGTTGCCCACATTGTATTAAACAGAACGTACTGTATTCATCTATGTAACCTTTTGAAGTTGTTCTCTTGTTGCTGTTTTGAGGTTCTATGCCAAATATAGTACATTTGACTAAAATATGTCTTCTATCCATTCGAGTATGTGGAGCTACATATATGTAAATTTGAACCGATATTGTTAACACAGATGTTAACTGCCCAGCAAAAAAAGAGCACCCAAAGAAGCAATAAAAATCCCCAACTTATGATCCGGAAGTTGTTCTAATTTGGATTTTCACCAATGAATTTAACAAGGGGTTGTCGCGCCGGGGAAGTACTTCTTTGTCACCACTTTTGCACAACTCTTTTAAAACACTGTAAGATTTGCTTTTTAGGTGTTGTATTTATTTGATGAATGTATGTCGTTCTTATTAACATCTTTGGGTCCAGAGATTTCATATTTTAAAGGAATACAAATGTTGACATAGGGAAGGGAACGTATAAATAATATACTATTGGCCAAAGAGATTAACTATCATATATACATATGTATGTTTGTTTAGGACATTTGAAGATGTCTGTAATCTGTATGGTGTAGATGGCTCTTGAAAAGTGTGACCCCATAGCGTAATTAACATTCTCACAAAAAAAAAAGTTTTCCGTAGCCCCGGTTCAGAGAATAGTAAAGTACCACAGTGTGGTACAGTATGTATGGTATGGTATATTTAATTACCATAATTTCTTTTAAAATTATTTAATTATAACCTACACCACACTGTGGTACAATTTATTATGATTTTATACATTTGTTTCTAACACCAAAAATGAGAAGAGATATATAGAACCATCGTTTATTCTACCGATCGACTTAGAATCACTTTCTGAACCGATTTAGCTATGTTAGTTTGTGCATCCGTTCTTGTAATCTATGTGCAGGTCACAAATATAGTCCGATCTCAAAGAAATTTTGTACATATCTTTATTTTGGGACAAGACAATTCGTATTGAAATTGAAAGACAATCCGTATTTCTTTCGTCTACGGCGAACGATCAAAAATCTCTTACCTATATGAATATCAGTTTAGAACCAGATATCGTAATATATATGAATGTACCTACGATTTAGCTTATACCCTCTATAGAAGATATAATTTCCTTTCCTTATTTCCTTATTTTAACAGTTAATATCTGTGTGAACAATATCGGTCCAAATTTACATATAGCCCCACATACTCGCATGGATGTGTACCTTCCGATTTAGCATCTAAGCTCCATAGAAGTCATATTTTAGCCAAATGTACTATATTTTGCACAAAGAATTTTATAATCCGAGAATAAACGGTCACTAGCAAGGTTGGAAAAATGTGATTTCATGTTTTACATCAGAGCATTATTAAATTTGGCAGAGATTAGTTTATAGAATCACGAACACTGCGAAATTTGATAAAAAAAAATGGATACCCTTCAGATAAAGGCCAAATTTAAATACAGACCCATATAGAATTTTGCATCTAAAATAGGTGTCAAACACGATTTATAAAAATCAAAACAGCAACAAGAGAACAACTACAAAGGTTAAATAGATGAATACAGTACAATGTGAGTTACGCCTTTTGTTCTTTATCAAAAACGAGCACTTGATGTTACGTCTTTTTTTCTTGAATAAAATCGTGATTTTTTGACGAAAAACGAAGGGTTACGCTCTTGGGCATTTCTGGTGACGCTATATTAACATTTTTGGGAAGTATAAAGTGTTGTTCATAAATTCAGTTTTTATCGCAATCCAATGTACAACAATTCCAAAATTTAACATATTTCGAAGAAAATCAGCAAACTTTGAAATGATTTTATGTTATTTTAATCGGCTATGAAAAAGTCGACTTGTAGGTCCGATTTATCGACCTAGTCGACTGAAACGAAATTTAATTGATGAAAAAGTCGACTAGCTTCCAGAACCATTCACTAACTCTGATATAGCCGCCATATAAATATATATTTCTTCCCTTTAGCACTATAGACGCAGTATTTTACATATATATCATAGCCCTCATACATATGTTCCTTCCTATCTGGACTTTTATCACTTCACAAGATTCATTTTACATCCAATCGTTTTAAAATTATGCATTCTTGGGTTAATAATTTATATTCCGAAATTACATTTTGGTTAGTTATTTAGAAGAACTTCATTAAATGCCGAAAAAATGTTCATATGAATTGGAAGTACTTATAATGTTATTCTTTTGGAAGTACTTCTTTTATTTTTTGCTGGGTGGTAAAATAAGATACTCTTTACCAAATTTCATGAATATCGAAAGGAAATTATATCTTCTATAGAGGGTATAAGCTAAATCGAAGGTACATTCATATATATGAAGATATCTGGTTCTAAACTGATATTCAAATAGTTGAGAGATTTTTGATCGTTCGCCGTAGACGAAAGAAAATAAGTTACAGAAACAGCAAAATTTCTTTGAGATCGTGCTATATTTGCGAACTGCACAGCTAAATCGGTTCAAAAAGTGATTCTAAGTCGATCGGTATAATAACCGATGGTCTATATTTCTTCTCATTTTGGGTGTTAGAAACAAATGCATAAAATTATAATAAATTGTACCACGGTGTGGTGTAGGTTATAAATAAATAATTTTAAAAGAAATTATGGTAATTAAATATACCTTTCCGTACTTACTACTCTCTGAACCGGGGCTACGGAAAATACGAAGGGAAGCACCAATGTGCTATGTATTACAGTGTAGAATAAAAAATACTTTTTTATTAGTGAAAATGTTGACCATTTGCAAAAATGTTACTAGAAGTTACACTATGGGGTCATCGGTCACACTTTTCAAGAGCCAGCCACACGATACAGATTACAAACATCTTCAAATGTCCCGAACATACATACTTATATATATGATCGTCGATCTCTTTGGCCAAGAGTAAATTATTTCTACATTCCCTTCTCTATGTCACGAAGGCTCAACATTTGTATTCCTTTAAAATAAGAGAATTATCTCTGAACCCAAAGATGTTAATAAGAACGACATACATTCATCAAATAAATAATAAATACATCAATGCTACATTGTGGGAATATACGTACAAACTTCAATTGTGATAGTTTCCAACGAGTGCCCTTTGCCGCCTTTCACCTTCTTGTTGTTCGTTATTTTTTTAGTTCAATGTTTTTTCCGATCGCTTACAGCGAACATCAGCATCCATCTTTAGTACAAAGGTAATATTGTTTTCAACAATAAACCACTGAAAACCCTAAAAATCTTGTGATTTTATTTTTATTGCTACGCATACAGTGGCGTATTGGAAAAGATAAGGCACTGCGCTCTGTAAACACATACCCTAATACGTATTTCAATCCTGTGCGGGGATATCATCAGAGGGACTTATACATGACACAATGTGAGCTTGTAGTTGTGGCGATCATCACTTGTATACAAAGAAATTTTCATATTATATACCAACGAAGAAAGCTTAAGGTAAGTACAGACTATTTGCAGATCGGACAACATTGCCAGAAAAATGGCGGAAAAATGCAACCCTGTGAATTTGCAACCGTGTGAACATACAATTTTTGTTTTGCAACGTTAGCAGAAAAGTCATTGCGAGATAATTTGCTGATTGTTATATGTTCGAAGTTTATGCATGTGACAACGGCGCCATTGCCAGAAAATCATTTTATTTGCAACACTGTCTATAATGTATTTTTATTGGCAATCCTGCATATAAATATTTACAAAATATATTGTAAATATATGAAATTGTAATGTTTCCTTGCAATCGTCTGAACTTTCAATTCACCTTTGCCTAACAATCTGACATTGCATTATTTGCAGCACTTTAACAGGGTTGATAACGTTTGCCGATCTGGCAATCGTCTATACTCAGCTTTACAAGTCACACTGCCTAAGCTGCAAGCGAGACTTAAATTCACCACCCATGTGACTGGTAGGGTTGCTAGATCGACACAGTTGTCTCTACACGAATCGCCAGTAGGTGGCATGGATTCTGAGATTAGAAGACTTACTACATTTCAGTAAGCATAGTATTGTTGTTGAGTATTATTTTGTTGTTATTATTTAGAATTCATTGACACTGCGTGTTGAAGATGACCACCTTTCTATTACATGGCTTCCAGAGCGCAGTGTCTTATCTTTTCTATTACACCACAAAAAACCTCTCCTTTGGAAGGAAGAGTTGATCGAAAAGCTGAACAATTCGAATGTGAAAATATTCAAAATGTAATAAAATTTAAATTAAATCGATCATAAACAATAAAACTTCTAAAAACATTATAAATAATATGGTTTATATATCAAGTATGACCTTCTTTTAATAAATAAAGAAGATGAAAAAACAAAAAAGAACCGCAATTCCATGCAATATATTAAAAGAAAATCAAAAGTTCATCTTTGGTCTTGAATTCCTCAAGATCAAATCGCCAAAATGGAGAACATAGTTGAAGAATGGAACAATTAAAAAATTACACGAAATATATACAAAACGAAGATAGAAAACAAAAAAAGAGAATATAACAAGATAATTAACAATAAAAAAGACGAGAAATGAATGTGGAGAGAAATAAAAGACCTAGTACTTACAAATGAGAGTCAACCTATTAAATCTGTGATATTTACCAATGTAGGATATAAGGAAAATTGCCAAATAGCAAACCAATTTAATTATTACTTCGTAAATAGAATTATGGAAATTAGAGATAAATAGAAAATGTGCAATGTGAAAACCAAATACATGTGATAAATATTAGTTTTAAATTTCGTGCAATAAATTTACAAGAACTTTTAAACATCTTGTTTATACGCTGTTCCTCAGCCTTTCGCTTGAACAGCGTATAAACAGATTTTTAAAAGATCTTTTTAGTTTACGATATTTAAAACCAATATTTATCACATTTACGTAGTAAAGCAATTGCCCTCTAACTGGAACCTGGAAATTTTGTTCGACAAAAAACAATTTCGGAATACATGTGGTACATCAAAATGTTCGTATCGATGTCCACCTTGATTTCCAATTTCTAATGTTTTGACAGTGTCTACTATTTTAGCTTCGGGACTAATTTTATGTCCTGACCCCCAGTGCAAAACTTGAATCTGGAAACTTTTTTCGACACATAACAATTTTGAGATACAAAATGTTCGTATTGATGTGCCCTTTGATTTCCAATTTAAAGTTTGTTGACACTGGTTAATAGTTGACCTACAGTGACCTCTAAGCAACCCAGCATTTAAAAACTAGTGGGAACTCCGACCAGGCAATGAGGCCGACCAAAATTATCGGCGGCGGCGGCGCATGGAAAAATACAGACCGGCGGCGGCGGCTGATCGGCTAAGCCGATCAAATTTCAACAATCGGCTGAGCCGATAAAGTTCCAACAAACGATGGCTCATGAATGTCATTCACCAGCGATTTGAGATATTTACAATTAGAGGAAAAAACTTAAAATGAACACAAAAATTTAGGAAAAGTTTTGATGTAATGCGAAAATCTGTTTAATAAATTTATACTTATTAGTCTCTGTTGTGAAAGAGAATTTATTGTGGCAGACAAAGTGCCCGCTGTGTTCTCTTTAAAACGACGTAGACTTTTTAAAAATCGGTTCGGCCGTTCAAGTGCTGTTATAATTTCCATAAAACCTGGACCATTTTCGTAAAAACCATGCAATTTTTAATTTAAAATCCTCCTAATCCTAAAATGTTTGATTTTTTAAAATAAATGATAGCGAGATACATTTTTACGCAAAAATTAACTTCATAGGTCGATATTATAAATTCTGACCCTACTGTATTACTTAGTAGTCACTTTCTTAATTTTCATGGTTGCATAAAATACATATTTTTGACTCACTAAATAAACTTCAGCGGCTGAGTTTCAGCCGATGTGAGCCACTAAAATCAGCGGCGGCGCAGGCTGTGAAAAAATGACCGGCTGCGGCGCGCCGCCGATTAGCGCCGTGTCGGCTTCATAGCCTGACTCCGACTCTTAGTCTACAAATCACAACATTATTACCACTGTTAAAAATCGGAAAAACTGTCAGGGGCACAAATAAGGAAACAGAATAAGATGAACCGGCAGGGCCACAAAGAAGAAAACTGAATAAGATGAACCGGCAGAAGATATTACGGGATGAATCTGAAGAAGAAAAAAGCTCACCGATCCCCAGTACTTCGGAGAAACTATCAGTATCCGTTGATGGCGGGAGGAAAAGTCGACCTTGTTGTGGAGAAGGTGAGCAAGTCCACTAAACCATCCATAATGCAGGGGGCCTCAAACAAGAAGACTCATCCTAAAGGAAGAAGTAAGTTGGCTATAAAAAAGGTTAAGGTAGCAAAAATATAACCAAGAGGAACTATACTATGCCATAATTGATAGCAGTCATGCGTCTGGAAGAATTCCCAAAAAAAAAGCAAAAGAGTAACTTCGAAGATTTATTCTATACAAAGGTATTGGTCCACATTCTCGAATCTAATGATGAGCCAAGTAATGAGTTCCAAGTTCGAGAGGGGCGTTTTGATGCTGAAACTGACAACACAATGCTGCACCGGTTTCCTCGAAAAAATAGTGGAGAGCATCCCTTCACCTTGGGGCGGCGCAAAGCTGAAACTGGTAGAAAAAGCAACATCACTGTTCTCATAAAAACATCTTTCTATATCAGAGGATGGGCCAGTAAGGTACCGTCAGAGCGCATAGTCAGCGTCATTGGCAAACAACATTTGAACCTTGAAGTGGGGAAGTCTTCCACAAGTCTTCCCGATTCCAAGGATAGCCTTGTCAAGACAAAAGTTTGGCATTTTACGTCACTTGGAAAATCTTTTTTAAGATTGGAAAACCCCGATTGGCAGGGCAGTTAAAGACAAAGTGCCCGCTGTGTTCTCTTTAAAACGACGTAGACTTTTTAAAAATCGGTTCGGCCGTTCAAGTGCTGTTATAATTTCCATAAAACCTGGACCATTTTCGTAAAAACCATGCAATTTTTAATTTAAAATCCTCCTAATCCTAAAATGTTTGATTTTTTAAAATAAATGATAGCGAGATACATTTTTACGCAAAAATTAACTTCATAGGTCGATATTATAAATTCTGACCCTACTGTATTACTTAGTAGTCACTTTCTTAATTTTCATGGTTGCATAAAATACATATTTTTGACTCACTAAATAAACTTCAGCGGCTGAGTTTCAGCCGATGTGAGCCACTAAAATCAGCGGCGGCGCAGGCTGTGAAAAAATGACCGGCTGCGGCGCGCCGCCGATTAGCGCCGTGTCGGCTTCATAGCCTGACTCCGACTCTTAGTCTACAAATCACAACATTATTACCACTGTTAAAAATCGGAAAAACTGTCAGGGGCACAAATAAGGAAACAGAATAAGATGAACCGGCAGGGCCACAAAGAAGAAAACTGAATAAGATGAACCGGCAGAAGATATTACGGGATGAATCTGAAGAAGAAAAAAGCTCACCGATCCCCAGTACTTCGGAGAAACTATCAGTATCCGTTGATGGCGGGAGGAAAAGTCGACCTTGTTGTGGAGAAGGTGAGCAAGTCCACTAAACCATCCATAATGCAGGGGGCCTCAAACAAGAAGACTCATCCTAAAGGAAGAAGTAAGTTGGCTATAAAAAAGGTTAAGGTAGCAAAAATATAACCAAGAGGAACTATACTATGCCATAATTGATAGCAGTCATGCGTCTGGAAGAATTCCCAAAAAAAAAGCAAAAGAGTAACTTCGAAGATTTATTCTATACAAAGGTATTGGTCCACATTCTCGAATCTAATGATGAGCCAAGTAATGAGTTCCAAGTTCGAGAGGGGCGTTTTGATGCTGAAACTGACAACACAATGCTGCACCGGTTTCCTCGAAAAAATAGTGGAGAGCATCCCTTCACCTTGGGGCGGCGCAAAGCTGAAACTGGTAGAAAAAGCAACATCACTGTTCTCATAAAAACATCTTTCTATATCAGAGGATGGGCCAGTAAGGTACCGTCAGAGCGCATAGTCAGCGTCATTGGCAAACAACATTTGAACCTTGAAGTGGGGAAGTCTTCCACAAGTCTTCCCGATTCCAAGGATAGCCTTGTCAAGACAAAAGTTTGGCATTTTACGTCACTTGGAAAATCTTTTTTAAGATTGGAAAACCCCGATTGGCAGGGCAGTTAAATCGAGCCCAAGCACGAACGTACCGCCTGCAGAGGCAATCGAGTAAACCACTACCAAAAATTGAGGTGGAAGTGGTCGATAAAACCGCCAAATAGCCGATAACATCATCAATTTCGCAGAAAGTTCCCAGCAAAGGTGGTGATAAGAATATAAAGAGGGAAAACGCAACACTAGCTCATGTGCCAAGCTAGGAGGAATGACGGGTCTGGGACTTTTTATAGATAACCCAGAAGTCGAACTTTACTTCCGCCTCCCAGACCATAACACTGTATTTCAAGGAGAAGTTCAAACAAACATGGAGTGTGTGAACTGGCTCAGTAATACCACAAAGCCTAAATATGCCAACATCTTCACAGATGCCATATGGCGATCAAAGCAATAACATTGGAGAGGGTCAAATCCAGAACTGTGTTAGACTGTAAAAGAACGATAAATGATTACTCAGCCCATGCATGGTCAACTGCGTATTTTCTAGGTACCAGGACACAACGCAGTGATTGGAAATGAACGGGCAAACAGTTTGGCTACAAAGGGCAGGGAACTTCGAGTAAAATGCTTGGAAACCTTTCGAAGCCACGAAGGACGAGTTGAAACTCTGGACAGTGACGGCTCACAAAACTGTGCGGAATAGCGCAACAGTAGGAGCAGCTGCAAAGATACTGTGGGGCGACACAAAAGAGAAGAAAACAAGAAGTTTTCTGAAACTAAACAAGATCATAATTAGTAAGATGATGAGAATTAGCAGAAAACGGCGAATGCAGGGCATGCAGAAAAAACATCGATACGATGGAACTTTTTCTGTGTCACTGCCCAGCTTTCAAAATCCCGATATTTCGGGTCCGACATATTGCCAGACTTGACTCATCTCAGAGGATATGACTGGAATATACTAAGAAAATTCGTGTCTAGCACCGATTTTCTGTAACTCGTGCGGTATAAAAATATCATAAATAACGAGCGCACAACAGGCCGAATCACTCTCTCAAGTATGTGTCTATGGACATGAGACTTTTAAAAGTCTCCTATCTTCAACCTAACCTAACCTACAGGACTAATTGTATGTCCTGACCCCAAGCGTGAAATTGAAATCTGGAAACTTTGTTCGACATAAAAAAAACGGATGATATCCTATTGGTATGGCATACTTCGCGGTCATGTGACACATAAAAGTCTTCCTTACAATGTAACCTTTTATTTTCGCTACTTATTTTTCGCAAAACAATGAACATATGTTGATATATGCAAAATAAAATCATTATTCATCATTTTTTTTCGCTGTCACTAAGTGACGGTTTACACTGGCTGAATGTTCAGAAGATTATCGGCGTTTTGTAGGAGAGAGACAGTCGGCAACGGGGGGAAAACTATCCCGTACATGTCACATTTATATGTATGTATGTGTGTATATGCATGTGCATTTTTAAATGCTAAAAAAGAAATGTTGTTGGAGATCATTGTGCTAATGTTATACATAAATTAATTATTTTGTGTTGATGCGAAGTTTATGAGGCATCAAAAGCCAGGGTATTGCAATGTTATAAATAATAAAAAAAATCCTACTGTTGTACGAATATAAATAAATAAAATGATGTTCTGATGAACCGAAAAAGATGTGTTATTATAATATATATTTAAGGATTTACATTATATTTGTTGACATATATAAATTATACTTCCATCCATAAACGGAATATCTTTTTCCAACTTCTATGGCTGGCAAGTATGTTCTTTAGTCCTGATTCACCTCGGCAAATTTCCAAATCAAGATCACAGGCACTGTTGTGTGCACACAATTGTTCTAAACATACAAACAAAAATGTACATATATGATATCAAGACAATTTCCACATCATTATATTATATTTAGTTACATGTCCTTCCAGTGTTTTTGCACATTTTGTTTGTTTTATGTTTGTTTGTTTATGTCTTATTAACGATAGATAGTCCTGATTCACACTCTGCAATTTTTTCAAAGCAAGTGTCAAAGTTTGTTGGGGAGAGAGCTCTTTTCGCCTGCCTCTCCTACAATCTTTGAAATCTTTGTCTTGCAACGTTGGCGGAAAAGTGATTGTAAAGCTAAGCACACACGATTGCCTGATCGGACAAAATTGTCAGAAAAATGGCGGAAAAATACAACGCCGTGAACGTACAACCACATTGTGCGATAATTTGCAGATTGTCAGTTAAACTTTTTATTGGCAACACTGTCTATAAAATATTTTTATTGGCAATCCTGCATATAAATATGCATTTACAAAATATATTGCAAATATATGACATTGTTTATATTTACACTTGCAATTGTTTATGCAATTCTGCGGGGGGAAATTGCAAGTGTGAATATAGACATTGTAATGTTTCCTTGCAATCGTCTGAACAGTCACATTAGCCTAACAAGTTGTCATTGTCCTTACATTTGCAGCACTTTAACAGGGTTGATAACGTTGTCCAATGTGACAACCTTATATACAAGGTGGCGCAAAAGTAACCTTTCGATGTTTTTTGGCTGTAATTTAAAAAAATTAAAAACTTTGATTCTTCTTGTGGATTATTTTTATTTGGTCTTTTAATTTTTTTTACATCAAGTCGAGAATATGATGTCATGTAAATGGCCGCCGCCACAGTTGATTGTCATTTGAGCCCTTTTTATGGCATTTTCCATCACTTTGGCCAAAACTTCCGGCGATAGGTCCTCACATTCTTGACGGATACTGTCTTTAAGAGCTGCAAGAGTCTGAGGCTTGTTGACATAAACCCGCGACTTCAAAAAGCCCCACAAAAAGAAGTCTGGAGCGGTCAAATCAGGCGATCTTGCTGGCCAGTGCAAATCGCCAAAACGGGAGATTAGGCGCCCGGGAAATGCATCCTTCAGCATATCGGTTGTGGCACGTGCAGTGTGTGCCGTTGCACCGTCCTGTTGGAACCACATGTTTTCCAATCCCAATTCATCAAGTTGCGGCAAAAAGAACTCGTTGATTATTGCTCTGTAGCGCTCACCATTCACAGTAACCGTTTGGCCCGCGACGTCTTCGAAGAAAAAAGGTCCGATGACTCCTCCAGCGAAAACAGCACACCATACAGTGACTTTGAGCGGGTGTAATGGCTCTTCGTGGGTTACACGCGGATTTTCAGTGCCCCAGAAGCGTAAATTTTGCTTATTTACGTACCCGCTAAGATGGAAATGGGCCTCATCACTCATGATTATTTTTGATGAAAAATCATCTTCCTCTTGGTGGCAGCCTCTCGTCTGGCAGCATCTCGTGTTGTGCCAGTCTCTTCGAGGCGAGCGGCTAAACGTCGCAGTGTTTCACCAGTAGGCGTTGGACGGCCAGGAAATCTGCGACGAAGTTCACGTTGTGCCAAAGTCACCGACCGATTATTGGTCAAATAAATAGTCAGCAATATTCCGCGTTCTGGAGCAGTGTAGCGTAACATTGTTTATTAACGTGTATGTCGCATGTGACATTAGGGGCCAATCGCAAAATTTATAGCATTTTCTGATAGGAGGATTACTTTTGCGCCACCTTGTACATAGCTTAAGACAATAATATTGGTAGATATCTGGAAATTATGTAAACACACAACGTAGCCATTGTGAGATAAATTGCAGATAGTTTTCAGATGTTTATGCATGTGACAATGGCGCCATTTTCAGAGAAAAATGTTACTGGCAGCTCTGTCTATGTTCTTGCAATCGTCAGAACTGACAATTCGCCTTTGCCTACAATCTGTCATTGTTCGTATATTTGCAGGACTTTATTCCACAGATTATTAATATTATTTATTAATAAGGTTGTTCGATCTAACAATCGTGTGTACATAGCGTTGTTGTTGTATTTTGTCGGACACTGACCGAAACCAAAGGGTATCTCTTAAATACCTGTCAAACTCGATTCAAATTTAATTAAATGTACTGCAGCTGCTCCGCAAACACAATTTTCGATTTCAAATGTATTTAAATGTACTACAGCTACCCCTCAAATACGTATTTGTTCAGATGTAGTACATTTAAATACATTTTAAATACGAGTTTGACAGACGGCGGACGCGTTCACTGGTATTTAAGTGGTACCCAAAGGTATCGACTTCGCTCTCTGTGCCGACGGGCAAATAAATATTGAGCCGCCGACGGTACATAGAGAGAATTGACTTTGGGCTCTGTTTTGGCAGAGAAAGGAAATATTTTAATTAATTTGTGTTGTAAAAGTTGTAAAAGGGTTTATGTGTGTATAAAATGCAAAGCATTGATTTAACAAATATATTTAAAAATTTTCCGAGAATATAAGAGTACGCTATTTCAATCAGACCGTCTATAGATATTTACAATCATTTGCAAATTTTGATTTTCATTCTGTATCCGTCAAAAAGGCGTCGCTAGTGAACATTCAAGACTACTTATTGTTAAACAATCTCAAACAATAATGGGTACTTTGTCCGATTTTGGTCAAATCGCCATGAAATGGGATCCGAAAAATTTAGAAATTCGTACGATGTCCGTAGAAAAAACACTTGAACCACTTGTTTTACAAGTTACAACATTGGTGAACACAAAAGGACCAAGTAAAAAAAAAAAAGGTAAGTAATTGGTTGTATAGTATATACAAAAAATTTACATATCTATGTAATTAATTAGTGGTGATTTATCTTGTAAGCAAGGAACCTTTCAATACATTTTGTTTGCGTAGTACATATGTATACGGATACAAATTTATTTAATTCAGTAATTGCAATTTTCTTTGCATGCAAGGTATGTTCCAAAGATATTTCTTGATATGTATTGTGTATTCTGTCGCTCCTTTCCAGTAACTGTCTAAATATTGATCTGAGACCCCAAAAATATACATATATTTTTAATCGTCTTAAAATTTTAAGACGATTTTAGCCATGTCCGTTTGTCCGTCCGTCCATCTGTTGTAATCACGCTACAATCTATAATACTTGAACTAGGTGGCTGAAATTGGTACAGATACTTCTTACAGCTGCAGGTAACTTGGTGTTGAAAATGAGCAATATCGGTCCATATTTCATATGATTCGGCATGGCCGAACTTAACACTTTTGCTTTTTTAACATATAATGGAAACAATATTATACAAAATTATAATTAGGTCCTTGATTGTGCAACATTTTATTTATTTTATTATTTCATAAGTTTTACCATTTTTTCTATGTTGTAAAATTTACACCATTTTTTGTAATTCGAAGATTCCATTTGAAATTCGAAGATTAAATTTGAAATTCGAAAAACATCAATTGAAATTCGAATATTCCATTCGAAATTCGAAAAAGGTCAATCGAAATTCGAAAAATGTCAATTGAAATTCGAAAAATATCAATTGAACTTTGAAACACATCACTTGATATTCCAAAAACATCAATTGAAATTCGAAAGTCATCAATTAAAATTCGAAACACATCAATCGAAATTCGAAACACATCATTCGAAAAATATCAATTGAAATTCGAAATACGACAATTTAAATTCGAATTTTTCCATTAGAAATTCGTAATACACCAATTGATATTCGAAAAACATCAATTGAAATTCGTAGCTTTCTATTTGAAATTCGAAAAATGTAAACAAAATCAATACTGTATATTAGTTGGGGTAGCATTTAAGTGATACAATTTGTATGTGTAAACCCTTTAATATATAAATATTCAAATATGTTTAGTTTTATAACTATCAAGTATTCTGTAATTAATATGCTTAAAAGATAAGATCATCACATTGTTTTCTTTTCGACACATAATATGTTAAGATTTGGCCAGGAAAAAGTATATGAATAAATGTTACCAAATTCAATGTACAGATTTGTTTGCATTTTCGAATTTTAATTGATGTTTTTCGAATTTCAATTGGTGTTTTACTAATTTCAAATGGAAAAATCCGAATTTCAATTGATGTATTTCGAATTTGGTGCAATTCTCTTCTCAGGTTATAAACGAGTTTGTTCTTGGTAATCAGACAGACGTGATTTATACAGATTTTAGTAAAGCTTTCGATAGAGTCAATCACAAACTCTTGATTCATAAGCTTGATCTTATTGGTTTTAGTAGCAACTTATTGCGTTGGATATCGACTTATCTTGATAGTCGTATTCAGACTGTGAAATTTGGTATATCCTGCTCTGATCCGATCTTGGTTCCTTGTGGGGTTCCCCAAGGAACCATTCTATCTCTGCTATTCATCAACGATTTACCAAATTCAATTTCTAGTTCAAATTTACTGAAGTATGCGGATGATGTTAAGATATTTTATTCTTATAAGACATCTGAAGATTCAATGCTCCTTCAAAATGATTTGATTAATTTTGGAAATTGGTGTGGTATCAATTGCATGGACTTCAATCTTAAGAAATGTAAACATATGTGTTTCTCTAGGTCGAGGGCGATTCCATCCAGTTTTAGTCTTCATGGTTCCAATTTAGATACTGTTGAATCCTTCGTGGATCTTGGTATATTGATGGATCCTAAACTCAATTTCAATAATCACATAATTACAATGGTGAATAAAGCTTATGGCGTGCTTGGTTTCATAAAGCGATGGGCGAAAGAATTCGTAGATACATATGTAACTAGGCAGTTATATACGTCACTAGTTAGACCTATTCTAGAATACGGGTCCGTAGTGTGGGACCTCCAGTGCGGGACTTACGTTGATAAGATTGAATCGGTTCAAAAACAATTTTTATTATTCGCTTTAAGACATCTTCATTGGAATAGTGATTTTAGCCTTCCACCCTATACTAGCAGGTTGAGTTTGATGAGACTGCCTACCTTCAAGTGTAGACGTATTATGCTGAACACAACCATAGTGCTGAAAGTTATAAATGGTGATGTGCCTTCTAATTTGTGCATTACATCGTATAAATAAATGAAAAAAATGAAATGAAAAAAAAATTTTATTTTGTCTAGGATTGGATTCGATGTACCTTCTAGACCTTCCAGATATTACCAATTATTACATATTGATTTTCAACGTACAAATTATGCTTCGGCAGAGCCCATTCGTAGAATGTGCATGGATTTTAACACTTTATATCAAGTTATTGACATTGATGTAGTTAGATCTAGAATAATATCTTTTTTAAATGTGTAAGTAGACTAATTTTATTGTTTGCATGTGCCGGCTGATGAAATTTTTCTGTAGCTGGTATTTCCACCCTCTACTATTAACCCGCCATGGTCCGAATCATGGTGTGTACGCAATCCCTACGACATGGGGATGTGGCCCCCTCGGTCGGAAGGGGCGGGTAAGAGCGGTTGCGTTGGGAACGTTCGTTAAAAAAAAAATTCAATTGATGTGTTTCGAATTTCAATTGGTGTGTTTCGAATTACAATTGATGTTTTTCGAATTTCAATTGATGTGTTTCGAAATCCAATTGATGTGTTTCGAATTTCAATTGATATATTTCGAATTTCAATTGATTGCTCTCGAATTTCAATTGGTGTTTTACGAATTTCAAATAGAATCTTCAAATTTAAAATGACCTTTTTCGAATTTCAAATGGAATCTTCGAATTTCAATTTGTCTTATTCGAAATTGAACTGATTTTTTTTCGAAATACGGTTGAAAATGGTGTAGTAGATGGCTAAACTTCAGTTTTTTTTCACAATTGTGCACATTTCATTAGTTTATCCCAAAAATAAGGGCAAACCATGTTAAAAATTCTAATAGAAAATTCTAATTCTAATGTTATTCTTTTGCTTCAACTGCTATTAAGAACTGGAAGAGCACACTACTTTAAAAATTTAAAAAGTCGGGTTCGAAGACCTGTTCTGCAAAGTATGATATTGTCAGATTTCAATTTAATATTGAATCTAGCAGATGTTATGGAATCTACTTAGAGAAGTTAAATTTTAAGTCGAATACTAAATCTTTCTATGATTTTGTAAATATGAAATCAAGCAAGGTGTCTGGCAACTGCAGAAAGTATTGGCTGCCTAGGTTAGGTTAGGGTGGCAGCCGTATTTTTTTTTATACAAGCTCACATAGACCAGTTTAGGTCCCTAGTGTTACCACGGGCTGAAATGCCCCTCACCGAAACCAACCTGTTTGATATACAAATTTATCGATAGTACGAATATCGGTACTGGAAAGATCTGTTAGGCTGCCTAGAAAGGCCGACCCCCGTATGTCCAGTCGACGTTTACTCAGAGCGGGGCATTCGCATAGCAATTGCTCAATGCTCTCCACTTCTTCCTCATCACCATAGCTTCTGCAGAAATCATTGGAGTCAATTCCCAATCTTTTGGCGTGTTCGCCGATCAAGCAGTGTTCCCTCAGAACTGATACTAATGTAGATAATCTTTGCCTCTCTAGTGCGAGGAGATATTTTGATCTTCTCAGGTCATACCTTGGCCAGATTTGTCTACCTACTCTGCAGGTGCTGATTTTTGTCCATCATTCGTTGGACTGCCTGATTGCCTCTTGCCTAAGCCAAAGCTTGCACGTGGATAGTGGCGCGCCAATATATACAAATTCTTCGAGAATTTGTAATGTCTTCCCTTTCCTAGCAAGGCTTCGCAGTTCCCCGGGATATCGCTATGCCCAGGCCAGGGCTGCGGATTCGAGCCAAAATTACTCGACTCCCGGAGTCGGATTTTCAAATGGTTCGACTCCGACTCCGACTCCAGCTCCGACTCCGGAGTCGGAAATTTCTTAACTTATAAATAACATAAAGCTTTGTTAAAAACACAAAACAGCAGGTATTAAATACCAGTAATTAAATAAAATTTTAATATTTATTTACCGACGCTAATATGGAAATTCTTTCAAAATGAAATCATGATAAAATTTTCTACAATCACTGCTTCTGTTTTAATACCCGTTTACCGCAATTTTTGGAAATTATGTTCACTTCAGGCATCCAGTTTGTTCATTAGTTATTTTACTCTAATAACTTTGTTTTTTGGAAGATTTGTAAAAAATACTACAGATAGACACACCTTAAAATATACTGTTAGACTCAGAATCACTAGCAGTCAAATCCTGCTGAAATTTGGCAATAAGAACTCGCATATTGTCGAATTTGAACAAATTCAGTTTAGATTTAGTTTTTTAATTATTATTTACATATATTTCATATTTATATTTACTATATCTGAGCGTATTCTGCTCTAACAAGGTGGTGTACGATATCATATAGTTGGCTTCGCCAGTCATTGGCCTTTTCTTACTGGTTTTTTACTCGCTTAGGAATAGCGTATAGGCTTGCAAAATTCTTATATTGTTAGCAGCATATTCATCTAGCTAAATAGATCACATATATAAACAGATCGTTCCCAAAACTGATTAACATTAAAAAGTCGATGATTTGGTTGACTATAGATATTTTGGACATACAAAAATATTTGGTTAAAAGCTTCAAATGTTTTACCCTTCTTTTGTACCAGAATTGTTTTCCCAAAAATTGTTGCGTGCAAAAATTCTATCGCATAAATGGTACATTTTGCACAATTCATCTCGGAGTCGGAGTCGACCATAATTTTTCGACTCCCACTCTGGGCAAATATCCCCGAATCCGACTCCAAGAGTCCGACTCCGACTCCACAGCCCTGGCCCAGGCACCCATATGCGGTGTATATTAAGCTGCCCAGCCATCGCGTTAAGAGATCTGCGGCAGTCGAGGGCTGTTTGTGAATTTAGGGATGTTGCCTCCAGAGAATTGATGGAAGCCTGGCTGTCCGAGTAAATGACAACGCCAGTGTTGGTTAATATGTTGCGACTCAGCCACTTGACTACTTCCCATATTGCCATTATTTCGGCTTGATAGACACAGCAGGTATCAGGTAGTCTGTGAGCTATATCAAAACTAAGCTCTGCACAGTGTACTCCGAAGCCAACCATTTCATCAAGCTTCGAACCATCCGTGTAAAAGTGGAGATGGTTTCTATTACCTGGTATTCTTCCAACCCATTCATCTCTGGCGGGAATCATAGTGATGTAATTTCTCTCGAAGGTGTACACAGTTGGTATATAGTTCACTCGGTCGGTTACCATAGCACTAAACTTTGATATCCTCATGTGACCGTAGTTTTTGTACCTCCACATTGATCCAATACGTCAAGTCTAAATAACAGTTTTCTATCTAGAATTATTCCTAAACATTTTGCACTTTCAGAAAAGACTAGATCTGTTCCATTGGGTTTACGCCCAAACCGCTGCTTCTGACCCATCTAGCCAATTTGTTCAGAGCCACCTGTAGAATGTCTCGGAGGACGTTTTCGAATTTGCCACTCACTGCGATTGCCAGATTGCTAGATCTAACAGGATTTCATTCACCGTGGAGGTTCCAAATTAGTGGATACAGTACTCCTCCTTGTGGTCAAGTTCGTGCAGGGCTGATTCTGTAGACTTCCCCTTATTGTAAGCATGTTGGTTCACCGACAGGAGTTTTGTATCCAGGTTTTCCCTAATGAAATAATCTAAAAGTCTTTCCAGACCTTTCAATAGGAAGAAGGATAGGCTAATTGGTCTGAAGTCTTTTGGCCTAGTGTGTGATATCTTCCCCGCTTTAGGTATGAATACCACTTTGGTATCCCACCATCGATTCGGGATGTATGAAAGCCTGATACAGCCTACATACATTTTCTCCAGCCAGGTGATAATGTACTTCAACATTTTCTGCATTTCTGCTGGACTGATGCCAGATTGCTAGATCTAGTCCAGGTGACTTGAAGGGCTCAAAGCTATTAATAGCCCAGCTTATTCTGGATCTCTCAGTCAAGAAGCTAGCGACGCTCGCAGTCCACTCGCACTCTTGTTGGTCCTGCTGATCCTCTGGTTCTGTTATTACAGTATGTGAATATTAGTGGTACAGAGATATATGGTAACATTGCTTACAATACTAAGTTAAATAATTAATTATTATAAATTTATTTATATATATAAAAAAATGAAAATAACAAATAGTAAAAATAATAAGACAATTATATCCATTAATTGCTTTGAAAGTATTTAAATAAGGTTTTTTTAAATGCATTTGCGTTGCCGATGAGTTGTATTGTGGGTGGGAGTGAGTTCCATAAACGGACCGAGTTGTAAAAGAAATGCCACTCAGACACCATTAGTCGATGTCTGGTTGGGACAAGTAAAATCCTTCTATTACTTCTTCCAAATTGTAGTTTTGAGTGTAAATATTCTGGTTTCTTGGTGTAAATTATTTTATGTAAGAGAATCAGTGTTTTAATATTTAGTTGATCTCTAAACTCCACGCTATACAGATTTTTTGTAAAATTTGTACAGCTCTCGAATCTTTTTAATCCGTATACATATCTTATGACGGCATTAAAAGTTGTTTCGAGACGAGATTTACTTCTGCTGTCGCATTTTCCAAATAATTCACTGCCATATAAGGACAGGTAGTAAATAAGTTTTCGCCAACAGAATCCGAATATATAAGGGTGTGAAGTGTGAAGTTTTATAGAGGGTTCTCAACATTCCAAATATTTTACCAGAGGTAGCAACAACATGATCATTCCATGTAAGGGTGTGGTTAAAGATGATTCCCAAGTTCTTAGATTTCTCGACTTGCTCAATGTGCTGATCACCGATTTTAATGTAGAGTTCATCAGTAATATGTTGAGGTCGGTTTGAAACAATTAAAGACTTAGATTTTTTCGGATTAATGAGAAGACCATTGCTCATCGCCCATGTATGCACCATTTTTAGATCCTTGTTTAGTTTATCAACGCCATCTAGCAGTCGCAGTTTATTACAACTTAGGTATATTTGCACATCATCAGCATAAATGTGAATATTGGAGTACATCAATTGCTTCGGTAGGTCATTAATATACAAAGAGAACAGTAGTGGGCCAAGTATTGAACCTTGTGGGACCCCACTATTTAATTGTAGAGGTTTTGAGATTTTATTTCCTATCGCTACTGATTGACGTCGATGTCGTAGGTATGTTGAGATGAGTGTTGTAGCAGTAGTAGAAAAATTAAAATAATGTGAAAGTTTCATGCATAGGATATCGTAGTTTACACAATCAAAAGCCTTCGAGTGATCAAGTAGAACGAGGCATGTAAGTAGACCATCGTCAATGTTATAACGAATATCTTCCGCAACGTCAATCAATGCAGTAACGCAACTATGTTTCGACCTAAAACCAGATTGTTTATTAGATAATAGACAATGATCGTTTAAATAGACACTTATTTGGTTGTGGATTACACGCTCGAAAACTTTGGACAAGTAAGGTAAGATTGAAATAGGCCGATAGTCATAGCCAGTTGTCGTCTTTGGAACGGGAATAACTTTAGCATGTTTCCAATCGCTGGGATATTGGCTCGTGGTTAATATGGTGTTAAATAGATGCGTGAGATACGGTAAAATTCCCGGCAGGATCATTTTTAAAAACCGTGGGTAAATCTCATCCAGGCCAACAGCATTAGACTTAACCGCCAAACAACATTCAAAGACATCACGAGAACAAGGTCTAATTTTGAAAATAATAAATGGATGAACTCGAGGCAGATTGTTATGGCCAGAAGAGACAGAGACATTGCTTATGGGGCATTCCTTAGGAGTCGTACTGGGGAATCGTGGAGGGAATACTGTCGCTTGAGGAACAAAGCTAAATCAATTATTAGAAAAGCTCGTTTGAAATACGGAACTAACTTGTTTGCACATGCCAATAATTCACAGATGTGGAAGAAAATTCGCAGATTAGGGTGTATTGGTAGTGAAAACCGTGATTTTGATGGAGTCGACGTTGAGTCTATTGCAACCACTTTTCTGGAAAATCTTAATTCAGCTGATAACCAATCTTTTAATTTTAATGATGTTTTTGATAATCCACATTCCTTCTCTTTTCATTCTATTACTGAGAATGATCTAATTCTAGCAGTTAGCTCCATAAAAACAAATGCTACAGGTCACGACAACGTACCGATAAAGTTTTTAAAAATAATTTATCCTCTTATTTCGCCATTGCTCCTTCATCTAATTAATACAGTTTTTACTGTTTCTAATTTTCCAAATGATTGGTAATTAGGAAGGGTTATACCTATCCCAAAAAATGGTAACTATGGAAATGATAATTTAAGACCTATCACTATACTTCCGGTTATGTCTAAAATTATGGAACATTTAATGAAGATTCAGATATTGGAGCACTGTGAACGTTTCTCTCCTTTTCACCCAAATCAATTCGCTTTTCGTAGGAACCATAATACTACATCAGCCTTGCTTTCTCTTACTGATAGCATAAGAAAACAATTAGATACAAATGAAAACTGTACTTTAGTTTCGTTGGACCTTTCAAAGGCTTTTGACCGTATAAATCACATTGTTCTTATTGAAAAGCTACATGATAATTTTAATTTCTCTAAATCGGCTTGCAGATTAGTATACTCATATCTAAATGATCGATCACAATACGTTTCTCTAAATGGGATTAGCTCTAGAGTTGGTACTGTCACTTCAGGGGTGCCCCAGGGGTCTGTATTGGGCCCTATACTTTTTTTGTTTTATCTTAATGATATTATATCTCGAATGCAAAATAGTTTTTGTGAACCCTACGTCTTTGCAGACGATATTTTACTTTTATTTAGATCTAATACTGAAGAGAATATTATTAATATTCATCTTGGTTTCATAACAAACTTGATGTTTGCAAACAGTCTATCGATTAACCCAAACAAGACAAAGGCAATTAATTTCCATTTGCGAAATCGCTACATGTCATACCCGAGAATTTTTATAAATGATCAGCCAATTGAATACGTAGATTGTCTGAAATGCCTTGGTGTGACTATAGATTCTAATCTTAATTTTGGCAGTCACATAAACATTCTTACAAACAGGGTCTGTCTTATTTTAAGAAGATTATACTCTTTGAAAGCGTATACTCCGCGACAAGTAAGATATCGTTTGGGCCATTCTTTGTTGATGTCTTTGTTGAACTATGGCATTGAAGTTTACTCTGGGACTTGGTCCTATAATTGTGATAAAATTGAGAGGATATTTAGGAAGATTGTACGTTATGTCTACGATTTGAAAATAAATGACCATTACCGTGTAACGGAATTAGCTCACTCATTTCTTGGATGTTCTTTTCGTGATTATCTCAATCTACGTATAGTACTTCATTTTTATAAAATTATGAAATCGTCACAACCACAAATTTTAGTGAATCAGTTTTCTTTTATTAATTCTACGCGGAATGTACAAATTGATATTCCTCTGGTGCACTCATCGATTTATGAGCAATCATTTATGGTAAGGGTGTATCGATTTTGGAACGTTTTACCTAATTTGCTTAAACTATTCTCTTACAATTATTCTTCTTACAAGAAAAAGGTAATGAACTACCTAAATGGTATTTTATCTTAACTATCTTAATGCTCATAACTTCCTATTATTATAGTCTGATTGCTATGGGACCCAAATTCTTAATATATACCTTTTTGCAATGTTCATATGGCTGGGGAGCCATCTAAATTGTATTATTATTTAGTATTTGTTAAAATATTTTTAATTTTGTTATTTTATACATAGTTTTTTTTTTCTTACAATACATGTATAATTGGCCAATTGGCTTACTTTGTATTGATGTTAATAAATAAAATGAAATGAAATGAAAAAATTAACACAGGAGAACTCGAACGCAGAAAAAGGGGGGAACAAGGGTGTTGCTTGTGTAGTATGGAAACTATTTGATACTGAGTCATGCTTGAAATTGACGGGATCTTTTACAAAAGATTCATTCATTTCATCAGGATCTATATCATTTCGCGATTTCATGGCCTTTCCTAATCCAATTTCACGGATAGTCTCCCATTTCTTTTTTGAACTTGAACGATTTTCATAATATCTTGCCTTTTCCTTGAATATACTTTTATTGACTTGTGCTCTCAGCTCACGAAATTCGTTGTGTAGTTGTGGCAATTTAAAACGTTTCCATCGTTTATAGGCCAAGTCTCTTCTATCAATCAGTTCCTTAATGTTCGCATTAAACCAACATTTCTGAGGCTTACATGATCTTATGGTATGGTGTGGCACAGATAACGCCATTAAATGTTTTATATTTTGATTAATGAATGTAAGTTGTTCGTCTGCAGATTGCATATTGTAGACTATGTTCCAATTTATGTTCAAAAATTCACGCTCAATTATGCCATAATTAGTTTTATTAAAGTTATAGAAACTATATGGTTGTTGCTTTGGCGGACGTTGTGCGTCATAACTCATAAAAAATAAATCGTGCTTGGAAAAACAGGGTGCACTCAATTGGTCATATAGAAGGACTTTAGTTTTGTTATCGACAAGGAATAGATCAAGTAGACTATTGCTATGAGTTGTGAAGTGTGTAGGGATGGTTGTGTTTACGGTATGTATTCCAATTGAAGAGAGGGATTCAGTTAGGCTGTCGTCCATAAGAACATTCGAATTGAGATCGCCAGTAATTATAATGTCATTATAGTTTACGGTAATATTCACTAAGGAGTTTAAGAGGCACTCATATGGTATATGTCTGTTTGGACGATAAATGCACCCAATTAAAAGTTTATGCATATTCACAACTGTCTCAATGAAGATGTATTCAGATTTATCACTCTCCGCAGATTTACAGACCACTTTGTAAACGAAATTATTTTTTATATATACGGCCACACCTCCTCCTATAGTACATCTGTCATTTCTGATAACATTGAATCCATGAGCTCCAATCATGCCATCTGTAATAGAGGAATTAAACCAAGTTTCGGAAACACATATAATATCTACTCCTGATTGTTCAAAGATGTATCTAAATTCATCTATCTTATTTGTCAGACTTTGTGAATTTATGTGGCAGACATTTAGGCCATTTTTCTGCTTGCTAAGGATTCGTATTAAGTTTTTTACGCCGTCGGAGGAACTCATTGGGTTATTTAATGAAGACATTTATTAAAGGATTAGGCAACGCAAATTTATTGATTTTAATGGACATGACAGGAAGTATAAAGATGGTTTTCATGTACCTAGGCGCATATAATATATTAGACATGTGATATTTAGTGATTGGCCTAAATTGCGTTATTATTTGATAGCTGAAAAAACTGGTCCAGTTTGGATATGGTTTCTACAACTATCGGATCGCTGTTTGATGTTGGTTTTATATAAATGAGACCACGGATGGAGTAAGCTGATGAGATGATGTTTTGTTTTTTCATTTTTATTGCAGCTTGTAGAATCCTAAAGTTGTTGGAGGTGAGGTTCTCACAAATGTATATGGGTTGGTCTGAGTCAAAACCAATATGATGAAGACTTAATTGAAAACAAACATTAGCGACCACAGTAGATTTAGCCTTGTTGAATTGCTTGTTGCAGTTCTTTTTCATAGCCATTAGCTCAGAAGTCCACCATTGGGGTTTAGTTTAACCTTTGTACCTTGTGTTTTGGACAGGCTTCTTCAAGGGAACTATTGAATGATGTGGTGATATGGCTTTGTCATTCGGTTCGTACAGAAGTTTAGAGTTGAGGACTTTCTTGAAATTCTTCTCATACAGGTGCCACTTTGTCTTTCTCACATTTCTGTGGACGGCAGCTTCAGGCGCTTTTTCAGCGAGTTTGAACTCAATATAATGGTGATCTGAGAATGAGTGGTCGTCCAGTACATTCCACCCAATAATTTTGTCTGACAGCCGGTCAGTAGCAAACGTTACGTCTGGTACTTCTTGTCTGTCATTAATTGCAAAGGTCGGTTTGGTAGTTAAAACAAAGTCAAGAAGCGAATCACCCCTATTGTTTATATCCGTACTACCCCAGATAGTGTGATGAGCATTCGTGTCTGCGCCAATAATCAGCTCGACCTCGTCAGACGTTGCTTCTTCTACTACTTCCCTGAATAGAGCAGTCGGTACTATAGCTGCATAAGGCGATTACCGATCTCCAGACTAGCAGATGTTTGGTCTTTACCACATAAATTAGCAAGGAAAAAGTTACTTAGATCTTTCCTGGCCAAAATGCAGGTTCTTGGAGTGCCTTCACATTTGGCCACAAGCAGTTTAAAGTTGGGTGTCCTGATACCGCACAACCTTCCTCCTACTGCGTAGGGCTCCTGTATCAGGACGATGTCTACTGCGCCTGTGGACAGGCGCAGCAATAGAGCCGCTGAGGCTGCTTTAGCGTGATGGAGGTTAATATGTAGAATTCGTACCATCAATGGTAATTGACAGATTAACATCCACCCCGACAAGGGTGTTATCGAACTATTCGTCCGTATCATCGAGAAGCGTGTCCCCGCCAGATGCGTCAAAGAGTCCGGAGACTCCCCTCAGCCCCTCTGTGTCAGAAGTATAGCTTTCGTCCTCAGAGAAGGACATTACAGATCTTCTGTTAGAGTTGGAATCACCAGAAGTAATGGGCGTGGTTACCTCCGCACTTCCAGAAAGCCGTGTATCAACTACGGTGGACGACTCACCTTCTGCAGTGGGAGCTATATCCTGCTTGTATACCTTCAAGATTATAGTCTCGAAGCCGTATTGTAGGGTTGCACTTCCACGTTGTATATGGGAGGTGGATTCAGCGTTAAGGATCTAATTGACTTGCCGCGTTTTACCATCGGCCCACCCACCTTGCTGATTCTCCAATTATGGGCGGGCAGCCAGTATTGGAATCTTTCATTATTTCTAATATGTCAGCCGGGTTGGAGGGCTCTTCTGTAACCCATGTGATGGCTCTGGGGTGACTAGGGATGTTGTTTTTTCGACAACATCCAACTGGGCACCCGGCCACACCTCACCCGCTCGACTCAGAGCAGCCTTACACAGGTCTACTGATCTGGCATCACCGAAATATAAGAGCTTCACTCTCCCCTGATGCCATCCTGCATCGTTGCAGATTGGTGGTTTGCCCGGCATTTCTACGGACATCGAGGTAATGAGCCATAATGCCTGATTGCACATGGCTCCATTTGTCCTTGAGGATGGATCCATCCTCACTACTTCTGTCTATAACAGCCATCACTAGACTCTCCTTCGCCACTTTATTGAAGGGCTTGGTGAGTGTCCTGTTGATGGTGACATTAGGGCCTCTTGCCTTTTTCGATAGCAGGGGTTCATCAGGTGATCTGATTCTTTTGACTTTATTAGCCGTTAACACATCTGAATTTGTGGCTCTTTCAGCCGGCTGATTGGCCTTAGAAGCATCTATGCCTTTAGCCCAGGTAACTGATTCTTTTTGTTTTTCGGTAAGAGCCGAAACCTCAACAGCCTTCAACTTCGTCAAAACTCTGAGCGCTATCCGGTGCTCATTGTGCTTCCGTTTTGACGGTCGGACATGACGTTTTCCCCTCACCGTACCTCCAGTTGTGAGTACTGGGGGGAATTTTCACCATGTTTGGGGTGTGGTCGGCTTTGGCCAAGACCAACGGACGGACAGTAGGGAGATTGGGGAACCCCGCTCCATCGAAACACGAAGGCATCCCCGTTAACGAATTTATTTATACTACGATGTAGGCCTTCCAGACTTTGTACATTTTTTTGCGATTGCGTAATAGGTATTGCGTAAAAGATTTTAACTATCCGCTCTGTGCTAAACACGTCCGTTCACTACGACTGATCAGTCTAATTACCTAACTTTTGCTTAAATAATGCCTAGCATGTGATGTGCCTTCCATGCCATACGGTTTTCAGGCGTGATAGCGACTTTTAGGACACCTCTTTCTTAAGACATTTCACGTGAGATGCTCCAAGTGAGTGGCAGAACATACCCGATTATTATCCGTTCACTGCGAATGATCAGAACCTAGTCGTTGTTGATCATTCGCAGTGAACGGACGTGTTTATCACATAGCGGATAGTTTTTTTTTTGTTTTTGTTTTACGAACGTTCCCAACGCTGCCACTCTTACCCGCCCTTCCGACCGCGGGGGCCACATCCCATAACGTAGGGATTGCGTACACACCATGATCCGAACCATGGCGGGTTAACAGTAGAGGGTGGAATACCAGCTACAGAATATATATCAACAGCCGGTATGTACATACATACATGCATAAAAAGTGTTAACTTTGTTTAGTTAAATAAAGAACACACATAAAACAGAATTTCACTACTGATTTAAATTGTGGTGTTCAGCATAATACGTCTGCTCTTAAGAGTAGGCAATCTTATCAAGCTCAACCTATTAGTATAGGGTGGAAGAACAAAATCACTATTCCAATGCAGGTGCCTCAAAGCAAATAATAAAAATTTCTGAACGGACTCAATTTTATCAACATAAATCCCATATTGGGGGTCCCACACAACAGAACCATATTCTAGAATAGGTCTAACAAGTGTAGTATACAACTGTTTCGTTACATATGGATCCGAGAATTCTTTCGCCCATCGCTTAATGAAGCCAAGGACACCATAAGCTTTGTTCACCATTGTAATTATGTGATTATTGAAGTTAAGTTTAGGATCCATTAATATACCAAGATCCACAAAGGATTCAACAGTTTCTAAATTGGAACCAAGAAGACTGAATTTAGATGGAATCAATTTCGATCTAGAGAAACACATATGTTTACACTTCTTCAAATTAAGGTCCATGCAATTAATTTCACACCAATAACCAAAGTTGTCTAAGTCATTTTGAAGAAACAAAGAATCATCAGATGTGTTACGAGAATAAAATATCTTAACATCATCTGCATACATCAGTAATCTAGAACTAATAATTGAATCTGGTAAGTCATTTATAAATAGTAGAAACAGCAAAGGGCCAATATGACTACCTTGGGGTACCCCAGATGAAACCAAAATCGGACCTGAGAAGTAACTACCAAATTTAACAATCTGAACACGACTGTTAAGATAAGAGGATATCCAACTCAACAAGTTATTACTAAAACCAATGCGATTCACCTTATACAGTAAGAGCTTATGATTAACTCTATCAAAAGCTTTACTAAAATCAGTATAAACCACATCTGTCTGATTACCAAGAACAAACTCATCAATTACCTGGGAGGTAAATTGAACTAAATTTGTCATAGTCGAGAGTCCCTTACGAAATCCATGTTGGAATGGACTAAGAATAGGTGAAACACTATGAGATAAAATCTCAGTGATCATTTTTTCAAAAAGTTTTGGAATTATACTTAATTTCGCAATTCCACGATAATTTATAACATCAATCAAGCTCCCAGATTTATGAAGTGGAGTTATAAAAGATTTTCTCCAAATAAATGGGAAATATCCAAACTTCAACGAATTATTGAAAATCAATGTGAGCGGGACAGCAATACTCTGAGCACATAGCTTCAGGATTACACTCGGTATACCATCTGGGCCAGCACTGTTAGAAGTCCTAAGCTTGCCTAATCTTGACGATACAAAAAATAAATCAAAATAAGGAATGTTAAAATGATTCAATGATGGAATATTGTAAGGATAGGAAACTAGATGACACTGTTGACGAGAATAGGTTGATGCAAAGAACTTTGCAAAACAATCGGCGATTGATTGATTACCACAGAATTCCTCACCATCAATTCTAACCCTTGAAGGCCTTGGATTAGACTTACGTTTCATATTGACAAAATCATAGAACGACCTAGGGTTCATTTTAAAATTGTGAGCTAACTTCTCCAAGTAGAGCTCATAGCACTTACGTGATTCAATGTTATACTGTGATCTGGCAACAGAGTACCTGACATAATCAACATCGGATCCAGACCTTTTGAATTTCTTAAATAGTCTGCTCTTTACGTTCCTGAGAGCAGTCATATTAGAAGAATACCACGGTGGTCTATTGGTATTCTTAATACGAATTTTTGGTACAGATTGTACCAAACATTCATTCAAGACATTGTAAAATCTATCAATAGATACATCAATATCAGTCAGGTGATTACAACAACAAACTAAATCCCAGTTAGTATTCAAGAGCAGAGAATTTAGCAACTCAAAATTTGTTCTTTTGAAACAAAAGACTGTACCCTCTTCACGTGGGGGGTATATAGAAGAAGGGTCCGAAATGTCATACATCATGGAAATACCCAGCGTAGGATGGTAACCATCCTCCGGGGTAGAAACCGGAGAAATTCTATGAATACCAAAAATCTGAGCGTTATTCACAAATACTAAATCAAGTAATTTTCCAGACGAATTAGAAATCCCGTTAATCTGCAATAGTCCGAGATCGGAAAACCATCTTACCACATCATAAGTCCACTCGAACGTGATCGAAGAAGAATTCAAAGGAGTAAATGCCTCAGTATCTGGCATTGAAAGCCAAGAAACAGAGGGTAAATTAAAATCCCCCAAGACCAAGATATGGTCCACATCCCTCAACATCAAAACCAATCTGCCTATAGCCTTTAAGTGGCCATCATAAACAGATAATTCCGAGTTTGGTGGGATGTAGGAACATGAAACCAATAATTTAGCTTTACCTAAATTAATAGAGACAACAATAAGTTCAATATCTTCAATCTCATCAAGAATGACACGCTCAGAAGAAAGCGAACTTTTTACAGCAATAAGAACTCCACCACCAATTTTTTGAATGCGATCTTTTCTATATAGAACATATTCATTCGACAGTATCTCTGAATCAAATATTGAGGGTTTTAACCAGGTCTCAGTGAAACACAAAATTGAAAAATCAAAGTCAAAGCTATCAGTAAATAGTCGGGTTAATTTAGTATTAAGCCCTCTTACATTCTGATAAGCTATGACCAAAGAGCTATTCAGTTTTTTGATGAATTAGAGCTAGGAGGCCTCAAAGGTAATTGCGCTAAATTGTCGACCCTATCAACAAATTCTTTAACAAATGCCTTAGGCGGCCAAAAATCAGAAGATATCAGTTTATCAAAGATCTTCGGTTGCACGATGATCTTAAATGATGACCTACAATTAGAGGAAGACGAACGAATCTTAAATGTCTTAAGATAAAAGTCACCTTCAATCTTAGATCTAATATAAAAGTCTATATCTTCGGAGGATGTGTCGGGAGCAAAGTGCGAAACAAAAACGACTTTCTTGGCTGGGACCACAGTCAGAGTTTTCGATTTCCCACCGGCTCGTGATGCTACATTTGCAGGAGGTTTAGGATTCATTTCAAGATTACCCATTGAATTTCCCTCCTGTATAGAGACAACCTTATCAACCCTTGGTGTTACAGCGAGAGCAACCCTCTGCTGATCAACAGAAACTGAACAAGGAGCACTGACAGAAGCTGATGATGTTGTAGGCTCATCCGACCGACATCGAGCTTCTTAGGAAGCGTCTTTTTCGTCGACCTTTTGCGCTTCTGTCCGACAACGTCAGGCGAACACACAAATGCATTCAATTCCGGGAACCTATCAAACAGAGATGCATATTTATTAAATCTCGAATACAAAGATCACATTTCCTTACCAATTTCGGCCATTTCCGAAGAATAATCTTTAACAAATTTGTAGAACTCTACATTAATTTTCCTACAGTTCTTACAACACCATTTAAGACCACTATCACTATCTCCGTACATAACATCTTCAACCTTTGCATATAAACCTGCACACTTAGAATACCAAATGTTAGTACAAAGCCAACACTCTATAGATCGTTCGGTTTCCGAAACAATCTTACAGTTTACATTTACACACGACATTTTTTAATTGTAAATTAATTGTAAAACGAACTAACAAACAGGAATAAGAAGAACAAACAGTAATACACGAAAATTAGATTTAATATTTCACCCTCTACTATAAGGAGTTAAAGATGAGAATATTTGGCAAAAGAAAAAATGCTCGATGGCAACTCTGTTTGAACAAATGAAACAATGTGAAAGCACACACACGAAAGGAACACAACAGTTGTTATCTAATTGCAATAGCAAATAAATCCCAACTTAAAACACAGGAATTTTCACAGAAAGCAAATAATTAATAAAAACAATAGGTGCACTTATTGAAAAATACACTTATCTGTACTTAAACACAATTTAAAAAAAGCAAGAAACTATTAAAATCGGCTAAAATTAACTAATTAAACTATCAAAGGAGCACAAACTCAAAAAGCAGACTATTGGAACAGGGTTGCCAACGATACCAGTACCTATTACGCAATAGCAAAAATCTGTACAAAGTCCGTAAGGCCTACATCGTAGTACCTATTACGGTCTAATACAGACAAAATAAAAAATAAATTATCTTGACGGGGATGCCTTCGTGTTCCGATGGAGCGCGGTTCCCCAATCGTCCGACTGTCCGTCCGTTGGTCTTGGCCAAAGCCGACCACACCAAAAATGGTGAAAATCTCCCCCAAGTACTCACAACAGGTGGTGCGGTGAGGGGAAAACGTCATGTCCGACCGTCAAAACGGAAGCACAATGAGCATCGTGTAGCGCTCAGAGTTTTGACGAAGTTGGAGGCTGTTGAGGTTTCGGCTCTTACCGAAAAACAAAAAGAGTCACTTACCTGGGCTAAAGGCGTCATAGATGCTTCTAAGGCCAATGAGTCGGCTGAAAGAGCCACAAATTCAGCTGTGTTAACGGCTAATAAAGTAAAACAAATCAGATCACCTGATGAACCCCTGCCTTCGAAAAAGGCAAGAGGCCCTAATGTCACCATCAACAGGACACTCACCAAGTCCTTCAATGAAGTGGCGAAGGAGAGTCTAGTGATGGCTGTTATAGAAAGAAGGAGTGAGGATGGATCCATCCTCAAGGACAAATGGAGTCATGTACAATTAGCCATTATGGCTCATTACCTCGATGTCCGTAGAGAAATGCCGGGCACACCACCAATCTGCAACGATGCAGGATGGCATCAGGGGAGAGTAAAGCTCTTATATTTCGGTGATGCCAGATCAGTAGAACTGATTAAGGCTGCTCTGAGTCGAGCGGGTGAGGTGTGGCCGGGTGCCCAGTTGGATGTTGTCGAAAAAAACAACATCCCTAGTCACCCTAGAGCCATCACCTGGTTTACAGAAGAGCCCTCCAACCCGGCTGACATCTTAGAAATAATAAAAGATTCCAATCCTGGTCTGCCGGCCCATAATTGGAGAATCAGCAAGGTGGGTGAGGCGGATGGTAAAAAGCGGCAGGTCAATCTTATCCTAAATGCTGAATCCACCTCCCATATACAAAGTGCGAGTGCAACCCTACAATATGGCTTCGAGACTATAGTCTTGAAGATATACAAGCAGGATATAGCTCCCACTGCAGAAGGTGAGTCGTCCACCGTGGCACTTTCTGGAAGTGCGGAGGCACCCACACCCTCAGCACCCACGAGAGTCTGAGGGGAGTCTCCGGACTCTTTGACGCATCTGGCGGGGACATGCTACTCGACGATACGGACGGAGAGTTCGATAACACCCTTGTCGGGCTGGATGTTAATCTGTCAATTATCAATGATGGTAAGAATTCTACAGATTAACCTCCATCACGCTAAAGCAGCCTCAGCGGCTCTATTGACATCTATAGACATCGTCTAAACTTCTGTACGAACCGAATGACAAATCCGGTCTGGATAATCTGGTCGATCATATCACCATATCATTCAATAGATCCCTTGAAGAAGCCTGTCCAAAAACAAGCTACAAGGGTAAAACTAAACCCCAATGGTGGACTTCTGAGCTAACGGCTGTGAAAAAGACCTGCAACAAGCTATTCAATAAGGCTAAATCTACTGGGGTCGCTAATGATTGGGATGCCTATAAAGAGCAACTCAAGATCTATAAGAAGGTGCTTAGAAAGGCGCAAAGGCGCTATTGGTATACCTTCTGTGGTGAAGTGGAAAAGGTCTCCGACGCCGCTAGGCTGAGGAAGATATTATCTGCTTCACCCTGTACAGTGGGATATTTACAGGATGAGGCAAATAACTGGACCAAAAACAGCGAGCAGTCGCTCAATGTACTGCTCGACACACATTTCCCGGGGAACTCTGTAACAGAACCCGAGAATCAGCAGGACCAACAAGAGTGCGAGTGGACTGCGAGCGTCGCTAGCTTCTTGACTGAGAGATCCAGAATAAGCTGGGCTATTAATAGCTTTGAGCCCTTCAAGTCCCCTGGACCAGATGGCATCACTCCAGCAGAAATGCAGAAAATGTTAAAGTACATTATCCCCTGGCTGGAGAAAATTTATGTAGGCAGTATCAGGCTTTCATACGTCCCGAATCGATGGAGGGATACCAAAGTGGTATTCATACCTAAAGCGGGAAAGATATCACACACTAGGCCAAAAGACTTCAGACCAATTAGCCTATCCTCCTTCCTATTGAAAGGTCTGGAAAGACTTTTAGATCATTTCATTAGGAAAACCTGGATACAAAACTCCTGTCGGGGAACCAACATGCTTACAATAAGGGCAAGTCTACAGAATCAGCCCTGCATGAACTTGTGAGCACTATCGAATCGTCCCTGCACTTCAAGAAATTTACCATGGTGGCATTTCTAGACATAGAAGGGGCTTTTAACAACATTCACTCAGATGCGGTAATTGCGACACTCTCACATCTAAAAGTTAACACTAGTTTGATTAGACTAATTCAAAGTCTGCTCACCAGAAGACACATAACAGCATGTCTAGCAGGGCGGGTCGATTTAAAAATCGCCCATTGCTCAGTGAAAATCGTATTCTAGGGATCAAAATAAGAAACTTTGCCGAAGGAACCATACCTCTAAATCGAATTCTGATGTCCCGGAAAAAATCCCACTTTGACCCATTTAGAGTGCTCCAATCGAGTCCAAATGTATGACCGACCCCCACTCAGTGAAGTGCTCAGTGAAAATCGTATTCTAGGGATCAAAATAAGAAACTTTGCCGAAGGAACCATACCTCTAAAACGAATTCTGATGTCCCGGAAAAAATCCCACTTTGACCCATTTAGAGTGCTCCAATCGAGTCCAAATGTATGGAACCCCCAGGGGGTGTGCCAAAGTTAGTGGGGGTCGGTCATACATTTGGACTCGATTGGAGCACTCTAAATGGGTCAAAGTGGGATTTTTCAAAATTTGCCCCTACCCAAAAGTTCGACCCAAATTCCGGGGCATTAGAATTCGTTTTAGAGGTATGGTTCCTTCGGCAAAGTTTCTTATTTTGATCCCTAGAATACGATTTTCACTGAGCAATGGCGACTTTTTTTTCCTCCCCACAAATCGACCCGGCCTAATGTCTGGGGTCCACAACTCTAACAAGGTTTGTAAACAGAGGGACCCCGCAAGGAGGAGTATTGTCTCCACTAATTTGGAACCTAGCGGATAATGAAATCCTGCTAGATCTAGAACGTTGTGGCTGCAATGTCGTGGCATATGCGGACGACGTGGCAATCGCAGTGAGTGGCAAATTCGTAAACGTCCTCAGAGACATCCTACAGGTGGCTCTGAACATGTTGGCTAGATGGGCCAGAAGCAGCGATTTGGGCGTTAACCCCAACAAGACAGAATTGGTTCTCTTTACTAGGATGAATAATGTCCCACATGTGGACCCTCCACCTCGGATAAATGGAACAGATCTAGTCTTTTCTGAAAGTGCAAAATTTTTAGGAATAATTCTAGATAGGAAACTGTTATTTAGACTTAATGTATTGGAACGTGTAAGGAAGGCTAACGTCGCCTTATATTCCTGCAAAAAGGCTGTAGGGTCGCGGTGGGGCCTCTCTCCTAAAATCGTTCACTGGATATATATAGCAGTAGTTCGTCCTATACTGCTATACGGCATTGTGGTATGGTGGACGGCAACTGACAAACTAACCATCACCAACCTACTAACAAAGGTTCAGAGAACTGCCTGCCTGAGCATAAGCGGAGCCTTAAGGACTACAGCGACCGAGCAACATAGTAACCAACACTGGCGTTGTCATTTACTCGGACAGCCAGGCTGCCATCAATTCTCTGGAGGCAACATCCCTAAATTCACAAACAGCCCTCGACTGCTGCAGATATCTTAACGAGATGGCTGAGCAGTTTAATATACACCTCATATGGGTGCCTGGGCATAGGGATATCCAGGGGAACTGCAAAGCCGATGAACTTGCTAGGAAAGGGACGACATTACAAATTCTCGAAGAATTTGCATATATTGGTGCGCCACTACCCACGTGCAAGCTTTGGCGTAGGCAAGAGGCAATCAGGCAGTCCAACGAAAGATGGACAGAAATCGGCACCTGCAGGGTAGCTAGACAAATCTGGCCAAGGTATGACCTGAGAAGGTCAAAATATCTCCTCGCACTAGAGAGGAAACGATTGTCTACGTTAGTACAGGTTCTGACGGGACACTGATTGATCGGCGAACACGCCAAAAGATTGGGTATTGACTCCAATGACTTCTGCCGAAGCTGTGGAGATGAGGAAGAAGTGGAGAACATTGAGCACTTGCTTTGCGACTGTCCCGCTTTGAGTAAACGACGACTGGACATACTGGGGTCGGCCTTTTTAGGCAGCCTAACAGATCTTTCCAGTACTGATATTCGTACTATCGATAAATTTATACATCAAACAGGTTGGTTTCGATGAGGGGCATTTCAGCCCGTGGTAACACTAGGGACCTAAACTGGTCTATGTGAGCTTGTAAAAAAATACGGCTGCCACACTAACCTAAACCTAAACCTACCCGATTATTTCCTTTTTGTATTTTCGTCTTATCTTGATAGTCGTATTCAAATTGTGAAATTTGGTAGATCCTGTTCTGATCCGATTTTGGTTCCATCTGGGGTTCCCCAAGGTAGCCATATTAGTCCCATTCTGTTTCTGCTATTCATCAATTAATTAACTGACGTATGCAGATGATGTTAATATATTTTTTTCTTATAAAACATCTGAAGATTCAATGCTCCTTCAAAATGATTTGGTTAGTTTTGGAAATTAGTGTGAAATAATTGCATGGAGATTAATCTTAAGAAATGTAAACATATGTGTTTCTCCAGGTCGAGGGCGATCCCAACTAGGTTTAGTCTTCATGGTTCCAATTTAGATATTGTTGAATCCTTTGCGGATCTTTGTATATTAATGGATCCTAAACTCAGTTTCAATAATCACATAATTACAATGTTTCAGTCGCCGCCAGTCGTAGCGAACGGACGTGTTATCGCAGAGCAGATAGTTTTTAACCTTTTACGCAATACCTATTCACCTACCTACTACGAAACCCAGTGGTTTGTTGTTTTTAAAGCGTAGGTTGAATTGGATGCATCGGTCTCTGGACAGAAATTTCTGGTCTCAGTCTGGAAGGCCTATAGGACGTACCTATTACGGGCTAATACTGGCTACGAGGTTGTCTCCCCCAACCAATTTATGATTAAACCAAAAAAGAGAAATTTCTGAGCTCAGTCTGGAAGGCCTATAGGACGTACCTATTACGGGCTAATACTGGCTATGGGGGTGTCTCCCCCAACCAATTTATGATTAAACCAAAAAAGACGAAGGAGATTACGGCGCAGGGAGGGAAAACCCAGTACATCCAGCCGCAGGCAAAACAAATGATAATACAGATGAAGCAGAACCCAGCTGGGACTCTAAGCAACCCTAGCCTTTAAAAGCCAGTGGGGACTCTGACTCTGTCTCATCAAATGAAAACAATATCACTATTGTTGCTAACTCAAAGAGACTGTCAGGGGCACAACGAATGAAACTGAATAAGTTGAACCGTCAGAAACTATTACGGGATGAACCTGACAATTCTACCTCCAAAACAAACATGGAGGCCGCTAAAAGAGTCAGGTCTCCCGAAGAAGTGCTGTAAAAGTGACTAAGAAGAAAAAGGGCTCGCGGTCTTCCAGTAATTCGGGGAAGCCTAACGTAACCACAAAAAAGGAAGTCCCTAGTCGGGGTCCTTCGATCGTGGCCGGTAAAGTTGATCCAGTAACGCAGGTCGAGTCAACCAAATCATCCGTTAAGGATGAGGTTTTAAACAAAAAGACTCTACAGACACGGTAAAATCAATTGGCCATAAACAGGGGTAAGAAGCCAACATCTTATTCTAATATAGCTAAACAACATTTTCGAGACGATCTATGCTATGTCATAATTGATAGCAGTAGTGCATCTGGCAGAATCCCCGAAGACCAAAAGAGTAACTTCGAAGATTTGGTCTATACGAGGGTAGCGGAGTACGTCCTCGAATCTAAGGATGAACCACCAATCGAAGTAATGAGTTGCAAGAGGGGTGTTTTGATGCTAAGGCTGGCATCACAACGCTGCGCTGGTTTCCTCGTAAAACTTGTGGATAGCTTTCCCTTACCTTGGGACGCACACTGGTCGCTGCCATAGGTCAAAAATAAAAAAATTAAAGTCAAACTTTTGGTACCAAATGTGGCATCACCATCTCGAATGACAACCATGATTTCAAAAGTAGTATGGTTTTTGTTTCATTTCAACTGTACTCTATAAGAATAGCTTCAAAAGAGAGAGCATATAATTATTTGTTTTTTTGCAGAGTGTGCAGCTTAAAAGTTAAGTGAAACTTAAAAAAATAAAAAGGGTTCAAACCAATTATATATTGGTAAAAATCAAAATGAATATTGAAAAGAAAGGTATTAAATTCATTCTGAAAGAATTTAAATGATCATAAAGTGTTCAGTAGTTTTTGTAAAAATTATTTTTTCTTGGTACCATAGTCAGTGTTCAGTAGCCCACGTAATACAATTTCAGGTAAAGTTTTAGTTGTTTTACCCCCTGATTCCTTCATTGGGATTTTTTTCTATATATTTATTAACGTTTTAAGGATTATAAACTGCTCATATCAGCTGCCATCAAGTGCCCGTGTTTGTGTAATCTTCCATAGACAAAAGCGATCTCTTTGTTTTTGCTTCAATGTTCGACTGTACAACTGTGACGTTTTGTGCTGTGTTGTTTGTTCTGTTTACATTTTGGTGTATCTGTGTTGTTGTTGTAATTATACAAATAACGTACTGCGTTTGGTGCATTTTTTATTTGATTTGACGTTTTTATTTTAATAATTTCTGTGATAGGCTTGTGAAATTGCTCGTATGTATATTTTTGACATTTGGTGCTCAGGCAGCGGTACAAATGCTGAAAAGGCAAGGAACGTAAGTGATGTTTTGGAAAATAGTATCGAAAATGAGGGTTACATGGCTGAACCAATTCAAATCGAAAGCTGTGTGAATTACAATTGCAAAAAAATTGTAGAGTTTTGGCGAAAATGCCAGCGAACAAAACTAAATGTTTTGAAAACCCATTCTGATTGGCTTGCGCAAAAGGAATCGATTTTGCTAACCCAAAATTCAGACACACCTGGCACAAGTCATGATCGTGGACGTCCTAGAAAAAGTTTCGCAGAGTCTTCCAAAAGAACAAAGCGAGGGCGAATAGCTGAACTTGCAGAATTTGATGTTTCCGCTGCTGATGACTTACGTTTTGCTACCCAACAAACGAATCCATCGGCTTCGGCACTAAAAATTTATGAAGTAATATCGCTTATGATGGAAGCAAATTTAACAAAGCATCAGTATTTGTTAATAAGAACCTTCGTAAACAGCAAAATTTCTGCTGATTTATTACCCAGCTACGACAACATTTTAAAAGAAAAAAAGAAAAGTTACCCGGAACAAATTACTATTAGCGATTCTCACGCTGAAGTTGAGTTGCAAAGTTTATTGGACCATACCGCTACTCGAATACTACAACTCCAGAGCGACGTAATCAATGAATTTTTGGACAAGCCAGAAAACCAGCTTACACTGATAGGAAAATGGGGTTTTGATGGTAGTTCGGGGCACAGCGAATATAAACAGAAAGTTCTTGATAATAATTTTGAAGACAGCAATTTATTTGTCACATCATATGTCCCACTCCAACTTATAACAAAACCAGATGAGAAAAATGGAACCAAAATAATTTGGAAAAATCCGCGACCATCATCCACCCGCTACTGTCGCCCTATCAGGTTCCAATTCAAAAGAGAGTCCACTCAGTTATCCATTGATGAAGAGATGTATATTAAGAAGAAAATTGGTCTTTTAATCCCCACACAAATTAATACATGTTGAACATATTTTGCAACTTACAATGGTGGATGGTAAAGTATGCAATGCCTTAACTCAAACTTCATCTGCAAAATGTTACATATGTAACGCAAAACCAACAGAAATGAACAATATTAAAACATGTTTGCAAAGAGAAGTTTTAAAAGATCGCTATGAATTTGGGTTATCACCTCTGCATGCATATATTCGATTTTTTGAATATTTTCTTCATTTATCATACAGACTTGAACTAAAAGTTTGGCAAATTAGGTCCCAAGAAGGAAAAGCTCAATTTCAGGAAAGAAAAAGAAATATTCAATCGCAATTTCGAGTAAAAATGGGATTAATTGTCGATAAACCGAAAACTGGAGGGAGTGGATCTTCTAATGACGGAAACACTGCAAGAGAATTTTTCAAAAACGCAAGCTTGTCTGCTGAAATAACGGGGCTTGATAAAGATTTAATTGAGAGATGTGCAACATTATTGCAGGCTATGTCCTCAGGGTACAGCATTAATGTAGACAAATTTAGAACATATGCGCTAGACACTGCTCAAGAACTAACAACGAAGTATTCATGGTACTATCTTCCACCCTCAGTTCACAAAATTTTAATTCACGCTCCTGACGTCATAGAACATGCTTTGGTATCGATTGGAGAGCTCTCGGAGGAAGCTGCTGAGGCTAGCAATAAAGATATCAAAAGGTTCCGCCTGCAGCATACGCGTAAAACATCACGCGTTTCGACAAATACGGATTTGTTTAATCGACTACTTGTAAGCTCGGATCCATTTATTACGGGGCAGCGAAAATTACCATCCAAACACAAGTCGATTCTATCAAAACCTGTTTTTGATTTGCTTGAATAACATTGAAATCTTTGTTCATAACTTTTCTCGTTTATGTTGTTTTCAAATATTTTTAATTATCATTATAAAACTACATACATCTAATTAAAAACATTTTATGAATTTTTCAAACAACTTTTGCGCACTATTTTTTAATTTGTTTTGCTTACACGAGGAAGAGGGGGTGGTAAAGGGTGCTTATATAGTTGTAAAATCACATTCATTTTATCACAAATTAGTTCTTATAGTTCTTTTAAGCAGTGACAAAAGTTTCACGTTGATATCTTATGTGGAAGTATTTTTGGCCGCTGATCCCATACAAGTGCGACCACTGTGGGACGGCGCAAAGCTAAAATTGGTAAGGAAAAGCGATATTCCCGAACTTATAAAAACGACCCTATATGTTAAGGGATGTCCCAGTAAGTTCTCATCAGAGTACATACTTGACATCATTGGCAAAAAAAAAATCAAAAGTTTTCGTGAGAAAGTGGGAAGTCTTCTATAGGAAGGATGATACCGAGGGTACTCTCCTCTTGTTGGGCATAGACCCAGAATCCAAGAACAATCTTTTCAGGGCGTACTTCTTGATCTGGACAGTACTTTTCAAAATTGGAAAGGTCCCGATTGGCAGGACAGATGAATCGAGTCCAAATATACTGTCTGAAAAGGCAAACACTGCCAAAAACTGATGTGGAAGTAGTCAATAACACCACCAGTTCACCAATATTACCGCAACTTTTGCAGGAAGTTCCCAGAAAATGTGGTGATTAAAATATAAAGAGCCACAAAACGATTCAAAACAATGAGGGAGCGTCAAAAAATAACACCGTCTCCCAAAATTGTCGACTGGAAGATGGTGTAATAGGTAGTGAACGAAAGGAGGAGAATGGCCCACTACCAAATAATAAGGGAGTGCCACCAGATAGGATAGACTCCCAAAAGAAACTTTTGCTGGAAAGACAATGACTGAGGTCATCCAGATAAACCTCCACCGGAGCGAGACAGCATCCAACGCTATGATGGACATCATAAATAAAGGCAGGGTTCATATTGCTTTGATCCAGGAACCATGGACAACTAGCAACAAGGTTACTGGATTAAACCATGTGAACTTTTACCTTTTCTACGCTAACACAGGTACTCGTCCAAGGACTTGTAGTTTGTGCCATAAAAACTTATGTTTCTTTTCGTTCCGTGCTGAGGTAAGGTGATGGAAATATGTTCCTGTCAATATATCTGCCATTCGATGCGCCGATATTGCCACCTACGGCGGAATTACAACGTCTGGTGAGGGAATCCAAACACACAAGTAATGAGTTATTAGCTTGTTGTGACGCCAACTCACACCATATTGCTTGGGGTAGTACTGACGCCAATAAAAGGGGACAAGCCCTTATAGAATTTTTGAATACTAACGGTCTCCTAACTCAACATTTTTTTAGGAATAATTCTAGATAGAAAACTGTTATTTAGACTTAACGTATTGGAACGTGTAAGGCCAACGTGGCCTTATATTCCTTCAAAAAAGCTGTAGGGTCGCGGAGGGACCTCTCTCTTAAAATCGCCCACTGGATATTTATAGCAGTAGTTCGTCCTATACTGCTATACGGCATTGTGGTATGGTGGACGGCAACTGACAAACTAACCATCACCAACCTACTAACAAAGGTTCAAAGAAAGCCTGCCTGAGCATCAGCGGAGCCTTAAGGACTACAGCGACCGAGTCTCTACAAGCCCTACTCCATATACTGCCGATTAATATTGTGGCGAGAGAAGTTGCAACCAAAGCGGCAATCAGATTAAACTGCCTATCAATGTGGAGGTACAAAAACTACGGTCACATGAGGATATCAAAGTGTAGTGCTATGGACTATATAGTCCACTCGGTCGGTATATACACCGTTGGTATATACCAACGGTGTACACCTTCGAGAGAAATTACATCACTATGATTCCCACCAGAGATGAATGGTGGTTCGAAGCTTGATGAAAAGGTTGGCTTCGGAGTACACTGTGCAGAGCTTAGATTGGATATAGCTCACAGACTACCAGATACCTGCAGTGTCTATCAAGCCGAAATAATGGCAATATGGGAAGTAGCCAAGTGGCTGAGTCGCAACATAGTAACCAACACTGGCGTTGTAATTTACTCGGACAGTGATGCTGCCATCAATACTCTGGAGGCAACATCCCTTAATTCACAAACAGCCCTCGACTGCCGCAAATCCCTTAACGAGATGGCGGAACAGTTTAATATACACCTCATATGGGTGCCTGGGCATAGGGATATCCCGGGGAACTGCAAAGCCGATGAACTTGCTAGGAAAGGGACGGCATTACAAATTCTCGAAGAATTTGCATATATTGGTGCGCCACTGTCCACGTGCAAGCTTTGGCTTAGGCAAGAGGCAATTCAGGCAGTCCAACGAAAGATGGACAGAAATCGGCACCTGCAGAGTAGCTAGACAAATCTGGCCAAGGTATGACCTGAGAAGATCAAAATATCTCCTCGCACTTGAGAGCCAAAGATTGCCTACGTTAGCATCAGTTCTGACGGGACACTGATTGATCGGCGAACACGCCAAAAGATTGGGTATTGACTCTAATGACTTCTGCAGAAGCTGTATTGATGAGGAAGAAGTGGAGAGCATTGAGCACTTGCTATGCGACTGCCCCGCTCTGAGTAAACGACGACTGGACATACTGGGGTCGGCTTTTCTAGGCAGCCTAACAGATCTTTCCAGTACCGATATTCGTACTATCGACAAATTTGTATATCAAACAGGTTGGTTTCGATGAGGGGCATTTCAGCCCGTGGTACCACTAGGGACCTAAGCTGGTCTATGTGAGCTTGTATAAAAAATACGGCTGCCACCCTAACCTAAACCTAAACCTCTCAACATAGGGAACAAGGCGACCTTTGTTAACAAAATAAGCAGAAAATCGCATTGATGAGATCCATGAGTGGAGGGTTTCGGATGAACACTCCTATTCGGACCGCCGTTATATAAGGTTTAAAATTTCACGGTCACCGCCAAACCCAATAAGTTTCTGTAATAAGGCTCAGACCGACTGGAATAATTTCGGAAATCTACTTCTTTTTTTTTTCACCAACGCAACCACTCTTACCCGCCCCTTCCGACCGAGGGGGCCACATCCCCATGACGTAGGGATTGCGTACACACCATGATCCGGACCATGGCGGGTTAATAGTAGAGGGTGGAAATACCAGCTACAGAAAAATTTCATCAGCCGGCACATGCAAACAATAAAATTAGTCTACTTACACATTTAAAAAAGATATTATTCTAGATCTAACTACATCAATGTCAATAACTTCATATAAAGTGTTAAAATCCATGCACATTCTACGAATGGGCTTTGCCGAAGCATAATTTGTACGTTGAAAATCAATATGTAATAATTGGTAATATCTGGAAGGTCTACAAGGTACATCGAATCCAATCCTAGACAAAATAAAATTAGAAGGCACATCACCATTTATAGCTTTCAGCACTATGGTTGTGTTCAGCATAATACGTCTACACTTGAAAGTAGGCAGTCTCATCAAACTCAACCTGCTAGTATAGGGTGGAAGGCTAAAATCACTATTCCAATGAAGATGTCTTAAAGCGAATAATAAAAATTGTTTTTGAACCGATTCAATCTTATCAACGTAAGTCCCGTACTGGGGGTCCCACACTACGGACCCATATTCTAGAATAGGTCTAACTAGTGACGTATACAACTGCCTAGTTACATGTGGATCTACGAATTCTTTCGCCCATCGCTTTATGAAACCAAGCACGCCATAAGCTTTATTCACCATTGTAATTATGTGATTATTGAAATTGAGTTTAGGATCCATCAATATACCAAGATCCACAAAGGATTCAACAGTATCTAAATTGGAACCATGAAGACTAAAACTGGATGGAATCGCCCTCGACCTAGAGAAACACATATGTTTACATTTCTTAAGATTGAGGTCCATGCAATTTATATCACACCAATTTTCAAAATTAATCAAATCATTTTGAAGGAGCATTGAATCATCATATGTTTTATAAGAATAAAATATCTTAACATCATCTGCAAACATCAGTAAATTTGAACTAGAAATTGAATCTGGTAAATCGTTGATGAATAGCAGAAATAGAATGGGGCCAATATGGCTACCTTGGGGAACCCCAGATGGAACCAACATCGGATCAGAGCAGGATATACCAAATTTCACAATCTGAATACGACTATCAAGATAAGTCGATATCCAACGCAATAAGTTGTTACTAAAACCAATAAGATCAAGCTTATGTATCAAGAGTTTGTGATTGACTCTATCGAAAGCTTTACTAAAATCTGTATAAATCACGTCTGTCTGATTACCAAGAACAAACTCGTTTATAACCTGAGAAGAGAATTGCACCAAATTTGTCTCAGTTGAAAGACCTTTACGAAATTCATGTTGGAATGGACTTCGAATAGACGATACTTTATGAGATAAAATCTCAGTAACCATTTTCTCAAAAAGTTTTGGAATATTTATACTTAATTTTGCGATTCCACGATAATTCCCCACATCAGTGATCTTCCAGATTTATGAAGAGGGGTTAAGTAAGATGTTCTCCAAATGGATGGGAAATAGCCATATTTTAACGAAGTATTAAATAGTAATGTGAGCGGAAGGGCAAGACTTTGAGCACAATTTTTGAGTATTATACTAGGTACGCCATCAGGACCAACACTATTAGAAGAATTAAGCTTGACCAAACTCGAAAATACGAATGGAAAATCAAAATAAGGTATGCTGAACTGACTCAATGAAGGAATATTGTAAGGGCAGGGGACGTCTAATTGTCTCTGTTGATGAGAATAGGTTGATGTAAAGAATTTTGCAAAAGCATTGGCGATTGATTGGTCACTACAGAATTCCTCACTATATTATACAGGTCTTGGATCAGATCTACGTTTCATATTTACAAAATCATAGAAAGATTTAGGATTGGACTTTAAATTTAGGGCCAACTTCTCTAAATAGATTTCATAACATCTGCTAGATTCAATATTAAATCGAGATCTGGTAATAGCATACTTTGCATAATCGGTCTCCGAACCCGATTTTTTAAATTTTTTAAATAGTCTGCGCTTCAAGTTCTTAATAGCAGTCAAAGCAGGAGAATACCATGGTGGTCTATTAGAACTTTTAACACGAATCTTCGGAACAGATTGTTGAAAACAATTATTCAATACGTTATAAAACTGCTCAATAGCTGAGTCAATGTGAGTTGAATCATCACAACAGCAGATACAATCCCAATCAACGTCGAGGAGCATAGCATTAAGCAAATCAAAAATTGTTCTTTTGAAACAAAAAACTGCACCCTCATCACTTGTGGTGTGTACACCATATCATACGTCATGGAAATACCCAGGGTTAGTTTGGTATTAGGTTTAGGTTTAGGTTAGGGTGGCAGCCGTATTTTTTTTACAAGCTCACATAGACCAGTTTAGGTCCCTAGTGTTACCACGGGCTGAAATGCCCCTCATCGAAACCAACCTGTTTGATATATAAATTTATCGATAGTACGAATATCAGTACTGGAAAGATCTGTTAGGCTGCCTAAAAAGGCCGACCCCAGTATATCCAGTCGTCGTTTACTCAAAGCGGGACAGTCGCAAAGCAAGTGCTCAATGCTCTCCACTTCTTCCTCATCTCCACAGCTTCGGCAGAAGTCATTGGACTCAATACCCAATCTTTTGGCGTGTTCGCCGATCAAGCAGTGTCCCGTCAGAACCTGTACTAACGTAGACAATCGTTTCCTCTCTAGTGCGAGGAGATATTTTGACCTTCTCAGGTCATACCTTGGCCAGATTTGTCTAGCTACCCTGCAGGTGCCGATTTCTGTCCATCTATCGTTGGACTGCCTGATTGCCTCTTGCCTAAGCCAAAGCTTGCACGTGGATAGTGGCGCACCAATATATGCAAATTCTTCGAGAATTTGTAATGTCGTCCCTTTCCTAGCAAGTTCATCGGCTTTGCAGTTCCCCGGGATATCCCTATGCCCAGGCACCCATATGAGGTGTATATTAAACTGCTCAGCCATCTCGTTAAGAGATCTGCGGCAGACGAGGGCTGTTTGTGAATTTAGGGATGTTGCCTCCAGAGAATTGATGGCAGCCTGGCTGTCCGAGTAAATGACAACGCCATTGTAGGTTACTATGTTGCGACTCAGCCACTTGGCGACTTCCCATATTGCCATTATTTCGGCTTGATAGACACTGCAGGTAGTCTGTGAGCTATATCCAGACTAAGTTCTTCACAGTGTACTCCGAAGCCAACCTTTTCATCAAGCTTCGAACCATCCGTGTAAAAGTGGAGATGGTTTATATTACCTGGTATTCTGCCGACCCATTCATCTCTGGCGGGAATCATAGTGATGTAATTTCTCTCGAAGGTGTACACTGTTGGTATATAGTCCACTCGGTCGGTTACCATAGCACTACACTTTGATATCCTCATGTGACCATAGTTCTTGTACCTCCACATTGATAGGCAGTTTAATCTTATTGCCGCTTTGGTTGCAACTTCTCTCGCCACAATATTAATCGGCAGTATATGGAGTAGGGCTTGTAGAGACTCGGTCGCTGTAGTCCTTAAGGCTCCGCTTATGCTCAGGCAGGCAGTTCTCTGAACCTTTGTTAGTAGGTTGGTAATGGTTAGTTTGTCAGTTGCCGTCCACCATACCACAATACCGTATAACAGTATTGGACGAACTACTGCTATATATATCCAGTGGACGATTTTAGGAGAGAGTCCCCACCGCGACCGTACAGCCTTTTTGCAGGAATATAAGGCGACGTTGGCCTTCCTTACACGTTCCAATACGTTAAGTCTAAATAACATTTTCCTATCTAGAATTATTCCTAAAAATTTTGCACTTTCAGAAAAGACTAGATCTGTTCCATTTATCCGAGGTGGAGGGTCCACATGTGGGACATTATTCATCCTAGTAAAGAGAACCAATTCTGTCTTGTTGGGGTTAACGCCCAAACCGCTGCTTCTGGCCCATCTAGCCAACTTGTTCAGAGCCACCTGTAGGGTGTCTCTGAGGACGTTTACGAATTTGCCTCTCACTGCGATTGCCACGTCGTCCGCATATGCCACGACCTTGCAGCCACAACGTTCTAGATCTAGCAGGATTTCATTCACCGCTAGGTTCCAAATTAGTGGAGACAGTACTCCTCCTTGCGGGGTCCCTCTGTTTACATACCTTGTTAGAGTTGTGGACCCTAGACTTTGAATTAGTCTAATCAAACTAGTGTTAACTTTTAGATGTGAGAGTGCCGCAATTACCGCATCGGAGTGAATGTTGTTAAAAGCCCCTTCTATGTCAAGAAATGCCACCATGGTGAATTCCTTGAAATGCAGGGACGATTCGATAGTGCTCACAAGTTCGTGCAGGGCTGATTCAGTAGACTTGCCCTTGTTGTAAGCATGTTGGTTCCCCGACAGGAGTTTTGTATCCAGGTTTTCCCTAATGAAATGATCTAAAAGTCTTTCCAGACCTTTCAATAGGAACGAGGATCGGCTAATTGGTCTGAAGTCTTTTGGCCTAGTGTGTGATATCTTTCCCGCTTTAGGTATGAATACCACTTTGGTATCCCTCCATCGATTCGGGACGAATGAAAGCCTGATACAGCCTACATAAATTTTCTCCAGCCAGGGGATAATGTACTTTAACATTTTCTGCATTTCTGCTGGAGTGATGCCATCTGGTCCAGGTGACTTGAAGGGCTCAAAACTGTTAATAGCCCAGCTTATTCTGGATCTCTCAGTCAAGAAGCTAGCGACGCTCGCAGTCCACTCGCACTCTTGTTGGTCCTGCTGATTCTGTTATAGTGTTCCCCGGGAAATGTGTGTCTAGCAGTACATTGAGCGACTGCTCGCTGTTTTTGGTCCAGTTATTTGCCTCATCCTGTAAATATCCCACTGTACAGGGTGAAGCAGATAATATTTTCCTCAGCCTAGCGGCGTCGGAGACCTTTTCCACTTCACCACAGAAGGTATACCAAGAGCGCCTTTGCGCCTTTCTAAGCTCCTTCTTATAGATCTTGAGTTGCTCTTTATAGGCATCCCAATCATTAGCGACCCCAGTAGATTTAGCCTTATTGAATAGCTTGTTGCAGGTCTTTTTCATAGCCGTTAGCTCAGAAGTCCACCATTGGGGTTTAGTTTTACCCTTGTACCTTGTTTTTGGACAGGCTTCTTCAAGGGATCTATTGAATGATATGGTGATATGATCGACCAGATTATCCAGACCGGATTTGTCATTCGGTTCGTACGGAAGTTTAGAGTTGAGGACTTTCTTGAAATTCTTCTCATACAGATGCCACTTTGTCTTCCTTACATTTCTGTGGACGGCGGGTTTAGGCGCTTTTTCCGCGAGTTTGAACTCAATATAATGGTGATCTGAGAATGAGTGGTCGTCCAGTACATTCCACCCAATAATTTTGTCTGACAGCCGGTCAGTAGCAAACGTTACGTCGAGTACTTCTTGTCTGTCTTTAATTGTGAAGGTCGGTTTATTACCTATGTTACAAATACTAAGATTGGTAGTTAGAATAAAGTCAAGAAGCGAATCACCCCTATTGTTTATATCCGTACTACCCCAGATAGTATGATGAGCGTTCGTGTCTGCGCCAATAATCAGCTCGAGCTCGTCAGACGTTGCTTCTTCTACTACTTCCCTGAATAGAGCAGTCGGTACTACAGATTCATAAGGCAAGTAGCTGGAGACCACCCAATATATGCGATTACCGATCTCCAGGCTAGCAGCTGTTTGGTCTTTACCACTTAAATTAGTCAGGAGAAAGATACTTGATCTTTCCTGGCCAAAATGCAGGTTCTTGGAGTGCCTTCACAGTTGGCCACAAGCAGTTTAAAGTTGGGTGTCCTAATACCGCACACCCTTCCTCCCACTACGTAGGGCTCCTGTATCAGGACGATGTCTACTGCGCCAGTGGACAGGCGCAGCAATAGAGCCGCTGAGGCTGCTTTAGCGTGATGGAGGTTAATCTGTAGAATTCTTACCATCATTGGTAATTGACAGATTAACATCCACCCCGACAAGGGTGTTATCGAACTCTTCGTCCGTATCGTCGAGAAGCATGTCCCCGCCAGATGCGTCAAAGAGTCCGGAGACTCCCCTCAGCCCCTCTGTGTCAGAAGTAGAGCTTTCGTCCTCAGAGTAGGACGTTACAGATCTTCTGTTGGAGTTGGAGTCACCAGAAATAATAGGCGTGGCTACCTCCGCACTTACAGAAAGTGCCACGGTGGACGACTCACCTTCTGCAGTGGGAGCTATATCCTGCTTGTATATCTTCAAGACTATAGTCTCGAAGCCATATTGTAGGGTTGCACTCGCACTTTGTATATGGGAGGTGGATTCAGCGTTTAGGATAAGATTGACCTGCCGCTTTTTACCATCCGCCTCACCCACCTTGCTGATTCTCCAATTATGGGCCGGCAGACCAGGATTGGAATCTTTTATTATTTCTAAGATGTCAGCCAGGTTGGAGGGCTCTTCTGTAACCCAGGTGATGGCTCTAGGGTGACTAGGGATGTTGTTTTTTTCGACAACATCCAACTGGGCACCCGGCCACACCTCACCCGCTCGACTCAGAGCAGCCTTATAAAGGTCTACTGATCTGGCATCACCGAAATATAAGAGCTTTACTCTCCCCTGATGCCATCCCGCATCGTTGCAGATTGGTGGTTTGCCCGGCATTTCTCTACGGACATCGAGGTAATGAGCCATAATGGCTGATTGTACATGACTCCATTTGTCCTTGAGGATGGATCCATCCTCACTACTTCTGTCTATAACAGCCATCACTAGACTCTCCTTCGCCACTTCATTGAAGGGCTTGGTGAGTGTCCTGTTGATGGTGACATTAAGGCCTCTTGCCTTTTTCGAAGGCAGGGGTTCATCAGGTGATCTGATTCGTTTTACTTTATTAGCCGTTAACACAGCTGAATTTGTGGCTCTTTCAGCCGACTCATTGGCCTTAGAAGCATCTATGACGCCTTTAGCCCAGGTAAGTGACTCTTTTTGTTTTTCGGTAAGAGCCGAAACCTCAACAGCCTCCAACTTCGTCAAAACTCTGAGCGCTACACGATGCTCATTGTGCTTCCGTTTTGACGGTCGGACATGACGTTTTCCCCTCACCGCACCACCTGTTGTGAGTACTTGGGGGAGATTTTCACCATTTTTGGTGTGGTCGGCTTTGGCCAAGACCAACGGACGGACAGTCGGACGATTGGGGAACCGCGCTCCATCGGAACACGAAGGCATCCCCGTCAAGAGAATTTATTTTAATTTTGTCTGTATTAGACCGTAATAGGTACTACGATGTAGGCCTTACAGACTTTGTACAGATTTTTGCTATTGCGTAATAGGTACTGGTAACTATCCGCTATGTGATAAACACGTCCGTTCACTGCGAATGATCAACAACGAAGTTTGGTATTAAGCCCTCTTACATTCTGATAAGCTATGACCAGAGAGTTTATTAGTTTTTTGGCAAGTTAGAATGCCTCGCAGATAACCGTGCCAGATTATCTACCCTATCCACAAATTCTTTTACAAATGCCTTTGGAGGCCAAAAATTGGGATCTATCAACTTATCAAAGATTTCAGGTTGAACAATAACCTTAAATGATGATCTGGTAGCGGTTGAAGGCAATCTCATCTTGGCTGTCTTCAAATAAAAATCACCATCAATCTTGGATCTAATATAGTCGTCTAAATCCTCAGAGGACGTATCCAAGGCAAAACCTGAAATGAAATTGGAATTACCTCCTGCGAAGTTCCAGCAGGAGCAGTTAATGGAGCTGCCCTCTCAACAGGATTAGATGTAACTGTGGGAGTTGAGGGCGTGTCCGGCTTTTTTGGATCAGAAACATTAGGCTGATCAATGTTTAACTTCTTCGTCAGCCTTTTTCATTTTTGTCCAGAAGAAGCCGGCGTACTAGCATACTCTTCGATGTTAGGGTAATTTTTTATCAAAGCAGTGAAGTTCATGAACCGCGTGTAGACTTTGAAAATGTCTTGGTTCAGATCATTCACCTCAGACGTATACGATTTAACAAAATTGTAAAATTCAATATTTATTTTTTTACATTTAATGCAGCACCAATGAAGACCATTTTTATCACCATACAACGCATCAACCACCCTAGCAGTCACGCCAGCGCACTTGGCATGCCATAAGTTAGTGCATATCCAGCACTCAATTAATGTTTCCTTGTCGGAAGTAATTTTACAGTTTACCGATTTGCATGGCATTTTTAGGTTGGGTTTAAATACACCGAAACTGACAAATAACACCAAAGCAATAAATCAAATCAAAAATAATAGTTAATAAAAACCCTCTACTATTTTATAATGAGGAGCAAAAATATTTCCCCACAAACAGACAAAATACGATACACTGGCAACTCTGTTGATATTTCAAACAAACAAACAGAAGCACAAAGCATCGATAGAAACAATAATCAACTAGCAAACACACAGTGACAGAAAAGCACCAACACTTGTTGTTGTAGCGGTAAAAAATATTTTACCGAAACAAATAATCAACAAAATTATATCACAAGCAGAAAATAATACAGAGAAAAATTTTCTATTGCAACAAATCACGATTAAAGACACATTTTTTTTCTTTTTTTTTTAATTATTTTGACACTAAAAACACAATTATTTTGACACTAAGGCACAAACACTTGTTGTTTTAGCGGCAGAGAACTTTCCTCCTACAGAAACAAAAATTCCGCACAATTTAGGAACAAACCAAAATAAAATGATACCAATAAGTACACAACTGATAATAATACTTATATACGTATCTGAACAAAATTTCGACCAAAAATCGAGTTAAATCCCATAAAATTAATTAAATAAAAATTATATTGACGGAGCACCAAATAACACAACTTGACACAAGCAGGGTTGCCAGATTCTTGCTCCGTCAATAAAATTTTTATTTTTATAAATTTTGTGGGAATAAAATCGATTTTTGTTCTAACTTTGGTTCAGGTACGTATATAAGGCCAAATATCAAAATTTTTTTATTTTGAATAAATTTGAAAAAAATTCAACGTATGTGCTGTCTAGGCATAAGCGAGGCATTTAGAACTGCGCCAAGAAAAGCGTTGTAGACTATACTGCACATCCAACCAATAGATAAAATATGAGGCAGCCCTCATAGCAAGACTTCTACGAGTAATGGGTGAAAGGATAAATCGAGACCACAAGTCGTACCATCAGAAGATTTTAAAATCTCTAGTTGGTCACACTCAAACGCCAGAAATTTCCGACCGCATTCCTAAAGTGCGGCTTACAGCTACCTGTAATTCGTTTGTGCCAGACAGACGCTCCTGGGAAAATGGAACTTTGGCCCATGTGCCAGTGGGAACCAGCTGTTACACCAAGCGAGGAAGAAGGACGGGTCTGGGACTTTTTATTGATGAACCAGAAGTCTAACTTCACTTCCGCCTCCCTGACCATAACACGGTATTTCAAGTAAAAGTTCGAGCAATCACGGAGTGTGTGAACTGGCTCAGTAACACCACAAAGCCTAAATATTCCAACATCTTCACAGATAGCCAAATGACGATTAAAGCAATAACATCGGAAAGGGTCAAATCCAGAACTGTGTTGGAATGTAAAAGAACGATAAATGATTACTCAGTCAGTTCGCCATGGTCAGTTGCGTATTTGCTGGGTACAAGGACACAACGGAGTGATTGGAAATGAACGGGCAAACAGCTTGGCTTCAAAGGGCAGAGAACTTCGAGTAATAAACATGGAAAATTGGAAACCTTTCGAAGCCAGGAAGAATGAGTTGAAGCACTGGGCAGTGATGGCTCACAAAACTGTGTGGAATAGCGCAACAGTAGGAGCAACTGCAAATATACTGTGGGGTGACCCAATATGAAAAGAAAACAAGAAGTCTTCTGAAAATAAACAAGATCGATATTTCAATTTTAATTTTTATTACAGCATCAATACAAAGAAAGCCAAATGGCCAATTATACATGTATTGTAGGATTAATATCTATGTACAGTAATATACATTATTAATAATTTTATGATTTACATTATTAAGCTAAAAATACTTCTAAGTAGAAAAAAATTTTTATCGCTCCCCAGCCATAACAATTATAAACAAAATATAAATTATGGTAAAATACCACTGAAAAAATTTATTTTTTTTCGCTTGTACGAAGAAATGGTATACGAAAACAATTTTAGCGAGGTAGGAAGATGGCTCCAAAAACGACGAACTCTTATTAAAAATGATTGATCGTATATGGAAGAGTGTATAATGGGAATGTTGATCTGTACATTACGACTTGAGCTGAGAAAAGTAAATTATTTTGCCAGGATCTCAGGTTGTCCAAGTTTCATTAATCTATAAAATTGGAGAACTATACGAAGGTTAATATAGTCATGAAAAGTACAACCCAAGAATTCTGGTACAAGTTCTAACAATGCCTTCAATTCTATCCAAATTATAGGACCAAGTACCAGAAAAAACTTCAAGCCCGTAATTCATTAGAGGCATTAGTAGAGCGTGAGCTAATCGATATCTTACGTGCTATGGAGTATATGGTTTAAGTGCATACAACCTCCTTAAAATAAAACAAACTTTGTTAGTAATATAATTTATATGGTCATCAAAGATGAGGTTGGAATCAAGAATCACGCCAAGACTTTTGAAGGATTCGACAGTCTCAATCAATTGATTCCCAATAAAGAGTATATTTTTGTTACGTAAATGAAAATGTATGGCCTTCGATTTTCCTGGGTTAATAGAAAGATTATTACTACTCATTGCAGTAGCAATCACATGGAGATGATTATTAATGTAGGTTGAATTTGTATCGGGGTTATAAAGCAAACATTAATTAATTTGATCGTTTAGATAAATAAGAAAAAGTAAATGGCCTAATACGGATCCTGTGGCACCCCGGACGTGACAGAACCAATGTTAGAATTTACTGATTCAAGGACACATTATTTATTATATATTAGCATACAAGCTGATTTAGAAAAATTAAATTTATAACGCAGCTTTTCGATTAAAATAACGCGATCAATACGATCAAATGCCTTGGTAAGATCGAGTGAAACTAATGTACAATGTTAATTCCTATCTAATTGCTTTCTTACAGAATCGGTATGAGCAATTAGTGCAGTAGTGCTATGGTTTTTCCTAAATGCAAACTGATAAGGATTTAGAATTGAGAATCTATCACAGTGCTCCAAGATCTATATTTTCATTAAATTTTTAATTATCTTTGACATAGCTGGTTGTATACTGATAGGTCTTAAGTTATCAATGTCATGACCACCATTTTTAGAGATAGGAATAATATGCCCCAACTTCCACGCATAAGGAAATTTAGAGACAGTAAAAATAGTGTTTATTAAGTGAAGAAGCAGTGGTACAATCATATGAAGTAAAATTTTAATAAATGCTATCGGTATCCTATCATAGCCATCAGAATTAGATCTTATTGAGTTAACAGCAATAATTATTTCGTTTTCTGTAACCGTGCGAAATTAAAAAATATTATTCTCTACAAAGCCATTAAAATCAAAGGAGTTATTAATATTAGGGGTCATATTATTAAGAAACTTCGTAGCTATACTTTCAACATAAATTTCATCTATCTCTGGATTTTTCTTACCAGTACACCCCAATATACGAATCCTGTTCCACAGGGTAGAGTGATTGGCATCCCTAAACATCCTATTACCAAATTGAAAACGTTCTTTCCTAATTGTAGATTTAGCTTTATTTCTATGTCTACAATAACGTTTCCAATTCTCAGTATTTGGATTTCTCAAATATGAACCATAAGCTTGATCTCTTACTCTCCTCGCCTGATTAATCTTACTGGAGTTCATCCATAATCGCTCATCTGAATTTATTCTGGTTCTTGAAGTGGGCACAAGATCATGAAGAGCATCAACTAGTCCATTCAGAAAAGACAGTTGCAGATCAACATCATTAGAATAAAATATAGAAGAAACGTCAATTTGATTAAAAAAGATATATAGATCATCAACATTTGCTCGCCTATAATCTTTATACTCCCTCCAATTTTCAACTTCTTGTAAAGAAAATTCAACAGAAATAAAAATAAAACTATGATGGGATGAAAAAAAGGGGAATTGAATTTGACCTTTACCAACAAGAGAAGAAGGATGGCTTAGAAGAGAATAATCCAATAGGGAAGTGCTATTATTAGGTATATGTAGATGCGTAGGGATGCAGTTATGAATACATTGAAGGCCATATCTTTGGGCTAGAGAACGAAGATATATGGATTTGGATAGATCGAAAAGATTGTAATAGAATCTCCCATAACAATAATATTGGAGAAACGATCAAACAAGTCAGCATGGAGGTCTTCAAAAACATCAACAGACCCATTCGGCAAATAAAGAACACCAACAATTACCGAAGATTCTTTACCAAATGCCTCTACAAATAAAGACTAACAGATGCCATAGCGAACTCCTCTGAAGGCAATTTTATAGCGCAAATTATTAGATATATAGAGACAGACTCCACCCGCTCTTCTCGGTTGTCGACTAAGATTAGTATCATCCGGTCGATCATTTCTTACTAAATTGTAATTTGGCAATGCCAATGATGTAGAGAACATATTCGGCTTAAACCACGTTTCGGAGACGCCAATAATATCAAGTCCAAAGTCCGCAAAAGTGTTTTTAAATTCTTCAAGTTTCGTACTAGAATTAGCTGGGCATAAACTTTGGGCATTAATGTGCCCAATATTCAAGTGGTGAGGAGAAACTGATATATAATTTCTTAATAAGTTATTGTCGCTTGATATAGGACCCAGGTGACATATGTGACATAATCACTAAAGTAATATTTATATAGATGGGGGAGCCAAGTTAATATATTTCTATTCTCATATCCAATATACACGTTTTAATATGAGAATATTTTGAATTCATTATTATTTGTTTCCAACTTGATTGAGAAATAATAGTTAAACATAATTATGCTAGGATAAAAAGAGAGATCACAGGATTATCAATAAAATATTGAGACATATTATCCATTAATTTTAAACAATTCATAAAATTCAAAGATATTTAAAGTCTTGGTATCATTATTTGGCATAAAAAGTTTGACTCTAGGGATTTCCCTATTTATAATAGTATACGATTTAATTTTCATCTCTTTTTTCAACTTCCAGAGAATACGCATCAGTTTGTTAGCCAAAGTTGAGTAGTTGTCGTTCCGGTAGACTCTTTTATCATCGTTGCACCGATAATATCAGATACTTTTAGGGATTTGGATTTGAAATAAGCCGACATTAACTTGTCCCGCTTACTGATATCGTTGCTGATCAGTCGTAGTGAACGGACGTGTTTACCAACGAGCGGATAGTTGAAATCTATTACGCAGTACCTATTACGCAATCGCCAAAAAATCTGTACAAAGTATGGAATGCCTACATCGTAGTACCTATTACGGGCTAATACAGACAAAAAATTCGTTGACGGGGATGCCGTCGCGTTCCGATGGAGCGGGGTTTCCCAATCGTCCTACTATCCGTCCGTTGGTCTTGGCCAAAGCCGACCACACCAAACATGGTGAAAATTTCCCCCAGTACTCACAACAGGTGGTACGGTGAGGGGAAAACGTCATGTACGTCAAAACGGAAGCACAATGAGCACCGGATAGCGCTCAGTTTTGACGAAGTTGGAGGCTGTTGAGGTTTCGACTCTTACCGAAAAACAAAAAGAGTCACTTACCTGGGCTAAAGGCGTCATAGATGCTTCTAAGGCCAATAAGCGGCAGGTCAATTTGATCCTTAACGCTGAATCCACCTCCCATATACAACGTGCAAGTGCAACCCTACAGTATGGCTTCGAGACTATAGTCTTGAAGGTATACAAGCAGGATATAGTTCCCACTGCGGAAGGTGAGTCGTCCACCGTGGTTGATACACAGCTTTCTGGAAGTGCGGAGGTATCCACGCCCATTATTTCTAGTGACTCCAACTCTAAAAGAAGATCTGTAACGTCCCACTCTGAGGACGAAAGCTCTACTTCTGACACAGAGGGGCTGAGGGGAGTCCCCGGACTCTTTGACGCATCTGGGGACACGCTTCTCGATGATACGGACGAAGAGTTCGATAACACCCTTGTCGGGGTGGATGTTAATCTGTCAATTACCAATGATGGTAAGAATTTTACAGATTAACCTCCATCACGCTAAAGCAGCCTCAGCGGCTCCATTGCTGCGCCTGTCCGAAGGTGCAGTAGACATCGTCCTGATACAGGAGCCCTGCGGTATCAGGACACCCAACTTTAAACTGCTTGTGGCCAACTGTGAAGGCACTCCAAGAACCTGCATTTTGGCCAGGAAAGATCTAAGTATCTTTTTCCTTGCTAATTTAAGTGGTAAAGATCAAACATCTGCTAGTCTTGAGATCGGTAAACGCATATATTGGGTGGTCTTCAGTTACTTGCCTTATGAAGCTGTAGTACCGACTGCTCTATTCAGGGAAGTAGTAGAAGAAGCAACGTCTGACGAGGCCGAGAAATCTAATGGAGTCGCTAATGATTGGGATGCATATAAAGGGCAACTCAAGATCTATAAGAAGGAGCTTAGGAAGGCGCAAAGACGCTCTTGGTATTCCTTCTGTGGGGAAGTGGAAAAGGTCTCCGACGCCGCAAGGCTGAGGAAGGTACTATCCACTTCTCCTTGGACAGTGGGGTATTTGCAGGATGAGGCAAACAACTGGACAAAAAACAGCGAGCAATCTCTAAATGTACTGCTCGACACACATTTCCTGGGGAACTCTCTAACAGAACCAGAGGATCAGCATGACCAACAAGAGTGCGAGTGGACTGCGAGCGTCGCTAGCTTGATGACCGAGAGATCCAGAATAAGCTGGGCTATTAATAGCTTTGAGTCCTTCAAGTCACCTGGACCAGACGGCATCACTCCAGCAGAAATGCAGAAAATGTTGAAGTACATTATCCCCTGGCTGGAGAAAATTTATGTAGGCTGTATCAGGCTTTCATACATCCCGAATCGATGGAGGGATACCAAAGTGGTATTCATACCTAACGCGTGGAAGATATCACACACTAGGCCAAAAGACTTCAGACCAATTAGCCTATCCTCCTTCCTATTGAAAGGTCTGGAAAGACTTTTAGATTATTTCATTAGGGAAAACCTGGATACAAAACTCCTGTCGGTGAACCAACATGCTTACAATAAGGGGAAGTTTACAGAATCAGCCCTGCACGAACTTGTGAGCACTATCGAATCGTCCCTGCATTTCAAGGAATTCACCATGGTGGCATTTCTTGACATAGAAGGGGCTTTTAACAACATTCACTCAGATGCAGTAATTGCGGCACTGTCACATCTAAAAGTTAACTCTAGTTTGATTAGACTAATTCAAAGTCTGCTCAACAGAAGACGCATAACATCATGTCTAGGGTCCACAACTCTAACAAGGTTTGTAAACAGAGGGACCCCACAAGAAGGAGTACTGTCTCCACTAATTTGAAACCTAGCGGTGAATGAAATTCTACTAGATCTAGAACGTTGTGGCTGCAAGGTCGTGGCATATGCGGAGATCGCAGTGAGTGGCAAATTCGAAAACATCCTCCGAGACATTCTACAGGTGGCTCTGAACAAATTGGCTAGATGGGCCAGAAGCAGCGGATTGGGCGTAAACCCAAACAAGACAGAATTGGTTCTCTTTACTAGGATGAATAAAGTCCCACATGTGGACCCTCCACCTCGAATAAATGGAACAGATCTAGTCTTTTCTGAAAGTGAAAAATTTTTATGAATAATTCTAGATAGAAAACTGTTATTTAGACTTAACGTATTGGAACGTGTAAGGAAGGCCAACGTCGCCTCATATTGCTGCAAAAAGGCTGTAGGGTCGTGGTGGGGCCTCTCTCCTAAAATCGTCCACTGGATATATATAGCAGTAGTTCGTCCTATACTGCTATACGGCATTGTTGTATAAGCGGAGCCTTAAGGACTACAGCGACCGAGTCTCTACAAGCCCTACTCCATATACTGCCGATTAATATTGTGGCGAGAGAAGTTGCAACCAAAGCGGCAATAAGATTATACTGCCTATCAATGTGGAGGTACAAAAACTACGGTCACATGAGGAAAGTGTAGTGCTATGGTAACCGACCGAGTGGACTATATAACGGTGTACACCTTCGAGAGAAATTACATCACTATGATTCCCGCCAGAGATGAATGGGTTCGAAGAAAACCAGGTAATAGAAACCATATCCAATATTACACGGATGGTTCGAAGCTTGATGAAAAGGTTGGCTTCGGAGTACACTGTGCAGAGCTTAGATTGGATATAGCTCACAGACTACAGACAGACAGCGAGGCTGCCATCAATTCTCTGGAGGCAACATCCCTAAATTCACAAACAGCCCTCGACTGCCGCAGATCTCTTAACGAGATGGCTGAGCAGTTTAATATACATCTCATATGGGAGCCTGGGCATAGGGATATCCCGGAGAACTGCAAAGCCGATGAACGTGCTAGGAAAGGGACGACATTACAAATTCTCGAAGAATTTGCATATATTGGTGCGCCACTATCCACGTGCAAGCTTTGGCTTAGGCAAGAGGCAATCAGGCAGTCCAACGAAAGATGGACAGAAATCGGCACCTGCAGAGTAGCTAGATAAATCTAGGCAGCCTAACAGATCTTTCCAGTACCGATATTTGTACTATCGACACATTTGTATATCAAACAGGTTGGTTTCGATGAGGGGCATTTCAGCCCGTGGTAACACTAGGGACCTAAACTGGTCTATGTGAGCTAGCGTTTATGGTCTATGTGAGCTAGCGTTTATGGTCTATGTGAGCTAGGCGTTTAACCAGATTTCTTTTCCTCATTCACATTGTGTTTGGTATTTGCTTTGGATAGTTCTGAAATAACCTTGGTGATCATTACTCTAGTTCGTATCCCGTCTGGATAAAGGGTGACCAATGGTGTCTTACCAATAGGACTATCCCTTCTTCCAGTGGGTCGTTGAAGTAGGCTTTGTTATCCTTTCTACAGTTAGCAGCGACCCTGCTGCAGAGGGTCCGCTTTGCATACTACCACGCTTTTTCGCTTCTCTGTCGAAATTGTAGGAGTTGCTTTCACCGCTACCACAAGTGGCGTATGAGTTGCAGCATCCACCGGTGTAGAGAGAGGTAGAGGCCCAATCAGGCGCGATTTCTTCGCTCTATGGGAATAAAGCCGTTCATGGCGAAGTATCGCTTTCCAGTTGGATTTGATCAGTCTCATTTCCCTCCCCGCTATGTCAGACTCGCTCTTTCCTTCGAATTTCCGAAGATAAGAGCAGGACCTTTGGTAGGCGTAGCGAGCCTTCCTTCGCCTCGAACTTTTCCTACCGCGAAGGCGCATGCTATTGCAGCATATGGAGCATCTGACCATCTTTGTCGCCTTCGTGAAGGGTCTCCTGCAGATGCGACAGGCCTCCGTGAATATTGCTGTAGGGGAAGAATTATTATTGTAAGTTGATGGTGGTGGTTGGGGAGGCTGGTTTATTTGTTGATAGGTAAGAGATAACTGGTTTGTGTTTGTTCTGTAGGGGGAGTTACTAGTGTCAGGGGTTGAGATATGACTTTGGGTGTTGGTATTTGATTGGTTATGTGGGTGGTTATGGGAGCTGTTATGGGTGTGGGTGGGGTTGACGACAGCGAGTGAAAGGAGGGGATTTGTGGTCTCCCTGGGAGATGGCATTGAAGTAGACACACTTTGGACATTTGAAACCACCAATATATTCACCGATGTTTCTCAGTCCAGAGCATCGTTGATGGATCCATTCATAGCATCCACCACACAGTACCGAGCCTTCACTGCGTGAGATGTTTCTTCCACAGATGGGACACGCGTAGATCTTCTTCGCACCTGGGTTACGTTCAATGTCACCGGCAGGTAGTAGGAGTAAACTGAGCAGACTGACCGGTATTGCCCGCTCAGCTAGAGGAAAAATGGTAGGGTAGGAGCTGGAAAAGGTTCGAAGAAAACCAGGTAATAGAAACCATATCCACTATTACACGGATGGTTCGAAGCTTGATGAAAAGGTTGGCTTCGGAGTACACTGTGCAGAGCTTAGATTGGATATAGCTCACAGACTACAGACAGACAGCGAGGCTGCCATCAATTCTCTGGAGGCAACATCCCTAAATTCACAAACAGCCCTCGACTGCCGCAGATCTCTTAACGAGATGGCTGAGCAGTTTAATATACATCTCATATGGGTGCCTGGGCATAGGGATATCCCGGAGAACTGCAAAGCCGATGAACGTGCTAGGAAAGGGACGACATTACAAATTCTCGAAGAATTTGCATATATTGGTGCGCCACTATCCACGTGCAAGCTTTGGCTTAGGCAAGAGGCAATCAGGCAGTCCAACGAAAGATGGACAGAAATCGGCACCTGCAGAGTAGCTAGATAAATCTAGGCAGCCTAACAGATCTTTCCAGTACCGATATTTGTACTATCGACAAATTTGTATATCAAACAGGTTGGTTTCGATGAGGGGCATTTGAGCCCGTGGTAACACTAGGGACCTAAACTGGTCTATGTGAGCTAGCGTTTATGGTCTATGTGAGCTAGGCGTTTAACCAGATTTCTTTTCCTCATTCACATTGTGTTTGGTATTTGCTTTGGATAGTTCTGAAATAACCTTGGTGATCATTACTCCAGTTCGTATCCCGTCTGGATAAAGGGTGACCAATGGTGTCTTACCAATAGGACTATCCCTTCTTCCAGTGGGTCGTTGAAGTAGGCTTTGTTATCCTTTCTACAGTTAGCAGCGACCCTGCTGCAGAGGGTCCGCTTTGCATACTACCACGCTTTTTCGCTTCTCTGTCGAAATTGTAGGAGTTGCTTTCACCGCTACCACAAGTGGCGTATGAGTTGCAGCATCCACCGGTGTAGAGAGAGGTAGAGGCCCAATCAGGCGCGATTTCTTCGCTCTATGGGAATAAAGCCGTTCATGGCGAAGTATCGCTTTCCAGTTGGATTTGATCAGTCTCATTTCCCTCCCCGTTATGTCAGACTCGCTCTTTCCTTCGAATTTCCGAAGATAAGAGCAGGACCTTTGGTAGGCGTAGCGAGCCTTCTTTCGCCTCGAACTTTTCCTACCGCGAAGGCGCATGCTATTGCAGCATATGGAGCATCTGACCATCTTTGTCGCCTTCGTGAAGGGTCTCCTGCAGATGCGACAGGCCTCCGTGAATATTGCTGTAGGGGAAGAATTATTATTGTAAGTTGATGGTGGTGGTTGGGGAGGCTGGCTTATTTGTTGATAGGTAAGAGATAACTGGTTTGTGTTTGTTCTGTAGGGGGAGTTACTAGTGTCAGGGGGTGAGATATGACTTTGGGTGTTGGTATTTGATTGGTTATGTGGGTGGTTATGGGAGCTGTTATGGGTGTGGGTGGGGTTGACGACAGCGAGTGAAAGGAGGGGATTTGTGGTCTCCCTGGGAGATGGCATTGAAGTAGACACACTTTGGACATTTGAAACCACCAATATATTCACCGATGTTTCTCAGGCCAGAGCATCGTTGATGGATCCATTCATAGCATCCACCACACAGTACCGAGCCTTCACTGCGTGAGATGTTTCTTCCACAGATGGGACACGCGTAGATCTTCTTCGCACCTGGGTTACGTTCAATGTCACCGGCAGGTAGTAGGAGTAAACTGAGCAGACTGACCGGTATTGCCCGCTCAGCTAGAGGAAAAATGGTAGGGTAGGAGCTGGAAAAGGGTGAAAATGAAAAAGAAAGGTTGGGGAGGTAGCAGTCCTTGGGCATGGATGAGATCCTTGCGTCGACCCCGGTACAGAGAACCGACTGTTGGGAGAGCCGCAGTAGTTGTTGATATGGTTGGTAAGTTGTTAAAAAAATTCATATTTGGACCCAGGTGTGTAGGGGAGTGGAGGTCCACCATAGCATAGCCCCCCGGTGCTATGGTAAGGACTTGGCGAAGAAGCCTATTTACTCGCTGAGGCGCCCAGGTATCAGCGAGGCTCCGTACAAACATAGTCGGTTACCCCTGACTACGAACCTTAAACATCGATAGGCACGACGTCGCATAACACCTCGACGTTAGAGGAATACTAATATAGTAGAGTATCACTACTATATCTAGCATACGGAGTTATAGTGGAAGCCCATGGTATGAAGGGATTTCCTCGTATATACCTTTTAACCTTTAGGTAACCTCTAGTCACTCGAACTCTTCATATCAAAGCTACGTCAAAGTACGAGTTGGGAACCAATTTCGTAGATTGACGATGATTCAAGAAGAAGAGCCCGAGTTTAAGCCTCTACATCGCGGCAAGATTGTTGCCTTTGGTAGAAGGCGTCTCACCAGATTTCTTTTCCTCATTCACTTTGTGTTCGGGTGCTGCCAAAGTCCGTGTTGAAATATCAGCTCCACGCTGCATTACTTTAGTATCTGAGGGTGCACTCTGCTTTTTGCTTGGTATCACCCCAGATATGGTTGTTTTAGGTGCCGGAGTCCGTGTTAAAGATTCGGCTCCAGGTTGCATCATTTGTCTTCAAAGGGTGTACCTCGCGTGTTGCTTGGTTTCATCGCCTTTGATGTATTTGATCTGGATAGTTCTGAAGTAACCTTGGTAGCCATTACTCCAGTTCGTATCGGGTCTTGATAAAGGGCGACTAATGGTGTCTTACCAATAGGTCTATCCCTTTTTCCAGTGGGTTTCATTGTCTCTGAAGTAGGCTTTGTGTCCTATCTTCCGTTTGCAGCGACCCTGCTTCAGAGGGTCCGCTTGGTATATTACCTCGCTTTTCCTTCTCCGTCGCAATTGTAGGGGATGCATTTACCACTACCACAGGTGGCGTAGGAGTTGCAGCATCCACCGGTGTAGAGAGGTAGAGGCCCAATCAGGGACGATTTCTTCGCTATTTGGGGATAAAGCCGTTCATGGCGAAGTATCGCTTTCCAGTTGGATTTTATCAGGCCGTTATATCAGACTCGCTCTTTCCTTCGAATTTCCGAGGATAAGAGCAGGAGCTTTGGTAGGCGTCGCGAGCCTTCTTTCGCCTCGACCTTTCCTACCGCTCGTCGAAGCGTTATCACCAGGAGTGCCTGGATCTATAGCTCCTTGACGCGTCAGGATTAGGCGTTCTGCGTTGGAGGACTTGCTAGAGTAGTCGACAGGTCGGTTTCCGTCACTTCCACTGCAAGGTTAGTTGCCGGCTTTGTCTCGATGGATTTAACCTTCTCGGTAGTCGGGACGGAGATAATCGTGATCTCCCATTCACTATCCGACAGAGTAGGATCTTCCGTCAAGCCCGCTAGCACGCTCTCCTGGCTGAGTCCGATGAGGTAATCATCATCCACCATTCCGACAATTGCTGTCATAACTCACCATACCGAGTGGTTATCTCCCGGTGTCGATGTCCCTTAATTCAGTTAATTGTCCTCTAATTACCTCATCCATTGTGAGATTTAGGGGTAACGGGTGAGTGTCGTATGAACGGACTTCGGATATATTTGGGAGGGGACTAAGGTGGCTATCCCGTTCCATGTTTTTCCATTATGGAATATGTGTCGATGTTATCAGCGCCGTTAAAATCTCCAGACAGTAGTATTATGTCTCTTGAAGGAACTTAGCTTAGCGTTGCTGACAGTTGCTCATAAAATGTAACCTTGATGATTTCATCGTCTCCGTGGGGGCGAAGCATTGTATGATGGTGATGCACTTTTTTATTATAGTGTAGAATCGCGCCACGATGATGCGGTCATTTATGGGCTCCCAAGATTGAGGAGTATTTTTGCAGATGTTGGCAATAACTATGCCTACTCCACTTTCACATCTAGATTCCTTTCCGCTGTACAATACCATGCTGCCTTTCGCAGCTTGTGTTTGTGATGTTGATGTGTGAGGGATGGGATGGAAAGTGTAAGTAAGTGTAGGAATTGACCCAGAGATCGATGGGACGCATATGAATGGGTCGACTGGTTTCGCCACTCACTGGTCAATTTAGTTTCCTGTATTGCAGCTATTAAGATGTTATTTACGGTCATAAAGTTGGTTATTTCCACAATCTTGTTCCTGATTCCGTTACAATTAAGTTGCAGGAATCGGAAAGATTGTGGATCACCAGGATTACCGTGGGGTATCTGCGGATGTTGTGGTGAGGAAATGTATGTGGAGGAGTTGTAGGATTTGGGAGCTGGGCTGTGGATGTTAAGTGGTGTGTGTGTGTATGTGTGACTGATTATTGTGTGAATGTGATGGTGAGGTGTTAGGTTGTTTATTGCCCTGCAGCCAAAATTAATAGTTTGTATATAGAAATATACTAGTTGCTTTTTACTTCAAACTAGTAACATATCTGTCCATTTTTCATATAACCAACTATCGATGTTAACAGTGGCTTGTCATAGGCACCCAACTAGTTCATTTATTTACAATTCAGTACTAGTTAATATCTAGTTCACTTATTACTATATTTGAGAAAAAGAGAGGAGAATGGTTGTGGGAGAGAGAAACATTTACTCTGCCACCACCAAGCAAGTACTTGCTCGTAAAGCAGTTCAATCGTTTTTGCTTATTTCTCTGCTGCTGACGGCAGAGAGACGAACGAGTCGATCTGCAACAACCATGTTCCTGTTTGGCGGTTACTGTTCTCATCACTCATTCATTTGTTTTGTCAAAATAGAGTGTGTGGCAGTAAGTATTTACTAAACAACTGACTGTCTTGAAAGGCCATTCAAGACATTCATTGCAGAGGTTTAATAAGAGGTGTTGCGGTTGCGGTGGTTGTTGTTGTGGATGCAGTGGCCTACGGGGTGGTGTTATGTTGTTACTCATTGGTGGTGTAACGGCAACGGCTGCATTTTTAATGCAGCATTTAGCCACAAATTTACCATACCACTCCCGACGGGAACGTAGGTTCGTGCAGCGCCGTTTGTGGCACCAATTTTTGCAGCTGTTACACAATACGGATGTTATGTTGGTATAAATCGATACGTTGCAAATGGAGCACAACCACATAGTGTTGGTTGGACTAATGGCCTGAGGTGTAGGATGGCTGTTTGACGAGGAAGCTTGATTCATAGGAAAATGTTCCCAGCTTGCTGCAGTTGGGCGCAACAGTTTGCCACAAATGTATCTGACCAATCATTAAGCAAAGAGTGCAAAGAGAGCAAAGAGTCTGGCATGGTTTGCTCACCTGGGGGAAAAACATAAGGTTTGTACAGCTGTCCCTGGGGTGATGATCCTTGGCCAAGTAGGACTCGGGTCGTTCCGGAGCATAGATTCGATCGTCGTGGGAACGTCAACGTTGTAGGTAGTTAGGTTATGGACGCGCGGCACACAACCATTGCTGGCGTGTACTACTTTACTCGGAGACCATTTCGTCCATTGTGTTCTTCCTGAGAAGATGAGTAAAAGAAGAGGGAGAGGTCGAAGAAGATGAAGGAGGTGATGAGTATAGATGAGAGAGAGGAGTGATGGCTTTTTAGGAGAGGTTTAGATGAGTTGATATGAAACCATCTATCTCAAGCAACCTATGAAACCAATGATTCTATCAATATCGTGGGATGATGGAGATTCCAGATTTTGTATCGTGTAATCACCTAGGTAGCGATGTCTTCGTCTTGATAGAGTAGGACATTGACAGAGAAGGTGTTTAATTGTTTCCAGTTCCTCCTCATCCTCACAGAGTCGACAGTAGTCGGTAGAATCACTCTGCCACTTTGATGTTAAAGATCTAATATTACTGTGGCCACTCAGCGTGCCTATCATTAAACGAATGTCCCTCTATGTGAGGTTAAGAAGATCTTTGGTCCTAGAGATTTATGGCTGGCCATAGAGACTTAGTGATTTTACAGTCAGATCTGCTCGACCATTTCTGGTTTGCCAGGGCTTTGTAGAAACACTCTAAAAAAATTCACAAAAATTCACATAAGGGGGGATATAGGGATGGCTCAATCCTTGCAGCGTCCATCGCTGATCCATTTCGCGCAATTTCGTCAGCCTTCTCGTCCCCGCGATATCACAGTATCCGGGAACCCAGCGCAGTCTATGTCTGTCAATTGCTGTAGTTCCAAACGGCACTCATTAACCACCTTTGATTTAATAGTGGTTGACTTTAGTGTCTTCAGAGCAGTCGGACTATCAACGTAAACAGTTATGTGATCATATTGCCCGAGTTTTCGTCGATTTATCAAGCTGAGGGCTGGCTGTATAGCAAAGATCTCCGCCTGGAAAACGCTACAGGTGTCGGCTAACCTGTAGGACGTATTTATGCCAAGAGATTCGCTGAAAATGCCTGCCCCCGTCCATCTTTGAACCGTCAGTGTATATGGCATGGTCCTCCAAAGGAAGGTTGCCGCATGACCAGTCAGTTCTGAGGGGGATCATTATGTCGAGATTTGAGGTGAATTTCTGAACTGGGGACAAATAGTCTGTCGGTTCCGCCAGAGCCCTTAGATAAGACATTCTACAGGTTTTAGGTTCAATACCATGTCGAGTGCCGCCTGCGGTGTGCTCTTTCTCGCACCGGATATAAATCATGATGCCGCTCTTTGTACTTTCTCTTCTTCAACATCATCTGCGTAGGCGACAACATTCACTCTTTCTTCCTCAAATGATCTGAGTACTCCATTTAGTACCAAAAGCCCCAGAAGAGGTGACAGTACCCCTCCTTGAGGAGTTCCTCTGGTTACCATCTTCCTACTGAGACCTCTGCAAGTGATGCGTTGATGATTCTACTGCTTAGCATTGAATCAATCCAAATGTATCGAATCTAACTACATATTATTGAAGGCTCCTTCTATGTCTAGGAAAGTAGCCAAAGTGTATTGGTTTTTTCCTAGATTACACTAATGGTGATTTCGTTTGTGCAAAAAAATTTTAAATTTTTTCTACATTTTACACTGAAACCGCCGTTTTAGGTTCGTTTGTAAAAATGGTGCAGCCGTATGAACGGGTTTTGATTTCTTTTGTAAAATTTTCCACACTCAGCCCAGTCCACGGTGTGGAGTGTTGCACCTTCAAAAAGCAAACTTCAGAACCAAACCTAATTGAAAGCTTACAAAGTGTATTGGTTTTTTCCTTCTTAATGCACTATCAAATGGTTGCGCCATAATGTAGGTATGGGTTTTACTCACCGCACAATTTTTTTTCGATTGTTCGCATGCAAAATGCCAAATTAGCTGTGGGTGCAGGGGGAATTTTTAAAATGTCGCAACATGATGTGGTGTCGCAACATTAGAGAACATTGATGCCGTGCGTGAACTGATAATGCAAGATCGTCATGTGACATACCGTGAGATAGAGGCATCCTTGGGAATTTCTCCACCAGCATACATTCGATATTGCATGAACACCTGGCCGTAAAAAAGGTTTGTTCTCGTTGGATCCCGCACAATTTGACAATCGCTCAAAAAAGGCTCGTGTCGATTGGTGCAAAGAAATTTTGAAAAAATACGATCGCGGTGCTTCAAAATAGGTTTATAAGATCGTCACAGGTGACGAATCTTGGATTTATGCGTTGGAGCCCGAAACAAAACAGCAAAACCGTGTGGGTCTTCGAAGACGAGCCAAATCCAACGAAAGTTGTTCGTGGAAGAATCACTTCGAAGCAAATGGTCGCCTGTTTCTTCGGCAAAACTGGTCATGTGGCGACTGTTCCGCTTGAGCAACGTAGGACCAGGGCTGTGGAGTCGAGCCAAAACTACTCGACTTTTGAAATCATTCGACTTCGACTACATCTCCGACTCCGGCAGTTAAATAACATACATACATTTCTGAAATTATATTTCTACTAAGACGTGAATTCATGTCATTGAAAATAAGATATTGCATTGTTAAAAAAACACAAAAAAAGTATGTATTCTACTGGTATTGAATTAAATAAAATGTTATTAATTACACAGTGCAACAACCAAAATGGGAATGGGATGAAACCAATTACAAATGAATGTTGACATTATCCCTAACAAAACCTTCAAGGGTTTTTTCAGTTCAGTGCTAGATTTTTTTTACACGCATTTGAAGTTGGTAATTTTGAACCGCTTTTTCAATGAAAATCGACAAGAAGTAGCACCATTTGCATGTCAGCGCCATCTATCGTGAGTTGTAGGTAATAAATGATTTCCTCGACCCCAAAAACCGTAAGATACCAAAACTTTACATGATAATAAAAAGAAATAATCATTATTTTATGAAATTTTCAATGATCTTTTCTTGTTAGACAGCGTTCCAAAATCACCAACTTCAAATGCGTGTAAAAAAAATTTCGAACTGAACTGAAAAAAACCCTTGAGGGCTTTGTTATGGATAATGTCAACTTTCATTTGCAATTGGTCTCATCCCATTCCCATTCGGAAAGTTCGATTTTGTATCACAGTGTTATTAATCGTGGCTTGACCTGCAAGTTGCAACTAATATGACAATTCTTTCAACATGGAATCATGATACAATCGTCATCAATCACTGCATCTGTTTTAATATACCGAAATTTTTGGAAATTATGTCCGCTTCAGGCAACCAGTTTATTCGTTAGTTATTATACCCTATAGTACACTCCGTAAACCTCTAAATATTGATCTGAGTGTATAATTTTTTTTGAAGTGTATATATTCTTAATTGTCGTAAAATTCTAAGACGATGCCATGTACGTCTGTTCATCCGTCCGTCCGTCTTGGGATTGCAAATGGGCCATATCGGTCAATGTTTTGATATAGCTCCCTTATATAGGTCGCTACGAAATACCGATTTTGAGCCAAAGCTACCACATTTTTAAAGCAATATGGAAGAAAATTTGCAGTTTGTATTCTATTTTGACAAGAATTCATCAAGCAAAAATTTTACAAATCGGTTCATATTTTGTTATAGTCACCCTATAGAGGTCGCTCCAAAATATACGTATTTAAGCCATAAATACCATATTTTCGAAGCATTTTAACTGAATTTATTTTGTTGTAGTCCCCGTGTAGATGTAGCTTTCAAAAAGCTAATTTAAGCCATAAATGCCACATTTTTCAGGTAAAGAGTTTGGCTAAAGAATTTGCGGCCTAAATTTTAGGCGTTCGTTTTTTTAATAACACTATGCAACAAATGAACACTTTGAAAAATACACGAACCTGACTGTATAGCTTCGATTCTACTACCAAATGGTAGAATAACCCTATACTCAGTTTGGCGAGATTGGTGACCAATTTTTTTTATGGGCCTCGAAAGATTCGGAAAATCAGTGGACCCCCTGAAAAAAGGTGTCATCGGTTTTTGAGCAACAGCTACTTCAGACTTGGTGATAGCACTTAGCTATATTTGGCAATAATGTAGCTAAGAACACGTAGAACAAAGTATATTAACATTTTATGCCAAAAAAATTTTGTTTTCCTGCACTTTTTTTCGAAAAACATAGGATTAAATTTATTTTTTTCACTTTTTTCGGCATAACTTTAAGGGATCGCTGATTTCTTACTAACAATATTTGGCAATATTGTAGCCACGGTAAATCTGAACAACTACGTGTCTAGGTACTCTAAAAAGCTCAAAAAACCACATTGTACCCCAAAAATGTAAGTATTTCACTGTTATGTAACAAAAATATATTTTTCTGGTATAGGGTATGTTTAGCAACTTTATAGAAAATATTAAGGCCAATATTTTTGTGGAACATTTTAACCCTCTAGCTCCCCCACATAACTGTAATTTTTGGCCCCATTTTAACAAATCGTAAAAAACACCCCTTAAAAGTGGGAGGGCGGGGATAAAATGTTCTACAAAAATGTTCGCCATAAAATTTTTCTATATGTTTTTCGAAAAAAAAAGTGCAGGAAAACAAAATTTTTTTGGCATGAAATGTTAACAGACTTTGTTCGACGTGTTCTTAGCTACATTATTGCCAAATATAGTTAAGCGCTATCACCAAGTCTGAAGTAGCTGTTGCTCAAAAACCGATGACACCTTTTTCCAAGGGGTCCACTGATTTTCCGAATCTTTCGAGGCCCATAAAAAAAATTGGTCACCAATTTCGCCAAACTGAGTATAGGGTTATACTACCATTTGGTAGTAGAATCGAACCTATACCATCAGATCCGTGTATTTTTTTCACTGTTGCACAGTGTAATTTACTTAAAAAAAAAGGATCGTTTCATGATTTGCTCCATATCCAAAGATTTTTCCAGTAATAAAATTGAATGCAATCCATGTTGGAGGGTATATAAGATTCGGCATGGCCGAACTTAACGCTTTTACATGTTTTAATTTAGAATTTATTTCTCCAAGAACTTAAAAAATAGTATATAGTTTTGCAAAAATGCTTATTTTGTTAGCTAAATACATATATTTAGAGCCTTCCTAAAACTGTTTTACATGAAAACTCGATAGTTTGGTTAACTTTGTATATTTTTGGCATAATTTAATATTTGGTTAAAAGCTTCGAATATTTTATCCTTCTTTTTTTACCAATTTGTTTTCCCAAAATTGTTTGAGTGCAAAAGTTCTATCACATAATTGGACCATAATTTTTCGACTCCGGACTCCGACTCCGGACTCCGACTCCGACTCCTGGCAAATTTCCCAGACTCCGACTCCGAGTCCACAGCCCTGAGTAGGACGGTCAATTCTGAGTGGTACACGACAATTTGTTTGCCTGAAGGCTTCGGAGAAATTCGAAAAACGAACAAGAGATGACGAATCATTGTGCACCATGACAATGCGAGCTCTCACACATCGGCTCAAACCAGAAAAGCCAGCCCCCCTTTCTATCCAACAAAACGACGATAATCTGCTGAACATTCAGCCCGTGTAAATAGGGACTTTGGGCGCTGGTTTGAGCTGATGTGTGAGAGCTCGCATTGTCATGGTGCACAATGATTCGTTTTTCGAATTTCTCCGAAGACTTCAGGCAAACAAATTGTCGTGTACCACTCAGAATTGACCGTCCTACGCAGGGCTGTGGAGTCGGCACAGCCCTGCGTCCTTAGGCATTGAGTGACTAGGTTTTCCCGCTTTGGGGATGAAAAACCACTCTAACTTCACGCCATTTGGAGGGAAACCCAGAAAAATGTAGGTGCAACCTATACCAAGATGAATAGAGTTTTCACGCGTAGTATCAAAAGAAATCTAATTGAATTCGATTAGATTACGGTATATATTTTAAGTTGGGAGGAATGTTATCTATCTCTTATGTATGTGTATAACTCTCTCTCTTATCATAGATATATCTTTAGTTGTAAGTCACTTATATTGTAATTACATATCATAAATACGGTGTCAATAAATGGCATTGCTCGAGTTGAAACATAATAAATACAAACGTTTTCTTTATTCTGAAATAATACGAAGTGACAAATCGATCAGTTGACACTACTATTATCTTGAGGGCGGTCAAAAGGATATATAGTGATTTTAAATGATATAAAATCACAGTGATTACAGAACAACCCCTATTGCCATCTTCAGGTTTTTATGCGTAGGGACCTGTACAAGTAAATCCTTTTTGTTGTTATGTTTTTAGTCGAAGTTATTAAAACCCAGTCAATGCCGTATATAAAAACGCTGATATTTTATACGTTCGAATTTTAAAATGTCTTTACCGTTTTATAGGAAAATCGAAACGAGCCAGTGCGCTAGTAGCTGCAGTTGAAAAGGCTACTGAAAATTTTATTCAAAAAGGTGAACAAATCGCTTATGAGAACCCTGATATCACCCAGGAAATGTTAGCCGCTGTTGACGAAGTTCGTAAATCTGGTGATGCAATGAGCATTGCAGCTCGAGAGTTTTCTGAGGATCCATGCAGTTCGCTTAAACGTGGTAATATGGTACGTGCTGCACGCAATCTACTTTCGGCAGTTACACGTCTATTGATATTGGCAGACATGGTCGATGTTCATCTGCTCCTTAAATCATTACATGTGGTCGAAGATGATTTGAATCGTTTAAAAAATGCTTCTAGCCAAGACGAGCTGATGAATAACATGAGAGTAAGAAAATCACGCATATCATTGAATAACGCTAACGAATGTATAATTTCTTCTAGCAATTTGGAAGAAATGCAAATGAACTAATTAAGCAAGCCGCAAAAAGACAACAAGAACTAAAGGATCCTCAATTGCGCGATGACTTAGCCGCTGCCCGTGCAATGTTAAAAAAACATTCGACAATGTTGTTGACAGCTTCAAAAGTTTATGTTCGTCATCCAGAGTTGGATTTAGCAAAAGTTAATCGGGACTTTATTCTTAAGCAAGTGTGTGATGCAGTCAACACTATTAGTGACGTGGCACAAGGAAAATCTTGCCAGCCTACCGATATCTACAGTGGAGCTGGAGAATTGGCTGCTGCTCTAGACGATTTTGATGTAAAGATTTTAAATTTATAGGAAGAAAGTGTAATCAGTAATCATATTTGCAGGAGGGTGTTATTATGGACCCTTTGACATATAGCGAAAAGCGTTCCCGGCAGTTGTTAGAGGAACGCTTAGAAAGTATAATAAGTGCTGCTGCACTTATGGCCGATGCGGATTGTACACGTGATGAACGAAGGGAACGCATTGTTGCCGAATGCAATGCTGTCAGACAGGCTTTACAAGACTTATTGTCGGAATACATGTCAAACGTAAGTATTATACATTTTTGTTTAAAAATTTGTTGAGAATATTATGTAATTGCTGAATTAAATTCAATCTTAAGGGCGGAACTACAAAAGTGCTACTGGAAACACTATGTTGTAGTAGTCGTACTAAAAGAAAGTCATATGTGCGAAAATGTTAGAAAAAATTGTCTTTAAATTATCGCAACCCTTAGCCTTTGCTGGGGATTTAAAATATTTTTACCAAATCATTGCAGTTTATTTTTTGGATAATGTAGTATGCAGATGTAATTTTTTTTTACGTTCCCCACGCAGCCACTTCTTATTTCATCTAATTTATCTTTTTATACGACAATTTTTGACTAATTTCCTCCCAGGTGTGAAAGAGTCTATTGTAAAATGTCAGAAATATCGGAGTGAAATTTTAACCTTTAAATTGACAGACAGGCGGACGGGCATAATCATCAAGCGATACTGGGTCGACCGGTATACTTTAAAATGGGTCTAGCTCCAGTTTTTTTAGGTGTTACAAATATCTGTCTCGAAACAAACTTATAATAAACAAGGGAAAGTGGCGTTAAGTTCGACCATGCCGAATCTTATACCATGGATCGCATGTCAATTGTGAGAAATGTATGGAATAAACCCTATTTACCAATTTTTAGCCCGATCAGTAGAAATTTGTGTTAAAAAGTCAAATCAGGGAGATTCTATATATATTTTAATCCCATTTTACCTGCAGCTATAAGAAGTATCTGTTCCAAATTTCAGTCAACTGAAATATAAAATTTTGTAAATTATGTATAAATTGTTTACATAAATTTACTTTTGGGACATTTTATACTTAAATTATACCCTGTACCACAGTGTACCACTCTACAATTCTAAATATCAAAACGATTGGATGGAAACTACAGCATCTATAGGACTAAAGGGTCAAATCGGACGAAAGATATGTATGGGAACTATATCTAAATATTAACCGATTTTCTTCAAATTCGGCAGTGTTGGTTCATGGATCAAGAAACTCTACCATTCTAAATTTCAAAACGATTGGATGTAAAATACAGCTTCTATAGAACTAAAGGGCCAAATCGGACGAAACATATATATGGGAGCTATAGCTAAATCTTAACCGATTTTCTTCAAATTCGGCAATGTTGGTTCATGGATCAAGAAACTCTACCGTTCTAAATTTCAAAACGATTGGATGTAAAATACAGCTTCTATAGGACTAAAGGGCCAAATCGGACGAAAGATATATATGGGAGCTATATCTAAATCTGAACCGATTTCAAGCAAATTCAATAGGAATCTTTACAGCTGCGAAATACTCTAAACTGCAAAATTTCAGAACGATCGGAGTAAAATTGCGACATGTAATCGACGAACAACTTTACATGGACAGACGGACGGACAGACATGGTTAAATCGACTCAGCTAGTGAATCTGAGTCGATCGGTATACTTTAAGGTGGGTCTAGCTGTGTTATTTTCAGTTGTTACAAACATCTGCCGTGGAACTAACTTATAATACCCTGTACCACAGTGTGGTGTGGGTATACAAATAAATGCCATGAAATTATCTACCAGATTGTAATAAAAAAATCATGCCTACAATATTTCTGTTTTTTATTATCATTTGAAGTTATCAAGCTCTTAAAAAACACCCTTTACGTTGATACCACATCGGACGAAAGGTGTATATTTAGGACATATCTACATCTGAACCGATTTCTTTCAAATTTGACAGTGTTGTTAACGAAATACAGGAAGTCCAAGGAAGATCCAAACATCCTATGGTGGAGGGTATACAAGTCGGCAAATTTTCTAACTTTGTACTAAAGTTGCGAATATAGTTCATGTTTTTTACTGTTTGTGAAAAAGTAGAACTTGTACAAATGGAGGACAAATCCAACATTTTTGAAAAAGGAGGGAGGACGGGAGGACACTGTTTAAAAAGGAGGACATGTCCTCCGAAAGGAGGACGTATGGTAACCCTGTACATACATGCATAAAAACTGTCTAATTTTGTTTAGTTAAATAAAGAACGCACATAAAACAGCACTACACTACTGATTTAAATAAGATATGATTCTAGATTTTACTATATTTTATATATATTATTCCTACATTAAAGTCAATAATATCATATAAAATGTTAAAGTCTATGCACATCTACGGATGGGCTCTGCAGATGCATAATTTGTACGTTGTGTTTCTCTAGATCGAAATTGATTCCATCTACATTAAGTCTTCTTGGTTCCAATTTAGATACTGTTGAATCCTTCGTGGATCTCGGTATATTGATGGACCCTAAGCTAAATTTCAATAATCATATAATTACGATGGTGAATAAGGCTTTTGGCGTTCTTGGTTTCATTAAGCGTTGGGCGAAAGAACTCTCAGACCCTTATGTAACAAAACAGTTGTATACTTCCCTAGTTAGACCTATTCTAGAATATGGGTCTGTAGTGTGGAACCCACAATACGGGACTTATGTCGATAAGATCGAATCTGTTCAAAAACAATTTTTATTGTTCGCTTTGAGGCATCTTCATTGGAATAGTGATTTTGTTCTTCCACCCTACACTAGCAGGTTGAGTTTGATAAAACTGCCTACTCTTAAGAGCAGACGTATTATGCTGAACTCCACTATGGTACTGAAGGTGATAAATGGTGATATCCCATCTACTTTCATAATTTCTAAGATCAGATTTAATGTTCCTTTCAGGTCTTCCCGATATTACCAATTACTGCATATTGATTTTCAGCGTACAAATTATGCGTCTGCAGAACCTATTCGTAGAATGTGCATGGATTTTAACACTTTATGCGAGGTTATTGAAATTGATGTACCAATTGATGTAGTAAGATCTCGAATTATCTCTTTTTTAAATGTGTAATATGTAATGCTATTGTATTCTGTAGAAGTTTTTTGTGTGTCTATATAACTAGAAATATTTTAATTGTTGCATGTACCGGCTGTTGATACTTTTCTGTAGCTGGTATTTCCACTCTCTACTTTTAACCCGCCATGGTCCGGATCATGGTGTGTACGCAATCCCTACGATATGGGGATGTGGCCCCCTCGGTCGGAAGGGGCGGGTAAGAGTGGCTGCGTTGGGACCGTTCGAAAAAAAAGATGTTCTCCAAATAAATGGGAAATATCCATACTTTAACGAATTATTGAAAAGCAATGTGAGCGGGACAGCAATACTTTGAGCACATAGCTTCAAGATTACTCTCGGTATACCATCTGGGCCAGCACTGTTAGAAGCCTTAAGCTTGCCTAAACTTGACGATACGAAAGATAAATCAAAATAAGGAATGTTCAAATGATTCAATGATGGAATATTGTAATAGTAGGAGACACCTAGTTGACACTGTTGACGAGAATAGGTTGATGCAAAGAATTTTGCAAAACTATCGGCGATTGACTGATCACCACAGAATTCTTCACCATCAATTCTAACCCTTGAAGGCCTTGGATTAGACTTACGTTTCATATTGACAAAATCATAGAACGATCTAGGTTTCATCTTAAAATTGTGAGCTAACTTCTCTAAGTAGAGGTCATAGCACTTACGTGATTCAATGATCTGATACTGTGATCTGGCGTAATCAACCTGACGTAATCAACATCGGATCCATACCTTTTGAATTTCTTAAATAGTCTGCTCTTCATGTTTCTGAGAGCAGTCATATTAGAAGAATACCACGGTGGTCTATCGGTATTCTTAATACGAATCTTTGGTACAGATTGTACCAAACATTCATTCAAGACATTGTAAAATCTTTCAATAGATACATCAATATCAGTCAGGTGATTACAACAACAAACTAAATCCCAGTTAGTAATCAAGAGCAGAGAATTTAGCAACTCAAAATTTGTTCTGTTTAAACAAAAAACTCTACCCTCGTCACGTGGGGGGTATATAGAAGAAGAGTCCGAAATGTCATACAGCATGGAAATACCCAGCGTAGGATGGTAACCATCCTCCGGGGTAGAAACCGGAGAAATTCTATGAATATCAAAAATCTGAGCGTTATTCACAAATACTAAATCAAGTAATTTTCCAGACGAATTGGAAATCCCGTTAATCTGCAATAGTTCGAGATCGGAAAAACGCCTAACTACATCATAAGTCCACTCAAACGTGATCGAAGAAGAATTCAAGGGAAGAAACAGAGGGTAAATTAAATAAAAATCCCCCAAGATTAAGACATGGTCCACATCACTCAACATCAAAACCAATCTGCCTATAGCCTTTAAGTGACCATCATAAACAGATAATTCCGAGTTTGGGGGATGTAGGAATATAAAACCAATAATTTAGCTTTACATAAATTAATAGAGACAACAATAAGTTCAATATCATCAATCTCATCAAGAATGACACGCTCAGAAGAAAACTAACTTTTTACAGCAATAAGAACTCCACCACCAATTTTTTGAATGCGATATTTTCTATATAGAACATATTCATTCGACAGTATCTCTGAATCAAATATTGAGGGCTTTAACCAGGTCTCAGTGAAACACAAAACTGAAAAATCAAAGTCAAAGCTATCAGCAAATAGTCGGCTTAATTTTGTACTAAGCCCTCTTACATTCCGATAAGCTATGACCAAAGAGCTATTCAGTTTTTTGAGTTTTTTTATGAGTAAGAGCTAGGCCTCAAAGGTAATTGCGCTAAATTGTCGACCCTATCAACAAATTCTTTAACAATTGCCTTAGGCGGCCAAAAATCGGAAGATATCAGTTTATCGGAGATCTTCGGTTGCACGATAATCTTAAATGATGACCTAGAATTAGAGGAAGACGAACGAATCTTAAATGTCTTAAGATAAAAATCACCTTCGATCTTAGATCTAATATAAAAGTCTTTTTCTTCGGAGGATGTATCGGGAGCAAAGCGCGAAACAAAAACTACTTTCTTTGCTGATTTTCGATTTCCCACCGGCTCGTGATGCTACATTTGCAGGAGGTTAGGTCATTTCAAGATGACCCACTGAATTTCCCTCCTGTATAGAGACAACCTTATCTACCTTGGTGTTACAGCGAGAGCAACTTTCTCCTGATCAACAGAAACTGAACAAGAAGCACTGGCAGAAGCTGATGATGTTGTAGGCTCATCCAACGACGTACGGTCAGAAGCACTCGGTGTACCGACATCGAGCTTCTTAGGAAGCGTCTTTTTCGTCGACCTTTCATTCCGGGAATTCATTTCCGGGAACCTATCAAACAGAGATGCATATTTATTAAATCTCGAATACAATGACCACATTTCTTTACCAATTTCAGCCATTTGCGAAGAATAATCTTTAACAAATTTATAGAACTCTACATTAATTTTTCTACAGTTCTTGCAACACCATTTAAGACCACTATCACTATCTCCGTACATAACACTTGCATTACCTGGTAATGACATATCATTACCATCTGCATTACATATAGTCTACAGATAATGATTTTCTTATATTGATATTAATATGTACTTATTTGTAAGTTATTTTAAGTCGGGTATTGTAAATATGCGACAACACCAATTTCTATTAAAGAAACGTCCGTTTGATTTAGAAACTTAGTAACGTTTTGAGTACAAAAATAAATCTCGTCATATATAATTATATATGATATACTCGTATATATAACGGGTGATCCAAGTAGAGATACTTTTGTCAATAGCCTTATTTGACAGATCACGTGTGAGTCGTGTCACGCTGTAAAGTTATTTTTGTTAAGTATTGTTTGGCATTTCATCATGGAAAGACTTAAGCCTGAACAACGTTTACAAATCGTTCAACTTTATTACGAAAATTCACGTTCTGTGAGGAATGTGTTCGTGCACTTCGCCCAACTTATGGTCAACATAATCGGGTCTTACGATCACGTGTGAGTCGTGTCATGCTGTCATGTTATTTTTGTTACGTATTGCTTGGCATTTCATCATGGAAAGACTTACGCCTGAACAACGTTTACAAATCGTTCAACTTTATTACAAAAATTCACGTGCACTTCGCTCAACTTATGGTCATCGAAAATTGGACTCAACGGAAGTACCATCTGAGACGTTGTCGCGGCCAACATTTGATAGACATAATCTTCAAAAAATAAATGCCAATGAATGTTCTTTCAAATGATAATAAACATTCCCCATTCAATTTGAATTTTCTGTGTTTTTTCTTTGAAAAAGTAGGGAACCTCGAAATGGATCACCCTATATATATGCTAGGCCGGGTCGATTTGTGGGGAGGCAAAAATAGTCGCCATTGCTCAGTGAAAATCGTATTCTAGGGATCAAAATAAGAAACTTTGCCGAAGGAACCATACCTCTAAAACGATGTCGCGGAATTTGGTTCGAACTTTTGGGTAGGGACAAATTTTGAAAAATCCCACTTTGACCCATTTAGAGTGCTCCAATCGAGTCCAAATGTATGACCGACCCCCACCAACTTTGGAGGCCCGACCCAACCATGCCAGTGGCACACCCCCTGGAACCCCCTGGGGGTTCCATACATTTGGACTCGATTGGAGCACTCTAAATGGGTCAAAGAGGGATTTTTTCCGGGACATCAGAATTCGTTTTAGAGTTATGGTTCCTTCGGCAAAGTTTCTTATTTTGATCCCTAGAATATGATTTTCACTGAGCACTTCACTGAGTGGGGGTCGGTAATACATTTGGACTCGATTGGAGCACTCTAAATGGGTCAAAGTGGGATTTTTTCCGGGACATCAGAATTCGTTTTAGAGGTATGGTTCCTTCGGCAAAGTTTCTTATTTTGATCCCTAGACTACGATTTTCACTGAGCACTTCACTGAGTGGGGGTCGGTCATACATTTGGACTCCATTGGAGCACTCTAAATGGATCAAAGTGGAATTTTTTCCGGGACATCAGAATTCGTTTTAGAGGTATAGTTCCTTCGGCAAAGTGTCTTATTTTGATCCCTAGAATACGATTTTCACTGAGCAATGGGCGATTTTTAAATCGACCCGCCCTATGCTACGCCCTAATATATGCTTATGAAAATCATTATTGGTAAGGAGTTACTCAACTCTTTATTAAAATTACAATAATAACTACTTATATGTGGGATATTCTTCTTATACGTGGGGGTAAGTAGTTATTTGTTAACTCTGTATGATTGCATAGAAGTTTTTTCCTCCAATATCTGGCCCATGCAATAATAATCTGAACGTTGGCTTAATGGTAAGTAGTTATTTCTTTTAAATTTGACTTTCCGTCAGGTTATCAGGTAATGTGAGTATTTGCTGGGTTAATAAATTTCTAAATCAAATCAACGTTTCTTTAATAAAATTTGATTTTATTACACATAAGGCGTGTTTTCGTTACACCATAAGTGCTTAATTTGTATGGGTCCGGATTTACACTAGGCAAGTTTTTTCAGCAGCTTATCATCAAATTCTCTTTTGAACTTGCACGAATAACTCAAAACGTTCAGGGAGAGTTTTTCCCCCCTCTTGCCGACTGCCTCTCTCTCCTACAAAACGCCGATAATCTGCTGAACATTCAGCCAGTGTAAATCGGGACTGGGGAGCTAAGCACTTTTAAGCACTATTAGTTCCCGATGAAGTTTGGTGCTTGTGTTCATGTCTTAATCGAGTATGATGTTGCCAGATTGGGCACCCTATATTTAGCAATATGGCATCCCATTTTTGGAGAGATTTTATAAATTATTGTGAATTAACGGGAAGAAGAAGAACAAAAATGGGAAATTATTTTAATATTTGCAAAAGAGTGTAAACAATTGAACATAGAATAGTAAATATATGTTTTATAAATACTTTTCACGAATTTTTTGTCTGTTTCGCACTGTTCTTTCTTCGCAACTCATGACACCATTGCTATCAGATAGTGAAAATCCGCCACTTATTGCTTATGTGCCAGTTAGTGGAAATCAGTTGTTTTCGTTGCAAAGTGCTAAACTAAAAGTGCTAGCTTGTAACGAAAACATGCCTATATATATTTATAATATACGAGCATATTATTATATATGACGCATATTTTACGAGCACAATCCCGTATTAAATTAGCTTACAAATACATTTTTATGTCAATATCAATAAGTCATTATATATTTGTTGACTAAATGTAATGCAAAGGGTAATGACTTGTTTTACTTGGTAATACAAGTGTAATGACGTGTACTTAGCATGTTTTTGATAGGAACATTCCGAGTAAAAAATATGTCTCGTCGTATCTAATTTATATGATATATAAATTGTTATGAAAGTCGTTACTGGTAAGGTGTTATTCAACCCCTTATTAATATGAGGATAATAACTACTTATATGTTGGATATTCGTAAGCGTTTGGGTAAGTAGTTATTTGTTAACTCTTCGTATACTTGCATGGAAGTACTTTCCTCCAATATCATGCCCATGTAAAAATAATCTGAAGGGTGGCTAAATGGTAAGTCTTTATTATGAATTTCACTTACCCGCCAGGTTACCTGGTAATGAGAGTTTTTGCTGGGAAGGGTGTTGTTACCTCCTCTACCAGATGTAATAATCTTGTCGCGACATAAGGGCTTAAGTTCCGTTCCAACATTCCGTAGCTGCAGTGATACTTGATCTCCGTTTCGGACTCACTTAGCATTGTAGTCGCGACAGAAGAGACGGAACGACCAAAGGTTACCCACCATGCGTCGAGAGCTGACATGTTATACTGTAACTTAGTACAACGAGTCAACTTTACATACGTAGAGCAAACCCATCTGATCGATCCTCTAGAAAAGATCGTACAACCACACACTTAGATGGGTGGGACATTTTTTCTCGGGCAGGGAGCCTACAGGGTACGACTTCTAAATGGCGTGTAGAGGGAGAGACTATTTAATACGTTGCCCCTAGTCTCTATAGTACATGATCGTCAAAAACCTAAATTATGGTATATGCAAAGAAATCGATGTGAGTCTGTCATATAAGTGGACTGCACTGAGAACCCAGGCAGGGGTAATGATCCGGCACTGCGGAAGGATCGGAAATCACCGGTTCGTTTACCATTGACCGACAAAATGCTTTGGAGGCAGATAAAACTGCTTACACGGCTGGGACAAAAAAGGGTATGACAAACCTAGAGAGAAGAAGTCCAAAAGCGGCTATAAAAGATCATGCAGCTAAATTTTTAAGTATGTTGGACTAGATCATGCTCTGCTATCTGACCAGGAACGGCGCATCATCAAGAGGAACTGGAAGGCTGTTCTAAAGTTTGAACGACAGAACCCCTAATAAATTCCCTCTTGATGGACAGCCTTTTGATTCTAAAGCAGACGGAGGCAACAGCTCCAAATTCCTCTCTGGGAAAAAAGACTAATCTTAAAGTTGAGGAAATCTCGGCATCGAAAAGCAGTGAAAAGGTGTATCAAACTCCCAATGTTGAAGAAATCTCGGCACCAGCTTCCAGGTAAGAATCCCCATCCTGAACCAAAGAAACCAGCCACGCAATATGGGCTGAAATGGGAAAATGTGGCCAAACTTCTGTAAAATCCACAAAAATTATTGGATTTTGATGACATTTTGAATGAACGCAAATATCGCGATATCAAAATCTGTCAAAATTAAATTATTGTATACAAAGGGTAGTTAAATTTTAAGGGCCGATTGATTTTGAATAAAACACAAATTATTTAGGAAATTATTGTCATTTCTTTTTATTATGATAATATTGGTATGGTTCAATTAAGTATGGAACAAATATCGGCCAAATGGCCGCCGCGACCTCGGCGGCACACCTCCATCCGATGGTCCAAATTTTCGACGACGCTGAGGCATAATTGAGATTCTATGCCGTTAATGTGCCGAATTTTCTCATCCTTAAGCTCTTGAATTGTTGCTGGCTTATCGACGTACACCTTTTCTTTCAAATAACCCCAAAGAAAGAAGTCCAGTGGTGTCAAATCACATGATCTTGGCGGCCAATTGACATCGTCACGACGTGAGATAACACGGCCATTGAAATTGTTGTGCAAAAGAGCCATTGTTCCGTTAGCTGTGTGACAAGGGGCACCGTCCTGTTGAAACCACATATTGTCCACATCCATATCTTCCAATTCGGGCCATAAAAAGATCATTATCATCTCACGATAGCGAACACCATACACAGTAACTGCCTGACCGGCCTCATTTCGAAGAAGTATGGCCCGATGATGTCGCCAGCCCATAAGCCGCACCAAACGAACTGGGCGAGCATGCACAGGTGATTTCACATCTCCTACAGACCCGGTTTGCTGACATTTGCGCACAATTCGCACGATTGTGGACACATTTGGTCGATTATGCTGATCAAAAAACATCACGAAGTGCACGAAATGCATTTTGATTTGAACGCCCATTTTCGTAAAAGGCTTAAAAAACTTTAACGCGTTGCTCGATTGTGAATCTTTCCATGGTTCAAATTGAGTTAGTCTGAAATTGAGAAATGTCAAATGAAATGCAGAAAAAAACTTGACGTTTAAGTGTGGTTCATATTCAACATCGGCCCTTACAATTTAACCACCCGTTATATTAAAAACGTGTTTTGAAATTTAACTACTTTGATGTTGAACATGGCAAAAAGATTTCGATCCTAGCTATTTTAGTAATTTAATATGGTGTTATGTAAATCTCCTACAGTTGCAAAAAAAATCTTTAAAATATGCGTTTTCCATGACAGTTGTAGATGAATAAACCGAGTAGCTCGTTTATTTAACGTATTGCCAAATGTGCTGAAAGTTTTTAACTTAACGCCTTATTCATACCGAAATAAACTTCTTTGTCACATAAAATCTTCTGAGGAGTAGTTTTTCTCTTTCTTGTTAACTCATTTAATATGTATTAAATTGAGCGTTAAATTGGATAAAGTTTTTTTTAATACTAATTATATTTATTTTTAATTAATATTCACCCTTATCGGGAATAAAATTCCACGCGGAATTTGTTCACTTTTCAATGTACAATTTAGGGAACGGATTAGTATTTTTTAATACTAATTATATTTATTTTTTAATTAATATTCACCCATATCGGGAATAAAATTCCACGCGGAATTTGTTCACTTTTCAATGTACAATTTAGGGAACAGGGAACAAATTCCGTGTGGAATTTTATTCCCGATAAGGGTGATTATATTGTTAAACACATTGAATTTTCTAGTTATGGAGTAGTCATCAGTCGGAGTAGTCTTCTAAGCTGCTATTATGGATATTCGTTGCTGATCATTCGCAGTGAACGGACGTGTTTATCACATAGCTGATAGTTACCAGTACCTATTACGCAATAGCAAAAATCTGGACAAAGTCCGTAAGGCCTACATCGTAGTACCTATTACGGTCTAATACAGACAAAATTAAAAATAAATGATCTTGACGGGGATGCCTTCGTGTTCCGATGGAGCGCGGTTCCCCAATCGTCCGACTGTCCGTCCGTTGATCTTGGCCAAAGCCGACCACACCAAAAATGGTGAAAATCTCCCCCAAGTACTCACAACAGGTGGTGCGGTGAGGGGAAAACGTCATGTCCGACTGTCAAAACGGAAGCACAATGAGCATCGTGTAGCGCTCAGAGTTTTGACGAAGTTGGAGGCTGTTGAGGTTTCGGCTCTTACCGAAAAACAAAAAGAGTCACTTACCTGGGCTAAAGGCGTCATAGATGCTTCTAAGGCCAATCAGCCGGCTGAAAGAGCCACAAATTCAGCTGTGTTAACGGCTAATAAAGTCACTAGAATCAGATCACCTGATGAACCCCTGCCTTCGAGAAAGGCAAGAGGCCCTAATGTCACCATCAACAGGACACTCACCAAGCCCTTCAATGAAGTGGCGAAGGAGAGTCTAGTGATGGCTGTTATAGACAGAAGGAGTGAGGATGGATCCATCCTCAAGGACAAATGGAGTCATGTACAATCAGCCATTATGGCTCATTACATCGATGTCCGTAGAGAAATGCCGGGCACACCACCAATCTGCAACGATGCAGGATGGCATCAGGGGAGAGTAAAGCTCTTATATTTCGGTGATGCCAGATCAGTAGACCTGTATAAGGCTGCTCTGAGTCGAGCGGGTGAGGTGTGGCCGGGTGCCCAGTTGGATGTTGTCGAAAAAAACAACATCCCTAGTCACCCTAGAGCCATCACCTTGTTTACATAAGAGCCCTCCAACCCGGCTGACATCTTAGAAATAATAAAAGATTCCAATCCTGGTCTGCCGGCCCATAATTGGAGAATCAGCAAAGGTGGGTGAGGCGGATGGTAAAAAGCGGCAGGTCAATCTTATCCTAAATGCTGAATCCACCTCCCATATACAAAGTGCGAGTGCAACCCTACAATATGGCTTCGAGACTATAGTCTTGAAGATATACAAGCAGGATATAGCTCCCACTGCAGAAGGTGAGTCGTCCACCGTGGCACTTTCTGGAAGTGCGGAGGCACCCACACCCTCAGCACCCACGAGAGTCTGAGGGGAGTCTCCGGACTCTTTGACGCATCTGGCGGGGACATGCTACTCGACGATACGGACGGAGAGTTCGATAACACCCTTGTCGGGGTGGATGTTAATCTGTCAATTACCAATGATGGTAAGAATTCTACAGATTAACCTCCATCACGCTAAAGCAGCCTCAGCGGCTCTATTGACATCTATAGACATCGTCTAAACTTCTGTACGAACCGAATGACAAATCCGGTCTGGATAATCTGGTCGATCATATCACCATATCATTCAATAGATCCCTTGAAGAAGCCTGTCCAAAAACAAGGTACAAGGGTAGAACTAAACCCCAGTGGTGGACTTCTGAGCTAAAGGCTGTGAAAAAGACCTGCAACAAGCTATTCAATAAGGCTAAATCTACTGGGGTCGCTAATGATATAAACTCAAGATCTATAAGAAGGAGCTTAGAAAGGCGCAAAGGCGCAAAGGCGCTCTTGGTATACCTTCTGTGGTGAAGTGGAAAAGGTCTCCGACGCCGCTAGGCTGAGGATGATATTATCTGCTTCACCCTGTACAGTGGGATATTTACAGGATGAGGCAAATAACTGGACCAAAAACAGCGAGCAGTCGCTCAATGTACTGCTCGACACACATTTCCCGGGGAACTCTGTAACAGAACCCGAGAATCAGCAGGACCAACAAGAGTGCGAGTGGACTGCGAGCGTCGCTAGCTTCTTGACTGAGAGATCCAGAATAAGCTGGGCTATTAATAGCTTTGAGCCCTTCAAGTCCCCTGGACCAGATGGCATCACTCCAGCAGAAATGCAGAAAATGTTAAAGTACATTATCCCCTGGCTGGAGAAAATTTATGTAGGCAGTATCAGGCTTTCATACGTCCCGAATCGTTGGAGGGATACCAAAGTGGTATTCATACCTAAAGCGGGAAAGATATCACACACTAGGCCAAAAGACTTCAGACCAATTAGCCTATCTTCCTTCCTATTGAAAGGTCTGGAAAGACTTTTAGATCATTTCATTAGGAAAACCTGGATACAAAACTCCTGTCGGGGAACCAACATGCTTACAATAAGGGCAAGTCTACAGAATCAGCCCTGCATGAACTTGTGAGCACTATCGAATCGTCCCTGCACTTCAAGAAATTTACCATGGTGGCATTTCTTGACATAGAAGGGGCTTTTAACAACATTCACTCAGATGCGGTAATTGCGACACTCTCACATCTAAAAGTTAACACTAGTTTGATTAGACTAATTCAAAGTCTGCTCACCAGAAGACACATAACAGCATGTCTAGTAGGGCGGGTCGATTTAAAAATCGCCCATTGCTCAGTGAAAATCGTATTCTAGGGATCAAAATAAGAAACTTTGCCGAAGGAACCATACCTCTAAATCGAATTCTGATGTCCCGGAAAAAATCCCACTTTGACCCATTTAGAGTGCTCCAATCGAGTCCAAATGTATGACCGACCCCCACTCAGTGAAGTGCTCAGTGAAAATCGTATTCTAGGGATCAAAATAAGAAACTTTGCCGAAGGAACCATACCTCTAAAACGAATTCTGATGTCCCGGAAAAAATCCCACTTTGACCCATTTGGAGTGCTCCAATCGAGTCCAAATGTATGGAACCCCCAGGGGGTTCCAGGGGGTGTGCCAAAGTTAGTGGGGGTCGGTCATACATTTGGACTCGATTGGAGCACTCTAAATGGGTCAAAGTGGGATTTTTCAAAATTTGCCCCTACCCAAAAGTTTGACCCAAATTCCGGGACATCAGAATTCGTTTTAGAGGTATGGTTCCTTCGGCAAAGTTTCTTATTTTGATCCCTAGAATAAGATTTTCACTGAGCAATGGCGACTTTTTTTGCCTCCCCACAAATCGACCCGGCCTAATGTCTAGGGTCCACAACTCTAACAAGGTTTGTAAACAGAGGGACCCCGCAAGGAGGAGTACTGTCTCCACTAATTTGGAACCTAGCGGATAATGAAATCTTGCTAGATCTAGAACGTTGTGGCTGCAAGGTCGTGGCATATGCGGACGACGTGGCAATCGCAGTGAGTGGCAAATTCGTAAACGTCCTCAGAGACATCCTACAGGTGGCTCTGAACAAGTTGGCTAGATGGGCCAGAAGCAGCGATTTGGGCGTTAACCCCAACAAGACAGAATTGGTTCTCTTTACTAGGATGAATAATGTCCCACATGTGGACCCTCCACCTCGGATAAATGGAACAGATCTAGTCTTTTCTGAAAGTGCAAAATTTTTAGGAATAATTCTAGATAGGAAAATGTTATTTAGACTTAACGTATTAAGGAAGGCCAACGTCGCCTTATATTCCTGCAAAAAGGCTGTAGGGTCGCGGTGGGGACTCTCTCCTAAAATCGTCCACTGGATATATATAGCAGTAGTTCGTCCAATACTGTTATACGGTATTGTGGTATGGTGGACGGCAACTGACAAACTAACCATCACCAACCTACTAACAAAGGTTCAGAGAACTGCCTGCCTGAGCATAAGCGGAGCCTTAAGGACTACAGCGACCGAGTCTCTACAAACCCTACTCCATATACTGCCGATTAATATTGTAGCGAGAGAAGTTGCAACCAAAGCGGCAATAAGATTAAACTGCCTATCGATGTGGAGGTACAAGAACTATGGTCACATGAGGATATCAAAGTGTAGTGCTATGGTAACCGACCGAGTGGACTTATACCAACTGTGTACACCTTCGAGAGAAATTACATCACTATGATTCCCGCCAGAGATGAATGGGTCGGCAGAATACCAGGTAATAGAAACCATCTCCACTTAGTCTGGATATAGCTCACAGACTACCAGATACCTGCAGTGTCTATCAAGCCGAAATAATGGCAATATGGGAGGTCGCCAAGTGGCTGAGTCGCAACATAGTAACCAACACTGGCGTTGTCATTTACTCGGACAGCCAGGCTGCCATCAATTCTCTGGAGGCAACATCCCTAAATTCACAAACAGCCGTCGACTGCCGCAGATCTCTTAACGAGATGGCTGTGCAGTTGAGGTGTATATTACCTCATATGGGTGCCTGGGCATAGGGATATCCCGGGGAACTGCAAAGCCGATGATCTTGCTTCTCGAAGAATTTGCATATATTGGTGCGCCACTATCCACGTGCAAGCTTTGGCTTAGGCAAGAGGCAATCAGGCAGTCCAACGAAAGATGGACAGAAATCGGCACCTGCAGGGTAGCTAGACAAATCTGGCCAAGGTATGACCTGAGAAGGTCAAAATATCTCCTCGCACTAGAGAGGAAACGATGGTTTACATTAGTACAGGTTCTGACGGGACACTGCTTGATCGGCGAACACGCCAAAAGATTGGGTATTGACTCCAATGACTTCTGCCGAAGCTGTGGAGATGAGGAAGAAGTGGAGAGCATTGAGCACTTGCTTTGCGACTGTCCCGCTTTGAGTAAACGACGACTGGACATACTGGGGTCGGCCTTTTTAGGCAGCCTAACAGATCTTTCCAGTACTGATATTCGTACTATCGATAAATTTATATATCAAACAGGTTGGTTTCGATGAGGGGCATTTCAGCCCGTGGTAACACTAGGGAACTAAACTGGTCTATGTGAGCTTGTAAAAAAATACGGCTGCCACCCTAACCTAAACCTAAACCTAAGCTGCTATTATTTATTATGTATTTTGTAATTTATTTTAAATTAAATAAATTAAATGAAATGAAATGTGTGTTACAATTTGTATTTAAGATGTTTAGGCTTTATAAATAGTTATTGTACAAAGAAATGTGACACTATAATATATGTCTACACCTTTTAAAGTTTGCAATGAGAACATGCAAATTTATGTTGGTAATTTAAAATTTGTATTAAGAGAACATAAAGTCATATTGAAAAAGATAAATTTGAAATGATAACGTTTAAATTCATAGTAAGATGTGTATATTAATGTTGGAAATGAAAAATTGTAATGAGAACGTATAAATTCGTAATGAGTAATATAAAGTCGTATTGGGAAACTACAACATATACTTTTTCCTAAAAAATGACAAAAAATAGAATTTTTTGAAAATATAACTTCAAGTGGCCATAACTTTTGTCCTATTGGGTATATCGAACCAAATTTTCGAGTTTTAGAAGAATTTAGTTAAAAGGGTATAATATATTTACTATCATCTTAAAGGAAACATTCCCGAGAATGTTCTCAATGATAGAGCGGGTCAAAAATATTAAAAGTAAGCCACAATTTCTCCAATCGCAAAGCTAAAATGTTAAAACTTTTGCATATTTATATGAGGCAAGGTGTAGTAAGTTGAACTGCAAAGGGAATCTGCAACCCGGCTTTTGGTATAGGGTAATTCCAAAGAAAATCGACCCAAAAATGACGATTTGAAAATTTTACATTTTTGATTTTGCTGAAATTGGCCAGTACAAAGTGGGCGTTATTGTCCTTCTCCTTCTAGTACATCCCACACAAATTCTAACAATTTTATGAAATGTTAGAGCTTTTTATTTATATGTTTACTTTAATGAGTTTATAATTTTTCAACATTTCACAAAATTGTTACAATTTGTGTGAGAGGTACTAACAGGTGGCGCAAAAGTAACCTTTCGATGTTATGTTAGACGCGATTGGCGGTCAGCAGCTAACAGCTGATGCACCGTCTGGACTTTGTACGGAAACATCTTCAAATCTTGTACCAAAATTCGCTGTAGAGACCGTCGACTGATACCCATTTGCGTGGCACGTCGTCTGGTCGATGTCGACGGCGCTTCCATGACATCCTCGGCTACAGCAGCAATATTCTCTGCAGAACGGCTACTCCGGGGTCTGCCACGCCTGGCAGCATCTCGTGTTGTGCCAGTCTCTTCGAGGCGAGCGGCTAAACGTCGCAGTGTTTCACCAGTAGGCGTTGGACGGCCAGGAAATCTGTGCCAAAGTCACCGACCGATTATTGGTCAAATAAATAGTCAGCAATATTCCACGTTCTGGAGCAGTGTAGCGTAACGTTGTTTATTAACGTGTATTTCGCATGTGTTTACTACACAAATGTCAAAACAGAACTGACATTAGGGGCCAATCACAAAATTTATAGCATTTTCTGATAGGAGGATTACTTTTGCGCCACCTTGTAGAAGGGGCGAGGCAATAACGCCCGCTTTGTGCTGGCCTGTAGGTACTATAAAAATATTACACTGCACAAAATTTCAAGAATTTTTATGCACTGGTATTAATGTTATAAGCTGGGAACTTATTGTAAAAATTGGTCCCTTTGTGTGGGAGGTACCAAAAGGGGCGTGACATTTTCGCCCATTTTTGTTCTGCTTATAAATACGGTGAAATAATTACTATGTATGAAATTTCATTGGATTCAAATGAGTAGCACAGAAGTTATAACAGTTTTAACATGTCACAAAATTTTAACCGTTTGTGAGGGAGGTACCACAAGGAGGGGTCAGAAATGGGCCACTGCAAAACATTAAGTAGGTTTGAGGAAAATATTACCACATACTAATTTGTAAGTCATTCGGTCACTCCTTTTCAGACATATCACTGGCATTAACCAGTCAAACGGACAGACAGACGGACATTAAATAAGTCATATCTTTTGAACCCATTGAGCACCCATTCAGAAAATTTTATATTTTATGGAGCAATATGGGGGTAATATTCAGAAATAAAATTAAAAAAATTGAAAATACATTTTTCAGGATAATTAAGGATTAAGAACATTTTCGTCCTTTTGATATCCTTAATACACATATAGTTATCCTTATGTGTGTAATACATAGAAATGTCGTTAATATCTTTAAGATGGAACTTATTTCAATTAAATCTGACATTCCGTTCAAAAGTTATGGCGACTTGAACATAGCTTAATTTTTTACAAAACAATGTAGATGTCCTACTTTGTCACCCTATAAAATCTAAACCGCTACAAATTTTGACACACGGTAAACTGTCATTATTTCGTATCATCTTGCAGAATGCGCATGCAAATTATTTCCTTTGGAATTACCCTATAGTAGATACAGGGGAAAATCCAAAAATTCAATTTTTGGGGATTTTCAAAATTATTTTGGAAATTGGGGGATTGACTTCTGGAAATATAATGATTCGCGAATTACATTCGATTTGTGATATCAAAACCTACAAACTACGAAATATTTCATTGAAAAATGTCAATTTTTTATTTTCTGAATAGTCAACAAAACTTGCTATTTGATGGTAAAATATTGCAATTTGATATATGTACACTCAGAGATAAAAGTAATGGCCATTTGAAACAAATATTCTGTAGTTCGTGAACGAATTAGTTCAATTGAACGGGCCACTATACTGAACTGAGCGAACTAGTTCACACAGCTCGTTCATTTCAGCTCAGTACTTCACTATGTTTTTTTTCTTCAAACATATTTCGTTCTCTCTTCTCAGCTGATATGTGTTGTTTCCATTTATATGTCATCATAAATGTATGATTCTACCTACGCAAACGCCTTTGTATAAGTTTTTTTCTACTCATTCCATTCAGATTCCTTTAATAGCGGCTGATTTGAACTGGTGATCTACTGAACGAAATGAACTGTTTAAGTAAAGTGAGCTGGTGAGCTAAAGATCTGGTGAGCTAAAGAGCCGGTTAGCTAAAGAGCTGGTGTGCAAAAGTGAGCTTTTGAACTAGGTTAGGTTAGGTTGAATAGAGGAGACGTTTAAAACGTCTCATGTCCATGGACATACACTTAAGCCAGTGGTTCGGCCTGTTGTGCGCTCCTTATTTATGATTTTCATACCCCACGGATTACAGAAAATCGGTACTAGACACGTATTTTCTCAGTATCTTCCAGTCATATCCTCTGAGATGAGTCAAGTCTGGCAATATGTCGGAACCGAAATATCGGGATCTTGCATGTGTGAAAGCTGGGCAGTGACACAGAAAATGTTCCATCGTTTCGATGTTTTCCCTGCATGCCCTGCACTCGTCGTTTTCTGCAAGTCCTATGCGATGAAGATGTTCCTGTAAGCTTGAGTGTCCCGTTAGAACACTCATCATCTTACTAATCTCGATCTTGTTTAGTTTCAGAAAACTACTTGTTTTCTTCTCATTTGGGTCACCTCACAGTATCTTTGCAGTTGCTCCTACACTTTCTCTATTCCACACAGTTTTGTGAGCCATCACTGCCCAGTGCTTCAACTCATCCTTCGTGGCTTCGAAAGGTTTCCAATTTTCCATGTTTGTTACTCGAAGTTCTCTGCCCTTTGAAGCCAACTGTTTGCTCGTTCATTTCCAATCACTCCGTTGTGTCCCGGTACCCAGAAAATACGCAGTTGACCATGGACTAAGTAATTATTTATCGTTCTTTTACAGTCTAACACTGTTCTGGATTTGACCTTTTCCGATATTATTGCTTTGATCGCCATTTGGCTATCTGTGAATATGTTGGCATATTTAGACTTTGTGGTATTACTGAGCCAGTTAACACACTCCGTGATTGCTCGAACTTCTGCTTGAAATACTGTGTTATGGTCTGGGAGGAGGAAGTAAAGTTCGACTTATGGTTCATCAATAAAAAGTCCCAGACCCGTCCTTCCTCCTAGCCTGGACCCATCAGTGTAGCAGCTGGTTCCCACTGGCGCATGAGTTAGTGTTCCGTTTTCCCAGGAGCGTCTGTCTGGCACGAATGATTCACAGGTAGCTGTAAGCCGCACTTCAGGAATGCGGTCGGAGATTTCCGTTGTTTGAATATGACCGACGCACCAGTTGGTGCGGTTCTAATTGCTCCGCTTATGCCTAGACAGCACATACGTTGCACTTTTTGCAATGGTATTATTAGCACATACGTTGCACTTTTTGCAATGGTATTAGGTTGTACTTTTTGTCCATTGATGTCCACCACACTACAGAGGCGTAGGTTATTATTGGTATAATCACGCTCATGTAAAGCCAGTGTGTCATATTTAGACGTAGTCCCCATTTTGAAGCTATAGCTCTTCTGCACAACGACCAACATCTGTGGGCCTTTGTAACTCTTTGTTCAATATGATCTTTCCAGTACAGTTTCTGATCCAAGATTACTCCCAAGTATTTTATCTTTTTAGATATGGCAATATTCTTATCCAGGAAACGAGGCACGGTAAAAGGATGAATCTTCCTTTTCCTTGTAAATAGACATATTTCTGCTTTGTTTGGATTGACATTTAGTCCCCTTGGTTGTGCCCAGTTATATGCTATGTTAAGTGCCTCCTCAGCTCTTCTGCATAGTTGGTTTGGTTGTGTGCCCCTTAGAAGTATTATAACGTCGTCTGTTGAGGCTGTTGAGGTTTCGGCTTTTACCGAAAAACAAAAACAGTCACTTACCCGGCCTAATGAGTCGGCTGAAAGAGCCACAAATTCGACCGTGTTAATGGCGAATAAAGTCAAAAGAATCAGAACACCTGATGAAACGCTGCCTTCGAAAAAGGCAAGAGACCCTAATGTCACCATTAACAGGACACTCACCAAGCCCTTCAGTGAAGTGGCGAAGGATAGTATACTGGTGGCTGTTATAGACAGAAGCCATGTGCAATCAGGCATTATAGCTCAACTCGATGTCCGTAGAGAAATGCCAGGCAAACCACCAATCTGCAACGATGCAGGATGGCATCAGGGGAGAGTAAAGCTAGGAAGAATATGGATATTTATCTTATGTAAGAACTTTTTATTAATTGCGAAAAACAATTCTTCCGGAAATTTTCTCTACGTTCCAGCAAATGATTGATATTTCGGTTCCGACAGATTACCACATTTCATCTCAGAGAATATGTGGAAGTACTAAGAAAATTCGTTTCCAGTGCCGTTTTTTGTAATCATGAGGGGTAAAAATATCATAAATAAGTAGCGCACAACAGGCCGAACCAGTGGACATAAGACGGACGTGTATGCCAATTGACATGAGACGTTGAACGTCTCCTCACTCATCATAACCTAAAGCAATTGATGCAATCAAATCATCAATTTGAATTAAAGGATCAAAATTTGCACCAACTCTTCTAAAATCAATTACCGAGCACATTTTTTTGAGTGTATAAGTGCATTTATTTTTCAAAGCGATGTACTAACGACTTATGTAAACATATTCAGCCACTTAGTAATGAAATAATAAAAAAATATTTCGAAAATAGCATTTTTATATAGGAAATATGGCTTAACTATAAGTAATTTCACCATTGTGGAAAGCGGGTTAATAGGCCTCAAAAGCGAAAAATTTTACACCTTGTAGAAACTTTGAATACTTGTGATGGGCTGTATGCAGATATTTTATTTCTACAATTCACCCAGATTTTTAAACGAACTGAAACGCAAAACCCTTTATGTCTCGTTTTAAAAACAAATGGATTTTCACCACTTCCACAACAAACAGTTCAAATAATCATCTTCAATTTGATGCCACAGGAATTTTCTTCATTATAGTTGCAGATTACTGCAGAGTTAGTGTGCCGCGTTGTTAAATGTAGTAATATCCACAAATATGCATTGCAACACATATAAGTAGCGGACAATAGTCAGTGACTTTAAGACATACCTAATTTCCCAAAGTCCTAAGAATACCCTCACTATGTGTCGGATACCCTCCCTATGTGTCGGAGATTCCGGAACAGTTAATCATTCTATATTAGACTAAACTTTTAGAATATTGCTACAGACGTTAAGGACAGTAGTGTTAGAAAGAAGCTGTCAGTTTGTGTGGGGTACCAGATGGTGCTTGACAAATGCGCCAATTTTCCCGCTGAATAGTAGATAATTTAAAGACATTGTACTATACCGAATTATATGTATTTATGCACTGGCATTAAAGTAATGAGATAATAACAATGACAATAATTTTTAACTTTATCTAACTTTTAAAAAGTTATGAAAGTTAGGGCTTTTTGCTATTTATTTTTTTGAAAGATATCGTGAGATAGGGCTTTTTCGTAGAAGTTAAAAATGAGATGTGAGAATAAATAAAAATACATATAATGATAAAATAAGGCTATTCATGGATACATATGAAAAAAAACAAGGCACCTTTAAAGCTTTAGGTTCTGAAAGGCAAATTATCATAAAAATGGTGGCAATCAACTGGCAAGAATTTTTTTAGATCTTGAAGGTGTATTTTTTCTCTATGAACACATTCAGGAGAGCTATTTTCAGGAGAATACTTCGATCTCTGTGGTAGCAACTTATATTCGCTTGCTATATCGGTTTTGAAATAAATTGATCCCGATGGATCATATCCAAGAGCTCGCAGCTTATTAACAGTCTGATCGCCAACTTGTGTGTCTAAAATAAATATTAATATAATTATATTTATAAAACGTATTGTATGAGAAATAATATTTAATATTTACCTGGACGAATAGAAGAGTACGTCTGAGGAATACTTTCAAAATTCAAAAAATAGTCATAGTGCAAATGATGTGCTCGTAGAGGTGCTGGAACTTTTCGAGTTTCCTTTATAAGTTCAACAAATTGAGATGGCAAGTGAAGTTGCTTTTTATTAATTTTTCTTTCTATTAGAGAATGTGTTGCATCACATTCTATTTGCGTATGACCGCTTATCAAATATTTTTGCTCAATCGTAATATTTGTTTCCTTAGAAAAGGCAAGTAATGCATTAGCCAACACGACATTCCGACTTTGGTAAAAACAACCGTCTGAATAAATTATTAAATGATATATATCTGGCGATTGGGCATGGAAATTCCTAAAATACTTAATGATACACGTTGCAAAAACGGAAGAAACTATGTTCCCATCTGTTTCGTCCCATATATAATTGTCTGAATCATGTGTGACACTATTATATATTGTGAGATTGTGTAATTGAAGCTTCATTTTGTAATATGAGGCACTTGCGTTTATTTGAGGCACTAATAGTCCAGATTCTGCATTTTTGGTATATGTAATTCTGTTTTTCTTAGCGCTTTTTTTCTATATCATCTCTATGCTTTGCATAATCTTCATCAGATACATTTTTAGATTTATAAGATACAGAAATCGCATTGATCGATTTCTTAATTATTTCCGCAAATATTGGATATGACAGCTGAATATCTTTATTTCCTGTTTTTCTTTTATACTCACACTCGTCGATATAAATATAATTTCTTACTATCTTTGCGACAATAATGGGACTCCATTTTTGGTAACTCTTCTAGCCAATTTTATAAAAATAATCGTCGTTGTTCATTATGGTAACCCGCAACTGACGACCGTTTAGCTATCTTGCGTAAAATTTATGTTTTATCAGGACTCTCTTGCGAAACATGTTCCCCTCCACTTTTAATCCAGTTACGTACCATATTTTCCTTCAGCCCTAGGGTTGAATGAAACTTGCAATCTTCCTAAATAGGCAACGGTTTGCGTTCGTCTCGAATTTTCCGTGCATTTACTTTTTTTCTCATAAATTTCTGTAAGGCCAGTAACATACATCCGCTTTTGTTCCCAGGACACTTGCCAAAACAAATTAAAAATTTCCTTTCGAATGGCTTCGGAAAATTTAGAACATTTTCTTTTGCAATATGGTGACGAACATGTTACTCCAAGTTGTCTGGATGGTTTTACGCAAAGAACATTTTGAGACGAGCCCAAATATGGCTTGCCATCCATTCTTCCTTTTCTATTGACATTTTCCGTCCATTCAGATTTGTTCGCAATCTTTTTCCTCTTGCATTCTTCTGGTGAATTTTCCAATTCAGAGTCAGTATTATCATTTTCACAATTCATATTATCCAAGTTCTTTTTATGTTTTAAAACCAAATTTAGAAAAATAATCACAACGCCACTTTCACTCCACGTGTAACAAATAAAAATTCCGGTTAAGTCCGATTTCTTTAGTTATCAATTACTGAAACAGTACCGTAAGTAACCTAACCGCAACGTAACCGTAACGTGTACCATTTGTCTCAATTACAATTCAGAAAATTGTTCAGAATAATGATAAATCGCACAATCTTGAAAATAATCCAGATTACACCAAAGAAAATTGCAAAAAGTAGATAGACAAGTTATATTTATTGAAATTTATCAAAGATCCAATGACTCACAAAAAATATGTTAGCAACTGAATCAACCTAACTTATAAAATATGCATATTCAAAGTGCAAAGAGATAGGGCCTTTTTCTTTCATGAATTTTTTCATATGAGTTAGGTCATGTTTTTAAATGTCTATACAATTTTTATTTACAGACATAGTGACCTGATTTTTTCAGGAACGGTGTATTTCACATTACTCTATCAGAATATGTAAAAACAACGATTTCCACAAAAATCGAGATACGCCCTTTCTAGATTAAGCCACTATCGAGGAGGCGACCGAATACTTTTTATAAGTACATCTTATAACAGTGTACCTAAAGGCAAATTTCACAAAATGAATTGAAGAATTCTATAATTCAAAGAGACAACCGAAAACTTGAAAACAAGTTTAAAAAATAAATTTTTTGGGGAATGTTGTTTAATGTTTAAAAATATCGTCCTTTATATTTTTCAAAAAAATTATCGAAACTAAATGGAATACAACTTTTTTGGATCAAATGGGATCACTACCATGAGACATAGAGAACAGAAGTGTCTTAGTGATGTATCCAACAGTACCTAGTTTATCTGCGGCTTTTTGTGACTAGGGCACGGTGCGCCGAAAACTCCTATGTGTAATTTTGCGAATTTTTGTTATTGTCCAATTATAAAGTCCTAGCGGTCATACGACTACCCACCGAAGTATTTTGCGCTATCTTCACCGGTTCCGAAGTTACCAAAAACTCCTATGTGTATCCCTCTATAGAAATGCTCCGACAAAAACTCCTATGTGTTGTAGGAACAGCGTGTCCCAATGGATAGAAGGTTGGCTTAGATTCACACCAAAAAACGGCTAATGATGTTTTGTTCAGAATCACCCCCTCTATTCGACTATGAAAAGATAAAAATTGGATCTGCTTCCTTTCGAGAGTTATCACAAAAACAGTACTTTTACTCAAAACAAACTTAATTGTTTTGATTTGTAAAGAAAAACGCGGAAATTTAGAACTGTAACACAATTTCCTTTAAATATGATCATTTGTAGAGCGCTTTGTAACGTCCGCGATATTTGCAATATTTTATTTTGCGAATTTTGTGTAATCCATAAAATCCACTTACACCGCCAAATTTTTCAAAACTATTCTACAAAATTTAATAAGAATAATATATTTGCGTTCTATTATCTCTGAGGAATACATATATTAAGATCAGAATTTCCGCGATAAATATTTCTCGACAAATAAATTTTGAACAAAAAAATTAAGTTCGGAAGTATTTTACAATATATTGCTATTATCTCGCGTACGGTCAGTTCTAGGAAAGAGAAAGTTTGGAAGATAAGCGAAAGGCCTACAACTATTTCTTTAACAAAAAAAATTGATAGTAATTTGGTAAGCTTTTCCCTTTGATTTGACCCATTGTAAGTCCCTACCAAATTATTATAAATTTTTGTTAAAGAAAGAGTTGTAGGCGCTTTTCCTATCTCCCAAACTTTCTCTGACCACTTTTTCCTAGGACTGACCGTGCACATGATAATAGCATTATATAAGTATAGTAAAATAATTCTGAACTTAAATGCTTTTTGTTCGAAATTTATTCGTCGCAGGCTGTTTATTGTGGAAATGCTGGTACCAATCTATTCCACAGCGATCATAGAATACATGTATATTAATCTTATTAAATTCGCCATAATATTGTTGCAAAATTTGGTGGTGTAAGTCGATGCAAATATCAAAACTCCTATGTGTATTTTTTTGTTTTATTAATATTTAAAATGCTCCAAACAAAATATCCTATGTGTAGATTTTCTTGAAAACCATTTACCACGTCCTGGCTTTTTACATATACGATTTTGGTTATGATATATTGGTGGTAAATAGTTAAAAGAGAAATACAAAAATCTGAGATATCGCGATTTGACGAAATGTCACGGTTTTTTGTCTCTCCTGAAAACTAGAAAAACACATAGGAGTTTACGTCGGCGCACCGACGCACATTGGGTTAAAACATAAGTATGAGGAGGATTAATTAAGATACCATTTTAAAAAGCATTTACTTAATATAATTTAACTAAATTTGTATGACTGTGTATAGGTAAATACCTGTAGTTTGTGGATCCATTGTAATATGTTGTAATTTTTAAGAGTTTGATGGAGAAATTCGCGGAAAAAATATTTGAGTTTTAATTTTTTTCAACTTCTATAAAAATGTACAAAATTTATTGCACTTTGACAGCTAACCCAAAGACCGCAGAAAAATAGTTTTTTCATCAAATGAAGCAGAATTTTGTGCTCTTTAAGTGGGTACCAAAAATAATACCATGGGATAGTTTTGATTTTTTAATTAATCCTTCGTATTGATGGTATCGAACCCTATGTGCGACGAGATGTGACTTCCTACTTTAAATATAGAAAATATGTGTGCCCATCTTTCTATGAATCGATTTTCCCAAAACATATGGACCAATTTCTATGGTTAAAAAAATAACTTTTTCGGCAAAATCGGATAATAAATACGACCGGTACTGAGCGGACGAGGATAGATGAGTTTACCGGCTGCTGCTTTGTGCTACGATCACAAAGTTTAAAAAGTTTACTTTTTCTATAAAAACTATATAGTTAAACGCTCCAGCAGTTTATGTGTATTAGGGTGGACCGATTATTTTTTTGTTCCATCGTTTCGATGTTATCCCTGTATGCCCTGCACTCGTCGTTTTCTGCTAGTCCTATATCTGTAACGGTATAGTCGTGAGATAAAAAAACTTCTATTCGCTCGTATTTACACACTTTTCCCATTGTGCGTCGTTTAAAAGTGCTCCTTTGGCATGATTGCCAAACTCAACACCTCAAAATAATACCACTGCAACCACACAGTGGCAAAAGATGGTCAACATGTAAACCGGAAACTTCACCGGATCAATCAACAGCATTTGGAAATACGTCGATCTCTGACTTGATAAAAATGATGAATGACTGAATGGGGATGTTATTAGACAATAAATTGGAGAACCTACCAACCAAGGCAGACTTTGTTGACTATAGAAGATGGTTCAGAATATTTAATATCGACCTATGTAGTTTATTTTTGGCTAAAATATTTATAAGCAGTTACAAATAGGTAAAATAATATTTCGCTATAATTTTTTTTGAAAAATTTTTATGGGCATTTTAAATTTTGAAAAAATTAAAAAACATAAATTTTTTTGTTTTACAAAATTTGAAATTGCTCTAGAACGGCTGAACCGATTTTTGGAAAGTTTACTTTGTTTTAAAGAGGGCACAATGCGCCATTTTTTAAAAAAAATTTTATGAAGGTTTTTTTTTGAAAAAACCTTTGTAGGAAAAATTGCTTACCCTCGATTTTCTTCAAACTTTCACAGAATATTCGTCGCACTGTCACAAATCCAGAACAATAAAAAAAATTTGTGAGACTCAATATCAATACCAATATTTCAATATTTGTAAAAGTTATGGACGAAATACCAAGACTAGTCTGACAATTTTCGTCTGTTTTTGCAAAACACTGCACAGTCGTACGGATTCTAAAAGGGGAAATAATTCGACCGTTTCTTAACCAAACATCTAATTGCAACAATTGGGATGGTAGATGAAGAGGTGTTAGAGAAGTTAAGTTTTATATTTGGGCCTCCTATATCAGACAGGGGCGAAGCTAGAGGGCCTTAAAGTTGGCCACATCGGCTGAAGAAAATGTTCAGGCGCGTGTAACTCGAGTTTATCTTCCGATTTATAAAATTCGTGTGTGTTCTACTAACTGAGGTCTACAAAACCGGTTACACCTAAGAATTATCTCGTATAGTTACCGAGATATCTGCAATTGAAAATTAAATTTTTCATTTTTTCACTTACCGCGTGCTAGTATTTTGTAAATATCGGAGCACAATATGAACCGATTTCATCCGTATATCACATTTCTTATATATGTCACGGTTCCGACATATTGCCAGACTTCACTCATCTGAGAGGATATGACTGGAAGATACTGAGAAAGTACGTAATAAATATCATAAACAGGCCGAACCACTGGCTTAAGTGTATGTCCATGGACATGAGACGTTTAAACGTCTCCTATATTCAACCTAACCTAACCTATATCACAAACAAATTGGTTCGATATACCCAATAGTACAAAAGTTATGACAACTTTCAAAAAAATCGATTTTTGTAATTTTTTTTTAGGAATAAGGTATAAATATATACAACTTCAAGTGGTCATAACTATTTGTACTACTGGGTATATCGAACAAGAAGTACAAAAAATTTGACAGGGACATCTATATACATAGAACGAAATTTATGTGGAATTCGGTTAGAGAGGAAAAATGTGATGATGCAACTAAACAAGGAACTTGTTCAGTTCAATATGAAGAAAATAATTGGCGTAAAAGTGGCGATCAGCTAGTAAAAGAAGGATAATGTGTTGTCTGGAATAGAAAAAATGAGCTTATGCAAATAAACGGAAAGGATTTACTGATAATGCAAGACCGTCATGTGACATACCGTGAGATAGAGGCATCCTTGGGCATTTCTTCCACCAGCATACATTCGATATTGCATGAACACCTGGCCGTAAAAAAGGTTTGTTCTCGTTGGATCCCGCACAATTTGACAATCGCTCAAAAAAAGGCTCAAACGGTCTGAGTGAAGTTATGCAAAAAATGTCATACTTTCCAATGGAAGTTCCAGTTTTCATCTGGCAACACCAGCATTGCCAGGACCGAAATATAAATAGCAATCCTCGTATTACAAGTATTAAATTCAGTAAGCAAAAAAAAAATAATCTACTGCCAATGTAGATCTCAAATAACAAAATAATACAAATGGAAACAAATGGGTCTTCAAGACAAAGACATTGCTACCTAGGTGATTACCCGATACAAAATCTGGAATCTCTATCATCCCACGATATTGATAGAATCATGGGCTTCATAGGTAGCTTGAGATGGATGGTTTGACATCTACTCATCTAAACCTCTCCTAAAAAGCTATCTCTCCTCTCTCTTATCTATACTCATCACCTCCTTCATCTACTTTGACCTCTCCCTCTTGTTTTACTCATCTTCTCAAGACGAACACAATGGACCAAATGGTCTCCGAGTGGACCTAACCTATATGGGGCTTTGTGCGGTTTTGTCACTGTCATTTTAGAGTCATACCCAAAACACTCAAGTAAAAGAAAGGTACCTTATAAGACTAAGTGGTTTGATATGGAATTTATGAACTCTAGGAAGAAAACAATGCAACTGCTTCAATCATTCAAGGTTGCAAGGGATACAACGCGCAGTAGAAGGAATTAAAAAAGGGACATAATTCAGCTTTTTCTTAACCAGACAACCGATTGCGACCAAACTTGACATGGAAGTAGAATAGGTATTAGACGTCGTACATGTGCTGAGCTATGGGTCCTCAAAGTTGACCACCTCTGGTGAAGAAAATGTTCCAGCGCGTGTAACATTCGTGTTTTCGTCCGATCCATATTGGGAGAAATGCGTACATTTCTGTGAACAACTACAGAAAATAACGCAACAACAACGCCTAGAAGAGATGACAGCCTCTTTTTAACCGGCAAAACCCCAAACAGTGCGCGTCCTTTCTCACCGCAGTTGTCAAGTATCGAAACAAAACAAAAAGAAATGAATAAGACAATGCCAAATAAAGAGGAGCCTAAAAGTATGCTCTCAAATACAGTAGCTAAACCGATAACAGTGCTGGCATTTCCACGGGGGCGATTCCCAAAATTAGCACAAACTCAAACAGTACAACGGGTACAGATGAAAACAAAATACAGACAGGAATATATCGTTACATCTTAGTGACAAAACGAAAGGCAAACTCAAGGTCCCCACGTAAGGAACCTGATCCCAAAGTTCTCAAGGAAATTAATGCTGTAAGTTGGAACCGATTTGACCTCCTCAGCTCTGAGGAAAATAACGAAGAAACAATGAAACTACTAGAGAACCCAAACCACCTCCAGTTTTCTAGCGCGAACAAACAACTTATACGTTGATAAACAAGCTATCCCAACTACTAGGTAAAGAAAACTTTTATGTTGCTTCACTTCGTAGGGGTAATGTATACGAAACTAATGGCGATTTTGTTTCTGAAAAATAAGGTCAACGTATCATGTTGCAACATTTTAAAAACTCCACTTGCACCCTCTGCTAATTTCTCATTTTGCATGCGAACAATCGAACAAAAATCGTGCGGTGAGTAAAACCCATACCTACATTATGGCGCAACCATTTGGTAGTGCATTAAGAATGTACGCATTCATTTAGGTTTGGTTCTGAAGTCTGCTTTTTAACGGGACGGCTGAGTGTGGAAAAATGCGATATTTTCGCATTTGCGGAGTGTAATAATTTAACAAACGAAATCAAAACCCGTTCATACGGCTGCACCATTTTTACAAACGAAGCTAAAAATGTGGTTTCAGTGTAAAATGTAAAAAAAATACATTTTTTTGCACAAACGAAATCTCCATAAGATACAAACATACGCTGAAGTGTTTTATAGAAAGGTGGTTGGGTTGCTCGATCAAGAGAAAAAGAATTACTACACTTACCAGCTTAAGAGTTCAAAAGGTCTTGTGGTACTAATTAAGGTTATTGATAGCTCAGTTTAAACAGCTGAAACAATCGATGAACTTGCCAAAGAGGGCAACGAAGTCAAAACCATAATAAACATAAATAAATATAAAATTCCTCAGCCCTTGCTACAAGCACATGAAAAAATCGAACAATGTTAATAAAACTCCAACATATGCAAGCTATGTATATTCCATCGCCTTTCCCAGGCATAAGAACCGTATCTCTTACGGAAAATGCTAACTCTTGCGACCCAAACATGCTCCGAATCCCAATGAACACAATCCCTCCAAACATGTCATACGCCCATATGACAAGAAATGGTAACTCGTTACCCCCTAAATTTCCCCTCGAAAATTCAATAGAAAAATTAACAGAAACTATGAATTCTTTCATGTTAAATATGCAAAGCATGATGCAAGAGATGATGAGAAATCAAAGTATGCTTATGCAGCTCGTATTAAACCAAAAAAAATCCACTGAGAATTTGTTATTGGAATGCAAACGACCTGAGCCAACGTAGAAACCAGGTACAAAATTTTCTCCGAAACGACTTAGATATTTTATTAGTCTCTGAGACACATTTTTCAACAAGAAATTGTTTTAGGATACTAGGTTATTCCACATACGACACTAAACACCCTAGCGGGGGTGCCTGTTGTAGAACAGCTCTTATTGTCCAAAATAAAATAAAACATTATCCTATGCCCGAATATAGGATTGAGTATATACAGGGTGGCGCAGAATGAGCAATATGGTTTGAATTCTTTATAACCTATTTAATTATAATTCTTTCTTTGTTTTTTTTTGTAGCATTTTGTGAAGGTGACTTGGGGAATTAATTATGAATCATTACACGATCGAACAACGTACAAAAATAATTGAATTTTATTTTTCAAACCAACAGTCTATTGTGTTGACACAGCGTGCATATCGTCGTCATTTCAATTTGCGCATTGCACCCACAGCGCACAATGGGGAAAAAGGGGTAAATACGCGCGCATATCAGTATTTTCTATCTCATTACTATACCGTTAGAGACAAAGTCCTACGGTTTGGGCCATCTTTAAGAAAATTCTTTGGAGAAGAAATTGGTGTACCCAGATTTTATTTTACTGTTACCATGTATCGCACAGTGGGGCTACAAAAGCAACTTCGTGGAAATTAGTGTGAAAATCAGAATATCGTACCAACTTCAGTGATCTTGAATTTATATTAAAGCTGACAAAATTTAGTTCAAAATCTATTTGATTTACTTAATTGTGTATTGCTGTGTTTTAAATGTATAGACCATTGAAGTTCAAACATATTTTTGTGAAAATTGCGTTAAAAGTCTACAAAACTGGGCAATGTTTTTGAAATTGAAACCAGAACAACATAAATAGGATAAAATTGCAGTCTGCAATATTTTTGAAAGCTGAAGTTTTGCACTAATGCAATTACACAATGGGTCGTCGACTGTTAATTAAAAACAAAAAAATAATCGGTCCACCCTAATATACATAAACTGCAGAAGCGTTTAACTATATTTTTATAGATTTGTAGAAGAAGTAAACTATACAAATTACACATATAATCATAATAATATTAATTAGATTGATAATTTTGGTCGTAGAACTCTACAAACTTGCAACCGGGCTTGTACCGGTATTATTTATTATCCGATTTTGCCGAAATTTCGCAAAAGTTATTTTTTTTTAAACCAAGAAAATAGGTCCATATGTTTCGGGAAAATCGGCTTATAGATAGATGTAGCTCCCACACATTTTCTTTATTTAAAGTAAAAAAAGCACATATTTAAAGTACAAAAATCGGCCATAATCGCAAAAAGTCGCAGATAAACTAGGTACCGTTGGATTCACCACTAAGTCAGCTCTCTTCTCTATGTCATATCGTAGTGATCCCACGTGATCCAAAAAAGTTGTATTCCATTTACTGCGGATAATTTTTTTGAAAAACAAAAAAAAACTGTATTTTTACTTTGAAATATCTCTTCATTTAAAGACGTTAAAAATACGTTTTATACACAAAAATTTAAATGAATATAATCTTATTATATGATACAAGTCCGGTCGCTTTTCACCAACAAACGAGAATTCTACAAGCATTTTAGTATATACATTTTATCATCGCAATTTTATTTGCATTTAGTAGTAAAAAAGACAAAATTTGAAAGGTCATAACTCGGAATCGCCCAGAGATATTTTCATAAAATTTGAAGGTATTTTCATTAAATGTTATCCACAATAAAACAACATACCCAAAAAACTGATTTTTGAAAGTTGTTTTCAAAGTCCTATGCGCGCATATTTCATCATATTTTCCCATCGTGCAGCGTCAGCAATAAACCATTTGATTGACATTTTTTGTCAACATGGGTCTGTAAGAACCCTTCCTGGTGCCGCAAGAACACTTACCGTGCACACTGGTCAAAATATTGAACGTGTACGGGAGAGCGTGTAGCATAGTCCATCAACATCAACACGGCGGTCGCTGCAGAGAATTTTGAGTACATTAGACTTGTTCCCATATAAAGTTCAACCTGTGCAAGAATTGAAGACGACAGACTAATAGCAACGGCTTGAATATGCCATTCGTTTCCGTGAAAAAGCGGAGGAAAATCCAGACTTTATTCACAATTTGGTAATTAGCGATGAAGCCCATTTCCTATTAAATGGGTATGTCAACAAGCAAAACTGCAGGATTTGGGCTACGGAAAATCCAAGAGCAGTTCATCAGCGACAATCACATCCATTTAAGTGCACTGTTTGGTGCAAAGTGGTGCATATCGGACGATGTTGGAAAATTTTGTTAGGCCAGCCGTGGAAAACCATCTAAACTTGTAGTTTCATCAAGATGGAGCCACAGCACATACTGCAGGTGCCTCAATGGCTTTGTTAAGGGACATATTTGCCGAACGCATTATTTCGCGCACAAGTGATTTTAACTTGACTCCACGTTTACCAGATTTAACAGCTCCTGACTTGTTTCTTTGGGGATATTTGAAAGAAAGAATGTACGTTAACAAGCCAAGAACCATACTCCAACTAAAAACCAACATTCGAAATTAAATCATGGTCATTACTGCCGAAATTTTGCGAAAAGTTATGGAAAATATGATAAATAGAGCACGTATGTGCGAAGCAGAAAATGGACATCATTTCAGGATATCATTTTTCAAAGCTATTTGCAAAAACTCCCCAATAATATACTGTATTTAAAAAAAAAATTATAATAATCGCAAATAAAAAAATTTTAAACCATTTAAACCATATAGCTCATTCTGCGCCACCCTGTACAAGCTACTTCTATCGCTATCACAGGCACGAATCTGGTGATATCGTCGATTATTTGTCCACCTTGGCACAATATTAACAAAGACCAATTCATGCAGTTCTTCTCCAATCTTGGCACAAAGTTCTTGATAGCACTATAATGCCAAGCATACATTTTGGGGCTCTCGTCTAACTACTCCAAAAGGTAGACAACTTTTAAGGGCCATAATATCTGCTAAACTAGATTTAGCTTGTAACGAACGAAACCACCGTCTGTCTTTTAAGTCCAGCTTAGCTCAGGGATGAATGGGTTGGAAGATTATCAGGTAATAGAAACCATCTCCACTTTTACACGGATGGTTCGAAGCTTAATGAAAAGGTTGGCTTCGGAGTACCATCTGCAGAGCTTAGTTTGGATATAGCTCACAGACTACCAGATACCTGCAGTGTCTATCAAGCCGAAATAATGGCTATATGAGAAGTAGACAAGTGGCTGAATCGCAACATAGTAACCAACACTGGAGTTGTCATTTACTCGGACAGCCAGGCTGCCATCAATTCTCTGGAGGCAACATCCCTAAATTCACAAACAGCCCTCGACTGCCGCAGATCTCTTAACGAGATGGCTGAGCAGTTTAATATACACCTCATATGGGTGCCTGGGCATAGTGATACCCGGGGAACTGCAAAGCTGATGAACTTGCTAGGAAAGGGACGACATTACAAATTCTCGAAGAATTTGCATATATTGGGGCGCCACTCACTATCCACTTGCAAGCGTTAGCTTAGGCAAGAGGCAATCAGGCAGTCCAACGAAAGATGGACAGAAATCGGCACCTGCAGGGTAGCTAGACAAATCTGGCCAAGGTATGACCTGAGAAGATCAAAATATCTCCTCGCACTAGAGAGGCAAAGATTGTCTACATTAGTATCAGTTCTGACGGGACACTGCTTGATCGGCGAACACGCCAAAAGATTGGGTATTGACTCTAATGACTTCTGCAGAAGATGTGGAGATGAGGAAGAAGTGGAGAGCATTGAGCACTTGCTATGCAACTGCCCCGCTCTGAGTAAACGACGACTGGACTTACTGGGGTCGGCCTTTCTATGCAGCCTAACAGATCTTTCCAGTACCGATATTCGTACTATCGATAACTTTGTATATCAAACAGTTTGGTTTCGTTGAGGGGCATTTAAGCCCGTGGTAACACTAGGGACCTAAACTGGTCTATGTGAGCTTGTATAAAAAAATACGGCTGCCACCCTAACCTAAACCTAGCTTAGGGACAATGGGGTGGTTCTTGACATCCAGTTACATAATTTAAATTTAGAGTTTAAGAAAAGAAAGGATCATAAGAGAAATGTTAACTTCTGGGGATATCAATACCTGTCCTGCCTTTTTTCGCTAATCTCATTTTGACACTGTTTTACAACAATCATGAAAATGGGTGTAACAATTTGCCCAATAAGTATACCGACTGGTTGAAATATAAAAAATACGTTAGTTCACACCTATCCGATGGTGTATCGTTACGAACAACGGATGAAATTGAAGCCGCGGTAAACCTATTCACTGACGTTGTGAACAGTGCTGTTAAAGTGGCTACTCGAAAAAGCGTATTAAAAAGAGATAACTCAAATAATCCAACAAGCATCCAAGCGATAATCAATGAAAAAAGAGGCATTAAAAGAGAGTGGCAACGTTATCGCTCCCCAGCACTGTAAAAAACTAAATGATTGCCAGAAGAGTTTGAAATCAGACCTAAAATCAGCTGAGGAAAGTGATCTAAAAAAATATTTGCAATCTCTGGAGCCAACCCAGAAACAGATTATAGTCTCTGGAAGGCGACGAAAAAATGCGAGGCCCTGTTGGCATGAATCCCCAATTCGCCTGTAAATCGGGAACTGTGTAAAAAACACTGACGAGAAAGTTAATGCATTCGCAATCTATCTCGAGTCCGTTTTTACACCCAACAGTGGTACATCTGAAAAATATCCGCCCGTGATAGATGATATAATTCCTCGCTTAACCTATCCGCCCGTGATAGGCGACATATTTCTTCGCCCAATCTAACTGCCCGTGATTGATGTTATTATTCCTCGCCCAATCTATAGGCCCGTGATAAACGACATAATTCCTCGCCCAATCTATCCGCCCGTGATAGATGATACAATCCCTCGCCCAATCTATCCATCCGGGATAAATGATTTAATTCCCCGCCAACCTATCAGCCCGAGATAGATGATATAATTCCTTGCCCAAACAAGATTACAATGAAGGATGTTGAAAAATCTGTCAAAGGTCTAATATTAAAGAAATCGCCCGGAGTAGATGGAATAACAGCTTCCGTTCTCAGCCGTGGGAACGGTGTTATTTTTATTCAATGCTATTCTGCGTTTAGGATACTTCCGCCTATCTTGGAAGAGGTCTGAAATCGCGATGATACCGAAACCAGGCAAAGATCTAACTGATGTTAAATCATGTCGCCCTATAAGCCTACTATCGATATTATCAAAAATGTTTGAGTCTATTCTTCTGAAGAAAATCACACCTCATATTATTTCTAACAATATTATACCTGACCATTAATTTGGTTCTCGAAAAAGTCACAATACTATAGAAAAGGTACACCGAATCGTAACTAGAGTTGGGCACTTTAGTTCATTTAAGTGATCGCTCTTTTTAGTTCAGTTCAATGGAGTGAACTAGATCGTTCATTTAGTTCAATAGTTCACTTCAGCTCTTTAGCTCACCGGCTCTTTAGCTTAGCTCACCAGCTCACTTTACTTAAACAGCTCGTTAGTTCAGCAGTTGTTTCGTTCAGATCACCAGTTCAAATCAGCCGCTATTAAAGGAATCTGATTGGAACATGAATGGAATGAATTGAATATACAAACGCATTTGTATAGGAAGAATCCTACATTCATGATAACATAAAAATGGAAACAACACATAACAGCTGAGAAGAGAGAGCGTAATGAGAAGAGAGAACGAAATGAAAGGGTTGAACCACGGACTCTCTATTACACAGATGTTCCGTCGTGACTTTGTTTACATTTGCGTGAGTTACGTACTAATAGAAATGATTTTCAAACGCGATAAATATAGTTTTCTGGAGTACTTTTTTGAACTTTTTTGGTACTAACGATCGATATTAATTTTCTAAATGTGATAATAACAAAAAAATCTCGGAAATCGGCCTTGAAATACGCAAAAAAATCACTCGCTGAAATCAAATTTCTATTCGTTCGTCACTGATAGACTACTCGCTACCTGACGGAACTTCTTTATAACTTTATTTTCTTTGGGTTGAACTACTGAGCTGAAATGAACGAGTTGTGTGAACTAGTTCGTACCGTTCAGTAAAGTGACCCGTTCAATTGAACTAGTTCGTTCACGAACTACACAACTCTAATCGTAACCTGCAACGGATGTGCTTTTGAGAAAAAAGAATACTGTTCGGCGCTATTCATAGATATTTCCCAAGCAGTTGCAAAGTCTGGCACGAAGGACTTTTGGACATAATATGCGACCTTCTGCCAATAAACACTTACAAACTGTTCAAGAGTTATTTGACAAACCGGTCATTCCAAGTTAAATCAAATGACATTTTTTCTAGCCCTAAGAAAATAAATGCCGGTGTCCCACAGGGGCACAGCATTCTTGGCCCAATACTGCACGTTATTTTTACGGCAGATATACCTATAACCAACTTTACGCACATGTCTACCTTTGCGGACGATACTGCTTTCGTCAGTATTCACAAAAATCCTTCAGTTGCGTCCGACCAACTGCAGTCTCATGTCCGAATCCTAGAAGAATGGTTAAAAAAGTGGAGAATGATGGTGAATGCCTCAAAATGTACTCATGTTACTTTTACCCTACGAAGGGATACATGTCCTCCAATTTATATTTTCAATTCACTGATTCCTCCAAAGGCTCATGTAAAATATCTTGGAATCCGTTTAGATCGTCGTTTGACGTGGTCGCATCACACAGAATCTAAAGTTACCCAAATAAAACTTAAAACTAATCAAATTCAGAGGCTTATCAGCCAAGATCTGCCCTAGATCCAGAGTATAAAGTTATTTTATACAAAACGGTATTAAAGGCCATTTGGGCATATGTTAACCCGCTGTGGGGTACATCTTGCGCTTCAAATGTATGCAAATTACAGAGAAGACAATCGAATATTCTTCGTTTAATTACACATGCACCTTGGTATTTAAGAAACGCTAACATCCATAAGGACCTCAACATGCCAACAGTAAAAGAGGAAATCGAAAAATGTTGCCGGTGTTACGTGGGCAAACTATTGAATAATCCAAACATCCAGGCTCAAGAACTACTAAATTTTGAAGGTCGTACACGCCTTAGAAAAAGAGATACGCTCGACTGGATCTTAAATTAAAACTAAACACAAAAATTAAATTATGAATTCTTAAATTTGAAATGTTAACCTTTTGTTAAAGTAAAAAAATCGTGTAAAGTCTCAATGGTGTATTCGTATTGGCAATAACCCAGAGAATTATATACTAGGTTAAGATTTGTTCACTTATTGTCCACTGTCCAACGGAGCGAGAAGTTTACGTGGCACAAAGAAGGGGATATGAGCGAATATGCAAAATAAAAAATAAAATGAATGCTATAGACATATAGAACAAAGGCTGTATTTTATATCTGACTGTAAGTCATGGACATCCCTAGCAAATGAAAGCAAACAGCGAAATAATAAAGTTGTTGGGTGTCTCATTACGGCTAATAGTTTAAAAGACTACTTCAAAACGCTGTTAAAACCATGGAGTCAAGTTCAAAACATTCAATACGCACCAAATTATTTTTCTGACGAGGTACTAGACGAAGAGCAACAGAATAAAGTTAAAGAAAATAAAGTCCCGTGCGAAGATCGGCTCCCCCTAACGTTTTATGTTGGCGCAGTTCTAAATGCCCCGCTTATGCCTAGACAGCACATACGTTGAATTTTTTGCAAAGGTATTACGTTGCACTTCTTGTCCATTGATGTCGACAGGCGTAGATGATTATTGGTCTAATCACGCTGTTGTAAAGCCAGTGAGTCATATTTGGACGTAGTCCCCATTTTGAACCCATAGCTCTTCTGCACAACGACCAACATCTATGGGCCTTTGTAACTCTTTCTTCAAGATGATCTTTCCAGTACAGTTTCTGATCCAAGATTACTCCCAAGTATTTTACCTTTTTAGTTATAGCAATTGTCTTATTCAGGAATCGAGGCCGGGTAAACGTGGGATCTTCGTTTTCCTTGTAAATATACATATTTCTGTTTTTTTTATTTCTGTTAACATTTAACATTTACATATATGCTATGTTAAGTGCCTTCTCAGCTCTTCTGCATAATATATTTGGATGAAAGCCCCTTAGAAGTATTACAACGTCGTCTGCATAACAGACTGGTCCTTCATTGGTGAGGGCTTTTAGGAGACTGTGTATCGTCGTAACCCATAGAAGAGGCGATAAATGCCCCCTGAGGTATACCACGATTTACCTTGTCTCTAATTTTTACGTCATATGACCCACAAATAATCCACCTATTCCTTAGCATATTGTTGATCCAGTTTTTCAGCTCCCGGTCAACCTGTCTAGGCGCTGATCCAGTCTAAGGACTGGATAAGTGTATCGGTCTGTAGATTGTTAAATGCGCCCTCAATGTCTATGCAAACAGCAAGTGTATACATTTCTTTATTGTTTTTCAAAGTATTCTCTGGCATGATTTTTACACTTTTGCATGCGCTCAAACCAATTGTCGAAGCACTTTTTCCACTCCGATTGAGACACCTCCATGTCTGGATTGGCAATAAAATTTCCTATATGATGATATAACCAAGGACAAAAGTTATGGCCCCTTGAATTCATATTTAAAAAAAATCGATTTTTTGTAATTTTTTTAGGAAAAAAGTTTATGTCGTATTTTTGAGTTTTAGAAGAAGTTAGTTAAAAAATGTACAACATATTTACTATCATCCTAAAGGAAACTTTCCAGAGTATGCTCTCAAAGAAAGAACGGGTCAACAATATTTACTGGTATTGTTACCAAGCATTTCCAATTTACACAATTTTTTAGACAAATTTCAAAAGTAAGCCACATTTTCTCCAATCGCAAAGCTAAAATGCCAATATATTGCAATTTGCTATACCCACTGAGACAAAAGTTATGGCCATTTGAAGTTATGTAGTTGAGAGAAATCGGTTCATATTCTGCACTGATATTAAGCAAATGCTACGACAAGGTCAGGAAAAAAGTAAAAAATCACTTTTCAAATGCAGACAGAAATGTAAAAACGACATAAAATTTTTAAAAATGAACATTATTCAATGAAATATTTTGTAGTTTGTAGGTTCTGACATAACAAATCGAATGTAATTCACGAATCATTATATTTCCAAAAGTCGATCCCACAATTCTCAAAATAATTTTGAAAATCACCAAAAATGGGATTTTTTGGATTTTCCCCTATATCTACTATACTAAAAGCGAGGTTTCAGATTCCCTTTGCAGTTCAACTTACAACACCTTACCACACATAAATATGGTAACATTTTAGCTTTGCGATTGGAGAAAATGTGGCTTACTTTTGAAATTTGTCTAAAAAATTGTGTAAATTGGAGAAGCTTGGTAACAATACCAGTAAATATTTTTGACACGTTCTATCTTCGAGAGTATACTTTGGAAAGTTTCCTTTAAGATGATAGTAAATATGTTATACATTTTTTAACTAACTTCTTCTAAAACTCAAAAATACGAAATAAACTTTTTTCATAAAAAATTACAAAAAATCGTTTTTCTTTTAAAATATGACTTTAAGGGGCCATAACTTTTGTCCTGTAGGTTATATCGAACCAATTATCGAAATTTTATTGCCAATCCAGACATGCTTAAGTGGATAAAATTGGTGCATATTCTGCTTCGATATTTACAAAATACTAGCACAAGGTCGGGGAAAAAATAAAAAAAAACAATTTTCAAATGCAGATATCTCGGTAAGTATACAAGATAACTGTTAGGTGCGAAAAGCTTTTTGTAGACCTCGGTTATTAGAATACACACAAAAAAAGATTTTATGAATCGGCCGGAAAATACGAAAGTTACACGCGCTTAAACATTTTCTTCAACCGAGGTGGGCAACTTCGGGGCCCTGCAGCTCCGCCCCTGTATACCACTGGGGGCCCAAACTCAAAACTTAACTTCTCTAATACCTATTCTACAAACATGCCAAGTTTGGTCGCTATCGGATGTCTGGTTAAGAAACGGCAGAATTATTTCCCTTTTTTTGGAATTCCTCCCACTGTGCGGCGGATGACCCATCAATTCGACGTTTTGGCCGGTCAAAAAGGCGCTGGTTTGAGCCGATGTGTGAGAGCTCGCATTGTCATGGTGCACAATGAATCGTCTTCTCTTGTTCGTTTTTCGAATTTCTCCGAAGACTTCAGGCAAACAAATTGTGGTGTACCACTCGGAATTGACCTCCTACGTTGCCCAACAGTCGCCACAGTTTTGCGGAATAAATAGGCGACCATTTGCTGCGAAGTGCTTCTTCCACGAACAACTTTCGTTGGATTTGGCTCGTCTTCGAAGACCCACACGGTCGATTGCTGTTTTGTTTCGGGCTCATACGCATAGATCCAAGATTCGTCACCTGTGAAAATTGTGCGGGATTCAACGAGAACAAACCTTTTTTACGCCCAGGTGTTCATGCAATATCGAATGTATGCTGGTGGAAGAAATGCCCAATAATGCCTCTATCTCGCGGTATGTCACATGGCGATCATGCATTATCAGTTCACGCACGGCATCAATGTTCTCTGGCACAACGGCCGTTTTGGACGACCTTCGTCTTTGAGCGAGCGTCGGCCACGATTGAATTCATTGAACCAGTTTTTCACAGTGCTATAGGATGGTGCTTCATCGCCATGCAAAGGTTTAAGTTCATCGATGCACACTTGTCGTGATAATCCACGTCGAAAGTTGTGAAAAATTTTCACGAGCTAATTCCATTTTTTTGCTAAATTGATTTTTTCAAGTCACTGTAAAACAACACAAATGGTGGTCGTACGTCAAAACGTTCTGAGTACGTTTATGCTAAAAAATGTCTAACTTTCCAATGGAAATGTCAGATGGCGCTAGGCAACACTTAGTGTTTCCTAGTTAGACATATATATAGCAACCCTCGTATCGAAGATGTTGATATGTTTCGCAACAGTGTAATTTTCCCAATATTCAAAAAAAGGTGATTTAAACCAGGCCTGCACAAAAAAATTTTAACTAAAAAGTATATGCCGCAACAGTAGATTTCTTATTTTAAGAACGAAATCTTCATTTCAACAACTTTAATTTTTATTTAAAGAACGAAATCGTCATTTCAACAACTTTTTGTACTTGAAACAACAACTTTAATCTTAAAAGAAACAACTGCGCTCTTGAATCAAGAGCTTAACGTTGTTGGGTACGATTTAACCAACAAAGTTATTATACCAAAAATTTTGTATTTAATTTCAAAAACTTTGTTTGGTTAAATCGTACCCAACAACTTGTTTTTTTTTTTTTGTGTGTAACTAGGAATCATTTTCATGAACTGTATTGTAAAGCTTATGATGGGTATGATAAATACTAGAATGACATAGTGGTTCAAAAGGCAAGATATCTTCAATTAATATCAAGCTATTATATTAGGTTATATAATATTAGCTATATAATATAGATTCTTCATGATTCAAAGCACGCCTAATTATGTTTTGGCACTAGAAACAGGGTACGAGCATGGACATATTTATACAGGTTGGGCATAAGTAATCACGCAAAGTTCTTTTGTTGTAATTTAAAACAAAAAATAAAAAAATTACAGCAAAAGAACATTGGGTGATTATTTTTGCTCCACCCTGTACATATACAAGACATTTAAAATACATGTCAAAAGTTATTTTTATATAAAGGGTGGTTAAATTGTAAGGGCCGATGTTGAATGTGAACCACACCTAAACGTCAAGTTTTTTTCAGCATTTCATTTGACATTTCTCAATTTACTGACTAAGTCAATTTGAACCATGGAAAGATACACAATCGAGCAACGCGTTAAAGTTTTTTAAGCCTTTTACGAAAATGGGCGTTCAAGTCAAAATGCATTTCGTGCACTTCGTGATGTTTTTTTTTGATCAGCATAATCGACCAAATTTGTCCACAATCGGGAGAATTGTGCCCAAATTTCAGCAAACCGGGTCAGTAGGAGGTGTGAAAACACCTGTGCATGCTCGCCCAGTTCGTTTGGTGCGGCTTATGGGCTGGCGACGTCATCCGGCCATACTTCTTCGAAATGAGGCCAGTCAGGCAGTTACTGTGAATGGTGTTCGCTATCGTGAGATGATAACGAACTTTTTATGGCCCGAATTGGAAGATATGGATGTGGACAATATGTGGTTTCAACAGGACGGTGTCACTTGCCACACAGCTAACGAAACAATGGCTCTTTTGCGCAACAAATTCAATGGCCGTGTTATCTCACGTCGTGGCGATGTCAATTGACCGCCAAGATCATGTGATTGACACCGTTGGAGTTCTTTCTTTGGGGTTATTTGAAAGAAAATGTGTACGTCGATAAGCCAGCAACAATTCAAGAGCTAAAGGATGAGATAATTCGGCACATTAACGGCATAGAGCCTCAATTATGCCTCATCGTCATCGAAAATGTGGACCATCGGATGGAGGTATGCCGCCAAGGTCGCGGCGGCCATTTGGCCGATATTTTGTTTTTTAATACATAATACCAATATTATCATAATAAAAATAAATGACAATAATTTGTGTTTTATTCAAAATCAACATCGGCCCTTAAAATTTAACCACCCTTATGTATATCGGTTAAAAAAGAAAAACTATGTTAGTGGTACAACGATTTTAACACTCCTAACAAATTATAATTTATATTTCGACAATGCAAACCTGAACCAAAAATCATGGAATGATGCCAGCAATTATCAATGCTTGCTTGACTGCAGGATTTTAAATATTTGGAGTACAATTCTGGAGCAGCATACTAAAATGCAAACTTTAGTCAAAATCAGGTTTCTCTCATAATGAGAGCTAGAGCAGTCCTCTCCTGTTATATCTGAATAGCTTGAACAGTACATCATAAGAAGGGAGAAAATGTTCTATGTGTAACTGGAATGAATTGTAATCCATACAACATTTTATTGGTCGTTGTTCTATATTAAACATATTCAGATTGCATTCTTTTAATAAATGCATTTTGACAGAAAGAGAGGTTTTACGAGGATATATTCTAAACGGTGGTGAACATTTTAGCTAGGTTATGTTAGGTTGAAGAGAGGAGACGTTTAAAAGTCTCATGTCCATGGCCATACACTTAAGCCAGTGGTTCGGCCTGTTGTGCGCTCCTTATTTATGATCTTTTTATACCTCACGAGTTACGGAAAATCGGTACTAGACACGAATTTTCTCAGTATCTTCCAGTCATATTCTCTGATATGAGTCAAGTCTGGCAATATGTCGGACCCGAAATGTTGGGATCTTGCATGTGTGAAAGCCGGGCAGTGACACAGAACATGTTCCATCGTTTCGATATTTTCTCTGCATGCCCTGCATTCGTCGTTTCCTGCTAGTCCTATGCGATGAAGATGAGCTTGTAAGCTTGAGTGTCCCGTTAGAACACTCATCATCTTACTAATATCGATCTTGTTTAGTTTCAGAAGACTTCTTGTTTTCTTTTCATTTGGGTCACCCCACAGTATCTTTGCAGTTGCTCCTACTGTTGCGCTATTCCACACAGTTTTATGAGCCATCCCTGCCCAGTGCTTCAACTCATTTTTCGTGGCTTCGAAAGGTTTCCAATTTTTCAAGTTTATTACTCGAAGTTCTCTGCCCTTTGAAGCCAAGTTGTTTGCCCGTTCATTTCCAATCACTCCGTTGTGTCCTGGTACCCAGCAAATACGCAATTGGCTGAGTAATCATTTATCGTTCTTTTACAGCCCAACACAGTTCTGGATTTGACCCTTTCCGATGTTATTGCTTGAATCGCCATTTGGCTATCTGTGAAGATGTTGGCATATTTAGGCTTTGTCGTGTTACTGAGCCAGTTCACACACTCCGTGATTGCTCGAACTTCTGCTTGAAATACCGTGTTATGGTCAGGGAGGCGGAAGTGAAGTTCGACTTCTGGTTCATCAATAAAAAGTCCCAGACCCGTCCTTCCTCCTCGCTTGGACCCATCCGTGTAGCAGCTGGTTCCCACTGGCACATGGGCCAAAGTTCCATTTTCCCAGGAGCGTCTGTCTGGCACAAACGTATCACAGGTAGCTGTAAGCCGCACTTCAGGAATGCGGTCCGAGATTTCTGGCGTTTGAATGTGACCAACTAGATATTCTAAAATCTTCTGATGGTACGACTTGTGGTCTCGATTTATCCATTCACCCATCACTTGTAGACGTCTTGCTGTGAGGGCTGCCTCATACTTTACACGGATGTCTATTGGTTGGATGTGCAGTATAGTCTCCAACGCTTTTGTTGGTGCAGTTCTAAATGCCCCGCTTATGCCTAGACAGCACATACGTTGAATTTTTTGCACGTTGCACTTCTTGTCCATTGATGTCCACCACACTACAGAGGCGTAGGTGATTATTGGTCTAATCACGCTCATGTAAAGCCAGTGAGTCATATTTGGACGTAGTCCCCATTTTAAACCTATAGCTCTTCTGCACAACGACCAACATCTGTGTGCCTTTGTAACTCTTTCTTCAAGATGATCTTTCCAGTACAGTTTCTGATCCAAGATTACTCCCAAGTATTTTACCTTTTTAGTTATAGCAATTGTCTTATTCAGGAATCGAGGCGGGGTAAAACGTGGGATCTTCGTTTTCCTTGTAAATATACATATTTCTGTTTTGTCTGGTTTAACATATAATCCCCCTGGTTGTGCCCAGTTATATGCTATTTTAAGTGCCTCTTCAGCTCTTCTGCATAATAGATTTGTATGAAAGCCCCTTAGAAATATTACAACGTCGTCTGCATAACAGACTGGTTTAAGTCCTTCATTGGTGAGGGCTTTTAGGAGACTGTGTATCGTCGTAACCCATAGAAGAGGCGATAAAATGCCCCCTGAGGTATACCACGATTTACCTTGTCTCTAATTTTTACGTCATATGACCCACAAATAATCCACCTATTCCTTAGCATATTGTTGATCCAGTTTTTCAGCGCCCGGTCAACCTGAAACTCGTCTAAGGACTGGATAAGTGTATCGGTCTGTACATTGTTTAATGCGCCCTCAATGTCTATGCAAACAGCAAGTATATACATTTCTTTACTGAAGGACTCTTCTATGTGGTGCACCACCTCATGCAGAGCTGTTTCCACTGATCTTCCTTTGACATAGGCGTGTTGTTTGAATTTTAGCCTGTCATCCGCTATTTTACCTTTGACCATGTCATCAATTATTCGCTCCATTGTTTTTAACAGGAAAGAAGTAAGGCTAATGGGTCGATAAGCCTTTGGGGTCGTGTAACTCGCCTTGCCAGGCTTTGGTATGAAGACCACCCTTGATTCCTGCCAGTTTTTTGGGGTATACGAATGGGTTAGGCATGCAGTGAACACTCCAGCCAGATGAGTTGATACCAGATCCACCTCATTCTGCAGAAGTGCTGGAAATATTCCATCCGGTCCCGCAGCCTTAAAGGGAGATAAACTTTTTATCGCTTATTTAACCATACCGTCTGTTATATCCGTAATAGGTACTTGATGCAATACATTTTCATTCTGTAACTGTTCCTGTGTTGGTCCAGCATTACCAGTCGGAAAATGAGTTTTCATCAAGAGCCTTACGGTATCCTCTATAGTTTCCATCCTTTTACCCGTTTCATCCACCAGTGTTTCGGTTTGGACATGAGTTTTTGAGAGGAACTTTTTCATTTTAGACATGCTGTTAACGCTGTCTACCTGTTCACAGAAAAGCCTCCAGGAGTTACGTTTCGCCGATCTAACGATTTTATTGTATTCTTTGAGTCTTCTGTGGTAGTCGTCCCAATATACTGATTGTTTTTTACGTCGAGCTCTATTGTAAAGTCTGCGGACATCTTTGCCAATCGAGCGAATTTGTCCTGTCATCCAGGGTTTCTCAAAGGCAGATTTCCTTTCTCGAAGTGGGCAACTATTTTCGAATGATTTTACAAGAGCCTCGGTAATCTTCTTAACATTGATATCAATGTCTTCTGCACATAGATAATCGCGTGTAGGCTGCCCTAATCGATTTCTAAGTAGATTTCCGAATTTAGTCCAGTCGGTCTTAGCCTTATTACGGAAACTTATGGGGTTTGGCGGACGTTGTAATTACGACGTAGGTGGCAATGTCGGCGCATCGAATGGCAGATATATTGACGCCAGGTACATATTTCCATTACCTTGCCTCAGCACCATTGCGTCCGATGTTGACAACTCTGGAGAGAAAATAAAACATAAGTTTTTATGGCACAGAATACAAGTCCTTGGACGAGCACCTGTGTCAGCGTAGAAAAGGTTATAGTTCACATGGTTTAATCCAGTAACCTTGTTGCTGGTTGTCCATGGTTCCTGGATCAAAGCAATATGAACCCTGCCTTTATTTATGATGTCCATCAGAGCGTTGGATGCTGTCTCGCTCCGGTGGAGGTTTATCTGGATGACCTCAATCATTGTCCTTCCCTTTGGGAGTCTATCCTATCTGGTGGCACCCCCTCATTATTTGGTAGTGGGTCATTCTCCTCCTTTCGTTCACTACCTATTACACCATCTTCCAGTCGACAATTTTGGGAGGCGGTGTTATTTTTTGTCGCTCCCTCATTGGTTTGAATCGTTTTGTGGCTCTTTTTATTTTGATCACCACCTTTGCTGGGAACTTCCTGTAAAAGTGGCGGTACTATTGGTGAACTGGTGGTGTTATTGACTACTTCCACATCAGTTTTTGGCAGTGTCTCACTTGTCTCCATCCGTTCAATACCAGTGTTTGCCTCTTCCTGTAAAAGTGGCGGTACTATTGGTGAACTGGTGGTGTTATTGACTACTTCCACATCAGTTTTTGGCAGTGTCTCACTTGTCTCCATCCGTTCAATACCAGTGTTTGCCTCTTCAGACAGTATATTTGGACTCGATTCATTTGTCCTGCCAATCGGGACCTTTCCAATTTTGAAAAAGACTGTCGAGATCAAGAAGTACGCCATGCCCTTCGCCATGACAAGATTGTTCTTGGATTCTGGGTCTATGCCTAACACGAGGAGAGTATCCTCGGTATCAAATGAAATTTTGTTGTAACGATTTTTGAAAAAGCGGTTATATATTTAAAGTTTGTGCTGCAGATGTGTCTTGGGCCTGTCGTAAGCGCTTATGTTTATTCTACTCAATAAAGATTGTTGTTTATTAATGCGAAAACCAATCCAATGTATTTTTCAATATATTCTTATTGTATGATAATGAAGAAAGGTATTTTAAAATTGTTATCATAGGACATTAAAAGCGTCTGTAATTATGAAGTAACCAACTAAAACTAACTATGCAGGGCTTCTACTGCCTGTGTATAGTTTCATTTCGTTGATATGATGAAAATCCGGTCAACAGAATCATGTTTTATGACAAGAAATAAATAGATCGTAGTTCTTAACGATAAAATGATTTGTTGAATGAAAAATGTATACGCCTACTTTAAAAATTAATTGAAAATAACGAAAAATTCCTTATCTTTTTATTTTCTATCTTAAAGATGGGACAAAAGGACAACAGTCCAGGTCTTGACAGAGCTATAGATCAAATGTGCAAAAAAACACGAGATTTACGTCGCCAATTGCGCAAAGCTGTTGTTGATCATGTGTCCGACTCATTTTTGGAAACAACAACACCTTTAATTGATTTGATTGAAGCCGCAAAAAGTGGAAACGAGAAGAGTGTTCGAGAAAAATCTGAAATTTTTACGAAACATGCCGAAAAATTGGTGGAAGTTGCAAATCTCGTTTGTAGTATGTCAAACAATGAGGACGGAGTGAAAATGGTACGCTACGCGGCAGCTCAAATTGAAAGTCTATGTCCTCAAGTTATTAATGCGGCATCGATTTTAACTGTTCGACCAAATTCCAAAGTTGCACAGGAAAATATGACCGCTTATCGTCAGGCATGGGAAGTTCAAGTTAAAATTTTAACCGAAGCTGTCGATGACATAACTACAATAGATGACTTCTTAGCCGTATCTGAGAATCACATTCTGGAGGATGTAAACAAATGTGTTATGGCTTTACAAATCGGAGATGCGGAAGACTTGCGCGTTACATCAGGCGCTATTCAAGGAAGGTCAGCACGAGTTTGTAATGTCGTCGAAGCAGAAATGGATAACTACGAACCTTGTATTTACACTAAACGTGTTCTTGAAGCTGTAAAAGTATTAAGAGATCAAGGTATTATTATCCTAACTGTATACATATAGCCTATAATTTTTATATCCTCACTATACATGGATCAAAAGCGTAATATATTAAAGGGGATGCATCACTTTGCAGCATTCCTAGATGCCTTAATTTTCAACTGATCAGGAATATATTTCGTACTCGATATCGCATTTATCATTCAAATAAACACTGTTGGTTGTTGTTGTAACAGTTTAGAGACGCTGAGGTGATAATCCTTAACAGCCTTATTCATAAAAACAAACACTTGGCCTAATAAACGATTATTAGAAAATCGTATTCATAAACAGCATTTTAACTAATAAAAATTTTAATGACTTCGTCAATGTAGTGCTGGCAACACCATATTTTTATACCCTCACTTTAGTGTGACGAGGGTATATATCATTTGCTACGGAAAAAAGTGTAACACGTCGAAGGAGTGACCTAAGACCCCAAGTATGTTCGGAGGAAATCCGTTTTGGGTCATTTTAAGTCGAATGAGCAGTGTCCGTCCGTCTGTCTGTCTGTCTGTCTGCTGGCTGGTGCGCACGATAACTCTCGAAAGGAGTAACTGATTGACCTCAAATTTGGTATGTGGTAATATTTTTTTCTATCTCCGGCTAAGTTCGAAGATGGGCCATATTGGTCCACTCCTTCTAGTACCTCCCCCACAAAGGGTTAAAATGTTGTGAAATATTGATTCTTTAATAACTGCTATACTACTTATTCGAATCTTTTGAAATTCCACACATAGTATTAGCTTATTAGTTGTGGTTCAACTCGAGAAAAATGGGCGAAGTCGCCACGTCCCTTTTGGTACCTCCCACACAAATGCACCATTTTGCACCAAAAGTTAACAGCTTATAACATTAATAACAGTGTATAAAAATACTTGAAATTTTGTACAGTATTATGCTTTTATATTGCCTACAGTCCAGGGAAAAATGGGTGTTGTTGTCACGCCCCTTTTGGTACCTCCCACACAAAGGTACCTTTTTGCACCAAAAGTTAACAGCTTATAACATTAAAACCAGTGTATAAAAATACTTGAAATTTTGTACAGTGTAATGTTTTTATAGTGTCTATAGCCCTGTTTAAAATGGGCGTTATTGCCACGCCCCTCTTTGTACCTCCCACACAAAATGCCCAAATCATACCACAATTTAATGTCTCATAACGTTTATACCAGTGCACATAAATGCTTATAAGTCGGCACAGTGCAATGAATTTAAAGTATCTAATGTTCAGCAATATTCAATATTACATTACTCACAAAGTGAGGGTATACCTTAGTCGGTTTACCCGACTGAAACTTTCTTACTTGTTTACATACCATTTTCTCTCTTAATGATGCATTAATTCGATTACCAATTGTAAGAGTAGTCCAATATATAAAATATTGTATTATTATTTTAAAAACAACTGTATTAATTAACAAATAATATAATATCGAATAACAAATAATATTTAACACATGTTGACTGTTTACATATCACTAGTAGATTTTTTATAATTTGCATTTCTTCTGTTGTGGTTTTGCAACAATAAAAGTTGTTGGTTTTTATGAATCAATATCAAAAAAAGAGGAATAAAAAAATGCATTATGATACCAATTTTTGTGAAACAATATGGGTAAAAAAGAAGAATGCAAAAATGCATTTTATATACCGATGGACGCAGAATCATGCTCTGAGTCGATTTAGCCTATCCGTCCGTCTGTGACATCAAAGTACTGCTCGAAAAATGGAACCAATCCATACGAAATAAGAAGCAGCTTGAGTTGCACAATGCCTTTAACTCTTCCTGGAAAAATGCGACAGATCGGTCCACGTTTTCATATTTCTCTTATTTAATAGTACACTCCATTTTGACATAAGCACGTTCTATACCCTCACTTTAGTGTGACGATGATATATATCATTTGCTACGAAAAAAAGTGTAACACATCGAAGGAGTGACCTAAGACCCCAAGTATGTTCGGCGGAAATCCGATTTGGGCCATTTTAAGTCGAATGAGCAATGTCCGTCCGTCCGTCTGTCTTTCTGCTGGCTGGTGCGCACGATAACTCTCGGAAGGAGTATCCGATTCACTTCAAATTTGGTACGTGGTAATATTTTTTTCTATCACCGGCTAAGTTCGAAGATGGCCATATTGGTTCACTCCTTCTAGTACCTCCCTCACAAAGGGTTAACTTTTAGTGAAATATTGATTCTTTAATATCTTCTATACTGCTTATTCCAAACTTCCAGAATTACACCCAGTACTAGTTTATTAGCAGCTATCACCTCGAGAAAAATGGGTAAGATTGTCACGCCCCTTTTTGGTACCACCCACACAAATCGACCATTTTGCTCCAAAAGTTAACGTGTTATTACTTTAATAATATTGCATACAAATATTTGAAATTTTGTACAGTGTAATGCTTTTATATATACCTAGGGTCTAGTGAAAAGTGGGCGTTATTGCACCTCTTGGTACCTCCCACACAAATGGACTATTTTACCAAAAGTAAAATGCTTATAACTTTAATACCAGTGCACACAAATACTTGAAATTTTGGACAGTGTAACGGTTTTATAGTACCTACAGTTCAGTTAAAAATAGACGTTATTGTCATGCCCCTTGTGGTACGTCGCATTATCATGCATTATGATAATAGTGCATTCAAATATTTGAAATTCTTTACAGTTTTAACGCGTGGGTTCGTGACTTCGAATAAATCATATTAAACAATCCACATTTGCGGAACAAAGAGTTCTGGGCATGTAAGTTAGAAAGTGGATAGCTCTGTCAAGCGTTGCGTGGTTCCCTGGCCCCGTTTCTTTGCCGAGTAGTCATAGTTAAGATTTATACAAAGGCCACATAATTAAAGAGCAATAAACTTATATGATGAAAAAAGATGATGAATCAATATTACCTACTGAATAATGTAGGGTGACTTGGTGTTGTTGTCACCTTGAGCTTTGAATAGCTACGCCAATGGTAATCCTCACATACACAGCATCTTTGTCTCCTCCAGTAGATGGTCCACTCTCGACATCTGGACACATCCGGTGGCAATTCTCATAGCACTGTTTTGCGTCGTCTGCAATGTTCGCCATTGGGTGTCGCTTACAAAAGAAGTCCAGACTGGGGCAGCATAGCTTAAGACGGAGCGACTGATGGCTTTGTATGTCGCTATCAACGTCTCTTTTTCTTTTCTCCAGGTGGTGCCAGTTAGTGCCTTAAGTATTTTGTTTTTGGCTAGGACTTGGTTTTGATATATGCGGCGTGTTTTGAGAAGGTAGGGAGATTGTCAAACACAACACCTAGTATTCTCTGGTTTTGCACCGTCGGTATTGTTCTTCCGTCGACAGTGATGTTTAATTCTCTCCTCACCTCCTTGGTCCAGGACGTAAACAGGGTAGCTGTTGATTTAGACAGCGATATGGTTAATTTCCTCTCCTGTGTGAATGAAAGATGGAGGCCAGGTAGGTCGTGATTCTGGCGCATACCTCATCAATATCTACGCCAGACGATATGATGGTACAGTCATCAGCGTATGATATCATCTTGACATCGGTGGTGGGGCAGGGAGCTTCGCAAGGTACAGGTTGAAGAGCAGTGGTGATATTACTCCTCCCTGTGGTACGCCCATTTTCATCTTGCGGTATTTGGAGTTTTTGCCTCGAAACTCCACAAATGTATGTCTGCCATTGAGATAATTACAAAGCCAGCGCTTTGTAATATTGGCCAATGTGGAGTCCAGAATATCACCTATCAGAACCGAGTGATCCACTGTGTCAAAAGCTTTAGATAGGTCGATCGCAGCGACCACTGCGCGCGCAGGTGGCCGGTTCTGATTGAGGTCATTCGCGATGTGAGTGATGATATTGTTAAGGGCCGTCGTAGTGCTATGCTCTTTCCTAAATCCGTGCTGGTGGTTAGCTAACGGGAGGTTGTTGTTGTTGTAGCAGTATATGTGTTAGTTATCCATTAGTTGTTTTCATTCGCCTTGTGTAGTAGTTTCTGCTGTATTGGTTTCCAGGCCGAGGAAGATGGCTGCTTCCACTGGTTGGGTCCAAAGAGACCTGGGAACAAGTTGAGTAGGTTTGGCAGGGCAGTTAAAGAGGTGTAGTGTGTCGTGTGGTGTCCCTGGTTACAGGCGGGACATATGTTCGACGTGGTGCCATCAATCCTTGCCCAGTATGAATTGAGGCGGCTACACCAGCCAGATCTTAATTGGCCCAAAGGTCCTCTTGTCTGTCGTGGTAATTCCTCTTCCTCTGAGGCCACTGATGGAGGGTGGTCTCCTAGTACGACATTGACTCTGTAGTTATTCACGGCTTCAGCGACTGCGTCGGAGTGTATGTCAGCCAGACCTGCCTTGAAAGCTCTTTGGTCTAGAGGTTCTCTCTTGTAGCGTTGGACCTCGCGCTCTAGATCATGAAGGTCTTTCCTGATCTGCCTGGGAGGTGGGCGCCTATCCACTAGATGGTGATTGGGATGGCTGGGACGGTAGCAACCAAGCAGATACTGCTTCGACAGCAAAAAATTGTGTCGTCGCACGGTTATGATCCCTGTCGCAGTTCTCAGGGCGGCATTTTGACAGGTCTGTATATTCCTCCACTGCGTCTCGCTCACATTCGGTGACCACACTGGTGCTGCATAGTTTACCACAGACCGACCTATCGCTTTGTAAGAGGTCAACAAGGTTTCTTCATCTGTGCCCCAAGTGCTGCCGGCTAGCGACTTGAGGACCTTGTTCCTACTTCTCATCTCATTGCAGATAGCTGTGGCATGCGCGTTAGACCTGATGAGGCTATCAAATGTGACACCAAGAACCTTAGGGTAGTTGGTGGTAGGAATTCTTGTGCCATCGACTATCACATTGAGTTGCTCCTTCACTTGCGCTGTCCATGCAGTAAAAAGGGTGGCCCATGATTTGGTGGCGGATATTTTTAAGTTCCTCGCAGCGAAGAAATTGGCCATCTCAGCGAGGTAGATGTTCAGCCTTCCACATATGTCATCGATTAGAGGGCCCGACGCCAGAATCGTACAGTCATCAGCATATGATACGATTTCAACGCCGTCAGGTGGAGGTGGAATTGCAGAAAGGTAGAGGTTAAACAGTGCCGGAGATAGCACCCCACCGTGGGGAACTCCCTGTTTCACTCTACGGGGTTTGGACTTCTTGTTTCTGAATTCCACATACGACTGGCGTCCACACATGTAATTGACGGTCCAACGTTTCAAACTATTCGGGAGGGACGTGTTGGCTATGTCCTCAAAAAGCGTGGCGTGGCTGACAGTATCGAAGGCCTTCGATAGGTCTAGCGCCACGAGGACGGTCCTGTCACCGGGCTTGTTCTGGTTAAGACCGCGGCTCACATGCGTGGATATGGCGTGTAAAGCAGTAGTCGTACTATGCTGCTTTCGGAATCCGTGTTGATGATTAGCAATTGGAAAATGTCCAATAAGGCTCGGGAGGATTAACGCCTCAAGCGTCTTTGCTACTGGCGAGAGAAGGGAGATAGGCCTGTACGATTCTCCCTTGCTCGCATCTTTGCCCGGTTTCAGTAGCGGGACCACTCTACCCATTTTCCAGGCTTCGGGTATTATCAGAGTGGTCAACGACAGATTGAGGACCCTAGTCAGGTACTCAACTACCGGTATGTCCAATTGCTTCAACATCAGCATCGAAATTCCGTCGGGGCCAAGCGCTTTAGATGACTTAGCGCTACGGATGACATCTGCAACTTCTCCAACTGTAAACTGTGGTGGTACTTCTTCAGCTCGGATAGCATGGATACGACGCATTACTCTCCTTTTCGCTCTGTCACTCACGGGGTGCTCTATGAATTGTCGGTTAAAATAACGCGCGCACCTCTTCGGGTCAGTCACAGTGGTGGCACCAAATGTGACTGCCGTCCGGTCGTCTTTCCTGCCTGGATTCGAGAGTGACTTAACCGTTGCCCACAATTTACCAATACCGGAACTTAAGTTGCATTGCTTCAGTTGATCTAGCCATTTATTCCGCTTATATTCGTCGACTTTCCTACTGATTTCTAGATTCAGTTCCCTGATTCTAGGATCAGCAGGATTAGAACGACGAATTTCATCACGCACGTCTGCTAGTCCCGCTGCATCTGCTGGGAAATTAGGTCTTATCTCGGGTATTCGACCAGCAGGGATAAAGCGAGCGGCTGCTGCGGAATTTCTTCTCAGCTACCCGAATATCTGAGGGGATGGGTAGTTCACTGAAGCTGCGGTTGGTGAATTCTCTGAACCCGTTCCAGTCAGCTTTCCTTTGATTCAGGAAAGTACGGCGTTCAGAGATGATAAAATCGGCTGGTCTGTCTATGGAGAGGATTATGGGGAGGTGGTCTGATCCCAATGAAATGACGGGCTGCCAGGTGACGTCATTTATCAGACCAGGCGACACGATGGTGATATCTGGCGAGCTGCTGCAATCACCCATAATCCGTGTGGGGGCGTCCTCATTCACTGTGCAGAACGTAGAGCCATCTATCTGCTCAGCCAAAGCTATGCCTCTATGGTCATTAGCTAGGAGAGAATGCCAAAGCTCATGATGGGCATTAAAGTCTCCTAGGACCACGCGATTATTGCCCTGCAGTAACGGACTGATGTCCGGCAAATAACGCGGAGAACAGCTACCAATCGGCGGTATATATACGTTGTACAGCTCTATCTCGGCAGTCCCGGACTTAACTGCTACCCCCATACATTCAATGTATGGGTCTCTAGAGTCAAGCTCAGGCGAGATAGGTCTGTATTGCACAGAATGGTGTAATAGGAAAGCCAATCCCCCACCTCCACTTATAGTGCGATCCTTACGTAGCACATTGTAACCCTGACAACTGTGCAAGCTGCATGTGTCGCTCAGCTTTGTTTCCTGGATCGCAGCGACCTTGATGTTATTCCGATTCATTAAATCTACAATCTCGTTGATTTTGCCGCGGAGACCATTGCAATTTAATTGCAAGAAGGATGCATGTTCGGGGGTTGGTACAGCAATGTGTGGTGTTAGTTGTGGTGTTGATTGCTGTGCATGTTGCTGTAGGGGAGATTGCGGCGGTGTCCCATAAACCGAAGGTGTCGATGACGTAGACGACGAGGCCGACGACACTGACGACTGCGATTCTTGAGGCACACTGAGAGGTATGGAGGCACAGCAGGCTCCAACATAGCTCCCTATGCGGCGATACTCCCCGGCGTTTCTAAGGCCAGAGCAACCCCTGAGATGCAACCACTCCATACATCGGGTACACCTTACTGATGTTGAGTTGCCACGTATAAGGTTCCCGCAGACGGAGCAGAAATATTGTTAACGGGAGGTGCTCAGTCATGCTGGGTAGTAGCAGTGGCTCCAAAACTTAAGCCAGTGGTGATAGTAGGGAGATTGGGCGGTATGATTCTCCGATGTTGGCTGGTTTTGGAATGAGGATGACTCGCGCAACTTTCTAGACGTCAGGGATAATCAATTGGTTAACCGAAAGACTTAGGAGTTGCGCAAGAAATCTGAGTGCTATTGGGCCAAGGTGCTTCAGCATGACCATGGAGATGCCATCTGATCCATGAGCTTTAGATGGTTTTGCCTTGGAGATAATGGCTTCTACTTCAGTTACAGTGAAGGAGCGCGGCATGGGCTCTCGGGGGAGTTTCTTGGTTCTCCTAAGGATAGCTCTAATGGACCTGTTCTCTTGAGAAGGGTGGGCGATGAACTGTTGACAGAACTTGTTGGCACATTTTTCTGCATCTTCATGTGTAGAGCCATCGAAAGATAGCGAGATTACCCTGGGCTTTGCGTACTCCAGATAGACATTTAATCGTAGACCAAAGCTTATTCGAACCAGCATCGCAGTTGTTAAGATGGTCAATCCACTTTTCTCGACGGTGCTGATTGATGAGAGAGTTAATCTCTTCCGTCATGGATATGGTCCTGTGGTCACTTGGGTTGCTTTGGCGCAATAGGTCGCGTTGATCAGCGAGACGCGCAGCAGCCGTGGGGTAACCTGGTCTACATCTCGGTATTCTTCTTGCGGAGATGAAGCGTCTGGCCGCCTTGAGAATGGTTTGTCTCAATATTCTCTCTCCCTTTCTGGCACACGAGGGGGCGGCAGTAGACTGATGTCGTTGTCTACAGCATTTATAAAGCCATGTCAATTGGCTTTATTGTAGTTTACAAATGTACGCTTCTCAGGCTCCATGAAATCGCTCGGCTTTTCCACCGTGATCAGGATTGGAATATGATCAGAGTCGACGGCCACGTGTGTATACCAGGATGTTTCGGTAATGAGCGATGAACTGACGATGGTAATGTCTGGGGAGCTTGAGCATTGGGCCGCGACGCTGGTGGGAAAGTTCTCATTAATGGCAGCGAATTCCGAGTCGTCTATTTAGGTTGAGGTTAGGTTGAAGAGAGGAGACGTTTAAACGTCTCATGTCCATGGACATACACTTAAGCCAGTGGTTCGGCCTGTTGTGCGCTCCTTATTTATGATCTTTTTATACCTCACGAGTTACAGAAAATCGGTACTAGACACGAATTTTCTCAGTATCTTCCAGTCATATTCTCTGAGATGAGTCAAGTCTGGTAATATGTCGGACCCGAAATGTTGGGATCTTGCATGTGTGAAAGCCGGGCAGTGACACAGAAAATGTTCCATCGTTTCAATGTTTTCTCTGCATGCCCTGCATTCGTCGTTTCCTGCTAGTCCTATGCGATGAAGATGTGCTTGTAAGCTTGAGTGTCCCGTTAGAACACTCATCATCTTACTAATATCGATCTTGTTTAGTTTCAGAAGACTTCTTGTTTTCTTTTCATTTGGGCCACCCCACAGTATCTTTGCAGTTGCTCCTACTGTTGCGCTATTCCACACAGTTTTATGAGCCATCACTACCCAGTGCTTCAACTCATTTTTCGTGGCTTCGAAAGGTTTCCAATTTTTCAAGTTTATTACTCGAAGTTCTCTGCCCTTTGAAGCCAATTTGTTTGCCCGTTCATTTCCAATCACTCCGTTGTGTCCTGGTACCCAGCAAATACGCAATTGGGCTGAGTAATCATTTATCTTTCTTTTACAGTCCAACACAGTTCTGGATTTGACCCTTTCCGATGTTATTGCTTGAATCGCCATTTGGCTATCTGTGAAGATGTTGGCATATTTAGGCTTTGTCGTGTTACTGAGCCAGTTCACACACTCCGTGATTGCTCGAACTTCTGCTTGAAATACCGTGTTATGGTCAGGGAGGCGGAAGTGATGTTCGACTTCTGGTTCATCAATAAAAAGTCCCAGACCCGTCCTTCCTCCTCGCTGGGACCCATCCGGGTAGCAGCTGGTTCCCACTGGCACATGGGCCAAAGTTCCATTCTCCCAGGAGCGTCTGTCTGGCACAAACGTATCACAGGTAGCTGTAAGCCGCACTTCAGGAATGCGGTCCGAGATTTCTGGCGTTTGAATGTGACCAACTAGATATTCTAAAATCTTCTGATGGTACGACTTGTGGTCTCGATTTATCCATTCACCCATCACTTGTAGACGTCTTGCTGTGAGGGCTGCCTCATACTTTATACGGATGTCTATTGGTTGGATGTGCAGTATAGTCTCCAACGCTTTTGTTGGTGCAGTTCTAAATGCCCCGCTTATGCCTAGACAGCACATACGTTGAATTTTTTGCAAAGGTATTACGTTGCACTTGTTGTCCATTGATGTCCACCACACTACAGAGGCGTAGGTGATTATTGGTCTAATCACGCTCATGTAAAGCCAGTGAGTCATATTTGGACGTAGTCCCCATTTTAAACCTATAGCTCTTCTGCACAACGACCAACATCTGTGTGCCTTTGTAACTCTTTCTTCAAGATGATCTTTCCAGTACAGTTTCTGATCCAAGATTACTCCCAAGTATTTTACCTTTTTAGTTATAGCAATTGTCTTATTCAGGAATCGAGGCGGGGTAAAACGTGGGATCTTCGTTTTCCTTGTAAATAGACATATTTCTGTTTTGTCTGGGTTAAAATTTAATCCCCTTGGTTGTGCCCAGTTATATGCTATGTTAAGTGCCTCTTCAGCTCTTCTGCATAATAGATTTGTATGAAAGCCCCTTAGAAGTATTACAACGTCGTCTGCATAACAGACTGGTTTAAGTCCTTCATTGGTGAGGGCTTTTAGGAGACTGTGTATCGTCGTAACCCATAGAAGAGGCGATAAAATGCCCCCCTGAGGTATACCACAATTTACCTTGTCTCTAATTTTTACGTCATATGACCCACAACTAATCCACCTATTCCTTAGCATATTGTTGATCCAGTTTTTCAGCGCCCGGTCAACCTGAAACTCGTCTAAGGACTGGATAAGTGTATCGGTCTGTACATTGTTTAATGCGCCCTCAATGTCTATGCAAACAGCAAGTATATACATTTCTTTACTGAAGGACTCTTCTATGTGGTGCACCACCTCATGCAGAGCTGTTTCCACTGATCTTCCTTTGACATAGGCGTGTTGTTTGAATTTTAGCCTGTCATCCGCTATTTTACCTTTGACCATGTCATCAATTATTCGCTCCATTGTTTTTAACAGGAAAGAAGTAAGGCTAATGGGTCGATAAGCCTTTGGGGTCGTGTAACTCGCCTTGCCAGGCTTTGGTATGAAGACCACCCTTGATTCCTGCCAGTTTTTTGGGGTATACGAATGGGTTAGGCATGCAGTGAACACTCCAGCCAGATGAGTTGATACCAGATCCACCTCATTCTGCAGAAGTGCTGGAAATATTCCATCCGGTCCCGCAGCCTTAAAGGGAGAGAAACTTTTTATCGCTTCTTTAATCATACCATCTGTTATATCCGTAATAGGTACTTGATGCAATACATTTTCATTCTGTAACTGTTCCTCTGTTGGTCCAGCATTACCAGTCGGAAAATGAGTTTTCATCAAGAGCCTTACGGTATCCTCTATAGTTTCCATCCTTTTACCCGTTTCATCCACCAGTGTTTCGGTTTGGACATGAGTTTTTGAGAGGAACTTTTTCATTTTAGACATGCTGTTAACGCTGTCTACCTGTTCACAGAAAAGCCTCCAGGAGTTACGTTTCGCCGATCTAACGATTTTATTGTATTCTTTGAGTCTTCTGTGGTAGTCGTCCCAATATACTGATTGTTTTTTACGTCGAGCTCTATTGTAAAGTATGCGGACATCTTTGCCAATCGAGCGAATTTGTCCTGTCATCCAGGGTTTCTCAAAGGCAGATTTCCTTTCTCGAAGTGGGCAACTATCTTCGAATGATTTTACAAGAGCCTCGGTAATCTTCTTAACATTGATATCAATGTCTTCTGCACATAGATAATCGCGTGTAGGTTGCCCCAATCGATTTCTAAGTAGATTTCCGAATTTAGTCCAGTCGGTCTTAGCCTTATTACGGAAACTTATGGGGTTTGGCGGTGGCCGTGCAATTTTAAACCTTATATAACGGTGGTCTGAATAGGAGTGTTCATCCGAAACCCTCCACTCATGAATCTCATCAATAAGATTTTCTGAACATATCGTTATATCTAATACTTCTTCCCTAATTTTGTTAACAAAGGTTGCAGTGTTTCCTATGTTAAGAGTTATGAGGTCATTTGTATTCAAAAATTCGATAAGGGCGTGTCCCCTTTTATTAGTGTTAGTACTACCCCAAGCGATATGATGGGAGTTGGCGTCACATCCAGCTAATAACTCATTACTTGAGTGTTTGGATTCCCTCACCAGACGTTGTAATTCCGACGTAGGTGGCAATGCCGGCGCATCGAATGGCAGATATATTGACGCCAGGTACATATTTCCATTACCTTGCCTCAGCACCGTTGCGTCCGATGTTGACAACTCTGGAGAGAAATAATCCAGTAACCTTGTTGCTAGTTGTCCATGGTTCCTGGATCAAAGCAATATGAACCCTGCCTTTATTTATGATGTCCATCAGAGCGTTGGATGCTGTCTCACTCCGGTGGAGGTTTATCTGGATGACCTCAATCATTGTCCTTCCAGTAAAAGTTTCTTTTGGGAGTCTATCCTATCTGGTGGCACACCCTCTTTATTTCGTAGTGGGTCATTCTCCTCCTTTCGTTCACTACCTATTACACCATCTTCCAGTCGACAATTTTGGGAGGCGGTGTTATTTTTTGTCGCTCCCTCATTGGTTTGAATCGTTTTGTGGCTCTTTTTATTTTGATCATCACCTTTGCTGGGAACTTCCTGTAAAAGTGGCGGTACTATTGGTGAACTGGTGGTGTTATTGACTACTTCCACATCAGTTTTTGGCAGTGTCTCACTTGTCTCTATCCGTTCAATACCAGTGTTTGCCTCTTCAGACAGTATATTTGGACTCGATTCATTTGTCCTGCCAATCGGGACCTTTCCAATTTTGAAAAAGACTGTCCAGATCAAGAAGTACGCCATGCCCTTCGCCATGACAATATTGTTCTTGGATTCTGGGTCTATGCCTAACACGAGGAGAGTACCCTCGGTATCATCCTTCCTATAGAAGACTTCCCACTTTCTCACGGAAAGTTTTGAATTCTGTTTGCCAATGATGTCGAGTATGTACTCTGATGAGAACTTACTGGGACATCCCTTAACATATAGTGTCGTTTTTATGACTTCAGGAATGTCGCTTTTCCTTACCAATTTTAGCTTTGCGCCGTCCCAAGGTGAGGGGAAGCTATCCACAAGTTTTACGAGGACACCAGCGCAGCGTTGTGATGCCAGCCTTAGCATCAAAACACCCCTCTCAAACTTGCAACCCATTACTTCGATTGGTGGTTCATCCTTAGATTCGAGGACGTATTCCGCTACCCTCGTATAGACCAAATCTTCGAAGTTACTCTTTTGGTCTTCGGGGATTCTGCCAGATGCACTACTGCTATCAATTATGGCGTAGCATAGATCGTCTCGAAAATGTTGTTTAGCTATATTAGAATAAGACGGTGGCTTCTTACCCTTCTTTATGGCCAATTGATTTTTCCGTGTCTGTAGAGTCTTTTTGGTTAAAGCCTCATCCTTAACGGATGATTTGGTTGACTTGAACTGCGTTATTGGGTCAACTTTACCGCCCACAATCGAAGGACCCAGACTAGAAACCTCCTTTTGTGTGGTTACGTTAGGCTTATCCGAATTACTGGAAGACGGCGAGCCCTTTTTCTTCTTAGTCACTTTCACAGCGCTATGTTCTTCGGGAGACCTGACTCTTTTAGCGGCCTCCATGTTTGTATTGGAGGTAGAATTGTCAGGTTCATCCCGTAATAGGTTCTGTCGGTTCAACTTATTCAGTTTCCTTCTTTGTGCCCCTGACAGTCTCTTTGAGTTAGCAACAATAGTTATATTGTTTTCATTTGATGATTCAGAGTCAGAGTCCCCAATGGCTTTTATCATCTGTCTTATCATTTGTTTTGCCTGCGGCTGGATGTGCTCTTGTTTCATTTTCGACTACGGGATCCAAGGCACCAAAGCTCGTAGAAGTTGCTTGCTCACGATTGTTCGATAACGACGACACATGACTCGTGAGTGAATCAACGCTTGTCGCCGGCACTGGGTTTTCCCTCCCCTGCGCCGTAATCTCCTTCGTCTTTTTTGGTTTAATCATAAATTGGTTGGGGGAGACACCCCCATAGCCAGTATTAGCCCGTAATAGGTACGTCGGTATAGGCCTTCCAGACTGAGCTCAGAAATTTCTGTCCAGAGACCGATGCATCCAATTCAACCTACGCTTTATAAACAACAAACCTCCTGGTTGCGTAGTAGGTAGGTGAATAGGTATTGCGTAATAGGTTAAAAACTATCCGCTCTGCGATAACACGTCCGTTCGCTACGACAGGCGGCGAGTCGTCTATTTGGTCAGCAATAGAATGTCCACGCTGGTCAGATGCCAGCTGAGAGTGCCACATCTCATGATGGTCACTAATGTCGCCAATTATCATTCTGCTATCACCACAAGTAAATGATTTATAGTGGGCTGATAACTCGCCCTAATGCTGTTTACGGGCGGAATGTATATATTGAAATGGCCAGGGGGACTGGGTGAAGGCAGGTCAACCACCCTGTAGCTTACATTTCGGTCGATTATGAAAGCCAAGCCTCCACCATGGTTCCTTTCTCTGTCCCTCCTTATGACCACGTAATTTCCATGAGTTGAGAGTCGGCACTCAATGGTGAGTTTAGGTTAGGGTGGCAGCCGTATTTTTTTTACAAGCTCACATAGACCAGTTTAGGTCCCTAGTGTTACCACGGGCTGAAATGCCCCTCATCGAAACCAACCTGTTTGATATATAAATTTATCGATAGTACGAATATCAGTACTGGAAAGATCTGTTAGGCTGCCTAAAAAGGCCGACCCCAGTATGTCCAGTCGTCGTTTACTCAAAGCGTGACAGTCGCAAAGCAAGTGCTCAATGCTCTCGACTTCTTCCTCATCTCCACAGCTTCGGCAGAAGTCATTGGAGTCAATACCCAATCTTTTGGCGTGTTCGCCGATCAAGCAGTGTCCCGTCAGAACCTGTACTAACGCAGACAATCGTTTCCTCTCTAGTGCGAGGAGATATTTTGCCCTTCTCTGGTCATACCGTGGCCAGATTTGCCTAGCTACCCTGCAGGTGCCGATTTCTGTTCATCTTTCGTTGGACTGCCTGATTGCCTCTTGCCTAAGCCAAAGCTTGCACGTGGATAGTGGCGCACCAATATATGCAAATTCTTCAAGAATTTGTAACGTCGTCCCTTTCCTAGCAAGTTCATCGGCTTTGCCGTTCCCCGGGATATCCCTATGCCCAGGCACCCATATGAGGTGTATATTAAACTGCTCAGCCATCTCGTTAAGAGATCTGCGGCAGTCGAGAGCTGTTTGTGAATTTAGGGATGTTGCCTCCAGAGAATTGATGGCAGCCTGGCTGTCCGAGTAAATGACAACGCCAGTGTTGGTTACTATGTTGCAACTCAGCCACTTGGCGACTTCCCATATTGCCATTATTTCGGCTTGATAGACACTGCAGGTATCTGGTAGTCTGTGAGCTATATCCAGACTAAGTTCTTCACAGTGTACTCCGAAGCCAACCTTTTCATCAAGCTTCGAACCATCCGTGTAAAAGTGGAGATGGTTTCTATTACCTGGTATTCTGCCGACCCATTCATCTCTGGCGGGAATCATAGTGATGTAATTTCTCTCGAAGGTGTACACAGTTGGTATATAGTCCACTCGGTCGGTTACCATAGCACTACACTTTGATATCCTCATGTGACCATAGTTCTTGTACCTCCACATTGATTGGCAGTTTAATCTTATTGCCGCTTTGGTTGCAACTTCTCTCGCCACAATATTAATCGGCAGTATATGGAGTAGGGCTTGTAGAGACTCGGTCGCTGTAGTCCTTAAGGCTCCGCTTAAGCTCAGGCAGGCAGTTCTCTGAACCTTTGTTAGTAGTTTGGTGATGGTTAGTTTGTCAGTTGCCGTCCACCATACCACAATACCGTATTGGACGAACTACTGCTATATATATCCAGTGGACGATTTTAGGAGAGAGTCCCCACCGCGACCCTACAGCCTTTTTGCAGGAATATAAGGCGACGTTGGCCTTCCTTACACGTTCCAATACGTTAAGTCTAAATAACATTTTCCTATCTAGAATTATTCCCAAAAATTTTGCACTTTCAGAGAAGACTAGATCTGTACCATTTATCCGAGGTGGAGGGCCCACATGTGGGACATTATTCATCCTAGTAAAGAGAACCAATTCTGTCTTGTTGGGGTTAACGCCCAAACCGTTGCTTCTGGCCCATCTAGCCAACTTGTTCAGAGCCACCTGTAGGATGTCTCTGAGGACGTTTACGAATTTGCCACTCACTGCGATTGTCACGTCGTCCGCATATGCCACGACATTGCAGCCAGAACGTTCTAGATCTAGCAGGATTTCATTCACCGCTAGGTTCCAAATTAGTGGAGACAGTACTCCTCCTTGCGGGGTCCCTCTGTTTACAAACCTTGTTAGAGTTGTGGACCCTAGACATGCTGTTATGCGTCTTCTGTTGAGCAGACTTTGAATTAGTCTAATCAAACTAGAATTAACTTTTAGATGTGACAGTGCCGCAATTACTGCATCTGAGTGAATGTTGTTAAAAGCCCCTTCTATGTCAAGAAATTCCACCATGGTGAATTCCTTGAAATGCAGGGACGATTCGATAGTGCTCACAAGTTCGTGCAGGGCTGATTCTGTAGACTTGCCATTATTGTAAGCATGTTGGTTCCCCGACAGGAGTTTTGTATTCAGGTTTTCCCTAATGAAATGATCTAAAAGTCTTTCCAGACCTTTCAATAGGAAAGAAATAGGCTAATTGGTCTGAAGTCTTTTGGCCTAGTGTGTGATATCTTTCCCGCTTTAGGTATGAATACCACTTTGGTATCCCTCCATCGATTCGGGACGTATGAAAGCCTGATACAGCCTACATAAATTTTCTCCAGCCAGGGGATAATGTACTTTAACATTTTCTGCATTTCTGCTGGAGTGATGCCATCTGTCCAGGTGACTTGAGGGGCTCAAAGCTATTAATAGCCCAGCTTATTTTGGATCTCTCAGTCAAGAAGCTAGCGGCGCTCGCAGTCCACTCGCAGTCCACTCGCACTCTTGTTGGTCCTGCTGATCCTCGGGTTCTGTTACAGAGTTCCCCGGGAAATGTGTGTCGAGCAGTACATTGAGCGCCTGCTCGCTGTTTTTGGTCCAGTTATTTGCCTCATCCTGTAAATATCCCACTGTACAGGGTCAAGCAGATAATATCTTCTTCAGCCTAGCGGCGTCGGAGACCTTTTCCACTTTACCACAGAAGGTATACCAAGAGCGCCTTTGCGCCTTTCTAAGCTCCTTCTTATAGATCTTGAGTTGCTCTTTATAGGCATCCCAATCATTAGCGACCCCAGTAGATTTAGCCTTTTTGAATAGCTTGTTGCAGGTCTTTTTCATAGCCTTTAGCTCAGAAGTCCACCATTGGGGTTTAGTTTTACCCTTGTACCTTGTTTTTGGACAGGCTTCTTCAAGGGATCTATTGAATGACATGGTGGTGTGATCGGCCAGATTATCCAGACCGGCTTTGTCATTCGGTTCTTGGAGTGCCTTCACAGTTGGCCACAAGCAGTTTAAAGTTGGGTGTCCTAATACCGCACACCCTTCCTCCCACTACGTAGGGCTCCTGTATCAGGACGATGTCTACTGCGACTGTGGACAGGCGCAGCAATAGATCCGCTGAGGCTGTTTTAGCGTGATGGAGGTTAATTGGTAATTGACAGATAAACATCCACCCCGACAAGGGTGTTATCGAACTCTTCGTCCGTATCGTCGAGAAGCATGTCCCCGCCAGATGCGTCAAAGAGTCCGGAGACTTCCCTCAGCCTCTCTGTGTCCGAAGTAGAGCTTTTGTCCCCAGAGAAGGACGTTACAGATCTTCTGTTAGAGTTGGAGTCACCAGAAATAATAGGCGTGGGTACCTCCGCACTTCCAGAAAGTGCCACGGTGGACGACTCACCTTCTGCAGTGGGAGCTATATCCTGCTTGTATATCTTCAAGACCATAGTCTCGAAGCCATATTGTAGGGTTGCACTCGCACTTTGTATATGGGAGGTGGATTCAGCGTTTAGGATAAGATTGACCTGCCGCTTTTTACCATCCGCCTCACCCACCTTGCTGATTCTCCAATTATGGGCCGGCAGACCAGGATTGGAATCTTTTTTTATTTCTAAGATGTCAGCCGGGTTGGAGGGCTCTTCTGTAACCCAGGTGATGGCTCTAGGGTGACTAGGGATGTTGTTTTTTCGACAACATCCAACTGTTGGATGGTGTGTTCACGACAGTGTTTGCTACAGCGACCGTTGTATTACTGTTGCGACAACAGCTTGCAACAAAGTCGGTGGAACAATCTCTGCCTGACCGCAGATCCGTGCATCGTCTCATGTGGCACCAGTTCTTGCATCCATTGTACAGAACAGATGCTATGTTCTTACGAATGAGTCCTTTGCATACTGGGCAGAACCATTTGTCAGGCACGGCTGCAGTTTGGGCAGAAGATGTAGATGGTGCCGCTGCAATAGGATCATTCGTAGCATGTTGCAAGTGACCACAACAACTGGCCACAAAATGTATCGACCAGTCGCGATGACTGTCGGGTCCAGAGCATCTTCTAGAGTGGCACCAGTTGTGACATTTGTTACACTGGACCTGAGCGAGATTGCGGTGGATCGGGGTGTGACAACCCGAGCAGATCGTGACCTCGGAGGAAGTTGGGCCAGGATTCTGCTCGATGCCAGCCATTATTAACAGTAGGCTGAGCAAAACGGCTGACATGAATTGCTCACCTGGTGGAAAAACAGTTGGTAGATACAGCTGTCGCTGAGTTGGCGCTCCTTTGTCGAGTATGACTCGGGTATTTCCGGAACAGAGATCCGATTGCCACGGGAACGTCTTGGTTTGTTTGTTTGTACCGTATAGGCGTCTAAACGGCTGGACCGATCTTTTTGAAATTTTTACAGAATGTACATGTGGGGTACCTGAATTTTCGATGTACCAAGTGGGCGTGGCCCCGCTCATATAAGCCAATATTTGAAATTGATACATCTTGCACAATTTGTTAGCTAGAGTGCTGTAATGTTGTACATATGTATCTTGTGGCAGTCTACGTGATTGGTACAAAAATGGGAGAGATCGGACCAATAGGCGTGGCACCGCCGATATAAGCCAAATTTTTTAAATTGACTTATCTTGCTCAAGTTGTTAGCGAGAGTGCTGTAATTTTGTGCATATGAATCTGATAGTAGTCTTCGTGATTGGTCCAAAAATGGGCGGAATCGGACAAATGGGCAAAATATAAGCCCAATTTTGAAATTGACTTGTCTTGCACAATTTGTTAGCGAGATGGTCCAAAAATGGGAGGAATCGGATCAATGGGCGTGGCCTCGCCCATATAAGCAACCTATTGAAATTGAGGTATCTTGCACAATCTGTTTGCGAGAGAGCTGTAATTTTATGTATATGTGTCTGGTGGAAGCCTACGTGATTGGTCTAAAAATAAGCGGGATCATATAACCCAAATTTGAGCTATCTTGCGCAATTTAGTAGCGATAGTACTGTAATTCTGTTTATAAGTATCTGGTCGCAGTCTACGTGATTAGTGCAAAAATAGGCGGGATCAGACTAACGAGCGTGGCCCCGCCCATGTAAGCCACATTTTTAAATTGAGATATCTGGCACAGTTTGTTAGCGAGAGTGCGGTTAGTTTATGTATATGTATTTGGTGGCAGGATTCGTGATTGGTTCAAAAATGGATGGGATAGGAAATCTCATTCTGGGGCAACGAAGTGGACCGGGTTCAGCTAGTTTTATATATATATATTATACAATACGAATAAGATACTGTAGTGGCCTATATGTGGACATGGTATTTCACTATTGTGAATTATTTAAGACGTAGTTAGAAAGTACGAACTTCGTCAACTATGTAAACTTTTCATTCTTGTTCTTCTCTCTTTTTGCGCAGTCATCGTATTGCATCTAAGATCTCACGATTTCATCATCATTTCATGTATATTATTAGAATTAGTTAAATAAAGTATTTATTATATTAAACATTATATAGCCGGTTTATTCATTCATTAAACTAACCACGAACGGCTATAGTGGTGACCCCGACGTGATCGTAATACACACATGAGATGAACGAAGGGACAGGCACCGAGAAGACAAGCACATCCGTGGGACAGGCCAGGCTCCGGACACTGCTGGACAAGGAGTGGCGACGTCCCCGATGTACGGAAATTTTGTAAGGAGAGTTTCAGTGAAGGTACCGCCGTTTTGGTCTGACCACCCTGAAATCTTGTTCGCACAAATAGAGGCTCAGTTCGTCGTTTCAGCCATTGTGGCTGACGAAACGAAATACAGCACCGTCATAGCAGCGATTGAATCACAGGTGTTAGTGCAGATTTCGGACGCTGTCCTCAAGCCGCCTGCAACAGGAAAATACGAATTTTTGAACAAATGCATCATCGAACGCTTCTGTGAAAGCGAACAGAAGAAAATACAGAAATTGCTGTCCGACATGCACCTTGGCGACAGGCGACCTACACAATTATTGAACGAGCTCCGTAGTCTTGCGAAGGATAGGGTGAGTGATGACTTCCTGGCATCATTGTGGCTTCAACGATTACCACAGAATGTTCGTGCCATTCTCCAAGCCTCCAACGCGGAACTGTCCGAATTGGCGAAACTGGCGGATAAGATTTTGGAGGTGAGTGATTATCGACAACTCGCCGCTGTGTCCACATCCACATCCACGACACCGAACGAAGCCACCTTATTGCAAAGAATTGCGGTTTTGGAAGAACGTTTGGAGAAATTAGGCCGCTCTCGTTCATCCAGTCGCTCATCGAATCGTAAGAAGAGCCAACGTAGTTGCACCATCGGCGGAGAAATTTTGTTGGTACCACTGGAAGTTCGCCGAGGCCGCTACGAAGTGCCGCCAGCCTTGCGAATTCCATTCAATGCCAAAAAAAAACTAGTTACCGTGGCTGGTGCATTGTCCAGCGCACCACGCCGAATTACAGTGGCACGTCATACATTGCTGGACAATGATACAAAGGTGAAGTTTTTGATCGATACGGGGGCTGACGTTTCCGTTTTGCCACCGCGTTCATGTGACAGAAACGTCACATCGAATTCAGTAACATTATTTGCAGCTAATGGCACCCGTATTAAAACATATGGCGAACGTCGTCTCAAGTTATCTCTTTCATTAAGGAGAGTCTTCGAATTGAATTTTCTCGTGGCAGATGTTCAACAGCCATAATAGGTTCTGATTTTCTCAAGCACTTCCATTTACTTGTGGATATTAAGCAGAATCGTCTCGTCGATCGCAGGACTTTGCTGCACGCTAAGGGTGACACAGTATATTCATGTGCACCCGTCATATCAACATTCAATGCCGACAACATATTTTCACTACTGCTATTTGAGTATAAAGACATCACCGTGTTAAGCAGCAACCGAGATCGAGAGTCATTGCAGACGGACGTTACACACCACATCGTTACTGGTGGCCCAGCGGTGTCTGCCCGACCACGAAGGCTACCACCTGAGAAATTCGCTGCTGCCAAAAAAGAGTTTTTGGTGGAGCAAGGTATTTGCAAGCCATCCAAAAGTAATTGGGCAAGCCCCCTACATATGGTAAAAAAGACGAACGGGGAGTGGCGGCCGTGCGGTGATTACCGTGCGCTTAATGCGCAAACTTTACCAGATCGCTACCCTATTCCATTTTTGCATGATTGTACTCACATGCTCCATGGCAAGTATATATTTTCTGTGCTAGATTTGCAAAAGGCGTACCACCAAATACCCATAGAATCCTCCGACATACCCAAGACGGCGATAACAACACCCTTTGGGTTGTTCGAGTTCAACTACATGACATTTGGATTGCGGCATAAACTACGTAAATCTGGTTTGACAGTAAACGGCAGCAAATGTGTTTTGGGCAAGTCCGAAGTAAAATTTTTGGGCCACACTATAACACCGAACGGCATTAAACCACTAGAAGAGAAAGTGACAGCAATACGTGATTACCCCAAACCTAAAGTGGCGAAAGAACTTAAGCGATTTCTGGGGATGATTAATTTTTACCGCTCCTTTTTCAGGAATGCAACGCGCAATCAAGGAAAATTGCAGGCTCTCATTTCGGGCAACGTCAAAAACGACACGACGCCAGTTGTTTGGGACGATGAAGCCACAAACGCATTTGAGGCCTGTAAGGAGGAATTAGCAAACGCCACCATGCTTTGTCACCTGTCGCCCAACGCAAAATTGTCTTTGTATACAGATGCCTCTAGTGAACCTGTTGGTGCAGTTTTACACCAGACTGTAAATGGTAAGGTCCAACCATTGGGATTTTATTCCAAGAAGTTAACAGCCGCACAAGCAAAGTTCAGTACATACGATCGGGAGCTGTTGGCCATTTATCAGTCAATAGACCATTTCCGGCACTTGTTAGAGGGCAGACAGTTCACGATATTGACCGACCAAAAAACGTTGGTATATGATTTCGCCCAGAAAGGCGACAAAACACCACCGAGGAGAGCGCGCCAACTGGACTTTATTAGTCAATTTTAGACCGACATACGACACTTGCGGGGAGATGAAAATGGCGTTGCCGATTTTTTGTCCCGAATAAGTTCGATAGACAGCCCGGATTTTGAGGCCTTGGCGAGAGAGTAAGGTCGCGATTCGGAATTGAAGCAAATTATAGAAACCGATAGTTTAACGCTAAAACTGAAAAAGGTTGCTGTTCCGAATTCGACCGAGACGCTGTATTGCGATACCACTAACGACAAAATTCGACCATACGTACCACGAACTTTTCGTCGTCAAGTAATTGCGAAATTACATGACCTGTCCCACCCTGGACGAAAGGGAACGCAACTAATAGTTGGAGAAAGGTATGTATGGCCTGGTATGATGAAGGATATAGCACGTTTCGTCAGAGAATGCATACCGTGTCAGCGAAGCAAAATTTGTAGACACACAAAAACACCTATTGGAAATTATGAGCCAGTCGAGGCCCGTTTTGATCATATCAACGTGGATATTATGGACCACTTCCAGTCTCCAAGAACCAACGGTATTGCCTCACGATCATTGATAGATTCTCGCGATTTCCAGTGGCCGTACCAATTACTGACATAACTGCAGAGACTGTTGCTAGCGCTCTGATCGAGGGATGGATATCTTTGTTCGGCATACCTCTTCGTATATCCACCGACTTGGGACGACAATTTATATCATCCGTTTTTTCTGAATTGACGAATATTTTGGGAGTACAGCATCTGAAGACCACTGCTTATCATCCGCAAGCCAATGGCATGATCGAGCGATTCCACCACACCTTGAAGGCTGCCATCAAGTGCTACAACACAGACGACTGGACGGCAGCGTTGTCATTGGTTATGCTTGGCCTACGCACTACTGTGAAAGAGGACATAAATGCGAGCCCAGCGGAGATGTTGTTTGGTTCCCAACTACGAATACCTGGGGAATTTGTACATGCGGGTAAAGTCAAGGATAGCGAATCCGACTTCATTAAAAACCTTCGTAGGCAGATGTCATCGTTGCGTCAGTATTCAGCTTCACATCATGGCGAACCTAATGTGCACATCGATCGTAATTTGCAAAACTGTAAGTTTGTTTTTATACGCATTGATAGAGTTCGATCTCCTTTGGAAGCGCCATACGAGGGCCCCTTCGAGATATTGAAGAGGGGTGATAAATTTTGTAAAATCAAATTGGGACAACGGTATGTGAACGTATCTAATGACCGTCTCAAACCAGCATTTATCAATTTTAACGACACAACTCTAGCTGCTTCTAGGAACCCGGCCACTGAGGAAACGACATCTCTTGAAAGTCCTAATATGTCGAATGGTCACCCGTTTTTTCAACACGAACCCCAACCAACACCCGAGGCCCGACTAACGAGAACTGGCCGGCACGTTCGATTTCCGGCAAGGTATCTCTAGAGGGGGAGCCCTGTAGTGGCCTATATGTGGACATGGTATTTCACTACCTTATTTGTGGATTATTTAAGACGTAGTTAGAAAGTACGAACTTTGTCAACTATGTAAACTTTTCATTCTTGTTCTTCTCTCTTTTTGCGCAGTCATCGTATTGCATCTAAGATCTCACGATTTCATCATCATTTCATGTATATTATTAGAATTAGTTAAATAAAGTGTTTATTATATTAAACATTATATAGCCGGTTTATTCATTCATTAAACTAACCACGAACGGCTATAATACAATACGTTTTAAACTATTTACGTAGTCCGCTGGAATATTCTAGAGTGGCCGGGGGTGCATCACACTGCTCATATTTTTCTCTCTTGGAAGGGTTGTAGCTGTTGTTGGTGATTATCGGTGTGCAGCAGTGAAAAAAGGTTGCTTGACGGTTTTGTCTTACAAGCTTTATTTGTTTCTCTATTTACACAACGCAAATCGTATCGTAAGTGAATTTTTTTTTTCTTTATTATATTCCGTGCAGCGGCAACTTGTACTTGACTAGTTTTTTCTCGAGACTCCTCTGTAGAAATATTTAAATTTTTTCTCGTTTGGGCACACACAATGTAGCACTCCCAATATTTTAATTCAGAGTTTTGTTAAGATTATTGATGGCAATCGCTCACTTGTTTGTAATTCACTTCACTTGCCGTTGTAACTCCGTTCTGTCATAAATTAATTTGGTATTGGATACGTTTTCGTAGTTTTTTGATAACATTCAAAGGTTCCAAGTAATCAGAATTATTTACAAATGGTTTATCATAAGACCAATAATTTTTCAATTAAAAGAAAAGCTAATATATTTTTTCTTTTTAATAAATATGAGCGGGTTTCTAAAGCTTCTACCGTCAATCACAGAATTCAATATTGACTGAACAATTTGTTACACGCCGATAATTGTTTCATATAAGAAACCATAATAAAAAGGTCGAAATCTCAGAAAATACATAAGTCATTTTGCCATGGTAAGATAAAATCACTCTGGCTAGCTCCATCAGGTTGGTAAGTCCTTGACCCGTATTATCAGCGCATAAACATATTTAATAAACACTCCATGCCACAGAAACCAAATGTTTATATAAGTAAAAGGGAGAGTTAAAAGTAAATCATATTCAAAACAATAATAAAGTTGTTTGTTTGGAAACACTAGTATCTCCGACCTGTAACGAAAGGTGCATGACAAGATGTCACGTCATGCCGAGGTACACTCTTCCCACCCTTATGCCTTGACAGTATAAGTACCTGTATTTAGATATGTCCCTAATATGACCACTTACCAACACTAAAGCTTGAGCCTACTCAACATTCCTCAAATCGAAAATACTCAGCAATTCATATTTCAATTACAAATAAATTCATTGTTTGCGTAGCAATGAAATGAAAGAAAAGAAATAAAAAGGCAGGTGTGGTTAGCATTTTTTCCAATAATGTTTGGATTTGTTTTATTGTAATAATTGTCGTAGAACAATTACTTTACCTTTGATAACAAAATGTTGGGGATGCTGTTCGGACGAAATCCAAATAACGAGTGATTTTAACAAAAAGTAAACAAAGCTTGGATGCCGAAAGGCCGCGCTTAGTAGCTTATTTAATAATATGAGACAAAATATAAAAATATATACGAGTATATATATGACTTAGGTCATTGTTTACTATTTTAATATTTAGGAAAGAACACAACAAAAGAAAAAAAACCTAAGGTAGATCGTTGTCAACTAAAAGCCATATATATAGAACCATGTTTTTGTGTGCAATTGCACTGAGATTGAAAAGAAACCTGATGATGAAATGCCATGGGTCAAAGTGCGATTTTTCAAAATTTGCCCCTACCCAAAAGTTCGACCCAAATTCCGGGACATCAGAAGTCGTTTTAGAGGTATGGTTCCTTCGCAAAGTTTCTTATTTTGATTCCTAGAATACGATTTTCACTGAGCAATGGCGACTTTTTTGCCTCCCCACAAATCGACCCGGCCTAATGTACACAGACCAAAATTTAACTTGTGCAAAATTCTACACAAAATTACATTAAGTTTTAACTGAGAACTGTCTACGGTACAGCTCCACGTTTCCGTTGGGCGCTATCTATGTTACACGCGGGTTCGTGACATCGAATAAATCATATTAAACAACGCACATTTGCGGCAAAAGTTCAGGGCATGTAAGATAGAAATTGGCTAGCTCTCTGGTTCCAGAAAGTTAGAAATAAACGTATAAGATGAAAAAAGACGATGAATCAATATTAGCTACTCAATAGTGTAGGCTGACTTGGTGTTGTTGTCACCTTGCAGCTACGCCAATGATAATCCTCACACACTCAGTTTTCTTTGATTTGCCCTAATAATGTGATCACTGAAAATAGAATAATGCCCTTACCCTCACCTTTACCTTCATCTCTAAGAGAAATAGAAAGTTATTTAATACATGTTCATAAATTTATTAAATATAATAATATTAGATAAATATAGTAATATTAGAGAAAATTAATCTTAGTCTAATTATATATACGTACAATACGTTTTAAACTATTTACGTAGTCCGCTGGAATAATCTAGAGTGGCCGGGAGAGTGAGCAAACTTCTCATATTTTCCTCTCTTGGAATGGTTGTAGCAGTTGTTGGTGATTATCGGTGTGAAGAAAAGGTTGCTTGACGGTTTTGTCTTACGAACTTTATTTGATTCTCTCCTTTCACACCGCAAATCGTATCATAAATTAATTTGGTATTGGATACGTTTTCGTAGTTTTTTGATTACATTCAAGGGTGAATTATTACATGTAATCAGAATCATTTACAAATAGTCTATCATAAGACCAGTTTTCTAAAGATTTTACCGTCAATCTGAAACTGACTGATCAATTGTTCATTTTCCTTCTTCTGTCTACCCACAAAATTCTTTTGACATGTGAACATGTCCTGACGGTATCAGACATCACACTATATACATATGAATGTCGAAAATAAGAAGAAGTGCAAATGTCTGTGGAGATGTCATAACGGGATCGCGCATCATGCCATTTCAATGGGAATAGTCATGAACAACGAAAATATCGTGAGTTAGACAGAAAAAGAACAAAAAAAAATAGAATGACATACAATTACCTGTTAATGAGGTTCAATTATATCCGCATTCGTATCAAATCAATCCCAAACACAGTATAATGATTTTATAGCACCTTGATTAAAGAGAAAATTTGGCATTATTGGCACGCCCCTTTTGTACCTCCCATAGTAGTACATACTTTAAAGTTATTATAAACGATTTAAATTGTTAATAATTTAATTAAATTCGGTTTACCCGACTGAACTTTCTTACATGTGTTATTTCTTTCTCAATGTTGTCCGGATGTTAATAAATATTGTTGAGTTTATCGTTACTACTCTCCACTAAAAACGCTGCATTATATTAATACTTGTTATTGTGTTGTTTGAATATGAAGCAAAATGGTGCGAGGTTTGTTGGCAAGGTTAGGTGGTTCGATTAGGAAGGTTGGTGCATCTCTGCACCTCCATTCGGAGACCCTTTTGGATCCATTGTGACTCGCTTCTTTTTTTGGTCTATTGTCGCGCCTGACAATATACCAATGAAGATAATGGTAGATAATAAATTGTTCAAATTGGAGAGGCAGGAAATGTGAATTAGAATTTAAATAATAGAAAAGGTCATAATCCAAGAAGAATAGCATCGAATACTCACACTCGTAAAGTCCGAATGCATTCATGCTAATGCAAAAGAGAGTTTGGATGGCTACCTATGTACGCGTGCTTATTTCAAGGTAATTTGAAAGGATAGGTAGTGTGAAAGAAGGCTAAGAGGAAAAGAATAATAGATTTAGAAGAGAGAGATAAGAGATTTGATCAACGTGTGTGCACGTAGGCCACATGCGTTCCTGACTACCTACTCCAACAAAAATAACAAGTTGGCTATTTTTGTTGGAGTAGCTGTTTTCTTGATAGCCACAACATGTTACGTTACATTGAGGTACTTTCCCAAGGCCATTCTTATCACCATGGTCTTGGAAAGGTCCTTTTCTTAATGTTGATGATATCTACGTTCTTCGATATCCACGAACTTTTGATTTAGCCAGCCAATTTTCTTTACGAAGCGTACGATGTTGATTGCTTTCGAAACATCCTCTAGCTAGTCCAGAAAATGGCCGCCAAGCCACTTTTTCGCTGGCTTTGTAAAATGGGCAATTGCAGATGACGTGCTCTATAGTCTCGAGTTCGTCCTCATGGCCGCACACACGGCAGTAATCTGGTATAGTGTTGTCCCAGCGACTGGTCCTTGCTCGAATTAGGCAGTGGCCAGTTATAGCTCCTATTATGAGTATCAGACTCCACCTATATATTCCTAGCAGCAGTTCGGATTTTGTGGCACTCATCTTGTTAAAATTTACATGGATATACAGTCCTTTTGTTGGCATTATTTACATTATTTGTAGGCGTCACTACAAAATTGTTTTTTTCAGTTTTTCTGTAAAAATTGTAAAATCTAAATCTGTCGACATTCTAAATCATCTACAACCTTTATACCCTCCACTATAGGATGGGGGGTATATCCATTTTGTCACTCCGTTTGTAACACCACTAAATGTTGATCTGAAACTCCATAAAGTATATATATAGTAGGGACATAAATACTGTTACACACATTGTATGCAATAACATTAAAATTAATCAATGCTTTTGGACCAAATTTTTTGTAAATATTTATTGATATATATCGTAAACAAACAGCAAGCATTCATTCAAAATGTCGACCTTTGGCCTTCACACATGCCTTAAGTCGCATTGGCCAATTATTAATAGGCGCACGCACCTCGTCCATTGGGAAAGTGTCCACAGCATGAATCAAACCTAAAACTGTCCACAATTTGTAATCTTCAGATGAAATGAAAGCTGGTAAATTGATTCGAAGCCATGTCTTTGTCGTTTTAGCCTTATGGGCCGGCGCTGAATCCTGGAAAGTCCATGCCTGGTTTTGGAATAAAGAATGGTTAAGTGGCTTCACAAAAGCTTCCAAAACGGTTTCTTGTAAACTTTGGCGGATGTTTTGACACCTTGTTCACAGAAATGCAAGTCAGTGATCCCTTCGTAAGAGACACCCCACCAAACCATGACTGAAGCTGGATGATGACCTTTTTCGCCCCGTGGAATCAGTTCAGATAATTCCTTAGACGACAGTGCATACACCATATCATTTTGTTTGTTAAATTTTTCTTGCACGGTAAAAATTTGTTCATCTGTGAACAAGATTTTTCTAAGCAAGTTATCAGCGTGCTTCACCAAAAGACGTTTGCATCCGCGTAGGCTACTTTCTTCCTGCCCTCCAATTTATACTTTTTCAGGATGTCGTTGGCCGCTAGCAACCATAGTATGGGTGATAACACCTCTCCCTGTGTTGTCGCTCTGGTCACTGATCTTCTTACTAAAGTGCTTCCTACATTTGAGTTGATTATTCTCTTGTTCAGTATATTCCAAATCCATTCCAGCAGGAATCCTCGAATGTGCAATGCCTCCAAGGACTCCACTATGGCCTTTGTTTCAATGTTATTGAAGGCACCCTCTATGTCAAGGAACTCTGCAAGTGTATAATCCTTGTGTTCCAGGCCACGTTCTATAAAGCCGACCAGATCATGAAGCGCGCTCTCAACAGATTTACCCTTAAGGTAGGTATGCCCTATGCACCACATAAATATATATATATATATATATATATATATATATATATATATATATATATATATATATAGGCATGCTGATGAACGTCGGATCAATCGAATCTCTCATATATACGTCAATTAGCCGCTCAAGTGTTTACAATAGAAAAGACTTGGAAATAAACACAACCCTAACTTCTCTCCACTGAAGATGTCGACCAAGAGCAAAATAGCGTTGCGTGTCTGCAGCATGATAGGGATAATTCCATTGAGTCCTGAGGATTTATATGGACCAAATGTACCTATCGCCCACGCTTTTTTTTTCAACATTTACAATGCTCTTTATTACACTTCTGTACTGACGGAGCTAAAAGTGTCATAGTTAACTATGCTACCATTTAATCCCAACAACCTGGAAAATCCCAGCAAAAAAACATGCTGAAAATTCAGCAGGTTTGTAACGGAAGACCATAGTGCCCATCACTTACCATAGCGAGGAATTCATTGGTGATTTTACAAAGAAATGTCCCACCATGCTTCTTATTATTTTAAGCGCTTCTATAAACGCAGAAAATAATTTTTGATTCATTAGATTTTGGATAGCGCCTTCATAAGTAGAGCAAAATTAAGATGAAATAATGCTTTTTCGGAGGCCCTGCTATATGGAATAATAATGCAATCAAATTAAAATTAAAAGAGTATTGCAACGCAAAATAATTCAATATTTCACTTCAAAAAAGTGCATAAAAGTAAGCCAAACAAATATACTGGCACACCTAAAAAAGTAATTAATATGTCTTGTGGTAACTTTAAAAAACAAAAAACTTACTAAATTATTGCGGCGCTGTCACACCTAAAGGTGAACTCTAGCTTGATCAGACTACTTCAAAGCCTGCTCAACAGAAGTCGCATAACAGCAAGTCTTGGGTTCACAACTCTAACAAGGTTTGTAAACAGAGGGAACCCACAAATAATAATTTTTAACTATGTATATCTAAATTTTTAAAAAGTTATGAAACTTAGGGCTTTTTGCTATTTATTTTTTTGAAAGAAATCGTGAGATAGGGCTTTTTCGTGGATGTTAAAAATGAGATGTGAGAATAAATAAAATAGGGCTATTCATGGATACTTATGAAATAAAACAAGGCACTTTTAAAGTTTTAGGTTCTGAAAGGCAAATTACCATAAAAATGGTGGCAATCAACTGGCAAGAATTTTTTAGATCTTGAAGGTGGTCCCATTTTTTCTTCGAAATCGGTAATTTTTCTTTATAGAGACATTCAGGAGAGCTATTTTCAGGAGAATACTTCGAATACTTAAACCGACATAGCAAGCGAACTTATATTCGAACCGACATAGCAAGCGAACTTATATACTTAGAAATCGATACATCCTACACACGATGATCTAAGTACAGAAGACATTTATATCAATGTGAAGAAGATTACGGAGGCTCTTTCATTCGAAGATAGTTGCCCGCTTCGGGAAAAGAAACCTGCATATGAGAAACCCTGGATGACAGGGCAAATTAGCTCGATTGGCAAGGATATGCGCAGACTTTACAACAGAGCTCGACGTAAGGAGCTTTCAGTATATTGGGACGACTACCACAGAAGAATACTCAAAGAATACAATAGAAACATTAGATTGGCGAAACGCAACTCCTGCTGGCTTTTCCATGAGCAGGAAGACAGCGTGTTTAAAACAAAAAAAATCTGCTAAAAAAACTCATATCCAAACCGAAACACTGTTGTATGATAAGGGTAAAAGGATGAGGATACCGTAAGGCTCTTGATGAAAACTCATATCCCGACTGGTAATGCTGGGCCAACAGAGGAACAGTTACAGAACGAAAATGTGATGCATCAAGTAGCTATTACGGATATAACAGATGTTATGGTTAAAGAAGCGATAAAAATCGTATCTCCTAACAAGGATGGAATATTTCCATCGCTTCTTCAGAATGAGGTGACTCTGGTATCAACTCATCTTGCTGGAGTTTTCACTGCATGCCTAACTCATGGATATACTCCAAAAAATGGCAGGAATCAAGGGTGGTCTTCATACCTAAGCCTGGCAAGTCAATTTATAATAGGTCAAAGGCTTATTGACCTATTAGCCTATCGTCTTTCCTGTTAAAAATAATGGAGCGATGACAAGCTAAAATTCAAACAATGCGCATATGTTTAAAGAAGATCTGTGGAAACAGCTCTACATGAGGTAGTACACCACATAGAACAGTCCTTCAGTGAAGAAATGTGCACACTTGACGTTTGCACAGACAATACAACAGAACACACAAAATGTCTACACGTACATGACATATTTTTTTGTATCGATAAATCAATGCCTTCCATTGTCTGTTTAAAGATTACTATGCTACTAGGTGTCACAAACACGAAAAAAAAATTGTATGGTAAATTTTTTTTCATTGTTTTTGTTTTTTGTTATTCGATCTGTTGTGACTTTTCATAGTTTTGTTATTTGACTATTGAGTTCGAGATCGTTGTTTTTGTTTTCTGTTAAACAGAAAAACAAACCTTCTTTAAATAAGAAGAATAAGAAATGTGTGAAATGTATTAAGGGTGGTCACTGGTTGGTGGACGATATCGTTTCGGAAGCTACCAAGCAACCTCATCGGCACCTTGGACAAAATACCCTGTCAATAATTGGCACAATATGAGAGCAGCTCAATATGAAATAATTGAGAACTGACTTCAAAGTCCCATATATTCAAAACATTGCAGACAGTATTTCTCAACCTTAATACATCCCCACACTTCTTGTTTGGTTTTTTTGCGTGTCCCTGCAATTTGCGGGGAAGGCACACGATTTGTTGTTATTGTCGCTTCTTACAGCGACAACAAACTTTCGGCCGTACTCTGCCTCATTCATCATTGTTTTTGTTTTTTGTTATTCGATCTGTTGTGACTTTTCATAGTTTTGTTATTTGACTATTGAGTTCGAGATCGTTGTTTTTGTTTTCTGTTAAACAGAAAAACAAACCTTCTTTAAATAAGAAGAATAAGAAATGTGTGAAATGTATTAAGGGTGGTCACTGGTTGGTGGACGATATCGTTTCGGAAGCTACCAAGCAACCTCATCGGCACCTTGGACAAAATACCCTGTCAATAATTGGCACAATATGAGAGCAGCTCAATATGAAATAATTGAGAACTGACTTCAAAGTCCCATATATCCAAAACATTGCAGACAGTATTTCTCAACCTTAATACATCCCCACACTTCTTGTTTGGTTTTTTTGCGTGTCCCTGCAATTTGCGGGGAAGGCACACGATTTGTTGTTATTGTCGCTTCTTACAGCGACAACAAACTTTCGGCCGTACTCTGCCTCATTCATCATTGTTTTTGTTTTTTGTTATTCGATCTGTTGTGACTTTTCATAGTTTTGTTATTTGACTATTGAGTTCGAGATCGTTGTTTTTGTTTTCTGTTAAACAGAAAAACAAACCTTCTTTAAATAAGAAGAATAAGAAATGTGTGAAATGTATTAAGGGTGGTCACTGGTTGGTGGACGATATCGTTTCGGAAGCTACCAAGCAACCTCATCGGCACCTTGGACAAAATACCCTGTCAATAATTGGCACAATATGAGAGCAGCTCAATATGAAATAATTGAGAACTGACTTCAAAGTCCCATATATCCAAAACATTGCAGACAGTATTTCTCAACCTTAATACATCCCCACACTTCTTGTTTGGTTTTTTTGCGTGTCCCTGCAATTTGCGGGGAAGGCACACGATTTGTTGTTATTGTCGCTTCTTACAGCGACAACAAACTTTCGGCCGTACTCTGCCTCATTCATCATTGTTTTTGTTTTTTGTTATTCGATCTGTTGTGACTTTTCATAGTTTTGTTATTTGACTATTGAGTTCGAGATCGTTGTTTTTGTTTTCTGTTAAACAGAAAAACAAACCTTCTTTAAATAAGAAGAATAAGAAATGTGTGAAATGTATTAAGGGTGGTCACTGGTTGGTGGACGATATCGTTTCGGAAGCTACCAAGCAATAGTCAAATAACAAAACTATGAAAAGTCACAACAGATCGAATAACAAAAAACAAAAACAATGATGAATGAGGCAGAGTACGGCCGAAAGTTTGTTGTCGCTGTAAGAAGCGACAATAACAACAAATCGTGTGCCTTCCCCGCAAATTGCAGGGACACGCAAAAAAACCAAACAAGAAGTGTGGGGATGTATTAAGGTTGAGAAATACTGTCTGCAATGTTTTGGATATATGGGACTTTGAAGTCAGTTCTCAATTATTTCATATTGAGCTGCTCTCATATTGTGCCAATTATTGACAGGGTATTTTGTCCAAGGTGCCGATGAGGTTGCTTGGTAGCTTCCGAAACGATATCGTCCACCAACCAGTGACCACCCTTAATACATTTCACACATTTCTTATTCTTCTTATTTAAAGAAGGTTTGTTTTTCTGTTTAACAGAAAACAAAAACAACGATCTCGAACTCAATAGTCAAATAACAAAACTATGAAAAGTCACAACAGATCGAATAACAAAAAACAAAAACAATGATGAATGAGGCAGAGTACGGCCGAAAGTTTGTTGTCGCTGTATGAAGCGACAATAACAACAAATCGTGTGCCTTCCCCGCAAATTGCAGGGACACGCAAAAAAACCAAACAAGAAGTGTGGGGATGTATTAAGGTTGAGAAATACTGTCTGCAATGTTTTGGATATATGGGACTTTGAAGTCAGTTCTCAATTATTTCATATTGAGCTGCTCTCATATTGTGCCAATTATTGACAGGGTATTTTGTCCAAGGTGCCGATGAGGTTGCTTGGTAGCTTCCGAAACGATATCGTCCACCAACCAGTGACCACCCTTAATACATTTCACACATTTCTTATTCTTCTTATTTAAAGAAGGTTTGTTTTTCTGTTTAACAGAAAACAATAACAACGATCTCGAACTCAATAGTCAAATAACAAAACTATGTAAATTTTTTTTTTAAAATTTCTTTTTTTATTTCCAGCTTTCATGGAAAGTACATTCAGTATTTGGACCATAAGTATAAGCCTGATTGAGCCGTGTTATGCCTCAAATTAAAGGGAATTGTTGGGCTACATATGCTGCAAATATCGCTTTCACGTAGAATCTTTGGTTTAGTAACAGTCGTCAAAAATATGAGAAAAAAATATTTTTTTTTTTAAAAACGCGTGTTCCTTGTACAAAAAAAACCATAAAAAAATAGAAAAAATCGAAAAAAAATATTTTATCAAATTTTTAAAACGCTGTCTATTTGAAAAAATCTATGGATAGATGTAAAAGTTATGAGCCATTTTGTAAATGTTAGGGAAATTCAAAAAAATCTTGTTTTATATTTTTTCGTTTTGAAATGTGTTTTTGCTTATATTGAATTCGCCATATGTGAGAGAGACGTATTAGAGACATTGCACTTGCATTTCATTTTGTGAGGATTGATGTCAGACATTATAAAATAATAGAGAGGACGAGGTTTTATGGCCGTTCGTAACCCTCCATAAAACATGATGTGCAATGTGAGAGCTATATTGGATTGTGGTTTTTTGTTTATGAGGTTTCCATTCAGTTACGCCTTTTAGGGGCATGGACATTAGAGTGGGTCGCAAAAAAAAAGTTGCACCGGTCACCCCCTAGATTTGAAGATTATCTAGAGACAATTCCGGGAAACAAAAACAATTTTTTTTGTGCACCCTATATGACGCCCTTTTAATATTATTATCCTGCGTTGCCATTTGATGTCCGATCGTAACGGGATGCATGTCGTTGTTCGAGTTTTAACAAGGGCTACATTTCGTCCATATGGCACTTTTGACTCCGAAGTCAAATTCGATAAGTGACCTGTCATCTCGTTTTCTACCCCCTAAGTCGGGAATATTCTGAAACGCCAATAAAGGTCTTTAAAAATAATGAAACTTTTGCTTTTGAAGTACCCACTATTATTCATAAACAAAAAAGTTATATTAGTTTAAAATTACATAATACATGCAGAGATCAAATTACACAATCTACTTTTGACGTCGTTTTCTGTCTCTCTCACACACATACACACTGATAAAACTAGTGACTGGTGCAACAATTTTTTTTTGTATGGGGACCGACCCTTACTAATGGACGTCCCAGTCGTATGTACAGGTAGTAAAATTATATGTACGCAATACAAAGTAGTACGCGGCAGTCTTGAAAATATTGGGTGTCTACTTTCGAAGCAAACTAAATGTCAGCTACATACTCCAAAAATTATAGTGCAAATATTATAGTGCAAATTATAGTGTTCGCAGGATATCCAATCCTTTGTTATTGAGTATAACATTTTGATAGTGAGACTGGAAGTTGCATGAATTTAAAATGTGTTCTACCGTGCTGACATTTCCACACTTTGGACATTTATTATCGATATTTTTGTTTATTAGGTGTTGATGAGTAGCGAAGCAAACTAAATGTCAGCTACAGGTACTGCAACTTATGAACCTTAAACACGGAATTTATGAATACAATTTCTTATTAATAAATTAGTGTAATTCAGCGCCTTAAAGAGATAAGTCGATTTTCTGAAAAATGTTACAAAGTTATATTTCGAAGTATGAGTAAAAGGCGACGTGCGTTTAGTAAAATAATAGAAGAAATATATGTGTAATATTTTGGTATACGAGTTAAAAATATGAACGAACCGTGGACACCTAGTATTTTCTGTAATTCGTGCCATGTAAATCTTACTCGATGGACTAGTGGAAGAATGCGGTAAGTACTTTAAAATTAATGTATTACAATGTTTTGTGGAATAAAACGTTTTAATTTTAGACTTCACGTGCAATTTGGAATACCAATGACTTGGAGACAACCATTCATTCACGATACGGACTGCTATTTTTGTCTAAGTTAATAGATTGGAGTAGGAAGTGTCCAAGTATAGCTAACAGCCTAATAACGGAAACATCATCAAGTTCAACTGAGTACTCAACTCTGAGCGATTCAAGTTTGAGTCAGAAGTCATCGCTTTTAACTCAGTTTCAACTCATTCATCTAGTGAGAGATTTGGAACTGACCAATGATAAGGCAGAACTACTTGCATCTGGGATGAAACAGTACAATATTTTGGCCCCAGATATTAACGTATCATATTATAGAGTCCGTGATATACCTTACAAACAATTTTATACAACTGTGGATAACAGATGCTTTTGCAAGGACATTCCCGGATTGTTCGAGGAACTTAATCAAACATACAATTCAAAGGAATGGCGGTTACTTGTTGAAAGCAGTAAAGAAAGTTTGAAAGCAATACTTTTACACAGCGGAAATCAGAAACCGTCGATTCCCATTGCTCATGCTGTCAACACTAAGGAATCATACGAAACACTGGCTAAATTGATAAAATACATAAAATATGAACATGACTGGAAAATTTGTTGCGATTTAAAAGTAGTTGGTATGTTATGCAATGGCAATTTACTCTCATATTTAAAAAGATTATTTAAAAGTCTTTCTTTTCAAAAAATCGAAGAAGGAGTTTTTGATGGGCCTAAAATAAGGAAACTGATGAAAGATGTGAATTTCGAATCAATTTGACGTCGGATGACGTTAAGCTTGTAGTTTAAAATTTCATTGGATCCAATAAAAGCACGCAGTATGAAACAATGATTTGTTAAAAAATTCTGAAAAAAATTGGTTAGAAATATATTTATGTATATGACACATATCGTCGGTGCGCCGACAAAAACTCCTATGTGTAATTTTTCGAATTTTTTTTTATTGTCGATTTAGAACGTCCTAGCGGTCAAACGATTACCCACCAAAGCATTTTGCGCTATCTTGACCGGTTCCGAAGTTACCAAAAACTCCTATGTGTATCTCTCTATAGCAATGCTCCGACAAAAACTCCTATGTGTTGTAGACACAGCCTGTCCGAAGGGATAGAAGGTTGGCTTAGATTCACGCCAAAAAACGGCTAATGAGGTTTTGTTCAGAACCATCCCCTCTATTCGACAATGAATACATCAAAATTGGATCTGCTTCCATTCGCGAGTTATCGCGAAAACAGTACTTTTACACAAAACAAACTTGATAGTTTTGATTTGTAAATAAAAACGCGGAAATTTAAAACTGTAACACAGTTTTAAATATGATTATTTGTAAGACGCTTTGTAACGCCAGCGACATTTGCAATATTTTTATATTGCGAATTTTGTTTAATCCATAAAATCGACTTACACCGCCAATTTTTTCCAAAACTATTATACCGAATTTAATAAGATTAATATATTTGCATTCTAAATTTTGTAAAAAAAAAAATAGTTCGGAATTATTTTATATATAATGCTAGTATCTCGCGAATAAACAGTTCTAGGGAAAAGTAGTCAAAGGAAGTATGGGAGATAAGCGAAAGGCCTACAACTCTTTCTTTAGCAAACAAAATTTATAGTAATTTGGTAAGGATTTACAGTGTGTTAAAACTTGTGTATGCTTTTCCCTTCATAAGAGGCATATTTTGATTTTATACATTGTAAATCCCTACCAAATTATTATAATTTTTTTGTTAAAGAAATTCTTTGACCACTTTTTCCTAGGACTGACCGTTCGCGTAGTAATAAGCATTATATAGTTAAATAATTCCGAACTTAAATGTTTTTTATTCGAAATGTATTCGTCGTGGGATGATTATGGCGGAAATGCTAGTGCCAATCTATCCCTCAGAAATCATAGAATGTAAATATATTAATTTTAATAAATTCGCAATAATATTTTTGTAAAAATTTAGCAGTGTAAGTCGAATTTTTGGATTACAAAAATTTCGCTATAGAATAATATATCAAATATCGCGGACATTACAAAGCGTCTTACAAATGTTCATATTTAAGGGAAATTATGTTATAGTTTTAAATTTCCGCGATTCAATGTAATTAGGTTCGGTTATTTGGTTAAAAATTGTTTTTATCGCGATACCTCGCGAAAGGAAGCAGATAAGATTTTGATTTTTTCTTATCTGAGTAGAGGGAATGATTCTGTACAAAACCTCATTAGCCGTTTTTAGCCACAATCCAGGTCAACTTTCGTTTGCTTTAGGTACGCTGTGAACATTCAAATATCAAAACTCCTATGTGTAATTTTTTTGTTTTATAAATATTTAAAATGCTCCAAACAAAACATCCTATGTGTCGATTTTCATGAACATCATTTACCACGTCATGTGCTTGTCACATATGCGATTTTTGTTATGATATATTGGTGGTAAATAATTAAAAGAAAAATTCAAAAATCGGAGATATTAAAAATATCGCGATTTGACGAAATTGCAACGTTTTTTGTCTCTCCTGAAAACTAGTAAAAAAACACATAGGAGTTTTCGTCGGCGCACCGACGATATGTATGTATTCTTCCAACTTATTTTTCGCTTTACGTATTCCAACAGGTGTAAATATGTCGCTCAACATTAATTTCTCGCATTCATTTAAACTTTTTCCCCGAGAATCTTGGCGACGTAACGAAGTGACGAACATGGCGAAAGGTTTCACCAAGAATTGAAGTCCATCGAGCGGCGCTACCAAGGGCACTGGGATGAAAGAATGATGGGAGATTATATTTGGTTCCTCATTAGAGAAACCGATTCCGAAATCTATAAACGTCAACATAGAACTCACAATTACTTCTAATGAAACTTGTTCATGTAAATATACTCAAATGTACATAATATAAATAAAAGTAATAAATAAAATCGCTATTTAAACAGAAATTAAAAAAAAGATTTTGTGAAATTCTCTTACCTCTACCAAAAGGGCTATAATTTCGACATTTATCCATAGATTTTTTTCAAATAGGCATTATTTTCTTCGCTAGGATGCAAACTTTTAAAAAATGTGATATTCTTTTTCGATTTTTTTTCTATTTTTTATGTTTTTTTTTGTCCCAGGATTTTTTAAAAAAAAAAATCTACTTTTTTCATTTCACATTAATAGCTTCAATTTAACGTATATGTGACCTGATCGGGCACATACTCCAAAAATTATAGTGCAAATATTATAGTGCAAATTATAGTGTTCGCAGGATATCCAATCCTTTGTTATTGAGTATAACATTTTGATAGTGAGACTGGAAGTTGCATGAATTTAAAATGTGTTCTACCGTGCTGACATTTCCACACTTTGGACATTTATTATCGATATTTTTGTTTATTAGGTGTTGATGAGTAGCGATGGTGTGACCCATGCGAAGTCTAGAGAAAATGCGTATCTTCCTCTTATCAATGGTGTTAGGATATGATGGAACTGTGTTGTGGCAGTTAATGTAGTTATAGTGTTGGTGTAGGACATTTTTGTTACGATTAAATTGGATCTGGTGTTTGTATAAGCTTTTTCAAGTCAAGTTTTTCAATTAGAGGATCAGTAAATAGTGGTGCGGAGCATGCATATTTTGCAGATGAATCTGCCTGCACATTTCCGGAAAATCCGACGTGGCCTGGTATCAAGGAGAGTATGATTTTGTTTTTATTATCTATTAAAATATCACGTATTTTATTGATAGAGTTCCAATAGGTGTTAGAAATGTTGGATACAGCTTTTATTACAGATAGGCTGTCGGAAAAAATTATAGTTTTTCTTTTTGACTGTTTTGCGAAGTTCAAGGCACATATGATTCCCGCAGCTTCGGCGGTGAAGATGGATGCGTTTTTATTTAATATTCTTATTTCTAAAATTTTGTAAGAATTATCTACAACTGCATATGATGTGTGGCTATCATTCTTCGATGCGTCTGTGTAAATTAATTGCCAATTTGGATGCTGTGCCACAAAAAACTGATGATGTTGAGTAAAAATTTCCTTTGGTCCTTTTTGAAGAGAAAGAGGGACAAATCGCAACACTGATCTGAGAACATCCATACCGGGTAATTTATTTTGTAGTTTGTTAGCTCTTCTTTAAAGTTAATAATATTGTTATGGACGTAGTCATAGACAATTGAAGGTATTTTCGGAGTTCTTTTCGCGATCATTACTTTGGAGACGACCTCATCTATAATTGATGAATTGATGGAAAGCACTTTTGGAAGTAATTTGTTGCGAGAATCTATAAACCTATCTTCAATAGATCGTAATCCTGCTTCTATAAACAATATTTTGGTTGGTGTTGTTCGATAGGCGTAAATGCTGGCCCGGATGGAGTCGTGGTACACAGCCTTGATATATTTTAAAGTTGATTTTGTTTTCCAAACAGAAATAGGCCGTAGTCGATTTTGCTAAGTATTAGGGTCCTTACCAAATACGTAGTGGTGTTGATATGTATGTAGCTTCGTCCAGACAGGTATTTAATAACATTTAATCTGGGAATAAGATCTTTTTAAAGGTATTTAATAACATTTAATCTGGGAATAAGATCTTTTTAAAGTTTCAGTAGCTGCTCTTTCCAACGGTAATTTTTTCGAAAATGATGCCCAATATTTACGGTTTGTTTACATAAGGAAATATTATGTTGTTCACAGATAGTTCAGTGGGCTGCCATTTGTGCTTTCTGCAAATATGGAGAATTGAAGTGTTTACGCCGAATGCGTGAAAATAAAGAAAAATAAATAAAACACGAAAGTTTAGTATTTTTTATAATAATAAATGGCAAGGGAGCCAATAAGTTTTATTTATAAGGTTTGGTTGGTTGTGGTAACGAAGTTTACCTTTAAGTTTGATTGTACAGCAAGGGTACTTATTCAAGCGAAAGTAGATTTTAATCTAAAGATGGAGAAAGGTGGCGGCGTCTGTCCTATTTACTCGTTACTCGTTGAAATCTGTAAGCTCATCTTACAATGATGTAACAAGGAGGAGCAGGCAGACTTCAACGAGCAAGTAGGTACGAAAATTGGGTCAATAGATACACCGAAAGAAATTATATGTTAATGCAAATCTATAAACATTCGGAACTAAACATTGCCGGCCACCTTGCAACATCAAAGGGATGTTGTAATTAAAACTAAGCTTAAAATATAAATAATGACAGGTATAGTGCAGTAGTTCATTGGTGAGCATTCATTTATTCCATCTTAATTTTCATTAAATTTATCTAATTAAATCTATACATTTTTTTTCTAACAATATACAATAGGATAAGGTAAGGACAGGATCTTTGAGGTGCCTGTGACGGGTCATAGAGACCACGAGCGAGGGCCACGAAGGCTCCCGCCAAAGGACAGGCCCATTACGGAACCTGTGACGGGTCATTAGAGACCACGAGCGAGGGCCACGAAGGCTCCCACCAAAGGACAGGCCCATTACGGCACCTGTGACGGGTCATTAGAGACCACGAGTGAGGGCCACGAAGGCTCCCACCAAAGGACAGGCCCATTACGGCACCTGTGACGGGTCATTAGAGACCACGAGTGAGGGCCACGAAGGCTCCCACCAAAGGACAGGCCCATTACGGCACCTGTGACGGGTCATTAGAGACCACGAGTGAGGGCCACGAAGGCTCCCACCAAAGGACAGGGTCAACCCTGTGACGGGTCATTAAGACCACGATTGAGAATCAGAAGGATCCCCACACTACACGTTACATATTCCAGATAGAACCCAGCCAAAGATGGTGTACTGGGCTACTGGCATTCCGGGAGTGGTATATACGCGGCTGGTGACGACTTGGGCGTATACCTCTGGACCGAGTACCAAAGCTACCCGGCCCTTTTTGTAAAACTGGGGGTCCGCAAGAGGCAGACCGAGGTACGAATCCTTCACCCGTTCAGGTACCGATTCGGGGGGTGAAGACATGTTCCAAGTTGGAAACTCTAGCCGTCAATGTAAGGCATTGTTGATGGTCGTAGGCAGACGCAACGGTAAGTCGGCATAACGGCACTCCATCGAGCCACGACAGAGGAAGACCCGCGTTTTCGACGAAAGCCGAGCAAATTTTGCTTTGTCTACCACATGGATCGATCACCGCTCGCACCGGGATGGACACTCCTTTGTACATCACATGTACCACCAGACTTGGGGACAAGGACACCACGCTAATTAGGGGTAAATTAGCAACCGAACTGACAGGGGTGCTCTTGGCACATAATTTTTTTTCGGAAGGACCAGGGGCGGAACTAGGACGCGGACGGGGCTTTTTGGACTTTTTGTCTGCCGGACGGATATCGGACTTTTTCCCGGGCTGAGACGGTGAGTGGAGCAGGATGTGGTGATCTCCACCACACTTCTTGCAACGACCTTTGCTGCGGCAATCTTTGGTCCGATGGGACAGGGCCAAGCAGCGGGAGCAATACCCATGCTTCACGACCGCGCGAAGCCGTTTTTCGTCGGGCATCTGCACGAATTTCCCACAGACACGAAGCGGATGCCTACCACCACAAACACGGCACCGAAACCGTAACTGATCCGAAGTTGCGGCCAATCCCTTCGAGGCGGGTTCGCCCTTTGACCCAGGGTCACCGTTCGAGAGAGGCTCGCTCTTCGATTCAGTCGCCGTCTCGTTTTTCTCCACAGGCGGTTGTGGCGGTTCATCCAGCGAAACTGCGGCGACTTCCTCGACGGGAACTTCAACTGCAACCGGCACGATCGGCGGCAGCACTACTGCAGGCGCAGCACCAGGACAATTTCCCTCTTGCGACAACTCCATCAGTTCGTCGAAATCCTCCAAGTCATCGTCGAAAAAGGTAATTTTATCCATAGTACTGCGAAGGAAAAACTATTTTACATTGTAGTCGAAGTTGAGTCGGTCAGAACGACCAATTTGGCTACAGGCCGCCTTACAACGCCATTTTCCGTTCGAACGTCCACGACGCGAACGTGACCGTCAGTGCCAGGATGCACACTCTCGACTCGACCTAATTTCCACGAGGTTGGCGGAAGCTGTTCATGACGAATGACAACAATATCATCGATTGTTACTTCGCGTTCCGGAAATTTCCATTTATACCGTTTATGTAGATTTTTTAAATATTCTTCCTTCCACCGTATGCAAAATTGGTGGGCAAGGGCTTGAACTTTCCTAAACCGATTTACAATACATAAGGGTTCTTCCGTTATTAGGGGTTCTGGTGGAGCGAGAAGAGGAGCGCCGATTAGGAAATGGCCCGGGGTTAACGCGACTATATCATGTGGACTATCAGACATTGTACAAAGAGGACGAGAGTTCAGGCAAGCCTCGATTCTAGCTAAGACAGTGGCCAATTCTTCAAATGTGAATCGGAGGTTTCGAGCTTGTTTGCGAAAATGAAGTTTAAAACTCTTAACCCCTGATTCCCAAAGTCCACCCATATGTGGAGCACCAGCAGGAATGAATTGCCACGACAGGCCCTGATGTGCAAACGTAGAGGAAACAGAATTGCAACTTTTTCGAATAAACAACTTAAAATTATTTTCGATTTCTCGCGACGCACCTACGAAATTTGTACCGTTGTCCGAAAATATGGAACTAGGACAACCACGACGAGCAATAAAACGGTGAAATGCTGCTAAGAAATTTGCGGTGGACCAATCTGATACTGCCTCTAGATGTATAGCCTTTGTAGAGAAACAAACGAATACACAAACGTATCCCTTTGTAATCTTACAAGCTCGCCCTGTAAACGATTTCACCTCAAATGGCCCAGCAAAGTCAACACCGGTTGTTGTAAACGACCTATTAAGTGTAGTTCTCTCTGGAGGGAGAGCAGCCATAAGTTGACTGCTGGCGCGTTTCCTTTCCAAAACACAAATCCTACATTGATGTACAACAGACCGAATCAGAGTTTTCAAGCGAGGTATCCAATATTCAATACGAAGGATACGCAACATTAAAAGATTTCCTCCATGCACGGAAATCAAGTGGACGAATTTTACCAAAAGCTTAACGAAACGACAATTGTATGGCAGAATTATGGGATGCCGCTCGGTATAGGAAAGTGTAGGGGAACGTGACAATCTACCGTTCATTCGTATAACACCACTTTCGTCTAGAAAAGGATTTAAAGTCATCAAGGGGCTTTTAGAAGGTATCGGTTTCCTGTCTATTAAAGCCTGATACTCATCAGCGTAATTAACTTTCTGAGCAAGCACAGTCAAGCGCGTTCGAACTTCCTTGATTTCCGAAGCAGAAACACAAGAGTTCGAATATTGGTAATGGCTCCTGTAAGTGGGATGAGTTCTTCGGAAGAACCTAAACATGTACGAAATTACCCGGAGGGCACGATCCAACGATGAAAATCTCTCAAGCAAATCATCATACGCCGAGAAAAATGATGCGTGACTTTTCACCGCACGAACTTCTATATCTGTTTCAAGGGGAGTTAGGTCCCGAATGGACCACTCCGATTTGTCTCGACTAAGCCAATGTGGTCCATGCCACCATAGGGGGGAGGCAGCTAAATCTGCCGGAGAAATACCTCGACTTCCTAGATCCGCAGGGTTGTTTTCCGATTTCACGTGGTACCAATTATGATTCCCAACGTTTTCTTGAATGCGACACACCCTATTCGCCACAAACGTAGTCCACGTTGAAGGAGTCTTTCTCAACCACGAAAGAACTATTGTTGAGTCTGTCCAACAATATACCTGGCGAAATTCCAAATCAATTTCCCTAATTATGGTCTTCAAAAGTTCCGAAGCTAAAACCGCACCACAAAGTTCCAAACGAGGCAACGATATTGATTTTATTGGGGCTACTCTGGTTTTTGAGGAGAGCAAATGAGCAACCACTTTTCCGCCTGGACATTCAATACGAATATATACTACCCCCGCGTATGCCTTTTCCGAGGCAACCGAAAAGACATGCAGTTCAGCCGGAAATCCCGGGGAGTACTGAACCCATCTTGGAATTCTAATAGAATTCACATCGGGGTGATATTCTACAAATCGTCGCCATTCAGTTGCAGTGGTTGACAAAAGTGGATCGTCCCAGCCGATATTATCCAGCCATATTTTCTGCATAATCATCTTAGCGGTAACCAGCACAGGACCTAACCAACCGATGGGATCGAATAATTTAGCGATGGCCGAAAGTACTTCTCTTTTGGTGTAGCTAGCTCTTTTCAAAATAGGCTTCGCATCGAAATAAAACGAATCTAATTGTGCATTCCACCTGATCCCTAGAGGTTTGGAACTACTAGTCTCCACGAAATCCAAGACTTTAGCATCTACTAAATATTCAGGGGAAAACTGATCGAGGATCGTTTTGTCGTTGGCAGTCCACTTCCGAAGTTCGAACTTAGCTGAATCAAGCGCCGAAATTAATTGGTCCCTAGCCGCCAATGCGGTCCCGAGATCGTGGGTCCCCGCTAAAACATCGTCCACATACATGCATTTCCGCAAAATATGCGCCGCGAGTGGGAATTCCGACTCCGTATCGTCAGCTAACCTCAAAAGCGTCCGTATGGCTAAATATGGGGCACAATTAACACCGAATGTCACCGTCTGTAACTCATAATCCCGGACCGGCTTTGTCGGAGAATCGCGAAAAACAATCCTCTGAAGAGGTGTATGTCTCGAGTCCACGCGAATTTGTCGATACATCTGGGTAATATCTGCATTGAATACGAATCTAAATGTCCGCCAACGGAGTATTAACAGCACTAAATCCAACTGCAAGGTGGGTCCAACACAGGATGTCATTCAAGCTATTCCCATTGGATGTTATGTTTGAAGCATTGAACACTACGCGGAGTTTAGTCGTCTGCTTGTCCGGATTTATGACAGGGTGGTGAGGCAAATAGCAAGCCAAAGTATCCTCCGAGGTGGGGCGTACTGGCCTCATATGGTCAAGCTCCACATATCCATTTAAGACGCTGTCATAAATTGTCTTGATATCAGGTTTCCTTAACAATGACGACTCGTTGCGGAAGAATTGGCTAAAACGTTACCACGAGATTCTCCTAGACATCTATTCATATCCAATTCAGTCTTAAGCGGAAGCGTCACAACGTATCTACCGTCTGAATCCCTACTTGTAGTCCTAACATAGTTTTCCTCACAGTAACGGTCAGAAGGCGACATGATGTTTCTCTTGGGAACTTCCTCCAATTCCCAGAAACGCAATAGAGTTGTATTCAGATGATCCTCGTCCGATATCGTAATAGTGGCAGCAAATGTTCGAACTTGGGAAACTGGAACAGGAACAGTGACTAACCAACCGAAGATAGACTTTTGGGCCAACAAAGATCCCGACAAAATCGGAATGGTGCCCTCCAACAAAATTCTTGGGTACAAGTCGGCACCTAACAAAATATCGACTGGACGAGAATCGAACAAATTAACATCTGCGAAACGAAGATCTGGCATCTGAGCCTTGAAGTCCGATGTGACTTGGAAAGAAGGTAAATCTCCGGAAATGGAGGGTAAAACTAAAGCAGGGGTCTCTAAAGTAACCGAAGTGTCGAGAGGGCTTCCAATCTTCAAGGTGCATATTTTCCTGGATTTGGCCGAAACTGCGCAATTAACACCTGAAATTGTAGCATTGGTGGAAAACACTGGAAGATTCAAGCGGTTTTGTAGTCGCTCTGTGAGAAAAGAGGACTCAGAAGCTGGATCAATCAATGCCCTAGCGGGATATGAGATCCCATGGTGGACGATATTCACCATCGCTGTTTCCAAAAGAACAGCTTTGTTCTGCGCAGCATGAAAAACTTGGCGCGAAATGCATCCAGCTGACGTGGATGGCTCACAATGTTCAAGTGGAGGAGCAGTAGGATTGTTTGACCTAGGTCTAGAATCTGGAGGATTTGCGCGGGCTGTGTTTGCCACTGGAGCCGAAGTACTCGTAGTGGGCTCGTCGCGATGCAATAAGGTATGGTGGTTTTTATTGCATTTGGAACAACGACGTTTACTATCACATTTTCTGACCTCATGGCCTTTGCGAAGACAATTAACGCACAAACGATGGCGCTTGACCAGAGCGAATCTATCAGAGGATGTGAGATTTGAGAACCGAGGGCAAGCATAAATTTTGTGTTCTTGGTTCGGGCATAAGACACAACCGGATTTAGAACAAGAACGAGAAGATCCGGACGCAGCCGCGTTTGAAAAATGGGATTGGACCTTCCTGGCGTTCGAGTGCCTTGGCGTTTCAATTCCCCTCATGCCGTGAAGGCACATAAGAGTTCGAATTCTCTCTGTTAGGAAATCATCCAAATCTTTCCACGTGGAAAGGGAGGATTTATCCTTAACGCTTTGCTCCCATAACGTCTGGGTAATTTTGGGTAACCTTTGCAAACAAATAAACACCAGGATCGGATCCCAATTGTCCGTGGAGACTTCGTAAATGGACATCGCCGAGAGACATCCATTTATACCACGTTGTACGGACTTAAGTCCCGTACTACTTTCGCTTTCAATCGCTGGGAGCGCGAATAAAACCTTCAGTTGGTTGTGGACTAAAAGTCGGGGATTGTCATAAGTATCCCGTAAAGCTTTCCACGCCAAGACAAAACTGCGATTAAGTAGCGGAAACTTTGAAACAATCTCACGCGCCTCCCCACTTGTTTTTCGCACGAGGTGACATAAACGCTCAATATCGCTCAAACGAGAGTTGTTGATATAGACCGCCGTAAACAGATCCCTAAAGGTGGGCCACGATAAGAATTCGCCCTCAAATATGTCGGTGTCACACGGCGGCAACGAAAGGTTATTCACACTATCACTCGCGAGGTGGTCGATATTCATGCGCGAAATCGAGATGTTATTTTGAGAATGTGAGGGAGGCGGACAATCAGCTTGAGTGCTCATGTCGCGAGACGCATGAGTCGACGCACTCATGTTATGTAGATGGTTAGAATTTTGCGTCTCCTCCCGATCTAATGAAGCCGAATCACCGACCGAAGAAGTCAAGGACGATCGACGAGACCGTTTGAATTGCAACAGTTTTCGATTAATTACTGTTAGGGAATTCATATATGTTTGATGCGTTGCGTCATATTTGCTATCTGCCGCGTCAATGTCATCCTTAGTTGCGTCATCGGATGACTGCAAAAAGTTGAGACATTTCTCAAACATTTCTTGGGCCTTTGCCCACAATTTGTTTAACTCAGCAGATCGTATTTCTAGACAAGAAAGATCAAGTTCATCATCTTTTAACTTGCTGAAAAGCGCATCGAATTTTACCAGAGCATCAGAAGCCCTAATAAAAAAATTAAGAGGTGTGATCGGCATTTTAAAGTATAGAAAGTAGGACTGTATTCAAAATTCGAATTTAGGTCGCTAGGGAGATACCGCGAGAAAAGGTACTAAAAAACGAGAGAAACAAAGGTATGGTTGAGTAAAACTCAGAAAACCAACGAGAATGGTCTGATAACACGAATATGGTAACCTCAATTTGCAAAAAGAGTTCCAAACCAGCACGGATATACAATTTTCTTTCAACAAATTTCCAGAAAATTCGATCAAAGTTACGTATAAATATTGAAAAGTGTTTAAATATTTTGCAACAATTCGTCCAAAATATTCAAACTCGATAAGCCGCACTAAATATTCAAAATATCTCAAAAATGTATCAAAAAATATATAAAAACGAAAGTTTATATAAGTGGTAAAGCATGTGCGATTTCAAAAAATTCTCGCGTTACACCGAAATTTTAAATATTTACTTTATTAACTATTTTCTTTCGAAAATAATGAAATTTACAGGCCGAATACGAAAACTAACGATTGTAGTACTTCTGTGTCGAATTATTCACAAATGTAACGACCGTTCTCGAAAATTTCAAAACAAAAGAAATATTTAAAAAGCTCGAGCCAAATAATTGTTCAATCAACGGGTGCACGTCGATTAAGTGCCGAAAAACCGTCGAAAAATTATATTATTCGAGTCGAAAACGAAAAAATCACACTTTTATTTAAAAAAGTCGTATTGACTTTGCTTAGGGTGCACGCGAATTTAATTTTCTTTTAAAAAATTTAATTTTCAAATGCACAGAATTACTTGTTATAGCTGAATTTATTATTTTGACGTGTATGACGTAACGTGCGTTAGCGCGACGTAAGTGTGACGTACGAAAACGAGTAACTCGGGTTAATCAACCGCAACCCTGACAACCGTCCGATAACACAATAATCGAAATTGACAGCTGTCGTTGTGCGATCGATATCGAAGCAATCGAAAGAACAGATGTTCAATAAACGCCAATGACACTGTGTTTTATGTAAATGAATTTTTATTTATACGCGAATTTATATACTTTTTTATATATTCCGCGGGAGAATCGACACTATGTACTGGAATTGAATGTATCTTGTGGTGTGTTAGTGTGTGTTTGTTTTCCCTTCAGAAAAACAACAAATCAGTGGAAATCAATCTGTGGAGTTGAAGCTACCACCGGCAAAATGAAACAAATGCGTTGACAAAAGAATAATTCGTCACACACACAAAACACAATCGATTTCCAGATACTCTTCGCGCATAAACACTTTAATTGAAAAAGAAATAAATATTTTTTTTTTCGATTTAGGTATTTTAGGCTGCTGCATACGACAGGCGGACGGACGTATGTATGCAGATGACACGAACAAGACGCGGGGAGGGTTGATACCGAGACGTTGTAAGACAACCTGAGACACGAAACACTTGATATTTATTCACTGTTTTTCGCGATGCTCATTTAATGTAAATACTGCACTATACATACCTGTTTTAACTTTAAATGCAAATTTAACGTAAAATGGTTTGTTATATCGATGTATGAGGTTGATGGATGGATTGATGGATGGATGGATGTGTGTTGATGAGGGCTCTAAGGATGAAGAGAACACCGTGGTTAATGTAATGTTTTTCCGAGGTTATGGTTCTCGAAATCCGGTTCGATGCGACCAATGTTTACGCCGAATGCGTGAAAATAAAGAAAAATAAATAAAACACGAAAGTTTAGTATTTTCTATAATAATAAATGGCAAGGGAGCCAATAAGTTTTATTTATAAGGTTTCGTTGGTTGTGGTAACGAAGTTTACCTTTAAGTTTGATTGTACAGCAAGGGTACTTATTCAAGCGAAAGTAGATTTTAATCTAAAGATGGAGAAAGGTGGCGGCGTCTGTCCTATTTACTCGTTGAAATCTGTAAGCTCATCTTACAAGGATGTAACAAGGAGGAGCAGGCAGACTTCAACGAGCAAGTAGGTACGAAAATTGGGTCAATAGATACACCGAAAGAAATTATATGTCAATGCAAATCTATAAACATTCAGAACTAAACATGAAGACTTTGAGGGAGACATTTTAGCACCCGATGTTTTGCACCATTCAGCGATATCATTTATTATGTTGGTAAACAAATTATTGGTGGTGTTATTATCCTTGTTAGCGCTTAGAATGTATAAGTCGTCTGCATAAAGACAGTGGTATATTTTGCTGTAATTGTTGATGATTATACTGATTTGATTGAAGGCTGTTTGGAAGAGTATTACAGATAGAGGAGATCCTTGTGGGATGCCATTACTCAGAGAATATTCTTTAGAGCAGTAGTTGTTTATCCTAACTCTAAAAGTTCGATCAAAAAGAAATGATTTGATATAATTCAATATCCTAGATCCTACTCCCCACGATGTTAAGGCGTCTAGGATCACATGTGTTCCAATGCGATCAAATGCTTTTTCGAAGTCAACTGCTAATATGGAGGCGTGGTTTTTGGTGGACAGTGCTTTGGTAACGAAATAGTCTATGTGGAGAAGCACATCTGTGCATCCCTGATTAGCTTTAAATGCTACTTGATTTGTCGCTATTAGTTTTCTAGCATTAAGAAACCAAGATATCCGATTAGAAATTATACGTTCCAGTAATTTTGAAAGGCATCGGAGTAAAGATATGGGTCTGTAGCCAGAAAAACTAGTTTTGCATTTGTTGTGTTTGGGTAAAGCAACTATTATAGCGGATTTCCAGGAATGGGAAATATTGCATTTTTCTAATACTAGGTTGTATAACGAGATGATTTTAATACGGCTTGAGTGCGATAGGTTCTGCAACATAGAATACGTAATGCGGTCATGTCCAGGAGTGTTGCCTTTTGCTTTCTTCAATGCATGTACAAATTCGGAAATTGAAATTTGATTTTCGATCATAGACGCGTGTTTATTACGGGGGAATTTCCGAAGGTTGAGGGGACTTGATTTCTCGCAGATCGAAATTCGGATGAAAAATTGCTATTTGATGAATCGATTGACCATTGAGAACCAAAAAAGTTAGCAATCTCGTTTGGGTTAGTGAGAATAGCGCCATTAGTTTCAATTGCTGTAAATATATGTCTTGTATTTTGGTTCGAAATTCTGTTTATTTTACTCCAAACAGTCGAAAGCGGCGAGTCTCTTGTAATAGTCTTGGTAAAATTTCTGACACATACTATTTTGGCCTTTTTGCATTCATACCGAAATTTTGCGTTTGTTTTTTTGTATAGTATAAGATTTTCCAGCGAAGGTCCTTTCTTGAACAATCTATATTTGCTGATTTTTTCTTTACGGTATGTAGCTAATTGTTGGCTCCACCAAGGAAGGGAATGGCTTCTATTTGGATGCTTTTTTGGGATGTTATTGTTTGCAGCTTTTCTTATAGCTTTGGTTATAGTTGCATTTATTTTGTTGGTATTTCGTAGAAATGATTTATTTTTTAATTCCAAATCAACATTTGTTTGGAAAGAAGTCCAGTTCGCTTTAATGAAATTGTATTTACAAGCTGGCTTTTTAGCTGACCAATTTGACGTGGTAATGACGTTAGTAATGATGGGAAAATGGTCACTGCTATAGAGGTCATCCAGCGTTTGGCTGGATGCAAATGGCAAAAGTGACGGAGAGCAGCAAGTTATATCAATGTTTGTATAGGTATTAAACGTAGATAGGTGCGTAGGTTTGCCATCATTGAGGATACAAAGGTTTCTGAAATTCAGAGCATTTTCTAGTGCAATACCTCGTGAGTTGTTCCGGCTAGAACCCCATAAAATGTTCCAGCAGTTAACGTCCCCAACGAGTATTACAGGTGTTTGGACGTTTTCAAAGAGTTCACTTATGTCACTGGAAGTAAACAGTTCATTTGGATGTATGTAGAGTGAGATAATAGTAAATTTTATGTCCAAAGTTATTTCTATTGCAATATTTAAAAGTTTAGACGAGTTATTTTTTACTTTATGAGGAATGTGATTTTTGATAAAAACTGCTAACCCCCCTTTAGAATTGGTGTTAGCTGAGTTGTTGGATGAATAGGATAAGTAGGATTTAGGTGCTATGGCATTAGATTTGTAAGGAATGTGAGTTTCTTGTAGCGAAATGAAATGTGGGAATTGGTCCTTTATCAGCAATTGAAGATCTACATAGTTGTTGATTAGTCCTTTGATATTCCATTGGATTATTTTAAAGTTGGTCATGTGGTTATCGATATAAAAGATATAACGTTTTGGATGTTAAAGTTATTCTGACATGTCGAAGTCATCGGTATCTCCAATTTCAGGTCTTCTAGTGCATTTTTGCAGGTTTGTTTATATTTGTTATACTATCATGAGAATTAACTCTTAAGTTGTTTGGTGTATTTTTGGGAGAGTGAGTTGTTATTGTTGTTGCTAGTATTTCGATTTTTGAGTGAAATTTTTTTAGTAGTTGTTCTTTAGTTATAGGTTCTTTTGTTGTAATGCGTGTTGTCTGTTTCGTTTCTTTAGTTGATGGCTCGTCAGAATTTGCTGTCCATGCTGGGGTTGTGTCTGCTGTCGATGGTTTTGGTTTTGTTGTAATATTTACGATTTTTGAGTTGTTATCCTCATTTACTTTAGTAGTTGGTTTGGGTATATTTTGTACTTTTATGTTGTTGATGGTGTTTGGAGTTTCTTTTGCGTTAACGGGGTTTTGGGTATTGCTATGTTTTCTTATAATATTTATTCTTTTCTTGCGTTCCTCGATCGCATTTTCGGGAGTTTAAACTGGTATTTCAAAGGTGTCAGTTTTCTGTGTATTTTGTAAAGCCTCTTTGTAGGAGCATTTGTTCTTTACCTTGAGTTTAAGAACTTGTTTCCTTTGTTGAAATTCGGGGCATTTTTTGTTGTTTGCTCTATGAGCATGATTACAATTGACACATTGGAGTTTGGTACAGGGTGTAGGATCATGGATCGAAGATGAACACACTTCGCATACAGGATTGTTTGTGCAAAACTTTTTAGTATGACAATTCTTGCATTGAATTGGGTTGGGAATGTATTCCTTAACTCTGCAGCTGATGATTCCCACGTCAACTATTTCTGGTACTTCATACAGATTGAAGCTAAGTATGTGTGAAGGGGTGTTCGATATAACACCATCTTGGTAGGATGTTATTTTTTTACATTCTACTACTCATTGCGATTTCATACCTTCAACAATTTCTTTTTCAGTGCGGTTAGTTAGTAAATCGCTGATCACAAAGCCTTTAACTATGTTTAGAGTATGTGTGTGAAGATAAATTCCGAATTTAACTAGCACAGACACAAACCAACCCTTTTAACAGAGCTCTGTAAACGACTTAACAGAGCTCTTCTTACAAGTTAGCTTATTTCGAAATTGGAGGAAGTGCGTCCACTAGTCACTGCGGTCGAACGGAACATTCTATATCGCATTGTTGCATACCACTGGAAAGCTCTTTCTGAGGGCTATCCAAATACATAATCAGAATATCCATAAATCATCCAGAATTTATACAAAACTTGTAACATTTCATCCCTTGAATTTGGATGAATTGCGTCCACTGTGTCCACATGGAACATTCTACCTGACATTGGTGCATACCGCTGGAAAGCTCTTTAAGACGGCTTTCCAAATGCGAGATGAGAGTATTCCAAAATCATCCCGAATTTACGAAAAACTGTCGAACTTGATCCTCCAGAATTTGGATGAAGATGCTCCACTGGCCACTATGGCCACATGGAACATTCTATCTGACATTGTTGCATACCACAGGAAAGCTCTTTCCGAGGACTATCCATGTGCATACTCAGAGTATCCAAAAAGTCATCCAGAATTTTGGAAAAATCTTACAACTATTTCTATATAAATTGGATAAAGCGCGTCCACTGGCCACTGTGGCCACATTGAACATTCTATCTGACATTGTTGTATACCACTAGAAAGCTATTTCTGAGAGCTATCCAAATAAACAATCAACGTATCCAAAAATCATCCAGAATTTATGCAAACATTGTAATACTTTTTCCCTGGAGTTTGGATGAAGTGCGTCTACTGGCCACTGTGGCCACGTGGAACATTCTATTTGACATTAGTCTATATCACTGGAAAGCTATTTCTGAGGGCTATCCTAACGCATAACCAGATTATCCAAAAATCATCCAGAATTTATGCAATTATCGTAACATTTTTTCTCTGGAATTTGGATGAAGTGGCTCCACTGGCCACTGTGGCCACAGGGAACATTCTATCTGACATTGGTCTATATCACTGGAAAGCTCTTTCTGAGGGCTATCCAACTGCATTAACAGCATATCCAAAAATTATCCAGAATTTATGCAATTATCGTCACATTTTTTCTCTGGAATTTGGATGAAGTGCCTCCACTGGCCACTGTGGCCACTGGGAACATTCTATCTGACATTGGTCTATATCACTGGAAAGCTCTTTCTGAGAGCTATCCAAATGCACAACCAGAGTATCCAAAAATCATCCAGAATTTATGCAGTTATCGTAACATTTTTTCTCTGGAATTTGGATGAAGTGACTCCACTGGCCACTATCGCCACATGGACCATTCTATCTGACATTGGGCTACATCACTGGAAAGCTACTTCTGAGAGCTATCCAAGTGCATAACCAGAGTATCCAAAAATCATCCAGAATTTATGCAGTTATCGCAACATTTTTTCTCTGGAATTTGGATGAAGTGCCTCCACTGGCCACTGTGGCCACTGGGAACATTCTATCTGACATTGGTCTATATCACTGGAAAGCTATTTCTGAGAGCTATCCAAATGCATAATCAGAGTTTCCAATAATCATCCAGAATTTATGCAATTATCATAATATTTCTTCTCTGGAATTTGGATAAAGTGCCTCCACTGACCACTGTGGCCACATGGAACATTCTATCTGACATTGTTGCAAACCATTGGAAAGCCCTTTCTGAGAGCTATCCAAATGCATAATCAGAATATCCAAAAATCATCCAGAATTTATGCAATTATCGTAACATTTTTTCTCTGGCATTTGGATGAAGTGCGTCCACTGGCCACTGTGGCCACATGGACCATTCTATCTGATATTGGTCTATATCACTGGAGAGCTATTTCTGAGGGCTACCTACATGAGTAATCAGAGAAGTAAAAAATCATCCAGAATTTATGCAACTGTCGTAACATTTTTTCTCTGGAATTTGGATGAAGTGCCTCCACTGGCCACATGGACCATTCTATCTGACATTGGGCTACATCACTGGAAAGCTCTTTCTGAGGACTATCCAACTGCATTAACAGCATATCCAAAAGTCATCCAGAATTTATGCAATTATCGTCCCTTTTTTCTCTGGATTTTGGATGAAGTGCGTCCACTGGCCACTGCGGCCACATGGACCATTCTATCTGACATTGGTTTATATCACTGGAAAGCTATTTCTGAGAGCTATCCAAATGCATAACCAGAGTATCCAAAAATCATCCAGAATTTATGCAATTATCGTAATATTTCTTCTCTGGAATTTGGATGAAGTGCCTCCACTGGCCACTGTGGCCACATGGAACATTCTATCTGACATTGTTGCAAACCATTGGAAAGCCCTTTCTGAGAGCTATCCAAATGCATAATCAGAATATCCAAAAATCATCCAGAATTTATGCAATTATCGTAACATTTTTTCTCTGGCATTTGGATGAAGTGCGTCCACTGGCCACTGTGGCCACATGGACCATTCTATCTGACATTGGTCTATATCACTGGAGAGCTATTTCTGAGGGCTACCTAAAAACTTTGTGCCAGATATAGGTAATTTTTATTGAATGAAATAAATAATAATGAAAAACATGAAATAATATAAAAATAAAATTAAAAAAGTTTGTCCAAGCCGGGAGTTAAACCCGGGACCTCATGTAAGAGAGGCGCCCGTTCCAGCCACTATACCACAGCAGCATCTAGCAAACCGTGCGCGAATGTCTGTCATAATATGTACTTATTATTTAGGGTGGATTTTCATGTACTGAGCGAATGGTAAAAATAGAAATGTGTAACTGTTTTTTAACATCCGATTGCAAACTGCCCATAAAACGTTTTTTTGCATGCGTGAAATACAATGAGCGGTGCAAAAAAGTTTGTTATGATATTGATGATAATGACAAAAGAATGATATTTTTCAGCAGTGCAATGGGGATAAACGTGAAAAACCAAACTGATTACACTAAGCTACAACTAAAATTAGTTGTAACAACAACTGTAAGTCTATGAGGCATTATGCCTCGGCTATTGCAAAACTAAGCAAAAAATATAATTGGACGTATAAATGAAAAATGTCTAAAAATATTCTAATTCGTTTTTTCCCGTTTTTCAGAGAAAATGGTATTTGTTATTTAAAAAACGTAGAATATATTTATGAGTTTTTAATATTTATGATTTTATTTCTTCAAAAACTCCGAAATTTTGACCCAAAAAAACATTATAGGTTCGATAATAAAAAAATTTAAAAAATTTATTTCATCAATAAACTTAAAAATGTCTTATGGACTTAAAAGATTATCTACCACTTTATTAAGAAAAAATATTAAAAAATCAGTTCAGTTCCCAGCGTCCTCGAACCCAGGATCCCCACGAGTTTGAAGCCACCGCTCTAACCACTGCACCACAGAGATCACTACGCTGACGTTGGCAATAACCTATCATGTTTGTTTAGATTTCACAAACAAACAACATACATATGTACATGCGTACGTACGTAGGCGCGTTGAGAAGTCACTTAATTAGTTGTGTCTGTGTATCAACGTAAGCACATAAGTATGTCCAGATGTACAAACGTTGTTAGTTATATGTCTCTTTTCTGTACTTTTGTCTCTCGCCAAAAAATGTTTTTCACTCTTCTTTTCATATGTGAAAAAACATCACAGAAAATTGTCAGCGTCAATATGGCCGTGTCAGTGGTCTAGTGGTCGAAGTGCTAGACTGAGAATCGTGGAGTCCTGGGTTCGAAGCTCGCGGGTGGCACGTTAATTTTGAAAGCATGTTAATTTGCTGATAGCACTGTTCGTGTAATTTTTTATTTTGTCTTATCGATTTTTAAAACGTTTTCATAAATATTAAATTTTTTAATAAATTCTGGATGATTTCTGAATACTCTGATGAGGCATGACCAAGAGCTTTCCTGTGGTATGCATCAATGTCAGATAGAATGTTCCTGGCCACAGTGGCCAGTGGACACACTTCATCCAAATTCCAGAGAAAAAATTTTACGACAGTTGCATAAATTCTGGATGATTTTTTACTTCTCTGATTACACTTGTAGGTAGCCCTCAGAAATAGCTCTCCAGTGATATAGACCAATGTCAGATAGAATGGTCCATGTGGCCACAGTGGCCAGTGGACGTACTTCATCCAAATGCCAGAGAAAAAATGTTACGATAATTGCATAAATTCTGGATGATTTTTGGATATTCTGATTATGCATTTGGATAGCTCTCAGAAAGGGCTTTCCAGTGGTATGCAACAATGTCATATAGAATGTTCCATGTGGCCACAGTGGCCAGTGGAGGCACTTCATCCAAATTCCAGAGAAGAAATATTACGATAATTGCATAAATTCTGGATGATTTTTGGATACTCTGGTTATGCATTTGGATAGCTCTCAGAAATAGCTTTCCAGTGATATAAACCAATGTCAGATAGAATGGTCCATGTGGCCGCAGTGGCCAGTGGACGCACTTCATCCAAAATCCAGAGAAAAAAGGGACGATAATTGCATAAATTCTGGATGACTTTTGGATATGCTGTTAATGCAGTTGGATAGTCCTCAGAAAGAGCTTTCCAGTGATGTAGCCCAATGTCAGATAGAATGGTCCATGTGGCCAGTGGAGGCACTTCATCCAAATTCCAGAGAAAAAATGTTACGACAGTTGCATAAATTCTGGATGATTTTTTACTTCTCTGATTACTCATGTAGGTAGCCCTCAGAAATAGCTCTCCAGTGATATAGACCAATATCAGATAGAATGGTCCATGTGGCCACAGTGGCCAGTGGACGCACTTCATCCAAATGCCAGAGAAAAAATGTTACGATAATTGCATAAATTCTGGATGATTTTTGGATATTCTGATTATGCATTTGGATAGCTGTCAGAAAGGGCTTTCCAATGGTTTGCAACAATGTCAGATAGAATGTTCCATGTGGCCACAGTGGTCAGTGGAGGCACTTCATCCAAATTCCAGAGAAGAAATATTATGATAATTGCATAAATTCTGGATGATTATTGGAAACTCTGATTATGCATTTGGATAGCTCTCAGAAATAGCTTTCCAGTGATATAGACCAATGTCAGATAGAATGTTCCCAGTGGCCACAGTGGAGGCACTTCATCCAAATTCCAGAGAAAAAATGTTGCGATAACTGCATAAATTCTGGATGATTTTTGGATACTCTGGTTATGCATTTGGATAGCTCTCAGAAGTAGCTTTCCAGTGATGTAGCCCAATGTCAGATAGAATGGTCCATGTGGCGACAGTGGCCAGTGGAGTCACTTCATCCAAATTCCAGAGAAAAAATGTTACGATAACTGCATAAATTCTGGATGATTTTTGGATACTCTGGTTGTGCATTTGGATAGCTCTCAGAAATAGCTTTCCAGTGATATAGCCCAATGTCAGATAGAATGTTCCCAGTGGCCACAGTGGCCAGTGGAGGCACTTCATCCAAATTCCAGAGAAAAAATGTTGCGATAACTGCATAAATTCTGGATGATTTTTGGATACTCTGGTTATGCATTTGGATAGCTCTCAGAAGTAGCTTTCCAGTGATGTAGCCCAATGTCAGATAGAATGGTCCATGTGGCGACAGTGGCCAGTGGAGTCACTTCATCCAAATTCCAGAGAAAAAAGTTACGATAACTGCATAAATTCTGGATGATTTTTGGATACTCTGGTTATGCATTTGGATAGCTCTCAGAAAGAGCTTTCCAGTGATATAGACCAATGTCAGATAGAATGTTCCCAGTGGCCACAGTGGCCAGTGGAGTCACTTCATCCAAATTCCAGAGAAAAAACTTTACGATAATTGCATAAATTCTGGATGATTTTTGGATACTCCGGTTATGCATTTGGATAGCTCTCAGAAAGAGCTTTCCAGTGATGTAGACCAATGTCAGATAGAATGTTCCCTGTGGCCACAGTGGCCAGTGGAGGCACTTCATCCAAATTCCAGAGAAAAAATGTTGCGATAACTGCATAAATTCTGGATGATTTTTGGATACTCTGGTTATGCATTTGGATAGCTCTCAGAAATAGCTTTCCAGTGATGTAGCCCAATGTCAGATAGAATGGTCCATGTGGCGACAATGGCCAGTGGAGGCACTTCATCCAAATTCCAGAAAAAAATGTTGCGATAACTGCATAAATTCTGGATGATTTTTGGATACTCTGGTTATGCATTTGGATAGCTCTCAGAAAGAGCTTTCCAGTGATATAGACCAATGTCAGATAGAATGTTCCCAGTGGCCACAGTGGCCAGTGGAGGCACTTCATCCAAATTCCAGAGAAAAAATTTTGCGATAACTGCATAAATTCTGGATGATTTTTGGATACTCTGGTTATGCATTTGGATAGCTCTCAGAAGTAGCTTTCCAGTGATGTAGCCCAATGTCAGATAGAATGGTCCATGTGGCGACAGTGGCCAGTGGAGTCACTTCATCCAAATTCCAGAGAAAAAAGTTACGATAACTGCATAAATTCTGGATGATTTTTGGATACTCTGGTTATGCATTTGGATAGCTCTCAGAAAGAGCTTTCCAGTGATATAGACCAATGTCAGATAGAATGTTCCCAGTGGCCACAGTGGCCAGTGGAGGCACTTCATCCAAATTCCAGAGAAAAAATGTTGCGATAACTGCATAAATTCTGGATGATTTTTGGATACTCTGGTTATGCACTTGGATAGCTCTCAGAAGTAGCTTTCCAGTGATGTAGCCCAATGTCAGATAGAATGGTCCATGTGGCGACAGTGGCCAGTGGAGTCACTTCATCCAAATTCCAGAGAAAAAATGTTACGATAACTGCATAAATTCTGGATGATTTTTGGATACTCTGGTTGTGCATTTGGATAGCTCTCAGAAAGAGCTTTCCAGTGATATAGACCGATGTCAGATAGAATGTTCCCAGTGGCCACAGTGGCCAGTGGAGGCACTTCATCCAAATTCCAGAGAAAAAATGTGACGATAATTGCATAAATTCTGGATAATTTTTGGATATGCTGTTAATGCAGTTGGATAGCCCTCAGAAAGAGCTTTCCAGTGATATAGACCAATGTCAGATAGAATGTTCCCTGTGGCCACAGTGGCCAGTGGAGCCACTTCATCCAAATTCCAGAGAAAAAATGTTACGATAATTGCATAAATTCTGGATGATTTTTGGATAATCTGGTTATGCGTTAGGATAGTCCTCAGAAATAGCTTTCCAGTGATATAGACCAATGTCAAATAGAATGTTCCACGTGGCCACAGTGGCCAGTAGACGCACTTCATCCAAATTGCAGGCAAAAAGTATTACAATGTTTGCATAAATTCTGGATGATTTTTGGATACGTTGATTGTTTATGTGGATAGCTCTCAGAAATAGCTTTCTAGTGGTATACAACAATGTCAGATAGAATGTTCAATGTGGCCACAGTGGCCAGTGGACGCGCTTTATCCAATTTATATAGAAAAAGTTGTAAGATTTTTCCAAAATTCTGGATGACTTTTTGGATACTCTGAGTATGCACATGGATAGTCCTCGGAAAGAGCTTTCCTGTGGTATGCAACAATGTCAGATAGAATGTTCCATGTGGCCATAGTGGCCAGTGGAGCATCTTCATCCAAATTCTGGAGGATCAAGTTCAACAGTTTTTCGTAAATTCGGGATGATTTTGGAATACTCTCATCTCGCATTTGGAAAGCCGTCTTAAAGAGCTTTCCAGCGGTATGCACCAATGTCAGGTAGAATGTTCCATGTGGACACAGTGGACGCAATTCATCCAAATTCAAGGGATGAAATGTTACAAGTTTTGCATAAATTCTGGATGATTTATGGATATTCTGATTATGCATTTGGATAGCCCTCAGAAAGAGCTTTCCAGTGGTATGCAACAATGCGATATAGAATGTTCCGTTCGACCGCAGTGACTAGTGGACGCACTTCCTCCAATTTCGAAATAAGCTAACTTGTAAGAAGAGCTCTGTTAAGTCGTTTACAGAGCTCTGTTAAAAGGGTTGGTTTGTGTCTGTGCTAGTTAAATTCGGAATTTATCTTCACACACATGTTTAGAGTTGGGTGCAATTAGCATTCCACTGGGCATATTCCAGAAAGACTTTTAGTTTTTAGAAAACGGGTTGCTTGTGTTTCATTTTTTGTTAGAAAAAGTAAATTACCGTCTCTCGTAAAAACGGTTTTTAAAGTTGGTTCGCTGGAAATACCTTGAATGGCTTTTGAAACTAGGAAAATATTATAAAACTTTATTGGTTTATCCGGAATTGTGCTTTTCATAACCACATATTTAGGACAAGGTTTGTTTTTTGGTTAGGTTGCAGAAGTTGAGGATAGTCTAAAGAATTTCCTAGGCTGTATGTCGTCGTTTTTGACCGTTTACGTTTAGGGGAAGGTTGATTTTTACCCCCAGGATCGAGGATATCATAGTAGTTTCCCCCAGAGGAGGAGGCCATGGTGAAGCCGATTAACGCACTCAAGTGTTGTTAGCTTTCTTTATCGCGGAGTCAAGATATATGTAACGAAGACACGAGAATATGTTTGTTGCTGTGCCGGTGTATAAACAGAAATAGGTTGTGTTTGCTGCGACTGAAGAAAAGACGAACTGAACACGACGGTAGTAGAGAGTGAACTGAAAAAAAAATTTTTTTGTTGCATACTGTTATTTTATGAAAATTTCCTAAAAATGTTGCCCACGGCAACACTTCAGATGGTCCATTCTGAAAGTCAAAATTCGACATTTCGGCTGATATCTCGCCTACGGCATGTGTAACGTTGTCTTCCAAGGCAGCAATCGTTGTTGGCTTGTCCGAGGCGACCAACTGACAGCGCCAAAACGTGAGATTAATATCTTACTCACCAATCTTGCCTCTCAATTGGTTAATACGAGGGCGGTTCGGAAACTTCTTAGCCTAGCACAAAAAGCGCGGTATGAACAGAAAAAAGTTAAGTGTTTTGGAAACTTCCATCTCTGCTATGAACACATGTTAAATTTTGTTTCGATCTGGCAACTCCTTCATATAGAAACAGGTGTTCACAAAAGACGCATCCGCGATTTTTTTACAATGGAAAATTTAGAAATGCGTGGTGTCATTAAATATTTACATAAAAAAGGTTTATCGGGACATGAAATTCATAATGATATGGTGAATGTGTTAGGTGAAAGTGCTCCTTCATATGCAACAGTAAAAAATTGGGTTGCTGAATTTAAACGTGGTCGTACAAGCATTGAAGATGAACCACGTAGTGGACGTCCAAAAACAGCAACAACAACAGAAATTGTGCCAAAGTGCATGATATGGTATTAAATGATCGACGAATAAAAGTGCGTGAAATAGCTAATATCATGGGCATCTCAAATGATCGAGTCCATTTAATTTTGCATGAATAACTACAGATGAAAAAGCTTTCTGCAAGATGGGTGCCGCACTTGTTAACAGTCGACCTAAAACGCATAAGAATGAACATTTCTCAAGCTTGTTTGGATCGTTTTAAGCGAAATAAAATGGATTTTAAGCGTCGTTTCATAACTGTTGATGAGACATGGATCCACCACTATACTCCAGAGACAAAAGAACAATCCAAACAATGGACTGAAGCTGGAGGAAGTGCCCCAAAGAAGGCAAAAACAATTCAATCGGCTGGTAAGGTTATGGCAACGGTTTTTTGGGACTTCAAAGCTATTTTATTGATTGACTATATGCAAAAGGGTAAAACAATAAATTCAGAGTCCTATTGCAACCTTTTGGATCTATTAAATGTACAAATTCGAGAAAAACGTCCTGGCTTACAACACAAAAAAATAATTTTTCATCAAGACAACGCACCAGCGCACAAGAGTGTTTTAACAATGGCTAAAATCAACGAATTAAAGTACGAGTTGCTTGACCACCCACCTTATTCTCCTGATTTAGCTCCCAGTGACTTACCTGTTCCCAAATCTAAAAAAATTCCTTGCTGGCAAGCGTTTTACCTCAAATGAAGATGCAATTACAGTTGTAAACCACTATTTTGAAGACCTTGAAAACTATTTTAATCAAGGGATAGAATTGCTAGATAAGCATTGGACTAAGTGTATTGAAGTTTCAGGAGATTATATTGAAAAATAAAAATATTTCTGAAAAACTAACTATTCTCTTTCATTGATAGGCTAAGAAGTTTCCGAACCGCCCTCGTAGTATCACCTGGATATCGAAATCTTCCATTTTGGGCAAAAAAGTTCATGATCATCGAACGATAACTTGTTCCATTAACCGCAAAGTCGCGACCGTCATGGTATTTGAAGAAGTATGGCTCAATGATGTCGCAAGTCTATAACCGCATCAAACAGTAAATTTTTCGGGGTACATTTCCAGTTGTTGGACAGTCAGAGTTGTTCGTTCGTAAGTCTATTATTGTGAAGTGGCAAGTCAAACTGAAAATTTTTAAATTTGGCACATGTCACAAATCACGCGTGAACTTAACTCTGACAAAAAAGCAAAATATCACCCTTAAATCTTAAAACTGAAATTCCAATTAGTGATGTTTATTTGCCAAAAATAAATCAATACGGTGAAAATCTAAAGAAAGGTGGAGATGCAATAACCATATAAATCTATTGAAGATCAGATTTATCAAGGTTTGTCCCATGGAAGTATTAGCGAGGGGAAGCCCAAAGAAATTATATACTATAAAAAGACATATACTATATAAAAGACGAGAATTACGCACAGCTTCCACAGTAAATTGGAAAAATGTTTGCAGTTGTTGAATTATTCCTATATTCACTTCGAAAATTAATTATTATATATATAAAAAATTAATTATTATATACATAAAGGGTCCGCCAAATAACTTTTATTTTTTTAAATGCTATAAAAAAATTTACTGAATATTTTCTCAAATTTCTTTTTTTATTTGAAAGTACAATCCTTCCGGTTAATAATGGAAAATAATTTCATTCAAATGGATGCCTCGCCTGGCCATGCAGTAGCCTACACGATCGGTCCAATTTTTAAGCACATTATCGATTGTGTGCAGCTGTATTTCAACAATGGCTTCACAAATATGCTCCTTTAAAGCGTCAATTGTCTCTGGCTTGTCGGCGTAACACTTATCTTTGAGGGCACCCCACAAATAATAGTCCAACGGTGTCAAATCGCAGCTCCGAGGTGGCCAAACGACATCAGCTCTGCGGCTGATAATGCGGTCTTCAAAAACAGGCCCACAACATCGAGTGTAGCTTCGGCTGTGTGGCACGTAGCGCCGTCCTGTTGAAACCAAATGTTGCCAATATCCTCCTCTTAAATTTTTGTGAACAAAAATTCGTTCAACATGGGCTGATAACGATCGCCATTGACTGTAACGGCCACTCCTTGCTCATTTTCGAAGAAAAATGGCCCAATTATGCCTCTGGACCAAAATCCGCACCAAACAGTGACTCGTTTTGGGTGTATCGGCTTTTCAATGTATGCGTGCGGGTTTTCTGTGCCCCAAATGCGACAATTTTGCTTGTTTACATACCCGCCATGATCAAAATGAGCTTCATCTGAAAAGATGATTTTTTTGGCAAAATCGGCATCTTCTGTAAGTCGATCCCAGGCCCACTGTTCAAGCGGAAGGATAAAACTAATTATCTGTCAAATCAGACATGAGCTAAGTGTTACCATTCACGAAATAAGCACTAGTTGAAAAAAACGTTAGATGGCGTACCCTTTATTATATATATAAAGCAGAAATGTATAGTTAAAATATGATACTCAATTTTTCATAAGAAGGATCTATTTATTTGAATTAATTTAAATTGCATATCTTTCATATATTCCAATAAAAGAATAATAATACGTATACAAAAAAAACGTAAGAAATCCGAAAAAGTAAAATCATTCTACACCGAAAAATAAATATTAGAAATTTCTTTTTTTTTAATTTTTGAATGTGTTTTCTAAATAATCGACCTTTTATTCTATATTATTTTTGTATTTAAATGACAAGCTCGAGGTCAGGTGTTGTTGTTGTTTATTTATTGCTATCCAATATTTCGTTCTTCTTTGAAGAACATCTTCAGGGATATCTAAAACATTGTTAAACACACAAACAAATTATAACTACATGTATTCCACCTATTGTAAACATTGTTAACTTACGAGTATAAAAACGAAATAACACAAAACATGAAGCGACATACGCCTTGCTTTGCCGTTGTCTGTTTTCTTACTGACTAAACATTTTCTTATTCGACTCTGTTTAACTTCTTTATTGTTGTTCCAATATATATTTTATTGCATTCTGTCGATGGGTTTCCGTTGCACTTAATTTGATATATAAGATTAGATTTTTCCATATTGTCAATTGGTTCTTTCATATTTGTAAACAGTTTTTTGAGTGTGTTTTGGTCTTGTAATTGTTTTTGTCAATGCAGTTAGCATTGTCAAAACGTTCCGATAATTTTGGAACATAAGTCAACGATTTGAACCTTGTTGGTACAATCTTTTTGATTTTTGCTTCGCGTTCTTTATTTATAAGTGATGTTATTGTTCTTTTTATACCCTACACCATACTGTGGTACTGGGTATTATAACTTTGTGCATTTGTTTGTAACACCCAAAAGGAGAAGAAATAGACCCATCGTTTATTATACCGATCGACTTAGAATCACTTTCTGAGTTGATTTAGCTATGTCCGTCTGTCTGTCTGTCCGTCTGTCTGTCCGTCTGTGCATGTATTCTTGTAATCAAAGTACAGGTCGCAATTATGGTCCGATCTCGACGAAACTTTACACATATCTTTTTGTTGGCCCAGGGACGATCCCTATTGAATTTGGTTAAAATCGGTTCAGATTTAGATATAGCCCCCATATATATGTTAGCCCCGATTTGACATGTAAGCGCTGTAAAAACTTTATTTTATATCCGATCAGTATGAAATTCGTCACAAAGAGGTTTCCTATTATATGAATGAACACTTTTAAATTTGGAAGAAATCGTTTCAGATTTAGATATAGCCCCCATATATACGTTACCCCCGATTTGACATGTAAGCGCTGTAAAAATGTTATTTTGTATCCGATCAGTGCGAAAGTCGGCAGAAAGTGATTTCTTATTACATGAATGAATACTGCCAAATTCGGAGAAAATCGGTTTAGATTTAGATATAGCTCCCATATATATGTTACCCCAATTTGACATGTAAGCGCTGTAGAGACTGTATTTTATATCCGATCAGTACGAAATTCTACAGAAAGAGGTATTTTTACATGAATGAGTATTCAGGGAAAATCGGTTCAGGTTTATATATAACCTCCATATATTTGTTCCTCCTGATTTGGTATCAAAGCGCTATAGAAGTTGTACTTTACTTCCGATAATTAATATTTTCCGGAAAGATGTTTCTCAATTTAGGAACGAATATTATCGGCTCAGAATTAGATAATATGTTCCTGCCTACTTACCAATTATTCCAAATTATTATCGCAATTACCTTTATCGCATTGTTAGGGAGGTGTAGGGTATTATATAGTCGGCCCCGCCGACTTTCTGCCTTTCCTTACTGGTTTTTCTCTACATTTGCACTAAAATTTAAATTAAAATTGGCATACAGTTATTTACTTCTTAAATATTCCCGTTTAGTACAATAACATTTCATTACGGTGCCACTGGCTGGTGATTAAAAAGTTCACTCTGTAGTTAGGGCGTTTTGTTTCAGAAAAACAGATGTAAAAAGGGCGTAACTTACATAACTCTTTTAAAATAATGAAATACAATATTTTTCGTTCTGAACTACGTTCGTTGGTGTTTTAGGTAAAATATTAAACATTTTACAGAGTTTTTTTCCTGTAAAATTATAAAAATGTTAGTTTGGTCTTTTCGTTTCAGCAAACGATTTGTCCTTTTGTTACTGCTGGGGTTACGGCTATGCGAAAAATAGCCCAAAAAAAATCGCCAAAACGAAAAATTTCAAATCGCCCAAATTATTTGGGCGCTTGTTCATTTTCAAGAAAAACTAATAACTAGTGATGAAAAATCGCCCAAACGATTAGACCAAATTTGGAATGAACAATCGCCGACTTTTGTGTTTGGGCTTTTATTCATTTTAATTTTTTTTCCGAAATAAGAATAAAAATCAATTAATAATAAGAAAAAATTTAGTAAATGATTTATTATTATTTCTAATAGAAATTCAGTATAATTTTCTAATGCTCAGTGACAAAAATATTATGGAATATTCGAAAAAACTTGCATGGAATCCTGGACCTCGGCGCGAGAGTTCGGACATTGATACTTATTGGTACCATCAGAAATACTTTGGGCCTGCATTTTCAGGTTACATTCATTACATATCTTTAGGTGTTTACATGGTAGTAAAACTATATCCGGAGGTAAATTAAAGCAAATTATGCAAGTATGGGTACTCCAGAAAGATGAAGATTTTTCCATTTTCAGATTCCCCTGTTCCCACATTAGATGCTTCGTCGGGATATTCTTTAAATATCTTTAAATGGCTCCATATCTGTACAGATATTGTTTTTTGGATATATCATTCGATCTAAGAATTTCATTGCAGTAATCGATCCAGATTCTAGCACCTCCGATGCCTTGAGTATATTTGTATTCCTTTGTATAGAGAACAGTTTACGCTTCTTGCCACCAACTGTACAACCACTTTCGATTACCACTTTTTAGAAATTCTTCCTCTTGGAGTGGCTTAACAAATTGTTTTAAGTAACTTAAAAAAATCGCGCGATTTTTTTAATAAAAATTTTTTCCCCATTGTGTCATTTTCTTTCCAATTTCCAAACTTATGAGAATTGAAAATGATAAGATACGAGTGGTATGGGAAACATCTTTATAAAAAATTTGATTTTTTAAAAAAAATTTCCCGTTCCACTTTTTTCATATCAATTTCAATGTTCATATTTTTTTTAGGAATTATGCCACCATTTTGAAATTATAAATGATATGATAATTATTGTTTTCATAGAGGTTGGGCCAAGTTACTTTTCCGTTTTCAAAAAAGTCACAAGAACTACTTCGGATGTGGGAGCATATAACGGAGTTCTAGGACGAATGATAGCAAAGAATGGAATTTTTTTTTAAGTTTTTTAGGCACTACAAGAAAACAATTTCTAAAAAGTAGAAATTTTGAAATGCTTATAGAAAGTGGTGATACAGTTGGTGGCAAGAATTGTGAACTCTCCTCTATACAAAGGAATATAAAACATGTAAGAATGTATTTACAGTTAACCATAAACAAAAAAATATATTCCTCATTCATTTGAAGCAAAATGAATAATCGCCCAAAAACTTTTTTGGGTCTTTTTACATTTTTTAAGAATTGGACGATTATTCACAATGAATAAAAACCTATAAATTAAAATTTGAAAAATTGCCCAAACACGAATGAACCAACGCCCAAATTGTTTTGTCAACATTTTTGGGCGATTATTCATTTTTTACTTTTGGGCGATTTTCCCTAGGACGATTATTCGCATAGCCTGGGGTTACATCAAGTGAGTAAACAACGTAATAAAAGCTGTCTGACATCGCGTTCCAGCGTATGCCTAACGTTTTGGCAGTGCTCGAACCATCAAAGTTCAACAAATCTTCGTCCAGAAGATCCTCCCAGGTTATTTTTTTAAGTAATGATTTCGCATTCACTGTAATTTTCTTCAGTGGGAAGGGGGGCGAATTAAGAGTGCCAATTAATTCATCTTGTTTAATCAGTATGCAACAAAAAAAATGTTATATAAAATCAAAACAAAAAATTTTTTAAATTTCTTTTTAAACATTTTTTTTATTAAAAATACTATTATCGTCGAAGGCACCCTTAGTATCTGCACTATAAAAAAACATAAAAAATAGAAAAAAAATATTTTATTTTATTTTTTAAAAGTTTGCATCCTAGCGAAGAAAATAATGCCTATTTGAAAAATCTATGGATAAATGTGAAAATTATAGTCCTTTTGGTAGAGGTAAGAGAATTTCAAAAAATCTTTTTTTAATTTCTGTTTAAATAGCGATTTTATTTATAACTTTTATTTATATTATGTACATTTGAGTTTATTTACATGTACAAGTTTCATTAGAAGTAATTGTGAGTTCTTTGTTGACGTTTGTAGATTTCGGAATCAGTTTCTCTAATGAGGAACCAAATATAATCTCCCATCATTCTTTCATCCCAGTGCCCTTGGTAACGCCGCTCGATGGACTTCAATTCTTGGTGAAACCTTTCGCTATGTTCGTCACTTCGTTACTAGAGTGATCAAAACCGGTTTAAAATAAACCGGCCCACCGGTTTTTTGCTTCCACCGTCCCCGGTTTTTCTCAAAATCATGAATTTCGAACAACCGGTGCAACCTGTTTTTTTCGTTTGTTTCCACCGGTTTTCCGGGTTTTTTATTATCACTAAAATATTAAAAATTATTTACAACTTTATATACAAAATATCACAAATTAAGATAATAATATGAAAGATCTAAAAAGACTCGGCAACTTTGCTAGAATACGAAGCCATTCACCAATTTCTATACAAATTACAAAAATTTAAAGAAAATAAATGATTCATACGCGCAGAAGTTATGTGAAAAGTAAACGCATTCTCCCACTTCCAAACCGAAACAAAAACAAGTAAGAAAATATCAATTGGGTAAACCGACTAGTGTATACTCTTATATATTTATATACTCGTATATACCCACCTGCACTAAAGTGTGTATATAAAATATATATGTATAAAGATTTAGTACCTCTATTAAATATTCTATTTAATACCCCGAAATATTAATATTTTCTTGACTGAACTACATAAGGGGAATTTCATGTCAAGTGGGTTAATTTTTAAAAGGGATGTCTTCTGTCTTGATGAAAATTGCACCAATTAGCCCTATCAGATAGTAGTTATGTGACACAATTCCAACGAGATCGATTAAGGACTTTCCGAGTTGGAGGGTGTCAAATATTGACATTTTTGTCAAACGGTTGTTTTTCCCATCTGAAATGCTAAAATGTTTGGTTGAACGTTAATTTTTTTTCAGAGGTTTATATTTATTTTGATAGATCAACAGGTCCCATCCCATTAATAGGTCACAAAGCTTTTATAGGAAATTATCTAAGCTCTCTTTTGAGCAAAAAAATCAAAAATTGAAACATAGGTTTTTACCAAAATTTCAAAAAAGTTTAATTTTGCAAAAAAAGTAATGAAAATATATTTGCTAATTTTTTTAAAAGGTTGAAGAAAAGACTATCGATAACACTTTTGGAAAATGTTTTTTAATACAATAGCTAATTAGTTATAAGTATGAGATAAAAGGACCGTTTGACTCAAATGACAATATTCATCACAATCCAACTCATAACTACTATCCAACAGGACTAAATTTGGTGCAAGATTCCTGATCAGAAGACATCGCTTTTAAAAATGTAATATTAAAAAATCGCCTTTTTTGTTCTTAAAAAGGAAAAATACTGTTTTGTTATGCCGAAAAAAACCGGTTCTACCGGTTTCCCCGGTTTTCTTCGAAGAAAAAAACCATCCACCGGTTTTTTATTTTTTTCAAAAAAACCGGTTTTTTGATCACTCTATTCGTTACGTTGCACAGTAGGCTAAAATGGGAAAAAATTGATATAATTCTGCCATTTCAAAACCACTTATCGTATTTCGATGAAATTTTAGGTGTGTATACAAGAGGTGTTAGAGAGTTTAAGTTCGGAACTTGGGCCCCCTATCTCAGACAGGGGCGGAGATACAGGGCCCTAAAGTTGACCACCACGGGTATACAAAATTTTCATCGGCTTCTAACTTTTGATTGAGTGTCCGGTTTTAGTGGCGTGTTTTTCTGTGGATACTCCTAGACCTAGACCAGACCTACAATAATCATTTTATTGGTTGAAGATATCTTGAATAGTTTCCGAGATATGTGGATTTTAAATTTTAAATTTTAATTTTTTCGCCGACTTTGTCTTCGAGTTTAGCCAATATCTCAGTCAGAAGTTTACCGATTTTGTTCGCGTGTTTTTTTTATAGATTCCCAATAAAATTTATAATATCATGAAAAAAAAGAATCGATAAGATATTTGAAGAAATAAGAAAGTTATGGCCCTATAAAATAAATTTTTTGAAAAAATTTCATTTTTGGAGATTTTTTGGCGAAAAAAGTCCAATTCGTATTTAGGTCTTGTAGAAAAAGTTTGTTACACAAAGTATATCAAATTTATACTCATTTTAAAGGAGACGTTTCACAGAATCTGCTAGAGAAAATCCGAAGCCAAAATTTTAATTGGTGTGGTTGCCACCCTTCTCCGAGTTCGACCTTTTTTTACATAAATTTCTGTCTATATGCAATTTTTTTTTAATTTTTCCCTGGTTCGTATGACCAGGAAGGCGCACAGTTGACCCCAAAAGTCACTGTCTTTAATTCGAAAGACTCGTTTGGTTTGTCGCGAAATACTATTCTCTGGTATGGTCCATCTTCTGGGTGTACTAAGACTTGGCGGTACACTTTTTGTATGTCTCCCGTAAACGCCAGTTTATAATAATTTGTATAATTCAGCTTGTAAAGTGGTGCCTTGATACAACACGTCGTTCAGGGAGGAACCACTATTGGTTTTCTTCGAACCATTAAATACTACGCGCACCTCAGCAGAGCTCTCAAAAATGATTCACCGGGTCCATATAATCTAAATTCAGATATTGTTGTAGAACTTGTTCATATATTTAAATCTAGGGTTTTATTTAACGTTGTTCCCATCCTTCTGTATTGCGCGAGGGCCATATTTTGGGAAGGTCACAGGAACATTTTTTCTAGAAACTTCTGCTTGAATGGTAGCCGAACTACATAACGTCCGTCTGGCTGGCGTGTCGTTGTCCTTTTGTACAAATCCTCACAATATTCATCATCTTCAGTCATTGGCTTTTCTTTTCTCACTTCCTCTATTTCCCAAAATTTCCTAATTAATTCTGTGAACTTATAAAATTTGTGATTTCTGTGGAATTTTGCTTTAGAATAATTTATTTTTCCGTATAATGACAATTTGTTGTGATTTGTAATAATTTTTTAATAATCCCGTAAAAACGTTGGCATTTCGTGGTATTTATAAACAATACCGGCGAGTAAAGTTAATTTAAGTTGATGCGGCAACCCTATCCAGAATGTATGTAGGTGGGGGTATGCCGGCAGAGAAACTGGTCGTTCGCGAGAGTTTGTTTTTGTACCCACTCCACTGCAGAATAACATTTCTTATTATACCCTCACTTTAGTGATACGAGGGTATATATCATTTGCTACGGGCCAAAAGTGTAACACATCGAAGGAGTGATCTAAGACCCTAAGTATGTTCGGCGGATATTAGTTTTGGGTCATTTTAAGTCGAATGAGAAATGTCCGAAGGGAGTGAAGATAGAGTCAAAAAGTTATAGTATATGTGTTATACTGGTATACATAGTCAAAAACTGACTTTCATAGTCAAATCCATAGTCAAATTTATAGTCAAAGTTATAGTCAAATGTAAATATGGTTATTTTGGTATGGGTTTTTCTATGGCCTCCACAGTTTGAAATATACCACTGACATTTTATATATTTTTTTAAACACGGAAAGTATAAATATGCCAAAAAATATATTAATATTGGTCTGACGGGCAATTTTCAACAAATACATGCCCAAATCAGTGGGAACTTATTGGTTATTTTGTCATTATTCCATGGCCCCCGAAAACGAAGAGTTTTCAGGTCTGTTTGCACTTTTGGGGAGCCGAAGGGGAGTATAATAATACCAAAGTGTAGAAATTTTGGTCTGAGCGTACATTTTCGAGAAAATCGACCAAAAATATCACTATGACAGTAGTGGTTATTTCGGTATTTTTCATGGCCCCCCAAAATTAAACGAAGAGTTCCGACTCAGGTCTGTCTGCACTTTTGGGGAGCCGAAGGGTAGTATAATAATACCAAAGTGTAGAAATTTTGGTCTGAGCGTACATTTTCGAGAAAATCGATCAAAAATATCACTATGACAGTAGTGGTTATTTCGGTATTTTTCATGGCCCCCCAAAATTAAACGAATAGTTCCGACTCAGGTCTGTCTGAACTTTTGGGGAGCCAAATGGGAGTATAAGAACACAGAAGTGCAGAAATTTTGGTCTGAACGTACATTTTCGAGAAAATCGACCAAAAATATCAGTATGACAGTAGTAGTTATTTCGGTATTTTTCATGGCCCCCCAAAATTAAACGAAGAGTTCCGACTCAGGTCTGTTTGAACTTTTGGGGAGCCGAAGGGGAGTATAATAAAACCAAAGTGTAGAAATTTTGGTCTGAGCGTACATTTTCGAGAAAATCGACCAAAAATATCAGTATGACAGTAGTGGTTATTTCGGTATTTTTCATGGCCCCCCAAAATTAAACGAAGAGTTCCGACTCAGGTCTGTTTGAACTTTTGGGGAGCCGAAGGGGAGTATAATAATACCGAAGTGTAGAAATTTTGGTCTGAGCGTACATTTTCGAGAAAATCGACCAAAAATATCACTATGACAGTAGTGGTTATTTCGGTATTTTTCATGGCCCCCCAAAATTAAACGAAGAGTTCCGACTCAGGTCTGTCTGCACTTTTAGGGAGCCAAAGGGGAGTTTAAGAACACAGAAGTGCAGAAATTTTGGTCTGAGCGTACATTTTCGAGAAAATCGACCAAAAATATCAGTATGACAGTAGTGGTTATTTCGGTATTTTTCATGGCCCCCCAAAATTAAACGAGGAGTTCCGACTCAGGTCTGTTTGCACTTTTGGGGAGCCGAAGGGGAGTATAATAATACCGAAGTGTAGAAATTTTGGTCTGAGCGTACATTTTCGAGAAATTCGACCAAAAATATCACTGTGACAGTAGTGGTTATTTCGGTATTTTTCATAACCCCCCCCCCCCCAAAATTAAACGAAGAGTTCCGGCTCAGGTCTGTTTGAACTTTTGGGGAGCCGAAGGGGAGTATAATAATACCAAAGTGTAGAAATTTTGGTCTGAGCGTACATTTTCGAGAAAATCGACCAAAAATATCAGTATGACAGTAGTAGTTATTTCGGTATTTTTCATGGCCCCCCAAAATTAAACGAAGAGTTCCGACTCAGGTCTGTTTGAACTTTTGGGGAGCCGAAGGGGAGTATAATAATACCAAAGTGTAGAAATTTTGGTCTGAGCGTACATTTTCGAGAAAACCGACCAAAAATATCACTATGACAGTAGTGGTTATTTCGGTATTTTTCATGGCCCCCCAAAATTAAACGAAGAGTTCCGACTCAGGTCTGTTTGCACTTTTGGGGAGCCAAAGGGGAGTATAAGAACACGGAAGTACAGAAATTTTGGTCTGAGCGTACATTTTATAGAAAAACACACACAAATACAAGTATAAAAGTAATGATTATTTTGGTATGTTTTTATAGCCCCACAGCTTAAAATAAGAGTTTAGACTCAGGTCCTTTTGTAGCCGATTTCTTTTCAAAGTAGTATAAAATAAAAAATAATAATTAAAAAATAAAAAAAATTAATACAAAAATAATTATGAAATATAGAAAAGTTAAATTAAAAAATGTTCCGCCCGATCGGTGGTTCGAACCTGGGACGTCGCGTGCGCCAGGCGTGAGCTCTACCCACTAGACCACGATCATACCTTGAGGGCTGTGCGCAAACATGTATCATGATATTTACAATTATTAAGTTAGGGTGACATGGAGTAAGTGAATGGTAAAAATAGAGATATGTAACTGTTTTTCAACAAAAATATCATTCGATTGGAATTTGCCCATAGAGCGTTTGTTATATGTCGTGAAGTACAATGAGCGAAGGAGACATATTCGGGGGTAAAAATATGAAAAAAACATTCTGATTACCCTATGCTGCAACTAAAATGAGTAGTAATAACGACTGTATATTTATGATGTATTATTATCGCATATTGCAAAACTAAGAAAAAGCTATAATAAGAAGTCTAAAAATCTTTATGCATAGCTCACGAAAGATTTCTTCGTTTTTCCGAGAAAACAGTAATTGCTATTTAAATAGTATAAAGTACCTCTGATTTTTTAATTTTAATAATTTATTTGTTTAAAAATACCGAAATGTTGACCAAAAACACATTTTCGATTAAAATATTTAACAATTTTAGTTGACGCAATTGTTATATATTAAAAATATTTATCAAAATTTTTTTATTCATAACCTTTATAATCTCTTTGGCCAATATACATATGTATGTGTATACGGTATGTCACGAAAATGTTTTAACATCGTAAAAAATTTTCATATGTATCTTCTGATGCATTTTTTTTGTTTATGTGGAATACAACTTTTGCCCATAACTTCAAATTGACAAGCTTTATGTTTTCTTTTGTAATTAGTAAGCGGTTTTCTAAACAAAAACATTTTTAAAAAATCCATAAGCATAATTAAAAAATTCTCTGAACAGTGATCTTAGCTGATTGGCAAAATAGCATACATATATGTACATAAATGATGGACACCTCCCGTTAAGTGTCATCACTAAACTCGTCTACGTACTTTCATACATACATGTGTATGTATGTAGATATGTTTGTTATATGTCTCTTATCTGTCGCTTAGTCTCTCTCTCTCTTTATCTTCATTTCATCTGTAAACGAACATGATAGTTAATTGTCAACGTCGAAACAGTATTATTGGTGGTCCAGTGGTTAGAACGCCGGATTGGGAAAATGGAGGTTGCGAGTTCGAGGACGCTGGGGAGCAGAAACGTTTTTGTATTTTTTTTAATATTATGCGTGCTATTTTGCCAATCAGCTAAGATCACTGTTCAGAGAATTTTTTAATTATGCTTATGGGTTTTTTAAAAATGTTTTTGTTTAGAAAACCGCTTACTAATTACAAAAGAAAACATAAAGCTTGTCAATTTGAAGTTATGGGCAAAAGTTGTATTCCACATAAACAAAAAAAAATGCATCAGAAGATACATATGAAAATTTTTTACGATGTTAAAACATTTTCGTGACATACCGTATACACATACATATGTATATTGGCCAAAGAGATTATAAAGGTTATGAATAAAAAAATTTTGATAAATATTTTTAATATATAACAATTACGTCAACTAAAATTGTTAAATATTTTAATCGAAAATGTGTTTTTGGTCAACATTTAGGTATTTTTAAACAAATAAATCATTAAAATTAAAAAATCAGAGGAACTTTATACTATTTAAATAGCAATTACTGTTTTCTCGGAAAAACGAAGAAATCTTTCGTGAGCTATGTAAAGGGTGTCCCAAGAAGAGCGCAATTTTTTAATCTCGCAACATTCGAAGTGTCATTGTTTGACATTTGAATAATTGTTATTGTTTGTTAGTAGAAGGTACGAGGTTAGTAAAAATGGAGAAGGACAGCGAAGGGAGTTCGTTAATTGGGTATTGGAGAGACAACATGAAAATGCTGATTTTGCCGATAAAATCATCTTCAGTGACGAGGCCCATTTTCATATTGATGGCTTCGTCAATAGGCAGAATTGTCGCATTTGGGGTGCGGAAAATCCTCGAGTGATTCACGAGAAGCAAATACATCCTCAACGTGTCACTGTGTGGTGTGGTTTTTGGGCTGGAGGAATCATTGGACCTTTTTTTATGAAAATGAGGCAGGACAAGCGCAAACAGTCAATGGTGTTCGGTATCGTGAAATGATAACCAGTTTTTTCTTGCCTAGAATTGAAGAAATGAATGTGGAGGGCATGTGGTTCCAACAAGACGGCGCCACATGTCATACAGCCAGAGAAACAATTCAATTGCTGCATCAGTCATTTCCCGGTCGTGTTATTTCGCGTTTTGAGATCAGAATTGGCCGCCTAGATCGTGCGATTTAACACCATTAGATTTTTTTCTTTGGGGTTTTTTGAAGTCGATGGTTTACGCGAATAAGCCGACGACGACTCAAGCCTTAAAAGACGAAATTGGACGCTGCATTAATGAAATACCGCAGCTTTCATGCAAAACGGTCATTGAAAATTTCATTAAAAGATCGCGTGCATGCCAGCAAAGCCGCGGCGGCCATCTGCACGATATATTGTTCCATACATAACCTCATTCTGTCTACTTTACGATATAATAAAGTTTCACGATTTTTTCTTAAATATCTGTGTTTTATTTAAAGTTAAAAAATTGCGCTCTTCTTGGGACACCCTTTATAAAGATTTTTAGACTTCTTAATTTATACGTTCAATTATAGCTTTTTCTTAGTTTTGCAATATGCGATAATAATACATCATAAATATACAGTCGTTATTACTACTCATTTTAGTTGCAATGTTTTTTTCATATTTTTACCCCCGAATATGTCTCCTTCGCTCATTGTACTTCACGACATATAACAAACGCTCTATGGGCAAATTCCAATCGAATGATATTTTTGTTGAAGAACAGTTACATATCTCTATTTTTACCATTCACTTACTCCATGTCACCCTAACTTAATAATTGTAAATATCATGATACATGTTTGCGCACAGCCCTCAAGGTATGATCGTGGTCTAGTGGGTAGAGCTCACGCCTGGCGCACGCGACGTCCCAGGTTCGAACCACCGATCGGGCGGAACATTTTTTAATTTAACTTTTCTATATTTCATAATTATTTTTGTATTAATTTTTTTTATTTTTTAATTATTATTTTTTATTTTATACTACTTTGAAAAAGAAATCGGCTACAAAAGGACCTGAGTCTAAACTCTTATTTTAAGCTGTGGGGCTATAAAAACATACCAAAATAATCATTACTTTTATACTTGTATTTGTGTGTGTTTTTCTATAAAATGTACGCTCAGACCAAAATTTCTGTACTTCCGTGTTCTTATACTCCCCTTTGGCTCCCCAAAAGTGCAAACAGACCTGAGTCGGAACTCTTCGTTTAATTTTGGGGGGCCATGAAAAATACCGAAATAACCACTACTGTCATAGTGATATTTTTGGTCGATTTTCTCGAAAATGTACGCTCAGACCAAAATTTCTACACTTTGGTATTATTATACTCCCCTTCGGCTCCCCAAAAGTGCAAACAGACCTGAGTCGGAACTCTTCGTTTAATTTTGGGGGGCCATGAAAAATACCGCAATAACCACTACTGTCATAGTGATATTTTTGGTCGATTTTCTCGAAAATGTACGCTCAGACCAAAATTTCTACACTTCGGTATTATTATACTCCCATTCGGCTCCCCAAAAGTGCAAACAGACCTGAGTCGGAACTCTTCGTTTAATTTTGGGGGTCCATGAAAAATACCGAAATAACCGCCACTGTCATACTGATATTTTTTGTCGATTTTCTCGAAAATGTACGCTCAGACCAAAATTTCTACACTTTGGTATTATTATACTCCCCTTCGGCTCCCCAAAAGTGCAAACAGACCTGAGTTGGAACTCTTCGTTTAATTTTGGGGGGCAAGAAAAATACCGAAATAACTACTAATGTCATACTGATATTTCTGGTCGATTTTCTCGAAAATGTACGCTCAAACCAAAATTTCTACACTTCGGTATTATTATACTCCCCTTTGGCTCCCCAAAAGTGCAAACTGACCTGAGTCGGAACTCTTCGTTTAATTTTGGGGGGCCATGAAAAATACTGAAATAACCACTACTGTCATAGTGATATTTTTGGTCGATTTTCTCGAAAATGTACGCTCAGACCAAAATTTCTACACTTCGGTATTATTATACTCCCCTTTGGCTCCCCAAAAGTGCAAACAGACCTGAGTCGGAACTCTTCGTTTAAATTTGGGGGGCCATGAAAAATACCGAAATAACCACTACTGTCATAGTGATATTTTTGGTCGATTTTCTCGAAAATGTACGCTCAGACCAAAATTTCTACACTTTGGTATTATTATACTCCCCTTCGGCTCCCCAAAAGTCCAAACAGACCTGAGTCGGAACTCTCCGTTTAATTTTGGGGGGCCATGAAAAATACCGAAATAACCGCCACTGTCATACTGATATTTTTGGTCGATTTTCTCGAAAATGTACGCTCAGACCAAAATTTCTACACTTCGGTATTATTATACTCCCCTTTGGCTCCCCAAAAGTGCAAACAGACCTGAGTCGGAACTCTTCGTTTAAATTTGGGGGGCCATGAAAAATACCGAAATAACCACTACTGTCATAGTGATATTTTTGGTCAATTTTTTCGAAAATGTACGCTCAGACCAACATTTTTACACTTTGGTATTATTATACTCCCCTTCGGCTCCCCAAAAGTCCAAACAGACCTGAGTCGGAACTCTTCGTTTAATTTTGGGGGGCCATGAAAAATACCGAAATAACCGCCACTGTCATACTGATATTTTTGGTCGATTTTCTCGAAAATGTACGCTCAGACCAAAATTTCTACACTTCGGTATTATTATACTCCCCTTTGGCTCCCCAAAAGTGCAAACAGACCTGAGTCGGAACTCTTCGTTTAAATTTGGGGGGCCATGAAAAATACCGAAATAACCACTACTGTCATAGTGATATTTTTGGTCGATTTTCTCGAAAATGTACGCTCAGACCAAAATTTCTACACTTTGGTATTATTATACTCCCCTTCGGCTCCCCAAAAGTCCAAACAGACCTGAGTCGGAACTCTTCGTTTAATTTTGGGGGGCCATGAAAAATACCGAAATAACCGCCACTGTCATACTGATATTTTTGGTCGATTTTCTCGAAAATGTACGCTCAGACCAAAATTTCTACACTTCGGTATTATTATACTCCCCTTTGGCTCCCCAAAAGTGCAAACAGACCTGAGTCGGAACTCTTCGTTTAAATTTGGGGGGCCATGAAAAATACCGAAATAACCACTACTGTCATAGTGATATTTTTGGTCGATTTTTTCGAAAATGAACGCTCAGACCAACATTTTTACACTTTGGTATTATTATACTCCCCTTCGGCTCCCCAAAAGTCCAAACAGACCTGAGTCGGAACTCTTCGTTTAATTTTGGGGGGCCATGAAAAATACCGAAATAACCGCCACTGTCATACTGATATTTTTGGTCGATTTTCTCGAAAATGTACGCTCAGACCAAAATTTCTACACTTCGGTATTATTATACTCCCCTTTGGCTCCCCAAAAGTGCAAACAGACCTGAGTCGGAACTCTTCGTTTAAATTTGGGGGGCCATGAAAAATACCGAAATAACCACTACTGTCATAGTGATATTTTTGGTAGATTTTCTCGAAAATGTACGCTCAGACCAAAATTTCTACACTTTGGTATTATTATACTCCCCTTCGGCTCCCCAAAAGTCCAAACAGACCTGAGTCGGAACTCTTCGTTTAATTTTGGGGGGCCATGGAATAATGACAAAATAACCAATAAGTTCCCACTGATTTGGGCATGTATTTGTTGAAAATTGTCCGTCAGACCAATATTAATATATTTTTTGGCATATTTATACTTTCCGTGTTTAAAAAAAAAAATAAAATGTCAGTGGTATATTTCAAGCTGTGGAGGCCATAGAAAAACCCATACCAAAATAACCATATTTACATTTGACTATAACTTTGGCTATAAATTTGACTATAGATTTGACTATAAATTTGACTATGAAAGTCAGTTTTTGACTATGTATACCAGTATAACACATATACAGGAGGGTTGTTGTCTCGAATATTTAACTATAACTTTTTGACTCTATCTTCACTCCCTTGCAAGGTGTTAAATCTCGGTGGCCAATTTTGATCACCTCTTCGAGAGATAACACGGTCCGGAAACTTTTCCCGTAACAGAGCAATGGGTTCGTTGCTTGTGTGGCAAGTAGCGCCGTCATGTTGAAAGTAAACGTTGTCCAGATCAACATCATCCAACTTCGACCATAAAAAATCATTAATCATCTCTCGAAAGCGCAATCCCTTCACCGTTACTGTTGATCCAACCTCATTTTCGAAAAAGTAAGGTGCAATGACCCCTCCGGACCATAAACCGCACCAAACAGTCACACGTTGAGGATGGAGAGGCTTCTCAACAATAACTCTTCGTTTTTCCGAGCCCCAGATGCGACAATTTTGCTTGTTGACGTAGCCACCGAGGTGGAAATGGGCCTCATCAGTCAAGATGATTTTGTATCGTTTTTTTGTTCGATCGTTTTGTATCGCTCGATGATCGTGTATCATTCCATTTTTGGTAATGGCGTAGTTTCTACTTGTCAAATGTCAAAGAATAAAAGCTTCAAAAGTGACAGGTGATTCAAAATAACACCTCTTGTTGGAAAACCCTGTAGTAAGGCGTTTTTACAATCTCGAACTATTGCAGATTAACGGGATTTCTAATTCGTCTGGAAAATTACTTGATTTAGTATTTGTGAATAACGCTCAAATTTTTTATAATATACAATTACAATATACAATTTCTCCGGTTTCTACCCCGGAAGATGGTTACCATCCTACGCTGGGTATTTCCATGATGTGTGACATTTCGGACTCTTCTTCTTTGTTTCAAAAGTACAAATTTTGAGTTGCTAAATTCTCTGCTCTTTAATACTAACTGGGATTAAGTTTGTTGTTGTAATCACCTGACTGATATTGATGTATCTATTGAGAGATTTTACAATGTCTTGAATGAATATTTGGTACAATCTGTACCAAAGATTCGTATTAAGAATACCAATAGACCACCGTGGTATTCTTCTAATATGACTGCTCTCAGAAACGTAAAGAGCAGACTATTCATTTCATTTATTTGAAACTTTGTAAAACTAGTACAACAAGATAATAAAAATCTTATACATTACAGTACTAGGTAATAGTTTGTGCAAAAGAATACTTGACATTATTTTGTATTACAATTATAAAATAAGAAGTAAAAATAATAAAATAACAAATTAAAAATAATAAATTAATTAATACAGACTGTTATAATTAACGAATCAAAAAAAATTAAATAAATTTGAATCAAAATGTTGATAAAGCTTCTTTTTGAAGAGATTTGCATTGCTTATCGTTTGCAAAGTTGTGGGAAGGTTATTCCAAAGACGTATGCTGAATACAAAAAATTGCCTGTCTGAAGTCATGCAGTTTATTCTTGGCTGAATGAGCTTTTTCCCTCTATTGGAGCGTGCAAATTTGAGGCGATCAAACAGATAGTTTGGTTCTCTAGTGTATATTATTTTATGGAGTAGTATTAAACTTTTCGCTTTGAGTATATTTCAGAAGGTGATATTGAAAATTTGGTAGGAAAACTCGGAAATTCGTTCTCGGCGTTTCTTGTGGAATATGTACCTGGCTATATTATTGTAGGCAACATTTAATTTTGAGAAGTCGTTTGAGTCACAATTGGCAAATACTTCACAGCCATATAGAAGTGTTGGGATAAGGTAGGCTTTGGCCAACAGTAGTCTTACAGAAAACGGAGTTGACGTTGGAACAGCCCAATGGCTTCTCAGCATTCCATATACTTTTCCAACAGCAGCATTTATGTGGTTCGTCCAAGAAAGTTTGTTATTAAAGAAGAGTCCCAGATTTTTTGACGTTTTGATACAGTTTATGTCGGAGTTCTCGATGTTTATACAGCTATGTATACTACTTGCCAATCTGCCATTTTTTGATATTATGTATTTGGTTTTTGATGGATTTAAGCAAAGTCTATTGTTCTTTGCCCACGTGCTGATAAGGCTTAAATCATGGTTAATGTCATAAATGCATGATTGTATATCTGGTAGTTTTGAACTTTTAAACAATTGAACGTCGTCAGCGTACATCTGAATGGAGCATGAGACGGGTACATCAGGTTAATCATTGATATAAATGGAGAATAGTAGAGGTCCAAGAATGGATCCTTGGGGAACACCCGCTGATATTTTAAGATAATTGGAAGACGTATTTCCAACGATAACCTTTTGCGTTCGATCTGCTAAGTATGAAAAAAGTAGTTTGCATGAAGTGTCCGAGAAATGGAACAGTTTTTTTAGTTTAAGGATCAGGATTTCATGGTCGACCGTATCAAAAGCTTTGCTATGATCTAGTAAGACCAAAAAAGACACCCTGTTTTCAACAACATCTAGCAAGGTGGTAATACAGCTTCGTTTTTTTTTCTAAATCCAGATTGTTTATCTGATAGGAGCTCAAATTTATTAAGATGTTCTGAAATTTGATTGCTCATGATGTTTTCCAGTACCTTTGAAAGAAATGGCAAAATAGCAATCGGTCGATATTTAAGAAATTCAAATGGTCTGGATCCGATGTTGATTACGTCATGACTCTGTAGCCAGATCAAAGTATAACATTGAATCACGTATGTGCTATGAACTCTATTTAGAGAAGTTAGCTCACAATTTTAAAATGAACCCTAGATCGTTCTATGATTTGGTCAATATGAAACGTAAGTCTAATCCAAGGCCTTCAAGGGTTAGAATTGATGGTGAAGAATTCTGTGGCGATCAGTCAATCGCCGATTGTTTTGCAAAGTTCTCTGCATCAACCTATTCTCGTAAACAGTGTCACCTTGTTTCCTATCCTTACAATATTCCATCATTGAATCATTTGAACATTCCTTGTTTTGATTTATCATTCGTATCGTCAAGTTTAGGCAAGCTTAAGACTTCTAACAGTGCTGGCCCAGATGGTATACCGAGTGTTATCCTGAAGCTTTGTGCTCAGAGTATTGCTATCCTGCTCACATTGCTTTTCAATAATTCGTTAAAGTATGGATATTTCCCATTTATTTGGAGAAAATCTTTTATAACTTCACTTCATAAATCTGGAAGCTTGATTGATGTTATGAATTATCGTGGAATTGCGAAATTAAGTATAATTCCAAAGCTTTTTGAAAAAATGATCACTGAGATTTTATCTCATAGTCCATTCCAACATGGATTTCGTAAGGGACTTTCGACTATGACAAATTTGTTTCAATTTACCTCCCAGGTAATTGATGAGTTTGTTCTTGGTAATCAGACAGATGTGGTTTATACTGATTTTAGTAAAGCTTTTGATGGAGTTAATCATAAGCTCTTACTGTATAAGCTGAATCGCATTGGTTTTAGTAATAACTTGTTGGGTTGGATAACCTCTTATCTTAACAGTCATGTTCAGATTGTTAAATTTGGTAGTTACTTCTCAGGCACGAATTTGGTTTCATCTGGGATGTGTGTGAAGATAAAATCCGAATTTAACTAGCAGAGACACAAACCAACCCTTTTAACAGAGCTCTGTAAACGTCTTAACAGAGCACTTCTCGCAAGTTAGAATATTTCGAATTTGGAGGAAGTGGGTCCACTGACCGCCGTGGCCACATGGAACATTATATTTGACAATATTATGTACCGTTGGAAAGATCTTCTCAACAGCTATCATAATGTTTAATCATATTATTCAAAAGTCATTCAGCAAGTGTGCAATAATCTTAAAACTTCAACCCTTGAAATTGGATGAAATACGTCCAGTGTGGCCATCTGGGAAATTCTGCCAGATATTCATATACATCATTGGAAAGCTCTACTAGAGAGCTATTAAATGGTGAAATAATTTTATTAAAAAGTCTTCAGGGAAAGATGTGGTGGACAAAACAGTTCTCCAGAATTTGGGATGAAGTGCGTCCATTGTCCATTGTGGCCATTTGGAAAATTCTGCCAGATATTCATATACATCATTGGAAAGCTCTACTAGAGAGCTATTAAATGGTGGAATAATTTTATTAAAAAGTCTTCAGGGAAAGATGCGGTGGACAAAAATCGTCTCCAGAATTTGGGATGAAGTGCGTCCATTGTCCATTGTGGCCATTTTGGAAATTCTGCCAGATATTCATATACATCATTGGAAAGCTCTACTAGAGAGCTATTAAATGGTGAAATAATTTTATTAAAAAGTCTTCAGGGAAAGATGCGGTGGACAAAAATCGTCTCCAGAATTTGGGATGAAGTGCGTCCATTGTGGCCATTTTGGAAATTCTGCCAGATATTCATATACATCATTGGAAAGCTCTACTAGAGAGCTATTAAATGGTGTAATAATTTTATTAAAAAGTCTTCAGGGAAAGATGTGGTGGACAAAACAGTTCTACAGAGTCTGGATGAAGTGCGTCCTCTGTCCACAGTGGTCATCTGGGAAATTCTGTTACAAACCCACAGACACCACTCGAAAGCACTATTTGATAGCTATAAAATGGTAAAATAATATTATCAAAATGTGTTCCAGGAAATATGTAGTGGGCTTAACAGTTTTACAGAGTCTGGATGAAGTACGTCCTCTGTCCACAGTGGCCATTTGGGAAATTCTGTTACAAACCCACATACACCATTGGGAAGCACTATTTAATAGCTACCAATTGGTAAAATAATGTTGCCAAAAAGTGTTCCAGGAAAGATGTAGTGGGGCATACTCTTCTCCAGAATTTGGATGAAGTGCATCCACTGTGGCTATTTGGGAAATTCTGTTACATACCCACATACACCACTGGGAAGCACTACTTAATAGCTACCTAATGGTAAAAAAATATTATCAAAATGTGTTCCAGGAAAGATGTAGTGGGCTTAACAGTTTTACAGAGTCTGGATGAAGTGCGTCCTCTGTCCACAGTGGCCATCTGGGAAATTCTGTTACATACCCACATACACCACTGGGAAGCACTACTTAATAGCTACCTAATGGTAAAAAAATATTATCAAAATGTGTTCCAGGAAAGATGTAGTGGGCTTAACAGTTTTACAGAGTCTGGATGAAGTGCGTCCTCTGTCCACAGTGGCCATCTGGGAAATTCTGTTACATACCCACATACACCACTGGGAAGCACTACTTAATAGCTACCTAATGGTAAAAAAAATATTATCAAAATGTGTTCCAGGAAAGATGTAGTGGGCTTAACAGTTTTACAGAGTCTGGATGAAGTGCGTCCATTGTCCAGTGTGGCCATTTGGGAAATTCACCCAGATATTCATATACATCATTGGGAAGCTCTACTAGAGAGCTACTAAATGGTGAAATAATTTTATTAAAAAGTCATCAGGGAAAGATGTGGTGGACAAAAATCGTCTCTAGAAATGGGTGGAAGTGCGTCCATTGTCCAGTGTGGCCATTTGGGAAATTCTCCCAGATATTCATATACATCATTGGAAAGCTCTACTAGAGAGCTACTAAATGGTGAAATAATTTTATTAAAAAGTCATCAGGGAAAGATGTGGTGGACATAACAGTTCTCAAGAATTTGGGATGAAGTGCGTCCATTGTCCAAAGTGGGCATTACGGAAATTCTCCCAGATATTCATGTACATCATTGGAAAGCTCTACTAGAGAGCAACTAAATGGTGAAATAATTTTGTTAAAATGTCATCAGGGAAAGTTGTGGTGGACTTAACAATTCTCCAGAATTAGCAAAAATATTATCAAACATCAGCGGTAAAAAATAATTATATTACAAACTAAAATTAAAAAAAAAAATTCTTCGGATCAGGAGTTGAAACCGTGCCATCTCGGAAATCATACCCGCGTGTCTAACAACTGCGCCACAGCGACATTCACAACATCGCTGGCAAATAACTATGTTATGTTTAGTCATTGTTACACTGAAGAATGATGTACAAACACAAGAAGCAATAAGTATGGATGCTTTGATATAAACTATAACCGTTCTTTGCCAAAATCTGTTTACCTCTAAAGTGGTGAATTTGATCTAATCTGTGAATATTGCAGTAGCGCACAATGGACGCACTTCATCCAGACTCTGTAAAACTGTTAAGCCCACTACATCTTTCCTGGAACACATTTTGATAATATTTTTTACCTTTAGGTAGATATTAAGTAGTGCTTCCCAGTGGTGTATGTGGGTATGTAACAGAATTTCCCAGATGGCCACTGTGGACAGAGGACGCACTTCATCCAGACTCTGTAAAACTGTTAAGCCCACTACATCTTTCCTGGAACACATTTTGATAACATTTTTTTACCATTAGGTAGCTATTAAGTAGTGCTTCCCAGTGGTGTATGTGGGTATGTAACAGAATTTCCCAGATGGCCACTGTGGACAGAGGACGCACTTCATCCAGACTCTGTAAAACTGTTAAGCCCACTACATCTTTCCTGGAACACATTTTGATAATATTTTTTTACCATTAGGTAGCTATTAAGTAGTGCTTCCCAGTGGTGTATGTGGGTATGTAACAGAATTTCCCAGATGGCCACTGTGGACAGAGGACGCACTTCATCCAGACTCTGTAAAACTGTTAAGCCCACTACATCTTTCCTGGAACACATTTTGATAATATTTTTTTACCATTAGGTAGCTATTAAGTAGTGCTTCCCAGTGGTGTATGTATGCCCCACTACATCTTTCCTGGAACACTTTTTGGCAACATTATTTTACCAATTGGTAGCTATTAAATAGTGCTTCCCAATGGTGTATGTGGGTTTGTAACAGAATTTCCCAAATGGCCACTGTGGGCAGAGGACGCACTTCATCCAGACTCTGTAAAACTGTTAAGCCCACTTCATCTTTCCTGGAACACATTTTGATAATATTATTTTACCATTTTGTAGCTATCAAATAGTGCTTTCGAGTGGTGTCTGTGGGTTTGTAACAGAATTTCCCAGATGGCCACTGTGGACAGAGGACGCACTTTATCCAGACTCTGTATAACTGTTTTGTCCACCACATCTTTCCCTGAAGACTTTTTAATAAAATTATTACACCATTTAATAGCTCTCTAGTAGAGCTTTCCAATGATGTATATGAATATCTGGCAGAATTTTCCAAATGGCCACACTGGACAATGGACGCACTTCATCCCAAATTCTGGAGAACTGTTTTGTCCACCACATCTTTCCCTGAAGACTTTTTAATAAAATTATTTCACCATTTAATAGCTCTCTAGTAGAGCTTTCCAATGATGTATATGAATATCTAGCAGAATTTCCAAAATGGCCACAATGGACAATGGACGCACTTCATCCCAAATTCTGGAGACGATTTTTGTCCACCGCATCTTTCCCTGAAGACTTTTTAATAAAATTATTCCACCATTTTATAGCTCTCTAGTAGAGCTTTCCAATGATGTATATGAATATCTGGCAGAATTTTCCAAATGGCCACAATGGACGCACTTCATCCCAAATTCTGGAGAACTGTTTTGTCCACCACATCTTTCCCTGAAGACTTTTTAATAAAATTATTTCACCATTTAATAGCTCTCTAGTAGAGCTTTCCAATGATGTATATGAATCAGGCAGAATTTCCCAAATGGCCACAATGGACAATGGACGCACTTCATCCCAAATTCTTGAGAACTGTAATGTCCACCACATCTTTCCCTGAAGACTTTTTAATAAAAGTATTTCACCATTTAATAGCTCTCTAGTAGAGCTTTCCAATGATGTATATGAATATCTGGCAGAATTTCCCAAATGGCCACACTGGACGTATTTCATCCAATTTCAAGGGTTGAAGTTTTAAGATTATTGCACACTTGCTGAATGACTTTTGAATAATATGATTAAACATTATGATAGCTGTTGAGAAGATCTTTCCAACGGTACATAATAATGTCAAATATAATGTTCCATGTGGCCACGGCGGTCAGTGGACCCACTTCCTCCAAATTCGAAATATTCTAACTTGTGAGAAGAGCTCTGTTAAGTCGTTTACAGAGCTCTGTTAAAAGGGTGGTTTGTGTCTCTGCTAGTTAAATTCGGAATTTATCTTCACACACATTCATCTGGGGTACCCCAAGGTCGTCACATTGTTACTATTTATAAATGACTTACCAGATTCAATTATAATTTCTAGATTACTGATGTATGCAGATGATGTTAAGATATTTTATTTTCGTAACACATTTGATGATTCTTTTTTCTTCAAAATGACTAACAACTTTGGTTATTGGTGTGAAATTAATTGCATGGACCTTAATTTGAAGAAGTGTAAACATATGTTTTTCTCTAGATCGAAATTGATTCCATCTACATTCAGTCTTTTTGGTTCCAATTTAGAAACTGTTGAATCCTTTGTGGATCTTGGTATATCCATGGATCCTAAACTTAACTTCAATAAACACATAATTACAATGGGGAACAAAGCTTATGGTGTCCTTGGCTTCATTAAGCGATGGGCGAAAGAATTTTCAGAAACATATGTAACGAAACAGTTGTACGAGGTATGTTCAAAGAATATCGCGAATTTTGTATTTTTTCAAAAAGTAGTTATTTATTCATGAATATTTATTTTGTCCCCTTCAAAGTAATTCCCCTCGGATATAATACACTTCTGCCAAAAGTTTTTTCCAATCCTCGAAGCACTTCAAATCATCATTTTTTGTGATCTTGTTCAGCTCCTCCTTCGATGCCGTCTTTATCTCCTCAATCGTGGCGTAGCGTCGTCCTTTCATGGGCCTTTTCACAGGGGGTTAGGTCAGGGGAATACGGTGGCTGCGGAAACATTACTGTGTTGTTTTTGGCCAAATATTCGAGCACAAGCAACGATGTGTGCGCAGGGGCGTTATCATGGTGCAAAGCCAGTTGTTGTTCTTCCACAAATCCGGGCGTTTTTGGCAGACTGGTATCTTCGCCATATGCCACAGTCAATATTCGGAATGCGTCAGCGCATTTTATTTTGTTTTTCACACACTTTTACTTCACTTTTTAGACCAATTCTAGAATATGGTTCTGTTGTATGGGACCCCCAATATGCGATTTATGTTGATAAAATTGAATCCGTTCAGAAACAATTTGTATTATTCGCTTTGAGGCACCTGCATTGGAATAGTGATTTTGTTCTTCCACCCTATACTAATAGGTTGAGCTTGATAAGATTGCCTACTCTTAAGAGCAGACGTATTATGCTGAACACCACAATGATATTGAATGTTATAAATTGTGATGTGCTTTCTGGATACATGCTTTCTAAGATAAGATTTAACGTACCATTCAGATCTTCCAGATATTACCAATTATTGCATATTGATTTTCAACGTACAAATTATGCATCTGCAGAGCCTATCCGTAGAATGTGCATAGACTTTAACACTTTATATGATATTATTGACTTTAATGTAGGAATAGATATAGTGAAATCTAGAATCATATCTTATTTAAATCAGTAGTGAAGTTCTGTTTTATGCGTGTTCTTTATTTAACTAAACAAAATTAGACACTTTTTATGCATGTATGTATGTACATACCGGTTGTTGATATATATTCTGTAGCTGGTATTCCACCCTATACTATTAACCCGCCATGGTTCGGATCATGGTGTGTACGCAATCCCTACGTTATGGGGATGTGGCCCCCGCGATCGGAAGGGCGGGTAAGAGTGGCTGCGTTGGGAACGTTCGTTAAAAAAGGAAGGGGACATGATAGCATTAGCCTGTCTGCTATTTCGGCAAAGAGTCACTTCTGCTTACTAAGATGACAGAATACTTCCCTGTTCAGTCAGTTGCGTGAATTCGTATATTCGTTGATCCGGTATACCGTTATTAAGACCTTACCGGGCTCGGTAATAGGCTCCATTATCACCGTTTTGATCGCGATTTGTCAACGTCACTCCTAGTAGTGGATGTGTACTTAATAAAGCACAGTGCTCTGTCCCATTGACAAAAATCGATAATAATGTACTGGCTCAAATAATGGTAAAATTTGTACTCATCATATCTTCACAAAATATTTACAAATCTATGAAAAATATTTAAAATATTTTTTATTTACCTCTTATTAACACAACGAGAGGGCGCCAAAGTCAATTGTTGTATACGCAAATCGACCAAAAAATAAACTACCATACATGTATGTTGTTAAATAGCTGTATAAAATTTGTGCTATTCAAAATTGCTTTGGAAAATTCGTATTTTTGTTAAAATGAAAAGAAAATTGCAATTTTAATTGGAACGAGAAAAATAAGTTGGAACAGATCCCTAAAATTGTTTTCTTCAAAAACAATATTTGTACTGTTACTATTAAATAAAAAATATAAAAACGTAAAATAAAAGTGCACAAATTTAAAAAAAATATATATTTTTTATGTCTAAAAGCATTATTTTCAAATATAATTTGTAGGGGTGTTTCAAAAGCAGTCGCCGACGCTTAACGTGTAGACCAAACCCATATTTTCATACTTATAAATTATTGTTGAGAAAAACATAAAAAATTGCTTTTAATGTTGTGCTTTTATGCCGAAAAATCAAAAAATATTGAATTTTGTATGGCATCGGAAAAAAGTTTGTAAAGATCCCTAATTTTTTTTCGTCAGATACTATTAATGACATGCCCTCTTCTATCTATATATATAAAAATGGAAAAATGTTTGTATGTATGTATGTATGTATGTATGTGTTTTATAGACGCTTAAACTACTGGACCGATTTTAAAATTTTTTCTTTAGTTTGAAAGCTATTTTGTCTGAGATGGTTTTGGAAAAAAATTTTTTGCAAATAGTGGACGGGGAAAATGTGGGCGTGCCAAATCGTTTGTTTGTCTGTATGTTTATGTGTTTGTTCCAGCATAACGCCTAAACTACTGGGGCAACGAAGTGGACCGGGTCCAGCTAGTTAAACATAAAATATAAAAGTTCATATTATTCGCGCACAAAATTTTGCTTAAGGTCTAAAAATGTTTTTAGGTAGCATTCCAAAAACCATCTCCTTTAACTTGTTGAGCAACCCCATAACTTTTTTTGCGCCTAATAGTTGACATAATGCTTAAAAATACAAAAAATCATATTTATAAAATATATTTGAGAAAATTTTTAAATAATTCCATTTACTATGGTGTTTGTATGTCGAAAAATCCAAAAAAAATATATGTTTATGTCATCGGAAAAAAATCGTAAAGATCTAAATTTTTTTCGCAAAAAATTATTAATGCCATATCCTCTTTACAAATCTATATAAAGGGTGTCCCAAGAAGAACGCAATTTTTAAATCTCGCAACATTCGAAGTGTCATTGTTTGACATTTGAATAATTGTTATTGTTTGTTAGTAGAAGGTACGAGGTTAGTAAAAATGGAGAAGGACAGCGAAGGGAGTTCGTTAATTGGGTGTTGGAGAGACAACATGAAAATGCTGATTTTGCCGATAAAATCATCTTCAGTGACGAGGCCCATTTTCATCTTGATGGCTTCGTCAATAGGCAGAATTGTCGCATTTGGGGTGCCGAAAATCCTCGAGTGATTCACGAGAAGCAAATGCATCCTCAACGTGTCACTGTGTGGTGTGGTTTTTGGGCTGGAGGAATCATTGGACCTTTGAGGCAGGTCAAGCGCAAACAGTCAATGGTGTTCGGTATCGTGAAATGATAACCAGTTTTTTCTTGCCTAGAATTGAAGAAATGAATGTGGAGGGCATGTGGTTCCAACAAGACGGCGCCACATGTCATACAGCCAGAGAAACAATTCAATTGCTGCATCAGTAATTAAAAAATTGCGCTCTTCTTGGGACACCCTTTATATAAAGAAGAATGTGTGTTTGTTTGTTTGTTGGTTTGTTGGTTTGTTTGTACCTTATAGACGTCTAAACGGCTTAACCGATCTTCTTGAAATTTTCACAGAATGTACATGTGTGGTGAAAATAGGGTACTTGAATTTTCGATATATCAAGTGGGCGTGGCCCCGCCCACATAAGACAAATTTTAAAATTGAGATATCTTGCACAATTTATTAGCGAGAGTGCTGTAATTTTGTACATATGTATTTGGCAGCAGTCTACGTGATTGGTCCAAAAATGGGCGGGATCGGATCAATGGGCGTGGCCCCGCCCATATAAGCCAAATTTTGAATTTGAGATATCTTGCACAATTTTTTAGCGAGAGAGCTGTAATTTTGTTTATATATATCTGTTGGCGACCTACGTGATTGGTCCAAAAATAGGCGGGGTCGGACTAATGGACGTGGCCCCGCCCCTTTAAGCCAAATTTTGAAATCGAGATATCTTGCACAATTTGTTAGCGAGAGAACTGGAATTTTGTATATATATATCTGGAGACAGTCTACGTGATTGGTCAAAAAATGGGCGGGATCGGACCAATGGGCGTGGCCCCGCCCATATAAGCCAAATTTTGAATTTGAGATATCTTGCACAATTTTTTAGCGAGAGAGCTGTAATTTTGTTTATATATATCTGTTGGCGACCTACGTGATTGGTCCAAAAATAGGCGGGGTTGGACTGATGGGAGCAGCCCCGCCCCTTTAAGCCAAATTTTGAAATCGAAATATCTTCACAATTTGTTAGCGAGAGAGCTGTAATTTTGTGCATATGTATCTGGAGACAGTCTACGTGATTGCCTCTAAAATGGGCGGGATCGGACCAATGGGCGTGGCCCCGCCCATATAAGCCAAATTTTGAATTTGAGATATCTTGCACAATTTGTTAGCGAGAGAACTAGAATTTTGTATATATATCTGGAGGCAGTCTACGTGATTGGTCCAAAAATGGGCGGGGTCGGACTAATGGGCATGGCATTTGAAATCGAGATATCTTGCACAATTTGTTAGCGAGAGAGCTCTAATTTTGTGCATATGTATCTGGTGGCAGTCTTCGTGATTGGTCCAAAAATGGGCGGGATTGGACCAATGGGCGTGTCCCCGCCCTTATAAACCAAATTTTTAAATTGACATACATATATTGCACAATTTGTTAGCGAGAGTGCTGTAATGTTGTGCATATGTATTAGGTGGTAGTCTACTTAATTGTTCCAAAAATGGGCGGGATCGGCCAATGGGCGTGGCCCCGCCCATATAAGCCATATTTTGAAATTGAGATATCTTACACAATTTGTTAGCGAGAGTGCTGTAATTTTGTGCCATGTATCCGGTTGTAGTCTTCGTGATTTGTCCAAATATAGGCGGGATTGGACGAATGGGCGTGGCTCCGCCCATATAAACAAAGATTTTAAATTGACATATCTTGCACAATTTGTTAGCGAGAGTGCTGTAATTTTTGCATATGTATTAGGTGGTAGTCTACTTGATTGGTGCAAAAGTGGGCGGGAGTGGACCAATCGGCGTGGCCCAGCCAATACAAACCCAATTTTTAAATTGACATAACTCGCACAAATTATATATTAGGTGGCAGCCTACGTGCTTGGTCCAAAAATGGGCGGGGTCGGACAGATAGGAGTGGCCCCGCCCATATAAGCCAATTAAATTTTGTGTTTGATATATCTTGAGCAATTTGTTAGAGAGATAAATGTAATTATGTGTATATGTATTTGGTGTCAGTCTACGTAATTAGTCCAAAAATTAACGGGATCGGAAATCTGAAGTCTGGGGCAACGAAGTGGACCGGGTCCACCTAGTAAAATATAAAAGTTCCAATTATTCGTGCACAAAATTACGACAAAAAATTAACAGTAATGCATTTAAGGAGTTCCTAATAGCAACAAGGATACAAATTTGATGAGCTTCCAATATTATATGCTAGTAGTGCACATAAAGTACTAATTCATGGTTATGATGTTATAAGTTACTTTAATTTGCCAGTAGGTATATAAATACTGACATTTTTATTTCCGGAAACATTTATTTAATTTAAGGTTGTTTAACTGAGGAAGCACGTCACAAAATTATCCGAGAATCTCGCGTGTTCCATACCAGGAAAAATTTTTCCAAACAACACAAACAAAGATTTAATGGCATATCTTTCAATAAATTCTGATCCTGTTATAAGTTCAATACGGCTTAAAAATCTTAACATTGCCAATATTTTTAAGAGTAATATATCAAGTATCCTTTAAACGAAGATATATGTTTGCGGTATTTTTGATGACATTTTTGACGATGTGTTGATAATTGCACTTCCCCATAAAGAGTGGTGCGCAGCAAATATTTATCAGTTCCGGATTTGACTGCTAGAGCCATCTTTGTAGAACTGACTCTAGTCTGCATCTTAATGGATCCTGAAGCCTCATCTGGCGTTTTACCAGATATCTTTTCCTCATTCACTTTGCGTTTAGATGCTGCCAAAGTCTGTGTTGAAATATCGGCTCCAGGCTGCATGATTTAGTATCTGAGAGTGTACCCAGCGTTTTGCTTGGTATCATCACCTCAGATATGGTGATTTTGGATGCAGGGGTCCGTGATGAAAATTCGGCTCCAGAATGCGACCTTTTTCCTTCTAAGCGTCTACCTCGAGTATTGCTTGGTTTCATCGGCTTAGATGTATTTGTTTTGGATAGTTCTGAAGTAACCTTGATAGTCGTTACTACAGTTCGCATCGCGTCTGAATAAAGGGTGACCAATGGTGTTGAAGTGACAACAGCTGTTCTTCAACAGCAGCGCCCCTACCTTCACTTCAACAACGATGCAGCTGAAATGCATTGCTGCTAACGCCGTCATGGTGATGGTAACACCCGCTTCTGAAATACTGCCACTGCATACGGCTCACGGCCGAAATAAAGTCATAAAATATTTAATAAAATATACAAATTTTGTATTTTTCTTTTTTTTAACTCCCGCCACTCTGGCGCGGAGTTAAACATGGTCCTTCGAACCAAAGATCAGATCCAGTAACCCTGTGAATTGTGTTGTGCGCAATAAACATACATTCATGGGTCGACGGTGAATTGCGGGTAGGTTCTTGACACTACGTGGGAAGTCAATTGTCTCCGTCGTTCCACCATTGTTTTCATCACGTGAAACAAGGCTTCACGAGCCAGCGACGGATGACAAGATGGCAACAGAATAAAGGCTTCCCGTAAATGCACAGTGGTCGATCCCAACAAAGTTTAGCGGCCACAACAACAATTCTCCAAACAAGGAACAGCAGCATCTCTACCAGCCAACAACAACAACAAATAGCTGAGTCAACCAGTTTGGCATTGCGCTCGTGCAAGGGGGGCGGTATGTTGAAGTGACAACAGCTGTTCTTCAACAGCAGCGCCCCTACCTTAACTTCAACAACGATGCAGCTGAAATGCATTGCTGCTAACGCCGTCATGGTGATGGTAACGCCGCCTTTTTTTAAAAGTTAGTTATCAACTCACCCGCTTCTGGCATACTGCCGAAATAAAGTCGGCCGTGGTGCATCACGGCCGAAATAAAGTCATAAAATATTTAATAAAATATACAAATTTTGTGTTTTTCTTTTTTTAACTCCCGCCACTCTGGCGCGGAGTTAAACAAATGGTGTCTTACCAATAGGACTGTTACTGACTACATTTCAACTTTAATTATATTTCTATTATGAAACAGTATACCTTTGAAATTATGTTTATATGTATATACGAATGTTAATTATTAAATTATTTGTCAATTGTAAAAATAGATATTGCCGTCTATAATTTGTGCCATCACCAAGGTCAATCCCTTTTTCCAGTGGGTTTCGTTGCCTCTGAAGTAGGCTTTTTTATCCTAGCTTCAGTTTTTAACGACCCTGCTTCAGAGGGTCAGCTTGGCATATTATCTTGCTTTTCCTTCTCTGTAGCAATTGTAGGAGCTGCGTTCACCGCTACCACTAGTGGCGTATGAGTTGCAGCATCCACCGGTGTAGAGAGAGGTAGAGGCCCAATCTGGGAAGATTTCTTCCCTTCATCGGGATAAAGCCGTTCATGGCGAAGTATCGCTTTCCAGTTGGATCATATCAGTCTCATTTCTCTCACCGTTATATCGGACTCCCTCTTTCTTTCGAATTTCCAAAGATAAGAGCAGGACCTTTAGGGGTCGCGAGCCTTCTTTCGCCTCGATCTTTTCCTTCCGTTCGTCGAAGGGTTATCACCAGGAGTGCATAAAACTCCTTGACGCGCCATAATAAGGCGTTATTCGTTGGAGGGCTTGCTAGACATGGAGTCGGGTTCCGACTCAAGGTGAGGTGGTGGAGTCGACAATTCGATTTCCGTCACGTCCACGGCAATGTTAATTTCCGGCTTTGTCTCGATAGATTTAACCTTCTCGGTAGTCGGGACGGATATAATCCTGATCACACATTCACTATCCGACAGAGTAAGATCTTCCGTCAAGTCCGCTGGCACGCTCTTCTGGCTGAGTCCGATGAGGGAATCATCATCCACCATCTCCGACAATTGCTGACATAACTCACCATACTGAGTGTTTATCTCCCGGACGTTGGCTATCCGTAGGCAATGTAGGGGATGAAGCTTCAATGCTGCTGGTTGTAGCCGTAGTAGTAGTTGTTGTTGAGATGGTTGTTTTTTGTTTAAGAAATTCATATTTGGATCCCCGAGTGCAGGGTAGAGGTCCGCCTATTTACTCGCTGAGGCGCCCAGGTATCAGCGAGGCTCCGTACTAACATAGTCAGTTACTCCTGACTACGAACCTTAAACATCGATAGACATGAGGTCGCATAACACCTCGATATTAGGGCGATACTTTGAAAGTAGATTATCACTAGTATATCTAGCATACGGAGTTAGAGAGGGGAACCCATGGTATGGGGTTTCCTCATGTCTATCCTTTGCCTGTAGGAAACTTCTGGTCGATCGGCCTTTTCATGTTGAAGCCAGGTCACAATAAGAATAGGAAACCATTTCGTATGTTGACGGAGAATCAAAAAGAAGAGATCGAGCTTAAGCCTCTACATCGCGGCAAGATTGTTACCTCTGGTAGAGGAGTAGCATCTTTTGTAGGTCCCTCTAAATTTGACTTCGTAAAGGCAAATTCAAATTTCAACGTATTAGGCGTATCATTGGTATAATGAGTTTATTTGTACCCAAAACGATTCACTTGCGATCCATGGTGCAAGGTATATAAGATTCGGCATGGTCGAACTTAATCCCTCTTTACTTGTTTTGAATGAAGTTTGAACAGTTGTTTTATGTGTTGTACAAGAGGGTGTAGTATATATAATTGAACGTAATGTCTAATATATTGGTGATAAAAAAGAAAACGGAAACCCTGTGGAAATCGACGAAAAAACGGTTGTTCCAAATTCACTATTTAAATAAACAGGGGACGGCGGAAGCAAAAAACCGGTGGACCGGTTTATTTTAAACCGGTTTTTGTCGCTCTAACTGGAGCCACCAAGGATAGAATAGAAGAGGCAGTCCAAAAAACACCTGGATACGCTACACTAAAAGAGAATTAGAATCAGCCTAAATACCGTGGATCGATGCAAAAACACTGGCCAACGATAGAGTGAAATGGATAGAGCTCGTCGATGCCCTATAATCACTTTAAAACTTTTACAATAGTTTAATATATAATTATAATTTAATTCAGTTATATATGTATGCTTTTCGATTTAGGTGGTTATTGCTTGCGACCACAGATATAATAATATATAATGATATAATATTTAAATTTGAGGGTATATTTTATTCGGCTTACTCGGCTAATATTGTTTTATTTGTTTACATCTTATTACAGTTATGTCTAAGTTTGATCAACGTGTGGAAGCAGCAGTGGAAGCATTATTATCAAAATCGAACAAAGATGTCGATGAAAATGATTTCATAGATGCTTCTCGTTTAGTATATGACGGAGTAAGAGAAATTCGACGTGCAGTATTAATGAATAGGGTAAGGCATTATCTATTTTTCGTTATTGTAAAGCCTCAAAACAGGTGAATATATATTGAATACATTTGTAAAATATTTTATGAAAATAAAACAAGTGTCGAAATCCTTATTGAAAAATTTTAAATTTTACGCTAAAATGGCATGAATATCTCCAGACATATTCTACCAAGTTGTCATGTCTTATTTTGCGGTCTATATGAGTCTATATTTTTGGCATCAAGAAAATACAATTTACACCATATTTAAAAATACATTTCGTATATTTTATTACCCCTTTTGTGTGCCATTTCCAAATTTCTCTGTTTTTACAGGGCCTTTTGAATTTAATTATGCCAGAGTGCAATTGTAGGTTGTCCATCATTATTTGTTGTTCAATTTCGAATTGCGAGAAGTAATTTTGAAGTATTATTTTTTATGCCGATGTAATTAACACATATATATCTGAAACTCAATGAGGTACTCTCGAATACATGCATAAAGACAATCTTCTTTATATCTAAATTTTATGTTAAATTTAAGTCAAATCGGTGAAGTTTGTAATGAGATAGGGGCGATTTTTGATATAAACACAGAATAAATATTTAGACCAAATATCACAAGAGTTTTGAAATTTCAAACTTCAAACACAATCTCGACAACGAGAAATTTTTAAACACTTGTTTTATTTTTGCACATCTGTTAATTTAGAGGGAACTTCTAGCTAGTTATATGTAATCGGTTTTTATGCTTTACGAAATTACAGAGTTCAGAAGATTTGGATACGGATACTGAATTTGAACCAGTCGAAGATATGACTTTGGAAACACGAAGTCGATGTAAATATGGTTTTAAATTTTTATTTGTTACTCGTATGTATTTAAAATTGTATATTACTTCTCTGAAAATAGCCAGCGCACATACTGGTGACCAAACAGTTGACGAATACCCGGATATTAGTGGAATTTGTACAGCTAGGGTAAGTGGTTGTAAAATGACATTTGAAAACTTGTGGTGTATATTAAAAAAACACAGGAAGCAATGCGAAAAATGACCGAGGAGGATAAACAGAAAATAGCCCAGCAGGTGGAACTTTTCAGACGAGAAAAATTAACATTTGATTCTGAAGTGGCTAAATGGGATGACACCGGAAATGATATTATATTTTTGGCAAAACACATGTGCATGATTATGATGGAGATGACTGATTTTACGCGGTAAATAATGTTATAAGATACTAATTGTAATGAATTACGAATTATATTTATTATATATTTAGTGGTCGTGGTCCATTGAAGACTACAATGGATGTTATCAATGCTGCAAAAAAGATTTCTGAAGCTGGTACCAAACTAGATAAACTAACACGTGAAATAGCAGAGCAATGTCCTGAGAGCTCGACAAAAAAAGATTTGTTAGCTTATTTGCAACGTATAGCCCTTTACTGTCATCAAATTCAAATCACTTCTAAAGTTAAGGCGGATGTGCAAAACATAAGTGGCGAATTGATAGTTTCTGGAGTACGTTAAGCCTTTAATTTAACTTTAATTATTTTTTTATTGTATTTCACATTCTTATTATTCCTTTTTCATTTATCATTACTTACAGTTGGATAGCGCAACGTCTTTAATTCAAGCAGCTAAGAATTTAATGAATGCTGTTGTGTTAACAGTCAAATATTCATACGTTGCTTCTACCAAATATACGAGACAAGGAACAGTCACGGTAAGTAGTTATAAACAGTGGGAAATGTTATTATATAACAGACTCCCACGCATAATATCGGTGGCCATAACGTGCAGGGTCATAATATCCGTGGATGTTATGACACAATAAAAAGTGTCATAAGGTCCACGGCCAATGCGACACTTTCAAAAGTGTCACAATGTCCACAAAAGCGATGTCACTACGTCCATGGATAAAGTGGACTTGAAATAGACCATTTACCCTTTTTACGTTTTTTTGAAGACGACTTTGAAGTTGTCGAAATATCCAATGCCGGCTACGCAGACCCAAGTATTTAAGAGTGGCCGGTCTTCGGACGGCGTTAAAGATTTTCTCCTCCGGGGTGTGTCCGAAAATGGTTGCGTGGACCAAAGTGTATCGGCGTGACCGGCCTTCGGCCCGGATTAAAGATTCTCTCCTCTGGGGTATGTCCAATGGCGGCTACGCGGACCAAAGTGTCATAAGGTCCATGGACATTGCGACAATATAACACTTTTTTAGTGTCATAAGGGACATAATGCCCATGGACGTTATGACATGCCACCATTAAATTTAAAACCCTTGTAATTCGTAAATAATGGCTGGTCCCTTGCGATTACGATTAAAGGAACTCTGCTACGTAATTAGTCGGTCAGGATCAGAACTTTTCCATTCTTTCATACTGTTCTGTTATTTCACATGTGTAAAACATGAACTCTCTCCCACGCTTATTTGACGCACGACAGAAAGAAATTTTGTTTGTTTGAATTTTATTGCAGGTCTCAAAGCATCGAGTCGGATGCCAACCCATTTGTCCTGAAGTTATACAATTTTTGAAAAATTCCGTTTGTTTTGCAATATGTTTTAAATTGATCACTAGTAAACATGGTCGCATTATCCAATAATATTATTGAGCAAATATGTCAGAGAGAAGATTTATTCAAGTTTGTGTTGTACGGGTTTTCCAACAAGAGGTGTTATTTTGAATCAGCCGGTATTTCGGTAGCTGTCACTTTTGAAGCTTTTATTCTTTGAAATTTGACAAGTTGAAACTACGCCATTGCTAAAAATGGAACGATACACGATCATCGAACGATACAAAACGATCGAACAAAAAAACGATACGAACGATACAAAATCATCTTGACTGATGAGGCCCATTTCCACCTCGGTGGCTACGTCAACAAGCAAAATTGCCGCATCTGGGGCTCGGAAAACCCAAGAGATATTGTTGAGAAGCCTCTCCATCCTCAACGTGTGACTGTTTGGTGCGGTTTATGGTCCGGCGGGGTCATTGGACCGTACATATTCGAAAATGAGGTTGGATCAACAGTTACGGTGAACGGATTGCGCTATCGAGTGCTGATTAATGATTTTTTATGGCCGGAGTTGGATGGTATTGATCTGGACAACGTTTACTTTCAACAAGACGGCGCTATGTGCCACACAAGCACCGAAACAATTGCCCTGTTTCCGGACCGTGTTATCTCTCGAAGAGGTGATCACAATTGGCCACCGAGATCTTGTGAATTAACACCTTGCGACTTCTTCCTTTGGGACCACGTGAAAGATAAGGTCTACGCCAACAGCCCAGCGTCGATTCAAGACCTCAAAGATAGAATTCGTGAGACTATCGAGGACATAGGCCAGCCACTTTGCGATTTGGTTATGGAAAATTTCATGAAAAGGATATGGTCCTGTAAGCGTGGTCGTGGCGGCCATTTGGATGATGTTCTTCTTCATTATTAACGGCATACCTTCATCTTTATTATGAAATAAACGTCCGATCATTTATCTCAAAAAATTGAATTTTTCTTTGAATACCAAAATAACACCTCATGTTGGAACACCCTTTAGTAGCTTTGAAAGCTTTCGGCTGGTTCCTCCCATTGATGTAGTGGGATTTTTGTATGTTTTGATTGACAATTGCTGGTTGCCGGCTTCTCGGAATTAGGACACGGGGACGCTTGTAAATTCATTCAATATTATCACTATTGTTTCTTCAATATTGTCACTATTGCTGGCATATCCCCAATGTTTGTAATATATAGGAAATAAGCTACAACTAATATTAAGTAAACTACAACTAATAATAGTAAATTAGGAAGGAACGTAAATTCAGTTTCCTAGTGAGCATTCAAAAAATTCTATTCGAGTTTCAATGTTATATTAAGAATTTGTAAAATATGTAAACACCGACGAAAATTATAGTTGTTTCAAGTTGATCTAAGATGATTTGAATCCGTAAAAGCCGATCACGAAAGTTACTATTAATTCGAGTTCAAATAATTTATAAATTCACGATATAAAAATCGAGGAGCGTGTGAAAATGTGACCAAAAAACAAATTCAAAATGAGGTGCGACGGAAAATGCAATCGAGGGTGAGTCTAGCTATTAATGATATCAAACCTACGAGGTGTGATTGAATTCAAGTTCGCTTCTCAGACCAACGGTTGAAATTCTCGAAAGGCAGAATATTTCTTGCTTCCGAATTACATGTTCTATTGCCAGGGGTGAAGACCGCGGCTGCGCTTGTAGAAAAGTTAAAATGTTCTCTTGAATTGCCCAGTAGACTACAGTCTAGGCCTGAAACTCTGGCGTTTGTAGAACGCGTCGAAATTCCCAGTAGTTTCCGAAAGCGGTCCGCAGTTATGGACGTCTCGGAAGACGGGTCAATAAGAGCCCGAGCAGGGTACGTAATACCCTGGTGAATGACTTTCACTGTGACAGTCCCCAAGAGCACATTTCTATCTTGGGTGGAATGAAATATCTGTCTACCAATGATGGTTTTTACGATGGACGAAATGGAGGGAGGAGTTTTCAATTTCTGGCCCAAGGAGGGATCTGGTGACGACCATTGCACGTAGCGCAATTGTGTATACTATTGCAGGTTTTCACTGCAAGTCCTCGTGAAAGACATTTCACGCAACACCCATGCTTTTTTATGACCGAAAATCTATCACTAATCGAAAGGTTCTTGAATTGAAAACAAGAACGCAATACATAACTCTGCTGGGGATAAAGCACACAACACGTGTTCGCAGATGATTGGGGAGGACTCAAAGGGGAGACATTCGTAGAATGTAAAGTTCTGTCCTTCACCGCGGGCTTTTTTGTCAGAGTCAAGACCCATGAACTCCCGCAGTCAAACTAAAATCTGATTAAGAATAAAACACAGGGAAAGATACCTGAGGAAAGAGTCCTGCCAGGAGGTTAGTTACGACATATTTTTTACACTCTGTTCCCATAGAGTAACAGTAAGTTTCGGCAAACGACGGAGGCATTGAAAGACCAATATGGGATCCCAATGGTCAATCACGACGTCGTAGACTGCCATTGTCGAAAGACACCCATTTATTCCGCGTTGTATGGTCTTTAAACCCTCGCGGTCTAGCACGAGAAGATCGAAGACGAGCTTTAGGTGACTATTAACATTAATGCGTTTGTTGTCATACGCATCTTCCAATGCTTTCCAGGCAAAAGCGAAGCTCCTGTGGGTGAGAGGGAATCTCGAAACTATTTCCCTTGCCTCACCGCTGTTTTTTGGACCAGATAACATAGGCGTTCAATGTCCGTGATACGAGAATTGTTTATAAAGACTACCGTGAGGTGGTCCCGAAATGTAGGCCAAGTAACAAAATCCCCATGGAAAACGTCAACGTCGATAGGGGGCAAGTTCAAATTATGACTGTCAGAATTTTCCAAATTAGACATTCGACAAAAATATGACATTAGAACCGAATGTAGGGTACGCAGAGGTACACGACTAAACGAAATGCGATAAACCACAAGAAAAACGACAAAAATTTAAAAAAAAATTAAATTTTTATTTTGATCAACTAGACTGACTGTAGGGTGACTGTAGAGTGCAACGACAAGATTAAACAACGAAGTAGTCAGGAAGAAAGTATAAGCCAGTAGAGCGCGAACGAAAGAACAAAATAATTAAATTAAATTTTGTTATGAATATTTGCAAAGTATGCCAAATTGATAGAATGTAGGGTGTACGGTGTCGTATATGATTGAAAGTAAATAAAGAGTAGTGTACCACCCACCACTATTCCCAAAAATAACACGACAAAAACTATTTAATTTTTATCCAATTCATGTAAATAATAGTCAAGCTCGAGGTCTAGTGTTTTTGGTTTAATAAATATTTTTATTATTCATATTTGTATCCGATATTTCGCAATTTCTTTGAATTACATCATCAGGGATGTTCTACAACAATTAAACCATAATAAATAATTAATTAATTAATATAACAAAAATTTTGAAATAGTTAAAATAAGTATAAATAAGTAATCACAACTATCAGGCGAACAGAAAACACAGACACAAAACTTTTCCCTTTGATCACACTTACATGCATGTAAAACAACAACACACAAATATTCTTAAAGCTAGCGTAGTATCACTACTCTCGTCGATGGTAAATATTGCACTGGTGTTAGGTTGTTATTGCACGTCGATCGTTGGAAATTCGTTGAGCCGTTTTTCTTATTAGGCTTCGGTAGCTGTGAGCGATGTTTTCGGTTTCGGACTTGTAGTTTATTCTTGTTGTTGTTGGTATATTATTGATGTGTAACATCTCAAGAGTGAACCTTTTTTGGTAGTTATTTTCTCTTTGTAACACACGTGCATTGTCGAAATCAGGATGATGTTTGTTTCTCGCACAGTGTTCCGCCAGTGCAGTTTTTGCTGAATTTTCATAATTTCTTATTTTTAAGTCAGATTTATGTCCTGATATTCTGGCTTTTTTGCTAAAAAATTCTAAATTTTTTATGCCTTTCGCCCCAAAAATGCCTTTTTGTCTTCGATTGTAAAATAAATGCTGCACTGTGAAAGGGTTTCGTTTTCTTTTGTGAAAAATGTCGCACTTGCACGGGGCGAAAATGCAACATTTCAGCCCTGTATTTAATCGAAGGGGTGGACGCTGCCCTACAAAACAGATGTTTTTTCGGCGTCGAGCGAATAGCCTAAATACCCGCGTGTGTCCGTGCGTGCTTTTTTATAATAAAGTTTGGTCAGATGCTTTATTTAGGCGGCGCCGTGGAGTATTCTTTGTTTTTAGTTTACTTTTAGTGAGTTAGAAGGCTGGTTTTTCGCATTTTTGTTATCGATTCTGACTATAAAAAAATGCAGCAGTACAGGAGGGCGTAGGCGACATTATTACTATGCTGCTCTCTGACAGGGCAACATCTTTTTTTAGTAAAGAAAACACCATTAGTGTTACTGAATAGTTTTTTTAATGTATTATTTGTTTTGTGTGCAATGTTATAGAGGTTTTGGTCGCAGATTTTTGAATTAGTAATTCTTTCTGATATATCTTGTATATATATAAGGGATTTGTATACTTTTTTGTGATCTTCCAATATATCGTAGTTTCGTTGTTTTGGTTTGTAGTTTGCTAATAATTCATTCGTCAGTTTTTTGGGAAAGTTGTTTTCATAAAGAATATTCTTTATTTTAATTTTGTTTTGGTGGTGAAATTTCTCATCACTTATTGTTAGAACTCGGTTAATTAGGTTTTTAGCTGTGTTAATTAATATTCTCTTCGGGTGTTTCGAGTAATAGTTAATTAATCTACCGGATGCTGTTTTTTTCTGGTACCAATCAATGTCAAGTTTATCGCCGGATCTGATAATGAGTGTGTCCAGGTAAGGTATTTTATTGTTATCCTCAATCTCGATTGTGAATTTAATATTGTTCTGGAAGCTGTTGAGCGTTGTCAAGGTTTCATTTATTGCACTTTCCCTAACTATTGCAAATAAGTCATCAACATATTTTGTCATAATCCTAGGTTTCGTTGTCAAGTTATCCATACAGGTGTCAAGTAGTTTCTCCATAACTACTACCGCTACTATTGGAGAAGCAGGTGAACCCATCGGTAGTCCTTTTTTCTGTCTGTATATTCTCTCTTCGTATTTGAAATATTTATTCTCTACAATGCAAAATTTTGAAATTTTAAGGAATATGCTCTTTGTCATATTCGTCAAATCTTCTATTTCGTTCCATCTTTCTACAATAACCTTTAAAGCAAAGTCAACGGGTATGCTTGGGAAAAGCGAAATGACGTCAGAAGATACTAGTTTTTCATCCTGTTTGATAGTCAAGTTTTTGATCTTATCCCTAAATTGCACAGAATCCCTGACATTATACTTAGAGTTTTGTGTAAGTCTTTTTAAAATTGTGACTAAGAATTTGCACAGCTTCATTGATGGCGAATTTACTGAGGAACATATAGGTCGAAATGGATATCCCTCCTTATGTATTTTTGGCAATCCATATATTCTTGGGGCAGAAGCAACGTTCATTTTTAGATTTTTCCTTTCTGCTGCTGAAATCATATTATGTTTAAATAGTTCTTCCACTAGTTCGTTGTTTTTCTTTTGGAGACTGAGCGTTGGGTCCTTGTTAATCCTTTGATACGTCATCATATCTCCCGCAATATTAAGCATTCTCTCCTGGTATTCCTGTTTCTCCATAGCCACTGTGACATTACCTTTGTCCGCATTCAGAATTAGAATGTTCTTATTTTTCTTCAAAAATGTTTTCGTTGTTTCCACTGTTTTCATTATAAACATGTCTCGTCCACTTTGTCTCATCTTATTAATGTAGTTGTCAATTGTTGTCGTGAACATTGTACGGGCTCTTTCTTGATCCTCTTTATCCTTATTGCTTTGGATAATGTTTTCGCCGTCCGCGATATATTTGAAAATTGGAAATTCATCCTTTGTTGTTGGTAAACCGTGCTTTTGTCCCAAGGATAGAAGCCATTTAACATCTTCGGGGAACTCAATGTTTGTTTTGTTGATGAACCATTTTGGATTAAACCTTATATTTAGACTCTGACGTTGTTTATGATATAGTTTGTCAAATTTTTGTCTGTGATTTTTATTTGATGTTTCTTTTACTTTTTTCGTGATTGAGTTTTGATTAAGCCAAAGTTCTTCACTTTCTTCTTTGGAAAGTTGCTTGTTTAACCGTTTTGTAATATTGTTATTTTCTTCCTTGTAAACTTTTAACATGTTGTGTTTATGTTTTATTATAATATTTAATATTTTTCGTTGAAAATTTTCTATGTATGTTAATAATGTTGTTCTTAATGAGTATTCTGCATCTCTAATTAATTAGTTATTTATTTTGGTTTAATTGTTGTAGAACATCCCTGATGATGCAATTCAAAGAAATTGCGAAATATCGGATACAAATATGAATAATAAAAATATTTATTAAACCAAAAACACTAGACCTCGAGCTTGACTATTATTTACATGAATTGGATATTCAATAAAAAAGGTCGAATAAAAACAGAATCTTCATATTTAATTTTTATTTTTCCAAAAGACGTAATATTTATCTGTTTCGACTATTTTTCCTACTGGGGTATATACAGTGGTGGAAAAAATAATAGGGACATATATTTTTTTCTCATATTTTGTTTATTGTTTTTACAATATTTCAATATTGATGTGAATTAATTTAAAAACGTTTAGTACTTCATTGATGCTAACAAAAAATTCAAAATCCAATTTGGATACCAATAAAATAAATAAAAAAATTACAGTTTTGTAACATTGCTTTGGAAAAAATAATGGGGACTTCATTAAAAAATTAAAGTTTAACTTAAAATTTTTGTTTTTTTTTTAATGCATCGAATTTTCTAATATTTAGTGCTAGATCCATTCGCCTTAATCACTGCTTGGCACCTGCGGGGCATAGATTCCACAAGATTTGAGCATGTTTCCTTCGAAATTGAGTACCAAGCGTTTTTCACTTTTTCCCACAATTCATTCACATTTTTTGACTTTTGGTGTCACATTTTGCTTTTTAAGACGCCCCAGAGGTGTTCAATGGGGTTTAGGTCCGGTGATTGCGATGGCCATTCCATAATCGGTACATAATTCTCTTGAAACCAGGTTTTCGCTAGTCTGGAAGAGTGCTTTGGGTCGTTGTCTTGCATGAACTCCCACCTAAGTGGCATTTCTTCCTCGGCAAATGGAAGCATTTTGTTCCTTAGGATGTCAACGTAATCCACAGCACACATCTTATTCCTAATCCAGAAAATGGGACCCACTCCAGATGCAGAAAAACAGCCCCAGACCATCAGTGAGCCGCCACCATGTTTCACAGTCTTTTTGGTGTACTTAGGATCATATTCTTTGTTCTTGGGTCGACGGACGTTAGTTTTCCCGTCTGAACCAAACAAATTAATTTTGGTTTCGTCTGACCAAAGTACATTTTTCCAATTTGAACGGTGTTGGTGCAGCTTGGCAAAAATAAGCCTATTTTTTATATTTTTTTTGCTCAGCAACGGTACTTTCCTTGGGCTTCTACCCATTAATCCTGCATCCATAAGCCTGTTTCTTACTGTCCGACTTGTAATTGGCGCATTTAAACTCTGTTGCAGTTCTTTGGAGGACATAAACGGATTTTTTCTAGATAGGCGCACTAGATGTTGATCGAATCGGTATGAAGTTTTTCGCTTCCTTCCTCTCTTTTCTATAGAGGTTGTTGAATGAATTGCATTAAAAACTTTGTTTCTCGAAAAGTTCATAACATTTGCTATTTCCCTTATGGATTTTCCTTAATTTTTTAATCACTTTTTTCTCTACTTCAGTTGTGTGAACTCCGCGACCCAGTTTTAAGAACTAATGTTTTAATTTACAAAACGAATATTGAAACAAAGCATGTCAATGATTATTAACCGTTAGTTTTTCTCTCCTCTCAGAATTTGAGTTACAAATAGAAGAGAATTCTTAAGCAATAACAATGTTTTGATAATTGTCCCTATTATTTTTTCCACGTAAATTTACCGGAATTATCACTTTAACGAGCATCCGGAACTTTAATGAGATTTAATATAACATTTAAGTTCACCATACAGAATTCAAGAGTCCTACGAATAATCTGGTTCAGTCTTTCACAGAAATATACAAGTTTTCTTACTCGTTTTGTTCAATATTATTCTTAGGAACTATTGTCCCTATTATTTTTTCCACCACTGTATGTTCAGTCGGCAAGGGCAGTAGAAGAATGAAACCGAGCTCAAGTGACGACGACCGCTCTATTCGAGTATGTGGGTGTGTACGTGAGTATTTTTTCGCGAGTAAACAAACGACAACAAAATGCAAGACGAAGTTGTTTGCGAGAGACGCACAAGCTGTCGGTAGGGGGAAAAGCAATCGACCGATTCAATTAACGAAGTCAACGAGAGCAAGTAATAGAAGTTGAAATACTGGTAATTTTATGTTTGTTAACCGACGCCGCGTTTCGCGCCTTTTCAGTAGGGACGACTGCACTGAGATTGGAAATACAACAATGCCTAATGTACAAATAAACGTGCAACACACTACACAACGCACTAACGAAATATGCAACTAAGGATTGTTTTAATAATTCAAAGCGGACAAAACAAATCGCAATGAACTATTAAATAAATTAAAGCGAACAAAAACAACCGAAATAAAATACATATTAATCTTTTGTATTGGAAAGATTTTATAGTGATTTAAAATCTTTACAAAATTTCATCACTCTCGCTAATAAATTGTGCACGATATCTCAATTTCTAAATTTGGCTTATATGGGCGTGGCCACGCCCATTGGTACGATTTCGCCCATTTTTGGACCAATTACGTAGAATGCCACCAGATATATATACACAACATTGTATCTCGCTAATAAATTGTGCACGATATCTCAATTTCTAAATTTGGCTTATATGGGCGTGGCCACGCCCATTGGTACGATTTCGCCCATTTTTGGACCAATTACGTAGAATGCCACCAGATATATATACACAACATTGTATCACTCTCGATAGCAAATTGTGCAAGATATCTAAATTTCAAAATTTGGTTATGTGGGCCATCCCTGCCATCCCCTTTTGGAACAATCACGTGGACCACCACCAGATATACATAAGATTTCAATTTAAATCGTTGGCTTATATGGGCGGAGCCACGCCCATTGGTCCGATCCCTGCCATTTTTGGAACAATCACTTGGACCACCACCAGATACATATTTACAAAATTTCATCACTCTCGCTAATAATTTGTACAAGATATCTCAATTTCAAAATTTGGCTTATATGGGCGGGGCCACTCCCTTTGGTCAGATCCCGCCCATTTTTGGACCAATTACGTAGAATGCCACCAGATATATATACACAACATTGCAGCACTCTCGCTAGAAAATTGTGCAATATATCTAAATTTAAAAATTTGGTCAATGTGGGCGGGGCCACGCCCATTGACCCGATCCCGCCCATTTTTGGACCAATCACGTAGACTGTCACCAGATACATAGACACTAAACTACCGAAATAAATTGTGGAAAATATTTAAATTTGGCTTATATAGGCGGGGCCACGCCCATTGGTCCGATTCCGCCCATTTTTGGTCAATTCACTTAATCTGCCACTAAATACATACCATATTGGCGGGTCCACGCTCACTTGATATATCGAAAATTCAAGTACCCTATTGTACATGTACATTCTGTGAAAATTTCAAGAAGTTTGGTCCAGCCGTTTAGACGCCTATACGGTACAAACAAACAAACACACATTCTTCTTTATATATATAGATTTTTATACCGTGGGGTATATTTGTATGTATTTCTAAATTATTTTTTTAACAAAAAACACTGGCGTGACTCACTAGTTAGGAAAACTGAGGGTACGTTACCTGCGATTTTGTTAGTACGATTGGTGATGAGTGGCTGAAGCAACGATGTTTTCCGTAGGTAAGCAACAAAAGCCAAGCGAAGAGCAGCTTCAATCCGGCTCGATGCGACCAATGTTTATAGGGGGGGTTTGCCATCAAGGGAGGTGAGGGTAGGCGATGCGACGAATCCCTTCTTTGAAATACTCCAATAACAACGATAGCTCAGAAGTGGGGGAACGTTGTGTGTGTATCCACGTATGTAGTGAAATAGAAAAAATAAATAAAACACACGAGTTTACTATTTTCGGTTATGATAAAGGCAGAGCTTTATTTGTAGTAAAGTATATTACCATGAATCAGGGTGGCGACAAGGCCGTGCGAATAGTTCGATAGCAAAAACTACAAGGAGTGCTCAATAGTAGAGCCAAAGACAAGTAGACGTGCGCGAGCGTAGTGGAAAAAAACGACTAGTTGTGATGTGGGCGAACAAAGACTACAATTGAATACTTTATTCGGAGAGTGCTCAGCTCGGCAACGACTAATGAACGCAGAGGCTCGTTAGAAGTGTCAGACTCCTTAGAAGATGCGGGGAAAGAGAAAGACCAGAGGATAATGCAAGGCAGCCACACAATTACCACCGCCTAGTGGCAATCTGCACTCTTAACAGATTCGAACTAAGCGAATAAAGTCTCCGAAGAGCGGTGTAGAGGAGATTCCAGTGGTGTCAATACGCGACCGGTATTGATCAGGCTCGGGAAGTTGAGACAATGCTGCGTACGTCAGCATTTGGCAATACGTTTGCAAAGATCTAGATCCTTAGCTGTTTCTTATGCCAATATCTCAGCATTTATAAAGTCATTCGAAATTTCGAAAATTCATAATAAGCATATTTCATTTACCTCTTCGTTGATATATTTGTCGGTAGATGGTATTTCCAATGATTGCGCTGCACGGCATAACAATCAACATTTGTATTCTCCGATCCATTTTTGTACAATATTTAATAAATGTTTTTTGAAGCCTGACAGAAATTTGGTATACCGTAATAACCTTGCTGATGTTATTTGTGTTGATGAAATATGCGAGTCAATGGCGATTATAGGTGACTAGTTTAAATTTTCTTCCGTAGTCACATGAAAAATTGACTGATGGTAAAGATGACGGCTAATGCTTCGCGATTCAATTGTCTGTAATTTCTTTCTGATCTGAATGACCTAAAGGCAAACGCTACTGGTTGTTCAATGTCATCAACCATATGCGATAGCACATCACCTATTCCTGAAGGGCTTGCATCATGCTACAGTCACAGGTAGTTCTGACTCAAAAGCATCAGGACTATCACGGGATATACTATTTTTGAGTTTTAAAAAATGTAGCTTCGCGATTCGCTGACAGATAATTTTTTTGTCTTTTCCGAAGTAGTTGGCGTAGCGGGAACGTGATCGAAGGCAAGTTCGGAATAAACCTGGCGTAGTAGATCACCATCCCTTAAAATTATTTAACATCGCCAGCAGAAGTTGTGTGTTGACAATTGCCTGAATTTTGCCTCGTGATTTTGAAGTGTTGTTGTCGCTGAACAACTTAAGTATTTAAGATCATCATAAAAATCTTTTTGATTTCTTAAATTATTTGTATTTGTCAGGCTCCGTAATGATAACATATGAGTGTTTTATGTCATTTCTTTTATCGTCATTTGTTTGTATCAAAATGCGCATATTTACCAATGCTTACCCTTTTTCTCTCCTCTGAAATTTGAACCATTATCGCAGTATATTTCAATTGGTGTACCACGACGAGCGATACAATTCTGTATTGTCATGATGCAACTATCTGTAGTCATATCGCGCACAACTTCAATATGTATTGTCCTTATAGTTAGGCACGTAATGCGTACTCCCCAACGTTTCTCTTGGTGTCTAGTAGCTTTAACATAGAGGGGACCAAAATAGTCTATCCCTACATATGAGAATGGCCGTGTAAATGGTGAAAGACGGGCTTTTGGTAACACATACATCTCACCAGTCCTCATCTGGCAGCAGCCGAGTTAACATCGTTTCTTCTCTTACCGCTGTTTTTAATTGAGAGCTATTCTTCGAGTGTTTCTACATACAGTTAATTTAGCTTTTCGATTGTTCTATCTGTGCTGTAACAAATTGTTTCTTTTGTTGTTTGCTAACAATAATATTCTCACTGAGTTTTTTGTGACGAAAAATAACGAACGGGGTGTACCCCCGAACCACATCAGGTACGCTGACCTAGATCCGGATAGGGATATGGAGAAACGGAGAAACAAGCGAACTCGTCTCGACCCCACTGACTTTGTACCACTTCCTATAAAACAACCTTATTATTATTCCATCAGGAATGCTTGTACTAAAATGAATAACGAGGAGGAAAGAATGTTTCTTATAATGCAGAGAGAAGACAATATGAGTTGCAGTATGTCTGGCATAGACCCGAATTTAAAGCAGCAATAAAGTAGAAAAAACAACGAGAAGAGAAAGCCGCAGCATGGACTATGGAATTATGATCAACAGAAAGCGAATGACTCTGTTTGTGAACTAAAAGAATATTCTGATACCAGCAGTAGTGATTCTGACTGCTTACAGGATGACGAGTTCACAAGAAAACAAAATAATAGTCCAAAATCCAAATAAATTTTAACCAGTGATGTTATTGGATATATTGACCACGTTAACCTTTCAGATCGGAATGCGATGTTTGTTGTTGGAGCATTGGGTACACCTGTATCTGATATTGCGTTATCGCGTAGTACAATAAGACGTACAAGAAACGTTGTTCGAAAAAACGTAGTAGAAGCGGATAAAGACTCATTTATTATGGAAGGTCCTGGGAAGGCACTGGAATAGCAAATTACTACCCAATATTTCAGCTGGAAACCAGAAAACCGATAGGGTTGCAATACTCATCAGCAGCGGGGGAGTAGAAAAAATGCTGGCAGTTCCTAAGATAGAAAACGGAACAGGTGAAGAACACGCAAATGCTTGCTTGCGCGCATGTGACGATTGGGCACTAACGAAAAACATTCGCGGTGTATGCTTCGATACTACAGCCAGTAATACTGGCATAACACGGGGTGCCTGTGTTTAATTGAAAAAATCTAAATAAGGAGATTATATGGATTGCTTGTCGTCATCATATATCAGAGCTTGTACTTCCCAATATTTTCAAAAAATTGTTTGGGCCGACTCGTGGGCCAAAAGTTGAACTATTCAAGCGCTTTCGAAAAAAATGGGCGTAAATTGAAAAAGCTAGTTTCAAAATGGGAGACGATACACTCTTCGGTACAAGTGGCTTACTAGAACGGACGTCACAAAACTCCAACAACCAAGAGACGATTATCTTGAACTTCTAACGCTTTGTCGATACTTTTTGGTTGGTTCAAATAAAAGAGAGATCGAATTTAAATTTCGTTTGCCAGGCGCGTTCCATTTCGAAAGCAATATACTGCATAAATATATATATGTTTCACGGAAGCGGAAAAGAAATCAGTCACCGAAATCAGCTTATTTGTGTGTCTTGTGTATGGCCGCTATTGGAATGAAGCTCCTCTGGCCATTAGGGCTCCTCTTAACAACTCTTCTTGAACAACTCGAAAACTATCACAATAAAAATATTTCTGCTGCTGGAGTGAAAACATTTCATCGTCATTTGTGGTATTTTTCCGAATATCTAATTGGACTTGCCGTTTTTGATGAGCGAGTTACATTGGAAACAAAAAGGAACATGGTAAAAAATCTTCAGCTACCATCAAAACCAATCCCCTTAAAGAGACTACAGAGTAAGGGATTTAATCATCTGCATCCCCTTGAATATTATGTTACCAAGCGTACTAACATTTTTTCGACTTGTTAATCATTGACGGCCAACATAGGACAGTTTCATTTCTTAAGAAAGATACTACTGAGTGGAAGGACGATTTAGTCTATATCGAGATGGAAGATAAAGCAGGTAATTTGAAAGTAGTGAACGATTGTGCAGAACGTGGAATTGCACTGATTAACTAGTTCAACAGTTCAATTACAAAAAACGAAGAACAGAAACAATATTTGCTTCGTGCAGTTGACCTACACAGAAAGAAGTACCCCGTGGCTTCCAAAGCCAATATTGGAGAAATGGAACTCGGAAAGTAATGGAATAATATAAAATGTATGTGTACATACTTATATAAACTATTTATGTATATATGAATAAAATTAATATGCATAGATTAAAAACAAATGTATGTTTAATAGTAACTGCTTACATGCTAATATACATTGATTATAACAAATCGTCAAATCGTCGCGACTCCTAAATATTAACTGATTTGGATCAAATTTGGTATAGATAGTACCTACCAATATGGTAACAGGGGCAGCCTTGTGGAGCTTACGAATTTCAAACTTTGTCATTTCGGACCACCCTATTACCTATCCTGTGCATTTCAAACATATCCAATTGTGATGTTCTACAGAGTCAGTTACACCTACGCACTTACCGCGCGTCGAATTTATTGCACCATCTCTTCATTTCCTCTGCGGTACATTGTCCACATGAGTTTTGTTTCTTTTCCACATTTTCTTTCTTGGTTTCGTTGGAAGCTTTTAGCGTGTCAGGAACATTCACCGAATCAGGTTCATCATTGACATCTCCCGAAGCACTTTCTTTGCCAGCATCACAATCAGGCGTGTGAGACATGATTGAATTTTTTCATATTAGTTTTTGAAGAATGTTGGAGTTAAACTATTTTTTTTTGGAGTAACTTTTCAGTTTAAAGCAATTTTATTTTATTTTGACAAATTAAAATTCGAATCTTAAAATAGTTTTCACAATAAGAATTTTTCCAACTAACGTTTTAAAACATTTTTCTATACAATTTTCAATTTAATTTTCCAATGGTAAGTTGATGAAAATGTAAATATATATATTTTTCTATACAATTTTCAATTTAATTTTTCAAAGATAAGTTGATGAAAATGTAAAAAATAAGGGGATATATTTTAGGAACAAGTATTTGTTTGAAACGCTCCTCTAATGTGGATAGTTTCTAACGCAAAGACTCAATTGCTTGTTCTGCCCGTTGTAAGTTTGTCTTTTCCTCTCCAATGTACGGGCTTCCACTTTCTGTTGCAATTCCCCTTCATTGGTCGCAATAAATAGTAGTTGAAGAAGAGGGAAGTTTCGACAGCAATGGTATGCATTGCCTCGTTCGATTTGCTATCAGTGCCCCAATCATCGAGTGTCTGAATTTATGTTGCAACTCTCTAATGCGACCCTGATAAATTTCATTTCGGTCATGCGCTCATTGCCCGAAGTCAACACGTCTTGTGCTACTTTTCTTTTTCAGCGTTTAAATGTTCTTGCTGTTTCGATTGTTCTTCTACGCGGCATCCAGGTCACAAAACATGGAATTCTATGGAAGAAGATTTGCGGAAGGCTGCAGTTTGTCGATCTTAACAGTTTATTCCTTCAGTTTCTTCATTAGGACTTGACATGCAGGACTTTATTTTGTTTCTCACTGCTTTTCAGGGCCAATTGTAGTTCTTGTACACTTTCATTTAATTCTTGCATTTGAAAATAGCAATTGTTCACTGGGTACTAATGAAGGTTAGTTTAGGGTAGCAGCCGTATTTTTTTCATACAAGCTCACATATACCAGTTTAGGTCCCTAGTGTTACCACGGGCGGAAAGCCCCTCATCGAAACCAACCTGTTTGATATACAAATTTATCGATATTACGAATATCGGTACTGGAAAGATCTGTTAGGCTGCCTAGAAAGGCCGACCCCAGTATGTCCAGTCGTCGTTTACTCAGAGCGGGGCAATCGCATAGCAAGTGCTCAATGCTCTCTACTTATTCCTCATCTCCACAGCTTCTGCAGAAGTCATTAGAGTCAATACCTAATCTTTTGGCGTGTTCGCCGATCAAGCAGTGTCCCGTCAGAACTGATGCTAACGTAGACAATCTTTGCCTCTCTAGTGCGAGGAGATATTTTGATCTTCTCAGTTCATACCTTGGCCAGATTTGTCTAGCTACCCTGCAGGTGCTGATTTCTGTCCATCTTTCGTTGGACTGCCAAAGCTTGCACGTGGATAGTGGCGCACCAATATATGCAAATTCTTCGAGAATTTGTTATGTCGTCCCTTTCCTAGCAAGTTCATCGGCTTTGCAGTTCCCCGGGATATCCCTATGCCCAGGCACCCATATGAGGTGTATATTAAACTGCTCAGCCATCTCGTTAAGAGATCTGCGGCAGTCGAGGGCTGTTTGTGAATTTAGGGATGTTGCTTCTAGAGAATTTATGGCAGCCTGGCTGTCCGATTAAATGACAACGCCAGTGTTGGTTACTATGTTGCGACTCAGCCACTTGGCTACTTTCCATATTGCCATTATTTCGGCTTGATAGACAATGCAGGTATCTGGTAGTCTGTGAGCTATATCCAAACTAAGTTCTGCACAGTGTACTCCGAAGCCAACCTTTTCAGCAAGCTTCGAACCATCCGTGTAAAAGTGGAGATGGTTTCTATTACCTGGTATTCTTCCAACCCATTCATCTCTGGCGGGAATCATAGTGATGTAATTTCTCTCGAAGGTGTACACAGTTGGTACATAGTCCACTCGGTCGGTTACCATAGCACTACTCTTTGATATCCTCATGTGACCGTAGTTCTTGTACCTCCACATTGATAGGCAGTTTAATCTTATTGCCGCTTTGGTTGCAACTTCTCTCGCCACAATATTAATCGGCAGTATATGGAGTAGGGCTTGTAGAGACTCGGTCGCTGTAGTCCTTAAGGCTCCGCTTATGCTCAGGCAGGCTGTTCTCTGAACTTTTGTTAGTAGGTTGGTGATGGTTAGTTTGTCAGTTGCCGTGCACCATACCACAATGCCTATAGCAGTATAGGACGAACTACTGCTATATATATCCAGTGGACGATTTTAGGAGAGAGGCCCCACCGCGACCCTACAGCCTTTTTGCAGGAATATAAGGCGACGTTGGCCTTCCTTACACGTTCCAATACGTTAAGTCTAAAAAACAGTTTCCTATCTAGAATTATTCCTAAAAATTTTGCACTTTCAGAAAAGACTAGATCTGTTCCATTTATCCCAGGTGGAGGGTCCACATGTGGGACTTTATTCATCCTTGTAAAGAGGACCAGTTCTGTCTTTTTTGGGTTTACGTCCAAACCGCTGCTTCTGGCCCATCTAGCCAATTTGTTCAGAGCCACCTGTAGAATGTCTCGGAGGACGTTTTCGAATTTGCCACGTCGTCCGCATATGCCACGACCTTGCAGGCACAACGTTCTAGATCTAGCAGGATTTCATTCACCGCTAGGTTCCAAATTAGTGGAGACAGTACTCCTCCTTGTGGGGTCCCTCTGTTTACAAACGTTGTTAGAGTTGTGGACCCAAGACATGCTGTTATGCGTCTTCTGTTGAGCAGACTTTGAATTAGTCTAATCAAACTAGAGTTAACTTATAGATGTGACAATGCCGCAATTACTGCATCCGAGTGAATGTTGTTAAAAGCCCCTTCTATGTCAAGAAATGCCACCATGGTGAATTCCTTGAAATGCAGGGACGATTCGATAGTGCTCACAAGTTCATGCAGGGCTGATTCTGTAGACTTCCCCTTATTGTAAGCATGGTTCACCGACAGGAGTTTTGTATCCAGGTTTTCCCTAATGAAATAATCTAAAAGTCTTTCCAGACCTTTCAATAGGAAGAAGGATAGGCTAATTGGTCTGAAGTCTTTTGGCCTAGTGTGTGATATCTTCCCCGCTTTAGGTATGAATACCACTTTGGTATCCCACCATCGATTCGGGATGTATGAAAGCCTGATACAGCATACATACATTTTCTCCAGCCAGGTGATAATGTACTTCAACATTTTCTGTATTTCTGCTGGAGTGATGCCAGATTGCTAGATCTAGTCCAGGTGACTTGAAGGGCTTAAAGCTATTAATAGCCCAGCTTATTCTGGATCTCTCAGTCAAGAAGCTAGCGACGCTCGCAGTCCACTCGCACTCTTGTTGGTCCTGCTGATCCTCGGGTTCTGTTACAGAGTTCCCCGGGAAATGTGTGTCGAGCAGTACATTGAGCGACTGCTCGCTGTTTTTGGTTCAGTTATTTGCCTCATCCTGTAAATATCCCACTGTACAGGGTGAAGCAGATAATATCTTCCTCAGCCTAGCGGCGTCGCACAATAGGAAAAAAAGGGTAAATACGCGCGCATAGCAGTATTTTCTACCTCATGACTATACCGTTAGAGATAGACTCCTACGGTTTGGACTATCTTCAAGAGAATTCATTGGAGAAGAAATTGGTGTACCCAGATTTAATTTTACTGTTACCATGTATCGCACAGTGGAGCTACAAAAACGACTTTGTGGAAATAAGTGTAAAAATCAGAATATCGTACCAACTTCAGTGATCTTGATTTTAAATTAAAGCTGACAAAATTTAGTTCAAAATCTATTTGAGATACTTGATTGTGTGTTGCTGCGTTTTAAATATATAGACCATTGAAGTTGAAACATATTGTTGTCAACATTGCGTTAAAAGTCTACAAAACCGGGTAATGCTTTTGAAATTGAAACCTAAACAACATAAATAGGATAAAATAGTCGTCTGCAATATTTTTGAAAGCGGAAGTGTTGCACTATTGCACTTACACGATGCGTCGTCGACTGTTAATAAAAGAAAATTTAAATTAAAAACAAAAGTTAATCGGTCCACCCTAATATACATAAACTGCAGAAGCGTTTAACTATATTTTTATAGTTTTTGTAGAAGAAGTAAACTATAAAAATTACACGTATAATATTAATAGGATCGCTATTTTTGTTCGTAGGACACTACAAACATGCAGCCGGACATGTACCGGTCGTAATTATTATCCGATTTTGCCGAAATTTCGCATGTTATTTTTTTGGACCATGAAAATCGGTCCATATGCTTTGGGATAATCGGATCATTGATAGATATAGCGCCCACACATTTTTTCTATATTTAGAGTAAAAAGGCCCATATTTAAAGTACAAAAATCTGCCATAGTCGCAAAAAGTCGCAGATAAACTAGGTACCGTTGGATTCACCACTAAGTCACCTCTCTTCCCTATGCCATATGGTAGTGATCCCACGTGATCCAAAAAAGTTGTATTCCATTTACTGTGGATCATTTTTTTGAAAAACAAAAAAAACTGTTTTTTTACTTTGAAATATCTCTTCATTGGAAGGCGTTAAAAATACGTTTTATACACAAAAATTAAGATGAGTAGTACCTTATTATATGTTGCAAGTCCTATCGCATTTCACCAATAAACGCGAATTCTACAAGCATTTTAGTATATGCATTTTATCATCGCAATGTTATTTGCATTTATTAGTAAAAAAAGACAAACTTTGCATGGTCATAACTCGAAATCGCCTGGAGATATTTTCATAAAATTTGTAGGTATTTTCATTAAATATTATCCTCAATAAAATAACAATAAAATAAAAATTGATTTTTGAAAGATGTTTCCAAAGTCCTATGCGCGCATATTTCATCATATTTTCCCATCGTGCGTCGGAGACCTTTTCCACTTCACCACAGAAGGTATACCAAGAGCGCCTTTCTAAGCTCCTTCTTATAGATCTTGAGTTGCTCTTTATAGGCATCCCAATCATTAGCGACCCCAGTAGATTTAGCCTTGTTGAATAGCTTGTTGCAGGTCTTTTTCATAGCCGTTAGCTCAGAAGTCCACCATTGGGGTTTAGTTTTACCCTTGTACCTTGTTTTTGGACAGGCTTCTTCAAGGGATCTATTGAATGATATGGTGATATGATCGACCAGATTATCCAGACCGGCTTTGTCATTCGGTTCGCACAGAAGTTTAGAGTTGAGGACTTTCTTGAAATTCTTCTCATACAGGTGCCACTTTGTCTTACTTACATTTCTGTGGGCGACAGGTTTAGGCGCTTTTTCCGCGAGTTTGAACTCAATATAATGGTGATCTGAGAATGAGTGATCGTCCAGTACATTCCACCCAATAATTTTGTCTGACAGCCGGTCAGTAGCAAACGTTACGTCTAGTACTTCTTGTCTGTCATTAATTGTAAAGGTCGGTTTATTACCTATGTTACAAATACTTCGGTTGGTAGTTAAAATAAAGTCAAGAAGCGAATCACCCCTATTGTTTATATCCGTACTACCCCAGATAGTGTGATGAGCGTTCGTGTCTGCGCCAATAATCAGCTCGACCTCGTCAGACGTTGCTTCTTCTACTACTTCCCTGAATAGAGCAGTCGGTACTACAGCTTCATAAGGCGATTACCGATCTCCAGACTAGCAGATGTTTGGTCTTTACCACTTAAATTAGCAAGGAAAAAGATACTTAGATCTTTCCTGGCCAAAATGCAGGTTCTTGGAGTGCCTTCACATTTGGCCACAAGCAGTATAATGTTGGGTGTCCTGATAGCGCACAACCTTCCTCCTACTGCGTAGGGCTCCTGTATCAGGACGATGTCTACTGCACCTGTGGACAGGCGCAGCAATAGAGCCGCTGAGGCTGCTTTAGCGTGATGGAGGTTAATCTGTAGAATTCGTACCATCAATGGTAATTGACAGATTAACATCCACCCCGACAAGGGCGTTATCGAACTCTTCGTCCGTATCATCGAGACGCGTGTCCCCGCCAGATGCGTCAAAGACTCCGGAGCAGGCTATGAAGCCGACGCGGCGCAAATCGGCGGCGCGCCGTCGCCAGTCATTTTTTTCCAGCCGGCGCCGCCGCCGATTTTAGCGGCTCACATCGGCTGAAACTCAGCCGCCGAAGTTTGTTTCGTGAGTCAAGAAGATTTGTTTTATGCAACCATGAAAATTTAGAAAGTGACTACTAAGTAATATCATTGGTTTAGAATTTGCAATATTTAGAGTTAATTTTAGCGTACAAAGTTTACAAAAAGTTGCTAAATGGTAATATAAGATATGGCTATCGTTTATTAAAAAAAATATTCCAAAAATTTATGGGAATTTTATATAAAAAATGCTTTTTCGGTTTTACGGAAATTACAATAGCTCTTGAACAGCTGAACAAATATACCAACCATTGACGATTTATTGAACCGATTTTCAACATTACATCACTGTTCCTTAACTTTGTGTTAATTTTAAGTTTTTCCCCTAATGCTTAAAATCTCAAAACGCCACTTTTGCCGGAGAATTACATTCGTATTCGTGCACTTTCGATTGTGGGAAATTCATCGGCTCAGCTGATTGTTGAAAATTGGTTGGCTCAGCCGATCAGCCGCCGCCGCCGATCGACACTTTTCCATGCGCCGCCGCCGCCGAAAATTTTGGTTGGCTTCATTGCCTGGTCCGGAGACTCGCCTCAGCCCCTCTGTGTCAGAAGTATAGCTTTCGTCCTCAGAGAAGGACATTACAGATCTTCTGTTAGTGTTGGAGTCACCAGAAGTAATGGGCGTGGTTACCGCCGCACTTCCAGAAAGCCGTGTATCAACTATGGTGGACGACTCACCTTCCGCAGTGGGAGCTATATCCTGCTTGTATACCTTCAAGATTATAGTCTCGAAGCCGTATTGCAGGGTTGCACTTCCACGTTGTATATGGGAAGTGGATTCAGCGTTAACCCTTTCAGGGTCAAAAATAATTTATGTCGAATTAAAAATCCGAAAACTTGTATTTAGGGTAATATGATGACGCTGAAGCCGGGAAAAATAATAGATTTCGTCTTTGGTGGCCCCCGTGGCTTGTAGAGAATGTCGAATATATGCGACATTAACCTCCAAATACACCTATTATTTGTACGCACATACACTACATTTCAGTAAAAATATAAGAGGAAGTATTTTGGTATTCATTGTTTATTCATATGCTTTTAATAAACAAAAAACAAAAATATTTTTTAATACGTATACGAGTACTCGTATTAGTTAATATGACAATTTTCAAAACAATTAAAATTTCTCTTGACACAAAGGAAGACTTTGCCTTTTTGAAAATAATGAAATAGCTTTTATCACAACCGTGCGCCTTGCACAGATCTGCACTTTTAGCTTGTATGAAAATTGGGATATACAAATGTTGGTCGAGGCGAACCCTTTGCAGTGGTACTTTTTGCAAAATTGTTTTTTTTTTTTTTTGAGGTAGTGCGGAATCGAATCTGAGCGGTCTCAGCAGTCGCTTCTATCCAAGTGCGAAGATATAGTTTCAGATTGGTTTCCTTTAAATTTTCTCTCGATGGCCTTTCTCGTGATTGTGCCCCAACTTCTTGGTGAACGGTGAGAAGAGTTTGGGCAACTTGGATCCGAAAACTCATACATTCTAGGATTTTTAATTGGGATACAATTTAGATGCAGTCTTTGCGATATTTATTCAACCCATGCCGCTGTAATAGCCAACTCGACAAAGTGCATTATAACTTGTAGTATCCACTTGACATTGCGAATATTTATTCGATAATATTGTATAATTTTATCGTCTAAAAAAATCTTCACCGCCCCTGCTTTAGTTTTACATTCAAACAACGCCGCCTGCCAGTTGATTACTATTGTGGCACTTCAAATACCACCTCATCATTGTTTTCAATTTGATCATCCAGATCTGAATCAGATTCTATTAAGAATTTTATCTCATCGTCAGTTAATTTTTATACACTCACTTTAGTGAAACGACTTCTAATTTGGTATGTGGCAATATTTTCTTCTATCGCAGGCTAAGTTCGGAAATGGTCCACTCCTTCTAGTACCTCCCTCACAAAAGGCTAAAATTTTGTAAAATGTTGATTCCGTGTACAATTTTGCACCAAATATTAACAGCTTATGACATAATACCAGCATAAAATACTTGAAATTATTGCACAGTGTAATAGTTTTATAGTACCTAGAGTCCTACAGTCCTTTTAAAAACGAGAGTTATCACCTCAGATACAAAAAGAGCCAAGACATACCTAAAAACCCCGACTGAAATTTCTTATTTGTTTCTTTTTTTGTGACAAAAAATTATATTATATCCGAACAAAACCGTCATTATGAACTATGTTTTAATATGGAAAAAACATACTTTGAAGGTAAATGTAGAATATATTCGACAACCGAAAAACAATCACCAAAATTGCGCGCATTATGTTTTTATAATTTTATTTTTGGAAATCGTTTTGTTACACTTGTATCAATACTTACAATTTTTCTCGATATCGTTCGATCACTCAAAATATTATTTTTTGCTTGCAAAATTTAGTTGTTTTTACAAACGTTGTGACTTCTTCTTAACACCTCGTTTAGATATAACAAAAGAAATCGAATACCTTATACGATAATAGATATAAGTAGCAGGAGTGTCTGTCGTTCATCCAAAACAAACAAATGATTACTAATTATAAATTAATATACCATAAAGGTGGATAGAAACAGAGTACATTGTACTGTACATTGTAATGTCGAATATATTCGACAAAAACACGGAAAGGGTTAAGGATCAAATTGACTTGCCGCTTTTTACCATCGGCCTCACCCACCTTGCTGATTCTCCAATTATGGGCGGGCAGACCAGTATTGTAATCTTTTATTATTTCTAATATGTCAGCCGGGTTGGAGGGCTCTTCTGCAACCCAGGTGATGGCTCTAGGGTGACTAGGGATGTTGTTTTTTCGACAAAATCCAACTGGGCACCCGGCCACACCTCACCCGCTCGACTCAGAGCAGCCTTATACAGGTCTACTGATCGCCACTTCATTGAAGGGCTTATTGAGTGTCCTGTTGATCGTGACATTAGGGCCTCTTACCTTTTTCGAAGGCAGGGGTTCATCAGGTGATCTGATTCTTTTGACTTTATTAGCCGTTAACACAGCTGAATTTGTGGCTCTTTCAGCCGGCTGATTGGCCTTAGAAGCATCTATGCCTTTAGCCCAGGTAAGTGATTCTTTTTGTTTTTCGGTAGATTTTTTTCAAAAATCGGAAAAAAAATTTTACACTTTTTGAATGCTATACTAACGAAAAAACACAATGGACTATAGGTACTATAAAAGCATTACCCTGCACAACAATTTATGTATTTGTATGGACTGGAATAAAATTTATGAGCCGTTAACTTGTGCAAAATGGTCCTTTTGAATGGGAGGTACCAAAAGAGGCGTGGCAAAAGCGCCCCTTTTTCATGGGACTGTAAGTACTATAAAAGTATTACACTGCACAACAATTCAAGTATTTGTATGGACTGGAATAAAAGGGGTTTGGCAACTTCGTAATTTGTTCTCAAGGTGATAGCGACCAAGAAACTAATAATATGTGTGGAATTGTGAAATATTCTTATCTGCAGTGCCAACTGATCGATTAAGCACTACGTGTAATTAAGAATAAAATAACAGCATTTATATTTAATGAATGAATATCCCATCACACCATCTTTTCATCTTATCAGAGCTATATACCGAATAGAATTTACGTGACGTGATATTCATCCCTGGTATATCCTCGATCAAGAATCGGTCGTTTCCAAGTACCCGGGAAACATCGTAGGGACCATGGTATTTAAATTCCAATTTGCGTGAATCACCCGTAGATTTAGGTTCATTTTGAATAAGTATGAAGTCATCCTCCTTGTATACGGTAGGACGGGCGTGTTTGCTATCAAATCTTTTCTTCCATCGTTCTCGTTCTGATGTTGTCCATAGCAAGTTTTCGCCTTTCAGTGATCACTATGTCATCATGCACTATGTCGTCCTGTATAGCAGCGAGTAGACTGCTCTGTACTAGATCGATGTGTTTATAATCAAATATCAAATCATTCGGGCTGAAGTTTCTTGTGAAAATGTTTGATTCCAATCTGTAAAGAACATTCCAATTAACTAAATCTTTAAAGGTTTTGCCGATATCTTGGCGAAATATCGCGGTACAAGCATTTGCATTTCATAAATGGTACAATGGTTCCAAAGTTTATCATTTAAGAGAGTATTTTGTAAGCCCATATCTCCGAAACTATGAAACGCAATGGAACTTCGTTTAAGTCATGTTATACAGAACCCTTTGAAGAGTTTTTTGTGTTAAAAAAAATATAATTGTGTTGTCATTTTCCTATTTAATCTGTGGTTTACTTGCAAGTTGCCAAAAATCAGGGTGTTTCATTTTCTCCAGGATAAAACTATACTTCCGAGGCCGACCGAGGTCTTGTCATTAACAAAAATTAATAAACTAGGGACTTAGTTAAACATTGGAAAAAGAAAATTCTACCTATACCTGCCTATGTTGATTTATTTAACGAAATAGTACAACCTACTCGGCTAAAAACAATCCAAAATTCGTTATTTTTAGCCCATGTTGCTATGTATTGAACAACATTACCAAAGCATACCTTAAGGGGCAAATAATAAATTGACTGCAAATATAACAAAAAGCATATAAAGCATGTACAAAAGCAAGTTGGTCTTGAGCCGAAAGAGTATCTCAGTTTAAATCAACTATTACAGACCAAATTAAACGGCAACCGACATGAACAACTAAATATTCATATAAGCAAACATTTGTTTGCCAATCTACTATATATACATGCCTCTTTGTTTGTGTGTCCTTTCCACATATTCCTAAAAGAATGCTTTAAAAATAACGTATTATTAATGAACACATTGCTAAATCAATGTTGATTTTTTCTGGATAGTTGGAATGATTGATTAATTAACAAAGAACTGTAAACTATTTCATCATGATTTTTTGTGCAAATGTATTACGCTTTAGTTACTTACTTTGTTCTATGTACTGATTTACATCGATCAAAAGATACAAAGCGTTTTACAAAACAATTTCCTGGAATTTCCAACATCGTATAAAATTTAAATTGATATATGGGCGTTGGGCGTGGCACTTGTAATTTTTATATAATTGAGGACTCAAATACAATCTCTACAAGTGATTTGTAACAATATAAATGCTAAATTGAGAAAAATACCAAGAATTTTAATTTTAGGTTATGTGGGAAGTGGCCGTGGTTATGGGCGGATTTAAGCAAAAAATTGGTTTTTAGCTAATTTGGCGAAATGAGTGATATGTACCAAATTTCAAAGCTTTAGCTCAATTCCTTCTAATTTTTGCCGCGTCTTGTGTGAAAATATTCCACTGTGCGTCGTTTTGTTTGTGACATTTTGATATGAACAGCGGCTGCGTTTTCAGTGTGCGGAAAATCTGAAAGAAATCTGTGAACAAATTGCGACCAAGAATTATATATCTCCTGCAATGAATCGACCCAGTATTTCGCTGGCCCATTCATTATCTGCTGTACTGCAAGTATGACGGACTGATCGTTCCAGTTATATGTCGTTTTCAAAAGATCGACACACTTCCCAAATTAAATTCATTTGAATTCACGGAATCCTCAGAGGTCGGATTGAAATCTGTTAATAGTTGTATAATCTCCTTAACCTGACCATAGGGTTTGCCCACTTGTAGACTCGGTTGTGGCGTATGTGGCATGATGGGCGGATCGTTACGTATGTCGCCGGCTGCATATGTTGTCGGTATTGCGCACTTAGTTAATATGTAGTCAGTCGCCGCCAGTGGTAGCGGACGGACGTGTTATTGCAGAGCAGATAGTTTTTTCAACCTATTTCGCAGTACTTATTCACCTACCTACTACGCAACCACAAGGTGTTGTTTTTAAAGTGGTTGAATTTGTTGCATCGGTCTCAGGACAGACATTTTGGAAGTAGTCTGGAAGGCCAACATCGACGTACCTATTACGGGCAAATACTGGCTATGGGGGTCTCTCCCAAAAATTTATGATTAACCCTGATGAAGTAAATGATATTACGGTGCAGGGAAAAATAAACCCAGTAACGGCGGAAAGCGTTGATTTACTCGCGAGTCACGTGTCGTCGTTATCAAACAATCGTAAGCAAGTAACTTCTATGGGGTAGGGTGCATCGGATCCCGTAGTCGAAACAGATGCAAGAGCACATCTAGCCTTTGACAAAAGAAACGATGAGGAAGATAAAGAAAACCCAAGGGGGTGCTCTAAGCAGCCCCAGCTTTTAAAAGATAGTGGGAACTCAGACTCTGAGTCATCAAGTGATAACAATATTACTATTGTTGAAAATCGGAAAAGACTGTGGCACAAAGAAGAAAACTGAATAAGATGAACCGGCAGAAGATATTACAGGATGAATCTGACTCTTCTACATCTACTAAAAGAGTTAGATCTCACGAAACGCATAGCGATGCGAAATCAATTAAGAAGAAAAAATGCTCACCGACACCCAACACTTCGGAGAAACCTATTCAATCTACCAAAAAGGAGTTTCTATTCAGAATCCGTTAATGGTGGCAGGTGAAGTTGATCCTGTTGTTGAGAAGGTGAGCAAGTCCAACAAACCATCCATAAAGGAGGGGGCCTCAAACAAAAAGACCCATTCTAAAGGAAAAAGCTAGGTGGCTATAAAAACGGGTAAGGAAGCACCATTTTATTCCCAAGTAGCCAAAAAACATATTCAGGACGAACTACACTATGCCATAATTGATAGCAGTAGTGCGTCTGGCAGAATTCCCGAAGAGCAAAGGAGCATCTTCGAAGATTTGTTCTACACAAAGGTATTGGACCACATTCTCGAATCTAATGATGGACCAACAATCCAAGTAATGAGTTGCACGTTCGCGTGGGGCGTTTTGATGCTGAAACTGTCATCACAATGCTATGTCGATGTCCTCGAAAAACTAGTGGAGAGCATCCCCTCACCATGGGACGGCGCAAAGCTGAAACTGGTAAGGAAAAGCGACATCCCTGTACTCATAAAAACATCTTTCTATGTCAAAGGATGGGCAAGTAAGGTACCGTCAGAGCGCAAAGGAAAAAGCTAGGTGGCTATAAAAAAGGGTAAGGAAGCACCATCTTATTCCCAAATAGCCAAAAAACATATTCAGGACGAACTACACTATGCCATAATTGATAGCAGTAGTGCGTCTGGCAGAATTCCCGAAGAGCAAAAGAGCATCTTCGAAGATTTGTTCTACACAAAGGTATTGGACCACATTCTCGAATCTAATGATGGACCAACAATCCAAGTAATGAGTTGCACGTTCGAGAGGGGCGTTTTGATGCTGAAACTGGCATCACAATGCTATGTCGATGTCCTCGATGGGCAAGTAAGGTACCGTCAGAGCGCAAAGGAAAAAGCTAGGTGGCTATAAAAAAGGGTAAGGAAGCACCATCTTATTCCCAAATAGCCAAAAAACATATTCAGGACGAACTACACTATGCCATAATTGATAGCAGTAGTGCGTCTGGCAGAATTCCCGAAGAGCAAAAGAGCATCTTCGAAGATTTGTTCTACACAAAGGTATTGGACCACATTCTCGAATGGACCAACAATCCAAGTAATGAGTTGCACGTTCGAGAGGGGCGTTTTGATGCTGAAACTGGCATCACAATGCTATGTCGATGTCCTCGAAAAACTAGTGGAGAGCATCCCCTCACCTTGGGGCGGCGCAAAGCTGAAACTGGTAAGGAAAAGCGACATCCCTGTACTCATAAAAACATCTTTCTATGTCAAAGGATGGGCAAGTAAGGTACCGTCAGAGCGCATACTCAGCGTCATTGACAAACAAGATTCGAACCTTAAAGTGGGGAAGTGGGAAGTATTCCACAGGAAAAATGATTCCGATGGTTCTCTCCTGGTGGTAGGCATAGACCCGTATTCCAGGGATAGTTTTGTCAAGACAAAAGGCATGGCATTTTTCGGGATTTGGAAAATCTTCTTTAAGATTGGAAAAACCCCCATTGGCAGGGCAGTTAAATCGAGCCCAAACACGAACGTACCGCCTGCAGTGGCAAACGAAAATAGTGAACAGAAAGAAGCGAGTGAGACAATTCCAAAAAGTGAGGTGGAAGTGGTCGATAACACCCCCATATTGCCGATAACATCATCAATTTTGCAGAAAGTTCCCAGCAAAGGATATGAAAAGGGGCACAAAAACTCAAAACAAAGAGGAAGCGACAAAAAACAACACCGCCTTCCAAGAAGTGGTCGATAACATTACCAAAGTGCCGATAATATCACCAATTTTGCAGAATGTTCCCAGCAATAGTGGTGATAGGAATAGGTACATAAAGAATCAAAACAAAGAAGGAACGACAAAAAGTAACACCGCCTCCCAAAGAGGTCTACTTGAAGAGCGTGTAATAGGTAGTAAACTCCCAAAGGAAACTCTTTCTTTGTCTTTCCAGTCAATGATTGAGGTCATCCAGATAAACATCCACCGGAGCGAAACGGCATCCATTGCTCTGATGGACATAATAAATAAAGGCAGGGTTCATGTTGCTTTGGTCCAGGAACCGTGGACTACTAGTAACAAAGTTACTGGATTAAACCATATGAACTACAATCTTTTCTACGCTAACACAGGTACTCGTCCAAGGACTTGTATTCTGTGCCATAAAAACTTATGCTATCTTTTCCTTCCAGAGCTGTCAACATCGGACGCAACTGTGCTGATACAAGGTAATGGAAGTATGTACCTGGCGTCAGTATACCTGTCATTCGATGCGCCGACATTGTCACCTACGTCGGAATTACAACGTCTGGTAAGGGAATCCAAATATACAAGTAATGTGTTACTAGCGATCTCCTAACTCTCAACATAGGCGACAAGGCCACCTTTGTTAACAAAATTAGGGAAGAAGTATTAGATATAACAATATGCTAAGAAAACCTCATTGATGAGATCCATGAGTGGAGGGTTTCGGATGAACACTCCTATTCGGACCACCGTTATACAAGGTGGCGCAAAAGTAACCTTTCGATGTTTTTTGGCTGTAATTTTTACATCAAGTCGAGAATATGATGTCATGTAAATGGCCGCCGCCACAGTTGATTGTCATTTGAGCCCTTTTTATGGCATTTTCCATCACTTTGGCCAAAACTTCCGGCGATAGGTCCTCACATTCTTGACGGATATTGTCTTTAAGAGCTGCAAGAATCTGAGGCTTGTTGACATAAACCCGCGACTTCAAAAAGCCCCACAAAAAGAAGTCTGGAGCGGGCAAATCAGGCGATCTTGCTGGCCAGTGCAAATCGCCAAAACGGGAGATTAGGCGCCCGGGAAATGCATCCTTCAGCATATCGGTTGTGGCACGTGCAGTGTGTGCCGTTGCACCGTCCTGTTGGAACCACATGTTTTCCAATCCCAATTCATCAAGTTGCGGCAAAAAGAACTCGTTGATCATTGCTCTGTAGCGCTCACCATTCACAGTAACCGTTTGGCCCGCGACGTCTTCGAAGAAAAAAGGTCCGATGACTCCTCCAGCGAAAACAGCACACCATACAGTGACTTTGAGCGGGTGTAATGGCTCTTCGTGGGTTACACGTACCCGCTAAGATGGAAATGGGCCTCATCACTCATGATTATTTTTGATGAAAAATCATCTTCCTCTTGGTGGTGATTAAGGATGGCTTGAGCGTATGTTAGACGCGATTGGCGGTCAGCAGCTAACAGCTGATGTACCGCCTGGACTTTGTACGGAAACATCTTCAAATCTTGTACCAAAATTCGCTGTAGAGACCGTCGACTGATACCCATTTGCGTGGCACGTCGTCTGGTCGATGTCGACGGCGCTTCCATGACATCCTCGGCTACAGCAGCAATATTCTCTGCAGAACGGCTACTCCGGGGTCTGCCACGCCTGGCAGCATCTCGTGTTATGCCAGTCTATTCGAGGCAAGCGGCTAAACGTCGCAGTGTTTCACCAGTAGGCGTTGGACGGCCAGGAAATCTGCGACGAAATTCACGTTGTGCCAAAGTCACCGACCGATTATTGGTCAAATAAATAGTCAGCAATATTCCGCGTTCTGGAGCAGTGTAGCGTAACATTGTTTATTAACGTGTATTTCGCATGTGTTTACTACACAAATGTCAAAACAGAACTGACATTAGGGGCCAATCGCAAAATTTATAGAATTTTCTGATAGGAGGATTACTTTTGCGCCACTTTGTATAAGGTTTAAAATTGCACGGCCATCGCCTGACCCAATAAGTTTCCGTAATAAGGCTAAAACCGACTGGACCAAATTCGGCAATCTACTTAGAAATCGATTGGGCCAGTCTAAACACGATTATCAAAGTACAGAAGACATTGATATCAATGTGAGGAGGATTACGGAGGCTATTGTAAAATCATTCGAAGATAGTTGACCGCTTCGAGAAAGGAAATATGCCTATGAGAAACCCTAGATGACAGGGAAAATTAGCTCGACATTGAGTGCGCTTTTAACAACGTTTAGACCGATACACTTATCCAGTCCTTAGACGAGTTTCAGGTTGACCGGGCGTTGATAAACTGGATCAACAATATGCTAAGGAATAGATAGATTACTTGTGGGTCATATGACGTAAAAATCAGAGACAAGGTAAATCGTGGTATACCTCAGGGGGGCATTTTATCGCCTCCCCTATGGGTTACGACGATACACAGTCTCCTTAAATCCCTCACCAATGAAGGACTTATACCAGTGTGTTATGCAGACGACGTTATAATACTTCTAAGGGGCACACATCCAAACCAACTATGCAGAAGAGCTGAGGAGGCACTTAACATAGCATATAACTGGGCACAACCAAGGGGACTAAATGTCAACCGAGACAAAACAGAAATATGTATATTTACAAGGAAAAGGAAGATTCATCCTTTTACCGTGCCTCGTTTCCTGGATAAGAATATTGCCATATCTAAAAAGATAAAATACTTGGGAGTAATCTTGGATCAGAAACTGTACTGGAAGGATCATATTGAAGAAAGAGTTACAAAGGCCCACAGATGTTGGTCGTTGTGCAGAAGAGCTATAGGTTCAAAATGGGGACTACGTCCAAATATGACACACTGGCTTTACATGAGCGTGATTAGACCAATAATAACCTACGCCTCGGTAGTGTGGTGGACATCAATGGACAAAAAGTACAACGTAATACCATTGCAAAAAGTGCAACGTATGTGCTGTCTAGGCATAAGCGGGGCAATTAGAGCCGCACCAACAAGAGCGTTGGAGACTATACTACACATCCAACCAATAGATATCCGTATAAAGTATGAGGCAGCCCTCACAGCAAGACGTCTACAAGTGATGGGTGAATTGATAAATCGAGACCACAAGTCGTACCATCAGAAGATATTACAATCACTGGTCGTTCGTGCCAGACAGACGCTCCTGTGAAAACGGAACACTAGCTCATGCGCCAGTGGGAACCAGCTGCTACACTGATGGGTCCAGGCTGGGAGGAACGACGGGTCTGGGACTTTTTATTGATGAACCAGATGTCGAACTTTACTTCCGCCTCCCAGACCATAACACAGTATTTCAAGCAGAAGTTCGAGCATTCACGGAGTGTGTTAACTGGTCCAGTAATACCACAATGCCTAAATATGCCAAAATATTCACAGATAGCCAAATAGCGATCAAAGCAATAATATCGGAAAAGGTCATATCCAGAACAGTGTTAGACTGTAAAAGAACGATAAATAATTACTCAGTCCATGGTCAACTGCGTATTTGCTGGGTACCGGGTCACAACGGAGTGATTGGAAATGAACGAGCAAACAGCTTGGCTTCAAAGGGCAGAGAACTTTGAGTAATAAACTTGGAAAATTGGAAACCTTTCGAAGCCACGAAGAATGAGTTGAAGCACTGGGCAGTGATGGCTCACAAAACTGTGTGGAATAGAGCAACTGTAGGAGCAACTGCAAAGATACTGTGGGGTGACCCAAATGAGAAGAAAACCAGTAGTTTTGTGAAACTAAGCAAGATCGAGATTAGTAAGATGATAAGTGTTCTAACGGGACACTCAAGCTTACAGGCACATCTTCATCCCATAGGACTAGCAGAAAACGACGAGCGCAGGGCATGCAGCGAAAACATCGAAACGATGGAACATTTTCTGTGTCACTGCCCAGCTCTCACACAAGCAAGATCCCGATATTTCGGTTCCGACATATTGCCGACTTGACTCTTCTCAGAGGATATGACTGGAAGATACTGAGAAAATACGTGTCTAGTACCGATTTTCTGTAACCCGTGGCGTATAAAAATCATAAATAAGGAACGCACAACAGGCCGAACCACTGGCTTAAGTGTATGTCCATGGACATGAGACGTTTAAAGGTGTCCTCTATTCAACCTAACCTAGTTAATATGTCAAGACGGCGTCGCTTCTGTCACCAAACCCAACGGCATGCGAATAAACTCGTAATGTCCATCAGATGTCACGAACGATGTAAAGTCCTCCTCAATTTCGATTTGGTTATTGCCCATACGGAGGTCAAGGGTTGTGAAGAAACGATTTCCCGCAAGTTGTGCGATCTGCTCGTCAAGTATTGGCGCTGGGTGGGGTATACGTATAGTAATTTGATTATGTTGCCTATAATCAATGCATAAACGATATTGTCATTCTTTTTCTCCACTAGCACAATACCAGAAGCATATAAGATGTTGATTTTCGTATTATATCATTACCGAGAAGATCCTTCACCATGTTCGCCACTATTGGACGTTTTGCGAAAGCCATTGTGTAGGGCTTACAACGAATGTGTTCTAAAGTGGAAACTTGTATTTCCGTCTTAGGTTGAGGTTAGGTTAGGTTGAAGAGAGGAGACGTTTAAACGTCTCATGTCCATGGACATACACTTAAGCCAGTGGTTCGGCCTGTTGTGCGCTCCTTATTTATGATCTTTTTATACCTCACGAGTTACAGAAAATCGGTACTAGACACGAATTTTCTCAGTATCTTCCAGTCATATTCTCTGAGATGAGTCAAATCTGGTAATATGTCGGACCCGAAATGTTGGGATCTTGCATGTGTGAAAGCCGGGCAGTGACACAGAAAATGTTCCATCGTTTCGATGTTTTCTCTGCATGCCCTGCATTCGTCGTTTCCTGCTAGTCCTATGCGATGAAGATGTGCTTGTAAGCTTGAGTGTCCCGTTAGAACACTCATCATCTTACTAATATCGATCTTGTTTAGTTTCAGAAGACTTCTTGTTTTCTTTTCATTTGGGCCACCCCACAGTATCTTTGCAGTTGCTTCTACTGTTGCGCTATTCCACACAGTTTTATGAGCCATCACTGCCCAGTGCTTCAACTCATTTTTCGTGGCTTCGAAAGGTTTCCAATTTTTCAAGTTTATTACTCGAAGTTCTCTGCCCTTTGAAGCCAATTTGTTTGCCCGTTCATTTCCAATCACTCCGTTGTGTCCTGGTACCCAGCAAATACGCAATTGACCATACGCAATTGAAGTGCCTCTTCAGCTCTTCTGCATAATAGATTTGGATGAAAGCCCCTTAGAAGTATTACAACGTCGTCTGCATAACAGACTGGTTTAAGTCCTTCATTTGTGAGGGCTTTTAGGAGACTGTGTATCGTCGTAACCCATAGAAGAGGCGATAAAATGCCCCCCTGAGGTATACCACGATTTACCTTGTCTCTAATTTTTACGTCATATGACCCACAAATAATCCACCTATTCCTTAGCATATTGTTGATCCAGTTTTTCAGCGCCCGGTCAACCTGAAACTCGTCTAGGGACTGGATAAGTGTATCGGTCTGTACATTTGTAAATGCGCCCTCAATGTCTATGCAAACAGCAAGTGTAAACATTTCTTTACTGGAGGACTCTTCTATGTGGTGCACTACCTCATGCAGAGCTGTTTCCACTGATCTTCCTTTGACATAGGCGTGTTGTTTGAATTTTAGCCTGTCATCCGCTATTTTACCTTTGACCATGTCATCAATTATTCGCTCCATTGTTTTTAACAGGAAAGAAGTAAGGCTAATGGGTCGATAAGCCTTTGGGGTCGTGTAACTCGCCTTGCCAGGCTTTGGTATGAAGACCACCCTTGATTCCTGCCAGTTTTTTGGGGTATACGAATGGGTTAGGCATGCAGTGAACACTCCAGCCAGATGAGTTGATACCAGATCCACCTCATTCTGCAGAAGTGCTGGAAATATTCCATCCGGTCCCGCAGCCTTAAAGGGAGAGAAACTTTTTATCGCTTCTTTAACCATACCATCTGTTATATCCGTAATAGGTACTTGATGCAATACATTTTCATTCTGTAACTGTTCCTCTCTTGGTTCAGCATTACCAGTCGGAAAATGAGTTTTCATCAAGAGCCTTACGGTATCCTCTATAGTTTCCATCCTTTTACCCGTTTCATCCACCAGTGTTTCGGTTTGGACATGAGTTTTTGAGACGAACTTTTTCATTTTAGACATGCTGTTAACGCTGTCTACCTGTTCACAGAAAAGCCTCCAGGAGTTACGTTTCGCCGATCTAACGATTTTATTGTATTCTTTGAGTCTTCTGTGGTAGTCGTCCCAATATACTGATTGTTTTTTACGTCGAGCTCTATTGTAGAGTCTGCGGACATCTTTGCCAATCGAGCGAATTTGTCCTGTCATCCAGGGTTTCTCAAAGGCAGATTTCCTTTCTCGAAGTGGGCAACTATTTTCGAATGATTTTACAAGAGCCTCGGTAATCTTCTTAACATTGATATCAATGTCTTCTGCACATAGATAATCGCGTGTAGGCTGCCCCAATCGATTTCTAAGTAGATTTCCGAATTTAGTCCAGTCGGTCTTAGCCTTATTACGGAAACTTATGGGGTTTGGCGGTGGCCGTGCAATTTTAAACCTTATATAACGGTGGTCTGAATAGGAGTGTTCATCCGAAACCCTCCACTCATGAATCTCATCAATAAGATTTTCTGAACATATCGTTATATCTAATACTTCTTCCCTAATTTTGTTAACAAAGGTTGCAGTGTTTCCTATGTTAAGAGTTATGAGGTCATTTGTATTCAAAAATTCGATAAGGGCGTGTCCCCTTTTATTGGTGTTAGTACTACCCCAAGCGATATGATGGGAGTTGGCGTCACATCCAGCTAATAACTCATTACTTGTGTGTTTGGATTCCCTCACCAGACGTTGTAATTCCGACGTAGGTGGCAATGTCGGCGCATCGAATGGCAGATATATTGACGCCAGGTACATATTTCCATTACCTTGCCTCAGCACCGTTGCGTCCGATGTTGACAACTCTGGAAAGAAAATAAAATATAAGTTTTTATGGCACATAATACAAGTCCTTGGACGAGTACCTGTGTTAGCGTAGAAAAGGTTATAGTTCACATGGTTTAATCCAGTAACCTTGTTGCTAGTTGTCCATGGTTCCTGGATCAAAGCAATATGAACCCTGCCTTTATTTATGATGTCCATCAGAACGTTGGATGCTGTCTCGCTCCGGTGGAGGTTTATCTGGATGACCTCAATCATTGTCCTTCCAGTAAAAGTTTCTTTTGGGAGTCTATCCTATCTGGTGGCACCCCCTCTTTATTTGGTAGTGGGTCATTCTCCTCCTTTCGTTCACTACCTATTACACCATCTTCCAGTCGACAATTTTGGGAGGCGGTGTTATTTTTTGTCGCTACCTCATTGGTTTGAATCGTTTTGTGGCTCTTTTTATTTTGATCACCACCTTTGCTGGGAACTTCCTGCAAAAGTGGCGGTACTATTGGTGAACTGGTGGTGTTATTGACTACTTCCACATCAGTTTTTGGCAGTGTCTCACTTGTCTCCATCCGTTCAATACCAGTGTTTGCCACTTCAGACAGTATATTTGGACTCGATTCATTTGTCCTGCCAATCGGGACCTTTCCAATTTTGAAAAAGACTGTCCAGATCAAGAAGTACGCCATGCCCTTCGCCATGACAAGATTGTTCTTGGATTCTGGGTCTATGCCTAACACGAGGAGAGTACCCTCGGTATCATCCTTCCTATAGAAGACTTCCCACTTTCTCACGGAAAGTTTTGAATTCTGTTTGCCAATGATGTCGAGTATGTACTCTGATGAGAACTTACTGGGACATCCCTTAACATATAGGGTCGTTTTTATGAGTTCAGGAATGTCGCTTTTCCTTACCAATTTTAGCTTTGCGCCGTCCCAAGGTGAGGGGAAGCTATCCACAAGTTTTACGAGGACACCAGCGCAGCGTTGTGATGCCAGCCTTAGCATCAAAACACCCCTCTCAAACTTGCAACTCATTACTTCGATTGGTGGTTCATCCTTAGATTCGAGGACGTATTCCGCTACCCTCGTATAGACCAAATCTTCGAAGTTACTCTTTTGGTCTTCGGGGATTCTGCCAGATGCACTACTGCTATCAATTATGGCGTAGCATAGATCGTCTCGAAAATGTTGTTTAGCTATATTAGAATAAGACGGTGGCTTCTTACCCTTCTTTATGGCCAATTGATTTTTCCGTGTCTGTAGAGTCTTTTTGGTTAAAGCCTCATCCTTAACGGATGATTTGGTTGACTTGAACTGCGTTATTGGGTCAACTTTACCGCCCACAATCGAAGGACCCAGACTAGAGACCTCCTTTTGTGTGGTTACGTTAGGCTTATCCGAATTACTGGAAGACGGCGAGCCCTTTTTCTTCTTAGTCACTTTCACAGCGCTATGTTCTTCGGGAGACCTGACTCTTTTAGCGGCCTCCATGTTTGTATTGGAGGTATAATTGTCAGGTTCATCCCGTAATAGGTTCTGTCGGTTCAACTTATTCAGTTTCCTTCTTTGTGCCCTGACAGTCTCTTTGAGTTAGCAACAATAGTGATTTGATGATTCAGAGTCAGAGTCCCCAATGGCTTTTAAAGGCTGGGGTTGCTTAAAGCCCCGCCTGGGTTCTGCTTCATCTGTCTTATCATTTGTTTTGCCTGGGGCTGGATGTGCTCTTGTGTCATTTTCGACTACGGGATCCAAGGCACCAAAGCTCGTAGAAGTTGCTTGCTCACGATTGTTCGATAACGACGACACATGACTCGTGAGTGAATCAACGCTTGTCGCCGGCACTGGGTTTTCCCTCCCCTGCGCCGTAATCTCCTTCGTCTTTTTTGGTTTAATCATAAATTGGTTGGGGGAGACACCCCCATAGCCAGTATTAGCCCGTAATAGGTACGTCGGTATAGGCCTTCCAGACTGAGCTCAGAAATATCTGTCCAGAGAACGATGCATCCAATTCAACCTACGCTTTATAAACAACAAACCTCCTGGTTGCGTAGTAGGTAGGTGAATAGGTATTGCGTAATAGGTTAAAACTATCCGCTCTGCGATAACACGTCCGTTCGCTACGACAGGCGGCGACTGAAAATCAGTTTTTTTTTTTTTTTTTTTTTAATATATTTTATTTAATTCATTTGAATACATATAATAAAGATAATTCTTATAAACAATTTGTATTACATTAATCATACGTAAATGTGCGCCCCAGCGTCATATAGACCTTATTGGGGCAAGCTGGCAACTATTTATCATTTATTCATGTTAAATGCATTTCATAATGTAATTAAATACAAATTTAAATTAAAATAAATAATCATGTCAGAAGTTCATGTACATTTTGAAGCAAATAGTCTTTCAACATTCTTTTAAAAACTGATATTCTACTTTCATTTTTTAAACTATTAGGGAGATTATTAAATTCATGACTGCCCATGAATTCAACCCTTTGCTTTGTAGTTTCAAGTCGACATCTGCATATTCTCAAATTATTATTATTCCTTGTATTAAATGTGTGTTGATTTGTTGAAAATTTTATGGTATGATGTCCTATATGATGTACGCATTTGTAAACATACAACAACAATTGCATCTTATATATACCATAAAGAGGTAATACATTAGGGAATATATCTTTATATATAGCAACTGTAGAAAATGTCACGGGGAGATTTGCAACCACTTTCAAGGCTTTGGTTTGCAATCTATGGAGAGATTTAAATTCCGTGCTCTTTTTATAAGCATACAAGATTGTTAGATACTTCAAATTACTTTCAATTAGCGCCTTATATATTACTAGTTTTGTAGTGTAATTAAACTTATTCTTGAATTTATATAACAAGCCAATAGCATGGGCAGACTTTGTTTTCAAATTTCTGATGTGCTCATCCCAGTTCAAATTACTTTGTAAATGTATTCCTAAATACATTACGCTATTGACTTCCGATATTACTTTGCCATCAATATGTACCGAAAATAATATATTGCGGTCGATATGAGGCTTGAAACGTATTATATTAGTTTTACAGGAGTTTAAAAACAGTTTATTTATTCTGGCAAATTCGCATATCAAAGCAGCGTCTCGCTCAATAACAGCCTTAACAGCAGTTTCATGCTTGTAGCCATAAATAATGCATAGGTCATCCGCATATACAAAAATGTCCCCATTCAATTCAAGGTTGACAATATCATTTAGATAAATTTTAAACAGTAATGGGCCCAGGACACTTCCTTGTGGAACACCATATTCAACGTCACCAAAATCACTATTGTGCCCATTAATGTTAACGTACTGTTTCCGGTTGAGTAAATAATTTTTAACCAGAGACAATTCTTCACCATAAAACCCATAGTAATTAAGCTTTTCAATTAGAATACTATGATCTACTAAATCAAAAGCCTTTGAGAAATCATAAAAAACGCCAACTACCCCTTTGCACCCATAATCTAATTTTTTACATATAGAGTTTACTACATTTATAGCAGATTCCTCGGTTCCACACCCTTTTCTAAATCCGTATTGATAGTCGCTCAGCAGATAATGTTCTTCCAAATATTTGGATATATGATTATGCAAAATTCTTTCAAAAATATTATTGAATGTTGGCAAAACTGATATAGGTCTGTGTTTATCCACAGTTGATACGTTTGAACCCTTTGGGATCGGTACAACTCTATGTATTTTCAACACTTCGGGGTAATAACCACTGGCTACAATATTATTAAATATATTAACCAAATATGGCGTAAGTATATGACCGTTTTTCGATATTGTGTCAGAAGAAATATTATCATATCCTGGACTTTTTCCAGATGTCAAATTTTGGATAACATCATTCATCTCTGCATGTGTAGTGGAATTCAATTTAAACCTATAAGAACTCCTAGTAAGTGTTCTCAACATATTACAGTGATCACCAGGTAATTCAAGAATTTGAGATCTTAAAGTCTTTACAGACTGCAAGAAATATTCATTGAAAATTCTAGTCCCTCCTGTACAAGGTTTCCATTCTGAGCCTTAACGCGTATTTTTTTCTTTGAATTTCTTCCTAATGTTTCATTCAAAAACTTCCAACATTTCGACGGAACTTGACTTATATCCCCTAAATAATCTGTGTAATAGTTATTCATGGATACTCTGAAAGCTTTTTTAATTATTTTACTTATAGATTTTAATCTATTTTCAATTTCGGTATTATTAGGACTTTTTCTTCGAGACCTTAAAAGTTTTTCCTTATACTCCATTAATTTTTTAAGGTTTCCATTCACCCATGGCGTAATTCCGTACCTTATTGATTTTTTATGACTTTTCTGAATTGTATTTTGTTCTATGCCATTTTGAATAACAGAAATCAATGATGTTAAATCTGTAGATGGATTGCCTGTCTCAGTAATTGTAGGAATTTCTCTTTCTAAAAAACTTTTTAAACTTTCCTTATCACATATTGATCGTTTAATGTTTATATATTGTTTCTTCTTTAATTACAATATCTAAATCAATATGTATTAAATTGTGGTCTGATAAGTCGCATTCAACAGAATCTATGCTTATATATTCAGGGATATTGCTATATACATGATCAATACATGTTTTGCTTATTGGACGTGTTATTAGCATATGACCATTTCCAAAGTTGTAAATAGCTAAAGTATTTAATAAACCAGAAGACAAATGAGAATCCATTACATCAATATTTGAATCACCAACGACAATGCATGGATTTCGACCATGGCACATCAGCAAATTTTCCAAAATGGATAAAAACGAATTAATTTGACATTTCTGCGACCTATAGAACGAAACTAGTTTTATAGGCTTCCCGTGCAATCGAATGTTATTTAAAGTTACAACAATTGTATCAAAAAAGCTATTGCTCTCACATATTCCCACTTGATATTCTACATTATCTCGAATAAATACCGAGGTACCACCGTAACCATCCAATCTACAGCAATGTACAGCCGAATAGCCAGGAATATTATAGATCTGAGAAAAACTGTTTGCAAACCATGTCTCTTGGACTGAAATAGCTCTGGGCAAAATGGGTAAATTAGCAATTATTGATTTAAACTTGTTAAATTTGTCAATTGACGAAATGCTTCTGCCATTAATTGATATGATATTAAATGCTGAACTTCTGTTGTTAATAAAACTATTTTTAAATGATTTCAAATTATAATAATAATTATTCATAACTCAAGAAAGAAAATTAGATATAACAAATTTCTTAAAACCTAAAAGATTTTATTATGATGATGTATACTCCTCATTATCTTCTTCATCTGGGCTGTCTTCTCGCTGCATTCTGTTTCCACGAGATCTTCGTTGAACTGAAGCCTCCAGTAGTATGTTGTCTACGTCCTCCTCAGTACGAATTACTCTTGGTCTGGATAATTCACTTTTCTTCACAAATACTCTTCCACTCGCAGCGTAAACACGTCTATATCCAATAGTTTTCAACGTTTTGGCGTAGTTTAAAAGACTTAGGGTTTCTTTGCTTAAGAAGTCATTTATAAATACGGACTTTGTTGCCTCATTCTCTTTAAGCACCTTTTTAATTGACATTATTTTCTCTTTAGACTTTTTTGAGTTCATTTTCACAATAACAATTTGCTTTTGATTTGATTTTTGATGTTTAGAATCATGTTTTTGCTTAATGAAGTATGCGTCTTCAATATTTTCGGGTTGTATTTCCACTCCAGCTTCTTTTGTAAGTTTTAAAATTGTTTCAACCGCTGTTAATCCCTCCGAATATTCAACTCCAGTTAACACACAATCATTCATAACACGCTGATCATTAAGAAATTTCACGGAGTCTTTTAATGCTTTAATTTCTGTTTTTAATGCTTTGTTTTCTTTTTGAACTAAATCGATTTTCTTTTTGTTTTCAGCGACACCTTTTAGAATGTCGTCGTACTGCTTTGACATAAATTCCATCGTCTCTCTCATAGCCGTCAGCTTAACCAAATTAATTTTACACAACTCGCTTGCCTTTTCAGAAAAACACGGTCGGTGTTCGTGGATAACCGTTTGTAGTCGATTATTCTCCGCTGATGTCAAAACCTCACTTGAACGAATCGCATTCACGTTTTGTATCCAACATTCATCTCCTTCAATTATGGTTCGTTTCCCTTTTCGACAGAACAAATCAAGGCATACGAGTAAATACATTGGTATCATGGAATCTTCCATAACATACCATTCGACGTCATACGTTGTCCCATTTTAATAATTCCGTTACTCACTTACTGGCCACCAGTAAAAACTTTCAAAATGATATTGCATTAATCAATATCTCAAATCTTCGATCCAAAAGACCTCTTAATCAAGCAGGGACCGCTTCCAGGTTCGATGAAAGCTTCAGCATTCACGCCTTTACTAAGTGTATCAGAAGACTTTGTTACATTTTCAGATATTCTATTTACGTTGGCGGTCTGTTTCTGTTTTGTTGGGCAATCAGCTGTTCGGTGTGACGTGCGTTTGCATGTAGCACAACGCCCTTTCTTTTGTGGTTCTGGACAATTCATCGAGTAATGACCGGAATTGCCGCACTGCCAGTGTTCGTCATATTATTGAAACTATTCCGTTTCAGTTTGTTCTGCATATTTGATGCCACTGTTCTTACCTCATTATAGTCGCAATATGCGTTAATATCGCACAGGAGCTGGTTTGCCGTCACATAATTGTTTGAGATCTTCTGTTTCAGCCCTTGGTATTTGATTCCATTGACAATATGTCTTGCTTGCTCAGAATTCACAGAATCCTCGGAGGACGGATTGAAATTTGTTAATAGTTGTATGATCTCCTTAACCTGACCATAGGGGTTGCCCACTTGTAGACTCGGTTGTGGCGTATGTGGCAAGATCAAATTATGTCGCGGCTGATAGTAACCACCTTTGGGCGGATCGTTACGTATGTCGCCGGTTGCATATGTTGTTCAAAACTTGACGGTAGGAATACGTTGTGAGCGGTAGCGTTGCTCACTGGGAAAGTCGAGTAGTTGGTCGCGTTAATCGGGATCCGTGGCACGGCGTAGTACGACGTCACAACAATGTGGTTGCATACTTTGGCAAATCGTGGAAGCAACACTAAACGTATGTTGATTGCAAATCCGTGTGGCTTGAACTATATTCCGTATAGAATGACGTGGATGAAAAGCAGGAACGTGAGAACATACCTGGGAACTCGTATGGTAGTAAGCTGGCGTAATCGTTGTTGTATAAGATGACGGGGTTGTTGGGGTATATGGCGAACTAGATTGAAAATAAGACGACGAAATCAGGTGATGTGGTGAAAGCAATGTTACCGCGTGTCACGTTTAACACAGCTAGTCGTATGCCTTGCAATGAAACATCACCAGAATTCCGTGATGAATCTTCGGGTGTCGCAAATGTTAGACGGTTCGAAATCGGCTGCTCCATAACGCTGAGCTTGAGCTCTTTCTGCCATCGCTTTCTATGCTGTGTAGAATCGTACATCTTTAGTGCTCTCATCCTGAATTCGTTCGATCAATTTATTTTTTTTGCCGGAACAAGATAAACCCATATCTTTGCACTTTGCTCGCAAATCTTTCACAGTACAATTCTGTAAATAATCCATCTTTCGTCTTCATCGCATTTCTGAGAAAAATGTCAACTGATCGATTAAGCACTACGTATAATTAAGAACAAAATAACAGCGTTTTCATTTAATGAATGAATATGTATATTTCTTAGAAAAGCTATTTCACAACAATCGGTATTGCGCACTTAGTTAATATGTCAAGACGGCGTCGCTTCTGTCAATCAACTTCCAATTCATAAAAAGAGCAACACTGCATCTGCCATCGAGCATTGTATTTACCAGCATCCACCACTTCATCGCTTGACAGTAGTATAAAAGTTATTAAAAAATCAATATTTCACAAAATGTTGACCCTTTGTAGGGGTGGACCATCTTTGATATTAACCTTAGATAATAAATATTGACACATACCAAATTTAAAGTCAATCGGTTACTCTTACCGAAAGTTATCGTGCACACCAACCACACGGACATTGCTCAAAGGACTTAAAATGACCCAAAAGGGATTTCCGCCAACTATTTTTGGGGTCTCTCTCCTTCGATGTGTTACACTTTTGAGCCGCAGCAACCCTCGTTGAGGAAATTCTCTTATTTCTGCTATAATTTCTACATGTACATATACATAGATTATCCAATATGCATTCTTTTCTTCGTTAGGATGCTAGCTTTAAAGAAAGTGCTACCATTTTTTTTTGCTATTTTTATGGTTTTTTCCTACCATCGAAAAACTTTTTTTATTCAATTTATTCTGTTTTTTTCCTTGACAATGTATATTTACAAGTTGAAATACATACATATGTATACAAAATACAGATATTTGTTTTAGTTGAGATAAAATTGTTTTGACGACTTCTGTTTTTACGTGCAACAATTGTGTCGCTCATAATTTTCTTTAATTTGGTCCAAATACTAAAGACAACTGAAAGGAAATCGGAATTAAAAAAAATTACTCTAAACATTTTTTTTTATTATTTTTTTTTATTATTTTTTTTTATTATTTTTTTTTCGATTTTAGAACACTGTACTACAACAGAAGATGTTATGCACAGCCCTTCGACAAAATTTGTGTATACTAGAGTAATCGTTTATGAATACAGCTTTAACAAATGATATTAGTTTTTAACAAATGATATTTGTTTATCAAATGATATTTGTTTTTAACAAATGTTTCAATATATGAATTAACACCAGGTTGTAATTTTATGTATTAACAACGGGTTGTTATTTAGATGATTCTAAATAACAAGAACAAATATTACTGTACATGAGCAGGTTTTAATCGGACAATTTTAGTTCCATATCGTCACCTGAAATGCCGAAAGTCGTAACCCTCATTTTCATTATTTTACAGGAGAAGGAAAAAAAGTTATAAAATGATAACTATTGAATATTTAAACGCGATTTTTTCACAGCATTCCTAAGTATTGTCCATACATTTATTTCTGTCAAAAAAATTAATTATTGCCCAGAATTTTGAAAGATATGCGGGTTACGTCTTTAGTGATTGTATTTTCTTAAATGCCCAAAGGTAAAGGTAACCCTCATTTTTATAAAATTGCAGACCTCAAGTTTGGAGAGATTGACGCCAAAACGTCTAATGAGGCTTTGTTGAGAACCATCCCATCTACTCTACTATGTAGATATAAACATCGGATCTGCTTCCTATTACAAGATATTGCGTATTTTTAGACAGTATTTACCCAAAGAGATAAACTTGATTACATAGATTTGTAACAAAAATCGCTAATAGTTAGAACTAACGGGTGATCCAAGTAGAGATGCTTTTTTCAATAGCCTTGTTTTGACAGATCACGTGTGAGTCGTGTCATGCTGTCATGTTATTTTTGTTAAGTATTGTTTGGCATTTCATCATGGAAAGACTTACGCCTGAACAATATTTTGACAACAAATTGACAGTTTAATTAGTGTAATGTTATAACGGGTGATCCAAGTAGAGATACTCTTTTCAGTAGCCTTTTTTTTTGACTGATCACGTGTGAGTCGTGTCATGCTGTCATGTTATTTTTGTTATGTATTGTTTGGCATTTTATCGTGGAAAGACTTACGCCTGAACAACGTTAACCCGTGTCATTCGCCAGTTACCAATCGAAATGCTCGAACGAGTCATCGAAAATTGGACTCAACGGCTGGACCATCTGAGACGTAGCCGCGGCCAGCATTTGATAGACATAATCTTCAAAAAATAAATGCCAAAGAATGTTCTTTCAAATGATAATAATCATTTCCCATTCAATTTGAATTTTCTGTGTTTTTTCTTTAAAAAAGTAGGGAACCTCGAAATGGATCACCCTATATAACACAAATTACTTGCTGTTTACTTTCCATTATTCTATTCACCCAAAAGACGATCGCATATAATTTTGTCATGAATGTTTTTGTGGCCAAAACCTATTAAGAATTATAAACATTGATTCAGATCTACATATCGTCGGCTCAATGCTATTTTGTTCCATACGCCATTTTGTATGATCGGATTAAAACGCAATTTATTGTTTGAGTAAAAACGGGACTGAAGAGTTACACACTTTTTATTTCATAGGGTTCCCAACAGTGTTTGTATGATTCTCATGCATTTCTATGTCATTACATCCAAAAATAAGCAAGTTATAACAATTTTTGTACTTGGCATTTTGGTCCATATCCACTTTTATTTTAATATTTTTTCGTATTTGTATTACATGGACCACAAAAAGGGTCGGTATGGAAGGACACTAATTTACATATTGTGTTCGAAAGAACGTAAAATACTGAGTGAAAAATATAGGGCGATAGAAAAATTGAGACATAGAACAAAAATATCGAAATTATTTCCCGTTATTCAGAGTAAAACAAATTTACCCTACCAGTATCTCGAAAACTAGGCGAGATAAGAAAAAAATGATTGCAGATTCTAAAAGAGCATGCGTGGAACCCATATTATCAACTCCTAACTCAAAAAACACAAAAATGGCGAAGGACCAAAATAGCATTAAGCCGACGATATAGCTGCCATATATATGTGCCATAATATTTGACTTTTCCAACTGCGGATGCTATATTCTGCCATTTTTCATTCTGAAATTTGGCATGTAAGTATGTTTGTATGTGATATTGGATTATGGCTGAACTGTTTTCAAACACGATTAAAAACATAAAACTGCAAAACAGCAATATGAGAACGAATTCAAAGCTTACATAGATGTATACAATACGTTCTATTTAATACAATGTTGGTAACGCCTTTTATGCTTTATTAAAAATGAGCACTTGATTCCTTTGGAATTTCTTCCATAAAGTCGTGATTTTTGGATGTGGAAGATTTTGTAGAGACATGTAATTTAGCCTGGTGTACCTTATTCAATCAAAAAACGAAATTTCCTTTTTTTGAGGACCTAATATATATTTTTATTCCAATAAATAAAATAAATAAGTGTATTTCTCTAATTTTTCATTTCAGTCTCCCATTGTTGTATGGAAAATGAAGGCTCCGGAAAAGAAGCCTTTAGTACGGCCTGAAAAACCAGAAGAGGTACGCGCAAAGGTCCGTAAGGGTTCCCAAAAAAAAATCCAGAACCCAATTCATGCACTTTCGGAATTCCAGAGCCCAGCAGATGCTGTTTAAATTCATAAGTACACTCTAATTATATTCAAATAATAGAGGTTGATTTATATAACTGTAAAGATTATAAACAACATTCTAATTTTATAGTTTTTGATATACCAGTTCAATCTACCTTACAGCCGTACCACCTACTGTATGGCAAGGGCATTATTCGAATATTGACAATGAATTTGCAAACCATGTATCCAGTAAAATATTTATCATTTAAACTAAATCAAATAATAATTCCCGAATTGATCATAAATCAATATTTATATTTTGCTATCGCTCGTATCCTTCATTTAAATTATTTTATTCTAAAATCTAAATACTGCGAGTATGCTATTGAAAACTTGACTCTTGTATATCAATATGTATACAGAATAAGTTTAGACGGGTTTTCTATGTATATCATAATGTATCCTTAGAGCTTGTATTTGAGTGTGGTGTTGGAAGAAGATTCATAATAGAAAATAAATGATCGATAATAAAATTAACCTCACCTTTGTTTTTATCTAATTGCAGTATTTTGATTCTTGTTATAATTAAGTATTTATTACATACCGCACCATTTCTCTTGCATTCATAATCGCCTTTGAATTGTGTTAAGCCATGAATACAACGCTGCGCATGCCCGATGACAGATGCAGTGCTCTTTTTATGTGCATATAACCGCTTTTTCCATTCATTAAATATAAACGCTGCACAGTGGGAGGAATCCAAAAAAAAAAGGAAATAAAGGGAAACTTGGCATGTTTGTCGAAGAGGTATTGGAGAAGTTAAGTTTTGAGTTTGGGCCTCCTGTGGTATACAGGGCGGAGCTGCAGGGCCTCAAAGTTGGCTACCTCTGTTGAACAAAATGTTTAAGCGCGTGTAGGTTAGGTTAGGTTGAAGAGAGGAGACGTTTAAACGTCTCATGTCCATGGACATGCACGTAAGTCAGTGGTTCGGCCTGTTGTGCGTTCCTTATTTATGATCTTTTTATACCTCACGAGTTACAGAAAATCGGTACTAGACGCGAATTTTCTCAGTATCTTCCAGTCATATTCTCTGAGATGAGTCAAGTCTGGTAATATGTCGGACCCGAAATGTTGGGATCTTGCATGTGTGAAAGCCGGGCAGTGACACTGAAAATGTTCCATCGTTTCGATGTTTTCTCTGCATGCCCTGCATTCGTCGTTTACTGCTAGTCCTATGCGATGAAGAAGTGCTTGTAAGCTTGAGTGTCCCGTTAGAACACTCATCATCTTACTAATATCTTGTTTAGTTCAGATGACTTCTTGTTTTTTTCATTTGGGTCACCCCACAGTATCTTTGCAGTTGCTTCTACTGTTGCGCTATTCCACACAGTTTTGTGAGCCATCACTGCCCAGTGCTTCACCTCATTTGTCGTGGCTTCGAAGGGTTTCCAATTTTCCAAGTTTATTACTACCCGTTCATTTCCAATCACTCCGTTGTGTCCTGGTACCCAGCAAATGCGCAATTGACCATGGGCTGAGTAATCCCATGGTCAATTGCCATCCGTGTAGCAGCTGGTTCCCACTGGCACATGGGCCAAAGTTCCATTTTCCCAGGAGCGTCTGTCTGGCACAAACGTATCAGAGGTAGCTGTAAGCCGCACTTTAGGAATGCGGTCGGAGATTTCTGGCGTTTGAATGTGACCAACTAGAGATTCTAAAATGTTCTGATGGTACGACTTGTGGTCTCGATTTATCCATTCACCCATCACTTGTAGACGTCTTGCTGTGAGGGCTGCTTCATACTTTATACGGATGACTATTGGTTGGATGTGCAGTCTCCAAAGCTTTTGTTGGTGCAGTTCTAAATGCCCCGCTTATGCCTAGACAGCACATACGTTGAATTTTTTGCAAAGGTATTACGTTGCACTTCTTGTCCATTGATGTCCACCACACTACACCGGCGTAGGTGATTATTGGTCTAATCACGCTCATGTAAAGCCAGTGAGTCATATTTGGACGAAGTCCCCATTTTAAACCTATAGCTCTTCTGCACAAATACCAACATCTGTGGGCCTTTGTAACTCTTTCTTCAAGATGATCAGTTTCTGATCCAAGATTACTCCCAAGTATTTTACCTTTTTAGTTATAGCAATATTCTTATTCAGGAATCGAGGCCGGGTAAAACGTGGGATCTTCGTTTTCCTTGTAAATAGACATATTTCTGCTTTGTCTGTCGGAGATTTCTGGCGTTTGAATGTGACCAACTAGAGATTCTAAAATGTTCTGATGGTACGACTTGTGGTCTCGATTTATCCATTCACCCATCACTTGTAGACGTCTTGCTGTGAGGGCTGCTTCATACTTTATACGGATGTCTATTGGTTGGATGTGCAGTCTCCAAAGCTTTTGTTGGTGCAGTTCTAAATGCCCCGCTTATGCCTAGACAGCACATACGTTGAATTTTTTGCAAAGGTATTACGTTGCACTTCTTGCCCATTTATGTCCACCACACTACACAGGCGTAGGTGATTATTGGTCTAATCACGCTCATGTAAAGCCAGTGAGTCATATTTGGACGAAGTCACCATTTTAAACCTATAGCTCTTCTGCACAAATACCAACATCTGTGGGCCCTTGTAACTCTTTCTTCAAGATGATCAGTTTCTGATCCAAGATTACTCCCAAGTATTTTACCTTTTTAGTTATAGCAATATTCTTATTCAGGAATCGAGGCCGGGTAAAACGTGGGATCTTCGTTTTCCTTGTAAATAGACATATTTCTGTTTTGTCTGTCGGAGATTTCTGGCGTTTGAATGTGACCAACTAGAGATTTTAAAATGTTCTGATGGTACGACTTATGGTGTCGATTTATCCATTCACCCATCACTTGTAGACGTCTTGCTGTGAGGGCTGCTTCATACTTTATACGGATGTCTATTGGTTGGATGTGCAGTCTCCAAAGCTTTTGTTGGTGCAGTTCTAAATGCCCCGCTTATGCCTAGACAGCACATACGTTGAATTTTTTGCAAAGGTATTACGTTGCACTTCTTGTCCATTGATGTCCACAACACAGGCGTAGGTGATTATTGGTCTAATCACGCTCATGTAAAGCCAGTGAGTCATATTTGGACGAAGTCCCCATTTTAAACCTATAGCTCTTCTGCACAAATACCAACATCTGTGGGCCTTTTGTAACTCTTTCTTCAAGATGATCACACAGAGCCGAAAATACAATGATTTTTTTAACCATGTGTCTGGTTAAATTTTTCATGGTAAATGTTTGATTACGAAGACAAAAATAACCTTATATAAGTTCAAATGTACATGAAAAATGGTTAAGTTAACATTATATATGGTTGGTTTTTTTGAAAGAGAGGCAGAAAAATGTGCGAGATAAACAACAACTCGGCTCTGTTGTGGTCGACGTTTTTCAACTGCTTTGTGTTAGACGAAGTTGAGTATTAAGTTAAACGAAGTTGAAACGAATGCGACTGTCGTCATAAGAGAATTTATCTCGCTCATTGAAACCACCACCAAATACCAGCTTAGGTGCTTTATCGAGTGCGGGAGTTCAGTTGGTGTTGAATAGTCGATGGGACTAGTGCTGTTGTCGGAAGCTGTTGGTATAGAGGTAAGTAGTAAAACATTTTGTAAAGAACTACATTCATAAGTATGTATGTACATATGTGTATTTAAAAAGTGAAATAATAAAATATGTGTGTTAAAAATGTTAATAGTGTTTTGTGCCTGTTTAATTATAGTAAAGGCGAATGTAATATTAATAATATTTTTTGTGATTATGCCATTACAATTGTGAAATTCAGTGGTTAAGAGTGGAAAAAAATATGTACACGCTGTCGCATTAACTGAGCATGAAAAAACAACAATGTATGTACGTAAGTACATGCAGCAGCAAGCAAACATACGGAGAGAAGTGATGTGTACGTGTGGGTATGTGTTAATCTTGTCTTTTCGTTTGAACACTTGTGGCTGATACGCCGTACATACATACGTTAGTTTTTTTTGTTGTGCGATGTTGATACTGTTAAATGTACATACATACATATGTTGTTAGAAGTGCTTTCATAATACCTACATACATACATATAAACGATATTTTGTTTTTTTCTTTTCAGTTGTTTCTTTTTCTGTGGCTTGCGGCTGCTTGTGCTGGGAGTCCGGCCTTGAATCTGTTGGTAAGTTGTGCCAATACTAGAAACTGTTGATAAGCTGTATCAATACTAGTTGTAGTGTGCGAAGTAATTACAGGAAAAGTGGTATGCATGCATACATTTGTTTTTTTATACCCTCACTTTAGTAATACGAGGGTATATATCATTTGCAACGGGCCAAAAGTGTAACACATTGAAGGAGTGATCTAAGACCCTAAGTATGTTCAGCGCATATTAGTTTTGGGTCATTTTAGGTTAGGTTAGGTTAGGTTAGGGTGGCAGCCGTATTTTTTATACAAGCTCACATAGACCAGTTTAGGTCCCTAGTGTTACCACGGGCTGAAATGCCCCTCATCGAAACCAACCTGTTTGATATACAAATTTGTCGATATTACGAATATCGGTACTGGAAAGATCTGTTAGGCTGCCTAGAAAAGCCGACCCCAGTATGTCCAGTCGTCGTTTACTCAGAGCGGGACAGTCGCATAGCAAGTGCTCAATGCTCTCCACTTCTTCCTCATCTCCACAGCTTCTGCAGAAGTCATTAGAGTCAATACCCAATCTTTTGGCGTGTTCGCCGATCAAGCAGTGTCCCGTCAGAACTGATACTAACGTAGACAATCTTTGCCTCTCTAGTGCGAGGAGATATTTTGATCTTCTCAGGTCATACCTTGGCCAGATTTGTCTAGCTACTCTGCAGGTGCCGATTTCTGTCCATCTTTCGTTGGACTGCCTGATTGCCTCTTGCCTAAGCCAAAGCTTGCACGTGGATAGTGGCGCACCAATATATGCAAATTCTTCGAGAATTTGTAATGTCGTCCCTTTCCTAGCAAGTTCATCGGCTTTGCAGTTCCCCGGGATATCCCTATGCCCAGGCACCCATATGAGGTGTATGTTAAACTGCTCAGCCATCTCGTTAAGAGATCTGCGGCAGTCGAGGGCTGTTTGTGAATTTAGGGATGTTGCCTCCAGAGAATTGATGGCAGCCTGGGGTCATTTTAAGTCGAATGAGATATGTCCGTCCGTCTGTCTGCTGGCTAGTGCGCACGATAACTCTCGAAAAGAGAGGCCGATTCACTTCAAATTTGGTATACGGTAATATTTTTTTCTATCTCCGGTTAAGTTCAAAGATGGGCCATATTGGTCCATTCCTTCTGGTACCTCCCACACAAAGGGGTAACATTTAGTGAAATATTGATTATTTAATAACAACTATACCTTGGTCGGTTTACCCGACTGAAACTTTCTTACTTGTCTTTAATATACAATTCAGTGCACTTCCTTGAAGTATCATCCATTGACTTACCCAATCCTTGATTTTTATATCTATTCCGATTATGATTTTGGTGAGACATCGGCTTTCTATCAGATTGCCTTTGTTATTAATCTCCTATATGTTAACCGTAAGATCGGACTAAGCTCAGTACCCCAATCTAAGTGCCTAACCGTCCTGGGCTCTTAATAATCGAAAGATTCAGGGTGCTTACGTGAACGGCACCTTTTGAGCGGGGACTGATCACATGTTGGTCAAGCACAGAAACGTAGGCACTTAACTTATAGTCACAGAGCAGATTTTTCCATCAGATCAGCCCATCGGTAAATGCTTATGCTCTTTGAACTACAGAATTTAGGTAAAAAGTCAAAAGATCTTCTTAGAATTGCACCCTTTTTTACATTTATACTTATATTTTCTAACCTTTTTGTTTTTTTCTTTTCAGGTGTTTCTTATACATATATATATTAACATATATTATGTAAATAAAATAAAAAATAAAAATGCGAAAGTTAAATTTTTCTTGTTTTATTTGATATAAATATTAAAAATTATTGAAACAACTATGTTTCTGGTTACATGAAGTAACCACTAACTAGTGAAATTAACAATAAAAAAGGTTTCAATAACAATCTTCATAGTTAATAATATTAACAATTTCATTGTTAAATTGAACATGCATTGTTTCAATAAATTAACTATGAAATGTTAATATTAACAATTTTCATGGTTAAAAAAATTCAAAAATGCATCGTTAAAGTAACAATTATTATTATAATATTAACAATTTTCATGGTTAAAAAATTCAACCATGGAATAGTTAAATTAAATATTATTATTGTTAAATACCAGTCAACAAGAAAATGTTCAAATTAACCTTATATAACGTAGACTCCAAATCATGTTTATTTATGGTTAAGTTAACATTATATAAGGTTAATTTTTGGCTCAGTGCAGTTTCTGATCCAAGATTACTCCCAAGTATTTTACCTTTTTAGTTATAGCAATATTCTTATTCAGGAATCGAGGCCGGGTAAAACGTGGGATCTTCGTTTTCCTTGTAAATAGACATATTTCTGTTTTGTCTGGGCACAACCAACCCCTTGGTTGTGCCCTTTAAGGAGACTAAGTATGGCTTTAAGGAGACTGTGTATCGTCGTAACCCATAGGAGAGGCGATAAAATGCCCCCTGAGGTATACCACGATTTACCCTGTCTCTAATTTTTACGTCATATGACGCACAAATAATCCACCTATTCCTTAGCATATTGTTGATCCAGTTTTTCAGCGCCCGGTCAACCTGAAACTCGTCTAAGGACTGGATAAGTGTATAGGTATGTACATTGTTAAATGCGCCCTCAAACAGCAATTGTATACATTTCTTTACTGAAGGACTCTTCTATGTGGTGCACTACCTCATGCAGAGCTGTTTCCACTGATCTTCCCTTGACATAGGCATGTTGTTTGAATTTTAGCCTGTCATCCGCTATTTTACTTTTTACCATGTTATCAATTATTCGCTCCATTGTTTTTAACGGGAAAGAAGTTAGGCTAATGGGTCGATAAGCCTTTGGGGTCTTAAACTCGCCTTGCCAGGCTTTGGTATGAATACCACCCTTGATTCCTGCCATTTTGGGTTAGGCATGCAGTGAACACTCCAGCCAGATGAGTTGGTACCAGATCCACCTCATTCTGCAGAAGTGCTGGAAATATTCCATCCGGTCCTGCAGCCTTAAAGGGAGAGAAACTTTTTATCGCTTCTGTTATATCCGTAATAGGTATCTGTTATATCCGTAATAGGTACTTGATGCAATACATTTTCATTCTGTAACTGTTCCTCTGTCGGTCCAGCATTACCGGTCGGAAAATGGGTTTTCATCAAGAGCCTTACGGTATCATCTATAGTTTCCATCCTTTTACCCGTGTCATCCACCAGTGTTTCGGTTTGGACACGAGTTTTTGAGAGGACCTTTTTCATTTTAGGTTAGGTTGAATAGAGGAGACGTTTAAAACGTCTCATGTCCATGGACATACACTTCGGCCTGTTGTGTGCTCCTTATTTATGATTTTCATACCCCACGGATTACAGAAAATCGGTAGTAGACACGTATTTTTCATTTTAGACATGCTGTTAACGCTGTCTACCTCTTCACAGAAAAGCTTCCAGGAGTTACGTTTCGCCGATCTAACGATTTTATTGTATTCTTTGAGTCTTCTGTGGTAGTCGTCCCAATATACTGATTGTTTTTTACGTCGAGCTCTATTGTAAAGTCTGCGGACATCTTTGCCAATCGAGCGAATTTGTCCTGTCATCCAGGGTTTCTCAAAGGCAGATTTCCTTTCTCGAAGTGGGCAACTATTTTCGAATGATTTTACAAGAGCCTCGGTAATCTTCTTAACATTGATATCAATGTCTTCTGCACATAGATAATCGCGTGTAGGCTGCCCCAATCGATTTCTAAGTAGATTTCCGAATTTAGTCCAGTCGGTCTTAGCCTTATTACGGAAACTTATGGGGTTTGGCGGTGGCCGTGCAATTTTAAACCTTATATAACGGTGGTCTGAATAGGAGTGTTCATCCGAAACCCTCCACTCATGAATCTCATCAATAAGATTTTCTGAACATATCGTTATATCTAATACTTCTTCCCTAATTTTGTTAACAAAGGTTGCAGTGTTTCCTATGTTAAGAGTTATGAGGTCATTTGTATTCAAAAATTCGATAAGGGCGTGTCCCCTTTTATTGGTGTTAGTACTACCCCAAGCGATATGATGGGAGTTGGCGTAACATCCAGCTAATAACTCATTACTTGTGTGTTTGGATTCCCTCACCAGACGTTGTAATTCCGACGTAGGTGGCAATGTCGGCGCATCGAATGGCAGATATATTGACGCCAGGTACATATTTCCATTACCTTGCCTCAGCACCGTTGCGTCCGATGTTGACAACTCTGGAAAGAAAATAAAATATAAGTTTTTATGGCACAGAATACAAGTCCTTGGACGAGTACCTGTGTTAGCGTAGAAAAGGTTATAGTTCACATGGTTTAATCCAGTAACCTTGTTGCTAGTTGTCCATGGTTCCTGGATCAAAGCAATATGAACCCTGCCTTTACTTACGATGTCCATCAGAGCGTTGGATGCTGTCTCGCTCCGGTGGAGGTTTATCTGGCTGACCACAATCATTGTCTTTCCAGTAAAAGTTTCTTTTGGGAGTCTATCCTATCTGGTGGCACTCCCTCATTATTTGGTAGTGGGTCATTCTCCTCCTTTCGTTTACTACCTATTACACCATCTTCCAGTCGACAATTTTGGGAGGCGGTGTTATTTTTTGTCGCTCCCTCATTGTTTTGAATCGTTTTGTGGCTCTTTTTATGTTGATCACCACCTTTGCTGGGAACTTCCTGCAAAAGTGGCGGTACTTTTGGTGAACTGGTGGTGTTATTGACTACTTCCACATCAGTTAACACAGCTGAATTTGTGGCTTTTTCAGCCGGCTCATTGGCCTTAGAAGCGCCTATGACGCCTTTAGCCCAGGTAAGTGACTCTTTTTGTTTTTCTGTAAGAACCGAAACCTCAACAGCCTCCAACTTCGTCAAAATTCTGAGCGCTATCCGGTGCTCATTGTGCTTTTATTTTGACGGTCGGACATGACGTGTTCCCCTCACCGTACCACCTGTCGTGAGTACTGGGGGGAATTTTCACCATTTTTGGTGTGGTCGGCTTTGACCAAGACGAACGGAAGGACAGTAGAACGATTGGAGAAACCCGCTCCATCGGAACACGAAGGCATCTCCGTCAACGAATTGATTTATTTTTTGTCTGTATTAGCCCGTAATAGGTACTACGATGTAGGCCTTCCAGACTTTGTGCAGATTTTTGTTTTGTTTTTGCGATTGCGTAATAGGTACTGCGTAATAGGTTTTAACTATCCGCTCTGTGCTAAACACGTCCGTTCACTACGACTGATCAGCAACGACTTTTTCCATTATTGAACTTAACGATTAAAATTTTTTGGTGATAACTTATTTGTCATTATACCATCCACCATAAGTTTGTCATTCCGTTTTAAATATTGAAATGTTAATGTAAGACCCTATAAGGAATATAATGAGGGCTGAAATTCAAAACCGGCTATCATAAAGGAGAGTGGGAGACTGTTTTAATACCACATGATTTTTCACATATAGATTCTACAATCTGTTTTAAAAAACTGTTAGCGTATTGCGCAAACAAAACATCCAAATATAAAGTTGTATTAGGGCTTTTAATTAAAATAGCCCGTATTTGCTTCATAAATATAATTTGAATATAATTTGAAACAAGAAACTCGTGATAATTCAAAAAAAAGACGAAGTTTTTATACAAAAATGTCAAATACTCATACATTGAAGAATTAGATCATATCTTGATATCAAAGACTAAATTGGTGGTATTACACCCTTAAAACGAAAATATGACAATTTGTCTATGGAAACAATTTTATTTAGCATTTTCCGACATTTAGCAATGCTTTTAAACATATGTATATATTTATGTAATTATAATAATGGGACTCCACCATTTTTCGATACCCACATATCTTAAGTACATTGTTAATACGTTGAACACACTATATCCACAATCTGTATTGAGATTTTTCCTCTGAATATATCTATAAATTGAACAATCATCATTTTCAAATTTCTTATTTTCTAATATTTTTTCGAATCTGCATTAAAAACAGCAATCTGCACGCCTATTATTTCTGGTGACTCCAACTCTAACAGAAGATCTGTAACGTCCTCCTCTGAGGACAAAAGCTCTACTTCGGACACAGAGAGGTTGAGGGGAGTCTCCGGACTCTTTGACGCATCTGGCGGGGACATGCTTCTCGACGATACGGACGAAGAGTTTGATAACACCCTTGTCGGGGTGGATGTTAATCTGTCAGTTACCAATGATGGTAAGAATTCTACAGATTAACCTCCATCACGCTAAAGCAGCCTCAGCGGCTCTATTGCTGCGCCTGTCCACAGCGCAGTAGACATCGTCCTGATACAGGAGCCCTACGTAGTGGGAGGAAGGGTGTGCGGTATTAGGACACCCAACTTTAAACTGCTTGTGGCCAACTGTGAAGGCACTCCAAGAACCTGCATTTTGGCCAGGAAAGATCTAAGTATCTTTCTTCTGACTAATTTTAGTGGTAAAGACCAAACAGCTGCTAGCCTGGAGATCGGTAATCGCATATATTGGGTGGTCTCCAGCTACTTGCCTTATGAATCTGTAGTACCGACTGCACTATTCAGGGAAGTAGTAGAAGAAGCAACGTCTGACGAGCTCGAGCTGATTATTGGCGCAGACACGAACGCTCATCATACTATCTGGGGTAGTACGGATATAAACAATAGGGGTGATTCGCTTCTTGACTTTATTCTAACTACCAACCTTAGTATTTGTAACATAGGTAATAAACCGACCTTCACAATTAAAGACAGACAACAAGTACTCGACGTAACGTTTGCTACTGACCGGCTGTCGGACAAAATTATTGGGTGGAATGTACTGGACGACCACTCATTCTCAGATCACCATTATATTGAGTTCAAACTCGCGGAAAAAGCGCCTAAACCCGCCGTCCACAGAAATGTAAGGAAGACAAAGTGGCATCTGTATGAGAAGAATTTCAAGAAAGTCCTCAACTCTAAACTTCTGTACGAACCGAATGACAAAGCCGGTCTGGATAATCTGGTCGATCATATCGCCATATCATTTAATAGATCCCTTGAAGAAGCCTGTCCAAAAACAAGGTACAAGGGTAAAACTAAACCCCAATGGTGGACTTCTGAGCTAACGGCTATGAAAAAGACCTGCAACAACCCAGCAAAAAAAGAGCTCCCAAAGAAGCAATAAAAATCCCCAACTTATGATCCGGAAGTTGTTCTAATTTGGATTTTCACCAATGAATTTAACAAGGGGTTGTCGCGCCGGGGAAGTACTTCTTTGTCACCACTTTTGCACAACTCTTTTAAAGCACTGTAAGATTTGCTTTTTTGGTGTTGTATTTATTTGATGAATGTATGTCGTTCTTATTAACATCTTTGGGTCCAGAGATTTCATATTTTAAAGGAATACAAATGTTGACATAGGGAAGGGAACGTATAAATAATATACTATTGGCCAAAGAGATTAACGATCATATATACATATGTATGTTTGTTTAGGACATTGGAAGATGTCTGTAATCTGTATGGTGTAGATGGCTCTTGAAAAGTGTGACCCCATAGTGTAATTAACATTCTCAAAAAAAAGTTTTCCGTAGCCCCGGTTCAGAGAATAGTAAAGTACCACAGTGTGGTACAGTATGTATGGTATGGTATATTTAATTACCATAATTTCTTTTAAAATTATTTAATTATAACCTACACCACACTGTGGTACAATTTATTATGATTTTATGCATTTGTTTCTAACACCAAAAATGAGAAGAGATATATAGAACGATCGTTTATTCTACCGATCGACTTAGAATCACTTTCTGAACCGATTTAGCTATGTTAGTTTGTGCATGCGTTCTTGTAATCTATGTGCAGGTCACAAATATAGTCCGATCTCAAAGAAATTTTGTACATATCTTTATTTTGGGACAAGACAATTCGTATTGAAATTGAAAGACAATCCGTATTTCTTTCGTCTACGGCGAACGATCAAAAATCTCTTAACTATTTGAATATCAGTTTAGAACCAGATATCGTAATATATATGAATGTACCTTCGATTTAGCTTATACCCTCTATAGAAGATATAATTTCCTTTCGATGTTCATGAAATTTGGTAAAGAGTGTCTTATTTTAACAGTTAATATCTGTGTGAACAATATCGGTTCAAATTTACATATAGCCCCACATACTCGCATGGATGTGTACCTTCCGATTTAGCATCTAAGCTCCATAGAAGTCATATTTTAGCCAAATGTACTATATTTTGCACAAAGAATTTTATAATCAGAGAATAAACGGTCACTAGCAAGGTTGGAAAAATGTGATTTCATGTTTTACATCAGAGCATTATTAAATTTGGCAGAGATTAGTTTATAGAATCACGAACACTGCGAAATTTGATAAAAAAAAGGATACCCTTCAGATAAAGGCCAAATTTAAATACAGACCCATATAGAATCTTGCATCTAAAATAGGTGTCAAACACGATTTATAAAAATCAAAACATCAACAAGAGAACAACTACAAAGGTTAAATAGATGAATACAGTACAATGTGAGTTACGCCTTTTGTTCTTTATCAAAAACGAGCACTTGATGTTACGTCTTTTTTTCTTGAATAAAATCGTGATTTTTTGACGAAAAACGAATTTTAATTTTTTGAGGGTTACGCTCTTGGGCATTTTTGGTGACGCTATATTAACATTTTTTGGAAAGTATAAAGTGTTGTTCATAAATTCAGTTTTTATCGCAATCCAATGTACTACAATTCCAAAATTTAACATATTTCGAAGAAAATCAGCAAACTTTGAAATGACTTTATGTTATTTTAATCGGCTATGAAAAAGTCGACTTGTAGGTCCGATTTATCGACCTAGTCGACTGAAACGAAATTTAATTGATGAAAAAGTCGACTAGCTTCCAGAACCATTCACTAACTCTGATATAGCCGCCATATAAATATATATTTCTTCCCTTTAGCACTATAGACGCAGTATTTTACATATATATCATAGCCCTCATACATATGTTCCTTCCGATCTGGACTTTTATCACTTCACAAGATTCATTTTACATCCAATCGTTTTAAAATTATGCATTCTTGGGTTAATAATTTATATTCCGAAATTACATTTTCGTTAGTTATTTAGAAGAACTTCATTAAATGCCGAAAAAATGTTCATACTTATGAATTGGAAGTACTTATAATGTTATTCTTTTGGAAGTACTTCTTTAATTTTTTGCTGGGAAGCTATTCAATAAGGCTAAATCTACTGGGGTCGCTAATGATTGGGATGCCTATAAAGAGCAACTCAAGATCTATAAGAAGGAGCTTAGAAAGGCGCAAAGGCGCTCTTGGTATACCTTCTGTGGTGAAGTGGAAAAGGTCTCCGACGCCGCTAGGCTGAGGAAGATATTATCTGCTTCACCCTGTACAGTGGGATATTTACAGGATGAGGCAAATAATTGGACCAAAAACAGCGAGCAGTCGCTCAATGTACTGCTCGACACACATTTCCCGGGGAACTCTGTAACAGAACCCGAGGATCAGCAGGACCAACAAGAGTGCGAGTGGACTGCGAGCGTCGCTAGCTTCTTGACTGAGAGATCCAGAATAAGCTGGGCTATTAACAGCTTTGAGCCCTTCAAGTCACCTGGGGCAGATGGCATCACTCCAGCAGAAATGCAGAAAATGTTAAAGTTCATTATCCCCTGGCTGGAGAAAATTTATGTAGGCTGTATCAGGCTTTCATACGTCCCGAATCGATGGAGGGGTACCAAAGTGGTATTCATACCTAAAGCGAGAAAGATATCACACACTAGGCCAAAAGACTTCAGACCAATTAGCCTATCTTCCTTCCTATTGAAAGGTCTGGAAAGACTTTTAGATCATTTCATTAGGGAAAACCTGTATACAAAACTCCTGTCGGGGAACCAACATGCTTACAATAAGGGCAAGTCTACAGAATCAGCCCTGCACGAACTTGTGAGCACTATCGAATCGTCCCTGCATTTCAAGGAATTCACCATGGTGGCATTTCTTGACATAGAAGGGGCTTTTAACAACATTCCCTCAGATGCGATAATTGCGGCAGTTTGATTAGACTAATTCAAAGTCTGCTCACCAGAAGACGCATAACAGCATGTCTAGGGTCCACAACTCTAACAAGGTATGTAAACAGAGGGACCCCGCAAGGAGGAGTACTTTCTCCACTAATTTGGAACCTAGCGGTGAATGAAATCCTGCTAGATCTAGAACGGTGTGGCTGCAAGGTCGTGGCATATGCAGACGTAAACGTCCTCAGAGACATCCTACAGGTGGCTCTGAACAAGTTGGCTAGATGGGCCAGAAGCAGCGGTTTGGGCGTTAACCCCAACAAGACAGAATTGGTTCTCTTTACTAGGATGAATAATGTCCCACATGTGGACCCTCCACCTCGGATAAATGGAACAGATCTAGTCTTTTCTGAAAGTGCAAAATTTTTAGGAATAATTCTAGATAGGAAAATGTTATTTAGACTTAACGTATTGGAACGTGTAAGGAAGGCCAACGTCGCCTTATATTCCTGCAAAAAGGCTGAAGGGTCGCTGTGGGGACTCTCTCCTAAAATCGTCCACTGGATATATATAGCAGTAGTTCGTCCAATACTGTTATACGGTATTGTGGTATGGTGGACGGCAACTGACAAACTAACCATTACCAACCTACTAACAAAGGTTCAGAGAACTGCCTGCCTGAGCATAAGCGGAGCCTTAAGGACTATAGCGACCGAGTCTCTACAAGCCATACTCCATATACTGCCGATTAATATTGTGGCGAGAGAAGTTGCAACCAAAGTGGCAATAAGATTAAACAGCCTATCAATGTGGAGGTACAAGAACTATGGTCACATGAGGATATCAAAGTGTAGTGCTATGACCGAGTGGACTATTTACCAACTGTGTACACCTTCGAGAGAAATTACATCACTATGATTCCCGCCAGAGATGACTGGGTCGGCAGAATACCAGGTAATAGAAACCATCTCCACTTTTACACGGATGGTTCGAAGCTTGATGAAAAGGTTGGCTTCGGAGTACACTGTGAAGAACTTTGTCTGGATATAGCTCACAGACTACCAGATACCTGCAGTGTCTATCAAGCCAAAATAATGGCAATATGGGAAGTCGCCAAGTGGCTGAGTCGCAACATAGTAACCAACAATGGCGTTGTCATTTACTCAGACAGCCAGGCTGCCATCAATTCTCTGGAGTCAACATCCCTAAATTCACAAACAGCTCTCGACTGCCGCAGATCTCTTAACGAGATGGCTGAGCAGTTTAATATACACCTCATATGGGTGCCTGGGCATAGGGATATCCCGGGGAACTGCAAAGCCGATGAACTTGCTAGGAAAGGGACGACATTACAAATTCTCGAAGAATTTGCATATATTGGTGCGCCACTATCCACGTGCAAGCTTTGGCTTAGGCAAGAGGCAATCAGGCAGTCCAACGAAAGATGGACAGAAATCGGCACCTGCAGGATAGCTAGACAAATCTGGTCAAGGTATGACCTGAGAAGGTCAAAATATCTCCTCGCACTAGAGAGGAAACGATTATCTACGTTAGTACAGGTTCTGACGGGACACTGCTTGATCGGCGAACACGCCAAAAGATTGGGTATTGACTTCAATGACTTCTGCCGAAGCTGTGGAGATGAGGAAGAAGTGGAGAGCATTGAGCACTTGCTTTGCGACTGTCCCGCTTTGAGTAAACGACGACTGGACATACTGGGGTCGGCCTTTTTATGCAGCCTAACAGATCTTTCCAGTACTCATATTCGTACTATCGATAAATTTATATATAATATAACAGGTTGGTTTCGATGAGGGGCATTTCAGCCCGTGGTAACACTAGGGACCTAAACTGGTCTATGTGAGCTTGTAAAAAAAAATACCTAAACCTAAACCTAAAATCTGCAATTAAAAAATCGAATCGCATAAACCCGTAAATATTTAAAACTATTTTGCAACTGATATGAACATTTTGTTGTTCCAAAATGAAATCACAGTCACGAATATTGTTGAAACATTTTAATAAATTCTTTCAAGAGAATATCGTTCTTTCTCATTAGGTGCAAACAAAAATTCTTTCAGTGTATTCTTGCATTGATACAAAAGACTACTTCAAATAGCAGCACTTAATAACAGAACAGCTGACATTCTACGTTTTCTCAAACAGCGGCGGTACAGCGTACACGACGGCAGTACAAGCTTACCTCGTCGTCGATTGTCGAGCAACACGTTCTTTTACAACCAGCAGCCAATCAATCACCATTAAACTAATAAAGAACATATTAGAAAATTGTTTAACTTATATTACCTCGTGGCATCACGTCTAGAATAAATTATTACCGCAGATCTATCTTTTACCATGATTTCTGAAAAAAAAATCCAGGTAACTATTCGGTTTATTGTGTAAATTCCGATATTTAAATTTTGTTCAATTTATAGAATTTAAGAAATTTACTGGGAGTATATTCTCCCCAGCTTAGTTGTCCAGAAAAAAAGATTCCATCTAACTGTGCGTCAGCAGGTCGTCGGAGGTACATAATTCTGGTGGAGAGTACCTAATCTCCGTGGCACAATACCAGCGACAGTGGCACAAAATTATCCCTTCCGACACCTGCATTAAATTTAATAAGGTTCCATACCCCGAAGGTAACTTCAAGGGCGATTACGTAAGACCGTTGATTCGTCCCACGTGGAATTACTTATTGCAGTCTGCAGAATTACACCTGTGTGAATTCCAAGACATATTATTGGTTGTGACCCCGGCATTCGTTATCCCGGATTATATTATTTTTGGGATCTACACACTCTACCCCCAAAGCACCCTATTTTTTGTTGAGAAAGTTCTTCATTCTCGTGGAATCGAATCCGTTCAACAGCGAGCAGTCGGACGTTATAGTCTCGAGATTCCACTCGCAGTGGCCATAACTACGAAAAGTTCGGTGAAGTTAAACTATAAACTATTCCCGACATCGTTACTGACAAGTGATACCACCGAAACCCGGAAGGAAGGGACTCCACAAACCTAGATATTTCTACTAATTCTTTCTAAATAACCTCGCATAGATTTTGCTTTTGAAATAGAGTACCACTGAGTCATTTGTATATTTTCATAAATAAAAAGGGAGTCTTCATAATTATTATTGTAATGTTGAACATATGAGGAATTAGCCAGGGTTCAGGTCCACACAACCGACTGCTTCTGCTGGCACTCCAAAGGCTCCCGTAGTCCTAAGCAAAATCCTTATCACCTAAAAAAATTGTTTGAATATATTCATGCAATTTTGAAAAAGATACTTTCTAGGAAAGTAATTATAAAACACGACCGTGTTCATGACAATAATTGGCGCCCAACGTGGGGCAGAAAATAACATTTCCTGCCTTTAACTTTTTTTGTATTTTCTAGTAAATTTCATATTCCACACTAAAGGTGAACAGCATAGATATTTCGTGAAGCTTCAATATCGATAAATCTCAATTATTTTTCGGATTTTTAGTAGTTTGAGGTACACCAGTTCGAGCTGACTAACCATTTAGATATTGATATTGCTTCGAATTGACGCAGATCTTGGTAGTATGCTGCATTTCCTTGGTGAAAATCATAAATGCAACATAGATTACTTTTCTTTAAAGCGAAGTTATCAATTACCAACTTAATTCTGGACCACAGTAATCTTGCTGAGAGCAGTTTACTGTCCGCTTAAACTTGGGAAAATCCGAATGAGGGAAAAAGTTCTCGGATACTATTGGTTGTTTTACTGAACCAGAGTTTATGCCAATTTTATGGTTCCATAAACCAGTTTTGTAGTTTTTGTAGGTATGTCTAGGTTAGTGGGTATAGTAACCTAATTGTGATTCACATCTTCATCAAGGAAACCATTAAAATGTATCTTTACTTAAACAAATTATTTTGAAAACAAATTAATTGATTTATTATTCTGCTACTATTGACTTTATTCGTTAAGAACAAAATCATAGTATAAACCACTTGTTTTGTTAATATTCATTGAACCATGTCTGTTAGTCGGTCTCCACCGCCCAATGCGGCTGAACAATTCCCCACAACTTCCAACAATGCGGATCCAACTAACATCTGTCCAATTTGTTCAGAAGCTATTATTGAGACACAGGAAAGCTTAATTATTGACCAGTGTGATCATTTCTTTCATCGATCAGGTATCGAAACGTATTTGGCTACAAATGCTATGACTCAGAGAGGATGCCGAGGCAAACTTCGAGGAGCTAGATCCCACTATAATATACGAAGTCAGAGTAGAGGCTTATTCCAAGACCAAATTACTTCCCAATTAAATCAAACTAAAGAAAATCAGCTATTCACACCAGATCGTAATTGTAGATCAGACAGTAATAATGTCTGTGGAACACCAAATAGAACTGCTTTGCAGGCGAACAATAACCAAACAAATTATAATCAGTTGGTCGACTATGATCAAATAAATAGAATGATTGAACAAAATCTCACCAGATTATTAGGATCTTTGAATCTTCTTCCTCAATTAGTCCAGAATTCTAATTCTGTTCAGTCTAACGCATTCACCAGTAATACTGGAAACCCAGTAATTACCAATGGAAATAATCAATTATTATCTCCTTTAAATTCCGTTCATCACCTTAATGTGCCAGATGGAAACAGTGTTTCCAATGTTTCCCGATCTTCGTTTACTTCCGATAAGACCACATCCATCCTCCAGGGATGGAATTTAAAATTTGATAGCTCTCAAAACGGGCTAAACGTTGAAGAATGTCTGTATAGGCTGAAGTCGCTCACTTCAGATACTTTCAACGGAGATCTTTCTATAGTATGTAAAAATATGCAAACTTTGTTATCGGGTAAAGCCAAGGAATGGTATTGGCGATATCGGAAGCAAGTATCGTGTGTAGAGTGGAAAGATTTCTATGAGACAATAAGATCCCACTACCGGGATTTCAAAACTTCCTTTGAAATGCGTGAGGAGATAAGGAATCGGAAACAAAAGCCGGGTGAAACCTTTGACTCTTTCTATGAATCCGTTTCTGGAATTGTTGACCGATTATATTCACCGATGGATGAAATGGAACTAGTAGAGATTTTAACGCGAAATCTTCGACCCGAAATTCGCCAAGAATTACTTTATATTCCGGTTCATTCTATTTCACATCTACGGAAATTAGTGCAGAAAAGAGAAAATTTTTTGAATGACGAGCACGTTCGTCGAAACTTCTCTAATCGAAACACAGCTTTTCTGCAACGACGACAGATATCGGAGGTTGAACATTTGGAAGACTACGACTATATTCAATCACCATCTGAGCTAGACAAGTCTATTAATGCCTTGCAGGCAACTCCATCTAATGTAAAATGTTGGAATTGTGATGTAAGTGGACATAGATGGGACGACTGTATAGAAGATAGGCAAATCTTTTGCTACGGATGTGGTGCTAAGGGTATATATAAACCCAACTGCACCAAGTCCATAAACAAGAAAATATCCATGCCAAAAAACTTTCGACCTCTTGTTCCGACATCGGAACAGCTTTAAATTTGACTTACCACGAACCTGAATTAGAAAATAGTATCAAAAACAACAATGGAGTTGATACTACCAGATCTGACACTGAATTTGAAAACGAATGCGAACCAAAATATATTCTTAAAAGAAGTCATCTAAGTAACGAGACAATTTCTGATAACGACAAGATTAAGTTATGTCCAAAACTTCCTTACCATAAACGATGGGAACGTTATATAAAGAAACGTAATATGATTTTTAATATCAATACTATCTCTTCGATTTCCATATCGAAATCAAAAAGGTATACCATTAGATTTCGTAATTACTGGAAACTAAGAAAGTTAAGTCGTAAATTCTTAGTTTCTACAATCATTAGTAACCCAAAAGATATGCGTTACTACGCCAAAGTGTCTTTTTTGACATATAACGAATTTGGGTTATTGGATACTGGTGCCAACATCAGCTGTATCGGCTCCGATTTAGCACTACAAAATTTTAATATGTTTTCAAATTTTACTAAGATTAAATCTTATGTTAAAACTGCAGACGGTAGCCTTCAGAAAGTCATTGGTTGGCTGGATATCGAGTTAAGTTTCAAATCTGATACTAGACCGCTAAAACTGTTTATAATACCTTCAATTTCTCAACGGGTTATCTTGGGTATAGATTTCTTTAAAACTTTTAATTTACTAAAGGATGTTGTCGAATCAGTAGATTTAGTTGGCTTTGGTGAAGATTAAAATATTTCATCCGAAATACTAGAATGTTCTGTAAAATCAACAAGTCCGTCCGAATCAGAAAATACGTCGAATAACGAAGAATATTTTCCCATTGCAATAAGCCAAAAAAAATCTATTGGAAACTGTCATACAACTTTTTCCCAGCTTCGAAAAACAGGGATTAGGAAGAACAACACTTATAAAGCACAGCATAGACGTTGGAAACGCTAAACCTTGTAAACAACGCTATTACCCTGTTTCTCCCGCTGTGGAGTCAATCATGTTTAAGGAAATAGATAGAATGTTGTCATTGGGGGTGATAGAGCCATCAACGTCACCGTGGAGTTCGCCAATGCGACTTGTGATAAAGCCAAATAAAGTACGTTTATGCTTAGATGCAAGGAAACTAAACCTTGTCACGAAAAAGGATGCCTATCCGCTGCCATCCATTGAGGGCATCTTCGCTAGACTTCCAAAAGCAAACTTAATTTCCAAACTTGATCTTAAGGACGCATATTGGCAAGTCGCATTGGACGATGACTCCAAACCACTGACAGCTTTCACGGTCCCAGGTAGACCACTCTACCAGTTTGTCGTTATGCCCTTTGGGTTATGTAGTGCGCCACAAACTATGTGCCGACTAATTGATGAGATAATACCACCTGATCCTTGTGATTGTATCTGAGAATTTCGAAACCCATCTAGAAGTGTTAGTTAGAATTGCTTCCCAATTCCGCAGGGCAAATCTTACACTAAATATTGGAAAAAGTAAATTCTGCGTAACTAAGGTGAACTACTTAGGGTACGTTATAGGCAACGGGGGAATCACCACAGACCCCGAGAAAGTGAGTGCAATACTAAACTGGCCGATACCAAAGAATTTGAAGCAAGTTCGTGGTTTCTTAGGTATCGCTGGTTGGTATCGGCGCTTCATTGAGAATTTCTCTATCGAAGTGTTTCCAATTACAGAACTGTTATCCAAGAAGAAGAAATTCTCTTGGACGAACGAGGCTCAAGTCGCGTTTGAGAAGGTCAAAATTTTACTAACTACCGCTCCTGTATTAATAAACCCTGATTTCTCAAGGACATTTTTAATTCATTGCGATGCAAGTGACGGCATTGGCGCAGTGCTTGTACAATTAGATGAGCACAACCAGGAACGTCCAATCGCTTACATGAGCCGAAAACTGAATTCCGCACAGCGGAATTACAGTGTAACAGAGCGCGAGTGCTTAGCTGCACTCGAGGCAATAAAGCGATTCCGTTGCTATATAGAACTGCAAGAGTTCGAGGTGGTTACGGACCACGCCAGTCTTGTCTGGTTAATGCGACAACCAAATCTGAGTGGCAGATTGGCCAGGTGGGTCTTTCAGCTACAGTCATTTAAATTTACTGTTAGCCACAGAAAAGGCAGTGAGAATATCGTTCCAGATGCTCTCTCGAGGAGCTTTAGCCTAGACATTGATAGTCTGACAGTTATTGAGCCTGAAATTGACCTTAATTCGTGCCATTTTGGAGACGAAGATTATGAAGATCTAAAGAATAAAATAAGAGAGAACATTGATAAATATCCAGATGTACGTATAGTTGACCGCTACATATATATACGCACTGATCACTATACGGGAGATGAAACCCAAGAACAAGCGTGGAAGTTATAGATTCCCCTGAATCTTAGAAATCACGTCTTGAACAGAGCGCATTGTTCCGAAATATGTTCACAAGGAGGAATGTGTAGAACGCTAGATATCCTAAGACGTAATTTTTATTGGCACGGGATGGTCAGGGTCGTGCGAATGTTTATACAGGGCTGTGAGGTGTGTAAAAGTACAAAGTCTCCAAACTTTGTAACTAAACCACCCATGGTCCGAGGGTCCGAGAAAAACTTGGGCAACACTACTACGTGCTAGAAGACCTCCAGGGCAAACTAATCGGCACGTTTCACGCAAAAGACATCAGACCTTAAATATTTCCAACTAATTCTTCTATTCAAAGAATAAGAATTATTTGGTTTTGATATGAACATTTTGTTGTTCCAAAATGAAATCACAGTCACGAATATTGTTGAAACATTTTAATAAATTCTTTCAAGAGAATATCGTTCTTTCATATTATGTGAAAACAAAAATTCTTTCAGTGTATTCTTGCATTGATACAAAAGGCTACCTCAAATAGCAGCACTTAATAACAGAACAGCTGACATTCTATGTTTTCTCAAACAGCGGCGGCACAGCGTACACGACGGCGCACAGTGGCGCCCGTAGAGCAAACGAGGTTGCAAACATCAAAATTTCCATGTGCGCCGAAGAAGTTTTGAATAAATCCATGTTATAGGAAACTTTTCAACGATTTCAAATATGCTACTCTTAATAATATCACATTTTTAGTTTAGAAGATATAACCGTTCAAAGTTGACCGACTTTCGGTTTTCAAAAAAACACACAATTTTTAGTCAATTTGTTGCGATTTCAGGTGTAATATCACGAAAAATAGGTAACGAATCGCCTTATTTTTTGTTTGTATTTATTTATGTATTTATTAAATGTATAATGATAAAAAAAATTAACTGTTTGCTTTGTGTTTCTCCTGGTAAAACACTATTTAAAAACTATGCGTTTTTTCACTATTTTTCAACTTTGACGGAAAATAAAAAAAATCTATATTTTTCTATATTTGCCATATTTTCAAAATATGTTCTTTGATTATTCCTTTACATAATCCCAAAGGTTTTATTTGCCTCTAGGCGCCTCTTTGGCTTCTAGAGGTGAAAAAGGTAAAAAAAGACGTGGTTCTTGATTGGAAAAAATCAAATCATTAACCCTTCGTCATACACATGTTTCTATAGTCACATTCGTAACACATGGGTCAGGCCAGACCAACTGTGTATTCATTTTGTAAAACAATAAAAACAACTCGCGTAAACTTCTGTAACTTGCACTCATGATAGAATTATTGGGAAAATTAGCTGTACGGACAGCATGGGATGCCATCATTTCCAACATGAAAACCCTTTTTTGTCTGAATTCGTGGAAAGAACTAACAATTCTTGGAAAAACAAAATTACGTGATAAAATGGACGCAACAATTGTCATCCAGTCCACACGCATTCGTATTTTTAGAACAAAACATACCTTAGGGAGATGCTTCGTGTACCTGTACACGATTGGTGATTGGTCACCCGCCCTGTAGGTAGGCCAGCACTCCACCACACCACGCACAGTCCAACCTCGTTAAGACTCCGCCCACAAGAACCCAAGCGCACACTGGAAAATTCTACCTAATTTACCTGTGACCAAAACGTGGTGGTAAAAACTTGCGTCATGCACAGCTACTATATACGTGTAAACACTTAGCGTGGTTTCAACAAACCTGATTGTGCTATTATTGACCAACCATCTAACCGCGAGTTATTGAAAACATGGCGTTGAACAATTTAAAATTATTTGAACTGTTTAGAACCACACCAAAGTTTTTCACGGAAGCTGCTTTAGAAGAACTTGATAGCTTATACGGAAATATTGAGAGAAGCGAAATTATAAAAAAATGTGTATCTGATATATGCAAATATTAAGGCAAAATGGGTGAAATCTAATCGAACCATTCAGAAATTCAACTCCAAATACGAGGACTGACTTAATGAAGACACCATCCTGGATATATTGGCAGTAGATAAACCCACCACATCAACCAGAGGAGCAAAAGGAAGGCCAAAAAAAAGTATTGAGGAGTGTTCAATTTTCACAAGAAAGAGGAAACTTGCCGATGCCACCAATGACTTGACCACGAAGCATTTATCGGAGGCGCTGTCTATTAAATATACAAAGGATAGTGAAAGAGTGAGGTCGCAGATTACAAAATCTGTTGCTGATGCAAGCCCACTGCGACTAAAAAGGATTAAGGAAAGCATTCCCACGTCCACAAACGCACACATTAAAAAGTATGGTTCCGAAGAAGCCTTGGCCTTGTTTATGGACTTACAACTTTGCAAAGAAAAATATGAGATACTACGGGCATCCTTGATGCGACACGGGGCTGACGTTTTACCAGGATACAAGCATATTACGCAAGCCAAAATAAATTCACGACCACTGCATACGGAGTTTACGGAAGTCTCTGTGAAAGCCAATCTGCAGGATCTCATGGGCCATACAGCAAAACGGTTGTTGGAGAGTCTTCCTGAAAATGAGGTGAAAATTCTTACTGAGAAACTGACATTGATCAGCAAAAGGGGCTGCGGTAGATCATCCGGACAAAGCGTTTATAAGCAAAGGATATCTTCCGATGACGCTACAATATCGGACGGAAATATGTTTATGGCATCTGTTGTTCCTTTGCGGCTAAAATCTGATGTTTCCCTACACTGGAAAAATCCACGTCCGTCATCAGTGCATTATTGCCGACCAATAATGTCTCAGTTTGCAAGGGAATCGGCAGAACTCATAAGGACCACGGTGAAGGACATTGAAGAACAAATAAGCAAGATTAAGCCTACAAAGCTGCAAATTGGAGAAGGAAAATATATTGAATGCAATTACGAGTTCCACCTGACCATGGTTGACGGAAAAGTCGTAAACGAACTAACAGGAACAACCTCAACATTGTCATGCCCGATTTGCAAAAAGAGTCAGAAGAACTTTGGTAATTTAAACGATTCTACAAACGAGGAGAATTACGAATTTGGAATGTCACCATTGCACGCAAGGATAAGGTGTATGGAGTTCTTGCTAAAACTGGCGTATACCCTACCACAAGAGGAGGAAAACTTCGATGAAAATACATCAATAAAGGATAAGGAAAAGATCAGAAAGAAGCAAATACAGGATGCTTTTTTTAAACAAGTTGGACTAAAAGTAGACTGTCCCAAGCACGGATACGGTAACTCAAACGATGGAAACACTTTTAGCAGATTTTTTGAAAATGATGAGGCAGTAACTAGAATCACTGGAATTGACAATCAAATTGCGAAAAGATTGGGAACGATCTTGAATGTTTTAAACTGCAAAGAAAATGTCAATTCTACAAAATATGGAGAATATGCATCGAAAACTGCATCTCTTTTAGCAGAAATGTATCCACGGAAGAAGTTGACCCCGACCGTCCATAAAATATTGGCGCATGGCAAAGATATAATTGAGTACCAGTCTTTGCCAATTGGAGAGCTTTCTGAAGAAGCACAGGAGTCTCTTAACAAATGTTATAAAAAATATAGATTGCAGAACACATTCAAAGCATCAAGGGTAAGGCAAAATGAGGACCTCTTCAACATGTTGGCAGCATCTTCCGATCCACTTATTTCTTCCCTGCGGCATGTGAAGTCACGAATAGAGTTAGAAAATAATTATAGTTTAGAAATGATTAGTCTTTTAGATATACCTTCTCCTACGAATTGTGATGAATATTTTACAGAAAATTGAAAAAATAAATTTAAAAAAGAAGTATTTTTTTTAATTTGTTGGGTAATAATTTAAAACATAAAACCCTAAAGAAAAAAAATAAAAACAATCTAAAAATGTAAAAATAATTTTTTTTAGTTACCATAAAATTGCATTTTCTACAAATTTTAACTTTGATAACCCATAAGTAGGCCCCTACAAAGCGTAGCACCCTTTCCAAACGCTAATTTCATAAGCTGAACAGTTATCTATCATATGCTGTTTAAACTGTTCAATTATCTTATTCGGTTCAAAAGATATGATTTTTGCAACGAAAAAACTCAAATGGCGCCACTGTGCGGCGGTACAAGCTTACCTCGTCGTCGATTGTCGGGCAACACGTTCTTTTACAACCAGCAGCCAATCAATCACCATCAAACTAATAAAGAACATATTAGAAAATTGTTTAACTTATATTACCTCGTGGCATCACGTCTAGAATAAATTATTACCGCAGATCTATATTTTACCGGTTTATTGTGTAAATTCCGATATATAAATTTTGTTCAATTTATAGAATTTAAGAAATTTACTGGGAGTATATTCTCCCCAGTTTAGTTGTCCAGAAAAAAAGATTCCATCTAACTGTGCGTCAGCAGGTCGTCGGAGGTACATAATTCTGGTGGAGAGTACCTAATCTCCGTGGCACAGTACCAGCGACAGTGGCACAAAATTATCCCTTCCGACACCTGCATTAAATTTAATAAGGTTGCGTCCCACGTGGAATTACTTATTGCAGTCTGCAGAATTACACCTGTGTGAATTCCAAGACATATTATTGGTTGTGACTCCGGCATTCGTTATCCCGGATTATATTATGTTTGGGATCTACACACTCTACCCCCAAAGCACCCTATTTTATGTTGAGAAAGTTCTTCATTCTCGTGGAATCGAATCAGCGAATCCGTTCAACAGCGACCAGTCGGACGTTATATTCTCGAGATTCCACTCGCAGTGGCCATAACCATTCGGTGAAGTTAAACTATAAACTATTCCCGACATCGTTACTGACAAGTGATACCACCGAAACCCGGAAGAAAGGGACTCCAAGATAGTTTCAATAGACGTTGGTCAAATCGGAAGAAGTTGGAAGTACCACAGATGGCTGACAGGTTTACCAAGAAAAGCAAAGAAGAGACGCAGTAAACAACCCTTGTAAGTGGAAGAATTAAATTAAGTATATGGTTTATTAGATTAAATTCCCTACCGGATAATTAGAATTATTTCATTACCCATACGAGTTGAGGCAATTAATAACATAATTAATAATCCCACATCTGGCAGGTTATCATCATGCATCATCATCAAGCATTGCAAAGGCCTCTTCAATCTTCGAGATGTTGGTAAATGACCGATTGTTTGCTCCACCCGGTTGTAATATTTTTTTTTGTTGCCTTTTGTGCGTAACTCTTGTAAATTCAAGGTCAGACAATCTCAAAATCGAACCTATCACAACCAGATATTACTCTCAAAGAAAAAAACAAGTTATATTGAACTATCATGTAATTTAACTACATATTTAGATATATAGACATAAAAAAAATCCATGAAAGTAAATACTATTTTCATTGTTGTTGTTTAACAATATTACTATGAATAGGAAACAACAAAAATTTTATATACTGCTCTACTTTAAAGTATATTTAATAATTTATAAATGAATAAAATTTTGAATTAATATGGCTCTATAATCTTAGAAAGTTGGTTTCCTTAGTATGATGTTGAGAAGGAATTAGGTGAATTTGTATCAGGCTTCTTATAGGGGATTCTAGGAAACTTTCTGCCACTGGAATCAACAGGAATGGGTGGGTAATGAGGCAATTCTCGTCCAACGACATCAGGACGAGAATAAATCACAGACCTAGATATTTCTACTAATTCTTTCTAATTAACCTCGCATAGATTTTACTTTTGAAATAGAGTACCACTGAGTCATTTGTATATTTTCATAAATAAAAAGGGAGTATTCATAATTATTATTGTAATGTTGAACATATGAGGAATTAGCCAGGACCTGAACCCCCCCCCCCCCCCAACCGACTGCTTCTGCTGGCACTCCAAAGGCTCCCGTAGTCCTAAGCAAAATCCTTACCGCCTAAAAAAATTGTTTGAATATCTTCATGCAATTTTGAAAAAGATACTTTCTAGGAAAGTAATTATAAAACACGACCGTGTTCATGACACAACTTATTTTTCTATGTACAATCTTTTTTATATTGTTGTAGGAGCTGATAAATAAACATTTGATTCCAGCGGGAAAACATTTACCAAAAATGTCGAAAAAGCGTCCATTTTGGTGACTTTTGACGTTGCCAAAATGGAATTAGAATAAGATAGCCAAAAAAAAAACAAAAACGCTAAAAAATGCCATGGAATATTCAAACTCACATTTTCGAAAAAATTATATAGACGCTTTTCAATATAAGCCCTCGATATATTATTGTTTTTAGAAAAATTCTACGGAGTCTGTTCAAATAACTCTACAGTCAGCAGTACTTAAGACATGTGATTTATATTTGTCAGACCCATTTCATATATCTGTGGATTGAAAAAGCATCGGTTCCACCCGGTTGGGCTATTGGACAATTTTCATTTTACGATATTTTACATAGATTCAAGGGTCAATGAAGTCCATGATTTCATACAGCCCGATACAATAGTCCAACTCGATTTGTTTCCTTGACGCCATAGAAATTTAAGTATTAAACAAACTGTTGTCTTCTTAATTTTTTCATATTGTTAAAAATCGTCATTTTAGAGCAAAAGTCGCTAAATCTATTTTGACCTTCAAAAATTGTCAAAATGAAGATAAATCGTCATTCCTGGCATCACTGACAGCGGCGAAGAATTGATTCCATTCCTGGCGAGCGCTTTGAAGAGAATTGAAGCATTGCCATGTAATACTTCACCACGTCTAACTTTGCTGGAGTTTTATACACATGTACGTACCATGCCACACTCAATTTGTATGCAGGAACAGTCCCTTTTGTACCACCTTCACTTCCATTTTTTTAATTCTTTTGTAATTTTTACAGCTCACAAATTATTTGAGGCAAATTAATATTTTAGCGACGTCAATAAAAAGTAAGCAAACATTTTATTCGAACACTTATTGAGTCGTCTACAACAATATATCTTAACGAATGATAATTTTATTAAAATGTGTGAATTTATTTTACATATGCTTTATAGTAAGCAAAATATAATCATTTTTTAAAATATATATATTTTTATTTCTTTAAAAAATGTGGAACTAGTTATTCAGACTTGATTACCGGATACATTGTAACCAGCTATTTTTTCATATCTACATAATTACTAAATTACAATCAAGAGTCATATATGTAAGTTACCAGATTCGGGATAAGTACCAGGACTTCGGTATTTGTTACACACTTATAACTTTTTAAAATTTAACATTTTCTTCGTAGAAATTGCGCTGAAACAAAATGTATTTCCAATAAAACATTTTATAATTCACATTTGCAGAAGAACACAAGTAAAAAACGAGACATCATAGTTACACCCTGTTTTTGTGAAACGTTTTCGTTAGTTTACGACGAAACGTCAAATTGCAATCAACTATAACTCGAAATCTATAAAACAATAAAATTTAACAAACTTAAAAAGAATTAAATAACTTAAGAAAATGTAACAAACTAGAAGGTAAATTGATAATTTTTTTCGCTTAATACTTGGATGTTTTTGTGAAAATAAGCGCGTAAAGAACCTTAAAACTCGCAAGATAATTTTATTAGAGCAAATAGACTAAGGTATATCCTTACTTTTAGAGTAATGTAATATGGAATGTTCGATGTGTGGGACTAGGAACGTAAAATAATTTTATATTGCTTATAATCATTGCAAAATTTGTCTAAAATACAAAATATGAAACCTTTCCGATGATTACTACAATAGTAATGGGGAAATTGTGATCCAATAAAGCGGTCAATTTGTACAGGGATATCATATTGGGCTTGAAATATGCCGATCGGTATATACTTCAAAGACATTGCAATGTACCGGATTCTACTTGTTTATGTGCACTAGTACTAAAGTTATGAGATATAAAATGTTGGTATGAATTGGCTGTTACACAGTTACATTTGTAGGACTTAAAATACATATAATTTCCTTTAGTAAACAAAATCTTGATGACGAGAAACTGTAACGGTGATCTGACTACTGATCCTCTAACTTCGTGGCGATCGCTACCTTTTATTCCGGCGGTGCTCAGGGCTATTGGGGGTGCTCTTGCCCGAAGACATAGATCCAGAGCAATAACAAAAATTAATAAGATTTTAGGTAGCTAAAAAAAATTACATCAAATGAGCAAGTACAAAAATCAAACATTTAGTTATTCACGTTAAACGATAATTTATTAAAACTGAACATAAGTATACGAGTATATGATCGATGTGTTAATTAGTGTTACGATCTTCAAAATCTCTTTTTATTTCTACAATAGAGTTTTTACATACAATGACAATTGCTACATAAGAAAAGGTAGATAAAGAATAATACAAATGGCATCCTCATGTTTTTAGTTAATAAACGGGACTGTATATCAGAACAGGACGTCGAGAGGGCTGAGATCGTATAAGTGTTGGAGTAATAGCTTCTTTATGTACGTTTTCGGTATTGCATATATTAGCAAAGTTCTTTTCAATTGATGATGGATTCCCTAAGTTTTCGATATTGGTTATATCATCAGCGTTACCAGTTGATATCAAATTCTCGTATACATCTAGCGCCATGATTCAATCAATATCAGCTGTTATATCGAGACGGTTATTATTTCGCAGTTGGTTTACATGTGCACGTATTAATCTTCCATCTTTAACAGGGCATTGTACATAACGTTTCCAACAAAAGTTGTTATTACCCTCGTACACCCTTGCGTAAACGTCACCTCGGTCTGCGAAACACCTCTCTCTTGCACCATGTTTTATGTTAAACTGTTTCTCCATAACGTTTTTCATTAATGATTGTTTGGTGCAGTCTGCCCGAAATGGTTTTATCAATTCTAGTGTAATTCGCATTTTTCTTCCAAACAAGACTTCCGCAGGTGATTTCGTATCGGGTGAGTTTAGATTCGGTGTAGACCTGTATGTTTGTAAAAATGTTTGCAAGTTTTGGCTCATCGTCCCCTCTCCTTTCAATTTTGCAAGCGATCTCTTGAAGGTGTCTACAAACCTTTCGGCTTGTCCATTTGACATTGGGTAATGTGGCCTGAAGCACAAATGTTTAATACCGTTGTGCGTTACAAAATTTTGAAATAAAACACTTTTAAATAGGGATCCGTTATCGGATACGATGGTTTTTGGTAATCCATGATGTGCAAAAATGTCTTGAAGAGTTTGTTCTGATGTTATCGACTGCGTTGTTACTATTTCTGGCCACTTTGGTAGTGCGTCGACTACTACTAGAAAATAGTATCCTTCAACTGGACCAGCGTAATCAATATGTAGGCGGTTTAGAAGTTTTTGACCAAGATTGAAGAGTTTTTTTCGTTGGCATTTTTGCTGACATTGCGCAATTAGGACAATTTTGAACTGACAACTTTACATCTTCATCAATATTGGACCAATAAACGTAGCTTCTCGCTATTGCTTTTGTACGTTCCATACCAGGATGTCCCTGATGTACCTGTTTATAACTTGTTTATGATATATATTGGGAATTGAGATGTCAAACGGGATTGGTTTTCACAAATCCCGAGGATCGGGATTTTTAAATTGCATATCTCGGGATCCCAGGATTTTTCGCAATCCCGAAATTTTTCGATATCCCGGGATTTTCGGGATAAATCGGGATTTTTTAATCTTAATAATGTGATATTTGTGATACAAACATTTTAGTTCAGTTTTAAATTAATTTTAATTAATTTTAATTAATTTAAATAAGGATAAAAACAGATAAAGCATAAATTAACATTTGTTAAAAAATACTAACATTTATTAAATTTGGAAATAATTATACATCTTAGCTATAAAATAATTTTGGTCCAATTTCAGTTCGTCGTCTGAATTATTATTGACGTTTTAATTTTCTATCATTAAACCACGAAAAATATTTTTTTCAACTGAATAAATCTGTTTGACTAATTCCGTTTTTATGAGAACAAATCAATATTGTATTAGGATTTTTTCATAAATTTGAAAGAATAGAATATGTACAATGTCTTAGTTTTGTGGGACACAAACTCCATTTAATCTTCGTTCTTGTTTTAAGTATTCTTCTGTATAATTATATGTTTGATATATTTTGTAATTCTTCTCTAAATTTCTAATATTATCACCGGCTTATGTCAATGTTTTCTGATGTTAACAGTTTGCTTCATTAGTTTACATATTTGACAGAGTGTATCTATATTTCACTTAATATATTATACGAGACATATATTATTGTTAAAATATCCCGGGATCCATTTTAAAAATCCCGAGATTTTCGGGATTTCCCGTTTGACATCACTGATTGGGAATAACCACTCGTTCGCCTAACATAATGACGCCATCTACAACTGACAAACAGTCCCTGCGGTTGAAAAATTTCTTCAACTCGGAATCTTCAATCTTTTCTGGCCAATCGTTTTTAAGGAATTTCAACAGCAGTTTTAGGTTTGTGTCCTTTTCAGTTTTATATCTTATCATATTGTATGTTATTGTTAATTTTTCTAAATTTCCATATAAAACATTTTTAACTTTATTTTCGAGCTGAATTGCCACAATCACATAGTCTTCGACTGGTGAAAGCTGTTTATCAATCAATCGAGATAATACATCAGCATAGCCGAAACTATTTGTTGAAATAAAACTGATAGTAAAATCATATGCTAACAATTGAACTGCCCAACGTTGAAGACGATTTTCTTGATGGACAGCAATTCTTGATTTTCTGCCGAAAATAAGAAGTAAAGGCTTGTGGTCTGTATTAAGTTTAAATTTTCTGCCAAAAATAATTTTGTGGAACTTCGTTACAGCAACTACTAAGGCTAAAGCTTCTTTTTCGATTTAGCGGTACGCCTTTTCTGCCGGTGTAAGTGATCTGGATGCGTGGAATATTGCCTTGACTGAACCATCTGCATATTCGTGTAGTATACATGCACCTAAACCATAACTGGATGCATCTGCTGCAACAATGATATTCTTAGTTGGATCATAATGTGTCAAAAATAAATTCGATGAAAGAATTTCTTTTAATTTGGAAAAAGAATTTTGTTTGTTCTGTGTCCACTGCCATTTCACATAATTTTTCAATAACTCATCAAGTGGTCCTCTGAGTCTCCGTATGTTGTCGACAATTATTTCGTAAAAATTTACAGCTCCCAGAAATGACCGCAACTCGGATACATTTGACGGTTCTAGAATAAACTTTATTGTTGCGATGATTTCTGGATTTGGCTGAAGTCCAGCTTTGGTAATAACGTACCCAAGATACATCACTTCCGTCACGAAAAATTTAGATTTGGAAAATTTGGCTTTAAATCCGTAATCATAGATTTGCTGTAATACTTCTTGTAGATTTTTGTGGTGCTCGTGTTCATCTTTGCCTGAAATAAATATATCGTCGATATATGCTGCCATGTTTTTCATCCCCGCTAACATTTTGTCCATTATCTGCTGAAAAATGGATGGGAACGATTTTACACCAAACACCATGCGGTTGTAACGGAATAAACCCTTGTGTGTGTTTATTGTAAGTAAATGTTTTGATTCTTCATCTACTTCGATTTGCAGAAATGCGTCCGATAAGTCAATATGGGAAACAAATTTGGCGTTGGCAAGATTTGCCAAAATATCCTCAGGCGAGGGAGTGGATATTGATGAGGCTATAAAGCGTCGTTCAAACCAGTTGAGAAATCAGCACAGATCCTGATGGATCCATTCACCTTTTCCATTCACTTTTATATATGGGCGCAGCCCAGTCAGAATAGTCAACCGGCGAAATCACATCGGTATCTTGCAATCTTTGTAATTCATCCTCAACTAAATGTTGAACTGCATACGTCATAGGACGTTTTGAAAGAAAAATTGGTTGTAATATATTTGGCTTTGTTACCAAGTGAGCTTCAGTTTTAGTACATAAACCAAATTTTTCATCAAAAACATCTAAAAAATAATTCTTATCAATTGTATAAGAAATACTTCCCCGAAAATATTGTTGATCGTCATGTCCTCATACTGTAATGCCTTGATCCAATCGAGGCCCATTTTTAGTTCTTCGAGTGGAGTGACGTAGTTACCACTGCATTTTGTCTCTCAATTTTACCTTGCAATCAAATTAACATGAGGGTTGTAATTTTTTCGGTTGCACTTCTTTAGCTTTTGGTGGTTTTTAAAATATTGTTACATCCGAAGCCGTATCAAATTACAAACGCTTACGTATTTTCGAAGAGTTTCAATTGTTATGACAACAAAAATGCTTTTTGTTTCAACTTTTGGACCTTTTGTGTTTTTACAGAAAGTTTTTGCTTTGCTGTTGTTGTTTGCATATTGTGTCTTCTTCTTCTTAGCAACATTGCAATTCCCTTCTTTGTGTCCACATGCGCCACACTGTTCACATTTGTGCTTCCTGTGGGAGCACACGTTGGCAAAGTGGAGTCCTCCGCAATACCAGCATGGATATTTTGGCACGTTATTCTCTTTTTGGTTAACTTTTAGATGCCTCACCTGTGCCATGATTCTGTATTTTCGATAAGCACGGTGTCAATTAGCAGAGGGTGCCGGTGGAATTTTTAAAATGTCGCAACATGATGTGGTGATACTATTTTTCAGAAACGAAATCTCCATCAGCTTTTTCAGCAACTCCTGCATGGCCAAATTGTCGTTGTGCTGTTGCTCCTGCATTTGTTTAAGAACCTGCTTTATGACTTCCTAAATTTTACGTTTCGTAAATCTTTACTTTTTCGTACTATTGCAATAATTTAATTGCAAACGAAAAAATAGGCTGCGCTGATTTTTTTCTTTAAGTTTGCACTCAAATTACTTATTATTACTTAAAAAAAAATATTTCTTTATGTTGAATTTTTTCTCTTCGTCGAAAATGTTACGATGTTCAAAATCTCTTTATTCCTTCAATAGAGTTTTTACATACAATAACAATTCCTACATACAAAAAGGTAGATAAAGAATAATAAAGAATGGCATATATTAACATTTACAATGATAATGAAAATAAACAATCTGATAGAATATAAAAGTAAGAAACTGAGTAAAATAGCCTGCCAAAGAAATGTATATATCTAATAACAATTAATTGAATATTTCTATATGGATAAAAAGTTATCGATATGTTTCAAAATGTAAGTTAAAAAGTTATTTATAAGCGTAGTTTTGTATGTATAGATAATAGTATTCCAACACATTTTCTATTTTTTTATCATCAATTTATGACAAGCGCTTGTAAATTGTTGTAGATCCGGGTTTTGGTGCAGGAAAATGTTCTGAAAAGTGCAATAATGTTTTTTAAATGTGGTAATGATTATCTTAATTTGCGTATTGTATATATTAATAAATATGTAAGTTACATTTTGTCGTTTTTTCCAGGATAATTTTCCATTGGTACATATTGTTCTGATCAGTGATTGTCTTCTTTAACGAATTGCATTTGATTTTAACATTTTTGAATTTTAACTTCGGCCATTTCGTGGCATAATTGATATTGATGCTTCCAATATAAAAATTTTATATAGATTTCCAGATTAGCATTGGGTTAACATTGATTTTGAAGTTTGCTGCATTAATTTTGTAACTACTAATTACTTGAATAGTGACATATCGCAAATATCCAACTCAGGTACGATAAGACCGACACTAAGGTTAAGAGTGGCAGCCTGTAAAACAGACTCACTTAGACTATCCAGTCCATTGTGTTACCTGAGGGACGTAAGGGAAAACATATGTTATCCCTAGCCCCTCCCGTTGAACCAATTTGATTGCTTTAAAAAGCTCAAAAGTTGGCGGATTCCAACATCAGCCAAGTTAGCTAACTCCTCAAATAAGAGCACAAGGTTGTATGCCGCCTTCTGAAGAGAGCGGGGCACAAACAAAGAAGGTGTTCTATTGATTCCTACTCCTCTTCGTCTCAACAGCTTCTGCAAAAGTGATTATGCAAGATCTTTAATCTTTCTGCGAGCCGCCCAATAAGACAGTGACCTGTCATCACAGACACGATAAGCGAGACGTCCGCTCTCGACATGGACATCAGTGCTATGGTGCGTTTTGGGTCTAAACTGGGCCACATCAGCCTGGAATGTATGCAGTTCCTAACTAGTGACCACCTGTCATTTGATAGCGTAAGTGCACTATCTCTCAAGAGGAGCTTGCAGGTTGCTAGAGGCATACCCACATGTCCCAGGTCCCCCGGAGCGTGTAAGGTAGTTCCTAGTCTTGCAAGTTTATCTGCCTTGCAGTTCCCTGGAATATCCATGTGGCCCGGCACCCATATCAGGTCCATATCTGCGACAGTCAAGGGCAGTTTTTGAATTCAGGAATATAATTTCTAGGGACTTGATAGCAGCCTGACTATCAGAGAAAATATTTATACCGACTTTGATCAGCACATTAATTTTCAGCCATTCCGCTACCTCTTTAATAGTTGAGATTTCTGCCTGGTAAACACTACAGTGATCAGGCAGTCTTTTTGCAAGTGATAGCTGAAGTTCCTCAGGAAAGAACCAAAGCCCCCTTGGTTATCGAGTTTGGAACCGTCCGTATAGAAGTTAATAAATCTCCTCTGTCCTGGGATACGACCATTCCATTCAGATCTATTTTGTCAAAGAGTGGTTAGGTAATAGTGTAATCAACCGTGCCCGAAAGGTCATGCATACTGTCTAGAATGACACTCTGTCCGTATCCATTTCCTGACCATAGTGACAGTTCCCTGAGTCTAATCGCAGTACATGCGGCATATTGCACTGCTATTATATGTAGCAGCATTAAATGTAGTATAACATTTAGTGCCGTACATATAGCAGCCATTCGCTGAACCTTGTTTAGTATCGCACAGAAGGTGGATTTCTGCAGACCTGTCCACCAGACCACAATGCCGTACAGCATTATCGGTCTGCTTATTATTATTATCGTCCAATAAACTATACGCGGGTTCAGACCCCAACGTTTTTCTATTGCCCTTGTACAGGTATATAGCGCTTTCACAGCCTTATTTGCTTTTTCCAACATGTTGGGTTTGAAGTGCAACTTCCTGTCTAGTAAAATAAAAGTAATAGTCTAGTAATAAAAGTATTTTGCACTTTCAGAGAAGAGAATTTTAATACCCTCCAAAGAGAAAAAGAACTAGTTCAGTTGTGGTCGGGTCAACACCAAGACCATTACCGGAAGCCCATCTTGCGGTTGTATGAAGGGCCTGCTGTAGGATGTCTTTGAGAGTATCTAGAAACTTCCCTCTAACAGCTATTGCCACGTCATCTGCATAGGCAATAACTCCGACACCCATCATCTCCAGAGAAAGGAAAATAATGTTCATGGAGAGATTCCTGCTGACAAATCTATGGAGGTCAGTTGACCCTAAAGGTTACGAATGAACCTACTTATACTGCTGGCAACTCCTAGGGTTTCTATAGCGACTGGATTTATGTTATTGAAGGCCCCCTCTATATCCAAGAAAGCTTCCATAGTACCATTGTATATTCCTTAACAGAGAGGGATCCTTCAATAAAGCTGACTAGATCATGCAGGGCGGTTTCGGTGGACTTGCCCTTGCTGTTGGTATACTGTTGAGTGGACAGTAGCCTGTGATCAATTTTAGTGCTAAGGCAACTATCTATTATCTAAAGGGTTTTCCAACAAGAGGTGTTATTTTGGTATTCAAAGAAAAATTCAATTTTTTGAGATAATTGATCGGCTGTTTATTTCATAATAAAGATGAAGGTATGCCGTTAATAATGAAATACCACATCAGCCAAATGGCCACCACGACCACGCTTACAGGACCATATCCTTTTCATGAAATTTTCCATAACCAAATCGCAAAGTGGCTGCCCTATGTCGTCGATAGCCTCACGAATTCTATCTTTGAGGTCTTAAATCGACGCTGGGCTGTTGGCGTAGACCTTATCTTTCACGTGGTCCCAAAGGAAGAAGTCGCAAGGTGTTAAATCACAAGATCTCGGTGGCCAATTGTTATCACCTCTTCGAGAGATAACACGGTCCGGAAACTTTTCCCGTAACAGAGCAATGGTTTCGTTGCTTGTGTGGCACTTAGCGCCGTCTTGTTGAAAGTAAACGTTGTCCAGATCAATACCATCCAACTCCGACCATAAAAAATCATTAATCATCGCTCGATAGCGCAATCCATTCACCGTAACTGTTGATCCAACCTCATTTTCGAAAAAGTAAGGTCCAAAGACCCCGCCGGACCATAAACCGCACCAAACAGTCACACGTTGAGGATGGAGAGGCTTCTCAACAATGACTCTTGGATTTTCCGACCCCCAGATGGGACAATTTTGCTTGTTGACGTAGCAACCGTGGTGGAAATGGGCCTTATCAGTCAAGATGATTTTTCGAATTTTAATATTTTCAATCGTGTATCGTTCCATTTTTAGTAATGTCGTAGTTTCTACTTGTCAAATATCAAAGAATAAAAGCTTCAAAAGTGACAGCTACCGAAATACCGGGTGATTCAAAATAACACCTCTTGTTGGTAAACCCGTTATATATTCACCGCCAGTTGTATCGAACGGACGTGTTATCGCAGAGCGGATAGTTTTTAACCTATTACGCAGTACCTATTCACCTACCTACTACGCCACAACGGGGTTTGTTGTTTTTAAAGCGTAGGTTGAATTGGATGCATCGGTCTCTTGGAATAAATTTCTGATTTTAGTCTGGAAGGCCTATAGCGACGTACCTATTACTGGCCAATACTGGTTATGGGGGTGTCTTCCCCAAAAAAATTATGATTAAACCAAAAAAGATAATGGAGATTACGGCGCAGGGGAGGAAACACCCAGTGCCGGCGACAAGCGTTGACTCACTCACGAGTCATGTGTCGTCGTTATCGAACAATTGTGAGCATGCAACTTCTACGAGCTTTGGTGCCTTGGATCCCGTAGTCGAAAATAAAACAAGAGCACATCCAGCCGCAGGCAAAACAAAAGTTAAGATTAAGATGAAGCAGAACCCAGCTGGGACTCTAAGCAACCCTAGCCTTTAAAAACCAGTGTGGACTTTGACTCGGAATCATCAAATGAAAACAATATAACTATTGTTGCCGACTCAAAGAGACTGTCAGGGGCACAAAGAAGGAAACTGAATAAGTTGAACCGACAGAACCTATTACGGGATGAATCTGACAATTCTACTTCCAAAACATGTAGGAGGCCGCTAAAAGACCTCTCAGGGAGACCTGACTGTCCTGAAGAACATAGCGCTGTGAGCTCGCCGTCTTCCAGTAATTCGGAGAAGCCTAACGTAACCACACAAAAGGAAGTCTCTAGTCGGGGTCCTTCGATCGTGGGCGGTAAAGTTGATCCGGTTACGCAGATCAAGTCAACCAAATCATCCGTTAAGGATGAGGCTTTAAACAAAAAGTCTCTACAGACACGGAAAATAAATTGACCATAAACAAGGGTAAGAAGATTCTAAAATAGCTAAACAACATTTCCTAGACGATCTATACTACTAGGGTTGCTATTTATGTTTCGGTCCTGGCAATGCTGGTGTTGCCAGATGAAAACTGTAACTTCCATTGGAAAGTATGACATTTTTTAGCATAACTTCACTCAGGCCGTTTTGTCATTTGAGCGCGAATTGTTTGGTTACAGTGTGTTGAAAATTCAACTCCAAAACATGGTCTTTGAACGCTTCAACAGCTGCTTCAGGCGTCGAAAAACGTTGACCAAGCAGTTTTTCTTGATGTGAGTGAATAAGAATAAGTCAACAAGTCAGGGCTGTACGGCGGATGACCCTTCAATTCGACGTTTTGGCCGGTCAAAATGGCGCTGGTTTGAGCCGATGTGTGAGAGCTCGCATTGTCATGGTGCACAATGATTCGTGTTCTCTTGTTCGTTTTTCGAATTTCTCCGAAGACTTCAGGCAAACAAGTTGTGGTGTACCACTCAGAATTGACCGCCCTACGCACTGTGGGCTAAAATGAATAAAAAATGGACATAATTCTGCCATTTCAAAACCACTTATCGTATGGCGATGAAATTTTAGGTGTGTATACAAGAGGTGTTAGAGAGTTTAAGTTCGGAACTTGGGCCCCCTATCTCATACAGGGGCGGAGCTACAGGGCCCTAAAGTTGACCACCTCGGGTATACAAAATTTTCACCGGCTTCTAACTTTTGAATGGAGTGGCCTGTGGATTTTTTTTAAAGTTCTTTATTTTGATATTGAAATAATATATGAAATAATAATCAAACGCTACAAGTGGAAATTTCTAATGGAAAATCCCTCAATTCCCAAAAAATACATCAAAATCCCCAAAAATGGGATTTTTACTTTTAGTCCTATATCTTCGATATGAAAAGCCGCGCTCGGGATTCCCTTTGCAGTCGATTTTGTTACACAATTTACAATTTAGCTTTGCGATTGGAGAAAATCGATCAAACTTTTGAAATTTATGTAAAAAAAGGTCCATATCGGAGAAGGGTGGCAACCACACCAATTAAAATTTTGGCTTCGGATTTTCTCTAGCAGATTCTGTGAAACGTCTCCTTTTAAATGAGTATAAAACTATACTTTGTGTAACAAACTTTTTATACAAGACTTAAACACGAATTGGACTTTTTTTGCCAAAAAATCTCCAAAAATGAAATTTTTTCAAAAATTTGACTTTATAGGGTCATAACTTGTTTGTTTCTTGACATTTCTTATCGATTCTTTTTTTCATGATATTGTAAATTTTATTGGCAATCCATAAAAAAACACGCGAACAAAATCGGTAAACTTTTGACTCAGATATTGGCTAAACTCCAAGGCAAAGTCGGCGAAAAAATGAAAAATTAAAATTTAAAATCCACATATCTCGGAAACAATTCAATATATCTTCAAGCTATAAAAAGCTTATTGTAGGACTGGTCTAGGAGACACTCCATTAAAAGTTAGAAGCCGATTAAAATTGTGTATACCCGTGGTGGTCAACTTTAGGGCCCTGTAGCTCCGCCCCTGTATGAGATAGGGGGCCCAAGTTCCGAAGTTAAACTCTCTAACACCTCTTGTATACACACCTTTCATCGCCATACGATAAGTGGTTTTGAAATGGCAGAATTATGTCCATTTTTTTCCATTTTAGCCCACTGTGCTACGTTGCTCAAGCGGAGCAGTCGCCACATGACGACCTTCGTCTTTGAGCGAGCGTCGGCCACGATTGAATTCATTAAACCAGTTTTTCACAGTGCTATAGGATGGTGTTTCATCGCCATACAATGATTTAAGTTCATCGATGCACGTTTTGATCGCATGAAAATGTTCACGAGTTAATTCCATTTTTTTGGCCAAATTGATTTTTTCAAGTCTCTGTAAAACAATACAAATTATGGTCGTACGTCAAAACGTTCTGAGTACGTTTATGCTAAGAATACATACGGCTGCACCATTTTTACAAACAAACCTAAAAATACGGTTTCAGTGTAAATGTAGAAAATATTTTACATTCTTTTGCACAAACGAAAACACTATTAGTGTTGCCTGGCGCAAAGCTGAAATTGGTAAGCATAAGCGACATTTCTGAACTGATAAAAACGACTCTATATGTCAAGGGATGTCCCAGTAAGTTCTCATCAGAGTACATACTCGACATCATTGGCAAACAGAATTCAAAACTTTCCATGAGAAAGTAGGAAGTCTTCAACAGGAAGGATGATAACGTGGGTACTCTCCTCGTTTTGGGCATAGACCCAGAATCCAAAAACAACCTTGTCATGACGAAGGGCATGGCGTACTTCTTGATCTTTACAGCCTTTTTCAAAATTTAAAAGGTCCCGATTGGCAGGACAGATGAATCGAGACCAAATATACTGTCTGAAGAGGCAAACACTGCTAGTGAACGGATGGAGACATATAAGACACTGCCAAAAACTGATGTGGAAGTAGTCGATAACAACACTAGTTTACCAATAGTACTGCCACTTTTGCAGAAAGTTCCCGGCAAAGGTGGTGATCAAAATATAAAGAGCCACACAAAGATTCAAAATAATGAGGAAGCGACAAAATATAAAATTGCCTTCCAAAAATGTCTACTAGAAGATGGTGTAATAGGTAGTGAACGAAGGGAGGAAAATGGCTCACTACCAAATAATGAGGTAGTGACACCAGATAGGATAGGCTCCCAAAAGAAACTTTTACTGGAAAGACAATGATTCAGGTCCTCCAGATAAACCTCCACCGGAGCGAGACAGCATCCAACGCTCTGATGGACATCATAAACAAAGGCAGGGCTCATATCGCTTTGATCCAGGAACCATGGACAACTAGCAACAAGGTTTATGGATTTAAGCATGTGAACTGCAACCTTTTCTACGCTAACACAGGTACTCGTCCAAGGACTTGTGCCATAAAAACGTATGTTTTCTTTTCTCTCCAGGTAATGGTAATATGTACCTGTCGTCAATATATCTACCATTCGATGCGCCGACATTGCCAACTACGTCGGAATTACAACGCCTGGTGAGGGAATCCAAACACACAAGTAAAGAGTTTTTAGCTGGTTGTGTCGCCAACTCCCATCATATCGCTTGGGGTAGTACCAACACCAATAAAAGAGGACACGCCCTTTTAGAATTTTTGAAAACAAACGACCTCACAACTCTTAGCATAGGAAACAAGGCAACCTTTGTTAACAAAATTAGGGAAGAAGTATTAAATATAACGATATGTTCAGAAAATCTTATTCATGAGATCCATGAGTGGATGGTTTCGGATGAACACTGCTATTCGGTTATATAGGGTGATCCAAGTAGAGATACTTTTGTCAATAGCCTTTTATTGGCAGATCACGTGTGAGTCGTGTCATGCTGTCATGTTATTTTTGTTAAGTATTGTTTGGCATTTTATCATGGAAAGACTTACGCCTGAACAACGTTTACAAATCGTTCAACTTTATTTCGAAAATTCACGTTCTGTGAAGAATGTGCTTCGTGCACTTCGCTCAACTTATGGTCAACATAATCGGGTCTTACGATCACGTGTGATTCGTGTCATGCTGTCATATTATTTTTGTAAGTATTGTTTGGCAATTCATCATGGAAAGACTTACGCTTGAACAACGTTTACAAATCGTTCAACTTTATTACGAAAATTCACGTTCTGTGAGGAATGTGTTTCGTGCACTTCGCTCAACTTATGGTCAACATAATCGAGTTATCGAAAATTGGACTCAACGGATGGACCATCTGAGGAGTTGTTCAGGCGTAAGTCTTTCCATGATGAAATGCCAAACAATGCTTAACAAAAATAACATGACAGCATGATACGACTCACACGTAATCTGTCAAAAAAGGCTATTGAAAAAAGGAATCTCTACTTGGATCACCCTATATAAGCTTTAAAATTGCACCGCCATCGTCAAACCCAATAAGTTTCCGTAAAAAGACTAAGACCGACTGGGCTAAATATGTACAGAAGACATTGATATCAATGTGAAGAATATTACAGAGGCTCTTGTAAATTCATTCGAAGATAGGTGCCCACTTCGAGGAAATCTGCCTATGAGAAACCCTGGATGACGGGACAGCTCGATTGGCACGGATGTCCGCAGACTTTACAAAAGAACTCGACGTAAAAAACTATCACTATATTGGGACGACTACCGCAGAAGACTCAAAGAATACAATACAATCATAAATCGATCAAAGCAATAACCTCGGAAAGGGTCAAATCCAGAACTGTGTTAGACTGTAAAAGAACGATAAATAATTACTGTCAATTGCGTGTTGCTGGGTACCAGGACACAAGGGAGCGATTGGAAATGAACGGGCAAACAGCTCGGCTTCAAAGAGCAGAGAACTTCGAGTAATAAACTTGGAAAATTGGAAACCTTTCGAAGCCACGAAGGATGAGTTGAAGTACTGGACAGTGATGGCTCACAAAACTGTGTGGAATAGCGCAACAGTAGGAGCAACTGCAAAGATACTATGGGTTGATCCAAATGAAAAGAAAACAAGTTTTCTGAATTTAAACAAACAAAGAAGTTTTATGAATCTAAACAAATTAGTAATTAAGGAAAACTCAAGCTAACAAGCACATCTTCATCGCATAGGATTAAACTAGCAGAAAACGACGAATACAGGGCATGCAGGGAAACATCGAAACGATGGAACATTTTCTGTGGCACTGCCCGGCTTTCACACATGCAAGATCCCGATTTTTCGGGTCCGACATATTGCCAGATTTGGCTCATCTCAGAGGATATAACTGGAAGATACTGAGAAAATTCGTGTCCAGTACCGATTTTCTGTAACTCGCAATTCGTGATGTATAAAAAGATCATAAATAAGGAGCGCACAACAGGCCGAACCACTGGCTTAAGTGTATGTCCATGGACATCCGACATTTAAACGTTTCGTGATGTACCCAATAGTACAATGTATTAAGGCTAAAGTTGTACGTAACCTTGAGGCTTCGGATGAGCTTTCTACGCCACTGCAGGAATCTATCCAGGATTTATTTTGAGCTGTTCTCAACTCTCTTTCGTACCGTTTGAGTTTTTCGTTGTATGAGTTTCAGTCCTGTGGGGCTCTGGTGGCCCTTGCCCTATTGAAAAGCTTCCTACAGAACATCCTCAGCATAACTAATTGAGACGACCACCATTGCGGTCGTTGTATGCCCCTTGGCTTCTATTTGGGACAAGAGGCTTGTAACGAGTCGTTGCTGTGACTCGTTCTACCGTTCTTCTATATCACCGTTAGTTTGCATTATCATTTTTGGAAGAGACCTGTTGAATATGTGCCTAAATTTTTCCCAATTAGCCTTCCTAATATTGGGTGGGATGACGGTATCAGTAGGCTTCGCATTCAAGCAGAAGCTAATATATCTATGCTTGGAAAAGCTATGAGTGTCTAGAACTATCCAATCAGAGATCCTTCCACTTAAATTCTCGGAGACAAAAGTGACAACGACCACCTCCTGTCTGTTTCAAGTAATAAAGGTAGGTTCATGCCCTCTATAACAAATCACAAGGTTACTATTTATAATATATTCAATAAGTAATTCGCCTCTGTCGTTGCGAATTATTCTGTACTACCCCACATATGATGGTGTGCATTGACATCCCTACACATAATTAGGTCCTTCTTCTTCTCGTTTGCCGCTCCTACCAGTGATTTTAATGCAAAGCTGGCGTCTCAGTGTTATGTGCAATCAAACATGAGAGTTTTCTAACTCCAGACTGGCTGATACTATGTCTTCACTACTAAAAGAAAGAAGAAGATATATATTTTAAGGTCGTTCTTGGCAAGTATACAGGCTCTACGTCTTCCATTATCTGTACCTTAAAGCAGCTTAAACCTTGGCGTCCTGAGCCCACAAACCATATCTCCATTCTACCATGGTTCCTGGATTAGGACCAGGTCAGCCCCTCCTTCCATCAGAAGGTATTTTAAGGCAGCTGATGCTTCCTTAGAGTGGTGGAGGTATATCTGTAGGAACCGGACCATTGTCAGATTTCGCCACCGCCTTTACATTTGCCTCGTCGTCTGTGTCCGCTAGAAGCTTATCCTCACCGCTTCATCCCCACAGGATTCTTCCGAACCCGTGATGAAGGGCTTCTCGACACATCCAGACACATCCAGACACATCGATAAAGAGTGAAACGCAAGATCTAGCCAGATGCTGCTCTGATACTTGCGAAGAGGGAGGTTCTCCATTAGATACTACACCACTGTTATCTAGAGGAGTATTTTTCGAAATTCCTCCCTCATCGCTCTTGTACACCTTAAGTCGGATTTTGCTGAATCCATATGAAACCATGACTTTGGTCTTAATGAGGTGGGGTAAAGACTTGGCATTCAGTAGAAATACTGCGTGCCTCCGATGCCCATCCGCCTCATCCCTCAGTTGGAAGCTCGTGATAGCAAACCTTCAGCATCTTAGACACAGATTCCACATCGGCTGGTATAGCCGGAATCCATGCATGCGCCCTGGGCCGAGACGGGATGTCCTCCTTGTTGACAACATCCAGCCCCGCAACCGACCAGATTTCACCAATTTTCTTCAAAGCGCAGCGAAAGTACTCAACAGAGCGCATATTACTAAATCGTATGCGGCCCAGATACCAGCCTGCGTCGGCACAATCGGGAGCCGGACCCGGCATCTCCTCAAGAACATCGAATGGTAATGCTGCCGCCTTAGAAGAGGTATTTGGATCGCTTGGCTTGTTTCCAAGCTAAGGTGTAGATCCTCGTGTATTTGTCGTAGTCGTCGTCGTATTCGTTGTAGATTTATCGTTATCAGTTCTTGTATTCGTAGTCGTATTGGTTGGTTGTTTTAGTGTGTCCGTTTTTGTTGGTATCAGCAAAGGCAGCCGTCAAAACACAGTCACAGGTAACCCCTGACTGCGAACCGAAAAGTCCGATGAGCACGCATAATACTCCGGACTTAGGGGAGTTTGTTTTAAGTATAACCACTATTGTAGGGGACAAACATGTCCACCACAGCATAGCCCCCGGTACTGCGACAAGGTGGTAATCAAAAAATGTATCGTTTTGGAACTTTTCTTCGACTCCATTAAATTTCTAAAATTGTGTGACAAAAAAAAAAATAAATTCAAATATTGCTTTGCTTGCAGTGAGCCCTCAAAAATTTTCTTCCTCTATTACAAAAAAGAGAAAAAAAGAAAGCTACGATCAAGAAGAAATAGTTCCTGACCAATCACAAAAATTAATAAGATTTTAGGTAGCTAAAATAAATTATATCGGGTGAGCAAGTAAAAAAAACGATGTGTGTAACAGAATTGACATAATCGCGGAAGAGACCTAAGATGTTATATTATCTTCCAGTCGTAGCCATGTTTCCCAACCTACCATGCCCACCCTATCAGCCCTCATGCTATCGTCGCTGATTATGCCTTCATTTTCGTGGAAATGGTACTATCAATCATTTAGTTATTCATATTAAGTGATAATTTATTTAAACTGATCATTATATATATGATGAATGTTAATTAGAATGACAATGAAAATAAACAATTTTATAGAATAATAAGAGTAAGAAACTGAGTATAATGGCCTGTCAAAGAAATTAATATATCTAATAGCAAACTAATTGAATATTAAGTTATTTGTATGTTTTAAAATTTAAGTTAAAATGTTATTGATACGCGTGATATTTTACGTATAGATAATAATTGTATTCCGACACATTTTCTATTTTTCATTTTCAATTCATTTATAATATACTCACGTTTTTCTATCCATCGTTGACAAGCGCTTGTAAACTGTTGTAGATCCGGGTTTTGGTTCAGGAAAATATGTTGAAACGTGCAATATGTCATATGTTATTAAATGTATGAATGATTATCTAAATCTGCATATTGAATAATTAAATAACTTAAATTTTCTCGTTGCTAATCTTATGTATACAGGTTTTGCCAGGATAATTCTCCATTGGTACATATTTACTGATCAGTAGACCTCGGATTTTTGCATATCTTTCAATTTTCGTCCGATTTGAACCAAAATTTGTATTTAGACGTTTCATCACTCAAATTAAAATAATTTGAGTTCATATAAAAATATGCCAAAAAAATTGCAAAAATATATTTACAAAATATGCTAAAAATAAGCAAAAATTTTTGGCGATATATGAATCAAAAATGCAAAATATCAGACGGATATGTCAATACTATTCAAAAAAAAAAATTAAAATTGGTTATTTCAAAAATCATCCAAAAATTGCCTAAATATATGAAAAGTATGGGGTAATTCCAAATGAAATGGATAGATTTGGATGCAATTTTGCACGCGTATACCAAAAGACAATTCGGAATTAAGGCCTTTTACCGTTTGACCAATTTCATAGCGGTTTAGATTTTATAGGGTGCCATAGTTGATCATCTACAACATATTTTTAAAAATTTAGCTATTTTGCAGTCGACATAACTTTTGAACGGAATGTCAGATGTTAAAATCTTTAAATTTGAAAGATTTTAACATCCTCTCTAAGAATAATAAATTAAGTTAAAAAAATTTTGTGTATTAAGGACCTGAAAAGCGTATCTTCAATTTGTTTTGTTATATTTTTCAAAATTACCCTCATATTTTCCCAAAATATGTACAAATGTCAGCATTGGTCTCCATGGGTTAAACAAATATGAATTAACTAGCTTTAACACGGTGCGCTTCGCAGCCACCATCTTTTATTTATTTTCTGTTTAGGATACTGTAAAATAGTTATACCTCTTTCTTTCAAAATGACATTATTATTACATATGGTGAAAAATGAAGAAGATTTGATTACTTTTATACTACAAAATACGAACCCTCGTTTCATTTCTAGTTTGTGTTACAAGAGTTTGCCCGACATCATGGTACAATATTTATCCCTTTTCCCACATCATGGTACAATATTTATCCCTTTTCCCACTGTACCTCTGGACGTTGAAAAAACTATTTTTTTTGTTCATACGTTAGCAACTTTCCCCTAGTTTATGTTCCAATAGCTACATTCACACCCTGGTACAATATAAAACCATGTTCGTCCCACTGTGTCTATAAAGGCACCATTGTACAACATTTAACACTTTGTGTGTCATAATTAACCATATTTGCACGATTGTACAATATTTTAAAATGATAATTGATATTTCCATATCCAATTTCGCAAGCTTAGGACGTATTTCCACACTTTGTCCTCTATCTGTGCCATTTATTTAACTCGTTTTTCCCCACGGTTTAAGTAGAAGAACCTATTTGGAAAAAACAATTCCTTAGCTTTGATTTATTTTGTAAGAGCTACCTTTGCACTCAGGGACCACATTCAACACCTTTTGCATCTCTGTTCCATATTAAACCCTTTTTATTACACTGTGCTTCTAAAGTGCGAATTTTTATACATATCTGGGACTATTTTGTTCCCTTTTTTCGCCACTTACCACATTTAACCATATTACCTTATTTAACTTCTTTGCTTCACCGTACCATATGTAACCCTTTTTGCTCCACTAAACCATATTTAACACATTTTCTCCCCTCTGTAATATATTGGAAAATTTTTGCTTGCCCTAACTGCATAATAATTTTAAACTTTTTGCACCACATTGCTACTAAAAGCATAAATTTAAAAAAAACATTCTTATTTCATATTTAACTTACCCTCTCTTCCTACATCCATATTTTTACGCACTGTACTAAATGTAAGATTTTTGACCCACTGTACCATATTTAACCGTTTTGGGTCTACTGAATCAAATATAACACCTTTTTTACCTACTATATTTTGTCCACTATATTTAACCATTTTTGCCCCACTGTTCCGTAGTTAACACATTTTTGCCCCACTGTTCCATAGTTAAAGCTATTTTTCCCACTGTACCATACTTAACCCATTTTGTTCCACGTTACCATATTTTACTATTTGTGCCCACTGTAACCTTTTTTGTCATACTGTACCATATTTAACCATTTGCGTCCCACTGTACCATAGCTAACACATTTTTGTCCCATTGTTCCATAGTTAAAGCTTTTTGCCCCACTGTACCATATTTAACCCATTTTGTCCCACGTTACCATATTCAACTAATTGTGCCCCACTGTACCATAATTTACATTTTTTGCCCCACTTTGTCATATTAAACCCTTTGTCGCACTGTACCATATTTAACAGTTTTTGCCCCACTGTACCATATTTAACCCTCTTTGCTCCACTGTACAACATTTAACATAGTTATGCCGCACTGTACTGTATATATAACCATTTTTGTCACACTATACCATATTTAACCCTTTTTGCCCCACTGTATCATAGTAAATGCCCCACTGTTCCATAGTTAACGCTTTCTGCCCAACTGTACCATTTTTAACCCATTTTGTCCCACTTTACCATATACATATTACTATTTTTACTCCACTGTACCATAGTTAACCCTTTTTTTTGGCCCCTCTGTACCATATTTAACAAATTTTTGTCTCACTGTACCGTATTTAAAATGTGTCTCCACGCTAGCATACTTAAACCCTTTTCCCCGACTGTAACATATTTAATCATATATTCTCCACTGTGCATTATTTAACCGTTTTTGACCACTGTGCTCCCAAAACCATATGAACTGTTCATATCTCATGTTTAAGTTCCAATTTTGGCAGATTGTTCCCTTTTTTCCCCATGCTGCATAATCAACCCATCTTGTCCCACTATGCCTCTTAAAGTTAGAATTACTAAAAATCACTTCCAATCTCTAGTTTATGTTCCAAAAGTTACCCTAGAATCATTGATCCATGTTTGACATTTTTAAGCAACTGTACTACATTTTACACTTATTGACCCACTATGCCCCGAAAACTACGAATACAAAAAAAAAAAAACTAACTACCCCGATACGTTGTCATAAAGACATCCCTCGCTTCAATTTTCACCATTCTAATTTTAGGCTTTAAATTTGGCGGTGGTACCATATCTATCCCTTTGTGTCCCACTCTGCCCCTAAACTTCGTGATTGGCATTTCAATTTGTCTGTTGTACTACATTTATCCCATTTTTCACTTTTTACCCCACTGTTCGAAAATGTCCGAATTTCGAAAAATCCTGTAAATTTCTGAGTCTACCTCGTAAGGGCTACCCTCACACAAAATTTCACGATTTTAGCTCTTGCCATTTGGATTTGGCTGATGTAACACATTTATCCCATTTTACCCCACTGTGTGCTAAAATGTTCGAATTTCGAAAAATCCTGCCAATTTCTGAGTCTACCTCATAATGGCAACCCTCATACCAAATTTCAAGATTCTAGCTCATTTCGTTTAGATTTGGCGGTGGTACCATATTTATCCCTTTTTGTCCCATTGTGCGGCTAATAGTAGGAATTTCGAAAAATCCCGTCCTATTGCACGTCTACGTCCCAAGGACTACACAGTTTCTAGAGCGCTTACATGTCAAATCGGGTGAAACATATATATAGCGGCTATATCTAAATATGAACCGATTTTCCCTGAATTTGGCAGCGTTCAAACATGTAATAAGAAAACTCTCTCTGTTGAATTTCGCACTGATCGGATATAAAATACGGGTTCTACAGCGCTTACATGTCAAATCGAATGAAACATATATATGAGGGGCTATATCTAAATCTGAACGGATTTTCTCCGAATTGGGTAGCGATCATTCACGTTATAAGAAAACTCTCTCTGCCGAATTTCGAACAGATCGGGTGTAAAATACGGTTTCTACAGCGCTTACATGTCAACTTGGGTGTAACATATATATGGGGACTTTATCTAAATCTGAACCGATTTTCCCCGAAATTGGCACTGTTCATTCATTTAATAGGAGAACTCTCTTCAAGACTTCGTATTGATCTGATATAAAATACAGTTTCTACAGCGCATACATGCCAAATCGGAGGTACATATATATGGGAGCTATATGTAAATCTGAACCGATTTTAACCAAATTCAATAGGGTGCAAAGATTCGTTGAAATCGGACCATAATTGCGACCTGTACTTCGATTACAAGAATACATCTACAGACAGACAGACAGACGGACATAGCTAAATCGCCTCAGAAAGTGATTACAAGTCGATTGGTATAATAAACAATAGGTCTATCTCTTTTCCTTTTGGGTGTTACAAACAAATGCACAAAGTCATAATACCCTGTACCACAGTGTGGTGTAGGGTATAAATACTAAAATTATCTAAAACAGTTTATTTCGGTCACTTTTCGCGGAAATAAAAATATATCTCGAATCGATCAAATTTTTTTTCCTTAAATTTTTTATAAAAAATGGTCAATATGTACACTACCGATGGTGTAAATTTTGAGTGGGCATATAACTAATAACTAAAAATCTGCACCAAATCACAAAGAAAAAATATTTGAAAAAAAAACAACAAACAAAATATAGTTGAAACACAAAATATTTTTTCTTTGTATTTTGGTGAAGATTATCAGTTATTATAATGTAACTTCTGAACCAAAGTTGTGCCCACTCCAAAATTCACACAATCGGTAGAGTACATATGGCCCATTCCATTATCCTATTAATATTATAAAATCGTTTGTTTGTTTGTCTGTTGCCGCATCACGCCTAAACGACTGAACCGATTTTCTTGGAACTTGGTGAACAGTTAGACCAATACCCGGAAATTAAAATAGGCTACTACGATTTTCGACCACTACTACTTATGTAGTAATTTTTTAGCCAGTGGTCTGTTCTAGCGTTATCAAAAACTTGAGTATAGTTTTTGTCCTTTCAGAAGCCTCTTAAAGATACAAAATTTTAAACTTTGTAAATATGAAGTACTATAAACGACAAAAAATGTTTATTATTTCACTTCTTTTTTCCGGTTCTTAATCTAAAAATTTATATGTGCATACTGAGCTCAAAGTTAATGCGAAAACAACTATTTGAGGTCAAACTGGACGTAAAACTGCGTCTTAAAATTTCTTAAACTTTTTCAAAATATTACGCTCACCACTTACCGTGGTAATATATTTAACGTCGTCAATTCTCAGACTGTGGTCAGTGTAGCAGTGACCAAAGCAATTTTCACTCTTTCTGTACTTTAAAAGTCCCTATTGAGCTATCATCCCACTAACTTATGTTTATATACTGTAAGCTCGAAATTTTGCTTATGTATAGACTCGAGTGTTGTATAACCTACGGATTATCCTCATAGTCTGTTATTTGTGGTCAGTTCAGCAGTGACAAAAGCAATTTTCATTCTTTCACTGCATTTCAAAAGAGAGAGCTATGGAGCTACACATTTGTAAAGAGCTATGGACCTACACATGTGTATATGTGCATATACCGATCTTCAAGGAAACGCGCTGTCCGGCCTGAAGACAAGATGGACCCAAAAACCGAGACCAAAAAATGTTGAAATATATCGCTGTCCTATTACAACGGTAATATACAGGGTTTTCCAATAAGAGTGATGTGACTTCTTTGAAAAAACACACTTATTGTTAAGGAAATTGAAAAGTTTTTATTTAATGTGAAGTACAATCAATACAATTAAGTTCTAAATAAAACGTCATTCAGATGACAACTACGAATTCTTCTGCAGGAACAAATTCGATGAACCCAATTTTCGAGCACTTTTTCCACTAAATCTAGTCGTATGTCATGAATGGCACGTTCAATATTGACTTGTAAAGCTTGAAGATGACTTCAAAGAACCGCACAAGAAATAGTCTAATGGTGTTAAATCACAACTTCTTGGATGCCATTCAATATCACAATTTCTTGAAATAATCGACATGTATACACAATCGGTCAATGGCGAAAAGATAGCTCTTAACGAGAGCTAAAATATTGCTCATGGGTGCCAAGGTCGTAGGTCGACTGGAAAGTGTTTTTCTTTTGGATTTAAAAAAAATGGACTTAGCGCACGAAAAAGCTGAATAATTTGCAAACTTTGGTCTTGAGTATATCTCTCCATGATGAAATTGTAAACAATACTGAATACAGTGAAAAACAAATGACAGTTCATGACATATTACAAATGGCCGATACGTCACTTCAAAATCATATCATCCCTATTGGAAAACCTGTTATTTAACAAAAATTAAGCTAATTTTTGGGTGTGGTCACTATGTTTTGAATCATGTGATATGATTTTTAATATCATGACTAAACAGATTATATCGAAATTTGGAACATACATAGCAAATTAAGCATTAGTTTCTCCGCCAAGTGTTTGGAGACCGCTTGACCACTGGCCCCATGTAAAAGTAATAACACTATGCAACAACAAAAATTATTTTTTGTGTCCTGGACCTAAAAATTTATTTTTTTGTATAGATTGTGGCATACTGTTATATAAAATCAAAACCAAAAATTTTTTTATGCAAAATTTCTTTTTTTTTATATGTTTTATTAAAAATACTATTATCGTCGAAGGTACCCTTAGTACTTGCACTATAATTTTTGGAGTATGTGCCCGATAAGGTCGACTTATACGTTAAAAAGCCATTAATGTGGGCTACAAATGTTGGAAATACCTCTTTCACTTAAAAACAAAAAATTGGAAAAAGTAGATTTTTTCAAAAAAGAAAAAAAACCTGGGGCGAAAAAAACATAAAAAATGTGTTGTTGTTAATTTTTGTTGGTCTATGCTTTTGTTATTCAGTCAGAATTTATTTTGGTTTTGAGACCATATGTTTCAGTTACTTTCTGTCTATTGCAAAAAAGTAATAGAAACAAATACAAAAATTGGTAGAGAGTTTTAATTGCTTGGTAGAATTGACTGCAGTTTCGACAGACACCACTCTATCATCTTCAGAATTCAGAATTCAGTAGCAATAGTGTATGTCTTTAACTTAAATCAGCTGAAATACAGTTGAACTTCGATTAACCGTGACTCTATTAACCGTGATTATCTATTAACCGTGATGCTGAGGGTTGATTTTTTACCTTTATTAACCGTGATTTACCTCTATTATCCGTGATGCTGAGTTGTTAATTTTTACCTCTATTAACCGTGATTTACCTCTATTATCCGTGATGCACATGTCCATATGACTGCTTGTTTTTTTTTCGTATAATACTCACACATCTCTCATATTAAAATTCGGTGATTCCCCTTTTTCATGAAAGTGTAATTTTCATATCAAATTTCATATGTATTCATTCATCAGTGTGATATTTGATCTGTCAAGACGTGTTTTCCTTACATCATGCCACCGTCAAAAACTAAATCCGCGAAAAGAGCAAGAAAGGTTCTTTCAATTAAAGAAAAAATGGAGCTGATTAATGAACACTCAAAACGTAATGTACCTTTTAAAATGTTGTCTGAAAAATATGGAGTTGGCATTCAAACTGTATCCGATTTAATAAAAAACAAAGATCGGATTTTAAAATTTTGCTCCGATACTGATTCAATGCTTGGCCTTAAACACAGATATACACTAAAAACATCCGAAAATCCAAAAGTTGATTTCGCAACATATGAATGGTTTCGGCAAGAAAGATTTAAGGGAACTCCAATTTCAGGTAAGTTAACTGAAATCGAGATATTGTATGAACATAAACTGAAATTTGCTTCTGAACTTCAGGCGAAATGATTGTCGAAAAGGCAAAAATGTTCCATTTGAAGTTAAACATGAATTCAGAGTGCACTTATTCATTTGGTTGGTTGGATAAATTCAAAAAACGTCATGGAATCGGTCGACTGAAATCTACGGGAGAAAAGGAGTGTGCTGATTATGAGTCTGCTACGATGTTTGTGGACGGCTTGGATGAAATCATTAAAAACGAACAACTTACAACTGAACAGATCTACAATGCAGACAATGCTCCAAATAGCCTTGTTGAGATACAAACAGATATAACCATACCGTCTGGATGTACGATTGATGCTGTCGAAAAGTGGATGGTGTGCGACTCTGATGTCGCTCCGTTTGCTATTATATCTGAAGACGAAATCGTAGACATGGTTACCCAAAGCCAAGAAGATGAGCTTGATTCAAATTCCGAGGAATCATATGGAGGAAATGCGGACGAAACGCCTACATTGGCTCAGGCAATAGAGGCTAGTAGTATTTTGTTAGGTTTTTTAGAAAACTCTAATTGTCCAAGTAGTATTTCAGAACCAGATAAAATGCAAATATATCGCATATAAACTCATTTGTTTGAAGAACAATCAAAAGCTAAAAACATAAGACAGACTTCCATAAAAGATTTTTTTAAATAAATGTATGTATTCCTAGAGATATGATAAGTTGTTTATAGACGCAGCTTTACATGTTTTTGTCAAAAATAAATAAAAATAATAAAATTTATACATGTAAAATTTTACCTCTTTTAACCATGATTTTCGGTTATCCGTGATTAGCCCGGTCCCGAGCATCACGGTTAATCGAAGTTCAACTGTACTTATGGAAGCAGTAAATTGAATTTAACAAGAACTGCTAACCAAACTCGTATTTTGCCGAACTAAGTCAACATACTAAAACTCTCATACCAATACATTTTTGTTTTTTGCTTGGGTTCGCATCGCGAACCACGAAAACAAATGTAGTTTTGTCAACGGCTAATGCCGACGTCGTCTACCTCATGTGTTTGTATGTGTTGTTGTTATTTATTGTTGGTCTGTGATTTTGTAAAAAAGTAATAGAAACAAATTGGTAGAGAGTTTTAATTGCTTGGTAGAATTGACTGCAGTTTCGATAGACACCACTCTATCATCTTCAGAATTTAGTAGCAATAGTGTATGTCTTTAACTTAAATCAGCTGAAATACTTATGGAAGCAGTATCAATTTTTGTATTTGTTTCTATTACTTTGTTGCAATAGACCACTACCGCTTACTAGTCGATGCCGCCACGTGTTATGGTCAATCAATACAAGAACTAATAGAGTGATACTCAGTGCGTATGCGTTAACGTACATGCGGAGATAATTCTCATTTGCTTTATGTACCCAGGCATATATGATATCAGGGTTTGGTTGGTAGAGTCAGTTCGTTTTGGGGTCTCTATCGAGATCAGTCGGGACTCATCTGTAGTGATCGGGCCTTGGTCTGTACCACTTTTTTTGGAATTCGGTCATCTGGAAACGGAAGGCTGAAAATAAATAACAGTTCTTTTTAGGACTACCCACGACAGCTTCGGCCGATCGTTACTACGACAGATTCGTCTGATCGTTACTACGACGACTCCGGTCGATCGTTACTACGACAGCTTCGGCCGATCGTTACTACGACAGATTCGTCTGATCGTTACTACGACGACTTCGGTCGATCGTTACTACGACAGCTTCGGCCGATCGTTACTACGACAGATTCGTCTGATCGTTACTACGGCGACTTCGGTCGAACGTTACTACGACAGCTTCGGCCGATCGTTACTACGACAGACTCGTCTGATCGTTACTACGACGACTTCGGTCGATCGTTACTACGACAGCTTCGGCCGATCGTTACCACGACGACTTGTGTCGATCGTTACCAACCATTGTAACGTATATACAGTAGATTAGTAACGTATAATTAAGTACCGAAGCCGACAAGCGAAGCTGTAGAATCCAGATCGACGGAGAATTGAAGCCGACAAGCGAAGCTGTGGAAACCAGATCGACGAAGAATTGAAGCCGCAACACCCAATCCGAACGAAGCCGAACCCGAAGTAACCAGAGCCACGACTGATTAAGTCTGCAGCACCCGACAACACCCAACCAGAACATACCCGAAGCCGACAACCGAGACTGCGGTATCCAGATCCACGAGGGATTGAGCCTGCAGCATACATAGACATACCCGAAGCCGACAACCGAGGCTGCATTATCCGGATCTACGACAGATCGAGCCTGCTGCATACAACACCCCGACCGACTATACCCGACGGCCCAAAAATTCGAAGCCGCCAACCGAATCGGCTGTATTAGAATCCCCGACGGATCCCGTCTACAGCATACAACACCCAGCCTGACTATACCCGACGCCGCCCACCGAGACTGCTGTATCTGAACCTACGACAGATCGAGTCTGCAGCGTACAACACCCAGCCCGACGGCCCAAAAATCCGAAGCCGCCAACCGAAACGGCTGTATTAGAATCCCCGACGGATCCCGCCTGCAGCATACAACACCCAGCCTGACTATACCCGACGCCGCCCACCGAGACTGCTGTATCTGAATCTACGACAGATCGAGTCTGCAGCGTTCAACACCCAGCCCGACTATACCCGGCGCCCCAAAAATCCGAAGCCGCCAACCGAATCTGCTGTATTAGAATCCCCGACGGATCCCGCCTACAGCATACAACACCCAGCCTGACTATACCCGACGCCGCCCACCGAGACTGCTGTATCTGAATCTACGACAGATCGAGTCTGCAGCGTACAACACCCAGCCCGACTATACCCGACGGCCTAAAATCCGAAGCCGCCAACCGAGACTGTTGTATCGGATCTACGAAAGGTCGATCCCGAAGAATACAAACACCCTGCCTGTACAAAGCCAAATTCATAGGCGAAACTTCATTCCGAATCAGACAACAAGTTCCCGATAATCTTAAAATCGATTCCAATCAGCACTAATCTCGCCTCGCGACCAGCACCACGAGCCTAATCGGCCCCGAAGCACAGTATCTTGTAGTTGTCAAACGTAACTAAAACACAAGTAGATTAGAAAATAAATTATCAATCAATAAAACCTGAATTGTAAGCCCTAGTCAGGGAAAATCCTTGTGTTCTTATTTCGTAAGGTTTGTGGGTCCTTAGGACGACCCTGGAGACGACTGGACTTACCTCAGCCTTCGACAAAACCACGTTACAACATAAATATAGAAAAATATATTTCTTACCAATTTTTTCATCATTTTTTAACAAATCATCAATCATTGTTTCATATTGCGGGCTTTTATTGGAACCAATGAAATTTTAAACCACAAGCTTAAACGACCTCCATGCTGCAATTTCATCCGACGTCAAATATGATTCGAAATTTACATCTTTCATCAGTTTCCTTATTTTAGGTCCATCAAAAACGCCTTCTTCGATTTTTAGAAAAGAATGACTTTCAAATAAACTTTTTAATTATGAGAGTGAATTGCCATATTTCCATGAGGCTTTTACAAAATTTTTAAAGAGCCCAAGCTTAATATTCAGTTGTGGCAAAATAATATTTTCTTTTTGGACGAGAGGTGTGTAGTTTATGTTGTTTTCACCCAATGTAATGTGTTTTCTTGTTGGCCATTTCTTTCTTCTGTAATGATCTTCGCGAGCACGGCTATCCCAAAGCATATGCTATCCTCAGTTGTATAAAATTGTGTGTAAGGTATATCACGGACTCTTTAATATGATATGTTATCATCTGGGGCCAAAATATTGTACTGTTTCATCCGAGATGCAAGTAGTTCTGCCTTATCTTTGGTCAGTTCCAAATCTCTCCCTAGATCATTGAGTTGAAACTGAGGTAAAAGCGATGACTTCTGACTCAAACTTGAATCGCTCAGAGTTGAGTACTCAGTTGACCTTGATGATGTTTCCGTAATTAGGCTGTTAGCTATACTTGGACACTTGGAAATTGATATTGTTTCCGAATGTGCAACTGGCAAAGTGACAGATTTTACTTCAGCGTAATTCCAGCGAATGCTCCTTCCTACTCCAATCTGTTTACTTAGACAAAAGCAGTCCGTATCGCGAATGAATGCTTGTCTCCAAATCATTGGCATTCCAAATTGCACGTGATTTCTAAAATTAAAACGTTTTGTTCCATAAAACATTGTAATACATTAATTGTAAAGTACTTACCGCATGCTTCCACCAGTCCATCGAGTAAGATTTACATGGCACGAATTACACAAAATACTAGGTGTCCACGGTTTGTTCATATTTTAACTCGTATAACAAAATATTACACATATTACCTATTTTGTTTGTTATTACACATATATTTCTTCTATTATTTTACTAAACGCACGTCGATTTTTTTAATTACATATTTTCCGCAGATGTAGCAGAAATTGTCGGGATCATTTACACTTTGAAAAGTTCTTTGCCTTTTACTCATACTTCGAAATATAACATTGTAATATTTTTCAGAAAATCGACTTATCTCTTTAAGGCGCTGAATTACACTAATTTACTAATAAGAAATTTCATTCATAAATTACAGGTTTAAGGTTCATAAGTTGCAGTACCAGTTGCTGCCATATAGTTTGCTTCAAACGTAGAAACCCAATATTTTTAAGACTGCCGCGTACTACTTTGTTTTGCGTACATATAATTTTACTACCTGTATATACGACTGGGATGTCCATGCCCCTAAAAGGCGTAACAGAATGGAAACCTTATACATAAAAAACCACAAATATTGTTGAATGACCCTCTACCTGAACGGATCTCATCCAATATAGCACTCACATTGCATATAATGTTTTTGGAGGGTTACGAACGGCCATAAAACCTCGTCCTCTCTATAATTTTATAATGTCTGACATCAATCCTTATAAAATAAAATGCAAGTGCAATGTCTCTTATATGTCTCTCTCACATATGGCGAATTTAATATAAGCAAAAAAAACATCATTTAAAAACAAAAAAATATGAAACAACATTTTTTTGAATTTCCCTAACATTTACAAAATGGCTCATAACTTTGGCCTTTTAAAGGCTTTTTTTATGCTGGCTTTTTAAAAATGAGATAAAATAATTTCTTCGGTTTTTTTTCTATTTTTTATAGTTTTTTTTTGTACCAGGAAAAAGAGTTTAAAAAAAATTAAATTTTTTTCTCATATTTTTGACGACTGTTGCTAAATCAAAGATTCTACGTGAAAGCGACATTTGCAGCATATGTAGCCCTCATAATGCAGTCCTTTAATTTAAGGCATATCAGGCTTATACTTGAAAAATTATGGTCCATATACTAAATGTACTTTCCATGAAAGCTGGAATTTAAAAAAAAATTTACCATAAAAATGTTTTTTAATATATTTTTTAGTGTTTGTGACACCAAATTGCACCAGAATCTGTTATCCACATGCCTTGGAAAAAATTTTTGTTGCATAGTGTAATCTGAAAGTTTGCAAAGATACAGTTAAGGACGTGGCTGGTATATGTTACTCGTATTCATATTCACACGATTTAACCTGTGGTCAGTGCAGTAGTGACCAAAACAATTTTCAATTTTCCAAATGTCACTTAAGAGCAAAGTATCTATAAAGTAATGTGTATATTAGGGTGATGACTTTTATACAACCTCCCAGCCAGAAATGTATGACGGTACTACGAAAAAAGCACTGTTTTGGGACGCTTTCACAACGTGTTTACAGTGCTGTTTCATGATGGATTTACAATGCTTTGAGAATAAATAATTTAAGAAAAAGAATCCCTTTGAAAGTTAGCCATTAAATCGATACCTCCATTCCAAAACATGCTAAGTCGAAACAGTAAGGTTTTTAGTGTACCTGTGCATAAGCAAAAAATCTAACTTAATAACATTTTTAAAGTAACGTCACCAGCATACAATAAAACATTTGAATTGTGCGTGACTTTCCCATTATTTAAGTATAATAAATTAAACGATTTTCTATGAAACTATTGTGGAACATATTTTCCTGCAAAAAAATTAGGATTAATTCCGAAATAAACGAAAACTTTTTTTAAAAAAAAACATGTGGAGTAATTCCGCACATATGCATTTCCTCAAAAAGTACGATTTTGTTATCAAAATTTAGAAGTTTCTTTAAGGTACTGTTCTTTTTGTTAAAGTGGAAATTGTCTTTTCTTTAAAAAACTGCAGGATTCGCTTTTACAGTGCATTTTTGACATGCGAAAACCCAGTGCTACCATGTTGCAGGAAAAATTTAACATTATAATTCATTTAAATGAATACCTTAAAAATAATATATTTCATTTGATTCATTGATTTCTAAATAAATTGGAAAAATTTATTGGGAATTATTACCTTCAACCCGTTTGAAAAGCGTCATGAATTTTGTTTTTACAGCGTTTCAAAAGCGTTGTAAAATACCGCCGTCACACCGTATATCATTTTGACGTTTTTATAATGCTTTATCCCACCGTGTGATGACGGTGGACAGTGCTTTCACAACGCTTTGAGGATGGTATTTTTCTGGCAGGGCTCGTTTCCCTGTATCGTATTTAGATGACTTTTTATTTAAGATTAGACAAAATCTTACATATTACAAGGTGATTCGATAAAAAAAACCTCACGCACAAAATTATTTTAAAATTTTTATTTATCAGCTTTTTGGGCAATTTTTTGAAGTCACTGTAAGCAGATATATAATTGAACACAAGCTTTAGAGCCACATACATATATGTAATATCAAAAAAAAGTCATCAAGGTGTTTTCCAAAGAGATACATTCGATTCAAAATCAGATACCTTCACCTAATTGAAAATAAAAAAGAAAGATGTTCATCGATTTCTATGATCAATGTCTCATTATGTTCATAGGTTATGTGGCTTTTCGTGAAAGTTATAAGACTTGACACTTTTTTCCGTTTTGGATTTATATGATTTAAAAAAAGAAAAAATTTACATTTTTCACAAAAATATCATTTCAAAGTGGTTTGTGCGTGACCTTTTTCAATATTTAAATGGAATAAACGTTATTTTAGTCATTAATAGGCAAAAGTTCATTCATTCGTGCAACAGGAAATAATTTTTGAGAAAAAAAATCTAAAAGTCATCACCCTAGTGTATATAGTGAACTTTAAAGAGATGCGATATCAACTATTTTATGTGCAGTCTGGGGTCAAATCTTTTATAACAACTAAACTGATTAAATCGAAACATGAAATGTAGATATCATTGTATGAAAAATGCAATGGTATAGGGTGATCTATGTAGAGATACTTTTTTCAATAGCCTTTTTTGACAGATCACGTGTGAGTCGTGTCATGCTGTCATGTTGTTTTTGTTAAGTATTGTTAGGCATTTCATCATGGAAAGACTTACGCCTGAACAACATTTACAAATTATTCAGTTTTATTATCAAAATAATCGTTCGCCAATTGCCAATATTTTAGATGTCGTTAAGAGCTATCTTTTTGCCATTGACCGATTCCCGATCCGACCTACCGGAATCATCGGTCCATATTTCTTCAAAAATGATGCCGGTGAGAACGTAACCGTCAATGGCGACCGTTATCTTGTCATGATAACCGACTATTTGATGCCTGAAATTGAAGCTCGTGATCTCGGCGACATTTGGTTTCAACAAGACGGCGCCACTTCCCACACATCGCATCAATCAATGGATTTATTGAGAGAACACTTCGGTGAGCACGTTTTGGGCAGGTCGATTGGCCACCAAGATCGTGTGATATCATACCGTTAGACTTTTTCCTGTGGGGATATGTGAAGTCTAAAGTTTATGCGGACAAACCCGCTTCGATTCAGGCTTTTGAGCAAAACATCACGCGTGTCATTTACCAGTTACCAGTCGAAATGTTCGAACGAGTCATCGAAAATTGGACTCAAGGGATGGATCACCTGAGGCGTAGCCGCGGCCAACACTTCATAGACATAAGCTTCAAAAAATAAATGCCAAAGAATGTTCTTTCAAATGATAATAAACATTCCCCATTCAATTTGAATTTTCTGTGTTTTTTCTTTACAAAAGTAGGGAACCTCTAAATGGATCACCCTATATAATAAACCATTTCATTTTCCGAGACGCATTTTGCGCACATATAGTTAAGAGTGCAGCTGGAATAATTCCGTCCCTACTCAGATTTCAACAGTTAGAACCAAAATAATAACATTCTTTCAGATATTTAATGTGTCGATTACACTAGGTCACAAATAACAAAATTTTCTCTGTTATTTGTTTCTAGCATACTTTTTCTCATTGATTTTGACCTACTAAACACGAAAATGAGTTTTGAGTTGCTTGGTAGAATTGACTGCAGTTTCGATAGACACCACTCTATCATCTTCAGAATTTAGTAGCAATAGTGTAAGTCTTTAACTTAAATCAGCTGAAATACTTATGGAAGCAGTACCAATTTTTGTATTTGTTTCTATTACTTTGTTGCAATAGACCACTACCGCTTACTAGTCGATGCCGCCACGTGTTATGGTCAATCAATACAAGAACTAATAGAGTGATACTCAGTGCGTATGCGTTAACGTACATGCGGAGATAATTCTCATTTGCTTTATGTACCCAGGCATATATGATATCAGGGTTTGGTTGGTAGAGTCAGTTCGTTTTGGGGTCTCTATCGAGATCAGTCGGGACTCATCTGTAGTGACCGGGCCTTGGTCTGTACCACTTTTTTTGGAATTCGGTCATCTGGAAACGGAAGGCTGAAAATAAATAACAGTTCTTTTTAGGACTACCCACGACAGCTTCGGCCGATCGTTACTACGACAGATTCGTCTGATCGTTACTACGACGACTTCGGTCGATCGTTACTACGACAGCTTCGGCCGATCGTTACTACGACAGATTCATCTGATCGTTACTACGACGACTCCGGTCGATCGTTACTACGACAGCTTCGGCCGATCGTTACTACGACAGATTCGTCTGATCGTTACTACGACGACTCCGGTCGATCGTTACTACGACAGCTTCGGCCGATCGTTACTACGACAGATTCGTCTGATCGTTACTACGACGACTTCGGTCGATCGTTACTACGACAGCTTCGGCCGATCGTTACTACGACAGATTCGTCTGATCGTTACTACGGCGACTTCGGTCGAACGTTACTACGACAGCTTCGGCCGATCGTTACTACGACAGACTCGTATGATCGTTACTACGACGACTTCGGTCGATCGTTACTACGACAGCTTCGGCCGATCGTTACCACGACGACTTGTGTCGATCGTTACCAACCATTGTAACGCATATACAGTAGATTAGTAACGTATAATTAAGTACCGAAGCCGACAAGCGAAGCTGTAGAAACCAGATCGACGGAGAATTGAAGCCGACAAGCGAAGCTGTGGAAACCAGATCGACGAAGAATTGAAGCCGCAACACCCAATCCGAACGAAGCCGAACCCGAAGTAACCAGAGCCACGACTGATTAAGTCTGCAGCACCCGACAACACCCAACCAGAACATACCAGAAGCCGACAACCGAGACTGCGGTATCCAGATCCACGAGGGATTGAGCCTGCTGCATACAACACCCCGACCGACTATACCCGACGGCCCAAAAATTCGAAGCCGCCAACCGAATCGGCTGTATTAGAATCCCCGACGGATCCCGTCTACAGCATACAACACCCAGCCTGACTATACCCGACGCCGCCCACCGAGACTGCTGTATCGGAACCTACGACAGATCGAGTCTGCAGCGTACAACACCCAGCCCGACGGCCCAAAAATCCGAAGCCGCCAACCGAATCGGCTGTATTAGAATCCCCGACGGATCCCGCCTACAGCATACAACACCCAGCCTGACTATACCCGACGCCGCCCACCGAGACTGCTGTATCTGAATCTACGACAGATCGAGTCTGCAGCGTTCAACACCCAGCCCGACTATACCCGACGGCCCAAAAATCCGAAGCCGCCAACCGAATCTGCTGTATTAGAATCCCCGACGGATCCCGCCTACAGCATACAACACCCAGCCTGACTATAACCGACGCCGCCCACCGAGACTGCTGTATCTGAATCTACGACAGATCGAGTCTGCAGCGTACAACACCCAGCCCGACTATACCCGACGGCCTAAAATCCGAAGCCGCCAACCGAGACTGTTGTATCGGATCTACGAAAGGTCGATCCCGAAGAATACAAACACCCTGCCTGTACAAAGCCAAATTCATAGGCGAAACTTCATTCCGAATCAGACAACAAGTTCCCGATAATCTTAAAATCGATTCCAATCAGCACTAATCTCGCCTTGCGACCAGCACCACGAGCCTAATCGGCCCCGAAGCACAGTATCTTGTAGTTGTCAAACGTAACTAAAACACAAGTAGATTAGAAAATAAATTATCAATCAATAAAACCTGAATTGTAAGCCCTAGTCAGGGAAAATCCTTGTGTTCTTATTTCGTAAGGTTTGTGGGTCCTTAGGACGACCCTGGAGACGACTGGACTTACCTCAGCCTTCGACAAAACCACGTTACAACATAAATATAGAAAAATATATTTCTTACCAATTTTTTCATAATTTTTTAACAAATCATCAATCATTGTTTCATATTGCGGGCTTTTATTGGAACCAATGAAATTTTAAACCACAAGCTTAAACGACCTCCATGCTGCAATTTCATCCGACGTCAAATATGATTCGAAATTTACATCTTTCATCAGTTTCCTTATTTTAGGCCCATCAAAAACGCCTTCTTCGATTTTTAGAAAAGAAAGACTTTCAAATAAACTTTTTAAATATGAGAGTGAATTGCCATATTTCCATGAGGCTTTTACAAAATTTTTAAAGAGCCCAAGCTTAATATTCAGTTGTGGCAAAATAATATTTTCTTTTTGGACGAGAGGTGTGTAGTTTATGTTGTTTTCACCCAATGTAATGTGTTTTCTTGTTGGCCATTTCTTTCTTCTGTAATGATCTTCGCGAGCACGGCTATCCCAAAGCATATGCTATCCTCAGTTGTATAAAATTGTGTGTAAGGTATATCACGGACTCTTTAATATGATATGTTATCATCTGGGGCCAAAATATTGTACTGTTTCATCCGAGATGCAAGTAGTTCTGCCTTATCTTTGGTCAGTTCCAAATCTCTCCCTAGATCATTGAGTTGAAACTGAGGTAAAAGCGATGACTTCTGACTCAAACTTGAATCGTTCAGAGTTGAGTACTCAGTTGACCTTGATGATGTTTCCGTAATTAGGCTGTTAGCTATACTTGGACACTTGGAAATTGATATTGTTTCCGAATGTGCAACTGGCAAAGTGACAGATTTTACTTCAGCGTAATTCCAGCGAATGCTCCTTCCTGTTTACTTATCTGTTTACTTAGACAAAAGCAGTCCGTATCGCGAATGAATGCTTGTCTCCAAATCATTGGCATTCCAAATTGCACGTGATTTCTAAAATTAAAACGTTTTGTTCCATAAAACATTGTAATACATTAATTGTAAAGTACTTACCGCATGCTTCCACCAGTCCATCGAGTAAGATTTACATGGCACGAATTACACAAAATACTAGGTGTCCACGGTTTGTTCATATTTTAACTCGTATAACAAAATATTACACATATTACCTATTTTGTTTGTTATTACACATATATTTCTTCTATTATTTTACTAAACGCACGTCGATTTTTTTAATTACATATTTTCCGCAGATGTAGCAGAAATTGTCGGGATCATTTACACTTTGAAAAGTTCTTTGCCTTTTACTCATACTTCAAAATATAACATTGTAATATTTTTCAGAAAATCGACTTATCTCTTTAAGGCGCTAAATTACACTAATTTACTAATAAGAAATTTCATTCATAAATTACAGGTTTAAGGTTCATAAGTTGCAGTACCAGTTGCTGCCATATAGTTTGCTTCAAACGTAGAAACCCAATATTTTTAAGACTGCCGCGTACTACTTTGTTTTGCGTACATATAATTTTACTACCTGTATATACGACTGGGATGTCCATGCCCCTAAAAGGCGTAACAGAATGGAAACCTTATACATAAAAAACCACAAATATTGTTGAATGACCCTCTACCTGAACGGATCTCATCCAATATAGCACTCACATTGCATATAATGTTTTTGGAGGGTTACGAACGGCCATAAACCTCGTCCTCTCTATAATTTTATAATGTCTGACATCAATTCTTATAAAATAAAATGCAAGTGCAATGTCTCTTATATGTCTCTCTCACATATGGCGAATTTAATATAAGCAAAAAAACATCATTTAAAAACAAAAAAATATGAAACAACATTTTTTTGAATTTCCCTAACATTTACAAAATGGCTCATAACTTTGGCCTTTTAAAGGCTTTTTTTATGCTGGCTTTTTAAAAATGAGATAAAATAATTTCTTCGGTTTTTTTCTATTTTTTATAGTTTTTTTTTTTGTACCAGGAAAAGAGTTTAAAAAAAAATTAAATTTTTTTCTCATATTTTTGACGACTGTTGCTAAATCAAAGATTCTACGTGAAAGCGACATTTGCAGCATATGTAGCCCTCATAATGCAGTCCTTTAATTTAAGGCATATCAGGCTTATACTTGAAAAATTATGGTCCATATACTAAATGTACTTTCCATGAAAGCTGGAATTTAAAAAAAAAATTACCATAAAAATGTTTTTTAATATATTTTTTAGTGTTTGTGACACCAAATTGCACCAGAATCTGTTATCCACATGCCTTGGAAAAAATTTTTGTTGCATAGTGTAATCTGAAAGTTTGCAAAGATACAGTTAAGGACGTGGCTGGTATATGTTACTCGTATTCATATTCACACGATTTAACCTGTGGTCAGTGCAGTAGTGACCAAAACAATTTTCAATTTTCCAAATGTCACTTAAGAGCAAAGTATCTATAAAGTAATGTGTATATTAGGGTGATGACTTTTATACAACCTCCCAGCCAGAAATGTATGACGGTACTACGAAAAAAACACTGTTTTGGGGCGCTTTCACAACGTGTTTACAGTGCTGTTTCATGATGGATTTACAATGCTTTGAGAATAAATAATTTAAGAAAAAGAATCCCTTTTGAAAGTTAGCCATTAAATCGATACCTCCATTCCAAAACATGCTATGTCGAAACAGTAAGGTTTTTAGTGTACCTGTGTATAAGCAAAAAATCTAACTTAATAACATTTTTAAAGTAACGTCACCAGCATACAATAAAACATTTGAATTGTGCGTGACTTTCCCATTATTTAAGTATAATAAATTAAACGATTTTCTATGAAACTATTGTGGAACATATTTTCCTGCAAAAAAATTAGGATTAATTCCGAAACAAACGAAAACTTTTTTTTAAAAAAAACATGTGGAGTAATTCCGCACATATGCATTTCCTCAAAAAGTACGATTTTGTTATCAAAATTTAGAAGTTTCTTTAAGGTACTGTTCTTTTTGTTAAAGTGGAAATTGTCTTTTCTTTAAAAAACTGCAGGATTCGCTTTTACAGTGCATTTTTGACATGCGAAAACCCAGTGCTACCATGTTGCAGGAAAAATTTAACATTATAATTCATTTAAATGAATACCTTAAAAATAATATATTTCATTTGATTCATTGATTTCTAAATAAATTGGAAAAATTTATTGGGAATTATTACCTTCATCCCGTTTGAAAAGCGTCATGCATTTTGTTTTTACAGCGTTTCAAAAGCGTTGTAAAATACCGCCGTCACACCGTATATCATTTTGACGTTTTTATAATGCTTTATCCCACCGTGTGATGACGGTGGACAGTGCTTTCACAACGCTTTGAGGATGGTATTTTTCTGGCTGGGCTCGTTTCCCTGTATCATATTTAGATGACTTTTTATCTAAGATTAGACAAAATCTTACATATTACAAGGTGATTCGATAAAAAAAAACCTCACGCACAAAATGATTTTAAAATTTTTATTTATCAGCTTTTTGGGCAATTTTTTGAAGTCACTGTAAGCAGATATATAATTGAACACAAGCTTTAGAGCCACATACATATATGTAATATCAAAAAAAGTCATCAAGGTGTTTTCCAAAGAGATACATTCGATTCAAAATCAGATACCTTCACCTAATTGAAAATAAAAAAGAAAGATGTTCATCGATTTCTATGATCAATGTCTCATTATGTTCATAGGTTATGTGGCTTTTCGTGAAAGTTATAAGACTTGACACTTTTTTCCGTTTTGGATTTATATGATTTAAAAAAAGAAAAAATTTAAATTTTTCACAAAAATATCATTTCAAAGTGGTTTGTGCGTGACCTTTTTCAATATTTAAATGGAATAAACGTTATTTTAGTCATTAATAGGCAAAAGTTCATTCATTCGTGCAACAGGAAATAATTTTTGAGAAAAAAAAATCTAAAAGTCATCACCCTAGTGTATATAGTGAACTTTAAAGAGATGCGATATCAACTATTTTATGTGCAGTCTGGGGTCAAATCTTTTATAACAACTAAACTGATTAAATCGAAACATGAAATGTAGATATCATTGTATGAAAAATGCAATGGTATAGGGTGATCTATGTAGAGATACTTTTTTCAATAGCCTTTTTTGACAGATCACGTGTGAGTCGTGTCATGCTGTCATGTTGTTTTTGTTAAGTATTGTTAGGCATTTCATCATGGAAAGACTTACGCCTGAACAACATTTACAAATTATTCAGTTTTATTATCAAAATAATCGTTCGCCAATTGCGCTAAGTCCATTTTTTTTAAATCCAAAAAAAACACTTTCCAGTCGACCCACGACCTTGACACCCATGAGCAATATTTTAGATGTCGTTAAGAGCTATCTTAACCATTGACCGATTCCCGATCCGACCTACCGGAATCATCGGTCCATATTTCTTCAAAAATGATGCCGGTGAGAACGTAACCGTCAATGGCGACCGTTATCTTGTCATGATAACCGACTATTTGATGCCTGAAATTGAAGCTCGTGATCTCGGCGACATTTGGTTTCAACAAGACGGCGCCACTTCCCACACATCGCATCAATCAATGGATTTATTGAGAGAACACTTCGGTGAGCACTTTTTGGGCAGGTCGATTGGCCACCAAGATCGTGTGATATCATACCGTTAGACTTTTTCCTGTGGGGATATGTGAAGTCTAAAGTTTATGCGGACAAACCCGCTTCGATTCAGGCTTTTGAGCAAAACATCACGCGTGTCATTTGCCAGTTACCAGTCGAAATGTTCGAACGAGTCATCGAAAATTGGACTCAAGGGATGGACCACCTGAGGCGTAGCCGCGGCCAACACTTCATAGACATAAGCTTCAAAAAATAAATGCCAAAGAATGTTCTTTCAAATGATAATAAACATTCCCCATTCAATTTGAATTTTCTGTGTTTTTTTCTTTACAAAAGTAGGGAACCTCTAAATGGATCACCCTATATAATAAACCATTTCATTTTCCGAGACGCATTTTGCGCACATATAGTTAAGAGTGCAGCTGGAATAATTCCGTCCCTACTCAGATTTCAACAGTTAGAACCAAAATAATAACATTCTTTCAGATATTTAATGTGTCGATTACACTAGGTCACAAATAACAAAATTTTCTCTCTTATTTGTTTCTAGAACTACTAAACACGAAAATGAGTTTTAAAAATTTTTCTGTCGATTGGTTTTCGAGATACAAATTTTTGAACTTTTTTTTTAAATTTTTGGAGGTACACTTACAATTTTTAGCATATCTTTCGTCTTCTTTGACGTATTTGATCCTACTACTACTCAAATTAAAGCAAATTGAGCCGTCTGCAACTCATTCTCAGAAATTTTCAAATCGGGTGAGTAGTTTTGATGTTGGCGGCTTAAAAAGGTTAAAAAACTGCGTTTTTTTAGTAAAAATGTGGCAGAAAAATTCATATAAAAATTCATATAAAATATAAAACGCGATGCTAACAGCGATTTTTGTTTTTTTACGTATAGCTGGCATTTTTCCAAAGAAAATAAGCACTTACTTAACAAAATCTGACAACAAATGGCGGACTTATAATTTTGTTGGTAAAAGACCGAAATTCCGCTATTTCACGATATTTTGATTTTCATTATTTGCACAACTTACCTACCCAACGCAAACGAATAAATACATTTGAACTTAATTTAAAATAAACAAATTAGTCTTAGTATATTATTTTTTAATTTATTTAGAGCACTACATACTCAATGTCTGGCACAATTAGAAATGGATGTGCCAGGTTAGCTAAACTAACGAAATTAACCAAATCAACGCCCAAAAAAAATGAGTAGAAACAAAGATATAACTGTACATTTTATGCCATGTGGAAAAACAGCTGACTTCTTCTTTGTTTTTTTGTATTCGCTGCAATTGGTCTCACGTATTAGGGTCCAAATGTAGTCACCCATCATAGCCGTGTCATAGATGCCCTGATAGCGTCGTTCCATAGCCTTCAATTCCTGATGAAAGCGCTCGCCGTGTTCGTCGCTCACGTCTCCTAAAACAGCAATGTCGCGTATAGCCTCCTTGGAGTCCACACAGAATGACCACAACTTTGAGGTCGGCGCATATTTTCCAATTATATTTGCTATACTCTATGCATTTCAGCAAAATGTTCATAGTTTCATAGTTCTCCTTTGAATGAACCGCATGAGCAATAGGAAGAGATGGCTATTCATTCCCATTATGTAAGAGAACTGCCTTCAAGCTCTCTTTGTTGCTGTCAATAAACAACCTCCATTCATTGGGGTTGTGAATTTGGTGAAGCTCGTGGAACAAGCCGGAAAGTCGCTGCAAAAACATATTTCGTCTTTCTTTGTATAAAATTTTGCATACTGCTGGTGACGCTTCCTGTACGCTGTTACTTTCACTTCTGAATCCGCAAATCCACACTGTACCATCCGAGACGCAAAAAGTTCGGATTTCTCCTTAGTGAGACCAAAATCGCGCACCCAATCGTTTAGTTCGGCCTGTGACAGTAATTTTCGCTTTCTGCACGCCCCAAATTCGCTTGCACTTGACTCGGACTCTTGATCTGACGATTCTGCTTTTTGAAGAGATGCACCAGGGCACACTGGATATGGTACATCATTCGAATGTGGTACTGGAAGTGCAAACGATCCCACTTGAGCGTAGTTCCATTTTAAAAATCTCCCTACCCCACTGTTTGTGGTGAGGCAAAAATAACAGTCTGTGGAATGGCATAGCGGCTTTTTCCACATCATTGGTGTATCGAATTTCATATGGCGCCTTAAATTAAAATAAATTACTATATTTGCATTGCTTAATGTGTTTAAATAAAAATTCTTACCTTCCGCCAGCTGCCCAGTTGGTTAGGATTATATAGCAAAGATCACATAGCGACTTAGGTGTCCATGGTTCTGTGATATTTGGTGAAATACCAAAATAATTCAAATAGTGCAATTGCACTGCTGGAGTAAACGTGTGTGCGTGATTATTCTTTATAAACTCGCCACAAACATTGCATAAATTGTCTGGATTGTTCAAACACTCGAACACACGTAGTCTTTTACTCATTGTCTTACTTGTTGGGTAGGTATTATATGCACTTAAATTCAATTTGTTTCACTTTTTACTCGTACTACTCGCGTTCGTAGACACTTGTTGAATGACAAAAAACGATAAATGAACACCTATAAATACTAAGTATGTTACAATATTTTACTGACAGGTACTTATGAATGGACGCATCTTTTAAGGGTGGCTATATACCTGATTCAGCAAGTGTGCGTTTCAAATTGTGGCAAAATTTCCAAATAATGACCACTCACAAATGTGGGGGGAATTTCTGTAAAAAAAATCCGATACAGGTAGCCATCGGGAAAACACACATCAATAAAAAAGTGTAATTCCCTTTTTTCCCTTTAATTGACTGTGAACGGAGTAGCAGTCATAAAGGAACACGAAGAGCGTCCACGCACATTCAGAAGCGTATATTACTCTGCAACCACAATCATAAAAATTAAATAACTATTTGTGTATTACTTATTTTTTTTTAATTCTGAGAATCATAAAAATTACGTAAACGTTTTTTCCAAACAATTTTGTACATGTAAAGTGGGTTTGCCAAAATTCGTATCGTAAAATGCACCTGTGTTTCTATGTTCTGCATTTTCATTATACCATTTTCGACGAAACGTCCCTACGGTATTGTAAATAGGTTTTTTACAATTAGGAAATATTTGTGTTATTAATATTCATTTAAAAATTTTATCAAAACTGCAAAGTGCTGTGACATTTGAAAAAAATTTCCAAAAAAAAAATTGCTGATTTCACTAAATTTTTGAAATTTCACGTCCCTTGCCAGAACAGAAGACATTAACCCAGGGTGGTGAAATTTTGAACAGAAGTAACTTATGTATAGGAGCAACTGTTCCGTTCTATTCCAAAAGGATTATAAAAAACTTGCTTTTTCGATCCCTCCTAGTAGGTTAGCTGTGCAAATAATGAAAATCAAAATATCGTGAAATAGCGGAATTTCGGTCTTATACCAAAAAAAATATAAGTCCGCCATTTGTTGTCAGATTTTGTTAAGTAAGTGCTTATTTTCTTTGGAAAAATGCCAGCTATACGTAAAAAAACCAAAATCGCTGTTAGCATCGCGTTTTATATTTATATATAGTAGTAGGATCAAATACGTCAAAGAAGACGAAAGATATGCTCAAAATTGTAAGTGTACCTCCAAAAATTTAAAAAAAAAGTTCAAAAATTTGTATCTCGAAAACCAATCGACAGAAAAATTTTTAATACTCATTTTCGTGTTCAGTAGGTCAAAATCAATGAGAAAAACTATGCTAGAACCAAATAACAAAACGACTGTTGGCTAGTGTTATTAGTATATAAGTTATGGGATAATCAATATTTCACTAAATGTCGACCCTCCGTGGGGGAGGTACTCGAAGGAGTAGACCAACATAGTCCATCTTTGACCTTAGCCTGAGACAGAAAAAAATATACACACATATTAAATTTGAAGTTAATCGGTTAATCCTGTTGAACGTCATCGTGCGCACCAATCAGACAGACGGACGGACAGGCTGACGGACATTGCTAAGTGACTTAAAATGGCCCAAAACGGATTTCCGACAAATTTTCTTGGGGTCTCTTAGGTCACTCCACCGATTGCAATTTTTTGTTAATATTTTTTTCGTGTTTAGGACTCCATATTACTATTTTTTATTTATGAGGTTTCCATTCAGTTACGCCTTTTAGGGGCATGGACATCCCAGTCGTATATACAGGTAGTAAAAGTATATTACGCAATACAAAGTAGTACGCGGCAGTCTTGAAAATATTGGGTTTCTACGTTCGAAGCAGGTACTGCAACTTATGTACCTTAAACCCGGAATTTACGAATGAGATTTCTTATTAATAATTAGTGTAATTCAGCGCCTTAAAGAGATAAGTCGATTTTCTGAAAAATATTACAAAGTTATATTTCGAAATATGAGTAAAAGGCAAAGAACTTTTCAATGTGTAACTGATCCCGACAATTTCTGCTACATCTGCGGAAAATATGTAGTTAAAAAAAATCGACGTGCGTTTAGTAAAATAATAAAAGAAATATATGTGCAATATTTTGGTATACGAGTTAAAAATATGAACGAGGCGTGGACACCTAGTATTTTGTGTAATTCGTCCCATGTAAATCTTACTCGAAGGAGTAGTGGAACCATGCGGTAAGTGCTTTACAATTAATGTACAGAGTTTTCCAACAAGAGGTGTTATTTTGAATCACCCGGTATTTCGGTAGATGTCACTTTTAAAGCTTTTATTCTTTGAAATTTGACAAGTAGAAACTACGCCATTACTAAAAATGGAACGATACACGATTCAACAACGCATTGAAATTATTAAAATTCGAAAATCATCGAAAAATCATCTTGACAGATGAGGCCCATTTCCACCTCGGTGGCTACGTCAACAAGCAAAATTGTCGCATCTGGGGCTCGGAAAACCCAAGAGTTATTGTTGAGAAGACTCTCCATCCTCAAATTGTGACTATTTGGTGCGGTTTATGGTCCGGCGGGGTCTTTGGACCTTACTTTTTCGAAAATGAGGTTGGATCAACAGTTACGGTGAATGGATTGCGCTATCGAGAGATGATTAATGATTTTTTATGGTCGGAGTTGGATGGTATTGATCTGGACAACGTTTTCTTTCAACAAGACGGCTCTACGTGCCACACAAGCAACGAAACCATTGCTCTATTACGGGAAAAGTTTCCGGACCGTGTTATCTCTCGAAGAGGTGATCACAATTGGCCACCGAGATCTTGTGATTTACCACCTTGCGACTTCTTCCTTTGGGGCCACGTGAAAGATAAGGTCTACGCCAACAGCCCAGCGTCGATTCAAGGCCTCAAGATAGAATTCGTGAGGCTATCGAGGACATAGAGCAGCCACTTTGCGATTTGGTTATGGAAAATTTCAGGAAAAGGATATGGTCCTGTATGCGTGGTCGTGGTGGCCATTTGGCTGATGTTGTGTTTCATTATTAACGTCATACCTTCCTCTTTATTATGAAATAAACATCCGAACACATTATCTAAAAAAATTGAATTTTTCTTTGAATACCAAAATAACACCTCTTGTTGGAAAACCCTTTATTACAATGTTTTGTGGAACAAAACGTTTTAATTTTAGACATCATGTGAAATTTGGAATGCCAATGATTTGGAGACAACCGTTCATTCACGATACGGACTGCTATTTTTGTCTAAGTAAACAGATAGGAGTAGGAAGGAGCATTCTCTGGAATTACGCTGAAGTAAAATCTGTCACTTTGCCAGTTGCACATTCGGAAACAAAACCAATTCCCAAGTGTCCAAGTATAGCTAACAGCCTAATTACGGACACATCATCAAGTTCATTGAAGTACTCATCTCTGAGCGATTCAAGTTTGAGTCAGAAGTCATCGCTTTTAACTCAGTTTGAACTCAATGATCTAGTGAGAGATTTAGAACTGACCAAAGATAAGGCAGAACTACTTGCATCTCGGATGAAACAGTACAATATTTTGGCCCCAGATGCTAACATATCATAGTATAGAGTCCGTGATATACCTTACAAACAATTTTATACAACTGTGGATAACATATGCTTTTGGAAGGACATTCACGGATTGTTTGAGGAACTTAATCAAACATACAATTCAAAGCAATGACAGTTATTTAATGACAGCAGTAAAGAAAGTTTGAAAGCAGTACTTTTGCACAACGGAAATCAGAAACCGTCGATTCCCATTGCTCATGCTGTCAACACTAAGGAATCATACGAAACAATGGCTAAATTGATAAAATACATAAAATATGAACAGCATGACTGGAAAATTTGTTGCGATTTAAAAGTAGTTGGGATGTTATGTGGAATGCAATGCGGATATACAAAATATTGCTGTTTTTATGCCTCTGGGATAGCCGTGCTCGCGAAGATCATTAAGAAGAAAGAAATGGCCAACAAGAAAACACATTACATTGGATGAAAACAACTTAAAGTACGCACCTCTCGTCCAAAAAAAAAACATTATTTTGACACCGCCGGATATTAAGCTGGGGCTCTTTACAAATTTTGTAAAAGCCTTAAGTAAATATGGCAATTTACTCTCATATAAAAGTTTATTTAAAAGTCTTTCTTTTCAAAAAATCGAAGAAGGCGTTTTTGATGGGCCTAAAATAAGGAAACGGATGAAAGATGTAAATTTCGTGTAATATTTGACGGCAGATGAAATTGCAGCATGGAGGTCGTTTAAGCGTGTAGTTTCAATTTTCCTTGGATCCAATAAAAACCAGCAATATGAAACAATGATTAATGATTTGTTAAAAAATTATGAAAAAATTAGTAATAAATATATTTTTCTATATTTATGTATATAACACATATGTATGTATTCTTCTAACATATTTTTCGCTTTATGTATTCCAACAAGTGTAAATATGTCCCTCAAAATTAATTTCTTGCATTCTCATTTAAACTTTTTCCCCGAGAATCTAGGCGACGTAAGTGACGAAAAATGGCGAAAGGTTTCACCAAGAAATAAAGTCCATCGAGCGACGTTACCAAGAGCACTTTGATGAAAGAATGATGGGAGATTATATTTGGTTCCTCATTAGAGAAACTGATTCCGAAATCTACAAACGTCAACAAAGAACTCACAATTACTTCTAATAAAACTTGTACATGTAAATAAACTCAAATGTACATAATATAAATAAAAGTAACAAATAAAATCGCTATTTAAACAGAAATAAAAAAAGATTTTTTGAAATTCTCTTACCTCTACCAAAAGGGCTACAATTTCTGCATTTATCTAATAGGCATTATTTTCTTCGCTAGGATGCAAACTTTATAAAAAATAAAATAAAATATTTTTTTTCGATATTTTATCTATTTTTTATGTTTTTTTTCGTCCCAGGAATTTTTTTTTTGAAAAAAATGTAATGAGACTTAAAAAAAATTTTTTGTTGCATAGTGTTATAGACCAAACTAATCATGTTTTACAGTTACATGTTACACGCAAACATCTGAGATGCAAAAACAGATCCAAATAATGACCACTCACAAATGTGGGGGGAATTTCTGTAAAAAAAATCCGATACAGGTAGCCATCGGGAAAACACACATCAATAAAAAAGTGTAATTCCCTTTTTTCCCTTTAATTGACTGTGAACGGAGTAGCAGTCATAAAGGAACACGAAGAGCGTCCACGCACATTCAGAAGCGTATATTACTCTGCAACCACAATCATAAAAATTAAATAACTATTTGTGTATTACTTATTTTTTTTTAATTCTGAGAATCATAAAAATTACGTAAACGTTTTTTCCAAACAATTTTGTACATGTAAAGTGGGTTTGCCAAAATTCGTATCGTAAAATGCACCTGTGTTTCTATGTTCTGCATTTTCATTATACCATTTTCGACGAAACGTCCCTACGGTATTGTAAATAGGTTTTTTACAATTAGGAAATATTTGTGTTATTAATATTCATTTAAAAATTTTATCAAAACTGCAAAGTGCTGTGACATTTGAAAAAAATTTCCAAAAAAAAAATTGCTGATTTCACTAAATTTTTGAAATTTCACGTCCCTTGCCAGAACAGAAGACATTAACCCAGGGTGGTGAAATTTTGAACAGAAGTAACTTATGTATAGGAGCAACTGTTCCGTTCTATTCCAAAAGGATTATAAAAAACTTGCTTTTTCGATCCCTCCTAGTAGGTTAGCTGTGCAAATAATGAAAATCAAAATATCGTGAAATAGCGGAATTTCGGTCTTATACCAAAAAAAATATAAGTCCGCCATTTGTTGTCAGATTTTGTTAAGTAAGTGCTTATTTTCTTTGGAAAAATGCCAGCTATACGTAAAAAAACCAAAATCGCTGTTAGCATCGCGTTTTATATTTATATATAGTAGTAGGATCAAATACGTCAAAGAAGACGAAAGATATGCTCAAAATTGTAAGTGTACCTCCAAAAATTTAAAAAAAAAGTTCAAAAATTTGTATCTCGAAAACCAATCGACAGAAAAATTTTTAATACTCATTTTCGTGTTCAGTAGGTCAAAATCAATGAGAAAAACTATGCTAGAACCAAATAACAAAACGACTGTTGGCTAGTGTTATTAGTATATAAGTTATGGGATAATCAATATTTCACTAAATGTCGACCCTCCGTGGGGGAGGTACTCGAAGGAGTAGACCAACATAGTCCATCTTTGACCTTAGCCTGAGACAGAAAAAAATATACACACATATTAAATTTGAAGTTAATCGGTTAATCCTGTTGAACGTCATCGTGCGCACCAATCAGACAGACGGACGGACAGGCTGACGGACATTGCTAAGTGACTTAAAATGGCCCAAAACGGATTTCCGACAAATTTTCTTGGGGTCTCTTAGGTCACTCCACCGATTGCAATTTTTTGTTAATATTTTTTTCGTGTTTAGGACTCCATATTACTATTTTTTATTTATGAGGTTTCCATTCAGTTACGCCTTTTAGGGGCATGGACATCCCAGTCGTATATACAGGTAGTAAAAGTATATTACGCAATACAAAGTAGTACGCGGCAGTCTTGAAAATATTGGGTTTCTACGTTCGAAGCAGGTACTGCAACTTATGTACCTTAAACCCGGAATTTACGAATGAGATTTCTTATTAATAATTAGTGTAATTCAGCGCCTTAAAGAGATAAGTCGATTTTCTGAAAAATATTACAAAGTTATATTTCGAAATATGAGTAAAAGGCAAAGAACTTTTCAATGTGTAACTGATCCCGACAATTTCTGCTACATCTGCGGAAAATATGTAGTTAAAAAAAATCGACGTGCGTTTAGTAAAATAATAAAAGAAATATATGTGCAATATTTTGGTATACGAGTTAAAAATATGAACGAGGCGTGGACACCTAGTATTTTGTGTAATTCGTCCCATGTAAATCTTACTCGAAGGAGTAGTGGAACCATGCGGTAAGTGCTTTACAATTAATGTACAGAGTTTTCCAACAAGAGGTGTTATTTTGAATCACCCGGTATTTCGGTAGATGTCACTTTTAAAGCTTTTATTCTTTGAAATTTGACAAGTAGAAACTACGCCATTACTAAAAATGGAACGATACACGATTCAACAACGCATTGAAATTATTAAAATTCGAAAATCATCGAAAAATCATCTTGACAGATGAGGCCCATTTCCACCTCGGTGGCTACGTCAACAAGCAAAATTGTCGCATCTGGGGCTCGGAAAACCCAAGAGTTATTGTTGAGAAGACTCTCCATCCTCAAATTGTGACTATTTGGTGCGGTTTATGGTCCGGCGGGGTCTTTGGACCTTACTTTTTCGAAAATGAGGTTGGATCAACAGTTACGGTGAATGGATTGCGCTATCGAGAGATGATTAATGATTTTTTATGGTCGGAGTTGGATGGTATTGATCTGGACAACGTTTTCTTTCAACAAGACGGCTCTACGTGCCACACAAGCAACGAAACCATTGCTCTATTACGGGAAAAGTTTCCGGACCGTGTTATCTCTCGAAGAGGTGATCACAATTGGCCACCGAGATCTTGTGATTTACCACCTTGCGACTTCTTCCTTTGGGGCCACGTGAAAGATAAGGTCTACGCCAACAGCCCAGCGTCGATTCAAGGCCTCAAGATAGAATTCGTGAGGCTATCGAGGACATAGAGCAGCCACTTTGCGATTTGGTTATGGAAAATTTCAGGAAAAGGATATGGTCCTGTATGCGTGGTCGTGGTGGCCATTTGGCTGATGTTGTGTTTCATTATTAACGTCATACCTTCCTCTTTATTATGAAATAAACATCCGAACACATTATCTAAAAAAATTGAATTTTTCTTTGAATACCAAAATAACACCTCTTGTTGGAAAACCCTTTATTACAATGTTTTGTGGAACAAAACGTTTTAATTTTAGACATCATGTGAAATTTGGAATGCCAATGATTTGGAGACAACCGTTCATTCACGATACGGACTGCTATTTTTGTCTAAGTAAACAGATAGGAGTAGGAAGGAGCATTCTCTGGAATTACGCTGAAGTAAAATCTGTCACTTTGCCAGTTGCACATTCGGAAACAAAACCAATTCCCAAGTGTCCAAGTATAGCTAACAGCCTAATTACGGACACATCATCAAGTTCATTGAAGTACTCATCTCTGAGCGATTCAAGTTTGAGTCAGAAGTCATCGCTTTTAACTCAGTTTGAACTCAATGATCTAGTGAGAGATTTAGAACTGACCAAAGATAAGGCAGAACTACTTGCATCTCGGATGAAACAGTACAATATTTTGGCCCCAGATGCTAACATATCATAGTATAGAGTCCGTGATATACCTTACAAACAATTTTATACAACTGTGGATAACATATGCTTTTGGAAGGACATTCACGGATTGTTTGAGGAACTTAATCAAACATACAATTCAAAGCAATGACAGTTATTTAATGACAGCAGTAAAGAAAGTTTGAAAGCAGTACTTTTGCACAACGGAAATCAGAAACCGTCGATTCCCATTGCTCATGCTGTCAACACTAAGGAATCATACGAAACAATGGCTAAATTGATAAAATACATAAAATATGAACAGCATGACTGGAAAATTTGTTGCGATTTAAAAGTAGTTGGGATGTTATGTGGAATGCAATGCGGATATACAAAATATTGCTGTTTTTATGCCTCTGGGATAGCCGTGCTCGCGAAGATCATTAAGAAGAAAGAAATGGCCAACAAGAAAACACATTACATTGGATGAAAACAACTTAAAGTACGCACCTCTCGTCCAAAAAAAAAACATTATTTTGACACCGCCGGATATTAAGCTGGGGCTCTTTACAAATTTTGTAAAAGCCTTAAGTAAATATGGCAATTTACTCTCATATAAAAGTTTATTTAAAAGTCTTTCTTTTCAAAAAATCGAAGAAGGCGTTTTTGATGGGCCTAAAATAAGGAAACGGATGAAAGATGTAAATTTCGTGTAATATTTGACGGCAGATGAAATTGCAGCATGGAGGTCGTTTAAGCGTGTAGTTTCAATTTTCCTTGGATCCAATAAAAACCAGCAATATGAAACAATGATTAATGATTTGTTAAAAAATTATGAAAAAATTAGTAATAAATATATTTTTCTATATTTATGTATATAACACATATGTATGTATTCTTCTAACATATTTTTCGCTTTATGTATTCCAACAAGTGTAAATATGTCCCTCAAAATTAATTTCTTGCATTCTCATTTAAACTTTTTCCCCGAGAATCTAGGCGACGTAAGTGACGAAAAATGGCGAAAGGTTTCACCAAGAAATAAAGTCCATCGAGCGACGTTACCAAGAGCACTTTGATGAAAGAATGATGGGAGATTATATTTGGTTCCTCATTAGAGAAACTGATTCCGAAATCTACAAACGTCAACAAAGAACTCACAATTACTTCTAATAAAACTTGTACATGTAAATAAACTCAAATGTACATAATATAAATAAAAGTAACAAATAAAATCGCTATTTAAACAGAAATAAAAAAAGATTTTTTGAAATTCTCTTACCTCTACCAAAAGGGCTACAATTTCTGCATTTATCTAATAGGCATTATTTTCTTCGCTAGGATGCAAACTTTATAAAAAATAAAATAAAATATTTTTTTTCGATATTTTATCTATTTTTTATGTTTTTTTTCGTCCCAGGAATTTTTTTTTTGAAAAAAATGTAATGAGACTTAAAAAAAATTTTTTGTTGCATAGTGTTATAGACCAAACTAATCATGTTTTACAGTTACATGTTACACGCAAACATCTGAGATGCAAAAACAGTGTTACCGAAAATAAAGTTGCAAAAAATCACCCTTTATTATTAAGCATGTAATACGCTTTGGGTATAAGTTTCCATGAAGGCACAATGTTGTGCTCTTCACTACAATGGGCGGCTTCCTTTGCATGTTGGTAAAAAGCGGCAGGTCAATTTGATCCTTAACGCTGAATCCATATACAACGTTAAATCCATATACAACGTTGAATCCATATACAACGTGCAAGTGCAACCCTACAGTATGGCTTCGAGACTATAGTCTTGAAGGTATACAAGCAGGATATAGTTCCCACTGTGGAAGGTCAGTCGTCCACCGTGGTTGATACACAGCTTTCTGGAAGTGCGGAGTTATCCACGCCCATTATTTCTGGTGACTCCAACTCTAACAGAAGATCTGTAACGTCCTACTCTGAAAGCTCTACTTCTGAGGGGAGTCTCCGGACTCTGGCGGGGACACGCTTCTCGATGATACGGACGAAGAGTTCGATAACACCCTTGTCGGGGTGGATGTTAATCTGTCAATTACCAATGATGGTAAGCATTTTACAGATTAACCTCCATCACGCTAAAGCAGCCTCAGTGGCTCTATTGCTGCGCCTGTCCACAGGTGCAGTAGACCACGTTCTGATACAGGAGCCCTACGCAGTGGGAGGAAGGGTGTGCGGTATCAGGACACCCAACTTTAAACTGCTTGTGGGAAGTACTAGAAGAAGCAACGTCTGACGAGGTCGAGCTGATGGTTGGCGCAGACACGAACGTTCATCATACTATCTGGGGTAGTACGGATACTAACAATAGGGGTGTTAATGCCAAATCCGAGTTCTCGGTTTTTTTGTTTCGTTCGCACTGGTAGCTCTGTGTGGTTACCAATACTACTATTTTGCAAGGCAATCTTGCCGTTCTGCCGACGCACGCGTTTTATGTAATATCCATGTATGCGTGTTTCCTTCCAGTTCGAAAGATGTCGTTTATGCTTTCTCGGACCTTTTAGCTTTCTCTTGAGAAAGTGTTTGTTCACTTGCAATTTCGATCCTTAACTGGTAAGATCCGCTACGAGCTATAAAACTCACGAATATACTAAACAAAAATAAATACTTCTGTCCGAAACCTAATCCTCTTGGTGTTTTTTATTTATTTTCTTTTTCATTTCGGTACTCCAACTTCTGAGAGAAATATTGTAATTTTCTACAATATTTCTGGCTCGGTGTGTAACGATTTCTCTCTTGCTACAGGAAAACGATTCAACGCTCTTTGACGTTTTCATTTGATCCTGTTCGAACCGGATTGGCGCTACACTGTGAGCCTGTTTCAAAATTGGAGCTATTTCAACAACTTCCTGTATATCATTATATCACCTTCAAACAATTACGCCAAGGTAAGTTTGTGTTTCAGTTCTTTCCTTAAAGTGCAAATTTTGTTCGTTCGATAAAAGTGCATTTGCCGACGGCAAAACATAATTTCGTTTTGTGCCAAAACAAGTGTAGTTCGGTTTGTCATTCGGTGGAAGTGCGTCTAGATCGCCGCTTATTTTCCGCGAGATTGCCTTTGGTTGACTCTTTTTCGTTTGCAAATATCAAAATATCCATATCCCCTTTATAGTCCGTGTGGTAATTCAATTATTTCCTAATATTTTGGTGTAAACAAAACAAATTGCAGCCACTTGCATTCGTTTTGTTTGGATTTAAGAGATATTTGCATTGCGTTAAGAGTCTACCAAACAAACCCAATAGTTCGGTGCTTTTACTCAATAAATTTCTCAGTGCTCTCGGCGTTACGCTCGTGATTGCTTTCGATTGTCCGTCCGTTTGGGTAGGAATACATTTCAGCCATATACTTTTGCCGTGCATGCATTTTTGCCCTACATTTTGCAATTTGTGCGAACTTCGATTTTCGGTGCGTGTGTGTGTATACTCTCATCGCCACTCGCTCAATCTAGCGGTTTTTGTTGTTGTTGTTTAACGTGCGCCGCAGGTACGGAATACATTTTTGCCCTACATTTTACAATTTGTGCGGTAGTTCGAATTCTCTTCGGTGTGTGTGTGTGTGTGAGCGGGCTCTCATCACCACTCTCTTAATTTTCTCTTCGCTGTGTGAGCGGGGTCTCATAGCAACTCTCTTAAGAACGGTAGGGGTGCACCCTACACTCCAGTCGAGTCGCTCCTTTTCGGGTTTGTCACCTTATTTTTTATGAATTACACCAAATAATAATTCGAATTATTTCGTGACTGATAGTTGCTGTGCGCTTAAGGGCAACACCGACTAGTGGAAAAGCACCCTACAGTTCGTTCGCATCGAGAATAATATCACTTGTAACATTTATATATACATACATATACACATTTTTTCTCTGAATATTATTTTTCTAGCATTGTGTTTGCAACTGGCTGAGTCAGTGGAATTTGAGTGGTACAGGTAGTGTTCACCCTACAGTACATTCTGGTCGGGACATATCGAGTTCGCGACATACATTGACAATTTCAGCTTTCTAGCGAAATTTCGTGTAGAATTTGACGGTATATTGAACTTTGCCACTGATTCGTCTCAATTTATTTTATTATAAAAGGGGCATACCGCATTCCGCCATATTGCTACATATTCCGTTCGCGACATTCGTGTTAATTTTGACTGTTTTTCGACAGGTCCGACGAAAGTTCCCCGAAATAAGGAAAATTGTTCAAAGATTGTGTTTTCCCCTCTCCTTTCTCGTGTCCTATTCTAACTTTGGACTATCGTTCGCGTAATTCTCGGTAAAATTCCTGATCTATTCCGTCCGACCCAATTCTTTCTCGTTCGAATTCCGAGAACAATTTTATAAGGTTATTTAACTATGTCTCTGGACTCGTTTATCCGTTTAGCCGACACAATTGTCGAGTTCGATTCCGATATTAGTGATAACATCGTTCCCCTCACTTCCGTTCATTCGATTAATGTCCATTTAGAAGAGCTTAAATCTACTTGGACAAAAATAAAAGAGGAATTTGAACGATATATTCACGAGATCGATTCGGAAGGTGATAAGGACCAGGCAACAGGCGAAGAGGACGATGCTTCCGAGGTGGAGACCATTCGGGCAAAGTATAAAACAACGTACATAACGTACTGTAAGTGTGTGACAAGGCTCTCACAGATCTCAGATACAATTCGAGCGTCTTCCGTGTCTAAAGAGTCTCCGATCGTTTCACCAAGTCCTTCTCTTCGAACTAATCCTGCTCCTGACCATTCAGGTTATTCCTTTAATCTCCCTCCTTGCGACACAGAAGTTTTTTCCGGGGATTATATGTCATGGCCCACATTCCGCGACATGTTTACCGCGGTATACATTAAGAATTCCCGTCTTAGCCCGGTGGAAAAACTCTTCCACTTAGTTCACAAAACTACAGCCAAGGAGATTGTTCGGAAAAGCCCCCTGACAAATAAGGGCTTCGACTTAGCCTGGTCAAATCTTTGCGATCGTTACGCAAATAAACGCATTTTAGTGAACGGTCAGCTAAAGCTTCTTTTCAACCTTCCGGCACTTCTTTTCGAATCTGCACAGGGTCTCAAGCGGCTTCAAGGGGACATAAATTCGTGCATCTCGGTGTTGAGGATTTATGATATCGATGTTGATAGTTGGGATCCGATATTCGTGTTCCTTTGTTCGAATCGGCTTCCGGATTCGACATTAACTATGTGGGAGCACACACTCTCCGATAAAACTTCGATTCCGAAGTGGTCGGATCTTGACAAATTCCTGTCTAATCGGTATCGAACTTTGGAATCCGTTTCCGAGATTCGAAGTGGTCCTCAACCCTCGGTGTCTCAGGACGTGTCAGCTGAGGGACCGTCTAGGCGGGCTAGGAAAGTTAGTTCCTTCCAGAATAAGGTGTCCGTTCCAAAATGTCCCTTGTGTCCCAATGAGTCCCATATCATTCGGCGGTGTCCTATGTTTCTGAATATGAGCACCGATTCACGTGTTTCGGAGATTAGGCGACAGGGACTTTGCCTTAACTGCTTCTCTAAGACCCATTCTGTCCGGAATTGTCCCAGCAAGAACAGTTGTTATACTTGTAGTCAGCGGCATAACACTTTATTACATAAAGAGTCCGACCAATCTTCGTCGTCGATACAATCCAGTCCGGGGCCCAATACAGGCATCAGTTCAAATTTAAATCCCAACTCTGCCCCAGTTTCCCATTCTGATTCAATACAGTCCACTAGTTCGGGGGGCGGAGTTGTTCGATCATATTTTGCTTCCAATTCTCGAGGTGTCTTGCTGGGCACGGCGGTAGTTAACATTTGCCATCTGGGCGTAATGTACTCAGCTCGTGCGCTTTTCGATTCGGGATCAGAGGGTACATTCATCTCTGAGCGACTATTCAACCTTTTGAAATTGCCTTACAAGCACACTCGTGCTGAGATTTCGGGCTTGAATAATTCTGTTTCTGCTAATGTTCGTAAGGAGTGTACTCTTCTTCTGGGTTCAAGGCTTGATACCGCTTTCGAACTTTCGGTGCAGGCTTTGGTACTTCCGAGACTTTCGGGAAATCTCCCTTCTAATTCTATTCCGGCTTCTTCATTCGAAAACCTTCCAGATATTCCGTTGGCTGACCCTAATTTCTTCGAGAGAGCGCAAATTGACCTGCTTTTCGGTAGTGATATACTACCATCCGTTATGCTTTCTAATTCGAAGCGGGGCATTTGTGGCCCAGGAAACTGTCTTTGGGTGGATCCTAACGGGTCCGGTGGGTCTTGGTTCGGCTAGGTCAGCCAAAATAATTGCCAATTTTTGTGAGATTTCTTTGGACAAAGAAATTTCACTCTTTTGGGAGGTGGAGAATCTTCCGAGGAAGAACTTTAGGTCTCCGTCCGATCAGTTTTGTGAAGATTTGTTCACTTCGACCACGACAAGAGCCGATGGTGGCAAGTATATCGTTCGCTTACCTTTTAAGGAAACACATACCGTGGGTCAGGGCTTAGGCCATTCTAGGGCTAGTGCTTTGGCTCAGTTTCTGAGGAACGAAGCAAGGCTCATGCGTAATCCTGTGTTGAAGGAAGAATATGACCGTGTCGTTCGGGAATATGGTGATTTAGACCATATGCGGTCTGTCTTGTCTCCCAATTTGTCGGACAAGTCGAGCAATTATTACTTGCCTCATCACGCGGTTGTCAAGCCGGAAAGTACGTCCACGAAGGTTCGGGTTGTATTCAATGCCTCCTCTCCATCCTCCAGCGGGTTGAGTCTAAACGATATTCTACATACTGGTCCGGTATTGCAGAATGACTTAACGATGCTAATTTTAAGGTGGAGATTCTTTCAGTTCGTCTTCAATGCTGATATCCAAAAGATGTATCGGCAAATTTTTGTTCATCCAGATCATACTCGTTTTCAGAGGATCTTACATCGTGAGCACCCCAGCCAAGCTTTGCGGGATTTCGAGTTATAGACAGTAACATTCGGTGTAAACTGTGCGCCGTATCTCGCCATCCGCGTATTGCATCAGTTGGCTGACGATGTGGCCACCGAATTTCCTATTGCGAGCAACATTCTTCGTAATTTCATGTACGTCGACGACGTGCTGGCTGGGGCTCACTCCATTCCAATGGCTGTGGAGTCTATCCGGGAGCTAAAATCCGCTCTGCAATCCGGCGGGTTCTCTTTACGAAAATGGACGGCGAATCTCAAGGATATCCTGGCCGATATTCCTTCTGATCACAGATTGTGCCAGGATTTCCTTGATTTCGAGGAGAGTAGCACAGCAAAAATGCTAGGTGTTCGATGGGATGCCCGTTCCGATTCTTTTTTCTTCGTCGTCAAGTCATTCCCCGACCAAGTTAAATATACAAAGAGGTCCATTCTTTCGCAGATCGCGAAGTTGTTCGACCCAGCAGGTTGGCTTTCGCCTTGTGTTGTATTGGCCAAAATACTAATGCAGAAGGTCTGGGCTTCTGGCGTAGATTGGGATGACGTCGTGACTCCTGAAATTATTTCACAATGGGTAGACTTCCAGGCCAACTTTTCCGTCATAAATGACATCCGCATTCCGCGCTGGGTGGATTTCACTCCAGCAAGCAATATTCAGTTCCACGGTTTCTGTGATGCGTCCGAAAATGCATACGCAGCTGTTCTGTACGTCCGAATAACAACTGACAATTTCGTGTCGACTCACCTGGTATATTCGAAAACAAAGGTGGCTCCATTAAAAACCTTATATATACCCAGGTTAGAGTTGTGTGGGGCAGCCCTTTTAGCAGATATGGTGGACAGTCTACTACCACTGTTAGATATTCCATCATATTCCATATACTGCTGGACTGACTCCACTATTGTTCTTTCGTGGTTAGCTAAACCCCCTTGCTGCTGGAAAACGTTCGTCGCCAATAGAGTGTCGAATATAATTCAAGTCACTGATTCATCGAGATGGCGCCACGTTTCTTCGGAGACTAATCCCGCTGATCTGGCGAGTCGTGGTGTGCTACCCCAAGACATTGTGGTTAATGAATTATGGTGGCTAGGACCTCAGTGGCTTCACGACGCTTCTGAACCATGGAAGAAACACACTTTAAGTTCGGTTTCGGACACAGACCTCGAAAAGAAGGCTGTGAAGGTTCATCTTACCTACTTCACCGAATTTGAGGATGTTTTGGAAAGGTTCAGTTCGTTTCCTAGAGCGCTCAGAGTGCTCACCTACGTGTATAGATTCTTCCATCATACCCATCCGAAGAATCGTTCGAATTTCGTCCGGAATTCCACATCGATATCCAGTCCGGAGTTATCCATGGTTCGCGACCATCTGATTGCTATGCCTCAGAAGGCATGTTATCCGAACGAGTACATGGCTTTGTCCGCTAAGAATTCTATACCAGCGGCAAGTTCTATTCGAAATCTCAACCCATTCCTAGATTCCGAAGGGTTAATTCGTTCGTGCGGCCGCTTAACACGGTCGCCTGGCCTTACTTATAATGAGAAACACCCAATAATTCTGCCATATAGTTGTCGTCTGTCTAAACTGCTGGTAGCCTTTGTTCATTCCGTCACCCTTCATGGTGGAAACCAACTTGTCTTGAGAGTGCTTCGAGCTCAATATTGGATTCCGAAGGTAAAGAATTTGGTCAAGGCTACCATCAATCAATGCAAACCCTGCATTCTTTATAAGAAACGGTGTCAGACGCAACTGATGGCAGCACTTCCTCCAGAAAGGACTGAGTTTTCACGCCCTTTTTCGTATACGGGTTTGGATTTCGCCGGCCCATTCGACATAAAAGCATACAGTGGACGTGCCTGTCGCATTACGAAAGGCTACGTCTGCGTTTTCGTGTGTTTCTCAACGAAGGCCATCCATCTAGAAGCGACATCCGATCTTTCGACTTCTGCTTTTATGGCCGCATTCCAACGTTTCGTTTCGCGCAGAGGGTGTCCGTTGCATTTGTACTCTGACAACGGTACAACATTCGTGGGTGCCTCTAAACTCTTGGCGAAGGACTTTCTGAAAGCTTCGCAGGACTATGTTTCGGTCCAATACGCCCACCAGGGATTAACATGGAATTTCATACCACCAGGCGCTCCCCACATGGGAGGTCTGTGGGAAGCCGGAGTCAAGAGTTTTAAGGCCCATTTCCGTAAATTTGCTGGTTCCATGAAGTTCACGTTCGAAGAGTTTTCGACATTGTTGGCCAGGATTGAAGCATGTCTCAATTCCAGGCCTCTTTCTCCCATTTCTCAAGATCCTTCCGATTTGTCCGCTTTGACCCCCGGTCACTTTCTGATTGGCACTCCAATTCTATCTCCGATCGATCCGAAGATTCATGATCCGTCCACTTCCATACTTAATCGATGGGAAAAACTTAAGGCTGTCCATCAAACTTTCTGTTCGCGGTGGAAAAGTGAGTATCTAAAAGAGCTCCACAAACGCCACAAGTGGCAGGCTAGGGAAGCTAATCTCGGTATCGGTTCGTTAGTCGTAATAAAAGATGACAATCTTCCACCGAATTCATGGCGCCTGGGTCGTGTTTCTAAAACCTATCTTGGTCCCGATAGTTGTGTGAGGGTAGCAGATTTAGTAACCCAACGTGGCACTATTACGCGACCCATCACTAAACTCATCGTCCTCTCCCAAGATAACTAATATCTCCTTCCGATTCAACCGTCATTCCCATTCCTTCCTTCCTAGAACATCATGCCTAATTCGCCAACAAAGTCGTCCGAAGCCAGCTCTAACGAAGCCAGCACTAGCAAAGCCAGCACGAGCAAAGCCAGCGCTAGCAAGGTCACCCCAGCTAAGCAGCGTGTGTATCCTTGCCGTCTTTGCAAACGTCCTCACCCACTGCGCACGTGTAGGAAGTTCCTCGACATGAGTGCCACCGAGCGCATCGAGGCGGTAAGGATACACAACTACTGCAGGAACTGTTTGGCCCATGAGCACTCACATGGATCTTGCTTTTGCAAACTTGGCTGCAAGCACTGCCACAAGCGCCATCACACTTTGCTCCATAAACAGTCCCCGGTGAGAGAGGAGTCCCAGCAGACCTCGTCGGCTGATTTACGTTCGCGGTTGACGTCACCACCTACCACTTCCAGTTCCAGTCAGGCGCCGTCCCTTGAAGCTGATCCCCCAGGCTTGATCCCGAAAGCGTCCTTGACATCGCTGATGCGCCAGAATACCGTGGTTTTGTTACCCACTGTACGGGTCAAGGTTGGTGCCGACGCCGACAAGTCCTTAGCTAGGTGCTTGTTAAATACGGGGACGTGTCCACGCTCACCATGGAGAACGAGACGTTGTGTTCGCTGGTCTTACGTTCCAGGTTCGATGCGAGTTGCCGGATCGAGGTGACTCTGCGGGTGGAGGATCGTATTTCGATCAAGACCCCGTCCAAATCACTACCGGAGACATTTAAAAAGAATTTCCCGAATCTCTTCCTAGCGGATTCACAGTTTTATGAATCTGCCGGCATCGATATAATTCTGGGCAGCGATGTATATCCAAAAATTGTCTCTGACGGTACATTTTCCAAATCCGGTCTACCTACGGCAATTAGCACCATCTTTGGTTGGGTGATTTATGGCCCTTGTTCGCTGAACTAATTCTTTTACTTTTCATTTAATAAAAATAACATGAATTCCACCATTAATTTGCACTTTGACTTTATTCTGAACGAAACACAAACTTTCCTTTTCAGCATCCGATGATTGATCCTGCCTACATTCCTGCTTCCATTATATTCGATCTACTCATTCAAGATTGTTACTATTCCCGATTGTAATCCGAGAAGGTATACACGACATCAATTCGTTTCTTTTTATTTCATTGCAGCGACACTGCAAGGCGGGCGGTAATGTTAATGCCAAATCCGAGTTCTCGGTTTTTTTGTTTCGTTCGCACTGGTAGCTCTGTGTGGTTACCAATACTACTATTTTGCAAGGCAATCTTTCCGTTCTGCCGACGCACGCGTTTTATGTAATATCCATGTATGCGTGTATCCTTCCAGTTCGAAAGATGTCGTTTATGCTTTCTCGGACCTTTTAGCTTTCTCTTGAGAAAGTGTTTGTTCACTTGCAATTTCGATCCATAACTGGTAAGATCCGCTACGAGCTATAAAACTCACGAATATACCAAACAAAAATAAATACTTCTGTCCGAAACCTAATCCTCTTGGTGTTTTTTATTTATTTTCTTTTTCATTTCGGTACTCCAACTTCTGAGAGAAATATTGTAATTTTCTACAATATTTCTGGCTCGGTGTGTAACGATTTCTCTCTTGCTACAGGAAAACGATTCAACGCTCTTTGACGTTTTCAAGGGGTGATTCGCTTCTTGACTTTATTCTAACTACCAACCTAAGTATTTGTAACAAAGGTAATAAACCGACCTTTACAATTAAAGACAGACAAGAAGTACTAGACGTAACGTTTGCTACTGACCGGCTGTCAGACAAAATTATTGGGTGGAATGTACTGGACGACCACTCATTCTCAGATCACCATTATATTGAGTTCAAACTCGCTGAAAACGCTCCTAACCTGCCGTCCACAGAAATGTGAGAAAGACAAAGTGGCACCTGTATGAAAAGAATTTCAAGAAAGTCATCAACTCCAAACTTCTCTACGAACCGAATGACAAAGCTGGTCTGGATAATCTGGTCGAGCATATCACCACATCATTCAATAGTTCCCTTGAAGAAGCCTGTCCAAAAACAAGGTACATGGGTAAAACTAAACCCCAATGGTGGATTTCTGAGCTAAAGGCTATGAAAAAGACCTGCAACAAGCTATTCAACAAGGCTAAATCTACTGGGGTCGCTAATGTTTGGGATGCCTATAAAGAGCAACTCAAGATCTATACGAAAGAGCTTAGAAAGGAGCAAAGACGCCTTGGTATACCTTCTGTTGCGAAGTGGAAAAGGTCTCCGACGCCGCACGACTGAGGAAAATACTATCAGCTTCACCCTGTACAGTGGGTTACTTGAAGGATGAGGCAAATAATTGGACCAAAAACAGCGAGCAGTCGCTCAATGTACTGCTCGACACACATTTCCCGGGGAACTCTCTAACAGAACCAGAGGATCAGCAGGACCAACAAGAGTGCGAGTGGACTGCGAGCGTCGCTAGCTTGTTGACTGAGAGATCCAGAATAAGCTGGGCTATTAATAGCTTTGATCCCTTCAAGTCACCTGGACCAGACGGCATCACTCCAGCAGAAATGCAGAAAATGTTGAAGTACATTATCCCCTGGCTGGAGAAAATTTATGTAGGCTGTATCAGGCTTTCATACATCCCGAATCGATGGAGGGATACCAAAGTGGTATTCATACCTGAAGCGGGGAAGATATCACACACTAGGCCAAAAGACTTCAGACTAATTAGCCTATCCTCCTTCCTATTGAAAGGTCTGGAAAGACTTTTGGATTATTTCATTAGGGAAAACCTGAATACAAAACTACTGTCGGTGAACCAACATGCTTACAATAAGGGGAAGTCTACAGAATCAGCCCTGCACGAACTTGTGAGCACTATCGAATCGTCCCTGCATTTCAAGGAATTCACCATGGTGGCATTTCTTGACATAGAAGGGGCTTTTCACAACATTCACTCAGATGCAGTAATTGCGGCACTGTCACATCTAAAAGTTAACTCTACTTTGATTATACTAATTCAAAGTCTGCTCAACAGAAGACGCATAACAGCATGTCTTGGGTCCACAACTCTAACAAGGTTTGCAAACGGAGGGACCCCACAAGGAGGAGTACTGTCTCCACTAATTTGGAACCTAGCGGTGAATGAAATCCTGCTAGATCTAGAACGTTGTTGCTGCAAGGTCGTGGCATATGCGCACGACGTTGCAATCGCAGTGAGTGGCAAATTCGAAAACGTCCTCCGAGACATTCTACAGGTGGCTCTGAACAAATTGACTAGATGGGCCAGAAGCAGCGGTTTGGGCATAAACCCAAACAAGACAGAATTGGTTCTCTTTACTAGGATGAATAAAGTCCCACATGTGGACCCTTCACCTCGGATAAATGGAACAGATCTAGTCTTTTCTGAAAATGCAAAATTATTAGGAATAATTCTAGATAGAAAACTGTTATTTAGACTTAACGTATTGGAACGTGTAAGGAAGGCCAACCGAGTCTCTACAAGCCCTACTCCATATACTGCCGATTAATATTGTGGCGAGAGAAGTTGCGACGAAAGCGGCAATAAGATTAAACTGCCTATCAATATGGAGGTACAAAAACTACGGTCACATGAGGATATCAAAGTGTAGTGCTATGGTAACCGACCGAGTGTATACAAACGGTGTACACCTTCGAGAGAAATTACATCACTATGATTCCCGCCAGAGATGAATGGGTTGGAAGAATACCAGGCTTCGGAGTACACTGTGCAGAGCTTAGATTGGATATAGCTCACAGACTACCAGATACCTGCAGTGTCTATCAAGCCGAAATAATGGCAATATGGGAAGTAGCCAAGTGGCTGAGTCGCCAACACTGGCGTTGTAATTTAGTCGGACAGCCAGGCTGCCATCAATTCTCTGGAGGCAACATCCCTAAATTCACAAACAGCCCTCGACTGCCGCAGATCTCTTAACGAGATGGCTGAACAGTTTAATATACACCTCATATGGGTGCCTGGGCATAGGGATATCCCGGGGAACTGCAAAGCCGATGAACTTGCTAGGAAAGGGACGACATTACAAATTCTCGAAGAATTTGCATATATTGGTGCGCCACTATCCACGTGCAAGCTTTGGCTTAGGCAAGAGGCAATCAGGCAGTCCAACGAAAGATGGACAGAAATCGACACCTGCAGAGTAGCTAGACAAATCTGGCCAAGGTATGACCTGAGAAGATCAAAATATCTCCTCGCACTAGAGAGGCAAAGATTGTCTACGTTAGTATCAGTTCTGAGGGGACACTGCTTGATCGGCGAACACACCAAAAGATTGGGTATTGACTCTAATGACTTCTGCAGAAGCTGTGGAGATGAGGAAGAAGTGGAGAGCATTGAGCACTTGCTATGCGACTGCCCCGCTCTGAGTAAACGACGACTGGACATACTGGGGTCGGCTTTTCTAGGCAGCCTAACAGATCTTTCCAGTACCGATATTCGTACTATCGACAAATTTATATATCAAACAGATTGGTTTCGATGAGGGGAATATCAGCCCGTGGTAACACTAGGGACCTAAACTGGTCTATGTGAGCTTGTATAATAAATACGGCTGCCAACCTAAACCTAATCCTTTGCATGTTCTCCAGAAAGTAATAGGAAATAAACTTAAAATTAACTACATTTCTTCATTAAGACTTTAGGATAATTCCACAGGAAACCGGCACTTCAAATATTTATGGATTTAGATTTCAATCATTCATTTTCGCCCATTTTTGTTCAGCTTATAGACAATTGGTAAAAGTTAATAAGTCTGTATGGTATTCCAGTATACGAGTTTCATTGAAATCGAAAGGGTCGAATATTTAAATTGTAATTTTTAGTCGTTTTATTTTGGAATAACCCTTTAATACATACCGTCCTCCATCCTTTTCAAAAATGTGGGATTTGCCATCCTTTTGTTAGTATGTAATTAAAATGTATTTTTATGGTTCAGCCAATGGTGGTTTTGATTATTCGAAGTTCGAAAAGATTTAGTATTATTATTGTTTTTACATGTTAACATCGCCAAAAAAATATTTTATGAGTTCTATAAAAGCTTTAATTTGCACTAAATTAATTTCAAAAGCTACTTTTGTAAAGAATTTTATATTTAAGTGTTTATAAATATTCTAAATATTGAGACGAAGATTAAATTGACCTCACTATATTATTATATATTTGTAATATAAATAGTATTGCTAGACACTAATTTTTTCAGTATCTTCCAGTCTCATCTCAGAGGATATAACTGAAATTTACTGTGAAAATTCGGTCTAGTACTGATTTTCTCTAACTCGTAATGTATAAAAATATCATAAATAAGAAGCGCACAACAGAAACGAACCACTGGCTTAAGGGTATGTCAATGGACAAGTTTTTAAAAAGTTTTTAAACGTCTCCTATCATCAACATAACCTAACTTAATATTCTTTTAAATTAATATGCGATTTTTTGTTTGTTTTTCCAATTACTGCTTATTTTAATTAAAAAAAACTACCTCCGAAGTTTCCAAAGGTTCTTTGTAAATATCCCAAATGTCCTCCTATTCTGGTACAAATTTCCTCCCTTCCGACAAATGGTTATGGTAGCCCTGTCTTTAGAGAAATTTGGATCCGCATTTTTCTTTCATAAAGGGAATGCAATAGAGACCAGTTCGTACATAGAAAAGTACATGTGCTTAGGGGGATGAAAAGAGCAAATAAAAACAAAACAAAACATAGATCTCATAAAACGCTATCAGTTTCTTTTGTGAAACTTTAAAGGGGAACTAACCGAAATTAAACATGTCCTAAAACAACTATTCATTGAACAGAATTATTTTACTTTGTGTTATTTATAGCATTAAAACATATATTACAAATAAAACAAAAATATCTCATAAAACGTCATCAGTTGTTATCAGTTTCTGTCGTGGCGTTAAACCATTCGGTGGTGAAACTTTAAACGGGAACTAACCGAAATTAAACATGTCCTAAACAGCATTGAGACTTATATTATTATAAAAAAATTTATGTTTATAATTTTAGCATTTCGAATTGTGTTGTGGAACAACCGGACGGTTTTTTCGATAACGAACCACGTAGACCTTTACAGGCTTTCTTTTCAAGCATTCTATAAGGTTTTTTCCCCTTTTTCTGATCTTTCTAATGTGCCTGTGGCTTCAGACCTTTAGCAGGCCTTTCTTTTATGTCATGGTGCAAGGCCATGACATAAATGACATATATATCTGTCATGGTGACAGATATATAGACAAATATTAAGATATGTAAAATATATATATATATATATATTTGTCGTCATGAAAGGCCTTCATCCGTAATGCCCAATCTAGAAATGCCTTTTTTTAAGAAACGGGGATGGCAGGCCTTGACTTCCAATCTCACGCAATGTTAAATGGAAAGGAAGTGATAATGTCTTTGTAAGGCCTTTGGATACTATAAACAGGCCTATTAGAAGGCCTTTTAGCTCATGATTTCTGCCGTTGGGAAGTAGGCATACGGTAGATTTTCTTGGAGACTAAATTATTTTATTCCATTGCTGATGGACTACCATTCAAAATAATATGTTTTTGTTTGACTTAGGTAGATTTAAGATAAGTTTTAGGGTTATTTAAGTTTATAACATATTGATTGATAAGTCTGTATGGTATTCCAGTATACGAGTTTCATTGAAATCGAAAGGGTCGAATATTTAAATTGTAATTTTTAGTCGTTTTATTTTGGAATAACCCTTTAATACATACCGTCCTCCATCCTTTTCAAAAATGTGGGATTTGCCATCCTTTTGTTAGTATGTAATTAAAATGTATTTTTATGGTTCAGCCAATGGTGGTTTTGATTATTCGAAGTTCGAAAAGATTTAGTATTATTATTGTTTTTACATGTTAACATCGCCAAAAAAATATTTTATGAGTTCTATAAAAGCTTTAATTTGCACTAAATTAATTTCAAAAGCTACTTTTGTAAAGAATTTTATATTTAAGTGTTTATAAATATTCTAAATATTGAGACGAAGATTAAATTGACCTCACTATATTATTATATATTTGTAATATAAATAGTATTGCTAGACACTAATTTTTTCAGTATCTTCCAGTCTCATCTCAGAGGATATAACTGAAATTTACTGTGAAAATTCGGTCTAGTACTGATTTTCTCTAACTCGTAATGTATAAAAATATCATAAATAAGAAGCGCACAACAGAAACGAACCACTGGCTTAAGGGTATGTCAATGGACAAGTTTTTAAAAAGTTTTTAAACGTCTCCTATCATCAACATAACCTAACTTAATATTCTTTTAAATTAATATGCGATTTTTTGTTTGTTTTTCCAATTACTGCTTATTTTAATTAAAAAAAACTACCTCCGAAGTTTCCAAAGGTTCTTTGTAAATATCCCAAATGTCCTCCTATTCTGGTACAAATTTCCTCCCTTCCGACAAATGGTTATGGTAGCCCTGTCTTTAGAGAAATTTGGATCCGCATTTTTCTTTCATAAAGGGAATGCAATAGAGACCAGTTCGTACATAGAAAAGTACATGTGCTTAGGGGGATGAAAAGAGCAAATAAAAACAAAACAAAACATAGATCTCATAAAACGCTATCAGTTTCTTTTGTGAAACTTTAAAGGGGAACTAACCGAAATTAAACATGTCCTAAAACAACTATTCATTGAACAGAATTATTTTACTTTGTGTTATTTATAGCATTAAAACATATATTACAAATAAAACAAAAATATCTCATAAAACGTCATCAGTTGTTATCAGTTTCTGTCGTGGCGTTAAACCATTCGGTGGTGAAACTTTAAACGGGAACTAACCGAAATTAAACATGTCCTAAACAGCATTGAGACTTATATTATTATAAAAAAATTTATGTTTATAATTTTAGCATTTCGAATTGTGTTGTGGAACAACCGGACGGTTTTTTCGATAACGAACCACGTAGACCTTTACAGGCTTTCTTTTCAAGCATTCTATAAGGTTTTTTCCCCTTTTTCTGATCTTTCTAATGTGCCTGTGGCTTCAGACCTTTAGCAGGCCTTTCTTTTATGTCATGGTGCAAGGCCATGTCATAAATGACATATATATCTGTCATGGTGACAGATATATAGACAAATATTAAGATATGTAAAATATATATATATATATATATTTGTCGTCATGAAAGGCCTTCATCCGTAATGCCCAATCTAGAAATGCCTTTTTTTAAGAAACGGGGATGGCAGGCCTTGACTTCCAATCTCACGCAATGTTAAATGGAAAGGAAGTGATAATGTCTTTGTAAGGCCTTTGGATACTATAAACAGGCCTATTAGAAGGCCTTTTAGCTCATGATTTCTGCCGTTGGGAAGTAGGCATACGGTAGATTTTCTTGGAGACTAAATTATTTTATTCCATTGCTGATGGACTACCATTCAAAATAATATGTTTTTGTTTGACTTAGGTAGATTTAAGATAAGTTTTAGGGTTATTTAAGTTTATAACATATTGATTGATAAGTCTGTATGGTATTCCAGTATACGAGTTTCATTGAAATCGAAAGGGTCGAATATTTAAATTGTAATTTTTAGTCGTTTTATTTTGGAATAACCCTTTAATACATACCGTCCTCCATCCTTTTCAAAAATGTGGGATTTGCCATCCTTTTGTTAGTATGTAATTAAAATGTATTTTTATGGTTCAGCCAATGGTGGTTTTGATTATTCGAAGTTCGAAAAGATTTAGTATTATTATTGTTTTTACATGTTAACATCGCCAAAAAAATATTTTATGAGTTCTATAAAAGCTTTAATTTGCACTAAATTAATTTCAAAAGCTACTTTTGTAAAGAATTTTATATTTAAGTGTTTATAAATATTCTAAATATTGAGACGAAGATTAAATTGACCTCACTATATTATTATATATTTGTAATATAAATAGTATTGCTAGACACTAATTTTTTCAGTATCTTCCAGTCTCATCTCAGAGGATATAACTGAAATTTACTGTGAAAATTCGGTCTAGTACTGATTTTCTCTAACTCGTAATGTATAAAAATATCATAAATAAGAAGCGCACAACAGAAACGAACCACTGGCTTAAGGGTATGTCAATGGACAAGTTTTTAAAAAGTTTTTAAACGTCTCCTATCATCAACATAACCTAACTTAATATTCTTTTAAATTAATATGCGATTTTTTGTTTGTTTTTCCAATTACTGCTTATTTTAATTAAAAAAAACTACCTCCGAAGTTTCCAAAGGTTCTTTGTAAATATCCCAAATGTCCTCCTATTCTGGTACAAATTTCCTCCCTTCCGACAAATGGTTATGGTAGCCCTGTCTTTAGAGAAATTTGGATCCGCATTTTTCTTTCATAAAGGGAATGCAATAGAGACCAGTTCGTACATAGAAAAGTACATGTGCTTAGGGGGATGAAAAGAGCAAATAAAAACAAAACAAAACATAGATCTCATAAAACGCTATCAGTTTCTTTTGTGAAACTTTAAAGGGGAACTAACCGAAATTAAACATGTCCTAAAACAACTATTCATTGAACAGAATTATTTTACTTTGTGTTATTTATAGCATTAAAACATATATTACAAATAAAACAAAAATATCTCATAAAACGTCATCAGTTGTTATCAGTTTCTGTCGTGGCGTTAAACCATTCGGTGGTGAAACTTTAAACGGGAACTAACCGAAATTAAACATGTCCTAAACAGCATTGAGACTTATATTATTATAAAAAAATTTATGTTTATAATTTTAGCATTTCGAATTGTGTTGTGGAACAACCGGACGGTTTTTTCGATAACGAACCACGTAGACCTTTACAGGCTTTCTTTTCAAGCATTCTATAAGGTTTTTTCCCCTTTTTCTGATCTTTCTAATGTGCCTGTGGCTTCAGACCTTTAGCAGGCCTTTCTTTTATGTCATGGTGCAAGGCCATGACATAAATGACATATATATCTGTCATGGTGACAGATATATAGACAAATATTAAGATATGTAAAATATATATATATATATATATTTGTCGTCATGAAAGGCCTTCATCCGTAATGCCCAATCTAGAAATGCCTTTTTTTAAGAAACGGGGATGGCAGGCCTTGACTTCCAATCTCACGCAATGTTAAATGGAAAGGAAGTGATAATGTCTTTGTAAGGCCTTTGGATACTATAAACAGGCCTATTAGAAGGCCTTTTAGCTCATGATTTCTGCCGTTGGGAAGTAGGCATACGGTAGATTTTCTTGGAGACTAAATTATTTTATTCCATTGCTGATGGACTACCATTCAAAATAATATGTTTTTGTTTGACTTAGGTAGATTTAAGATAAGTTTTAGGGTTATTTAAGTTTATAACATATTGATAATCAGTTGTAATTCTGCCAATAAGGGTTTTTTGTATTACAGAAATGAATTGAATAAAAAAATACACAAACGGAAAAAACACGCATAAATGTTTTTTGATGAACATGCAAATTCTTGTTCAACGATAATACAATAATTGTAAATACAATAATTGTTATTATAAATAAAATGAAATCATAGATAACAGGAAAACATTGTGTTTTTAGAAATCAATTGCTTTGGCAAACAGCCCATGTATTCTCTTTTCGTATTTTTTGTTCGGCAAACGGCATTACCTTACAATTATTGTATCATGCCAATAGAAGTAGTGAGAGAAAATAATGTTTGATGCAGACAATACGTCGGCTTAATGCTATTTTGGTCCATACGCCATTTTTGTGTTTTTTGAGTTAGGAGTTGATAATATGGGTTCCAAGCATGCTCTTTCAGAATCTGCAATCATTTTTTTCCTATCTCGCCTAGTTTTCGAGATATTGGTAGGTAAATTTGTTTTACTCTGAATAACGGGAAATAATTTCGATATTTTTGTTCTATGTCTCAATTTTTCTATCGCCCTATATTTTTCACTCAGTATTTTACGTTCTTTCGATCACAATATGTAAATTAGTGTCCATCCATACCGACACTTTTTGTGGTCCATGTAATACAAATACGAAAAAATAGTAAATAAAAGTGGATATGGACCAAAATGCCAAGTACAAAAATTGTTATAACTTGCTTATTTTTGGATGTAATGGCATAGAAATGCATGAGAATCATACAAACACTGTTGGGAACCCTATGAAATAAAAAGTGTGCAACTCTTCAGTCCCGTTTTTACTCAAACAATAAATTGCGTTTTTCTCCGTTCATAAAAAATGGCGTATGGAACAAAATAGCATTAAGCCGACGAATAGTCTGTTGATGTGGTGTAGTGTGAGCATATATGTACATAATGGTAGAATTGACGCTCGAAGAACTACAGCATTTTATGTTTAATGCGTACAAAAAACACTCTTTAGAACTGGTGACAGCAGTAATTTTTTAACCCCTATAAGGTTGAGAGTTCTAATGAAAATATGTTGTTCATATTTATGTATGTTACTGTTGGTACCCATTGTCCGAGGAAAAAACTAAACGTATTTCAAAAAGAGTATATTAACATTGGTTGGATGGTTGGTTGGTAGGTACTTGACAAGGTCTCCCAGACATATATCTGACCTCGGCGAGGTTATGAGGGAACGGTTGACCTAAAGCTTTAAGTCTCCACTGTATTAGTGATGGGCAGGAACAGAGAAGGTGTTCGACTGTCTCCTCTTCCTCCTCGTTGTCGCAACTGCGACAATGGCCGCTGTATTGAAGTTTTAACCGCTTTGCATGATCTCCTTTGGCCAGAGGCCAGTTAGCATAGCGACTACTCGTGACAAGTTTCGTCGATTTTGGCTGATCAGGAACTTCGTTGAGTGTTGTATCGTGGCAAGGTGCTGTTGGATATTCGACATGCTTCAGTCTTATCCCACCTGGTCTCTGCTTGTTTTAAGTAGTAATTAAAGATATCTTTTTTAAAGATTCCCAGAGCCGTTGCGACTGACGCCATCTCCAGGTTATTAGAAGAGAATCCTGCTCTAGCTAGTTCGTCTGACTTTTCGTTCCCCTCAAGTCCCCTATGACCTTGAATCCAGGTGAGAACTACACTTGATACACGACAGAGCTTAGCAAGTTCCTCATTATAGTCTGTCACTAGTTTTGATGTGGCGATGTTGTTTTTTAAAGCAGGCAGAGCCGCTTGACAATCGACAAATATTCCTATGCGATCTGTTGTATGATTCTGTTGTAGTACATAACATGCTTTCTTTATGGCCAGTATCTCCGCCTGAAAACACTGCAATAGTCAGGGTGTTTTATTAAGATTGATATGTGCGCTTCCTCGGAGAAGACACTTGATCCAACTTCACAACTCATTTTGGAGCGTCCGTGTATACTTTGGTGTCGTATCCCGTCAACGGAATTCCGCTATCCCATTCTGTTAGGGAATTTGACTTCAAATGGTTGTTCGAAGGTCATTGCGGGAGTGCAGTAGTTTACTGTAGTTATTGTTCCTCTGGGGAGTTTATGGAGGATACGAGCATATCCGTATGTTCTATATTTCCAAATTCCAAGATGTAATCTTGAGGCCGTACATGCCGCACTAGCTTTAAGGTGTACATATTGGCAATATGTGTATCATCGTTTTAAGGGCTTCGGCAGGACAAGTACCCATTGCTTCTGTCACCCCGATGCATGCAGATCTTTGTATGCTGTATAGTTGCTTTTGTGCGGTTTTATTTTCCGTTACCGGCTACAACACGATTGCCCAATTGTGAGTATCGGTCTGATTATGCTTGTGTACATCCATAGTACCATATTAGGTCAGAGGCCCCAACGGCTGCCAAACATCTTGCGACAGGCGTAATATGCAACAGTTGATTTCTGAATCCGGTGTTCCATTTTACGTTTCCATGATAGTTTTGTGTCTAAAATTACGCCACATCGTCCGCATATATGCCATCACCTCAATCCCCATGTGGTCGAATTTGAATAGTATTTCATTGATGACAAGAAGTCATACATGAAGTTGTTTGAACTATTCATCTTTTCTCGAATATGCACATCGATAAGTCTTTCGAGCGTTTTAACAGAAATGATGATAGACTAATTGGTTTGAAATCCTTTGCTTTTTCGTGACTACGTTTTCCTGCCTTGGGTATAAAGACAACCCTTACCTGTCTCCAACTCAGTGCTGTGTAGTTGAGGGATAGGCACAGTCTAAAAATGTGCACTAGCCATGAGATGATTATGCTCTCCACACTTTGAAGCATTTTTGGTATAATGCCATCTGGCCCTGTAGACTTGTGAGAAGCTGTTTATAGCTCAAGAAGACTAGGACTAATTATATTATCAACATCAACACTATTTTCTTGTTGAGTTATTGGGTTTTGCTCTTCATTAGCTGTATCCGTACAAAATGCGAAGTGCGTTTTCAGAAGAATTTCGCACTAGCGGGTAGTTAATCTTTGAGCGTGTCTGCGGGCACGATACTTTGAAGGCTATGTCCATGGATTTTTGAAATGTGGATACAGTTCTTTCTATATCTGCCGTGTTGTTATTTTGATGTGGTTTGTAGCGAAGTTTGCTATTCAGAACCCTATTAAACTTGTCCCAATCAGTCCATTTTATACCCTCCATCATAGGATGGGGGTATATTCATTTTGTCACTCCGTTTGTAACACCACTAAATATTGATCTGAGACCCCATAAAGTACATATTGTTATGACATCTACCAAAGAGGGGAACAGAAGATTACCCTTCGAATGATTCTCTTTGTGGCAATATCACTTTCAGTCGAAGTTTCCCATTCCCCATAATAAACAATTGTATAAAACTTCCACTGAAAATAACTTACGAGTCAAGTTGCCGCATGGTAAACAATTATACTAAACTTCTACTGAAGTTTCCAATTCCCAATTCCCCATTATAAACAATATAAATAATTCAGCTGACGCTGAAAATAACATAAGAGTCAAGTTCCATTAATATCAACAATCATATCGCCACTCACTGCATACTATTATGAATTGAGTCGCACAGTATACATAAATATATTTAGCTTTAATACTCACCATGAACAATTAATAAAGAAAAGAAATTAGTCTTTGGATAACATCGCAACTGTTAAGTGTTTTATTTCGCTACAACTTCGGTTCCGGGATTCACTTAGAACAAATTGGTTTCAACTTATGAAATAAGTTAATCAATTTAATCTAAAATTGGCGCAGTCGGTAGGATAGTCACTAAAAAAATTAAAACATCCGTGAAAAGTGAAAGTTTAAATTTTAAAATAAGTGATTATCCGTAAATAAAAATCTACGATTCAAAAAAAAACTTAATCCTGTGAAAAAGGATAAAGAACACTGTAAAAAGAACTCTCTGAACAAGAAATTCATCACAGTGTAAAATAAAATGGCTCTAAACGCACCAAATGGAAATTTAGCAGCCGCAGCAGCCGGTCCACCACAAGGCAGAACGCTAGATATTAATCCACTAACGTATCTTGAAAAGATACAAGGATTTGATGGACGTAAGAAGGATCTGTCGACATTCTGCACGAATGTAGACGATATCATCCCAACCCTAACGTTATACAACGAGCAAGCACAACGCATGTGCATCAACATTGTCAAAAGCAAATTGACAGGATGAGCAAGGAGAGCAATGGAAATCCACCCACATTTAAATAATTGGGCCGACATAAAAACAATGTTGGAAACTAATTTCGGGGGATTTCAGACTGCAGATCAGTTATACGAGGATCTGAGAGCAGCACAATACATAGGAAATACTTTGAATTCTTACAACTTTATATTACACAAATTAGCACTATTAAACCAGAAAAGCAGACATGAAGACCGCATCAATGATGTCGAAAGAAACATTGAAACTGCATTGAAAATTTTTATCACAAGACTACCCGTCTATATGAGGACTTTCTTATGTGCGTTAAAACCATCAACGATGGAAGAAGCAGTCCATGAGCTGAGCCAATCAGAAGGAAGAAAACTGCAGAAAAACCTGATCAGAAAACTCAAAATACTAAACAAAATCACCAGAACCAACAAAACAACAATTGGAGACCAAAAATCGATAACCCACAACAAGCATGGCAGCAGAAACCACCACAGCAACAACAACAGCATCAATTTAAACCAGAACCGATGGACCTCGGAACAGCCCAGACCAGAGGACAGAACCATTTCCAGGAGCAGCCAACTTGTTCAGGAAATAGTAAGGATATTAATTTAAGTTATGTACAAGAAGTCGAACCGTTAGGGGAAGAGACATGTGAAAATTTTCCGTTAATAGCCTCACAACACACATCGGGTTACCCTATATCTTACTCAGAAGCCCAACAAGACGGCTTAGACTACTAATAAACACGGGTTCAACCGAAAATTTATTAAATAAAGATCAATGCCCACCAAATTTCATAAAAGAATTAACAAATCCTATAACTATTAAAACAGCTGCAGGAATTATATCTATTAATCACAATGGAATAATACCAAAGGAAAAGATACAAATACCGCTGAGAAATGACACTATTTTTAGACTACATAATTTTCATAAATTTTTCAACGGAATTCTAGGTCATCAGACTCTTAAGGAAAATGAAGCAATTATCAACTATAAAGACAATGTAATGACTATTAATGACAAAATTTTTAAGCTCTATTACGAAGGAGATAATGAGGATAATGAAATTGACGATTTACCGGAAATTCATCACATAGAAGTTTTAGGAGTATTACACCAGGTACGGACTGAACATTTAAATGCCGAAGAAGCAGCAGCTATAAAAATACTGATACAGAATAATGAAGACATTTTTTATAAGAAAGGGGACGACTTATCCTTTACAAATGAAGTCAGACATAAAATCGACACCGGACTTTCAGGACCAATTTATACGAAGAGCTATAGATACCCGTCAATACATACAGAAGAGGTAGAAAGGCAAATGAACGAAATGCTTGAACAGGGAATAATTACCCACAGCAATTCACCATATAATGCACCTATCTGGGTTGTGCCCAAAAAGGAAGACAAACTAGGGAACCGAGATTGGAGAATAGTAATAGACTATAGGAAACTAAATATGGCAACGAGAGAAGACAAATACCCAATACCACGAATAGACGACATTTTGGACAAATTAGGACGAGCAAATTACTTCACAACCCTCGATTTGACGAAAGGTTTTTATCAAATAGAAGTAGAACCGGAAGATCGCGAAAAGACCGCATTTACGACACATAACGGACATTACGAATTTAGACGCATGCCCTTTGGATTGAAAAATGCTCCGGCAACATTCCAAAGAATGATGAACAATGTTTTGAGGGAACATGTAAATAGGATATGTGTTATTTACATGGACGACATTTTGATATTTTCTACATCCTTGCAGGATCATCTGACAAGCCTTAGAAAAAATTTTCAGACATTAAGACAGGCGAATTTAAAGGTATCACTAAACAAGGGCGATTTTCTTAAAAAGGAGACCGATTTTTTAGGACACGTAGTCACTAGAGACGGAATAAAACCTAATCCAAATAAAGTGGAAGGAATTATGAGACAAACTATCCCAAAGACTATAAAAGGAATTTAAAGCTTTTTAGGACTAAGTGGATATTATCGAAAATTTATACCAGATTATGCAAAGATAGCAAAGCCTATGAGACTACGATTGCAGAAGAACTCCATAATCAACATAGGACACAAAGACTATAAAGAATCTTTCAAGAAACTTAGAACAATACTAATGTCAGATATGTTACTAAGATATCCAAATTTTGAAGAACAATTTCAAGTAACTACTGATGCAAGCGATTATGCATTAGGAGCTGTTTTATCTCAGTCACAAGGACCCATAGCTTTTGTTTCTAAAACACTGAACAAACACGAGATAAATTACTCGACTATAGAAAAAGAATTATTAGCTATAGTGTGGGCTGTGAAACAATTCAGACACTACCTTTACGGAAGGAAATTTTCCTTAAAGACTGATCACAAACCATTGATAGGTTGGCAAACCTCAAAGAGCCAAATTCAATGTTAATAAGATGGAAAATCAAACTGAATGAGTACGAATTTGACATCCAACACGTAGAAGGGAAAGAAAATAAAGTGGCTGACGCACTTTCAAGAATACGGGAAACTAACGTATTTGAAGGACGGAACGAACACATTTGTACAATTTGTAAAAAATCATATAAGGCTAGAAGATATCTACTAAGTCATTTAAAGGCACATGGAGACAAAAGTAGTAGAACATGCAAAATTTGTGACGCCACATTATCTTATAAAGATACACTAAAAACACATTATTTAGGAAAACACGGTCTAAATGAGCAGGAAACACATGAATTAATGACAGATGTGAGAGGTCAATCTCCTGTACCAACTGTACATTCAGCCGACGAAGACGGCACAGATTATTTCAAAATTTCTGAGAAGCCATTGCAATCATTTGATTACCAGATTATAATAAAACATGACAACGAGAACAAAACCGTAGAAGAAACAATCTTAGGAAAACACAGAATTACTTATCATTTCAAGAAATGTACATCTCAAATAGTAGCGCAAATATTATCAGATCCAGCAGCACATGAAAATGTAGGATTATACTGTGAAAACTTAAACAATCTAATCCAATTACAAACAGAATATAGGCAATGAAATGAAAATCCAAATAACTTAAAAATTATGAATATACAACTAACTCCAAAGTTACAAAGCGAGGCAAAATATGAAGGATTGCTAGAAAGAATAGCTAAACATCACAGATTCGATAATAATCATCCAGGCATAGAAAAAACTTACCAGAAGTTAAGACAAGAACTTTACTACCCTAATTTGAAGAAGGAAATAACTAAATTTATAAATAACTGTCTAATATGCAATTTCAAAATAGAAAGAAAACCTATAAGACTACCATTCGAGAAGACTGAAACGCCAAAAGCACCACATGAGCACTATCATACAGATATATGGTTTTTAAGTAGAAATGTTAGATATATCACCATGATAGATAAATTTTCCAAATATGCCATGATAGAGGAAATACCAGATAAAACTTCACTACAACTCATAAAAACATTTACAAAACTTTTCCTATATATGAAATTTCCTAAAAAACTAACTTTAGACAAGAATCTGCTTTCAAAACTTCACTTTTTACCGACTTTTTAGAGAAACAAGTAAGAAAGTTTCAGTCGGGTAAACCGACTAAGGTATACCCTCACTTTGTGAGTAATGTAATATTGAATATTACTCGAATTATTCTGTCAATTTGTGTGGGAGTTACCAGAAGGGGTTTATATAATACACCTTTTTTCACTGAACATTAGATACTTTAAATTCATTGCACTGTGCCGACTTATAAGCATTTATGTGCACTGGTATTAACGTTATGAGACATTAAATTGTGGTATGATTTGGGCATTTTGTGTGGGAGGTACAAAAAGGGGCGTGGCAATAACGCCCATTTTTCACAGGGCTATAGACACTATAAAAACATTACACTGTAAAAAATTTCAAATATTTTTATACACTGGTTTTAATGTTATAAGCTGTTAACTTTTGGTGCAAAAAGGTACCTTTGTGTGGGAGGTACCAAAAGGGGCGTGGCAACAACACCCATTTTTACCTGGAATGTAGGCAATATAAAAGCATAATACTGTACAAAATTTCAAGTATTTTTATACACTGTTATTAATGTTATAAGCTGTTAACTTTTGGTGCAAAATGGTGCATTTGTGTGGGAGGTACCAAAAGGGACGTGGCGACATCGCCCATTTTTCTCGAGTTGATAGCGACTAATAAGCTAATACTATGTGTGAAATTTCAAAAGATTCGAATAAGTAGTATAGCAGTTATTAAAGAATCAATATTTCACAACATTTTAACCATTTGTGGGGGAGGTACTAGAAGGAGTGGACCAATATGGCCCATCTTCGAACTTAGCCGGAGATAGAAAAAAATATTACCACATACCAAATTTGAGGTCAATCGGTTACTCCTTTCGAGAGTTATCGTGCGCACCAGCCAGCAGACACACAGACAGACAGACGGACGGACATTGCTCATTCGACTTAAAATGACCCAAAACGGATTTCCTCCGAACATACTTGGGGTCTTAGGTCACTCCTTCGACGTGTTACACTTTTTTCCGTAGCAAATGATATATACCCTCGTCACACTAAAGTGAGGGTATAAAAAGGTATACAATATCACTTCACAACTCCCATGAGACACACTGGAAATTCGGATATAGAAAGATTTCATAGTTCTTTAAATGAACATATTAGGATATTCAAAGCTAGGGAAGATAATTCCGATATTGCCTACAACATCGACTTACCATATCAGGCTCTTGAAGCTTATAATAATACAATTCATTTAACCACGGGAGAAAAACCAATAAATTTACTTTTTAGATCAGACATAGAATTAGAAGAGGTATTTGAGAAAATTGAGTTGAAAAAAGAAAAAATGCTAGAATATAGAAACAAGAACCGAAAGGATGAAGATATAAACACAAAATTCATGAAGAACGATAGAACGGACAAACACGTTAGTAATATAAAGAAAGTAAAGGCAAGCAAATTAAATGACAAACAATATAAGAAGGATTTAAAAACGACACTACATAAAGATCAATTCATTAAAAGAAAGAATCTTTCCCGATCTTTGGAAGTACTTGTTGACAATCATACTGATGATATCTCCAGGATTAGCACAGAAATTAATAATAACTGATTTAAACGAAGGTAATGGATACACCATCATACAACTGGGCGAGACGCAGCTCATTCAAGATTATACAAAAATTCTCCACATATTCAAACCTGACCAGTACTTGGAATATTTAGACCAATTAGAAAAAGAAATTCTGATGATAGATGACCCTTACTTAATACATCAATTAAAACACACTAAAACTAAACTAACTAGTATAATACCAAAATACAGACAAAAAAGAGGACTAATTAACATATTTGGAACAGGACTGAAATATCTTTACGGAACTATGGACAATGACGACAGAGAGGAAATAGAAGAAAAGCTGAGAATAATTGCAACAAATGACCATAACTTAATAGAACAGTCTAATAAACAAATTCGAATTAACCGACACTTTGACGAACAGTTGAACAATCTTACAATCCTTAGAAATGAACAATTAAAATTAATTTCACATCAATATGTCCTTCTGAACCAAACAATGACAGATTTCCAAACGATCAGCCTGAAATACGAATTGGATCACTTAGAGAGAATAATTGAACAAATCAGAGAACTGTTATTAGCGGCGAGACTTAACACACTTACACGTGACATACTGACAGATCAAGAAATTAACGACTTTAATATCACTATTACTAAATTGGAAAATATGGAATTAAAAGTAGCAACTAAAGAAACAGATATTATATTTATAATAACTATCCCAAATTTCAGGCAAGAAATTTACAAAGAACTAATTATACAACCTATACCCAACAAAAACAATAAACAACTGGTACTAAGTAATTACAAATATTTAACTAATAACAATAAAATATATGAAGTAACCAAAAAAATAAAAGATATCAAATATATAGATAACCAATGTATAAAAAACATACTTAATAAGGAAACTATGTATTGTCTGTACGAAGAAAATCCGAAATCGGAAATAATTGAAATAGGAGTAAATGTTATAATAACTATTAATATAAGACAAAATGTAACACAAACATGTAATCAGTTCCCAACAGAACTTAAAGGAAACTACTTAATATACATTGAAAATTGTAAAATTCAACTAGATAGACGGTACGAGAAAAAATTCTACCAAGAAACCATAATTATACCTAATCCGATAAGAAAAATAAAAATGTTAAATAGCACTCATATATCCTTAAAAGAATTGCATTACAACCACATAAAAAATACCAACATGATAAATGAATTAACATATAAACAGAAAACACAAAATTATGTGACCTATATAATGATAATCATAATATTGATAATAATTATTGTATTAATTATATACTTACATTTTAAGTGCAGCAAAGACAATCATACAGAAATCTCTGTAAATGTCCCTCAAGTTTCTTTAGGAAATGAGGTCCATTCTAAGTCTGGGGGTGTTATGACATCTACCAAAGAGGGGAACAGAAGATTACCCTTCGAATGATTCTCTTTGTGGCAATATCACTTTCAGTCGAAGTTTCCCATTCCCCATAATAAACAATTGTATAAAACTTCCACTGAAAATAACTTACGAGTCAAGTTGCCGCATGGTAAACAATTATACTAAACTTCTACTGAAGTTTCCAATTCCCAATTCCCCATTATAAACAATATAAATAATTCAGCTGACGCTGAAAATAACATAAGAGTCAAGTTGCATTAATATCAACAATCATATCGCCACTCACTGCATACTATTATGAATTGAGTCGCACAGTATACATAAATATATTTAGCTTTAATACTCACCATGAACAATTAATAAAGAAAAGAAATTAGTCTTTGGATAACATCGCAACTGTTAAGTGTTTTATTTCGCTACAACTTCGGTTCCGGGATTCACTTAGAACAAATTGGTTTCAACTTATGAAATAAATTAATCAATTTAATCTAAAATTATATATTATTAATCGTCGTAAAATGCTAAGACGATGTCCGTCTGTCCGTCCGTATGTTGTAATCAGGCTAGAGTCCGTAATAATAGAGCTAGGTTGATCAAATTTGGTAGAAATATTTATTATAGTTGCAAGTTGTTTGGGATTGCAAATAGGCCATATCGGTCAATGTTTTGATATAGCTCCCCTATAGAGGTCGCTCTAAAATACGGTTTTTGAGCCATAGATACCACATTATTAAAGCAATTTAGCAAAAACTTTGCAGTTTGCATTCTATTTTGACAAGAATTCATCACAGCAAAACTTTTACAAATCAATTCATATTTTGTTATAGTCACACTACAGAGGTTGTAACGAAACCATGGGGGGATACTTGGACAGCCAGTCACACAATTTAATAAGAGGGAATAGACAATTTAGTGAGAGGAAATTAAGGAAATTGGGGAATTGTGGGATCATTCTATGAGTTTCGAAGTATTGCTTATCTGAATGGCCCTATGTTTTATCATTTAGAAAGCGGTAATTAATTGATCATAATGACAGTAAAAATATTTATTAACATTAAAGATAATATTAACTATTTGGATTTAGCTGGTAGGTATATTAGAAGTATTCTTAAAAATGGATGTGAGAATGTATAGAGTATTAGGATACAAATAATTATAAGAAGTTGATTACAAACTAATAGGTATATTAATGAGATTTTTATAGAGATTAAAATAAAATAACTTACTTGATTTTGTTTTTGTTTTTTTTTTGTTTTATTCGATCTGCTTTCATAGTACATATTTTGTTTTTGTACTCAGGCTCAAGATCGTTATTGTTGTTTTCAGAATAATGAAGACATTTTTTATAAGAAAGGGGACGACTTATCCTTTACAAATGAAGTCAGACATAAAATCGACACCGGACTTTCAGGACCAATTTATACGAAGAGCTATAGATACCCGTCAATACATACAGAAGAGTTAGAAAGGCAAATGAACGAAATACTTAAACAGGGAATAATTACCCACAGCAATTCACCATATAATGCACCTATCTGGGTTGTGCCCAAAAAGGAAGACAAACTAGGGAACCGAGATTGGAGAATAGTAATAGACTATAGTAAACTAAATATGGCAACGAGAGAAGACAAATACCCAATACCACGAATAGACGACATTTTGGACAAATTAGGACGAGCAAATTACTTCACAACCCTCGATTTGACGAAAGGTTTTTATCAAATAGAAGTAGAACCGGAAGATCGCGAAAAGACCGCATTTACGACACATAACGGACATTACGAAGTTAGACGCATGCCCTTTGGATTGAAAAATGCTCCGGCAACATTCCAAAGAATGATGAACAATGTTTTGAGGGAACATGTAAATAGGATATGTGTTATTTACATGGACGACATTTTGATATTTTCTACATCCTTGCAGGATCATCTGACAAGCCTTAGAAAAAATTTTCAGACATTAAGACAGGCGAATTTAAAGGTATCACTAAACAAGGGCGATTTTCTTAAAAAGGAGACCGATTTTTTAGGACACGTAGTCACTAGAGACGGAATAAAACCTAATCCAAATAAAGTGGAAGGAATTATGAGACAAACTATCCCAAAGACTATAAAAGGAATTCAAAGCTTTTTAGGACTAAGTGGATATTATCGAAAATTTATACCAGATTATGCAAAGATAGCAAAGCCTATGACACTACGATTGCAGAAGAACTCCATAATCAACATAGGACACAAAGACTATAAAGAATCTTTCGAGAAACTTAGAACAATACTAATGTCAGATATGGTACTAAGATATCCAAATTTTGAAGAACAATTTCAAGTAACTACTGATGCAAGCGATTATGCATTAGGAGCTGTTTTATCTCAGTCACAAGGACCCATAGCTTTTGTTTCTAGAACACTGAACAAACACGAGATAAATTACTCGACTATAGAAAAAGAATTATTAGCTATAGTGTGGGCTGTGAAACAATTCAGACACTACCTTTACGGAAGGAAATTTTCCTTAAAGACTGATCACAAACCATTGATATGGTTGGCAAACCTCAAAGAGCCAAATTCAATGTTAATAAGATGGAAAATCAAACTGAATGAGTACGAATTTGACATCCAACACGTAGAAGGGAAAGAAAATAAAGTGGCTGACGCACTTTCAAGAATACGGGAAACTAACGTATTTGAAGGACGGAACGAACACATTTGTACAATTTGTAAAAAATCGTATAAGGCTAGAAGATATCTACTAAGACATTTAAAGGCACATGGAGACAAAAGTAGTAGAACATGCAAAATTTGTGACGCCACATTATCTTATAAAGATACACTAAAAACACATTATTTATTTTTAATGACAGATGTGAGAGGTCAATCTCCTGTACCAACTGTACATTCAGCCGACGAAGACGGCACAGATTATTTCAAAATTTCTGAGAAGCCATTGCAATCATTTGATTACCAGATTATAATAAAACATGACAACGAGAACAAAACCGTAGAAGAAACAATCTTAGGAAAACACAGAATTACTTATCATTTCAAGAAATGTACATCTCAAATAGTAGCGCAAATATTATCAGATCCAGCAGCACATGAAAATGTAGGATTATACTGTGAAAACTTAAACAATCTAATCCAATTACAAACAGAATATAGGCAATGAAATGAAAATCCAAATAACTTAAAAATTATGAATATACAACTAACTCCAAAGTTACAAAGCGAGGCAAAATATGAAGGATTGCTAGAAAGAATAGCTAAACATCACAGATTCGATAATAATCATCCAGGCATAGAAAAAACTTACCAGAAGTTAAGACAAGAACTTTACTACCCTAATTTGAAGAAGGAAATAACTAAATTTATAAATAACTGTCTAATATGCAATTTCAAAATAGAAAGAAAACCTATAAGACTACCATTCGAGAAGACTGAAACGCCAAAAGCACCACATGAGCACTATCATACAGATATATGGTTTTTAAGTAGAAATGTTAGATATACCACCATGATAGATAAATTTTCCAAATATGCCATGATAGAGGAAATACCAGATAAAACTTCACTACAACTCATAAAAACATTTACAAAACTTTTCCTATATATGAAATTTCCTAAAAAACTAACTTTAGACAAGAATCTGCTTTCAAAACTTCACTTTTTACCGACTTTTTAGAGAAACAAGTAAGAAAGTTTCAGTCGGGTAAACCGACTAAGGTATACCCTCACTTTGTGAGTAATGTAATATTGAATATTACTCGAATTATTCTGTCAATTTGTGTGGGAGTTACCAGAAGGGGTTTATATAATACACCTTTTTTCACTGAACATTAGATACTTTAAATTCATTGCACTGTGCCGACTTATAAGCATTTATGTGCACTGGTATTAACGTTATGAGACATTAAATTGTGGTATGATTTGGGCATTTTGTGTGGGAGGTACAAAAAGGGGCGTGGCAATAACGCCCATTTTTCACAGGGCTATAGACACTATAAAAACATTACACTGTAAAAAATTTCAAATATTTTTATACACTGGTTTTAATGTTATAAGCTGTTAACTTTTGGTGCAAAAAGGTACCTTTGTGTGGGAGGTACCAAAAGGGGCGTGGCAACAACACCAATTTTTCCCTGGAATGTAGGCAATATAAAAGCATAATACTGTACAAAATTTCTAGTATTTTTATACACTGTTATTAATGTTATAAGCTGTTAACTTTTGGTGCAAAATGGTGCATTTGTGTGGGAGGTACCAAAAGGGACGTGGCGACATCGCCCATTTTTCTCGAGTTGATAGCGACTAATAAGCTAATACTATGTGTGAAATTTCAAAAGATTCGTATAAGTAGTATAGCAGTTATTAAAGAATCAATATTTCACAACATTTTAACCATTTGTGGGGGAGGTACTAGAAGGAGTGGACCAATATGGCCCATCTTCGAACTTAGCCGGAGATAGAAAAAAATATTACCACATACCAAATTTGAGTATGACGGACGGACATTGCTCATTCGACTTAAAATGACCCAAAACGGATTTCCTCCGAACATACTTGGGGTCTTAGGTCACTCCTTCGACGTGTTACACTTTTTTCCGTAGCAAATGATATATACCCTCGTCACACTAAAGTGAGGGTATAAAAAGGTATACAATATCACTTCACAACTCCCATGAGACACACTGGAAATTCGGATATAGAAAGATTTCATAGTTCTTTAAATGAACATATTAGGATATTCAAAGCTAGGGAAGATAATTCCGATATTGCCTACAACATCGACTTACCATATCAGGCTCTTGAAGCTTATAATAATACAATTCATTTAACCACGGGAGAAAAACCAATAAATTTACTTTTTAGATCAGACATAGAATTAGAAGAGGTATTTGAGAAAATTGAGTTGAAAAAAGAAAAAATGCTAGAATATAGAAACAAGAACCGAAAGGATGAAGATATAAACACAAAATTCATGAAGAACGATAGAACGGACAAACACGTTAGTAATATAAAGAAAATAAAGGCAAGCAAATTAAATGACAAACAATATAAGAAGGATTTAAAAACGACACTACATAAAGATCAATTCATTAAAAGAAAGAATCTTTCCCGATCTTTGGAAGTACTTGTTGACAATCATACTGATGATATCTCCAGTATTAGCACAGAAATTAATAATAACTGATTTAAACGAAGGTAATGGATACACCATCATACAACTGGGCGAGACGCAGCTCATTCAAGATTATACAAAAATTCTCCACATATTCAAACCTGACCAGTACTTGGAATATTTAGACCAATTAGAAAAAGAAATTCTGATGATAGATGACCCTTACTTAATACATCAATTAAAACACACTAAAAATAAACTAACTAGTATAATACCAAAATACAGACAAAAAAGAGGACTAATTAACATATTTGGAACAGGACTGAAATATCTTTACGGAACTATGGTAAATGACGACAGAGAGGAAATAGAAGAAAAGCTGAGAATAATTGCAACAAATGACCATAACTTAATAGAACAGTCTAATAAACAAATTCGAATTAACCGACACTTTGACGATCTTACAATCCTTAGAAATGAACAATTAAAATTAATTTCACATCAATATGTCCTTCTGAACCAAACAATGACAGATTTCCAAACGATCAGCCTGAAATACGAATTGGATCACTTAGAGAGAATAATTGAACAAATCAGAGAACTGTTATTAGCGGCGAGACTTAACACACTTACACGTGACATACTGACAGATCAAGAAATTAACGACTTTAATATCACTATTACTAAATTGGAAAATATGGAATAAAAAGTAGCAACTAAAGAAACAGATATTATATTTATAATAACTATCCCAAATTTCAGGCAAGAAATTTACAAAGAACTAATTATACAACCTATACCCAACAAAAACAATAAACAACTGGTACTAAGTAATTACAAATATTTAACTAATAACAATAAAATATATGAAGTAACCAAAAAAATAAAAGATATTAAATATATAGATAACCAATGTATAAAAAACATACTTAATAAGGAAACTATGTATTGTCTGTACGAAGAAAATCCGAAATCGGAAATAATTGAAATAGGAGTAAATGTTATAATAACTATTAATATAAGACAAAATGTAACACAAACATGTAATCAGTTCCCAACAGAACTTAAAGGAAACTACTTAATATACATTGAAAATTGTAAAATTCAACTAGATAGACGGTACGAGAAAAAATTCTACCAAGAAACCATAATTATACCTAATCCGATAAGAAAAATAAAAATGTTAAATAGCACTCATATATCCTTAAAAGAATTGCATTACAACCACATAAAAAATACCAACATGATAAATGAATTAACATATAAACAGAAAACACAAAATTATGTGACCTATATAATGATAATCATAATATTGATAATAATTATTGTATTAATTATATACTTACATTTTAAGTGCAGCAAAGACAATCATACAGAAATCTCTGTAAATGTCCCTCAAGTTTCTTTAGGAAATGAGGTCCATTCTAAGTCTGGGGGTGTTATGACATCTACCAAAGAGGGGAACAGAAGATTACCCTTCGAATGATTCTCTTTGTGGCAATATCACTTTCAGTCGAAGTTTCCCATTCCCCATAATAAACAATTGTATAAAACTTCCACTGAAAATAACTTACGAGTCAAGTTGCCGCATGGTAAACAATTATACTAAACTTCTACTGAAGTTTCCAATTCCCAATTCCCCATTATAAACAATATAAATAATTCAGCTGACGCTGAAAATAACATAAGAGTCAAGTTGCATTAATATCAACAATCATATCGCCACTCACTGCATACTATTATGAATTGAGTCGCACAGTATACATAAATATATTTAGCTTTAATACTCACCATGAACAATTAATAAAGAAAAGAAATTAGTCTTTGGATAACATCGCAACTGTTAAGTGTTTTATTTCGCTACAACTTCGGTTCCGGGATTCACTTAGAACAAATTGGTTTCAACTTATGAAATAAATCAATCAATTTAATCTAAAATTATATATTATTAATCGTCGTAAAATGCTAAGACGATGTCCGTCTGTCCGTCCGTATGTTGTAATCAGGCTACAGTCCGTAATAATAGAGCTAGGTTGATCAAATTTGGTGGAAATATTTCTTATAGTTGCAAGTTGTTTGGGATTGCAAATAGGCCATATCGGTCAATGTTTTGATATAGCTCCCCTATAGAGGTCTAAAATACGGTTTTTGAGCCATAGATACCACATTATTAAAGCAATTTAGCAAAAACTTTGCAGTTTGCATTCTATTTTGACAAGAATTCATCACAGCAAAACTTTTACAAATCAATTCATATTTTGTTATAGTCACACTACAGAGGTTGTAACGAAACCATGGGGGGATACTTGGACAGCCAGTCACACAATTTAATAAGAGGGGATAGACAATTTAGTGAGAGGAAATTAAGGAAATTGGGGAATTGTGGGATCATTCTATGAGTTTCGAAGTATTGCTTATCTGAATGGCCCTATGTTTCATCATTTAGAAAGCGGTAATTAATTGATCATAATGACAGTAAAAATATTTATTAACATTAAAGATAATATTAACTATTTGGATTTAGCTGGTAGGTATATTAGAAGTATTCTTAAAAATGGACGTGAGAATGTATAGAGTATTAGGATACAAATAATTATAAGAAGTTGATTACAAACTAATAGGTATATTAATGAGATTTTTATAGATATTAAAATAAAATAACTTACTTGATTTTGTTTTTGTTTTATTCGATCTGCTTTCATAGTACATATTTTGTTTTTGTACTCAGGCTCAAGATCGTTATTGTTGTTTTCAGTATATGAAAACAACTTTGTTAAAAATTAAAGGAGAAGTAAGTGACATGTATTGGGGGCGGTTGTAATGGTGGGATAGACAGATCTGTTTCGGGAGCCACCAAACTCCCATTATCAATATCCTTATTACAACGATTACTTCAGTCGAAATTATTAAATATATACGCACAGCCAAGTATCATTAAACGAGAACTGTTTGCTAATTGATTTATTTTTCGCATTCAAAAACGTTTCCACTCAAATTTTGATTTTTAAAACTCAATATATCTTCGATGAATTTCTACAGTTAGAATCTACATACAGTAGACATAAGATAGACCCCACAAACTACACTAAAGCTATAAAAAAAAATCTTCATCACCAAATGTCCTTGGCATGATATATAGCTATGTTTCCCGAATTTATATCTACCAATTTGTAGGAGCAATTACCAATTTAACTAACACTATCGCCTTTATTCCTACGGGTGCCAATTTCGCATTAAAATGATATAATAAACTACTTTGCGTAAAGTTGCGCCGTGTTACTTTTTGGCCAATGTCGAATGTTCTTCCAGTACTTCGTAAATTGTATGTCTTCACATTCCTATCGTAGGCCTTCCTCATTTTTTCCAATACCATGTCTCGGAGGTAAGAAAATTTGTCCTGTCTATCTAACCCTTCTTCTCCATCGTGCAATTTCTCTAAATTTTTCAGAAGCTTGTAGTCATCTCCATGACTAACCATATTCTGTCCGAATACCACATAATATGGAGATTTTCCGATAGACTGGTGAAGGCTATTTCTTAAGGAACTATTTATAGCACTTATGAGTATGTCCCATTCTCTCTGATCTCCTCGAATATACGATCTCAATGCCTCATTTATGCTACGGTTCACCCTTTCACTTGCATTTGACTGTGGAGCGTATATTGGAGTGTAGACATGTCTCACTCCGAATTCCGATAGAAGCTCCTGGAAATTCTTACTTTTAAATTGACTCCCATTATCTAATATTATCACCTCAGGTACACCAAAACAATGGAAAACGTCTTTTTTCAAAATTTTGATAATCTGTTTCGCACAGAATTTTCTAATCGGTTTCAAGAAGATAAATTTGGAGAAGTGATTTAAAATTATACAAATGCCTACATTTCCTTGCTTGCTTCTTGGAAACGGGCCAATCAAATCAATGTATAAACGTTGAAATGGACGTTCAGAGGTAGCCATGTTCCCCATTAAAGGGCGTAAATTCTTATTTGGGGTCTTCGAAGTCTTACATAACTCACAATCTTGTATATTTCCCTTCACATCTACAACCATCCGTGGCCAATAAAAATATCTACGAATTTTATTCAATGTTCTCGCTATCACGGAGTGTCCCGAAGATGGGGGATCATGACAAGCATATATGACCTTTCTTCTCAGTTCGCAAGGAACAACTAATTTCCATTGCGTCGTTTCGTCAAAGTTTGTCCTATAGTAGATGAACTTATCAACCACCTTGTAGTCTGGTAACTCAGACTCCTCGTAATCAAACGTCTGGGATTCTGGGATTCCATTGCGTCGTTTCGTCAAAGTTTGTCCTATAGTAGATGAACTTATCAACCACCTTGTAGTCTGGTAACTCAGACTCCTCGTAATCAAACGTCTGGGATTCTAAATCAATAGCCGGAAGTGTCTCAAAATCCAGTTGAGCAATCTCATCATTCTCGACAGTGCATCTGGTACCACATTATCGCGACCATTTCTGTGCTCGATATTAAAATCGAAGCCCTGAAGTTTGAGCGCCCATCTGGCCAGCCTACCATTCAAGTCTTTCTGACGCATCAGCCATTTAAGCCTAGCATGATCGGTCACCACCGTAAAGTCATGTCCCTCAATATATACTCGGAACTTCTTAATGGCTAACACCACTGCCAGACACTCTAATTCCGTGACCGTATACTTTCGTTGCGCGCGATTAAGTTTCTGCGACATGTATGCAATAGGTCTTTCAATACCATGATCATCCTCTTGAGCCAACACGGCACCTACACCCGTTTTGCTGGCGTCACACTGCACTATGAACTTTTTCTCATAATTCGGATGAACTAAAAGTGGAGCCGTAGACAACAATATCTTTATTTTCTCGAATGCATTCTGTGCATCTAGATTCCATTTAAGGGATCTTTTATTGGATAACAATTCGGTCAAGAGGAAGGTAACCGTCGCAAAATCCACCAGGAAACGTCTGCCATGCCTAAAAATTTACGTAATTGTTTAATATTCCTGGGTACTGCATAGCTTGTTATCGCTTCTACCTTGTCTGGATCGGCCTTAATAGCTCCATTCCTAACTATATATCCCAAATACTTAACCGACCGTCAAAACGGAAGCACAATGAGCACCGGATAGCGCTCAGAGTTTTGACGAAGTTGGAGGCTGTTGAGGTTTCGGCTCTTACGGAAAAACAAAAAGAGTCACTTACCTGGGCTAAAGGCGTCATAGATGCTTTTAAGGTCAATCAGCCGGCTGAAAGAGCCACAAATTCAAATGTGTTACCGGCTAATAAAGTCAAAAGAATCAGATCATCTGATGAACCCCTGCCCTCGAAAAAGGCAAGAGGCCCAAATGTCACTATCAACAGGACACTCACCAAGCCCTTCAATGAAGTTGGCGAAGGAGAGTCTAGTGATGGCCGTTATAGACAGAAGTAGTGAGGATGGATCCATCCTCAAGGACAAATGGAGCCATGTGCAATCAGCCATTATGGCTCATTACCTCGATGTCCGCAGATAAATGCCGGGAACACCACCAATCTGCAACGATGCAGGATGGCATCAGGGGAGAGTAAAGCTCTTATATTTCGGTGATGCCAGATCAGTAGACCTGTATAAGGCTGCTCTGAGTCGAGCGGGTGAAGTGTGGCCGGGTGCCCAGTTGGATGTTGTCGAAAAAAACAACATCCCTAGTCACCCTAGAGCCATCACCTGGGTTACAGAAGAGCCCTCCAACCCGGCTGACATATTAGAAATAATAAAAGATTCCAATCCTGGTCTGCCCGCCCATAATTGGAGAATCAGCAAGGTGGGTGAGGCGGATGGTAAAAAGCGGCAGGTCAATTCGATCCTTAACGCTGAATCCACCTCCCATATACAACGTGCAAATGCAACCCTACAGTATGGCTTCGAGACTATAGTCTTGAAGGTATACAAGCAGGATATAGTTCCGCCCATAATTGGAGAATCAGCAAGGTGGGTGAGGCGGATGGTAAAAAGCGGCAGGTCAATTCGATCCTTAACGCTGAATCCACCTCCCATATACAACGTGCAAATGCAACCCTACAGTATGGCTTCGAGACTATAGTCTTGAAGGTATACAAGCAGGATATAGTTCCCACTGTGGAAGGTGAGTCGTCCACCGTGGTTGATACACAGCTTTCTGGAAGTGCGGAGGTATCCACGCCCATTATTTCTGGTGACTCGAACTCTAACAGAAGATGTGTAACGTCCTACTCTGAGGACGGAAGCTCTACTTCTGACACAGAGGGGCTGAGGGGAGTCTCCGGACTCTTTGACGCATCTGGCGGTGACACGTTTCTCGATGATATGGACGAAGAGTTCGATAACGCCTTTGTCGGTGTGGATGTTAATCTGTCAATTACCAATGATGGTCAATTACCAATGATGGCACACCCTTCCTCCCCCTACGCAGTGGGAGGAAGGGTGTGCGGTATCAGGACACCCAACTTTAAACTGCTTGTGGCCAACTGTGAAGGCACTCCAAGAACCTGAATTTTGGCCAGGAAATATCTAAGTATCTTTCTCCTGACTAATTTAAGTGGTAAAGACCAAACATCTGCTAGTCTGGAGATCGGTAATCGCATATATTGGGTGGTCTCCAGTTACTTGCCTTATGAAGCTGTAGTACCGACTGCTCTACTCAGGGAAGTAGTAGAAGAAGCAACGTCTGACGAGGTCGAGCTGATTGTTGGCGCAGACACGAACCCTCATCATACTATCTGGGGTTGTACGGATATAAACAATAGGGGTGATTCGCTTCTTGACTTTATTCTAACTACCAACCTAAGTTTTTGTAACATAGGTAATAAACCGACCTTTACAATTAAAGACAGACAAGAAGTACTAGACGTAATGGTTGCTACTGACCGGCTGTCAGACAAAATTATTGGGTGGAATGTACTGGACGACCACTCATTCTCAGATCACCATTATATTGAGTTCAAACTCGCTGAAAAAGCTCCTGAACCTGCCGTCCACAGAAATGTGAGAAAGGCAAAGTGGCACCTGTATGAAACGAATTTCAAGAAAGTCATCAACTCCAAACTTCTGTACGAACCGAATGGCAAAGCCGGTCTGGATAATCTGGTCGAGCATATCACCACATCATTCAATATTTCCCTTGAAGAAGCCTGTCCAAAAACAAGGTACAAGGGTAAAACTAAACCCCAATGGTGGATTTCTGAGCTAACGGCTATGAAAAAGACCTGCAACAAGCTATTCAACAAGGCTAAATCTACTGGGGTCGCTAATGTTTGGGATGCCTATAAAGAGCAACTCAAGATCTATAAGAAAGAGCTTAGAAAGGAGCAAAGACGCTCTTGGTATACCTTCTGTGGCGAAGTGGAAAAGGTCTCCGACGCCGCAAGGCTGAGGAAAATACTATCAGCTTCACCCTGTACAGTGGGTTACTTGAAGGATGAGGCAAATAATTGGACCAAAAACAGCGAGCAGTCGCTCAATGTACTGCTCGACACATATTTCCCGGGGAACTCTCTAACAGAACCAGAGGATCAGCAGGACCAACAAGAGTGCGAGTGGACTGCGAGCGTCGCTAGCTTGTTGACTGAGAGATCCAGAATAAGCTGGGCTATTAATAGCTTTGAGCCCTTCAAGTCACCTGGACTAGATCTAGCAATCTGGCATCACTCCACAGAAATGCAGAAAATGTTGAAGTACATTATCACATGGCTAGAGAAAATATATGTAGGCTGTATCAGGCTTTCATACATACCGAATCGATGGTTGGATACCAAACTGGTATTCATACCTAAAGCGGGGAAGATATCACACACTAAGCCAAAAGACTTCAGACCAATTAGCCTATCCTCCTTCCTATTGAAAGGCACCTCATATGGGTGCCTGGGCATAGGGATATTCCGGGGAACTGAAAGCCGATGAACTTGCTGGAAAGACTTTTGGATTATTTCATTAGGGAAAACCTGGATACAAAACTCCTGTCGGTGAACCAACATACTTACAATAAGGGGAAGTCTACAGAATCAGCCTTGCACGAACTTGTGAGCACTATCGAATCGTCCCTGCATTTCAAGGAATTCACCATGGTGACATTTCTTGACATACATAGAAGGGGCTTTTAACAACATTCACTCAGATGCAGTAATTGCGGCACTGTCACATCTAAAAGTTAACTCTAGTTTGATTAGACCAATTCAAAGTCTGCTCAACAGAAGACGCATAACAGCATGTCTTGGGTCCACAACTCTAACAAGGTTACAACTCTAGAACGTTGTCGCTGCAAGGTCGTGGCATATGCGGACGACGTTGCAATCGCAGTGAGTGGCAAATTCGAAAACGTCCTCCGAGACATTCTACAGGTGGCTCTGAACAAATTGGTTCTCTTTACTAGGATGAATAAAGTCCCACATGTGGACCCTCCACCTCGGATAAATGGAACAGATTCTTCCCAAACCCTCTTTCTCAGATGAAGGAAATAGTGAAATAACGGCTTCCAATTTCTGACGCCGAATCGAGGTTAGATCACAACTATCCGAGTTCACTTCTTCCAAAGACAACTCAGAAACAGTTCCCAAAATCTTCAAATCGAATAGTCGCCAAAAGTCCATCCCACAGATCATATCCTGTCTCAAGTCGGGTATTACTAATACTTTCAGAGATTTAGTCTGTCCTCCAAATGAAATACTGACCGTCATAGTACCTACCACCTTCTGCCCGTCCGCTGTTTTCACGTTACCATAAAATTTCTTCAGCTCCTTTGAATTGTTTGAAATAATATCTGCAGCCAAAGAACTGCCGAAACAACTTATAGTAGCCCCGCTATCTAAAAGCGAAACAAATGTCTTTCCTAAAATGTGTACCTGGACATAAGGACGAGTATCAATATCACTTGCAATTACGGCTGAAATGCAATGTTTTCGTAGATTCCTTCTATTTTTCCAAAATGATTTAATCCTATTTGAAGAACGTGCCTTTCTTTTCGATAGTAATTTAGGTTTACAAATCTCATATTTAAATTTTATTATGTTGTGATATAAATTGTCTATGTCGTCTCTCCTGATTCTACATAATGGTTTGTCTTTTGTTCAAATCGTGAATCTACTATTGGAATTTGCTCTGTGGATGTGAATCCGTTGCCGGATACACATCCTTCCACGAGTTTAAAGATTTAATTTTATTCTGACAAGTCTTTGGCTTATAAGTGTTAACTCTGCCGCATCCATAACAAAAAATGCGTCGTGATTCCAAACAGTCCTGTTACCTATGACCTACAGCCTCACAGTTCCAGCACCTGGGGACAGATGAACTTAATATCCTCTTCCCTAACATCATCCATTTCAGTTTCTACCTCACAAATTTTTCTTTGAATGCCAGGATTGGGCCTACTCGACCATCCTATCTCTTCATGAAATTTCTCGTGCTTTCGAACTTTAGTACGCAGAGCAGCTATATTTGGTATATCTATATGTAGCAATTCATATCTCAAATCATCTCGGAGATTACGAAGCAATATCTCCACCAACTCCTTTTCCTCTAGTGGGTTTTGTAAACGATCGCTCATTCCAGTCATCAATTCAAGGTATTCCTCAAAGTTCTCCTTTGGTCTTTATTTACGCCGACGCATGCCATCCTTAATATCATAATCCGTCGTAGTGTCTTTAAATTGCCTCTTCAAGGCCTGACACAAATCGAACCAAGAGAATGTCCCACCAGTCTGACGATGATAACGCCAATACCATTGTCCTGTCTTTCCCTCGAATAAAATATGAGCATGTTGACACAAAAGATCGAAGTTCTCATTCAAGTGTAAGGTGGTTAAGGTCCTAACACGGTGTATAAAATCATCTACCGATACCTCTCCTAACAAACCTAATAAAACTAGTTAGTTTAAGAACCAAAGGTGAATAATCTACTAAAACTAATAAAAACACAATCTTAGCAATCATTTAAAATGAATGAAAACGTCTTGAAGGAGCTCATTAGGCTTTAGGTTTAGGTTAGGGTGGCAGCCAAGTGCTCCATGCTCTCCACTTCTTACTCATCTCCACAGTTTCTGCAGAAGTCATTGGAGTTAATACCCAATCTTCTGTCGTGTTCGCCGATCAGGCAGTGTCTCGTCAGATCTTATCCTTTCTAGTGCGAGGAGATATTTTGAGCTTCTCAGGTCAAACCTTGGCCAGATTTGTTTAGCTACCCTACAGGTGCCGATTTGTGTCCATCTTTCGTTGGACTGCCTGATTGCCTCTTGCCTAAGCCAAAGCTTACACGTGGATAGTGGCGCACCAATATATGCAAATTCTTCGAGAATTTGTAAAGTCATCCCTTTCCTAGCAAGTTCATCGGCTTTGCAGTTCCCCGGGATATCCCTAATCCCCAGCACCCATGAGGTGTATATTAAACTGCTCAGCCATCTCGTTAAGAGATCTGCGGCAGTCGAGGGCTATTTGTGAATTTAGGGATGTGGCCTCCAAAGAATTGATGGCAGCCTGGCTGTCCGAGTAAATGACAACGCCAGTGTTGGTTACTATGTTCCGACTCAGCCACTTTGCGACTTCCCATAGTGCCATTATTTCGGCTTGATAGACACTGCAGGTATCTGGTAATTTGTGATCTATATCCAAATTAAGTTCTTCACAGTGTACTCCGAAACCAACCTTTTTGGCAACCTTTGAACCATCCGTATAGAAGTGGAGATGGTTTCTATTTCCGGGTATTCTGCCATCCCTTTCATCCCTGGCTGGTATCATAGTGATGTAGTTCCTTTCAAAGGTGCGCACCGTTAATATATAGTCCACTCGGTCGGTTACCATAGCACTACACTTTGATATCCTCATGTGACCGTAGTTCTTGTAACTTCTCTCGCCACAACATTAATCGGCAGTATATGGAGAAGGGCTTGTAGAGACTCAGTCGCTGTAGTCCCTAACGCTCCGCTTATGCACAGACAGGCAGTTCTCTGAACCCTTGATAGCAGGTTTGTGATGGTTAGTTTGTCAGTTGCCGTCCACCATACCACAATGCCGTATAACAGTAATGGACGAACTACTGCTATATATATCCAATGGACAATTTTAGAAGAGAGGCCCCACCCGGACCCTACAGCCTTCCTGCAGGAATATAGGGCGATGTTGGCCTTCTTTACACGTTCCAGTACGTTTAGTCTGAATGACAGTTTCCTGTCCAAAATTATTCCTAAAAATTTTGCACTTTCAGAAAAGACTAGATCTGTTTCATTTATCCGGGGAGGAGGGTCCAAATGAGGGACATTATTCATCCTAGTAAAGATAACCAATTCTGTCTTGTTTGGGTTAACACCCAAAACGCTGCTTCTGGCCCATCTAGCCAACTTGTTCAGAGCCACCTGTAGAATATCTCGGAGGATGTTTTCGAATTTGCCACTCACTGCGATTGCCAGGTCGTCCGCATATGTCACGACCTTGCAGCCACAACGTTCTAGATCCAGCAGGATTTCATTCACCGCTAGGTTCCAAATTAGGGAGACAGTACTCCTCCTTGTGGGGTCCCTATGTTTACAAACCTTGTTAGAGTTGTGGACCCAAGACATGCTGTTATGCGTCTTCTGTTGAGCAGACTTTGAATTGGTCTAATCAAACTAGAGTTAACTTATTCTGAGCCCAGCTTATTCTGGATCTCTCAGTCAACAAGCTAGCGACGCTCGCAGTCCACTCGCACTCTTGTTGGTCGTGCTGATCCTCTGGTTCTGTTAGATTTTTTAAACAAAAAGGATGGTTTTATGATTTGCTCCATATCCAAAGATTTTTCCAGTAATAGAATTCAATGCAGCCCATGGTGGAGGGTATATAAGATTCGGGATGGCCGAACTTAATGCTTTTATCTGTTGGGTTTCGAAAGCGTTTGACTGTAGTTGCCCTTTCTGAGATATTGAACAGTATACAATTGTGGTGCGAGAAAGACTTCTTATCAAATACCGTCCAGTTATCCAGTTCTATTGTGCGTTTATCAGATACTAGAGTGAGATCGAAAATCTCTCCCACCCCCTGAAGTTAGCCGAGCTTGGAAATACAAAAGTAGGTTTAGTACCTCTGTTGCATACAGTAAGATTGTTACTGTTTATGAAGTCTAAAACGCACTCACCTCTGTCGTTTATTTATAAGCTGTCGCATAATGTGTGTCTCGCATTTGCATCACAGCCCAAAATAATGATGTCGTATGTGTGAATGGCTTTCAGTTCGTTGATGAAGCATCACATGACGAGGAATTGCTTACCACTTTCTAATTCTACTCTTTCTAATGTGAAGTCTGCTGTGCTAATTGGGACATAAAAAGACGATTATGTTGCTTATTACGATTAGGCACGATCTTGGCCTACCGCTATCCTTGACGTATAATGTCTTAAATCCTCTGCTCAGGTTAAACCCTTTACCTCGTTCTCATTAACGTAGGGTTCCTGGATGATGCCCAGGTCTAGATCCTCCTCTGCTAGAAGAATCTGCAAGTTTTCTGAAGCCATCCGTGAGTGCTTCAAATTAATCTGAACGACTTTCAGCATTATTTGTTTTGGGTGAGGATGTCGAAGATCCCTCGAGCTGCATGTTGTCGAGCAGCTTATTGGCGCCGTCGTCTACATAGTCTGCACCATCTGGACCGGGTAGACGTAGTATTTTTTTGGCTTCCCTCGTGGCAAATTAGAGCTTATTTCCCAATTTCTCTAGAGCTTCTCCTCCATATTCCGAAATTGCAAGATACAAGCTCTTGCTGTTGTTGTTTGACCGCGCTGTGCTGATTGTGGATCAATGATCGACTGTAATACTCTTGTTAATTTCTGCGAGACCCTCCAGGTTTTTAGGGTCATCGCACTAATCTATCTTGGGCCGGGATCAGCCTCAGGCCGATGTATTCCCATGCATTACTGACCGCAGTGACGCACTTTTCCAGGAATCGTCCATACATTTGAATATCCTGAAGCCTCGATGAATCTCAGTAGAGTCATAATGGGGTACAGGAGAACCCTTGTTAGCGAACACATGTTCCATAACAAGTGTGGATAACTTAGATTCAACTTAACGCCATTCTGAGGTTATTACCGGGCACAGACCTCCTTTTTTGTCGTTAACAAGGACAACATGCAGGTTGTCCTTCACGACGTCGTTGAAGGGCCTTTTCGTGGTTGAGACTGGCATTGTGGTATCTTTGACCTTCCTGCGCTTTGCGGGCTTAGCATCTTTCGTCTGGAACCGTTCTCGCTTTGAGGTTGAAGGTTGACTATCCTGTTGGGAGTTTTTTTTTTATCGTACTCCTCAACAATTTGCGTGTATGTTTTCTTGTCCTCCTCATCACGTTCGGGCAAGGTGCCATCTGATACATTCTTTTCGAGGATGAACTTGCCTTCTGGAACAGTGACTTCAGAACGTCGGACGGATACTTTCGCTTGATATTTTTGTTGCCAGCCCGCCTACATGCGGGACGGACAGAACCAGAGGTGTTTTTGATGTTTTCTGTTAAGTGTAGTCTGTTAAGTCCAGTGCCGGCGAAGGGGAATTGCTCGCGACACTTGCTGGTCATTCAGATCCTCAGCACAACTCCTCCACCACCTTGATCTTAAAGTGCTTTGCTTGAGGATGCAGTCACCTCTTTGGCTCAATGCAATGAGATATACAGCCCTAGTCGGTCGTCAGAGCCTCATTAGTACAAACAGGATTCGCCACGAGCAGGCTGAGGTTGGCATCAAAAGGCTTGAATCCCAAAGTTTGAAATTGTATATTAACATACAATTGCAAACTTTCGCTCCCACTTCTATGTACGGTTGTACGTCCAGTTGTTAACGATTGATGTAAAAAATTTCATTATTTTGATGCAGTCGAAATTTTCAATGAAATTGACGGTCATCAGATTGAAGAAGTTATTTGTTAGCGTACGGCGCAAGAAAGGGGGTTGCAAAAATAAATAAAAGAAATAAAAACGCAATCGAATTTTAGTATTTAGTTTAATTAAAATATGGGGGATCTTTATTTTTTCTAATAACAATTGGGGGGTGAGTATTACCGTGTTCGAGTGTTAGTACAGGAGGTAACGCGAGCGCTCGGCTTGAGTACAAAACGACAAGTGTTCATAAATACGAGAGCCGAGAAGAAGCAAGGTGTCGACAGCAACAACCTCTGCTTGCGGGAAGTCCCTCACTACATCCGTACATGCGAATATCGAATAAACATAAAAAATTTTGTAAGATATGTACATATGTATATTTCTTTTTCTTTTCTACAATTCAGTTTAAAAGGGTGACAGGGCCAGATACAATCCATCCAAACGACGTGTATTGGGCCGTCGGTAGACCCGGCTGGGTGAGAACGCGACTCTCGATGATACGGTCATAAATTTCCGGGCCCAATACCACAGCGACCGCTTCGGTGCGATAAAATGTGGGATCGGCCAACTCGAGTCCCCTAAACGACTCTCCGATTTTTGGGGGTAATGAAATATGTGGGGTGACCCCACATGTTTGTTTGGCCAACCTGGCCGTGACGTACTGCGTCGTCAAATCATAGTACGATGACGTAACCACGAAGTCGCAGTAGGCGAAGTCATTAAAAACCGAAACCGGCAACCGAAGGTGCTCAACCAGAGACTCGCAGATCTGACTGACTCTGCAACAAGGGTCCAACATCGCCCGAACCGGGATGCTAGAGTTAGTCAAACGTAGACTCCTTCCAATGGAAAGGCGAGACAAGGGGGCGATGTACACCGATGCAGCGGACGGACTAGATGAGAGTGGGGTTGCTCGAAACGAGAACCGGCTGAAGCCCGGATGCAGTTGGCTGGGTCACAGTTTGGGCCGAGGTAGCCGGAGCCTTGGCACCAGAAGCACGCGAGCGCCCATGCAAGAGCGAGTGATGACGCTCATGACACCAGTGACAACGACGATGGTCGGTACACGACTTTGCCTGGTGATCTGCGCGGAGGCAATTAAAACAATATTGATTGGCGACCACGATTCGTAGTCGCTTCTCAATGGGCATCTTCCGAATGGCCATGCACCTAAATAAGTGGTGGAACTTCGGACAAAGTCGGCACTGCTACGGGCCTGAGGAGCGAGATTTAGCCGAAGTTAGAGGGGTCGCCGGGTTTGGGGGAATCGGAACGTTCACCGGGTTTGAAGCAGCCGCTACAGCTACAACCGACGACGTTACCGGGGCAGCATTTGTTGTAGGCACGGTCACCGCATTCGGGACGATTTGCTGAACGTCCGGATTGTTCGATAGCGGTGAAACAGCTGGGGGCTCTGCAGGGGTCTTCAGGGGCGTATCGTCGATCGCGCGCTCTTCATCGGACAACATTACCTCATCATAGTCAGACAGGTGAACCTCAGGAAAAATTTCAGAAGCTAATTCCATTTCTGGACGCCAAAAAAACAAAGAAGTACGCGGTAAGACAACGAGAATTATTTAAGGGCAAAAAAAGGGAGGGGAATTAATTTGGCAAAATTACTAGTTTAGTGACAGGTCGCCTAACCATCCCTTGTTCAGTCCGAATATCGACGACACGCACGTTACCTTCAACGCCGGGATGAACTTGAACTACGAGACCTAAACGCCAGGAGGTTGGAGGTAACTGTTCGTGGCGAATCACGACAAGATCATCGACCTGGATATTACGCTGCGGAAATTTCCATTTATAGCGTTTGCTCAAAAACTATACAAGTATTCCTCTTTTCATCGAATGCAGAATTGATGGGTGAGGGCTTTAAGTTTCCGAAAACGATTAACCAAACTCAAGGGGATTCTTCAATTAAAGGCTCGGGAGGAGACAGCAGGGGCGCGCCAATGAGAGTTATCAGACATGACACATAGAGGTCGAGAATTTAGACAAGCCTCAACACGGGATAATACCGTCGAAAGCTCCTCAAACGTATATTTGAGGTCCCTAGCATGCCGACGAAAATGCAGTTTGAAGCTCTTTACAGCTGCCTCCTAGAGGCCACCCATATGGGGAGCGCCTGCTGGAATGAACTGCCAGTTGAGCTCTTGCAAACCCATAGAGGAACAAACGGTTTCCCGACTCCCGAAGAAAATTCTTGAAATCCTTTTCGATTTCGCGAGAGGCGCCGACGAAATTAGTACCATTGTCAGAAAATACTGATCTCGGACAGCCTCGACGGGCCACAAATCGCTGAAACGCAGCCAAGAATGTGGCTGATGATAGATCGGAGGTGGCCTCTATATGAACCGCCTTAGTTGAAAAAGAAACAAAAACACAAACGTAGCCTTTCGTGATACGACATGCTTGACCAGTGAAAGACCTAATATGAAAGGGCCCAGCGAAATCCAGTGGTGGTAAAGGCCCTAGACACCACAGTTCTTTCGGGAGGTAACGCAGCCATGCTCTGGATACATGACCGTTTCTTTTCGAGGATACATATTTTACAACGGTTTATCACCGCCCGAATCAGAGTCTTAATTCGAGGAATCCAATGTTCAATTCGAATTAGACGCAGCATAAGCTGATTTCCTCCGTGAATAGATATGGAATGTACATAGTCTACGAGAAGGCGAGTGAACCGACTAGAATATGGCAAGACAATCAGATGTTTTTCTGTATATGAAAGTGTGGGGGATTTAACTAAACGACCGTTCAGACGCATCACGCCGTCTTCATCTAGCACCGGATTCAACGGAAGGATAGAACTACGAGAGGGCATGGGTGTCCGATCTAAAAGACATTTATATTCTTCGGCGAAATGAACTTTCTGGGAAATGATAGCTAGACGTTTTTTCACCGCTTTTATATCATCTGGCGCAATATGCGAATTGACGCGCACAAATCGTGTTCTATGAGCGTAAGGCCCTATCGAGTGAAGAAAATCTATCGAGAACTTCGTCATAGGCTGAGAAAAATGAAGCATGAGCCCTAATACCTCGAACCTCCAGATCCGTTTCTAGATGGGTGGAGTTCGAAAGTTTCAACTGAGTTGGATTTAACGATAACCATTGGGGACCATGCCACCAGAGGGACGAATGCGACAGTCCGGGGGGAAGGGGGAGGGCCCGCGACTGTCCAAATCAGCAGGATTATCTTCAGACCTTACTTGGAACTAAACAGCATTACCCGCGTTGTGTTGAATTCTATACACCCTGTTGGCAACGAACGTGGTCCAAGTACTAGGAGTTTTACACAACCACGAAAGAACAATCGTCGAGTCAGTCAAACAATATACCCTTTGAATCGGGATATCTATCTCACTCAGGATTGCATTAAGGAGCTCTGAAGCCAACACTGCTCCACAAGTTCGTCTTAGAAGACAAAAGGTGAACGTTAACCACGCCTTGTGCAGTCTGGGTTTTTTTGCAATTCATTACATTTTTTATTGAATCATTCATTATTATACAATGAAAATAACAATAAGTGGACAAATCTTAACCTAAAATACTATTCTCTGGGTTATTGCCATTGCGAATAAACCATTGAGACTTTACACGATTTCTTACTTAAACAAAAAGGTTAACATTTAAAATTTAAGAATTCATAATTTCATTTCATTTTTTTGTTTTTGATTTTGACTAGTTTTAATTTAAATCATGTCCACCGTATCTCTCCTTCTAAGGCGGTTATGACCTTCAAAATTTAGTAGTTCTCGAGCCAGGATGTTTGGATGATTGAATAGTTTACCCACGTAACACCGGCAATATTTTTCAATTTCCTCTTTTACTGTTGGCATGTTGAGATCCTTGTGGATGTTAGCGTTTCTTATATACCATGGTGCACCTGTAATTAAACGAAGAATATTCGATTGTCTTCTTTGTAATTTGCATACATTTGAAGCGCACACTGTACCCCAGACCTGGATACCATATGTCCAAATTGGCTTCAATACCGTTTTGTATAAAAGAACTTTATACTCTGGATCTAGGGCAGATCTTTGGCTGATAAGCCACTGAAGTTGATTAGTTTTGAGTTTTATTTTAGTTACTTTAGAGTCTATGTGGCGCGACCACGTCAAAGGCCGATCTAAATGGATTCCAAGGTATTTTACATGATCCCTTTGGGGAATCTGTGAATTGAAAATAGAAATTGGAGGACTTGCATCCCTTCGCAGGGTAAAAGTAACATGAGTACACTTTGAGGAATTCACCATTATTCTCCATTTTTTTAACCATTCTTCTAGAATTCGGACATGAGACTGCAGTTGATCGGACGCAACTGAAGGGTTTTTGTGAGTACTGACGAAAGCAGTATCGCCCGCAAAAGTAGACGTGTGCGTAAAGTTGGTTATGTGCATATCTGCCGTAAAAATAACGTACAGTATAGGGCCAAGAATGCTCCCCTGTGGGACACCGGCATTTATTTTCTTAGGGCTAGAAAAAATGCCATTTGATTTAACTTGAAAAGACCGGTTAGTCAAATAACTCCTGAACAGTTTATGCGTGTTGATTGGCAGAAGGTCGCATATTTTGTACAAAAGTCCTTCGTGCCAGACTTTGTCAAATGCTTGGGAAATATCTATGAATAACGCCGAACAGTATTCTTTATTCTCAAAAGCTGTTTTGATGCAGGTTACGATACGGTGTACTTGTTCTATAGTATTATGACTTTTGCTAAAACCAAATTGATGGTCAGGATAATATTGTGAGAAATTATATGAGGTGTGATTTTCTTCATGAGAATGGACTCAAACATTTTTGAAAGTATCGATAGTAAGCTTATAGGGCGATAGGATTTGACTTGAGTTGGATCTTTGCCTGGTTTCGGTATCATCACGATTTCAGACCTCTTCCAAGATAGGGGGAAGTAACCTACACGGAGAATAGCATTGAATAAAAATAACACGATTTTCAAGGCTGAAAAGGGAAGTTCTTTAATCATTTTCGCTGTTATACCATCTCCTCCGGGCGATTTCTTTAATTTTAGTTCTTTGACAGATTTTTCAACATCCTTTATTCTAAGCTTGATTGGGCCAGAAATTATATCATCTATCACGGGCTGATAGATTGGGCGAGGAATTAAATCATCTATCACGTGCATTCTGGGTGCGTATATAAATTACCCCCGCGTATGCCTTTTCCGAGGCATCAGAGAATGCGTGTAGTTCAGCAAAGCTACCAAGATCATAGTGGACCCATTGTGGTATACTAATAGAGTTGACGGCGGGATAACTGTCAACAAAGTTCAGCCAAAAATCTTTTGTCGCGTCAAGAAGAGAATCGTCCCAATTAATGTTATCGAGCCACACCTTCTGCATTATAATTTTGGCCACGACAATTACGGGGGATAACCAACCAACGGGGTCAAAAAACTTGGCTATGGTGGACAAAACTTCTCGCTTCGAATATTGGGTCTTTTTGGGAATGGGATCTACACAGAAGTATAAGGAGTCTAGGCAAGCATTCCACCTAATGCCCAACGGTTTCGAACTACTAGATTCCACAAAGTAGAGAACCTGGGCGTCGACTAAGTGATCGGTAGGAAATCGATCAAGAATGGATCTATCATTAGATGTCCACTTCCTCAAATCACATTTGGCCGTAGATAACCCCTCGATATCGTTGCTGATCAGTCGTAGTGAACGGACGTGTTTAGCACAGAGCGGATAGTTAAAATCTATTACGCAGTACCTATTACGCAATCGCAAAAACAAAACAAAATCTGTACAAAGTCTGGAAGGCCTACATCGTAGTACCTATTACGGGCTAATACAGGAAAAAAATTCATTGGCGGGTATGCCTTCGCGTTCCGATGGAGCGGGGTTCCCCAATCGTCCTACTGTCCGTCCGTTGGTCTTGGCCAAAGCCGACCACACCAAACATGGTGAAAATTTCCACCCAGTACTCACAACCGGGGGTACGGTGAGGGGAAAACGTCATGTCCGACCGTCAAAACGGAAACACAATGAGCACCGGATAGCGCTCAGAGTTCTGACGAAGTTGGAGGCTGTTGAGGTTTCGGCTCTTACCGAAAAACAAAAAGAGTCACTTACCTGGGCTAAAGGCGTCTTAGATGCTTCTAAGGCCAATCAACCGGCTGAAAGAGCCACAAATTCAGCTGTGTTAACGGCTAATAAAGTCAAAAGAATCAGATCACCTGATGAACCCCTGCCCTCGAAAAAGGCAAGAGGCCCAAATGTCACTATCAACAGGACACTCACCAAGCCCTTCAATGAAGTGGCGAAGGAGAGTCTAGTGATGGCCGTTATAGACAGAAGTAGGGAGGATGGATCCATCCTCAAGGACAAATGGAGCCATGTGCAATCAGCCAATATGGCTCATTACCTCGATGTACGTAGAGAGATGCCGGGCACACCACCAATCTGCAACGATGCAGGATGGCATCAGGGGAGAGTAAAGCTCTTACATTTCGGTGATGCCAGATCAGTAGACCTGTATAAGGCTGCTCTGAGTCGAGCGGGTGAGGTGTGGCCGGGTGCCCAGTTGGATATTGTCGAAAAAACAACATCCCTAGTCACCCTAGAGCCATCACCTGGGTTACAGAAGAGCCCTCCAACCCGGCTGACATATTAGAAATAATAAAAGATTCCAATCCTGGTCTGCCCGCCCATAACTGGAGAATCAGCAAGGTGGGAGAGGCGGATGGTAAAAAGCGGCAGGTCAATTTGATCCTTAACGCTGAATCCACCTCCCATATACAACGTGCAAGTGCAACTCTACAGTATGGCTTCGAGACTATAGTCTTGAAGGTATACAAGCAGGATATAGTTCCCACTGCGGAAGGTGAGTCGTCCACCGCGGTTGATACACAGCTTTCTGGAAGTGCGGAGGTATCCACGCCCATTATTTCGGGTGACTCCAACTCTAACAGAAGATCTGTAACGTCCTACTCTGAGGACGAAAGCTCTACTTCTGACACAGAGGGGCCCTACGCAGTGGGAGGAAGGGTGTGCGGTATCAGGACACCCAACTTTAAACTGCTTGTGGCCAACTGTGAAGGCACTCCAAGAACCTGCATTTTGGCCAGGAAAGATCTAAGTATCTTTCTCCTGGCTAATTTAAGTGGTAAAGACCAAACATCTGCTAGTCTGGAGATCGGTAATCGCATATATTGGGTGGTCTCCAGTTACTTGCCTTATGAAGCTGTAGTACCGACTGCTCTATTCAGGGAAGTAGTAGAAGAAGCAATATCTGACGAGGTCGAGCTGATTGTTGGCGCAGACACGAACGCTCATCATACTATCTGGGGTAGTACGGATATAAACAATAGGGGCGATTCGTTTCTTGACTTTATTCTAACTACCAACCTAAGTATTTGTAACATAGGTAATAAACCGACCTTTACAATTAAAGACAGACAAGAAGTACTCGACGTAACGTTTGCTACTGACCGGCTGTCAGACAAAATTATTGGGTGGAATGTACTGGACGACCACTCATTCTCAGATCACCATTATATTGAGTTCAAACTCGCTGAAAAAGCGCCGGAACCTGCCGTCCACAGAAATGTGAGAAAGACAAAGTGGCACCTGTATGAAAAGAATTTCAAGAAAGTCCTCAACTCCAAACTTCTGTACGAACCGAATGACAAAGCCGGTCTGGATCATCTGGTCGAGCATATCACCACATCATTCAATAGTTCCCTTGAAGAAGCCTGTCCAAAAACAAGGTACAAGGGTAAAACTAAACCCCAATGGTGGACTTCTGTGCTAACGGCTATGAAAAAGACCTGCAACAAGCTATTCAACAAGGCTAAATCTACAGGGGTCGCTAATGTTTGGGCTGCCTATAAAGAGCAACTCAAGATCTATAAGAAGGAGCTTAGAAAGGCGCAAAGACGCTCTTGGTATACCTTCTGTGGCGAAGTGAAAAAGGTCTCCGACGCCGCAAGGCTGAGGAAAATATTATCAGCTTCACCCTGTACAGTGGGTTACTTGCAGGATGAGGCAAATAATTGGACCAAAAACAGCGAGCAGTCGCTCAATGTACTGCTCGACACACATTTCCCGGGGAACTCTCTAACAGAACCAGAGGATCAGCAGGACCAACATGAGTGCGAGTGGACTGCGAGCGTCGCTAGCTTGTTGACTGAGAGATCCAGAATAAGCTGGGCTATTAATAGCTTTGAGCCCTTCAAGTCACCTGGACCAGATGGCATCACTCCAGCAGAAATGCAGAAAATGTTGAAATACATTGTCCCCTGGCTGGAGAAAATTTATGTAGGCTGTATCAGGCTTTCATACATCCCGAATCGATGGAGGGATACCAAAGTGGTATTCATACCAAAAGCGGGGAAGATATCACACACTAGGCCAAAAGACTTCAGACCAATTAGCCTATCCTCCTTCCTATTGAAAGGTCTGGAAAGACTTTTAGATTATTTCATTAGGGAAAACCTGGATACAAAACTCCTGTCAGTGAACCAACATGCTTACAATAAGGGGAAGTCTACAGAATCAGCCCTGCACGAACTTGTGAGCACTATCGAATCGTCCCTGCATTTCAAGGAATTCACCATGGTGGCATTTCTTGACATAGAAGGGGCTTTTAACAACATTCACTCAGATGCAGTAATTGCGGCACTGTCACATCTTAATGTCAACTCTAGTTTGATTAGACTAATTCAAAGTCTGCTCAACAGAAGACGTATAACAGCATGTCTTGGGTCCACAACTCTAACAAGGTTTGTAAACAGAGGGACCCCACAAGGAGGAGTACTGTCTCCACTAATTTGGAACCTAGCGTTGTGGCTGCAAGGTCGTGGCATATGCGGACGACGTGGCAATCGCAGTGAGTGGCAAATTCGTAAACGTCCTCAGAGACATCCTACAGGTGGCTCTGAACAAGTTGGCTAGATGGGCCAGAAGCAGCGGTTTGGGCGTTAACCCCAACAAGACAGAATTGGTTCTCTTTACTAGGATGAATAAAGTCCCACATGTGCACCCTCCACCTCGGATAAATGGAACAGATCTAGTCTTTTCTGAAAGTGCAAAATTTTTAGGAATAATTCTAGATAGAAAACTGTTATTTAGACTTAATGTATTGGAACGTGTAAGGAAGGCTAACGTCGCCTTCTATTCCTGCAAAAAGGCTGTAGGGTCGCGGTGGGGCCTCTCTCCTAAAATCGTCCACTGGATATATATAGCAGTAGTTCGTCCTATACTGCTATACGGCGTTGTGGTATGGTGGACGGCAACTGACAAACTAACCATCACCAACCTACTAACAAAGGTTCAGAGAAGTGCCTGCCTGAGCATAAGCGGAGCCTTAAGGACTACAGCGACCGAGTCTCTACAAGTCCTACTCCATATACTGCCGATTAATATTGTGGCGAGAGAAGTTGCAACCAAAGCGGCAATAAGATTAAACTGCTTATCAATGTGGAGGTACAAAAACTACGGTCACATGAGAATATCAAAGTGTAGTGCTATAGTAACCGACCGAGTGGACTATATTCCAACGGTGTACACCTTCGAGAGAAATTACATCACTATGATTCCCGCCAGAGATGAATGGGTTGGAAGAAAACCAGGTAATAGAAACCATCTCCACTTTTACACGGATGGTTCGAAGTTTGATGCAAAGGTTGGCTTCGGAGTACACTGTGCAGAGCTTAGATTGGATATAGCTCACAGACTACCAGATACCTGCAGTGTCTATCAAGCCGAAATAATGGCAATATGGGAAGTAGCCAAGTGGCTGAGTCGCAACATAGTAACCAACACTGGCGTTGTCATTTACTCGGACAGCCAGGCTGCCATCAATTCTCTGGAGGCAACATCCCTAAATTCACAAACAGCCCTCGACTGCCGCAGATCTCTTAACGAGATGGCTGAGCAGTTTAACATACACCTCATATGGGTGCCTGGGCATAGGGATATCCCGGGGAACTGCAAAGCCGATGAACTTGCTAGGAAAGGGACGACATTACAAATTCTCGAAGAATTTGCATATATTGGTGCGCCACTATCCACGTGCAAGATTTGGCTTAGGCAAGAGGCAATCAGGCAGTCCAACGAAAGATGGACAGAAATCGGCACCTGCAGAGTAGCTAGACAAATCTGGCCAAGGTATGACCTGAGAAGATCAAAATATCTCCTCGCACTAGAGAGGCAAATATTGTCTACGTTAGTATCAGTTCTGACGGGACACTGCTTGATCGGCGAACACGCCAAAAGATTGGGTATTGACTCTAATGACTTCTGCAGAAGCTGTGGAGATGAGGAAGAAGTGGAGAGCATTGAGCACTTGCTATGCGACTGTCCCGCTCTGAGTAAACGACGACTGGACATACTGGGGTCGGCTTTTCTAGGCAGCCTAACAGATTTTTCCAGTACCGATATTCGTAATATCGACAAATATGTATATCAAACTGGTTGGTTTCGATGAGGGGCATTTCAGCCCGTGGTAACACTAGGGACCTAAACTGGTCTATGTGAGCTTGTATAAAAAATACGGCTGCCACCCTAACCTACCTACCTAACCCCTCGATAAGTTGATCTCTGGCGATCAACGCCGTATATACGTCGTGTGCACCAGCCAGTACATCATCGACATACATGCACTTGCGCAGACTATGCGCCGCGAGAGGATACTCAGCCTCAGTGTCATCTTCCAGCTGAAGCAGAGTTCGAAGGGCGAGGAAGGCGGCGCAGTTAACACCAAACGTAACAGTTTGTAGCTCAAAATCCCGAATTGGATCAGAAGGGGCATTCCTGAATAAAATACGCTGAAATGAAAGTGATTCGGATCCACGCGTATTTGACGATACATTTGGGTGATGTCACAATTGAAAACGTACCGGAATAGACGCCATCGTAAAATCAACAAAACCAGGTCAGCCTGAAGGCTTGGCCCGACATGAAGCACGTCGTTAAGGCTGTTTCCATTCGATGTTTTATTATAGGCAATAAAAACAACGCGCAATTTAGTTGTTTGTTTATCAGGATTTATCACTGGGTGATGCGGAAGATAACATACGCGAGTGTCTGTGGGTATCGAAAGCGAAACAAGCCGCATATGATCCAGATCAAGATATTCTCGAACAACTTGATCGTAAACAATTTAAACGTTGGTTTTCGAAGTAGGGAACATTCATTTCGATTGAACTGTCGAAGCACATTGTGACGTGAATCACCTAGTTGCAACGTCTGAGGGAATTCGGCCCGGAAGGGGAGAGTGACCACGTAACGTTCCTCCGAATTCAACGTGGTGGTGAACTTATAATTGTCCTCACAACATTTGTCCAATGTTTTCGATAATTCCCAAAATCGAAGCAGAGTCTTGTTGAGCGTATATGCTTCCAGATATTCAAAAGTGGTCGTAAAGACCTGCACGGGTGAAGAAGGCACAGGACCAGTAATGATCCAACCGAATATGGTGTTATGCGCTAAGAGGGAGCCTAAAATATTTGAATGAGCGCCTTGCCGCAAAATACGGGGTACAAATCAGCACCAAGTAACATATCTACAGGTCGACAGTTAAAAAAAGGGTCAGCCAAACGGAGATCAGGTAAATTTAAGGCGAGGTCGGGGTTAACCGGGAAGGAGAGGAGATTTTCGGAAATCTGGGGAGGACAAAGGCGGCCGTCTCCAAAGTAATCGACGAATCCACCGGCGAACCTAAACGGAAGGAACAATTCTTCCGAGCAGTAGCGGAAATAGAACCATTTACCCCAGAAACCTTAGCGAGAATAGAGTGAGCGGACAATTTGAGGCGATTCTGTAAACTCTCAGTAACGACCGAAGCTTCGGACCCAGGGTCGATTAGTGCTCGAACTGTGTATGCAACCCCATGATTTCTTATATTCACCATCGCTGTTCCTAACAAGACCTGACGATGCTGTGATGGATGAAATACCTGCCGATTCATAATGGTGGGGTTGGCCCCAGTGGACGTAGAGGCCACATTATCCAGAATGGGAGCACAAGCAGCATGGGTAGATGTGGACGACGAAGGGACCGAATTGTTATGGCGATGCAGGAGGGTATGGTGCCTTCCATTACACACGTTACAGTTATGTGTGCTGGGACAATCTTTATAGCCATGACCCCGTGAAAGGCAATTAAGACAACGACCTTGTTTCTTCACTGCCGCAAATTTCTGATCGTGGGGGAGCTTTTTGAACCGAGGGCAAGACAGGATGGGATGGTCTTCTTTCGGACGAAAACTAAAATTTTTGGAGGGAGGTTTAGAATTTTCGGAAGTCGACGCCTTAGTAAAGTGCGTCCTAATCTTTCCAGAATTATGGAGCTTTGAAGAATCGACGCCTTTTATGTCTCGAAGACAAGCGAGTGTTTGTATTCGTTCCGTCAAGGACGAATCTAAGTCCTCCCAGGAAGACAGCGAGGATTTAACCCGAATGCTTTGTTCCCATAGCGTGAATGTCAGCTTTGGCAACCTCTGGATACATATGAACACTAATATAGGGAACCACTGGTGGAACCACGAAATTGCGGAGCTTAGAAAATCATGTCACAAAGCGAAACGTGTAGCCACACGAAGAACAGGTGATTTAGAAGCAATGGAAGCAAGGATCCATGGGGCCTCCCTTACAAAATAATAATGAAGAAACTTGGAAACCGAACCAAAATTCCTGGTATCACGAATCCAAGCTGGGCATATAAAATAGTGAGTACACTTTTCACCAAAACTGATAGAACTGAGGAACACTTTGATACGCGCCAATGCGCAACTCGTTATGACCCTTTCTCCTACAATGAAATTACCGAAGTCTGTAACAACCTGAAGAAACGCAAGGCACCTGGCCCAGATGGCATCCCAAATGAAATAGTCACTATAGTTGGTAAGCTCTGGTCGGATATTTTCTTAAATACATTCAACCAGTGCTTAAAAACTTGAGTTTTTCCAAAGATATGGAAAAAACAATACCTTGTATTATTACGCAAAGGAGACAAACCACTAGAGAATCCATCATCGTACAGGCCTATTTGCCTACTGGACTCCTGCGGAAAGTTCTTAGAAAAACTGCTAGTTAACAGACTCTAAGGTGAATTAAATAGAAAGGGAGGTTTCTCATCCATGCAGTTCGGTTTCATAAAAGGCAAATCAACCATAGATGCACGGTAATAAATGCAGCAAGAGATTCAATGTAACAGAAGAGATTCTGCTCCATTGTCACCATAGACAACTCGGCGAACTGGGAAGTAATTCGTAAAACAATGCGAGAACGAAATTTCTCAGAATACCTAATCAAAATGGTTGATAGTTACCTACGAGATAGAATGCTGGAGTATGAAACGGACGATGGACTCAAACAATATAAAGTGACAGCGGGCGTACCTCAAGGTTCCATACTGGATCCTTTCCAATGGAATTTAATGTACGACGGGTTATTAAACATAAAATTCCCGGAAATATCAACATTAGTACGATATGCAGATGACATAGCCCTAGTGGTGGATCAACCTTCCGCACCACTTATAGAGATAATAACAAATGACTGCCTAGGAAGAATAAATAGATGGTTAAACTCAAAAAACCTAACACTTGCTGCACACAAGACAGAAGTTATCCTGGTAACTAGGAGACTGTCTTTTGAACATCCAAAACTGAGAGGGGAGAAGTACGAGATAAAAATAAGTAAGAGCCTGAAATACCTCGAAGTAATCTTAGACAACAAACTGACGTTCCAACTCATATTAAGATGGTATCAGAAAAAGCACTAGGAACTGCAACAAAATTTGCAAGGATAATGCCAAATATAAAAGGTCCAGGACAGACAACCAGACGCTTAATTGCAACAGTAGCGTACTCACAGGTATTATATGCTGCTCCAGTCCTAAGTGAAGCTGTTTCAAACAGCCAAGTGCTTAGAAAACTACTAGAGAAAGTTCATAGGACATGCTCACTACGCGTAACATCGGCATATCGGACTATATCAACTGCAGCTGTGTCCGTTCTCGCTGGAATACCACCAATTGATCTCTTGTTGCTTGAAAGAAAAGATATATACGATGAAAGAATAGCAATACAGTATACTGCCGAGAATCGCAACAGGGAAACGTCCCGTATAAAAGAAGCTGCAAGAGAGAAAATGATGCAAATATGGCAAAGACGATGGGAGGAAACCGACAAAGGTAGATGGACCCACAGCCTTATACCAATCATAAAGACGTGGATGAACAGAAAACATGGAGAACTAAACTTTTACCTGACACAGGTTTTCAGTGCTCATGGTAATTTTGGCAGTTACCTAAATAAATTCCAAATACGACACGAAGCAATATGTGAAATGTGTAACGAATTTGAGGACAACGTCGAAAACACTATTTTAAAATGTAGATGTTGGAGCAGCAGACGAACGTTATATCCAGAGGTAATGAATATGACAATCACTCAAGTTGTTACATTAATGATGAGAAATGTTAAGGACTGGTACAAATACTCCAACCTCATACATACTATCATGAGAGAAAAAACAGCACACCAACAAATACATACGCCGAACCCCTAATCTCATAAATAAATGATGGAAGGGGGACTAGGAACAAAGAGACAACTGCACCGAGCAGTAAATGAACCCCACCCCGAAGTAATGCGAAAGCGGTCCCAGGTTGGCGGTTCCTGTGTAGGACCACTAGTAGATAGTGCGCTATCACTACGTCCAAAAAAAAAAAATATATAGGGTCCCAGTGGACCGTGAAATGTCATATACGGCCATTGCCGATAGACAGCCGTTGATACCTCGCTGCAGTGTCTTCAACCCCGAACTTGTCTCATTGTCTAAGATCGGAAGATCAAATAAAAGCACCAGGATACGCTTGTTGTCGTACGTATCTTTCAACTCTTTCCAAGCTACATCGAAGCCGCGATGGGTGAAGGGAAATTTCTCAACAATTTCTCTGGCCTCACTGCTCGTCTTTCGACGTAAATGACAAAGTCGTTCGATATCGCTGAGACGAGAATTATTCACATAAACCGCTGTAAATAAATCACGAAACGTGGGCCACGAAAGAAAATCGCCCTCAAAAACGTCAGTGTCACAAGGCGGAATCGAAATATTTTGCATGACGTCACTAATTGGCTGAATTATGCCCGCATGCCTAGTACGATTTCCCAGATCTAAAGTATTCGAAGGATCAACTTGAGTACCGATATCACGAGACGCGTGCGTGGAGGCACTCACGTTGTGCATGGTGTCTGAACGCCTCATAGTCGAACTAAGGGAGGTTCTACGAGAGCGTTTGAATATGGACAACTTCCGCTTTATAGCGGCAAGACACTGTATATATGTCTGATGGGACACGTCGTACTTGGCGTTCGCCAAGTCCATATCATCTTTCCCCACGTCTGGAGAGGATTGCTAATAGTTCAGACATTTCTGAAATATTTCGCGCGTTGTAGTCCATATATTATTTAACTCGGTACTACAAATCTCAAGCTCATAAACATCGTGGTCCTCTTCATTCAAACCACGGAATGAAGAATCAAATTTCAGTACAGCCTCGGATGCGCTGATGAAAAAATCAAGGGGAGTGAGCATTTTGAAAGAGATAAGGCTTTTCGAACACAATCTAAAAATTCGCGAAAACCAGGAAGAAAATCACGCAAGGGAAAGCAAACAACGGGCAGAAGTTCAATTGAAATTAACCGAGTAAAAATGCCAAGGAATGTGAACGTAATCTCAGAAAAACCCACAACTAAAATATTCAAAGTGGTCGAGGAGGTACCAAACCCAAAAGTTTTAGAACTTTTCAAAAAGCTAACAAACCGAAGGCTGAAAACGAATTAAAAATTTGACCACACGCTCCATTATAGCAAACAAAAAATCAAAATCAAAGTTGCGCACAGCAATAAGTAAATAAATAAATATGAATATATTAAAAAAAAAGATTAAAAAATTTCTCGCGGTGTACCGAACGAAGTTTCCCGGTCTATTACGTAAGAAAATCTACCGAATGTAGCCCTTTTGTGTCCAAATACACACAATTCGTAAGACCGAAAACTATAAATACAAAAAAAAATATTTTTATATTGATATATGACGAATTGACCAAGGGTAGGATGCACGGAGTCGAATAGTAGCAAACAATGTACTAATGAGAAGTAAAACAACAATTGTCACCGAAATTAAAAAATTTCAAGCAAAAATATTTTTTTACGAATCCGCGTTTTTGTCGCTTGGGACTACTGTGCCGACGTCAGCTGTTCACAATAAGAAACACGTCAGATGTTTAATCACAATAACGCACTTCAGCTGTTCAAAAGAATCACAACAAAGCAAATAAACGCAGCATCAGTGGAAATGTCAACGATATGACGTATGTATGTTAGTATGGAGTTATGTACAGATGTGTAAATAAATAAACGAAAAGTGATGGTGGCTACTATGTAGTTATTGACCGACGACCGACGCTGAATTTGGCGGTTGGACTATGAGAAACTGCGATTGGAGTGTAACAACGTTTTTGTTGTAAAATCAAAAGCAGTGGCGAACGGAAGAAAATGTAAACAAATAGGCGAAGAAAATAGCACGCCAATAAATAAAGTGGCGAACGAACCGTAGGAATATATATATGTGTAAATAAATCGTATTTATTAACCAAAATTAGCCGAACACCGGTACACTAATAATAAGTAATTTTTCGCGTAAATTCGAATTTTAAAAAATTAATTCTGTATAATTACACGGCGACCGAATGGACTGTATGTAAGGATTTTTTACGACGAAACTCGCGGTGGGGATTTGAAGAGACGACCACTAAACTTTTATTTTTACTTTTCTTTTTGTTTATGTGACACAAAATCGCGGTGCTCACAAAAAAAAAGAAACTGAAATTACGCACCTGTGATTTTGATGATGATAATGTGGATGAAGATGCGGTTTTTTGGTGATGAAGGTGGTGAGGTGGGGGTTGTGGCGACAAATTCCTTCAAACAAAAGAAAAAACCAAACGATTAAACCACGACACTGATACCGATCCGGCTCGATGCGACCAAATGTTAGCGTACGGCACAAAAAAGGGGTTGCAAAAATAAATAAAAACACAATCGAATTTTAGTATTTTGTTTAATTCAAATGTGGGGGATCTTTATTTTTTCTAATAACAATTGGGGGGTGTGTATTGCCGTGTTCGAGTGTTAGTACAGGAGGTAACGCGAGCGTTCGGCATGAGTACAAAACGACAAGTGTTCATAAATACGAGAGCCAAGAAGAAGCAAGGTGTCGACAGCAACAACCTCTGCTTGCGGGAAGTCCCTCTCTACATCCGTACATGCGGATATCGTCCCGGGAGAGGCGGAGAGAGATACAGCGCTGGAAGTCTCTCCTTACAATCCGTGCCATGCGAATATCGTCTTGGGAAAGTTTGTAGAGAGATTATTTTAATCCCTCTACTATCCGTGCTGAGCGAATTCGTCCCAAGAGAGTCGCTGAAAAGCCCTCTCACAATCCGTACAAGCGAATATCGTCCCGGGAGAGTTGTAGCGGAGACCTATTCTCCTTCAACCCGACAGGGGTGCCAATCAACGAAGTAAATGCACAAGCTGGGGAAGTTGCGCGGCAAGTTCGCGAACTTAAACAGTATTCATTAAATCATGGGAATTAATATTTCAATTCAGTGAATAACAGCTGAGGAAACTTTTACATTATTTTGATTCACGATTTCTCTTTCAGCGCACTTATTGTGGAAAGCTGAATTTAGAAATAATAAAATTAAATGTATAAAAACAAGTTGAAATTTATTTCTAAACAAATAAATACGGAGATTATCTCAATCCTTGGATTGAAGCAATCGTTCACGCCAATTTTCGTCGAGATCGGACAAAAATTGGGTTCTGTAGTATGCACATCAAACTGAGATGAACAGCAGACAGACATGGAATGTCTATGAATTTGAGTCAATCTATGTAAGGTGGGTGTAGCTCCAGTATTTTTTAGATGGGTTAATGTTGGTACCAAATGTCTGAGTAATAAACTAAAAGTAATTGAAAAAGAGTATGTTAACATTGATTGGTTGGTTGGTTAACGTGGTGGCTAAGAACCGTTCCCTAGCCTCAATTAGTATATTAAGATACAGTTTTGATAACCACCTCACTCCCGTAGGTAGGTACTTGACAAGGTCTCCCAGACCTATATCTGAACTCGACGAGGTTATGAAGGAACGGTTGACCTAAAGCTTTAAGTCTCCGCTGTACACGCAAAGAAAAAAAAAACGTTTGGGCGCCGTTTATCGCAAACATTTTTCTACTTTTCCCGTATCGGTTGAAATATTTTCGGTGAATGCAAAATTTTGTCGTGAACGTAGTTTCTCTTGCTGTAAACAAACATTCTTTCATTCCAAAATTTTCGTAATTTACTTTTATGGTAAACGAAAAACGTTTACGGAACCATATTGTATTTAAACATGATTGAATATATTAAAGAGAGTTGAGAGAACAAAGAGCTAAGCTCGTTTTCATTTTGTGAGAGTGCGGTTTTATAATTTTTTATATGACGGAATAATATGTGCAGATGTATGTGTACAAAACTCAAAAGATGCAGATGTGTGTGTATACAACACAAAAAGCGACGTTGCAACGTTTCTGCAAAAAGATGGAGATGTGTGTGTACAAAACACAAAAAGAAACGTTGCAACGTTGCATACATGTTTGTGTGCGTTGCTTTATTAACAGACGGTAGTGAAAATTTATTTATCTGCATCTCTCCCTCCGCACTGATGGAGGGAGAGATGCAGATAATCTTGAGGCCGTGCATGCCGCTCTAGCTTTAAGGTGTACATCTATTGGCAATATGTGCATCATCGTTTTAAGGGCTTCTGCAGGACAAGTACGCATTGCTTCTGTCACCCCGATGCATGCAGATCTTTGTATGCTGTATAGTTGCTTTTGTGCGGTTTTATTTTCCGTTACCGGCTACAACACGATTGCGTCATATGTGAGTATCGGTTTGATTATGCTTGTGTACATCCATAGTACCATATTATGTCAGAGGCCCCAACGGCTGCCAAACATCTTGCTACAGGCGTAATATGCAACAGTTGATTTCTGAATCCTGTTTTCCATATTACGTTTCCATGGCTAGTGGATATGTTTTTTGAACTATTCATCTTTTGTCGAATATGCACATCGATATGTCTTTCGAGCGTTTTTGACAGAAATGGTGATAGACTAATTGGTTTGAAATCCTTTGCTTTTTCGTGACTACGTTTTCCTGTCTGGGTATGAAGACAGCCCTTACCTGTCTCCAACTCAGTGCTATGTCGTTGAGGGATAGGCACAGTCTAAAAATATCATTATGCTCTCCGCACTTTGAAGCATTTTTGGTATAATGCTGTTTATAGCCCAAGTGACTTTACTAGGACTAATTACAGGATGGCTGATATGTATTGCAACCAACTTCAGGTTGCTATCATTTCTAAACCGCTAGTCTGATAGCTTACAGATTTATTTCAGTGACAGTTCATTTTATTGTTTACAAGCTTAAAAAAGCATTTTGATCTATTGCATTCAGAAAAAAAGTTATTCGTGATGGAATTCAAGCGTGATAGTGTGATTGCTTTATATTTGGGTGGAAAAACACAAGTGGCTATCGTTAGAGCCCCCCTGCATTTAAATGTGAATAAATCTTTTGTTTCTCGTACCATTGCTCGTTACCGTGATACTGGCAGTGTTGCATCGCGTCCAAAAAGTGGACGAAAAAAAACGGTAACAACACCAGAAATGATCCGAAAAGTGAAGGCCAGATTTGATCGAAATCCACGCCGCAGTGGTAGAAAAATTGCCCGTGAGCTGAACATATCGCGAGAACGGATACAACACATATTAAAAAATGAGCTTGGACTAAAGCCATTGAAGTTCCAAAAAGTGCAAGAGCTCACAGATGCACAAAAAAAGTTAGACTGGAAAGAGCCAAGGAGTTGCTTCGCTTGCACGAAAGTGGCCAGTTACCGAATTTGGTTTTCTCCGATGAGAAGCCATTCCAAATTGAGCAGTTTGTGAACAAACAAAATGATCGGGTTTACTTGCCAAAGAGGTCAGCTGAAAATTTGCACCTTCGATTGGCCACCAGAACTCAAGCGCCGCCGATGGTAATGGTGTGGGCCGCCGTAACGGCCGATGGTCGCTCCCCGCTCGTATTCATCGACCATGGGGTCAAAATAAATGCCGAATATTATCGGGAAAATGTCCTAAAGACAGTATTGAAGCCCTGGGCAGACAAACATTTCGGCCGCAGACCATGGACATTCCAACAGGACTCAGCACCATCGCACTCAGCACGCGTCTTCGATCGATGGCTTAAAAGTATCGATCATCTAAAGACGGCGCTTCGCCGGGAATGGGCCAAAATACCGCAGAGCCACTTTCGTGCAGCGTGTGATGGCTTTGTCGGCCGTTTGAAGGCCATAATTCGTGCCAAAGGTGGCCAATTCGAACAAATCTAAACTGTTTCTCAAATTTTATGTTATTTCCGACATTTTTTGCTTTTGAACAATAAAATTTTAAAAAAAATTAAAGAAATATAGCTCTTTACTTTGTTGCATTACATATCAGCCACCCTGTATATTATCAATTTCAACACTATTTTCTTGTTGAGTTACTGGGTTTTGCTCTTCATTAGCTGTATCCGTACTGCCTGAGAAGTGCGTTTTTAGAAGAATGTCAAGTAATTCGGCTGAGTTACCCTATTAAACTTGTCCCAATCAGTCCTTTTTGAGTTTCGAAAGCGTTTGACTGGAGTTGCCCGTTCTGAGATATCGAACAGTATCCAATTGGTTTGCGAGAAGGACTTCTTATCACCGTTCAGTAATCCACTTCTATTGTGCGCTTATCAGATACTAGAGTGAGTTCGAGGATCTCTTCCCACCCCCTGAAGTAATCCGAGTTTGGAAATACAAAAGCAGGGTTAGTACCTCTGTTGCATATAGTAAGATTGTTACTCTGTCGTTTATATCTGAGCTGCCTCATAATGTGTGTCTCGTCCATACACTTGACTATCCGGAAGACTTGATGAATCTCACTAGAGTCATAATGGGGAACAGGAGAACACATGTTCCATAACAAGTGTGGACAAATTATGGCGATTTAGTTTGTGCAAAAAAAAAAAATTTTCTACATTTTACACTGAAACCGCAATTTTAGGTTCGTTTGTAAAAATGGTGCAGCCGTATGAACGGGTTTTGATTTCGTTTGTAAAATTATTACACTCCGCAAATGCGAAAATATCGCATTTTCCACACTCAGCTCAGTCTACGGTGTGGAGTGTTGCACCGTCAAAAAGCTAACTTCAGAACCAAACCTAATTGAAAGCGTACATTTTTAATGCACAATCAAATGGTTGCGCCATAATGTAGGTGTGGGTTTTACTCACCGCACGATTTTTGCTCGACTGTGCGCATGCAAGATGCGAAATTAGCAGTGGGTGCAGCGGGATTTTTAAAATGTCGCAACATGATGTGATATTATTTTTCAGAAACGAAATCACCATTAGATTCAACTTTATCCCATTCCGAGGTTGTTACAGGGCACCCGCTCCCTTTTTGTCGTTAACAAGGGCAACACTCAGGTTGTATTTCACTACCTCGGGCATTGTGCTATTTGATACATTCTTGGCTATCTTGTCGAGGATAAACTTAGCCTTCGGGTACAGTGACTTCCGAACGTCGGACGACACTTTCGCTTGATATTTTTGTTGCCAGCCTGTCTAGCGTGCGGGACGGACAGAACCGAAGCTGTTTTTATGTTGTCTGTAGAAGTTTGGTGGCACTGTTTCCAGTGCCGGCTACACTTGTTTGGATTACTTCCAATTCCTGGCTGGAGGCTAAGAGATCATCCTCTGATGAGTTGCCAGACTGCATCCGAGGTGTGCCGTAAGGAGATGGACCATCGGCAGTGACGGCTTCCGCAGACTAGGCTACGTAGAATATACAACCAACCCGCGCCCTGGCGTCGAAGGGGAATTGCTAGCGACACTTGCTGGCCATTCAGATTCTCAGCACAACTCCTTCACCACCTTAATCTTAAAGTGACTCTTCCACATATACGAAAAGAGTCAGATCTCCACACCCAGCACTTCGGAGAATCCTATTCAATATATCAAAAAAGGACTCTCTAGTCAGAATCCGTTAATGGTGGGAGGTGAAGTTGATCTGGTTGTAGAGAAGGTGAGCAAGTACACCAAACCATCCATAAAAGAGGGGGCCTCAGACAAGAAGACACATCCTAAAGGAAAAAGCAAGCTGGCTATAAAAAGGGTAAGGAAGTACCATCTTATTCTCAAATATCCAAAAAACATATCCAGGACGAACTATGCTATGCCATAATTGATAGCAGTAGTGCGTCTGGCAGAAATCCTGAAGAGCAAAAGAGTAACTTTGAAGATTTATTCTACACAAAGGTATTGGACCACGTTCTCGAATCTAATGATGGGCCAACAATCTAAGTTATGAGTTGCAAGTTTGTGAGGGTCGTTTTTATGCTTAAACTGGCATCACAATGCTGCGCCGATGTCCTCGTAACACTAGTGGACAGCATCCCCTCACCTTGGGACGGCGCCAAGCTGAAACTGGTAAGAAAAGCGACATAAACCTCCAACTGGTAGGGAATCCAAAAATACAAGTAATGATTGAATAGCTGGTTGTGATGCCAATTCCCACCATATCGCTTGGGGTAGTATTGACACCAATAAAAGTGGACAAACCCTTATAGAATTTTTGAATACTAACGGTCTCCTAACTCTCAACATAGGGAACAAGGCGTCCATTGTTAACAAAATTAGGGAAGAAGTATTAGATATAACGATATGAAGTAATCCGAGCTTGGAAATACAAAAGTAGGGTTAGTACCTCTGTTGCATATAGTAAGATTGTTACTCTGTCGTTTATATCTGAGCTGCCTCATAATGTGTGTCTCGAATTTGCATCACAGCCCGAACTGATGATGTCGTGTGGATGAATGGCTTCCATGATGGAGCATCACATGAGTGAGCCATGACGAGAAATTGCTTACCACTTTCTAATTCAACTCCTGCTACGGTGAAGTCTGCTGTGCTAATTGGGACATAAAAAGTAGTTTATGTTGTGTATTACGATTAGGCACGATCTTGGCTTACCGTTATCCTTGACGTATACTGTCTTATATCCTCTGCTCTGGAAACCCTTTACCTCGTTATCATTAACGTAGGGTTCTTGGATGATGCCCAGGTCTAGATCCTACTCTGCTAGAAGAATCCGCTGGTTGTCTGAAGCCACCCGTGAGTGCTTCAAATTAATCTGCACGACTTTCAGCATCATTTGTTTTGGGTAAGGATGTGGAAGGTCCCTCGAGGTGCATGTTGTCGAGCAGCTTATTGACGTCGTTGATGTCGTCTACATCGTCTTCACCATCTGGACCGGGTGGGCGTAGTATTTTTATTTTGCTTCCCTCATGCCAAAATAGGGCTTATTTCCGAATTTCTCCAGAGCTTCTACTCCGATTCCGAAATTGCAAGAACCAAGCTCATGCTGTTGTTGTTTGGCGATTATGGACCAATGGTCCCTTGGAACACTCTTGTTCACTTCTGCGAGACCCTCCAGGAGTTTAGAGCCATCACAATGCATCTTGGGTAGCCAAACACTGGCTCTAGATCTCATCGGGATGTCCTGGGCCGGAATTAGCCTGAGGCCGATGTCTTCCCATGCATTACTGACTTCAGCGACGCACTTCTCCAGGAATACCTTTGATAACTCGTTCGTACATTTAACTATCCTGAAGCCTCGATGAATCTCACCAGAGTCATAATGGGGTACCGGAGAACCCTTGTTGGCGAACACATGTTCCATAACAAGTGTGGACAACTTATGGTGATTTAGTTTGTGCAAAAAAATTTAAAAAAATTTCTACATTTTACACTGAAACCGCAATTTTAGGTTCGTTTGTAAAAATGGTGCAGCCGTAAGAACGGGTTTTGATTTCGTTTGTAAAATTATTACACTCCGCAAATGCGAAAATATCGCATTTTCCACACTCAGCCCAGTCTACGGTGTGGAGTGTTGCACCGTCAAAAAGCTAACTTCAGAACCAAACCTAATTGAAAGCGTACACTTTTAATGCACAATCAAATGGTTGCGCCATAATGTAGGTATGGGTTTTACTCACCGCACGATTTTTGCTCGACTGTGCGCATGCAATATGCGAAATTAGCAGTGGGTGCAGGGGGATTTTTAAAATGTCGCAAAATGATGTGATATTATTTATCAGAAGCGAAATCACCATTAGATTCAACTTTATTCCATTCCGAGGTTGTTACAGGGCACCCACTCCCTTTTTGTCGTTAACAAGGGCAACACTCAGGTTGTATTTCACGACCTCGGGCATTGTGCTATTTGATACATTCTTGGCTATCTTGTGGAGGATGAACTTAGCCTTCGGGTACAGTGACTTCCGAACGTCGGACGACACTTTCGCTTGATATTTTTGTTGCCAGCCTGTCTAGCGTGCGGGACGGACAGAACCGAAGCTGTTTTTTATGTTGTCTGTAGAAGTTTGGTGGCACTGTTTCCAGTGCCGGCTACACTTGTTTGGATTACTTCCAATTCCTGGCTGGAGGCTAAGAGATCATCCTATGATGAGTTGCCAGAATGCATCCGAGGTGTGCCGTAAGGAGATGGACCATCGGCAGTGACGGCTTCCGCAGACTAGACTACGTAGAATGTACAACCAGCCCTGGCGTCGAAGGGGAATTGCTAGCGACACTTGCTGGCCATTCAGATCCTCAGCACAACTTCTTCACCACCTTAATCTTAAAGTGCTTTGTACTTGTCCCAGATATGACATGTTGGAATTTAGTCACCTCATTGGCTCACGGTAATGGTTTATACCACCCTAGTCGGTCGTCAGAGCCTCATTAGTACAAACAGGATTCGCCACGAGCAGGCTGAGGTTTGCATCAAAAGGCTGGAATCCCAAAGTTTGAAATTGTATATTAACATACAATTGCAAACTTTCGCTCCCACTTCTACGAACTGCTGTATGTCCACTTGTTAACGATAATGCATGTATTGCAAGATTGATGTAAAAAATTTCATTATTTTGATACAGTCGAAAATTTTATTAAAATTGACGGTCGTCAGATTGAATAAGGTATTCATTAATTCAAGGGAATTAATACATCCATTCAGTGAATAACAATTAAAGAAACTTTTACATTATTTTGATCTAAGATTTTTCTTTCAGTGCACTTATTGTGGAAACCTGAATTTTGACATAATATAATTAAATGTGTAAGAACAAGTTGAAATTGATTTCTAAACAAATATATACGGAGAGTATCTCAATCGCCGCCAGTCGTAGCAAACGGCCGTGTTATTGCATAGCGGATAGTTTTCTCCCCGAAATATTTAATGAAATTAAGTAAATGGTATTACGGTGCAGGGAAAACCAAGCCCAGGGGCGGCGGAAAGCGTTGATTTACTCGCGAGTCACGTGCTGTCGTTATCAAACAGTCGTAAGCAAGTAACTTCTACGGGGTTGGGTGCCTCGGATCCCGTAGTCGAAACAGGTATAAGAGCACATCTTGGCTTTGGCAAAAGAAACGATGAGGAAGATAAAGAAAACCCTAGGGAGGGCTCTAAGCACCCACAGCTTTTAAAAGCTAGTAGGAATTCAGACTCTGAGTCATCAAGTGATAACAACATTACTATTGTTGAAAATTGGAAAAGACTGTTAGGGGCACAATGAAGGAAACTGCATAAGGTGAACCGGCAGAAGATATTACAGGATGAATCTGACTCTTCCACATATACGAAAAGAGTCAGATCTCCACACCCAGCACTTCGGAGAATCCTATTCAATATATCAAAAAAGGACTCTCTAGTCAGAATCCGTTAATGGTGGGAGGTGAAGTTGATCCTGTTGTAGAGAAGGTGAGCAAGTACATCAAACCATCCATAAAAGAGGGGGCCTCAGACAAGAAGACACATCCTAAAGGAAAAAGCAAGCTGGCTATAAAAAGGGTAGGAAGTACCATCTTATTCTCAAATATCCAAAAAACATATCCAGAACGAACTATGCTATGCCATAATTGATAGCAGTAGTGCGTCTGGCAGAAATCCTGAAGAGCAAAAGAGTAACTTTGAAGATTTATTCTACACAAAGGTATTGGACCACGTTCTCGAATCTAATGATGGGCCAACAATCTAAGTTATGAGTTGCAAGTTTGTGAGGGTCGTTTTTATGCTTAAACTGGCATCACAATGCTGCGCCGATGTCCTCGTAACACTAGTGGACAGCATCCCCTCACCTTGGGACGGCGCCAAGCTGAAACTGGTAAGAAAAGCGACATAAACCTCCAACTGGTAGGGAATCCAAAAATACAAGTAATGATTGAATAGCTGGTTGTGATGCCAATTCCCACCATATCGCTTGGGGTAGTATTGACACCAATAAAAGTGGACAAACCCTTATAGAATTTTTGAATACTAACGGTCTCCTAACTCTCAACATAGGGAACAAGGCGTCCATTGTTAACAAAATTAGGGAAGAAGTATTAGATATAACGATATGCTCAGAAAATCTTATTGATGAGATCCATGAGTGGAGGGTTTCGGATAAACACTCCTATTCGGACCACCGTTATATAAGGTTTAAAATTGCACGGCCACCGGCTGACCCAGTAAGTTTAGGTAATAAGCCTAAAACCGACTGTACAAAATTCGGCAATCTACTTAGAAATCGATTGGGCCAGCGTAAACACGAGTATCTAAGTACAGAAGACATTGATATCAATGTGAGGCGGATTACGGAGGCTCTTGTAAATCATTTGAAGATAGTTGCCCGCTTCGAGAAAGGAAATCTGCCTATGAGAAACCCTGGATGACAGGGCAAATTCGCTCGATTAGCAAGGACGTCCGTAGACTTTACAACAGAGCTCGAAGTAAAAAGCTATCAGTATATTGGAAGACTACCATAGAAGACTCAAAGAATACAATAGAATCATTGGACTAGCGAAACATAACTCCTGGAGGATTATCTGTAAGCAGGTAGACAGCGTTAACAACATGTCTAAAATAAAAAATGCTAAGCCAACAGACGAACAGTTACAGAACGAAAATGTGATGAATCAAGTACCTATTATGGATATAACGGATGCTATGGTTAAAGAAGCAATAAAAGTCGTCTCTACTTCAAGGCTGCGGGACCGGACGGAATATTTCCATCGCTTCTTCAGAATTAGGTGGATTTGGTATCAACTCATCTGGCTGGATTTTTTACTGCATGGCTAACTCATGCATATAGCCCAACAAATTGGCTGGAATCAAGGGTGGTCTTCATATCAAAGCCTGTCAAGGCGAGATATACGATCCCAAAGGCGTATCGACCTTTTATTCTAACTTCTTTTCTGTTAAAAACAATGGAGCGAATAATTGACGGCATGGTCAAAAGTAAGATACCAGATGACAAGCTAAAATTCAAACAACACGCATATATTAAAGGAAGATCAGTGGAAACAGCTCTACATGAGGTAGTATACCACATAGAACAGTCCTTTAGTGAAGAAATGTACACACTTGCTGTTTGTATAGACATTGAAGGCGCTTTTAACAACGTTCATACCGATACACTTATCCAGTCCTTAGACGAGTTTCAGTTTGACTGGGCGCTGAAAAACTGGATTAACAATATGCTAAGGATTGTTTGTGGGTCCTTTGACGTAAAAATTAGAGACAAGGTAAATCATGGTATACCTCAGGGGGGTATTTCATCGCCTCCTCTATGGGTTACGACGAAACAAAGTCTCCTTAAAGCCCTCACCAATGAAGGACTTAAACCAGTCTGTTATGCAGATTTACAACGATAACGAAGATCAATCCTTTTACCGTGCCTCGATTCCTGGATAAGAATATTCCCACATTTAAAAAGGTAAAATACTTGGGAGTAAATTTGGATCGGAAACTGTACTGGAAAGATCATCTTGAAGAAAGATTTACAAAGGCCCACAGATGTTTGTCTTTGGGCAGAAGAGCTATAGGTTCAAAATGGGGACTACGTCCAAATATGACTCACTGGTTTTACATGAGCGTGATTAGACCAATCATTAGACCACCATTAGACATCCGTATAAAGTATGAGGCAGCCCTCACAACAATCAGTGATGGGCGAGTGGAAAGATCGAGACCACAAATCGTATAATCAGAAGATATTGCAATCACTAGTCGGTCATATTTAAACAACGGAAATCTCCAACCGCATTCCTGAAGGGCGGCTTACAGCTACCTGTGATTCAGACAGATGCTTCTGGGAAAACGGAACACTACATATGTGCCAGTGGGAACCAGCTGCTACACTGATGGGTGCAGGCTAGGAGGAGGGACGGGTCTGGGATGAACCAGAAGTCGAACTTTACTTCCGCCTCGCAGACCATAACACAGTATTTCAAGCAGAAGTTCGAGCAATCACGGAGTGTGTGAACTGGCTCAGTACGAGTAATACCACAAAGGTAACTATGCCAACATCTCCACAGATAGCCAAACGGCGATCAAAGCATTAACATCGGAAAAGATCAAATCCAGAACTGTGTTAGACTGTAAAAGAACAGTAAAATATTACGCAGCCTGGCATGGTCAACTGCGTATTTTCTGGGTAACGGGACACAACGGAGTAATTGGAAATGAAGGAGCAAACAGCTTGGCTTCAAAGGGCAGAGAACTTTGAGTAATAAACATCGAAAATTTGGGAACATTTCGAAGCCACGAAGGATGAGTTGAAGCACTGGGCAGTGATGGCTAACAAACTGTGTGGAATAGAGCAACTGCAAAGATACTGTGGGGTGACCCAAATGTGAAGAAAACAAGTACAGTAGACTCGAGGTAGAGGGAACTAATTAATGCAAGGGCTATTCCCTCAACCCAGATTGTGTCCCTTAATCGAGATTGAAAAAAATAGTTTTTAAGATGAAAAAAGTGATTATTACAGTTGGTATGTTTATGTATTTCAAACAATAAATGTTATTTTAAGAAGTCCAACATAGTGCGATGTTTTTTTAGCTTCCAGTGATTTGTGCACAGCAATATTTCTGATATTATATTTTTTGAGAACTATGATGTATTCGAGTGAGTTAGTGTTGTTCACAATCCAATCAATTGCTTTATTGAAAATTTTTGTGGCTACCGCTGCATTAATTAATTGTAAATTTTTTAATATTTATTTCGTTTTTATTTGTCGACATTTTGTTTTAAATGCTGACACTGCTTCTTGATCAGAAGATATTCAGATTCTGGTTTTGCATCCATTGAGCCAACCCCAGAGTGCATAAAATCCAAAATTTTTTTTCCAAATATGTTTTCATGCAGTTTTTTTTATCTGTTTCTTTTATAAGATTACCATAAATTGGAATGTGTCGACTTTTTGCGTAACGACTCATTTATACAGCCTTTCTTCCGTACCAGAAAACTCACCCTTTTTCATAGATTTTTGTTTTGTACTGCACGCTGGCACTATGCACATGTCTTTTGCTTCGTTTTATTTTGATTTTCCGCGTTAAGTACCCTCTACTTAACACGGAAAATCTATCATTAAGTACTACTGTAGAGTACTTAATGATAGATTTTTTCTGATCCCTCTATCGAGTAATTCCCTTAATCCTGGGTTCCCTCTACACCGAGTCTACTGTAGTTAGATCGAGATTAGTAAGATGGTGAGTGTTCTAACGGGACACTCAAGCTTACAAGTACATCTTCATCGCACGGGGCAAGCAGAAAACGATGAATGACGGGCATGCAGGGAAAACATAGAAACGATGGAACATTTTCTGAGATGAAGATCAGACAGGCATGGAATGACGATCTATGTAAGGTGGGTGTAGCTCCAGTATTTTTGAGTTTGGTTCTTCATATAATAATAATTTCACGTAAACCAAAAACTTTACTAAAAATTCCAGAACCATATCCTTTAAATATAGATGTTTTGTTTTCGTATATTATTATTTCTCAAATGACAACAACCGAAGATTTTATTCGTTATCAGGATTCATTGATATTTGATAAACGTCGTTAAATGTAAACTATAAGTATTGCATATACATAATGCATTTTTGATACACAAAAACAAGACAGCTATTTTATGGACGGAAAGAACTAACAAAAAATAGCTGTCGTGTTATTAAAACATTTAAAATAAAACACCATTTATATGCAATTATAAAATATATTTGAAATTGGTTTTGACTACATGTTACATTGCGGAATTTCAGTTCTAATGAAAATGTGCAACGCACGCTGGGTAGGTTTTAACGTTGGACAAATTCTTTGGGTTTACATCGTATTGCTGAAGAATAGTTGTAAGCAAAATAAAGACAAATCCACGTACCAAGCTTTGACCAACACATGTTCGTTTTCCAATGCTGAAAGGCAGAACGTGTGGAATGTTCGCTTTGAGCTTTTTAGTGTAATATTGGGTAGGCTTTGCATTATTTATTTACCTAGAGGACCGATTTTTCGCCGTATTCTTGTTCGTAGGGAACAGCTCTTCCTTTTCAAATTCTACTCCAGAATCAGAGCCCTCCGATTTTTTTCTTTTTGGCGGCTTGGTAATGTTATCAGGGCATGATAAATCAGCGTTGATCTTATCTAGATATCCTACGGGCTGAAAAATCTGGATGCATCCAATATTTCGAACTTCTGTTTAATTCGTAGTTGTTACTAAAAATTATAGTGCTCTTAATGAAAAAAGTGAAAAAATTTAATTTAAACCGAAAGGGTCAAATATATAAATTGTAATTTTTGGGTCGTTTTATTTTGGAATTACTCTTTAAAACTTACACAGAAAGAAAAATGACATATTAAATTCTAGTAAAAAATACCTAATTTAAGCCGAAATCGTACTTAAATATGTAATTACTTTCGTACTAAGTTTTTCTTAAACCAAGTAGAAAACGGATTACATTGCAAAAATCAAACGTTGAAAGGCTTACAATATATATATGATACTTTAAATCAAGTAAACATTTCTTAGAAAGAAAAATTAAGCATAAGATGGCTTAAAGTAAGAAGAAAAAGCTTACATTAATCTCTGAGAGGCAGAACTGTTATAGAGCAAAATAAAATTACCCTCAGTTAAGTGGTTGATTTTGGCTAATTTTTGACGAGATGTATATGTAGAAACATTTGTGCGCAACCATATCCAATTGCTTTCTCGTTCAAGCAGTGTTTGTAAATACATTACTTGATTTTTTTTATTTAAGTTTTTTGGAGTAGTTAATAATTCTTGTTCGTTTGGTTTATGCTATTCCTTATATGATTGGTATTTACATCGAATAATTATAGCTGTTTAAACCTGAAACAATTTAATTTATATTCAATCATTTTGCTCGGTGTATTTGCCGTAGTTAAACCCTCGTTAAAATCTGTCTACTCCTTTTGAATGCAACATTGTAAGATTAGCTTTACAGATTTTAACGAGTAACTAGTTGTAGCATTGCTTACTTTTTGCCGCCGCCTTTCTCCATCAAACCACTTGTTCGCGATCCCTCCAAACGAAAGCATCTTGTTGCTCTGCATATCATTGCTATAGTGTATCTTGTTACACACCCGCGTACATATTGTTGTATTTACATAGAAAATGTAAACTTGTTACCAACAACATCAAAACCGATTGAATAAAGCGGCTATTATTATTATTATTTAAAACTAAACCAAAATTGTTTTTATTTCTTTCTTTTTATGCATTGGCATTAACATTTTGGTCGCATCGTACCGGATAAATTGAGCCCTACATTGAAAATTTCGCGGATTTTAATCGGTGTTGTTTTTGTTTCGCCCATAAGTTTTTGTTTGCCGGCGTTTTCATCCCTTCATCAATCATCACCATCCATATCATCACCTCTTCATTTATTATTATTTATTTAAATAATAATGTCAAAGTAAGTATGTATAGTGCAGTGTAGTCATAAGTGCCCTGCAGCTAAAATCATTTCTAGTTGCGTATTGAGCCAGTCATAAGCTAGTTGCAATGTGACCTATGCAAACCCATTCGCATCTCTGCCAACAAACACGATTATCTGAGCTGCTTAACAGTACTTGCTTGGTACCTAAATTTCGGTTGCAGATCGACTGGTTCGTCTCTCTGCCCTCAGCTGCAGAGAAATACGCAAAAACGATTGAACTGCTTTACGAGCAAGTACTTGATTGGTGGTGGCAGAGTAAATGTTTCTCTCTCCCACCACCATTCTCTTGTACTCTCTTATTCTCAAATATAGTAATAACTGAACTAGATTTAAACTAGTACTGAATTGTAAACAAATGAACTAGTTGGGTGCCTATGACAAGACAATGTTAAAATCGACAGTTCGTTATATGAAAAAAGGACAGCTATGTTTCTAGTTTGAAGTAAAAAGCAATTAGTATATTTCTATATACAAACTAGTCATTTTGGCTGCAGGGTGTGAGCTCGCGATTTTTAAAGCAATAAAAGTGTTCGTGTTATTAACAAAAAGGTCGTCTTACAGCGCGTCGCGAAACCCCTCCCTCTACACCCGTCTCGTTTCTACCGTCGTTCATCGTTGTGGTTATATACGTACGTGTATACAGACCGGCATATGTCCGTCCGTACGTATTAAAGAAAAACAATAATTAAACAAATAAATAAAAGATTATTTAAAAACATCCCTATAGTGCGGATATTAGTGGTGAAAAAGTGTATTTTTTTTGACAGTGCAGTGGTGGTAAATGTTACAAAATTAATTAGTGAAAATAAAATAGTTCGCGTATTTGTAAAAATAGGCAACAACTCCTTACGTCGGAAAAGGAGAAACAATAACATTTGAAATAACTGTTTTGTGGTTTGTTTTTCGTTCACAACAATAACAAAAGTTCATCGCCACCACCAAAAAATAATACACTCAGTTTCTCCAATATTGTTTATTAGCGCGTCCGTCCAGCAGCCAGCCAACATACGGTTCTCATATACCATATATACGTACATACCCTAAGAAGAAAAATGGCTTCTGTAGTATATTTTCTGGAAACATTTTATATTTGAGAAAAATTACTTTTTTCCTATAGGCAGGAAAACAAATTAAGTAGCCGATTTAAATATTTCCCCGTTTTTAAAAATAATTTGCACCAAAACTCCGAAAAAATAACATTGATTAGAGAGATATTCAAACTTTTTTTCAGGTATGTAAATATAAAATATTTGCACCAAAGTATATTTTAATTCAATTTTGATCCCAAACATATTTTGTTTCCTGTTTTTTTCTCCGTGTATACACTGAAAAAAAAATAGTAATAAAAATAATGACGACACATTCTTAAATTAAGTATGCGACCTCGGCATAAATTCAATCACAATTTTCATTAAAATAATGAAAATTTACATGTTTTTTACGAAACTTTCCTTAATCTAAAGTTTTTTGAATTTGATTTAATGACTATCCAATCATTAGTTTTGTGTACGCCCTTCTTTAAATGTACGCCTATAAATCAAAGAAAAAAACATTATTTTTGTGACAATCCGCATTATTTTATGTAATATTTCAATACTTTTAAGGATTTTCTACATTAAAACTATGACGTAGACATGTCATAGTTTTAATGTTGAATCGGACTTAATTGACAGTATGAGATATTTCAGTAATAAATTTAAGGCTATGTTCCCCTTTAATGAAAAGTTGTCTTGGTAATAAATTTTATGATTATTGCCATTATTTTTAAGAATACATACGAGAGAATTATGTTATCTCTCTCTCTCTTTCGGAGAATTAAAGTTGTTTGTTAATGTGTGGATAAATAATTGTTATGGATTGTTAGAAGAGACCTCTGAGTATAGAGAATATTCTGTATGCTCCCCTTTAAAGAAAAGTTGTCTTGGTAATACATTTTATGATTATTGCCATTATTTTTAAGAATACATACGAGAGAATTATGTTATCTCTCTCTCTCTTTCGGAGAATTAAAGTTGTTTGTTAATGTGTGGATAAATAATTGTTATGGATTGTTAGAAGAGCCCTCTGAGTATAGAGAATATTCTGTTGTTCGTTTTCTTTCAAATCAGTTACTTGGAAGCTGTGGAGGGAAGTGGTTGTGTGTTTTGAGACGCGGATTGTAAAAAAATTAAATTGCGGTGAATATGTAAGTATACGTGCATGTTGCTTGGCACCATAACATAGCAACAACAAGAACTGAAACTCAAAATAACGGCAGTTGTGAATCACGAGGATTCGTGTACATGTGCGTATGTATGTGGTTATGCCGTCGGCGTCTCCATCGATATCGGTTATAAGGGAGTGCGTACATCGTAGTTATTTTTGCTGTATGTTTTATATGGTGATGTATGTACATACATTTTTGAAGTGATCTTGTTAGAAAGTTCTGTGAAGAGATTTATGCGAACATTAAAAAATGGACAATAAAAATGCGGGTAATAGGTTTTGTAATACTGGAAGAGGCAATAGGAAAATGTTTACATGAGTGAAATATAATATATAGTCCTGAAATAAACAACCTATTGGTGATTACAATTAACATAATACATTCCAATTGGAAATTATATATTTATTAAAAATAACTGCTAACAGCGCTTAAAGCAGAAATGTAAAATTGTTTCTGGCAATATAGAAATTTCTTATTAATAGTATGATATACAACTATCTTTTTATTTTTTAGTAAAACAATTTTAGAATGGGCCTTTTAGAAGTATTTATGTCGTAGAAAAGTGACAAATTCTACCAAATATTTTAACGTAACTATTATATATGAACGATTGAAATATTTCTCTTAGTTTTCAGCGTTTTCCTATCGTTATATGATGACATTTATTTGTATTTTCTTTAATCATTCTATTTGATTTCTTTTCAGAACAATTTTAATTTTATATCGCGAAATATTTGAAGATAAAAGATAAATGTAATTATTTGTTGTAAATTACAACAAATAATTCATAAATTCAAACATCCCCCTACACAGGGGAGCGAAAATATGCTTGGAAACAAAATTTGTAAGTATTATGTATTTGTGAACAAATTTTATTTGAAAATCAAGAAACTTAGTTTGGAACGCATATATTAATAGATTACAACGAAATACATTTGCGAACTGACTTTCACAAATAAAATATGTAAAATCACACCAACAATGTTATTGTTTTCCGAATATATTTTTTTTTAAAAAAGAGTTAAAACTCTTGACTTGTTCTAATTTTAATTTAAATGCACACACAAACTAAATACAAAGCAAACGAAAATACAATTTAATTTTTTTCGATTTCGTGTTATACTCGTACTTTACAGTTAAACCTGATGTTACATTAGGCCAAATTGGTTCAATTTTTGCATCGTTTCCTTTATGAACGGTAATATACGATATTACCTTATAATTTGGTCTAAGATATATTTTTGTTTTACTGAAATCAAAATAATAAGCCTTTTTTGCTTAAAAATAACTTGTAAATAAGCTGCTTTCTTATCGCGATGTTTTGAATAAAAATAAATATAAATTATTTAGGTAAAGATATATTTTGTATGAAAAATTTAATATGGGCCAAATAGTATCTTATTCTAGGATTCGTACATATTTCCTAATCTAACAGCAGAGTTAAGAATGTCATAAGCAGCAATTGTTTCTGGTTTACAGAGCTAATTTTTAATTAATAAATATTCCAATTCGTGAATAATAGAATTTAAATATTTATATTCAGCTCATCGCAGGACTTCAAAGTTCTGTATGGTGTAAAATTGTTCGCGTTTCAGTTCTATTAACTGGTTTTTTCAATGGTAAATGTAATTAAGCCACATTCAAAACAAACTTTTTAAATTAAATACGTCAGTGAATCATTTTAAGTAAGTTAGGAAATGTTCCTGGTGGTTTGTTTTCCGCTTTTAATAAAATGTTCTTACATAAGATAAATATGCATTACCTACCTAAGAATGATCTTTAATAAGCAACCTCATGGAATAGTATAATATTATGATGTTTTCTTTTCTAAAAAATTATGGTGTCCTGGGAGCAGCATTTTAAACCCCTTTCGCATTGCAGTATTTTCTCATAAACGAAATCAAAAAATCGTTGTAGGGCGAAAGGCAGAAACAATTTACCATTTTTTGGCACAAAAGAAAATACCATTATTTTTATTTAAATTAATGTTTATGAAAAAAAAGTGTAGATACAATTCAATTTTAAATGATAACCCTTTTTTAATTTTTGTTGCAGTTATATGTATTTTTAAGAAGAAGTTGCATTTTAATTAAGCTGAATAATAATCAAAAGTGCATAAAATTGTAGTAGTATATTAACAATATTTTAATAATAAATCATATTTCTGCAAAACAATCCACGTTTTTTTTTTTAATATTTTAAATATTCACCGTACTTAAAAAACGTCTTTGTAGTTTTGTTTGCTAAAAAAACTTAAGGTTTTAAAATCTAAGCCACGTTTGACTTTTTTGAGAAAGAAAATTATTTTTGATAAAATTATATGCGGCTAATCTGATGCCGAGTCCATCCCTAACTCAATTTATATGTAAAAATGTCGCTGACGTCACTTTCAAAACACACAGTCCAAATAATTAATAATATATTATATAAAAATATTTTTACAATTTTTAGTAAAGCAATTTTTAAATGGATCTATTATGAGTGTTTGTGTCGTAGAAGAGTGAAAAATTGTACCAAATATTTCACTGTAAGTATTACATGTCAAAGATTTAAATATACCTCTTATTTTTCACATTTTGTTACTGTGATATGATAACATTTATTTTTATACTTTTTCGTATATATGTAAATCATTCCGTTTGATTTCTTTTTAGATTATTTTAATTTTAGATCGTGTAATGAACTTTATTTGGATATATGAAAAATTCAGTGGGGAATGAAATTTACAAATAAGTGAGCATACAAACTATATGATATGTAAAACTAATTATATAACAATTATTTTATACTATTTCTATTTAAATTCCAGCCAAATTCCATGTTAAAAATTAATGTCAGTTCCAAGGAAAATTGTTCTTGGTCAACAAATGGAGAACCAATCCCACTATAGATTTACAAATCGATACATACCAATAATAACAATCCCACCTGTTCTGGTACTCACTTCACATTCATCTCACTTCCCACCTTTACTTCACAGGACGAATAGCGAGGTGTCTGGCAACTGCAGAAAGTTTTGGCTACCTAACTTCTGCTTAAATAATGCCTAACATGTGATTTGCCTTCCATGCCATACGGTTTTCAGGAGTGATAGCGACTTTTAGAACACCTCTTTCTCAAGACATTTCACGTGAGATAGAACATACCCGAGTGCCAGAACATACCCGAATATTACGATAGTGTGTTGGCCGGTTTGTCTTTATACAACTAAAATATTGTTTTAAATTGTAAAATGTTCAATGTTACCCGTAATACGTATTATAAATTTTTTGTATATTCCAATATAAAATATAATAAATCCAATCTTTAGAAAGAGAAAACGTTGTGTGTTGAATTTATAAGTTAACACTATAACTTGCATGAAGCATATTTTTTATGAATATTAAATGATTTCAAAGAAAATAACACATTATGAGAGTAACTTTATAATAAATACAATGTAACGAATTTTCCATACATATTTTAAAAACCAATATTTAAATCCATGTATGCCTTAAATAATAACAGTATATTCTTATATCAAGGACAGGCATTTTAAATTTTATTACGATAATGTTTTAAATTATATATAAATTTAAATTATATTTTACTACAAATAAGCTCGCGGCAAACTTAAATTTACGCCAAAATGTGCTTAGTTTAAGACCAAACATAATTATTTTTATTACCCAAAATTCTTTATTCTATGAAATGCATCCTCAAACCAAGTACTATTCACGTCTTTAAATTAACTATAAAACCTTCTTATTTTATAGCGATTGTCTTGGGCTCGAAATCATTGCCGAAATCTTAAACTTTACGACAAATTCTTTGATTTCAGTTCGCTTTTTTTTTAGTGTATATACTAGTATATGCATACAGTAGTCGGCATAAGTATTTTGACGAAATAAAAATCGTGCATTTTTGACCTTAACTTTTAAATGGCTTAATAAAGAAGTCTTGTTTATATTTTCCTTTTTATATAGAACTAATACAAATTTAAAAATAAGCAAACAAATATTTTTTCATAGAAACTTAAAAAGATATAAATTAATTAGTTAATTCATGTGTTGGCACAAGTATTTTGACAAGTATGTAATACTAAGAAAACATAGTTTCAACTTAACAAAAGTAAAGAAATGAAGAACAGTTTAGTAAAATGTATAATCTCCATTGGCTTCAATAACTTTTTGAAGGCGTCTCGGTACTGAATCCACAAAATTTTGAAGAATCTCTGGAGATATCTCTTTTCAAAGGGAAGTGACCTCAGAAACTGTCTCATCTCTGGTTTTATTTAACGAAACTGTTCTTTTGATTTTCAAAAGACACGAGACGTTTTCTATAATATTTAAATCTGGACTTTAAGGTGGCCAGTCCAAAGTCGCAACACCATCATTCTTTTAAAAGTTACTTATCGTCCGGGCTTTGTGACATGATGCATTATCCTGTGAAAAGATTCCCCAATAAGCCTATCTCCGGAAGGAAATGCATTATTATTTAGTGTACTCAGATATTGACTTTGGTTTATCGAACCGGTGATTGGAACTAAGTCACCCAGCCCATTATACGCAACACATCACCAGAACATGACAGAGCCTCCACCATGACTCACCTTTTCGAAAACGAGCCGTTTTTTTGCCTTACTACCTTCGGCTGCATTACACAATTTTTTTTTTTTGTGTTGTTGTTATTTATTATTTTTTTGATGAGTTATACTCAAAGGAGCTTTCATCTGTTCATAGAACGCTTCTCCAAAACTCCTTTGGCTTGTGCAGATGTTCCTTTGCGAAGGGCAGTCGTCTAATATTGTTTGCCTTTGATATGTGCGGCACGTGCATAGCTGTAATTGTTTTAAAATCTTCTTCCTTTAAACGTCGTCGGTCTGATTGGATTCTTGGCCGTCAAATTCCATTGATCTGCCGCTGCTTGAGGCTTCAGAAATATATTTTTTTTAATTTCCCGTAAAAGAACTCGGTCTTCAGCTGGCGTTGTTTTGGGATTAGCACCTGATCTCTACAAGTTTCTTATGTCAATATGCTTTTGAAACTTATTAATTTGGTAGTGCACAGTTTGACGTGGCACATTAAACACATTTGCAATGTCTTTCACTGCCGTTCCTGCGTTAAATTTTGCTACCATTGAAGTTCTGATAACCAAACTCAACTCAGCCGTTTTACCCATGATTTTTAATAGCTTTTAATAATTTTTTATTTTTTTATCAACGATAGTTATCAATTGAAATTAAATGCAAAAGTTGTTTGGTTTTCACGTGCTCTAAAGTGTTAAAACAGTTACCCAAAGATTCCGTCAAAATACTTATGCCACGCAAAAATTCGTTGTCTCCATGCATTCTTATACCCAGAAAGAGAAAGGTAAACAATACAATATTTGGCCTGCATAGAGCTAAAACTAGATTCTTTGTTTTGTTCATCATTTTTGCACCGTTATTTAACGATACGAAGCAAAGATAGGTTCATACGCCACAAAAAGATTTCGTCAAAATACTTATGCCGACTACTGTACATACCGACAAACAAACGCAGCTGCTTGGAACTAGTTTAGGTTAGGTTAGGGTGGCAGCCGTATTTTTTATACAAGCTCACATAGACCAGTTTAGGTCCCTAGTGTTACCACGGGCTGAAATGCCCCTCATTGAAACCAACCTGTTTGATATACAAATTTGTCGATATTACGAATATCGGTACTGGAAAGATCTGTTAGGCTGCCTAGAAAAGCCGACCCCAGTATGTCCAGTCGTCGTTTACTCAGAGCGGGACAGTCGCATAGCGACATCTCCACAGCTTCTGCAGAAGTCATTAGAGTCAATACCCAATCTTTTGGCGTGTTCGCCGATCAAGCAGTGTTCCGTCAGAACTGATACTAACGTAGACAATCTTTGCCTCTCTAGTGCGAGGAGATATTTTGATCTTCTCAGGTCATACCTTGGCCAGATTTGTCTAGCTACTCTGCAGGTGCCGATTTCTGTCCATCTTTCGTTGGACTGCCTGATTGCCTCTTGCCTAAGCCAAAGCTTGCACATGGATAGTGGCGCACCAATATATGCAAATTCTTCGAGAATTTGTAATGTCGTCCCTTTCCTAGCAAGTTCATCGGCTTTGCAGTTCCCCGGGATATCCCTATGCCCAGGCACCCATATGAGGTGTATGTGAAACTGCCCAGCCATCTCGTTAAGAGATCTGCGGCAGTCGAGGGCTGTTTGTGAATTTAGGGATGTTGCCTCCAGAGAATTGATGGCAGCCTGGCTGTCCGAGTAAATGACAACGCCAGTGTTGGTTACTACGTTGCGACTCAGCCACTTGGCTACTTCCCATATTGCCATTATTTCGGCTTGATAGACACTGCAGGTATCTGGTAGTCTGTGAGGTATATCCAATCTAAGCTCTGCACAGTGTACTCCGAAGCCAACCTTTTCATCAAGCTTCGAACCATCCGTGTAAAAGTGGAGATGGTTTCTATTACCTGGTTTTCTTCCAACCCATTCATCTCTCGCGGGAATCATAGTGATGTAATTTCTCTCGAAGGTGTACACCGTTGGTATATAGTCCACTCGGTCGGTTACCATAGCACTACACTTTGATATTCTCATGTGACCGTAGTTTTTGTACCTCCACATTGATAGGCAGTTTAATCTTATTGCCGCTTTGGTTGCAACTTCTCTCGCCACAATATTAATCGGCAGTATATGGAGTAGGGCTTGTAGAGACTCGGTCGCTGTAGTCCTTAAGGCTCCGCTTATGCTCAGGCAGGCAGTTCTCTGAACCTTTGTTAGTAGGTTGGTGATGGTTAGATTGTCAGTTGCCGTCCACCATACCACAATGCCGTATAGCAGTATAGGACGAACTACTGCTATATATATCCAGTGGACGATTTTAGGAGAGAGGCCCCACCGCGACCCTACAGCCTTTTTGCAGGAATAGAAGGCGACGTTAGCCTTCCTTACACGTTCCAATACATTAAGTCTAAATAACAGTTTTCTATCTAGAATTATTCCTAAAAATTTTGCACTTTCAGAAAAGACTAGATTTGTTCCATTTATCCGAGGTGGAGGGTGCACATGTGGGACTTTATTCATCCTAGTAAAGAGAACCAATTCTGTCTTGTTTGGGTTTATGCCCAAACCGCTGCTTCTGGCCCATCTAGCCAATTTGTTCAGAGCCACCTGTAGAATGTCTCGGAGGACGTTTTCGAATTTGCCACTCACTGCGATTGCAACGTCGTCCGCATATGACACGACCTTGCAGCCACAACGTTCTAGATCTAGCAGAATTTCATTCACCGCTAGGTTCCAAATTAGTGGAGACAGTACTCCTCCTTGTGGGGTCCCTCTGTTTACAAACCTTGTTAGAGTTGTGGACCCAAGACATGCTGTTATGCGTCTTCTGTTGAGCAGACTTTGAATTAGTCTAATCAAACTAGAGTTAACATATAGTTGTGACAGTGCCGCAATTACTGCATCTGAGTGAATGTTGCTAAAAGCCCCTTCTATGTCAAGAAATGCCACCATAGTGAATTCCTTGAAATGCAGGGACGATTTGATAGTGCTCACAAGTTCGTGCAGGGCTGATTCTGTAGACTTCCCCTTATTGTAAGCATGTTGGTTCACTGACAGGAGTTTTGTATCCAGGTTTTCTCTAATGAAATAATCTAAAAGTCTTTCCAGACCTTTCAATAGGAAGGAGGATAGGCTAATTGGTCTCAAGTCTTTTGGCCTAGTGTGTGATATCTTCCCCGCTTTTGGTAAGAATACCACTTTGGTATCCCTCCATCGATTCGGGATGTATGAAAGCCTGATACAGCCTACATAAATTTTCTCCAGCCAGGGGATAATGTATTTCAACATTTTCTGCATTTCTGCTGGAGTGATGCCGTCTGGTCCAGGTGACTTGAAGGGCTCAAAGCTATTAATAGCCCAGCTTATTCTGGATCTCTCAGTCAACAAGCTAGCGACGCTCGCAGTCCACTCGCACTCTTGTTGGTCCTGCTGATCCTCTGGTTCTGTTAGAGAGTTCCCCGGGAAATGTGTGTCGAGCAGTACATTGAGCGACTGCTCGCTGTTTTTGGTCCAATTATTTGCCTCATCCTGCAAGTAACCCACTGTACAGGGTGAAGCTGATAATATTTTCCTCAGCCTTGCGGCGTCGGAGACCTTTTCCACTTCGCCACAGAAGGTATACCAAGAGCGTCTTTGCGCCTTTCTAAGCTCCTTCTTATAGATCTTGAGTTGCTCTTTATAGGCATCCCAAACATTAGCGACCCCAGTAGATTTAGCCTTGTTGAATAGCTTGTTGCAGGTCTTTTTCATAGCCGTTAGCTCAGAAGTCCACCTTTGGGGTTTAATTTTACCCTTGTACCTTACTTTCGGACAGGCTTCTTCAAGGGAACTATTGAATGATATGGTGATATGATCGACCAGATTATCCAGACCGGCTTTGTCATTCGGTTCGTACAGAAGTTTAGAGTTGAGGACTTTCTTGAAATTCTTCTCATACAGGTGCCACTTTGTCTTTCTCACATTTATGTGGACGGCAGGTTCAGGCGCTTTTTCAGCGAGTTTGAACTCAATATAATGGTGATCTGAGAATGAGTGGTCGTCCAGTACATTCCACCCAATAATTTTGTCTGTCTTTAATTGTAAAGGTCGGTTTACTACCTATGTTACAAATACTTAGGTTGGTAGTTAGAATAAAGTCAAGAAGCGAATCACCCCTATTGTTTATATCCGTACTACCCCAGATAGTATGATGAGCGTTCGTGTCTGCGCCAACAATCAGCTCGACCTCGTCAGATGTTGCTTCTTCTACTACTTCCCTGAATAGAGCAGTCGGTACTACAGCTTCATAAGGCAAGTAACTGGAGACCACCCAATATATGCGATTACCGATCTCCAGACTAGCAGATGTTTGGTCTTTACCACTTAAATTAGCCAGGAGAAAGATACTTAGATCTTTCCTGGCCAAAATGCAGGTTCTTGGAGTGCCTTCACAGTTGGCCACAAGCAGTTTAAAGTTGGGTGTCCTGATACCGCACACCCTTCCTCCCACTGCGTAGGGCTCCTGTATCAGGACGATGTCTACTGCACCTGTGGACAGGCGCAGCAATAGAGCCGCTGAGGCTGCTTTAGCGCGATGGAGGTTAATCTGTAAAATTCTTACCATCATTGGTAATTGACAGATTAACTTCCACCCCTACAAAATGCAGGTTCTTGGAGTGCCTTCACAGTTGGCCACAAGCAGTTTAAAGTTGGGTGTCCTGATACCGCACACCCTTCCTCCCACTGCGTAGGGCCCCTGTATCAGGACGATGTCTACTGCACCTGTGGACAGGCGCAGCAATAGAGCCGCTGAGGCTGCTTTAGAGTGATGGAGGTTATTCTGTAAAATTCTTACCATCATTGGTAATTGACAGATTAACTTCCACCCCTACAAGGGTGTTATCGAACGCTTCGTCCGTATCATCGAGAAGCGTGTCCCCGCTAGATGCGTCAAAGAGTCCGGAGACTCCCCTCAGCCCCTCTGTGTCAGAAGTAGAGCTTTCGTCCTCAGAGTAGGACGTTACAGATCTTCTGTTAGAGTTGGAGTCACCCGAAATAATGGGCGTGGATACCTCCGCACTTCCAGAAAGCTGTGTATCAACCGCGGTGGACGACTCACCTTCCGCAGTGGGAACTATATCCTGCTTGTATACCTTCAAGACTATAGTCTCGAAGCCATACTGTAGGGTTGCACTTGCACGTTGTATATGGGAGGTGGATTCAGCGTTAAGGATCAAATTGACCTGCCGCTTTTTACCATCCGCCTCACCCACCTTGCTGATTCTCCAATTATGGGCGGGCAGACCAGGATTGGAATCTTTTATTATTTCTAATATGTCAGCCGGGTTGGAGGGCTCTTCTGTAACCCTGGTGATGGCTCTAGGGTGACTAGGGATGTTGTTTTTTTCGACAATATCCAACTGGGCACCCGGCCACACCTCACCCGCTCGACTCAGAGCAGCCTTATACAGGTCTACTGATCTGGCATCACCGAAATGTAAGAGCTTTACTCTCCCCTGATGCCATCCTGCATCGTTGCAGATTGGTGGTGTGCCCGGCATCTCTCTACGGACATCGAGGTAATGAGCCATAATGGCTGATTGCACATGGCTCCATTTGTCCTTGAGGATGGATCCATCCTCACTACTTCTGTCTATAACAGCCATCACTAGACTCTCCTTCGCCACTTCATTGAAGGGCTTGGTCAGTGTCCTGTTGATAGTGACATTTGGGCCTCTTGCCTTTTTCGAGGGCAGGGGTTCATCAGGTGATCTTATTCTTTTGACTTTATTAGCCGTTAACACAGCTGAATTTGTGGCTCTTTCAGCCGGTTGATTGGCCTTAGAAGCATCTAAGACGCCTTTAGCCCAGGTAAGTGACTCTTTTTGTTTTTTGGTAAGAGCCGAAACCTCAACAGCCTCCAACTTCGTCAGAACTCTGAGCGCTATCCGGTGCTCATTGTGTTTCCGTTTTGACGGAACGGACAGTAGGACGATTGGGGAATGCCGCTCCATCGGGACGCGAAGGCATCCCCGCCCGTAATAGGTACTACGATGTAGGCCTTCCAGACTTTGTACAGATTTTGTTTTGTTTTTGCGATTGCGTAATAGGTACTGCGTAATAGATTTTAACTATCCGCTCTGTGCTAAACACGTCCGTTCACTACGACTGATCAGCAACGATTGGAACTAGTTTACTTTGATTCGCTTTTGTTTCGGTACGCTATACTAATTACGTTGGTTAAGTGTGTTCGGTAGAAAGTTTTTAACCTCGGGAAATTTTTTGTGAAATTAATAATAGGGTTTCGTGCGTCGTAATTTTTGATAAGATTTTGAAAATTAAAATATATAACGTGCAACCTACATACGGTCATAAATTCGATAAATTTCGTTTTTTTCGCGAGAAAATAATATTTTTAAAAAAAGGAGAAAAAGAAATTTGTGAAATAATTTTTAAATTTAATTATATATTTATTTTTTGATCGAATTTTATTTGCATTTTTTGAAATTTAATTTGTTTTTAAACATTTTAGTCGTTTGTTTTCTTTGTCTTGTCGGATTTTTTACGAATTAGCTGGGTTTTCACGATTCTTTTCACAAATTATAGAACATTTATCGTTGTTTGCTTTCGGTTTGTTCTTCATAACTACACGTTTTTGCACTTTCTGTCATTTGGACATATCGTTGTTCCAAACAAAAGTTGATACTACATTCGGTAGATAGATTGAAATAAGCATCCGTTTGTTTTTTTTTCAATTTTTGCGAAAAGGGAACTAAATTTCATAGGTCATTTTTAGTGTTCTGCTAAATTTCAGAATTTACCTGGGTATTTTTACGAAATTTCGGCGTTTTTTTTATTAAAAATACAGTCCACTCGACTTTTGTTTGTGATTACGTCACATTTCGGTGAATTTCTACCAATTTTTTTTGAAAATAAATTACAATGTCTCTTCCTCCTCTTCATTTCTTTGTCAGAGCTTCGGATGCTCTTACAAAATTTAGTGCAAATTTTGTTTTGGAAATGGATGAAGATTTTGATGTTTATAGTCTCGAGATTCGTAGCGCGGAAGTTAATAAAATATGGAGTAAGGTACAAGATACGTACGACAAATACCTTAGGTATTTGGAAACCGCCGAGAAAGTTGAGCAGGCGGATGTAAACGAAGCTGAGGGTAAATATGATGCTTCTTACAAAACGTTTATGAATTGTTTAGCGGGAATTAATAGAAAGTTAGTCGATTTTCGTGGTTTGAGGCGTTCGGCCTCTCGGTCTACAATTGTTAATTCAGCTCAGTCTGTACTTGAGGTTTCGGACCATTCTAGTCCAAATGGTTCTATGGTAAATCAAACGCGTTCTCTTGCGAACGACTCTCGTAGATCGAATGGGGGTAAATAGTGAGGTCTTGCGACATGAAATGTCCGACCTGGTCAATAGTGAAACTATGCACAATTTGCGTTGCCCCCATGTGATGTCGATATATTTGAGGGAGACTTTCTTTCTTGGCCCACTTTTAGGGATTTTTTCAGCGCTGTGTATATAAACAATTCTCGTCTAAGCAATATTGAGCGATTGTGCCATTTAGTTCGCAAAACAAGCGGGGAAGCGCGCGAAATTGTTTCGGAATTTCCGCTCACACAGCGTAGTTGGCGTGGCAGGCATTAAGGGATGCCTATGATAATCCTCGAATTCTTGTTCACAATCAACTGAAGACTCTCTTTGCACTTCCGGTGTTAAATAGTGAGACTAGTTCAGGATTAAAATCAATTCAACGCGGGATAAATAGTTGTCTTTCAGCCTTATCGATATATGATATTCGCACAGATAATTGGGATCCTATCCTTATTTTTATCTGCCTCCAACGTTTGCCGAGGCTTACCCAAACCTTATGGGAACAAAGTGTTAGGGACAAATCTGCTCGTGTGCCTCAACGACCTATGGGGAAACGATTCTCCAAAACGGTCAAACCCCAAAATTAGAACGCATTTTACGAATGCCGCATCTTCGAAACCATCGAGTCCACCCTCAATTGTTAAATGTGTACTTCGTCCTAAAGGCTCTCCAAATGTCTTCGGTTTAAGAAACTTTCGCCCTCGGAAAGTCCTGGAAACTACTGCCTTAATTCTTCCTTCGATTTCTGAAAAAAATGCCAACGCTTCGTCTGGCTGATCCAAATTTGTTTGATTCGCGACCCGTAGACCTCTTGATAGGCGCGGACCTATATCCTCAAATCCTCTTAGAAGGATTTATTCAAATTTCGTTGGGATCATTACTTGCTCAGAACACTATCTTCGGTTGGATTATTACGGGTCCTGTCCCTACCAACCAAGTTCAGACTTTCGCTACACGATTGGATATTTCTGAAGAAGATAGTATTAATAAAACACTTTTGCGGTTCTGGGAACTCGAAGAACCTCCAAAACGAAGTATTTTGTCACCTTCGGATAAATTTTGTGAGGAAAATAAGGGATGCGGATGGTAGATATATTGTTACACTACCTATTAGGACCGACCTTAGCGTACAGGAATACTTGGGAGAATCTAGGGCGAACGTGTTCAAACAATATTTGCGTAATGAAACGTCATTACTTGGGAAGCCCGATATCAAAACTATTTATGACAACGTTGTCACTGAATATTTGAGATTATACCATATGAGGCCAGGGAACACGATTTCCTCCGTGGAAAATGGTCCTGCTATTTGCCCCATAGATAGGCTAGATAACATTGGGTGGGATGACCCTCTCTCATCTTCCAACGAAGTCGAATGGCGAAAATTCGTGGAAGCCTATCCATATGTGAACTCTATTCGCATTCCTAGATGGGTCCGGTATGGTCCGGACTGTGCTGCAGAGCTTCATGTATTTTCTGATCCCTCAGAAAAGGCATAAGCGGGGGTGGCTTATCTTCGTGTTGAGGCTCCAATTTGGGAAATATTTGTGAATTTACTATTGTGTAAAACGAGAGTGGCCCCCATAAAATCGATTTCATTGCCTAGGCTTGAACTTTGCGGATCAGTGTTAGCTTCGGAACATTTAAAAACTATCTTGCGTGAGAGTGAAGTTGAATTTCGTCAAGTTTATTGTTGGACAGATTCGACCATCGTGCTTTCATGGTTAAAAAAGTCCCCTTCGACATGGACTACCTTTGTGGCAAATAGGGTATGTCGTATTCAGGAAAATGTCGGAAACCACAATTGTTATCATGTTAGATCGGAGGACAATCCCGCTGATTTAGGCAGCCGCGGCCTTCCTCCTGAAGACTTAGCTTGTTCTCAGATTTAGTGGCATGGGCCACATTGGCTGAGTCTCAATAGAACTGAATGACCTATTCGAGACCTTACTCCACTTGATACAGATTTGGAAATGCGTTCCGTACGAACTCATGCATCGTTTTTCTCTTCGTATGAAGATATTCTTGATCGTTTTTCTTCGCTAGGTCGTGCTTTGCGTGTAATTTCGTACATGTTTAGATTTTTGCATAGAACTCATCCAGCTCATAGGACTCAGTATAATTTGACTAGTCCTATAGTTTCGGCGAATGAAATAAATAATGTTCGTTTTCGATTAGTTGTTTTGGCACAAAAAGCCAATTACCCGGATGAGTATAAGGCCTTGTTAGAAAGATCACCATTAAACTCCAAAAGCTCTCTGGTTCCTTTAAACCCATTTATTGATGATAGTGGTGTAATGCGAATGAACGGTAGATTGGCCTGGTTTCCTACGCTTGCCTACTCCGAAAGACATCCAATAATTCTTCCCTATAATTGTCGATTTTCCAGACTGTTGCTGGAATTTATTCACCTGATTTCTATTCATGGAGGAAATCAATTGATGTTACGCATCATTCGAATAGAATATTGGATGCCTCGCGTAAAAACCCTGATTCGGTCAGTTGTGCATAATTGTATGCGATGTGTATTACATAGAAAACGTTCCTGCGGGCAGGTTATGGCTGCACTTCCGCCAGAGAGAACTATAATTGATAGAGCTTTCACTACCGCTGGGGTAGACTTCGCAGACCCGTTTGACATTAAGTCCTTTACAGCACGATGTTGCAAAATAACAAAAGGTTATGTTTGTGTATTCGTGTGCTTTTCGACGAAAGCCATACACTTAGAGGCCGTGACCGATTTATCAACGGCAAATTTCTTGGCAGCGTTTCATAGATTTATTGCTCGCCGTGGATGTCCTCGTACAATCTTTTCGGATAACGGGACAAACTTTGTAGGTACGTCTAGAGAAATTGAGAAGAATTGCAAAGCTTTTGTCCAAGAATGCGGTGCGTCAGTTTCGTCACACTTTGCGCATCAGAGTCTATCGTGGCGTTTTATTGCAGCTGGGGCTCCACATATGGGTGGCCTTTGGGAAGCTGGAGTTAAGAGCTTTAAGCTTCATTTTCGGAAGCAGGCTCAAAATCTTAAGTATACGTTTGAGGAATTGTCTACAGTTTCTTACAGGCTTGTTTAAATTCTCGACCTTTGTGTCCAATGTCCGATAGTCCGCATGAAATCGTTGCGTTGACGCCAGGACATTTTTTATAGGTGCTCCGTTGCTTGCTCCTCCCGAACCAGTCGCTACTGAACCACCAATGTCTATTGTGAATCGGTTTAGAAAAGTTCAGGCACTGGCCCATCAGTTTTGTCTGCGTTGGAAAGAGGAGTATCTGAAAACTTTGCATATGCGGTACAAATGGAAATTTCCAGAACGCGACATTAGGAATGAAGATCTCGTGGTCGTAAAAAATGAAACATTAGCTCCTACCTCGTGGAAGTTAGGTCGTGTCGTAAGCGTTCATCCCGGTATCGACGGTCATGTTCGCCTTGCTGACGTACGCACTGAAAACGGCGTTGTAAGACGACCCATAACAAAATTGGTCATTCTGCTCCGGCAGAGGTAGCGGAGAACTATACCCCACCACAGCCCTCTTCAGCATCGGTACCTGTGTCAGAAAAGTCCGAGCACGTTCCAACGGCAGCAGGACATAACCCTGCGTCAGTCCCGTCCGCTTATAGTTGTCGTGTTTGTGTCGAAAGCATCCGAATGTCGTCGAAAGCATCCGCAAGGCTTCGGACAGTGGTGATGTATCGCCACACTAAACGTCCGAGTAAATTTGCACTCACTCGTCCGTCCGGTAGGGGAGATTGTTTTCGTCCGTCCGCGTCTTCCGGTGCTGTGGGGATGGGCGTGTTGCAGAATGTGGTCTCTTTGGTGCCGAGTTTAGTTGTGCACGTTCAGTCTGTTGTGCCAACGGTGCCAGTTCGTGCGGTACTCGATCCCTGTGGTAGGCAGAGTTTAATCTGCGCATCCATGGTGGAACAACTCCGACTTCCATACGGCCAGGGTATGCGACCTCTGTTCCAGAGAGGATCAAGGAATCGTTTTTAGGATTCCCCCTTGCCGATCCAAATTTTTTTTAGAGTTGGACGTGTGGCATTGGTTTTTGGTCCGGAGATGTACTCGAGAGTTGTCACCAGCCAGGTTCGAGCGTCACCAGGGCTTCCGGTTGCCCATTACACCATTTTTGGATGGGTGTTATCGGGCGTATGCAACTGCTAGGGTCCCTACTGGCCTAATTGAGTTGCTGGGGTCCCTACTGGCCCAACGCGTTTCGTCCACCCATTTGTATTTGTATTTACATAGAAAAGGTAAACTTGTTACCAACAACATCAAAACCGATTGAATAAAGCGGCTATTATTATTATTATTTAAAACTAAACCAAAATTATTTTTATTTCTTTCTTTTTATGCATTGGCATTAACAATAGCTAATATTTTACATTTGCTATCAAGCAATGTATTTTGATATACCATTTAAAAAAAATAGCATTCTTTGCAAAACAGAGGCAAAAATGGAACGAACGAAAGCACAATAAATGAAGTATGATCAGGCTTAAATGAAGAATTGATCAGGCTTAAATCATGTATTAACGGGCTGAAATCAGGTATTGGGCAGGCTTAATTTTATCAAAATTATCTTCATTGAAGTCCGTTTCGCTCTTAAATCAATCCCAAAAAAATCCTAAAACAATCGCTTTATGCTTGAAATAAGAATATTTCGGCTTAAAATCAAGTCTAATCAGGCTTAATGAGTGCTAAGATTAAGAATTCATGACTTAAAAATCCGTACTTGATTCAAGTATTTTGTACTTTGTTTAAGAAACCCCGTACTTACCATACTTCTAAGACCGCTACGGCTTGATTCAAGTACGGATTACTAATTTTTTTCTTTCTGTGTACCCATGAAATTCAATGTTTTGTCATCTTTAGACAGGGTTAACATTGCCAGATTCAAATTGCTTCTTAGCTGGGCTCACGAAAAAATAGATTTTAGAAGAAAAATGTGGACTAAACCAATACTTGCAAATTATTTAAAAATTCGGTTTAAAGGAATTTATTTAAAAACGATACAAAAATAAAGCATAATAAAATATTCAATCAATTTCAAATATAAAAAAAAGAAAACAACAAAACATACATCCATTTCATAAAATCATTATTATTGCGATGGATTTTAAAAATTAAAATTTATTTATAGAATATAAGGCGAAAGACCTCATATATTTCTTTCTTTGGCATATATATTATTTAATGTGCAGAAGGCTCATTCACAAAAACACAATTACTAACAGGAATTGAAAACAAATTGTATTATTTTTTATAAATTCTCATCATTACATTTATTAAATGTTTTGGAAAACTTGACCATATCCTATCAATCGGAATATCTTTTGGCAACTGGTCAAACACTTCCCGCAGACAACAAAAATCGGAATATAACACAGTACAACACATGATTTTGGGACTCAATGCAGAGAATAGGACGTAAAAGTAGCCCCAAAAATAAGAACTTCTGGATTACAAATCCAAGAACATGCTGTTTTTTTGTAAAAACTATATTTTGCATGGAAATAAAAATTCCGATTCATATTACAGCTATTCTTACACAGAAACTATATATGTTATCTATGCTTAGAACATTTCCAATTATTGTCAATATCCATCCTCGTTGAAGTTGACGCTTGTGGTTCTGATGATCTTGTTTTCTTCGTAGCTTGTTCATATTCATGTTCTGAGTCTATAGACATAATAGGTAGATGGATGCATTGATTTTTTCAAAATAATACAGCCACTTTTTTACTCATTTAAATGACAAAAATCGATCAATGAACACCTTTCCAATTATTGTCAATATCCATCCTCGTTGAAGTTGACGCTTGTGGTTCTGATGATCTTGTTTTCTTCGTAGCTTATTCATATTCATGTTCTGAGTCTGTAGACATAATAGGTAGATAGATGCATTGATATTTTCAAAATAATACATCCACTTTATTACTCATTTGAATGACAAAAATCGATCAATGAACACCTATAAATACTACGTATTTTTCAATATTTGACTGACAGTTCCAATTCTCAGAATTGAGGCCCAAATCAATGAGCTGAAAATGCTGTTCTGTGTAATTTATCATTATCAACTATATGTTAAATATTTAAAAGTTTTGGACGATTGGATAAAGTGGTTTTAAATCGTCTTTTTTTTAGAAGGTCCAGCTTCCTCATTATTATCCATGTTTGTAATATGTAAAACCAATATAGTATTTTTGACGAACTATTTCCTTGCAATTTACATGTACGAGTACACATATTCATTTTTATATTGCTATTAGCATTGTTAAATTATCAGCAAAAAAAATCTGTGATGATAGGGAAGATACTTCGTACTATTAATTTTTTCTTTTGGTGTGCATACAAGGTCTTATTAGTTTTAGTGTTGTTTTTTTGAAAATGATATTTGAATCTGCACAATAAATATAGAAATATTATTCAAAAATAAAAATATTCGATTAAGCTGGAAAAATTTTTCAATAGCTTGTAACTGGACTTGGTTTGAAAAATCTGGAAAATCCAGCTCATGCCAGCCCGTATGGCAACCCTAGTTACCATACGTTCTCCTTTCGGAGGACATATTCCTCCTTTTTTACAATTGTCCTCCCTCCTTTTTCAAAAGTGTGTACTATGTAACTAAAATGTATTTTTATGGTTCAGCCAATCGTGGTTTTCATTATTCGAAGTACGAAAACATTTATTATTATTATTGTTTCTACATGTTTACATCGCCAAAAAATATTATGAGTTTAAGTCCTTAAAAATTTCCCCAGCTAAAAAAAATTAAGCCATTTTTTAATAAACCTTGCCAACACCAGTGGGTTAACTTTTTTAACAAACAGTAAACCTCCAGCTGAAGTATATTTGCAACTACTGAAAATTTGTCAGTTTTCGCTACATCTGATTAACGCACAATGGACCGATGAAACAACACACGCTGAAAAAAAAATCGATTCAGAATTTATTTTTGGTTTGAGACCATATGGTCCAGTTACTTTCTGTCTATTGCAAAAAAGTAATAGAAACAAATACAAAAATTGGTAGAGAGTTTTAATTGCTTGGTAGAATTGACTGCAGTTTCGATAGACACCACTCTATCATCTTCAGAATTCAGTAGCAATAGTGTATGTCTTTAACTTAAAAATCAGCTGAAATACTTATGGAAGCAGTAAATTGAATTTAACAAGAACTGCTAACCAAACCCGTATTTTGCCGAACTAAGTCAACATACTATGTAATATATGTGTTCCAAATATATTTTATTGATTTTCAAATAAAATTTATTTCCTCAGAAATATATACCATTTTAAAATTTTTCTTCCAAATATATTTTATTTCGATTCAAACATATCAAAAATGGAGATTTTTGCCCTGTGTGTATGTCCCTGGAAATGAGACGTTTTTAAACGTCTCCTATATTTGAGATAACTAATCTCAAATCTTTTAAATTAATATGTGATTTTGTTACATTAGTAATTTTTATTATTAAAATAAGCAATGGATACAACAGGAAGAACAAAAAAACTATGCCCTTTTAAAAAAATTAAATTTTCGATCATAATAAAATGTGAAATATATACCATTTTAAAATTTTTCTTCCAAATATATTTTATTTCGATTCAAACATATCAAAAATGGAGATTTTGCCCTGTGCGTATGTCCCTGGAAATGAGACGTTTTTAAACGTCTCCAATCTTGGAAATAACCTATCTCAAATCTTTTAAATTAATATGTGATTTTGTTACATTAGTGATTTTTATTGTTAAAATAAGCAATGGATACAACATGAAGAACAACAAAACTTTGCCCTTTTAAAAAAATTTAATTTTCGATCATAATAAAATGTTTGTTTTCCAATTACTGCTTATTTTATTTAAAAAAAAAACTTCCTCCGAAGTTTCCAAAGGCTCTTTGTAAATGTCACAAATGTCCTCCTATTCTGGCACAAATGTCATCCTTTACGAAAAATGGTTATGATAACCCTGTCTTTAAAGAAATTTTATATCCGCAGTTTCCTTTTATAAAGCTGGATTTCTCTTGCAGTTATTGTAAGTTTAATATATATTTGGAATGCAAGTGCGAGTGGTTCGTCGTCCAGCTCAACAGATAAAAGAGCAACAACAAGAAAGAAACGAATTGTCCTTGTTGAATTTGTAATTAAACCCAAGGTATTTGATAAACGGATACAGATGATGTTTATTTACTGAAAATACAATTCAGATTTATTAGCACTATCTTGAAATTTTGATTTCAAGTTACTTACATTTGTTACCCTTCTTTCAAGTTCAACAATTCAATGAAAATGAAAATTTTAGACATTGATAATACACAAAAAATTATAATTATTAAATCAAAATGTTTAAAAACCAAATTGAACAGTAAGGTTTTAAAAATATTGAACAGTAAGGTTTTAACAAGAAAAATATATTCTAAATCTAACAATTTCCCACCCCCGTGAATTGACCAGGGGAGATTCACCTTCATAGATCTAAATCAAGTTTTGCTAGTAACGATGTGGGTCTCTTGTAAACGCCATTTATTGTTTTTACATCTGCAGATCTGGCAATGTTATCATTTCGACAATATGTATTTACTATCCTGCCACGTCCCCACTGTGACCGAGGGATTTTCGAGTCGCATACCAGTACTTTATAGCCGACTTTAATTGGTTCCGATGGAAGACACCACTTAACTCGTCGAGTTAAATCGGGTAAATATTCGCGTATCCAACGACCCCAAAATCCATTTCCGCATATTGATTTAACCAAGGTCGAGCTGGGATAAAGTGGTTTTAAATCGTCTTTTTTTTAGAAGGTCCAGCTTCCTCATTATTATCCATGTTTGTAATATGTAAAACCAATATAGTATTTTTGACGAACTATTTCCTTGCAATTTACATGTACGAGTACACATATTCATTTTTATATTGCTATTAGCATTGTTAAATTATCAGCAAAAAAAATCTGTGATGATAGGGAAGATACTTCGTACTATTAATTTTTTCTTTTGGTGTGCATACAAGGTCTTATTAGTTTTAGTGTTGTTTTTTTGAAAATGATATTTGAATCTGCACAATAAATATAGAAATATTATTCAAAAATAAAAATATTCGATTAAGCTGGAAAAATTTTTCAATAGCTTGTAACTGGACTTGGTTTGAAAAATCTGGAAAATCCAGCTCATGCCAGCCCGTATGGCAACCCTAGTTACCATACGTTCTCCTTTCGGAGGACATATTCCTCCTTTTTTACAATTGTCCTCCCTCCTTTTTCAAAAGTGTGTACTATGTAACTAAAATGTATTTTTATGGTTCAGCCAATCGTGGTTTTCATTATTCGAAGTACGAAAACATTTATTATTATTATTGTTTCTACATGTTTACATCGCCAAAAAATATTATGAGTTTAAGTCCTTAAAAATTTCCCCAGCTAAAAAAAATTAAGCCATTTTTTAATAAACCTTGCCAACACCAGTGGGTTAACTTTTTTAACAAACAGTAAACCTCCAGCTGAAGTATATTTGCAACTACTGAAAATTTGTCAGTTTTCGCTACATCTGATTAACGCACAATGGACCGATGAAACAACACACGCTGAAAAAAAAATCGATTCAGAATTTATTTTTGGTTTGAGACCATATGGTCCAGTTACTTTCTGTCTATTGCAAAAAAGTAATAGAAACAAATACAAAAATTGGTAGAGAGTTTTAATTGCTTGGTAGAATTGACTGCAGTTTCGATAGACACCACTCTATCATCTTCAGAATTCAGTAGCAATAGTGTATGTCTTTAACTTAAAAATCAGCTGAAATACTTATGGAAGCAGTAAATTGAATTTAACAAGAACTGCTAACCAAACCCGTATTTTGCCGAACTAAGTCAACATACTATGTAATATATGTGTTCCAAATATATTTTATTGATTTTCAAATAAAATTTATTTCCTCAGAAATATATACCATTTTAAAATTTTTCTTCCAAATATATTTTATTTCGATTCAAACATATCAAAAATGGAGATTTTTGCCCTGTGTGTATGTCCCTGGAAATGAGACGTTTTTAAACGTCTCCTATATTTGAGATAACTAATCTCAAATCTTTTAAATTAATATGTGATTTTGTTACATTAGTAATTTTTATTATTAAAATAAGCAATGGATACAACAGGAAGAACAAAAAAACTATGCCCTTTTAAAAAAATTAAATTTTCGATCATAATAAAATGTGAAATATATACCATTTTAAAATTTTTCTTCCAAATATATTTTATTTCGATTCAAACATATCAAAAATGGAGATTTTGCCCTGTGCGTATGTCCCTGGAAATGAGACGTTTTTAAACGTCTCCAATCTTGGAAATAACCTATCTCAAATCTTTTAAATTAATATGTGATTTTGTTACATTAGTGATTTTTATTGTTAAAATAAGCAATGGATACAACATGAAGAACAACAAAACTTTGCCCTTTTAAAAAAATTTAATTTTCGATCATAATAAAATGTTTGTTTTCCAATTACTGCTTATTTTATTTAAAAAAAAAACTTCCTCCGAAGTTTCCAAAGGCTCTTTGTAAATGTCACAAATGTCCTCCTATTCTGGCACAAATGTCATCCTTTACGAAAAATGGTTATGATAACCCTGTCTTTAAAGAAATTTTATATCCGCAGTTTCCTTTTATAAAGCTGGATTTCTCTTGCAGTTATTGTAAGTTTAATATATATTTGGAATGCAAGTGCGAGTGGTTCGTCGTCCAGCTCAACAGATAAAAGAGCAACAACAAGAAAGAAACGAATTGTCCTTGTTGAATTTGTAATTAAACCCAAGGTATTTGATAAACGGATACAGATGATGTTTATTTACTGAAAATACAATTCAGATTTATTAGCACTATCTTGAAATTTTGATTTCAAGTTACTTACATTTGTTACCCTTCTTTCAAGTTCAACAATTCAATGAAAATGAAAATTTTAGACATTGATAATACACAAAAAATTATAATTATTAAATCAAAATGTTTAAAAACCAAATTGAACAGTAAGGTTTTAAAAATATTGAACAGTAAGGTTTTAACAAGAAAAATATATTCTAAATCTAACAATTTCCCACCCCCGTGAATTGACCAGGGGAGATTCACCTTCATAGATCTAAATCAAGTTTTGCTAGTAACGATGTGGGTCTCTTGTAAACGCCATTTATTGTTTTTACATCTGCAGATCTGGCAATGTTATCATTTCGACAATATGTATTTACTATCCTGCCACGTCCCCACTGTGACCGAGGGATTTTCGAGTCGCATACCAGTACTTTATAGCCGACTTTAATTGGTTCCGATGGAAGACACCACTTAACTCGTCGAGTTAAATCGGGTAAATATTCGCGTATCCAACGACCCCAAAATCCATTTCCGCATATTGATTTAACCAAGGTCGAGCTGGGCTGCGGTTTATCGCACCCAATAAGAAATGATTGCGCGTTAGTGGTTCGGAGTCTTGGGGATTTAGTGGAATGTTGGTCAAAGGTCTAGAGTTTACAATGTTCTCAGCTTCGATCAAGACACTTTGAAAAACATCAATTTTCGGCGTTCCCATGCTCCACCGGCACATGGGTCCAAAGGTGTGTTGAAGACCCACTTTATTCCTAATTGTGTTAGTGACCTAGTCCTTTGATTGTGGTCTAGGAAATTTGCTTCATTTCTCAATTTCCTTTTTATTCCGGTAAAATGTCTACCATTATCGCTTCGAATTAATATAGGAACATCACGTCTGTTTATAAAATTTCGAAAGCAGAGTAAAAATGAGTCAGTAGATAAGTCGTTTACATTTTTCAGATGGACTGCTCTTATTGTAAGACAGATGTGTAGCTGCTACACCTTTGTCCTAAGACAAAAATCCACTAGGTGGCCACTTGGTGAATGATCATTGTTGCCAGAAGATTGGCTTTGCCGGTATGCTGGCGTTTCGCGCGGCTAAGCGCGACGGATGGGGGTGGTTCTTGCCAACCATTTTGACGTGTGGACAACAGCAAAACAAAAAAGAAGATCATACCGGGCGTTTACATCCATAAAAGAGAAAAAGAGAAAGGGAACCCGAAGCAAGATAAAGGAGAGGAAAAATAATGGAAAATTAAAGGAAAGAAGGAGAAAAGTAACAACAAATGAAAAGGAAGGAAGGAACTTCTCTAAGACACTCAGAATTGGCCTGGCTGATGACCTGCTAGGACTAGGCCCTCCCTCTAGAGATCGAACCGACCTCACCATGATACCTGCTAAATGATATTCTTGGTATCCCAGATTTGCCTGTTCTACTTACGTGTTTCCCCCTTTTGCTACCCCAGACTAAGTTATCTAGCCCATTACAAACATTTTAACTATTTCGTTTCAGAAACATACAATTCTGCGTTTTTATTGTGAGCGATATTTATTCGCACTATGTTCGATTTGCTCAAGATACTATTCGGTAACAATAATTCATGACTACAATATGTGTTAAAGGTATATCTCGTATATAATGCAAAGATTTTCGTCTAAAATTTACTTTAAGCAACTCAATAAAAAAATCGTAAAACAAATTCGTTTACTTTAACTTTGCTTTGCTTTTGCGACCAAATTGCGGCTATCTTGCTTATCATTCAAAACTGAACTGATTTGAAATGAATAATTTTTGCTTGTTTTATTCTTATCGGCCTTTATCACGAGTGGATCTCCATCTTCGGCTGACCGGGAACTGATGAGAAAATCTTCCAGGATTGTGCCTGACAATGGCTAAGTATTCGTGTAAGTGTGTCGTTCGTAGTCGTCCTAGTTCTAGTATCGTAAGTCCTAGTTTGATTCGCCGAAAAATATATATAAATATGTCATTATTTATCGCCGTCCATTTTCCCCTTCCTAGCACCGACGAAACCGTGTGAAATTGGGATAACTTGCTCCCTCTATCAAAAACGGAATGTCCCTAGGTCTGAGCTCACACCCGAGAAACCTACATTTATTTATATATTTTTTTATCCACAGGTCTGTCCGTCTTGTCGTCCGGAGTCACCGTAGGTTTATTGTGGTCACTTTTGGAATACCGGCATCCCAGGCTTGGTGATGCAAATCTGCGCCTCCAACGTTGGACTGGTCAGCGGTGGCTCTCTCGTGGTGTTGTGTTGTGATGTGAAAAATATGTATGTATGTGTGTTTATTTCAACTTTGTTTACTTGTGTTTCTTTATTATGTTTAAGTTAAACTTCAATAGTTTTAAATAAAAATTCCAAAATGACTTACATTTTGTCTTTGAATTATTTTGTTTATAATGGTGAGTATCGGTGCAGAGCCACTTGACCGTCTTCTTCTATGACCGCAGAAAAAAAGGACCGACATTTTCCAATTTTCCACCGACCAAACCTTTGCTTTCGTCATTTTTCTTTTTGGTTCCTGCTTTAAGCCTGCCATCAACAATGCATTTTTATAGCAAAACAGCTGTTCCTATTTCATGCTTCTTCTTCCCTCGCGTACCATTCATTCACCTGATTTTATTCTTCTTCTTTTTTCAAATCATTAGTCTTTTAAGGGCGCACACTACAAACCCAACCATCCTGTAGGCTTCAAGCCAAAGGATGGGAGGGAAAAAGTGCGTTTCTTTTGCTAATTGTCGTCGTGTGAATCATCCCTAGACTAATCTGGCGGAACCTGAACTGACTACCCTATAAATATACCGCGCGGCAATCCCTAATCGGACAATAAGTTGCACTATTCTTACTTTTGTACCTAATAAAAACAATTTCCGCGCGAAAATATGCACTCAGGTTGCACGAAAAACGTATGGTCGACGTATGACCGCTACGTAGCGCGACTAATTAACCATTAACTAGTCTACACTACCTTTGTTAACTGGTACCCTGGTCCTATGACAACCCGCTGTGGCTGTCAATAGGCATGTTTTCGTTAGTCTGCATTTACATGATACTATTAAGCATATTTATCGGCTTTTTGTGGGCGAGAGAGGCAGTCGGAAACGGGGGGGAAAAAAGTATGCCGTACTCGTACTTATCGTACCCATCGTATTGTGTTTTTCGTTCGCACTTGGAAACAACAACAATTCACACAGGAAAAGCCGAAACAAAACAAATGAAAATAAGTTAAGTATTGAAAAAAAAGTACGCGTGTGAACGTAAATTCTTTTTCAAAAGAGAATAAGCCGATAAGTTACTTAAAAAAAAGTACCATGTAAATGGGGACTTACAAGCTAGCAATTTTGGTTTAGCACTTTGCAACGAAAACAACTGACTTCCACTAACTGACACATAAGCAATATGTGGCGGATTTTCACTATCTGGTAGCAATGGTGTCATGAGTTGCGAAGAAAGAACAGTGCGAAACAGGCAAAAAATTAGTGAAAAGTATTTATAAAACATATATTTACTATTCTATGTTCAATTGTTTACACATTTTTTTGCAAATATTAAAATAATTTCCCATTTGTGTTCTTCTTCTTCCCGTTAATTCACAATAATTGATAAAATCTCTCCAAAAATGGGATGCCATATTGCTAAATATAGGGTGCCCAATCTGGCAAAATCGGGAACTAATAGTGCTTAAAAGTGCTTAGCTCCCCATACAAATTAAGCACTTATGGTGTAACGAAAACACACCTACCCAGCAAAATTTCTCATTACCAAATAATCCGACGAGTAAGCAAAGTTCGATAATGGTAAGTACTTATTATTTAGCCACTTTTCTCATTATTTTAACATGGGGATGTCATTGGAGGGAAGTACTTCCCAAAAGCATACAATAAAGTAGTATAATAAGTACTTATTTGTAGCATAGGCATACCACATAAATATGTGCTTATGTTTTCACGATTTTAAGTACTTGAATAATGCATTACCAATAAGTTACAAAATATGTAGTAGATATGGTAGAGATGGCCATTAAAAGTAATTTTGTGCATATTGTCGCGCATATTTCGAATTTCTGAACCCAAACCACCATGTGAAAAATTCTTCAATGGTCTAACATCATACGATATACGTAAATATTTTTGGTATTTTCATTCAATTTGCACGTATTTTTGGAAAACTTGTTGAACATAAATAAATCTTCTACAATAACCCACATATAGCCAAAATTGCATTATACTCAAATTTGCCAAGAATTATTTTGATAAAAAAATCACTTATTTCTGTTATTATTGGTAAGTCATTATTAATAAGCCGAAAGTAATTCAGCGAATAATGAAATGTCATTATTTGGTAATGCAGGGAATAATGACAGGTACTTACCAAGATTTTGCTGGGTAATGACGTTATGTCAAACCTAACAAATATCAATGGAACGCGGACGGACACGGAGCGCCTGGCAGAAATAAATGGTAAGTATTTTATAAGTGAAATTAAAAATTAAATAAGTGTAATTGAAAAGTGAAAAAAAAGAGATTATTAAAAATAAAAACTAAAGTGTGAGTGATTTAGGAGTGAAAGGTCGCCGGGCTAATTATAAATGTGCTAAGTGAGAAATGAATGGAATGCAATTCTATGGTTGTGTGTGTAAAAGTGAACTGTGAAAAAGAATTAATTAATTAAAAATCATAAAGAATTCAATGAAAAAAAACAGGAGTGACATTTTCGAACCAAAAATTAAATAATTCGGCTAAAATACAAAGATAAAATGAAAGAAAAACGCGGCTTCCAAACTTGTTGGTGTGTGTGTGTGTGTTTGAGTAGTGCATTCAATTGCTGAATGAGTTGAACAAACAAATGTACTCATTGACTCGTGGTTTTGGCGGAAATATGCCAAGTACGAAAAAAACAAAAGCAACAAAACTGAATCAAAGTTCGAAATATGGCCGATTTGGAGAATTGAAAAGAAAATAAAGATAAAAGAAAAGTGAAAATCTAATCTAAGGCGAAATTAAATGTGAAAATATAATTGATGTAAGATTAATTGAAAGAAAAATAAAAAAGTTGAGGTGAAAACCGAAATCAAAACAAAAACGGACGGACGAAAAGTTCAATCAACTTAACGTAAAGCAAAAGTAAGTGATTTAAGTGAATCTAATGTGTGCTTAATAAAAGAAATGTGAAATAAAAACAGTTTGAACCGGAAAATTAACTTTAATTAGGAAAACAAAAAGCGAAGTTGAAAAATAAAGTGATTTAAATGAATTTAATGTGTGATTACCCAAAGGAAATATGAAAAAAAAAATTATTGGACTGCAAAATTAAATTTAATTGAGAAAACGAAAAGTGAAAAATAAAATGATTTTTCAAAAAATATAATTTTTTTTCTCGAGAAAATAAAAACAAATTTTGGAAAATTTAAGTGGTGATGTGAAGTGAAAATATTTTGAAAAATTAAAGTGAAGATGCGAGATGGAAAACGTGAAATAAATAAGTGCTTTAACTAAAAATTTACGTTTTTTCTTGTTTAAGCCCAAATTTAAGACGACATAAACCAATTAAAGGAATTTTATCGAAAACTGTTAACGAAAAATCGAGCTTGGTGACCTTTTTATTTCTTTAAGTGAATTTAAGTGATTTCTTACAAATGGTTCTAGTGTAAAAAAAAAATTAAACAAAAATATCGATGATTTTATATATTTTTTCCCTCTTTTTTTTGCTTCTACAAAATAATAATTCAGATTTCAAATAAAAAATTCAAGTGCTAATGGTTTTTTCGTTCTTTTTTTTTCTCTTCCAGACCTGATGTGAATTCCAGGCAAGGAAAAGCCCTAAGGAGGAAAACAAAGTGCTTCTGGACTCAATATTTCCTACACTATAAGAGGTGGGATAAAAATCCAATAATTCAATTCAAATTTTCAAATCCATTTAAATCCTAATCTAACTCATACCCAATAAACTTAAAAACTAATCAAAATTCAATTTATACTAATTCAAATTTAATTGTTTTTTTTCTCTCCTTAGACTCTACTTAAAACTACTGGAATCGGACGAAAAGGGAGATGCCAGCGAGAAATCAGACATGTGGATTCATCCAGGTAAGTGAATTTGTTTACTACAATTAGTTTCGTGCTTTATTTTGGTACTCCCAAAAACAATAGACGTTTCCTTACAAAGCTTTAATGACCTCATTGTAATAAAAGGAAAACTTGAGTCTGTGTTTTTTTATCTACTTTGATTCTAGTGGGGGTTTTTAATGAGATTATTGACATCGTCCACAGCGACGAATCGAGACAATCCCTAGCATATTAAGATGAGAGAAATTCTCGTGGTTATGGATATAAATGTTTTCAGCCCGAACAATTGTTCAAATATGTTTATGTCTGGCTGATTAGCATAACCTTCGGTATGAAATACTTGTGTGGCCTTAGAAAAGGCACTTGTCTGTCCCTTAATCGGATGAAATAAGTCACAAAAAAAAATTTTTCTTTCCTATTCGGCGCGACTGCTAGGTCGAATAAAGCTGGATACAACGCTTCCTTCTACCATTGGCATTTGGCTTAAAACGTGAACTCGGGTTCACTCCTTGTACAGGTGACCCAGGATAATTCGGTCCGGCAGTCGCTCCAAATGACCAGTGATCGGATAAACTTTAGACCAAGTTTTCTCTCGGTTTTGTTTGTGTAATCTGAAATCATCATTTAAAAAAAATAATGTATTAATGATTTAAAAAAAAAGTTTTAAAGATTTTTTTAAAAAAAATAAATAAGGCTTCAAAGATTTAAAGAAAAAATAAATAAAGCGTTGAAAGATTAAAAAACGAAATGACATCGTTTGGTATTCCAAACGATCAAAATTTTGCTACATAAACGAAAATGAAATGGAATTATCTGAAGCTAGCCTTGGAAATTCAGAGGATGGTACCCAAAACGAAACTTGGAAACAGACAGCCATGAAGAAAGATCGCAAGCCAATTCGAAGTGATAGAAGGGGATCCATACTCGGACTTAACCCTGAATTGGGTTTCTGGAAAGTTCTTCAGGAAACTTGGTGGAAACTATACCATGGCGACTCTGTGGATAGGCGTTCTAGTGCGGATGAATTACCGGTGCTATTTGGAACCGGTCGCTTCCAGTCTAGGATACTTGGAAATAATGAGTGAATACTGTTCTGGAGGGCTCCTATCAGAGCAAGGATATTGACTTCTTACATAGGGACGTTTATTGTATATTATTGATTCTGAGGATAGTTATTATTACTACCAGATAAATGAATAAAATGGGAATGGTGTACCTGGCGTTTATATATTTTTTCTCTTATTAACCCTTCGTCAGGCACATATTTTGAGCCCTTAGTTCTGGCACATGGTGTCTGGCCAGACCCCTATACATTTACATGCATTTGTATGGAAATAAGGGCTGTTTGCCGTTAAATTTTTTACTAAGATAGGAAAATATTTGTTATATTTTGTGTTTCTATTTCATTTTACTATGTTATTAGCTACCTGAGGAAGAAAAAATAGACCTGAAAAAATCTTTGGAATGAAAAGTGCAACAATTTTTTTGTTCTATATATATTTCTCTTTATTATGGGTAAAGTAATAAATGTTTATGACAAAATAGAAAATTATTACGAAGAATACATTGATTTTTTTATTCAGAATTTTGCGGAAGGCAACAAAAACATAAATAATCTACTTTTGAATGTTGCTGACAAACAGGATTGTTGCATTTGCAGCAAAAAAAGCGTGTCTTACGGCGTATTTTGTCACCTTGCTGCAGACAAATTCTGCAATCTTTTTTGGCAGCTAATGTGTCTGGACCACTGCGTGAAGCCACATTCAGGTTTGCTATATTGAGAGGTCTCCCAAAGAACGCTTCAAATGCTATACGAGTTGTTGGTTGAGCCACAATGTGCGGATTATTGATGCGATTTTCAACGTTGGCCAGCCAGTACCAATTGCTTTGCAAGTTTATATAAAAATATGCGTCTTCTTTCTTTTCTTGTATTTTCATCATTTAGCTTACATATAATGTAACTTGCCAATGCCATCACATCAATCATGTTGCAGAAAAACGCGTATGTCCAGCGTCTGGTTGACCGTTTTGTTGTGTAATGAGTTAGCATTTGATCCATCGTATCGACTCCGGCTTTAGTTGAATTATAAAATAAAATTGCTTCCGGTTTCATGGCTACGCCTTCAACATGTTTCGTGTAATGCACGGTTGAAATTAAATTGACTGCCTTATTTTTTTTGGGCACGTAGCTGCAAAGTGCAACAAGATTTTCATGAAAACCAAACACACTTGAAAGAATTGGTCGTCTGGTGCTCTTCATAACTTCTTTAGGAAGACATCTTTTGTTTGCTCGAATGGTGCCAACAAATGCCAGTCCCATAGCAGCAAGTCGTTTAGCGCCGTTCAATGAGGTGAAAAAATTATCAGAAATAATTGTTCTGCCGCTGTTTGCGTAACAATTTGCGAAATACATTAGAACGTTTTCACCTTGATTTATCTCCCGATTGTCTCCTTCCTTTCCAGTGTATAGTTTTCCTTTCAATGGAAATTTAGTCTTAGCATCGCATGCCCACCAAACTTTGATCCCATACCTTGCAGGTTTTGATGGGATATATTGGGTGAACTTTGAGCGCCCACGATACGGAAACAACTGCTCATCTATGGTGATATTTTCATAAGGTTCATAATAATTTTGCAGATTTTCATTGAGAAAATTCCAAAGGTCCCGGATAGGAGCTGCTTTATCTGTTTGCTGTCGGAATGCCCGCGTACGACTATTATCGAAACGAATATATCTGGACAGAGTAATGAATCGTTTGTGCGACATAGCCGCACGGAATATGGGCAGCGAATCAGAACGCCACAATATACTGGAGTCTTGCATATTATTATGGCTGAGACCAGAAGCCAACGAAATCCCAATGAATGCATCTAGCTCAGAGCTTGTCAAATCAATCCATTTTCTTTGGGTAGACTCTGGATGTTCTTCATTCCATTTTCTAATTGATTCTCGCCCATGCCGATTTGTTTCACTAATGATGACGAACGTAATATTGGTTGAGAAAAATAGCTTGAATACCTCAACTGGATTGGTAAGCCCTGTTTTTGTTCCAGATTGAAAACGCATGATATTATGCTGGCGCAAACGAGATGCAGGGGGTTCAGTTTCTTTCCATTTAGTACCGTCTTTACCATAAAAACAGCCTGAGTCGACTTCATTTGCTGCTTCAGCATCATTTCCACTTTCTTTATCTACGTCTTCATCACTATCATAAAGTTCGTTAGGTTCAATTTCCAAATCATTTTCTATGTCTGATGCATCATCTTCTGGCACATTATCAGCAGTGTCGTCACCATCGTTTTCAAAAACATCATCATTTTCATCAGCTTCTTCTACCTGACTTTGAAAATCACGCACTAATGCCTCTGACAATTGGGGTTGCAAATTCGCGCTACGCAAGCGTGTATTATAAATAAATTCCAGTTCATCAGCCATAATATACTAACAACGCAACAAATCTACCTGCGTAAAATTATTCTCAAGTTCAAAATTACCGCACAAAAACTAGATTACTTCTTCACTGTTCAACGTTCAATGAATAACTAACTCACAAACAAAATCAGAAGAAAGAAAGAAGCATAAAAGAATAAAGTAAATACAAATTTCCAACTCGTGCCATGTGCTTTGCCTATGCGTTCATACAAAATGCATAGGGGTCTGGTCAGACACCATGTACCAAAAGTAAGGTGAAGATTTTTTATTTGGCTTTTTTGTCCTGTTCCAAGGACTTTTTTTCAATTATTAATTTATACATCGAAAGCCAACAATATTTTGGGAGATTACCTGAAATTACAGCCATGTACCTTAAATAGAAGTATGCTAAATTGAAGCATGAAAATGAAATATGTCTGGCCAGAACCATGTGCCAATTCGAGGGTTAAACTTCCCGCTTCACGGAAACAAAATTTCACACGTAAATTGTATCACAATCTTGTGAGAAGGCAAAGCTGAAAAGCTATTTTATAGCCCTTTTGACAGAAAGATATGACTAAGAAAAATTTACGTTTTTCGGAACAAATTTTCATTGCCGATTTGCGTTGATACTCTTGAATTTATTGACAAGCTTTTATTATTACTATGCTCCTTGTCACTGGTATTTTACTTATTCTTAATCCGTAATTGCTGTGACAAGATGAAAGTTTTACCAAGGATTTGTTGCCCATCCAATATCACCCAGGGAATGCTAATCTTTGTCGACCGCTAACTTTGCGCAAGGTATTTCATTATTTTTTTCTCTTCCTCCAACACGGTCAGGAGAGAGGTAGATCGACATTTGCGTCCCCAGTCCACACCGAAGTCCCCAATGCCTGATGCAATGTTTCAACGGAGATCCAGTTCGGATTTTCGTTGTGTTTTCTTTTTTCCAATTCTAACTGCTCTCACTATATGAATAATTGTTAAGTTCATGGCTCTGATGTCAACACTGGCGCGGCTTAGTGACATAGCGTCCATTAGAGCAAGGTGGCACATCGTTGAGAGTTCATGATGGACATAAATTGTCCTCTCACTATTTGCAGTTTTAGAGCCAGTTAGACCAAAAACTTCCGGTTGTAAACAGGCTTTTGGACACTTTCTTGTTGGTGGATATAAACCAGAACGGCAGATACGGTTTGATTATTGCGATCAGGAAGGGTATGATTGCTATTCCATTGAATTTCACCTACTGCTTCAAATCTTTCGCGTGGAAGATACCAATTGATTTGCCTTTCAGATCTTCAACTTCATACAGACAATTCCCTACTGGTCGTAAAATACGGCACTTAAAGAATTTCTTATCCAGCTTGGCATTATAATTATTCTTGAAGTCACTTTGCCTAAAGCTCCTACGAAAGACTTCTTGCCCTGGAATAAATTTCACTGGCCTACTTCGGGTATTGTACGTCTTTTCTCGTTTCTCATAAGCCTGATGAAGATTTTTCCTCACTTGATCTCTGAATAAGTCTAGCTTCACGGCACTTGGAACAACTTCTAGTTCCGGATCGGAAAGAAGTTTAAGCTTTCTGGCTAATTTATAAGCACTGCCATGAGTTATCATATTGACACCAAAAAGCGCAAAATATGGCGTAACTCCGATCGAACCGTGAACTGAAGATCTCAGTGAGCATTCAATTTCAGATAATTGTTTGTCCCAATCACTGTGGTCTTCTCCTAAGTATGCCCTTATGGCGGATAAAATTGACTGATTCACTCTCTCAGACGCATTCGCCTGAGAAGAGTGAACAGCTGTTTTAAGGTGGTTTATGCCGAAATTCTTAATCACGTCCGTGAATTGTTTACTTATAAATTGTTTCCCGTTGTCGGACACTATTGTCTCGGGCGTACCAAATTTGTGAAAAACTTCGGTGATTAAGAATTTCACGACATTTTTCGAATTAGCTTTCGCCATGGCTTTTAGTAGAACAAATTTAGATAGATGGTCTATCACGATTAAAATATAGGAATTCCCCATTCGCGATCTCGGATAGGGACCTAGAAAATCTATGTAGATTCGCTGGAAAGGTCTGTCCACCACCATTTCGTTTCCCATTGGCGGGCGAAGTGTTGTATTGGCCGGTTTCGTCTCTTTGCAGACAACGCAATTTTTAACGAAAGTTCGAACATGAATATTTTGATTCGGCCAATAAAAATATTCTTTTACTCTTCGCAACGTCTTGTGAAAACCTCCATGGGACACCTGTGGTGGACAGTGAGCGTTTTCTATCAGCTGTTGGGTCAATTCCAAGGGTACCCACAGTTTCCAAGCGAAATCTTCATTGAGCAGCACTCCATCGTAATAACGTGTCCGCTTATACACTAAACCCTCCACTATTTTTAAATCAGGTAACTGTGCAGAATTTTCCTCGATTTTAGCCACAAGGTCTAAATATTCTTCAGACTTGAATGCTGGAGACTCTAGATCGATTAGTGAGGTCACGTCTAGGGCGACTTCCTCCATGTCATATCGAGACAACGCGTTCGGAATGACATTCTGACAGCCCTTGCGGTGTTCTATTTCAAAGGAATAAGCCTGGAGATGCAAACTCCATCTTGCTAACCTTCCGCTCAGATCACGGTGAGACATCAGCCATTTCAGGCTACTGTGATCTGTGAGGACTGAGAAAGGCATCAATTCGATGTATGGCCTGAACTTCTTAATGACCGTTACTACTGCTAAGCACTCCCTCTCAGTCACCGAATAGTTCTTCTGAGCGAAGGTCAGCTTTTGGGAGAAATAGGCTATTGGATGTTCTCCGTTAGAATCATCCCTTTGAAATAGAACCGCGCCTATGCCTAAGTCCGAGGCATCACACTGCACGTAAAAGTGTCTTGTAAAATCAGGATGCGTGAGTACTGGACTGCTGACTAGAGCGTTTTTCAATTTCTCAAAAGCTACCTTGGCCTCCTCTGAAAAGTTAAATTGTCTAGATTTTTTGAGGGTCTCGAAGATTGGGGCCGCGATGGTGGCAAAATCGGCAATAAACCTCCGATACCACCCCGCGGTTCCCATAAAACTTCTCATCTGTTTTATGGTTTTAGGATATGAAAATCGTGTGATGGTCTCAACTTTCTCAGGATCGGGTTTTAGCTTGCCTCCTCCCACAATATACCCCAAATAGCGGAGCTCCTTGAAGCAAAATTTGGATTTTGCCACATTGATGGTAAGTCCTGCTTCCGCCAAACAACCTGCCACTCGCTCTATCAACCCCAGATGGGTGTCGAAGTCTGGCGACACCACCAACAGATCGTCTAGATAGACGAAAACTCTATCACGTAGTGCCCCGGGGATCACCTTATCCATTAAACGGCATAACCTTTGGGCTGCGTTACACAGACCAAAAGGCATCCAACCGGCTGAGTAGACCCTCAATATGCGGCAATGGATAGGCATCCTTGACAGTGAGTGCGTTGAGTTTACGAGCGTCCAGGCACAGCCGGTTCTTCTCTCCTCTTCTAACCAAAGTAACCGGGTGACTCCATGGACTCTCGCTTTCCTCAATCACTCCCATGTCAAGCATCCTATCCAATTCCGCATATATAAGTTTCTGGACGGCCGGTGATACCGGATAGTGTCGATCCTTCACTGGGACTGCATCACGAGTGTCGATTGTATGGACCTCAGCTTTTGTTTTACCCAGGCCATTCTTCGTGTAGCACGGGAATTTGTCTATCGCCAATTGTAAACGATGACATTGTGCCTCTGACAACTCGTGGGTTTTAACATCATCGTTCCTCTCGGCTTCTTCACAGAGACTTATGTGGTTGGAGGACAAACCGTCAACATGAGCGAAAATGTTGAACATCCGCACGAAATCCACTCCTAAAAACAATTCACGACTCAGAGTCGGCACCAGATAGAGAGTTAAGTCGAACTCTTGCTTATTAAAAGAAATTTTAGGACGTACCCTACCAACTATCTTATGCGGACTGCCATCCGCCGTCTTGATGAAGGAATGGAAACTATGAATTTCCAAGCCTGCGCGCTTGACAAAACTGAGGCAGTCCTTACCCAGACATGACACCGTAGCTCCGCTATCAAGCAACCCTTCAATTACCTGACCATTAATAGAGAGTTTAGCGTAAAAACGGTTGTCATCACCCTCATATAACGTTGTCGATGCGATTTCCTGTCTGAGACGCTTCCTACGCTGGTATCTTTCCCTAGCTTTCCTTATCCGGTTCCGAAAATTCTTTCCTTAGCCTCTTTGTATTCCCTAACGCGGACATGAAGAGGCTTTAATTCTCTAAGCTTATGTTCTTTTTCTATTTCAGTTCTTTCAAAATTTTTCAAAATCTTAATCTTCCTAATACTACTGCCTACATTACTATCTAATCTACTATTTACTGGGTTTAAACAGCCGTGGACCTCACCTCCCCAGTTCGAGATGGGCTCCGCTGTCTGTTTCCCTGACATTTCGGACAGTCTAGCACGGTCACCCCATCATGTCCACACTTGTAGCAAAAGTACTTGCGAGGCGCCTTGCAATCCACCCAGCAATGCCCTTCCACTCCACAATTCCAACACTTGTATCTCGTTCGCCCAGTAATAGCATCCACCTCCATGTCATCCCGGAAATCATCTCCCTCCAAGGCAATTTCGTGGACTCTCTGTGGGAAACTGTGGCGTTGGTACTGCTGCCGCTGCGTAGCAATCAAATTCTCGGCCTTCTTCACCTGCCGGTAAAACTCTCCCAGGTTTAGCATATTGGCCGAAAATATCATTTGGGCGAGCGATGGCTTAAGATTGCCCCTCATGATTTCCACCATCTCATGCTCCTGGTAAGGCGTCTTCTGCTGTGTTCGCAATTTAATTACCGCATTATAAAATTCTTCAAATGTTTCTTGAGGGAGCTGCCGACGATTGAGAATTTGTGTTTGAATCTGAAATTCGTTCTCATATCGCTGATATTGGCTTAACAGTGCTTTCTCGATTTCTCCCCACGTACGAAACTGCACAAACTTTCTGTGATTCCAATACCAGTCGAGGGATGGATTCTCCAGGAGCTGGTGAAATTTAGTTAAAAACTCTTCCTCTGGGCAATCATAGTCTTGTTTCAGCTGGCTCACGCGGAAAATAAACTCCTGAACGTGCATTGTCTTGTCAGTGCCATCGAATTTCACGCCCCACTTGGCCAAGTTAAATCGTCCTGCAGATTCAGAGTTCGTACCGACCCTTGGCCGTGATAAGCTAGCTGGAGCGGAATGTGTACCAGCATAAGGTTGCTGTGGTTGGCCATATAACGGCTGCGTGTATTGTGGGATCTGGTTTAGAATTTGCGGTGTATTCCATGGACGAGGTACTTCCGGCGGTGGTAAAAACAGGTCTGGCACTGGAGCTCGTGGTATTGGTGGTGGCGGCTGTGTGTAAGACACACCTGAATAAATATTAGGAGGCTGCGATGGTAAGGAAACAGCTCGAGTAAATGCTGTTGGAGCCTGCACTGGCTGGTATGGTGCATACACAGTATTCGAAGGAAAACTGTAGTGTGACGGCAAAGCACCTTGCTGTGTTTGAGTTTGTGGTAAGTTGCTGGTTGTGACTGGTGGCCTTGTATGGTTTGCGAGGGTATCTAGAGCTGGAAATGATGACACTTGATTGGTACTAGTTGATGGCAAATATACCCCCAACGAACGTCTTGTGGCTTCGACAATTCGGGGTATTAACTCTCGAAGTCGCTCCTCTTCCTCCCTCATAAACTGTTGGCGGGCTAAACCCACTGCTGAATTAATTATCTCCCGTACACCAGTACTAACCCCTGCCGGTATATTCGGATCATCAGGTCTGTTTTGTGTCTGATTCAGAGCTGTCAAGTTGCTGTAATCCGGAGATGAGATAGAACCGTGTGACCAAAACGATGCATTGAGAGATTGGGAGCCATCCCGGAAACAAGATGGAACAGAAGGAGCTGCATACGAGCTGGCTGGAACGGTGCTGGTGGCTGTGGTTGGAATTGTTTGTGTGGTCATGGTCACAGCTGGTTGAACTGTAGCTAGAACCGCTGGATCGACCGCACTACCCTGTCCAAGAATGGGACGACTACTTAATTCCCTATCTGTGGAACGCGTATTGACCATGGTGATGCAACTATGTTAAGCGAATGCAGAGAAGTGAAAATCTAAACTTCTTAAAATTCCACTAAAAGAATTGTACTTCGAAAAATGATATAATGGCACTGTCGTGGTAGCTTCGAGAAAAAAAAACAACGTAAGTAGAACACAAAACATATTCGGAGTGTAAATCTTCAATTAATTCCTTCTTATCAATTTCAGAGAGTAATCCATTAATTTTTTTGGGAAGAAAATGGAGTTTAGTTGTGGGCGTAGCCATATCTGAGAACTCCGGCACAATTGTAGCCTTTGGGCAAAGCCTTTCCGCTACAAGACGCACGAAATTTCTCCAATATTGCCTTGTCTATCGATAGTCGGAAAAAGGACAAGTTCGCTAATCTTCAAAGAAACAACTAATCTTTGGGCTATTGTGTGGCTAAAAGTAGTATCTGTGCTCCTAAGACCTACGTATCGTCACCTTCCTCCATAAATATCAGCTTCGCGCTCAGCGGTATATCTACCTGTGGAAAGCAGGACTGATACTCCTGGAAAAGGACTCCGACCGCAAACTCCAGGAGACAGAAAAAGATTGAAAGGAAAAGGTACCAGGGACTCCTTTCCATGAGACAATTAACCGAAAGGCTTGCCGTACGTTTAAGCTCTCCTAGAAAGGTGTACCCTAGACGGCTCGCTTTCTAACTCCTGCGTACAGCGCGTCGAGGACTCTTCAAAAACTCGAACGGGACTACGCGTTCGTAAGAAAACGAGGACATATCTACCTAACGAAGATTAGAAGAAGAAAGGACAAAGGACTTGCTTCGGGCCCCACGTTGGGCGCCATTTTGTAGCTGCTACACCTTTGTCCTAAGACAAAAATCCACTAGGTGGCCACTTGGTGAATGACCATTGTTGCCAGAAGATTGGCTTTGCCGGTATGCTGGCGTTTCGCGCGGCTAAGCTCGACGGATGGGTGTGGTTCATGCCAACCATTCTGACGTGTGGACAACAGCAAAACAAAAAAAGATCATACCGGTCGTTTACATCCATAAAAGAGCAAAAGAGAAAGGGAACCCGAAGCAAGATAAAGGAGAGGAAAAATAATGGAAAATTAAAGGAAAGAAGGAGAAAAGTAACAACAAATGAAAAGGAAGGAAGGAACTTCTCTAAGACACTCAGAATTGGCCTGGCTGATGACCTGCCAGGACTAGGCCCTCCCTCTAGAGATCGAACCGACCTCACCATGATACCTGCTAAATGATATTCTTGGTATCCCAGATTTGCCTGTTCTACTTACGTGTTTCCCCCTTTTGCTACCCCAGACTAAGTTATCTAGCCCATTACAAACATTTTAACTATTTCGTTTCAGAAACATACAATTCTGCGTTTTTATTGTGAGCGATATTTCTTCGCACTATGTTCGATTTGCTCAGGATACTATTCGGTAACAATAATTCATGATTACAATATGTGTTAAAGGTAAATCTCGTATATAATGCAAAGATTTTCGTCTAAAATTTACTTTAAGCAACTCAATAAAAAATTCGTAAAAAAAATTTGCTTTTGCGACCAAATTGCGGCTATCTTGCTTATCTTTCAAAAATGAACTGATTTTAAACGAATAATTTTTGCTTGTTTTATTCTTATCGGTCTTTATCACGAGTGGATCTCCATCTTCGGCTGACCGGGAACTGATGAGAAAATCTTCCAGGATTAGCGGATGTTGAAATTTGGCGGCTGCTGTTGTGCCTGACAATGGCTAAGTATTCGTGTAAGTGTGTCGTTCGTAGTCGTCCTAGTTCTAGTATCGTAAGTCCTAGTTTGATTCGCCGAAAAATATATATAAGTATGTCATTATTTATCGCCGTCCATTTTCCCCTTCCTAGCACCGCCGAAACCGTGTGAAATTGGGATAACTTGCTCCCTCTATCAAAAACGGAATGTCCCTAGGTCTGAGCTCACACCCGAGAAACCTACATTTATTTATATATTTTTTTATCCACAGGTCTGTCCGTCTTGTCGTCCGGAGTCACCGTAGGTTTATTGTGGTCACTTTTGGAATACCGGCATCCCAGGCTTGGTGATGCAAATCTGCGCCTCCAACGTTGGACTGGTCAGCGGTGGCTCTCTCGTGGTGTTGTATTGTGATGTGAAAAATATGTATGTATGTGTGTTTATTTCAACTTTGTTTACTTGTGTTTCTTTATTATGTTTAAGTTAAACTTCAATAGTTTTAACATTTGACATACAGTTTAACATTTATTTATATATTTTTTTATCAACAGGTCTGTCCGTCTTGTCGTCCGGAGTCACCGTAGGTTTATTGTGGTCACTTTTGGAATACCGGCATCCCAGGCTTGGTGATGCAAATCTGCGCCTCCAACGTTGGACTGGTCAGCGGTGGCTCTCTCGTGGTGTTGTGTTGTGATGTGAAAAATATGTATGTATGTGTGTTTATTTCAACTTTGTTTACTTGTGTTTCTTTATTATGTTTAAGTAAAACTTCAATAGTTTTAAATAAAAATTCCAAAATGACTTAAATTTTGTCTTTGAATTATTTTGTTTATAATGGTGAGTATCGGTGCAGAGCCACTTGACCGTCTTCTTCTATGACCGCAGAAAAAAAAGGACCGACATTTTCCAATTTTCCACCGACCAAACCTTTGCTTTCGTCATTTTTCTTTTTGGTTCCTGCTTTAAGCCTGCCATCAACAATGCATTTTTATAGCAAAACAGCTGTTCCTATTTCATGCTTCTTCTTCCCTCGCGTACCATTCATTCACCTGATTTTATTCTTTTTTTTCAAATCATTGGTCTTTTAAGGGCGCACACTACAGATGGAAAGGGCTACCCACCTCTTCTCTGTACCTCTGCGGATTTTAACACCGAATGGACCGAAAAGGTCGACTCCAGTGTAGGAAAATTTCCAAACAAAGGGTGTTACTCCGTCTTTAGGTAAAATGCTCATCTGTGGCTGATCTGCTTTCGGCTTGATCAATTTACAACGAGTGCATTGAGATTCCACACTTCTAAGTAATCTCCGAATGATGGAATTTAAAACTTTTCCCTAACATCACATATAACATTCGAAATATTTTTGTCACAATTATTTTCATGGTGAAATTCAATCATAATTCAGGAGTCTCGATGAGTTTTAGGTGGGATTATTGGTTCCGGGAGGAATATACAAGAACACGTCCACTGGCTCTTATGACGCCATTACCATCGATATATGGATGAAGTGTTTAGATTCTCACTAAAATATTTTCTATGAATTTCCCGACAAATTAAATATTTGGCGTTGACTTCTTCATCGACATTTAATTCATCCTTAATTGTGTCCTCTCCAATTTTTGTACGTTGCAAATTTCCTATAAATCTCCGAATCCATGCCACTTGACGAAGAACTTTTAAGTATTTTGACGTGCAGTTTGTTACAGCATCGATTATATCTCCGCAAATGTTTGAAACCATAACGAAGAACTTTGATTTTATTTCTTCTTCTGACTTATCTTCCTCCGATACCATAACGTGTACCATGGGCCACTTTTCTTCATCGTCCATAAGAAATTTAGGGCCAATTTTCCAAACTCCTTCAGAATTATACTCGTGGTCCATAGGAAACTTAGCTCTCGATCTTGAAATTCTGAATTGGTCGAGCCTTTTCAGTTCCTTGAGCCAACATTGAAATAGAGACTTGATGTGATCAGGTAGTTTTTCATCCCAACCAATTCCGCTCCTCCAAACATCTTGCATAAGTATCTTCATATAAACCATAAAGTCTGCGACGAATCCAAGTGGATCGAATATGGACATAGTTATACATAATAATTCTCGCTTGATTGGCTCTCTTTTCAATTTCAGAACGTCGACTGGAACTTTGTGGAATTTAAGGACAAAAAAGAATTTATCAGATTTTGACAGCCAGTGCATTCCAAGTATTCTTTCCACTCTTTTCCGATATCAGGGGAACCAGTGATATCATCGACATCCAACTCGTTTGCAACAAAGGTTGAATTTTTTAGTATATTGTGCATTTCAAACCTTTCAGACCGATGTATTTCTTTTACAGCTCGAAAAACTTCCGCGGCTTCATTCTCGGTATCAAAACAATACACATAATCATCTACATATATAATGTTTCTCGATAATGCCTTTTACAGCTCGCGGATATTGTTCAATAATTTCCTTAGAGTTTTTATTTTTTACATATTGAGCCGTGGATGGTGAACATGTGGCTCCGAAGATCAGTCTCTGCATTAGGTATGTTTTAGGAGGTTGTGAAGTGTCTCCGTTCCTCCATAGGAAACGTTGTGCATGCTGATCTTCATCGATAATCGCAACCTGATGGGACATCTGTTTTATATCAGCGCACACAGCAATTTTTTCTTGTCGAAATTTAAACACAACTGATAAAAGTTGATTGTGTCGGTTCCAGAAAGTATGGCTTTATTCAGGGAGAGTCCTTGTACCTCCGCTACAGCATCAAAGACTAGTCAGTACACAAAAAAGAAAGCAAATAAAACGCCTTTTCCGAACGAATCGAAGATTCTTCTTTAGACATGGTTAGGTTATAAGAGGATGACACTAGAGCTAGTCTAGTGCCTAAAACTGGGCCATGTTTGATCCATTGTTTTTCCTCGTGTTGTTTTTTGGTTCTCCTCTTCCGATTTTCTTTTATATTATGGGTTATTGTACTCATGCAAGCCCCGGATGTTTTCTAATATCATGGGCGCCAGTTTGAAGCCATAATGAATGCCAATATTCTTACTGGGTCATGGCCTCGAATTTCCGTTAATGTCTGGAAATAAAAAGAGCCGAGTATCTTGTTTCTTCTTTTGCTTAAGGCGGGGCACTGACAAATGAAGTGATAACTATCTATAGTCAGCATCCCCACACCATCTACATAAGACATAATTTCTAATGCCGATTCTTACCATATGTTTTCCTAAGGAGTCCCGTTACTACTCCAATTACGGCCCTTAGTTAAAGGAGATATCACTCCACCTTGCTAACGCTATTCTTGTGTGACCACTCATTTCAGACGACATGTTTCTATGAGTCAGTATAGCGGAAAGCCAATCGGTTAAATATGATTTTACTCTCGCACTGTTTAGTGCTGCTTAACTTTTTGTGTTATTAAAAGCTCCTTCAGTATCAAGGAAGGTAGTCAGCGTATACTCGTCAAAAGACAAAGCTCTTTATAAATAGTACACAACAGAATGGAGTGTTGAATCTACAGATTTTCCTTTCATATATGCGTGTTGGCAATTTTACATGTCATACAGATTAAGATTATTTCTGAAATTATCGTCTATAATTCTTTCTAGAGTTCTCATTAAAAATGATGATAAACTGATCGGCCGGAAATCATTCGCTTTACTATGTTGAATTTGATGGGATGAACACTAACATACGCCTTTTCCAGGCAGGCTCTGAATATTGACCTAAGCGTGTTAGCTAAGATATCCCATGATTTTTGGAACAGACATGGGTATATACCATCCGCCCTGGCGCCTTATGTGGGCCAAAAATGTCGATAGCCCACTTTTCCCTGGCTGCTGTGACGATTTTATGTACGAGTATTTCAAGATTATCATGCGATTTATCCTTGGAAGTGCCTTTGTCTAGAGCTTTCCCTAATTCGCAGCCTGGAAAGTGTTTTGTAGTAGGAGGTCGATTGATTCTTCTGGTGAACTAGTTCAGTCACCATCTTCTTTCTGCAGATTACCATCAAAGTGACGTTGCTTTGATAACATTTTCCGCATCCTGGCAGTGTCTTTTACGTTTGAAAGTTCTTCTTCGTTTGGCTTTTCTTGTTTCCCTTTTGTATTCCTTTCAACTCGTTTTGTATTCATCCCAAGATTCGTCTGTTCCAGAGTTTTTGGTTATATTGTATAAAGTCCTCGCTTTATTTCTCAGCTCATTTAGATCATTACTCCACCAGGATTCGTGTTTCATGGTTTGCTTATTGGATATAAATTCTGATAAGAGATTGCTAGACTCCTTTCTATGTTTTGAACAGCTTTGTCAATTTCCTCCGTATTTTGGTAAAAATTACAAGTGGTTGAAACATTATTTTTGATGCTTCTTCCGAACTTGTCCCAGTTTGTTCTTCGGGTTTCTAAATATTTCTGCTTCAACATTTTTTCGCGCTAAGCTGAATTCAATATATTTATGATCAGAAAAACTAACCATACAAAGTGTGTTCTTTTTAATCAAGTTCTCTTCCGTCCGTCCGTCTGTTGTAATCACGCTACAATAATACTTGAGCTAGGTGGCTGAAATTTGGTATAGATACTTCTTATAGCTGCAGGTAACTTGGGATTGAAAATGGGCGATATCGGTCCATATTTAGATACAGCTCCCATATATAGCATGATTCCTACTGTTCTCATATATACTATATTTTTTTGTATTTTCGGTGTTATTTTCTTTAGGTTTGAGTTATTTTGTGACGTCACATGCTATCCATGGTGGAGGGTATATAAGATTCGGCATGGCCGAACGCTTTTACTTGTTATTACTAATTCCAAAGTATAAATTGTAGTCTCGATCTGTCAGGCCATTAATTTCGTTCCCTTTTATCCAAGGTTCCTGGATCAGTGCGTCGTCTATGTTGTTGCTATGTAAATGGAGGATAATATTAGTTGAAGCCAGTTCACAATGATGGAGATTTATTTGGATGAATTTCATCATTGATTACTCATTGACATGGCTTTCAATCTTTCCTCCACCTCGATCATGTGTCTGGCGTAAACACTGGTTAAACCGACGCTTACTCGAAATCCGTTTTTTTCAGTTTTCCTATAGTATCTTGGTTTACTGCCAGTACTATACTCCTACCAACTTCATTTGTTGGGTCCATTTTTAAAATTTGCCAATCATTAACATTTCGAGCAAACGATATTTTGGCATGATGGGGCCAGATATAAATAGCCTTAACTTAGCGCCACCCCACAGCGTTAGACCCTTAATACAACTATCCAGCCAATCCAGTGTGCCCCTTGTCTTACAATGGAGGATTTTATAGCCTTGTTAGGTAATGATGTTGCCAAAGTAGGGGGTCTCCACGGTACCTTCTCGTATCTTTTCTGATAACTTGAAAAGCAACTTACTCTCTAATCTTTTCCAATTTGCCTCTTTTATCCTACGGTCTTCGTTTCCGTCATCTACAATGGCTACGCTAGTGCAGCCCTCATTGTAGAGATTTGCCCCGTAAAGACACTCTCTGTTGAAGACAGACTCCGAGTGGGTATCTCCAGACACACCTACAACCCTCATGGCTTCAATCAAAAAACCACTCTCACTGCTTTTCGCCGTTTCATATTCCTCTACGATTTACAGGATGAGGCAAATAACTGGACCAACAACAGCGAGCAGTCGCTCAATGTACTGCTCGACACACATTTCCCGGGAAACTCTGTAACAGAACCTGAGGATCAGCAGGACCAACAAGAGTGCGAGTGGACTGCGAGCGTCGCTAGCTTCTTGACTGAGAGATCCAGAATAAGCTGGGCTATTAATAGCTTTGAGCCCTTCAAGTCACCTGGACCAGATGGCACCACTCCAGCAGAAATTCAGAAAATGTTAAAGTACATTATCCCCTGGCTGGAGAAAATTTATGTAGGCTGTATCAGGCTTTCATATGTCCCGAATCGATGGAGGGATACCAAAGTGGTATTCATACCTAAAGCGGGAAAGATATCACACACTAGGCCAAAAGACTTCAGACCAATTAGCCTATCCTCTTTCCTATTGAAAGGTCTGGAAAGACTTTTAGATCATTTCATTAGGGGAAACCTGGATACAAAACTCCTGTCGGGGAACCAACATGCTTACAATAAGGGCAAGTCTACAGAATCAACCCTGCACGAACTTGTGAGCACTATCGAATCGTCCCTGCATTTCAAGGAATCCACCATGGTGGCATTTCTTGAGATAGAAGGGGCTTTTAACAACATTCACTCAGATGCGGTAATTGCGGCACTCTCACATCTAAAAGTTAACACTAGTTTGATTAGACTAATTCAAAGTCTGCTCACCAGAAGACGCATAACAGCCTGTCTAGGGTCCACAACTCTAACAAGGTTTGTAAACAGAGGGACCCCGCAAGGAGGAGTACTGTCTCCATTAATTTGGAACCTAGCGGTGAATGAAATCCTGCTAGATCTAGAACGTGGTGGGTGCAGGGTCGTGGCATATGCGGACGACGTGGCAATCGCAGTGAGTGGCAAATTCGTAAACGTCCTCAGAGACATCCTACAGGTGGCTCTGAACAAGTTGGCTAGATGGGCCAGAAGCAGCGGTTTGGGCGTTAACCCCAACAAACAGAATTGGTTCTCTTTACTAGGAAGAATAATGTCCCACATGTGGACCCTCCACCTCGGATAAATGGAACAGATCTAGTCTTTTCTGAAAGTGCAAAATTTTTAGGAATAATTCTAGATAGGAAAATGTTATTTAGACTTAACGTATTGGAACTTGTAAGGAAGGCCAACGTCGCCTTATATTCCTGCAAAAAGGCTGTAGGGTCGCGGTGGGGACTCTCTCCTAAAATCGTCCACTGGATATATATAGCAGTAGTTCGTCCAATACTGGTATACGATATTGTGGTATGGTGGACGGCAACTGACAAACTAACCATCACCAACCTACTAACAAAGGTTCAGAGAACTGCCTGCCTGAGCAAAAGCGGAGCCTTAAGGACTACAGCGACCAAGTCTCTACAAGCCCTACTCCATATACTGCCGCTTAATATTGTTGCGAGAGAAGTTGCAACCAAAGCGGCTATAAGATTAAACTGCCTATCAATGTGGAGGTACAAGAACTATGGTCACATGAGGATATCAAAGTGTAGTGCTATGGTAAGCGACCGAGTGGACTATATACCAACTGTGTACACCTTCGAGAGAAATTACATCACTATGATTCCCGCCAGAGATGAATGGATCGGCAGAATACCAGGTAATAGAAACCAGACTGCTATCAATTCTCTGGAGGCAACATCCCTAAATTCACAAACAGCCCTCGACTGCCGCAGATCTCTTAACGAGATGGCTGAGCAGTTTAATATACACCTCATATGGGTGCCTGGGCATAGGGATATCCCGGGGAACTGCAAAGCCGATGAACTTGCTAGGAAAGCGACGACATTACAAATTCTCGAAGAATTTGCATATATTGGTGCGCCACTATCCACGTGCAAGGCAATCAGGCAGTCCAACGAAAGATGGACAGAAATCGGCACCTGCAGGGTAGCTAGACAAATCTGGCCAAATTATGACCTGAGAAGGTCAAAATATCTCCTCGCACTAGAGAGGAAATGATTGTCTACGTTAGTACAGGTCCCGTCAGAACTGCTTGATCGGCGAACACGCCAAAAGATTGGGTATTGAGTCCAATGACTTCTGCCGAAGCTGTGGAGATGAGGAAGAAGTGGAGAACATTGAGCACTTGCTTTGCGACTGTCCCGCTTTGAGTAAACGACGACTGGACATACTGGAGTCGGCCTTTTTAGGCAGCCTAACAGATCTTTCCAGTACTGATATTCGTACTATCGATAAATTTACATATCAAACAGGTTGATTTCGATGAGGGGCATTTCAGCCCGTGGTAACACTAGGGACCTAAACTGGTCTATGTGAGCTTGTAAAAAAATACGGCTGCCACCCAAACCTAAACCTTCCTCTACGATTTTCTTTGCTGAGGCCAATTTATTGCTTTCGCTCTCGTTAAGGCTTGCTTTCATACTATGCTGAGACGTGCGTTGTTTACAGAGTTGTTCGAGGCGGTGGATGAGGCATTGGATGCCGAATCATCTGCCATAATAGCATCGGCCAATCTTAAGCTGCAGTTATCACTCATTATTCTATGTAATTAGCGTTTACAAATTCTATTTAATGTCTTATTAATTTCTTAAGTTTTACAATAATTGACGATACACGTTAAGCGGAGTTTCGTTCCGTTACGTTCTATAAAGTTACGTTACACTGCCATATGTTACTCGGTAAATGTAGGTTGCCCAGCACCACTGAACTAGTGCCTCGTGTTTCATTCCGTCTCGTTCCTAATATTAAGACACTAGTATTACAACAAACAAACACTTTACACAGTACTATTTCTTTCACACTAATGCGAAATAACAAATACAGAATCTATGGAAATTATAATTTCCAGACAAAAATGTCTACCGGCACAAGAATTAGAAAAATTTTAATCAATTTTCCTGCAGAAAGTGCCAGCAGAAACGCAAATACTCCAACTTACCGGGGAAAAGCTGACATTTAAAAGTTTAAGCGGTTTTTGACCTTGAAGGTTTCGTTACAATTTAAAAACACTTCTTTGCTAACACAGCGGAAGAAGAAGACATAACTATAGCGCAGCGATGGGAAAAACACTACCCGAGGTTTTTCCTATCACGTGTACATGAGCACACACATTGAATGAGAGTTCACTATCATTCAGTCGCGCTTGGACATTCGATCGACAAGATTTTGTCATCGCTTGTTGCTTAGCGTGCACATAAAGAAAAAGTGTATGATAAATCGCAACAACATTTTCTGTTTGCTGTATTTTTCTGTAAATAAAAATTTTTGAGTGTGCAAACGTGCGTTGTCACACGTAAACTCGTATGACCCTTTTATTATGGTAGAATCATATTTGATATTCTTTGTTTACCTATATGTATACGACTATATTGTTTATTACATATTTAAAAGTTCAAACATTTTCAATGCTTCTGAAATTATTTTTTTTTCTGTGTCGGTTGCCCGTTATTATTTCGGTCTGTAATCGTTATGATTTAAACTGAGATACTCTCTCGGCTAAAGACCAACCTGCTTCTATACAGTGATAGAATGCAAGTATTTTACATGTCAAAATATATGGCAAGTATTTAATTGCGTGCCCACAGACTATATCATGATTTCTGGGGCGTGACCCCCGTCATCAGTAGTCTACACTTCGGAACTAAATTCCTGGGTAATTCTGAAGGGAAATTTGACGTGTCGTACGGACTGGTCTTTCACAAAATATTTGTTAATAATTGATCTTGACATCACGAAATAATTTTAGAACTAACAAAAATGAGAACAAACATCGCAAAAACCAAGAAATAACAATGCAAACACGAAAACCCACAAGTAGCGGTATCACACAAAATTCTTAAAAAAATGACGTCTGAAATTGAGTTCAGAAATCGTTCAGATTTCGTATAACAAAAAATACAAAATTCCCTCAGACCTGTCGAACTGACTTCTGTCCGAATTCGGTAAGAATTGTCGTAAGCGATCCGGCTTTGATCAGACATGTCTGATGTCAAACATATTCGGACATCAGACATGTCTTTTGTCATTCTTCTTTCAACAGTAATCGGACGTTTTTAAGCCATTCCGTATGATTCTGGCAAATTTGGAGAATCCTCGCGCCAAAGCAGCCCTGATTCAAAACGATCGTTTACACGTTTAGTGGTAGTTTCTAGTATTTCAAGAGCACGATCGCCCTTTGATAAAAGTGGTACTGTAGGATTCTGAACGTCGAACGTCTCCAAACCAAGATATCCTTTAATCAGTTCTTCTATTTCGGCAAATGAATCTGAATCCTTCTCTGATCTAAATACATGACATGATATAAATTTTTGTTTAGATTGTTTCAGTGGTCCGTATACGAGTCATCCTAATCTAGTTTTTGTTGCAATAGGTCCTGATGAAGGCAACATCCTAGGTACCTCGATGCCAACAGTTAAGAACGCGTTAAGAACGCGTGCTAATTATCATTTAAAGCTTTAAATTCTTTTACTGTTAAATTACATTCCTGAAGTATGTTGATACTTATAATCTTGATCGATTCTTGATAGGTCCAAGAAGTTTATTCGTTACATAGACTTATTAATGTAATATTTTTACGGGCAGTCTTCGTTGCTGCTAATCGTAAGGTTTGCCACTTGTGTTCGTTCCTTCGAGACATGGCTGTTAATCCACTGCAGCTCTAGAACTTCATTTCGACCCTTTATTCCTAAATTTTGAACGACTTCGGCGTTAATCATTGACACATTGGCCCCGTCGTCGACGAATGCATATATGACTTCCATTTTGTTAATACCATATATCCTAACGGGTACAATTTAAAACAGAACCTTGTTTTTACCTAAATTTTCTGCAGCTAGGCAACTTCGTGATTGGTTACTAGTAGTGCTTCTCATATTTGGTGTACCTACTTCTTCGGGAACATGGTCCTTTGTTGATCACTGTGCAGAAGGCGGTGGTGATATCGAGTTCAGGAATTTGTACCGCATTGTCTATTCAGTTGACACCTTATGGCAGTGTAACCACTTCATAGATATGAGAAACAAAATCTTAAGGACTTCACCTTTTCCCGCCGCATTTCTGTTGACAGCTTGCGAAATTCTTGGCAGGATGCTATAGTTTTACAATTATTTCCACAAATTAAACATACCACTACCTCCGTAGATGCACAGACGTAATTCTTCGAATCGTCTGGGATAGGCAGAAGATCAGTCACCATGTTTACGGTCTTTCGTTAATCTCCAAGCCAGTGGGAAAAGTCGTTTAAAGTTGGCATTCTGCCTAATGTTAGGCATTTATTAGCCCATTGAAGACGATTTAACATTGGTAGCATCGCAACTAGTTCGCTCAACAACATCGGAGTCGACAAGTGATAATAGCCTCCCAATGATTCGATGAACGTGTTCATGTTTGTCACTTTATTTGCTTTCTTCCAGGAATGGAAGTGAGCGAATCTTGTGTATTTGAGATTTTATGAGCTGTTCGGGACGTCCGAATGTTTCAGACGACATGCCAATAATTGAGCTCACATTTTTTTAAATTGGTCATGAGAGATTCAACGGTGTCCTTGGCTTCACCCTCCAAGGAATCTCTAAAACGCATAATGTTGTGGAGGTCCGAGTACTCAAATTCTGCCGTTGAACTCTTAAAAGATTCATAAAATGTTTACCAGTCTTCGGGTAAACCCGGAAATTTCGGGAGGGGTTATATCTTCTTTTGATGGCAGGGTATATTGAATTCGGAATGTGAAGCGGCAACTGCAGGAGGCGGAAAGACAGCGGCCGACGAGGTGTGTTAAGTGGACGGGAAAGGAGTCGAATTTGGAAAGTTGTCGAATCTAGACCTAAGCGGATTGTTCGGTGACGAGGGCGCAATCAACGCAGGGATGGCCATGACAAATTCTACAAAAATCGGTCCAGATTTAGATATAACCTCCATATATATATATATATTCCTCCTGATTTGGTATCAAAACACTATAGATGTTGTACTTTACTTCCGATCATTACAAAATTTGGCAGAAAGATGTTTCTCAATTTAGTGACGAATATTGCTTAATTTAGCGATAATCGGTTCAGATTTAGATATAGCAACATATATGTATATGTTCCTACCTATTTACCAATTGTGCCAAATTATTTTTGCAATGATCCTTATCGCATTGTTAGGGAGGTGTAGGGTATTATATTATTGGCCCCACCCGACTTTGTGCCTTTCCTTACTGGTTTTGTCTTGTGAATGTTATGGATTGAAGCTGTTAATATACATACCTAAACAATTGAAGCATAATCGCGAATAACGTTGAAAGCGTCATTAACGCCGTGTGAATTTGTAATTAATTAAATACATACAATCTATAAGGAACATTTTATTTTATTAAATAGATTTATAATGCAGCTATGGGTAAAAAAGTAAATTTTGAAAGTGTCTGCTATTTTTAAAACGTTTGTTTCGAAATTTTGACCATTTTAATTTTTTCGTTTACAACGTTATTCGCGGACTTGCTTCATTTTTAGATCTATCTATATATCTATATTTTTTTTTTTTAGCTGGAGGTGGAAACCTTCATAAGGTCCCACATAAAATGGGTATGTCGGATTCTTACCGACTAAAACCACCTCCATCGCCAGCCCCTTTCCCCACGGCCTGCCATCAGGTATTACTTCGTGGGGGGTCATCTCTTGATGCGCCTTTCTGCTTACTTTTTTGCTCCTATTCGATTGCAAAAAAGTAAGCAGAAAGGCGTGGTTCTCCCTGCTTTTCGAATTTCTTCCTCTTCTCTCAACCTCATGCTAACAAAAGTGATGAAGTTGCTGAGTATCTCCCAATCGCGTTCATACATAAGCATAGTGTCAACCACGTTCTCAGCTGTGAGGCTTAGACCCATATCTTCTTCTGTTCTTGATCTCTGTGCGTGGAATCTCCCACAACAAAGGATGACATGTCCCGCAGTTTCGTCCTCATTCGGACAGTTTGGGCAAGTTGGGGAATCATCTAGTCCAAACCTATACAAATAGGCCCTGTAGCCTCCATGGCCAGTTAAGAATTGGGTAAGATGGTAATTCACCTCCCCATGTCTCCTGTCTACCCACTTGATTGATTATGTCTGGTCTGCCATCTCGCCAGAGATATCGTCCTTTCCATCTGTCTTAGGGTCTTCCTTGAAATCTCCGGGTGGCTTATCGTACTTTCATATATATTGGACATTTCTCTAACTGTTATATCTATAGGTATAACTCCAGCGACTACGCTAGCTGCGTCTAGGGACATCCGCTGCAGATTCGGAGACAGGTTCTTCGGAATATAGAGATTACATCTTTGCTGACACATTTTATAAGTTTTCCCCAGACCGGGGCTCCATATAGAATGACCGAATTGGACACTCGGGATATTAGTATCCGCCTACTCTGCCGTGGGCCACCAATATTTGGCATTCCGGTTGCTTTCTAGCACGCATACTCCATGTGCCGCTTAAATTGTATGCGATCGTCAATCATTACGCCCAAATATGTAATCCTATCCTTTGAGCATATTTCACTTTCTCCTACACGGATTCTTAGGGTCTCCTTAATCCTTTTATTGCTACTAAGCGTTGCTTCCGTTTTATGTACAGCAAGGTCTAGGTTGACTGATTCAAGCCATAGCTTTATTTTTCTTATTGCTTCGTTCGCATATAATTGTACGTCCTCTAATTCTCTCGCCCTGACAACAACAGCGACGTCATCTGCGAATCCCACAATTGTCGCTTCCTCCGGTACGTCGAGCCTGAACACATCATCATACATTGTGTTCCACAGTAAGGGTCCCAGGACTGATCCTTGCGGGACTCCAGCTGTGGCTCTATAACTTCCCGTGCCATTATCTGTGTCATACCATAGGGTCCTATCCCATAGGTAGTCATTTACGATCCGTACTAAGTATTCTGGCACATGTAGTTTCCGTAGTGATGCCATGATATGATTCCACCTAGCTGAATTAAAAGCATTCCTAATATCCAGTGTTATTATCGCGCAATACTTCCATGCTGATCTCTTTCCTTGAATGGCCTCTCTTGCCATGTTCGTCACATAGTTTATGGCATCGAAAGTTGACTTCGCTTTTCTGAATCCGAATTGTGTTTTCGACAGTCCTTCGGCTTCCTCTATGGCTGCTAGCAATCTATTATATATAATTCTCTCCAAGCATTTACCCATGGTATCAAGTAAACAAATTGGTCTATATGACTCTGGTTCTCCGAGTTGTTTCCCTGGCTTGGGTATCAGGATAAGCCTTTGTCTTTTCCATATTTTCGGGAATACTCCATTTTTTAAGATTTCATTGAATAGATAGGCGATAAGTTGAGGTCTCGTCTTTAGAGCAAGCTTCAGAGCTCTATTTGGGATAAGGTCTATTCCCGGCGATTTGTTTGCGCCTATTTTAGAGTCCATCTCCAATATTTCGCCTACGGTAACCTCCGGCGGATTACGAATGAACTGGTGTATTGGTTCCACTGTAGAGGGTTCCCCTTGGGGAAAAGGGTAACAATTATTCTGTTAATAAGCTCCGAGCACGTACCTTGGGGCGTCTTCTTCCCCTTTATACGGGACATTACGACGCGGTAGGCGTTACCCCAGGGATTAGAGTCGGCCTCGTTGCACAACCGTTTAAAACTATCAGCTTTGCTCTTATTTATGGCCTTTTGGAGCGAGCTTCTCGCCTTGTGATAGTTTTCCCTTTTTATAAGGAAATCTGGTCTTCCCCAGCCGCGTTGGTATAGCTGCCTAGTTTTCAAGCATACTCTCCTATGTGCTTATTCCACCAGAAGTTTTCCTTCCTTCTGTGGCTATGTCTCCTTCTAGGCATTGACGCGTCACATGCAGTTTTCATTGCATCCGTAACAGACTCAGCTGAGATCTCGCTTAACTGCTGTTTAGAGAAGACTTCTACGAAGGTTTCCGTATCCAGCTTATCTTTCGTCCAGCCACAGAATGTGGATTTCCCATTCTTACCCGCCCTTGGCCTTGTTTTATTCTCCTCCGTCATTATAATAGCCTGATGGTCGCTATGGGTGTAGTCTTCGCTAACTTGCCATTCCAGGTTTCTGGCTAAGCTGGAGCTTACAAAGGTGAGGTCAACAATTGATCCATAACCTGCTCTCCTAAATGTATGGGCATTCCCTTTGTTTGCTAACACGACGTCTAACTGTGAGAAGGCCTCCAAGAGTGCTCTTCCTCTCTCGTTTGTTCTGTGACATCCTAATTCTACTGCCGATGCATTAAAGTCACCCCCAATGACCGCAGGTGAGTGTTGCATTGCGTCCCTGGTGAGTGTATCCGTTATCCTTCTGAACTCATCTATGCTTATGTTTGGTGATGTGTATACGCTGTAGACGTAGATCCCACCGATTTTTGCCCGAGCAAATCCTTCTTGATTTTGTTTCATTTCCTCTTCTATGGCCAACTGACTGAGCGCCCACACGGCCACTCTGTTTGTCGAAACTATCTCCCACTCCGTTTTACCCCGGCTTCTGTATGGTTCGCTTAATATTGCCACATTTATGTTTTGCGTTAGGAGGTCCTGCGCTGCAGCACAGTGGTTCAAATTCAGTTGGATAATTCTCATTTGGATTTGACGCTCAACGCCTTTTTGAAAATAGGGCACCTGTAGCTTCCTGCTATGTGATTTAGGTCGACCCCGCCGCTGGACTTGCACAGCATACAGTTGGCTTCTCCACTGCATTCCTTCACGATGTGTCCTGCTTCTCCGCATTTGCGGCATAGATTCAAACTATCCGTCACCGCCTTGCAATTCCTGGTAAGGTGCCGGAACTCTAGGCACCTGAAGCACTTTGTCGCCGTGGCAGTCTCTCTTAGTCGGCAAACTGACCAGCCAATTTTTATCTTCCTCATTTCCAACTCCTTCTGTGCGGCTTCGGCGGGTAGACTGACCTTTGCCGTTTGAGTACCGCGGTAGGTCTTTCTTATTGATTTTACTATCGTTTCGTCTAGACCTGGTAGGTCCAAGACTTTAGCGAAAGCATTGCATATCTCCAGTTTCGTAGTGATATCATCCATATCTTTGCATTCTATCAGCGTTACACTAATGCGCGTGTTCACTTTAGCGGATCCTTCTAGAGAAGTTTCTATCTTCTTATTGAAATCTTCCCTCAGGGAGCTGCTACCGGTTTTTAGCTCAAGGACTAAGTCTCCTTTATGAGTTCTCCCAATTTTGTTTACTTCTTCCCCGATTTCCACTAGTTGTGGGTCTGTTTTCAGCCTGCGCAGAATGTCTGCGTATGTTGCACTCCCGTTGGCTGATATAACCACAGTATCCGGTTTAGGCTTCCGTATTCTCCTCCTCTTTTTTCACTGTTTCCCATTTGCTGGACGGTATCGACTTTTCAGGGGGTATGGGTGTTTCGATAGTCTTCTTCGTATCCGTCGCCTTTTTTGATTTTCCATTTTCGACCGTATTTTTTGGCCTTTTAGGTGTTTCCTTATTTGGTGACGCCTCTCCTTTATCTCTCCCCCTTTTATTTTCACGTATTAAGGGTCGTGTTTTTGGAGATGTCTGCGTGCTCCCCTCGGTTATTTGGCGCTCCTGTTTCCGTTTATCCAAGTCCCATTCGTCTCGCACTTTGTTGTATGCGACTCTTATTGCCCTCACCTGATCTTTGATGGCGTGATGGACGTTATTTAGGATCTTGACGTAATCCATTAGACCAACTATCAAGTTTCCTAACTCAGTGAAACTCTCTTTCACGATATGAGTGTTATCTTGCTCAGTTCCAATTTGCTCCTGGGATTGAGCTGTTTCGGCTGTTGCGCAATCCGCTAATCTACCGGCGGAGCTGTTTGCCTGGTCAACACAGGTGGGCATGATATTGCCCGGCGTACCATACACCTCCTCGTTTCCGGACGGGTTACTTCCTTCTCCTTCTTCATTTTTATTTTCATTATCTTTTTTTGTTTTTTTTTCGATCTTGTTGTATGTGTTATGTGCGTTAAGACTCATTTCTTCACTGGGTCCCAACTCAATGCCGCTATCTTCATTCGCTGTGTAGCTACGTTTGTGTGATCCCATGGTTATCTATGCAAGCAGGGAGGCCATGCCAGGGTTGACGTATGATCCTTATGAGACCATACGTTCAGAGGCGGATCCGTATTAATCAGGACAATATCAACTGGAAAACTACACCACCAACTTAATGGCGTCGAATTTCGAGCGCTCTTTGAGGCTTGCCAGGTTTTAGCGGGACGGAGGCGGATGTTGTATTAGCCTAGAAGCCATTTCAGCAGGATTTTACTCCGACGTACTCAGGTTGTAGATTACAACATTCGTCAGCCAATTTATCGTCTGATCCCATTCGTATTTTCCAGTATGCCGTAATTAAGATCTTACTGGTCTCAATCTTAATGCCGAGGCTTTTTTTGATTAGGGGTTCCACGGAGGCATCACTCTCCTAATTGCTAATCTCTTGATAGCACCCCTTGTGGGGGATACTTAGTTAATGGCGGTATCTGGTCGCCATGGCGCAGAGTCTTCGTCGGACATATGTACCTTTTTGTAGTACATCCTCGGAATCTGCTGTTCTTGGCCGGGGACTGCTTATTCTTCGCAGCTAACCTACATATCTGTAGGTCGTTCAGCTATCCGCCACCTGCTGCTATGGACGTAGTGATAGCGCACTATCAACTAGTGGTCCTACACAGGAAACACCACCCGGAACCGCTTTCGCATTACCTCGGGGTGGGTTCATATAATAATGTCGCTGGGGTTCGGTACTTCCATTTGTGTGCGTATTGCCTTTTCTCGTAGCACACTTTCGATAAATAGTGCGCATTTTTGCCAATTATCTTCGTTTTCGAGCATAACTGTGGTCAAGTTTTGTTGAGTTAGTGTCACTCCGAGGCCACTATTTATTGGTCTTCTTGAGGATGACCAATATTCACATTTAAATATGGTATGTTCTGCACCGTCTTCCTCATTTCCATACATCATACAAGTACTATCTTCTCTTATTTTGAACCTGTGAAGGTATTTAGCAAAATTTCCAAGTCCACTGAAAGCTTGAATCAAGTAGTAGTTCATTTGACCATGTTTTCTTTTCATCCACTTCTCTATATTATTTATTAGAGTGTGGGTCCATCTACCCTTTGTGTCTTGGTCCCATGCTACTTGCCACTTCCTGTACAAGTGTAGGCGGGCTTGTTTTTTATTTTGGTCTTTGAAACTCCTTCTGCATTCCTTCTATTTTGCCATGTTTGATATATTTCACCTCTTTCGCCGAATAAGAGCTGTAATGGAGGCATGCTACTAAGCACTGACGCTGCAGATGTAGATATCGTCCTGGAGGCGGATATTATTCTCATGGTACATATTCTTTGCACTCTTTCCAATCTCCTCATTAACACAACATTCTTTGTAATGACATTATATTCTGCGGGAGCTCCATACAGCATCTGTGAATAGGCAACTGTAGATATGCGTAGAGCATACTTTATTGATAGCACCCCTTGTGGGGGATACTTAGTTAATGGCGGTATCTGGTCGCCATGGCGCAGAGTCTTCGTCGGACATATGTACCTTTTTGTAGTATATCCTCGGAATCTGCTGTTCTTGGCCGGGGACTGCTTCTCACTCTTCCGGAAAACGGAATCTTCTTCATATGTGGAAGTGATGTTGTCCATGATTATTCTATGCTAATGGGTCCAAACTCAGGGCCGCTATCTCAACTCGTTTTTGTGCAGTTACGTATAATTGATCCCATGGTTGTCTATGAAACAGGGAGGCCATGCTAGTGTTGAAGAAGGTCCTTATGAGACCTTACGTTCAGAGCCAGATCCGAATTAATCAGGACAGTGTCAACTGAACCTGCACCACCGACTTAATGATGACGATGTCTCGAGCGCACTCTGAGACTTGCCAGGTTTTATTAGGACGGAGGCAGTAGTGATATTAGCCTAGAGGTCATTTTTTAAGAATTTCACTTCTCCATACTTAAGCTCTAGAATATCACCACCGTCAGCCGGGGTCGTTACAATTCTTAATGCCGAAGCGCCAAATAGTGGTATACTTCCGCCCCTCCTGAGGTCTGACGCAGACCAGATAGCCGCCCAATGTGGGTCAGACGCTCCTGGATTTTTTTTACTTATTGGGGAAACCACGGAGGCGTAACTCTCCTTACTGCACCTCTCTTGAGGGTAGCCCTATGGGGAGATACTTTTATGATGGCGGTATCCGATCGCCATGTCGTAGATTCTTCGTAGGGCTCTTGTACCTTTTTATCGGGGGCTGCTTATTTGTCACAACAAGCCTACATATCTGCAGGCCGTTCAGCTATCCGCCACCTATCTTCATTCGCTGTGTAGCTACGTTTGTGTGATCCCATGGTTATCTATGCAAGCAGGGAGGCCATGCCAGGGTTGACGTATGATCCTTATGAGACCATACGTTCAGAGGCGGATCCGTATTAATCAGGCCAATATCAACTGGAAAACTACACCACCAACTTAATGGCGTCGAATTTCGAGCGCTCTTTGAGGCTTGCCAGGTTTTAGCGGGACGGAGGCGGATGTTGTATTAGCCTAGAAGCCATTTCAGCAGGATTTTACTCCGACGTACTCAGGTTGTAGATTACAACATTCGTCAGCCAATTTATCGTCTGATCCCATTCGTATTTTCCAGTATGCCGTAATTAAGATCTTACTGGTCTCAATCTTAATGCCGAGGCTTTTTTTGATTAGGGGTTCCACGGAGGCATCACTCTCCTAATTGCTAATCTCTTGATAGCACCCCTTGTGGGGGATACTTAGTTAATGGCGGTATCTGGTCGCCATGGCGCAGAGTCTTCGTCGGACATATGTACCTTTTTGTAGTACATCCTCGGAATCTGCTGTTCTTGGCCGGGGACTGCTTATTCTTCGCAGCTAACCTACATATCTGTAGGTCGTTCAGCTATCCGCCACCTGCTGCTATGGACGTAGTGATAGCGCACTATCAACTAGTGGTCCTACACAGGAAACACCACCCGGAACCGCTTTCGCATTACCTCGGGGTGGGTTCATATAATAATGTCGCTGGGGTTCGGTACTTCCATTTGTGTGCGTATTGCCTTTTCTCGTAGCACACTTTCGATAAATAGTGCGCATTTTTGCCAATTATCTTCGTTTTCGAGCATAACTGTGGTCAAGTTTTGTTGAGTTAGTGTCACTCCGAGGCCACTATTTATTGGTCTTCTTGAGGATGACCAATATTCACATTTAAATATGGTATGTTCTGCACCGTCTTCCTCATTTCCATACATCATACAAGTACTATCTTCTCTTATTTTGAACCTGTGAAGGTATTTAGCAAAATTTCCAAGTCCACTGAAAGCTTGAATCAAGTAGTAGTTCATTTGACCATGTTTTCTTTTCATCCACTTCTCTATATTATTTATTAGAGTGTGGGTCCATCTACCCTTTGTGTCTTGGTCCCATGCTACTTGCCACTTCCTGTACAAGTGTAGGCGGGCTTGTTTTTTATTTTGGTCTTTGAAACTCCTTCTGCATTCCTTCTATTTTGCCATGTTTGATATATTTCACCTCTTTCGCCGAATAAGAGCTGTAATGGAGGCATGCTACTAAGCACTGACGCTGCAGATGTAGATATCGTCCTGGAGGCGGATATTATTCTCATGGTACATATTCTTTGCACTCTTTCCAATCTCCTCATTAACACAACATTCTTTGTAATGACATTATATTCTGCGGGAGCTCCATACAGCATCTGTGAATAGGCAACTGTAGATATGCGTAGAGCATACTTTATTGATAGCACCCATTGTGGGGGATACTTAGTTAATGGCGGTATCTGGTCGCCATGGCGCAGAGTCTTCGTCGGACATATGTACATTTTTGTAGTATATCCTCGGAATCTGCTGTTCTTGGCCGGGGACTGCTTCTCACTCTTCCGGAAAACGGAATCTTCTTCATATGTGGAAGTGATGTTGTCCATGATTATTCTATGCTAATGGGTCCAAACTCAGGGCCGCTATCTCAACTCGTTTTTGTGCAGTTACGTATAATTGATCCCATGGTTGTCTATGAAACAGGGAGGCCATGCTAGTGTTGAAGAAGGTCCTTATGAGACCTTACGTTCAGAGCCAGATCCGAATTAATCAGGACAGTGTCAACTGAACCTGCACCACCAACTTAATGATGACGATGTCTCGAGCGCACTCTGAGACTTGCCAGGTTTTATTAGGACGGAGGCAGTAGTGATATTAGCCTAGAGGTCATTTTTTAAGAATTTCACTTCTCCATACTTAAGCTCTAGAATATCACCACCGTCAGCCGGGGTCGTTACAATTCTTAATGCCGAAGCGCCAAATAGTGGTATACTGCCGCCCCTCCTGAGGTCTGACGCAGACCAGATAGCCGCCCAATGTGGGTCAGACGCTCCTGGATTTTTTTTACTTATTGGGGAAACCACGGAGGCGTAACTCTCCTTACTGCACCTCTCTTGAGGGTAGCCCTATGGGGAGATACTTTTATGATGGCGGTATCCGATCGCCATGTCGTAGATTCTTCGTAGGGCTCTTGTACCTTTTTATGGCACACCCTCTGTTTCTACCGCTCTTGGTCGGGGGCTGCTTATTTGTCACAACAAGCCTACATATCTGCAGGCCGTTCAGCTATCCGCCACCTGCTGACCCCGATAGTAGCCTGAGCTTAGCCCTATCTATCTATCTATCTATCTTTCTATCTAGATATCTATCTATCTAGATAGGGTGGCGGGACCACCCTGGGACCGCTTTCGCATTACTTCGGGGTGGGGTTCATTTACTGCTCGGTGCAGTTGTCTCTTTGTTCCTAGTGCCCCTTCCATCATTTATTTATGAGATTAGGGGTTCGGCGTATGTATTTGTTGGTGTACTGTTTTTTCTCTCATGATTGTCTGTACGAGGTTGGAGTATTTGTACCAGTCCTGAACATTTCATCTGCATATCCTACTAATGTTGATCTTTCCGGGAGTTTTATGTTTAATAACCCGTCGTACATTAAATTCCATAGGAAAGGACCCAGTATGGAACCTTGAGGTACTCCCGCTGTCACTTTATATTGTTTGAGTCCATCGTCCGTTTCTTACTCCAGCATTCTATCGTGTAGATAACTATCAACCATTTTGATTAGGTATTCTGAGAAATTTCTTTCTCGCATTGTTTTACGAATTACTTGCCAGTTCGCAGAGTTGAAGGCATTTTGTATGTCTAAGGTGACAATGGAGCTGAATCTCTTCATTCATTACCGTGCGGATAGCATCTATGGTAGCATCCAGAGCTTACCAACTATAGTGACTGTTCAAAGGTGACACCGCACTTTTGAACATCAGTGTGAGATGTCCACTGCTGCGCGGCATAATATGTGTAGGTGTATAAATGCGAATGCATTTATATGCCCATACATGCGTAATCTATGCACTCATCACTCTAAAGCACTCATTACTCTAATTTCCCTTTTGCTTATTTATTTGTTTACTTGTCGCTTGCCATCTGTAGCTTAACGAAAGTCGTTAAGTGAGCTTAGAAGAGATAGATGGCAAGCACAAGTAATCAGTCTTTTACCGATCCTTAAACCAAACTCGTGCGCCTCTCCCCCGTGATTAGTTTTTTCCCCGGTTTAAATAAGTTAAATAATTACAAGTGTTAGTTTTTTACATATAAAAAGATGTACATAGAAACATCACAGTGAACTCAGACGACCCAAAGTTTAACAATTAAATTAAGAACAAATAGATTAATAATACAAATAAACGAATAAACAAATAAGAACAACACAAATTGAAAGAAAAAGAACCATTGAAATTGCTAAAACATCAAGAAACACCACATTATTTAATATATGCACATACATATGTACACACTAACATACCCAAACCCAATGAATTGAATAAAAAAATAAAGATTGTGAAAGTGAAAATTTAAACAAAGATTTCTTATTTCGAAAGGCAAGTCCAGCTCAAATCCTGGAGTCTTACACATTTGGTCCTATGCGAACCGGATAAAAAAGTGTGTTTTTTTAAATAATTAAAAAACAAAAATTTAACAGTGTGTAAAAAAAAAGCGCCCCAGTAGGCGAGTTGGTAGCGTACTCGCCTATGAGTTTGGGGGTCGTGGGTTCGATTCCCACCAGAGGCTCTGGTCTGTCGCTGCAAAATTCAGCCATATGGTCTTTGTAACCCGGCCTTTCCCTGGACCTTAAAATTAGAATATAAATTTACTTTGTATTGTAATTCATATAAATAAATAAATAAATAAAACACCGTGAGCATTGGGCAAAATCGGTTAATATAAACAAAAAATTATCGCGAAATTAAACGAAAAAAAAAAAACAAAGTGACTCAAGAAAAAAGTGACCCACAAAACCAGTGACCCAAACATTCAAAGTAACCCAACACAAGCCAACAACACAACTCAGAAAGAAGCCCTTTGGAAACCTAGAAGGAAGGAAGGAAGAACCAGCGACATCGCCAACCACAAACACCGACACAAAGGTAACCTAACGGATCAAAGTGAGTACCCAAAATTTGTGCAAGTAGCGTTGTTACATAGGGTGCCAAACCCATTTTTTTTCGAACTCCGCCATATTGATATATGAAGGAGATTTTCGCGGGTCTGGCCCTATGTACGACGCTGGCTTGGTTTTTGCCTTTTACATATATACAAAAATAACTGAATATTTAACTGCAGTTAGCTTGCACTTACATACATAGTACTTTTATATACATACATACATAAGTGCAGTTACATACCTACACATTGCTGCACATACATACCCTTTTACATATATACTAACCTCTTGCATAACCTACATGCATTCTAACCTCTGAAAGTTTTTTTTGACGATTTTTTCGGTAACAACGCGCGACTTTACTGTTTTCTAGTTTTCGAAACTTTAGGAAAATAGCGACCCAACCTTTTTGAAAACCCTTCGATAATTTGCTCAAATAATTTATTACGCATTCTGATGAATTTTTCTGAAAGCCAGCGGCTAGTCGAGTCGATTTATTTGGTCAAGTTATTTTTAAGATAAGATTATTAAGATACGATTATTAAGATAAGATTATTAAGATTTGTTTCGGACGCGCGGACGGACACCCATTGACTTATTCCGAAAACCTCATCAAGACTTCCAGATAATTTTGTGCTGAATAACGCGTGGACGGACACCTTTCTTGCGAAACAAAAGAGCGAAAATTTCTTGAATTTTTTCGGCTGCTTAAATCGCGGTTATATTTATTAAGCTTACTTTTATTCTTATTACTATTATTATTAGCTGCTAAAAGGAAAAAAAGGAAACATTTTTATTGGCTCGACTCATCCGCTGACTGGCCAAAAATTACTTCGTGATTTTTGGGTACCTTAAACATCGAGTTTGCAACTTAGAGAAAAAATATTTTTTTTGCCTTCTTTATATGCGATTTTCTGAGGGAGAAATCGACCGTATGATATTAGCTGATGCTTTGGAGACGCTAAAATCAATCCCAATCAATAAATTAAAAAGAAAAAATAAATTAATTTTTTTGCTTTAGAAAATACGTGTTCCAACTTTTTGAACGACCCTCGTATTTAAATTTTAAATTTAAATTACGATTAAATTTACGATTTTTTAATCTCTTTTGCCATTAATATGTGTGGTCTGTGCTATAAATCAGCATTATTGTAGTTTCCAACCGATTTGAAGCGAAAATCTTAATATATTTGATAAAAAAGTTCCTGTGCCGACACTTTCAACTCGACCCCTCGTACCCATTAAAACAACAACAACAGCAGTCTATGTACACCGATGCATACGAGACAATAGGTAGCGGATTTTTTTTCGTTGGTTTCTCGTTGTCTTTTCATTCGTTTTCACTTCTTGCCTTGATTAGGGAACCCAAAGGTGAATGTACCACTGGAGTTTTTTTGTGAAGTAGAAAAAAAGGGAGAAGTAGGAAAACATAATTTCAGCCGTAAAGAAAGGAATGAAAGAACATATGGTTTGATGGGTTCGGACGGACATTTCGGCAAAAGCTAAACAGAACTAACACAATAATTTACATTTATTGAAATTTATTTTTATTATTGGAAATTACACATTAATAGCAAAATAAATTTGCACAATAATTTATTAAGTGGTAATTTTTTGGAAATTGCACTTTACTACGAAAAATAAATTGACTCAAAAATTTATTAAGTGCTAATTTTCGGAAATTACACTTTGCTTCGAAAAATAAATTTGCACAAAAATTTATTAAGTGCTAATTTTTGGAAATTACACTTTACTACGAAAAACAAATTTGACTCGAAAATTTATTAAGTGTTAATTTTTGGAAATTACACTTTACTACGAAAAATAAATTTGCTTAGAAATTTATTAAGTGCTAATTTTTGGAAATTACACTTTGCTACGAAAAATAAATTTGCTCGAAAAATTTATTAAGTGCTAATTTTTGGAAATTACACTTTACTACGAAAAATAAATTTGCTCAGAAATTTATTAAGTGCTAATTTTTGGAAATTACACTTTACTACGAAAAATAAATTTGCTCAGAAATTTATAAAGTGTTAATTTTTGGAAATTACACTTTACTACGAAACATAAATTTGCTCGAAAAATTTATTAAGTGATAGTTTCTTAAAAGAAACACCATTCTACAAAATTTGGTTTATTTTGAAAAAACAATTTCTTACAAAGTTTGTTTTTTTGTTTGTTATAATGTTGCAAAAACACTTTCCTACAAAATTTGTTTTTTGATTCGATCGAATTTTTTCTGATAGAAGAATCACTTTCCTACGGGTTTTTTGTTTTGTTAAAAAAGAGTTGATCGGTAATTTTTTGAGAGTACACTAGCCGACAAAGAATTACTTTCGTCCAAATTTTTATTTATATACATTTTTTTTCCAAAAGACCCAAGTCTATAAAAATTATTATCGCTAAAATTTCTTACTTTTCGCACAAACGACACAAGTTCAAAATAAACTGCCATTATTTATATCTATTCGTGAAAAAAAAGTCGCACTGTAAAAGATTGGCCCCATTCAACAAATATTTAGCGTTTTTCTGAAATTATTTTGCAAATATTGGCAAAGTAAATTTTTACAGAAATTGTTAAGAGAAAATCTCAATTTTAAAAGTTTCTTAAAATTTTAGCCAGTTTAAAATTTGATAAAGAAAATATTTAAGAAGGAGGAAATATGGACAAAGTTTTACGTGATAAATTTGTAAATTGCGTAAATGACCTGATAGACTTTGAGAGTGGTTACTCTGCTACTAGCACCGACGATAATATTCACTCATTAGAAGTGACACGTGTAGAATTGAACTCTGTTTGGGATCAGGTGAAAAGGGCCTATGTGGATTGTAGAGACCGTGTTCCCGAAAAAGATGAGGCCCCAATCGATAAATCAAAGTTGAGGACCCATTATAAAGAGGCATTAGAGACATACAAACGATGTTTAAGCGCAGTAAATGGAGAAATTTTAGCACTAACCGACGAAAGGCAGCAGGAAAAGTTCGAACGAGAATCGGAGACCCGAAAAAAGGAAACAGTTGAGCCAAACAACCATCTATCATTACGTTTACCACCATGCGACACTGACACATTTCATGGAGGATACAGCGCTTGGCCTACTTTTCGGGATTTGTTTTCGGCCTTGTACAGAAATAATTCTAGACTTTGTAAAGTAGAAAAACTTTTCCATCTAAAACAAAAAACCGCGGGTCAGGCACGGGAAATTATTAGTAACGTACCACTAACAAATGAAGGGTTTGATCTAGCATGGAAAAACTTAGAAAACAGATACGAGAATAAACGAATGCAAGTTAATGAACAGCTAAAAACTCTACTTAGTTTACCACCAGTTTCGGCAGATTCAGGATCTTCGATCCAAAAACTTCAACGCACTATTAATGGTTGCGTTCAGACACTAGAAACACTCAAGGTGGATGTAAAGGGGTGGGACCCAATTTTAGTTTACCTCACTTCTACGAAACTGCCGAGGAATTTCTTAGAAGAATTTGAAAACGGTTTGGAAGACTGTTCCATACTACCGTTGTGGAAAGATTTGAATGAATTTTTGACGCACAAGTTCAAAACTTTAGAATCTGTAGGAAATATTAAGCCTCATTTCTCCAAAAATAATCAGCCTAGACCCGATTATAGTAGGAAGGAAAATGGGGTTAAGTCATTTCAAACTAATGTTGCGAAACAGACTCAAAGCAACAGATTTAGCACATCTACGCAACCTAGTAGTCGTACAAATGGACCGAGTTGCCAAATTTGCAAGGCAAACCATTTGTTACTAAATTGTCCACAATTCCTTGAGAAGAACGTGAATGATCGCATTCACTTAGTAAAACTTCACAATCTTTGTTACAACTGCATCACTTCGGATCATGGTGTAAGAGATTGTAAGAGTCGTTTTACGTGTAGGGAATGTAATCAAAGACATCACACTTTATTACATAAGGGTAACGAGGCCCGACGTACAAATTCACAACCGGTTAGAGATGACGTACGACCTAGTACCAGTGCGGCAGCTCTAACCACCCTAGTACGATCCACTCCTAGTTTACAGTCCATACCTAGTTTTCAAACTCCTAGTATAACGACTCTAACTCTCAAGGAAAATTCACAACTTAGCCAGCAGCAATCGAAAGAAACACTACTCTTCACAGCGATTGTTCAAATTGAATCTAGAGGGCAGCGATATGACGCACGAGCGATTATCGACCCTGGATCTCAATCAACATTTATTTCAGAGAAGATTACAAACCAATTGAAGCTTCCAACTAGGAAGAATCTTGTTTATGTTACCGGTTTAAGTGAAACCGTTTCAGAAACTTCAACAAAAGCTTGTATTTTTAACCTTTGTTCTCGTACAAACCCTAGTTTTGAATTAGAAGTTTGGGCACCCGTTTTAAAGTCCCTTCCTTCTAATTTGCCGTCGCGCACCCTAGATAAAAATCAACATAGAGAAACAACTCAACTCGAGTTAGCAGATCCTCGTTTTTACGAAAGCCGACCCATAGATCTTCTGATAGGTTTAGACATAGGACCCTTAATTTACACAGTAGGAGCTCCAATGAAATCTATAGGATCTTTACTAGCGCAAAGCACTGTTTTTGGCTGGATAGTGGGCGGACCCCTTGAAAAATCAAACACAAATGATAGGAAAATTTCACTTTACAATACAGTTTCGATCGAGAAAATTCTCACACGTTTTTGGGAGGTGGAGGAGACCCCAAAAAAAGTTTTGAGGTCAGCAGAAGACACCTTTTGCGAAACTAATTTCAAAAATACAACGCGAAGAAATGAAGATGAACGATATATTGTCACGATGCCGTTCAAATCTTGTGCTGAACTTGGAGCATCTCGAAATATCGCAATGGCGCAATTCTATCGAATGGAAAGAAAGTTGCAAAAAACGCCCGAAATCAAATCTCAATACGACGCAGCGATAATGGAATATTTGGAACTTGGATACATGCGGAAACTGAGACCCCAGGAAATCGAGAAGACCCCTAACTACTATTTGCCACATCATGCCGTTATTAAACCAGATAGGGTTACTACTAAACTTAGGGTAGTTTTCAATGCGTCAAGTCCCACATCAAATATGAAAAGTCTTAATGACATTTTACATCCAGGGCCAATTCTTCAACAGGATTTAGTATTGCAGATTTTAAATGGAGGTTTTTTAGATATGTATTCATCGCGGACGTTACCAAAATGTATCGTCAAATACAAATCGACCCAAGTAAGGCCCCATTTCAAAGAATTCTTTTCAGAAAATCAGCAAATGACCCAGTTGAAGACTTTGAACTTTCAACGGTCACTTTCGGAATTAATTGCGCCCCATTTCTAGCTCTTAGGACCCTAATTCAATTGGCTGAAGATGTTAAAGAAACATACCCATTAGGTTCGGAAATTATAAAACAAAATGTATATGTCGACGACGTTTTAGCTGGAGGTCACACTGTAGAAGAATCCCTTAAGTCTACGAAAGAATTAGTAGCAGCCATGGACTCAGCAGGTTTTGAATTGAGAAAATGGAGTTCAAACGACCCCAATCTACTTCGCGAACTGCCACCTGACTCACTCTTGCCGGTCAATTGGTTGGATATTTCGGAAGGAACTTCAACGAAGACTCTAGGTATCCGATGGAACATTTCGGCTGATAACTTTACGTTCACATCACCACCCACGGAAGAAAGGGAATTATGCACCAAACGAGAAGTCCTTTCAACAATTGCCAAATTTTTTGACCCATGTGGATGGTTGGCTCCAGTAATCGTCGTAGCAAAGCTTATCATGCAACAAGTCTGGCTGGATAAAGTAGATTGGGACGACGCGTTGAAGCCCATAACTCGAATGAATTGGAAGAATTTCATTAAAAATTGTCCTTCAATAGATTCAGTTTCAGTACCTAGGTGGATCAGATTCAAACCCTCAAGTAAAATTGAAGTACATGGTTTTTGTGACGCTTCAGAAAGCGCTTACGCCGCGACTCTTTATGTTAGAGTAGAACATTTAGATCAAACAGTCGACACGTTTCTTTTGGCAGCGAAAACTCGAGTAGCACCCATCAAAAAAATATCTCTGCCTAGATTAGAATTATGCGGAGCCGTTCTCTTAGCAAAATGAACCACAGCGGTGGTTCCTAACTTACAAATTGCAAATATTTCAACCCATTTTTGGACTGACTCAACAATTGTGTTAGCATGGCTCAAAAAACCCCCGTGTTCATGGAGTGCCTTTGTAGGAATAGAATTTCGGATATTTTAGATAATGTAGGCAACGAAAATTGGAAGCACATAGATTCAGAAAGCAACCCAGCTGATGTAGCCAGTCGAGGATGTTCGCCCAATGATTTGCAGTCACATCATTTGTGGTGGACTGGACCCTAATGGCTGAAGTTTCCAAAAGACCGATGGCCTAGACACGACATTATGAGCGACACAGAGTTAGAAGCAAAAGCAGTTAAAGTTTTCTCGACCACGAATTTATTCACAACATTACGATGCACGGCGGAAATCAACTCATGACTCGCGTAATCAAGTCTGAATTCTGGATATTTAAATTGAAGCCATTAATCAAGATGGTAATTCAACATTGTCGAACTTGTGTTTTATATAAACACCAGACTCAAACGCAAATTATGGCCTCACTTCCGCCCCAGCGAACTATGCTGACTCGACCTTTTACCAACACAGGAATAGATTTTGCAGGACCCTTCAACATAAAGAATTTTACAGGAAGAGCTTGTTTAATAACAAAGGGTTATGTTTGCGTCTTCGTTTGCTTTTCCACAAAAGCAATTCACTTAGAACCCACTAGTGATCTATCAACTCAATCTTTTTTAGCCGCTTTATCTCGCTTTATTGGGCGACGAGGAAGCCCAGCCAAGATCTACTCAGATAATGGGACTAACTTTGTAGGAGCAGCAGAATTAATAAAGAAAGATAGGCTAGAGTTTATGAAGAATCTTCAAAAAGATGCCACCCAGCACAATATTTACCAAAATTTAGAGTGGAGTTTTATTCCACCAGGTGCCCCGCATATGGGAGGATTATGGGAGGTGGGAGTTAAATCATTTGATTCTTTTATAGCTGTTTTCAGCCTCTTTCTTGCTATTCTGTAGAGGTCCATTGCTTCTAAATCACCTTTTCTTTGTGAGGCTACACGTTTCGCTTTGTGACATGATTTTCTAAGCTCAGCAATTTCGTGGTTCCTCCAGTATGCGTGCTTTCGAGATTTACCAAGTGATGCTGTCTTTTTCATTCCAACATTACAGATCTCTGTAAGAATGTTAACGAGCTGTTCCACAGAGGTATCTACGTTTGTGTTGCCGCTTAACTGAATTCTGGACTTTAGCTCGGTTACCTTTTCTTTACAGTTTTCAGTGTCGATTCTGTGTGTCCATTTCCATCAGGATGAACTGATGATCGCTTAGGGTTTCGTCTTCTAGTACTTCCCATTGACTATTTTTGCTGCTATACTCGGTGACGCAAAGGTTACGTCAATGATTGAGTTGGAGTCCCCTCTTCTGAAAGTTCGGGATTTTCCTCTATTAAGAACAATCAGGCCAAGGCATGCAATCATTCCACTGACCACGATTCCTATCTTATCTGTTGTTCTTGAGAACCATTCCGACGATTTGCTATTGAAATCTCCACCTATTATTACTGGAGTATTTCCAGCTTTCACGTGTTGCTCTAGTTTGGCAATTTTGTTTAGGAATTATGCGAATTCAATATTTGGCGAAAAGTAGCAACTACGTATGCCTTCTGTATGTAGGACTTCAAAATCGTCATTATCTTCTTCAATTGCGTTAATCGACATCAGTGGATTGCGTACGTATAGAGATGATTTGCCCGTAAGGTCTTGGTACCATGCCATTTCTTTCCTCTTAGTATACTATCCACTTACTAGTACTATATCAACATCTTTGTCCATATCATTTTGTATCATTAGTTCTTGCGCTTCGCGACCTCTGCCTAGATTTACTTGGAGTATCCTAATCGTCATATTTATATCTACATGTGTTGCTACTGCCCAAATAGTGGCTAATATTTTGTCTTCTATCTATCTATCTTTCTATCTATCTATCTATCTATCTATCTTTTTTTTTTTTTTTTTTTCTTGGTCTGGAGGTGTGAAATCTTCAAAAGATACATTCAGTCCGTACTGAATGCATGTACGATTCTTACGTACTAAAACACACCCCCAGTATACGTCGCTACACCCCACGGGACTGCCAATTGGTATTACTTCGTGGGGTTGGTAAGCCTAGTACGGCTGTTCATCGTTATTCACCTCAGTTGTTGAATCATTTTCTAGCGAGGATTTGCGCAAAACTTCGGCTTCTCGGAGTGTCATTTGTGTTCTCTCTATGTACTTATTTACCGCTTCCCAATTATCTTGGGAGCTCAGCATTATAGGTATTATATTCTCCGCTTTTATACGATCGCCTAGATACGACTCAAGAATTCTCTTTTTTTTCTTGCAAAGGGGGGCACTGAAACACTACATGCTCTGCACTTTCGTCTTCAGCTTGGCATTCTGGACATCTGGGTGAGTTGTCGAGCCCAAAACGGTACAAATATTTTCTGTAGCCTCCGTGACCTGTAAGGAATTGTGTTAGAGTATAGTTTACTTCGCCATGTCTGCGTCGCAGCCACACGTCGATTTGTGGTATCAGCCGAAAAGTCCATCGTCCTTTTGGAGAATTTTCCCACCTTGTTTGCCAACTGCGTAGTGCGTTATCTCTTTCGGAGATTCTTATAGCATTTTTGCCTGCTGTTGGGTTTTCTGTTGACTCTATGTAAATGTTTGAGTACTCTCTAGCCTTAATATCGATTGGCATGATTCCCGCTACAACGCTTACTGCCTCGCCGGATATTGTACGATATCCACTGCAGACTCTTAGGCAGCTACGCCTAGAAATCGACATAATTTATTTCTTTGATATGTTACTTAATGATCTCTCCCATACAGGAGCTCCGTAAAGCAACGTTGAGTCAGATACCTGTGAGATTAGATCTCTGCGGCTTTGTCGTGGTCCACCAACGTTTGACATCATTCGGGATAGTGCATGCGTAACATCAGCTGATTTTTTACATGCGTATTCTATATGTTTCTTGAAGTTTAGACGGTCGTCTAAGTATATGCCTAGATACTTTATGGCATCCGATGATTTTATTGTCGTTTCGCCTACTTTGATTTCCAGGCTTTCCCTCTTTCTCCTTCCACTAATGAGTACAAGTTCCGTCTTTTGCTCGGCTAGTTGCAGATTAATTGACGTTAACCATCTCTTTATTTTTCTAATTGTTTCGGTTGCATATATCTGCACTTCATCTAGGTGTCTGGCTTGGACAGTTATAGCAATATCGTCAGCGAAGCCAACAATGTCTGCATCTTCTGGAATTTTCAGTTCGAAAATGTCGTTGTACATTATATTCCACAACATTGGGCCGAGGACTGAACCTTGCGGAACTCCCGACGTGACCCCATACGTTTTTATACCACTATCAGTTTCTACACTCAGAATTCTATTTGTGAAATAGTCTTTGATGATGTTGATCAGGTATTCTGGTACCATAGATTTCCTCAGGGATAGGACGATATGTTTCCATCCGGCGGAATTGAAAGCATTTTTTATATCGAGCGTTATAATAGCACAGTATTTTCTATCTTTGCCCTTTCCATTTATTGCATTTCTGGCTGTGCTTGTAACAAGACTGATAGCGTCGATAGTTGACTTAGCTTTCCGGAAGCCGAATTGTCTGTCGGAAATTCCATTGTTCCTAACAATTACTTCTAGAAGTCTATTATATATGATGCGCTCTAGACATTTGCCAATAGTATCCAATAGGCAGATTGGTCTGTACGATCGAGGATCTCCCAATACTTTACCAGGTTTAGGTATCAGGATCAGTTTTTGCATTTTCCACTTATCTGGAAATAGGCCGTTTTCCAGGCTCTTCTGAAAGAGTCGCGCAAAGATTGCTGGTCTAGCTTTTATTGCATGTTTGAGCGCTACGTTTGGGATGTAGTCGGGCCCTGGGGCTTTATTTTCTCCAATTTTCTGGCATAGGTTTACCACTTCTTCGTCGGTTACTTCGATTTCGGTTCTGGGCGTAGAAGACGCCTGGTCTGTCCATTGTTCGCCATCTGGGAATAGTACATTCACGATATCATTTATTAGTTTAGGGCACGTAATCTGGGGTGACCTTTTTCCTTTTAGTCGTGACATTACCATCTTGTATGCGTTACCCCACGGGTTGGAATCGGCTTCTTTGCACCACTGTTTAAAGCACTCGGCCTTGCTGTTGTTAATGGCTTTCTGGAGGTCATTCCTTGCTTGGTGATAGGCGCTACTCCTAATTTCAAAGTCGGGCCTTGATCTACTTCTTTGGTACTGACGTCTGGTCCGTAGGCATACCCTTCTAAGTTCTGCAATGTGGTCGTTCCACCAGAAATTTTCTTTCCTTCTACTATTTGAGCGCTTAACTGGCATTGATACATCACATGCAGCTTTTAGCGCCTCACCAATTTGATCTGCCATAGCCCAGACTTCTCCTTCCTCAATTTCTTGTGTGCAAAACATTTCAGTGAAGGCTTCTTGGTCGAATTTTTCTTTTGCCCATCCTTGGAATTTAGGCTTCTTGTGTGTCAGATTTGTGTGGGATTTGTACTCCGCTGAGAATATAATGGCCTGGTGGTCACTATGCGTGTAGTGTTCACTGACTTCCCATTTCAAGTTACTGGCCAGATTGTTGCTGACGAATGTTAGGTCGACGATTGAACCAGATCCAGCTCTTCTAAACGTATGTGTCTGTCCAGTATTAGCTAGGGTTACGTCGAGTCTGGAAAAAGCGTCAAGAAGAATTCTGCCTCGATTGTTTGTTCGTTGACTTCCCCAGTCTTGGGCCCACGCATTGAAATCTCCTGCAATTATAATCAGGTTGTGATGAGATGCGTCTCCTACTAGTTCGTCTATTTGTCTCTCAAAGTCTGGTAATGGTATGTTTGGTGAAATATAACAGCTATAGATGTATATTCCTCCAATTTTAGCCCTGGCGAAGCATTCTTGCGGCTCATTTGTACCTTCCTCAATAGCCTTCCCTCCGCAGGCCAATACTGCTGCTTTAGCTGTCTTGTTGCATTCCCAGACATTTTTGTCGAGATTTTTGTATTGTTCGCAAAGAATTGCGACGTCGATATTTTCTTCTAGGATAGACTGCAGTAGCAGGTCTTGGGCTGCTGCGCAATTGTTTAAGTTTAGTTGTATAAACTTCATGCGTTTTTGGAATTTATTGCCTTCTGGTAAACAGGACATCTGTAGCTTCCTGTCACATGTTTTTGGTCCCCTCCACCATTCGTTTTACAGAGCATACAGTTGGGTTCATTTTTGCAGTCTCTGGCTATATGTCCCTCTATGCCACATTTTATGCAGTTTTGAGATCTGTCGACGCTCGATTTACAAAACTTCGCAGTGTGGTTAAATCCGAAACATCTAAAGCACTTTGTAGCCGTTTTCACATCTCTTATCCGACAGACTGACATCGCGATTTTGATTTTGCGTAGTTTGAGTGCCCTCCTTGCAGCTACTGTCGGTAGTCTTATTTTTGCGCACTTAGTGCCTCCGTATGTCTCCCACACAGACGTCACTATGGATTCATCAAGTAGTTCAGGCATGTCTAAGTTTTTGGCAAATGCCTGGCATATTTCCGACTTTGTCGTTAGCTCGTCCATGTCTTTACAGATTATAAACGTCTGATCCTTGCGGGTGCGTACTTCAACGCATCCATCAAGCGAGCTTTCTATTTGCTCCCTAAAGTTATTGTCTACATTCTTCCCAGCGGTCCTCAGTTCTAGCAGGAGGTCGCCTTTTTGGGTTCTCCGCACTTTGTTTACCTCATCCCCTAACTCCTTCAGATCCGGGTTTGTGCGGATTTTTCGTAGGATATCGGCGTATGAGATTTGGCCTTTAGATGTTATTAGAATTTTATCCGGCTTTGGTTTAGGATTTCTCCTCTTCTTTTTGCTAGTCTTTGTGACCCATTCAACCTGTGGTGCCGGGTTTGCTCCGATGCATTTTTTTCTCTCCTAAGATTTCTCCGTCCGGAGGTATGGCAGTTGGTTTACCGCCTGCAGGGTTGTTTCTAGCTCTTTTTGGGGTGGGCATAATTGCTGCTGCTTCGTTTTTCTCCTCTTTCCTTTTTGGCTCTCTCTTGCTAGGCCAAACTTTAGGGGATGTTTGAGTTGCCCTTTCAGATACTTCACTGTTTTCGAATTGGGCCTTCCCTTTCGTTTCTTCACACGCCCTGTCATAAACAGCGCGTATAGTTCGCACCTGATCCTTGATGGCGTGGTGGACATTGTTCCTGTTCTTGATGAAGTCCATGAGGGCGGTAATTAGATTCCCCAGTTCTGAAAAGGAATCTCTCTTCGGCGGGGCGCTGGTAGAGAGCTTTAAGCCTTCCTCGTCCCCCGGTTGGCGAGAGGTAATGTTCCTTTGAAAGGGGTTTCTCTCCGTTATTTTATCAGTACATGTATTGGGAGTTTGACCGGCCAAGCTGGAAACCGGCGTACCATAGATTTCTTCGTTCCCTCTCGGGGTGTTTCCTTCTCCTCCTTCATCATTTTTATTTTCAGTTTATTTTTGATTGTTTTCGTTTATGTTATTGTTATGGGTGTTGCATGTGTTATGTGCGTTAAGACTCATTTCTTCACTGGGTCCCAACTCAATGCCGCTATCTCCATTCGCTGTGTAGCTACGTTTGTGTGATCCCATGGTTATCTATGCAAGCAGGGAGGCCATGCGAGGGTTGACGTATGATCCTGATGAGACCATACGTTCAGAGCCGGATCCGTATTAATCAGGACAATGTCAACTGGAAAACTACACCACCAACTAAATGGCGTCGAATTTCGAGTGCTCTTTGAGGCTTGCCAGGTTTTAGCGGGAAGGAGGCGGATGTTGTATTAGCCTAGAAGCCATTTCAGCAGGATTTCACTCCGACGTACTCAGGTTGTAGATTACAACATTCGCCAGCCAATTTATCGTCTGATCCAATTCATATTTTCCAGTATGCCGTAATTAAGATCTTACTGGTCTCGATCTTAATGCCGAGGCGTTTTTTTTTTTTTTTTTTTGGGGTTCCACGGAGGCATCACTCTCCTAATTGCTGATCTCTTGATAGCACCCCTTGTGGGGGATACTTAGTTAATGGCGGTATCTGGTCGCCATGGCGCAGAGTCTTCGTCGGACATATGTACCTTTTTGTAGTACATCCTCGGACTCTGCCGTTCTTGGTCGGGGACTGCTTATTCTTCGCAGCTAACCTACATATCTGTAGGTCGTTCAGCTATCCGCCACCTGCTGACCCCGATAGTAGCCTGAACTCAGCTCTATCATCTATCTATCTATCTATCTATCTATATTTAAATTTAATATATTTTTTTATTGAAAATTCATAATTTGTTACAATTAGTGTTACACTGTAAAATACCTTGCGAAGCCTGTAGGCTTGTCTGCAGGTTGGAGTTTACATTGTTTTTCATACAAATAACATTCTTACATAGTATGTATGTACTTACATCAGTTCAGCTGAGTATTGAAATATAAGTGTTTATAAAGAGTGGATAATTTCATATTTAATTTAATATGATACGTTAATTACGTAGTAAACACAGGTTATTTAAGATTTGCAAAGAAAGTGTTTTTTTATAACTTTTTTTCTGCTGTATTTGGTTTTAGTATTTAGTATACTTATGGGTAATTGGTTTAGTGTCATCGGCAGACTCACTGCAAGTGAGTGTTTCCCATAGTTGTTTCTGAAATTCGTTATCTTGTATCGGCCTTGTGCTCTGTGTCTGAAGGTTGCAAATATTCACTGTCTCCAAAGAACTCGTTACATATTGTTGTTTTGTACCGGTTGTTTACGTTTAGAATTCCTATACATATGTTTTTACATGTGATTAGTGTTTTGATAATTATGCTCATTTGGGTTTGTTGCGATCATTGTTTGTAGATTATTGTTTTGATTTGGTGGATGATTGTTGTATTGAAAGCGTTTGTATAATTGTTTAACTAGTTTATTTTGTGTTTGTTGTAATGTCCGGCAACAAGTAGCATTGGCCCACGCAGTTATTCCGTGCCTCAGGTACGTTTCTACTAATGATAAGTATGCTTGCTTAAGCACTGGATACGGAGAGCAGTTTCCGAGGTGGTATAATCCGTACGCAGATTTTCTCGGCTTCTTGTGCAGGTTTTCTATGTGTTCCTTCCATTTGAATAGAGAATCGAGATGTATTTCATGATATTTGTATGTCCTGACAACTTCAATTTTTGTAGTGCATTTTTCTTAATTTTCTGTGTTATTAATTTGACCGTAGTCGGTGTGCAGACACCCCGTGTTGTGGAATGTGAGATCCATGTTTATATTTGGAATGTGCCTAGGTTTAAACTGCATGACCTTTGTTTTTGCAGCATTTATCACTAATCCGCTGTCGTGGCACCATCTGACCAGCAGATCCAACTCATTGTGCAAAGTTCTTCTAGCGATGTTCGGGTTGCTGTTTGATACTATTATCGCCGTATCATCCGCATAGGCAAATATTTTGCTATTTTTTAGTATTTTTACCAGCGTACATTATATATAGAATTGGTCCTAACTTTGGGCCTTGAGGAACACCATGAGTTAGATGTGTACTGCTGCTAATATGGTTTTCAATTTGACAGTATAGGTTCTACAGTCAAGATAGTTCCTGGACCAATTGAGGCTATGTCCTCGAATACCATTTCTCTCAAGCATATACAACAATTTTTCATGTGAGAGTGTGTCAAATGCTTTACTAAAATCAATGAATAATGCAAGACAAGACATATTTTTGGAGAGGTTTTGGTTGATATGGTTGGAAAATTTGCCTAAAAGTTGATTTATGTTTTTTCCTTTTTGGAAACCATATTGTGACTTGTCAATAATTTTGTATTTGTTTAAAAATTCGGTTAATCTTCTTACTTCTATCTCCTCGAGAATCTTTTCTAACACCGGTGGTATGGATATTGGTCGGTAATTGTTGTAGTCATTTTTAGTTCCATTTTTATAAATAGGACGGATTAAAGACGTTTTTAATATGGTTGGAATGGTTCCATCGATGATGCTATAGTTTATTAGTTTTGTTATAATTGGGGTAAGTATATTCGAGTTGATTTTAAGGTCTATAGATCTTATCCCATCAGCTCCTGCGCTTTTTCTCACGTTTAGAGTTTTTAAAATGTTTTTAATCTCGTGTTCACTTGTGTGTGTTAGATACATTGTGTTTGGCATGTTGTTATTAGGGTTTGGAAAGGTTTTTATGTTACATGTATGTATTATTTTATTAACATTGTTGTGTAAATTTTCGGCAAACTTTTCTACTATTAATTCAGATGGTTCGTTTTTAAATTTTTTTTTTAATAATTTCATCAATATTATCGGTCTTTTTTCATGTAATTTCATTTATAATTTGCGAAGATTCTCGGGTATCATTTCTATTTTTTATAAATTACTTATGATATTATTCATTCTTAGCGAATATTATTTTTTTATTAAGTTTATTATTAAATGTTTTATATATTTTTTCATTTGTTTTGTTGGCCTTATTTTATTGCCAGTTTTTATATAGTCTATCTCTTATTTCACAAAAACTTAGTATTTCATTATTTAACCGTTCATGTTGATTTCTTTTTTTTGTTTTTTTTATTTGTTTTTAGTTCTTTTGCTTTTTCATATATTTCTTTAAATTTTTCGTGTATATTATAAAATAAATTGTTTGTGTCATCAGCTAGTCCGATAATAAAATTCCAATCAGTTTCATTTATCATTCGATTTACTTCAGCGTTGTTAATTTTGATTTGTTCGGCTTCTGTTACAGGTTGCATTAGAATTGAGTTTGTTTGGGGGTCGTTCACCTCTTGTTATTTTTGTGATTCAGATGCACTTTTGTTTTCGTGGAAAATGAATGTGTGGTACGTGTTGTTGGGCGACTTTTGACGGGGTTTGCATACTTGGCATTTTCACTCGGTTTTCCTTGTCACACTCATTGAGTTATAAGAACTCTCCGATAATGGGGCACAGGGTATAAAGTGATACTTGTTTTTGCTTTGGTGGCAGAGTACAAAATTTACCGACGTTATTGCATTTTTCCAAGTGAAGCAAATATTATCGGACACTATATTTGTTTTTGTTTTGGGTCACTTTAACAAGAAAAATGTTTAGGATAGAAGAAAAAATTCACTGATATGCGCGTATAAAAATAGCACGTCTGTTCGATTGAATCGCTACAGCTGTCTATCTATCTATCTACTCGTATCTATCTATCCATCAATTCTATCTATCCATCTGCATATCCATCAATTCTATCTATCTATATATATATCTATGGATATCTATCCATCAATTCTATCTATAAGTATCTATCTATATATGAGGGATTCTCTGGAAAACGGATCACACATTATTTTTTGTTTGCCAAATTTTGTGTACTGTTTCGATAGATTATGTGCATAGAACATGCTGTGCAAAAGGGCAAGTGAAGCCGATGAACCGTTTTCGCGGTACGCGTAGTTTAAGTTTGGAGTGAGTTGTAAAGGTCGTTACATTGATAATGTTATATCTTCAGACTTATTTAAGATATTTTATTGCAATAAAATGCGTTGCAAAGGTAATCGCTCAAGGATTTCGAATATAAGAAGTTTGTATAAGGAAATTTTGCGACAAATTAACAAAAATATGAATTCTTTTTATTTTATCAATTTTTTTTATATAGTGCCCCCTTTGATTTTAATTTTTCTTCTTCATAAAATTAGTTCAAAATGTTTATTACTAATCCCTAAAAACAAATTCATGGAATACGCCACCATTACTCAATTATAAGAAAAAATTTGAAAACTGTATTTGTCAAATAAAGAAAAAATTAAAATAAAATTTTGGAAATTTTACTTTATTCATTAGAGATATTCCATAGTAAGCGTGCATAAAATCGTTGACAGTTTTTATATTTCAAACGTTTTTAAATATACTCATCAAGACGTGTTTTCCTAATTGATAAACCGCTTTCATATAAAAATGCCTTTCCAGAACTGTTTAAATCCATTTAATCTGAATAATCACAAAAAATGCAATGTGGTCCGCAATGTTCCTGAAAATATATGAAAGGATAATGGATTGTGTGAAAATGTTAAATTGTGTAACAGTTGCCGTTGCAGAATATATAAAGAAGGTGGGCCATCTAACATAGATTCAGCACAAATCGAATCTATTATAGAAGATACGGAACCAGAACGGGAATTTAATAATGTTTACTCAGATCCAGACTTTTCGCCTGAATATTCGGACGCCGAATATGTACCAAAAAGAAAAAAGAAGAAAAATATTAATAAAACAATGGAAAAATCAAACACTTTGTCTGACTCTGAACAAATTCTCGTGAGTTTAATCTCAAAATTTAAGCAGACTGAAACAACAAAAACTCAAAAGTTTGAAATACTTACATTTATTCCGGATACATGGTCCATTCGTAAAACCATGGACGTCTTTGACTGTTCGTATAGAATGGCAAGAAATGCTAAAAATCATGTAAAAATACATGGAATAATAGGAGTAATGACATCACAAACATCTTCATTTAACAGAGGACTTTCTGATGAAACAAAAGAGAGTGTTTCAAATTTCTACCTAAAAGACGAAAATAGTCGAATATTTCCAGGCAAGATGGATGTCGTATTAGTAAAACAACACGACGGGAAAAGGATCCATCTTCAAAAACGCTTAATATTATGTAACCTGTCTGAACTGTATGAAAGCTACTTAATAGAACACCCGGAATTCAAAGTTGGTTTCTCAACCTTTGCTCGGCTTCGCCCTAAGCAATGTGTTTTGCTGGAGGTGGTGGTACACATAATGTATGCGTCTGCGTTTATCATGAAAATGTAAAAAAAATGATTGAAGGTGCAAAACTTGGCTATCTTACTAAAAACAGGGAAAGTCAAGTAGAATCCTACAAAGATTTGTTACGGATGATGGTATGCAAAGAGCCTTCTCCGAACTGTTATTACGGGAATTGCGCCGTATGCAAACTATATGTGGAGAAAATCCGTCAATTTCTGATATATTCTAGATGATACGGATGTCGAGACAATTCAATTTCAAACATGGAGATGCACCGACAGAACCCAACTTGTTACGGAAGTAATGGAAAAGGACGATAATAATTAGAAGAAGGCGAAATATTAGTTGTAACTGATTTTGCGGGAAACTACGGATTTGTTTGCCAAAATGCAGCCCAATCGTTTCATTGGAACAACAACCAGGCATCAATTAATTCGGCGGTGTTTTATTACCTTATTAATGGTAATATTTTACACAAATCAATGGCGGTCATTTCCGATGAGTTATCTCATAATACTGTTTCAGTGTACGCTTTTCAAAATTCTTTTTGAGACACTTAATTCTAAAAACATAAATGTTTCAAAAATAATATATTTTACTGATGGTGCTCCTCAACATTACAAAAACCGTTACAATATTACAAATTTACTGAACCACAAAAATGATTTTGGTGTGAACGCTGAATGGCATTTTCATGCTACCGCGCATGGAAAAGGCCCTTGTGATGGTATTGGTGGAAATTTTAAAAGGTTAGCAGCACGAGCCAGTTTACAGCGTCCTTTGAACCAGCAAATTTTAACTGCAGTCGCGTTATTCGAGTGGGCAAAATCAAATTTAACAAAAACTTAAATTTTTTTTAGTCCCAAGATTGAACAAGAAAAATATAAATCATTTTTAGGAAAAAGATTCGCAGAAGCACAAATTCTTAATTCAACTAGCACCCAGATGGCAATGAAGAAGTTCAGTTTCTCCAATGCAAGCGATTTCTTTCCAAAATTAAAAAACAGCTAAATATATATATTTTTATGTTTGATATTTCAAAGCACATTGGTAACAATGTAACTATAAAGTAAAATTTCCAAAATTTTATTTTAATTTTTTCTTTATTTGACAAATACAGTTTCAATATTTTTTCTTATAATTGCGTAATGGTGGCGTATTCCATGATTTTGTTTTTAGGGATTAGTAATAAACATTTTGAACTAATTTTATGAAGAAGAAAAGTTGAAATCAAAGGGGGCACTATATAAAAAAAATTGTTAAATAAAAAAGAATTCATATTTTTGTTAATTTGTCGCAACATTTCCTTATATTCGGAATCCTTGAGCGATTACCTTTGCAACGCATTTTATTGCGTTAAAATATCTTAAATAAGTCTGAAGATATGACATTATCAATGTAACGACCTTTACAACTCACTTCAAACTTAAGTTACGCGTACCGCGAAAACGGTTCATCGGCTTCACTTGCCCTTTTACACAGCATGTTCTATGCACATAATCTACCGTAACAGTAAAAAAAATTTGGCAAACAAAAAATTATGTGTGATCCGTTTTCCAGAGAATCCCTCATATATAAAAGAGAGTGTCTGTTTGTGGGTTTGTTTGTTCCGTATAGGCGTCTAAACGGCTGGACCGATCTTCTTGAAATTTTCACAGAATGTACATGTGTGGGGGGTGGTGAAAATAGGGTACTTGAATTTTCGATATATAAAGTGGGCGTGGATCCGCCCACATGGGTCAAATTTTGATATTGAGAAAAATTTTTAGCTAGAGTGCTGAAATTTTATGTGTATGCGTTTAGTGGCAGATCGTGTGAATTTTCCAAAAATGGGCGGAATCGGACCAATGGGCGTGGCCCGCCCATATAAGCCAAATTTTTAAATTGAAATATTTTCTTAATTTGGTAGCGCGCGTTCAGTAATTATGTGCATAAGTATCTGGTGACAGCCTACGTGATTGTTCCAAAAATGGGCTGGATCGGACCAATGGGCGTGGCCCCGCCCATATAAGCCAAATTTTGAAATTGAGTTGCACAATTTATTAGCGAGACTTCTGTCATTTTGTACATATGTATCTGGTGGTGGTCCACGTGATTGTTCCAAAAATGGCGGGGATCGGACCAAAAGGGGTGGCCCCGCCCACATATACCAAATTTTGAAATTTAGATATCTTGCACAATTTGCTAGCGAGAGTGCTGCAATGTTGTGTATATACATATATCTGGTGGCATTCTACGTAATCGGTCCAAACATGGGCAGGACCGGACCACTGGGCGTGGTCCCGCCCATATAAGCCAACTTTTGAAATTGAGATATCTTGCACAATCTGTTTGCGAGAGTGCTGTAATTTTGTGTATGTGTGTCTGGTGGAAGCCTACGTGATTGGTCCAAAAATGAGCGGGATCAGACCAAAGTGCGTGGCCCCGCCCACATAACCCAAATTTGAGCTATATTGCACAATTTAATAGTGATAGTACTGTAATTCTGTTTATATGTATCTGGTGGCAGTCTACGTGATTAGTTCAAAAATGGGCGGGATCAGACTAATGGGCGTGGCCCCGCCCATGTAACAACATTTTGAAATTGAGATTTCTTGCACAATTTGTTAGCGAGAGTGCTGTTAATTTATGTACATGTATTTGGTGGCAGGATTCGTGATTGGTTCAAAAATGGACGGGATCGGAATTCTAAATCTGGGGCAACGAAGTGGAGAGTGTCTGTTTGGGGGTTTGTTTGTTCCGAATAGACGCCTAAACGGCTGGACGGATCTTCTTGAAATTTTCATGTGTACATGTGTGGGGGGGGTGCTGAAAATAGGGTACTTGAATTTTCGATATATCAAGTGGAAGTGGACCCGCCCATATGGGTCAAATTCTGATATTGAGAAAATTTTTTAGCTAGAGTGCTGACATTTTGTGTGTATGCATTTAATAGCAGATTATATGAATTTTCCAAAAAAAAGGCGGGATCGGACCAATGGGCGTGGCCCCGCCCATATGTGCCAAATTTTGAAATTGAGATATATTGCACAATTTATTACCGAGAGTGCTGTAATTTTGTGTATATGTACCTGGTGGCAGTCTACGTGATTAGTCCCAAAATGTGTTGGATCGGACCAATGGGCGTGGCCCCGCCCATATAAGTCAAATTTTTAAATTGAGATATCTTACACGATTTGTTAGTGAGAGTGCTGAAATTTTGCGTATATGTATGTGTCTGGTGGTAGTCTACGTGACTGGACCAAAAATGAGCGGGATCGGACAAATTGGCGAGGCCCCGCCCATATAAGCCAAATTTTGAAATTGAGATATCGTGCAAAATATATTAGCGAGAGTGCTGTAATTTTGCGATTTATCTGGTGGCAGTCTACGTGATTGGTCCAAAAATGGGCGGGATCAGACTAATGGGCGTGGCACTGACCGAGTGAGTCAAGTTTCGAAATTGGAATATCTTGCACAATTTGTTAGCGATAGTGCTGTAATTTTGTGTATATGTTTCTTGTGGTTGTCTCCGGCCATATAAGTCAATATTTTAAATTGATATTTCTTGCACAATTTTTTAGCGTGAGTGCTGTAATTTTGTGTTTGATATACCTTGAGCAATTTGTTAGAGAGATCAATGTAATTATGTGCATACATATTTGGTGTCAGTACAAAAATGAACGGGATCGGAAATCTGATATCAGGGGCAACGAAGTGGGCCGGGTCCAGCTAGTTCTATTATATAAAAGAGAGTGGTGTCTGTTTGTGGTTTTGTTTGTTTGTTCCGTATAGACGCCTAAACGGCTGGACCGATCTTCTTGAAATTTTCACAGAATGTACATGAGTGGGGGAAAATAGGGTAATTGAATTTTCGATATATCAAGTGGGCGTTGACCTGCCCATATGAGCCAATTTTTTATATTGAGAAAAAATTTTAGCTAGAGGACTGACATTTTGTATGTATGCATTCAGTGGTAGTTTATATGATTGGCCCAAAAATGGATCGGAACAATGGGCGTGGCCCCACCCATTTAATCCAAATTTTGAAAATTTCTTTGAGATATCTTGCACAATTTGTTAGTACGAGTGCTGTTATTTTGTTTATATATATCTGGGGGCAGTCTACGTGATTGGTCCAAAAAAAGGCGGGATGGGGCCAATGGGCGAGGCCCCACCCATATTAGATACATTTTGAAACTGAGATATCTTGCACAATTTATTAGCGAGAGTGTTGTAATTTTGTGTATATGTATCTGGCTGCAGTCTACGTGATTGGTTCAAAAATGAGCGGGATCGGCCCAATGGGCGTAGCTCTGCCCATACAGACCAAATTTTGAAATTGAGATATCTTGCACAATTTATTTGCGAGAGTGCTGTAATTTTGTGTGTATGTATCTGGTCGCAATCTACGTGATTGGACTAAAATAGGACGGAATCGGAAATCTGTGCCAACGATGTGGGCAGTGTTCCGCTAGTTTAAGATATGTTTTAGGTTTACTTAAGTTTATAACATATTGATAATCAGTTGTAATTCGTAATAAGGATTGTTTGTATTACAGAAATTAATTGAAAAAAAATACACATACAGAAAAAACGCGCACAAATGGTTTTTGATGTACATGCGGATTCTTGTTCAACGATGATACAGTAGTTGGTAATGGTAATGCCAAGTGAAAAGTTGATTATTTTTTTTTATCAACACCTCCATTCTAAAACATGCTAAGTCGACTTAGCATGTTCCAAATTATATTCAGTAAAAAATTGGTGTTTATCCGTCAATCTAATCAAAAGTTATTTACAAAACAGTACACATCACTCGATTTGCATTATAAAGGAATTTCACGTAAATTTTAAAAATTCATCAAACTTGGTTCGCCTCTCTTGAAAAACTATCATTTTGCACTTACATAGTATTGTTTAGGATGGAGGTATCGATATATAAAATGAGATCATAGATAACAGGAAAACATTGTGTTTATAAACCAATTGACTTTGGCAAACATCCCATGTGTTATATTTGCGTATTTGTAGTTGGGCAAATGACATTACCTTACAATTATTGTATCATGCCAATCGTTGTTGTGAGAAAAAATAATGAGTACCAGAGAGAATATCAAATAAAGAAATATAATTAAAGAGTGGCAGGGGGAATCAAACTTATGATGATTTCGTTTCTGAAAAATAATGTCACCACATCATGTTTCGGCATTTTAAAAATTCCCCCTGCACCCTAAGCTAATTTCGCACTTTGCATGCGCACAATCTAACGAAACACGTGCGGTGAGTAAAACCCATACCTACGTTATTGCGCAGCCATTTGTTAGTGCATTAAGAATGTACGCTTTCATTTAGGTTTCCTTCTGTAGTCTGCCTTTTGACGGTGCAACACTCCACACCGTGGACTGGGCTGAATGCGGAAAATGTGATATTTCCGCATTTGCGGAGTGTAATAATTTTACAAATGAAATCAAAACCCGTTATACGGCTGTACCATTTTTACAAATTGTATCAATCACCATGAACACTACTTGTGTGTTGTCACCCCACAATATCTTTGCAGTTACTCTATTCCACACAGTTTTGTGAGCCATCACAGCCCAGTGCTTTAACTCATCCTTCGTGGCTTCGAAAGGTTTCTAAGTCTATTACTCGAAGTCTCTGCCCTTCGAAACCAAGGTTTCCTTCTGTAGTCTGCCTTTTGACGGTGCAACACTCCACACCGTGGACTGGGCTGAATGCGGAAAATGTGATATTTCCGCATTTGCGGAGTGTAATAATTTTACAAATGAAATCAAAACCCGTTCATACGGCTGTACCATTTTTACAAATTGTATCAATCACCATGAACACTACTTGTGTGTTGTCACCCCACAATATCTTTGCACTTACTCTATTCCACACAGTTTTGTGAGCCATCACAGCCCAGTGCTTTAACTCATCCTTCGTGGCTTCGAAAGGTTTCTAAGTTTATTACTCGAAGTCTCTACCCTTCGAAACCAAGCTGTTTGCTCCTTCATTTCCAATCACTCCGTTGTGTGCCGGTACACTGAAAATACGCAGTTGACCATGGACTGAGAAATCATTTATCGTTCTTTTACAGTCTAACACAGTTCTGGATTTGACCTTTCCGATGTTATTGCTTTGATCGCCATTTGGCTATCTGTGAAGAATGATGTGTTATGGTCTGGGAGGCGGAAGTAAAGTTCGACTTCTGGTTCATAAATAAAAAGTCCCAGACCCGTTTTTCTTCCTAGCCTGGACTCATCAGTACAGCAGCTGGTTCCCACTGGCACATGACCTAGTGTTCCGTTTTCCCAAGAGCGTCTGTCTGCCACGAACGAATCACAGGTAGCTGTAAGCCGCACTTCAGGAATGCAATCGGAGATTTCCGTTGTTTGAATATGACCGACCAGTGATTGTAATTTCTCCTGATGGGACGTCTTGTGGTCTCGATTTATCCATTAACCTATCACTTGTAGAGGTCTTGCTGTGAGGGCTGCCTCATACTTTATACGGATATCTATTGGTTGGATGTGCAGTATAGTCTCCAACGCTCTTGTTGGTGCGGTTGTAATTGCCCCGCTTACGCCTAGACAGCACATACGATGCAATTTTTGCAATGGTATTACGTTATACTTCTTTGCCATTGATGTCCACTATCATTCGGAAGAAGCGCTGGTCCCGTCCGGTCCCGCAGCCTTGAAAGGAGAGAAGATTTTTATTGCTTCTTGCCAAATGAGCGAATTTGACCTGTAATCCAGGGTTTCTCGTAGGCAGATTTCCTTTCTCGAAGCGTGCAGCTATCTTCGAATGATTTTACAAGAGCCTCCGTAATCCTCCTCAAGAGCATCCGTAATCCTTAAATAATCGTGTTAGGCTGGCCTAATCGATTTCTAAGGAGATTGGCGATGATTGGTGGTGTAGTGTAAGCCTATACGAGTACATAACGGTAGAATTGACGCTCGAAGAACCACAGAATTTTATGCTTAATGCATGCAAAAACGCTCTTCAGAACTGGTGACAGCAGTAATTTTTTATTTCTAATGAAAATATTTACATCATACATATATATGTTAATGTTAGTACCCAATGTCCAAGTAATAAACTAAAAGTTTTTGAAAAAGAGTATATTAACATATATGTTAATATATTTCATACATATACATATATGTTAATGTTAGTACCCAATATCCTAGTAATAAACTAAAAGTATTTGAAACAGAGTATATTAACATACAATTGCAAACTTTCGCTTCCACTTCTATGTACGGTTGTTCCAGTCCAGATGTTAACGACCCAATATACCAAATAGAAATAAAACAGCAATACACCTTGATAACAATATTATAAAAATAGTGTATTCATAATCCGTTTTAACAATGCTTGAGGAACTCTTATGATACACAATTGTTTCTTATGTATGGTCAGGAAAACTGTCAACAAGTACCGCTATGCTTGAGAAACCCATGTTATACACAACCGTTTCTTAAGTAGGTAAGAGAAAACTGTCAACAAGTGCCGCTTCATTTGTTCACAAATTAGTTTTTTGTTTTGCTTTTATTTTTGATTTGGTGAAAACTGTTAACAAGGCACTCTTCATTTTTGGAGAAATTTGTTTTGTGTTTTGCATTAAGTGTTAAATTTCAACGAGTGCAAGTATAATTGTGTTGGGTTGGAAAATAATTGGTAATATTCTAATAAAATAATTGAAAATGGCTAATAAATATAAAAAGTGTTAGAAGGGAAACAAAATAATAATAAAAAAACAACATTTTAATATAAGCTTATTCTACAATTACAAGGATAAGCTTATAGTAAGAGTGCACATTAGGGCTATGACTTTTATACAACCTCGTTTCCCTGTATCATATTTAGATGAGTTTTTATTGAAGAATAGATAAAATCTTACGTATAAGGTGATTCGATAAAAAAACCTCACGCACTAAATGATTTTAAAATTTTCACTTATCAGCATTTTGGGCATTTTTTGATTTTTTTTTTAATTTTTTCAAAATTTTCAAAATAATGACCGCTTATAAATGTGGTTTCTGTAAAACAAAACAGAAAAAATTAAAAGCATTAAAAAAGTCGTCAACGTTTTTTCCAAAGAGATACATTCGATTCAAAATGAGATACCTTCACATAATTGTAAATAAAAACGAAATATGTTCATAGATTTCTATGATCAATGTCTCATTTTGTTCATGTGGCTTTTCGCGAAAGTTACAAGACTTGACACTTTTTTCCGTTTTGGATTTATAAGTTTTAAAAAAAAATTTTAATTTTTTCACAAAGATATTATTTCAAAGTGGTTTGTTAGTGACCTATAGTTGCCGATGTAGTAATAAGACGCTCGTATTTACATTTAACAACTATCTAACTCTATTTATTATTACTAAAACTAGTTCACAAAATCTTACGAAGTATTATTAAAAATGCTACCGCTGACGGCGAAGACTTCTCTAGGAATCAGCTGTGGCTTTCTCCTACTCTGGTTCGTTACAACCTTGCCAGATTGTTTGTCATTCGAACACGACGGTCTTGGTGCTGCCACAGCCACTCCCTCTCCAGTGACCAAGTCAGTATCCGATACCCGATCCGCTTGGGACGATATTCTCCTAGTTGGTGTGTTCCGCACAATTGGAAGTTCGGTGGACTGTTTACTCTGAGTTGGTGTTGATGAGTCTTGAGAGAATGTCTGAGGACTCGGTAGAGGTGTTGCTGTTGTTTGAGGACTCGGTAGAGGTGTTTGTGTTGTTTGAGGATGTTCAGGCTCAGTATTATTGATGATGAAAGCTGGCTTGAGTCGATCTACCGATATGTTCACGTCCTTGTTCTTCATTCGTATCGTATATAACCAATCTGAAATTCGTCGCACTATCTCAAACGGTACAGTATAAGGTGGTTCAAGTGGTCCTCGAACTGCGTCCGTGTGAAGAAAAACGTGAGTGCAATCATCGAGCTTCTTGAAAATAAACATTTGTTTTTGTTGTGGTGAGACACTGGAATTGGTCGCAGGAAGTTGAAGTATTCACGAAGTTTCCTTAAAAATTCAGATGAATCGGCAGGAATTTCTGATTCGGTGAAGAATTCTTGAGGTAACCGTAAGTGCCCACCATAAAGAAGATCCGAAGGCGAAGCTTGAAGATCCTCTTTGACAGCAGTCCTTCATCCGAACAAAACAGTTGGAAGTATATCGACCCACGATACTTGCGAATGACACATTAAAGCTGCTTTGAAAGGTCTGTGTCATCTCTCAATCATTCCATTCGATTGTGGATGATAAGCAGTTGTTCGAGTACGTTTCGAACCTATTAAATTCGCTAGGGCCTTGAATAATCCGCCTCGAATTGTGTGCCCTGGTCTGTCGTAATTGTCTTAGGACAACCAAAGCGTGAAATCCAGTTGGACCAAAATGCAGTCGCGACCGTCTGGGCCGACATGTCCTTCAGAGGAACAGCTTCAGGCCATCGTGAAAATCGATCGATCATGGTGAGACAATATCTATAACCCTGTACTAACGGCATTATCACGATGTCCAAATTAACATGATCGAAACGATTGTCTGGGACATCTATCTTGTCTGGAGTAAGGCGGTTGTGTCTGGTGATTTTTGCTCTTTGGAACGATATGCAATTCCGAGACCAATTTAGTATTTGTTTCTTCATTCCAGGCCATACGTATTTCTCACGTATCTGAATTGAAGATTTGTTGACGTAGTGACTCGGGAACATACATGCGAGCATATCCTGTGGATATGTCACAGTATACCGATGTCGTATCAAAATGTACTATTTGTAGTTTTAAAGAATTTGCGCCATCCAAAATAGTTTTCAACTCTTCGTCCATCTCTTGAGCTGATTGCAGTTCCATTAGAGTGACTGATGTTGGCATTGAAATTGCGTTAAGGCGGGACAGTGCATCTGCCACTGCGTTTTCAGAACCGGGCAAGTACAAAATTTCTGTCGTGAATTGCGAAATGAAATCAAGGTGCCTCAATTGTCGAGGCGAGGCTTTTTCTGGTTTTTGCGAAAATGCATAGACGAGCGGTTTGTGATCGGTCCGAACTATGAAATGTCTTGCCTCCAGCAAATGGCGAAAATATCTTATGGCCTCGTAGATAGCAAACAACTCTCTGTCATATGTGCTATAATTTCTCTCTGCCGCAGATAATTTTTGAGAGAAAAATCCGAGTGGCTGCCAAATTCCATTTGCTTTTTGTTCCAATACAGCTCCAATGGCAATGTCTGATGCGTCGATTGTAAGGGCCAAATCTGAATTGGGTGCTGGATGAGCTAGCATAGTTGCTTCACGAAAGCTCGCAAATAGTTTCAGGTTTGGTGTAATTTTCAATAGCGGCAACACGATCTGCTGGAGGTGTACAACCATTACCGTTGATGATGTAACCAAGAAACTGTACTTCAGATTGTCCAAATTTACATTTATTGACGTTGATTGTTAGACCGAATTGTCGAAGGCGGTCAAAAATCTGCCGTAAATGTATTTGGTGTTCCTCAATAGACTCAGATATAACAATCATGTCGTCAATATAACAATAAACAAAATCAAGACCTCTCTAAACGGAGTCCATAAACCTCTGAAAGGTTTGTGTGGCGTTTCTCAACCCGAATGGCATATATAAAAATTTCACAAGTCCAAAAGGGGTGCACACTGCTGTCTTTTGGATGTCTTCTGCAGCCATTGGTATTTGGTAATAAGCCTTAACAAGGTCGAGTGTAGAAAAAACTGACTTTCTCACAAAATCGTTGATGTTGGCAATTGGGTATCGGTCAGGTACAGTTTTGGAATTCAGCTTTCGGTAATCCCCACACGCTCGCCAACCACCATCTTTTTTCGACACCATATGAAGCGGGCTAGCCCACGGACTTTTGGAGGGACGACATATACCATTGTCCAATAGGAAGTCAATTTCCGCTTTAGCAGCTGCAAGTTTCTCTCCAGAAAGTCTTCGTGGACGGTCTGCAACGGCATTTCCGATTGCTTCGATGTTATGAACAATAATTGCATCACTCGTTGATTTACGCGTCAAAGTAGTAGTTGTGATGTCAATAAACTCTTTCAGTAATTCATGGAATGGACCTGTCGAAGGCGATAATGTTGAAATACTAAAATCGTTGGTTTTACGAATTTCACCACGGCTTGTTAAATTTGTCGTATTATCGATGAGGCATTCCCGTTTTAAGTCAATCATCAAATTATAATGAATTAAAAAGTCTGCCCCCAAAATGGGCGACTGGGCATCGGCAATGGTAAAAAACCACTTGAGATCACGACGTAGACCTAGGTCTAATTTAAGAACACAATTACCATAAGTTCGTATTTCACTGCTGTTTGCAGCAAGAAGTCTCATGCCGGACGGCTTCAGAATTGTTCTGATTAAGAATGGGGGTACAACTGACACCATCGATCCTGAATCAATTAAAAATCGAGCCTTTGTGGATGTGTCGTAGATATGTAGACGATTCTCCTTTACTGGGTTGTCATTGCCGCTATCGCAATTCGCGTTAACTGACGACAGCCCTATTAATTTTCTCGAACTAGTGTTGTAGCGGGGACAATCCGGTTTACAATGTTTGGCAGAATCTCCAAACTTTTGATGATACCTGCAAAGCAATTTGTTGGTAGGAGGTCTATTATTTGAACGTAATTGACTGTGAGATCCGGATCGATGATGATCGTATCTGCTTTTATTGCTCGCTTGAAAGGTGTCCACTTTAGCAGAAAGATCCGTTAAAGTCTTGCAAATATCAGCTAAAGATACAGCCATTAATTGCGTCAATCGAAATGTTGGTATCAGATGTGGTGGTGCCTCGGAGACAGCACACACAATATTTCCTATAGCATCCAACATTTTTTCTGCTTTTTTAGCTAGTTTGTCTAAATCCTCCTCTTCCCACACAGTTAATAGAGGGCGAATCGAATCTGGCATTTGCCAGAGAAATAGTGTCCGAATAATTGTTTCATTTCCTTTACCAGGTGCCAAACGTCTCATGTGGGATAGCATTTCCGAAGCCTTCATACCTGTTGTCTCACCACCTTGCAATAAACGTCGCAATTTAGACTCGGAAGACTAAGAAAATTTCGAAATCAGTCTCTCCTTCAATGTAGAATATTTGTCGTCATTCGGCGGATTTGTTATGAGGTCTTCAACCGACAAGAGTATGTCGTCTTCAAGGCGCACAGAAACAACATAAAATTTGCCCGCATCCGTTGAAACACCACAGAGAGAAAATGAACGTTCAACCTGAGCGAAAAATAATTCCGGATTTTGTCTGTTGAATTTTGGAATATGCACTTTATGCAGGTTCGATCGCTGTCCTTCATATGCGTTCACTGATGACTGCTGAAGAGAGTGTACTTCACGTTGTAGCGCCTCTATTTGCTGAATTAAATTTTCCATTTCCGACATGTTTATACTGCTGCAAAAACGTTGAATATTTTGGCAAATTAATGCATGAAAAAAACGTTGAAAATTTTAAAAGCGCTGCTGCTGCTCTGCTGTTAAGTTTTTTTCGCTGCTCTGCTTTCAAGAAGTTTTTGTAGCAATGAGAAAATTACCACTTCAGATTGTGCGTGAAAAGCGGGGTCACCAATATAGTTGCCGATGTAGTAATAAGACGCTCGTATTTACATTTAACAACTATCTAATTCTATTTATTATTACTAAAACTAGTTCACAAAATCTTACGAAGTATTATTAAAAATGCTACCGCTGACGGCGAAGACTTCTCTAGGAATCAGCTGTTGCTTTCTCCTCCTCTGGTTCGTTACAACCTTGCCAGATTGTTTGTCATTCGAACACGACGGTCTTGGTGCTGCCACAGACCTTTTTCATTATTTAAATAGAATAAACGTTATTTTAGTCATCAATAGGCAAAAGTTCACTCATTCGTGCAACAGGAAATAATTGTTGAGAAAAAATCAAAAAGTCATCACCCTAGTGCACATATAATATTATGAAGAGGGTTCTGATTCGATTTTTCTACAATTGTTACACAAGCATTTTACAATAGATTCTCAACACTTTTTTAAGCTTGTGCTGGTAAGCTTATTATAATATTATTCTCAAGTCATTTGGTATGTTGGATAATTGTATTGTACGTATGCATGTATTATGGAAACCTGAATTTAGTGAAAACAACTATATGCGGAGAGTATCTCAATCTTTGGATTGAAACAATCATTCACACCAATTTTCGTCGAGATCGGTCAAAAAGTGGTTCTGTATTATGCACATTAGACCGGGTCACCAAACAAAGTTATCAAATGCGTGGCGGAATATTAAAGTTCACCTCGAGATAATTGAAAGACCATTTTTATAAATTTTTTCCGAGCCCGCGGAATCGGCTCAATATTGTTTTTATATCGTATCGGGTCACCAAAAATAGTTATTAAATGCGAGGCGGAATATGAAAGCTCAACTCGAGACAGTCGCAAAAACATTTTTTTAACTTTTTTCCGAGCCCGCGGAATCTGCCCAAAATTGTTTTTTTATCGTAACTTTTTTGCTTGTAGCTCGATTGTCACATGCAATACATTTAATGAGTTGGTAGTACTTATCAAAGGCTCGGAAAAAATTTAAAAAAATGTTTTTGCGATTGTCTCGATATTAGCTTTCATATTACACCTCGCATTCGGGAAATTTATGTTTTTTACATGGACCCGGTGTAATGCACATGAAATTGAAATGAACAGCAGACAGACCCATTGCAAGTAAACCAAAAACGTTACTAAAAACTCCAGAATTATATCTTATAAATTTCTCGAACGACAACAACAGAAGAATTTATTCGTTATCAGGATTCATTGATAAATGTCACGAAAAGATGTAATAAACGTCGTTTAATGTAAACTATAAATATTGCATATAATAAATTTTTGATGCACAAAAAACACGACAGCTATTTTATGGACAGAAAGAATTAAGAAAAAAGAAACAGCTTTCGTGTTATTAAAAAGGATCGGCTTAGTGGTATTTAAAATAAAACACGATTTATATGCAATTATAATATATATTTGATATTAGTTTTGACTACATGGTACTTTGCGGAATTTCAGTTCTAATGGAAATGTTTTAGCCGGCAGTGCAACGCATGCTGGGTAGGTTCTAACGTTGGACAAATTCTTTGAGCTTACATCGTATTGCTGAAGAATATTTGCAAGCAAAATTAAGCCAAATCCACGTACCAAGCTTTGACCAATACAAGTTCGTTTTCCAATGCTGAAGGGCAGAAAGTGTGGAATGTTCTTTTTGAGCTTTTTAGTGTAATATTGGGTAGACTTTGCATTATTTATTTGCCTAGAGGACCGATTTTTCGTCGTATTCTTGGTCGTAGGGGACAGCTCTTCCTTTTCAAATTCTACTCCAGAATCAGAACCCTCCGAATTTCTTCTCTTTGGCGGCTTGGTATTGTTATCAGGGCATAATAAATCAGCGTTTTCGTTATCTAGAAATCTTTCGGGCTGAAAGTAATCTGGATGCTTCCAATATTTCGAACTTCTGTTTAATTTATAGTTATTAATAAAAACGATAGTGCTCTTAGTGACTCCGTAACCACATACAACTGTGTCTTCAGTAGCAACATGAGGTACAATGGGTGATGAGGAAAATCTAAGTATTTCAGATATTGTTGCCATTGTATATGACATACGTTCCATGTCATAAAGGTTTATTAACCTCCGTCCATTCATTGATATTAGATCTGCTTCTGCCTGAATTTTCCTTCCAATCTCCTTGTCATGAGCAATATGTGCCAAAGCTATCATTACCAAGTTGCCAATTGCTGAATGACCGCCTATAAAATCTTCTAACATAAAAATAATAGTATCTCTAGAAACATTTGTATCTTCTATTAAATTCATGAGAAGTGCGTTAGTAAAATCGGAATCGGGTTCATTCACATCCAGAATAAGCTCGCGTTCACATATAATGCGTTCAAGTATAAATCGTCTTATAGCGGCAGACCAGCCAACGATCGTACGCGTGTGCTTCTTATAAAATGGTGCCAACCAAGGCAAAAAATCAAGTGCGTATCCCTGGTTAATTTCCCAGAAAATTTCATCAAAAGAATCCACCACCTTCTTGAAATCACTGTCATCATAATCAAATCGAACTGAACACATGTACTGCAGGAACATGTTTGCACTAGTTTGCTGTATAATGGGCTTTATATCAAATTCTTCATTCGGTGTTAATCTATTTTTCAATGCGCTCATCAGTTCGGTGACCTCAAAGCATGCTACATTTGACATCTTCGTGAAGAACAAAGAAGAGTTTCTTGGTGAGCAATGTCGACGTGCCAGATTTCGTCTTTTTTGTTGTAAAGAAGACCAATCACAAAGAGCAAGTGCTGAAAGAAGAAAATATATATTGTATATTAAAGACTAACCATGGATCGTTTATGTACCAATATTCTCTAAATGGCAATACCCAAAGGGCGTGTAAATAAGCAAAATTTACGCATTTGGAGTGGAGAGAATCCACGGGATTTTCTTTCTCAAATTTTCTGTTCGAAATTATATAATCTCACTATTTCATTTTAATTTAAAGTTATACACGTGACCAATGGATGTGAATTGGCCTATACGACCCCATTAGGAAAACAATATACCCTGAAAACCATTGCACCAAGTGTGCGTGGTCACCACATGGTCAGAGAGGATATACCTTCAAGCCCACCAGAAATTCCTGAAATAGTAGAAGCCATAAACTCTTTAAAGAATGGAGAGGCCCCTGGATTGGACAACATTCCACCCGAACTTTTCAGAGCTCACCCCGAAATTAGTGCAAAACTTCTGGTCGACGTCATTCAACAATTCTGGAACACAAACGAACTATGGGATGAGCTGAAAGAATGAGTCATTATGAATTAAACTGTGCAACTGGTGTGGTATTACCTTAATTAACATTACTAACAAAGTAATTGCACATATAATTTAAACAATAAAACAAAACAATAATGAACTTACTGTGTAGATCACGTGGATAGTTTGCGCATCATAATTGAACAATCCGTGGAATGACACTGGCCTCTGTAATATGCCTCGGCGGCATATTAACTTCATCAGGCAGTTCGGGTACAGATATACAGATTAAAATCTTCTTTCAGACGATTTAATCCTGCATGGCGCTCTTCTCACATCTCAAAAAACACGAAACATGTTAAAATCGAGTCTTGATGGCCTTATGATCCTTATAAGATCAAAAGGAAATAATATATCTTTAGCAGAGGGACAATCATCTTTCTTTCGGAAACCTATATACAGGGTTACCATAAACTTGTTACGGAAAGCAGGACGTTTGTGCCAGAAAAGCGAGACATTTGTGACATTTACAAAGAGAGTTTTGAACTTTCGGAGGACATTTAAAAAATGCAGTAATTGGAAAGGATGAGCATTTTACTATGGTCAAAAATTAAACCCGTAAGGAATATCTAAAGTCCGGAAGGGCCGACTATATGATACTGTACACCACCCTATGGGAGCAGAATAAGGGGAAATATGGTCAAGTTTTATAAAAGTTATTTATGTAGTCATAATGATTTATCCAACAATTTGTATTTGATAGCGCTTCGATTCCATATCGAAGGTACATATATATGAGGTTTATATCTAAATCTGAACAGATTCTATTCAAATTTGTTCTGCTAAATTACAAAGTGATTGGATTTAAAAAAACAGCTTCAGTGGGGCTTAAAGACCGATTCGGAAAGCAAATATATCTAAATCTGAACCGATTTTCACCAATTTATTCCCAGGTGTGAAAGGGTCTACTGTAAAATTTCAGAAACATCGAAGTGAAAATGCGACATGGACCAACTTTGCCAAAAATTGGAACGGAAAGCTAAAACATGTACTAATTTCTTATATTTTTTTAATCTTGACATTAGATACATGCAATAATTGCGATATAAATGCAGTAAGAAATGTATTATTTTTTTGTTTGACATAAGTTTTTTGTGCCGAACAAAAGGGTTGTCACCTAGTGCCATGCATTTCACTTGGGTAACTATAGCATCACATTTATTAATTTGTTTACATGTGGAAAAATAATACATATGGGCATTTCCAGCGTTGCGGACGGCATGAATTTCATTAGTTTTTTTTCCCATAACTTCGTTGATTTAATTTTTTTTTGTGTGAGACCTAAAAATTTTTTTGTATAGAAACCAAAACCAAATTTTGTTATGGTAAAGTTTTTTTTAAATAATTTGTATGAAACCAAAAAAAAATTTTTTATGGTAAAGTTTTTTTTAAATTTTTTTTTTTTCTAGAATTCCAATTTTCGTGGAATGTGCCTTTAGAGTTAGAACCATAAGTATAAGCTCGATAAAGCCGAGCTACCATTTAAATTAAAGGAAATTATGGGTGCTAAAAATTCTGAAAACATCACTTTGATGTATATACTGAAGTTTGAACTGTCGTTAAAACAATTAGAAAAAATCGATTTTTTTTCAAAAACATCATCTGGCACGAACCATAAAAATAGAAAAAAATCGCCCAAAAAATGATTGGTTTAATGTTTTGAAAGCTAGCTAGAAAACAGTGCCTATATGATAAAATCTATGGATAAATGTGTAAATTACAACCCATATTGTAAAAATAAGGACATTCAAAAAAATAATTTTTCATATTTTTTATTTTGGCAATTTTGTTTGGGAGCTACCAAAAGGGGTGTGGCAATAACGCGCATTTTTAATATGCTATGGGTACTGTACAAACTTTACACTCTACATTATTTTAAGTATTTGTATGGACTGGAATCAAAGTTATAAGCTGTTAACTTTTTGTCCAGAATGGTCCATTTGTATGGGAGGTACCAAAAAGGTCGTGGCAATAACGTTAATTTTTCATAAGTTGATAGTGATTAATAATCTAATACTTTGTGTGTAGTAAACTAATATTACTTGAAGGCAATCGTTTAATTCTGTCGAAAGTTATCGTGCGCACCAACCAGACGGAGATTACTAAAATTACTTAAAATGGCCCAAAACGGATTTCCGCCAAATATTCTTGGGGTCTCGTAGGTTATACCATCGATGTGTTATACTTTTGGTTGGCAGCTTCTGGAATATGTTCTTGTTCACCATAGAGGGGCCTTGTTCACAATAGAGGGGCTTTAAAAACGAATTTTGTTGATATTCTCTTATTTCTACCTAAAGTGCTATAATTTCTAAATTTATCCATAGATATTCTTCAGATTGGCATTGTTGTTGGCGAATCTTTGTATTTTTTTTGGTTTTTTCGTGCTATCAAAAAACATTTTTTTTTAAAAAATCAAATTTTTGCTAATTTATTAACGACAGTTACGAAACTTCTGTTTCCACATGAAAGTGTCATTACTAACATTTGTAGTCCTCATCATTTATATAATTTGATATAATTTAATATCGGCATTATCGAGCATATACTTAAAAAAATATGGTCCAAATATTAAAAGCACATTCCAAACAAATTATAATTTTAAAGAAAAAAAATTACCCTAAAATTTTTTTTAAATATTTTTTTCGTGTTTAGGACTCCATGTCACACCAGAAAATGTTATGCGCAGCCCTTCGACAAAAATATTGTTGCATAGTGTTAATAGCCTATTTGTAATATCTATTGAAATTAATAACACTGTTTTTATATAATTTTGAATGGACAGCGTGGCGGATGGCACAAAAACACGATTGAGTGGGTTAAAATTTCAAGGAAACTTCTTATATAAATAATACTTAACTTTTTCTTGCATATACTAGAGGCAATGCTTCTTATCATCTATCATCTATATATATAAAAATGGAAAAATGTTTGTATGTATGTATGTATGTATGTGTTTTATAGACGCTTAAACTACTAGACCGATTTTAATATTTTTTCTTTTGTTTGAAAGCTATTTTGTCTGAGATGGTTTTGGAAAAAATTTTTTTGCAAAAAGTGGGCGGGGAAAATGTGGGCGTTGCAAATCGTTTGTTTGTCTGTCTGTTTATGTGTAAACTACACATGCACACATTTGCCATATGCATGTGATGGCAGTCTATGTAATTTGCCAAATAATGGGCTGGATCGGAAATCTGAAATCTGGGGCAACGAAGTGGACCGGGTCCAGCTAGTTTACTCTAATAATGTAAAATTTTTGAGATATTTATAAATGTGTCTTTTAATGTCAATATTATGAAATATTTTTCATTTTTTTTTTATATAGAAAGATCGACAATTTCTAATGCAATAATTTCAGGCCAAGATTGTGGCGCAGAATCGTTAAGTACATTGGTAAAAAAAATACTCAAGACAGATTTGCAAAATTGTAAGGCATTTTAGTAGCTCAGGCCGACTGGACTAATTTCGGAAATCTACTAAGAAATCGATTGGGGCAGCCTACACGCGATTATCTATGTGCAGAAGACATTGATATTAATGTGAAGAAGATTACCGAGGCTCTCGTAAAATCATTCGAAGATAGTTTCCCACTTCGGGAAAGGAAATCTGCCTATGAGAAACCCTGGATGACAGAAGACTCAAAGAATACAATAAAATCATTAGATCGGCGAAACGTAACTCCTGGAGGCTTTTCTGTGAACAGGTAGACAGCGTTAACAGCATGTCTAAAATAAAAAAAGTTTCTCTCAAAAACTCATGTCCAAACCGAAACACTGGGGGATGGCACGGGTAAAAGGATGAAAACTATAGAGGATACCGTAAGGCTCTTGATGAAAACTCATTTTCCGACTGGTAATGCTGGACCAACAAAGGAACAGTTACAGAATGAAAATGTATTGCATCAAGTACCTATTACGGATATAACAGATGGTATGGTTAAAGAAGCGATAACAAGTTTCTCTCCCTTTAAGGCTGCGGGACCGGATGGAATATTTCCAGCACTTCTGCAGAATGAGGTGGATCTGGTATCAACTCATCTGGCTGGAGTGTTCACTGCATGCATAACCCATTCTTATACCCCAAACAACTGGCAGGAATCAAGGGTGGTCTTCATACCAAAACCTGGCAATATGAGTTATACGACCCCAAAGGCTTAGCGACCCATTAGCCTAACTTTTTTCCTGTTAAAAAGAATGGAGCGAATAATTGATAACTTGGTCAAAAGTAAAAAAGCGGATGACAGTCTAAAATTCGAACAACACGCCTATGTCACAGGAAGATCATTGGCAACAGCTCTGCATGAGGTAGTGCACCACATAGAAGAGTCCTTTAGTAAAGAAATGTATACACTTGCTGTTTGCATAGACATTGAGGGCGCATTTAACAATGTACAGACGATACACTTATCCAGTCCTTAGACGAGTTTCAGGTTGTCCGGGCGCTGAAAAACTGGATCAACAATATGCTAAGGAATAGGTGGATTATTTTTGGGTCATACGACGTAAAAATTAAAGACAAGATAAATCGTGGTATACATCAGGGGGGCATTTTCTCGCCTCTTCTTTGGGTTACGACGATACACAGTCTCCTAAAAGCCCTCACCAATGAAGGACTTAAACCAGTCTTTTATGCAGACGACGTTGTGATACTTCTAAGGGAATTTCATCCAAATCTATTATGCAGAAGAGCTGAAGAGGCACTTAACATAGCATATAACTGGGCACAACCAAGGGAATTAAATGTTAACCCAGACAAAACAGAAATATGTCTATTTACAAGGAAAACGACGATCCCACGTTTTACCCGGCCTCGATTCCTGAATAAGACAATTGCTATAACTAAAAAGGTAAAATACTTGGGAGTAATCTTGGATCAGAAACTGCACTGGAAAGATCATCTTGAAGAAATAGTTACAAAGGTCCACATATGTTGGTCGTTGTGCAGAAGAGCTATAGGTTCAAAATGGGGACTACGTCCAAATATGACTCACTGGCTTTACATGAGCGTGATTGGACCAATAATCACATACGCCTGTGTAGTGTGGTGGACATCAATGGACAAGAAGTGCAAAGTAATACCTTTGCAAAAAATTCAACGTATGTGCTGTAGACCATTTATTATTTTTTCGGTACTGATTTCCGGGCCGAAATGAATTTTACGTCATGACAGGGCATGCATGCACAAGCATAGAGGCCATGTCGGTGTGCATGCATGCCCTGTCATGACGTAAAATTCAAATGAAAACTGCTGTAACTTTTTCGTTTCTCGGTCGATTTTGATTGTTTACGACTTGTAAGAAAGAAAATTTTATTCAAAGATCATTTAAAAACTTTTCATGCTAATAAAATATTTTTTAATTACTTGAACATGTGACATTTGATAAAAACCCAAATTTTGTTCATGTAAAGTGAGTTTTGTGTTTTCAAACAACTATGGGCAGACCTTAGCGTTATCCAATCGGCACCCGGAAATCAGTACCGAAAAAATAATAAATGGTCTAGACCACATCCAAAATGGTTACTAGATCCAGTGATAAATTTCGCACCGTAGAATCAGTTGGGCATGTATCATATACAATATCTGGAGCCAAACTGCCGTCAAACAGACATATATTGCAAGTTTTCTTTTTTAATATGCGATTTGTTAATTTTGGCAGAAAAAACTGTGCAAAAGATAGTGCTACGCTGGCAGTGGATGCAGCTATAATTTTTTGGCAACGCGAATACCAGCACGTGATAAATATAAATGTCAAGATAAATTGCACACACAAACAAAGTGCAAACAGGAGATCGGATAAATCAAAATTAAACGTGAACATTTTCAAGGAAAAAATGGATGATCTGTTCGATATAGCTAGTGCAAACGCCCATAACGAGATGTGTATAGAAGAAGACAAGAAGTTTTTGTTGATACAAAGACAGAAAGGCAGGCCAGGGTGCATGGCAGGCGTTGACATGAAATTGTACGGGCGAGAACAGCGATCCGAGCAACGAATACAAAAAGCAGAATCGCGAAAGAGAAAGCATTCAGAACGTAACAATCAATCTTGTAAGTTAATAAATTGAAGTGTTTTACTCGTAATTCCTTAAAACAACTGTTATTGTGTAGTACTTGATACAGTTTACATTGGAAGTGACGATGAAGATGAGTTCGATGATAGCATTTCGGATACGGATATGACATGCGAGTTTCATACCGATGATGACGATGATCACACCAAACGTCTAAGAGGACGACAACATTGGATCTCGTCACGTCTTACAGTAGTCCTTGATAAGACCAAAGTTAGCTGTTCAGATGCTGTACATATTTTGATAGCATGCGCTCATGATGTGATAACTGTAATGAATAATACTGCGACGCCTCTGACCTCTGTTGGTGAGCTTGTGATTAATCGATCTACAATATATGAGCTACGAAAAGAAAATCGTATGTGAGAAGCGGAGAAGGTGCAAACAGAATTCATTGCAAAAGTAATTTGGTTCAGATCTAAACATATATATAATTTATAGCTTTACGAATCCATCGATTTGTATTTTATTTTTTATACGTAGATCAATAGCGTACATTCATTGATTATTCACTGGGACGGAAAACTTTTGCCGGAGCTATTCGGCAGAAAAATCGTTGATAGAATAGCAATCATCGCCAGTTATGAAGGCACATCAAAATTTTTGGGCGCTCCCAAAATCCCGGCTGGTACTGGAGAAAATATGGCCAAAGTCGTTTTTCGATACCACGTCGTCAAATACAGGTCAAAACACAGGATCGTGCATTTTGTTGCAGAACAAATTAGATCGAAAATTAATCAAGTTCCCATGTCGTCATCAAATAATGGAGATAGTATTGAAACATGTGTTTGAGGTTAAACTTTCGGCGACTTGTGGTCCTGAAGTGCCTATTTTTAATCGTTTTGCTGCCGTATGGGTAAGTCTCGACCACAAATCGTTTAAAAACGGACTCGAAGATCCAATTGTACGCTCAAAAATAAGTAATGCTGACTGCGAAGTCATTAAGAAATTCTGCATTAAACAGCTAAATGAAACACAAATCCGAGCTGATTACAAGGAACTATTACAATTAACAATACTGTTTCTTGGTGGTGTCGGCGATAACTACCGAACACCTGGTCCAACATCCCACGCAAGGTTCATGGGAAAAGGCATTTATGCCTTAAAAATATACCTATTTCGAGAGCAGTTTGCATTGACAAAACGAGAGTCCAGTGGACTACGGGATATATGTATTTTTCTCGTGCGGCTGTATATCAAAGCGTGGTTTACATGCACAAATGCCATACGAGCACCAAATCAATATATACACTTGTTGAAAGACTCCATCGCATACGCAGAAATCGACCGAGATGTGTCTGAAGCGGTTTTGAAGAAATGGAAAAATCATTTGTGGTATTTGGCCCCAGAATCAATGGCTTTGGCATTTTTCGATTCGGATGTTTCACTCGAAGAGAAACGAAAAATGGTTAGGCATCTGCAATCAACAGAACCCGTGGTAAATCTGGAAAACAATCGAAAATTCTCCGACCCGAAACTATTGCTGTGTAATAATTTGAGCGATTTCGTCTCATACAAAACCAAACATTTTTTCGGTGCTGTTGGATTGAGTACTGAATTTTTAAAGCATGACCCATCCATTTGGGAAGTAAATGAAGATTATCAAGATGCTCTCGATGTTTGTCGTAATCTGTTTGTTGTTAACGACACTGCTGAACGCGGTGTACAATTTATGAATGATTACAACAGAATACTTACGAAAGACGAAGAGCAAAATCAATTTATATTACAGTGCATTGAAGAATATCGTAGAAAATGTCCCTCACATAACAAGTCAGATCTAATATAATATTGAAATAATTGTATTTTTTGTTTTTTTTTTTCACCGATCTCAATATTTAAAAACTATTTATTAATTAATAATACAAAGAAATGTAATTTTACTTACTTAAACATACGATTTTTGAATAAAAAAATATTTCCCATATAAAGTGTGTTCTAAATTTTGAATGAACTTTGGCAGACCCTAGGGTTATCCGATCGGCACAAACATTTTTATGGAAGTCTTGTAGGCCAAATGGAAACTTTTTCGGTCCGGAAATCAAGGATCGCAGCAACTTTTACTTTTTGCATCATGTGCTATAAACGGTCTAGGCATAAGCGGGGCATTTGGAACTGAACCAACAAAAGCGTTGGAGACTATACTGCACATCCAACCAATAGACATCCGTATAAAGTAAGAGGCAGCACTCACCGCAAGACGTCTACAAGTGATTAGTGAATGGATAAATCGAGACCACAAGTCGTACCATCAGAAGATTTTAGAATCTCTAGTTGGTCACATTCAAACGCCAGAAATCTCCGACCACATTCCTGAAGTGCGGCTTACAGCTACCTGTGATACGTTTTGTCCCTGGGAAATGGAACTTTGGCCAATGTGCCAGTGGGAACCAGCTGCTACAATCGAGGAGGAAGGACGGGTCTGAGACTTTTTATTGATGAACCAGAAGTCGAACTTCACTTCCGCATCCCTGACCATAACACGGTATTTCAAGCAGAAGTTCGTGCAATCACGGAGTGTGTGAACTGGCTCAGTAACACCACAAAGCCTAAATATGCCAACATCTTTACAGATAGCCAAATGGAGATCAAACCAATAACATCGGAAAGGGTCAGATCCAGAACTTTGTTGGACTGTAAAAGAACGATAAATGATTACTCAGCCCATGCATGGAGAGTTGCGTATTTGCTGGGTACCATGACACAACGGAGTGATTGGAAATGAACGGGCAAACAGATTGGCTTCAAAGGGCAGAGAACTTCGATTAAAAAACTTGGAAACCTTTCGAAGCCACCAAGGCTGAGTTGAAGCACTGGCCAGTGATGGCTACCAAAACTGTGTGGAATAGCGCAACAGTAGGAGCAACTGCAAAGATACTGTGGGGTGACCCAAATGAAAAGAAAACAAGAAGCCTTCTGAAACTAAACAAGATCGATATTAGTAAGATGAAGAGCTTACAAGCACATCTTCATCACATAGGACTGGCAGGAAACGACGAATGCAGGGCATGCAGGGAAAACATCGAAACGATGGAACATTTTCTGTGTCACTGACCGGCTTTCACACATGCAAGATCCCAACATTTCGGGTCCGACATATTACCAGACTTGACTCATCTCAGAGAATATGACTGGAAGGTACTGAGAAAATTCGAGTCTAGTACCGATTTTCTGTAACTCGTGAGGTATAAAAAGATCATAAATAAGGAGCGCACAACCACTTATCATTGTATTATTTAACAAGTAAGAAAGTTTCAGTCGGGCAAACCAACTAAGGTATACCCTCACTTTGTGAGTAATGTTATATGGAATATTACAACAACTATTCTGTCAATTTGTGTGGGAGGTACCAGAAGAGGTTTAACAATTACACCTATTTTTCCCTGAACAGTAGCTACTTTATATACATTGCACTGTACCGAATTATAAGCGTTTATGTGCACTGGTTTATTAACGTTATGAGATATTAAAGTTTGGTATGATTTGGCCACTTTGTGTGGGAGGTACAAAACGGGGCGTGGTAATAACGTTCATGTTTCACAGGGCTATAGACACTATAAAAACATTACACTGTACAAAATTTCAAGCATTTTTATACACTGGTATTAATGTTATAAGCTTTTAAATATTGATGCAAAATGGTAACTTTGTGTGGGAGGTGCCAAAAGGGGCGTGTCAATAATGCCAATTATTGACACGCCCCAATTGTGTACATTACAGTGTACACAATTTCATGTATTTTTAAACACTGGTATTAATGTTATAAGCTGTTGACTTTTGGTGCAAAATGGTGCATTTGTGTGGGAGGTACCAAAAGGGGCGTGACAACTTCGCCCATTTTTCTCGAGTTGATAGCGACTACTAAACTAATACTATGTGTGAAACTTCAGAAGATTCGAATAAGTAGTATAGCAGTTATTAAAGTATCAATATTTCACAACATTTTAATCCTTTGTGGGGGAGGTACTAGAAGGAGTGGACGAATATGGCCCATCTTCGAACTTAGCCGGAGATAGAAAACAATATTACCACGTACCAAATTTTAAGTCCATCGGTTACTCCTTTCGAGAGTTATCGTGCGCACCAGCCAGCAGACAGGCAGACGGACGGACATTGCTCATTAGACTTAAAATGACCCAAAACGGATTTCCGCCGAACATACTTGGGGTCTTAGATCACTCTTTCGATGTGTTACACTTTTTTCCGTAGCAAATGATATATACCCTCGTCACACTAAAGTGAGGGTATAAAAATACAATGATAAGTGGTTTCGGACTGTAGTTGTTGAATGAAATATCTATAATTATTCCGCAAACAGGAAAATAAGGTGGTCGTCCAAAAAGTCATTTTCCGAAACGTCCTATATAGCTCAGAGAACAGATGCAGCCGAATTATCAAAATCAGGAGGTAATAATCATGTTTGTATGATTTGGGCTGCGATAATGGCAGCACGTAAAAGAACAGACTATTCAAAAATAAGAAACATTTTTACATATTTTTAAAATAGCCACGAAGGTATTATTATTACAAGAGAATCGCAAAGTTACCACTATACATTATTTTAAGAGATACTACTGTTCAGGACAACCATACGCAAAGAATTCGTTATTCCAAACGAAAAATTAGGCAAACGAATTTCGTTTGTGGTCTATGTTTTTTGCAAACGATTTATGTTTATTCTAAAACCCAAAGAAATGTTTATAGGAAACAGTAAGTTTACTTATCGTAAATGATTTATATTTATTAAACCCTGTGAAACATTTGTTGCATACGGTTATTGTGTTTGTCACAAGCAATGCCTCTTTATCCCAAACCATGTGAAACGTTTGTTGCAAATAGTTATTGCGTTTATCACAAGCAATGCCAGTTTACCAATAAATGAGACAACGTTTGTCGCAAAAGAATAATTTTTGATTTAATATGTTCTATAAAATTATGTTTATAATCAAAAATGGCACAATTTTTAGTAAAATGTTTGTATTTCTTTAATAGGGGCAAGAAAAACCGAATAAAAACCAAACAAATTATTTGACTAGACTTATGGAGTTTTTACAATACCTATAAATACTTTATTTCTAACTATAGCTCCCGAAAATTTAAAAAGACTAAGGTGCGTTTAACAGCATTCGACCAGAATAAACGGAAAACGCAATTATGACAAAAAATCAAGATACGCCCTTTAAATATTAAGCCATCGATATATTACACTGTGATACAAAATCGAACTTTCCGAATTGGAATGGGATGAGACCAATTGCAAATGAAAGTTGACAAACCCTCAAGGGTTTTTTTTTCAGGTCAGTGCGAGATTTTTTTTACACGCATTTGAAGTTGGTGATTTTGGAACGCTGTCTAACAAGAACAGATCATTGAAAATTTGATAAAATAATGATTATTTATTTTTATTATCATGTAATGTTTTGGTATCTTACGGTTTTTGGGGTCGAGGAAATCATTTATTACCTACAACTCACGATGACATGCAAATGGTGCTACTTCTTGTCGATTTTCATTGAAAAAGCGGTGCAAAATTACCAACTTCAAATGCGTGTAAAAAAAAATCTAGCACTGAACTGATAAAAACCCTTGAGGGTTTTGTTAGGGATAATGTCAGCATTCATTTGCAATTGGTTTCATTCCATTCCCATTTTGGTCGTTGCACTGTGTTATTAATCGTCGTGAAATTCTAAGATAAGATTTAGCAATTTCCATCTGTCCGTCCGTCCGTAATCACGCTACAATCTATAATACTTGATCTAGGTGGCTGAAATTTGGTACATATTCTTCTTATATCTGCAGGTATGTTGGGATTGAAAATGTGCAGTATCGGTCCATATGTTGATATAACCCCCATAAATAGCATCTCTCCGATTTGACTTCTTAACGACAGAAGCCACAGAGACCACAAATTTCAACTTATCGGGCTGATATGATAGTTGGGTTTATTTAAATGCTTCACACGAACAACGGTAGTCATACGTCCATGTTTTGATATAGCCTCCTTATAAAGGTGCCTTTAGATTTGACTTCGTAATGCCACAAAAACCTCAAATTTGAACGAATTGGGCTGAAACTTGTTATAATGAGATTACGAGTATTTGTTTCCGAACATGTGATCCATGGTAGATTCGGCATGGCCGAACTTAATCCGTCTTTACTTGTAGGTGGGTAATTTGTAGGATGAGGCAAATAACTGGACAAAAAACAGCGAGGAGTCGCTTAATGTACTGCCCGACACACATTTCCCGGGGAACTCACTAACAGAACCCAACCAGAGTGCGAGTGGACTGAGGGCATCGCTAGCTTGTTGACTGAGAGATCCAGAATAAGCTGGGATATTAACAGCTTTGAGCCCTTCAAGTCACCTGGACCAGACGGTATCAGTCCAGCAGAAATACAGAAAATGTTAAAGTAGATTATTCCCTGGCTGGAGACAATTTATGTAGGCTGTATCAGGCTTTAATACATCCCGAATCGATGGAGGGATACCAAAGTGGTATTCATACCCAAAGCGGAAAAAGTTTCGCACACGAGGCCAAAAGACTTCAGACCAATTAGCCTATCATCATGCCTATTGAAAGGTCTGGAAAGACTTTTAGATTATTTCATTAGGGAAAACACGGATACAAATCCCTGTCGGGGAACCAACATGCTTACAATAAGGGAAAGTCTAAAAATCAGCCACAACTTGTCAACACAACTTGTCAGGGAGATTGCTGAAATTTTGCGTATATGCATCTGGTAGCAGTCTACGTGATTGCACATATAAGCCAAATATATATATATATATATATGTGTCTGGTTGAAGTCTACGTGATTGGTCCAAAAATGGACGGAATCGGAAAATTAAAAACAAAATTACTTTTCTCACGAATTATTGACAAGAAAGAAATTGTGTACTGCTTTTTTAAATTTAATAATGTTGCTGATTGTTAATAGTAACATATTCCAGAGGCGAACGGCACACAGTGGTTCAGAATCGTTTTTTACTGGCCAAAACTCTGTAACTTTGGAACCGATAGAGATATTTTAGTAATTTTTAAATTTGTTGGACAGATAACTCCTTAAGCTTTTCGACAGTTTTTATTTCAATAAAATCGGGCCAGCAGTTATTGAGGAATAGAAGGTCAAAGTTGACTTTAGAAATGTGAGGGTGGAAATGTGGGGTTTTGTTTTGTTTTCATCTTCATTATTTATTAAAAGAATGTCATATGTTGATAAATAAACCATTTTAATAATAAATTTTGTAAAACTAAAAACAATTTTTTTTCGACAAAAAAATTTCCTCGATATTTAAAAGAACACCTTGCATGGCAAACTTTTTTATATTTTGTATTTGAACAACATTAAGGGAAATCATTTATTTTTTACTTGTATATGTAACAAAAACAGTAAATTATAATTATGTTGCTTTCTTGCTTTTAATCGGTCTGCAAATCTTTGTGATTCTAACTAGGATACTCTCCCGGCTTCAAGACCATTTTGTTTCTATATCATTATAGAAACAAGTATTAAACATGTATTCTAAATTGGCAGCACACATACTCACCATGTTTTGCCGAGCCATGCATTTGTTATGTTGCTTGCTTGCTTTTATTCGGTCTGCAAATCTCCCATACAACTGCAGCAGAACTGTTGACAACGAGTGTCACGGCTCAGAAATCATGATCCAGTGTCTGCTGCCAATTTTTATACCCTCACTTTATTGATACGAGGGTATATATCATTTGCTACGTCCAAAAGTGTAACACATTGAAGAAGTGATCTAAGACCCTATGCATGTTCGGTGGATATTTGTTTTGGTTCATTTTAAGTCGAATGAGAAATGTCCGTCCGTCTGTCTGCTGGCTGGTGCGCACGATAACTCTCGAAAGGAGTAACGGATTGAATTCAAATTTGGTATGTGGTAATATTTTCTTCTATCTCCGGCTAAGTTCGAAGATGGGTCATATTGGTCCACTCCTTCTAGTATCTCTCCCACAAAGGGTTAAAATGTTGTGAAATATTGATTCTTTAATAACTGCTATACTACTTATTCGATTCTTCTGAAATTTCACACATAGTATTAGTTTATTAGTCGCTATCAACTCCAGAAAAATGGGCGAAGTTGCCACCCCCCTTTTGGTACCTCTCACACAAATGCACCATTTCGCACCGAAAGTTAACAGCCTATAACATTAATACCAGTGTATAAAAATACGTGAAATTTTGTACAGTGTATTGCTTTTATAGTGCCTATAGCCCTGTGAAAAATGGACGTTTTCACCTCGTCCCTTTTTGTACCTCCCACACAAAATAGCAAATAATACCACAATTTAATATCTCATAGCGTTAATATACCAGTGCACATAAACGCTTATAATTCGGCACAGTGTATTTAAAGTATCTACTGTTCAGCGAAAAATAGGTGTATTTGTTAAACCCGTTCTGGTAGCTCCCATACAAACTGACAATTTAATTCGTGGAATATTCAATATTACATTACTCACAAAGTGAGGGTATACCTTAGTCGGTTTACCCGACTGAAATTATCTTCTTGTTAATACATATTTATACACCGCCATGTATAAAATACTTGTTTCTATAATAATATAGAAACAAAATGGTCTTGAAGCCGGAGAGCATCTTAGTTAGAATCACGTAAATTATATTTCCATATTTTATTCCGTATTACTTGCAACCAAAGCGGCAATAAGATTAAACTGCCTATCACTGTGGAGGTACAAGAACTATGGTCACATGAGGATATCAAAGTGTAGTGCTATGGTAACCGACCGAGTGGACTATATACCAACTGTGTACACCTTCGAGAGAAATTACATCACTACGATTCCCGCCAGAGACGAATGGGTCGGCAGAATACCAGGTAATAGAAACCATCTCCACTTTTACACGGATGGTTCGAAGCTTGATGAAAAGGTTGGCTTCGGAGTACACTGTGAAGAACTTAGTCTGGATATAGCTCACAGACTACCAGATACCTGCAGTGTCTATCAAGCCGAAATAATGGCAATATGGGAAGTCGCCAAGTGGCTGAGTCGCAACATAGTAACCAACACTGGCGTTGTCATTTACTCGGACAGCCAGGCTGCCATCAATTCTCTGGAGGCAACATCCCTAAATTCACAAACAGCCCTCGACTGCCGCAGATCTCTTAATGAGATGGCTGAGCAGTTTAATATACACCTCATATGGGTGCCTGGGCATAGGGATATCCCGGGGAACTGCAAAGCCGATGAACTTGCTAGGAAAGGGACGACATTACAAATTCTCGAAGAATTTGCATATATTGGTGCGCCACTATCCACGTGCAAGCTTTGGCTTAGGCAAGAGGCAATCAGGCAGTCCAACGAAAGATGGACAGAAATCGGCACCTGCAGGGTAGCTAGACAAATCTGGCCAAGGTATGACCTGAGAAGGTCAAAATATCTTCTCGCACTAGAGAGGAAACGATTGTCTACGTTAGTACAGGTTCTGACGGGACACTGCTTGATCGGCGAACACGCCAAAAGATTGGGTATTGACTCCAATGACTTCTGCCGAAGCTGTGGAGATGAGGAAGAAGTGGAGAGCATTGAGCACTTGCTTTGCGACTGTCCCGCTTTGAGTAAACGACGACTGGACATACTGGGGTCGGCCTTTTTAGGCAGCCTAACAGATCTTTCTAGTACTGATATTCGTACTATCGATAAATTTATATATCTAACAGGTTGGTTTCGATGAGGGGCATTTCAGCCCGTGGTAACACTAGGGACCTAAACTGGTCTATGTGAGCTTGTAAAAAAATACGGCTGCCACCCTAACCTAAACCTAAACCTAATTACTTCTGTCCTCTAGCAGCCCTCTTGCATCTTAGTCTAAGTCCCGATGTTCTACTTTCCATTGATTTCGAATGCTGGAGATGAGGGGATCTGACGTTGCCAACGAAATATTAAATAGATCTTCGTTTGTACAATTTCGAGATATTTTTCTGGTATTGTGCGCTCTATAAAACCTGTAATCCTTATTTCTTTTTTCCTGGACTTCCTCTGATAGATCTCCGATTGGTACCAAATGATGCTTAATGACACCTCCTCCATGATAAAGAATTTTGTGAACTGTTGCAGACATATTTCTCCATGAATATTTGGTATTATATATTCGTGCAGTTTCCTTGGTATATTCATTAAATTTTTTACCATCAATTGGTTTATTGCACGCAAGTTCATCGATAATTGTTTTCAATCTTGAATTGGGATCAGAACCTTCTTGCTGTATTCCCATCATTGGTAATCCACATTTGCGTAATTCATCCTGAACATGTTTCTTTTTTAAATTTCTTAAATCCTTGTTCGTGTCATTGTTTCTTATTGATCCTGTAGGTCCAAAATCCAAATCATAACTGATTTGAAGTATGTGTTCTATAAATCGTATTCTTGTATGTAGTGACGATAATCCAAATTCATATGCATCTGTATTATCTACTGATTTTCCCGGGGCTTGGTTTAATTTGCTTGATGTAGATTGACATATAATGCAGCTGGATGAAGCCTTTGTGTCAGTCAAAGCCTGGCCAACTTGTCCATCTATCATCGTTAGCACTAATTGGTAGTTAACTTCAATTGTCTGGCCTTCAATTTCTACTTCTAATGGCTGCAGACTTGTAATTTGGGTTCTTATATCATTGACTTTTAATGGTATCATGAGTTTCTTTTTTAAATTCAAATTTGATTGGTCTGCAGTATTTCGTAGAAGATGGTGTTTGATATCCTTTGTCTGCATCGTACTGGTCGAAGGTTCCGAGTCTTTCAAATTCTTTATCAATCGCAATGGCACAAATGACACCATGAACATATCTGCGTCTGAAGTATTTTCACATACAGAGTGCTTGTATTGTTGTTGTCCAGAAGAACCATCACATCCCCATTTGCAAAAGAGAGTTAACTTGCAGTTCCTATATTTCTTCAAATCATGTCCTTTAAATGATTGTAGCTAGCGTTGAGCTGTATGATTAAGTAGGTCTTGAAGTTTAACCTCTGCCGAACTCCATGTGATTTTAATAGTGTACGTTGCACAGTGGGAGGAATTCCAAAAAAAGAAAGTAATTGTGCCGTTTCTTAACCAGTTAACCGATTGCGACCACACTTGGCATGTTTGTAGAAGAGGTATTATTGAAGTTAAGTTTTGAGTTTGGGCCCCCTGTGGTATACAGGGGCGGAGCTGCAGGGCCTCAAAGTTGGCCACCTCGGTTGAACAAAATGTTTAAGCGCGTGTAACTTTCGTATTTTCCGGCCGATTCTTTTGTGTGTATTCTAATAACCGAGGTCTGCAAAAGGCTTTTTGCACCTAACAGTTATCTTGTATACTTACCGTGATATCTGCATTTGAAAATTGAATTTTTAATTTTTTCCCCGACCTTGTGCTAGTATTTTGTAAATATCGAAGCAGAATATGCACCAATTTTATTCTCTTCAGCATGTCTGGATTGGCAATAAAATTTCCTATATGATGAAAAAAAATTGGTTCGATATAACCAACAGGACAAAAGTTATTGCCACTTGAAGTCATATAAAAAAAAATCTTTTTTTTTAATATTTTTAGGAAAAAAGTTTTTGTCGTATTTTTGGGTTTTAGAAGAAGTTAGTTAAAAAATGTATAACGTATTTACTATCATCTTAAAGGAAACTTTCCAAAGTATGCTCTCAAGAAAGATCGGGTCAAAAATATTTACTGGTATTGTTACCAAGCTTCTCCAATTTACACAATTTTTTAGACAAATTTCAAAAGTAAGCCACATTTTCTCCAATCGTAAAGCTAAAATGTAAAATTTTTTGGCATATTTATGTGTGGTAAGGTGCAAAGGGAATCTGAAAACACGGTTTTAGTATAGTAGATATAGGGGAAAATCCAAAAAATTCCATTTTTGGGGATTTTCAAAATTATTTTGGGAATTGTGGGATCGACTTTTGGAAATATAATGATTCGCGACTTACATTCCATTTGTTATGTTATGAACCTACAAACTACAAAATATTTATTGTATTTATTGTATGGTTAACAAAGGAAATTTGTTTGTAAAGTATAACTTCAAATGGCCATAACTTTTGTCTTAGTGGGTATATCAAATTGCAATATATTGGCATCAAATAGCAAATTTTGTTGTCTATCCAGAAAATATAATGAGAAAGGAATCGGTATATAACTGGCTCTAATATATAGCGATTCGTAGGAAAGGATCGGGAAAAATAAACAACAAAGGAAATTTAATATTTCCATTGAATCATTAAAAATTAAGATATCTGAATTTTTTTTCTTTTGTATTTTGTACGCCTTGACACCAGAAATCGAGCCTAATTCTAGCATTATTATATTTGTGGACGTAAATCCCACAATTCCCAAAATAAGTTCGAAAATCCCCACAAAAGGGATTTTTTTGTTTTTTCCCAAAATCTGTTATACCAAAGCCGGGCTCAAAAATCCTTTTGCAGTTTATCGTATAACAGATTACTACATATAAAAATGGTAAAGGTTTTCATATCCAAGCTTTGCGATTGCCGAAAATGTGGCCTAGTTTTGAAATTTTCGTAAAAATGGTGTCATTTGGAGAAGCGTGGCAACACTATTTATAAAAATTTGTGTCTCTTTCTTTTCTCGAAAATATTCTCCAGGAAGTTTCCTTTAAGACAAATATAAATATGTTATACTTTCTTTTTATAAAGTTGTCTGTATCTCCAAAATACTGCATATACCTTTTCGAAATAAAATACAAAAATGTTATATATTTGAAAAGTGTAAATTGATGTGGCCATAACTTTTGTATAGGTGGGCACATTTTACCGAAATTTTTTGCATCACACAGAAAATTTAGAGAAGTTGATGTGAGAGAAATCGATTCATATTCTGCACTGATATTAAGCAAATGCTACGACAGGGACAGGAAAAAAGTGAAAAACTCACTTTTCAAATGCAGACAGAAATGTAAAAAAGACATCAAATTTTTAAAAATGAAAATTTTTGCAGTTTGTAGTTTCTGACATAACAAATCGAATGTAATTCGCGAATCATTATATTTCCAAAAGTCGATCGAGAATGTGGCTTACTTTTGAAATTTGTCTAAAAAATTGTGTAAATTGGAGAAGCTTGGTAACAATACCTGTAAATATTTTCGACCTGTTCTTTCTTTGAGAGCATACTTTGGAAAGTTTCCTTTAAGATGATAGTAAATATGTTGTTCATTTTTTAACTAACTTCTTCTAAAACTCAAAAATACGACATAATTTTTTCCTAAAAAATGACAAAAAATCGATTTTTTTGAAAATATGACTTCAAGGGGCCATAACTTTTGTCCTGTTGGTTATATCCAACCAATTTTTTTTTCATCATATAGGAAATTTTATTGCCAATCCAGGCATGCTTAAGTGAATAAATGCCTAGGTGCATATTCCGCTTCGATATTTACAAAATACTAGCACAAGGTCGGGGAAAAATTAAAAATTCAATTTTCAAATGCAGATATCTCGGTAAGTACATATACAAGATAACTATAAGGTGCAAAAAGCCTTTTGTAGATCTCGGTTATTAGAATACACACAAGAAAAGATATTATGAATCGGCCGGAAAATACGAATGTTACACGCGCTTAAACATTTTGTTCAACCGAGGTGGCCAACTTTGAGGCCCTCCAGCTCCGCCCCTGTATACCACAGGGGGCCCAAAACCTAACTTATCTAATACTTCTTCTACAAACATGCCAAGTTTGGTCGCTAACGGTTGTCTGGTTAAGAAACGGCAGAATTATTTCCCTTTTTTTTGGAATTCCTTCCACTGTGCGTCGGTGGCAAACAGTCCTTTTTAACAGCTAGTATGTGATGATATGATGGATACAGATTTGAGCCTTTTTCAATCGCACGCTGTGTATATTGGTGTTTTGTTAACTTCAAATCCAAAAATAATGCTAATGCCTTTTCATTTGAGAACTGTTTTTCATCGCTTGGAGTTGGAATACTCTTAATAATCCGTTTTGTTCTCAGAGGACTAGCGTTTAAAACTTTTTCAACAATTTCGGCTTTTGTGCGTTGTTTTTGTGATCGCATATATTTCCATTGCGTATAACATCTGCGACAAATTTGGATTCAATTTTCGCTTAATAATTCTTATCGTTTCCGGTAGAGGACTTCTTAATTTTTACATCAACTTCTTCATAGTGTGAAAATATTCATCCACTGTTTCTCCTGTTCGTTGCTTTATTTCCTCTAAATCACTTATATAATCATAACCTCTGCGATTAGAGCGAAATTGGTGAATAAATGCTTCTTTTAGTTCCTCCCAACATTCTGGTTTCGTAATAGTACCCAATACCATTCACTAGCATACCCTTTGAGTAGCGTTTGGAAATCTCTTAGGACTTCGGCCTATTGACATTGATAAACTCGTTGCAAGTGTTTAATCCTCCACATCTTGATCATCTGATTTGCCGTTAAAAACAAGATTCCATTTTTCTACCAAAATTTGTTTTCTGGTAGTTATTAACCCAGTGGTATCAGCCCTAGTAATACTACTGTTTGGTTGGGCGTTGTAACGCATTGAATTACTTCGTTCGCTTGAGTCTAATCCGAGTCGAAATAAAATCTCTTGTGGGCCAAATTCTCGCTTCTGTTTATCATCTTTTCTGGAGCATCATTTGTTCGAGCACCTCTTGCTGTATTTTCTTCCCTAGAACTTATGCTCAAGTTTTATAACTCTGATTCGCTTCACCCTTCATTGAGATACATTTTTCTCATTTCCATCAGAATAACCTCGAATCCAGATTTTAAATCATTTGGATTTTCCTTTTAATGCTTCCTTCTAGTCTGGCTCTATAATCGTTATTCGATTCATCTACTATACATCTTAGAACCTGCGCATATTGCTCTGGTTTACTACTTCGGATAGGTAGTCTCGGAAGTAGTTTGGGTGGAGGAAGAGATAAGTCTATGTTAGGAGTTGTTGTTGTTGTAGCAGCTTGAAGACGCCGAGGTGAAATCCTTAAGTCTATTTATGTTACAGACTTTATTCCGGCATATATCCGATTATCACGGGAACCTTAAATGTTTTTTCATCTTACTCAATGTTGTCCGGATGTTAATTAACATTTTGCTGCTAATCTAGCGATTGGGTATTATTTTGAGTTTACCGTTTCTATTCTCCACTAGGAACACTGCATTTATGTTAAAAGTCGTCATGATGTTATGCCAATTTTTAGCTTCCCTGTTGGCTTGGGCAATCAGATGTTGTTGTAGTGGCAGTGTGTACGGTAAGCAGACACTCGAATCGAACCCAGCACCTTCGGAATCCAAGTCTAAAACACTAACCACTGCGCTACGAAGGCCACTACGTTAGGGGTAAGTAAACCCGCTGGTAACTGACTAGTAGAATTGGGGTGGAACGTTTCCATTGGATCTAAAAGATCTCGTTGGACCGGTTGCGTTTTATTATTTGAATAAAGTAAACTCATGAGAAAACACAACTGGCTAATGCGAGTCTATGATAACATACGAGTATAATCTCTGAAACAAAAGATGTTCCACTACAAAATTTCTAATTACACCAATTTTGGTTATTTATTCACCTCAAAACATCAATAAAATATCTATTAGATGTTGGGAGGGATTCTGGTATCTTTGTTGGTTTTACTTTATTATGCGTTTTTTTGTGTATCGCTTCATGATTGCGAGATATCTTACAGTGTGACTGTTTCTATTTACTTTTGGGACAGTCGTTTTAAAGAATCCTTTTCAATTCGATTCAAATTTTACTTTGACTAAGAACCAATGTAGCAATTATGTCATTATTTCCCATAAGCCTACATCGATTCTATTGCCATTGATTACACAGTGTTGAAAACCCTCGTACGCGATATTATTTTTCCTGCAGGTCTTGTCCAGTAAAACAAGAATCTGTTTTTGAAACTCCCCAGAAACCCCAAAATTCGGACTTACATAGGTGTAAAAAAATAGATTTTGGTACCTTTGTGCACTTTTTCGCCTATAACTTCATTAATTATCAACCGATTTTCAATCTCTAAGTTAGGAATGTATGTGTATTTGTCCTGCGAACACATTTTTATCCCCTCACCTTAGAGAGGAGGGTATATATCATTAGTCAGGGCCGTGCGTAGGATTTTATTTTTGGGGGGGGGGGTTAGTTTCACATATTGTACCCAATTTTTTTTATTAAAAACCAATGGTTGGCATTTTTAATGCATATACATATATTTACAGTGATTAACATTAAAAAATACTTAGGTAATATTTTTAGTAAGAATTGTATTAATTTAAATCATATATTAATTGTATTAATGTTTTAATAGACATAGACACGACGAGGCGAAATAAACAATTCGTCTAATATTGCGTTAACATCTACTGGAATGTCTCGATGAATATTCAGGGAAGTGATGAATAAATCTATATATGGAATATAGGTCGAAATCTTGTAATATTTTTCACTATTTCTTGCATCAACATTGCAACGATGACTTTGGCGGGCCGCAATCCTAGGTTTCTTGATTTCAATTTTCACAAAATATTTTAATAGACGAAAAAATCGCTCCAAAATGGTGAGTACAATTTTCGCGCATGTCCATCAATTCCTTTTTCGTATTATCTGCCAGATGGATGGCTTCAGCTAAATCTTGTTTTTCACTTTGAAGAAGGCGAGTTAATGATAATGCCAAGCAGTGAACTGACTGAACTACGTGGACCGAAACTTGAAAATCCAACGATTTTATAGCCATCAACAAGTGAAATGCAGATGTTGTAGCTTCCCATCGAGTTGCGCAATACCGCTTTAATTTTTGCTTTTTATCATCACGGAGATTGCTGTTGTTAAAAATTCTTGAAGAGATATTTGCTTCTTGAAGAGATATTTGCCTTTTAGGATATTGAAAATAGTGGTATATGGTTTTGGTAGTGCCGAGACAATTTCTCATTGAGACTACTTTTCATGCGTAACTTACAACCAAGTTGAAGCTGTGAGCTGCGTAATGTGAATACAGTGCTAAGCTGTACTTTTCTTGGATATATGCTTGCGCCCCATGAAATTCTCCGTTCATTGCTCTTGCGCCGTCATAGCATTGCCCAAATAAATACTTTCAATCAATACCAGAAGTTTCGAGGAAATTTAGAATAACATTATAATCGAACTGTTTTGTTGGGACGAAACTCAAAAAATCTTTGCAAATTTTATATCGCTCATCGTTTTCGTTAAGGTACCGGATACACATTGAAACTTGCTCAACCCCCGAAAAATAAAGTAATTCGTCCGCCATGACGGTGATAGCATTGAAATTATTGATTCTTTAAATAAGTTGTCGGTGTATAGCAGTGTGACAAATACACTATAATTTCATTTTGAACATGATTGTTTATATACATTGCGTTTCTTTGTGAATTTGTCAAGTGACTATTCAAATTTGAATCCGTTATCGTCCGATGCCTTAGCAAGGCTCCAAAATTACCATGATTTTGAATAGTTTCATTTGAATCGTTTCTGCATGTATCACAACTTCCTCTTAGTGCTAAGCCTTGTCGACCACAAAGGACTACTGTTTGAACTATTGCTTCCAAATGCTTTCTATTTTATCGATGGACGCTGTGGCTTGCTTTTCTACATTATATCTCATTTTAGCTTTCAATACACTGTTTCTGTGGTATTCGAGTGATGATTGGAGGCGAAATACGTCCAGTGCTTATTTCCAATAATTAAATGGTCTTGATACCAAGTTTCCTAAATTTTTGGTAATGCACTTCTGTATCCATAGGAGCAAATAATACACATGTTTTACAGAAAGCACCGACTTGATTCGCGGAGTACGCCAACCATTTATATTTATGTTACCAAGAAGGTTGGAATTTTAAACTTATTTGCCCAGTCACTGGAAAACTATAATTATCTGGAAGAATCCAGATTTTTTCATGAAGACCTTCTGTATAGTCGATACTCTCTGAAGCTGACTTGTTCGCGATTAAACCTATATCATATGGTGATACTTTGTTTGGGTTACTGGAAGCTGTAGAGTTTCATGTAGTTTGCTTTTCCATATGGCCATCATTCGTTTCGACGGGTAAATTACATCTCTGTGGATCCTGAATCATGAAAAATATTCAGAAAAATTAATTGTAGATATAGTAATAATCATTACGGACGTTTAAGTATTTTGTTATTCACACATACACATATTATAAAAAATAATTATATGTTTTTTTACATTCTGCTTAGTAGTTAAGTACGAGTATATGATAATACTTAATAATAATACTCCTCCTCAATTCTTTGCCTTTTATTAAAATATTGTCGAATATCCATCCTGTTGTAGCACTTTTACGAATTGACACAATCACTTCTCCGCCATTTAAAATTGAATGTCACGTGTTCACCGCACTTATTAAAATTGAACTAAACGTTAGTATTGTGTATTTTTACAATGTGTAAATTTACAATGCACTTGGGCATACACAATGAAATCTACAATATGGTACTACCTATTCCTACTATGTTTAACGCTGCTCTAATTGTATATTTACTACAAAACGGAAAATTCTTAATAATAATTGGCACGAAAAATACATTTTAAATATTATAATTTTATTCAATGATTTAATAGTTTTGTGCTATTTTCAATTAAAATGTCATGTTCATTATTAACAATTCCATCATTTAACTGTCAAAATTTTTCTGATTATTTTTGTCTGAATAATATATTTATATATTATTGAAAAATTTTATCATTATTATTTAATTTTTATAAAACATATTCAAAGGATGAACTTCGTAATGGAAACCACATATAAATTTTTCTGTTAGATAAATTATACTATTTTGCCGTAAGCGATATTTGTCATCATCTACTACAAATCTGTTACAGCAATTTTCTGAAGTGTACAGTTTTCTGAATGCTAACATCACAAATGTGTAGAACATTTGTGGTTTCTTAGTTGTACAAGTTTTTAATTTAAAAGGATGTAATATTTGAGATTAAACTTTAAAAATAGTAAAATTTTCCGGAGAGTATAGCCTTTGAAATAAAGCACACATTAGCAGTTTCTTAGGTGTGCAGCTTTTTAATTTAAAAGGTGGTAATTTTTGAGATAAAGCTCTAAAAACTGTAAAATTTTCTGGATAGTATAGACTTTGACTTAGGTTAGGTTGAAGAGAGGAGACGTTTAAACGTCTCATGTCCATGGACATACACTTAAGCCAGTGGTTCGGCCTGTTGTGCGCTCCTTATTTATGATCTTTTTATACCTCACGAGTTGCAGAAAGTCGGTACTAGACACAAACTTTCTCAGTATCTTCCAGTCATATCCTCTGGGATGAGTCAAGTCTGGTAATATGTCGCACCCGAAATGTTGGGATCTTGCATGTGTAAAAGCCGGGCAGTGACACAGAAAATGTTCATCGTTTCGATGTTTTCCCTGCATGGCCTGCATTCGTCGTTTCCTGCCAGTCCTATGCGATAAAGATGTGCTTGTAAGCTTGAGTGTCCCGTTAGAACACTCATCATCTTACTAATATCGATTTTGTTTAGTTTCAGAAAACTTCTTGTTTTCTTTCCATTTGGTTCACCCCACAGTATCTTTGCAGTTGCTCCTACTGTTGCGCTATTCCACACAGTTTTGTGAGCCGTCACTGCCCAGTCCTTCAACTCATTCTTCGTGGCTTCGAAAGGTTTACAATTTTCCAAGTTTATTACTCGAAGTTCTCTGCCCTTTGAAGCCAAGATGTTTGCCCGTTCATTTCCAATCAATCCGTTGTGTCCTGGTACCCAGCAAATACGCAATTGAACATGGACAGAGTAATCGTTTAACGTTCTTTTACAGTTTAGAAAAGTTCTGGATTTGACCCTTTCCGATGTTATTGCTTTAATCGTCATTTGGCTATCTGTGAAGATGTTGGCATATTTATTTGTGGTGTTACTGAGCCAGTTCTCGCACTCCGTGATTGCTCGAACTTCTGCTTGAAATACCGTGTTATGGTAAGGGAGGCGGAAGTGAAGTTCGACTTCTGGTTCATCAATAAAAAGTCCCAGACCCGCCCTTCCTCCTCGCTTGGGCCCATCCGTGTAGCAGCTGGTTCCCACTGGCACATGGGCCAAAGTTCCATTTTCCCAGGAGCGTCTGTCTGGCACAAACGTATCACAGGTAGCTGTAAGCCGCACTTCAGGAATGCGGTCCGAGATTTCTGGCGTTTGAATGTGACCAACTAGATATTCTAAAATCTTCTGATGGTACGACTTGTGGTCTCGATTTATCCATTCACCCATCACTTGTAGATGTCTTGCTGTGAGGGCTGCCTCATACTTTATACGGCTGTCTATTGGTTGGCTGTGCAGTATAGTCTCCAACGCTTTTGTTGGCGCAGTTCTAAATGCCCCGCTTATGCCGAGACAGCATATACATACGTTGCATTTTTGGCAAAGGTATTACGTTGCACTTCTTGTCCATTGATGTCCACCACACTACTCAGGCGTAGGTTATTATTGGTCTAATCACGCTCATGTAAAGCCAGTGAGTCATATTTGGACGTAGCCCCCATTGTGAAACCATAGTTCTTCTGCACCACCACCAACATCTGTGGGCCTTTGTAACTCATTCTTTCGGATGATCTTTCCAGTACAGTTTCTTATCAAAGATTACTCCCAAGTATTTTACCTTTTTAGTTATATCAATTGTCTTATTCAGGAATCGAGGCCGGGTAAAACGTGGGATCTTCGTTTTCTTTGTAAATAGACATATTTCTGTTTTGTCTGGGTTAACATTTAATCCCCTTGGTTGTTGCCCAGTTATATGCTATGTTAAGTGCCTCCTCAGCACTTCTGCATAATAGATTTGGGTGAAAGCCCCTTACAAGTATAACAACGTCGTATGCATAACAGACTGGTTTAAGTCCTTCATTGGTGAGGGCTTTTAGGAGACTGTGTATCGTCGTAACCCATTTTGTCACCAGCCGAAGCCGCCGCCGATCTTTGCGGCTAAAATCGGCTGAAACACAGCCGCCTTTCCATAGAAAAACTTTAAATTTGGATAGATACAATTTACATTTTTGATAAGCAAATAACCATATAACAGATATATCGTCCCCTCAATAGAAGAATAGTGTATACACATAAACACTATTATAGTTTATTGCATTTTAATAATCTACGCAATTGGTTGTATATATACATAGTAAAAATTTGGGGAAATTCTACTACCACAAATTGGGTTATTGGGTGTTTGAAATTGATTGCTCATTAATAAAAGCCAACGTGCCGATATCGAGTTTCAATATCCCAAAAACTTCAAATATGATTTTCTCGAAACAACAAATAAATTATACCCTATTCTTTTATTTGGGGGACGATATGGAAAGTGATTTTCGTTTTGATTCGTTTATTGTCACAGGAGGGATCTTAACATGTTATAAAAATGAGAATATTGATAGTAATAGAAAAATAATTATAAAAATTATTTTTTAACGGAAATAATAAGATTTTTTATTTATTATTAAATTACGTACACATAGAGAAACAAATATTTTCGGGAAAAAACAATGGAGTATTACAGAATTGTAATACTGCATATAAATTAATACCTCCATTGTATAGAATGCTAAGTCGATTTGATACGTTATTGCATTTTTAAATTCTAAATTGCCTCCAGTCAAATCCGTTAATTCAATGAAGTTAGGCTCAAAAAAAAATTACAAGGTTATTCTACACAAATTTAAAATTTCACTAAGACGACGATTCGCCTCTCCTGAAAACAATCAGTTTCGACTAGTGTCAGTTTTATGACTTATCATTGTATGGAAATCGATGATTTTTATACCCGCCACCATAGGAGCGGGTATACTAACTTTGTCATTCTGTTTGCAATACTTTGAAATATAACCTGCGACCCTATAAAGTATATATATTCTTGATCGTCTTTAAATTCTATGACGATTTAGCCATGTCCGTCTGTCTGTCTATCTGTTGAAATTACGCTACAGTCCGTAATAATAGAGCTAGGTTAATCAAATTTGGTATAAATTCTTCTTATAGTTGCAGGTCGTTTTGGATTGCAAATTGCCCATATTGGTCAATGATTTGAGATAGCTCCCCTATAGAGGTCGCTCCAAATTATGGGTTTTGAGCCATAGATACCACATTTTTAAAGCAATTTGGCTGAAGCTTTGCAGTTTGTATTCTATTTTGACAAAAAATCATCACAACAAAAATTTTACATTCATATTTTGTTATAGTCATCCTATAGAGGCCGCTCCAAAATATACGTATTTAAGCGATAAATACCACATTTTCTAAGCATTTGCAGTTTTTATTTTACTTAGGCAAGAATTCATCACAGTAAATTTTTTTAAATCGGTTCATATTTTGTTATAGTCCACCTGTAGATGTCGCTCCCCAAAAGGCTTGCTTAAGCCATAAACACCTTAATTAAAAAAATGGTATTTTTTTAGATTAAGAGTTTGGCTAAAGAGGCCTAAAATTTGGCTAAAAACTGTAGCGTTCGTTTTTCAATGAATTGCTTAAACAAAAATAACGTTCCATGACTTGCTCCATATCCAAATATCTTTCAGTAAAAGAATTGAATGCAATTCATGCTGGAGGGTATATAAGATTCGGCATGGCCGAACTTAACCATGTTACTTGTTTCACTTCACAATATCTTACGATTAACTTAAAAGCATCCATTATTTATGAATATATACCAGAGCTTAACTTTTCAACTATTATTTTGAATGTACACGCGGGAAAATCGTCATTTTTGATATGTTTGAATTGAAAGAAAATATATTTGGAAACTATTTTTTAAATATTATATATTTGTTAACAAAAAATTGTATGATTTAAACTGAGATACTCTCTCGGCTAAAGACCAACCTGCTTCTATACAGTGATAGAATGCAAGTATTTTACATGGCAAAATATATTGCAAGTATTTGAAAATCAAGAAGGGCCTGTTTCTGTAACTTATTTTCGTTCGTCTACGGCAATCGATCAAAATTCTCTCAGCTATTACTTGAATTCTATAAAACTCAGGTTAGAAATATTTTAGGAACACGCTTTTTACATGATTTTCTACAGACACAACGAATTATAAACGTGTGTGATTTATAGATATCTCGGAATAATTGAGTGATTTTTGATCGTTCGCAGTAGACGAACGAAAAAAAGGTACAGAAACAGGCCCGAAATTTTGTTTGGAACGCATATATTAATTTTATAACATAATTTATTTGCAAACTGACTTTTACAAATAAAATATGTGTTTACACACAAACAAAACTATTGTTTAAGAAGTTTTCCAAATATATTTTATTTAAGAAGGATGTTTAAAACTTTTCTGACTTATTCGAATTTTATTTAATTCCTAATTTTCGTGTTAAACTTTATAGCTAAAAATGTATTTTAATTTATAAATATTCCAATTCATTATTTTTTCTCAATCCGTAAATGCAATTTATATTTACGAAAGATTATACGTTTTAAATTTTAATTACATTTTATAAACATATAAAATTTATAAAAAAATTGCTCTTTGAACATCTGAAAACAGAATACTAGTCTTTAAATTAGGACATTGATACATTGCCAAAATACATAAATACAAATTAATCTTTGTTGCCGAAATACTATGTAGTTCCAAATAAAAAAATATTAGAATGTGAACATATTTTTGTTTAAAACAATGTCCTTCCAAACATATAATATTTGTGTGTGTCAATTATATTGTATTTGGAGTGTACCCTAAACATATGTATATTTCAAGCCGAATATGTTTGGGACAATATACTACAGAAACGATTTTTTTCAGCGTGTAAAAATGACTATAACAGAGCCGCCGTATGTCAATTGTATGTCGGCTAAGCCATCAAGCCGCCGCCGCAGATTTATAATTTTCAATGGCAGACGCTGCCGCCGCTTTTTCCTCGCCTTCATTCTCTGCATATGACCCACATATTCCTTAGCCTATTTTGATCCAGTTTTTCAGCGCCCGGACAACCTGAAACTCGTCTAAGGACTGGATAAGTGTATCGTCTGTACATTGTTAAATGCGCCCTCAATGCCTATGCAAACAGTAAGTGTATACATTTATTTACTGAAGGACTCTTATATGTGGTGCACTACCTCATGCAGAGCTGTTTCTACTGCCAGTTTTTTGGCGTATAAGAATGGGTTACGCATGCAGTGAGCACTCCAGCCAGATGAGTGGATACCAGATCCACCTCATTCTACAGAAGTGCTGGAAATATTCCATCCGGTCCCGCAGCCTTAAAGAGAGAGAAGCTTTTTATCGCTTCTTTGACCATACCATCTGTTATATCCGTAATAGGTACTTGATGCAATACATTTTCATTATGTAACTGTTCCTTTGTTGGTCCAGCATTACCAGTCGGTTTTGAGAGGAACGTTTTCATTTTAGACATGCTGTTAACGCTGTCTACCTGCTCACAGAAAAGCCTCCAGGAGTTACGTTTCGCCGATCTAATGATTTTATTGTATTCTTTGAGTCTTCTGTGGTAGTCGTCCCAATGTACTGATTGTTTTTTACGTCGAACTCTGTTGTAAAGTCTGCGGACATCTTTGCCAATCGAGCTAATTTGTCCTGTAATCCAGGGTTTCTCATAGGCAGATTTCCTTTCTCGAAATGGGCAACTATCTTCGAATGATTTTACAAGAGCCTCGGTAATCTCCTTCTTTCAATGTCTTCTGCACATAGATAATCGCGTGTAGGCTGCCCCAATCGATTTCTAAGTAGAATTCCTAAATTAGTCCAGTCGGTCTTAGCCTTATTACGGAAACTTATTGGGTTTGGCGGTGGCAGTGCAATTTTAAACCTTTTATATCGGTGGCGAAAATTACCCTACGAATCATATAATTTTACTCCAGACTTTTCTTCGATAAACACAGATGTTGTGTTTTTGACATTTTCTACAAAAATTCTAAGGAAAAATCAAAAACGTATATGGTAATGTTTGGTCTACGACGAATATGTCTTTACGATCTACTCACGAAGGGTATCATTTCGTAAAGGAATTATCCTCCACCAAAATTCATAATTGTTTAAAACTGAATTTATTGTTCTCTACGAGGTGGTGCTAAATGAATATTAGCCCCGGGGCGCCAGACCCTCTAGATCAGGTCCTGCATAGGAGAGAGTGGCAAGGAAGGAATTCCCCTTCCTATTCCTCTTGTTTCAGATTCACACGAGGCAATTTTTTCCAAGCAGTTGTCAAAGTTTGTTGGAGAGAGAGGCAGGCGGAAAGAGCTCTCTGCCCCTCTCTCCTACAAATGTTGACACTTGCTTGGACAAAATTGCCTTGTGTGAATCAGGACTGTGATGGGCAGAATTTCTTTTGGCAATAATTACCTTGTGTAAACCGGATCTTTGTTCTAGTAGTTCGACTAAAGGCTGTGTTACCCTGCGTTTACACAAGACAATTGGCAGAAGGCAATTGAGTATATGTATTGGTTGTCTATTTTGGAAGAAATTGTTCATGTGACGTAGACGTCCAGACAATAATGAAGAAAACACACTTGAAGCAACCCTCCTTTGTCGAGAGAGCCGCACAAGACAATTTTCTCCAAGCAAGTTTCAAAGTTTGCTGGAGAGAAAGGCAGGCTCTCTCTTCCTCTCTCCAGTGTTCCCAACTCTTCCGAGGAAAAATCACTACGGCACAACTGTGCAGAAACCACCACAAAACCACTACAAACCAAGTATAAAACGCCAAAAATCGCTGTGAGAAAATAACAAAATCTCCCAAAAACGCTAACACTGACAAAAATTTTAACCTTGAATTATTTTTAAAAACCACAAAGAAAATGTTTTTGAATTCAATTAATTTTTTAAACATTTAGATAATGTTTGTAACATTTTTCTTTGAAAACATAAATAAGAATTTATATTTATAACACAAACGTAACAGTCTTTTTTGCTTTCCATTGTAAGGATTAAATTATTAATAAATGACTTGTTCCTGGCCAAATAAAATAGTATAATTTTCCTCTATCTCTTCTGGACATAATATTGATTGTGTATAAAATATTGGTTTCTTCGTGTTTCATAGATACCAACTATTCTTAAACATAAATTATTGGGTATTTTATACTTCAAGCAGCAAACATTTTGAAACTAACACATATTTTATTTGTATTAAAGAATTTACTGTATTTAAACACATTCGGTTCCTAAGTCCTGAATCACACGTGACAATTTTTTGCAAGCAAGTGTCAAAGTCTCCCTCTCCTACAAACTTTGACACTTGCTAGGATTCAGGACTAACTTTGTTCTTAAAGAAGTTCATAACGCTCAATTGTGAATTACGGGCACAATTCACAAATGGAAAAACATAAATGAAAGCGACATCGTTTTTACATTATAGGCATGTTTTCGTTATAAACTAGCAATTTTAGTTTAGCACCTTTGCACCCTTTTATACTCCGAATAGGAGTGTTCATCGGAAACCCTCCACTCTTGGATCTCATCAGTAAGATTTTCTGAGCATACAAATACTTGGAATTTTGTACAGTGTAATGATTTTATAGAACATCGATTCCGGAGAAATGTGGGCATTATTGACACATCCCTTTTGGTACCTCCCACACAAATGGACCATTTTGCGCTGAAAATTAACAGCTTATAACTTAAATACCAGTACGTACTTTAAAGTTATTAAATGCAATTTAAATTGATAATGATTTTCACGAGACAGTTATTGCCAAAGCAACTCAGGATATCATAGGAGAGAGACAAGGGAGGAATTTTCCCTTCTATTCCTCTTGGCTCTCTCTCCTATGATAAGCAGAATTGCTTTGGCAATAATTGCCTCGTGTAATCCGAGTCAAAATAATTTTAAATAGTTACGAGGTTATGCGATAACTTGAAGCTGTTGAATGCAGATTCCAAAAAAATAATATTATCTAAAAGTCATCATAAAATACAGAAATTGAGAAATTTGAAAATGTTTTACTTTAAGCGATATTCAGAGGACAAACCCTTCATTTATATCACGATGTGATATAATTCTTCAATAATAAAAATTCCTATGTTCATTAAAAACCCGTTAAGCTCTCATTATATAATTTGTGGAATCTCACATTAACATTGCAATATTTAAAACGTAATGACAAAATTATGGGTGATGGTAGCGGGTGATTCATCGTGAGATTTGAAAGTGAACTTAAAATTTTTATTATCGATTAAAAGAACAATTTATGACATTTACTGTTTGAAAATTATATCATGTAGATGTTGGCCGTCACTTCGTCTGAGGTGGTCCATTCGGAAAGTGCAATTTTGGGCGACTCGTTCGATCTGGTATCTCGCGAATAACACAAGTTATGTTGGCTTCCAAAGCGTCGATCGTAGCTAGCTTATACTTAAAGACTTTACATGATATCGCACGATCTAGGTCGCCAATTTACCGTATCAAAACGTAAAATAAGCGCCTGTTTTTGTAACTTCAAGCGAATGAAATTTTTGTTTTTTGCACACTTTGTTTTGGATGTAAACAAAGAAGCTTTCAATCATCGCCAACATTTTGGTTCTTAAAAGACATCAACGAACGAAATGAAATGTCAAATTAGACGATCAGAAAAATTCATTGGTGTCGGTTATGTTTACCGCCCTTTTGAAAGATAAAGTGAAAATTGTTGGGTAAATGAATAAAAAATGGATAAATGAACCAAACAACATACACATGTATCTTTTGCTAAAGTATCCACCAAAATTTCTGTTTATTAGTTTGTTTAAAATGTTTTGAAATCGTACAACCACACTGTTGCTTTTTGCATTTTTTCGTAATACCTTAAATTAGGTGACCCAAACAATTATTTATTATACCTATCGACCTGGAATATCTTTCTGAATTGGTTTGGTTTTGTCCGTCCGTCTGTTTATAAATGTATCCTTGTTGCCGAGTACAGGTCACAATTATGCTCAGATCACTAGGAAATTTATTTTTAATTAATTTTTAACTCAAGGACTTACTAAAATGAGTGCAGAAGGTCTCCGATTTATATATAGCCCCTATATATACATATATGATAAATCCTGTTAGATAGGGTTGCCCCGTTCTGATATTTTCGTGTGGAAAAAGCTTTAAGAAATGTCAATAACAACATGAAGGTATTATTGGTCTTTGGCAGGAAGACGATGAAGAAAAGAGCTTTCCTACCCGAACGACAAGTGACAATGAACCAAATTAACAAGTAAGACAGTTTCAGTCGGGTAAACCGACTAAGGTATACCCTCACTTTGTGAGTAATGTAATATATAACATTACACTAATACATCTGTCAATTTGTGTGGGAGGTACCGGGAGGGGTATTTCCAAATATTTTTCGGTAAACTGTAGATTCTTAAATACATTGCATTGTGCCGAACTATAAGCGTTTATGTGCACTGGTATATTAACGTTACGAGCTATGTAATTTTGGTATGATTTGGTCATTTTGTGTGGGAGGTACAAAAAGGGGCGGGGTGATAACGCCCACTTTTTACAGAACTATATGCACTATAACAGCATAACACTGTACAAAATTTCAAGTATTTGTATGCACTGGTATTAAAGTTACAAGCCGTTTAATTTTGGTACGAAATGGTCCATTTGTGTGGGAGGTACCAAAAGGAACAAGCCAACTTCACCCATTTTTCTCGAGGTAATAGCGACTAATATACTAATATTATGTGTAGAAAGTACCAGTGTGGGAGGTACCAGAAGGAGTAGACCAATACTGCCCATCTTCGAACTCATCCGGAGATAGATAAAAAATATTACCGCATACCAAATTTGAAGTCAATCAGTTACTCCTTTCGAGAGTTATAGTGCGCACCAGCCAGCAGACAGACAGACGGACGGACATTGCTCATTCGACTTAAAATGACCCAAAACGAATATACGCCGAACATACATTGGGTCTTAGGTCACTCCTTCGATGTGTTACACTTTTTTCCGTAGCAAATGATATATACCCTCGTATCACTAAAGTGAGGGTATAAAAACATGATCGCTTGGGTGAGAATAAGAAAAAGAAAATTATTGCTTGGGTAGGTATCGCACGTCTACGTTTTGGTAAAGGGTTTTCAACAGGGACGCTACAAAAGTAGACCGACAGGGACAGCAAACGACGCCATATTTCTTGCCGCTCTTTTGACATTTCTCTTCAGTAAGTTTTGCCATTTCATGATGGAAAGATAAACGAGCCAACAACGAGTCGAAATTATTACAATTTACTACCGAAATTCGGAGTCAGTGGCCTCAACGTTAAGAGCGCGAAAAATCATCTTCAGCGATGAGGCTCATTTCTGGCTGAATGGCTTCGTCAATAAACCAAATATGCGTTATTGGTCAGACAGCAATCCACACGTACTCCATGAGTCATCATTGCATCCCGGAAAAATTACGGTTTGGTGCGGTTTATGGGCCGGCGGCGTCATTGGGCCGTACTTCTTCCGTGATGATCAAGACCGGCACGTTACTGTGAATGGGAATCGCTACCGTTCAATGATAACCGAATATTTTTGGCCCCAATTGGATGATATGGACTTGAAGGACATGTGGTTCCAACAGGACGGCGCCACAAGCCACACAGCGAATGCCACAATCAATTTATTGGAAACCTAGTTTGGAGAACGTGTTATCTCACGAAATGGTCCAGTCGATTGGCCGCCTCGGTCGTGCGATTTGACGCCGTTAGACTATTTCCTGTGGGGCTACGCCAAGTCTGTGGTCTATGCCAACAAGCCAGCGACGATTGATGAACTTCGTACGAATATCGAACGTGAAATTGCAGCAGTATCGGCCGATTTATGCTTGAAAACCGTCGAAAATTGGGTTCAGCGTCTGGACTTCTGCAAGCGTGCCATGCAAAAGAAATCGAGTTCCATACATAATGGCATCGAACGTACTTTCACAGAAATAAAGAATTTCATTGATATCCAAAACCGTTTTTGTTTTATTTAAAAAAACTTTTGTAGCGCTCTTATTGAAAAACCCGGTACATTTAGCTGAACAGGCTGTATGTACTTTCCAAAATGAGTTAACCACAATGTCATTGTTTCACAAGCTGTAAGGCTCGTAGCGCCGTCTTGTCGAAACCAGAGCTTACCGAGACCATGCGCTTGAATTTCAGAAAGCACTTAGTTCGTTAACATGGTGTGATAACGGTTATCATGGACGATAACAGTCGGACTTTCCTCATTTTTGAAGAAATATTGACCAATGATTCCTTCAACCACACCATACCGTTATTTTTAATGGATGTAATTGAAAGTTGGAGGCTGTTGAGGTTTCGGCTCTTACCGAAAAACAAAAAGAGTCATTTACCTGGTCTAAAGGCGTCATAGATGCTTCTAAGGCCAATCAGCCGGCTGAAAGAGCCACAAATTCAGCTGTGTTAACGGCTAATAAAGTCAAAAGAATCAGATCTCCTGATGAACCCCTGCCTTCGAAAAAGGCAAGATGTCCTAATGTCACCATCAACAGGACACTCACCACCGCCCTTCAATGAAGTGGCGAAGGAGAGTCTAGTGATGGCCGTTATAGACAGAAGTTATGAGGATGGATCCATCCTCAAGGACAAATGGAGCCATGAGCAATCAGCCATTATGGCTCATTACCTCGATGTCCGTAGAGAAATGCCGGGCAAACCACCAATCTGCAACGATGCAGGATGGCATCAGGGGAGAGTAAAGCTCTTATATTTCGGTGATGCCAGATCAGTAGACCTGTACAAGGCTGCTCTGAGTCGAGCGGGTGAGGTGTGGCCGGGTGCCCAGTTGGATGTTGTCGAAAAAACAACATCCCTAGTCACCCTAGAGCCATTACCTCCAACCCGGCTGACACATTAGAAATAATAAAAGATCCAAATCCTGATCTGCCCGCCCAAAATTGGAGAATCAGTAAGGTGGGTGAGGCGGATAGTAAAAAGCGGCAGGTCAATTTGATCCTTAACGCTGAATCCATGTCCCATATACAACGTGCAAGTGCAACCCTACAATATGGCTTCGAGACTATAGTCTTGAAGGTGTACAAGCAGGATATAGCTCCCACTGCGGAAGTTGAGTCGCCGACCGTGGTTGATACACAGCTTTCTGGAAGTGCGGAGGTACACACGCCTATTATTTCGGGTGACTCCAACTCTAACAGAAGATCTGTAACGTCCTTCTCTGAGGACGAAAGCTCTACTTCTGACACCGAAAGCTGAGGTGAGTCTCCGGACTCTTTGACGCATCAGACGGGGACACGCTTCTCGATGACACGGACGATGAGTTCGATAACACTCTTGTCGGAGTGGATGTTAATCTGTCAATTACCAATGATGGTATGAATTCTACAGATTAACCTCCATCACGCTAAAGCAGCCTCTGCGGCTCTATTGCTGCGCCTGTCCACAGGTGCGGTAGACATCGTCCTGATACAGGAGCCCTACGCAGTGGGAGGATGGGTGTGCGGGACGCCCAACTTTAAACTGCTTGTGGCCAACTGTGAAGGCACTCCAAGAACCTGCATTTTGGCCAGGAAAGATCTAAGTATCTTTCTCCTGGCTATTTTAAGTGGTAAAGACCAAACATCTGTTAGTCTGGAGATCGGTATTCGCATATATTGGGAAGTAGTAGAAGAAGCAACGTCTGACGAGGTCGAGCTGATTGTTGGCGCAGACACGAACGCTCATCATACTATCTGGGGTAGAACGGATATAAACAATAGGGGTGATTCGCTTCTTGACTTTATTGTAACTACCAACCTAAGTATTTGTAACATAGGTAATAAACCGACCTTTACAATTAAAGACAGACAAGAAGTACTAGACGTAACGTTGAGTTCAAACTCGCTGAAAAAGCGCCTGAACCTGCCGTCCACAGAAATGTGAGAAAGACAAAGTGGCACCTGTATGAAAAGAATTTCAAGAAAGTCCTCAACCCAAACTTCTGTACGAACCGAATGACAAGGCCGGTCTGGATAATCTGGTCGAGCATATCACCACATCATTCAATAGTTCCCTTGAAGAAGCCTGTCCAAAAACAAGGTACAAGGGTAAAACTAAACCCCAATGGTGGACTTCTGAACTAACGGCTATGAAAAAGACCTGCAATAACCTATTCAACAAGGCTAAATCTACTGGGGTCGCTATTATTTGGGATGCCTATAAAGAGCAACTCAAGATCTATAAGAAGGAGCTTAGGAAGGCGCAAAGACGCTCTTGGTATACCTTCAGTGGCGAAGTAGAAAAGGTCTCCGACGCCGCAAGGCTGAGGAAAATACTATCAGCTTCACACTGTACAGTGGGTTACTTGGAGGATGAGGCAAATAATTGGACCAAAAACAGCGAGCAGTCGCTCAATGTACTGCTCGACACACATTTCCTGGGGAACTCTCTAACAGAACCAGAGGATCAGCAGGACCAACAAGAGTGCGAGTGGACTGCGAGCGTCGCTAGCTTGTTGACTGAGAGATCCAGAATAAGCTGGGCTATTAATAGCTTTGAGCCCTTCAAGTCACCTGGACCAGAATCAGCCCTGCGCGAGGAATTCACCATGGTGGCATTTCTTGACATAGAAGGGGCTTTTAACAACATTCACTCAGATGCAGTAATTGCGGCACTTTCACATCAAAGTTAACTCTAGTTTGATTAGACTAATTCAGTCTGCTCAACAGAAGACGCATAACAGCATGTCTTGGGTCCACAACTCTAACAAGGTTTGTAAACAGAGGGACCACACAAGGAGGAGTACTGTCTCCACTAATTTGGAACCTAGCGGTGAATGAAATCCTGCTAGATCTAGAACGTTGTGGCTGCAAGGTCGTGGCATATGCGGACGACGTTGAAATCGCAGTGAGTGGCAAATTCGAAAACGTCCTCCGAGACATTCTACAGGCGGCTCTGAACAAATTGGCTAGATGGGCCAGAAGCAGCGGTTTGGGCGTAAACCCAATCAAGACAGAATTGGTTCTCTTTACTAGAATGAATAAAGTCCCACATGTGGACCCTCCACCTCGGATAAATGGAACAGATCTAGTCTTTTCTGAAAGTGGAAAATTGTTAGGAATAATTCTTGATAGAAAACTGTTATTTAGACTTAACATATTGAAACGTGTAAGTAAGGCCAACGTAGCCTTATATTCCTGCAAAAAGGCTGTAGGGTCGCGGTGGGGCCTCTCTCCTAAAATCGTCCACTGGATATATATAACAGTAGTTCGTCCTATACTGCTATACGGCATTGTGGTATGGTGGACGGCAACTGACAAACTAACCATCACCAACCTTCTAACAAAGGTTCAGAGAACAGCCTGCCTGAGCATAAGCGGAGCCTTAAGGACTACAGCGACCGAGTCTCTACAAGCCTATGCCGATTAATATTGTGGCGCGAGAAGTTGCAACCAAAGCGGCAAAAAGATTAAACTGCCTATCAATGTGGAGGCAACATCCCTAAATTTACAAACAGCCCTCTACTGCCACAGATCTCTTAACGAAATGGCTTAGCAGTTTAATATACACCTCATATGGGTGCCAGGGCATAGGGATATCCCGGGGAACTGCAAAGCCGATGAATTAGGAAAGGGACGACATTACAAAATCTCGAAGAATTTGCATATATTGGTGCGCCACTATCCACGTGCATGCTTTGGCTTAGGCAAGAGGCAATCAGGCAGTCCAACGAAAGATGGACAGAAATCGGCACCTGCAGGGTAGCTAGACAAATCTGGCCAAGGTATGACCTGAGAAGATCAAAATATCTCCTCGCACTAGAGAGGCAAAGATTGTCTACGTTAGTATCAGTTTTGACGGGAAACTGCTTGATCGGCGAACACGCCAAAAGATTGGGTATTGACTCTAATGACTTCTGCAGAAGCTGTAGAGATGAGGAAGAAGTGGAGAGCATTGAGCACTTGCTATGCGACTGACCCGCTCTGAGTAAACGACGACCGGACATACTGGGGTCGGCCTTTCTTGGCTGCCTAACAGATCTTTCCAGTACCGACATTCGTACTATCGATAAATTTGTATATCAAACAGGTTGGTTTCGATGAGGTTTTTCGATACGGCTGCAACACTAACCTAAACCAACTAAGGCCGAGTTCAAAGCGTCGATCAACTCGGAAGACGTTTCCCAAAAACCTGTAGTCTCTACAGAAAAGCTTAACCCCGTCTGCAGGCAGCGGAATCTGGTTCAAAAGAAAAGATGATCGCCTGTCGGCAGTGGTTGCAAACCATTTCTGCGACATATACCCCAACAATACCAAGTACTATCCATAAAGAAGAGATTCCCGAAATCGCACCCGCTTTACAAAATCAACGATATCACTATGAAAAGGGGCCCGCGAGGGCGCATAAAAGTTAAAAGAGAGGTTGAAGGAAAGGTTTACGAAATACTTGTAAGCCGGGCAGGAGTCGTGAGAGTCATTACCCATTCCGGAAAAGGAGAGGCAATGTAACAGCATAAGTTGCCAAAGGCTCGTTTTGCCTACATAAAGAAGACTGAATTAAAAAAAATATATTATTTGTTATTATGTATAATAAGAAAGAGAATATATTTTGTTAATTTAAATTTTATTTATCTTGCATTATATGTTCGTAATAATCATTCTTTTGTTAAGATAAAAGGAATTGTATTTATATTTTCGTTAAACTTAGTTTGAAAGTAACGGACTAATATGATAATGCCATATTTCTGATGTTCGGCAGTAAACAGCTGGGACACTTCGTGCGAGTGGCAACGATAAGGCGATGATCAAGGCAACTCTGCCACTCTGAGGAGTTGATCTTCGAAGTTCAACGGGTACCAATAGTCTGAGTACGAGAGGAGAAGTGAAAGTTGCACTCCATTCCCCCATCTATCATCTAAACCGGACTCGTCTATACAAGAGAGCACACGGTTAGACTTAAGTGAACGGACCTTGTGGCTGTCAACAGGAGCGGTACGTGTGTCGGTTGTCAGATCGAGATTATATTCCCTTTCCTAGAGAACCGACAGAAATAGTAGAGACTTGTGGTACCGCGGTTTAAGAAGGAGAAGAGGGTGGAAGTTGATCTACACTCCCATATTCATATTTGGTGTTGAACGAGCAGTTGATCTTCGAAGTTCAACGGATACCGATTGTCTCTCCAAGCATTGAACGAGGAGTTGATCTTCGAAGTTCAACGGGTACCAATAGTCTGAGTACGAGAGGAGGAGTGGAAGTTGCACTCCATTCCCCCCCCCCCTCTATCATCTTAGACCGGGCTCGTCTATACATGAGAGCACACGGTTAGACTTAAGTGAACGGACCTTGTGGCTGTCAACAGGAGCGGTACGCGTGTCGGTTATCAGATGGAGAGTACGGCGACGGGATATACATAGTTTAAGATATCATATATAATAGTATCGTGTGTGAAATAAATCGTAATTTAGTTTAAAAAAAAATAAATGTGTGTTTGACCACTCTCTAGCCTGTTTAAAAAAAGTAACCGTTTTGTAACGACCACTGGACATCGCTGAGTTTACCCTGGTTTCGAGTGAAAATGTGTCGATACAATGGCGCCCGTGCAGGGACTGTGAAAATTGTCACAGGCTTTAGAGTGAGAGCGAAAATTGTAAATATGTTAAATGTGAACTATTTTAACCGTGAACGATGTTAAATGTAAAACAGAACAAATCATTCGGGAAACAAATTGTAAACAAATCATTGGAAAATAAATCGTAAACAAATATCAGTGCAGTAAAAAAAAATAAGAGTATAGCGAAAAATTAATCTATTCGAACTTTAAGGCTACAACGTTGCGTGTATCGTGGTCCTACTCGCTTAAACAAGAAGATCTGATAAAATATTTAAAGGAATTTTCCTTAAAAACAAAGGGCAAGGTGGACTAACTGCGGAAACGGTTTGCTAATTCCTCAGTGAAAATCAGGACGCGGACAGATTACTGCGATTGATGGAAATCCAATCTAAACACGAAACGCTGAGCACGATGGCTTCACCGGTACGAAATTCGGTCCCATCCACAAACATTACTCTACAAGTCCCTACCAATCTAGTAGCGGTATTCCCGGTAAAGAGCGAGACGCAGGAACTGGGACAAGTTTTCGCCTCTATAACTGCAAAGACTGAGGCTAATGAAACAACGTCTGAAGTTATTAATGTTGTACGTAAGTGGGTGCTAAAATATGATGGTAGTGGCGATCCTTTGGAATTGATAGAACGTGTGGAAGAACATGTACGGCCTGGACTTAAACAAGATACTACGGGCTATGCCCGAATTTCTACGAAACAAGGCTTTGGTATGGTTTAGAAATAATAACAATCAATGGGCTTTATGGAACGACTACAAGAAAGATTTGAGCACATTCTTTCTTCCCCCGAGAAAAATTAGATGACGAAATACGTAAGAGGATACAACGACCACGAGAAGCATTTAAGGATAATGTATTAGCCTTATATAGTTTAATGCGGCATACTACCTTTCGGAAGCCGAGAAATTGGAAAGAATATACCAGAATTCCCAATCAGAATACAAATGGTATATTCGGAGGAAGGATTTTTCCAGCTTGTCGGAGTTGATATCTCTAGCCGATGACCTAGAAAGCATTCCGGTAATTCTCACACATACCGCGGAGAGAACAGATCGAATGCAGCTCATGGACACCCACGAAATAATTGTCTCTTGCTTGGACTTGAAAACCACAAGGCAAGTGAAACGAAAGAACATATGTGCCGGGACGGAGTTAACCTGGAGGGATAATCGAATCACGGCCACAGTACGAATTGCACAGCAGTTAGTACTTGCGATTCTCCGAACGCAGGTGAGCATAACGAAACAAGGGCACGACAAGAAAACTTGTGTGTAAAAATACCAGTCGACCTAGGATTGTCACAAGACCAAAGAAATGCAATTAACGATTTTTTGGAGAAGGAACTATCTAAGTTTGACAAAATAAAAGGTATATCGAACATTGCAGAACATAAGATAGTAGTGACAGACACCAGCACCATCAAATTGAGATATGCACCACGGAACACAGCAATGCAATTGATTATTCATAAGGAGATAAATATGTTAATTTCGCGGGGATGGACTTTCGCCAACTGAATCGCCGTTCCGTACCGGATGCCTACACACTTCCGCCTATTGATCCAATACTCAATCGTCTTCGAAATGCGAAATTTGTTATTAGTTTGGATTTGAAAGATGGGTACTGGGAAATTCCTTTGGACGAAGAAAGCAAGAAATACACCGCTTTCACTGTGACTGGTCGAGGACTGTATCAATGGCGAGTAATGCCATTTTGTTTGCACTCTGCTCCTGCAACATGAAACCTCCCAGTTCTCAAAAGGAGGTGAGACGTTTTCTAGGAGTCGTCTCGTGATACAAGCGTTCTGTCCCTGATTTCGCAACAATCTCTCAACTGTTAACGAAGTTGCTTAAGAAGGGGAAACACTGGCAGTGGAAAGAGGAGCATTCACCAATATACGGCGCCATACACTCCACAGGAGAATCCAACGGAACGCGCAAATAGAACCATAAAGACGATGATAGCCCAGTGTGTACAAAAGCACCACAAATGGGACGAGTTCCTACCAGAAATCATGTTAGCCATAAACACCAGTGTTTCTAAATCCACGGGCTACACACCGGCTTTCTTAACCCAGGGTCTTGAGCCACTTCTCCAGAAAACATTATACGATGAGGTTACTGTAGGTTCTGGTACTCGAATTTCAACCCCCATGGAACGTGCTAGTGACCTAAAAGAAATTGTTAGAATAGTCAGGAGGAATTAGCGAAGGCAGCGAGTAATCAGTGATACCACTACAAGTTAAGGCGCCGTGAGTGGAAGCCGAAAGTTGACCAACTCGTACTACACCTTTTCAAGTTTGCAATGAGAACATGTAAATTTATATTGGTAATTGTAAATTTGTATTGAGAGAATATAAAATCATATTGGAAAATGTAAAATTGTAATGAGAACATGTAAATTCAGTAAGATGTGTAAATCGTTGCTGATCAGTCGTAGTGAACGGACGTGTTTAGCACAGAGCGGATAGTTAAAATCTATTACGCAGTACCTATTACGCAATCGCAAAAACAAAACAAAATCTGTACAAAGTCTGGAAGGCCTACATCGTAGTACCTATTACGGGCTTATACGGAAAAAAAATCATTGGCGGGGATGCCTTCGCGTTCCGATGGACCGGGGTTCCCCAATCGTCCTACTGTCCGTCCGTTGGTCTTGGCCAAAGCCGACCACACCAAACATGGTGAAAATTCCCCCCCAGTACACACAACAGGTGGTACGGTGAGGGGAAAACGTCATGTCCGACCGTCAAAACGGAAACACAATGAGCACCGGATAGCGCTCAGAGTTCTGACGAAGTTGGAGGCTGTTGAGGTTTCGGCTCTTACCGAAAAACAAAAAGAGTCACTTACCTGGGCTAAAGGCGTCTTAGATGCTTCTAAGACCAATCAGCCGGCTGAAAGAGCCACAAATTCAGCTGTGTTAACGGCTAATAAAGTCAAAAGAATCAGATCACCTGATGAACCCCTGCCCTCAAAAAAGGCAAGAGGCCCAAATGTCACTATCAACAGGACACTCACCAAGCCCTTCAATGAAGTGGCGAAGGAGAGTCTAGTGATGGCCGTTATAGACAGAAGTAGTGAGGATGGATCCATCCTCAAGGACAAATGGAGCCATGTGCAATCAGCCATTATGGCTCATTACCTCGATGTCCGTAGAGAGATGCCGGGCACACCACCAATCTGCAACGATGCAGGATGGCATCAGGGGAGAGTAAAGCTCTTACATTTCGGTGATGCCAGATCAGTAGACCTGTATAAGGCTGCTCTGAGTCGAGCGGGTGAGGTGTGGCCGGGTGCCCAGTTGGATATTGTCGAAAAAACAACATCCCTAGTCACCCTAGAGCCATCACCTGGGTTACAGAAGAGCCCTCCAACCCGGCTGACATATTAGAAATAATAAAAGATTCCAATCCTGGTCTGCCCGCCCATAATTGGAGAATCAGCAAGGTGGGTGAGGCGGATGGTAAAAAGCGGCAGGTCAATTTGATCCTTAACGCTGAATCCACCTCCCATATACAACGTGCAAGTGCAACCCTACAGTATGGCTTCGCGACTATACTCTTGAAGGTATACAAGCAGGATATAGTTCCCACTGCGGAAGGTGAGTCGTCCACCGCGGTTGATACACAGCTTTCTGGAAGTGCGGAGGTATCCACGCCCTTTATTTCGGGTGACTCCAACTCTAACAGAAGATCTGTAACGTCCTACTCTGAGGACGAAAGCTCTACTTCTGACACAGAGGGGCTGAGGGGAGTCTCCGGACTCTTTGACGCATCTGGCGGGGACACGCTTCTCGATGGTACGGACGAAGAGTTCGATAACACCCTTGTAGGGGTGGAAGTTAATCTGTCAATTACCAATGATGGTAAGAATTTTACAGATTAACCTCCATCACGCTAAAGCAGCCTCAGCGGCTCTATTGCTGCGCCTGTCCACAGGTGCAGTAGACATCGTCCTGATACAGGAGCCCTACGCAGTGGGAGGAAGGATGTGCGGTATCAGGACACCCAACTTTAAACTGCTTGTGGCCAACTGTGAAGGCACTCCAAGAACCTGCATTTTGGCCAGGAAAGATCTAAGTATCTTTCTCCTGGCTAATTTATGTGGTAAAGACCAAACATCTGCTAGTCTGGAGATCGGTAATCGCATATATTGGGTGGTCTCCAGTTACTTGCCTTATGAAGCTGTAGTACCGACTGCTCTATTCAGGGAAGTAGTAGATGAAGCAACATCTGACGAGGTCGCGCTGATTGTTGGCGCAGACACGAACGCTCATCATACTATATGGGGTAGTACGGATATAAACAATAGGGGTGATTCGCTTCTTGACTTTATTCTAACTACCAACCTAAGTATTTGTAACATAGGTAATATTACATTTGTATTGTATTTGTAACCTTTACAATTAAAGACAGACAAGAAGTACTCGACGTAACGTTTGCTACTGACCGGCTGTCAGACAAAATTATTGGGTGGAATGTACTGGACGACCACTCATTCTCAGATCACCATTATATTGAGTTCAAACTCGCTGAAAAAGCGCCTGAACCTGCTGTCCACAGAAATGTGAGAAAGACAAAGTGGCACCTGTATGAAAAGAATTTCAAGAAAGTCCTCAACTCCAAACTTCTGTACGAACCGAATGACAAAGCCGGTCTGGATCATCTGGTCGAGCATATCACCACATCATTCAATAGTTCCCTTGAAGAAGCCTGTCCAAAAACAAGGTACAAGGGTAAAACTAAACCCCAATGGTGGACTTCTGAGCTAACGGCTATGAAAAAGACCTGCAACAAGCTATTCAACAAGGCTAAATCTACTGGGGTCGCTAATGTTTGGGATGCCTATAAAGAGCAACTCAAGATCTATAAGAAGGAGCTTAGAAAGGCGCAAAGACGCTCTTGGTATACCTTCTGTGGCGAAGTGGAAAAGGTCTCCGACGCCGCAAGGCTGAGGAAAATATTATCAGCTTCACCCTGTACAGTGGGTTACTTGCAGGATGAGGCAAATAATTGGACCAAAAACAGCGAGCAGTCGCTCAATGTACTGCTCGACACACATTTCCCGGGGAACTCTCTAACAGAACCAGAGGATCAGCAGGACCAACAAGAGTGCGAGTGGACTGCGAGCGTCGCTGGCTTGTTGACTGAGAGATCCAGAATAAGCTGGGCTATTAATAGCTTTGAGCCCTTCAAGTCACCTGGACAAGACGGCATCACTCCAGCAGAAATGCAGAAAATGTTGAAATACATCATCCCCTGGCTGGAGAAAATTTATGTAGGCTGTATCAGGCTTTCATACATCCCGAATCGATGGAGGGATACCAAAGTGGTATTCATACCAAAAGCGGGGAAGATATCACACACTAGGCCAAAAGACTTCAGACCATTTAGCCTATCCTCCTTCCTATTGAAAGGTCTGGAAAGACTTTTAGATTATTTCATTAGGGAAAACCTGGATACAAAACTCCTGTCAGTGAACCAACATACTTACAATAAGGGGAAGTCTACAGAATCAGCCCTGCACGAACTTGTGAGCACTATCGAATCGTCCCTGCATTTCAAGGAATTCACCATGGTGGCATTTCTTGACATAGAAGGGGCTTTTAACAACATTCACTCAGATGCAGTAATTGCGGAACTGTCACATCTTAATGTTAACTCTAGTTTGATTAGAGTAATTCAAAGTCTGCTCAACAGTAGACGCATAACAGCATGTCTTGGGTCCACAACTCTAACAAGGTTTGTAAACAGAGGGACCCCACAAGGAGGAGTACTGTCTCCACTAATTTGGAACCTAGCGGTGAATGGAATCCTGCTAGATCTAGAACGTTGTGGCTGCAAGGTCGTGGCATATGCGGACGACGTTGCAATCGCAGTAAGTGGCAAATTCGAAAACGTCCTCCGAGACATTCTACAGGTGGCTCTGAACAAATTGGCTAGATGGGCCAGAAGCAGCGGTTTGGGCATAAACCCAAACAAGACAGAATTGGTTCTCTTTACTAGGATGAATAAAGTTCCACATGTGCACCCTCCACCTCGGATAAATGGAACAGATCTAGTCTTTTCTGAAAGTGCAAAATTTTTAGGAATAATTCTAGATAGAAAACTGTTATTTAGACTTAATGTATTGGAACGTGTAAGGAAGGCTAACGTATTCCTCCAAAAAGGCTGTAGGGTCGCGGTGGGGCCTCTCTCCTAAAATCGTCCACTGGATATATATAGCAGTAGTTCGTCCTATACTGCTATACGGCATTGTGGTATGGTGGACGGCAACTGACAAACTAACCATCACCAACCTACTAACAAAGGTTCAGAGAACTGCCTGCCTGAGCATAAGCGGAGCCTTAAGGACTACAGCGACCGAGTCTCTACAAGCCCTACTCCATATACTGCCGATTAATATTGTGGCGAGAGAAGTTGCAACCAAAGCGTCAATAAGATTAAACTGCCTATCAATGTGGAGGTACAAAAACTACGGTCACATGAGGATATCAAAGTGTAGTGCTATGGTAACCGACCGAGTGGACTATATACCAACGGTGTTCACCTTCGAGAGAAATTACATCACTATGATTCCCGCGAGAGATGAATGGGTTGGAAGAAAACCAGGTAATAGAAACCATCTCCACTTTTACACGGATTCGAAGCTTGATGAAAAGGTTGGCTTCGGAGTACACTGTGCAGAGCTTAGATTGCATATAGCTCACAGACTACCAGATACCTGCAGTGTCTATCAAGCCGAAATAATGGCAATATGGGAAGTAGCCAAGTGGCTGAGTCGCAACATAGTAACCAACACTGGCGTTGTCATTTACTCGGACAGCCAGGCTGCCATCAATTCTCTGGAGGCAACATCCCTAAATTCACAAACAGCCCTCGACTGCCGCAGATCTCTTAACGAGATGGCTGAGCAGTTTAACATACACCTCATATGGGTGCCTGGGCATAGGGATATCCCGGGGAACTGCAAAGCCGATAAACTTGCTAGGAAAGGGACGACATTACAAATTCTCAAAGAATTTGCATACATTGGTGCGCCACTATCCACGTGCAAGCTTTGGCTTAGGCAAGAGGCAATCAGGCAGTCCAACGAAAGATGGACAGAAATCGGCACCTGCAGAGTAGCTAGACAAATCTGGCCAAGGTATGACCTGAGAAGATCAAAATATCTCCTCGCACTAGAGAGGCAAAGATTGTCTACGTTAGTGTCAGTTCTGGCGGGACACTGCTTGATCGGCGAACACGCCAAAAGATTGGGTATTGACTCTAATGACTTCTGCAGAAGCTGTGGAGATGAGGAAGAAGTGGAGAGCATTGAGCACTTGCTATGCGGCTGTCCCGCTTTGAGTAAACGACGACTGGACATACTGGGGTCGGCTTTTCTAGGCAGCCTAACAGATCTTTCCAGTACCGATATTCGTAATATCGACAAATTTGTATATCAAACAGGTTGGTTTCGATGAGGGGCATTTCAGCCCGTGGTAACACTAGGGACCTAAACTGGTCTATGTGAGCTTGTATAAAAAATACGGCTGCCACCCTAACCTAACCTAACCTAAGATGTGTAAATTTATATTGGAAAATGTAAATTTCAATAAGAAAATATATATTCATATTGCGAAATGTAAATTTGTAATGAGAACATAGAAATATATATTGAGAAATATAAATTCGTAATGAGAAAATAACGAAGAATATAAACTCGTAATGAGAATTTGTAAATTCATATTGACAAATGTAAAATTGCAATGAGAACATATAACGCATAATGAGACAATGTAAATTCGAAATGAGAAAACATAAATTCATAATGAGAAACTTTTAACTCAATTTATCGAATATTATAAAATTCGTTCGGAGAAGCACTTGTTTTAAGGTTAGGTCCTTATTTTCCAATGCTTAAGCCCATATATTTGGTCTACCCCACATATTTGGGCTGTCAGGAGAAAACTTCGTGTTCCTACGGTACAGTGCTGGAATGTATGCGAAAAAATAATTCAATATCTCGAGTACATTTTGAATGAGTCCTGGTCAACATGCATGGCGGAGATTGTGCAAGAGATTAAGTTTCAATGATATGCACGTTGGACAATACTCAATTGGAGTTTATAATCTACTATTTTTATGTATTTTTTTCTTAATTCTCAATATCTTATCAGTAACTGAATTAAATATTATCAATATGAATTTATATTTTCTCATTATTTTTTTATATTTTCCCAATACGACTTTATATATCACATTATGAATTTATATGTTCTCATTAAAAATTTTCATTTGTCAATATGAAATAACACATCTTACTATAAATTTGCATGTTCTCATTATAATTTACATTTTCCAATATGATTTTATATTCTCTCAATACAATTTTACATTTGTCAATATAAATTTACACGTTCTTATTACGAGTTTATATTCAACGATATTTTCTCATTTCGAATTTATAATTCTAAATATAAATTTCTATGTTCTCATTACGAATTTACATTTCGCAATATGAATTTATATTTTCTAATTGTAATTTATATTTTCTCATTGCAAACTTGAAGAGGTGTAGTAAAACAACATACTCTATCAAAAGCAAGCGAACACTTTGCTTCCAAATTAGCCGCAAAATACGACGGCCCATACATAGTTCTGATGTTTATGTTTCCTGTCAAAGTTCTCCCCCAAAAACATAGCGTAACCAACACTCGTACCGCTCACATCAGTGAACTTAAACCTTTCTTCAATTGAAACCACTTCTTTCTTATCGTAAATAAACATAACATTTTTGTTATATTTCTTCTTAGATCATCGCTGCAATCTGATATGAATAAGAAAGTTCCGACAAGGCTGTAGGACTGGGGTCCTACCTCCTGGCCGACCAAACCGTGGAAAAAGACAGAGTAAGAAGATCCGGAGAAATACACCATCCAAACCATATTCAACCAACGCAAGAAAAAGCCCACCGTTATGCTGTCGAGTCACTAACAAAAGTCATCCCATTAAGTGTACCACCCCACGAGAGAACATGACCAACCGTTCACCCCCCACGGGAACACAACCAAGCAAGACATACGAAGGAGATAATGACGGAGTCAAACAAAATGAGCGACCGTTATTGTTCCCCGAAAATGAAACTAACAAAGAAGCATTCTATGATATACGATTCGACGATGACGTTGCGCACTTAACCAGCGAAGTAAGGGAAGAAAAAGCGATTACCGAGGAATACATTCGTTTATTTGACGCATTTTACGATCGATCTTTAGTCACAGCACCACCCAGGTTATCGTCCCCAACACCGATGGATTGGGAGGACGAATATATTCGACCACCCACGCCACCAAAAAAAAATCGGTATATGTCATATGGAAGAGAAGAACAGAGATTTTCAATTACCAGGTTATCAATGCTACGAGAGGACAGTGAAGGTCACTCTATTATATCCAACGCTACGTCATCATAAGAGGCGCCCGATTTTAAATCACCCCTATATTGACCTTACACCGCAAACCTTCTTCAGCTCTGACATATCATGGATAGAGCCGCCAACACAAGATGGGAGTCGGTAACCTAGCTCACTTAACCAGCGAAATAGGGGCAGGAGTGAGTCGAACGAAACAAACATCATCGATATACAACTATCACAATCAACCGCGACAACAATCTCCGAGCTCCCCCAGTAAGGTATGGTACCAGAGAAAGGCACGCAGCCAGTCTTCCCATCATCGACTTCGTCTCCTTCTTCGTCGTCGTCATCGTCATCTTCATCCTCAACTTCTAATACGGCTAATTCCAGCTCCTCAAAGAAAACTGTAAAGTTCTTGGCAGAACAGAGAGACCTGACTAACGCAAAACTACCTGCACTTACTAAGGCCGAGTCCAAAGCGTCGATCAACTCGGAAGACGTTTCCGAAAAACCTTTTGTCTCTACAGAAAGGCTTAATCCCCGTCTGCAGGCAGCGGAATCTGGTTCAAAAAAAAAGATGATCGCCACGGCAGTGGTTGGAAACCATTTCTGCGATACATACCCCAACAATACCAAGTACTATCCATAAAGAAGAGATTCCCGAAATCACACCCGCGTTACAAAATGTTATCGACGATATCACTAAGAAAAGGGGCCCGGGGAGGCGCATAAAAGTTAAAAGAGAGGTTGAAAGAAAGGTTTACGAAATACTTGTAAGCCGGGCAGGAGTCGCGAGAGTCATTACCCATTCCGGAAAAGAAGAGGCAATGTAACAGCAAAAGTTGCCAAAGGCTCGTTTTTGCCTACATAAAGAAGACTGAATTAAAAAATTTTATTATTTGTTATTATGTATAATAAGAAAGAGAATATATTTTGTTAATTTAAATTTTATTTATCTTGCATTATATGTTCGTAATAATCATTCTTTTATTAAGAAAAAGGGATTTGTATTTGTATTTTCGTTAAGCTTAGTTTGAAAGTAACGGACGAATATGATAATGCCATATTTCTGATGTTAGGCAGTAAACAGCTGGGACACTTCGTACGAGCGGCAACGATAACGGCGATGATCAAGGTAACACTGCCATGTGTGAGAAGATGGTTTGTGTGGGTGGACGAAAACCTATAAAAGGAGGTGCGCGTGCTGGTTGCAGTCAGTTTGGCCTCAGGGTAAGACCGGCAAAAGGGTTGGACCTACATCCCCTTTCGTAGAAATCGGACAGACATAGTAGAGACTAGTGGTACCGCGGCTTAAGAAGGGGAAGAAGGAAGAGGTGTTGAACGAGGAGTTGATCTTCGAAATTCAACGGGTACCGATTGTCTGAGTTCACGAGAGGGATTGGAAGTGGGTCTACAATCCCTCGCATAGGAAACCGACTACTTAGATTAGACTGGTGGTACCGTGGCTTGAGAAGGAGAAGAGGGTGGAAGTGTAGCTACACTATCCTATTATTTCATAGCGTTGAACGAGGAGTTGATCTTCGAAGTTCAACGGGTACCGATTGTCTGAGTACGAGAGGAGGAGTGAAAGTTGAACTCCATTCCCCCCTCTATCATCTTAGACCGGGCTCGTCTATACAAGAGAGCACACGGTTAGACTTAAGTGAACGGACCTTGTGGCTGTCAACAGGAGCGGTGCGTGTGTATGTTATCAGATCGAGAGTACGACGACGGGAGATACATAGTTTAAGATTGTGACGACAGAAACACACCGCTGCAGGTAGAATTTATATTTCATCGGTTGCTATTGGTGGTAGCCTTTGTGTGCGTTTGGTTTGAGCGAGAAAGGCCGACATTTGTACATTTTATTATTTGCCATATTATATGGGGAACCAGCCTCGATATGGTTTACTGCAAAACATCCTTGTATTGGACATTTGTGACCATGTCTTCTTCCGATGAAAATAAAGATCAGGCAACTAAGGCCAGAATATTTTTTCTTCTATCGCAATCAATTTTCGCAATTTTCTTTTGTGATGTTGATTCTGGCGTGCCAAGGCCAGAATAAATTTATATCGCCGACATGTTTGTGATGGGTATGCAGATACCGAGTACCGGCTTCTGATACCAATTGCTCTGCCGTCTGAAATTGTACACCAACGCAAAACGTACGACGCACTGATTTACGCGTAGGTATTTGAGCGTGAAACTAACAAAGAAAGTATACAATTATTACGAGAATTTAGACAAATATACTCTTTGCATCGATTTTATCATTTGTACTGTTTTCTTTTTTTAAACAAAAATTAAAAGAAGAGTACAGTTTGCATCAGGAATAGATCACCCAACTTACTTTAATGTGTGAACACCCCACATATACTTATGTGAATGGCACCTCCTCAGAAAGTATGTCAAGCATGAGAATAAGGGGATTGCCATCATCCTGATCGAAATAGACAATACAGGGATATTTACCATTGCCCTTGAAGGAGGACACCAATATCGACCGACCGTTGGAACGAAGGGTGGGGGGGGGGGGGTAAAGTCATCCTGTTGGCTCGATTGCATGAAAGTCATTCATTCAATCCTAACTCACGTGACATTTACATCATCGTCTTGAGCTCCGCCCAAGGTGACATAATTAAAAAGGTGATAGTTAATGGATATAAGATTCCTGTATAAATTACTTATAAAAGTTTAAATAAAAGTAAAGTTTTTTTTTATTACAATAAGTAATAAACAAGTTTCAGTGTAAAATAATAACAAAGGGTAAGAAAAGAATTAGTGTTAGAAGTGATTTCAGAGGATGTTAATTGTGTAAATGATGAATGAAAAATATAAGGAAACTATACAAGTTCAATTGACAGTTGTTATAGGATAGTTTTGCTTTATAATAATACTAATTTCATTATACTTTTCATTCAGAAAAAAGATATAGGTTAACATGCGATTTGACGTCAATCGAAAGATCAATTGCACGACCTGGAAATTCAGTTATTAAAATAAAAAATAATCAATGTCCATATTATTACGGCTTTATGCATTAATTTGTGGAAAATTGTATTTCCACCATGCTTTAATAAGAAAAAAGAAAAAAAACGTGTTTCATTTGCAAAAAAAAAAAGTTAATGTTGTATTACATTTAGTCAGTTGCATAACCTTACAAAAATTACTTTAATCATGCAAATTCCTCTGAAATCACATAATTAAAACAAAAAACACATTAGGTTTCTGTATAATTTTATAAAAAAATATGAATTATTTTTATAAAAATAGAATTCACACGAGGCTTAGAGACATCTGTTGGTCTCTAAGAGAAAACAAATTGATCTGGGAACACTTTCAAAAGTTTGGACATAACCCCACAATACTTTGGTAGTGGAACACGCTAGTGGAGAGATTTACGACACTGCGGAGGCAAAAAGAATAGATCCTGTTTTGTCTGTGTTATAATGTGTTAAAAACCCCATATATGGTACCTTCGAGCAAAAAGCCTTCGATCGAATCTTCCAACGCTCTTATGCATCGGAGGTACCACAAAATTTGAAGTTATACAATTTAAAAGTAAATATTTAAAACAACATAAAACTAAAAATCACAAAAAAATTTAAAATTGTTTAAATTCGAAGATTAAAATTTATTATTAAAGCTGATGTTTAGAATCCATAATCCTAATTAAAAAAAAATAATATATAAATATTATAAGATTCATGGTTAAAAATTCGTAAAATTAAAAGAAAGTATACCAATATAGTAATTAAAATTAATAATTAAAGTTATTATAATTAAAAAAAATGTTATAATATAAAAGTAACAAAAATTAAAAGAAAAATAAATATAATTAAAATATATATATATATTTATATATATAGATATATAAATTAAAACTAAAAAACGAGCGCCCCAGTAGGCGAGTTGGTAGCGTACTCGCCTATGAGTTTGGGGGTCGTGGGTTCGATTCCCACCAGAGGCTCTGGTCTGTCGCTGCAAACGTTTAGCCATATGGTCTTTGTAACCCGGCCTTTCCCTGGACCTTAAAATTAGAATATAAATTTACTTTGTATTGTAATTCAAATAAATAAATAAATAAATAATAAAACTAAAAAAAAGATGAATACTTAAAAAAAAATTGATCATTATTAATCATATTTGAACAAAAAAAGGTTAATAAAACGCTAAAAAAATAAATAAAATGATAGATTAAGCCACATTTCAATTGGAAAAGATAAATTATTTTAAATATATTTAAATCAGTAAAAATAAAAATCAAAGAAATTAATAAAAGAATTAACGTAAAAAAAAGAAAAAACAAAAAAATCTATAAAATCAATTATTAAGAAAATTTATTTCTTAAGAAAATCCATACATATATATAAAAAGGCTTTTTTTTGACATACATAAATAATATAAAAAAAAATGTAAGATAATTATATTTATAATTAATGATTTTTGTTTAAAAAAATATATATTAATTAGTATTTAGATATAGATATTAAATTTATATTTTGCTTATAAAAATAAAATCATGTAATATGTGAACTTTTTGTTAGAAAAAAACTCATAATGTGGTAAATAATTTTTGAAATGGCAGAAGGTTAGTGGTTAATCCTTGAAAAGAGTTTGGGGCATTCTCTGAATCAGCTTTGGCAAAGAAAATGCCATGGATGGCTACAATAGTCGTATGGGGTGGGAAGCCAACAGAGACAGAAACATCGTTGTCTCATTGTACCTGAAATCTTGCCAAATTGAATTTAAGATAACCGTTACACCACCGCAATATATGCAGCTCATCCGTTTCCTCTTTAATTTTTTTAATATCCTGTCGAGATTTTGAATTAGTATATTACAGTTAATAAATGGTACGAACTAAATATAAAATGGGCTAAAGGCGTCATAGATGCTTCTAAGTCCAATGAGTCGGCTGAAAGAGCCACAAATTAAGCTGTGTTAACGGCTAATAAAGTAAAACGAATCAGATCACCTGATGAACCCCGGCCCTAATGTCACCATCAACAGGACACTCACCAAGCCCTTCAATGAAGTGGCGAAGGAGAGTCTAGTGATGGCTGTTATAGACAGAAGTAGTGAGGATGGATCCATCCTCAAGGACAAATGGAGTCATGTACAATCAGCCATTATGGCTCATTACCTCGATGTCCGTAGAGAAATGCCGGGCAAACCACCAATCTGCAACGATGCAGGATGGCATCAGGGGAGAGTAAAGCTCTTATATTTCGGTGATGCCAGATCAGTAGACCTGTATAAGGCTGCTCTGAGTCGAGCGGGTGAGGTGTGGCCGGGTGCCCAGTTGGATGTTGTCGAAAAAACAACATCCCTAGTCACCCCAGAGCCATCACCTGGGTTACAGAAGAGCCCTCCAACCCGGCTGACATCTTAGAAATAATAAAAGATTCCAATCCTGGTCTGCCGGCCCATAATTGGAGAATCAGTAAGGTGGGTGAGGCGGATGGTAAAAAGCGGCAGGTCAATTTGATTCTTAACGCTGAATCCATGTCCCATATACAACGTGCAAGTGCAACCCTACAATATGGCTTCGAGACTATAGTCTTGAAGATATACAAGCAGGATATAGCTCCCACTGCAGAAGGTGAGTCGTCCACCGTGGCACTTTCTGGAAGTGCGGAGGTACCCACGCCTATTATTTCTGGTGACTCCAACTCTAACAGAAGATCTGTAACGTCCTTCTCTGAGGACAAAAGCTCTACTTCGGACACAGAGAGGCAGAGGGGAGTCACCGGACTCTTTGACGCATCTGACGGGGACATGCTTCTCGACGATACGGACGAAGAGTTCGATAACACCCTTGTCGGGGTGGATGTTAATCGGTCAATTACCAATGATGGTAAGAATTCTACAGATTAACCTCCATCACGCTAAAGCAGCCTCAGCGGCTCTATTGCTGCGCCTGTCCACAGGCGCAGTAGACATCGTCCTGATACAGGAGCCCTACGTAGTGGGAGGAAGGCTGTGCGGTATTAGGACACCCAACTTTAAACTGCTTGTGGCCAACTGTGAAGGCACTCCAAGAACCTGCATTTTGGCCAGGAAAGATCTAAGTATCTTTCTCCTGACTAATTTAAGTGGTAAAGACCAAACAGCTGCTAGCCTGGAGATCGATAATCGCATATATTGGGTGGTCTCCAGCTACTTGCCTTATGAATCTGTAGTACCGACTGCTCTATTCAGGGAAGTAGTAGAAGAAGCAACGTCTGACGAGCTCGAGCTGATTATTGGCGCAGACACGAACGCTCATCATACTATCTGGGGTAGTACGGATATAAACAATAGGGGTGATTCGCTTCTTGACTTTATTCTAACTACCAACCTTAGTATTTATAACATAGGTAATAAACCGACCTTCACAATTAAAGACAGACAAGAAGTACTCGACGTAATGTTTGCTACTGACCGGCTGTCAGACAAAATTATTGGGTGGAATGTACTGGACGACCACTCATTCTCAGATCACCATTATATTGAGTTCAAACTCGCGGAACAAGCGCCTAAACCCGCCGTCCACAGAAATGTAAGGAAGACAAAGTGGCATCTGTATGAGAAGAATTTCAAGAACGTCCTCAACTCTAAACTTCTGTACGAACCGAATGACAAAGCCGGTCTGGATAATCTGGTCGATCATATCACCATATCATTCAATAGATCCCTTGAAGAAGCCTGTCCAAAAACAAGGTACAAGGGTAAAACTAAACTCCAATTGTGGACTTCTGAGCTAACGGCTATGAAAAAGACCTGCAACAAGCTATTCAATAAGGCTAAATCTACTGGGGTCGCTAATGATTGGGATGCCTATAAAGAGCAACTCAAGATCTATAAGAAGGAGCTTAGAAAGGCGCAAGGGCGCTCTTGGTATACCTTCTGTGGTGAAGTGGAAAAGGTCTCCGACGCCGCTAGGCTGAGGAAGATATTATCTGCTTCACCCTGTACAGTGGGATATTTACAGGATGAGGCAAATAACTGGACCAAAAACAGCGAGCAGTCGCTCAATGTACTGCTCGACACACATTTCCCGGGGAACTCTGTAACAGAACCCGAGGATCAGCAGGACCAACAAGAGTGCGAGTGGATTTCAAGGAATTCACCATGGTGGCATTTTTTGACATAGAAGGGGCTTTTAACAACATTCACTCAGATGCGGTAATTGCGGCACTCTCACATCTAAAAGTTAACACTAGTTTGATGAGACTAATTCAAAGTCTGCTCACCAGAAGACGCATAACAGCATGTCTAGGGTCCACAACTCTAACAAGGTATGTAAACAGAGGGACCCCGCAAGGAGGATTATTGTCTCCACTAATTTGGAACCTAGCGGTGAATGAAATCCTACTAGATCTAGAACGTTGTAGCTGCAAGGTCGTGGCATATGCGGACGACGTGGCAATCGCAGTGAGTGGCAAATTCGTAAACGTCCTCAGAGACATCCTACAGGTGGCTCTGAACAAGTTGGCTAGATGGGCCAGAAGCAGCGGTTTGGGCGTTAACCCCAACAAGACAGAATTGGTTCTCTTTACTAGGATGAATAATGTCCCACATGTGGACCCTCCACCTCGGATAAATGGAATAGATCTAGTCTTTTCTGAAAGTGCAAAATTTTTAGGAATAATTCTAGATAGGAAAATGTTATTTAGACTTAATGTACTGGAACGTGTAAGGAAGGCCAACGTCGCCTTATATTCCTGCAAAAAGGCTGTAGGGTCGCGGTGGGGACTCTCTCCTAAAATCGTCCACTGGATATACATATATAGCAGTAGTTCGTCCAATACTGTTATACGGTATTGCGGTATGGTGGACGGCAACTGACAAACTAACCATTACCAACCTACTAACAAAGGTTCAGAGAACTGCCTGCCTGAGCATAAGCGGAGCCTTAAGTACTACAGTGACCGAGTCTCTACAAGCCCTACTCCATATACTGCCGATTAATATTGTGGCGAGAGAAGTTGCAACCAAAGCGGCAATAAGATTAAACTGCCTATCAATGTGGAGGTACAAGAACTATGGTCACATGAGGATATCAAAGTGTAGTGCTATGGTAACCGACCGAGTGGACTATATACCAACTGTGTACACCTTCGAGAGAAATTACATCACTATGATTCCCGCCAGAGATGAATGGGTCGGCAGAATACCAGGTAATAGAAACCATCTCCACTTTTGCACGGATGGTTCGAAGTTTGATGAAAAGGTTGGCTTCGGAGTACACTCACAGAGCCGAAAATACAATGATTTTTTTAACCATGTGTCTGGTTAAATTTTTCATGGTAAATGTTTGATTACGAAGACAAAAATAACCTTATATAAGTTCAAATGTACATGAAAAATGGTTAAGTTAACATTATATATGGTTGGTTTTTTTGAAAGAGAGGCAGAAAAATGTGCGAGATAAACAACAATTCGGCTCTGTTGTGGTCGACGTTTTTCAACTGCTTTGTGTTAGACGAAGTTGAGTATTAAGTTAAACGAAGTTGAAACGAATGCGACTGTCGTCGTAAGAGAATTTATCTCGCTCATTCAAAACACCACCAAATGCCAGCTTCGGTGCTTGATCGAGTGCGGGAGTTCAGTTGGTGTTGAATAGTCGATGGGACTAGTGCTGTTGTCGGAAGCTGTTGGTATAGAGGTAAGTAGTAAAACATTTTGTAAAGAACTACATCCATAAGTATGTATGTACGTATGTGTATTTAAAAAGTGAAAAAATAAAATATATGTGTGTTAAAAATTTTAATAGTGTTTTGTGCCTGTTTAATTATAGTAAAGGCGAATGTAATATTAATATTATTTTTTGTGATTATGCCATTAAAATTGTGAAATTCAGTGGTTAAGAGTGGAAAAAAATATATACACGCTGTCGCATTAACTGAGCATGAAAAAACAACCAACAACAATGTATGTACGTAAGTATATGCAGCAGCAAGCAAACATACGGAGAGAAGTGATGTGTACGTGTGGGTATGTGTTCATCTTGTCTTTTCGTTTGAACACTTGTGGCTGCTATGCCGTACATACATACGTTAGTTTTTTTTTTGTTGTGCGATGTTGATACTGTTAAATGTACATACATACATATGTTGTTAGAAGTGCTTTCGTAATACCTACATACATACATATAAACGATGTTTTTGTTTTTTTCGTTTCAGTTGTTTCTTTTTCTGTCGAAAAAAACAACATCCCTAGTCACCCCAGAGCCATCACCTGGGTTACAGAAGAGCCCTCCAACCCGGCTGACATCTTAGAAATAATAAAAGATTCCAATCCTGGTCTGCCGGCCCATAATTGGAGAATCAGTAAGGTGGGTGAGGCGGATGGTAAAAAGCGGCAGGTCAATTTGATTCTTAACGCTGAATCCATGTCCCATATACAACGTGCAAGTGCAACCCTACAATATGGCTTCGAGACTATAGTCTTGAAGATATACAAGCAGGATATAGCTCCCACTGCAGAAGGTGAGTCGTCCACCGTGGCACTTTCTGGAAGTGCGGAGGTACCCACGCCTATTATTTCTGGTGACTCCAACTCTAACAGAAGATCTGTAACGTCCTTCTCTGAGGACAAAAGCTCTACTTCGGACACAGAGAGGCAGAGGGGAGTCACCGGACTCTTTGACGCATCTGACGGGGACATGCTTCTCGACGATACGGACGAAGAGTTCGATAACACCCTTGTCGGGGTGGATGTTAATCGGTCAATTACCAATGATGGTAAGAATTCTACAGATTAACCTCCATCACGCTAAAGCAGCCTCAGCGGCTCTATTGCTGCGCCTGTCCACAGGCGCAGTAGACATCGTCCTGATACAGGAGCCCTACGTAGTGGGAGGAAGGCTGTGCGGTATTAGGACACCCAACTTTAAACTGCTTGTGGCCAACTGTGAAGGCACTCCAAGAACCTGCATTTTGGCCAGGAAAGATCTAAGTATCTTTCTCCTGACTAATTTAAGTGGTAAAGACCAAACAGCTGCTAGCCTGGAGATCGATAATCGCATATATTGGGTGGTCTCCAGCTACTTGCCTTATGAATCTGTAGTACCGACTGCTCTATTCAGGGAAGTAGTAGAAGAAGCAACGTCTGACGAGCTCGAGCTGATTATTGGCGCAGACACGAACGCTCATCATACTATCTGGGGTAGTACGGATATAAACAATAGGGGTGATTCGCTTCTTGACTTTATTCTAACTACCAACCTTAGTATTTATAACATAGGTAATAAACCGACCTTCACAATTAAAGACAGACAAGAAGTACTCGACGTAATGTTTGCTACTGACCGGCTGTCAGACAAAATTATTGGGTGGAATGTACTGGACGACCACTCATTCTCAGATCACCATTATATTGAGTTCAAACTCGCGGAAAAAGCGCCTAAACCCGCCGTCCACAGAAATGTAAGGAAGACAAAGTGGCATCTGTATGAGAAGAATTTCAAGAACGTCCTCAACTCTAAACTTCTGTACGAACCGAATGACAAAGCCGGTCTGGATAATCTGGTCGATCATATCACCATATCATTCAATAGTTCCCTTGAAGAAGCCTGTCCAAAAACAAGGTACAAGGGTAAAACTAAACTCCAATTGTGGACTTCTGAGCTAACGGCTATGAAAAAGACCTGCAACAAGCTATTCAATAAGGCTAAATCTACTGGGGTCGCTAATGATTGGGATGCCTATAAAGAGCAACTCAAGATCTATAAGAAGGAGCTTAGAAAGGCGCAAGGCCGCTCTTGGTATACCTTCTGTGGTGAAGTGGAAAAGGTCTCCGACGCCGCTAGGCTGAGGAAGATATTATCTGCTTCACCCTGTACAGTGGGATATTTACAGGATGAGGCAAATAACTGGACCAAAAACAGCGAGCAGTCGCTCAATGTACTGCTCGACACACATTTCCCGGGGAACTCTGTAACAGAACCCGAGGATCAGCAGGACCAACAAGAGTGCGAGTGGATTTCAAGGAATTCACCATGGTGGCATTTTTTGACATAGAAGGGGCTTTTAACAACATTCACTCAGATGCGGTAATTGCGGCACTCTCACATCTAAAAGTTAACACTAGTTTGATGAGACAAATTCAAAGTCTGCTCACCAGAAGACGCATAACAGCATGTCTAGGGTCCACAACTCTAACAAGGTATGTAAACAGAGGGACCCCGCAAGGAGGATTATTGTCTCCACTAATTTGGAACCTAGCGGTGAATGAAATCCTACTAGATCTAGAACGTTGTAGCTGCAAGGTCGTGGCATATGCGGACGACGTGGCAATCGCAGTGAGTGGCAAATTCGTAAACGTCCTCAGAGACATCCTACAGGTGGCTCTGAACAAGTTGGCTAGATGGGCCAGAAGCAGCGGTTTGGGCGTTAACCCCAACAAGACAGAATTGGTTCTCTTTACTAGGATGAATAATGTCCCACATGTGGACCCTCCACCTCGGATAAATGGAATAGATCTAGTCTTTTCTGAAAGTGCAAAATTTTTAGGAATAATTCTAGATAGGAAAATGTTATTTAGACTTAATGTACTGGAACGTGTAAGGAAGGCCAACGTCGCCTTATATTCCTGCAAAAAGGCTGTAGGGTCGCGGTGGGGACTCTCTCCTAAAATCGTCCACTGGATATACATATATAGCAGTAGTTCGTCCAATACTGTTATACGGTATTGCGGTATGGTGGACGGCAACTGACAAACTAACCATTACCAACCTACTAACAAAGGTTCAGAGAACTGCCTGCCTGAGCATAAGCGGAGCCTTAAGTACTACAGTGACCGAGTCTCTACAAGCCCTACTCCATATACTGCCGATTAATATTGTGGCGAGAGAAGTTGCAACCAAAGCGGCAATAAGATTAAACTGCCTATCAATGTGGAGGTACAAGAACTATGGTCACATGAGGATATCAAAGTGTAGTGCTATGGTAACCGACCGAGTGGACTATATACCAACTGTGTACACCTTCGAGAGAAATTACATCACTATGATTCCCGCCAGAGATGAATGGGTCGGCAGAATACCAGGTAATAGAAACCATCTCCACTTTTGCACGGATGGTTCGAAGCTTGATGAAAAGGTTGGCTTCGGAGTACACTCACAGAGCCGAAAATACAATGATTTTTTTAACCATGTGTCTGGTTAAATTTTTCATGGTAAATGTTTGATTACGAAGACAAAAATAACCTTATATAAGTTCAAATGTACATGAAAAATGGTTAAGTTAACATTATATATGGTTGGTTTTTTTGAAAGAGAGGCAGAAAAATGTGCGAGATAAACAAAAATTCGGCTCTGTTGTGGTCGACGTTTTTCAACTGCTTTGTGTTAGACGAAGTTGAGTATTAAGTTAAACGAAGTTGAAACGAATGCGACTGTCGTCGTAAGAGAATTTATCTCGCTCATTCAAAACACCACCAAATGCCAGCTTCGGTGCTTGATCGAGTGCGGGAGTTCAGTTGGTGTTGAATAGTCGATGGGACTAGTGCTGTTGTCGGAAGCTGTTGGTATAGAGGTAAGTAGTAAAACATTTTGTAAAGAACTACATTCATAAGTATGTATGTACGTATGTGTATTTAAAAAGTGAAAAAATAAAATATGTGTGTTAAAAATTTTAATAGTGTTTTGTGCCTGTTTAATTATAGTAAAGGCGAATGTAATATTAATATTATTTTTTGTGATTATGCCATTAAAATTGTGAAATTCAGTGGTTAAGAGTGGAAAAAAATATATACACGCTGTCGCATTAACTGAGCATGAAAAAACAACCAACAACAATGTATGTACGTAAGTATATGCAGCAGCAAGCAAACATACGGAGAGAAGTGATGTGTACGTGTGGGTATGTGTTCATCTTGTCTTTTCGTTTGAACACTTGTGGCTGCTATGCCGTACATACATACGTTAGTTTTTTTTTGTTGTGCGATGTTGATACTGTTAAATGTACATACATACATATGTTGTTAGAAGTGCTTTCGTAATACCTACATACATACATATAAACGATGTTTTTGTTTTTTTCGTTTCAGTTGTTTCTTTTTCTGTGGCTTGCGGCTGCTTGTGCTGGGAGTCCGGCCTTGAATCTGTTGGTAAGTTGTGCCAATACTAGAAACTGTTGATAAGCTGTACCAATACTAGTTGTAGTGTGCGAAGTAATTACAGGAAAAGTGCTATGCATGCATACATTTGTTTTTTTATGCCCTCACTTTAGTAATACGTGGGTATATATCATTTGCAACGGTATATGTCATTTTAAGTCGAATGAGATATGTCCGTCCGTCTGTCTGCTGGCTAGTGCGCACGACAACTCTCGAAAAGAGTAACCGATTCACTTCAAATTTGGTATACGGTAATATTTTTTTCTATCTGCGGTTAAGTTCAAAGATGGGCCATATTTGTCCATTCCTTCTGGTACCTCCCACACAAAGGGTTAACATTTAGTGAAATATTGATTCTTTAATAACAACTATACCTTGGTCGGTTTACCCGACTGAAACTTTCTTACTTGTTTTTAATATACAATTCAGTGCACTTCCTTGAAGTATCATCCATTGACTTACCCAATCCTTGATTTTTATATCTATTCCGATTATGATTTTGGTGGGACATCGGCTTTCTATCAGATTGCCTTTGTTATTAATCTCCTCTATCTTATAAGTTTGCCGTAAGATCGGACTAAGCTCAGTACCCCAAACTAAGTGCCTAACCGTCCTGGGCCCTTAATAATCGAAAGATTCAGGGAGTTTACACCTTTTGAGCGGGGACTGATCACATGTTGGTCAAGCACAGAAACGTAGGCACTTAACTTATATTCACAGAGCAGATTTTTCCATCAGATCAGCCCATCGGTAAATGCTTATGCTCTTTGAACTACAGAATATAGGTAAAAAGTCAAAAGATCATCTTAGAATTGCACCCTTTTTAACATTTATACTTATATTTTCTAACCTTTTTGTTTTTTTTCTTTTCAGTTGTTTCTTATACATACATATATAAAAACATATATTTTGTAAATAAAATAAAAAATAAAAATGCGAAAGTTAAATTTTTCTTGTTTTATTTAATATAAATATTAAAAATTATTGAAACAACTATGTTTGTGGTTACATGAAGTAACCACTAAATAGTTAAATTAACAATAAAAAAGGTTTCAATAACAATCTTCATACTTAATAATATTAACAATTTCATTGTTAAATTGAACATGCATTGTTTCAATAAATTAACTATGAAATGTTAATATTAACAATTTTCATGGTTAAAAAATTCAAACATGCATTGTTAAAGTAACAATTATTATTATAATATTAACAATTTTCATGGTTAAAAAATTCAACCATGGAATAGTTAAATTAAATATAATTATTGTTAAATACCAGCCAACAAGAAAATGTTCAAATTAACCTTATATAACGTAGACTCCAAATCATGTTTATTTATGGTTAAGTTAACCTTATATAAGGTTAATTTTTGGCTCAGTGCTGTGAAGAACTTAGTCTGGATATAGCTCACAGACTACCAGATACCTGCAGTGTCTATCAAGCCGAAATAATGGCAATATGGGAAGTCGCCAAGTGGCTGAGTCGCAACATAGTAACCAACACTGGCGTTGTCATTTACTCGGACAGCCAGGCTGCCATCAATTCTCTGGAGGCAACATCCCTAAATTCACAAACAGCCCTCGACTGCCGCAGATCTCTTAACGAGATGGCTGAGCAGTTTAATATACACCTCATATGGGTGCCTGGGCATAGGGATATCCCGGGGAACTGCAAAGCCGATGAACTTGCTAGGAAAGGGACGACATTACAAATTCTCGAAGAATTTGCATATATTGGTGCGCCACTATCCACGTGCAAGCTTTGGCTTAGGCAAGAGGCAATCAGGCAGTCCAACGAAAGATGGACAGAAATCGACACCTGCAGGGTAGCTAGACACATCTGGCCAAGGTATGACCTGAGAAGGTCAAAATATCTCCTCGCACTAGAGAGGAAAAGATTGTCTACGTTAGTACAGGTTCTGACGGGACACTGCTTGATCGGCGAACACGCCAAAAGATTGGGTATTGACTCCAATGACTTCTGCCGAAGCTGTGGTGATGAGGAAGAAGTGGAGAGCATTGAGCACTTGCTTTGCGACTGCCCCGCTTTGAGTAAACGACGACTGGACATACTGGGGTCGGCCTTTTTAGGCAGCCTAACAGATCTTTCCAGTACTGATATTCGTACTATCTATAAATTTATATATCAAACAGGTTGGTTTCGATGAGGGGCATTTCAGCCCGTGGTAACACTAGGGACCTAAACTGGTCTATGTGAGCTTGTAAAAAAATACGGCTGCCACCCTAACCTAACCTAACCTAACCTAAATATAAAATGTACATCCTCAGCGGAAGAAGAACCTCCCCATCCGGCGAGCTAAGCCGCAGCCAAGAACAAATGTACCATTTTCGCTAAGTCAAGGTATGTCACAAGATCTCATATATAATAGTGTCGTGTGTGAAATAAATCGTAATTTAGTTAAAAACAAACAAAATGTGTGTTTGACCACTCTCTAGCCTGTTTAAAACAAGTAAATGTTTTTTACTACCCCTGGACATCGCAGAATTTACCCTGGTTTCGAATGAAAACATGTCGTTACAATGGCGCCCGAGCAGGGACAGTGAAATTGTCACATGCTTTAGAGCGAGAGCGAATATTGGAAATATGTTAAATGTGAACTATTTTAACTGTGAACGATGTTAAATGTAAAACAGAACAAATCATTCTGGAAACAAATTGGAAAATAAATCGTATACAAATATCAGTGCAGTAAAAAAATGAGTATAGCGAAAAATTAATCTATTTGAACTTCAATGCTACAATGTATCGTGGTCCTACTCGCTAAAACAAGAAGATCTGATTAAATATCTAAAGGAATTTTCCTTAGAAACAAAGGGCAAGGTGGAGGAACTGCGGAAACGGTTTGCTAAATTCCTCAGTGAAAATCAGGACGCGGACAGATTAATGAAAATCCAATCTAAACACGAAACACTGAGCACGATGGCTTCACCGGTACGAAATTCGGTCCCATCCACAAACATTACTCTACAAGTCCCTACCAATCTAGTAGCGGTATCCCCGGTAAAGAGCGAGACGCAGGAACTGGGAGAAATTTTCGCCTCTATAACTGCAAAGACTGAGGCTAATGAAACAACGTCTGAAGTCATTATTGTTGGACGTAAGTGGGGGCTAAAATATGATGGTAGTGGCTATCCTTAGGAATTCATAGAACGTGTGGAAGAATTGGCGTACATGTACGGCCTGGACTTAAACAAGATACTACGGGCTATGCCCGAATTTCTACGAAACAAGGCTTTGGTATGGTTTTGAAATAATAATAATCAATGGGCTTTATCGAACGACTACAAGAAAGATTTGAACACATTCTTTCTTCAACCGAGATATTTTAAAATACGTAAGAGGATACAACGACCACGAGAAACATTCAAGGATTATGTATTAGCCTTACAGAGTTTTATGCGGCATACTATCTTATCGGAAGCCGAGAAATTGGAAAGAATATACCAGAATTTCCAATCAGAATACAAATGGTATATTGGGAGGAAGGATTTTTCCAGCTTGTCGGAGTTGATATCTCTAGCCGATGACCTAGAAAGCATTCCGGGTAATTCTCACACATTCCGCGGAGAGAACAGATCGAATGCAGCTCATGGACACCCACGAAATAATTGTCTCTTGCTTGGACTTGAAAACCACAAGGTTAGTGAAACGGAAGAAGATCGAACTAATAATAAGGAACTACCAACATAAACATTTACACCTCGTAAACAAAACATACATGCCGGGATGGAGTTAACCTGGAGGGATAATCGAATCACGGCCACAAACCGAATTGCACAGCAGTTAGTCATTGCTTCTGTCGACACAGGTGCTACCCGCAGTTTTATTAAACGGGAATTGGTCGAGAAAGAGATTAAGAATCCAAAATATCATCGTGAGAATTTGGAGGTAGTGCTGGCCGACGGGCCTCTGGTGAAGATCTCGAAAGCGATTCAAATCGATGTAGAACTAGGTGAATGTACCTCGCGTTGTACATTCCTAGTAGTAGGTGATTTCCATGAAAATATTTTACTGGGTGCTGGTTTATCAGTTCTACCAAATGATGAAAAGCAGATTACAAGAAATGCAATTAACGATTTTTTGGAGGAGGAACTATCTAAGTTTGACAAAATAAAAGGCATAACGAACACCCAACCCATCAAATTGAGATATGCACCACGGAACCCAGCAATGCAATCGATGACACTAGTACACATTTTTGTATAGATTGTGACATACTGTTATATAAAATCAAATCCAAAAACTTTTTTATGGATACATTTTTTTTAAATTTTTTTATTAAAAATGCTTTTATCGTCGAAGGTACCCTTAGTATTTGCACTATAATTTTTGGAGTATATGCCCGATCAGGTCGACTTATACATTAAATTGAAGCTATTAATGTGGGCTACCAATGTTGGAAATATCTCTTTCACTTAGAAATAGTGGTTTAGTAACAGTCATTAAACAAATTGGAAAAAGTAGATTAAAAAAAAAATCCGGGGACATAAAACATAAAAAATAGAAAATAAATCGAAAAAAAAATATTTTATTTTATTTTTTAAAAGTTTGCAACCTAGCGAAGAAAATAATGTCTATTTAAAAAAATCTATTGATAAATGTAAAAATTATAGCCCTTTTGGTAGAGGTAAGAGAATTTCAAAAAATCTTTTTTTTTTAATTTCTGTTTAAATAGCGATTTCATTTATTACTTTTATTTATATTATGTACATTTGAGTTTATTTACATGATGTACGTTACCAGTGCCCTTGGTAACGCCGCTCGATGGACTTCAATTCTTGGTGAAACCTTTCGCCATGTTCGTCACTTACGTCGCCAAGATTCTCGGGGAAAAAGTTTAAATGATAATGCAAGAAATGAATTTTGAGGGGCATATTTACACCTGTTGGAATACATAAAGCGAAAAATAAGTTGGAAGAATACATTCATATGAGTTATATACATAAATATAAAAAATATATTTCTAACCAATTTTTTTATAATTTTTTAACAAATCATTAATCATTGTTTCATATTGCGGGCTTTTATTGGATCCAAGGAAATTTGAAACTACAAGCTTAAACGACATCCATGCTGCAATTTCATCCGACGTCAAATATGATTCGAAATTCACACCTTTCATCAGTTTCCTTATTTAGGCCCATTAAAAACTCCTTCTTCGATTTGTTGAAAGGAAAGACTTTAAAATAAACTTTTTAAATATAAGAGTGAATTGCCATCTTTCCTTAAGTCTTTTACATTTTTTTTAAAGAGCCCCAGCTTAATATGCAGTTGTGGCAAAATATCGGCTATCCCAGAGGCATAACATACCAACTCGCAAAAAATTTTCCAGTCATGTTCATATTTTATGTATTTTATCAATTTAGCCATTGTTTCGCATGATTCCTTAGTGTTGACAGCATGAGCAATGGGAATCGACGGTTTCTGATAGCAGTCCGTATAGTAAATGAATGGTTGTCTCCGAATCATTGGCATTCCAAATTGCACGTGAAGTCTAAAATTAAAACGTTTTATTCCACAAAACATTGTAATACATTAAGTGTAAAGTACTTACCGCATTCTTCCACTAGATTTACATGGCACGAATTACAGAAAATACTAGGTCCACGGTTCGTTCATATTTTTAACTCGTATACCAAAATATTACACATATATTTCTTCTATTATTTTACTAAACGCACGTCGATTTTTTAATTACATATTCTCCGCAGATGTAGCAGAAATTGTCGGGATCATTTACATATTGAAAAGTTCTTTGACTTTTGCTCATACTTCGAAATATAACTTTGTAATATTTTTCAGAAAATCGACTAATTTATTAATAAGAAATTTCATTCATAAATTCCGGGTTTAAGGTTCATTATGTGCAGTACCTTGGCTGACATATAGTTTGCTTCGAAAGTAGGCACCCAATATTTTCAAGACTGCCGCGTACTACTTTGTATTGCGTACATATAATTTTACTACCTGTATATACGACTGGAATGTCCATGCCCCTAAAACGCGTTATTGAATGGAAACCTCATAAATAAAAAACCACAAATAATGTTGAATGACCCTGTATCTGAGCGGATCTCATCCAATATAGCTCTCACATTGCATATCATGTTTTATGGAGGGTTACGAATGGCCATAAAATCTCGTCCTCTCTATAATTTTATAATGTCTGACATCAATCCTCATAAAATAAAATGCAAGTGTAATGATTCTTATATGTCTCTCTCACATATGGTGAATTCAATATAAGCAAACCCATCATTTAAAAACGAAAAAATATGAAACAAGATTTTTTTGAATTTCCCTAACATTTACAAACTGGCTCATAACTTGTACATCTATCCATAGATTTTTAATATTTTTTTTCCTATTTTTTATGGTTTTTTCGGTAGCAGGAAAAAGTGTTTTAAAAAAAATAATTTTTTTCTCATATTTTTGACGACTGTTACTAAACCAAAGATTCTACGTGAAAGGGATATTTGCAGCATATGTAGCCCTCATAATTCCCTTTAATCTGAGGCATAAACACAGCTCAATCAGGCTTATACTTGAAAAATTATGGTCCAAATACTGAATGTACTTTCCACGAAAACTGGAATTTTAAAAAAAAAAATTACCATACAAATTTTTTTAAATATTTTTTTAGTGTTTGTGACACCTAATTGCTCCAGAAACTGTTATCCACATCCTTTGGACAACAATTTTGTTGCAAAGTGTTATTGATACGGAGATACAAATGTTAATTTCGCGGGGATGTATCTAGTCGTCTAACAGTCCCTATAGGTTTCCCATTACCATCGTCCGAAAGAAAAATGGAGCATGGCGAACTTGTATGGACTTTCGCCAACTGAATCGCCGTTCCGAACCGGATGCCTACCCACTTCCGCGTATTGATCCAATACTCAATCGTCTTCGAAAGATATAGACCATGTTTGGCTATAGCCTGGGGCATCCGTCAAATGAGACCGTACATAGAAGGTTATACATTTACGGTTATCACGAATCATTTATCTCCGTGATAACCGTAAACGCCTCCGCGTTGGGCACTGGAATTACGACAATATAACTTTAATGTCCAATATCGTAAAGGAAAACATAATGTTGCAGCAGATGCGTTATCCAGACAGCCGCTTAACACAATCAACCGTGCGAGTATTCATAAAAAGCTTAAGACGGAAGTCCAGGATAATCCCAAGAAATATGCTGACTACATTATAACTGGGGATCAACTATACCGACATTTTTCGCGTAATTACAATGATGAGGATAACACGCCATGGAAGTTATGTGTTGCCACGTCTCTCGGAGGCCGGGTTCTGAAGGAAAACCACGACAGTGTTGCCGGGGGACACCTGGGGTTCAGGAAAACATGGCTAAAGATATCCGACCGATACTTCTGGCCTGGTATGACTCTGGATGTCCGAAGTTATATACGAAAATGTGAATCGTGCCAGCGGTATAAGGTCAGCCAACAAAAACCAGCGGGAGAGATGTTGACACAGATTCCCGAAGAACCATGGGCTACTGTCTGTGCCTATTTTGTAAGCCCCATGCCCAGATCAAAACATGGAAATACCATGCTTTTAGTGTTATTCGATAGATTCTCCAACTGGTGTGAATTAGTCCCTTTAAGGAAAGCAACGGCAGAGGGACTATTTAAGTATGTCGCGAACGCCACTACAATTTAAGACGCCCCACAATGGGAAAAAAAGTGGTAAATACGCGCGCATAGCAGTATTTTCTATCTCATGACAATACCGTTAGAGATAGAGTCCTACGTGGGGCACAGTAGGGCTACAAAAGCGACTTTGTGGAAATTAGTGTGAAAATCAGAATATCGTACAACTTCAGTGATCTTGATTTTATATTAAAGCTGACAAAACTTAGTTCAAAATCTATTTGAGTTATTGTATTGTGTGTTGCTGCGTTATAAATATATAAGTTCAAACATTTTTTTTGTGAAAATTGCGTTAAAAATCAACAAAACCGGGCAATGTTTTTGAAATTGAAACCAAAACAACATAAATAGGATAAAATTGCAGTCTGCAATATTTTTGAAAGCTGAAGTTTTGCACTAATGCAATTACACAATGGGCCGTCGACTGTTAATAAGAGAAAGGTTAAATTAAAAATTTATAGTTTTTGTAGAAGAACTATAAAAATTACACATATAATCATAATAATATTAATTAGGTTGATAATTTTGATCGTAGAACTCTACAAACTTGCAACCGGACTTGTACCGGTATTATTTATTATCCGATTTTGCCGAAATTTCGCAAAAGTTATTTCTTGAACCAAGAAAATATGTCCATATGTTTCGGGAAAATCGGTTTATAGATAGATGTAGCTCCCACACATATTTTCTTTATTTAAAGTAAAAAAGAACATATTTAAAGTACAAAAATCGGCCATAATCGCAAAAAGTCGCAGATAAACTAGGTACCGTTGGATTTACCACTAAGTCACCTCTCTTCTCTATGTCATGTCGTAGTGATCCCACGTGATGCAAAAAAGTTGTATTCCATTTACTGCGGATATTTTTTTTTTGAAAAACAAAAAAAACTGTATTTTTACTTTGAAATATCTCATCATTTAAAGACGTTAAAAATACGTTTTATACACAAAAATTTAAATGAATATAACCTTATTATATGTTACAAGTCCGGTCGCATTTCACCAACAAACGAGAATTCTACAAGCATTTTAGTATATACATTTTACCATCGCAATTTGATTTGCATTTATTAGTAAAAAGAGACGAAATTTGAAAGGCCATAACTCGGAATCGCCCAGAGATATTTTCATAAAATTTGAAGGTATTTTCATTAAATGTTATCCACAATAAAACAGCATTCCCAAAAAACTGATTTTTGAAAGTTGTTTTCGAAGTCCTATGCGCGCATATTTCATCAAATGTTCCCATCGTGCGCCGTGAGTGGAAGCCGAAAGTCTACCAACTCGTACTAGTAAAACAACTTACTATATTAAAAGCAAGCGAAAACTTTGCTTCCAAATTAGCCGCAAAATACGATGGCCCATACAAAGTTCTGAAATTTATGTCTCCCGTCATAGTTTCCCTCCAAAAAATAGCGTAACCGACACTCGTACCGCTCACATCAGTGAACTTAAACCTTTCTTCAATTGAAACCACTTCTTTCTTATCGTAAATAAATATAACAGTTTTGTTATATATATATATATATATGTTATATATATATGGATAAGAAATTTTAAGAGACTAGTCGAAAGTTCCGACATGGCTGTGAACACGAACGAGCTAAAGGGCGTCGCACGAAATTCTTAAACCCAGGGGACATACCTCCTGACCGACCAAACCGTGGAAGAAGACAGAGTAAGAAGACCCGGAGAAATACTCCATTCAAACCATATCCAACCGACGCAAGAAATAGCCCACCGTTATGCTGTCGAGTCACTAACAAAATTCATCCCATTAAGTGTACGACCCCACGAGAGAACTTGACCAACCGTTCACCCCCCACGGGATCCCAACCAAGCAAGACATACGGAGCAATGACGGAGTGAAACAAAGAATCATTCTACGATATACGATTCGACGATGACGTTGCGCACTTAACCAGCGAATTAAGGGAAGAAATTGCGATTAAAGAGGAATCATTCGTTTATTTGCCGGATGTTACGATCGAACTTTAGTCTTAGCACCACCCAGGTTATCGTCCCCAACACCCCTCACGCCACCAAAAAAATTGGTATACGTAATTATGGAAGAGAAGAACAGAGCTTTTCAATTACCAGGTTATCAATGCTACGAGAGGACAGTGAAGGAAAGCTTTATTTGCTTCATTCGTCCAAATAATAGGCGTATTGTCGTTCTTTTTGTTGCCTTTTTGGAACTCTATGAGAGGAATCTGAATCGAAGCTGCATCTCTTAAGAATCTTCTATAAAAATTTACCATAGCAAGGAACCTTCTAATTTCTTTAACGGTTTGTGGTTTAGGGAAGTCCATAATTACTTTAACCTTGTCAGGAAGTGGACGTATTCCTCTATTGCTAACAAGGTGTCCAAGAAATGAAAGTTCCTGTTGGCCAAATACACATTTATTCACATTGATAACCACGCCATAATCGTTTAGTCGTTGAAACAGAATTTTGAGGTGTATGAAATGTTCCTTTTCGTCTTTTGATGCAACTAGAACGTCATCTAGGTAGACGAAACAAAAATCCAGTCCATGTAAAACTTGATGCATGAACCTTTGAAAAGTTTGAGCAGCGTTTCTTAAGCCAAAAGTCATGGACGTGAATTCAAATAATCCGAATGGTGTGATTATAGCGGTTTTTGGTACGTCGTCCTTCGCGACAGGTATTTGGTTATAGGCACGAACAAGATCAACTGTTGAAAAAATAGATTTGCCACTCAAACCATGACCAAAATCGTGTATGTGTGGAATTGGATAACAATCGGGAATAGTTTGAGTATTAAGTCGGCGATAGTCTCCACATGGTCTCCAATCTCCATTTTTCTTTGGCACCATGTGTAGTGGACTCGACCAACAACTTTTTGAAGGACGGCAAAGACCTTGTTCCATCATGAATTGGAATTCCTTTTTAGCTATGTCCATTTTATCTGGGGGTAAACGTCGTGGCTTAGCTGCTACTGGAGGACCTTTGGTCTCGATTACATGTTCAACTGTATGTTTTGCTTTTTTAAACGATGTTGGATTAGTGAACTCCGGAAATTTGGATAATAATTCATGGTACGGTGATGATTTTAGAAGTGTTTTAACTTCTGAGTATCGGGCCATATTTGAGAGTTTACCTTGAACTTCTAAGTGATTTTCGTTATCAATAAGCTTCTTCTGTTTAAGATCGACGAGAAGTCCGAAATGTTTCAAAAAATCAGCTCCGATGATAGGATGGTTGACGTCGGCAACTAAAAATCTCCATTTGAATGACTTTTGCAGTCCAAATGATGGGATAAGTAAAATATCGCCATACGTATTGATTGCTGATCCATTTGCCGCGAAAAGTTTGAATTGTGATAGTTTTGATTTATTTTGTAAATTAGAAGAAGGATAAACGGAAACGTCAGCGCCGGTGTCAACCAGAAAGTTTATTTTTAGATATTTGTCGTAAACGAATATACGACTTGTTTTAGCTTCCCGATTACTTGCGCCTTCTAGTGACCGGGTAGTATGTTTCCCGAGTTATTTCGGAAATTGCAGGGTGATCTACACTTACGAGCATTTACACCAAACCGTGTGTGGAAATAACAATTACCAGCAGTTGGCGAATTGTTCTGGTCTCTACGAGAACCACTCTTCGCTGTAGATTGTTTGATTTTGATTTCATCGACAATGGTGGTTAGTTCCAAAATTTTCTGATGAAGGTGTTCCATCTGTGAAAGGGTCTGTGTAGCGGAAATGGCAGCAGCATATGTTTGCGTTGTGTCAGAAATACGGTCAGCCATCTTAGCGAGCTCTTCTAAAGACCCTGAGGATACGGTGAGTACCGTGAGGATACGGTGAATACCGTACAAAAAATGTTTTTTGTATTTTTCGTTTTTTTTTAATATTTCTCAAAGAAAACTCGCCTTAGAAAATATTTCGAACTGAATTGTCCCCACTTAACCTTTTTGGTTTGAGAACATCGCGCAAAACATCGAGTGTAGCTTCGGCTGTGTGGCACGTAGCGCCGTCCTGTTGAAACCAAATGTTGCCAACATGGCCCGATAACGATCGCCATTGACTGTAACGGCCACTTGCTCATTTCGAAGAAAAATGGCCCAATTATGCCTCTGGACCAAAATCCGCACCAAACAGTGACTCGTTTTGGGTGTATCGGCTTTTCAATGTATGCGGGTTTTCTGTGCCACAAATGCGACAATTTTGCTTGTTTACATACCCACCAAGATCAAAATGAGCTTCATCTGAAAAGATGATTTTTTTTGGCAAAATCGGCATCTTCTGTAAGTCAATAGCAGGCCCACTTGTTCAAGCGTATACACAACCCTTTAGATCTTTCCCTGACCCTTTAGATCTTTAAAGTACCGATATTCGTACTATCGACACATTTGTATATCAAACATATTGTTTAGTTTCGATGAGGGGCATTTCAGCCCGTGGTAACAGTAGGGACCTAAACTGGTCTATGTGAGCTTGTATAAAAAATACGGCTGCCACCCTAACCTAAACCTTCTCCATATACTGCCGATTAATATTGTGGCGAGAGAAGTTGCTACCAAAGCGGCAATAATATTAAGCTGCCTATCAATGTGGAGGTACAACAACTACGGTCACATGAGGATATCAAAGTGTAGTGCTATGGTAATCGACCGAGTGGACTATATACATCACAATGTTTCCCGCCAGAGATGAATGGGTTGGAAGAATACCAGGTAATAGAAACCATCTCCACTTTTACACGGATGGTTCGAAGCTTGATGAAAAGGTTGGCTTCGGAGTACACTGTGCAGAACTTAGTTTGAATGTGAGTGAATAAGAATAAGTCATTGGGTGTCCAATTAGACTATATACATCACAATGTTTCCCGCCAGAGATAAATGGGTTGGAAGAATACCAGGTAATAGAAACCATCTCCACTTTTACACGGATGGTTCGAAGCTTGATGAAAAGGTTGGCTTCGGAGTACACTGTACAGAACTTAGTTTGGATGTGAGTGAATAAGAATAAGTCATTGGGTGTCCAATCAGGGCTGTACGGCGGATGACCCATCAATTCGACGTTTTGGCCGGTAAAAAAGGCGCTGGTGTGAGCCGATGTGTGAGAATCTCGCATTGTCATGGTGCACAATGATTCGTCTTCTCTTGTTCGTTTTTCGAATTTCTCCGAAGACTTCATGCTAACAAAATGTGGTGTACCACTCAGAATTGACCGTCCTACGTTGCTCAAGCGGAACAGTCGCCACATGACCAGTTTTGTCGAAGAAACAGGCGACCATTTGCTTCGAAGTACATCTTTCAACAACTTTCGTTGGATTTGGCTCGTCTTCGACGACCCACACGGTCGATTGTTGTTTTGTTTCGGGCTCATACGCATAGATCCAAGATTCGTCACCTGTGTCGATCTTATAAACGTCTTTTGAACGACACGCGCCTTTTTTGAGCGATTGTCAAATTGTGCGGGATCCAACGAGAACAAACCTTTTTTACGGCCAGGTTCATGCAATATCGAATGTATGCTGGTGGAAGAAATGCCCAACGATGCCTCTATCTCACGGTATGTCACATGACGATCTTGCATTATCAGTTCACGCACGGCATCAGTGTTCTCTGGCACAACGGCCATTCTTGGACGACCTTCACGACCTTCGTCTTTGAGCGAGCGTCGGCCACGATTGAATTCATTAAACCAGTTTTTCACAGTGCTATAGGATGGTGCTTAATCGCCATACATAGATTTAAGTTCATCGATGCACTCTTGTCGTGATAATCCACGTCGAAATTTGTGAAAAATGATCGCACGAAAACGTTCACGAGTTAAATTGCTAAATTAATTTTTTCAAGTCACTGTAAACAACACAAATGATGGTCGTACGTCAAACTTTCCAATGAAAATGTCAGATGGCGCCAGGCAACACTTAGTGAGCCTTGCCTTTATTTATGATGTGCATCAGAGCGTTGAACGCTGTCTTGCTTCGGTAGAGGTTTATCTGGATGACCCCAATCATTGTCTTTCCAGTTTCTTTTGGGAGTCTATCCTATCTGGTGGCACTCCCTCATTATTTGGTAGTGGGTCATTCTCCTCCTTTCGTTCACTACCTATTACACCATCTTCCAGTCGACAATTTTGGGAGGCGGTGTTATTTTTTGCCGCTCCCTCATTGTTTTGGCTCTTTTTATTTTGATCACCACCTTTGCTGGGAACTTCATGCAAAAGTGGCGGTACTATTGGTGAACTAGTGGTGTTATTGCCTACTTCCACATCAGTTTTTGGCAGTGTCTCACTTGTCTCCATCCGTTCACTACCAATGTTTGCCTCTTCAGACAGTATATTTGGACTCGATTCATCTGTCCTGCCAATCGGGACCGTTCCAATTTTGAAAAAGACTGTCCAGATCAAGAAGTACGCCTTGCACTTCGCCATGACAAGATTGTTCTTGGATTCTGGGTCTATGCCTAACACGAGGAGAGTACCCTCGGTATCATCCTTCCTATATAAGACTTTCCACTTTCTCACGGAAAGTTTTGAATTCTGTTTGCCAATGATGTCGAGTATATACTCTGATGAGAACTTACTGGGACATCCCTTAACATATAGGGCCGTTTTTATGAGTTCAGGAATGTCGCTTTTCCTTACCACCAGTGCAGCGTTGTGATGCCAGCCTTAGCTTCAAAACACCCCTCTCAAACTTGCAACTTATTACTTCGATTGGTGGTTCATCCTTAGATTCGAGGACGTATTCCGCTACCCTCGTATATACCAAATCTTCGAAGTTACTCTTTTGGTCTTCAGGGATTCTGCCAGATGCAGTACTGCTATCAATTATGGCATAGCATAGATCGTCTCGAAAATGTTGTTTTGCTATATTAGAATAAGATGGTGGCTTTTTACCCTTCTTTATGGTATTAAAGTTATAAGCTGTTAACGTTTGTTGCAAAATGGTCCATTTGTATTGGAGGTACCAAAAGGGGTGTGCCACTAACGCCCACTTTTCTCTGGAATCGATGTTCTATAAAATCGTTACACTGTACAAAATTCTATGCATTTGTATGCACTGGTATTAAATTCAACCCCCCCCCCCCCATAACGATTTGGAATTAAAAATTTTTACTACTGATCTTAACGGTTAAAATGTTTTTCCTGTTCCAAAAAGTAAATCTAAGACTAAAAATGTAACAGTTGTTTACTTTAAAGCTTTATGTCAGAAATGTAGTAAATTGTACCATATGATGACAAATATAATTTATTAAAAGTAAGTCAAAGTCAAAGCATGCAACTTCTACGAGCTTTGGTGCCTTGGATCCCGTAGTCGAAAATGAAACAAGACGTTTAAACGTCTCCTCTCTTCAACCTAAACTAACCTAATGATAAGACAGATGAAGCAGAAGCCAACTGGGGCTCTAAGCAACCCCTTTAAAAGCCAGTGGAGACTCTGACTATGAATCATCAAATGAAAACAATATCACTATTGTCTCTAACTCAAAGATACTGTCAGGGGCACAAAGAAGGAAACTGAATAAGTTGAACCGACAGAACCTATTACGGGATGAACCTGATAATTCTACCTCCAACACAAACTTGGAGGCCGCTAAAAGAGTCAGGTCTCCCGAAGAACATAGCGCTGTGAAAGTGACTAAGAAGAAAAAGGGCTCGCCGTTTCCAGTAATTCGGAGAAGCCTAACGTAACCACACAAAAGGAAGTCTCTAGTCGGTGTCCTTTGATTGTGGGCGGTAAAGTTGATCCAGTAACGTAGATCAAGTCAACCAAATCATCCGTTAAGGATGAGGCTTTAAACAAAAAGACTCTACAGACACGGAAAAATCAATTGGCCATAAAGAAGGGTGAAAAGCCACCATCTTATTCTAGTATAGCAAAACAACATTTTCGAGACGATCTATGCTATGCCATAATTGATAGCAGTACTGCATCTGGCAGAATCCCCGAAGACCAAAAGAGTAACTTCGAAGATTTGGTATATACGAGGGTAGCGGAATACGTCCTCGAATCTAAGGATGAACCACCAATCGAAGTAATAAGTTGCAAGTTTGAGAGGGGTGTTTTGAAGCTAAGGCTGGCATCACAACGCTGCACTGGTGGTAAGGAAAAGCGACATCACGTTTGAAGCTTTTATTCATTGACATTCGACAAGTAGAAACTACGCCATTACTAAAAATGGAACGATACACGATTCAACAACGGATTGAAATTATTAAAATTCCCACAAAAATGGTGAAAATCTTGCAGTCACAGGTCGCAAAACTAAAGGATTTTTGGGTCGTCGTGAAGCACTTTATCGAACCGCAATACAGAAATTGGTGCAAAAATTCGAGCTGTTGGGACAAGTTAGTGATGTGAAGAATAAAACCCGTGCACGTCGCTCAAGAACAACTGAGAATATTGCTGCTGTAGCCCAAAGAGTTGAAGTAAACCGAGGTTTGTCCATTCCTCGTCGATCTTTGGAATTGGGCATTCCACAAACGTCATTACACCGTACCTTGCATAAAGACTTGGGTCTTAAGGCTTATAAAGTTCAGTTAACACAAGAACTCAAGCCGGCCGATCATCAACAACGTCGTGTCTTTGCTGATTGGGTCCTTAAAATGCATGAAAATGATCCGGAATTCCATCGAAAAATCATCTTGACTGATGAGGCCCATTTTCACCTCGGTGGCTACGTCAACAAGCAAAATTGTCGCATCTCGGGCTCGGGAAATCCAAGAGTTATTGTTGAGAAGCCTCTCCATCCTCAACGTGTGACTGTTTGGTGCGGTTTATGGTCCAGCGGGGTCATTGGACCTTACTTTTTCGAAAATGAGGTTGGATCAACAGTTACGGTGAATGGATTGCGCTATCGAGAGATGATTAATGATTTTTTTATGGTCGCAGTTGGATGGTATTGATCTGGACAACGTTTACGAAAGCAACGAAACCATTGCTCTGTTACGGGAAACATTTCCGGACCGTGTTATCTCTCGAAGAGGTGATCACAATTGGCCACCGAGATCTTGTGATTTAACACCTTGCGACTTCTTCCTTTGGGGCCACGTGAAAGATAAGGCCTACGCCAATAGCCCAGCGTCGATTCAAGACCTCAAAGATAGAATTCGTGAGGCTATCGAGGACATAGGGCAGCCACTTTGCGATTTGGTTACGGAAAATTTCATGAAAAGGATATGGTCCTGTAAGCATGGTCGTGGTGGCCATTTGGCTGATGTTGTTTTTCATTATTAACGGCATACCTTCCTCTTTATTATGAAATAAACATCCGATCATTTATTTAAAAAAATTGAATTTTTCTTTGAATACCAAAATAACACCTCTTGTTGGAAAACCCTTTACATAGAGTCCAGAGAAAAGTGGGCGTTATTGGCACGCCGCTTTGGTACCTCCCACACAAATGGGCCATTTTGGGGCTGACAATTAACAGCTTATAACTTTAATACCAGTACATACTTTAAAGTCATTAAATGCAATTTAAATTGATAATATTTTAATTAAAACAAAAAAATAAATACATTTACGAATTATTTTGGGATTGTAGGTGAGGGATTCTTAAGTCTGTTTACCCGACTGAACTTTTTTACTTGTTTTAATTTTTTCGACATTTTCTAATATAGACAAAGATTTTACAAATACAGTGTTGCCAAAAATGACAATTTATCTTTTTTGGCTATTTTATTATGATAATTTTTTAATAGAAGTTTTTCAAATTTTCGATTCATTTTTTTTTGTTTTTGCACTTAGGTTCAAGATCGTTATTGTTGTTTTCAGTATATGAAAACAACTTTGTTAAAAATCAAAGAAGGAGTAACTGACATGTATTGGGGGTGGTTGCAATGGTTGGATAGACAGATCTGTTTCGGGAGCCACCAAACTCCCATTATCAATATCCTTATTACAACGATTACCCGTTAAGCTCTCACATTAGCATTGCAATATTTAAAACATAATGACAAAATTATGGGTGATGGTAACGGGTGATTCATCGTGAGGTTTGAAAGTGAACGTAAAATTTTTATTATCGATTAAAAGAACAATTTATGCCATTTGCTGTTTGAAAATTATATCATGCACAGAGCCGAAAATACAAAGATTTTTTGCATGAAAAAACAACCAACAACAATGTATGTACATAAGTATATGCAGCAGCAAGCAAACATACGGAGACAAGTGATGTGTACGTGTGGGTATGTGTTCATCTTGTCTTTTCGTTTGCACACTTGTGGCTGCTACGCCGTACATACAGGGTGGGCCAAAAGAAGGGTGGCCCTAAAGAAACCAAGGGGTGTAAAAGTTTAATAACTTTTTCGTTTATTAATTTTTTTTATTTTTTCTTCCAGATTATATAATATACAAAAGGCAAATTTTTTTACACTAAGTATGAAAAATAATGTCCTTAAATGATGGGCTCAGCTCAGCTTCGCACTGATGGGCTCTTTTTAGAGCATTTTCCATAACACCTTTCAAAACTTGTGGCTGTAGCGTTCGAATTTCTGCAACAATGTTTGCCTTGAGTTCAAGGATTTTCTCTGGCTTGTTCACATACACTCGCTCCTTCAAATAACCCCAAAGAAAATAGTCGGGTGCTGTCAAATCTCAATCAAAATGTCGACGATATGCTCTTTGCGTTAAAATAATTGATATCTGGTTTAAATAATAAAATTCTATTGTTCTGGTTCTCTGTTCTCCATTATAAATTCTTCAAGTGTTGTCTATATAATCTGAAAGAAAAAATAAAAAAAAAATAATAAACGAAAAAGTTATTAAACTTTTACACCCCTTGGTTTCTTTAGGCCCACCCTGTACATACGTTAGTTTTTCTTGTGCGATATTGATACTGTTAAATGTACATACATAGAAGTGCTTTCGTAATATCTACATACATACATACCTTTCAAGACATTCAGTTGTTTATCAAATACTTACTGCCACACACTCTATTTTGATAAAACAAATGAATGAGTGAAGAGAACAGTAACCGCCAAACAGGTTTCAAAACAAATAAGTAACAAGACAATGGAGAAGTACACTCATTCAAGTACTGTACACAAAAACTGAAGTACTCGATTTCAGTGTACACTGCACTACTGTACTCATTGTCATTGCAAAGAGAGACGCAACAACAAAGAGCGACGGACCACCTTAGAAATTTATTGATTTTGAGGGGTAAATACACTAGTGTACATACTGAAGAAATAGAAAACAGCACTGTACTCGCTTCATTATACTCGTCGTTTGACGAATTGAAACGAGTATAAAGAATACAACAACCGAACGAGCAGAGTACACGACTAGATTGTAAACATCAAACAGTGTGAAGTGTTTGTTGTTTTTTTTCGGTCATTCTATGGTGCTGTCAATCGAGTACAATATACAATGTTTCAGTGTGCAGTGAAGTAGTGTACACTACTGTAGACGAAGAAATGAATGTCTTGATGGAGAGGTTTAATACATATAAACGATGTTTTGGTTTTTTTCTTTTCAGTTGTTTCTTTTTCTGTGGCTTGTGGCTGCTTGTGCTGGGAGTCCGGCCTTGAAACTGTTGGTAAGTTGTGCCAATACTAAAAGCTGTTGACAAGCTGTACCAATAATAGTTGTAGTGTGCGAAGTGATTACAGGAAAAGTGGTATGCATGCATACATTTGTTTTTTTATACCCACACTTTAGTAATACGAGGATATATATCATTTGCAATGGGCCAAAAGTGTAACACATTGAAGGAGTGATCTAAGACCCTAAGTATGATCGGAGCATATTAGTTTTGGAACATTTTAAGTCGAATGAGATATGTCCGTCCGTCTGTCTGCTGGCTGGTGCGAACGATAACTCTCGAAAGGAGTAACCGATTCACTTCAAATTTGGTATACGGTAATATCTTTTTCTATCTCCGGCTAAGTTCAAAGATGAGTCATATTGGTCCATTCCTTCTGGTACCTCCCACACAAAGGGTTAACACTTAGTGAAATATTAATTCAATAATAACATCTATACTACTTACTCGAATCTTCTGAAATTTCACACATTGTATTATGTTATTGGTCGCCATCACCTCCCACACAAGTGGGCCATTTTGCATCAAAATTGAAATTATAACTTTAATGCAAGTGCATAAAAATACTTAAAATTTTTTACAGTGTAATGCTGTTATAGTGCCTACAGCCCGGTGAAAAGTGGGCGTTATACCACGCCCCTTTTTGTACCTCCCACAAAATAACCAAATCATACCGAAATAGCTCGCCAGTGCACCCAAACGCTGTTAGTTCGACACAGTGCAATGTATTTAAAGAACTTACTGTTTACCGAAAAATAGTTGAATTTGTTAAATCTCTTCCCACGCAAATTGACAGATTAATAGTTTAATGTTATTAAGATTTATTTATTGAATGTTTTCACATTCGAATTGTTCAGCTTTTCGATCAACTCTTCCTTTCGAAAGAGAGGTTTTTTTGTGGTGTATTGGAAAAGATAGGACACTGCGCTCTGAAAGAGCCATGTAAACACATACCCTTATACGTATTTCAATCCTGTGCGGGGATATCATCAGAGGGTCTTATACATGACACAGTGTGAGCTTGTAGTTGTGGCGATCATCACTTGTATATATACCAATCTACAAAGAAATTTGCATATGGGAATTATATACCTACGAAGAAAGCGTACAAGTCACACAGCCAAAGCTTTAAGCGAGACTTAAATTCACAATTTTCACCACCCATGTGACTGGTAAGGGTTGCCAGTTCGACACAGTTGTCTCTACACCAATCGCCAGGTAGATGGCGTGGATTCTGAGATTAGTTGGACGATTAGAAAGACTTTACTACATTTCAGTAAGCATAGTATTTTTTTTGTTGAATATCAAATATTTTTATGTTATTATTTAGAATTCATTAACACTACGTGTTGAAGATGAGCAGAGCTTCTTTCTAATTGTATTTAGGCGGGCTGATCCTTATTATTTAAATGTTTTTAGAAGTTTTTTTGTTAATGATCGATGTAATTTTATTAAGATTTATTTATTGAATGTTTTCACATTCGAATTGTTCAGCTTTTCGATCAACTCTTCCTTTCGAAAGAGAGGTTTTTTTTTGATATTCAACAAAAAAAAATACTATGCTTACTGAAATGTAGTAAAGTCTTTCTAATCGTCCAACTAATCTCAGAATCCACGCCATCTACCTGGCGATTGGTGTAGAGACAACTGTGTCGAACTGGCAACCCTTACCAGTCACATGGGTGGTGAAAATTGTGAATTTAAGTCTCGCTTAAAGCTTTGGCTGTGTGACTTGTACGCTTTCTTCGTAGGTATATAATTCCCATATGCAAATTTCTTTGTAGATTGGTATATATACAAGTGATGATCGCCACAACTACAAGCTCACACTGTGTCATGTATAAGACCCTCTGATGATATCCCCGCACAGGATTGAAATACGTATAAGGGTATGTGTTTACATGGCTCTTTCAGAGCGCAGTGTCTTATCTTTTCCAATACACCACAAAAAAAACCTCTCTTTCGAAAGGAAGAGTTGATCGAAAAGCTGAACAATTCGAATGTGAAAACATTCAATAAATAAATCTTAATAAAATTACATCGATCATTAACAAAAAAACTTCTAAAAACATTTAAATAATAAGGATCAGCCCGCCTAAATACAATTAGAAAGAAGCTCTGCTCATCTTCAACACGTAGTGTTAATGAATTCTAAATAATAACATAAAAATATTTGATATTCAACAAAAAAAATACTATGCTTACTGAAATGTAGTAAAGTCTTTCTAATCGTCCAACTAATCTCAGAATCCACGCCATCTACCTGGCGATTGGTGTAGAGACAACTGTGTCGAACTGGCAACCCTTACCAGTCACATGGGTGGTGAAAATTGTGAATTTAAGTCTCGCTTAAAGCTTTGGCTGTGTGACTTGTACGCTTTCTTCGTAGGTATATAATTCCCATATGCAAATTTCTTTGTAGATTGGTATATATACAAGTGATGATCGCCACAACTACAAGCTCACACTGTGTCATGTATAAGACCCTCTGATGATATCCCCGCACAGGATTGAAATACGTATAAGGGTATGTGTTTACATGGCTCTTTCAGAGCGCAGTGTCTTATCTTTTCCAATACACCACAAAAAAACCTCTCTTTCGAAAGGAAGAGTTGATCGAAAAGCTGAACAATTCGAATGTGAAAACATTCAATAAATAAATCTTAATAAAATTACATCGATCATTAACAAAAAAACTTCTAAAAACATTTAAATAATAAGGATCAGCCCGCCTAAATACAATTAGAAAGAAGCTCTGCTCATCTTCAACACGTAGTGTTAATGAATTCTAAATAATAACATAAAAATATTTGATATTCAACAAAAAAAATACTATGCTTACTGAAATGTAGTAAAGTCTTTCTAATCGTCCAACTAATCTCAGAATCCACGCCATCTACCTGGCGATTGGTGTAGAGACAACTGTGTCGAACTGGCAACCCTTACCAGTCACATGGGTGGTGAAAATTGTGAATTTAAGTCTCGCTTAAAGCTTTGGCTGTGTGACTTGTACGCTTTCTTCGTAGGTATATAATTCCCATATGCAAATTTCTTTGTAGATTGGTATATATACAAGTGATGATCGCCACAACTACAAGCTCACACTGTGTCATGTATAAGACCCTCTGATGATATCCCCGCACAGGATTGAAATACGTATAAGGGTATGTGTTTACATGGCTCTTTCAGAGCGCAGTGTCTTATCTTTTCCAATACACCACAAAAAAAAACCTCTCTTTCGAAAGGAAGAGTTGATCGAAAAGCTAACAATTCGAATGTGAAAACATTCAATAAATAAATCTTAATAAAATGCATCGATCATTAACAAAAAAACTTCTAAAAACATTTAAATAATAAGGATCAGCCCGCCTAAATACAATTAGAAAGAAGCTCTGCTCATCTTCAACACGTAGTGTTAATGAATTCTAAATAATAACATAAAAATATTTGATATTCAACAAAAAAAATACTATGCTTACTGAAATGTAGTAAAGTCTTTCTAATCGTCCAACTAATCTCAGAATCCACGCCATCTACCTGGCGATTGGTGTAGAGACAACTGTGTCGAACTGGCAACCCTTACCAGTCACATGGGTGGTGAAAATTGTGAATTTAAGTCTCGCTTAAAGCTTTGGCTGTGTGACTTGTACGCTTTCTTCGTAGGTATATAATTCCCATATGCAAATTTCTTTGTAGATTGGTATATATACAAGTGATGATCGCCACAACTACAAGCTCACACTGTGTCATGTATAAGACCCTCTGATGATATCCCCGCACAGGATTGAAATACGTATAAGGGTATGTGTTTACATGGCTCTTTCAGAGCGCAGTGTCTTATCTTTTCCAATACACCACAAAAAAAAAACCTCTCTTTCGAAAGGAAGAGTTGATCGAAAAGCTGAACAATTCGAATGTGAAAACATTCAATAAATAAATCTTAATAAAATTACATCGATCATTAACAAAAAAACTTCTAAAAACATTTAATGTTATATATTACTCACAAAGTGAGGGTATACCTTGGTCGGTTTACCCGACTGAAACTTTCTTACTGGTTTTCATATGCAATTGAGTGCACTTCCTTGAAGTATCATCCATTGACTTGTCCAATCCTTGATTTTTATATCTATTCCGATTATGATTTTGGTGGGACATCGGCTTTCTATCAGATTGCCTTTGTTATTAATCTCCTCTCTCCTATAAGTTTGCCGTAAGATCGGACTAAGCTCTGTACCCCAAACTAAGTGCCTAACCGTCCTGGGCCCTTCATAATCATAAGATTCAGGGAGTTTACGTGGACGGCACCTTTTGAGCGGGGACTGATCACATGTTGGTCAAGCTCAGAAACGTAGGCACTTATAGTCACAGAGCAGATCAGCCCATCGGTAAATGCTTATGCTCTTTGAAATACAGTATTTAGGTAAAAAGTCAAAAGATCTTCTTAGATTTGCACCCTTTTTTTAATTTATACTTATATTTTTTAACATTTTTGTTTTTTTTCTTTTCAGGTACATATATATTAACATATATTTTCTAAATAAAATAAAAAATAAAGTTGCGAAAAGTTAAATTTTTGTTGTTTTATTTAATATAAATATTAAAAATTATTGATTCTGGTTAGATGAATTAACCACTAAATAGTTAAATTAACATTAAAAAAGGTTTCAATAACAATCTTCATAGTTAATAATATTAAAAATTTCATTGTTAAATTGAACATACATTGTTTCAATAAATTAACTATGAAATGTTAATATTAACAATTTTCACAAAAATGCATTGTTAAAGTAACAATTATTATCACAATATTAACAACTTTCATGATTAAAAAATTCAACCATGGAATAGTTAAATTAAATATTATTATTGTTAAATACCAGTCAACAAGAAAATGTTCAAATTAACCTTATATAACGTAGACTCCAAATCATGTTTATTTATGGTTAAGTTAACCTTATATAAGGTTAATTTTTGACTCAGTGTGTAGATGTTGGCCGTCACTTCGTCTGAGGTGGTCCATTTGGAAAGTCAAATTTTGGGCGACTTGTTCGATCTGGTATCTCGCGAATAACACAAGTTATGTTGGCTTCCAAAGCGTCGATCGTAGCTAGCTCATACTTAAAGACCTCAGACTTTACATGATATCGCACGATCTAGGTGGCCAATTTACCGTAGCAAAACGTGAAATTAAGTACTTTCCAAAATAAGTTAACCACAATCTCATTGTTTGACAAGATGTAAGGCTCTTAGCGCCGTCTTGTCGAAACCAGAGCATACCGAGACCACGCGCTTGAATTTCAGAAAGCACTTAGTACGTTAACATGTTGTGATAACGGTTATCATGGACGATAACATTCGGATTTTCCTCATTTGTCAAGAAATATTGACCAATGATTCCAACAACCCTTCAAACACACCATACCGTTCCACACTGGATTTTCATTGAGTATTTCCTGAGCCCATACGGAGAATCTGTTGTGGTGTGAGTCCTCCATGATGACTTGCCAAACAATACTGAACAAAAATGACAAATCAGTTTGATATGAGTCACGCGTGATCTGTAAAAAAGCATATTGAAAATCAAACCTCACGATGAACCACTCGTTACTACTATTCCCCTATAGAGCCCTATTCCCCTATTGGGTCATGACAAATGTTCCCCTGAGAAAACTAATCCCCAACCTCCTTTTTAGCAAGGATCCCAAAAAAAAAAACAAAATTAAATAGGAACAAAATTTAAACTTATACCTGAAAGCTAACCTTATTACATAAAAAGTAATACGAGGGTTGCTATATATATTTCTGGCCTAGGCAACACTAAGTGTTGCCTCGCGCGATCTGACATTTCCATTGGAAAGTATGACATTTTTATACCCTCACTTTAGTGATACGAGGGTATATATCATTTGCTACGGAAAAAAGTGTAACACATCGAAGGAGTGACCTAAGACCCCAAGTATGTTCGGCGGATATTCGTTTTGGGTCATTTTAAGTCGAATGAGCAATGTCCGTCCGTCTGTCTGTCTGCTGGCTGGTGCGCACGATAACTCTCGAAAGCAGTAACCGATTGATTTCAAATTTGGTATGCGGTAATATTTTTATCTATCTCCGGATGAGTTCGAAGATGGGCTATTTTGGTCCACTCCTTCTAGTACCTCCCCCACAAAGGGTTAACTATTAGTGAAAAATTAATTATTTAATATCATCTATACTACTTATTCGAATCTTCTGAAATTCTACACATAATATTAGTATCTTAGTCACTATCACCTCGAGAAAAATGGGCGAAGTTGTTGCACCCCTTTTGGTACCTCCCACACAAATGTACTATTTTTCACTAAAGTTAACAGCTTATAACTTGAATACCAGTGCATAAATATACTTGAAATTTTGTGCAGTGTTATGCTTTTATAGTGCCTGCAGTCCTGTGAAAAACGGTGGTAATTGCTACGCCCCTTTTGGTACCTCTCACACAAATGTACAATTTTATACAAAAAGTTAAGAGTTTATAGCGTGCCAATGCACGAAAATGCAACAAAATTTTGCACAGTGTAATATTTTTAAAGAACTTTTGAAAAATGGGCGTTATCAACACGCTCCTTTTGGGCGTTATCTTCTTTCCCACACAAAATGGCCAAATCATTCCAAAATTGAATAGATCATAACTTTAATATAAGAGTGCACATAACTGAAACTTTCTTACTTAACTTCACTCAGACCGTTTTGTCAGTAGCGCGCATATTGTTTTAGTTACAGTGTGTTGAAAATTTACCTCCAAAACATGGTTTTTGAACGCTTCGACAGCTGCTTCAGGTGCCAAAAAACGTTGACCAAGCAGTTTTTTCTTGATGTGAGCGAATAAGAATAAGTCATTGGGTGTCAAATCAGGGCTGTACGGCGGATGACCCATCAATTCGACGTTTTGGCCGGTCAAAAAGGCACTGGTTTGAGCCGATGTGTGAGAATCTCGCATTATCATGGTGCACAATGATTCGTCTTCTCCTGTTCGTTTTTCGAATTTCTCCGAAGACTTCAGGGAAAAAAGTGTGGTGTACCACTCAGAATTTACCGTCCTACGTTTCTCACGTGGAACAGTCACCACATGACCAGTTGTTTTGTTTCGGGCTCATACGCATAGATCCAAGATTCGTCACCTGTGTCGATCTTATAAACGTCTTTTGAACGACACGAGCCTTTTTTGAGCGATTGTCAAATTGTGCGGGATCCAACGAGAACAAACCTTTTTTACGGCCAGGTGTTCATGCAATATCGATTGTATGCTGGTGGAAGAAATGCCCAAGGATGCCTCTATCTCACGGTATGTCACATGACGATCTTGCATTGTCAGTTCACGAACGGCATCAATGTTCTCTGGCACAACGGCCGTTTTTGGACGACCTTCGTCTTTGAGCGAGCGTCGTCCACGATTGAATTCATTAAACCAGTTACCAGGCAACGAAGCCGACTTAAAATTATCGGCGGCGGCTTGTGGGCTTAGCCGACTCTACTTTGACCTATCGGCGGCTCTATACATAAGTAGCATTCCCACGTACATATTAAGCTGAATCAACAAATTCAATTTGAGTAGTACATAGCATTTTCTCATTAAATTTAACAATTTTCAAATTAAGTGAATGCTTTGAAAAAACTAATGAAACCATTGTACGATTAAAAGAAAATTTTTTCAAATTAAATGAAAATCTTTACAGGTCAAATTTTTTCCAATTGAAAGTAAAATTTTTATAATAAAAACCAATCGGCAATACGTATTCACGGACTTCTGCGTAATTTTCTTGCTTTTTTAAAAAATTTGCGTTTCCAATGAAAAATGTGAAAAATAACGGTACCACTTGTTGATAGACGCCGTATGTTCTTATTCCCACTCGGCAATTTATTCCACACAATTGCCGAGAGTAAATCAGGAATATGCATCGGTGTAATTGGTACTTTGTTTCTTTCGCATTTTTCATGGTTTAATTGAAGAAAAATACTGAGTGTCGCAAAACATTTTTTCGGCGGCTGGGTTGTCAGTCTCTCATTTCGGCGGCTGATTTTTAGCCGAGTTTAGCCGCTGAAATCGGCGGCGGCTTCGGATGAAGGGAACAAGTCGGCGGCGGCTCTAAGCCGAGCCGCGCCGCCTCGGCTTCGTAGTCTGCCAGTTACAGTGCTATAGGATGGTGCTTCATCGCCATACAAAGATTTAAGTTCATCGATGCACTCTTGTCGTGTAATCCACGTCGAAAGTTGTGAAAAATTATGGCACGAAAATGTTCACGAGTTAATTCCATTTGTTTGCCAAATTGATTTTTTCAAGTCACTGTAAACAACACAAATGATGGTCGTACGTCAAAACGTTTTGAGTATGTTTATGCTGAAAAATGTCAAACTTTGCAAAGGAAATGTCTAGGCCAGAAATATATATAGCAACCCTTACTAAAAATATTTAAACATAATCTAGACACCAATACACATATTAGTGATTGTATATGTTCCTCGAAATACTAGAGGAATGACCACATATAAATAACACTACAATCTTATAAACTTCCTATAAACATTTTACCTCTTACTTTTTTTCTTCACAAATTTCTAAAATATTTTAATCGGACTGAACACTATTCCGTCAAATTAAAGTTGATGCCAAAATATTACAAGAAATATTTTACTTAGTTTTTTTCTTAGCACTGCACTTGGATATAAACAACAACTTGAATCTCGCAACCACTGCACTCTGTAGACAAAACTGTTTCAATGTTCTAGTTTTTCTGACTGCAACATTTGTCACCACAAAATCACTCTCGAAAGATACACCGAAAAAACTACATAAAAATCTCTATTTAACCGAATTCACTACCATCAATTTATACGGCAGTTAATTTTCCATCATGTCTGAATCGAAAGAAAATATATTTGGAGAACAAATTTTTAAATATTATATATTTCTGAGCAAATACATTTTATTTGAAAATCAATTAAATTTATGTGTAACGCATATATTAATATATTACAAAAAAATTAGTGTTTCGGAATTTCTCCTAAAAAGGACGGAAACAAAGATTTGTTTAAAACAACATCTTCCCAAATACATAATATTTGACTGGCACAGTCGAGTGTACCCTAAAAATTTGTATATTGCAAGCAGAATATGTTTGGGACAATATACTACAGAGGCGATTTTTTTCAGCGAGTATGTACATAACAAAAAGAATCAATGCACTTTCTTTATGGTCTTGAAACTTTCTAAAGTTGTTCGATAAAAAACAGCGCCAAATTTCTCTCATTTCCTACCAACTACCAATGTATTAAAAGTTCCTTTAATTTTTGTACTATCTACAAAATGCAACTATGCAAAATACAAATCTAACTAAGATACGTTCCACAACATATGTTTGTCATACTACCGCATGGGCACCGCTAGTATGACAAGCCAAAAAATCTTGGGCAGTCACAAAAAATATAAAAAAGAATTTTCTCGACTTTGTGGCATAGGGACTTCCCACAACAACGATCAACCAAGTAACTCTTGTGGTGTACAATCCCTCCCAAAATAAAAACCAGCGAAAAGCGGAGGAATACGATAAATAATTCCACGATACATGGTGAAGAATGCCCTATACGAATTTCATCATAATTCATTTGCTACAGTCCACCTATACATATATGGGAGATATATACATCTGAACATATTTCCTTCGAAACCTACTTGTTTATTATTGGTTCGAGGAACTTCCCTGTATCCGATTTCTTAATAAACGGATATAATATGGACTCTATGTATAGCGCTTAGTTGCCAAATTGGTAAAAAAATATATGTACATGTGTGCTATATCTAAGTCTGAAACGATTTTCGGCAATGTCCTTTATTTTAATTACATGTATTCATTTACGGAAGGACGGTCAGACAGACATGCAGGCATGACCAAATCAACGCCAAAAGTGATCCTATAACTATGGGCATTAAACTTCTCTTTTGGGTAATGCATAATAAATGCGTAATACCCCGTACTCTTTTTAGGAATTATCTAACAGGTGGCACCCTTCGTCAGGGGACGCATCCTCAACATGTCTTAAGGTTTTAAGACGACCCTGGTGACGACTGAACTTACCTCAGCCTTCGACAAACCAGGTTACTAAATAAAACTTCTTCCGTACACCAGGAAAATCTCGAGAACATAGCGAATAAATGATATATTAGTCAAGGGAATATGTAATTCAAGCGAATGGCACACACCTTGCCAAGGTTGATTACTACTGTTTGATGACTTCAATTCTTTTACAACTTTTTCATATCTCACGTCTTCTGGAAAACTGTGCTAACATATTAGATATTTCATCATAATAGGAAGACTCGGAAGTACAAATATCGTGGAAGGACTGAAGTTTTTCTCTTACAATTAACAAACGAGCAGTGTTATCAGACGAGTTTGGCCGAAAATCGTCAATATGGGGGCTCAAAAATCGTCAAAATAAATAGTTGAAATCATCAATGTTCCCATTCTAATATTTTTTTATTTGGAACTAATATTTCCGAAACAAGGATTAATTTGTAATTAAGTATTTTGGCAATTTATCTTTGCCTTAATTTAAAGACAAGTTTTCTGTAAAAATTTTAATTTTTGTATAAATTGTATAAGTTTGTAAAATTCAATTAAAACATAAATCGTATAATCGTTTGTAACTATAAATTGCATTGGTGGATTGAAGTGATGACTTGCAAAATTAATGCAAAAGATATTTTTAATTATTGAGATTAGCTCGAAATCTAGGAAAAACTAACTAAAATTCGAAAAATTCAGCAAAGTTTTAAAAATTTTTTTTAAAAAAATATGTTTAGAAAACTTCTTAAACAATACATTTTTTTATGTGTAAAAATATATTTTATTTATGAATGTAAGTTTGCGAATATATTATGTTCTAATATATTAATATATGCGTTCCAAACAAATTTTTTGGATTTTCAAATGAAATTTATTTGTTAGCAAATATATAATATTTAAAAAATTCGTTTCCAAATATATCTACTTTCAATTCAAACATATCAAAAATGCAGATTTGCCCCCGTGTATGTATGTATAACAATGAATCAAATGATTTCTGCATTTCCTCAAAATGAGCTTAAAATCAATTTTGTTTACGGATCTCACTTCTTTAACCGCAATAATCTTCAAATTTGGTGGAAAAATATCTTATACATACATTAAAATTTCTTAGGATTGCAAATGGTCCTCATAATAGAAGATCCCAGTCTATTTTATTTCTCTACGCCATGAAATCCACAAACTTCAACCTATTGGGACGAATTTTGGCAAAATGCATATAACCATTCACGTCAACCGGGTCCAGTGTAGTACTAGTACCAACCGATTACACTGAATTTTGACAATAAATAAAATTATATACGTATTTTATTTAGAACAATTCCCATTATTCATGGTGAACATTTTTATATAGATATCACATAACTGATCTCATTGGGCAACATTTTGGTTTGACTTTTTAGGGCTATAGAAAACACAAATACCAATTAGTTGGCTCAAATTCAGCAATTTGTATTTTTTGGTTTACCCAGAACCATTTCAAGGAGCAAGTCGCGTCATGGGTTCATATTTTGATATAGTGTCGTACAAAGATCCCACTAAAATTTACTTCTTCGCCCCAAAGAAATAAATCCTACCAATTCGGCTTAACAATTATAATTTGCGATTAACTTTAACTTAAATGATTCGTTGGCATAATGACCTCCTAGGTCCAAGTTTTAAATTAGCCCTTACATTACTTAAAAAATTGTACTGCAATTTTCTCTACCAATTTTGCAATTTAACAAAACTCAGAGATTCTTCCTTTTATTGTATGCCATTCATAATATTTGAGAAATTTTCTAACATTTCCGATTTTCATTTAAAAAACATAAATGGGAGATTTATTATATCACGAAGTAATTATATAATTATTAGTAATCCTTAATAACGAGTGATTTTTTGAGAGCGATTTTTAATGCACAGGATTATTTTTTTTGGGTAGATTTGTTCCGCATTTTTTCTCCTATTCAATATCTACAACTTCGCTTCAGACACAAAAGAGATATTCCGTACGGTATACCGAGAAAAAATATAGAAATATTGCTAAAAATTCACTTTGAGCTAAAAAAAATCGTATGACAATTAAATTAATAATTGAGCCAACTTGACTAAACGAATGATGCAGAAGTTCTTATTTTTGGGGCTGCTTTCACGTCCAATTCTCAGAATTCAGTCCCTAATCAATGAGCTGAAAAATGTTATACTGTGTAATCTAAAGGTTCAATAAAAATAAATAAATTCAATAATCTGCCAGCGTTGTTCGTTTGTAAGTCGATTCTTGGTTAAATTATATACCAAACTGAACATGTTTGACAGTAACATGTTACACGAAAACAGCTGAGCTGCCAAAAAAATCTCCCATTATAAGAACAATTTGTAAAGTTTTCTTTACTTTTTTTATATTATAAAATCGTCATTTCAGGACAAAAATCGTGAAATCGTCATGTCCTATTTAATGTATTCTATCTATAACCAATATTGATATATTTAGTGTAATACTCTAAGTTTAAAATGTTCTAGACAATTTATTTCTTAAACTACTCAATTATCTGGTAAACCATGGTGGACCAGGAACGTTGTTAAACTAATAACAGTAAGATTAAAAAATTTTAAATATACCCATCTATGGTGGCAAATTTACACTAGGTAGAGATTCAGCGATTGAGTAGAAATTAGTTTTCCCAAAATTAAAATGAGATACTAAGCATGTATTAGAGTTGAAGTCGTGTTATCTACATCAACGAGTAGGTGTAACGTCGGGTGGTAAACATCTTCCGGCAAAACATAAGAAGTAGTACGCGATATAGTAAGATTGACCATATTACAAAACATGAGATCAAGAAGCTTTTTATTTGCACTTCGAATATTATTTAACTAATTAAGACATTATCTCATTCAGTTTAAGAGAACTCCCCACACCTTCAAAAATCCTACAATGTTATCGGATGAAGTTTGACAAGAAAGCCGAGAAACAAAGTGCTACGCTAAAGAATTCCCACACCTTAAAAATCCTACAATGTTATCGGATGGAGTTTCACAAGAAAGTCGTGAAACAAACAAAGCCCTACCAAGAGGAACTTTGTAGTTCCTCTTGGTAGGGCTTTGTTTGTTAATTAATCAGATTTGGACTAATTACTTCATTTGTATTATACGAACTAGTAAAAGTCGCCCCTTTGAAAGGAATTTCAGATGAAATCATATTTCCAGCAGAACAGTCACCAAAAATTAAAGATCCTGCTTTTATTGACAGGTTTAAGGGATCATCTTGAACAGTTTCAACTTGAATAGAAATATTACAAGGAGGAATAATCCCCCTTGCAAATCAGGAGTACCTTGCATATTAAGTGATATATGGTCAGGGATCAATTGTGAAGGTTTTTTCTTTTAGGAAAAGAATTATTAGGAAACTTAAAACCTTCAAACACATCGCTCTTTTCTTCAAAAGTGACATAAAGCAAAATTTAAAATTGTCAACTCCTGCAGGAGTCATTAGACGCAATACGCAACCTTCTAGCGTGTTAGCCGATCAGACAGTGCCCGGTCAGAACTGATACTAACGTAGACAATAATTTCCTTTCTAGGGTCATACCTTGGCCAGATTTGTCTATCTATTCTAGGGCGCTGATTTCTGACCATCTGTCATTAGACTGTCTGATTGGATCTGCGAGTAAATGACATGGATCCATCCTCAAGGATAAATGGAGTCATGTACAATCAGCCATTATGGCTCATTACCTCGATGTCCGTAGAGAAATGCCGGGCAAACCACCAATCTGCAACGATGCAGGATGGCATCAGGGGAGAGTAAAGCTCTTATATTTCGGTGATGCCAGATCAGTAGACCTGTATAAGGCTGCTCTGAGTCGAGCGGGTGAGGTGTGGCCGGGTGCCCAGTTGGATGTTGTCGAAAACAACAACATCCCTAGTCACCCTAGAGCCATCACCTGGGTTACAGAAGAGCCCTCCAACCCGGCTGACATCTTAGAAATAATAAAAGATTCCAATCCTGGTCTGCCGGCCCATAATTGGAGAGTCAGCAAGGTGGGTGAGGCGGATGGTAAAAAGCGGCAGGTCAATCTTATCCTAAACGCTGAATCCACCTCCCATATACAAAGTGCAACCCTACAATATGGCTTCGAGACTATAGTCTTGAAGATATACAAGCAGGATATAGCTCCCACTGCAGAAGGTGAGTCGTCCACCGTGGCACTTTCTGGAAGTGCGGAGGTACCTACGCCTATTATTTCTGGTGACTCCAACTCTAACAGAAGATCTGTAACGTCCTTCTCTGAGGACAAAAGCTCTACTTCGTACACAGAGAGGCTGAGGGGAGTCTCCGGACTCTTTGACGCATCTGGCGGGGACATGCTTCTCGACGATACGGACGAACAGTTCGATAACACCCTTGTCGGGGTGGATGTTAATCTGTCAATTACCAATGATGGTAAGAATTCTACAGATTAACCTCCATCACGCTAAAGCAGCCTCAGCGGCTCTATTGCTGCGCCTGTCCACAGGCGCAGTAGACATCGTCCTGATACAGGAGCCCTACGTAGTGGGAGGAAGGGTGTGCGGTATTAAGACACCCAACTTTAAACTGCTTGTGGCCAACTGTGAAGGCACTCCAAGAACCTGCATTTTGGCCAGAAAAGATCTAAGTATCTTTCTCCTGACTAATTTAAGTGGTAAAGACCAAACAGCTGCTAGCCTGGAGATCGGTAATCGCATATATTGGGTGGTCTCCTGCTACTTGCCTTATGAATCTGTGGTACCGACTGCTCTATTCAGGGAAGTAGTAGAAGAAGCAACGTCTGACGAGCTCGAGCTGATTATTGGCGCCGACACGAACGCTCATCATACTATCTGGGGTAGTACGGATATAAACAATAGGGGTGATTCGCTTCTTGACTTTATTCTAACTACCAACCTTAGTATTTGTAACATAGGTAATAAACCGACCTTCACAACTAAAGACAGACAAGAAGTTGTACTGTCTTCTGGTCATAAGATGTAAAACTTTGTGTCTGTTTTTCCCCTTTGTCAGAGTAGCTGGCATGATGGCTTTTAGCGCGACTAAGCTCGCCGGATGGGGGGGGGTTTTTTTCTGACAAAGAGCATTTCTGACAGTATCAAAAAAATTAAAACATGCCAGACTTGTAAATAAATGAAAAAATAGAAAAAGGGTCGAAAAGATCAGCTGACAATTTCTTCCCACCCAAAATCACCAGATAAATCCCGGATGTTGTTGATACCGGGTGTCCCTCCCGCTGGAACCTCAAGTTCCACCTTGGCAACACCAATGATTTAGCAGGTTGCCCCATACCTACCGCTCTGAGGTGTTGTTACCTTCCTATCCCTTTCTAGTCTTACATTTTAGCCATTAACCCAAAAGTTTTTACCATTGTTTACAATTTCCTGTTTTTATTTATTCATTTAAGTAAACTACAAACAAAACATTTGTTAATTTAATATGATAATTCTGCGCTATTCTCAATATATTATTTAAATACATTTAAATAAAAACAATTTTTTATTTTCATTTTTGTTTCTTTACAGGTTTTGACGACAATGTAGCCTGAGATGTAAGTATTCCAAGCCTAATTTCTTCTTTGATAAAACGTTTTCATCCATGTATTTTCCTCTTCTTTTATTTTCAATTGCCTTTGTCTGAGACTTTTTTGGCTCCGGGGCCAGGATGGCGAACCGGATTCTCGAGAGGGGAGGTAATGTTGTCTTCCTGATGTCCGTCCGTAGCTGTCTGTCCGTAAGTATGAGTTTGTATGTACAAAAGTATAGTTCTTCAAATAAAAAGGTTCGATTTCGTTTCGTTATTTTATTTTTACGTTCTCTTTTTTTTTTTTTTTTTTTTTACAAGGTCACCTTACTTAGGCTAAAGGTAGGACATTTAAGATGGGGGACGCGGAAAAAAAAATATCCTTCGATAGAAAACTAACCCTACAGCCTAGGAGGAGCTCAACCTGTTCGTAGGTAAGTTCAAAAGGGAAAAATAAAACCCTGCCAAAATTCCCTCCAGATGGCGCTAATAGCTTAACCCCTTAAGGCGCACACGACAAACCCAACCATCCTGTGGATATCCTTATCAAAGGATGGGAGGGAAAAATGTGCGAAATATCACATAAGACTACCACGTTTTCTTCCACCTAACCGGTTATTTCATGAACTGGCATCCCTATACTGCATCCCTATACTGCATCCCCTAATAGATTCTTAGTCAAAAGTACTGACATAGTACTTACTGTGGGGGAGCATTTACACCTGGCGATAAGTCGTGCGACTTACACAACCAATCATAACCGTATAATATTTGTTGTTGTACTATTATTTCACTGTATGCTACGCGCGAGTATAATTAATATTTTCGGCCCCATTCAGTTATTATTGAAACATTTTTCAACAGTTTTCCCCAAAAATCTGAACTAACTACCCGCTGGCGACGCTAAACGCTGACGTTCGCATTTTGACCAATCTATGAATCCGACAATCGGTAGTTGTCGTTCACAGTGAATAAATCGACTCGGATCACTAAATTAAAAGAAGCATAACATTGAATGGAGCGGACGGAATTTTTGTAGCAGGTAATTAGAACCGGAAAAGGGTGAGTATGGTGAAAATAAAGAACTTCGTAAAAACTAATTAATTAATTAACGTGAAAACCGATGGTGCGTGTGAGAAATAAAATGAAATTTATGTGTAAAAAGGTAAACGTATGTGCGCGAAAAAAATTATGAAAGTTATGTGTAACAAAAAGTAAATGAACGCTCTGGGGGACCTTCGTTAACTCAATAAAAAAATTAATAATATGAATAAACCGAAAGTTAAATGTGAGAAAGCTAAAGGAAGGAAAAAATAAAATGAGTGGATGTGTAAAAAAAATTAACAAAAAAAAACATAATTGAATGAAAAATAAAATGTGTTCGACAAATTTCTGAGTGTGTGTGTGTGTGATGAGTACGTGCATGGCTGAATGATAGCGGTGCATGAACGTAGATATGTAACCCAATGCACTCATTCAATAACGCATGGTTTTGGCGGATATCAGCCATTTTCGAGAATGAAGAATATCGAAAACTGGAAAAAGTGAAACCAGTGCAAGAAAATGTTGCGAAAAGAAAACCACGCGAATTTGGAATGACAGCAAAAAGGAGAATGATTTAGTAAAAGAAAATTGATTCAAATCAAAACAAACGCGGACGGACAAATGTAGAAATCAATAAGAAAATAATTATAAATTCGTTTGAGAGGAGACAAAAACATTTTAGGAAAATGACAAATTTAATTTATAGATATTTTTGAGAAATATTTTTTTTTGTTGGAAAAGTTTGTTGTTGTTGTTTTTAATAAGGAGTTCTTGAGGAATGTGATTTTGTGAACAATGTGTAATTATAAAAAAAATAACGAAAATATTGGTGTCTTTTGTGAATTTGTTTGCGAGCTTTACATGAGACCTTTTTTTTGGTGTATGTATTTTTTCCTAAATATGTGCCTGTCCTTCCTTTCGACAATTAAAAAAGATTTAGTCGAAATAAATAAAAGAAAATAACTTAAGCATTTAGGTTTCAATGAATGAGACTTGAAATATATTTCAAAAATGCTTGGAAAGTGATTGAAAATAATTTGTGAACACACATACCGTGAAATTTTCCCGAAGAATAATTATGAGCTTTTGTGATAGCGAAAATTTATGAGAATTTAACAGTGGTTGTGTCTAATTCGTTTGAATTTCCAGTTAAATATTGAATCGACAACAACAAATATGCTCGGGTTTTTTCTTAATTAGCCAAATTAATATAATGCGCTACTCACACACGCACATATCTTTTCTATGTTTCATTGTTTTCAATTTTACAACAAAAAAAAAATTCCTAAACTTTAATGGTTCCTATGTTTCTTTTCAGTATAAACGTCTGTAGGAGTATATGGCCCTAGCCCGGAGGAATCAGTGGGGGATCTGATAGGAGGATGGAACGTATATTCGTGCGAAGAAACACAGTTACCCGGTAGTTAGGTACATTTTAAGTTCTTTCGACTTCCTTAATATTTAACTCATATTATTTTGGTTTGTTTACGTTTCGGCCTAGATAAACATGAGCTGAATGTGGACGGTTGTTTTAATTTGGATACATTAATACATCTCGATCCACAAGACTGGGAGGCTACACTTCAAAAGGTACAAAAAAACGACACTGTAACTCCAATAATATAATTGATTTCGTTCTTCCATAGCTTCCGACATACTTGAGGGGAAACAAAGATGATTCAGGTGAGTTTTTTTTCTAATTAAAATAAGTAAATAACTATTCGAAATAAAACTCTCTTGTTTTATCTGGTTTTATCATTTCTCGTTTTCATTCAATTTAAAAACTACAATACTAATCTAAGCCCTAAAAATTTAAATCCCAGCTATTCAAAACTTTCCTCATTCAATTCTAAAAATAACATTAAGATTAGACTAATCCAAGATACTAGTAATTCACTTCTTTTTTATTAAAGAATATAAATTCAAGTGCTAGAGAAAGGAAATAAAATGATAGTATAATAAAATGATGATCACAAAAATTGAGATTTTTGAGGCCATAGGGTTTTATTTTATTGGGGATTGGGCATCTACGTTTCTAAGCGACCTTCACACCGGATCAATGTTCAGGCCCTGTTCAAGACAACTGTATACCCTGTCAACAGTGTTAGGCAAATGTATCTAGACTTTGGCGCCCTGGCACACACTAGAGTCCACGGTACCAGATACCGTGTCTTAACGGATACCTCGTCCGGTTTTCGTTATTTGTTCTTGATTACTATTCTAGCTCCTCTCGTTATAGAAATAATTGATGCGCTCATGGTCCTGATGAGCGAGCTAGGACCAAGCAACCTTCCTTTTGTATTCTGGCATCGAAAAACTCTAGTGCATGTCTCAGCCGCCAACTGATATGGAACCCTTGTCCTGCACAGTTGTATGAATCTGACTTTAACTTATAATCTTGAACAAGGGCCTGAACACATTGCTGGTGTAACCAGACTTTACCTCGCTCCTATATATATTCACAGTACCAAGTGGGATTGCAGTCTAAAACCCTGGATACCCCTAAGGGTATTCCCAGTGTTCTATTCCCGTCCATAAGCCCGAGAGCCTAATTTAGAAATATTTGGGGAAAGACTGGAATAGATGTTCGATTTTCATGGTGAACGAGGTCTTTCATTGCTTTAAGTCCTTCGCGTGGAATATCCCGAGTGACTTTCCTTTTAGATCTTCTACTTCGTACAAGCAATTGCCTACCGGTTTCACTACCCGGCATTTGAAGAACTTGCGACTGAGCTTCGCATTAAAGTTGTTCTTGAAGTCACTTTGTTGGAAACTCCTGCGATAGACCTCTTGGCCAGGAATGAACTTAACATTCCTGACTCGGATATTATAGGACTTTTCATGTTTCGTATAGGCTTTGTGCAGATTGTCCCTAATCTTTTCTCTTAGCAGCTCAAGTCTTACCGATTTTGGAACTATATTGGTTTCTGGGTCGCTCAATACGTGAAGTTTTCTGGCAAGTTGATAAAAGCTTGCATGATTTACCATATTCATGCCGAACAGGGCAAAATATGGGGTAACACCAATAGACGAATGTACAGACGACCTTAGAGAACATTCAATCTCTGACAGATGTTGATCCCATTCTCTATGATCCTCTTGTAGATAGGAACGTATTGCCGCGAGAATTGACTGATTCACCCTTTCAGACGCATTAGCCTGGGGTGAATGGGTTGCAGTGCGAATATGGTCAATACCGAAGTTTTTAACCATACTCCCAAATTCTTTACTTACAAATTGTTGGCCATTGTCCGACACTATCCTCTCAGGCGTACCAAATTTATGAAAAATCTCGGTTATAAGAAACTTTATCACGTTTTTAGAGCTAGCTTTGTTCATTGCCTTCAAAAATACAAATTTCGATACATGGTCTAAAACAATGAATATATACGAATTTCCCAATTTTGACCGTGGATATGGGCCTAGGAAATCAATATATATCCGTTGAAAGGGTCTTTCTACAATCGACTCGCTCCCCATTGGTGGCTTTAGCGTACTGTTGGCGGGTTTTGCTTCCTTGCAAATTTGACAACTCTGCACAAAACTTCGAACATGTGCATTCATGTTCGGCCAGTAGAAATATTCCTTTACTCGTCGAAGTGTCTTATGGAACCCCCCGTGAGCAACCAGTGGCGGACAATGAGCTTTTTTGATAAGTTCATGCGTAATGTCCACTGGTACCCATAGTTTCCAGGCAAAATCTTCGCCCAGGACCGTACCATCATAGTGTAAGGTTCGCTTATATACATATCCATCTACTACTCGAATGTCTGGGAGTTGATCTGCATTTTCTTCCACTTTCGCTATAAGCTCAACATATTGCTCTGATTTAAAAGCCTCCGAACTCAGGTCGATTAAACTATCTACATTCGAGGATATCTCTTCCATGTCGTACCTCGATAGGGTATCAGGTACCACATTTTGTTTCCCTTGCCTATGCTCTACGCTAAAACTGAATGACTGGAGATGGAGGCTCCACCTCGCCAGTCTTCCACTAAGGTCTTTGTGGGACATCAACCATTTCAGGCTACTGTGGTCTGTGATTACCGTAAATGGCATCAACTCGATGTATGGACGAAACTTTTTGATTGCCATGACCACGGCCAAACATTCTCGCTCCGCTACCGAGTAGTTCCTTTGTGCTGAGGACAGCTTTTGCGAAAAATACGCAATTGGATGCTCTTCCCCGTCGTCGTCTTTCTGAAATAAGACAGCACCTATGCCAACGTCAGAAGCATCACTCTGCACATAAAAATGTTTATCAAAATTCGGATGCGTTAGAATGGGGCTAGTGATCAAGGCGTTCTTAAGTTTGTCGAAAGCGACCTTGGCCTCTTCGGTGAACTGGAAGTTCCTTCCTTTTTTTAAGGTGTCGAAGATTGGGGCTGCTATGGAAGCATAGTCGGCAATAAACCTTCGATACCAACCTGTAGCACCCGTGAAACTCCTCACTTGCTTCGCAGTTTTGGGATAGGAATATTTAGCGATCGTTTCGACCTTTGCCGGATCAGGTTTCAGTTCCCCTCCACCAACAATATAGCCCAAGTACCGCAGCTCTTTGAAGCAGAACTTGGACTTCGCGACATTTATTGTCAATCCTGCATCAGCCAACAGAACAGCCACACGATTCAACAGTTCCAAGTGTGTATCGAAGTCTGGAGATACAATTAAAAGATCGTCCAGATAGACAAAAACTCGATCACGTAGTGCTGAAGGGATCACTCTATCCATTAGACGGCATAACCTTTGGGCCGCGTTGCACAACCCAAAAGGCATGACCGTAAAATGGTAGAGTGGTCTCCCCGGCACCGTGAATGCGGTTTTTTCTCTACTGGACGCTTCTAAAGGTATCTGCCAGAAGGCGTCCTTCAGATCGACACTCGATATAAAATAAGTATCCCCTAACCGACTTAATAATCCTTCGATGTGTGGGAGAGGATAGGCGTCTTTGACCGTGAGGGCATTGAGCGCACGCGCGTCCAAACAGAGTCGATTCTTTTCGCCTTTCCGGACTAAGGTAACCGGATGGCTCCACGGACTGTTGCTTTGCTCAATGACTCCCAAGGCCAACATCCTATCCAGCTCTGCGTACATTAATTTCTGTACGGCTGGGGATACGGGATAATGCCTACTTTTTACTGGAACTGCATCACGTGTGTCTATCATGTGTACTTCAGACGTGGTTCGGCCTAAGCCATTTTTGGTATAACAAGGAAACCTTGCTATTATCATTTCCAGACACTTTCGTTGTGGATCTGATAACTGGTGAACCTTCGGGTCATCATTTATACAGCTGTTGGCTTCCTCGCAGAGATCTATATTGTTTGTGGCCAAACTCTCAACCTGGGCGAACATCGAAAACGCGCGCATAAAGTCCACTCCCAAAAACAGTTGCCGACTTAGTGTAGGAACTAAGTAAAAGGTGATAGGCTGGGACCTTCCATTGAAATCTATGGTGCTACGCACTCTACCTATGATACGATGTGGACTTCCATCGGCCGTCTTGACAAAAGAGAAAAAACTTTGAATTTCTAGTCCAGCTTTCTTAATAAATCTTTCACAATCTTTACCTAAACAGGACACTGTAGCGCCGCTATCTAAGAGACCTTCAATTTCCTCACCATTTATTTTTATACGGGTGTAAAATCTCGAATCATCGCCGTCGTACAATCGAGCAGATGCTATTTCTTTACGAAGTTTTCTTCGATGACTATATCTCTCTCTAGCTCTTTTCACCTTACCAGATTCCAAACCAAAAATCCTCTGTCGAGCTTCCTCATATTCTAACTTCCTGATGTGTAAGGGCTTCAACTCTCGCATATTTTTAAGAACGTCCTGAGGCGGCTCTCGATCGACATTCGTTAACACCTTTATCGGAACGATATTCGGTTCGGCGTGGTCGGAGATTGAATTTTCTATTTCTATTGGTGTTCGGTCTGAGTCGAGCGTGTCTCCCCAATTCGAGTCACGCTCGTTGGCAAGTTTCCCTGACATTTAGGACATTTCGGACTCACGACGCCTTCTCTACCACACTTGAAACAGAAAACCCTGTTCACTGGAACGGGACAGTCTATGAAACTATGACCTATCTTCCGGCAGTTCCAGCAAGTGTAACGACTACTTGAACTCAGGGCATCCACTTCCATATCTAAAGTAGCTCTCTCATCCCTCTCTACTTCGTGTACTTTGGGCAAGGAACGATGTTGGAAATTCTGCCGTTGACTGGCTAGCATGGCTTCAGCTCTTTTCACTTCGTGTCTGAAGTGACTCAGTCCAAAAATCTTAATGGGGAATATCAGGGCGGCAAGCTGAGATTTCAAATTCCCTTTCATAATCTCTACGAGGTCTTGCTCTGAGTAGGGTGATCTTTGCTGGTTCCTCAGTTTGACAACTGCATTGAAAAACTCCTCAAACGACTCCTGAGGTTATTGTCGGCGATCCATAATTCTCTTCTGGATTTGGAATTCATTTTCAAATCTTCGGAACTGGCTTAAAAAGGATTCTTTCAACTCTGGCCATGACGTAAAGGGAGCTAAGCGACGGTGTTGCCAATACCAATCATGGGCATCACCCTCTAACAACTGCTGGAAGTCTTTCATCAGTTCTGCAACGGAGTAGCTATGATCTTGCCACAAGGCTTCAACTCTGAATATGAAATCCTCAGCATCCATTGTCTTCTCTGTCCCATCAAACTTGATACCCCACATTTTGAGGTTGATTTTTGGCGGTGCTACGTGCTGCACTGGGTAGCCATAGACAGGTGACGGGCCTTGAGCTTGGTAGAAATTGTTCCACAGTGGATTTGATGTTGTACTCGATGGTTGAGCACTCGCTATGGGAATACCGTAGTTCGTTCCCGGTGGTGTAATCCTCTCCGGATTCTCCCTAAAACCTGGAGGTGGTGGTACTATGGGAATTTGCTCTTCAGCAGTTTGACCTGCCTCCCTAGACATCGGTGGTGGTGGCATCGGCATGTACCCGACAAATTGTGGTAGACTTGGTTGGGCATAGGTCGGTATCCGCGTTGGTTCTTGCCTCAATTGCTTGATTTCCTCATACACTCGCATTATTTGTGCCTGAGCAAGTCCTATGGTGGCCACTAATTGTTGCATATTTTCTCCTTGGCTGCCGTTCTCCCGGGACCGCAACGTGCCTGGATTTTCCTGCCGAAAGTCGCGCCTGATATTTTGAGCCGTCATGCTGGTGAAATCTAGTGATACCATGGTGTTGTTGAGTTCCTCTGAGCTTGCTGATGTCTCGTTCGGAGTGGATGCAACCGTGGAAGTCATAGTATCTGTAGCTGTTACAACATGCGTCGTGACTGTCGAAGATGCGGTCGTATCGGTACTCCCACCAGCGGCGATAGTGTCAGAAATCAATGTCGAGGACGCCGTTGTAGACATAATAAAACTACTAGGTCCGTCGGTTAGTAACCTAATTCCTTGTCTGGTCAAAACCATTCCCTGACAAACTCTTTCAGATTGTATTTTTTCCTAGAGTCTTGAGTATTTCAATCGCTGTCGAAGAAATAGGATAATTAAGTCCATTAGATAAACACAAAGACTTATACTTGATACATACACTATATCTAAACTTCACTTCAACACTAACCTAAATTATAATGTACTTCTATTTGATAACAGGAACCTGAAATCCACCAATAAACTAATATACGTTTTCCTTCTAGGTCTGAGATAGGGTTTTCAGGTAACAACACTTCACAGCACAGGTACGTACACGAAAATCGCATACGATTCTTAATGATTTTGGATGATTGATTTAAATGTATGTTTATTTCTGTAGGTATATTCCATGACAAATATAATACACATATTAACTCTCTCTGATGTGGGCCAACTGAGTTTGCTCTTACGGACCCGGAGTTGGATCCTGCTGCCGCAGACAAAACTTTTCTCCAGTAACCATCCCCAGAAAAATCAGGTAAGTGGTGTAGTAACCCATCAGGAGAGCTAAATTTGGAATATGTTTAAATCCTTTCCTATGACAGTACTGCTCGACGACTACGACTTCTAAGTCATTACAATCGGGTCAGGCTCTTAACATAGGAAAAGAACTAGGTAGTGACTAATAAAACCCTAAGTAGACAAATGCTGTATGGAAAGTTGATCCGACTTCTTTGGCCTTTCCCATTGATTCTGATAAAATATCAGAACTATTCTGGATCACAGTTGGCGAAAACCCTCCATACAACAGACAAGATTCACCCATGTGGTCTATGTGGCAACCGTGAAGGATTCCTAAACTTGCCTCGAACGGGACCTACATAACCTCATTGGTTTTCTCCTGTCTTCCAGTACTTATTTGCCAAAACTATACCCTTCTTTTCGAGCCCCATGTTGTTGGGCGCCATTTTGTACTGTCTTCTGGTCATAAGATGTAAAACTTTGTGTCTGTTTTTCCCCTTTGTCAGAGTAGCTGGCATGATGGCTTTTAGCGCGACTAAGCTCGCCGGATGGGGGGGGTTTTTTTCTGACAAAGAGCATTTCTGACAGTATCAAAAAAATTAAAACATGCCAGACTTGTAAATAAATGAAAAAATAGAAAAAGGGTCGAAAAGATCAGCTGACAATTTCTTCCCACCCAAAATCACCAGATAAATCCCGGATGTTGTTGATACCGGGTGTCCCTCCCGCTGGAACCTCAAGTTCCACCTTGGCAACACCAATGATTTAGCAGGTTGCCCCATACCTACCGCTCTGAGGTGTTGTTACCTTCCTATCCCTTTCTAGTCTTACATTTTAGCCATTAACCCAAAAGTTTTTACCATTGTTTACAATTTCCTGTTTTTATTTATTCATTTAAGTAAACTACAAACAAAACATTTGTTAATTTAATATGATAATTCTGCGCTATTCTCAATATATTATTTAAATACATTTAAATAAAAACAATTTTTTATTTTCATTTTTGTTTCTTTACAGGTTTTGACGACAATGTAGCCTGAGATGTAAGTATTCCAAGACTAATTTCTTCTTTGATAAAACGTTTTCATCCATGTATTTTCCTCTTCTTTTATTTTCAATTGCCTTTGTCTGAGACTTTTTTGGCTCCGGGGCCAGGATGGCGAACCGGATTCTCGAGAGGGGAGGTAATGTTGTCTTCCTGATGTCCGTCCGTAGCTGTCTGTCCGTAAGTATGAGTTTGTATGTACAAAAGTATAGTTCTTCAAATAAAAAGGTTCGATTTCGTTTCGTTATTTTATTTTTACGTTCTCTTTTTTTTTTTTTTTACAAGGTCACCTTACTTAGGCTAAAGGTAGGACATTTAAGATGGGGGACGCGGAAAAAAAAATATCCTTCGATAGAAAACTAACCCTACAGCCTAGGAGGAGCTCAACCTGTTCGTAGGTAAGTTCAAAAGGGAAAAATAAAACCCTGCCAAAATTCCCTCCAGATGGCGCTAATAGCTTAACCCCTTAAGGCGCACACGACAAACCCAACCATCCTGTGGATATCCTTATCAAAGGATGGGAGGGAAAAATGTGCGAAATATCACATAAGACTACCACGTTTTCTTCCACCTAACCGGTTATTTCATGAACTGGCATCCCTATACTGCATCCCTATACTGCATCCCCTAATAGATTCTTAGTCAAAAGTACTGACATAGTACTTACTGTGGGGGAGCATTTACACCTGGCGATAAGTCGTGCGACTTACACAACCAATCATAACCGTATAATATTTGTTGTTGTACTATTATTTCACTGTATGCTACGCGCGAGTATAATTAATATTTTCGGCCCCATTCAGTTATTATTGAAACATTTTTCAACAGTTTTCCCCAAAAATCTGAACTAACTACCCGCTGGCGACGCTAAACGCTGACGTTCGCATTTTGACCAATCTATGAATCCGACAATCGGTAGTTGTCGTTCACAGTGAATAAATCGACTCGGATCACTAAATTAAAAGAAGCATAACATTGAATGGAGCGGACGGAATTTTTGTAGCAGGTAATTAGAACCGGAAAAGGGTGAGTATGGTGAAAATAAAGAACTTCGTAAAAACTAATTAATTAATTAACGTGAAAACCGATGGTGCGTGTGAGAAATAAAATGAAATTTATGTGTAAAAAGGTAAACGTATGTGCGCGAAAAAAATTATGAAAGTTATGTGTAACAAAAAGTAAATGAACGCTCTGGGGGACCTTCGTTAACTCAATAAAAAAATTAATAATATGAATAAACCGAAAGTTAAATGTGAGAAAGCTAAAGGAAGGAAAAAATAAAATGAGTGGATGTGTAAAAAAAATTAACAAAAAAAAACATAATTGAATGAAAAATAAAATGTGTTCGACAAATTTCTGAGTGTGTGTGTGTGTGATGAGTACGTGCATGGCTGAATGATAGCGGTGCATGAACGTAGATATGTAACCCAATGCACTCATTCAATAACGCATGGTTTTGGCGGATATCAGCCATTTTCGAGAATGAAGAATATCGAAAACTGGAAAAAGTGAAACCAGTGCAAGAAAATGTTGCGAAAAGAAAACCACGCGAATTTGGAATGACAGCAAAAAGGAGAATGATTTAGTAAAAGAAAATTGATTCAAATCAAAACAAACGCGGACGGACAAATGTAGAAATCAATAAGAAAATAATTATAAATTCGTTTGAGAGGAGACAAAAACATTTTAGGAAAATGACAAATTTAATTTATAGATATTTTTGAGAAATATTTTTTTTTGTTGGAAAAGTTTGTTGTTGTTGTTTTTAATAAGGAGTTCTTGAGGAATGTGATTTTGTGAACAATGTGTAATTATAAAAAAAATAACGAAAATATTGGTGTCTTTTGTGAATTTGTTTGCGAGCTTTACATGAGACCTTTTTTTTGGTGTATGTATTTTTTCCTAAATATGTGCCTGTCCTTCCTTTAGACAATTAAAAAAGATTTAGTCGAAATAAATAAAAGAAAATAACTTAAGCATTTAGGTTTCAATGAATGAGACTTGAAATATATTTCAAAAATGCTTGGAAAGTGATTGAAAATAATTTGTGAACACACATACCGTGAAATTTTCCCGAAGAATAATTATGAGCTTTTGTGATAGCGAAAATTTATGAGAATTTAACAGTGGTTGTGTCTAATTCGTTTGAATTTCCAGTTAAATATTGAATCGACAACAACAAATATGCTCGGGTTTTTTCTTAATTAGCCAAATTAATATAATGCGCTACTCACACACGCACATATCTTTTCTATGTTTCATTGTTTTCAATTTTACAACAAAAAAAAAATTCCTAAACTTTAATGGTTCCTATGTTTCTTTTCAGTATAAACGTCTGTAGGAGTATATGGCCCTAGCCCGGAGGAATCAGTGGGGGATCTGATAGGAGGATGGAACGTATATTCGTGCGAAGAAACACAGTTACCCGGTAGTTAGGTACATTTTAAGTTCTTTCGACTTCCTTAATATTTAACTCATATTATTTTGGTTTGTTTACGTTTCGGCCTAGATAAACATGAGCTGAATGTGGACGGTTGTTTTAATTTGGATACATGAATACATCTCGATCCACAAGACTGGGAGGCTACACTTCAAAAGGTACAAAAAAACGACACTGTAACTCCAATAATATAATTGATTTCGTTCTTCCATAGCTTCCGACATACTTGAGGGGAAACAAAGATGATTCAGGTGAGTTTTTTTTCTAATTAAAATAAGTAAATAACTATTCGAAATAAAACTCTCTTGTTTTATCTGGTTTTATCATTTCTCGTTTTCATTCAATTTAAAAACTACAATACTAATCTAAGCCCTAAAAATTTAAATCCCAGCTATTCAAAACTTTCCTCATTCAATTCTAAAAATAACATTAAGATTAGACTAATCCAAGATACTAGTAATTCACTTCTTTTTTATTAAAGAATATAAATTCAAGTGCTAGAGAAAGGAAATAAAATGATAGTATAATAAAATGATGATCACAAAAATTGAGATTTTTGAGGCCATAGGGTTTTATTTTATTGGGGATTGGGCATCTACGTTTCTAAGCGACCTTCACACCGGATCAATGTTCAGGCCCTGTTCAAGACAACTGTATACCCTGTCAACAGTGTTAGGCAAATGTATCTAGACTTTGGCGCCCTGGCACACACTAGAGTCCACGGTACCAGATACCGTGTCTTAACGGATACCTCATCCGGTTTTCGTTATTTGTTCTTGATTACTATTCTAGCTCCTCTCGTTATAGAAATAATTGATGCGCTCATGGTCCTGATGAGCGAGCTAGGACCAAGCAACCTTCCTTTTGTATTCTGGCATCGAAAAACTCTAGTGCATGTCAGCCGCCAACTGATATGGAACCCTTGTCCTGCACAGTTGTATGAATCTGACTTTAACTTATAATCTTGAACAAGGGCCTGAACACATTGCTGGTGTAACCACACTTTACCTCGCTCCTATATATATTCATAGTACCAAGTGGGATTGCAGTGTAAAACCCTGGATACCCCTAAGGGTATTCCCAGTGTTCTATTCCCGTCCATAAGCCCGAGAGCCTAATTTAGAAATATTTGGGGAAAGACTGGAATAGATGTTCGATTTTCATGGTGAACGAGGTCTTTCATTGCTTTAAGTCCTTCGCGTGGAATATCCCGAGTGACTTTCCTTTTAGATCTTCTACTTCGTACAAGCAATTGCCTACCGGTTTCACTACCCGGCATTTGAAGAACTTGCGACTGAGCTTCGCATTAAAGTTGTTCTTGAAGTCACTTTGTTGGAAACTCCTGCGATAGACCTCTTGGCCAGGAATGAACTTAACATTCCTGACTCGGATATTATAGGACTTTTCATGTTTCGTATAGGCTTTGTGCAGATTGTCCCTAATCTTTTCTCTTAGCAGCTCAAGTCTTACCGATTTTGGAACTATATTGGTTTCTGGGTCGCTCAATACGTGAAGATTTCTGGCAAGTTGATAAAAGCTTGCATGATTTACCATATTCATGCCGAACAGGGCAAAATATGGGGTAACACCAATAGACGAATGTACAGACGACCTTAGAGAACATTCAATCTCTGACAGATGTTGATCCCATTCTCTATGATCCTCTTGTAGATAGGAACGTATTGCCGCGAGAATTGACTGATTCACCCTTTCAGACGCATTAGCCTGGGGTGAATGGGTTGCAGTGCGAATATGGTCAATACCGAAGTTTTTAACCATACTCCCAAATTCTTTACTTACAAATTGTTGGCCATTGTCCGACACTATCCTCTCAGGCGTACCAAATTTATGAAAAATCTCGGTTATAAGAAACTTTATCACGTTTTTAGAGCTAGCTTTGTTCATTGCCTTCAAAAATACAAATTTCGATACATGGTCTAAAACAATGAATATATACGAATTTCCCAATTTTGACCGTGGATATGGGCCTAGGAAATCAATATATATCCGTTGAAAGGGTCTTTCTACAATCGACTCGCTCCCCATTGGTGGCTTTAGCGTACTGTTGGCGGGTTTTGCTTCCTTGCAAATTTGACAACTCTGCACAAAACTTCGAACATGTGCATTCATGTTCGGCCAGTAGAAATATTCCTTTACTCGTCGAAGTGTCTTATGGAACCCCCCGTGAGCAACCAGTGGCGGACAATGAGCTTTTTTGATAAGTTCATGCGTAATGTCCACTGGTACCCATAGTTTCCAGGCAAAATCTTCGCCCAGGACCGTACCATCATAGTGTAAGGTTCGCTTATATACATATCCATCTACTACTCGAATGTCTGGGAGTTGATCTGCATTTTCTTCCACTTTCGCTATAAGCTCAACATATTGCTCTGATTTAAAAGCCTCCGAACTCAGGTCGATTAAACTATCTACATTCGAGGATATCTCTTCCATGTCGTACCTCGATAGGGTATCAGGTACCACATTTTGTTTCCCTTGCCTATGCTCTACGCTAAAACTGAATGACTGGAGATGGAGGCTCCACCTCGCCAGTCTTCCACTAAGGTCTTTGTGGGACATCAACCATTTCAGGCTACTGTGGTCTGTGATTACCGTAAATGGCATCAACTCGATGTATGGACGAAACTTTTTGATTGCCATGACCACGGCCAAACATTCTCGCTCCGCTACCGAGTAGTTCCTTTGTGCTGAGGACAGCTTTTGCGAAAAATACGCAATTGGATGCTCTTCCCCGTCGTCGTCTTTCTGAAATAAGACAGCACCTATGCCAACGTCAGAAGCATCACTCTGCACATAAAAATGTTTATCAAAATTCGGATGCGTTAGAATGGGGCTAGTGATCAAGGCGTTCTTAAGTTTGTCGAAAGCGACCTTGGCCTCTTCGGTGAACTGGAAGTTTCTTCCTTTTTTTAAGGTGTCGAAGATTGGGGCTGCTATGGAAGCATAGTCGGCAATAAACCTTCGATACCAACCTGTAGCACCCGTGAAACTCCTCACTTGCTTCGCAGTTTTGGGATAGGAATATTTAGCGATCGTTTCGACCTTTGCCGGATCAGGTTTCAGTTCCCCTCCACCAACAATATAGCCCAAGTACCGCAGCTCTTTGAAGCAGAACTTGGACTTCGCGACATTTATTGTCAATCCTGCATCAGCCAACAGAACAGCCACACGATTCAACAGTTCCAAGTGTGTATCGAAGTCTGGAGATACAATTAAAAGATCGTCCAGATAGACAAAAACTCGATCACGTAGTGCTGAAGGGATCACTCTATCCATTAGACGGCATAACCTTTGGGCCGCGTTGCACAACCCAAAAGGCATGACCGTAAAATGGTAGAGTGGTCTCCCCGGCACCGTGAATGCGGTTTTTTCTCTACTGGACGCTTCTAAAGGTATCTGCCAGAAGGCGTCCTTCAGATCGACACTCGATATAAAATAAGTATCCCCTAACCGACTTAATAATCCTTCGATGTGTGGGAGAGGATAGGCGTCTTTGACCGTGAGGGCATTGAGCGCACGCGCGTCCAAACAGAGTCGATTCTTTTCGCCTTTCCGGACTAAGGTAACCGGATGGCTCCACGGACTGTTGCTTTGCTCAATGACTCCCAAGGCCAACATCCTATCCAGCTCTGCGTACATTAATTTCTGTACGGCTGGGGATACGGGATAATGCCTACTTTTTACTGGAACTGCATCACGTGTGTCTATCATGTGTACTTCAGACGTGGTTCGGCCTAAGCCATTTTTGGTATAACAAGGAAACCTTGCTATTATCATTTCCAGACACTTTCGTTGTGGATCTGATAACTGGTGAACCTTCGGGTCATCATTTATACAGCTGTTGGCTTCCTCGCAGAGATCTATATTGTTTGTGGCCAAACTCTCAACCTGGGCGAACATCGAAAACGCGCGCATAAAGTCCACTCCCAAAAACAGTTGCCGACTTAGTGTAGGAACTAAGTAAAAGGTGATAGGCTGGGACCTTCCATTGAAATCTATGGTGCTACGCACTCTACCTATGATACGATGTGGACTTCCATCGGCCGTCTTGACAAAAGAGAAAAAACTTTGAATTTCTAGTCCAGCTTTCTTAATAAATCTTTCACAATCTTTACCTAAACAGGACACTGTAGCGCCGCTATCTAAGAGACCTTCAATTTCCTCACCATTTATTTTTATACGGGTGTAAAATCTCGAATCATCGCCGTCGTACAATCGAGCAGATGCTATTTCTTTACGAAGTTTTCTTCGATGACTATATCTCTCTCTAGCTCTTTTCACCTTACCAGATTCCAAACCAAAAATCCTCTGTCGAGCTTCCTCATATTCTAACTTCCTGATGTGTAAGGGCTTCAACTCTCGCATATTTTTAAGAACGTCCTGAGGCGGCTCTCGATCGACATTCGTTAACACCTTTATCGGAACGATATTCGGTTCGGCGTGGTCCGAGATTGAATTTTCTATTTCTATTGGTGTTCGGTCTGAGTCGAGCGTGTCTCCCCAATTCGAGTCACGCTCGTTGGCAAGTTTCCCTGACATTTAGGACATTTCGGACTCACGACGCCTTCTCTACCACACTTGAAACAGAAAACCCTGTTCACTGGAACGGGACAGTCTATGAAACTATGACCTATCTTCCGGCAGTTCCAGCAAGTGTAACGACTACTTGAACTCAGGGCATCCACTTCCATATCTAAAGTAGCTCTCTCATCCCTCTCTACTTCGTGTACTTTGGGCAAGGAACGATGTTGGAAATTCTGCCGTTGACTGGCTAGCATGGCTTCAGCTCTTTTCACTTCGTGTCTGAAGTGACTCAGTCCAAAAATCTTAATGGGGAATATCAGGGCGGCAAGCTGAGATTTCAAATTCCCTTTCATAATCTCTACGAGGTCTTGCTCTGAGTAGGGTGATCTTTGCTGGTTCCTCAGTTTGACAACTGCATTGAAAAACTCCTCAAACGACTCCTGAGGTTATTGTCGGCGATCCATAATTCTCTTCTGGATTTGGAATTCATTTTCAAATCTTCGGAACTGGCTTAAAAAGGATTCTTTCAACTCTGGCCATGACGTAAAGGGAGCTAAGCGACGGTGTTGCCAATACCAATCATGGGCATCACCCTCTAACAACTGCTGGAAGTCTTTCATCAGTTCTGCAACGGAGTAGCTATGATCTTGCCACAAGGCTTCAACTCTGAATATGAAATCCTCAGCATCCATTGTCTTCTCTGTCCCATCAAACTTGATACCCCACATTTTGAGGTTGATTTTTGGCGGTGCTACGTGCTGCACTGGGTAGCCATAGACAGGTGACGGGCCTTGAGCTTGGTAGAAATTGTTCCACAGTGGATTTGATGTTGTACTCGATGGTTGAGCACTCGCTATGGGAATACCGTAGTTCGTTCCCGGTGGTGTAATCCTCTCCGGATTCTCCCTAAAACCTGGAGGTGGTGGTACTATGGGAATTTGCTCTTCAGCAGTTTGACCTGCCTCCCTAGACATCGGTGGTGGTGGCATCGGCATGTACCCGACAAATTGTGGTAGACTTGGTTGGGCATAGGTCGGTATCCGCGTTGGTTCTTGCCTCAATTGCTTGATTTCCTCATACACTCGCATTATTTGTGCCTGAGCAAGTCCTATGGTGGCCACTAATTGTTGCATATTTTCTCCTTGGCTGCCGTTCTCCCGGGACCGCAACGTGCCTGGATTTTCCTGCCGAAAGTCGCGCCTGATATTTTGAGCCGTCATGCTGGTGAAATCTAGTGATACCATGGTGTTGTTGAGTTCCTCTGAGCTTGCTGATGTCTCGTTCGGAGTGGATGCAACCGTGGAAGTCATAGTATCTGTAGCTGTTACAACATGCGTCGTGACTGTCGAAGATGCGGTCGTATCGGTACTCCCACCAGCGGCGATAGTGTCAGAAATCAATGTCGAGGACGCCGTTGTAGACATAATAAAACTACTAGGTCCGTCGGTTAGTAACCTAATTCCTTGTCTGGTCAAAACCATTCCCTGACAAACTCTTTCAGATTGTATTTTTTCCTAGAGTCTTGAGTATTTCAATCGCTGTCGAAGAAATAGGATAATTAAGTCCATTAGATAAACACAAAGACTTATACTTGATACATACACTATATCTAAACTTCACTTCAACACTAACCTAAATTATAATGTACTTCTATTTGATAACAGGAACCTGAAATCCACCAATAAACTAATATACGTTTTCCTTCTAGGTCTGAGATAGGGTTTTCAGGTAACAACACTTCACAGCACAGGTACGTACACGAAAATCGCATACGATTCTTAATGATTTTGGATGATTGATTTAAATGTATGTTTATTTCTGTAGGTATATTCCATGACAAATATAATACACATATTAACTCTCTCTGATGTGGGCCAACTGAGTTTGCTCTTACGGACCCGGAGTTGGATCCTGCTGCCGCAGACAAAACTTTTCTCCAGTAACCATCCCCAGAAAAATCAGGTAAGTGGTGTAGTAACCCATCAGGAGAGCTAAATTTGGAATATGTTTAAATCCTTTCCTATGACAGTACTGCTCGACGACTACGACTTCTAAGTCATTACAATCGGGTCAGGCTCTTAACATAGGAAAAGAACTAGGTAGTGACTAATAAAACCCTAAGTAGACAAATGCTGTATGGAAAGTTGATCCGACTTCTTTGGCCTTTCCCATTGATTCTGATAAAATATCAGAACTATTCTGGATCACAGTTGGCGAAAACCCTCCATACAACAGACAAGATTCACCCATGTGGTCTATGTGGCAACCGTGAAGGATTCCTAAACTTGCCTCGAACGGGACCTACATAACCTCATTGGTTTTCTCCTGTCTTCCAGTACTTATTTGCCAAAACTATACCCTTCTTTTCGAGCCCCATGTTGTTGGGCGCCATTTTGTACTGTCTTCTGGTCATAAGATGTAAAACTTTGTGTCTGTTTTTCCCCTTTGTCAGAGTAGCTGGCATGATGGCTTTTAGCGCGACTAAGCTCGCCGGATGGGGGGGGTTTTTTTCTGACAAAGAGCATTTCTGACAGTATCAAAAAAATTAAAACATGCCAGACTTGTAAATAAATGAAAAAATAGAAAAAGGGTCGAAAAGATCAGCTGACAATTTCTTCCCACTCAAAATCACCAGATAAATCCCGGATGTTGTTGATACCGGGTGTCCCTCCCGCTGGAACCTCAAGTTCCACCTTGGCAACACCAATGATTTAGCAGGTTGCCCCATACCTACCGCTCTGAGGTGTTGTTACCTTCCTATCCCTTCCTAGTCTTACATTTTAGCCATTAACCCAAAAGTTTTTACCATTGTTTACAATTTCCTGTTTTTATTTATTCATTTAAGTAAACTACAAACAAAACATTTGTTAATTTAATATGATAATTCTGCGCTATTCTCAATATATTATTTAAATACATTTAAATAAAAACAATTTTTTATTTTCATTTTTGTTTCTTTACAGGTTTTGACGACAATGTAGCCTGAGATGTAAGTATTCCAAGACTAATTTCTTCTTTGATAAAACGTTTTCATCCATGTATTTTCCTCTTCTTTTATTTTCAATTGCCTTTGTCTGAGACTTTTTTGGCTCCGGGGCCAGGATGGCGAACCGGATTCTCGAGAGGGGAGGTAATGTTGTCTTCCTGATGTCCGTCCGTAGCTGTCTGTCCGTAAGTATGAGTTTGTATGTACAAAAGTATAGTTCTTCAAATAAAAAGGTTCGATTTCGTTTCGTTATTTTATTTTTACGTTCTCTTTTTTTTTTTTTTTTTTTTTTACAAGGTCACCTTACTTAGGCTAAAGGTAGGACATTTAAGATGGGGGACGCGGAAAAAAAATATCCTTCGATAGAAAACTAACCCTACAGCCTAGGAGGAGCTCAACCTGTTCGTAGGTAAGTTCAAAAGGGAAAAATAAAACCCTGCCAAAAATTTCCTTCAAAAATGTCTACCCTGCCTTAACAATGGACAATTTATTAAGTTTTCCTTTTCTTTTTATTTTCAGAAGTATTGGGACGTCCGTCTGTCCGTCAGTGGTCAGTATTTTGTCACTGTCTCAGGACAGAATTGATAGAATACCTCAACACCACCTGATGGATTGGTGCAGATCGCCTCCAAGGACTGGCTGGTAAATCCCACGTTGTGGCAGAGGAGGAGGACGGTGCTTAATTTGTTTTTATACTTTATATTTTAGTTGTTTTTTTGTTTGTATTTGGTTTTATTTTGTTTCCCTTTTTTTTTAAATAAATGTTCACGTAATTTTAATTCTTCTTGATTTTAATTCGATATATTTCAGTTTGTGAATTTTGATATTGTTCTTTTGGTTTAGATCCACAACTTTGTAGTGGTTTGGTCATTAAAACCAAATTTTATAAAAATGTAAACCACTTTGATTTAATAAAATTTTCTGTCAAACTTTGATGATTGCCCTTTTTATTAGCATAAAACCACTGGTTTGTTAAGGGGGATTTTTGTTTTTGCTGATGGTCGCACCTCCGTCTGCCTAGAAATTCTCGTCCAAAAAGAAAGATCTTTATGTTAAAAAACTCCCATTTTGGCTCGGTTCCTTTCCAGTCAATCCTCATTATGCATTTTTTTTGGTATGTTTACCATGAGAAATAACAATGTTGCAGTCCAGACAAGGAAAAACAGCATAGTTGTAATGCATTTTCTCTTTTCTCGGTGCCAAAATTCCCTCCAGATGGCGCTAATAGCTTAACCCCTTAAGGCGCACACGACAAAGTACTCGACGTAACGTTTGCTACTGACCGGCTGTCAGACAAAATTATTGGGTGGAATGTACTGGACGACCACTCATTCTCAGATCACCATTATATTGAGTTCAAACTCGCGGAAAAAGCGCCTAAACCCGCCGTCCACAGAAATGTAAGGAAGACAAAGTGGCATCTGCATGAGAAGAATTTCAAGAAAGTCCTCAACTCTAAACTTCTGTACGAACCGAATGACAAAGCCGGTCTGGATAATCTGGTCGATCATATCACCATATCATTCAATAGATCCCTTGAAGAAGCCTGTCCAAAAACAAGGTACAAGGGTAAAACTAAACCCCAATGGTGGACTTCGGAGCTAACGGCTATGAAAAAGACCTGCAACAAGCTATTCAATAAGGCTAAATCTACTGGGGTCGCTAATGATTGGGATGCCTATAAAGAGCAACTCAAGATCTATAAGAAGGAGCTTAGAAAGGCGCAAAGGCGCTCTTGGTATACCTTCTGTGGTGAAGTGGAAAAGGTCTCCGACGCCGCTAGGCTGAGGAAGATATTATCTGCTTCACCCTGTACAGTGGGATATTTACAGGATGAGGCAAATAACTGGACCAAAAACAGCGAGCAGTCGCTCAATGTACTGCTCGACACACATTTCCCGGGGAACTCTATAACAGAACCCGAGGATCAGCAGGACCAACAAGAGTGCGAGTGGACTGCGAGCGTCGCTAGCTTCTTGACTGAGAGATCCAGAATAAGCTGGGCTATTAACAGCTTTGAGCCCTTCAAGTTACCTGGACCAGATGGCATCACTCCAGCAGAAATGCAGAAAATGTTAAAGTACATTATCCCCTGGCTGGAGAAAATTTATGTAGGCTGTATCAGGCTTTCATACATCCCGAATCGATGGAGGGATACCAAAGTGGTATTCATACCTAAAGCGGGGAAGATATCACACACTAGGCCAAAAGACTTCAGACCAATTAGCCTATCCTCCTTCCTATTGAAAGGTCTGGAAAGACTTTTAGATCATTTCATTAGGGAAAACCTGGATACAAAACTCCTGTCGGGGAACCAACATGCTTACAATAAGGGCAAGTCTACAGAATCAGCCCTGCACGAATTTGTGAGCACTATCGAATCGTCCCTGCATTTCAAGGAATTCACCATGGTGGCATTTCTTGACATAGAAGGGGCTTTTAACAACATTCACTCAGATGCGGTAATTGCGGCACTCTCACATCTAAAAGTTAACACTAGTTTGATTAGACTAATTCAAAGTCTGCTCACCAGAAGACGCATAACAGCATGTCTAGGGTCCACAACTCTAAAAAGGTATGTAAACAGAGGGACCCCGCAAGGAGGAGTATTGTCTCCACTAATTTGGAACCTAGCGGTGAATGAAATCCTGCTAGATCTAGAACGTTGTGGCTGCAAGGTCGTGGCATATGCGGACGACGTGGCAATCGCAGTGAGTGGCAAATTCGTAAACGTCCTCAGAGACATCCTACAGGTGGCTCTGAACAAGTTGGCTAGATGGGCCAGAAGCAGCGGTTTGGGCGTTAACCCCAACAAGACAGAATTGGTTCTCTTTACTAGGATGAATAATGTCCCACATGTGGACCCTCCACCTCGGATAAATGGAACAGATCTAGTCTTTTCTGAAAGTGCAAAATTTTTAGGAATAATTCTAGATAGGAAAATGTTATTTAGACTTAACGTATTGGAACGTGTAAGGAAGGCCAACGTCGCCTTATATTCCTGCAAAAAGGCTGTAGGGTCGCGGTGGGGACTCTCTCCTAAAATCGTCAACTGGATATATATAGCAGTAGTTCGTCCAATACTGTTATACGGTATTGTGGTATGGTGGACGGCAACTGACAAACTAACCATCACCAACCTACTAACAAAGGTTCAGAGAACTGCCTGCCTGAGCATAAGCGGAGCCTTAAGGACTACAGCGACCGAGTCTCTACAAGCCCTACTCCATATACTGCCGATTAATATTGTGGCGAGAGAAGTTGCAAACAAAGCGGCAATAAGATTAAACTGCCTATCAATGTGGAGGTACAAGAACTATGGTCACATGAGGATATCAAAGTGTAGTGCTATGGTAACCGGCCGAGTGGACTATATACCAACTGTGTACACCTTCGAGAGAAATTACATCACTATGATTCCCGCCAGAGATGAATGGGTCGGCAGAATACCAGGTAATAGAAACCATCTCCACTTTTACACGGATGGTTCGAAGCTTGATGAAAAGGTTGGCTTCGGAGTACACTGTGAAGAACTTAGTCTGGATATAGCTCACAGACTACCAGATACCTGCAGTGTCTATCAAGCCGAAATAATGGCAATATGGGAAGTCGCCAAGTGGCTGAGTCGCAACATAGTAACCAACACTGGCGTTGTCATTTACTCGGACAGCCAGGCTGCCATCAATTCTCTGGAGGCAACATCCCTAAATTCACAAACAGCCCTCGACTGCCGCAGATCTCTTAACGAGATGGCTGAGCAGTTTAATATACACATCATATGGGTGCCTGGGCATAGGGATATCCCGGGGAACTGCAAAGCCGATGAACTTGCTAGGAAAGGGACGACATTACAAATTCTCGAAGAATTTGCATATATTGGTGCGCCACTATCCACGTGCAAGCTTTGGCTTAGGCAAGAGGCAATCAGGCAGTCCAACGAGAGATGGACAGAAATCGGCACCTGCAGGGTAGCTAGACAAATCTGGCCAAGGTATGACCTGAGAAGGTCAAAATATCTCCTCGCACTAGAGAGGAAACGATTGTCTACGTTAGTACAGGTTCTGACGGGACACTGCTTGATCGGCGAACACGCCAAAAGATTGGGTATTGACTCCAATGACTTCTGCCGAAGCTGTGGAGATGAGGAAGAAGTGGAGAGCATTGAGCACTTGCTTTGCGACTGTCCCGCTTTGAGTAAACGACGACTGGACATACTAGGGTCGGCCTTTTTAGGCAGCCTAACAGATCTTTCCAGTACTGATATTCGTACTATCGATAAATTTATATATCAAACAGGTTGGTTTCGATGAGGGGCATTTCAGCCCGTGGTAACACTAGGGACCTAAACTGGTCTATGTGAAGCTTGTAAAAAAAAAAATACGGCTGCCACCCTAACCTAACCTAACCTAAATGACAACGCCATTGTTGGTGTGTATTCTACGGATCAGCCAATTGGCAACCCACCTTTTTGTCATTATTTCGGCTTAATAGACACTAGAGGTATCTGGTAGTCTATGAGATATATCAACACTGAGTTATTTACATTGTACTTCGAAACCAACCGTATCATCCAGCTCCGTACTTCGTTGAGAAATGGAGATGTTTTCTATTTCCTGGCGTTCAGTCAACCCTTTCCTCTCAGGCAGGTAGAGAAGTTCCTCGCGAAGGGGTACATAGCACTACATTGTGGTATTCTCATGTAGCCGTAGTTCTTATACCTTCACATTGATAGACATTTCAATCGTAAAACCGCTCTGACGGCAACTTCTCCGGCCCACAATATCAATGGGCAGTAGGTGGAGTAGGACTTGTAGAGTCACAGCAGGCAGTTTTCTGAACCTTTTATTATGAGAGCCTGATACAGCATTCATAAATTTTCTCCAGCCAGGGGATAATGTTTTTCAACAATTTTTGCATTTCTGCTGGGGCAATTACGTCTGGTCCAGGTAATTTAAAGATCAAAGTTGTTAGTCTCCCAGAAAATTCAGGATTTCTCAGTAAACAACCTAGCGACCCTTGAAGTCCACTCGCTCTCTTGTTGCCCCTGCTGCTCATCGAGTTCTGTTAGAGAGTTACCGGGAAATGTGTGTCGAGCAGTGCTTTAAGCGACTGCTCGCTGTTTTTTGTCCAGTTGTTCACATCACCCTGCATGTATAACTGTATATGGTGTAGCGGATAGTATCTTGAGGCGTCTGATACATGTTTCAAACCTCCACAGAAAGGCATTTGCACACATCTAGTAAGATGTGTACAAATGCCACTACACACTGCACTACCTTGTAATGTAGCTATTGTGGGTTATACACATTTTTGCGAATGAGAGAGATAGAAAAAAAGTTTTAAACATAAGCAAATTCCCATGGGATAGTTTGTATGTATGTAAAGAAAGAATTGTTGAAAATGCCATTATTTTGCCCATAAATGATTTTATGTTTACTTTGATTATATCTTTTTTCAGGTTTCTTCAGTGCGTTTTGAAGTTTTAAGAAGTGAAGTTGATTTATTGAGATTTAAATTATTATTAATTATATTATTAATCCCATATTGCTAGGTAAATAAATTTAGAACAATTTATGCACCCATGTATATACATATGTATGTTTAAATAAATATTTTTGTATTCCTCAGAATCGGTCCCTGCTTCGGATGGTACCACTAATCCGGAAGATATGGTAAGAAACCCCATAATGCTCCAAAAAAGCGGTATTTTAAAAAAATATTCTTATTTAGTTTATTTTAGTCAAACTAGACATATTATTATATTATAATATTATTTCGTTTCCTATTATTTTTTGGCTATGAAATATGCCAATTTAATTTTATTAGTGTTTTTGAAAAAATACAATTTTTATTTTAAAGAAAATAGAATTTGAAACTAGTTTTTTGACGAAATATGGCAAATGGTATAAAAACGATGGTTATGTAACTACACCATTTTCAATTGTAATTCGAAAAAAGTCAAGTGAAATTCGAAGATTCCAATTGAAATTCGAAAAAGGTCAATTGAAATTCGAAAAACATCAATTGAAATTAGAAACACGTCGATTGAAATTCGAAACACATCATTTGAAATTCTTAAAATTGCATTTGAAATTCGGAATACGTCAATTGAATTTTCGAATTTCAAATTGAATCTTCGAATTTCAATTGATCTTATTCGAAATGCAATTGATTTTATCCGAATTACTGTTGAAAATGGTGTAGAATCTTGAAACTAGTTACGCAACTAGAATAATGTGGGTTAAAAATGTTAATGGTTCAGGAAATATTGGTTACGTAATCAGAATCTCTCTAACTAATTTCGAAATCGGTTACAATGTAGTGCATAAAAGGGTCAACTCACTACCTTCTCGATTACAATGTAGTACATATTGGAGTCAAATCACTACGTCATATCGTCGCTTGGATGACCAACCGACGTAACTGACCATTTTTCAGAAATTGAGTTAAGGCCACCATTCGATTTGTCTAGTCAAAGTACAACGTGCGAATAAATTTTGTGCATATATATATATTACCGTTTTCTCAAAAAACGGTAAATGATTTTAGACGTAACTGACACAATGCCAAAAAATATTTTCACCAAGAGACGTAAGTGCAATATGTCACTTAATATTTCGTTTTCCCGAAATGTTTGTTCATTATTGCAAAAAGTTATGGAGTACTTGCTGGACCCAGCCCACTCGTTGCCCATTTTTGGACCGATTGCGGTCCAAATGGGATCACTGTCCAGTCCCAATTATCAGATAACGACAGTAGGAATCTCGATAATCCATTCGTAGGTAGGAACAGTAGCAATCACTAAGAAAATAATAACTCCAAATTGGCTTATTTGGGCGGGGCCACGCCTCCTCAATCAATAACTGATATAGCCTATGTCACCCGCTAGGATAATCTGAAGATTCCCTAAAAACTTCATCAATATCGGTCCAGCCATTTTTGAGTCCATACGTAACAATATCGGACCAGCCATTTTGGAGCCCATACGTAACAACAAACACATCCATTTATATATACTCATATATATAGATTCCGTATACTAATGATTAAAAAATAAATTATAAGGATGAATATACAAGTATAATTAATTATATCCCGATTTTAAATATATAATGAAAACGTGATGTATTTTCGATTGAGAGATGGCTTTCCATCTCTCTACAATGTAATAACAATAACGCCTATTTTTTAATATACCATGGGAACTATAAAAGTATTACACTTCATAAAATGTCAAGTATTTATAAGAATCAAAGTCATCGCCGTTAACTTTTTCTGTAAAGTGATCCATTTGTTTGGGAGATGCCAAAAGAGACGTCGCAACTTGGGTTATTTTTCTCAAGATGATTGCGATGAAGATGTGGAATTGTGGATGATTGTGGCGTGGGGTGGTATTCGCACCCTTAGCCCTACTCTACCATATTTAATCCTTTTTGCCATATCGTACCATATTTAACCATTTTTGCACTACGGTACCATATTTAACCCTCTTTGGCCCACTGTTCCATATTTAACACATTTTTCCCCCACTGTACCATATTTAGCACTTTTTGCCCCACTGTACCATATTTAGCACTTTTTGCCCCACTGTACCATATTAAACACAGTTTTTTCCAATTGCACAATATTTATTTTTTCCATCACTGTACCATACGTAACCTTAATCTTAACAATGTTGCCCCACAATATTAAACATATTTTTGTCCCACTGTGCCATATTTTACACATTTTTGTCCCACTGCACAAATTTAAAATATTTCCCCAACTGTACCATATTTAACCCTTTTTGCCCCACTGTGCCATATTTAACACATTTTTGACCCACTGCACAAATTTAAATTTTCCCCCACTGTACCATATTTACAACTTTTTGCCCCACTGTACCATATCCAACATTGTTTTGTCCCACTGCATAATATTTATAATTTTTGCCTAAAAAAATTCCTTTTGTCTAGTCTACGTTCCAATGGCTACCCTCAAGCCAAATTAGACGATTCAAGCTCTTGCCATTTGGACTTGGCTTTGGTGTCATATTTATCCCTTTTTGTCCCAAAGTGCGCGTAAATTTTTTATTTTCAAAAAATTGTGATTCATACCGAATCTTTGCCCTATGCGCTACCCGCACACGAAATGTTGCAATTCTAGCTCCAGCCGTTGGGATTTGGCTGTGAAACCATATTTTTATCTTTTTTGAGCCATTGTGCGCCCAAAATTTCGATTTGTATTCTATTTCTCCCTATTCTCTCTTTATTAACATTCTCGGAGTAAACGTAAACTCGTAGTCTGCTCCCCTACGCCCCCGCCGGCGTAAACATTGGTCCTTCGAGCCGGATTTGAGCTACCGCTGCCCTACATCTTCGTGGAATTGGTTTTTGCTGCTATTCGTTAAGGAAAACCTCCCTCACTCATCAACAAAACCATCGCCCATCACCTCATCAACAAACCATCATTTTACAACAAAAACATCGGTACGTACATTCAGTAGGCTAGTAAGTGTTTTTATTTGTTTAAAATAAAACAAAAGATTTTGGTCGGCTTTCGAAACCCCTATCGCGTTTTTTCGTTAAAATATACAGTCCTCACAGTCACCATTTCGTTGCTAAATCGCGCTACAAATCAATCGGGAATAATTCTATTCCATATACAAAGCATTAATATTTCGTTTGATAAGTTTCGGTTTGATTTGTTCGCTTTAAATTGTTAAAATAATTCCAAATCATTTCGATCGTGCAGAGTGTAGGGCTTAAGGTAAGTACAGACGATTTGCAGATCGGACAACATTGCCAGAAAAATGGCGGAAAAATGCAACCCTGTGAATTTACAACCGTGTGAACATACAATTTTTGTTTTGCAACGTTAGCAGAAAAGTCATTGCGAGATAATTTGCTGATTGTTATATGTGCGAAGTTTATGCATGTGACAACGGCGCCATTGCCAGAAAATCATTTTATTTGCAACACTGTCTATAATGTATTTTTATTGGCAATCCTGCATATAACTATTTACAAAATATATTGTAAATATATGAAATTGTAATGTTTTCTTGCAATCGTCTGAACTGTCAATTCACCTTTGCCTAACAATCTGACATTGCCCGTATATTTGCAGCACTCTAACAGGGTTGATAACGTTTGCCGATCTGGCAATCGTCTATACTCAGCTTTAGTGTTGCTCGTTTATACATTCGATTGTTTGTTTTGGTTTTCTACTGTCAATGCCTTCGGCTGCAAGAGCGCCCATTTAGTGTAACAATAACAAAATATTCGAACGAGAACCTCTCCTCTTGCTACTCCCTTCACTCGTTGTTTGGGTCATACATTGTACATTGTTAATGTCGCCTTTGCTTGGCTCGGTTTAACCAACATACTCGTACATACATTCAATCAACATTGCTCGAATGTGGTGCTTCGAACCTTATCGAACATAACTACTACATACGAGGTTGCATCGAACTTATTTCGATCTCATACCTACAGTGGGTTCTAGAAAAACGTGCTTTTCGTGAAAAATATATTAAATATTTTTATCGTGATATTTTTTGAAATAGTGATAGAGGTACACTACACATAAATTATTTTCGGTCTTATTTGACACCGTGTACCCTACATTCGGCCAATTCGACTTTTTTGAAATAAAAGTGTGATTTGTGATATTTTTGGTTTTCGATTCGGTTGATTGTCTTTTTCGCTGGTTTTCGGCACATCAACGTGCACATTCGGTCAACTCGACATATAATCGATTTTTGGAATAATTTGTTAATTATTGAAGTTTTCGTTTTTGGTCATTTCATTTGTGTATATTTGGACACAAATGTACTACATTCGGTAGTTTTTGTAACACAATTGACTGATAAATTTCGTTATTGCAGAAAGAAAGTATTTTATCGAAATATTTTGAGTTTTCTATACACTGAGACAAATTTATAGAATATTTTTGGACATTTTCTCAACAATTTTATCGATTTTCGTTGTTCTTTTGAATTATCTTTGTATTTGGTTGAGGATTTTATTCGTTTTGTGGTCGTTTATATATAATTTGAGAATTTTGATTATTTGTTTGATCTCATTTGGAGTTTCTCGATAAACCTTTGCTGTTTTTCGAACTTAATTTTTGGAATCTTAACACCTAGCGATATTTGATGGCCCTTTTCGAAATTTGTTTAGCGTTATCTTTGGAAGAACGCTTCTTAAAAATGTCTCTTACTCCCCTTGACTTTTTCGTAAGAGCTTCGGATGCTCTAGTCAAGTTTGATACATATTTCCGTCTTCTGAAAGATGAGGATATAGATGTATATGGTCTTGAGGTTCGCAGTTCCGAGTTGAACAAATTGTGGACTGGCACCCAGGAAATGTTCGATAAATGTATTGATTACTTGTCATCCTCCAAAGACGCGGGGAAAGCGGACATCGACTCGGTGGACAGTAAATATGATGTGTCCCATCAAACTTATATGAATTGTCTGTCCGCTATCAACAGAAAATTGGTGCAGTTTAAAAATAGCTCTCGTAGGTTGTCCATCAATTCGACTAATAGTACCTCTGATGTTTCATTAGCACAACAAACTCTCGGGGACACACCAGATACAGACTTTTTGAACAATATGAGTACGTCGACACACACTTCTCGTGAAATCGGTACTCAAGTCGATTCTCCGACTGCATTTTGCTTTGAAAATTGTGATAGGAACTCGCGCATGGGAAGTGACCAACTAACTAGTGACAGCGTACATAATCTTTCGCTTCCGCCATGTGACATAGACGTTTTTGAGGGCGATTTCTTATCTTGGCCCACATTTAGGGACTTGTTTACGGCCGTATACATAAACAATTCGCGTCTTAGTGACATCGAGCGTTTGTGTCATTTGGTTGGCAAGACTAGTGGAGAAGCTCGCGAGATTGTTTCGAAATTTACACTACTAAATCGTAGTTTCGTTCTCGCGTGGAAATATTTAAAAGATACGTACGACAATCCTCGGCTTCTAGTACATAATCAATTGCAAATTCTGTTTTCCCTTCCGGTCCTTGAAAAAGAAACATGTTCAGGATTGAAATCAATCCAGCGCGGCATAAATGGATGTCTATCGGCGATGTCCATTTATGAAATTTCGACAGATAATTGGGATCCGATAGTAGTGTTTATTTGCCTCCAACGGTTACCTAAACTTACACAAACGTTGTGGGAACAAAGTGTGAAGGATAAATCGTCTCTTTCATCGTGGAAAGAGTTGGATGCCTTCTTGACTGAGAGAATTCGCACACTTATGTGCATTCATGGTATGAGGGGAGATGAATCTCCAAAAAGGGAAGAAAGTCCATGCTCATACTAATGCGGCATCTTCGGGACCTTGTCGTCCTTCTCCACCGGGTTGTATTCTTTGCCCTGATCAAGATCATAAAATTTACTCGTGCCCACGTTTTTTAAGTTCTACGCCTTCGGATCGATTCGCTATAGCCAAACGCCACCGTTTATGTGTAAATTGCCTGCGTAAAGGCCACGAAGTTAAAAATTGCGATAGCAGACGTCGTTGTCTGAAATGTAATCGGAATCATCATTCTTTGTTGCATCGTGACGAGCCCACTCCGAGTAATTCGACTCGAGTGGCAAGCACAGCAAACGCGAATGTGCCTTCTGCTCCTCCACTTGAACATTTTGAACCATCCACATCGGCTGGATGTGCATCTCGTCAATCTTTTCATGTCGCGCAGAATAAATCTGTCATATTGGGAACAGCCATGGTGAATATCGTTCATCACGATGTTTCGTATTCTGCTGCGGCTTCTGAAGGCTCTTTTATTTCGGAGAGTTTTCAAAATCGATTGAATCTTCCGATACGCTCTACCAGTGCTAATACTATTTATGGAATAAATGGTGCTGTTTCGGCCTCATCAAGTAAAACTTGTGCCTTGATCATAGGCCCTTCTTTCGATTCCTCTATTCGACTAAAGACCACTGCCATAGTCATTCCTTCCATTTCGGGAAACCTGCCTTCGTGTACGGTCACTTCTGACCTCAAAGCTCAGTTACCCAATATTCGTTTGGCTGACTCGAATTTGTTTGATTCTCGTCCGGTAGATATTTTGATAGGAGCTGACATATATCCTAAAATTCTTCTAGAAGGTTTTCTTCGAAATTCATCAGGATCGTTGCTCGCTCAAAATACTGTATTTGGTTGGGTAATTACTGGTGCTTTTCCTACCTAACCAGCAAGTACACTTTCATAAAAAATTAGCATAGCTTATGCCTTTCGTTCGTATTTTCTTCGCACCCCTTTAAAATTCGCATCGTTTCGTTTTTTAATCTAAATCTTAAATCACTATTTTATTATTAGAAATCGCTCACTAGGAAACTGAATTTCGTTCCTTACTAATTTACTTATATACATATTTTATTTTACTAATTTAATTTAATTGCCAATATTATACTTTATTAATTTAATTGCTAGTTCTAGTTGTAGATTTGTTCGTGCGTGGGAGTTCCTAATGGCCCTCACTCGTGGTCTCTTATAGTCGCAACATTTCCTTGATGTTGCAAGGTGGCCGGAATGTTTAAGTTAGAATGTTCCTTTGAATTTCGTTTATGTCATTGATTTCTTTCGGTTCATATATTGACCAATTTATCGGGCATACATACTCGTTAAAATCTGCCTACTCCTCATTTCTACATCCTTGTAGTATTAGCTTTGCAGATTTTTACGAGTAACGATTCGTTTTCTTGTTCTTGACACTTGCTCCGCCACCTCTCTCCATCTTGGACCGTCGCTCGACACACATCGCACGTTTAAGTACATCTTGCTGTACATAATAAATTAAGGTAAATCTTCGTTACCAAACTTAGCAGCAAAAACAACAATAAACCTCAGGCACCTTGTCTATTATTATCACATAAAACTAATCGTGTTTTATTTGTATTCTATTTCTCCCTATTCTCTCTTTATTAACATTCTCGGAGTAAACGTAAACTCGTAGTCTGCTCCCCTACGCCCCCGCCGGCGTAAACAGTTATACATAAATTATTTATTTTGTGTTGATACGATGACGTATCAGGAGGCATCAGAAGCCAGGGTAGTACAATGTTATAAATAACAAAATAATTTGCTACTTATATGCTATAAATAAATAAAAAGATGTTTTGATGAATAGAAAAAATGTTTTATTATTGCTTGTGAGGATCTACATTATATTTGATGACATATATAAATTATTCTTCCATCCATAAACGGAATATCTTCTTTCAATTCCAATGGCTGGCAAGAACTCAGTATGCCGTTTACAACCATTTCAAAATCGATATCGCAGGCACTGCCCAATTCCATTGTCCTACTACCTCGGTCAAAAATAATGAATAATAAGATATGTCATCCCGGAGCGAGTAAGTTATCAGATACGAACGAATAAAAATTTCAACGAGTAGGACTTCAAAGAGTGAGGTTTTCCGCGGATTTCGGGCCGATTTTCTTGAATTTTTTGTAATTGTCACAATTAAAAAATTAATATCATGCAAAAAAAGTTGAAATCACCTTCGCGGAAAAGTGTTTTTTCGCGTGTGACATTTCATTCCTATTCGTCCGTAACTGATAGATTTTGACAGTTCTCGGGATTACTTATCTTCATAATTTATAATTTTTGGCCTCGGTAGCGTTAGCCGTCCACAAAAAAACAAACATAAATATACTTACATATCGTATACGCCGACGAACACTCCTTTTTTACTAGTTTTCCGGATAGACAAAAAAAACGTTGATATTTCGTCAAATCGCGAAATTTTTAATATCTCAGATTTTTGAATTTTTCTTTTAATTATTTACCAAAAAAAAAAAATCGTACGAGTATATGTGAAAAGGCCATGACGTGGTGATTTTCAAGAAAATCGATATATAGGATATTTTGTTTGGAGCATTTTAAATATTTATAAAACAAAAAAATACACATAGGAGTTTTGATATTAGAATGTTCACAGCGTACCTCAAGCAATCGAAAGTTTGCCTGGATTGTGGCCAAAATCGGCTAATGAGGTTTTGTACAGAATCATCCCCTCTACTCAGATAAGAAGAGATCAAAATCTGATCTGTTGATCTGCGGCTAATCCCATGCTTTGTTCTTCTTTGGAACGTAGCTGCACAGTGATAAAAGGTTATAAGGAAACCGGACACAGATGAAAGCACCGGCCGTTTGCTGTCTTTTTTCACTTCTTTGGGAAGACACCTTTTGTTGGATCTAATGGTGCCAACGTATGCTAGTCCAATCGACGAAAGACGTTTAGCTGCGTCTAATGTTGTAAATAAGTTATCAGCAATAATAGTTCTGCCGATGTTGGTGTTTTTAGGTTTAGGTTTAGGTTAGGGTGGCAGCCGTATTTTTTTATACAAGCTCACATAGACCAGTTTAGGTCCCTAGTGTTACCACGGGCTGAAATGCCCCTCATCGAAACCAACCTGTTTGATATACAAATTTGTCGATAGTACGAATATCGGTACTGGAAAGATATGTTAGGCTGCCTAGAAAAGCCGACCCCAGTATGTCCAGTCGTCGTTTACTCAGAGCGGGGCAGTCGCATAGCAAGTGCTCAATGCTCTCCACTTCTTCCTCATCTCCACAGCTTCTGCAGAAGTCATTAGAGTCAATGCCCAATCTTTTGGCGTGTTCGCCGATCAAGCAGTGTCCCGTCAGAACTAATACTAACGTAGACAATATTTGCCTCTCTAGTGCGAGGAGATATTTTGATCTTCTCAGGTCATACCTTGGCCAGATTTGTCTACCTACTCTGCAGGTGCCGATTTCTGTCCATCTTTCGTTGGACTGCCTCTTGCCTAAGCCAAAGCTTGCACGTGGATAGTGGCGCACCAATATATGCAAATGTCCGAGTAAATGACAACGCCAGTGTTGGTTACTATGTTGCGACTCAGCCACATGGCTACTTCCTATATTCCCATTATTTCGGCTTGATAGACACTGCAGGTATCTGGTAGTCTGTGAGCTATATCCAATCTAAGCTCTGCACAGTGTACTCCGAAGCCAACCTTTTCAGTAAGTTTCGAACCATCCGTGTAAAATTGGAGATGGTTTCTATTACCTGGTATTTTTCCAACCCATTCATCTCTGGCGGGAATCATAGTGATGTAATTTCTCTCGAAGGTGTACACCGTTGGTATATAGTCCACTCGGTCGGTTACCATAGCACTACATTTTGATATCCTCATGTGACCGTAGTTTTTGTACCTCCACATTGATAGGCAGTTTAATCTTATTGCCGCTTTGATTGTAACTTCTCTCGCCACAATATTAATCGACAGTATATGGAGTAGGGCTTGTAGAGACTCGGTCGCTGTAGTCCTTAAGGCTCCGCTTATGCTCAGGCAGGCTGTTATCTGAACCTTTGTTAGTAGGTTGGTGATAGTTAGTTTGTCAGTTGCCGTCCACCATCCCACAATGCCGTATAGCAGTATAGGACGAACTACTGCTATATATATCCAGTGGACGATTTTAGGAGAGAGGCCCCACCGCGACCCTGCAGCCTTTTTGCAGGAATATAAGGCGACGTTGGCCTTTATACAACTCCAGGAGACCTTTGGTAGAAGTGGACTGTATTAATTGTTGAAACTCCCAAAGTGTAAAAAGTAATATGTAAGTATATTATTTATGTAAAGAAACAGAAAGAAAGGCAAGTGTTGGTTTGTATGTCGTATGAAACAGATTTATTGTGTATAGGGTCGCTGCTGCTTACCGCTTTAGTAGGTGAATCCAAAGTGAATTTGCGGTGCAGAGCGAACAATAGAAAACCCTTAGAAGAGGCAATTCAGCAAAGATACAACTGGAAACAGTAAGGAAGATGGCAGCCCTTTATCCATTTGAGTAAAAGCTTTTGCCTTCGTGGCACGGAATGGATAAAGGGTTGCCATCTAGACGAAAAGTAACAGTGTTATAGGGAATTCAGACTTAAACTATAGGGATTAATAACTAATTCAATTTCATTGTAATTCAGTGATTTTAATTCATAAAAGTGTACTAAAATTATGTTGTTGTTGAACCTGGGTTCAACAGCCTTCCTTACACGTTCCAATACGTTAAGTCTAAATAACAGTTTTCTTTCTTTCATCTAGCCAATTTGTACAGAGCCACCTGTAGAATGTCGCAGAGGACGTTTTCGAATTTGCCACTCACTGCGATTGCAACGTCGTCCGCATATGCCACGACCTTGCAGCCACAACGTTCTAGATCTAGCAGGATTTCATTCACCGATAGGTTCCAAATTAGTGGAGACAGTACTCCTCCTTGTGGGGTCCCACTGTTTATCAACCTTGTTAGAGTTGTGGACCCAAGACATGCTGTTATGCGTCTTCTGTTGAGCAGACTTTGAATTAGTCTAATCGAACTAGAGTTAACTTTTAGATGTGATAGTGCCGCAATTACTGCATCTGAGTGAATTTTGTTAAAAGCCCCTTCTATGTCAAGAAATGCCACCATGGTGAATTTTTTGAAATGCAGGGCCGATTCGATAATGCTCACAAGTTCGTGCAGGGCTGACTCTGTAGACTTCCCCCTATTGTAAGCATGTTGGTTCACCGACAGGAGTTTTGTATCCAGGTTTTCCCTAATGAAACAATCTAAAAGTCTTTCCAGACCTTTCAATAGGAAGGAGGATAGGCTAATTAGTCTGAAGTCTTTTGGCCTAGTGTGTGATATCTTCCCCGCTTTAGGTATGAATACCACTTTGGTATCCCACCTTCGATTCGGGATTTATGAAACCTTGATACAGCCTACATACATTTTCTCCAGCCAGGGGATAATATACTTCAACATTTTCTGAATTTCTGCTGGAGTGATGCCGTCTAGTCCAGGTGACTTGAAGGGCTCAAAGCTGTTAATAGCCCAGCTTATTCTGGATCTCTCAGTCAACAAGCTAGCGACGCTCGCAGTCCACTCGCGCTCGCAGTCCACTCGCACTCTTGTTGGTCCTGCTGATCCTATGGTTTTGTTAGAGAGTTCCCAGGGAAATGTGTGTCGAGCAGTACATTGAGCGCCTGCTCGCTGTTTTTGGTCCAATTATTTGCATCATCCAGCAAGTAACCCACTGTACAGGGTGAAGCAGATAGTATTTTCCTCAGCCTTGCGGCGTCGGAGACCTTTTCCACTTCGCCACAGAAGGTATACCAAGAGCGTCTTTGCGCCTTTCTAAGCTCCTTCTTGTAGATCTTGAGTTGCTCTTTATAGGCATCCCAAACATTAGCGACCCCAGTACATTTAGCCTTGCAGGTCTTTATCATAGCCGTTAGCTCAGAAGTCCACTATTGGGTTTTAGTTTTACCCTTGTACCTTGTTTTTGGACAGGCTTCTTCAAGGGAACTATTGAATGATGTGGTGATATGCTCGACCAGATTATCCAGACCGGCTTTGTTATTCGGTTCGTACAGAAGCGTGGAGTTGAGGACTTTCTTGAAATTCTTTTCATACAGGAGCCACTTTGTCTTTCTCACATTTCTGTGGACGGCAGGTTCAGGCGCTTTTTCAGCGAGTTTGAACTCAATATAATTGTGATCTGAGAATGAGTGATCGTCCAGTACATTCCACCCAATGATTTTGTCTGACAGCCGGTCAGTAGCAAACGTTACGTCTAGTACTTCTTGTCTGTCTTTAATTGTAAAGGTCGGTTTATTACCTATGTTACAAATACTTAGGTTGGTAGTTAGAATAAAGTCAAGAAGCGAATCACCCCCACTGTTTATATCCGTACTACCCCAGATAGTATGATGAGCGTTCGTGTCGGCAGCTATAATCTGCTCGACCTCGTCAGACGTTGCTTCTTCTACTACTTCCCTGAATAGAGCAGTCGGTACTACCGCTTCATAAGGTAAGTAACTGGAGACCACCCAATATATGCGATTACCGATCTCCAGACTAGCAGATGTTTGGTCTTTACCACTTAAATTAGCCAGGAGAAAGATACTTAGATCTTTCCTGGCCAAAATGCAGGTTCTTGGAGTGCCTTCACAGTTGGCCACAAGCAGTTTAAAGTTGGGTGTCCTGATACCGCACACCCTTGCTCCCACTGCGTAGGGCTCCTGTATCAGGACGATGTCTACTGCACACGTGGACAGGCGCAGCAATAGAGCCGCTGAGGCTGCTTTAGCGTGATGGAGGTTAATCTGTAAAATTCTTACCACCATTGGTAATTGACAAATTAAATCCACCCCGACAAGGGTGTTTTCGAACTCTTCGTCCGTATCATCGAGAAGCGTGTCCCCGCCAGATGCGTCAAAGAGTCCGGAGACTCCCCTCAGCCCCTCTGTGTCAGAAGCTTTCGTCCTACTCTGAGGACGGATTCTGTTAGAATGGGAGTCACCAGAAATAATGGGCGTGGATACCTCCGTACTTCCAGAAAGCTGTGTATCAACCACGGTGGACGACTCACCTTCCGCAGTGGGAACTATATCCTGCTTGTATACCTTCAAGACTATAGTCTCGAAGCCATACTGTAGGGTTGTACTTGCACGTTGTATATGGGAGGTGGATTCAGCGTTAAGGATCAAATTGACCTGCGCTTTTTTCCATCCGCCTCATCCACCTTGCTGATTCTCCAATTATAGGCGGGCAGACCAGGATTGGAATCTTTTATTATTTCTAATATGTCAGCTGTTGGTGTATCGATAAGCCAAACTCATGAGCACATTTTCGCCTTGGTTTGTCTCTCGTTGTTCTCCCTCCTTACCAGTGTACAGTTTTCCTTGCAACGGATTTTTGGTTTTCGCATCGCTTGCCCACCATACCTTTATACCACGGCATGGAAAAAGCTGCTCATCGATGGTTACACTTTCGTGTGGTTCAAAATTACTGGCAAGATTGTTATTCAAGAAGTTCCATATGTTGTGAGCAGCTTTGTCGGTTTGTTGACGAAATGCGCGCGTACGACTATCGTAAAATCGAATACAGCGCATCAAAGTAACAAATCGTCTATATGACATGGCTGCACGGAATATTGGAAGTGCATCAGTTTGCCACATCAATCTTGAGAGCTGCATAGTATTATGACTGACACCAAAAGCTAATAGTATCCCATCTGTTGAGTCCAATTTTCGATGACTCGTTCGAGCATTTCGACTGGTAACTGGCGAATGACACGCGTGATGTTTTGCTCCAAGGCCTGAATCGAAGCGGGTTTGTCCGCATAAACTTTAGACTTTACATATCCCCACAGGAAAAAGACTAACGGTGTGATATCACACGATCTTGGTGGCCAATCGACCGGTCCAATACTCGTGGTGTGCAGTTTGCATGTTCTGCGTTCCATTTGCGTGTAACTTTTTCTCCATATAGATTTGCTTGAAGCTTGAACACCTCAAGCGGAATGGTCAGGTTTGTTTTTGGTCCACCTCCGAAACGCATGATGTTGTGTTGGCGAAAACTCACTGTAGCGGGTTCAGCTGTACTCCACTTTTTCAAGCAAAAAACCGTCTGCAGCTTGAGTTGGTGCATTCTCACTTTCTTCTTCGGATTCTTCATCGTTGTCGAATATTTCATTTGCTTCAATTTCCATATTCAATGTCCGAGGCGTCATCTTCGGGCACAAAATCTGTGTTTTCACCGCTTTGGTCTTCAAATAAATCTAGTTCTTCGTCTGCTTCTGTGTGAAGTGCTAAGTCACACTGTAACGCTGATGATAGTTGTTGTTGGAAATTATCAGTAAGGCTGCCTGTACGCAAGCGCGTATTGTACACAAATTCTAAATCCTCTGCCATAATAATAGTAATAATTTCACTTTAGTTTCCGCACAAACAATTTATATTTCGGGCTGTCGATGTTGTATGTTCAGCATTCAATAGTAAGCTAACTGAACTCAAAAAAGTTCAGTTAGTTTATGTGTATAATAATAATTTATTCATACAAATTGTATAGGGGTCTGGCCAGGCATTTAATAATAAACTAACTGAACTCAAAACCAAAATCACAAACGAAAGAAAGAAATAAGAGAAAAATTATCACAGAAACTACCTGTAAGTAAACATCCGCATTGAATTCAGAGAAAACCAACCAAAATGTGTATAATAATAATTTATTTCATACAATTATTTCAAAAATTGTATAGGGGTCTGGCTAGGCTTTATTTATTATAATATTTTAGGCGGCTACCGGGAAATACAGGTATCTACCTAAACTAGAAGTATGTTTAATTAACGCTCAGAAATGAAATATGCCTGGCCAGAACCATGTGTTTGTCCAAGAGTTAAGCCTTTTCTAACAAGGTATATTTGACAGCCATTTCTTTGCACAATTCGATAAGTTAATTTATTACCTTAATTTACATATATGGTGCCATTTTTATTAAAATACCATTAAATTTGGCAAAATAAAAAGTATCCAACTTTTTTTTGGGCCTAATAGTTTTTAAAATAACATATACAATTTTTTTTTTAAATAACACATACAAATTAGAGTTGTGTAGTTCGTGAACAAACTAGTTCAATTGAACGGGTCACCTTACTGAACGATACGAACTAGTTCACACAACTCGTTCATTTCAGCTCAGTAGTTCAACCCTGTCATTTCGTTCTCTCTTCTCATTTCGCTCTCTCTTCTCAGCTGTTATGTGTTGTTTCCATTTCTATGTCATCATGAATGTAGGATTTTTCCTATACAAATGCGTTTGTATATTCAATTCATTCCATTCATGTTCCAATCAGATTCCTTTAATAGCGGCTGATTTGAACTGTTGATCTGAACGAAACAACTGCTTAACTAACGAGCTGTTTAAGTAAAGTGAGCTGGTGAGCTAAGCTAAAGAGCCGGTGAGCCAAAGAGCTGAAGTGAACTATTGAACTAAATGAACGAACTAGTTCACTCAACTGAACTGAACTAAAAAGAGCGATCACTTAAATGACCTTGTTTAAGTTAGAATGTTCCTTTGAATTTCGTTTATGCCATTGATTTCTTTCGGTGCATATATTGGCCAATTTATCGGGCATACATACTCGTTAAAATCTGCCTTCTCCTCATTACTACATCCTTGCAGTATTAGCTTTTTAACGAGTAACGATTCGTTTTCGTGTTCTTGACACTTGCTCCGCTACCTCTTTCCATCTTGGACCGTCGCTCGAATAGGTACATCTTGCTGTACAAATATTTTTAAGGTAAATCTTTCTTACCATACACCAAGCAGCAAAAACAACAATAAACCTCAGGCACCTTGCCTATTATTAATATATTACAATAAACTAATCGTCGTTTACTTATATTCTTGCTCCCCTACGCCCCCGCCGGCGTAAACATTGGTCGTATCGAGCCGGATTTGAGCTGCCGCTGCCCTAAATCGTCGTGGAATTGGTTTTTGCTGTTTCTTGTTAAGGAAAACCTCCCTCACTCATCAACAAAACCGTCGTCCATCACCTCATCAACAAACCATAATTTTACAACAAAAACACTGGTACGTACATTCAGTAGACTAGTGAGTGTCGCGAGTGTTTTTATTTATTTAAAATAAAACAAAAGATTTTGGTCGGCTTTCGAAAACCCTATCGCGTTTTTTGTTCAAATATACTGTTCACATTATCGACATTTCGTTGCTAAATCGCGCTATAAATCAATCGGGAATAATTCTATTCCATATACAAAGCATTAATATTTGGTTTCGGTTTGATTTGTTTGCTTTAAATTGTTAAAATAATTCCAAATCATTTCGGTCGTGCAGAGTGTAGTTTCGCTCGTTTATACATTCGATTGTTTGTTTTGGTTTTCTACTGTCATTGCCTTCGACTGCAAGAGCGCCTATTCAGTGTAACAATAACAAAAAAATCTATCGAGAACCTCTCCTCTTGCTCCTCCCTTCACTCGTTGTTTAGGTCATACATTGTACATTGTTAATGTCGCCTTTGCTTGGCTCGGTTTAACCAACAAACATACATTCAATCAATATTGCTCGAATGTGGCGCTTCGAACTTTATCGAACATAACTATTACATACGAGATTGCATCGAGTTTGTTCGATCTCATACCTACAGTGGGTTCTAGGAAAACGTGCTTTTCGTGAAAAATATATTAAATATTTTTATCGTGATATTTTTTGAAATAGTGATAGAGGTACACTACACATAAATTATTTTCGGTCTTATTCGACACCGTGTACCCTATATTCGGCCAATTCGACTTTTTTGAAATAAAAGTGTGATTTGTGATATTTTTGGTTTTCGATTCGGTTGATTGTCTTTTTCGCTGGGTTTTCGGCACATGATCAACGTGCTCCCTACATGCGGTCAACTCGACATATAATGGATTTTTGGAATATTCTGTGAATTATTGAAATTTTCGTTTTTCGTCATTTCATTTGTGTATATTTGGACACAAATGTACTACATTCGGTAGATTTTGTAACACAATTGACTGATAAATTTCGTTATTGCCGAAAGAAAGTATTTTATCAAAATATTTTGAGTTTTCTATACACTGCGAGAAATTTATTGAATATTTTTGGACATTTTCTCAACAATTTTATCGATTTTCGTTATTCTTTTGAATTATCTTTGTATTTGGTTGAGGATTTTATTCGTTTTGTGGTAGTTTATTTATAATTTGAGAATTTTGATTATTTGTTCGATCTCATTTGGAGTTTTTTGATAAGCTATTGCTGCTTTTCGAATTTTATTTGTTTGAATCTTCCCACGTAGCGATTGTTTTTTGTCCCTTTTCGAAATTAGTTTAGCGTTATCTTTGGAAGAATACTTCGTAAAAATGTCGCTTACTCCCAGGGACTTTTTCGTAAGAGCTTCGGATGCTCTAGTAACATTTGATAAATATTTCCGTCTTCTGAAAGATGAGGAACTAGATGAATATTGTCTTGAGGTTCGCAGTATCGAGTTGAACAAACTGTGGGCTAACACCCGGGAAAGGTTTGAAAAGTGTATAGATTACTTGTCCTCTTCCAAAGACGCGGGGAAAGCGGATAGTAAATATGATGTGTCCTACCAAACTTACATGCATTGTCTGTCCGCATTAAATAGAAAGTTATCGCTGTTTAAGCACAGCTCATCCCTAAATTCGTCTATTAGTGGTTTGGCTGTTTCATTGACACAGCAAACTCTCAGGGACGCCCAGGATACACACTTATGTAACAATATGAGTACATCGACAAACACTTCGCGCGAAATCGGTACGCAAGTGGATTTTCCGTCTACATAAAGTTTAGGTCTCGCCTCTTAGCGACAGCGTACACAATCTTTCGTTACCGCCATGTGACATAGACGATTTTAAGGACGATTTCTTATCATGGCCCACCTTTCGAGACTTGTTCACCGCACTCTACATAAATTAAGTGACATCGAGCGCTTGTGTCATTTGGTTGCCAAAACTAGTGGGGAAGCTCGAGAGATTGTCTCGAAATTTCCACTACTAAATCGTAGTTTCGTTCTCGCGTGGAAATCTTTAAAAGACAAGTACGACATTCCTCGGCTTCTAGTACATAATCAATTGAAAATATTGTTTTCGCTTCCAGTACTCGAAATCGAAACAAGTTCCGGATTGAAGTCAATCCAGCGCGGCATAAATGGATGTCTATCGGCGATGTCCATTTTTGAGTTTTTGACTGATAATTGGGATCCGATTTTAGTACTTATTTGCCTCCAACGGCTACGTAAACTTACGCAAACATTGTGGGAACAAACTGTGAAGGACAAATCGTCTCTTTCATCGTGAAAAGAGTTGGATGTCTTCTTGACTGAATGAATTCGCACGCTTATGTGCCTCCATGGTATGAGGGGAGAATAATCTCCAAAGCGTTCAAATGGGAAGAAGGTCCATGCTCCAACTAATGCAGCGTCTTCGGGATCTTGTCGTTCTTCTCCAGCGGGTTGTATTCTTTGCCCAAATCAGAATCACACGTTTTTCAAGTTCGACGACTTCGGATCGATTCGCCACAGTCAAACGACAACGTTTATGTGTAAATTGCCTGCGTCAAGGCCACGAAGTCAAGAATTGCTATAGCAAATGTCGTTGTTTGAAATGCAATAGGAATCATCATACTTTGGTGCATCGCGACCAAACCACTCCGAGTAATTCGACTCGAGTGGCAAGCACAGCAAATGCGAATGTGCCTTCTGCTCCTTCACTTGAACATTTTGAACCTCCACATCGGCTGGATGTGCATCTCGTCAATCTTTTCATGTCGCGCAGAATAAACCTGTCATATTGGGAACAGCCATGGTGAATATCGTTCATAACGATGTTTCGTATTCTGCTAGGGCGTTGATTGACCCGGCTTCTGAGGGCTCTTTTATTTCTGAGAGTTTTCAAAATCTATTGAATCTTCCGATACGCTCTACCAGCGCTAATACCATTTCTGGAATAAATGGTGTAGTTTCGGCCTCTTCAAGTAAATGTTGTACCTTTAATATCGGCCCTTCCTTTGATCCCTCTATCCTACTAGAGACCACTGCCCTAGTCCTTCCTTCCATTTGGGGAAACCTGCCTTCCTTTACGGTCACTTCGGACCTCAAAGTACCTTTGCCCAATATTCGTTTGGCAGATTCCAATTTGTTTGATTCCCGCCCAGTAGATATTTTGATAGGAGCTGACATATATCCTAAAATTCTTCTAGAAGGTTTTCATCGACATTCGTCAGGATCGTTGCTCGCTCAAAATATTTGGTTGGGTAATTACTGGGACTCTTCCTACCTAACAAGTTCATGCATTTTCGTCAAAAGCCAATATATCTTGAATTACTTGCCTTTCGTTCGTATTTACAGTAGCACCTCCTTTAAATTCACATCGTTTCATTTTCTAATTTACATCGTATATTTTAATTTATTTGAAATCGAAATATTACTAGAACTTGTCGTGATCGGGATTATACAGACTCGAACTATATTAAATCTATTGGAAACTTAAATTTCATATCTCGATTTTCGTCGTAGTCTATATAATACGAAACTAACTAGATTAATATCATCTCGCTTACATTTGAATGCTCACTAGGTAACTGAATTTGCGTTCCTTACTAACCTACTTATGTACATATTACATTTTATTAATTTAATACTAGTTCTAGTTGTACATTCGTACGTGCGTGGGGGTCTCTAATGACCCGTCACAGGCTCCTTAATGGGCCTATCCTTTTGTGGGGATCCCTAATGGCCCTCACTCGTGGTCTCTAATGACCCGTCACAGGCTCCTTAATGGTCCTGTCCTCTTGTGGGAGTCCTTGTGCACCTCATTCGTGGTCTCTAATGACCCGTCACAGGCTCCATAATGGTCCTGTCCTTTTGTGGGAGTTCTTGTGGCTCTCGCTCGGAGTCTCTAATGGCTCCGTCACAGAGGAGTCTAATGGCCCTCACTCGTGGTCTCTAATGACCCGTCACAGGCTCCTTAATGGACCTGTCCTTTTGTGGGGGTACCTAATGGCCCTCACTCGTGGTCTCTAATGATCCGTCACGGGCTCCTTAATGGTCCTGTCCTCTTGTGGGAGTCCTTGTCGCCCTCATTCGTGGTCTCTAATGACCCGTCACAGGTTCCATAATGGTCCTGTGCTTTTGTGGGAGTTATTGTGGCTCTCGCTCAGAGTCTCTAATGGCTCCGTCACAGGGTCCCTAATTGCCCTGTCCTATCGCGGGGTCCATAATGGCCCATTCGTTTGCGGCCCCTAATGACCATTAATTTCGCGGCGTCCACAATGGCCCATCCGCTTGCGGTCCCTTATGACCTTTCCTTTTCGCGGGGTCCCTAATGACCCATACGGTTGCGGTCCCTAATGACCATTCCATTCGCGGGGCCCATATATATATACACACACACGCATACATTAATATACCGAAAAAATTATTTAAAACCAAAAATCAATTAATTATACTTATTTGCAACATTTCCTTGATGTTGCAAGGTGGCCGGAATGTTTATGTTAGAATGTTCCTTTGAATTTCGTTTATGCCATTGATTTCTTTCGGTGCATATATTAGCCAATTTATCGGGCATACATACTCGTTAAAATCTGCCTACTCCTCATTACTACATCCTTGTAGTATTAGCTTTGCAGATTTTAAAGAGTAACGATTCGTTTTCGTGTTCTTGACACTTGCTCCGCCACCTCTTTCCATCTTGGACAGTCGCGCGAATAGGTACATCTTGCTGTACAAATATGTTTAAGGTAAATCTTCGTTACCATACACCAAGCAGCAAAAACAACAATAAACCTCAGGCACCTTGCCTATTATTATTACATTAAAACTAAACATCGTTTTTTATTCTATTTCACTCCAATCTCTTTTTATTGGTACTAGCGGCAAAAACTCTTTTGCTCCCCTACGCCCCCGCCGGCGTAAACAGACCTAAAGTGCCCAACTCTAATACAAATACATTAAGTCTATCTATTACGTTAATTTACATATTTTGAGCCATTTTATATTAAAATAACATTAAAAATAGCAAAATAAATGTTGTATAACATATAAGGCATTTTATGTTACCAAAAGCATTTTTGACCATACAATATTTTTTGAGTGTCATCATTAAGTTTTTTCTGTTCACCTGAAAAAAAATATCGAGGCATCCTCATGTACATTTTTTGAAGTCTCATCGGCGACTAAATGAAAGAGCATAAGAATATGTATGAGGTGGTGAATGACCAATTGTGCAAAGAAATGGCAATCCCTGTTTGTGACGAAAAAAGAAATGTGCAAAAACAAGCAGTTAGTCTAGCAACAAAGAAACAAAAGAATATGAATTTGTTGTTCGTTTAAGCCCACTGAAAATGGGTATTATAGCCTCACCCGTTTTGGTACATCTCAAACAAAATGGTCAAACTAAAGTATATGAAAAATGATTTGTTCTTATTTCCCTTGCCTTTTAAAATATGTGTAACAACTTATACATTTATGCTGCTAAAACTCGTACTTAGTAACAGGTGGCGCAAAAGTAATCCTCCTATCAGAAAATGCTATACATGGCGCAAAAGTAATCCTCCTATCAGAAAATGCTATAAGTTTTGCGATTGGCCCCTAATGTCAGTTCTGTTTTGACATTTGTGTAGTAAACACATGCGAAATACACGTTAATAAACAATGTTACGCTACACTGCTCCAGAACGCGGAATATTGCTGACTATTTATTTGACCAATAATCGGTCGGTGACTTTGGCACAAAACATCGAAAGGTTACTTTTGCGCCACCTTGTATATTATTACTAGCTACTATATATTTGTACTGTCTACATAATTAATATTTATGTGCTAGCTACATAGTTAGTATATCCTAATCAGCTACATAGTTGAAAATTTAGAATATTTTTAAAAGTCAATTACGTGGTACAGCCTACGTAGTTGTAGGATAGTTATACTGGAAGGAGTAAATTTACACCCTCGTAGGACAACACCATGTTAATGTAGTTAGTTAAAAGCATTGTGGGTTTACTTCAGTGTTCGGCGGCTGGTTAGGCCGAGCCCCGAACGCAATCGGGTTTTTACACGTACACAACACGAACAGCATAACAAAGCAGGTTCATGTCGCTTTTTATCGGAAAGTTGGTACACTGAGAAATTATACATATTTCCAAAGCGGAGCAAATATTGAGCATCAAAATGTGCAATCGGCATATGACAAAATGTTCTTCTTCTATTTTAAAACGAAGGACTAATTAATGAATTTTTAACATTTACTTTATTAAAACATTCGTATTTTTCAAATTTTAATCTACGGCAAAAATAAACTTGCACATTAACTTTACTTCTATTTAAAAATGAAGGAATAATAAACTGAATTTTCAACATTTACTTTATTAAAACATTCACATTATTTCTAATTTTTATCAACGGAAAAAATAAACTTGTACATTAATAATATTAGTAAAATTTTTCATTTTAATTAATAAAATTTTGTTTGTCGAAATCATTGGTAGTAATCAACTGGAATGAAAATTATTTTTATTTAATTAAAATATATTTTTCAATTCTTTTAAAATAAAAACTTTGATTCGAATTTGCAACATTTGCGTTATTAAAACGTTCACACCAATTCACATTATACTTAGTCAGTAAAAAAATAATTTTCCACTCTGTATAACACAGCACATAATAACAAAACCAACAATTTTGTTCAGTGCAAACACACCAATACAGACACAATTTTGGCACGTTCTCTTTACGCCGAACACTGGTTTACTTGATGGTAGCTAGTGTTAGCACTTTGTTGCTATCGTAATAACTGGGTCTGAACCAGCTACATTTCATGGCGGGATACTGTTACGTTTGTTTATTATAAACACTTAGATTTACGTGGGTTTATTTATGCATAGTTCGTTTGCTGTTGCCCAGTAGCAGACGGTGGTTAAGTCCTCATTGAGCTGTGAACGGATTCGCTTAAAGAACGTTTTTTACCGCTTAAGTAGATCTGCACGTCATCCGCAAATAAATGACTGTTGCTGTGCATTAAGTAGTTCGGCAGATCATTAATATACGCAGAAGGCCGAATATTGAATCCTGAGGAACTCCCTTAACCATTGGTAGTATGTCAGAGACCGAGAAACGTGTGACCATGTATTGAGTACGTTCGGTAAGATATGATTGTATGAAACGAACAGAGCTTGTAGAAAAATTAAAGAAACGATGTAACTTCATACATACTGTGTCAAAAGCTTCCGAGTGGTCCAAAAGAACCAGTAGGCAAAATTTTCCACAGTCTAATTAACTCCTTATGTCTTCAGATACTTCTACCAGAGCACTTATACAACTGCGACCTGATCGAAAACCTGATTATTTTGATGATAAAAGTGAGTTATTGCAAACATACTCAGATATATGTGTGCGCATTACCTTTTCAAGAATCTTCGTAAGAAAAGGTAGAATCGCAACTGGCCTATACTCGGAGTTAAGTTTTGGCAAGGGGATAATTTTATGTAGAATATCTCCAAGAGCTTGGAAATGAGCTGGTTGTTAGGATAGTATTAAACATATAGTTGAAATATGGTAACAAGTAAGGTAGCAGAATCCTTAAAAATTTGGGATCTAAGTTATCACTTCCGGTTTTATTAGACTTCACTTGCAAAAAAGCCGTTACAAGGTCATCTCGACCTACACATCTAAATCCAAAAGAATTAGCAGAAATAAATGTAGGAGATGAATATGAGATAGATCAATAGTAATCTGTGTTGAGCTCAACTGTAGGTATATTAGTCTAGCTCGAATTCAGTTTATTTACATCAATGCGGCAGTCCGTTCCCGTAGTCTTCCATTTTTATTTCAAAGCGATGGTATAATAAATTCTTTTTGCAGCACGAATTTTCGCGTTCACTACCCTTCCTAGCAACACGAATTCATCGTATAAATCAATCGTTTTGAACCGTTTCCATCGGTTTCGTATATCACGTGGGAACCAAGGTTGGGATTTCGATGTAACAATTCTAGTTTAAAATCTATGTAGGCATTGTGGAGAAGTGTTGTATTGTCTTGTAGAAACAGTAATTTTTCATCTACAGAAGTAAAGTGTTACAAGACTTTCCAAATTAACTAGTACAAAGTGTTGCTCGAGCGATTCATAGTTTACACGTTTGTAGGCACAGTATATGTAAGTGTTGGCGTAATGTTGTATCGTTTGAATCGAAAATAAATATATTTGTAACACATATTTTTAAATATTATATATTTCTGAGCAAATAAATTTTATTTGAAAATCAATAAAATATATTTGGAACGCATGTATTAATAAATTACAACAAAATATATTTGCAAACTAAATTTCTCAAATAAAATAAGGGAGTGAAGATAAAGTTGAAGTCAAACAGTCGAGACTACAACCCTTGTGAATAAGTGTTATACTGTCATCCATAGTCAAAGTTAAATTCAAACTGACTCTATAGTTAAAGTTAAAGTCAAACTGACTCTATAGTCAAAGTTATAGTCAATGACTGTATAGCCGAACATATTCTATAATCAAGCATAAATATGATAATTTTGACATGGTTCTTTCTATGGATTCTATGGTTTTATATATATGAGAGATGACTAAGCAATTTTTTTTGCAAAGCTTTGCCGGAGTACAATAAAACAAAAAATGCAGTATATTGGTATGTAAATTATGACAAGATTGAGTTATGTTTGTTCCCAACAGCTAAACTATCATATGTGACTGGGATCTAGTCATTGTTCATGATAGCTGAGAGGGAGTACAATAATACAAACATCCAGAAATATTAGGATGTGCGTCAAAAAAAAGTTCACTGAACTTGAAAGTTGGTATTTAATTAGAGGTAGTTTTGAAAGTTTGCATTGTCCACCAAAAATAAACTATGATATGTGAATGGGATCTAATCATTGTTCAGGAAAATGCAGAAATATTATTAGGGTGTGCGTCAAAAAAAGTTAACTGAACTTGAAAGTTGGTAATTTTGAAATTTTGCATTGTCCGCCAAAAATAAACTATGATATGTGAATGGGATCTAATCATTGTTCATGATAGCTGATAGGGAGAACAATAATACAAAAATCCAGAAATATTAGGATGTGCGTCAAAAAAAAATTTCACTGAACTTGAAAGTTGGTATATAATTAGAGGTAATTTTGAAAGTTTGCATTGTCCACCAAAAATAATCTATGATATGTGAATGGGATCTAATCATTGTTCAGGATAGCTGAGAGGGAGTACAATAATAGTTACAAAAATGCAGAAATATTAGGATGTGCGTCAAAAAAATGTTAACTGAAGTTGAAAATCAGTATATAAGTTTTTTTTATTTACTTTTATTTGCAAATCTGTTTGATTACTTTAAGTGCATAACAGGTTATTCTGTACCAACGTACACAATACAATTTTCTTTATAACAATAACATTATTTTTTAAATATCTAATTCCATATTTATACAATAATAAGTAACAATGTTATATCTTATCTCGTAAAAGTTAAATCCAGTACATGATGACGTTTTAGCCTTCTTATTTCATTGCTGTCGTCTAAAAGATATATTGCCAAAGGGTTAGTGTGATTACTTAATCTGTCAAGCAGTGTTGCCAGACAAATCTTGGCCAAAATCGTCAAAACGAGGGCACAAAAATCGTCAAAATCACTTTTGAATTCGTCAAAAAATCGTCATTGCAAAAATATACCATTCACATATAGATTTTGAGCCATTTATGCGAAGGAAGTGCATTAGAGAAAGGTTTATATTAGTAAATACAGTCATGACATTAAATATTGAAAGTCGTTCTCACGAAATATGAACATTAGTGAACTTACCGATTAAATGTTTTTATACAAAAATGGCAAGTACACATTGAAGAAATATATCATATCCGGAGATGAAATTACTAAAATGAGGTGCTTTTAGATAGTTAAAACAAAATATGTCAATCATTACTTTGTTAATGTAAATAATACATTTTGAAATTTCCAGACATCTTGCAATATTTTCAAAGAAATATATTTAGTAATTCCTATAATGGAACTTCGCCAGTTATACCCATATCTCTCAAGTTCATTGTGAATACTTTGAACACAAGGCATTTTGAAATAAAATCCACAAATCCTATTTAGGCTTCTCCTCAGAATAGTTAGTATTTTTGACTATTAGTTAGTATTATTTTTTGCGGAATTTGCATGCCAAAACCTCAAGTTTTCGCATAAACCTGTAACAATTTTAAATTATTTAAGAAGGTATTTTACGATGCACAATATTATCTTATTATTAGCATCATAAAATGATCAGATTTAGCGGGTCAAAATTTACCGAAAAAAGTGAAAATGAATAGAAATTGCGTACAATTTGGAGGCTTTTGATCTTCTGATAATGTGAAAAAAGTGGGAAGATTGCCGGATTTGTCATCAAAAAAATCATTAAAATAAGACACCCAAAAAAACAAAAGCGCAAAAAATTTAATAGAACGTTTTTTTGTATTCCCAATTAACACCATATATGACGTTATATAAAAGACATTGACATCAAAATCAATCGACATATTACTGAAGACGATTTAGCGATGTTGTCTCTTAAATCCCACTACAAACAAATTTGGTAGATACATTTCTTATATCTGTAGAATGAAATGCAACGGTCCCACCCAATTGACCTAAAATTGGGCAATTTTCATTTTACGATATTTTACTTTGAATAATAATAATTTCATGGAACAATGGCTCTCATTAGTCCATGTTTTCGTATAGCCCCATACAATTGTCGAACCCAATTTGATTTCTTGACGCCATAGGAAACACAAAATACTATCAATTGTGCTGAAAATTTGATCATTTCCGATTCGTACGTATAATACCCATCATAGATCCACGTTATGACATAGCGCCTTCCTTAATTGCAATTTTCTCTCCAGATTTTGCATTTTAACCCCATTCCTAAGAATTATCCTGTAACTGCATTGGAGGCGATCAATGGTGGATGATATACAATATACGGATGATATCATCCATCCGTATATTGTATATCATCCACCAATTTCTAATTTTTATCCAAAAAGAATGTAAAACAATTCAAAAGCTAAAGCGTTACAAAAAACCTTTATAGGAAAAAAATTTGTTAAGTCTAAAAAATCGTCATTTCAGGGCATAAATCATCAAAACGTCATTCTCTATTTTTGACCCTTAAAAATCGTCAAAATGACGATAAATCATTTTCATTCATTTTTGGCAACACTGCTGTAAGGGTATCGAGAACAGTAGTGTGAAATTTCTTCTGAAACTGTAGGTATATCTAGATCCCGATGGATGGCATTATTTGTGACAAACCACGGAGCATTTGTTATGCTTCGTAAGGTTTAAGATTGGTAACGCTGCAGTACTTCAATATTAGAATTGCCGGTTCCCCACAACTGAATTCCGTAAGTCCATACCGGTTTAAGAATTGTGTTGCATAAGAAAACTTTATTTCGAAGATCCTGCTGTGATTTTGGGCCTAGAAGCCAATATAATCTCTTTGTTTTGTTCTCTTAGCTTTAATGTGATTTTTCCACGTCAAACGACGATCCAAATGCAATCCTAGTCTTCACATTGGTGAGATGTAATGAACGCTGTATCATCTGCAAAAGTGGCAGTTGTTACATTTTCCGTTTCGGGCATGTCAGAAGTAAATATGGTATATAAGGTGGGACCCAATACGCTCACCTGGGGAACTCCCGCTTCAATGTGTCGTATACTTGAGAACACATTATTAATATTCACATAGAACTGTCTATTAGCCAGGTATGATAATAAGGCATCGGAAGAAAGGTTTTGATTTTGCACAATAGACCTGGGTGCCAAACTTTATCAAACGTTTGTCTCACGTCTAGAAACACAGCCGAGCAGTATTCCTTGCATTCCTAATTACATTTACAATGCGATGGAATTGCTCTGGTGTTCCATGATTCTTGCGGGATCCAAATTGGTATTCCGGGACTATATTGCGGGCCTCTAATATTATCTTCATTCTTTTCAGAAATAACCGATCAAAGACTTTCGAAAACATAGTCAAAAGATATATTGGTATGAAGTTATGACATTCTCCGATTTGTTGGGCTTTAATATCATTTTAACTTCGATCACACCCTGGCGATTTTCCATTTCCAAGTCGGGATACTTCACTCCTCACATCTTGTACTGTTATTGGCCTAATCGGACAAGCCGAGTCTAAATATACCTCAATTTCTTTATCCCCTTCGATAGTAACAGAGGGATAGGGTTTAAATGTTTGCTCCAAATGCTTGGAAAAAGCTTCAGCTTTGGTTTCGGTAGATCTACACCAAGAATTATTGGAATCTTTTATAGGAGAATTCCTCTTGGCAGGCCGGTTTAAGAATTTTGTCGGTTTCCACAAAGAATATTCATAAATTTTTCTAATATTTAATTTCTTCAGATATTGGGCTGTTCATATTTTTTTAATTCTACAAGCTTTTGTTTGAGTATATAAGTAGTGGTAGTTTTGAAATTTTGCATTATCCCCCAAAAATAAACTATGATGTGTGAATGGGATCTAATCATTGTTCAGGATAGGTGAGAGGGAGTAAAATAATACAAAAATGCAGAAATATTAGGATGTGCGTCAAAAAAAAAGTTAACTGAACTTGAAAATCAGTATATAAGTAGTGGTAATTTTGAAATTTTGCATTGTCCCCAAAAATAAACTATGATATGTGAATGACGTCTAATCATTGTTCAGGATAGCTGAGAGGGAGTATAGTAATAAAAAAATCCAGAAATATTAGAATGTGCGTCAAAAAAAAGTTAACTCAACTTGAAAGTCGGTATATAATTAGTGGTAGTTTTGAAATTTTGCATCGTCCCCCCAAAAAAAAACTATGATATGTGAATGGGATCCAATCATTGTTTAGGATAGGTGAGAGGAAGTACAATAATACAAAAATCCAGAAAAATCCAAAAGTCGGTATATAATTAGTTTCATTTGAACAGATTCTGCTTGTCGACCACAAAGGACGACTGTTTGAACTATTGCTTCCAAATGTTTTCTATTTACGTTTACGAAGTGCTTTTCCTGAATTTGTAATTGTTTATCGATGGACACTACGGCTTGCTTATCTAATTAGATCTCATTTCAGCTTTCATTACACTGTTTAGATGGTATTCGAATGATGAGTGGTGGCGAAATACTTCAAGCTCTTTTTTATAATTAGTAAATGGTCTTGATACCAGTAAAATACCGGATAGTATAGGCTTTACATAGACCAGTTTAGGTCCCTAGTGTTACCACGGGCTGAAATGCCCCTCATCGAAACCAACCTGTTTGATATACAAATTTGTCGATAGTACGAATATCGGTACTGGAAAGATCTGTTAGGCTGCCTAGAAAAGCCGACCCCAGTATGTCCAGTCGTCGTTTACTCAGGCGGGGCAGTTGCACAGCAAGTGCTCAATGCTCTCCACTTCTTCCTCATCTCCACAGCTTCTGCAGAAGTCATTATAGTCAATACCCAATCTTTTGGCGTGTTCGCCGATCAAGCAGTGTCCCGTCAGAACTAATACTAACGTAGACAACCTTTGCCTCTCTAGTGCGAGGAGATATTTTGATCTTCTCAGGTCATACCTTGGCCAGATTTGTCTAGCTACTCTGCAGGTGCCGATTTCTGTCCATCTTTTGTTGGACTGCCTGATTGCCTCTTGCCTAAGCCAAAGCTTGCACGTGGATAGTGGCGCACCAATATATGCAAATGTCCGAGTAAATGACAACGCCAGTGTTGGTTACTATGTTGCAACTCAGCCACTGGCTACTTCCCATATTGCCATTATTTCGGCTAGATAGACACTGCAGGTATCTGATAGTCTGTGAGCTAAGCTCTGCACAGTGTACTCCGAAGCCAACCTTTTCGTCAAGCTTCGATCCATCCGTGTAAAATTGGAGATGGTTTCTATTACCTGGTATTCTTCCAACCCATTCATCTCAGGCGGGAATCATAGTGATGTAATTTCTCTCGAAGGTGTACACCGTTGGTATATAGTCCACTCGGTCGGTTACCATAGCACTACATTTTGATATCCTCATGTGACCGTAGTTTTTGTACCTCCACATTGATAGGCAGTTTAATCTTATTGCCGCTTTGGTTGTAACTTCTCTCGCCACAATATTAATCGACAGTATATGGAGTAGGGCTTGTAGAGACTCGGTGTAGTCCTTAAGGCTCCGCTTATGCTCAGGCAGGCTGTTCTCTGAACCTTTGTTAGTAGGTTGGTGATGGTTAGTTTGTCAGTTGCCGGCCACCATACCACAATACCGTATAACAGTATAGGACGAACTACTGCTATATATATATCCAGTGGGCGATTTTAGGAGAGGGCCCCACCGCACAGTGGGCTAAACTGGAAAAAAATGGACATAATTCTGCCATTTCAAAACCACTTATCGTATGGCGATGAAATTTTAGGTGCGTATACAAGAGGTGTTGGAGAGTTTAAGTTCGGAATTTGGGCCCCCTATCTCATACAGGGGCGGAGCTACAGGGCCCTAAAGTTGACCGCCTCGGGTATACAAAATTTGCATCGGGTTCTAACTTTTGAATGGAGTGTCCGGTTGTAGTGGCGTTCTGTGGATACTCCTAGATCAGACCTACAATAAACATTTTATAGGTTGAAGAGATATGTGGATTTTAAATTTGAATTTTTCATTTTTTCGCCGACTTTTCCTTGGTGTTTAGCCAATATCTCAGTCACAAGTTTACCGATTTTGTTCGCGTGTTTCTTTATGGATTGCCAATAAAATTTACAATATCATGAAAAAAAGAATTGATAAGATATGTGAAGAAATAAGAAAGTTATGGCCCTATAAAGTCAAATTTTTGAAAAAATGTCATTTTTGGAGATTTTTGGCGAAAAAGTCCAATTCGTATTTAGGTCTTGTAGAAAAAGTTTGTTACACAAAGTATACTCATACTCATTTTAAAGGAGATGTTTCACAGAATCTGTTAGAGAAAATCCGAAGTCAATATTGTAATTGGTGTGGTTGCCACCCTTCTCCGATTTGGACCTTTTTTTTACATAAATTTCAAAAGTTTGATCGATTTTCTCCAACCGCAAAGCTAAATTGTTAATTTTTTCTTTTTATTTACTTTTATTAGGGTGTAACAAAATCGACTGCAAAGGAAATCCCGAGCGCGGCTTTTCATATCGAAGATATAGGACTAAAAGTAAAAAATCCCATTTTTGGGGATTTTTGATGTATTTTTTGGGAATTGAGGGATTTTCCATTAGAAATTTCCACATGTTGCGTTTGATTATTACTTCTAATATAAAAATAAAGAACTTTAAAAAAAAAATTAATCGAAATATATAAATTTTTAAGAATTTTATGCCGTATTTGCGTTTCTATCTACATATATGCAAATTTTTTTTTTAATTTTTCCCTACCTTCTTGTACTTATTAGTAATTATATCTGTCAATGTGCACTGATTTCTTGTAGATCACATGTTTTTATCAAACAATAATAAAATTTAGTAAGATTTACCTTTTAGAAAATATTGTTTTGTGGCACTATTTCTAGGAAGCCCTTAATCATTGACAGGTATAACCAGTAAGGAAATGCAGAAAGTCGGGGGGGGCCGACTATATAATTCCCTACCCCTCCCTAACAATGCGATAAGGGTCATTGCGATAATAATTTGTAATAATTGGTAAATGGGTAGGAACATATTATCTAATTCTGAAACGATAATAGATAAATTAAGCAATATTCGTTCCTAAATTGAGACATCTTTCTGGAAAATTTTTATTATCGGAAGTAAAGTACAACTTCTATAGCGCTTTGAAACCAAATCAGGAGGAACATATATATGTAGGTTATATATAAATCTGAACCGATTTTCCCTGAATACTCATTCATGCAAAAATACCTCTTTCTGTTGAATTTCGTACTGATCGGATATAAAATACAGTCTCCACAGCGCTTACATGTCAAATCGGGGGTAACATATATATGGGGGCTATATCTAAATCTGGACCGATTTTCTCCGAATTTCCTTCGAGTAATAAGAAACCTCTTTCTGCGGAATTTCGCACTGATCGGATATAAAATACAGTTTCTACAGCGCTTACATGTCAAATCAAGGTAACATATATATGGGGGCTATATCTAATTCTGAACCGATTTACTCCGAATTTAACAGTGTGCATTCATATAAAAAGAAACCTCTTTCTGCCGAATTTCATACTGATCGAATATAAAAAAAGTTTTTACAGCGCTGACATGTCAAATCGGGGCTAACATATATATGGGAGCTATATCTAAATCTGAACCGATTTTAACCAAATTCAATAGGGATCTTCCTTGGGCCAAAAAAATATGTGTAAAGTTTCGTCGAGATGGGACCATAATTGCGACCTGTACTTTGATTACAAGAATACATGCACAGCCAGAAGGACAGACAGACGGACATAGTTAAATCAACTCAGAAAATGATTCTGAGTGGATCGGTATAATAAACGATGGGTCTATTTCGGCTCCTTGGTGTTACAAACAAATGCACAAAGTTATAATACCCTGTACCACAGTGTGGTGTATGGTATAATAAAAAAAATGTATAATTAAAATATTTTGCATATAGATAGAAACGCAAATACGACATAAAATTCTTAAAAATGTATATATTTCGATGAATTTTTTTTTAAAGTTCTTTATTTTGATATTAGAAATAATAATTAAACGCAACATGTGGAAATTTATAATGGAAAATCACTCAATTCCCAAAAAATACATCAAAAATCCCCAAAAATGGGATTTTTTACTTTTAGTCCTATATCTTCGATATGAAAAGCCGCGCTCGGGATTCCCTTTGCAGTCACTTTTGAAATTTATGTAAAAAAAAGGTCCAAATCGGAAAAGGGTGGCAACCACACCAATTAAAATTTTGACTTCGGATTCTGTGAAACAAACATAACAGATTCTGTGAAACATCTCCTTAAAAATGAGTATGAGTATACTTTGTGTAACAAACTTTTTCTACAAGACCTAAATACGAATTGGACTTTTTCGCCAAAAAATCTCCAAAAATGACATTTTTTCAAAAATTTGACTTTATAGGGCCATAACTTTCTTATTTCTTCACATATCTTATCAGTTCTTTTTTTCATGATATTGTAAATTTTATTGGCAATCCATAAAGTCGAAAAAATGAAAAATGCAAATTTAAAATCCACATATCTCGGAAACTATTCAAGATATCTTCAACCTATAAAATGTTTATTGTAGGTCTGATCTAGGAGTATCCACTAAAACCGGACACTCCATTCAAAAGTTAGAGGCCGATGAACATTTTGTATACCCGAGGTGGTCAACTTTAGGGCCCTGTAGCTCCGCCCCTGTATGAGATAGGGGGCCCAAGTTCCGAACTGAAGCTCTCTAACACCTCTTGTTTACACACCTAAAATTTCATCGCCATACGATAAGTGGTTTTGAAATGGCAGAATTATGTCCATTTCTTTTCCATTTTAGCCCACTGTGCACCGCGACCCTACAGCCTTTTTGCAGGAATACAAGGCGACGTTGGCCTTCCTTACACGTTCCAATAGTTAAGTCTAAATAAGAGTTTTCTATCTAGAATTATTCCTAAAAATTTTGCACTTTCAGAAAAGACTAGATCTGTTCCATTTATCCGAGGTGGAGGGTCCACATGTGGGACGTTATTCATCCTAGTAAAGAGAACCAATTCTGTCTTGTTTGGGTTTACGCCCAAACCGCTGCTTCTGGCACATCTAGCCAATTTGTTCAGAGCCACCAGTAGAATGTCTCGGAGGACGTTTGCCACTCACTGCGATTGCATCGTCGTCCGCATATGACACGACCTTGCAGCCACAACGTTCTAGATCTAGCAGGATTTCATTCACCGCTAGGTTCCAAATTAGTGGAGACAGTACTCCTCCTTGTGGGGTCCCTCTGTTTACAAACCTTGTTAGCGTTGTCGACCCAAGACATGCTGTTATGCTCTTCTGTTGAGCAGACTTTGAATTAGTCTAATCAGACTAGAGTTAACTTCTAGATGTGACAGTGCAGCAACTACTGCATCTGAGTGAATGTTGTTGAAAGCCCCTTCTATGTCAAGAAATGCCACCATGGTGAATTCCTTGAAATGCAGATACGATTCGATAGTGCTCACAAGTTCGTACAGGGCTGATTCTGTAGACTTCCCCTTATTGTAAGCATGTTGGTTCACCGACAGGAGTTTTGTATCCAGGTTTTGCCTAATGAAATAATCTTAAAGTCTTTCCAAATCTTTCAATAGGAAGGAGGATAGGCTAATTGGTCTGAGGTCGTTTGGCCTAGTGTGTGATATCTTCCCCGCTTTAGGTATGAATACCACTTTGGTATACCCCCATCTATTCGGGATGTATGAAAGCCTACATAAATTTTCTCCAGCCAGGGGATAGTGTACTTCAACATTTTCTGCATTTCTGCAGGAGTGATGGTCCAGGTGACTTGAAGGGCTCAAAGCTATTAATAGCCCAGCTTATTCTGAATCTCTCAGTCAACAAGCTAGGGACGCTCGCAGTCCCCTCGCACTCTTGTTGGTCCTGCTGATCCTCTGGTTCTGTTAGAGAGTTCCCCGGGAAATGTGTGTCGAGCAGTACATTGAGCGACTGCTCGCTGTTTTTGGTCCAATTATTTGCCTCATCCTGCAAGTAACCCACTGTACAGGGTGAAGCTGATAGTATTTTCCTCAGCCTTGCGGCGTCGGAGACCTTTTCCACTTCGCCACAGAAGGTATACCAAGAGCGTCTTTGCGCCTTTCTAAGCTCCTTCTTATAGATCTTGAGTTGCTCCCAAACATTAGCGACCCCAATAGATTTAGCCTTGTTGAATAGCTTGTTGCAGGTCTTTTTCATAGCCGTTAGCTCAGAAGTCCACCATTGGGGTTTAGTTTTACCCTTGTACTTTGTTTTTGGACAGGCTTCTTCAAGGGAACTATTGAATGATGTGGTGATATGCTCGACCAGATCATCCAGACCGGCTTTGTCATTCGGTTCGTACAGAAGTTTGGAGTTGAGGACTTTCTTGAAATTCTTTTCATACAGGTGCCACTTTGTCTTTCAACATTTCTGTGGACGGCAGGTTCAGGCGCTTTTTCAGCGAGTTTGAACTCAATATAATGGTGATCTGAGAATGAGTGATCGTCCAGTACATTCCACCCAATAATTTTGTCTGACAGCCGGTCAGTAGCAAACGTTACGTCTAGTACTTCTTGTCTGTCTTTAATTGTAAAGGTCGGTTTATTACCTATGTTACAAATACTTTGGTAGTTGGTAGTTAGAATAAAGTCAAGAAGCGAATCACCCCTATTGTTTATATCCGTACTACCCCAGATAGTATGATGAGCGTTCGTGTCTGCGCCAATAATCAGCTCGAGCTCGTCAGACGTTGCTTCTTCTACTACTTCCCTGAATAAAACAGTCGGTACTACAGATTCATAAGGCAAGTAGCTCGAGACCACCCAATATATGCGATTACCGATCTCCAGGCTAGCAGCTGCTTGGTCTTTACCACTTAAATTAGTCAGGAGAAAGATACTTAGATCTTTCCTGGCCAAAATGCAGGTTCTTGGAGTGCCTTCACAGTTGGACACAAGCAGTTTAAAGTTGGGTGTCCTTATACCGCACACCCTTCCTCCCACTACGTAGGGCTCCTGTATCAGGACGATGTCTACTGCGCCTGTGGACAGGCGCAGCAATAGAGCCGCTGAGGCTGCTTTAGCGTGATGGAGGTTAATCTGTAAAATTCGTACCATCATTGGTAATTGACAGATTATCATCCACCCCGACAAGGGGTGTTACAAATACTTAGGTTGGTAGTTAGAATAAAGTCAAGAAGCGAATCACCCCTATTGTTTATATCCGTACTACCCCAGATAGTATGATGAGCGTTCGTGTCTGCGCCAATAATCAGCTCGAGCTCGTCAGACGTTGCTTCTTCTACTACTTCCCTGAATAAAACAGTCGGTACTACAGATTCATAAGGCAAGTAGCTCGAGACCACCCAATATATGCGATTACCGATCTCCAGGCTAGCAGCTGCTTGGTCTTTACCACTTAAATTAGTCAGGAGAAAGATACTTAGATCTTTCGTGGCCAAAATGCAGGTTCTTGGAGTGCCTTCACAGTTGGACACAAGCAGTTTAAAGTTGGGTGTCCTTATACCGCACACCCTTCCTCCCACTACGTAGGGCTCCTGTATCAGGACGATGTCTACTGCGCCTGTGGACAGGCGCAGCAATAGAGCCGCTGAGGCTGCTTTAGCGTGATGGAGGTTAATCTGTAAAATTCGTACCATCATTGGTAATTGACAGATTATCATCCACCCCGACAAGGGTGTTATCGAACTCTTCGTCCGTATCATCGAGAAGCGTGTCCCCGCCAGATGCGTCAAAGAGTCCGGAGACTCCCCTCAGCCCCTCTGTGTCAGAAGTAGAGCTTTCGTCCTCAGAGTAGGACGTTACAGATCTTCTGTTAGAGTTGGAGTCACCAGAAATAATGGGCGTGGATACCTCCGCACTTCCAGAAAGCTGTACATCAACCACGGTGGACGACTCACCTTCCGCAGTGGGAACTATATCCTGCTTGTATACCTTCAAGACTATAGTCTCGAAGCCATACAGTAGGGTTGCACTTGCACGTTGTATATGGGAGGTGGATTCAGCGTTAAGGATCAAATTGACCTGCCGCTTTTTACCATCCGCCTCACCCACCTTGCTGATTCTCCAATTATGGGCGGGCAGATCAGGATTTGGATCTTTTAATATTTATAATGTGTCAGCCGGGTTGGAGGTGATGGCTCTAGGGTGACTAGGGATGTTGTTTTTTTCGACAACATCCAACTGGGCATCCGGCCACACCTCACCCGCTCGACTCAGAGCAGCCTTATACAGGTCTACTGATCTGGCATCACTGAAATATAAGAGCTTTACTTTCCCCTGATGCCATCCTGCATCGTTGCAGATTGGTGGTGTGCCCGGCATTTCTCTAGGGACATCGAGGTAAAGAGCCATAATGGCTGATTGACCATGGCTCCATTTGTCCTTGGGGATGGATCCAACCTCACTACTTCTGTTTATAACGGCCATCACTAGACTCTCCTTCGCCACTTCATTGAAGGGCTTGGTGAGTGTCCTGTTGATGGTGACATTAGAGCCTCTTGCCTTTTTCGAAGGCAGGGGTTCATCAGGTGTTCTGATTCTTCTAAGGCCAATCAGCTGGACGCCTGTAGCCCAGAACTGTTCCAAACGAATGCACCCGGAGAAAAATTGATTCTTCCTAGGACAAGCCCATGTAAAAAGAAACAGTTGCTTGCTGGAAAAAATATATTATAAAGAATTAGTTCATGCTATCTCGGTTATGGACCATTCTAGAACCACTTTTCAGCTTGCCTTTATTATAAAATTTAAGAATTAAAAAGAAAATATTTATTGATTGGTTTTTATTTTTATAATATTTATAAAAACTAAATTGAAATATGTTTATTATTTGAGAAACGGAAATAAATTATTTTAATTCCTAGAAAAGGGAAACTTGAAATAGTTATAATTATTATTATCATTATAACATCTTACTTGTTCAAATTTCCACTTAACAATGAACACAAGACTGAAATGACAAGCACCACCATAAATTCCTAACGGTAAACACTTAGAATTATTTCAATGCAGACGAAAAAACACAAACAAATATTCACGCTGTACAAAATCAAACAAAAGCAGCGCTGCCTAGGCAGATTTCTTTGAATTCTCCTGTTTTTTTGCGCTCAACTGTTTCTGGCTTTATTACTTTTGCTCTAGTCTGGATCTAGTTCATTTTGGACCAGCTCAGATCCGGTCCTTTTCATAGACTGTTTCCAATTTCTCTGCAGGGAGTACACATAAAAGAACTCTATATGAATTGTTTTTGGTTGGTTTTTATTTTTATAATATTTATAAAAACTAAATTGAAATTTGTTTATTATTTGAGAAACGGAAATAAATTATTTTAATTCCTAGAAAAGGGAAACTTGAAATAGTTATAATTATTATTATCATTATAACATCTTACTTGTTCAAATTTCCACTTAACAATGAACACAGGACTGAAATGACAAGCACCACCAAAAATTCCTAACGGTAAACACTTAGAATTATTTCAATGCAGATGAAAAAACTCAAACAAATATTCACGCTGTACAAAATCAAAAAAAGCAGCGCTGCCTAGGCAGATTTCTTTGAATACTCTTGTTTTTTTGCGCTCAACTGTTTCTGGCTGCATTAATTTTGCTCTAGTCTGGATCTAGTTCATTTTGGACCAGCTCAGATCTGGTCCTTTTCATAGACTGTTTCCAATTCCAGTAAAAGTAATAAAAACTAAAAATAAGAAAAGTGCATGGTTTCCTCGCTAAAACTTTTTAAATTATGCATCGATGTTCTTCGGAATGGTATCAATTTATTCATAACCAGTTTACGATAAAATCACAAAAATATGATAATTATGCGTTTCCAGATGTTTTTATGAGGCTTTTATTTAAAAATTATTAAAATTTTCTCAAAAAATATGGTTTTTTGCAATACTTTGTAAGATATCGTCAAAACCGCTGAACGGATAGAAAATTGTATTGCGCGAAGTTGAAGGCTACTTAATTCTGAAGTTTGTAAAGCTTACCTGAACCAATTCGGATGAATGGTTCTCTAGTTATGTCATAATATGTGGTTCAACCTCTCTTTTTTTCTAAGCCTAAAGGGTTGTCTCTTTAAATTCTCGCGATAAGCTGTGATATGGAAAGAAATTAGTGGTTGAACCACATATAGTGGCATAACTCGAGAACCATTTATCCGATATGGTTGAGGAAAGTTTTAAAGAATTAAATGTTAATTAGCCTTCAACTTAATATAATACCATTATCCATCCGTTCAGCGGTTTCGACGATATACGCGTATTACAAAATATTGCAAAAAAAGTGATTTTTTGAAAAAATTTTAATATTTTTAAAATAAAACTCCCATAAAACAATCTAAAAATGAACAAATGTTATATTTTAATGATTTTATTGTAAAGTCTGTTCGGTCGTGAATTAAACGAGCCCATTCCGATGCATAATTTAAAAAGTTATAGCTAATTTAGTAAGGTTTCAACTTTAAAACTTTCTTATCGATGTAAAATTTACAATAACAAACTTTAAAAGCTAAGATTGGAGATTTTGACGTTTTTTGACGTCTAGAATCAGAATCTATGCATTAAAACAAAAACCCAAGAAAAAATGTTGTTTTTGTCGACTGGTGTAATTATTGGTTGGCTTTAAATTTATGATAACCAGATATGGCGAAAATTAAGTTAAAATTACATTTATGATTTCTTATCTATCTACCTTTTTAACATGTAGGTTGCAGTGATGGAATGAGTTTGCACAACCGTGTATGTAAATTTTACTTTATATTGGGTGTGGTAATAAGTAGTACAGTTTTGGCCATTACACAGAACTTATCACGGTATTTGCAAACGATCAACCCAGATATAATAAAGGCTTACGAAATCATAAAATTGGCAACGACTAAATTAAGTGACATGCGTAGAATTTCAGATGCGGAGTTTGATAAACTGTTTGAAGAATCTACACAACTTGCAAGAAGTTTTGGAATAGAAGCTGCACTACCTAGAAGAGTAGGCACTCAAAAGTATAGGGCTAATATTCCTGGTTCAGATGCCAAGGCGTATTTTAGGACAACATTGTTCATACCATATCTGGACGAAGTAATATCACATTTAAATAATAGATTTTCCGAACATGAAGCTGTAATTACAAGTCTGTTTAATATCGTTCCGATACGAGTTGCAAATCTAATAAAGGAAGATTTCGAAGAAGTCACACTTTTTTACAAAAACGATTTAAAAAATTCAGCAAAATCTGTTTAGCTGAAATAAGTATATGGATTGATTTTTGCAAGCAGAAGAATGATAAGCCATCAAATGCATTAGATGCTATTTCAGTTTGTGATGAGGACATGTTCCCAAGCGTTTTTACCCTTTTGCAGATACTGGCCACAATACCTGTGACAACGGCATCTGCTGAGCGAAGTTTCTCGGCGTTAAGAAGAATAAAAACTTATCTCCGGAACAGAATGGAAGGAGAAAGGCTATCTTATCTGGCTGTGATGTCTATATACAAAGATGAAGTCAAAATCGATGAAATAATTGATATATTTCTTTCAAAAAATCGAAGATTACATTTTTAACTCTTACGTATTTTATTATAAAAAGTTTTACTGATCTCGTACTAAAGTACACATTTATATTTAGGAATAAAATTCGAATAAAAGACTAAGGAACTTAACTTCCATTACCTACACAATAAACGCAATTTTTTAATTGTTTATCTTTGTTATGGAAAAAAGGTTGAATTCAAAACCCGTTCATACGGCTGCACCATTTTTACAAACAAACATAAAACTGCGGTTTCAGTGTAAAATGTAGAAAAAATTTTACACTTTTTTACACAAACGAAATCACCATTAGAGATTTACAGTTCGAACGGCAAAAAGAAGAACACAAACCTAAGCAATATTTGGACGAAAAATACAAATTGCTGGCGACTTCGGATGCGATGACAGAAACAACTCAAGTATTTGGAAACCCATTCAGCTCAACTTACCCAACGGCAAGTCAAATCGCAGCCAGACATGCACTGCTGAAGGAACTATATTTAATGGAGACCCAGAGTAGTTTCCAGAACACCACTGAAATTGGAGGTTTCACGAATTCCGAAAATCTTATTAGATTACAAAATTGTCTAAAAGGTAAGGTCAGGGAGATGGTGAAGTGCAAACTGCTCATACCTGCTCTTGTTCCCGAAATATTACACACGCTCCAGATGTGTTGCGATAGGCCGGAGAACATTTTGGAACGTGCAATTGCCAAGGCTCGCAATATGCCATCGCCTTACATATTGCATTTCGTGGTGAATTTGGCAAGTGAATATTCAAATTTGAAACCGTTATCGCCCGATACCTTAGCAAAGCTCTAAAGTTGCCACCATTTTGAATAGTTTCATTTGAATCGATTCTGTCTGTATCACAACTTCCTCTTAGTGCTAAGCCTTGTCGTCCACAAAGGACGACTGTTTGAACTATTACATCCAAATACTTTCTATTTGCTTATTAAGTATGTTGTTTAGACTGGGCTGTTTGGTCAGATTATTTGTTAGGAAGTAAATAAAACTAATTTATTTCATGTTTCACTCAATGTTTCGTTGGCTGTATTACAACTTCATCAAGTGTAATTGTTGAAAATCCTAGCGACAAAATTATATATTAATTGTTTTTAATTCGATTGATTGGTAAAAGTATTGTAGATTTACTTACAATTAGTTTTACATTTTTTCATTATTAAATATTATTAAAAAACTGGACATCACGACACAAAATTTAAAATAATAATTAATAAATAAAAAGTTAAATATTGCAGCAAAACTTAATACTAATATCACAGGAACCGATCACTTTAAAGAATTGCAACTGAATAGTGCAGTTTAGTGTTGTCTTTATCCTCTTTGGTGTTTATGGATTTGTATATTCGCTCTTGTATTCTTAGACTCTCTAGAGTGTACCTCTTGTTCTCTATTTTCTCTCTGTCAAGTATTTTGACATTTTTCAAGTCTGCCATATGACCACACTCTTTCACATGTTGTGCCAAAGCTGTGCTTTCTTTGGCTTTATTTATGTCAGCTTCTTGTTCGCTCAGCCTGACACTCAACATTCTCTTTGTGGTCCCCACATACACTCTATTGCACTTTTCCCCTTCTTTCCCTGCGTAAGTGATTTCGTACACCACATTGTTTTCTTTTAGTTTATCTGTTGTTGTTGATCTTCTTGTGAATATTCTCTTTAGTGTTGCGTTTGACTTGTATGCTATTGCTGTTGTGTTGTCGTTGATTAATGGCCTGTTTCTGTAACTTATTTTCGTTCGTTTACGGAGAACGATCAAAAATCTCTCAACTATTACTTGAATTCTATAAAACGCAGGTTAAAAATATTTCAAGTACGAGCTCTTTACGTGCTTTTCTATAGACACACCGAATTACAAACTGCTGTGACTTATAGATTTCTCGGAATAATTGAGTGATTTTTGATCGTTCGCCGTAGACGAACGAAAATAAGTTACAGAAACAGGCCCTATGTTTTTCAGTATTCGGCTGTCGGTTGAGTTTGGAATGTACGGTACACTGTGAAAATTTTTATTTTCCTTATGTGTCGTTGCTCTTACTTTAAGGCAAATTGTTATCATGTTGTTAATTTCTGTTATTTTTCTAATGTTGTCGTCTTTAAATTTATCGTCGCGTACGTATAATACTTTTTTGATTAAATTTGTTGCTGTATTAATTTTCATATTTTTAGGTTGTGTAGAGTAATAGTTAATCATTCGTCATAATGCTGTGGCTTTTGTGTACCAATTTGTTATTATTTTGTTGTCTTCTCTAATAAATTTCATGTCATGTTCTTTTCTTCGATTTCGACTGTAAATTGTAATTTGTTATAGTAGTAATTGAGTAGTTTGGGTATTTTATTCACAAGTTGTTTGTCAATGATTGTAAATATGTCGTCAACTTATTTAGATAGTAATTTTAATTCTATATTGTTTTGTTTTAATTCTCCAAGTACGTCGTCTAGTAGTGTGTGTAATACAATGTCTTCAATTGTGGTCGATAGTGGATTGCCCATTGGCATACCATATGTCTGATTATTGTCTGTTAAACAGAATTGCAGAAGTCTCAGAAATTTCTTTCTTGGTATTGTTGTATGTTTTTGCAGGATGTCCCATTTGTCCAGTATGTTTTTTATAGCTAGGTAAACAATGATACCACATCAAATGAAACTAGAATGTCGTTTTTATCCAAATTAGTTAGTCTTAACTTCTCTTTTAGTTCAATTGAATTTTTTATATTGTATGTGGGTGAAAGGTTGTAGCATGGAACTTTCAGTGATGATGATATAGGTCTTAGCGGTAAATTTTCTTTATGGATTTTGGGAAGACCATATAGTGCCTCGGTTGCGTTGCATATTAATTTTGTTTTTTTTTTTTCATTTTGTGATGTAATTATTCTTGTACATATCAATTACTATATTATTTTGTTTGTTTTCTGTAGTTTTTCCGTATCAATGTCCTCTGTACATAGATAATCGCCTGTAGGCTGGCCCAATCGATTTCTACGTATATTTCCGAAATTAGTCCTGTTGGTCTTAGCCTTATTACGGAAACTTGTTGGGTTTGGCGGTGGCCGTGCAATTCTAAACCTTATATAACGGTGATCCGAGTAGGAGTGTTTATCCGAAATCCTCCACTCATGGATCTCATCAACTAGATTTTCTGAACATATCGTTATATTAAATAATCCTTCCGTAATTATGTTAACAAAGGTTGCAGTGTTTCCTATGTTAAGAGTTATGAGGTCATTTGTATTCATTTTAGACATGCTGTTAACGCTGTCTACCAGCTCACAGAAAAACCTCCAGCAGTTACGTTTCGCTGATCTAATGATTTTATTGTATCTTTGAGTCTTCTGTGGTAGTAGTCCCAATATATTGATTGTTATTTACGTCGAGCTCTGTTGTAAAGTCTGCGGACATCCTTGCCTATCGAGCTAATTTCTCTTGTCATCCCGGGTTTCTCATAGGCAGATTTCCTTTCTCGAAGTGGGCAACTCTCTTCGAATGATTTTACAAGAGCCTCGGTAATCTTCTTCACATTGATATCAATGTCTTCTGTACATAGATAATCGCGTGTAGTCTGGCCCAATCGATTTCTGCGTATATTTCCGAAATTAGTCCTGTCGGTCTTAGCTTTATTACGGAAACTTGTTGGGTTTGGCGGTGGACGTGCAATTTTAAACCTTTTATAACGGTGATCCGAGTAGGAGTGTTCATCCGAAATCCTCCACTCATGGATCTCATCAATTAGATTTTCTGAACATACCGTTATATCAAATAATCCTTCCCTAATTATATTAACGAAGGTTGCAGTGTTTCCTATGTTAAGAGTCATTTGTATTCAAAAATTCTATAAGGGCGTGTCCCCTTTTACTCATTACTTGTGTGTTTGGATGCCCTCACCAGACGTTGTAATTCCCACATAGGTGGCAAAGTCGGTGCATCGAATGGCAGATATATTGACGCTAGGTACATATTTACATTACCTTGCATCAGCACCGTTGCGTCCGATGCAGACAACTCTGGAGAGAAAAGGAAACATATGTGTTTATGGCACAAAATACAAGTCCTTGGACGAGTACCTGTGTTAGCGTAGAAAAGTTATTGTTCACATGGTTTAATCCCGTTACCTTGTTGCTAGTTGTCCATGGTTTCTGGATCAAAGCAATATGACCCTGCCTTTATTTATGATGTCCATCAGAGCGTTGGATGCTGTCTCCGCTCCGGTGGAGGTTTATCTGGATGACCTCAAACTTTGTCTATCCAGTGAAAGTTTCCTTTGGGAGTCTATACTATGTGGTGACACTCCCTCATTATTTGGTAGTGGGTCATTCTCTACCTTTCGTTCACTACCTATTACACCATCTTACAGTATACAATTTTGGGAGGCGGTGTTATTTTTTGTCGCTCCATCATTGTTTTGAATCGTTTTGTGGCTCTTTTTATTTTGATCACCACCTTTGCTGGGAACTTCCTGCAAAAGTGGCGGTACTATTGGTAAACTGGTGGTGTTATTGACTACTTCGACATCAGTTTTTGGTAGTGTCTTACTTGTCTCCATCCGTTCACTACCAGTGTTCAGACAGTATATTTGGACTCGATTCATCTATCCTGCCAATCGGGACCTTTCCAATTTTGAAAAAGACTGTCCTGATCAAGAAGTACGCGATGCCTTTCGCCATGACAAGATTGTTCTTGGATTCTGGGTCCATGCCCACTTCCCACTTTTTCACGGAATGTTGTGAATTCTGTTTGCCAATGATGTCGAGTATGTACTCTGATGAGAAGTTGCTGCGACATCACTTAACTTATAGGGTCGTTTTTATGAGTTCAGGAATATCGCATTTCCTTAGTTTCCTTATGTTAGGTTGAATAGAGGAGACGTTTAAACGTCTCATGTCCCTGGACATACACTTAAGCCAGTGCACAGTGTGTAATTTGAGCAATCGAGGTGGACAAAAGTATTTTTTTAGTTTTTTGTATAGAAAAAGCATATTAAATAAATACTAACATTAGTATTAGTTAAAAAAACTAAAAACATAAAAAAAATTTAATTGAAAACACCACGCCATGGATATTTTTCAAGTTGTTGTAGCGTATTCTTCAACTTTGATTGAGTTGTATAAAATTAATTGGTTGCAGAATAATTTACCACGTCTAATGTATTAGCTTTTTCGCCGCACCGTGTTTCAATTTATAGATCAACCAAAGTTTTTAAGGTATTTCCAGGGCCATTTTTAAATTAAGGCAAATATTTTAAAATTGTGCAATTATGAGCAAGATATTTTTTTGTAGTATACACACTATATTTAAAAACCTGAAAGTTTGGACGAGGTGTTTTGAGGTGAAATTTTGTTATGTCCTTTTCTTTATAACGAATTGGATTTTAAAGGGAGTTCAAATACTCACTGTTTAAAATCAATAAAAATAGCTCTAATTAAAATGATTCGAAGTAATGAAATGCACAACATTTATTAAAATTTAACAAATTTTTATATTTCCAGCATTGTTCAATCGAGCTAAGAAAAATATTCTCACACGTCACTGATCACAAACTAAAATGTATTGTTCCCACATTGCTTTTCTACCTACGACAATATCTCACTTTCATTTACCGTTATCTTAATAACAGTAAGTTATTGTGTTTTCTTATAATTATTTATGTACTAGTGGACCTCTTGTTAATGACATATATACACGGGGCAAAATCGCCTTTTTTGATTTGTTTGAATCGAAAGAAAATATATTTGGAACACAAACTTTTAAATATTATATATTTCTTAGCAAATACATTTGTTTTGTTTGAAAATCAATAAAATATATTTGGAACGCATATATTAATATATTACAATAAATTATATTTGCAAACTAAATTTCTCAAATAAAATATGTGTTTAAATATAAATAAAATTCAGTTTTGATTATTGTTCGGCTTGAGGTCCTTTTTTGTAATTAAAAAACGATTTGATCTTTTTTTAATTATTTATTTTTATTTCCTATATTTCGACTAACTTCGTCAGTCATCATCAGGGAGTTTTAATCTAATACAAAAACACGAAAAACAGATTCAAAAAACACAATTATTTAACAATAATATTTTTAACATACAATTTTAGATTTCGCTATTAAACAGTTCGACTTGCTTCCTTGAAATTACTTGTCAACTAACATTTTTTTCCGTCCGTGCATATTAATTATATGTCTATACATCTGAGAGCATTTATCTGTGTCTGTCTTATATTTAAGTCTCTTCTCTGTCGGGATATTTGTTATAAAGAGCATCTCTAATGTGTATCGTCTGTATGGATTTTTCTCTTCTATTAATACATCTACATTATTGAAGTCAGGTTTGTGTCCAGTTAGTGTGCAATGAGCAGCCAAAGCCGTCTTCTGCTCCAATTCAATACAACAAACACTAACATACCAAAGAGCATACAATGGATCCTCTCACTGGGACCAAAATACGCATTGCCCAACACACATGAAACATTCCCATTGTTCAATTGTTTTGCAGAGGGAGAGGATTGCATCCAAACAATTGAAAACAGAGAGCAACAGGAGATCGGAAGAGCGAAGCTCACATCATTAGTAGAAAACCATTTAGAAAAAAGAGAACTGAACCAAAGAGATAGGATAGTACTTGACACAGTGAACCAAAGCAAACAATTTCTTAGGGAACACAAGGACATATTAATACTAAATGCTGACAAAGGAGGAAAGACCGTAGCAATGACGAAAACAGACTATATGAACAAAATCTTAAAGACATTATCTTAAAAGACATTTGTACATACAGACGACTGAAAAAGGATCCAACTACAAGTCTCCAAAATAAAAACAACATTTTAGTAGATACATTATTCAATATGAATATAATCGACACCGTAGAAAAGAAGAAATTGACGAATAAAACTGCCGTACCATCTAGAATTTATGGACTACCTAAAATACACAAGGACGGAATACCATTGAGACCAATATGCTCATCTATTGATTAACCAGCACATGGACTTTCCCGATATTTAGTTGACATTATTAAAAACCTGACGAAGGACTCAAAATACAATATAAGAGATGCAATAGATCTAAAATCAAAACTTGAACACATACGTTTGGAGGACGACGACATACTCATATCTTTTGACGTGGTTTCCTTGTTCCCAAGCATACCAGTACAGCTAGCTATAAGGATCATAGACGAAAAATGGGACGATTTGGAGAAATATACACGAATACCAAAGGACCTTTTCATAAAAATACTGACTTTCTGCATTAAGGATACTCGATACTTCAAATATGAAGAGAAATTATATGGACAACTAAAAGGCTTACCAATGGGCTCACCTGCTTCCCCAGTGATAGCAGACATTGTTATGGAAGAATTATTAGACGCCACGATGAGGAATATGAAATGTAAACCTAAATTATTAACAAAATATGTGGACGACCTATTCGCGATAATGAGAAGAGATGACGTAGAAAACATGATGGATACGCTCAATTCATTCAACAGATGCATTCAATTCGCAATGGAAAAGGAAATTGACAACAAGCTACCTTATTTGGACTCATTGATAATCAGACGAGGAAACGAACTTAAAATGGATTGGTACCAAAAGACGACAGCCTCTGGAAGACTAATAAAATTTTATTCCAAGCACCCAAGAAGGACTATTATAAATACAGCGACTAATTTCATATCCAGAGTACTGACCATTAGCGACGTAGAATTTCACAAAACCAATAAAAATAGAATAACAAATATATTGACCAAGAATGAATTTCCAAAAAGAACGATAAACGAATTATTAAGGAGAGCGATGATGAAAAAGGACAAGAAAGATAATAACGGAGAACCAAGAATATATAAGTCTGTAACATATATACCGGGACTATCTGAACGATTTAAAAATTCTAACATATATGACAAAAATAAAATCGAACTAGCATTTAGGACACAAAACACAACTAACCAATTATTCAGCAGAACAAAATCAAAGCTGAAAAAAGAAGAAAAATCAAATTTGGTATATCAGATAAGGTGCAATGGTGACGAATCCGACGTATGCCAAAAGGTATATGTAGGGACGACAAGGACTAAACTAAAAACTAGATTATCGTCACATAAATCGGACCAAAAGGCTATGGAAAAACCATTGGAGCAGAAGACGGCTTTGGCTGCTCATTGCACACTAACTGGACACAAACCTGACTTCAATAATGTAGATGTATTAATAGAAGAGAAAAATCCATACAGACGATACACATTAGAGATGCTCTTTATAACAAATATCCCGACAGAGAAGAGACTTAACTATAAGACAGACACAGATAAATGCTCTCAGATGTATAGACATATAATTAATAAGCACGGACGAAAAAAAATGTTAGTTGACAAGTAATTTCAAGGAAGCAAGTCGAACTGTTTAATAGCGAAATCTAAAATTGTATGTTAAAAATATTATTGTTTAAATAATTGTGTTTTTTGAATCTGTTTTTCGTGTTTTTGTATTAGATTAAAACTCCCTGATGATGACTAACGAAGTTAGTCGAAATATAGGAAATAAAAATAAATAATTAAAAAAAAATCAAATCGTTTTTTAATTACAAAAAAGGACCTCAGGCCGAACAATAATCAAAACTGAATACTCAACAGGTCAACGATCAAAAACTTCAATAAATAAAATTATTATTTAGGAATTTTTCCAAACATATTTTATTTAAAACGATTTCCAAAAGTTTTGCTGACTTTTTCGAATTTCAGTTTTAATTTTTCCTTGGCTTCGAATTGTACCTACCTTCTACCATATGCAGCATTAACTTTTGTTTTAAATCAATCATTTAAATTTTCTGAGTTAGTATTCCAAGTCACATTTCTTGTCAATCCTCCAATTAATTTATTTTTATACAAGATTATACGATTTTTAATTATTATTTTTACGAACATAAAATATTTCTAAAAAATAACTTTGAATTAGTAAAAAATTTAACACAGTTAACGTATTTTCTGAATTCTTAAGTGCGAATAAATATTTGTTTCGGAAATTATAGTCCCAAATAAAAACATGTTGGGATGTAAACAAAGATTTCTTTAGAATAACATATTCCCAAATATATACTTTTTGTGTGTTCCCAATATTATATGTTTAGAGTGTACCCTAAACATATATATGTTTCAAGCGGAATATGTTTGGGACAATATACTACAGAAGCAATTTTTTTCAGCGTGTAAAGATTGTGATATTCAGTAAACATTTTTTTCGACTTTTGTCCACCTAGATTGATGAAATAACACACTGTGCAGTGGTTCGGCCTGTTGTGCGCTCCTTATTTATGATTTTTATACCCCACGGGTTACAGAAAATCGGTACCAGACACGTATTTTCTCAGTCTGGCAATATGTCGGAACCGAAATAATGGTATCTTGCATGTGTGAAAGCTGGGCAGTGACACAGAAAATGTTCCTTTGTTTTCCCTGCATGTCCTGCACTCGTCGTTTTATGCTAGTCCTAGATGTGCGTATAAGCTTGAGTGTCCCGTTAGAACACTCATCATTTTACTAATCTCGATCTTGTTTAGTTTCAGAAAATTACTTGTTTTCTTCTAATTTGGGTCACCCCACAGTATCTTTGTAGTTACTCCTACAGTTGCTCTATTCCACACAGTTTTGTGAGCCATCACTGCCAAGTGCTTCAACTCATCCTTCGTGGCTTCGAAAGGTTTCAAATTTTCCAAGTTTATTACTCGAAGTTCTCTGCCCTTTGAAGCCAAGCTGTTTGCTCGTTCATTTCCAATCACTCCGTTGTGTCCCGGTACCCACGCAGTTGACCATGGACTGAGTAATTATTTATCGTTCTTTTACAGTCTAACACTGTTATGGATTTGACCTTTTCCGATGTTATTGCTTTGATCGCCTTTTGCCTATCTGTGAATATGTTGGCGTATCCAGGTTTTGTGGTATTACTGAGCCAGTTAACACACTCCTTGATTGCTCGAACTTCTGCTTGAAATACTGTGTTTTGGTCTGGGAGGCGGAAGTAAAGTTCGACTTCTGGTTCATCAATAAAAAGTCCCAGACCCGTCCTTCCTCCTAGCCTGGACCCATCAGTGTAGCAGCTGGTTCCCACAGGCACATGAGCTAGTGTTCCGTTTTCCCAGGAGCGTCTGTCTGTCACGAACGAAACACAGGTAGCTGTAAGCCGCAATTCAGGAATGCGGTCGGAGATTTCCGTTGTTTGAAGATGACCGCCCAGTGATTGTAATATCTTCTGATGGTACGACTTGTGGTTTCGATTTATCCATTCACCCATCACTTGTAGACGTCTTGCTGTGAGGGCTGCCTCATACTTTATACGGATATCTATTAGTTGGATTTGCAGTATAGTCTCCAAAGCTCTTGTTGGTGCGGTTGTAATTGGCCCGCTTATGCCTAGACAGCACATACGTACGTTGCACTTTTTGCAATGGTATTACATTGTACTTTTTGTCCACTGATGTCCGCCATACTACAGAGGCGTAGGTTATTATTGGTCTAATCACGCTCATGTAAAGCCAGTGTGTCATATTTGGACGTAGTCCCCATTTTGAACCTATAGCTCTTCTGCACAACGACCAACATCTGTGGGCCTTTGTAAATCTTTCTTCAATATTATCTTTCCAGTACAGTTTCTGATCCAAGATTACTCCCAAGTATTTTACCTTTTTAGATATGGCAATGTTCTTATCGAATCGAGGCACGATAAAAGGACGAATCTTCCTTTTCCTTGTAAATAGACATATTTCTGTTTTGCCTGGGTTGACATTTAGTCCCCTTGGTTGTGCCCAGTTATATGCTATGTTAAGTGCCTCCTCAGCTCTTCTGCATAGTTGGTATGGATGTGTGCCCCTTAGAATTATTATAACGTCGTCTGCATAACAGACTAGTTTAAGTCCTTCATTGGTAAGGGCTATAAGGAGACTGTGTATCGTCGTAACCCATAGGAGAGGCGATAAAATGCCCCCCTGAGGTATAACACGATTTACCTTGTCTCTGATTTTTACGTCATATGACCCACAAATAATCCACCTATTCCTTAGCATATTTTTGATCCAGTTTATCAACGCCCGGTCAACCTGAAACTTGTCTAAGGACTGGATAAGTGTATCGGTCTGAACGTTGCACAGTGGGCTAAAATGGGAAAAATGGACATAATTCTGCCATTTTAAAACTACTTATAGTATGGTGATGAAATTTTAGGTGTGTATACAAGAGATGATAGAGTGGCGTGGGTACTCCTAGACCAGACCGACAATAAACATTTTATAGCTTGAATAGTTTCCGAGATATGTGGATTTTAAATTTGAATTTGTCATTTTTTCGCCGACTTTGCCTTGTAGTTTAGCCAATATCTCAGTCAAAAGTTTACCGATTTTGTTCGCGTGGATTGCCAATAAAATTTGCAATATCATGAAAAAAGAGTCGATAAAATATGTTAAGAAATAAGAAAGTTATGGCCCGGTAAAATCAAATTTTTGAAAAAATAACATTATTTTTGGAGATTTTTTGGCGAAAAAAGTCCAATTCGTATTTAGGTCTTGTAGAAAAAGTTTGTTACACAAAGTATATCATATTTATACTCATTTTAAGGGAGACGTTTCACAGAACCTGTTAGAGAAAATCCGAAGCCAAAATTGTATTTGGTGTGGTTGCCACCCTTCTCCGATATGGACCTTTTTTTACATAAATTTCAAAAGTTTGATCGATTTTCTGCAATCGCAAAGCTAAATTGTAATTTTTTTTTTATTTATTTGTATTAGGGTGTAACAAAATCGACTGCAAAGGGAATCCCGAGCCCGGCTTTTCATATCGAAGATATAGGACTAAAAGTAAAAATCCCATTTTTGGGGATTTTGATGTATTTTTTGGGAATTGAGGGATTTTCCATTAGAAATTTCCACGTGTTGCGTTTGATTATTATTTCTTATATCAAATAAAGGACTTAAAAAAAATGCATCGAAATATATACATTTTTAAGAATTTTATGCCGTATTTACGTTTCAGTCCATATGCAAAATATTTTTTTTTAAATTTTTCCCTACCTTCTTGTAGTTATTGGTTATTATATCAGTCCATATGCAAAATATTTTTTTTTTAATTTTTCCCTACCTTCTTGTAGTTATTGGTTATTATATCAGTCAATATGCACTGATTTCTTGTAAATCACCTGTTTTTATCAAACAATAATAAAATTTAGTAAGAAGAACAATCATAAAATTGAGTAAGAAGGATTAAAAGATGTCGGCCTTTATAATATGTTGGTGTGACTCTTGTTGCCTTAAATTTGTGTATATCCATTATGTAAGCGAAAGTCCCACTTCTTGAAAAAAATAATTTATTTTCTTATTTTATTTCTGTAACATATATTTTATTATTTTATTTCTGTAAACTAATCCTAATAGTCCATGTCTAGGAGATAAAGCAAATCCTTGTATTCCTCAGGATCGTCACAAGTCAAAGATCGGTAACATATCCATATTTTTCTTATTAAAGATAGAACAGGATCGGAAGATAGGAGAAGATTTACAAATATATCTTTATTTTGAAATTCTCTTGAACTTTTTCGGGAGTGAAATTGCTGAACATTGCGAAAATCGCGATTTCGTGCCTCCTTGGCTTCTTCCGTAAGCTCGCCCAAAGGGAGAATATGAAATGCAAAAATTATATCTCCATGACGCAATACTTTATGTACTGTTGGGGTCATATCTTTCCATGGATACAGTTCTATTAGATGTTTCGAAATGCCTAGACAGTATTTTCCAAATTTTTCTGCATTCACTTTGTTCTTGCTGTTGATTGCCATTAGAATTATGTTGATTTTTCTCAGTAATTCCATATCAATTCCTGTGATCTTAGATGTGATTTCATAACCCTTGAAGAAACGCCTTGCAGTGTTACCATCATTTGTATTTCCATATCCCACTAGTGGTTTGTCGACATTTAATCCAGTCTCTTTCCAAAATTCCTCTTGAATTCTTTTTTTCTGGAATTCTCTCGATGTTTTTAATTCCTTTTTGTCCGGTAATTTGTTAGCATTCTCTGGATTACTATAATAATGCAAATCGTATGCTATGTGTAGGAAATGTTCTAAAAACCGTATGCGAGCATGTAATGGAGAAATTCCAAATTTTAGAGCATATGTGTTAATTGTTGGGTTCTTCGATAAATCCGAAAATTCATTTTTTTTCCTCCACATAGTGTACATCTCCACGTAGATGATGTTCCCGTAACAGCATTGCAAACTTTCCCATCGACCATAGTGAAATTTGGGTTCCAGCTCCTTAATTTCCTTCTCAATATGATCAACCAGGTTTTGTGTGTTGGTAGCCGACTCTTTTGTATACTCAAACCATATTGGTCTACAAAAGTTTTTTGATCCTGGAGTCGAATTTGTCCAAATGTCATCAAAACTAGTTGAGGGACAATCCGTGTCTTCTCTCTTTCTTAATCTGAGGGGAACTAATGATGCCGTGAACACACTTCTATAATCTGTCCCGCTCGAACTTGTTTGTATTCAGGAAGGGTTGATAAGCCATCACATCCCCACTTGCACATAAGTTGCAAGTCACAATTTTCCATTGTACTCAGCTGTTCTGTAGTAAGAGTGGAAACTATTCTCGATGCTGTATTTTCCAGAAGGTTAGGAAGACCAATACTGACTCCACTTAGTGAAACTTGTAGCGGTGAAGGAATAATAGACTTCTTTTTGTGGTTTATTTTGTTATATGAAGATAAGACATCGACTTTCTAAGTGCGTTGTAGTTGTCTTTGCTGAGTCCTTGTTGTAGCATAAGAGCAAGTGCTTCTTCATCCGTAAAATCTGACTTAGATGATGGTGTCGGAATACTCTCAACAATTCTCCTTTGACGTTTCGGTGATGCTGTTTGAAGAACACCGGCAATTTTTAAAGCATGGTTGTTGGTTGTTTCTCTTTTTTCAACATTGCCTTAAAAGTATCCGTAACTTCTTCAGTAGTCATTGCCGAAGGATTATTGGACAAACGACTCTTCTTAGTTCTTGTCGATACATCTTCGTAAGGTTTATGGGGTGGACCAACAGATGAAGTAAAAACTATTAAATCTATGTTGTTCTCGAGCTAATCTGAATATTTTGCTGTTGTCCACTTTACATCAAATGTTTTAACAAATTTTTGTGATTTCGCTTTTTAATACTTTAATTTTATAGGTTCCTTCCATAAATTCTACTATTCTACGGACTTTTTCCTCAAAAGTGTGAAATGGGATTTCACACAAAATAAAAAATAGTGACGAGTTAACGCCATACATGCTAAATTGGTAATGCTATACATTCTCGAAGATGCTATATTTATATAAAAGCAATAATATACCTGACATTTCTACCTGATACATGTAATATGGGAAATTACAAAAATCATATATGAATGAATATTGTTTTCTATATGAATGAACATTACAACAAATATTTTCAATGACTAAGGGTTTCCTAGAAATAGTGCCATTAAGCAATATTTTATGAAAGGCAAATCTTACTAAATTTTATTATTGTTTGATAAAAACATGTGATCTACAAGAAAACAGTGCACATTGACTGATATAATAACAATAAGAAAAATTAAAAAAATATTTTGCATATAGACACAAACGTAAATACGGCATAAAATTCTTAAAAATGTATATATTTCGATGATTTTTTTTAAGTTCTTTATTTTGATATTAGAAATAATTATCAAACGCAACATGTGGAAACTCAATTCCCAAAAAATACATCAAAAGTCCCCAAAAATGGGATTTTTACTTTTAGTCCTATATCTTCGATATGAAAAGCCGCTTTCGGGATTCCCTTTGCAGTCGATTTTGTTACACCCTACACAAATAAATAAAAAAAATTTACAATTTAGCTTTGCGATTGGAGAAAATCGATCAAACTTTTAAAATCTATGTAAAAAAAAGGTCCAAATAGGAGAAGGGTGGCAACCACACCAATTAAAATTTTGGCTTCGGATTTTCTCTAACAGGTTGTGTGAAATGTCTCCTTTAAAATGAGTATAAATTTGATATACTTTGTGTAACAAACTTTTTCTATAAGACCTAAATACGAATTGGACTTTTTTCGCCAAAAAATCTCCAAAAATGAAATTTTTTCAAAAATTTGACTTTATAGGGCCATAACTTTCTTATTTCTTGACATATCTGGATTGGCAATCCACAAAAACACGCAAGCTAAATCGGTAAACTTTTGACTGAGATATTGGCTAAACTCCAAGGGAAAGTCGGCGAAAAAATGAAAAATTCAAATTTAAAATTCACATATGTATCTCTGAAACGAATCAAGATATGTTCAAGCTATAAAAAAAATTTTAGGTCTGGTCTAGGAGTATCCACAGAGGAAATCGTCACTCAAATCGGACACTCCATTCAAAAGTTAGAAGCCGATGAAAATTTTGTATACTTGAGGTGGTCAACTTTAGGGCCCTGTAGCTCCGCGCCTGTGTAAGATAGGGGGCCCAAGTTTCGAACTTAAACTCTCTAACGCCTCTTGTATACACACTTACAATTTCATCGCCATACGATAAGTGGCTTTAAATGGCAGAATAATGTAAATTTTTTTTCATTTTAGCCCACTGTGCGTTGTTAAAAGCGCCCTCAATGTATATACAAACGACAAGTGTGTACATTTCTTCACTGAAGGACTTTTTCTATGTGGTGTACTACCTCATGTAGAGCTGTTTCCACTGATCTTCCTTTAACATATGCGTGTTGCTTGAATTTTAGATTGTCATCGGAATCTTACTTTTGACCATGTCGTCAAATATTCGCTCCATTGTTGTTAACAGGAAATAATTTATGCTAATAGGTCGATAAGCCTTTGGGATCGTATAACTCGCCTTATCTGGCTTGGGTATGAAGACCACCCTTGATTCCTGCCAATTTTTTGGGGTATATGCATGAGTTAGTCATGCAGTGAAAACTCCAACCAGATGAGTTCATACCAGATCCACCTCATTCTGAAGCGCTGGAAATATTCCGTCCGGTCCCGCATTTTATTGCTTCTTTAACCATAGCATCCGTAATAGGTACTTGGTGCATCACATTTTCGTTCTGTAACTGTTCCTCTGTTGGCCCAACATTACCACTCGGAAAATGAGTTTTCATCAAAAGCCTTACGGTATCATCTATAGTTTCCATCCTTTTACCCGTTTCATTCACAAGTGTTTCATTTTGGATATGAGTTTTTGAGAGGAACTGTTTTATTTTAGACATGGTGTTAACGCTGTCTACCTGCTCACAGAAAAGTCTCCAGGAGTTACGTTTCGCCAGTCTAATGATTTTATTGTATTCTTTGAGTCTTCTGTGGTAGTCTTCCCAATATACTGATAGCTTTTCACTGTGATTAGAGTAGAAAAGGCCTGTGTTAGCGTAGAAAAGATTGTAGTTCATATGGTTTAATACAGTAACTTTGTTACTAGTAGTCCACGGTTCCTGGACCAAAGCAACATGAACCCTGCCTTTATTTATTATGTCCATCAGAGCAATGTATGCCGTTTCGCTCCGGTGGAGGTTTCCTTACCAATTATTGCTTTGCGCCTTTAAAAGGTGAGGGGGAAGCTATCCAAGAGATTTACGAGGACACCAGCGCAGCGTTGTGATGCCAGCCTTAGCATCAAAACAACCCTCTCAAACTTGCAACTCATTACTTCGATTGGTGGTTCATCCTTAGATTCGAGGACGTACTCCGCTACCCTCGTATAGACCAAATCTTCGAAGTTACTCTTTTGGTCTTCGGGGATTCTGCCAGATGCACTACTGCTATCAATTATGGCATAGTATAGATCGTCTCGAAAATTTTGTTTAGCAGTATTAGAATAGCTGGGCAGTGACACAGAAAATGTTCCTTTGTTTTCCCTGCATGTCCTGCACTCGTCGTTTTATGCTAGTCCTAGATGTGCGTATAAGCTTGAGTGTCCCGTTAGAACACTCATCATTTTACTAATCTCGATCTTGTTTAGTTTCAGAAAATTACTTGTTTTCTTCTAATTTGGGTCACCCCACAGTATCTTTGTAGTTACTCCTACAGTTGCTCTATTCCACACAGTTTTGTGAGCCATCACTGCCAAGTGCTTCAACTCATCCTTCGTGGCTTCGAAAGGTTTCAAATTTTCCAAGTTTATTACTCGAAGTTCTCTGCCCTTTGAAGCCAAGCTGTTTGCTCGTTCATTTCCAATCACTCCGTTGTGTCCCGGTACCCACGCAGTTGACCATGGACTGAGTAATTATTTATCGTTCTTTTACAGTCTAACACTGTTATGGATTTGACCTTTTCCGATGTTATTGCTTTGATCGCCTTTTGCCTATCTGTGAATATGTTGGCGTATCCAGGTTTTGTGGTATTACTGAGCCAGTTAACACACTCCTTGATTGCTCGAACTTCTGCTTGAAATACTGTGTTTTGGTCTGGGAGGCGGAAGTAAAGTTCGACTTCTGGTTCATCAATAAAAAGTCCCAGACCCGTCCTTCCTCCTACCCTGGACCCATCAGTGTAGCAGCTGGTTCCCACAGGCACATGAGCTAGTGTTCCGTTTTCCCAGGAGCGTCTGTCTGTCACGAACGAAACACAGGTAGCTGTAAGCCGCAATTCAGGAATGCGGTCGGAGATTTCCGTTGTTTGAATATGACCGCCCAGTGATTGTAATATCTTCTGATGGTACGACTTGTGGTTTCGATTTATCCATTCACCCATCACTTGTAGACGTCTTGCTGTGAGGGCTGCCTCATACTTTATACGGATATCTATTAGTTGGATTTGCAGTAAGTCTCCAAAGCTCTTGTTGGTGCGGTTGTAATTGGTCCGCTTATGCCTAGACAGCACATACGTACGTTGCACTTTTTGCAATGGTATTACATTGTACTTTTTGTCCACTGATGTCCGCCATACTACAGAGGCGTAGGTTATTATTGGTCTAATCACGCTCATGTAAAGCCAGTGTGTCATATTTGGACGTAGTCCCCATTTTGAACCTATAGCTCTTCTGCACAACGACCAACATCTGTGGGCCTTTGTAAATCTTTCTTCAATATTATCTTTCCAGTACAGTTTCTGATCCAAGATTACTCCCAAGTATTTTACCTTTTTAGATATGGCAATATTCTTATCGAATCGAGGCACGATAAAAGGACGAATCTTCCTTTTCCTTGTAAATAGACATATTTCTGTTTTGCCTGGGTTGACATTTAGTCCCCTTGGTTGTGCCCAGTTATATGCTATGTTAAGTGCCTCCTCAGCTCTTCTGCATAGTTGGTATGGATGTGTGCCCCTTAGAATTATTATAACGTCGTCTGCATAACAGACTGGTTTAAGTCCTTCATTGGTAAGGGCTATAAGGAGACTGTGTATCGTCGTAACCCATAGGAGAGGCGATAAAATGCCCCCCTGAGGTATAACACGATTTACCTTGTCTCTGATTTTTACGTCATATGACCCACAAATAATCCACCTATTCCTTAGCATATTTTTGATCCAGTTTATCAACGCCCGGTCAACCTGAAACTTGTCTAAGGACTGGATAAGTGTATCGGTCTGAACGTTGCACAGTGGGCTAAAATGGGAAAAATTGACATAATTCTGCCATTTTAAAACCACTTATCGTATGGTGATGAAATTTTAGGTGTGTATACAAGAGATGATAGAGTGGCGTGGGTACTCCTAGACCAGACCGACAATAAACATTTTATAGCTTGAATAGTTTCCGAGATATGTGGATTTTAAATTTGAATTTGTCATTTTTTCGCCGACTTTGCCTTGTAGTTTAGCCAATATCTCAGTCAAAAGTTTACCGATTTTGTTCGCGTGGATTGCCAATAAAATTTGCAATATCATGAAAAAAAGAGTCGATAAAATATGTTAAGAAATAAGAAAGTTATGGCCCGGTAAAATCAAATTTTTGAAAAAATAACATTATTTTTGGAGATTTTTTGGCGAAAAAAGTCCAATTCGTATTTAGGTCTTGTAGAAAAAGTTTGTTACACAAAGTATATCATATTTATACTAATTTTAAGGGAGACGTTTCACAGAACCTGTTAGAGAAAATCCGAAGCCAAAATTGTATTTGGTGTGGTTGCCACCCTTCTCCGATATGGACCTTTTTTTACATAAATTTCAAAAGTTTGATCGATTTTCTGCAATCGCAAAGCTAAATTGTAAATTTTTTTTTATTTATTTGTGTTAGGGTGTAACAAAATCGACTGCAAAGGGAATCCCGAGCCCGGCTTTACATATCGAAGATATAGGACTAAAAGTAAAAATCCCATTTTTGGGGATTTTGATGTATTTTTTGGGAATTGAGCAATTTTCCATTAGAAATTTTCACGTGTTGCGTTTGATTATTATTTCTTATATCAAATAAAGGACTTAAAAAAAATGCATCGAAATATATACATTTTTAAGAATTTTATGCCGTATTTACGTTTCAGTCCATATGCAAAATATTTTTTTTTAAATTTTTCCCTACCTTCTTGTAGTTATTGGTTATTATATCAGTCCATATGCAAAATATTTTTTTTTTTAATTTTTCCCTACCTTCTTGTAGTTATTGGTTATTATATCAGTCAATATGCACTGATTTCTTGTAAATCACCTGTTTTTATCAAACAATAATAAAATTTAGTAAGAAGAACAATCATAAAATTGAGTAAGAAGGATTAAAAGATGTCGGCCTTTATAATATGTTGGTGTGACTCTTGTTGCCTTAAATTTGTGTATATCCATTATGTAAGCGAAAGTCCCACTTCTTGAAAAAAATAATTTATTTTCTTATTTTATTTCTGTAACATATATTTTATTATTTTATTTCTGTAAACTAATCTGAATAGTCCATGTCTAGGAGATAAAGCAAATCCTTGTATTCCTCAGGATCGTCACAAGTCAAAGATCGGTAACATATCCATATTTTTCTTATTAAAGATAGAACAGGATCGGAAGATAGGAGAAGATTTACAAATATATCTTTATTTTGAAATTCTCTTGAACTTTTTCGGGAGTGAAATTGCTGAACATTGCGAAAATCGCGATTTCGTGCCTCCTTGGCTTCTTCCGTAAGCTCGCCCAAAGGGAGAATATGAAATGCAAAAATTATATCTCCATGACGCAATACTTTATGTACTGTTGGGGTCATATCTTTCCATGGATACAGTTCTATTAGATGTTTCGAAATGCCTAGACAGTATTTTCCAAATTTTTCTGCATTCACTTTGTTCTTGCTGTTGATTGCCATTAGAATTATGTTGATTTTTCTCAGTAATTCCATATCAATTCCTGTGATCTTAGATGTGATTTCATAACCCTTGAAGAAACGCCTTGCAGTGTTACCATCATTTGTATTTCCATATCCCACTAGTGGTTTGTCGACATTTAATCCAGTCCCTTTCCAAAATTCCTCTTGAATTCTTTTTTTCTGGAATTCTCTCGATGTTTTTAATTCCTTTTTGTCCGGTAATTTGTTAGCATTCTCTGGATTACTATAATAATGCAAATCGTATGCTATGTGTAGGAAATGTTCTAAAAACCGTATGCGAGCATGTAATGGAGAAATTCCAAATTTTAGAGCATATGTGTTAATTGTTGGGTTCTTCGATAAATCCGAAAATTCATTTTTTTCCTCCACATAGTGTACATCTCCACGTAGATGATGTTCCCGTAACAGCATTGCAAACTTTCCCATCGACCATAGTGAAATTTGGGTTCCAGCTCCTTAATTTCCTTCTCAATATGATCAACCAGGTTTTGTGTGTTGGTAGCCGACTCTTTTGTATACTCAAACCATATTGGTCTACAAAAGTTTTTTGATCCTGGAGTCGAATTTGTCCAAATGTCATCAAAACTAGTTGAGGGACAATCCGTGTCTTCTCTCTTTCTTAATCTGAGGAGAACTAATGATGCCGTGAACACACTTCTATAATCTGTCCCGCTCGAACTTGTTTGTATTCAGGAAGGGTTGATAAGCCATCACATCCCCACTTGCACATAAGTTGCAAGTCACAATTTTCCATTGTACTCAGCTGTTCTGTAGTAAGAGTGGAAACTATTCTCGATGCTGTATTTTCCAGAAGGTTATGAAGACCAATACTGACTCCACTTAGTGAAACTTGTAGCGGTGAAGGAATAATAGACTTCTTTTTGTGGTTTATTTTGTTATATGAAGATAAGACATCGACTTTCTAAGTGCGTTGTAGTTGTCTTTGCTGAGTCCTTGTTGTAGCATAAGAGCAAGTGCTTCTTCATCCGTAAAATCTGACTTAGATGATGGTGTCGGAATACTCTCAACAATTCTCCTTTGACGTTTCGGTGATGCTGTTTGAAGAACACCGGCAATTTTTAAAGCATGGTTGTTGGTTGTTTCTCTTTTTTCAACATTGCCTTAAAAGTATCCGTAACTTCTTCAGTAGTCATTGCCGAAGGATTATTGGACAAACGACTCTTCTTAGTTCTTGTCGATACATCTTCGTAAGGTTTATGGGGTGGACCAACAGATGAAGTAAAAACTATTAAATCTATGTTGTTCTCGAGCTAATCTGAATATTTTGCTGTTGTCCACTTTACATCAAATGTTTTAACAAATTTTTGTGATTTCGCTTTTTAATACTTTAATTTTATAGGTTCCTTCCATAAATTCTACTATTCTACGGACTTTTTCCTCAAAAGTGTGAAATGGGATTTCACACAAAATAAAAAATAGTGACGAGTTAACGCCATACATGCTAAATTGGTAATGCTATACATTCTCGAAGATGCTATATTTATATAAAAACAATAATATACCTGACATTTCTACCTGATACATGTAATATGGGAAATTACAAAAATCATATATGAATGAATATTGTTTTCTATATGAATGAACATTACAACAAATATTTTCAATGACTAAGGGTTTCCTAGAAATAGTGCCATTAAGCAATATTTTATGAAAGGCAAATCTTACTAAATTTTATTATTGTTTGATAAAAACATGTGATCTACAAGAAAACAGTGCACATTGACTGATATAATAACAATAAGAAAAATTAAAAAAATATTTTGCATATAGACACAAACGTAAATACGGCATAAAATTCTTAAAAATGTATATATTTCGATGATTTTTTTTAAGTTCTTTATTTTGATATTAGAAATAATTATCATTAGTCCTATATCTTCGATATGAAAAGCCGCTTTCGGGATTCCCTTTGCAGTCGATTTTGTTACACCCTACACAAATAAATAAAAAAAATTTACAATTTAGCTTTGCGATTGGAGAAAATCGATCAAACTTTTAAAATCTATGTAAAAAAAAGGTCCAAATAGGAGAAGGGTGGCAACCACACCAATTAAAATTTTGGCTTCGGATTTTCTCTAACAGGTTCTGTGAAATGTCTCCTTTAAAATGAGTATAAATTTGATATACTTTGTGTAACAAACTTTTTCTATAAGACCTAAATACGAATTGGACTTTTTTCGCCAAAAAATCTCCAAAAATGAAATTTTTTCAAAAATTTGACTTTATAGGGCCATAACTTTCTTATTTCTTGACATATCTGGATTGGCAATCCACAAAAACACGCAAGCTAAATCGGTAAACTTTTGACTGAGATATTGGCTAAACTCCAAGGGAAAGTCGGCGAAAAAATGAAAAATTCAAATTTAAAATTCACATATGTATCTCTGAAACGAATCAAGATATGTTCAAGCTATAAAAAAAATTTTAGGTCTGGTCTAGGAGTATCCACAGAGGAAATCGTCACTCAAATCGGACACTCCATTCAAAAGTTAGAAGCCGATGAAAATTTTGTATACTTGAGGTGGTCAACTTTAGGGCCCTGTAGCTCCGCGCCTGTGTAAGATAGGGGGCCCAAGTTTCGAACTTAAACTCTCTAACGCCTCTTGTATACACACCTACAATTTCATCGCCATACGATAAGTGGCTTTAAATGGCAGAATAATGTAATTTTTTTTTCATTTTAGCCCACTGTGCGTTGTTAAAAGCGCCCTCAATGTATATACAAACGACAAGTGTGTACATTTCTTCACTGAAGGACTTTTTCTATGTGGTGTACTACCTCATGTAGAGCTGTTTCCACTGATCTTCCTTTAACATATGCGTGTTGCTTGAATTTTAGATTGTCATCGGCATCTTACTTTTGACCATGTCGTCAAATATTCGCTCCATTGTTGTTAACAGGAAAGAATTTATGCTAATAGGTCGATAAGCCTTTGGGATCGTATAACTCGCCTTATCTGGCTTGGGTATGAAGACCACCCTTGATTCCTGCCAATTTTTTGGGGTATATGCATGAGTTAGTCATGCAGTGAAAACTCCAACCAGATGAGTTCATACCAGATCCACCTCATTCTGAAGCGCTGGAAATATTCCGTCCGGTCCCGCATTTTATTGCTTCTTTAACCATAGCATCCGTAATAGGTACTTGGTGCATCACATTTTCGTTCTGTAACTGTTCCTCTGTTGGCCCAACATTACCACTCGGAAAATGAGTTTTCATCAAAAGCCTTACGGTATCATCTATAGTTTCCATCCTTTTACCCGTTTCATTCACAAGTGTTTCATTTTGGATATGAGTTTTTGAGAGGAACTGTTTTATTTTAGACATGGTGTTAACGCTGTCTACCTGCTCACAGAAAAGTCTCCAGGAGTTACGTTTCGCCAGTCTAATGATTTTATTGTATTCTTTGAGTCTTCTGTGGTAGTCTTCCCAATATACTGATAGCTTTTCACTGTGATTAGAGTAGAAAAGGCCTGTGTTAGCGTAGAAAAGATTGTAGTTCATATGGTTTAATACAGTAACTTTGTTACTAGTAGTCCACGGTTCCTGGACCAAAGCAACATGAACCCTGCCTTTATTTATTATGTCCATCAGAGCAATGTATGCCGTTTCGCTCCGGTGGAGGTTTCCTTACCAATTATTGCTTTGCCCCTTTAAAAGGTGAGGGGGAAGCTATCCAAGAGATTTACGAGGACACCAGCGCAGCGTTGTGATGCCAGCCTTAGCATCAAAACAACCCTCTCAAACTTGCATCTCATTACTTCGATTGGTGGTTCATCCTTAGATTCGAGGACGTACTCCGCTACCCTCGTATAGACCAAATCTTCGAAGTTACTCTTTTGGTCTTCGGGGATTCTGCCAGATGCACTACTGCTATCAATTATGGCATAGTATAGATCGTCTCGAAAATTTTGTTTAGCAGTATTAGAATATTACTTCTTACCCTTCTTTATGGCCAATTTATTTTTCCGTGTCTGTAGAGTCTTTTTGTTTAAAGCCTCATCCTTAACGGATGATTTGGTTGACTTGATTTGCGTTACTGGATCAACCTTACCGCCCATGATCGAAGGACCCCGACTTCCTTTTGTGTGGTTACGTTAGGATTCTCCGAATTCCTGGAAGACGGCGAGCCCTTTTTCTTCTTAGTCACTTTCACAGCGCTATGTACTTCGGGACACCTGACTCTTTTAGCGGCCTCCATCTATGTGTTGGAGGTAGATATCCATCCATATCCATCCTTTAGTAGCACTTTTACGAATTGACACAATCACTTCTCCGCGATTTAAAATTGAATGTCACGTGTTCACCGCACTTATTTAAATTGAACTAAACGTTGGTATTGTGTATGTTTACAATGTGTAAACTTGGGCATACACAATGAAATCAATACAATAACGCTGCTCTAATTGTATATTTACTACAAAAAGGAAAATTCTTAATAATAATTGGCACCAATAATAAATTTTAAATATTATAATTTTATTCAATGATTTAATAGTTTTGTGCTATATTCAACTAAACTGTCTTGTTCATTATTAACAATTCCATCATCTAATCTGTTCAACATTTTCTGATTATTTTTGTCTGAAAAATACTTTTATATGAAATATTTACAACTGACGAAAGTAGTCACACTACATTTTACATTTACACAAAATTCATTCCTTATGAAGGAATTCAATGATAATTCCGAAATATTGGAAAATAAATAAATATTAAAAAAAACAGACCTCAAGCTTGAAATTATAAAAATAAAAATTAATAACACAGTGCAACAACCAAAATGGGAATGGGATGAAACCAATTGCAAATGAAAGTTGACATTATCCATAACAAAACCTTTAATGGGTTTTTTCTGTTCAGTGCGAGATTTTTTTTACACGCATTTGAAGTTGGTGATTTTAGAACGCTGTCTAACAAGAAAAGATAATTGCAAATTTGATAAACTAATACTTATTATACCCTCCCATTATAGGATGGGGGATATATTCATTTTGTCCCACCGTTTGTAACCCCTCTAAATATTGATCTGAGACCCCATAATCTATATATATTCTTAATCGTCGTAAAATTCTAAAACGATTTAACCATGTCCGTCTGTAGTAATCATGCTACAGTCCGTAATAATAGGGCTAGGTGGATCAAATTTTGTATAAATATTTCTTATAGTTGCAGGTTGTTTGGGATTGCAAATGGGCCATATCGGTCAATGTTTCGATATAGCCCCCATATATAGCATCTTACTTATTATGATTCCTACTATTCTCATCTACTCTACATTTACCATATATTGTGATTCCTACTGTTCTCATATACTATAGCACCATTTTATGACAGCGCCATCTACCGTGAGTTGTAGGTAAAAATAAATATCAAAAATGAATTCCTCGACCCCAAAAACAGTAAGATACAACAGTTTTCAATGATAATAACAATAAATAAGCATTATTTTATCAAATTGTTAATGATCTTTTCTTGTTAGACAGCGTTCCAAAATCACCAACTTCAAATGCGTGTAAAAAGAAATCTCGCACTGAACCGAAAAAAACCCTTGAAGGTTTTGTTATGGATAATGTCAACTTTCATTTGCAATTGGTCTCATCCCACTCCCATTTGGAAAGTTCGATTTTGTATCACAGTGTAATTAAAAAGGTCGTATAAAACAACCAACATTAATTACACTATGCAACAAAAATTTTGTCCAAGGGATGTGAATAACAGTTTCTGGTGCAATTAGGTGTCACAAACACGAAAAAAATATAAAAAAAAAGTTTATGGTAATTTTTTAATTTTTTTTTAATTCCAGCTTTCATGGAAAGTACATTCAGTATTTGGACCATAATTTCAAGTATAAGCCTGATTGAGCCGTGTTATGCGTTAAATTAAAGGGAATTATGCTGCAAATATCGCTTTCACGTAGAATCTTTGGTTTAGTAACAGTCGTCAAAAATATGAGAAAAAAATGTCATTTTTTTTATAATAACACTTTTTCCTGGTACAAAAAAACATAAAAAATAGAAAAAAAAATCGAAAAAAATTATTTTATCACAGTTTAAAAAGCCAGCATGCTAACGAAGAAAACACTGTCTATTTGAAAAAATCAATGGATAGATGTAAAAGTTATGAGCCATTTTGAAAATGTTAGGGAAATTCAAAAAAATCTTGTTTTATATTTTTTCGTTTTAAATGATTTTTTTTGCTTATATTAAATTCGCCATATGTGAGAGAGACATTGCACTTGCATTTTATTTTATGAGGATTGATGTGAGACATTATAAAATTATAGAGAGGACGAGGTTTTATGGCCGTTCTTAACCCTCCATAAAACATTATATGCAATGTGAGAGCTATATAGGATGAGATCCGCTCAGGTAGAGGGCCATTCAACAATATTTGTGGTTTTTTATTTATGCGGTTTCCATTCAGTTACGCCATTTAGGGGCATGGACATCCCAGTTGTATATACAGGTAGTAAAATTATATGTACGCAATACAAAGTAATACCCGGCAGTCTTGAAAATATTGGGTTTCTACGTTCGAAGCAAAGTATATGTCAGCTACTGGTACTGCAACTTATGAAACTTAAACCCGGAATTTATGAATGAAATTTCTTATTAATAAATTAGTGTAATTCAGCGCCTTAAAGAGATAAGTCGATTTTCTGAAAAATATTACAAAGTTATATTTCGAAGTATGAGTAAAAGGCAAAGAACTTTTCAGTGTGTTTCTGCTACATCTGCGGAAAATATGTAATAAAAAAATCGACGTGCGTTTAGTTAAATAATAGAAGAAATATATGTGTAATATTTTGGTATACGAGTTAAAATATGAACGAACCGTGGATACCTAGTATTTTGTGTAATTCGTACCATGTAAATCTTACTCGATGGACTAGTGGAAGCATGCGGTTAGTACTTTACAATTAATGTATAACAGTGTTTTGTGGAATGAAACGTTTTAATTTTAGACATCACGTGCAATTTGGAATGCCAATGATTTGGAGACAACCATTCATTCACGGTACGGACTGCTATTTTTGTCTAAGTAAACAGATTGGAGTAGGAAGGAGAATTCGCTGGAATTTCGCTGAAGTCAAATCTGTCACTTTGCCAGTTGCACATTATACCAATTCCCAAGCGTCCAAGTATAGCTAACAGCCTAATTCGGAAACATCATCAAGTTCAACTGAGTACTCCACTCTGAGCGATTCAAGTTTGAGTCAGAAGTCATCGCTTTTAACTCAGTTTCAACTCATTGATCTAGTGAGAGATTTGGAACAGACCAAAGATAAGGCAGAACTACTTGCATCTCGGATGAAACAGTACAATATTTTGGCCCCAGAATCCGTGATATACCTTACAATACATTGTATACAACTGTGTTCGGGGAAGTTAATCAAACATATGTAGAATTTAAAGGAATGGCGGTTATTTGTTGACAGCAGTAAAGAAAGTTTGAAAGCAGTACTTTTACACAACGGAAATCAGAAACCATCGATTCCCATTGCTCATGCTGTCAACACTAAGGAATCATACGAAACAATGGCTAAATTGATAAAATGCATAAAATATGAACATGACTGGAAAATTTGTTGCGATTTAAAAGTAGTTAGTATGTTATGCCTCTGGGATAGACGTGCTCGCGAAGATCATTACAGAAGAAAGAAATGGCCAACAAGAAAACACATTATATTGGGTGGAAACAACATAAAATACACACCTCTCGTCCAAAAAAAACATTATTTTGCCACCACTGCTTATTAAGCTGGGGCTCTTTAAATGTTTTGTAAAAGCCTTAAGGAAAGATGGCAATTCACTTTCATAATTAAAAAGTTTATTTAAAAGTCTTTCTTTTCAAAAAATCGAAGAAGGCATTTTTGATGGGCCTAAAATAAGGAAACTGATGAAAGATGTAAATTTCGAATCATATTCGTCGGATGAAATTGCAGCAAGGAGGTCGTTTAACCTTGTGGTTTCAAATTTCTTTGGATCCAATAAAAGTCCGCAATATGAAACAATGATTATTGATTTGTTAAAAAATGATGAAAAAATTGGTTGGAAATAGATTTTCCTATATTTATGTATATAACTCATATGTATGTAGTCTTCTAACTTATTTTTCGCTTTATGTATTCTAACAGGTGTAAATATGTCCCTAAAAATCCATTTCTGGCATTCTCATTTAAAATTTTTGCACGAGATTCTTGGCGACGAACATGGCGAAAGGTTTCACCAGGAAATGAAGTCCATCGAGCGGCGTTACCAAGGGCACTGGGATGAAAGAATGATGGGAGATTATATTTGGTTCCTCGTTAGAGAAACCGATTCCAAAATCTACAAACGTCAACAAAGAACGCACAATTACTTCTAATGAAACTTGTACATGTAAATAAACTCAAATGTACATAATATAAATAAAAGAAACAAATAAAATCGCTATTTAAACTGAAATTAAAAAAAATATTTTTTGAAATTCTCTTATCTCTACCAAACGGGTAGATTTCTACATTTATCCATAGATTTTTCAAATAGGCATTATTTTCTTCGCTAGGATGCAAACTTTTAAAAAATAAAATAAAATATTATTTTCAATTTTTTTCCTATTTTTTTATGTTTTTTCGGCCCTGGATTTTTTTTTTTAAATCTACTTTTTCCAGTTTGTTTAATGACTGTTACTAAACCACTGTTTCTAAGTGAAAGAGGTACTTCCAACATTGGTAGCCCAAATTAATAGCTTCAATTTAACGTATAAGTCGACCTTATCGGGCATATACTTCAAAAATTATTTTGCAAATACTAAGTTAAAAAAATGTGTTCAATGTCAACCGACATTGAACCATTTTTCATTTATTTTTTTATTTAATTTCATTATATTTTAGTTATTAAGTTTTTATATTTAAAAAACAAAATGTCGTGGAACGACCTATATCTTTTTTCTAATTCATCAAATCTTTATTTTTATTCCTAATTGTCAATTTCTATTTATTTACATATGTACATACATACACACATATACATACATAAGTAAATGACCTCTCTTTGTTGTCTCTCTTTTTGTTTATTTCGCTGCAGCACTCACTGCAGCAAACGAAATGGAAAGGGTTACAACAACAACAACAGCAGCAACACTCGTCTGCCTATGATCATAGCATAGGCAATGAAGTGCGTGCTGTTGTTGTTGTTTCTTATTCCGCTATCATCGCCAAATCTGGTTTTCACACAAGTGAAGCAGAACCAGACTTTGGCATTCTTTTGTCAACCTTAAAATCGGTCGTTTCAAATTATAAGGAAAACATAAAACATAAGCCCCCAGATTATATGGACTACCCAAGATCCACAAACCCAACATGCCTCTACGACCAATCTCATCATCAGTGGAAGTTCCATGCTACAAACTCTCCAAACATATAGGACAAATAATGAGCAATATTATATTAGATAAATATAACATAAAAAACTCATTAGAGCTAAAACGACGGTTAGATGAAGTGTCTTTGGACGAAGATGATATTTTAATATCTTTGGACGTGGTATCGTTATTTACAAACATACCTATACACCTAGCAATTAAAAATATAATGACTCAGTGGAATATTCTGGAAAAACACACAAACATACCAAAGACTCAATTTTTGAAAATACTGCAATTTTGTTTAAACGACAACAACTATTTTATATATGATAACACCCTATACCATCAAACTTATGGAATGCCAATGGGAAACCCTCTATCGCCAACTATAGCAGACATCGTACTGGACACGCTATTAGAGGAAACAATAGCAGAATTAAAGAAAAACAAAATAACAATAAAACTAATAACTAAATACGTCGACGACTTATTCGCGATCATAAAACGGAATGATGAAGAAATAATTCTAAAAACATTTAACAGTTACCACAATAAGCTAAAATTTACAATATAGAAGGAAACAAATAATTCAATACCATATTTAGACATGCAAATATACAGACAAAATAAAAATATTATAACCGAATGGTATACCAAATCTATTGCTTCTGGCCGAATAATTAACTACCACTCCACACAACCTTTGAAACAGAAAATAAACACAGCAAACAATTTAATTAAAAAAGCAATTACATTAAGCGACGATAAATACAAACCAAGAAATATAAACAAAGTGAAGGATATTTTATTAAAAAACTCGTACCCTTGTTATATTATCAATAACTTGATATCAAAAAACACAGAAACACCTAAAAACATCCCAAACCAGGTCAATAAAAATGACACATCTGGCAACATCACCAAATATTTCAGTCTGCCATACATTCCTAAACTAACCGAAAACAAAACAATACGAGACATCATAAACGACAGTGAAGCAACAATAGCACACAAAGCAAATCAAACGATAACCAAATTGTTTACGAAAACAAAAACGAAAATAGAAAAAAAAAACACAACAAAGCAATGTTGTCTACGAGATCAAATGCGTGGGCAATGAGAACGACAACTGCAACAAAGTGTACATAGGAACAACAAAACGTAGCTTAGGCACGAGAATCGCAGAACACGAAACAGACATAAAAAAGAGAAAAATGACAACAGCTTTGGCACAACACTGCACCGATCATGGGCACAAAGCTGATTTAGACAGTGTGCGAATTTTAGACAGAGAGACAAGAGAGAACAAACGATATACTTTAGAGAGTTTGAGAATACAACAAAAGCTACAAAGTGCAATAAACAGAAAGGAGGACAAAGACAACACCAATGCAATCTACACCATAGCAATAGTTTAGTTTTTAGTTCAATTTCAACTGTGATCGTAGCTATAAGGAATTTCTCTGTGATATTTTAATATTTTAGTAATTATTTTTGCAATTATTTATTAATTTTATGTTTAATGTTGTACTGTGTCGTTAAATATTAATTTTTATAAATAATTAAAATAATATGACGAAAGATTAAATGTAAGTGAAGTATACTTATAGTGTTAAAACGTATCATGGCTACTATTGAATTCCTCTTTCTGTCTTATAAATATGTCGTTGCCAGATTTCAATAAAATTCATCCCTGAAGATGTTGGAAAAATCCCAACGAAACGTAGGATGTAAAATATGAAATAAAGTCTTTTATTTGCATAAAAACAATGACCTTGAAAGCCCATTTAGAAATATTCTAAAACTAACAAAAAAAAAAAAAAAAAAAAAAAAACACATTAGCTAAAATCGAAACAATTGTACAAAATAACATAAAACAGTGAAATAAAACTAAACATCATTGAAATTGAACTAATTAAAACAAAACTTCTTAACCAAAAAGGCAAAATACACGGTAACAAAAACTATAAAAATTGTGTAAATTAATAAATAAAAAAGGAACAAAATAAACATTAAATGAAAGTATTTCTAGAAAAACCAAAATCATATTAAAACAAAATAAATTAAAAACCCCCACCCCCTCATAAACATTTGGACCTTCGAACCGTGGATGTGTTTAAAAATAAATTAATTAAATACAAAGTTAAAAGTGACATTAAATTCTAACAAAAAAGTACAACAAAAGCACTACCCAAAGACACAGTGTAAGAGAAATCAGTGACCGTATTGCAAAAAGTGACCTAAGTAGCAAAATTTAAAAATTCGATAAAATTAAAAAATTGTTAAAATTGGTGAACTAATATAAAATCAAATAACAATTAAGATACAACAATCTGTTAAATTTCAAAAATTTAAAATTTATATTAAAAAATTGATTTTTTGTGACTTAAGTTAATTTGCCAACTAACAAAATGAAGAACAAAAAGGTGCACAGTGACCTGAAACAAGCAAAAATTCAAAAAACCACATTAACAATTAAAAATTAATAAAAATATACGCGATAAATTAAATTTCGACTAAATAAAATTAAAAAATTTGCCTACTTAAAATCTAAAAAATTGTTTCCTAATTAAAATCTAAATTTTTTTAACTACCTAAAATCAAAATTTATGCTAATTAAAACTCTCAATTTGGCTAAATAAAATTTGTTCAATAAAAACTATAAACTATTTGTGGCACATATCTAAATATATATACAAAAAACTAAATTCAACAAAAACAATTTTTTGGAAAAATATTGACCTAAAAGTGAAGTTAATTTGCAAAGAAATACCATTCCAACGGGATCTAAAAAAGGTGACCTTCAACAACAATTTGCTTTAATCGTTCTTTCTTTTCTTCAAAGGGAAGAAGAAGACAAAAGTTAACGGCGTCTAAAAGCAAGAAGACCTGCAGTTCAACGACTTCACACAACAACAAGCAAGTAAAGCGACACGACTTAAGTAAGTACACACAAAGAACAAGCAAAGTAGAAGTGGGTGCCGAAAAATTTCGCTATACATACCCTGCAGTAAGCCAGGCACCATATGTCTCTATGTCACCACTTGTTCTATAGTGACAATTGAACAAGGTAAAAAGTCTACAACTTTACTTTTATGCGCTAGTAGAAATACTTTACAGACAACTGTTGTACAGTATTTATGGCGACATTGTCATTGCTTGTCTTTATTGTTTGACTGCGCATTATAATAGCTGCCTGCATAATGCGCAGTCAGCAGGTAGAGATTTTTTGACAGTTGTTCTTTTTTCATTCCTTTATTTTCTTCTGTCAAGGAAGCACGCGTTCGATTTGTGAAAATAATTTTTGTGTGTTAAAAAGATGATTACAATTATTTTATAAAAATAAACAAATTAGTAAAAGAAATTATAAAAGACTTGTAAAAAAACAAACAATATCTTATAAAAATAGAATTTTGCAATGTGAGCAAGAAAACAGCGAAATGCATATTGTGGGAGAAAGTGAAGATTTTGTGGAGAATTTGGAAGATTTTGGCGTTCCGAAGTTGACGTTTCGGGAGAAGTTAAAGCAGTGGTACATAGAAACAACTCCTTCTAGGAAGTGTTTGGAGAAACTGTTGTCAAAATTAAATGCATTTAATTTTATGTACATTCCAGTATTTATTATTTTTTGTTAATTAAATGAATAAAAGGTTTAGCCAGCCTCGAAGAAAGTGAGCATATAAATATATGTGTTTTATTGTACTGCACCCTCCTTTATAAAGATGTAGACCAGGGTCACTAAAGTTTACTACTGAATTTTTGGTTCATATGTCTATATGAATTACTTTGACATCTAACATTTACTAGTGAATCTTTGTTCCAAATGTCTACATATGGTTAACTTTGACATTTAACATTTACTAGTGAATCTTTGGTGCAAATGTCTACTGGTGGTTTTTCAATGACAGCTAATGTTAAATGTCTATAGGAGATTACATGGGCAGGGGCACATTTTGTCTGTAGTACTACTGACAATGTCACAAGTAAATCACTACAATTTTACTGATGGCATTTCCTACAGGGTAGCGACTTCAAAAAGACATTAAAGAATCATCGGACCTGTGTACTTATTTTACTTGTTGTTTCGTGCATTTGATTTCGAGTTGCCAGATCAATCCAGTAAATATATACTCCTGGGAAGTTTTGAAAAATCACCTTTATTTTGTGACCTTTTCTTCTACGGTTTCGACATTTAAACAACAGCGAATAATAGACCTTTACCTTTTTAACATTTCGTAAATTGTTAAATAAAATATGGATCTCCTTACCAAATTTACCAATTCATACAACGACCTCATGGACTTTGAGGAAGTTCAGGCAAACAGTAAATCCGAAGATAATGTACATGCATTGCAAGTACTTCGTGTACATTTGGACTATTTGTGGTCCCAAGTTAAAAGACATTATGAGGACTGTAGGGATCACAGAAGCAGAAAAACCAATTGACCTAAAAAAGTTGCGCGAATCATACAAAACTGCGTTAACTGCCTATAAAAATTCGCTCAGTACAATAAATGCCGAAATAGACGTGATAACTCCCGGTCCACATTCCCCCGTTGAGAAAACAGATCAATCTAGAATAACGTTCAATGAAACCGTACTTGAAAAACAAGCACAATATTCCATAAAATTTCCGCCTTGTGATACGGACATTTTTTATGGAAGCTACAAGACCTGGCCAACTTTTAGAGACCTTTTTTCCGCGATTTATGTCAAAAATCCTCGACTTAGTAATGTTGAAAAACTCTACCACCTCAATCACAAAACAGCAGGTGAAGCTAGGGAAATTATTTCGCTCGTCCCATTGACAAATGACGGATTTGACCTAGCATGGAAGAACTTGTCCGATCGGTACGAGAACAAACGAATGCAAGTCAACGAACAGCTCAAGACCTTATTCAGCTTACCAGCGGTCACAACTGACTCTAGTTCTTCTATAAAATCACTGCAACGTGTAGTAACAAGTTGCCTGCAGACTTTAACTATGTTGGGAATTGACACAAAGACTTGGGATCCAATTTTGATATTTTTATGTTCTCAAAAAATACCCAGAAGCTACTTAGAAGAGTTTGAGAATGACCTTGAAGATAGTTCGAAAATACCTTCGTGGAAAGACTTTGACAGTTTTTTAACTCAACGCTTCAGAATCTTAGAATCTGTCTGCAATATTCAACCATCGACCGCAAAATCTAATCACTCTTCACATGATTATAGGAAAAATCATCCTAAAGAGAGAAACTTAAATGCCTACCAAACAAATGTAGCACAAACCCAAAAATCAAATGGATCAAGTTTCGACCTCAATCCTCTAATAGACCCCAATCCTCAACTCAGTTGACCTGCCAATTTTGCAAAGAGACTCACTACTTAAGAAATTGTCCCAAATTTTTAGAAAAGAGCGTCAATGATCACATCCATGTGATCAAAACTACACACATTTGCTTTAATTGCCAAACGAGAGGCAATTAATAAGGGCAGTGGAACACAAACCACTGGACCTGAAAACAACGCCAACGTAAGACCTGGCACTAGTACACAGGCTCCTACCACAACCATACAGTCCACATCGAACCTTGTTCCATCAAACGTCACAACTTTGACTCTACGCGATGACAGTAGACCTACACTCGAAAGTCAGGCGCGAGAGACCTTGCTTTTCACAGCCATTGTGGAAATAGAATCCAATGGTCAGAGACACGAAGCCAGAGCAATCATAGACTCTGGATCCCAATCGACCTTCATCTCTGACAAGCTGAAGAATAAACTTAGACTTCCGACCAAGCGAAGCCTTGTTCATGTCTCAGGGTTGAGTCCCACAGTAACCGAAACTTCAACACAAGCTTGTATTTTCAAACTGTGCTCTCGGGTGGACCCGAACTTCAAACTAGACGTCCTAGCACCAGTTTTGAAGACCCTACCAATGAATTTGCCACCTAAGAACCTTGACATTGACTTCTTCAGCAGATTCGCCGAACCTTTAGCAGATCCTCACTTTTATCTAAGTTAACCAATCGACATGCTTATTGGACTTGACATTGGCCCGTTCATATTTGACCTCGTAGCTCCGATGCGCCCCGTGGGATCCCTTTTGACACAAAAAACAGTATTTGGCTGGATTGTGGGGGGAACAGTGGGACAATCGACTAAGTCAAAGAATGACATTTCACTTTTTAATGCAGTGGCTTTAGATAAAATCCTCACACAATTTTGGGAGGTGGAGGAGACCCCAAAAGCAATTTTGAGGTCAGAGGAAGATCAAATCTGCGAAGACATATTTACCGCTACGAATCGAAAAAATAGTTCAGGAAGATACATCGTTACCCTACCCTTCAAAAATGATGAAGAAATAGGACATTCGCGGAATATAGCCATGGTGCAATACCTCCGTATGGAAAAGATGCTCAGTTCCAAACCTGACATCAAACGGCAATATGACCAAGTCACAAGTCCCACAAGCGGACATTAACAGAACTCCGAACTATTACCTTCCTCACCATGCTGTTATCAAACCTGATCGTGTAACCACTAAACTCCGCGTGGTTTTTAACGCATCATCTCCGACCTCGAATAAGAATAGTCTCAACGATATTTTGTACCCTGGACCTGTTCTACAACAAGACCTAATATCTCAGACTTTAAAATGGCGGTTCTTTAAATACGTTTATAATGCGGACATCACAAAAATGTACCGCCAAATTCTAGTTGACCCACCACAAACGCAATATCAACGAATATTGTTTAGGAAATCTGCCAAAGACCCAATTGAAGACTTTGAACTCCAAACAGTGACCTTTGGAGTCAATTGTACACCGTTTTTAGCCATCAGGACCCTTTTACAATTATCAGAGAATGTACGACATTCACACCCCATAGCTGCCAACGTTTTGAGGGAAAACATGTATGTGGATGACGTGCTAGCGGGAGGACAAGCTTTACATTCAGCAGGTTTCGACTTAATGAAATGGACCTCAAATGATCCTCAAGTTATCAAAGACTTGCCCCAAAACAAACTGTTGTCAATAGATTGTCTTCATCTCTCGGAAAACCTAGGGACCAAGACCTTGGGTATAAAATGGAACATTAGTACCGACTCCTTTTCATTTCCACAACCGAATATTGAGATAAAATCGACCTATACAAAAAGGGAAGTACTATCAGCCATCGCACGATTTTTTGACCCTTGTGGATGGCTTGCTCCCATCATAATTGTCGCAAAACTCATCATGCAACAAGTCTGGTTGGACAAAGTTGGATGGGATGACGGACTTGTTCCCTTGACATGTATAACTTGGCAGAACTTCATCAAGACCTGCCCTGAAATCCAGCTTGTTAGAATTCCTCGATGGATAAAATATACCCCAGATTGTACGGTGGAAATACATGGCTTTTGCGACTCATCTGAAAAGGCATACGCTGTGACCTTATACCTACGACTTAAGACCCACAAAGATGTTTCTAGTCATTTACTTGTTGCGAAAACTCGCGTAGCTCCCATAAAGAAACTTTCTTTACCTAGACATAACTTTGTGGGGCTGTATTATTGGCGACCTTAGCATCGACAGTCATTCCTCATCTAAAGCTGACCTCCTTGGAAAAATATTATTGGACAGACTCAACAATTGTTTTAGCGTGGATAAACAAACCTGCATGTACCTGGAATACATTCGTAGGAAATCGAATTTCCGAAATTACGGATAAAGTTGGGACCTCTAATTGGCAACATGTGGACTCAAGAGATAATCCAGCAGATACTGCAACTAGAGGGTGCTCATCCAACGACTTGCAATCTCAACAACTTTGGTGGCATGGACCTCCGTGGTTAATATTACCCAAAACCTGCTGGCCAAAATTAAAAAATCTGACCGACGTAACTCTGGAGCGAAAACCCCTAAAATAATTTTTTAATACGACTTTTGAAGACCCACTTGAACGATTTTCAAGTTTGTCTCGTGCATATCGCGTCATAGCTTACGTTTTACGGTTTTGGAGAAACTCGGTTTTGGAGACAAAATCTTCGAGTGACTTCCATTGACATCTCCGCCGCAGAGATAAAATTCGTCAAGACGAAGCTCATTGTTATGACCCAAAAACATTATTACGCTGAAGAATATCACCTTTTGTCACAAAGGACCAAAATTTCGTCCAGCAGTTCACTTTTGACCCTAAATCCATTCATAGATTCATATGGAATAATGAGAGCAAATGGGCGACTTACTAACTCTCCGACTCTAACATACGGCGAGAGACGTCCCATTTTGTTGCCTTACCATTCAAGACTTTCTAGACTTTTGGTAGAACACACTCATAAAATGACTTTACATGGAGGTAACCAGTTAATGACTCGTGGTTTAAGCACGGAATTCTGGATATTCCGTCTAAAACCTCTTGTAAAATTAGTCATTAACCATTGCAAGACATGTGTTCTTTATAAGAAACATGTGCAAAATCAGATCATGGCATCACTACCTCCTGAATGCACCAGCATAACGAGAACCTTTCTGAATACAGGAGTTGACTTCGCTGGACCTTTAAGCATACGAAACTTTACCGGAAGAGCTTGCCTCATTACAAAGGGATACGTTTGCATACTTGTATGCTTTTCGACAAAAGCCGTTCATCTGGAAGCCACTAGCGACCTATCTACTCACGCTTTTCTTGCTGCCTTTGCCCGATTTATTGGAAGACGTGGATGCCCAGCAAAAATGTTCTCGGATAATTTAACCAACTTCACTGGAGCAGCAGAAATGCTAAGGAAGGACCGCCAATACCTCTTTAGGTAACTTCAAACTGACCTTACTCATCGACATTCGCATCAAAACCTCGAATGGAATTCCATACCTCCCGGTGCTCCACATATGGGTGGACTTTGAGAAGCACGTGTAAAATCCTTTAAGACCCATTTACGAAAATTGATTCCAAACATGAAATTTACATTTAAGGAACTTTCCACGATCTTGACTCGAATTGAAGCTTGCCTAAATTCTAGACCTCTGAGCCCCGCTAGTGACGACCCTAATGACCTTTCGCCATTAACTCCAGGACATTTTCTGATTGGCACTCCAATATTGTCTCCAGCCGAACCTGAAATTTCTAACGATAACATCACTTTAGTTAATCGTTGGAAACGCTTAAAAATTGTTTCTCAACAATTTTGCCAATGCTGGAAGACAGAGTATTTAAAGGAATTACATCGTAGACATAAGTGGACAAGACAACAAGAAAACCTGAAACTCTACGACCTAGTTATCTTAAAAGACGATAGAGTCCCCCAAAATGAATGGAAGATAGGCCGAATCATAAAACTATATCCAGGCTCTGACAATAATATTCGAGTAGTTGATTAAAAGACATCTACTGGAATAATTCCAATTAGACCTAGACCTATTTCAAAACTTATCCTACTCCCTCTGCAATGACTGGCACCAATCTTTGATCTTTTCCATTATTTCCAACATCAATTTACAAACAATCACTCAAACATCTCTCTATCCACAGATATGGCATTAAACAACAATGTCAAGCGTCCGAAACACTGGATATTTTCTTGCGGTCTATGCAGAAGGGATCACCCAATAAAGACCTGCCCAAATTTCCTCGCCTTAGACCCCATGAGACGCTTTGAAGTTGTGTGTGACTATTTTTATTGCCTCAACTGTTTCGCTCGTTCACACACACGAGTTAACTGTCAAACAGAGTTGCGATGCCAAATATGCGAAAAAAAACATCACACTCTTCTGCATTATTCTCCACAATTAATTGAACTGGCCAAGGAACAGCAATTAAAACCAACCACACAGGCTAAACGACCCAAGAACAGCCTACAAAGCGGACCCCATCGACACAAAGATCAATATCACACACTCCACGAACTATTGAAAAGGTAGACAAGCGAACCCGGGAACAGGCTCTAGAACGCACCCCATCACCACCAACAACATCACGTGATGCCCGACATCTTGAAGTCGAAAAACGACATAGCTCACCACCACAACCAACAGCTAGAGCTTCTAGACCCTCTGAGCGACCATCGGTTTCTGGCTTTCAACGGCGACTCATTCGTAGTGCCTCCGAGTTCAAGATGCAACCCAGACCTGCTACCAATTTCAACTGGGCCCGGGTCTTCATTCCAACAGCACATGTCAGAATCGCTAGACCTCAAGAAGTGGATATGTGGCACACCTGTCGAATGGGTATAAACCTATTCTCACCCGTCTCCAAAATCTCAAAGGGTCTGCAGCTTCGCATTGGACTCGAGACCTTCATCAACAACGACATGCGATTCGCCAAATTCCAGGCCACGGGTCGGTCGCCTCGTTGTAAATGGTCCCGAGAAATATGCGCACTGGTGACAAACGACCTCCATACGAAAAGGTCATAGAAGCAGACCCCACTGTCGGTTTCCCTCCTGGCTCGCTGGCCGATCCTGACCCCGGAGTAACACAGTCATCGAACTTGAGCTTGGTGCCGACGAGTTCCATAGCCTCCATCGCAATGGATCATTATCCTGTGAGCTCGAGACTGTCACAGCTTTACAAACTGCCATCGGATATATTTTCATCGGTCCAACCCGCCCCACATGGTAACACGTCACCGAGGGGCCAGTATGTTCAATGTCAACCGACATTGAACCATTTTTCATTTATTTTTTTATTTAATTTCATTATATTTTAGTTTTAAGATTTTATATTTAAAAAACAAAATGTCGTGGAACGACCTATATCTTTTTTCACATTCATCAAATCTTTATTTTTATTCCTAATTGTCAATTTCTATTTATTTACATATGTACATACATACACACATACATAAGTAAATGACCTCTCTTTGTTGTCTCTCTTTTGTTTATTTCGCTGCAGCACTCACTGCAGCAAACGAAATGGAAAGGGTTACAACAACAACAACAGCAGCAACACTCTTCTGCCTATGATCATAGCATAGGCAACGAAGTGCGTGCTGTTGTTGTTGTTTCTTATTCCGCTATCATTGCCAAATCTGGTTTTCTGCTTCACTTGTGTGAAGCAGAACCAGACTTTGGCATTCTTTTGTCAACCTTAAAATCGTTCGTTTCAAATTATAAGGAAAACATAAAACACATTAGCTAAAATCGAAACAATTGTACAAAATAAAACTAAACATCATTGAAATTGAACTAATTAAAACAAAACTTCTTCTTAACCAAAAAGGCAAAATACACGGTAACAAAAACTATAAAAATTGTGTAAATTAATAAATAAAAAAGGAACAAAATAAACATTAAATGAAAGTATTTCTAGAAAAACAAAAATCAAATTAAAACAAAATAATTAAAACAATTACAACAAAATGTATCCATAAAATATTTTTGGTTTTGATTTTATATATGGTTATGTTTTTTGCATAGTGTTATTTAATAACTTCTATACTACCTGTTTGAATCCTCTGATATTCTACACATAGTATTAGTTTATTAGTCACTATTACCTCGAGTAAAATGGGCGAAGTTGCCACGCCCCTTTTGCTTTTATAGCTTCTAGAGTACAGAGAAAAGTGACATTTATTGGTACGCCCCTTTTGGTACCTCTCACACAAATGAACCATTTTGTACCAAAAGCAAACAGCTTTTATCTTTAATACCAGTACATACTATAAAGTCGGTTTACCCGACTGAACTTTCTTGCTCGTTTAATAATCGTTTATAAGGCCAAAAGTGTTTGTTAACTAATGTGGACTTTAAATCATAATTAGGATTTTTTTATGAATACCGCTGTATATGTATAGTTATTTATGAATGTAATGTATTGAAAATTTACGTTCAGCGGCGGCGGAACTTTGTAGAATTGCTTATAAATTAGCAATGAAGCTTGAAAGTTTTGCGAAACATTTTTCACCGTTTTCTATATATCACCAAAAAGAGAAGAGTTAAGTGTCGTAGACGGAATAAATTCCACTCTGTTATAATCAAATCGGGGTCACATTCAACAAGCTTAGGGAATTTCTAAACAAGTGGCAATATTGAGAAATCTTAATTGAAAAGCACGTTTTCGGGGGTTAACATATTTAACAGCTTTAAACATTCATGTTTAAAATCGATTCCCTTTTCTATTTGACTTAGCAATTCGATGGAAATTCCAAAATATCTGATTTTACTTCTGATTGAGTTAAATCATTTTGAATGTCATTTTCCACCTTTGAGCCAATAAATATTTTGTAAAAGCCAAAGTGATTGATTTTATTTTTTTAGTCAATGTCTATGTTCTTTTTTTTCAAGTTCTTTTTTTATGAAATTGTATATTAGAAGATAATTTGATTTTCTGGTTGTATATATCGTCGGCTTAATGCTATTTTGTTCCATACGCCATTTTGTATGAACGGAGAAAAACGCAATTTATTGTTTGAGTAAAAACGGGGCTGAAGAGTTACACACTTTTTATTTCATAGGGTTCCCAACAGTGTTTGTATGATTCTCATGCATTTCTATGCCATTACATCCAAAAATAAGCAAGTTATAACAATTTTTGTACTTGGCATTTTGGTCCATATCCACTTTTATTTTAATATTTTTTCGTATTTGTATTACATGGACCACAAAAAGGGTCGGTATGGAAGGACACTAATTTACATATTGCAATCGAAAGAACGTAAAATACTGAGTGAAAAATATAGGGCGATAGAAAAATTGATACATAGAACAAAAATATCGAAATTATTTCCCGTTATTCAGAGTAAAACTAATTTACCCTATCAATATCTCGAAAACTAGGCGAGATATGAAAAAAATGATTGCAGATTCTGAAAGAGCATGCTTGGAACCTATAGTATCAACTCCTAACTCAAAAAACACAAAAATGGCGTATGGACCAAAATAGCATTAAGACGACGATATATAGGTAGCGCAAACGTGAACTTTCCGCTTAAATTTCCTTGTTCAAATTATTAATAACGGGTAGAATACATTTTAGAAAGAAAAATAGCATTAAACCCTGCTAGTCATTTCTTCTGCAATGCCACCGGCACAAATTCCTTGTACTTCATAGTAACACGAAATGAAATACAATTTTAAACAATCCCATTGCCCAACAATTCGTGAAATAACACCCTCGAGCGAAAGCCATCGAGCATTGCTTATATCGAACATTTTATGTAAAATATTTCTAGTTTTTCATTTTCACTGGCTGTTGCTAAACAAACCATATTTTGCATAGGAATTTTGCACGACCCAACATATTCCTTGATTTTTCCTGGCGGAAAAAATCGGCCCAAAATCTGCCCAAAATACAATTTTTTAATTTTTTCTTCCCAAATTTGGTCCGAAATGCCCAAAACGGCAACACTGACCATGCGAATATCGTCTTGGGGAGAGATTTCCATTCTTTAAAGGCTGGGTTAGGCAAACGTAACAGTAAAGCCCCCGTAGCGTAACAAATCAGCTGATTCGATCTGACATATGGAAATCGGTATCGGTGTAAACGAATAGCCAACGAAAACGAAACGTAAACGGACGGCTGAATCTGCTGAAATTTGATTTGGATGGTACGTTTACGTGCATTTGCATACAAAATCAGCAAAACAGCGAAAAAAGAAGACATTTATGCGAAACTTTTGAAATGGAATGATAAATAAGTAATAAAATATTAAAATAAAAGCCAGAAAATAATGTAACGATTTTACAATTTTAGTTGTGAATGTCTGAGACATATGGCACGATTTTAAAGTTTTGGGTAATTGCTCAAAGGGCAACGTTACGACGAAAGCTAATTTACGGTTAAGTTGGCCTAACCCAGCCTTCAATCCCTCTACGAATAATGCTATGCGAATATCGTCCCAAGAGAGTCGAAGGAGAATATCAGGTGCTGGAAAGCCATCTCACAATCCGTACAATGCGAATATCGTTCCGGGAGTGTCGTATCAGAGGCCTCGTATCCTTCAACCCGCCAGTGTTGCCAACCAATGAAGGAAATTCACAAGCTGGGAAATTTGCGCGACAATGTAACGAACATAAACACTATCGGCCCCCTTTAACATCTAGCTCTGTTGCAAAATTATATAATAAAATATAACGGATATTAGGTTAGTAAATTAGGAAGGCACGTAAATTCAGCTTCCTAGTGAGCTTTAAAAAATCAATTCGTATTTCAATGTTATATTAAGAATTCCTAAAATAATTATATAGTCGAGGTGCTGCTAAAATAGTCCGATTTCGAAATGAATTAAAAATTAATAAAATAAATTCGTAATAAATAATTTCAAGTTGATTTACGAAAATTACTATCATGAATATTACTATTAATTAGAGTTCCGATAATTTATAAATTCACGAGGTATGACCATTTATGAAAGGGGGTGTCAAAATGTGACCAACAAAAAAAATTAAAATAGTTGTGCGATGAAAAATACAAACAAAGGTGAGTCTGGTTGACTACCAGCAAGTAATGAACGATATCGAAACCTAGGAGGAGTGATTGGAATTCAAGCTCGGTTGTCAGACCAGAGATTGATATTCCCGAAAGGCAGAATATTGCTTGTCTCCGAATTACATGTTCAATTTCCAGGGGTAAAGACCGCGGCTGGGCTTGTAGAATAGTTAAAACGAAGTGAGCGTGGAGTTGGACCAGTTATGACATAATCGAAAATTGTGTTTTGAGCCTGTATTGACTCAAGCATAATTCGTTGGGGTTTAGCCAAAATAGTTTTCGGACACAAAACAGCACTTAGTAGAATGTCTCTTGGGCGATTATCCAAATAATCGGCCAATCGCAGATTGGCGAGCCGAGATTAAAGGATGGGAGCAACCGAATGAATGGCAAATTGCCAGAAATGTTCGGAAGAACAAGGGCTACCGTTTTTAAGACGTGCGATGTATATAAGTGTGAAACGATTTTAAGAGAACAAATTTCTCTTGAATTGCCCAGTTCATAGAACGCGTCGAAATTCCACGTCGTTGCCGAGAGCGGTCCGTAGGTATAGACGTCTAGAGGGATGGGTCAATAAGAGCCCGAGCTGGATACGTAATACCATGATGAATGATATTCACGGTGACGGTCCACAAGAGCACGTTTCTACCTTGGGTGGTATGAAAGACCTGTCTACTAATTTTGGGTTTTACGATCTACGAAGTGGAGGGAGATGTTTTCATATTCTGGTCCAAGGAGGGATCTTAAACTATAGGAGGGAGGACGAATGTGTTACAAACCGAGAAGATCCCACAGTTCGATGGATAAGGTTGTGGTGACGACCATTGCACGTAGTGCAATTATATTTACTTTTCACAGGTTTTCACTGCATGTCTTCGTGAAAGACAATTCATGCAGCACCCATGCTTTTTTATAGCCGGAAATCTATCACTAACCGAAAGGTTCTTATATCTAGAGCGAGAACGCAATACATGACTCTGCTGGGGACAAAGAACACAACACGTGTTCGAAGGTGACCGGGGAGGACTCAAAGGTGAGAAATTCGTAGAATGCAAGGTTTTTACCTTCACCACGGGTTTTTTCTCAGAGTAAAGACCCCTGAGCTCCCGAAGACGAACTAAAGTCTGAATTCTTTCCTTGAGGACAAAATCTAAGTCCAGGAGGATAGGGACGACATATTTTTTATACTCTGTGCCCAAAGAGTAAGGGTTAGTTTCGGCAACCGACGGATCCACTAAAAGACTAATATGGGATCCCAATGGTCAGTAACGACGTCGTAGACTGCCATTTTCGAAAGATATCTATTTATGCCACGCTGTATGGTCTTTAAACCCGAGCTAGTCTCGCGGTCTAGCACGGGAAGATCGAAGAGGAGCTTTAGGTGACTATTAACAAGAATGCGTTTGTTGTCATACGCATCTTCCAATGCTTTCCAGGCCAAAGCGAAGCTCCTGTTGGTGGGAGGGAATCTCGAGACTATTTCACTTGCCTCACCGCTTGTTTTTTGGGCCAGGTGACAAAGCCGTTCAATGTCACTATGACGCGAATTGTTTGTAAACATCGCCGAAAAGAGGTCCCGAAACGTAGGCCAACTAACGAAATCGCCATGAAAAACGTCAATGTCGATAGTGGGCAAATTAAAATTATGACTTAAATGAGGATTTTGCAAATTAGGTATTCTACAAAACTATAAAATTTTATCAAGGACCGACTTTATGTTACGGAGGTACACGACTAATCAAAATGCGATAAACCAGAAAAAAACGAAAAAAATCCAAACAAAATAATTAAATTTTTATTTTGACCAACTAGACTGACCGTAGGGTGACTATGGTTGACTGTAGAGTGCAACGACAATATTAAACAACGAAATAGTCAGCAAGAAATTATAAGCTCGTAGAGCGCGTACGAACCTATTTAATAAAATTAAAATTGTATAAAGAAAATTTGCAAAATATTTAAAATTGACCGATTTCAGGGTGTACGGTGTCGTATTTGACCGAAAGTAAATGAAGAGTAGTGTGCCACCCACCGATATTCCCATAAATAGCAGGACAAAAAATATTTAATTCATTTTTTTAAGAGATATTATACTCGTATTTGGTTTGTTCGATTAATTTTCCTACTGGGGTATGTTCTATCGGTAAGAGCAGCAACAGAATGAAGCCGAGCTCAAGTGACGTCTACCTCTCTATTTGAGTATGTGGGTTTGTACCAAAGACTTTTAAAGACCAAGACGGGAAAGTTCTCTCTTCTGCTGATATGAAGTATGTGTAACAGTGGGTATAACATCAAGCTTCCTTTAACGGAGGAAAATTAAATAACAAAAAAGGCAACTAAATGCATAAATTGCATTTTTTTAAATCTTAAAGTTAAATTTTTTATGCGCTTTTTTGGTCTAGTCGGCGTCTTTCTACGATGTGTAGTGATTGACAAATCAACTTAAATCGACATTTTAGGTTTAGGTGGCAGCCGTATTTTTTATACAAGCTCACATAGACCAGTTTAGGTCCCTAGTGTTACCACGGGTTGAAATGACCCTCATCGAAACCAACCTGTTTGATATACAAATTTGTCGATAGTACTAATATCGGTACTGGAAAGATCTGTTAGGCTGCCTAGAAAAGCCGACCCCAGTATGTCCAGTCGTCGTTAACTAGAGCGGAGCCGTCGAATAGCAAGTGCTCAATGCTCTCCACTTCTTCCTCATCTCCACAGCTTCTGCAGAAGTCATTAGAGTCAATACCCAATCTTTTGGCGTGTTCGCCGTAGACAATCTTTGCCTCTCTAGTGCGAGGAGATATTTTGATCTTCTCAGATCATACCTTGGCTAGATTTGTCTAGCTACTCTGCAGGTGCCGATTTCTGTCCATCTTTCGTTGGACTGCCTGATTGCCTCTTGTCTAAGCCAAAGCTTGCACGTGGATAGTGGCGCACCAATATATGCAAATTCTTCGAGAATTTGAAATGTCGTCCCTTTCCTAGCAAGTTCATCGGCTTTGCATTTCCCCGGGATATCCCTATGCCCAGGCACCCATATGAGGTGTATATTAAACTGCTCAGCCATCTCGTTAAGAGATCTGCGGCAGTCGAGAGCTGTTTGTGAATTTAGGGATGTTGCCTCCATAGAATTGATGGCAGCCTGGCTGTCCGAGTAAATTACAACGCCAATGTTGGTTACTATGTTGCGACTCAGCCACTTGGCTACTTCCCATATTGCCATTATTTCGGCTTGATAGACACTGCAGGTATCTGGTAGTCTGTGAGGTATATCCAATCTAAGCTCTGCACAGTGTACTCCGAAGCCAACCTTTTCATCAAGCTTCGAACCATCCGTGTAAAAGTGGAGATGGTTTCTATTACCTGGTATTCTTCCAACCCATTCATCTCTGGCGGGAATCATAGTGATGTAATTTCTCTCGAAGGTGTACACCGTTGGTATATAGTCCACTCGGTCGGTTACCATAGCACTACACTTTGATATTCTCATGTGACCGTAGTTTTTGTACCTCCACATTGATAGGCAATTTAATCTTATTGCCGCTTTGGTTGCAACTTCTCTCGCCACAATATAAAGAGGCAGTATATGGAGTAGGGCTTGTAGAGACTCTGTCGCTGTAGTCCTTAACGCTACGCTTATGCTCAGGCAGGCTGTTCTCTGAACCTTTGTTAGTAGGTTGGTCATGGTTAGTTTGTCAGTTGCCGTCCACCATACCACAATGCCGTATAGCAGTATAGGACGAACTACTGCTATATATATCCAGTGGACGATTTTAGGAGAGAGGCCCCACCGCGACCCTACAGCTTTTTTGCAGGAATATAAGGCGACGTTGGCCTTCCTTGCACGTTCCAATACGTTAAGTCTAAATAACAGTTTTCTATCTAGAATTATTCCTAACAATTTTGCACTTACAGAAAAGACTATCCGAGGTGGAGGGTCCACATGTGGGACTTTATTCATCCTATTAAAGAGAGCCAATTCTGTCTTGTTTGGGTTTACGCCCAAACCGCTGCTTCTGGCTCATCTAGCCAATTTGTTCAGAGCCACCAGTAGAATGTCTCGGAGGACGTTTTCGAATTTGCCACTCACTGCGATTGCATCGTCGTCCGCATATGACACGACCTTGCAGCCACAACGTTCTAGATCTAGCAGGATTTCATTCACCGCTAGGTTCCAAATTAGTGGAGACAGTACTCCTCCTTGTGGGGTCCCTCTGTTTACAAACCTTGTTAGAGTTGTGGACCCAAGACATGCTGTTATGCGTCTTCTGTTGAGCAGACTTTGAATTAGTCTAATCAAACTAGAGTTAACTTTTAGATGTGACAGTGCCGCAATTACTGCATCTGAGTGAATGTTGTTAAAAGCCCATTCTATGTCAAGAAATCCCACCATGGTGAATTCCTTGAAATGCATTGACGATTCGATAGTGCTCACAAGTTCGTGCAGGGCTGATTCCGTAGACTTCCCCTTATTGTAAGAATGTTGGTTCACCGACGGGAGCTTTGTATCCAGGTTTTCCCTAATGAAATAATCTAAAAGTCTTTCCAGACCTTTCAATAGGAAGGAGGATATGCTAATTGGTCTGAAGTCTTTTGGCCTAGTGTGTGATATCTTCCCCGCTTTTGGTATGAATACCACTTTGGTATCCCTCCATCGATTCGGGATGTATGAAAGCCTGATACATAAATCACCTACATAAATTTTTTCCAGCCAGGGGATAATATATTTCAACATTTTCTGTATTTCTGCTGGAGTGATGCCGTCTGGTCCAGGTGACTTGAAGGGCTCAAAGCTATTAAAAGCCCAGCTTATTCTGGATCTCTCAGTCAACAAGCAAGCGACGCTCGCAGTCCACTCTCGCTGTTTTTGGTCCAATTATTTGCCTCATCCTGCAAGTAACCCACTGTACAGGGTGAAGCTGATAAAATTTTCTCAGCCTTGCGGCGTCGGAAACCTTTTCCACTTCACCACAGAAGGTATACCAAGAGCGTCTTTGCGCCTTTCTAAGCTCCTTCTTATAGATCTTGAGTTGCTCCCAAACATTAGCGACCCCGGTAAATTTAGCCTTGTTGAATAGCTTGTTGCAGGTCTTTTTCATAGCCGTTAGCTCAGAAGTCCACCATTGGGGTTTAGTTTTACCCTTGCACCTTGTTTTTGGACAGGCTTCTTCAAGGGAACTATTGAATGATGTGGTGTGGACCGGCTTTGTCATTCGGTTCGTACAGAAGTTTGGAGTTGAGGACTTTCTTGAAATTTTTTTCATACAGGTGTCTTTCTCACATTTCTGTGGATGGCAGGTTCAGGCGCTTTTTCAGCGAGTTTGAACTCAATGGTGATCTGAGAATGAGTGGTCATCCAGTACATTCCACCCAATAATTTTGTCTGACAGCCGGTCAGTAGCAAACGTTAAGTCTAGTACTTCTTGTCTGTCTTTAATTGTAAAGGTCGGTTTATTACCTATGTTACAAATACTTAGGTTGGTAGTTAGAATAAAGTCGAAAAGCGAATCACCCCTATTGTTTATATCCGTACTACCCCAGATAGTATGATGAGCGTTCGTGTCTGCGCCAACAATCAGCTCAACCTCGTCAGACGTTGCTTCTTCTACTACTTCCCTGAATAGAGCAGTCGGTACTACAGCTTCATAAGGCAAGTAACTGGAGACCACCCTGTATATGCGATTACCAATCTCCAGACTAGCAGATGTTTGGTCTTTGCCACTTAAATTAGCCAGGAGAAAGATACTTAGATCTTTCCTGGCCAAAATGCAGGTTCTTGGAGTGCCTTCACAGTTGGCCACAAGCAGTTTAAAGTTGGGTGTTCTGATACCGCACACCCTTCCTCCCACTGCGTAGGGCTCCTGTATCAGGACGATGTCTACTGCACCTATGGACAGGAGCAGCAATAGAGCCGCTGAGGCTGCTTTAGCGTGATGGAGGTTAATCTGTAAAATTCTTACCATCATTGGTAATTGACAGATTAACATCCACCCCGACAAGGGTTATATCGAACTCTTCGTCCGTATCATCGAGAAGCGTGTCCCCGCCAGATGCGTAAAAGAGTCCGGAGACTCCCCTCAGGCCCTCTGTGTCAGAAGTAGACCTTTCGTCCTCAGAGTAGGACGTTGCAGATCTTCTGTTAGATTTGGAGTCACCAGAAATAATGGGCGTGGATACCTCCGCACTTCCAGAAAGCTGTGTATCAACCACGGTGGACGACTCACCTTCCGCAATGGGAACTATATCCTGCTTGTATACCTTCAAGACTATAGTCTCGAAGCCATACTGTAGGGTTGTACTTGCACGTTGTATATTGGAGGTGGATTCAGCGTTAAGGATCAAATTGACCTGCCGCTTTTTACCATCCGCCTCACCCACCTTGCTGATTCTCCAATTATTGGCGGCCCCTCAGGCCCTCTGTGTCAGAAGTAGACCTTTCGTCCTCAGAGTAGGACGTTGCAGATATTCTGTTAGATTTGGAGTCACCAGAAATAATGGGCGTGGATACCTCCGCACTTCCAGAAAGCTGTGTATCAACCACGGTGGACGACTCACCTTCCGCAATGGGAACTATATCCTGCTTGTATACCTTCAAGACTATAGTCTCGAAGCCATACTGTAGGGTTGTACTTGCACGTTGTATATTGGAGGTGGATTCAGCGTTAAGGATCAAATTGACCTGCCGCTTTTTACCATCCGCCTCACCCACCTTGCTGATTCTCCAATTATTGGCGGGCAGACCAGGATTGGAATCTTTTATTATTTCTAATATGTCAGCCGGATTGGAGGGCTCTTCCGTAAGCCAGGTGATGGCTCTAGGGTGACTAGGGATGTTGTTTTTCGACAACATCCAACTGGGCACCCGGCCACACCTCACCCGCTCGACTCAGAGCAGCCTTATTGATCTGGCATCACCGAAATATAAGAGCTTTACTCTCCCCTGATGCCATCCTGCATCGTTGCAGATTTGTGGTGTGCCCGGCATTTCTCTACGGACATCGAGGTAATGAGCCATAATGGCTGATTGCACATGGCTCCATTTGTCCTTGAGGATGGATCCATCCTCACTACCTCTGTCTATAACGGCCATCACTAGACTCTCATTCGCCACTTCATTGAAGGGCTTTGTGAGTGTCCTGTTGATGGTGACATTAGGGCCTCTTGCCTTTTTCGAAAGCAGGGGTTCATCAGGTGATCTGATTCTTTTGACTTTATTAGCCGTTAACACAGCTGAATTTGTGGCTCTTTCAGCCGGCTGATTGGCCTTAGAAGCATCTATGACGCCTTTAGCCCAGGTAAGTGACTCTTTTTGTTTTTCGGTAAGAGCCGAAACCTCAACAGCCTCCAACTTCGTCAAAACTCTGAATGCTATCCGGTGCTCATTGTGCTTCCGTTTTGACGGTCGGACATGACGTTTTCCCCTTACCGTTCCACCTGTTGTGAGTACTGGGGGAAAATTTTCACCAGGTTTGGTGTGGTCGGCTTTGGCCAAGACCAACAGACGGACAGTAGACGATTGGGGAATGCCGCTCCATCGGAACGCGAAGGCATCCCCGTCTATGAATTTTTTGTCTGTATTAGCCCGTAATAGGTACTACGATGTAGGCCTTCCAGACTTTGTACGACATTTTCCAGATTTTCTTTTATTACAGATTTGCTTTTATAAAAACACCCTTATTCAAATATGTAGAAAATTTAACAATATATTTAAATAATATTGTAACGAACTTTTGACAAAACACCTTATTTCGTTTTAGTGCTGTATATTTTATTAACTTTTACTGTTCACAAAATAACTTATTTCGAAGTAAGTGCTTTTGTTGAAAGCAAAATATGAAAAGTAGGTCCTCTTTTTGGACAAATGTTGAGTTTTCACAGCGACAACACATCCCAACTCAAGATAGGTGTTTCCTTCGAAACTGAAAAATCATGTTTTTATCTTTATATACGTGCATTTGTCGAGTGCAAAGAACAGCATATGATCATATATAAAAATGATGTGTTTGAGGGAAAGAGTCTATAATGGACAGAAGTCGCATGCTTGCAGCTATGGTGAAAAAAATACCAAATGGGAAAGAAAATAATTCATAAGAAATTAATGGTAGTCAAAATATACGCACTCTTAAGCAAAAACGCGAAGAAGTACTAATTTGGCCAAATATTCCTTACGAAACAAAGACAACGCATAATGTAGTAATGATGGACGAGGTTTTATCAAAATTTCACAGAAACAAAACTGTAATGGATTGCAGTATAAGTGAAATTGAGTACCCGAGCGAAACTGAAAAGGATATTTTCAATTTTCTAATGGATTGCAGTATAAGTGAAATTGAGTACCCGAGCGAAACTGAAAAGGATATTTTTCAGGAAACTGACTACGATGATTCTGATTATGTTCCAATTGATAATAACTCCGAGTCTGAGTTGAACTATACAACTGAAAGTGTTAGAGACATGGCTGACTCTTTAGAGGCTAAGCTCGGAAATGCTGATCCTGAGGAAGTACTTCTCGTCAGTTCAAGATCAAGCAAACATACCAACAAAATGAATAAACAATTAGGATTAGAATACCTCACATATAAAGATAAAACCATTCCAGCCAAAGAAACTAAGGCATTGTCAGAATGTAGACAGAAAAGTCATTCCAAAATCAATTTCGAACAGCAAAAAAGTATTTTCGAAACTTATTGGAGTTTGGGAGATTACAATAAACGTCGCGACGTAAAATTTAACGCGTCGCCAAACTTTATCAAGTTTAATTGAAGCCAAACGAAGAAAACAGAAACGCTTCAAAAGTCGTAAAATTCATGAAATCGACAATATGTTTTTTGTACCATTTTGAACTTCAAGGTAAAAAAACTAGAATATGTAAACAATGTTTTTTGAAAATATTTGGCGAACTGAGCAAACCGTAAAAACTATATACAGCTATAAAAAGCAAACAGAATGTGCGGGTTCTATTATTTGTGACCGGTGCGAAAATCATCCACCTGTGCACAAACTATCTATTGAGAGGCAGAACGAATTTCTTCAATTCATAAACAAATTCCCGAAGTATCAATGTCACTATACTTAATCCAGCGACATTGTACTCCCTGTACCAAAATAAATCAACTCAACCAGTGTCTGCGACTAAATTTCAAGAAATATTTCACACCTTAGATATTAAATTCAAAAAAACCTCAACTTGATTTATGCACTCAGTGTGAAACACTAAACGCAAAAATAAAAAAAAACACAGGATGCAGGTGAAAAATCGGAACTACCGCTGCAACTATCTAAACATCATACTGAAGCAGATATAGCTTATGCAAATAAAAAAAGCGACAAGGAACTTTCCATACGTGACAAATCGGTAAAAATAAAACGCATAAACGCATCCACAAGCGCCTCTTGTGGACCTATAACTTCACAATTCATGATGGAGAGACGAACAGAGCTTATTGTTATATCTGGAATGAAGCAATGGCAAAGAGTGGAGCAAATGATATTGGATCTTGTATTTACAAACGACTTATGGAGGAACCAAATTCAACGAAGCACGTTATTTTATATAGCGATTCTTGCCCTGGGCAAAATGGCAATTCTCATATCTGTACAATGTTTGCGAGAGTTCTTAAAGATCATCCAAGTTTTGAAACAATAGATCACAAATTTCTTATTGTTGCTCACACTCATCTTGAGTGTGACACAGTTCATGCACAGATTGAAAAGAAGAAGAAAATATCTTCGGGTTCTATGAAACATCCACATGATTGGGCCAATTTAATTGCCGCAACCAATAAAAAATATCTTTTTCACGAATTGATCCAGGATGATTTTTACGACTTTAAAACTCTATTGAAGGATAATTACACTTGGAGCACAACCAACATCGCAGGTTGGAATATATATATATAACAATAATTTTATTCAATTTTCTAATATTATTCTTTTCTATTTATAGGCGAAAAATTTGAGTGGAAATTTGTTCGTTGGATGCGATATTTGAAAGAAAAGCCAGGGATACTACTGTATAGATTGTCTCATCAAATGGAAGAAAATTTCAAAAAGCGAAATATCAATCAACGATAGGTGTTTCCTTCGAAACTGAAAAATCATGTTTTTATCTTTATATACGTGCATTTGTCGAGTGCAAAGAACAGCATATGATCATATATAAAAATGATGTGTTTGAGGGAAAGAGTCTATAATGAACAGAAGTCGCATGCTTGCAGCCATGGTGAAAAAAATACCAAATGGGAAAGAAAATAATTCATAAGAAATTAATGGTAGTCAAAATATACGCACTCTTAAGCAAAAACGCGAAGAAGTACTAATTTGGCCAAATATTCCTTACGAAACAAAGACAACGCATAATGTAGTAATGATGGACGAGGTTTTATCAAAATTTCACAGAAACAAAACTGTAATGGATTGCAGTATAAGTGAAATTGAGTACCCGAGCGAAACTGAAAAGGATATTTTCAATTTTCTAATGGATTGCAGTATAAGTGAAATTGAGTACCCGAGCGAAACTGAAAAGGATATTTTTCAGGAAACTGACTACGATGATTCTGATTATGTTCCAATTGATAATAACTCCGAGTCTGAGTTGAACTATACAACTGAAAGTGTTAGAGACATGGCTGACTCTTTAGAGGCTAAGCTCGGAAATGCTGATCCTGAGGAAGTACTTCTCGTCAGTTCAAGATCAAGCAAACATACCAACAAAATGAATAAACAATTAGGATTAGAATACCTCACATATAAAGATAAAACCATTCCAGCCAAAGAAACTAAGGCATTGTCAGAATGTAGACAGAAAAGTCATTCCAAAATCAATTTCGAACAGCAAAAAAGTATTTTCGAAACTTATTGGAGTTTGGGAGATTACAATAAACGTCGCGACGTAAAATTTGACGCGTCGCCAAACTTTATCAAGTTTAATTGAAGCCAAACGAAGAAAACAGAAACGCTTCAAAAGTCGTAAAATTCATGAAATCGACAATATGGTTTTTGTACCATTTTGAACTTCAAGGTAAAAAAAACTAGAATATGTAAACAATGTTTTTTGAAAATATTTGGCGAACTGAGCAAACCGTAAAAACTATATACAGCTATAAAAAGCAAACAGAATGTGCGGGATCTATTATTAGTGACCGGTGCGAAAATCATCCACCTGTGCACAAACTATCTATTGAGAGGCAGAACGAATTTCTTCAATTCATAAACAAATTCCCGAAGTATCAATGTCACTATACTTAATCCAGCGACATTGTACTCCCTGTACCAAAATAAATCAACTCAACCAGTGTCTGCGACTAAATTTCAAGAAATATTTCACACCTTAGATATTAAATTCAAAAAAACCTCAACTTGATTTATGCACTCAGTGTGAAACACTAAACGCAAAAATAAAAAAAAACACAGGATGCAGGTGAAAAATCGGAACTACCGCTGCAACTATCTAAACATCATACTGAAGCAGATATAGCTTATGCAAATAAAAAAAGCGACAAGGAACTTTCCATACGTGACAAATCGGTAAAAATAAAACGCATAAACGCATCCACAAGCGCCTCTTGTGGACCTATAACTTCACAATTCATGATGGAGAGACGAACAGAGCTTATTGTTATATCTGGAATGAAGCAATGGCAAAGAGTGGAGCAAATGATATTGGATCTTGTATTTACAAACGACTTATGGAGGAACCAAATTCAACGAAGCACGTTATTTTATATAGCGATTCTTGCCCTGGGCAAAATGGCAATTCTCATATCTGTACAATGTTTGCGAGAGTTCTTAAAGATCATCCAAGTTTTGAAACAATAGATCACAAATTTCTTATTGTTGCTCACACTCATCTTGAGTGTGACACAGTTCATGCACAGATTGAAAAGAAGAAGAAAATATCTTCGGGTTCTATGAAACATCCACATGATTGGGCCAATTTAATTGCCGCAACCAATAAAAAATATCTTTTTCACGAATTGATCCAGGATGATTTTTACGACTTTAAAACTCTATTGAAGGATAATTACACTTGGAGCACAACCAACATCGCAGGTTGGAATATATATATATAACAATAATTTTATTCAATTTTCTAATATTATTCTTTTCTATTTATAGGCGAAAAATTTGAGTGGAAATTTGTTCGTTGGATGCGATATTTGAAAGAAAAGCCAGGGATACTACAGTATAGATTGTCTCATCAAATGGAAGAAAATTTCAAAAAGCGAAATATCAATCAACGTGGTCGAAAAAAACTTAACTCATTGCTAGTCAAAAGATACACAGCAGATATACCTATATCATTGATTAAAAAACGTGATGTGATTGATAACTCAAGTTTTCACAACTTCTACCAGAGCCTTACAGCGGAAGGAGAGGCCGAAGTTTAAGTAGTCTCAGACATAGACGAAATGAAAAACGTTGACTAATTACTTTTTATTTAAAATTTTTTTTTATTCTTACGAATATATTTTATAACTAACTACTCCTCTGAAATGAATTATAAGCTTATTTTAAATGCAGTTATATATTAATAAAAGAAAACTATTTTCAAATGAATCAAACTAAGACGATTATTTTTTAATTTTGCACTTTACTAATGATATCATAAGTAGATAAGTTCTTAAAACATAAATTCTACAGAGCAATTTCTCATTTGATAAAATAACATATCTCTAGATAAGTTGAATTTATTTCAAAAATTAGTTTGACAAAACAAATTATTTATTATTTTGTTAAAAATTAAAAAAAATATTAATTTATAAAAATTAACCAAAATTAAAGAAAAAAAACGGCAAATAATACAAAAATTTCATATTTGTTTAAATGTAAATAGAACAATATTTTGTACGCAATTAAACAGTATTTTCTCTCTCCTGAAAAATTGGCAAATATGACTTAAGTCCTTTTGTCAAAAGTCCACAGAAATATTAAATAATTTAAAGCGAAAAAACAACCGATATAAAATATGAATTTTTTGTAAAGGGTCCGCCAAATAACTTTTTTTTTTTGAAAACATCGCGCAAAACATCGAGTGTAGTTTCGGCTGTGTGGCACGTTGCGCCGTCCTGTTGAAACCAAATGTTGCCAATATCCTCCTCTTCAATTTTTGTGAACTAAAAATCCAACATGGCCCGATAACGATCGCCATTGACTGTAACGGCCACTCCTTGCTCATTTTCGAAGAAAAATGGCCCAATTATGCCTCTGGACCAAAATCCGCACCAAACAGTGACTCGTTTTGGATGTATCGGCTTTTCAATATATGCGTGCGGGTTTTCTGTGCCCCAAATGCGACAATTTTGCTTGTTTAGATGATTTTGGCAAAAATGATTTTTTGGCAAAATCGGCATATTCTGTAAGTCGATCGCTCCCAGCGTTGTTCAAGCGTATACACAACCATATTCGTTCAACGGAAGGATAAAACTAATTCTCAGTCAAATCAGACATGAGCTAAGTGTTACCATTCACGAAATAAGCACTAGTTGAAAAAAAACGTTAGATGGCGGACCCGATATTAAAATATACTTACTACCGATTGATTTTAAAGAGATTTAGCACTATTACAACGACAAAATGGACTGTATTTTTTTGAGAAAATCGCGATAGCGTACACGCTGAAAAAATCGTCTCTGTAGTATATTGTCCCAAACATATTCTGCTTGAAACATATATATTTTGAGAGTGGACTCCAAATATACAATATTTGACAAATACAAATATTATATGTTTGGGAGGATGTTGTTCTAAACAAAACTATGTTTACATCCTAATATTTTTTATTTGGATATGTTATTTCCCAAACAAAGATCTATTTGCGTGAATATATATCTATTCTTTAATTATTTTAAGTTGTCAGCATGTTAGTAAAATTTCTTTATAATTCAAAATAATGACTTGGAATAGTTAAAAAAAATAAATAGTTTCAAATAGAAGATAATGCTAAGTATTCCATTTTTAATAGAAATGCATAATTCGAAAACAAAGAAAAAATTAAAACTAAAATTCGAAAAATTCAGCAAAGTTTTGAAAATCTTTTTTTAATAAAATATATTTGGAAATATTCATAAACAATAATTAAATTTGTATTTAAACACATACTTTATTTGAGAAAATTAGTTCGCAAATATATTTTATTCTAATATATTAACATATGGGTTCTAAATACATATTATTGATTTTCAAATAAAATTTATTTGCTCCAAAAAAAAAAAATAATATTTAAAAATTTGTATTGCAAGCATATTTTCTTTCTATTCAAACATATAAAAAAGCGATTTTGCCCCGTGTACTCAAAAGTCGGCGCTCACTAGTTAGGAAAACTGCGATTTTGTTGGTAAGATTGGTGATGAGTGGCTGACAGGGCTGTGGAGTCGGAGTCTGGGAAATTTGCCCGGCGTCGAAGTCCGGTAAAAAAAGAAGGATAAAATATTCGAAGCTTTTAACCAAATATTTAAGTATGCCAAAAATATCTATAATAGGCATGTTTTCGTTACAAGCTAGCACTTTTAGTTTAGCACTTTGCAACGAAAACAACTGACCTCCACTAACTGGCACATAAGCAATAAGTGGCGGATTTTCACTCTCTGGTAGCAATGGTGTCATGAGTTGCGAAGAAAGAACAGTGCGAAACAGGCAAAAAATTCGTGAAAAGTATTTATAAAACATATATTTACTATTCTATGTTCAATTGTTTACACTCTTTAGCAAATATTAAAATAATTTCCCATTTTTGTTCTTCTTCTTCTCGTTAATTCACAATAATTGATAAAATCTCTCCAAAAATGGGATGCCATATTGCTAAATATAGGGTGCCCAATCTGGCAACATTATACTCGATTAAGACATGAACACAAGCACCAAACTTCATCGGGAACTAATAGTGCTTAAAAGTGCTTAGCTCCCCATACAAATTAAGCACTTATGGTGTAACGAAAACACGCCTAATGTTAAGAAAACTATCGAGTTTTTATGTAAAACTGTTTAAGGAAAGCTCGATTATATTTAGCTAACAAAAAAATAAAAACTATTTGCAAGACTATACATTATTCCTAAGCGAGTATAAAACTAGTAAGGAAAGGCCGAGCGAAGTCAACTATATGATACCGTACAACAAATTTTTAGAGCAGAATAAGCTCAGATATTGTAAACATAAATATGAGATATTTACCTTATCAATCTAAATGCGTTCTTGGATAAATAAATTCTACCCTACTAAAAAAATTATTGAATGTGAAATACAGCTTCTATAGCGTTACAAGGCTAAATCTAAAGAAACATTTATATCTGGGGACAATATCGAACCGATTTTCACTAATTCAATAGGTTTCCTCCCTAGTGTGAAAGAGATCTTATTGCCAAATTTTACCAGGATCGTATCGAAATTTCGACCTGTACTTAACCAACAACTTAAGATGGACACACGGACAGCTAGTTATTCTGAGTAGAACGGTATATTTTAAGGTGTGTCTAGATGTAGTATTTTATTACAAATCTGCCAAAAAACAAATTTATAACCTGTACCATAGTGTGGTGTAGGGTATAATAAATAACGAACAAACTGGTATATTAAAACAGAGGGAGTGATTGACGAAAAAGTTGATTCCATGTTGAAAGAATTGTTATTTTAGTTGCAACTTGCAAGTCAAGCGTCGATAAATAAAAAATATTTTTTTTTTTAATTACTGGTATTGAATACCTACTGTTTTGTGTTTTTTTAACAAAGCTATAGAACAACAAAAAGAGTCACCTACCTAGGCTAAATGCGTCATAGATGCCAAAGGCGTCTAAGGCCAATCAGCCGGCTGAAAGAGCCACAAATTCAGCTGTGTTAACGGCTAATAAAGTCAAAAGAATCAGATCACCTGACGAACCCCTGCCTTCGCAGGCAAGAGGCCATAATGTCACCATCAACAGGACACTCACCAAGCCCTTCAATGAAGTGGCGAAGGAGAGTCTAGTGATGACCGTTATAGACAGAAGTAGTGAGGATGGAACCATCCTCAAGGACAAATGGAGCCATGTCCAATCAGCCATTATGGCTCATTACCTCGATGTCCGTAGAGAAATGCCGGGCAAACCACCAACCTGCAACGATGCAGGATGGCATCAGGGGAGAGTAAAGCTCTTAAGGCTGCTCTGAGTCGAGCGGGTGAGGTGTGGCCGGGTGCCCAGTTGGATGTTGTCGAAAAAACAACATCCCTAGTCACCTGGGTTACAGAAGACATATTAGAAATAATAAAAGATTCTAATTCTGGTCTGCCGGCCCATAATTGGAGAATCAGCAAGGTGGGTGAGGCGGATGGTAAAAAGCAGCAGGTCAATTTGATCCTTAACGCTGAATCCACCTCCCATATACAACGTGAAAGTGCAACCCTACAATATGGCTACGAGACTATAGTCTTGAAGGTATACAAGCAGGATATAGCTCCCACTGCGGAAGGTGAGTCGTCCACCGTGGTTGATACACGCCTTTTCTGGAAGTGCGGAGGTACCCACGCCCATTATTTTTTGGTGACTCCAACTCTAACAGAAGATCTGTAACGTCCTTCTCTGAGGACGGAAGCTCTACTTCTGACACCGAGGGGCTGTGGGGAGTCTCCGGACTCTTTGACGCATCTGGCAAAGACACGCTTCTCGATGACGGACGAACAGTTCGATAACACCCTTGTCGGGGTGGATGTTAAGCTGTTAATTACCAATGATGGTAAGAATTCTACAGATTAACCTCCATCACGCTAAAGCAGCCTCAGCGACTCTGTTGCTGCGCTTGTCCACAGGTGCGGTAGACATCGTCCTGATACAGGAGACCTACGCAGTGGGAGGAAGGGTGTGCGGTATCAGGACACCCAACTTTTAACTGCCTTTTGCCAACTGTGAAGGCACTACAAGAACCTGCATTTTGGCCAGAAAAGATCTAAGTACCTTTCTCCTGGCTAATTTAAGTGGTAAAGACCAAACATTTGCTAGTCTGGAGATCGGTAATCGCATATATTGGGTGGTCTCCAAGTTACTTGCCTTATGAAGCTGTAGTACCGACTGCTCTATTCAGGGAAGTAGTAGAAGAAGCAGCGTCTGACGAGATCGAGCTGATTATTGGCGCAAACACGAACGCTCATCATACTATCTGGGGAAGTACGGATATAATCAATAGGGGTGATTCGCTTCTTGACTTTATTCTAACTACCAACCTAAGTATTTGTAACATAGGTAAGAAACCGACCTTTACAATTAAAGACAGACAAGAAGTACTAGACCTAACATTTGCTACTGACCGGCTGTCAGAGACTACTGACCTGACTGTCAGACAAAATTATTGGATGGAATGTACTGGACGACCACTTATTCTCAGATCACCATTATATAGAGTTCAAACTCGCTGAAAAAGCGCCTGAACCTGCCGTCCACAGAAATGTGAGAAAGACAAAGTGGCACCTGTATGAGAAGAAGTTCAGGAAAGTCCTCAACTCCAAACTTCTGTACGACCGAATGACAAAGCCGGTCTGGATAATCTGGTCGAGCGTGTCACCATATCATTCAACACTTCCCTTGAAGTAGCCAGTCCAAAAAAAAAGTACTAGGGTAAAACTAAAACCCAATGGTGGACTTCTGAGCTAACGGCTATGAAAAAGACCTTTAACAAGCTATTCAACAAGGCTTAATCTACTGGGGTCGCTAATGTTTGGGATGCCTATAAAGAGCAACTCAAGATCTATAAGAAGGAGCTTAGAAAAGCGCAAAGACGCCTTGGTATACCTTCTGTGGCGAAGTAGAAAAGGTCTCCGACGCCGCAATGCTGAGGAAAATGCTATCAGCTTCACCCTGTACAGTGGGTTACTTGCAGAATGAGGCAAATATCTGGACAAAAAACAGCGAGAAGTCGCTGAATGCACTGCTCGACACACATTTCCCGGGGAACTCACCAATAGAACCCGAAGATCAGCAAGACCAACAAGAATGCGAGTGGACTGCGAGCGTTGCTAGCTTGTTGACTGAGATATCCAGAATAAGCTGGGCTATTAACAGCTTCGAGCCCTTCAATTCACATGAACAGGGGGCATCACTCCAGCAGAAATGCGGTTTGGGCGTAAACCCAAACAAGACAGAATTGGTTCTCTTTACTAGGATGAATAATGTCCCACATATGGACCCTCCATTATATTAAACTGTTTATTTAGACCTAACGTACTGGAACGTGTAATGAAGGCCAACGTCGCTTTATCTCCTGCGAAAAGGCTGTAGGGTCGCGGTGGGGCCTCTCTCCTAAAATCGTCCAATGGATATATATAGTAGTTCGTCCAATACTGTTATACGGCATTGTGGTATGGTGGACGGCAACTGACTAACTAACCATCACCAAACTACTAACAAAGGTTCAGAGAACAGCCTGCCTGAGCATAAGCGGAGTCTTCTGGACTACAGCGACCGAGTCTCTGCAAGCCCTACTTCATATACTGCCGATTAATATTGTGGCGAGAGAAGTTGCAACCAAAGCGGCAATAAGATTAAACTGTCTACTAATGTGGAGGTACAAAAACTACGGTCACATGAGGATATCAAAGTGTAGTGCTATGGTTTTAGGTTTTAGGTTTAGGTTAGGGTGGCAGCCGTATTTTTTTACAAGCTCACATAGACCAGTTTAGGTCCCTAGTGTTACCACGGGCTGAAATGCCCCTCATCGAAACCAACCTGTTTGATATATAAATTTATCGATAGTATGAATATCAGTACTGGAAAGATCTGTTAGGCTGCCTAAAAAGGCCGACCCCAGTATATCCAGTCGTCGTTTACTCAAAGCGGGACAGTCGCAAAGCAAGTGCTCAATGCTCTCCACTTCTTCCTCATCTCCACAGCTTCGGCAGAAGTCATTGGAGTCAATACCCAATCTTTTGGCGTGTTCTCCGATCAAGCAGTGTCCCGTCAGAACCTGTACTAACGTAGACAATCGTTTCCTCTCTAGTGCGAGGAGATATTTTGACCTTCTCAGGTCATACCTTGACCAGATTTGTCTAGCTACCCTGCAGGTGCCGATTTCTGTCCATCTATCGTTGGACTGCCTGATTGCCTCTTGCCTAAGCCAAAGCTTGCACGTGGATAGTGGCGCACCAATATATGCAAATTCTTCGAGAATTTGTAATGTCGTCCCTTTCCTAGCAAGTTCATCGGCTTTGCAGTTCCCCGGGATATCCCTATGCCCAGGCACCCATATGAGGTGTATATTAAACTGCTCAGCCATCTCGTTAAGAGATCTGCGGCAGTCGAGGGCTGTTTGTGAATTTAGGGATGTTGCCTCCAGAGAATTGATGGCAGCCTGGCTGTCCGAATAAATGACAACGCCATTGTTGGTTACTATGTTGCGACTCAGCCACTTGGCGACTTCCCATATTGCCATTATTTCGGCTTGATAGACACTGCAGGTATCTGGTAGTCTGTGAGCTATATCCAGACTAAGTTCTTCACAGTGTACTCCGAAGCCAACCTTTTCATCAAGCTTCGAACCATCCGTGTAAAAGTGGAGATGGTTTATATTACCTGGTATTCTGCCGACCCATTCATCTCTGGCGGGAATCATAGTGATGTAATTTCTCTCGAAGGTGTACACTGTTGGTATATAGTCCACTCGGTCGGTTACCATAGCACTACACTTTGATATCCTCATGTGACCATAGTTCTTGTACCTCCACATTGATAGGCAGTTTAATCTTATTGCCGCTTTGGTTGCAACTTCTCTCGCCACAATATTAATCGGCAGTATATGGAGTAGGGCTTGTAGAGACTCGGTCGCTGTAGTCCTTAAGGCTCCGCTTATGCTCAGGCAGGCAGTCCTCTGAACCTTTGTTAGTAGGTTGGTAATGGTTAGTTTGTCAGTTGCCGTCCACCATACCACAATACCGTATAACAGTATTGGACGAACTACTGCTATATATATCCAGTGGACGATTTTAGGAGAGAGTCCCCACCGCGACCCTACAGCCTTTTTGCAGGAATATAAGGCGACGTTGGCCTTCCTTACACGTTCCAATACGTTAAGTCTAAATAACATTTTCCTATCTAGAATTATTCCTAAAAATTTTGCACTTTCAGAAAAGACTAGATCTGTTCCATTTATCCGATGTGGAGGGTCCACATGTGGGACATTATTCATCCTAGTAAAGAGAACCAATTCTGTCTTGTTGGGGTTAACGCCCAAACCGCTGCTTCTGGCCCATCTAGCCAACTTGTTCAGAGCCACCTGTAGGATGTCTCTGAGGACGTTTACGAATTTGCCACTCACTGCGATTGCCACGTCGTCCGCATATGCCACGACCTTGCAGCCACAACGTTCTAGATGTAGCAGGATTTCATTCACCGCTAGGTTCCAAATTAGTGGAGACAATACTCCTCCTTGCGGGGTCCCTCTGTTTACATACCTTGTTAGAGTTGTGGACCCTAGACATGCTGTTATGCGTCTTCTGGTGAGCAGACTTTGAATTAGTCTAATCAAACTAGTGTTAACTTTTAGATGTGAGAGTGCCGCAATTACCGCATCGGAATGAATGTTGTTAAAAGCCCCTTCTATGTCAAGAAATGCCACCATGGTGAATTCCTTGAAATGCAGGGACGATTCGATAGTGCTCACAAGTTCGTGCAGGGCTGATTCAGTAGACTTGCCCTTGTTGTAAGCATGTTGGTTCCCCGACAGGAGTTTTGTATCCAGGTTTTCCCTAATGAAATGATCTAAAAGTCTTTCCAGACCTTTCAATAAGAACGAGGATAGGCTAATTGGTCTGAAGTCTTTTGGCCTAGTGTGTGATATCTTTCCCGCTTTAGGTATGAATACCACTTTGGTATCCCTCCATCGATTCGGGACGTATGAAAGCCTGATACAGCCTACATAAATTTTCTCCAGCCAGGGGATAATGTACTTTAACATTTTCTGCATTTCTGCTGGAGTGATGCCATCTGGTCCAGGTGACTTGAAGGGCTCAAAGCTGTTAATAGCCCAGCTTATTCTGGATCTCTCAGTCAAGAAGCTAGCGACGCTCGCAGTCCACTCGCACTCTTGTTGGTCCTGCTGATCCTCGGGTTCTGTTATAGAGTTCCCCGGGAAATGTGTGTCGAGCAGTACATTGAGCGACTGCTCGCTGTTTTTGGTCCACTTATTTGCCTCATCCTGTAAATATCCCACTGTACAGGGTGAAGCAGATAATATCTTCCTCAGCCTAGCGGCGTCGGAGACCTTTTCCACTTCACCACAGAAGGTATACCAAGAGCGCCTTTGCGCCTTTCTAAGCTCCTTCTTATATATCTTGAGTTGCTCTTTATAGGCATCCCAATCATTAGCGACCCCAGTAGATTTAGCCTTATTGAATAGCTTGTTGCAGGTCTTTTTCATAGCCGTTAGCTCAGAAGTCCACCATTGGGGTTTAGTTTTACCCTTGTACCTTGTTTTTGGACAGGCTTCTTCAAGGGATCTATTGAATGATATGGTGATATGATCGACCAGATTATCCAAACCGGCTTTGTCATTCGGTTCGTACGGAAGTTTAGAGTTGAGGACTTTCTTGAAATTCTTCTCATACAGATGCCACTTTGTCTTCCTTACATTTCTGTGGACGGCGGGTTTAGGCGCTTTTTCCGCGAGTTTGAACTCAATATAATGATGATCTGAGAATGAGTGGTCGTCCAGTACATTCCACCCAATAATTTTGTCTGACAGCCGGTCAGTAGCAAACGTTACGTCGAGTACCTCTTGTCTGTCTTTAATTGTGAAGGTCGGTTTATTACCTATGTTACAAATACTAAGATTGGTAGTTAGAATAAAGTCAAGAAGCGAATCACCCCTATTGTTTATATCCGTACTACCCCAGATAGTATGATGAGCGTTCGTGTCTGCGCCAATAATCAGCTCGAGCTCGTCAGACGTTGCTTCTTCTACTACTTCCCTGAATAGAGCAGTCGGTACTACAGATTCATAAGGCAAGTAGCTGGAGACCACGCAATATATGCGATTACCGATCTCCAGGCTAGCAGCTGTTTGGTCTTTACCACTTAAATTAGTCAGGAGAAAGATACTTAGATCTTTCCTGGCCAAAATGCAGGTTCTTGGAGTGCCTTCACAGTTGGCCACAAGCAGTTTAAAGTTGGGTGTCCTAATACCGCACACCCTTCCTCCCACTACGTAGGGCTCCTGTATCAGGACGATGTCTACTGCGCCTGTGGACAGGCGCAGCAATAGAGCTATGGTAACCGACCGAGTGGACTATATACCAACTGTGTACACCTTCGAGAGAAATTACATCACTATGATTCCCGCTAGAGATGAATTGGTTGGAAAAATAACAGGTAATAGAAACCATCTCCACTTACACGGATGGTTCGAAACTTGATGAAAGGGTTGGCTTCGGAGTACACTGTGCAGAGCTTAGCTTAGATATAGCTCACAGACTAGCAGATACATGCAGTGTCTATCAAGCCAAAATAATGGCAATATGGGAAGTAGCCAAGTGGCTGAGTCGCAACATAGTGACCAGCACTTGCGTTGTCATTTACTCGGACAGCCAGGCAACATCCAACATCTGGAGGCAACATCCCAAAATTCACAAACAGCCCTCGACTGCCGCAGATCTCTTAACGAGATGGCTGAGCAGTTTAATATACACCTCATATGGGTGCATGGGCATAGGGATATCCCGCGGAACTGCAAAGCCGATGAACTTGCTAGGAAAGTGACGACATTAGAAATTCTCGAAGAATTTGCATATATTGGTGCGCCACTATCCACGTGCAAGCTTTGGCTTAGGCAAGAGGCAATCAGGCAGTCCAACGAAAGATGGACAGAAAAAATGGCACCTGCAGGGTAGCTAGACAAATCTGGCCAACCCTAACCTAAAGATAAATTTCAAACTGTTTTGTTTTCGTCAACAAGCTTGATGATTGCTCTGAAAGAAAAAGGCATATTGGCCGTTGGTACAATTAGAAGCAACCGATTGAAAAATTGTGCTCTAATCAGTGAGAAAGACCTTCAAACACGAGGACGAGAACGAGGATCAAGCGATTTCAAATATGAAGCAACGCACAACTTGATTGCTTGTCGTTGGTATGATAATAAGAGGGTACAATTAGTTTCAAATTATGCAGGTAAGAACCCCATGAGTGAATGCAACAGATGGTGCCACAAAGAGAAGAAGTTTATAACTATACCTCGTCCAGGTTTAGTTTAATGTTACAACAAACACATGGGAGGGGTTGATCTTGCGGACATGTTGCTTGAATTGTACAAAATCAACCACAGCTCAAATAAATGGTACATGCGCATAGTATACTGGTGCATAAATGCAAGCTTAGTAAACAGTTGGTTGTTGTACCGCAGAGACATCACACATACAGACGGCGAATTGAAGCATATGCCGCTCATAAATTTCCGTTTGGGTGTTGCTTCCGAGCTTCTGAACGCAAGTCAAACTACAGTTGTCGCCAAAAAGAGAGGTCGTCCATCATCACTCCTTTTGACAATGAATTCATCCCCATCATCACCAGCTCCATCACCACCAGCTCCATTACCACCAGCTCCTTCTACGGGCTCTGAATCAAACCCCTATAAAAGAGCTTATGTTGCAGACCCAGCAAAATCCCTACGACTTGATGGTTATAATCATTGGCCGGAATGGGGAACAAGAGGAAGATGTAGAGTATGCAGCACTGGGTTTCCAAGCTGTAAATGCAGCAAATGTAATGTGCACTTGTGCTCCAATCCCCAAAAAATTGTTTCGTGTCCTATCATACATTAATATAAATAAACGGCATTTGAAAAAAAAAATCAACTTGACTTTAAATATATAACAACATTGCCCAATGTTGCATATACGCAACTTGAGGTCAATTCTAGCTTACATGTCTACTCAAAAAAATTTTAGCCACGTCCATTTTAATTCGAGCGACTGTCGGAGTCGAATGATTTTAAAATTCGACTCCGGGATTCGATTAGTTTTGGCTCGACTCCACAGCTCTGGTGGCTGAACTACCAATGTTTTCCCGTAGGAAAGCAGCAAAGTCACCAATTAAACGACGATGTATGCCACCTCAAATCCGGTTCGATTGGATCAAATGTTTGCGTACGAAGCAAAAGGGTGCGGGGTTTGTCGGCAAGGGAGGGGAGGTTATGCGATGCGACGAAGTCCCTTTAAATGACAATCTCCCACACGAACTATTATAACAACGATAGCGCAGTGGGGGAACGATGTGAATGTGCGCATATGTGGAGAACCGATGTTGGCGATGCAGTAATGCAAGGGGCGAAATATAAAAGAAAATAAATAAAACCCAAGAGTTTAGTATTTTTGATAACGTTAAAGGCAGAGCTTTTTGTGTATGTATGATAACGTATATTACCATGTAGCGATGCGTAGGACCCGTAGAGATACACAAGGCACGATAGTGAAACGACAAGAGATATGCGTGGGTGCAAAACAAAGACTACTACCGATGTGAACTAAAGTAAAGGGTCCGCCATCTAACGTTTTTTTTTCAACTAGTGCTTATTTCATGAATGGTAACATTTAGCTCATGTCTGATTTGACAGATAATTAGTTTTATCCTTCCGCTGAACGAATATGGTTGTGTATACGCTTGAACAACGCTGGGAGCGATCAACTTACAGAAGATGCCGATGTTGCCAAAAAATCATCTTTTCAGATGAATCTCATTTTGATCTTGGCGGGTATGTAAACAAGCAAAATTGTCGCATTTGGGGCACAGAAAACCCGCACGCATACATTGAAAAGCCGATACACCCAAACGTTTGGTGTGGATTTTGGTCCAGAAGCATAATTGGGCCATTTTTCTTCGAAAATGAGCGAGTGGCCGTTACAGTCAATGGCTATCGTTATCGGGCCATGTTGAACGAATTTTTGTTCACAAAAATTGAAGAGGAGGATATTGGCAACATTTGGTTTCAACAAGACGGCGCTACGTACCACACAGCCGAAGCTGCACTCGATGTTTTCAAAAAAAAAATATTTGGCGGATCCTTTATTACCTAACAACGACTAGTTTTCAATACGCAACAGCCACTGCTTGCGGGAAGTCTCTCTCTACATCCGAACTATGCGAATAACGTCCCGCGAGTGTCCGAGAGAGCTACAGCGCTGGAAGTCTCTCCTTACAATAGGTACCATGCGAATATCGTCTTGTGAGAGTTGTAGCGATATTTCCATTCTTGTAAATTCCTCTACGATTTTGCATTCTTCTTTTTTCGATATTGTTTCATAAAAAAACACAAAAACTTTTATTGTTCCAAACCACAACACAAGACATGAAAAACAAATAAATATTATTCGTTATTCGAATGCCTTTTTGTATGTAATAAAAAAATGATCTGAATTCGTCTTTTATTTCTTGTTTTTTAATTTTTGTATAAGTAAACATACATGTTTGTTAATTAATACAGTTGCTTTGAAAACAAACAATAAAAACATTGATATATTCGACTACTCTTACAATTGATAATCATATTAATGCACTTTTTAAATGCATATATTTATAGTCATTAACATTAAAAAGACTTAGGCTATGTATACACGATTGCCAGATCGGATAACGTTAAAGTGCTGCAAATGTACGGACAATGACAGATTGTCAGGCAAAGGTGAATTGACAGTTCAGACGACTGTCAATTCACAACACAAGACATGAAAAACAAATAAATATTATTCGTTATTCGAATGCCTTTTTGTATGTAATAAAAAAATTATCTGAATTCGTCTTTTATTTCTTGTTTTTTAATTTTTGTATAAGTAAACATGCATGTTTGTTAATTAATACAGTTGTTTTGAAAACAAACAATATAAAATTGATATATTCGACTACTCTTACAATTGATAATCATATTAATGCACTTTTTAAATGCATATATTTATAGTCATTAACATTAAAAAGGCTTAGGCTATGTATACACGATTGCCAGATCGGATAACGTTAAAGTGCTGCAAATGTACGGACAATGACAGATTGTCAGGCAAAGGTGAATTGACAGTTCAGACGACTGCAAGAAAACCTTTACAATTTCATATATTTATAATATATTTTGTAAATATTTATATGCAGGATTGCCAATAAAATTTTTGATAGATATAATAATGGCGCCGTTGTCACATGCATAAACTTTGCACATGTAACAATCTGCAAATTATCTCGCAATGACTTTTTTGCTAACGTTGCAAGACAAAAATTGAATGTTCACACGGTTGTAAATTCACAGGGTTGCATTTTTCCGTAATTTTTCTGGCAATATTGTCCGATCTGCAAATCGTGTGTACTTAGTTTTAGGCAATATTTGCAATAAGAATTATTCAAGGACAAAACTATAGTGTCTACCCTGTGTGTTTTTGAGTAAAAAATTTACTTCCGAAAATTACTATTTAACTTAAATTGTATGTTAAGATACTCCGAACAAAAATGTTGGACACATCCAACAACTAATTTTAACGTTTCTGTATTTAAATATTATATATCATTTGCTGCGAGCCAAAAGTCGAACACATCGAAGGAGTGACCTAGGACCCTAAGTATGTTCGGCGGATATCCGTTTTGAGTTATTTTAAGTCGAAAGAGCAATGTCTGTCCGTCCGTCTGTCTGTCTGCTGGCTGGTGCGCACGATAACTCGCGAAAGGAGTAACCGATTGACTTCAAATTTGGTATGTGGTAATATTTTCTTCTATCTACGGCTAAGTTCGAAGATGGGCCATATTGGTCCTCTCTTCTAGTACCTTCCCCACAAAGGTTAAATATTTAGTGAAATATTGATTATTTAATAACTTCTATACTACTTATTTGAATCCTCTGAATTTCTGCACATAGTATTAGTTTATTTATTATAGTCAACAGCTGTTACCTTTAATACCAGTGCGTAAAAATACTTGAAATTTCGTACAGTGCAATGCTTTGTATCTAGAGTCTAGAGAAAAGTGGGCTTTATTGACACGCCCCTTTGGTACCTCCCACACAAATGAACATTTTTGTAACAAAAGTTAACAGATTTTAACTTTAATACCACTGCATACAAATACTTGAAAATTCGTACAGTGCAATGCTTTTATGTATAGTACCTACAGTCTAGAGAAAAGTGGCCTTTATTGGCACGCCCTATTTGGTACCCCCCTCACAAATGGACCATTTTACACCAGTTAACAGCTTATATCTTTAATAACAGTACATACTTTAAAGTTATTCAATGCAATTTTAATTGATAATAATTTAATTAAAACAAACCAATAAATAAATTTACTAATATTTTTTGGGACTCAAGGTGAGGGGATTCATTATTCGGTTTACCCGACTGAACTTTTTACTTGTTCTTTGTCTCAAATGCTCTACTTTTCCCGTAACGGTTGAAATATTTGCGGTGAATGCAAAAGTTTGTCGTAAACGTAGTTTCTCTTGCTGTAAACGAACATTCTTTCATTCCAAAATGTTCGTAATTTACTTTTATGTAAACGAAAAACGTTTACGGAATCATATTGTAACGGGTGATCCAAGTAGATATACTTTTTTCAATAGCCTTTTTTCCAGATCACATGTGTGAGTCATGCTGTCATGTTATTTTTGTTAAGTATTGTTTGGCATTTCATCATGGAAAGACTTACGCCTAAACAACGTTTAAAACGTTTTGACAACAAATTGACAGATTAATTAGTGTAATGTTATAACGGGTGATCCAAGTAGAGATACTTTTTTCAATAGACTTTTTTGACAGATCACGTGTGAGTCGTGTCATGTTATTTTTGTTAAGTATTGTTGGCATTTCATCATGGAAAGACTTACACCTGAACGACGTTTTCCCGTGTCATCGAAAATTGGACTCAACGGATGGACCATCTGAGACGTAGCCGCGGCCAACATTTGATAGACATAATGCTAAAGAATGTTCTTTCAAATGATAATAAACATTCCCCATTCAATTTTAATTTTCGGTGTTTTTTTTTTAAAGTAGGGAACCCTATATTTAAACATGATTGAATATATTACAGAGAGTTGAGAGAAGAAAGATCTAAACTTGTTTTCATTTTGTGAGAGTGCGGTTTTATAACTTTTTTATTATTTATATTACGGTATAATATGTGCAGATGTATGTGTACAGAACTCAAAAGATGTAGATGTGCGTGTATACAACACAAAAAGCGACGTTGCAACGTTGCTGAAAAAAGATGGAGATGTTTGTGTACAAAACACAAAAAGAAACGTTGCATACATGTTTGTCCGCGTTGCTTTATTAACAGACGGTGGTGGAAATTTATTTATCTGCATTCCTCCCTCCGCACTGTTATACAATTTCATAACATTTGCAATCTTACTCAGCATGCCTAGAGTCGTATGCTGGTGGGCCTTTAGTCCAGATTTACACTAGGATATTTTTTCAGCAATTTATCAGCTAATTCTCTTTTAAACTTGCCTCTGCGTTTAGACCAGGGATGGGCACACTCATACAACCATACAAAAACATTTCTCTCTCTCAATGTAAACTTAATGAATTATTTTATACTCATTCAATGTGTGAGAGGAGAGAACCGCCTATGGGCGCTGTTTTGCCGATCTCTGGTTTAGACACGTAATTCTGTTTCGGATATTCCTGTGTGAATTGTTGTTGTTTCAAAGTGCGAGTGAAAAACACAAGACGTTCAGCCCGATGTTTTTCCCCCTCTTGCCGACTGCCTCTCTCTCCTACAAAACGCCGATATTTTGGTTATTTTTCCACACGCCTTAAATTGTGAATAAGCAAATTAAAATCATTAACAATCAATCATCACACGTTTAGGTACTGAAGCTGCTAATGGTAATGGTGAAATAAATGTATTCACGCACAATACAACTGGATACTTCTGGAAACTACTGATATTTTAAACACTAAACAGTTAAACTTTTTTTTAATACACTATACAACACGATTTTTCACCCGAAGTTTTTCATGTTATTTTCTGATGTAGTTTAGTATTCTATTCATGGACGTGGAAACTTTTGAATTGTCATCATTTGGGTCAGAATATTGACCTATAAAATTCACTTTTGACTAAAATGATTTATATATGGTAAGATAACATCTCGCTTTGATCCATACAATGGACTACTAAATTTTTAATATGTTCTAACATACATGCTTTCTTATTTACAGTTTGTCTACAACTCAAGCGGAAGATAGCAGCCAAATAATAGCAGGTGTTTGTCGGGGAGCTCCCGGGTACATTTTACTAAAAATTGTGACATTTTTGATTTGACATAATTTTATAAAACATACTAAATATCATAACTCAATCAAATTAATCTCCTATGTCTAATTTTTCGTTTGGGAGTAACGAATTTTCTTTGCGTGTCACTATGAAACAATACTATATGTTGTCTATTTTAAAAAACAGACAATTACACTTCGAGAGCTGAAAGAAAACTTTTGTAACATAGAGTACATGAGAGTTAAATGGGAGCACCAAAAAACTAAAAAAATAAGATTCTCAATGTTATAATTGCCAGATGTTTTGCCATGGCTCATCACAATGCAACGTCAAAACATTCTGTGCTATAAAACTGCTGGATGCACTACACAAATAATCAAATGTGCTAACTGTCATGGGCCTCATAAATCATCATCTACTGATTGCTCAAATCGTATAAAGTACCTTGAGTTAAGAGAATGTCTTCAGTCCAAATCATCGAGAACCAACAGACCTGTTAACACATTTCTTAACTACGATTCTCAATTTCTCAACAACATACGCCAAAACACTTCAAATATCAATAATAATTGGAATTATCAAAACGGCTATATGACTTAAAACATGAATTCTTCAGGAAATTGCCAAGAACCGTTTTTAACTTGAAGAAATTAGAGTTCTAACTATGGAGCTCATAATAAAATTGAGTAATTGCAGGTCCAAAACTGACCAATTTACGGTTATTACCGATCTAGCTTGTACATTTTTGTTTATCAACATTGTTTTATGGAATGCCAGAGGCATTCGCAACAAAAAAGATGAACTCTATTAATTCCTCATTAATAATAATATCGATATTTGCCTTGTCAGTGATACATGGTTAAATATAAATACGTCTATTCGTCATAATGGGTTATACTGCTATCGAAATGATCGTACGAATGGTAGAGGTGGTGGAGTCGCTATCATTCTTAAGAAAAATATTAGACATCAACTCCTGCCAATAACACTGTGCAACAGTGAAAAAAATACACGGACTTGACAGTATAGGTTCGATTCTACTATCAAAGGGTAGTATAACCCTATACTCGGTTTGGCGAAATTGACCAATTTCGTTTTATGGGCCTCCAAAGATTCTGAAAATCAGTGGGCCCCTCGAAAAAGGTGTCATCAGCTTTTGTCCAACAACTAATTCAGACTTGGTGATACCGCTTAACTATGTTTGGCAATAATGTAGCTAAGAATATGCTGAATAAAGCTTCTTAACATTTTTCACGGAAAAAAATTTTTTTCGGTACATTTTTTGAAAAAGTGAAGGAAAAAAATATTTTTTTTTCACTTTTTTCCGCATAACTTTCACTAACAATGTTTCGCAAAATTGTAGCCAACGTAAATCTGAACAACGTCTATGCACCATAAATAGCTCAAAAAAACACATTGTACCCCAAAAATGTAAGTATTTCACTGTTATGTAACAAAAATATATATTTTTAGTATAGGGCATGTACAGCAACTTTATAGAAAATATTAAGGCCAATATTTTTGTGGAACATTTTAACCCTCTAGCTCCCCCACATAACTGTATTTTTTGGCCCCATTTTAACAAATCATAAAAAACACCCCTTATGAAATGGGGAGAGAGGGGATGAAATGTTCTACAAAAATGTTCGCCATACAATTTTACTATATGTGTCAGAACACACCAAAGCTCAAAACATAACACAAACACCAAAAAAAGGTACGATCTAGTAGTCGAAGCAATAAAGATACCAGTAAAGAGCGTTGTTGACTGGAACTTTACCGTTTTTTGGGTTTTTGTGTTAAGATTTGGGCTTTGGTGTGTTCCGACACATATAGTAAAATTTTATGCCGAAAATTTTTGTAGAACATTTCATCCCTACCCTCCCCCTTTTAAGGGGTGTTTTTTACGATTTGTTAAAATGGGGCCAAAAATTACAGTTATGTGGGGGAGATAGAGGGTTAAAATGTTCCACAAAAATATTGGCCTTAATATTTTCTCTAAAGTTGCTGTACACAACGACAAATAGAATATAAGAAGACATTCCTTCAGGCCGAAACGTCAAAATCTATCAGTTACGAACGAATAGGAATGAATTGTAACACGCGAAAAAACAGTATTCCGCGAACATTGATTGAACTTTTTTTGCACTTATCGATTAATATTAATTTTTTAATTGTGACAATTACTAAAAATTCGGGAAAAACGGTCTGAAAATCCGCGAAAAACCTCACTCGTTGGAATCAAATTCCTATTCGTTCGTAACTGACAATTACTCGCTACAGGAAGGAATGTCTTCTTATATTCTATTTGTCTTTGGCTGTACATGCCCTATACCAAAAAATATATTTTTGTTACATAACAGTGAAATACTTACATTTTTGGGGTACAATGTGGTTTTTTGACCTATTTAGGGTGCCTAGACACGTTCAGATTGTATTGATATGTTTACAAAAAATTTTCAGATTTACGTTGGCTACAATTTTGCCAAGCATTGCTAGTGAAAAATTACGAGTCCCCGGAAGTTATGCTGAAGAAGTGAAAAAAAAATATTTTTTTCCTTCACTTTTTCAAAAAAAAGTACCGGATACAATTTTTTTTCGCAAAAAATGCTAAGAAACTTTTTCAGCATATTCTTAGCTACATTATTGCCAAACATAGTTAAGCGGCAAGTTGGAATTAGTTGTTGCAGAAATGCTGATGACACCTTTTTCGAGAGGCCCACTGATTTTCAGAAACTTTGGGGGCCCATAAAAAAAAATTGGTCACCAATTTCGCCAAACCGAGTATAGGGTTATACTACCCTTTGATAGTATAATCGAACCTATACTGTCAAGTCCGTGTATTTTTCAAAAAGTGTTCATTTGTTGCACAGTGTAATTAATACTATCTTGATTGAGAATAGATTATTTATATTTTTGCCTGCTATTTTCCTGGTGGAAACATAAGGTACACAGAAAACAAAAAAAATAAATTCAAAACTGATCTTCGAAAATTAAGCAATGGCACTAATAAATATCTCATTGGTTGGGATTTCCACTCCAGACTTAGATCGTGGGGCTGTGCTCGTGCAAACAGCTGGGGTAACTTATTACATGATAAACTCGACGACTGCAACATACATTTTATAGCACCTAATGAGCCAACCTACATATCATCGAGTGTTGGTAGACAAAACTCCACCGTAGATACCTTCTTAAAAAATGCAATCAATAATCTTACTAATGCTACAGTTATGAACAACTTAAGCTCCGACCACTTACCATTTAAATTTGCCCTCAAAAGACATTTTTGATTACAAAAGGGCCAATTGTGGATTGTGGAAGGAGTCCAAAGTAATACCCATTAAGAAACCTAACAAGTAGTCTGAAAATCCAGCATCTTATCGCCCCATTAGCTTATTGTCATCGTTAGGAAAAATTTTGGAAAAAGTAATCAAGGATAAACTTAATATTATTGTCGAAGAAAACAACATCCTTCCCCCCGAACAGTGCGGATTCCGCCGACAACATAATACCGTCCATCCAATATTGCATATCAAAATGATAGTACAAAACAACCTATGTAATGGACAATCCACAGGAATGATTCTTCTCGACATAAAAGCTGCATTCGATTCCGTATGGCACGATGCTCTAATTTTCAAAATTTAAAATTAAAAATTATAAAGTCTTTCCTAACAGACCGCTCTTTTAAAATTCAACAAGACATCTCCACGATATTGCCCATGTGGAGTTGGTTAACGATAGATTAGTTCGACTAACTGAAAACTTTATCCTCAGGTGTCAAACTTATGATTTTATTCATATCTGAGATCTAGCATCCATGTAAATATATTTGTTGTATTATAGTTTTAGAAATTCAGAAAGGTTTTTTGTGAATTTTCCTTCAACTTATGTTGTAGTCATACCACCTCATATATATTAAAACATTGTTAATATTTAAGTAGCACAGGTAGACTCAAGCCTAAACTCTTTGTCGTTGTATAAAATAAGGAAATGAATTGTTATATTTGAAGAAAGTTGTAGTTTGCACTTTCTGTAAATGAGAAAAAAAGGCACGTAGTTTCGTGAAAACTACTACACGAGCGAACACGTAATGTTGAAGTGATTGCCTTAACTATGCGGGGTAAAAAATAAGAGACCAAGTTAAGTTTTATATTAGTATTTATTAAACCTGTCGTTTTGAGAAGAGATGTGGTACCCTCGGCTGCCGTGAATAAAAGAGGCAGATGCAAGGTTTTGTTTATTTGAGAAACCTCGGTTTTTCACAGAAATGGCGGAGATCAAAATGAAATTGGCAATTACAATTAAGCCAAGTTTTAGAAATATTTTACAGAGCTGGGAAATATAAATTTTAATGTGAACTTAAATTTCTATTACAATTAAAGAAATGTTCAGCGAGATTGAACATACACCCCCCCCTTGGCACAAAGGGCCAATATGATGGGTGGAAGAGGGAGTCTGTAAAAGAAGAGCATTGATTGATCGTAATGATTCCAATGTAGGTGAGTGGTGGTGTGTTGTTTTGCATTGTGTTGATGATAATGAAGTGCGTTTAAAATCTCGGAGTTTCAGGGATGAAAGGTGGCAGTCTTTTGTCCATGATTTGGGATAACGAGAAGTATGTGGAAAAGCGAGCAATGTGACTTGCGCGCCCGTGGTATCTGCTAAATATAAGCTGCAATGGTGGATGGAGGGCATAGACAATGGGAATCGATTTGAATTAAAGCACCATCTATATTGGCTGAGTGTATTTGTCGGCAAGAATCGTGGTATTGTGCCCTCGTCTCGTTTTAATAAATTAAGAATTGCGCCGCGATGTAAGTTTGAATAACCATAGGATATTGTTGGTTGTATTCAATTTGTGTGGGATTTGAACCAAGGACCATCAATTCGTAAATCCGAAGCGCTTCCACTGCGCTACGATGCCAGTTAGAATTAAACCGTCTAGAGATATAGAAAGAGAGAATAAGTAAATGTTAAAATTGGAAATATTTTATTTATTCAGTAGGACTTCTTCCTCGTTTTAATTTCCGTCCACATAACAAGGTGAATTGACTAAGTCGCAGTGAATACTATTTGCCGCGATGTTAGCAGCAAATGTCTTCCCGGGCGGGCCAGAATTTCCATATCCTCAGCAACCTTAGTCCAATAAGTTTCATTCTGGGATCCACTGAACTTTCCATTCTTGTTTTATTTTAATAAAGACCCGTGCTGAAAATATGAAAAAGGATATTTTTTGTCCTAGAGTTGAATCCGGAGCCCCATCTTGCCGGAGGCGCCATTTGTGTGTTCTTCTCTGTTGGCATTGAAGTGATGTTGATAGATTGTACAACCCATTTGCTACCACATATTTTATTTTACGAGACGAGAGTTTGAGTTTTTTAATTACCATAAAGAAAGCGGAATTGCTATATCCTACATGTCGAATTGCATGCATGTGCAACATATTGGTAATGCATAAGAAATTTTTAAACGTTTAAAGAATTTTCGAAGTTTGCGCCTTGGTCGGGATTTGAACCACTGACTTCATTGGTTATCAGTCCGACGTCCTATGCACTAAGCTATCATAAGCTGTTGGCCCAAGTCGGCAGTTGTGGTATTTGTGCGGATTTAATTGTCACATATTTTGTTAAGCTGTTGAGACGAAGTTATATGCAATTTTCTTCATAATTATGCATTTTCATGCTTTAAACATAACTTTATTAATTTTTTAACTAGAAAAATTGCTTTGAAAATTTTCCCTGAGTGGGGATTGAACCCGCGACCTCCTGGTTTCCAGCCGGATGTTCTAGCACCGAGCCAATGGCGGATGCTGTAATTGCCTGGCTATTGAAGTGGCTGTAATGATTTGCAAGAGTCTTTTGACATCGTAATCGCATTGATTCTATTTATAGAATTGTATGGGAATGAGATGAAACTAATATGTATGTAAATACATAACAAAAGAAAATATTATACATATATATGCATGTTATGTGTTTTTGTAAATACATGGTAAATTCTATATGTATATAGAATTCAGGAGGATGAGAGACCGGAAAATATGCGAACATTTATTTACATTAGGCAACACTTTCTCTCTCTCTCATTTATTTATGATCGTTAAGTTGAACTGGAAAAAATTAAAAAACAGCAAATTTATTTGCACGAATGGAGGATCGATCACTCGATTATAATAATGACAGTCGAAGGAATACACCAATGCACCATGAAGGCTGTGTTAAAATTAGCATTTTAAGCTTTAGCAAACTGGCGCACATATTGCAGATTTTATACATATAGAAATAATATTTGAGGAACTTGCATTCATCGCAAACAATAAGAAACTGGGAAAGGTCACAAAGGAAAATATGTTATGAAATGCACTTTTCACGTTCTTAAATTTATTTTGGATTAATAATGAAATCTAAGCAATTTTAAACGAAAAAGGAAATTGATGTGTCCGTATTAACTTGTAATTGTTGGCACGGTTTCGATTTTTTAGCAAATTTTCTTCGTACAATAGCGAATTATTGTTATTTTTACGAATTGTATGAATAATTTGTGTGTTTTGAGCGAAATAAGTATTATTTGGTGTGTTTCACTGCATTGAGAGATGAGAGAACATATGTATGCGAAACATATGCTTTTTAATCTGCTGATGAGATTTTGGATGTGTTGAGTTTGTTTTGATCGTGCTGTGTCGCAAGCGATTAGTAAGTTGGTGAAGTGGACTGTATAAATAAATAATTGGTTTTTAAGGTAAATTAAATATATGTACCTGTTACATATACGATGCGGTATGTAGAGCGGTGTTCTATACCAGTTAGTTAGTCGGTATAGAGACAAAGAGAATATAATATACCTCCTATTCGGTATATGCTCAGTTATCCACGACAGCGAGAGAATTAAAAATGATAAGAGTAAGCGGGTGTTCCACAGTGCTGCTTCAAAGGAGGCTCGATGGGACCATGTAACACGTAATGTTGAAGTGATTGCCTTAACTATGCGGGGTAAAAAATAAGAGACCAAGTTAAGTTTTATATTAGTATTTATTAAACCTGTCGTTTTGAGAAGAGATGTGGTACCCTCGGCTGCCGTGAATAAAAGAGGCAGATGCAAGGTTTTGTTTATTTGAGAAACCTCGGTTTTTCACAGAAATGGCGGAGATCAAAATGAAATTGGCAATTACAATTAAGCCAAGTTTTAGAAATATTTTACAGAGCTGGGAAATATAAATTTTAATGTGAACTTAAATTTCTATTACAATTAAAGAAATGTTCACCGAGATTGAACAATATTAATAAATAAGTTGAATTGAATTGAATATTTTTCCCATTAACAAAAAGAAAAACCAAGTACAAAAAATTTTCTTAAAGGTATGTTTTTACAATAACTGGCGAAATATAGCTGTTCCAACTACGGTGTCGATAGGAGAGAGAAGCTTGGTGGGAAGATTTATAATTTTTTGTCCCAGTATTCACATTCCCAGGTATGCTATATATGTGGGGCTAAACCAAGTTATGTTAATTTCCGGTAAAACCACATACCCAAAATTTTGAATTCCTTGGTGGTTTGGGGAAAAAGTGTTCGACTTTTGACGCTCTATAATTTAATTTCGCACACTGTGTGCCGTAATTAAAACCAGAAACGTGGGCCTCGAAAGAAAATCGCACTCAAAAACTTCAGTGACACAAGGCGGGATCGAAATATTGAGCATGACTCTACTAATTGGCTGAGTTATGCCTGCTTGCCTAGTAATATTTTCCATATTTAAATTATTCGAAGAATCGACCTGAATACTTATATCATGAGACGCGGGGGTTGAGTTATTCATATAGATTAATGGGTCAGTACCGCGCTTGTACCCTAAAGGTTGTTGTTCAACCAAACTACTAAACCACCCATAGCCGAACTCAGGAATGTTCTACGAGAGCATTTTACTGTAGCCAACTTCCTCTTTATAGTGGAGAGACATTCCATATAAGTCTGATAAGACACATCGTACTTACATAGTGTTCGCCAAGCCGATATTATCTTTCCCCGTCCATGCACTTTTGAAACATTTCTCACGTTGTAGCCCACATGTTATTCAACTCTGTACTACCAACCCTAAATCATAAACATCGAGGTTCTCTTCCTTCAGAACGACGAATCAAATATCAATACAGCATCCGAAGCGCTGATGTAAAAATCAAAGGAGTAAGCTGCATTTTGAAGAATATAAGGAGTTTTAGAAAAAGATGAGATAAGATGCGCAAAATCAATAAATTCAAAATAACATCAATATATTCAAAAAGGTATCGCGGGGTTCTCGGTAACGGGGTAAACGAAATGAAATGCAAATCGTCGACTGCTATGGGGAAGTATATAAGTTTGATAGTATGTGTGCGTCTCAAGCAGAAGCCAAAGCAGTAGAGGTAGCAGTAGATGTACAATGCTGGTTATTCTTCTCTTTTGTTTATTAACCGAAGCTCAATTTAACTGTTGGAAGGCGATTTGTGTTGTTGTTGTAATCATTTACACAGTGTCTCAACGCAGTGACGACGATCCGATGCATTGAGACAAATCAAACAAAAGAAAAAACTACCACATAGTGCAAGCACAGTACAGACGGCACAACAAACACTTCGCGTAATTAAATTAAATAAATTAATTTAATTTCACTGTACACAACGTACTCGAACTACTCCGAAATTTTAATTAATTTTTTAATAACACGGCAGTTTGTTATTGTATACCACGACAATGGACTGTATTTCACTAACAAAATTACCAAAAATGTTTGATTTTTTTTCTATTTTTATACCGTACACCACACTGTGATACAGGGTATTATAAGTTTGTTTCATGACAGATGTTTGTTACAGCAGATATATTACAGCTAGACCCACCTTAACGTATACCGATTGACTCAAAATCACTAGCCGAGTCGATTTAACCATGTCTATCCGTCCGTCCGTCTGCCCATCTTATGTTTTTCGTTGAGTTCAGGTCGCAATTTCACTCCGATCGTGCTGAAATTTTGCAGTTAGGAGTCTTTCGCACCTGGAAAGAACCCGATTGGAATCGGTTCAGATTTAGATGTAGCTCCCGTATAAATTTATGTTTCATCCGATTTGACCTTTTAATCCTATAAAGGATGTATTTTATATCCAATTGTTATAGAATTTGGCATGGTAGAGTATCTTGACACATGGACCAACATTGCTGAATTTGAAGAAAATCGGTTTAGATTTAGTTATATCTCCCATATATATGTTTTCTCCGATTTTACTCTTTAGATTTATAGAAGCTGTACATTACATATAACTGTTTTGAAATTTAGCATGGTAGAGTTTCTTGATCCATGGGCCAACATCGCTTAATTTGAAGAAAAGCGGTTCAGATTTAGATATAGCTCCCATACGTATATATGTTTTCTTCGATTTGACTCTTTAGATACACCCAAAAAAGGTTTGCTGTTAATAACATACACCATCTGCTAATTTTTAGCAAACATTTTTTCCGCTAATACAGCAAATTTTCTGCTAGAACAGCAACAATTTTGCAGTTTTCGTGTTCTGAAGGAAGAGGACCTTGATGTTTATGATTTAGAGGTTCGAAGTACAGAGTTGAATAACGTGTGCGCTTCAATGCTATGAATGTTCCAAAAGTGCCTGGGCTATTTGCAATCTTCTCCAGATGCGGGGAAAGATGATATCGGCTTGGCGAACACTAAGTACGACGTGTCTTATCAGACTTATATAATAATGCCCTCGTGTGAATCAGCACATCGCACCGTCATGTTGAACATAAACGTTATATCTTCCAGTTTCGGCCATAAAAAATCATTAATCATTGGTCGATAGATTTCGAAAAAGAAAGGTTCAATGGCCCCGCCGGACCAAAAAAACGGACCAAATAGTCATACGTTGAGGATGTTGAGGCTATTCAACAATAATTTTTGGAATTTTCCCTCCTCGTTACAATGAAATAATCATCCGACGATTTCCCTTTAAAAATACTCTTTTTTTAATATCAAAGTATAATAAATAAATTATAACAAGTGCCAGACGCCAGGGGATATAAATTTCAAAGCAAAATACTAATGGTGTTTTCTTTTGTGCCAAAAAATGCTACATTTTTTATGCCTTTCGCCCCAAAAATGCCTTTTTGTCTTCGATTGTAAAATAAATGCTGCACTGTGAAAGGGTTTCGTTTTCTTTTGTAAAAAATGTCGCAGTTGCACGGGGCAAAAATGCAACATTTCAGCCCGGTATTTAATCGAAGGGGTGGACGCTGCCCTACAAAACAGATGTTTTTTCGGCGTCGACCGATTAGCCTAAATATCCGCGTGTGTCCGTGCGTGCTTTTTTATAATGAAGTTTGGTCAGATGCTTTATTTAGGCTGCGCCGTGGAGTATTCTTTGTTTTTAGTTTACCTTTAGTGAGTTAAAAGGCTAGTTTTTTGCATTTTTGTTATCGATTCTGACCATAAAAAATGCAGCAGTACAAGAAGGTGTAGGCGACATTATTAAAATGCTGCTCTCTGACAGGGCAACATCTTTTTTTAGAAAAGAAAACACCATAAATTTCAAATATTTTCTTCTTATATCTTGCGAAATCTTCGCTTAGTACCCCTTAAGTCTTTAAGAACGCTTTGTTTTTTGGCTTCATTTTAATTTTTATACAAATATTAAAAATATGGAACTAAAAGCTTAACACAATAGATATAAAAATTTAAAATCGCTCGTCAAATCAAAACGTCAAATCTTTATCGATTGGTTTTTGTTTACTTTTATCAGTTTTATTGGGCTCTTATTTCCAATATTTATAAAATATATAAATAAAAAATGTTGAGAACCGTAACTCGGAAAACAAACATTGCCAACAATTTATTTAATATTTTTCCCAATTGTACGTTTTTCAAAGGGAGTGTTATGCACGAACAAAAAATTTAAATATTTAGTTTGTTTAACAATTAAATGATATGTCACAATAAAAAATTTAATATTGAAAAACCCAAAGGTTTAAAAGTCGATTTAATAAAAAAACAATTGAGAAAGTTTCATTCGGGTAAACCGACTAAGGTATACCCTCACGTTGTGAGTAATGTTATATGGAGTATTTGTGAGTAATGTTATATTCAGTCAATTTGTGTGGGACGTACCAGAAGGAGTTTAAAAATACACCTATTTTCCCTGAGCAGTAGATACCAGGGATGGTCCACGACATGATTTTTTAGGTTTACGACTGTCAGAAAGGTGTAAACGTCACATACAGACTTCAGCCCTTCACGTAAAAATCTGATAAACTCCATATAAATACTAAACCCGAACACTAATTAGTATGTTCAAAATGGGAAAATCAACTACTTTCGGTAATAAATCTACTTTTTCAACAACGGCACGCACATATTTTATAGACCATTTAATTTATATTGTTGACGAACAATAAATCGTTCAGTTTCAGTTTTTTTGCAAAATATTATATAAGTTCTGATTCACACGAGGCAATTTTTTCACAGCAAGTATCAAAGTTTGTAGATTGTCTTTCAGCCGGCCTTTCTCTCTCCAACAAACTTTGACACTTGCTTGGAAAAAATGGTCTCGTGTAAATCGTGACTACTTAGTCCAAATTCACACTCGACAACTTTTTCCAAGCAAGTGTCAAAGTTTGTAGGAGAGAGAGGTAGAGAGCTCTTCCCGCCTGCCTCTCTCTCCGTCAAACTTTGACACTTGCTTGGAAAAAATGTCCGAGTGTGAATCAATTCCTACGAAATACAACAATAGGTCGAATGCAATCTCACTGGTAAGTAAATGTTAAATAGCAAAATACACATATACGAAAATACACATATATTCGTATTTCCTTGATGTTTTCTTTTGTCTTACTTACAGGCGAAAATGTCCAATTGAAAGTGATGTTACAGTGAATGAAGAAAGCGATGTACAATTTCGACCGCGTGATTGATGCAGTGTCTCAATTAAATGTGAGGTCTTCGGATTTACTTTTTGATATAAAAATAACTTTAATTGGATTTGTCCTTTAGTTATCTACTTTTACTTCACTTGCTGTTGGATCTTCACCACATTCACTTTCCCGTCCTGAATTTTCACAATTATCCCAATCACCGACTTCAAGACCTCAACCAAAGATAAGTAAATTTTTTCGTAAAATTTCAAAAACAGAAAGATATAAACTGGATCTTCGTGCAGCAAAATTCTTTTTCGTGTGCAATGTACCTTTTGTGGCTCCAAGTAATAAATATTTCAAAGATTTTTGTAATGAAATGCAACCGTCATATACACCACCAAGTAGAAAGCCAAAAGTTTGGACAAAGCTTCATCCTCAGTATTATTAATTGATGGATGGAAAAATTCTGCGGCAAACACAAAAAACATTGCAGTTTTGTTACACAATTGTGATCATAGAATTTTTCTTGAATATTATGATTTTTCGGATACAGGCGAAACATCAGAAAATTTGATTGAAGTTGCAAACAGAGCCACAAATCTAGCAAAAGAGCGATATGACGTTGAAATTTTCGCTGTAGTGACTGACAATGCTCCTAATATGGTATCAATGGGGCGAAACGTTGGAATAATACATACGACATGCAACGCCCACATTGGAAACTTACTTTCTAAAGATATTATTAGAAAGTGTGGCAGTTATCCAGAAAATGGAAGCAGATTTTCTTGTGTAAACAGCCAAAGACGTTCGACTAGACTTCTATCGCGTTAATTGAATAACGATTTTTATGAAGATCAAGATACCGAAGTTATCACTGTATTGGGAAATGTTCACAAAATTCTCAATGAATTTAAAAAAGTAAAATTGGAGAAAAAAGTTGCTATGCTTGGTGGAACTAAACCTTAATTGCCTTGCCGTACTCGATGGTGTAGTGAACGAGATGGACTTTCACGGCTAATTAATAATCTTTCCAAAATGAAGCAAATTTCTGCTCTAACAGACATTTGCGGAAAACCTGTTGTGAAGGCAGACGTCAGTGAATTGCTATACAAAGAAGACTTCATACATTCCGTCCAACGTCTGCTTGACTTGTTAAATTCTGTTGCTATTCTTATCAAAAATTGCCAAAAATCTGACTATTCAACTGCGGATTCAACTGAAGCATGGATTGATCTTCTGCTGACGCATCAACGGAATTATATTAACTGACAAATTGTCGCTGCGAACAAAGTAAAGTGTTCAATAAATACAGCCTGACATCAAGTTTTTTAAATCCCTTATATCGTGGAGCAAAATTAACACCAGAACAACTGCTGATTGTTGAAGATTTTATACTTGAAAAACTTGATGAAGATGGTCTAGTATCTTACTCTGAATACAAACGATCAACAGCATTTTTTTCTGTGCTTGCTGCAAAAACTATAAGGCCTGACCTATTCTGGAATATGCACAAAGTCGACATAACGCATTGGCATCATTTGCTCTAAAATTACTGATGATCCCAGCGTCAACTGCACAATTAGAAGGCATTTTCTCCAATTGGTCCCATGTGCATTCTGATTTACGAAATCGATTAGCATCGGAACGATCTAAAAAGTTGCTGGAAGTTTACTTTTCACTTAAAATACGCGAAAAAAGACAACTTTGAAGACATGGAAGATATAGATTCGAGTGAAGAAGAAATCTAATTTATAAACATATAATAATTCATTTAAATCAATTAATAAACTTGAAAGTCAAAATAAAACAATTTTTTTCTTTTCCATTGATTTGCTAATTACACAGTTCGACAAAATTAACTCAAGTTGAGAAGCAAATGACGCGATACTATTTTTCCTGTAGTTATTGTCGAGTAAAACAAGAATCCATTTGTGGAATTCCCCGGACACCCCCAAAATCCGGATTTACGGGTAAAAAACCGATTTTCTTGCCTTTATTCGCTTGAACGCCTATAACTTTGTTAGTTGTTAACCGATTTTCATTCTCTAAAGGAATTAGGAAAGAAGAGAAATCGACCTTTTGAATGATATACTTGTATACCTTGTTTGTTTAAGAATTTAGGAATATATTTTTATTTGTCCTACAAACACATTTTTTCAACATTTTCTAGTTTAGGCAAAGTTTTTACCAATTATTCTCTGTGATAACCGCACGATTAGTTGACTTACATTTATAGAATATTTTGTAAGGAAAAAAATGCAACCAGTCTCTTAAAAAGCCGTTTGCAATTGACTGAGTTATTAAAGATTCATCAATATTAAATCGGTAAATAAACACTAGTTATGGCCGTTCAACTCAATAATGTTTGCGTGAGCGTTTAACTCGTCATCATCGTCAAAAATAGTGTTTATGTACCGACTTAGTTTTTATTATACATTAATAATTCAGTCAATTGCACACGGATTTGTAAGGTTTCATTTTCTTCCTTATAAAATATACTATATACCTGAATAAATTAATCGCGTCTAATCAAAAAAGGCAAGAAAATTGTTTTTTTACACGTAAATCCGGATTCTGGGGGTGTCCGGAAAATTTCGTAGAACAAACGTTGTTTTACTAGCCAAGACCTACAAGTAAAATATTATCGCGGTTTTTGGACTGTCGCACTGTGTTATTCACTGTTTCTGACAAAGTCAAGTTTCCAACATTAGGTTTACGACGTTGTATACGTATGTCGAATACGTCTCAAATGTATGTCATATACGTCACAGTTTACGACGGACCATCCCTGGTAGATACTTTAAATACATGCACTGTGCCGAATTATAAGCGTTTATGTGCACTGGTATAATAACGCTATGAGATATTAAACAAGATATGTATAAAATTTCAAGTACTTTTATGCACTGGTATTAATGTTATAAGCTGTTAACTTTTGGTGCAAAATGGTACCTTTGTGTGGGAGGTACCAAAAAGAGATAGAACAAAATATTACCACATACCAAATTTGAAGTCAATCGGTTACTCCTTTCGAGAGTTATTGTGCGCCACAGCCAGCAGACAGACGAACGGACATTGCTCATTCGAATAAAAATGACCCAAAACGGATTTCCGCCGAACATACTAGGCGTCTTAGGTCACTCCTTCGATGTGTTACACCCAAAACGGATTTCCGCCGAACATACTTGGCGTCTTAGGTCACTCCTTCTTTTTTCCGTAGCAAATGATATATACCCTCGTCACACTAAAGTGAGGGTATAATTAAAAATACACATGTTTCAATGTGTGAATTGCCTAACACAATTCAATAGCCCATATCTCGATAATCATACTATGACCACTTGATGGAAAGTTCTCGATGAGCACAATCCAACGATGCAACATTTGTCAAGGTTTAGCGTACAGTTTTGGACCTAGTGGGCCATTTATATGATCCATATATGGTCCAACACAATTAAATAACCCATAGCTCGAAAACTAGATCTGGTTAATCTAGACTATGAATTCTCTTGGATAGGTCTCGATGAGCACAACGAATGATGTAACATTTGCAAGGCTTATCGTACACTTTTGGACTCAGTGGGCCATATATAGAAGCCATATAGGGTCTAACACAATTAATAACTCATAGCTCGAAAACTAGATTGGGTGAATCCATACTGTGACCTCTTGTTAGATAGGTCTCGATGAGCACAATTAGATTGGGTTAATCCATACTGTGACCTCTTGTTGGAAAGATCTCGATGAGCACAATCCAACGATGCAACATTTGTCAAGGTTTAGCGTACAGTTTTGGACCTAGTGGGCCATTTATAGGATCCATATAAGGTCTAACACAATTAAATAACCTATAGCTCGAAAACTAGATCTGGTTAATCTGGACTATGAATACTCTTGGATAGGTCTCGATGAGCACAACGAACAGTTTTTGAACCAGTGGGCCATTTATAGAACCGATATAGATCGGGTTAATCTGGACTATGAATACTCTTGGCTAGGTCTCGATGAGCACAATCGAATGATGTAACATTTGTCAAGGTTTATCGTACAGTTTTGGACCCAGTGGGCCATATATAGAACCCATATTGGGTCTAACACAATTAAATAACCTATAGCTCGAAAACTAGATCTGGTTAATCTAGACTATGAATACTCTTGGATAGGTCTCGATGAGCACAACGAACAGTTTTTGAACCAGTGGGCCATTTATAGAACCGATATAGATCGGGTTAATCTGGACTATGAATACTCTTGGCTAGGTCTCGATGAGCACAATCGAATGATGTAACATTTGTCAAGGTTTATCGTACAGTTTTGGACCCAGTGGGCCATATATAGAACCCATATTGGGTCTAACACAATTAATAACCCATATAGGGTATAACACATGTAACATTTGTCATGGGTTATCGTACAGTTTTTGACCCAGTGGGCCATATATAGAACCTATATAGGGTCTAATACAGTTGAGTGGCCCATAACTCGAAAACTAGATTGGTTTAACCCGTACTGTGACTTGTTGGATAGGTCTCGATGAGCACAATCCAATGATGTAACATTTGTCAAGGTCTAGCGTACATTTTTGGACCTAATGGGACAATTGTTAGGACATATATATGGTCTAACACAATTAAATAACCCATAGCTCGAAAACTGGATTGGGTTAATCCAGTTTGACCACTTGACGATAGGTCTCGAGCACAATCCAATATTGTAACATCTGTACAGTTTTTGACCCAGTGGGCCGTATATAGAACCTATATAGGGTCTAACACAGTTGAGTGGCCCATAACACGAAAACTAGATTGGGTTAATCCATACTGTGACATCTTGTTGAATAGGTCTCGATGAGAAAACCACATTGGGTTAATCTGGATTATGATATAGAGTGGGCTATATATATAGAACTATATAGGGTCTATCACAGTTAAGGGGCCCATAATTTGAAAACAAGATTGGTTTAATCCATACTATGTCATCTTGTTGAATAGGTCTCGATGAGAAAACCAGATTGGGTTAATCTGGATTATGATATAGAGTGGGCTATATATATAGAACTTATATAGGGTCTATCACAGTTAAGTGGCCCATAACTCGAAAACAAGATTGGTTTAATCCATACTACGACATCTTGTTGAATAATCTGGACTATGAATACTCTTGGTCTAACATATATAGAACCTATATGGGGTCTAACACAGTTGAGTGGCCCATAACTCGAAAACTAGATTGGGTTAATCCATACTGTAACCTCTCGTTGGATAGAAATTTCAAGTACTTTTATGCACTGGTATTAATGTTATAAGCTGTTAACTTTTGGTGCAAAATGGTACCTTTGTGTGGGAGGTACCAAACAGAGATAGAGCAAAATATTACCACATACCAAATTTGAAGTCAATCGGTTACTCCTTTCGAGAGTTATTGTGCGCCACAGCCAGCAGACAGACGAACGGACATTGCTCATTCGAATAAAAATGACCCAAAACGGATTTCCGCCGAACATACTAGGCGTCTTAGGTCACTCCTTCGATGTGTTACACCCAAAACGGATTTCCGCCGAACATACTTGGCGTCTTAGGTCACTCCTTCGATGTGTTACACTTTTTTCCGTAGCAAATGATATATACCCTCGTCACACTAAAGTGAGGGTATAATTAAAAATACACATGTTTCAATGTGTGAATTGCCTAACACAATTCAATAGCCCATATCTCGATAATCCATACTATGACCACTTGATGGAAAGTTCTCGATGAGCACAATCCAACGATGCAACATTTGTCAAGGTTGAGCGTACAGTTTTGGACCTAGTGGGCCATTTATATGATCCATATATGGTCCAACACAATTAAATAACCCATAGCTCGAAAACTAGATCTGGTTAATCTAGACTATGAATTCTCTTGGATAGGTCTCGATGAGCACAACGAATGATGCAACATTTGTCAAGGCTTATCGTACACTTTTGGACTCAGTGGGTCATATATAGAAGCCATATAGGGTCTAACACAATTAATAACTCATAGCTCGAAAACTAGATTGGGTGAATCCATACTGTGACCTCTTGTTAGATAGGTCTCGATGAGCACAATTAGATTGGGTAATCCATACTGTGACCTCTTGTTGGAAAGATCTCGATGAGCACAATCCAACGATGCAACATTTGTCAAGGTCTAGCGTACATTTTTGGACCTAGTGGGACAATTGTTAGGACATATATATGTTCTAACACAATTAAATAACCCATAGCTCGAAAACTGGATTGGGTTAATCCATAGTTTGACCACTTGACGATAGGTCTCGAGCACAATCCAATATTGTAACATCTGTACAGTTTTTGACCCAGTGGGCCGTATATAGAACCTATATAGGGTCTAACACAGTTGAGTGGCCCATAACACGAAAACTAGATTGGGTTAATCCATACTGTGACATCTTGTTGAATAGGTCTCGATGAGAAAACCACATTGGGTTAATCTGGATTATGATATAGAGTGGGCTATATATATAGAACTATATAGGGTCTATCACAGTTAAGGGGCCCATAATTTGAAAACAAGATTGGTTTAATCCATACTATGTCATCTTGTTGAATAGGTCTCGATGAGAAAACCAGATTGGGTTAATCTGGATTATGATATAGAGTGGGCTATATATATAGAACTTATATAGGGTCTATCACAGTTAAGTGGCCCATAACTCGAAAACAAGATTGGTTTAATCCATACTACGACATCTTGTTGAATAGGTCTCGATGAGCACAATCCAATGATGTAACATATGTCAAGGTTTATCGTACAGTTTTTGACCCAGTGGGCCATTTATAGAACCCATATAGGGTCTAAAACAATTAATAACCCAATTAATAACGCTACAAAAATATCAAATACCAGTAGCCCGACGAAATTAAAAATTCGCGATATTCTTTGAACATACCTCGTATAGAACCTATATAGAGTTTAACACAGTTGAGTGGCCCGTAACTTGAAAACTAGATTGGGTTAATCCATACTGTGACCTCTTGTTGGATAGGTCTCGATGAGCAGAATCCAATGATGTAACATTTGTCAAGGTTTATCGAGCAGTTTTTGACCCAGTGGGCCATTTATAGAACCGATAAAGGGTCTGACACAACTATGTGGCCCATAACTCGAAAAGGTCTCGATGAACAAAATCCAACGATGCAACATTTGTCAAGGTTTTGACGTACAGTTTTTGGCCCAGTGAGCCATTTATAGAACCCATATAGGGTCTAACACAATTAAGTGGCCCATAACTCGAAAACCAGATTGGCTATGAATACTCTTGGATAGGTCTCGATGTAACATTTTTCAAGGATTATCGTACAGTTTTTGACCCAGTGGGCCATTATAGAACCCATATAGGGTCTAACACAATTAAGTGGCTCGAAAACTAGATTAGTTTAATCCATACTATGACCACTTGATGGATAGGTCTCGATGAGCGCAACCGAATGATTTAACATTTGTCAAGGTTTATCGTACAGTTTTGGACGCAGTGGGCAATATATAGAACCCATATAGTGTCTAAAACAATTAATAACCCATAGCTAAAAAACTAGATTGGGTTAATCTGAACTATGACCACCTGATGGAAGGGTCTCGATGAGCACAATCCAATGATGTAACATTTGTCAAGGTTTATCGCACAGTTTTTGCCCCAGTGGGCTATTTATAGAACCCATATATGGTCTAACATATATAGAACCTATATGGGGTTTAACACAGTTGAGTGGCCCATAACTCGAAAACTAGATTGGGTTAATCCATACTGTAACCTCTCGTTGGATAGATCTCGATGAGCACAATCCAACGATGCAACATTTGTCAAGGTTTAGCGTTCAGTTCCCCTAATGGGCCATTTATAGAATTTTTGACCCAGTGGGGCATATATAGAACCTATATAGGGTCTAACACAGTTGAGTGGCCCATAACTCGAAAACTAGATTGGGTTAATCTGGACTATGAATACTCTTGCATAGGTCTCGATGAGCACAATCCAACGATGCAACATTTGTCAAGGTTTATCGTACAGTTTTTGACTCAGTGGGCCACTTATAGAACCTATATAGGGTCTAACACAGTTGAGTGGCCCATAACTCGAAAACTAGATAGGGTTAATCCAAACTGTGACCTCTTGTTGGATAGGCCTCGATGAGCACAATCCAACGATGCAACATTTGTCAAGATTTATCGTACAGTTTTTGACCCAGTGAGCCACTTATAGAACCTATATAGGGTCTAACACAGTTGAGTGGCCCATAACTCGAAAACTAGATCTGGGTAATCTGGACTATCAATACTCCTGGATAGGTCTCGATGAGCACAATCGAATGCTAGATTGGGCTAATCCATACTATGACCACTTGATGGATAGGTCTCGATGAGAACAATCCAATGATGTAACATTTGTCAAGGTTAATCCATATATAAGGTTAATCCTTACTGTGACCTCTTGTTGGAACGATCTCGATGAGCACTATCCAACGATGCAACATTTGAACCGATATAGGTTCAAACCGATATAGGGTCTAACACAATTATGTGGCCCATAACTCGAAAACTAGATTGGGTTAATCCACACTAGGACCACTTGACGATAGGTCTCGAGCATTTGTCACGGCTTATCGCACAGTTTTCGACCCAGTGGGCCATATATAGAACCTATATATTGGCTAACACAGTTGAGTGGCCCATAGCTCGAAAACTAGGTTGGGTTAATCCATACAGTGACCTCTTGTTGGAAATATCTCGATGAGTACAATCCAATGATGTAACATTTGTCAAGGTTTATTGTACAGTTTTGGACCTAGTGGGCCATATATGATCTAACACAATTAAATAACCCATAGCTCGAAAACTAGATTGGGTTAATCAATACTATGACCACTTGATGGATAGGTGTCGATGAGCACAATCCAACGATGCAACATTTGTCAAGGTTTTTCGTACAGTTTTTGACCCAGTTGGCACAATTAAATAACCCATAGCTCGAAAACAAGACTGGGTTAATCCATACTATGACCATTTGATGGATAGTTCTCGATGAGCACAGAACCTATATGGGGTTTAATACAGTTGAGTGGCCCTTAACTCGAAAACTAGATTGGGTTAATTCATACTGTGACCTCTTGTTGGAAAGATCTCGATGAGCACAATCCAATGATGTAACATTTGTCAAGGTTTATCGTACAGTTTTTGACCCAGTGGGCCATATATAGAACCTATATAGGGTCTAACACAGTTGAGTGGCCCATAACTCGAAAACTAGATCTAGTTAATCTGGACTATGAATACCCTTGCATTGGTCTCGATGAACACAATCGAATGATGTAACATTTGTTAAGGTATATTGTACAGTTTTGGACCCAGTGGGCCATATATAGAACCCGTATAGGGTCTAACACAATTAATAACTCATAGCTCGAAAACTAGATTGTGTTAATGTACAGTTTTGGAGCTAGTGGGCCATTTATAGAACCTATATAGGGTCTAACACAATTATGTGGCCCATAACTCGAAAACTAGATCTGGGTAATCTGGACTATCAATACTCCTGGATAGGTCTCGATGAGCACAATCGAATGCTAGATTGGGCTAATCCATACTATGACCACTTGATGGATAGGTCTCGATGAGAACAATCCAATGATGTAACATTTGTCAAGGTTAATCCATATATAAGGTTAATCCAGACTGTGACCTCTTGTTGGTGAGATCTCGATGAACACTATCCAACGATGCAACATTTGAACCGATATAGGTTCAAACCGATATAGGGTCTAACACAATTATGTGGCCCATAACTCGAAAACTAGATCAGGTTAATCTGGACTATGAATACTCTTGGATAGGTCTCGATGACCACAATCGAACGATTTAACATTTGTCAAGGTTTATCGTACAGTTTTGGACCCAGATGAGAACAATCCAATGATGTAACATTTGTCAAGGTTAATCCATATATAAGGTTAATCCAGACTGTGACCTCTTGTTGGTGAGATCTCGATGAACACTATCCAACGAAGCAACATTTGAACCGATATAGGTTCAAACCGATATAGGGTCTAACACAATTATGTGGCCCATAACTCGAAAACTAGATCGGATTAATCTGGACTATGAATACTCTTGGATAGGTCTCGATGAGCACAAGCGAACGATTTAACATTTGTCAAGGTTTATCGTACAGTTTTGGACCCAGTGGGCAATATATAGAACCCATATAGGGTCTAAAACAATTAATAACCCATAGCTCGAAAACTAAATTGGGTTAATCCATACTATGACCACTTGACGATAGGTACAGTTTTTGACCCAGTGGGGTCATAGAAAGAACCCATACAGGGTCTAACATATATAGAACCTATATGGGGTCTAACAAAGTTGAGTGGCCCATAACTCGAAAACAAGATTGGGTTAATCCATACTGTGACCTCTTGTTGGATAGGTCTAGATGAGCACAATCCAACGATGCAACATTTGTCAAGGTTTATCGTACGCTGTTGGACCTAGTGGGCCATATATAGGATCCATATAAGGTCTAAAATAACCCATAGGTCGAAAACTAGACTGGGTTAGTCCATACTATGACCACTTGATGGATAGGTCTCGATGAGCAAAGTCCAATGAAGTAACATTTGTCAAGGTTTATCGTACAGTTTTTGACCCAGTGGGCCACTTATAGAACCCCTATATGGTCTAACACAATTAAGTGGGCCATAGCTCGAAAACTAGATTGGGTTAATCCATACTGTGACCTCTTGTTGGAAAGATCTCGATGAGTACAATCCAATGATTTCAAATTTTATTAAAAAACTTCCTATTAAAGCTTACGAATTTCTTACAATAATTTTCAATAAGTGTCTCTGCAACTGTTATTTTCCTAGCCTCTGGAAAATTTCTAAAATTTTGCCGATCCAAAAAAAGGCAGGTTTAAATTCCATGAATAATTTAAGACCAATCTCACTACTATCCAATCTAGGAAAACTATTCGAAAAAATTATCCGCGAAAAGATGGATATTGAGGTTAGTTTACCTTACATTCCTCCTTTACAATTTGGATTCAAAAAAGGACATTCCACTAATGATGCTTTGTTAAAATTTCACAATGATATAATATGCAACCTCCGCAACAAATTTTGTACATTTGCAATTTCTCTAGATGTTGAAAAAGCTTTCGATAGCGCTTCTCATTTAGGTATTCTTTTTAAAATGATAAATATAGGATTTCGCCCATCTATCACAAATTAATGCGAAATTTTTTCGACAATCGGCAATTTTGTGTACAGTTTAAAAATAAATTATCCGAATTCTCTATTATAAGTCGTGGTGTTCCTCAAGGTTCCATTCTCGCCCCTCATCTCTATAATATTTTCATATATGATTTTCCACACTTAGAAACAACAGGTATTTTATGCGGATGATTCATTACTTTACGCACACGCTGAGTCGCCAGCAAAATCATTAAGTTTTGCGCATGATCGAAATGGGGGATTCAACTGAATGCTTCAAAGTATCAGGCTATCTGTTTAAGAAATGCTTCTGGAAAATGTAAGAAATTCGTTGTCCCGGAAAGTAAATCGCTATTACTTCAATTAGACGGAACTGAAATTTCAATAGGAGATACCATTAAATACCTTGGAATTAATTTTGATAAATTGATGAAGTTCAATAAACATGCTAAAATTGTTACAAATAAAGCGTCTAAATTACTAGGATTGTTTTCCAGAATTCTATGGAACAAACATCTTCCTTCTAAAACTAAATTACTTCTTTACAAAACTAGTATTCGGCCAATCTTTACATACGCCTTTCCAATTTGGTTTCAAATTTCACCCACAAAACTTAAGGACATAGAAATTCTCGAAAGAAAAATAATTCGCTTCTGTAAAAACTTTCGGTAAAAACTTTCAATCTCCCCATAAACGCTTTTCAAATCAGTTTATTTACTCTCTATCTAAAGTCACTCCTATCGGTCTTTATGTTTGTGATGTTTTAAAACGATTTATATCAAGATTAGATCAACATAATAATACGGTCATTAAATCAATTTTAAATGAACAGACAAATTTTAGTTGGTCAAATACTAACTATATTTCTCCTATTGGTTTTATTAATGAACCAGCGCCAAATTTTAATGTTAATGATTGTGTACGGCATCCTTTTTGTGACAAAGTTCTATCAGGAACTCATAGGGGATAAATTCAATTTCACGCCATTTATTTTATAAACTCTTCCTACTATAAAAATTTTGTAATTTAAAATTATTTGTTATTTTCTTTTAATATCCTTATTTTGATTATTTTGTTTGTTTTTAGAATTAAGTTAGTTTTAAGTTAACCTTTGAGAACTTACTCTCCAATTTTTGTCCAGCCCGGGGAGCAGGGGCGCCAACAAAGTCCATTTTTATACACAGTATTCAATCCATTTCATGAAAAAACAATGTGCTTATAACTATTGTGTTAATTAAGATAACACATTATTATCTTAAGTTATTTTCTAAATTATTAATGTAGTTACTCCAATAAAAAATTTTATAAAAGGCTCAATAAATTAAACTAAACGATCCAATGATGTAACATTTGTCAAGGTTCATTGTACAGTTTTGGACCTAGTGGGAGTAGTATAATAATGTTCATACCACCCCACAGTGGGTCGTATCGTGAAAAATGTGGTCAAAAAATTAAAGTTGATGATCGACTGTAGTTTTTGTAGGTATGTATAGAGGTATGTGTGTATAAATGTTGGTTTTTGAAGTGTAAAATACTAAATTTTCGTTGTGAAGTGTATTTTTAGTAGAATTTATATAAATGTTTTCACATTTTATGCTAACTGACCCACTGTGCACATTACTCAGGGTAATTAAAAAGATCATATTTCAAAAACGCAAGCTCGTAAAAATTAATTACCTTATGTTTCTGAAGTATACATTATGGTGGTTCGTATTATTTTGCGATAAAAAATTAAAATTATTTGTGGTTTTAGAGTTTTGGTAAGGATATATATGGTTATTGTGTTATATTTGTAGTTTATATTGAATGAAATGTAACAAGATGTATAAAAAATAGCGTTGTTTGAAGTATAATATATCAAATCATACAAAATACACCCCACCTAATGTACCGATCGTGGTGTGTGCGTTTAAGGGTCGATTGTTTATTTTATATTTTAGGGTCCGACACAAGCTCGTAAAAAATTATGTTCATATGTTTTGAGCTCTGGTACTGTGCAACAAGTACAAGGTACAAATATATGAGAGTACATGAATGAGGAATGGATTTAGGGCGATCGTCATTCCGTCTGTCCGACGGCTTGACGGTACACAGACACGCACACATAGTTATATGTAACAAATCTTTAAAATGAACTATTAAGCGAGCGTTGTCGCTATCGGCTGCAAACGATATTTAACCTCCAATTGTTTTATTTAGTTTTTCGTTAGTCAATGTTGCATTTTGGGCAAAAACTAATTCATATGGTGAAAGCTTATTGTCAAAAACTGTATTTAAAGTAGTGTTATTGAAAAATATTTTAAATAGGTATCCTAATCTGAATTATTTTCATTAATGTATGCTCGTAAATATTCATTAAACACTCTGTGATTGCGTTCAATTGTGCCCAATGTTTCATGGTGATAATCTGTTGAAATATTTAATTTTATATTTAACAGTTTACATAGCACTTTCAATACTTTGTTTTTAAATTCCGTTCCTAAATCGGACTTTATGGTGTTCATTGAACCGTATATTAAATAAAATGTTCACATATTGCGCGGGCAACAGTATTTGCGCTCTTATCTGGTAACGGAATCGTTACTAAATATTTTGTTAAATCACACATTAGGGTTAGTGCATACATGTTTCCATAAATAGATTCTGTCAATGGTCCAATTGTGTCTAAAACAACTTTATCAAAAGGTTTGATTGGAGTTGGTGTCAAAACTAATTTTTCTTTGTTTCCGGGTTTTACTTTGTTTATGTTACATTTAGCACAATTTTTTAAAAATTTTGCAATATCTTTGGTCATATTTTTCCAAAAGAATTTTGTTCTTAATTTTTCATACAATTTTTTACGTCCACAATATCCTCCTAAGACTGGATCATTGTGATAAACGTTCATGAGTTCTACTTTTTTATTTTCGTCCAGTACCGTCTTTATTGGGTCAGTGAATATATTCTCTATGTAGTTGTTTTAATATGTTTATACCATGGTCTTTTAACTTTTGAATTCTGCAAATTGTGAAAAATATATCATCTTTTGGCCATTCTATTGTAGGGATATTCAGATTGACGGCTTCTTTTTGCAGCCTCAAAAGCATATCATCTGAATTCAATCTTTCGTTACCAATCGGAATACTCAATGATGACACCATTTTAAATTTTTTGTAAATATTTATTTCCAATTTTACTAACTTATTATTTGTGTATAAAATTTCACATCTAATTTTCGCTGAAAGTACACCAAAGGTCTATGATCAGACCTGACCGTAAATTCGGCACCATAAACATATGGTCTAAATTGCTTTATAGCAAATCGTCGGCTTAATGCTATTTTGTTCCATACGCCATTTTGTATGAACGGAGAAAAACGCAATTTATTGTTTGAGTAAAAACGGGACTGAAGAGTTACACACTTTTTATTTCATAGGGTTCCCAACAGTGTTTGTATGATTCTCATGTATTTCTATGGCATTACATCCAAAAACAAGCAAGTTATAACAATTTTTGTACTTGGCATTTTGGTCCATATCCACTTTTATTTTAATATTTTTTGTGTTTGTATTACATGGACCACAAAAATTGTCGGTATGGAAGGACACTAATTTACATATTGTGATCGAAAGAACGTATAATATTGAGTAAAAAATATAGGGCGATAACAAGAAGGAGACATAGAACAAAACTATCAAATGTATTTTCCGTAAATCAGAGTTAAATCGATTTACCCTACCAATATCTCGAAAACTAGACGAGAGAGGAAAAAAGTATCAACTCCTAACTCAAAAAACACGAAAATGGCGTATGGACCAAAATAGCATTAAGCCGACGAAATGTATTGCCAAAAGTTCCTGTTCAATTGTTTCTTCTGTTCTGCGTTACTGAAGTATTTTGATGCAAAATAAATTGGTAAGTCAAAACCGGGTATTGTAGTAATTGCGGAGATGTAAATCTTGATTTCAAATCCTCAAAATTTACTTCTTTCTAGTTATATAGTTTAATGGTGCTGCTATTGATGCAAAATTTGCAATAATAATTATCAAAAGCCACAAATCTCTAACTGCATCGTTACACCGTGGGACACAATTTTTCACCCATGAAAAGTGAAACTGAAGATCATAGGTAGCAAAACTGCATACTCAGTTTTTTATTTCGTGATCGTTTGTCCTTTTTACAGGTCCTTTAATTTTTCAAGGATATATACGTTTGAACAATTTATTTTTGTACTTTTAGAAGGCATACAATGGCGATATGGGTATCAAATGAAAGACGAGAATCTGTTTAATAAAATTTTTAATTTTTTAATAAAATTTTTAATTTTCCAGGACTAAAAAATGCGAAAAATGTCCTTTGAAATTTGTATCCTTAAATATTCTTGGAAATTTCCAATGAATTTTGTTTAGAAAATATATGTAAAAGATAATACAATGTTTTTATATATACTTAAATTTCGCGTTCCTAGCTGTATTAGTTTAGCATTAACAAACACTTAAAAATTTTCCCCTTATAAAGCTAAATATGAATAAAGTAATACAACACCTCTGCAAAACTCTAATTTCGTTCACCCACGCACATGCATATATACATGTGAAACTAGGGACCACAACGTATGCAGTTCCTTATTTCGTGATTTTGTTCCCTTTTGAAAGGACTATTTATTTTTATTTATACAAAAATGTTTATAACTGTTACTTTTAAAACAGATTCTTAGTAGATCAAAATAAAAGATTCGTTACTTTTTCGAGAGTTATCGTGCGCTCCAGCCAGACAGGCGGGCAGACAGACGGACGAACATTGCTCAAAAGGCTTAAAATTATTTACCAATATTGGTATAGAAACATTTCTTAGTCTAGAGATCCCGTTGGAAACCGGGGGATATGCCCCCATATGAATTTCCCCACCGATTCCACTTCTTGACACTTTAGAGAAATTAGCTGAAATTGAAGAATGTATACTTTATATTGGACCTAATCGTTCCTAGTAAAAACGGATCATGTGATGTAACTTCTTGGGGCTGTAGAGAACATTTTTCTATTCATATAGTTTTGTATAAATAGAAATATATAGTATTTTAAAAAGGGAACAACATCACGAAATAAAAAACTGGGTATGCTGTTTTACTATCTGTGGTCCCTAGTATCACATGTATATATGTTTGTAGGTGGGTGAGCAAAATTGGGGGTTTGCAAAGGTGTTGATAACTTTATTCATATTTAACTTTATAAGGGGAAACACTTTAAGTGGATGTTAATGCTAAACTAATACAGCTAGGAGAAATTTAAGTATATATAAAAATATTGTACTAGCTTAGACATACATTTTTTCTAAAAAATATTTTATTGGAAATTTCCAAGGATATTCAGGATAAAAATTTCAAAGGACATTTTTCGCATTTTTTCATCCTGGAAAATGAAAACAAACAATTTTATTAAACAGCAGGGATTCTCGTTTCATTTGATACCCATATCGCCATTGTTTGACTTTTGAAAGTGCGAAAATAAATTGTTCAAATGAATATATCCTTTGAAAATTAAAGGTCCTGTAAAAAGGACAAACGATCACGAAATAAAAAACCGAGTATGCAGTTTTGCTACCTATGGTCTCTAGTTTCACTCGTATATAGTTTCGTTTATGGGTGACAAAAAAAGTTGACTTTTGTCGCACGGTGTTATCATTCGGAATTGGATTATTTTGAATTGATTTACTTTTTGAATCGTCTGGTAAAAGACCCTTTGAAGTACATTTGTGACCAAGAAAGATTACTTCTGGTCTGATTTTTAAATTAAATTTTCTGAAGATGTCGAAGATATTTGATAATTTTTTCAAATGATTATTGATTACTGCATCCAATAACAATAATATCATCGACATACAAAAATGCCTGATTTGGCGACAGAAATGAAAATGCAATTGACATCATACGAGAAAAAGAGTTTGGTACAATATTTAAGCCAAAAGGCAAAACTTTTCACCTAAATGAACCACGGTCTGTACTAAATGATGTTATATCTCTGGATTCTGGGTGCAGAGGGATTTGATGAAAACCGGAAAACAAATCAAGTCTGAATAGTTTCTTATTGTAATGCCAGAATAAAATTGACATACTTTCAAAATTAATATTACATTTATTTGTTTTTAAAAAATTTTTCCGAGTATTCCATCCGATGGAATATTAAAATCATCATATACAACATAAAAAGTTATTGGAATTAAATAATTTTAAATAGCAAGTTCTATATGTAGTGTACCTAATGTCGGAATTACGTTAGTTGTTATACCGTTAATATTTATTGTTTCTTTTCCATTCAGTGTAATGTTTGATTTTAAACTAGAAACCAAAAAACTGCATGACTTGTAGCTTTCCGTACAATTTAAATGAATAAAATCGGCGTAATTTAAATTCAAAACATAAATATTTTTTGTTGGTTTACGTTGATCTTTGTGTACTAATTTTAATTTGTCTCCGCCCAACATTTCCTGCTGAGGGGCCTCTGCGTTTAAAGCCAGGGCTCTAGCATTTCGGTTATTTGAATTTTTTCTGTTATGATTGTCATAAAAACGATTGTTACCACGATTGAAATTAGTGTTGTTTCTGTTATAATTATTGCCACGATTGTAATTAAAACCTCGAGAGTAACCGTTATTACGACTATAATTATTTACTTTGTTTTATTTATTTATTTATTTAAAAAAATTGAACCTAGCACAATGAGAATAAAAATTCTTATTAATTAGTGCTAGTGGTATACGGTTAATTAATTTAAATTATACTAGGAAAAAAAAAACAAGTAACTATATTTTAACATTAAAATTTTTTAAGTATGATATAAAAATGGGTATTAATCTTATACAATTAAGTGCAATTAAGAAAGATAATTTTGTAACTCCTTTCTGAAATGCAGGTTGTTGCTTATTAACTGAATATTTGTCGGTAGACTATTCCAAAGGCGGATTGTTGGTATAAAGAATTGTTTTTCCGATGTGGAGTATTTGAATCGTAATTGAATTATTTTCTTGCCACGATTTGACCGAGCGAAATTTATCCTCTCTAAGAGATAATCAGGTGTATTAGTTGATATGATTTTGTGTAAGAATATTAAACTTCTGTACTTAAGATAATTATCAAAAGTCATATTCAAAATCTGGTATGTGTAGCTGGATATACTATCAGAACGTAGTTTATTAAAAACATATCTCGTGATTTTGTTGTAGGTTATTTTCAGTTTTTGTTTGTCTGCATAATCACTGTTTGAATATATTTCAGAACAGTGTAATAGTGTCGGTATAAGGTATGTTTTAGCAAGCAATAGCCGAATTTGAAATGGTGTAGAGTGTTGAACAGCCCAGTGATTTCGCAGAACTCCATGGACTTTACCTGCAGCCATTGTTATATGATTAGACCAGGATAGTTTTTCATTAAAAATGATTCCCAGATTTGAAGAAGAACTCGCGTATGTAATTTCGGAATTGTTTATTTTTATACTGTAGTCAATATCATGGGATCGTTTTTTCTTTGCAATATGTAGACATATTGCAAAGAAAAACGCTTTTCAAATCAGTTTATTTACTCTCTATCTAAAGTCACTCCTATCGGTCTTTATGTTTGTGATGTTTTAAAACGATTTATATCAAGATTAGATCAACATAATAATACGGTCATTAAATCAATTTTAAATGAACAGAAAAATTTTAGTTGGTCAAATACTAACTATATTTCTCCTATTGGTTTTATTAATGAACCCGCGCCAAATTTTAATGTTAATGATTGTGTACGGCATCCTTTTTGTGACAAAGTTCTATCAGGAACTCATAGGGGATAAATTCAATTTCACGCCATTTATTTTATAAACTCTTCCTACTATAAAAATTTTGTAATTTAAAATTATTTGTTATTTTCTTTTAATATCCTTATTTTGATTATTTTGTTTGTTTTTAGAATTAAGTTAGTTTTAAGTTAACCTTTGAGAACTTACTCTCCAATTTTTGTCCAGCCCCGGGAGCAGGGGCGCCAACAAAGTCCATTTTTATACACAGTATTCAATCCATTTCATGAAAAAACAATGTGCTTATAACTATTGTGTTAATTAAGATAACACATTATTATCTTAAGTTATTTTCTAAATTATTAATGTAGTTACTCCAATAAAAAATTGTATAAAAGGCTCAATAAATTAAACTAAACGATCCAATGATGTAACATTTGTCAAGGTTCATTGTACAGTTTTGGACCTAGTGGGAGTAGTATAATAATGTTCATACCACCCCACAGTGGGTCGTATCGTGAAAAATGTGGTCAAAAAATTAAAAATTAAAGTTGATGATCGAATGTAGTTTTTGTAGATATGTATAGAGGTATGTGTGTATAAATGTTGGTTTTTGAAGTGTAAAATACTAAATTTTCGTTGTGAAGTGTATTTTTAGTAGAATTTATATAAATGTTTTCACATTTTATGCTAACTGACCCACTGTGCACATTACTCAGGGTAATTAAAAAGATCATATTTCAAAAACGCAAGCTCGTAAAAATTAATTACCTTATGTTTCTGAAGTATACATTATGGTGGTTCGTATTATTTTGCGATAAAAAATGAAAATTATTTGTGGTTTTAGAGTTTTGGTAAGGATATATATGGTTATTGTGTTATATTTGTAGTTTATATTGAATGAAATGTAACAAGATGTATAAAAAATAGCGTTGTTTGAAGTATAATATATCAAATCATACAAAATACACCCCACCTAATGTACCGATCGTGGTGTGTGCGTTTAAGGGTCGATTGTTTATTTTATATTTTAGGGTCCGACACAAGCTCGTAAAAAATTATGTGCATATGTTTTGAGCTCTGGTACTGTGCAACAAGTACAAGGTACAAATATATGAGAGTACATGAATGAGGAATGGATTTAGGGCGATCGTCATTCCGTCTGTCCGACGGCTTGACGGTACACAGACACGCACACATAGTTATATGTAACAAATCTTTAAAATGAACTATTAAGCGAGCGTTGTCGCTATCGGCTGCAAACGATATTTAACCTCCAATTGTTTTATTTAGTTTTTCGTTAGTCAATGTTGCATTTTGGCCAAAAACTAATTCATATGGTGAAAGCTTATTGTCAAAAACTGTATTTAAAGTAGTGTTATTGAAAAATATTTTAAATAGGTATCCTAATCTGAATTATTTTCATTAATGTATGCTCGTAAATATTCACTAAACACTCTGTGATTGCGTTCAATTGTGCCCAATGTTTCATGGTGATAATCTGTTGAAATATTTAATTTTATATTTAACAGTTTACATAGTACTTTCAATACTTTGTTTTTAAATTCCGTTCCTAAATCGGACTTTATGGTGTTCATTGAACCGTATATTAAATAAAATGTTCACATACATATTGCGCGGGCAACAGTATTTGCGCTCTTATCTGGTAACGGAATCGTTACTAAATATTTTGTTAAATCACACATTAGGGTTAGTGCATACATGTTTCCATAAATAGATTCTGTCAATGGTCCAATTGTGTCTAAAACAACTTTATCAAAAGGTTTGATTGGAGTTGGTGTCAAAACTAATTTTTCTTTGTTTCCGGGTTGTACTTTGTTTATGTTACATTTAGCACAATTTTTTAAAAATTTTGCAATATCTTTGGTCATATTTTTCCAAAAGAATTTTGTTCTTAATTTTTCATACAATTTTTTACGTCCACAATATCCTCCTAAGACTGGATCATTGTGATAAACGTTCATGAGTTCTACTTTTTTATTTTCGTCCAGTACCGTCTTTATTGGGTCAGTGAATATATTCTCTATGTAGATGTTTTAATATGTTTATACCATGGTCTTTTAACTTTTGAATTCTGCAAATTGTGAAAAATATATCATCTTTTGGCCATTCTATTGTAGGGATATTCAGATTGACGGCTTCTTTTTGCAGCCTCAAAAGCATATCATCTGAATTCAATCTTTCGTTACCAATCGGAATACTCAATGATGACACCATTTTAAATTTTTTGTAAATATTTATTTCCAATTTTACTAACTTATTATTTGTGTATAAAATTTCACATCTAATTTTCGCCGCTTTTTTGCTGAAAGTACACCAAAGGTCTATGATCAGACCTGACCGTAAATTCGGCACCATAAACATATGGTCTAAATTGCTTTATAGCAAATCGTCGGCTTAATGCTATTTTGTTCCATACGCCATTTTGTATGAACGGAGAAAAACGCAATTTATTGTTTGAGTAAAAACGGGACTGAAGAGTTACACACTTTTTATTTCATAGGGTTCCCAACAGTGTTTGTATGATTCTCATGTATTTCTATGGCATTACATCCAAAAACAAGCAAGTTATAACAATTTTTGTACTTGTCATTTTGGTCCATATCCACTTTTATTTTAATATTTTTTTGTGTTTGTATTACATGGACCACAAAAATTGTCGGTATGGAAGGACACTAATTTACATATTGTGATCGAAAGAACGTATAATATTGAGTAAAAAATATAGGGCGATAACAAGAAGGAGACATAGAACAAAACTATCAAATGTATTTTCCGTAAATCAGAGTTAAATCGATTTACCCTACCAATATCTCGAAAACTAGACGAGAGAGGAAAAAAGTATCAACTCCTAACTCAAAAAACACGAAAATGGCGTATGGACCAAAATAGCATTAAGCCGACGAAATGTATTGCCAAAAGTTCCTGTTCAATTGTTTCTTCTGTTCTGCGTTACTGAAGGATTTTGATGCAAAATAAATTGGTAAGTCAAAACCGGGTATTGTAGTAATTGCGGAGATGTAAATCTTGATTTCAAATCCTCAAAATTTACTTCTTTCTAGTTATATAGTTTAATGGTGCTGCTATTGATGCAAAATTTGCAATACATTTCCTATAATAATTATCAAAAGCCACAAATCTCTAACTGCATCGTTACACCGTGGGACACAATTTTTCACCCATGAAAAGTGAAACTGAAGATCATAGGTAGCAAAACTGCATACTCAGTTTTTTATTTCGTGATCGTTTGTCCTTTTTACAGGTCCTTTAATTTTTCAAGGATATATACGTTTGAACAATTTATTTTTGTACTTTTAGAAGGCATACAATGGCGATATGGGTATCAAATGAAAGACGAGAATCTGTTTAATAAAATTTTTTGTTTTAATTTTCCAGGACTAAAAAATGCGAAAAATGTCCTTTGAAATTTGTATCCTTAAATATTCTTGGAAATTTCCAATGAATTTTGTTTAGAAAATATATGTAAAAGATAATACAATGTTTTTATATATACTTAAATTTCGCGTTCCTAGCTGTATTAGTTTAGCATTAACAAACACTTAAAAATTTTCCCCTTATAAAGCTAACTATGAATAAAGTAATACAACACCTCTGCAAAACTCTAATTTCGTTCACCCACGCACATGCATATATACATGTGAAACTAGGGACCACAACGTATGCAGTTCCTTATTTCGTGATTTTGTTCCCTTTTGAAAGGACTATTTATTTTTATTTATACAAAAATGTTTATAACTGTTACTTTTAAAACAGATTCTTAGTAGATCTAAATAAAAGATTCGTTACTTTTTCGAGAGTTATCGTGCGCTCCAGCCAGACAGGCGGGCAGACAGACCGACGAACATTGCTCAAAAGGCTTAAAATTATTTACCAATATTGGTATAGAAACATTTCTTAGTCTAGAGATCCCGTTGGAAACCGGGGGATATGCCCCCATATGAATTTCCCCACCGATTCCACTTCTTGACACTTTAGAGAAATTAGCTGAAATTGAAGAATGTATACTTTATATTGGACCTAATCGTTCCTAGTAAAAACGGATCATGTGATGTAACTTCTTGGGGCTGTAGAGAACATTTTTCTATTCATATAGTTTTGTATAAATAGAAATATATAGTATTTTAAAAAGGGAACAACATCACGAAATAAAAAACTGGGTATGCTGTTTTACTATCTGTGGTCCCTAGTATCACATGTATATATGTTTGTAGGTGGGTGAGCAAAATTGGGGGTTTGCAAAGGTGTTGATAACTTTATTCATATTTAACTTTATAAGGGGAAACACTTAAAGTGGATGTTAATGCTAAACTAATACAGCTAGGAGAAATTTAAGTATATATAAAAATATTGTACTAGCTTAAACATAAATTTTTTCTAAAAAATATTTTATTGGAAATTTCCAAGGATATTCAGGATAAAAATTTCAAAGGACATTTTTCGCATTTTTTCATCCTGGAAAATGAAAACAAACAATTTTATTAAACAGCAGGGATTCTCGTTTCATTTGATACCCATATCGCCATTGTTTGACTTTTGAAAGTGCGAAAATAAATTGTTCAAATGAATATATCCTTTGAAAATTAAAGGTCCTGTAAAAAGGACAAACGATCACGAAATATAAAACCGAGTATGCAGTTTTGCTACCTATGGTCTCTAGTTTCACTCGTATATAGTTTCGTTTATGGGTGACAAAAAAAGTTGACTTTTGTCGCACGGTGTTATCATTCGGAATTGGATTATTTTGAATTGATTTACTTTTTGAATCGTCTGGTAAAAGACCCTTTGAAGTACATTTGTGACCAAGAAAGATTACTTCTGGTCTGATTTTTAAATTAAATTTTCTGAAGATGTCGAAGATATTTGATAATTTTTTCAAATGATTATTGATTACTGCATCCAATAACAATAATATCATCGACATACAAAAATGCCTGATTTGGCGACAGAAATGAAAATGCAATTGACATCATACGAGAAAAAGAGTTTGGTACAATATTTAAGCCAAAAGGCAAAACTTTTCACCTAAATGAACCACGGTCTGTACTAAATGATGTTATATCTCTCGATTCTGGGTGCAGAGGGATTTGATGAAAACCGGAAAACAAATCAAGTCTGAATAGTTTCTTATTGTAATGCCAGAATAAAATTGACATACTTTCAAAATTAATATTACATTTATTTGTTTTTAAAAATTTTTTCCGAGTATTCCATCCGATGGAATATTAAAATCATCATATACAACATAAAAAGTTATTGGAATTAAATAATTTTAAATAGCAAGTTCTATATGTAGTGTACCTAATGTCGGAATTACGTTAGTTGTTATACCGGTAATATTTATTGTTTCTTTTCCATTCAGTGTAATGTTTGATTTTAAACTAGAAACCAAAAAACTGCATGACTTGTAGCTTTCCGTACAATTTAAATGAATAAAATCGGCGTAATTTAAATTCAAAACATAAATATTTTTTGTTGTTTTACGTTGATCTTTGTGTACTAATTTTAATTTGTCTCCGCCCAACATTTCCTGCTGAGGGGCCTCTGCGTTTAAAGCCAGGGCTCTAGCATTTCGGTTATTTGAATTTTTTCTGTTATGATTGTCATAAAAACGATTGTTACCACGATTAAAATTAGTGTTGTTTCTGTTATAATTATTGCCACGATTGTAATTAAAACCTCGAAAGTAACCGTTATTACGACTATAATTATTTACTTTGTTTTATTTATTTATTTATTTAAAAAAATTGAACCTAGCACAATGAGAATAAAAATTCTTATTAATTAGTGCTAGTGGTATACGGTTAATTAATTTAAATTATACTAGGAAAAAAAAAACAAGTAACTATATTTTAACATTAAAATTTTTTAACTATAGGTGGGTACTATGTTTTTTCGGCACGAAAAAATTTCGCAAAATGTTATTTCGAGTTGAAAAATGGAACGCTTTTTTACTAAAGTTGCATTGCAGCTTGGAAGTGTGTGTGTCAAAGTGTCACTTTTATATGTATGTATGTGTGCATATGCATTTTTTCTTTTTGCTAACATTCTTGAAAACAAACAAAAGGTAAAATTCGAATCAATAAACAATTAATTGTAATAATGCCGACTTAGCAAATAGTTAATTTAATAGTCAGAAAGGAAATATTGTTGGAGATCATTGTGCTAATGTTATACATAAATTATTTATTTTGTGTTGTTGCGGTGGCGATGTTTGTGCGACATGAAAAGCCAGGGTAGTACAATGTTATAAATAACGAAATAATTTCCTACTGTTGTACGAATATATGTAAATAAATAAAATGATGTTTAGATTAATCGAAAAATATGTTTTATTATTATATTTAAGGATTTACATTATATTTGTTGACATATATATTATACTTCCATCCATAAACGGAATATCTTCTTCCAACTTCTATGGCTGGCAACAACTAACTATGTATGTTCTTTACAACCATTTCCAAATCGAGATCACAAGCACTGTCCAAGTCCATTGTCCTACTGCTTTAGTAGCGTTAGCCGTCCATAATGTTTCTCCTGGCTTTTGCACACAATTGTTCTAAACATACAAACATAAATGTACATATCTAATTACAAGACAAATTTCACATTATTACATTTAGTTACATGTCCTTCCACTGTTTTGCAAATTTTTTTTGCTTTTGCACTGCAATCCAATTGGAATTTCGCTCTTCTGGATTATTCCATAAACATAATTATTTAGCCTTTCACATCTTTGCATTCTTTTTTATTTATTTCGGAAGGTAATTTAATTTATTATTCTTTATTAGGAAATTTTATTTCTAATATTTACAACAGTTGAGTTTCTTGCGGACAAAAATAAATATAAACAAATGGGAGTGTGGCGGTGGCGGCATTATATTTGTTGCGGTGTTCAATTTGTAACGGCGTTAAATTTGTGGTGGCGCAAAATGTTACTTTTTCGCGTTGAAATAAACATAGTACCACAAACGAAAAAATTTCGCAGTTTTTTTCGCGACTTTGTTTTTATATGGGATTTCAACGCGAAAAATGAACATAGTACCACGCTTAAGATATAAAAATGGGTATTAATCTTATACAATTAAGTGCAATTAAGAAAGATAATTTTGTAACTCCTTTCTGAAATGCAGGTTGTTGCTTATTAACTGAATATTTGTCGGTAGACTATTCCAAAGGCGGATTGTTGGTATAAAGAATTGTTTTTCCGATGTGGAGTATTTGAATCGTAATTGAATTATTTTCTTGCCACGATTTGACCGAGCGAAATTTATCCTCTCTAAGAGATAATCAGGTGTATTAGTTGATATGATTTTGTGTAAGAATATTAAACTTCTGTACTTAAGATAATTATCAAAAGTCATATTCAAAATCTGGTATGTGTAGCTGGATATACTATCAGAACGTAGTTTATTAAAAACATATCTCGTGATTTTGTTGTAGGTTATTTTCAGTTTTTGTTTGTCTGCATAATCACTGTTTGAATATATTTCAGAACAGTGTAATAGTGTCGGTATAAGGTATGTTTTAGCAAGCAATAGCCGAATTTGAAATGGTGTAGAGTGTTGAACAGCCCAGAGATTTCGCAGAACTCCATGGACTTTACCTGCAGCCATTGTTATATGATTAGACCAGGATAGTTTTTCATTAAAAATGATTCCCAGATTTGAAGAAGAACTCGCGTATGTAATTTCGGAATTGTTTATTTTTATACTGTAGTCAATATCATGGGATCGTTTTTTCTTTGCAATATGTAGACACATTGCAAAGAAAAACGCTTTTCAAATCAGTTTATTTACTCTCTATCTAAAGTTACTCCTATCGGTCTTTATGTTTGTGATGTTTTAAAACGATTTATATCAAGATTAGATCAACATAATAATACGGTCATTAAATCAATTTTAAATGAACAGAAAAATTTTAGTTGGTCAAATACTAACTATATTTCTCCTATTGGTTTTATTAATGAACCCGCGCCAAATTTTAATGTTAATGATTGTGTACGGCATCCTTTTTGTGACAAAGTTCTATCAGGAACTCATAGGGGATAAATTCAATTTCACGCCATTTATTTTATAAACTCTTCCTACTATAAAAATTTTGTAATTTAAAATTATTTGTTATTTTCTTTTAATATCCTTATTTTGATTATTTTGTTTGTTTTTAGAATTAAGTTAGTTTTAAGTTAACCTTTGAGAACTTACTCTCCAATTTTTGTCCAGCCCCGGGAGCAGGGGCGCCAACAAAGTCCATTTTTATACACAGTATTCAATCCATTTCATGAAAAAACAATGTGCTTATAACTATTGTGTTAATTAAGATAACACATTATTATCTTAAGTTATTTTCTAAATTATTAATGCAGTTACTCCAATAAAAAATTGTATAAAAGGCTCAATAAATTAAACTAAACGATCCAATGATGTAACATTTGTCAAGGTTCATTGTACAGTTTTGGACCTAGTGGGAGTAGTATAATAATGTTCATACCACCCCACAGTGGGTCGTATCGTGAAAAATGTGGTCAAAAAATTAAAAATTAAAGTTGATGATCGAATGTAGTTTTTGTAGATATGTATAGAGGTATGTGTGTATAAATGTTGGTTTTTGAAGTGTAAAATACTAAATTTTCGTTGTGAAGTGTATTTTTAGTAGAATTTATATAAATGTTTTCACATTTTATGCTAACTGACCCACTGTGCACATTACTCAGGGTAATTAAAAAGATCATATTTCAAAAACGCAAGCTCGTAAAAATTAATTACCTTATGTTTCTGAAGTATACATTATGGTGGTTCGTATTATTTTGCGATAAAAAATGAAAATTATTTGTGGTTTTAGAGTTTTGGTAAGGATATATATGGTTATTGTGTTATATTTGTAGTTTATATTGAATGAAATGTAACAAGATGTATAAAAAATAGCGTTGTTTGAAGTATAATATATCAAATCATACAAAATACACCCCACCTAATGTACCGATCGTGGTGTGTGCGTTTAAGGGTCGATTGTTTATTTTATATTTTAGGGTCCGACACAAGCTCGTAAAAAATTATGTTCATATGTTTTGAGCTCTGGTACTGTGCAACAAGTACAAGGTACAAATATATGAGAGTACATGAATGAGGAATGGATTTAGGGCGATCGTCATTCCGTCTGTCCGACGGCTTGACGGTACACAGACACGCACACATAGTTATATGTAACAAATCTTTAAAATGAACTATTAAGCGAGCGTTGTCGCTATCGGCTGCAAACGATATTTAACCTCCAATTGTTTTATTTAGTTTTTCGTTAGTCAATGTTGCATTTTGGCCAAAAACTAATTCATATGGTGAAAGCTTATTGTCAAAAACTGTATTTAAAGTAGTGTTATTGAAAAATATTTTAAATAGGTATCCTAATCTGAATTATTTTCATTAATGTATGCTCGTAAATATTCATTAAACACTCTGTGATTGCGTTCAATTGTGCCCAATGTTTCATCGTGATAATCTGTTGAAATATTTAATTTTATATTTAACAGTTTACATAGCACTTTCAATACTTTGTTTTTAAATTCCGTTCCTAAATCGGACTTTATGGTGTTCATTGAACCGTATATTAAATAAAATGTTCACATATTGCGCGGGCAACAGTATTTGCGCTCTTATCTGGTAACGGAATCGTTACTAAATATTTTGTTAAATCACACATTAGGGTTAGTGCATACATGTTTCCATAAATAGATTCTGTCAATGGTCCAATTGTGTCTAAAACAACTTTATCAAAAGGTTTGATTGGAGTTGGTGTCAAAACTAATTTTTCTTTGTTTCCGGGTTTTACTTTGTTTATGTTACATTTAGCACAATTTTTTAAAAATTTTGCAATATCTTTGGTCATATTTTTCCAAAAGAATTTTGTTCTTAATTTTTCATACAATTTTTTACGTCCACAATATCCTCCTAAGACTGGATCATTGTGATAAACGTTCATGAGTTCTACTTTTTTATTTTCGTCCAGTACCGTCTTTATTGGGTCAGTGAATATATTCTCTATGTAGTTGTTTTAATATGTTTATACCATGGTCTTTTAACTTTTGAATTCTGCAAATTGTGAAAAATATATCATCTTTTGGCCATTCTATTGTAGGGATATTCAGATTGACGGCTTCTTTTTGCAGCCTCAAAAGCATATCATCTGAATTCAATCTTTCGTTACCAATCGGTATACTCAATGATGACACCATTTTAAATTTTTTGTAAATATTTATTTCCAATTTTACTAACTTATTATTTGTGTATAAAATTTCACATCTAATTTTCGCCGCTTTTTTGCTGAAAGTACACCAAAGGTCTATGATCAGACCTGACCGTAAATTCGGCACCATAAACATATGGTCTAAATTGCTTTATAGCAAATCGTCGGCTTAATGCTATTTTGTTCCATACGCCATTTTGTATGAATGGAGAAAAACGCAATTTATTGTTTGAGTAAAAACGGGACTGAAGAGTTACACACTTTTTATTTCATAGGGTTCCCAACAGTGTTTGTATGATTCTCATGTATTTCTATGGCATTACATCCAAAAACAAGCAAGTTATAACAATTTTTGTACTTGGCATTTTGGTCCATATCCACTTTTATTTTAATATTTTTTTGTGTTTGTATTACATGGACCACAAAAATTGTCGGTATGGAAGGACACTAATTTACATATTGTGATCGAAAGAACGTATAATATTGAGTAAAAAATATAGGGCGATAACAAGAAGGAGACATAGAACAAAACTATCAAATGTATTTTCCGTAAATCAGAGTTAAATCGATTTACCCTACCAATATCTCGAAAACTAGACGAGAGAGGAAAAAAGAGATTGCAGATTCTGAAAGAGCATGCTTTAAACCCATAGTATCAACTCCTAACTCAAAAAACACGAAAATGGCGTATGGACCAAAATAGCATTAAGCCGACGAAATGTATTGCCAAAAGTTCCTGTTCAATTGATTCTTCTGTTCTGCGTTACTGAAGGATTTTGATGCAAAATAAATTGGTAAGTCAAAACCGGGTATTGTAGTAATTGCGGAGATGTAAATCTTGATTTCAAATCCTCAAAATTTACTTCTTTCTAGTTATATAGTTTAATGGTGCTGCTATTGATGCAAAATTTGCAATACATTTCCTATAATAATTATCAAAAGCCACAAATCTCTAACTGCATCGTTACACCGTGGGACACAATTTTTCACCCATGAAAAGTGAAACTGAAGATCATAGGTAGCAAAACTGCATACTCAGTTTTTTATTTCGTGATCGTTTGTCCTTTTTACAGGTCCTTTAATTTTTCAAGGATATATACGTTTGAACAATTTATTTTTGTACTTTTAGAAGGCATACAATGGCGATATGGGTATCAAATGAAAGACGAGAATCTGTTTAATAAAATTTTTTGTTTTAATTTTCCAGGACTAAAAAATGCGAAAAATGTCCTTTGAAATTTGTATCCTTAAATATTCTTGGAAATTTCCAATGAATTTTGTTTAGAAAATATATGTAAAAGATAATACAATGTTTTTATATATACTTAAATTTCGCGTTCCTAGCTGTATTAGTTTAGCATTAACAAACACTTAAAAATTTTCCCCTTATAAAGCTAAATATGAATAAAGTAATACAACACCTCTGCAAAACTCTAATTTCGTTCACTCACGCACATGCATATATACATGTGAAACTAGGGACCACAACGTATGCAGTTCCTTATTTCGTGATTTTGTTCCCTTTTGAAAGGACTATTTATTTTTATTTATACAAAAATGTTTATAACTGTTACTTTTAAAACAGATTCTTAGTAGATCTAAATAAAAGATTCGTTACTTTTTCGAGAGTTATCGTGCGCTCCAGCCAGACAGGCGGGCAGACAGACGGACGAACATTGCTCAAAAGGCTTAAAATTATTTACCAATATTGGTATAGAAACATTTCTTAGTCTAGAGATCCCGTTGGAAACCGGGGGATATGCCCCCATATGAATTTCCCCACCGATTCCACTTCTTGACACTTTAGAGAAATTAGCTGAAATTGAAGAATGTATACTTTATATTGGACCTAATCGTTCCTAGTAAAAACGGATCATGTGATGTAACTTCTTGGGGCTGTAGAGAACATTTTTCTATTCATATAGTTTTGTATAAATAGAAATATATATTTTTTTTTAAAAGGGAACAGCATCACGAAATAAAAAACTGGGTATGCTGTTTTACTATCTGTGGTCCCTAGTATCACATGTATATATGTTTGTAGGTGGGTGAGCAAAATTGGGGGTTTGCAAAGGTGTTGATAACTTTATTCATATTTAACTTTATAAGGGGAAACACTTAAAGTGGATGTTAATGCTAAACTAATACAGCTAGGAGAAATTTAAGTATATATAAAAATATTGTACTAGCTTAAACACACATTTTTTCTAAAAAATATTTTATTGGAAATTTCCAAGGATATTCAGGATAAAAATTTCAAAGGACATTTTTCGCATTTTTTCATCCTGGAAAATGAAAACAAACAATTTTATTAAACAGCAGGGATTCTCGTTTCATTTGATACCCATATCGCCATTGTTTGACTTTTGAAAGTGCGAAAATAAATTGTTCAAATGAATATATCCTTTGAAAATTAAAGGTCCTGTAAAAAGGACAAACGATCACGAAATAAAAAACCGAGTATGCAGTTTTGCTACCTATGGTCTCTAGTTTCACTCGTATATAGTTTCGTTTATGGGTGACAAAAAAAGTTGACTTTTGTCGCACGGTGTTATCATTCGGAATTGGATTATTTTGAATTGATTTACTTTTTGAATCGTCTGGTAAAAGACCCTTTGAAGTACATTTGTGACCAAGAAAGATTACTTCTGGTCTGATTTTTAAATTAAATTTTCTGAAGATGTCGAAGATATTTGATAATTTTTTCAAATGATTATTGATTACTGCATCCAATAACAATAATATCACCGACATACAAAAATGCCTGATTTGGCGACAGAAATGAAAATGCAATTGACATCATACGAGAAAAAGAGTTTGGTACAATATTTAAGCCAAAAGGCAAAACTTTTCACCTAAATGAACCACGGTCTGTACTAAATGATGTTATATCTCTCGATTCTGGGTGCAGAGGGATTTGATGAAAACCGGAAAACAAATCAAGTCTGAATAGTTTCTTATTGTAATGCCAGAATAAAATTGACATACTTTCAAAATTAATATTACATTTATTTGTTTTTAAAAAATTTTTCCGAGTATTCCATCCGATGGAATATTAAAATCATCATATACAACATAAAAAGTTATTGGAATTAAATAATTTTAAATAGCAAGTTCTATATGTAGTGTACCTAATGTCGGAATTACGTTAGTTGTTATACCGGTAATATTTATTGTTTCTTTTCCATTCAGTGTAATGTTTGATTTTAAACTAGAAACCAAAAAACTGCATGACTTGTAGCTTTCCGTACAATTTAAATGAATAAAATCGGCGTAATTTAAATTCAAAACATAAATATTTTTTGTTGTTTTACGTTGATCTTTGTGTACTAATTTTAATTTGTCTCCGCCCAACATTTCCTGCTGAGGGGCCTCTGCGTTTAAAAAAACGATTGTTACCACGATTGAAATTAGTGTTGTTTCTGTTATAATTATTGCCACGATTGTAATTAAAACCTCGAGAGTAACCGTTATTACGACTATAATTATTTACTTTGTTTTATTTATTTATTTATTTAAAAAAATTGAACCTAGCACAATGAGAATAAAAATTCTTATTAATTAGTGCTAGTGGTATACGGTTAATTAATTTAAATTATACTAGGAAAAAAAACAAGTAACTATATTTTAACATTAAAATTTTTTAAGTATGATATAAAAATGGGTATTAATCTTATACAATTAAGTGCAATTAAGAAAGATAATTTTGTAACTCCTTTCTGAAATGCAGGTTGTTGCTTATTAACTGAATATTTGTCGGTAGACTATTCCAAAGGCGGATTGTTGGTATAAAGAATTGTTTTTCCGATGTGGAGTATTTGAATCGTAATTGAATTATTTTCTTGCCACGATTTGACCGAGCGAAATTTATCCCCTCTAAGAGATAATCAGGTGTATTAGTTGATATGATTTTGTGTAAGAATATTAAACTTCTGTACTTAAGATAATTATCAAAAGTCATATTCAAAATCTGGTATGTGTAGCTGGATATACTATCAGAACGTAGTTTATTAAAACCATATCTCGTGATTTTGTTGTAGGTTATTTTCAGTTTTTGTTTGTCTGCATAATCACTGTTTGAATATATTTCAGAACAGTGTAATAGTGTCGGTATAAGGTATGTTTTAGCAAGCAATAGCCGAATTTGAAATGGTGTAGAGTGTTGAACAGCCCAGAGATTTCGCAGAACTCCATGGACTTTACCTGCAGCCATTGTTATATGATTAGACCAGGATAGTTTTTCATTAAAAATGATTCCCAGATTTGAAGAAGAACTCGCGTATGTAATTTCGGAATTGTTTATTTTTATACTGTAGTCAATATCATGGGATCGTTTTTTCTTTGCAATATGTAGACATTTTGATTTTGAGGGATTTATACAAATTTTGTTGTTAAGAGCCCATAGATTAATGTTTTTTAGATCCTGGTTTATATTCAGTATACAGTTTTGTACATTTTCCGAAGCCGATCCTAGAAATAACTGTACATCATCGGCATATATACATATGCACTAGACAGTATCTCAACACATCGGGTAGATCATTTATGTATACGCAGAATAAAAGAGGACCTAATACGGATCCTTGGGGAACTCCTCTATTCACTGGCAATTGATTTGATATCTTGTTATCTAAAATAACAGTTTGTGAGCGATTTGTGACATATGAGGTAATCAGTCTGCATGCAGTTGTCGAAAAGTTGAACATTTTGTCGAGTTTCTGTATAAGGATTCTATGGTCAACAGTGTCGAAGGCCTTACTATGGTCTAGAAGTATCAGAAACGATTCCATGCTTTCATCCAAGTTAGATCTGAGATCTTCAACAACGTCAACCAGTGCTGTTATGCAACTTCTAGCCTTCCTAAAGCCTGACTGTCTTTGGAATAAACTATCGTTTTTGCAGAGATACTCATTTATTTGCTTATATATTAAATTTTCCAATATCTTTGATATGTATGGCAGTGTAGCAATGGGCCTAAAGTCATTATTCGATTTTGGAAGTGGCACAATTTTTGCTTGCATCCAAGCAGTCGGAAATGTTGATTTTGTGAGTACAGAGTTTAATATATGGGTTATGTAAGGTAGAAGAGCAGGTAACATTAGTTTTAAAAGCTTCGGGTATATACCATCCATGCCAACAGCATTTGATTTTGTTGTCATAAAAGTGGATAGAACTTCATCTTGCTGAACACAACGAAAAGAGAATTCATTTTCACGCCGAACAGTGCAATAATTAAAATATATATTCTCACGCGAGTCCGGAAAGTTATCGCCGACAAACTTTAGGTTTAAAGCATCTACATCTATATCATCCATGATCTGATTTCTTTGTACCTGCCCAATGCCAATTTTACGTATTTCCTTCCATTTTAATTTACTATTAACTGCAGTAGCAAACTTCTGACGGTAAAATAAGGACTTTGCTTTTATATTTTTCACAACTTTTTGTCATGCAGTTCTATATAATAAAACAGTTCTGGTGTTTTGTATCTTTTCCATCGTTTATAGAGTGCATCTCGCTGTATGATCAGTTGTTTAATGTTGTTGTTAAACCTGGGGTTTTCCGTGTGTTTTATTTTTATTGATTTTATAGGCACACAGATATTTAAAATTTCATTACAATTTTCCTGCAAGAAAGTAACGTGCTCATCAATGAATTGCATATTATAAATATTTTCCAATATCCAATTCATGTAAATAATAGTCAAGCTCGAGGTCTAGTGTTTTTGGTTTAATAAATATTTTTATTATTCATATTTGTATCCGATATTTCGCAATTTCTTTGAATTGCATCATCAGGAGGGATGTTCTACAACAATTAAACCATAATAAATAATTAATTAATTAATATAACAAAAATATTGAAATAGTTAAAATAAGTATAAATAAATAATCACAACTATCAGGCGAACAGAAAACACAGACACAAAACTTTTCCCTTTTGATCACACTTACATGCATGTACAACAACAACACACAAATATTCTTAAAGCTAGCGTAGTATCACTACTCTCGTCGATGGTAAATATTGCACTGGTGTTAGGTTGTTATTGCACGTCGATCGTTGGAAATTCGTTGAGTCGTTTTTCTTATTAGGCTTCGGTAGCTGTGAGCGATGTTTTCGGTGTCGGACTTGTAGTTTATTCTTGTTGTTGTTGGTATATTATTGATGTGTAACATCTCAAGAGTGAACCTTTTTTGGTAGTTATTTTCTCTTTGTAACACACGTACATTGTCGAAATCAGGATGATGTTTGTTTCTCGCACAGTGTTCCGCCAGCGCAGTTTTTGCTGAATTTTCATAATTTCTTATTTTTAAGTCAGATTTATGCCCTGATATTCTGGTTTTTAGCTTATTTTTTGTTGTACCGACATAAACTTTTTGACATTTTTCTGAATTATTTCCTTCGCATGAGATGGAATATATTACATTTGATGTTTCCATTATAGGGATCTTGCTCTTAGTGTTACTGAATAGTTTTTTTAATGTATTATTTGTTTTGTGTGCAATGTTATAGAGGTTATTTACATTAATTGGATATTCAATAAAAAAGGTCGAATAAAAACAGAATCTTCATAATTCAGATCGGAGAGCACGCCGAAAAAGAAAAATCAACCAAAATGATCTACAACAAAATTAAACATAAGTACAATTGGATGAGATATGACATTAATAGACACAAAAATTTGATTGTGAAAATAGAAAAGATTCACTCCTCAATTACTTTTCTCATAAAATGCAGAAATTCTGCAATTATTCCTGACTTTATCATAAAGTCCATGAAAAACATATATTACATATTAGAAAACAATAGAGATGCAGAATACTCATTACAAACAACATTATTAACATACATAGAAAATTTCCAACGAAAAATATTAAATATTGTAATAAAACATAAACACAACATGTTAAAAGTTTACAAGGAAGAAAATAACAATATTACAAAACGGTTAAACAAGCAACTTTCCAATGAAGAAAGTGAAGAACTTTGGCTTAATCAAAACTCAATCACGAAAAAAGTAAAAGAAACATCAAATAAAAATCACAGACAAAAATTTGACAAACTATATCATAAACAACGTCAGAGTCTAAAGGTTTAATCCAAAATGGTTCATCAACAAAACAAACATTGAGTTCCCCGAAGATGTTAAATGGCTTCTATCCTTGGGACAAAAGCACGGTTTACCAACAACAAAGGATGAATTTCCAATTTTCAAATATATCGCGGACGGCGAAAACATTATCCAAAGCAATAAGGATAAAGAGGATCAAGAAAGAGCCCGTACAATGTTCACGACAACAATTGACAACTACATTAATAAGATGAGACAAAGTGGACGAGACAAGTTTATAATGAAAACAGTGGAAACAACGAAAACCTTTTTGAAGAAAAATAGGAACATTCTAATTCTGAATGCGGACAAAGGTAATGTCACAGTGGCTATGGAGAAACAGGAATACCAGGAGAGAATGCTTAATATTGTGGGAGATATGATGACGTATCAAAGGATTAACAAGGACCCAACTCTCAGTCTCCAAAAGAAAAACAACGAACTAGTGGACGAACTATTTAAACATAATATGATTTCAGCAGCAGAAAGGAAAAATCTAAAAATGGACGTTGCTTCTGCCCCAAGAATATATGGATTGCCAAAAATACATAAGGAGGGATATCCATTACGACCTATATGTTCCTCAGTAAATTCGCCATCAATGAAGCTGTGCAAATTCTTAGTCACAATTTTAAAAAGACTTACACAAAACTCTAAGTATAATGTCAGGGATTCTGTGCAATTTAGGGATAAGATCAAAAACTTGACTATCAAACAGGATGAAAAACTAGTATCTTTTGACGTCATTTCGCTTTTCCCAAGCATACCCGTTGACTTTGCTTTAAAGGTTATTGAAGAAAGATGGAGCGAAATAGAAGATTTGACAAATATGACAAAGAGCATATTCCTTAAAATTTTAAAATTTTGCATTGTAGAGAATAGATATTTCAAATACGAAGAGAGAATATACAGACAGAAAAAAGGACTACCGATGGGTTCACCTGCTTCTCCAATAGTAGCGGATATAGTTATGGAGAAACTACTTGACACCTGTATGGATAACTTGACAACAAAACCTAGGATTATGACAAAATATGTTGATGACTTATTTGCAATAGTTAGGGAAAGTGCAATAAATGAAACCTTGACAACGCTCAACAGCTTCCAGAACAATATTAAATTCACAATCGAGATTGAGGATAACAATAAAATACCTTACCTGGACACACTCATTATCAGATCCGGCGATAAACTTGACATTGATTGGTATCAGAAAAAAACAGCATCCGGTAGATTAATTAACTACTACTCGAAACACCCGAAGAGAATATTAATTAACACAGCTAAAAGCCTAATTAACCGAGTTCTAGCAATAAGTGATGAGAAATTTCACCACCAAAACAAAATTAAAATAAAGAATATTCTTTATGAAAACAACTTTCCCAAAAAACTGACGAATGAATTATTAGCAAACTACAAACCAAAACAACGAAACTACGATATATTGGAAGATCACAAAAAAGTATACAAATCCCTTATATATATACAAGATATATATATGAAAGAATTACTAATTCAAAAATCTGCGACCAAAACCTCTATAACATTGCACACAAAACAAATAATACATTAAAAAAACTATTCAGTAACACTAAGAGCAAGATCCCTATAATGGAAACATCAAATGTAATATATTCCATCTCATGCGAAGGAAATAATTCAGAAAAATGTCAAAAAGTTTATGTCGGTACAACAAAAAATAAGCTAAAAACCAGAATATCAGGGCATAAATCTGACTTAAAAATAAGAAATTATGAAAATTCAGCAAAAACTGCGCTGGCGGAACACTGTGCGACAAACAAACATCATCCTGATTTCGACAATGTACGTGTGTTACAAAGAGAAAATAACTACCAAAAAAGGTTCACTCTTGAGATGTTACACATCAATAATATACCAACAACAACAAGAATAAACTACAAGTCCGACACCGAAAACATCGCTCACAGCTACCGAAGCCTAATAAGAAAAACGACTCAACGAATTTCCAACGATCGACGTGCAATAACAACCTAACACCAGTGCAATATTTACCATCGACGAGAGTAGTGATACTACGCTAGCTTTAAGAATATTTGTGTGTTGTTGTACATGCATGTAAGTGTGATCAAAAGGGAAAAGTTTTGTGTCTGTGTTTTCTGTTCGCCTGATAGTTGTGATTATTTATTTATACTTATTTTAACTATTTCAATATTTTTGTTATATTAATTAATTATTTATTATGGTTTAATTGTTGTAGAACATCCCTCCTGATGATGCAATTCAAAGAAATTGCGAAATATCGGATACAAATATGAATAATAAAAATATTTATTAAACCAAAAACACTAGACCTCGAGCTTGACTATTATTTACATGAATTGGATATTCAATAAAAAAGGTCGAATAAAAACAGAATCTTCATAATAAATATTTTCCCAATTTGTGTTTAATAGATATTGCTCTAGTAAATAGTAGTTTACATTTTTAAAGTCTCGAAATTATATAATTTCGTCTTCCACCTTTGTAGTAATATCATAAGTTATAAAAAGCAGATCATGATTTGAAAACATTGGGGCGGAAAGCTGATCATATAAGAGAACCTTTGTTTTGTGATAGAGTAGAATAATATCCAGCAAACTGTTACCAGAACGATGGAAATGTGTTGGACGATTTGTATTAGTTGCAATTAGGTCAAGAACGCGGAACGAGTCTGTTAGGCCATCTTCAACTAGAAGATTAATGTTGAAATCTCCAGATATTATGATATCATTGTACATCATCGATATATTTGCGATTGTTGACAATAAGTGATTGGGATATGCCTATTTGGCCTGAAGACACTTCCCACGAGAACCTTTTGATTTTCTTTTAAATATAATTCAATAAATTAATATTGGATAGAATTTCCAAAAGCTGACTTAATTTTAACCGTGCTTTTTATACCATTTCTTAAGTAAATATGTACATGTGCCACCAGAAAAAGACTCTCTATCAGCTCGGAATAGTTTATAACCAGGAAGATTATATATACTATCTTTAATTGAACAGTAAAAACCATGTTTCAGAAACACAAATTATGTCAATACCTGATGATATAAAGATATGTTGAAATTCGTCAAATTTATTGTTGAGGCTCTGTGCATTCAGGTGTACCAACTTTAAACCAGTTTTTTGTTTGGGTAGATGAGGCAAATAACTGGATGAGGCAAATAACTGGACCAAAAACAGCGAGCAGTCGCTCAATGTACTGCTCGACACACATTTCCCGGGGAACTCTGTAACAGAACCCGAGGATCAGCAGGACCAACAAGAGTGCGAGTGGACTGCGAGCGTCGCTAGCTTCTTGACTGAGAGATCCAGAATAAGCTGGGCTATTAACAGCTTTGAGCCCTTCAAGTCACCTGGGCCAGATGGCATCACTCCAGCAGAAATGCAGAAAATGTTAAAGTACATTATCCCCTGGCTGGAGAAAATTTATGTAGGCTGTATCAGGCTTTCATACATCCCGAATCGATGGAGGGATACCAAAGTGGTATTCATACCTAAAGCGGGAAAGATATCACGCACTAGGCCAAAAGACTTCAGACCAATTAGCCTATCCTCCTTCCTATTGAAAGGTCTGGAAAGACTTTTAGATCATTTCATTAGGGAAAACCTGGATACAAAACTCCTGTCGGGGAACCAACATGCTTACAATAAGGGCAAGTCTACAGAATCAGCCCTGCACGAACTTGTGAGCACTATCGAATCGTCCCTGCATTTCAAGGAATTCACCATGGTGGCATTTCTTGACATAGAAGGGGCTTTTAACAACATTCACTCAGATGCGGTAATTGCGGGACTCTCACATCTAAAAGTTAACACTAGTTTGATTAGACTAATTCAAAGTCTGCTCACCAGAAGACGCATAACAGCATGTCTAGGGTCCACAACTCTAACAAGGTATGTAAACAGAGGGACCCCGCAAGGCGGAGTACTGACGTGGCAATCGCAGTGAGTGCAAATTCGTAAACGTCCTCAGAGACATCCTACAGGTGGCTGTGAACAAGTTGGCTAGATGGGCCAGAAGCAGCGGTTTGGGCGTTAACCCCAACAAGACAGAATTGGTTCTCTTTACTAGGATGAATAATGTCCCACATGTGGACCCTCCACCTCGGATAAATGGAACAGATCTGGTCTTTTCTGAAGGTGCAGGATTTTTAGGAATAATTCTAGATAGGAAAATGTTATTTAGACTTAACGTATTGGAACGTGTAAGGAAGGCCAACGTCGCCTTATATTCCTGCAAACAAGGCTGTAGGGTCGCGGTGGGGTCTCTCTCCTAAAATCGTCCACTGGATATATATAGCAGTGGTTCGTCCAATACTGTTATACGGTATTGTGGTATGGTGGACGGCAACTGACAAACTAACCATTACCAACCTACTAACAAAGGTTCAGAGAACTGCCTGCCTGAGCATAAGCGGAGCCTTAAGGACTACAGCGACCGAGTCTCTACAGGCTCTACTCCATTTACTGCCGATTTATATTGTGGCGAGAGAAGTTGCAACCAAAGCGGCAATAAGATTAAACTGCCTATCAATGTGGAGGTACAAGAACTACGGTCACATGAGGATATCAAAGTGTAGTGTTATGGTAACCGACCGAGTGGACTATATACCAACTGTGTACACCTTCGAGAGAAATTACATCACTATGATTCCCGCTAGAGATGAATGGGTCGGCAGAATACCAGGTAATAGAAACCATCTCCATTTTTACACGGATGGTTCGAAGCTTGATGAAAAGGTTGGCTTCGGACTACACTGTGAAGAACTTAGTCTGGATATAGCTCACAGACTACCAGATACCTGCAGTGTCTATCAAGCCGAAATAATGGCAATATCGGAAGTCGCCAAGTGGCTGAGTCGCAACATAGTAACCAACACTGGCGTTGTCATTTACTCGGACAGCCAGCCTGCCATCAATTCTCTGGAGGTAATATCCCTAAATTCACAAACAGCCCTCGACTGCCGCAGATCTCTTAACGAGATGGCTGAGCAGTTTAATATACACCTGGGCATAGGGATATCCCGGGGAACTGCAAAGCCGATGAACTTGCTAGGAAAGGGACGACTTTACAAATTCTCGAAGAATTTGCATATATTGGTGCGCCACTATCCACGTGTAAGCTTTGGATAAGGCAAGAGGCAATCAGGCAGTCCAACGACAGATGGACACAAATCGGCACCTGTAGGGCAGCTAGAAAAATCTGGCTAAGGTATGACCTGAGAAGGTCAAAATATCTAATCGCACTAGAGAGGAAACGATTGTCTACGTTAGTACAGGTTCTGACGGGACACTGGTTGATCGGCGAACACGCCAAAAGATTGGGATTGACGCCAATGACTTCTGCCGAAGCTGTGGAGATGAGGAAGAAGTGGAGAGCATTGAGCACTTGCTTTGCGACTGTCCCGCTTTGAGTAAACGACGACTGGACATACTGGGGTCGGCCTTTTTAGGCAGCCTAACAGATCTTTCCAGTACTGATATTCGTACTATCGATAAATTTATATATAATATAACAGGTTGGTTTCGATGAGGGGCATTTCAGCCCGTGGTAACACTAGGGACCTAAACTGGTCTATGTGAGCTTGTAAAAAAATACGGCTGCCACCCTAACCTAAACCTAAACCTTGGGTAGAACTCTTATCAAATTATACATACCGTCTTTGGAATTATAGCTATTATCAGAAATCATTTATCACAGTTGAATGAGCAACATAGTCCTCTTGAGTGGCAACATTGTACGAAGATTGTAATGTCGACATTCAGTTGAGAGCGTAATTGTTAGGTGGGAGAGTGTTATGTGACAGCTGAGAGGAGCGAAAAAGACAATTTAGTCTGTCAATAGACACTATGTGTAGGGCAGTATCAGCATCTCGGCATTTTACATGTACGGCTTCACGCAATGTAAACACAGCTGATAACATTTTTCTCTTCTTTAATCTCAAGGCAGCTTGAAGTAATTTATAATTTGCGCTAGTGAGATCTTCATTAACGGAGAATGGATTGTGTCGTTTAAATTTGTTGGTTGCTTTTAATATGTTGTTTGTTTCATGTGCAGTGAATAGTTTGACCAGAATAACTCCATCAACTGTCGTGTTGCGTTGCTTAATCCGTTCTATTGATTTAATGTTAGGTGGTGTTATATTTATTGACGCACTTAAATGTTTAAAGATTGTGGATAAGTTGTTATTTTGGAGAAATGGTATGCCGCAAAGGCGTAAGTTAGTGGAAACATTTAAATTATCCTGATGTGATATTTGACGTTTTAGCATGTTAAGTTCATTCTCCATGACTCTCATTTCATCTTGTTTATTGAGAGCATCAACTTTTTCCGAAATTGTTGTTATTTTTTTTCAATTTCTCTCATTACTTCATCTAAACTTTTTTTCACGCATTCTTGAATATTGGCAATCATAATTTCATTTTGTTTAGAGAACTTTGCTTCGATTAATTTAAGTATTTTTGGCGATTTATTTTGACGAGAAGTTGGAGTTTCACAACTCCTTCCAAACTTTGTTGTAGGAGTCGACACGTCTGCCTAGGCTGTTGGTTTATTTTAGAGTTGAACATTTTGTTGTTGGGTTTTTGTGAAAAACGCGAGATTTTATTAGGATTAAGAAAATGATTTTTAAACCTTGTTTATTCAAATGTGTGAAATTGTTTTCGGGAGTAGTATGCGGTAGTCAATGCACTTTCAGACAGACTAGTGATATTGATTGAATTTGACGTTGACGTTGAAACTTCTGAAGATGTATTTTAATTTAATTAAACAGCGGACCGACTTATTAACACAACCGTTCTCTCTCCTATTTTTGTACTTGCCGCGATAAAAATTATGGACACGATTATTAGTAAAGCGATCGGAATTGTTTTTATTAGAAAAGTTAACATTGTTGCCACGAGATTGAAATGCGAGGACCTGTTTTTCTTTGGACTCATTTGTCTGTTCTACGATTAATTTAGCTACGACATCCATCGGATCACCAAATGCTGTTGAAGCAAGAATCGATTTTACTAAGTCTGACTTAGCATTCAATCGACAAACACTAACTGTTTGTTCAATTGCCATATCATGCTCTTTGACCTTTGTTATGCCTTCGATGACTAGAGATCTCTCAAGACCTTGCCGATCTGTTTGTTTCGCAAAATCTGCGTAATTATTATTTTTAACTTATAAAGCTGCAATTTTCCCCGCAACTACTTTCGAGTTATTTGTTGCTTACTTTTATTTTGTTTCGCAGTGCATTTTTTATCTCCTTAATAGCGATATTTTTTGCGGTAGAGCTTCGCGTAAAAACGACTCCAGTGCTAATGGATTTCCGTCATAATTTTCTCTAATTACACTATGCAACAAAATTTTTGTCCAAGGGATGTGGATAACAGTTTCTGGTGCAGTTAGGTGCCACAAACACGAAAAAAATATTAAAAAAAAATTTTATGGTAAATTTTTTTTAAATTTTTTTTTTAATTCCAGCTTTCATGAAAGGTACATTCAGTATTTGGACCATAATTTCAAGTATAAGCCTGATTGAGCCGTGTCGCTTTCATGTAGAATCTTTGGTTTAGTAACAGTCGTCAAAAATATGAGAAAAAAAATGACATTTTTTTATAATAACACTTTTTCCTGGTACAAAAAAACATAAAAAATAGAAAAAAAAATATTTTATAACAGTTTAAAAAGCCAGAATGCTAACGAAGAAAACACTGTCTATTTGAAAAAATGGATAGATGTAAAAGTTATGAGCCATTTTGTAAATGTTAGGGAAATTCAAAAAAATCTTGTTTCATATTTTTCGTTTTAAATGATTTTTTTTTCTTATATTAAATTCGCCATATGTGAGAGAGGCATATAAGAGACATTGCACTTGCATTTTATTTTATGAAGATTGATGTGAGACATTATAAAATTATAGAGAGGACGGGGTTTTATGGCCGTTCGTAACCCTCCATAAAACATTATATGCAATGTGAGAGCTATATTGGATGAGATCCGCTCAGGTCATTCATCCTATATGAGATCCGCTCGGGTCATTCAACAATATTTGTGGTTTTTTATTTATGCAGTTTCCATTCAGTTACGCCCTTTAGGGGCATGAACATCCCACTTGTATATACAGGTAGTAGAATTATATGTACGCAATACAAAGTAATACCCGGCAGTCTTGAAAATATTGGGTTTCTACGTTCGAAGCAAAGTATATGTCAGCTACTGGTACTGCAACTTAAACCCGGAATTTATGAATGAAATTTCTTATTAATAAATTAGTGTAATTCAGCGCCTTAAAGAGATAAGTCGATTTTCTGAAAAATATTACAAAGTTATATTTCGAAGTATGATTAAAAGGCAAAGCACTTTTCAGTGTGTAAATGATCCCGACAGTTTCTGCTACATCTGCGGAAAATATGTAATTAAAAAAATCGACGTGCGTTTAGTTAAATAATAGAAGAAATATATGTGTAATATTTTGGTATACGAGTTAAAATATGAACGAACCGTGGACACCTAGTATTTTGTGTAATTCGTGCCATGTAAATCTTACTCGATGGACTAGAGGAAGCATGCGGTTAGTACTTTACAATTAATGTATAACAATGTTTTGTGGAATAAAACGTTTTAATTTTAGACATCACGTGCAATTTGGAATGCCAATGATTTGGAGACAACCATTCATTCACGGTACGGACTGCTATTTTTGTCTAAGTAAACAGATTGGAGTTAGAAGGAGCATTCGCTGGAATTTCGCCAAGTATAGCTAACAGCCTAATTCGGAAACATCATCAAGTTCAACTGAGTACTCAACTCTGAGCGATTCAAGTTTGAGTCAGAAGTCATCGCTTTTAACTCAGTTTCAACTCATTGATCTAGTGAGAGATTTGGAACAGACCAAAGATAAGGCAGAACTACTTCCATCTGGGATGAAACAGTACAATATTTTGGCCCCAGATGTTAACATATCTGTTATAGAGTCCGTGATATACCTTACAAACAATTTTATACAACTGTGGATAACAGATGCTTTTGTAAGGACATTCCCCGATTGTTCGAGGACCTTAATCAAACATACAATTCAACGGAATGGCGGTTACTTGTAAATAAAGTTTGAAAGCAGTACTTTTACACAACGGATATCATAAGCCCATTGCTCATGCTGTCAACACTAAGGAATCATACGAAACAATGGCTAAATTGATAAAATACATAAAATATGAACATGACTGGAAAATTTGTTGCGATTTAAAAGTAGTTGGTATGTTATGCCTCTGGAATAGCCGATATTTTGCCACCACTGCATATTAAGCTGGGGCTCTTTAACAATTTAGTAAAAGCCTTAAGGAAAGATGGCAATTCACTCTCATATTTAAAAAGTTTATTTAAAAGTCTTTCTTTTCAAAAAATCGAATGAGTTTTTGATGGGCCTAAAATAAGGAAACTGATGAATGATGTGAATTTCGAATCATATTTGACTTCGGGTGAAATTGCAGCATGGAGGTCGTTTAAGCTTGTAGTTTCAAGTTTCCTTGGATCCAATAAAAGCCCGCTGTATGAAACAATGATTAATGATTTGTTAAAAAATTATGAAAAAATTGGTTAGAAATATATTTTTTATAATTATGTATATAATACATATGTATGTAACAACAGGTGTAAATATGTCCCTCATTTCATTCATTTCTGGCATTCTCATTTAAACTTTTTCCCCGAGAATCTTGGCGACGTAAGTGACGAAAATGGCGAAAGGTTTCACCAAAAATTTAAGTCCATCGAGCGGCGTTACCAAAGGGCACTGGGATGAAAGAATGATGGGTGATTATATTTGGTTTCTCATTAGAGTAACCGATTCCGAAACCTACAAACGTCAACAAAGAACACACAATTACCTCTAATGAAACTTGTTCATGTAAATAAACTCAAATGTACATAATATAAATAAAGGTAATAAATAAAATGCTATTTAAACAGAAATTAAAAAAAAAGATTTTTTGAAATTCTCTTACCTCTACCAAAAGGGCTATAATTTCTACATTTATCCATAGATTTTTTTCAAATAGGCATTATTTTCTTCGCTAGGAATGCAAACTTTTAAAAAATAAAATAAAATATTTTTTTTCTATTTGTTCCTATTTTTTATGTTTTTTGTCTTCCCACGATTTTTTTTTTGAAAAAAATCTTCTTTTTCCTATTTGTTTAATGACTTCTGCTAAACCACTGTTTCTATGTGAAAGAGATATTGGTAGACACATTAATAGCTTCAATTTAACGTATAAGTCGACCTTATCGTGCACATACTCCAAAAATTATAGTGCAAATACTTCGGGTACCTTCGACGATAATCGTATTCTTAATAAAAAAAATTATCCATAACAAAATTTTTGGTTTTGATTTTATATAACAGTATGCCACAATCTATACAACAAAAATAATTTTTAGGTCTAGGGCACAAACAAAAATTTTTTTTGTTGCATTGTGTTATAGAAGCACACATGCTAAGTAAAGATTTCTTTGCCTCTAAAGTAGCCATTATAATATAAGATATATCAGTACTACTATTATTTTGGGTTTCTTCCTTTACCTTATTTCCGTTGTTATCTAGGCTTTCGTCTTCTAATTCATTATTCTCCGAGCCCGAATCATTCCCAGTCAGTATATCCCTATCGACTTGTTTACATATATCAGTACCATGAGGCACTCTAATCTTACAATCCAATTTGCCAAAACATCTCCCCAAAAGTTTTCTGCAACGTAACACTTTATCGCATATATTTGTTTTTGCAGGAATTGATAGCTGTTGCAAAATGTATACTTGTGTATGATAAAATGTTATTATAGCTATCAACAAGCAGTTCCACGTATTCCTTTCTTTTAGTTTCTTTTGTTGACAATGGACGATTTTGCAAAATTCCCTTTTTTTATTTTATAAAATTGTTTAATTAAGTTATCAAATTCTGACATTTAAATTAAAATTTTTTATTTACAATTTTCGATTTGCTACCAAGAACTATTTTGAAATTTATTATACCCTCACTTTAGTGATGCGAAGGTATATATCATTTGCTACGGGCCAAAAGTGTAAGACATCGAAGGAGTGACATAAGGCCCTAAGTCTGTTCGGCGGATATCCGTTTTAGGTCGTTTTAAGTCGAATGAGCCATGTCCGACCGTCTGTCTGTCTGCTGGCTGGTGCGCACGATAACTCTCGAAAGGCGTTACCGATTGACTTCAAATTTGGTATGTGGTAATATTTCTTCTATCTCCGGCTAAATTCGAAGATAGGTCATACTCCTTCTAGTACATCCCCGACAAAATGTTAATATTTAGTAAATTATTGATTATTTAACAACTTCTGTACTGCTTATTTGAATCCTCTGAAATTCTACACATAATATTAGTTTATTTGTCTCTATCACCTCGAGAAAAATGGGCGAAGTTACCGCGACCCTTTTGGTACCTCCCACACAAACGTATCATTTTATACCAAAAGGTAGGAGCTTATAGCGTGAGTACCAATTCACGAAAATACAACAAAATTTGAACAGCGTAATATTTTTAAAGTACATATAGCCCGTAGTTATCAACGCGCTCCTTTTGGTACCTCTCTCACAAAATGGCCAAATCATACCAAAATTGAATAGCTCATAACGTTATTGTACCAGTGAGCATAACGCTTATAATTCGGTACAGTGCAATAAATATAAAGAATCTACTGTTCAGCGAAATATAGGTGTATTTGTTAAACCCCTTTTGGTACCTCCCACACAAATTTACAGATTAATTCGTGTAATATTCCATATTATATTACTCACAATGTGAGGGTATACCTTAGTCGGTTTACCCGACTGAAACTTTCATACTTGTTTTAAACTCTTTCATTTTTTCAAAATTCTTTTATCAGACAAATTTTTTTATATAGATAAATTTTATTTGTAAATAGATTTACATAATTTCGCCACTGTTCAGTTGGAACGGATGAAAATGAAACTATAAGAATGCTGGCTCCAATATTCAATGTTGTTACCCTCTTCTTGCATCGGATTATTGTCCTCTTTCGCACTGATCTCCATTTCATTCCCCTTTAGTGCTTTTTAATAAACATTTTGTTGGTGTAACTATGGGGTACAGTTGATTCGTAGGTTTTAATTTTCCTATTTTTATTTTGTTTAGCGTTTTTATCATTAATTCCCACGGTGGTGCACTTCGTTGTGTTATTTATTGTTGCAATCAGATATGTTCATCGTTATTTGTTTTCTGCCGTAATACCTTTTATGTTTCTTGTTGTTTTATGGTGATTTCATTTCTGAAAAATAATATCACCACATCATGTTGCGACATTTTAAAAATTCCCCCTGCACCTACTGCTAATTTCGCATTTTGCATGCGAACAATCGAACAAAAACCGTGCGGTGAGTAAAACCCATACCTACATTATGGCGCAACCATTTGATAGTGCATTAAAAATGTACGCTTTTAGGTTTGGTTCTGAAGTTTGCTTTTTGACGGTTGAACACTCCACACCTTAGACTGGGCTGAGTGTGGAAATAATAATAATTTTACACACGAAATCAGAACCCGTTCATACGGCTGCACAATTTTTACGAACGAATCTAAAATTGCGGTTTCAGTGTAAAATGTAGAAAAAATTTTACATTTTTTGCACAAACGAAATCACCGTTAATGCCCATTCTTGCCTCGTTTTACATTTATTTTTCTCTTTTGACAGTAATTGTGATCATATTTTATGTTTGTTGTAATTTTACAGTTATTCTTTTTCAAGCAATCCAAGGTTTCTTTAGCTTATTATTCTAACTTTAACACAAATTTTTAATAGTTTCTTTTTACTTTATGCAAAATATGAAATAATGATTTTTGCGGTTTTATTTTCTTTGTTTGTGAATTCATTGACATGTTTTTTTTAATGGAATGGATTTTTTCCTCTTTCTCAAACACCATTATATTTATTTATGTTTTCATAAATGTTATTTTTAACACGATTGAGATTTTCTTTATGAAATTCACATTTGGAAGCACTTGGGATAAATTATTTTTTTCCACCACATTATTTAACTTTCTTTTAAGAAGTCATTAACATGTTTAAGAAGTCACGGTCGCCATGTTATATACTTCAATATTCATAGAGAGTATAACATAGGTATTTCAATATAATTATGTACTTAGGAGTGTAACTAACATAGGAATGGATTAGATGTTATTAATAGTAGTAACGTAAAGTGAACAATTAGTAGATAAGTAACGCGAAGTACTTACTATTATAAGAATGAATTATAATATCTTGAACACTTTGTTAGCGAGAGTGCTATTAGGCATGTTTTCGTTACAAGCTAGCAATTTTAGTTTAGCACTTTGCAACGAAAACAACTGACTTCCACTAACTGGCACATAAGCAAGAAGTGGCGGATTTTCACTATCTGGTGTCATGAGTTGCGAAGAAAGAACAGTGCGAAACAGACAAAAAATTCGTGGAAGAACTTATAAAACATATATTTACTATTCTATGTTCAATTGTTTACACTCGTTTTTAAAATATTAAAATAATTTCCCATTTTTGTTCCTCTTCTTCCCGTTAATTCACAATAATTGATAACAATCTCTCCAAAAATGGGAAGCCATATTGCTAAATATAGGGTGCCCAATCTGGCAACATCATACTCGATTAAGACAGGAACACAAGCACCAAACTTCATCGGGAACTAATAGTGCTTAAAAGTGCTTAGCTCACCATACAAATTAAGCACTTATGTTGTAACGAAAACACGCCTATTATTTATGTATTTCATGGCACTATTCGTGATTGGTACAAAAATGGACTTAATCGGAAATCTAAATCTGGGACAACGAAGTGGATCGGGTCCAGTTAGTGAAATATAAGCGATGGTCGTACAATTTATGTTTATACCCTCACTTTTGTTGTTATGAGGGTAAATATCATTTGCTACAGGCCAAAAGTGTAACACATCGAAGGAGTAACCTAACACCCCATGTATGTTCGCGGATATTCGTTTTGGGTCATTTTAAGTAGAATGAGAAATGTCCGTCCGTCTGTCTGCTGCGCACGATAACTCTCGAAAGGAGTAACTGTTTGACTTCAGATTTAGTATGCGGTAACTTTTTTTCTATCTCCGGCTAAGTTCGAAGATGGGCCACATTAGTCCACTCCTTGTAGTACCTCCCCCTCAAAGCTTTAACTTTTGGTAAAATATTAATTATTTAATAACTGATTGAAATTTTGTATAACTTATTCGAATCTTCTGAAATTCCACACATGGTATTAGTTTATTAGTCGCTATCACCTCGAGAAAAATTGGCGAAGTTGCCACACACGTCTTGGTACCTCCCACAGAAATGGACCATTTTGTACGAAAAGTTTAATTACACTAGAGCATACAAATACTTTAAATTTTGTTCGGTGTAATGTTTTTAAAGTACATACAGTCTGTCGAAAAATTGGCGTTTTTATCACGCCCCTTTTTGGTACTTTCCACACAAACGTACCATTTTGTACAAACTTACTTATATCGTGAATACCAGTGCAGATAAATACTCGAAATTTTTGCACAGTGGAAAATTTTTTAAAATTCCTGTTAAGTCCTGTTAAAAATGGGAGTTATCACCACATCCGTTTTAGTACATCCCCTATTTCCCCGACTATTTTTTGTGATTCGATAGATGCTCTATGCTTAGAGCAACAGATGGGTTTCATCGAGTTTTAGTTTTCATAATGATAGAAATAAACATGTGGTCGCGAACGTACTTTGGCTGAATCTAGTAAAAGCAAAAATCTGCCACATGGAGCGGAATATTCTAAAGCTATTAATTTATTGTAGGTTAGATTGAGAAAAGGAGACAGCTAAGTTCCGCCTCATGTCCTTAGACATACACATAAGCCAGTATTCGACCTGTTGTGCGCTCTAATTGTTAATGGACTGGTCCTTGGAAGTTATTTTAGGAACTCTGTACTATCAACATAGTCCTTAATTGTTTTCCCGTCTACGCCCCTCAGTTGGGTCAAGTCTAGTATAGTATAATTTCGCGAACGCTTGGCACTGCGTTCGTATCCTATGTAGATGTGCTTGTAAGCATGTATGTTCCGTAAGGCCACCCATGATCTTACTGGTCTCTATTTTCAGCAAGGTCTTGGTCTTGTCCTCGTTTGGGTCACCCCACAAGACTTTCGCCGTTTTCCCAACATTTCCACTATTCCACAGCGTGATATGGGCGTTTTTTGCTCATATTTGTAGCTCAGAACGCGTAACTCCGAATGGTTTTGCGTTCTCTAGGGTTGTTGTTTGCAAGTCCCTGGCTCTAGATGCCTAGGCATTTGCCTTCTCGTTTCCCCTTACTCCGTAATGACAAGGCACGCATATGATGCATATAGTGCCGTGTTCGGAGTAAGCGTTAATCGCCATTTTACAATCTAAAACTGTCCTCGACTTAGCCGTTCTACACGTTATTAGCTTGATAGGCATCTGGCTGTCTGTGAAAATATTCAAATTTTTCTTGTGTTAGCGCCAAGCCAGCTCACACATTCTATAATTCTCGGACTTCCGCCTGCAAGACTGTGTTATGGTCTGGCAGACGGAATAAGAGTTCGGGTTCCAGTTCCTCGATATAAAGTCCCAGCCCCGTTCTCTCCCCTAGTTTCGAGCCATCTGTATAACAGCAAGTTCCATGCATGCTGTGAAAATAACGGCTAGATGAGTTGATGTGTAATCCACCTCCATCTGTAGTAGTGCCGGAAATATTCCATCAGGTCCTGATGCCTTAAATGGTGAAAAGTTTTTTACGGCTTCTTTGACCATATGGTCTGTAATGCTATAACTTTGTTGTCCTTCATTTCCTCTGTATTTCGGTATCTCAGTCTTGCCCGTCGTACCTTGAGAAAATGGGTGTTCATCAAAAGCCCTACCATTTCTTCAGTTGAATATACTCTCCTGCCTATATCGTTTACCATTTTTTCGGTTTGGGTATGGCTTTTTGAAAGGAACTTTCTAATTTTAGAAACATCGTTAACGCTATCGACCTGTTTGCAGAATAACTTCCAGGAGTTTCGTTTTGCTGTTCTTGTGATATTGTTGTATTCTCTGAGTCTTCTATGGTAGTCGTCCCAGTATACTGGAGATTTTTTACGGCGTGCGCTATTGTAAAGTCTACGTACCTCTTTCCCAATGTTGCGAATCCCCCGGTCATCCAAGGCTTCTCTTGGGCTGATTTCCTTTCTCGAAGCTAACAGCTGTCTCCGAAGACCTTACTATTATATCCGTAATGTTACCAACATTACTGCCAATATCTTCAACACTTAGGCACTCAACATTTCCATGCCTTGGGCTTTTCCTTATTAGCTTCCCGAATTTTGTCCTTTGGTTATATCGGAAACTTATGGGGTTGGGTTGATCAGAAAATGAATGTTCTTTGGGGAGGGTCTCTTATATTTCGTTTATAATATTTTCTGAACATATTGTTATATCTAATACTTCTTCCCTTTTTCTATTAACGAAGCTATATTACCTATGTAAAGTGTTATTAGGTCGTTAGTATTCAAAAATTCTATATCGCAACCTACTAGCACTTCGTTACCTGTTTGTTTGATTTTTCAAACGTCCGTGGTTCTTGGATTAAAGCAATATGAGTCTTACCTTTATTTATTATTTCCATCAAAGCGTAGGTTGCCGCCTCGCTCCGATGGAGGTTTATCTGTATGACTTCAATCATTGGTCCTCCAGTAACCGGGCTTCTTGGGAGTCGGAGATGGTAGATTCGGGACACTCATCATTTTTTGGATACAGTGCGGGCTTAACTTCATCGCTGCCTTTATTATTTAGTGTCTCGTTTTCCGGTTTTCAGTGCCAACCGAAGCCTTGCCAATTTTGAAGAAGACTGCTTTGTTCACATTGAGCGCCATACCCCTCGTATTGCCCAGGCTGGTCATGGAGAGCCGATCCAAACCCACCACAAGGAGAGTGTCATCAGGATCCTTCTCTCTGTGAAGACTTCCCACCTCTCCACGTCCAGTCCCTTGTTTTGCTGGCCAAAGTGTTAGAGCATGCGTTCTGTTGTGAAATTGCTGCCCCATCTTTTGGCGTGTACTGTCGTTTTTATGAGCTGAGCTCTTTGAGGGTCTCTATACATGCCGGTGACGCAAAATTCATCCTCAGTGTGTTCCCTTTGAACTCGCTGCTCATTATCTGAATTGGGGGCCCTTCGTCGGTGTTGAGGGCGTGCTCCACAATTTTATTATTCACTTAGTCTTCAACGTTGTCGTATTGGTCAGTGGGGATTTTGCCGCAGGCTCTATTGATCGTGGCAGAGATCGTCTCGGTATTGCTTCCTCGCTACTTTGGCATAAGATGGTGGCGGGGAGCTCTTTTACTTCTTCGGTTGTTTCGCAGTGTTCTGCTCTTCTGGAGATCTGATCCCCTTTCCTGAGACCAGTTTCAGATAGCTCCTTTGGAACATCCTGCCTGCCTTGGCCTGGTTGCTGTTCCGGTTCATCTTCTTCAACTTTCTTGCTGACCTCGACGTCTTTGGTGTTAGCTAAGACAGTAATGTTAACGTTTTCGTTTGAGTCGGATTCCCTAACTGTACTTGAAGGCTGGGTCCAGTTTATACTCTCCTGTGGTTCCTCATTTTCCTTATGCCAATGGCTAGATGTGCGATTGTTGCCTTAACTGCGACTACAGGCGCCAAGGCACCCACACCTGTAGGAGGATTAGTTGCGCTTGTTACATTTCCTACGACCACAGATGCCAAGGCAGTCACACCTGTAGGAGAAATTGAAAATTTGTTTGGCTCGCTATTTTGGGATAAAGACGACACATGACTAGGGAGCACATCAACACTTGCCGCAGGTACTGGGGTTATTATTTTCTGCACCGTAACTTTATTCTCGCGTATTGTAAAGAGGATTAATGTAACTTTCTATCGAGTATTTACACATTTAATTATCTCTATTGTTTTATTTTTCTTATTGGCTTAAGAACCGGTCGCGAACGATTTTTCCATATGTTAACCGTTAATCGAAATTTTTGTTGGTCGCCTTGGATCTAAGTTCTTAATTGATTGTAATAGGGCCATTCTGTAGAAAGAGTGCAAACATAACATATGTTTTGCATATAAAAAAATAAATATAAAAATGTCTTTAAAAGTAGCTTACAAAATAACTTTTTCAGTTTTTAGGCCAATTTCATCGTGAAAACAACTGAGATATGCTAAGAAACCATTGTAATTTAAAAATTTTGAAATTTTTTTTAAATTTTTTATAATTATTCGCAATAAAAGACGATCATTATCAACATTTTATTTTTCGGCCGTGGTTGACCATTCGGCGGAAATGCCCATATACCAGTGCATATTTACATTGCTCACAAAGTGAGGGTATACCTTAGTATGTTAACTCGACTGACATTTTTTACTTGTTTTATATGTATTTACCATTCGTGCAAAATTAGGATAGTAAGTATTGTTTGTAGGTCATCCTTGAGCTATTTAAATTTACTAATTAATTTATTTTTCATTTATTCCAATTTTAAGATCCCGAATAAACATTTGACAGTTCAGAAGAAATCTTAGAAAACCACTACATTCAAAAACTATTTTTGTACATCACATTTTGGTCCATACCCATTTTTTTAAAAATGTTTTTTCGGTATGGAAGGTGAATAATTTTCATATTGTTATCGAAAGAACGTGAACTAGTGAGTCAAAAATTGTAGGGTGATAAAAAAATGGAGACATAGATCAAAAATATTGAAATTATATCCCGTAAATCAGAATTAAATCTATTTACCTTACTAATATCTCGAAAACTAGACGAGATAGAGAAAAAAACTAAGAAGACACAACAATGTCGTATGGACTAAAATAGCATTGCTTACGCAAACGGGGGTAAAAGGGAGCAAACGCCGAGTTTACGTTTACTCCGTGAGTGTAAATAAAAAGAGAGGAGGAGAAATAGAAATAAAACAGGATGATTAGTTTTTTCTAATAATATAAGGCAAGGTGCCTGCAGGTTTATTTGGTGTTTTTGCTGCTAAGTTTGGTTACGAAGATTTACCTTAATAACAATTGTACAGCAAGATGTACTTAATACGAGCGATGTATGTCGAGCGACGGTCCAAGATGGAGAGCGGTGGCGGCGCAAGTGTCAAATAAAACAAATTGATACTCGTTGACATATACAGAGCAAATATTACAAGGATTTAGTAACGAGGAGTAGGCAGATTTCAACGGGTATGAACGTACTTCCATGCCTTGCGGCATGAACATATGCCCATATATGAACCGAGAAAATTAACGATTTAAACGAAATTCAAAGAAGCATTCAAACATAAACTTTCCGGCCACCATGCAACATCAAGGAAATATTGCTACTATAATAATTTTTTTTTTTGAAAATTGTTTTTTTCAATATGTGATCGTAAGGCCCCCGATATATGGACAGGACCATCGGGGAGCCTGTGACGGGTCATTAGAGACCACGAGTGTGGGCCACAAGGATTCCCACAAAGGACAGGACCGCAAGGGATTCTGTGACGTTGGTAGTAAAACGGGCCATAAACTATGGGACGTGAGGGACCCCGCGATAGGACAGATCTTTAATGGTCTGTATGGCTGACGTTTATAGCCATACAGACCACAAATGAGCCGCGAGAGACACCGTGATAGGACAGAGCCATTAGGGACCCTGTGACGGAGCCATTAGAGACTCCGAGGACCAGAAGGGACCCCAGCAGGAACGATCTAATCTAAAACTATAACTAATATTATGTTTGTAAAAAGGGAACGTAAATTCAGTATCCTAGGGAGCGTTTAAATATAAGCGAATTAGTTTATATAGACTCAGACAATAAACAAATGTAGGCGATATCATTTTGGTTTATTTAAGTCCGTATACACCCGATCACGATAATATCTAATATTAATGCGAGTTCAAATAGTGATGTACGATGCCGATTAAAAAAACGAAACGATGCGAATTCCAAAGAGGTGCGACGAAAAATACGGACAAAAGGCATAAGATAAGCTAATTATTGATAAAAATGTACGAGCTAGTTAGGGAAAAAGGGTACCAGTATTTACGCAACCAAATACAGTATTTTGAGCGAGCAACGATCCTGACGAATTACGAAGAAAACCTTCTAGAAGAATTTTAGGATATATGTCAGCTCATATCAAAATATCTATCAGACGAGAATCAAAGAAATTCGGATCAGCCAAACGAATATTGGGTAACTGAGCTTTGAGATCTGAAGTGACCGCAAAGGAAGGTAGGTTTCCCCAAATGGAAGGAAGGACATGGCGGTTGTCTTCAATACAATTTTGGAATCAACGTAAGAGCTTATATTCAATTGACAATTTTTTCCAGAAGTGGCCGAAAAAGGTCCGTTTATTCCAGAAATGTTATTAGCGATTGTACGATTTGACGGATGCTTCAACCGATTTTGAAGACTGTCCGATATAAAAGAGCTGGGTCAATCAACGCCCTAGCAGAATACGAAACACCGTAATGAACGATATTCACCATGGCTGTTCCTAATATGACAGGTTTATTCTGCGCGACATGAAAAGATTGACGAGATGCACATCCAGCCGAAGTGGATGTTTCAAAATGTTCAAGTGGAAATGTTCATTCGCGTTTGCTGTGCTTGCCGAATTACTCGGAGTGGTTTCGTCGCGATGCAACAAAGTGTTAATTCCGATTGTATTCAAAAATATTGACAGTCGATGTTGGAATTTTTAACTTTATTTGCACGAATCGATGGAAAACAGTTAGATTAGAAAGCACATAAAATATTTTTTAGATTCATTCAGCCGTTTCAGATATATGGGGCTTCAAAGTTGAAGTTATGTACCTACAAATATTTATCACATCAAAAAATTTAAAATTTGTATAACCTTCTAATATTTATTCATAAATAATTGCAAAACGTGTATCTTGTTGTTGTACAAAAATGTTTCTGCAATACGACAAAATAATTTTTTGGTCCAAATAATATAACTCATATAGAAAGTACCGTTACGATAATTTGTGTGTACAGAAAAACACACTTGTTTTTAAGTGGACCTAAAAGACAATTTATAACGACAGTTCACCAACGATATTTTTTGATTTTTAGCTATAATGTAGTAGTTTTAAAGTAAATAAATTCCAGCTGCGAATATATGCGAATTTGCCTACAATAAATATTTTAATTTGTTTTTTTTTTTTCGAGAAACTTTGGTTATATCTAAACAAAATATTTTAAGAATCAAAATTTTAAAAAAAATTTCAGTTCGAATTGAATTAAAATCGAAAGAAATTATATTTCAGACAATAAAATATGCCGCATATTACATTTGAAGTCATTTTGGCACTATTTGCATATTTTACTAGCAACTATCAAAAAGGATAATTTACTCCTTGCTGCAATTTCAGCGATCACATGCTTTAATGTAAAACAAATTAGAAGTATATTGAGCAAAATTTGGTTAAATTCCGTGGACAGTTTTAGAAAATATTGTATTTTTGCATTTCAGGATAAGTGGAAGGTGGGCGTGTCCTTTGACGGATTTGGTCCAAAATTTGTTTTTACCTTATTTTGCTTATAAAAACTACTTAAGCAAAATTTCGATGATCTACATCCACTCCTTCTATTTTTGGCCAACCGTACAGAGAAATCACGACACTGTGCGCCGTTTGCTATCACAATTCTTGACTTCATGGCCTTTACGAAGTCAATTTACACATAAACAGTGGCTTTTGGCTGTAGTAAATCGATCCGAAGGCGTATAGCTTGGAAAACGAGGGCATGCGTAAATTTTGTTATTCTGATTTGGGCAAAGAGCAATAGTGTGCGAATTACTTCCTTTACACTTTCTTCCCACAATGATTGCGTAAGTGTAGGTTACCGTTGCAGACAAATAAATGCTATTATCGGATCCCAATTATCAATCGAAATTTCGTAAATGGACATCGCCGATAGACATCCATTTATGCAGCGCTTGATGGATTTGAATCCCAAACTAGTCTCGTTTTTCAGGACCGGGAGGGAAAATAGAACTTTAATTTGATTCTGGACTAGGAGACGAGGATTGTCGTACGCATCTTTCAAAGATTTACACGCGAGAACAAAACTACGATTTCGTAGCGGAAATTTCGAGACAATCTCGCGAGCTTCCCCACTAGTTTTTCGAACCAAATGACACAAGCACTCGATGTTATTTAAACGAGTGTTTTTAATATAGACTGTGGTAACAAGTCTTCAATTGTGGGCCGCGATAAGAAATCGTTCTCAAAAACGTCTATGTCACATGGCGGGATCAAAAGATTACACTGTCGCTAGTTATTTAGTCACTTACCATGATCGGGTTCAAACTACGAGAGCTATTTCTTATCTGTGCCAATTTTCTATTGATAGCGGACAGATAATTCATATATCGTCGTCTTTCCTCCTGTCTTTGGACGATTGCAAGTAGTCAGTACATTTCTAGAACATATGCTTGGTGGCAGTCCACAGTTTGTTCAACTCTCAAGACCCTATACATCATCTTTAAGAAGACGGAAATATGTGTAAAATTTTACCGAAGCACTTACGAAAAAGTCAAGGGGAGTTAAAGATATATGTTGAGAAAATGTCCAAAAATATTCCAAAAATTTCTAACAGTGTATCGAAATCTCAAAATATCTTTATAAAATATTTTCTTGCGAAAATAACGTAATTTATCTGTCAATTATATTACAAAAACTACCGAATGTATTACGTTTGTGTCCAAATATGCACAAATGAAATGGCCGAAAACGAAATTTTCAATAATTTACAAAATCTTTTAAATATCGATGATAATTCGAGTTGACCGAATGTAATATCGAAAATCGAAAGTAATTTAAAATTAGGATACTACCCACCACCATTCCAAAAAATTTCAGGACAAAAATATTTAAACTTATTTTATCAATAATTTAATTTGGCGACTTAGTTACTGTACCTACTGGGGCAATATTTAAACATGTTTGCGAATATAAAAAAAGAAGGAATGCAAATTTAATCTTATCGTCGCACAAAGAGGAATTAAACACAAGCGAACGCAGTAGGTAAAAGCGAAGCAAAGGTGACTGCAGTCGACCGAGTGCTGATGGTGAGTTATGAAACGAAACGAATTCAAAGAGAGAAAGCAATACGAACTGGAGTGGCACAAATGACGATCGACATGTGTAAAAGCTGGGCAGTGACACAGAAATGTTCCATCGTTACGATGTTTTCCCTGCGTTCGTCGTTTTCTGCTATCATATGCAATGAAGATGTGCTTGTAAGCTTGATTGTCCCGTTAGAACACTCACATCTTACTAATCTCGATCTTGTTTAGTTTCAGAAAACTACTTGTTTTCTTCTCATTTGGGTTACCTCACAGGATCTTTGCAGTTGCTTCTACTGGTGCGCTATTCGACACAGTTCGTCGCTTCAAAAGGTTTCGAATTTTCTCGAAGTTCTTTGTCCTTTGAAGCCGAACTGTTTGCCAGTTCATTACAAATAACCCCGTTGTGTCCTGGTGCCCAGAAAATACGCAGTTTACCATGGGCTGAGTAATCTTTTATCGTTCTTTTACAGTCTAAGCGTGAGTGTCCCGTTATAACACTTTTTTCATTTGGGTCACCCCATAGTATCTTTTCAGTTGCTCCTACTGTTGTGCTGTTTCACACAGTTTTGTGAGCCATCACTGCCCAGTGCTTCAACTCATTCTTCGTGGTTCGAAAGGTCTCCAGGCCCGTCCTTCTTCTTCGCTTGGACCCATCCGTATAGCAGCTGTCTCCCTCTAGCACATGGGCCAAAGTTCCATTTTCCCAGGAGCGTCTTTCTGGCACACACGAATCAGAGGTAGCTGTAATTCGCACTTCAGGAATGCGGTCGGAGATTTCTGGCGTTTGAATGTGACCAACTAAAGATTCTAAAATCTTCTGATGGTACGACTTGTGGTCTCGATTTGTAGACGTCTTGCTGTGAGGGCTTTTAACGGATGTATATTGCTTGGATGTGCAGTATAGTCTCCAACGCTTTTGTGGGTGCAGTTTTACATGCCCCGCTTATGCCTAGACAGCACATACGTTGAATTTTTTGCAAAGGTATTACATTGCACTTCTTGTCCATTGATGTCCACCACACTACACAGGCGTATGTGACTATTGGTCTAATCACGCTCATGTAAAGCCAGTGAGTCATATTTGGACGTAGTCCCCATTTTGAAACTATAGCTCTTCTGCACAACGACCAACATCTATGGGCCTTTGTAACTCTTTCTTCAAGATGATCTTTCCAATACAGTTTTTGATCAAAGATAACTCCCAAGTATTTTACCTTTTTAGTTATAGCAATTGTCTTATTCAGGAATCGAGGCCGGGTAAAACGTGGGATCTTCGTTTTCTTTGTAAATAGACATATTTCTGTTTTGTCTGGGTTAACATTTAATCCCCTTGGTTATGCCCAGTTATATGCTATGTTAAGTGCCTCCTCAGCTCTTCTGCATAATAGATTTGGATGAAAGCCCCTTAGAAGTATTATAACGTCGTCTACATAACAGACTAGTTTAAGTCCTTCATTGTGTATCTTCGTAAACCATAGAAGAGGCGATAAAATGCCCACCTGAGGTATACCACGATTTACATTGTCTCTAATTTTTACGTCATATGACCCACAAATAATCCACCTATTCCTTAGCATATTGTTGATGCAGTTTTTCAGCGCCCGGTCAACCTGAAACTCGTCTAAGGACTGGATAAGTGTATCGGTCTGTACATTGTTAAATGCGCCCTCAATGTCTATGCAAACAGCAAGTGTATACATTTCTTTACTGAAGGACTCTTCTATGTGGTGCACTACCTCATGCAGAGCTGTTTCCACTGATCTTCCTTTGACATAGGTGTGTTTTTTGAATGTTAGCCTTTCATCCGCTATTTTACTTATTCGTCGATAAGCCTTTGGGGTCGTATAACTCGCCTTGCCAGGCTTTGGTATGGAGAACACCCTTGATTCCTACCAGTTTTTTGTCTGTCTACCTGCTCACAGAAAAGCCTCCAGGAGTTACGTTTCGCCAATCTAATGATTTTATTGTATTCTTTGAGTCTTCTGTGGTAGTCGTCCTAATATACTGATTGGTTTTTACGTCGAGCTCTGTTGTAAAATCTGCGGACATCCTTGCCAATCGAGCAAATTTGTCCTGTCATCCAGGGTTTCTCATAGGTAGATTTCCTTTCTCGAAGTGGGCAACTATCTTCGAATGATTTTACAAGGGCCTCTGTAATCTTCTTCACATTGATATCAATGTCTTCTGTACATAGATAATCGCGTGTAGGCTGACCCAATCGATTTCTAAGTAGATTTCCGTAATTAGTCCAGTCGGCCTTAGCCTTATTACAGAAACTTATTGGGTTTGGCGGTGGCCGTGCAATTTTAAACCTTATATAACGGTGGTCCGAATAGGAGAGTTCATCCGAAACCCTCCACTAATGGATCTCATCAATGTGGTTTTCTGAGCATATCGTTATATCTAATACTTCTTCCCATATTTTGTCCCATTGTAGTGGTGTCAGTACTACCCCAAGCGATATGGTGGGAGTTGGCATCACAACCAGCTAATAACTCATTACTTGTATGTTGGATTCACTCACCACACGTTGTAATTCCGACGTAGGAGGCAATGTCGGCGCATGAATGTCAGATATACTACTCAGATGTTGCCAATTCTGGAGAGAAAAGATAGCATAAGTTTTAATGGCACAGAATACTAGTCCTTGGAAGAAGAACTGAGTTAACGTAGCAAAGGTTGTAGTTCACAAGGTTTAATCCAGTAACCTTGTTGCTAGTTTTCCATGGTTCCTGGACCAAAGCAATATGAACCCTGCCTTTATTTATTATGTCCATCAGAGCGTTGGATGCCGTTTCGCTCCGGTGGAGGTTTATCTGGATGACCTAAATCATTTTCTTTCCAGTAAAAGTTTCCTTTGGGAGTCGTCTATACTATCTGGTGACACTCCCTCATTTTAAGGTAGTGAGTATTCGTCTTCCTTTCATTCACTACCTCATTGGAAGGCGGTGTTAGTTTTTGTCTCTCCCTCTTTGCTTTTATCACGTATGTACCTATTCCTATCACCACCTTTGCTGGGAACATTCTGCAAAATTGGTGATATTATCGGCGATTTGTCAATGTTATCGACCTCATAGATTCTTTTGCGAAAGGCTAGTTGTGCTCTTGTATCTGCTTCTACTACGGGATCGGAGGCACCCAACCCCGTAGAAGTTATTTGTTTACGATTGACTCGTGAGTAAATCAAATGCACCGTAATATCATTTACTTGGTCTGAGTTAGACATACATTTTTGGGGGAGACACCCCCATATTATTTATTTATTATGGTTGGCGATAAGGCCTGTGCAAAACGAGAACGATCACAGATGTGCGCGACGGTAGTGCAAAAAAAAGAATGAATCATCAACAACATCTGTGCTGGAAGTCTCTCACTACAATCCTAACTATGCGAATATCGTCCAAGGAGAGTTCTTGGATAAATGCAATGTTCAAGGAGAGTCGTAGGTGAGATTTATTACTAGAAATCCGTGTTATGCGATTATCGTCCAAGGTTGTAGTTGTAGGAGAGATCCAACGCTTGATGTCATTGTCTACAATCCGTACAATGCGAATATCGTCTGGAAGGCCTACATCGTAGTACCTATTACGGGCTAATACAGGTAAGCAAATAAATAAATTCGCTTACGGTTTCGGCTCTTAACGCAAAATAAAAGGAGTCACTTACCTGGGCTCATAGATGCTTCTAAAGCCAATTAGTCTGCTAAAAGCGCTACAAATTCAGCTGTGTTAACGGCTAAGGGTCCTAGGGTCCACAACTCTAACAAGGTTTGTAAACAGAGGGACCCCGGTATGGTGGACGGCAACTGACAAACTAACCATCACAAACCTGCTATCAAGGGTTCAGAGAACTGCCTGTCTGCGCATAAGCGGAGCGTTAAGGACTACAGCGACTGAGTCTCTACAAGCCCTTCTCCATATACTGCCGATTAACATTGTGGCGAGAGAAGTTGTAACCAAAGCGGCAATAAGATTAAACAGCCTATCAATGTGGAGGTACAAAAACTACGGTCACATGGGATATCAAAGTGTAGTGCTATGGTAACCGACCGAGTGGACTATATACCAACGGTGTACACCTTCGAGAGAAATTACATCACTATGATTCCCGCCAGAGATGAATGGGTTGGAAGAATACCAGGTAATATAAACCATCTCTACTTTTACACGGATGGTTCGAAGCTTGATGAAAAGGTTGGCTTCGGAGTACACTGTGAAGAACTTAATTTGGATATAGCATAGACACAGACTACCGGTTACCTGCAGTGTCTATCAAGCCGAAATAATGGCAATATGGGAAGTCGCCAAGCGGCTGAGTCGGAACATAGTAACCAACACTGGTACGTGCAACGTAATACCTTTGCAAAAAATTCAACGTATGTGCTGCGGCTTACAGCTACCTGTGATACGTTTGTGCCAGACAGGCGCTCCTGGGAAAATGGAACTTTAGCCCATGTAATAGTGGGAACCAACTGCTACACGGATGGGTCCAAGCGAGGAGGAAGGACGGGTCTGGAACTTTTTATTGATGAACCAGAAGTCGAACTTCACTTCCGCCTCCCTGACCATAACACGGTATTTGAAGCAGAAGTTCGAGCAATCACGGAGTGTGTGAACTGGCTCAGTAACACGACAAAGCCTAAATATGCCAACATCTTCACAGATAGCCAAATGGCGATTAAAGCAATAACATCGGATCGGAAAGGGTCAAACCCAGAACTGTGCTGGACTGTAAAAGAACGATAAATGATTACTCAGCATGGTCAATTGCGTATTTGCTGGGTACCAGGACACAACGGAGTGATTGGAAATGAACGGGCAAACAGCTTGGCTTCAAAGGGCAGAGAACTTCGAGTAATAAACTTGGAAAATTGGAAACCTTTCGAAGCCATGAAAAATGAGTTGAAGCACTGGGCAGTGATGGCTCATAAAACTGTGTGGAATAGCGCGACAGTAGGAGCAACTGCAAAGATACTGTGGGGTGACCCAAACGAAAAGAAAACAAGAGCATTTGCTATGCGACTGTCCCGCTTTGAGTAAACGACGAGTGGAAATACTGGGGTCGGCCTTTCTAGGCAGCCTAACAGATCTTTCCAGTACCAATATTCGTGCTATCGATACATTTGTTTATCAAACAGGTTGGTTTCGATGAAGGGCACTTTAGCCCGTGGTACCCAGGGATGGTCCACGACATGATTTTGTAGGTTTACGACTGTCAGAAAGGTGTAAACGTCACATAAGTCATAAACCCGTCTGAAATGTATGAAATGTCGTAAACTGTAATATCAATTCTAAGGACGCTGCAGACTTCAGCCCTTCACGTAAAAATCTGGTAGACACCATATAAAAACTAATCGAAATCCGAGATACAACGTCATTTAATTTTTTTTGAGAAAATATATGTTTTTGATCGAATACCAATATTTACGCAATGGTATGATATAGTGTACAACCCTTAATTAATAAGTTCAAATCGGAAAATCAACTACTTTCGGCGATAAATCTACTTTTTCAACAATGGCACGTACATCTTTTCAGATCATAAAAATTCACTTTTCTTCACATCTTTTGTAGACCATTTAATTTATAATCTTGACGAACAATCGTTCAGTTTCAGTTTTTTTTTTGCAAAATATTATATAAGTCCTGATTCACACGAGACAATTTTTTCAAAGCAAGTATCAAAGTTTGTAGTTTGTCTGCCGCTCTCCAAAAAACTTTGACACCCCACCCATTCCTGTGCTTGCTTCAAAAAATAGAAGGCCTGACTTATTCTGGAATATGGCAAAAAGTCGACATAACGCATTGGCATCATTTGCTCTAAAATTACTGATGATCCCAGTGTCAACTGCATAATTAGAAGGCATTTTCTCCAATTGGTCTCATGTGCATTCTGATATTCGAAATCTATTAGAATCGGAACGATCTAAAAAGTTGCTGAAAGTGTACTTTTCACTTAAAATATGCGAAAAAAGACAACTTTGAAGGCATTGAAGAGATTCGAGATTCTAGTGAAGAATAAACCTAATTTATAAACAAAAAATTATAAATCATTTGAACCAATAAATAAACTTGAAAGTTCAAAATAAATATTTTTTCTTTTCTATTGATTTGCCAATTATTTACTGTTAGTGACAAAGTCAAGTTTCCGACATTAGGTTTACGACGTTGTATACGTATGTCGAATACGTCTCAAATGTATGTCATATACGTCACAGTTTACGACGGACCATCCCTGGTGGTACCACTAGGGACCTAAACTGGTCTATGTGAGCTGAAGGAATAAAAAAGAAAACGGCTGTCACCCTAACCTAAACCTAACGGCTAATAAAGTCAAAAGAATCAGATCACCTGATAAGCACCTCCCTGCCTTCGAAAATGGCAAGAGGCCCTTATATCTGTAACGTCCGTCTCAGAGAACGAAAGCACTACTTCGGACACTGAGGGGCTGACAAGAGTCTACGGACTCTTTGACGCATCTGGCGGGGACATGTTCCTCGATGATACGGACGAAGTGTTCGATAACACCCTTGTCGGGGTGGATGTTAATCTGTCGATTACCAATTCTACAGATTAACCTTCATTACGCTAAAGCAGCCTCAGCGGCTCTATTGCTGCGCCTTATGCACCTACAACTTAGGGAGGAAGGTTGTGCGGTATCAGGACACCCAACTTTAAAATGCTAGTGGCCAACTGTGAAGGCACTCCTGCATTTTGGCAGGAAAAATCTAAGTATCTCTCTCCTGACTAATTTAAGCGGTAAAGACCCGACAGCTGCTAGTATGGAAATCGGTAATTGCATATATTGGGTAATCTCCACTTACTTGCCTTATAAAGCTGTAGTACCGACAGCTCTCTTCAGCGAAATAGCAGAAGAAGCAACGTCTGAACTCTCATCATACTATCTGGGGTAGTAAGGATATAAACAATAGGAGTGTTTCGCTTCTTGACTTTATTCTAACTACCAACCTAACTATTTGTAACCGAACTTTAAAATTAAAGATAGAAAAGGAGTACTCGACGTAAAGTTTGCTACTGACCGGCTGTCAGACAAAATTTTTGGCTGGAATGTACTGGACGATTACTCATTATCAGATCAGCATTATATAGAGTTCAAACCCTGAAAAAGCGCCTAAGCCTGCCGTTCACTGAAATGTAAGGAAGACAAAGTGGCACCTGAATGAGAAGAATTTCAAAAAAGTCCTCAACATTAACTTCTGTGTGAACCGAATGACAAAGCCGGTCTGGAAAATTTGGTCGAGCATAACACCACTTCATTCAATAGTTCCTGTCCAAAAACAAGGACAGACTGCTGAGCTAACGGCAAGGAAAAAGACTTGCAACATGCTATTCAACACGGCGAAATTACACTGGGGTCGCTAATGATTGGGATGCCTATAAAGAGCAACTCAAGATGTGTAAGAAGGAGCTTAGGAAGGCGCAAAGACGCTCTTGGTATACCTTCTGTGGAGAAGTGGAAAGGTCTCCGACGCCGCATGGTACTATCAGCTTCACCTTGTACAGTCGGTTCTTTGCAGGAATGTCAAAAAATGTCAAAGTACATTATCCCCTGGCTGGCGAAAATGTATGTAGGCTGCACCAAGCTTTCATACATCTCGAATCGATGGAGGGATACCAAAGTGGTATTCCTACCCAAAGCGGCATACAAGGCCAAAAGACTTCAGACCAATTAGCCTATCCTTCTTCCTACTGAAAGGTGTGGGAAGACTTCTAGATTATTTCATAAGGAAAAACCTGGATACAAAACTACTGTCGGGGAACCAACATTCTTTTAATAAGGGAAAGTCTACAGATTCAGCCCTGCACAAACTTGAGAGCACTATCCAATCTTTTCTACATTTCACGAAATTCGCGATGGTTGCATTTATTGGAGCTTTTAAAAATCGGAGGTACATATATACGGGAACCGATTTTAGCCAAATTCAATAGGGATCGTCCTTGGGCCTAAAGAAAGATATGTGTAAAGTTTCGTTGAGATCGGACCATAAATGCGACCTGTACCTTGATTACAAGAATACATCTACATACAGACGGACATAGCTAAATCGACTCGGAAAGTGATTACAAGTCGATTGGTATAATAAACAATGGGTTTATCACTTCTCCTTTTGGTTGTTACAAACAAATGCACAAAGTCATAATACCCTGTACCACAGTGTGGTGTAGGGATAGTGGCGTACCAATATAGGCAAATTCTTCGAGAATTTGTAAAGTCGTCCCTTTCCTAGAAAGTTCATCGGCTTTGCAGTTCCCCGGGATATCCCTATGCCCAGGCACCCATATGAGGTGTATATTAAACTGATCAGCCATCTCGTTAAGAGATCTGCGGCAGTCGAGGGCTATTTGTGAATTTAGGGATGTGGCCTCCAGAGAATTGATGGCAGCCTGGCTGTCCGAGTAAATGACAACGCCAGTGTTGGTTACTATGTTCCTACTCAGCCACTTGGCGACTTCCCATATTGCCATTATTTCGGCTTGATAGACACTGCAGGTATCTGGTAGTCTGTGCGCTATATCCAAATTAAGTTCTTCACAGTGTACTCCGAAGCCAACCTTTTCATCAAGCTTCGAACCATCTGTATAGAAGTGGAGATGGTTTCTATTTCCGGGTATTCTGCCATCCCATTCATCCCTGGCTGGTATCATAGTAATGTAGTTCTTCGCAAAGGTGCGCACCGTTAATATATAGTCCACTCGGTCGGTTACCATAGCACAACACTTTGATATCCTCATGTGACCGTAGTTCTTGTACCTCCTCATTGATAGGCAGTTTAATCTTTGTGCCGCTTTGCTTGCAACGTCTCTCGCCACAAAATTAATCGGCAGTATATGGAGAAGGGCTTGTAGAGACTCAGTCGCTGTAGTCCTTAACGCTCCGCTTATGCACAGGCAGGCAGTTCTCTGAACCCGTGATAGCAGGTATGTGATGGTTAGTTTGTCAGTTGCCGTCCACCATACCACAATGCCGTATAACATTATTGGACGAACCACTGATATATATATCCAATGGACAATTTTAGGAGAGAGGCCCCACCGCGACCCTACAGCCTTCCTGCAGGAATATAGGGCGATGTTGGACTTCTTTACACGTTCCAGTACGTTTAGTCTGAATGACAGTTTCCTATCCAAAATTATTCCTAAAAATTTTGAACTTTCAGAAAAGACTAGATCTGTTCCATTTATACGAGGAGGAGGGTCCCATGAGGGACATTATTCATCCTAGTAAAGAGAACCAATTCTGTCTTGTTTGGGTTAACACCCAAACCGCTGCTTCTGGCCCATCTAGCCAACTTGTTCAGAGCCACCTGTAGAATATCTCAGAGGATGTTTTCGAATTTGCCACTCACTGCGATTGCCAGGTCGTCCGCATATGCCACGACCTTGCAGCCACAACGTTCTAGATCTAGCAGGATTTCATTCACCGCTAGGTTCCAAATTAGTGGAGACAGTACTCCTCCTTGTGGGGTCCCTCTGTTTACAAACCTTGTTAGAGTTGTGGACCCCAGACATACTGTTATACGTCTTCTGTTGAGTAGTCTTTGAATTAGTCTAATCAAGCTAGAGTTCACCTTTAGATGTAGGGACGATTCGATAGTGCTCACAAGTTCGTGCTGGGCCGATTCCGTAGACTTTCCCTTATTGTAAGCATGTTGGTTCCCCGACAGGAGTTTTGTATCCAGGTTTTGCCTAATGAAATAATCTAAAAGTCTTTCCAGACTTTTCAATAGGAAAGAGGATAGGCTAATTGGTCTGAAGTCTTTTGGCCTAGTGTGCGATATCTTTCCCGCTTTGGGTATGAATACCACTTTTGTATCCCTCCATCGATTCGGGATATATGAAAGCCTAATACAGCGTACATAAATTGTCTGCAGCCAGGGGATAATGAACTTTAACATTTTCTGCATTTCTGCTGGGGTGATGCCGTCTGGTCCAGGTGACTTGAAGGGCTCAAAGCTGTTCATAGCCCAGCTTATTCTAGATCTCTCAGTCAACAAGCTTGCGATGCTCGCAGTCCACTCGCACTCTTGTTGGTCCTGTTGATCCTCGGGCTCTGTTGATGAGTTCTCCGGGAAATGTGTGTCGAGCAGTACACGTAGCGATTGCTCGCTGTTTTTTGTCCAGTTGTTTGACTCATCCTGCAAATACCCCACTGTACGAGGAGACGCGGATAGTACCTTACTCAGCCTTGCGGCGTCGGAGACCTTTTCCATTTCGCCACAGAAGGAATACCAAGAGCGTCTTTGCGCCTTCCTAAGCTCCTTCTTATGGATCTTGAGTTGCCCTTTATATGCATCCCAATCATTAAAGGCTCCTGTAGATTTCGCCTTGTTGATTAGCTTGTTGCAGATCTTTTTCCTTGCAGGTAGCTCAGAAGTCCACCATTGGGGTTTAGTTTTACCCTTGTACCTTGTTTTTGGACAGGCTTCTTCAAGGGAACTATTGAATGATGTAGTGATATGCTCGACCAGATTATCCAGACCGGCTTTGTCATTCTGTTCATAAAGAAGTTTTGAGTTGAGGACCTTTTAAAATTCTTCTCATACAGGTGCCACTTTGGCATTTCTGTGGACAGCAGGTTTAGTAATTTTTTCGGCGAGTTTGAACTCTATATAATGGTGATCCGAGAATGAGTGGTCGTCCAGTACATTCCACCCAATAATTTTGTCTGACACCCGGTCAGTAGCAAACGTTACGTCTAGTACTTCTTGTCTGTCTTTAATCGTAAAGGTCGGTTTATTGCCAATGTTACAAATAGTTAGGTTGGTAGTTAGAATAAAGTCAAGAAGCGAATCACCCCTATTGTTTATATCCGTACTACCCCAGATAGTATGATGAGCGTTCGTGTCTGCGCCAATAATCAGCTCGAGCTCGTCAGACGTTGCTTCTTCTACTACTTCCCTGAAGAGAGCTGTCGGTATTGCCGCTTCATAAGGAAAGTAACTGGAGACCACCCAGTATATGCGATTACCAATCTCCAGACTAGCAGCTGTTTGGTCTTTACCACTTAACTTAGTCAGGAGAAAAATACTTAGATCTTTTCTGGCCAAAATGCAGGTTATTGGAGTGCCTTCACAGTTGGCCACAAGCAGTTTAAAGTTTGGTGTCTTGATACCGCACACCCGTCCTCCTACTACATAGGGCTCCTGGATCAGGACGATGTCTACTGCACCTGTGGACAGGCGCAGCAATAGAGCCGCTAAGGCTGCTTTAGCATGATGGAGGTTAATCTGTAGAATTCTTACCATCATTGGTAATCGACAGATAGAAATCCACCACGACAAGGGTGTTATCGAACTCTTCGTCCGTATCATCGGGGAAGATGTCCCTGCCAGATGCGTCAAAGAGTCCGGAGACTTCCCTCAGCCCCTCAGTATCCGAAGTAGTGTTTTCATCCTCAGAGAATGACGTTACAGATCTTCTGTTAGAGTTAGAGTCACCAGAAATAATGGTCGTGTGGACCTCCGCACTTCCAGAAAGCCTTGCATCAACCACGGTCGACGACTAGCCTTCCGCAGTGGGAGCTATATCTTGCTTGTATACCTTCAAGACTATAGTCTCGAAACCATATTGCAGGGTTGCACTTGCACTTTGTATATGGGAGGTGGATTCAGCATTAAGGATCAAATTGACCCGACGCTTTTTACCAGCCGTCTCACCCACCTTGATAATTCTCCAATTATGGGGTCGGCAGACCAGGATTGGAATCTTTTATTATCTCTAATATGTCAGCCGGGTTGGAGGGCTCTTCTGTAACCTAGGTGATGGCTCTAGGGGACTAGGGATGTTGTTTTTTTCGACAACATCCAACTGGGCACCCGGCCACACCTCACCCGCTCGACGCAGAGCAGCCTTATACAGATCTACTGATCTGGCATCACCGAAATATAGGAGCTTTACTCTCCCCTGATGCCATCCTACATCGTTGCAGACTGGTGGTGTGCCCGGCATTTCTCTTCGGACATCGAGGTAATGAGCCATTATGGCGGATTACACATGGCTCCATTTGTCCTTGAAGATGGATCCATCCTCACTACTTCTGTCTATAATAGCCATCACTAGATTCTCCTTCGCCACTTCATTGAAGGGCTTGGTGAGTGTCCTGTTGATGGTGACATTAGGGCCTCTTGACTTTTTCGAAGGCAGGGGTTCATCAGGTGATCTGATTCTTTTGACTTTATTAGCCGTTAACACAGCTGAATTTGTGGCTCTTTCAGCCGACTGATTGGCCTTAGAAGCATCTATGACGCCTTTAGCCCAGGTAAGTGACCCTTTTTGTTTTTCGGTAAGAGCCGAAACCTCAACAGCCTCCAACTTCGTCAAAACTCTGAGCGCTGTCCGGTGCTCATTGTGCTTCCGTTTTGACGGTCGGACATGACGTTTTTCCCTCACCGTACCACCTGTTGTGAGTACTGGGGGGAAATTTTCACCATGTTTGGTGTGGTCGGCTTTGGCCATGACCAACGGACGGACAGTAGGACGATTGGGGAACCCTGCAACATCGCAACGCGAAGGCATCCCAGTCGACGAATTTATTAATTTCCGTATTAGCCCGTAACAGGTACTACGATGTAGGCCTTCCAGACTTTGTACAGATTTTTTTTTTTGCGATTGCGTAATAGGTACTGCGTAATAGATTTTAACTATCCGCTCTGTGCTAAACACGTCCGTTCACTACGACTGATCAGCAACGATAATCTAGGCAGTCTAACAGGCGACGAAAGGGATAACTTTTTGCATAGTAAGTTCTGAAGTAGTTCAGGTGTACAAGTTCAAAGTTTCTAGTTGGTCCAGATGGAACATTCAATTAAATTTTATTCTGGAGGAATGAAAAAGCAGGAAATAAACAAGTATTTATCTTAAACACGAACTTTTACCGAAACAAATTCGAAATCAGGATCTGAACTGGAAACAAGGATATATCGTCGTTCCGAAGTTAATTTTTTTAGATCTATCGATCTGTCCAATCCGCAGTTTCCTATCTCTTGTTTTTGAGATATTTTGGAGCCGCTTTATTGTATATACACTTTTGCTAAAGACACCAACATAGACACCAACATTTTTAACTGATTCGGTCTACAAATTTGTAATTTGAGTTTATTTATAGTCAGCACCATTCACACGAACAACGGTTGTTATAGGTCGGAGAAAATTTTTATTTTTTTACAAAACGTCACAGGCGTCACTGCAATTTTTTTAGAGTCTTCGTTGAGGTGTTCTTTGATATTCTGCAAAGATTTCACCTGCACCTTCGGTGCACTTTTGGCGCTATATCGTATTTTAAAATTTAAGTGAGTTGACTTGCTAAATTAGGTACTACTTTTTAAACTATGCATCGATTTTCTTAGGAACAGTTTTATTTTATTCATGACCGATTGGACTTTACGATAAAATAATAAAAAATAATATTTCTGCTTTTTTCCGACGTTTTTACGTCGCTTTTATTAAAAAATTATGAAAATTTTAAAAATTAGATTAAAAAAATTTAAAAAAAATTTTGCGCTGTATGAATAAATGATACTTTATTTGCCCAGCATTTTGGCCACCATTTCCCATTTCCGTCCATAGTGCGCCATGGAAACCAATTTTTCAATTGAACTGGGTGAAATTTAAGCGTTTATACTTTATATTCACTGTAAAAAGTGCATTTAAAATGACTATGAAAAAGTGTGTATTTTTTAGTGTAAATTTAAAAACTTTGTTGATGTATACGCGTTGAATGTTTAAAAACGTGATTTAGACAATTATAGAATATTATCGAATTCATTTACATGTACAAATACTCTATTTTTGTAATTCTAAACGTTTATTATGTCACATCAAACACAATTTGTTAATTTCTACATCATTTGCTTAATATTACGCCAGCATTGTCGAATATTAAAGACATCTTGTTCAAAATTGTGACAATTGTTCTTAATCTTACACGCAAAATTCAGTAACGCAAACAACGCCAAGACACACTCATTCTCAGTAAACAAAGCGTGCTGTAAAGTCATACAAACACTAAATATAGCAAATAGTAAACAAAAAGCAGTAAAGAAATTATAATAATTATTTTAAAATTTAATAAATGTTGTATAAGTGTTATATTTGTGGAAACATATTAAAATCACTACTTTGCTATCAAAGACATATGTATGTGCAAACTTAGATTTAAACAAGATGTTAGTTTTATGTGTCTACTGCCAACGTGTTTAAAAATGTATTTCAATTATTATTTATATAAAAGCATCAAAAGTATCAGTAATAACTGAAGGTAATTAATTAATTAAATAAAGATGTAAACTTATATTAATATATTTTTGGTTTGTAGCTATATTATTAGGCCTTCACAGATCCACATAAGTCTTGAGTGTGATGTATCACAGATTTGTTGTGATATTGTTCTCCAATATTATTTAAAATCGAACAGTACTATGATGCTGATGGAGAATGACGAATGGACAGAAAGAAACATACCATCCCATTCTTTATGCATTGGGACCGTGGAAACTAGTTACAATGCCAAGCGGAGCTCTGTTAACATACATAAACTGCCGAATCGGCCAAGCAGTTGTTTAAGCATTTCCAAGTTCCATGACAAAACGTTCTTTCAGATATCCTAAGTCTGCTCTCATACCATTAAGGAAACGTTCCAAACGCTTTTGCTAATTTACTCATTGATAAATTGAGGATTTCATCCTTTTATATACTTATAGGTTTTTAAGATCAGTAACGCAACAAGCAATTACAAAGTATCCTGATTAGATTTTCGGAGAAGGATAGTGAGAGGAATGTAACATCCAGCACGACTGAACACTCATGGCATTTCTCCGTAAGCATATTCTTAAATACACACTAGGATGGCCTTAGAAAAGTTTGGAAACTTCCACCTCAAATCTTGTTTCAAAGGCCATAAAAAGGATATGTGCAAAAAAATCAATTTAATCGTGTCATTCTTTGGCAACCCGTAGTAGCGATGAAATTTGCGAAATTTAAAAAAATCCTCGAAATATAGTATCTTATATATCGGCCAAGAAATGCAGTACATTTATTGTTTGTTTTGATTTATGTAATATTTTGCCCAATAGCTTTATTGTAAAATGTTTATAACAGGTGGCGCAAAAGTAACCTTTCGATGTTATGTTAGACGCGATTGGCGGTCAGCAGCTAACAGCTGATGCACCGTCTGGACTTTGTACGGAAACATCTTCAAATCTTGTACCAAAATTCGCTGTAGAGACCGTCGACTGATACCCATTTGCGTGACACGTCGTCTGGTCGATGTCGACGGCGCTTCCATGACATCTTCGGCTACAGCAGCAATATTCTCTGCAGAACGGCTACTCCGGGGTCTGCCACGCCTGGCAGCATCTCGTGTTGTGCCAGTCTCTTCGAGCCGAGCGGCTAAACGTCGCAGTGTTTCACCAGTAGGCGTTGGACGGCCAGGAAATCTGTGCCAAAGTCACCGACCGATTATTGGTCAAATAAATAGTCAGCAATATTCCGCGTTCTGGAGCAGTGTAGCGTAACATTGTTTATTAACGTGTATTTCGCATGTGTTTACTACACAAATGTCAAAACAGAACTGACATTAGGGGCCAATCGCAAAATTTATAGCATTTTCTGATAGGAGGATTACTTTTGCGCCACCAATCAGTGCATTCATTTCTGAACATTCCTAAGTTGAAGTGGATGTAGTGATTTGGTCAAAACCAAAAGGTAAATCAGAACAAAATATAAATGTAATGAATGAAAAGGGGTAAGAGGTGGATGCTACACATTTTCAAATTTGCAAAATAAGGATCAGGCTAATCACAAATTCTGTGTAAAAAGTATTAAAAAATAATGTTATTTAATTTCAGAGCGTGATATTGAGCAGAAAAGGAGATAACATTCATTTCCGTTGAAAAAGTTTTTGTGGCTCATTTTGTTGAAAAAATGACAATTATTTATATTAATTAACTGACGTAATGAATTATTTTTACGCTTTTAATACAATGATTTACTGTCAGCTCTCACAGTTCATGGAGTTTTTGGTTGGATTTTTTTATAAACATTATCCAAACACGACAAAAAATGTAAACAGTTTACCAGAGCTAATTATTTCATTTCACTAATAATAAAATCGTAGCATTGCACCTTATACTGAATATTATAATTATTTGTATTGTGGTACTGTACGAGTGTAATGTGTATTTAATACACAAATTTGAATTATTATTTGTCTTATTACATATTCAATTATTTCTTTTTTTAATATAATGGGTTTTCCAACAAGAGGTGTTATTTTGAATCACCCGGTATTTCAGGTAGCTGCCACTTTTGAAGCTTTTATTCATTGACATTTGACAAGTAGAAACTACGCCATTACTAAAAATGGAACGATACACGATCATCGAACGACTCAAAACGATCAAAAAGCGATCGAACAAAAAAACGATACGAACGATACAAAATCATCTTGACTGATGAGGCCAATTTCCACCTCGGTGGCAAAATTGTCGCATCTGGGGCTCGGAAAACCCAAGAGCTATTGTTGAAAAGCCTCTCCATCCTCAACGTGTGACTGTTTGCTGCGGTTTATGGACCGGCGGGGTCATTGGACCTTACTTTTTTGAAAATGTGGTTAGATTAACAGTTACGGTGAATGGATAGCGCTATCGAGAGATGATTAATGATTTTTTATGGTCGGAGTTGGATGGTATTGATCTGGACAACGTTTACTTTCAACAAAACGGCGCTACGTGCCACACAAGCAACGAAACCATTGCTCTGTTACGGGAAAAGTTTTTGCCCACCGAGATCTTGTGATTTAACACCTTGCGTCTTCTTCCTTTGGGGCCACCTGAAAGATAAGGTCTACGCCAACGGCCCAGCGTCGATTCAAGACCTTAAAGATAGAATTCGTGAGGCTATCGAGGACATAGGGCAGCCACTTTGCGATTTGGTTATGGAAAATTTGATGAAAAGGATATGGTCCTGTAAGCGTGGTCGTGGTGGCCATTGGGCTGATGTTGTTTTTCATTATTAACCGCCAAACTTCCTCTTTATTATGAAATAAACATCCGATTATTTATCTCAAAAAATTTCATTTTTCTTTGAATACCAAAATAACAACTCTTGTTGGAAAACCCTTTACATATCATTATGAATTTCATAATAAAATATTCTTTTTCTAATACTATACCATTCTTCTTCATTTTTAGGCAGTAACTGGAATAGCTGTGAACATTTATGTATGTACATATAGTTCAGATTTAGAAATAAAATCAATTTTGCTTGCTATATAACTTATAAAGAAACTAAAGCAAAATCGATTTATACTTTTAAATTTTAAAATACGTATTTTACAATTTTGTTTTCAGAACAAAATTATCTTTAGAATTTTAAAAATGCACCCAATGTGCAAATTTGAAATTAGACATTCAAAAGTTACAATTAATTTAAATTTACACATTTAATGATTTAGCATTAATCATTTAATGTTTAAATGTTACATATTATATGCCGGACATATTACATATTATCATATTATTACATATTATCAGCAGCAAAATGTTTAATATTATACTAAAATTTTGATTTTTTGTTTAAATTTACACATTTATTAAACATTTAATGTTTAAATTTAAACATAATATATAAACATTTATATGTTAAATTTTACACATCTGATGTTCAAACTATTTGTTTAAATTTAGACATAAAATATTTAATTCTATTGTGTGTCCAAAAATGCGAATGCAACTAGTTGCCTACCTTTAATATAGCGAAATTACTCAAAAAATTTTGTGTGTTGCAGTAAATCGTCCTTAGAAAAAATGGAGCATATCGGTCCATGTTTTGATATAGCCCCCATAATTCGGCCCTTAAGATTCGACTTCCTGACGTCCGAAAGAACACAATTTTCAACCAATTTCACTGAAATTTAAGCTTTTATATTTGATATAGCGAGAAATTGCGTCTAGCGAAATTGGGGCACCTATATCCATTTGTAAGGTACCTTATCTTTACTCTTCTTGACGCTCCTCTGTGGTCTCAAATACGGATTAATCTGGCCAAAAGCCAAATTTTTAATATGGTACAAACGACCTTTACATCACTTTATAATAATAAAAACTCCAAAACGCAAGGAAAATGTATATGAAATTTTGGAAGCCGCTGTTTTAGCGAGTAAAATAGTTGACATTTTAGAAATATGATTTTTTTTAAAAAATTTAATTTAGTCCCTGCGAATTCAAAGAAGTAAATTTAAAATGTGCAGGAAGAGGAAATTTAAGTTTGTGGTGAGAGCAATAAAACAAAAATGTCAAAAATCACAAAGGTATGATTTTGTACAAAAACAATGCTTTTTTCAACGAATTTACCATTTCTTTATATTTATTTAGACCCTTAGACCAACCTTGTCCACCAGAAGAACAAAAACCGAAATTATCTCAGAGTGTCCTGATTTTGAATAACGTAGTCTCCTTGTGCGATTTGCAGAAAATTATGCTTTTCCAGACTTGTCTTTAAATCTTGAAATTTTTAATATTTGACTTACAAAGGACAAAAGGCCGGAAAAGAGTGACGTCGTATTACAATACGAGTATATACTATGAAAAACTAATGTGGATGAATGTTCTGATTATGTTTTAAATAGTTTAGCAGAAAGGTCTTGGATTTTCATATTTAAGCGAAGTGGATAGTGTCTCTGGAAGGCAGAAATTATCGTAGGAGATATTCAGATTGGCTTTCGAAAAAAAAACTAGATAGATATAATATATAAACAAGTAAATTCGATCCACTAATTTTGAAAAATGCATCAAATTTTTCGTACATAGTTTTTTCACATTTCTAAAACATAACGTGGAAATTATAGCAACAAATTACATTTCTATTATGTTCTCTTTACTAATCAAGTCTCGATTGCATAGTCGCCGGAACTTTATGCAGTTATCTATTTTTTGTAGTCGTACATTATACAAACTCAACCAGAAAGTGATTTGGAAGACGACAGATTTTGAGGATGACGATTCACTTAATCGATCTGGACCAAATTTAAAGTGTTCCAGCTTTGGCACCTAAAGAAGAAATAATTTTTTAACTGATCATGCTGACATCGACCATAGTGAAAATGGGACAGGTCGATCCATGCTTGTAATATACCCCATATGCAGTTCCCTTGCGATTAATTTGTCTATTACCATTGTACAAATAATCCACATCGGTAATGTACGGTTACGGTCAAACACTGCGAACGATACAACTACGATAACGTAAGGGTTTTCGAACACTATTACTACGTCGTACAGACCAACGACCGTGGCCATTAATGGTATAAGTCAACCTGCAAATTTTGAGACAAAATTAAGTTAATTTAATATTACTTAGATACGCCAACCAGTTTTTATGTTATTGTATATCAAAGTTGGTATTTCTTAGCAATGTCATATTTTTGCTGTAAAGTGCTGAAATTTTGAGTTTTGTTTCTTGGTGTGAATTCAGTGAGTATTTTCGGTAAGTATTTTATCTGGCATCATTGTTTCTGATTCACAAAATTCGTTCATATGATAAGTACCGTTAGCAAATAAATAAATGGAAAACAAAGTTCTTCGTCGAACACAAATTACAAGCTAGAGGAGAATTAAAAAAATATGTCTCAAAAGACCTTCGCAATTTTTTCCTATTTTGTTGCTAAAAGTATGTACATATTTACATATATTTAAATATCAGCTGCAGCTGACTGCAGCTACGGGCTTATCCCACCTTACAGAGGAGGGTGCATATCATTTGTTACGAGCCAAAAGTCTAACACATCGAAGCAGTGACCTAAGACCCAAAGTATGTTTTGTGGAAATTGGATTTGTGTCATTTTAAGCCATTTGAGCAATGTCCGTCCGTCGGTCTGTTTGTCTGTCTGCTCGAACGGAATAACCGATTGAAATTTATTAAATGCTATTCAAATGGATAATAATTTACTTAAAACCAAAAAATATATTTACGAATATTTTTTGGGACTGAAGGTGAGGGGATTCGTAAGTCTGTATACCCGACTGAACTTTCTTACTTGTATGTGGCATACATTACTACGAAATTAAATTCAAGGATATATGGGGGCGTATCCTTTGGGAAAATTTCCTGAGATTCTTTATAAAAAATTCTACCACGAACAAAAATACTTTCATATTTGGTTCAATTCTGGCAATAATTAAAAAAAATTTTCAATATTTTCATTTCAGGATGCAAGGGAGGTATATATAACCAATGTGTCCTTGAACCAATTTTCACAAAAACTATATATATTTTCTTTCTTACTCAAAAAAATTACTCGCAGCAATTTTCATTCGTTTACGGCAACTCCTTCTATTTTTGGGCAACGTTTACATGAAATCACGATACTGTGGGTCGTAGTGTTAGTGTTTTTTCGAACAGAATACACTACGTTTTGCACTCTGTTCTGTTTTGTATTCGACACCACAAGTCGCAAATATGAAGTAATCTTAATGAAAATGGGTACAGAAGCATTTCTTAACCTAGGGAAGATCCCTATTTCAAATGGGGCATATCGATCCATAATTGAATATAGCCCCCACACAAAAATCCATTCCGATAATACATATTTACTTTCTAGATGGCGAATTGTTTAACCGATCATGCTGAAATTTAAATATTTGTACTTTGCATTACATTCAATCGTACCTGGTGAAAATTATTCATATCGTTCCATATTTTTATATAGCCCACATACAAAACTTCCTTTTGATTAGACATATTTACGATCTAGAGAGCGCATTTTTTAACCGATCACGACGAAATTTCAATATTTGTGCTTTCTATTACATTCAATCATGCCTTCAATCATGATAGGGATATGCCTAGGCATATCGGTCCAGCCCCCATAAAAAAGTCCTTTCCGATAAGAATATTTACGCTTTAGAAGGCGTATTACATTGTATTACAAAACGCACGATTGAATGTAATAACAGGTGGCGCAAAAGTAACCTTTCGATGTTATGTTAGACGCGATTGGCGGTCAGCAGCTAACAGCTGATGCACCGTCTGGACTTTGTACGGAAACATCTTCAAATCTTGTACCAAAATTCGCTGTAGAGACCTTCGACTGATACCCATTTGCGTGGCACGTCGTCTGGTCGATGTCGACGGCGCTTCCATGACATCCTCGGCTACAGCAGCAATATTCTCTGCAGAACGGCTACTCCGGGGTCTGCCACGCCTGGCAGCATCTCGTGTTGTGCCAGTCTCTTCGAGGCGAGCGGCTAAACGTCGCAGTGTTTCACCAGTAGGCGTTGAACGGCCAGGAAATCTGTGCCAAAGTCACCGACCGATTATTGGTCAAATAAATAGTCAGCAATATTCCGCGTTCTGGAGCAGTGTAGCGTAACGTTGTTTATTAACGTGTATTTCGCATGTGTTTACTACACAAATGTTAAAACAGAACTGACATTAGGGGCCAATCGCAAAATTTATAGCATTTTCTGATAGGAGTAGAAATATATAAATTTTCAGCATGGTCGGATTAAAATGCGCCCTTATCGAAATGTGGGGGCTATATCAAAATATGAACCGATTTGCCTCATTTCGATAACTTTTTAGTTATCGATATATGCCTTTGTAATCAATAACTTCGATTCCATGCAAAAACACTTTGGTGCATGTAGCACCATTCAAATACTTGGATATCTCGGAGTAGGGAAATAACGCCAACATATCAATTATTTTATTTAAATCAATAATTTTATGCATTCAGTTCATTTGTATAAAAGTAACTAAAAATCATTTTAATCTACAACAATTTTTATTCATAGATATTATTTAAATTTAAGGCTAACAAGTTAATTTTATTTATAAGCTACTACTTGCCAACGTCTACTTTACATGGAAACTTATATTATAACGCTACATGCACGAAGAGTAACGGTTGGTGTTGGCAATACTTGCTGCACTTGGTTTATCGAAAGATGTGTATTTTGTATCGACCACAACGATATTCGGTGTTCGCTTTAAAAGTTTTGCAATTTTTTTTCGTTCCAAAGGGCACAACGTCGAAAGTTAGAAAAAAATTGATAACTTTTTAGTTATCGATATCTGCCTCCGTAATCGATAACTTCGATTCCAAGCTATGACACGGAGTAGCAGTCTTTGGACACACCCCAGATGAGAAAATCTTTAACGACTGCGAAGGCTGGCCACGCTGCAGTACCTTCGTCCGCGTAGCCGTCTTTGGGCATAACTCTCGAATCATTACATTCAATCGTACCTTGTGAAAAAATTCATTTCGTTCTATAGTTTGATATAGCCCCCATACAAAGCTTCCTTTTTAGTAGACATATTTACGTTCTAGAGAGCGCATTTTTTAATCGATCATGCCGAAATTTCAATATGTGTGCTTTCTATTACATTCAATCATGCCTAGGGGATATGAGGCATATCGGTCCATAATTTTATATAGCCCTTTTTACGCTTTTAATACAATCATTTACTGTCAGCTCTCACAGTTCATGGAGTTTTTGGTTGGATTTTTTTATAAACATTATCCAAACACGACAAAAAATGTAAACAGTTTACCAGAGCTAATTATTTCATTTCACTAATAATAAAATCGTAGCATTGCACCTTATACTGAATATTATAATTATTTGTATTGTGGTACTGTACGAGTGTAATGTGTATTTAATACACAAATTTGAATTATTATTTGTCTTATTACATATTCAATTATTTCTTTTTTTAATATAATGGGTTTTCCAACAAGAGGTGTTATTTTGAATCACCCGGTATTTCAGGTAGCTGCCACTTTTGAAGCTTTTATTCATTGACATTTGACAAGTAGAAACTACGCCATTACTAAAAATGGAACGATACACGATCATCGAACGACTCAAAACGATCAAAAAGCGATCGAACAAAAAAACGATACGAACGATACAAAATCATCTTGACTGATGAGGCCAATTTCCACCTCGGTGGCAAAATTGTCGCATCTGGGGCTCGGAAAACCCAAGAGCTATTGTTGAAAAGCCTCTCCATCCTCAACGTGTGACTGTTTGCTGCGGTTTATGGACCGGCGGGGTCATTGGACCTTACTTTTTTGAAAATGTGGTTAGATTAACAGTTACGGTGAATGGATAGCGCTATCGAGAGATGATTAATGATTTTTTATGGTCGGAGTTGGATGGTATTGATCTGGACAACGTTTACTTTCAACAAAACGGCGCTACGTGCCACACAAGCAACGAAACCATTGCTCTGTTACGGGAAAAGTTTTTGCCCACCGAGATCTTGTGATTTAACACCTTGCGTCTTCTTCCTTTGGGGCCACCTGAAAGATAAGGTCTACGCCAACGGCCCAGCGTCGATTCAAGACCTTAAAGATAGAATTCGTGAGGCTATCGAGGACATAGGGCAGCCACTTTGCGATTTGGTTATGGAAAATTTGATGAAAAGGATATGGTCCTGTAAGCGTGGTCGTGGTGGCCATTGGGCTGATGTTGTTTTTCATTATTAACCGCCAAACTTCCTCTTTATTATGAAATAAACATCCGATTATTTATCTCAAAAAATTTCATTTTTCTTTGAATACCAAAATAACAACTCTTGTTGGAAAACCCTTTACATATCATTATGAATTTCATAATAAAATATTCTTTTTCTAATACTATACCATTCTTCTTCATTTTTAGGCAGTAACTGGAATAGCTGTGAACATTTATGTATGTACATATAGTTCAGATTTAGAAATAAAATCAATTTTGCTTGCTATATAACTTATAAAGAAACTAAAGCAAAATCGATTTATACTTTTAAATTTTAAAATACGTATTTTACAATTTTGTTTTCAGAACAAAATTATCTTTAGAATTTTAAAAATGCACCCAATGTGCAAATTTGAAATTAGACATTCAAAAGTTACAATTAATTTAAATTTACACATTTAATGATTTAGCATTAATCATTTAATGTTTAAATGTTACATATTATATGCCGGACATATTACATATTATCATATTATTACATATTATCAGCAGCAAAATGTTTAATATTATACTAAAATTTTGATTTTTTGTTTAAATTTACACATTTATTAAACATTTAATGTTTAAATTTAAACATAATATATAAACATTTATATGTTAAATTTTACACATCTGATGTTCAAACTATTTGTTTAAATTTAGACATAAAATATTTAATTCTATTGTGTGTCCAAAAATGCGAATGCAACTAGTTGCCTACCTTTAATATAGCGAAATTACTCAAAAAATTTTGTGTGTTGCAGTAAATCGTCCTTAGAAAAAATGGAGCATATCGGTCCATGTTTTGATATAGCCCCCATAATTCGGCCCTTAAGATTCGACTTCCTGACGTCCGAAAGAACACAATTTTCAACCAATTTCACTGAAATTTAAGCTTTTATATTTGATATAGCGAGAAATTGCGTCTAGCGAAATTGGGGCACCTATATCCATTTGTAAGGTACCTTATCTTTACTCTTCTTGACGCTCCTCTGTGGTCTCAAATACGGATTAATCTGGCCAAAAGCCAAATTTTTAATATGGTACAAACGACCTTTACATCACTTTATAATAATAAAAACTCCAAAACGCAAGGAAAATGTATATGAAATTTTGGAAGCCGCTGTTTTAGCGAGTAAAATAGTTGACATTTTAGAAATATGATTTTTTTTAAAAAATTTAATTTAGTCCCTGCGAATTCAAAGAAGTAAATTTAAAATGTGCAGGAAGAGGAAATTTAAGTTTGTGGTGAGAGCAATAAAACAAAAATGTCAAAAATCACAAAGGTATGATTTTGTACAAAAACAATGCTTTTTTCAACGAATTTACCATTTCTTTATATTTATTTAGACCCTTAGACCAACCTTGTCCACCAGAAGAACAAAAACCGAAATTATCTCAGAGTGTCCTGATTTTGAATAACGTAGTCTCCTTGTGCGATTTGCAGAAAATTATGCTTTTCCAGACTTGTCTTTAAATCTTGAAATTTTTAATATTTGACTTACAAAGGACAAAAGGCCGGAAAAGAGTGACGTCGTATTACAATACGAGTATATACTATGAAAAACTAATGTGGATGAATGTTCTGATTATGTTTTAAATAGTTTAGCAGAAAGGTCTTGGATTTTCATATTTAAGCGAAGTGGATAGTGTCTCTGGAAGGCAGAAATTATCGTAGGAGATATTCAGATTGGCTTTCGAAAAAAAAACTAGATAGATATAATATATAAACAAGTAAATTCGATCCACTAATTTTGAAAAATGCATCAAATTTTTCGTACATAGTTTTTTCACATTTCTAAAACATAACGTGGAAATTATAGCAACAAATTACATTTCTATTATGTTCTCTTTACTAATCAAGTCTCGATTGCATAGTCGCCGGAACTTTATGCAGTTATCTATTTTTTGTAGTCGTACATTATACAAACTCAACCAGAAAGTGATTTGGAAGACGACAGATTTTGAGGATGACGATTCACTTAATCGATCTGGACCAAATTTAAAGTGTTCCAGCTTTGGCACCTAAAGAAGAAATAATTTTTTAACTGATCATGCTGACATCGACCATAGTGAAAATGGGACAGGTCGATCCATGCTTGTAATATACCCCATATGCAGTTCCCTTGCGATTAATTTGTCTATTACCATTGTACAAATAATCCACATCGGTAATGTACGGTTACGGTCAAACACTGCGAACGATACAACTACGATAACGTAAGGGTTTTCGAACACTATTACTACGTCGTACAGACCAACGACCGTGGCCATTAATGGTATAAGTCAACCTGCAAATTTTGAGACAAAATTAAGTTAATTTAATATTACTTAGATACGCCAACCAGTTTTTATGTTATTGTATATCAAAGTTGGTATTTCTTAGCAATGTCATATTTTTGCTGTAAAGTGCTGAAATTTTGAGTTTTGTTTCTTGGTGTGAATTCAGTGAGTATTTTCGGTAAGTATTTTATCTGGCATCATTGTTTCTGATTCACAAAATTCGTTCATATGATAAGTACCGTTAGCAAATAAATAAATGGAAAACAAAGTTCTTCGTCGAACACAAATTACAAGCTAGAGGAGAATTAAAAAAATATGTCTCAAAAGACCTTCGCAATTTTTTCCTATTTTGTTGCTAAAAGTATGTACATATTTACATATATTTAAATATCAGCTGCAGCTGACTGCAGCTACGGGCTTATCCCACCTTACAGAGGAGGGTGCATATCATTTGTTACGAGCCAAAAGTCTAACACATCGAAGCAGTGACCTAAGACCCAAAGAATGTTTTGTGGAAATTGGATTTGTGTCATTTTAAGCCATTTGAGCAATGTCCGTCCGTCGGTCTGTTTGTCTGTCTGCTCGAACGGAATAACCGATTGAAATTTATTAAATGCTATTCAAATGGATAATAATTTACTTAAAACCAAAAAATATATTTACGAATATTTTTTGGGACTGAAGGTGAGGGGATTCGTAAGTCTGTATACCCGACTGAACTTTCTTACTTGTATGTGGCATACATTACTACGAAATTAAATTCAAGGATATATGGGGGCGTATCCTTTGGGAAAATTTCCTGAGATTCTTTATAAAAAATTCTACCACGAACAAAAATACTTTCATATTTGGTTCAATTCTGGCAATAATTAAAAAAAATTTTCAATATTTTCATATCAGGATGCAAGGGAGGTATATATAACCAATGTGTCCTTGAACCAATTTTCACAAAAACTATATATATTTTCTTTCTTACTCAAAAAAATTACTCGCAGCAATTTTCATTCGTTTACGGCAACTCCTTCTATTTTTGGGCAACGTTTACATGAAATCACGATACTGTGGGTCGTAGTGTTAGTGTTTTTTCGAACAGAATACACTACGTTTTGCACTCTGTTCTGTTTTGTATTCGACACCACAAGTCGCAAATATAAGGTAATCTTAATGAAAATGGGTACAGAAGCATTTCTTAACCTAGGGAAGATCCCTATTTCAAATGGGGCATATCGATCCATAATTGAATATAGCCCCCACACAAAAATCCATTCCGATAATACATATTTACTTTCTAGATGGCGAATTGTTTAACCGATCATGCTGAAATTTAAATATTTGTACTTTGCATTACATTCAATCGTACCTGGTGAAAATTATTCATATCGTTCCATATTTTTATATAGCCCACATACAAAACTTCCTTTTGATTAGACATATTTACGATCTAGAGAGCGCATTTTTTAACCGATCACGACGAAATTTCAATATTTGTGCTTTCTATTACATTCAATCATGCCTTCAATCATGATAGGGATATGCCTAGGCATATCGGTCCAGCCCCCATAAAAAAGTCCTTTCCGATAAGAATATTTACGCTTTAGAAGGCGTATTACATTGTATTACAAAACGCACGATTGAATGTAATAACAGGTGGCGCAAAAGTAACCTTTCGATGTTATGTTAGACGCGATTGGCGGTCAGCAGCTAACAGCTGATGCACCGTCTGGACTTTGTACGGAAACATCTTCAAATCTTGTACCAAAATTCGCTGTAGAGACCTTCGACTGATACCCATTTGCGTGGCACGTCGTCTGGTCGATGTCGACGGCGCTTCCATGACATCCTCGGCTACAGCAGCAATATTCTCTGCAGAACGGCTACTCCGGGGTCTGCCACGCCTGGCAGCATCTCGTGTTGTGCCAGTCTCTTCGAGGCGAGCGGCTAAACGTCGCAGTGTTTCACCAGTAGGCGTTGAACGGCCAGGAAATCTGTGCCAAAGTCACCGACCGATTATAGGTCAAATAAATAGTCAGCAATATTCCGCGTTCTGGAGCAGTGTAGCGTAACGTTGTTTATTAACGTGTATTTCGCATGTGTTTACTACACAAATGTTAAAACAGAACTGACATTAGGGGCCAATCGCAAAATTTATAGCATTTTCTGATAGGAGTAGAAATATATAAATTTTCAGCATGGTCGGATTAAAATGCGCCCTTATCGAAATGTGGGGGCTATATCAAAATATGAACCGATTTGCCTCATTTCGATAACTTTTTAGTTATCGATATATGCCTTTGTAATCAATAACTTCGATTCCATGCAAAAACACTTTGGTGCATGTAGCACCATTCAAATACTTGGATATCTCGGAGTAGGGAAATAACGCCAACATATCAATTATTTTATTTAAATCAATAATTTTATGCATTCAGTTCATTTGTATAAAAGTAACTAAAAATCATTTTAATCTACAACAATTTTTATTCATAGATATTATTTAAATTTAAGGCTAACAAGTTAATTTTATTTATAAGCTACTACTTGCCAACGTCTACTTTACATGGAAACTTATATTATAACGCTACATGCACGAAGAGTAACGGTTGGTGTTGGCAATACTTGCTGCACTTGGTTTATCGAAAGATGTGTATTTTGTATCGACCACAACGATATTCGGTGTTCGCTTTAAAAGTTTTGCAATTTTTTTTCGTTCCAAAGGGCACAACGTCGAAAGTTAGAAAAAAATTGATAACTTTTTAGTTATCGATATCTGCCTCCGTAATCGATAACTTCGATTCCAAGCTATGACACGGAGTAGCAGTCTTTGGACACACCCCAGATGAGAAAATCTTTAACGACTGCGAAGGCTGGCCACGCTGCAGTACCTTCGTCCGCGTAGCCGTCTTTGGGCATAACTCTCGAATCATTACATTCAATCGTACCTTGTGAAAAAATTCATTTCGTTCTATAGTTTGATATAGCCCCCATACAAAGCTTCCTTTTTAGTAGACATATTTACGTTCTAGAGAGCGCATTTTTTAATCGATCATGCCGAAATTTCAATATGTGTGCTTTCTATTACATTCAATCATGCCTAGGGGATATGAGGCATATCGGTCCATAATTTTATATAGCCCCCATAAAAAAGTACCTTCCGATAAGAATATTTACGCTCTAGAGGGCGCAATTTTAACCGATCATGCTAAAATTTAAATATTTGTACAACGTAGAAATATATAAAATTTCAGCATGGTCGGTTTAAATGGGCCCTTATCGAAATGGACCTTTGTATGGGGGCTATATCAAAATATGAACTGATTTTCACTAGACACGATTGAATGTAATACAAAGTACACGTACATATATGGGTGGTTTCAACTTTACGGGCCAATTTTGACATCATATGTGGCAATGAATTTTTTTTTGTTTAATTCAGTATTTCAGAATGGTAGATTTAATCCATTTAAGAATAGCAACACTATTATCGGAGGTACACATAAATTTTTTACTTTTTAACCGAGTTATGCTAAATTTTTAAAATATGTCCTCCAGGGTAATGGCGGAGGAGTATTATATCCGACGATCCTAGAGCTTATGACATATTTGGATATAACACCTCAAAATAAGAAGAAAAAATAACGGGCAATTTATTGATAACTTGCTTAGTTATCGAGTTATCAGACGATAACATTTGAAAAAATCGGCAAAAATAAATTAATTTTTTGATAAAATGAGGTCAATAATAGGGGAAAAATTCTATACTATACTAGTTACTGTAACATACAAAAAAACCGGAAAAATCTACAAATTTTCTAGATAACTACCTTAGTTATCGAAATTGAAAAAATCTTTTTTTATACCCTACACCACACTGTGGTACAGGGTATTATGACTTTGTGCATTTGTTTTTAACGCCCAAAAAGAGAAGAAATAGAACCATAGTTTATTATACCGATCGTCATAGAATCAATTTTTGAGTCGATTTAGACATGTCAGTCTGTCTGTCTGTCCATGTATTCTTGTAATCAAAGTACAGGTCGCAATTATGGTCCGATCGCGACGAAACTTTACACATATCTTTTGCTTGGCCCAAGGACGATCCCTATTGAATTTGGTTAGAATCGGTTCGGATTTAGATATAACCCCCATATATATGTTAGCCCCGATTTGACATGTAAGCGCTGTAAAAACTTTATTTTATAACAGATCAGTATGAAGAGGTTTCTTATAATATGAATGAACACTGTTAAATTTGGTAGAAATCGGTTCAGATTTAGATATAGCCGCCATATATAAGTTACGCCCGATTTGACATGTAAGCGCTGTAAAAATGTTATTTTATATCCGATCAGTGCGGTTAAGATTTGGATATAGCCCCCATATATTTGTTACCCCCGATTTGACATATAAGCTCTGTAAAATTTTTATTTTATATCCGATCAGTGCGAAATTCGGCAGTAAGAGGTTTCTTATTACATGAAGGAATACTGCCAAATTCGGAGAAAATCGGTTCAGATTTCGATATAGCCCCCATATATATGTTACCCCCGATTTGACATGTAAGCGTTGTATAAACTGTATTTTATATCCGATCAGTATGAAATTCTGCTGAAAGAGGTTTCCTATTAAATGAATGAACACTTTTAAATTTTGAAGAAATCAGTCAAGATTTAGATATAGCCCACATATATACGTTATCCCCGATTTGACATGTAAACGATGTAAAAATGTTATTTTATGTCCGATCAGAACTAGATAATATATTTCTACCCTTATCGCATTGTTAGGGAGGTGTAGGGTATTATATAGTCGGCCCCGCCCGACTTTCTGCCTTTACTTACTGGTTTTATGCATATTGAATTCATTTGAATGGAAATAGCCAAAAAGTCGAGTTACATTTTTCGATAACTTTTATCGTTCCAATGGGCACAATATCCAAAAATGGATCAGACAAATTTTGATAACTTTTTAGTTATCGATATATGCCTTTGTAATCAATAACTTCGATTCCATGCAAAAACAATTTGGTGCATGTAGCCACATGCAAATACTTGGATATCTCGGAGCAGGGAAATAACGCCAACAAATCAATTATTTTATTAAAATCAATCATTTTATTCATTCAGTTCATTTGTATAAAAATAAACAAAAATCATTTTAATCTACAACAATTCTTATTCATAGATATTATTTAAATTTAAGACTAACAAATTAATTTTATTTATAAGCTACTACTTGCTAACGTTTGCTTTGCCTGGAAACTTATATTTAACGCTACATCCACGAACATTAACGGTTGGCAATACATCCATTACTTGGTTTATCGAAATGAAAGATGTGTAATTTGTATCGACCACAAAGATATTCAGCCTTCGCCTCAAAAGTTTTGCAATTTTTTTTGTTCCAATGGGCACAACATCTAAAATTAGAAAAAAATCGATAACTTTTTAGTTATCGATATCTGCCTCTGTAATCGATAACTTTTTTTCAATTTCGATAGGTTAGGTTAGGTTGGGTTGAATAGAGGAGACGTTTAAACGACTCATGTCCATGGACCTACACTTAAGCCAGTGGTTCGGCCTGTTGTGCGCTCCTTATTTATAATTTTTATACCCCACGGGTTACAGAAAATCGGTAGTAGACACGAATTTTCTCAGTATCTTCCAGTTATATCCTCTGAGATGAGTCAAGTCTGGCAATATGCCGGAACCGAAATATCGGGATCTTGCATGTGTGAAACCTGGCATTGACACAGAAAATGTTCCATCGTTTCGATGTTTTCCTTGCATGCTCTGCACTCGTCGTTTTGTGCTAGTCCTATGCGATGAGGATGTGAATGTAAGCTTGAGTGTCGCGTTAGAACAATCATCATCTTACTAATCTCGATCTTGTTTAGTTTCAGAAAACTACTTGTTTTCTTCTCATTTGGGTCACCCCACATCTATCTTTGCAGTTGCTCTATTCCACTAGAGAATAGTAAGTTGAAATCGACTTTAGTCGATGATCGATTAGAGGCTAAAAAACGAATATTTCATGGTCGACTTTTTGCTTCCAACTATATGCTGAAATCGACTTTTGGAATCGATTAATCGAAACAACATATAATCCGTAAAATAATTTTTTATTTTAATCTAATATACAAACTGAAAATTATCACGGTTTCTATGACGAGTTAATTTATGGCTCTACCAAAAAAGAAAAAGTAATTTTGTTTACTAAATTTGAAGATACATTTAAATATACAATGTCTCTAAGTGAACCCTTTTTAGGATTTTACCCTACTCGGGTAGTACATTCATTTCAGTTACGCCACGTTTCTTCATATTTCCATTTATCTGCAATTCTTGCACAATGCCATATCTCCTGGACTTCAGAAGCAAGTATTTAAAATTATTAATCTGCTTGGAAAAGGATAAATTGCAATGAATTACTACAATTGCATAATTTTACACATTTCAAAGAAAACCAGTAAGGAAAGACAGAAAGTCGGGCGGGGCCGACTACACCTACCTACCAATGCGAAAATGGGCATTGCGATAAGAATTTGGCAGTGTTCATACATGTAATAAGCAAACTCTCTCTGCCGATTTTCGTACTGATCGGATATAAAACACGGTTTCTACAGCGCTTACATGTCAAATCGGGAGTAACATATATATTGGGACTATGCTTAAATCTGAACCTATTTCCCCGAATTTGGCAGTGTTCATACATGTAATAAGAAAACTCTCTATGTTAAATTTCGTACTGATCCGATATAAAACATGATTTCTACAGCGCTTAAATATTAAATCGGGTGAAACATATATATGGGGGCTATATCTAAATCTGAACCGATTTTCCCCGAATTTGTCAGTGTTTATTCATGTAATAAGAGAACTTTCTCTGCCGAATTTCGTACAGGTCGGATATAAAATACGGTTTCTACAGCGCTTACATGTCAAATCGGGTGAAACATATATATGGGGACTATATCTAAATCTGAACCGATTATCCCCGAATTCGGCAGTGTTTATTCATGTAATAAGAGAACTCTCTCTGCCAAATTTCGTACTGATCTGATTTAAAATACAGTTCCTACAACGCTTACATGTAAAATCGGGTGAAACATATATATGGGGGCTATATCTAAATCCGAACGGATTTTCTCCGAATTTAATAGTGTTCATTCACGTAATAATAAAACTCTCTCTGCCGAATTTCATAAAGATCGGATGTAAAATGTGGTTTCTAGAGCGCTTACATATCAAATCGGGTGAAACATATATATGGGGACTATATCCAAATCTGAACCGATTTTAACCAATTTCAATAGGGATCGTCCTTGGACCAAAAAAGAGCACTATGCTAAATTTCATCACAATCGGACCAAAACTACGACCTGCACTTTGATTACAAGAATACATGGACAGACGGACAGACAGACAGACGGACATGAATAAATCGACTCAGAAAGTGATTCTCGATCGATCGGTATAATAAACGATGGGTCTATCTCTTCTCCTTTTAGGTGTTACAAACAAATGCACAAAGTCATAATACCCTGTACCACAGTGTGGTGTAGGGTATAAAAACTCGCTTAATGTTGTTATAATCAACTATGCACAATTCGACTTTTAGGTCCGATTAATCGACCTAGTCGACTTAAACGAAATTTGATTGATGAAAAAGTCGAAAGTCGACTTTCAGCTTCAAGTACCATTCACTATATTCCACACAGTTTTATGAGCCATCACTGCCCAGTGCTTCAACTCATCCTTCTTGGCTTCGAAAGGATTCCAAGTTTATTACGCGAAGTTCTCTGTCCTTTGAAGTCAAGCTGTTTGCTCGTTCATTTCCAATCACTCCGTTGTGTCCCGGTACCCAGAAAATACGCAGTTGACCATGGACTGAGTAATTATTTATCGTTCGTTTACAGTCTAACACTGTTCTGGGTTTGACCTTTTCCGATGTTATTGCTTTGTTCGCCATTTGGCTATCTGTGAAGATGTTGGTATATTTAGGCTTTGTGGTATTACTGAGCTAGTTTACACACTCCGTGATTGCTCGAACTTCTGCTTGAAATACTGTTTTATGGTCAGGGAGCCGGAAGTAAAGTTCGTATTCTGGTTCATCAATAAAAAGTCCCAGACCCGTCCTTCCTCCTAGCCTGGACCGATCATGTAGCAGCTGGTTCCCACTGGCACATGAGCTAGTGTTCCGTTTTCCCAGGAGCGTCTGTCTGTCACGAACGAATCACAGGTAGCTGTAAGCCGCACTTCAATGTACTTTTGTCCATTGATGGCCACCACACTATAGAGGCGTAGGTTATTATTGGTCTAATCACGCTTATGCAAAGCCAGTGTGTCATATTTGGACGTAGTCCCCATTTTGAACCTATAGCTCTTCTGCATAACGACCAACATCTGTGGGCCTTGGTAACTCTTTCTTCAATATTATCTTTCCAAATCAATTTCGATAACTAATGTGGTTATCAAAAAATTTTATTGATTTTTCTGTTTTTTTATATTCCTGAACTATGGTAGTCATGTTTATGTTTAACAAAAAAATTTTTGATTGAAAAAATCTTTTTTTTCTATTTTTTCAAATTATATCGCCCGATAACTCGAAAACTAAGCAAGTTATCGATAAATTTCCCGTCAATTCTTCTTATTAGTTTGAGGCGTTCTATCCAAATATGTATGTCATAAGATCGAGGATCCTGATGGTCGCCCTTTATATGTAGTTCCCTTGTTAATCGTCATTCTCCTGTCATTTTTTGACAGGGGAATGGCGATTGATTGCATATGTTTCCATAATTTTTGTTTTAATACTTGCATTTCAAAAATTTGCATGGATCGGAGCTTGGTTTTCAGAATGAGGTTAAAAAGTACATAAAAAGTTATAAAAAGTATTGAACTTTAAAAATAAAAGCACAGGGGAATGACACACGTGAGTGCGAAAGCTCATTTCGGAAGACAAAAGGCGACTTACATCATTTTATTAAATTTAATACTCTATATAATTTTAATTGTTGGAAATCCTGAATGGTTTGGAAATTTGAATTTTACGGAATATAAGATTTGACAGGGAAATGACGCATATCTACAGGGAAAAAAATAATCATCCATAAAAATAGTAATTGATACAAAATTATAAACAATAATAGAAAACCTAAATCATAAAATACTATATTTTTCATTGAACCAATTTTATTAAATAAATATTAACTATTTTTGTCAAAAATTTTGAACTAATTAAGTGAAAGTAGAGTTAGGGACAGCTGACTTTTGAGCACTTTGGTAGACAATTTTTTTCATAATTTTTTTTTCAATGGTATATTTTTGTGACCGCGTAGGACCTATAAAGCTTTGTAATAAAGTAAATTCCAGAGTGGTATATATTTTATTTTTCCTAATTTAAATACACAAGGACATCAAATTATCCGATAATGTCGAAATCACCCATATAAATTTCAGAATGAGTGGTTAAAAAATGGCCCTCTAGAGCGTTAATATGTCTTATCAAAAGGAACCTTTGGGGGCTATGTTGAAATATGGACTGATATGCGTCATTTTCACTATGTACGATTGAATGTAATACAAAGTATTATTTTTTAGCATGATCGATTAAAAAATTCGCCATCTAGTGCGTAAAAATGTCTTATAGGAAGGGACTTTTGTATGGGGATATATCAAATGATGGACCGATATGACTCATTTTCAAATTAAAAAATTCGCCATTTAGAGCGTAAAAATGTCTTATCGGAAAGCACTGTTGTATGGGGGTTATATCAAAGTATGAACCGATAAGCCTTATTTTAAGTAGGAATCGTCCCTAGGTTAAGAAAATCCTTTGTGCCCATTTTCATCAAAATTGCTTCATATTTGCGACCTTTGGTGTCGAACATAAAAAAGAACAGAACGCTAAACGTAGTGTATTCTGTTCGAAAGAACACTAACACTACGACGTAGTGATAGTGTTTGCAGAACCGTATGTTATCGTGGTGGTAGCGTACGTTATTGTAGTGGTAGCGTTAGCGAACACAAACGCTAAAAAATATATAAAGTTTGTGTTCTCTGAACGAACCGTTCGTATAACGTACTATTTTTTCCCGAACACTGGGTTCAAGTTCGGATATAACCCCCATATGATGGTTTTAGAAGAATTATAGTTTTGGTGTTGTTGATGCTACATTTTTTAACCGCCGTGTCTGGAAATTACGAACTTATACTCAAAATTTATACATATTTTTCGTGAAGATAACTTCGGAAGAAAAACATGAGTGCGGGGTTTATAACTTATTTTCATGTATGTGTCATAAACATATACAATAAAATATAATTCATATTTTGTTTTTGCACTTAGGCTCAAGATCGTTATTGCTGTTTTCAGTATATGAACAACTACAATAACGATCTTGAGCCTAAGTGCAAAACCAAACATGTACTATGAAAGCAGATCGAATAAAACAAAAATAAAATAAAATATAATTTTTTTCTTTGAGATAATGTAGTAGATTTTGTTTAGAACTTATATTTAAACTTAACTGGTTTAATTGCTAACCAATGTTTTTCAAACTATTTCCAGCTGACAGTATCGCACGCACTATTTACCAATTATTAACAATCGATATCTTCTATTACCAACGTCAAAACAAACCTACACCCACGCTTTTGTATCCTGTGGCCTTCCGCGTAGTTATATGATAAGAAGTCGTTCTTTCTTAATCCATATTTCACGGTAATAAGTTCAGCTTCATAAAAGTGTCGTGTAGAAACTATTACAAACCGTACCTAAATACGTCAATTACACACTGACTACTTGAGATCACTTTTTATACCGCGTTTATTAAAAAGACAGTGGGAGTTTTTGTGTACTAAAATCACGTGATGATTTAGTCCTAAATAAGTATTCCCCGCTAAAGGTATAATTTAATGCAAATGGCTGTGTATATAACCAAACTAATATCACTTATTTCTCACCAGGAGTTAACTCGCACATTGGTTGTAATTATTCCATAAATCTGTGGATCTGCTTACGATACATATAGGCTGACTTAGAAGAAGCAAATTCAATTAGATTTATCCATATTCCAAGAAGACGTGCTACTCACTTCGGTGATATTTACTTGGTATTCCCTGTTGCAGCAACTGCGGGCGAAGATCCCAACAACAACGCCAGCATTGTGTAAAATCACAAAAATCCAAAATCAGCGACAGAAAACTGGTATACGTGATATAACTGACTTCGAGTTATTTAGAATCTTTTATTAATAATTTGAACTGTCGCGTATTTTAAAAAACTATATACAATTATTTGATTTCAAAGCACTTTTCCGCGATAATCAATTCATTTCACACTATTCGTCTTAATAACCGAATTTTGGAGGAAGACAATGTAAAAGAAAGATAAAGAAAAAAACGAATAGAAAACCAAAAGAAACCTGAACAGAAAATCCATGAAATAAAATGATCAATTAATTTCTTCCTTTGTTTCGTAACATCACCATAAGTAGTGTCGTTCATTCGCAATAATAACACAGTGCAACAGTCAAAAAACCAAAAACCGCATTTTCTAGTATAGGCAATGTTATTACCAATTGTTAGATAACCGTACGATTAAGTCTCTTAAAAATCCGTTTGTAACTGGCGGAGGTATTAAAGTTTAATTAAAACTAAATCGGTATATAAGCACTAGTTTTGGCCATCAACTCAATAATGTCTGCTTCAGCGTTTCGTTTTTAACTCGTCATAATCATCAAAACTGTTCACATTTATTTTTAATGAAACTTTAATAACTCAGTCAATTGCAAATGGATTTTTAAGAGACTGGTTGCATTTTTTTCCCCATCCTCGTAAAATATACTATATATGTAAATTAATTAATCGTACGGCTATCTCACAATATAAAAAACATTGCCTAAACTAGAAAATGACGGACAAAAATGAAAAAAATGTGTATAAGGAATAAATCGTTTCGTCCTCACTTCTGATTTTAATAAAAACTTAGACATTTATTTAGTTCATTTAATACACGCTGATAAAAAATCACTTCTGTAGTATATTATCCAAACATTTTCGGCTTGAATTATACATATGTTTAAGGTACACTCCAAATATATAATATTTGCCACACACAAATATTATATGTTTGGGAGGATATTGTTCTAAGCAAAAATATGCTCCCATTCAAATATTTTTTAATTTGGAACTAGTATTTCCGAAACACATATAAATTTGTAATTATTTATTTTGGCAATGTATCAGTGCCTTAACTTAGAGACAAGTTTTTTGTTTTTCAGATGTTCAAAGAAAAATTTTTTTTATAAATTTTATATGTTTGTAAAATTTAATTAAAACTTAAATTGAATAATCTTTCGTAAATATAAATTGCATTATGGATTGACAAAAAGAGATGAATTGGAATATTTATAAATTAAGACATTTTTAGCTATAAAGTTGTACACGAAAACTAGGAAAAAGTAACTAAAATTAGAATAAGTCAGCAAAGATTTTAAAATCTTAAAAAAAAGATATTTGGAAAACTTCTTAAACAATAACTTTGTTTGTGTGTAAACACTTATTTAATTTGTGAAATTCAGTTTGCAAATAAATTATGTTCTAATATATTAATATATGTGTTCCAAACAAATTTTTTATATTTTCAAATAAAATTTATTTGTTAACAGATATATAATATTTAAAAAAATCGTTTCCAAGTATATTTTCTTTCAATTGAAACATATCAAAAATGAGGATTTTCCTCCGTGTAGGTAAAATACATAAAAAGATTAAAGTTAAATAAATGATCAGGTAATCCGTACACGTCCGTTCGCTACAACTTTAACTATACGACACTCTTGCTCAACCGTCTTCTTCGTCTATCATTGTGTGGGCAATTCATGATTGCCATGTTGCAAAAAATTCGTAGCCTTACAGTCGGCCACCCTGTCGATACAATCGTAGGTTCGGTTAGATTCGCCCTCGCTGTCGACATCATTAACGTGGTGTTCTCTTTTCAAGGACTTGTGTAATGATGAATGGACCTTTGTAGAGTGGCTCCAACTTTCTTAAAGTACCCGTCGCCGATGGTTCATTCTTAACTAACAGCAAGTCACTGAGTTTGCAGCGTTTCGGTTGACTATGATGTCTGTCGTATCGCTGTTTCGCATCTTCACGTTGTGCATCAATTCTTTCAGCCGCTTCGTTGCGTATTTCTTCCGAACGATCGTTGTCAATAGATTCGCTATTGTGTAAAGATAGTACAAGTTTATTTTGTAGAATATCTCTCGGATGAAATCCAAACAGTAGTGCATGTGCAGTTCGACTAGTAGTTTTATTTTTCATGGTATTTATTGACCACTGTACTCGCCGAAGTTGATCGTCCCATCGCTTGTCTTCTCTGGTTGACGGGAGAAGCATACTGAGTATTGTTCGGTTCGTTCGTTCTACATGGCCGTTCGCCCTTGGAGTTCTTACAGCATTTAAGATATGTTTTACGTCGTTCGTCTGACAGAATCGCTTAAACTGGTGGGACGTGAATGCAGTTCCGCGATCGGTAATTATTCGTGTTGGTATTCTAAAATATTCGGTGCATTCGTTAACAGTCATTACGTGTTTTGTACTTTTCAGCGCTCGAATTATCGTGTACTTCGTAAAAGCATCAACAATGTCCAAAAGGTACTCTTTACCTAGGAAAGAACCCAAGTGATCCACATGGATAGTATGGAATGGCACTTACAAGCGCATTCTAAACATGACTTTATATGAGATTTAACAAAATTCCGCATTCGGGGAAACCAAAAATGTCTCTGAATAGCGTCTATGGTTTTCTCCAGACCTAGATGTTTCGCGTCGTCATGTTGTCCTTTTACTTCGCGCCATCGCAAGGCTTTCGGAACCACCCAAAGAAGTTTATCTTTGACTTTCCGAAATAGTCGTCCGTTATCGATTACATATTCGTTACAAATCGTTTTGTCTCGTAATTTAAATTTGTCGACAATCGCGCAGATGCTTTCGTCCTGTAGTTGCATCGACAACAACCAGTCGCCTTGGCTTATGACCGTTTTTGCAATTCGTAATGTATACATATATAGTATATTTTATAAGAAAGAAAATGCAACCAGTCTCTTAAAAATCCGTTTGTAACTGGCGGAGGTATTAAAGTTTAATTAAAACTAAATCGGTATATAAACACTAGTTTTGGCCATCAACTCAATAATGTCTGCTTCAGCGTTTCGTTTTTAACTCGTCATCATCGTCAAAACTAGTATTTATATACACATTTATTTTTAATGAAACTTTAATAAGTCAGTCAATTGCAAATGGATTTTTAAGAGACTGGTTGCATTTTTTCCCCATACTCGTAAAATAATTAATCGTACGGCTATCTCACAATATAATTGGTAAAAACATTGCCCAAACAAGAAAATGACGGACAAAAATGAAAAAAATTTGTATAAGGAATAAAACGTTTCGTCCTCACTTCTGATTTTAATAAAAAACTTAGACATTTATTTAGTTCATTTAACGCGCTGATAAAAAATCGCTTCTGTAGTAAATTGTCCCAAACATATTCGGCTTGAAATATACATATGTTTAAGGTACACTCCAAATATATAATATTTGACACACACAAATATTATATGTTTGGGAGGATATTGTTCTAAACAAAAATATGCTTCCATTCAAATATTTTTTAATTTGGAACTAGTATTTCCTAAACAAAGATAAATTTGTAATTATTTATTTTGGCAATGTATCAGTGCCTTAACTTAGAGAAAAGTTTTTTGTTTTTCAGATGTTCAAAGAAAAATTGTTTTTATAACTTTAATTAAAACTTAAATTGAATAATCTTTCGTAAATATAAATTGCATTATGGATTGACAAAAAGAGATGAATTGGAATATTTATAAATTAAGACATTTTTAGCTATAAAGTTGTACACGAAAACTAGGAAAAAGTAACTAAAATTGGAATAAGTATGCAAAGTTTTTAAAATCTTAAAAAAAAAGATATTTGGAAAACTTCTTAAACAATAACTTTGTTTGTGTGTAAACACATATTTTATTTGTGAAATTCAGTTTGCAAATAAATTATGTTCTAATATATTATTATTATTATTATTATTTATTAATAGATTTGTATTTTAACAATGATAAATAATTGTATAAATTACATAATAAATCTATATATGACTTAGCATAATTGCTGTAAGCCAGATTTGTGTTTACAATTGTTTGTTCACTTAAATAGAAAATGTACATTAATTAAAAATCAAATTCATTTAGTATCCAACGCCTATATTTAATACATGTTTCAAGGTATTTACATAGTGAGGAAATATTCGTGCCATATAATAGTCTAATAACTTCATTAGCATTGAGTTTGTTTTGACCAAAGTGAATTAACCTAAACTCTTTGTAAACTGGGCAAATACCAATAAAGTGAACTGTATTTTCCGATTCCTTCATATTGCATACTGAGCATAAACCGTCTGAGTTACTTCTAAAACATCTCGAATTTAAATCTAGCAAGCCACCTCTAGCTCTTACAATTAAACTTGTAGCACGTGATGATAGCTCTCTAGTAAGTGTTGGTGCTATACCGTAATCAAGCTGAGGGTAGAGGTCGTGGAATTGTGATCTGGATGCTTGAAGGCAAAAGTCATTATGTTCCTTAATTTTCAAAAAATAAATTATATCCTTCCAATACATACAAGTGGGAACATTGTTATTGGGAGGAGAATAGTGTATAAGTTGGCACAAAACAGACCATTCTTTTGCCCAATATACGTTTAATTCAATTATTTTCTCTGCCGGAATACGTGTTAACCTTTGTGGGCTAAGATTTAAAACATTTTTAATATAAACATAGTGTAATTTCAGTGTAGAAGAAAATAGGGAATTGAAGCCAGTTTCTAGGTATAACATGTAATTTGGTGTATTGTTAGGCAAATACAACATTTTTTTAATAAAAAATCTAAACAATTTCTCTACATCATAATAACTTTGGTAACCCCATACTTGCGCTGCATAAAACATTATTGATTTTGCGCATGCATCAACAATTTTTAATTTATTTTCTTTTGATATTTTTGGGTGAGCTATATACTTTGACCACGTGGAGTTTACAGCCATTTTGGAAGAAGATAGTCTGTTTTGCAAGTATTTTTTAAAGGAAAGGTTATACGTTATACCGACGCCAAGATATGTGTAGGAATTGACAATTTCAATTGAATTGTTTTCAAATTGCCAACTTAGATCTGTGGCGATTCGTGGGCCATTGCGAAAAATAAGTATTTTTGACTTGGATAAATTCACTTTTAGGCTCCAGTTTTTACAATACTCTTGGAGGGTGTCTATCATATCTTGCAGACCAGTTGGATTGTCGGATAGTATGACAATATCATCAGCATACAATAAGATTTTAATATTTGTGTCCGCAATATGTACGCCTCCTGGCAGTATTTGAGGTAGATCGTTTAAATATAATGAAAACAATACTGGACTGAGAATACAACCTTGCTTAACTCCCGTCTCTACAGTAAAATATTCAGAAAATGAAATACCATCCCAAATTCTACTAGATGTATTTTCATAAAGTAGTTTTAAAATACGTATAATTTTTGAGGACATTCCCATACAAGAAAGTTTATAGAATAAACTATTTCTTGGAATAAGGTCAAAGGCAGAAGAAAAGTCTACAAAAAATGCATATGTGTATTTGTTATTTAATTTGTTAAGATGTACAATATTGACAAGATTAAAGACGTTATCTATCGTTGAGTAACATTTACGGAACCCCGCCTGGAATTCATTAAGAATGCTATAACTGGTTAACCAATTAGTAATACGGTTCAATAATATATTATTAAATATTTTACAGATGGTGTCTATTACGGATAAACCTCTGTAGTTTGTTGTGAGATTTGGATCACCTTTTTTAAATAGCAGTATTAAAATCGATTCTTTTAAGGACGAAGGAATTTGTTCTTTGAGGAAGATGTTATTGAAAACAGACAATATCTCTTGTAAAAAGCTATGAGGTGCAAACTTGTAAAATTCATATGGGATTCCGTCCTGCCCTGGAGATTTATTTAAAGCTTCCTTATAACCGTATACAGTTCGCAAAATTCAAAAGGTGAGTCAAGGAAAGGGTTGACAAAACAGGGTAAGCACCAATTTATGTTTTGTTCATCTGTGGGTTCAAAAAACACTGTTCGAAAGTGAGAAAGAAAATCATTCGCTGTAAGATCTCCTCTAGTGGAATAAACACGTTTCTTCAGTGAGTTCGACAGATTCCACCAATCTTTACTGCTGGTTACAATATCTGATTTTTTAAGATTATTATTGTAGAATTCTAACTTTTTCTCGTTGCAGAGTTTTTGGAAATCAGATCTGGAAGCGTAATAACGTTTTCTGTTAAATAGTGTATGAAAATTTTTAAATTGTTTTAATTTTCTTCGCATAACTGTCCTTAGGCGTAGGCACATCCAGTCAAACCATTTTTGCTTTGGCTCAAAATATTTTTTATACGACTTTTTAACCTGTGCATGTTTAATTTTATCCAGCAAGATGTTAACCCTATCATCCACAGACATATCTGCTTCCCAGACTTGCGCAATTAGGTATCCTGATATCGAGACAAATAGGCATATGGTCGGAAAAAGGTTTAGAGGGAATCGTGAGCTTATCAATATATTGCAGAAAAGTACATGAAGAAATATAATAATCAATAACAGAACTACCCATTACTCCACAAAAACTAAATTTACCATCCATATCACCTGTTGTTCTGCCATTTAACACAATGCCTCCAATATTCTCAATTATATTCAGTAGCTTTCTACCTTGAGTGTTTATGACCGTATCTTTAGATTGTCTACAACCATTGATATTAGGAAAATCACGTACCATGTTATACTCTAAAAGCCGTTCTTCTCCTATTCTAGCATTTAAATCGCCTATTATGCAGAAATTTGTAGGATTGAATCCTTGCAAGAAAGTTGCAAATATTTCAGCTTCACTATTCCAGTTTGTACAATTTATATAAGCTGGGATGAAATAAAATACGTTTCAGTCAAAGTTAGAGGAAAGTAATATTTTCGAATTAATAGTTATAAATTTCAGTTTGAATTTATCTTTAATTTTTTTTTTGAAACCGAACAAACATCCACCGCTTACACGACCAAATCTTTGTATCTTTGTTGCTTCAACCCAGTGTATGCAATAATTTTGAAAGAATGACGAAAATGTTTTTTGTTTATTGAAGACGACATGGGTTTCAAATAGAAAAAAGATTTCAAAATTGTTTATAAATGTTAAAAAATTACCAACATTTAAAGAATTTTCAAGATTTGAGACATTATAAGATATTAAACGACACGAATCAAATTGCTATTTGGAAGTTTGATTTGTTTCAATAACTGTAGTTTTAGGTTTTGAGTTGCAATAAATATCAACGTCATAAGAACAACCGCAATCAGCAAATAAATCCCTCAACAATTTTGCATCATCCTCGGAAGAAGCCATTATTTTTCCATTTGACAAGAAAAAACGTTTGTCATTGATGAAAATGCAGAATTCCCCAAGCCTAACTTTAATACCTTTCTTATTGCTGGAAATGTATTTGCTTATTTGTCTCAGTTTGAATCTTGTTTTCTGCTCCTCATCGGTGTAGTCCTTCTGGATGAATATATTTTTACCATTGAGTTTTCCTTTGGCAGCTAGAACGTTTAGGGCCTGGTTACTCGATTCAAGCGTAAATATGACGACTTTTCCTGATATCATTTTTGTTTGGGAAATTCCCACTGACACATTCAGGTCTTCGTTACATATTTGTAGAAACTTCCTTTTTGCGTCCACAGAATTCGAAAATGTTAAGCCCCTATCAACAATGTTTGATGCGCGAGATCTACGGTCCACAAATTCTAAACGGGTTGTAAGCTTCTTTACGTCATTTCTTAGCTGAGCATTTTCCTGTTTTAGGTCTTCAATCTCCGTTTTGATGGAAACCAGACCATCTTTTCTTGCCACGTCCTTTAGTTTATCGTCCAATAAATCGCACAACTTACTCCAAGAGAAAGCATCTTGTTGGGGGCTAGAACTCATCTTGGCAGATACGTTATATTTCTTTGGCGTATGCTGGCTATGATCAGGGGATGTCAACACTAGTATGCGCTTATTGTTCATTGGGCGACCATACCTCGACGTGATGTGCCACGGTAAAATAATCGATAAATGAGGGGGTGTTATTATCAGCTGTTATCAGTCGATTACAGCACGTAGGTTTGAAGGAAGAGCACAGCTGGTTGTTTTCTTTTAATACTTATTTGTATTAGTGGCCAACAAATTCTTCCAGTGGTTTAGTGATTTATTGTCGAAAAAATTTATTAAATTATGATGATTTCTGCTCACCAGCAATCACAAAACAGGAACGCACAATCCCACAGTTGGAGGCAGCGAAGCAATGGAAGCAGCGAGTCTTTATGACTTGTAATTGCGTTAGAAGCAGGAAAATGAACAACAATTGCGGAGCGTTTATAAACACGACCGGCTGGTTTAATCAACATCAACAATCCTAATATATTAATATATGTATACAAAATTTTCTTATTTTCAAATAAAATTTATTTGTTAACAAATAGATTTTTTTATATCAAAAATGACGATTTTCCTCCGTGTAGGTAAAATACATAAAAAGATTAAAGTTAAATAAATGATCAGGTAATCCGTACACGTCCGTTCGCTACAACTTCAACTTGTATACGACACTCTTGCTCAACCGTCTTCTTCGTCTATCATTGTGTGGGCAATTCATGATTGCCATGTTGCAAAAAATTCATAGCCTTACAGTCGGCCACCCTGTCGACACAATCGACCACGAATGGAAGTACGTTCGGTTCAGATTCGTCCTCGCTGTCGGCATCATCTTCTATCTGTGGCAGAGAAAACCACGGCTTAATTTTGCCGGATGAATATACTGATGTATAATGACGTTGTTTTCTACTTGATCCTGGCAAATCTTCGATGACGTACCTATCCTTTTCCAGGACTTGTGTAATGATGAATGGACCTTTGAGATTTAACAAAATTCCGCATTCGGGGAAACCAAAAATGTCGCTGAATAGCGTCTATGGTTTTCTCCAGACCTAGATGTCCCGCGTCGTCATGCTGTCCTTTTACTACGCGCCATCGCAAGGCTTTCGGAACCACTCAAAGAAGTTTATCTTTGACTTTCCGAGATAGTCGTCCGTTATCGATTACATATTTGTTACAAATCGTTTTGTCTCGTAATTTCAATTTGTCGACAATCGCGAAGATGCTTTCGTCCTGTAGTTGCATCGACAACAACCAGTCGCCTTGGCTTATGACCGTTGTTGCAATTCGTAATGACGCTGCTTAATGGGAAAAAAGGGGTAAATACGCGCGCATAGCAGTATTTTCTATCTCATGATTATACCGTTAGAGATAGAGTCCTACGGTTTGGACCATTTTCAAGAGAATTCTTTCTTGTGCGGTACATGGTAACAGATTTTATTTTACTGTTACCATGTACCGCACAGTGGGGCTACAAAAGCGACTTTGTGGAAATTAGTGTGAAAATCAGAATATCGTACCAACTTCAGTGATCTTGATTTTATATTAAAGCTGACAAAAGTTAGTTCAAAATCTATTTGAGTTACTTTATTGTGTGTTGCTGCGTTTTAAATATATAGACCATTGAAGTTCAAACATATTTTTGTGAATATTGCGTTAAAAGTCTACAAAACCGGGCAATGTTTTTGAAATTGAAACCAAAACAACACAAAAAAGGATAAAATTGCAGTCTGCAATATTTTTGAAAGCTGAAGGTTTGCACTAATGCAATTACACAATGGGTCGTCGACTGTTAATAAGAGAAATGTTAAATTATAAACAAAAAAATAATCGGTTCACCCTAATATACATAAACTGCAGAAGCGTTTAACTATATTTTTATAATTTTTGTAGAAGAAGTAAACTATAAAAATTACACATATAATCATCATAATATTAATTAGATCGATAATGTTGATCGTAGAACTCTACAAACTTGCAACCGGACTTGTACCGGTCTTATTTATTATCCGATTTTGCCGAAATTTCGTAAAAGTTATTTTTTTGAACCAAGAAAATAGGTCCATATGTTTCGGGAGAATCTGTTTATAGGTAGATGTAGCTCCCACACATATTTTCTTTATTTAAAGTAAAAAAAGCACATATTTAAAGTACAAAAATCGGACATAATCGCAAAAAGTCGCAGATAAACTAGGTACAGTTGTATACACCACTAAGTTAACTCTCTTCTCTATGTCATATCGTAGTGATCCCACGTGATCCAAAAAAGTTGTACATATTCCATTTACTGCGGATAATTTTTTTAAAAACAAAAAAAAATTATTTTTACTGTGAAATATCTCTACATTTAAAGACGTTAAAAATACGTTTTATACACAAAAATTTAGATGAATATAACCTTATTATGTGTTACAAGTCTTGTCGCATTTCACCAACAAATGAGAATTCTACAAGCATTTTGGTATATGCATTTTATCATCGCAATTTGATTTGCATTTATTAGCAAAAAAAGACAAAATTTGAAAGGTCATAACTCGGAATCGCCCAGAGATATTTTCATAAAATTTGAATGTATTTTCATTAAATGTTATCCACAATAAAACAACATTCCCAAAAACTGATTTTTGAAAGTTGTTTTCAAAGTCCTATGCGCGCATATTTCATCATATTTTCCCATCGTGCGCTGTATCTAATTCTCGGGCTTCTTCATATGGCTGATCGATGTTCGATTTTAGCGTCAAAATCTTGGATTCTCTGCCACAATCTTGCGATTCTCGGGAATAATTCTTTCTTTTGCATAGTCGTTCTGATATCGTTGCAATCTGTGACGATTGTAACTGGTTTGCCGTAAACATAGTAACGGAAGCATTCTAAAGATTCTACCACAGCTAACGCCTCCTATTCATACCTATCGTCGTTGGTTGTTGATCGGCTGTAGAATGCTACTGGTCTCCACGTATTTTCCTCGTTCTATAGTAGCACCCCTGCTAGACCTATTGTGCTGGCATCAGTATGAATCTGATGTTCCGCGTTAGTTCGATAACCCACTACCCAGCACAACATTTTTGGAGTTTTGGAAGCACCGGAGGTTTTATGTACATATTGTAGGCACTACTTTGAAGCGCTTATTTTATCTTGCGGAATTCAGCGCTTAATGTAGTTCAAAAAGTACTATAATATATACTTCAAGATAATGAACTGGCAATAATGGAGATTGATTTAAGAATTTGTGCATACTTTAGTGCAACCGGAGTAAGCGGAAGCTTCCTCTCTCGCTTACCCAGTTGCACTAAAGTATGCATGCTTTGTTTTTGTGGGTTATCTCACGAGCTCTAGCGAACTTTGCCGATCTGAAAATCTCTGCATTATAAAGCAATAGGTGTTGGTGGTAGTTCTGTAAAAGAATTCTACCGAACTTTGAAAAAATTAAAAGCGATATAGAGAAAAATAAATTAGTTGATATTTTGCAATCGAGAAGTCCGGTCGTCGCTACGCAAATTCAATTTTTTTTGCTGTACCAATTTTTTTGTGCGTTGTAGTAGCGGTGGTGGTGATTTGTGCTCGGTTCTGTCTGATATACGTATATGTACATATATAAATATAACTTGTCAATATGAAGCAAACAATGAAAAACCAAACGGTCGGTAAAAGACAAATGAAGAGACTAATAAGAAAAGAAATTAATGCAAATGTGAGTGCTATAAATCCTTCTGTTTCTGACAACAGTAACTGTACAACAATCGAATTTACCAGTGAATATGTGTGTAGTACTGACAATCATTTTGACAATTTATTACTGACAATTTATTATGGATAACTCAGAAGAAAACTCCAAAACTTACCTAATGGAAGTAAAGCAGCTAAGAGAAGAAATGATTAAATTACAAGGTACTAAACACTCATAACATTCTTATTGATTTCACTAAAATATTTGATTTTCCAGAGAATTCTGCAAATCAAAGACGGATTATAGTGGACCTGTTGTCGGAGATAAAAGTCGTGTTGAAGACAAGTAGTACACAAATATGTTTCCCATTTCGTCACAAACAGAATTTGAAGCTGTTGTTGAACTCGGATACCAAAGGATCAGTGGTAAATTTAAGCAATACTTTTATTATTACTGGGCATACTAAATTCCGCTTATATGTCAGTCTGTTAAAATCACACTACAATCCGAAATTATATAATTAAAAGTACTTTTTACTTGTGATAAATAAAATATAAAGTATTTTTATATTTCTATCTTATAGACTGCTACAATAAAGTTCCTTCTTGGCAGTGGAGATTTTCAAAAGAGTATAAAAAACATATTTCGAACATTACTTCTCCTTCAATACAATGTTTTCGGTGTTCAGGGGAAAAAACGACTTCTTAATTATAAAAAATGTATGAAGGCACTCTACCGTAAGTATTGTTTTTTTAAATAGTAATTGTATATGTCTAACATATATATATATTTTACTTTTCAGGTGCAGTAGGCTCAGATTATGGGAATCAGACGTGTTAAAAACCTTTATTATAAAGCCGCCAGCTTACCTTCTGATAGCGATTGAATCGTTTAACATTAAAACTACTTCATAACTTAAGACTATTGAATACAGAATTATTTTTAACATTAAAAATACTTCATAACTTAAGACTATTAATTACTGAATTATTTTTAATAATCATTTGAAGTAAATTAGTATTAAAGCCATTTTATGTTCCTTATAAAGAACCTTTGAATAAAAATACTGAAACAAATAAGTTAGTATTAAAACAATAGTGCATTATTTCATTGCGTTCAGGGAGTCAATACAATTACGCTTCCCGAGGTATTATTTCCATGCATTCTTACAAGTAAACACATCAGCGCTTCTAAAAACGTATCATTTTATCATACCTTTTCATTGCATTTAAAAGAGCTTACAAATTTCGACAAATTCACTGCAAAAATTCATTGCATAAAGGGGCTCATATTGTTTGCACAAGGGCAGCGCATTTTGGTGAGACATTTCTTTATAAAATCACCAATGAATTCCTCGCAATAGTAAGTGCTACACCACCCTACCTTCCCTTACAAAGCTGATGAATTTTCAGCACGTTTTTTGCTGGGTATTATCGGTTTCGTTGTAAGGCACGTCTTTAGCTTTTGAAACGCTTCTTTATGCTCGTTGTTCCACTTGAATTTGCTTTCCTTCCTCAGCAGAAGTCGTAACGGTTCGGAGATTATTGCGCAGACTGGCTCGTAGGTGTTGGAAATTCTTGGATTGCAGCTGTTTTTATGTTACCTGGAGTGATACCCGTTGGATGTAGTTGATGACCCAAAAATTCAATAGTATGTTTCATAAATTCGCACTTTTTGAAGTTAATCGTAAGGTTCAGTTCGCGCAAAACAGTAAAAACTCGTCGTATTTACTGGAGCATTTCGCTGAAGTCGTTGCCACCAACTAAGATGTCATCCATGTAGTGAAACGAATCTCCATCCTGCGTTTTCTCACGTAGTTGTGCCATCAGTCGTTGAAAAACCGATTGTGCGTTTCTAAGACCAAACGGCATGCGTTTTTAACTCATAAAGACCGTCAGGCGTTACAAATGCCATAAATCGTCTACTATTTTCCTCAATTGGAATTTGGTAGTATCCGGTATTCAAGTCTAACACCGTGAAATACGTAAATTGTTTAATTTCTTGAAGTCGTCCATCTATGTTAGGCGTTAGAAAAATTTCTTTGACCATGTGCTGATTTAAACGTCCATAATCCACGCATAATCTGTCGTTACCATTTTGCTTTTTAACGAATACTATAGGACTTGCATATTCAGATGTTGACTTTTGTATAATATCGTTTGTTAGTAACTCGTTAATCATTTTACTCACCGCAGCTTTTTTCGGTTCTGGGAGTCGATTTGGTTTTGCTATTGGCTCGGTTGTTGTTAATTCGATTTTCATTTGAACAGCATTCGTTAGACCGATTTCGTTAAGTTCGTTACCGCTGACGTCGCGATATTCTTTGAGTAACTCAGATATTTTTGTTTTAGTAGCATCATCATCTGTGCCGCATTGAATTGATGACATTTCGATAGGTGTTCGTTCATTAATGTTGGTCGTAGACACGCTTGCCAATTCAAATCGTCGTTCGTTATTGTCAACTATTAGTCGTATGTTATTATTCGCGAAAATGTTGTTTCCGATAATTAAATCTGACGAAAAGATGTCGTCATCCGCAACGTAGAGAACAATATTAAGCTCATCATAGTCGATGTCTAATTTCACCTTCATCATTTCGTTAAGGACACGTGTGCCTCCGCAAACCCCGCTAATACGTAAGAAACAAGGTTCTCGTCCGTTTGATTTACGAATCATACTATATTGACTACCAGTATCAAAAAGAGCATAAAATTATTTGCCGTTGATCGTAACCCGTTTATCGTCGACATTTGTTTGCACCCTGTTTATAGTCCGTGGATTTTGCTTGCCCCAGTTTTCGGGTGAACCTTTAGGATGAACTTGTTGACAATCCTTACATCGCGCTCGTCGTTGTGGTTTTCGACATACACTTGACATGTGGCCCGTTTCAGAACGGTAAAAACTACCAATAGGTTGTCGTTGCGTTCCATGACCTTTCATAAATCTGTACTGGGCAGTAACCACTTTGCCGGGTGCGTTAAGGCGAAGAGCTGTGGCTTGATTTTGAGCCAATATTGATTTGTTCAATATCTATTGAAAATAGTTAAATTCTACTAAGAAAATATGAATCTACAAAATATAAACAAAAACACGCTGTACTCGTGAGAAATTACAGGGATGCCACTCTATTGTTTTTCGCTCTCAACAGCAAATTGAGGTATGTCTTAAATCAGAGCGCCGACGGATGACGTACTTAACCGAAAAGGCAAATCGGGTTTCTTAGCCGATTTGTCTTTCTGCCCCAAATGGTTAGAATTTTTTATATCGGCCTAAGATTTTTTCCAAAAAAACTTCAAAAGTCGTGTCTATATTTAAATAAAAAAAATAAAAAGTCCTGATTCACACTCGGCAATTTTTTCAAGCAAGTGTCAAATTTTGTAGTAGGGTGAGGTAGGCGGAAAGAGCTCTGCCTCTCTCTCATAAAAACTTTGACACTTGCCTGAAAAAATTTGTATCGTGTGTTTTGTATATATCAAAAGTGAGTTTATAAATTAGACATTTCGTAAAAAGTTATATTCCTTTTCAGAACTGCAAGACTTTTTATAAAACCAAAGCAGAACATTTTTATTAAAATATAAACATAAGTAAAAATATTTTTTAAGAAATAGAAATGATTTTTGAACTTTTTTTTTGAAAAAATCTTAGGCGGCCGATATTAAAAATTCTAACCATTTGGGGCAGAAAGACAAATCGGCTAAGAAACCCGATTTGCCTTTTCGGTTAAGTACGTCATCCGTCGGCGCTCTTATTTAAGGCATACCTCAATTTACTGTTGAGAGCGAAAAACAATAGAGTGGCTTCCCTGTAATTTCTCACGAGTACAGCGTGTTTTTGTTTACATTTTGTAGTTTCATATTTTCTTAGTAGAATTTAACTATTTTCAATAGATATTGAACAAATCAATATTGGCTCAAAATCAAGCCACAGCTCTTCGCCTTTACGCATCCGGCAAAGTGGTTACTGCCCAGTATAGATTTATGAAAGGTCATGGAACTTATGTGGAAGCAGATGATATTAAAGCTTCCGTTGCTGGCGTCATGGAACAGGTGAAAAAAACTGGTCTCCATTAAACCGCTGAAGAGTCTTTACGTTGGAGAAATAGGGGATGTAGTGGTAGCACGTATCACTGAGGTTCAACAAAAAGATGGAAAGATAATACCAATTCAAGACTAGATTCTGTGCTTTTGCTTTCCTCCGTTAATTTACCGGGTGGAGAATTGAGAAGGCGTCTAGCAGAATATGAACAGGCAATGCGAAAGTATCTGCAAGAAGGTGATCTTATTTCTGCTGAAGTTCAAAACATTTATGATGAGGGCGCATTATCGCTTTACACCCGCTCTTTGAAATATGGCATGTCTTAGTGAAAAGACGTAAGACACATTTCCACAACTTGCCCTGTGATGCCAGCATAATCTGAGGTAACAATGGTTTCATTTGGATATCACCATCTTCTCGTGCTGATGGCGATGGTGGTATCTCACAAAATTTGTCAAAGGATATACCACGTTAACTTATTGCTCGTTTGAGGAATTGTATTTTGGCTTGGGTACATTGTAAAATGATGAAATAAGATACAAGTATTCAATAATCCTTTGAGAAGTCCATGAAATACGAGGTCCCGTAATGTACAACAGCAGGCGATATTTGATGTGGCATTTTTAACACAACATCGTTTGAGAGTACAGGAGGAATAAGAGGAAGAGGACCAGGAAACTGTTGAAGCTATGCTTTTTGTACTGTGTTTATTATGTAGAGATTAGGTTTTGTTATAATGTATATTTTAAATAAATTATTTACAATAGCAGAAACAAGAAAAACCAACAATTTATTATTTTTTATTAAAATTACATTTTTCTAGCAAATTTTTTCGAAAATGAATTTATTATTAATATAAGGAATTTCATTTCATTTCATTTATTTCATACATTGTAATACAAAAGCCTATAAGCCATATATTGGTATCACAAACTAATAACATCCATATAAAATTTTATACAATTATAAATTAGTTAGATTATAATGAGATCCATGTATTCTCTGAATACATGGAAAAGTTCTTCGTTAGGCTTCCAGACTGGATTTTGTGTCCTGACCACCAGTGGCCAAACCGAAATCTGGATTATTTGGTCAGTCGAAAACGGTTTCTGGAAACTCTGAATACATGGAAAAGTTCGTATAGGTTTTCTTTTTCAGTGGTGGAAAATTCAGAATATATTGTCTCTTCGTTAGGCTTCCAGACTGGATTTTGTGTCCTGACCACCAGTGGGTAAACCGAAATCTGGAATATTTAGCCAGTCGAAAACAGTTTCTGGAAACTCTGAGACATGGAAAAGTTCGTATAGGGTTTCTTTTTCAGTGGTGCAAAATTCAGAATATATTGTCTCTTCGTTAGGCTTCCAGACTGGATTTTGTGTCCTGACCACCAGTGGCCAAACCGAAATCTGGATTATTTGGTCAGTAGAAAACAGTTTTTGGAAACTCTGAATACATGGAAAAGTTCGTATAGGTTTTCTTTTTCAGTGGTGCAAAATTCAGAATATATTGTCTCTTCGTTAGGCTTCCAGACTGGATTTTGTGTCCTGACCACCAGTGGGCAAATCGAAATCTGGATTATTTGGTCATTTAAAATCAGTTTCTGGATTATTTGGTCAGTCGGAAACAGTTTTTGGAAACACTGAATACATGGAAATGGTCGTGTAGGTTTCCTTTTTCAATGGTGCAAAATTCAGAATATATTGTCTCTTCGTTTGGTTTACAGACTGGATTTTGTGTCCTGACCACCAGTGGCCAAACCGAAATCTATGATTTTTGGTCAGTCAGAAACAGTTTCTGGAAACTCTGAATACATGGAAATGTTAATACTGATTTCCTCATTCAGTGGAGCAAAACTTGGAATATATTGTCTCTCCGGTCTGGCCTCCAGACCGGATTTTGTGCCCTGACCACCAGTGGCCTAAGTGGAAAACTGCAAGTTATATGGAGAGATTTGTTTTTTCAAGGACATATGGTACACGAAAATGATCGGAAGTTATCGAAAGTTACCGACGTCGGTATCTTCACGCAGGTCATCTGTCATCCTCCGACCAAAATCGGTAAATTGTTCTGTCTAAAACAGCTGATACGTATATACACACACGTACATTTTGTTTTTTGACATTATGTTGTGCTACTTTGGGTCACCCTGTTATTTCGTGTTATCGGAAGTTACCGACGTCGGAATCTTCACGCAGGTAATAAAATGTAAGTATTCAGGTTAAACTGTCTTGTCTGGTAGATCGTAATTGAATTGCTCAATAAAAGAGTTCTGTATCGGCGTTTTCACTGTATGGCATGATAATTTTATATTCTTTGTTCGCGTGCTCCCGAGACGATGGGTTAAAGTACCTCGCCAACCGATGAAACCTCATCATGCCATCCCAACCCATCGGATCTGGTATCATTTTTAAAACGGCACGTAACATAGATGGCACCCAAACGAAGTGCAAATTAATTTCTACGTATTAAAAAGAAATATATATCGAGCCCTAACCGCCAAAAAGACGTAAGCGCCACCATGATTTACTTTTATTTTTTTTTTGAGGGAAATCGTTTACTTATGACAGATGGCGTTCTGTTTTCGAAATGTTTAGCTGTAAAATGTACCGTTATACTAAATTTCACAGTTATATAAACAGATGTATGCATTACATATGCATTTAAACAAAAAATAATCGCAAAAGAAACCTTCTCCTCTAAATTTTTGTGAGTGGCGCTTACGTCTTGTTGGCTGTTATGGCTCGATATATTATTCTACAAATACAGACAACTACAGTTTCTATCTGAATACAACCATTATTAAATAGTAACTGTAGTTAGGAAATCATATCCCATCAGCTTTTAAAGTATCTTAACGAGACCTAGAATATTTGCATAGGATCAAATTTCAGAGTATTGCCGCAGGGGTTTTTATGAGTTGTAGGGACTATGCAAGAGCCCAAAAACTTTTCTTCTAAATACAGATTATTTGTTGTAATGTACATGGTTTCCCAATAAGAGTGATATGATTTCTTTGAAAAAGAACACACTTATTGTTAAGGAAAATCAAAAGTTTTTTATTTAATGTGAAGTACAATGGATACAATTAAACGTCATTCAAATGGCCTCCACGACTTCTTCTGCAGGAACGAATTCGATGAACCCAATTTTCAAACACCTTTTCCACTAAATCAAGTCGTATGTCATGAATGGCTCGTTCATTATTGACTTGTAAAGCTTGAAAAATAAAGACAAAAATTACTTCAAATAACCCCACAAGAAATAGTCTAATGGTGTTAAATCGCAACTTCTTGAAGGCCATTCATTCAATATCACAATTTATTGAAATAATCGAATCTCCAAACTTTTCTCGCAACAATTCAATTGTTTCATTTGCTGTGTGGCACGTAGCCACAATCGTCAATGGCAAAAAGATAGCTAAAATATTGATCATGGGTGTCAAGGTCGTAGGTCGAATGGAAAGTGTTTATTTTCAATTACAAAAATGGACTTAGCATCATTTTCAAATATGAACGGATAGTTTATTTTTGCTCTAGCTCCTTAAAGGTACGTCGGATCGGGAACAGGCTATGAAGCCGACGCGGCGCAAATCGGCGGCGCGCCGCAGCCGGCCAATTTTTTCCAGCCGGCGCCGCCGCCGATTTTAGCGGCTCACATCGGCTGAAACTCAGCCGCCGAACTTTATTTAGTGAGTCAAAATAATTTATTTCATGCAACCATGAAAATTAAGAAAGTGACTACTAAGTAATACAATAGGGTCAGAATTTTTAATGAAGTTAATTTTTGCGTAAAAATTTATAAAAAGTTTCTAAATGGATCTCGCTATCATTTATTTAAAAAATCCAAAAATGTATGGGTTTGAAATTGAAAAATGCGTTTTTTTTTTACGGAAATTACAATAGCTCTTGAGCGGCAGAACCAATTTTTATAAAGCCTACTTCGTTTTAAAGAGAACACAACATTCTCCTTCAAAAAAAGAATATGTAGAGATTTATTGAGCCGATTTTCGACAGAACATCAACACTTCCATAACTTTTCCTAAATTGTTGTGTTAATTTTAAGTTTTTTCGTCTGCATAATTGTATAGGGTGATCCATTTCGAGGTTCCTTACTTTTTTAAAGAAAAAAACACAGAAAATTCAAATTAAATGGGGAATGTTTATTATCATTTGAAAGAACATTCTTTGGCATTTATTTTTTGAAGATTATGTCTATCAAATGTTGGCCGCGGCTACGTCTCAGATGGTCCATCCGTTGAGTCCAATTTTCGATGACTCGTTCGAGCATTTCGACTGGTAACTGGCGAATGACACGCGTGATGTTTTGCTCCAAGGCCTGAATCGAAGCGGGTTTGGTCGCATAAACTTTGGACTTTACATATCCCCACAGGAAAAAGTCTAACGGTGTGATATTACACGATCTTGGTGGCCAATCGACCGGCCCAAAACGTGAAATTATCTGCTCACTGAAGTGTTCTTTTTGAAACCAAATGTCGCCGAGATCACGAGCTTGAATTTCAGGCATCAAATAGTCGGTTATCATGGCACATTGACGGTTACGTTCTCACCGGCATCATTTTTGAAGAAATATGGACCGATGATTTCTGTACGTCGGATCGGGAATCGGTCAATGGCAAAAAGATAGCTCTTAACGAGAGCTAAAATATTGCTCATAGGTGTCAAGGTCGTGGGTCGACTGGAAAGTGTTTTTTTTATTAAAAAAAAAATGGACTTAGCGCAATTGGCAAACGATTATTTTGATAATAAAACTGAATAATTTGTAAACGTTGTTCAGGCGTATGTCTTTCCATGATGAAATGCCAAACAATACTTAACAAAAATAACATGACAGCTTGACACGACTCACACGTGATCTGCCAAAAAAGGCTATTGAAAAAAGTACCTCTACTTATATCACCCTTTATATATTTTAAAGCTACATCTTTGCTCAGAATGACACTCGTGCACCATCGTTTGTTGGAGCTTTATCGGCTCAGCCGATTGTTGAAATTTGATCGGCTCAGCCGCCGCCGCCGATCAGTATTTTTGCATGCGCCGCCGCCGCCGATAATTTTGGACGGCTTCATTGCCTGATCGGGAACAGGCTATGAAGCCGATGCGGCGCAAACCGGCGGCGCGCCGCAGCCGGCCATTTCTATCAAGCCGACGCCGCCGCCGATTTTAGCGGCTCACATCGGCTGAAACTCAGCCGCCGAAGTGTATTTAATGAGTCAAAAATATTTATTTTACGAAACCATGAACATTAAGAAAGTGACTACTAAATTTTACAAAACGGTCAAAATTTTTAATATCGACCTATGTAGTTCATTTTTGAGTCAAAAGTTTATAAATATCAGGTCTATATAATTTTTTTAAAAAAAATCCTAAAATTTTATGGGGCATTCAAATTTAAAAATGCGTTTTTGGGTTTTACGGAAATTGCAATAGCTCTCGAATGGCCAAACCGATTTTTATCCTTTTCATGAGATCAGAACAGGACTTTTTGTGTACACTATTTTTTTTTAAACAAATGTACCTTTTCTGATTTAAATTATTTATTGTTATTTCGTCCATAACTTTTACAAATATGGAGCCTCCAAAATCTAACAAGTAAAAGCGTTAAGTTCGGCCATGCCGAATCTTATATACCCTCCACCATGGATAGCATGTGACCTCACCAAATAACTTAAACCTAAAGAAAATAACACCAAAAACACAAAAAAATATAGCAGATGGAATCACAACAAGGAATCACAACAAGTTGGATGTTATATATGGGAGCTATATCGATATCGCCCATTTTCAATCCCAAGTTACCTGCAGCTATAAGAAGTATCTATACCAAATTTCAGCCACCTAGCTCAAGTATTATAGATTGTAGCGTGATTACAACAGACGGACCGACGGACGGACTTGGCTAAATCGTATTAGAATTTTAAGACGATTAAGAATATATATACTTTATGGGGTCTCAGATCAATATTTAGAGGTGTTACAAACGGAGTGACAAAATGAATATTACCCCCTATTCTATGGTGGAGGGTATAAAAAGAGTAACTTTTTGATTGGCCTAAAATATATGAAGAAAGTCTATTCATTAGACGCCATTCTCAAACAAATGTATCGAAGATTTATTGAACCGATTTGAAACATAGCAACAAAACTTCCAAAACTTTTCTTAAATTTTTGTGTTAATTTTAAGTTTTTTCCTCTAATTGTAAATTACATTCGTGCGCAATCGATTGTTGGAACTTTATCGGCTCAGCCGATTTTTGAAGTTTGATCGGCTCAGCTGATCAGTCGCCGCCGCCGCTCGAAATTTTTCAATTCGCCGCCGCCGCCGATAATTTTGGTCGGCTTCATTGCCTGGTCGCAAGCCTCTACAATAGATCGAACATACTTTGTCATTTTAGGCCAAATGTAGAAAAGACGAACACGGCAGAGTTTTAAAATATACTCCGTGACTGCCTGAGTTATGCGCTATCCGTACAGCTTGTTCTCTTAAACTGGAAGGGGTCTAAACCTTTGAGCTGAAGTAATTGCTCCAAAGCAGTCTAATTCAGTCACCGTATAATTTCGTTGTGCCTTATTCAGCTTTTGGGATACATATCCAATGGGCTTTTCTTCTCCATTGTCTGTGACTTGAATGAGAACCCCACCGAACCCTTCGCGTGAATCATCACACTGGATGACAAATTCTTTACTAAAGTCGGCTGAGCCAACTCAGGAGCGCTGCTTAGAGTTTCTTTGATTCTTTCGAAGGACACCAAGGCATCTTGTAACAATGCAATTTTTTTGCTGTTTTTCTTCAAGCAATCGCTAATGGGTCCTGACTGATCCAAAAATTCTTAATGAATCCCCTGTACCAGTTCAACATACCCATAAATCGTCTCACCTTTCGTGGAGACTTAGGAACAGGAAAGTCCCTAATAGCTTTCACATTGTCAGGGCCAACTTTAAGGCAGCCGTTACCAATCATATACCCTAAATATTTAATTTCCTTCTGACAGAATTTACACTTGCTTACATTGCAACATCGGTAAGTAGGGCAAGTTGACTTTAAAACATTTCGACATTCCCATAAATCGTCCCACCTGTCGTGTAGACTTAAGGTAAGTACACACGATTTGCTGATCGGACAACATTGCCAGAAAAATGGCGGAAAAATGCAACCCTGTGAATTTACAACCGTGTGAACACACAATTTTTGTTTTGCAACGTTAGCAGAAAAGTCATTGCGAGATAATTTTCAAATTGTTATATGTGCGAAGTTTATGCATGTGACAACGGCGCCATTGCCAGAAAAACTTTTTATTTGCAACATTGTCTATAATGTATTTTTATTGGCAATCCTGCAATCTTGTACCAATGCAATTTTTTTTTGCTGTTTTTCTTCAAGCAATCGCTAATGGGTCCTGACTGATCTGAAAAATTCTTAATGAATCCCCTATACCAGTTCAACATACCCATAAATCGTCTCACCTTTCGTGGAGACTTAGGAACAGGAAAGTCCCTAATAGCTTTCACATTGTCGGGGCCAACTTTAAGGCAGCCGTTATCAATCATATACCCTAAATATTTAACTTCCTTCTGACAGAATTTACACTTGCTTACATTGCAACATCGGTAAGTAGGGCAAGTTGACTTTAAAACATTTCGATATTCCCATAAATCGCCCCACCTGTCGTGTAGACTTAAGGTAAGTACACACGATTTGCTGATCGGACAACATTGCCAGAAAAATGGCGGAAAAATGCAACCCTGTGAATTTACAACCGTGTGAACACACAATTTTTCTTTTGCAACGTTAGCAGAAAAGTCATTGCGAGATAATTTGCAGATTGTTATATGTGCGAAGTTTATGCATGTGACAACGGCGCCATTGCCAGAAAAACATTTTATTTGCAACACTGTCTATAATGTATTTTTATTGGCAATCCTGCAATCTTGTACCAATGCAATTTTTTGGCTGTTTTTCTTCAAGCAATCGCTAATGGGTCCTGACTGATCCGAAAAATTCTTAATGAATCCCCTGTACCAGTTCAACATACCCATTAATCGTCTCACCTTTCGTGGAGACTTAGGAACAGGAAAGTCCCTAATAGCTTTCACATTGTCAGACCGTTTACGTGTGGAAGAGTGTATGAATCCTTTATTGTTAAGGAATTAAGCCTACGTGAGTCCAGACATAAAGGACTTTACCCGGTATTAAATTATTAAAAAATTGCCCAAAATGCTGATAAATAAAAATTTTAAAATCAACTTTGTGCGTGAGGTTTTTTATCGAATCAGCTTATATGTACGATTTTATCTAATCTGAAATAAAAACTCATCTAAATATGATACAGGGAAACGAGGTTGTATAAAAGTCATCACCCTAGTAATTACAGATAATAATTTTTTAAATATCGAATTTACGCGAAAAAATAATTATTAGTTTCGGCTAATTTTGGTAAATAAATACGATATATTTACCCATAAATATCCCTATTGTTCTTTCGAATACATAGATATCGCCGCTTTATTTATGTGTGTGCATTTTTCTCTGCCGGTTTGTTTCCCTTTGCTTTCGTTCGCCGCTGAGTTTTTATGTTTACAACAAAAACGTTGTTACCCTTCAATCGCAGTTTCTCATAGTCCAACCGCCAAATTCAGCGTCGGTCGTCGGCCAATAACTACATAGTAGCCACATTCACTTTTCGCTTATTTATTTACACATCCGTACATAACCTCATACCACCATACATCTAACGTCGGCACAGTGGTCCAAAGGGACAAAAACGCGGATACGTAAAAAATATTTTGGTTTGAATTTTTTTAATTTCGGTGACATTTGTTGTTGTTTGTACTACTCATTAGTACATTGTTCGGTACTATTACACTCCGTGCACCCTACTCTCGGCCAATACGTCATATTTTAAAATATTATTTTTTGTAATTCTCGTTTTCGGTCTTATGAAATGTGTATATTTGGACACAAACGAGCTACATTCGGTAGATATTCGTACTTAATAGACCGGGAAAAATTGTTCGGTACACCGCGAGAAATTTTAGAAATTTTTTTTTGTAATACCTTTTGAATATTTATTGATATTATTTAGAATTTATTGATTTATGGTGCGCATATTTACTTTTGTTTCTCTGCTATTTTGGCGCGGTTGGCCATTTTTTTAATTCGTTTTCAGGCTTCGGTGTGTTATCTTTTTGAACAGTTTTAAAACATTTGTTTTTGGTATTTCCTCGACTTATTTGAAGATTTTAATTTGTGGGTTTTTTTGAGATTGCGTCCACAGTTCTTGGTAATTTTAATCGGTTCATTTCGAATGAATTTGGTTCCGTTGTTTAATTTCACCTGAGTGATTTTCGTCCTGGTATTCGCGAATTTTTAGCGCTTGTGCTCGAAAAGCCTTATCGTCTTCATAATGCCGCTTTACTTCCCTTGATTTTTTCAGCAGTGCTTTGGAGGCTGTATTGAAATTCGATTCCTTCTTCAAAGGAAGAAGACCATGATGCTTATGAGCTTGAGATTCGTAGTACGAAGTTAAATAACATGTGGGCTACAACTCGAGAAATGTTTCAGAAACGTCTGGAATACTTACAATCTGCTACAGACGAGGGGAAAGATGATATGGACTTGGCGAACACTAAGTACGACGTGTCTCATCAGACATATATACAATGTCTCGCCGCCATAAAACGGAAGTTAGTTGGTGTTTAGAAGTAGAGTGGTTCTGTCGTTTCATTGGCACAATAAACCTTCGGGGACACCTGTAACCCACGCTTCTCTTGAAATCGGTACTAAAGTCGGTTCTTCGAATAATTTAGATCTGAGCAATAGTACTAGGCACGTGGGCATAATGCAGCCAGTTAGTGACGTCGTGCACAATATTTCGATTCCGACTTGTGACACTGAAGTTTTTGAGGGCGATTTTCTTTCGTGGCCCACGTTTCGGGAATTATTTACAGCGGGGAATTATTTCACCCATCGAAGCTCCGATCTAGCTTGGAAAGCGTTGAAAGATACGTATGACAACAAGCGTATTCTGGTGAATAATCACCTCAAGCTTTTATTTGATCTTCCGATTTAAGAACAAGAGACAATTTCGGGTGGTATCAACGGTTGTCTAGCGGCAATGACCGTATGACATTCTCACGGTCTAATGGGACCCTATATTGGTGTTCATTTGTATCCAGAGATTCCTAAGCTGACGCTCACGCTATGGGAACAAAGCATTCGGGATAAATCGTCGTTATCCTCCTGGAGGGACTTAGATTCGATCCTGACAGAACGAGTACAAACCCTCGCTTGTCTTCGCGACATAAGAGGCATCGATTCCTCAAGGTCCCTAATTCTCGACAGATTAGCTCACACTTTACCAAGCGGCGGCTTCGGAAAATTCTAAAGCTCCCTCCAAAAACTGTAGTTTCTGCCCAAAGAAAACCATCCAATGTGTAATGGAAGGCATCACACCCTTCTGCATCGTCATAACAATTCGGCCCCCCTAACTGTTTCGTCGTCCGGGTCTACCCTGGCCGGTAGTGATCACTCTCCTAATCTCATTCTTGATATTGTGGCTTCCACGTCAAATGGGGCTGATCCCACCATTATAAATCGTCAGGTATTTCATACATAGCAAAATCGTCAGATCTGGTTATGAACCGCGAAGTTGAATGTAACCAATCACTGAGTTGCATACACAGTTCTAGCGCTATTTGACCCTGCGTCCGAAGCTTCGTTCGTAACTAAGAGGTTACAGAACCGTCTCAAACGGTCATCTCTTTACTCGCTATGGTTTCCGGTGGAAATGGTTCCGTTTCTGGTAATGCTCGGAAAAATTTTTCCTTCAGTATAGGTTCTCCGGCTGATTCGTCGATTGTTCTAGAGACGGTCGCCTTGGTTCTCCCCCAGATTTCCGGAAATCTCCCCTCCTCAGTTAACCATGACCTCGCCCTAAATTTACCTATTCTCCGTTTGGCTGACCCTCACTAGGTGCGGATTTGTACCCTCGTATTTTACGGCAAGGCACTCATCCAAATATTTAGGTTCCCTCTTAGCGTAAAACACCATATTCGGTTAGATCATCACAGGTGCCTTCTTCACCCGTGCAGGTCTTTACGACCACTTTCGAGTATATGGAAGAAGATATGCTCAACAAGACTTTGTTCCGCGGAAACTTCTCTCCAGAGGACGAAATTCCGCGTTGTTTTCAATGCCTCGAATAAAACTTCGGTGGGGACAGCCCTAACGACGTTCTTCATGTCGGGCCAACCCTACAGGCTGACCTGGTCTTATGATGGCGTCCATTCCGGTATGTGTTCAATTGTGACATCACCCAAATGTATTGCCAAATACGCGTGAATCCGAATCACGTTCCATTCCAGCGTATTCTATTCCGAAATTTCCCTTCTGACCCAATTCTCGATTTTGAGTTGCAAACTGTTACGTGTGGTGTAAATTGCGCCCCATTGCACTTGGAACACTGCTTCAGCTGGCTGACGGCACTGAGGCTGAGTACCCTCTAGCGGCACATATTCTGCTCAAGTGCATGTATGTCGATGATGTACTGGCTGGTTCACACGACGTAGATATGGCCTTGATCGTGAGATTTCAACTTAGAGATGCGTTATCTACGGCAAAATTTGAATTGAGGAAGTGGACTTCTAATGATAGGTCCCTTCTTGATCGATTTCCTACCGATCACTTAGTCGACGCACAGGTTCTCTACTTTGTTGAGTGTAGCAGTTCGAAACCGTTGGGCATTATGTGGAATGCCAGCCTAGACTCCTTCTACTTCTATGTTGATCCTATTCCCAAAAAGACCCATTTTTCGAAGCGAGAAGTTTTGTCCACCATTGCAAAGCTGTTTGACCCCATTGGTTGGTTATCCCCCGTTATTGTCGTGGCGAAAATTATAATGCAAAAGGTGCGGCTCGATAACATTAATCGGGACGATTCTATTCTTGAAGGGACAACAGATTTTTGGCTTAACTTTGTTGACAGTTGTCCCGCCGCCAATTCGATCAGTATTCATAGTATGGGTTCACTATGATCTTGGCAGCATTGCTGAACTACCCGCTTTCTCGGATGCCTCGGAAAATGCATACGCGGGGGTAATTTATATACGCATCCAGACCCCACAAGGCGTAGCTAACGTTCACCTTTTGTCTTCTAAGACGAAGGTAGCCCCACTTAAGTCGATCTCATCACCCGGGTTGGAACTTTTTGGAGCAGTTTTGGCTTAATAGCTCCTTAAAGCAGTCCTGGGTTCCTCGAATTAAGACTCTGATTCGCGCGGTGATTAACCGCTGTAAAATATGTATGCTCCAATTCATTCCGGCGATGACGGCAAAGTGCGCGTCGTCGAAATTCGGACTGAACTGGGTATAGTTAGGCGACCCGTCACTAAATTAGTCATTTTGCCAAACTAGCTCCTTCCCCCTCTCATAACTCAGTATTGTTGTTTCATCGCGTCACCTTTGTGGCTCGTGTCTAGACATGGAATCTACTCGGAACTGTTCTCCGAAGTCGTCTTGTCCGATTTTGATGAGGTAATGCTATCGGACGAAGAAAGAGAAGTCGCGAGTGTGCCGGATTCGCAGCACCCCTTGCATAAGTGTTGGACCTTTCGGAAAATGGATTACGCGACCCGACTCCGGACGGTTGCCTTGCATCGGTATGCTACGTCTGTCTCCGTGCCAACCATCTCCAGAGCTCGAGCCGTTTCCCTCATAGGTGTCGCCTATGCAATGAACCATACAACACTTTGCTTCATGCGCCACCCTCAAAGTCGTCCAAAACGCCCGCTCCGTCGCGTCGCTCAGGTCCCCACCCCCCTCGTCCGCAACCGGTCGCGTCCTTGTCCCAAGCCGTGCAACCTGTCAGCACGTCGTCCATGGCGAACCCGCACGCCAGGCTCCCCATGGGTAGAGTGGTTTCCTTGGCTCCTACCCTTGTGGTTCGGTTTTGTCTGGGGGATTCCAGTAAACACATGCGGGCCCTCTTGGAAACTTGCTGTCGCGTCAGCCATGTTTGCGAGACGTTGATTGAGCAGTTGCGATGGCCGAACAACCACATCGGCGATACTATGTATTGCTATATTCTGATCGTGTCATCGTACGATTCCGCTCAAAGACAGTGATTAACCGCTGTAAAATATGTATGCTTTTTCTTTTAAATTATTTTATTATAACCTAAGCCACACTGTGGTGCAATTTATTATAATTTTATGCATTTGTTTCTAACACCCAAAAGGAAAAGAGATATATAGAAACATCGTTTATTATACCGATCGACTTGAAATCGCTTTCTGAACCGATTTAGCTGTGTCAGTCTGTGCATGCATTCTTATAATCAATGTGCAGGTCACAAATATAGTCCGATCTCAAAGAAATTTTGCACAATTTTCATGTTTCATGAAAATTTTGTTCGATATTCATGAAATTTGGTAGAGTATCTTATTTTAACAGTTAATATCTGTGTGAACAATATCCGTTCAAATTTACATATAGCCCCACATACTCGTATGTATGTTTTCCTTCCGATTTGGATCTAAGCTCCATAGAAGTCATATTTTTGCCAAATGTCCTATATTTTGCATAAAGGATTTTTTTAGTCCGAGAAAAACGGTCACTACCTAGGTTGGAAAAATTCTTTTCATGTTTTACTTCAGATCATTATTAAATTTTGCAGAGATTAGTTTATAGAATCATGAACACTGCGAAATTTGATAAAAATGGATACATTCAGATAAAGGCCAAATTTAAATACAGACCCCATATACAATTTTGCATCTAAAATAGCTGCCAAACACGATTGACAAAAAATAGAACTTCAAAACAGCAACAATAGAACAACTTTAAATGTTAAATAGATGAATACAGTACGTTCAGTTTAATACAATGTGGATTACGCCTTTTGTGCTTTATCAAAAACGAGCACTTGATGTTACGTCTTTCTTCTTTTTTCTTCAATAATATCGTGATTTTTGGACAAAAACAAATTTTTATTTTTTGAGGGTTACGCCCTTGTGCATTTCTGACGATGCATCAACATTTTTGGAAAGGATAAAGTGTTATTAATAAATTCAGTTTTTATCGCAATCCAATGTACTACAATTCCACTATTTAACATATTTCGAAGAAAATCAGCATACCTTAAAATGACGTTATTTTATTTTAATCGGCTATAAAAAAAGTCGACTTTTAGGCCGATAAATCGACCTAGTCGACTGAAACGAAATTTGGTTGATGAAAAAGTCGAAAGTCGACTAGCCAGAACCATTCACTAATTCTGATATAGCCGCCATATAAATATATATTTCTTCCGATTTTGCCCTTTAGCACTATAGAAGCAGTATTTTACATATATTTCATAGCCCTCATATAATGTTCATTCCGATCTGGACTTTTACCTCTTCAAAAGTTTTATTTTACATCCAATCGGTTTGTAAATTATGCTTTCTAGGGTTAATAATTTATATTCCGGAATTACATATTGGTTAGTTATTTAGAAGAACTTCATTACATGCCGAAAAATATTCATACTTATGATTTGGAAGTACTTATAATGTTATTCTTTAGGAAGTACTTCTTTTATTTTTTGCTGGGTATGTAGTTCCGTGTTATTCACTGAATTTGCTAAATCTGGAGTTGAGGAATTTTGAGCTGTAATATGAGAATTTCCTTGGTCTTGACCGGGGAGAATAACCAAAGGTGAATCCTTTGAATTAGTATAAATTTCCTCTGAATAGGCGATTTATAATTATGTTCTCATTTGAGGCCGGAATTAAGCTGATTCTGAATTATTGTAAAATGGTGAAGGCTTTTTATTGAATCTGACTTATTTCGACTAGTTGTAAGAGTCTTTTGGGTCACGATTTGGGGCGAATGTTGCACCCTGTTATTGAAAGATCCAGCGATTGTTGGGGGTGAATGCACTACTGGTCCAGTGCCTGAAGTACCTAATGTTGTTGGTGGGGGTGAGTTAATAACGCGTCTACTCGCAACAAAGCTTGAATCTGAGAATTCAGAAGGTGTTCGACTACCACTTGAAATTTTCCCTCTACCATACCAGCTGGAGAATTATTTTTAACAGTGAAACTTTTCTGAGAATTAGATCTTGTAATCATAGTAAGATTACATATAAAAAATCAGTACAAAAAATTCTTAAGCGAAATAGGTTAATAAATCGTTCAATGTTTCGTATTCTAAAGAAATTCAAAAAAATCCATGCCAAAGACAGCTGATGTTATCGGATACCTACAGTGTTATAGTAAACAAATTAAGAATCTTACACATAACTAGACTACCATGGGCTTGTAAAAATGTATTGACCAATTTGACATTCTAAAAAAAAACAAAATATCATTATGGACTAATACCGTTATGTAACTATTTTTTTTCAATAGGGATGATATGATTTTGAATTGACGTTTCGGCCATTTGTAATATGTCATGATCTGTCATTTGTTTTTCATTGTAATCAGTAGTGTTTACAAATTCATCATGTAGAGATATACTCAAGAACAAAAATAATCGTTCTCCAATTGCAACTCGTGCGCTAAGTACATTTTTTTTAAATAAAAAAACACTTTCCATTCGACCAACGACCTTGGCACTCGTTAAGAGCTATCTTTTTCCATTGACCGATTCCCGATCAGGCAATGAAGCCGACCAAAATTATCGGCGGCGGCGGCGCATGGAAAAATTTCGAGCGGCGGCGGCGGCTGATCAGCTGAGCCGATCAAACTTCAAAAATCGGCTGAGCCGATATAGTTCCAACAATCGATGGCGCACGAATGTAATTTACAATTAGAGGAAAAAACTTAAAATTAACACAAAAATTTAAGAAAAGTTTTGGAAGTTTTGTTGCTATGTTTCAAATCGGTTCAATAAATCGTCGATACATTTGTTTGAGAATGGCGTCTAATGAATAGACTTTCTTCATATATTTTAGGCCAATCAAAAAGTTACTCTTTTTATACCCTCCACCATAGAATAGGGGGGTATATTCATTTTGTCACTCCGTTTGTAACACCTCTAAATATTAAATAATGAATAGACTTTCTTCATATATTTTAGGCCAATCAAAAAGTTACTCTTTTTATACCCTCCACCATAGAATGGGGGGTATATTCAATTTGTCACTCCGTTTGTAACACCTCTAAATATTGATCTGAGACCCCATAAAGTATATATATTCTTAATCGTCTTAAAATTCTAATACGATTTAGCCAAGTCCGTCCGTCGGTCCGTCTGTTGTAATCACGCTACAATCTATAATACTTGAGCTAGGTGGCTGAAATTTGGTATAGATACTTCTTATAGCTGCAGGTAACTTGGGATTGAAAATGGGCGATATCGATATAGCTCCCATATATAGCATCCAACTTGTTGTGATTCCTTCTTGTGATTCCATCTGCTATATTTTTTTGTGTTTTTGGTGTTATTTTCTTTAGGTTTAAGTTATTTGGTGAGGTCACATGCTATCCATGGTGGAGGGTATATAAGATTCGGCATGGCCGAACTTAACGCTTTTACTTGTTAGATTTTGGAGGCTCCATATTTGTAAAAGTTATGGACGAAATAACAATAAATAATTTAAATCAGAAAAGGTACATTTGTTTAAAAAAAATAGTGTACACAAAAAGTCCTGTTGTGATCTCATGAAAATGATAAAAATCGGTTTGGCCATTCGAGAGCTATTGCAATTTCCGTAAAACCCAAAAACGCATTTTTAAATTTGAATGCCCCATAAAATTTTAGGATTTTTTTTAAAAAAATTATATAGACCTGATATTTATAAACTTTTGACTCAAAAATGAACTACATATGTCGATATTAAAAATTTTGACCGTTTTGTAAAATTTAGTAGTCACTTTCTTAATGTTCATGGTTTCGTAAAATAAATATTTTTGACTCATTAAATACACTTCGGCGGCTGAGTTTCAGCCGATGTGAGCCGCTAAAATCGGCGGCGGCGTCGGCTTGATAGAAATGGCCGGCTGCGGCGCGCCGCCGGTTTGCGCCGCATCGACTTCATAGCCTTCTTGCGACGAGTGTAAAGCTGTTAATAAAATACGACAGCCACCTATGGTTAACGCTTTTAACACAGTAATACGTTTTCAAAGGCTCTACTGTGATTTCTTAGGTCCCTACCCTTGCTCTAAACGCAAGAATACAAAACTTTTTATAGCACTCGACCAATTTTCTAAATTTATATTTTTGCACCCCATGAAGACTGCGACGTCCATCAACACAATTTTCTACAAAACAAATTTTTTTACACCTTCGGGGTACCTCAATTTTTTGCATTCCGACAATGGTAAACAATTTGCCTCCAAGGAAATAATCGAGTTTTTAGACCTATTCGGAGTGAAACACATTTAGACGGGATTGTATTCCCCTCAGGCTAATGCCTCCGAGCGCGTAAAACGCGAAATCGTTTCTAAAATACGGCTTATGCTAAAAGAGGAATCATATCATTCAAATTGGGATGAATGAATATCTACGTCGTGTGCACCAGCCTGTACATCATCGACATACATGCACTTGAGCAGAATATGTGCCGCTAGAGGGTACTCAGCCTCAGTGCCGTCAGCCAGCTGAAGCAGTGTTCCAAGTGCAATGGGGCGCAATTTACACCACACGTAACAGTTTGCAACTCAAAATCGAGAATTGGGTCAGAAGGGAAATTTCGGAATAGAATACGCTGGAATGGAACGTGATTCGGATTCACGCGTATTTGGCAATACATTTGGGTGATGTCACAATTGAACACATACCGGAATGGACGCCATCATAAGACCAGGTCAGCCTGTAGGGTTGGCCCGACATGAAGAACGTCGTTAGGGCTGTCCCCACTCGAAGTTTTATTCGAGGCATTGAAAACAACGCGGAATTTCGTCCTCTGTTTATCGGTATTTATCACTGGATGATGCGGAATATAACATACAGGAGTATCGGCGGGTGTCGAAGTCGAAACAATCCGCATATGATCCAGATCAAGATACTCTCCAACAACTTGATGTAAAACAATTTTAACCGCAGGTTTTCCAAGTAGAGAACATTCATTTCGATAGAACTGTCGAAGCACATTTTGACGTGAATCTCCTAGTTGCAACGTTTGAGGAAATTCGTGCCGGAAAGGGAGGGTGACCACGTAACGTCTCTCTTCCCCGTGGTGGTGGACCTATAATTGTCTTCCCTAAATTTGTCCGATGGAGACAGAAGTTTCCGCGGAGCAATGTCTTGTTGAGCGTATCTTCTTCCATATACTCGTAAGTGGTCGTAAAGACCAGCACGGGTGAAGAAGGCACCTGTGATGATCTAACCGAATATGGTGTTTTACGCTAAGAGGGAACCTAAATATTTGGATGAGTGCCTTGCCGTAAAATACGAGGGTACAAATCCGCACCTAGTGAGGGTCAGCCAAACAGAGAATAGGTAAATTTAGGGCGAGGTCATGGTTAACTGAGGAGGGGAGATTTCCGGAAATCTGGGGGAGAACAAAGGCGACCGTCTCTAGAACAATCGACGAATCAACCGGAGAACCTATACTGAAGGAAAAATTTTTCCGAGCGTTACCAGAAACGGAACCATTTCCACCGGAAACCATAGCGAGTAAAGAGATGACAGTTTGAGACAGTTCTGTAACCTCTTAGTTACGAACGAAGCTTCGGACGCAGGGTCAAATAGCGCTAGAACTGTGTATGCAACTCCGTGATTGGTTACATTCAACTTCGCGGTTCATAACCAGATCTGACGATTTTGCTATGTATGAAATACCTGACGATTTATAATGGTGGGATCAGCCCCATTTGACGTGGAAGCCACAATATCAAGAATGAGATTAGGAGAGTGATCACTACCGGCCAGGGTAGACCCGGACGACGAAACAGTTAGGGAGGCCGAATTGTTATGACGATGCAGAAGGGTGTGATGCCTTCCATTACACATTGGATGGTTTTCTTTGGGCAGAAACTACAGTTTTTGGAGGGAGCTTTCGAATTTTCCGAAGCCGCCGTCTTGGTAAAGTGTGAGCTAATCTGTCGAGAATTAGGGACCTTGAAGAATCGATGCCTTTTATATCGCGAAGACACGCGAGGGTTTGTACTCGTTCTGTCAGGATCGAATGCTTTGTTCCCATAGCGTGAGCGTCAGCTTAGGAATCTCTGGATACAAATGAACACCAATATAGGGTCCCATTAGACCGTGAGAATGTCATACGGCCATTGCCGCTAGACAACCGTTGATACCACCCGAAATTGTCTCTTGTTCTTAAATCGGAAGATCAAATAAAAGCTTGAGGTGATTATTCACCAGAATACGCTTGTTGTCATACGTATCTTTCAACGCTTTCCAAGCTAGATCGGAGCTTCGATGGGTGAAATAATTCCCCGCTGTAAATAATTTCCGAAACGTGGGCCACGAAAGAAAATCGCCCTCAAAAACTTCAGTGTCACAAGTCGGAATCGAAATATTGTACACGACGTCACTAACTGGCTGCATTATGCCCACATGCCTAGTACTATTGCTCAGATCTAAATTATTCGAAGAACCGACTTTAGTACCGATTTCAAGAGAAGCGTGGGTTACAGGTGTCCCCGAAGGTTTATTGTGCCAATGAAACGACAGAACCACTCTACTTCTAAACACCAACTAACTTCCGTTTTATGGCGGCGAGACATTGTATATATGTCTGATGAGACACGTCGTACTTAGTGTTCGCCAAGTCCATATCATTTTTCCCCGCGTCTGTAGAAGATTGTAAGTATTCCAGATATTTCTGAAACATTTCTCGAGTTGTAGCCCACATGTTATTTAACTCCGTACTACGAATCTCAAGCTCATAAGCATCATGTCCTTCTTCCTTTGAAGAAGGAATCGAATTTCAGTACAGCCTCCAAAGCACTGATGAAAAAATCAAGGGAAGTAAAGCGGCATTATGAAGACGATAAGGCTTTTCGAGCACAAGCGCTAAAAATTCGCGAATACCAGGACGAAAATCACTCAGGTGAAATTAAACAACGGAACCAAATTCATTCGAAATGAACCGATTAAAATTACCAAGAACTGTGGACGCAATCACAAAAAAACCCACAAATTAAAATCTTCAAATAAGTCGAGGAAATACCAAAAACAAATGTTTTAAAACTGTTCAAATATATAACACACCAAAGCCTGAAAACGAATTCAAAAAATGGCCAACCGCGCCAAAATAGCAGAGAAACAAAAGTAAATATGCGCACAACAAATCAATAAATTCTAAATAATATCAATAAATATTCAAAAGGTATTACAAAATAAAATTTCTCGCGGTGTACCGAACAATTTTTCCCGGTCTATTAAGTACGAATATCTACCGAATGTAGCTCGTTTGTGTCCAAATATACACATTTCATAAGACCACGGAGTGTAATAGTACCGAACAATGTACTAATGAGTAGTACAAACAACAACAAATGTCACCGAAATTAAAAAAATTCAAACCAAAATATTTTTTACGTATCCGCGTTTTTGTCCCTTTGGACCACTGTGCCGACGTTAGATGTATGGTGGTATGAGGTTATGTACGGATGTGTAAATAAATAAGCGAAAAGTGAATGTGGCTACTATGTAGTTATTGGCCGACGACCGACGCTGAATTTGGCGGTTGGACTATGAGAAACTGCGATTGAAGGGTAACAACGTTTTTGTTGTAATACCAAACTCAGCGGCGAACGAAAGCAAAGGGAAACAAACCGGCAGAGAAAAATGCACACACATAAATAAAGCGGCGATATCTATGTATTCGAAAGAACAATAGGGATATTTATGGGTAAATAAATCGTATTTATTTACCAAAATTAGCCGAAACTAATAATTATTTTTTCGCGTAAATTCAATATTTAAAAAATAATTATCTGTAATTACTAGGGTGATGACTTTTATACAACCTCGTTTCCCTGTATCACATTTAGATGAGTTTTTATTTCAGATTAGATAAAATCGTACATATAAGCTGATTCGATAAAAAACCTCACGCACAAAGTTGATTTTAAAATTTTTATTTATCAGCATTTTGGGCAGTTTTTTAATTATTTTTTTAATAATTTAATACCGGGTAAAGTACTTTATGTCTGGACTCACGTAGGCTTAATTCCTTAACAATAAAGGATTCATACACTCTTCCACACGTAAACGGTCTTCTTAGTAGACTAAAAAAGACACTTTCTTTCAAATAAGGCTATCTGAGGCATCAAGAGAAAAGACTGTTTTCGCAGTACCCGGGAGACCCTTATATCAGTATTGTGTAATGCCTTTCTGACTTTGTAACGGTCCCCAATGATAAGCCGACTGATGGATAAGGTCATTCCGTCTCGTCTTCAGGAAAATATCTTTATTTATCTTGATGACCTACTTGTTTGCAGTCCAAATCTTGAAAGTCACCTTGGCCTACTTACCGATGTTTCACGTTGTCTTAAAAACTCAAACCTGAAGGTGAGAACAGACGATTTGCAGATCGGACAACATTGCCAGAAAAATGGCGGAAAAATGCAACCCTGTGAATTTACAATCGTGTGAACATACAATATTTGTTTTCCAACGTTAGCAGAAAAGTCATTGCGAGATAATTTGCTGATTGTTAAGCGCCCAGGAGACGATCAAATAATTTCATCAAACAGTGTGTATGTATTAGTGTGGTGCGCTCGTGTGTTGCCCGCAAACGTTCAAATAAATACGTCAAACATCAGTTGGTATTTTGAGTTCGTTGTGTTTGGTTACTATGTCGTCGTCGGATGATGATTTACTTTTGTTGTCTTGTGCAGCAGTTTTGTTAAAAAAGAAGAAAGAGAACATGAAAAGGAAAAAGAAAGAGTGGATGAAAAACTGGTATAAACAGCGGAATAGATTTACCCATGAAAATCTTTTGGAAGAGTTGAAGTTAAATAGTAAAGATGACTATTGCAACTTTTTGAGGATGGATTCCGACACTTTTGATGAACTTTTATCCATGGTGAAGCCGTTAATAGAAAAAAAGGACACAGTAATGCGTGAAGCAATAGCACCTAACATGCGATTGTCAGCAACGCTGAGGTATTTGGCCACCGGAGACAAATTTGTACTTTGGGGTACTGTTCTTTGTAAATTTCCAGCAGTATCTCATACTGTTTTTTTTTTTCATCGCGATTGCTGTAAGCTTCCACCTTCACGTTCCACAAAGCTTCTAAGCACTGATAATTGTGAATGAAATGTAATAAAAACTTTTTTTCATCCGCGCACTTCTCCATGTCGGCGTTCACTAAATTAGTTTTCATCCGCGCACTTGTCATGTCGGCGTTCACTACGCAACTGAGCTTGTTTTTGTCAAACATAACGCGAGACCATCAAATAGAACGCCATCAAATTAGAAAATCAAAATTTTTTGATTTTCATCAAACAGAGTCGACAACGCGTACGTGTAGTGTACGTGTAGCCGACGAAAGCCGATTGCACCCACACACTTAAAGATTTGATGGAATTATTTGATCGTCTCCATGGCGCTTTATATGTTCGAAGTTTATGCATGTGACAACGGCGCCATTGCCAGAAAAACATTTTATTTGAAACACTGTCTGTAATGTATTTTTATTGACAATCCTGCACATATAACAATCTGCAAATTATCTCGCAATGACTTTTCTGCTAACGTTGCAAAACAAAAATTGTGTGTTCACACGGTTGTAAATTCACAGGGTTGCATTTTCCGCCATTTTTCTGGCAATGTTGTCCGATCAGCAAATCGTGTGTACTTACCTTAAGTCTACACGACAGGTGGGACGATTTATGGGAATGTCGAAATGTTTTAAAGTCAACTTGCCCTACTTACCGATGTTGCAATGTAAGCAAGTGTAAATTCTGTCAGAAGGAAATTAAATATTTAGGGTATATGATTAGTAACGGCTGCCTTAAAGTTGGCCCTGACAATGTGAAAGCTATTAGGGACTTTCCTGTTCCTAAGTCTCCACGAAAGGTGAGACGATTTATGGGTATGTTGAACTGGTACAGGGGATTCATTAAGAATTTTTCGGATCAGTCAGGACCCATTAGCGATTGCTTGAAGAAAAACAGCAAAAAAAATGGATTGTTACAAGAGGCCTTGGTGTCCTTCGAAAGAATCAAAGAAACTCTAAGCAGCGCTCCTGAGTTGGCTCAGCCGACTTTAGTAAAGAATTTGTCATCCAGTGTGATGATTCACGCGAAGGGTTCGGTAGGGTTCTCATTCAAGTCACAGACAATGGAGAAGGAAAGCCCATTGGATATGTATCCCAAAAGCCGAATAAGGCACAACGAAATTATACGGTGACTGAATTAGACTGCTTTGCAGCAATTACTTCAGTTCAAAGGTTTAGACCCCTTCCAGTTTAAGAGAACAAGCTGTACGGATAGCGCATAACTCAAGCAGTCACGGAGTATATTTTAAAACTCTGCCGTGTTCGTCTTTTCTACATTTGGCCTAAAATGACAAAGTATGTTCGATCTATTGTAGAGGCTTGCGACCAGGCAATGAAGCCGACCATATGAACTACATATGAACTACATAGGTCGATATTAAAAATTTTGACCGTTTTGTAAAATTTAGTAGTCACTTTCTTAATGTTCATGGTTTCGTAAAATAAATATTTTTGACTCATTAAATACACTTCGGCGGCTGAGTTTCAGCCGATGTGAGCCGCTAAAATCGGCGGCGGCGTCGGCTTGATAGAAATGCCCGGCTGCGGCGCGCCGCCGGTTTGCGCCGCATCGACTTCATAGCCTGCTTGCGACGAGTGTAAAGCTGTTAATAAAATACGACAGCCACCTATGGTTAACGCTTTTAACACAGTAATACGTTTTCAAAGGCTCTACTGTGATTTCTTAGGTCTTAGGTCCCTACCCTTGCTCTAAACGCAAGAATACAAAACTTTTTATAGCACTCGACCAATTTTCTAAATTTATATTTTTGCACCCCATGAAGACTGCGACGTCCATCAACACAATTTTCTACAAAACAAATTTTTTTACACCTTCGGGGTACCTCAATTTTTTGCATTCCGACAATGGTAAACAATTTGCCTCCAAGGAAATAATCGAGTTTTTAGACCTATTCGGAGTGAAACACATTTAGACGGGATTGTATTCCCCTCAGGCTAATGCCTCCGAGCGCGTAAAACGCGAAATCGTTTCTAAAATACGGCTTATGCTAAAAGAGGAATCATATCATTCAAATTGGGATGAATGAATATCTACGTCGTGTGCACCAGCCTGTACATCATCGACATACATGCATTTGAGCAGAATATGTGCCGCTAGAGGGTACTCAGCCTCAGTGCCGTCAGCCAGCTGAAGCAGTGTTCCAAGTGCAATGGGGCGCAATTTACACCACACGTAACAGTTTGCAAAATCGAGAATTGGGTCAGAAGGGAAATTTCGGAATAGAATACGCTGGAATGGAACGTGATTCGGATTCACGCGTATTTGGCAATACATTTGGGTGATGTCACAATTGAACACATACCGGAATGGACGCCATCATAAGACCAGGTCAGCCTGTAGGGTTGGCCCGACATGAAGAACGTCGTTAGGGCTGTCCCCACTCGAAGTTTTATTCGAGGCATTGAAAACAACGCGGAATTTCGTCCTCTGTTTATCGGTATTTATCACTGGATGATGCGGAATATAACATACAGGAGTATCGGCGGGTGTCGAAGTCGAAACAATCCGCATATGATCCAGATCAAGATACTCTCCAACAACTTGATGTAAAACAATTTTAACCGCAGGTTTTCCAAGTAGAGAACATTCATTTCGATAGAACTGTCGAAGCACATTTTGACGTGAATCTCCTAGTTGCAACGTTTGAGGAAATTCGTGCCGGAAAGGGAGGGTGACCACGTAACGTCTCTCTTCCCCGTGGTGGTGGACCTATAATTGTCTTCCCTAAATTTGTCCGATGGAGACAGAAGTTTCCGCGGAGCAATGTCTTGTTGAGCGTATCTTCTTCCATATACTCGTAAGTGGTCGTAAAGACCAGCACGGGTGAAGAAGGCACCTGTGATGATCTAACCGAATATGGTGTTTTACGCTAAGAGGGAACCTAAATATTTGGATGAGTGCCTTGCCGTAAAATACGAGGGTACAAATCCGCACCTAGTGAGGGTCAGCCAAACAGAGAATAGGTAAATTTAGGGCGAGGTCATGGTTAACTGAGGAGGGGAGATTTCCGGAAATCTGGGGGAGAACAAAGGCGACCGTCTCTAGAACAATCGACGAATCAACCGGAGAACCTATACTGAAGGAAAAATTTTTCCGAGCGTTACCAGAAACGGAACCATTTCCACCGGAAACCATAGCGAGTAAAGAGATGACAGTTTGAGACAGTTCTGTAACCTCTTAGTTACGAACGAAGCTTCGGACGCAGGGTCAAATAGCGCTAGAACTGTGTATGCAACTCCGTGATTGGTTACATTCAACTTCGCGGTTCATAACCAGATCTGACGATTTTGCTATGTATGAAATACCTGACGATTTATAATGGTGGGATCAGCCCCATTTGACGTGGAAGCCACAATATCAAGAATGAGATTAGGAGAGTGATCACTACCGGCCAGGGTAGACCCGGACGACGAAACAGTTAGGGAGGCCGAATTGTTATGACGATGCAGAAGGGTGTGATGCCTTCCATTACACATTGGATGGTTTTCTTTGGGCAGAAACTACAGTTTTTGGAGGGAGCTTTCGAATTTTCCGAAGCCGCCGTCTTGGTAAAGTGTGAGCTAATCTGTCGAGAATTAGGGACCTTGAAGAATCGATGCCTTTTATATCGCGAAGACACGCGAGGGTTTGTACTCGTTCTGTCAGGATCGAATGCTTTGTTCCCATAGCGTGAGCGTCAGCTTAGGAATCTCTGGATACAAATGAACACCAATATAGGGTCCCATTAGACCGTGAGAATGTCATACGGCCATTGCCGCTAGACAACCGTTGATACCACCCGAAATTGTCTCTTGTTCTTAAATCGGAAGATCAAATAAAAGCTTGAGGTGATTATTCACCAGAATACGCTTGTTGTCATACGTATCTTTCAACGCTTTCCAAGCTAGATCGGAGCTTCGATGGGTGAAATAATTCCCCGCTGTAAATAATTTCCGAAACGTGGGCCACGAAAGAAAATCGCCCTCAAAAACTTCAGTGTCACAAGTCGGAATCGAAATATTGTACACGACGTCACTAACTGGCTGCATTATGCCCACATGCCTAGTACTATTGCTCAGATCTAAATTATTCGAAGAACCGACTTTAGTACCGATTTCAAGAGAAGCGTGGGTTACAGGTGTCCCCGAAGGTTTATTGTGCCAATGAAACGACAGAACCACTCTACTTCTAAACACCAACTAACTTCCGTTTTATGGCGGCGAGACATTGTATATATGTCTGATGAGACACGTCGTACTTAGTGTTCGCCAAGTCCATATCATTTTTCCCCGCGTCTGTAGAAGATTGTAAGTATTCCAGATATTTCTGAAACATTTCTCGAGTTGTAGCCCACATGTTATTTAACTCCGTACTACGAATCTCAAGCTCATAAGCATCATGTCCTTCTTCCTTTGAAGAAGGAATCGAATTTCAGTACAGCCTCCAAAGCACTGATGAAAAAATCAAGGGAAGTAAAGCGGCATTATGAAGACGATAAGGCTTTTCGAGCACAAGCGCTAAAAATTCGCGAATACCAGGACGAAAATCACTCAGGTGAAATTAAACAACGGAACCAAATTCATTCGAAATGAACCGATTAAAATTACCAAGAACTGTGGACGCAATCACAAAAAAACCCACAAATTAAAATCTTCAAATAAGTCGAGGAAATACCAAAAACAAATGTTTTAAAACTGTTCAAATATATAACACACCAAAGCCTGAAAACGAATTCAAAAAATGGCCAACCGCGCCAAAATAGCAGAGAAACAAAAGTAAATATGCGCACAACAAATCAATAAATTCTAAATAATATCAATAAATATTCAAAAGGTATTACAAAATAAAATTTCTCGCGGTGTACCGAACAATTTTTCCCGGTCTATTAAGTACGAATATCTACCGAATGTAGCTCGTTTGTGTCCAAATATACACATTTCATAAGACCACGGAGTGTAATAGTACCGAACAATGTACTAATGAGTAGTACAAACAACAACAAATGTCACCGAAATTAAAAAAATTCAAACCAAAATATTTTTTACGTATCCGCGTTTTTGTCCCTTTGGACCACTGTGCCGACGTTAGATGTATGGTGGTATGAGGTTATGTACGGATGTGTAAATAAATAAGCGAAAAGTGAATGTGGCTACTATGTAGTTATTGGCCGACGACCGACGCTGAATTTGGCGGTTGGACTATGAGAAACTGCGATTGAAGGGTAACAACGTTTTTGTTGTAATACCAAACTCAGCGGCGAACGAAAGCAAAGGGAAACAAACCGGCAGAGAAAAATGCACACACATAAATAAAGCGGCGATATCTATGTATTCGAAAGAACAATAGGGATATTTATGGGTAAATAAATCGTATTTATTTACCAAAATTAGCCGAAACTAATAATTATTTTTTCGCGTAAATTCAATATTTAAAAAATAATTATCTGTAATTACTAGGGTGATGACTTTTATACAACCTCGTTTCCCTGTATCACATTTAGATGAGTTTTTATTTCAGATTAGATAAAATCGTACATATAAGCTGATTCGATAAAAAACCTCACGCACAAAGTTGATTTTAAAATTTTTATTTATCAGCATTTTGGGCAGTTTTTTAATTATTTTTTTAATAATTTAATACCGGGTAAAGTACTTTATGTCTGGACTCACGTAGGCTTAATTCCTTAACAATAAAGGATTCATACACTCTTCCACACGTAAACGGTCTTCTTAGTAGACTAAAAAAGACACTTTCTTTCAAATAAGGCTATCTGAGGCATCAAGAGAAAAGACTGTTTTCGCAGTACCCGGGAGACCCTTATATCAGTATTGTGTAATGCCTTTCTGACTTTGTAACGGTCCCCAATGATAAGCCGACTGATGGATAAGGTCATTCCGTCTCGTCTTCAGGAAAATATCTTTATTTATCTTGATGACCTACTTGTTTGCAGTCCAAATCTTGAAAGTCACCTTGGCCTACTTACCGATGTTTCACGTTGTCTTAAAAACTCAAACCTGAAGGTGAGAACAGACGATTTGCAGATCGGACAACATTGCCAGAAAAATGGCGGAAAAATGCAACCCTGTGAATTTACAATCGTGTGAACATACAATATTTGTTTTCCAACGTTAGCAGAAAAGTCATTGCGAGATAATTTGCTGATTGTTAAGCGCCCAGGAGACGATCAAATAATTTCATCAAACAGTGTGTATGTATTAGTGTGGTGCGCTCGTGTGTTGCCCGCAAACGTTCAAATAAATACGTCAAACATCAGTTGGTATTTTGAGTTCGTTGTGTTTGGTTACTATGTCGTCGTCGGATGATGATTTACTTTTGTTGTCTTGTGCAGCAGTTTTGTTAAAAAAGAAGAAAGAGAACATGAAAAGGAAAAAGAAAGAGTGGATGAAAAACTGGTATAAACAGCGGAATAGATTTACCCATGAAAATCTTTTGGAAGAGTTGAAGTTAAATAGTAAAGATGACTATTGCAACTTTTTGAGGATGGATTCCGACACTTTTGATGAACTTTTATCCATGGTGAAGCCGTTAATAGAAAAAAAGGACACAGTAATGCGTGAAGCAATAGCACCTAACATGCGATTGTCAGCAACGCTGAGGTATTTGGCCACCGGAGACAAATTTGTACTTTGGGGTACTGTTCTTTGTAAATTTCCAGCAGTATCTCATACTGTTTTTTTTTTTCATCGCGATTGCTGTAAGCTTCCACCTTCACGTTCCACAAAGCTTCTAAGCACTGATAATTGTGAATGAAATGTAATAAAAACTTTTTTTCATCCGCGCACTTCTCCATGTCGGCGTTCACTAAATTAGTTTTCATCCGCGCACTTGTCATGTCGGCGTTCACTACGCAACTGAGCTTGTTTTTGTCAAACATAACGCGAGACCATCAAATAGAACGCCATCAAATTAGAAAATCAAAATTTTTTGATTTTCATCAAACAGAGTCGACAACGCGTACGTGTAGTGTACGTGTAGCCGACGAAAGCCGATTGCACCCACACACTTAAAGATTTGATGGAATTATTTGATCGTCTCCATGGCGCTTTATATGTTCGAAGTTTATGCATGTGACAACGGCGCCATTGCCAGAAAAACATTTTATTTGAAACACTGTCTGTAATGTATTTTTATTGACAATCCTGCACATATAACAATCTGCAAATTATCTCGCAATGACTTTTCTGCTAACGTTGCAAAACAAAAATTGTGTGTTCACACGGTTGTAAATTCACAGGGTTGCATTTTCCGCCATTTTTCTGGCAATGTTGTCCGATCAGCAAATCGTGTGTACTTACCTTAAGTCTACACGACAGGTGGGACGATTTATGGGAATGTCGAAATGTTTTAAAGTCAACTTGCCCTACTTACCGATGTTGCAATGTAAGCAAGTGTAAATTCTGTCAGAAGGAAATTAAATATTTAGGGTATATGATTAGTAACGGCTGCCTTAAAGTTGGCCCTGACAATGTGAAAGCTATTAGGGACTTTCCTGTTCCTAAGTCTCCACGAAAGGTGAGACGATTTATGGGTATGTTGAACTGGTACAGGGGATTCATTAAGAATTTTTCGGATCAGTCAGGACCCATTAGCGATTGCTTGAAGAAAAACAGCAAAAAAAATGGATTGTTACAAGAGGCCTTGGTGTCCTTCGAAAGAATCAAAGAAACTCTAAGCAGCGCTCCTGAGTTGGCTCAGCCGACTTTAGTAAAGAATTTGTCATCCAGTGTGATGATTCACGCGAAGGGTTCGGTAGGGTTCTCATTCAAGTCACAGACAATGGAGAAGGAAAGCCCATTGGATATGTATCCCAAAAGCCGAATAAGGCACAACGAAATTATACGGTGACTGAATTAGACTGCTTTGCAGCAATTACTTCAGTTCAAAGGTTTAGACCCCTTCCAGTTTAAGAGAACAAGCTGTACGGATAGCGCATAACTCAAGCAGTCACGGAGTATATTTTAAAACTCTGCCGTGTTCGTCTTTTCTACATTTGGCCTAAAATGACAAAGTATGTTCGATCTATTGTAGAGGCTTGCGACCAGGCAATGAAGCCGACCATATGAACTACATATGAACTACATAGGTCGATATTAAAAATTTTGACCGTTTTGTAAAATTTAGTAGTCACTTTCTTAATGTTCATGGTTTCGTAAAATAAATATTTTTGACTCATTAAATACACTTCGGCGGCTGAGTTTCAGCCGATGTGAGCCGCTAAAATCGGCGGCGGCGTCGGCTTGATAGAAATGCCCGGCTGCGGCGCGCCGCCGGTTTGCGCCGCATCGACTTCATAGCCTGCGTGCGACGAGTGTAAAGCTGTTAATAAAATACGACAGCCACCTATGGTTAACGCTTTTAACACAGTAATACGTTTTCAAAGGCTCTACTGTGATTTCTTAGGTCTTAGGTCCCTACCCTTGCTCTAAACGCAAGAATACAAAACTTTTTATAGCACTCGACCAATTTTCTAAATTTATATTTTTGCACCCCATGAAGACTGCGACGTCCATCAACACAATTTTCTACAAAACAAATTTTTTTACACCTTCGGGGTACCTCAATTTTTTGCATTCCGACAATGGTAAACAATTTGCCTCCAAGGAAATAATCGAGTTTTTAGACCTATTCGGAGTGAAACACATTTAGACGGGATTGTATTCCCCTCAGGCTAATGCCTCCGAGCGCGTAAAACGCGAAATCGTTTCTAAAATACGGCTTATGCTAAAAGAGGAATCATATCATTCAAATTGGGATGAATGAATATCTACGTCGTGTGCACCAGCCTGTACATCATCGACATACATGCATTTGAGCAGAATATGTGCCGCTAGAGGGTACTCAGCCTCAGTGCCGTCAGCCAGCTGAAGCAGTGTTCCAAGTGCAATGGGGCGCAATTTACACCACACGTAACAGTTTGCAAAATCGAGAATTGGGTCAGAAGGGAAATTTCGGAATAGAATACGCTGGAATGGAACGTGATTCGGATTCACGCGTATTTGGCAATACATTTGGGTGATGTCACAATTGAACACATACCGGAATGGACGCCATCGTAGGACCAGGTCAGCCTGTAGGGTTGGCCCGACATGAAGAACGTCGTTAGGGCTGTCCCCACTCGAAGTTTTATTCGAGGCATTGAAAACAACGCGGAATTTCGTCCTCTGTTTATCGGTATTTATCACTGGATGATGCGGAATATAACATACAGGAGTATCGGCGGGTGTCGAAGTCGAAACAATCCGCATATGATCCAGATCAAGATACTCCCCAACAACTTGATGTAAAACAATTTTAACCGCAGGTTTTCCAAGTAGAGAACATTCATTTCGATAGAACTGTCGAAGCACATTTTGACGTGAATCACCTAGTTGCAACGTTTGAGGAAATTCGTGCCGGAAGGGGAGGGTGACCACGTAACGTCTCTCTTCCCCGTGGTGGTGGACCTATAATTGTCTTCCCTAAATTTGTCCGATGGAGACAGAAGTTTCCGCGGAGCAATGTCTTGTTGAGCGTATCTTCTTCCATATACTCGTAAGTGGTCGTAAAGACCAGCACGGGTGAAGAAGGCACCTGTGATGATCTAACCGAATATGGTGTTTTACGCTAAGAGGGAACCTAAATATTTGGATGAGTGCCTTGCCGTAAAATACGAGGGTACAAATCCGCACCTAGTGAGGGTCAGCCAAACGGAGAATAGGTAAATTTAGGGCGAGGTCATGGTTAACTGAGGAGGGGAGATTTCCGGAAATCTGGGGGAGAACTAAGGCGACCGTCTCTAGAACAATCGACGAATCAACCGGAGAACCTATACTATACTTTCCGAGCATTACCAGAAACGGAACCATTTCCACCGGAAACCATAGCGAGTAAAGAGATGACAGTTTGAGACGGTTCTGTAACCTCTTAGTTACGAACGAAGCTTCGGACGCAGGGTCAAATAGCGGTAGAACTGTGTATGCAACTCCGTGATTGGTTACATTCAACTTCGCGGTTCATAACCAGATCTGACGATTTTGCTATGTATGAAATACCTGACGATTTATAATGGTGGGATCAGCCCCATTTGACGTGGAAGCCACAATATCAAGAATGAGATTAGGAGAGTGATCACTACCGGCCAGGGTAGACCCGGACGACGAAACAGTTAGGGAGGCCGAATTGTTATGACGATGCAGAAGGGTGTGATGCCTTCCATTACACATTGGATGGTTTTCTTTGGGCAGAAACTACAGTTTTTGGAGGGAGCTTTAGAATTTTCCGAAGCCGCCGTCTTGGTTAAGTGTGAGCTAATCTGTCGAGAATTAGGGACCTTGAAGAATCGATGCCTTTTATATCGCGAAGACACGCGAGGGTTTGTACTCGTTCTGTCAGGATCGAATCTAAGTCCCTCCAGGAGGATAACGACGATTTATCCCGAATGCTTTGTTCCCATAGCGTGAGCGTCAGCTTAGGAATCTCTGGATACAAATGAACACCAATATAGGGTCCCATTAGACCGTGAGAATGTCATACGGCTATTGCCGCTAGACAACCGTTGATACCACCCGAAATTGTCTCTTGTTCTTAAATCGGAAGATCAAATAAAAGCTTGAGGTGATTATTCACCAGAATACGCTTGTTGTCATACGTATCTTTCAACGCTTTCCAAGCTAGATCGGAGCTTCGATGGGTGAAATAATTCCCCGCTGTAAATAATTCCCGAAACGTGGGCCACGAAAGAAAATCGCCCTCAAAAACTTCAGTGTCACAGGTCGGAATCGAAATATTGTGCACGACGTCACTAACTGGCTGCATTATGCCCACATGCCTAGTACTATTGCTCAGATCTAAATTATTCGAAGAACCGACTTTAGTACCGATTTTAAAGAGAAGCGTGGGTTACAAGTGTCCCCGAAGGTTTATTGTGCCAATGAAACGACAGAACCACTCTACTTCTAAACACCAACTAACTTCCGTTTTATGGCGGCGAGACATTGTATATATGTCTGATGAGACACGTCGTACTTAGTGTTCGCCAAGTCCATATCATTTTTCCCCGCGTCTGTAGAAGATTGTAAGTATTCCAGATATTTCTGAAACATTTCTCGAGTTGTAGCCCACATGTTATTTAACTCCGTACTACGAATCTCAAGCTCATAAGCATCATGGTCTTCTTCCTTTGAAGAAGGAATCGAATTTCAGTACAGCCTCCAAAGCACTGATGAAAAAATCAAGGGAAGTAAAGCGGCATTATGAAGACGATAAGGCTTTTCGAGCACAAGCGCTAAAAATTCGCGAATACCAGGACGAAAATCACTCAGGTGAAATTAAACAACGGAACCAAATTCATTCGAAATGAACCGATTAAAATTACCAAGAACTGTGGACGCAATCTCAAAAAAACCCACAAATTAAAATCTTCAAATAAGTCGAGGAAATACCAAAAACAAATGTTTTAAAACTGTTCAAATATATAACACACCGAAGCCTGAAAACGGATTCCAAAAATGGCCAACCGCGCCAATATAGCAGAGAAACAAAAGTAAATATGCGCACAACAAATCAATAAATTCTAAATAATATCAATAAATATTCAAAAGGTATTACAAAATAAAATTTCTCGCGGTGTACCGAACAATTTTTCCCGGTCTATTAGGTACGAATATCTACCGAATGTAGCTCGTTTGTGTCCAAATATACACATTTCATAAGACCGAAAACGAGAATTACAAAAAAAAATATTTTAAAATTGATATATGACGAATTGACTGAGAGTAGGTTGCACGGAGTGTAATAGTACCGAACAATGTACTAATGAGTAGTACAAACAACAACAAATGTCACCGAAATTAAAAAAATTCAAACCAAAATATTTTTTACGTATCCGCTTTTTTGTCCCTTTGGACCACTGTGCCGACGTTAGATGTATGGTGGTATGAGGTTATGTACGGATGTGTAAATAAATAAGCGAAAAGTGAATGTGGCTACTATGTAGTTATTGGCCGACGACCGACACTGAATTTGGCGGTTGGACTATGAGAAACTGCGATTGAAGGGTAACAACGTTTTTGTTGTAATACCAAACTCAGCGGCGAACGAAAGCAAAGGGAAACAAACCGGCAGAGAAAAATGCACACACATAAATAAAGCGGCGATATCTATGTATTCGAAAGAACAATAGGGATATTTATGGGTAAATAAATCGTATTTATTTACCAAAATTATCCGAAACTAATAATTATTTTTTCGCGTAAATTCAATATTTAAAAAATAATTATCTGTAATTACTAGGGTGATGACTTTTATACAACCTCGTTTCCCTGTATCATATTTAGATGAGTTTTTATTTCAGATTAGATAAAATCGTACATATAAGCTGATTCGATAAAAAACCTCACGCACAAAGTTGATTTTAAAATTTTTATTTATCAGCATTTTGGGCAGTTTTTTAATTATTTTTTTAATAATTTAATACCGGGTAAAGTACTTTATGTCTGGACTCACGTAGGCTTAATTCCTTAACAATAAAGGATTCATACACTCTTCCACACTTAAACGGTTTTCTTAGTAGACTAAAAAAGACACTTTCTTTCAAATAAGGCTATCTGAGGCATCAAGAGAAAAGACTGTTTTCGCAGTACCCGGGAGACCCTTATATCAGTATTGTGTAATGCCTTCCTGACTTTGTAACGGTCCCCAATGATAAGCCGACTGATGGATAAGGTCATTCCGTCTCGTCTTCGGGAAAATATCTTTATTTATCTTGATGACCTACTTGTTTGCAGTCCAAATCTTGAAAGTCACCTTGGCCCACTTACCGATGTTTCACGTTGTCTTAAAAACTCAAACCTGACAATTAATGTCAGCAAGAGTAAATTCTGTCAGAAGGAAATTAAATATTTAGGGTATATAATCAGTAAGGTCTGCCTTTAAGTTGTCCCTGACAAGGTGAAAGCCATTAGGGACTTTCCTGTTCCTAAAGCTGAGTATAGACGATTGCCAGATCGGCAAACGTTATCAACCCTGTTAAAGTGCTGCAAATATACGGACAATGACAGATTGGTAGGCAAAGGTGAATTGGTTCAGACGATTGCAAGAAAACATTACAATATACTTTATTTACAATATATTTTGTAAATATTTATATGCAGGATTGCCAATACAAATACATTATAGACAGTGTTGCAAATAAAATGTTTTTCTGGCAATGGCGCCGTTGTCACATGCATAAACTTCGCACATATAACAATCTGCAAATTATCTCGCAATGACTTTTCTGCTAACGTTGCAAAACAAAAAGTGTGTGTTCACACGGTTGTAAATTCACAGGGTTGCATTTTTCCGCCATTTTTCTGGCAATGTTGTCCGATCAGCAAATCGTGTGTACTTACCTTAAGTCTACACGACAGGTGGGGCGATTTATGGGAATATCGAAATGTTTTAAAGTCAACTTGCCCTACTTACCGATGTTGCAATGTAAGCAAGTGTAAATTCTGTCAGAAGGAAATTAAATATTTAGGGTATATGATTAGTAACGGCTGCCTTAAAGTTGGCCCTGACAATGTGAAAGCTATTAGGGACTTTCCTGTTCCTAAGTCTCCACGAAAGGTGAGACGATTTATGGGTATGTTGAACTGGTACAGGGGATTCATTAAGAATTTTTCGGATCAGTCAGGACCCATTAGCGATTGCTTGAAGAAAAACAGCAAAAAAATTGCATTGTTACAAGAGGCCTTGGTGTCCTTCGAAAGAATCAAAGAAACACTAAGCAGCGCTCCTGAGTTGGCTCAGCCGACTTTAGTAAAAAATTTGTCATCCAGTGTGATGATTCACGCGAAGGGTTCGGTGGAGTTCTCATTCAAGTCACAGACAATGGAGAAGAAAAGCCCATTGGATATGTATCCCAAAAGCTGAATAAGGCACAACGAAATTATACGGTGACTGAATTAGACTGCTTTGCAGCAATTACTTCAGTTCAAAGGTTTAGACCCCTTCCAGTTTAAGAGAACAAGCTGTACGGATAGCGCATAACTCAAGCAGTCACGGAGTATATTTTAAAACTCTGCCGTGTTCCTCTTTTCTACATTTGGCCTAAAATGACAAAGTATGTTCGATCTATTGTAGAGGCTTGCGACCAGGCAATGAAGCCGACCAAAATTGTCGGCGGCGCATGGAAAAATTTCGAGCGGCGGCGGCGGCTGATCAGCTGAGCCGATCAAACTTCAAAAATCGGCTGAGCCGATAAAGTTCCAACAATCGATGGCGCACGAATGTAATTTACAATTAGAGGAAAAAACTTAAAATTAACACAAAAATTTAAGAAAAGTTTTGGAAGTTTTGTTGCTATGTTTCAAATCGGTTCAATAAATCTTCGATACATTTGTTTGAGAATGGCGTCTAATGAATAGACTTTCTTCATATATTTTAGGCCAATCAAAAAGTTACTCTTTTTATACCCTCCACCATAGAATGGGGGGTATATTCATTTTGTCACTCCGTTTGTAACACCTCTAAATATTGATCTGAGACCCCATAAAGTATATATATTCTTAATCTTCTTAAAATTCTAATACGATTTAGCCAAGTCCGTCCGTCTGTTGTAATCACGCTACAATCTATAATACTTGAGCTAGGTGGCTGAAATTTGGTATAGATACTTCTTATAGCTGCAGGTAACTTGGGATTGAAAATGGGCGATATCGGTCCATATTTAGATATAGCTCCCATATATAGCATCCAACTTGTTGTGATTCCTTGTTGTGGTTCCATCTGCTATATTTTTTTGTGTTTTTGGTGTTATTTTCTTTAGGTTTAAGTTATTTGGTGAGGTCACATGCTATCCATGGTGGAGGGTTTATAAGATTCGGCATGTCCGAACTTAACGCTTTTACTTGTTAGATTTTGGAGGCTCCATATTTGTAAAAGTTATGGACGAAATAACAATAAATAATTTAAATCGGAAAAGGTACATTTGTTTAAAAAAATAGTGTACACAAAAAGTCCTGTTGTGATCTCATGAAAAGGATAAAAATCGGTTTGGCCATTCGAGAGCTATTGCAATTTCTGTAAAACCCAAAAACGTATTTTTAAATTTGAATGCCCCATAAAATTTTAGGATTTTTTTAAAAAAAATGATATAGACCTGATATTTATAAACTTGTGACTCAAAAATGAACTACATAGGTCGATATTAAAAATTTTGACCGTTTTGTAAAATTTAGTAGTCACTTTCTTAATGTTCATGGTTTCGTAAAATAAATATTTTTGACTCATTAAATACACTTCGGCGGCTGAGTTTCAGCCGATGTGAGCCGCTAAAATCGGCGGCGGCGGCGGAGTCGGCTTGAGAGAAATGGCCGGCTGCGGCGCGCCGCATCGGCTTCATAGCCTGCTTGCGACGAGTGTAAAGCTGTTAATAAAATACGACAGCCACCTATGGTTAACGCTTTTAACACAGTAATACGTTTTCAAAGGCTCTACTGTGATTTCTTAGGTCCCTACCCTTGCTTTAAACGCAAGAACACAAAACTTTTTATAGCACTCGACCAATTTTCTAAATTTATATTTTTGCACCCCATGAAGACTGCGACGTCCATCAACACAATTTTTTACAAAACAAATTTTTTTACACCTTCGGGGTACCTCAATTTTTTGCATTCCGACAATGGTTAACAATTTGCCTCCAAGGAAGTAATCGAGTTTTTAGACCTATTCGGAGTGAAACACATTTAGACGGGATTGTATTCCCCTCAGGCTAATGCCTCTGAGCGCGTAAACCGCGAAATCGTTTCTAAAATACGGCTTATGCTAAAAGAGGAATCATATCATTCAAATTGGGATGAATGTATTCCGAAAAAATTAGCGGTATTAAGAGATCATCACTCGTCTACTGATTGTTCTTATTATGCTCTATTTGGGTAAAACATGTGTTTCCATGGATCCTCCTTGTTAGATAAACTCAACATGCTTAATGACGACACAGTAGTGAGTCTGTAGGCAGAATGAGCCATATACGCTATAAAGTATCACAATATAATAAAATATAACAAAAAATATAAAATATAATAAAATATAACAATTGAATGCAAATGGCTGTGTATATATTCAAACTAATATCAGGTACTTCTCACAAGGAGTTAACTCGCACATTGGTTGTAATTATTCCATAAATCTGTGGATCAGCTTACGATACATATAGGCTGAATTACAAGGAGCAAATTCCATTAGATTTACCCATATTCCAAGAAGATTGGCTACTGACTTATGTGATATTCACTTGGTTTTCCCTGTTGCAGCAGCTGCGGGCGAAGATCCCAACAACAACGCCAGCATTGTATAAAATCACCAAAATTCTAAGTCAGCGAGAGAAAACAGGTACAAGTGATATAACTGACTTCGAGTTATTTAGAATCATTTAATTAATAACACAGCGCGACAAAATAAACTCAAGTTGAGAAGCAAATGACGCGATACTATTTTTCCTGTAGGTCTTGTCGGGTAAAACACGAGTCTTGTTTTGGAATTCACCGGACACCCCCAAAATACGGGTAAAAAAACGATTTTCTTGCCTTTTTCGCTTGAACGCATATAACTATGTTAATTATTAACCGATTTTCAATCTCTAAAAGAATTTAGAAAGAAGAGAATAAGACCTTTTCAACGATGTATCGTTGGAACGATGTATCCGTAAATCCGGATTTTGGGGGTGTCCGGCAAATTTCATAGAACAAACGTTGTTCTACTCGCCAAGACCTACAAGACCTAAATTACACACTGTCGCACTGTGTAATTTAAACTGTCGCGAATTTTAAAAACTTTATACAACTATTTGATTCCAAAGCACTATTTCGCGATAATCAATTCATTTCACACTTTTTGTCTTAATAACCGAATTTTGGAGGAAGAAAATGTAAAAGAAAGAAAAAAACACCGAATGTACACCAAAAAAACGTGAACAGAAAACCCATGAAATAAAAAAATCAATTAATATCTATTTTATTTCTTCCTTTGTTTCGTAACATCACCATAAGCAGTGTCGTTCATTAAAAATAATAATCACTCATTGTCCATTGTTTGACATTTATAACTAAACACTATGATCGGAAAAACAAAAGCAAATAAAATAAACGTAACAAAGGACTAGGTAAGATGGAGCTGTGACCAAAACAAAAAGAAATAAAAATTAGAATTAAAAAAAACTGTATTTCGTAGTAAATAAGAGCCTGCTATTTTCCGGAAATTGTTATACCGCGGCAAAGAGTTTAGCGGTTAACTATGACAGCATGGATAGGAAGAGAATAAACATGTGACATGCAACCTCACTCCAGGGTAATATAATGTAAGTATTCAGGAGAAACTGTCTTGTCTGGTAGATCGTAATTAAATTGCTCAATAAAGGAGTTCTGTATCGGTGTTTTGACTGTATGGCATGAGAATTTTATATACATTGTTCGCGTGCTCCCTAGACGATGATCGATTTGCCCAAAAAAATGTTGGATCTACGTGAAGACTTCGAGACGACGATATGAAGAAAGGTCAGTAGAAACTGCTTATAGCATACCACCACCAGTTTTCTTACTTCCAATCTTACGATCACATTTATAGTCCCGCATCACATTAGGCAACATTAGTTGCGGCTAATCGAATTCATAGGAGAGAGGCAATAGGAATACAAAGGGGAATTCCTCCCTTTCCCTCCTACGAACATCCGCTTAGCTGCAACTACTGTAGCCTCGTGTGATTTCCGACATATACGAGTATTTGATATTTATTACATAATATTTTTGTTTAAGCGAAAACTTCCTCAAATTGTCACTGACTGTTTACAGTGTACCGATTGCACGATCACTCCTCCATATCAGCTTACTCCTTCAATGCAACCTTGCAGTGTAATTGCCACGATCTTGACGAGTGAAAAAACCGGTTATTTGAGAGTAATCGCTTCCTTCGTCATCTATGTTTACCTTTTAACGAGTGACATTACTCTTTACACTATTGTTCTATCAACAAAACCACCATCTTGTCCTTACAAGGAAATTTTAGCTTTCAATAAAGCTTTTAATTATTTATGTGAAAAAACTTAACACCTCGTGTTTTATTTCTTTATTTTTGTCATCAAACTATCTATCAGGGCGAAACAATTTCTGAATTATGGATATTATCATGAAGCCATGTTTCAGTAATGAATTGTCTTTTTTTGGACATATGCGCTTTAGCAAACAGTTCTCGTTTAATGATACTTGGCTGTGCGTATATATTCTAATAATTGCGACTGAAGTAATCGTTGTAATAAGGATATTGATAATGGGAGTTTGGTGGCTCCCGAAACAGATCTGTCTATCCAACCATTACAACCACCCCCAATACATGTCACTTACTTCTTCTGTATTTTTAACAATGTTGTTTTCATATACTGAAAACAACAATAACGATCTTGAGCCACAGTGCAAAAACAAAATATGTACTTTTGCATTATATTTAATGTTTCAGAATTCTGTTTTTATCAGCTTGGACAACACGCATAAATAACCCTGAGTACAGTTTATGACGTCTAATAATATAATAAGATTGTACGTCGTAAAAGAAGTTGCAAAGACCCGATTTACACGAAACAGTTATTGCCAAAGCAATTCAGGATATTATAGGAGAGAGACAAGGGAGGAATTTCCCCTTCTATTACTCTTGGCTCTCTCCTATGATAAGCAGAATTGCTTTGGCAATAATTGCCTCGTGTAATCCGAGTCAAACTAATTTTAAATAGTTACGAGGCTATGTGATAACTTGAAGCTGTTGGATGCAGATTCCCAAAAAATAATATTATCTAAAAGTCATCATTAAATGCAGAAATTGGGAAATTTGAAAATGTTTTACTTTAAGCGATATTCAGAGGACAAACCCTTCTTTTATATCACGATGTGATATAATTCTTCAATAATGAGTAATTGGATTTTTTGTATTAAAAATTATTTTGATATTTTAATTATTAAAAGTGGTTTCAAATTATATTTCAATTTCAAAAAAACGGCGCGTTTGAATTTTTTTTCACCCGAGATGGCCTAATTTAAGGCGATGTAGCTCCGCTCCTGTATACCAAACATAAACTCTCTAATAGCTCCCCTACAATCATGCCAAGTTTTGTCGCTATCGGTAGTCTGGTTAATAAACTGTCCAATTATTTCCCTTATTATACCCTCCACCATATGATCTGAGACCCCATAAAGTATATATTCTTAATCGTCGTAAAATTCTAAGACGATTTAGCCATGTCCGTCCGTCCGTCTGTGGTAATCACGCTACAGTCCGCAATAATACAGCTAGGTTGATCAAATTTGGTACAAATACTTCTTATAGTTGCAGGTTGTTTGGGATGGCTAATGGGCGATATCGGTCCATATTTAGATATAGCTCCCATATATAGCATCTAACATGTTGTGATTCCTACTGTTCTATATTTTTTGTGTTTTTCGGTGTTATTTTCTTTATTTTTGAGTTATTTTGTGAGGTCACATGATATCCATGGTGGAGGGTATATAAGATTCGGCATGGCCGAACTTAACGCTTTTACTTGCTTTTTTTCTTAAACTGTGCGATGGTGACTGCAAAAAGTTGTACAATTGGGAAGTGTTAATCAAATAAATCTTTATGTTTTTTAAAACGATCGGTAAGTGATGATTGATGATGTCTAAATCCTTATGAGAGTTTTTAAAAAATTTTAAGAATTCGATGTCGACAACATTCGCTTCCTACAACACCTTCGAAGGCACTTGTTTTAAAGAAGATTGTCACCAGTACGAGGTGCCAATTATACACATTTGGCATGGAAGGCATCAGTATATAGCCAATACGAAACCATTGACTCATCAGGTATTGATATTTTTCAGTTATTTTTAGAACAGATAATTATATTTGGTCCTTTTGTTTTGTTCTACGGTTCATTAATGACATGAGGCAAAAAAACATCGCAGAAAATTGTTTGCTATTTTCTATGTCAATTTTGGTTCAAAGACCAAAAAGGAGGATGTAGAACTAAGCAATATCTTGTTAAGTTGAAAAATGGGGATGCGAAGCAATAATTGGGCAGGATATATCTTTACTTATATGAGCTGTAGAAAAACAGATTGCAGATTTAGAAAGAGGTCACATCAATCATATATAATCTATTCCTAACTATTTTTTTTTTTTCAAAAATGGTCTTTGGGTCACTCTAATAACATTATGCAACAACATTTTTGTCGAAGGCCTGTGCATAAAATTTTCTGGTGTAATAAAGTGACAAAAACACGAAAAATATTAAAAACTAATTTTATGGTAATTTTTTTTCTTTTAATTTCTTTAAAATTCCCATTTTCGTGGAAGGGGTCTTTAATATTTGGATTATATTTTTTGAATTATATCCTCGATTAAGCCCGGATGTATTTATAGTTAAAGAAAATTATGAGGACTACAAATGTAAGTAATGACTTCTAGTAACTGTCGTTAAAATAATTAGAAAAATTTATTTTTTTTTTCAAATAAATCTTTATTTTGCTGGCACGAAAAAAATCCATAAAAAACAGAAAGCTAGCACAAATGGTTGCTAGCATTCTAAAATACAATGTCGACGGAGTCAACAATGGGGTTACATCGCTCGCAACTGTAATTGTAATTCAAATGCGTCAAATGTGTCATGCCCGTTGCTGATCAACCGTAGTGAACGGACGTGTTTATCACAGAGCGGATAGTTAAAACCTATTAGGCAGTACCTATTACGCAATCGCAAATCAAAAAATCTGTGCAAAGTCTGGAAGGCCTACATCGCACAGTGGGGTAAAATGAACATAATTCTGCCATTTCAAAAGCACTTATCATATGGCTATATATAAGAGGTGTTAGAGAGTTTAAGTTCGGAACTTGGGCCCCCTATCTCATACAGGTTCGAAGCTACAGGGCCCTAAAGTGGACCACCTCGGGTATACAAAATTTTCATCGGCTTCTAACTTTTGAATGGAGTGTCCGATTTGAGTGGGGTTTTTTCTGTGGATACTCCTAGACCAACCCTACAATAAACATGAATATTTGAAATCTTTAATATTTTCCGAGATATGTGGATTTTAAATTTGAATTTTTAATTTTTTAGCCGACTTTGCCTTGGAGTTTAGCCAATACCTTAGTCAAAAGTTTACCGATTTTGTTCGCGTTTTTTTATGGATTGCCAATAAAATTTACAATATCATGAAAAAAAGAATCGATAAGATATGTCAAGAAATAAGAAAGCTAAGGCCCTATAGTCAAATTTTTGAAAAAAAAATTGGCGAAAAAATTCAACATCGTATTTAGGTCTTGTAGAAAAAGTTTGTTACACAAAAGTATATCAAATTTATACTCATGTTAAAGGAGACGTTTCACAGAATCTGTTAGAGAAAATCCGAAGCCAAAATTTTAATTGGTGTGGTTGCCACCCTTTTCCGATTTGGACCTTTTTTTACATAAATTTCAAAAGTTTGATCGATTTTATCCAATCGCGAAGCTAAATTGTTAATTTTTTTTATTTATGTGTATTAGGGTGTAACAAAATCGACTGCGAGGGGAATCCCGAGCGCGGCTTTTCATATCGAAGATAAAGGAATAAAAGTAAAAATCCCATTTTTGCGAGTTTTGATGTATTTTTTGGGAATTGAGGGATTTTCCATTAGAAATTTCCATATGGAAGGAAATTAAAAAAAACATCGAAATATATACATTTTTAAGAAGTTTATGCCGTGTTTACGTTTCTGTCTATATGCAAAGTATTTTTTAATTTTTCCCTACCTTCTTGTACTTATTGGTTATTATATCAGTCTTGTAGATCACATGTTTTTATCAAACAATAATAAAATTTAGTAAGAAGAACAATCATAAAATTGAGTAAGAAGGATAAAAGATGACGGCCTTTATAATATTTTTGTGTGAATCTTGTTGCCTTAAATTTGTGTATACCCATTTTGTAAACGAAAGACCCACTTCTTGAGAAAAATAATTTATTTTCTTATTTTATTTCTGTAATATATATTTTATTATTTATATAATCTGAATAATCCATGTCTAGGAGATAAAGCAAATCCTTGTGTTCCTCAGGATTGTCACATGTCAAAGATCGTTAACATATTCTTCTTTTTCTTATTAAAGATAGAACAGGATCGGAAGATATGAGAAGATTTACAAATATATCTTCATTTTGAAATTCTCTTGAACAATGCGAAAATCGCGATTTCGTGCCTCCTGGGCATCTTCCGTAAGCTCGCCCAAGGGGAGAATATGAAATGCAATAATTATATCTCCATGACGCAATACTTTATGTACTGTTGGGGTCATATCTTTCCATGGATACAGTTTTATTAGATGTTTCGAAATACCTAGACAGTATTTTTCAAATTTTTCTGCATTCACTTTATTCTTGCTGTTGATTGCCATTAGAATTATGTTGATTTTTCTCAGATGTGATTTCATAATCCTTGAAGAAACGCCTTGCAGTGTTACCATCATTTGTATTTCCATATCCCACTAGTGGTTTGTCGAAATTTAATACAGTCTCTTTCCAAAATTCCTCTTGAATTCGTTTTTTCTGGAACTCTCTCGATGCTTTTAATTCCTTTTTGTCTGGTAATTTGTTTGCATTCTCTGGATTACTTTAATAATGCAAATCGTATGCTATGTGTAGGAAATGTTCTAAAAACCGTATGCGAGCATGTAATGGGGAAATTCCAAATTTTAGAGCATACGAGGTATGTTCAAAAAATATCGCGAATTTTGTATTTTTTCAAAAAGTATTTATTCATGAATATCTATTTGGTCCCCTTCAAAGTAATTCCCCTCGGATATAATACACTTTTGCCAAAAGTTTTTTTCAAAAAATCATTTTTTGTGATCTTGTTCAGCTTCTCCTTCGATGCCGTCTTTATCTCCTCAATCGTGGCGTAGCGTCGTCCTTTCAGGGGCCTTTTCAGTTTTGGGAACAAAAAATAGTCACAGGGGGCTAGGTCAGGGGAATACGGTGGCTGCGGCACCATTACTGTGTTGTTTTTGGCCAAATATTCGCGCACAAGCAACGATGTGTGTGCAGGGGCGTTATCATGGTGCTAAAGCCAGTTTTTGTTCTTCAACAAATCCGGGGATCCGTTTTTGGAGGATTGCTTCGAATAGATAAAAATCGAAGGCAAGTTAAAACACATCCAAACACAACTGCTGTCAAAAATTAACTAAACATTCAAAATGGCCGACGTTGTCAGCAAAGGTAAGGGACATGAGTACTAACATAACGCTACAAAAATATCAAAAATCAAATACTCGTAACCCGCGGAAATTAAAAATTCGCGATATTTCTTGAACATACCGAGGTATGTGTATTTGTTGGGTTCTTCGATAAATCCGAAAATTCATTTTTGTTCCTCCACATAGTGTACACCTCCACGTAGATGATGTTCCCGTAACAGCATTGCAAACTTTCCCATCGACCATAGTGAAATTTAGGATGAATGAGATTGTGAAGCTGTAGTCCAATATTTTGATTGATATGGGTTCCAGCTCCTTAATTTCCTTCTCAATATGATCAACCAGGTTTTGTGCGTTGGTAGCCGACTCTTTTGTATACTCAAACCATATTGGTCTACAAAAGTTGTTTGATCCTTGAGTCGAATTTATCCAAATGTCATCAAAACTAGTTGAGGGACAATCCGTGTCTTCTCTCTTTCTTGATCTGAGGGGAACTAATGATGCCGTGAACACACTTCTATAATCTGTCCCACTCGGACTTGTTGATACTTGTTTGTATTCAGGAAGGGTTGATAAGCCATCACGTTCCCACTTCCACATAAGTTGCAAGTCACAGTTATCCATTGTACTCAGGTGTTCTGTAGTAAGAGTGGAAACTATTCTCGATGCTGTATTTTCCATAAGGTAAGGAAGACCTATACTGGCTCCACGTGGTGAAACTTGTAGTGGTGAAGGAATAATGGACTTCTTTTTGTCCTTTATTTTGTTATATGAAGGTAAGACATCGACTCCTTTTTCGGACAATGCCTTCCTAAGTGTGTTGTAGTTGTCTTTGTTGAGTCCCAGTTGTAGCATAAGAGCAAGTGCTTCTTCATCCGTAAAAACAGACTTAGATGATGGTGTCGGAATACTCTCAACAATTCTCCTTAGACGTATCGGTGATGCTGTTTGAAGAACACCGGAAATTTTTAAAGCATTAAAAGTATCCGTAACTTCTTCAGTAGTCGTTGCCGAAAGATTATTGGACAAACGCCTCTTCTTAGTTCTTGTCGATACATCTTCGTAAGGTTTATGGTGTGGACCAACAGATGAAATACAAACTGTTAAATCTATGTTGTTCTCGAGCCAATCTGAATATTTTTCAAGAAATTTTAACCGCGGTTTTGCGGCCGTCCACTTTACATCAAATGTTTTAAAAAATTTTTGTGATTTCGCTTTTTAATACTTTAATTTTATATGTAGGTTCCTTCGATAAATTCTACTATTCTACGGACTTTTCCGCAAAAGTGTGAAATGGGATTTCACACAAAATAAAAAATAGTGACGAGTTCTTAAATGTCATCGCCATACTTGCAAAATTGGTAATGATGTACATTCTCGAAGATGCTATATTTATGTATATAAAAACAATAATATACCTGGCATATCTACCTGATACATGTAATATGGGATATTACAATAATCATATATGAATGAATATTATTAACTATATGAATGAACATTACAACAAATATTTCCTAGAAATTGTGCCATAAAACAATATTTTCTGAAAGGTAAATCTTACTAAATTTTATTATTGTTGGATAAAAACATGTGATCTACAAGAAATCAGTGCATATTGACTGCTATAATAACCAATAAGCACAAGAAGGTAGGGAAAAATAAAAAAATTTGCATATAGACAGAAACGTAAAGAAATAATAATCAAACGCAACATGGGGAAATTTCTAATGGAAAATCCCTCAATTCCCAAAAAATACATCATGAATCCCCAAAAATGGGATTTTTACTTTTAGTGCTATATCTTCGATATGAAAAGCCGCGCTCGGGATTCCCTTTGCAGTCGATTTTGTTACACTCTGAAATTTATGTAAAAAAAGGTCCAAATCGGAGAATGGTGGCAACCACACTAATTAAAATTTTGGCTTCGGCAGCTTCTAGCAGATTTTGTGAAACGTCTCCTTTAAAATGAGTATAAATTTGATATACTTTGTGTAACAAACTTTTTCTACAAGACCTAATTCGAATTCGCCAAAAAATCTCCAAAAATGAAATTTTTTCAAAAATTTGACTTTATATGGCCATCATTTTCTTATTTCTTGACGTATCTTATCGATTCTTTTTTTTTCATAATAATGTAATTTTTATTGGCGAACAAAATCGGGAAACTTTTGACTGTGATATTGGCTAAACTCCAAGGCGAAGTCGGCACAAAATGAAAAATTTAAAATCCACATATCTCGGAAACTATTCAAGTTATCTTCAAGCTATAAAATGTTTATTGTAGGTCTGGTCTAGGAGTATCCCCAAATCGGACAATCCATTCCAAAGTTAGAAGCCGATGAAAATTTTGTATACCCGAGGTGGTCATTTTTAGGGGCCTGTAGCTCCGTCCCTGTATGAGATAGCGGGCCCAAGTTCCGAAATTAAACTCTCTAACACCTCCTGTATACACACCTAAAATCTCCATACGATAAGTGGTTTTGGAATGGCAGAATTATGTAAATTTCCATTTTAGCCAACTGTGCATCGTAGTACCTATTACGGGCTAATACAGACAAAAAAAATAAATTCCTTGACGGGGGTGCCTTCGTGTTCCGATGGAGCGGGTTTCCCAATCACCCTACTGTCCGTTCGTTGGTCTTGGCCAAAGCCGACACCAAAACTGGTGAAAATTTCGTTATAGAAGCGTTATAGATGCAACATCCCTAGTCACTCTAGAGCCATCACCTTTGTTACAGAAGAGCCGTCCAACCCGGCTGACATATTAGAAATAATAAAAGATTCCAATCCTGGTCTGCCCGCCCATAATTGGAGAATCAGCAAGGTGGGTGAGGCGGATGGTAAAAAGCGGCAGGTCAATTTGATCCTTAACGCTGAATCCACCTCCCATATACAACGTGCAAGTGCAACCCTATAATATGGCTTCGAGACTATAGTCTTGAAGGTATACAAGCAGGATATAGCTCCCATATACAAGCAGGTGAGTCGTCCACCGTGGTTGATACACGGCTTTCTGGAAGTGCGGAAGTACCCACGCCCATTATTTCTGGTGACTCCAACTCTAACAGAAGAGGACGAATGATCTACTTCTGAAACAGAGGGGCAGAGGGGAGTCTCCGGACTCTTTGACGCATCTGGCGGGGACACGCTGCTCGATGATACGGACGAAGAGTTCGATAACAACCTTGTCGGGGTGGATGTTAATCTGTCAATTACCAATGATGGTAAGAATTCTACAGATTAACTCCCATCACGCTAAAGCAGCCTCAGCGGCTCTATTGCTGCGCCTGTCCACAGGTGCAGTAGACATCGTCTTGAAACAGGAGCCCTAAGCAGTGGGAGGAAGGGTGTGCGGTATCAGGTCACCCAACTTTAAACTGCTTGTGGCCAACTGTGAAGGCACTCCAAAAACCTGAATTTTGGCCAGGAAAGATCTAAGTATCATTCTCCTGGCTAATTTCAGTGTTAAAGACCAAACATCTGCTAGTCTGGAGATCGGTAATCGCATATATTGGGTGGTCTGCAGTTACTTGCCTTATGAAGCTGTAGTACCGACTGCTCTATTCAGGGAAGTTGTAGAAGAAGCAACGTCTGACGAGGTCGAGCTGATTATTGGCGCAGACACGAACGCTCATCATACTATCTGGGGTAGTACGGATATAAACAATACGGGTGATTCGCTTCTTGACTTTATTCTAACTACCAACCTAAGTATTTGTAACATAGGTAATAAACCGACCTTTACAATTAAAGACAGACAGGAAGTACTAGACGTAACGTTTGCTACTGAACGGCTGACAGACAAAATTGGGTGGAATGTACTGGACGACCACTCATTCTCAGATCACCATTATATTGAGCTCAAACTCGCTGAAAAAGCGCCTGAACCTGCCATCCACAGAAATGTGAGAAAGACACTTGTATGAGAAGAATTTAAAGAAAGTCCTCAACTCAAAACTTCTGTTTGAACCGAATGACAAAGCCGGCCTGGATAATCTGGTCGAGCATATCACCATATCATTCAATAGATCCCTTGAAGAAGCCTGTCCAAAAACAAGGTACAAGGGCAAAACTAAACCCCAATGGCGGACTTCTGAGCTAACGGCTATGAAAAAGACCTGCAACAAGCTATTCAATAAGGCTAAATCTACTGGGGTCGCTAATGATTGGGATGCCTATAAAGAGCAACTCAAGATCTATAAGAAGGAGCTTAGAAAGGCGCAAAGACGCTCTCGGTATACCTTCTGTGGCGAAGTGGAAAAGGTCTCCGACGCCGCAAAGCTGAGGAAAATACTATCAACTTCACCCTGTACAGTGGGTTACTTTCAGGATGAGGCAAATAATTGGACCAAACACAGCAAGCAGTCGCTCAATGTACTGCTCGACACACATTTCCCGGAGAACTCTCTAACAGAACCAGAGGATCAGCAGGACCAACAAGAGTGCGAGTGGACTGCGAGCGTCGCTAGTTGTTGACTGAGAGATCCAGAATAAGCTGGGCTATTAATAGCTTTGAGCCCTTCAAGTCAGCTGGACCAGACGGCATCACTCCAGCAGAAATGCAGAAAATGTTGGAGTACATTATCCCCTGGCTGGAGAAAATTTATGTAGGCTGTATCAGGCTTTCATACATCCCGAATCGATGGAGGGATACCGAAGTGGTATTCATACCTAAAGCGGGGAAGATATCACACACTAGGCCAAAATACTTCAGACCAATTAGCCTATCCTCCATCCTATTGAAAGATCTGGAAAGACTTTTAGATTATTTCATTACGGAAAACCTGGATACAAAACTCCTGTCGGTGAACCAACATGGGGAAGTCTACAGAATCAGCCCTGGCCGAACATGTGAGCACTATCGAATCGTCCCTGCATTTCAAGGAATTCACCATGGTAGCATTTCTTGACATAGAAGGGGCTTTTAACAACATTCACTCAGATGCAGTAATTGCGGCACTCTCACATCTAAAAGTTAACTCTAGTTTGATTAGACTAATTCAAAGTCTGCTCAACAGAAGACGCATAGCAGCATGTCATGGGTCCACAACTCTAACAAGGTTTGTAAACAGAGGGACCCCACAAGGAGGAGTACTGTCTCCACTAATTTGGAACCTAGCGGTGAATAAAATCCTGCTAGATCTAGAACGTTGTGGCTGCAAGGTCGTGGCATATGCGCACGACGTGGCAATCGCAGTGAACAAATTCGAACAAATTGGCTAGGCAAATTCGAGCAAATTGGCTAGATGGGCCAGAAGCAGTGGTTTGGGCGTAAACCCAAACAAGACAGAATTGGTTCTCTTTACTAGGATGAATAAAGTCCCACATCTCGGATAAATGGAACAGATCTAGTCTTTTCTGAAAGTGCAAAATTGTTAGGAATAATTCTAGATAGGAAACTGTTATTTAGACTTAACGTATTGGAACGTGTACGGAAGGCCAACGTCGCCTTATATTCCTCCAAAAAGGCTGTAGGTTCGCGGTGGGGCCTCTCTCCTAAAATCGTCCACTGGATATATATAGCAGTAGTTCGTCCTATACTGCTATACGGCATTGTGGTATGGTGGACGGCAACTGACAAACTAACAATCACCAACCTACTAACAAAAGTTCAGAGTACAGCCCGCCTGAGCATATGCGGAGCCTTAAGGACTACAGCGACCGAGTCTCTACAAGCCCTACTCCATATACTGCCGATTAATATTGTGGCGAGAGAAGTTGGAACCAAAGCGGCAATAAGATTAAACTGCCTATTAATGTGGAGGTACAACAACTACAGTCACATGAGGATATCAAAGTGTAGTGCTATGGTAACCGACCGAGTGGACTATATACCAACTGTGTACACCTTCGAGAGAAATTACATCACTATGATTCCCGCCAGAGATGAATGGGCAGGTAATAGAAACCATCTCCACTTTTACACGGATGGTTCGAAGCTTGATGAAAAGGTTGGCTTCGGAGTTCACTGTGCAGAGCTTAGTTTGGATATAGCTCACAGACTAACAGATACCCGCAGTGTCTATCAAGCCCAAATAATGGCAAAATGGGAAGTAGCCAAGTGACTGAGTCGCAACGTAGTAACCAACACTGGCGTTGTCATTTACTCGGACAGCCAGGCTGCCATCAATTCTCTGGAGGCAACATCCCCAAATTCACAAACAGCCCTCGACTGCCGCAGATCTCTTAACGAGATGGCTGACCAGTTTAATATACACCTCATATGGGTGCCTGGGCATAGGGATATCCCGGGGAACTGCAAAGCCGGTGAAATTGATAGGAAAGGGACCACGTGCAAGCTTTGGCTTAGGCTAGAGGCAATCAGGCAGTCCAACGAAAGATGGACAGAAATCGGCACCTGCAGGGTAGCTAGACAAATCTGGCCAAGGTATGAACTGAGAAGTTCAAAATATCTCCTCGTACTAGAGAGGCAAAGATTGTCTACGTTAGTATCAGTTCTGACGGGACACTGCTTGATTGGCGAACACGACAATAGATGGGGTATTGACTCTAATGACTTCTGCAGAAGCTGTGGAGATGAGGAAGAAGTGGAGAGCATTGAGCACTTGCTATGCGACTGCCCCGCTCTGAGTAAACGACGACTGGACATACTGGGGTCGGCTTTTCTAGGCAGCCTAACAGATCTTCCCAGTACCGAGTACGAATGTACTATCGACAAATTTGTATATCAAACAGGTTGGTTTCGATGAGGGGCATTTCAGCCCGTGGTAACACTAGGAACCTAAACTGGTCTATGTGAGCTTGTATAAAAAAATACGGCTGCCACCCTAACCTAAAAGCTCTTATATTTCAGTGATGCCAGATCGGTAGACCCGTATAAGCCTGCTCTGAGTCGAGCTGGTGAGGTGTGGCCGGGAGCCCAGTTGGATGTAGTCGAAAAAACAACATCCCTAGTCACCCTAGAGCCATCACCTGGGTTACAGAAGAGCCCTCCAACCCGGCTGACATATTAGAAATAACAAAGGATTCCAATCCTGGTCTGCCGGCCAATAATTGGAGAATCAGCAAGGTGGGTGAGGCGGATGGTAAAAAGCGGCAGGTCAATTTGATCCTTATGGCCCAACCTCCCATATCTTGAATATATATAAGCAGGATATAGCTCCCACTGCGGAAGGTGAGTCGTCCACCGTGGTTGATACAAGGCTTTCTGGAAGTGCGGAGGTACCAACGCTCATTATTTCTGGTGACTCCAACTCTAACAGAAGATCTGTAACGTCCTTCTCTGAGGACGAAAGCTCTACTTCTGACACAGAGGGGCTGAGGGGAGTCTCCGGACTGTTTGACGCATCTGGCGGGATACGCTGCTAGATGATACGGACGAAGAGTTCGATAACACCCTTGTCGGGGTGGATGTTAATGTCAAGTACCAATGATTCTACATATTAACCTCCATCACGCTAAAGCAGCCTCAGCGGCTCTATTGCTGCGACTGTCCACAGGTACAGTAGACATCGTCCTGATACAGGAGCCCTACGCAGTGGGAGGAAGGGTGTGCGGTATCAGGACACCCAACTTTAAACTGATTTTGGCCAACTGTGAAGGCATTCAAGAACCTGCATTTTGGCCAGGAAAGATCTAAGTATCTTTCTCCTGGCTAATTTAAGTGGTAAAGACCAAACATCTGCTAGTCTGGAGATCGGTAATCGCATATATTGGTTGGTCTGCAGTTACTTGCCTTATGAAGCTGTAGTACCGACTGCTCTATTCAGGGAAGTAGTAGAAGATGCAACGTCTGACGAGATCGAGCTGTTTTTTGGCGCAGACACGAACGCTCATTATACTATCTGGGGTAGTACGGATATAAACAATAGGGGTGATTCGCTTCTTGACTTTATTCTAACTACCAAACTAAGTATTTGTAACATAGTCCGAATTTACACTAGGCAAGTTTTTTCAGCAGCTTATCATCAAATTCTCTTTTGAACTTGCACGAATAACTCAAAACGTTCAGGGAGAGTTTTTTCCCCCCTCTTGCCGACTGCCTCTCTCTCCTACAAAACGACGATAATCTGCTGAACATTCAGCCAATGTAAATTGGGACATAGGTAATAAACCGACCTTTACAATTAACGACAGACAACAAGTACTCGACATAACGTTTGCTACTGACCGGCTGTCAGACAAAATCATTGGGTGGAATGTACCGGACGACCACCCATTCTCAGATCACCATTATATTGAGTTCAAACTCGCACTCGTTCAAAGCGCCTAAGCCTGACGTCCAAAGAAATGTGAAGAAGACAAAGTGGCACCTGTATGAGAATAATTTCAAGAAAGTCCACAACTCCAATCTTCCGTATGAACCGCATGACAAATCCGGTCTGGATAATCTGGTCGAGCATATCACCACATCATTCAATAGTTCCCTTGAAGAAGCCCGTCCAAAAACAAGGTACAAGGGTAAAACTAAACCCCAATGGTGGACTTCTGATCTAACGGTTATGAAAAAGACCTGCAACAAGCTATTCAACAAGGCTAAATCTACTGGGGTCGCTAATGTTTGGTATGCCTATAAAGAGCAACTGAAGATCTATAAGAAGGAGCCTAGAAAGGCGCAAAGACGCTCTTGGTATATCTTCTGTGGCGAAGTGGAAAAGGACTCCGACGCCGCCAGGCTGAGGAAAAAACTATCAGCTTCACCCTGTACAGTGGGTTACTTGCAGGATAAGGCAAATAACTGGACAAAAAACAGCGAGCAGTCGTTGAATTACTGCTCGACACACATTTCCCGGGGAACTCACCAACAAAACCCGAAGATCAGAAAGACCAACAAGAATGCGAGCGTTGCTAGCTTGTTGACTGAGAGATCCAGAATATGCTGGGCTATTACCTGCTTTGAGCCCTTCAAATCACCTGGACCAGACGGCATCACTCCAACAGAAATGCAGAAAATGTTAAAGTACATTATCCCCAGCGGTTCGGGCGTAAACCCAAACAAGACAGAATTGGTTCTCTTTACTAGGATGAATAATGTCCCACATGTGGACCCTCCACCTCGGATAAATGGTAGAGATCTAGTCTTTTTTGAAAGTGCAAAATTTTTAGGAATAATTCTGGATAGAAAACTGTTATTTAGACTTAACGTATTGAAACGTGTAAGGAAGCCTTATATTCCTGCGAAAAGTCTTTAGGGTCGCGGTGGGGTCTCTCTCCTAAAATCGCTCCTAAAATCACCACTGGATATATAGCAGTAGTTCGTCCAATACTGTTATACGGCATTGTGGTATGGTGGACGGCAACTGACAAACTAACCATCACCAACCTACTAAGTTTAGAGAACAGCCTGCCTGATCATAAGCGGAACCTTAAGGACTACAGCGCCCGCGTCTCTACAAGCTCTACTCCATATACTGCCGATTAATATTGTGGCGTGAGAAGTTGCAACCAAAGCGGCAATAAGATTAAACTGCCTATCAATGTGGAGGTACAAGAACTACGGTCACATGAGGATATCAAAGTGTAGTGCTATTGTAACCGACCGAGTGGACTATATACCAGCTGTGTACACCTTCGAGAGAAAGATTGCAAAGATTGTCTACGTTAGTATCAGTACTGACGGGACACTGCTCGATCGGCGAACACGCCAAAGTTTGGGTATTGACTCCAATGACTTCTGCAGAAGCTGTGGAGATGAGGAAGAAGTGGAGATCATTGAGCACTTCCTATGCGACTGCCCCGCTCTGAGTAAGCGACGACTGGACATACTGGGGTCGGCCTTTCTAGCAGCCGAACAGATCTTTCCAGTACCGATATTCGTACTATGTAATGAATGGTTTAACAAATAAATTCTTTATTGCACAATATTGCGTTGCCAGCTACCTACTGTAAACGAGATTTTTTTAGTGCACAATTGTATCTTTTCCTGTTGTCGCTTGTAAGTGGAATCATATATGTTATTCAGCAACATGATACAAGGAGTTAGGGCAGAAACTACATTCAGAGCCAATATCTTCGATAACTTGGCTTTGTTCGATGGTAAGAAATCCGAGCTAACGAGGAGCCTTAAAGGAGATTGTTACCTCCTTTTCCTGTTCTACTTACCAAGCGGCAGCACGTAAACTACATCACCAGAATTTGAAAAACAAAATTGATATTCTAAATAAAAGTGTGACTGAAAGAGAATTGCTTTTAAATAATTTAATTGTTATTCGTATCCACAAATAAAGAGGTAATTTTCTTATTTTTTTGCCTGACGTCTTCTGGATCAGTAGCTCTTGAATTTATTCACTAGATTGCTTGGTACTACAGAAAGGTTGCATACTCCGTATTAATGCTCCCATCGGAACTCGGCTCTGACATAAATTGTAATTTTGATTAAACGAAATAAATTTGTTTGAGACAAATGCGAGTTTGAAGTCAATTAAGACTAGATATCATTGTGAATTTGGACCGTGGTCTTTCGGCGGGACTTATATGCTTGCATTGTCACTGACATTATTTTGTCCCATGTCAATCTAAAGTTTCATCAATTCACACATTTCATCTTTCATCTCTTAACAACGGTAGAGAAAGAAGAACGAAAAAATCAGACATAAAATTTGACAGCTGAAAATCTGGAAAACTCGTCCAATCATTGGAAGGATGACAAATGGATTGCCTAAAGGCATATGCATTGTAAAACCAGTTCTCAGTTTCGATCAGAAGGAATCGGTAAAAATGATTTTATTAAGTCTCATTCGCTATTGTGTGCAACGGTTTCGATGTAATTTCAAGTCGAGTCAATTTAGTTAATTACTTCTTGTTAAAAGTCCAAGTGATTTTCTTACAATTAGCATAATTGTACATATCAGTTAAGCGAATAATTGGTTAAAATTAATATAAAATTATTCTAAGTGTATTTAGGTATTTCATTTATTTTTGTGAAAGATGTCGTAAATTGGCATGAATATTAGTTAATGTAAAGTTAAATTTTTTTAAGTAGTCAAATAGTTCAAGAGCTAACAAAAAAAATATAACAACAAAAAAATCGACAATAACATATTGTGAATTTGATCTCCGGTAACGATATGCAAAAAAAAAGAAAACGAAAGAGTAATCGAGACAATATTCAACATTTTCAGTATGCAAAGAATTGATTAATTGTTACAGCATCCACAATATCTGCGATCCACATTACCTGCGATAAGCTGAGGCCTCATCTTCATTTACGGAATGTTGGGTATGGGGTGTCCAAAACCGGGACCGGTTAACCGGTTTTGCAACCCAAACCCGTAACCGGTTTCTTAAAAAATTTCATTTTCTGTTAACCGAGAAAGCCGGTTTTCCATGTCGGTTAACCGGTTTTTTATTTATTGTTTAAAACAAAAATTAAAGTATTGATATATTTTTTCTACTTGTTGTAGATACTATTTATACAAGATGCAACAAATAACAACGATGAGGTGGTAATTCTGACAGTTGTTCTGAATATTTTGAAAGTGAATATGAATTCACTGATCTTGAAAATGATTTTGGCTTTATTCCTGATATCATGATGTAATAAATAAAGTCAGGAAATACAGCAAAGCATTTAATAAGTCGTCCATGAAGCACAGAACACTTCAAGCATACGTTCAAGAACGGAAAGACAAATAGCTTCGACTTTTTTGCGATGTTAAATCCCGACAGAACAACCAGATACCTCTGATTCGGTTTGATATATAAGTTGTTATATTGACGAGTCAAATAATTTAAATTTGGATTTATGTCACACATAGAATCGGAAAACGAAATGCAAGCAACATTGTATGCTGACTTAGCTTTTTTTGAAAAGTTTAAGAAGAAAACGGAGAAGCTGTGTTACTTAGAAAATGCTTTAATGACTATCGGACTAATATTGACTACATCAACGTTTGTGAGCTTTTTCAACGTCAAGTTGCATAAAAAAAAAGAAAAATCATTTAAATTGTATTCTATTTTTAAGATATTTGTTACGGGAATTGCCCGAGCGCAAAGTTTCCCCAGAATTTTGAACACCAAATACAAAAGTCAAGATTTCGAGGCAAAGGTTCTATATTTAAGTATTAAAATTCCTATTAAAAGGCAAAGAAATTATACGTTTATAAAGGAATACACAATGTCTTATTATACTTATACTAACTTTTTGGTATGAAAACAAAGCCCAAATTATTTAAATATACGAAATTAAAATTACAAGATCTTTATATGATTTTTTTGAAACAAAGATATAAAAGTTGTAACCACAAATCAACTTTTCTTATTTCTGCAGAAAAGGCGCATGCATTCCCTTGAGTTTACTTTTATCTTTTGACATTACATTACTTGACGAAAAACAAAAAATTACAACTAATCGATAAATAAGACAAAAAATAAATAAATCGATAACTTCATAAACGACAGTGGCGTTAATATTATTATAAAAAAAAACATTCTAAATGATCTATTATTTTTTTTAAGGAAATTTCAGAAATATAATACTTTCTATTTAAAGTAAACAAAAAATTAAACCTGTAATAAACGAAATAATAATCTATTTTTGTTTACTAATTTTTACTACAAATGATTGTAAGTTGTTTTTTGTTTTACAATAAACATTTAATGAAATTTTAATCACTTTCGTATATTATTTAAAAACCGGCCTTAAAACCGGTCAACCGGTTTCGACAAAAAATTATAAACTAAAACCGTTTTAAAAAAAGTAATATTTCGGTTAAACCGGGAACCGCTTTTTCGAAATAACCGGTGTTTTGGACACACTAGTTGGGTAAGTGCAACAACAAAACTATTTCTCTTTTGTAAGTTCTTGCATACCAATTATAAAAATTTAGGAAAAGAGACAAGAAACCCGTTAAATGTTAAAATAAAGTAAGCATAGAGAATTCGATGGCTGTTCCTTCTTTTTTGCTTTTTCTGTTTGTCTTGTCTCTTTTTCTAATTTTTTCGGAGATTTTGTTTATCGTCACTTATTAAGAAATTTTAACCTGTGTAAACAGTAGGAGACAAATGTGTTTAGATTGTTGTTAACAAAAAAAAAGAAATTAAGGAAATGAAGTATATATATTAAAACTAGCATTCTGATTACTATCGATCTTACTTTTGTTATATTGGATTGAAAGCCACAATTCGGACATCTCTAAATCTATTTATATAATTAAAATCTTTTTTTTTACTCTTTCTCTTTCTCTATCTTAAAAATTAAAATGTTACAGAAATTAATTAATTGAATAAAAAGGCGAGAATATTCATTAAAATGAGTTGTTAAATTAAATCTATGTTTTCTTGTATGGGTTAGTAGATAGGTGTATCATCCAATGTGGGCCCCTAGAAATAAAAGTGTGATACTAGAGTATGGTAGGTGTGGGCAAGGGTGCACGGGTCGCATAAAACCTTGACGATCCATAATATGTATATAGAACTTTTCTTGGTTAAGACCGTTTGATAATTAAATTCCTTCTCATTCACAACCATATAGGGGCTTTTTCATTGTGTTTATGGTTGCCTGGGTCCATTTAGTATAATAATTTTTAACAGCATAAAGAAACATAGGGAGTCTATAATAAAATATATTTTGTAATTAATCGGTTATTTTGCTGCTAGCAATTAAATGGCTCCCGCAGTCTCCTTTCGCGATCTACTGCAGATATTTCCTTCTCAGGATTCCAATACTAGGAACCTGGATGGTAATGTAAAATTTTCTACTCCTTCGTTTACGCTACATAATAGGAACATGGCGCCCAACGTGGGGTCCGAAGTGTCCTATTTTGGTCATTTTTGATTCCAAAAATTTTGTACATTTATGTAGATTTCATCTTAATTTCTATGCCTTGCAGCTGGATCAATAGTTTTTTTTTCGAATAAACAAGCAAACGTTTAAGGATTTTTTAGATACTTGGCAAATGTTAGCTCCAGTAGTCTAACCAATTAGTCTATACTTGTTACTTTCTGAAAGAAGAGTAATAATGACCCAGTTGTAACAGTTTCGAAATAGTTTTAAACATTTATTTTCTTCAAAGATTTCGGAGGCCAGTTATCCGCCTCTATAATCCTTTAAGGATTATGTAGTTTTGTTCTTAGACAAATACACGCTGAAAAAAAATCGTTTCTGTAGTATATTGTCCCAAACATATTCGGCTTGAAACATATATATGTTTGGGGTAGACTCTAAGCATGTAATATTTGGTACACACAAAAATTGTGTATTTGGGAAGATGTTGTTCTAAACAAATATTTGTTTACATTCCAATATGTTTTTATTTGGGACCATTATTTCCGAAACAAATATTTATTTGCATTTAAGTATTCATAAAATACATAAATTGTCTAAAATTGTTCAGTAATTCAAAGTTAAATTTGTAGAAATTTTTAATGTTCGTAAAAAATAATAATTGAAATCATATAATCTTGGATCAACATAAAGTACTTAGAGGATTGACGACTAATGATGGCTTGGAATACTCAGAAATTTTAAATGATTGATTTAAAACAGAAGGTAATGCTGCATATGGTATCATAACTGGGAGGTACAATTCGAAACCCAAGAAAAATTGAAACTGAAATATGAAAAACTCTGCAAAAGTTTTGGAAATATTTTTTAAATAAAATATATTTGGAAAAATTCCTAAATAATAATTTTATTTGTATTTAAACACATATTTTATTTGAGAAATTTAGTTTGCAAATGTAATTTGTTGTAATATATTAATATATGCGTTCCAAATATATTTTATTGATTTTCAAATAAAATTTATTTGCTAAGAAATATATAATATTTAAAAATTTGTGTTCCAAATATATTTTCTTTCTATTCAAACATATCAAAAGAGGCGATTTTGCCCCGTGTATGCATCCGAGGAATCATAAGATTGATTGATTAGGAACGCAACTAGTGCGGGTTGGCTACCGTAATATTTGAAAAGGGTATTTTTTTTAACTTCCCATAGACTAGTTTTGGTTTTTTGTTTTGACCAAGAAGAGGTATATACATATATCTATCGAAAACCATCATGCAAGAAAACAGATAAATATATTATAAAAATCCAGTTTTTTTATTATTTTTTTTTTAACTTAAAAATGTCGTTATCTCATACTCCTCCTCCTCCCAAGAATTCTGGTGACGAGCAGATAATTGCACCAAGTCAAGCTCAAGACGTAGCCGCGGGATTGTCTCCGAGTTCTCAGTCAACCACTTCAGCATTCTCGTCAGAAGTACTATGTATGTCTCATATGTAATGAAGTGATAAATGAGAAAACCGAATGTCTAGTTATCGTTAGATGCAGTCATGCATTTCATAGGACATGCATTCAACAGCATTTATCGGAGGCACAGGGATGCCCAACATCTTTTGAATTATCCGATTTACAGAAAATAACTTATCCAATAAAAAAAAAAGGAAAGTTTAAGGGGAAACCTCGAGGGGCAATGATGACACACTATCAGACCAGAAGTGCTAGTCGAAATATTTTTCAAGAACCACAAAGTCAGTTTTTAGACACCAGTAATCATGAAAGTCAAGTTTTTAGAACTCCAGGAAATAGAAATTTTGCCGAAGCTTCCGCAGTTCCAGGGGTAACTGCCAACACCCGTCCCTCTCAAATAGAGGCAGATGATAATTTACGTAGTTTAATTGAGGACAGTATAACTAAAATATTACTAGGAATGAATCTAGTGCCAACACCGCCAGTCTACGCAAGGTCCCATGTCTGATACTTCCAATTTCACCTCAGATAAGCTAACCACTATAATACAAATTTGGGGTTTGAAATTTGATGGAAGTTGTTCAATGAATGTAGAAGAGTTTCTTTACCGCCTTATCGCATTAACTAATGACAATTTTAATGGAGACTTCACTGTAATTTGCCGAAATTTGAATGTTTTACTAACGGGGAAAGCTCGTAATTGGTTGTGGCGATACAACAGGCAGGTGGAGACAATTAACTGGGAAGATTTTTGTGAGGCTTTTCGATGTCAATACAAGGATTTCAAATCATCCTTCGACATAAGGGAAGAGTTCCGAAACCGCAAACAAAAACCGGGAGAGTCTTTCAATTCGTTTTATGAGTCAATTTCAGTCATCATGGATTAGCTCCATACCCCAATGTCAGATACTGAATTGGTTGAGATTATTACTCGGAATCTCAGACTGGAAGTAAGGCACGAGCTCTTGTATATTCCCATTCATTCCATCCCTCATCTGAGGAAGTTAGTACAGATGCGCGAAAGTCTTCTTAGTGACGAGTATGTACGAAGGAATTTTACTACACGGAATGCTACCTCTGCAGGCCCGAGGAAACAAATTTCCGAAATCCAAGGAGAAGATTGCACAACCTCAAACCTCGCTGGTTCCCAATACGTATCAATCGATGCTGTTAGACCCTTTAGTGGACCCCAATTATGTTGGAACTGTGATGAGCCCGGGCATTATTGGAAAGACTGTCTTCAAGATCGGTGTATATTTTGCTATGGGTGCGGTGCTAAAAACACCTACAAGCCTCAATGTGCGAAATGTGTTTTACGAAGGTCAAAAAAACTTAAAAGCTTCAGTTCCAATAAGGGAACTGGCATAGTAATCGATTCCCATGTATCATTACCTAGTAATAATGATACACCATCGAATTTTGAACAACACAAAAACTCTAACATAGCCAATACTGATTCAGATGTACCCAAATTTTGTAATATTCAGATTTTACAAAGATATTTTTGTAATGATAGGCAGGATAGTGAGATTGATAAAATTATATCACCAAAAGTTCCATACCATAAACGGTGGGAATCATACATTTCAAAGCGCAATGAGATTTTTGCGGCTGCTTCAATTTCACCAATAGTATCGAAACGCCAAAAGCGTTCGACTCTTCGGATAAGGAAATTCTATTTAAAGCGTAAATTGTGTTGTAAGCTACTTATATCCGCTATAGTGAGTAATCCAAAAGATCAAAGATATTATGCAAAAGTGCATTTCGGAGTTTTCGGAGTATTGTTTATTGGATACTGGGGCTAGTATAACGTGTATGGGTGCGGACTTTGCAAAAGTCGTTTTTTCGAAGTATAAATCGTTTTCTAAATGCAAGGCTAATGTTAAAACCGCAGATGGAAATCTACAACAAGTTATAGGATGGCTAAATGTAGATGTTACCTTTAAAGAAAAACCCCAAAATCCGTGTTACCGTCTGAAGTTAGCGTATCTAAAATGTCCGATAGTCCGCCCGTACCTACTTCCGAAACTGTAGGTGCTAATGTACACTACTTCCCACTATCAGCCCATCAAAATCAGCAACTGCGCGCAGTAATTTACCTATTCCCCGATTTCGAATCAGAAGGACTGGGAAGAACCAGCCTAATTCTACATGATATTGACGTGGGAAGTGCCAAACCCATTAAGCAACGGTTCTATCCAGTGTCGCCAGCAGTGGAGAGACTGATGTTCGATGAAATAGACCGCATGCTAAAGCTGGGCGTAATAGAACTTTCAACATCATCTTGGAGTTCCCCAATGGGGTTGGTGGTAAAACCAGGAAAGGTACGCCTTTGCTTAGATGCAAGAAAAGTTAATTCTGTCACCATTAAAGACGCGTATCCTTTGCCGTCAATTGAGGGAATATTTGCTCGTCTCCCAGAAGCGAATATTATATCGAAACTCGATCTTAAGGACGATTATTGCCAGATCGGATTGACCGACAAGTCCAAAGCTCTCACTGCATTCACAGTCCCTGGTAGACCTCTTTACCAGTTTGTGGTTATGCCATTTGGACTGTGCAATGCAGCGCAGCCTATGTGTCCTATGATGGATGAAATCTTAAACATTGTGTTTTCGGGTATCTGGATGATCTGGTCATAGTGTCCGAGAGCTTCCCACAACTCTGTCTATTCTGGTTCGAATTGCTGAACAGTTCCGGAAAGCAAATCTAACTCTAAATGTTTTAAAGAGTCACTTTTGTGTAAATCGCGTGAAATATTTGGGGTATATGATTGGAGATGGAGGTATATCCACTGACCCTGAGAAGGTTAGTTCCATCAGAGACTGGCCAACTCCAAAGAGTGTGCGGCAAGTCCGAGAGTTTTTAGGAGTTGCCGGGTGGTACCAGAGATTTATAGCGAATTTCTCCACAATAGTGTTTCCTATAACGGAAACCCTCTCCGGGAATAAGAAATTTGCTTGGACTAATGAAGCCCAAGATACTTTCGAAAATATAAAATTTTTACTTAGCACATCCCCGATTCTAACAAATCCAGATTTCTCTAAGAAATTTTATATACATTGTGATGCTAGCGATTACGGTATCGGTGCTGTATTAGTTCAGATAGACGACGAAGGCCAGGAGAAACCAATAGCTTTTATGAGCAAGAAACTCAACTCCGCTCAGAGGAACTACAGCGTGACTGAGCGAGAGTGTCTAGCGGCTGTAGAGGCTATTCAACGGTTCAGGTGTTACGTCGAACTGCAGGAGTTCGAAGTGATCACCGATCATTCGTGCCTTGTATGGATAATGAGACAGCCTAACCTTAGCGGGAGATTAGCTCGTTGGGTTCTGAAAAGATAATATTGTCCCTGATTCACTCTCAAGGATCCATTGTGATCAGATCAAAGCGGTAGAATCAAGCTATCCACAAATAGATTTGAATTCGATTTCTTTCGAAGATTCCGATTATCGTGATCTCAAATCTAAAATTTTAGAATCGCCAGAGAAATACCCGGACATAAAAATAGTGGATAAATTTGTGTATATTAGGACACAACATTATAATGGGGCAGAACAGGACGAGCAATATTGTTGGAAATTGTGGATTCCTTATGAACTTAGAAAGGATATAATTACCTGTTTCCACAATTCTCCGGTAGCTGCTCATGGTGGTATGTCCAAAACAGTAGACTTGTTAAAACGATCCCTTTTCTGGCCAGGTATGGTACGTGAGACAAGTGATTATATTAGAAATTACGATATATGTAAAGCTACCAAGACTCCTAATTTCGTGATGAGACCTGAGATGGGTAGACAAATTATATCAACTCGACCATTTCAAAGGATTTATGTGGATCTGCTTGGGCCGTACCCCCGAAGCAAAAGTGGTAACATAGGTCTTCTTATAGTACTTGACCATTTAACGAAATGTCATTGGATTTACGCAATAAAAAAATTTACATCAACTGTAATTAAGGAATATTTGGAGAAACAAATATTTCATTGCTTTGGAGTACCAGAATTTATAGTCAGTGACAATGGGTCCCTATTCAAATCAAATGATCTGAATGCATTTGTTACGGCTTTAGGCATACATCATGTATATACTGCATATTACTCGACCCAAGCAAATGCTTCAGAACGGGTAAAACGTTCACTAATTGCGGGTATCCGAGCATACTTAAAAAGTGATCAAACTCAGTGGGACACAAATTTAAGTGAGATTAGTTGTGCATTACGAAATTCTAAACACGAAGCAATTAAAATATCGCCATATCACGCCGTTTTTGGGTTTGATATGATAACCCACGGGTCAGCATACGCTGTAAACGAACTTGCATATTGTTTGTCTCGAGATGATAGTCTCCAACTACTTCGCAAGGACATACAAAAGCATATTAACCCTCCGATGAGTGAGAAGGTCCCTAGGGACCTTTTTGCCTTTTCAAACTGAAATTACTCCTACTTCGGCCACTACTACTCTGTATTCCAAGAGTATTTTGTTGCGCATCTTTTGGAACAAAAAAATCAAGCCGATCGGATCATTACTTTAGGAGTTATTACTTTAGGAGGTTTTAGTGAGAATAGTACGCGGACGTACTGAATTTAACTAATAAATGCATGTTTTTGGGCATCATTATAATTTTTTTATTGTTTCAACACATAATTTACTTGTTCTGAACACAAAGACCTAAACTCAAAGACATTAGGGATGATGCTAAAAACAAAAATTCTAAGAACTGGTTTATTGCTAGTAGTATAAAATTACAATATTGTACCTTCCTTGAAAGCAATAAAGTTAATTTCTTGGAATTTTTCTTAGAATTTTTGTTTTCTGTACTGAATTTCACTAATAAATGCATGTTTTTGGGCATCATTATAATTTTTTTATTGTTTCAACACATAATTTACTTGTTCTGAACACAAAGACCTAAACTCAAAGACATTAGGGATGATGATAAAAACAAAAAATTCTAAGAACTGGTTTATTGCTAGTAGTATAAAATTACAATATTGTGCCTTTCCTTGAAAGCAATAAAGTTCATGTCTTCGAATTTTTCTTAGAATTTTTTGTTTTGATCATCATCCCTAATGTCTTTGAGTTCTGGTAGACGTACGAAAGACTATAAAAGAAGTTGTAGTTTCGTAAACCAAATCAGTCAAAGTTTAGACAGCGAAGAGTAAAATCGTGTGTGATAGAAACAAAAATATAAATATGGCAGATGCAAGTAATTTGGACGTTGCAGAAATTGTTGTACGCCGTAGTACACGTTACCAGCAAATGACTGCGGATGAAAGGCGTGCAGCTGATAGTAGATTTGCTGATTTTATGGACGAAGACATGGATGAAGAAATTGATATTGCTGCAATTGAGGATGATGAAGATCGCACATACCAACATGCTGAAGAGTCAGATGCCGAAACTGAAGGATACGTCGAGCTAAATGAAGATACTGATGACGACGATGATGAAGAGGAAGAAAATGATGGACAGGAAACGAATGAAAGTTACTGTATTGGTAAAGATGGCACCCAATGGAGTAAAAAAGCACCACCAACATCACGCACTCGTAATCATAACGTGGTCGACTTCACAAGAAAGAAACCAGGACCAACAGGAAATATACACGACCCCTATACAATAATGCGTTCAATCATGACAGAGGAAATAATACACTTAGTGCTACGTGAAGCAAATCGTAAAGGCAGGGAGGTTACAGCTGCATGGAATTTGGCGAATCCCACGAAGAAAAAGGAGTGGAAGCCAGTGACAGTGAAAGAGTTTGACGCCTTTGTAGCTATTCTTTTGTATGGTGGACTCACAAGATCAAACCATGAACCAGCTATGGAATTATGGGGCGCGACGCGTTGCCCAATATACAAAGCTGCGTTGTCGTACGATCGCTTCATGTGTATAAAGCAATTTATTCGATTCGACAATGGAAACACTCGACAACAGCGACTCATCAACAGCAAAACTGCGGCTATTGACGATATTTCGCAAATGTTGCAACATAACTTGGCAGCAGCTTACACTCCTCATGAAGCACTAACAGTTGATGAGCAGTTGTTCCCATACAGAGGCCGCACCCGCTTCACACAATATATTCCGTCAAAGCCAGCTAAGTATGGTTTGAAAGTATGGTGGTTATGCGACTCACAGAGTTATTATCCTGTGAAGGGAATGATATATTCTGGAAAACTGCCAAACCAACAACGGGAGATAAACCAAGGGCAGAACGTAGTGCTGGATCTTGTGGAAAAATATTTAGATGCTGGCCGTACTATACACGCGGATAATTTCTTTACCACTCTTGACTTAGCGCGTATTTTGTTGAGGAGGAACACCGCATATGTTGGTACAGTGCGCTACAACAAAACATTCATTCCACAGGAGTACAAGAAGAACCCGAAGCGCACCATCAATAGTACATTATTTGGGTTCAACGAAGGGGATATAGCGTTATGCTCATACGTGCCGAAAAAAAATAAAGTGGTGAACGTGCTCTCCACAATGCACTACACCTGCCTCGTTAACGAGCAAACCGAGAAGCGGAAGCCCTATGCCATATTAGATTACAGCGCCAACAAATGCGGCGTTGATACCATGGATCGAATGCTAGGCACTTACAGTTGCAAAAGAGCAACACAACGATGGCCGTTGGCCATGTTTTATAATATGCTGGACGTCGCTGCATTGGCTGCTTTTACGATTTACAACGAAATGAAGCCTATAAAAAGGAGTGACAGACGGCGGTCGTTCTTGTTACTGCTAACGAAACAATTGGCCACACCAAATATCGAAGAACGTGCCCTGAACAACCATATAACCTCATATCCAAGGATACGCAATGCGATGGAAGCATTCGATGTCAGGGTAAGAAAAACATCTTCAAATTCAAGAATAGAATATATATTTATTTGTTTTTTATTTTTCTTTTCATTTCAGGTATTACCAAGACCGATGGAAGGCAATGCACCGTCGTTTGCGGCTAGGTCAAGTAGACCGTCATGCCGCCTTTGCCGTTCTGAGTACGGGCGGCAGCGGAAAACGCGGGCATACTGCTTCGGCTGCGGCAACGCTGTTTGCGGAGAACATAGCACACTTTTACATCGCTGCAACACTTGCGCACAGGGCGGGGGCAAGAAGTACACGCTCAACAACAATAATTTTTAAACTTTTTTATAATAGTCTTAAGAAAATTCAAGCAAAAAAAAAATAAAAAAATTTAAAAAATTATTTTTGTATGTAGAATTTAGTTATAAACAATAAAAACAAAAAAAATCCATAAAAAAATTTTATAGGAAAAAAAACATGATTTACAAAAAAGGTACGTAGGGACCTTTTCACACGGCCGTGAAGTTCAGAACTGTCACTCATCGGAGGGTTAAAAGAGCTTATGAACAGAATCGAAGTTATTATAATTTACCATCTAGACCCCAGCTCTTTCAGGTAGGGCAAGAAGTCCTTCGCCGCAACTTCAGTCAAAGTAGTGTCGCAAAACAATTTATTGCGAAATTCGCTCCACTCTTTTTGAAAGCCAGAGTTAAAGAAAAACTGGGCAATCATTACTATGTATTGACAGACTTAGAGGGTAAAGTTGTGGGTACCTTCCACGCCACAGACGAGCCTAATAAAGTGCATTAAAAGTACAGTTATCATAACATGTCATTACCCTTGGCACCTTTCAAATGTATGTACTTCTGACTAACATGTTCTTAAAAGAACATATTATCCAGTTTGTAATGAATGGTTAAACAAATAAGTTCTTTATTGCACAATATTGCGTTGCCAGGTACCTACTGTAAACGAGATTTTGTTTTTAGTATACAATCATATGTTTTAATTGTATCTTTTCCTGTTGTCGCTTGTAAGTGGAATCATATATGTTATTCAGCAATATGATACAAGGAGTTAGGGCAGAAACTACATTCAGAGCCAATATCTTCGATAACTTGGCTTTGTTCGATGGTAAGAAATCAGAGCTAACGAGGTGCCTCAAAGGAGATTGTAACCTCCTTTTCCTGTTCTACTTACCAAGCAGCAGCACGTAAACTACATCACCAGAATTTGAAAAAACAAAATTGATATTCTAAATAAAACTGTGACTGAAAGTGAATTGCTTTTAAATAATTTAATTGTTATTCGTATCCACAAATAAAGAGTAATTTTCTTATTTTTTTGCCTAACGTTTTCTGGATCAGTAACTATTGAATTTATTCACTAGATTGCTGAAGGTGCTAATCCTTGGTACTACAGAAAGGTTACATACTCCGTATTAATGCTCCCATCGGAACTCGGCTCTGACATAAATTGTAATTTTGATTAAACGAAATAAATTTATTTGACACAAATGCGAATTGGAAGTCAATTAAGTCTAGATATCTTTGTGAATTTGGACCGTGGCCTTTCGGCAGGACTTATATGCTTGTATTGTCACTGACATTATTTTGTCCCATGTCAAACTAAAGTTTCATCAATTCACACATTTCATCTTTTTCCACCATCCTCCTCGTTACAATATCATCTCTCTTAACAACGGTAGAGAAAGAAAATGAAAAAAGCTGACATAAAATTTGACAGCTGGAAATCTGGAAAATTCGTCCAAACATTGGATGAATGACAAATGGATTGCCTAAAGGCATATGCATTGTATAACCAGTTCTCAGTTTCGATCAGAAGGAATCGGTAAAAATGATTTTATTAAGTCTCATTCGCTATTGTGTGCAACGGTTTCGTTGTAATTTCAAGTCGAGTCAATTAAGTTAAATATTTCTTGTTAAAAGTCCAAGTGATTGTCTTACAATTAGCATAATTGTACATATCAGTTGAGCGAAATAATTGGTTAAAATTAATATAAAATAATTCTAAGTGCGTTTAGGTATTTCATTTATTTTTGTGAAATATGTCCTAAATTGGAATGAATATTAGTTAATGTAAAGTCAAATTTGTTTATAAGTAATCAGAAAGTTCAAGAGGTAACAAAAAAATATAACAACAAAAAAATCGACAATAGCATATTGTGAATTTGCTCTCCGGTAACGATGTGCAAACAAAAGAAAGAAAATGAAAGAGTAATCGAGACAATCTTCAACATTTTCAGTATGCAAATAATTGATTAAATTTTACATATAGCATCCACAATATCTGCGATCCACATTACCTGCGATAAGCTGAGGCCTCATCTTCATTTACAGAACTTTGGGTAAGTGCAATAACAAAACTATTTCTCTTTTGCAAGTTCTTGCATATCAATTATAAAAATTTAGGAAAAGAGACGAGAAACCCGTTAAATGTTAAAATAAAGTAAGCATAGAGAATTCGATGGCTGTTCCTTCTTTTTTGCTTTTTCTGTTTGTCTTGTCTCTTTTTCTATTGTTTTCGGAGATTCTGTTTATCGTCACTTATTTGGAAATTTTAACCTGTGCAAACAGTAGGAGACAAATGTGTTTAGATTAGTGTTAACAAAAAAAAAAAGAAATTAAGGAAATGAAGTATGTTGGTGTAGGGGTGCAAAAGGGGGATTCGTGTGGTAATGAAAATAGAAGAAATAAAACGCAATAGATTTTTAGTAATTTTAAATATAAATATGGGGGGATCTTTATTTGTTGTGTTTTCAAATAAACAAGGATTTATTACCGTGTATGAGGTTGGCGACAAGGCCTGTGTGCGCGAGCGTAGAGCGAAACGACAAGTGGTGAACGCAGAGGCTCGTTACAAGTGTTCGACTACCATAGATTTTGCGGATAGAGAGAGGGAGAGAAAGAACCGAAGATGAACAAGGCAGCCACACAACAACCACCACCCATAGGCAATCCGCACTCTACACATCTGTACTAAGCGAATTAGGTCTCCGAAGAGAGGTGTAGAGGAGATTCCAGTGATGTCAATACGCAACCGGTATTGATCAGGCTCGGGAAGTTGAGACAATGCTGCGTACGTGAACATTGCCGGCCACCTTGCAACATCCGACAATGTTGTAATATAATGGAAAGGAAATAATCTACAACTACAACTAGGATTAAATAAGTACATAATAAGGAACGTAAATTCAGTTTCCTAGTGTGCATTCAAAAAATTCAATTCGAGTTTCAATGTTATCTTAAGAATATGTAAAATAATTAATATAGGCGAGGTGATGCTACAATAGTTTTTGCGATTTCGAAATATGTTTGAGTTTAAATAATTTATAAATTCACGAGATGTGACCGTTCATAAAAAGCGAGGCTGGTGTCAAAATGTGACCAACAAACAAATTCAAATAGGGGTGAATTGATTACCAATTTCAAACGAATTCAAATAGCTACGACGAAAATTACATTCGAAGGGTGAGACTAGCAAGTAATAAACAAAAGCCTACGTGAAGTTCGAAATTCGACTACCAGGGGAAAAGTCCACAGCTGTGCTTGTAGCATGAATTTCACGAAAGGCGGGTGGTAGCGAACCAGTTAGGATGTAACCAAATATTGTGTTCTGAGCCAGTAGTGACACGAGAACAATCCTCGGTGGTTCATACAAAAGAATTCGCGGATACAGATCCGCGCCAAATAGAACATCTACGGGACCATCATCGAATGTATCAGCCAATCGAGACGAGATCTAAGGTTGGTAGCAACAGAAGGTGATGGCAAGTTGCCAGAAATGTTCGGAAGAACGAGGGCTACCGTTTCTAAGACGAGCGATGGACCTACAGGTGAGGAGATTTCAAGAGAGCAAATTTCTCTTGAATTCCCAAGGAGATCTTTGGAGATGAGGAAGAAGTGGAGAGCATTGAGCACTTCCTTTGCGACTGTCGAGCTTTGAGTAAACGACGACTGGACATACTGGGGTCGGCCTTTTTAGGCAGCCTAACAGATCTTTCCAGTACTGATATTCGTATAACATTTATATATCAAACAGGTTGGTTTCGATGAGGGGCATTTCAGCCCGTGGTAACACTAGGGACCTAAACTGGTCTATGTGAGCTTGTAAAAAAATACGGCTGCCACCCTAACCTAAACCTAACCTAAAAACTAGCATTCTGTTTACTATCGATCTTACTTTTGTTATATTGGATTGAAAGCCACAATTCGGACATCTCTAAATCTATTTATATAATTAAAATCTTTTTTTACTCTTTCTCTATCTTACAAATGAAAATGTTACAGAAATTAATTAATTGAATAAAAAGGCGAGAATAATCATTAAAATGAGTTATTAAATTAAATCTATGTTTTCTTGTATGGGTTAGTAGATAGGTGTATCATCCAATGTGGGTCCCTAGAAATAAAAGTGTGATACAAGGGTATGGTAGGTGTGGGCAAGGGTGCACGGGTCGCATAAAACCTTGACGATTCATAAAATATAGAACTTTTCTTGGTTAAGACCGTTTGATAATTAAATTCCTTCTCATTCACAACCATAAAGGGGCTTTTTCATTGTGTTTATGGTTGCCTTGGTCCATTTAGTATAATAATTTTTAACAGCATAAAGAAACATAGGGAGTCTATAATAAAATATGTTATGTAATTAATCGGTTATTTTGCGGAAAGAGACAAGAATTCCCCCTTTTTCACCAACTGCTGCTAGCAATTAAATGGCTCCCGCAGTCTCCTTTCGCGATCTACTGCAGATATTTCCTTCTCAGGATTCCAATACTATGAACCTGGATAGTAAAGTAAAATTTTCCACTCCTTCGTGTACGCTACAACTATTGATAAATTTGTATATCAAACAGGTTGGTTTCGATGAGGGGCATTTCAGCCCGTGGTAACACTAGGGACCTAAACTGGTCAATGTGAGCTTGTGAAAAAATACGGCTGCCACCCTAACCTAAACCTAAACCCTAGCATTCTAACGAAGAAAACAAGGCCTATTTGAAGAAAACATATGGATAAATGTAGAAATTATAGCACTTTTGGTAGAAATAAGATAATTTCAACATAATCCAGTTTTTATACACCCACTATTGTGAACAAGGGTATATATCAGATGCTGCAGGTCAAAAGTGTAACATATCGATGAAGTGACCTAAGAGACCCCAAAAATATTTGGCGAAAATCCATTTTGGGCCATTTTAAGTCATTTTAGCAATGTCCGTCAGCCTGTCTGTCTGGTTGGTGCGCACGATAACTTTCGACAGGATTAACCGATTGACTTCAAATTTGGTGTGTGTCAATATTTTGGTTGGTCTACTCCTTCGAGTACCTCCCCCACAAAGAGTCGTGATGGAATTCAAGCGTGATAGTGTGATTGCTTTATATTTGGGTGGAAAAACACAAGTGGCTATCATTAGAGCCCTCCAGCATTTAAATGCGAATAAATCTTTTGTTTCTCGTACCATTGCTCGTTACCGTGATACTGGCAGTGTTGCATCGCGTCCAAAAAGTGGACGAAAAAAAACGGTAACAACACCAGAAATGGTCCGAAAAGTGAAGGCCAGATTTGATCGAAATCCACGCCGCAGTGGTAGAAACATTGCTCGTGAGCTGAACATATCGTGAGAACGGATACAACACATATTAAAAAATGGGCTTGGACTAAAGCCATTGAAGTTCCAAAAAGTGCAAGAGCTCACCGATGAACAAAAAAAGTTAGACTGGAAAGAGCCAAGGAGTTGCTTCGCTTGCACGAAAGTGGCTAGTTACCGAATTTGGCTTTCTCCGATGAGAAGCCTTTCCAAATTGAGCAGTTTGTGAACAAACAAAATGATCGGGTTTACTTGCCAAAGAGGTCAGCTGAAAATGTACACCTTCGATTGGCCACCAGAACTCAAGCGCCGCCGATGGTAATAGTGTGGGCCGCCATAACGGCCGATGGTCGCTCCCCGCTCGTATTCATCGACCATGGGGTCAAAATAAATGCCGAATATTATCGGGAAAATGTCCTAAAGACAGTATTGAAGCCCTGTGCAGACAAACATTTCGGCCGCAGACCATGGACATTCCAACAGGACTCAGCACCATCGCACTCAGCACGCGTCAACAAGAATGGCTTAAAAAGGAGGTTCCTCGCTTCAATTCTACCGCACACTGGCCACCAAGATCACCGGATCTCAATCCGTTGGACTTTTGCGCCTGGGGCATTTTAGAGAGTAAGGTTCGCACTAAAAAATACCAAAGTATCCAGTACCTATTACGCAATAGCAAAAATCTGTACAAAGTCTGTAAGGCCTACATCGTAGTACCTATTACGGTCTAATACAGACAAAATAAAAATAAATTCTCTTGACGGGGATGCCTTCGTGTTCCGATGGAGCGCGGTTCCCCAATCGTCCAACTGTCCATCCGTTGGTCTTGGCCAAAGCCGACCACACCAAAAATGGTGAAAATCTCCCCCAAGTCCTCACAACAGGTGGTGTGGTGAGGGGAAAACGTCATGTCCGACCGTCAAAACGGAAGCACAATGAGCATCGTGCAGCGCTCAGAGTTTTGACGAAGTTGGAGGCTGTTGATGTTTCGGCTCTTACCGAAAAACAAAAAGAGTCACTTACCTGGGCTAAAGGCGTCATAGATGCTTCTAAGGCCAATGAGTCGGCTGAAAGAGCCACAAATTCAGCTGTGTTAACGGCTAATAAAGTAAAACGAACCAGATCACCTGATGAACCCCTGCCTTCGAAAGAGGTAAGAGGCCCTAATGTCATCATCAACAGGACACTCACCAAGCCCTTCAATGAAGTGGCGAAGGAGAGTCTAGTGATGGCTGTTATAGACAGAAGTAGTGAGGATGGATCCATCCTCAAGGACAAATGGAGTCATGTACAATCAGCCATTATTGCTCATTACCTCGATGTCCGTAGAGAAATGCCGGGCAAACCACCAATCTGCAACGATGCAGGATGGCATCAGGGGAGAGTAAAGCTCTTATATTTCGGTGATGCCAGATCAGTAGACCTGTATAAGGCTGCTCTGAGTCGAGCGGGTGAGGTGTGGCCGGGTGCCCAGTTGGATGTTGTAGAAAAAAACAACATCCCTAGTCACCCTAGAGCCATCACCTAAGTTACAGAAGAGCCCTCCAACCCGGCTGACATCTTAGAAATAATAAAAGATTCCAATCCTGGTCTGCCGGCCCATAATTGGAGAATCAGCAAGGTGGGTGGTAAAAAGCGGCAGGTCAATCTTATCCTAAACGCTGAATCCACCCCCCATATACAAGGTGCGAGTGCAACCCTACAATATGGCTTCGAGACTATAGTCTTGAATATATACAAGCAGGATATAGCTCCCACTGCAGAAGGTGAGTCGTCCACCGTGGAACTTCCTGGAAGTGCGGAGGTACCCACGCCTATTATTTCTGGTGACTCCAACTCTAACAGAAGATCTGTAACGTCCTTCTCTGAGGACAAAAGCTCTACTTCGGACACAGAGAGGCTGAGGGGAGTCTCCGGACTCTTTGACGCATCTGGCGGGGACATGCTTCTCGACGATACGGACGAAGAGTTCGATAACCCCCTTGTCGGGGTGGATGTTAATCTGTCAATTACCAATGATGGTGAGAATTCTACAGATTAACCTCCATCACGCTAAAGCAGCCTCAGCGGCTCTATTGCTGCGCCTGTCCACAGGCGCAGTAGACATCGTCCTGATACAGGAGCCCTACGTAGTGGGAGGAAGGGTGTGCGGTATTAGGACACCCAACTTTAAACTGCTTGTGGCCAACTGTGAAGGCACTCCAAGAACCTGCATTTTGGCTAGGAAAGATCTAAGTATCTTTCTCCTGACTAATTTAAGTGGTAAAGACCAAACAGCTGCTATCCTGGAGATCGGTAATCGCATATATTGGGTGGTCTCCAGCTACTTGCCTTATGAATCTGTAGAACCGACTGCTCTATTCAGGGAAGTAGTAGAAGAAGCAACGTCTGACGAGCTCGAGCTGATTATTGGCGCTGACACGAACGCTCATCATACTATCTGGGGTAGTACGGATATAAACAATAGGGGTGATTCGCTTCTTGACTTTATTCTAACTACCAACCTTAGTATTTGTAACATAGGTAATAAACCGACCTTTACAATTAAAGACAGACAGGAGGTACTCGACGTAACGTTTGCTACTGACCAGCTGTCAGACAAAATTATTAGGTGGAATGTACTGGACGACCACTCATTCTCAGATCACCATTATATTGAGTTCAAACTCGCGGAAAAAGCGCCTAAACCTGCCGTCCACAGAAATGTAAGGAAGACAAAGTGGCACCTGTATGAGAAGAATTTCAAGAAAGTCCTCAACTCTAAACTTCTGTACGAACCGAATGACAAAGCCGGTCTGGATAATCTGGTCGATCATATCACCATATCATTCAATAGTTCCCTTGAAGAAGCCTGTCCGAAAGTAAGGTACAAGGGTAAAATTAAACCCCAAAGGTGGACTTCTGAGCTAACGGCTATGAAAAAGACCTGCAACAAGCTATTCAATAAGGCTAAATCTACTGGGGTCGCTAATGATTGGGATGCCTATGAAGAGCAACTCAAGATCTATAAGAGCAACTCAAGATCTTGCGCTCTTGGTATACAGAAGGTATACCAAGAGCGCAAAGGCGCTCTTGGTATACCTTCTGTGGTGAAGTGGAAAAGGTCTCCGACGCCGCTAGGCTGAGGAAGATATTATCTGCTTCACCCTGTACAGTGGGATATTTACAGGATGAGGCAAATAACTGGACCAAAAACAGCGAGCAGTCGCTCAATGTACTGCTCGACACACATTTCCCGGGCAACTCTGTAACAGAACCCGAGGATCAGCAGGACCAACAAGAGTGCGAGCGGACTGCGAGCGTCGCTAGCTTCTTGACTGAGAGAACTAGAATAAGCTGGGCTATTAACAGCTTTGAGCCCTTCAAGTCACCTGGACCAGATGGCATCACTCCAGCAGAAATGCAGAAAATGTTAAAGTACATTATCCCCTGGCTGGAGAAAATTTATGTAGGCTGTATCAGGCTTTCATACGTCCCTAATCGGTGGAGGGATACCAAAGTGGTATTCATACCTAAAGCGGGAAAGATATCACACACTAGGCCAAAAGACTTCAGACCAATTAGCCTACCCTCCTTCCTATTGAAAAGTCTGGAAATACTTTTAGATCATTTCATTAGGGAAAACCTGGATACAAATCTCCTGTCGGGGAACCAACATGCCTACAATAAGGGCAAGTCTACAGAATCAGCCCTGCACGAACTTGTGAGCACTATCGAATCGTCCCTGCATTTCAAGGAATTCACCTTGGTGGCATTTCTTGACATAGAAGGGGCTTTTAACAACATTCACTCAGATGCGGTAATTGCGGCACTCTCACATCTAAAAGTTAACACTAGTTTGATTAGACTAATTCAAAGTCTGCTCACCAGAAGACGCATAACAGCATGTCTAGGGTCCACAACTCTAACAAGGTATGTAAACAGAGGGACCCCGCAAGGAGGAGTACTGTCTCCACTAATTTGGAACCTAGCGGTGAATGAAATCCTGCTTGATCTAGAACGTTGTGGCTGCAAGGTCGTGGCAATCGCAGTGAGTGGCAAATTCGTAAACGTCCTCAGAGACATCCTACAGGTGGCTCTGAACAAGTTGGTTAGATGGGCCAGAAGCAGCGGTTTGGGCGTTAACCCCAACAAGACAGAATTGGTTCTCTTTACTAGGATGAATAATGTCCCACATGTAGACCCTCCACCTCGGATAAATGGAACAGATCTAGTCTTTTCTGAAAGTGCAAAATTTTTAGGAATAATTCTAGATAGGAAAATGTTATTTAGACTTAACGTATTGGAACGTGTAAGGAAGGCCAACGTCGCCTTATATTCCTGCAAAAAGGCTGTAGGGTCGCGGTGGGGACTCTCTCCTAAAATCGTCCACTGGATATATATAGCAGTAGTTCGTCCAATACTGTTATACGGTATTGTGGTATGGTGGACGGCAACTGACAAACTAACCAATACCAACCTACTAACAAAGGTTCAGAGAACTGCCTGCCTGAGCATAAGCGGAGCCTTAAGGACTACAGCGACCGAGTCTCTACAAGCCCTACTCCATATACTGCCGATTAATATTGTGGCGAGAGAAGTTGCAACCATAGCTGCAATAAGATTAAACTGCCTATCAATGTGGAGGTACAAGAACTATGGTCACATGAGGATATCAAAGTGTAGTGCTATGCCTTCGAGAGAAATTACATCACTATGATTCCCGCCAGAGATGAATGGGTCGGCAGAATACCAGGTAATAGAAACCATTTCCACTTTTACACGGATGGTTCGAAGCTTGATGAAAAGGTTGGTTTCGGAGTACACTGTGAAGAACTTAGGGGCTGTTTCTGTAACTTATTTTCGTTCGTCTACGGCGAACGATGAAAAATCACTCAATTATTCCGAGAAATCTATAAGCCACAGGAGTTTATAATTCGTTGTGTCTATAGAAAAACACATAAAAAGCTCGTATCTAAAATATTTCTCACCTGCGTTTTATAGAATTCAAGTAATAGTTGAGTGATTTTTGATCGTTTGCTGTAGTCGAACGAAAATAAGTTACAGAAACAGGCCTTAGTCTGGATATAGCTCACAGACTACCAGATACCTGCAGTGTCTATCAAGCCGAAATAATGGCAATATGGGAAGTCGCCAAATGGCTGAGTCGCAACATAGTAACCAACACTGGCGTTGTCATTTACTCGGATAGCCAGGCTGCCATCAATTCTCTGGAGGCAACATCCCTAAATTCACAAACAGCCCTCGACTGCCGCAGATCTCTTAACGAGATGGCTGAGCAGTTTAATATACACCTCATATGGTTGCCTGGGCATAGGGATATCCCGGGGAACTGCAAAGCCGATGAACTTGCTAGGAAAGGGACGACATTACAAATTCTCGAAGAATTTGCATATATTGGTGCGCCACTATCCACGTGCAAGCTTTGGCTTAGGCAAGAGGCAATCAGGCAGTCCAACGAAAGATGGACAGAAATCGGCACCTGCAGGGTAGCTAGACAAATCTGGCCAAGGTATGACCTGAGAAGGCCAAAATATCTTCTCGCACTAGAGAGGAAACGATTGTCTACGTTAGTACAGGTTCTGACGGGACACTGCTTGATCGGCGAACACGCCAAAAGATTGGGTATTGACTCCAATGACTTCTGCCGAAGCTGTGGAGATGAGGAAGAAGTGGAGAGCATTGAGCACTTGCTTTGCGACTGTCCCGCTTTGAGTAAACGACGACTGGATATACTGGGGTCGGCCTTTTTAGGCAGCCTAACAGATCTTTCTAGTACTGATATTCGTACTATCGATAAATTTATATATCAAACAGGTTGGTTTCGATGAGGGGCATTTCAGCCCGTGGTAACACTAGGGACCTAAATTGGTCTATTTGAGCTTGTAAAAAAATACGGCTGCCACCCTAACCTAAACCTAACGGTTTATAACTTGGTTTACTGCACATTAGGCCGGGTCGATTTGTGGGGAGGCAAAAAAAGTCACCATTGCTCAGTGAAAATCGTATTCTATGGATCAAAATAAGAAACTTTGCCGAAGGAACCATACCTCTAAAACGAATTCTGATGTCCCGGAATTTGGGTCGAAATTTTGGGTAGGGGCAAATTTTGAAAAATCCCACTTTGACCCATTTAGAGTGCTCCAATCGAGTCCAAATGTATGACCGACCCCCACTAACTTTGGAAGCCCGACCCACCCATGCCAGTGGCACACCCCCTGGGGGTTCCATACATTTGGACTCGATTGGAGCACTCTAAATGGGTCAAAGTGGGATTTTTTCCGGGACATCAGAATTCGATTTAGAGGTATGGTTCCTTCGGCAAAGTTTCTTATTTTGATCCCTAGAATACGATTTTCAATGAGCACTTCACTGAGTGGGGGTCGGTCATACATTTGGACTCGATTGGAGCACTCTAAATGGGTCAAAGTGGGATTTTTTCCGGGAAATCAGAATTCGTTTTAGAGGTATGGTTCCTTCGGCAAAGTTTCTTATTTTGATCCCTAGAATACGATTTTCACTGAGCAATGGGCGATTTTTAAATCGACCCGCCCTACTGCACATACACATATCTGATATTTTGTACAGTGTATTTTTTTAAAGTACCCCTAGTATTTTACAAAATGGGCGTTATTGCCACGCCCTTTTTGGTACCTCCCAACCTAAATTGCCAAATACAATTACAATATGGGTCATTGTATGAAAAGGTATACAAATTAATATACATATTTGTTTGTTATTATTGATGTCTATGATAAAAAAGGAATATCCAACGAGTAGGTTTTTCTCGAAAAAACGTTTGCAACAACAAAAATTTTGTCCAAGGGATGTGGATAACAGTTTCTAGTGCAAATCGTCACAAACACGAAAAAACATTAAAAACAAAATTGTATGGCAATTTTGTTTTAAATACAGCTTTCATGGAAAGTACATTTAGTATTTGGACCATAATTTTTCAAGTATACTCGTAAGCCTGATTGAGCCGTGTTATGCCTTAAATTAAAGGAAATTAAGGCATTAACGGGATACATATGCTGCAAATATGGCTTTCACGTTGAATCCTTGGTTTAGTAAGAGTCGCCAAAAATATGAGAAAAAAATTATTTTTTTTTAAAAAACACTTTTTCCTTGTACAAAAAAACCGTAAGAAATAAAAAAAGTAGAAAAAATTATTTTATCACATTTTTAAAAGCCAGCATGCTAACGAAGAAAACACTGTCTATTTGAAATCTATGGATAGATGTAAAAGTTATGGGCCATTTTGTACATGTTAGGGAAATTAAAAAAATCTTGAATTCGCCATATGTGAGAGAGACATATAAGAGACATTGCACTTGCATTTTATTTTATGAGGATTGATGTCAGACATTATAATATTATAGAGAGGACGAGGTTTTATGGCCGTTCGTAACCCTCCATAAAACATGATATGCAATGTGAGAGCTATATTGGATGAGATCCGCTCAGGTAGAGGGTCATACAACAATATTTGTGGTTTTTTATTTATGAGGTTTCCATTCAGTTACGCCTTTTAGGGGCATGGACATCCCAGTCGTATTATATGTACGCAATACAAAGTTCTACGCGGCAGTCTTGAAAATATTGGGTTTCTACGTTCGAAGCAAACTATATGTCAGCTACAGGTCGTGCAACTTATGAACCTTAAACCCGGAATTTATGAATGAAATTTCTTATTAATAAATTAGTGTAATTCAGCGCATTAAAGAGATAAGTCGATTTTCTGAAAAATATTACAAAGTTATATTTCGAAGTATGAGTAAAAGGCAAAGAACTTTTCAATGTGTAAATGATCCCGACAATTTCTGCTACATCTGCAGAAAATATGTAATTAAAAAAATCGACGTGCGTTAAGTAAAATAATAGCAGAAATATATGTGTAATAATTTGGTATACGAGAACATATGATCGAACCGTGGACACCTAGTATTTTGTGTAATTCGTGCCATGTAAATCTTACTCGATGGACTAGTGGAAGAATGCTTTGTGTTTTGTGGAATAAAACGTTTTAATTTTAGACTTAACGTGAAGACTGAAACCAGAAATATACTTTTCTATATCTATGTATAACACATATGTATGTATTCTTCTAACTTATTTTTCGCTTTATGTATTCCAACAGGTGTAAATATGACCCTAAAAATTCATTTTTTGCATTCTCATTTAAACTTTTTCTCCGAGAATCTTGGCGACGCGTCGTAGCTACGTCGGAATTACAACATCTGGCGAGGGAATCCAAACACACAAGTAATGAGTTATTAGCTGGTTGTGACGCAAAATCCCATCATATGGGGTAGTACTAACATTAATAAAAGGAGACACGCCCTTATAGAATTGTTGATGAGATCCATGAGTGCAGCGTTTCGGATGAACACTTCAACGTTATAAACGGTTTAAAATTGCACGGCCACCGCCTAACTCAATAAGGCTAAAACCGACTGGACTTAATTCGGAAATCTACTTAGAAATCGATTGGACCATCTTACACGCGATCATCTAAGTAGAAGATGTTTAAGTTAGAATGTTTCTTTGAATGTCGTTTATGTCATTGATTTCATTCGGTGCATATATTGGCCAATTTATCGGGCATACATACTCGTTAAAATCTGCCTACTCCTCATTACTACATCCTTGTACTATTAGCTTTGCAGATTTTAACGAGTAACGATTCGTTTTCTTGTTCTTTGACACTTGCTCCGCCACCTCTCTCCATCTTGGACCGTCGCTCGAATAAGTACATCTTGATGTACAAATATATTTAAGGTAAATCTTCGTTACCAAACATAGCAGCAAAAACAACAATAAACCTTTGGCACCCTTGCCATTACTTAGTAATATATTGAAACTAATCGTGTTTTATTTGTATTCTATTTCTCCACTCTCTTTTTATTTACCCTCTCGGAGTAAACGTAAACTCGTCGTTTGCTCCCGTACGACCCCGCCGGCGTAACCGTTGGTCGTATCGAGCCGGATTTGCGCTGCCGCTGCCCTACATCGTCGTGGAATTGGTTTTTGCTGTTTTTTGTTAGGGAAAACCTACATCACCCATCACCCCATCAACAAAACATTGTTCTACAACAAAAACAACAAGGGTACGTACATTCAGCTTACTAGTGACTGTCGCGAGTATTTTTATTTATTTAAAATAAAACAATAAAACAATCGCGCTAAAAATCAATCGGGAATAATTCTATTCCATATACAAAACATTAATATTTCGTTTCCAACCGCTCCATATGAGGTTGCATCGAGCTTATTTCGATCTCATACCTACAGTGGGTTCTAGGAAAACGTGCTTTTCGTGAAAAATATATTATATTTTTTATCGTGATATTTTTTGAAATAGTAACAGAGATACACTACACATAAATTATTTTCGGTCTTATACGACACCGTGTACCCTACATTCGGTCAATTCGACTTGTTTGAAATAGAAGTGTGACTTTTTGATATTTTCGATTCGGTTGATTTTATTTTTCGGTGGGTTTTCGGCACATTATCAACGTGCACCCTACATTCGGTCAACTCGACATATAATCGATATTTAAAATATTTTGTAAATTATTTAAACTTTCGTTTCTGGTAATTTTATTTGAATATATTTGACCGATAAATTTCTTACTTTTCGCAAGAAAGAAAGTAAAGCGAGAAATTTATTGAATATTTTTGGACATTTTCTCAACATCTTGATAGATTTTCATAATTTTTGAAATTATCTTTGTATATGTTTGAAGATTTATTCGTTTTTTGGTCGTTTATTTATAATTTGGGATCTCATTTGCAGTTGTTCGCAAAGCTTTTGCTGTTTTTTTTAATTCAATTTTCTAAATATACATATAAAAATGTCTCCAACTCCTCTTGACTTATTTGTAAGAGCTTCGAATGCTCTAGTCAAGTTTGATACATATTTCCGTCTTCTGAAAGATGAGGATATAGATGTATATGGTCTTGAGGTTCGCAGTTCCGAGTTGAACAAATTGTGGACTGGCACCCAGAAAATGTTCGATGTATTGATTACTTATCCTCTTCCAAAGACGCGGGGAAAGCGGACATCGACTCGGTGGACAGTAAATATGATGTGTCCCATAAAACATATATGAATTGTCTGTCCGCTATTAATAGAAAATTGGCACAGTTTAAAAATAGCTCTCGTAGATTGTCCCTCAATTCGACTAATCGTAGCTCGGTTGATTCATTGGTGCAAGAAACTTTCGGGGACTCACACACGATTTTCGTGAAATCGGTACTCAAGTCGATTCTCCGACTGGATTACGTTTTGGAAATTGTGATAGGAACTCGAGCATGGGAAGTGACCAACTAACTAGTGACAGCGTACATAATCGTTTGCTTCCGCCATGTGACATAGACGTTTTTGAGGGCGACTTCTTATCTTGGCCCACATTTAGGGACTTGTTTACGGCCGTATACATAAACAATTCGCGTCTTAGTGACATCGAGCGCGTGTGTCATCTGGTTGCCAAAACTAGTGGGGAGCTCGAGAGATTTTCTCGAAATTTCCACTACTAAATCGTAGTTTCGTTCTCGCGTGGAAATCTTTAAAAGACACGTACGACAATCCTCGGCTTCTAGTACATAATCAATTGAAAATTCTGTTTTCCCTTCCGGTCCTTGAAAAAGAAACAAGTTCAGGATTGAAGTCAATCCAGCGCGGCATAAATGGATGTCTATCGGCGATGTCCATTTACGAGATTTTGACTGATAATTGGGATCAGATAGTAGTGTTTATTTGCCTCCAACGGGTACCTAAACTTACACAAACGTTGTGGGAACAAAGTGTGAAGGATAAATCGTCTCTTTCATCGTGGAAAGAGTTGGATGCCTTCTTGACTGATAGAATCCGCACGCTTATGTGCCTTCATGGTATGAGGGAAGATGAATCTCCAAAGCACTCAAATGGGAAGAAGATCCATGCTCGTTCTAATGCAGCGTCTTCGGGATCTTGTCGTTCTTCTCCATCGGGTTGTAATCATTGCCCTAATCAAAATCATAAAATTTACTCGTGCCCACGTTTTTCAAGTTCGACGCCTTCGGATCGATTCGCCACAGTCAAACGACAACGTTTATGTGTAAATTGCCTGTGTCAAGGCCACGAAATCAAGAATTGTGATAGCAAACATCGTTGTTTGAAATGCAATAGGAATCATCAAACGTTATTGCATCGCGACGAAACCACTCCGAGTAATTCGACTCGAGTGGCAAGCACAGCAAACGCGAATGTGACTTCTGCTCCTCCACTTGAACCATCCACATCGGCTGGATGTGCATCTCGTCAATCTTTTCATGTCGCGCAGAATAAATCTGTCATATTGTGAACAGCAATCGTGAATATTGTTCATCACGGTGTTTCGTATTCTGCTAGGGCGTTCATTGACCCAGCTTCGGAGGGCTCTTTTATATCGGACAGTCTTCAAAATCGGTTGAAGCTTCCGTCAAATCATACCATCGCTAATAATATTTCTGGAATAAACGGTGTAGTTTCGTCCACTTCTGGAAAAAGTTGTGAATTGAATATAGGCTCTTCTATTGATTCCTCTATCTTACTAGAGACCACTCTCATAGTCCTTCCTTCCATTTCGGGAAACCTGCCTTCCTTTTCGGTCACTTCGGACCTCAAAGTACCTTTACCCAATATTCGTTTGGCTGATTCCAATTTGTTTGATTCCCGTACAGTAGATAGTTTGATAGGAGCTGACATATGTCCTAAAATTCTTCTAGAAGGTTTTCTTCGAAATTCGCAAGGATCGCTGCTCGCTCAAAATACTGTATTTGGTTGGGTAATTACTGGTACTCTTCCTACCTAACAAGTTCTTGCATTTTCGTCAAAAGCCAATATATCTGGAATTACTTGCCTGTCGTTCGTATTTATCGTCGAATCGTTTCTTGTTTTAATTTACATCGTATATTTGAAATCGAAATATTACTAGAACTTGTAGTGATCGGGTTTATACGGGCTCGAATTATATTAAGGGCCTGTTTTTGTAACTTCTTTTTTGCCACTTCGCACGTCAAATGGCAAGCGAATGAAATTTTTGGTTTTTGCACACTTTGTGTTGGATATAAACAAAGAAGCTTTCAATTATCGCCAACATTTTGGTTCTTATAAGACAACAACGAACGAAATGAAATGTCAAATTAGACGATCAGAAAAATGCATTCGTGTTGGTTATGTTTGCCGTCCTTTTGAAAGATAACGTGAAAATTGTTGGGAAAATGAATAAAAAATGGATAAATGAACCAAACAACATTAACATGTATCTTTTGCTGAAGTATCCTGTATAATAATTTCAAAAAACCTATGTTTATTAGTGTGCATAGAATGTATTGAAATCCTACAACTAAACTGTTGCTTTTTAAATTGTTTCATAATACCTTAGAAACAATCGTTTATTATACCTATCGACCTAGAATCTCTTTCTGAATTGGTCTGGTTTTGTCCGTCCGTCTGTTTCTAAATGCATTCTTGTTACCAAATACAGGTCACAATTATGCTCAGATCACTATCAAATTTAGCAAGAACTTTCTTTTTAACTCTATGGAATGGGTACAGAAGGTTTCCGATTTAGATATAGCCTCTATATATACATATATGATCAATCAAGCAAACAATTGTATCTATTTTCGGTTGCTTGATTATTTCTCATTGTCTAGAATCAGCTGTTGCTACTTTTACAGCTGTTGGATAGGGTTGCCCCCATTCTTATATTTTCGTGTGGAAAAAGCTTTAAGAAATGTCAATAACAACATGTAGGTAATATTGGTATTTGATAGGAAGACGATGAAGAAAAGAGCTTTCTTACCCGAACGATAAGTGACAATGAACCAAATTAAAAACATGATCGCTTGGGTGAGAATAAGAAGAAGAAAATTATTGCTTGGGTAGCTATCGCACGTCTGCGTTTTGTTACATTTAGCTGAACAGGCTGTAAATCTATTGGAAACTTGAATTTCATATCTCGATTTTTCGTCGGAGTCTATATAAAAATCAACTAACTAAATTATTATCATCTCGCCTACATTTGAATGCTCGCTAGGAAACTGAGTTTACGCTCCTTACTAATTTACTTATATACGTATTATATTTTACTAATTTAATTTAATTGCCAATATTTTACTTTATTAATTTAATTGCTAGTTCTAGTTGTAGATTTGTTCGTGCGTGGGAGTCCCTAATAGCCCTCACTCGTGGTCTCTTATGATCCGTCACAGGCTCCTTAATGGACCTGTCCTTTTGTGGGAGTCCCTAATGGCTCTCACTCGTGGTCTCTTATGACCTATCACAGGCTCCTTAACGGTCCTGTCCTTTTGTGGGAGTTCTTGTGGATCTCACTCAGAGTTTATAATGGATCCGTCACAGGTCCCTTATGGACCTGTCCTATCGCGGGGTCTCTCACGGCCCATCGTTTGTTGTCCGTATGACTATCAACGTCACTGGATCCCTTGCGGTCCTGTCCTTTGTGGGAGTCCTTGTGACCCACAGGCTCCTCAATGGTCCTGTCCTTATATTGGGGTCCCTTACGGCCCACATACCACATACCACATACCCATATATACTCGTATAGTGAAAATATTATCAAAAAAATTAATTAATTGTAGTCGCAACATTTCCTTGATGTTGCAAGGTGGCCGGAATGTTTAAGTTAGAATGTTTATGTCATTGACTTCTTTCGGTGCATATATTGGCCAATTTATCGGGCATACATACCCGTTAAAATCTGCCTACTCCTCATTACTACATCCTTGTAGTATTAGCTTTGCAGATTTTAACGAGTAACGATTCGTTTTCTTGTTCTTTGACACTTGCTCCGCCACCTCTCTCCATCTTGGACCGTCGCTCGAATAAGTACATCTAGCTGTACAAATATATTTAAGGTAAATCTTCGTTACCACAAACTTTGCAGCAAAAACAACAATAAACCTCAGGCACCTTGCCTATTATTATTACATGAAACTAATCGTGTTTTATTTATATTCTTATTCTCTTTCGTTGCAAATACTCTTTTGTTCCCCTACGCCCCCGCAGGCGTAAACAGAAGACATTGATATAAATGTGAAGAAGATAACGGTGGCTCTTGTAAAATCTTTCGAAGATAGTTGCCCACTTCGATAAAGGAAATCTGCCTATGACTAAATAAATGACAGGACAAATTCGCTTGATTGGCAAGGATGTCCGTAGACTTTAAAACAGAGCTCGACGTAAAAAACAATCAGTATATTGGGACGAATACCACAGAAGACTCAAAGAATACAATAAAATCATTAGATCGGCTAAGCGTAACTCCTGGAGGTTTTTCTGTGAGCAGGTAGACCGCGATAACAACATATCTAAAGAGCTTACGGTATCCTCTTTAGATATGTTGTTATCGCGGTCTTGATGAAACTAATTTTCCGACTGGTAATGCTGGATTAACTGAGGAACAGTTACAGAACGAAAGTTTATTATGCCTATTAAGGATATAACAGACTGCGGGACCTGGTAGAATATTTCCAGCACTTCTGCAGAATGAGGTGGTTATGGTATCAACTCATCTGGCTAGAGAATTCACTGCATGCCTAACCCACGCATATACCACAAAACATTTGCATGAATCTTGGGTGGTCTTCATACCCAAGACTAGCAAGGCGAGTTATACGTCCCCAAAGGCTTATCGACCCATTAGCCTAATTTCTTTCCTTTCCTAATTGATGATATGGTCAAAAGTAAAATAGCAGATGAAAGGCTAAAATGCAAACAACACGCCTGTGTCAAAGGAAGATGAGTGGAAACAGCTCTGCATGAGTTAGTGCACCACAGAGAAGAGTCCTTCAGTAAAGAAATGTATACACTTGCTGTTTGCATAGACATTGAGGGCGCATTTAACAATGTACAGACCGATACACTTATCCAGTCCTTAGACGAGTTTCAGGTTAACAGGGCGCTGAAAAACTGGATCAACTTTATGCTAAGGAATAGGGGGAATATTTGTGGATCATATGACGTAAAAATTAGAGACAAGGTAAATCGTGGTATACCTCAGAGGACATTTTATCCTCTCTTCTATGGGTTACGACGAATACACAGTCTCCTAAAAGCCCTCACTTATGAAGGACTTAAACCAGTCTGTTATGCAGACGACGTTGTAATACTTCTAAGGGGCATACATCCAAACTTGTTATGCAGAGAGCTGAGGAGGCACTCAACATAGCATAAAACTGGGCACAACCAAAGGGATTAAATGCTTACCCAGACAAAACAAAAATATGTCTATTTACAAGGAAAACGAAATACTTGGGAGTAATCTTGGATCAGAAACTGATTTGGAAAGATTATATTGAAGAAAGAGCTACCAAGGTCCATAGATGTTGGTCGTTGTGCAGAAGAGCTGTAGGTTGAAAATGGGGACTACGTCCAAATATGACACACTGACTATACCTGAGGGTGATTAGACCAATAATATGCTACGTCTGTGTAGTGTGGTGGACATCAATGGCCAAGAAGTGCAACGTAATACCTTTGCAAAAAATTCAACGCATGTACAAGAGCGTTGGAGACTGCTGCAGACATCCGTATAAAGTGTGAGGAAGCCCTCATAGCAAGACGTCTAGAAGTGATGGGTGAATGCATAAATCGAGACCAAAAGTCGTACCATCGGAAGATTTTAGAATCGACAAGAAAACAAGTAGTTTGAACTAAACAAGATCGAGATAAATAAGACGATGAGTGTTCTAACGGGACACTCAAGCTTACACGTCACTGCCCAGCTTTCACACATGCAAGATCCCGATAATTCGAGTCCGACATATTGCCAGACTTGACTCATCTCAGAGGATATGACTGGAAGATACTGAATCGCAGTGTCTCGTACCGATTTTCTGTAACTCGTGAGGTATAAAAAGATCACAAATAAGTGTATGCCCATGTACATGAGACGGCTAAACGTCTCCTCTCTTCAACCTTAACTAACCTAAGGTATCGATATATTTTCTGAATACTTATATTCATCGTATATTATATACATATTCGCTTCGGTGATTATAATCCCAAATAAATTCTTTTTAGGTTAGAAACAAATATTTGTTTAGAAAAACATCTTCCCAAATATAAAATATTTGTACGTGCCAAAGATTACATATTTAGAGTGTACCGTGAAAATACATATATATGTTTCAAGCAGAATATGTTTGGTCAAAACACTATAATTTCAATATTTTTCAGCGTGTAGGTATGGTGGTCATTAGAGGAAATATATGAATGTCATTAGAGGAATGTGATATCATTTGAGAAAAGATAGTTAGATCAGATAATAATTATGTGAAAATTTTTGTCGTTTCAATACCAATCAATTCTACTCGGGTTACCCTTGTAATAGCTTTTTTTCATACTCACAGTTATTTCGATCTCCACCAAATAATTTATGATAACGAAGAAAATTAGGCCTGCCTCCAAAAAATTTTCCTTTCTGGTTAAGCACTTCTCGTATTATATCCAAACTGCTAATAACCAAGCAGCGTCTCGATCCAAGTGTTAGCGAGTAAATATCACCTAGGTCGTCAGACAGATGAGTTAGACCTTGGAATGGAACGTTGTATTTGCGTAACAAAGCCAAATTGCCAATAACTGGCCAAGGTATTGGACCGGGTGCTTGTTTATATGCCTTTAAGTGATCTTTATTTTCATTTTCAAATCCATCAACGACGTAAACTTTTCGGATGTAATTGTACAGAGTACTGGAATAAACACCCACTACCAAAAATATTAACGCATTTAAGAAGGCGATGAAACCAGCAATCATGGTTATTGTGACTGTCTTAAATCTTGTCAATAAAGGCTTTAACACATTTAACAGAACACTTAAAATCTTTCTTATGCCTATAATTCCTAATAGCAAATATCTCGTTTTTTTAAAACAATAAAATACAAATCACACACTATATGATAAAATGCAATGTCTAATTTTCAATCCAGATCCCACAATAAATTTTTTCGCCTTGCCAATATAAATGAAGATAAGTATTCAACGGTGCTGGATATTATATGCTCAAAACACAAAGCCATTCGACCATTCGACATCACTGAATTAATAAACAAATGTCAGTTCGTATTGTAATGTGTTTTAATATATTCCTTCGTTTAATTTACATATGTACATATGCACATTTCTCAATGGGGTGATGTATCTAATAAGGCCTACCGAATGTAGGCCTTCCAATTATGGATACCAGCAAGTCTGATTTTTTATAGAAATTGATTTCGGCTTGCCAAAGTTTAAGATAAAAATTCATTCGTCAAGACAAAAATTAATTTGATGTATTTATGATTTGAACTGGGGCGTTCTATTCTCTTGGCTCTAAACCAATTTGGTTTTATATGACAAAGCGTTTTTTTATTCATACACGGGAAAAAATCGATATGTTTGAAAGAAAATATATTTGAAACCAAAATTTAAATCTTTATATAGGGTGTTCCATTTCGAGGTTCCCAAAAAAACACAGAAAATTGAAATTGAATGGGGAATGTTTATTATCATTCGAAAGAACATTCTTTGGCATTTACTTTTTGAAGATTATGTCTATCAAATGTTGGGCGCGGCTACGTCTCAGTTGGTCCATCCGTTGAGTCCAATTTTCGATGACTCGTTCGAGCATTCGACTGGTAACTGGCGACTGACACGCGTAAACTTTGTTCAGGCGTAAGTCTTTCCATGATGAAATGCCAAACAACACATAACAAAAAACATGACAGCATGACACGACTCACACGTGTTCTTTCAAAAAAAGGCTATTGAAAAAAGTTTCTCTTCTTGGATCACTCGTTATAACATTACACTAATTAATCTGTCAATTTGTTGACAAAACGTTGTTCAGGCGTAAGAGTTTCCATGATGAAATGCCAAACACTACTTATCAAAAATAACATGACAGCATGACACGACTCACACGTGATCTGTCAAAAAAAAGGCTATTGAAAAAAGTATCTCTACTTGGATCACCCGTTATATAAAATTCTTTGTAAGTTTGTTAGTAACGTATGATATCCGAAATCATAAAATCGAATGGGCTGAAAATTTAGCAATATATTCAGTTTGGGTTCATTTGCGACCCCGCGATTAATTGCGGAGTGGTCAAGTTATTTGCAAAATTCGCATTTCCAGACCGATTTGACTGAAATTTAATATGTATAGGGGTGGTTTCGACATTACGGGCCAATTTCGACATCATTTGTGACATTGAAGTTTTTTGTTGAATTCAGAATTTCATATAGGTAGATTTAATCTATATAAGAATAGCAACACTATTATCGAAGGTACATATCAATTTTTTACTTTTTAACTGAGTTACGCGAAATTTTTAAAATATATCTTCCAGGTTAATGACGGAGTAGTATTATATCCGAGGATCCTTGATCTTATGACATATTTGGATAGAACAAAATTAACGGGCAAGTTATCGATAACTTGCTTAGTTATCGAGTTATCGGATGATAACATTGAAAAAAATCGACAAAAAAATTAATTTTTGATAAAATAAGGTCAATAAAAGGGAATAAATTCTATATTACATTTTTCGATAACTTTTATCGTTCCAATGGGTACAATATCCAAAACTGGATCAGAAAAATTTCGATAACTTTTTAGTTATCGATATATGACTTGGTAATCTATAACTTCGATTCCATGCAAAAACACTTTGGTGCATGAAGCCACATGCAAATACTTGGATTTCTGGAAGTAGGGAAATAACGCCAACAGATCACTTATTTTATTAAAATCAATAATTTTATTCATTCAGTTTATTTGTATAAAAGTAAACAAAAATCATTTTAATCTACAACAATTCTTATTCATAGATATTATTTAAATTTAAGACTAACAAATTAATTTTATTTATAAGCTACTATTTGCCAACGTCTACTTTGCATGGAAACTTACGGTTGGTGTTGGCAATACATCCAGCAAATGAAAGATGTGTAATTTTTATCGACCACAAAGATATTTGGTGTTCGCTTTAAAAGTTTTGCGATTTGAACTTTTGCATCTTTAGTATCCGTCCGACAAATGGCAGCACATCTGTTAAAGAGAATAAATTGTAATTTTTATATAATCATTAAAACTAAAATTATTTTTTTACCTGGATTGTTTTTTATTTTTAACTCCTTCAGCTACAATAATTAGTATGAAAATACCAGCTTTCAGAATCTGATCATTTTGAATATTGTCGCTTTCATCTTCGGTTGAATTGTAAACGTACTCGTATCTCCAAGCTTTTATAGGTCTCGCAGTTGACGGTTTAATCTTTCCAGAAGTATGAATTTCTAAAGAATTACAGGAAGACTGCCTTGACCTTGGTTGATGATAATAGACAATCCCTAATTTAAAATTATGGCTATCTTTACAACCGAAATAACTTAATCTTCTCATTTCCAAGCGACTAGATTGATGATTACCACAAATTTTATTTTTTAGATCACGAATGATTTTATTTTTTCCTTTATTGTCGTAGAATATCATTTTCTGTTTCTTGTTGCCAACAGTTTTTCTCTACGAATTTTAGATCGAAGGTGAAGAACTTCCTGCTGAAGATATGTCGTAGGTTCTGGGTTGGGTGGATTGATTTGATTCTCATTATTTGAATCAAGCGGAAAATAATCTCCCAAATCAAATCTTATCCGCATTTCCCTTTTTTATTTTCTCTGTAATTTTTTTAATGCATTTTCAAAGTCTTTGTTTTGTCACGTTTTTCTCGCGATGTCATTTCGGCAATAGGTTTCATTAACATTTTCTCTTTTTTCTTAAGATACTTTATTCTTTGCCCTTGCACTTCATACTTAACTGGATCGTTTTTGATTTCAAACTATCTTTTTTTCTGCCTGTTGCTTACCTGCCAATACCTGCTCCTTTGTTTTTGATTTATTTTTAGCCATTATAAATCATATATAAATTCATAAAAAATGCACTTCATTAATAACGTAGGTCGATTTGGTTTCTTTGAATTTACTCTAGTGTTCGCAACAATCTGTTATATGCAAAAACAGATAGGTTGAAATGCGGCCTTCAGTTTAATGACGGGGAGAGTATGATATGCTAATCTCATAGATATGTCTATATATCTGGAAAGGTCATATAAAAATATGAAGAAAAACTAAGGGGGTGTCATCGATATCTTGCTTAGATATCGAGTTATCGGACGATAAAGTCCGAAATTTTTTTTTTCGTTCCAACGGGCACAACTTCGAAAATTAACTAATGTAGTTATCGAAAAATAGGATTGATTTTTCTGTTTTTATACCCTACACCACACTGTGGTACAGGATATTATGACATTGTGCATTTGTTTGTAACACCCAAAAGGAGAAGAGATAGACCCATTGTTTATTATACCGATCGACTTCGACTTGTAATCACTTTCTGAGTCGATTTAGCTATGTCCGTCTGTCTGTCTGTAGATGTATTCTTGTAATCAAAGTACAGGTCGCAATTATGGTCCGATCTAAACGAAACTTTGCACATGTCGTTCATTTGGCCCACGGACGATATCTATTGAATTTGGTTAAAATCGGTTCAGATTTACATATATGTACCTCCGATTTGTCACATATGCACTGTATAAGCAACATTTTTGAACCGATTTGTACAAAAATTGACAGAGAGTAGTCTCGTGATACACTTAGAAATAATACAAAATTTGGGGGAAATCGGTTCAGATTTAGATATAGCCCTCATATATATGTTACCCCCGATTTGACATGTAAGCGCTGTAGAAACTGTATTTTATATCCGATCACAGCGAAATTCGGCAGAAAGAGGTTTCTTATTACATGAAGGAATACTGCCAAATTGGGAGAAAATCGGATCAGATTTAGATATGGCCCTCATATATATGTTACCCCGATTTGACATCTAAGCGCTGTAGAAACTGTATTTTATATCCGATCACAGCGAAATTCGGCAGAAAGACGTTTCTTATTACATGAAGGAATACTGCAAAATTCGGAGCAAATCGGTTCAGATTTAGATATAGCTCTCATATATATGTTAGCCCCGATTTGACATCTAAGCGCTGTAGAAACTGTATTTTATGTCCGATCACAGCGAAATTCGGCAGAAAGAGGTTTCTTATTACATGAAGGAATACTGCCAAATTCGGAGAAAATCGGATCAGATTTAGATATAGCCCTCATATATATGTTAGCCCCGATTTGACAACTAAGCGCTGTAGAGACTGTACTTTATATCCGATCAGTACGAAATTCGACAGAAAGAGGTTTCTATTTTACATGAATTCAAGGAAAATCGATTCAGATTTATATATAACCTCCATATATATATATTCCTCCTCATTTGGTTACAAAGCCCTATAGAAGTTGTACTTTCCGATCATTACAAAATTCTCCAGAAAGATGTTTCTCAATTTAGGAACGAATATTGCTTAATTTATCGATTATCGGTTCAAAATTAGAAATACCAATTGTTACTTCCAGTATTCGAACTGGGGTGATTGATAGTTGGCTTGGCTACAATAGTCGAACATGTAGCGCGAAGCCGTTGCCTTTTTTTTGTAAAAAGAAACGACAACTGTTCTATCTTCAAGATTATGATTTTATTAGGAGAGGGTTTTCAACCTTCTCCTTTGAGATCAAAGCTTATACTAGTTGTAACAATTCAAAAGTTCAATTATGTATACAAAGGGAACCATATAACAAGAGGTAATGTAATAAAAAGGTAAATGACTAAATAAAGAATATATGTATAATGAAAGGGATAACTCTTCATGAGTATGAATACAGTAATAATAATGAAAGAGAGAGAAAGAAGTAGAGATGGAGCGAGTCCGTAAAAGCTTTTGTTGAAGCGAAATGGGAAGGGAAGGTTCCCTCCTTAGCAATTGTCGAAGTGGCTTCGACATACTCCCGCCTCAGCGTGGCAGATGAATGGGGATTTGGGTCTCGTGTTGGCTGCATCCGCATCCTTGCCAGGTGCCGTGGATTACCCATCCAAAAGTTGTTGCCTGGGCTATGGGAAGCGTTTTATCCTGCTTTATGATCGCCGGTATTTTGATAAATTCCCACGATTTTCCTCCGATGATGATGTCAATTTGGTCCTCATTGTGGAAGTTCTCGTGGGCAAGTGGCAGAAAGTTGTTGAAGTGGGCGCGGAGCCGTATATCCCCGATGGCCTCTGGGGCTTCTAAATCAAATTCCGGGGTCAATCCTAGGAACCAAGCATATTTTGGCCCGTGGCTGTGGATAATGAAGCGGCCATATGGTTTTCCAGCAGGATTGTATTCGGCTTGAAAGTCGGGAAATCGTGATGCCGTGTCCGTCAACATCTGGGAGTGTCGAGCCTGAGGGTTGACCATGAGGGTGAGTGTTTCTTCGTGGCCGTTGTAGGTAACAGTCGTACGAATCAAGGGAACGATTTGTACTGGCGGTTGTGGATTTTTTGGAACATACGGATTTTTGGTGACTGCTGCGGCGGATGATGGTTGTGCCTGGTCCTGAGCTTGTTTATTGCCAACTGGGTGCACATGAAGCATGGAGTGATGGTTTGACGCACAGTAGCGACAACGAATGAGGGAGAAACAGTCTTGGACTGTATGGGTGTGCGCGAGGCAATTAACGCACATGTTGTTTTTCTCCAGAGTGCGGCGTCGTAATTCAGGGCTCAAGCTGATGAAGAAAGGGCAGTATTTCAGCTGGTGGGAGAGGTGGCACAAATGACAGTGAGGCATGTTGGTCTGAAAGTAAAGAAAGAAGGGAGTGCATACAAATGATTATGAGGCATTTGGTGAGTGAGTGATCGGATAAATTTTGTAATTTATTGTGGAGTCGTGGGTGGTGTCTGATTTGCACCTTGTGTTGACGTATTTGTAGGTAGAACGCATAATTTAACTATAGGTCTTGTTATAGTTCCATTTAGAGTTTTGATTTCGGCGACTCTCACATTGCTATCTTTGCCGTAAAAGACCTTGGTGACTCGGCCTAGACGCCATTCGGTGGGGGGCAGTAAGTCATCCTTGATGACTACGAAATCATTTTGTTTTATATTATTTTTGGTCGTCTTCCATTTTGAGCGTCGCTGTAGTTCTGTTAAATATTCGTTTTTCCATCGTTGTGCGAATATTCGGTGGAGAGCTTTGAGTCGCTCCCATCTGTTTAACAAACGTATATCCGTTTCGGGGATAGTTTGTGCGGTATCAGGTGCTGCAATTATTGGGGCTCCTCGAAGAAAATGACCTGGCGTTAGAGGGATTAATTCTTGTGGATTTTCAGATAGGGCTGACAATGGACGGGAATTTAATATGGCTTCTATTTTCGCTAATAAAGTGGTGAATTCTTCGAAAGTGAAGTTGTGGTTCGCTGCAACTTTTTTGAGGTGTATTTTTAGGCTCTTAACTGCAGCCTCCCAAAGCCCACCCATGTGGGGGGCATATGGTGGTATAAAGGACCAACTAAACCCGTGCGCTGCGTATTTTTCGATAACTACTTTTTCAGCCCCTTTGAGAAAGTCGTGGTGGTCTTTGAGGAGCTTGTAGCTAGCACCGACAAAATTACGACCATTGTCGGAAAACATCGTCTTCGGAAGACCGCGCCTGCTGATAAATCGACTGAACGTTGCGATGAAGGCGTCTGCAGACAGCTCGGAACAAGTTTCCAAATGGACGGCCTTCGTAGAGAAACATACGAAGACTGCTGCATAACCTTTCAATATTTTAGCGTTTCGTACTGTCGAGGCTCTTATGTTGAATGGTCCTGCGAAATCCACTCCGGCGTAAGTAAACGGTAGGGAAAATTGGACTCTTTCTACGGGTAACGAGGCCATTAACTGATTTTGAAAACGGTGTTTAAAAATGGTGCAAGTTTTGCAATTTCTTATGCATTTTCGTACTAGGTTTTTAATTCGTGGTATATAAAATCCTTGTCGGATTGCACGAAGCATAATGTTGTGTTCAGAATGTAAGAGAATTGTGTGTGTAAAGAGAACCAGGAGTTCGGTTAATCTGGACTTTTCGGGCAAAATTATCGGATGTCTTTCTTCGTACCGTAGACCCGAATTAGTAAGTCGACCGCCGACTCGTAATAAACCGGAATTGTCCAAAAATGGTGTAACCGCGAGGAGTCTGCTTTTCTTGTGAATAGGCCGATTATTTTGTAAATCTTCAATTTCTCTGGGGAACGCTGCTCGCTGAGTTAGATTTATTAGGCGAAATTTTACGAATGTTATTTCCTCTTGATTTAGAAGTATATCGGATTCCGTCAATTTTTTGTGGCATGCCCTGTGAAATCGAAAGACGTAGCACAACACACGAAGACAACGATTTAATGAGGAGAATCTGCTTATGACTTCTTCTGTGTCTGCTATTAAATTAAAATTGGAAACTCTTTTTGTTTCTAGTTCGGTTGATTCAAAACTTCGCGGTGTCGGCCAATTTTCAATTGGTTTGGTTAACCACGAAGGTCCATGCCACCAAAGCTGGCTGTTGGTAAGATCTTGAGGAACGCATCCTCGAGAGCCCAAATCCGCTGGGTTCTCGTCGGTTTTTACATGTTTCCAGTGGGTGGCACTGGCGATGGTAAGGATGTCACTTACTCTGTTGGCTACGAAGGTTTTCAACATTAGAGGCGATTTTTGTAACCATCCAAGTACGATCGAAGAGTCAGTCCACAAAAATAACTCATAATCGAACTTGAAGTCCCTGGTCACATTTTGAACCAATTTAGCCAGTAACAGTGCTCCGCATAATTCTAATTTTGGGATCGTGGTTCTTTTTATGGGAGCGACTTTTGTTTTCGCAACTAAGAGGTTCGACGTGATATGTCCATCAGGATTCGCTGCTCGAAGATATACGGCTGCACAGTACGCCTTCTCCGATGCGTCACTGAAACCATGGACCTGAACTACTGCTTGAGGCGAGACTCTCACCCATCTGTCTATTTTCACGTCTGCTAACTGGGGTAAGTTATCTGCAAATAATGACCATCTTCTGAGCAATTGAGGTGGTAAATCCTCATCCCATCCGGTCTTCTCTTCCCATAAATCTTGCATTAATATTTTGGCGATAATTATGGTTGGTCCTAGCCAACCAAGTGGGTCAAACAACTTCGCTATTGAAGATAAGACTTTTCTTTTTGTCGTATGGTTCGAAATTTCGATTGGTTCGACTGTATAGTAAAAGCAGTCGGTCATGGCATTCCACCGAATGCCTAAAGTTTTCATTGAGCTATGGTCTTCGATTTTCAGGAATTCTTCGCTAAGAAGATCCTCGCGGGGCCAATTTTTAAGAAGTGTGCTGTGGTTTGCAGTGAGTTTCTTGAGTGGAAATCCAGCGGATGATAAAGCTTTGATGAGCTCAATTTGTTTCGCCTGGGTTTCCTCGATTGAATGTCCGCCTGACAATATGTCGTCGACATAGACCTCGTCTTTTAATATGCTCGAGGCTTTGGGATGCAGATTTTTGCAGTCTTTGCTTAGCTCTAAAAGGGTGCGTATTGCGAGGAAAGGTGCAGCATTGACGCCAAATGTTACTGTTTTTAAGCGGAAGGTTTCTATGGGTTTGTTGTGGGAAGGGCGAAACAGAATTTGTTGGAATGGTTGATCGTCCTCGTGGATCCATATCTGGCGGTACATCTTTTGGATGTCACCATTAAACACGAATTGATAGTACCGCCAGTTTAGTAGAACTTTCATTAGATCTTGTTGAAGAATCGGTCCGGAATGCAGAACGTCATTCAACGAGAAACCACTAGTTGTCTTTTTAGACGCGTTGAATACAACTCTGACTCTCGTGGATTTACTCTCGGGTCGGATGACCGCGTGGTGGGGGAGAAAATAGTTCGTTTCACCGCTAGATTGATCATCGAGAGAGGAGATGGGAACCATGTGCCCTAATTCGACATATTCGTGAAGCACTTTGTCATATTCAGTTTTGAACTCTGGAGTTCTATCGAGGTGTTTCTCCATACGGCAGTATTGGGCCAAAGCCATATGTTTCGACGACCCCAAGGATATATCATTTGGATATTCCTGCTTGAAGGGTAGTCGGACTACGTAGCGTCCATCAGGCTGTCGATACGTGGTGGATTGAAAAAAATTCTCGCAGAAAGCGTCATTTTCTGAAGTGGTTCGAGATTTCTCGACTTCTTCTAATTCCCAAAATTTTCGTAGTTGCTCCTGCAGAGCCATGTCGTCAGAAGTAGATACTAATGTGGAAAATGAGCTGATCGTGTCTGTATTCGCAGGTCCTGACAAATACCACCCGAATTGAGACTCTCGGACTTCGATCCCATCTCCAATTTGCAAGATTATGCCCTCTTTATTGATAAAGGGAAGATAATCACTACCAATGATCATCTCGATGGGCGCTGGTCTATAAAAGAATGGATCCGCGAGATCTAAATGTTGCATTTTCTCAAGAAGTTGTGTTTTTACAGGCCGCGAAGGTAGGAATTGTGCCAGGTTTGACACGACGAGGGCCTTTATTTGGATTTGGAAGGTAGAGTATTGAGATTGAAGGGTGAGATTACACCTGCCTTTAGAATTGCTGACAACAGTTCCACCTAATCCAGAAATCTGAGAGTTGTGAAATTCTATGGGGATCGCCAGTTTTTGTTGGACTCGTTTTGAGATGAAGCTTTTTTCTGATCCTGCGTCTAATAGTGCCCTGACGGCAAATAGCTCTCCGCAATGATCGATGTAAAAACGCGCAGTTGGAAGAATAGTTGTTCCCTCATTTTGTGAAAAAAGTGTGTGGATTTTCTCCGCAGTCTTTTCTGTGTTTAGAAACGAATTTTTGTTTGATGGAGTTGGGCTGTCCTCTTCGCGAGGACTCGTTGAGTGTCTTTGATGGGAAGCTAATTCCGAATTTCTATGAGTTGGTTCTATGTGGAGCATAGTATGGTGCTTCTGATTGCACTTTGTACATAATTTCGTACTTGTACAATTCGGTTTGAAATGATCAGGAGAGAGGCAATTTAAACAATGTTTGTTCTGCATTGCGTACTGTATTCGATTTTTTGGAGATAGTGATTTGAAATGCTTGCAGAGCATCAAATGGTGATATTGTCTACATTTCTTGCAGAAATTTCTGTTTTTATTTTCAGTTTCGGAAACATGAAACGAATGCGATTTGGTGCCGTTATTGTCCCTAGCGCTTGTTTTTCTAAAATCGATTATTGTCTCCAGCTTCTCAATTCTATTGGATAAGAATTTATCCATTTGCTGCCATGTGGGCAATTCCTTATGATTGCTCAAGGAATCTTCCCATGCTCGCAGAGTGTCATCGGGGACTTTTGAGGAAACAATGTGAATAAGTATTGGATCCCAATTGTCTACCGCGATATCATAAGATTGAAAAATGGCTACACTGTCATTTATGGCACTTTGAATTTGTCTTAGGGACTTTGGCGATTCGCTTTGGATAGAAGAGACATTGAAAAGTTTCTTCATTTGCTGGTTGACTAGTATTCGTCGATTCTCGTATCGATTTTTTAACGCTTCCCAAGCTAATCGGAAATTCGCATCGACTAACTCAAACTTCTTTACGATGTCATATGCCTCACCCCTCGTTTTACCTCGGAGGTGATACAGCTTCTGAGCTGGAGATAAATGTGGGTGATTTCCAAAAACGGCGGTAAAAATGTCTCTAAAGGCTGGCCATTTAGAGTATCCCCCCTCAAATGGTGGAGTATCACATGGGGGTAGTTTTAACGTTGGAACATTCTGCCTGACTTGAGTCCCTTCCACGCTTTGTTCTGGTTGGGTCTGAGCACAAATTAACGCCATAATGCTACTCTTACATATCTGGTACATAGTGCTTGCTTCCTCGAATTTTGTCGCGTTGGCGTCATTAAAGTCGTGCTCTTCCTTGTCGTCTTCTAAAACTAAAGCCTCGTAACTTGCAACTAAAAGAGGCCATCTTCGCTCTAATTCGAGATCTTTTATCTCAAGTAATTGTGTTGTTAACGTTTCAGATTTTTCGGTTTCGAACTGTTTGCAAAATTTGATTACGTGGTTGTAATCGAAAAGAAATTTTCTTCGCGCTGCCATTGTTACGTTATAAATTTAATACGATAATAAATTGTTTTGAATGTCTATGAATTTTTTCTTAAAATGTTTAAATCGATTTAAAATTGTGGTATGGTCTCTCGCAGAAAAAAAATATTTTCCTTAGTGTGTGTAAAAGGGTGCTATTTTTGTTTATTTGCCAAGATTTGCCTTTCGAATATTTTTTATTTATTTGTTGAGCTTCGATTTGCACGTATTTATACTTTTGGTATGCCTATATGCAAATAATCTTTATATATTTTTTTAATAATTAATTTATTTTATTGCTTTTAGAGAGAAAAAAAATAAATTTGTGCTTATTTATCTTCTCTCAAGGGAGTTTTGGCGATTTTGTTTGATCCCGCACGGGAAAGATAATTATTGATTAGCTGGCAACCCTATACTATATGTACCTACATGTGTACATATGTACTCCACGCCAGTATAGATGGTATGTAGGAACTATTGAAAAGTAACGGCACTATGTTTTGCAACGAAGAATATGAAAACGGCAAATGTCAGAATTTTTGTTATGCAGCAAAAAATACGAAACCAGAGAAAAAGGTCGAAAATATTGTTTGTTGTTGTCGCGAACAAAGCTCTGGTTTGGTCTAACGGTAGTTTTGCGCGTACGGTTTTGTAAAATTTCCACAAAGTAAATTTTAAAAGTAGCAAAACTCACCAATGTTTTCTCTGTCGTTGCTGATTTTGTTGCTGTGGGGAACTATTTCCCGGTTTGACGGCGACTCTCACACTTTTTGCAAAGAATGCTTTTTAAATGTTTTAAACCACCTTCTCTGTGGTAATGGTTTTGTTGTTATTTTTTGTTATTTTTGTTTGCTCGTAGCAAAGAGCCTTTAGCCGGCAACGCTAATGTTTAAAAAACCACACACACACACACACTAGGGGGGGTTGGCACTTTCTTTTGTTATTTTTTGTTTTACCGGCACTTTGTCTTACGCACTTATTTCAATTATTTCGGCACTATGTTGTTTTTCGATCTTTTATTGTCCGTCCGCTCGCGCTTCTTGTAGGTTGTGATGTTCGTGACGTTTATCAGTGGTGTGAATGTGTGGTTACCGGTTGCTGGTTGGCAGCTACAACCCGTACGAAAGCTGGCTGCTATGAAAACGCTATTTGTTGGGCGATTTGTAGTCCGATTTGATCTAATGATATTATTATTTGACGGACGTTTTTAATTGCTTTTTTTTTTTTTCGTATTTACCTTCGCGTTCACTCAGTCAAATACCAAATAAAACATTTGTACATACCCTGTCTATTCCTTACTGATATCTGAACCCCTTGCCTAATTGTTTGTCGTTGTTTTCCTCACATTAGGTTGCGGATATGTGTTGTTTGCCATCGTGGGCCTCTTGCCCTGTTGTTGTTGGTTGTTGTCCTCGTTTGGGGTTATGGCTGTCGTGCCGTCTGCCAGTCGTGGGCCTCTTGCCCTGTTGTTGTTGTTGTTTCGGATGAAGATGGGGTTTTCGTGTGCAGAAAACCAATTGCCTGTTGCCACTTTACTTGCGTTGTTGTTGGAGTTGTTTCCGTACGTAGAAAATCAACTGCCGCTGACCCAATGTAGGCTTTTGTTGTGGAGATTTGCTCGGAAATCTACCACCGTTGTTGTTAGCGACCGTTGTCGCTGGAACACCTGCTCCTAACACCAAATTAGGAGGCTCGAATGGACCATATTTTACTTCCAGTATTCGAACTGGGGTGATTGATAGTTGGCTTGGCTACAATAGTCGAACATGTAGCGCGAAGCCGTTGCCTTTTTTTTGTAAAAAGAAACGACAACTGTTCTATCTTCAAGATTATGATTTTATTAGGAGAGGGTTTTCAACCTTCTCCTTTGAGATCAAAGCTTATACTAGTTGTAACAATTCAAAAGTTCAATTATGTATACAAAGGGAACCATGTAACAAGAGGTAATGTAATAAAAAGGTAAATGACTAAATAAAGAATATATGTATAATGAAAGGGATAACTCTTCATGAGTATGAATACAGTAATAATAATGAAAGAGAGAGAAAGAAGTAGAGATGGAGCGAGTCCGTAAAAGCTTTTGTTGAAGCGAAATGGGAAGGGAAGGTTCCCTCCTTAGCAATTGTCGAAGTGGCTTCGACACCAATTATTTATTATTTACCCATTTACCAATTATTCCAAATTATTATCGCAATGACCTGATCGTATTGTTAGGGAGGTGTAGGGTATCATATAGTCGGCCCCGCCCGACTTTCTGCCTTTCCTTACTGGTTTATATTACTGTAACTATGGTAGTCATAGAAAAATATTGTTCACGAAAACAATTTTGATTGAAAAATTCTTTTTTTTCCTATTTTTTCAAATTGTATAGTCCGATAACTCGAAACCTAAGCAAGTTATCGATAAATTGCCCGTCAATTTGTCTTCTTATTTTGAGGTGTTCTATCCAAATATGTCATAAGATCGAGGATCCTGGTGGTCGCCCTTTATAGTTCCATTGTTAATCGTCATTCCCCTGGCGTATTTTGACAGGGGAATGCAAGTAACTGCAAGATAGTTTTCGAACAAATTGATTAATTTTTTCGGTTTTTTCTTCATTTTTTGTTATTTCTGGTAATTTTACCAGAAATAATCATTTTTGTCGCTTTTTTTCAAAGTTTATTGTCCGATAACTCGATAACTAAGCAAGTTATCGATAAATTTCTCGTTAATTTCCAAAAACAAACCACAAGTATATGTAATAAATTTAATACTCTGTTTAATTTGAATTATTGGAAATCCTGAATGGTTTGGAAATTTGAATTTTACGGAATATAAGATTTGACAGGGGAATGACGCATATCTACAGGGACAACAAATAATCATCCATAGAAATAGTAATTGATACAAAATTATAAAAAATAATTGAAAACCTAAATCATAAAAAACTATATTTTTCTTTGAACCAATTTTATTAAATAAATATTAACTATTTTTGTCAAAATTGAAGACATCTTGAATAGTTTCCGAGATATGTGGATTTTAAATTTGAATTTTTAATTTTTTCGCCGACTTTGCCCTGGAGTTTAGCCAATATCTCAGTCAAAAGTTTACCGATTTTGTTCACGTGTTTTTTTATGGATTGCCAATAAAATTGCAATTCATGAAAAAAAGAATCGATAAGATATGTCAAGAAATAACAAAGTTATGGCCCTACAAAGTCAAATTTTTGAAAAAATTACACTATTGGAGATTTTTTGGCGAAAAAAGTCCATTTCGTATTTAGGTCTTGTAGCAAAAGTTTGTTACACAAAATATATCAAATTTATACTCATTTTAAAGGAGACGTTTCACAAAATCTGTTAGAGAAAATCCGAAGCCACAATTTTAATTAGTGTGGTTGCCACCTTTCTCTGGTTTGGACCTTTTTTTACATAAATTTCAAAAGTTTGATCGATTTTCTCCAATCGCAAAGCTAAATTGTTATTTTTTTTTTATTTATTTGTATTAGAGTGTAACAAAATCGACTGCAAGGGGAATCCCGAGAGCGTCTTTTCATATCGAAAATATAGGACTAAAGTAAAAATCCCATTTTTGGGGATTTTTGATGTATTTTTGGGAATTGAGGGATTTTCCATTAGAAATTTCCACATGTTGCGTTTGATTATTATTTCTAATATCAAAATAAAGAACTTTGAAGGAAATTCATCGAAATATATACATTTTTAAGAATTTTATATAATATTTATCCAAAAATGAGCTCGAGGTCTATGTTGGTTTTTTATTATTATCAACATAGACCTCGAGCTCATTTTTGGATAAATATCATACAAAATTAAAAACACATGTCGAATATACAAAATTACACACTCAAATCCATTTTTAAGAATTTTATGCCGTATTAATATATTATGCTAAATATTTTTTTTTTAATTTTTCCCTACCTTCTTGTACTTATTGGTTATTATATCAGTCAATATGCACTGATTTCTTGTAGATCACATGTTTTTATCAAACAATAATAAAATTTAGTAAGAAGAACAATCATAAAATTGAGTAAGAAGGATAAAAGATTTCGGCCTTTATAATATGTCGGTGTGACTCTTGTTGCCTTAAATTTGTGTATACCCATTTTGTAAGCGAAAGACCCACTTCTTGAAAAAAATAATTATTTTCTTATTTTATTTCTGTAATATATTTTATTATTTTATTTCTGTAAAATAATCTGAATAATCCATGTCTAGGAGTTAAAGCAAATCCTGGTATTCCTCAGAATTGTCACATGTCAAAGATCGGTAACATATCCATCTTTTTCTTATTAAAGATAAAACAGAGAAGATCTACAAATATATCTTCATTTTGAAATTCTCTTTAACTTTTTCGGGACTGAAATGCTGAACATTGCGAAAATCGGGATTTCGTGCCTCCTGGTTCTCGCAATGTACATTTCTAGTAGTAGGTGATTTCCATGAAAACGTTTTACTGGGTTTAGATTTCCTTCGCGACGTCAACACCATCCTCACTTGTGCTGGTTTATCAGTAGCCTTACAACATCAGTCGAGTCTCCGAACACAGGTGAGCATGACGAAACAAGAGCATGACGAAACAAGAGCACGACTAGAATACTTGTAGGTCTAGGATTTTCACAAGACCTAATAAATGCAATTAACGATTTTTGGAGGAGGAAATATCTAAGTTTGACAAAAAAGTTATATCGGACATAAGATAGTAGTGACGGACACCCGCCCCATCAAATTGAGATATGCCCCACGGAACCCAGCAATGCAATCGATTATTGATAAGGAGATAAATATGCTAATTTCGCGGGGATGTATCGAGCCGTCTAACAGTCCCTATAGTTTTCCCATTACCATCTTCCGAAAGAAAAATGGACCATGGCGAACTTGTATGGACTTTCGCCAACTGAATCGCCGTTCCGAACCGGATGCCTACCCACTGCCGCGTATTGGTACAATACTCAATCGTCTTCGAAATTTGTTAGTAGTTTGGATTTGAAAGATGGGTACTGGCAAATTCCTGTGGACAAAGAAAGCAAGAAATACACCGCTTTCGCCGTGACTGGTCGAGGACTGTATCAATGGCGAGTAATGCCATTTGGTTTGCACTCAGCACCTGCAACATTCCAAAGGGCGTTAGATAGTGTTATAGGACCCGATCTGGAGCCTAACGCTTTCGCATACCTCGACGATACAATTGTCACGGGAGAGACTGTAGAAGAACATATGAGCGTCTTAAAGAAGGTATTACGATGACTTCGCGCAGCGAAATTAAAAATCAATAAAGAGAAATGCGAGTTATTTTAGCGAGGAACGAAATACTTGGGACATGTAGTGAGTGGAGAGGGAATCCACACCGATCCCGATAAAATCTCAGCTATTAAGGACATGAAACCTCCCAGGTCTCAAAAGGAGGTGAGACGTTTTCTAGGAATCGTCTGGTGGTACAGGCGTTTTGTCCCTGATTTCGCAATAATCTCTCAACCATTAACGAAGTTGCTCAAGAGGGGGAAACACTGGCAGTGGAAAGAGGAGCAACAACTGGCTTTTGACAACTTGAAAACAAAACTGACACACGCACCTATCTTAGCTTTCCCGGAGTTTGATAAACCGTTTACACTCCAGACCGATGCTAGCGATGGAACCGAACGGGTCATAGCGTACGCTAGTCGACATTTGAAGTCAGCGGATAGAAATTACTCCGTGACAGAAAAGGAGTGTTTGGCTATCTCCTGGGGCATCAAATGAGACCGTACATAGAAGGTTATACATTAACGGCTATCACGGATCATTTATCTCTGAAGTGGCTGAATGCAATCGAAAGTCCAAATGGATGGCTTGCCAATTGGACAGTGGAATTACAACAATATAACTATACTGTCCAATATCGTAAAGGAAAACATAATGTTGTAGCAGATGCGTTATCCAGACAGCCGCTTAACACAATCACCGTGCGAGTATTCAAGCACCAGAATCCATCGACTGTCCATGGCTTAAAAATCTTAAGAAGGAAGTCCAGGATAATCCCAAGAAATATGCTGACTAAATTATAACTGGGGATCAACTACATATACCGACATTTTTCGCGTAATTACAATGATGAGGATAACCACGAATGAAAACCACGACAGTGTTACCAGGGGACACCTGGGATTCCGGAAAACATGGCTAAAGATATCCGACCGATACTTCTGGCCTGGTATGGTTCGGGATGTCCGAAGTTGTATACGAAAATGTGAATCGCGCCAGCGGTATAAGGACAGCCAACAAAAACAAGCGGGAGAGATGTTGACACAGATTCCCGAAGAACCATGGGCTTATGTCTGTGCCGATTTTGTAGGCCCCATGCCCAGATCAAAACATGGAAATACCATGCTTTTAGTGTTGTTCGATAGATTCTCCAACTGGTGTGAATTAGTCCCTTTAAGGAAAGCAACGCCAGAGGGGCTAATTAAAGTAGGTCGCGAACACCTGCTTTCTAGATATGGTGTGCCAAAAATACTTATTACCGATAATGGTAATAAGTATTGCTTGAATATTTTCACAGTTCACTGTGAAAATATTCACTGCTCACCGGCTTTCTTAACCCACGAAAGTCGACCAAGTCGACCAACTCGTGGTAGTAAAACAACATACTCTATCAAAGCAAGCGAACAACAGGCGCCTCCAAATAAGACGCAAAATATGACGGCCCATACAAAGTTCTGAAGTTTGTGTCTCCCGTCATAGTTCTTCTCCAACAAAATAGCGTAACCGTCAATCGTACCGCTCACATCAGTGAACTTAAACCTTTCTTCAATTGAAACCACTTATCGTAAATAAATATAACATTTTTGTTATATTTCTTCTTAGATCATCGCTGCAATCTGATAAGGATTAGAAATTTGAAGAGACTAGTCGAAAGTTCCAACAAGGCTGTGAACCCGAACGAGATAAAGGCCGACGCACGAAATTTTTAAATCCAGGGGACTGGCCGACCAAACAGTGGTAGAGAAGAACAGAGATTTTCAATTAACAGGTTATCAATGCTACGAGAGGACAGTGAAGGTCACTCTATTATATCCAACGCAACGTCATCATAAGATGCGCCCGATTTTAAATCACCGCTATATTGGCGTTACACCTCAAACCTTCTTCAGTTCTAACACATCATGGATGGAGCCGTCAACACAAGATGGGAGTCAGTTACCTAGCTCACTTAACCAGCGAAATAGGGGCACGAGTGAGTCGAACGTAACAAACATCATCGATATACAACTATCACAATCAACCGCAACAACAATCTCCGAGCGCCCCCAAGAAGATTTGGTACCAGAGAAAGGCACGCAGCCAGTCTTCTCATCATCGACATCGTCTCCTCCTTGTCGTCGTCATCGTCATCTTTTTCATCCTCACCTTCTTCATCCTCTTCCTCAACCTCTAATACGGCTAATTCCAGCTCCTCAAAGAAAACAGAAAAGTTCTTGACAGAACAGAAAGAACCGACTAACACAAAACTACCGGCACTTACTAAGGACTCGTAGCTGATCAGTCGTAGTGAACGGACGTGTTTAGCACAGAGCGCACAGAGAATACAATCTGCACAAAGTCTGGAAGGCCTACATCGTAGTACCTATTACGGGCTAATACAGACAAAAAAAATGAATAAATTCGTTGACGGGGATGCCTTTGCGTTCCGATGTTGCAGGGTTCCCCAATCGTCCTACTGTCCGTCCGTTGGTCATGGCCAAAGCCGACCACACCAAACATGGTGAAAATTTCCCCCCAGTACTCACAACAGGTGGTACGGTGAGGGAAAAACGTCATGTCCGACCGTCAAAACGGAAGCACAATGAGCACCGGACAGCGCTCAGAGTTTTGACGAAGTTCGAGGCTGTTGAGGTTTCGGCTCTTACCGAAAAACAAAATGAGTCATTTACCTGGGCTAAAGGCGTCATAGATGCTTCTAAGGCCAATCAGCCGGCTGAAAGAGCCACAAATTCAGCAGTGTTAACGGCTAATAAAGTCAAAAGAATCAGATCACCTGATGAACCCCTGCCTTCGAAAAAGGCAAGAGGCCCTAATGTCACCATCAACAGGACACTCACCAAGCCCTTCAATGAAGTGGCGAAGGAGAGTCTAGTGATGGCCGTTATAGATAGAAGTTGTGAAGATGGATCCATCCTCAAGGACAAATGGAGCCATGTGCAATCAGCCATTATGGCTTATTACATCGATGTCCGTAGAGAAATGCCGGGCAAACCACCAATCTGCAACGATGCAGGATGGCATCAGGGGAGAGTAAAGCTCTTATATTTCGGTGATGCCAGATCAGTTGACCCGTATAAGGCTGCTCTGAGTCAAGCCAGTGAGGTGTGGCCGGGTGCCCAGTTGGATGTTGTCGAAAAAAAAACATCCCTAGTCACCCTAGAGCCATCACCTGGGTTACAGAAGAGCCCTCCAACCCGGCTGACATATTAGAAATAATAAACGATTCCAATCCTGGTCTGCCCGCCCATAATTGGAGAATAAGCAAGGTGGGTGAGGCTGATGGTAAAAAGCGGCAGGTCAATTTGATCCTTAACGCTGAATCCACCTCCCATATACAACGTGCTAGTGCAACCCTACAATATGGCTTCGAGACTATAGTCTTGAAGGTATACAAGCAGGATATAGCTCCCACTGCGGAAGGTGAGTCGTCCACCGTGGTTGATACACGGCTTTCTGGAAGTGCGGAGGTACCCACGCCCATTATTTCTGGTGACTCCAACTCTAACAGAAGATCTGTAACGTCCTTCTCTGAGGACGAAAGCTCTACTTCTGTCACAGAGGGGCTGAGGGGAGTCTCCGGACACTCTGACGCATCTGGCGGGGACACGCTTCTCGATGATACGGACGAAGAGTTCGATAACACCCTTGTCGGCGTGGATGTTAATCTGTCAATTACCAATGATGGTAAGAATTCTACAGATTAACCTCCATCACGCTAAAGCAGCCTCAGCGCCTGTCCACAGGTGCAGTAGACATCGTCCTGATACAGGAGCCATGCGAAGTGGGAGGAAGGGTGTGCGGTATCAGGACACCCAACTTTAAACTGCTTGTGGCCAACTGTGAAGGCACTCCATGAGCCTGCATTTTGGCCAGGAAAGATCTAAGTATCTTTCTCCTGGCTAGTTTAAGTGGTAAAAACCAAACATCTGCTAGTCTGGAGATCGGTAATCGCATATATTGGGTGGTCTCCAGTTACTTACCTTATGAAGCGCTAGTACTGACAGCTCTATTCAGGGAAGTAGTAGAAGAAGCAACGTCTAACGAGGTCGAGCTGATTACAGGCGCCGACACGAACGCTCATCATACTATCTGGGGTAGTACGGATATAAACAGTAGGGGTGATTCGCTTCTTGACTTTATTCTAACTACCAACCTAAGTATTTGTAACATAGGTAATAAACCGACCTTTACAATTAAAGACTGACAAGAAGTACTAGACGTAACGTTTGCTACTGTCCGGCTGTCAGACAAAATTATTGGGTGGAATGTCCTGGACGATCACTCATTCTCAGATCACCATTAGATTGAGTTCAAACTCGCTGAATAAGCGCCTGAACCTGCCGTCCACAGAAATGTGAGAAAGACAAAGTGGCACCTGTATGAAACGAATTTCAAGAAAGTCATCAACTCCAAACTTTTTTTTTTACTTTAGTACGTTATTTGTGCAATCTATTTCGAATATAAATTCTTCAATATTAACCACTATGTGTGTTCATATACATATATGGAAATGATTCAGTAATCATCCCATTACATTACAAATTTTTCAACAATTACATTGGTATAATAAGAAATTTATTTTTCCAAATTACAATATATTAATTTACTGTTAATTTACTTCTACTTTTAATTTACATTTAATAGATCTTGTGGGGCTTTTCTTTTAATTCTTGTAAATGTTTGTCCGTTTGACATAAGGTTGTTTGCTAATGTATTTGGATGAGTTTCTATCCTGGATTTATATGAATTTAGTTGTTTTATTATTTCTTCTTTCACCGTTTGGATATTCAAGTCCTTATGCAGTTGTTTGTTTGTAATATACACGGGAGCATTAGTTATTCGTCTAAGTGTTTTGAATTGAAAGCGTTGGAGAATTTCTATATTTGAGTTTGCTGCTGTTCCCCATATTTGAATACCATATGTCCAGATCGGTTTGATAATACACTTGTAGAGAAGTAGTTTGTTTTCAAGAGAGACTGATTTTGATTGCAGAAGGCGGTTCATTATAGAAAGTTGGATATCCAGAGCCTTTCTTTTAGTTTGGATATGTTTCTTCCAGTTTAACTTCTTGTCTAGATACATTCCAAGATATTTAACTTCTGTTTGTTGAGGAACTTCTTTATTGTTGTGCATAATCGGAGGACAAGTCGACATATTACACTAGGTCACAAATAACAAAATTTTCTCTGTTATTTGTTTCTAGCATACTTTTTCTCATTGATTTTGACCTACTAAACACGAAAATGAGTTTTAAAAATTTTTCTGTCGATTGGTTTTCGAGATACAAATTTTTGAACTTTTTTTTTAAATTTTTGGAGGTACACTTACAATTTTGAGCATATCTTTCGTCTTCTTTGACGTATTTGATCCTACTACTACTCAAATTAAAGAAAATTGAGCCGTCTACAACTCATTCTCAGAAAATTTTCAAATCGGGTGAGTAGTTTTGATGTTGGCGGCTTAAAAAAGTTAAAAAACTGCGTTTTTTTAGTGAAAATGTGGCAGAAAAATTCATATAAAATATAAAACGCGATGCTAACAGCGATTTTGGTTTTTTTACGTATAGCTGGCATTTTTCCAAAGAAAATAAGCACTTACTTAACAAAATCTGACAACAAATGGCGGACTTATAATTTTTTTGGTAAAAGACCGAAATTCCGCTATTTCACGATATTTTGATTTTCATTATTTGCACAGCTTACCTACCCAACGCAAACGAATAAATACATGTGAACTTAATTTAAAATAAACAAATTAGTCTTAGTATATTATTTTTTAATTTATTTAGAGCACTACATACTCAATGTATGGCACAATTAGAAATGGATGTGCCAGGTTAGCTAAACTAACGAAATTAACCAAATCAACGCCCAAAAAAAATGAGTAGAAACAAAGATATAACTGTACATTTTATGCCATGTGGAAAAACAGCTGACTTCTTCCTTGTTTTTTGTATTCGCTGCAATTGGTCTCACGTATTAGGGTCCAAATGTAGTCACCCATCATAGCCGTGTCATAGATGCCCTGATAGCGTCGTTCCATAGCCTTCAATTCCTGATGAAAGCGCTCGCCGTGTTCGTCGCTCACGTCTCCTAAATTCTCAGGGAAAAAGTCCAAATGAGAATGCAGAAAGTGTATTTTAAGTCACATGTGCACTCCTACCCAAAAATTAAAAAAAACGAGAATTAAAACGCTATTTAAATTAACATTTGTTTCAAAAAAAACCTACCCATTGCTTCATAGTTCTTTACCAGATCCTCAACTATGTCCTTATAATTATCGCTTTTGTTGTTTCCTAAAAAGTTTTCCACAACAAGCCTGAAGGAATTCCATGCTGCGGCTTCGATGGGTGATAACAGCTTCGGGAATGTTTCATCTTTCAACATTTTTTTTATCTCGGGTCCTGCGAAGACTCCTTCTTTAATTTTTGCCAGCGAAAGGTAAGGGAAAATTGACCGTAAATAGGCAAAAGCTTCACCTTCTTTGTCCAATTTTTTGGCAAAATTTTTTATCAAACCCAATTTTATGTGCAGCGGCGGAAGTGTTATATTTTCACGGTTCTCTATTAGTGGTTTGCGCTGAACATTCGCTTCTCCAACTACAGGTTTCGTTCGTTCCGGCCATTTTTTTTGAATATAATGCTGATCATCAGCGCGGCTATTCCAAAGGCACAGAAAACAGCAATGTCGCGTATAGCCTCCTTGGAGTCCACACAGAATGGCCACAACTTTGAGGTCGGCGCATATTTTCCAATTATATTTGCTATACTCTATGCATTTCAGCAAAATGTTCATAGTTTCATAGTTCTCCTTTGAATGAACCGCATGAGCAATAGGAAGAGATGGCTTTTCATTCCCATTATGTAAGAGAACTGCCTTCAAGCTCTCTTTGTTGCTGTCAATAAACAACCTCCATTCATTGGGGTGGGGATTTTGGTGAAGCTCTTGGAACAAGCCGGAAATGTCGCTGCAAAAACATATTTCGTCTTTCTTTGTATAAAATTTTGCATACTGCTGGTGACGCTTCCTGTACGCTGTTACTTTCACTTCTGAATCCGCAAATCCACACTGTACCATCCGAGACGCAAAAAGTTCGGATTTCTCCTTAGTGAGACCAAAATCGCGCACCCAATCGTTTAGTTCGGCCTGTGACAGTAATTTTCGCTTTCTGCACGCCCCAAATTCGCTTGCACTTGACTCGGACTCTTGATCTGACGATTCTGCTTTTTGAAGAGATGCACCAGGGCACACTGGATATGGTACATCATTCGAATGTGGTACTGGAAGTGCAAACGATCCCACTTGAGCGTAGTTCCATTTTAAAAATCTCCCTACCCCACTGTTTGTGGTGAGGCAAAAATAACAGTCTGTGGAATGGCATAGCGGCTTTTTCCACATCATTGGTGTATCGAATTGCATATGGCGCCTAAAATTAAAATAAATTACTATATTTGCTTTGCTTAATGTGTTTAAATAAAAATTCTTACCTTCCGCCAGCTGCCCAGTTGGTTAGGATTATATAGCAAAGATCACATAGCGACTTAAGTGTCCATGGTTCTGTGATATTTGGTGAAATACCAAAATAATTCAAATAGTGCAATTGCACTGCCGGAGTAAACGTGTGTGCGTGATTATTCTTTATAAACTCGCCACAAACATTGCAGAAATTGTCTGGATTGTTCAAACACTCGAACACACGTAGTCTTTTACTCATTGTCTTACTTGTTGGGTAGGTATTATATGCACTTAAAATCAATTTGTTTCACTTTTTACTCGTACTACTCGCGTTCGTAGACACTTGTTGAATGACAAAAAACGATAAATGAACACCTATAAATACTAAGTATGTTACAATATTTTACTGACAGGTACTTATGAATGGGCGCATCTTTTAAGGGTGGCTATATACCTGATTCAGCAAGTGTGCGTTTCAAATTGTGGAAAAGTTTCCAAATAATGACCACTCACAAATGTGGGGGGAATTTCTGTAAAAAAAATCCGATACAGGTAGCCATCGGGAAAACACACATCAATAAAAAAGTGTAATTCCCTTTTTTCCCTTTAATTGACTGTGAACGGAGTAGCAGTCATAAAGGAACACGAAGAGCGTCCACGCACATTCAGAAGCGTATATTACTCTGCAACCACAATCATAGAAATTAAATAACTATTTGTGTATTACTTATTTTTTTTTTAATTCTGAGAATCATAAAAATTACGTAAACGTTTTTTCCAAACAATTTTGTACATGTAAAGTGGGTTTGCCAAAATTCTTATCGTAAAATGCACCTGTGTTTCTATGTTCTGCATTTTCATTATACCATTTTCGACGAAACGTCCCTACGGTATTGTAAATAGGTTTTTTACAATTAGGAAATATTTGTGTTATTAATATTAATTTAAAAATTTTATCAAAACTGCAAAGTGCTGTGACATTTGAAAAAAATTTCCAAAAAAAAAAATTGCTGATTTCACTAAATTTTTGAAATTTCACGTCCCTTGCCAGAACAGAAGACATTAACCCAGGGTGGTGAAATTTTGAACAGAAGTAACTTATGTATAGGAGCAACTGTTCCGTTCTATTCCAAAAGGATTATAAAAAACTTGTTTTTCGATCCCTCCTAGTAGGTTAGCTGTGCAAATAATGAAAATCAAAATATCGTGAAATAGCGGAATTTCGGTCTTATACCAAAAAAATTATAAGTCCGCCATTTGTTGTCAGATTTTGTTAAGTAAGTGCTTATTTTCTTTGGAAAAATGCCAGCTATACGTAAAAAAACCAAAATCGCTGTTAGCATCGCGTTTTATATTTTATATGAATTTTTACATGAATTTTTCTGCCACATTTTTACTAAAAAAACGCAGTTTTTTAACCTTTTTAAGCCGCCAACATCAAAACTACTCACCCGATTTGAAAATTTTCTGAGAATGAGTTGTAGACGGCTCAATTTGCTTTAATTTGAGTAGTAGTAGGATCAAATACGTCAAAGAAGACGAAAGATATGCTCAATTTGTATCTCGAAAACCAATCGACAGAAAAATTTATAACGATTTTGGAGGTATGATTTTAGGAACAAATAATAGTTAATTGGTAGTAATTTCTTTATCTTGTACAATAGTCCATTGTGCCAAACTTTGTCAAAAGCTTGTGAGATATCTAGGAAAGCAGCGGAGCAGTACTTCTTCTTCTCGAATGAGCAATTAATAGTTTCTACTAGTCTATGTACTTGTTCAATTGTCCCGTGTTGTTTTCTAAACCCAAATTGGTGATCAGGTATAAGGGACTTGCCATGTATTATTACGTTAAGCCTGTTTAGGAATAACTTTTCTAATACTTTGGAAAGAATGGGTAATAGACTGATCGGACGGTAAGATGTGACGTTTTCAAGTTTTTTGCCTGGCTTTGGAATCATAGTAATTTGGGCCACTTTCCATTGAGGTGGTATGAAACATCGAATAAGACAAGCGTTAAATATGTATGTAATTAGTGTGAATGCAATACTCGGCAATTCTTTAAGAGATTTGGCAGTAACGAGATCATAACCAGGTGCTTTGTTTGTTTGTAGTGTTTGGATTGTGTTGTAAACTTCCGATTTTGAGAATTTTTGAATTGGCAAGTCTAGTTGGTACACTTCAGTTAAGAATTCTTCAATACGTTTTTCTGAGTCATGATTACTCTCTGTGGTATTTGGGGCAAATACTGATTTTAAGTGATCCGCAAATACTTGTGATTTCTCCAAGTTACTTCTAGTCCACTTGTTCTCATTATTTCTTATAGGATGATTTAATTTTATATGTTGATTTAATTTTTTATTTATTTTCCAAAGAGAATACTCTGTGGTTTTTGTGGCATCGAGATTCTGCAATTCAGATTCGAGTTCTCTATCTCTTTCTGATTTAAGAAGTTTGTTGAGTTCAGCTGTAAGTTTATTTAATGTGGCTTTGTCCTCTGAAAATCTTGTTTTTTGCCACCTTTTTCTAGCCTTTCGCTTTTCGTTAATTTTATTAACTCCAAACTTCTGTACGAACCGAATGACAAAGCCGGTCTGGATAATCTGGTCGAGCATATCACCACATCATTCAATAGTTCCCTTGAAGAAGCCTGTCCAAAAACAAGGTACAAGGGTAAAACTAAACCCCAATGGTGGACTTCTGAGCTAACGACTATGAAAAAGACCTGCAACAAGCTATTCAACAAGGCTAAATCTACTGGGGTCGCTAATGTTTGGGATGCCTATAAAGAGCAACTCAAGATCTATAAGAAGGAGCTTAGAAAGGCGCAAAGACGCTCTTGGTATACCTTCTGTAGCGAAGTGGAAAAGGTCTCCAACGCCGCATGACTGAGGAAAATACTATCAGCTTCACCCTGTACAGTGGGTTACTTGCAGGGTGAGGCAAATAATTGGACCAAAACCAATGAGCAGTCGCTCAATGTACTGCTTGACACACATTTCCCGGGGAACTCTCTAAAAGAACTAGAGGATCAGCAGGACCAACAAGAGTGCGAGTTGTTATGACATCTACCAAAGAGGGGAACAGAAGATTACCCTTCGAATGATTCTCTTTGTGGCAATATCACTTTCAGTCGAAGTTTTCCATTCCCCATAATAAACAATTGTATAAAACTCCCACTGAAAATAACTTACGAGTCAAGTTGCCGCATGGTAAACAATTATACTAAACTTCTACTGAAGTTTCCAATTCCCCATTATAAACAATATAAATAATTCAGCTGACGTTGAAAATAACATAAGAGTCAAGTTGCATTAATATCAACAATCATATCGCCACTCACTGCATACTATTATGAATTGAGTCGCACAGTATACATAAATATATTTAGCTTTAATACTCACCATGAACAATTAATAAAGAAAAGAAATTAGTCTTTGGATAACATCGCAACTGTTAAGTGTTTTATTTCGCTACAACTTCGGTTCCGGGATTCACTTAGAACAAATTGGTTTCAACTTATGAAATAAGTTAATCAATTTAATCTAAAATTGGCGCAGTCGGTAGGATAGTCACTAAAAAAATTAAAACATCCGTGAAAAGTGAAAGTTTAAATTTTAAAAATAAGTGATTATCCGTAAATAAAAATCTACGATTCAAAAAAACTTAATCCTGTGAAAAAGGATAAAGAACACTGTAAAAAGAACTCTCTGAACAAGAAATTCATCACAGTGTAAAATAAAATGGCTCTAAACGCACCAAATGGAAATTTAGCAGCCGCAGCAGCCGGTCCACCACAAGGCAGAACGCTCGATATTAATCCACTAACGTATCTTGAAAAGATACAAGGATTTGATGGACGTAAGGAGGATCTGTCGACATTCTGCACGAATGTAGACGACATCATCCCAACCCTAACGTTATACAACGAGCAAGCACAGCGCATGTGCATCAACATTGTCAAAAGCAAATTGACAGGAAGAGCAAGGAGAGCAATGGAAATCCACCCACATTTAAATAATTGGGCCGACATAAAAACAATGTTGGAAACTAATTTCGGGGAAGACCGCATCAATGATGTCGAAAGAAATATAGAAACTGCATTGAAAATTTTTATCACAAGACTACCCGTCTATATGAGGACTGTCTTATGTGCGTTAAAACCATCAACGATGGAAGAAGCAGTCCATGAGCTGAGCCAATCAGGATTCCTAAACGAAGAAAGAAGGAAGAAATCTGCAGAAAAACCTGATCAGAAAACTCAAAATACTAAACAAAATCACCAGAACCAACAAAACAACAATTGGAGACCAAAAATCTATAACCCACAACAAGCATGGCAGCAGAAACCACCACAGCAACAACAACAGGATCAATTTAAACCAGAACCGATGGACCTCGGAACAGCCCAGACCAGAGGACAGAACCATTTCCAGGAGCAGCCAACTTGTTCAGGAAATAGTAAGGATATTAATTTAAGTTATGCACAAGAAGTCGAACCGTTAGGGGAAGAGACATGTGAAAATTTTCCGTTAATAGCCTCACAACACACATCGGGTTACCTTATATCTTACTCAGAAGCCCAACAAGACGGCTTAGACTACTAATAGACACGGGTTCAACCGAAAATTTATTAAATAAAGATCAATGCCCACCAAATTTCATAAAAAAATTAACAAACCCTATAACTATTAAAACAGCTGCAGGAATTATATCTATTAATCACAATGGAATAATACCAAAGGAAAAGATACAAATACCACTGAGAGATGACACTATTTTTAGACTACATAATTTTCATAAATTTTTCAACGGAATTCTAGGTCATCAGACTCTTAAGGAAAATGAAGCAATTATCAACTATAAAGACAATGTAATGACTATTAATGACAAAATTTTTAAGCTCTATTACGAAGGAGATAATGAGGATAATGAAATTGACGATTTACCGGAAATTCATCACATAGAAGTTTTAGGAGTATTAGACCAGGTACGGACTGAACATTTAAATGCCGAAGAAACAGCAGCTATAAAAATACTGATACAGAATAATGAAGACATTTTTTATAAGAAAGGGGACGACTTATCCTTTACAAATGAAGTCAGACATAAAATCGACACCGGACTTTCAGGACCAATTTATACGAAGAGCTATAGATACCCGTCAATACATACAGAAGAGGTAGAAAGGCAAATGGACGAAATGCTTCAACAGGGAATAATTACCCACAGCAATTCACCATATAATGCACCTATCTGGGTTGTGCCCAAAAAGGAAGACAAATTAGGGAACCGAGATTGGAGAATAGTAATAGACTATAGGAAACTAAATATGGCAACGAGAGAAGACAAATACCCAATACCACGAATAGACGACATTTTGGACAAATTAGGACGAGCAAATTACTTCACAACCCTCGATTTAACGAAAGGTTTTTATCAAATAGAAGTAGAACCGGAAGATCGCGAAAAGACCGCATTTACGACACATAACGGACATTACGAATTTAGACGCATGCCCTTTGGATTGAAAAATGCTCCGGCAACATTCCAAAGAATGATGAACAATGTTTTGAGAGAACATGTAAATAGGATATGTGTTATTTACATGGACGACATTTTGATATTTTCTACATCCTTGCAGGATCATCTGACAAGCCTTAGAAAAATTTTTCAGACATTAAGACAGGCAAATTTAAAGGTATCACGATTTTCTTAAAAAGAGCGATTTTCTTAAAAAGGAGACCGATTTTTTAGGACACGTAGTCACTAGGGACGGAATAAAACCTAATCCAAATAAAGTGGAAGGAATTATGAAACAAACTATCCCAAAGACTATAAAAGGAATTCAAAGCTTTTTAGGACTAAGTGGATATTACCGAAAATTTATACCTGATTATGCAAAGATAGCAAAGCCTATGACACTACGATTGCAGAAGAACTCCATAATCAACATAGGACACAAAGACTATAAAGAATCTTTCGAGAAACTTAGAACAATACTAATGTCAGATATGGTACTAAAATATCCAAATTTTGAAGAACAATTTCAAGTAACTACTGATGCAAGCGATTATGCATTAGGAGCTGTTTTATCTCAGTCACAAGGACCCATAGCTTTTGTTTCTAGAACACTGAACAAACACGAGATAAATTACTCGACTATAGAAAAAGAATTATTAGCTATAGTATGGGCTGTGAAACAATTCAGACACTACCTTTACGGAAGGAAGTTTTCCTTAAAAACTGATCACAAACCATTGATATGGTTGGCAAACCTCAAAGAGCCAAATTCAAAGTTAATAAGATGGAAAATCAAACTGAATGAGTACGAATTTGACATCCAACACGTAGAAGGGAAAGAAAATAAAGTGGCTGACGCACTTTAAAGAATACGGGAAACTAACGTATTTGAAGGACGGAACGAACACATTTGTACAATTTGTAAAAAATCGTATAAGGCTAGAAGATATCTACTAAGACATTTAAAGGCACATGGAGACAAAAGTAGTAGAACATGCAAAATTTGTGACGCCACATTATCTTATAAAGATACACTAAAAACACATTATTTAAGAAAACACGGTCTAAATGAGCAGGAAACACATGAATTAATGACAGATGTGAGAAGTCAATCTCCTGTACCAACTGTACATTCAGCCGACGAAGACGGCACAGATTATTTCAAAATTTCTGAGAAGCCATTGCAATCATTTGATTACCAGATTATAATAAAACATGACGACGAGAACAAAACCGTAGAAGAAACAATCTTCGGAAAACACAGAATTACTTATCATTTCAAGAAATGTACATCTCAAATAGTAGCGCAAATATTATCAGATGCAGCAGCACATGAAAATGTAGGATTATACTGTGAAAATTTGAACAATCTAATCCAATTACAGACAGAATATAGGAAATGGAATGAAACTCCAAATAACTTAAAAATTATGAATATAAAACTAACTTCAAAGTTACAAATCGAGGCAAAATATGAAGAATTGCTAGAAAGAATAGCTAAACATCACAGATTCGATAATAATCATCCAGGCATAGAAAAAACTTACCAGGAGTTAAGACAAGAACTTTACTACCCTAATTTGAAGAAGGAAATAACTAAATTTATAAATAATTGTCTAATATGCAATTTCAAAATAGAAAGAAAACCTATAAGACTACCATTCGAGAAAACTGAAACGCCAAAAGCACCACATGAACACTATCATACAGATATATGGTTTTTAAGCAGAAATGTTAGATATATCACCATGATAGATAAATTTTCCAAATATGCCATGATAGAAGAAATACCAGATAAAACTTCACTACAACTCATAAAAACATTTACAAAACTTTTCCTATATATGAAATTTCCTAAAAAACTAACTTTAGATAACGAATCTGCTTTTAAAACTTCACTTTTTACCGACTTTTTAGAGAAAAAAGGTATACAATATCACTTCACAACTCCCATGAGACACACTGGAAATTCGGATATAGAAAGATTTCATAGTTCTTTAAATGAACATATTAGGATATTCAAAGCTAGGGAAGATAATTCCGATATTGCCTACAACATCGACTTACCATATCAGGCTCTTGAAGCTTATAATAATACAATTCATTTAACCACGGGAGAAAAACCAATAAATTTACATTTTAGATCAGACATAGAATTAGAAGAGGTATTTGAGAAAATTGAGTTGAAAAAAGAAAAAATGCTAGAATATAGAAACAAGAACCGAAAGGATGAAGATATAAACACAAAATTCATGAAGAACGACAGAACGGACAAACACGTTAGTAATATAAAGAAAATAAAGGCAAGCAAATTAAATGACAAGAAATATAGGAAGGATTTAAAAACGACACTACATAAAGATCAATTCATTAAAAGAAAAAATCTTTCCAGATCTTTGGAAGTACTTGTTGACAATCATACTGATGATATCTCCAGGATTAGCACAGAAATTAATAATAACTGATTTAAACGAAGGTAATGGATACACCATCATACAACTGGGCGAGACGCAGCTCATTCAAGATTATACAAAAATTCTCCACATATTCAAACCTGACCAGTACTTGGAATATTTAGACCAATTAGAAAAAGAAATTCTGATGATAGATGACCCTTACTTAATACATCAATTAAAACACACTAAAACTAAACTAACTAGTATAATACCAAAATACAGACAAAAAAGAGGACTAATTAACATATTTGGAACAGGACTAAAATATCTTTACGGAACTATGGACAATGACGACAGAGAGGAAATAGAAGAAAAGCTGAGAATAATTGCAACAAATGACCATAACTTAATAGAACAGTCTAATAAACAAATTCGAATTAACCGACACTTTGACGAACAGTTGAACAATCTTACAATCCTTAGAAATGAACAATCAAAATTAATTTCACATCAATATGTCCTTCTGAACCAAACAATGACAGATTTCCAAACGATCAGCCTGAAATACGAGTTGGATCACTTAGAGAGAATAATTGAACAAATCAGAGAACTGTTATTAGCAGCGAAACTTAACACACTTACACGTGACATACTGACAGATCAAGAAATTAACGACTTTAATATCACTATTACTAAATTGGAAAATATGGAATTAAAAGTAGCAACTAAAGAAACAGATATTATATTTATAATAACTATCCCAAATTTCAGCCAAGAAATTTACAAAGAACTAATTATACAACCTATACCCAACAAAAACAATAAACAACTGGTACTAAGTAATTACAAATATTTAACTAATAACAATAAAATATATGAAGTAACCAAAAAAATAAAAGATATCAAATATATAGATAATCAATGTATAAAAAACATACTTAATAAGGAAACTATGTATTGTCTGTACGAAGAAAATCCGAAATCGGAAATAATTGAAATAGGTGTAAATGTTATAATAACTATTAATATAAGACAAAATGTAACATAAACATGTAATCAGTTCCCAACAGAACTTAAAGGAAACTACTTAATATACATTGAAAATTGTAAAATTAAACTAGATAGATGGTACGATAAAAAATTCTACCAAGAAACCATAATTATACCTAATCCGATAAGAAAAATAAAAATGTTAAATAGCACTCATATATCCTTAAAGGAATTGCATTACAACCACATAAAAAATACCAACATGATAAATGAATTAACATATAAACAGAAAACACAAAATTATGTGACCTATATAATGATAATCATAATATTGATAATAATTATTGTATTAATTATATACTTACATTTTAAGTGCAGCAAAGACAATCATACAGAAATCTCTGTAAATGTCCCTCAAGTTTCTTTAGAAAATGAGGTCCATTCTAAGTCTGGGGGTGTTATGACATCTACCAAAGAGGGGAACAGAAGATTACCCTTCGAATGATTCTCTTTGTGGCAATATCACTTTCAGTCGAAGTTTTCCATTCCCCATAATAAACAATTGTATAAAACTCCCACTGAAAATAACTTACGAGTCAAGTTGCCGCATGGTAAACAATTATACTAAACTTCTACTGAAGTTTCCAATTCCCCATTATAAACAATATAAATAATTCAGCTGACGTTGAAAATAACATAAGAGTCAAGTTGCATTAATATCAACAATCATATCGCCACTCACTGCATACTATTATGAATTGAGTCGCACAGTATACATAAATATATTTAGCTTTAATACTCACCATGAACAATTAATAAAGAAAAGAAATTAGTCTTTGGATAACATCGCAACTGTTAAGTGTTTTATTTCGCTACAACTTCGGTTCCGGGATTCACTTAGAACAAATTGGTTTCAACTTATGAAATAAGTTAATCAATTTAATCTAAAATTGAGTGTCTGCGAGCGTCGCACAGTGGGCTAAAATTAAAAAAAATGGACATAATTCTGCCATTTCAAAACCACTTATCGTATGGCGATGAAATTTTAGGTGTGTATACAAAAGGTGTTAGAGAGTTTAAGTTCGGAACTTGGGCCCCCTATCTCATACAGGGGCGTAGCTACAGGGCCCTAAAGTTGACCACTTCGGGTATACAAAATTTTCATCGGCTTCTAACTTTTGAATGGAGTTTCCGATTTTCCGTGAATACTCCTAGACCAGACCTATAATAAACATTTTATAGGTTGAAGATATCTTGAATAGTTTCCGAGATATGTGGATTTTAAATTTGAATTTTTAATTTTTTCGCCAACTTTGCCTTGGAGTTTAGCCAATATCTCAGTCAAAGGTTTACCGATTTAGTTCGCGTGTTACAAACAAATGCACAAAGTTATAATACCCTGTACCACAGTGTGGCGTAGGGTATAATTAAAAAAAAATTGCATATAGACAGAAACTTAAATGCGGCATAAAATTCTTAAAAATGTATACGGGTTGCCCATATTCGACGGACCCACGGACTCGTTGGGCCCATTCCAATCGACGAGGCTTGTCCGCAGGCAACAATCTTTGCGTCAATTGAATTTTGTACGGGAACAAATGCAAATCAACGCGAATAATCCGTTGTAAAGTGGACCGAGCCATGCCCAACTGCTGAGAACGGCGTTTTTGGGATGTTCTTGGGGACCTCTCAACACTGGCTCGTACGGCAGCGATATTCTCGGCCGATCGCCTTGGTCGACTTTTATTTGGCCTCTTCGGATTAGAAAGAGCCTCACCAGTCGAAAATTTTTCGTATAAACGCTTAATGGTGTTCTTAGAAGGCGCACTTCTCACATTTTTTAATATTTTAAAAGCACGTTGACTTGACTTCTTCTGTTGAATGTAAATTTCAACTATTTCAGAGCGCTCGCGTGGCGTGTATTGTTCCATGGTAAAAATCTGCTTGGACTGACGCTTCAAACGCGGTATGTCATTAAGCGATCTGACATCTCTGTCAAAAGTTATGGCGTTGCCAGATGGGTCCGTCGAATATGGGAGACCCTGTATATGTCGATGAATTTTTTTTTTAAATTCTTTATTTTGATATTAGAAATAATAATCAAACGCAACATGTGGAAATTTCTAATGGAAAATCCCTCAATTCACAAAAAATACATCAAAAATCCCCAAAAATGGGATTTTTACTTTTAGTCCTATATCTTCGATATGAAAAGCCGCGCTCGGGATTCCCTTTGCAGTCGATTTTGATACACCGCAATACAAATAAATAAAAAGAAAAGTTTAACAATTTAGCTTTGCGATTGGAGAAATTCGATCAAACTTTTGAAATTTATGTATAAAATAAATATAAATATAAAAATTTATGTATAATATAAATAAAATAATATAAAGGTTGCCACCCTTCTCCGATTTGGACCAAAAGGTCCAAACCACACCAATTAAAATTTTGGCTTCGGAGTTTCTCTAACAGATTCTGTAAAACGTCTCCTTTAAAATGAGTATAAATTTGATATACTTTGTGTAACAAACTTTTTCTACAAGACCTAAATACGAATTGGACTTTTTTCGCCAAAAAATCTCCAAAAATGACATTTTTTCTAAAAATTTATTTTAGGGCCATAACTTTCTTATTTCTTGACATATCTTATTGATTCTTTTTTCATGATATTGTAAATTTTATTGGCAATCCATAAAAGAGCTTTATTGGCAATCCAAAGCGAGCTAAATCGGTGAACCTTTGACTGAGATATTGGCTAAACTCCAAGGCAAAGTCGGCGAAAAAATGAAAAATTCTAATTTAAAATCCACATATCGGAAAATGTTCAAGATATCTTCAACCTATAAAGTGTTTATTGTAGGTCTGGTCTAGGAGTATTCACAGAAAAAAACGCCACTAAAATCGGAAACTCCATTGAAAAGTTAGAAGCCGATGAAAATGTTGTATACCAGAAGTGGTCAACTTTAGGGCCCTGTAGCTCCGCCCCTGTATGAGATAGGGGGCCCAAGTTCCGAACTTGAACTCTCTAACACCTCTTGTATACACACCTAAAATTTCATCGCCATACGATAAGTGGTTTTGAAATGGCAGAATTATGTCAATTTTTTTCCATTTTAGCCCACTGTGCTTCGCTAGCTTGTTGATACAATTTAACTTTCGTTAGCTCTAACGCTCGGTTATTTTGTTTTGTGTTAATGGGGGTAAAAGTAATAACAACTAAAAATAAGAAAAGTGCATGTTTCACAATTTTTCGATTGGTTCTAGCCAGACAATTTGGCGTTTTAGGAGTCTGAAAAACAGCAAAGTTAATGCCAAAAGCACTTACATGGTAGCAATTTCGAAGAAGTCACACTTTTTTACAAAAACGATTTCAAAAATTCAGCAAAATCAGTTTTAGCTGAAATAAGTATATGGATTGATTATTGGAAGCAGAAGAATGATAAGCCATCAAATGCATTAGATACTATTTTAGTTTGTGATGAGGACATGTTCCCATGCGATTTAACCCTTTTGCAGATACTGGCCACAATACCTGTGACAACGGCATCTTCTGAGCGAAGTTTCTCGATGTTAAGAAGAATAACAACTTATCTTCGGAACAGAATGGAGGGAAAAAAGCTATCTTATCTGGCTTTGGTGTCTATATACAAAGATGAAGTCAACATCGATGAAGTAATTGATATATTTCTTTCAAAAAATCGAAGATTACATTTTTAACTCTTACGTATTTTATTATAAAAAGTTTTAATGATCTCGTACTAAAGACATATTTATATTTAGGAATAAAATTCCAATAAAAAACTAAGGAACTTAACTTTCCTTACCTACACAATAAACGCAATTTTTTAATTGTTTATCTTTGTTATGGAGAAAAAAGTTGGCCCCCCCGAACTAAAATCCTGGGTACGTCCCTGCCCTGGCTGGAGAAAATTTATGCAGGCTGTATCAGGCTTTCATACATCCCGAATCGATGGAGGGATACCAAAGTGGTATTCATACATAAAGCGGGGAAGATATCACACACTAGGCCAAAAGACTTCAGACCTTTCTATTGAAAGGTCTGGAAAGACTTTTAGATTATTCCATTAGGGGAAAACCTGGATACAAAACTCCTGTCGGTGAACCAACATGCTTACAATACAGTTTGATTAGACTAATTAAAAGTCTGCTCAACAGAAGACGCATAACAGCATGTCTTGGGTCCACAACTCTAACAAGGTTTGTAAACAGAGGGACCCCACAAGGAGGAGTACTGTCTCCACTAATTTGGAACCTAGCGGTGAATGAAATCCTGCCAGATCTAGAACGTTGTGGGTGCAAGGTCGTGGCATATGCGGACGACGTGGCAATCGCAGTGAGTGACAAATTCGAAAACGTCCTCAGAGACATCCTACAGGTCGCTCTGAATAAATTGGCTAGATGCGCCAGAAGCAGCGGTTTGGGCGTTAACCCAAACAAGACAGAATTGGTTATCTTTACTAGATAAATGGAACACTTCGGCTAAATGGAACAGATCTAGTCTTTTCTGAAAGTGCAAAATTTTTAGGAATAATTCTAGATAGAAAACTGTTATTTAGACTTAAAGTATTGGAACTTGTAAGGAAGGCCAACGTCGCCTTATATTCCTGCAAAAAGGCTGTAGGGTCGCGGTGGGGCCTCTCTCCTAAAATCGTCCACTGGATATATATAGCACTAGTTCGTCCTATACGGCATTGTGGTATGGTGGACGGCAACTGACAAACTAACCATCACCAACCTACTAACTAAGGTTCATATAACAGCCTGCCTGAGCATAAGCGGAGCCTTAAGGACTACAGCGACCGAGTCTCTACAAGCCCTACTCCATATACTGCCGATTAATATTGTGGCGAGAGAAGTTGCAACCAAAGCGGCGATAAGATTAAACTGCCTATCAATGTGGAGGTACAAAAACTACGGTCACATGAGGATATCAAAGTGTAGTGCTATGGTAACCGACCTAGTGGACTATATACCAACTGTGTACACCTTTGAGAGAAATTACATCACTATGATTCCAGCCGGAGATGAATGGGTTGGAAGAATACCAGGTAATAGAAACCATCTCCACTTTTACACGGATGGTTCGAAGCTTAACGAAAAGGTTGGCTTCGGAGTTCACTGTGCAGAGCTTAGTTTGGATATAGCTCACAGACTACCAGATACCTGCAGTGTCTATCAAGCCGAAATAATGGAAATATGGGAAGTAGCCAAGTGGCTGAGTCGCAACATAGTAACCAACACTGGCGTTGTTATTTACTCGGACAGCCAGGCTGCCATCAATTCTCTGGAGCCAGCATCCCTGAATTCACAAACAGCCCTCGACTGCCGCAGATCTTAACTAATAAGTTTAATATACACCTCATATGGGTGCCTGGGCATAGGGATATCCCGGGGAACTGCAAAGCCGATGAACTTGCTAGGAAAGGGACGACATTACAAATTCTCGAAGAATTTGCATATATTGGTGCGCCACTATCCACGTGCAAGCTTTGGCTTAAGCAAGAGGCAATCAGGCAGTCCAACGAAAGATAGACAGAAATCGGCACCTGCAGGGTAGCTAGACAAAGGTATGACCTGAGCAGATCAAAATATCTCCTCGCACTAGAGAGGCAAAGATTGTCTACGTTAGTATCAGTTCTGACGGGAAACTGCTTGATCGGCGAACAAAAGATTGGGTATTGATTCTAATGACTTCTGCAGAAGCTGTAGAGATGAGGAAGAAGTGGAGAGCATTGAGCACTTGCTATGCGACTGACCCGCTCTGAGTAAACGACGACTGGACATACTGGTGTCGGCCTTTCTTGGCTGCCTAACAGATCTTTCCAGTACCGACATTCGTACTATCGATAAATTTGTATATCAAACAGGTTGGTTTCAATGAGGTTTTTCGATACGGCTGCAACCCTAACCTAAACCAACTAAGGCCGAGTTTAAAGCGTCGATCAACTCGGAAGACGTTTCCCAAAAACCTGTAGTCTCTACAGAAAAGCTTAACCCCGTCTGCAGGCAGCGGAATCTGGTTCAAAAGAAAAGATGATCGCCTCTCGGCAGTTGTTGCAAACCATTTCTGCGACATATACCCCAACAATACCAAGTACTATCCATAAAGAAGAGATTCCCGAAATCGCACCCGCTTTACAAAATCAACGATATCACTATAAAAAGGGGACCGCGGGGGCGCATAAAAGTTAAAATAGAGGTTGAAGGAAAGGTTTACGAAATACTTGTAAGCCGGGCAGGAGTCGTGAGAGTCATTACCCATTCCGGAAAAGGAGAGGCAATGCAACAGCATAAGTTGCCAAAGGCTCGTTTTGCCTACATAAAGAAGACTGAATTAAAAAAATTAAATTATTTGTTATTATGTATAATAAGAAAGAGAATATATTTTGTTAATTTAAATTTTATTTATCTTGCATTAGATGTTCGTAATAATCATTCTTTTGTTAAGATAAAAGGAATTGTATTTATATTTTCGTAAAACTTAATTTGAAAGTAACGGACTAATATGATAATGCCATATTTCTGATGTTAGGCAGTAAACAGCTGGGACACTTCGTGCGAGTGGCAACGATAAGGCGATGATCAAGGCAACTCTGCCATATGTGAGAAGATGGTTTGTGTTGGCGGACGAAAGCCGTGCTGGTTGCAGTCAGTTTGCCAGCAGACGGCCTCAGGCTACGACCGACAAAGGGTTTGGAAGTTGACCTACATTCCCTTTCCTAGAAAACGGACAGAACTAATAGAGACTGGTGGTACCGCGGCTTAAGAAGGAGAAGAGGGTGGAAGTTGATCTACTTTCTCATATCCTTATTTGGTGTTGAACGAGGAGTTGATCTTCGAAGTTCAACGGGTACCGATTGTCTGAGTTCACGAGAGGGATTGGAAGTGGATCTACACTCTCTCGCATGGGAAACCGACTACTTAGATTATACTGGTGGTACCGCGGCTTAAGCAGGAGAAGAGAGTGGAAGTGGAGCTACACTCTCCTATTTTCTCATAGCGTTGAACGAGGAGTTGATCTTCGAAGTTCAACGTGTACCTATTGTCTGAGTTCACGATAGGGATTGGAAGTGGATCTACACTCCCTCGCATAGGAAACCGACTACTTAGATTAGACTGGTGGTACCCCGGCTTAAGAAGGAGAAGAGAGTGGAAGTGGAGCTACACTCTCCTATTCTCACCTAGCATTGAACGAGGAGTTGATCTTCGAAGTTCAACGGGTACCAATAGTCTGAGTACGAGAGGAGAAGTGAAAGTTGCACTCCGTTCCCCCATCTATCATCTTAGACCGGAGTCGTCTATACAAGAGAGCACACGGTTAGACTTAAGTGAACGGTCCTTGTGGCTGTCAACAGGAGCGGTACGTGTGTCGGTTATCAGATCGAGATTATATTCCCTTTCCTAGAAAACGGACAGAAATAGTAGAGACTTGTGGTACCGCGGCTTAAGAAGGAGAAGAGGGAAGTTGATCTACACTCTCATATTCATATTTGGTGTTGAACGAGCAGTTGATCTTCGAAGTTCAACGGGTACCGATTGTCTCTCCAAGCATTGAACGAGGAGTTGATCTTCGAAGTTCAACGGGTACCAATAGTCTAAGTACGAGAGGAGGAGTGGAAGTTGCACTCCATTCCCCCTCTATCATCTTAGACCGGGCTCGTCTATACATGAGAGCACACGGTTAGACTTAAGTGAACGGACCTTGTGGCTGTCAACAGGAGCGGTACGCCTGTCGGTTATCAGATCGAGAGTACGGCGACGGGATATACATAGTTTAAGATATCATATATAATAGTATCGTGTGTGAAATAAATCGTAATTTAGTTAAAAAAAAATAAATGTGTGTTTGACCACTCTCCAGCCTGTTTAAAAAAAGTAACCGTTTTGTAACGACCACTGGACATCGCTGAGTTTACCCTGGTTTCGAGTGAAAATGTGTCGTTACAATGGCGCCCATGCAGGGACTGTGAAAATTGTCACAGGCTTTAGAGTGAGAGCGAAAATTTTAAATATGTTAAATGTGAACTATTTTAACCGTGAACGATGTTAAATGTAAAACAGAACAAATCATTTGGGAAACAAATTGTAAACAAATCATTGGAAAATAAATCGTAAACAAATATCAGTGCAGTAAAAAAAATAAGAGTATAGCGAAAAATTAATCTATTTGAACTTTAAAGCTACAACGTTGCGTGTATCGTGGTCCTACTCGCTTAAACAAGAAGATCTGATAAAATATTTAAAGGAATTTTCCTTAAAAACAAAGGGCAAGGTGGACTAATTGCGGAAACGGTTTGCTAAATTCCTCAGTGAAAATCACGACGCGGACAGATTACTGCGATTGATGGAAATCCAATCTAAACACGAGTCCCATCCACAAACATTACTCTACAAGTCCCTACCAATCTAGTAGCGGTATTCCCGGTAAAGAGCGGGACGCTGGAACTGGGACAAGTTTTCGCCTCTATAACTGCAAAGACTGAGGCTAATGAAACAACGTCTGAAGTTATTAATGTTGTACGTAAGTGGGGGCTAAAATATGATGGTAGTGGCGATCCTTTGGAATTGATAGAACGTGTGGAAGAACATGTACGGCCTGGACTTAAACAAGATACTACGGGCTATGCCCGAATTTCTACGAAACAAGGCTTTGGTATGGTTTAGAAATAATAACAATCAATGGGCTTTATGGAACGACTACAAGAAAGATTTGAGCACATTCTTTCTTCCCCCGAGAAAAATTAGATGACGAAATACGTAAGAGGATACAACGACCACGAGAAGCATTTAAGGATAATGTATTGGCCTTACATAGTTTAATGCGGCATACTACCTTATCGGAAGCCGAGAAATTGGAAAGAATATACCAGAATTCCCAATCAGAATACAAATGGTATATTCGGAGGAAGGATTTTTCCAGCTTGTCGGAGTTGATATCTCTAGCCGATGACCTAGAAAGCATTCCGGTAATTCTCACACATACCGCGGAGAGAACAGATCGAATGAAACTCATGGACACCCGCGAAATAATTTTCTCTTGCTTGGATCTGAAAACCACAAGGCAGGTGAAACGAAAGAACATATGTGTCGGGACGGAGTTAACCTGGAGGGATAATCGAATCACGGCCACAATACGAATTGCACAGCAGTTAGTACTTGCGATTCTCCGAACACAGGTGAGCATAACGAAACAAGGGCACGACAAGAATACTTGTGTGTAAAAATACCAGTCGACCTAGGATTGTCACAAGACCAAAGAAATGCAATTAACTATTTTTTGGAGGAGGAACTATCTAAGTTTGACAAAATATAAGGTATATCGAACATTGCAGAACATAAGATAGTGGTGACAGACACCCGCACCATCAAACACAGCAATGCAATTGATTATTCATAAGGAGATAAATATGTAAATTTCGCGGGGATGTATCGAGCCGTCTAACAGTCAGAAAAATGGAGCATGGCGAACTTGTATGGACTTTCGCCAACTGAATCGCCGTTCCGTACCGGATGCCTACCCACTTCCGCGTATTGATCCAATACTCAATCGTCTTCGAAATGCGAAATTTGTTATTAGTTTGCATTTGAAAGATGGGTACTGGGAAATTCCTTTGGACGAAGAAAGCAAGAAATACACCGCTTTCACTGTGACTGGTCGAGGACTGCATCAATGGCGAGTAATGCCATTTTGTTTGCACTCTGCACCTGCAACATGAAACCTCCTAGTTCTCAAAAGGAGGTGAGACGTTTTCTAGGAGTCGTCTCGTGATACAAGCGTTCTGTCCCTGATTTCGCAACAATCTCTCAACTGTTAACGAAGTTGCTTAAGAAGGGGAAACACTGGCAGTGGAAAGAGGAGCATTCACCAATATACGGCGCCATAGCCCAGTGTGTACAACAGCACCACAAATGGGACGAGTTCCTACCAGAAATCATGTTAGCCATAAACACCAGTGTTTCTAAATCCACGGGCTACACACCGGCTTTCTTAACCCAGGGTCGTGAGCCACTTCTCCAGAAAACATTATACGATGAGGTTACCGTAGGTTCTGGTACTCGAATTTCAGTGCTAGTGACCTAAACGAAATTGTTAGAATAGTCAGGAGGAATTAGCGAAGGCAGCGAGTAATCAGTGATACCACTACAAGTTAAGGCGCCGTGAGTGGAAGCCGAAAGTCGACCAACTCGTACTACACCTTTTCAAGTTTGCAATGAGAACATGTAAATTTATATTGGTAATTGTAAATTTGTATTGAGAGAATATAAAATCATATTGGAAAATGTAAAATTGTAATGAGAACATGCAAATTCAGTAAGATGTGTAAATTTATATTGGAAAATGTAAATTTCAATAAGAAAATATATATTCATATTGCGAAATGTAAATTTGTAATGAGAACATAGAAATATATATTGAGAAATATAAATTCGTAATGAGAAAATAACGAAGAATATAAACTCGTAATGAGAATTTGTAAATTCATATTGACAAATGTAAAATTGCAATGAGAACATATAACGCATAATGAGACAATGTAAATTCGACATGAGAAAACATAAATTCATAATGAGAAACTTTTAACTCAATTTATCGAATATTATAAAATTCGTTCGGAGAAGCACTTGTTTTAAGGTTATTTTCCAATGCTTAAGCCCATATATTTGGTCTACCCCACATATTTGGGTTGTCAGGAGAAAACTTCGTGTTCCTACGGTACAGTGCTGGAATGTATGCGAATAAATAATTCAATATCTCTAGCACATTTTGAATGAGTCCTGGTCAACATGAATGGCGGAGATTGTGCAAGAGATTAAGTTTAAATGATATGCACGTTGGACAATACTCAATTGGAGTTTTTAATCTACTACTTTTATGTATTTTTTCTTAATTCTCAATATCTTATCAGTAACTGAATTAAATATTATCAATATGAATTTATATTTTCTCATTATTTTTTTATATTTTCCCAATACGACTTTATATATCACATTATGAATTTATATGTTCTCATTAAAAATTTTCATTTGTCAATATGAAATAACACATCTTACCATAAATTTGCATGTTCTCATTATAATTTACATTTTCCAATATGATTTTATATTCTCTCAATACAATTTTACATTTGTCAATATAAATTTACACGTTCTCATTACGAGTTTATATTCAACGAAATTTTCTCATTTCGAATTTATAATTCTAAATATAAATTTCTATGTTCTCATTACGAATTTACATTTCGCAATATGAATTTATATTTTCTAATTGTAATTTATATTTTCTCATTGCAAACTTGAAGAGGTGTAGTAAAACAACATACTCTATCAAAATCAAGCGAACACTTTGCTTCCAAATTAGCCGCAAAATACGACGGCCCATACATAGTTCTGAAGTTTATGTTTCCCGTCAAAGTTCTCCCCCAAAAACGTAGCGTAACCAACACTCGTACCGCTCACATCAGTGAACTTAAACCTTTCTTCAATTGAAACCACTTCTTTCTTATCGTAAATAAACATAACATTTTTGTTATATTTCTTCTTAGATCATCGCTGCAATCTGATATGAATAAGAAAGTTCCGACAAGGCTGTGAACGCGAACGAGTTAAAGGGAGTTTGCACGAAATTCTTAAACACTGGGGTCCTACCTCCTGGCCGACCAAACCGTGGAAAAAGACAGAGTAAGAAGATCCGGAGAAATACACCATCCAAACCATATCCAACCAACCAAGAAAAAGCCCACCGTTATGCTGTCGAGTCACTAACAAAAGTCATCCCATTAAGTGTACCACCCCACGAGAGAACATGACCAACCCCCCACGGGAACACAACCAAGCAAGACATACGAAGGAGATAATGACGGAGTCAAACAAAATGAGCGACCGTTATTGTTCCCCGAAAATGAAACTAACAAAGAAGCATTCTACGATTCGACGATGACGTTGCGCACTTAACCAGCGAAGTAAGGGAAGAAAATGCGATTACCGAGGAATACATTCGTTTATTTGACGGATTTTACGATCGATCTCTAGTCACAGCACCACCCAGGTTATCGTCCCCAACACCAGTATTTTCTTCGATGGATTGGGAGAACAAATATATTCGACCACCCACGCCACCAAAAAAAAATCGGTATATGTCATATGGAAGAGAAGAACAGAGATTTTCAATTACCAGGTTATCAATGCTACGAGAGGACAGTGAAGGTCGCTCTATTATATCCAACGCTACGTCATCATAAGAGGCGCCCGATTTTTTGTATATTGACGTTACACCGCAAACCTTCTTCAGCTCTGACATATCATGGATAGAGCCGCCAACACAAGATGGGAGTCAGTAACCTAGCTCACTTAACCAGCGAAATAGGGGCACGAGTGAGTCGAACGAAACAAACATCATCGATATACAACTATCACAATCAACCGCGACAACAATCTCCGAGCTCCCCCAGTAAGGTATGGTACTAGAGAAAGGCACGCAGCCAGTCTTCCCATCATCGACTTCGTCTCCTTCTTCGTCGTCGTCATCGTCATCTTCATCCTCAACTTCTAATACGGCTAATTCCAGCTCCCCAAAGAAAACTGTAAAGTTCTTGGCAGAACAGAGACACCCGACTAACGAAAAACTACCTGCACTTACTAAGGCCGAGTCCAAAGCGTCGATGAACTCGGAAGACGTTTCCGAAAAACCTTTTGTCTCTACAGAAAGGCTTAATCCTCGTCTGCAGGCAGCGGAATCTGGTTCAAAAGAAAAGATGATCGCCACTCGGCAGTGGTTGGAAACCATTTCTGCGATACATACCCCAACAATACCAAGTACTATCCATAAAGAAGAGATTTCCGAAATCACACCCGCGTTACAAAATGTTATCGACGATATCACTAAGAAAAGGGGCCCGCGAGGGCGCATAAAAGTTAAAAGAGAGGTTGAAGGAAAGGTTTACGAAATACTTGTAAGCCGGGCAGGAGTCGCGAGAGTCATTACCCATTCCGGAAAAGAAGAGGCAATTTAACAGCAAAAGTTGCCAAAGGCTCGTTTTTGCCTACATAAAGAACACTGAATTAAAAAATTATATTATTTGTTATAATGTATAATAAGAAAGAGAATATATTTTGTTAATTTAAATTTTATTTATCTTGCATTATATGTTCGTAATAATCATTCTTTTATTAAGAAAAAAGGATTTGTATTTATATTTTCATTAAGCTTAGTTTGAAACTAACGGACGAATATGATAATGCCATATTTCTCATGTTAGGCAGTAAACAGCTGGGACACTTCGTGCGAGCGGCAACGATAACGGCGATGATCAAGGCAACACTGCCATATGTGAGAAGATGGTTTGTGTGGGTGGACGAAAACCTATAAAAGGAGGTGCGCGTGCTGGTTGCAGTCAGTTTGGCCTCAGGGTAAGACCGGCAAAAGGGTTTGATCTACATTCCCTTTACTAGAAATCGGACAGAAATAGTAGAGACTAGTGGTACCGCGGCTTAAGAAGGGGAAGAAGGAAGAGGTGTTGAACGAGGAGTTGATCTTCGAAATTCAACGGGTACCGATTGTCTGAGTTCACGAGAGGGATTGGAAGTGGGTCTACAATCCCTCGCATAGGAAACCGACTACTTAGATTAGACTGGTGGTACCGTGGCTTAAGAAGGAGAAGAGGGTGGAAGTGTAGCTACACTATCCTATTCTTTCATAGCGTTGAACGAGGAGTTGATCTGCGAAGTTCAACGGGTCCCGATTGTCTGAGTACGAGAGGAGGAGTGAAAGTTGAACTCCATTCCCCCCTCTATCATCTTAGACCGGGCTCGTCTATACAAGAGAGCACACGGTTAGACTTAAGTGAACGGACCTTGTCGCTGTCAACAGGAGCGGCGCGTGTGTATGTTATCAGATCGAGAGTACGACGACGGGAGATACATAGTTTAAGATCTCATATATTATAGTGTCGTGTGTGAAATAAATCGTAATTTAGTTAAAAAAAATAAACGTTTGTTTGACCACTCTCTAGCCTGTTTAAAAAAGTAAATGTTTTTTACTGCCCCTGAACATCGCAGAATTTACCCTGGTTTCGAATGAAAACATGTCGTTACAATGGCGCCCGAGCAGGGACAGTGAAATTGTCACATGCTTTAGAGCGAGAGCGAATATTGGAAATATGTTAAATGTGAACTATTTTAACTGTGAACGATGTTAAATGTAAAACAGAACAAATCATTCTGGAAACAAATTGGAAAATAAATCGTATACAAATATCAGTGCAGTAAAAAAATAAGAGTATAGCGAAAAATTAATCTATTTGAACTTCAATGCTACAATGTATTGCGGTCCTACTCGCTAAAACAAGAAGATCTGATTAAATATCTAAAGGAATTTTCCTTAGAAACAAAGGGCAAGGTGGAGGAACTGCGGAAACGGTTTGCTAAATTCCTCAGTGAAAATCAGGACGCGGACAGATTAATGAAAATCCAATCTAAACACGAAACGCTGAGCACGATGGCTTCACCGGTACGAAATTCGGTCCCATCCACAAACATTACTCTACAAGTCCCTACCAATCTAGTAGCGGTATCCCCGGTAAAGAGCGAGACGCAGGAACTGGGAGAAGTTTTCGCCTCTATAACAGCAAAGACTGAGGCTAATGAAACAACGTCTGAAGTCATTATTGTTGGACGTAAGTGGGGGCTAAAATATGATGGTAGTGGCTATCCTTAGGAATTCATATAACGTGTGGAAGAATTGGCGTACATGTACGGCCTGGACTTAAACAAGATACTACGGGCTATGCCCGAATTTCTACGAAACAAGGCTTTGGTATGGTTTTGAAATAATAATAATCAATGGGCTTTATCGAACGACTACAAGAAAGATTTGAACACATTCTTTCCTCAACCGAGATATTTTAAAATACGTAAGAGGATACAACGACCACGAGAAAAATTCAAGGATTATGTATTAGCCTTACAGAGTTTTATGCGGCATACTATCTTATCGGAAGCCGAGAAATTGGAAAGAATATACCAGAATTTCCAATCAGAATACACATGGTATATTCGGAGGAAGGATTTTTTCAGCTTGTCGGAGTTGATATCTCTAGCCGATGACCTAGAATGCATTCCGGGTAATTCTCACACAATCCGCGGAGAGAACAGATCGAATGCAGCTCATGGACACCCACGAAATAATTGTCTCTTGCTTGGACTTGAAAACCACAAGGTTAGTGAAACGGAAGAAGATCGAACTAATAATAAGGAACTACCAACATAAACTTTTGCAACTCGTAAACAAAACATACATGCCGGGACGGAGTTAACCTGGAGGGATAATCGAATCACGGCCACAAACCGAATTTCACAGCAGTTAGTCATTGCTACTGTCGACACAGGTGCTACCCGCAGTTTTATTAAACGGGAATTGGTCGAGAAAGAGATTAAGAATCCAAAATATCATCGTGAGAATTTGGAGGTAGTGCTGGCCGACGGGCCTGTGGTGAAGATCTCGAAAGCGATTCAAATCGACGTAGAACTCGGTGAATGTACCTCGCGTTGTACATTCCTAGTAGTAGGTGATTTCCATGAAAACATTTTACTGGGTGCTGGTTTATCAGTTATAGCAAATGATGAAAAGCAGATTACAAGAAATGCAATTAACGATTTTTTGGAGGAGGAACTATCTAAGTTTGACAAAATAAAAGGCATAACGAACACCCAACCCATCAAATTGAGATATGCACCACGGAACCCAGCAATGCAATCGATTGCACTATTACACATTTTTGTATAGATTGTGGCATACTGTTATATAAAATCAAAACCAAAAACGTTTTTATGGATACATTTTTTTTTAAATTTTTTTATTAAAAAATGCTTTTATCGTCGAAGGTACCCTTAGTATTTGCACTATAATTTTTGGAGTATATGCCCGATCAGGTCGACTTATACATTAAATTGAAGCTATTAATGTGGGCTACCAATGTTGGAAATATCTCTTTTACTTAGAAAAAGTGGTTTAGTAACAGTCATTAAACAAATTGGAAAAAGTAGATTAAAAAAAAATCCGGGGGCATAAAACATAAAAAATAGAAAATAAATCGAAAAAAAAATATATTATTTTATTTTTTAAAAGTTTGCATCCTAGCGAAGAAAATAATGCCTATTTGAAAAAATCTATTGATAAATGTAAAAATTATAGCCCTTTTGGTAGAGGTAAGAGAATTTCAAAAAATCTTTTTTTTTAATTTCTGTTTAAATAGCGATTTTATTTATTACTTTTATTTATATTATGTACATTTGAGTTTATTTACATGATGTACGTTACCAGTGCCCTTGGTAACGCCGCTCGATGGACTTCAATTCTTGGTGAAACCTTTCGCCATGTTCGTCACTTACGTCGCCAAGATTCTCGAGGAAAAAGTTTAAATGAGAATGCAAGAAATGAATTTTGAGGGACATATTTACACCTGTTGGAATACATAAAGCGAAAAATAAGTTGGAAGAATACATTCATATGTGTTATATACATAAATATAGAAAAATGTATTTCTTTCCAATTTTTTCATAATTTTTTAACAAATCATTGTTTCATATTGCGGGCTTTTATTGGATCCAAGGGAATTTGAAACTATGTACAAGCTTAAACGACTTCCATGCTCCAATTTCATCCGACGTCAAATATGATTCGAAATTCACACCTTTCATCAGTTTCCTTATTTAGGCCCATTAAAAACTCCTTCTTCGATTTGTTGAAAGGAAAGACTTTAAAATAAACTTTTTAAATATAAGAGTGAATTGCCATCTTTCCTTAAGGCTTTTACAATTTTTTTAAAGAGCCCCAGCTTAATATGCAGTTGTGGCAAAATATCGGCTATCCCAGAGGCATAACATACCAACTCGCAAAAAATTTTCCAGTCATGTTCATATTTTATGTATTTTATCAATTTAGCCATTGTTTCGCATGATTCCTTAGTGTTGACAGCATGAGCAATGGGAATCGACGGCTTCTGATAGCAGTCCGTATAGTAAATGAATGGTTGTCTCATATATTACACATATAATTCTTCTATTATTTTACTAAACGCACGTCGATTTTTTTAATTACATATTTTCCGCAGATGTAGCAGAAATTGTCGGGATCATTTACACATTGAAAAGTTCTTTGACTTTTGCTCATACTTCGAAATATAACTTTGTAATATTTTTCAGAAAATCGACTTATCTCTTTAAGGCGGTGAATTACACTAATTTATTAATAAGAAATTTCATTCATAAATTCCGGGTTTAAGGTTCATTAGGTGCAGTACCTTGGCTGACATATAGTTTGCTTCGAAATTAGGCACCCAATATTTTCAAGACTGCCGCGTACTACTTTGTATTGCGTACATATAATTTTACTACCTGTATATACGACTGGAATGTCCATGCCCCTAAAACGCGTTACTGAATGGAAACCTCATAAATAAAAAACCACAAATAATGTTGAATGACCCTGTATCTGAGCGGATCTCATCCAATATAGCTCTCACATTGCATATCATGTTTTATGGAGGGTTACGAATGGCCATAAAATCTCGTCCTCTCTATAATTTTATAATGTCTGACATCAATCCTCATAAAATAAAATGCAAGTGTAATGTTTCTTATATGTCTCTCTCACATATGGTGAATTCAATATAAGAAAAAATATGAAACAAGATTTTTTTGAATTTCCCTAACATTTACAAACTGGCTCATAACTTGTACATCTATCCATAGATTTTTAATATTTTTTTTCGTTTTTTTTCCTATTTTTTATGGTTTTTTCTGTACCAGGAAAAAGTGTTTTAAAAAAAATAATTTTTTTCTCATATTTTTGACGACTTTTACTAAACCAAAGATTCTACGAGAAAGCGATATTTGCAGCATATGTAGCCCTCATAATTCCCTTTAATCTGAGGCATAAACACAGCTCATTCAGGCTTATACTTGAAAAATTATGGTCCAAATACTGAATGTAGTTTCCACGAAAGCTGGAATTTAAAAAAAAAAAATACCATACAAAATTTTTTTAATATTTTTTTAGTGTTTGTGACACCTAATTGCTCCAGAAACTGTTATCCACATCCTTTGGACAACAATTCTGTTGCAAAGTGTTATTGATAAGGAGATACAAATGTTAATTTCGCGGGGATGTATCTAGTCGTCTAACAGTCCCTATAGTTTTCCCATTACCATCGTCCAGAATCGCCGTTCCGAACCGGATGCCTACCCACTTCCGCGTATTGATCCAATACTCAATCGTCTTCGAAAGTTGTTAGTAGTTTGGATTTGAAAGATGGGTAGAAAGAGGAGCAAAAACTGGCTTTTGACAACTTGAAAACAAAACTGACACACGCACCTATCTTAGCTTGCCGGAGTTTGATAAACCGTTTACTCTCCAGACCGATGCTAGCGACTATGGTCTAGGTGCCGTATTGACACAGGTATTAGATGGGACCGAACGGGTCATAGCGTACGCTAGTCGACATTTGAAGTCAGCGGAGCGAAATTACTCCGTTACAGAAAATGAGTGTTTGGCTATAGCCTGGGGCTATAGTGATAACCGTAAACGCCTCCGTGTTGTGCACTGGAATTACAACAATATAACTTTAATGTCCAATATCGTAAAGGAAAACATAATGTTGCAGCAGATGCGTTATCCAGACAGCCGCTTAACACAATCAACCGTGCGAGTATTCATAAAAAGCTTAAGAAGGAAGTCCAGGATAATCCCAAGAAATATGCTGACGACATTATAACTGGGGATCAACTATACCGAAATTTTTCGCGTAATTACAATGATGAGGATAACACGCCATGGAAGTTATATGTTGCCACGTCTCTCAGAGGCCGGGTTCTGAAGGAAAACCACGACAGTGTTGCCGGGGGACACCTGGGGTTCCGGAAAACGTGGCTAAAGATATCCGACCGATACTTCTGGCCTGGTATGACTCGGGATGTCCGAAGTTATATACGAAAATGTGAATCGTGCCAGCGGTATAAGGTCAGCCAACAAAAACCAGCGGGAGAGATGTTGACACAGATTCCCGAAGAACCATGGGCTACTGTCTGTGCCTATTTTGTAGGCCCCATGCCCAGATCAAAACATGGAAATACCATGCTTTTAGTGTTATTCGATAGATTCTCCAACTGGTGTGAATTAGTCCCTTTAGGGAAAGCAACGGCAGAGGGACTATTTAAGCATGTCGCGAACGCCACTACAATTTAAGACGCCGCACAATGGGAAAAAAGGGGTAAATACGCGCGCATAGCAGTATTTTCTATCTCATGACAATACCGTTAGAGATAGAGTCCTACGGTTTGGACCAACTTCTAGAGAATTCTTTGGAGAAGAAACTGGTGTACCCAGATTTTATTTTGCTGTTAGCATGTACCGCACAGTGGGGCTACAAAAGCGACTTTGTGGAAATTAGTGTGAAAATCAGAATATCGTACCAACTTCAGTGATCTTGATTTTATATTAAAGCTGACAAAACTTAGTTCAAAATCTATTTGAGTTATTGTTATGAGTGTTGCTGCGTTATAAGTATATAATAGAAATTAGTGTGAAAATCAGAATATCGTACCAACTTCAGTGATCTTGATTTTATATTAAAGCTGACAAAACTTAGTTCAAAATCTATTTGAGTTATTGTATTGAGTGTTGCTGCGTTATAAATATATAGACCATTGAAGTTCAAACATTTTTTTGTGAAAATTGCGTTAAAAGTCAACAAAACCGGGCAATGTTTTTGAAATTGAAACCAAAATAACATAAATAGGACAAAATTGAAGTCTGCAATATTTTTGAAAGCTGAAGTTTTGCACTAATGCAATTACACAATGGGCCGTCGACTGTTAATAAGAGAAAAGTTAAATTAAAAATTTATAGTTTTTGTAGAAGAACTATAAAAATTACACATATAATCATAATAATATTAATTAGATTGATAATTTTGATCGTAGAACTCTACAAACTTGCAACCGGACTTGTATCGGTATTATTTATTATCCGATTTTGCCGAAATTTCGCAAAAGTTATTTTTTTGAACCAAGAAAATATGTCCATATGTTTCGGAAAAATCGGTTTATAGATAGATGTAGCTCCCACACATATTTTCTTTATTTAAAGTAAAAAAAGCACATATTTAAAGTACAAAAATCGGCCATAATCGCAAAAAGTCGCAGATAAACTAGGTACCGTTGGATTTACCACTAAGTCACCTCTCTTCTCTATGTCATATCGTAGTGATCCCACGTGATCCAAAAAAGTTGTATTCCATTTACTGCGGATAATTTTTTTTGAAAAACAAAAAAACTGTATTTTTACTTTGAAATATCTCATCATTTAAAGACGTTAAAATACGTTTTATACACAAAAATTTAAATGAATATAACCTTATTATATGTTACAAGTCCGGTCGCATTTCACCAACAAACGAGAATTCTACAAGCATTTTAGTATATACATTTTATCATCGCAATTTGATTTGCATTTATTAGTAAAAAAGACAAAATTTGAAAGGCCATAACTCGGAATCGCCCAGAGATATTTTCATAAAATTTGAAGGTATTTTCATTAAATGTTATCCACAATAAAACAGCATTCCCAAAAGACTGATTTTTGAAAGTTGTTTTCGAAGTCCTATGCGCGCATATTTCATCAAATGTTCCCACCGTGCGCCGTGAGTGGAAGCCGAAAGCCTACCAACTCGTACTAGTAAAACAACATACTATATCAAAAGCAAGCGAAAACTTTGCTTCCAAATTAGCCGCAAAATACGATGGCCCATACAAAGTTCTGAAATTTATGTCTCCCGTCATAGTTTCCCTCCAAAAAACCGACACTCGTACCGCTCACATCAGTGAACTTAAACCTTTCTTCAATTGAAACCACTTCTTTCTTATCGTCAATAAATATAACAGTTTTGTTATATGTCTTCTTAGATCATCGCTGCATTCTGATATGGATAAGAAATTTTAAGAGACTAGTCGAAAGTTCCGACATGGCTGTGAACACGAACGAGCTAAAGGGCGTCGCACGAAATTCTTAAACCCAGGGGACATACCTCCTGACCGACCAAACCGTGGAAGAAGACAGAGTAAGAAGACCCGGAGAAATACTCCATTCAAACCATATCCAACCGACGCAAGAAATAGCCCACCGTTATGCTGTCGAGTCACTAACAAAAGTCATCCCATTAAGTGTACCACCCCACGAGAGAACATGACCAACCGTTCACCCCCCACGGGATCCCAACCAAGCAAGACATACGGAGCAATGACGGAGTGAAACAAAGAATCATTCTACGATATACGATTCGACGATGACGTTGCGCATTTAACCAGCGAATTAAGGGAATAAATTGCGATTAAAGAGGAATACATTCGTTTATTTGACGGATGTTACGATCGAACTTTAGTCTTAGCACCACCCAGGTTATCGTCCCCAACACCATCACGCCACCAAAAAAATCGGTATACGTCATATGGAAGAGAAGAACAGAGCTTTTCAATTACCAGGTTATCAATGCTACGAGAGGACAGTGAAGGTCACTATATTATATCCAACGCAACGTCATCATAAGAGGCGCCCGATTTTAAATCACCCCTTTATTGTCGTTACACCGCAAACCTTCTTCAGTTCTGACATATCATGGATAGAGCCGCCAACACAAGATGGGAGTCAGTTATCTAGCTCACTTAACCAGCAAAATAGCGGCACGAATGAGTCGAACGAAACAAACATCATCGATAAACAACAATCACAATCAACCGCGACAACAATCTCCGAGCGCCCCCAAGAAGGTTTGGTACCAGAGAAAAACTTGCAGCCAGTCTTCTCATCATCATACGTCATATGGAAGAGAAGAACAGAGATTTTCAATTACCAGGTTATCAATGCTACGAGAGGACAGTGAAGGTCACTCTATTATATCCAACGCAACGTCATCATAAGAGCGCCCAATTTTAAATCACCCCTTTATTGTCGTTACACCGCAAACCTTCTTCAGTTCTGACATATCATGGATAGAGCCGCCAACACAAGATGGGAGTCAGTTATCTAGCTCACTTAACCAGCGAAATAGAGGCACGAGTGAGTCGTACGAAACAAACATCATCGATATACAACAATCACAATCAACCGCGACAACAATCTTGCAGCCAGTCTTCTCATCATCGACTTCGTCTCCTTCTTCGTCGTCGTCATCGTCATCTTCTTCATCCTCAACCTCTAATAGGGCTAATTCCAGCTCCTCAAAGAAAACTGTAAAGTTCTTGGCAGAACAGAAAGACCGACTAACGCAAAACTACCAGCACTTACTAAGGCCGAGTCCAAAGCGTCGATCAACTCCGAAGACGTTTCCCAAAAACCTGTAGTCTCTACAGAAGGCCTTAATCCCCGTCTGCAGGCAGCGGAATCTGGTTCAAAAGAAAAGATGATCGCCACTCGGCAATGGTTGAAAACCATTTCTGTGACAAATACCCCAACAATACCATGTACTATCCATAAAGAAGAGATTCCCGGAATCACACCCGCGTTACAAAATGTTATCGACGATATCCCTAAGAAAAGGGGCACGCGAGGGCGCATAATTTAATTTAAATTTTATTTATCTTGCATTATATATTCGTAATAATCATTCTTTTGTTAAGATAAAAGAAATTGTATTTATGTGTTCGCGAACTTAGTTTGAAAGAAACGGACGAATATGATAATGCCATATTTCTGATGTTAGGCAGTAAACAGCTGGGACACGTCGTGCGAGTGGCAACGTTAAATGCGATTGAACGAGGAGTTGATCTTCAAAGTTCAACGGGTACCAATAGTGTGAGTACGAGAGGAGGAGTGGAAGTTGCACTCCATTCCCCCCTCTATCATCTTAGACCGGGCTCGTCTATACAAGAGAGCACACAGTTAGACTTAAGTGAACGGAAGTTGTGGCTATCAACAGGAGCGGTACGTGTGTCGGCTATCAGATCGAGAGGACGACGACGGGAGATACATAGTTTTAAGATCTCATACGAGAATAAAATAGTGTCGTATGTGAAATAAATCGTAATTTAGTTAAAAAAAATAAATGTGAGATTGACCACTCTCTAGCCTGTTTAAAAAAATTAAATGTTTTGTAACGACCCCTGGACATCGCTGAGTTTATACTGGTTTCGAGTGAAAACGTCGTTACAATTTAAAAAAAATAAATGTGAGATTGACCACTCTCTAGCCTGTTTAAAAAAATTAAATGTTTTGTAACGACCCCTGGACATCGCTGAGTTTATACTGGTTTCGAGTGAAAACGTCGTTACAATTTAAAAAAGCCGCATTGACTTTGCATAGGGTGCACGCGAATTTAATTTTCTTAAAAAAACTTTATGTTTAAAATGCACAGAATTAATTGCTTCCAAGAAGATTTATTATTTAGAAGCGTATGGCGTAACGTGCGTTAGCGCGACGTATGTATGTCGTACGTAAACGAGTAACTGGGGGTTAATCAACTGCAACCCTGTCCACCGTCCGATAACACAATAATCGAAACTGACGGCTGTCGTAGAACGATCGATATCGAAAAACAGATGTTCAATAAATCAATAAAGAAAAACAAGTAAGAAGGTACCTGCGTGAAGATACCGACGTCGGTAACTTTCGATAACACGAAACAACAGGGTGACACAGAGAAGCGTAAAACCGTATTTAGAAGGCAAAAGTACGCCTTTTATCAACTGTTATAGCCCACTAACAGTAAAAAAATTACCGACGGCTGCAAACTCCTAAATAAATATTAATTTTATTGTGCAAAATGACAAAAATAAATGTTTTTAATGCATGCTACGTACACGAAATGAAACTTGAACAACTTTGGGATCATATTAATTAATCATATAAATTAAGAAGGTTCAGTCGGGTAAAGCGCCCTATGAATCCCATCACCTTGAGTCCCCAAAAATATTAGTACGATGTATTCGTACGTAAATGTATTTATTTTTTTGTTTTATATAAATTATTATCATTTTAATATCTTTAAAGTATGTACTGGTACTAAAGTTAAAAGCTGTTAACTTTTAGTGTAAAATGGTCCATTTGTGTGGGAGGTACCAAAAGGGGCGTGTCAATTACGGCCACTTTTCTCTAGACTCTAGGTACTATAAAAGCGTTGCACTATACGAAATTTCAAGTATTTGTATACACTGCTATTGAAGTTATAAGCTGTTAACTTTTAGTGTAAAATGGTCCTTTTGTGTGGGAGGTACAAAAGAGGCGTGTCAATTACGGCCACTTTTCTCAAAGTGATAGTGACTAATAAACTAATATTATATGTAGAATTTCAGAGGATTCGAATAAGTAGTATAGAAGTTATTTATAACCAATATTTCACTAAATGTTAACCCTTTGTGGGGGAGGTACTAGAAGGAGAGGACCAATATGGACCTTCTTCGATCTTAGCCGGATATAGAAGAAAATATTAGAACATTCCAAATTTGAAGTCAATCGGTTACTCCTTTCGAGAGTTATCGTGCGCACCAGCCTGCAGACAGACAGACTGACGGACATTGCTCATTCGACTTAAAGTAACCCAAAACGGATATCCGCTGAACATACTTAGGTCACTCATTCGATGTGTTACACTTTTGACTCGTAGCAAATGATATATACCCTTCTCTCTAAGGTGAGGGGATGACACTTCGTTTATATAAATGAAGACACTACTGGAATTGTATGTACGTTGTGGTGTGTTAGTGTGTGTGTTTTCCTTTAGGCAAAATAAAACAAGTAAGGAAAGACAGAGAGTCGGGCGGGGCCGAGTATATAATACCCTACACCTACCTACCAATGCGAAAATGGGTATTGCTATAAGAATTTGGCAGTGTTCATACATGTAATAAGCAAACTCTCTCTGCCGATTTGCGTACTGATCGGATATAAAACACGGTTTCTACAGCGCTTACATGTCAAATCGGGTGTAACATATATATTGGGACTATGTTTAAATCTGAACCGATTTTCCCCGAATTTGGCAGTGTTCATACATGTGTTAAATTTCGTACTGATCGGATATAAAACACGATTTCTACAGCGCTTAAATGTTAAATCGGTTGAAACATATATATGGGGGCTATATCTAAATCTGAACCGATTTTCCCCGAATTTGTCAGTGTTTATTCATGTAATAAGCAAACTCTCTCTGCCGATTTTCGTATTGATCGGATATAAAACACGGTTTCTACAGCGCTTACATGTCAAATCGGGTGTAACATATATATTGGGACTATGTTTAAACCTGAACCGATTTTCCCCGAATTTGGCAGTGTTCATACATGTAATAAGAAAACTCTCATGTTAAATTTCGTACTGATCGGATATAAAACACGATTTCTACAGCGCTTAAATGTTAAATCGGGTAAAACATATATATGGGGGCTATATCTAAATCTGAACCGATTTTCCCCGAATTTGTCGGTGTTTATTCATGTGATAAGAGAACTTTCTCTGCCGAATTTCGTACAGGTCGGATATAAAATACGGTTTCTACAGCGCTTAAATGTTAAATCGGGTAAAACATATATATGGGGGCTATATCTAAATCTGAACCGATTTTCCCCGAATTTGTCGGTGTTTATTCATGTAATAAGAGAACTTTCTCTGCCAAATTTCGTACAGGTCGGATATAAAATACGGTTTCTACAGCGCTTACATGTAAAATCGGGTGAAACATATATATGGGGGCTATATCTAAATCCGAACGGATTTTCTCCGAATTTGGTAGTGTTCATTCACGTAATAATAAAACTCTCTCTGCTGAATTTCATAAAGATCGGATGTAAAATGTTTTTTCTACAGCACTTACATGTCAAATCGGGTGAAACATATATATGGGGACTATATCCAAATCTCAAACGATTTTAACAAATTTCAATAGGGATCGTCCTCTGACCAAAAAAGAGCACTATGCTAAATTTCATCACAATCGGACCATAAATACGACCTGCACTTTGATTACAAGAATACATGGACAGACAGACAGACGGACATGGCTAAATCGACTCAGAAAGTGATTCTGAGTCGATCGGTATAATAAACAATGAGCCTATCTCTTCTCCTTTTAGGTGTTACAAACAAATGCACAAAGTCATTGTTTACGCCGAGTGCGTGTAAATAAAGATAAATAAAAACACAAGTATTAGTTTTTTCAGTAATAATAATGAATGGCGAGGATGCCAAGGGTTTATTTAAATAATTAGAGGTTGGAGGTTGGGTAACAAAGTTTACCTTGTACAACGATATGCACTTAAGCGACGAAAAATGTAGATCGAGGGAAAGTCCGAGATGAAGTGAGATGGCGGCGAAAGTTGTCTTAGAAGCAAAAAACATTAGTTACTCGTTAGAATCTGCAAAGCTAATATCACAAGGATGGAGTAATGAGTAGTATGCAGATTCCAACGAGTAAGTGCATACGATAAGTAGGACAATATATGCACCGAAAGAAATTAATGGCAGTAAACAAATTCAAGGAAAATATTCGTACATAAACATTGCCGGCCACCTTGCAACATCAACGGGATGTTGTAACTAAAATTAGGTTATAACTAAAATTTATATAATTCAAGTAGTATAGTGCAGTAAACAGTTTTCTGTGAGCATTTCGATTCAAATACTTTTTTATTCATTTCAAAATATTTTCAAAAATACAAATACAAACATATAGTCGACGAAAGGGCCATTAGGGAACCCCGCGGAACGAATGGGCCATTAGGGAACCCCGCGATTAAATATTACACGTTCCCGCGAGCACCCAGCCGAAGATAGTATACTGGGCCACCGGCAATCCTGGTGTTGTCTGCACGCGGCTCGTTACTATCTTAGCGTAAACCTCTGGGCCGAAAATCAAAGCAACGCGACCTACTTTGTAGAATTGTGGATCGGCCAAGGGCAATCCGAGGTACGCATCCTTTAACTTGTCTGGAACTGCTTCTGGAGGGGTAAAAACGTGATCCAGATTATACACCCTTGCCAGCAAGGTTAGGCACTGCTCCGGATCATAGGCAGACGCGACCGTCAGGCGACATAGTGGTTTCCCATCCAGCCACATGAGAGGAAGCTGCAGTTTGTCCACCAGAGACGAACAAATCTGGCTTTGGCGTCCACAGGGGTCAAGCACCGCGCGGACCGACACAGACGACTTTGTGGATTTTAAGTGGACAACAAGACTAGGCGACAGTGTTATGACGCCGAATCATCCCACTGAATATTGTCCAGCCAAACCTTTTGCATTATAATTTTGGCCACGACAATAACTGGGGCCAGCCAGCCCACAGGATCAAAAAGTTTGGCGATAGCGGACAAGACTTCACGCTTAGAATATTGAGTTTTTGCAGGGATAGGTTCAACACAAAAATAAAATGAATCGAGGCTTGCGTTCCATCGAATGCCCAATGGCTTGGAACTACTTAACTCCACAAACGAAAGGACCTGGGCATCTAATTGGTCGGGGGGGAAGCCCTCAAGAATAGAAAAATGGTTGGAAGTCCATTTTCGCAGTTCGAATTTAGCCATAGCTAACGCAGCTACAAGTTGATCTCGAGCGATCAACGCCGTTTCTATATCATGAGCACCCGCGAGAACATCATCGACGTACATGCATTTACGCAGAATTTGGGCGGCTAGCGGATACTCAGCCTCACAGTCATCTGCCAGCTGAAGAAGAGTTCGGATGGCCAGAAAGGGAGCGCAATTGATTCCAAATGTGACCGTTTGCAATTCATAATCAAGAACTGGCACGGAGGAAGATTCTCGGAACAGGATACGCTGAAGCGGAGTATACTTCGGATGGACGCGTATTTGCCGATACATTTGGGTAATGTCACAGTTGAAAACGAATTGGAGTAAACGCCATCGAAGAATCAAAAGGACTAGGTCTGCTTGAAGGGTGGGCCCGACATGGAGAATGTCGTTAAGACTGTTTCCATTCGAGGTCTTATTTGAGGCATTAAATACCACGCGTAATTTGGTCGTCTGTTTCGAGGGATTAATAACGGGGTGATGGGGTAAATAGCAAACACTAGTATCCGAAGGGGGTAAAGGGGAAACTTGCCGCATATGACCTAAATCTAGGTATTCCCGGAGAACCTTGTCATAGACGACTTTAACGGAAGGTCTGCGTAGGAGCGAATTTTCCGAACGATGGAACTGTTGTAACACGTTGTGACGCGAGTCCCCAAGTTGTAAGGTTTGAGGAAATTCCGAACGAATGGGAAGTGTCACTACGTAACGACCTTCCGAATTTCTCACAGTGGTGGAACGGTAATTGTCCTCACAGAACTTGTCCGACGGAGACATTAGTTTCCGCTTGGGGGTTTCTTCCAATTCCCAGAATCGCAACAAAGTTTTGTTGAGATGGTCTTCTTCCGCGAACTCTAATGTGGTCGTAAAGACCTGAACGGGTGACGACGGAATAGGACTAGTAATTATCCAACCAAAAATGGAGTTTTGTGCCAAAAGTGATCCTAAAACATTCTGGTGGGTCCCCGGGAGCAAAATCTGTGGATATAAATCCGCACCAATCAACAAATCGACAGGTCGGCAATCGAAAAGATGGGCGTCAGCCAAACGAAGTTCAGGAAGACGATGCGCCAGGTCGGCACTAATGGAGAAGGAGGGAAGGTTTCCAGAAATTTGCGGCAGTACGAACGCAATTGTTTTTAATATCACCGAAGAATCTATTCGTGAACCGATGCTCACAGAACAATTTCTTCGCGAAGTCGCCGAAACTGATCCATTTACCCCTGAGACAGTAGCCAGTACAGAGCGAGCTGGCAATTTAAGCCAATTCAGTATGGCTTCCGTAATGAACGAAGCCTCGGAAGCTGGATCTATTAATGCTCGTACCGGGTATAACACTCCGTGGTGAATGATATTCACCATGGCGGTTGCCAAGAGCACCTTGCAATTTTGTGACATATGAAACACCTGGCGATTCATCACGGTTGGATTAGCACCAGAAGATGTAGAGGCGACATTTTCGTTGCTAGGAGTAGCAGTGGAACTGGTAGTGACCGAAGCGGAAGGTGGGTTGGACCGAGATGCTGTTGAACGGGCCGAACTATCTGGGCGGTGCAAGAGGGTATGATGTCTACCATTGCATATATTGCAATTTCGTTTACTGGGGCACTCTTTAAGGGCGTGTCCTTTCGCGAGACAATTTAGACAACGTCTCTGCTTTTTCACTGCAGAAAACCTTTGCTCAAAATTAAATTTCTTAAAACGGGGGCACGAACTTAGAGCATGATGTTCCCTTGGACAAAATACGCACACATGATGGTTAGATTGGACATTTTCCGACGAAGCAGATTTGGTGAAATGCGACCTAACTTTTCTCGACTGGGACACCTTAGAGGAATCGATACCCTTGATCTCGCGAAGACACGCCAGCGTTTGGATTCTTTCAGTGAGGAAAGAGTCCAAGGTTTGCCAGGAGGATATTGATGATTTATCCCTGATGCTCTGTTCCCAGAGCGTGAGGGTGAGTTTTGGCAACCGTTGGATGCAAATAAACACCAATATAGGGTCCCAGTGATCCGTGACTACATCGTATACGGCCATGGCTGATAAACATCCATTTATACCACGCTGAAGTGTCTTCAATCCCGAACTTGTTTCGTTTTCGATGGTCGGAAGGTCGAACAAAAGCTTCAGGTGACTATTCACCAGGATACGATCGTACGTATCCTTCAATGCTTTCCTAGCGAGAGCGAAACTTCGATGGGTGAGTGGAAATTTTTCAACAATTTCTCTTGCCTCACCGCTGGTCTTCCGAATGAGATGGCAAAGGCGTTCAATATCGGTAATACGGTTGTTGTTAATATACACGGCCGAGAATAAATCCCGAAACGTGGGCCACGAAAGAAAATGGCCCGAAAAAACGTCAGTGTCACAGGGTGGTAGCGAAAGATTATGTGCGCCGTTACCTATTGGCTGATCATGTACACTGATGACACTCGGAGAATCGGCTTGCGTATCAATTTCACGAGAAGATTGTGTGGATGTACTCATATTGTTTATAGTCTCAGTATGGCGGGTGTCTCCGAGAGACGATTGTGCCAACGAAACGACTGAAGCACTCAGAGATGAACATAGGGACGATCTATGCGAACGTTTAAAAATAGACAACTTTCTGTTGATCGTGGACAAACAGTGCATATACGTTTGGTATGACACGTCGTATTTGGAGTCCGCCAAATCTATATCGTCTTTCCCCGCGTCTGGAGCAGACTGCAAGTACTCCAGACATTTTTCAAACATTTCGCGCGTTTTGGACCACAGTTTGTCCAGCTCAATACTACGCACCTCGAGGCCGGATATATCCAGGTCCTCGTCCTTCAGAATTCGGAAATGAGCGTCAAACTTCACAATAGCGTCCGATGCTCTTATAAAGAAATCAAGGGGAGTAAGTGGCATTTTGAGCAAAACAAAAAATATCAATGGAAATCGAAACGAAACCAAATTTATATTGAATAAGACCAAATTGAAAATGTCTGCCAATACCAATTTCAAAATCAGTCTCGAAAGCCAATTAGAATATTTATTGTCGAAAATTCCCAAATTTCACAGACTCGAAATTTGCCAAAGGTCGATGAAAAAACAACGCGAAAAAGAAAGAATCTCAAGATAGCCGAACGCGCTCAAGTAGCAAACCGATTGTTAATATTACCCGATGAAATACCGTAACTGAAAAGTTTTCAAAGAAAATGCAAGTTGGCACCAGATAATAAATTCAAATAAAAAATAAATAAATAAACATCAAAAAAAAAATAAATATCAAAAAAAAATTTTTAAAATATTCCAGAAAATTCTCGTGGTGTACCGAAATTTCAAAATATTGTTTTAAAATATTTTCTTACGAAAATATCGAAATTTATCGGTCTGTCACGGCGAAAACCAAAAAATTTTAAGACCGTAAACGAAAATTTCAGAAGTTTAAAAAATATTTTGGTATATCGATTAGATGTCGAGTTGACCGACTGTAGGGTGCACGTTTATTATGTGCCGAAAACCCACCGAAAAAATCACTCAATCGAATCGAATACAAAAAAAGATCAAAAAACACACTTTTATTAAAAAAAGTCGAATTGACCAACTGTAGGGTGCACGCGATTTTTATTTTTTCCAAAAATACTTTCAAAATTGATCCGAATACCGTCCTATGACATTTACAACCAAATATTGTTATAGGTTACACACGTTGTAGTGAACCCAATTGACCGACTCAATTTTGTGTAGCGCACCACCGAGCAAAACAAAGCCAAAAGAAAAAAAATCCCGACTTGAACGTAGGTATATGAGTATGTATATTCATCCAACGCAAAGCGAGCGAGCGCGGACAGACGTATGTATATATGTACGAATGTTTGTATATTCAACGCGAAGAAAATGAGCGCGGACCGACAGCGTCGGTATGGGCACGTATGTATATATGTATGTATGTACGAATGTTTGTATATTCGACGCGAAGAAAATGAGCGCGGACAGACAGCGTCGGTATGGGCACGTATGTAAATATGTATGTACGAATGTTTATATATTTTTAAACGACACGAATAATTAGGATGAAATTATGTGAATTTTTTAAGGGTGGATTTCAAACGATTATTGACTTGGAGGAGCAAACAAAGAGAAAAGGTTTTGTAAATATTTTTTAATAATTATTCAAATTAAATTGAAACTATTTTAACACTTTTTTCTAACTCTTTTCCACAAAATTACTAATAAATTAAATTAATTTTACCACCAAAAAAAATACACTTTATTTCACTGTTTTGTTGACACTTTTTTACAGATGTCCGTCCGCGTAAATATGTACGTACGTAATGTAGTCGCGAAATCGAGCACTAGGAGCCGAGACGGGATAAGCGGGAGGGGTATCGCGACGCGTTGTAAGGCGGCTTGCACAAAGTAAAACATGAAACACTTTTTTGTTGTTGGTTTAAACACTTTTTCCCGAGCTCACTTACTGCGCTATACAAACCTGTGATTTATTGAGACAAAAATTTTTTAACTTTAAATGCTTATGTTATCTCCGATGGAAGGATGGATGATTGGATGGATGGATGGATGGATGATGTGATAACAAAGGCTGCAGGGGAAGAAACACCGATTAAAAAAAACGAAACTTTGCCGAGGTTGTTGTGGTAGGCTCGCAATCCGGTTCGATGCGACCAATGTTTACGCCGAGTGCGTGTAAATAAAGATAAATAAAAACACAAGTATTAGTTTTTTCAGTAATAATAATGAATGGCGAGGATGCCAAGGGTTTATTTAAATAATTAGAGGTTGGAGGTTGGGTAACAAAGTTTACCTTGTACAACGATATGCACTTAAGCGACGAAAAATGTAGATCGAGGGAAAGTCCGAGACGAAGTGAGATGGCGGCGAAAGTTGTCTTAGAAGCAAAAAACATTAGTTACTCGTTAGAATCTGCAAAGCTAATATCACAAGGATGGAGTAATGAGTAGTATGCAGATTCCAACGAGTAAGTGCATACGATAAGTAGGACAATATATGCACCGAAAGAAATTAATGGCAGTAAACAAATTCAAGGAAAATATTCTTACATAAACAGTCATAATACCCTGTACCGCAGTGTGGTGTAGGGTATAAAAATCAGTGGAAATAAACCAGTGGGAAATTGAAACAAATGTGTGTGCAAATGAGTTCAATTTCGAGAGGAATCACACCACCCTTAACAAAAACACAATAAACTCTTTGCGCAAACACACTTCACTTCAAAAAAAAATATATTTTCGATTTAGATATTTATGTTGCTGCATACGACAGGAGGACGTATGTGTGGAGATGTACACGAATGATAGGCACAAGGCGGCTACACGGGAGGGGGTTATGTCGTTTAGTTGTAAGACGACCGAATAGCGCGAACCGAACACAATTATTTTTATTTTTTTTTTGTTTAGAAAAATTAAATCCCGCACTCACAAAATTACACTTACTACCCTGGAATCTTATTGGTGAAGCAATTTATTGAGATCAATAGGGATGATTGTGAGGATGCCGATGTAGGATGTTGAGGATGATGGTTATGTGCTGTAGGATGAAGAGGAAACCGATTAGTCAGGCCAACGAAATTTCTCCGAGGTTAGGCTCAAGTATCCCGGTTGAAGTGACCAATGTTTACGCCGAATGCGTGAAAAGAAAGAAATAGAAATAAAAACACAAGAAGGTTTTAATATTTTCTTATAATAAAATGGCCAAGTGCTAATCAGTTTTATTGAGGTTTTTTTATGTTGTTGATGGTAACGAAGTTTACCTTTAGACAAATGGTACAGCGAGATGTGCTTAATCGAGCGAGGTTAACCCTTTCGCGCATTTGTTGCCATATGGCATCATCGATTTTTGTAGACTTCTCTAAGCGAGGCTGTTAGTTTTTGTTATTTTTTTTTTGTTGTTATTGTTGCAAGAGATCTCTCTCAACAGTTTGTAATCAGTCTCATCGAAATTGGCGCGCAGAGTATGTTCTGAGTGTTTGTTGAGTGGAGGTATATCATGCGACTCTGATTTTGTCTTCTTCAAGTGACATTGTATTTTATTTTTTTTGTGTAAACTATACACATTCTTGCAAAACTTTTTTCTACAATTTGTTAATGATCAATTAGTAAATAATTTGTAGTAACACAAAAGTCTGTACTTTGGCTCAATAGGTTTGGGCGATTTTTCAACTTTCATGCGATGCCATATGGCAACAATTTCTCTGAAAGGTATTTTTTTGGGAGGTTCCTTTGAATTCATTTGATGCCATGTGGCATCAATTCTAACGTATTTCAGGCTAATTGGGAATTTTTTTTATAGTCATCATGCCGAAATCATTGGGTACAGATGAAGTTGAGAAAATAGTATGCGCTTTTGACGATTCGGATTTGTCGGATTTATCAGATATAGATTTACCTAACGAAAGTAACGTCTTAGATGAGATACTGGAAGCATGTGAAAGCCCAAGCAAAGGTCCTAATGAAAATGCAGTAGCGGAAAATATTCTGTACGAAGAAAGAAATCTTCAAGATATTGAAGAAGATTTAGCGGCGGCAGATTCGATTCAAAACTATAGGAAAATAAATACTTTCAGCTGGACCAAAACTTCTTTTATCGCACCAGAAGTTCAGTTCACCGAAACATATCCAAAAACAACTTTGAAAACACCTTTGCAATATTTTATGAGCTACTTCACGGAAGATTTTGTACAGACTATATGTAATGCAACAAATCAAAGTTCGCTTTGGAAACACGGGGCATCCATCAATGCAAAAAAAGAGGAAATTCTCAATTTGATAGCACTGGAAATTATGACTGGCACAATCGGATATCCTCGGTTGGACATGTACTGGTCTAAGGCAACCGCAATTCCATCGTTTCGGCAAAGTATGACTCGAAACAGATTTCATCAACTACGAAACAACTTGAAATTTGCAACTGACACAAACTCAAACGACAAACTTCATAAGATACGTCCGTTGCTACAAATGTTCTATAAAAAAATTCATACAATCCCGAAAGATGAACATCTTTGTGTCGATGAAATGATGGTTCCATTCAAAGGAAAGACAGCTATGAGGCAGTACATGCCAAAGAAACCCATCAAATGGGGTATTAAAATATTTTGTCTTTGTAGCTCCAAGGGCATTATATATGATTTTGAAACATACCAAGGTAAAAATACTATCGTCGGTGATGCCAACTTGGGATTCTGTTCCGACATTGTAGTTCATCTTACAAGAACTATCCCAGACAACAAAAATTTCAAGCTTTACTTCGACAATTATTTTACAACTATCAATTTGATTAACATTTTGCAGCAGAAACGAATTTGGGCAACGGGTACAATCAGGGGAAATAGAATCGGAAAAGCTCCTTTAGCATCTGAAAAGGAATTGCAAAAATCAGGGCGTGGCACTTTTGATTTTCAAGTTGAAAGCACAACAAATATATTCATTTTGAGATGGTTAGATGGAGGCATTGTACAACTTGCTTCTTCAATATACGGCGAAAGCGAATGTTCAAATGTTGCAAGATATTGTACGCAGCAGAAGAAGAAAATTGAAATTACTCAGCCCAATATTGTGGCAATGTATAATAAAAATATGGGTGGAGTAGATAAAGTGGATTTTCTGCTTTCGCTCTATAGGATAACAATAAGATCGAAAAAATGGACCCTGAAAATGTTTGACCATTTTATTGATATGGCAATTTGCAATTCGTGGTTGGAGTATAGAATCGATTGTGATAATGTAAAATTGAAGAAGAAGGATCAAATGGATCTATTAGCTTTTCGCAATGACATTGCGGATGGCCTGCTGGCATTTTCATCTACAACCGAAACACCTTTTTCAAGAAAGCGCGGAAGGCCAAAGATTACTGAAAATGGAGACAAATTGAATAGTCCGGTTATTGGAAAATGCAGGGCAAACTATGAAGTAGCCCCATCGGTATCCCTTCGCTACGACGGCTTTCACCACTGGCCGGAATATACGCCCGAAAAACAAAGATGTAAAGTATCAAAGTGCACAGCATATGCAAGATATATGTGCGCAAAATGCAAAGTGCATTTGTGTATTCCTAATCCATCACGGAATTGCTTTACAGACTACCATAAGCAATAATACTCAAATATTTTTTTGTATATTACATACTTTTTTTATGATGCAATTGAATTACGCTTTAATTTTTTATATATATATTAAATTTTTTATTGATTTTGTAACTGAATTACGCTTTAATTTATTTTATATATACATATTACATTTTTTAATTTGCCATTGAATTATGCAAAAAATAAAAAAACACAGAATTTAAAAAAAAAACAAAAGGAAATAAAAAAAACATTAAAAAAACCTTCCAAAAAAAATTTATATAAAAGTACAAAAGCTCAAAAAAACATTAAAAAAAATAAATAACAGACTTAGTTTCGATATTGAACAAGAATATATACATATGAATATGTAGAAAGTTATTTTACTTCTGTAAAACGTAATAATGCACCAAATTATGTCCGTCAAATTTTATTACCTATAAGTACAATTGATGCCATATGGCATCATCACTAAAAACCACTTTAAAAAAAAATTTTCTTAAAATTGTTGCAGTTTATGATTGTCGTGGTCCCTAGAAATAAAATAACAATTCAAACGAATTTTTAACTCCAAAAACAAAAAACATGTAGCGAAAGGGTTAAGAAGGTTCAGTCGGGTAAAGCCACCTATGAATCCCATCACCTTGAGTCCCCAAAAATATTAGTACGATGTATTAGTACGTAAATGTATTTATTTGTTTGTTTTAATTAAATTATTATCATTTTAATATCTTTAAAGTATGTACTGGTACTAAAGTTAAAAGCTGTTAACTTTTACTGTAAAATGGTCCATTTGTGTGGGAGGTACCAAAAGGGGCGTGTCAATTACGGCCACTTTTCTCTAGACTCTAGGTACTATAAAAGCGTTGCACTATACGAAATTTCAAGTATTTGTATACACTGCTATTGAAGTTATAAGCTGTTAACTTTTAGTGTAAAATGGTCCTTTTGTGTGGGAGGTACCAAAAGGGGCGTGTCAATTACGGCCACTTTTCTCAAAGTGATAGTGACTAATAAACTAATATTATATGTAGAATTTCAGAGGATTCGAATAAGTAGTATAAAAGTTATTTATAACCAATATTTCACTAAATGTTAACCCTTTGTGGGGGAGGTACTAGAAGGAGAGGACCAATATGGACCTTCTTCGATCTTAGCCGGATATAGAAGAAAATATTAGAACATTCCAAATTTGAAGTCAATCGGTTACTCCTTTCGTGCGCACCAGCCTGCAGACAGACAGACTGACGGACATTGCTCATTCGACTTAAAGTAACCCAAAACGGATATCCGCCGAACATACTTAGGTCACTCCTTCGATGTGTTACACTTTTGACTCGTAGCAAATGATATATACCCTTCTCTCTAAGGTGAGGGGATGACACTTCGTTTATATAAATGAAGACACTACTGGAATTGTATGTACGTTGTGGTGTGTTAGTGTGTGTGTTTTCCTTTTGGCAAAATAAAACCAGTAAGGAAAGACAGAGAGTCGGGCGGGGCCGACTATATAATACCCTACACCTACCTACCAATGCGAAAATGGGTATTGCGATAAGAATTTGGCAGTGTTCATACATGTAATAAGCAAACTCTCTCTGCCGATTTTCGTACTGATCGGATATAAAACACGGTTTCTACAGCGCTTACATGTCAAATCGGGTGTAACATATATATTGGGACTATGTTTAAATCTGAACCGATTTTCCCCGAATTTGGCAGTGTTCATACATGTGTTAAATTTCGTACTGATCGGATATAAAACACGATTTCTACAGCGCTTAAATGTTAAATCGGTTGAAACATATATATGGGGGCTATATCTAAATCTGAACCGATTTTCCCCGAATTTGTCAGTGTTTATTCATGCAATAAGCAAACTCTCTCTGCCGATTTTCGTATTGATCGGATATAAAACACGGTTTCTACAGCGCTTACATGTCAAATCGGGTGTAACATATATATTGGGACTATGTTTAAACCTGAACCGATTTTCCCCGAATTTGGCAGTGTTCATACATGTAATAAGAAAACTCTCATGTTAAATTTCGTACTGATCGGATATAAAACACGATTTCTACAGCGCTTAAATGTTAAATCGGGTAAAACATATATATGGGGGCTATATCTAAATCTGAACCGATTTTCCCCGAATTTGTCGGTGTTTATTCATGTGATAAGAGAACTTTCTCTGCCGAATTTCGTACAGGTCGGATATAAAATACGGTTTCAACAGCGCTTAAATGTTAAATCGGGTAAAACATATATATAGGGGCTATATCTAAATCTGAACCGATTTTCCCCGAATTTGTCGGTGTTTATTCATGTAATAAGAGAACTTTCTTTGCCAAATTTCGTACAGGTCGGATATAAAATACGGTTTCTACAGCGCTTACATGAAAAATCGGGTGAAACATATATATGGGGGCTATATCTAAATCCGAACGGATTTTCTCCGAATTTGGTAGTGTTCATTCACGTAATAATAAAACTCTCTCTGCCGAATTTCATAAAGATCGGATGTAAAATGTGGTTTCTACAGCACTTACATGTCAAATCGGGTGAAACATATATATGGGGTCTATATCCAAATCTCAACCGATTTTAACCAATTTCAATAGGGATCGTCCTGTGACCAAAAAAGAGCACTATGCTAAATTTCATCACAATCGGACCATAAATACGACCTGCACTTTGATTACAAGAATACATGGACAGACAGACAGACGGACATGGCTAAATCGACTCAGAAAGTGATTCTGAGTCGATCGGTATAATAAACAATGAGCCTATCTCTTCTCCTTTTAGGTGTTACAAACAAATGCACAAAGTCATAATACCCTGGTACCGCAGTGTGGTGTAGGGTATAAAAATCAGTGGAAATAAACCAGTGGGAAATTGAAACAAATGTGTGTGCAAATGAGTTCAATTTCGAGAGGAATCACACCACCCTTAACAAAAACACAATAAACTCTTTGCGCAAACACACTTCACTTCAAAAAAAAATATATTTTCGATTTAGATATTTATGTTGCTGCATACGACAGGCGGACGTATGTGTGGAGATGTACACGAATGATAGGCACAAGGCGGCTACACGGGAGAGGGTTATGTCGTTTAGTTGTAAGACGACCGAATAGCGCGAACCGAACACAATTATTTTTATTTTTTTTTTTTTTTTTAGAAAAATTAAATCCCGCGCTCACAAAATTACACTTACTACCCTGGAATCTTATTGGTGAAGCAATTTATTGAGATCAATAGGGATGATTGTGAGGATGCCGATGTAGGATGTTGAGGATGATGGTTATGTGCTGTAGGATGAAGAGGAAACCGATTAGTCAGGCCAACGAAATTTCTCCGAGGTTAGGCTCAAGTATCCCGGTTGAAGTGACCAATGTTTACGCCGAATGCGTGAAAAGAAAGAAATAGAAATAAAAACACAAGAAGGTTTTAATATTTTCTTATAATAAAATGGCTAAGTGCTAATCAGTTTTATTGAGGTTTTTTTATGTTGTTGATGGCAACGAAGTTTACCTTTAGACAAATGGTACAGCGAGATGTGCTTAATCGAGCGAGGTTAAGAAGGTTCAGTCGGGTAAAGCGACCTATAAATCCCATCACCTTGAGTCCCCAAAAATATTAGTACGATGTATTCGTACGTAAATGTACTTATTTTTTTGTTTTAATTAAATTATTATCATTTTAATATCTTTAAAGTATGTACTGGTACTAAAGTTAAAAGCTGTTAACTTTTAGTGTAAAATGGTCCATTTGTGTGGGAGGTACCAAAAGGGGCGTGTCAATTACGGCCACTTTTCTCTAGACTCTAGGTACTATAAAAGCGTTGCACTATACGAAATTTCAAGTATTTGTATACACTGCTATTGAAGATATAAGCTGTTAACTTTTAGTGTAAAATGGTCCTTTTGTGTGGGAGGTACCAAAAGGGGCGTGTCAATTACGGCCACTTTTCTCAAAGTGATAGTGACTAATAAACTAATATTATATGTAGAATTTCAGAGGATTCGAATAAGTAGTATAGAAGTTATTTATAACCAATATTTCACTAAATGTTAACCCTTTGTGGGGGAGGTACTAGAAGGAGAGGACCAATATGGACCTTCTTCGATCTTAGCCGGATATAGAAGAAAATATTAGAACATTCCAAATTTGAAGTCAATCGGTTACTCCTTTCGAGAGTTATCGTGCGCACCAGCCTGCAGACAGACAGACTGACGGACATTGCTCATTCGACTTAAAGTAACCCAAAACGGATATCCGCCCAACATACTTAGGTCACTCCTTCGATGTGTTACACTTTTGACTCGTAGCAAATGATATATACCCTTCTCTCTAAGGTGAGGGGATGACACTTCGTTTATATAAATGAAGACACTACTGGAATTGTATGTACGTTGTGGTGTGTTAGTGTGTGTGTTTTCCTTTTGGCAAAATAAAACCAGTAAGGAAAGACAGAGAGTCGGGCGGGGCCGACTATATAATACCCTACACCTACCTACCAATGCGAAAATGGGTATTGCGATAAGAATTTGGCAGTGTTCATACATGTAATAAGCAAACTCTCTCTGCCGATTTTCGTACTGATCGGATATAAAACACGGTTTCTACAGCGCTTACATGTCAAATCGGGTGTAACATATATATTGGGACTATGTTTAAATCTGAACCGATTTTCCCCGAATTTGGCAGTGTTCATACATGTGTTAAATTTCGTACTGATCGGATATAAAACACGATTTCTACAGCGCTTAAATGTTAAATCGGTTGAAACATATATATGGGGGCTATATCTAAATCTGAACCGATTTTCCCCGAATTTGTCAGTGTTTATTAATGTAATAAGCAAACTCTCTCTGCCGATTTTCGTATTGATCGGATATAAAACACGGTTTCTACAGCGCTTACATGTCAAATCGGGTGTAACATATATATTGGGACTATGTTTAAACCTGAACCGATTTTCCCCGAATTTGGCAGTGTTCATACATGTAATAAGAAAACTCTCATGTTAAATTTCGTACTGATCGGATATAAAACACGATTTCTACAGCGCTTAAATGTTAAATCGGGTAAAACACATATATGCGGGCTATATCTAAATCTGAACCGATTTTCCCCGAATTTGTCGGTGTTTATTCATGTGATAAGAGAACTTTCTCTGCCGAATTTCGTACAGGGCGGATATAAAATACGGTTTCTACAGCGCTTAAATGTTAAATCGGGTAAAACATATATATGGGGGCTATATCTAAATCTGAACCGATTTTCCCCGAATTTGTCGGTGTTTATTCATGTAATAAGAGAACTTTCTCTGCCAAATTTCGTACAGGTCGGATATAAAATACGGTTTCTACAGCGCTTACATGTAAAATCGGGTGAAACATATATATGGGGGCTATATCTAAATCCGAACGGATTTTCTCCGAATTTGGTAGTGTTCATTCACGTAATAATAAAACTCTCTCTGCCGAATTTCATAAAGATCGGATGTAAAATGTGGTTTCTACAGCACTTACATGTCAAATCGGGTGAAACATATATATGGGGTCTATATCCAAATCTCAACCGATTTTAACCAATTAGGGATCGTCCTGTGACCAAAAAAGAGCACTATGCTAAATTTCATCACAATCGGACCATAAATACGACCTGCACTTTGATTACAAGAATACATGGACAGACAGACAGACGGACATGGCTAAATCGACTCAGAAAGTGATTCTGAGTCGATCGGTATAATGAACAATGAGCCTATCTCTTCTCCTTTTAGGTGTTACAAACAAATGCAAAAAGTCATAATACTCTGTACCGCAGTGTGGTGTAGGGTATAAAAATCAGTGGAAATAAACCAGTGGGAAATTGAAACAAATGTGTGTGCAAATGAGTTCAATTTCGAGAGGAATCACACCACCGTTAACAAAAACACAATAAACTCTTTGCGCAAACACACTTCACTTCAAAAAAAAATATATTTTCGATTTAGATATTTATGTTGCTGCATACGACAGGCGGACGTATGTGTGGAGATGTACACGAATGATAGGCACAAGGCGGCTACACGGGAGGGGGTTATGTCGTTTAGTTGTAAGACGACCGAATAGCGCGAACCGAACACAATTATTTTTATTTTTTTTTTGTTTAGAAAAATTAAATCCCGCACTCACAAAATTACACTTACTACCCTGGAATCTGATTGGTGAAGCAATTTATTGAGATCAATAGGGATGATTGTGAGGATGCCGATGTAGGATGTTGAGGATGATGGTTATGTGCTGTAGGATGAAGAGGAAACCGATTAGTCAAGCCAACGAAATTTCTCCGAGGTTAGGCTCAAGTATCCCGGTTGAAGTGACCAATGTTTACGCCGAATGCGTGAAAAGAAAGAAATAGAAATAAAAACACAAGAAGGTTTTAATATTTTCTTATAATAAAATGGCCAAGTGCTAATCAGTTTTATTGAGGTTTTTTATGTTGTTGATGGTAACGAAGTTTACCTTTAGACAAATGGTACAGCGAGATGTGCTTAATCGAGCGAGGTTAAGATAGCGATTACAAATTAAGGATTAAGCTAAGATGGAGAAAGGTAGCGGCTTCGGGGCAAAAGCTACTAGTTACTCGTTACGATCTGACAATCACAATTACAAGGATGGAGTAATTGGGAGCCAACAGATTTTAACCAGTATATGGTACAAAAATTAGGACATTATGTACACCGAAATAAATTAAAGGGACAAATCATGTTTGTACTTAAACATTAGTTGTATAATAAGAAAATGAAATATTTTTTATAACTTAAATTTTTTATCTTATTGAAATAATCATCCTCTAAATTGAATTGAAAGCAATGTATTAGTTGTAACTTATAAGTTATCTATGACATCCAATGGGCAAAAGACACATCAGGAACTTATGGCAACGTTGGCGGCCACGATCAAAAGAACTCTAAGCCATACGTATGTGTATTTGCATGTGTGGCTGGCGACAGCCTATAAAAGGGAAGACGTTGGACGGCCAGAAGTCAGTTCGCTGGAGGACGCCCACTGGGTAAGACATATTAGGACTGCTAGTTTTGTAAAGTAGTTAAAATAGTGAGTGAGGAGTTTATCTTCAAGCTCAAAACAATTGTTGGACGTAGAGCTTGGATTTTCAAGCTCAGAACGTAGACTGGACTATTGAGTGAAGAGTTGATCTTCGAGCTCAGACCCGAACCTAGACCGTAGACTCGAGTATTGAGTGAAGAGTTTATCTTCGAACTCAACCCAGAGCTCTGATAGGAGACGGGACTAGTGAGTGCGAAATCACAAAACAGTGTGGCCGTAAGGAGTATTGGTGCGTGTTACTGCCATTCGTGGGAGAGATGGACGGAGGTGAATTTAGCAATATTGAAAGGATTTAATGTAACGACGCGTATTATGAGTAGTGTAATAATATTTAAAACGTATTGAAGCGAAAGTGTGTATGCGATTTCTCTCTTGCCAGGGGGATGGACACACTGTTTCATCTCAACTAGGGATGCCTTAGGGAGGATGGATTTTCTATCCTTACTGAGGCGCCCCTGGGGGGATGGAGCAGTGTGTCCACCACCTTAGGGAATATTGCATTCCCTGCGGACCAAAACTGACTATGGGGGTGTTTCCCCTAAAACAAAAAAACATTATGGAATGTAAGAAAAGAGATAATAAAGTTACGGTGCAGGGAGTAATAACCCCAGCACCGGCGGCAAGTGTTGATGTGCTCCCTAGTCACGTGTCGTCGTTATTCAAGAAAAGCGAGCCTAAAAAATTTGCAATGTCTCCTACAGGTGCGGCTGCCTTGCCACCTGTAGTCGTAGTAACTGAAACAAACGCAACTAATCCTCCTACAGATGTGGGTGCCTCGGCGCCTGTAGTCGCAGACAATGCAACAAGCGCGCATCTAGCCATTGGCAAAAATACGGAGACGGAAAAGGAGGAACCACGGGAGAGTATAAACTGGACCCAGCCTTCAAGTACAGGTAGGGAATCCGATTCCGACTCAAACGAACAAGTTAACATTACTGTCTTAGCTAACGTCGAGGTCAGCAAGAAGGTAGAAGAAGTCAACGCGTGCATGGCACACCTCACGACAAAAAAGAAAAGCTATCAGGGGCACAAAGAAAGTTGAAGAAAATGAACCGAAACGGCACACAGGCCAATGTGCAGGATGCTCCAAATGAGCTATCTGAGACTCCATCCACCTCCTCGGAAGCAGGAAAGAGGATCAGATCTCCAGAAGAGCAGAACACTGCGAAACCGACGAAGAAGAAAAAGAGCTCCCCGCTTTCAAGTAAATTGGAGAGAATAAATCAAGCCCCTCACGAAGGAGACTCTAGTCTGCATCCTGGTGGAGAAGGCGGCGACAAAGTCGATCCAACTACAAAGGAAGGAAGCGTAACCACGGAATCCTCCGGAAAGATTAGGACATCTAAAAATATGTCACGATCTATACGGAAGAGGAAGTTGGTTGATGAAAAAGGTAAGAAGCCACCATCTTGTGCCAAAGTAGCGAGAAAGCAATATAGAGACGAGCTCAGCTACGCAGTGATCGATATCAATAGAGCATCTGGCAAAATCCCCACTGACCAACACGTCAACGTTGAAGACTTGCAGCCGCATTCATAAAAAATCCTAATTATGATTTAAAGTGCACTTTAGTTAACAAACACTTTTGGCCTAATATTATCGTATTCACAAACACCATTTTAACTAATAAACATTTTAATGACTTCGTCAATATAATGCTGGAAACACCATCGTTTTCACACACCATTTTCTCTCTAAATGATGCATTAATATGATTATCAAATGTAAGAGTAGTCGAATATATAATTTATTTTATTGTTTATTTTAAGAACGACAGTATTAATTAACAAAAATGAATGCTCACTTGTCCAATAAATAAAAAAAACAACAACTAAAGATAAAATAAATGACGAATTCAGATAATTTTTTTACATACAAAAAGGTATTCGAATAACGAATAATATATAACACATGTTGATTGTTTACATATCACTAGTGAATTTTGTACAATTTGCATTTCTTGTGTTGTGGATTTGCAACAGTAAAAGTTTTTGGTCTTTTATGAAATATATTAAAGACCAAATCTTATTATTACCGATTTACAATATGGGAAAAAAGAATGCAAAAATGCATTTTATATACCGATGGACGCAGAATCATGCCCAGAGTCGAATTAGCCATGTCCGTCCGTCTGTGACAATCAAAGTACTGCTCGTAAAAATCCTTACGAAATTTTTGGAATAAGGAGTAGCTTATGTTGCACAATGCCTTTAACTCTTCCTGGAAAAATGGGTCCGCGTTTTGATATACCTCCCATTTATTGGTACATTCCGTTTTGACATAAACACTTTCTAGAAGGCACAGTTACGTATTTTATTTTTTTTTCTTATTTTAACCTAAACCATTTCTTGAAGATATGTTCAAAAACAGTCTTATAATATTTTTAATTAAAAAGTTCCATAAAAATGTTTTGCGAATGCACACGAAGAAAAAGCAAATGCCACCGTAACAAACGCTTAAGGTAGGGTCGAGCCTATTTTAAAATCCACGCATTTAACAATGGTTTGCAAAAGGTGTTTTAGGCTAATAATCGTTTATGAATACAGTTTTAACAAATTTTGCTTAACAAAGGTTTGAAAAGCTGTTTTAAGTTTTTATAAATACGGCTGTTGGTAAATAACAAAATTGTGGAGCACGCCCTCAACTCCGACGACGGACCCCCAATTCACTGAGGATGAATTTCGCGTCACCACCATGTATAGAGACCCTCAAAGAGCTTGTGGATAGCATGCTCAAACTCTTTGACCAGCAAAACAAGGGACTGGACGAGAGGAGGTGGGAAGTCTTCCACAGAGAGAATGATCGTGATGGCACTCTCCTTATGGTGGGTTTGGATCGGCTCTCCATGGCCAGCCTGGTCAAGACGAAGGGTATGGCGTTCTATGTGAACAAAGCAGTCTTCTTCAAAATTGGTAAGGCTTTGGTTGGCGCTGAAAACCGGCAAAATAAGTCACTAAATAATAAAGGCAGCGATGAAGATAAGCGCCCACTGCAGCCAAAAAATGATGAGGGAGCCGAATCTACCATCTCCGAGATAGTGGAGGATCAATGATTGAAGTCATCCAGATAAACCTTCATCGGATCGAGACGGAGGGTAAGACTCATATTGCTTTTATCCAAGAACCATGGACGATTCGAAACAAGGTTACTGGATTAAACCACGTCAATTACCAGCTGTTCTTTTTCTGATCATCGTTACATAAGGTTTAAGATAGCACGGCCATCGCCGAACCCAATAAGTTTCAGAAATAAGGCCAAAACTAAATGGACAAAATTCGGGAAGCTAGTTAGAGAAAGACTAGGGCATGGACATTTTGAGTGCCTAAGTGTTGAAGATATTGACACAAATGTTGAATACATTACGGATATATTAGTAAGGTCTTTCGAAGACAGCTGTCCGCTTCGAGAAAGGAACTCAGCCCAAGAGAAGCCTTGGATGACCGGGGAGATTCGCAACATTGGGAAAGAGGTCCGTAGACTTTATAATATGGCACGCAGTAAAATACTGGGACAACTACCATAGAAGACTCAGAGAATACAACAAAATCACAAGAACAGCAAAACGAAACTCCTGGAAGCTATTCTGCGAACAGGTCGATAACGTTAACGATGTTTCTAAAATTAAAAAGTTCCTCTCAAAAACCAATACCCAAACCGAAACAATGGTAGACGATATGGGCAGAAGAGTAGACTCAAGTGAAGAAATGGTAAGGCTTTTGATGAACACCCATTTTCCGCAAGGTACGACGGGCCAGACTGAGATACCGAACTACAGAGAAAATGAAGAACAACAAAGTTATATTATACAGACCATATGGTCAAAGAAGCCTTAAGAAGCTTTTCACCATTTAAGGCATTAGGACCTGTTGGAATATTTCCGGCACTACTACAGATGGAGGTGGATTAGCTTGTCTAAAATTCGCATACACACCGAAAGCCTGGCAGGAGCAGGGTTACCATAACATTTTTTCGGAAAGGAAGACATTTGTAACATTTACAAAGAGAGTTTGGAACTTTCGGAGGACATTTAAAAAATAAAGTAATTGGGGAGAATGAGCATTTTACTATGACCAACAATTAAACTCCAAAACCGTAAGGAATATCTGAAGTAGGGCAGAGTCGACTATATGATAGCGTACACCACCCTATCGGAGCAGAATAAGAAGAAATATAATCATGTTTTATAAATGTTGCTTTTCTAATTTTTATAAGGCTTAAATGAACAAATTTTCCGCAAAATTTTGCAAGGTTTGTACTTGGGTGCTACATTTAAATCTGAGCCGATTTACAGCAAATTCGACAATGTGGTTTCTTGGATCAAGAGTCTGCTTAATTTCAAAGTTATTGGATATAGAAGAACAGCTTCTGTAGAGCTAAAAGGCCAATTCAGAACTAAAATATATATGGGCCTATATATAAATCTGAACCGATTTTGACAAATTTCTTCCCAGCATGATCGGAGTGAAAATGCGATCTCCACTAAACGAACAACTTTAAAGGGCGGACGTACTGACATGGTTAAATCGACTAATCTAGCGACACTGGTTAGATCGGTGTACTTTAAAGTGGGTCTAGCTCCAGTATTTGTAGGTGTTAATTATAATAAACAAGTGAAAGCGGCGTTATGTTCGGCCATGCCGAATCGTATGTACCCTGAAACATGGATTGCATGTCAACTGTTTGGGTGCAAATAAACTCATATTACAAAATGTCAATCCGATTCGTTGGAATTTGTTGTGTTTGATGCGTTAAGAAGTAAAATCGTGAAGTACCTTTGTATGGAGCTACATCAATACATGGAGCGATATTGGCCGTTGTTCGTGTGAAGGGGTTTGCCAAAATACCAATTTTCACCTCAATCAGTCGAAATTTTGCTGTCTCTATTGCGTTAATAAGTCACCCATATGTAGCATTTGTCCGCTACATATGGGGGCTGTACCAAAAAATTTACCGATATTACTCATTTATAATAACAAGTTACGCAGCTATAAGAAGTATCTGTACTAAATCTCAGTCATCTGCCTCAATTATTGTAGTACTAACTTTGTACTAAAAGTAGTTGCGAGTATAATTCATATGGACGTTTACTGTTTGTGAAAAAGTTGAATTTGAAAAAAAGGAGGACAAATCCAACATTTTTAAAAAAGGAGGGAGGACGGGAGGACACTGGCTAAAAAGGAGGACATGTCCTCCGAAAGGAGGACGTATGGTAACCCTGGGCAGGAGAGCAAGAGTAGTTTTCATACCTAAACCCGGCAAGGCAATTTATGCAACACCTAAGGCTTATAGACCAATAAGCCTAACATCTTTCTTACTCAAAACCATGGAACGTATAGTGGATACCATGATTAAAAGTAGGATACCAGGCGAAATGCTAAAATTTAGACAACATGCCTATGTTAAAGGGCGATCAGTGGACACCGCCCTACACGAGGTAGTACACAATATAGAAGAATCATTCAATGGAAATATGTATACTCTTGCGGTATGTATTGACATTGAAGGGGCGTTCAATAATGTACGGACCGACACACTCATCCAATCCTTAGACCAGTTTCAGGTGAACCGGGCTCTCCGAGACTGGATAAGCCACATGCTAAGGAATAAATGGATAAATTGCGGGTCCCACGACATAAAAATAAGAGAGAGAGAGAGTAGCACAGGGAACTCCACAGGGTGGTATATTATCACCACTCCTGTGGGTCACTACTATAAATAGTCTCTAAGGAAACTAACGGATGAAGGACTTAAACCAGTCTGTTACGCAGACGACGTTATAATACTTCTGAGGGAGAAGAATCCTAATCAAGTTTGTAGAAGGGCCGAAACGGCTCTAAAAATTGCATATGACTGGGCCCGACCGAGAGGTCTAAATGTAAACCCAGAAAAAACAGAGATATGTCTGTTCACAAGGAAAACGAAGATTGGTCAGTATGATGACCCACATTTCCAAAACGAAACATTTCCAGTATCCAACAGGGTTAAGTACTTAGGTGTAATCTTGGACAGGAAACTAAATTGGAAATGCCACATAAAAGAACGAGCAAACAAAGCTCCCATATGCTGGGCACTATGTAGAAGAGTCTTTGGCTCAAAATGTATGGCACACTGGCTCTAAAAGAGCGTAATCAGACCTATTTTAACTTACGCATCAGCAGAGTGGTGGACATCAATGAAAAAAAAGTGCAACATGATATTACAAAAGTTCCAACGAATGTGTAGTAGGGCACTGGAAACGATCTTAAATATCCAACCAATAGAAATACAGATTAGATATGAAGCTGCCCTCACGGCGACGAGACTCAAAGTGATGGGCGAATGGATCGAAAGCGATCACAAGTCATATCATTAAAAGATAGCTGAGGTAGTGACGGTGGATTTAACTGACATATCATCAGTATACGACAGAATACCTGAAAAATCAATAGTGGCTGAGTGTGATACCAGACAGACAATATTGGATTGATAGAACCGTAGTGCAGACAACATCTGGAATTTGCTGTTATACAGATGGATCGAAACTAGGGGAGAGAACGGGGCTAGAACTTTATATGGAGGAACCGGAAACCGAACTCTCTGTCAGGCCGTAACACAGTCCTGCAGGCGGAACCCCGATCAATTTCAGAATATGTGAGCTGGCTTGGCGCTAACACGAGACCAACAAATGTGAATATTTTCACAGATAGCCAAATGGCTATCAGGGCAATAACGTCTAGAACGGTGAAGTCGAAGACAGTTTTAGACAGTAAAATGGCGATTAACGCCTACTCCGAACACGGCACTATATGCATCATATGGGTGCCTGGTCATTGCGGAGTAAGGGGTAACGAGAAAGAAAATGCCTTGGCATCTAGAGCCAGAAAAATGATTAAGGACTATGTCGATAGTACAGAGTTCCTAAAATAACTTTCCAAGGACCATTTATCAACAATTAGAGCGCACAACAGGCCGAGTACTGGCTTATGTGTATGTCCAAGGACATGAGGCGGAATTTCACCGCCTCCTCTTCTCAACCTAACCTAACCTTAGTCGGTTTACCCGACTGAAACTTTCTTACTTGTTTTATAGTTCAAAGTGATACAAAAGATTACAATTAAGAGCTTTTGAACTAAAATATATGTGAACCTTACAAGCTAAAGAAAAATAACGAAGCTAGAAACTTATAACCAAAAATTAAGAGGAATCCTAAAGAACTAAGCTTTGTGTAAAAAAAAGCTTTTGATAAAACCATTTGAACTAAATTAAACAAAATAGCTACACGAGTGCACACAAACGATACCAAAGCCACATCTTCGAGCGTCCGATCCAACGTGGGAGGAGCAGTTTCGCTTATCCACGCCTGGCAGATGAGGGTAACCAAAAGTAACTCTTATCTCGACATGTAACCCTTACTTCCGGACAGACAGACAGGCGGACAGTCCTTTATACTTATATTTGTAGAAAATAGGAAATAAAGAGTTTATTATTAGTGATCAAATAGGGAACAAACAATAGTTTTTTTAATACATATCTTTTTGTGGAAGCCAGTGCACTATAATCAGGATTGAGCTCAGGTCTATGATAGTTAGCCCTTTTTCCTTTATAGATTCAGTTAGCCTTACCTCAGCCCAGTTGTTCGTCTCTCCTAGAAAAATAATAATTAAAAAAAATCATAAACATTACATTTTGGACAAGAAAATTAGAAAAATTTCGCAATAAATATACATTCTAACGACCAACGGTTGCCATACTTACCAATAATACTCGGACGGACAAATACAGACAACCAGAACCATTTTTTGTTTATACTTACCTTAACCTTTTTGAGAATACTCACCTAAATATAATACTTAACAGAATTTGTTTATACGTACCCTTTTTAAATACATAGAACCTGGAACGAAAAGAAGAATTCGAATAATTAAGTTTTGAATTTAAAATAAAACTTTATGTTACTATTAGAAATTTAATTCATTTTTTATAATGTTTATGAAATTGTTAAGATTTATTAAATATTCCGGGCAATGAACCCAAATAAAAATTGTAAATCCTGAATTGAACGAAATTTCTAAAATGTTGTTGGCTTAAGGGCTTTTTCTAAGGTGGTAGTGGGCTAGGGTAGAACAGGGTAAGTACAGGGCGATAATGGGATACCCAACCTGACAGTGGAGGGAGGGATCCTTGGTCGATCCCTGAGGGTGGAAAGCTCCATTCCGATGATTGTCGGGGTCAGTAGGGTTTCGTGAGTGTCTTCATGCATTCCCTTCTTTGTTTCTTTTCCCCTTGTTTCCTTTGTGGCTTATTTCGGGTTCCCTTTATCCCTGAATCGCCGTCCAAATCGCCAACAAGAACACCATCCCGAGCCGACGAGCCTTATTTATGATCTATTTATACCTCACGAGTTACAGAAAATCGGTACTAGACACGAATTTTCTCAGTATCTTCCAGTCAATTTCTCTGAGATGAGTCAAGTCTGGCAATATGTCGGACCCGAAATGTTGGGATCTTGCATGTGTGAAAGCCGGGCAGTGACACAGAAAATGTTCCATCGTTTCGATGTTTTCTCTGCATGCCCTGCATTCGTCGTTTTCTGCTAGTCCTATGCGATGAAGATGTGCTTGTAAGCTTGAGTGTCCCGTTAGAACACTCATCATCTTACTAATATCGATCTTGTTTAGTTTCAGAAGACTTCTTGTTTTCTTTTCATTTGGGTCACCCCACAATATCTTTGCAGTTGCTCCTACTCCGTTGTGTCCTGGTACCCAGCAAATACGCAATTGACCGCAAACGTCTCCTGAGTAATCATTTATCGTTCTTTTACAGTCCAACACAGTTCTGGATTTGACCCTTTCCGATGTTATTGCTTTAATCGCCATTTGGCTGTGTGTGGAGATGTTGGCATATTTAGGCTTTGTCGTGTTACTGAGCCAGTTCACACACTCCGTGATTGCTCGAACTTCTGCTTGAAATACCGTGTTATGGTCAGGGAGGCGGAAGTGAAGTTCGACTTCAGGTTCATAAATAAAAATTCCCAGACCTTTCCTTCCTCCTCGCTTGGACCCATCCGTGTAGCAGCTGGTTCCCACTGGCACATGGGCCAAAGTTCCATTTTCCCAGGAGCGTCTGTCTGGCACAAACGTATCACAGGTAGATGTAAGCCGCACTTCAGGAATGCGGTCCGAGATTTCTGGCGTTTGAATGTGACCAACTAGATATTCTAAAATCTTCTGATGGTACGACTTGTGGTCTCGATTTATCCATTCACCCATCACTTGTAGACGTCTTGCTGTGAGGGCTGCCTCATACTTTATACGGATGTCTAATGGTTGGATGTGCAGTATAGTCTCCAACGCTTTTGTTGGTGCAGTTCTAAATGCCCCGCTTATGCCTAGACAGCACATACGTTGAATTTTTTGCAAAGGTATTACGTTGCACTTCTTGTCCATTGATGTCCACCACACTACAGAGGCGTAGGTGATTATTGGTCTAATCACGCTCATGTAAAGCCAGTGAGTCATATTTGGACGTAGTCCCCATTTTAAACCTATAGCTCTTCTGCACAACGACCAACATCTGTGTGCCTTTGTAACTCTTTCTTCAAGATGATCTTTCCAGTACAGTTTCTGATCCAAGATTACTCCCAAGTATTTTACCTTTTTAGTTATAGCAATTGTCTTATTCAGGAATCGAGGCGGGGTAAAACGTGGGATCTTCGTTTTCCTTGTAAATAGACATATTTCTGTTTTGTCTGGGTTAACATTTAATCCCCTTGGTTGTGCCCAGTTATATGCTATGTTAAGTGCCTCTTCAGCTCTTCTGCATAATAGATTTGGATGAAAGCCCCTTAGAAGTATTACAACGTCGTCTGCATAACAGACTGGTTTAAGTCCTTCATTGGTGAGGACTCGAAAGTAAAGTAAAAAAAATTTTCTTACTATAGCCCAGCAATTTTATGAAATGTCCGCCCCATCATACTAATTTCTATGGCCAAGGAGAAGAAGTTCTTTTCATGAGTGTCTTCATGCATTCCCTTCTTTGTTTCTTTTCCCCTTGTTTCCTTTGTGGCTTATTTCGGGTTCCCTTTATCCCTGAATCGCCGTCCAAATCGCCAACAAGAACACCATCCCGAGCGGACGAGCTCGGGATGTTGTTGGCAAAAAGCCAACATACTAACGCAAACCTTGCGATGTGGCACAACAAGCAACACCCCAAACTAAAAGTGTACAGGACAATGTCGCCAAACGTGGGGTCCGAATTATGCCTTTTCTAGTGTAATAGTTCTTTTTATGTGTAGGAATTAAGTTAGGTTAGTTTGTCTTGGATAAGTCCCGGATTAGTTAAATTTAAGAGTCCCGTCCGTGTTTTGCTATATCTAAACGTCTAGCCTTACTGATGTCCGTCCGCATCGAAAGTAGGTTAGTTAGGTTAGGTTAGGTTGAAGAGAGGAGACGTTTAAACGTCTCATGTCCATGGACATACACTTAAGCCAGTGGTTCGGCCTGTTGTGCGCTCCTTATTTATGATCTATTTATACCTCACGAGTTACAGAAAATCGGTACTAGACACGAATTTTCTCAGTATCTTCCAGTCAATTTCTCTGAGATGAGTCAAGTCTGGCAATATGTCGGACCCGAAATGTTGGGATCTTGCATGTGTGAAAGCCGGGCAGTGACACAGAAAATGTTCCATCGTTTCGATGTTTTCTCTGCATGCCCTGCATTCGTCGTTTTCTGCTAGTCCTATGCGATGAAGATGTGCTTGTAAGCTTGAGTGTCCCGTTAGAACACTCATCATCTTACTAATATCGATCTTGTTTAGTTTCAGAAGACTTCTTGTTTTCCTTTCAGTTGGGTCACCCCACAATATCTTTGCAGTTGCTCCTACTCCGTTGTGTCCTGGTACCCAGCAAATACGCAATTGACCGCAAACGTCTCCTGAGTAATCATTTATCGTTCTTTTACAGTCCAACACAGTTCTGGATTTGACCCTTTCCGATGTTATTGCTTTAATCGCCATTTGGCTGTCTGTGGAGATGTTGGCATATTTAGGCTTTGTCGTGTTACTGAGCCAGTTCACACACTCCGTGATTGCTCGAACTTCTGCTTGAAATACCGTGTTATGGTCAGGGAGGCGGAAGTGAAGTTCGACTTCAGGTTCATAAATAAAAATTCCCAGACCTTTCCTTCTGCTCGCTTGGACCCATCCGTGTAGCAGCTGGTTCCCACTGGCACATGGGCCAAAGTTCCATTTTCACAGGAGCGTCTGTCTGGCACAAACGTATCACAGGTAGATGTAAGCCGCACTTCAGGAATGCGGTCCGAGATTTCTGGCGTTTGAATGTGACCAACTAGATATTCTAAAATCTTCTGATGGTACGACTTGTGGTCTCGATTTATCCATTCACCCATCACTTGTAGACGTCTTGCTGTGAGGGCTGCCTCATACTTTATACGGATGTCTAATGGTTGGATGAGCAGTATAGTCTCCAACGCTTTTGTTGGTGCAGTTCTAAATGCCCCGCTTATGCCTAGACAGCACATACGTTGAATTTTTTGCAAAGGTATTACGTTGCACTTCTTGTCCATTGATGTCCACCACACTACAGAGGCGTAGGTGATTATTGGTCTAATCACGCTCATGTAAAGCCAGTGAGTCATATTTGGACGTAGTCCCCATTTTAAACCTATAGCTCTTCTGCACAACGACCAACATATGTGTGCCTTTGTAACTCTTTCTTCAAGATGATCTTTCCAGTACAGTTTCTGATCCAAGATTACTCCCAAGTATTTTACCTTTTTAGTTATAGCAATTGTCTTATTCAGGAATCGAGGCGGGGTAAAACGTGGGATCTTCGTTTTCCTTGTAAATAGACATATTTCTGTTTTGTCTGGGTTAACATTTAATCCCCTTGGTTGTGCCCAGTTATATGCTATGTTAAGTGCCTCTTCAGCTCTTCTGCATAATAGTTTTGGATGAAAGCCCCTTAGAAGTATTACAACGTCGTCTGCATAACAGACTGGTTTAAGTCCTTCATTGGTGAGGACTCGAAAGTAAAGTATAAAATTTTTTCTTACTATAGCCCAGCAATTTTATGAAATGTCCGCCCCATCATACTAATTTCTATGGCCAAGGAGAAGAAGTTCTTTTCATGCATGAGAGGCCTGTCAGTCCTCTTACTTCCCGAATAGTTAATACGATTAGGTTTAGGTTTAGGTTAGGGTGGCAGCCGTATTTTTTTTACAAGCTCACATAGACCAGTTTAGGTCCCTAGTGCTACCACGGGCTGAAATGCCCCTCATCGAAACCAACCTGTTTAATATATAAATATATCGATAGTACGAATATCAGTACTGGAAAGATCTGTTAGGCTGCCTATAAAGGCCGACCCCATTATGTCCAGTCGTCGTTTACTCAAAGCGGGACAGTCGCAAAGCAAGCGGGACAGTCGCAAAGCAAGTGCTCAAGTGACTCCAATATTGGAGTCAATACCCAATCTTTTGGCGTGTTCGCCGATCAAGCAGTGTCCCGTCAGAACCTGTACTAACGTAGACAATCGTTTCCTCTCTAGTGCGAGGAGATATTTTGACCTTCTCAGGTCATACCTTGGCCACATTTGTCTAGCTACCCTGCAGGTGCCGATTTCTGTCCATCACTCGTTGGACTGCCTGATTGCCTCTTGCCTAAGCACGTGGATAGTGGCGCACCAATATATGCAAATTCTTCGAGAATTTGTACTGTCGTCCCTTTCCTAGCAAGTTCATCGGCTTTGCAGTTCCCCGGGATATCCCTATGCCCAGGCACCCATATGAGGTGTATATTAAACTGCTCAGCCATCTAGTTAAGAAATCTTTGCGGCAGTCGAGGGCTGTTTGTGAATTTAGGGATGTTGCCTCCAGAGAATTGATGGCAGCCTGGCTGTCCGAGTAAATGACAACGCCAGTGTTGGTTACTATGTTGCGACTCAGCCACTTGGCGACTTCCCATATTGCCATTATTTCGGCTTGATAGACACTGCAGGTATCTGGTAGTCTGCGAGTTATATCCAGACTAAGTTCTTCACAGTGTACTCCGAAGCCAACCTTTTCATCAAGCTTCGAACCATCCGTGTAAAAGTGGAGATGGTTTCTATTACCTGGTATTCTGCCGACCCATTCATCTCTGGCGGGAATCATAGTGATTCAATTTCTCTCGAAGGTGTACACAGTTGGTATATAGTCTGTTGGTGTCGAAAAATAAATAGAATAAAAAACACGATTGTTTAGTTTAAATATAAAAAGGGAGCAGTAAGCTCTAATTTGTTTAATTTCAAGATTTGGTAACAAGATTACTTTTTTTAAGTACAACGATATGTACAGATGTTTGCAACAATATGCAGAGAGAAGAGCAACGATATGCAGAGGTTCCGTCGATTTAAGAGATCGTAAGCGATTGATTAGACGGTGAAAGGTGGGGGCATTCGCGGGAAATGTCAAAATACTTACTCGCTAATATCTACAAAGGTACTCTTTCAGTGTTGGAACAAAGGGAGTACATAGATATTAGCGAGAAGGAAAGTACCATAAACAAATACCACGGTACACTTAATTAGGTATGACAGTTTTACTTTCAAACTTAAACATGCCGCCCACCTTGCAACATCTAGATATGTTGCAACTTAAACTAAATTACATCTAAGATAGGGAAAGTATAGAGCAGTATGTAATTCAGTGAGTTTTTTTTGTAATTCATTATTCATTCGTTTTCTTTTTTATTCGTTTTTTCAAAAAACACTTAATCTAAATGGGCCAGTAGGGACCCAGAAGCCAGTAGGGACTTCTCAACGACAAACACGAATGGGCCAGTAGGGACCCCAGCGGGAACGCGATGGGCCAGTAGGGACCCTTCGGTGGACGAAACACGATGGGCCAGTAGGGACTCCAGCAACTCAATCAGGCCAGTAGGGACCCTAGCAGTTGCATACGCCCGATTACACCCATCCAAAAATGGTGTAATGGGCGACCGGAAGCCCTGGTGACGTTCGTACCTGACTAGTGACGATTCGTGCGTACATTTCTGGACCGAACACGAGCGCTACGCGTCCTACTCTAAAAAAGTGAGGATCAGCTAATGGGAATCCAAGAAATGAATCCTTGATCCGTTCTGGAACCGATTCAGTGGGGGTGGAGACGTGCCCGAGGTCGCACACCCTGGCCGTAAAAGTCAAGGTTTGCTGGGCATCGTATGCGGACGCGACTGTCAACCTACAGAACTCGACACCATCTATCCATGATGTCGGAATTCGCAGCTGCTCCACCATAGACGCACAGATTAGACTCTGCCTACCACAGGAATCGAGTACTGCACGAACTGGCACTGCTGCCCCAGTCGACCGAACGTGCACAACCAAACTTGGCACCAAAGACACCATGTTCTGCAAAACGCCCATCCCCACAGCAACAGCGGACGGACGAGAAGAATCTCCCCTATCGGACGGACGAGTGAGTGCTACTTGACGCGGACGTTTTACATCACCACTGTCCGAATCCGAGTTTCGTTAGGCATCTTTCGGAATTTGACGCAAAAACGAAGTGGATGCCTTCGACCACAAAATGCCTACTGTTGGGGCGGACGGTGCTGGTGTGGCGGACGGTGCTGGTGGGGCGGACGTGATTGCCAATGCTGCAGAGGGCAGTTGTGGGGTCTTGTTATCCGCTATCTCAGTCTGCGAAGGCAGAACTTCCTGCACTGGGTCTAAAATTGGCGCCATAACCACAGGTGCATCAGAAACCGGGCGACTATCTTCGAGGCTAAGTCCGCGGGAGGAAGACCACGACTGCCCAAATCCGCAGGATTGTCTTCTGATCTCACATGATACCAATTGTGATTGATTGTGATTGTGATTGTAGTCCACGTAGAAGGCGTCTTTCTAAGCCATGCGAGCACTATAGTCGAATCTGTCCAACAATAAACTTGGCGAAATTCTATACCACTCTCTCGCACGATTGTTTTCAAAAGTTCCGAAGCTAAAACGGATCCGCAAAGTTCCAGTCGAGGTAGAGAAATCGATTTTATAGGGACGACTCTAGTTTTACACAATAGTAAATTTGAGAAAATTTCCCCATTCGGAGCTTCAATCCGAGGATAAACCACCCCCGCGTATGCCTTCTTCGAGGCATCCGAAAAGACATGAAGCTCCGCATTACCGTCCGGAAAATATCTAACATATCTTGGGATACGGACAGAATTCACTTCAGGATAGGCGTCAACAAATTTTAGCCATTCTCCTTTGGAAGGTGGGAGCGGGTCATCCCAACCAATGTTGTCTCGCCAGACTTTTTGCATGACCATCTTGGCCATGACAATCACTGGACCTACCCAGCCGACGGGGTCAAAAAGTTTCGCGATAGCAGAAAGAACTTCATGTTTAGTATAGGAAGTTTTCTTGACTATAGGTGTCACCGCGAAGTAAAAAGCATCCAACTGCGCGTTCCATCGAATCCCCAAAGGTTTAGAACCGCTGTTCTCCACAAAAGTCAGAACCTCCGCATCCACCAAATGGTCAGATGGGAAACAATCTAAAATTGATCTATCATTCGCTGTCCATTTACTAAGCTCAAACTTAGCTGACGCGAGAGCTGCGATTAATTGGTCCCGAGCGACCAAAGCAGTCTCAAGATCGTGGGTTCCCGCAAGAACATCGTCCACGTACATACTCTTACGCAAGATATGAGCCGCAAGAGGAAACTCATTCTCGGTGTCGTCAGCTAGCTTCAAAAGAGTTCTAATGGCCAGATATGGGGCGCAGCTCACAACGAAGGTGACTGTTTGCAATTCGAAGTCTTGTACCGGTTTTGTGGGAGAATCTCTAAAAAGAATTCGTTGAAGGGGCGTATGCGCAGGATCAACCCGAATTTGTCTGTACATTTGCGTAATGTCGCAGTTAAATACAAATTGGAACATTCTCCATCTGAGAATGAGAAGGACTAAGTCTTCCTGCAACGTAGGTCCAACATGAAGGATGTCGTTCAGACTTTTACCGTTCGATGTTTTGTTGGACGCATTAAAAACCACGCGAAGTTTGCTAGTTTGCTTTTCCATATTAATGACCGGGTGATGAGGTAGATAGCAAGATAACTTCTCAATCGAAGAAGACGCATTCACTGGCCTCATGTGGTCCAATGTCAAATATTCTGTGACGACCTTATCATAAACAGTCTTCACGTCAGGCTTCCGAAGTAATGACGATTCACTACGGTAGAATTGTTTAAGAACGTTTGCCCTCGACTCGCCTAAGTATTCCCGTGAGCTAAGGTCAGTTCGGATGGGTAAAGTAACGATATACCTACCGTCCGAATCTCTACGGGTCGTATGTACAAAATTTTCCTCGCAAACCTTATCCGAAGGCGACAAAATACTACGTTTTGGAGGCTCCTCGAGTTCCCAGAAACGCAAAAGCGTTCTATTTATGCCATCTTCTTCAGAAATTTCCAAAGTCGTAGCGAAAGTCTGAATTTGATTGGCCGGGACCGGACCCGTGATAAGCCAACCAAATATAGAGTTCTGGGCAAGCAGGGTTCCTGACGAAATCTGAAGAGATCCTCCCTTGAGAATCTGAGGGTACAAGTCCGCTCCTATCAGTAGATCAACAGGTCGAGGGTCAAACAAATTTGGATCTGCCAATCGAATATTTGGCAATTGGTTCTTAAAATCTGCTGCTACCGTAAAGGATGGCAGATTTCCAGATATAGTGGGCAAAATCAGAGCTGTCGTTTCTAAGATCATCGACGCGTCGCATGCTGTCCCAATCTTCACTGTACAAACTTTTCTTTATGTGGCAGATATAGCTCGATTGACACCCGAAATTGTTGCATTGGTTGAGTGCACAGGCAACTTCAACCTATTCTGCAAGCGCTCCGTTAAAAAGGAGGCTTCAGAAGCAAGGTCAATCAACGCTCGAGCAGGGTACGAAGCACCTTGATGAACAATGTTCACCATTGCTGTTCCCAAAAGCACAGCTCTGCTCTGAGCAGCGTGAAATACCTGGCGCGGCAAACATCCAGCCGATGTGGATAGTTGAGGTTGTTCTGCAGGAGGGGGGTTCGAAGATTGAGTAGCTGCAGGAGGTCTCGACCCAGAATTACCTGAGGTGGAATTCGTAGCATCACGACGTAACAATGTGTGATGTCTAGATTCACATTTCGGACAGTGATGATCACTCGAACAATTTCTGACATCATGCCCCTTAGCCAAACAATTTAAACATAAATTATGCCGTTTGATAACCGAATACCTTTCCGATGGTGAAAGTTGTTTGAACCGATGGCACTTTGACAGTTTATGGCTGTGTCTAGGGCAGAGTACACAGTTACTATTAGTTTGAGCACGAGAAGGCTTCGGAGAGGTTGCATTCGTAAAATGCGTCCTAACCTTCTTCGTATTTGACGCTTTTTGGGGTTCGGGTCCCTGAAGGTCACTAAGGCACACAAGAGTGCGAATCCTTTCCGTAAGAAAGGTATCCATCTCTTTCCACGAAGAAAGAGCTGATTTGTCTCTGATACTTTGTTCCCATAAAGACTGGGTAAGCCTCGGCAAACGTTGCAGGCAAATAAAGATCAGGATCGGATCCCAATTGTCCGTACTTATATCGTAAGTAGATAGTGCTGAAAGACAGCCATTAATACCGCGTTGTATCGATTTTAACCCCGAACTAGTCTCACTTGATAAAACCGGAAGGTCAAAGAGAGTCTTAATTTGGTTATGCACAAGTATTCTAGGGTTATCATAAGATTCCCTCAGTGCTTGCCACGCAAGCTCGAAGCTGCGATGGGTCAGCGGAAATTTCGAGACAATTTCTCGCGCTTCCCCACTGGTTTTACGTACCAGATGACATAATCGCTCAATGACGCTCAGTCGAGAATTATTTATATACATTGCGCCGAATAAGTCCCTAAAAGTGGGCCAGGATATAAAATCTCCCTCAAAAACATCAACATCACACGGAGGCAGAGCCAGATTGTGCATGACGTCACCCATAGACGCCATTTGCCTCCTTTCCCTATTCGACCGGTGGGAAGGGGTCGCGGAAGGAAGAGTTCTATTAGAAACGTTCCCGGGAGGAAGCGTTTCATTCGCTACCGCATCATTAGGAGCAGACCGAATTGAATGCCTAGATTCTGAGTTCGGTAAAAATGTTCCCGAAGACCAGCGCTTCAAGTTTCGGAACTCTGACAATTTCCTATTAATTGTCGCTAGACACCTCATAAATGTTGAATACGAAGACTCATATTTGTTGTCCGCTGCGTCGATGTCGCTTTTCTCTACAGTCTTTGTAGTCGGTAAATAATTAATATATTTTTCGTACGCTTCCTGAACTAGTTGCCAAACTTTATTGACCTCCGAGCTACGTACCTCAAGAATAAACAAATCAAGCTCCTCGTCTTTTTCTGCAACAAAGTTTGCATTAAATTTGATAAGAGCATCCGAATCTCTTACGAAAATATCGAGAGTGAGAGACATTTTGTTTATGAAGTTTCAAAAAAATCAAACGAAAAGTGACTAAAACGAAACAAAATTCCCCAAAGAATCAAAAAAAAATCTAACTTCGATTGGACTGTATAAAGACAAAATCGAAAAATTACTTATGTAAATTGAAACGGGTCGGAACAACAAGAATTTCCAATGAAATTTAGTTCCTTTTAGCGAAAAGTCGAAAAAAACCGAAAAAATCCACCAAAAAACCTATCCACCGAATGTGGCGTACCCTATGCCTAAGTTCCAATAACTTAGTAGACCAATGTCAAAAAGCACACAAACCCAAAAAAAATCAAAAAAATACTATCTACCGAATGTAGAAGAAGCTTTGCCTGAGTTCCAATAACACAGGTGACCAATGTCAAAAAGCACAAAAAACGCGAGTCCGAAAATGATAAAATCTCAACAAAAAAATCGAAAAAGCTCAAAAATTTCGAAAATGTCAAGAAAACCAAAAGTCACTGAAAATTCGACAAAATCAACGAAGAAAAAAATCTAAAATTTGCTTTGAAATTTAAAAAAAAATAGGATATATTTTATAAAAGAAAAAAATCAAATATAAAACCAAGATCAAAAATAAAAAAAATTAAATTTCAAAAAACTTCACGCGTACCAAAATATTTTTAAATTATTATTTTCTTTCGAAAATATCGAAATTTAACGAATGTAGAACGTAAATCACGTGTACCGATTGCACGGTATTCGAAAATTCCGAAAAAACTTGAAAAATACTTCAAAATCCGATTATTAGTTGGGTTGGCCGACTGTAGGGTGCACGTACCGATGTAGTGAAACCCAACGAAAAAAATTCCCAATCGAACGCAAATCAAAAAATAATCGAAAAAAGACAAAAATCTCACTTTTATTTAAAAAAGTCGAATTTGACCGTATGTAGTGTGCACGTAAATTTTTCCCCGAAAATTTTGTCTAAAAAACACGTTACACGAAACAGCAAAAAAATTTCACTAAATAATTTTTTATGTAACAAAATTTATATTAAATACACTTGACCGACGCAACGACTGTAGCGCACCGAAAATCAAAAAACGAAACAAAAGAGAAATAAAAGAACTCAGCTTTTGTTTGTTTGTATGTAATTCCTTCATATACGTACGTATGTATGAACGTATATGCAAAGTATGTGGGCACTGAACCGTCTGTTGGCGCTTGGACGGACGGAATCGAAAAATTGCACTGAATATTAGAAAAATTGCACTGAATATTAGAATAATGTTTTGCCGACGGCAATACGTCTTTCGAAAAATGAAAATTACTTCAGCGAATATCACGATTTAAAACCAAAGAAAATTAACACAACAGCACTATATCCAAAAAATACACTATTTCACTGTTTATTTAAAAAAAATTATTTAATTTATTTAAATTCTTCCCGATTTTTTCTCACAAAAGAGCAGACGGACATACACCGGTATGTATGTGCGTTTGTATATACCACGAACAACGTAAAGACGAGACGGGTAGCGGGAGGGTTTCGCGACGCGTAATTTCAAGATTTGGTAACAAGATTACCTTTTTTTAAGTACAACGATATGTACAGATGTTTGCAACAATATGCAGAGAGAAGAGCAACGATATGCAGAGGTGCCGTCGATTTAAGAGATCGTGAGCGATTGATTAGACGGTGAAAGGGCATTCGCGGTAAATGTCAAAATACTTACTCGCTAATATCTACAAAGGTACTCTTTCAGTGTTGGTCAAAGGGAGTACATAGATATTAGCGAGAAGGAAAGTACCATAAACAAATACCATGGTACACTTAATTAGGTATGAAAGTTTTACTTTCAAACTTAAACATAGTCCACTCGGTCGGTTACCATAGCACTACACTTTGATATCCTCATGTGACCATAGTTCTTGTACCTCCACATTGATAGGCAGTTTAATCTTATTGCCGCTTTGGTTGCAACTTCTCTCGCCACAATATTAATCGGCAGTATATGGAGTAGGGCTTGTAGAGACTCGGTCGCTGTAGTCCTTAAGGCTCCGCTTATGCTCAGGCAGGCAGTTCTCTGAACCTTTGTTAGTAGGTTGGTAATGGTTAGTTTGTCAGTTGCCGTCCACCATACCACAATACCGTATAACAGTATTGGACGAACTACTGCTATATATATCCAGTGGACGATTTTAGGAGAGAGTCCCCACCGCGACCCTACAACCTTTTTGCAGGAATATAAGGCGACGTTGGCCTTCCTTACACGTTCCAATACGTTAAGTCTAAATAACATTTTCCTATCTAGAATTATTCCTAAAAATTTTGCACAAATTTTAGCCACAACGTTCTAGTTCTAGCAGGATTTCATTCACCGCTAGGTTCCAAATTAGTGGAGACAATACTACTCCTTGCGGGGTCCCTCTGTTTACATACCTTGTTAGAGTTGTGGACCCTAGACATGCTGTTATGCGTCTTCTGGTGAGCAGACTTTGAATTAGTCTAATCAAACTAGTTTTAACTTTTAGATGTGAGAGTGCCGCAATTACCGCATCTGAGTGAATGTTGTTAAAAGCCCCTTCTATGTCAAGAAATGCCACCATGGCGAATTCCTTGAAATGCAGGGACAAGTTCGTGCAGGGCTGATTCTGTAGACTTGCCCTTACTGTAAGCATGTTGGTTCCCCAACAGGAGTTTTGTATCCAGGTTTTCCCTAATGAAATGATCTAAAAGTCTTTCCAGACCTTTCAATAGGAAGGAGGATAGGCTAATTGGTCTAAAGTCATTTGGCCTAGTGTGTAATATCTTTTCCGCTTTAGGTATGAATACCACTTTGGTATCCCTCCATCGATTCGGGACGTATGAAAGCCTGATACAGCCTACATAAATTTTCTCCAGCCAGGGGATAATGTACTTTAACATTTTCTGCATTTCTGCTGGAGTGATGCCATCTGGTCCAGGTGACTTGAAGGGCTCAAAGCTGTTAATAGTCCAGCTTATTCTGGATCTCTCAGTCAAGAAGCTAGCGACGCTCGCAGTCCACACGCACTCTTGTTGGTCCTGCTGATCCTCGGGTTCTGTTACAGAGTTCCCCGGGAAATGTGTGTCGAGCAGTACATTGAGCGACTGCTCGCTGTTTTTGGTCCAGTTATTTGCCTCATCCTGTAAATATCCCACTGTACAGGGTGAAGCAGATAATATCTTCCTCAGCCTAGCGGCGTCGGAGACCTTTTCCACTTCACCACAGAAGGTATACCAAGAGCGCCTTTCTAAGCTCCTTCTTATAGATCTTGAGTTGCTCTTTATAGGCATCCCAATCATTAGCGACCCCAGTAGATTTAGCCTTATTGAATAGCTTGTTGCAGGTCTTTTTCATAGACGTTAGCTCAGAAGTCCACCATTGGGGTTTAGTTTTACCCTTGTACCTTGTTTTTGGACAGGCTTCTTCAAGGGATCTATTGAATGATATGGTGATATGATCGACCAGATTATCCAGACCGGCTTTGTCATTCGGTTCGTACAGAAGTTTAGAGTTGAGGACTTTCTTGAAATTATTCTCATACAGATGCCACTTTGTCTTCCTTACATTTCTGTGGATGGCGGGTCTAGGCGCTTTTTCCGCGAGTTTGAACTCAATATAATGGTGATCTGAGAATGAGTGGTCGTCCAGTACATTCCACCCAATAATTTTGTCTGACAGCCGGTCAGTAGCAAACGTTACGTCGAGTACTTCTTGTCTGTCTTTAGTTGTGAAGGTCGGTTTATTACCTATGTTACAAATACTAAGGTTGGTAGTTAGAATAAAGTCAAGAAGCGAATCACCCCTATTGTTTATATCCGTACTACCCCAGATAGTATGATGAGCGTTCGTGTCTGCGCCAATAATCAGCTCGAGCTCGTCAGACGTTGCTTCTTCTACTACTTCCCTGAATAGAGCAGTCGGTACTACAGATTCATAAGGCAAGTAGCTGGAGACCACCCAATATATGCGATTACCGATCTCAAGGCTAGTTAATAGTTAATACAATTGGTTTATAGTTTAGTAGATAGGAGAAAAAAAGCACTTACGTGTAGCAAGTCATAGGTTCCTGTACGGAGAAGCTCGTCTGTCCCACGACAATCATGGCTCCGCACCAAGTGTCGTTGAGTTGAATTTTTTTTCGTCCAGTCTCCGTCAGTCCAGCTATATTTCTATTTTCTCCTTGCTATATTTTTATTTTCTTTCCTCTCTTTTCCATTTTTTGTTTTCTTTGTTGGGATCTCAAACGTCGACATAGTTCTGGAGTATATAAGTGGTTTACTCTAAATCTCTGTCTTTTTCAGGCTCCGTGAGCTCACGGAACCTGAACTATGTCGACGTTTAAGATTAATCTGTACTTACCTTTGTTTTCACTCACACCCTACCATCAATTTTAGTATTTAACCGCCGATAGGTCGAAGTCATTCCCCGTATTTATTATGCTCAATCTTCCAACAGTTTTGATACTTCGGTAAGAATAGTGATAATTTTTATTAAACAAATAGATAGGATTTCCTTTTTTGTAACTTACCTCAAACTGATAGTTTTACCGAAATGGTTAACGCTAGGTCCAGTGATAAAGCAGTTCCCAGCGGATCGAATATTGCGAACTCGGACGCTCAGAATCCGCCTGCGATCGCAGCCCAACCAGCCACCACATCCACAACTACGGCTACTGCAACAGATCCATATCCACCGAATTATACCCCTTTGACAGGCCTTAACGCAATGCGGGAAATCTTTTCAACGTCCGTGGGAGTGTCGAGGATCAAATTTGAGTGAGAGCACAACTATTGCATCCGTCATCTTCTGCCAGCAATCGTAGAGATAATTCGCCTCCCGACCGGAGTACCAGAGGCGTCTCCTGCCAACAGAGCTTACACCAGTACTAGCAACGTCACCAGCTGAAGATGATTAGTCGCCCAACTTATCCTCCGGCTCCGTACTATCCGGTCGCGCTACCGGGAGCAATTTGAGGCAACTATTGCATTTGACGACATGCTGACCAACAGAATGTCGTACATTCCACCGACAATGGACCAACACATGCCACAGCCGCCACCAGATCAATAAAGGCCGCCTCCAGATCAGTAGGTACCGCCGACTTTTGGTTGTGGTGATGGCGATAAAGAAATTCCGCCCCTACATTGAACTACTGCCTTTTCCGGTCATTACGGACCATAATAGTCCCAAATGGCTTATGTCACATCGAGACTTAAGTATAGGTTTCGGCCGATTTAGATCTTTTGATAGATTTTGATTCCCCAGCCTTTAAATCAGAGGAGTACCAATATCTGGTCAAGAAAACCAAGGAGAATGCATCCCAATCACCGGATATCCGAGTAGTCGACGGCCAGGTGAAGCTTCCGACAAAGCTCTTTTAAAGACAACGGAACTCAAAATTTGACAAAAAGTTTTTCAAATGTCGCATCATTCGTCCTATTGGAAACAATTTGTATGAAGTAAAAGACCTTCAGGGGAAACCCTTGGGAAAGATTTAAAGTAGGCCACATTTAAAGCTGTCAAGCCACAGTCGTTTTGGCTTCAATATTCAACTACCCATCAACAAGGCAGTTCAAGGGACAGACAATTGACGACCTGAGTGAACACCAAAGCCCAACTGGAGGTATTTGGTTACTAACTTTCTCTATAACTGCATATATTGAGAGGACAATTTATGTCCATCATGAACCCTTCGCGATGTGGCCCCTTGCTCTAATGGACACTATGTCACTAAGCCGCACCGGGGTTGAACTTATCAGGTATTATTATAGTGAGAGCATTTAGAACTTTAAAAACAAGTAATGAAGACCTGAGCTAGATCCCCATTAATATATTGTATCAGACGTCGTTGTCTTTGGTGCGCATTGGGGATACAAAGGTCTGCCTACCTCTCACCTAACCACGTTGGGGGAAGGCTAAGCAATATATATACGTCTCTTTCTGACTCTTATGATATGATAGATGATCTTTGAAAACTCAAGCACTCAGAAATCACAACATTGCATATTTCAGATTAAATAAATTATATTTCGAAATTGCTAAATTTGTTTGGAGCACAGATTTTAATGTTTTTCAACAAGATTCATAATCGAATTAACGCTCTTAAATAAAATAGGAATTTACATTAACACCCCTATTCTCGACCGAGTGACAAGCAAATTTTAATTTTCAATGACATTTATCACTACCACAATATCTTTTGATAAGGAATATTTTCCCTACAAAAAAATGTTTCTTAAGGCGAAATCAGTTTTAACGATATATTTGTGAACATTGCGTTTCGGACAATCTAAGAACAACAAATGTTATTGGCCCTGCACTATGAACTTCCTTTATAGAAGCGTGCGACCCTTGTTTTTCTCCAACATGAGGATAGACACGGTGGCGATTATTGATACATATGGAGCTAAAGTAATTCTAGCCTGAACATATGTCTTTTGGGAATTTTTTTTTTTTCATTTTCTAATAATTTGTTTCAATTTTAAATGACAATTATAAAAATTGTATGCCATATTGAAGAATTATGAATTTCAGTAGTTTTCTTCTTTTTTAATTTTGTTTATTTAATACACGCTGAAAAAAAATCGCTTCTGTAGTATATTGTCCCAAACATATTCGGCTTGAAATATACATATGTTTAGAGTACACTCCAAATATATAATATTTGATACACATAAATATTATATGTTTGGGAGAATATTGTTCTAAACCAAAATATGTTCCCATTCTAATATTTTTTTATTTGGAACTAGTATTTCCGAAATAAAGACTAATTTGTAGTTAATTATTTTGGCAATGTATCAATGCCTTGATTTAAAGACAAGTTTTCTGTTTTTCAGGTGCTCAAAGATAATTTTTTTTATACATTTTAAATGTTTTTAAAATTTAATTAAAACTTAAATCGTATAATCTTTCGTGAATATAAATTGCATTGATGGATTGACAAAAAGTGATGAATTGGAATATTTATAAATTAAAAGACATTTTTAGCTATAAAGTTTAAAACGAAAACTAGGAAAAACTATCTAAAATTCGAAAAAATCAGCAAAGTTTTAAAAATGTTTTTAAATAAAATATGTTTGGAAAACTTCTTAAACAATTAATTTGTTTGTGGGTACACACATATTTTATTTGTGAAAGTCAGTTAGCAAATATATTATGTTCTAATATATTAATATATGCGTTCCAAACAAGATTTCTTGATTTTCAAATAAAATTTATTTGTTAACAAATATATAGTATTTGAAAAAATCGCTTCCAAATATATTTTCTTTCAATTCAAACATATCAAAAATGAAGATTTTCCCCCGTGTATCACTACATGACAAGCCAAAGAGGAGATTTTTTTGTGTACGCCAAAATAATAATAAAGAAAAAGCATTCAAAATGTAAACTCATCTGCCTTTTTCCACGTCCGTTGCCGGTTGAGTTGACTTCCAAGACCGAGTTAGTAGAACGGGGATATATGAAACCCCAGTCTGACTACTGTTAGTATACCAAACTTAGCAGTGGCCTACGAAGGAAAACAGAAACAAGCTAAATAAGTGGAAATACGGTTAAGTAAGCTTCACCTACGGTGAAATCCTGTGGTTCCATATGCAAGTAGCAGCAACCAATACAGTCAGCCCCTTTCCTCCCAAGGACCATGGCCGAGGAACCATTTTTTACTAGGGAATAATCAACCCCTGCATATAGAGTGATAGACGGTCCCAAGAGTCTGTGATACTAACCTGGCAATAGGTTAGGTTAGGTTGAAGAGAGGAGACGTTTAAACGTCTCATGTCCATGGACATACACTTAAGCCAGTGGTTCGGCCTGTTGTGCGCTCCTTATTTATGATCTTTTTATACCTCACGGGTTACAGAAAATCGGTACTAGACACGAATTTTCTCAGTATCTTCCAATTATATTCTCTGAGATGAGTCAAGTCTGGTAATATGTCGGACCCGAAATGTTGGGATCTTGCATGTGTGAAAGCCGGGCAGTGACACAGAAAATGTTCCATCGTTTCGATGTTTTCTCTGCATGCTCTGCATTCGTCGTTTCCTGCTAGTCCAATGCGATGAAGATGTGCTTGTAAGCTTGAGTGTCCCGTTAGAACACTCATCATCTTACTAATATCGATCTTGTTTAGTTTCAGAAGACTTCTTGTTTTCTTTTCATTTGGGTCACCCCACATTATCTTTGCACTTGCTCCTACTGTTGCGCTATTCCACACAGTTTTATGAGCCATCACTGCCCAGTGCTTCAACTCATTTTTCGTGGCTTCGAAAGGTTTCCAATTTTCCAAGTTTATTACTCGAAGTTCTCCCTTTGAAGCCAAGCTGTTTGCCCGTTCATTTCCAATCACTCCGTTGTGTCCTGGTACCCAGCAAATACGCAATTGACCATGGGCTGAGTAATCATTTATCGTTCTTTTACAGTGCAACATAGTTCTGGATTTGACCCTTTCCGATGTTAATGCTTTAATCGCCATTTGGCTATCTGTGAAGATGTTGGCATATTTAGGCTTTGTCGTGTTACTGAGCCAGTTCACACACTCCGTGATTGCTCGAACTTCTGCTTGAAATACCGTGTTATGGTCAGGGAGGCGGAAGTGTAGTTCGACTTCTTGCTCATCAATAAAAAGTCCCAAACCCGTCCTCCCTCCTCTCTTGGACCCATCCGTGTAGCAGCTGGTTCCCACTGGCACATGGGCCAAAGTTCCATTTTCCCAGGAGCGTCTGTCTGGCACAAACGTATCACAGGCAGCTGTAAGCTGCACTTCAGGAATGCGGTCCGAGATTTCTGCCGTTTGAATTTGACCAACTAAATATTCTAAAATCTTCTGATGGTACGACTTGTGGTCTCGATTTATCCATTCACCCATCACTTGTAGACGTCTTGCTGTGAGGGCTGCCTCATACTTTATACGGATGTCTATTGGTTGGATGTGCAGTATAGTCTCCAACGCTGTTGTTGGTGCAGATGGCGCTTTAAGATATTTACAATTAGATGAAGAAGGTCATTTGTGACATTTACAAAGAGAGTTTTGGACTTTCGGAGAACATTTAAAAAATACAGTAATTGGAAAGGATGAACATTTACTATGATCATAAATTAAATTTGAAAAGGCCTATATCTAAATCTGAACAGTACCCCTGTTCTGTAACTCTCAGTGAGAACAATTTCGCACATGGAACGTGTAAAGGCCAGCTTACACACATCAGTTTTGTCATACAACTTGTGTGATCTATGGATTTATCCACAGTCTAAGGAGCTGCATGATGAGTGTTCATGGATGTTGGACGAAAATCAAAACGATTTTGATATTTTCATGTTGGCTCATGCAAATCCACAATGTAATGGCAGGTATGACAACATTTCGTCAGTTCAAAAAAAAACATTGTGGTGGAAACACGAAAAGAGAACAAAGTGCCGTCGGCAAAATGACATTTCAGTAGAAACCTCATTGAGTAAAGATGCGTAAAACTGAAAATGGAAAGAGATAGGCAATTTTGGTTGGATTTTCTGTGATTTATACAACAGTATGCCAGAATGATGGAAAATTAAAAATGAAGACTATAAGAATTGTTATTATTTTTCTTTCAAAAATATTGACGTTGATTTTAAATTTGAAAAAATAAAATTCGCTTAATTTTCCTTGAATGACCGCCTTGTTAAAAAATTATTTTAAAAACTAAACTAATTTTTTATGTTGGTTTGAAGGCAATATACAATTTCTGGAAAATAAATATGTACATAAATATTTTTCGTAGATTTGTTAAGCATTTTAATTTAATGAACACTTTCCTTTCATTTCCTTCCAAATTATACAGAATTTGTGTCTGTCTCTCCCAAACATAATTTTTGGAAGGCAATATTTGTAAAAGTAATTAGGAAACAACGATATTGGCATGACATTTATTTTACTTTTCTCCTCTGTTTCGGCATATATTATTTTGTATGAAAATATGAAACAAATGTATTGAAAAAGTCAGGTAAAATTTGTATATCACATTAAAATATAACGCACGATGCACACTCATATGGAATGTGGGTATAAACAAATTCTTTCAAAAATTCCCTAATTATTCATTAAAAAAAGTTGAAGGAAAATACCCAAATTTTTATGGTCACATATTTTCATTTTGCCGACGGCATTTTGATCTTTTTCTTCGCTGCACACGCACAACCGACCACGTTGCTGTCGTAGATGAAATGATGTTGTAGAGATTGCATGAGTAATCTAAGGGCAAACAGTCGTCGAACACAACATCTGAGAGAACATGATGCTTGAGAACAAATCCACAATGTAAGGGGCCCTTAAGAGAATCCCTTAAACACCAGTGAAAGCGTCCGGCGTCTTTCAAAGTCAAGTTTGACAGATGCGATACGCCTTTGCGCTTGTATTTAAGGGATACCATTACACGTTCCATGTGAGAAATTTTTCTCACCGAGAGTTACAGAACATGTGTACAGATTTATTCAAATTTGTTCTGCTTAATTTCAAAGTTGTTGGATATAAAAAACAGCTTCCCAGGTGTGAAAGAGTCTTTTGTAAAATTTCAGCAATATCCGTGTAAAAATGCGACGTGTACTTAACTAACAACTTTGAATGGACAGACAGGCGGACGGACATGGTTAAATGAGTCATCAAGCGATACTGAGTCGATCGGTATACTTTAAAGTGGGTCTAGCTCCAGTATTGTTACGTGTTACAAACATCTGTTTTGAAACAAACTTACAATAAACAAGGGTAAGCGGCGTTAAATTCAGCCATGCCGAGTCTTATACTCGTATACCCTCCACCATGGATCACATGTCAGTTGTTTTGGGTGCAAATAAACTCATATTACCAAATATCAAACCAATTCGTTGAAATTTGTGGTGTCTGTTGCGTTAAGAAGTCAAATCAGGGAGATTCTATATATGGGGGCTATATTAAAAAATGCATGTTACCTGCAGCTATAACAAGTATCTGCACCAAATTTCAGTCATCTAGCTGATGACTCAACTATCCTATTGAGGAGGGTATAAAAATGGACAAATTCTCTAACTTTGTACAGAAAGTAGTTGCACACAGAATACAGTTTGGTTGCCTCAACCGAATTATGGTAGTTCTGTCTACTATCATGCGATTCCATCAGGACAACCAACATATTGGTTGTGTTATACTTCTGCTTCCATGTTGACAACAAAAATGGTGGCTAAATTTATCAGTTGTACGAGTATGTTGCCACAACCAACTGTTTTGAAAAATTGGTTGTTCTGACAATTTGTCAGTCATATACTACCGACAATTAATTAAAAACAGTTTTCATTAATTTTTATTTAATTTATTGAACAAAAAACCAAACAATTCATAACAAAATTAAAAATCACATATTACAAATTCTTCACTATTATGAGATATTGAAATATTTGACTCAAATTTTAGTACACGAAAAAAAAAACACAAAACTTTTATGCAAATATCGCTTAACGCCGGCATTTCAATTTCATGATTGTTGCTTTTATTTTTTATTTATGTAAAACATTTTGCACAACATATTCTGCATTCCACACATTATTATCCACCAAAGATTATTTTTGACTACATATACCGTTCTTGAACAAAATGTTGAAGATTTATTTATGTCGAGTAATTTTATTTTTTGTTTGTCATGCATCAGCAAAAGATCAGCAACCAATCTTTCGGTTGTATTTCCCAAAATACATTTAATTATTCTAAATTTGGGATAACCAAACGATTTTTTATCAATATTTTTTCTGTTGTAGTAACCAATTATTCGTTGCAATAATAATCTTTGGTCTATTGATACAATTTCTGTTGTCAAGAATAAAACATTGGTTGTCACAGCCAAAAATCGTTCATTCGGTGTAGGCAATATACTTTTTGTTGCTAGTACTATTTTTTTATTGTTACAATCGAATTCCAACCAATTATTTTTCTGGGTGTGAGAAAATAATTCATGTTTGTGAATAAGTTGAATTTGTAACAAAAGGAGGACAAATCCAACATTTTTGAAAAAGGAGGGAGGACGGGAGTACACTGGTTAAAAAGGAGGACGTATGGTAACCATGTTGCAGGGCCGTGCGCAGGATTTTGTTTTGGGGGGTACCCATTTTTTTATTAAAAATCGGTGGATGACATTTACATTAACATTAAATAACACTTAGGTAATATTTTCAATAAGAATTATTGAAAGACAAAACTACCCTGTGTGTATTTGAGAAAAAAATTTACTTCCAAAAATTAATGTTTAACTTAAATTGTACGTTATGATACTCCGAACAAAAATGTTGGACACATCTTTAACTATTTTTAACGTTTCTGTATTTAAATATTATATTAATTGTATTAATTTAAACAATATATTAATTGTATTAATGTTTTAATAAATTGACACGCGAGGCTTATTAAAAAATTCGTCTAATACTGCGTTAACTTCTACTTGAATGTGTTGATGAATATTCAGGGAAGCCAATCCATTCAAATGATTTTCAGTCATGGTTGACCACAAGTAATTTTTCAGCCGACGCAATCCAAACTTCGAAAGAACTGTCAGGCAAAATTGATGAATATTTTTCAAATAATTGTTTAAAAATATCTTCATTTAGTATTATCATTTTATATGGAAAAAGACATTGGAAATTTGACAGAATTCCACGGTGTTTCAAAATCGTTCTTCGAGATGAGTGATGAATAAATCTATAATATTTTTCAGTATTTGTTGCATAAACATTGCACCGATGACTTTGTCGGGCCGAAATCCTAGGTTTCTTGATTTTAATGTCTTGTTCTTCACAAAATATTTTAATGGACAAAACATCGCACCAAAATCGTGAGTAAAATTTTCGCGAATGTCCATCAATTCTTTTGAGGAACGCGACATAATGATAACGGCATGCAGTGAACTGAATGAACTACATATATTTCATATATTAACTATTTTGTAAATATTTATATGCAGGATTGCCAATACAAAAATTTTATAGACCGCGCTGCCAATAATATGTTTCTCTGAAAATGGCGGCTGATGCATCAACATAAACTAATCAATCAATACCAGATGTTCCGAAGAAATTTAGAATAACTTCAGTCAAACCTTTACAATCGAACTGTTTTGTTAGGACGTAACTCTATAAATGTTCCAAATTGTATATCGCCCATCGTGTTGAATTTGTCAAGTGACTATTCAAATTTGAATCCGTTATTGGCCGATACCTTAGCAAGGTTCTATAATTGCCAGCATTTTGAATAGTTTCATTTGAATTGACTGTGCCTGTATCACATCTTCTTCTTAGTGCTAAGCCTTGTCGACCACAAAGAACGACTGTTTTGAACTATTGCTTCCAAATGCTTTCTATTTGCGTTTTCGAACTGCTTTTCATGAATTTGTAATTGTTTATCGATGGACGCTGTGGCTAATCTACTTAGATCTCATTTCAGCTTTCAATGCACTGTTTCTATGGTATTCGAGTGATGAGTGGGGGCACAATACTTCAAGCGCTTTTTTCCAATTACTAAGTAGTGTTGATACCAGTCAAATTTTCCCGTATAGTATAGGCTTTGACTTACTTTTACTAAATTATAACTATCATCATATCCTACAATTTACTAAATTTTAGACGTAAACCTTTAAAGTGAACAACGGTTCAATTGTTAGTCTTTGATTTACTTTTTGGAACAAGAAACACATTTTAACCATTAAAACTTGTAGCAAAAATGTTTAATTCCAAATGATTTTGAATTTATTAAAATTTATTTGGAGCTCCGATTATAATGTTTTACAACAAGATTCATGGGCGAATTAACGCTCTCAAATGAAATAGGCATTTACGAACATAAAGGGTCCGCTATCTAACGTTTTTTTTTCAACTAGTGCTTATTTCGTGAATGTTAACACTTAGCTCATGTCTGATTTGACAGATAATTAGTTTTATCCTTCCGCTGAACGAATATGGTTGTGTATACGCTTGAACAAGTGGGCCTGCGATCGACTTACAGAAGATGCCGATTTTGCCAAAAAAAAAATCATCTTTTCAGATGAAGCTCATTTTGATCTTGGCGTGTATGTAAACAAGCAAAATTGTCACATTTGGGGCACAGAAAACCCGCACGCATACATTGCCGATACACCCAAAACGAGTCACTGTTTGGTGCGGATTTTGGTCCAGAGGCATAATTGGGCCATTTTTCTTCGAAAATGAGCAAGGAGTGGCCGTTACAGTCAATGGCGATCGTTATCGAGCCATGTTGAATTTCAATTAACAAAAATTGAAGAGGAGGATATTAGCAACATTTCGTTTCAACAGGACGGCGCTACGTGCCACACAGCCGAAGCTACACTCGATGTTTTGCGCGATGTTTAAAAAAAAAAAGTTATTTGGCGGACCCATTATTAAGACCCCAATTCTCAACCGAGTGACAAGTAAATTTTAATTTTCAATGATTGTTGTCACTACCCTAATAGCTTATGATAACGGATAATTTCCGTACAAAAAAATTTTTCTTAAGGCGAAATCAGCTTTAAAGATATATCTGTATTAGCCTTGATAACACAAAGTGAAAAATTCGTCCAAATATGTAAAAATTTCGTTTCGGACAATATAAGTACAACAAATGCTATTGGCCCTGCAAGCATGCGACCCTTGTTTTTTTTCCAACATGAGGATAGAAACGATGTCGATTAATGATACATAGCAACAGGGTTACCATACGTCCTCCTTTCGGAGCACATTCCCTTTTTCAAAAATTGTGAGTTTGTCCTCCTTTTGTTACTGCTTCAAATGTATTTTTATAGTTATATCAATCGTGGTTTTGGGTGAACTTTTTCACAAATAATGAACCTCAAGCTGTAGTATACTTTCAACTACTGAATGTTTGTTAGTTTTTTTGGTTATACCAGCACAAACATCATTGATTAACGGTCAATTGACAGACGAAAGAAACCTTCTACAAATTTATTCTTATTTAGTTATTTGAGCCTTTTATCGTATGATCGTGCATAACGATACATTGCTTGGTGGGTTGACAACGTATGATGACTTGGAAAAAATATAAATTTGCGCTTTAAAACAAATGTTACACTATGCAACAAACAAAATTGTTTTTTTTTTTTGTTTCCGAGACCTAAACATCTTTTTTTTTTCTTTGTATAGATTGATGCATACTATTTTATAAAACCAAAGCAATTTTTTTATGGTAAAGCTTTTTTTAAAAGATGTTTTTCTAGAATTGCAATTTTCATGGAATATACCTTTAGTATTTGAACCATATTTTTTGAAGTATAAAGTCGATAAAGCCGAGATACCATTTAAATTAAAGCAAAGTCCCCATTTACATGGTACTTTTTTTAAGTAACTTATCGACTTATTCTCTTTTGAAAAAGTATTTACGTTCACACACGTACTTTTTTTTCAATACTTATACTTATTTTCTTTTGTTTTGTTTCGGCTTTTCCTATGTGAATTGTTGTTGTTACCAAGGACGAACGAAAAACACAAAACGATGAGTACGATAAGTACGAGTACGGCATACTTTTTCCCCCCGTTTCCGACTGCCTCTCTCGCCCACAAAACACCGATAAGTATACTTAATACTTAAAAAAAATTATCGTGTAAATGCTGACAAATTATGAGAAAACATGCTGAAAACATCACTTTCATGTAGACGCTGAAGTTTAGCAACTGTCGTTAAAACAATTAGAAAAAATCGATTTTTTTCAAAAACATAGTTTTTATGCTGGTACAAAAAAAAACATAAAAATAAAAAAAATCGCAAAAACTTGTTTGTTCCATTTTTTAAAGCAAGCATCCTTACGAAAAAAAAACAGCGTATATTTTGTTTGGGATGTACCAAAAGGGGTGGGCAATATACTATGGGTACTATAAAAACATTACACGGTACAAAATTTTATGTATTTGTATGGACTGGCATCAAAGTTATAAGCCGTCAAGTTCTTGTGCAAAATGGTCCATTTGTATGGGAGGTACCAAAAGGGGCGTGGCAACATCGCCCATTTCTTACGGGACTAAAGGTACTATAAAAGCATTACACTCCACAAAATGAAGTGTTTGTATGTGCAGGAATCCATGTTATAAGCCGTTATAAAAGCATTACACTTCACAAAATTTCAAGTATTTCTATGAACTGGAATCAAAGTTATAAGCCGTTAACTTTTTGTGTAAAATGGTCCATTTGTTTTGGAGGTATCAAAGGGTGCGTGGCAACTTCGCCCCTTTTTCTCAAGATGAGAGCGATTTATAAACTAAGACTATGTGTGGAATTGTCAAAGATTCTGGGTAGTAGTATATTTCAGGTACTCGAAGGACTGGACCCTCATATTCCATCTTTGACTTTAGCCTGAGGTAGAATGAAATATTGACGCAGACCAAATTTGAAGTCAATCGGTTAATCCTATCGAAAGTTATCGTACGCACAAACCTGACTGACTTTGCTATAATAACTTAAAATGGCCCAAATCGGATTTCCACCAAATATTCTTGGGGTCTGTTAGGTTACTCCTTACTTTTAAATTAATACGAGTTTACGTGTATGTTTTAGTACCAATGTACACGGAGGAAAGTATATGATATGTTTGAATTGAAAACAAAATTTTTTGGAACCAAAATTTTAAATATTATATATTTGTGAACAAATAAATTTTATTTGAAAATCCAAAAAAATAGTTTGGAACGCATATAATAATATATATTAGATCAAAATATATTTGCGAACTGAATTTCTCAAATAAAATATATGTTTGGACACAATCAAAGTTATTGTTTAATAAGTTTTCCCAAATATATTTTACTAGCTGAGCCCGGTGCGCTTCGCTGCCCATGTCAAAATTATTCCGATTAAAAAGATATTATTTTTGTAATAATTATTATTTATTTGTTCTTTATTGAAGTGCTCTTTGGTATACTAAATTTTTTGTTTTGCCATTTGGTGCGAATACATAAAGATCGGATGGTTTACCAATGCGCGAGCATGCCACATACAGCTGTCCATGTGAAAAGCATGGGTTTGCTAAATTCAATCCGCAAACTTGAAGAGTTTGTCCTTGAGCTTTGTTAATACCCAGCAAAATTTCTCATTACCAAATAATCCGACGAGTAAGCAAAGTTCGATAATGGTAAGTACTTATTATTTAGCCACATTTCTCATTATTTTAACATGGGGATGTCATTGGAGGAAAGTACTTCCCAAAAGCATACAATAAAGTAGCATAATAAGTACTTATTTGTAGCTCGATTTTATGTACTTGAATAATGCATTGCCAATAAGTTATAAAATGAGTAGTAGATATGTATATAGAAATGGTCATTTAAAACAAGTAAGAAAGTTTCAGTCGGGTAAACCGACTAAGGTATACCCTCACTTTGTGAGTAATGTAATATTGAATATTACTCGAATTATTCTGTCAATTTGTGTGGGAGGTACCAGAAGGGGTTTATCAAATACACCTTTTTTCGCTGAACATTAGATACTTTAAATTCATTGCACTGTGCCGACTTATAAGCATTTATGTGCACTGGTATAAACGTTATGAGACATTAAATTGTGGTATGATTTGGGCATTTTGTGTGGGAGGTACAAAAAGGGGCGTGGCAATAACGCCCATTTTTCACAGGGCTATAGACACTATAAAAACATTACACTGTACAAAATTTCAAGTATTTTTATACACTGGTTTTAATGATATAAGCTGTTAACTTTTGGTGCAAAAAGGTACCTTTGTGTGGGAGGTACCAAAAGGGGCGTGGCAACAACACCCATTTTCCCTGGACTATATGCAATATAAAAGCATAATACTGTACAAAATTTCAAGCATTTTTATACACTGTCATTAATGTTATAAGCTGTTAACTTTTGGTGCAAAATGGTGCATTTGTGTGGGAGGTACCAAAAGGGACGTGGCGACTTCGCCCATTTTTCTCGAGTTGATAGTGACTAACAAGTTAATACTATGTGTGGAATTTCAAAAGATTCGAATAAGTAGTATAGCAGTTATTAAAGAATCAATATTTCACAACATTTTAACCCTTTGTGGGGGAGGTACTAGAAGGAGTGGACCAATATGGCCCATCTTCGAACTTAGCCGGAGATAGAAAAAAATATTACCACATACCAAATTTGAGGTTAATCGGTTACTACTTTCGAGAGTTATCGTGCGCACCAGCCAGCAGACAGACAGGCAGACGGACGGACATTGCTCATTCGACTTAAAATGATCCAAAACGGATTTCCTCCGCACATACTTGGGGTCTTAGGTCACTCCTTCGACGTGTTACACTTTTTTCCGTAGCAAATGATATATACCCTCGTCACACTAAAGTGAGGGTATAATGAGTTTTTGCATATTGTCGCGCATATTTCTCGAAACAAACAATTTCCTCATGACAGATTCCAATTTCTGGTATTTTCATTCAAATCTGCACGTATTGTTTGGAAACATGTTGAAATATAAATAAATCTTGCACAATAACCCACATATAGCCAAAATTGCATTATATTAAAATTTGCCACAATGATTTTGAAACAAAAAATCACTTATTTCTGTTATTATTGGTAAGTAATTATTAAGAAGCCGAAAGTATTGCAGCGAATAATGAGATGTCATTATTTGGTAATGCAGGGAATAATGACAGGTACTTACCAAGATTTTGCTGGGTAGTCATCGCAAATGCCAATCGTACGGGAAACTGCAATCTTCTGAACTGAAATGGCAAATCTGTGGACATCATTGGAATTCGGGGTATCAGTACATCCGTCCCCTTATAGTTTCCAGTTATAATGGTAGCTTTTAAGAGGTTGTTCATCATATTTTTATTGCGAGTCGAGTTCCATTGCAAAGCTGTGGTGGGTCGATGTTGCGCAATAGAACAACAGATACGCCAACTTTCAAGCGTAATGCATGTGGTGGCAATCCAGGTAAATCTAGAGAGTTCAAAAATTCCACTGGATAGTTAACGACGTCATCATCTCTGTTACGGATGAGTCGATTGATTTGTATTCCTTCACATCTCCAGGTATTTTTTCCATAAATGCAGTATTGATGGAAGTTACATCAATGTTTTTGGCGGACAGTAATGCCCGTTCACGCAGCCATTGGTGGTTTTTGAAATTTGCTTCAATATTTGGGAATACAGATGTTGCTAATTCTTCAACTGATTGTGCCAACTTGCAGAAATTATGCGGGAATGTAACACAATTTGTTGTAGCATCAATGGGCCATTTGCCATTGCCATAGTACATTCATCCCATACTATTATTTTGCACGTCTGCAGTTCTCTTCCCATAGAGGATTTTTTTTTAATATTGCATGTTGGGGCTTCGGAATATTGCAAATTCAATGGTAATTTCAGAGCAGAATGAGCTGTTCTACCTCCATCCAAAAGTGTCGTAGCGATGCCGGATGATGCAATAGCTAATGCAATATTTTTATCTGCTCGAATCTTGGCCAAAATCAGAGAAATTAAGAACGTTTTTCCAGTTCCACCAGGTGCATCAATGAAATAAAGTCCACCGCTTTCATTTGCTACCGCTTCCATGATTCCGTTGTACGCCGTTCGCTGATCCGTTTGTAAAAGTGGTATCCTTGCTGCGAGAAAAGCTTGTAGTTCAATTGGGTTGTAATTCCTTTCACTTTGGATATCTCTATCGGGTGTGTCGATGGCTGGTCGATTGGGACTCTCGAGACCAACTTGATTGAGCTTCTTGTTGTTGATATTCAGGCATTTATCCTCAAGTAAGATAAATGCCTCGTTGTATATCTCATCAGATATTTCCAAAGTCGGATCATTGGTGTTGTTGCGTTCTCTGCGTAAAATATCTTCAGTCATGTGTGATTTGAACTTATTCCACAGGTCTTTAGGGTTCGATGGGAAGCACGTTACCAATATGATGGCAAATAATGATCTATTTTTTTATTTTATTTATTTTACAGGAATTACAATACAAAGTAAATTTATATTCTAATTTTACGGTTCAGGGAAGCCGGGTTACAAAGACCATGTGGCTAGATTTTGCAGCGACAGACCGGAGCCACTGGTGGGAATCGAACCCACGACCCCCAAACTCATAGGCGAGCATGCTACCAACTCACCTACTGATCTAATTTGTTGAGGATGATTTGAAATGGATGCATCTGTGAGAGCTGTGTCCCAATGTGCGTCATTCTCCAGTAAATGTAGCTTTTCACATGCTTCTCGGTACGTCTCACATAACTGACCATTGACAGTGCGCAAGTGGGTAAATGAAGTTGGGCCGGGGACATATATGAGCAACATTCGTAGGAAGAAGCATTCTGCGTTCTGCAGATGGACAGTGTATATTCTTCCTAATGCATCCGTCGAGTGTATATTTAGCCATTCTTCAACTTGTTTTCCTTGCTTTCGACGATAAAACATTTTGGTTGATGTATTCCAGGTGTAGTATGTCGGAACTTCCGCATATTTCAATGTTCTGGCAAAGGTACCGTCTCTGCATAAAGCAAAAAAGGATGTTAATGTAGTGGCTGGTGGCGTTGCTGATCTTTCGTGGGCATTAGCTTCCGAGAAATATACCCGTTGTCCATTTTCCAGGTGAACAGATACATGAATAACTGCAGGTTGTCGTTCATGAATGGGAAATCCAAATATTCTCCAAACAGCTTCGTTGCTACTGATGTATCTTGCCATCTGAAAATGCGTAATTTCATCATTGGGATTGTTTAGCGAAAATACTGCCATATCGGATCCTTTTGTGACATATTTACATATATACTTGATGGATTTCACGGAATTACAATAATCCACATTGATGTGCGCCTTGTACGTCTTTGACAGTTGTGGATTGTATGGTACTACCCATTGATTATCAGTATCAATTTCATTGTTTCGTACCTTTAGTACTACAGAATGTCCACCAGAATCTGTTGATCTGCGACGGTATAGGGGATATCCATAAGTTGCAGAAATTGTTTCATGTAGTAGTTGTCGTGGATATTTTTTTTATACACTTCCCATCTGACATGCATGGTGAATCTCGGTTGAGAGCTCCGCATGGACAGTGAATCATGTTTTTGGTGACAACTTCATACAATTGAGAATCTTCGTCTGGGTCTGGTATTTCGGCACAAATAATGTCATCAATGGTATCTATAGTAATTTTTTGAATCAACCATATCAATATGTGTGCATGAGGAAGTCCACGTTTCTGCCATTCTACGGAATACATCCAACATCGGGTTTATCCGAATACACGAAATTTCACCAAGAAATCCATTAGCGATTTTAACTTTTGCTTGAACACGCGTGCAGTCCCAGTCAGCATTTTGAAGAAATATTAGTCATATTTTCTGATCATAAAAAAATGTTTTGTAGGGTGTCTATTATAAGCCGCTTTTCTGGTCACTTTCGAGATATTTCTCAGTTGTAGTTACAATCATTTACGAGTCTTGTTTGAGTCATTTATCAGTCATATTTAGTGTAATTTTCGAGACCTTTTCGAGTAATTTTTCATTCGTATGTTCTACCATCTACGAGCCTTTTTCGAGTCATTTTTAAGACGTATTTATAATCCTTTGGACTTAAAAAAATATTTGTTGGACGCAAATTATTAAAATAAGGTTATTGCATTATAAAAATAAAGAAATTAAATTAAAAAATATTTTGTTTATTGTTTGGGCTGACACTACTTTTTTGTTTAAATTAACTCAAGTTCAAAAAATTTAATTCACTAATCGTAGAACTTCTCACCACGATTCGACTGATAAAAATAAACTAAACTTCCCAATGTCCAACTATTGGATTCTTGCTTTAATAAGAAAGCAATTTGTCCCGTTATAAACAAAAGCACCACCATAACGATAACTTTCAACCATGTGCGCGAATTATCATTGAAAAATAACGATCAAAACAGTCACATTTCAAACACCTGGATGATATCTTTGTGATTGATGTATATTTTGTTATTGTTTTTTTAATAATGCAGTTTTGAAGCATAAGCTCGACTCATTTTCTAGTCTTTTTTCACGCGTGTAAGTGATTAATCACTTTATGGTCATCAAAAGTACTCGAATAGGAAAAAGTTAGATTCTTTTTGACAAAACGATCTTCCAATTGCTGGGTGGGGTAATGTCATGTCGATGCGCAGATGTTTGACCGGGGTGTAATTGAGACACAACTTCTTCCCACTTTGGATTGCATGTGAATATTATAAACAGATCTGGTTGACCACATGATCGTACGCCATAGCATCCTAGCAGTATTCGTGCTTATGACGTGGGCTTCCTGTGAATGATGACGGCAATATGACGGGATGACCCAACTCATTGGGGTTCATGTCGTTATGAGTATTCATCGCGACTTTGAGGTGAATATACTCATCTACTCGTAATTTCGCTTGGTGATGTCGTATGTATAACAGACGTTCTGTTTCAATTTTGGCGTACATATCGACGATAAATTGATGAAACAATTCCCGGCATCTGAGAATATGATTGTCACAGTTTTGTCGAGTCATTAGACGGTGAGCGTAGAAATCCTTTGCACTTAGGCTTTTATTTATTGGTAGACCTAAAAATTTAAAATAAAGTAAATATAACAATTTTTCCTTGGAATATGATTTATTTACCTGTTCTTTGGTTAATTTGTTTTAATTCGATATGATATCGGTATTGGAGTGAGCAGCTGTAATTATCGCATTCCGAGCATTTTTGTACATGTATTTGCTATATAATACATGCAACACGACGGCTAACAATTTGTGCAAGATATATCAAAATATGGGCTGGGCCACGGCCACTGGTCCTATTCAGCCCATTTCAACACTCTCGCTAACAAAATGAGCAAGATAACTCAATTTCAAAATTTGGCTTATATGGGCAGTGCCACGTCCATTGGTCCGATCCCGCCCATTTTCGGGCCAATCAAGTAGACCATATACGTATGCACAAAATTACAGCATTCTCGCTAACAAAATGTGCAAGATATCTCAATTTCAAAATTTGGCCTATATGGGCGGGGCTACGCCCTTTGGTCCGATCCCGGCCATTTTTGGACCAATCTCGTAGACTGTCACCAGATACATACACACAAAATTACAGAACTCTCGCTAATAAATTGCGGAAAATATTTCAATTTCAAAATTTGGCATATATGGGCGGGGCCACGCCAATTGGTCCAATTCCGCCCATTTTTGGAAAATTCACAAAATCTGTCACTAAATGCATACACACAAAATTTCAGCACTCTAGCTAAAAATTTTTCTCAATATCAAAATTTGACCCATGTGGGCGGGTCCACGCCCACTTGATATATCGACAATTCAAGTACCCTATTTTCACCACCCCCCAACACATGTACATTCTGTGAAAATTTCAAGAAGATCGGTCTAGCCGTTTAGACGCCTATACGGAACAAACAAACAAACCCACAAACAGACACTCTCTTTTATATATATATAGACTAGCTGGACCCGGTCCACTTCGTTGCCCCAGATTTCAGATTTCTGATCCCGTTCATTTTTGGACTAATATAGTAGACTGCCGCCAAATACATATACAAAAAACTCAGCAATCTCTCTAACAAATTTCTCAAGATATATCAATTTCAAAACTTGGCTCATGTGGGCGGGGTCACTACCATTGGTCCAATCCCTCCAATTTTTTTACCAATCACGTTGCGTGTCACCAGATAAATATACACAAAATTACAGCAATCTCGCTAACAAATTGTGCTAGATATCTCAATTTAAAAATTTTACCTATATAGGCGGGGCCAAGCCCATTGGTGCGAACTCGCCCATTTCCCATTGGAACCCGTCCATTCTTGGACAAATAACCTAAACTGTCACCAGATACATATACCCAATATTACAGCACCAAACTTACAGCACTAAATATAACAATTTTTCCTTGGAATATGATTTATTTACCTGTTCTTTGGTTAATTTGTTTTAATTCGATATGATATCGGTATTGGAGTGAGCAGCTGTAATTATCGCATTCCGAGCATTTTTGTACATGTATTTGCTATATAATACATGCAACACGACGGCTAACAATTTGTGCAAGATATATCAAAATATGGGCTGGGCCACGGCCACTGGTCCTATTCAGCCCATTTCAACACTCTCGCTAACAAAATGAGCAAGATAACTCAATTTCAAAATTTGGCTTATATGGGCAGTGCCACGTCCATTGGTCCGATCCCGCCCATTTTCGGGCCAATCAAGTAGACCATATACGTATGCACAAAATTACAGCATTCTCGCTAACAAAATGTGCAAGATATCTCAATTTCAAAATTTGGCCTATATGGGCGGGGCTACGCCCTTTGGTCCGATCCCGGCCATTTTTGGACCAATCTCGTAGACTGTCACCAGATACATACACACAAAATTACAGAACTCTCGCTAATAAATTGCGGAAAATATTTCAATTTCAAAATTTGGCATATATGGGCGGGGCCACGCCAATTGGTCCAATTCCGCCCATTTTTGGAAAATTCACAAAATCTGTCACTAAATGCATACACACAAAATTTCAGCACTCTAGCTAAAAATTTTTCTCAATATCAAAATTTGACCCATGTGGGCGGGTCCACGCCCACTTGATATATCGACAATTCAAGTACCCTATTTTCACCACCCCCAACACATGTACATTCTGTGAAAATTTCAAGAAGATCGGTCTAGCCGTTTAGACGCCTATACGGAACAAACAAACAAACCCACAAACAGACACTCTCTTTTATATATATATAGACTAGCTGGACCCGGTCCACTTCGTTGCCCCAGATTTCAGATTTCTGATCCCGTTCATTTTTGGACTAATATAGTAGACTGCCGCCAAATACATATACAAAAAACTCAGCAATCTCTCTAACAAATTTCTCAAGATATATCAATTTCAAAACTTGGCTCATGTGGGCGGGGTCACTACCATTGGTCCAATCCCTCCAATTTTTTTACCAATCACGTTGCGTGTCACCAGATAAATATACACAAAATTACAGCAATCTCGCTAACAAATTGTGCTAGATATCTCAATTTAAAAATTTTACCTATATAGGCGGGGCCAAGCCCATTGGTGCGAACTCGCCCATTTCCCATTGGAACCCGTCCATTCTTGGACAAATAACCTAAACTGTCACCAGATACATATACCCAATATTACAGCACTCCCGCTAACAAATTGTGCAAGACACATCAATTTAAAATATTGGCTTATACGGGCTGGGCTACACACCCTGGTCCTATTCCACCAATTTTTGTGTCAATCACGTAGACAGCCTCCAGACACATATACACAAAATTACAGCACTATCGCTTATAAATTGTGCAAGATATCTCAATTTGGACAGGGCCACGCCCATTGGTCCGATCCCGCCCATTTTTCTACCAATCACGTAGACCGTCACCAGATATATACATATACGCAAAATGTCAGCACTCTTGCTAACAAATTGTGTAAGATATCTCCCAATCGGATCAATGCCCATTGGTCCTATCCCGCCCATTTGTGGACCAATCGCGTAGATCGCCAACGGATATATATGCACAAAATTCCAGCTCTCTCGATAACAAATTGGTCCTATCCCGCCCATTTGTGGACCAATCGCGTAGATCGCCAACGGATATATATGCACAAAATTCCAGCTCTCTCGATAACAAATTGTGCAAGATATCACACATTTAAAATTTGGCGTATATTGGCGGTGCCACGCCCACTGGTCCGATCCGGCCCATTTTTGGACCAATCACGTGGACTGCCACCAGATACATATGTACAACATTACAGCACTCTAGCTAACAAATTGTGCAAGATATCAAAATTTGGTCTATGTGGGCGGGGCCACGCCGATGGGTCGATCCCGCCCATTTTTGGAAAATTCACATAATCTGCCACTAAATGCATACACACAAAATTTCAGCACTCTAGCTAAAAATTTTTCTCAATATCAAAATTGGACCCATATGGGCGGGTCCACGACAACTTGATATATCAAAAATTGAAGTACCCTATTTTCAGCACCCCCTACACATGTACATTCTGTGAAAATTTCAAGTTGATCGGTCTAGCCGTTTAGACGTCTATACGGAACAAACAAGCAAACCCACAAACAGACTCTTTTATATATATAGATTTAAAAAAGATTCTTAAAACTTTGCTGACCTTTTCGAATTTTAGTTTAAATTTATCCCAGAATTCGAGTAATTAAAAATGTAAAAACCAGCATTATGTTTTGTTTTATAGCGCTAATTTTTAACTTATAAATATCCAAACTTATCACCGTTTTTAACGAAAGATTATACGATTTAAAATGTAATCGAATTTTACAAACATATAAAATTAAAAAAAAATGCATTCTGAACTTCTGAAAAACAGAAAACTTTAAATAAGGCAATGATACATTTTCAAAATATTTGAATTCAAATTTATCTTTGTTTCGGAAATAACGGGGTTTCCAATAAAAAACATTTTTTTTGTCACAGGAATTCCAGAACATCCCAGCAAAAACTGGCATTACAACCCAGCAAAATCTTGGTAAGTACATGTCATTACCACTCGCATTACCAGGCAATGGTATCTCATTATCGCCAGCATGAATTTCGGTACATAAATAACGACTAGCAAAATAATGACAAATATAAGTTACTGCTAGTAATCTAAGTTAGAAAATCTTTTTTAATTTATAAATTTGTCTTTAAATGATTTATGATTTTTTCTTCAATGATTTACGTATATACGCGCACAACAGGCCGAGCCACGGGCTTAAGTGTATGTCCATGGACATTATACGTTTAAACGTCTCCTCTCTTCAACCTAAACTAACTTAACCTACGTATATACGTTGTAGTTTGTATTCAGTTAAATCATTTAAAGTAAAGTTTATAAATTCAAATTAGATTCTCTAAATTAGATTACTAATACGAGTAATAACTTATTTTTGTCTTTATTTAGTTAGTCGTTATTTATTTACCGAAAGTGATGCTGGCGATAATGAGATATTATTACCTGGTAATGCATGTGGTAACGACATTTACTAAGATTTTGATGGGTTATATTTTTGTACTTGATTATTAAGAGATTTGTCTATGAATCGCGAAGTAGGAAAGTGGTTGTGATGCTGAACTACGAAACCATGAGGTTGCGACTTTAATTCAAACTCCCGGCAAATGAAATGTTTCGTCATATGACGACAACAATCGATAACTACTCCCATGTATACGCTCTATCCAATGTTACGCTATTACCAATTTTACGCTCTTCTACTTTCTCACCACATTCCTCCACTGATGGCGGTGAACAAGCAATAGCAACTCGGAAATGTCCACTACCACACAAACACACTCGTAAAATTATTTATTTTGTCCACGCTTACTTTTACTATAATTGTAAGTGTTTTTTCAGCTTGAGTGGAAGCACTTTCCTCCAATGACATGTACATGTAAAAATAATTCGAAGGGAGGCCAAATAATAAACAGTTACTAGTTTTGAATTTAACTTACCCATCAGGTTATTTGGTAATGGGAAATTTTGCTGGGAAGGTGATGATATATTATTACACTCTGCATTACATGTAGTCAACAAATAATGACTTACTTACATATATTGGCATAAATATGTACTTATTTTCAAGTTATTTTAATTCGGGTATTGTAAAATATGCGACAACAGGGCCGTGCGCATGATTTTGTTTGGGGGGTTTTGACATATGGTACCCAATATTTTATTAATAATCTATGGTTGACATCGATGGTTTTTATGCATATACATATATTTATAGTCATTAACATTAAAAAATACATAGGTAATATTTACAATAAGAATTATTCAAAGACAAAAGTTTTTATATTTAAATATAATATTATTTGTATTAATTTAAATAATACAAGGTGGCGCAAAAGTAATCCTCCTATCAGAAAATACTATAAATGGCGCAAAAGTAATCCTCCTATCAGAAAATGCTATAAATTTTGCGATTGGTCCCTAATGTCAGTTCTGTTTTGACATTTGTGTAGTAAACACATGCGAAATACACGTTAATAAACAATGTTACGCTACACTGCTCCAGAAAGCGGAATATTGCTGACTATTTATTTGACCAATAATCGGTCGGTGACTTTGTCACAAAACATCGAAAGGTTACTTTTGCGCCACCTTGTAGATTAATAGTACTAATTTTGTAATAAATTGACAAGGCGAGGCGAAATAAAAATACGTCTAATACTGCGTTAACATCTATTAAGATGTCTCGATGAATGTGCAGGGAAGCCAATCCATTTACGAGTTGTTTTGTTTCGTTAATATAATTTACATTAACTTTATTTAATTAGAAAATCAACAGTCTCAGTAGTTTATAACAGACAGATGTTTATGATGTTTTTTATTTGTAGATGAGTTGTAGCAAAGGCAGAGGGAGACTTTTCAACTGAACTTATTTTTTCTAACTCCGTGCGACGATTATTGTTCTGGCTCCATTGGCCATAAAATTCCCGTAACTACATCACATTACATATTTATTTCTCGGTACCCAAAATCGCAATAACAACAATCGTTTCACAGAGTACAGTATTTTTGTACAGAGGTCAATAAACACATAAGAAAGAAAAGAGTGATGAATCTTGTTTACGTCGAATGCGTGAAAATAGAGAAAATAAATAAAACACAAACGTTTAATATTTTCTATAATAATAAATGGCAAGGGAGCCAAAAGGTTTTTATTTATCTATTCAGTTGGTGGTGGTAACGAAGTTTACCTTTAAGTTGGATGGTACAGCAAGGGTACTTATCGAGCGAAAGTAGATTTTAATCTAAAGATGGAGAAAGGTGGCGGCGTCTGTCCGAATTATTCGTTAAAATCTGTAAGCTCATCTTACAAGGGTGTAATAAGGAGGAGTAGACAGATTTTAACGAGCATGCAGGTACTAAAATTGGGTCATTATATACACCGGAAGAAATTAATGAAATTCAATATAAACATTCAGAATTAAACATTGCCGGCCACCTTGCAACATCAATGGCATGTTGTAATTAGAACTAAGCTTAAAAATATAAATAATGGCAGGTATAGTGCAGTAGTTCATGTATGAGCATTAATTTCATTTATTCAATTGTAATATTAATTTCATTTATACAATTTTGTCTGTAATTTTTTTTTTAAACATTTGATTTTATAGTATAAGGACAGGACCTTTGAGGTGCCTGTGATGGGTCATTAAGACCACGAGTGAGGGCAACCAAGACTCCCACAAAAGGACAGGCCCAGGCGCCTGTGACGGGTCATTAAAACCACGAGTGAGGGCCACAACGACTCCCACAAAAGGACAGGCCCAATATGGCACCTGTGACGGGTCATTAGAGACTAAACATCTGCATGAATTCATTCGTACAATGAATACACATGCGCATTCATAAATGTTTCATGTTACTCATTGTGCAAAAAGCCTACTGACTGAATATGAATGAATGCAGCCACTGAAGTTGTGTTGTACTTCGTTGTGCTTTGTTTTAGCGAAGATTGTATTCATTCGTCCCATAAAACGATCAAACTCGAACTCACAACATTCAATAACAGAGAGAACAAAACTACTAGAGCAATGAGTGATTGTGCATTCACTCTATTCATTCCAGCATCGGTGTATTCAGTACTAATTTTTGTTCGTACGGATTCTGTCGGTCGATGCATTATACAGGACTACAGGTCGCAATTTCACTCCGATTGTTCTGAAATTTTGCAGTTTATAGTATTTCGCAGCTGTTAAGATCGCTATTGAATTTGGTTGAAATCGGTTCAGATTTAGATATAGCTCCCATATATATCTTTCGTCCGATTTGGCCCTTTAGTCCTATAGAAGCTGTATTTTACATCCAATCGTTTGAAATTTAGAATGGTAGAGTTTCTTGATCCATGAACCAACTTTGCCGAATTTGAAGAAAATCGGTTATGATTTAGCTATAGCTCCCATATATATGTTTCGTCCGATTTGGCCCTTTAGTCCTATAGAAGCTGTTTTTTACATCCAATCATTTTGAAATTTAGAATGGTAGAGTTTCTTGATCCATGAACCAACACTACCGAATTTGAAGAATATCGGTTAAGATTTAGCTATAGCTCCCATATATATGTTTCGTCCGATTTGGCCCTTTAGTCCTATAAAAGCTGTATTTTACATCCAATCGTTTGGAAATTTAGAATGGTAGAGTTTCTTGATCCACGAACCAACATTGCCGAATTTGAAGAAAATCGGTTAAGATTTAGCTATAGCTCCCATATATATGTTTCATCCGATTCGGCTCTTTAGTCCTGTAGAAGCTGTATTTTACATCCAATCATTTTGAAATTTAGAATGGTAGAGTTTCTTGATCCATGAACCAACACTACCGAATTTGAAGAAAATCGGTTAAGATTTAGCTATAGCTCCCATATATATGTTTCGTCCGATTTGGCTCTTTAGTTCTATAGAAGCTATATTTTACATCCAATCGTTTTTAAATTTAGAATGGTAGAGTTTCTTGATCCATGAACCAACATTGCCGAATTTGAAGAAAATCGGTAAAGATTTAGCTATAGCTCCCATATATATGTTTCATCCGATTTGGCTCTTTAGATCCAATCGTTTTTATACCCTACACCACACAGGGTATTGTTTAAGTATAAAATGTCCCAAAAGTAAATTTATGTAAACAATTTATACATGAATTACAAAATTTATATATCAGAGTTATTCAATATTACGAGAGTGGTGTAGGGTATTATATAGTCGGCCCCGCCCGACTTTAGCCTTTCCTTACTGGTTTAAATATTTATTTAACTTATTTATGAATTGAATATTTATTTTGTTTTGTTTTATGTTATATGCTTTTTTGTTTTTATTGCAAAGAAATAATAAAAAAGTTTGAAAAAGTAAAAATAATGTTCTTTCTTCATAACATTTCTCTGATTAACTCGAGTAACTCGAATAATATTGTATAATTCGACTGCGCCCTAAACACTCAGTGTATATAACGAATGAAATCAAACTCTGCACAACTTCTCAACGCACTTGTCTCATTCATACCGAAGATAGCATATTCAATGAATACCGAGTTGTAACGAGTGCGAATCATGGTTTGTGTGAATGCTACAAGTTGAACGAGGTCGATGATTTCACACTCTAAGCAATTCAAGTCTCTTTTGCACTCACTCATCGCTTCTCGTTGCAAGAGAATTGAATGAATATGTGCCGTTACTTTTAGTGAGCGTCTCATGGGTGGCTTTTTTTGCATTCATGCAGACGTTTATTAGAGACCACGAGTGAGGGTCACGAAGACTCCCACAAAAGGACAGGCCCATTATGGCACCTGTGACGGGTCATTAGAGACCACGAGTGAGGGTCACGAAGACTCCCACAAAAGGACAGGATCATACGAAACCCTGTGACGGGTCATTAAGACCACGATTGAGGATCATAAGGATCCCCACACTACACGTTACATATTCCAGATAGAACCCAGCCAAAGATGGTGTACTGGGCTACTGGCATTCCGGGAGTGGTATATACATGGCTGGTGACGACTTGGGCGTATACCTCTGGACCGAGTACCAAAGCTACCCGGCCCTTTTTAAAGAACTGGAGATCCGCAAGAGGCAACCTGAGGTAGGAATCCTTCACCCGTTCTGGTACCGATTCCGGGGAGTAAAAACATGCTCCAAGTTGGACACTCTAGCCGTCAAGGTAAGGCGTTGTTGGTGGTCGTAGGCAGACACAACGGTAAGGCGGCATAACGGCACTCCATCGAGTCACGAAAGAGGAAGACCTGCTTTTTCCACAAAGGCCGAGCAAATTTTACTTTGTTTGCCACATAGATCGAGCACCGCTCGCACCGGGATGGGAACTTCATGGCATCTCACTTGTACCACTAGGCTTGGGGACAATGAAATCACGCTAACTAGGGGTAAGGTTGCCAACGAACTGACTGACGAGCTGCTAGGACATAGCTTTTTTCCGGACGGAACTTGGACGCGGACGGGACTTTTTGGACGGATTGGATTTATTAAACGGACGGATGTTGGACTTTTTCCCGGGCTGAGACGGTGTTGGTCCCGAATGAAGCAAGAGGTTGTGACCCGGGGTTAACGCGACTATGTCATGTGGGCTGTCAGACATCGTGCAAAGAGGACGAGAATTCAGACAAGCCTCGATTCTAGCTAAGACAGTGGCCAATTCTTCAAATGTGAATCGGAGGTTTCGAGCTTGCTTGCGAAAATGAAGTTTAAAACTTTTAACCCCTGATTCCCAAAGTCCACCCATATGTGGAGCACCAGCAGGAATGAATTGCCACGACAGGCCTTGGTGCGCAAACGTAGAAGACACTGTATTGCAACTTTCTCGAATAAAGGCCTTTAAATTATTTTCGATTTCTCGAGATGCACCGACAAAATTTGTGCCGTTGTCCGAAAATATGGAGCTAGGACAACCCCGACGAGCAATAAAGCGGTGAAAGGAGGCCAAGAAATTTTCGGTGGATAAATCGGAGACTGCTTCCAAATGAATTGCCTTGGTAGAGAAACAAACGAATACACAAACGTATCCCTTTGTAATCTTACAAGCTCGCCCTGTAAAGGATTTCACCTTCTTATTAAGTGTAGTTCTCTCTGGAGGGAGATCAGCCATAAGTTGACTGCTGGCGCGTTTCCTTTCCAAAACACAAATCCTACATTGATGTACAACAGACCGAATCAGAGTTTTCAAGCGAGGTATCCAATATTCAATACGAAGGATACGCAACATTAAAAGATTTCCTCCATGCACGGAAATCAAGTGGACGAATTTTACCAAAAGCTTAACGAAACGACAATTGTATAGCAGAATTATGGGATGCCGCTCGGTATAGGAAAGTGTAGGGGAACGTGACAATCTACCGTTCATTCGTATAACATCACTTTCATCTAGAAAAGGATTTAAAGTCACCAAGGGGCTTTTAGAAGGTATCGGTTTCCTGTCTATTAAAGCCTGATACTCATCAGCGTAATTAACTTTCTGAGCAAGCACAGTCAAGCGAGTTCGAACTTCCTTGATTTCCGAAGCAGAAACACAAGAATTCGAATATTGGTAATGGCTCCTATAAGTGGTATGAGTTCTTCGGAAGAACCTAAACATGTAAGAAATTACCCGGAGGGCACGATCCAACGATGAAAATCTCTCAAGCAAATCATCATACGCCGAGAAAAATGATGCGTGATTTTTCACCGCACGAACTTCTATATCTGTTTCAAGGGGAGTTAAGTCCCGAATGGACCACTCCGATTTGTCTCGAATAAGCCAATGTGGCCCACGCCACCATAGGGGGGAGGCAGCTAAATCTGGAGAAATACCTCGACGTCCTAGATCCGCAGGGTTGTCATCCGATTTCACATGGTACCAATTATGATTCCCGAATTCGACACACCCTATTCGCCACAAACGTAGTCCACGTTGAAGGAGTCTTTCTCAACCACGAAAGAACTATTGTTGAGTCTGTCCAACAATATACCTGGCGAAATTCCAAATCAATTCCGAGGCATCCGAAAAGACATGCAGTTCAGCCGGAAATCCCGGGGAGTACTGAACCCATCTTGGAATTCTAATAGAATTCATATACAAATCGTCGCCATTCAGTTGCAGTGGTTGACAAAAGTGGATATTCCCAGCCGATATTATCCAGCCATATTTTCTTCATAATCATCTTAGCGGTAACCAGCACAGGACCTAACCAACCGATGGGATCGAATAATTTAGCGATGGCCGAAAGGACTTCCCTTTTTGTGTAGCTAGCACTTTTGTGCGTTCCACCTTATCCCTAGAGGTTTGGAACTACTAGTCTCTACAAAATCCAAAACCTTGGCATCTACTAAATAGTCAGGGGAAAACTGAGCAAGGATGGCTTTGTCGTTGGCAGTCCACTTCCGAAGTTCGAACTTCGCTGAGGCAAGCGCCGAAATTACTTGGTCCCTCGCTGTCAATGCGGTCTCGAGATCGTGAGTTCCCGCCAAAACGTCGTCTACATACATGCATTTGCGCAGAATATGCGCCGCGAGTGGGAAATCCAACACAGTATCGTCGGCTAACCTTAAAAGCGTCCGTATGGCTTGATAAGGGGCACAATTAAGCCCGAAAGTCACCGTCTGTAACTCATAATCCCGGACCGGCTTTGCCGGAGAATCGCGAAAAACAATCCTCTGAAGAGATGTATGTCTGGAGTCCACGCGAATTTGTCGGTACATCTGGGTAATATCTGCATTGAATACGAATTTAAATGTCCGCCAACGGAGTACCAGCAGCACTAAATCCAACTGCAAGGTGGGTCCAACATACAGGATGTCGTTCAAGCTATTCCCATTTGAAGTTATGTTCGAAGCATTGAACACTACGCGGAGTTTAGTCGTCTGCTTGTCCGGATTTATGACAGGGTGGTGAGGCAAATAGCAAGTCAATGTATCCTCCGAAGTGGGGAGTACCGGCCTCATATGACCAAGTTCCACATATCCATTCAAGACGCCGTCATAAACTGTCTTAATATCCTGTTTCCTTAACAAGGACGACTCGTTGCGAAAGAATTGGCCTAAAACGTTTCCACGAGATTGTCCTAGACATCTATTCGTATCCAATTCAGTCTTAAGCGGAAGCGTCACAATGTATCTGCCGTCCGAATCCCTACGTGTCGTCCTAACATAGTTTCCCTCACAATAACGGTCAGAAGGCGACATAATATTTCTCTTGGGAACCTCTTCCAATTCCCTGAAACGCAAAAGAGTCGTATTTAGATGATCTTCGTCCGATATCGTAATAGTGGCATCAAATGTTCGAACTTGGGAGACTGGAACCGGACCAGTAACTAGCCAACCGAAGATAGACTTTTGGGCCAACAAAGATCCCGACAAAATCGGAATGGTGCCCTCCAACAAAATTCTTGGGTACAAATCTGCACCTAACAGAATATCGACTGGACGAGAATCGAACAAATTCACATCCGCGAAACGAAGATCTGGCATCTGAGCCTTGAAGTCAGATGTGACTTGGAAAGAAGGCAAATCTCCGGAAATGGAGGGTAAAACTAACGCAGAGGTCTCTAAAGAAACCGAAGTGTCCAGAGGGCTTCCAATCTTCAAGGTGCATATTTTTCTGGATGTGGCCGAAACTGCACAATTAACACCCGAAATTGTAGCATTGGAGGAAAACACTGGAAGATTCAAGCGGTTTTGAAGTCGCTCAGTGAGAAAAGAGGACTCCGAAGCTGGATCAATCAATGCCCTAGCAGGATATGAGACACCATGGTGGTCGATATTCACCATCGCTGTTCCCAAAAGAACAGCTTTGTTCTGCGCAGCATGAAAAACTTGGCGCGAAACGCATCCGGCTGATGTGGATGGTTCACAATGTTCAAGTGGAGGAGCAGTAGAATTGGTAGACCTAGGTCTAGAATCTGGGGGATTTGCGCGGGCTGTGTTTGCCACTAGAGCCGAAGTACCCACAGTGGGCTCATCGCGATGCAAAAAGGTATGGTGGTTTTGATTACATTTGGCACAACGGCGTTTACTATCACATTTTTTGACTTCGTGTCCCTTGCGAAGGCAGTTAATACATAAGCGATGGCGCTTGACTGTAGTAAATTTAGCAGAGGGTGATAAACTTGTAAAACGTGGGCACGCGTAAATTTTGTGAATTTGATTGGGACATAAGATGCAACTCAAGTTGGGAGAAGGACGAGAAGATTCCGACGAAATCGCGTTAGAAAAATGGGACTGTACCTTCCTGACATTCGAACGCCTTGGCTGCTCAACTCCTCGCATACCGTGAAGACACATAGAACGCATCCAACTCTTTCCATGATGAAAGAGAAGATTTATCCCTGACGCTTTGTTCCCACAAAGTTTGCGTGAGTTTGGGCAATCGCTGGAGACAAATAAATACCAAGATCGGATCCCAATTATCAGTGGATACCTCATAAATGGACATCGCCGACAGACATCCATTAATCCCGCGCTGGATTGATTTTAAACCTGAACTAGACTCTGTTTCAAGTACAGGAAGCGAAAACAGATTTTTCAATTGGTTGTGTACGAGAAGTCGGGGATTGTCGTAAGTATCTCTCAAGGCTTTCCATGCCAAAACAAAACTGCGATTTAATAATGGAAATTTTGAGACAATCTCCCGCGCCTCTCCACTGGTTTTCCGCACCAAGTGACACAAGCGTTCAATGTCACTTAATCGAGAATTGTTGATATAGACTGCTGTAAACAAGTCTCTAAACGTGGGCCATGATAAGAAATCGCCATCAAAAATGTCAGTGTCACACGGAGGGAGCGCAAGATTGTGCACTATGTCCCCGGTTAGTTGTACATTAACATTACCCGAGCTCCTACTATCATTAGAACCATTTAATACAGTGGAAGAATTGACTTGAGTACCTATCTCACGAGATGCGTGGGTCGACGTACTCAAATTGTTTCGTGTTTCTGTGTTCCGCGTGTCCTCGATAGGTTGTTGTGCCAAAGGAACAACTGAACTACTCATAGTTGAATTCATGGACAAATGACGCGCGCGTTTGAATACCGACAACTTTCGATTAATAGCTGATAAACAATTCATGTAAGTTTGGTAGGACACGTCGTATTTAGTTTCTGCCAATTCGATTTCCTCTTTCCCTGCCTCAGAGGTTTTCAAATATTCTAAACTTTTTCCAAACAATTCTCGAAGTTCAACCCATAAATTTCTCAACTCCTCACTACGAACTTCCAGACCATAAATGTCCAGGTCCTCATCTTTCAGAAGCCGGAATACGAATCAAATTTCACTAGACCTTTTGAGACTCTTATGAAAACTTCCAGGGGAGTAAACGACATTTCCCGTAAGATAGGTTTTTTTCTAAGACGAGCGCGAAACAAAGAAAATCACCAACAAAAAAAACAACAATTTTAAATTTCGACCAACTCATGTTCAAAATAAACCAGGCGACAAATTTCAAATTCTTTAAAACACTTCAAAAAAAAAACCAAAAGCTTTCAAAATTTTCAAAAATCGCTCAAAGTTAAATCGAAAAACGAATTTGAAAAATAGCTAAATGCGACAAAATCGGAAAAGGTTTGTTTTCTCGGATATAATAATATCTGACAGCCACTCAAAAGGTTTTCAAATAAATATTTGCACAAGGTACTAAATTAAAAAAAAAATATATGTAAATATCCACAAAAAAATTCTAAAAATATTCCAAAAAATTTCTCGCGGTGTACCGAAATTTCAAAATATTACTTTTAAAATATTTTCTTACGAAAATAACGAAATTAACCGGTCTGTTACGTAGGTACAGAACTACCGAATGTAGCACGTATGTGTCCAAATATACACAATTCAAGACCGAAAACGTAAATTTCAAAAAATTTAAAATTTATTTTGTATATCGATTATATGTCCGGTTGATCGACTGTAGGGTGCACGTTGATTACGTACCGAAAACCTACCGTAAAAGTCAATCAATCTAATTGAAAACGAAAAATATCAAAAAATCACACTTTTATTTAAAAAAGTCGAATTGACCGAAATTAGGGTGCACGCGATTTTTAATTTTTCCAAAAATATCTTTAAAATTGTTCCGAACACCGTCCTATAACGTTTGCAACAAAATATCGTTATAGGTAACCAACGTTGTAACGAACGCAATCGACCGATCAAATTTGGTGTAGCGCACAACTACCGAAAAAAACCAAAGAGGAATCCCGACTTAAATGTATGTTTGTACGTATGTATATGAATATACGCGAGTGTTATAGTCAAAGCAAAGCGAGCGAGCGCGGCCAGACAGCGTCATATACACGTATATATGTACGAAGCGTATGTACATATTCAAAGCGAAAAAGAAGTGCGACCGGACAGCGTCTGTATGTACGTATGTATATATATATGTTTATTATTAGACCTAAGGGAATGAATAAACCAATTGGTATTAAATTATGAGTAATTTTAAGGGTGGATTTGAAATGGTAATGTACACGAAAGAATAAAAAAGGTGTATGTTGTAGGAAACACTTTTAAAAAATTTGATTATTTTAAAACTTTTTTTGGATTCTTATTCGCGTAAAAATATTTAAATTAATTTCCACCGCTTAAAAAGGAAACGAAAACACTGGCACTTGGTTTGTTTTGATTCTTTTCACTTTTTTTTACACGATTATGTCCGTCCGCGTATGCAAACGCGACGTTGTAAAACGGCCTGAGACACGATACTTTTTATATTTTTCACTTTATTTATTTTCCCGATGCTCATTTAATGTAACACTGCACTATACATACCTGTTCTAACTTTAAATGAAAATTTAACGTAAAATGGCTTGTTGTGATGACAATGTAACCGATGGATGGATGTGTGTTGATGAGGGCTGCGGATGAAGAAAACACCGTGGTTATTACCGACAACGAAGGTTTTGCCGAGGTTATGGTACTCGAAATCCGGTTCGATACGACCAATGTTTACGCCGAATGCGTGAAAATAGAGAAAATAAATAAAAAACAAACGTTTAATATTTTCTATAATAATAAATAGCAAGGGAGCCAATAAGTTTTTATTTATCTATGCAGTTGGTGGTGGTAACGAAGTTTACCTTTAAGTTGGATGGTACAGCAAGGGTACTTATCGAGCGAAAGTAGATTTTAATCTAAAGATGGAGAAAGGTGGCGGCGTCTGTCCGAATTACTCGTTAAAATCTGTAAGCTCATCTTACAAGGGTGTAATAAGGAGGAGTAGACAGATTTTAACGAGCATGCAGGTACTAAAATTGGGTCATTATATACACCGGAAGAAATTAATGAAATTCATTATAAACATTCAGAATTAAACAAATCTATTGCTGGTACTCACAGCAGACGAAACAAAAAATTACACTGTGATTCAAAATCGAACTTTCCGAATGGGAATGGGATGTGACCAATTGCAAATGAAAGTTGACATTATCAATAACAAAACCTTCAAGGGTTTTTTCAGTTCAGTGCGAGATTTTTTTACACCCATTTGAAGTTGGTGATTTTGGAACGCTGTCTAGCAAGAAAAGATCATTGAAAATGTGATAAAATAATGCTTATTTCTTTTTATTATCATGGAAAGTTGTTTTATCTTACTGTTTTTGGGGTCGAGGAATTCATTTTTGATATTTATTTTCCCCTACAACTCAGTCTAGATGGCGCTGTCATAAAAAATGGTGCTACTTCTTGTCGATTTTCATAGAAAAAACGGTGTATTTATTTTTTCAGACTGAAAAATCAATTTTTGGTGTCCAAAATCACCAACTTCAAATGCGTGTAAAAAAAATCTCGCACTGAACTGAAAAACTCCTTGAAGGTTTTGTTATGGATAATGACTACTTTCATTTGCAATTGGTTTCATCCCATTTTGGTTATTAGAGCAGACGAACCAATTTCAGCAGCAGCAACAATGAATACATCAAGAGCAGTAAAGAAACAAAAGAGCAGTGAAGAACTAACTCGTATTGTTGCTGTGACGTCCGAAATGTCAAATTGTCTATTAGGGTGTCCAGTTATGCTTTTACATGAAACTTAAAATATACAAACTTAACTTACAGAAAAAATATAGTAAAATAATAAAAATACAACTAAGTCCTCAACATTCTCCCCCACAATGAACCACTGTTCTTGACAAGGACTATTAAAGATGTTTAGAAGTGTTTTATTTGGTTTTTGAGATAACCGGGCTATGCCTCGACTCATAGAAACTCATTTCAGGGTCTTTTGTCAAATAGAACTCACCTTAGACTGGCTGCAGAGCTATTTTCGAGACAGGACGTTTATAGATTTTTCCTTTGGCGAAAAGTGACACTACACGGACTCGACCGTCAGCATCTTGGTGGACTTCTGTGATTCGGGCAAGGGGCACTGGCCTCGGGGTAGTCGCTCATCAATGATAAGTACAAGATCATTAACTTCAACATTTATTTGCGGTTTGAGCCATTTAGGACGTGATTGAAGGCGATTAACGAATTCATTTGTCCAACGTTTCCAAAATTGTTGTTTCAGCCTTTCAACGACTTTCCACCGGAAAAGACGGTCAATGGAGCAATCAAGAAGATTTCCATCTGGAGTCGTAAAGATTGTCTCACCAACTATAAAATGGGCTGGAGTGAGAGCTACACAGTCTTCTGGATCGGGTGACAGTGGTCACAAGATTCGCGAGTAAGGACATCCTTCAATTTGGGCCAACAAGGTTTTAAGTTCTACGAAGGTCACAATTCGATGATTCAAAATCCGTTTTAGATGGTGTTTCGTTAATTTTACACCGACTTCCCATAGGCCGCCAAAATTGGGCGAGGCGGGCGGAATAAAATGCCAGTTTGTTCCAATGTTTGCTAGAATCTTAAAGAGTTCTTCAGGCAAAGGATCGCGACTTCTTCGCTGGAGTACTTTAAGTTCTATATTAGAACCAATAAAATTGGTACCGCAATCGGAATACAAGTCAGAACACATTCCGCGACGAGACGTAAATCTTCTGAAGGCCGCGATAAATGAATCAGTGGACAAACTAGTAACAGCCTCAAGGTGAATAGCTTTTGTGACCATACAGGTGAACAAACATATATAACATTTAGGGGTTACTGAGTTTCGAGCTGTGGACTGCTTGATCGTGATTGGTCCAGCGTAGTCGACACCACTATGTTTAAACGGGCGACTTGGCTGAAGACGCACTGCGGCTGAAGACGCACAGATAATACACCGTCTTTGCACATTTTTTGCCAAATTACGAGCCGCAATTATCCAAAAATCTTTTGGTGACATAAGCCTGCATCTGAATGAAACCACCGTGTAACGTCTTTAAGTGAGCATCTGAAAATAGCAAAAAAGATAGTGGCATTTGTTTGGACAATAGTATAGGGTGTTTAAATTCATAGGTAAATTTAGCCTTTTGCAAGCGTCCGCCAACACGAAGTACACCGTTTTCATCGATAAGTGGGCATAGATGAGCAATTTTCTGCTTCTCAATTTGAGACATTTCCTCTTGGAAATCCACTCTTTGAGATATCTTTACGAGTGTCTGCAGAGCTGGTTCCTCACGAAACCAGAGAGCCGTTTTTGCGTGTCCCGAAGTTTGCTGTTATGCGCAAACCTTAATACAAATGACCCGAATCAGCCTTGACAAAGATGAGAATTTATGCAATATATCTGGATATTCTGCTTTTGTACTTACATATATTGACAGCAAACTGCGATTTACGCATTTCAAGATCGGTTTCGTATGTGTTATCGGGTTGTTTTGGCCACAGTTGTGGAGACAGGTGAAGCCAGTCAGGGCCAGACCACCACAGTTTATGGTTTGTTAATTCAATGGAAGAGATACCCCGAGAGGCACTCTCAGCAGGGTTGTCGTTTGTGGATACATAACGCCATTGTGAAATATTGGAATACCTTTGCACTTCCGCAACCCGATTTCCAACATAAACGTTCCATCTTGACGACTCCCCTCTTAGCCAACAGAGGACAGTTATGCTATCCGTCCAGTAAAATATATTTGTTACGGCCTGTTTCCGTATATCTAACGAAAGTCTCTGCGAACGAAAACCAGTCACTCACTTTCGTCAGGAATTTGGTTTCTCTATCGTTCTATCGTTCGTTCGTCTGGCCTTACGTCAATGACGTTAGCAATTTACCAATTGGAAACTAATGTAATTGCCAGATCAATAATTTCACAATTTCCGGTCTAAAAAAGCACACATTTGTGTATGGTCGACCTTAGCAAATACATCTCTGTACTATTCACACTAGCCGTGACCAAAAAAGCAACCCTGGGTGGTCAGTTGAGCTGCACCAAGACTCTCATTTATTTATCTCTCTCTCCCGTCTCTCTCATTGTGCACTGATAATTTTTTTCCATCTTAGCGAGCAACCAATATTGACTTCTGTATGCTTAAATTTGTACCCATATGTACACAATTTTATTATTATTTAATTGTTTTTACCATAATTAGATTAATATCTACTTATTTTTTGCTTTTAATAATGTTTTTTTGTCATTGTTCCTATCAATCGACAAATAAAATAATGTGACTCGATCTGACATTTGTGTTCGCCGAGATGCCAGCAAAGAGAGATAGAGAAACCAAAATTTGCACTGAAATGATTACGTTTTTGTACGAGTTCATTATCGTACGACCTGTCGTTCTGATGGTAGTTACTGAAACCCAAATCAGCTGTTTGTCGTCTGGCAGGCGAACGAAAGCAAATTTTTAAGTTACAGAAACAGGCTGTATTTTCCGTTCTAACTGATTCTTAACTTTATACATGAAGTTTCGATAGCAGAGTTGCCCCACACAATTCCAGCTTTGGAATAGTAAGTACTTTTAGTGGGGCAACTTTGGTTTTCGACTGTAGAAGATACACCATACCCTCTTTACGGTAGTCCACAATTTTTACATACACCGCGGCAGCGAATGCAGATCTAGAGGCATCACAGAATCCGTGCAGTTCCACTTGACTACTTACGTGACTACCAATCCATCCGTGCAGTTCCACTTGACTACTTACGTGACTACCAATCCACGTTAGTAGTCAAGTGGAACTGCACGGATTCTGTGATGCCTCTCGATCTGCATTCGCTGCCGCGGTGTATGTAAAAATCGAAACGAGGAATTTTTATGAGTTCTATGTTCGTTAATTCGGATAGGTAGCTATTCCACTTAGACTGAATGCATGGAGGTACTTTATCTTTCCAATCTATGCCTTCAAGCCAGAGTTTTTGAAATGTAATTTTTGCATTGATCGTAACGGGCGCCAGACAACCAAGCGGGTCATATAGTTTAGCTGCGTCGGATAACAGACTACTTTTTGTAACATTTTCATGACTGAGAAAAGTTACTTTGAAAGAAAAAGTGTCTTCGTCTGTGTTCCAGGCTAAGCCTAGCGCTTCCACCAAATTTTTCTCATTGAAGTCAAGCACAGATTTTGTTGATAATGGTGTTGTCTATCAATTATACGAATTTGTCGAAACATTTCAGATCCGAACGGAAACCAACTTTAAAGCGACGCCAACGGGTTGTAATAGTTGTTAAATCATTCTGAAGAGCAGGGTATAATTCATCCTTTAAAGAGGAATATGGGGGTCTCTTGCTACTACCGTCAAATACTACGCGCAGTTTTGTAGTGGAGCACCATGATGAGGGATACAATATCCTTGAGGATGTAAAGCTAGGGGATATAAGCCAACATTTTTCTGTACTGTGCTAGATTCGGATCCCGAAGAAAGCGGCTTTCCATGTGCTTCAAGCGCTTTAAGGCACTGAAGTCAGTATGACAGAACTTAGGAGGAGTTACACAAATTAATTCGGACCTGAATGGTAAGGCTACAGTGCATCTTCCATCAGCAGAACGGGTACATGTTTTTTTGAAGAAATCCTCACACAATAGTTCCTCTGAATTTTGTTTTCGCTTTTCTAACAACTCGTCTTACTCCCAAAAGGCCTTCAGTTGGCTGTCCAAAGAACACAAATTAATGTTAACATCATAAGAATATGATATTTCATTAGTGGGACCAGAAACAACCCAACCAAAATGAGACAGCTGTAGAAAAATACCCTTATCATATTTCTTTTGCTGTGGTAGTATAATATCGCCATAAATATCGTCCCCAATTAATAAATCAATTTTGTCGTTACAATCAAAATGACTATCAGCTAATTGAAAACTTCTCAGATCTCATAGTTCATTCCTTTTTAATGGACCCGGGTAGTAACTTGTCAGCGATGGCATGACGAAGGCATTACTTCCCAGCTTAAATTCTTTCTCAAAGGAGTAAGTGAGACAAAAACTGACATATTTTCTTAATACGACTGTTTTACCTCCTAAACCATTAATGCGAGCAAAAGTGTTATGCCTTTTGAGATGCAGAAGTTGAGCAGCACTTTCTGTTATTAAAGAGGCCTGAGCTCCCTGATCTAGAATCTCACGAAGTTTAAAATTTCCAAATTCATTTTTCACTATCACACGTGCGGTTGCAAGCAAAACATGGTTGTAATATTTAGCAAGGACAAGTTACAATTGACATCGGTAGTATTTGTATTCTGCGTATTGGCTGAAAACCCTGTGGCAGAATTTTCAGGGAGTGCTATTAGATTAGAATTGGAGGATCCAAGTACAGTAGGAGGTTGACTGTTCTCTCTAAAAAATTCATTGTGTACAATGGTGTGATGGGCCATTTGACAGGAATAGCATCGGGTTTGCAAACGACAGTCTTTCGAGAAATGACCAGCATTGAGACAATTTCTACAGATGGCAGAGCAGCAAATTGATAAACATTTATATCAGAGATGATGTCTTCCCAGTAAATTTTCGTCACGGAGAGCCACCATATTTACCCTACGTATATGGTTTGGCCTATATGTGTGACTTATTTTTGGAACTGATTTTATCGATGACGAGCAATGGTCATTTATCGACTCAAGTGTGCGAAAAGGAATAAGAACAGTTCCTCAATCTTTGGAATGTCAGTAGAAGCTTTTAACGATTGTTCCCATTCCTTGCATGTCTAATTTACTAACTGTTATATGGATAAGGATCGGATCCCAAGTATCACATTATATTTGCAGGGTGCTCAAAAGGGCGAGACAATTTCTGGTTGTGTCAAGAACATATTTAATGCTCTCACAGGAGCCATCAGAACTCGAAATATCAAACAATTTTCGGAATATTGTGTCAGAAATTTTCATCTTGTTGTGTTATCTGTGGGAGAGAGCAGACCATGCAAGTCCGTAGCTTGTATCTGAAGCTGTGTATTCGGAAACAATCACCAAAGGAGTTTCTTTACAAGAGCTTTTGAGGTAATAATACTTTTGAACATTGGATAAGTTTTGGTTATTGTGAACTAAGGAAACAAACATGTCCCTATACGAATATCTATTTTTGGAAGACGGACATTGGAGATACTATCATTTCGTTGAGACGACACATGAAATGTACTAGAATGTATCATGGGAGGGTTTGTAGAATTAAATTCCGAAATAATGTCCAGAAGTTTACCTTTCGCAATCAAAAAATCGTGAGAAAAGACATAAAAAATGTCCTCTTTAAAATAAGGCACATCACTGGATGATATTGACTTGTCTCGTATATGATCAAAAATCTGCTCATGGTTACTCTCAAATAATTTATTCATATCTTCGAGTTTGTCCAAAACACTTTGAGATAAACCGCGGGTCTTAGAGGTGGTTGGAAGCTTTTCATAGTCGTCCATAAATCGGTTGAGCCGCGTTAACAACATGCGCTGGTCTTCAATTGCTCGATCTAATTCCGACATTTTCACTACAGAAATAAACAAAATTTTATGTATAGTGGTTACGCAACAACCAACACGTTTCTCTGATTTTGTTTATTAAGTTGCTCAGATAATTTTTAATTTATTTGTTTCTCAATTGACGGTTTACTGCTTGCTTTATATTTATAACAAAATATTTTTGTATTTTCTCCTAATTAACAAAATAATTGATTTGTAACATTAATATTAATGATAGTAATGAGTTGCAAGTTTGAGAGGGGTGTTTTGATGCTAAGGCTGGCATCACAACGCTGCGCTGGTGTCCTCGTAAAACTTGTGGATAGCTTCCCCTCACCTTGGGACGGCGCAAAGCTAAAATTGGTAAGGAAAAGCGACATTCCTGAACTCATAAAAACGACGCTTTATGTTAAGGGATGTACCAGTAAGTTCTCATCAGAGTACATACTCGACATCATTGACAAACAGAATTCAAAACTTTCCGTTAGAAAGTGGGAAGGTTTCTATAGGAAGGACGATACCGAGGGTACTATCCTCGTGTTGGGCATAGACCCAGAATCCAAGAACAATCTTGACATGGCGAAGGGCATGGCGTACTTCTTGATCTGGACAGTCTTTTTCAAAATTGGAAAGGTTCTGATTGGCAGAACAGATGAATTGAGTCCAAATATACTGTCTGAAGAGGCAAACACTCGTAGTGAATGGATGGAGACAAGTGAGACACTGGCAAAAACTGATGTGGAAGTAGTCAATAACACCACCAGTTCACCAATAGTACTGCCACTTTTGCAGGAAGTTCCCAGCAAAGGTGGTGATCAAAATAAAAAGAGCCACAAAACTATTCAAAACAATGAGGGAGCGACAAAAAATAACACCGCCTCCCAAAATTGTAGACTGGAAGATGGTGTAATAGGTAGTGAACGAAAGGAGGAGAATGACCCACTACCAAGGTAATGGAAATATGTACCTGGCGTCAATATATCTGCCATTCGATGCGCCGACATTGCCACCTACGTCGGAATTACAACGTCTGGTGAGGGAATCCAAACACACAAGTAATGAGTTATTAGGTGGGTGTGACGCCAACTCCCATCATATCGCTTGGGGTAGTACTAACACCAATGAAAGGGGACACGCCCATATCGATTTTTTGAATACAAATGACCTCATAACTCTTAACATAGGAAACACTGCAACCTTTATTAACAAAATTATGAAAGAAGTATTAGTATAACGATATGTTCAGAAAATCTTATTGATGAGATCCATGAGTGGACGGTTTCGGATGAACACTCCTATTCAGATCACCGTTATATAACGTTTAAAATTGCACGGCCACCGCCAAACCCAATAAGTTTCCGTAATAAGGCTAAGACCGACTGGACTAATTTCGGAAATCTACTTATAAATCGATTGGGGCAGCCTACACGCGATTATCTATGTGCAGAAGACATTGAAATCGATGTGAAGAAGATTACCGAGGCTCTTGTAAAATCATTCGAAGATAGTTGCCCACTTCCGGAAAGGAAATCTGCCTATGAGTAACCCTGGATGACACGACAAATTCGCTCGATTGGCAAAGATGTCCGCAGACTTTACAACAGAGCTCGGCGTAAAAAACAATCAGTATATTGGGACGACTACCACAGAAGACTCAAAGAATACTATAAAATCATTAGATCGGCGAAACGTAACCAGTCTATGAAGCCGACGCGGCGCAAACCGGCGGCGCGCCATCGCCGATGATTTTTTACAAGCCGGCGCCGCCGCCGATTTTAGCGGCTCATATCGGCTGAAACTCAGCCGCCGAATTTTATTTGGTGAGCCAAGAAGATTTTATTTTTGCAACCATGAAAATTTAGAAAGCGACTACTAAGTGATACCTTATGTTCGGAATTTGCAATATTTAGAGTTAAGTACAAAGCGTAGCGTACAAAGTTTATAAAAAGTTGCTAATGTTAATATAAGATATGGCTATAATTTTATTTGGTGAGCCAAGAAGAATTTATTTTTGCAACCATGAAAATTTAGAAAGCGACTACTAAGTGATACCTTATGTTCGGAATTTGCAATATTTCGAGTTAAGTACAAAGCGTAGCGTACAAAGTTTATAAAAAGTTGCTAATGTTAATATAAGACATGGCTATCTTTTATTAAAAAAATATTATAAAAATATACGGGAATTTTAAATAAAAAATGCGTTTTGGGTTTTACGAAAATTACAGCTGAACCGATTTTTTCAAAGTCTACGTTTAATAAAGTTTGAGTTCCAAAAAAATTGTTTCCCACGATTTGTTTTCAAATTTTCACAGAATATTCGCAAGGGCGTTTAAAATTCATATGTGCAGAAATAGAAGAAAAGCGCCAAAATTAAGAGACCAATCCTAGTATTTCGCCCATAACTTTTAAAAATACTGAGGCCCAAAACCATCGGATCAAAACTCCCAATTCCTTTTGGCCAAGGATTGTCAACTTAATAACAAATTTATCAACCATTGAAGATTTATTGAACCGATTTTCAATATTATATCAAACTTCCATAACTTTCTGTTAATTTTAAGTTTTTTCCTCTAACGCTAAATATCAAAAAAATCCACTTTTGCAGGAGAATTACATTCGTATTCGTGCGCTTTCGATTGTGGAAAATTTACCGGCTCAGCCGATTGTTGAAAATTGATCGGCTCAGCCGATCAGCCGCCGCCGAAAATTTTGGTCGGCTTCATTGTCTGAACGTAACTCCTGGAGGATTTTCTGTGAACAGGTAGGCAGCGGTAACAGCATGTCTAAGGTGAAAAAGTTCCTCTCAAAAACTCATGTTCAAACCGAAACACTGGTGGATGAAACGGGTAAAAGGATGGAAACTATACATAGAGGATTCCGTAAGGCTCTTGATGAAAACTAATTATCCGACTGGTAATGCTGGACCTACAGAGGAACAGTTACAGAATGAAATTGTATTGCATCAAGTACCTATTACGGATATAACAGATGGTATGGTTAAAGATGCAATAAAAAGTTTATCTCCCTTTAAGGCTGCGGGACCTGATGGAATATTTCCAGCACTTCTGCAGAATGAGGTGGATTTGTTATCAACTCATCTGGCTGGAGTGTTCACTGCATGCCTAACCCATTCTTATATCTCAAAAAACTGGCAGGAATCAAGGGTGGTATTCATACCAAAGCCTGGCAAGGCGAGTTATACGACCCCAAAGTCTTATCGACCCATTAGCCTAACTTCTTTCCTGTTAAAAACAATGGAAGAATAATACTAACATGGTCAAAAGTAAAATAGCGGATGACAGGCTAACATTCAAACAACACACCTATGTCAAAGGAAGATCAGTGGAAACAGCTCTGCATGAGGCAGTGCACCACATAGAAGAGTCCTTCAGTAAAGAAATTTATACACTTGCTGTTTGCATAGACATTGAGGGCGCATTTAACAATGTACAGACCGATACACTTATCGAGTCCTTAGACGAGTTTCAGGTTGACCGGGCGCTGAAAAACTGGATCAACAACATGCTAAGGAATAGGTGGATTATTTGTGGGTCATATGACGTAAAAATTAGAGACAAGGTAAATCGTGGTATACCTCAGGGGGGTATTTTATCGCCTCTTCTATGGGTTACGACGATGCACAGTCTCCTAAAAGCCCTCACCAATGAAGGACCAGTCTGTTATGTAGACGACGTTTGTCGTGGATCTGGGGATCCCCTGTCCTTTGGAGTGAGCCGACGTACTGACAGGCGCTGGCGGCTGACGTTTGGCACCGACTTGGCTCAGTCTTTGGGGCGCGGTTCTTGTCGGTACGGAAACCCAGGACAGGTGACAAAAACAAAGAAAAACACCAGCTTATGGATGGCGAAGAAAACACAGACGTAAGTAACCACCGGAACATACAAATAATAAGAAGACGAATGTTTAGATTTGACTTGCTGGAGCACCAATGGCTCCTGGACACTCCCACCACACCATGGTATTCCTTCGCCCTTTATTTCATGGAATACCCCAAACATTTCCCACCTAATTTCCGGACTATACTTTACTCACCCTTTTTCCTATTTGGCCCTTAGCCTTTCATTTCAAAAAGATGAAAAATCATTATTTCTTTTCACAAATCATTATAAAACTCTTTTTCCAGCTTACATACTTTACAAAACGAAAGATATCGAAATTATGGTTTAAGTTTACAAAAGGTAAAAAATTTATAATTACTCTTGATTAAGCATTTACATTCGAAATTAATTTTAAGTTATTGAAAAAGTTAACAAATTTCAAGTTTTCGTTTGATTTAAGATTCCATCTTCGATGTGTCTTAAATTATTCCAAAATATTCAAAAATCAAAATTTATTCCATCTATTTTAATAATTCATTTATTTTTCTTTTCAGGTAAGGACCCGGTGGACGTAGGTGGCTGATTCGCGGTGTGTTGTATTTCCCTGATGTATAATTCTTCTTCTAGGGTAAATTGGCAGAAGTAAGCTGCTAACTGGAGCTTCTTGTGGTGGAAACAGTCTGGCTAAGGAATGCCAAAAGTTTGGTCGTCCGTATTCTCTGTCCGTCCGGCAGTTTATTGGGTAAAGAAGTCAATTTGTGTTTATTTATACGTATATTTGTATGTTCTTTTTGTTTTATATTTGTTTCATTTTCATTTGTACATTTCTTTTTCTACCAGGAACAAACAACTAGGGGATTGTCTGGTCATTAATCAGACCCTTAAGACGACGGAGTACTACCCTAGGCCTGAGCTCAACCCTGGACTAACCGCGCACTTTTCACACTATTAAAAAGGTATGTATATAAAAAACTACTTGTTTGATCCTATATTTATTCACTCTTTTTATATTTCTTTTCTTTTGGTTCAAATATAGATATATATTGAACACTGTCCGGGTCCGTAGGTCCGTGCGGTAAATCAGTCAAAAGGTTAAGTCGTCAACTTTTGGATACCCGCGCATGCCAGGCTTGCTGCTCCCTCGATGGACCGGACGCACGGTGAAGTGGCTGGGATTTTGCTGGTTCGCGATTTTTATATTTTTGTAATTTTTATTTCATGTACTTAAAATTCTAAAGTTCTTGTTTTGTTATGTTATTTGACTATTTTAATTTCACATTAAGTTCATATGAATTTCATTATTTTATTTGATTTTTGTAAACTTTTTTAGTTCTTTTGTGTTGTTTGTATCTTCTTAATAAATAAACAAATAAAACGATTTAAAAATCGCGTTTGACTTATCGTCCCGGTCGGGTTGTAAATCTCGCTGCAGACACTGCGTCCGGTCAGGTTTCTTGCTGGGGTAAAAAGGAAAGACATTTCTCCCATTTTGGGAAAAGAAACTTCTCCCTGTCACAATTTTCTTCCTGTCTTTCTTTCCCCTCAACCTAGCTACTGTCAGCTGTCAATTGTTTTCCGAAAAATAAACAGCTGGGCTATCATTTTCCTTTCCTCGCACACAGAAACAATCACAATAACACCTACCCAACACGACATTCACATTCCCACCATCCTGCAGACCTTAAGTCAAAGGATGGGAGGGAAAAAGTGCGAAATATTGCCTATAACTATATTCGACACTATCCACGTATTCGACTAATTGACGAACTGGCATCTCTACTTGTCCTGACTTGCAACCCCTACCTGATTTTTGCCTTTAAATACTGACTTAGTATTCGCCTCCACAGGTTCACATCTTCAGATTAGTCGTATGATTAATTACATAGTGCTCATTTGCACGAGGCAATTCCTTCCAATCAATTGTTAAAGTTTCTTGAAGCGAGATGTTTGCCTCGTGTGAAGCAGTACCTATGACGCCGTCTGCTTCCGCTTACGTTATGACCGCCCGCTCTCATTATTATGAACGGCGTTCAAAATGAATGAAACGACTCGGCTAATTGAATTAAATTAATTGGAATTTCTGAATGAACGGACGGACGACGGAGGAGAAATTATTATTTAAGCAATATATGTATATGGGTAAGTACGGTGAAAAACAACGTGAAAGTTAAACCAGTAAGGAAAGGCTAAAGTCGGGCGGTGCCGACTATATAATACCCTACACCACTCTCGTAATATTGAATAACTCTGATATATAAATTTTGCAATTCATGTATAAATTGTTTACATAAATTTACTTTTGGGACATTTTATATCTAAAGAGCCAAATCGGATGAAACATATATATGGGAGCTATAGCTAAATCTTTACCGATTTTCTTCAAATTCGGTAGTGTTGGTTCATGGATCAAGAAACTCTACCATTCTAAATTTAAAAATGATTGGATGTAAAATACAGCTTCTACAGGACTAAAGAGCCGAATCGGATGAAACATATATATGTGAGCTATAGCTAAATCTTAACCGATTTTCTTCAAATTCGGCAATGTTGGTTCATGGATCAAGAAACTCTACCATTCTAAATTTCCAAACGATTGGATGTAAAATACAGCTTTATTAGGACTAAAGGGCCAAATCGGACGAAACATATATATGGGAGCTATAGCTAAATCTTAACCGATATTCTTCAAATTCGGTAGTGTTGGTTCATGGATCAAGAAACTCTACCATTCTAAATTTCAAAATGATTGGATGTAAAAAACAGCTTCTATAGGACTAAAGGGCCAAATCGGACGAAACATATATATGGGAGCTATAGCTAAATCATAACCGATTTTCTTCAAATTCGGCAAAGTTGGTTCATGGATCAAGAAACTCTACCATTTTAAATTTCAAACGATTGGATGTAAAATACAGCTTCTATAGGACTAAAGGGCCAAATCGGACGAAAGATATATATGGGAGCTATATCTAAATCTGAACCGATTTCAACCAAATTCAATAGCGATCTTAACAGCTGCGAAATACTATAAACTGCAAAATTTCAGAACAATCGGAGTGAAATTGCGACCTGTAGTCCTGTATAATGCATCGACCGACAGAATCCGTACGAACAAAAATTAGTACTGAATACACCGATGCTGGAATGAATAGAGTGAATGCACAATCACTCATTGCTCTTGTAGTTTTGTTCTCTCTGTTATTGAATGTTGTGAGTTCGAGTTTGATCGTTTTATGGGACGAATGAATACAATCTTCGCTAAAACAAAGCACAACGAAGTACAACACAACTTCAGTGGCTGCATTCATTCATATTCAGTCAGTAGGCTTTTTGCACAATGAGTAACAAGAAACATTTATGAATGCGCATGTGTATTCATTGTACGAATGAATTCATGCAGATGTTTAGTCTCTAATGACCCGTCACAGGTGCCATATTGGGCCTGTCCTTTTGTGGGAGTCGTTGTGGCCCTCACTCGTGGTTTTAATGACCCGTCACAGGCGCCTGGGCCTGTCCTTTTGTGGGAGTCTTGGTTGCCCTCACTCGTGGTCTTAATGACCCATCACAGGCACCTCAAAGGTCCTGTCCTTATACTATAAAATCAAATGTTTAAAAAAAAAAATTACAGACAAAATTGTATAAATGAAATTAATATTACAATTGAATAAATGAAATTAATGCTCATACATGAACTACTGCACTATACCTGCCATTATTTATATTTTTAAGCTTAGTTCTAATTACAACATGCCATTGATGTTGCAAGGTGGCCGGCAATGTTTAATTCTGAATGTTTATATTGAATTTCATTAATTTCTTCCGGTGTATATAATGACCCAATTTTAGTACCTGCATGCTCGTTAAAATCTGTCTACTCCTCCTTATTACACCCTTGTAAGATGAGCTTACAGATTTTAACGAATAATTCGGACAGACGCCGCCACCTTTCTCCATCTTTAGATTAAAATCTACTTTCGCTCGATAAGTACCCTTGCTGTACCATCCAACTTAAAGGTAAACTTCGTTACCACCACCAACTGAATAGATAAATAAAAACCTTTTGGCTCCCTTGCCATTTATTATTATAGAAAATATTAAACGTTTCTGTTTCATTTATTTTCTCTATTTTCACGCATTCGACGTAAACAAGATTCATCACTCTTTTCTTTCTTATGTGTTTATTGACCTCTGTACAAAAATACTGTACTCTGTGAAACGATTGTTGTTATTGCGATTTTGGGTACCGAGAAATAAATATGTAATGTGATGTAGTTACGGGAATTTTATGGCCAATGGAGCCAGAACAATAATCGTCGCACGGAGTTAGAAAAAATAAGTTCAGTTGAAAAGTCTCCCTCTGCCTTTGCTACAACTCATCTACAAATAAAAAACATCATAAACATCTGTCTGTTATAAACTACTGAGACTGTTGATTTTCTAATTAAATAAAGTTAATGTAAATTATATTAACGAAACAAAACAACTCGTAAATGGATTGGCTTCCCTGCACATTCATCGAGACATCTTAATAGATGTTAACGCAGTATTAGACGTATTTTTTATTTCGCCTCGCCTTGTCAATTTATTACAAAATTAGTACTATTAATCTACAAGGTGGCGCAAAAGTAACCTTTCGATGTTTTGTGCCAAAGTCACCGACCGATTATTGGTCAAATAAATAGTCAGCAATATTCCGCTTTCTGGAGCAGTGTAGCGTAACATTGTTTATTAACGTGTATTTCGCATGTGTTTACTACACAAATGTCAAAACAGAACTGACATTAGGGACCAATCGCAAAATTTATAGCATTTTCTGATAGGAGGATTACTTTTGCGCCATTTATAGTATTTTCTGATAGGAGGATTACTTTTGCGCCACCTTGTATTATTTAAATTAATACAAATAATATATTTAAATATAAAAACTTTTGTCTTTGAATAATTCTTATTGTAAATATTACCTATGTATTTTTTAATGTTAATGACTATAAATATATGTATATGCATAAAAACCATCGATGTCAACCATAGATTATTAATAAAATATTGGGTACCATATGTCAAAACCCCCCAAACAAAATCATGCGCACGGCCCTGTTGTCGCATATTTTACAATACCCGAATTAAAATAACTTGAAAATAAGTACATATTTATGCCAATATATGTAAGTAAGTCATTATTTGTTGACTACATGTAATGCAGAGTGTAATAATATATCATCACCTTCCCAGCAAAATTTCCCATTACCAAATAACCTGATGGGTAACTTAAATTCAAAACTAGTAACTGTTTATTATTTGGCCTCCCTTCGAATTATTTTTACATGTACATGTCATTGGAGGAAAGTGCTTCCACTCAAGCTGAAAAAACACTTACAATTATAGTAAAAGTAAGCGTGGACAAAAGAAATAATTTTACGAGTGTGTTTGTGTGGTAGTGGACATTTCCGAGTTGCTATTGCTTGTTCACCGCCATCAGTGGAGGAATGTGGTGAGAAAGTAGAAGAGCGTAAAATTGGTAAGAGCGTAACATTGGATAGAGCGTATACATGGGAGTAGTTATCGATTGTTGTCGTCATATGACGAAACATTTCATTTGCCGGGAGTTTGAATTAAAGTCGCAACCTCATGGTTTCGTAGTTCAGCATCACAACCACTTTCCTACTTCGCGAATTCATAGACAAATCTCTTAATAATCAAGTACAAAAATATAACCCATCAAAATCTTAGTAAATGTCGTTACCACATGCATTACCAGGTAATAATATCTCATTATCGCCAGCATCACTTTCGGTAAATAAATAACGACTAACTAAATAACGACAGAATGTACATGTGTAGGGGGTGCTGAAAATAGGGTACTTCAATTTTCGATATATCAAGTGGTCGTGGACCCGCCCATATGGGTCCAATTTTGATATTGAGAAAATTTTTTAGCTAGAGTGCTGAAATTTTGTGTGTATGCATTTAGTGGCAGATTATGTGAATTTTCCAAAAATGGGCGGGATCGACCCATCGGCGTGGCCCCGCCCACATAGACCAAATTTTGAAATTTTGATATCTTGCACAATTTTCCAGCGGGAGTGCTGCAATGTTGCGAATATGTATCTGGTGGCATTCTACGTAATTGGTCAAAAAATGGGCGGGATCGGATCAATGGGCGTGGCCCGCCCATATAAGCTAAATTTTGAAATTGATATATCTTGCACAATTTGTTAGCTAGAGTGCTGTAATGTTGTACATATGTATCTGGTGGCAGTCCACGTGATTGGTCCAAAAATGGGCCGGATCGGACCAGTGGGCGTGGCACCGCCAATATACGCCAAGTTTTAAATGTGTGATATCTTGCACAATTTGTTATCGAGAGAGCTGGAATTTTGTGCATATACATCCGTTGGCGATCTACGCGATTGGTCCACAAATGGGCGGGATAGGACCAATGGGCGTGGCCCCGCCCATATAAGCCAAAATTGAGCTATCTTACAGCAAAAAAAGAAATATTTATAAAGTGCCTTTTTGTGAAAGTTTGTACTATAAAATAATTTATTAATAATTCGAAAGTGAAGAGAAAAACAAAGAAATGAGTTATAATGGTGTTGTTAAAAACAAAATGCATAGTGTTTTGTGCATAATCGGGACTTGTGTTTGGAATGACATTGTGAAAAATTAAACTGATTTGGTGATATGAAGAAAACAACTGATTATAATGTGTGTTTTTGTTTTAAATTTCAACTTGCGAAGTTTTGAAAAAGGATATAAAATTAAATCCGGCTGGGAAAGTGATGGAAAAATAAACAAAAATAAAATGAATTTAGTGTCTTTTTCTTGAAATTATGTGGTTAATTGCAGATTCTTCAATCATTTTTATTTTTATGGTACCAATACGAAGTGTTTGTGGAAAAGTTTAAAGAAAAGATTAGTGTTACCGTGTTCTTATATGGATCTTTTAATGGTGTTGTGGACAAATTTAGATTTTGTAGAGCCGAAAAACAGAAAATTTTGAACGTTTTTAAATTTATTATTTAAAAAAAAACAACAACAAAAAGAAATTAAAAACGGTGAAACTTTAAGAAAAATGTTTTAGGTGACCGAAAATTAATATTTTAGAAAACCGAAAACATTTTCCACACTTTCATAGTTAATTTTCGTTACTTCCTGTGATATTGTTTGATATTCTATAAAATCCAAAAAAAGATAATACGATTTTTTAAAGCTGTCAATGATTTTGTATGATTAAGTAAATCGATCGCTTTGTCCACACAAACACTTCACGCTTATAGACTTTTCGTGTTAAATAAACAAAAACTAACTGGATTTCCTTCTCTTTTTCCTTTCAGACACTTCAAATTGGATTTATGGCAGACTTGCGGCGAAAATGACTTCCTCGATTACCCCCTACTTCATCTGCACCGAGACCAACTCAAGGATATATGTAAGTTTTTGTTTGCTACTAGTCACCAAAATAACTTCATTCGATTTCAACAAATCCTACAAAAAACGGGCATTCAATACAAAAAAAGATAGTACTAACTTTTAACCTAAGCCTATAAATACAATCTAGTAACACACTGTATTAATTCAAGATAATCTTACTAACTACAAATATATTCACTTATTTAGTTATTCGTAGCTTACTCGAAATATAATATAAGCTAGAGAAAAAGAAAACAAAAACCATTCGAAACATATGAACCAAAAACACTCGACTGGGGGCCTTTACAACGTAAATTCATTTTAAGGGACTAGAAAAATATTTTCGCCGAATTTGTTCATCTGTGACAGGACATAGGTATCCAGACATCTGGGACTAGGTCACACACCAAAACCTACGATGCCTGATACAACATTCCAACGGAGATATTGTTATGTCTACGTTGTTTGCTTGGTTAATTTCCTGACTGCTCTTGCTATATTAACAACTGTTTCGCTCATGGTCGTGACTTCCCCACTGGCGCAGCTTAATGTCATAGTTACTCTAGGGCAAGGTGGAGAATCATCACGGACTAATGATGGATCTCAACGGTCTACTCACTGTTTACAGCTTTAGAGCCAGTCAGGATCGGACAACGCTTCCAGTTGTAATCGGGCTTCGGAAACTTGGGTGTGTGGCTTAGTTGTCAGATGTTCTGGTATTCCTCGATCCACGCTTAAATATCCTGTTCAAAGAATACGGCCTACCATTCTCGCCCTTTACTTCCGTATATGAGACAAAAACCCTATTATATCGAAAATCTGACTAACTAGCGCGGTTTCACTGTTTCAGATCCTTAGCGTGGTAGACACCAAGGGGTTTACCTTTTGGATCTTCTATTTCGTATAGACATCTTCCTACTGCTCGGACAATGCGACATCGGAGATATTTCTTATTTAATTTCGCATTGATATTTTTCTTGAAGTCGCTCAATTGATGGTTTCGACGATAAGCTTCCTGACCGGGGTAGAATTTCACAGGCCTAGCGAGCGTATTGTACTTTCTAGCTCGATCTACATACGCTTTCCCTAACCTTTTCCGTATCTGTTCTCTAACGAGTTCCAGATGTGTTCCTTTAGGAAGAGCAGTATATTCGGGATCCTTCATGGCGTCCAATTGTTTCGCTAACTTATATACGCTACCGTGAGTAATCATATTAGTTCCGAACAAGCCGAAGTATGGGGACGTACCTGTAGATCTATGCACGGACGAGCGTAGGGCACATTCAATGGCTGACAAATTCTGGTCCCAATCTCTATGGTCTTCTTGGAGATAAGACCTGATGGCTGCCAATACGGACTGGTTAATACGTTCTGAGGCGTTCGCTTGGGGAGAAATGCCGGGCAAACTACCAATCTGCAACGATGCAGGATGGCATCAGGGGAGAGTAAAGCTCTTATATTTCGGTGATGCCAGATCAGTAGACCTGTATAAGGCTGTTCTGAGTCGAGCGGGTGAGGTGTGGCCGGGTGCCCAGTTGGATGTTGTAGAAAAAAATAACATCCCTAGTCACCCTAGAGCCATCACCTGGGTTACAGAAGAGCCCTCCAACCTGGCTGACATCTTAGAAATAATAAAAGATTCCAATCCTGGTCTGCCGGCCCATAATTGGAGAATCAGCAAGGACGGTGAGGCGGATGGTAAAAAGCGGCAGGTCAATCTTATCCTAAACGCTGAATCCACCTCCCATATACAAAGTGCGAGTGCAACCCTACAATATGGCTTCGAGACTATAGTCTTGAAGATATACAAGCAGGATATAGCTCCCACTGCAGAAGGTGAGTCGTCCACCGTGGCACTTTCTGGAAGTGCGGAGGTACCCACGCCAATTATTTCTGGTGACTCCAACTCTAACAGAGGTTAGGTTAGGTTAGGTTGAAGAGAGGAGACGTTTAAACGTCTCATGTCCATGGACATACACTTAAGCCAGTGGTTCGGCCTGTTGTGCGCTCCTTATTTATGATCTTTTTATACCTCACGAGTTACAGAAAATCGGTACTAGACACGAATTTTCTCAGTATCTTCCAGTCATATTCTCTGAGATGAGTCAAGTCTGGTAATATGTCGGACCCGAAATGTTGGGATCTTGCATGTGTGAAAGCCGGGCAGTGACACAGAAAATGTTCCATCGTTTCGATGTTTTCTCTGCATGCCCTGCATTCGTCGTTTCCTGCTAGTCCTATGCGATGAAAATGTGCTTGTAAGCTTGAGTGTCCCGTTAGAACACTCATCATCTTACTAATATCGATCTTGTTTAGTTTCAGAAGACTTCTTGTTTTCTTTTCATTTGGGTCACCCCACAGTATCTTTGCAGTTGCTCCTACTGTTGCGCTATTCCACACAGTTTTATGAGCCATCACTGCCCAGTGCTTCAACTCATTTTTCGTGGCTTCGAAAGGTTTCCAATTTTTCAAGTTTAGTACTCGAAGTTCTCTGCCCTTTGAAGCCAAGTTGTTTGCCCGTTCATTTCCAATCACTCCGTTGTGTCCTGGTACCCAGCAAATACGCAATTGACCATGGGCTGAGTAATCATTTATCGTTCTTTTACAGTCCAACACAGTTCTGGATTTGACCCTCTCCGATGTTATTGCTTGAATCGCCATTTGGCTATCTGTGAAGATGTTGGCATATTTAGGCTTTGTCGTGTTACTGAGCCAGTTCACACACTCCGTGATTGCTCGAACTTCTGCTTGAAATACCGTGTTATGGTCAGGGAGGCGGAAGTGAAGTTCGACTTCTGGTTCATCAATAAAAAGTCCCAGACCCGTCCTTCCTCCTCGTTTGGACCCATCCGTGTAGCAGCTGGTTCCCACTGGCACATGGGCCAAAGTTCCATTTTCCCAGGAGCGTCTGTCTGGCACAAACATATCACAGGTAGATGTAAGCCGCACTTCAGGAATGCGGTCCGAGATTTCTGGCGTTTGAATGTGACCAACTAGATATTCTAAAATCTTCTGATGGTACGACTTGTGGTCTCGATTTATCCATTCACCCATCACTTGTAGACGTCTTGCTGTGAGGGCTGCCTCATACTTTATACTATTGGTTGGATGTGCAGTATAGTCTCCAACGCTTTTGTTGGTGCAGTTCTAAATGCCCCGCTTATGCCTAGACAGCACATATGTTGAATTTTTTGCAAAGGTATTACGTTGCACTTCTTGTCCATTGATGTCCACCACACTACAGAGGCGTAGGTGATTATTGGTCTAATCACGCTCATGTAAAGCCAGTGAGTCATATTTGGACGTAGTCCCCATTTTAAACCTATAGCTCTTCTGCACAACGACCAACATCTGTGTGCCTTTGTAACTCTTTCTTCAAGATGATCTTTCCAGTACAGTTTCTGATCCAAGATTACTCCCAAGTATTTTACCTTTTTAGTTATAGCAATTGTCTTATTCAGGAATCGAGGTGGGGTAAAACGTGGAATCTTCGTTTTCCTTGTAAATAGACATATTTCTGTTTTGTCTGGGTTAACATTTAATCCCCTTGGTTGTGCCCAGTTATATGCTATGTTAAGCGCCTCTTGAGCTCTTCTGCATAATAGATTTGGATGAAAGCCCCTTAGAAGTATTACAACGTCGTCTGCATAACAGACTGGTTTAAGTCCTTCATTGGTGAGGGCTTTTAGGAGACTGTGTATCGTCGTAACCCATAGAAGAGGCGATAAAATGCCCCCCTGAGGTATACCACGATTTACCTTGTCTCTAATTTTTACGTCATATGACCCACAAATAATCCACCTATTCCTTAGCATATTGTTGATCCAGTTTTTCAGCGCCCGGTCAACCTGAAACTCGTCTAAGGACTGGATAAGTGTATCGGTCTGTACATTGTTAAATGCGCCCTCAATGTCTATGCAAACAGCAAGTGTATACATTTCTTTACTGAAGGACTCTTCTATGTAGTGCACTACCTCATGCAGAGCTGTTTCCACTGATCTTCCTTTGACATAGGCGTGTTGTGTGAATTTTAGCCTGTCATCCGCTATTTTACCTTTGACCATGTCATCAATTATTCGCTCCATTGTTTTTAACAGGAAAGAAGTAAGGCTAATGGGTCTATAAGCCTGTGGGGTCGTGTAACTCGCCTTGCCAGGCTTTGGTATGAAGACCACCCTTGATTCCTGCCAGTTTTTTGGGGTATACGAATGGGTTAGGCATGCAGTGAACACTCCAGCCAGATGAGTTGATACCAGATCCACCTCATTTTGCAGAAGTGCTGGAAATATTCCATCCGGTCCCGCAGCCTTAAAGGGAGAGAAACATTTTATCGCTTCTTTAACCATACCATCTGTTATATCCGTAATAGGTACTTGATGCAATACATTTTCATTCTGTAACTGTCCCTCTGTTGGTCCAGCATTACCAGTCGGAAAATGAGTTTTCATCAAGAGCCTTATGGTATCCTCTATAGTTTCCATCCTTTTACCCGTTTCATCCACCAGTGTTTCGGTTTGGACATGAGTTTTTGAGAGGAACTTTTTCATTTTAGACATGCTGTTAACGCTGTCTACCTGTTCACAGAAAAGCCTCCAGGAGTTACGTTTCGCCGATCTAACGATTTTATTGTATTCTTTGAGTCTTCTGTGGTAGTCGTCCCAATATACTGATTGTTTTTTACGTCGAGCTCTATTGTAAAGTCTGCGGACATCTTTGCCAATCGAGCGAATTTGTCCTGTCATCCAGGGTTTCTCAAAGGCAGATTTCCTTTCTCGAAGTGGGCAACTATCTTCGAATGATTTTACAAGAGCCTCGGTAATCTTCTTAACATTGATATCAATGTCTTCTGCACATAGATAATCGCGTGTAGGCTGCCCCAATCGATTTCTAAGTAGATTTCCGAATTTAGTCCAGTCGGTCTTAGCCTTATTACGGAAACTTATGGGGTTTGGCGGTGGCCGTGCAATTTTAAACCTTATATAACGGTGGTCTGAATAGGAGTGTTCATCCGAAACCCTCCACTCATGAATCTCATCAATAAGATTTTCTGAACATATCGTTATATCTAATAAGGGCGTGTCCCCTTTTATTGGTGTTAGTACTACCCCAAGCGATATGATGGGAGTTGGCGTCACATCCAGCTAATAACTCATTACTTGTGTGTTTGGATTCCCTCACCAGACGTTGTAATTCCGACGTAGGTGGCAATGTCGGCGCATCGAATGGCAGATATATTGACGCCAGGTACATATTTCCATTACCTTGCCTCAGCACCGTTGCGTCCGATGTTGACAACGCTGGAGAGAAAATAACAGAAGATCTGTAACGTCCTTCTCTGAGGACAAAAGCTCTACTTCGGACACAGAGAGGCTGAGGGGAGTCTCCGGACTCTTTGACGCATCTGGCGGGGACATGCTTCTCGACGATACGGACGAAGAGTTCGATAACACCCTTGTCGGGGTGGATGTTAATCTGTCAATTACCAATGATGGTAAGAATTCTACAGATTAACCTCCATCACGCTAAAGCAGCCTCAGCGGCTCTATTGCTGCGCCTGTCCACAGGCGCAGTAGACATCGTCCTGATACAGGAGCCCTACGTAGTGGGAGGAAGGGTGTGCGGTATTAGGACACCCAACTTTAAACTGCTTGTGGCCAACTGTGAAGGCACTCCAAGAACCTGGCACTCCAAGAACCATTTTGGCCAGGAAAGATCTAAGTATCTTTCTCCTGACTAATTTAAGTGGTAAAGACCAAACATCTGCTAGCCTGGAGATCGGTAATCGCACATATTGGGTGGTCTCCAGCTACTTGCCTTATGAATCTGTAGTACTGACTGCTCTATTCAGGGAAGTAGTAGAAGAAGCAACGTCTGACGAGCTCGAGCTGATTATTGGCGCAGGCACGAACGCTCATCATACTATCTGGGGTAGTGCGGATATAAACAATAGGGGTGATTCGCTTCTTGACTTTATTCTAACTACCAACCTTAGTATTTGTAACATAGGTAATAAACCGACCTTCACAACTAAAGACAGACAAGAAGTACTCGACGTAACGTTTGCTACTGACCGGCTGTCAGATAAAATTATTGGGTGGAATGTACTGGACAACCACTCATTCTCAGATCACCATTATATTGAGTTCAAACTCGCGGAAAAAGCGCCTAAACCCGCCGTCCACAGAAATGTAAGGAAGACAAACTGGCATCTGTATGAGAAGAATTTCAAGAAAGTCCTCAACTCTAAACTTATGTACGAACCGAATGACAAAGCCGGTCTGGATAATCTGGTCGACCATATCACCATATCATTCAATAGATCCCTTGAAGAAGCCTGTCCAAAAACAAGGTACAAGGGTAAAACTAAACCCCAATGGTGGACTTCTGAGCTAACGGCTATGAAAAAGACCTGCAACAAGCTATTCAATAAGGCTAAATCTACTGGGGTCGCTAATGATTGGGATGCCTATAAAGAGCAACTCAAGATCTATAAGAAGGAGCTTAGAAAGGCGCAAAGGCGCTCTTGGTATACCTTCTGTGGTGAAGTGGAAAAGGTCTCCGACGCCGCTAGGCTGAGGAAGATATTATCTGCTTCACCCTGTACAGTGGGATATTTACAGGATGAGGCAAATAACTGGACCAAAAACAGCGAGCAGTCGCTCAATGTACTGCTCGACACACATTTCCCGGGGAACTCTGTAACAGAACCCGAGGATCAGCAGGACCAACAAGAGTGCGTGTGGACTGCGAGCGTCGCTAGCTTCTTGACTGAGAGATCCAGAATAAGCTGGGCTATTAACAGCTTTGAGCCCTTCAAGTCACCTGGACCAGATGGCATCACTCCAGCAGAAATGCAGAAAATGTTAAAGTACATTATCCCCTGGCTGGAGAAAATTTATGTCGGCCGTATCAGGCTTTCATACGTCCCGAATCGATGGAGGGATACCAAAGTGGTATTCATACCTAAAGCGGGAAAGATATCACACACTAGGCCAAAAGACTTCAGACCAATTAGCCTATCCTCCTTCCTATTGAAAGGTCTGGAAAGACTTTTAGATCATTTCATTAGGGAAAACCTGGATACAAAACTCCTGTCGGGGAACCAACATGCTTACAATAAGGGCAAGTCTACAGAATCAGCCCTGTACGAACTTGTGAGCACTATCGAATCGTCCCTGCATTTCAAGGAATTCACCATGGTGGCATTTCTTGACATAGAAGGGGCTTTTAACAACATTCACTCAGATGCGGTAATTGCGGCACTCTCACATTTCAAAGTTAACACTAGTTTGATTAGACTAATTCAAAGTCTGCTCACCAGAAGACGCATAACAGCATGTCTAGGGTCCACAACTCTAACAAGGTATGTAAACAGAGGGACCCCGCAAGGAGGAGTATTGTCTCCACTAATTTGGAACCTAGCGGTGAATGAAATCCTGCTAGATCTAGAACGTTGTGGCTGCAAGGTCGTGGCATATGCGGACGACGTGGCAATCGCAGTGAGTGGCAAATTCGTAAACGTCCTCAGCGACATCCTACAGGTGGCTCTGAACAAGTTGGCAAGATGGGCCAGAAGCACATGTGGACCCTCCACCTCGGATAAATGGAACTGATCTAGTCTTTTCTGAAAGTGCAAAATTTTTAGGAATAATTCTAGATAGGAAAATGTTATTTAGACTTAACGTATTGGAACGTGTAAGGAAGGCCAACGTCGCCTTATATTCCTGCAAAAAGGCTGCAGGGTCGCGGTCGCGGGACTCTCTCCTAAAATCGTCCACTGGATATATATAGCAGTAGTTCGTCCAATACTGTTATACGGTATTGTGGTATGGTGGACGGCAACTGAAAAACTAACCATTACCAACCTACTAACAAAGGTTCAGAGAACTGCCTGCCTGAGCATAAGCGGAGCCTTAAGGACTACAGCGACCGAGTCTCTACAAGCCCTACTCCATATACTGCCGATTAATATTGTGGCGAGAGAAGTTGCAACCAAAGCGACAATAAGATTAAACTGCCTATCAATGTGGAGGTACAAGAACTATGGTCACATGAGGATATCAAAGTGTAGTGCTATGGTAACCGATCGAGTGGACTATATACCAACTGTGTACACCTTCGAGAGAAATTACATCACTATGATTCCCGCCAGAGATGAATGGGTCGGCAGAATACCAGGTAATAGAAACCATCTCCACTTTTACACGGATGGTTCGAAGCTTGATGAAAAGGTTGGCTTCGGAGTACACTGTGAAGAACTTAGTCTGGATATAGCTCACAGACTACCAGATACCTGCAGTGTCTATCAAGCCGAAATAATGGCAATATGGGAAGTCGCCAAGTGGCTGAGTCGCAACATAGTAACCAACACTGGCGTTGTCATTTACTCGGACAGCCAGTCTGCCATCAATTCTCAGGAGGCAACATCCCTAAATTCACAAACAGCCCTCGACTGCCGCAGATCTCTTAACGAGATGGCTGAGCAGTTTAATATACACCTCATATGGGTGCCTGGGCATAGGGATATCCCGGGGAACTGCAAAGCCGATGAACTTGCTAGGAAAGGGACGACATTACAAATTCTCGAAGAATTTGCATATATTGGTGCGCCACTATCCACGTGCAAGCTTTGGCTTAGGCAAGAGGCAATCAGGCAGTCCAACGAGAGATGGACAGAAATCGGCACCTGCAGGGTAGCTAGACAAATCTGGCCAAGGTATGACCTGAGAAGGTCAAAATATCTCCTCGCACTAGAGAGGAAACTGGGGTCGGCCTTTATAGGCAGCCTAACAGATCTTTCCAGTACTGATATTCGTACTATCGATAAATTTATATATCAAACAGGTTGGTTTCGATGAGGGGCATTTTAGCCCGTGGTAACACTAGGGACCTAAACTGGTCTATGTGAGCTTGTAAAAAAAAAATACGGCTGCCACCCTAACCTAAACCTAACCCTATCCATCAACCGACATAACCTTTGGGCTGCGTTACACAACCCAAAGGGCATGACAGTAAAATGGTATAGGGCCTCCCTGAATTGAATGCTGTCTTTTTCTCGGGTTTTTATATCGAGAGGGATCTGCCAGAAGGCATCTTTCACATCCACACTCGATATGAAATGCGTATCCCCAAGCCTGCTAAGCAACCCCTCTATATTTGGGAGCGGATAGGCATCCTTGACCGTAAGGACATTGAGCTTCCTGGCGTCCAGGCACAACCGATTCTTTGTACCTTGTCGTACTAAAGTTACCGGATTGTTCCATGGACTCTGGCTGGGCTCAATGACCCTCATGTCAAGCATCCTATCCAGCTCCGCAAACATAAGGCGTTGGACAGCTGGCGATACAGGGTAGTGCCTCTGTTTCACCGGTTACGCATCTGCCGTGTCTATGGTGTGTGTCTCCAGAGACGTTTTGCCTAGACCGAGGACCTCGAATGACGGGAACTTGGCTATGACTTTGTTTAAATTCTCTGTTTGTTCGTTTGATAAATCATGTTTAGATGGATCCACGGGCTCACTTCCTGTATCTTCTTCTTCGAGGGAAAGACACCCTACACTGGCGAGAAGATTGAACGCTTTCATGAAGTCGACGCCCAGGTATAAAGCTCTCTTTAAGGTTGGAATGAGGTAAAATGTTACTGACTTTTCTAACTTCTTTAGTTTGATCGTGGCCTTAATTCTACCTACTATTGCATGGGGTGTCCCATCCGCTGTTTTTATGGTGGAGCAATAGGCTAGAATCGGAACGCCGATCTTATCTGCCAACTCAAGACATCCTTGGCCGAGACAGGTCACTGTCGCGCCACTGTCTAGTAGACCTTCTACCTCTTCACTGCCTATCTTGATACGCATATACAGTCTCGTGTCCTGGCCTTCATAAAGAACTGCGGAGGCAATCTCCCTACGAATGTTTCTTCTGGCGATATAGCGTTTCCGAGCCTTGTCCACTCTTGATCTCCTATTCTCTTCACCAAAAATTCTTTTTCTCGCTTGTTTATATTCGTACATTTTAACCTCCAATGGTCGTATTTCCTTAACTCTAGACTTTAATTCATTTTCCTTATCCCTAAAATTCAGTGCATTTTCCTTATCGCTAATATTCAATTCATTTTCTTCATCACTAACCCTATCCTTAATCCTATCCCTACTTAAAATGACTACCTTCGAGCTTTCCGATTCCACAACAACAGTTATGGCTTTTAACGGAGGTTCAATTGGTTCGGGCGCGCTTCCCCCTTCATCGGGCCCGTCTGCCTGTTTCCCTTACATCGGGGACATTGTTGCTTCACTACATTTTCCATTCCACACCCGTAGCCGAAAAGGTTTCTTACCGTCGACTCGCATTCCATAAAGCCGTGACCCCTCTTTCTACAATTCCAGCATACGTAGTTCGCTGTTCTCCCGATAGCGTCCACTTCTAGATCCGTTTCCGGTTCTACTGGCTCAAGCTCGTTGACCCTCGGGGCAAACTGCTGCCGATGTGCCTGTGCTGCGTGTCGCTGAGTTGTCAGCAGCAATTCGGCTTTGCGACACTCCTCTCGAAAGTGTTGGAGACCAAACATCCGTATCGGAAACACTAGGGCGGCCATGGACGGTTTCAAGTTCCCCTTCATCATGTCCACGAGCATTTGCTCTGCCATTGGTTCTCTTTGCTGGTTTCTCAGCTTAAGCATCGCGTTGCAGAAGTCTTCGAAAGACTCCTGGGGACCCTGTCGCCGGTCCATCATCTTCCGTTGTACATCGAAATCGCTTTCCAATTTCCGGAACTGGCTGAGCCGGAAACTGTGCATTTGCCCCACACGCCGCTGCATCCAATACCAGTCTTCAGCTGGTCCTTCTAAAAACTGTGGAAATTTCACTAGAACCTCCTCCCATCCACATCCGTGGTCTTGGCACAACTGCTCTAGACGAAACATAAAATCTTCGGCCGTTATAGACTTGGAGGTCCCGTCAAATTTCAACCTCCATTTCTCCATCTCTACTTTCTTGGGTCTGCCTGTCGATACCAAGGGTGAAGCAAACCTGACGGATTGTTGGTTCTCCACTGGCGCGGACATGTAAGCTGGTATCTGTTGGTAATACTGGCTGTGCTGGTAAGACTGGCTTGGATGGTAAGGCTGGCTAGGCTGGTAAGGCTGCTGAGCGAAATGGTACCCTGACTGTCTCGAGTGCTCCGATATATGCCTTGATGGCTGTTCAGGCAAGTACTGCTCTTGGGGTATGGACGCACCCTGGTCGGTGTTGGACTGTTGCCGGTCAGTTAGCTGGAAAATTGGCTGTGCATTTGGTTGGTCTGTTGGTTGGGCCGCTGGCTGGACAGTTGGTTGTGCTGCCGGTCGTGCAGCTGGCTGGGCTGTTGCCAGCATACTTCGCTGCAGAAGTAGAGACCTCAACTCCTCTTGCAATACCCGGAGCAGTTCTTGCTGTCCAACCCTTATGGCGGAATCAATGACCTCGTGCAGCGGAACCTCGGGATTTGGTCGTAGTGGATTTTCATTTACCCCTTGCCGCCGCTCTCTGGCCACATTCTGCGCTGTCAGACTACTAAAGGCCGGTGTTTCGGGTGTCGTTAGCCCTAGTGACGAAACTGGACTAGTTCCCATTAAAGGCTCTGGACTCGACAACGCTGACGTCGAAACCATTTGTGCTGGTGGTATCCTGGCTCCTGCTACTGTTGTAGCGGCCATTTCTGTAGTCGTTGAGTGGAATAGAATTGCCGTTCGTGTAGCAATTTGCTCTAGTTCCTACCATTTTATTCTAGCTATATTCGTTACCTTACAGATATATATGTGTATAAAATAAATGTAAACTTCAACTTCTCAAGAGAAAAAAAGGTTACGCAAAGTGTTGTCTTTCTATCAGGTGGGTAAAAGCAAGCCAAAAGCAAACACATATTACATATAGAAAAACTGATACACTCCAATGATCCATTTTCCTTTCTTTTTCCTCGCAGAAGGCTACATATTCTGGTACGAAATGAAAACTGGGATTGTGTTTGCTTCCTTCGGACAGGCCTAACAGGACAAGGATATAGCTTATTAAAGCTTATTATCACAGGACACTTTTGGCTTGGAGATTGATTTCATGAAATGAAAGCGGACGGACAGGTAAGCAGACAACAATTTCGGCTATTGATTCTATACATATTGCAAATTTCGCCTGGAGGGAGAAAAGTAAATTCTCCCTCCAGGAACGTCGCATTCAACTATGGATTCTGTGACCCTCAAAGTCCTGTCCTACGTCCCCTTTCGGGAAAAGAAAACATCATGTCACACCAGTATGCCATCCCAATCCCCTGAAATCGTCACTGTACCACGCGGCTGTGTCTTCCAAAAACCCATCACTGGGTCAACCTTGACGATAACTGGACAGAGGGTAGCACACTGGATGTGACGGTCAAAAGGATATTGGTAAAACCCGATCACTCGGGCCCCACGTTGTTGGGCGCCATTTTGTCGTGGATATGGGGATCCCCTGTCCTTTGGAGTGAGCCGACGTACTGACAGGCGCTGGCGGCTGACGTTTGGCACCGACGGCAGTTTATTGGGTAAAGAAGTCAATTTGTGTTTATTTATACGTATATTTGTATGTTCTTTTTGTTTGATATTTGTTTCATTTGTACATTTCTTTTTCTACCAGGAACAAACAACTAGGGGATTGTCTGGTCATTAATCAACCTCACTCAACCCTGGACTAACCGCGCACTTTTCACACTATTAAAAAGGTATGTATATAAAAAAAACTACTTGTTTGATCCTATATTCATTCACTCTTTTTATATTTCTTTTCTTTTGGTATAGATATATTTAACACTGTCCGGGTCCGTAGGTCCGTGCGGTAAATCAGTCAAAAGGTTAAGCCGTCAACTTTTGGATACCCGAGCATGCCAGGCTTGGTCATGCGTAGCTGCTGCTCCCTCGATGGACCGGACGCGCGATTTTTATATTTTTGTAATTTTTATTTCATGTACTTAAAATTCTGTTTAAGTTCTTGTTTTGTTATTTTATTTGACTATTTTAATTTCACATTAAGTTCATATGAATTTCATTATTTTATTTGATTTTTGTAAACTTTCTTTTAGTTCTTTTGTGTTGTTTGTATCTTCTTAATAAATAAACAAATAAAACGATTTAAAAATCGCGTTTGACTTATCGTCCCGGTCGGGTTGTAAATCTCGCTGCAGCCACTGCGTCCGGTCAGGTTTCTTGCTGGGGTAAAAAGGAAAGACATTTCTCCCATTTTGGGAAAAGAAACTTCTCCCTGTCACAATTTTCTTCCTGTCTTTCTTTCCCCTCAACCTAGCTACTGTCAGCTGTCAATTGCTTTCCCAAAAATAAACAGCTGGGCTATCACTTTCCTTTCCTCCCACACAGAAACAATCACAATAACACCTACCCAACACGACATTCACAATAATTATATAAACCCTCATGGGCGCACACGACACGTTGTAATACTTCTAATGGGCTTTCATCCAAATCTATTCTGTAGAAGAGCTGAAGAGGTACTTAACATAGCATATAACTGGGCACAACCCAGACAAAACAGAAATATGTCTATTTACAAGGAAAACGAAGATCCCACGTTTCACCCGGCCTCGATTCCTGAATAAGGCAATTGCTATAACTAAAAAGGTAAAATACTTGGGAGTAATCTTGGATCAGAAACTGTACCGGAAATATCATCTCGAAGAAAGAGTTACAAAGGCCCACAGATGTTGGTCGTTGTGCAGAAGAGCTATAGGTTTAAAATGGGGACTACGCCCAAACATGACTCACTGGCTTTACATGAGCCTGATTAGACCAATAATCACCTACGTCTGTGTAGTGTGGTGTACATCAATGGACAAGAAGTGCAACGTAATACCTTTGCAAAAAATTCAACGTATGTGCTGTCTAGGCATAAGCGGGGCATTTAGAACTGCACCAACAAAAGCGTTGGAGACTATACTGCACATCCAACCAATAGACATCCGTATAAAGTATGAGGCAGCCGTCACAGCAAGGCGTCTGAAGTGCGGCTTACAGGTAGCTATACGTTTGTGCCAGACAGACGCTCCTGGGAAAATGGAACTATGGCACATGTGCCACTGGGAACCATCTGCTACACGGATGGGTCCAAGCGAGGAGGAAGGACGGGTCTGGGAGTTTTTATTGGTGAACCAGAAGTCGAACTTCACTTCCGCCTCCCTGACCATAACACGGTATTTCAAGCAGAAGTTCGAGCAATCACGGAGTGTGCGAACTGGCTCAGTAACACGACAAAGCCTAAATATGCCAACATCTTCACAGATAGCCAAATGGCGATGGTCAATTGCGTATTTGCTGGGTACCAGGACACAACGGAGTGATTGGAAATGAACGGGCAAACAGCTTGGCTTCAAAGGGCAGAGAACTTCGAGTAATAAACTTGGAAAATTGGAAACCTTTCGAAGCCGCGAAAAATGAGTTGAAGCACTGGGCAGTGATGGCTCACAAAACTGTGTGGAATAGCGCAACAGTAGCAGCAACTGCAAAGATACTGTGGGGTGACCCCAATGAAAAGAAAACATGACGTCTTCTGAAACTAAACAAGATAGATAGTAGTAAGATGATGAGTGTTCTAACGGGACACTCAAGCTTACAAGCACATCTTCATCGCATAGGACTAGCAGGAAACGACGAATGCAGGGCATGCAGGGAAAACATCGAAACGATGGAACATTTTCCGTGTCACTGCCGGCGTTCACACATGCAAAATCCCAACATTTCGGGTCCGACATATTATCAGACTTGACTCGTCTCAGAAAATATGACTGGAAGATACTGAGAAAATTCGTGTCTAGTACCGATTTTCTGTAACTCGTGAGGTATAAAAAGATCATAAATAAGGAGCGCACAACAGGCCGAACCACTGGCTTAAGTGTATGTCCATGGACATGAAACGTTTAAACGTCTCCTATCTTCAACCTAACCTAATATTAACATTTTGGAAATAATTTCCCGGGTTTCGGCACCATTTCTTAATGTACGAGATTTAAACAACTGGCCTTCAAAGAAGAACACTACGAGTTGTTGAAAATCAACAGTCTCAATAGTTTATAACAGACAGATGTTTATTATTTGTAGATGAGTTGCAGCAAAGGCAGAGTGAGACTTTTCAACTGAACTTCTTTTTACTAACACTGTGCGACGAGTATTGTTCTGGCTCCATGGACCATAAAATTACCGTAACTACATCACATTACACATTTTTTTCTCGGTACCCAAAATCGCCATAAACACAATCGTTGCACAGAGTGTACATAGGGACCTATGACAGTTTTTTTGTACAGAGATCAATAAACACATTAGAAAGAAAAGAGTTATGAATCTATTGCTGGTACCCACAGCAGACGAAACAACAAATTATTAGAGCAGACGAACCAAGATCAGCAGCAGCAAAAATGATTACATCAAGACCAGTAAAGAACTAACGCGTATGTATTGTTGCTGTGACGACCGAAATGGCACATTGTCTATTATGGTGTCCAGCTATGCTTTTACATGAAACTTAAAATATACAAACTTAACTTACAGAAGAAATATGGTAAAATAATAAAAATACAAGTCTTCAACAATATTTATATTAAAATAAACGGCCAAATATAATGGAAAAATTAAAGCGCCTGGATTCTGCATTAAAAATTTTTTTTAATGCTCCAGATATTAAGATTTTTGTGCGATTTTTTTACGTTTTTTCATAAGATTTTCATGAAATTTTAAATATCTCGCATGTTTTCCATCGTTTCAGGGTGCCGTTGGAAAGATCGTTTCCGATTCTATTTCTGAATCTTTCAAACTAATTCTAAATATAGGTTAGGCTGAGAAGAGGAGGCGGCCAAACTCCGCCTGATGTCCTTGGACATACACATAACCCAGTATTAGGCCTGTTGTGCGCTCTAATTGTTAATGACTGGTTCTTGGAAAGTTATTTTAGGAACTCGACTATCGACATAGTCCTTAATTGTTTTCCAGTCTACGCCCCTGAGTTGGGTCAAGTCTGGTGTAGTATCATTTCCTATGAAAGGGATCTACTGTTCGCGAACGCTGGGCACTGGCTGAGGAAATGTTGCAACGTTTCGTCATCCTCCCCGCATGCCCTGCATACGCTGTCTTCTAGAACTCCTTTTCTATGAAGATGTGCTTGTAAGCATGTGTGTCCTGTAAGGACACCCATGATCTTACTGGTCTTTGCTTTGCTCAATCGCAGCAAGGTCTTGGCCTTATCCTCGTTTGGGGGTAAACGTTAATCGCCATTTTACAATCTAAAACTGTCCTCGATTTCACCGTTCTAGCGTCAAGCCAGCTCACATATTCTGTAATTGCTCGGACTTCGCCCTGCAGGACTGCGTTATGGTCTGGCAGACGAAATAATAGTTCGGTTTCCGGTCCTCGATATAAAGTCCCAGCTCCGTTCTCTCTGAGTCTTCTATTGTAGTCGTCCTAGTATACTGGAGTGCCCTACGTTTATGGCGTGCCCTACGTTAAAGTCTGCTGACCTCTTTCCCAATGGCTAAAATGTTTATAAGCAGTAATAAATAGGTAAAATAAGATCTCGCAATAATTTTTTTTTTTAAATTTTCATAGTGATTTTAATTTTTGAAAATTAAAAAAAATAGTTTTTGTGTTTTACGAAATTTGTAATTGCTCCCGAATGGCTGAACATATTTTTGCAAAATTTTACTATGTTTTAAAGAGTTAAAGATGCCCCCCTCGATTTTCTTAAAATTTTCACTTTGCAAAGCACTGCACAGAAGTACGAATTGAAAAAGGGAAAATAATTCGACCGTTTCTTAACCAAACAACCGATTGCAACCAAACTTGTCATTTTTTTACATTGTTCGATATTAAATATTCTGACCTCTATGTTTAGTGTTATTAGGTCGTTAGTATTGAAGAATTCTACTAGGGACTGACCCCGTTTATTAATGTTAGTACTGCCCCACGCGACGTGGTGAGAGTTAGCATTGCAACCTACTACTTCTTCGTTACCTGTTTGTTTGACTTTCCTCACCAAGTATTGTAGTTCTGACGTGGGTGGTAATGTCGGTGAATCGAAAGGTAGATATACTGATGCTAGGTATACACAACCATTCCCTTGTTTCAGTACTGTACCATCCGATGTTGACAACTCTGGAGAAATAAGATAACATAATTTTTTGTGACATATAATACAAGTCCTTGGTCTAGTTCCTGTATTTGCATAAAAGTTAGTATTTGACGTAGTTTAATCCAGTAACCTTGTTACGAATCGTCAATGGATCTTGGTTTAAAGCAATATGAGTCTTACTTTTATGTATTGTTTCCATCAAAGCGTTGGTTGCCGTCTCGCTCCGATGGAGGTTTATCTGGATGACTTCAAACATTGGTCCTCCAGTAACCGGGCTTCTTGGGAGTCGTAGATAGTAGCTTCGGCTCCATCATCATTTTTTGGCTGCAGTGGGCGCTTAACTTAATCGCTGCCTTTATTATTTAGTGGCTCATTTTGCCGGTTTTTAGCGCCAACCAAAGCCTTACCAATTTTGAAGTAGACTGCTTTGTTCACATAGAACGCCATACCCTTCGTCATGACCAGGCTGGCCATGGAGAGCCCATCAAAACCCACCACAAGGAGAGTGCCATCACAGTCATTCTCTCTGTGGAAGACTTCCCACCTCTTCACGTCCAGTCCCTTGTTCTCCTGGGCAAAGAGTTTGAACATGCGTTCTGTTGTGAAATTGCAGCCCCATCCTTTGACGTGTACTGTCGTTTTTATGAGCTGAGGGATGCCCCTCATCCTCACCAGTTTCAGCTTAGCTCCTTCTCTATACATGCTGGTGACGCGAAATTCATCGTCAGTGTGTCCCCTTTGATTGTTGAGGGCGTGCTCTACAATTTTATTATTTTACCAAGTCTTCAACGTTGTTGTGTTGGTCAGTGGGGATTTTGTCAGATGCTCTGTTAATATCGATCACTGCGTCGCAGAGCACGTCTCTATATTGCTTCCTCGCTGCTTTGGCATAAGATGGTGGCTTCTTACCTTTTTCATCAACCAACTTCCTATTCCGTATATATCGTGATATCTAATCTTCCCGGAGGATTCCGTGGTTGCGCTCGCTTCCTTTGTAGTTGGATCGACTTTGTCGCCGTCCTCTCCACCACGATACAGACAAGCCCATCGTGAGGGGCTTGATTTGTTCTCTCCAATTTACTTAAAAGCGGGGAGCTCTTTTTCTTCGAAGGTTTCGCAGTGTTCTGCTCTTCTGGAGATCTGATCCTCTTTCGTGCATCCGTGGAGGTTAATAAAGTTTCAGATAGCTCCTTTGGAGCATTCTGCACCTTGGCCTGTTTGCTGTTCCGGTTCATCTTCTTCAACTTTCGTCTTTGTGCCCCTGATAGCTATTTCTTTTTCTTCGTGAGCTGTGCCATGCACGCTTTGACTTATTCTACCTTCATGTTGACCTCGACGTTAGCTAAGACAGTAATGTTAACGTTTTCGTTTGAGTCTGAATCGGATTCCCTACCTGTACTTGAAGGCTGGGTCCAGTTTATACTCTCCCGTGGTTCCTCCTTTTCCTTCTCCTTATTTTTGCCAGTGGCTATTTTCGCGCTCGTTGCATTGACTGCGACTACAGGCGCCAAGGCACACACACCTGTAGGAGGATTAGTTGCGCTTGTTACAGTTACAACGACTACAGTTGCTAAGGCAGCCACCTCTATAGGAGACATTGAAGATTTTTTAGGCTCGCTATTCTGGGATAACGACGACACATGACTAGGGAGCACATCAACACTTGCCGCCGGTACTGGGGTTATTACTCCCTGCACCGTAACTTTATTCTTGCTTTTTTCACTTTCAATATTGTTTTTTTTTTTGTTTTAGGGGAAACACCCCCATAGTCAGTTTTGATTCGCGGGGAATGCAAAAAATAGTTCATTCTATTGTTTCTCTATATTATGCGATGGATTCCTTATGTTATCGCCATACCGTTCTACAAGCTTTTTACGAATTAAAATCCTACTTATTACTTGAAGCTGTGCGCTTTTGCAAACCTATTGAAACTCATTGGTTGCAACTTCATAAAAATTTTAGAACCCCAATGTTCGAATATTGGTTTTATCTCTCAAAAAGAGTAAGTGTTGTATTACATAGCAACACCTTGGAATTTTTTTTTTTGAAAGCGGCTTTAATTTATAAAATTATGTGTAAAAGCTATTTAAAAAGAAATTGTTATGCTATACTCGTACTGATGTTTTTCGATATCATAACAATTCCTCAAACAAAGTATTTATTTAAATCGACCTGTTTGTTATTAGAATTGGTACAATATTTCTTACCAGAATTGTTTAATAAGATACAGTGGTGGACAGAATAGGAAACGATCTTTCCGACGGTACCCTCAAAATCGAAATTACAATGGAAAACATGCGAGATATTTCAAATCTCATGAAAATCATATGAAAAATCGTAAAAAACGTACAAAAATCTTTATATGTGGAGCGTAAAACAAATTTAAAAAATTTTTAAATGCAGAATCCAAACTCTTTCGTTTTTCCATTATTTTTTTAATATAAGTAAACAATCTTTATTTGTAGGGAGGTACTGTGCAACTTTTTTTAGCCTCTCTAATATACATACATATCGTCATCAGAAACGAAAAAGAGCCTATCATCATGTTTGAAAATTTTACAGGAAAAGCAAAAACTAAATAAAATGAAAAGTTTTGCCGTTAGAAAAACGTAGTTTTCAGGATAATATCTAAACATAATGATGCATATATAGAATCACACAAACATGATTTATAACTTGTTTGTGAAAATTGCGTGAAATAATATTTTGTAACTATGAAAAAAGAAATAATTTGTTGTTAGGCCCTTTTGAATTTCGTTAATAAATTCGCCGCTAAAAATTTTTCAGGATGTGTGTTTTGATGCAGGGTACCGAAATTTATCAAAAACGGAGTTTCCATTTTTCTTGTTGTTACGCCCTTTTTCGTTTCTGATGACGATATGTTAACAGACTCATGTTAGTCTACCCATCAAGTTGCGCAATACAGCTTTAATTTTTGCTTTTTATCATCATGGAGATTCCTGTTATTAGAAATTGCTTCTTAAAGAGCTATTTGCCTTCAAGATATTGAAAAATGTGCTATATGTGCCGAGACAATTTCTAAATGGGACTACTTTGCAGAGTAACTTACAACTAAGATGAAGCTGTGAGCTGCACAATGTCAATATAGCTGTACTTTTCTTGGATATATGATTGCGCCCCATGATATTCTCCGGTCATTGCTCTTGCGCCGTCATAGCAGTGCCTTAATAAATACTTGCAATTAATACTAGACGTTTCGAGGAAATTTAGAAAAACTTCTGCCAAATCTTTCCATCGAACCGTTTTGTTGGGACGAAACTAAAAAAATCTTTGCAAATTTTATATAGCCCATCGTTTTTATTAAGGTAACGGATACACATTAAAACTTGCTCAACCCTTGAAATATCAGCTAATTCGTCCGCCATGATCAGGGTTACCAAACGTCATCCTTTCGGAGGACATGTCCTCCTTTTTTACCTTTGTCCTCCCTCCTTTTTCAAAAATGTGGTATTTGTCCTCCTTTTGTCACTGATTCAAATGTATTTTTTAAGTTCAGCCAATCGTGACTTTCATTATTCAAAGTTCCATTTGAATGAATGACGCAAAGGTGGAATTTATTAGTTGGTATATACATAGGGCGGATTTGAAGCCAACTGAGCGAATTTTCAATACCGATGTCTTCTGACCAGGATGAAACTTGTCCCAAGTTTAGTCCTATTGGATAGTAGTTGGTAGTGTAATTTGGTAGTGTTCATTCATGTAATAAGAAAATTCTCTCCACCGAATTTCGTTCTTATCGGATTTAAAAAACGGTTTCTACAGCGCTTACATGTCAAATCGGGTGTAACATATATATGGGGACTATATCTAAATCAGAACCGATTTTCCCCGAATTTGGCAGAGTTCATTCATGTAATTACTGTACTGATCGGATATAAAATACAGTTTTTACTGCGCTTACATGTCAAATCGGGGTAACATATATATGGGGGCTATATCTAAATCTGAACCGATTTTCAAAAATGTTGCTTATACAATGCATATATGCCAAATCGGTGGTACATATATATAGGAGCTATATGTAAATCTGAAGAGATTTTAACCAAAGTCAATAGGGATCGTCCTTGGGCCTAAAGAAAGATATGTGCAAAGTTTCGTTGAGATCGGACCATAATGGCGACCTGTACTTTGATTACAAGAATACATACACATATTACAAGTCGATCGGTGTAATAAACAATGGGTCTATCTCTCCTCTTTTTGGATGTTACAAACAAATGCACAAAGTCATAATACCCTGTACCACAGTGTGGTGTAGTGTTTTAAAAGGCGGATACATATTTTTCAATGATTTTGCCTTTATTGAAATGCCTGTCGCGGCCCATTCTGTGCCGACTCAATTTTTGTACACATTTTCGATTGTGTGGCCCTGGTGTAGCACTTATCCTTCCCGTCTCCCCACAAAAAATAGTCCAACGGAGTCAAATCGCATATTGCGAAGCGGCTTTAGTTAAAAAAGCTACCGCCACACGTTATAATATAAATATAACAAAGATAAAAATCTAAAAACCAGTAAGGAAAGGCAGAAAGTCGGGCGGGGCGGACTATTTAATACCCTACACCTCCCCAACAATGCGATAAGGGTCATTGCCATAATAATTTGGAATAACTGGTAAATTGGTAGGAAAATATTATCTAATTCTGAACCGATAATCGCTAAATTAAGCAATATTCGTTCCTAAATTGAGAAACATCTTTCTGGAAAATTTTAATGATCGGAAGTAAAATACAACTTCTATAGCGGTTTGATACCAAATCAGGAGGAACATATATATGGATGTTATATATAAATCTGAAACGATTTTCCCCGAATACTCATTCATGTAAAAAGACCTCCTTCTGTCGAATTTCGTACTGATCGGATATAAAATACAGTCTCTACAGCGCTTACATGTCAAAGCGGGGGTTACATATATATGGGAGCTATATCTAAATCTGAACCGATTTTCTCCGAATTTGGCAGTATTCCTTCGACTAATAAGAAACCTCTTTCTGCCGAATTTTGCACTGATCGGATATAAAATACATTTTCCACAGAGCTTAAAGGTCAAATCCGGGGTAACACATATCGCTCACTTACTTCAAGACTGTCATAACTCAAAATTGAAAATTTTCAGCCAACCTCAAATAATTTAAATTTTGATTTTGATTCGCTCACTTACTTCAAGACTGTCATAACTCAAAATTGAAAATTTTCAAGATGTGTAACTATAAGTCCGTATAAAAAGATAAAATTCCCATTTCTGTAAGCCAACCTCAAATAATTTAAATTTTGATTTATGACAGTCTTGAAGTAGGTGAGCGATATATGGGTGTTATATCTAAATCTAAACCGAGTTTCTCCGAATTTGGCAGTATTCCTTCATGTAGAAAGAAACCTCTTTTTGCCGACTTTCGTCCTGATCGGATATAAAATAACATTTTTACAGCGCTCACATGTCAAATCGGGGGTAACGTATATATGGGGGCTATATCTAAATCTGAACCGATTTCTTCCAAATTTAAAATTGTTCATTCATATAATAGGAAACCTCTTTTTGCCGAATTTTGCACTGATCGGATATAAAATACAGTTTCCACAGCGCTTACAGGTCAAATCGGTGGTAACATATATATGGGTGTTATATCTAAATCTAAACCGAGTTTCTCCGATTTTGGCAGTATTCCTTCATGTAGAAAGAAACCTCTTTTTGCCGACTTTCGCACTGATCGGATATAAAATAACATTTTTACAGCGCTCACATGTCAAATCGGGGGTAACGTATATATGGGGGCTATATCTAAATCTGAACCGATTTCTTCCAAATTTAAAAGTGTTCATTCATATAATAGGAAACCTCTTTCTGGCGAATTTCATACTGATCGGATATAAAATACAGTTTTTACAGCGCTTATATGTTAAATCGGTGAAAGCTTTGGAATTATTGATTCTCTCAATAAGGTGTATAAGAGTGTGACAAATACATACAAATTCGTTTTGAACACGATTGCTTATATAGATTGCGTTTCGTGGTGAATTTGTCAAGTGGCCATTTAGTGACCGTTATCGCCAGATACCTTACCAAGGCTCTAAAATTGCCCTGGTTTTGACTAGTTTCATTTGAATCGAATCTGCTTGTATCACAACTTCGTCTTAGTGCTAAGCCTTGTCGACCTCAAAGGACGACTGTTTGAACTATTGCTTCGAAATGCTTTCTATTTGCGTTTACGAACTGCTTTTCTTGAATTTTTTATTGTTTATCGATGGACGCTGTGGCTTGCATATCTACCGTAGATCTCACTTCAGCTTTCAATACACTGTTTCGATGTTATTCGAGTGATAGTAAATGGTTTTGGTACCAAGTTTCAGTTGTAGTAAATTTTCCCTAAGCAGCAATACAAATTACCAAACATAAATAAATTTTACTAATAAGAATTTCGGTATGAATAGTTTATATACTTGGAAGTAGGAAGTGATTTTCCTAAAATACAATTTCTTCACAATAAGTTAAAACATCATACAGTTGAGTTAATGCACACTTACACTGAGAAAAAATTTGCATATATTTAGAACGGGAAGTAATAAAAATAAGTGTATGTAGAAAAATGTCTTTTTAGGACACATTAACTAAAAAATTATCGAAATAATTAAAAAAAGAGTTCATGTCTTTTCTTCAACTTAGGTTCATTTCTTCTTTATATGTACTTTAAATGAACATAGTTGTAATTTTTTAGTTCACATATACTAAAGTTTTTGTGTATTGTACTTAGCATTTTATTTTTTTGTCATTTATAGTATTTCCTTTACAGTAGCTCATAAATAACTTGTATTAAAGAGATTACAGTATTTGTTTTGAGAAATATTAAGTATTATAAAAATGAAATATAAATGAACTTATTTCAAGACCATCTTTCTTTAAACGCAATAAAATACATCATAAAGCATAGTTTTAAAATTTCCTCACAGTCAGTTCTTAAAGCAAGTTCAACAAGAATTTAAGAATAAGAACTGAATAACCGCCTACAAATATTTGTATACCCTACACCACACTGTGGTACAGGGTATTATGACTTTGTGCATTTGTTTGTAATACCCAAAAGGAGAATAGATAGACCCATTGTTTATTATACCGATCGACTTGTAATCACTTTCTGAGTCGATTTAGATGTATTCTTGTAATCAAAACTTGGCACATATCTTTATTTAGGCCCAAGGACGATCCCTATTGAATTTGGTTAAAATCGGTTCAGATTTACATACATCTCCCATATATATGTACCTCCGATTTGGAATATATGCACTAGGGCGGGTCGATTTACAAATCGCCCATTGCTCAGTGAATATCGTATTCTAGGGATCAAAATAAGAAACTTTGCCGAAGGAACCATACCTCTAAAACGAATTCTGATGTCCCTGAAAAACTCCCACTTTGACAATTTAGAGTGCTCCAATCGAGTCCAAATGTATGACCGACCCCCACTCAGTGAAGTGCTCAGTGAAAATCGTATTCTAGGGATCAAAAGAAGAAACTTTGCCGAAGGAACCATACCTCTAAAACGAATTCTGATGTCCCGGAAAAAATCCCACTTTGACCCATTTCGAGTGCTCCAATCGAGTCCAAATGTATGGAACCCCCAGGGGGTTCCAGGGGGTGTGCCACTGGCATGGGTGGGTCGGGCCTCCAAAGTTAGTTAGTCGGTCATACATTTGGACTCGATTGGAGCACTCTAAATGGGTCAAAGTGGGATTTTTCAAAATTTGCCCCTACCCAAAAGTTCGACCCAAATTCCGGGACATCAGAATTCGTTTTAGAGGTATGGTTCCTTCGGCAAAGTTTTTTATTTTGATCCCTAGAATACGATTTTCACTGAGCAATGGCGACTTTTTTTGCCTCCCCACAAATCGACCCGGCCTAATATGCACTGTATAAACAACGAACCGATTTGTACAAAAATTGACAGAGTGTAGTCTCGTGATACACTTAGAGACAATACAAAATTTGGGGGAAATCGGTTCAGATTTAGATATAGCCCCCATATATATGTTACCCCCGATTTGAAATTCAAGCACTGTAGAAACTGTATTTTATATCCGATCAGTACGAAATTTGGCAGAAAGAAGTTTCTTATTACACGAAGGAATACTGCCAAATTCGGAGAAAATCGGTTCAGATTTAGATATAGCCCCCATATATATGTTACCCCCGATTTTAAATTCAAGCGCTGTAGAAACTGTATTTTATATCCGATCACAGCGAAATTCGGCAGAAAGAGATTTCTGATTACCTGGAGGAATACTGCCAAATTCGGAGAAAATCGGTTCAGATTTACATGTAGCCCCATATATATGTTAGCCCCGATTTGACATCTAAGCGCTGTAGAGACTGTATTTATACCCTACACCACACTGTGGTACAGGGTATTATGACTTTGTGCATTTGTTTGTAACGCCCAAAAAGAAAAGGAATAGAACCATAGTTTATTATACCGATCGTCATATAATCAATTTTTGAGTCGATTTAGCCATGTCCGTCTGTCTGTCTGTCCATGTATTCTTGTAATCAAATTGCAGGTCGTATTTATGGTCCGATTGTGGTGAAATTTAGCACAGTGCTCTTTTTTGGCCCAAGGGCGATCCCTATTGGTCAAAAATCGGTTCAGATTTAGATACAGCCCGCATATATATGTTACCCCCGATTTGACATGTAAGCGTTGTAGAAACTGTATTTTATATCAGATCATTACGAAATTTGGCAGATAGAGTTCCCTTATTACATGAATGAACACTGGTAAATTCGGGGAAAATCGGTTCAGATTTAGATATAGTCCCCATATATATGTTTCACCCGATTTGAAATGTTAGCGGTATAGAAACCGTATTTTATATTCGATCAGAGCGAAATTCCTGCAGAAAGAGGTTTCTTATTACATGAAGGAATGCTGCCAAATTTGGAGAAAATCGGTTCAGATTTAGATATAGCCCCCATATATATGTTAGCCCCGATTTGACATCTAAACGCTGTAGAAACTGTATTTTATATCCGATCACAGCGAAATTCGGCAGAAGGAGGTTTCTTATTACAGGAAGGAATACTGCCAAATTCGGAGAAAATCGGTTCAGATTTAGATATAGTTACCATATATATGTTAGCCCCGATTTAACATCTAAGCACTGTAGAGACTGTATTTTATATTCGATCAGTACGAAATTCGACAGAAAGGGGTTTCTTTTTTACACGAATGAGTATTCAGGGAAAATCGATTCAGATTAATATATAACATGTTCCTCCTGATTTGTTTACAAAGCGCTATATAAGTTGTACTTTACTTCCGATCATTACAAAATTCTCCAGAAAGATGTTTCTCAATTTAGGAACTAATATTGCTTAATTTAGCGATTATCGGTTCAGAATTAGATATATCCACATATATATGTACTTACTTAATTACCAATTATTCCAAATTATTATAGCAATGACCCTTATCGTATTGTTAGGGAGGTGTAGGGTATTATATAGTCGGCCCCGCCGACTTTCTGCCTTTCCTTACTGGTTTATATTCGATCAGTACGAAATTCGACAGATAGAGGTTTCTTATTACAGGAAGGAATACTGCCAAATTCGGAGAAAATCGGTTCAGATTTACATATAACCTCCATACATATGTTCCTCCTGATTTGGTTACAAAGCGCTATAGAAGTTGTACTTTACTTCCGATCATTACAAAATTCTCCAGAAAGATGTTTCTCAATTTAGGAACGAATATTGCTTAATTTAGCGATTATCGGTTCAGAAATAGATTTATCCACATATATATGTTCTTACTCGATTACCAATTATTCCAAATTATTATCGCAATTGTTAGGGAGGTGTAGGGTATTATAAAGTCGGCCCGCCCGACTTTCTGCCTTTCCTTACCGGTTTATATTTCTTTATTGCAATTTTTAAACTTAAATAAAGTTCACCTCATTTTATTGTCCATACCCATGAGACTGATATCCTTCAAATAAACAAAATTCTTACAAACACATGGTAAATTTTACTTAGGTTTAGTTCAATAAATTTCCTGGAAATTATGTTGAACTAAACTTTTTATACCCACACTTTAGTGTGACGATGGTATACATCATTTGCTACGGAAAGGAGTGACTTAAGACCCCAAGTATGTTCGGCGTAAATCCGTTTTGGGTCATTTTAAGTCGAATGAGTAATGTCCGTCCGTCCGTCTGTCTGCTGGCTGGTGCGCAAGATAACTCTCGAAAGGAGTAACCGATTGGCTTCAAATTTGGTACGTGGTAATATTTTTCTCTACCTCCGGCTAAGTTCGAAGATGGGCCATATTGGTCCATTCCTTCTAGTACCTCCCCCACAAAGGGTTAAAATGTTGTGAAATATTGATTCTTTAATAACTGTTATACTATGTACTTATTCGAATCTACTGAAATTCCACACATAGTGTTAGTTCTCAACTCGAGAAAAATGGGCGAAGTTCCAAAAGTTAACAGCTTATAACATTAATACCAGTGTTTAAAAATACTTGAAATGTTGTACAGTGTAATGCTTTTATAGTGCCTACAGTCCAGTGAAAAATGGGCGTTGTTGCCACACCCCTTTTGGTACCTCCCACACAAAGGTACCATTTTGCACAAAATTAATACCAGTGTATAAAATTAGTTGAAATTTTGTCAATAGCCCTGTGAAAAATGGACGTTATTGCCGCGCCCCTTTTGGTACCTCCCACACAAAGGTACCATTTTGCACAAAAAGATAAGAGCTTACAGCATGAGAACCAATGCACGGAACTACAACCACATTTTAACGCTTTTGAATTACCTATAGCCCTGTAAAAAATGGGCGTTTTCACCACGCCCCTTTTTGTACCTCCCACACAAGATGGCTAAATCATACCCAAATTTTATATCTCATAACGTTAATATGCCAGTGCACATAAAAGCTTTTAAATCGGCATTGTGCAATGTATTTAAAGTATCTACTGTTCATGGAAAAATAGGTGTATTTGTTAAACCCCTTCTGATACCTCCCACACAAATTGACAGAATATTTCGTGTAATATTACATATAATATTACTCACAAAGTTAGGGTATACCTTAGTCGGTCTACCGACTAAGGTATATTGCCTCTGAAACCTTACTGCCTCCTTTAGTTAAATTTAACTTAAACAGTTTACTCATATACTTGAAATACTCTTATTGATATACTTGAGTACCCAGATTTGTAATTTACACTTTTCAGTGGCTTCTAAATTTGAGTAAATTATTTACTGCAAATTAAGCAAACTGAACTATAATAAAGTTCAAAAGCATGTCAAACCACAACACATTCATACATAAACATTTCCATGGATGTAATATGCATGTATGTGCATGAAATATTTCGTTTGCTTAGAGACGACATAAAAAAGGAACTACCTGACTTGAAAGCAACGGTTACTCTTGATGAAACTAATAAGTATTAATAATTTTAGCCTATGACACCAAACTAAAAGACCTCAGACACTTATGAAATAATCAATAACAATATGATATATAATCAAGTCACTCTTAAATGACGACAATGCAGTTTAAAATTGCCAGTGTGGACAACTGATTCGCCTTCATAAAATATTTTCCATGACTCCACAGCGATATGTCTACCAAAAATACAACGATTTCTAAATAATAATTGAAAAATAAAATAGTTTAACATGCAATTTGTTGAATAAGGTGCAGAAAAATCTGATTCGAATATCGAGTACCATATATATGTAGATCAATCGCAAGTAGTCATTATTTAGAAATTTCTAAGTCCCTATTTACATTGGCTGAATGTTCAGCAGATTATCGACGTTTCGTAGGAGAGAGAGGCAGTCGGTTCAGATTTAGATATAGCCCCAATATATATATGTTACCCCCGATTTTAAATTCAAGCGCTGTAGAAACTGTATTTTATATCCGATCACAGCGAAATTCGGCAGAAAGAGATTTCTGATTACCTGGAGGAATACTGCCAAATTCGGAGAAAATCGGTTCAGATTTACATGTAGCCCCATATATATGTTAGCCCCGATTTGACATCTAAGCGCTGTAGAGACTGTATTTATACCCTACACCACACTGTGATACAGGGTATTATGACTTTGTGCATTTGTTTGTAACGCCCAAAAAGAAAAGGAATAGAACCATAGTTTATTATACCGATCGTCATATAATCAATTTTTGAGTCGATTTAGCCATGTCCGTCTGTCTGTCTGTCCATGTATTCTTGTAATCAAATTGCAGGTCGTATTTATGGTCCGATTGCGGTGAAATTTAGCACAGTGCTCTTTTTTGGCCCAAGGGCGATCCCTATTGAAATTGGTCAAAATCGGTTCAGATTTAGATACAGCCCGCATATATATGTTACCCCAGATTTGACATGTAAGCGTTGTAGAAACTGTATTTTATATCAGATCATTACGAAATTTGGCAGATAGAGTTCCCTTATTACATGAATGAACACTGGTAAATTCGGGGAAAATTGGTTCAGATTTAGATATAGTCCCCATATATATGTTTCACCCGATTTGAAATGTTAGCGGTATAGAAACCGTATTTTATATTCGATCAGAGCGAAATTCCTGCAGAAAGAGGTTTCTTATTACATGAAGGAATGCTGTCAAATTCGGAGAAAATCGGGTCAGATTTAGATATAGCCCCCATATATATGTTAGCCCCGATTTGACATCTAAGCGCTGTAGAAACTGTATTTTATATCCGATCACAGCGAAATTCGGCAGAAAGAGGTTTCTTATTACAGGAAGGAATACTGCCAAATTCGGAGAAATATGTTAGCCCCGATTTGACATCTAAGCACTGTAGAGACTGTATTTTATATTCGATCAGTACGAAATTCGACAGAAAGGGGTTTCTTTTTTACACGAATGAGTATTCAGGGAAAATCGATTCAGATTAATATATAACATGTTCCTCCTGATTTGTTTACAAAGCGCTATATAAGTTGTACTTTACTTCCGATCATTACAAAATTCTCCAGAAAGATGTTTCTCAATTTAGGAACTAATATTGCTTAATTTAGCAATTATCGGTTCAGAATTAGATATATCCACATATATATGTACTTACTCAATTACCAATTATTCCAAATTATTATCGCAATGACCCTTATCGCATTGTTAGGGAGGTGTAGGGTATTATATAGTCGGCCCCGCCGACTTTCTGCCTTTCCTTACTGGTTTATATTCGATCAGTACAAAATTCGACAGATAGAGGTTTCTTATTACAGGAAGGAATACTGCCAAATTCGGAGAAAATCGGTTCAGATTTACATATAACCTCCATACATATGTTCCTCCTGATTTGGTTACAAAGCGCTATAGAAGTTGTACTTTACTTCCGATCATTACAAAATTCTCCAGAAAGATGTTTCTCAATTTAGGAACGAATATTGCTTAATTTAGCGATTATCGGTTCAGAAATAGATTTATCCACATATATATGTTCTTACTCGATTACCAATTATTCCAAATTATTATCGCAATTGTTAGGGAGGTGTAGGGTATTATATAGTCGACCCCGCCCGACTTTCTGCCTTTCCTTACCGGTTTATATTTCTTTATTGCAATTTTTAAACTTAAATAAAGTTCACCTCATTTTATTGTCCATACCCATGAGACTGATATCCTTCAAATAAACAAAATTCTTACAAACATATGGTAAATTTTACTCAGGTTTAGTTCAATAAATTTCCTGGAAATTATGTTGAACTAAACTTTTTATACCCACACTTTAGTGTGACGATGGTATACATCATTTGCTACGGAAAAAAGTGTAACACATCGAAGGAGTGACTTAAGACCCCAAGTATGTTCGGCGTAAATCCGTTTTGGGTCATTTTAAGTCGAATGAGTAATGTCCGTCCGTCCGTCTGTCTGCTGGCTGGTGCGCAAGATAACTCTCGAAAGGAGTAACCGATTGGCTTCAAATTTGGTACGTGGTAATATTTTTCTCTACCTCCGGCTAAGTTCGAAGATGGGCCATATTGGTCCATTCCTTCTAGTACCTCCCCTACAAAGCGTTAAAATGTTGTGAAATATTGATTCTTTAATAACTGTTATACTATGTACTTATTCGAATCTACTGAAATTCCACACATAGTGTTAGTTCTCAACTCGAGAAAAATGGGCGAAGTTCCAAAAGTTAACAGCTTATAACATTAATACCAGTGTTTAAAAATACTTGAAATGTTGTACAGTGTAATGCTTTTATAGTGCCTACAGTCCAGTGAAAAATGGGCGTTGTTGCCACACCCCTTTTGGTACCTCCCACACAAAGGTACCATTTTGCACAAAATTAATACCAGTGTATAAAATTAGTTGAAATTTTGTCAATAGCCCTGTGAAAAATGGACGTTATTGCCGCGCCCCTTTTGGTACCTCCCACACAAAGGTACCATTTTGCACAAAAAGATAAGAGCTTACAGCATGAGAACCAATGCACGGAACTACAACCACATTTTAACGCTTTTGAATTACCTATAGCCCTGTAAAAAAATGGGCGCTTTCACCACGCCCCTTTTTGTACCTCCCACACAAGATGGCTAAATCATACCCAAATTTTATATCTCATAACGTTAATATGCCAGTGCACATAAAAGCTTTTAAATCGGCATTGTGCAATGTATTTAAAGTATCTACTGTTCATGGAAAAATAGGTGTATTTGTTAAACCCCTTCTGGTACCTCCCACACAAATTGACAGAATATTTCGTGTAATATTACATATAATATTACTCACAAAGTTAGGGTATACCTTAGTCGGTCTACCGACTAAGGTATATTGCCTCTGAAACCTTACTGCCTCCTTTAGTTAAATTTAACTTAAACAGTTTACTCATATACTTGAAATACTCTGATTGACATACTTGAGTACCCAGATTTATAATTTACACTTTTCAGTGGCTTCTAAATTTGAGTAAATTATTTACTTCAAATTAAGCAAACTGAACTATAATAAAGTTCAAAAGCATGTCAAACCACAACACATTCATACATAAACATTTCCATGGATGTAATATGCATGTATGTGCATGACATATTTCGTTTGCTTAGAGACGACATAAAAAAGGAACTACCTGACATGAAAGCAACGGTTACTCTTGATGAAACTAATAAGTATTAATAATTTTAGCCTATGACACCAAACTAAAAGACCTCAGACACTTATGAAATAATCAATAACAATATGATATATAATCAAGTCACTCTTAAATGACGACGATGCAGTTTAAAATTGCCAGTGTGGAAAACTGATTCGCCTTCATAAAATATTTTCCATGACTCAACAGCGATATGTCTACCAATAATACAACGATTTCTAAATAATAATGGAAAAATAAAATAGTTTAACATGCAATTTGTTGAATAAGGTGCAGAAAAATCTGATTCGAATATCGAGTACCATATATAGATCAATCGCAAGTAGTCATTATTTAGAAATTTCTAAGTCCCTATTTACATTGGCTGAATGTTCAGCAGATTATCGACGTTTCGTAGGAGAGAGAGGCAGTTCGCAAGAGGGGGGAAAACACTCTCCCTGAACGTTTTGAGTTATTCGTGCAAGTTCAAAAGAGAATTTTATGATAAGCTGCTGAAAAAACTTGCCTAGTGTAAATTCGGACTAAGCGATATTGAAAGAGAGTTGCCATTTATCGAGAAAACCAATAAGGTGGAAACTCATAACAAGATTTGTAGTCTAAACGCAACAATGCGTGTTAGATTGTTGCATTTTACTGAAAAATATATAAAAATATTTTATGATGTAATAAATACCTGAAGTATTTTTCAATTTAAGAACAGACAAATTTCTAATATCTATAAGTTACGTAAAAATACACTGTTTAAAATGTTCTACTGCAATCGTAACAAGCATTATATAGAACCCTGGCTTTAGTTAAAAATATGTGAAATAATTCCTTGATGTGTACTGGATCTGCTTCAGAAACCACAACTTTGTCCAAAATACAGTTATTCTCGCTTTCTTCCATTATTCTATAAGAACTCGTAGAAAAAACATGTTTGCAATATTTAACACACAATAGGTTAATGATAAACACAGTGACTTGTGCCGTTTTTTCGCATCGATCAATATAGCTTTTGTGTTGAAACAATTAAAATTTCTTTCACCACGAATTTTCTAAAATTTTTCTTCCTCATTACGAAAACAAAAGAGAACCAGCTATCATTAAGCGGTCCATAAAACCATATTTTAGGCCTTCTTGCAAGTCAGAAATAATAAAATACCATAATAAATAAAAAAATTAACTTAGAAATTCAAAAATTTGTATGTCTAATAGAAACACAATATATTTATATTTTCCCATACTATAAGTGAAACAAATCGTATAATTATGGTATGACCACCAGATGTCTGGACATACCATAATTATACGCCCAGCCTGAACATTATTTGTATTAAATCCGACAGCATTTTTATTTAAGTAATAATAACTGCTGCAGCGGGCTACGATACGGCTGCGCTAAAGTTAAGTTACGGCTTCGTTTGTCTAACTCAGCATTTAAAGATTTTCATGCGATGGCAACATTGTCGAACATTCCACCTTGTACGATCATTCCGAAAAAAATTGATCGATAAGCACGAAGGCTCTTGTGCGTTCAAGCAAAATTAAAAGAATAAGATAAACTACGTGGAGGACAAAATATGTTAATGGAGTGCAACACATATTCAGCTCTTCTGAAGGAGTTACAGATGAAATGTTTTTGGAAGATTTTTCAAGGTAAGTAAAAATGAAATCTTTGTATTGTATTCTTTATTATTATCAGTATATTATGTATTATGTCAAAAATACCACCGCATAGCTGTGTAGGGCATGAAAAAATATTTAGAAATATAGTGTCACTTATTCTCTATCGTGAAAAAAGTTTCGGCACCGAATGCATTGAGGTTTTTGTTATGCATTTATTTCTTTTTTTTTTATTACGACAGTAACTTTTGTCTAAACTAAGTTATTTCTTGAAATTCGGTTTGGTGATCATTGCTTCAAAGAGAATGATTTTGACGCATTAAGTAAATCTTTAATAAACTTCGCGGAAGCTAATAAATGTTTCTTAAGACATTGGGTAAGAGAACAGCCTAAAATTAAAGATCATCAGCGCAGCAACATATGCGCCGAGCGTTCGACTAATGTGGTGCAGGATATATAGCGTGATCCATTTCGAGGTTCCCTACTTTTTCAGAGAAAAAAAAAAACACATACAATTCAAATTGAATGGGGAATGTTTATTATCATCTGAAAGAACATTCTTTGGCATTTATTTTTTGAAGGTTATGTCTATCAAATATTGGCCGCGGCTACGTCTCAGATGGTCCATCCGTTGAGTCCAATTTTTAATGACTCGTTCGAGCATTTCGACTGGTAACTGGCGAATGACACGCGTAAACGTTGTTCAGGCGTAAGACTTTCCATGATGAAATGCCAAACAATACATAACAAAACTAACATGACAGCATGACACGACTCACACGTGATCTGTCAAAAAAAGGCTATTGAAAAAAGTATATCTACTTGGATCACCCTATGTAAAACCATACGCACGTTAAACTTCAAGTTTATATCTTACAATTTCTAGTCTTTTTCGCTTATTTTAACGTGTACAACTATGTATGTATGTATATAACAGGTGGCGCAAAAGTAACCTTTCAATGTTTTTTGGCTGTAATTTAAAAAAAAATGAAAAACTTTGATTATTCTTGTGGACCCGCTTTCTGGAGCAGTGTAGTGTAACATTGTTTATTAACGTGTATTTCGCATGTGTTTACTACACAAATGTCAAAACAGAACTGACATTAGGGACCAATCGCAAAATATAGCATTTTCTGATAGGAGGATTACTTTTGCGCCACCTGTTATGTTATACAATAATTTAAAAATCATAATTTTTTTACAAAAAAAAAATTATAAAGCACTTTAGAAATCACTTTCGGTGCGGAAACTTGTTTCACCGAATCAACCTAAAATACGGGTTTTTACTATCAGAACAATATTCCCCACATGGTACTCGAGTGGTATTTTGCACGCAAAAAAAGTCCCTAACAAATGTCTTTCGTCGTTAATCACTTCTTTGCTTCAGGAATGCTGTGTATGGCATATGTTCGTAGGTATGTGCATACACGGAGGAAAATCGTCATTTTTGATATGTTTGAAACGAAAGAAAATATTCTTGGAAACGATTTTTTTAAATACTATATATTTGTTAACAAATAAATTTTATTTGAAAATCAAGAAATTTTGTTTGGAACGCATATATTAATATATTAGAACATAATCTATTTGCAAACTGAATTTCACAAATAAAATATGTGTTTACACACAAACAAAGTTATTGTTTAAGAAGATTTCCAAATAAGTTTTATTTAAAAAGATTTTTAAAAAATTACTGACTTTTTCGAATTTTAGTTAGTTTTTCCTTGTTTCGTGTTATTTATAAATATTCCTATTCATCACTTTTTGTCAATCCATCAATGTCGTTTATATTTACGAAAGATTGTTCGATTTAAGTTTTGATTAAATTTTACAAACATATAAAATTTATAAAAAAAATTGCTCTTTGAAAATCTGAAAAACAGAAAACTTGTCTTTAAGTTAAGGCATTTAATACATTACCAAAATAAATAATTACAAATGAATCTTTATTTCGGAAATACTAGTTCCAAATAAAAAATATTTGAATGGGAGCATATTTTTGTTTAGAACAATATCCTCACAAGCATATAATATTTGTGTGTGTAAAATATTATATATATGGAGTGTACCCTAAACATATGTTTATTTCAAGCCGAATATGTTTGGGACAATATACTACAGAAGTGATTTTTTTTCAGCGTGTACCCACCCGGCACACAAACGAATGTTCGATACAAAAGTTCGAGAATGATATCGAGACCGAAATTTTTGTCGATAGTTCGCTAAATATTCGATAAAAAGTTCGAAATTGATCGAAAGTTTTTCCTCTATCGAGAATGGAACGCAAACGATAGCTTGTACCCATACATTTGTGTCCATAGTCGAACAATTTTCGAAACAAAATGTGTGTTTACTAGGGCGGGTTGATTTGTATGGATGAAAAAAAAATTAAAAATCGTATAGCAAAAACGTAATCTACATTAAATTCTAAGAAAAATCTCCGAAGAAACCCTGGTTCTAAAATCAAAACCTAATCCGAGCCTCGCACGGAGGAAAATCGTCATTTTTGATATGTTTGAAACGAAAGAAAATATTCTTGGAAACGATTTTTTTAAATACTATATATTTGTTAACAAATAAATTTTAATTGAAAATCAAGAAATTTTGTTTGGAACGCATATATTAATATATTAGAACATAATCTATTTGCAAACTGAATTTCACAAATAAAATATGTGTTTACACACAAACAAAGTTATTGTTTAAGAAGATTTCCAAATAAGTTTTATTTAAAAAGATTTTTAAGAAATTACTGACTTTTTCGAATTTTAGTTAGTTTTTCCTTGTTTCGTGTTATTTATAAATATTCCTATTCATCACTTTTTGTCAATCCATCAATGTCGTTTATATTTACGAAAGATTGTTCGATTTAAGTTTTGATTAAATTTTACAAACATATAAAATTTATAAAAAAAATTGCTCTTTGAAAATCTGAAAAACAGAAAACTTGTCTTTAAGTTAAGGCATTTAATACATTACCAAAATAAATAATTACAAATGAATCTTTATTTCGGAAATACTAGTTCCAAATAAAAAATATTTGAATGGGAGCATATTTTTGTTTAGAACAATATCCTCACAAGCATATAATATTTGTGTGTGTAAAATATTATATAAACATATGTTTATTTCAAGCCGAATATGTTTGGGACAATATACTACAGAAGTGATTTTTTTTCAGCGTGCGCGACTTGAAAATTTGTTTCATCTTCTTTCGCTAAAATTATTTTCTTTTTTTTGAAATATATTGTTTTATTATACCCTCACTTTAGTGATACGAGGGTATATATCATTTGCTACGGGCCAAAAGTGTAACACATCGAAGGAGTGACATAAGACCCTAAGTATGTTTGGCGGATATCCGTTTTAGGTCGTTTTTAGTCGAATGAGCAATGTCCGCCCGTCTGTCTGTCTTTCTGCTAGCTGGTGCGCACGATAACTCTCGAAAGGAGTAACCGATTGACTTCAAATTTGGTATGTGGTAATATTTTTTTCTATCTCCGGCTAAGTTCCTTCTAGTACCTCCCCCACAAAGTGTTTATATTAAGTGAATTATTGATTATTTAATAACTTCTATACTACTTATTTGAATCCCCTGAAATTCTACACATAATATTATTTTATTAGTCACTATCACCTTAAGAAAAATTTAATTTAATTTATAACTTGAATAACTATGCACAAAAAGACTTGAAATTGTGTACAGTGTAATGGCTTCATAGTACCTACAATCCAGTGAAAAATGGGTGAAGTTGCCACGCCCGTTTTGGTATCTCCCACACAAAATGGCCAAATCATACCAAAATTTAATATATCATAACTTTAAAATTTAATATATCATAACTTTAGTGCATATAAACGCTTACAATTCGGTATAGTGCAATATATTTGAAGTTTACTGTTTAGCGAAAAATAGGAGTATTTCGTCGGCTTAATGCTATTTTGTTCCATACGCCATTTTGTATGAACGGAGAAAAACGCAATTTATTGTTTGAGTAAAAACGGGACTGAAGAGTTACACACTTTTTATTTCATAGGGTTCCCAACAGTGTTTGTATGATTCTCATGTATTTCTATGGCATTACATCCAAAAACAAGCAAGTTATAACAATTTTTGTACTTGGCATTTTGGTCCATATCCACTTTTATTTTAATATTTTTTTGTGTTTGTATTACATGGACCACAAAAATTGTCGGTATGGAAGGACACTAATTTACATATTGTGATCGAAAGAACGTATAATATTGAGTAAAAAATATAGGGCGATAACAAGAAGGAGACATAGAACAAAACTATCAAATGTATTTTCCGTAAATCAGAGTTAAATCGATTTACCCTACCAATATCTCGAAAACTAGACGAGAGAGGAAAAAAGAGATTGCAGATTCTGAAAGAGCATGCTTTAAACCCATAGTATCAACTCCTAACTCAAAAAACACGAAAATGGCGTATGGACCAAAATAGCATTAAGCCGACGATTTGTTAATCCCCCTCTGGTATCTCCTATACAAATTGACAGACTAATTCGTGTATTTCATATTACAGTACTCACAAAGTGAGGTATACCTTGGTCGGTTTACCCGACTGAAACTTTCTTACTTGTTATATTATAGTTTATGCAATACAGGTTTTGTCTTGAGACTAATCAAAATATTCAATTATCAAAAATGCAGTTGAACCCCAATTTACATCTCCTCTGATTTGCGTTCTATATAAAAAATAGTTAGAACACGTGCCACGTTTTTATTTGCATTATAAAATAATATTGTTTATCGAAACTAAAGAAAGTTATTTTATAAATACTGAAAAAAATTTTGAGTGCAATATTTTTTTTGTATTTCCAATCTTTTTTATTAAATTATGAAAGAAAAGTTTTTTATCTATGTTCCTTATAAAAATATGAAATATAAAATTATATACAAACTTTTTTACTTGGGTGAATATTTTTTTTAATGAAAAAAATTTTGGGTGTAGAAAAGATATAGTGTAAAAAAACTTTTCTTTGAATTTTATGTAGTTTACGTTTTTGCTATACGATTTAAAAGAAAAAAAATCAACCCGCCCTAGTGTATACTGCTTTTTTTTAAATCGAAACAACAGAGGCAACGTTTATTTATTTTCACTGCTTTTGCATCGTCGTGGCAGCAAAGCAAAGCAATGTGTTGAGAATGAAAGAGAGAGATTTGTTTTGAACATGCTCGCATTGCTCTCTTTGCAGTTCACAGAAAAAAAAACAAATGCTGCCCAAATGACTTGCACAAAGAAAACAAAACAATTACCAGGCAGTGGAATGCAAATTAAAACATTGATTGATTTCCATTTCAAAAAGTTTTTTGTACAGTGCGGTTGTCATTTATAGTCTGTGTTTTTATTAACATATTTTGTTACAACAACTTTGTGATATTTGTTTAAAAGGGTTCGTAGGTAAATGAACTTCATGCTTCACCAGACAAATCTTTTGACAAGTTCGTACGAACTACGATTTCGACAAGGTGTCACAGAAGCACTTCCAATACGCCCACGACCGAATTTTAAAAAGTTGTAACTACCAAGCAAAAAAACAAAACAAACTGTTGATGCTTTCGAGGATTCCGTGCTGTTTAAAGATTACATTTACTGATTTTTAATACCATATAAATATCAAAACGTCCCAACAAATTTTATTACATATGTATACATATGTATATATAAAAATTTCATATGCATACATTACATTACATTTCATATATGAACACTTTAATTTATATTTTTGTTATGTTACACTTATTTTTATACTTGAATTAATTTATTTTTTTATAAATTTTTTGTTTAATAAATATGTAAACAAGAAAGAAACAAATATATTATTTGTGTATGGGAACAAAATGAAAAGTGAAACACGCAGTTAAATCTTCGTTATAGATATAAAATTGATGATGTCATTAGCGAGTCGTAATCGATATCGAAAATGTATTGTCAAAAATATCTTTGGCGACACGTTTTCGATATCGCGAATGATTCATGAATGACACCATTAACGACACTTTAGCGATATCAATAACGAGACGCAAAATATATTTTTGGCAATACATTGTCGATATCGATTACGACTCGTTAATTATATCATTAATGATACATCGATAATGAAGGTTTTACTGCCACAAACTGAGCGACGACCCATGTCTACAACTCATTCTCAGAAAATTTTCAAATCGGGTGAGTAGTTTTGATGTTGGCGGCTTAAAAAGGTTAAAAAACTGCGTTTTTTTAGTAAAAATGTGGCAGAAAAATTCATATAAAAATTCATATAAAATATAAAACGCGATTCTAACAGCGATTTTGGTTTTTTTACGTACAGCTGGCATTTTTCCAAAGAAAATAAGCACTTACTTAACAGAATCTGACAACAAATGGCGGACTTATAATTTTTTTGGTATAAGACCGAAATTCCGCTATTTCACGATATTTTGATTTTCATTATCTGCACAGCTTACCTACCCAACGCAAACGAATAAATACATTTGAACTTAATTTAAAATAAACAAATTAGTCTTCGTATATTATTTTTTAATTTATTTAGAGCACTACATACTCAATGTATGGCACAATTAGAAATGGATGTGCCAGGTTAGCTAAACTAACGAAATTAACCAAATCAACGCCCAAAAAAAATGAGTAGAAACAAAGATATAACTGTACATTTTATGCCATGTGGAAAAACAGCTGACTTCTTCTTTGTTTTTTGTATTCGCAGCAATTGGTCTCACGTATTAGGGTCCAAATGTAGTCACCCATCATAGCTGTGTCATAGATGCCCAGATAGCGTCGTTCCATAGCCTTCAATTCCTGATGAAAGCGCTCGCCGTGTTCGTCGCTCACGTCTCCTAAATTCTCAGGGAAAAAATCCAAATGAGAATGCAGAAAGTGTATTTTAAGTGACATGTTCACTCCTACCCAAAAATGAAAAAAAACGAGAATTAAAACGCTATTTAAATTAACATTTGTTTCATAAAAAACCTACCCATTGCTTCATAGTTCTTTACCAGATCCTCAACTATGTCCTTATAATTATCGCTTTTGTTGTTTCCTAAAAAGTTTTCCACAACAAGCCTGAAGGAATTCCATGCTGCGGCTTCGATGGGTGATAACAGCTTCGGGAATGTTTCATCTTTCAACATTTTTTTTATCTCGGGTCCTGCGAAGACTCCTTCTTTAATTTTTGCCAGCGAAAGGTAAGGGAAAATTGACCGTAAATAGGCAAAAGCTTCACCTTCTTTGTCCAATTTTTTGCAAAATTTTTTATCAAACCCAATTTTATGTGCAGCGGCGGAAGTATTATATTTTCACGGTTCTCTATTAGTGGTTTGCGCTGAACATTCGCTTCTCCAACTACAGGTTTCGTTCGTTCCGGCCATTTTTTTTAATATAATGCTGATCATCAGCGCGGCTATTCCAAAGGCACAGAAAACAGCAATGTCGCGTATAGCCTCCTTGGAGTCCACACAGAATGGCCACAACTTTGAGGTCGGCGCATATTTTCCAATTATATTTGCTATACTCTATGCATTTCAGCAAAATGTTCATAGTTTCATAGTTCTCCTTTGAATGAACCGCATGAGCAATAGGAAGAGATGGCTTTTCATTCCCATTATGTAAGAGAACTGCCTTCAAGCTCTCTTTGTTGCTGTCAATAAACAACCTCCATTCATTGGGGTTGTGAATTTGGTGAAGCTCTTGGAACAAGCCGGCAATGTCGCTGCAAAAACATATTTCGTCTTTCTTTGTATAAAATTTTGCATACTGCTTCCTGTACGCTGTTACTTTCACTTCTGAATCCGCAAATCCACACTGTACCATCCGAGACGCAAAAAGTTCGGATTTCTCCTTAGTGAGACCAAAATCGCGCACCCAATCGTTTAGTTCGGCCTGTGACAGTAATTTTCGCTTTCTGCACGCCCCAAATTCGCTTGCACTTGACTCGGACTCTTGATCTGACGATTCTGCTTTTTGAAGAGATGCACCAGGGCACACTGGATATGGTACATCATTCGAATGTGGTACTGGATGTGCAAACGATCCCACTTGAGCGTAGTTCCATTTTAAAAATCTCCCTACCCCACTGTTTGTGGTGAGGCAAAAATAACAGTCTGTTGAATGGCATAGCGGCTTTTTCCACATCATTGGTGTATCGAATTTCATATGGCGCCTAAAATTAAAATAAATTACTATATTTGCTTTGCTTAATGTGTTTAAATAAAAATTCTTACCTTCCGCCAGCTGCCCAGTTGGTTAGGATTATATAGCAAAGATCACATAGCGACTTAGGTGTCCATGGTTCTGTGATATTTGGTGAAATACCAAAATAATTCAAATAGTGCAATTGCACTGCTGGAGTAAACGTGGGTGCGTGATTATTCTTTATAAACTCGCCACAAACATTGCAGAAATTGTCTGGATTGTTCAAACACTCGAACACACGTAGTCTTTTACTCATTGTCTTACTTGATGGGTAGGTATTATATGCACTTAAATTCAATTTGTGTCACTTTTTACTCGTACTACTCGCGTCCGTAGACACTTGTTGAATGACAAAAAACGACAAATGAACACCTATAAATACTAAGTATGTTACAATATTTTACTGACAGGTACTTATGAATGGGCGCATCTTTTAAGGGTGGCTATATACCTGATTCAGCAAGTGTGCGTTTCAAATTGTGGAAAAGTTTCCAAATAATGACCACTCACAAATGTGGGGAGAATTTCTGTAAAAAAATCCGATACAGGTAGCCATCGGGAAAACACACATCAATAAAAAAGTGTAATTCCCTTTTTTCCCTTTAATTTACTGTGAACGGAGTAGCAGTCATAAAGGAACACGAAGAGCGTCCACGCACATTCAGAAGCGTATATTACTCTGCAACCACAATCATAAAAATTAAATAACTATTTGTGTATTACTTATTTTTTTTAATTCTGAGAATCATAAAAATTACGTAAACGTTTTTTCCAAACAATTTTGTACATGTAAAGTGGGTTTGCCAAAATTCGTATCGTAAAATGCACCTGTGTTTCTATGTTCTGCATTTTCATTATACCATTTTCGACGAAACGTCCCTACGGTATTGTAAATAGGTTTTTTACAATTATGAAATATTTGTGTTATTAATATTAATTTAAAAATTTTATCAAAACTGCAAAGTGCTGCGACATTTGAAAAAAAAATCCAAAAAAAAAAATTGCTGATTTCACTAAATTTTTGAAATTTCACGTCCCTTGCCAGAACAGAAGACATTAACCCAGGGTGGTGAAATTTTGAATAGAAGTAACTTATGTATAGGAGCAACTGTTCCGTTCTATTCCAAAAGGATTATAAAAAACTTGCTTTTTCGATCCCTCCTAGTAGGTTAGCTGCAAAATCAAAATATCGTGAAATAGCGGAATTTCGGTCTTATACCAAAAAAATTATAAGTCCGCCATTTGTTGTCAGATTTTGTTAAGTAAGTGCTTATTTTCTTTGGAAAAATGCCAGCTATACGTAAAAAAACCAAAATCGCTGTTAACATCGCGTTTTATATTTTATATGAATTTTTATATGAATTTTTCTGCCACATTTTTACTAAAAAAAACGCAGTTTTTAAACCTTTTTAAGCCGACAACATCAAAACTACTCACCCGATTTGAAAATTTTCTGAGAATGAGTGGTAGACGGCTCAATTTGCTTTAATTTGAGTAGTAGTAGGTTCAAATACGTCAAAGAAGACGAAAGATATGCTCAAAATTTTAAGTGTACCTCCAAAAATTTAAAAAAAAAAGTTCAAAAATTTTTATCTCGAAAACCAATCGACAGAAACATTTTTAAAACTCATTTTCGTGTACAGTAGGTCAAACTCAATGAGAAAAACTATGCTAGAACCAAATAACAAAACGACTGTTGCTCCTAATTAGGAGCAAAAATCAGATTTTCCTTTAATAAAATTGCATGTGCTTGATTTTTTCTCAAATCGAGCATTAAATAATAAAAAGCGAACCAAATGATATCAAATGTCATTAAAATTTTTTAAAATGTTCCAATTTAAAGGCCACTTTTTCGAATATTTCTGAAAATTGCAATCAATATTCACCCTAAATATATCAGACAGACATAAAAATATTTTTAGTGCTATAATGGTGTAAATTTGTATCTATCAAAAATATTTCAAAGGATGTTTGATATGTCCATATTTAAACTTTGTTCACCACCTTTAATTTCAACATTTTTTTATATTCTGAGTGGTTAATCGTAGCTTCCTCATAATACTTTCATATATAGGGATGATATGATTTTAAAGTGACGTTTCGGCCATTTTTAATATGTCATGATCTGTCATTTGTTTTTCATTGTATTCAGTAGTGTTTACAATTTCATCGTGGAGAGATATACGCAAGAACAACGTTTACAAATTATTCAGTTTTTTTTATCAAAATAATCGTTCTCCAATTGCAACTTTTCGTGCGCTAAGTCCATTTTTTTAAATCCAAAAAAACACATTCCAGTCGACCTACGACCTTGACACCCATGAGCAATACTTTAGCTCTCGTTAAGAGCTATCGTTTTGCCATTGACCGATTGTGGCTGCGTGCCACACAGCAAATGAAACAATTGAATTGTTGCGAGAAAAGTTTCGATTATTTCAATAAATTGTGAAATTTAATGAATGGCCTTCAAGAAGTTGTGATTTAACACAATTAGACTATTTGAAGTCATTTGTCTTTCTTTTTCAAGCTTTACAAGTCAATATTGAACGAGCCATTCATGACATACGACTTGATTTAGTGGAAAAAGTGCTCGAAAATTGGGTTCAACGAATTCGTTCCTGCAGAAGAAGTCGTGGAGGCCATTTGAATGACGTTTTATTTATAACATAATTGTATCCATTGTACTTCACATTAAGTAAAAAACTTTTAATTTTCCTTAACAATAAGTGTGTTTTTTTTCAAAGAAATCATATCACTCTTATTGGAATACCCATATAATAAATCAGCAGTTAAAAATTTTGAATTTTAGTTCAGGCGTTGTATTACTGTGTATCATTTTTCTAGCTTAGTTTGCTGTAAGGTTCGGTAATTTGAACTTGGCCTTTGAGTTAGCGGCGGGTAGGCGAGAAACCGGTACATAGAGACATTCGGTGTTTTTAAAAACTCCCCCATTTTTCTCATGGAGCTAAGGTTACAAAGGTAACTGGTAAACACACGGTAGCTCAAATATATATTTTAACTGGCCATAAAATGATATGACTTTGTCACAGTTAACTACGTCGTTAGCAAATCATTAATAAAAATTCTTTATTTATTTAACTTTTTGATATATTTTATATTATTTAGTCTGAGTGGAAGCGACTAGTTTTCGTTATGCTACCTATAATGCATAAGATCTTAGGATACTCTTATCTCTCGCAGGTTTTAATGAAGAACCAACTGCTACTAATGTCATTAACGTTATTCAAAATGTTCCAATTTAAAGTAGATTTTTACTACTACATTTTTGATGCACTTTTGGCATGATTCTTATTGTCGATGTTTGATTTCAGAAAAATAAACGCTGTAAATTTTATTAAAGAACAGCCTAATTTGTTCAGGTATTTAAATCATGAATCGCTGAGACGAAATGACAATCACTTAGACGAAATATATTGGGAATATTAATAAATAAAATGTCAAACATTGTTTTTCGCTCCATACAAATAAAGACAATCTAATGTACACGTATGTATGTTTTCATTGTACAAATCACGTGGTGGAGCCTTCCAAGTTTAGCCAAAACAAACACACACATGTACATACATTGTTTTGCCAAGTTGAGGGCATGCTGTTTCGCTTGCGTACGGTAATGTGAAATATAGCGGGTCGATTTTGTGATGGTGGAAAAATGCTTATATATATAAAGTGGAAGAATAGGTTTAGGTTTATGTTAGGTTGGCAGCCGTATTTCTTTTACAAGCTCACATACACCAGTTTAGGTCCCTAGTGTTACCACGGGCTGAAATTCCCCTCATCGAAACCAACCTGTTTGATATACAAATTTATCGATAGTACGAATATCGGTACTGGAAAGATCTGTTAGGCTGCCTACAAAGGCCGACCCCAGTATGTCTAGTCGTCGTTTACTCAGAGCGGGGCAGTATCATAGCAAGTGATCACTTCTCCACAGCTTCTGCAGAAGTCATTGCAGTCAAAACCCAATATTTTGGCGTTCAAGCAGTGTCCCGTCAAAACTGATACTAACGTTGACAATCTTTGCCTCTCTAGTGCGAGGATTTGGCCAGATTTGTCTGGCTACCCTGCAGGTGCCGATTTTTGTCCATCTTTCGTTGGACTGCCTGATTGCCTCTTGCCTAAGCCAAAGCTTGCACGTGGATAGTGGCGCACCAATATATGCACATTCTTCGAGAATGTGTAATGTCGTCCCTTTCCTAGCAAGTTCATCGGCTTTACAGTTCCCCGCGATATCCCTATGCCCAGGCACCCATATGAGGTGTATATTAAACTGCTCAGCCATCTCGTTAAGAGATCTGCGGCAGTCGAGGGCTGTTTGTGAATTTAGGGAATTTGCCTTCAGAGAATTGATGACAGCCTGGATGTCCGAGTAAATGACAACGCCAGTGTTGGTTACTATGTTGCGACTCAGCCACTTGGCGAATTCCCATATTGCCATTATTTCGGCTTGATAGATCCTGCATGTATCTGGTAGTCTGTGAGCTATATCCAAACTAAGTTCTTCACAGTGTACTCCGAAGCCAACCTTTTCATCAAGCTTCGAACCATCCGTGTAAAAGTGGGGATGGTTTCTATTACCTGGTTTTCTGCCAACCCATTCATCTCTGGCGGGAATCACAGTTGGTATATAGTCCACTCGGTCGGTTACCATAGCACTACACTTTGATATCATCATGTGACCGTAGTTCTCGTACCTCCACATTGATAGGGAGTTTAATCTTATTGCCGCTTTGGTTGCAACATCTCGCGCCACAATATTGATCGGCAGTACGTGGAGTAGGGCTTGTAAGGACTCAGTCGCTGTAGTCCTTAAGTCTCCGCTTATGCTCAGGCAGGCTGTTCTCTGAACCTTTGTTATTAGGTTGGTGATGGTTAGTTTGTCAGTTGTCGTCCACCATACCACAATGCCGTATAACAGTATTGGACGAACTACTGTTATGTATATCCAGTGGACGATTTTAGGAGAGAGGCCCCACCGCGACCCTACCAGAGAATGAAGCCGAGCCAAAATTTTCGGCGGCGGCTGCCATTGAAAATTATAGATCTGCGGCGGCGGCTAGACGGCTAAGCTGACAACAATTTCTTGCTCGGCGGCTCAGTGGTAGTAATTTTTTATTTAAATCGTATAGAAATTCGACTTTGCACATAGTTTTCAGGCACCTTTTTATTTATTTCACGCAGTGAAATTAGAAGAAGGGGCAATTAATACTTTGGCGATAAATAATGTATAAGTAATAATGTTACATCGTTATGTTCTTAAGCTGATTTATTGGAAACAAATTATAAATACATCTGACAAATAATTCATTAAAACCCTTGGTGTACAACCTCAATAGTTAAACCTCAAAATTTGTCATAACCTTTTCGTTGGGTTTGAGTTGTAACTTTGTGAATGAAATTATGGATTGATTCTTCTAAGTATACCATAATGAAATAATACTGCATTACACTAGTCCTGGAGTTTACCAACACGGTCTCCTAAATAACTTAATTTTTGTATTCACTCACCAACATAAGCAATTTTAATTGAAATACATTTGATATTTGTTTAAATCCATAAATTCAGTTGTATTGTTTTTCCGTTTCATTGTACTTTACTTTATAATTTCTTTACAAGTTTATACACTGAGGGAAAAAAGACGTTGCAAAATAAACACCGTTGGTACCAATTTATAAACGTAACGTGCATGAAAAATCGCCACCAATTCGTTCATTAATTATCAACGAAAAGGGGTGATTTTTTGACCGGCGTTGCGTTATGTATTGTCGCCGTAAGGTTGATGATTATTTGTTCGGCTTTGTGTTGTTCATTGGATTTGTTATTGTCTGTTCTTAGAAGAAGAAACCACGAGGATTTATAAAGACGTGAAAAATGAAAATTAATGACGAAGAAATAGAATTTAATGACCTGTTTGATATTGTGGATGATTCTCTGAGCTATGGAATCAGAAGGATAAGGTGATTGCAAAATCCAGTGACATCTTCCTATTGCAGAAATTTCTAGAATCAATAGAAATGGTGTCGGCCTACGAATATTTAACAACATAAGCTTATAAAAATTTAAATTTTCAAAGTTAATAATGAGTGTGTATGTTTTTTATAGAGCACAGGAATTAAATTTTGCAGTACATAAAGGCGAATGATACGAAGGAGACTGCCACCATAAGGGTTACGAGCTGAATTCCGAGAAAAAACAGAGGTGATTTGCTTAGTAAAATATGCAAATTTGCCCAGCGCGTGCTTTATTCGTCCTCAGCAAGTGCTTTAGTTGTCCCCCGCACGTTCTATAGTTGTCCCCAAAAATAAATTTTATTTGAAAATCAAGAAATTTTGTTTGGAACGCATATATTAATATATTAGAACATAATCTATTTGCAAACTGAATTTCACAAATAAAATATGTGTTTACACACAAACAAAGTTATTGTTTAAGAAGATTTCCAAATAAGTTTTATTTAAAAAGATTTTTAAGAAATTACTGACTTTTTCGAATTTTAGTTAGTTTTTCCTTGTTTCGTGTTATTTATAAATATTCCTATTCATCACTTTTTGTCAATCCATCAATGTCGTTTATATTTACGAAAGATTGTTCGATTTAAGTTTTGATTAAATTTTACAAACATATAAAATTTATAAAAAAAATTGCTCTTTGAAAATCTGAAAAACAGAAAACTTGTCTTTAAGTTAAGGCATTTAATACATTACCAAAATAAATAATTACAAATGAATCTTTATTTCGGAAATACTAGTTCCAAATAAAAAATATTTGAATGGGAGCATATTTTTGTTTAGAACAATATCCTCACAAGCATATAATATTTGTGTGTGTAAAATATTATATAAACATATGTTTATTTCAAGCCGAATATGTTTGGGACAATATACTACAGAAGTGATTTTTTTTCAGCGTGCGCGACTTGAAAATTTGTTTCATCTTCTTTCGCTAAAATTATTTTCTTTTTTTTGAAATATATTGTTTTATTATACCCTCACTTTAGTGATACGAGGGTATATATCATTTGCTACGGGCCAAAAGTGTAACACATCGAAGGAGTGACATAAGACCCTAAGTATGTTTGGCGGATATCCGTTTTAGGTCGTTTTTAGTCGAATGAGCAATGTCCGCCCGTCTGTCTGTCTTTCTGCTAGCTGGTGCGCACGATAACTCTCGAAAGGAGTAACCGATTGACTTCAAATTTGGTATGTGGTAATATTTTTTTCTATCTCCGGCTAAGTTCCTTCTAGTACCTCCCCCACAAAGTGTTTATATTAAGTGAATTATTGATTATTTAATAACTTCTATACTACTTATTTGAATCCCCTGAAATTCTACACATAATATTATTTTATTAGTCACTATCACCTTAAGAAAAATTTAATTTAATTTATAACTTGAATAACTATGCACAAAAAGACTTGAAATTGTGTACAGTGTAATGGCTTCATAGTACCTACAATCCAGTGAAAAATGGGTGAAGTTGCCACGCCCGTTTTGGTATCTCCCACACAAAATGGCCAAATCATACCAAAATTTAATATATCATAACTTTAAAATTTAATATATCATAACTTTAGTGCATATAAACGCTTACAATTCGGTATAGTGCAATATATTTGAAGTTTACTGTTTAGCGAAAAATAGGAGTATTTCGTCGGCTTAATGCTATTTTGTTCCATACGCCATTTTGTATGAACGGAGAAAAACGCAATCTATTGTTTGAGTAAAAACGGGACTGAAGAGTTACACACTTTTTATTTCATAGGGTTCCCAACAGTGTTTGTATGATTCTCATGTATTTCTATGGCATTACATCCAAAAACAAGCAAGTTATAACAATTTTTGTACTTGGCATTTTGGTCCATATCCACTTTTATTTTAATATTTTTTTGTGTTTGTATTACATGGACCACAAAAATTGTCGGTATGGAAGGACACTAATTTACATTTTGTGATCGAAAGAACGTATAATATTGAGTAAAAAATATAGGGCGATAACAAGAAGGAGACATAGAACAAAACTATCAAATGTATTTTCCGTAAATCAGAGTTAAATCGATTTACCCTACCAATATCTCGAAAACTAGACGAGAGAGGAAAAAAGAGATTGCAGATTCTGAAAGAGCATGCTTTAAACCCATAGTATCAACTCCTAACTCAAAAAACACGAAAATGGCGTATGGACCAAAATAACATTAAGCCGACGATTTGTTAATCCCCCTCTGGTATCTCCTATACAAATTGACAGACTAATTCGTGTATTTCATATTACAGTACTCACAAAGTGAGGTATACCTTGGTCGGTTTACCCGACTGAAACTTTCTTACTTGTTATATTATAGTTTATGCAATACAGGTTTTGTCTTGAGACTAATCAAAATATTCAATTATCAAAAATGCAGTTGAACCCCATTTACATCACCTCTGATTTGCGTTCTATATAAAAAATAGTTAGAACACGTGTCACGTTTTTATTTGCATTATAAAATAATATTGTTTATCGAAACTAAAGAAAGTTATTTTATAAATACTGAAAAAAATTTTGAGTGCAATATTTTTTTTGTATTTCCAATCTTTTTTATTAAATTGTGAAAGAAAAGTTTTTTATCTATGTTCCTTATAAAAATATGAAATATAAAATTATATACAAACTTTTTTACTTGGGTGAATATTTTTTTTAATGAAAAAAATTTTGGGTGTAGAAAAGATATAGTGTAAAAAAACTTTTCTTTGAATTTTATGTAGTTTACGTTTTTGCTATACGATTTAAAAGAAAAACAAGTAAGAAAGTTTCAGTCGGGTAAACCGACTAAGGTATACCCTCACTGTGTGAGTAATGTAATATTGAATATTACTCGAATTATTCTGTCAATTTGTGTGGGAGGTAGCAGAAGGGGTTTATCAAATACACCTTTTTTTGCTGAACATTAGATACTTTAAATTCATTGCACTGTGCCGAATTATAAGCATTTATGTGCACTGGTATAAACGTTATGAGACATTAAATTGTGGTATGATTTGGGCATTTTGTGTGGGAGGTACAAAGTGGGGCGTGGCAATAACGCCCATTTTTCACAGGGCTATAGACACTATAAAAACATTACACTGTACAAAATTTCAAGTATTTTTATACACTGGTTTTAATGTTATAAGCTGTTAACTTTTGGTGCAAAAAGGTACCTTTGTGTGGGAGGTACCAAAAGGGGCGTGACAACAACGCCCATTTTTCCCTGGACTGTAGGCAATATAAAAGCATAATACTGTACAAAATTTCAAGTATTTGTATACACTGTTATTAATGTTATAAGCTGTTAACTTTTGGTGCAAAATGGTGCATTTGTGTGGGAGGTACCAAAAGGGACGTGGCGACTTCGCCCATTTTTCTCGAGTTGCTAGCGACTAATAAGCTAATACTATATGTGGAATTTCAAAAGATTCGAATAAGTAGTATAGCAGTTATTAAAGAATCAATATTTCACAACATTTTAACCCTTTGTGGGGGAGGTACTAGAAGGAGTGGACCAATATGGCCCATCTTCGAACTTAGCCGGAGATAGAAAAAAATATTACCACATACCAAATTTGAGGTCAATCGGTTACTCCTTTCGAGAGTTATCGTGCGCACCAGCCAGCAGACAGACAGACAGACAGACAGACAGACAGACGGACGGACATTGCTCATTCGACTTAAAATGACCCAAAACGGATTTCCTCCGAACATACTTGGGGTCTTAGGTCACTCCTTCGACGTGTTACACTTTTTTCCGTAGCAAATGATATATACCCTCGTCACACTAAAGTGAGGGTATAAAAATCAACCCGCCCTAGTGTATACTGCTTTTTTTTAAATCGAAACAACAGAGGCAACGTTTATTTATTTTCACTGCTTTTGCATCGTCGTGGCAGCAAAGCAAAGCAATGTGTTGAGAATGAAAGAGACAGATTTGTTTTGAACATGCTCGCATTGCTCTCTTTGCAGTTCACAGAAAAAAAAAACAAATGCTGCCCAAATGACTTGCACAAAGAAAACAAAACAATTACCAGGCAGTGGAATGCAAATTAAAACATTGATTGATTTCCATTTCAAAAAGTTTTTTGTACAGTGCGGTTGTCATTTATAGTCTGTGTTTTTATTAACATATTTTGTTACAACAACTTTGTGACATTTGTTTAAAAGGGTTCGTAGGTAAATGAACTTCATGCTTCACCAGACAAATCTTTTGACAAGTTCGTACGAACTACGATTTCGACAAGGTGTCACAGAAGCACTTCCAATACGCCCACGACCGAATTTTAAAAAGTTGTAACTACCAAGCAAAAAAACAAAACAAACTGTTGATGCTTTCGAGGATTCCGTGCTGTTTAAAGATTACATTTACTGATTTTTAATACCATATAAATATCAAAACGTCCCAACAAATTTTATTACATATGTATACATATATATACAAATTTCATATGCATACATTACATTACATTTCATATATGAACACTTTAATTTATATTTTTGTTATGTTACACTTATTTTTATACTTGAATTAATTTATTTTTTTATAAATTTTTTGTTTAATAAATATGTAAACAAGAAAGAAACAAATATATTATTTGTGTATGGGAACAAAATGAAAAGTGAAACACGCAGTTAAATCTTCGTTATAGATATAAAATTGATGATGTCATTAACGAGTCGTAATCGATATCGAAAATGTATTGTCAAAAATATCTTTGGCGACACGTTTTCGATATCGCGAATGATTCATGAATGACACCATTAACGACACATTAGCGATATCAATAACGAGACGCAAAATATATTTTTGGCAATACATTGTCGATATCGATTACGACTCGTCATTAATGATACATCGATAATGAAGGTTTTACTGCCACAAACTGAGCGACGACCCATGGGGAAAAGCTATCGTTTGCGATCCATTCTTGATAACCGTTCTCGAAGGTTTTGTCCGGAAAGCTATCGAAAGTCTTTCGATCTCGATATCATTTTTGAACTTTTGGTCTAGTGGGTACAGACATTTGTATGCATGTAGGTATGTACCTGCACACATACATAGTTTTACTGAGTCGTTGAAGTGCCAAACTATTAAATACATTTTTAAGAGAGTTTGTAACGGGATTGTAACTTCAATGCATGCAAACAGACATTATGGTGGATATACATCAAATAAGAATTCGATAATAATACTTTTTATTAAGATTGCTTGTTTTGGTGTTGTGTGGGAAATATGAGTATATGTATATCTCACTCTTCCTGGGATTTATTATATGATTTTTGTATATTAAATAATATACGGAACAAACAATGTTAATTATATGCATGTTAATCGAATGTCTTTTATGATTTTGAGCCAACCTAATGTCTGACCATTTAGTTTTGTTATATTTGAAGAAATATATGTATACGTATGTATCTTAGGTTGACTTCAATAAAGTTGGTAATGTTCAACGCTTATGTGAAAATTTAGCTAGTTTTAAGTATATTTCGTTTTGGCGATTGTCTAATTACACTAGGTCACAAATAACAAAATTTTCTCTGCTATTTGTTTCTAACTTTTTCTCATTGATTTTGACCTACTAAACACGAAAATGAGTTTTAAAAACTTTTCTGTCGATTGGTTTTCGAGATACAAATTTTTGAACTTTTTTTTTTAAATTTTTGGAGGTACACTTACAATTTTGAGCATATCTTTCGTCTTCTTTGACGTATTTGATCCTACTACTACTCAAATTAAAGCAAATTGAGCCGTCTACAACTCATTCTCAGAAAATTTTCAAATCGGGTGAGTAGTTTTGATGTTGGCGGCTTAAAAAGGTTAAAAAACTGCGTTTTTTTAGTAAAAATGTGGCAGAAAAATTCATATAAAAATTCATATAAAATATAAAACGCGATTCTAACAGCGATTTTGGTTTTTTTACGTATAGCTGGCATTTTTCCAAAGAAAATAAGCACTTACTTAACAGAATCTGACAACAAATGGCGGACTTATATTTTTTTTGGTATAAGACCGAAATTCCGCTATTTCACGATATTTTGATTTTCATTATCTGCACAGCTTACCTACCCAACGCAAACGAATAAATACATTTGAACTTAATTTAAAATAAACAAATTAGTCTTCGTATATTATTTTTTAATTTATTTAGAGCACTACATACTCAATGTATGGCACAATTAGAAATGGATGTGCCAGGTTAGCTAAACTAACGAAATTAACCAAATCAACGCCCAAAAAAAATGAGTAGAAACAAAGATATAACTGTACATTTTATGCCATGTGGAAAAACAGCTGACTTCTTCTTTGTTTTTTGTATTCGCAGCAATTGGTCTCACGTATTAGGGTCCAAATGTAGTCACCCATCATAGCTGTGTCATAGATGCCCAGATAGCGTCGTTCCATAGCCTTCAATTCCTGATGAAAGCGCTCGCCGTGTTCGTCGCTCACGTCTCCTAAATTCTCAGGGAAAAAATCCAAATGAGAATGCAGAAAGTGTATTTTAAGTGACATGTTCACTCCTACCCAAAAATGAAAAAAAACGAGAATTAAAACGCTATTTAAATTAACATTTGTTTCATAAAAAACCTACCCATTGCTTCATAGTTCTTTACCAGATCCTCAACTATGTCCTTATAATTATCGCTTTTGTTGTTTCCTAAAAAGTTTTCCACAACAAGCCTGAAGGAATTCCATGCTGCGGCTTCGATGGGTGATAACAGCTTCGGGAATGTTTCATCTTTCAACATTTTTTTTATCTCGGGTCCTGCGAAGACTCCTTCTTTAATTTTTGCCAGTGAAAGGTAAGGGAAAATTGACCGTAAATAGGCAAAAGCTTCACCTTCTTTGTCCAATTTTTTGGCAAAATTTTTTATCAAACCCAATTTTATGTGCAGCGGCGGAAGTATTATATTTTCACGGTTCTCTATTAGTGGTTTGCGCTGAACATTCGCTTCTCCAACTACAGGTTTCGTTCGTTCCGGCCATTTTTTTTTAATATAATGCTGATCATCAGCGCGGCTATTCCAAAGGCACAGAAAACAGCAATGTCGCGTATAGCCTCCTTGGAGTCCACACAGAATGGCCACAACTTTGAGGTCGGCGCATATTTTCCAATTATATTTGCTATACTCTATGCATTTCAGCAAAATGTTCATAGTTTCATAGTTCTCCTTTGAATGAACCGCATGAGCAATAGGAAGAGATGGCTTTTCATTCCCATTATGTAAGAGAACTGCCTTCAAGCTCTCTTTGTTGCTGTCAATAAACAACCTCCATTCATTGGGGTTGTGAATTTGGTGAAGCTCTTGGAACAAGCCGGCAATGTCGCTGCAAAAACATATTTCGTCTTTCTTTGTATAAAATTTTGCATACTGCTTCCTGTACGCTGTTACTTTCACTTCTGAATCCGCAAATCCACACTGTACCATCCGAGACGCAAAAAGTTCGGATTTCTCCTTAGTGAGACCAAAATCGCGCACCCAATCGTTTAGTTCGGCCTGTGACAGTAATTTTCGCTTTCTGCACGCCCCAAATTCGCTTGCACTTGACTCGGACTCTTGATCTGACGATTCTGCTTTTTGAAGAGATGCACCAGGGCACACTGGATATGGTACATCATTCGAATGTGGTACTGGAAGTGCAAACGATCCCACTTGAGCGTAGTTCCATTTTAAAAATCTCCCTACCCCACTGTTTGTGGTGAGGCAAAAATAACAGTCTGTTGAATGGCATAGCGGCTTTTTCCACATCATTGGTGTATCGAATTTCATATGGCGCCTAAAATTAAAATAAATTACTATATTTGCTTTGCTTAATGTGTTTAAATAAAAATTCTTACCTTCCGCCAGCTGCCCAGTTGGTTAGGATTATATAGCAAAGATCACATAGCGACTTAGGTGTCCATGGTTCTGTGATATTTGGTGAAATACCAAAATAATTCAAATAGTGCAATTGCACTGCTGGAGTAAACGTGTGTGCGTGATTATTCTTTATAAACTCGCCACAAACATTGCAGAAATTGTCTGGATTGTTCAAACACTCGAACACACGTAGTCTTTTACTCATTGTCTTTCTTGATGGGTAGGTATTATATGCACTTAAATTCAATTTGTGTCACTTTTTACTCGTACTACTCGCGTCCGTAGACACTTGTTGAATGACAAAAAACGATAAATGAACACCTATAAATACTAAGTATGTTACAATATTTTACTGACAGGTACTTATGAATGGGCGCATCTTTTAAGGGTGGCTATATACCTGATTCAGCAAGTGTGCGTTTCAAATTGTGGAAAAGTTTCCAAATAATGACCACTCACAAATGTGGGGAGAATTTCTGTAAAAAATCCGATACAGGTAGCCATCGGGAAAACACACATCAATAAAAAAGTGTAATTCCCTTTTTTCCCTTTAATTGACTGTGAACGGAGTAGCAGTCATAAAGGAACACGAAGAGCGTCCACGCACATTCAGAAGCGTATATTACTCTGCAACCACAATCATAAAAATTAAATAACTATTTGTGTATTACTTATTTTTTTTAATTCTGAGAATCATAAAAATTACGTAAACGTTTTTTCCAAACAATTTTGTACATGTAAAGTGGGTTTGCCAAAATTCGTATCGTAAAATGCACCTGTGTTTCTATGTTCTGCATTTTCATTATACCATTTTCGACGAAACGTCCCTACGGTATTGTAAATAGGTTTTTTACAATTATGAAATATTTGTGTTATTAATATTAATTTAAAAATTTTATCAAAACTGCAAAGTGCTGCGACATTTGAAAAAAAAATCCAAAAAAAAAAATTGCTGATTTCACTAAATTTTTGAAATTTCACGTCCCTTGCCAGAACAGAAGACATTAACCCAGGGTGGTGAAATTTTGAATAGAAGTAACTTATGTATAGGAGCAACTGTTCCGTTCTATTCCAAAAGGATTATAAAAAACTTGCTTTTTCGATCCCTCCTAGTAGGTTAGCTGTAAAATCAAAATATCGTGAAATAGCGGAATTTCGGTCTTATACCAAAAAAATTATAAGTCCGCCATTTGTTGTCAGATTTTGTTAAGTAAGTGCTTATTTTCTTTGGAAAAATGCCAGCTATACGTAAAAAAACCAAAATCGCTGTTAACATCGCGTTTTAAATTTTATATGAATTTTTATATGAATTTTTCTGCCACATTTTTACTAAAAAAACGCAGTTTTTTAACCTTTTTAAGCCGCCAACATCAAAACTACTCACCCGATTTGAAAATTTTCTGAGAATGAGTGGTAGACGGCTCAATTTGCTTTAATTTGAGTAGTAGTAGGTTCAAATACGTCATAGAAGACGAAAGATATGCTCAAAATTTTAAGTGTACCTCCAAAAATTTAAAAAAAAAAGTTCAAAAATTTGTATCTCGAAAACCAATCGACAGAAACATTTTTAAAACTCATTTTCGTGTACAGTAGGTCAAAATCAATGAGAAAAACTATGCTAGAACCAAATAACAAAACGACTGTTGCTCCTAATTAGGAGCAAAAATCAGATTTTCCTTTAATAAAATTGCATGTGCTTGATTTTTTCTCAAATCGAGCATTAAATAATAAAAAGCGAACCAAATGATATCAAATGTCATTAAAATTTTTTAAAATGTTCCAATTTAAAGGCCACTTTTTCGAATATTTCTGAAAATTGCAATCAATATTCACCCTAAATATATCAGACAGACATAAAAATATTTTTAGTGCTATAATGTTGTAAATTTGTATCTATCAAAAATATTTCAAAGGATGTTTGATATGTCCATATTTAAACTTTGTTCACCACCTTTAATTTCAAATTTTTTTTTATATTCTGAGTGGTTAATCGTAGCTTCCTCATAATACTTTCATATATAGGGATGATATGATTTTAAAGTGACGTTTCGGCCATTTATAATATGTCATGATCTGTCATTTGTTTTTCATTGTATTCAGTAGTGTTTACAATTTCATCGTGGAGAGATATACGCAAGAACAACGTTTACAAATTATTCAGTTTTTTTTATCAAAATAATCGTTCTCCAATTGCAACTTTTCGTGCGCTAAGTCCATTTTTTTAAATCCAAAAAAACACATTCCAGTCGACCTACGACCTTGACACCCATGAGCAATACTTTAGCTCTCGTTAAGAGCTATCGTTTTGCCATTGACCGATTGTGGCTGCGTGCCACACAGCAAATGAAACAATTGAATTGTTGCGAGAAAAGTTTCGATTATTTCAATAAATTGTGAAATTTAATGAATGGCCTTCAAGAAGTTGTGATTTAACACAATTAGACTATTTCTTGTGGGGTTATTTGAAGTCATTTGTCTTTCTTTTTCAAGCTTTACAAGTCAATATTGAACGAGCCATTCATGACATACGACTTGATTTAGTGGAAAAAGTGCTCGAAAATTGGGTTCAACGAATTCGTTCCTGCAGAAGAAGTCGTGGAGGCCATTTGAATGACGTTTTATTTATAACATAATTGTATCCATTGTACTTCACATTAAGTAAAAAACTTTTAATTTTCCTTAACAATAAGTGTGTTTTTTTTCAAAGAAATCATATCACTCTTATTGGAATACCCATATAATAAATCAGCAGTTAAAAATTTTGAATTTTAGTTCAGGCGTTGTATTACTGTGTATCATTTTTCTAGCTTAGTTTGCTGTAAGGTTCGGTAATTTGAACTTGGCCTTTGAGTTAGCGGCGGGTAGGCGAGAAACCGGTACATAGAGACATTCGGTGTTTTTAAAAACTCCCCCATTTTTCTCATGGAGCTAAGGTTACAAAGGTAACTGGTAAACACACGGTAGCTCAAATATATATTTTAACTGGCCATAAAATGATATGACTTTGTCACAGTTAACTACGTCGTTAGCAAATCATTAATAAAAATTCTTTATTTATTTAACTTTTTGATATATTTTATATTATTTAGTCTGAGTGGAAGCGACTAGTTTTCGTTATGCTACCTATAATGCATAAGATCTTAGGATACTCTTATCTCTCGCAGGTTTTAATGAAGAACCAACTGCTACTAATGTCATTAACGTTATTCAAAATGTTCCAATTTAAAGTAGATTTTCACTACTACATTTTTGATGCACTTTTGGCATGATTCTTATTGTCGATGTTTGATTTCAGAAAAATAAACGCTGTAAATTTTATTAAAGAACAGCCTAATTTGTTCAGGTATTTAAATCATGAATCGCTGAGACGAAATGACAATCACTTAGACGAAATATATTGGGAATATTAATAAATAAAATGTCAAACATTGTTTTTCGCTCCATACAAATAAAGACAATCTAATGTACACGTATGTATGTTTTCATTGTACAAATCACGTGGTGGAGCCTTCCAAGTTTAGCCAAAACAAACACACACATGTACATACATTGTTTTGCCAAGTTGAGGGCATGCTGTTTCGCTTGCGTACGGTAATGTGAAATATAGCGGGTCGATTTTGTGATGGTGGAAAAATGCTTATATATATAAAGTGGAAGAATAGGTTTAGGTTTATGTTAGGTTGGCAGCCGTATTTCTTTTACAAGCTCACATACACCAGTTTAGGTCCCTAGTGTTACCACGGGCTGAAATTCCCCTCATCGAAACCAACCTGTTTGATATACAAATTTATCGATAGTACGAATATCGGTACTGGAAAGATCTGTTAGGCTGCCTACAAAGGCCGACCCCAGTATGTCTAGTCGTCGTTTACTCAGAGCGGGGCAGTATCATAGCAAGTGATCACTTCTCCACAGCTTATGCAGAAGTCATTGCAGTCAAAACCCAATATTTTGGCGTTCAAGCAGTGTCCCGTCAAAACTGATACTAACGTTGACAATCTTTGCCTCTCTAGTGCGAGGATTTGGCCAGATTTGTCTGGCTACCCTGCAGGTGCCGATTTTTGTCCATCTTTCGTTGGACTGCCTGATTGCCTCTTGCCTAAGCCAAAGCTTGCACGTGGATAGTGACGCACCAATATATGCACATTCTTCGAGAATGTGTAATGTCGTCCCTTTCCTAGCAAGTTCATCGGCTTTACAGTTCCCCGCGATATCCCTATGCCCAGGCACCCATATGAGGTGTATATTAAACTGCTCAGCCATCTCGTTAAGAGATCTGCGGCAGTCGAGGGCTGTTTGTGAATTTAGGGAATTTGCCTTCAGAGAATTGATGACAGCCTGGATGTCCGAGTAAATGACAACGCCAGTGTTGGTTACTATGTTGCGACTCAGCCACTTGGCGAATTCCCATATTGCCATTATTTCGGCTTGATAGATCCTGCATGTATCTGGTAGTCTGTGAGCTATATCCAAACTAAGTTCTTCACAGTGTACTCCGAAGCCAACCTTTTCATCAAGCTTCGAACCATCCGTGTAAAAGTGGGGATGGTTTCTATTACCTGGTTTTCTGCCAACCCATTCATCTCTGGCGGGAATCACAGTTGGTATATAGTCCACTCGGTCGGTTACCATAGCACTACACTTTGATATCATCATGTGACCGTAGTTCTCGTACCTCCACATTGATAGGCAGTTTAATCTTATTGCCGCTTTGGTTGCAACATCTCTCGCCACAATATTGATCGGCAGTACGTGGAGTAGGGCTTGTAAGGACTCAGTCGCTGTAGTCCTTAAGTCTCCGCTTATGCTCAGGCAGGCTGTTCTCTGAACCTTTGTTATTAGGTTGGTGATGGTTAGTTTGTCAGTTGTCGTCCACCATACCACAATGCCGTATAACAGTATTGGACGAACTACTGTTATGTATATCCAGTGAACGATTTTAGGAGAGAGGCCCCACCGCGACCCTACCAGAGAATGAAGCCGAGCCAAAATTTTCGGCGGCGGCTGCCATTGAAAATTATAGATCTGCGGCGGCGGCTAGACGGCTAAGCTGACAACAATTTCTTGCTCGGCGGCTCAGTGGTAGTAATTTTTTATTTAAATCGTATAGAAATTCGACTTTGCACATAGTTTTCAGGCACCTTTTTATTTATTTCACGCAGTGAAATTAGAAGAAGGGGCAATTAATACTTTGGCGATAAATAATGTATAAGTAATAATGTTACATCGTTATGTTCTTAAGCTGATTTATTGGAAACAAATTATAAATACATCTGACAAATAATTCATTAAAACCCTTGGTGTACAACCTCAATAGTTAAACCTCAAAATTTGTCATAACCTTTTCGTTGGGTTTGAGTTGTAACTTTGTGAATGAAATTATGGATTGATTCTTCTAAGTATACCATAATGAAATAATACTGCATTACACTAGTCCTGGAGTTTACCAACACGGTCTCCTAAATAACTTAATTTTTGTATTCACTCACCAACATAAGCAATTTTAATTGAAATACATTTGATATTTGTTTAAATCCATAAATTCAGTTGTATTGTTTTTCCGTTTCATTGTACTTTACTTTATAATTTCTTTACAAGTTTATACACTGAGGGAAAAAAGACGTTGCAAAATAAACACCGTTGGTACCAATTTATAAACGTAACGTGCATGAAAAATCGCCACCAATTCGTTCATTAATTATCAACGAAAAGGGGTGATTTTTTGACCGGCGTTGCGTTATGTATTGTCGCCGTAAGGTTGATGATTATTTGTTCGGCTTTGTGTTGTTCATTGGATTTGTTATTGTCTGTTCTTAGAAGAAGAAACCACGAGGATTTATAAAGACGTGAAAAATGAAAATTAATGACGAAGAAATAGAATTTAATGACCTGTTTGATATTGTGGATGATTCTCTGAGCTATGGAATCAGAAGGATAAGGTGATTGCAAAATCCAGTGACATCTTCCTATTGCAGAAATTTCTAGAATCAATAGAAATGGTGTCGGCCTACGAATATTTAACAACATAAGCTTATAAAAATTTAAATTTTCAAAGTTAATAATGAGTGTGTATGTTTTTTATAGAGCACAGGAATTAAATTTTGCAGTACATAAAGGCGAATGATACGAAGGAGACTGCCACCATAAGGGTTACGAGCTGAATTCCGAGAAAAAACAGAGGTGATTTGCTTAGTAAAATATGCAAATTTGCCCAGCGCGTGCTTTATTCGTCCTCAGCAAGTGCTTTAGTTGTCCCCCGCACGTTCTATAGTTGTCCCCAAAAATAAATTTTATTTGAAAATCAAGAAATTTTGTTTGGAACGCATATATTAATATATTAGAACATAATCTATTTGCAAACTGAATTTCACAAATAAAATATGTGTTTACACACAAACAAAGTTATTGTTTAAGAAGATTTCCAAATAAGTTTTATTTAAAAAGATTTTTAAGAAATTACTGACTTTTTCGAATTTTAGTTAGTTTTTCCTTGTTTCGTGTTATTTATAAATATTCCTATTCATCACTTTTTGTCAATCCATCAATGTCGTTTATATTTACGAAAGATTGTTCGATTTAAGTTTTGATTAAATTTTACAAACATATAAAATTTATAAAAAAAATTGCTCTTTGAAAATCTGAAAAACAGAAAACTTGTCTTTAAGTTAAGGCATTTAATACATTACCAAAATAAATAATTACAAATGAATCTTTATTTCGGAAATACTAGTTCCAAATAAAAAATATTTGAATGGGAGCATATTTTTGTTTAGAACAATATCCTCACAAGCATATAATATTTGTGTGTGTAAAATATTATATAAACATATGTTTATTTCAAGCCGAATATGTTTGGGACAATATACTACAGAAGTGATTTTTTTTCAGCGTGCGCGACTTGAAAATTTGTTTCATCTTCTTTCGCTAAAATTATTTTCTTTTTTTTGAAATATATTGTTTTATTATACCCTCACTTTAGTGATACGAGGGTATATATCATTTGCTACGGGCCAAAAGTGTAACACATCGAAGGAGTGACATAAGACCCTAAGTATGTTTGGCGGATATCCGTTTTAGGTCGTTTTTAGTCGAATGAGCAATGTCCGCCCGTCTGTCTGTCTTTCTACTAGCTGGTGCGCACGATAACTCTCGAAAGGAGTAACCGATTGACTTCAAATTTGGTATGTGGTAATATTTTTTTCTATCTCCGGCTAAGTTCCTTCTAGTACCTCCCCCACAAAGTGTTTATATTAAGTGAATTATTGATTATTTAATAACTTCTATACTACTTATTTGAATCCCCTGAAATTCTACACATAATATTATTTTATTAGTCACTATCACCTTAAGAAAAATTTAATTTAAATTATAACTTGAATAACTATGCACAAAAAGACTTGAAATTGTGTACAGTGTAATGGCTTCATAGTACCTACAATCCAGTGAAAAATGGGTGAAGTTGCCACGCCCGTTTTGGTATCTCCCACACAAAATGGCCAAATCATACCAAAATTTAATATATCATAACTTTAAAATTTAATATATCATAACTTTAGTGCATATAAACGCTTACAATTCGGTATAGTGCAATATATTTGAAGTTTACTGTTTGTTCCATACGCCATTTTGTATGAACGGAGCAAAACGCAATTTATTGTTTGAGTAAAAACGGGACTGAAGAGTTACACACTTTTTATTTCATAGGGTTCCCAACAGTGTTTGTATGATTCTCATGTATTTCTATGGCATTACATCCAAAAACAAGCAAGTTATAACAATTTTTGTACTTGGCATTTTGGTCCATATCCACTTTTATTTTAATATTTTTTTGTGTTTGTATTACATGGACCACAAAAATTGTCGGTATGGAAGGACACTAATTTACATATTGTGATCGAAAGAACGTATAATATTGAGTAAAAAATATAGGGCGATAACAAGAAGGAGACATAGAACAAAACTATCAAATGTATTTTCCGTAAATCAGAGTTAAATCGATTTACCCTACCAATATCTCGAAAACTAGACGAGAGAGGAAAAAAGAGATTGCAGATTCTGAAAGAGCATGCTTTAAACCCATAGTATCAACTCCTAACTCAAAAAACACGAAAATGGCGTATGGACCAAAATAGCATTAAGCCGACGATTTGTTAATCCCCCTCTGGTATCTCCTATACAAATTGACAGACTAATTCGTGTATTTCATATTACAGTACTCACAAAGTGAGGTATACCTTGGTCGGTTTACCCGACTGAAACTTTCTTACTTGTTATATTATAGTTTATGCAATACAGGTTTTGTCTTGAGACTAATCAAAATATTCAGTTATCAAAAATGCAGTTGAACCCCAATTTACATCTCCTCTGATTTGCGTTCTATATAAAAAATAGTTAGAACACGTGTCACGTTTTTATTTGCATTATAAAATAATATTGTTTATCGAAACTAAAGAAAGTTATTTTATAAATACTGAAAAAAATTTTGAGTGCAATATTTTTTTTGTATTTCCAATCTTTTTTATTAAATTATGAAAGAAAAGTTTTTTATCTATGTTCCTTATAAAAATATGAAATATAAAATTATATACAAACTTTTTTACTTGGGTGAATATTTTTTTTAATGAAAAAAATTTTGGGTGTAGAAAAGATATAGTGTAAAAAAACTTTTCTTTGAATTTTATGTAGTTTACGTTTTTGCTATACGATTTAAAAGAAAAAAAATCAACCCGCCCTAGTGTATACTGCTTTTTTTTAAATCGAAACAACAGAGGCAACGTTTATTTATTTTCACTGCTTTTGCATCGTCGTGGCAGCAAAGCAATGTGTTGAGAATGAAAGAGACAGATTTGTTTTGAACATGCTCGCATTGCTCTCTTTGCAGTTCACAGAAAAAAAAAACAAATGCTGCCCAAATGACTTGCACAAAGAAAACAAAACAATTACCAGGCAGTGGAATGCAAATTAAAACATTGATTGATTTCCATTTCAAAAAGTTTTTTGTACAGTGCGGTTGTCATTTATAGTCTGTGTTTTTATTAACATATTTTGTTACAACAACTTTGTGATATTTGTTTAAAAGGGTTCGTAGGTAAATGAACTTCATGCTTCACCAGACAAATCTTTTGACAAGTTCGTACGAACTACGATTTCGACAAGGTGTCACAGAAGCACTTCCAATACGCCCACGACCGAATTTTAAAAAGTTGTAACTACCAAGCAAAAAAACAAAACAAACTGTTGATGCTTTCGAGGATTCCGTGCTGTTTAAAGATTACATTTACTGATTTTTAATACCATATAAATATCAAAACGTCCCAACAAATTTTATTACATATGTATACATATATATAAAAATTTCATATGCATACATTACATTACATTTCATATATGAACACTTTAATTTATATTTTTGTTATGTTACACTTATTTTTATACTTGAATTAATTTATTTTTTTATAAATTTTTTGTTTAATAAATATGTAAACAAGAAAGAAACAAATATATTATTTGTGTATGGGAACAAAATGAAAAGTGAAACACGCAGTTAAATCTTCGTTATAGATATAAAATTGATGATGTCATTAACGAGTCGTAATCGATATCGAAAATGTATTGTCAAAAATATCTTTGGCGACACGTTTTCGATATCGCGAATGATTCATGAATGACACCATTAACGACACATTAGCGATATCAATAACGAGACGCAAAATATATTTTTGGCAATACATTGTCGATATCGATTACGACTCGTTAATTATATCATTAATGATACATCGATAATGAAGGTTTTACTGCCACAAACTGAGCGACGACCCATGGGGAAAAGCTATCGTTTGCGATCCATTCTTGATAACCGTTCTCGAAGGTTTTGTCCGGAAAGCTATCGAAAGTCTTTCGATCTCGATATCATTTTTGAACTTTTGGTCTAGTGGGTACAGACATTTGTATGCATGTAGGTATGTACCTGCACACATACATAGTTTTACTGAGTCGTTGAAGTGCCAAACTATTAAATACATTTTTAAGAGAGTTTGTAACGGGATTGTAACTTCAATGCATGCAAACAGACATTATGGTGGATATACATCAAATAAGAATTCGATAATAATACTTTTTATTAAGATTGCTTGTTTTGGTGTTGTGTGGGAAATATGAGTATATGTATATCTCACTCTTCCTGGGATTTATTATATGATTTTTGTATATTAAATAATATACGGAACAAACAATGTTAATTATATGCATGTTAATCGAATGTCTTTTATGATTTTGAGCCAACCTAATGTCTGACCATTTAGTTTTGTTATATTTGAAGAAATATATGTATACGTATGTATCTTAGGTTGACTTCAATAAAGTTGGTAATGTTCAACGCTTATGTGAAAATTTAGCTAGTTTTAAGTATATTTCGTTTTGGCGATTGTCTAATTACACTAGGTCACAAATAACAAAATTTTCTCTGCTATTTGTTTCTAACTTTTTCTCATTGATTTTGACCTACTAAACACGAAAATGAGTTTTAAAAACTTTTCTGTCGATTGGTTTTCGAGATACAAATTTTTGAACTTTTTTTTTTTAATTTTTGGAGGTACACTTACAATTTTGAGCATATCTTTCGTCTTCTTTGACGTATTTGATCCTACTACTACTCAAATTAAAGCAAATTGAGCCGTCTACAACTCATTCTCAGAAAATTTTCAAATCGGGTGAGTAGTTTTGATGTTGGCGGCTTAAAAAGGTTAAAAAACTGCGTTTTTTTAGTAAAAATGTGGCAGAAAAATTCATATAAAAATTCATATAAAATATAAAACGCGATTCTAACAGCGATTTTGGTTTTTTTACGTATAGCTGGCATTTTTCCAAAGAAAATAAGCACTTACTTAACAGAATCTGACAACAAATGGCGGACTTATAATTTTTTTGGTATAAGACCGAAATTCCGCTATTTCACGATATTTTGATTTTCATTATCTGCACAGCTTACCTACCCAACGCAAACGAATAAATACATTTGAACTTAATTTAAAATAAACAAATTAGTCTTCGTATATTATTTTTTAATTTATTTAGAGCACTACATACTCAATGTATGGCACAATTAGAAATGGATGTGCCAGGTTAGCTAAACTAATGAAATTAACCAAATCAACGCCCAAAAAAAATGAGTAGAAACAAAGATATAACTGTACATTTTATGCCATGTGGAAAAACAGCTGACTTCTTCTTTGTTTTTTGTATTCGCAGCAATTGGTCTCACGTATTAGGGTCCAAATGTAGTCACCCATCATAGCTGTGTCATAGATGCCCAGATAGCGTCGTTCCATAGCCTTCAATTCCTGATGAAAGCGCTCGCCGTGTTCGTCGCTCACGTCTCCTAAATTCTCAGGGAAAAAATCCAAATGAGAATGCAGAAAGTGTATTTTAAGTGACATGTTCACTCCTACCCAAAAATGAAAAAAAACGAGAATTAAAACGCTATTTAAATTAACATTTGTTTCATAAAAAACCTACCCATTGCTTCATAGTTCTTTACCAGATCCTCAACTATGTCCTTATAATTATCGCTTTTGTTGTTTCCTAAAAAGTTTTCCACAACAAGCCTGAAGGAATTCCATGCTGCGGCTTCGATGGGTGATAACAGCTTCGGGAATGTTTCATCTTTCAACATTTTTTTTATCTCGGGTCCTGCGAAGACTCCTTCTTTAATTTTTGCCAGCGAAAGGTAAGGGAAAATTGACCGTAAATAGGCAAAAGCTTCACCTTCTTTGTCCAATTTTTTGGCAAAATTTTTTATCAAACCCAATTTTATGTGCAGCGGCGGAAGTATTATATTTTCACGGTTCTCTATTAGTGGTTTGCGCTGAACATTCGCTTCTCCAACTACAGGTTTCGTTCGTTCCGGCCATTTTTTTTAATATAATGCTGATCATCAGCGCGGCTATTCCAAAGGCACAGAAAACAGCAATGTCGCGTATAGCCTCCTTGGAGTCCACACAGAATGGCCACAACTTTGAGGTCGGCGCATATTTTCCAATTATATTTGCTATACTCTATGCATTTCAGCAAAATGTTCATAGTTTCATAGTTCTCCTTTGAATGAACCGCATGAGCAATAGGAAGAGATGGCTTTTCATTCCCATTATGTAAGAGAACTGCCTTCAAGCTCTCTTTGTTGCTGTCAATAAACAACCTCCATTCATTGGGGTTGTGAATTTGGTGAAGCTCTTGGAACAAGCCGGCAATGTCGCTGCAAAAACATATTTCGTCTTTCTTTGTATAAAATTTTGCATACTGCTTCCTGTACGCTGTTACTTTCACTTCTGAATCCGCAAATCCACACTGTACCATCCGAGACGCAAAAAGTTCGGATTTCTCCTTAGTGAGACCAAAATCGCGCACCCAATCGTTTAGTTCGGCCTGTGACAGTAATTTTCGCTTTCTGCACGCCCCAAATTCGCTTGCACTTGACTCGGACTCTTGATCTGACGATTCTGCTTTTTGAAGAGATGCACCAGGGCACACTGGATATGGTACATCATTCGAATGTGGTACTGGAAGTGCAAACGATCCCACTTGAGCGTAGTTCCATTTTAAAAATCTCCCTACCCCACTGTTTGTGGTGAGGCAAAAATAACAGTCTGTTGAATGGCATAGCGGCTTTTTCCACAACATTGGTGTATCGAATTTCATATGGCGCCTAAAATTAAAATAAATTACTATATTTGCTTTGCTTAATGTGTTTAAATAAAAATTCTTACCTTCCGCCAGCTGCCCAGTTGGTTAGGATTATATAGCAAAGATCACATAGCGACTTAGGTGTCCATGGTTCTGTGATATTTGGTGAAATACCAAAATAATTCAAATAGTGCAATTGCACTGCTGGAGTAAACGTGTGTGCGTGATTATTCTTTATAAACTCGCCACAAACATTGCAGAAATTGTCTGGATTGTTCAAACACTCGAACACACGTAGTCTTTTACTCATTGTCTTTCTTGATGGGTAGGTATTATATGCACTTAAATTCAATTTGTGTCACTTTTTACTCGTACTACTCGCGTCCGTAGACACTTGTTGAATGACAAAAAACGATAAATGAACACCTATAAATACTAAGTATGTTACAATATTTTACTGACAGGTACTTATGAATGGGCGCATCTTTTAAGGGTGGCTATATACCTGATTCAGCAAGTGTGCGTTTCAAATTGTGGAAAAGTTTCCAAATAATGACCACTCACAAATGTGGGGAGAATTTCTGTAAAAAAATCCGATACAGGTAGCCATCGGGAAAACACACATCAATAAAAAAGTGTAATTCCCTTTTTTCCCTTTAATTGACTGTGAACGGAGTAGCAGTCATAAAGGAACACGAAGAGCGTCCACGCACATTCAGAAGCGTATATTACTCTGCAACCACAATCATAAAAATTAAATAACTATTTGTGTATTACTTATTTTTTTAATTCTGAGAATCATAAAAATTACGTAAACGTTTTTTCCAAACAATTTTGTACATGTAAAGTGGGTTTGCCAAAATTCGTATCGTAAAATGCACCTGTGTTTCTATGTTCTGCATTTTCATTATACCATTTTCGACGAAACGTCCCTACGGTATTGTAAATAGGTTTTTTACAATTATGAAATATTTGTGTTATTAATATTAATTTAAAAATTTTATCAAAACTGCAAAGTGCTGCGACATTTGAAAAAAAAATCCAAAAAAAAAAAATTGCTGATTTCACTAAATTTTTGAAATTTCACGTCCCTTGCCAGAACAGAAGACATTAACCCAGGGTGGTGAAATTTTGAATAGAAGTAACTTATGTATAGGAGCAACTGTTCCGTTCTATTCCAAAAGGATTATAAAAAACTTGCTTTTTCGATCCCTCCTAGTAGGTTAGCTGTAAAATCAAAATATCGTGAAATAGCGGAATTTCGGTCTTATACCAAAAAAATTATAAGTCCGCCATTTGTTGTCAGATTTTGTTAAGTAAGTGCTTATTTTCTTTGGAAAAATGCCAGCTATACGTAAAAAAAACCAAAATCGCTGTTAACATCGCGTTTTAAATTTTATATGAATTTTTATATGAATTTTTCTGCCACATTTTTACTAAAAAAACGCAGTTTTTTAACCTTTTTAAGCCGCCAACATCAAAACTACTCACCCGATTTGAAAATTTTCTGAGAATGAGTGGTAGACGGCTCAATTTGCTTTAATTTGAGTAGTAGTAGGTTCAAATACGTCATAGAAGACGAAAGATATGCTCAAAATTTTAAGTGTACCTCCAAAAATTTAAAAAAAAAGTTCAAAAATTTGTATTTCGAAAACCAATCGACAGAAACATTTTTAAAACTCATTTTCGTGTACAGTAGGTCAAAATCAATGAGAAAAACTATGCTAGAACCAAATAACAAAACGACTGTTGCTCCTAATTAGGAGCAAAAATCAGATTTTCCTTTAATAAAATTGCATGTGCTTGATTTTTTCTCAAATCGAGCATTAAATAATAAAAGCGAACCAAATGATATCAAATGTCATTAAAATTTTTTAAAATGTTCCAATTTAAAGGCCACTTTTTCGAATATTTCTGAAAATTGCAATCAATATTCACCCTAAATATATCAGACAGACATAAAAATATTTTTAGTGCTATAATGGTGTAAATTTGTATCTATCAAAAATATTTCAAAGGATGTTTGATATGTCCATATTTAAACTTTGTTCACCACCTTTAATTTCAAAATTTTTTTTATATTCTGAGTGGTTAATCGTAGCTTCCTCATAATACTTTCATAAATAGGGATGATATGATTTTAAAGTGACGTTTCGGCCATTTATAATATGTCATGATCTGTCATTTGTTTTTCATTGTATTCAGTAGCGTTTACAATTTCATCGTGGAGAGATATACGCAAGAACAACGTTTACAAATTATTCAGTTTTTTTTATCAAAATAATCGTTCTCCAATTGCAACTTTTCGTGCGCTAAGTCCATTTTTTTAAATCCAAAAAAACACATTCCAGTCGACCTACGACCTTGACACCCATGAGCAATACTTTAGCTCTCGTTAAGAGCTATCGTTTTGCCATTGACCGATTGTGGCTGCGTGCCACACAGCAAATGTCTAAATAACTAACCAAAATGTAATTTCGGAATATAAATTATTAACCCAAGAATGCATAATTTTAAAACGATTGGATGTAAAATGAATCTTGTGAAGTGATAAAAGTCCAGATCGGCAGGAACATATGTATGAGGGCTATGGTATATACACGGAGGAAAATCGCCATTTTTGATATGTTTGAATTCAAAGAAAATATACTTGGAACCAAATTTTTTAAATATTATATATTTTTGAACAAATATATTTTATTTGAAAATCAAGAAATTTTGTTTGGAACGCATATATTAATATATTACAACAAAATATATTTGCGAACTTACTGTCACAAATAAAATATGTGTTTACAAACAAACAAAGATATTGTTTAAGAATTTATCCAAATACATTATATTCTAAATAATTTTACAACATTGTTGACTACGTCAATTTTTAATTTTGCTTTTCCTAGATTTTGTGTTATACTTTATAGGTAAAAATGTCGTAAGCAGCATTTTCTTTTGTTTTACAGCACATTTATTTTTAATTTATAAATAGTCCAATTGTCAATCCATCAATTTGTCGTTACCCAAGATTATACGGTTTAAATTTTAATATTATTTTTCAAACATATAAAATTTCTAAAAAAATAAACTTTAAATTTCTAAAACTGAAGACTTTCCTTTAAATTTAGGCATTGCCAAAATACTTAAATACAAATTAGTCATTGTTTTGGAAATATTATTTCCAAATAAAACCAGTAAGGAAAGGCAGAAAGTCGGGCGGGGCCGACTATATAATACCCTACACCTTCCTAACAATGCGATAAGGGTCATTGCGATAATAACTTGGGATAATTGGTAAATAGGTAGGAACATATTATCTAATTCTAAACCGATAATCGCTAAATTTAGTAATATTCGTTCCTAAATTGGGAAACATCTTTCTTGAAAATTTAAATGATCGGAAGTAAAGTACAACTTATATAGCGCTTTGACACCAAATCAGGAGGAACATATATATGGAGGTTATATTTAAATCTGAACCGATTTCCCTAAATACTCATTCATGTAAACAGACCTCTTTCTGTCAAATTTCGCTCTGATCAGATATAAAATACAGACACTGATCGGATATAAATTTTTACAGGGCTTACATGTCAAATCGGGGTAACTTATATATGGGGGCTATATCTAAATCTGAACTGATTTCTTCCAAATTTAAAAGTGTTCATTCATATAATATGAAACCTTTTTCTGCCGAATTGCATACTGATCGGATATAAAATGCAGTTTTTACAGCGTTTACATATCAAATCGGGGGTTACATGTATATGGGGGCTATATCTAAATCTGAACCGATTTTCTCCGAATTTAGCAGTATTCCTTCATGTAATAATAAACCTCTTTCTGCCGAATTTCTTACTAATCGGATATAAAATAAAGTTTTTACAGCGCTTTCATGTCAAATCGGGGCAAACATATATATGGGGGCTTTATCTAAATCTGAACTGATTTTCTCCGAATTTGGCAGTATTCCTTCATCTAATAAGAAACCTCTTTCTGCCGAATTTCATACTGATCGGATATAAAATAAAGTTTTTACAGCGCTTACATGTCAAATCGGGGGTAACATATATATGGGGGCTATATCTAAATCTGAACCGATTTTAACCAAATTCAATAGGGATCGTTTCGTCGCGATCGGACCATAATTGTGACCTGTACTTTGATTACAAGAATACATGCACAGACGGACAGACGGACGTAGCTAAATCAACTCAGAAAGTGATTCTAAGTCGATCGGTATAATAAACGATGGGTCTATTTCTTCTCCTTTTTGGGTGTTACAAATAAATGCACAAAGTTATAATACCCTGTACCACAGTGTGGTGTAGGGTATAAACATAATGGGATGAAAACATAATTTTGTTTAGAACAACGTCCTCACAAACAAATTCTATTTGTGAGTGTCAAATATTATATATTTGGAGTGTACCCTAAACATATGTATGTTTCCAGCAGAATAAGTTTGGAACAATATAGTACAGAAGAGATTTTTTTTCAGCGTGTATGTAAAATACTGCGTCTATAGTGCTAAAGGGAAGAAATATATATTTATATGGCGGCTATATCAGAATTAGTGAATGGTTCTGGAAGCTAGTCGACTTTTTCATCAATTAAATTTCGTTTTAGTCGATTAGGTCGATAAATCGGACCTACAAGTCGACTTTTTCATAGCCGATTAAATAACATAAAGTCATTTCAAAGTATGCTGATTTTCTTCGAAATATGTTAAATCTTGGAATTGTAGTACATTGGATTGCGATAAAAACTGAATTTATTAACAACACTTTATACTTTCCAAAAATGTTAATATAGCGTCACCAGAAATGCCCAAGAGCGTAACCCTCAAAAAATGAAAATTCGTTTTTCGTCAAAAAATCACGATATTATTCAAGAAAAAAAGACGTAACATCAAGTGCTTGTTTTTGATAAAGAACAAAAGGCGTAACTCACATTGTATTAGACAGAACGTACTGTATTCATCTATTTAACCTTTGTAGTTGTTCTCTTGTTGCTGTTTTGATTTTTGTAAATCGTGTTTGACACCTATATGGGTCTTTATTTAAATTTGGCCTTTATCTGAAGGGTATCCATTTTTTATCAAATTTCGCAGTGTTCGAGATTTTATAAACTAATCTCTGCCAAATTTAATAACGCTCTGATGTAAAACATGAAAACACATTTTTCCAACCTTGCTAGTGACCGTTTATTCTCAGATTAAAAAATGCTTTGTGCAAAATATAGTACATTTGACTAAAATATGACTTCTATGGAGCTTAGATGCTAAATCGGAAGGTACACATCCATGCGAGTATGTGGGGCTATATGTAAATTTGAACCGATATTGTTCACAAAGATATTAAATGTTAAAATAAGACACTCTTTACCAAATTTCATGAACATCGAAAGGAAATTATATCTTCTATAGAGGGTATAACCTAAATCGAAGGTACATTCATTTATATTACGATATCTGGTTCTAAACTGATATTCAAATAGTTGAGAAATTTTTGATCGTTCGCCGTAGACGAAAGAAATACGGATTGTCTTTCAATTTCAATACGAATAGTCTTGTCCCAAAATAAAGATATGTACAAAATTTCTTTGAGATCGGACTATATTTGTGACCTGCACATAGATTACAAGAATGCATACACAAACTGACATAGCTAAATCGGTTCAGAAAGTGATTCTAAGTCGATCGGTATAATAAACGATGGTTCTATATATCTGTTCTCATTTTTGGTGTTAAAAACAAATGCATAAAATCATAATAAATTGTACCACAGTGTGGTGTAGGTTATAATTAAATAATTTTAAAAGAAATTATGGTAATTAAATATACCATACCATACATACTGTACCACACTGTGGTACCTTACTACTCTCTGAACCGGGGCTACGGAAATTTTTTTTTGTGAGAATGTTAATTACACTACGGGGTCACACTTTTCAAGAGCCATCTACACCATACAGTTTACAGACATCTTCAAATGTCCTAAACATACATACATATATATGATCGTTGATCTCTTTGGCCAATAGTATATTATTTATACGTTCCCTTCCCTATGTCAACATTTGTATTCCTTTAAAATATGAAATCTCTGGACCCAAAGATGTTAATAAGAACGACATACATTCACCAAATAAATACAACACCAAAAAAGCAAATCTTACAGAGCTTTAAAAGAGTTATGCAAAAGTGGTGACAAAGAAGTACTTCCCCGGCGCGACAACCCCTTGTTAAATTCATTGGTGAAAATCCAAATTAGAACAACTTCCGGATCATAAAGGATTTTTATTGCTTCTTTGGATGCTCTTTTTTTGCTGGGTTTAAATGCGAATATGTCATAGGACGGAGATAATTGTCTCCTACATGTATTACCTTGCGTTAGCTTAGTCCTGCATTTGTGGCCATCGAATTTTGTTTCTTTATACTAGTTCGTCTACCTATAGGGTATATGCAAACGTTTTGTGTGCTACCCTTTGCCTCACCCTCTCCATGATTCTGATTACTCATTATTTTCTCTCACAACACCTTATATGACATGATGAGACACACATGTAGAATATGGAATTTTGTGCAAACCCAAAAAAACAACCCATGCACAAAGTGGTTGTTACTGAACTTGAAAATATTTGTATGTAAATTCCAAGCAACGCACAAAACACCTACAGGCACACAAGTGGTTGTTGCGAAGATTTTTTATTTTTTATACCCTACACCACACTGTGGTACAGGGTATTATAAGTTTGTTCCACGGCAGATGTTTGTAACACCTGAAAATAACACAGCTAGCCCCACCTTAAAGTATACCGATCGACTCAGAATCACTAGCTGAGTCGATTTAACGATGTCTGTCCGTCCGTCCGTCTGTCCATGTAAAGTTGTTCGTCGACTACAGGTCGCAATTTCACTCCGATCGTTCTGAAATTTTGCAGTTTAGAGTATTTCACGGCTGTTAAGATCGCTATTGAATTTGGTTCAAATCGGTTCAGATTTAGATATAGCTCCCATATATATCTTTCGTCCGATTTGGCCCTTTAGTCTTATAGAAGCTGTATTTTACATCCGATCGTTTTGAAATTTAGAATGGTAGAGTTTCTTGATCCATGAACCAACATTGCCGAATTTGAAGAAAATCGGTTAAGATTTAGCTATAGCTCATATATATATGTTTCGTCCGATTTTGCTCTTTAGTCCTGTAGAAGCTGTATTTTACATCCAATCATTTTGAAATTTAGAATGGTAGAGTTTCTTGATCCATGAACCAACACTACCGAATTTGAAGAAAATCGGTTTAGATTTAGCTGTAGCTCCCATATATATGTTTCGTCCGATTTGGCCCTTTAGTCCTATAGAAGCTGTATTTTACATCCGATCGCTTTGAAATTTAGAATGGTAGAGTTTCTTGATCCATGAACCAACATTGCCGAATTTGAAGAAAATCGGTTAAGATTTAGCTATAGCTCCCATATATATGTTTCGTCCGATTTTGCTCTTTAGTCCTGTAGAAGCTGTATTTTACATCCAATCATTTTGAAATTTAGAATGGTAGAGTTTCTTGATCCATGAACCAACACTACCGAATTTGAAGAAAATCGGTTATGATTTAGCTATAGCTCCCATATATATGTTTCGTCCGATTTGGCCCTTTAGTCCTATAGAAGCTGTATTTTACATCCGATCGCTTTGAAATTTAGAATGGTAGAGTTTCTTGATCCATGAACCAACATTGCCGAATTTGAAGAAAATCGGTTAAGATTTAGCTATAGCTCCCATATATATGTTTCGTCCGATTTTGCTCTTTAGTCCTGTAGAAGCTGTATTTTACATCCAATCATTTTGAAATTTAGAATGGTAGAGTTTCTTGATCCATGAACCAACACTACCGAATTTGAAGAAAATCGGTTATGATTTAGCTATAGCTCCCATATATATGTTTCGTCCGATTTGGCCCTTTAGTTCTATAGAAGCTGTATTTTACATCCAATCGTTTTGAAATTTAGAATGGTAGAGTTTCTTGATCCACGAACCAACACTGCCGAATTTGAAGAAAATCGCTTAAGATTTAGCTATAGCTCTCATATATATGTTTCGTCCGATTTGCCCTTTAATCCTATAAAAGCTGTATTTTACATCCAATCGTTTCGAAATTTAGAATGGTAGAGTTTCTTCATCCATAAACACTACCGATTTTGAAGAAAATTGGTTAAGATTTAGCTATAGCTCCCATATATATGTTTCGTCCGATTTGGCCCTTTAGTTCCATAGAAGCTATATTTTACATCCAATCGTTTTGAAATTTAGAATGGTAGAGTTTCTTGATTCATGAACCAACATTGCCGAATTTGAAGAAAATCGGTAAAGATTTAGCTATAGCTCCCATATATATGTTTCATCCGATTTGGCTCTTTAGATCCAATCGTTTTTATACCCTACACCACACTGTGGTACAGGGTATTATTTAAGTATAAAATGTCCCGAAAGTAAATTTATGTAAACAATTTATACATGAATTACAAAATTTATATATCAGTGTTATTCAATATTACGAGAGTGGTGTAGGGTATTATATAGTCGGCACCGCCCGACTTTAGCCTGTCCTTACTGGTTTTAACTACGTCAACGGACGTGTGACGGAAAATTAAGTGTCATTAAGAGCAAAAAATAAAGGAATAAGTGTTATTAAAAAGAATATCGTAAGTTTAAACAAAAATGCAGTGTTTTTTGTTAAAAATTGATCATGTTTGGCAAAATAATGACACATTTAGGTGTACAGATTGCAATAGTGCATTTACGAATAAAAATTCAATCAAACGCCATCTGCGCAATGTGCACAATAAAATTGTTCGCCAAAGTCAATCCTCAACAGACCCAAATAAGGTTACAAGCAGCGGGACTGTTTTTATTGGTAACAGTAATGAAGGAAATGTCGCAAACTGCTACAATAATTTATCATCAAAAAATTGTATCAGCGAAAGGGAAGGGCGTGGGAATACTGAAGTGTCATGTATTGTTTTTACTGGCAATAGTTTTGAAGAAAATTATATTATCTGAAATTTGTATGAGTGGAAGGGAAAGGGGTGGGAATACTGAGGTGCCAACTTTAAACCAATTTGCGGACAATGGACAAATTTAAAACAAAATACAACGACTCGAGGAAAATAATTTAAAATTTAAAACGGGGTTAAATGCAAACAATAATTTCAGCAGAGAGGCGGAAATAAAAGCGGTATGGAAAAATAAAAGTGCGATATATCCGGACAAACTTCTGATTCCATACTTTCTATATGTAGATGATATAGAAGTTAATAATCCACTGGGGTCGCAATCTGGTTCGCATTCAGTAACACATTTTTATTATTCTTTTCCGGCTTTACCTTGTGATGACACAAAGCTAGAACATATATTTTTGGCTGCTTCAATAAATAGCAACCACTTAAAAAAATGTGGAAACAAAAAGATCAGTAGTTGATCAACTTATAGAATTAGAGATGTCTGGCTTAGAAATAACATTAAATAACGGCGAAACATATGAACCACATTTCATACTTGCTTTGATATTAGGTCATAATTTAGGCCTTAACTCGATTTTAGGCTTTACAAAATATTTCAATGGGACATTTTGCAGACTCTGTAAAATAGACAAAAAGTTAAGCCAAAAAAACGTCTTGCGCAATCCCCGAGCTGAGAAGAACTAATGATAATTACACAGTAGATTTAAACGATAAAAATCCATCAGTTACGGGTACTGTAAGCGAGTGTGTCTTCAACAAAACTCCTTCTTTCAAGTATGACTTATAATAAACCAAATTAGTAGAATAAAGTTTTTTAACGTTACAACTAAAACAAATGAATTTATGAATATAAAAACCAATAAACGCATAATAAATGTGGACTCAATTATTGCTTTTATTAACCAAATACATTTTAGGAAAATGTGCTCCTTCTAATGAATAAATTAATAGATTTGAAGAAAAAAATCATTAATTTAATGAAAATAAATTGTACGGATATCGATTTTTCATAGAATCAACAATAATATACATTTGGTTGATGATATAATTAAATCAATTAAAAAAATAATTTCATTAATTTAACGTATATTTTGTTTCAGTTCAATGAAATTTTTCATTAATTGAATGTAAAGAGTGCATCAATTTAATTTTTTCATATTTTCGACGTAAATTTTTCTTCGAATTGATGTCAAAATAACATTAACTTGAAGTACATTTTTCATTAAAAGAAGGAATTGTTTTCTTCAATTCACAGAAAATTGGGCATTAATTAAGTGTAATATGTACTTCAAACTGATGTCAAACATTCATATTTTCAAAGAAATTTTCAAATCAATGTAAAGTGTTGTAGGTTGAAAAACAAAGAAAAGTTTAATCAAACCAAGTTACGAATTTATCAGATTGAAGATGATTTTTTTTTCAGTGTAGCAATGTAAAAAATACCACTTCAGATTGTGCGTGAAAAGCGGGGTCACCAATATAATTGTCGATGTAGTAATAAGGCGTTCGTATTTACATTTACCAACTATCTAAATGTATTTATTATTACTAAAACTAGTTCACAAAATCTTACGAAGTATTACTAAAAATGCTACCGTTGACGGCGAAGACTTCCCTTGGAATCAGCTGTTGTTTTCTCCTCCTCTGGTTTGTTACCAAGTTGCCAGATTGTCTGCCATTCGAACACGGCGGTCTTGGTGCTGCGACATACATTTAGCAAACAATATACTGAATGGAATATATGGAATGGACAATTGAAAGTTCGTCGAACGAATTGGTAAACCTCGGAGAAGGTTTATCGGAGTTATCGCGTAATAGCCAACCTCTAACCGCTATGGAAATATAGAACAGGTAACGTTAAACTTTAATAGAGCTAAGGAGCAAATGCAGCAGCAAATGTCTGCAGTACTAGCCATGGTTCAGTCACAAAACCTGGACATGCAAAAATCCATTACGACTTTAAGAAATGAGATTAGAGGTGTGAATACAAACGCTCCTAGCATGGACCGCCAACAGAGTAATGCTCAATGTACATCACAAGCAATCATTTTTACCGCAACATCGGGTGAAATTGCTCTGACCATTGACAGAGCCCAAAACGTCGGCATCTCTTCGTTGATCGAACAACCCGCTTGGGACTAGATTCGACAACTTTCCAAATTCTACACCTTCCTCTCCAATCAACACACCACGTCGGCCACTGTCTTTTCGCCTCCTGAAGCTGCCGCTTCACATTCCGAATTAAATATTCTCGTCTTATAACGATATATCCCCTACCGACAGGTTTACCCGAAGATTGGCATACATTTTATGAATCTTTTAAGAGTTCAACGGCATAATTTGAGTATTCGGACCTCCACAACATTATGCGTCTCAGAGATTACTTGGAGGGAGAAGCCAAGGACACCGTTGAATCTCTCATGAGCAATACAAAAACTGTAAGTTCTATTATTAGCATTTTGTCTGAAACATACGGACGTTCCGAGCAGCTAATAAAGTCTCAAATACGCGCTCACTTCCATTCCTCAAAGAATCTGACTTAAACTCTTTGCTCATGTTTGCAAATAAAGTGACAAACTTGAACACGTTCATAGAATCAGTGGGAGGCGATTATCACCTATCGAGTCCGATGTAGTTGAGCGAACTAGTGGTGAAACTGCCCATATCACATCGTCTTCAATTGGCTAATAAATGCCTATCATTGGGCAGAATGCCAACTATAACTGATTTTTCCCAGACTTTAATCATGGTGACTGATCTTTTGCCTATTCCGCACGATTTAAAGAATTACGCCTGTACATCTGCAAAGATAGTGGTACGAATATGTGTACTTTGCTGCGAAGAATTTCGTAAAATGTCAATAGATAGGAGATGGGAAAAGGTAAAGTCCCTAAGAGCTTGTTGCTCATGCCTACGAAGTGGTCATCCCGCGATAAGGTGTCAACTGAAAAGAACATGCCGTAAGAATTCCTGCACTTGATATCACCATCGCCTTCTGCACAGTGATCAGCTAGCTTCAACAATGAAATAAGTTCCCGAAAAAGTATTTCCAGTTGTATAACTGAAGTAAATTCTGGGAGAAACAAGATTATGTTCCAAATTGTCCCTGTTACGATATATGGAATAAACAAAACCGAAGTCATATATGCAATTGTCGACAACGGAGCCCATATATCCATGATTGATGCAGAAGCCATTCGAAATTTAGGAATTAAAAGGTCGAAATGAAGTTTTAGATCTACACTGGATAAATAGCCAGGTTTCGAAGGAACGAACACAAGTAGTAAACCTCACGATTAGCGGCAACGAAGATTGTGCGGAAAAATATTACATGAATAATGTCTACGTAACAAAAAACTTAATTTACCGCAACAGAGTTTGGATCTATCAAAAATTGTTCCATATTATAAGAATCACTATACTTCAGAAATGAATATTAACCATTACAAGAATGTAAAACCGAAAATGATCACTAGTCTGGCGCACGCTTTTTTAACCGTTGGCATTGAGATCGCAACAAAAACGAGATTAGGATGTATTGTATATGGACCACTGATACATTCAAATTTGAAATTCATATGTCAATCAAATCGGAAATATATGTCACGTCACATGATATGTCACGTATTTATGTCGGAAAAAGATTCAGAATCACTTGCCGAATTAAAAGAACTGATGGAAGAATATTTTGGTTCAGAGACATTCGGCGTTCGAAATCATGCAGTAAGACTTCAATCAAAGAAAGATCGAATAACTCTTGAAATATTAGAAAGTGCGAATAAATGCGTAAACGATAGCTTTGAGTCAGGTTTGCAATGGCGCGACGATTTTACAAATTTGACAGATTTCTACGGAATGCCCTTAAAACGTCTGACTATTGCGGAAAAGGAATCTCAAAAGATACAGATTTTGCGTGGGAATATTATGACAAAATAGAAGAATATGTAAGAGTTGTAGAAGAATCTGCTATTTGTTCGGAAAATACATTTTATTTCCCCCTTTTTGGCGGAATGAATCCCGACGAAAATAATCCACGTCTGCTCTTTATGCTGCAGCGGAGTCGCAAGGCGTATCTCTGAATAAAGGATTACTTCCTGGACCCTACATCAACCAACTACCTTTAGCAGTTTTGACTAAATGTGTTTATGCCATGGCTAAATATGTGAAAAACAGGAACGCTAGTGAATTTATATTGGAATACCCGCGAGCAGTAAAAATCACTACGGAGAAACATTATATAGATGAGTATGTAAATTGTTTTGATAGCGAGAACGAAGCCGCGGAATTTGTCCGAGCTGTGAAAGAAATACATCGATGTAGACGATTTGAGATGCACCTTATACTGACAAATGATAGCCGAAAAGAGGTGGAACGTATACCTGGAATGCACTGGTTGTCAAAATCTGAAGACCTGCAGTTGTAAGGAGTACCAACCAAACGAGAATTGTTATGTATCACTATGTCTGTATCCGATTCACTTGGATTCGTCGCAGACTTTATGGTGTATATGAAAATACTAGTGCAATACGTCTGGAGTACCAAATGACACTGTCGATAAAGTGTTTAGATGATGATAAGAAGAGACACACATCACTTCTAGCAAAAGTTGAATTACATCTGTGAAGGTGAATCTCCCCTGGTCAATTCACGGGGGTGGCAAATTGTTAGATTTAGAATATATATACACAGAAAGAAAAATGCTATACTAAATTCAAGTAAAAAATTCTTAATTTAAGCCGAAATCGTACTTAAAAATTTAAGTACGCTCGTACTAAGTTTATCTTAAAACAAGTATAAATCGGCTTACATTGAAAAAATCAAGCACTGAAAGGCTTACAATAAACATTTAATGCTTGAAATCAAGTAAACATTTCTTGAAAAGGAAAATTAAGCCTAATACGGCTTAAAGTAAGAAAAAAAGCTTACTTTAATCTCTGAGATACAGAACCATTATAGAGCACAATAAAATTACCCTCTCAACCTCTCTCATGCAAGTGTTGATTTTGGCTGACGCAACATCAAACACATGCATATAAATTGTCGAGATGTATATGTATGTATAAACATTTGTGCGCGACCATATCCAATTCGTTTCTCGTTCAAGCAGTGTTTGCAAATGCATTACATGGCGTGATTTTTTTATTTTAGTTTTTTGAAGTTGTTAATAATTCTTATTCGTTTCGTTGATGCTATTCCTTATATGTTTCATATTTAAATCGAATAAATGCAACAAAACTTTTACTTTTGCTATCAAGCAATCGTATTTTGACATACCATTTTAAAAAATTGCATTCTTTGCAATACAGTGGCAAAAATGGTATAATTAATATAAATGGTGTATAGGTATAAAACGAACGAAAGCACAACAAATCTAGTATGACCAGGCTTAAATCAATAACTTATCTGGCTTAAATCAAGTATTGGTTAGGATTAAATCAAGAACTGATCAGGCTTAAATCAAGTATTATCAAGCATAAATCAAGTATTGGACAGATTGTTGAACTTGTAAGAAGGGTAGCAGTTGTAAGTAATTTGAAATCTTAATTTAAAGATTGTGCTGATAAATTGTATTGTATTTTAGTGAATAAACATCATCTGTATCCGTTTATCAAATACCTTGGGTTTAATTACAAATTCAACAGAGGCAGTAAATTATTGTGACTGCCAACCAAACCATATATCCCCGAACTAAGTGGATACACTTTAAACTCGCAACCATTACATTTTTGTTAGCCACTAAATCAAATGTAGTTTTGTCAACGGCTAAGCCGACGTCATCGTATCTCATGTGTTTGTATGTGTTGTTGTTGTCTATTCTTGGTCTGTGCTTTTGTTAAAAATTTAGTGGCTCGCGAAGCAAACCCTAACAAGAAACAAAAATGTACTGGTTGCGAGTTTCAAGTGTGTCTACTTAGTTCGGGGAAATATGGTTTTGGTTGGCAGTTCTTATTCACAACAATTTACTGCCTCCATAAGTAATTCAGCTGATTTAAGTTAAAGACATACATACTATTGCTTTGAATCCTGACGATGATAGAGTGGGGTCTATAGAAATTGCTCAGTCGATTCTACCCAGCAACATTTTGAAACTCGCTACCATGTTTGTATTTGTTTCTATTCCATTTTTGCAATAGACAGAATATAAATGAAACAAAAAATAAATTCTGACTGAACATACAATTTTTGTCTTGCAACGTTGGCAGAAAGGTCATGGAGAGATAATTTGCAGATAGTTAGATTTAAGAAGTTTATGCTTGTGATAACGGCTCCATTGTCAGATAAACATTTTATTGGCAACACTGTCTATAAAATATTTTAATCGGCAATCCTGCATATTAATATTTACAAAATATATTGTAAATATATGAAATTGTAAGGTTTTCTTGCAAACTTCTGAACTGTGAGTTCACCTTTGCCTAACAATCTGTCATTGTCCGTACATTTGCAGCGCTTTAACAGGGTTGATGACGTTGTCCGATCTGCCAATGACAATACATAGCTTTAGTAAGTAACCCGATCAGTATCCGCCAGTCGTAGCGAATGGACGTGTTATCGCGGAGCGGATCGTTTTTAACCTATGACGCAATACTTATTCACCTACCTACTACGCAACCACGTGGTTTGTTGTTTTTAAAGCATAGGTTAAATTGGATGCATCGGTCTCTGGACAGAAATTTCTGAGCTTAGACTGGAAGGTCTATATCGACGGCTATGGGGGTGTCTCTCCCAACCAATTTATGATTAGACCAAAAAAGGCGAAGGAGATTACGATGCAGGGGATGGAAACCCAGTGCCGGCGACAAGCGTTGATTCACTCACGAGTCATGTGTCGTCGTTATCGAACAATCGTGAGCAAGCAACTTCTACGAGCTTTGGTGCCTTGGATCCCGTAGTCGAAAATGAAACAACAGCACATCCAGCTGCAGGCAAAACAAAAGATAAGACAGATGAAGCAGAACCCAGCCTTTAAGAGCCAGTGGGGACACTGACTCTGAATCATCAAATGAAAACAATACCACTATTGTTGCTAACTCAAAGAGACTGTCAGGGCCACAAAGAAGGAAACTGAATAAGTTGAACCGACAGAACCTATTACGGGATGAACCTGACAATTTTACCTCCAACACATACATGGAGGCCGCTAAAAGAGTAAGGTCTCCCGAAGAACATAGCGCTGTGAGAGTGACTAAGAAGAAAAAGAGCCCGCCGCTTCCAGTAATTCGGAGAAGCCTAACGTAACCACACAAAAGGAAGTCTCTAGTCGCGGTCCTTCGATCGTGGTCTGTAAAGTTGATTCAGTAACGCAGATCAAGTCAACCAAATCATCCGTTAAGGATGAGGGTTTAAACAAAAAGACTCTATGTACAGATACGGAAAAAGTTTTCATCAGAGTACAGACCCAGAATCTTGATCTGGACAGTCTTTTGGAAAAGTCCCGATTGTCAGGACAGATGAATCGAGTCCAAATATACTGTCTGAAGAGGCAAACACTGGTAGTGAACGGATGGAGACAAGTAAGACATTGCAAAAACTGATGTGGAAGTAGTCAATAACACCACCAGTTTACCAATAGTACCTCCAATTTTGCAGGAAGTTTCCAGCAAAAGCCAAAATTGTTTACTGGAAGATGATGTAATAGGTAGTGAGCGAAAGGAGGAGAATGAGCCAATACCAAATAATGAGGGAGTGCCACCAGATAGGATGGACTCCCAAAAGAAACTTTTACTGTAAAGACAATGATTGAGGTCATCCAGATAAACCTCCACCGGAGGGAGACAGCATCCAATGCTCTGATGGACATCATAAATAAAGCAGGGTTCACATTGCTTTGATCCAGGAACCATGGAGAAATAGCCACAAGGTTACTGGATTAAACCATGTGAACTATAACCTTTTCTACGCTAACACAGTTACTCGTCCAAGGACTTGTATTTTGTGCCATAAAAACGTATGTGTTCTTTTCTCTCCAGAGTTGTCAACATCGGACGCAACGGTGCTGAGGCAAGGTAATGGAAATATGTACCTGGCAATATAACATTCGATGCGCCGACATTGCAACCGACGTCGGAATTACAACGTCTGGTGAGGGAATCCAAACACACAAGTAATGAGTTATTAGCTGGTTGTGACGCCAACTCCCATCATATCGCTTGGGGTAGTACTAACACCAATAAAAGGGGTCACACCCTTATAGAATTTTTGAATACAAATGACTCATAACTCTTAAAAAAGAGAAACACTGCAACCTTTGTTAACATAATTAGGGAATGATTATTTGATATAATGTTCAGAAAATCTTATTGATGAGATCCATGAGTGGATGGTTTCGGATGAACACTCCTATTCGGACCACCGTTATATAAGGTTTAAAATTGAACGGCCACCGCCAAACCCAATAAGTTTCCGTAGTCCAGTCGGTTTCCGTAACCGACTGCACTAGTTTTGGAAATCTACTTAGAAATCGATTGGGCCAGCCTACACGCGATTATCTATGTACAGAAGACATTGATATCAATGTGAAAAAGATTTCCGAGGCTCTTGTAAAAACATTCGAAGATAGTTGCCCACTTCGAGAAAGGAAATCTGCCTATGAGAAACCCTGGATGACAGGACAAATTCGCTCGATTAGCAAGAATGTCCGCAGACTTTACAACAGAGCTCGACGTAAAAAACAATCAGTATATTGGGACGACTACCACAGAAGACTCAAAGAATACAAAAAAAAAATCATTAAATCGGCGAAACGTCACACCTGAAGGCTTTTCTGTGAACAGGTAGACAGCGTTAACAGCATGTCTAAAATTAAAAGGTTTCTTTCAACAACTCATTTCCAAACGGAAACACTGGTGGATGCCACGGGTAAAAGGATGCAAACAATAAAGGATACCGTTAGGCAATTGATGAAAACGCATTTTCCGACTGGTAATGCTGGACCAACAGAGGAACTGTTGCAGAATGAATATAACAGGTGGTATGGTTAAAGAAGCGATAACATGTTTCTTTCCCTTTAAGGCTGCGGGACATGATGGAATTTTTCCAGCACTTCTGCACTTCCCAAAGGCTTATCGACCCACTAGCATAACTTTTTTCCTGTTAAAAACAATGGAGCGAAAGTTGATGACATAGGTTAGGGTGGCAGCCCTATTTTTTTTACAAGCTCACATAGACCAGTTTAGGTCCCTAGTGTTACCACGGGCTGAAATGCCCCTCATCGAAACCAACCTGTTTGATATACAAATTTATCGATAGTACGAATATCGGTACTGGAAAGATCTGTTAGGCTGCCTAGAAAGGCCGCCCCCAGTATGTCCAGTCGTCGTTTACTCAGAGCGGGGCAGTCGCACAGCAAGTGTTCAATGCTCTCTACTCCATATCTCCACAGCTTCTGCTGAACTCATTGTCAATAACCAGTCTTTTGGCGTGTTTGCCGACCAAGCAGACGGGCTGAAATGCCCCTCATCGAAACCAATCAGTTTGATATACAAATTGATCGATAGTACGAATGTCGGTACTGGAAAGATCTGTTAGGCTGCCTAGAAAGGCCGACCCCAGTATGTCCAGTCGTCGTTTACTCAGAGCGGGGCAGTCGCACAGCAAGTGCTCAATGCTCTCCACTCCATATCTCCACAGCTTCTGCAGAACTCATTGGAGTCAATAACCAGTCTTTTGGCGTGTTTGCCGATCAAGCAGTGTTTCGTCAGATCTGATACTAACGTAGACAATATTTGCCTATCTAGTGCGAGGAGATATTTTGATCTTCTCAGGTCATACCTTGGCCAGATTTGTCTAGCTACCCTACAGGTGCCGATTTCTGTCCATCTTTCGTTGGACTGCCTGGTTGCCTCTTGCCTAAGCAAAAGCCTGCACGCGGATAGTAGCGCACCAATATATGCAAATTCTACGAGAATTTGTAATGTCGTCCCTTTCCTAGCAAGTGAATCAGCTTTGCAGTTCCCCGGGATATCCCTATGCCCAGGCACCCATATGAGTTGTATATTAAACTGCTCAGCCATCTCGTTAAGAGATCTGCGGCAGTCGAGGGCTGTTTGTGAATTTAGGGATGTTGCCTCCATTGAATTGATGGAAGCCTGGCTGTCCGAGTATATGACAACGCCAGTGTTGGTTACTATGTTGCGACTCAGTCACTTGGCGACTTCCCATATTGCCATTATTTCGGCGTGAGCTATATCCAAACTAAGTTCTTCACAGTGTACTCCGAAGCCGACCTTTTCATCAAGCTTCGAACCATTCGTGTAAAAGTTGAAAGGGTTTGTATTACCTGGTACTCTGTCAACCCATTCATCTCTGCCGGTAATCATAGTGATGTACTTTCTCTCGAAAGTATACGCAGTTGGTATATAATCCACTCGGACGGTTACCATAGCACTACACTTTGATATCCTCATGTGACCGTAGTTCGTGTACCTCCACATTGATAGGCAGGTTAATGTTATTCCCGCTCTGGGTGCAACTTCTCTCGCCACAATATTGATCGGCAGTACGTGGAGTAGGGCTTGTAAGGACTCAGTCGCTGTAGTCCTTAAGGCTCCGCTTATGCACAGGCAGGCAGTTCTCTAAACCTTTGTTAGTAGGTTGGTGATGGTTAGTTTGTCAGTTGCCGTCCACCATACCACAATGCCGTATAACAGTATTAGACGAACTACTGCTATATATATTCATTTAGCGATTGCCCGCTGTTTTTTGGCTAGTTGTTTGCCTCATCCTGCAAATACCTTCCGGTCCAAGGTGAAGTGGGTAGTATCTTCATCAGCCTTGCGGCGTCGGAGACCTTTTCCACTTCGCCACAGAAGGAACACCAAGAGCGTCTTTGCGCCTTCCTAAGCTCCTTCTTATAAATCTTGAGTTGCCCTTTATATGCATCCCAATCATTAGCGACTCCAGTAGATTTCGCCTTGTTGACTAGCTTGTTGTAGGTCTTTTTCAGAAGTCCACCATTGAGGTTTACTTTTACCCTTGTACCGTGCTCTTGGACGGGCTGCTTCAAGGGAACTATTGAATGATGTGATGATATGCTCGTCCAGATTATCCAGACCGGCTTTGTCATTCGGTTCATAAAGAAGTTTAGAGTTATGGACTTTTTTCTCATACAGGTGCCACTTTGTCTTCCCCTAATTTCTGTGGACGGCACTTTTTCAGCGAGTTTGAACTAATGGTGATCTGAAAATGAGTGGTCGTCCAGTACATTCCACCCAATAATTTTGTCTGACAGCCGGTCAGTAGCAAACGTTACGTCGAGTACTTCTTGTCTGTCTTTAATTGTAAAAGTAGGTTTATTACTTCTGTTACAAATACATAGGTTGGTAGTTAGAAAAAGTCAAGAAGCAAACCACCCCCATTGACAAGATCCGTACTACCCATGGTAGTCTAATGAGCGTTCGTGTCTGCGCCAATAATCAGCTCGACCTCGTCAGACGTTGCTTCTTCTACTACTTCCCTGAATAGAGCAGTCGGTACTACAGCTTCATAAGGCAAGTAACTGGAGACCACCCAATATATGCTATTACCGATCTCCAGACCAGCAGATGTTTCGTCTTTACCACTTAAATTAGCCAGGAAAAAGATACTTAGATCTTTCCTGGCCAAAATGCAGGTTCTTGGAGTGCCTTCACAGTTGGCCACAAGCAGTTTATAGTTGGGTGTCCTGATACCACACACCCTTCCTCCCACTGCGTAGGGCTCCTGTAACAGGACGATGTCTGCTGCACCTGTGGACAGGCGCAGCAATAGAGCCGCTGAGGCTCCTTTAGCGTGATGGAGGTTAATCTGTAGAATTCTTACCATCATTGGTAAGAATTAACATCCACCCCGACAAGGGTGTTATCGAACTCTTCGTCCGTATCATCGAGAAGCGTGTCCCCGCCAGATGCGTCAAAGAGTCCGGAGACTACCCTCAGCCTCTCTGTGTAAGAAGTAGAGCTTTCGTCCTCAGAGAAGGAAGTTACAGATCTTCTATTAGAATTGGAGTCACCTGAAATAATGTGCGTGGGTACCTCCGCACTTCCAGAACGCCGTGTATCAACCACGGTCGACGACTCACCTTCCGCAGTGGGAGCTATATCCTGCTTGTATACTTTCAAGACTATAGTCCCGAAGCCATATTGTACACGGGGCAAAATCGCTTTTTTGATATGTTTGAATCGAAAGAAAATATATTTGGAACACAAATTTTTAAATATTATGTATCTCTAAATAAATTTTATTTGAAAATCAATAAAATATATTCGGAACTCGTATAGTAATATGTTACAACATATAATATTTGCAAACTAAATTTCTCAAATAAAATATGTATTTGAATACAAATAAAATTATTGTCTAGGAATTGCTCCAAATATATTTTATTTAAAAAAGATTTTCGAAACTTTTGTTGAATTTTTCGAATTGCAGTTTTAATTTTTTTTGGTTTCGAATTGAACCTCCCAGTTATTATACCAACTGCAGCATAACATATGTTTCTATTTTTTTCAATCATGTACAATTTATTTTCAATCATGTACAATTTATTAGTATTCCAAGCCATCACTAGTTGTCAATCTTTGGTAGGAATTTCATTACCATTCAGAAATACAGGCGGGCAGTTCAGTTTCCGTAATGTGAATGTAATGTGGCTTGACTTAGTTGTGTTGACTACAATGTTCCATTTTGAAAGCCAAAGTTCGATATTGCTGAGTTGTAGTTGCAGTATTCTAGATGCTTCATTTGGTGAATGGTTAGAACATAAAAATGCCGTGTCATCGGCATATGTTGCAACTGTAACATTGTTGTTGGTTGGCATATCATAAGTATAGAGCGTGTACAATACAGGGCCAAGTACGCTGCCTTGAGGAATACCTGCTTCTATTTGATGTATATCAGAACAATCATTATTAACTTTAGTATAAAAAGTTCTGTTTTTTATATAGGAAACGAAAAATGTATAAAAAGGAGTTGGGAGAATATTTTTCAACTTATAAAGCAATCCGCAGAACAGTACTTTTTATTTTCTAAAGCATCAGTTATTTCCTTAACTATTCGATGACATTGTTCTGGAGTTCCGTGTTTGTGACGAAACCCAAATTGATATTCAGGAATAATGTTGTTTGCTTCAATAATAGGTAGTAAACGTTTAAGCAGTAGTCGTTCGAATTTTTTAGAGAATGTAGGCAGTAAGCTGATTGGTCTGTATGATGTGGTTGCATTTTCAGGTTTACCGGGTTTCAAGACCATAATAATTTCCGCACACTTCCATTGAGATGGGAAATGTTGGAGTCGTAAAATTGTGTTAAATAACAACGTTAAAAACAATATACCTTTAGGTGGTAACGATTTGATGGCCTTGGTATCAATATTGTCATATCCTGCAGACTTTTTGTTATTTAAGCAGATTATCTCTGATTTGGTTTCTTTAGGCTTAATATGAGTTATTGGTAAATCCATCTCGCATGCTATGTCCAAAAAATTAAGAATTTCATTATCGTTTTTACTGATATTGTGAGGTTTAAAAGTAGTTTCCAAGTGTTCAGCAAAAGCAAATGACTTTTGTACGTCTGTTCTACACCAAGACCCGTCGGCTTTTTTAATTGGTACATTTCGTTTTGTTGGTCTCTTAAGGTACTTAGTTGCTCTATAAAGGTCTTTATCTTTGTTTTTATTTTGAGGCTTTAGTTTCACAAGATAACTTGCATTAAATTGGTTTCTCTCTTTTGCCAGGAACTCAGAGCAAAGTTTAATAGCTAGATTCCAGTTAGCTTTGTCTCTAGGGTTTCTAGTACGGTGCCAAACTCTTCGTAAACGTCTGGATTGTCTAATCAAATCTCTAGCAGCAGCAGATGTCCGAACTTTGTGTCCTATTTCATGGCATGGTTCTGCAATTGGGGTAGATATTCTTGCCGCATCGTGTATCAACATATTTAGTTGTTCGATAGCATCATCCAAGTCATCTGCAGATTTAATTTGCACATTCAAATCCAAATTATGTTCGCAGTATAAGCTCATATTTGTTTTGTGACTAATAATTTTATGTGGTTTTGGATTTACCTCGACACTAACATTGTAGTTCACCAGAAATGGAGTATGATCAGAATTTAAATAATCTTCATTTAAAATGTCGAGTAACTGCCTGGAAATACCGCTATATACATCAAAATCAAGGAGGTCTGGTATTTTAGTAGGATCAGAAGGCCAGTATGTTGGTTTCCCTCCTGATAAGACATTATAATTGTTGTGGCATATACATTTGTATAACTGTCTTCCTTTGGGGTTAGTTAGTCTAGAGCCCCACCAAGTATGTTTTGCATTGAAATCCCCGGCAACGAAAAAACGAGGACCTAAACTTTTGAAAAATAGTTCATATTCATCGAATTTTACATTGTGCCTTGGAGGAAAATATATCGAATAAATTGTTATTGGGCTATTGTTGCAGATCAGTTTTACTCCAGCAGCTTGTATATAGTTTTTCCGATATTCTTTCGCAAGTTCGTATTTTATTGGAGACTTAATAAATAAACCAGCTCCAGTATGAGTTTTTTCATCAGGGTGATTAGTGAAGACAAAATCGTAACCTCTTACTTTAATATGAGACGTAGATGTACAGTGGGGTTCCGAGATAAGGAAAATATCTATGTATTTTGTATTCATAAAATACTCTATTTCATTTATTTTTTTTTTTGAAATTCCGTTCGCATTCCAAACAGCTATTCTTAGATCTATTTGCATAGTTTGTTAATAAGAAGGGACATCATATTCATAAGCGTATTTGTTAGCTCAATTTGCTTATGTAAAAGTTGTTCAATATTTTTCATAATATTACTATTTTCATGAAAATTTCCAACATTTGCATATGTATTACTAGCATTAATGTTATTGTATGATGTGTTTAAATTGTTGTTATTGTTTTGGAAAATAGGAAAGTCACTTTTTTTCATGGAAAATTGTGGGTATGTAATTGGTCGCTGATTAGATGTTCTTTTCCTTAGAAGAGATTGGTATACTTGGCATCCTTTAGAACTTGCAGTGTGGTTTTCTAAACAGTGAACACATTTAGGTGGCGTTGTCCTATCTTTTTGACAACTAGAAGTTGGGTGATCAAGACCACATTTAACGCATACAAACGGTTTTTTGCAGTAAGTTTTTGTGTGCCCATATTCCTGGCAACGGTAACACTGCACAATATCTTCTTTAGTTAGGGGAGCTCCGATTTGAACAATGCAATGATCTATTTCACGTATTTCAAATACAGATTTATTATTAGGACCTGGATCGATATCAACGTAAAACATTGGTAATGGCTGCTTAGTAAATTTACTTTTTACATTTGTTATGTATCTAACTAAATGACCTTTAGAGATAAGTTCAGCCTTAATATCCATTATATCGGTGGTGTTGTGAAGACCTTTGATAACAAATCTAAAAGCGCGTTCTGCCTTAAGTTGATAGGTATGATAACTAAATTTGTTTGCGTCTAAAAATATTTTATCACATTCTTAAAAAGCATGCTAACGAAGAAAACACGGTATATTTGAAAAAATCTATGGATAAATGTACAAGTTATGAGCCATTTTGTAAATGTTGGGGAAATTCAAAATTCATATTTTTTGTTTTAAATTATGTTTTTTTGCTAATACTGAATTCGCCATATGTGAGAGAGACATATAAGAGACATTGCACTTGCATTTTATTTTATGAGGATTGATGTGAGACATTATAATATTATAGAGAGGACGAGGATTTATGGCCGTTCGTAACCCTCTATAAAACATTATATACAATGTGAGAGCTATATAGGATGAGATCCGCTCAGGTAGAGGGTCATTCAACAATATTTGTTGTTTTTATTTATGCGGTTTCCATTCAGTTACGCCCTTTAGGGGCATGGACATCCCAGTCATATATACAGATAGTAAAATTATATGTACGCAATACAAAGTAGTACGCGGCAGTCTTGAAAATATTGGGTTTCTACGTTCGAAGCTTAGTATATGTCAGCTACTTGTACTGCAACTTATGAACCTTAAACCCGGAATTTATGAATGAAATTTCTTATTAATAAATGGCGCCACGAAATAACCCCCCAAGTGAAATAACCCCCAAGCCGAAAATGAAATAACCCCCAATGAAATATACCCCAAATGAATTGAAATAACGCCCAAAGATTAAATGTGAAATAAAGTCCAAATTAAATGAAAAAACAGCCAAATAATAAATGAAACAGCCCTTAAATGAAAAAACAGCCAAATAATAAATGAAACAACCCCTAAAAAATATTAGTTAAATTAAAAAAAAATAATTCCCCCCAAAAAAGTGAAATAACCCCCAATGAAAAAAACCCCAAACAAATGAAATAAACTCCAAATTAAATTTATTCGTCTAGGCAAATATTTTTTTGTACAATAAACATAATTTTTCCCAAAAACTGTTTGTAGTATTTACAGAAACGCTTGTATGGAATCCCCAATAGGCCGACGAAACAAATTAGAATAAAAACGAATAGGAATACCTGCAAATTGATATTTAATAATGGGCTAAAACCAACGTTTCAACTGCTTTGCAACGGTTTTTATGCTTTGCATTGAATGTTGGAACAGAAAACATAAAGAAATAGTAATCCTGACGAAAAATTTTAAGAAATGTTTCTTTTTTTTCCAATTCATTACATTTTTTTATTGAATCTTTCATTATTATACAATGAAAATAACAATAAGCGGACAAATCTTAACCTAAAATACTATTCTCTGGGTAATTGCAGATCTTTGGCTGATAAGCCACTGAAGTTGATTAGTTTTGAGTTTTATTTGAGTTACTTTAGAGTCTATGTGGCGCGACCACGTCAAACGCCGATCTTAGTGGATTCCAAGGTATTTTACATGATCCTTTTGGGGAATCTGTGAATTGAAAATAGAAATTGGAGGACTTGCATCCCTTCGCAGGGTAAAAGTAACATGAGTACACTTTGAGGCATTCACCATTATTCTCCATTTTTTTAACCATTCTTCTAGGATTCGGACATGCGACTGCAGTTGATCGGACGCAACTGAAGGGTTTTTGTGAGTACTGACGAAAGCAGTATCGTCCGCAAAAGTAGACGTGAGCGTAAAGTTGGTTATGGGCATATCTGCCGTAAAAATAACGTACAGTATAGGGCCAAGAATGCTCCCCTGTGGGACACCGGCATTTATTTTCTTAGGGCTAGAAAAAATGCCATTTGATTTAACTTGAAAAGACTGGTTAGTCAAATAGCTCCTGAACAGTTTATGCGTGTTGATTGGCAGAAGGTCGCATATTTTGTACAAAAGTCCTTCGTGCCAGACTTTGTCAAATGCTTGGGAAATATCTATGAATAACGCCGAACAGTATTCTTTATTCTCAAAAGGTCTTCTGATGCAGGTTACGATACGGTGTACCTGTTCTATAGTATTATGACTTTTTCTAAAACCAAATTGATGGTCAGGTATAATATTGTGAGAAATTATGTGAGGTGTGATTTTCTTCATGAGAATGGACTGAAACATTTTTGAAAGTATCGATAGTAAGCTTATAGGGCGATAGGATTTGACTTGAGTTGGATCTTTGCCTGGTTTCGGTATCATCACGATTTCAGACCTCTTCCAAGATAGGGGGAAGTAACCTACACGGAGAATTGCATTGAATAAAAATAACACAATTTTCAAGGCTGAAAAGGGAAGTTCTTTAATCATTTTCGCTGTTATACCATCTCCTCCGGGCGATTTCTTTAATTTTAGTTCTTTGACAGATTTTTCAACATCCTTTATTCTAAGCTTGATTGGGCCAGGAATTATATCATCTATCACGGGCTGATAGATTGGGAGAGGAATTGAGTCATTTATCCCGGGCGGATAGATTGTGTGAGAAATCGTATCATCTATCACGGGCGGATAGATTGGGCGTGGAGTTATATCGTCTATCACGGGCGGATAGATTGGGCGAGAAGTTATGTCATCTATCACGGGCTGATAGATTGGGAGAGGAATTGAGTCATTTATCCCGGGCGGATAGATTGTGTGAGAAATCGTATCATCTATCACGGGCGGATAGATTGGGCGAGGAATTGTGTCGTTTATCACGGGCGGATAGTGTGGGCGAGGAATTATGTCAATCACGGGCGGATAGATTTCAGATGTATCACTGTTGGGTGCAAAAACGGACTCGAGGTAGTTTGCGAATGCATTGACTATCTCTTCTGTGCTTTTTGCCCAGTTCCCATTTTCAAGGCGAATTGGGGATTCATGCGCAACAGGACCTCGCATATTTTTTGAAATGTTTCTGAACTATTTTTTGTAATGCATTACTATTTCATGACGTTTGAAAACTTTTGGAATATAATACATGAGAATACATGAAAACTTTTGGAAGAGAATTCTCTTCCAAACTATTTCACATATGAAGTTTCAGTTCTCTTCCAACAGTTTTTGAACATGAAGAAATAGTAATGCAGACGAAAAATGGGTTAAAAAATCGCTGCGATTTTAGTCTCTCTGTTTCACTTGCTTTATCTTTTCTTAAATTTTTCTCTTACAGCAGTATTCAATCGTAAATTGTTAAAAGGGAACAAACCCAATCAGTTCATTTACTGATCGGCTCTCTAGCAAAATATTCGCAAATCTTATTTTGCTTACCATTTCCAAACATTTAAAGCCTATTAATTTCATGATATAATGCAATCGTACCATTTGGTATTTTTTCTGTAATCTGACCCTACAACTTAAATCCATGACCCTACAACTTAAATTTTCATATTTGTTATAATTTAAAATTTGTAAATTTTCTTCTCTGAAGCACTATTAAGAACTGATTACTACTCTCAAGGCCCACCCAAAAATTACCCCGTTCAATACGTTCATTCGATTCTAACCGTCTAACGATAAGGAAGCGATATCTAACAATTTAATTATTAAAAACTTTCCTAAACTTCATTTTAAATGTCAATGAAATAATCCCCAAATAAAATGAAATACGGCCCAAGTAAAATTAGATTTCGATGAAAATGAAATAAATCCCAAACAATGAAAAAATCCCCAAAACCCAGAATGAATGAAATAAATCCCAAATTCATTTTATTTTGGGTTTTATTTCATTTTGGTCTTAGTAACAAAAATTTAAAAAACTTGAAAACATGAAATGAAACCCAAAGTTAATGAAATTTAACCCAAAAACAATTTTGAATCTTTATTTTGGGTGTTATTTCATTTTCGTCTTGGGGGTTATTTCACTTGGGGGTTTTTTCACTGCGCCTTAATAAATTAGTGTAATTCAGCGCTTTAACGATATAAGCCGATTTTTTGAAAAACATTACAAAGTTATATTTCGAAGTATGAGTAAAAGGCAAAGATCTTTTCAATGTGTAACTGATCCCGACAATTTCTGCTACATCTGCGGAATATATGTAATTAAAAAAATCTACGTCTGTTTAGTAAAATAAAAGAAGAAATTTATGTGTAATATTTCGTCGGCTTAATGCTATTTTGGTCCATACGCCATTTTTGTGTTTTTTGAGTTAGGAGTTGATAATATGGGTTCCAAGCATGCTCTTTCAGAATCTGCAATCATTTCCTATCTCGCATAGTTTTCGAGATATTGGTAGGATAAATTTGTTTTACTCTGAATAAAGGGAAATAATTTCGTCATTTTTGTTCTATGTCTCAATTTTTCTATCGCCCTATATTTTTCACTCAGTAGTTTACTTTCTTTCGATCACAATATGTAAATTAGTGTCCTTCCATACCGACCCTTTTTGTGGTCCATGTAATACAAAAACGAAAAAATATTAAAATAAAAGTGGATATGGACCAAAATGCCAAGTACAAAAATTGTTATAACTTGCTTATTTTTGGATGTAATACTCAAACAATAAATTGCGTTTTTCTCCGATCATACAAAATGGCGTATGGAACAAAATAGCATTGAGCCGACGATTTTTGTATACGAGTTAAAAATATGAACGAACAGTGGACACCTAGTATTTAGTGTAATTCGTGCCATGTAAATCTTACTCGATGGACTAGTGGAAGAATGCGGTAAGTACTTTACAATTAATGTATTACAATGTTTTGTGGAATAAAACGTTTTATTCCACCAATGATTTGGATACGGACTGCTATTTTTGTCTATGTAAATAGATTGGAGTAGGAAGAAGCATTCGCAGGAATTACGCTGAAGTAAAATCTGTCACTTTGCCAGTTGCACATTCGGAAATAATGCCAATTCCCAAGTGTCCAAGTATAGCTAACAGCCTAATTCGGAAACATCATCAAGTTCAACTGAGTACTCAACGCTGATCGGTTCATGTTTGAGTCAGAAGTCATCGCTTTTAACTCAGTCTCAACTCATTGATCTAGTGAGAGATTTGGAACAGACCAAAGATAAGGCAGATGAAACAGTACAATATTTTGGCCGCAGATGTTAACATATCATATTATAGAGTCCGTGATATACCTTGCAAAAAATTTTATACAACTGTGTTCGAGAAACTTAAAGGAATGATGGCAATTCACTCTCATAATTAAAAAGTTTATTTAAAAGTCGTTCTTTTCAAAAAATCGAAGAAGGCGTTTTTGATGGGCCTAAAATAAGGAAACTGATGAAAGATGTAAATTTCGCATCATATTTGACGTTGGATGAAATTATATATGTAAATATGTCCCTAAAAATTCATTTCTTGCAGTCTCATTTTAACTTTTTCCCCGAGAATCTTGGCGACGATCATGGCGAAAGGTTTCACCAAGAAATGAAGTCCATCGAGCGGCGTTACCAAGGGCACTGGGATGAAAGAATGATTGGAGATTATATTTGGTTCCTCATTAGAGAAACCGATTCCGAAATCTACAAACGTCTACAAAGAACTCACAATTACTTCTAATGAAACTTGTACATGTAAATAAACTCAAATGTACGTAATATAAATAAAAGTAACAAATAAAATCGCTATTTAAACTGAAATTAAAAAAAAAGATTTTTTGAAATTCTCTTACCTCTACCAAAAGGGCTATAATTTCTACATTTATCCATAGTAATAAAATAATAAAATATTTTTTTTTCGATTTTTTTCTATGTTTTATGTTTTTTTGTCTATGTTTTATGTTTTTTTTTTTGAAAAAAATCAGCTTTTCCGGTTTGTTTAATGACTGTTACTAAACAGTTTCTAAGTGAAAGAGGTATTTCCAACATTGGTAGCCCAAATTAATAGCTTAAATTTAACGTATAAGTCGACCTTATCGGGCATATACTCCAAAAATTATTGTGCAAATACTAAGGGTACCTTCGACGATAATAGTATTTTTAATAAAAAATATTTAAACAAAAATTATCAATAAAAAAATTTTGGTTTTGATTTTATATAACAGTATGCCACAATCTAAAGAAAAAATTATTTGTAGGTCTAGGAAACAAAAAAAAAATTTTTTTGTTGCAGTGTTATTATCTTAAACTAGCGTAATCTAGAACACAGCTCATGTGGCTCCCGTGAATGGAAGCCCCATCCAGTTTTGGGGCCTGTCACGGATCCAAGGCTTGAATAGTAAATGTTGATGGAAATGCGATGGCGGGTCTGAGTAGGGTCGAAGTTGTAGGGTACTGGTTACCACAGCATCTGTCTTCAGATGAGCATCTGTCTCAGATGAGCATCTGTCTCAGATGAGCATCTGTCTCAGATGTCTTGGATGAGTCACGACTCGGGGTTGGGCTAGGCAACTGAGAAACCATATTTAGGATAGAAGAGATGCGAGTACCAAGTTCTTCTACATAAAAATAAATTGTTAGTCACTCTGAAAATAGTTTGACGACTTTCGTGATCGGTCATCACACCCTTAGCTGTCCAAATGTCCACAACCCTAATGTTTTTGTCACTTCCTACATACGTTTTTATTATACGGCCCAGTTGCCATTCAACAGGGCCTAATCTTTCATCTTTTATGACAACCAAATCATTTTCTCTCTGATATTTCCACTTATATGGCCGATGTAGCTCATTTAAATACTCAGTTTTCCATCTTTGGCAAAAATATTGAGAAATAATCTGTAATCGTTTCCATCAAGGGTGATGTTTCCGTCTGAAACATCTGCCGATCAGAAAATGAGCCGGGGCAAGCGGATTTAAATCAGAAGGGTCGTCGCTGGCTGGACTTAAGGGTCGAGAATTATGACAGGCCTCAATTCGCGCTAAAATAGTCGAGAACTCCTCAGAGGTAAAATTCATTTGTGGTATGAACTTTCGCAGATGTGTTTTGAACCTGGAGGAATAAAACTCCACTCTAAATTTTGATAAATATTGTTCTGGGTAGCATCTTTTTGAAGATTTTTCATGAATTCTAACCTACCCATTTTGATTAATTCGGCGGCTCCTACAAAATAAGTCCCATTATCTGAGTAGATCCTGGCTGGGCTTCCTCGTCGCCCAATAAAACGCGATAAAGCTGCTAAAAATGACTGATTCGAGAGGTCACTTGTGGGTACTAGATAACCCTTTGTTATTAAGCAAGCTCTTCCTGTAAAATTCTTGATGTTGAAGGGTCCTGCAAAATCTACTCCTGTGTTGGTAAAAGGTCAAGTCAGCATAGTTCGCTGGGGCGGAAGTGAGGACCTAATCTGGGTTTGAGTCTGGTGTTTATACAAAACACAAGTTCGACAATTATGAATCACCTTCTTGACTAAGGGCTTCAATCTAAATATCCAGAATTCAGACCTGATTACGCGAGTCATGAGTTGATTTCCGCCATGCATCGTAATTTTGTGAATAAATTCTAATAACAAAAGGGCTAATCTCGATTCGTAAGGGATAAGAATTGGATGCCGCTCGTTATATGTAAGTGCTGGGGACTGAACAAGGCGGCCATTATCTCTGATGATTCCTTTTGAATCAATAACTGGATTGAGGGAAAAAAGACTGCTACTAGGTGAGAGTCTTTTCCTTTGGGTTAAATATAAATATTCCTCTGCAAAACAATGTTTTTGTGTTAAAACAAAAGACGGTCTTTGATATTTTGGATTTCACCATGGGTGATTTCCGCTGAAGAAATTCTAAGTCGGATCCGATTGACGCCGGTATTTCTCCAAAACCGAATCGCAAATGCTAAGACTTTATATGCCCTACATAGAGAAGAAAATCTATCCAAAGGATCTTCAGCTGTTGTGGTCGTAAAAACTTTAACTGCCTTTGCTTCTAACTCTGTATCGCTCACAATTTCGTGTCTAGGCCATCGGTCTTTTGGAACCGTAGCCATTGTGGTCCAGTCCATCACAAATGATGGGACTGCAAATAATTTGGCGAACATCCGCGACTGGATTCCAATTTTCATTTCCCACATTATCTAAAATGTCTGAAATTCTATTTCCTACAAAGGCACTCCATGAACAAAGTCCAAAAGTGAGAAGAAATATTTTCAATTTGTAAGTTGGGAACCACCGCTGTGGTTAATTTTGCTGAGAGAACGGCTCCGCATAATTCTAATCTAGGCAGAGATAATTTTTTGATTGGTTTTACTCGTTTTCGCTGCTAAAAGAAACGTGTCGACTGTTTGATCTAAATGTTCTACTCTAACATAAAGAGTAAGCGCTTTCTGAAGCGTCACAAAAACCATGCACTTCAATGTTACTTAATGGTTTGAATCTGATCCACCTAGGTACTGAATCTGTTGAAGGACAACTTTTAATGAAATTCTTCCAATTCATTCGAGTTATGGGCTTCAACGCGTCGTCCCAATCTACTTTATCCAGCCAGACTTGTTGCATTATAAGTTTCGCTACGATGATTACTGGAGCCAGCCATCCACATGGGTCGAACAATTTGGCAATTGTTGAAAGGACTTCTCTTTTGGTGCACAATTCCCTTTCTTCCGTGGGTGGTGATGTGAACGTAAAGGTATCAGCCGAAATGTTCCATCGGATACCTAGAGTCTTCGTTGAAGTTCCTTCCGAAATGTCCAACCAGGTGACCGGCAAGAGTGAGTCAGGTGGCAGATCGCTAAGTAGATTGGGGTCGTTTGAGCTCCATTTCCTCAATTCAAAACCTGCTGAGTCCAAGGCTGCTACTAATTCTTTCATAGACTTAATGGATTCTTCGACAGTGTGACCTCCAGCTAAAACGTCGTCGACATATAAATTTTGTTATGTATGTAATAAAGTGTGATGTCTTTGACTACATTCCCCACACGTGAAACGATTCTTACACCGTGATGCAGTTGTAACAAAGATTGTGAAGTTTTAATAAGTGAATGCGATCATTCACGTTTTTCTCAAGGAATTCTGGACAATTTCGTAACAAATGGTTGCAAATTTTGCAACTCGTCCATTTGTACGACTACTAGGTTGCGTAGATGTGCTAAATCTGTTGCTGTTGTTGAATCTTCTTTGCGAACTTTGAGTTTGTTGCGCAACGTTTGTTTGAAATGACTTAACCCTATTTTCCTTCCTACTATAATCGGGTCCAAGCTGATTATTTTTGGAGAAATGGGGCTTAATATTTCCTACAGATTCTAACGTTTTTAACTTGTGCGTTAAAAATTCTTTCAAATCTTTACAAGACGGTAGTATGGAACAATCTTCCAAACCGTTTTCAAATTCTTCTAAGAAATTTCTCGGCAGTTTCGTAGAAGTAAGGTAAACTAAAATTGGGTCCCACCCTTTTACAGCTACCTTGAGTGTCTCTAGTGTTTGAACGCAGCCATCAATAGTACGTTGAAACTGGTGGTAAACTAAGTAGAGTCTTTAGCTGTTCATTAACATGCATTCGTTTATTTTCGTATCTGTTTTCTAAGTATTTCCACGCTAAATCAAAACCTTCATTTGTTAATGGAACGTTACTAATAATTTCCCGTGCTTCCCCCGCGGTTTTCTCTTTCAGATGGAACAGAAGCAAACAAGAAGCAAACCACCCCCATTGACTTGATCCGTACTACCCATGGTAGTCTAATGAGCGTTCGTGTCTGCGCCAATAATCAGCTCGACCTCGTCAGACGTTGCTTCTTCTACTACTTCCCTGAATAGAGCAGTCGAGCTTCATAAGGCAAGTAACTGGAGACCACCCAATATATGCTATTACCGATCTCCAGACCAGAAGATGTTTCGTCTTTACCACTTAAATTAGCCAGGAAAAGGATACTTAGATCTTTCCTGGCCAAAAAGCAGGTTCTTGGAGTGCCTTCACAGTTGGCCACAAGCAGTTTATAGTTGGGTGTCCTGATACCACACACCCTTCCTCCCACTGCGTAGGGCTCCTGTAACAGGACGATGTCTGCTGCACCTGTGGACAGGCGCAGCAATAGAGCCGCTGAGGCTCCTTTAGCGTGATGGAGGTTAATCTGTAGAATTCTTACCATCATTGGTAAGAATTAACATCCACCCCGACAAGGGTGTTATCGAACTCTTCGTCCGTATCATCGAGAAGCGTGTCCCCGCCAGATGCGTCAAAGAGTCCGGAGACTACCCTCAGCCTCTCTGTGTAAGAAGTAGAGCTTTCGTCCTCAGAGAAGGACGTTACAGATCTTCTATTAGAATTGGAGTCACCTGAAATAATGTGCGTGGGTACCTCCGCACTTCCAGAAAGCCGTGTATCAACCACGGTCGACGACTCACCTTCCGCAGTGGGAGCTATATCCTGCTTGTATACTTTCAAGACTATAGTCCCGAAGCCATATTGTACACGGGGCAAAATCGCTTTTTTGATATGTTTGAATCGAAAGAAAATATATTTGGAACACAAATTTTTAAATATTATGTATCTCTTAGCAAATAAATTTTATTTGAAAATCAATAAAATATATTCGGAACTCGTATATTAATATGTTACAACATATAATATTTGCAAACTAAATTTCTCAAATAAAATATGTATTTGAATACAAATAAAATTATTGTCTAGGAATTGCTCCAAATATATTTTATTTAAAAAAGATTTTCGAAACTTTTGTTGAATTTTTCGAATTTCAGTTTTAATTTTTTTTGGTTTCGAATTGCACCTCCCAGTTATTATACCAACTGCAGCATAACATATGTTTCTATTTTTTTTCAATCATGTACAATTTCTTAGTATTCCAAGCCATCACTAGTTGTCAATCTGTGGTAGGAATTTTGTGACGAAACCCAAATTGATATTCAGGAATAATATTGTTTGCTTCAATAATAGGTAGTAAACGTTTAAGCAGTAGTCGTTCGAATTTTTTAGAGAATGTAGGCAGTAAGCTGATTGGTCTGTATGATGTGGTTGCATTTTCAGGTTTACCGGGTTTCAAGACCATAATAATTTCCGCACACTTCCATTGAGATGGGAAATGTTGGAGTCGTAAAATTGTGTTAAATAACAACGTTAAAAACAATATACCTTTAGGTGGTAACGATTTGATGGCCTTGGTATCAATATTGTCATATCCTGCAGACTTTTTGTTATTTAAGCAGATTATCTCTGATTTGGTTTCTTTAGGCTTAATATGAGTTATTGGTAAATCCATCTCGCATGCTATGTCCAAAAAATTAAGAATTTCATTATCGTTTTTACTGATATTGTGAGGTTTAAAAGTAGTTTCCAAGTGTTCAGCAAAAGCAAATGACTTTTGTACGTCTGTTCTACACCAAGACCCGTCGGCTTTTTTAATTGGTACATTTCGTTTTGTTGGTCTCTTAAGGTACTTAGTTGCTCTATAAAGGTCTTTATCTTTGTTTTTATTTTGAGGCTTTAGTTTCACAAGATAACTTGCAGTAAATTGGTTTCTCTCTTTTGCCAGGAACTCAGAGCAAAGTTTAATAGCTAGATTCCAGTTAGCTTTGTCTCTAGGGTTTCTAGTACGGTGCCAAACTCTTCGTAAACGTCTGGATTGTCTAATCAAATCTCTAGCAGCAGCAGATGTCCGAACTTTGTGTCCTATTTCATGGCATGGTTCTGCAATTGGGGTAGATATTCTTGCCGCATCGTGTATCAACATATTTAGTTGTTCGATAGCATCATCCAAGTCATCTGCAGATTTAATTTGCACATTCAAATCCAAATTATGTTCGCAGTATAAGCTCATATTTGTTTTGTGACTAATAATTTTATGTGGTTTTGGATTTACCTCGACACTAACATTGTAGTTCACCAGAAATGGAGTATGATCAGAATTTAAATAATCTTCATTTAAAATGTCGAGTAACTGCCTGGAAATACCGCTATATACATCAAAATCAAGGAGGTCTGGTATTTTAGTAGGATCAGAAGGCCAGTATGTTGGTTTCCCACCTGATAAGACATTATAATTGTTGTGGCATATACATTTGTATAACTGTCTTCCTTTGGGGTTAGTTAGTCTAGAGCCCCACCAAGTATGTTTTGCATTGAAATCCCCGGCAACGAAAAAAGGAGGACCTAAACTTTTGAAAAATAGTTCATATTCATCGAATTTTACATTGTGCCTTGGAGGAAAATATATCGAATAAATTGTTATTGGGCTATTGTTGCAGATCAGTTTTACTCCAGCAGCTTGTATATAGTTTTTCCGATATTCTTTCGCAAGTTCGTATTTTATTGGAGACTTAATAAATAAACCAGCTCCAGTATGAGTTTTTTCATCAGGGTGATTAGTGAAGAAATAAATTTTATTTGAAAATCAATAAAATATATTCGGAACTCGTATATTAATATGTTACAACATATAATATTTGCAAACTAAATTTCTCAAATAAAATATGTATTTGAATACAAATAAAATTATTGTCTAGGAATTGCTCCAAATATATTTTATTTAAAAAAGATTTTCGAAACTTTTGTTGAATTTTTCGAATTTCAGTTTTAATTTTTTTTGGTTTCGAATTGCACCTCCCAGTTATTATACCAACTGCAGCATAACATATGTTTCTATTTTTTTTCAATCATGTACAATTTCTTAGTATTCCAAGCCATCACTAGTTGTCAATCTGTGGTAGGAATTTTGTGACGAAACCCAAATTGATATTCAGGAATAATATTGTTTGCTTCAATAATAGGTAGTAAACGTTTAAGCAGTAGTCGTTCGAATTTTTTAGAGAATGTAGGCAGTAAGCTGATTGGTCTGTATGATGTGGTTGCATTTTCAGGTTTACCGGGTTTCAAGACCATAATAATTTCCGCACACTTCCATTGAGATGGGAAATGTTGGAGTCGTAAAATTGTGTTAAATAACAACGTTAAAAACAATATACCTTTAGGTGGTAACGATTTGATGGCCTTGGTATCAATATTGTCATATCCTGCAGACTTTTTGTTATTTAAGCAGATTATCTCTGATTTGGTTTCTTTAGGCTTAATATGAGTTATTGGTAAATCCATCTCGCATGCTATGTCCAAAAAATTAAGAATTTCATTATCGTTTTTACTGATATTGTGAGGTTTAAAAGTAGTTTCCAAGTGTTCAGCAAAAGCAAATGACTTTTGTACGTCTGTTCTACACCAAGACCCGTCGGCTTTTTTAATTGGTACATTTCGTTTTGTTGGTCTCTTAAGGTACTTAGTTGCTCTATAAAGGTCTTTATCTTTGTTTTTATTTTGAGGCTTTAGTTTCACAAGATAACTTGCAGTAAATTGGTTTCTCTCTTTTGCCAGGAACTCAGAGCAAAGTTTAATAGCTAGATTCCAGTTAGCTTTGTCTCTAGGGTTTCTAGTACGGTGCCAAACTCTTCGTAAACGTCTGGATTGTCTAATCAAATCTCTAGCAGCAGCAGATGTCCGAACTTTGTGTCCTATTTCATGGCATGGTTCTGCAATTGGGGTAGATATTCTTGCCGCATCGTGTATCAACATATTTAGTTGTTCGATAGCATCATCCAAGTCATCTGCAGATTTAATTTGCACATTCAAATCCAAATTATGTTCGCAGTATAAGCTCATATTTGTTTTGTGACTAATAATTTTATGTGGTTTTGGATTTACCTCGACACTAACATTGTAGTTCACCAGAAATGGAGTATGATCAGAATTTAAATAATCTTCATTTAAAATGTCGAGTAACTGCCTGGAAATACCGCTATATACATCAAAATCAAGGAGGTCTGGTATTTTAGTAGGATCAGAAGGCCAGTATGTTGGTTTCCCACCTGATAAGACATTATAATTGTTGTGGCATATACATTTGTATAACTGTCTTCCTTTGGGGTTAGTTAGTCTAGAGCCCCACCAAGTATGTTTTGCATTGAAATCCCCGGCAACGAAAAAAGGAGGACCTAAACTTTTGAAAAATAGTTCATATTCATCGAATTTTACATTGTGCCTTGGAGGAAAATATATCGAATAAATTGTTATTGGGCTATTGTTGCAGATCAGTTTTACTCCAGCAGCTTGTATATAGTTTTTCCGATATTCTTTCGCAAGTTCGTATTTTATTGGAGACTTAATAAATAAACCAGCTCCAGTATGAGTTTTTTCATCAGGGTGATTAGTGAAGACAAAATCGTAACCTCTTACTTTAATATGAGACGTAGATGTACAGTGGGGTTCCGAGATAAGGAAAATATCTATGTATTTTGTATTCATAAAATACTCTATTTCATTTATTTTTTTTGAAATTCCGTTCGCATTCCAAACAGCTATTCTTCGATCTATTTGTATAGTTTGTTAATAAGAAAGGACATCATATTCATAAGCGTATTTGTTAGCTCAATTTGCTTATGTAAAAGTTGTTCAATATTTTTCATAATATTACTATTTTCATGAAAATTTCCAACATTTGCATATGTATTACTAGCATTAATGTTATTGTATGATGTGTTAAAATTGTTGTTATTGTTTTGGAAATTAGGAAAGTCACTTTTCTTCATGGAAAATTGTGGGTATGTAATTGGTCGCTGATTAGATGTTCTTTTCCTTAGAAGAGATTGGTATACTTGGCATCCTTTATAACTTGCAGTGTGGTTTTCTAAACAGTGAACACATTTAGGTGGCGTTGTCCTATATTTTTGACAACTAGAAGTTGGGTGATCAAGACCACATTAAACGCATACAAACGGTTTTTTGCAGTAAGTTTTTGTGTGCCCATATTCCTGGCAACGGTAACACTGCACAATATCTTCTTTAGTTAGGGGAGCTTCGATTTGAACAATGCAATGATCTATTTCACGTATTTCAAATACAGATTTATTATTAGGACCTGGATCGATATCAACGTAAAACATTGGTAATGGCTGCTTAGTAAATTTACTTTTTACATTTGTTATGTATCTAACTAAATGACCTTTAGAGATAAGTTCAGCCTTAATATCCATTATATCGGTGGTGTTGTGAAGACATTTGATTACAAATCTAAAAGCGCGTTCTGCCTTAAGTTGATAGGTATGATAACTAAATTTGTTTGCGTCTAAAAATATTTTATCACATTTTTAAAAAGCATGCTAACGAAGAAAACACGGTATATTTGAAAAAATCTATGGATAAATGTACAAGTTATGAGCCATTTTGTAAATGTTGGGGAAATTCAAAATTCATATTTTTTGTTTTAAATTATGTTTTTTTGCTAATACTGAATTCGCCATATGTGAGAGAGACATATAAGAGACATTGCACTTGCATTTTATTTTATGAGGATTGATGTGAGACATTATAATATTATAGAGAGGACGAGGATTTATGACCGTTCGTAACCCTCTATAAAACATTATATACAATGTGAGAGCTATATAGGATGAGATCCGCTCAGGTAGAGGGTCATTCAACAATATTTGTTGTTTTTATTTATGCGGTTTCCATTCAGTTACGCCCTTTAGGGGCATGGACATCCCAGTCATATATACAGATAGTAAAATTATATGTACGCAATACAAAGTAGTACGCGGCAGTCTTGAAAATATTGGGTTTCTACGTTCGAAGCTTAGTATATGTCAGCTACTTGTACTGCAACTTATGAACCTTAAACCCGGAATTTATGAATGAAATTTCTTATTAATAAATGGCGCCACGAAATAACCCCCCAAGTGAAATAACCCCCAAGCCGAAAATGAAATAACCCCCAATGAAATATACCCCAAATGAATTGAAATAACGCCCAAAGATTAAATGTGAAATAAAGTCCAAATTAAATGAAAAAACAGCCAAATAATAAATGAAACAGCCCTTAAATGAAAAAACAGCCAAATAATAAATGAAACAACCCCTAAAAAATATTAGTGAAATTAAAAAAAAATAATTCCCCCAAAAAAAGTGAAATAACCCCCAATGAAAAACCCCCAATGAAAACCCCAAACAAATGAAATAAACTCCAAATTAAATTTATTCGTCTAGGCAAATATTTTTTTGTACAATAAACATAATTTTTCCCAAAAACTGTTTGTAGTATTTACAGAAACGCTTGTATGGAATCCCCAATAGGCCGACGAAACAAATTAGAATAAAAACGAATAGGAATACCTGCAAATTGATATTTAATAATGGGCTAAAACCAACGTTTCAACTGCTTTGCAACGGTTTTTATGCTTTGCATTGAATGTTGGAACAGAAAACATAAAGAAATAGTAATCCTGACGAAAAATTTTAAGAAATGTTTCTTTTTTTTCCAATTCATTACATTTTTTTATTGAATCTTTCATTATTATACAATGAAAATAACAATAAGTGGACAAATCTTAACCTAAAATACTATTCTCTGGGTAATTGCAGATCTTTGGCTGATAAGCCACTGAAGTTGATTAGTTTTGAGTTTTATTTGAGTTACTTTAGAGTCTATGTGGCGCGACCACGTCAAACGCCGATCTAAGTGGATTCCAAGGTATTTTACATGATCCTTTTGGGGAATCTGTGAATTGAAAATAGAAATTGGAGGACTTGCATCCCTTCGCAGGGTAAAAGTAACATGAGTACACTTTGAGGCATTCACCATTATTCTCCATTTTTTTAACCATTCTTCTAGGATTCGGACATGCGACTGCAGTTGATCGGACGCAACTGAAGGGTTTTTGTGAGTACTGACGAAAGCAGTATCGTCCGCAAAAGTAGACGTGAGCGTAAAGTTGGTTATGGGCATATCTGCCGTAAAAATAACGTACAGTATAGGGCCAAGAATGCTCCCCTGTGGGACACCGGCATTTATTTTCTTAGGGCTAGAAAAAATGCCATTTGATTTAACTTGAAAAGACTGGTTAGTCAAATAGCTCCTGAACAGTTTATGCGTGTTGATTGGCAGAAGGTCGCATATTTTGTACAAAAGTCCTTCGTGCCAGACTTTGTCAAATGCTTGGGAAATATCTATGAATAACGCCGAACAGTATTCTTTATTCTCAAAAGGTCTTCTGATGCAGGTTACGATACGGTGTACCTGTTCTATAGTATTATGACTTTTTCTAAAACCAAATTGATGGTCAGGTATAATATTGTGAGAAATTATGTGAGGTGTGATTTTCTTCATGAGAATGGACTCAAACATTTTTGAAAGTATCGATAGTAAGCTTATAGGGCGATAGGATTTGACTTGAGTTGGATCTTTGCCTGGTTTCGGTATCATCACGATTTCAGACCTCTTCCAAGATAGGGGGAAGTAACCTACACGGAGAATTGCATTGAATAAAAATAACACAATTTTCAAGGCTGAAAAGGGAAGTTCTTTAATCATTTTCGCTGTTATACCATCTCCTCCGGGCGATTTCTTTAATTTTAGTTCTTTGACAGATTTTTCAACATCCTTTATTCTAAGCTTGATTGGGCCAGGAATTATATCATCTATCACGGGCTGATAGATTGGGAGAGGAATTGAGTCATTTATCCCGGGCGGATAGATTGTGTGAGAAATCGTATCATCTATCACGGGCGGATAGATTGGGCGTGGAGTTATATCGTCTATCACGGGCGGATAGATTGGGCGAGAAGTTATGTCATCTATCACGGGCTGATAGATTGGGAGAGGAATTGAGTCATTTATCCCGGGCGGATAGATTGTGTGAGAAATCGTATCATCTTTCACGGGCGGATAGATTGGGCGAGGAATTGTGTCGTTTATCACGGGCGGATAGTGTGGGCGAGGAATTATGTCAATCACGGGCGGATAGATTTCAGATGTATCACTGTTGGGTGTAAAAACGGACTCGAGGTAGTTTGCGAATGCATTGACTATCTCTTATGTGCTTTTTGCCCAGTTCCCATTTTCAAGGCGAATTGGGGATTCATGCGCAACAGGACCTCGCATATTTTTTGAAATGTTTCTGAACTATTTTTTGTAATGCATTACTATTTCTTGACGTTTGAAAACTTTTGGAATATAATACATGAGAATACATGAAAACTTTTGGAAGAGAATTCTCTTCCAAACTATTTCACATATGAAGTTTCAGTTCTCTTCCAACAGTTTTTGAACATGAAGAAATAGTAATGCAGACGAAAAATGGGTTAAAAAATCGCTGCGATTTTAGTCTCTATGTTTCACTTGCTTTATCTTTTCTTAAATTTTTCTCTTACAGCAGTATTCAATCGTAAATTGTTAAAAGGGAACAAACCCAATCAGTTCATTTACTGATCGGCTCTCTAGCAAAATATTCGCAAATCTTATTTTGCTTACCATTTCCAAACATTTAAAGCCTATTAATTTCATGATATAATGCAATCGTACCATCTGGTATTTTTTCTGTAATCTGATATCCATGACCCTACAACTTAAATTTTCATATTTGTTATAATTTAAAATTTGTAAATTTTCTTCTCTGAAGCACTATTAAGAACTGATTACTACTCTCAAGGCCCACCCAAAAATTACCCCGTTCAATACGTTCATTCGATTCTAACCGTCTAACGATAAGGAAGCGATATCTAACAATTTAATTATTAAAAACTTTCCTAAACTTCATTTTAAATGTCAATGAAATAATCCCCAAATAAAATGAAATACGGCCCAAGTAAAATTAGATTTCGATGAAAATGAAATAAATCCCAAACAATGAACAAATCCCCAAAACCCAGAAAGAATGAAATAAATCCCAAATTCATTTTATTTTGGGTTTTATTTCATTTTGGTCTTAGTAACAAAAATTTAAAAAACTTGAAAACATGAAATGAAACCCAAAGTTAATGAAATGTAACCCAAAAACAATTTTGAATCTTTATTTTGGGTGTTATTTCATTTTCGTCTTGGGGGTTATTTCACTTGGGAGTTATTTCACTGCGCCTTAATAAATTAGTGTAATTCAGCGCTTTAACGATATAAGCCGATTTTTTGAAAAACATTACAAAGTTATATTTCGAAGTATGAGTAAAAGGCAAAGATCTTTTCAATGTGTAACTGATCCCGACAATTTCTGCTACATCTGCGGAATATATGTAATTAAAAAAATCTACGTCTGTTTAGTAAAATAAAAGAAGAAATTTATGTGTAATATTTCGTCGGCTTAATGCTATTTTGGTCCATACGCCATTTTTGTGTTTTTTGAGTTAGGAGTTGATAATATGGGTTCCAAGCATGCTCTTTCAGAATCTGCAATCATTTCCTATCTCGCATAGTTTTCGAGATATTGGTAGGATAAATTTGTTTTACTCTGAATAAAGGGAAATAATTTCGTCATTTTTGTTCTATGTCTCAATTTTTCTATCGCCCTATATTTTTCACTCAGTAGTTTACTTTCTTTCGATCACAATATGTAAATTAGTGTCCTTCCATACCGACCCTTTTTGTGGTCCATGTAATACAAAAACGAAAAAATATTAAAATAAAAGTGGATATGGACCAAAATGCCAAGTACAAAAATTGTTATAACTTGCTTATTTTTGGATGTAATGGCATAGAAATTCATGAGAATCATAGAAACACTCTTGGGAACCCTATGAAATAAAAAGTGTGTAACTCTTCAGTCCCGTTTTTACTCAAACAATAAATTGTGTTTTTCTCCGATCATACAAAATGGCGTATGGAACAAAATAGCATTGAGCCGACGATTTTTGTATACGAGTTAAAAATATGAACGAACAGTGGACACCTAGTATTTAGTGTAATTCGTGCCATGTAAATCTTACTCGATGGACTAGTGGAAGAATGCGGTAAGTACTTTACAATTAATGTATTACAATGTTTTGTGGAATAAAACGTTTTATTCCACCAATGATTTGGATACGGACTGCTATTTTTGTCTATGTAAATAGATTGGAGTAGGAAGAAGCATTCGCAGGAATTACGCTGAAGTAAAATCTGTCACTTTGCCAGTTGCACATTCGGAAATAATACCAATTCCCAAGTGTCCAAGTATAGCTAACAGCCTAATTCGGAAACATCATCAAGTTCAACTGAGTACTCAACGCTGATCGGTTCATGTTTGAGTCAGAAGTCATCGCTTTTAACTCAGTCTCAACTCATTGATCTAGTGAGAGATTTGGAACAGACCAAAGATAAGGCAGATGAAACAGTACAATATTTTGGCCGCAGATGTTAACATATCATATTATAGAGTCCGTGATATACCTTGCAAAAAATTTTATACAACTGTGTTCGAGAAACTTAAAGGAATGATGGCAATTCACTCTCATAATTAAAAAGTTTATTTAAAAGTCGTTCTTTTCAAAAAATCGAAGAAGGCGTTTTTGATGGGCCTAAAATAAGGAAACTGATGAAAGATGTAAATTTCGCATCATATTTGACGTTGGATGAAATTATATATGTAAATATGTCCCTAAAAATTCATTTCTTGCAGTCTCATTTTAACTTTTTCCCCGAGAATCTTGGCGACGATCATGGCGAAAGGTTTCACCAAGAAATGAAGTCCATCGAGCGGCGTTACCAAGGGCACTGGGATGAAAGAATGATTGGAGATTATATTTGGTTCCTCATTAGGGAAACCGATTCCGAAATCTACAAACGTCTACAAAGAACTCACAATTACTTCTAATGAAACTTGTACATGTAAATAAACTCAAATGTACGTAATATAAATAAAAGTAACAAATAAAATCGCTATTTAAACTGAAATTAAAAAAAAAGATTTTTTGAAATTCTCTTACCTCTACCAAAAGGGCTATAATTTCTACATTTATCCATAGTAATAAAATAATAAAATATTTTTTTTTTCGATTTTTTTCTATGTTTTATGTTTTTTTGTCTCAGGATTTTTTTTTTTAAAAAAAATCAGCTTTTCCGGTTTGTTTAATGACTGTTACTAAACAGTTTCTAAGTGAAAGAGGTATTTCCAACATTGGTAGCCCAAATTAATAGCTTAAATTTAACGTATAAGTCGACCTTATCGGGCATATACTCCAAAAATTATTGTGCAAATACTAAGGGTACCTTCGACGATAATAGTATTTTTAATAAAAAATATTTAAAAAAAAATTATCAATAAAAAAATTTTGGTTTTGATTTTATATAACAGTATGCCACAATCTAAAGAAAAAATTATTTGTAGGTCTAGGAAACAAAAAAAAAAATTTTTTTGTTGCAGTGTTATTATCTTAAACTAGCGTAATCTAGAACACAGCTCATGTGGCTCCCGTGAATGGAAGCCCCATCCAGTTTTGGGGCCTGTCACGGATCCAAGGCTTGAATAGTTAATGTTGATGGAAATGCGATGGCGGGTCTGAGTAGGGTCGAAGTTGTAGGGTACTGGTTACCACAGCATCTGTCTTCAGATGAGCATCTGTCTCAGATGTCTTGGATGAGTCACGACTCGGGGTTGGGCTAGGCAACTGAGAAACCATATTTAGGATAGAAGAGATGCGAGTACCAAGTTCTTCTACATAAAAATAAATTGTTAGTCACTCTGAAAATAGTTTGACGACTTTCGTGATCGGTCATCACACCCTTAGCTGTCCAAATGTCCACAACCCTAATGTTTTTGTCACTTCCTACATACGTTTTTATTATACGGCCCAGTTGCCATTCAACAGGGCCTAATCTTTCATCTTTTATGACAACCAAATCATTTTCTCTCTGATATTTCCACTTATATGGCCGATGTAGCTCATTTAAATACTCAGTTTTCCATCTTTGGCAAAAATATTGAGAAATAATCTGTAATCGTTTCCATCAAGGGTGATGTTTCCGTCTGAAACATCTGCCGATCAGAAAATGAGCCGGGGCAAGCGGATTTAAATCAGAAGGGTCGTCGCTGGCTGGACTTAAGGGTCGAGAATTATGACAGGCCTCAATTCGCGCTAAAATAGTCGAGAACTCCTCAGAGGTAAAATTCATTTGTGGTATGAACTTTCGCAGATGTGTTTTGAACCTGGAGGAATAAAACTCCACTCTAAATTTTGATAAATATTGTTATGGGTAGCATCTTTTTGAAGATTTTTCATGAATTCTAACCTACCCATTTTGATTAATTCGGCGGCTCCTACAAAATAAGTCCCATTATCTGAGTAGATCCTGGCTGGGCTTCCTCGTCGCCCAATAAAACGCGATAACGCTACTAATAATGACTGATTCGAGAGGTCACTTGTGGGTACTAGATAACCCTTTGTTATTAAGCAAGCTCTTCCTGTAAAATTCTTGATGTTGAAGGGTCCTGCAAAATCTACTCCTGTGTTGGTAAAAGGTCAAGTCAGCATAGTTCGCTGGGGCGGAAGTGAGGACATAATCTGGGTTTGAGTCTGGTGTTTATACAAAACACAAGTTCGACAATTATGAATCACCTTCTTGACTAAGGGCTTCAATCTAAATATCCAGAATTCAGACCTGATTACGCGAGTCATGAGTTGATTTCCGCCATGCATCGTAATTTTGTGAATAAATTCTAATAACAAAAGGGCTAATCTCGATTCGTAAGGGATAAGAATTGGATGGCGCTCGTTATATGTAAGTGCTGGGGACTGAACAAGGCGGCCATTATCTCTGATGATTCCTTTTGAATCAATAACTGGATTGAGGGAAAAAAGACTGCTACTAGGTGAGAGTCTTTTCCTTTGGGTTAAATATAAATATTCCTCTGCAAACAATAAGTTAAAACAATAAGACGGTCTTTGATATTTTGGATTTCACCATGGGTGATTTCCGCTGAAGAAATTCTAAGTCGGATCCGATTGACGCCGGTATTTCTCCAAAACCGAATCGCAAATGCTAAGACTTTATATGCCCTACATAGAGAAGAGAATCTATCCAAAGGATCTTCAGCTGTTGTGGTCGTAAAAACTTTAACTGCCTTTGCTTCTAACTCTGTATCGCTCACAATTTCGTGTCTAGGCCATCGGTCTTTTGGAACCGTAGCCATTGTGGTCCAGTCCATCACAAATGATGTGACTGCAAATAATTTGGCGAACATCCGCGACTGGATTCCAATTTTCATTTCCCACATTATCTAAAATGTCTGAAATTCTATTTCCTACAAAGGCACTCCATGAACAAAGTCCAAAAGTGAGAAGAAATATTTTCAATTTGTAAGTTGGGAACCACCGCTGTGGTTAATTTTGCTGAGAGAACGGCTCCGCATAATTCTAATCTAGGCAGAGATAATTTTTTGATTGGTTTTACTCGTTTTCGCTGCTAAAAGAAACGTGTCGACTGTTTGATCTAAATGTTCTACTCTAACATAAAGAGTAAGCGCTTTCTGAAGCGTCACAAAAACCATGCACTTCAATGTTACTTAATGGTTTGAATCTGATCCACCTAGGTACTGAATCTGTTGAAGGACAACTTTTAATGAAATTCTTCCAATTCATTCGAGTTATGGGCTTCAACGCGTCGTCCCAATCTACTTTATCCAGCCAGACTTGTTGCATTATAAGTTTCGCTACGATGATTACTGGAGCCAGCCATCCACATGGGTCGAACAATTTGGCAATTGTTGAAAGGACTTCTCTTTTGGTGCACAATTCCCTTTCTTCCGTGGGTGGTGATGTGAACGTAAAGGTATCAGCCGAAATGTTCCATCGGATACCTAGAGTCTTCGTTGAAGTTCCTTCCGAAATGTCCAACCAGGTGACCGGCAAGAGTGAGTCAGGTGGCAGATCGCTAAGTAGATTGGGATCGTTTGAGCTCCATTTGCTCAATTCAAAACCTGCTGAGTCCAAGGCTGCTACTAATTCTTTCATAGACTTAATGGATTCTTCGACAGTGTGACCTCCAGCTAAAACGTCGTCGACATATAAATTTTGTTTGATAATTTCTGAGCCTACGTTTCTTTAACATCTTCTGCCAATTGAATTAGGGTCCGAAGAGCGAGAAATGGGCCGCAATTAATTCCGAAAATGACAATTGAAAGTTCCAAATGGGTCATTCGCTGATTTTCTAAAAGAATTCTTTGAAATGGGGCCTGACTTGGGTCGATTTGTATTTGACGATACATTTTGGTAACGTCCGCGTTGAATACGTATCTAAAAAACTTCCATTTTAAAATCTGCAGCACTAAGACCTGTTGAAGGATAGGCCCTGGATGTAAAATGTCTTTAAGACTTTTCTTGTTTGACGTGGGACTTGACGCATTGAAAACTGCATGATGTGGCAAGTAGTAGTAAGTGGTCTTTTCGATTTCCTGGGGTCCCAGTTTCCGCATGTGTCCAAGTTCCAAATATTCCATTATCGCTGCGTCGTATTGAGATTTGATTTCGGGCGTTTTTGCAACTTTCTTTCCATTTGATAGAATTGCGATATTTCGAGATGCTCCAAGTTCAGCACAAGATTTGAACTGCATCGTGACAATATATCGTCAATCTGTCCATTCGCGTTGCATTTTTGAAATTTGTTTCGCAAAAGGTGTCTTCTGCTGACCTCAAAACTTTTTTGGGGGTCTCCTCCAAAAACGTGTGAGAATTTTCTCGATCGCAACTGTATTGTAAAGTGAAATTTTCCTATCATTTGTGTTTGATTTTTCAAGGGGTCCGCCCACTATCCAGCCAAAAACTGTGCTTTGCGCTACTAAATATCCTATAGATTTCATGGGTGTTCCTACTGTGTAAATTAAGGGTCCTATGTCTAAACCTATCAGAAGATCTATGGGTCGGCTCTCGTTACCCTTATGTAATAAAGTGTGATGTCTTTGACTACATTCCCCACACGTGAAACGATTCTTACACCGTGATGCAGTTGTAACAAAGATTGTGAAGTTTTAATAAGTGAATGCGATCATTCACGTTTTTCTCAAGGAATTCTGGACAATTTCGTAACAAATGGTTGCAAATTTTGCAACTCGTCCATTTGTACGACTACTAGGTTGCGTAGATGTGCTAAATCTGTTGCTGTTGTTGAATCTTCTTTGCGAACTTTGAGTTTGTTGCGCAACGTTTGTTTGAAATGACTTAACCCTATTTTCCTTCCTACTATAATCGGGTCCAAGCTGATTATTTTTGGAGAAATGGGGCTTAATATTTCCTACAGATTCTAACGTTTTTAACTTGTGCGTTAAAAATTCTTTCAAATCTATACAAGACGGTAGTATGGAACAATCTTCCAAACCGTTTTCAAATTCTTCTAAGAAATTTCTCGGCAGTTTCGTAGAAGTAAGGTAAACTAAAATTGGGTCCCACCCTTTTACAGCTACCTTGAGTGTCTCTAGTGTTTGAACGCAGCCATCAATAGTACGTTGAAACTGGTGGTAAACTAAGTAGAGTCTTTAGCTGTTCATTAACTTGCATTCGTTTATTTTCGTATCTGTTTTCTAAGTTTTTCCACGCTAAATCAAAACCTTCATTTGTTAATGGAACGTTACTAATAATTTCCCGTGCTTCCCCCGCGGTTTTCTCTTTCAGATGGAACAGAAGCAAACAAGAAGCAAACCACCCCCATTGACTTGATCCGTACTACCCATGGTAGTCTAATGAGCGTTCGTGTCTGCGCCAATAATCAGCTCGACCTCGTCAGACGTTGCACCTGTGGACAGGCGCAGCAATAGAGCCGCTGAGGCTCCTTTAGCGTGATGGAGGTTAATCTGTAGAATTCTTACCATCATTGGTAAGAATTAACATCCACCCCGACAAGGGTGTTATCGAACTCTTCGTCCGTATCATCGAGAAGCGTGTCCCCGCCAGATGCGTCAAAGAGTCCGGAGACTACCCTCAGCCTCTCTGTGTAAGAAGTAGAGCTTTCGTCCTCAGAGAAGGACGTTACAGATCTTCTATTAGAATTGGAGTCACCTGAAATAATGTGCGTGGGTACCTCCGCACTTCCAGAAAGCCGTGTATCAACCACGGGCGACGACTCACCTTCCGCAGTGGGAGCTATATCCTGCTTGTATACTTTCAAGACTATAGTCCCGAAGCCATATTGTACACGGGGCAAAATCGCTTTTTTGATATGTTTGAATCGAAAGAAAATATATTTGGAACACAAATTTTTAAATATTATGTATCTCTTAGCAAATAAATTTTATTTGAAAATCAATAAAATATATTCGGAACTCGTATATTAATATGTTACAACATATAATATTTGCAAACTAAATTTCTCAAATAAAATATGTATTTGAATACAAATAAAATTATTGTCTAGAAATTGCTCCAAATATATTTTATTTAAAAAAGATTTTCGAAACTTTTGTTGAATTTTTCGAATTTCAGTTTTAATTTTTTTGGGTTTCGAATTGCACCTCCCAGTTATTATACCAACTGCAGCATAACATATGTTTCTATTTTTTTTCAATCATGTACAATTTCTTAGTATTCCAAGCCATCACTAGTTGTCAATCTGTGGTAGGAATTTTGTGACGAAACCCAAATTGATATTCAGGAATAATATTGTTTGCTTCAATAATAGGTAGTAAACGTTTAAGCAGTAGTCGTTCGAATTTTTTAGAGAATGTAGGCAGTAAGCTGATTGATCTGTATGATGTGGTTGCATTTTCAGGTTTACCGGGTTTCAAGACCATAATAATTTCCGCACACTTCCATTGAGATGGGAAATGTTGGAGTCGTAAAATTGTGTTAAATAACAACGTTAAAAACAATATACCTTTAGGTGGTAACGATTTGATGGCCTTGGTATCAATATTGTCATATCCTGCAGACTTTTTGTTATTTAAGCAGATTATCTCTGATTTGGTTTCTTTAGGCTTAATATGAGTTATTGGTAAATCCATCTCGCATGCTATGTCCAAAAAATTAAGAATTTCATTATCGTTTTTACTGATATTGTGAGGTTTAAAAGTAGTTTCCAAGTGTTCAGCAAAAGCAAATGACTTTTGTACGTCTGTTCTACACCAAGACCCGTCGGCTTTTTTAATTGGTACATTTCGTTTTGTTGGTCTCTTAAGGTACTTAGTTGCTCTATAAAGGTCTTTATCTTTGTTTTTATTTTGAGGCTTTAGTTTCACAAGATAACTTGCAGTAAATTGGTTTCTCTCTTTTGCCAGGAACTCAGAGCAAAGTTTAATAGCTAGATTCCAGTTAGCTTTGTCTCTAGGGTTTCTAGTACGGTGCCAAACTCTTCGTAAACGTCTGGATTGTCTAATCAAATCTCTAGCAGCAGCAGATGTCCGAACTTTGTGTCCTATTTCATGGCATGGTTCTGCAATTGGGGTAGATATTCTTGCCGCATCGTGTATCAACATATTTAGTTGTTCGATAGCATCATCCAAGTCATCTGCAGATTTAATTTGCACATTCAAATCCAAATTATGTTCGCAGTATAAGCTCATATTTGTTTTGTGACTAATAATTTTATGTGGTTTTGGATTTACCTCGACACTAACATTGTAGTTCACCAGAAATGGAGTATGATCAGAATTTAAATAATCTTCATTTAAAATGTCGAGTAACTGCCTGGAAATACCGCTATATACATCAAAATCAAGGAGGTCTGGTATTTTAGTAGGATCAGAAGGCCAGTATGTTGGTTTCCCTCCTGATAAGACATTATAATTGTTGTGGCATATACATTTGTATAACTGTCTTCCTTTGGGGTTAGTTAGTCTAGAGCCCCACCAAGTATGTTTTGCATTGAAATCCCCGGCAACGAAAAAACGAGGACCTAAACTTTTGAAAAATAGTTCATATTCATCGAATTTTACATTGTGCCTTGGAGGAAAATATATCGAATAAATTGTTATTGGGCTATTGTTGCAGATCAGTTTTACTCCAGCTGCTTGTATATAGTTTTTCCGATATTCTTTCGCAAGTTCGTATTTTATTGGAGACTTAATAAATAAACCAGCTCCAGTATGAGTTTTTTCATCAGGGTGATTAGTGAAGACAAAATCGTAACCTCTTACTTTAATATGAGACGTAGATGTACAGTGGGGTTCCGAGATAAGGAAAATATCTATGTATTTTGTATTCATAAAATACTCTATTTCATTTATTTTTTTTTTTAAATTTCGTTCGCATTCCAAACAGCTATTCTTAGATCTATTTGCATAGTTTGTTAATAAGAAGGGACATCATATTCATAAGCGTATTTGTTAGCTCAATTTGCCTCGACACTAACATTGTAGTTCACCAGAAATGGAGTATGATCAGAATTTAAATAATCTTCATTTAAAATGTCGAGTAACTGCCTGGAAATACCGCTATATACATCAAAATCAAGGAGGTCTGGTATTTTAGTAGGATCAGAAGGCCAGTATGTTGGTTTCCCTCCTGATAAGACATTATAATTGTTGTGGCATATACATTTGTATAACTGTCTTCCTTTGGGGTTAGTTAGTCTAGAGCCCCACCAAGTATGTTTTGCATTGAAATCCCCGGCAACGAAAAAACGAGGACCTAAACTTTTGAAAAATAGTTCATATTCATCGAATTTTACATTGTGCCTTGGAGGAAAATATATCGAATAAATTGTTATTGGGCTATTGTTGCAGATCAGTTTTACTCCAGCAGCTTGTATATAGTTTTTCCGATATTCTTTCGCAAGTTCGTATTTTATTGGAGACTTAATAAATAAACCAGCTCCAGTATGAGTTTTTTCATCAGGGTGATTAGTGAAGACAAAATCGTAACCTCTTACTTTAATATGAGACGTAGATGTACAGTGGGGTTCCGAGATAAGGAAAATATCTATGTATTTTGTATTCATAAAATACTCTATTTCATTTATTTTTTTTTTGAAATTCCGTTCGCATTCCAAACAGCTATTCTTAGATCTATTTGCATAGTTTGTTAATAAGAAGGGACATCATATTCATAAGCGTATTTGTTAGCTCAATTTGCTTATGTAAAAGTTGTTCAATATTTTTCATAATATTACTATTTTCATGAAAATTTCCAACATTTGCATATGTATTACTAGCATTAATGTTATTGTATGATGTGTTAAAATTGTTGTTATTGTTTTGGAAATTAGGAAAGTCACTTTTTTTCATGGAAAATTGTGGGTATGTAATTGGTCGCTGATTAGATGTTCTTTTCCTTAGAAGAGATTGGTATACTTGGCATCCTTTAGAACTTGCAGTGTGGTTTTCTAAACAGTGAACACATTTAGGTGGCGTTGTCCTATCTTTTTGACAACTAGAAGTTGGGTGATCAAGACCACATTTAACGCATACAAACGGTTTTTTGCAGTAAGTTTTTGTGTGCCCATATTCCTGGCAACGGTAACACTGCACAATATCTTCTTTAGTTAGGGGAGCTCCGATTTGAACAATGCAATGATCTATTTCACGTATTTCAAATACAGATTTATTATTAGGACCTGGATCGATATCAACGTAAAACATTGGTAATGGCTGCTTAGTAAATTTACTTTTTACATTTGTTATGTATCTAACTAAATGACCTTTAGAGATAAGTTCAGCCTTAATATCCATTATATCGGTGGTGTTGTGAAGACCTTTGATAACAAATCTAAAAGCGCGTTCTGCCTTAAGTTGATAGGTATGATAACTAAATTTGTTTGCGTCTAAAAATATTTTATCACATTCTTAAAAAGCATGCTAACGAAGAAAACACGGTATATTTGAAAAAATCTATGGATAGATGTACAAGTTATGAGCCATTTTGTAAATGTTGGGGAAATTCAAAATTCATATTTTTTGTTTTAAATTATGTTTTTTTGCTAATACTGAATTCGCCATATGTGAGAGAGACATATAAGAGACATTGCACTTGCATTTTATTTTATGAGGATTGATGTGAGACATTATAATATTATAGAGAGGACGAGGATTTATGGCCGTTCGTAACCCTCTATAAAACATTATATACAAAGTGAGAGCTATATAGGATGAGATACGCTCAGGTAGAGGGTCATTCAACAATATTTGTGGTTTTTTATTTATGCGGTTTCCATTCAGTTACGCCCTTTAGGGGCATGGACATCCCAGTCGTATATACAGATAGTAAAATTATATGTACGCAATACAAAGTAGTACGCGGCAGTCTTGAAAATATTGGGATTCTACGTTCGAAGCTTAGTATATGTCAGCTACTTGTACTGCAACTTATGAATCTTAAACCCGTAATTTATGAATGAAATTTCTTATTAATAAATGGCGCTACGAAATAACCCCCCAAGTGAAATAACCCCCAAGCCGAAAATGAAATAACCCCCAATGAAATATACCCCAAATGAATTGAAATAACGCCCAAAGATTAAATGTGAAATAAAGTCCAAATTAAATGAAAAAACAGCCAAATAATAAATGAAACAACCCTTAAATGAAAAAACAGCCAAATAATAAATGAAACAACCCCTAAAAAATATTAGTTAAATTAAAAAAGAATAATTCCCCCCAAAAAAGTGAAATAACCCCCAATGAAAAAAACCCCAAACAAATGAAATATACTCCAAATTAAATTTATTCGTCTAGGCAAATATTTTTTTGTACAATAAACATAATTTTTCCCAAAAACTGTTTGTAGTACTTACAGAAACGCTTGTATGGAATCCCCAATAGGCCGACGAAACAAATTAGAATAAAAACGAATGGGAATACCTGCAAATTGATATTTAATAATGGACTAAAAACAACGTTTCAACTGCTTTGCAACGGTTTTTATGCTTTGCATTGAATGTTGGAACAGAAAACATAAAGAAATAGTAATCCTGACGAAAAATTTTAAGAAATGTTTCTGAACTATTTTTTGTAATGCATTACTATTTCTTGACGTTTGAAAACTTTTGGAATATAATACATGAGAATACATGAAAACTTTTGGAAGAGAATTCTCTTCCAAACTATTTCACATATGAAGTTTCAGTTCTCTTCCAACAGTTTTTGAACATGAAGAAATAGTAATGCAGACGAAAAATGGGTTAAAAAATCGCTGCGATTTTTGTCTCTCTGTTTCACTTGCTTTATCTTTTCTTAAATTTTTCTCTTACAGCAGTTCATTTACTGATCGGCTCTCTAGCAAAATATTCGCAAATCTTATTTTGCTTACCATTTCTAAACATTTAAAGCCTATTACTTTCATGATATAATGCAAGCGTACCATCTGGTATGTTTTCTGTAATCTGATATCCATGACCCTACAACTTAAATTTTCATATTTGTTATAATTTAAAATTTGTAAATTTTCTTCTCTGAAGCACTATTAAGAACTGATTACTACTCTCAAGGCCCACCCAAAAATTACCCCGTTCAATACGTTCATTCGATTCTAACCGTCTAACGATAAGGAAGCGATATCTAACAATTTAATTATTAAAAACTTTCCTAAACTTCATTTTAAATGTCAATGAAATAATCCCCAAATAAAATGAAATACGGCCCAAGAAAAATTAGATTTCGATGAAAATGAAATAAATCCCAAACAATGAAAAAATCCCCAAAACCCAGAATGAATGAAATAAATCCCAAATTCATTTTATTTTGGGTTTTATTTCATTTTGGTCTTAGTAACAAAAATTTAAAAAAAAACTTGAAAACATGAAATGAAACCCGAAGTTAATGAAATTTAACCCAAACCCAATTATGAATCTTTATTTTGGGTGTTATTTCATTTTCGGCTTGGGGGTTATTTCACTGCGCCTTAATAAATTAGTGTAATTCAGCGCTTTAACGAGATAAGCCGATTTTTTTGAAAAACATTACAAAGTTATATTTCGAAGTATGAGTAAAAGGCAAAGATCTTTTCAATGTGTAACTGATCCCGACAATTTCTGCTACATCTGCGGAAAATATGTAATTAAAACCAGTAAGGAAAGGCTAAAGTCGGGCGGTGCCGACTATATAATACCCTACACCACTCTCGTAATATTGAATAACTCTGATATATAAATTTTGTAATTCATGTATAAATTGTTTACATAAATTTACTTTTGGGACATTTTATATCTAAAGAGCCAAATCGGATGAAACATATATATGGGAGCTATAGCTAAATCTTTACCGATTTTCTTCAAATTCGGCTATGTTGGTTCATGAATCAAGAAACTCTACCATTCTAAATTTCAAAACGATTGGATGTAAAATATAGCTTCTATAGAATTAAAGGGCCAAATCGGACGAAACATATATATGGGAGCTATAGCTAAATCTTAACCGATTTTCTTCAAATTCGGTAGTGTTGGTTCATGGATCAAGAAACTCTACCATTTTAAATTTCAAGATGATTGGATGTAAAATACAGCTTCTTCAGGACTAAAGAGCAAAATCGGACGAAACATATATATGGGAGCTATAGCTAAATCTTAACCGATTTTCTTTAAATTCGGCAATGTTGGTTCATGGATCAAGAAACTCTACCATTCTAAATTTCAAAACGATTGGATGTAAAATACAGCTTTTATAGGTCTAAATGGCCAAATCGGACGAAACATATATATGGGAGCTATAGCTAAATCTTAACCGATTTTCTTCAAATTAGGTAGTGTTGGTTCATGGATCAAGAAACTCTACCATTCTAAATTTCAAAATGATTGGATGTAAAATACAGCTTCTACAGGACTAAAGAGCAAAATCGGACGAAACATATATATGAGAGCTATAGCTAAATCTTAACCGATTTTCTTCAAATTCGGCAATGTTGGTTCATGGATCAAGAAACTCTACCATTCTAAATTTCAAAACGATCGGATGTAAAATACAGCTTCTATAGGACTAAAGGGCCAAATCAAACGAAACATATATATGGGAGCTATAGCTAAATCTTAACCGATTTCAACCAAATTCAATAGCGATCTTAACAGCCGCGAAATACTCTAAACTGCAAAATTTCAGGACGATCGGAGTGAAATTGCGACCTGTAGTCGACGAACAACTTTACATGGACAGACGGACGGACGGACGGACATCGTTAAATCGACTCAGCTAGTGATTCTGAGTCGATCGGTATACTTTAAGGTGGGTCTAGCTGTGTTATTTTCAGGTGTTACAAACATCTGCCGTGAAACAAACTTATAATACCCTGTACCACAGTGTGGTGTAGGGTATAAAAATCGACGTCTGTTTAGTAAAATAAAAGAAGAAATGTATGTGTAATATTTCGTCGGCTTAATGCTATTTTGGTCCATACGCCATTTTTGTATTTTTTGAGTTAGGAGTTGATAATATGGGTTCCAAGCATGCTCTTTCAGAATCTGCAATCATTTTTTTCATATCTCGCATAGTGTTCGTATTTGGTAGGGTAAATTTGTTTTACTCTGAATAAAGGGAAATAATTTCGACATTTTTGTTCTATGTCTCAATTTTTCTATCGCCCTATATTTTTCACTCAGTAGTTTACTTTCTTTCGATCACAATATGTAAATTAGTGTCCTTCCATACCGACCCTTTTTGTGGTCCATGTAATACAAATACGAAAAAATATTAAAATAAAAGTGGATATGGACCAAAATGCCAAGTACAAAAATTGTTATAACTTGCTTATTTTTGGATGTAATGGCATAGAAATTCATGAGAATCATACAAACACTGTTGGGAACCCTATGAAATAAAAAGTGTGTAACTCTTCAGTCCCGTTTTTACTCAAACAATAAATTGCGTTTTTCTCCGATCATACAAAATGGCGTATGGAAAAAAATAGCATTGAGCCGACGATTTTTGTATACGAGTTAAAAATATGAACGAACAGTGGACACCTAGTATTTAGTGTAATTCGTACCATGTAAATCTTACTCGATGGACTAGTGGAAGAATGCGGTAAGTACTTTACAATTAATGTATTACAATGTTTTGTGGAATAAAACGTTTTATTCCACCAATGATTTGGAGACAACCATTCATTCACGATACGGACTTCTATTTTTGTCTATGTAAATAGATTGGAGTAGGAAGAAGCATTCGCAGGAATTACACTGAAGTAAAATCTGTCACTTTGCCAGTTGCACATTCGGAAAGAATACCAATTCCCAAGTGTCCAAGTATAGCTAACAGCCTAATTCGGAAACATCATCAAGTTCAACTGAGTACTCAACTCTGAGCGGTTCAAGTTTGAGTCAGAAGTCATCGCTTTTAACTCAGTCTCAACTCATTGATCTAGTGAGAGATTTGGAACAGACCAAAGATAAGGCAGATGAAACAGTACAATATTTTGGCCGCAGATGTTAACATATCATATTATAGAGTCCGTGATATACCTTGCAAAAAATTTTATACAACTGTGTTCGAGAAACTTAAAGGAATGATGGCAATTCTCTCTCATAATTAAAAAGTTTATTTAAAAGTCTTTCTTTTCAAAAAATCGAAGAAGGCGTTTTTGATGGGCCTAAAATAAGGAAACTGATGAAAGATGTAAATTTCGAATCATATTTGACGTCGGATGAAATTATATATGTAAATATGTCCCTAAAAATTCATTTCTTGCAGTCTCATTTTAACTTTTTCCCCGAGAATCTTGGCGACGATCATGGCGAAAGGTTTCACCAAGAAATGAATTCCATCGAGCGACGTTACCAAGGGCACTGGGATGAAAGAATGATTGGAGATTATATTTGGTTCCTCATTAGAGAAACCGATTCCGAAATCTACAAACGTCTACAAAGAACTCACAATTACTTCTAATGAAACTTGTACATGTAAATAAACCCAAATGTACGTAATATAAATAAAAGTAACAAATAAAATCGCTATTTAAACTGATATTAAAAAAAAAGATTTTTTGAAATTCTCTTACCTCTACCAAAAGGGCTATAATTTCTACATTTATCCATAGTAATAAAATAATAAAATATTTTTTTTCGATTTTTTTCTATGTTTTATTTTTTTCTATGTTTACAGCTTTTCCGGTTTGTTTAATGACTGTTACTAAACAGTTTCTAAGTGAAAGAGGTATTTCCAACATTGGTAGCCCAAATTAATAGCTTAAATTTAACGTATAAGTCGACCTTATCGGGCATATACTCCAAAAATTATTGTGCAAATACTAAGGGTACCTTCGACGATAATAGTATTTTTAATAAAAAATATTTAAAAAAAAATTATCAATAAAAAAATTTTGGTTTTGATTTTATATAACAGTATGCCACAATCTAAAGAAAAAATTATTTGTAGGTCTAGGAAACAAAAAAAAAAATTTTTTTGTTGCAGTGTTATTATCTTAAACTAGCGTAATCTAGAACACAGCTCATGTGGCTCCCGTGAATGGAAGCCCCATCCAGTTTTGGGGCCTGTCACGGATCCAAGGCTTGAATAGTTAATGTTGATGGAAATGCGATGGCGGGTCTGAGTAGGGTCGAAGTTGTAGGGTACTGGTTACCACAGCATCTGTCTTCAGATGAGCATCTGTCTCAGATGTCTTGGATGAGTCACGACTCGGGGTTGGGCTAGGCAACTGAGAAACCATATTTAGGATAGAAGAGATGCGAGTACCAAGTTCTTCTACATAAAAATAAATTGTTAGTCACTCTGAAAATAGTTTGACGACTTTCGTGATCGGTCATCACACCCTTAGCTGTCCAAATGTCCACAACCCTAATGTTTTTGTCACTTCCTACATACGTTTTTATTATACGGCCCAGTTGCCATTCAACAGGGCCTAATCTTTCATCTTTTATGACAACCAAATCATTTTCTCTCTGATATTTCCACTTATATGGCCGATGTAGCTCATTTAAATACTCAGTTTTCCATCTTTGGCAAAAATATTGAGAAATAATCTGTAATCGTTTCCATCAAGGGTGATGTTTCCGTCTGAAACATCTGCCGATCAGAAAATGAGCCGGGGCAAGCGGATTTAAATCAGAAGGGTCGTCGCTGGCTGGACTTAAGGGTCGAGAATTATGACAGGCCTCAATTCGCGCTAAAATAGTCGAGAACTCCTCAGAGGTAAAATTCATTTGTGGTATGAACTTTCGCAGATGTGTTTTGAACCTGGAGGAATAAAACTCCACTCTAAATTTTGATAAATATTGTTATGGGTAGCATCTTTTTGAAGATTTTTCATGAATTCTAACCTACCCATTTTGATTAATTCGGCGGCTCCTACAAAATAAGTCCCATTATCTGAGTAGATCCTGGCTGGGCTTCCTCGTCGCCCAATAAAACGCGATAACGCTACTAATAATGACTGATTCGAGAGGTCACTTGTGGGTACTAGATAACCCTTTGTTATTAAGCAAGCTCTTCCTGTAAAATTCTTGATGTTGAAGGGTCCTGCAAAATCTACTCCTGTGTTGGTAAAAGGTCAAGTCAGCATAGTTCGCTGGGGCGGAAGTGAGGACATAATCTGGGTTTGAGTCTGGTGTTTATACAAAACACAAGTTCGACAATTATGAATCACCTTCTTGACTAAGGGCTTCAATCTAAATATCCAGAATTCAGACCTGATTACGCGAGTCATGAGTTGATTTCCGCCATGCATCGTAATTTTGTGAATAAATTCTAATAACAAAAGGGCTAATCTCGATTCGTAAGGGATAAGAATTGGATGGCGCTCGTTATATGTAAGTGCTGGGGACTGAACAAGGCGGCCATTATCTCTGATGATTCCTTTTGAATCAATAACTGGATTGAGGGAAAAAAGACTGCTACTAGGTGAGAGTCTTTTCCTTTGGGTTAAATATAAATATTCCTCTGCAAACAATAAGTTAAAACAATAAGACGGTCTTTGATATTTTGGATTTCACCATGGGTGATTTCCGCTGAAGAAATTCTAAGTCGGATCCGATTGACGCCGGTATTTCTCCAAAACCGAATCGCAAATGCTAAGACTTTATATGCCCTACATAGAGAAGAGAATCTATCCAAAGGATCTTCAGCTGTTGTGGTCGTAAAAACTTTAACTGCCTTTGCTTCTAACTCTGTATCGCTCACAATTTCGTGTCTAGGCCATCGGTCTTTTGGAACCGTAGCCATTGTGGTCCAGTCCATCACAAATGATGTGACTGCAAATAATTTGGCGAACATCCGCGACTGGATTCCAATTTTCATTTCCCACATTATCTAAAATGTCTGAAATTCTATTTCCTACAAAGGCACTCCATGAACAAAGTCCAAAAGTGAGAAGAAATATTTTCAATTTGTAAGTTGGGAACCACCGCTGTGGTTAATTTTGCTGAGAGAACGGCTCCGCATAATTCTAATCTAGGCAGAGATAATTTTTTGATTGGTTTTACTCGTTTTCGCTGCTAAAAGAAACGTGTCGACTGTTTGATCTAAATGTTCTACTCTAACATAAAGAGTAAGCGCTTTCTGAAGCGTCACAAAAACCATGCACTTCAATGTTACTTAATGGTTTGAATCTGATCCACCTAGGTACTGAATCTGTTGAAGGACAACTTTTAATGAAATTCTTCCAATTCATTCGAGTTATGGGCTTCAACGCGTCGTCCCAATCTACTTTATCCAGCCAGACTTGTTGCATTATAAGTTTCGCTACGATGATTACTGGAGCCAGCCATCCACATGGGTCGAACAATTTGGCAATTGTTGAAAGGACTTCTCTTTTGGTGCACAATTCCCTTTCTTCCGTGGGTGGTGATGTGAACGTAAAGGTATCAGCCGAAATGTTCCATCGGATACCTAGAGTCTTCGTTGAAGTTCCTTCCGAAATGTCCAACCAGGTGACCGGCAAGAGTGAGTCAGGTGGCAGATCGCTAAGTAGATTGGGATCGTTTGAGCTCCATTTGCTCAATTCAAAACCTGCTGAGTCCAAGGCTGCTACTAATTCTTTCATAGACTTAATGGATTCTTCGACAGTGTGACCTCCAGCTAAAACGTCGTCGACATATAAATTTTGTTTGATAATTTCTGAGCCTACGTTTCTTTAACATCTTCTGCCAATTGAATTAGGGTCCGAAGAGCGAGAAATGGGCCGCAATTAATTCCGAAAATGACAATTGAAAGTTCCAAATGGGTCATTCGCTGATTTTCTAAAAGAATTCTTTGAAATGGGGCCTGACTTGGGTCGATTTGTATTTGACGATACATTTTGGTAACGTCCGCGTTGAATACGTATCTAAAAAACTTCCATTTTAAAATCTGCAGCACTAAGACCTGTTGAAGGATAGGCCCTGGATGTAAAATGTCTTTAAGACTTTTCTTGTTTGACGTGGGACTTGACGCATTGAAAACTGCATGATGTGGCAAGTAGTAGTAAGTGGTCTTTTCGATTTCCTGGGGTCCCAGTTTCCGCATGTGTCCAAGTTCCAAATATTCCATTATCGCTGCGTCGTATTGAGATTTGATTTCGGGCGTTTTTGCAACTTTCTTTCCATTTGATAGAATTGCGATATTTCGAGATGCTCCAAGTTCAGCACAAGATTTGAACTGCATCGTGACAATATATCGTCAATCTGTCCATTCGCGTTGCATTTTTGAAATTTGTTTCGCAAAAGGTGTCTTCTGCTGACCTCAAAACTTTTTTGGGGGTCTCCTCCAAAAACGTGTGAGAATTTTCTCGATCGCAACTGTATTGTAAAGTGAAATTTTCCTATCATTTGTGTTTGATTTTTCAAGGGGTCCGCCCACTATCCAGCCAAAAACTGTGCTTTGCGCTACTAAATATCCTATAGATTTCATGGGTGTTCCTACTGTGTAAATTAAGGGTCCTATGTCTAAACCTATCAGAAGATCTATGGGTCGGCTCTCGTTACCCTTATGTAATAAAGTGTGATGTCTTTGACTACATTCCCCACACGTGAAACGATTCTTACACCGTGATGCAGTTGTAACAAAGATTGTGAAGTTTTAATAAGTGAATGCGATCATTCACGTTTTTCTCAAGGAATTCTGGACAATTTCGTAACAAATGGTTGCAAATTTTGCAACTCGTCCATTTGTACGACTACTAGGTTGCGTAGATGTGCTAAATCTGTTGCTGTTGTTGAATCTTCTTTGCGAACTTTGAGTTTGTTGCGCAACGTTTGTTTGAAATGACTTAACCCTATTTTCCTTCCTACTATAATCGGGTCCAAGCTGATTATTTTTGGAGAAATGGGGCTTAATATTTCCTACAGATTCTAACGTTTTTAACTTGTGCGTTAAAAATTCTTTCAAATCTATACAAGACGGTAGTATGGAACAATCTTCCAAACCGTTTTCAAATTCTTCTAAGAAATTTCTCGGCAGTTTCGTAGAAGTAAGGTAAACTAAAATTGGGTCCCACCCTTTTACAGCTACCTTGAGTGTCTCTAGTGTTTGAACGCAGCCATCAATAGTACGTTGAAACTGGTGGTAAACTAAGTAGAGTCTTTAGCTGTTCATTAACTTGCATTCGTTTATTTTCGTATCTGTTTTCTAAGTTTTTCCACGCTAAATCAAAACCTTCATTTGTTAATGGAACGTTACTAATAATTTCCCGTGCTTCCCCCGCGGTTTTCTCTTTCAGATGGAACAGAAGCAAACAAGAAGCAAACCACCCCCATTGACTTGATCCGTACTACCCATGGTAGTCTAATGAGCGTTCGTGTCTGCGCCAATAATCAGCTCGACCTCGTCAGACGTTGCACCTGTGGACAGGCGCAGCAATAGAGCCGCTGAGGCTCCTTTAGCGTGATGGAGGTTAATCTGTAGAATTCTTACCATCATTGGTAAGAATTAACATCCACCCCGACAAGGGTGTTATCGAACTCTTCGTCCGTATCATCGAGAAGCGTGTCCCCGCCAGATGCGTCAAAGAGTCCGGAGACTACCCTCAGCCTCTCTGTGTAAGAAGTAGAGCTTTCGTCCTCAGAGAAGGACGTTACAGATCTTCTATTAGAATTGGAGTCACCTGAAATAATGTGCGTGGGTACCTCCGCACTTCCAGAAAGCCGTGTATCAACCACGGGCGACGACTCACCTTCCGCAGTGGGAGCTATATCCTGCTTGTATACTTTCAAGACTATAGTCCCGAAGCCATATTGTACACGGGGCAAAATCGCTTTTTTGATATGTTTGAATCGAAAGAAAATATATTTGGAACACAAATTTTTAAATATTATGTATCTCTTAGCAAATAAATTTTATTTGAAAATCAATAAAATATATTCGGAACTCGTATATTAATATGTTACAACATATAATATTTGCAAACTAAATTTCTCAAATAAAATATGTATTTGAATACAAATAAAATTATTGTCTAGAAATTGCTCCAAATATATTTTATTTAAAAAAGATTTTCGAAACTTTTGTTGAATTTTTCGAATTTCAGTTTTAATTTTTTTTGGTTTCGAATTGCACCTCCCAGTTATTATACCAACTGCAGCATAACATATGTTTCTATTTTTTTTCAATCATGTACAATTTCTTAGTATTCCAAGCCATCACTAGTTGTCAATCTGTGGTAGGAATTTTGTGACGAAACCCAAATTGATATTCAGGAATAATATTGTTTGCTTCAATAATAGGTAGTAAACGTTTAAGCAGTAGTCGTTCGAATTTTTTAGAGAATGTAGGCAGTAAGCTGATTGATCTGTATGATGTGGTTGCATTTTCAGGTTTACCGGGTTTCAAGACCATAATAATTTCCGCACACTTCCATTGAGATGGGAAATGTTGGAGTCGTAAAATTGTGTTAAATAACAACGTTAAAAACAATATACCTTTAGGTGGTAACGATTTGATGGCCTTGGTATCAATATTGTCATATCCTGCAGACTTTTTGTTATTTAAGCAGATTATCTCTGATTTGGTTTCTTTAGGCTTAATATGAGTTATTGGTAAATCCATCTCGCATGCTATGTCCAAAAAATTAAGAATTTCATTATCGTTTTTACTGATATTGTGAGGTTTAAAAGTAGTTTCCAAGTGTTCAGCAAAAGCAAATGACTTTTGTACGTCTGTTCTACACCAAGACCCGTCGGCTTTTTTAATTGGTACATTTCGTTTTGTTGGTCTCTTAAGGTACTTAGTTGCTCTATAAAGGTCTTTATCTTTGTTTTTATTTTGAGGCTTTAGTTTCACAAGATAACTTGCAGTAAATTGGTTTCTCTCTTTTGCCAGGAACTCAGAGCAAAGTTTAATAGCTAGATTCCAGTTAGCTTTGTCTCTAGGGTTTCTAGTACGGTGCCAAACTCTTCGTAAACGTCTGGATTGTCTAATCAAATCTCTAGCAGCAGCAGATGTCCGAACTTTGTGTCCTATTTCATGGCATGGTTCTGCAATTGGGGTAGATATTCTTGCCGCATCGTGTATCAACATATTTAGTTGTTCGATAGCATCATCCAAGTCATCTGCAGATTTAATTTGCACATTCAAATCCAAATTATGTTCGCAGTATAAGCTCATATTTGTTTTGTGACTAATAATTTTATGTGGTTTTGGATTTACCTCGACACTAACATTGTAGTTCACCAGAAATGGAGTATGATCAGAATTTAAATAATCTTCATTTAAAATGTCGAGTAACTGCCTGGAAATACCGCTATATACATCAAAATCAAGGAGGTCTGGTATTTTAGTAGGATCAGAAGGCCAGTATGTTGGTTTCCCTCCTGATAAGACATTATAATTGTTGTGGCATATACATTTGTATAACTGTCTTCCTTTGGGGTTAGTTAGTCTAGAGCCCCACCAAGTATGTTTTGCATTGAAATCCCCGGCAACGAAAAAACGAGGACCTAAACTTTTGAAAAATAGTTCATATTCATCGAATTTTACATTGTGCCTTGGAGGAAAATATATCGAATAAATTGTTATTGGGCTATTGTTGCAGATCAGTTTTACTCCAGCTGCTTGTATATAGTTTTTCCGATATTCTTTCGCAAGTTCGTATTTTATTGGAGACTTAATAAATAAACCAGCTCCAGTATGAGTTTTTTCATCAGGGTGATTAGTGAAGACAAAATCGTAACCTCTTACTTTAATATGAGACGTAGATGTACAGTGGGGTTCCGAGATAAGGAAAATATCTATGTATTTTGTATTCATAAAATACTCTATTTCATTTATTTTTTTTTTTAAATTCCGTTCGCATTCCAAACAGCTATTCTTAGATCTATTTGCATAGTTTGTTAATAAGAAGGGACATCATATTCATAAGCGTATTTGTTAGCTCAATTTGCCTCGACACTAACATTGTAGTTCACCAGAAATGGAGTATGATCAGAATTTAAATAATCTTCATTTAAAATGTCGAGTAACTGCCTGGAAATACCGCTATATACATCAAAATCAAGGAGGTCTGGTATTTTAGTAGGATCAGAAGGCCAGTATGTTGGTTTCCCTCCTGATAAGACATTATAATTGTTGTGGCATATACATTTGTATAACTGTCTTCCTTTGGGGTTAGTTAGTCTAGAGCCCCACCAAGTATGTTTTGCATTGAAATCCCCGGCAACGAAAAAACGAGGACCTAAACTTTTGAAAAATAGTTCATATTCATCGAATTTTACATTGTGCCTTGGAGGAAAATATATCGAATAAATTGTTATTGGGCTATTGTTGCAGATCAGTTTTACTCCAGCAGCTTGTATATAGTTTTTCCGATATTCTTTCGCAAGTTCGTATTTTATTGGAGACTTAATAAATAAACCAGCTCCAGTATGAGTTTTTTCATCAGGGTGATTAGTGAAGACAAAATCGTAACCTCTTACTTTAATATGAGACGTAGATGTACAGTGGGGTTCCGAGATAAGGAAAATATCTATGTATTTTGTATTCATAAAATACTCTATTTCATTTATTTTTTTTTTGAAATTCCGTTCGCATTCCAAACAGCTATTCTTAGATCTATTTGCATAGTTTGTTAATAAGAAGGGACATCATATTCATAAGCGTATTTGTTAGCTCAATTTGCTTATGTAAAAGTTGTTCAATATTTTTCATAATATTACTATTTTCATGAAAATTTCCAACATTTGCATATGTATTACTAGCATTAATGTTATTGTATGATGTGTTAAAATTGTTGTTATTGTTTTGGAAATTAGGAAAGTCACTTTTTTTCATGGAAAATTGTGGGTATGTAATTGGTCGCTGATTAGATGTTCTTTTCCTTAGAAGAGATTGGTATACTTGGCATCCTTTAGAACTTGCAGTGTGGTTTTCTAAACAGTGAACACATTTAGGTGGCGTTGTCCTATCTTTTTGACAACTAGAAGTTGGGTGATCAAGACCACATTTAACGCATACAAACGGTTTTTTGCAGTAAGTTTTTGTGTGCCCATATTCCTGGCAACGGTAACACTGCACAATATCTTCTTTAGTTAGGGGAGCTCCGATTTGAACAATGCAATGATCTATTTCACGTATTTCAAATACAGATTTATTATTAGGACCTGGATCGATATCAACGTAAAACATTGGTAATGGCTGCTTAGTAAATTTACTTTTTACATTTGTTATGTATCTAACTAAATGACCTTTAGAGATAAGTTCAGCCTTAATATCCATTATATCGGTGGTGTTGTGAAGACCTTTGATAACAAATCTAAAAGCGCGTTCTGCCTTAAGTTGATAGGTATGATAACTAAATTTGTTTGCGTCTAAAAATATTTTATCACATTCTTAAAAAGCATGCTAACGAAGAAAACACGGTATATTTGAAAAAATCTATGGATAGATGTACAAGTTATGAGCCATTTTGTAAATGTTGGGGAAATTCAAAATTCATATTTTTTGTTTTAAATTATGTTTTTTTGCTAATACTGAATTCGCCATATGTGAGAGAGACATATAAGAGACATTGCACTTGCATTTTATTTTATGAGGATTGATGTGAGACATTATAATATTATAGAGAGGACGAGGATTTATGGCCGTTCGTAACCCTCTATAAAACATTATATACAAAGTGAGAGCTATATAGGATGAGATACGCTCAGGTAGAGGGTCATTCAACAATATTTGTGGTTTTTTATTTATGCGGTTTCCATTCAGTTACGCCCTTTAGGGGCATGGACATCCCAGTCGTATATACAGATAGTAAAATTATATGTACGCAATACAAAGTAGTACGCGGCAGTCTTGAAAATATTGGGATTCTACGTTCGAAGCTTAGTATATGTCAGCTACTTGTACTGCAACTTATGAATCTTAAACCCGTAATTTATGAATGAAATTTCTTATTAATAAATGGCGCTACGAAATAACCCCCCAAGTGAAATAACCCCCAAGCCGAAAATGAAATAACCCCCAATGAAATATACCCCAAATGAATTGAAATAACGCCCAAAGATTAAATGTGAAATAAAGTCCAAATTAAATGAAAAAACAGCCAAATAATAAATGAAACAACCCTTAAATGAAAAAACAGCCAAATAATAAATGAAACAACCCCTAAAAAATATTAGTTAAATTAAAAAAGAATAATTCCCCCCAAAAAAGTGAAATAACCCCCAATGAAAAAAACCCCAAACAAATGAAATATACTCCAAATTAAATTTATTCGTCTAGGCAAATATTTTTTTGTACAATAAACATAATTTTTCCCAAAAACTGTTTGTAGTACTTACAGAAACGCTTGTATGGAATCCCCAATAGGCCGACGAAACAAATTAGAATAAAAACGAATGGGAATACCTGCAAATTGATATTTAATAATGGACTAAAAACAACGTTTCAACTGCTTTGCAACGGTTTTTATGCTTTGCATTGAATGTTGGAACAGAAAACATAAAGAAATAGTAATCCTGACGAAAAATTTTAAGAAATGTTTCTGAACTATTTTTTGTAATGCATTACTATTTCTTGACGTTTGAAAACTTTTGGAATATAATACATGAGAATACATGAAAACTTTTGGAAGAGAATTCTCTTCCAAACTATTTCACATATGAAGTTTCAGTTCTCTGCCAACAGTTTTTGAACATGAAGAAATAGTAATGCAGACGAAAAATGGGTTAAAAAATCGCTGCGATTTTTGTCTCTCTGTTTCACTTGCTTTATCTTTTCTTAAATTTTTCTCTTACAGCAGTTCATTTACTGATCGGCTCTCTAGCAAAATATTCGCAAATCTTATTTTGCTTACCATTTCTAAACATTTAAAGCCTATTACTTTCATGATATAATGCAAGCGTACCATCTGGTATGTTTTCTGTAATCTGATATCCATGACCCTACAACTTAAATTTTCATATTTGTTATAATTTAAAATTTGTAAATTTTCTTCTCTGAAGCACTATTAAGAACTGATTACTACTCTCAAGGCCCACCCAAAAATTACCCCGTTCAATACGTTCATTCGATTCTAACCGTCTAACGATAAGGAAGCGATATCTAACAATTTAATTATTAAAAACTTTCCTAAACTTCATTTTAAATGTCAATGAAATAATCCCCAAATAAAATGAAATACGGCCCAAGAAAAATTAGATTTCGATGAAAATGAAATAAATCCCAAACAATGAAAAAATCCCCAAAACCCAGAATGAATGAAATAAATCCCAAATTCATTTTATTTTGGGTTTTATTTCATTTTGGTCTTAGTAACAAAAATTTAAAAAAAAACTTGAAAACATGAAATGAAACCCGAAGTTAATGAAATTTAACCCAAACCCAATTATGAATCTTTATTTTGGGTGTTATTTCATTTTCGGCTTGGGGGTTATTTCACTGCGCCTTAATAAATTAGTGTAATTCAGCGCTTTAACGAGATAAGCCGATTTTTTTGAAAAACATTACAAAGTTATATTTCGAAGTATGAGTAAAAGGCAAAGATCTTTTCAATGTGTAACTGATCCCGACAATTTCTGCTACATCTGCGGAAAATATGTAATTAAAACCAGTAAGGAAAGGCTAAAGTCGGGCGGTGCCGACTATATAATACCCTACACCACTCTCGTAATATTGAATAACTCTGATATATAAATTTTGTAATTCATGTATAAATTGTTTACATAAATTTACTTTTGGGACATTTTATATCTAAAGAGCCAAATCGGATGAAACATATATATGGGAGCTATAGCTAAATCTTTACCGATTTTCTTCAAATTCGGCTATGTTGGTTCATGAATCAAGAAACTCTACCATTCTAAATTTCAAAACGATTGGATGTAAAATATAGCTTCTATAGAATTAAAGGGCCAAATCGGACGAAACATATATATGGGAGCTATAGCTAAATCTTAACCGATTTTCTTCAAATTCGGTAGTGTTGGTTCATGGATCAAGAAACTCTACCATTTTAAATTTCAAGATGATTGGATGTAAAATACAGCTTCTTCAGGACTAAAGAGCAAAATCGGACGAAACATATATATGGGAGCTATAGCTAAATCTTAACCGATTTTCTTTAAATTCGGCAATGTTGGTTCATGGATCAAGAAACTCTACCATTCTAAATTTCAAAACGATTGGATGTAAAATACAGCTTTTATAGGTCTAAATGGCCAAATCGGACGAAACATATATATGGGAGCTATAGCTAAATCTTAACCGATTTTCTTCAAATTAGGTAGTGTTGGTTCATGGATCAAGAAACTCTACCATTCTAAATTTCAAAATGATTGGATGTAAAATACAGCTTCTACAGGACTAAAGAGCAAAATCGGACGAAACATATATATGAGAGCTATAGCTAAATCTTAACCGATTTTCTTCAAATTCGGCAATGTTGGTTCATGGATCAAGAAACTCTACCATTCTAAATTTCAAAACGATCGGATGTAAAATACAGCTTCTATAGGACTAAAGGGCCAAATCAAACGAAACATATATATGGGAGCTATAGCTAAATCTTAACCGATTTCAACCAAATTCAATAGCGATCTTAACAGCCGCGAAATACTCTAAACTGCAAAATTTCAGGACGATCGGAGTGAAATTGCGACCTGTAGTCGACGAACAACTTTACATGGACAGACGGACGGACGGACGGACATCGTTAAATCGACTCAGCTAGTGATTCTGAGTCGATCGGTATACTTTAAGGTGGGTCTAGCTGTGTTATTTTCAGGTGTTACAAACATCTGCCGTGAAACAAACTTATAATACCCTGTACCACAGTGTGGTGTAGGGTATAAAAATCGACGTCTGTTTAGTAAAATAAAAGAAGAAATGTATGTGTAATATTTCGTCGGCTTAATGCTATTTTGGTCCATACGCCATTTTTGTATTTTTTGAGTTAGGAGTTGATAATATGGGTTCCAAGCATGCTCTTTCAGAATCTGCAATCATTTTTTTCATATCTCGCATAGTGTTCGTATTTGGTAGGGTAAATTTGTTTTACTCTGAATAAAGGGAAATAATTTCGACATTTTTGTTCTATGTCTCAATTTTTCTATCGCCCTATATTTTTCACTCAGTAGTTTACTTTCTTTCGATCACAATATGTAAATTAGTGTCCTTCCATACCGACCCTTTTTGTGGTCCATGTAATACAAATACGAAAAAATATTAAAATAAAAGTGGATATGGACCAAAATGCCAAGTACAAAAATTGTTATAACTTGCTTATTTTTGGATGTAATGGCATAGAAATTCATGAGAATCATACAAACACTGTTGGGAACCCTATGAAATAAAAAGTGTGTAACTCTTCAGTCCCGTTTTTACTCAAACAATAAATTGCGTTTTTCTCCGATCATACAAAATGGCGTATGGAAAAAAATAGCATTGAGCCGACGATTTTTGTATACGAGTTAAAAATATGAACGAACAGTGGACACCTAGTATTTAGTGTAATTCGTACCATGTAAATCTTACTCGATGGACTAGTGGAAGAATGCGGTAAGTACTTTACAATTAATGTATTACAATGTTTTGTGGAATAAAACGTTTTATTCCACCAATGATTTGGAGACAACCATTCATTCACGATACGGACTTCTATTTTTGTCTATGTAAATAGATTGGAGTAGGAAGAAGCATTCGCAGGAATTACGCTGAAGTAAAATCTGTCACTTTGCCAGTTGCACATTCGGAAAGAATACCAATTCCCAAGTGTCCAAGTATAGCTAACAGCCTAATTCGGAAACATCATCAAGTTCAACTGAGTACTCAACTCTGAGCGGTTCAAGTTTGAGTCAGAAGTCATCGCTTTTAACTCAGTCTCAACTCATTGATCTAGTGAGAGATTTGGAACAGACCAAAGATAAGGCAGATGAAACAGTACAATATTTTGGCCGCAGATGTTAACATATCATATTATAGAGTCCGTGATATACCTTGCAAAAAATTTTATACAACTGTGTTCGAGAAACTTAAAGGAATGATGGCAATTCTCTCTCATAATTAAAAAGTTTATTTAAAAGTCTTTCTTTTCAAAAAATCGAAGAAGGCGTTTTTGATGGGCCTAAAATAAGGAAACTGATGAAAGATGTAAATTTCGAATCATATTTGACGTCGGATGAAATTATATATGTAAATATGTCCCTAAAAATTCATTTCTTGCAGTCTCATTTTAACTTTTTCCCCGAGAATCTTGGCGACGATCATGGCGAAAGGTTTCACCAAGAAATGAATTCCATCGAGCGACGTTACCAAGGGCACTGGGATGAAAGAATGATTGGAGATTATATTTGGTTCCTCATTAGAGAAACCGATTCCGAAATCTACAAACGTCTACAAAGAACTCACAATTACTTCTAATGAAACTTGTACATGTAAATAAACCCAAATGTACGTAATATAAATAAAAGTAACAAATAAAATCGCTATTTAAACTGATATTAAAAAAAAAAGATTTTTTGAAATTCTCTTACCTCTACCAAAAGGGCTATAATTTCTACATTTATCCATAGTAATAAAATAATAAAATATTTTTTTTCGATTTTTTTCTATGTTTTATGTTTTTTTGTCTCAGGATTTTTTTTTTGAAAAAAAATCAGCTTTTCCGGTTTGTTTAATGACTGTTACTAAACAGTTTCTAAGTGAAAGAGGTATTTCCAACATTGGTAGCCCAAATTAATAGCTTAAATTTAACGTATAAGTCGACCTTATCGGGCATATACTCCAAAAATTATTGTGCAAATACTAAGGGTACCTTCGACGATAATAGTATTTTTAATAAAAAATATTTAAAAAAAAATTATCAATAAAAAAATTTTGGTTTTGATTTTATATAACAGTATGCCACAATCTAAAGAAAAAATTATTTGTAGGTCTAGGAAACAAAAAAAAAAATTTTTTTGTTGCAGTGTTATTATCTTAAACTAGCGTAATCTAGAACACAGCTCATGTGGCTCCCGTGAATGGAAGCCCCATCCAGTTTTGGGGCCTGTCACGGATCCAAGGCTTGAATAGTTAATGTTGATGGAAATGCGATGGCGGGTCTGAGTAGGGTCGAAGTTGTAGGGTACTGGTTACCACAGCATCTGTCTTCAGATGAGCATCTGTCTCAGATGTCTTGGATGAGTCACGACTCGGGGTTGGGCTAGGCAACTGAGAAACCATATTTAGGATAGAAGAGATGCGAGTACCAAGTTCTTCTACATAAAAATAAATTGTTAGTCACTCTGAAAATAGTTTGACGACTTTCGTGATCGGTCATCACACCCTTAGCTGTCCAAATGTCCACAACCCTAATGTTTTTGTCACTTCCTACATACGTTTTTATTATACGGCCCAGTTGCCATTCAACAGGGCCTAATCTTTCATCTTTTATGACAACCAAATCATTTTCTCTCTGATATTTCCACTTATATGGCCGATGTAGCTCATTTAAATACTCAGTTTTCCATCTTTGGCAAAAATATTGAGAAATAATCTGTAATCGTTTCCATCAAGGGTGATGTTTCCGTCTGAAACATCTGCCGATCAGAAAATGAGCCGGGGCAAGCGGATTTAAATCAGAAGGGTCGTCGCTGGCTGGACTTAAGGGTCGAGAATTATGACAGGCCTCAATTCGCGCTAAAATAGTCGAGAACTCCTCAGAGGTAAAATTCATTTGTGGTATGAACTTTCGCAGATGTGTTTTGAACCTGGAGGAATAAAACTCCACTCTAAATTTTGATAAATATTGTTATGGGTAGCATCTTTTTGAAGATTTTTCATGAATTCTAACTTACCCATTTTGATTAATTCGGCGGCTCCTACAAAATAAGTCCCATTATCTGAGTAGATCCTGGCTGGGCTTCCTCGTCGCCCAATAAAACGCGATAACGCTACTAATAATGACTGATTCGAGAGGTCACTTGTGGGTACTAGATAACCCTTTATTATTAAGCAAGCTCTTCCTGTAAAATTCTTGATGTTGAAGGGTCCTGCAAAATCTACTCCTGTGTTGGTAAAAGGTCAAGTCAGCATAGTTCGCTGGGGCGGAAGTGAGGACATAATCTGGGTTTGAGTCTGGTGTTTATACAAAACACAAGTTCGACAATTATGAATCACCTTCTTGACTAAGGGCTTCAATCTAAATATCCAGAATTCAGACCTGATTACGCGAGTCATGAGTTGATTTCCGCCATGCATCGTAATTTTGTGAATAAATTCTAATAACAAAAGGGCTAATCTCGATTCGTAAGGGATAAGAATTGGATGGCGCTCGTTATATGTAAGTGCTGGGGACTGAACAAGGCGGCCATTATCTCTGATGATTCCTTTTGAATCAATAACTGGATTGAGGGAAAAAAGACTGCTACTAGGTGAGAGTCTTTTCCTTTGGGTTAAATATAAATATTCCTCTGCAAACAATAAGTTAAAACAATAAGACGGTCTTTGATATTTTGGATTTCACCATGGGTGATTTCCGCTGAAGAAATTCTAAGTCGGATCCGATTGACGCCGGTATTTCTCCAAAACCGAATCGCAAATGCTAAGACTTTATATGCCCTACATAGAGAAGAGAATCTATCCAAAGGATCTTCAGCTGTTGTGGTCGTAAAAACTTTAACTGCCTTTGCTTCTAACTCTGTATCGCTCACAATTTCGTGTCTAGGCCATCGGTCTTTTGGAACCGTAGCCATTGTGGTCCAGTCCATCACAAATGATGTGACTGCAAATAATTTGGCGAACATCCGCGACTGGATTCCAATTTTCATTTCCCACATTATCTAAAATGTCTGAAATTCTATTTCCTACAAAGGCACTCCATGAACAAAGTCCAAAAGTGAGAAGAAATATTTTCAATTTGTAAGTTGGGAACCACCGCTGTGGTTAATTTTGCTGAGAGAACGGCTCCGCATAATTCTAATCTAGGCAGAGATAATTTTTTGATTGGTTTTACTCGTTTTCGCTGCTAAAAGAAACGTGTCGACTGTTTGATCTAAATGTTCTACTCTAACATAAAGAGTAAGCGCTTTCTGAAGCGTCACAAAAACCATGCACTTCAATGTTACTTAATGGTTTGAATCTGATCCACCTAGGTACTGAATCTGTTGAAGGACAACTTTTAATGAAATTCTTCCAATTCATTCGAGTTATGGGCTTCAACGCGTCGTCCCAATCTACTTTATCCAGCCAGACTTGTTGCATTATAAGTTTCGCTACGATGATTACTGGAGCCAGCCATCCACATGGGTCGAACAATTTGGCAATTGTTGAAAGGACTTCTCTTTTGGTGCACAATTCCCTTTCTTCCGTGGGTGGTGATGTGAACGTAAAGGTATCAGCCGAAATGTTCCATCGGATACCTAGAGTCTTCGTTGAAGTTCCTTCCGAAATGTCCAACCAGGTGACCGGCAAGAGTGAGTCAGGTGGCAGATCGCTAAGTAGATTGGGATCGTTTGAGCTCCATTTGCTCAATTCAAAACCTGCTGAGTCCAAGGCTGCTACTAATTCTTTCATAGACTTAATGGATTCTTCGACAGTGTGACCTCCAGCTAAAACGTCGTCGACATATAAATTTTGTTTGATAATTTCTGAGCCTACGTTTCTTTAACATCTTCTGCCAATTGAATTAGGGTCCGAAGAGCGAGAAATGGGCCGCAATTAATTCCGAAAATGACAATTGAAAGTTCCAAATGGGTCATTCGCTGATTTTCTAAAAGAATTCTTTGAAATGGGGCCTGACTTGGGTCGATTTGTATTTGACGATACATTTTGGTAACGTCCGCGTTGAATACGTATCTAAAAAACTTCCATTTTAAAATCTGCAGCACTAAGACCTGTTGAAGGATAGGCCCTGGATGTAAAATGTCTTTAAGACTTTTCTTGTTTGACGTGGGACTTGACGCATTGAAAACTGCATGATGTGGCAAGTAGTAGTAAGTGGTCCCAGTTTCCGCATGTGTCCAAGTTCCAAATATTCCATTATCGCTGCGTCGTATTGAGATTTGATTTCGGGCGTTTTTGCAACTTTCTTTCCATTTGATAGAATTGCGATATTTCGAGATGCTCCAAGTTCAGCACAAGATTTGAACTGCATCGTGACAATATATCGCCCATCTGTCCATTCGCGTTGCATTTTTGAAATTTGTTTCGCAAAAGGTGTCTTCTGCTGACCTCAAAACTTTTTTTGGGGTCTCCTCCGCCCACTATCCAGCCAAAAACTGTGCTTTGCGCTACTAAAGATCCTATAGATTTCATGGGTGTTCCTACTGTGTAAATTAAGGGTCCTATGTCTAAACCTATCAGAAGATCTATGGGTCGGCTCTCGTTACCCTTATGTAATAAAATGTGATGTCTTTGACTACATTCCCCACACGTGAAACGACTCTTACACCATGATCCGAAGTGATGCAGTTGTAACAAAGATTGTGAAGTTTTACTAAGTGAATGCGATCATTCACGTTTTTCTCAAGGAATTCTGGACAATTTCGTAACAAATGGTTGCAAATTTTGCAACTCGTCCATTTGTACGACTACTAGGTTGCGTAGATGTGCTAAATCTGTTGCTGTTGTTGAATCTTCTTTGCGAACTTTGAGTTTGTTGCGCAACGTTTGTTTGAAATGACTTAACCCTATTTTCCTTCCTACTATAATCGGGTCCAAGCTGATTATTTTTGGAGAAATGGGGCTTAATATTTCCTACAGATTCTAACGTTTTTAACTTGTGCGTTAAAAATTCTTTCAAACTTTATCCATATTTCCTCCTTATTAAATATTTACTTTGTCAAATTTTAAACTAGCTAAAATTTCAAGAAACTTTTAAAATTGAGACTTTCTTATATTTTTGTTTTTGTTCGCTTGAGGTCATAAATAAAACAAATTAATTATGAATTTATTATTTTATTTTTAAAATTTTTATTTTCCCGATATTTCGACCGTTAATTAATTACATTTATTGGAAAACAAAACAAAGTAAACGATCTCGCTTCTCTCGAGAGTTAATGTCATCTAATTTTATTTTTGAGTATTGTATTTCTGTATATGTGAGCACACTTGTCAGTGTCGGTTTTATAATTTAATCTTCTCTCAGTAGGGACGTCCGTGATGTAAAGCATTTCCATCGTGTATCTTCTATTATGCAGTCTCTCTTCTGCTAGTATGTCGATGTCGTCAAAGTTTGCATGATGTCCTGTCAAAACACAGTGGGCGGCTAGTGCAGTTTTTTGCTCCAATGGCTTGTCAATAGTTTTTTGGTCTGATTTATGCGACGAAAGTCTTGTCTTTAGTTTTGTTCCTGTAGTCCCCATTGCACTTGATCCTGTAGATTACGTCAGATTTGTCTTCCTTTTTTGGTTTTGACTTTGTGTTGCTAAATAATTTGTTAACCGTATTGTTTGATTTTTGAGCCAATTCATATTTTTCTTTATTGTATATTTCAGAATATGTTAACCTTTCTGTGAACCGTGAAACATATGTCACAGACTTGTATATTTTTGGTAGTTTTTCCTCCTTAGGTTTAGGTTTAGGTTAGGGTGGCAGCCGTATTTTTTATACAAGCTCACATAGACCAGTTTAGGTCCCTAGTGTTACCACGGGCTGAAATGCCCCTCATCGAAACCAACCTGTTTGATATACAAATTTGTCGATATTACGAATATAGGTACTGGAAAGATCTGTTAGGCTGCCTAGAAAAGCCGACCCCAGTATGTCCAGTCGTCGTTTACTCAGAGCGGGACAGTCGCATAGCAAGTGCTCAATGCTCTCCACTTCTTCCTCATCTCCACAGCTTCTGCAGAAGTCATTAGAGTCAATACCCAATCTTTTGGCGTGTTCGCCGATCAAGCAGTGTCCCGTCAGAATTGATATTAACGTAGACAATCTTTGCCTCTCTAGTGCGAGGAGATATTTTGATCTTCTCAGATCATTCCTTGGCCAGATTTGTCTAGCTACTCTGCAGGTACCGATTTCTGTCCATCTTTCGTTGGACTGCCTGATTGCCTCTTGCCTAAGCCAAAGCTTGCACGTGGATAGTGGCGCACCAATATATGCAAATTCTTCGAGAATTTGTAATGTCGTCCCTTTCCTAGCAAGTTCATCGGCTTTGCAGTTCCCCAGGATATCCCTATGCCCAGGCACCCATATGAGGTGTATGTTAAACTGCTCAGCCATCTCGTTAAGAGATCTGCGGCAGTCGAGGGCTGTTTGTGAATTTAGGGATGTTGCCTAACTGTACCAAAAACAGCGAGCAGTCGCTCAATGTACTGCTCGACACACATTTCCCGGGGAACTCTGTAACATAACCCGAGGATCAGCAGGACCAACAAGAGTGTGAGTGGACTGCGAGCGTCGCTAGCTTCTTGACTGAGAGATCCAGAATAAGCTGGGCTATTAACAGCTTTGAGCCCTTCAAGTCACCTGGACCAGATGGCATCACTCCAGCAGAAATGCAGAAAATGTTAAAGTACATTATCCCCTGGCTGAAGAAAATTTATGTAGGCTGTATCAGGCTTTCATACGTCCCGAATCGATGGAGGGATACCAAAGTGGTATTCATACCTAAAGCGGGAAAGATATCACACACTAGGCCAAAAGACTTCAGACCAATTAGCCTATCCTCCTTCCTATTGAAAGGTCTGGAAAGACTTTTAGATCATTTCATTAGGGAAAACCTGGATACAAAACTCCTGTCGGGGAACCAACATGCTTACAATAAGGGCAAGTCTACAGAATCAGCCCTGCGCGAACTTGTGAGCACTATCGAATCGTCCCTGCATTTCAAGGAATTCACCATGGTGGCATTTCTTGACATAGAAGGGGCTTTTAACAACATTCACTCAGATGCGGTAATTGCGGCACTCTCACATCTAAAAGTTAACACTAGTTTGATTAGACTAATTCAAAGTCTGCTCACCAGAAGACGCATAACAGCATGTCTAGGGTCCACAACTCTAACAAGGTATGTAAACAGAGGGACCCCGCAAGGAGGAGTATTGTCTCCACTAATTTGGAACCTAGCGGTGAATGAAATCCTGCTAGATCTAGAACGTTGTGGCTGCAAGGTCGTGGCATATGCGGACGACGTTGCAATCGCAGTGAGTGGCAAATTCGAAAACGTCCTCCGAGACATTCTACAGGTAGCTCTGAACAAATTGGCTAGATGGGCCAGAAGCAGCGGTTTGGGCATAAACCCAAACAAGACAGAATTGGTTCTCTTTACTAGGATGAATAAAGTCCCACATGTGGACCCTCCACCTCGGATAAATGGAACAGATCTAGTCTTTTCTGAAAGTGCAAAATTTTTAGGAATAATTCTAGATAGAAAACTGTTATTTAGACTTAATGTATTGGAACGTGTAAGGAAGGCTAACGTCGCCTTATATTCCTGCAAAAAGGCTGTAGGGTCGCGGTGGGGCCTCTCTCCTAAAATCGTCCACTGGATATATATAGCAGTAGTTCGTCCTATACTGCTATACGGCATTGTGGTATGGTGGACGGCAACTGACAAACTAACCATCACCAACCTACTAACAAAGGTTCAGAGAACTGCCTGCCTGAGCATAAGCGGAGCCTTAAGGACTACAGCGACCGAGTCTCTACAAGCCCTACTCCATATACTGCCGATTAATATTGTGGCGAGAGAAGTTGCAACCAAAGCGGCAATAAGATTAAACTGCCTATCAATGTGGAGGTACAAAACCTACGGTCACATGAGAATATCAAAGTGTAGTGCTATGGTAACCGACCGAGTGGACTATATACCAACGGTGTACACCTTCGAGAGAAATTACATCACTATGATTCCCGCGAGAGATGAATGGGTTGGAAGAAAACCAGGTAATAGAAACCATCTCCAATTTTACACGGATGGTTCGAAGCTTGATGAAAAGGTTGGCTTCGGAGTACACTGTGCAGAGCTTTGATTGGATATAGCTCACAGACTACCAGATACCTGCAGTGTCTATCAAGCCGAAATAATGGCAATATGGGAAGTAGCCAAGTGGCTGAGTCGCAACATAGTAACCAACACTGGCATTGTCATTTACTCGGACAGCCAGGCTGCCATCAATTCTCTGGAGGCAACATCCCTAAATTCACAAACAGCCCTCGACTGCCGCAGATCTCTTAACGAGATGGCTGAGCAGTTTAACATACACCTCATATGGGTGCCTGGGCATAGGGATATCCCGGGGAACTGCAAAGCCGATGAACTTGCTAGGAAAGGGACGACATTACAAATTCTCGAAGAATTTGCATATATTGGTGCGCCACTATCCACGTGCAAGCTTTGGCTTAGGCAAGAGGCAATCAGGCAGTCCAACGAAAGATGGACAGAAATCGGCACCTGCAGGGTAGCTAGACAAATCTGGCCAAGGTATGACCTGAGAAGATCAAAATATCTCCTCGCACTAGAGAGGCAAAGATTGTCTACGTTAGTATCAGTTCTGACGGGACACTGCTTGATCGGCGAACACGCCAAAAGATTGGGTATTGACTCTAATGACTTCTGCAGAAGCTGTGGAGATGAGGAAGAAGTGGAGAGCATTGAGCACTTGCTATGCGACTGTCCCGCTCTGAGTAAACGACGACTGGACATACTGGGGTCGGCTGTTCTAGGCAGCCTAACAGATCTTTCCAGTACCGATATTCGTAATATCGACAAATTTGTATATCAAACAGGTTGGTTTCGATGAGGGGCATTTCAGCCCGTGGTAACACTAGGGACCTAAACTGGTCTATGTGAGCTTGTATAAAAAAATACGGCTGCCACCCTAACCTAACCTAAATGGTCACATGAGGATATCAAAGTGTAGTGCTATGGTAACCGACCGAGTGGACTATATACCAACTGTGTACACCTTCGAGAGAAATTACATCACTATGATTCCCGCCAGAGATGAATGGGTCGGCAGAATACCAGGTAATAGAAACCATCTCCACTTTTACACGGATGGTTCGAAGCTTGATGAAAAGGTTGGCTTCGGAGTACTCTGTGAAGAACTTAGTCTGGATATAGCTCACAGACTACCAGATACCTGCAGTGTCTATCAAGCCGAAATAATGGCAATATGGGAAGTCGCCAAGTGGCTGAGTCGCAACATAGTAACCAACACTGGCGTTGTAATTTACTCGGACAGCCAGGCTGCCATCAATTCTCTGGAGGCAGGTTTAGGTTCCATATTGCCATTATTTCGGCTTGATAGACACTGCAGGTATCTGGTAGTCTGTGAGCTATATCCAATCTAAGCTCTGCACAGTGTACTCCGAAGCCAACCTTTTCATCAAGCTTCGAACCACCCGTGTAAAAGTGGAGATGGTTTCTATTACCTGCCACGACCTTGCAGCCACAACGTTCTAGATCTAGCAGGATTTCATTCACCGCTAGGTTCCAAATTAGTGGAGACAGTACTCCTCCTTGTGGGGTCCCTCTGTTTACAAATCTTGTTAGAGTTGTGGACCCAAGACATTCTGTTATGCGTCTTCTGTTGAGCAGACTTTGAATTAGTCTAATCAAACTAGAGTTAACATTAAGATGTGACAGTGCCGCAATTACTGCATCTGAGTGAATGTTGTTAAAAGCCCCTTCTATGTCAAGAAATGCCACCATGGTGAATTCCTTGAAATGCAGGGATGATTCGATAGTGCTCACAAGTTCGTGCAGGGCTGATTCTGTAGACTTCCCCTTATTGTAAGCATGTTGGTTCACTGACAGGAGTTTTGTATCCAGCTTTTCCCTAATGAAATAATCTAAAAGTCTTTCCAGACCTTTCAATATTAAGGAGGATAGGCTAATTGGTCTGAAGTCTTTTGGCGTAGTGTGTGATATCTTCCCCGCTTTTGGTATGAATACCACCAAATTTTCTCCAGCCAGGGAATAATGTATTTCAACATTTTCTGCATTTCTGCTGGAGTGATGCCGTCTGGCCCAGGTGACTTGAAGGGCTCAAAGCTATTAATAGCCCAGCTTATTCTGGATCTCTCAGTCAACAAGCTAGCGACGCTCGCAGTCCACTCCACTCTTGTTGGTCCTGCTGATCCTCTGCTTCTGTTAGAGAGTTCCCCGGGAAATGTGTGTCTAGCAGTACATTGAGCGACTGCTCGCTGTTTTTGGTCCAATTATTCCTCCTTATGTGGTTGTTGTTTTCGTACATACTTTATTAGAACGTTTATAGTTTCTAAAGAGAAATCATTTCGAAGAAGAATGTTTTTGATTTTGATAATATTTGTAGTATGAAAACTTTCGTCGCTTATGTTGAGTACACTCCTGATGAAATTCGTCGCCGTGTTTATTATCGTCCTTCTTGGATGTTTCGACTGAAAATTCACTAATCGTCCTGAGGCTGTAGGTTTTGGTGCCAGTCCAATTTTAGCAGGTTGCCTTGTCTATGTACTACTGAATCTAGGTAGGGTAGTTTATTGTCATTTTCTTGTTCTATTGTGAATTGTATTTGTCTACCGTTTAATATCTAAAGCGTTTTGTCCAGTTCCGATCTCTTCAAGATCGCAAAAAGATCATCCACATATTTTGTAACATGTCTGGGTTTTACAGTCATCTTGTCTAGAGAGGTGTCAAATAGTTGTTCCTTTATAATGTCCGCGATGATGGAGGAAGCTGGAGATCCCATTGGCATGCCTTTCCTCTGTTCATATACATTATCTTTATAATTAAAATATCTGGTGTCCTTTATGCAGAATGTCACAATCTCGATGAATAGTTCCCTGGGTATAGCTGTGTGTGTTTCTATTAAACTCCATTTTTTCTTCTATTGCCTTTATTGCTAGATTTACAGGGATGCTTGGAAACAAAGAAATTACGTCAAAAGATATTAGTATTTCGTCCTCCTCAATATTAGTATTATTAATCCTTGTTTTGAATTCACTGGCGTATTTGACATTATATATGGATGTGTTAGTTAAGTTCTTCAGTACGTTAACAACGTATCTACACAATCCATAAGCTGGTGAGTTCATGGATGAACATATTGGTCTCAGTGGTACGTCTGTCTTGTGTATTTTCGGGAGTCCATAGATTTTCGGCGCGATTGCTGTTTTATTCGTCAATTTATTTTTCTCCATGTTGGTGATCAAATTTTGGTTAAACAGTTTTTCCAATAACCTGTTGTTTTTCATTTGTAGGCTCGCTGTTGGATCTCTTTTAAGTCGTCGGTATGTACATATATCTCATAGAATTAGTTTCATTTTCTTGTGGTATTCTTCCTTGTACATTGCCACAGTTTTCCCTCGTTTATCAGCATTCAAAATAAGTATGTCGTCATTTTCTTTTAAATATTTTCTTGTTTCCCCCACTGTGTCAAGTATGAGTTTGTCTCTCCTATTAAGTTTTGTTTTGGTCGTCGTCTATTAGTGATACAAGTTTTAAGGCCCAGTTAGGCAAACATAACCGTAACGCCCCCGTAGCGTAACGAATCAGCTGATTCAATCTGTCATATAGAAATCAGTGTAAACGATTAGCCAACGGAAACGAAACGTAAACGGACGGCTGAATCTGTTGAAATCAGAATTGGACGTTCCGTTTACGTACAATTTGACAACAGCTGACACTACATGTTGTTTACAATTACAATTGTATATTCACAGAGAAAAGTAAAGAAAATAATTTATTAATTATTTGTTGTTTAAAAGTGCAAATAAACATGAAAGACGAATAATTGATTTGATTTGTGCAGTCGCACGAGTATTTATACAATAAATATAAATCAGCATATAGGATATCGGAAAAATGCGAGAAGCATGGAAGCAAATTGGCAAGGAGCTGGGCGTTACAGGTGAGTTTTATGAAGATCGCGGCTGACTCCATTTAAAATTAAATTTATAATCTGCTTCAGGATTCTTTTGACGACAGTACGAGATAATCATTGCGCCAATATTCTTCATTGTGGGTTAATTTGACAGCAATAAAGGCGTCTCTACAAACGTGGACTTATTTATAGATAGAGATTGGATTTGGCTGAGTCCCTCTTCAATGGAAATAGACATAAGTAAAGGGTTTTCCATTAAGGACATAAGAATTTCATATATTAATAAAACACAGAATATTTAAGATATAGAGTTCAAATTTATTCCAGGTGTAGTGCAAATGTTACATGTTAAGAATGAAATTCTATTTCGGTCATATGACCACCACGAGCCCGTCAACAGCGATCTATTCTTTGGACCCAATTTTCCACCACTCTTGGACATATTTCGACCGGAACGTTGGCAATTTCGCGTGGGATGTTGTCTCTCAGCTCGTCTGAAGTTGTTGACTTAGACCAAGGATATTACTCAGGGGAAACGCCGCATCGCCAATAAAAAAATGAGGAAAGGCTTCAGAGGATGCTGACGATAATGGTTTACTAGGAGGTACAGATACTGTACCTAAAATAACTGATTGGCCAAACAGAGAGTACTGGAATATAGCTGTATTTAATTTATCACAGATTCCCACACAATTGGGCATATCCCACATTCGTTGAAAATCATTGGCAATGTGTTTGTACTGCTGTGTAGTTTGTTCACTTAAATAAATCGACGTAAACAAGCGTCACAAAACTTCACTGCATTCTAAAATAATATTTCGAATTGTTGTTTTCCCCAGCTTGTGACTCCATGCAATCGATTGTATGGAACAACCGTGACCCAAATATCTACAATTTTAAAGAATAGAATGTTAATATTTCCCATCTTGGAATCATAGGATAAAGCAATATTTGACATACAGTGGTGTTATTGCTAGTCTCTCTGCCGGTCTAATCCGTTGCGTTGGCGTAGTTAACTCATATTTTATTAATATTAATAACAAATTAAAAACTGCCATAGGCATTCTAGTGTCCGTATTTCGCCCAGTAATTGTTTATAGGACGTCCACCCCATTTTCTTATCCGACGATATTTTCTTGATTACTTTTATTGTAAATTCTACACAGATTTAAAAACACAAATTTATAAACATTATTTTTAATAAATCTAAACAAAAACCAGTACGGAAAGGCTAAAGTCGGCCGGGCCGACTATATAATACCCTACACCACACTCGTAATTTTGAAAATCTCTGATATATAAATTTTGTAATTAATGTATAACTTGTTTACATAAATTTACTTTTGGGACATTTTATACTTAAATAATACCCTGTACCACAGTGTGGCGTAGGGTATAAAAACGATTGGATCTAAAGAGCCAAATCGGATGAAACATATATATGGGAGCTATAGCTAAATCTTTACCGATTTTCTTCAAATTCGGCAATGTTGGTTCATGGATCAAGAAACTCTACCATTCTAAATTTCAAAACGATTGGATGTAAAATATAGCTTCTATAGAACTAAGGGGCCAAATCGGACGAAACATATATATGGGAGCTATAGCTAAATCTTAACCGATTTTCTTCAAATTCGGTAGTGTTGGTTCATGGATGAAGAAACTCTACCATTCTAAATTTCAAAATGATTGGATGTAAAATACAGCTTCTACAGGACTAAAGAGCAAAATCGGACGAAACATATATATGGGAGCTATATTTAAATCTTAACCGATTTTCTTCAAATTCGGCAATGCTGGTTAATGGATCAAGAAACTCTACCATTCTAAATTTCAAAACGATTGGATGTAAAATACAGCTTCTATAGAACTAAAGGGCCAAATCGGACGAAACATATATATGGGAGCTATAGCTAAATCTTAACCGATTTTCTTCAAATTCGGTAGTGTTGGTTCATGGATCAAGAAACTCTACCATTCTAAATTTCAAAATGATTGGATGTAAAATACAGCTTCTACAGGACTAAAGAGCAAAATCGGACGAAACATATATATGGGAGCTATATTTAAATCTTAACCGATTTTCTTCAAATTCGGCAATGTTGGTTCATGAATCAAGAAACTCTACCATTCTAAATTTCAAAACGATTGGATGTAAACTACAGCTTTTTCAGGACTAAAGAGCAAAATCGGACGAAACATATATATGGGAGCTATAGCTAAATCTTAACCGATTTTCTTCAAATTCGGCAATGTTGGTTCATGGATCAAGAAACTCTACCATTCTAAATTTCAAAACGATTGGATGTAAAATACAGCTTTTATAGGACTAAAGGGCCAAATCGGACAAAACATATATATGGGAGCTATAGCTAAATCTTAACCGATTTTCTTCAAATTAGGTAGTGTTGTTTCATGGGTCAAAAAACTCTACCGGTCTAAATTTCAAAATGATTGCATGTAAAATACAGCTTCTATAGGACTAAAGGGCCAAATCGGACGAAACATATATATGGGAGCTAAGCTATTTCTTAACCGATTTTCTTTAAATTCGGCGATGTTGGTTCGTGGATCAAGAAACTCTACCATTCTAAATTTCAAAACGATTGGATGTAAAATACAGCTTCTATAGGACTAAAGGACCAAATCAGACGAAAGATATATATGGGAGCTATATCTAAATCTGAACCGATTTCAACCAAATTCAATAGCGATCTTAACAGCTGCGAAATACTCTAAACTGCAAAATTTCAGAACGATCGGAGTGAAATTGCGACCTGTAGTCGACGAACAACTTTACATGGACAGACGGACGGACGGACATGCTTAAATCGACTCAGCTAGTGATTCTGAGTCGATCGGTATACTATACAAGCAACTGTTTCTTTTTACATGGGCTTGTCCTAGGAAGAATCAATTTTTCTCCGGGTGCATTCGTTTGGAACAGTTCTGGAGTAGTTTAGATATATTCCTGAAGAACTATATCAGAGCTAGTTCCCTAGAATTAATTCTAAACTATTCCATTCCGAACTCTATCAGAACTGTTCCAAACGAATGCAGCTGGAGACAATTAATTCTTCCTAGGACAAGCCCATGTAAAAAGAAACAGTTGCTTGCTGGGCAAAGGGTATTATGTAGAACTAGTTCATACATTCTCATGCACTAAAAAAAAAGCGTACTGAAAATCAATGAATTTTTCGTAAAGTTTAAGATTTCGGCAATGATTTCGAGCCAAAGACAATCGCTATAAAAATAAGAAGGTTTTATAGTTAATTTAAAGACGTGAATAGTACTTGTTTTGAGGATGCATTTCATAGAATTAAGAATTTTGGTCTTAAAATAAGCAAATTTTTGTGTAAATTTAAGTATGCCGCGTGCTTATTTTTAGTAAAATATCATATAATTTAAAACATTATCGTAATAAAATTTAAAATGTTTGTCCTTGATATAAGAACATACTGGTAATTAATTTAAGGCATACATGAATTTAAATACAGTTTTTTTAAATATGTATGGGAAATTCGTTACATTATATTGATTATAATGTTACTCTTTTAAATGAATCATTTTCTTTGAAATCATTTACTATTCATAGACAATTCAATAACACAACACTTTATCTTTCTAAATAAATAGTTTATTTGTTATATTTTATATTGGAAAATACAAAAATAATATAATACATATTACGGATAACCTTGAACATTTTATAATTTAAAACAATATGTAATTGTATAAAGACAAATCGGCCAACACACTATGAAGTTTGACTTTTATTCGAATATTGTATTGTTATGTATCGATTCTATAGCGGGATTCGTTTCTCTATTTGTTTTCCATGAAAAATTTTTATCGGAACCGACCTTAATGATTTTTAACCTAGAATTTGGCTGGAATTTAAATAGAAATTATATAAAACAAATATTATATTATTATATCATATAGTTTGGACTCATTTCCTGCAATTTGTAAATTTTTAATTCCCCACTGCATTTTTCATATATCCAAATAAAGTTCAATTGCTCGAACTAAAATAAAAATAATTTGAATAGAAATCAAACAGAATGATTTATATACGATAAAGTATTAAAATAAATTTTATCATATAACTGTCACAAAATATTGAAAGATAAGAGATATATTAAGATATATATCTTTGGAATATACTTACACTGAAATATTTAGTCACTCTTCTACGACACAAATTCTCATAATAGATCCATACAAAATTTGCTGCACTAAAAGTTAAAAAAATATTTATGTAAGATATTATTAATAATAGAAACTGATTGTTTTGAAAGTGGCGAAAGTGAAATTTTTCATATAAATTAATTTTCTCAAAAAATCAATCGTGACTTAGAGTTTTGTTAGCAAACAAAACAACAAAAACTTATTAAAAATTACTTCTGTAAAACAAAAGCTAATGCTGCTTATAACATTTTTAATCCTGGTGTTAGATTAGCAAATCTGTACGAATCCTAGATTAAGAGTCCATTTGGTCAACATTACATTTTTCATATAAAATGAATATGGAAGACAATATTTTATATTTATTTTTATTCAATACTTCGTGAAAAGAAAGCAGCTTATTTACAATTATTTTTGAGCAAAAACGCTTATTATTTTGATATCCCTTGGACCAAATTATAAGGTACTTATATATATTACCGTTTATAAAGGAAACAATACAAAAATTGGGCCAAATGGGCCTAATCTAACAGCAGGTTTAATTATGAAGTACTTATGAAGCAATTATGAACACGAAATCAAGGAAAAATTTAAACTAAAATTAAAAAAAGGAAATATCTTTTTAAATAAATTATATTTGGAAAACTTTTTAACAATAACTTTGATTGTGTGAAAACACGTATTTTATATGTGAACGTACGTCAGTTCGCAAATATATTTTGTTCTAATACATTAATATATGCGTTCCAAATTAAATTTCTTGATTTTCAAATAAAATATATTTGTTCAGAAATACATAATACTTACAAATATTGTTTCCAAATCTATTTCCTTTCAATTCAAACATTCCCATGTAGGTGTATGCTCACTTATTTTTTGCAAGTTATAAATGGAATTCAGCACTGCATTTTTCATATATCCATTACATTTATCTTCAAATATTGCGTGATCTAAAATTAAAATAATTAAAGTTTTTCTGAAAATAAATCAAATAAAATTATCTATAAACAAAAAAAAGCAAATAAATTTTATCATATCACAATTGGAAAACGCTGAAAACTAAGAGAAATATTTCAACCGTTCATATATAATACTTTGAAATATTTTGTACTCTTCTCACAAAAGACCCATTCTAAAATTGTTTTACTAAAAAAATTAAAAAAGATAGTTATATGTATAACATATTATTAATAATAAATTTCTATATTGCCACAAATAATTTTACATTTCTGCATTATGCGCTGGTATTTTTAATGAATAAATACTTTCAATTAAAATGTGTTTTGTTAATTTTGTAATTGCCAATAAGATGTTTATTTCAGGATAATAATATTATTTTTTACGTACCTAAACATTTTCCCATTGTCTCTTTCAGTATTACAAAATCTATTACTCACATTTTTGTCATCCATTTGACACAAATCTCTTCACAGGACTTACAAACAAGATCTCCTTCAAAAACGCATGTACATCGCCATAAATAACATACAGCAAAAATAACTATGACACACGCGCTCCCTTATCACAGAGATCGATGGTGACGCCGACGGCATAACCACATGCATACACACATGTACGCGACTGTTTCATTTGTTGTTGTTGCTATGCTTTAGCAAAAATAACTGTTAACAGCCCATATTAAAATTATTTTCGGTGCAATATGTACGTATGTATGCACGTATACTTACATATTCACAGCAATCAAATTTTTTCACAATCCGCGTCCCGAAAACAGATAACCGTTTCCTTCCATCGCTTGTAAATAACTGACGATTTAAAAGAAAACGAACAACAGAACTGTTCTCTATTTTCTCTTTTAGCATTCCATAACAATTATTGATTCACACATTACCAAACAAAACTGATTCTCCGAGCGAGAGAGGGAGAGAGAGATTGTATAATTCTCTCGTATGTATTCTTAAAAATAATGACAATAGTCATAAAATTTATTACCAAGACAGCATTTCCTTTAAGAGGAGCATAGCCTTAAATTTATTACTCAAATATCTCATACTGTTAATTAAGTCCGACTCGGCATTAAAACTATGACATGTCTACGTCGTAGTGTTAATGTAGAAAATCCTTAAAAGTATTGAAATATTACTTAAAATAATGCGGATTGTCACAAAAATAATGATTTTTTTCTTTAATTGAAATGCGTACATTTAAAGAAGCGCGTACACCAAACTAATTATTAGATAGACATTAATTCAAATTCAAAAAACTTTATATTAAGGAAAATTTCGTAAAAAACGTGTAAATTTTTATTATTTTAATGAAAATTTTCATTGAATTGATGCCGAGGTAGCATACTTAATATAAGAATGTGTCATCATTAGTTTTATTACTATTTTTTTTTTCAGTGTGGACCAGTGTAGAACTATTTATGAACTGGTCCGCTTCGCTGCAGGGTAATGTTGATTTCATTTTCGTGCGTTTGTTTTAGTGTTTGTAACTTTTTGAAGAGAGTATTTTTGTTATTATTGATGTGTGTGTGATACAAAACATTCTCGCTCTCAACGAGTAGATTTTTATCTTCTTGCTAAGATTTAGTCAGTTGTTATTGTATGTTACGTATTATCTCCCTGTTTGAGAAAAGTTGCTTATGTTTTTGTTGGATTAGGAGTCTTAATATTCGTATGTGGAAGTTAAAGATGTGTTTTTGTAATGTTTTGTTAATACTTGGCGGGATTTTGAAGATGTTTTGTATGTTTTTGGTTGCATTGGCTATGAAGTTCGGCACTATTCCTGCGTGCTTACACTTTATGATGTATGATGTAAGAATGCTGTCTTTTTGTTGAATTTGGTATATTGTTTGATAATATTGTACGTATTCCTGTTGTAATTTACTTTCTTTTAACAATTTCTGTAATAATTTACTTTGCCAAAACTTGCAAAATGTAAGTTAGTGTATTTTCAAAAAAAGGTATCAATCAACTTTTCTTTAACAAAAAACAATTTGTAGGAAAGCGAATTTTCCATCAAAAAAATCAATCAATTTTTTAACACAATTTTGTAGGAAAGTGTTTTTTTGCAAAAATATAACAAACAAAAAAAACAAACTGTAGGAAATAGTTTTTTCCAAAAAAACAGTCAAACAAAAAAAACAAATTTTGTAATTTCCAAAAATTACCACTTAATAGATTTGTCGAGCAAATTTATTTTTCGTAGTAAAGTGTAATTTCCAAAAATTACCACTTTATAAATTTTTGTGCAAATTTATTTTTCGTAATAGTGTAATTTCCAAAAATTATCACTTAATAAATGTTTGTGCAATTTATCTTTCGTAGCAAAGTGTAATTTCCATAAAATACCACTTAATAAATTTTTGTGCAAATTTATTTTTCGTAGTAGTGTAATTTCCAAAAATTAGCACTTAAAAAATTCCTATGCAAATTTATTTTTCGTAGCAAAGTGTAATTTCCAAAAATTACCACTTAATAAATTTTTGTGCAAATTTATTTTTCGTAGTAAAGTGTAATTTTCAAAAATTACCACTTAATAGATTTGTCGAGCAAGTTTATTTTTCGTAGTAAAGTGTAATTTCCAAAAATTACCACTTTATAAATTTTTGTGCAAATTTATTTTTCGTAGCAGTCTAATTTCCAAAAATTACCACTTAATAAAATTTTGTGCAAATTATTTTTTCGTAGCAAAGTGTAATTTCCAAAAATTACCACTTAATATATTTTTTGAGTCAATTTATTTTTCGTAGTAATGTGTAATTTGCAAAAATTACCACTAAATAAATTTTTGTGCAAATTTATTTTTCGTAGCAAAGTGTAATTTCCAAAAATTACCACTTAATAAATTTTTGTGCAAATTTATTTTTCGTAGCAAAGTGTAATTTCCAAAAATTAGCACTTAAAAAAGTCCTATGCAAATTTATTTTTCGTAGCAAAGTGTAATTTCCAAAAATTACCACTTAATAAATTTTTGTGCAAATTTATTTTTCGTAGTAAAGTGTAATTTCCAAAAATTACCACTTAATACATTTTTGTGCAAATTTATTTTTCGTAGCAAAGTGAAATTTCCAAAAATTACCACTTAATAAATTTATCGAGCAAATTTATTTTTCGTAGTAAAGTGTAATTTCCAAAAATTACCACTTTATAAATTTTTGTGCAAATTTATTTTTCGTAGCAAAGTGTAATTTCCAAAATTTACCACTTAATAAATTTTTGTGCAAATTAATTTTTCGTAGCAGTCTAATTTCCAAAAATTACCACATAATAAATTTTTGTGCAAATTTATTTTTCGTAGCAAAGTGTAATTTCCAAAAATTACCACTTAATATATTTTTTGAGTCAATTTATTTTTCGTAGTAAAGTGTAATTTCCAAAAATTAGCACTTAAAAAATTGTTATGCAAATTTATTTTTCGTAGCAAAGTGTAATTTCCAAAAATTACCACTTAATAAATGTTTGTGCAAATTTATTTTTCGTAGTAAAGTGTAATTTCCAAAATTAACACCTAATAAATATTTGTGCAAATTTATTTTTCGTAGCAAAGTGTAATTTCCAAAAATTACCACTTAATACATTTTCTGTAAAATTTAAATTGTTTAATAAAGTGTAATTTCGACCATTCACGTTTTTCTCAAGGAATTCTGGACAATTTCGTAACAAATGGTTGCAAATTTTGCAACTCGTCCATTTGTACGACTACTAGGTTGCGTAGATGTGCTAAATCTGTTGCTGTTGTTGAATCTGCTTTGCGAACTTTGAGTTTGTTGCGCAACGTTTGTTTGAAATGACTTAACCCTATTTTCCTTCCTACTATAATCGGGTCCAAGCTGATTATTTTTGGAGAAATGGGGCTTAATATTTCCTACAGATTCTAAAGTTTTTAACTTGTGCGTTAAAAATTCTTTCAAATCTTTCCAAGACGGTAGTATGGAACAATCTTCCAAACCGTTTTCAAATTCTTCTAAGAAATTTCTCGGCAGTTTCGTAGAAGTAAGGTAAACTAAAATTGGGTCCCACCCTTTTACAGCTACCTTGAGTGTCTCTAGAGTTTGAACGCAGCCATCAATAGTACGTTGAAACTGGAGGTAAACTAAGTAGAGTCTTTAGCTGTTCATTAACTTGCATTTGTTTATTTTCGTATCTGTTTTCTAAGTTTTTCTGGAACGTTACTAATAATTTCCCGTGCTTCCCCGCGGTTTTCTCTTTCAGATGGAACAGTTTTTCTACATTACTAAGTCTAGAATTATTTTTGTACAAGGCTGAAAACAAATCCCGAAAAATAGGCCAGGCACTGTAGCCGCCATGAAATGTGTCGGTGTCGCATGGTGGTAAACGTAACGATAGATGGTTGTTTGGCTCCACTGTTTCCTTTTTTCGGGTCTCCGATTCTCGTTCGAACTTTTCCTGCTGCCTTTCGTCAGTTAGTGCTAAAATTTCTCCATTTACTGCGCTTAATCATCGTTTGTATGTCTTTAATGCCTCTTTATAATGGGTCCTCAACTTTGATTTATCGATTGGGATTTCATCTTTTTCGGGAACACGATCTCTACAATCTAAATAGGCCCTTTTTACCTGATCCCAAACAGAGTTCAATTCTACTCGTGTCACTTCTAATGAGTAAATATTATCATCGGTGCTAGTAGCAGAGTCTCCACTCTCAAAGTCTATCATGTCATTTACGCAATTTACAAATTTGTCACGTAAAACTTTATCCATATTTCCTCCTTCTTAAATATTTTCTTTGTCAAATTTTAAACTGGCTAAAATTTTAAGAAACTTTAAAAATTAAGACTTTCTTATATTTTTGTTTTTGTTGGCTTGAGGTCATAAATAAAACAAATTAATTATGAATTTATTGTTTTATTTTTAAAATTTTTATTTTCCCGATATTTCGACCGATAATTAATTACATTTATTGGAAAACAAAACAAAGTAAACGATCTTGCTTCTCTCGAGAGTTAATGTCATCTAATTTTATTTTTGAGTATTGTATTTCTGTATATGTGAGCACACTTGTCAGTGTCGGTTTTATAATTTAATCTTCTCTCAGTAGGGACGTCCGTGATGTAAAGCATTTCCATCGTGTATCTTCTATTATGCAGTCTCTCTTCTGCTAATATGTCGATGTCGTCAAAGTTTGCATAATGTCCTGTCAAAACACAGTGGGCGGCTAGTGCAGTTTTTTGCTCCAATGGCTTGTCAATAGTTTCTTGGTCTGATTTATGCGACGAAAGTCTTGTCTTTAGTTTTGTTCCTGTAGTGCCAACATATACTTTATTGCATAAGTTGGACTTGTCCCCATTGCACTTGATCCTGTAGATTACGTCAGATTTGTCTTCCTTTTTCGTTTTGACTTTTTGTTGCTAAATAATTTGTTAACCGTATTGTTTGATTTTTGACCCAATTCATATTTTTCTTTCTTGTATATGTCAGAATATGTTTACCTTACTGTGAACCCTGGAACATATGTCACAGACTTGTATATTTTTTGTAGTTTTTCCTCCTTACGTGGTTGTTGTTTTCGTACATAATTTATTAGAACGTTTATAGTTTCTAAAGAGAAATCATTTCGAAGAAGAATGTTTTTGATTTTGATAATATTTGTAGTATCAAAACTTTCGTCGCTTATGTTGAGTACTCTCCTGATGAAATTCGTCGCCGTGTTTATTATCGTCCTTCTTGGATGTTTCGAATGAAAATTCACTAATCGTCCTGAGGCTGTAGGTTTTGATACCAGTCAAATTTTAGCAGGATGCCTTGTCTATGTACTACTGAATCTAGGTAGGGTAGTTTATTGTCATTTTCTTGTTCTATTGTGAATTGTATTTGTCTTTTATACGCGTTTAATATCTGAAGCGTTTTGTCCAGTTCCGATCTCTTCAAGATCGCAAAAAGATCATCCACATATTTTGAAACATGTCTGGGTTTTACTGTCATCGTGTCTAGAGAGGTGTCAGGTAGTTGCTCCATTATAATGTCCGCGATGATGTGGGAAACTGGAGATCCCATTGGCATGCCTTTCCTCTGTTCATATACATTATCTTTATAATTCAAACATCTGGTGTCCTTTATGCAGAATGTCACAATCTCGATGAATAGTTCCCTAAGTATAGCTGTGTGTGTTTCTATTAAACACCATTTTTTCTTCTATTGCCTTTATTGCTAGATTTACAGGGATGCTTGGAAACAAAGAAATTACGTCAAAAGATATTAGTATTTCGTCCTCCTCAATATTAGTATTATTAATCCTTGTTTTGAATTCACTGGCGTATTTGACATTATATATGGATGTGTTAGTTAAGTTCTTCAGTACGTTAACAACGTATCTACACAATCCATAAGCTGGTGAGTTCATGGATGAACATATTGGTCTCAGTGGTACGTCTGTCTTGTGTATTTTCGGGAGTCCATAGATTTTCGGTGCGATTGCTGTTTTATTCGTCAATTTATTTTTCTCCATGTTGGTGATCAAATTTTGGTTAAACAGTTTTTCCAATAACCTGTTGTTTTTCATTTGTAGGCTCGCTGTTGGATCTCTTTTAAGTCGTCGGTATGTATATATATCTCATAGAATTAGTTTCATTTTCTTGTGGTATTCTTCCTTGTACATTGCCACAGTTTTCCGTCCTTTATCAGCATTCAAAATAAGTATGTCGTCATTTTCTTTTAAATATTTTCTTGTTTCCCCCACTGTGTCAAGTATGAGTTTGTCTCTCCTATTAAGTTTCGTTTTGTCTAAGTGGTCGTCTATTAGTGATACAAGTTTTATGGCCTGGTTAGGCAAACTTAACCGTAATTTAACTTTAGCGCCGCCGTAACGTTGCCCGCTGGAGGGATTACCCAAAACGTGAAAAACGTGCTGTCTCACTCAGACATTCACAACAAAAATAGCAACAAATTAATTTTATTTTATATTTATTTGCTACTAATTTATCATTTTATTACTTATTTATCATTACTTTTCAAAAGTTTCCATAAATTTGTTCTTTTTGCATTATTTTACTAATTTTGTTTGCAAATGCACGTAAACGTACCGTCCAGATCAAATTTCAGCAGATTCAGCCGTCCGTTTACGTTTCGTTTCCGTTGGCTAATCGTTTACTCTGATTTCCATACGTCAGATTGAATCAGCTGATTCGTTACGCTACGGGGGCGTTACGGTTAAGTTTGCCTAACTCAGCCTTTACTCGTGCTGTTTCATGACTCTCTCTATTCTCGAGAGTTTGTATGCAGTATTCTCCCTCTGCGATTACTTTAAAGAGCGGGAATTTTCTTGTTGTACTTGGCAGTGCGTGCTTTGAACCAAGTGAGAGGAGCCACTGTGCTTTCATCGGTATGTATGTCTTTTTCAGTTGTATTTACAAACCATTCGTTGTTGTAGCTAATGTTGATTTCATATTCGTGCGTTTGTTTTAGTGTTTGTAACTTTTTGAAGAGAGTATTTTTGTTATTATTGATGTGTGTGTGATACAAAACATTCTCGCTCTCTTCTTCTTGCAAAGATTTAGTCAGTTATTATTGTATGTTACGTATTATCTCCCTGTTTGAGAAAAGTTGTTTATGTTTTTGTTGGATTAGGAGTCTTGATATTCGTATGTGGAAGTTAAAGATGAGTTTTTGTTGATACTTGGCGGGATTTTGAAGATGTTTTGTATGTTTTTGGTTGCATTGGCAATGAAGTTCGGCACTATTCCTGCGTGCTTACACTTTATGAGGAATGTGACGGATGACTGTAAGAATGCTGTCTTTTTGTTGAATTTGGTATATTAATGTTGTACGTATTCCTGTTGTAGTTTACTTTCTTTTAACAATTTCTGTAATAATTTACTTTGCCAAAACCTGCAAAATGTAAGCTAGTTTATTTTCAAAAAAATGTATCAATCAACTTTTCTTTAACAAAAAAATTTTGTAGGGAAGCGATTTTTCCATCAAAAAAATCAATCATTTTTTACAAAATTTTGTAGGAAAGTGTTTTTTGCCAAAAATATAACGAAAAAAAAACAAACTGTAGGAAATAGTTTTTTCTAAGAAAACAGTCAAACAAAAAAAAAAACAAATTTTGTAGGAAAGTGTTTTTTCCAAGACACTCACTTAATAAATTTTTGTGCAAATTTATTTTTCGTAGCAAAGTGTAATTTCCGTAAATTACCACTTAATAAATTTTTGTGCAAATTTTTTTTTCGTAGCAAAGTGTAATTTCCAAAAATGACCACTTAATAAATTTTTGTGCAAATTAATTTTTCGTAGCAAAGTGTAATTTCCAAAAATTACCACTTAATATATTTTTTGAGTCAATTTATTTTTCGTAGTAAAGTGTAATTTCCAAAAATTACCACTTAATAATTTTTTGTGCAAATTTATTTTTCGTAGCAAAGTGTAATTTCCAAAAATTACCACTTAATACATTTTTGTGCAAATTTATTTTTCGTAGTAAAGTGTAATTTCCAAAAATTAGCACTTACAAAATTTTTATGCAAATTTATATATGTATTGGTCTCCGGACGGACAGACAGTTATGGATTATTGATATGTGCATGATGAAATTACGCGTAGCATGTCGATGTTTCCAGAAACCTAGCGGCACAGATGACGACACGTGTACGCATTATTGCGTAAGCCATTTCTGATGACACGTGTGCGCAATATTGCGTAAGACGTTTCTGGAAGCATCGCGTTTGCTATTTGTATGACGACACGGATGCTGACTGCGCGTGGGGAAATGTGGATGCACACACACGACGACGCGGATGACGATGTGGATGCACAGGCACACACACGACGACGCAGATGACGAGGTGGATGCGCACATGCCAGTATCCAACCAATCACAGCACGACTCCAGAACTTTGCTCTCTCGACTTTGTAAGAGAGAGTTGAGTATGGCGACATATTTAACTTAAGAGAGAGCTGCGAAGTTTCTGGACGAATGCTGATTGGTGATGACGTTTGGGGATGATGTTGGGGAATATTCTTGAATGGAACGGGAATATAAAAGGGCGCAGACCAGTATAACTCTGTAAATACATATGTAAATACAATATAGTAATAAGTAAATCTCAATGTGTTGTTATTCGTCATCCCTGCAAACATTTTCTATCGCGGAAGTCACTAAAGCGTCACTACAAGAAGTTGAAAATCATCGCGGGCGATATCGCTTTCTTATCTAAGAAGTGACTGCAGTCGGGAAGAAATGTGCCACTTCTGCGATATACCCAACAAGTAACTATTCAGTGACTTCCACAAGTGAGAAAAGCGATTGTGTGCAAAAGCAAAAAAAAAATATTTTTGTCTGAGCAAGGGTTTGAACTCAAGACCTCCTGCTTGCTAGTCTAAGGCACTTGCATTGCACCACGAATGCTTCTTGCCTTCAAAGCACGGTTTGCATGTTATAAACTTCGTGTCGCCTTGAGAGAATTGAATCGCACCACTATTAAACGAAAACAGTCGCCATGAGAGAACTGAGAGTCATGAGAGTTAATTTAGGAGATGAAATATAGATCATAGTTTTTGTTGCTGTAAACGGTAAACTATCGAAATATCATCTACTGTACGTGTCGAAGCAGTGACTTTTTTCGAGGAAGTGAGAAATTCACTTCCCAATGTTTGCAGGGATCAAACAAATAAATTCCACTTTTTTGGGGGCTCGTCCGGGAACTGCCAAGCTGATCTTTTTGATGTGAAGATGAACAAAAACATTAACTGAAGTTTTAAAGTGAACATAAATTAACAAAGACAAAGATGTTTTAAGAAATTTTAAGAAGTTTAAAGATGAAAACATGGAGAATAATATGAACTAAGCTGAAAGTAAAAAGAGTGAACATTTCAGATAAATAAAGAAGTGTTAAAAAGGAACCGAACTTGAGAGATGCAAATATATTTGGCCCATCTAAGAAGGAAATCACCGAAGTGTTATCTTGAAAAGTAAAAGCTGATCTAAAATTTTTGAGATATTATTAAGTACGCTGTGGAACCTTAAGACGAATGAAAACAACAAGATCGAAATTCCCAAGTTAATAGAAGAAGAAACCAGAAGGACGACCAAGAAAACCGCGAATGTGCATTTTAAATTGGCATATGTTAAGTACAAGTATAGTTTTTAACTTTTTATTTTTTCAATTTCAAAATTTTCATATATAGAATAGTTTTATTTTTGTATAATTTTTATTTGACTTTTCTGAGACATTTTATTATCTTGGAATATACATATATTTTTTATAATTTTGAATATTTAATTAAGACAAATTTTTGTAAAGACTTGAAGATGGATCTCGCTGTTTTTGGTAAGATGAAGAAGGATGAATTGAAGGGGAAACTGACTGAACTCGGACTGGAGACAGATGGACGGAAAGACGACCTAAAACAGAGACTAATGAATCATTTCGGCTTGACGGATAAGAACGGCAAAGAGGAGGACGATAGCAGTGACATCGCGGAGACTGCTTTATCGACCCAACCTAGGGAGAGAAGTTTGTATACCCTGAAGGCTGTTGAAGACTGCATTCAATGTTTTACCGGCACAAGTCTACCGAATGTTAGTCAGTGGACCAAGGAATTCCAGGACAATGCAGAGATTGTTGGCTGGAATGAACTGCAAAAATATGTGTATGGGAAGCAGTTATTGCGTGGAGCTGCACACATGTTCATAAGAAGCCAAAGTGGAATCAACAGGTGGGCTTCATTAAACGCGGCGCTGTTGGAGGAATTTGGTGAGCAGTTGTCGACAGCAGAAGTTCACAGACTGCTAAGGAACCAACGTTTGAAAGTATCGGAAACGCTTCACGAATACTTGTATGCTTTGATGGAAATTGGCAAGCCAATAAATTTTGACGAGGAAAGCTACATAGAGTACTTTATTGAAGGTATTCCAGATTCAAAGATAAATAAGTCAGTTTTGTACCAGGCAAGCTCTATAAAAGATTTAAAACAACAAATGAAGGTATACGAAAAACTGCGCTGGGCAAACCAACAAGCACATCTCATGTTACGGAAACAAAGACTGCGACAAAAGCCGAGACAGGTAGAAAAGTGGAAGAGAAGCGCTGTTTCAAATGTGGTGGAAAGTCGCACATGGCAAAAGACTGTTCGAACCAGTATAAGTGTTTTAAGTGCAATGAACTGGGACACCGCTCTTTTGAATGTAAATCCGAGGTGAGAAATACCAAGAGGGAACCATCAGGAGTGAACGGAGTTGTGGACCTTGTACGAGGGAAGTCAAATCACATGTTCAAAACAATTTTGTACGCCGGATTGTCAATACAGGCACTTTTCGACTCAGGTTGCAGTATTTCATTGATCAGACAGGACATTTATCGGAAGATGGGCGATATTAGATTGGTTAAAGAACCACACACGATGCATGGCTTTGCTGGCGCCCGGTTTGAGACATTCGGATTCTTTTATGCAGACTGTATTGTTGATGGTATAAATGTCCGACTTAAGTTTCACGTTGTTCGCGATGCTGATGTCCGCTGGGAGGCGGTCATAGGACTTGAAACTATTGAGAAGTATGAAGTGGTGATACGCAATGGTAATTCAATTTTCACAGATCCAACTAGAGCGACTAACGAAGCTGGAGGAAATTTGGCGGGTAACGAATTTTATCAAATTTATAGTTCTTCATTAATTGATGAAATGTCGGGAGAGGATTATGACATGCATCATTTGACTCAGGAATTAATCGAACGAGAATTTTACATTCCAAATTTGACAACAAAGGTTGCATACAATGTCTGATATCAGAAGCAAAGATGCGGAAACAGGAAGGACTGTTTAATCCCATTTGGAAAGAAGACCGACCATTGAGTAAATTTCACATCGATCACATTGGACCCATGGAACAGACGCATAAAAGGTACAACCATATTTTAGTGGTGATAGATGCTTTCTCCAAATTTGTTTGGCTCTATCCGACGAGGAATACTGGAGCTGATGAAGTTATTGACAGACTCAAGAAACAGGCAGCCGTTTTTGGTAACCCACGCAGAATAATATCTGATCGAGGAACTGCATTCACGTCAAATGCTTTCAGACAGTACTGTGAAGACGAAGGTATCCAGCATTTATTAATAACCACAGGACTTCCCAGAGGGAATGGGCAAGTAGAACGAATTAATCGAATTGTGATACCAATGTTGACTAAACTTTGCCAGCAAGATCCAAAACTGTGGTACAAACACGTTGAAGCAGTGCAGCGGACAATAAAAAACACACAACCAAGAAGTACGAAATTTTCACCATTTAAAATATTGACTGGTCTGGATATGCGTATCAAATGGAATCTTAATATATGTGATCTTTTGGATGAGGAGGTAATAATCGAACTAAATCAAGAGAGAGAAAAGATAAGGCAGGAAGCAGTTGAGAACATTTCGAAAATTCAGGAAGAGAACCGGAAAACATTTAATAAGAATAGACAGAAAGAGAATGAGTACGAAATCAACGATCTGGTTGCAGTAAAAAGAACACAATATGGCTCTGGGCTAAAACTTAAACCCAAGTATTTCGGTCCATATAAGGTGATAGAAAAGAAAAGGCACGGAAGGTATACAGTAGATAAGGTTGGTGACATAGAGGGGCCAGCACGTTGTCATACTGTGGCGGAATTTATGAAGGGGCGAATGCATTGTCAGGATAGCCGAAATGTAGGAATTGGTGTCCGCACGGACGGACAGATATGGATTATTGATATGTGCATGACGAAATTACGCTTTGCAGGGCGATGTTTCCAGAAACCTAGCGGCACTGATGAGGAACGTGTACGCATTATTGCGTAAGCCATTTCTGATGAAACGTGTGCGCAATATTGCGTAAGACGTTTCTGGAAGCATCGCGTTTGCTATTTGTATGACGACACGGACGCTGACTGCGCATGGGGAAAGGGGGAATGTGGATGCACACGCACACACACGACGACGCGGATGACGATGAGGATGCACACGCACACACACGACGACGCAGATGACGATGTGGATGCGCACATGCCAGTATCCAACCAATCACAGCACGACTCCAGAACTTTGCTCTCTCGACTTTGTAAGAGCGAGTTGAGTATGGCGACATATTTAACTTAAGAGGGAGCTGCGAAGTTTCTGGACGATTGGTGATGACGTTTGGGGATGACAATGTGGGGATGATGTTGGGGAATATTCTGAGCGCTTCATCAAAGCGCGAGCAACATCATAGAAGTCTCACTGAAGACGTACATTAATATTGCAAAACACTAATTTTATAACTCTGTAAATACATATGTAAATAAAATATAGTAATAAGTAAATCTCAATGTGTTGTTATTCGTCATCAAACAAATAAACTCCACATTTATTTTTCGTAGCAAAGTGTAATTTCCAAATATTACCACCTAATAAATTTTTGTGCAAATTTATTTTTCGTAGTAAAGTGTAATTTCCAAAAATACATTTTTGTGCTTAATACATTTTTGTGCAAATTTATTTTTCGTAGCAAAGTGTAATTTCCAAAAATTACCACTTAATATATTTGTCGAGCAAATTTATTTTTCGTAGTAAAGTGTAATTTCCAAAAATTACCACTTTATAAATTTTTGGTGCAAATTAATTTTTCGTAAAAAAGTGTAATTTCCAAAAAATACTACTTAATAAATTTTTGTGCAAATTTATTTTTCGTAGCAAAGTGTAATTTCCAAAATTTACCACTTAATAATTTTTTGTGCAAATTTATTTTTCGTAGCAAAGTGTAATTTCCAAAAATTACCACTTAATATATTTTTTGAGTCAATTTATTTTTCGTAGTAAAGTGTAATTTCCAAAAATTACCACTTAATACAATTTTGTGCAAATTTATTTTTCGTAGCAAAGTGTAATTTCCAAAAATTACCACTTAATAAATTTTTGTACAAATTTATTTTTCGTAGTAAAGTGTAATTTCCAAAAATTACCACCTAATACATTTTTGTGCAAATTTATTTTTCGTAGCAAAGTGTAATTTCCAAAAATTACCACTTAATAAATTTTCTGTAAAATTTAAATTGTTTCATAAAGTGTAATTTTCAAAAATAAATGCAAATTTCAATCAATGTAAATTATTGTGTTATCGACACAGGAATGGATTTATGTAAATATGTAAAAGAAAAAAGGCAAGCGTCGTATATAGGGTCAGACGCGCCAAAATCTCCTTCATATAACAATATGGCGGAGTTGTAAAATTTGTTTTTTGGCACCCTCTATACACGCTTCTTTTCTCAATTCTGGGGTACTCACTTTGATCCTGTTATGTGTTTGGGGTACCTTCACTTCACCTTGGGTCACTGGTTTTGTAGGTCACTTTGGTTTTTTGGTTTAATTAGCGCCGAACAGATTTATTGTTTATATTAACCGATCTTGCCCAATCACGGTGTTTGATTTTTAAATATTTTTTTGATTCACTTTTTTTTGTAATACACTTTGAAAATTTTGTATTTAATTATAATTAATTATATAATATGTAATTATTATATATTAATTATAATTAATATAATTATAATTAATTAATTATAATTATACAAGGATGGGTAAAAGACAGATTACTTGTGCTTGCCTTCTATCTCTTCTAAGCTCACCAAACGACTTTCGTTAAGCTACAGATGGGAAGCGACAACTAAACAAACAAATAAACAAAAGGGAAATTAGACTAATGAGTGCATGTAATGAGTGCTTTAGAGTGATGAGTGCATAGGTTATGCATGTATGGACATATAAATGCATTCGCGGTGTGTAACCTACACACATAATGCCGAGCAGGAGTGGACATTTCACACTGATGTTCAAAAGTGCGGTTTCACCTTTGAACACTGACAATTCTACCTCCAACACATACATGGAGGAAGCTAAAAGAGTCAGGTCTCCCGAAGAACATATCGCTGTGAAAGTGACTAAGAAGAAAAAGGGCTGCCGTCTTCCAGTAATTCGGAGAAGCCTAACGTAACCACACAAAAGGAAGTCTCTAGTCGGGGTCCTTCGATCGTGGGCGGTAAAGTTGATCCAGTAACGCAGATCAAGTCAACCAAAACATCCGTTAAGGATGAGGCTTTAAAAAACAAGACTCCACAGACGCGGAAAAATCAATTAGCCATATAGAAGGGTAAGAAGCCACAATCTTATTCTAATATAGCTAAACAACATTTTTGAGACGATCTATGCTATGCCATAATTGATAGCAGTAGTGCATCTGGCAGAATCCCGGAAGACCAAATCCAAATATGACGCACTGGCTTTACATGATCGCGATTAGACCAATAATAACCTACCCCTGTGTTGTATCCTTTTAACTCTTAACACAGGAAACAAGGCAACCTTTGTTAACAAACTTAGGGAGGAAGTATTAGATATAACGATGTGTTCAGAAAATCTTATTGATGAGATTCCTATGCGGACCACCGATATATTGCACGGCCGCCGCCAAACCCAATAAGTTTGCGTAATAAGGCTAAGACCGACTGGGCTAAATTTAGAAATCTACCCAGAAAGCGATTGGGTCAGCCTACACGCGATTATATATGTACAGAAGACATTGATATCAATGTGAAGAAGATTACGGAGGCTCTTGTTAAATCATTCGAAGATAGTTGCCCACTTCAAGAAAGGAAAGGCAAATTCGCTCTATTGGCAAGAATGTGCACATACTTTACAACAGAGACCGACGTGAAAAACAATCACAAAATGAAGTCTCTAGTCGGGGTCCTTATATCGTGGGCGGTAAAGTAACGCAGATCAAGTCAACCAAATCAACCGTTAAGGATGAGGCTTTAAACAAGAAGATTGTACAGACACGGAAAAATAAATTGGTCAAGAAGCCGCAATCTTATTCTAATATAGCTAAACAACATTTTGGAGACGATCTATGCTGTGCCATAATTGATAGCAGTAGTGCATCTGGCAGAATCCCCGAAGACCAAATCAACAATAGGTGGATTACACTATTACACTTTGTGTCCTAGACCTAAAAATTGTTTTTTTGTATAGATTGTGGCATACTGTTATATAATATCAAAACCAAAAATTTTTTATGGATACATTTTTTTTATAAAAATTATTAGTATAATTTTTGGAGTATATGCCCGATCAGGTCGACTTATACGTTAAATTGAAGCTATTAATGTGGGCTACCAAGGTTGGAAATATCTCTTTTACTTAGTGGTTTAGTAACAGTCATTAAACAAATTGGAAAAAGCTGATTTTTTTTTCCAAAAAAAATCTTGGGAAAAGAAAGCTTAACCCTCCGATGAGTGAGAAGGTCCCTAGGGACCTTTTTGCCTTTTCAAACTGAAATTACTCCTACTTCGGCCACACAAAGTCACTCTGTATTCCAAGAGTATGTTGTTGCGCATCTTTTGGAACAAAAATCAAGCCGATCGGATCATTACTTTAAGAGTTATTGAGGTTTTAGTGAGAATAGTACGCGGACGTGTGAATAGGTCCGTATGGACCTTGTACTGAATTTCACTAATAAATGCATGTTTGTGGGCATCATTATAATTTTTTTATTGTTTCAACACATAATTTACCTGTTCTAAACACAAAGACCTAAACTCAAAGACATTAGGGATGATGATAAAAACAAAAAATTCTAAGAACTGGTTTATTGCTAGTAGTATAAAATTACAATATTGTGCCTTTCCTTGAAAGCAATGAAGTTCATGTCTTCGAATTTTTCTTAGAATTTTTTGTTTTTATCATCATCCCTAATGTCTTTGAGTTCTGGTAGACGTACGAAAGAGTATAAAAGAAGTTGTAGTTTCGTAAACCAAATCAGTCAAAGTTTAGACAGCGAAGAGTAAAATCATGTGTGATAGAAACAAAAATATAAATATGGCAGATGCAAGTAATTTGGACGTTGCTGAAATTGTTGTACGCCGTAGTACACGTTACCAGCAAATGACTGCGGATGAAAGGCGTGCAGCTGATAGTAGATTTGCTGATTTTATGGACGAAGACATGGATGAGGAAATTGATATTGCTGCAATTGATAATTATGAAGTTGAGGATGATGAAGATCGCCAATACCAACATGCTGAAGAGTCAGATGCCGAAACTGAAGGATACGTCGAGATAAATGAAGATACTGATGACGACGATGATGAAGAGGAAGAAAATGATGGACAGGAAACGAATGAAAGTTACTATATTGGTAAAGATGGCACCCAATGGAGTAAAAAAGCACCACCAACATCACGCACTCGTAATCATAACGTGGCCGACTTCACAAGAAAGAAACCAGGACCAACAGGAAATATACACGACCCCTATCAATCATGACAGAGGAAATAATACACTTAGTGCTACGTGAAACAAATCGTAAAGGCAGGGAGGTTACAACTGCATGGAATTTGGCGAATCCCACGAAGAAAAAGGAGTGGAAGCCAGTGACAGTGAAAGAGTTTGACGCCTTTGTAGCTATTCTTTTGTATGCTGGACTCACAAGATCAAACCATGACCCAGCTATGGAATTATGGGGCGCGACGCGTTGCCCAATATACAAAGCTGCGTTGTCGTACGATCGCTTCATGTGTATAAAGCAATTTATTCGATTCGACAATGGAAACACTCGACAACAGCGACTCATCAACAGCAAAACTGCGGTTATTGACGATTTTTGGCAAATGTTGCAACATAACTTGGCAGCAGCTTACACTCCTCATGAAGCACTAACAGTTGATGAGCAGTTGTTCCCTTACAGAGGCCGCACCGCTTCACACAATATATTCCGTCAAAGCCAGCTAAGTATGGTTTGAAAGTATGGTGGTTATGCGACTCACAGAGTTATTATCCTGTGAAGGGAATGATATATTCTGGAAAACTGCCAAACCAACAACGGGAGATAAACCAAGGGCAGAACGTAGTGCTGGATCTTGTGGAAAAATATTTAGATGCTGGCCGTACAATATATGCGGATAATTTCTTTACCACTCTTGACTTGGCGCGTATTTTGTTGAGGAGGAAGACCGCATATGTTGGTACAGTGCGCTACAACAAAACATTCATTCCACAGGAGTTCAAGAAGAACCCGAAGCGCACCATCAATAGTACATTATTTGGGTTCAACGAAGGGGATATAGCGTTATGCTCATACGTGCCGAAAAAAAATAAAGTGGTGAACGTGCTCTCCACAATGCACTACACCTGCCTCGTTAACGAGCAAACCGAGAAGCGGAAGCCCTATGCCATATTAGATTACAACGCCAACAAATGCGGCGTTGATACCATGGATCAAATGCTAGTCACTTACAGTTGCAAAAGAGCAACACAACGATGGCCGTTGGCCATGTTTTATATGCTGGACGTCGCTGCATTGGCTGCTTTTACGATTTACAACGAAATGAAGCCTATAAAAAGGAGTGACAGACGGCGGTCGTTCTTGTTACTGCTAACGAAACAATTTGCCACGCCAAATATCGAAGAACATGCCCTGAACAACCATATAACCTCATATCCAAGGATACGCAATGCGATGGAAGCATTCGATGTCAGGGTAAGAAAAACATCTTCAAATTCAAGAATAGAATATATATTTATTTGTTTTTTATTTTTCTTTTCATTTCAGGTATTACCAAGACCGATGGAAGGCAATGCACCGTCGTTTGCGGCTAGGTCAAGTAGACCGTCATGTCGCCTTTGCCGTTCTGAGTACGGGCGGCAGCGGAAAACGCGGGCATACTGCTTCGGCTGCGGCAACGCTGTTTGCGGAGAACATAGCACACTTTTACATCGCTGCAACACTTGCGCACAGGGTGGGGGACGAGAAGTACACGCTCAACAACAATAATTTTTAAACTTTTTTATAATAGTCCTAAGAAAATTCAAGCAAAAAAAAAAATTAAAAAATTTTAAAAATTATTTTTGTATGTAGAATTTAGTTATAAACAATAAAAACAACAAAAAATCAAAAAAAAATTGTATATGAAAAAAACATGATTTACAAAAAAGGTCCGTAGGGACCTTTTCACACGGCCGTGAAGTTCAGAACTGTCACTCATCGGAGGGTTAAAAGAGCTTATGAACAGAATCGAACTTATTATAATTTACGATCTAGACCCCAGCTCTTTCAGGTAGGGCAATAAGTCCTTCGCCGCAACTTCAGTCAAAGTAGTGTCGCAAAACAATTTATTGCGAAATTCGCTCCACTCTTTTTGAAAGCCAGAGTTAAAGAAAAATTGGGCAATCATTACTAAGTATTGACAGACTTAGAGGGTAAAGTTGTGGGTACTTTCCACGCTAAGGACAGACGAGCCTAATAAAGTGCATTAAAAGTACAGTTATCATAACATGTCATTTAGTTATAAACAATAAAAACAAACAAAAAATCAAAAAAAAAATTGTATATGAAAAAAAACATGATTTACAAAAAAGGTCCGTAGGGACCTTTTCACACGGCCGTGAAGTTCAGAACTGTCACTCATCGGAGGGTTATAAAATAGAAAAAAAAATCGAAAACAAATATTTTATTTTTTTACAGTTTGCATCCTAGCGAAAAAAATAATTTCAAAAAATCTTTTTTTTCAATTTCTGTTTAAGTAGCGATTTTATTTATTACTTTTTTTATATTATGTACATTTGAGTTTATTTACATGAACAAGTTTCATTAGAAGTAATTGTGAGTTTTTTGTTGACGTTTGTAGATTTCGGAATCGGTTTCTCTAATGAGGAATCAAATATAATCTCCCATCATTCTTTCATCCCAGTGCCCTTGGTAACGCCGCTCGATGGACTTCAATTCTTGGTGAAACCTTTCGCCATGTTCGTCACTTACGTCGCCAAGATTATCGGGGAAAAAGTTTAAATGAGAATGCAAGAAATGAATTTTGAGGCACATATTTACACCTGTTGGAATACGTAAAGCGAAAAATAAGTTGGAAGAATACATACATATGTGTTATATACATAAATATAAAAAATATATTTCTAACCGATTTTTTCATAATTTTTTAAGAAATCATTAATCATTGTTTCATATTGCGGGCTTTAATTGGATCCAAGGAAATTTGAAACTACAAGCTTAAACGACCTCCACGCTGCAATTTCATTCGACGACTAATATTATTCGAAATTTACATCTTTCATCAATTTCCTTATTTTAGGCCCATCAAAAAATCCTTCTTCGATTTTTTGAAAAGAAAGACTTTTAAATAAGAGAGTGAATTGCCATCTTTCCTTAAGGCTTTACAAAAATTTTAAAGAGCCCCAGCTTAATATGCAGTGGTGGCAAACCAAAGATTCTACGTGAAAGCAATATTTGCAGCATATATAGCCCTCATAATTCCCTTTAATTTGAGGCATAACACGGCTCAATCAGGCTTATACTTGAAATTATGGTCCAAATACTGAATGTATTTTTCATGAAAGCTGGAATTAAAAAAAATTTAAGAACAATTTACCATAAAAATCTTTTTAAATATTTTTTTCATGTTTGTGACACCTAATTTCGAAAACAGAAATCTTTGTTTTATTTTTTCTTTATTTTTTCTTTCAATTCATTGGGTTTTGGGTAGGTTAGTGTGTACATATGTATTTGTGTGAAAATGAATAGTGTGTGTATAAATTCAGTTTTTTGTTTATTTGTGTAACTTTGTATAATTAAATGTTTTAATTTGATTTTTACATTTGTGTATGTTAAATTATAATGGTTTTTTAGTTTCAATTTGTGTTCTTCTTAATGTTAATTGTTTGTTCTTAGCGTAGTTCACAATAATTTTCGTTTAGCTAAAGTGTTTGCTTTGCAACAGAGATCGACGTGAAAAACAATCAGTATATTGGGACGACTACCACAGAAGACTCATTAGATCGGCGAAACGTATCTCCTGGAGGCTTTTCTGTGAGCAGGTAGACAGCGTTAACAGCATGTATAAAACCAGTAAGGAAAGGCAGAAAGTCGGGCGGGGCCGACTATATAATACCCTACACCTCCCTAACAATGCGATAAGGGTCATTGCCATAATAATTTGGAATAATTGGTAAATGGGTAGAAACATATTATCTAATTCTGAAACGGTAATCGCTAAATTAAGCAATATTCGTTCCTAAATTGAGAAACATCTTTTTGGAAAATTTTAATGATCGGAAGTAAAATACAACTTCTATATATGGAGCTTTAATATAAATCTGAACCGATCTTCCCTGAATACTTATTCATGTAAAAAGACCTCCTTCTGTCGAATTTCGTACTGATCGGATATAAAATACAGTCTCCACAGCGCTTACATTTCAAATCGTGGGTAACATATATATGGGAGCTATATCTAAATCTGAACCGATTTTCTCCAAATTTGGCAGTATTCCTTCATGTAATAAGAAACCTCTTTCTGCCGAATTTCGCACTGATCGGATATAAAATACAGTTTTTACAGCGCTTACAGGTCAAATCGGGGGTAACATATATATGGGAGCTATATCTAAATCTGAACCGATTTCTTCCAAATTTAATAGTGTTCATTCATATAATCAGAAACATCTTTCTGCCGAATTTTATACTGATCGGATATAAAATAAAGTTTTTACAGCGCTTACATGTCAAATCGGGGGTAACGTATATATGGGGGCTATATCTAAATCTGAACCGATTTCTTCCAAATTTAATAGTGTTCATCCATATAATAAGAAACCTCTTTCTGCCGAATTTCATACTGATCGGATATAAAATAAAGTTTTTACAGCGCTTACATGTCAAATCGGGGGTAACGTATATATGGAGGCTATATCTAAATCTGAACAGATTTCTTCCAAATTTAATAGTGTTCATCCATATAATAAGAAACCTCTTTCTGCCGAATTTCATACTGATCGGATATAAAATAAAGTTTTTACAGCGCTTACATGTCAAATCGGGGCTAACATATATATGGGGGCTATATCTAAATTTGAACCGATTTTAACCAAATTCAATAGGGATCGTCCTTGGGCCAAAAAAAAGAAAAGAAACTCCATCCAGCTTAATTTCAAGGTAATTAGATATAGGAGCCAGCTTCTGTAACGCTAAAATAACAATTCTGAAAGAGCCCTTATTGCCAAATTTCAGCAAGATCTGAGTGAAAATGTAACCTGTACTTGACGAACCACTTTGAATGGTTGAATCGACGCGTCTAACGATACTAAGTCGGTCGGTATAATTTAAAGTAGGTCTAGCTCCAGTAATGTTAGGTGTTGCAATATCTGTTTCGAAACAAACATATAATAAACAAATGAAGCGGCGTTGAGTTCGGCAATACCGAATCTTATAACCATCCACCGTGGATCGCATGACAATTCTTTACGGTTTAAATAAACTCATCCCCATTCGTTAAAATTTGTGGTTTTTGTGGCGTTGAGAAGTCAATTCTGGAGGGACCTTTGTATGGGGGCTATATAAAAACCTGGAACTATGACAGCAGTGGTTCGTGTGAAAGATTCTGGGTATAAATAAACCATAGTTACCAATTTTCAGCCCGATCAGTAGATATTTATGGTCTCTACGGCGTTATGAAGTTAAATCATGGAGATTTTATATATAAGGGCAAGCAACATAAAAAATGGACCGATAATGCCCATTACACTTTGCAACAAATGAAAACTTTTTGAAAATTACACGGACTTGACAGTATAGGTTCGATTCTACTATCAAAGGGTAGCCTTATACTCGGTTTGGCGAAATTGGGGACCAATTTTTTTATGGGCCTCCAAAGTTTCTGAAAATCAGTGGGCCCCTAGAAAAAGGTGTCATCAGCTTTTGTCCAACAACTAATTCAGACTTAGTGTTATCGCTTAACTAAATTTGGCAATAATGTAGCTAAAAATATGCTAAACAAAGTTTCATAAAATTGTTTGCGAAAACAATTTTTTTCGTTTACTTTTTTTTAAAAAGTGTGGGAAAAAATATTTTTTTTCACTTTTTCAGCATAACTTTCAGGGACTCGTAATTTTTCACTAACAATGTTTGGCAAAATTGTATCCAATGTAAATCTGAACAACTTTTGTGAACATATCAATACAATCTGAATGTGACTAGGTACCCTAAATAGCTCAAAAAACCACATTGTGCCCCAAAAATTTTAGTATTTCACTATTATGTAACAAACATGTTTTTTTTTATATAGGGCATGTTCAGCAACTTTATAGAAAATGTTAAGGCCAATATTTTTGTGGAACATATTAACCCTCTAGCTCCCCCACATAACTGTAATTTTTGGCCCCATTTTAACAAATCGTAAAATGGGGAGGGCGGGGATAAAATGTTCTACAAAAATGTTGGCCATAAAATTTTAAAATATACGTCCGAACAGACCAAAGCCCCAAACTTAACACAAGAACCAAAAAACGGACAAATTCCAGTCAAAAACGCTCTTTACCGGTATCGTTATAGCTTCGACCACTGGATCATATTACTAACATTCCTGCACGAACTGGAATTTTACATTTTTTGGTGTTTGTGTTATGTTTTGAGCTTTGGTTTGTTCTGACACATACAGTAAAATTTTATGGCCAACATTTTTGTAGAACAAACATAGTTAAGCAATAACACCAAGTCTGAATTAGTTGTTGGACAAAAGCTGATGACACCTTTTTCGAGGGGCCCACTAATTTTCAGAAACTTTGGAGGCCCATAAAAAAAAATTGGTCACGAATTTCGCCAAACCGAGTATAGGGTTATACTACCCTTTGATAGTATAATCGAACCTATACTGTCAAGTCCGTGTATTTTTTTCACTGTTGCAAAGTGTTATCAATCCTAAGTTCTATGCAGCTATAAGAAGTATCTGTACCAAATGTCAGTTATATAGCTCAGTTATTGTAGATTGTAACAGGTGGCGCAAAAGTAACCTTTCGATGTTATGTTAGACGCGATTGGCGGTCAGCAGCTAACAGCTGATGCACCGTCTGGATTTTGTATGGAAACATCTTCAAATATGGAAATCTGTGCCAAAGTCACCGACCGATTATTGGTCAAATAAATAGTCAGCAATATTCCGCGTTCTGGAGCAGTGCAGCGTAACATTGTTTATTAACTTCTATTTCGCATGTGTTTACTACACAAATGTCAAAACAGAACTGACATTAGGGGCCAATCGCAAAATTTATAGCATTTTCTGATAGGAGGATTACTTTTGCGCCACCTTATCATGATTAAAACAGACGGACATGGTAAAATCGTCTTAGAATAATAAGATAATTAAGAATATATTCACTTTATGGGGTCTCGGATCAATATTTATAGGAGTTACAAACGAAGTGACAAAATGAATATACCCCCAAAGGGTTAAACTAGCTGACTTTGTACAAAACGAAAATAAAGGACGACAAATCCAACATATTTGAAAAAGGAGGGAGGACAGGAGGACACTGGTTAAAAAGGAGGACATGTCCTCCGAAAGGAGAACGTTTGGTAAACCTGCCCTTGAAGGGACCGGACGGAATATTTCCAGCACTCCTGCAAAATGAAATGGTCTCTACCCCATGTTTATACCCTAAAACACTGGAAGAAATCAAGGGTGGTCTTCATACATAAGCCTTGAAAGGCGGCTTATACGATCCCAAAGGCTTAGCGACCCTTTAGACTAACTTCTTTCCTGTTAAAAACAACGGAACGAAATTCAAAGGGAGATCAGTGAAAACAGCTCTGAATGAGGTAGTGCGTCACATAGAAGAGTCCTGTTTACATAGACATTGAGGGCGCATTTAAGACCGTGCAGACTGATACACTTACCCAGTCCTTAGATGAGTTTCAGTTCAGTTTTCAATAGACAGTCAGGGGCTCAAAGAAGGAAACTGAATAAGTTGAACCGACAGAACCTATTACGGGATGAACCTGACAATTCTACCTCCAACACATACGTGGAGGAAGCTAAAAGGGTCAGGTATATCGAAGAAACTAGCGCTGTGAAATGACTAAGAAGAAAAAGGGCTCGCCGTCTTCCAGTAATTCAGAGAAGCCTAACGTAACCACGCAAAATGAAGTCTCTAGTCGGGGTCCTTCTATCGTGGGCGGTAAAATAACGCAGATCAAGTCAACCAAATCAACCGTTAAGGATGAGGCTTTAAACAAAAAGACTGTACAGACACGGAAAAATAAGTTGGTCATAAAGAAGGGTAAGAAGCCGCAATCTTATTCTAATATAGATAAACAACATTTTCGAGACGATCTATGCTGTGCCATAATTGATAGCAGTAGTGCATCTGGCTGAATCCCCGAAGAAATCAACAATATGTTAAGGAATAGGTGGATTACACTATGCAACAAAAAAATTTTTTTGTGTCCTAGACCTAAAAATTGTTTTTTTGTATAGATTGTGGGATACTGTTATATAAAATCAAAACCAAAAATTTTTTATTTTTTTTTTTAAAAATTTTTTATAAAAAATATTATCGTCGAAGGTACCCTTAGTATTTGCACTATATTTTTTGGAGTATATGCCCGATCAGGTCGACTTAAATTGAAGCTATTAATGTAGGCTACCAAGGTTGGAAATATCCCTTTCACTTAGAAACAGTGGTTTAGTAACAGTCATTAAACAAATTGGAAAAAGCAGATTTTTTCTCAAAAAAAAAAATCCTGGGACAAAAAATACTTAGAAAGTAGAAAAAAAAATTCGAAAACAAAATATTTTATTTTTTAAAAATGCATCCTAACGAAGAAAATATTGCCTATTTGAATAGAATTTGAGAGAATATCAAAAAATCTTTTTTTTCAATTTCTGTTTAAATAGCGATTTTATTTATTACTTTTATTTATACTATGTACATTTGAGTTTATTTACATGAACAAGTTTCATTAGAAGTAATTGTGAGTTTTTTGTTGACGTTTGTAGATTTCGGAATCGGTTTCTCTAATGAGGAATCAAATATAATCTGCCATCATTCTTTCATCCAAGCGCCCTTGGTAACGCCGCTCGATGAACTTTAATTCTTGGTGAAACCTTTCGCCATGTTCGTCACTTACGTCGCCAAGATTCTCGGGGAAAAAGTTTAAATGAGAATGCAAGAAATGAATTTTGAGGGACATATTTACTCCTGTTGGAATACATAAAGAGAAAAATAAATTGGAGGAATACATATGTACATATGTGTTATATACATAAATATAAAAAAATATATTTCTAACCAATTTTTTCATAATTTTTTGTAATTAACTTTAACAAATCAATAATCATTGTTTCATATTGCGGGCTTTTATTAAATCCAAGGAAATTTAAAACAACAAGCTTAAACGACCTCCATGCTGCAATTTCATCCGACGTCAAATATGATTCGAAATTCACATCTTCTATCAGTTTCCTTATTTTAGGCCCATCAATAAATGCTGCTTCGATTTTTTGAAAAGAAAAACTTTTAAATAAACTTTTTAAATATGAGAGTGAATCTTTCCTTAAGGCTTTTACAAAATTTTTAAAGAGCCCCAGCTTAATATGCAGTGGCTACCCAGAGGCACTACATACCAACTACTTTCAAATCGCACCAAATTTTCCAGTCATTTTCATATTTTATGTATTTTATCAATTTAGCGATTGTTTCGTATGATTTCTTAGTGTTGACAGCATGAGCAATGGGAATCGACGGTTTCTGATTTCCCTTGTGTAAAAGTACTGCTTTGAAACTTTCTTTACTGCTGCCAACAAGTAACCGCCATTCCTTTGAATTGTATGTTTGATTAAGTTCCTCGAACAATCCGGGAATGTCCTTGCAAAAGCATCTGTTATCCACAGTTGTATAAAATTGAATGGCTCATAACTTTTACATCTATCCATAGACAGTGTTTTCTACGTTAGCATGCTGGCTTTTTTAAAATGTGATAAAATAATGTTTTCAATTTTTTTTGCTATTTTTATGGCTACAAAAAGTACCAGGAAAAAGTGTTTTTTAAAAAAAATAATTTTTTTCTCATATTTTTGACGACTGTTACTAAACCACAGATTCTACGTGAAAGCGATATTTGCAGCATATATAGCCCTCATAAGTCCCTTTAATTTGAGGCACAACACTGCTCAATCAGGCTTATATTTGTAAAATTATGGTCCAAATACTGAATATACTTTCTATGAAAGCTGGAATTTAAAAAAAAAAAATTACATACAAAATTTTTTTTATATTTTTTTCGTGTTTGTGACACCTTATTGCACCAGAAACTGTTATCCACATCCCTTGGACAAAAATTTTGTGGCAAAGTGTTATTTGTGGGTCATATGACGTAAAAAATAGAGACAAGGTAAATCGTGGTATACCTCAGGGGGCATTTTATCGCCTCTTCTATGGGTTACGACGTAATACAGTCTCCTAAAAGTCCTCACCAGTGAAGGACCTAAACCAGTATGTTATGCAGACGACGTTGTAATACTTCTAAGAGAAGTAGAAATATGTCTATTTACAAGGAAAACGAATATCCCACGTTTTAATGACTTACAAAGGCCCACAGATGTTGGTCGTTGTGCAGAAGAGCTGTAGGTTCAAAATGGGGACTACGTCCAAATATGACGCACTGGCTTTACATGAGCGTGATTAGACCAATAATAACCTACGCCTGTGTTGTGTGGTGGACATCAATGAACAAGAAGTAGATAGTGCACCCGTAGTGCACCCTTGGTAACGCCAAGTGATCTACCTAGTAGCGGTTCTACTTTTAAAAAACTACCCTAACACCGGGATGTAATGCGACCTAGTGCCCATCGGTGTATGGTTTGCAGTCAGGGGTAAACAACTGTATTTGTTTCCTATGTTAAGCATACTCGTCCTTCAAAGAGGAAGTTAAAAGATCGGCGCATGGCTCTCAGGATCTTTAAGAGACTTCAGAAAGCCGATTCTGCATCTCTGACTAACATGCAGAGAGAATCCCTGAAGTGGGCACAGAGGATACCGCATCAACTTCCATACGGTAGCAGCCAATTAAAAGGGTGCGCTCTCCGGATGAACCACCGGCATCCAAAAGACCAAAGGATTTAGTGGTAACGCTGCTCCTGGGTTCAGTGGTAACGCTGCTCCTAGGTCCTTCGCTGATGTTACTAAGGACAGCTCTGTTGAGTGCTATCGCTGGGGTTTGAAGAAAATTGGGAAATCTGGCCGGGTACGGCGCTGGATGTTGCCAACAAGAAGGACATCCCGACTCGGCCCAGGGCGCATGTATGGATTCCAACTGGCAACTGGAAGGTCGGTCGATTGGATGAAGCCAATTGGTATTGGAGGCACGCGGTATTTATACCGAGTCTCTAACCCACCTCATCAAGTCCGCAGACATTGTTTCATATGAATTCAGCCAAATCCGACTTAAGGTGTACAAGAGCGATGAGGGAGGAAATTCGAAAAATAGTCCTCCAGATAATGAATCCGGTAAGAATGAGGTTCTAGCGGCCACAGACGACGAGCCAAATGTAACGGTGGTGGCAGAATCTGACAATGGTCCGGTTCCTGCAGATAAACCTCCACCACTCTAAGGAAGCATCAGCTGCCTTAAAAGACCTCCTGACGCAAGGAGAGGCTGACCTGGTCCTAATGCAGGAACCATGGTTGAATGGAGATATGGTTTGTGGGCTCAGGACGCCAGGGTTTAAGCTGCTTCAAGGTACAGGTAATCGAAGACGTAGAGCCTGTATATTTGCCTCGAGTTAGAAAACTCTCGTGTTTGGTTGACCTCCGTTTATATGCCACCTAACACTGAGACGCCACCCTGTGCATTGAAATCACTGGTAGGAGCGGCAAACGAGAAGAACAAGGACCTGATGCACACCATCATATGTAGGGTAGTACTGACATCAACGACAGGGGCGAATTACTTATAGAATATATTATAAGTAGTAACCTTGTGATTTGCATAGATGGCATGAACTTACCTTTATTACTAGAAACAGACAGGAAGTGCTCGATGTCACTTTTGTCTCCGAGAATTTAAGTGGAAGGAATTCTGATTGCAATGTTTGGAACACTCATAGCTTTTCCGACCATAGATATATTTGCTTCTGCTTGAATGCGAAGCCTCCTGATACTGTCATCCCACCCAATATTAGGAAGACTAATTGGGAAAAATTTAGGCACATATTCAACAGGTATTAAAATATTAACCTCAACACCTTGTACTATTGGGTACATCAATAAATATGATAGTTCCTGGACTAGGTCCAGGGAGTGCTCCTGGATACACATTTCCCGGGCAACTCTGAAGATGCATTGAATACTTCAGTTGGACATTCTCTTGAGGTGCAGCCATCGGAGGTTGCCAACGAGATTTTAACCGAATCTATAATTCTTTGGTCTATCAAAAGTTTTAAAACTTTTAAGTAGCCAGGACCAGTCAATGTCTCGCCGGCGAAGCTACAGGCAGTGGCTGCGACAATTGCTTCCTGGCTCAGAGAGATATACACATGTTGTATCAATCAAGCATACATACCAACAAAATGGAGAGAAACCAAGGTTGTTTTCATCCCAAAAGCGGGAAAGCTGTCCTACACTGGAGCTAAGGATTTCCAACTTATTAGTCTATCGTGATTTCTCCTAAAACTCTTCAGAGAATTATAGATAATAGGCCACTGTACTTGCAAGGGCAAGTGCACCGAAACCGCCTTGCATGATCGATGATTGAAGGATCCGCCTCGTTAAGGAATATACTATGGTAGTCTTCTTAGATATAGAGGGAGCCTTCAATAGCATAAATCCAGCCGCTATAATTACGGCGTTAGAAACCCTGGTTGTTGACAGCAGTATACATAGGTTCATTCAAAACATTATATTTAAGAGACGCATTTCAGCTAGTTTAGGGTCATGTGACCTCCATAGATTTGTCAGCAGGGGAACGCCCCAAGGAGATGTTCTGTCTCTTCTGCTATGGAATCTCTTAATGAACAATATTTTGATTTCTCTGGATATGATGGGTGGCAGAGTTGTTGCCTATGCAGATGACGTGGCAATAGCTGTAGAGGTAAGTTTCTACGTACTGTCAGAGTACCTTCAGTAGGCCCTTCATACAACCCTAACATGGGTTTATATATACAGGGTGGCTGATATGTAATGCAACAAAGTAAAGCGCTATATTTATACCCTCACTTTAGTGTGACGAGGGTATATATCATTTGCTACGGAAAAAAGTGTAACACGTCGAAGGAGTGACCTAAGACCCCAAGTATGTTCGGAGGAAATCCGTTTTGGGTTATTTTAAGTCGAATGAGCAATGTCCGTCCGTCTGTCTGTCTGTCTGTCTGTCTGTCTGTCTGTCTGCTGGCTGGTGCGCACGATAACTCTCGAAAGGAGTAACCGATTGACCTCAAATTTGGTATGTGGTAATATTTTTTTCTATCTCCGGCTAAGTTCGAAGATGGGCCATATTGGTCCACTCCTTCTAGTACCTCCCCCACAAAGGGTTAAAATGTTGTGAAATATTGATTCTTTAATAACTGCTATACTACTTATTCGAATCTTTTGAAATTCCACACATAGTATTAGCTTATTAGTCGTTATCAACGCGAGAAAAATGGGCGAAGTCGCCACGTCCCTTTTGGTACCTCCCACACAAATGCACCATTTTGCACCAAAAGTTAACAGCTTATAACATTAATAACAGTGCATAAAAATACTTGAAATTTTGTACAGTATTATGCTTTTATATTGCCTACTGTCCAGGGAAAAATGGGTGTTGTTGTCACGCCCCTTTTGGTACCTCCCACACAAAGGTACCTTTTTGCACCAAAAGTTAACAGCTTATAACATTAAAACCAGTGTATAAAAATACTTGAAATTTTGTACAGTGTAATGTTTTTATAGTGTCTATAGCCCTGTGAAAAATGGGCGTTATTGCCACGCCCCTTTTTGTACCTCCCACACAAAATGCCCAAATCATACCACAATTTAATGTCTCATAAAGTTTATACCAGCGCACATAAATGCTTATAAGTCGGCACAGTGCAATGAATTTAAAGTATCTAATGTTCAGAAAAAAAAGGTGTATTTAATAAACCCCTTCTGGTACCTCCCACACAAATTGACAGAATAATTCGAGTAATATTCAATATTACATTACTCACAAAGTGAGGGTATACCTTAGTCGGTTTACCCGACTGAAACTTTCTTACTTGTTTTTTATTTTTTTTTTTTAAATTTTATTGTTCAAAAGCAAAAAATGTCGGAAATAACATAAAATTTTAGAAACAGTTTAGATTTGTTAAAATTTGCCACTTTTGACACGAATTATGGCCATCAAACGGCCGACAAAGCCATCACACGCTGCACGAAAGTGGCTCTGCGGTATTTTGGCCCATTCCCGGCGAAGCGCCGTCTTGAGATGATCGATACTTTGGTATTTTTTAGTGCGAACCTTAATCTCTAAAATGCCCCAGGCGCAAAAGTCCAACGGATTGAGATCCTGAGATCTTGGTGGCCATTGTGCGGTAGAAATGAAGCGAGGAACCTCCTTTTTAAGCCATTCTTGGTTGACGCGTGCTGAGTGCGATGGTGCTGAGTCCTGTTGGAATGTCCATGGTCTGCGGCCGAAATGTTTGTCTGCCCAGGGCTTCAATACTGTCTTTAGGACATTTTCCCGATAATATTCGGCATTTATTTTGACCCCATGGTCGATGAATACGAGCGGGGAGCGACCATCGGCCGTTACGGCAGCCCACACCATTACCATCGGCGGCGCTTGAGTTCTGGTGGCCAATCGAATTTTGTTTGTTCACAAACTGCTCAATTTGGAATGGCTTCTCATGGGAGAAAACCAAATTCGGTAACTGGCCACTTTCGTGCAAGCGAAGCAACTCCTTGGCTCTTTCCAGTCTAACTTTTTGTTGTGCATCGGTGAGCTCTTGCACTTTTTGGAACTTCAATGGCTTTAGTCCAAGCTCAGTTTTTAATATGTGTTGTATCCGTTCTCGCGATATGTTCAGCTCACGAGCAATTTTTAGTTTTTTTTCGTCCACTTTTTGGACGCGATGCAACACTGCCAGTATCACGGTAAAGAGCAATGGTACGAGAAACAAAAGATTTATTCACATTTAAATGCTGGAGGGCTCTAACGATAGCCACTTGTGTTTTTCCACCCAAATAAAGCAATCACACTATCACGCTTGAATTCCATCACGAATAACTTTTTATACCCTACACCACACTGTGGTACAGGGTATTATAAGTTTGTTTCACGGCAGATGTTTGTAACACCTGAAAATAACACATCTAGACCCACCTTAAAGTATACCGATCGACTCAGAATCACTAGCTGAGTCGATTTAACGATGTCCGTCCGTCCGTCCGTCCGCCCAACTGTCCATGTAAAGTTGTTCGTCGACTACAGGTCGCAATTTCACTCCGATCGTCCTGAAATTTTGCAGTTTAGAGTATTTCGCGGCTGTTAAGATCGCTATTGAATTTGGTTGAAATCGGTTCAGATTTAGATATAGCTCCCATATATATCTTTCGTCCGATTTGGCCCTTTAGTCCTATTAAAGCTGTATTTTACATCCAATCGTTTTGAAATTTAGAATGGTAGAGTTTCTTGATCCATGAACCTACACTACCGAATTTGAAGAAAATCGGTTAAGATTTAGCTATAGCTCCCATATATATGTTTCGTCCGATTTGGCCCTTTAATTCTATAGAAGCTATATTTTACATCCAATCGTTTTGAAATTTAGAATGGTAGAGTTTCTTGATTCATGAACCAACATAGCCGAATTTGAAGAAAATCGGTAAAGATTTAGCTATAGCTCCCATATATATGTTTCATCCGATTTGGCTCTTTAGATATAAAATGTCCCAAAAGTAAATTTATGTAAACAATTTATACATGAATTACAAAATTTATATATCAGAGTTATTCAATATTATGAGAGTGGTGTAGGGTATTATATAGTCGGCACCGCCCGACTTTAGCCTTTCCTTACTCGTTTTCTGAATGCAATAGATCAAAATGCTTTTGTAAGCTTGTAAACAATAAAATGAACTGTCACTGAAATAAATCTGTCAGCTATCAGACTAGCGGTTTAGAAATGATAGCAACCTGAAGATGGTTGCAATACATATCAGCCACCCTGTAACTGTAAAAGGGCAATAGGAAAACGCTGGGGTCTGGGGTATAGTTTATTGGTTGTATACTGCAGTAGTCAGACCGATAATGCAGTAAGGCACCACCTTCTGTGTGGTACTAAACAAGCGAATGGCTCCTATATGTATCACCGGTGCGCTGAGAACGATACTAACTGCGGCACTAAATGTTATATGTACTACATTTAATGCCGCTAGATATTATAGCAGTGCAATATGCCGCATGTTCTGCGATTAGACTCAGGGAACTATCACTATGGTGAGGAAATGGCTACGGACATAATGTTATTCTAGACAGAATGCCTGACCTTCCGGGCACTGTAGATTACACCAAAACTGATCCACTCTTTGACAAGAAGTATCTCGTATACCTGATAGATCAGAATGGAATGGTCATTCATTAACTTCTATACAGACGGTTGAAAACTCGATAACCAAGTGGGATTTTGTGTCTTTTCTGAGGAACTTCAGAAAATGGCTGAAAATTGACCAAAGTGGGTATAAATATTTGATCAGAAAGTGAGGCTGCTATCAAGTCCCTGGAAACTATATTCCTGGATTCAAAAACTGCCCTCGAATGTCGCAGATCTCCTAATGAGATGGCTGAACGGTTCAATATTCACCTGACATGGACGGCGGGCCACAGGGATATAACAGCGAACTGCAAGCCGGATGAACTTGCAAGACTAGGAACTACCTTACACGCTCCAGGGGACCTGGAACATGTGGCATGCCTCTAGCAACCTGTAAGCTCCTCTTGAGAGATAGAGTACTTGCGGCAACAAATGACTGGTGGTCACTTGTTAGGAACTGTATACATTCCAGGCTGATGTGGCCCAGTTTAGATTCAAAACGCACCAAAGCACTGCTGTCGATGTCGAGAACGGACGTCTCGCTTATCGTGTCTGTCATGACAGGTCACTGTCTTATTGGACGGCACGCAGAGAGATTAAAGGTCTTGCATAATGACGTTTGCAGAAGCTGTGGTGACAAAGAATCAATAGAACACCTTATTTGTCTGTGCCCGGCTCTCTCCAGAAGGCGGCATACAACCTTGGGCTCTTATTACTTTGAGTTAGCTAACATGGCTGATGTTTGAATCCGCCATCTTTTGAGCTTTTTAAAGCAATCAATTTAGTTCAACGGGAGGGGTTGGGGATAACTTATGTTTTGCCTTACGTCCCTGTGGTAACACAATGGACTGGATAGTCTAAGTGAGTCCGTTTTACAGGATCCCAGTCTTAACCTACCCTAACCTTCGCAAAAAATTCAACGTATGTTCTGTCTACGCGTAAGCGGGGCAATTAGAATTGCTTCCGCCTCCCTGACCATAACACGGTATTTCAAACAGAAGTTCGAGCAATCACGGAGTGTATGAACTGGCTCAGTAATACCACAAAGCCTTAATATGCCAACATCTTCACAGATAGGGAAATGGCGATAAAAGGATTAACATCGGAAATAATCAAATCCAGAACTGTGTTGGACTGTAAAAGAACGATAAATGATTACTCAGCAATTGGTGATTGGAAATGAACGGCCAAACAGCTTGGCTTCAAATGGCAGAGAACATCGAGTAATAAACTTGGAAAATTGGAAACCTATTAAAGCAACGAAGGATGAGTTGACGCACTGGGCAGTGATGGCTCACAAAACTGTGTGGAATAGCGCAACAGTACATAGGATCAACTGCAAAGATACTGTGGGGTGACCCAAATGAAAAGAAAACAAGAAGTTTTCTATAAAATAAACAAGATCGAGATTTTTAAGATGATGAATGTTCTAACTGGACACTCAAGCTTACAAGCACATCTTCACCACATAGGACTAGCAGAAAACGACGAATGCGGGGCATGCAGGGTAAACATCGAAACGATGGAACATTTTCTGTGTCACTGCCCGGATTTCACACATGCAAGATCCCGATATTTCGGGTCCGACATATTGCCAGGAAGATACTGAGAAAATTCGTGCCTAGTACCAATTTTCTGTAACTCTTGAGGTATAAAAATAGCATAAATAAAGAGCACAATAGACCGAACCACTGGCTTAAGTGTATAAACATGGACATGAGACGTTTAAACGTCTCCTCTCTTCAACCTAACCTAACCTAATGTATTTACCACCGCAACTCATACGAACGATTCGGTTAAGAAATTTTTTCCAAAATATAATTTATTTATATATTCATTACAATAAATACTCATATTCCCTCTAATATGAAGAAAACTAGATGGCTACTGAATAAACTGTTTATCGAAATCAAATGTTTAAAAAAATAATAATTAAATAAAGAAGCAAAGAATAAAAATTACCATGAACGCAGCAGTATTTGTATGCGGCGCAGAACTTTTATTATTCTTATTACAAAATATAGTATATATGTAAATCAATTAATCGTGCGGTTATCTCACAAAATAATTGGTAAAAACATTGCCTAAACTAGAAAATGTCGAAAAAAATGTTAGGACGAATAAACACATATTCCTAAATTTTTAAATAAACCACATATATATCGTTCGAAAGGTCGAAGTCTCTTCTATCCATTCCATTAGAGATAGAAAATCGGTTAATAATTAATTTAGAGATAGAAATCCGGCAAATTTCGCATAACAAAAGTTGTACTTGTCAAGACGTTCAAGACAAATATTATCACGGTTTTTGGACTGTCGCACTGTTATCCTGATGCTCATACAGCATGAAATGTTTTTTTTAACAATTTCATTATTAGGAATTCTTTATTAATTTTTTATTAGGTTTTAGGTTAGGGTGGCAGCCGTTTTTTTTTACAAACTCACATAGACCAGTTTAGTTCCCTAATGTTACCACGGGCTGAAATGCCCCTCATCGAAACCAACCTGTTTGATATACAAATTTATCGATAGCACGAATATGGGTACTGGAAAGATCTGTTAGGCTGCCTAGAAAGTCCGACCCTAGTATGTCCAGTCGTCGTTTACTCAGAGCGGGGCAGTCGCATAGCAAGTGCTCAATGCTGCAATGCCGTCAGAACTGATACTAACGTAGACAATCTTTGCCTCTCTAGTGCGAGGAGATATTTTGATCTTCTCAGGTCAGATTTGTCTAGCTACCCGCAGGTGCCGATTTCTGTCCATCTTTCGTTGGACTGCCTGATTGTCTAAGCCAAAGCTTGCACGTGGATAGTGGCGCACCAATATATGCAAATTCTTCGAGAATTTGTAATGTCGTCCATTTCCTAGCAAGTTCATCGGCATTGCAGCTCCCCGGGATATTCCTACACTGAAAAAATTATTGTTCATAATATTAATGAATGGCGTTCATTAACCGATATTCATTGTCCCAATGTACAAATACATTGGCCCAATGAATAATTTTAATGTACAGTTCATGGTATGCATGAACGATCATTAAAAGCATTCATTAATAAAATAATAATGGATCTGTTCATTGGCCCGATGTATTTGTACACTGATTTCAATGAAGGTGTCCAGTAAAATATACTTAAGCTAAAACATAACAATTTTACTAAAAATCATTAATAATTTCTAAATAAAAGTGACGCATTATATTTGCTATTCCAATTGTGTGTTGCTATTTCCATTAAAATAATAAATCATGAACGCGTTCATTGAGTAAATGATTGGTCAATGTACGAGTTCACTGTTTTATAACGGTGATTTAACGATTATCGAAAGGGAGACAAACAAACAATGCAAGTCGTTTCATTCAATGGAAATAACAACACACATTTGCGTGCTTACATAAACACATTGATGTGTATGTATCCATCATAGAGCATGAAATTGAGATTATTTGAGAGAGTTGTTTTGGTGACTGAGTCAATCAGTATACACCATTAATAGTCAATCATTTTATTAATGAACACGTTCATCGACCAATAATTTTATCAATGAACACGTCCATTGATCAATAATTTTATCAATGAACGCGTTCATTGTTTTATAACGGTAAATTTCAATTCTTCGAAAAAAGGAACAAACAAACAAGACAACTCGTTTCATTCAGTCTGTGGTGAATCTCCATTGAGAAAGGTCGAAAATAAATGCACTATTCTGAAAGTTAATAACAAACAAATATAACAAATTTAATTCGTGTGTGCCGTCGAGAGTTAGGTGTGTCGCGAATTTCATTGAAAGACGGTAAGTAAAATATACGGGTACAGTCAGCTTTTCCAGAAAGTGTGAAGTGGTGTTTGTATGTATCTATTAGTGAGTTGGAACATGAAATTCCCAATTGTTTTGCTGACCCGTTGATTTGGTTGTATACTTGTAACTCAATGTAGACGTTGCCGAAACCAATGTATATGTTCATTAAATTTCATTCATCGTTCATTGATTTATTTAGAGAAACAATGCAACCCATTTTTTAGTAAGAAGACAATCTGCACTGAGAGAGGACGTCAAGTAATAAATAAACGCGAAAGTGGGCAGTAAACATCTTGTGAATTTAGAAAAAGAACAATAAACACGAATTTATATGAAAATGAAAAAAAACAGTGAATAAAAGAAAAAAATAATTTAGAGAAAGAAATTAATAAGGAAAAGTGTAAAGTAGAGAGACTAAAGTAAAGTATTGAAATTTGGGTAAAAAATAATAAACATTTTAAAAATTACGATTTGATTTATTCCGTTAATGTTTGGCATTTTGTCATAAACACAATTTTTTAAAACAGATAATCGCTTTGGTTTATACGAGAAACAGATCGCAGTTCACAATAACAACACATGGAATCAAATATATCACCAATCATGGATCAAATCAATCTACCTGAAGAAGGACTTGATGAAATATTATTACCATCATCATCTCTAACGCAGACCACTGTAAGCAGACAATTTATTATAATAGGCGATATTTTTAATCCAGTATAACTAAAAAACGAAAAAAATCAACCATTCTTCAATTTAAATATACATATAATAATACATATATATAAATAAATATACGTTTTTGGGAATTAATAAGTTTTTATACGCACTAACAGGAATATACTGATTCGGATTCAGAAGATACGAATTTGAAGAATTTGCTGAAAAGTTGGAAATTAGAGCATTTGACGGATTTCCTAACATGTAAGTTATTTATATAAATTAAAATTTTTATTTTTTAGTCTGGATAACTAAACGGAGATTAAGTTTTTTCTATCCCCGCTTAGTTATCTAGGCGAAATAGAAAACACGAGTGTTGTATATAAATAATTACATTTTGTTGTTGTTTATTTTATGCTGCAGCTGAAAAAAAACCAATTGAAGTGTTAAAAGATATTAAGCAACATCACATTTCCGCTCTCTTTAAAAATCATAAAAAGGGAGATCTGATTCTCTTTGAGCATCATGTAAATGAAAGGCAAAAGTCGCAATCAACTAAGGAAAATGAATCTATCTTGTCAACAGAAAAGTCAAATGTATTAACACAACACTCTTCACGACTATATTCACCATCTTCATCTAGACGAAGCTCTACAGAATCAACAGAATCATTCGTAACATTGTCAGATATATTGAATGAAACCCCGACAGCATCAGTTGTAACAGAATATTTCAAAAACATTCAAAAATAACGGATAATCATCGAATCATGTAAATTAAATTAATATCCAATTACTTTCAACAACATCAATATCACATGTCTCTCCACAGAAGCTACGCACTTGAACAAGAAATAATACATCGATTTCCCGGAGGGAAAATTGAATACTATCGCACTGGAAAACGAGGAAAAATTTACGTTAAATGCAGCAATGAAAAATCTAATATAAATTCATTAAAACGAGTCTTGGGTGGCGACGCAAATAGGCCTTTAAACTGCAGTAAACCTGAACCCAAAACCTTCAGTAAGTACAGTAAGATGGAAATTACATATTTAAGTCCGTTATTTATTTATTTTTCTCTTTATTTAAAAGATCCTGAAAGTAATGCAGAAGATTGTGTTAGAATGTTAAGGTTTGATAACTTATCGGCTGCAGACTTTGACAGCTATTGGCAAGCATGCAGTCAGTATAGACTTCAGCAAATTAGTCAAACTTCTTCCTTAATGGAAGTATTCTAAAAATGGCCTGAATACAAAAAAACTACTGGTTATCGATATGTGAGATGAAAAATTACATTTTAAGTTACATGTATTTGACATTGAACTTTAAATTTATATTTTCAGATTGACATAGATTTTGGAGCTCTTTTTGGCAATCGATTAGGAGTTCTTGCTGATTGGCCGGAACATTTCAGCAAAATTAAAACATTTCTTCTTGCTGAAAATCACATACGTGACAAAGGATTACGAGATGTGCTCAAAAATATAGATAATACAGAGAGCAATAAAGGTAAGTTGAATTTATTAATTAAAATAGAGATTGGCATTAACATTTAACATTATTAGTTTATTTATTAAATTCGAAGTTTTTTGATTAGTAGTATTTTCCTTCGCTATACTTATTTAATACTCAATTTAATATCTCGCTAACAACATGTCTATAAAATATTTTTGAATTAAGTTGTATACCAATACTGTAAGATAATTCTTGAATAAAGAATAATAAAATTTGTTTATTTTATTAGAAATTGCTGCAGTCCAACTTATGTGGTGCATCCATGGATACCTTATACCAACCCAAAATATTGTGCGAAGGGATAACAACAACAAAAAAATCATTATTAAGCACACAATTAAAAACTCGCAGGAATCGTTCATTTTCGTGGGAAGTAACGCACAAGAAATCGAAGACCACTTATGTTTCCTAAAGAAAAAATCGGAGAACATACAACCATTTATATTTGCTATAGGCGATAAGAACCTCAAGTTTTTTCAAAGCTATTTTTTGTTTTTAGATGGTATCAAATTCGAGTTTACTACTTTTTTGAGAGCAGTGGGTATTTGTTTTAAGTGCTTTCATTTGTTTAATTTAGAATATCCGATTGCCTATACTAACTATTGGTCATTTATTGAAGACTACTTTTACAACATGAAGGAAAAAAAACATCAAAAATTGCCATTATGTCAGACAAACTAAAGCAAATTGGTGAGATTGTTAACTAAAAAAGATAAAATCAACTTTCAACAACACAAGAAGTATTAAAATGTCAAATTATTTTAAGTACTTTATTTAATGCAATTTTCAAAATAAGTTACGAATTCATATAATCTTAGAATACATACAATACTCATAAATGAACTAATTTTTTGGATACAAATTTTTCACTTACTTTTTTTGATTTCTAAATAAATATATAAATAACACAGATTTTAGTAATTTATTCTTTGAATTGAAAATTAATTGCATGCATTTTAAGAACCATTAAGTTAATGATCTGGTTCATTAGGTAAACCTATTCATACATTGAAATTAATGAATATATTTATTGAGTTAATGTTAAATTACTTTGGGATAGTGTACGCGTTCATCGGTTCAATGTATTCATACATCAAAATTGATGTAAGAGTTCATTGGATTAATGTCCGTATTCATTGTATAAATGTTTTCATTCATTAAAATTTATGTACCAATACATTGGGCGAATGTATGCCATTCATTAGCTCAATGTACCAGTTCATTGAGTAAATGTATTCATACATTATAATTGATGTACGAGTTCATTGGATTGATGTCCGCTTTCATTGCATAAATGTTTTCATTCATTAAAATTGATGTACCCATACATTGGGCGAATGTATGCCATTCATTAGCTCAATGTACCAGTTCATTGAGACAATGTATTCATACATTATAATTGATGTACGAGTTCATTGGATTTAATGAGCGCTATTCATTGGCTCAATGTACCAGTTCATTGAATCAATGTATGCATACATTGAATCAGTAAGTTAATGAACAGCATACATTGAAATCAATGAACGCAATCAGTGGCGCAAAATTAATGAACAAATTCATTGTCTCAATGTACATTTTCATTATTATTATGTACCTTTTTGGTTCAGTGTATGCCCACGCACCCATATGAGGTGTATATTAAACTGCTCAGCCATCTCGTTAAGAGATCTGCGGCAGTCTAGAGCTGTTTGTCAATTTAGGGATGTTACCTCCAGAGAATTGTTGATATATAGTCCACTCGGTCGGTTACCATAGCACTACACATTGATATTCTCATGTGACCGTAGTTCTTGTACCTCCACATTGATAGGCAGTTTAATCTTATTGCCGCTTTAGTTGCAACTTCTCTCGTCACAATATTAATCGGCAGTATAAGGAGTAGGGCTTGTAGAGACTCGGTCACTGTAGTCCTTAAGACTCCGCTTATGCTCCGGCAGGCTGTTCTCTGAACCTTTGATAGTAGGTTGGTGATGGTTAGTTTTTCAGTTGCCGTCCACCATACAACAATGTCGTATAACAGTATTGGACGAACTACTGCTATATATATCCAGTGGACGATTTTAGGAGAGATGCCCCACCGCAACCCTACAGCCTTTTTGCAGGAATATAAGGCGAAGTTGGCCTTCCTTACACGTTCCAATACGTTAAGTCTAAATAACAGTTTCCTATCTAGAATTACTCCTAAAAATTTTGCACTTTCAGAAAAGACTATATCTTTTCCATTTATCCGAGGTGGAGGGTCCACGTGTGGAGGACGTTTACCAATTTGCCACATTGTCCGCATATGCCAAAACCTTGCAGCCACAACGTTCTAGATCTAGCAGGATTTCATTCACCGCTAGATTCCAAATTAGTGGAGACAGTACTCTTCTTTGTAGGGTCCCTCTGTATACAAACCTTGTTAGAGTTGTGGACACAAGACATGCTGTTATGCGCCTTCTTTTGAACAGACTTTGAATTAGTCTAATCAAACTAGAGTAAACTTTTTTATGTGACAGTGCCGCAATTACTGCATCTGAGTGAATGTTGTTAAAAGCCCCTTCTATGTCAAAAATGCCACCATGGTGAATTCCTTGAAATACAGGGACGATTCGATAGTGCTCACAAGTTCGTGCAGGGCTGATTCTGTAGACTTCCCCTTATTGTAAGCATGTTGGTTCACCGACAGGAGTTTTGTATCCAGGTTTTCCCTAATGAAATAATCTACAAGTCTTTCCAGACTTTTCAATAGGAAGGATGATAGGCTAATTGGTCTGAAGTCTTTTGGCCTAGTGTGTGATATCTTCCCCGCTTTAGGTATGAATACCACTATTGTATCCCTCCATCGATTCTGGATGCATGAAAGCCTAATACAGCCTACATAAAATTTCTCCAGAAAGGGGATAATGTACTTTACTCGTAACATTTTCCGCATTTCTGCTGGAGTGATGCCGTCTGGTCCACGTGACTTGTAGGGCTCAAAGCTGTTAATAGCCCAGCTTATTCTGGATCTCTCACTCAACAAGCTAGCAATTGTTGATCTTCGGGTTCTGTTGGTGTGTTCCCCGGGAAATGTGTGTCGAGCTCTACATTCAGCGACTGCTCACTGTTTTTTGTCCCGTTATTTTCCTCATACAGCAAGTAACCTATGGTACAAATACTTAGGTTGGTAGTTAGAATAAAGTCAAGAAGCGAATCATCCCTATTGTTTATATCCGTACTACCCCAGATAGTATGATGAGCGTTCGTGTCTGCGCCAATAATCAGCTCGACCTCGTCAGACGTTGCTTCTTCTACTACTTCCCTGACTAGAGCAGTCGGTACTACAGCTTCATAAGGCAAGTAACTGGAGACCACACAATATATGCGATTACCGATCAAAGTAGCAGATGTTTGGTCTTTACCACTTAAATTAGCCAGGTGAAAGATATTTAGATCTTTCCTGGCCAAAATGCAGGTTCTTGGAGTGCCTTCACAGTTGGCCACAAGCAGTTTAAAGTTTGGTGTCTTGATACCGCACACCCGTCTGGAGCCCTATGTAGTAGTCCTGGATCAGGACGATGTATGCTGCACCTGAGGCTGCTTTAGCGTGATGAAGATTAATCTGTAGAATTCTTAGCATTATTGGTAAGAATTAACATCCACACCGACAAGAGTGGATGTTAATCCGTACCAATTCGTCCGTATCATCGAGCAGCGTGTCATAGAGTCCGGAGACTCCCCTCAGCCCCACTGTGTCAGAAGTAAAGCTTTCGTCCTCAGAGAAGGACGTTACAGATCTTCTGTTAGAGTTGGAGTCACCAGAAATATTGTAGGGTTGCACTTGCACGTTGTATATGGGAGGTGCATTCAGCGTTAAGGATCAAATTGACCTGCCGCTTTTTACCATCCGCCTCATCCACCTTGCTGATTCTCCAATTATGGGCCGGCAGACCAGGATTGGGATCATTTATTATTTCTAATATGTCAGCCAGGTGATGGCTCTAGGGTGACTAGGGATGATTTTTTTCGACAACATCCAACTGGGCACCCGGCCACACCTTACCCGCTCGACTCAGAGCAGCCTTATACAGGTCTACTGATCTGGCATCACCGAAATATAAAAGCTTTACTCTCCCCTGATGCAATCCTGCATCGTTGCAGATTGGTGGCTGATTGCACATGGCTCCATTTTTCCTTGAGGTTGGATCCATCCTCACTACTTCTGTCTACAATCACTAGACTTTCCTTCTCCACTTCATTGAAGGGCTTGGTGAATGTCCTGTTGATGGTGACATTAGGGTCTCTTGCCTTTTCGAAGGCAGGGGTTCATCAGGTGATCTGATTTTTTTGGCTTTATTAGCCGTTAATACAGCTGAATTTGTAGCTTTTTCAGCCGGCTCATTGGCCTTAGAAGCATCTATGACGACTTTAGCCCATGTAGGTGACTCTTTTTGTTCTTCGGTAAGAGCCGAAACCTCAACAGCCTCCAACTTCTTTAAAACTCTGAGCACTATCCGGTGCTCATTGTGCTTCCGTTTTGACGGTCGGACATGACGTTTTCCCCTCACCGAACCACCTGTTGTGAGTACTGGGGGGGAATTTTCACCATTTTTGGTTTTGGCTAAGACCAACGGACGGACAGTAGGACGATCGGGGAACCCCGAAGGCATTCCCGTCAAGGAATTTATTTATTTTTTGTTAGTATTTGCCCGTAATAGGTACTACGATGTAGGCCTTCCAGACTTTGTACAGATTTTTGTTTTGCGATTGCGTAATAGGTACTGCGTAATAGGTTTTGATTATCCGCTTTGTGAAAAACACGTCCGTTCACTACGACTGATCAGCAACGATTTTATATAACTTGAGAAAGTTTAGTAATACAAGGACAAGTTATTTTCCCAGTCTTATTAAATTCTTCTTCATAGTTACGAGGGCTGCTATATATAGTTCTGGCCTAATAATGAAAATGCAAATATTTATCATCAAAAAAGGCAAACAAATTGTGGTGTACCACTCAAAATTGACCATCCTACGTTGCTCAAGCGGAAGACTCGCCACATGACCAGTTTTTCCGAAGAAACAGCGACCTTTTGCTTCGAATTGCTTTTTCCACGAACAACTTTCGTTGGATTTTGCTCGTCTTCGAAGTCCCACACGGTCGATGTTGTCGTTTATCGATGCACACTTGTCGTGATAATCCACGTCGAAAGTTGTAAAAATTGATCGCACGAAAATGTTCACGAGTTAATTCCATTTTTTTGCCAAATTGATTTTTCAAGTCACTGTGTAAACAACACAAATGATGGTCGTACGTCAAAACGTTCTGAGTACGTTTATGCTGAAAAATGTCAAACTATCCAATGGAAATGCCAGATGGCGCCAAGCAATACTTAGTGTGCCTGGCGCCAGCAATTTATTTTGGCAACAAACCAATAAACTGCCTCTATTAGTTAACTGCTAATACTGCGGATTTGTGAAATGGATTAAAGCTCCACATATAAAGTAGTTTACTTTTATTAGAAACTACTAATGTCAACATGAGCAAATTTAGGATTACAAGGTACATCTTCCCCTTTAATAGAACAATTATCTTTTTTCATGATCATGCACTTTTAATTTTAGTTATAATGACTGTTTTAGTAGGATATTTTATATTTACCGATTTGTATTACATAGAAAACTATTGACATTATTTGAAATTTTTTACCGCAATTATTTATTGCACTTCCTTCTATATGATTATTATATTTATTAGATGAAATTAATGAAGCTTCAGGTTTTTGTTTAGGTTTATGTTAGGGTTGCAGCCGTATATTTTTTTTTATACAAGCTCACATAGACCAGTTTAGGTCCCTAGTGTTACCACGGGCTTAAATGCCCCTCATCGATTCCAACCTGTTTTATATACAAATTTATCGATAGTACGAATATCGGTACTGGAAAGATCTGTTAGGCTGCCTAGAAAGGCAGACCCCAGTATGTCCAGTCGTCGTTTACTCAGAGCGGGGCAGTCGCATAGCAAGTGCTCAATGCTTTCCACTTCTTCCTCATCTCCACAGCTTCTGCAAAAGTCATTAACACAATATTAATCGGCAGTATATGGAGTAGGGCTTGTAGAGACTCGGTTGCTGTAGTCCTTAAGGCTCCGCTTATGCTCAGGCAGGCTGTTCTCTGAATCTTTGTTAGTAGGTTGGTGATGGTTAGTTTTTCAGTTGCCGTCCACCATACCACAATGCCGTATAACAGTATAGGACGAACTACTGCTATATATATACAGTGGACGATTTTAGGAGAGAGGCCCCACCGCGACCTACAGCCTTTTTGCAGGAATATAAGGCGACGTTGGCCTTCCTTACGCGTTTCAATATGTTAAGTCTAAATAACAGTTTTCTATCTAGAATTATTCCTAAAAATTTTTCAGAAAAGACTAGATCTGTTCCATTTATCCGAGGTGGAGGGTCCACATGTGGGACATTGTTCATCCTAGTAATGAGAACCAATTCTGTCTTGTTTAGGTTTACGCCCAAACCGCTGCTTCTGGCCCATCTAGCCAATTTGTTCAGAGCCACCTGTAGAATGTCTCGGAGGACGTTTTCGAATTTGCCACTCACTGCGATTGCCACGTCGTCCGCATATGCCACGACCTTGCAGCCGCAACGTTCTAGATCTTGCAGGATTTCATTCACCGCTAGGTTCCAAATTAGTGGAGACAGTACTCCTCCTTGTGGGGTCCCTCTGATTACAAATCTTGTTAGTTGTGGACCCAAGACATGCTGTTATGCGTCTTCTGTTGAGCAGACTTTGAACAAGTCTAATCAAACTAGAGTTAACTTTTAGATGTGACAGTGCCGCAATTACTGCATCTGAGTGAATGTTGTTAAAAGCCCCTTCTATGTCAAGAAATGCCACCATGGTGAATTCCTTGAAATGCAGGGACGATTCGATAGTGCTCACAAGTTCGTGCAGGGCTGATTCTGTAGACTTCCCCTTATTGTAAGCATGTTGGTTCACCGAAAGGAGTTTTGTATCCAGGTTTTCCCTAAGGATATAATCTAAAAGTTTTTCCAGACCTTTCAATAGGAAGGAGGATAGGCTGATTGGTCTGAAGTCTTTTGGCCTAGTGTGTGATATCTTCCCCGATTTAGTTATGAATACCACTTTGGTGTCCCTTCATCGATTCGGGATGTGTGAAAGCCTGATACAGGCTACATACATTTTCTCCAGCCAGGGTATAATGTACTTCAAAATTTTCTGCATTTCTGCTGGAGTGATGCCGTCTGTTCTAGGTGACTTGAAGGGCTCAAAGCTATTAATAGCCCAGCTTATTCTGGATCTCTCAGTCAACAAGCTAGCGACGCTCTCAGTCCACTCGCACTCTTGTTGATCCTGCTGATCCTCTGGTTCTGTTAGAGAGTTCCCGGGAAATGTGTGTCGAGCAGTACATTGAGCGACTGCTAGCTGTTTTTGGTCCAATTATTTACCTCATCCTGCAAGTAACCCACTGTACAGGGTGACTCTGATAGTATTTTCCTCAGCCTTGCAGCGTCGGAGACCTTCAGTTAAAAGGTTAATGGTCAATGATACAGAATCTATGAATATTCAGATTTTAATAGAATTGAATTTGATTCTTATAATGGGTGATTCGTCGTGATGTTTGATTTATAATGTGAAAAACTTCTTTATGAACCGAATGACAAAGCTGGTCAATAGTTCCCTTGAAGAAGCCTGTCCAAAAACAAGGTACAAGGGTAAAACTAAACCTAAATGGTGGACTCCTGAGCTAACGGCAAGGAAAAAGACCTCCAACAAGGCGAAATCTACTGGAGCCTTTAAAGATTGGGATGCATATAAAGGGCAACTCAATATATATAAGAATGAGCTTAGGAAGGCGCAAAGACGCGCTTTGTATACCTTCTGTGGCGAAGTGGCAAAGGTCTCCGACGCCGCAAGGCTGAGGAAGGTACTATCCACTTCTCCTTGTACAGTGCGGTATTTGCAGGATGAGGCAAACAACTGGACAAAAAACAGCGAGCAATCGCTAAGTGTACTGCTCGACACATATTTCCCGGAGTGCGAGTAGACTGCGAGCGTCCCTAGCTTGTTGACTAAGAGATCTAGAATAAGCTGGACTATAAACAGCTTTGAGCCCTTCAAGTCACCTGGACCAGACGGCATCACTCCAGCAGAAATGCAGAAAATGTTAAAGTAAATTATCCCCTGGCTGCAGAAAATTTATGTAGGCTGTAGTAGGCTTTCATACATCCCGAATCTATGGAGGGATACCAAAGTGGTATTCATACCCAAAGCGGGGAAGATGTCGCACACTAGGCCAAAAGACTTCAGACCAATTAGCCTATCCTCTTTCCTATTGAAAAGTCTGGAAAGACTTTTAGATTATTTCATTAGGCAAAACCTGGATACAAAACTCCTGTCGGGGAACCAACATGCTTACATTAAGGGAAAGTCTACAGAATTAGCCCTGCACGAACTTGTGAGCAATATCGAATCGTCCCTACATTTTAAAGAATTCACCATGGTGGCGTTTCTTGACATAGAAGGGGCTTTTAACAACATACACCCAGATGCGGTAATCGCGGCATTGTCACACCTAAAGGTGAACTCTAGCTTGATTGGACTAATTCAAAGACTACTCAACAGAAGACGCATAACAGCATGTCTAGGGTCCACAACTCTAACAAGGTTTGTAAACAGAGGGACCCCACAAGGAGGAGTACTGTCTCCACTAATTTTGAACCTATCGGTAAATTAAATCCTGCTAGATCTAGAACGTTGTGGCTGCAAGATCGTGGCATATGCGGACGACCTGGCAATCGCAGTGAGTGGCAAATTCGAAAACATCCTCCGAGGTATTCTACAGGTATCTCTGAACAAGTTGACTAGATGGGCCAGAAGCAGCGGTTTGGGTGTTAACCCAAACAAGACAGAATTGGTTCTCTTTACTAGGATGAATAATGTCCCTCGTGTGAACCCTCCTCCTCGGATAAATGGAACTGATGTAGTCTTTTCTGAAAGTGCAAAATTTTTTGGAATAATTTTGGATAGGAAACTGTCAATCAGACTAAACGTACTGGAACGTGTAAAGAAGGCCAACATCGCCCTATATTCCTGCAGGAAGGCTGTAGGGATATACTGCTATGTATATCCATTGGACAAGTGATTCCACCAGCCCATAACGCACACCATACGGTTGATTTTAATGGAAGTAGGTAATCAGCCCAAATATGCAATTTTTTTTTCATTTGCTTCATGTGCTTTATGACTGTACAAAATTTCACGATAAAACACCATGTTTTCATAGAGATTTTCCAAATTCCATTTGGAGACGCTGTGTTATGTGAGTCTTTCCATGACGACTTGCCAAACGATACCAAACAAAAATGATAAAGCAGTTGAGTACGAGTCTCGCGTGATCTGTATATAGTATAGTTTTTTTGAATTTTGTACATAATTTTTTTAATGTACACTATTTGTACACTTTTTCCACAATGCCATGTTTTGTACATTATTTTTTCTCCAATATGTTCTCGTTTTTCATTATTTATCAAATAATTTAAAAATTACCACAAACAATACTAATATAATCAATGTTTGACAAATCTGCATTCTTGCCGAAATTATATTGCGCATTTTTTGTAATCTATAAAACGGAGGTACACCGCTTAATTTTTAAATAAATATTATAAGAAAGAGTTACATTAAACAATTTTTTGCGATAACAATTCCGCTATGAGAAATTTCGAGAACAAAAAAATTATCTCTATGTTATTTTACTATAATCCGCATATTACGCGTACGGTTAGTCATAGGAAAAGTGATCATAGGAAAACTGAGACACTAGACAAAGGTCTACAAACAGCTCTTTCATAAACCACATAATCGTATAGTTATTCAGAAAAGATTTACAGTAAATAAAAGCGATACTTTTACATGAAGCATTTTGAAAACCAGTAAGGAAAGGCTAAAGTCGGGCGGTGCCGACTATATAATACCCTACACCACTCTCGTAATATTGAATAACTCTGATATATAAATTTTGTAATTCATGTATAAATTGTTTACATAAATTTACTTTTGGGACATTTTATACTTAAATAATACCCTGTACCACAGTGTGGTGTAGGGTATAAAAACGATTGGATCTAAAGAGCCAAATCGGATGAAACATATATATGGGAGCTATAGCTAAATCTTTACCGATTTTCTTCAAATTCGGCAATGGTGGTTCATGAATCAAGAAACTCTACCATTCTAAAGTTCAAAACGATTGGATGTAACATACAGCTTCTATAGAACTAAAGGGCCAAATCGGACGAAACATATATATGGGAGCTATAGCTAACTCTTAACCGATTTTCTTCAAATTCGGTAGTGTTGGTTCATGGATCAAGAAACACTACCATTCTAAATTTCAAAACGATTGGATGTAAAATACAGCTTTTATAGGACTAAAGGGCCAAATCGGACGAAACATATATATGGGAGCTATAGCTAAATCTTAACCGATTTTCTTCAAATACGGCAGTGTTGGTTCATAGATCAAGAAACTCTACCATTCTAAATATCAAAATGATACGGTGTAAAATACAGCTTCTACAGGACTAAAGGGCCAAATCGGACGAAACATGTATATGGGAGCTATAGCTAAATCTTAACCGATTTTCTTCAAATTCGGTAGTGTTGGTTCATGGATCAATAAACTCTACCATTCTAAATTTCAAAACGATTGGATGTACAGCTTCTATAGAACTAAAGGGCCAAATCGGACGAAACATATATATGGGAGCTATAGCTAAATCTTAACCAATTTTCTTCAAATTCGGTAGTGTTGGTTGATGGATCAAGAAACTCTACCATTCTAAATTTCAAAATGATTGGATGTAAAATACAGCTTCTTCAGGACTAAAGAGCAAAATCGGACGAAACATATATATGGGAGCTATAGCTAAATCTTAACCGATTTTCTTCAAATTCGGCAATGTTGGTTCATGGATCAAGAAACTCTACCATTCTAAATTTCAAAACGATTGGATGTAAAATACAGCTTTTATAGGACTAAATGGCCAAATCGGATGAAACATATATATGGGAGCTATAGCTAAATCTTAACCGATTTTCTTCAAATTCGGTAGTGTTGGTTCATGGATCAAGAAACTCTACCATTCTAAATTTCAAAACGATCGGATGTAAAATACAGTTTCTATAGGACTAAAGGGCCAAATCGGACGAAACATATATATGGGAGCTACAGCTAAATCTTAACCGATTTTCTTCAAATTCGGCAATGTTGGTTCATGGATCAAGAAACTCTACTATTCTAAATTTCAAAACGATTGGATGTAAAATACAGCTTCTATAGGACTAAAGGGCCAAATCGGACGAAAAATATATATGGGAGCTATAGCTAAATCTTAACCGATTTGCTTCAAATTCGGCAATGTTGGTCATGGATCAAGAAACTCTACCATTCTAAATTTCAAAATGATTGGATGTAAAATACAGCTTCTTCAGGACTAAAGAGCAAAATCGGACGAAACATATATATGGGAGCTATAGCTAAATCTTAACCGATTTTCTTCAAATTCGGCAATGTTGGTTCATGGATCAAGAAACTCTACCATTCTAAATTTCAAAATGATTGGATGTAAAATACAGCTTCTTCAGGACTAAAGAGCAAAGTCGGACGAAACATATATATTGGAGCTATAGCTAAATCTTAACCAATTTTCTTCAAATTCGTCAATGTTGGTTCATGGATCAAGAAACTCTACCATTCTAAATTTCAAAACGATCGGATGTAAAATACAGTTTCTATAGGACTAAAGGGCCAAATCGGACGAAACATATATATGGGAGCTACAGCTAAATCTTAACCGATTTTCTTCAAATTCGGCAATGTTGGTTCATGGATCAAGAAACTCTACTATTCTAAATTTCAAAACGATTGGATGTAAAATACAGCTTCTATAGGACTAAAGGGCCAAATCGGACGAAAAATATATATGGGAGCTATATCTAAATCTGAACCGATTTCAACCAAATTCGATAGCGATCTTAACAGCCGCGAAATACTCTAAATTGCATGCTTAAATCGACTCTGCTACTGATTCTGAGTCGATCGGTATACTTTAAGGTGGGTCTAGCTGTGTTATTTTCAGGTGTTACAAACATCTGCCGTGAATCAAACTTATAATACCCTGTACCACAGTGTGGTGTAGGGTATAATAAAATTTCTAAGTCGAAACTGTGCTGCATTTAAAACATTTTTAACAAATAGAACTTATGTTTTACGAAAAATACATTCAACAGAGAAATGTCAAATGTAAATATCGTTATTTTGTAAATTATTTATATGAGTGTATATTTTTAGTTCCTTCCTATGTAATAACTATAGGGTGATCCACGTAGAGATACTTTTTTCAATAGCCTTTTTTGACAGATCACGTGTGAGTCGTGTCATGCTGTCAAGTTATTTTTGTTAAGTATTGTTTGGCATTTCATCATGGAAAGACTTACGCCTGAACAACGTTTTGACAACAAATTGACAGATTAATTAGTGTAATGTTATAACGGGTGATCCAAGTAGAGATACTTTTTTCAATAGCCTTTTTTTGACAGATCACGTGTGAGTCGTGTCATGTTATTTTTGTTAAGTATTGTTTGGCATTTCATCATGGAAAGACTTACTTGAACAACGTTTACGCGTGTCATTCGCCAGTTACCAGTCGAAATGCTCGAACGAGTCATCGAAAATTGGACTCAAAGGATGGACCATCTGAGACGTAGCCGTAGCCAAAAAATGTTCTTTCAAATGATAATAAACATTCCCCATTTAATTCGAATTTTCTGTGTTTATACCCTACACCACACTGTGGTACAGGGTATTCTGACTTTGTGCATTTGTTTGTAACGCCCAAAAAGAGAAGAAATAGAACCATAATTTATTATACCGATCGTCATAGAATCAATTTTTGAGTCGATTTAGCCATGTCCGTCTGTCCATGTATTCTTGTAATCAAAGTACAGGTCGCAATTATGGTCCGATCTCGACGAAACTTTACACATATCTTTTGTTTGGCCCAAGGACGATCCCTATTGTATTTGGTTAGAATCGGTTCAGATTTAGATATAGCCCCCATATATATGTTAGCCCCGATTTGAAATGTAAGCGCTGTAAAAACTGTATTTTATATCCGATCAGTGTGAAATTCGGCAGAAAGAGGTTTCCTATTATACACGGGGCAAAATCGCCTTTTTTGATATGTTTGAATCGAAAGAAAATATATTTGGAACACAAATTTGTAAATATTATATATTTCTTAGCAAATAAATTTTATTTGAAAATCAATAAAATATATTTGGAACGCATATATTAATATATTACAACAAATTATATTTGCAAACTAAATTTCTTAAATAAAATATGGGTTTAAATACAAATAAAATTATTATTTAGGCATTTTTTCAAATATATTTTATTTAAAAAATATTTCCAAAACTTTTGCTGAGTTTTTCATATTTCAGTTTAAATTTTTCTTGGTTTTCGAATTGTACCTCCCAGTTATGACTCCATATGCAACATTACCTTCTGTTTTAAATCAATTATTTCAAATTTCTGAGTATTCCAAGCCATCATTAGTTGTCAATCCTCTAAGTACTTTATATTGATCCAAGATTATATGATTTCAATTATTATTTTTTACGAACATTAAAAATTTCTAAAAATTTAATTTTGAATTACTGAAAAATTTGACACAATTTATGTATTTTATGAATACTTAAATGCAAATAAATATTTGTTTCGGAAATAATGGTCCCAAATAAAAACATATTGGAATGTAAACAAATATTTGTTTAGAACAACATCTTCCCAAATACACAATTTTTGTGTGTACCAAATATTACATGCTTAGAGTCTACCCCAAACATATATATGTTTCAAGCCGAATATGTTTGGGACAATATACTACAGAAGTGATTTTTTTTCAGCGTGTATGAATGAACACTTTTAAATTTGAAAGAAATCAGTCAAGATTGAGATATAGCCCACATATATACGTTATCCCCGATTTGACACGTAAACGATGTAAAAATGTTATTTTATGTCCGATCAGAATTAGATAATATGTCGGCCCCGCCCGACTTTCTGCCTTTCCTTACTGGTTTTTTCATTAAAAAAGTAGGGAACCTCGTAATGGATCACGCTATACAATAAATTAGTTTTATTTTGTTTTACATAAAATGTAAAAAATAGCATATTGAACATCAAACCTCATGATGAATCACCGCTTATAACCCCAACAAATGAATTAACTACTGATGGATTCCGTTTATTAAATGTAGATAATCGAGTAGTCTTACCAATAAATTCTCAAATTCGAACTTTAGTTTCTGCTGCTAATGTTATTCAGTCATGAACTATGAAAATATTGGTTATGTTATATTATGTACATTTTGTAACAGAGTGGTGTAGGGTATAATGACAAATACTCAAGGGTCGGGCCTCGCCGTTCCGACAGAAGGCCAAAGTTTTGGCCTCCAACGGTCTGCTCTTTGTCGCTTTACAGAACATGTCGCACACATACACGTTTGAACATGCATATTAAAAAGGCAAATAAAATTATATGTATGTGCTCTGTATACTTCTCGTAACATCATTGTTCTTCGGTCATCTACATTCCATGGAATTCATACTTGTATGTTCACAAAGATTCGTGGAAAGGTTGGAGTAAAAACTAGACGCTGAACACTGGATATATGCATTCATATGTAAATGGTCAGAAATGATGTGCGCTTACATTTAGACTCTTGATTGTACAAATTGTTCACAAAGATATTTATGATCATTAAGTGAGAAATGCATATGTTTAAGACTTACAAAACATTGCTAGAATTTCATATGAGTGCTGAAGATAGTCTATATTTCCAAGGATATTATCTTTGTATAATCCTGATAGGATTGATTGTCTTTTATTGGCTATTTTTCGTACCATGTAATTGGGAAAAGGTTGGTATGTTAATAATGATACTATGTAATATGTAATTTTAAATAAAATGATTTTATTATTTTTCAAAACTAATAAACAGTGACTCGAGAGGAGTTCTTTATGTTGTATTTTTCCGATACTATTGTTTGTACGATGTTGGCAATCTGTTTGTTTATTGCATTGTGCAATTATTGCTAACACAGCACAGTGTGACTTTTTGGGATGCCAAAATTAATAACTTCCGAACGCGTGATGGCCTATAATACTTCGGAGGCTCATATGATATCGAAAAACAAAAATGGGCGTGGTCTTCCACTTTTACATATACCCCTCTTTTACATAAACATTTATTTATTGATATTATTATATTGCTATACTTTAACGTTTGAACCTCTTAAATATCACACACATAGATCTTAATATGTATATACTCAGAATTAATACCGACCCACAAAACTGAGCCCTGCAGTGCGAGACCTTAGCTATAGTATGACGCTAAAATTAATAACATTTTTGCTGATGACGAAATTTTGTATATGTTCTTTGTTCTTCATTGAAATAACGTAAACCAATAATGGTCGTCCCCCACCTTATTGAACATATGTATATGTATTACGAGCTGGCCCGGCAAACTTCGTTCCGCCCAAAATCGTCATACTGCTTCCTGTAATTTGGTCAATTAAAATCCTTTGTATTGTATCGATGTACATCTACCCTGTAGTATTTTAGGTAACGCCTGATCAAAAATCGTCAGTTGCTTCGCCAGCGAAAAGTTTGGGTAACTACCTAGCTGTCACAACCGATTGCATATTCACCTACGAATTCGTTACTCAAAAGTTGTTAACACAAGGGATTAAAATCAAAACAAACAAACCAATTCTTCCCAGTATGTATCATGATTTTTGCGCAAAGACAGAGAAATGAGCGAACCTGTAAAAAAGTGCCGTTATTCCGAAGAAAAGAAAAATTCTTGTTTTCTAATTACTTATAGAATATATTATAAGTAGTAACCTTGTGATTTGCATAGATGGCATGAACTTACCTTTATTACTAGAAACAGACAGGAAGTGCTCGATGTCACTTTTGTCTCCGAGAATTTAAGTGGAAGGAATTCTGATTGCAATGTTTTGAACACTCATAGCTTTTCCGACCATAGATATATTTGCTTCTGCTTGAATGCGAAGCCTCCTGATACTGTCTTCCCACCCAATATTAGGAAGACTAATTGGGAAAAATTTAGGCACATATTCAACAGGTATTAAAATATTAACCTCAACACCTTGTACTATTGGGTACATCAATAAATATGATAGTTCCTGGACTAGGTCCAGGGAGTGCTCCTGGATACACATTTCCCGGGCAACTCTGAAGATGCATTGAATACTTCAGTTGGACATTCTCTTGAGGTGCAGCCATCGGAGGTTGACAACGAGATTTTAACCGAATCTATAATTCTTTGGTGCACCGAAACCGGGCAAGGGCAAGTGCACCGAAACCGCCTTGCATGATCGATGATTGAAGGATCCGCCTCGTTAAGGAATATACTATGGTAGTCTTCTTAGATATAGAGGGAGCCTTCAATAGCATAAATCCAGCCGCTATAATTACGGCGTTAGAAACCCTGGTTGTTGACAGCAGTATACATAGGTTCATTCAAAACATTATATTTAAGAGACGCATTTCAGCTAGTTTAGGGTCATGTGACCTCCATAGATTTGTCAGCAGGGGAACGCCCCAAGGAGATGTTCTGTCTCTTCTGCTATGGAATCTCTTAATGAACAATATTTTGATTTCTCTGGATATGATGGGTGGCAGAGTTGTTGCCTATGCAGATGACGTGGCAATAGCTGTAGAGGTAAGTTTCTACGTACTGTCAGAGTACCTTCAGTAGGCCCTTCATACAACCCTAACATGGGTTTATATATACAGGGTGGCTGATATGTAATGCAACAAAGTAAAGCGCTATATTTTTTTATTTTTTTTTTTAAATTTTATTGTTCAAAAGCAAAAAATGTCGGAAATAACATAAATTTTTAGAAACAGTTTAGATTTGTTAAAATTGGCCACTTTTGACACGAATTATGGCCATCAAACGGCCGACAAAGCCATCACACGCTGCACGAAAGTGGCTCTGTGGTATTTTGGCCCATTCCCGGCGAAGCGCCGTCTTGAGATGATCGATACTTTGGTATTTTTTAGTGCGAACCTTAATCTCTAAAATGCCCCAGGCGCAAAAGTCCAACGGATTGAGATCCTGAGATCTTGGTGGCCATTGTGCGGTAGAAATGAAGCGAGGAACCTCCATTTTAAGCCATTCTTGGTTGACGCGTGCTGAGTGCGATGGTGCTGAGTCCTATTGGAATGTCCATGGTCTGCGGCCGAAATGTTTGTCTGCCCAGGGCTTCAATACTGTCTTTAGGACATTTTCCCGATAATATTCGGCATTTATTTTGACCCCATGGTCGATGAATACGAGCGGGGAGCGACCATCGGCCGTTACGGCAGCCCACACCATTACCATCGGCGGCGCTTGAGTTCTGGTGGCCAATCGAATTTTGTTTGTTCACAAACTGCTCAATTTGGAATGGCTTCTCATGGGAGAAAACCAAATTCGGTAACTGGCCACTTTCGTGCAAGCGAAGCAACTCCTTGGCTCTTTCCAGTCTAACTTTTTGTTGTGCATCGGTGAGCTCTTGCACTTTTTGGAACTTCAATGGCTTAAGTCCAAGCTCAGTTTTTAATATGTGTAGTATCCGTTCTCGCGATATGTTCAGCTCACGAGCAATTTTTCGTTTTTTTTCGTCCACTTTTTGGACGCGATGCAACACTGCCAGTATCACGGTAAAGAGCAATGGTACGAGAAACAAAAGATTTATTCACATTTAAATGCTGGAGGGCTCTAACGATAGCCACTTGTATTTTTCCACCCAAATAAAGCAATCACACTATCACGCTTGAATTCCATCACGAATAACTTTTTATACCCTACACCACACTGTGGTACAGGGTATTATAAGTTTGTTTCACGGCAGATGTTTGTAACACCTGAAAATAACACAGCTAGACCCACCTTAAAGTATACCGATCGACTCAGAATCACTAGCTGAGTCCATGTAAAGTTGTTCGTCGACTACAGGTCGCAATTTCACTCCGATCGTCCTGAAATTTTGCAGTTTAGAGTATTTCGCGGCTGTTAAGATCGCTATTGAATTTGGTTGAAATCGGTTCAGATTTAGATATAGCTCCCATATATATCTTTCGTCCGATTTGGCCCTTTAGTCCTATAAAAGCTGTATTTTACATCCAATCGTTTTGAAATTTAGAATGGTAGAGTTTCTTGATCCATGAACCAACACTGCCGAATTTGAAGAAAATCGGTTAAGATTTAGCTATAGCTCCCATATATATGTTTCGTCCGATTTGGCCCTTTAGTCCTATAGAAGCTGTATTTTACATCCGATCGTTTTGAAATTTAGAATGGTAGAGTTTCTTGATCCATGAACCAACATTGCCGAATTTGAAGAAAATCGGTTAAGATTTAGCTATAGCTCTCATATATATGTTTCGTCCGATTTTGCTCTTTAAACCTGTAGAAGCTGTATTTTACATCCAATCATTTTGAAATTTAGAATGGTAGAGTTTCTTGATCCATGAACCAACACTACCGAATTTGAAGAAAATCGGTTAAGATTTAGCTATAGCTCCCATATATATGTTTCGTCCGATTTGGCCATTTAGACCTATAAAAGCTGTATTTTACATCCAATCGTTTTGAAATTTAGAATGGTAGAGTTTCTTGATCCATGAACCAACATTGCCGAATTTAAAGAAAATCGGTTAAGATTTAGCTATAGCTCCCATATATATGTTTCGTCCGATTTTGCTCTTTAGTCCTGAAGAAGCTGTATTTTACATCCAATCATCTTGAAATTTAGAATGGTAGAGTTTCTTGATCCATGAACCTACACTACCGAATTTGAAGAAAATCGGTTAAGATTTAGCTATAGCTTCCATATATATGTTTCGTCCGATTTGGCCCTTTAATTCTATAGAAGCTATATTTTACATCCAGTCGTTTTGAAATTTAGAATGGTAGAGTTTCTTGATTCATGAACCAACATAGCCGAATTTGAAGAAATTCGGTAAAGATTTAGCTATAGCTCCCATATATATGTTTCATCCGATTTGGCTCTTTAGATATAAAATGTCCCAAAAGTAAATTTATGTAAACAATTTATACATGAATTACAAAATTTATATATCAGAGTTATTCAATATTATGAGAGTGGTGTAGGGTATTATATAGTCGGCACCGCCCGACTTTAGCCTTTCCTTACTCGTTTTCTGAATGCAATAGATCAAAATGCTTTTGTAAGCTTGTAAACAATAAAATGAACTGTCACTGAAATAAATCTGTCAGCTATCAGACTAGCGGTTTAGAAATGATAGCAACCTGAAGATGGTTGCAATACATATCAGCCACCCTGTAACTGTAAAAGGGCAATAGGAAAACGCTGGGGTCTGGGGTATAGTTTATTGGTTGTATACTGCAGTAGTCAGACCGATAATGCAGTAAGGCACCACCTTCTGTGTGGTACTAAACAAGCGAATGGCTCCTATATGTATCACCGGTGCGCTGAGAACGATACTAACTGCGGCACTAAATGTTATATGTACTACATTTAATGCCGCTAGATATTATAGCAGTGCAATATGCCGCATGTTCTGCGATTAGACTCAGGGAACTATCACTATGGTGAGGAAATGGCTACGGACATAATGTTATTCTAGACAGAATGCCTGACCTTCCGGGCACTGTAGATTACACCAAAACTGATCCACTCTTTGACAAGAAGTATCTCGTATACCTGATAGATCAGAATGGAATGGTCATTCATTAACTTCTATACAGACGGTTGAAAACTCGATAACCAAGTGGGATTTGGTGTCTTTTCTGAAGAACTTCAGAAAATGGCTGAAAATTGACCAAAGTGGGTATAAATATTTGATCAGAAAGTGAGGCTGCTATCAAGTCCCTGGAAACTATATTCCTGGATTCAAAAACTGCCCTCGAATGTCGCAGATCTCCTAATGAGATGGCTGAACGGTTCAATATTCACCTGACATGGACGGCGGGCCACAGGGATATAACAGCGAACTGCAAGCCGGATGAACTTGCAAGACTAGGAACTACCTTACACGCTCCAGGGGACCTGGAACATGTGGCATGCCTCTAGCAACCTGTAAGCTCCTCTTGAGAGATAGAGTACTTGCGGCAACAAATGACTGGTGGTCACTTGTTAGGAACTGTATACATTCCAGGCTGATGTGGCCCAGTTTAGATTCAAAACGCACCAAAGCACTGCTGTCGATGTCGAGAACGGACGTCTCGCTTATCGTGTCTGTCATGACAGGTCACTGTCTTATTGGACGGCACGCAGAGAGATTAAAGGTCTTGCATAATGACGTTTGCAGAAGCTGTGGTGACAAAGAATCAATAGAACACCTTATTTGTCTGTGCCCGGCTCTCTCCAGAAGGCGGCATACAACCTTGGGCTCTTATTACTTTGAGTTAGCTAACATGGCTGATGTTTGAATCCGCCATCTTTTGAGCTTTTTAAAGCAATCAATTTAGTTCAACGGGAGGGGTTGGGGATAACTTATGTTTTGCCTTACGTCCCTGTGGTAACACAATGGACTGGATAGTCTAAGTGAGTCCGTTTTACAGGATCCCAGTCTTAACCTACCCTAACCTTCGCAAAAAATTCAACGTATGTTCTGTCTACGCGTAAGCGGGGCAATTAGAATTGCTTCCGCCTCCCTGACCATAACACGGTATTTCAAACAGAAGTTCGAGCAATCACAGAGTGTATGAACTGGCTCAGTAATACCACAAAGCCTTAATATGCCAACATCTTCACAGATAGGGAAATGGCGATAAAAGGATTAACATCGGAAATAATCAAATCCAGAACTGTGTTGGACTGTAAAAGAACGATAAATGATTACTCAGCAATTGGTGATTGGAAATGAACGGCCAAACAGCTTGGCTTCAAATGGCAGAGAACATCGAGTAATAAACTTGGAAAATTGGAAACCTATTAAACCAACGAAGGATGAGTTGACGCACTGGGCAGTGATGGCTCACAAAACTGTGTGGAATAGCGCAACAGTACATAGGATCAACTGCAAAGATACTGTGGGGTGACCCAAATGAAAAGAAAACAAGAAGTTTTCTATAAAATAAACAAGATCGAGATTTTTAAGATGATGAATGTTCTAACTGGACACTCAAGCTTACAAGCACATCTTCACCACATAGGACTAGCAGAAAACGACGAATGCGGGGCATGCAGGGTAAACATCGAAACGATGGAACATTTTCTGTGTCACTGGATTTCACACATGCAAGATCCCGATATTTCGGGTCCGACATATTGCCAGGAAGATACTGAGAAAATTCGCGCCTAGTACCAATTTTCTGTAACTCTTGAGGTATAAAAATAGCATAAATAAAGAGCACAATAGACCGAACCACTGGCTTAAGTGTATAAACATGGACATGAGACGTTTAAACGTCTCCTCTCTTCAACCTAACCTAACCTAATGTATTTACCACCGCAACTCATACGAACGATTCGGTTAAGAAATTTTTTCCAAAATATAATTTATTTATATATTCATTACAATAAATACTCATATTCCCTCTAATATGAAGAAAACTAGATGGCTACTGAATAAACTGTTTATCGAAATCAAATGTTTAAAAAAATAATAATTAAATAAAGAAGCAAAGAATAAAAATTACCATGAACGCAGCAGTATTTGTATGCGGCGCAGAACTTTTATTATTCTTATTACAAAATATAGTATATATGTAAATCAATTAATCGTGCGGTTATCTCACAAAATAATTGGTAAAAACATTGCCTAAACTAGAAAATGTCGAAAAAAATTTTAGGACGAATAAACACATATTCCTAAATTTTTAAATAAACCACATATATATCGTTCGAAAGGTCGAAGTCTCTTCTATCCATTCCATTAGAGATAGAAAATCGGTTAATAATTAATTTAGAGATAGAAATCCGGCAAATTTCGCATAACAAAAGTTGTACTTGTCAAGACGTTCAAGACAAATATTATCACGGTTTTTGGACTGTCGCACTGTTATCCTGATGCTCATACAGCATGAAATGTTTTTTTTAACAATTTCATTATTAGGAATTCTTTATTAATTTTTTATTAGGTTTTAGGTTAGGGTGGCAGCCGTTTTTTTTTACAAACTCACATAGACCAGTTTAGTTCCCTAATGTTACCACGGGCTGAAATGCCCCTCATCGAAACCAACCTGTTTGATATACAAATTTATCGATAGCACGAATATGGGTACTGGAAAGATCTGTTAGGCTGCCTAGAAAGGCCGACCCTAGTATGTCCAGTCGTCGTTTACTCAGAGCGGGGCAGTCGCATAGCAAGTGCTCAATGCTGCAATGCCGTCAGAACTGATACTAACGTAGACAATCTTTGCCTCTCTAGTGCGAGGAGATATTTTGATCTTCTCAGGTCAGATTTGTCTAGCTACCCGCAGGTGCCGATTTCTGTCCATCTTTCGTTGGACTGCCTGATTGTCTAAGCCAAAGCTTGCACGTGGATAGTGGCGCACCAATATATGCAAATTCTTCGAGAATTTGTAATGTCGTCCATTTCCTAGCAAGTTCATCGGCATTGCAGCTCCCCGGGATATTCCTATGCCCACGCACCCATATGAGGTGTATATTAAACTGCTCAGCCATCTCGTTAAGAGATCTGCGGCAGTCTAGGGCTGTTTGTCAATTTAGGGATGTTACCTCCAGAGAATTGTTGGTATATAGTCCACTCGGTCGGTTACCATAGCACTGCACATTGATATTCTCATGTGACCGTAGTTCTTGTACCTCCACATTGATAGGCAGTTTAATCTTATTGCCGCTTTAGTTGCAACTTCTCTCGTCACAATATTAATCGGCAGTATAAGGAGTAGGGCTTGTAGAGACTCGGTCACTGTAGTCCTTAAGGCTCCGCTTATGCTCCAGCAGGCTGTTCTCTGAACCTTTGATAGTAGGTTGGTGATGGTTAGTTTTTCAGTTGCCGTCCACCATACAACAATGCCGTATAACAGTATTGGACGAACTACTGCTATATATATCCAGTGGACGATTTTAGGAGAGATGCCCCACCGCAACCCTACAGCCTTTTTGCAGGAATATAAGGCGAAGTTGGCCTTCCTTACACGTTCCAATACGTTAAGTCTAAATAACAATTTCCTATCTAGAATTATTCCTAAAAATTTTGCACTTTCAGAAAAGACTATATCTTTTCCATTTATCCGAGGTGGAGGGTCCACGTGTGGTTTACCAATTTGCCACATTGTCCGCATATGCCAAAACCTTGCAGCCACAACGTTCTAGATCTAGCAGGATTTCATTCACCGCTAGATTCCAAATTAGTGGAGACAGTACTCTTCTTTGTAGGGTCCCTCTGTATACAAACCTTGTTAGAGTTGTGGACACAAGACATGCTGTTATGCGCCTTCTTTTGAACAGACTTTGAATTAGTCTAATCAAACTAGAGTTAACTTTTTTATGTGACAGTGCCGCAATTACTGCATCTGAGTGAATGTTGTTAAAAGCCCCTTCTATGTCAAAAATGCCACCATGGTGAATTCCTTGAAATACAGGGACGATTCGATAGTGCTCACAAGTTCGTGCAGGGCTGATTCTGTAGACTTCCCCTTATTGTAAGCATGTTGGTTCACCGACAGGAGTTTTGTATCCAGGTTTTCCCTAATGAAATAATCTACAAGTCTTTCCAGACTTTTCAATAGGAAGGATGATAGGCTAATTGGTCTGAAGTCTTTTGGCCTAGTCTGAAGTCTGAAGTCTTTGTGTGATATCTTCCCCGCTTTAGGTATGAATACCACTATTGTATCCCTCCATCGATTCTGGATGTATGAAAGCCTAATACAGCCTACATAAAATTTCTCCAGAAAGGGGATAATGTACTTTACTCGTAACATTTTCCGCATTTCTGCTGGAGTGATGCCGTCTGGTCCACGTGACTTGTAGGGCTCAAAGCTGTTAATAGCCCAGCTTATTCTGGATCTCTCAGTCAACAAGCTAGCAATTGCTGATCCTCGGGTTCTGTTGGTGTGTTCCCCGGGAAATGTGTGTCGAGCACTACATTCAGCGACTGCTCACTGTTATTTGTCCCGTTATTTTCCTCATCCAGCAAGTAACCTATGGTACAAATACTTAGGTTGTTAGTTAGAATAAAGTCAAGAAGCGAATCATCCCTATTGTTTATATCCGTACTACCCCAGATAGTATGATGAGCGTTCGTGTCTGCGCCAATAATCAGCTCGACCTCGTCAGACGTTGCTTCTTCTACTACTTCCCTGACTAGAGCAGTCGGTACTACAGCTTCATAAGGCAAGTAACTGGAGACCACACAATATATGCGATTACCGATCAAAGTAGCAGATGTTTGGTCTTTACCACTTAAATTAGCCAGGTGAAAGATATTTAGATCTTTCCTGGCCAAAATGCAGGTTCTTGGAGTGCCTTCACAGTTGGCCACAAGCAGTTTAAAGTTTGGTGTCTTGATACCGCACACCCGTCCGGAGCCCTATGTAGTAGTCCTGGATCAGGACGATGTCTGCTGCACCTGAGGCTGCTTTAGCGTGATGAAGATTAATCTGTAGAATTCTTAGCATTATTGGTAAGAATTAACATCCACCCCGACAAGAGTGGATGTTAATCCGTACCAATTCGTCCGTATCATCGAGCAGCGTGTCATAGAGTCCGGAGACTCCCCTCAGCCCCACTGTGTCAGAAGTAAAGCTTTCGTCCTCAGAGAAGGACGTTACAGATCTTCTGTTAGAGTTGGAGTCACCAGAAATATTGTAGGGTTGCACTTGCACGTTGTATATGGGAGGTGCATTCAGCGTTAAGGATCAAATTGACCTGCCGCTTTTTACCATCCGCCTCACCCACCTTGCTGATTCTCCAATTATGGGCCGGCAGACCAGGATTGGGATCATTTATTATTTCTAATATGTCAGCCAGGTGATGGCTCTAGGGTGACTAGGGATGATTTTTTTCGACAACATCCAACTGGGCACCCGGCCACACCTTACCCGCTCGACTCAGAGCAGCCTTATACAGGTCTACTGATCTGGCATCACCGAAATATAAAAGCTTTACTCTCCCCTGATGCAATCCTGCATCGTTGCAGATTGGTGGCTGATTGCACATGGCTCCATTTTTCCTTGAGGTTGGATCCATCCTCACTACTTCTGTCTATAATCACTAGACTTTCCTTCTCCACTTCATTGAAGGGCTTGGTGAATGTCCTGTTGATGGTGACATTAGGGTCTCTTGCCTTTTCGAAGGCAGGGGTTCATCAGGTGATCTGATTTTTTTGGCTTTATTAGCCGCTAATACAGCTGAATTTGTAGCTTTTTCAGCCGGCTCATTGGCCTTAGAAGCATCTATGACGCCTTTAGCCCATGTAGGTGACTCTTTTTGTTCTTCGGTAAGAGCCGAAACCTCAACAGCCTCCAACTTCTTTAAAACTCTGAGCACTATCCGGTGCTCATTGTGCTTCCGTTTTGACGGTCGGACATGACGTTTTCCCCTCACCGAACCACCTGTTGTGAGTACTGGGGGGGAATTTTCACCCTTTTTGGTTTTGGCTAAGACCAACGGACGGACAGTAGGACGATCGGGGAACCCCAAAGGCATTCCCGTCAAGGAATTTATTTATTTTTTGTTAGTATTTGCCCGTAATAGGTACTACGATGTAGGCCTTCCAGACTTTGTACAGATTTTTGTTTTGCGATTGCGTAATAGGTACTGCGTAATAGGTTTTGATTATCCGCTTTGTGAAAAACACGTCCGTTCACTACGACAGATCAGCAACGATTTTATATAACTTGAGAAAGTTTAGTAATACAAGGACAAGTTATTTTCCCAGTCTTATTAAATTCTTCTTCATAGTTACGAGGGCTGCTATATATAGTTCTGGCCTAATAATGAAAATGCAAATATTTATCATCAAAAAAAGGCAAACAAATTGTGGTGTACCACTCAAAATTGACCATCCTACGTTGCTCAAGCGGAAGACTCGCCACATGACCAGTTTTTCCGAAGAAACAGCGACCATTTGCTTCGAATTGCTTTTTCCACGAACAACTTTCGTTGGATTTTGCTCGTCTTCGAAGTCCCACACGGTCGATGTTGTCGTTTATCGATGCACACTTGTCGTGATAATCCACGTCGAAAGTTGTAAAAATTGATCGCACGAAAATGATCACGAGTTAATTCCATTTTTTTGCCAAATTGATTTTTCAAGTCACTGTGTAAACAACACAAATGATGGTCGTACGTCAAAACGTTCTGAGTACGTTTATGCTGAAAAATGTCAAACTATCCAATGGAAATGCCAGATGGCGCCAAGCAATACTTAGTGTGCCTGGCGCCAGCAATTTATTTTGGCAACAACTCAATAAACTGCCTCTATTAGTTAACTGCTAATACTGCGGATTTGTGAAATGGATTAAAGCTCCACATATAAAGTAGTTTACTTTTATTAGAAACCACTAATGTCAACATGAGCAAATTTAGGATTACAAGGTACATCTTCCCCTTTAATAGAACAATTATCTTTTTTCATGATCATGCACTTTTAATTTTAGTTATAATTACTGTTTTAGTAGGAAATTTAAAATTAACATTATTTTTTAACAATTATATTTACCGATTTGTATTACATAGAAAACTATTGAAATTATTTGAAATTTTTTACCGCAATTATTTGTTGCACTTCCTTCTATATGATTATTATATTTATTAGATGAAATTAATGAAGCTTCAGGTTTTTGTTTAGGTTTATGTTAGGGTTGCAGCCGTATATTTTTTTTTATACAAGCTCACATAGACCAGTTTAGGTCCCTAGTGTTACCACGGGCTTAAATGCCCCTCATCGATACCAACCTGTTTTATATACAAATTTATCGATAGTACGAATATCGGTACTGGAGAGATCTGTTAGGCTGCCTAGAAAGGCAGACCCCAGTATGTCCAGTCGTCGTTTACTCAGAGCGGGGCAGTCGCATAGCAAGTGCTCAATGCTTTCCACTTCTTCCTCATCTCCACAGCTTCTGCAAAAGTCATTAACACAATATTAATCGGCAGTATATGGAGTAGGGCTTGTAGAGACTCGGTTGCTGTAGTCCTTAAGGCTCCGCTTATGCTCAGGCAGGCTGTTCTCTGAATCTTTGTTAGTAGGTTGGTGATGGTTAGTTTTTCAGTTGCCGTCCACCATACCACAATGCCGTATAACAGTATAGGACGAACTACTGCTATATATATCCCCACCGCGACCCTACAGCCTTTTTGCAGGAATATAAGGCGACGTTGGCCTTCCTTACGCGCTTCAATATGTTAAGTCTAAATAACAGTTTTCTATCTAGAATTATTCCTAAAAATTTTTCAGAAAAGACTAGATCTGTTCCATTTATCCGAGGTGGAGGGTCCACATGTGGGACATTGTTCATCCTAGTAATGAGAACCAATTCTGTCTTGTGTAGGTTTACGCCCAAACCGCTGCTTCTGGCCCATCTAGCCAATTTGTTCAGAGCCACCTGTAGAATGTCTCGGAGGACGTTTTCGAATTTGCCACTCACTGCGATTGTCACGTCGTCCGCATATGCCACGACCTTGCAGCCGCAACGTTCTAGATCTTGCAGGATTTCATTCACCGTTAGGTTCCAAATTAGTGGAGACAGTACTCCTCCTTGTGGGGTCCCTCTGATTACAAATCTTGTTAGTTGTGGACCCAAGACATGCTGTTATGCGTCTTCTGTTGAGCAGACTTTGAACAAGTCTAATCAAACTAGAGTTAACTTTTAGATGTGACAGTGCCGCAATTACTGCATCTGAGTGAATGTTGTTAAAAGCCCCTTCTATGTCAAGAAATGCCACCATGGTGAATTCCTTGAAATGCAGGGACGATTCGATAGTGCTCACAAGTTCGTGCAGGGCTGATTCTGTAGACTTCCCCTTATTGTAAGCATGTTGGTTCACCGAAAGGAGTTTTGTATCCAGGTTTTCCCTAAGGTAATAATCTAAAAGTTTTTCCAGACCTTTCAATAGGAAGGAGGATAGGCTGATTGGTCTGAAGTCTTTTGGCTTAGTGTGTGATATCTTCCCCGATTTAGGTATGAATACCACTTTGGTGTCCCTTCATCGATTCGGGATGTGTGAAAGCCTGATACAGGCTACATACATTTTCTCCAGCCAGGGTATAATGTACTTCAAAATTTTCTGCATTTCTGCTGGAGTGATGCCGTCTGTTCTAGGTGACTTGAAGGGCTCAAAGCTATTAATAGCCCAGCTTATTCTGGATCTCTCAGTCAACAAGCTAGCGACGCTCGCAGTCCACTCGCACTCTTGTTGATCCTGCTGATCCTCTGGTTCTGTTAGAGAGTTCCCGGGAAATGTGTGTCGAGCAGTACATTGAGCGACTGCTAGCTGTTTTTGGTCCAATTATTTACCTCATCCTGCAAGTAACCCACTGTACAGGGTGACTCTGATAGTATTTTCCTCAGCCTTGCAGCGTCGGAGACCTTCAGTTAAAAGGTTAATGGTCAATGATACAGAATCTATGAATATTCAGATTTTAATAGAATTGAATTTGATTCTTATAATGGGTGATTCGTCGTGATGTTTGATTTATAATGTGAAAAACTTCTTTAAGAACCGAATGACAAAGCTGGTCAATAGTTCCCTTGAAGAAGCCTGTCCAAAAACAAGGTACAAGGGTAAAACTAAACCTCAATGGTGGACTCCTGAGCTAACGGCAAGGAAAAAGACCTCCAACAAGGCGAAATCTACTGGAGCCTTTAAAGATTGGGATGCATATAAAGGGCAACTCAATATATATAAGAATGAGCTTAGGAAGGCGCAAAGACGCGCTTTGTATACCTTCTGTGGCGAAGTGGCAAAGGTCTCCGACGCCGCAAGGCTGAGGAAGGTACTATCCACTTCTCCTTGTACAGTGCGGTATTTGCAGGATGAGGCAAACAACTGGACAAAAAACAGCGAGCAATCGCTAAGTGTACTGCTCGACACATATTTCCCGGAGTGCGAGTAGACTGCGAGCGTCCCTAGCTTGTTGACTAAGAGATCTAGAATAAGCTGGACTATAAACAGCTTTGAGCCCTTCAAGTCACCTGGACCAGACGGCATCACTCCAGCAGAAATGCAGAAAATGTTAAAGTAAATTATCCCCTGGCTGCAGAAAATTTATGTAGGCTGTAGTAGGCTTTCATACATCCCGAATCTATGGAGGGATACCAAAGTGGTATTCATACCCAAAGCGGGGAAGATGTCGCACACTAGGCCAAAAGACTTCAGACCAATTAGCCTATCCTCTTTCCTATTGAAAAGTCTGGAAAGACTTTTAGATTATTTCATTAGGCAAAACCTGGATACAAAACTCCTGTCGGGGAACCAACATGCTTACATTAAGGGAAAGTCTACAGAATTAGCCCTGCACGAACTTGTGAGCAATATCGAATCGTCCCTACATTTTAAAGAATTCACCATGGTGGCGTTTCTTGACATAGAAGGGGCTTTTAACAACATACACCCAGATGCGGTAATCGCGGCATTGTCACACCTAAAGGTGGACTCTAGCTTGATTGGACTAATTCAAAGACTACTCAACAGAAGACGCATAACAGCATGTCTAGGGTCCACAACTCTAACAAGGTTTGTAAACAGAGGGACCCCACAAGGAGGAGTACTGTCTCCACTAATTTTGAACCTAGCGGTAAATTAAATCCTGCTAGATCTAGAACGTTGTGGCTGCAAGATCGTGGCATATGCGGACGACCGCCAGTGAGTGGCAAATTCGAAAACATCCTCCGAGGTATTTTACAGGTATCTCTGAACAAGTTGACTAGATGGGCCAGAAGCAGCGGTTTGGGTGTTAACCCAAACAAGACAGAATTGGTTCTCTTTACTAGGATGAATAATGTCCCTCGTGTGAACGCTCCTCCTCGGATAAATGGAACAGATGTAGTCTTTTCTGAAAGTGCAAAATTTTTTGGAATAATTTTGGATAGGAAACTGTCAATCAGACTAAACGTACTGGAACGTGTAAAGAAGGCCAACATCGCCCTATATTCCTGCAGGAAGGCTGTAGGGATATACTGCTATGTATATCCATTGGACAAGTGATTCCACCAGCCCATAACGCACACCATACGGTTGATTTTAATGGAAGTAGGTAATCAGCCCAAATATGCAAATTTTTTTTCATTTAACGTATCCATTGAGCCATAAGTGTGCTTCATGACTGTAGAAAATTTCACGATAAAACACCATGTTTTCATAGAGATTTTCCAAATTCCATTTGGAGACGCTGTGTTATGTGAGTCTTTCCATGACGACTTGCCAAACGATACCAAACAAAAATGATAAAGCAGTTGAGTATGAGTCTCGCGTGATCTGTATATAGTATACTTTTTAGAATTTTGTACATAATTTTTTTAATGTACACTATTTGTACACTTTTTCCACAATGCCATGTTTTGTACATTATTTTTTCTCCAATATGTTCTCGTTTTTCATTATTTATCAAATAATTTAAAAATTACCACAAACAATACTAATATAATCAATGTTTGACAAATCTGCATTCTTGCCGAAATTATATTGCGCATTTTTTGTAATCTATAAAACGGAGGTACACAGCTTAATTTTTAAATAAATATAATAAGAAAGAGTTACATTAAACAATTTTTTGCGATAACAATTCCGCTATGAGAAATTTCGAGAACAAAAAAATTATCTCTATGTTATTTTACTATAATCCACATATTACGCGTACGGTTAGTCATAGGAAAAGTGATCATAGGAAAACTGAGACACTAGACAAAGGTCTACAAACAGCTCTTTCATAAACCACATAATCGTATAGTTATTCAGAAAAGATTTACAGTAAATAAAAGCGATACTTTTACATGAAGCATTTTGAAAACCAGTAAGGAAAGGCTAAAGTCGGGCGGTGCCGACTATATAATACCCTACACCACTCTCGTAATATTGAATAACTCTGATATATAAATTTTGTAATTCATTTATAAATTGTTTACATAAATTTACTTTTGGGACATTTTATACTTAAATAATACCCTGTACCACAGTGTGGTGTAGGGTATAAAAACGATTGGATCTAAAGAGCCAAATCGGATGAAACATATATATGGGAGCTATAGCTAAATCTTTACCGATTTTCTTCAAATTCGGCAATGGTGGTTCATGAATCAAGAAACTCTACCATTCTAAATTTCAAAACGATTGGATGTAACATACAGCTTATATAGAACTAAAGGGTCAAATCGGACGAAACATATATATGGGAGCTATAGCTAAATCTTAACCGATTTTCTTCAAATTCGGTAGTGTTGGTTCATGGATCAAGAAACACTACCATTCTAAATTTCAAAACGATTGGATGTAAAATACAGCTTTTATAGGACTAAAGGGCCAAATCGGACGAAACATATATATGGGAGCTATAGCTAAATCTTAACCGATTTTCTTCAAATTCGGCAGTGTTGGTTCATAGATCAAGAAACTCTACCATTCTAAATATCAAAATGATACGGTGTAAAATACAGCTTCTACAGGACTAAAGGGCCAAATCGGACGAAACATGTATATGGGAGCTATAGCTAAATCTTAACCGATTTTCTTCAAATTCGGTAGTGTTGGTTCATGGATCAATAAACTCTACCATTCTAAATTTCAAAACGATTGGATGTAAAATACAGCTTCTATAGAACTAAAGGGCCAAATCGGACGAAACATATATATGGGGGCTATAGCTAAATCTTGACCGATTTTCTTCAAATTCGGTAGTGTTGGTTGATGGATCAAGAAACTCTACCATTCTAAATTTCAAAATGATTGGATGTAAAATACAGCTTCTTCAGGACTAAAGAGCAAAATCGGACGAAACATATATATGGGAGCTATAGCTAAATCTTAACCGATTTTCTTCAAATTCGGCAATGTTGGTTCATGGATCAAGAAACTCTACCATTCTAAATTTCAAAACGATTGGATGTAAAATACAGCTTTTATAGGACTAAATGGCCAAATCGGATGAAACATATATATGGGAGCTATAGCTAAATCTTAACCGATTTTCTTCAAATTCGGTAGTGTTGGTTCATGGATCAAGAAACTCTACCATTCTAAATTTCAAAATGATTGGATGTAAAATACAGCTTCTTCAGGACTAAAGAGCAAAGTCGGACGAAACATATATATTGGAGCTATAGCTAAATCTTAACCAATTTTCTTCAAATTCGGCAATGTTGGTTCATGGATCAAGAAACTCTACCATTCTAAACTTCAAAACGATCGGATGTAAAATACAGCTTCTATAGGACTAAAGGGCCAAATCGGACGAAACATATATATGGGAGCTACAGCTAAATCTTAACCGATTTTCTTCAAATTCGGCAATGTTGGTTCATGGATCAAGAAACTCTACTATTCTAAATTTCAAAACGATTGGATGTAAAATACAGCTTCTATAGGACTAAAGGGCCAAATCGGACGAAAAATATATATGGGAGCTATATCTAAATCTGAACCGATTTCAACCAAATTCGATAGCGATCTTAACAGCCGCGAAATACTCTAAACTGCAAAATTTCAGAACGATCGGAGTGAAATTGCGACCTGTAGTCGACGAACAACTTTACATGGACGGACGGGCATGCTTAAATCGACTCAGCTACTGATTCTGAGTCGATCGGTATACTTTAAGGTGGGTCTAGCTGTGTTATTTTCAGGTGTTACAAACATCTGCCGTGAATCAAACTTATAATACCCTGTACCACAGTGTGGTGTAGGGTATAATAACATTTCTAAGTCGAAACTGTGCTGCATTTAAAACATTTTTAACAAATAGAACTTATGTTTTACGAAAAATACATTCAACAGAGAAATGTCAAATGTAAATATCTATATTTTGTAAATTATTTATATGATTGTATATTTTTTAGTTCCTTCCTATGTAATAACTATAGGGTGATCCAAGTAGAGATACTTTTTCAATAGCCTTTTTTGACAGATCACGTGTGAGTCGTGTCATGCTGTCAAGTTATTTTTGTTAAGTATTGTTTGGCATTTCATCATGGAAAGACTTACGCCTGAACAACGTTTTGACAACAAATTGACAGATTAATTAGTGTAATGTTATAACGGGTGATCCAAGTAGAGATACTTTTTTCAATAGCCTTTTTTTGACAGATCACGTGTGAGTCGTGTCATGTTATTTTTGTTAAGTATTGTTTGGCATTTCATCATGGAAAGACTTACTTGAACAACGTTTACGCGTGTCATTCGCCAGTTACCAGTCGAAATGCTCGAACGAGTCATCGAAAATTGGACTCAAAGGATGGACCATCTGAGACGTAGCCGTAGCCAAAAAATGTTCTTTCAAATGATAATAAACATTCCCCATTTAATTCGAATTTTCTGTGTTTATACCCTACACCACACTGTGGTACAGGGTATTCTGACTTTGTGCATTTGTTTGTAACGCCCAAAAAGAGAAGAAATAGAACCATAATTTATTATACCGATCGTCATAGAATCAATTTTTGAGTCGATTTAGCCATGTCCGTCTGTCCATGTATTCTTGTAATCAAAGTACAGGTCGCAATTATGGTCCGATCTCGACGAAACTTTACACATATCTTTTGTTTGGCCCAAGGACGATCCCTATTGTATTTGGTTAGAATCGGTTCAGATTTAGATATAGCCCCCATATATATGTTAGCCCCGATTTGAAATGTAAGCGCTGTAAAAACTGTATTTTATATCCGATCAGTGTGAAATTCGGCAGAAAGAGGTTTCCTATTATATGAATGAACACTTTTAAATTTGAAAGAAATCAGTCAAGATTGAGATATAGCCCACATATATACGTTATCCCCGATTTGACACGTAAACGATGTAAAAATGTTATTTTATGTCCGATCAGAATTAGATAATATGTCGGCCCCGCCCGACTTTCTGCCTTTCCTTACTGGTTTCTTCATTAAAAAAGTAGGGAGCCTCGTAATGGATCACGCTATACAATAAATTAGTTTTATTTTGTTTTACATAAAATGTAAAAAATAGCATATTGAACATCAAACCTCATGATGAATCACCGCTTATAACCCCAACAAATGAATTAACTACTGATGGATTCCGTTTATTAAATGTAGATAAACGATAATATTGGTTATGTTATATTATGTACATTTTGTAACAGAGTGGTGTAGGGTATAATGACAAATACTCAAGGGTCGGGCCTCGCCGTTCCGGCAGAAGGCCTAAGTTTTGGCCTCCAACGGTCTGCTCTTTGTCGCTTTACAGTACATGTCGCACACATACACGTTTGAACATGCATATTAAAAAGGCAAATAAAATTATATGTATGTGCTCTGTATACTTCTCGTAACATCATTGTTCTTCGGTCATCTACATTCCATGGAATTCATACTTGTATGTTCACAAAGATTCGTGGAAAGGTTGGAGTAAAAACTAGACGCTGAACACTGGATATATGCATTCATATGTAAATGGTCAGAAATGATGTGCGCTTACATTTAGACTCTTGATTGTACAAATTGTTCACAAAGATATTTATGATCATTAAGTGAGAAATGCATATGTTTAAGACTTACAAAACATTGCTAGAATTTCATATAAGTGCTGAAGATAGTCTATATTTCCAAGGATATTGTCTTTGTATAATCCTTATAGGATTGATTGTCTTTTATTGGCTATTTTTCGTACCATGTAATTGGGAAAAGGTTGGTATGTTAATAATGATACTATGTAATATGTAATTTTAAATAAAATGATTTTATTATTTTTCAAAACTAATAAACAGTGACTCGAGAGGAGTTCTTTATGTTGTATTTTTCCGATACTATTGTTTGTACGATGTTGGCAATCTGTTTGTTTATTGCATTGTGCAATTATTGCTAACACAGCACAGTGTGACTTTTTGGGATGCCAAAATTAATAACTTCCGAACGCGTGATGGCCTATAATACTTCGGAGGCTCATATGATATCGAAAAACAAAAATGGGCGTGGTCTCCCACTTTTACATATACCCCTCTTTTACATAAACATTTATTTATTGATATTATTATATTGCTATACTTTAATGTTTGAACCTCTTAAATATCACACACATATATCTTAATATGTATATACTCAGAATTAATACCGACCCACAAAACTGAGCCCTGCAGTGCGAGACCTTAGCTATAGTATGACGCTAAAATTAATAACATTTTTGCTGATGACGAAATTTTGTATATGTTCTTTGTTCTTCATTGAAATAACGTAAACCAATAATGGTCGTCCCCCACCTATTTGAACATATGTATATGTATTACGAGCTGGCCCGGCAAACTTCGTTCCGCCCAAAATCGTCATACTGCTTCCTGTAATTTGGTCAATTAAAATCCTTTGTATTGTATCGATGTACATCTACCCTGTAGTATTTTAGGTAACGCCTGATCAAAAATCGTCAGTTGCTTCGCCAGCGAAAAGTTTGGGTAACTACCTAGCTGTCACAACCGATTGCATATTCACCTACGAATTCGTTACTCAAAAGTTTCTAACACAAGGGATTAAAATCAAAACAAACAAACCAATTCTTCCCAGTATGTATCATGATTTTTGCGCAAAGACAGAGAAATGAGCGAACCTGTAAAAAAGTGCCGTTATTCCGAAGAAAAGAAAAATTCTTGTTTTCTATTGCTTTCGTCTTTTATTCTCGCGTCAGTCCCATGTCAAGGGCCAAAGAGATAAGATCGATCGTAGTTCTACATTTATTACAAAATAAGATGTTATTTTTATTTAATGCCTTTAATTCTATATTAAATTATATGATAAGATTATTCATTAATCTTTATACCGAACTCACTCGGTAGATTTCACTACTGAGGTAACAATTCCAATAACACTCCTGACTCGTTGGTCATATGTCGGTAGCGAATTCGTAGGTGCATGGTTATCCAGAGGGTAGTGACCAGTGACTACCTCCAATGACATCCCCATGTTAAATTCGACACTCAAAAGCATTGCGGGTAGTTTGGCAGGTAGGTAGTGGTAGTTTTTGGTAATTAATCATATCGCTAATCTTTCGCTAGTCTCAAGAACTGCACGGTACCGGCACTATCACGTCGTACTGATCAGATTTTTAGAATGCTGTCAAGCGTATAAACTACAAACTTCAAGACGATTGGTGCAATGGTTATCCTGATTTCGTTTTCAGTATTGGATTCATATGGGTTATGCGCTTGCTAGTCCGATATACCTCGAAATATTATACTTATTTGTGTGGAAGGTACCACACTCCTTAAAACCGAATGATGTGTTCTCGAGTTATGAGGTTATGTTGGCCATTCCACACTTCTTTGTCCAGTCCTAAATTTCTTTCTTGCGCTAATACGAAGTTTTCAAGCCCAAAATCGTGAAAATCGAAAGATCCGTTCTCGATTATATGTTCAATCTTAAAGTTTCCTCATTAGTTTCCTTCCTTGCACCAATACGGATCCATTAAGCCCAAAATCATAAAATCGAAAGATTCGTCCTCGAGTAATAAGGTTGTAATGGCGTTATGAGGTTGTAATGATATCGGGAGATCTGATCACTGGCCAAAATCGGATTCTTTGAAAAGTCCGGCTTTTATAAATATAAACACTAGAGTCTATCTAAAAGTATATGCAAAATTTCAGCTTTCTAGCATTTAAATAAGACTCAGCGACCAAGTGGTCACAAATCTCATGCCGTAAAAGCACATCCGTCGGAGATCTGTATATATGCACATCAGTTTATATGCTCATAGTTCTTGAAAGACTTTTTAAGTACTGAAAGAGTGCCAATTGCTTTGGTCACTGCAGTTTGACCTCAGGCTGGACACTGAATAGTTGTTTTCCAATCCCTTTTGATATGTATGTTTTTTGTGTCCGAGACCAAAAAACTTTTTATTGTAAATTTTTTTTTAAATATTTTTTACTTTCGTATTTGGACCATATTTTTTCATATATTGGCTCTATAAAGCCGGAATACCATTTAAATTTAAGGTAATTATGTAGAAAGGAGTAGAAGGAATACCATTAAAATTTAAGGTAATTATGTAGGAAGGAGTAGTACTACTACTACTTAGTAGTATAGAAGTTATGAGATAACCAATATTTCTCTAAATTTTGACCCTCCGTGGAGGAGGTACTCGAAGATGTAGACCAAGTACATTTACCCATAGATTTTCAAAAATTGTATAAAACAACTGTTTGGCGATTTTTTTTTCTATTTTTTATGGTATTTTTCGTGACAGCAAAGAACGATTTTTTTTTAAAAAATAATCAAATTTTTTCTAATTATTTTAACAACATTTACTATACTTTGGTTTCCAAGTTAAACCTTCACTAATAAAAACTGTATTTTATATCCGATCAGTGTGAAATTCGGCAGAAAGAGGTTTCCTATTATACGAATGAACACTTTTAAATTTGGAAGAAATCAGTCAAGATTTAGATATAGCCCACATATATACGTTATCCCCGATTTGACATGTAAACGATGTAAAAAAGTTATTTTATGTCCGATCAGAATAAAATAATATGTTTCTACCCTTATCGCATTGTTAGGGAGGTGTAGGGTATTATATAGTCGGCCCCGCCCGATTTTCTGCCTTTCCTTACTGGTTTTTTCATTAAAAAAGTAGGGAACCTCGTAATGGATCACGCTATACAATAAATTAGTTTTATTTTGTTTTACATAAAATGTAAAAAATAGCATATTGAACATCAAACCTCACGGTGAATCACCCGTTATAACCCCAACAAATGAATTAACTACTGATGGATTCCGTTTATTAAATGTAGATAATCGAGTAGTCTTACCAATAAATTCTCAAATTCGAACTTTAGTTTCTGCTGCTATTGTTATTCAGTCATGAACTATGAAAATATTGGTTATGTTATACATATTACATTTTGTAACAGAGTGGTGTAGGGTATAATGACAAATACTCAAGGGTCGGGCCTTGCCGTTCCGACAGAAGGCCTAAGTTTTGGCCTCCAACGGTCTGCTCTTTGTCGCTTTACAGTTAAATGTCGCACACATACACGTTTGAACATGCATATTAAACAGGCAAATAAAATTATATTTATGTGCTCTGTATACTTCTCGTAACATCATTGTTCTTCGGTCATCTACATTCCATGGAATTTATACTTGTATGTTCACAAAGATTCGTGGAAAGGTTAGAGTAAAAACTAAACGCTGAACACTGGATATATTCATTCATATGTAAATGGTCAGAAATGATGTGCACTTACATTTAGACTCTTGATTGTACAAATTGTTCACAAAGATATTTGTGATCATTAAGTGAGAAATGCATATGTTTAAGACTTACAAAACATTGCTAGAATTTCATATGAGTGCTGAAGGTAGTCTATATTTCCAAGGATATTGTCTTTGTATAATCCTTATAGGATTGATTGTCTTTTATTGGCTATTTTTCGTACCATGTAATTGGGAAAAGGTTGGTATGTTAATAATGATACTAGGTAATATAATGATCGCTTTAACTCTAACTTAGTAATTTTAAATAAAATGATTTTATTATTTTACAAAACTAATAAACAGTGTCTCGAGAGGAGTGCTTTATGTTGTATTTTTCCGATACTATTGTTTGTACGATGTTGGCAATCTGTTTGTTTATTGCATTGTGCAATTTATAAGAAGAAAAGTTTTTATCTACAACAAATGTTATACATGAAATTATCAATAACTATCTTAAAATTTATTCTTTTATATATCTCAATTATATGCATTTTTATTGCTTCACTAATACCAGTCATTATATTTGCGAATTCGTTTTTATGCGTTGCTGCAACATAACTATCAATGATACCTTATAATGGATACTGTTCCACTGGCGGTCTTCAGACTAGATGGATGAATTTCGTGATCTATTTGTTACATCAGGCGTAGACATTGTATGTGTTTCTGAAACGTGGTTCCATTCCAGAATTCATGACAACATATATGAACTACCTGGGTACAATTTATTCCGGCGCGATAGAGAATCCAATGGAGGTGGCATTTGCATTTATACGCAGAAGGAATTAAGATGCACAGTCAAAGTCAGAATGTAATCAGGTTGAATTCTTATTTGTGGAGATTCTAATAGCGGAAAATGTAAAAGTGCTAATTGGAACTGTATATAGGCCAAACAAGAGTATACCTACATATAATCTAGTCCAAAAAATAGAAGAATTATCAGTCTACTATAACGATATAATAATCGCTGGAGACTTCAACAGCAACCTCTTAGTGGAAAATACTTTTAATGAATCTCTCAACACACTCGGATTGTACTCAATAAATACCACAGCCCCGACCCATTTCTCTAACACTGGTAACACATTACTGGATGCTTTTTTTGTGAGCGCCAAGTATAAAGTTCAGCTCTATGACCAGCTATCCGCCCCAATTTTTTCCAAACATGATCTTCTATTCATGTCATATAAAATGCATGTAAATAGGGACAGGCAATGTTTTACATTTAGAGACTTCCGTAAAATAAACCACGTATTACTTGCTGAAATGGTGGACAATGTTAAATGGAATACTATTTACAATTATGAATCTGCAGAAGACAAAATAAATTTTATGGAGAACCATATCTCTGTTATGTATAATGCCTGTGTACCCGAAATAACACGTACTATAAGACCCAAGGATCAATCATGGTTCAACAATGAAATTAAAAAATTAATAGTTCAGAGAGATGAGAAATATAGAAGATTGAAGCGGTATAAAACTACAGCACTCTTCGATTTGTTTAAAAAGGCTAGCAGTGAGGTCTCCATCAAAATAAAACTAGCTAAAACTAATTTCTATCACCAGAAGTTTGCTACGGCGATTGGCAGCGGCGCCAAGTGGAATATTATTCGTAATATTGGCATTGGAAAAAAGAACATAGTACCTGTTGAAGTAAACGTAGATCAACTGAATGAACATTTTGAAAGCCAAAGTATACCAACCAAGAAAACGAAGAAAAAATAATACCATTACCAAAACCAAATAATGATTTTCGACCTATAGCTATTCTACCATATCATTCCAAAGTTTTAGAAAAACTAATATACAAACAAATGAATACCTATATCTGCAATAACGGTCTGTTAACTGAGTGTCAGTCAGGGTTCAGTTCAAAGAGCAGTTGCATAACAATGCTTGCCGACGTTGTTGAAGACATTCGTTCCAAATTAGATGGAAACATGACTTCTATACTTATATTAGGTTTAGGTTAGGGTGGCAGCCGTATTTTTTATACAAGCTCACATAGACCAGTTTAGGTCCCTAGTGTTACCACGGGCTGAAATGCCCCTCATCGAAACCAACCTGTTTGATATACAAATTTGTCGATATTACGAATATCGGTACTGGAAAGATCTGTTAGGCTGCCTAGAAAAGCCGACCCCAGTATGTCCAGTCGTCGTTTACTCAGAGCGGGACAGTCGCATAGCAAGTGCTCAATGCTCTCCACTTCTTCCTCATCTCCACAGCTTCTGCAGAAGTCATTGGAGTCAATACCCAATCTTTTGGCGTGTTCGCCGATCAAGCAGTGTCCCGTCAGAACTGATACTAACGTAGACAATCTTTGCCTCTCTAGTGCGAGGAGATATTTTGATCTTCTCAGGTCATACCTTGGCCAGATTTGTCTAGCTACCCTGCAGATGCCGATTTCTGTCCATCTTTCGTTGGACTGCCTGATTGCCTCTTGCCTAAGCCAAAGCTTGCACGTGGATAGTGGCGGACCAATATATGCAAATTCTTCGAGAATTTGTAATGTCGTCCCTTTCCTAGCAAGTTCATCGGCTTTGCAGTTCCCCGGGATATCTCTATGCCCAGGCACCCATATGAGGTGTATGTTAAACTGCTCAGCCATCTCGTTAAGAGATCTGCGGCAGTCGAGGGCTATTTGTGAATTTAGGGATGTGGCCTCCAGAGAATTGATGGCAGCCTGTCTGTCCGAGTAAATGACAACGCCAGTGTTGGTTACTATGTTCCGACTCAGCCACTTGGCGACTTCCCATATTGCCATTATTTCGGCTTGATAGACACTGCAGGTATCTGGTAGTCTGTGAGCTATATCCAATCTAAGCTCTGCACAGTGTACTCCGAAGCCAACCTTTTCATCAAGCTTCGAACCATCCGTGCAAAAGTGGAGATGGTTTCTATTACCTGGTTTTCTTCCAACCCATTCATCTCTCGCGGGAATCATAGTGATGTAATTTCTCTCGAAGGTGTACACCGTTGGTATATAGTCCACTCGGTCGGTTACCATAGCACTACACTTTGATATTCTCATGTGACCGTAGTTTTTGTACCTCCACATTGATAGGCAGTTTAATGTTATTGCCGCTTTGGTTGCAACTTCTCTCGCCACAATATTAATGGGCAGTATATGGAGTAGGGCTTGTAGAGACTCGGTCGCTGTAGTCCTTAAGGCTCCGCTTATGCTCAGGCAGGCAGTTCTCTGAACCTTTGTTAGTAGGTTGGTGATGGTTAGTTTGTCAGTTGCTGGTGGACGGCAATGCCGTATAGCAGTATAGGACGAACTACTGCTATATATATCCAGTGGACGATTTTAGGGGAGAGGCCCCACGTTTTCGAATTTGCCACTCACTGCGATTGCAACGTCGTCCGCATATGCCACGACCTTGCAGCCACAACGTTCTAGATCTAGCAGGATTTCATTCACCGCTAGGTTCCAAATTAGTGGAGACAGCACTCCTCCTTGTGGGGTCCCTCTGTTTACAAACCTTGTTAGAGTTGTGGACCCAAGACATGCTGTTATGCGTCTTCTGTTGAGCAGACTTTGAATTAGTCTAATCAAACTAGAGTTAACATTAAGATGTGACAGTGCCGCAATTACTGCATCAGAGTGAATGTTGTTAAAAGCCCCTTCTATGTCAAGAAATTCCTTGAAATGCAGGGACGATTCGATAGTGCTCACAAGTTCGTGCAGGGCTGATTCTGTAGACTTCCCCTTATTGTAAGCATGTTGGTTCATTGACAGGAGTTTTGTATCCATGTTTTCCCTAATGAAATAATCTAAAAGTCTTTCCAGACCTTTCAATAGGAAGGAGGATAGGCTAATTGGTCTGAAGTCTTTTGGCCTAGTGTGTGATATCTTCCCCGCTTTTGGTATGAATACCACTTTGGTATCCCTCCATCGATTCGGGATGTATGAAAGCCTGATACAGCCTACATAAATTTTCTCCAGCAGGGGATAATGTATTTCAACATTTTCTGTATTTCTGCTGGAGTGATGCCGTCTGGTCCAGGTGACTTGAAGGGCTCAAAGCTATTAATAGCCCAGCTTATTCTGGATCTCCTGTTGGTCCTGCTGATCCTCTGGTTCTGTTAGAGAGTTCCCCGGGAAATGTGTGTCGAGCAGTACATTGAGCGACTGCTCGCTGTGTTTGGTCCAATTATTTGCCTCATCCTGCAAGTAACCCACTGTACAGGGTGAAGCTGATAATATTTTCCTCAGCCTTGTGGCGTCGGAGACCTTTTCCACTTCGCCACAGAAGGTATACCAACGGCGTCTTTGCGCCTTTCTAAGCTCCTTCTTATAGATCTTGAGTTGCTCCTTATAGGCATCCCAAACATTAGCGACCCCTGTTGATTTAGCCTTGTTGAATAGCTTGTTGCAGGTCTTTTTCATAGCCGTTAGCTCAGAAGTCCACCATTGGGGTTTAGTTTTACCCGTGTACCTTGTTTTTGGACAGGCTTCTTCAAGGGAACTATTGAATGATGTCCAATTATTTGCCTCAACCTGCAAGTAACCGACTGTACAGGGTGAAGCTGATAATATTTTCCTCAGCCTTGCGGCGTCGGAGACCTTTTCCACTTCGCCACAGAAGGTATACCAACAGCGTCTTTGCGCCTTTCTAAGCTCCTTCTTATAGATCTTGAGTTGCTCTTTATAGGCATCCCAAACATTAGCGACCCCTGTAGATTTAACCTTGTTGAATAGCTTGTTGCAGGTCTTTTTCATAGCCGTTAGCTCAGAAGTCCACCATTGGGGTTTAGTTTTACCCTTGTACCTTGTTTTTGGACAGGCTTCTTCAAGGGAACTATTGAATGATGTGGTGATATGCTCGACCAGATGATCCAGACCGGCTTTGTCATTCGGTTCGTACAGAAGTTTGGAGTTGAGGACTTTCTTGAAATTCTTTTCATACAGGTGCCACTTTGTCTTTCTCACATTTCTGTGGACGGCAGGTTCAGGCGCTTTTTCAGCGAGTTTGAACTCAATATAATGGTGATCTGAGAATGAGTGGTCGTCCAGTACATTCCACCCAATAATTTTGTCTGACAGCCGGTCAGTAGCAAACGTTACGTCGAGTACTTCTTGTTTGTCTTTAATTGTAAAGGTCGGTTTATTACCTATGTTACAAATACTTAGGTTGGTAAGTTGGTAGTCAAGAAGCGAATCACCCCTATGGTTTATATCCGTGCTACCCCAGATAGTATTATGAGCGTTCGTGTCTACGCCAATAATCAGCTCGAGCTCGTCAGACGTTGCTTCTTCTACTACTTCCCTGAATAGAGCAGTCGGTACGACAGATTCATAAGGCAAGTAGCTGGAGACCACCCAATATATGCGATTACCGATCTCCAGGCTAGCAGCTGTTTGGTCTTTACCACTTAAATTAATCAGGAGAAAGATACTTAGATCTTTCCTGGCCAAAATGCAGGTTCTTGGAGTGCCTTCACAGTTGGCCACAAGCAGTTTAAAGTTGGGTGTCCTAATACCGCACACCCTTCCTTCCACTACGTAGGGCTCCTGTATCAGGACGATGTCTACTGCGCCTGTGGACAGGCGCAGCAATAGAGCCGCTGAGGCTGCTTTAGCGTGATGGAGGTTAATCTGTAAAATTCTTACCATCATTGGTAATTGACAGATTAACTTCCACCCCGACAAGGGTGTTATCGAACTCTTCGTCCGTATCATCGAGAAGCGTGTCCCCGCCAGATGCGTCAAAGAGTCCGGAGACTCCCCTCAGCCCCTCTGTGTCAGAAGTAGAGCTTTCGTCCTCAGAGTAGAACGTTACAGATCTTCTGTTAGAGTTGGAGTCACCCGAAATGATGGTCGTGGATACCTCCGCACTTCCAGAAAGCTGTGTATCAACCGTAGTGGACGACTCACCTTCCGCAGTGGGAACTATATCCTGCTTGTATACCTTCAAGACTATAGTCTCGAAGCCATATTGTAGGGTTGCACTTGCACGTTGTATATGGGAGGTGGATTCAGCGTTAAGGATCAAATTGACCTGCCGCTTTTTACCATCCGCCTCACCCACCTTGCTGATTCTCCAATTATGGGCGGGCAGCCAGGATTGGAATCTTTTATTATTTCTAATATGTCAGCCGGGTTGGAGGGCTCTTCTGTAACCCAGGTGCTGGCTCTAGGGTGACTAGGGATGTTGTTTTTTTCGACAATATCCAACTGGGCACCCGGCCACACCTCACCCGCTCGAATCAGAGCAGCCTTATACAGGTCTACTGATCTGGCATCACCGAAGTATAAGAGCTTTACTCTCCCCTGATGCCATCCTGCATCGTTGCAGATTGGTGGTGTGCCCGGCATCTCTCTACGGACATCGAGGTAATGAGCCATAATGGCTGATTGCACATGGCTCCATTTGTCCTTGAGGATGGATCCTCACTACTTCTGTCTATAACGGCCATCACTAGACTCTCCTTCGCCACTTCATTGAAGGGCTTGGTGAGTGTCCTGTTGATAGTGCCATTGGGCCTCTTGCTGAATTTGTGGCTCTTTCAGCCGGCTGAATGGCCTTAGAAGCATCTAAGACGCCTTTCGCCCAGGTATACTTATATTGCTTGACCATAGCAAAGCATTTGATACAGTGAACCACTCAATCTTGATACTTAAACTGAAGCAGTTATTTCACTTCTCTGAATCGGCGTGCAGGCTTATACACACTTATTTAACTGATAGATACCAGTCCGTGTGTCATAATAAGAAAACATCAAATGCATTAAAATTAAAAAGTGGTGTTCCACAAGGATCGATTCTTGGTCCCTTATTATTCAGCATTTACGTTAATGATTTGCCTCAAACACTACGATATTGTGAAATTCATTTATACGCCGATGATGTTCAAGTGTACGCAAGAATAACTTAGAGGAATGTATTGCTAATGTCAATGAAGACTTAGAAAGAATCTGCAATTGGGCCAGCGATAATATCCTGAAAATTAATCCGTCGAAATCGAAATGCATATTTATCTCAAAAAACAATTTAATACCATCAAATAATTATATAATAAATATTGACAACACATCGATTAGCGTTGTACCTACAGCTACAAACTTAGGTATTATATTCAACAACACATTAACCTGGTCAAATCACATTCAAAATAATATTGCGAAAACATATGGAATGCTGCGAAATCTATGGGCAGCTCAATCTACAACGCCCTTAAATATTCGAATGCTTCTGACCAAATTATATCTGCTACCAGTTCTATTGTATGGGTGTGAACTATTTGCAAATTGCAACAGTATAGACAGACAAAGGCTAAATGTGACATTCAATAGCATTGCAAGATACATATTTAAAAAGAGACGTCATGATAGGATATCATCGTACTCATATCAGATTTGCAATATGAAGTTCATCAATTTGCTTAATTTCAAATGTCTTCTACTTCTTCACAAAATAATTTACACTGGCGAACCATCGTATTTATTTCAACGTTTACAATTTGCTCGATCAAACCGTGGTAAAAAAATAATTCAAGTCCGGTACAGAAGCGCCAAGTCTGAACAGCAATTCTTTATTCATTCTATCCGCCTATGGAACAGCCTTCCAAACATCATACAAACAATAAGCAACGCAATACATTTTAAATAGGAGCTAAGGTTATATTACGCCTAAAATTGTAACATCAAATATTTAACATCATCACAAATTCTTAATTTCTTTCATTCTTTTTTTTTTAATTATTTAACCGTTTACATGTAAATTAACATTGTCATTATTGAAACTACATCTATAAACCTAGTACTGTAAATTATAAGATTTAATATCTTGTTGTGCTAGTATTCCTAGTAATAATAAATAAATAAATAAAAATAAATAAAATTATTGCTAACACAGCACAGTATGACTTTTTGCACTTTTGGGATGCCAAAATTAATAACTTCCGAACGCGTGGTGGCCTATAATACTTCGGAGGCTCATATGATATCGAAAAACAAAAATGGGCGTGGTCTTCCACTTTTACATATACCCCTCTTTTACATAAACATTTATTTATTGATATTATTATACTTTAATGTTTGAACCTCTTAAATATCACACACATATATCTTAATATATACTCAGAATTAATACCGACCCACAAAACTAAGCCCTGCAGTGCGAGACCGTAGCTATAGTATGACGCTAAAATTAATAACATTTTTGCTGATGACGAAATTTTGTACATATATGTTCTTTGTTCTTCAATGAAATAACGTAAACCAATAATGGTCGTCCCCCACCTATTTTAACATATGTATATGTATTACTAGCTGGCCCGGCAAACTTCGTTCCGCCCAAAATCGTCATACTGCTTCCTGTAATTTGGTCAATTAAAATCCTTTGTATTGTATCGATGTACATCTACCGGCACTATCACGTCGTACTGATCAGATTTTTAGAATGCTATCAAGCGTATAAACTACAAACTTCAAGACGATTGGTGCAATGGTTATCCTGATTTCGTTTTCAGTATTGGATTCATATGGGTTATGCGCTTGCTAGTCCGATATACCTCGAAATATTATACTTATTTGTGTGGAAGGTACCACACTCGTTAAAACCGAATGATGTGTTCTCGAGTTATGAGGTTATGTTGGCCATTCCACACTTCTTTGTCCAGTCCTAAATTTCTTTCTTGCGCTAATACGAATTTTTCAAGCCCAAAATCGTGAAAATCGAAAGATCCGTTCTCGATTATTTGTTCAATCCTAAAGTTTCCTCAATAGTTTCCTTCCTTGGACCAATACGGATCCATTAAGCCCAAAATCATAAAATCGAAAGATTCGTCCTCGAGTAATAAGGTTGTAATGGCGTTGTAATGATATCGGGAGATCTGATCACTGGCCAAAATCGGATTCTGTGAAAAGTCCGGCTTTTATAAATATAAACACTCGAGTTTATCTAAAAGTATATGCAAAATTTCAGCTTTCTAGCATTTAAATGAGACTCAGCGACCAAGTGGTCACAAATCTCATGCCGTAAAAGCACATCCGTCGGAGATCTGTATATATGCACATCAGTTTATATGCTCATAGTTCTTGAAAGACTTTTTAAGTACTGAAAGAGTGCCAATTGCTTTGGTCACTGCAGTTTGACCTCAGGCTGGACACTGAATAGTTGTTTTCCAATCCCTTTTGATATGTATGTTTTTTGTGTCCGAGACCAAAAAACTTTTTATTGTAAATTTTTTTTAAATATTTTTTACTTTCGTATTTGGACCATATTTTTTCATATATTGGCTCTGTAAAGCCGGAATACCATTTAAATTTAAGGTAATTATGTAGAAAGGAGTAGAAGGAATACCATTAAAATTTAAGGTAATTATGTAGGAAGGAGTAGTACTACTACTACTTAGTAGTATAGAAATTATGAGATAACCAATATTTCTCTAAATTTTGACCCTCCGTGGAGGAGGTACTCGAAGGTGTAGACCAAGTACATTTACCCATAGATTTTCAAAAATTGTATAAAACAACTGTTGGCGATTTTTTTCTATTTTTTATGGTATTTTTCGTGACAAGCAAAGAACGATTTTTTTTTTAAAAAAAATCAAATTTTTTCTAATTATTTTAACAACATTTACTATACTTTGGTTTCCAAGTTAAACCTTCACTAATAAAAACTGTATTTTATATCCGATCAGTGTGAAATTCGGCAGAAAGAGGTTTCCTATTATATGAATGAACACTTTTAAATTTGGAAGAAATCAGTCAAGATTTAGATATAGCCCACATATATACGTTATCCCCGATTTGACATGTAAACGATGTAAAAATGTTATTTTATGTCCGATCAAAATAAGATAATATGTTTCTACCCTTATCGCATTGTTAGGGAGGTGTAGGGTATTATATAGTCGGCCCCGCCCGATTTTCTGCCTTTCCTTACTGGTTTTTTCATTAAAAAAGTAGGGAACCTCGTAATGGATCACGCTATACAATAAATTAGTTTCATTTTGTTTTACATAAAATGTAAAAAATAGCATATTGAACATCAAACCTCACGGTGAATCACCCGTTATAACCCCAACAAATGAATTAGCTACTGATGGATTCCGATTATTAAATGTAGATAATCGAGTAGTCTTACCAATAAATTCTCAAATTCGAACTTTAGTTTCTGCTGCTAATGTTATTCAGTCATGAACTATAAAAATATTAGTTATGTAATACATATTACATTTTGTAACAGAGTGGTGTAGGGTATAATGACAAATACTCAAGGGTCGGGCCTCGCCGTTCCGACAGAAGGCCTAAGTTTTGGCCTTCAACGGTCTGCTCTTTGTCGCTTTACAGTTAAATGTCGCACACATACACGTTTGAACATGCATATTAAAAATGCAAATAAAATTATATTTATGTGCTCTGTATACTTCTCGTAACATCACTGTTCTTCGGTCATCTACATTCCATGGAATTCATACTTGTATGTTCACAAAGATTCGTGGAAAGGTTAGAGTAAAAACTAAACGCTGAACACTGGATATATTCATTCATATGTAAATGGTCAGAAATGATGTGCACTTACATTTAGACTCTTGATTGTACAAATTGTTCACAAAGATATTTGTGATCATTAAGTGAGAAATGCATATGTTTAAGACTTACAAAACATTGCTAGAATTTCATATGAGTGCTGAAGGTAGTCTATATTTCCAAGAATATTGTCTTTGTATAATCCTTATAGGATTGATTGTCTTTTATTGGCTATTTTTCGTACCATGTAATTGGGAAAAGGTTGGTATGTTAATAATGATACTAGGTATTATAATGATCGCTTTAACTCTAACTTAGTAATTTTAAATAAAATGATTTTATTATCATTGTTTTTTGTTTTTGTTATTCGATCTTTTGGGACTTTTCATATTTTTGTTTTTGACTATTGAGTTCGAGATCGTTGTTTTTGTTTTCTGTTAAACAGAAAAACAAACCTTCTTTAAAAAAGAAGAATAAGAAATGTGTGAAATGTATTAAGGGTGGTCACTGGTTGGTGGACGATATCGTTTCGGAAGCTACCAAGCAACCTCATCGGCACCTTGGACAAAATACACTGTCAATAATTGGCACAATATGAGAGCAGCTCAATATGAAATAATTGAGAACTGACTTCAAAGTCCCATATCTCCAAAACATTGCAGACAGTATTTCTCAACCTTAATACATCCCCACACTTCTTGTTTGGTTTTTTTGTGTGTCCCTGCAATTTGCGGGGAAGGCACACGATTTGTTGTTATTGTCTGTAAGAAGCGACAAGGTTTTGGAGATATGGGACTTTGAAGTCAGTTCTCAATTATTTCATATTGAGCTGCTCTCATATTGTACCAATTATTGACAGGGTATTTTGTCCAAGGTGCCGATGAGGTTGCTTGGTAGCTTCCGAAACGATATCGTCCACCAACCAGTGACCACCCTTAATACATTTCACACATTTCTTATTCTTCTTTTTTAAAGAAGGTTTGTTTTTCTGTTTAACAGAAAACAAAAACAACGATCTCGAACTCAATAGTCAAAAACAAAACTATGAAATGATTTTATTATTTTACAAAACTAATAAACAGTGTCTCGAGAGGAGTGCTTTATGTTGTATTTTTCCGATACTATTGTTTGTACGATGTTGGCAATCTGTTTGTTTATTGCATTGTGCAATTATAAGAAAAGCTTTTATCTACAACAAATGTTATACATGAAATTATCAATAACTATCTTAAAATTTATTCTTTTATATATCTAAATTATATGCATTTTTATTGCTTCACTAATACCAGTCATTATATTTGCGAATTCGTTTTTATGCGTTGCTGCAACATAACTATCAATGATACCTTATAATGGATACTGTTCCACTGGCGGTCTTCAGACTATGATCCGAGTTCTGGCTAAACAGAGAGCTGGTCTAACCATAGTCCATATAAATGCGCAAAGTCTTAATAATAAGATGGATGAATTTCGTGAGCTATATGTTACATCAGGCGTAGACATTGTATGTGTTTCTGAAACGTGGTTCCATTCCAGAATTCATGACAATATATATGAACTACCTGGGTACAATTTATTCCGGCGCGATAGAGAATCCAATGGAGGTGGCGTTTGCATTTATACGCGGAAGGAATTAAGATGCACCGTAAAGTCAAAGTCAGAATGTAATCAGGTTGAATTCTTATTTGTGGAAATTCTAAAGCGGAAAATGTAAAAGTGCTAATTGGAACTGTATATAGGCCAAGCAAGAGTATACCTACATATAATCTAGTCCAAAAAATAGAAGAATTATCAGTCAACTATAACGATATAATAATCGCTGGAGACTTCAACAGCAACCTCTTAGTGAATCTCTCAACACACTCGGATTGTACTCAATAAATACCACAGCCCGACCCATTTCTCTAACACTGGTAACACATTACTGGATGCTTTTTTTGTGAGCGCCAAGTATAAAGTTCAGCTCTATGACCAGCTATCCGCCCCAATTTTTTCCAAACATGATCTTCTATTCATGTCATATAACAGTGAGGTCTACATCAAAATAAAACTAGCTAAAACTAATTTCTATCACCAGAAGTTTGCTACGGCGATTGGCAGCGGCGCCAAGTGGAATATTATTCGTAATATTGGCATTGGAAAAAAGAACATAGTACCCGTTGAAGTAAACGTAGATCAACTGAATAAACATTTTGTAAGCCAAAGTATACCAACCAAGAAAACGACCTTATCAACAAGACACAACACGCCTGTAGTGGAAAATGCATTCTCTTTTAGGTGCGTTGACGAGAGTGAAGTGTTGGAGAGCTTCCCATCGATTAAATCTAATGCCATAGGTATGGACGCATTGAATCCTAAATTTATTAAATTATTGCTACCAAAGTGTCTTCGCTACTTCACAAATATTTTCAACACCATTCTTACAAAATCATGTATCTCTTCTGTTTGGAAACACACAAAAATAATACCATTACCAAAACCAAATAATGATTTTCGACCTATAGCTATTCTGCCATATCTTTCCAAAGTTTTAGAAAAGCTAATATACAAACAAATAAATACCTATATCTGCAATAACGGTCTGTTAACTGAGTGTCAGTCAGGGTTCAGATCAAAGAGAAGTTGCATAACAGTGCTTGCCGACGTTGTTGAAGACATTCGTTCCAAATTAGATGGAAACATGACTTCTATACTTATATTGCTTGACCATAGCAAAGCATTTGATACAGTGAACCACTCAATCTTGATACTTAAACTGAAGCAGTTATTTGACTTCTCTGAATCGGCGTGCAGGCTTATAGACACTTAATTAACTGATAGATACCAGTCCGTGTGTCATAATAAGAAAACATCAAATGCATTAAAATTAAAAAGTGGTGTTCCACAAGGATCGATTCTTGGTCCCTTATTATTCAGCATTTACGTTAATGATTTGCCTCAAACACTACGATATTGTAAAATTCATTTATACGCCGATGATGTTCAAGTGTACGCAAGTTCACACCAGAATAACTTAGAGGAATGTATTGATAATATCAATGAAGACTTAGAAAGAATCTGCAATTGGGCCAGCGATAATATCCTGAAAATTAGTCCGTCGAAAACGAAATGCATATTTATCTCAAAAAACTATTTAATACCATCAAATAATTATATAATAAATATTGACGACACATCGATTAGCGTTGTACCTACAGCTACAAACTTAGGTATTATATTCAACAACACATTAACCTGGTCAATTCGCATTCAAAATAATATTGCGAAAACATATGGAATGCTGCGAAATCTATGGGCAGCTCAATCTACAACGCCCTTAAATATTCGAATGCTTCTGACCAAATTATATCTGCTACCAGTTCTATTGTATGGGTGTGAACTATTTGCAAATTGCAACAGTATAGACAGACAAAGGCTAAATGTGACATTCAATAGCATTGCAAGATACATATTTAAAAAGAGACGTCATGATAGGATATCATCGTACTCATATCAGATTTGCAATATGAAGTTCATCAATTTGCTTAATTTCAAATGTCTTCTACTTCTTCACAAAATAATTTACACTGGCGAACCATCGTATTTATTTCAACGTTTACAATTTGCTCGATCAAACCGTGGTAAAAAAATAATTCAAGTCCGGTACAGAAGCGCCAAGTCTGAACAGCAATTCTTTATTCATTCTATCCGCCTATGGAACAGCCTTCCAAACATCATACAAACAATAAGCAACGCAATACATTTTAAATAGGAGCTAAGGTTATATTACGCCTAAAATTGTAACATCAAATATTTAACATCATCACAAATTCTTAATTTCTTTCATTCTTTTTTTTTTAATTATTTAACCGTTTACATGTAAATTAACATTGTCATTATTGAAACTACATCTATAAACCTAGTACTGTAAATTATAAGATTTAATATCTTGTTGTGCTAGTATTCCTAGTAATAATAAATAAATAAATAAAAATAAATAAAATTATTGCTAACACAGCACAGTATGACTTTTTGCACTTTTGGGATGCCAAAATTAATAACTTCCGAACGCGTGGTGGCCTATAATACTTCGGAGGCTCATATGATATCGAAAAACAAAAATGGGCGTGGTCTTCCACTTTTACATATACCCCTCTTTTACATAAACATTTATTTATTGATATTATTATACTTTAATGTTTGAACCTCTTAAATATCACACACATATATCTTAATATATACTCAGAATTAATACCGACCCACAAAACTAAGCCCTGCAGTGCGAGACCGTAGCTATAGTATGACGCTAAAATTAATAACATTTTTGCTGATGACGAAATTTTGTACATATATGTTCTTTGTTCTTCAATGAAATAACGTAAACCAATAATGGTCGTCCCCCACCTATTTTAACATATGTATATGTATTACTAGCTGGCCCGGCAAACTTCGTTCCGCCCAAAATCGTCATACTGCTTCCTGTAATTTGGTCAATTAAAATCCTTTGTATTGTATCGATGTACATCTACCGGCACTATCACGTCGTACTGATCAGATTTTTAGAATGCTATCAAGCGTATAAACTACAAACTTCAAGACGATTGGTGCAATGGTTATCCTGATTTCGTTTTCAGTATTGGATTCATATGGGTTATGCGCTTGCTAGTCCGATATACCTCGAAATATTATACTTATTTGTGTGGAAGGTACCACACTCGTTAAAACCGAATGATGTGTTCTCGAGTTATGAGGTTATGTTGGCCATTCCACACTTCTTTGTCCAGTCCTAAATTTCTTTCTTGCGCTAATACGAATTTTTCAAGCCCAAAATCGTGAAAATCGAAAGATCCGTTCTCGATTATTTGTTCAATCCTAAAGTTTCCTCAATAGTTTCCTTCCTTGGACCAATACGGATCCATTAAGCCCAAAATCATAAAATCGAAAGATTCGTCCTCGAGTAATAAGGTTGTAATGGCGTTGTAATGATATCGGGAGATCTGATCACTGGCCAAAATCGGATTCTGTGAAAAGTCCGGCTTTTATAAATATAAACACTCGAGTTTATCTAAAAGTATATGCAAAATTTCAGCTTTCTAGCATTTAAATGAGACTCAGCGACCAAGTGGTCACAAATCTCATGCCGTAAAAGCACATCCGTCGGAGATCTGTATATATGCACATCAGTTTATATGCTCATAGTTCTTGAAAGACTTTTTAAGTACTGAAAGAGTGCCAATTGCTTTGGTCACTGCAGTTTGACCTCAGGCTGGACACTGAATAGTTGTTTTCCAATCCCTTTTGATATGTATGTTTTTTGTGTCCGAGACCAAAAAACTTTTTATTGTAAATTTTTTTTAAATATTTTTTACTTTCGTATTTGGACCATATTTTTTCATATATTGGCTCTGTAAAGCCGGAATACCATTTAAATTTAAGGTAATTATGTAGAAAGGAGTAGAAGGAATACCATTAAAATTTAAGGTAATTATGTAGGAAGGAGTAGTACTACTACTACTTAGTAGTATAGAAATTATGAGATAACCAATATTTCTCTAAATTTTGACCCTCCGTGGAGGAGGTACTCGAAGGTGTAGACCAAGTACATTTACCCATAGATTTTCAAAAATTGTATAAAACAACTGTTGGCGATTTTTTTCTATTTTTTATGGTATTTTTCGTGACAGCAAAGAACGATTTTTTTTTTTAAAAAAAATCAAATTTTTTCTAATTATTTTAACAACATTTACTATACTTTGGTTTCCAAGTTAAACCTTCACTAATAAAAACTGTATTTTATATCCGATCAGTGTGAAATTCGGCAGAAAGAGGTTTCCTATTATATGAATGAACACTTTTAAATTTGGAAGAAATCAGTCAAGATTTAGATATAGCCCACATATATACGTTATCCCCGATTTGACATGTAAACGATGTAAAAATGTTATTTTATGTCCGATCAAAATAAGATAATATGTTTCTACCCTTATCGCATTGTTAGGGAGGTGTAGGGTATTATATAGTCGGCCCCGCCCGATTTTCTGCCTTTCCTTACTGGTTTTTTCATTAAAAAAGTAGGGAACCTCGTAATGGATCACGCTATACAATAAATTAGTTTCATTTTGTTTTACATAAAATGTAAAAAATAGCATATTGAACATCAAACCTCACGGTGAATCACCCGTTATAACCCCAACAAATGAATTAGCTACTGATGGATTCCGATTATTAAATGTAGATAATCGAGTAGTCTTACCAATAAATTCTCAAATTCGAACTTTAGTTTCTGCTGCTAATGTTATTCAGTCATGAACTATAAAAATATTAGTTATGTAATACATATTACATTTTGTAACAGAGTGGTGTAGGGTATAATGACAAATACTCAAGGGTCGGGCCTCGCCGTTCCGACAGAAGGCCTAAGTTTTGGCCTTCAACGGTCTGCTCTTTGTCGCTTTACAGTTAAATGTCGCACACATACACGTTTGAACATGCATATTAAAAATGCAAATAAAATTATATTTATGTGCTCTGTATACTTCTCGTAACATCACTGTTCTTCGGTCATCTACATTCCATGGAATTCATACTTGTATGTTCACAAAGATTCGTGGAAAGGTTAGAGTAAAAACTAAACGCTGAACACTGGATATATTCATTCATATGTAAATGGTCAGAAATGATGTGCACTTACATTTAGACTCTTGATTGTACAAATTGTTCACAAAGATATTTGTGATCATTAAGTGAGAAATGCATATGTTTAAGACTTACAAAACATTGCTAGAATTTCATATGAGTGCTGAAGGTAGTCTATATTTCCAAGAATATTGTCTTTGTATAATCCTTATAGGATTGATTGTCTTTTATTGGCTATTTTTCGTACCATGTAATTGGGAAAAGGTTGGTATGTTAATAATGATACTAGGTATTATAATGATCGCTTTAACTCTAACTTAGTAATTTTAAATAAAATGATTTTATTATCATTGTTTTTTGTTTTTGTTATTCGATCTTTTGGGACTTTTCATATTTTTGTTTTTGACTATTGAGTTCGAGATCGTTGTTTTTGTTTTCTGTTAAACAGAAAAACAAACCTTCTTTAAAAAAGAAGAATAAGAAATGTGTGAAATGTATTAAGGGTGGTCACTGGTTGGTGGACGATATCGTTTCGGAAGCTACCAAGCAACCTCATCGGCACCTTGGACAAAATACACTGTCAATAATTGGCACAATATGAGAGCAGCTCAATATGAAATAATTGAGAACTGACTTCAAAGTCCCATATCTCCAAAACATTGCAGACAGTATTTCTCAACCTTAATACATCCCCACACTTCTTGTTTGGTTTTTTTGTGTGTCCCTGCAATTTGCGGGGAAGGCACACGATTTGTTGTTATTGTCTGTAAGAAGCGACAAGGTTTTGGAGATATGGGACTTTGAAGTCAGTTCTCAATTATTTCATATTGAGCTGCTCTCATATTGTACCAATTATTGACAGGGTATTTTGTCCAAGGTGCCGATGAGGTTGCTTGGTAGCTTCCGAAACGATATCGTCCACCAACCAGTGACCACCCTTAATACATTTCACACATTTCTTATTCTTCTTTTTTAAAGAAGGTTTGTTTTTCTGTTTAACAGAAAACAAAAACAACGATCTCGAACTCAATAGTCAAAAACAAAACTATGAAATGATTTTATTATTTTACAAAACTAATAAACAGTGTCTCGAGAGGAGTGCTTTATGTTGTATTTTTCCGATACTATTGTTTGTACGATGTTGGCAATCTGTTTGTTTATTGCATTGTGCAATTATAAGAAAAGCTTTTATCTACAACAAATGTTATACATGAAATTATCAATAACTATCTTAAAATTTATTCTTTTATATATCTAAATTATATGCATTTTTATTGCTTCACTAATACCAGTCATTATATTTGCGAATTCGTTTTTATGCGTTGCTGCAACATAACTATCAATGATACCTTATAATGGATACTGTTCCACTGGCGGTCTTCAGACTATGATCCGAGTTCTGGCTAAACAGAGAGCTGGTCTAACCATAGTCCATATAAATGCGCAAAGTCTTAATAATAAGATGGATGAATTTCGTGAGCTATATGTTACATCAGGCGTAGACATTGTATGTGTTTCTGAAACGTGGTTCCATTCCAGAATTCATGACAATATATATGAACTACCTGGGTACAATTTATTCCGGCGCGATAGAGAATCCAATGGAGGTGGCGTTTGCATTTATACGCGGAAGGAATTAAGATGCACCGTAAAGTCAAAGTCAGAATGTAATCAGGTTGAATTCTTATTTGTGGAAATTCTAAAGCGGAAAATGTAAAAGTGCTAATTGGAACTGTATATAGGCCAAGCAAGAGTATACCTACATATAATCTAGTCCAAAAAATAGAAGAATTATCAGTCAACTATAACGATATAATAATCGCTGGAGACTTCAACAGCAACCTCTTAGTGAATCTCTCAACACACTCGGATTGTACTCAATAAATACCACAGCCCGACCCATTTCTCTAACACTGGTAACACATTACTGGATGCTTTTTTTGTGAGCGCCAAGTATAAAGTTCAGCTCTATGACCAGCTATCCGCCCCAATTTTTTCCAAACATGATCTTCTATTCATGTCATATAACAGTGAGGTCTACATCAAAATAAAACTAGCTAAAACTAATTTCTATCACCAGAAGTTTGCTACGGCGATTGGCAGCGGCGCCAAGTGGAATATTATTCGTAATATTGGCATTGGAAAAAAGAACATAGTACCCGTTGAAGTAAACGTAGATCAACTGAATAAACATTTTGTAAGCCAAAGTATACCAACCAAGAAAACGACCTTATCAACAAGACACAACACGCCTGTAGTGGAAAATGCATTCTCTTTTAGGTGCGTTGACGAGAGTGAAGTGTTGGAGAGCTTCCCATCGATTAAATCTAATGCCATAGGTATGGACGCATTGAATCCTAAATTTATTAAATTATTGCTACCAAAGTGTCTTCGCTACTTCACAAATATTTTCAACACCATTCTTACAAAATCATGTATCTCTTCTGTTTGGAAACACACAAAAATAATACCATTACCAAAACCAAATAATGATTTTCGACCTATAGCTATTCTGCCATATCTTTCCAAAGTTTTAGAAAAGCTAATATACAAACAAATAAATACCTATATCTGCAATAACGGTCTGTTAACTGAGTGTCAGTCAGGGTTCAGATCAAAGAGAAGTTGCATAACAGTGCTTGCCGACGTTGTTGAAGACATTCGTTCCAAATTAGATGGAAACATGACTTCTATACTTATATTGCTTGACCATAGCAAAGCATTTGATACAGTGAACCACTCAATCTTGATACTTAAACTGAAGCAGTTATTTGACTTCTCTGAATCGGCGTGCAGGCTTATAGACACTTAATTAACTGATAGATACCAGTCCGTGTGTCATAATAAGAAAACATCAAATGCATTAAAATTAAAAAGTGGTGTTCCACAAGGATCGATTCTTGGTCCCTTATTATTCAGCATTTACGTTAATGATTTGCCTCAAACACTACGATATTGTAAAATTCATTTATACGCCGATGATGTTCAAGTGTACGCAAGTTCACACCAGAATAACTTAGAGGAATGTATTGATAATATCAATGAAGACTTAGAAAGAATCTGCAATTGGGCCAGCGATAATATCCTGAAAATTAGTCCGTCGAAAACGAAATGCATATTTATCTCAAAAAACTATTTAATACCATCAAATAATTATATAATAAATATTGACGACACATCGATTAGCGTTGTACCTACAGCTACAAACTTAGGTATTATATTCAACAACACATTAACCTGGTCAATTCGCATTCAAAATAATATTGCGAAAACATATGGAATGCTGCGAAATCTATGGGCAGCTCAATCTACAACGCCCTTAAATATTCGAATGCTTCTGACCAAATTATATCTGCTACCAGTTCTATTGTATGGGTGTGAACTATTTGCAAATTGCAACAGTATAGACAGACAAAGGCTAAATGTGACATTCAATAGCATTGCAAGATACATATTTAAAAAGAGACGTCATGATAGGATATCATCGTACTCATATCAGATTTGCAATATGAAGTTCATCAATTTGCTTAATTTCAAATGTCTTCTACTTCTTCACAAAATAATTTACACTGGCGAACCATCGTATTTATTTCAACGTTTACAATTTGCTCGATCAAACCGTGGTAAAAAAATAATTCAAGTCCGGTACAGAAGCGCCAAGTCTGAACAGCAATTCTTTATTCATTCTATCCGCCTATGGAACAGCCTTCCAAACATCATACAAACAATAAGCAACGCAATACATTTTAAATAGGAGCTAAGGTTATATTACGCCTAAAATTGTAACATCAAATATTTAACATCATCACAAATTCTTAATTTCTTTCATTCTTTTTTTTTTAATTATTTAACCGTTTACATGTAAATTAACATTGTCATTATTGAAACTACATCTATAAACCTAGTACTGTAAATTATAAGATTTAATATCTTGTTGTGCTAGTATTCCTAGTAATAATAAATAAATAAATAAAAATAAATAAAATTATTGCTAACACAGCACAGTATGACTTTTTGCACTTTTGGGATGCCAAAATTAATAACTTCCGAACGCGTGGTGGCCTATAATACTTCGGAGGCTCATATGATATCGAAAAACAAAAATGGGCGTGGTCTTCCACTTTTACATATACCCCTCTTTTACATAAACATTTATTTATTGATATTATTATACTTTAATGTTTGAACCTCTTAAATATCACACACATATATCTTAATATATACTCAGAATTAATACCGACCCACAAAACTAAGCCCTGCAGTGCGAGACCGTAGCTATAGTATGACGCTAAAATTAATAACATTTTTGCTGATGACGAAATTTTGTACATATATGTTCTTTGTTCTTCAATGAAATAACGTAAACCAATAATGGTCGTCCCCCACCTATTTTAACATATGTATATGTATTACTAGCTGGCCCGGCAAACTTCGTTCCGCCCAAAATCGTCATACTGCTTCCTGTAATTTGGTCAATTAAAATCCTTTGTATTGTATCGATGTACATCTACCGGCACTATCACGTCGTACTGATCAGATTTTTAGAATGCTATCAAGCGTATAAACTACAAACTTCAAGACGATTGGTGCAATGGTTATCCTGATTTCGTTTTCAGTATTGGATTCATATGGGTTATGCGCTTGCTAGTCCGATATACCTCGAAATATTATACTTATTTGTGTGGAAGGTACCACACTCGTTAAAACCGAATGATGTGTTCTCGAGTTATGAGGTTATGTTGGCCATTCCACACTTCTTTGTCCAGTCCTAAATTTCTTTCTTGCGCTAATACGAATTTTTCAAGCCCAAAATCGTGAAAATCGAAAGATCCGTTCTCGATTATTTGTTCAATCCTAAAGTTTCCTCAATAGTTTCCTTCCTTGGACCAATACGGATCCATTAAGCCCAAAATCATAAAATCGAAAGATTCGTCCTCGAGTAATAAGGTTGTAATGGCGTTGTAATGATATCGGGAGATCTGATCACTGGCCAAAATCGGATTCTGTGAAAAGTCCGGCTTTTATAAATATAAACACTCGAGTTTATCTAAAAGTATATGCAAAATTTCAGCTTTCTAGCATTTAAATGAGACTCAGCGACCAAGTGGTCACAAATCTCATGCCGTAAAAGCACATCCGTCGGAGATCTGTATATATGCACATCAGTTTATATGCTCATAGTTCTTGAAAGACTTTTTAAGTACTGAAAGAGTGCCAATTGCTTTGGTCACTGCAGTTTGACCTCAGGCTGGACACTGAATAGTTGTTTTCCAATCCCTTTTGATATGTATGTTTTTTGTGTCCGAGACCAAAAAACTTTTTATTGTAAATTTTTTTTAAATATTTTTTACTTTCGTATTTGGACCATATTTTTTCATATATTGGCTCTGTAAAGCCGGAATACCATTTAAATTTAAGGTAATTATGTAGAAAGGAGTAGAAGGAATACCATTAAAATTTAAGGTAATTATGTAGGAAGGAGTAGTACTACTACTACTTAGTAGTATAGAAATTATGAGATAACCAATATTTCTCTAAATTTTGACCCTCCGTGGAGGAGGTACTCGAAGGTGTAGACCAAGTACATTTACCCATAGATTTTCAAAAATTGTATAAAACAACTGTTGGCGATTTTTTTCTATTTTTTATGGTATTTTTCGTGACAGCAAAGAACGATTTTTTTTTTTAAAAAAAATCAAATTTTTTCTAATTATTTTAACAACATTTACTATACTTTGGTTTCCAAGTTAAACCTTCACTAATAAAAACTGTATTTTATATCCGATCAGTGTGAAATTCGGCAGAAAGAGGTTTCCTATTATATGAATGAACACTTTTAAATTTGGAAGAAATCAGTCAAGATTTAGATATAGCCCACATATATACGTTATCCCCGATTTGACATGTAAACGATGTAAAAATGTTATTTTATGTCCGATCAAAATAAGATAATATGTTTCTACCCTTATCGCATTGTTAGGGAGGTGTAGGGTATTATATAGTCGGCCCCGCCCGATTTTCTGCCTTTCCTTACTGGTTTTTTCATTAAAAAAGTAGGGAACCTCGTAATGGATCACGCTATACAATAAATTAGTTTCATTTTGTTTTACATAAAATGTAAAAAATAGCATATTGAACATCAAACCTCACGGTGAATCACCCGTTATAACCCCAACAAATGAATTAGCTACTGATGGATTCCGATTATTAAATGTAGATAATCGAGTAGTCTTACCAATAAATTCTCAAATTCGAACTTTAGTTTCTGCTGCTAATGTTATTCAGTCATGAACTATAAAAATATTAGTTATGTAATACATATTACATTTTGTAACAGAGTGGTGTAGGGTATAATGACAAATACTCAAGGGTCGGGCCTCGCCGTTCCGACAGAAGGCCTAAGTTTTGGCCTTCAACGGTCTGCTCTTTGTCGCTTTACAGTTAAATGTCGCACACATACACGTTTGAACATGCATATTAAAAATGCAAATAAAATTATATTTATGTGCTCTGTATACTTCTCGTAACATCACTGTTCTTCGGTCATCTACATTCCATGGAATTCATACTTGTATGTTCACAAAGATTCGTGGAAAGGTTAGAGTAAAAACTAAACGCTGAACACTGGATATATTCATTCATATGTAAATGGTCAGAAATGATGTGCACTTACATTTAGACTCTTGATTGTACAAATTGTTCACAAAGATATTTGTGATCATTAAGTGAGAAATGCATATGTTTAAGACTTACAAAACATTGCTAGAATTTCATATGAGTGCTGAAGGTAGTCTATATTTCCAAGAATATTGTCTTTGTATAATCCTTATAGGATTGATTGTCTTTTATTGGCTATTTTTCGTACCATGTAATTGGGAAAAGGTTGGTATGTTAATAATGATACTAGGTATTATAATGATCGCTTTAACTCTAACTTAGTAATTTTAAATAAAATGATTTTATTATCATTGTTTTTTGTTTTTGTTATTCGATCTTTTGGGACTTTTCATATTTTTGTTTTTGACTATTGAGTTCGAGATCGTTGTTTTTGTTTTCTGTTAAACAGAAAAACAAACCTTCTTTAAAAAAGAAGAATAAGAAATGTGTGAAATGTATTAAGGGTGGTCACTGGTTGGTGGACGATATCGTTTCGGAAGCTACCAAGCAACCTCATCGGCACCTTGGACAAAATACACTGTCAATAATTGGCACAATATGAGAGCAGCTCAATATGAAATAATTGAGAACTGACTTCAAAGTCCCATATCTCCAAAACATTGCAGACAGTATTTCTCAACCTTAATACATCCCCACACTTCTTGTTTGGTTTTTTTGTGTGTCCCTGCAATTTGCGGGGAAGGCACACGATTTGTTGTTATTGTCTGTAAGAAGCGACAAGGTTTTGGAGATATGGGACTTTGAAGTCAGTTCTCAATTATTTCATATTGAGCTGCTCTCATATTGTACCAATTATTGACAGGGTATTTTGTCCAAGGTGCCGATGAGGTTGCTTGGTAGCTTCCGAAACGATATCGTCCACCAACCAGTGACCACCCTTAATACATTTCACACATTTCTTATTCTTCTTTTTTAAAGAAGGTTTGTTTTTCTGTTTAACAGAAAACAAAAACAACGATCTCGAACTCAATAGTCAAAAACAAAACTATGAAATGATTTTATTATTTTACAAAACTAATAAACAGTGTCTCGAGAGGAGTGCTTTATGTTGTATTTTTCCGATACTATTGTTTGTACGATGTTGGCAATCTGTTTGTTTATTGCATTGTGCAATTATAAGAAAAGCTTTTATCTACAACAAATGTTATACATGAAATTATCAATAACTATCTTAAAATTTATTCTTTTATATATCTAAATTATATGCATTTTTATTGCTTCACTAATACCAGTCATTATATTTGCGAATTCGTTTTTATGCGTTGCTGCAACATAACTATCAATGATACCTTATAATGGATACTGTTCCACTGGCGGTCTTCAGACTATGATCCGAGTTCTGGCTAAACAGAGAGCTGGTCTAACCATAGTCCATATAAATGCGCAAAGTCTTAATAATAAGATGGATGAATTTCGTGAGCTATATGTTACATCAGGCGTAGACATTGTATGTGTTTCTGAAACGTGGTTCCATTCCAGAATTCATGACAATATATATGAACTACCTGGGTACAATTTATTCCGGCGCGATAGAGAATCCAATGGAGGTGGCGTTTGCATTTATACGCGGAAGGAATTAAGATGCACCGTAAAGTCAAAGTCAGAATGTAATCAGGTTGAATTCTTATTTGTGGAAATTCTAAAGCGGAAAATGTAAAAGTGCTAATTGGAACTGTATATAGGCCAAGCAAGAGTATACCTACATATAATCTAGTCCAAAAAATAGAAGAATTATCAGTCAACTATAACGATATAATAATCGCTGGAGACTTCAACAGCAACCTCTTAGTGAATCTCTCAACACACTCGGATTGTACTCAATAAATACCACAGCCCGACCCATTTCTCTAACACTGGTAACACATTACTGGATGCTTTTTTTGTGAGCGCCAAGTATAAAGTTCAGCTCTATGACCAGCTATCCGCCCCAATTTTTTCCAAACATGATCTTCTATTCATGTCATATAACAGTGAGGTCTACATCAAAATAAAACTAGCTAAAACTAATTTCTATCACCAGAAGTTTGCTACGGCGATTGGCAGCGGCGCCAAGTGGAATATTATTCGTAATATTGGCATTGGAAAAAAGAACATAGTACCCGTTGAAGTAAACGTAGATCAACTGAATAAACATTTTGTAAGCCAAAGTATACCAACCAAGAAAACGACCTTATCAACAAGACACAACACGCCTGTAGTGGAAAATGCATTCTCTTTTAGGTGCGTTGACGAGAGTGAAGTGTTGGAGAGCTTCCCATCGATTAAATCTAATGCCATAGGTATGGACGCATTGAATCCTAAATTTATTAAATTATTGCTACCAAAGTGTCTTCGCTACTTCACAAATATTTTCAACACCATTCTTACAAAATCATGTATCTCTTCTGTTTGGAAACACACAAAAATAATACCATTACCAAAACCAAATAATGATTTTCGACCTATAGCTATTCTGCCATATCTTTCCAAAGTTTTAGAAAAGCTAATATACAAACAAATAAATACCTATATCTGCAATAACGGTCTGTTAACTGAGTGTCAGTCAGGGTTCAGATCAAAGAGAAGTTGCATAACAGTGCTTGCCGACGTTGTTGAAGACATTCGTTCCAAATTAGATGGAAACATGACTTCTATACTTATATTGCTTGACCATAGCAAAGCATTTGATACAGTGAACCACTCAATCTTGATACTTAAACTGAAGCAGTTATTTGACTTCTCTGAATCGGCGTGCAGGCTTATAGACACTTAATTAACTGATAGATACCAGTCCGTGTGTCATAATAAGAAAACATCAAATGCATTAAAATTAAAAAGTGGTGTTCCACAAGGATCGATTCTTGGTCCCTTATTATTCAGCATTTACGTTAATGATTTGCCTCAAACACTACGATATTGTAAAATTCATTTATACGCCGATGATGTTCAAGTGTACGCAAGTTCACACCAGAATAACTTAGAGGAATGTATTGATAATATCAATGAAGACTTAGAAAGAATCTGCAATTGGGCCAGCGATAATATCCTGAAAATTAGTCCGTCGAAAACGAAATGCATATTTATCTCAAAAAACTATTTAATACCATCAAATAATTATATAATAAATATTGACGACACATCGATTAGCGTTGTACCTACAGCTACAAACTTAGGTATTATATTCAACAACACATTAACCTGGTCAATTCGCATTCAAAATAATATTGCGAAAACATATGGAATGCTGCGAAATCTATGGGCAGCTCAATCTACAACGCCCTTAAATATTCGAATGCTTCTGGCCAAATCATATCTGCTACCAGTTCTATTGTATGGGTGTGAGCTATTTGCAAATTGCAACAGTATAGACAGACAAAGGCTAAATGTGACATTCAATAGCATTGCAAGATACATATTTAAAAAGAGACGTCATGATAGGATATCGTCGCACTCATATCAGATTTGCAATATGAAGTTCATCAATTTGCTTAATTTCAAATGTCTTCTACTTCTTCACAAAATAATTTACACTGGCGAACCATCGTATTTTTTTCAACGTTTAAAATTTGCTCGATCAAACCGTGGTAAAAAAATAATTCAAGTCCGGTACAGAAGCGCCAAGTCTGAACAGCAATTCTTTATTCATTCTATCCGCCTATGGAACAGCCTTCCAAACATCATACAAACAATAAGCAACGCAATACATTTTAAAAAGGAGCTAAGGTTATATTACGCCTAAAATTGTAACATCAAATATTTAACATCATCATAAATTCTTAATTTCTTTCATTCTTTTTTTTTAAATTATTTAACCGTTTAAATGTAAATTAACATTGTCATTATTGAAACTACATCCTATAAACCTAGTACTGTAAATTATAAGATTTAATATCTTGTTGTTCTAGGATTCCTAGTAATAATAAATAAATAAATAAAAATAAATAAAATTATTGCTAACACAGCACAGTATGACTTTTTGCACTTTTGGGATGCCAAAATTAATAACTTCCGAACGCGTGGTGGCCTATAATACTTCGGAGGCTCATATGATATCGAAAAACAAAAATGGGCGTGGTCTTCCACTTTTACATATACCCCTCTTTTACATAAACATTTATTTATTGATATTATTATACTTTAATGTTTGAACCTCTTAAATATCACACACATATATCTTAATATATACTCAGAATTAATACCGACCCACAAAACTAAGCCCTGCAGTGCGAGACCGTAGCTATAGTATGACGCTAAAATTAATAACATTTTTGCTGATGACGAAATTTTGTACATATATGTTCTTTGTTCTTCAATGAAATAACGTAAACCAATAATGGTCGTCCCCCACCTATTTTAACATATGTATATGTATTACTAGCTGGCCCGGCAAACTTCGTTCCGCCCAAAATCGTCATACTGCTTCCTGTAATTTGGTCAATTAAAATCCTTTGTATTGTATCGATGTACATCTACCGGCACTATCACGTCGTACTGATCAGATTTTTAGAATGCTATCAAGCGTATAAACTACAAACTTCAAGACGATTGGTGCAATAGTTATCCTGATTTCGTTTTCAGTATTGGATTCATATGGGTTATGCGCTTGCTAGTCCGATATACCTCGAAATATTATACTTATTTGGATTTGTTCAATCCTAAAGTTTCCTCAATAGTTTCCTTCCTTGGACCAATACGAATCCATTAAGCCCAAAATCATAAAATCGAAAGATTCGTCCTCGAGTAATAAGGTTGTAATGGCGTTATGAGGTTGTAATGATATCGGGAGAACTGATCACTGGCCAAAATCGGATTCTGTGAAAAGTCCGGCTTTTATAAATATTAACACTAGAGTCTATCTAAAAGTATATGCAAAATTTCAGCTTTCTAGCATTTAAATGAGACTCAGCGACCAAATGGTCAAAAATCTCATGCCGTAAAAGCACATCCGTCGGAGATCTGTATATATGCACATCAGTTTATATGCTCATAGTTCTTGAAAGACTTTTTAAGTACTGAAAGAGTGCCAATTGCTTTGGTCACTGCACTTTGACCTCAGGCTGGACACTGAATAGTTGTTTTCCAATCCCTTTTGATATGTATGTTTTTTGTGTCCGAGACCTAAAAACTTTTTATTGTAAATTTGTTATGGTAATTTTTTTTAAATATATTTTACTTTCGTATTTGGACCATATTTTTTGATATATTGGCTCTATAAAGCCGGAATACCATTTAAATTTAAGGTAATTATGTAGAAAGGAGTAGAAGGAATACCATTTAAATTTAAGGTAATTATGTAGGAAGGAGTAGTACCACTACTACTTAGTAGTATAGAAGTTATGAGATAACCAATATTTCTCTAAATTTTACTCGAAGGTGTAGAGCAAGTACATTTACCCATAGATTTTCAAAAATTGTATAAAACAACTGTTTGGCGATTTTTTTTTCTATTTTTATGGTATTTTTCGTGACAGCAAAGAACGATTTTTTTTTTAAAAAAATCAATTTTTATTCAGTCAGAATTTATTTTTTTGGTTTGAGACCATATGTTCCATTTACTTTCTGTCTATTCCAAGAAAGTAATAGAAACAAATACAAAAATTGGTAGAGAGTTTTAATTGCTTGGTAGAATTGACTGCAGTTTCGATAGACACCACTCTATCATCTTCAGAATTCAGTAGCAATAGTGTATGTCTTTAACTTAAATCATCTGAAATACTTGTGGAAGCAGTAAATTGAATTTAACAAGAACTGCTAACCAAACCCGTATTTTGCCGAACTAAGTCAACATACTAAAACTCTCATACCAATACATTTTTGTTTTTTGCTTGGGTTCGCATCGCGAACCACGAAAACAAATGTAGTTTTGTCAACGGCTAATGCCGACGTCATCGTACCTCATGTGTTTGTATGTGTTGTTGTTATTTATTGTTGGTCTGTGCTTTTGTTATTCAGTCAAAATTTATTTTTTTGGTTTGAGACCATATGTTCCATTTACTTTCTGTCTATTCCAAGAAAGTAATAGAAACAAATACAAAAATTGGTAGAGAGTTTTAATTGCTTGGTAGAATTGACTGCAGTTTCGATAGACACCACTCTATCATCTTCAGAATTCAGTAGCAATAGTGTATGTCTTTAACTTAAATCAGCTGAAATACTTGTGGAAGCAGTAAATTGAATTTAACAAGAACTGCTAACCAAACCCGTATTTTGCCGAACTAAGTCAACATACTAAAACTCTCATACCAATACATTTTTGTTTTTTGCTTGGGTTCGCATCGCGAACCACGAAAACAAATGTAGTTTTGTCAACGGCTAATGCCGACGTCATCGTACCTCATGTGTTTGTATGTGTTGTTGTTATTTATTGTTGGTCTGTGCTTTCAGCAGCAATAGAATTCTGAAGATGATAGAGTGGTGTCTATCGAAACTGCAGTCAATTCTACCAAGCAATTAAAACTCTATACCAATTTTTGTATTTGTTTCTATTACTTTCTTGGAATAGACAGAAAGTAAATGGAACATATGGTCTCAAACCAAAAAAATAAATTCTGACTGAATAACTAAAGCACAGACCAACAATAAATAACAACAACACAAATCAATTTTTTTCTAATTATTTTAACAACATTTACTATACTTTGGTTTCCAAGTTAAACCGTCACTAATAACATTTGTAGCCCTCATTATTTTCTTTAATTTAAAGTATACCCCGACTTTATCGAGAATATACTTCAAAAATATGGGCCAAATACTAAGGTACCTTCCAAGAAAATGGGAATTTAAAAAAAATTGTGTTATTGTTGGTCAATAAATTCAATTAACTGCTTCCATAAGTATTTCAGCTGATTTAAGTTAAATACATACGTTATTGCTATCGAGTTCTGAAGATGATAGAGTGGTGTCTATCGAAACTGCAGTCAATTCTACCAAGCAATTAAAACTCTCTACCAATTTTTGTATTTGTTTCTATTACATTTTTTCAATAGACAGAAAGTAACTGAAACATATGGTCTTGAACCGGATGAATTCAGACTGAATAACAAAATCACGGACCAACAATAACACATACAAACTCATCAGGTACGATGACGTCGGCATTAGCCTTTGACAAAACTACATTTGTTTTCGTGGCTCGCAAAGCTAACCCAAACAAAAGACAAAAATGTTTTGGTATGAAAGTTTTAGTATGTTGACTTAGTTCGGCAAAATATGTTTTTGTTTAGTAGTTCTTGTAAAATTTAATTTACTTCTTCCATAAGTATTTCAGCTGATTTAAGTCAAAGACATACATTATTGCTATTGAATTTTGAAGATCAAAGCGTGGTGTCCAGCGAAACTGCAGTCAATTCTACCAAACAATTAAAACTCTACCATTTTTTGTATTTGATTCTATTAGAAACATATCGAGCCCTAACAGCCAAAAAGACGTAAGCTCCACCATGATTTATTTTAATTTGGCATCATGTGTGGGAAATTTGTTGCTGTTAAATGTACCGTTATACTAAATGTCACAGTTATATAAACAGATGTATGCATTACATACGCAATTAAACAAAAAATAATCGCAAAAAGACCTTCTCCTCTAAATTTTTGGGAGTGGCGGTTGCGTCTTTTTGGCGGTTAAGGCTCGATATGGTCTTGAAACGAATGAATTCTGACTGAATAAAAAAATATTCTCATAATTTTTGTATGTTAAATTTTTTTAACATTTTTTTCGTGTTTAGGACACCATATTACACCAGAAAATGTTAAACACAGCCCTTCAACAAAATGTTTGCAGCTTTTAAGGGATATATAAATCGTAAATGTTATTACTTTTCAACGCAAAAATAAGTTAATGGAAATCAACACCATTATGAAGATATATCGAACATCTGTAAATACATAAAACAGGAATAGTATTAAAACCAGTAAGGAAAGGCATTAAGTCGGGCGGGGCCGACTATATAATACCCTACACCTCCCTAACAATGCAATAAGGGTCATTGCGATAATTATTTGGAATAATTGGTAAATGGGTAGGAACATATTATCTAATTCTAAACCGATAATCGCTAAATTTAGCAATATTCGTTCCTAAATTGAGAAACATCTTTCTGGAAAATTTAAATGAGCGGAAGTAAAGTACAACTTATATAGCGCTTTGATACCAAATCAGGAGGAACATATATATGGAGATTATATATAAATCTGAACTGATTTCTCTGAATACTCATTCATGTAAACAGACCTCTTTCTGTAAAATTTCGTTCGGATCGGATACAGTCACTGATCGGATATAAAATAACATTTTTACAGGGCTTACATGTCAAATCGGGTAACTTATATATGTGGGCTATATCTAAATCTGAACTGATTTTTTCCAAATTTGGCAGTATTCCTTCACGTAATAAGAGACCTCTTTTTGCCGAATTTCGCACTGATCTGATATAAAATACAGTTTCTACAGCGCTTACATGTCAAATCGGGGGTTACATATATATGGGGCCTATATCTAAAAACGAACCGATTTTCTCAGAATTCAGCATTATTCCTTCATGTAATAAGAAACCTCTTTCTGCCGAATTTCATACTAATCGGATATAAAATAAAGTTTTTACAGCGCTTACATGTCAAATCGGGGCTAACATATATAGGGGGGCTATATCTAAATCTGAACTGATTTTCTCCGAATTTGGCAGTATTCCTTCATGTAATAAGAGACCTCTTTCTGCCGAATTTCGCACTGATCGGATATAAAATACAGTTTCTACAGCGCTTACATGTCAAATCGGGGGTTACATATATATTAGGGCTATATATAAATCTAAACCGATTTTCTCCGAATTTGGAAGTATCCCTTCATATAATAAGAAATCTCTTTGTGCAGATTTTTTTACTGATCGGATATAAAATACAGATTGTACAGCGCTTACATGTTAAATCGGGGGTAACATATATATGGGGCCTATATCTAAATCTGAACCGATTTCCCTCAAATTTGGCAGTGTTAAAGCACGTAATAAGAAACCTCTTTCTGCCGAATTTCGTACTGATCGGATTAAAAGTACACTTTTTACAGCGCTTACATGTAAAATCGGGGATATCATATATATGGGGGCTATATCTAAATCTGAACCGATTTTCTCTGCAGTTGGCAGTATTCCTTCATGTAATAAGAAACCTCTTTCTGCAGAATTTCACAATGATCGGTTATAAATAATTTTTTACGGCGCTTACATGTGAAATCGGGGGTAACGTATATATGGGGGCTATATCTAAATCTGAACCCATTTCTTCCAAATTTAACAGTGTTCATTAATATAATAAGAGACCTCTTTCTGCTGAATTTCATACTGATTGGATATAAAATAAAGTTTTTACAGCGCTTACATGTCAAATCGGGGTAACATACATATATATGGGGGCTATATCCAAATCTAAACCGATTTTAACTACATTAAATAGGGATCGTCCTTGGGCCAAAAAAAGATATGTGTAAAGTTTCGTCAAGATCGGGCCATAATTGCGACCTGTACTTTGATTACAAGAATACATCTACAGACGGACAGACAGACGGAGATAGCTAAATCGACTCAGAAAGTGATTACATGTCGATCGGTATAATAAACAATGGATCTATCTCTTCTCCTTTTGGGTGTTACAAACAAATGCACAAAGTCATAATACCATGTACCACAGTGTGGTGTAGGGTATAAAAATAAACTTAACTTACGCATTTATGGGCCCCTAGTATACCTTCAACGTATTTACTGTTTCTTAAAAAATTAAGGTTAGTGCAAATTATTTCTTTTTTTAAAAATATTGTTTTCATGTTTTTGCTATACATAATTGCATAATGGGGTTCTATTTCATGAATTATACTATTGTGGTCAATATTATATACTATGAGCTAATTTTAGGGAAAAAATTGAAAACGAAGGGGGCATTTACGAAAAAAAATGTTTAATATGTTGTTATAAATATTTTTTTTATTTAAAATATTTGTAATACAAAAGTTTTTTTTAGGTTAAAACATTTGGTGTTTACTCGATCCGTTTTGCTGTAAATCCCTCATATATAGATAAAAGGGACAAGGGGGTATTTCATTTTCTATTACATTTGTTTCAGGGGTAGCAAAAAACCTGATCAGTCTAGAACAAAATCTTTGTGGGTTTTAACCGGAGGGATATAATTTTTACTTACAACTGCTGTATTTGCTGGGTACTAGAACACAGCGGAGTGATTAGGAATGAACGAGCAAACAGTTTGGCTTCAAGTGCAGAGAACTTCGAGTAATAAACTTGGAAAATTGGAAACCTTTCTAAGTCACGAAGAATGAGTTGAAGCACTGCCAGTAGGAGTAGGACAGTACGAGCAACTGCAAAGATACTGTGGAGTGACCCAAATGAGGAGAAAACAAGTAGTTTTAAGATGAGTAAGATGATGAGTGTTCTAACGGGACACTCAAGCTTACAAGCACATCTTCTTCGCATGCAGGGAAAACATCGAAACGATGGAACATTTTCTGTGTCACTGTAACCTATACCTTTGCTCTTTGAAGAATATTGGGTTTAAAGTTTAACTTCCTGTCCAGTAAAATACCTAAGTATTTTGCGCTATCAGAGAAGGGAATTTCAATACACTCAAGGCGATATGTGTAAGTGTTGATACCATATATCTCCTGCTGAAAAGAACTAGTTATGGCTTCGTCGGATTAACACCAAGAACATTATCGGAAGCTCGTGTTGCGGCTCGTGCTTTCGATACCATTTCCCCGAAAACTGGACAATTATTAGAAGTATTCGGTCCGACATCAAGATGGCAATGTCTGTATTCCTAATTCTGTGACAACAAATGGTAATTTTTCTTAAAAAATGATCCTTCACATGGGTTCATGATACACAATTTGAAGTTAGCGTGAAACAAAACGGGCAGCAGATTCTGAAACTAGAAACTCTACTTGTTATCGTGGTACTATCCACTTGACCGAATTCAATAGAGAATATAAAGTTTTACTCCACCAGACATTATTTTCTTCACATTAATTAATTTTGAAGTCTATTTTTATTCTATAGCGTCAAAAATAATAATATCAATTATATTGTTCAACCACCAATTATTTTAAAATAAGATAAAAATAAAAAAAACGATTAACGTTTTCCTTGCAAGATCTCCCATTACACTGATAATTTCAGTGTATATTACAAAACTTTAACCAGTCTTTACACATAATGTATTAGTGCACAAAAAACTTAAGTTGTAAACTCTGAGACGTGATATTATTTGTATACCCTCCACCATAGGATGGGGGTATATTCATTTTGTCACTTCGTTTGTAACACCAATAAATATTGATCTGAGACCCGATAAAGTAAATATATATTCTTAATCGTCGTAAAATTCTAAGACGATTTAGCCATGTCCGACCCTCCGTCCGTCTGTTGTAAGCACGCTAAAATCTATAATACTTGAGCTAGGTGGCTGACATTTGGTACATATACTTTTTATATCTGCAGGTATGTTGGGATTGAAAATGAACAATATCGTTCCAATTTTGAATATAGCCCCTATATATGGCATCGCCCGATTTGACTTCTTAACGTCATAGAGACCGCAAATGTCAACTGATCGGGCTGAAAGTTGGTAACTGGGGTTTATTTATGCCCGGTAACGAGCAACGGTAGTCATATTTCCAAGTTTTGATATAGCCCCCATGCAAAGGTCCCTCTATATTTGACTTCTTAACGCCACAAAAACCTCAAATTTCAACGAAGTGGGCTGAAATTTGGTGTAATGAGTGTATAAGTACCCGTAACCATTCACGTGCGTTCCATAGTGGAGGGTATATAAGATTCGGCATGGCCGAATTTAACGTTTTTACTTGTTTGTGTAGGTCTTGTCGAGTAAAACAGGAATCTGCTTGTGAAATTCCCCAGACACCTTCAAAATACGGACTCACGGGTAAAACCGGTTATTCGTACCTTCGCGTACTTTTAAGCCTGTAACAAAGTTAACTATCAACCGATTTCAAATCTCTCAGCGTTGTTTTATTTAAAGTTTTAGGAAAATGTGCGTATTTGTCCAAAAAACCTTTTATAACACAGGTACGGTGACCATCCGTACACTATTATAGTGAACAGTACACTATTTTAGACTCTAGTACATTATTTTTTTTTAATGTACACTACTTGTACTCTTTTTTCCACAATTCTCCCTTTTGTACATTATTTTTTCTTTTTGTTTCATTATTTATCAAATAATTTAAAAATCACCACAAAAAGATTAAATCTATATTTGGCAAAACTGCATGCCTGATTTTATTATAAAATATAATCTGGCAACTATGTGTAGTATGCACAGGTACGGTGACCATCCGTACACTATTATAGTGAACAGTACACTATTTTAGACTCTTGTACATTATTTTTTTTAATGTACACTACTTGTACTCTTTTTTCCACAATTCTCCCTTTTGTACATTATTTTTTCTCGCATATGTTCACTTTTGTTTCATTATTTATCAAATAATTTACGGCCTGTTTCTGTATTTCTAACGAAAGTCTCTGCGAACGAAAACCAGTCACTCATTTTCGTCAGGAATTTGGTTTCTCTAACGTTCTATCGTTCGTTCGCCTGGCCTTACGTCAACGACGTTAGCAATTTACCAATTGGAAAATAATGTAATTGCCAGATCAATAATTTCACAACTTCCGGTCTAAAAAAGCACACATTTGTGTATGGTCGACCTTAGCAAATACATCTCTGTACTATTCACACTAGCCGTGACCAAAAAAGCAACCCTGGGTGGTCAGTTGAGCTGCACCAAGACTCTCATTTATTTCTCTCTCTCTCCCGTCTCTCTCATTGTGCACTGATAATTTTTTTCCATCTTAGCGAGCAACCAATATTGACTTCTGTATGCTTAAATATGTACCCATATGTACACAATTTTATTATTATTTAATTGTTTTTACCATAATTAGATTAATATCTACTTATTTTTTGCTTTTAATAATGTTTTTTTGTCATTGTTGCTATCAGTCGACAAATAAAATAATGTGACTTGATCTGACATTTGTGTTCGCCGAGATGACAGCAAAGAGAGATAGAGAAACCAAAATTTGCACTGAAATGATTACGTTTTCGTACGTGTTCATTATCGTACGACTTGTCGTTCTAATGGTAGTTACTGAAACCCAAATCAGCTGTTTGTCGTCTGGCAGGCGAACGAAAGCAAATTTTTAAGTTACAGAAACAGGCTGTTAAAAATCACCACAAAAAGATTAAATCTATATTTGGCAAAACTGCATGCCTGATTTTATTATAAAATATAATCTGGCAACTATGTGTAGTATGCACAGCGTGCCTCCAGTGATCGAAAGTTGGTCAGATTGACGCCAAAAACGGCTAATATGAATTTTTTTCTGAATCATCCCCTCTTCACAACTATGAAGATATTAAAATCGGATTTACGATCGTTTTAAACCACACGAGTTACAGAACATCATTACTTGAGATAAATATTCTCAGGATATCCTCTGAGATAAGTCACGTCTGGCATGAGCAAATATTACGAAAGAGAAAACTATTTTTACCACTTTTCAAAACGCTATTTCAGATCTGGGGTCGGAAGGAATTAATGTCAATATTTTTAAAGAAAAACTAAAGGATGCTTGGGAACTTTTAAACGTGGCAGTCGATCGAAATATTGTAGGAATGACTTTTGGTGATTTCGTTCCTAGAAAAAGTGCAGCATTTTCTTTACCTTTTCCCTGAAATCGTACTTTTTAACACTTTGTTGAAGTTTGAAAGTTGGAAGTTAAATTCGAGGGACTAATATTTTAAGTCGACGGGGCAACATTTTCTCCAGAAACGAAATCGACATTTAATATAAATAATAACGACATATTTAATGTATTTTCTTATAAAAGTTATATCAAAAATGTGTATTATTATACATACAAACGCAGGAAAAATAGAAACATGGAAAAAAACCCGAAACAAATCCATACACAGAGTGCGTTAAAATGTTTAGATTCTTCGAAAATTAAAATGTTAGTTTTTTTCAATATCTAACAATATTTTGACTTCAGAAAAATCTTAAATATGAATTTGTAAATCGAAAACTGAATTTAAAACATTTTTAACAAATAGAACTGATGTTTTACAATAAAAAAATCAATACTGAAACATCAGAAGTAAAATATCGATGTTTTTTTAATTATTTATATGCATTTTTTTTAGTTCCTTCCTATGTAATTACTACAATAAATGAATTTTATTTTGTTTTACATAAAATTAAAGCAAATCATAAAAATGTGTACACTATTTCTTCATGGAAATAATGGTCACCGTAAACATAGGTAATGTTTTTACAAATTATATTGTAAGATAACCGCACTGTTGATGGATTTATTTAAATAATACTTTTAAAAATACGCTTGTAATTGAGTTATTAAAGTTTTCATTAAAACTAAATTGTAGCTAAAACCGCTGCAAAATGTCTATAACTAACACCACACTGTGGTCCAGGGTATCACGACTTTGTGCATTTGTTTATAAAGCATAAGAGGAGAAGAGATAGGCCAATAGTTTATTACACCGACCAGTAAATAATCACTTTCTGAGTCGATTAAACCATGTCCGTCCAAGTGCAAGTTGTATGTAATTATGGTTCCATTGTGATGAAAGTTAACGCAGAGCTTATTTAACCCAGGGACGATCCCAATTGAAATTGGTGAAAGTCGGTTCAGATTTTTATATAGCGCCCATATATTTGGATGACTTACATACATCCAAATGCTGCTATATTAATGAACCCAATTTTGCAGGAGAGCAAAAAATCTATTTTATTGTCACATTATTTGAGCTTCAGTGAATTTTTGTTCTTCGATATGTTCAACCTATTTGCTACGAGTACAAACGCACAAAAATAAATATGAGCATTTCCATGTTAAGTGATCACAGTATTTTTGGCTCATGTAACGGATTTTAGTGAAACTTGGTATAACGATTGTATTAAATCAAAATTGCAAATTTTGAGAAATGCTGGGTTAATTAAAAAAATGTATGTTTTACGGATAAAACTTATCAACATGAGACTTTTGTGAATGGTGAATTTAAGTCTCGCTTGGAGCTTTGGCTATGTGACTTGTAAGCTTTCTTCATAGGTATATAATTCCCATATGCAAATTTCTTTGTAGATTGGTATATATACAAGTGATTATCGACACAACTACAAGCTCACACTGAGTCATGTATACGTCCCTCTGATGATATCCCCGCACAGGATTGAAATACCTATAAGGGTATGTGTTTACATGGCTTCCAAAGCGCCAATACACCACAAAAACCTCTCTTTCGAAAGGAAGAGATGATCGAAAAAACTGAACAATTCGAATGTGAAAACATTCAATAAATCTAATAAAATATTTGCAAAATGTTTGTAAATATTTGCACTCTTAAGGGAAATAGAAAAAAATTAACGCGACAATTTTTCTAACATTTTTTTAAAATGTATACTAAAACTAACATTTTAATACCCGGCGTTGCCCGGGTGTCTCTTTATACCGTGATCCAAACTTCGTAGGCTTGAAGATATTCTAATAAAAACTACATCAACAGTACAATTTTAAAGCTGATCCAAATTCTGTATTAAAATCCTTAGCTCTGACCGCCACAAAAAATAACTTTGTAACGGATATTTTTGCCACTCAAATGCTTTTGTAGGTTTGACCACAGACAGGTCATAAAATTACTATTTGTTTGCTTCAGTATTTTTTTATTTGTTTTCCTATACACAAGACTTTAATAGCCTCATATTTCAGTATAGGAAGTAACTATCATTGATTAATAAATGTTGTATTACAATAATGAATATTAAATATTAACACAATTGACATAGACTTAAAGATTATTAATAAAAAAAAATAAAAAAATAATTATAATAATTATAGAAAAGAAAGTAATCAATAAGTAACATGGATTACGAAAAAAGAAAGAAATTGCAATATATTTTTAATTCGGAAATTAGACAGTTATGCCTAAATAAAATTAATCGTTTGCCTCTACTGAATCTCGAGAATCGCAAGAATCTCTTAGTTTAAAAGTGCTGTTAGGTTAAGCCCATATGGTCCAATTTTTGGCTTGTTTACATTGTAAGTTTTGAACGGTGATATATACTGACTTAGTTTCTTAGCTCACGTGGTCTTTTTATGAAACAATGCTATTTTCAAAAATTCAGCTTTCTGACTAAAGACAGGACTGAGAAAATTAAAAATTACGGATCTAAGGTTAAGGAACCATTTGGTCCATAGTATATTTTCTTTACATAATAAGTATTTATTAGTTTCTTTGACAATATTTGTCAGTACATGATGAGCAACATGTTTTTCTGTTAGTTTTGCAAATAAACTTGCTGCAAATGGAGCATTTTATATCAGATTTAGATTTGCAGCATGAGGTAATCTAGTTCGTTTCATCATATACGCCATAGCCAAACAAAGTGCTAGTTGCCGCAAAATCTCTGGTCTCCTGCGATTCCGATCAGCTGGATGGCATAAAACATCGATTTCAGAAAAAAGTATGTACGCATTCAAAGCGGATATATCAAGTATGTTTGCAAATACAATGTTCGGCCATCGATTTGTTTTGCGTTTTGTGCTATAGGAGCCATCATTTGATCAACAGTATCTAAGCCACCTACAAGAGATAACGTATAAGAAATTATAGGCAAACAAAAAACAAGCATACCTTTTGGTGAATTGTAATAAGAAACAATCTCTGGTTTTTTCTTCAATACACTCTCATCAACTGCAGCTGTATTGTGCATTGTTCTAATCAATATCGCTGCTTTGTTTTGTGGCTGATGTACGATACTAATGTTGCAATGTCATTGAATGCAAATGTAGACTTGTACAAAGGGAGGTTTTTGACAGTCAGCAATTTCGGAGGAATGCAAGTTTTATTTTTGCGTACTGTTCCCACATATGTAAGTTTTCTTTCATGAAGTTTTTTACCTACTCAAATGTAGAAAAAAATTGCCGCCTGTTATATTTTGCCCTTTCAAGCCTTCTGTCAAGTCCAATACAACGCGTTCTCCTTGGTTCCTTTCCGGCTACTGCGCATTTGTCACCGACTCGAAACATACATAGACGTACGCCTGCAAGAATGAGCACAGCATTTCTCACCAAACTTGGTGCTGCCGTACTTATTAGTATTTTCAATGACAATTTTTTCTATTAGAGGCGGAAAAAACAACAAAAAAGCTGACAGCATGTCACTGCATCTAGACACTGCAAATCGAGTAGGTTTAGGTTAGGGTGGCAGCCGTATTTTTTTACAAGCTCACATAGACCAGTTTAGGTCCCTAGTGTTACCACGGGCTGAAATGCCCCTCATCGAAACCAACCTGTTTGATATATAAATTTATCGATAGTACGAATATCAGTACTGGAAAGATCTGTTAGGCTGCCTAAAAAGGCCGACCCCAGTATGTCCAGTCGTCGTTTACTCAAAGCGGGACAGTCGCAAAGCAAGTGCTCAATGCTCTCCACTTCTTCCTCATCTCCACAGCTTCGGCAGAAGTCATTGGAGTCAATACCCAATCTTTTGGCGTGTTCGCCGATCAAGCAGAGTCCCGTCAGAACCTGTACTAACGTAGACAATCGTTTCCTCTCTAGTGCGAGGAGACTTTTTGACCTTCTCAGGTCATACCTTGGCCAGATTTGTCTAGATACCCTGCAGGTGCCGATTTCTGTCCATCTTTCGTTGGACTGCCTGATTGCCTAAGCCAAAGCTTGCACGTGGATAGTGGCGCACCAATATATGCAAATTCGTCGGGAATTTGTAATGTCGTCCCTTTCCTAACAAGTTCATCGGCTTTGCAGTTCCCCGGGATATCCCTATGCCCAGGCACCCATATGAGGTGTATATTAAACTGCTCAGCCATCTCGTTAAGAGATCTGCGGCAGTCGAGGGCTGTTTGTGAATTTAGGGATGTTGCCTCCAGAGAATTGATGGCAGCCTGGCTGTCCGAGTAAATGACAACGCCAGTGTTGGTTACTATGTTGCGACTCAGCCACTTGGCGACTTCCCATATTGCCATTATTTCGGCTTGATAGACACTGCAGGTATCTGGTAGTCTGTGAGCTATATCCAGACTAAGTTCTTCACAGTGTACTCCGAAGCCAACCTTTTCATCAAGCTTCGAACCATCCGTGTAAAAGTGGATATGGTTTCTATTACCTGGTATTCTGCCGACCCATTCTTCTCTGGCGGGAATCATAGTGATGTAATTTCTCTCGAAGGTGTACACAGTTGGTATATAGTCCACTCGGTCGGTTACCGAGTGATATCCTCATGTGACCATAGTTCTTGTACCTCCACATTAGGTTAGGCTAGGTTAGGTTGAAGAGAGGAGACGTTTAAACGTCTCATGTCCATGGACATACACTTAAGCCAGTGGTTCGGCCTGTTGTGCGCTCCTTATTTATGATCTTTTTATACCTCACGAGTTACAGAAAATCGGTACTAGACACGAATTTTCTCAGTATCTTCCAGTCATATTCTCTGAGATGAGTCAAGTCTGGTAATATGTCGGACCCGAAATGTTGGGATCTTGCATGTGTGAAAGCCGGGCAGTGACACAGAAAATGTTCCATCGCTTCGATGTTTTCTCTGCATGCCCTGCATTCGTCGTTTCCTGCTAGTCCTATGCGATGAAGATGTGCTTGTAAGCTTGAGTGTCCCGTTAGAACACTCATCATCTTACTAATATCGATCTTGTTTAGTTTCAGAAGACTTCTTGTTTTCTTTTCCCTTTTCTACCTCCACATTGATAGGCAGTTTAATCTTATTGCCGCTTTGGTTGCAACTTCTCTCGCCACAATATTAATCGGCAGTATATGGAGTAAGGCTTGTAGAGACTCGGTCGCTGTAGTCCTTAAGGCTCCGCTTATGCTCAGGCAGGCAGTTCTCTGAACCTTTGTTAGTAGGTTGGTAATGGTTAGTTTGTCAGTTGCCGTCCACCATACCAGAATACCGTATAACAGTATTGGACGGACTACTGCTATATATATCCAGTGGACGATTTTAGGAGAGAGTCCCCACCGCGACCCTACAGCCTTTTTGCAGGAATATAAGGCGACGTTGGCCTTCCTTACACGTTCCAATACGTTAAGTCTAAATAACATTTTCCTATCTAGAATTATTCCTAAAAATGTTGCACTTTCAGAAAAGACTAGATCTGTTCCATTTATCCGAGGTGGAGGGTCCACATGTGGGACATTATTCATCCTAGTAAAGAGAACCAATTCTGTCTTGTTGGGGTTAACGCCCAAACCGCTGCTTCTGGCCCATCTAGCCAACTTGTTCAGAGCCACCTGTAGGATGTCTTTGAGGACGTTTACGAATTTGCCACTCACTGCGATTGCCACGTCGTCCGCATATGCCACGACCTTGCAGCAACAACGTTCTAGATCTAGCAGGATTTCATTCACCGCTAGGTTCCAAATTAGTGGAGACAGTACTCTTCCTTGCGGGGTCCCTCTGTTTACATACCTTGTTAGAGTTGTGGACCCTAGACATGCTGTTATGCGTCTTCTGGTGAGCAGACTTTGAATTAGTCTAATCAAACTAGTGTTAACTTTTAGATGTGAGAGTGCCGCAATTACCGCATCTGAGTGAATGTTGTTAAAAGCCCCTTCTATGTCAAGAAATGCCACCATGGTGAATTCCTTGAAATGCAGGGACGATTCGATAGTGCTCACAAGTTCGTGCAGGGCTGATTCTGTAGACTTGCCCTTATTGTAAGCATGTTGGTTCCCCGACAGGAGTTTTGTATCCAGGTTTTCCCTAATGAAATGATCTAAAAGTCTTTCCAGACCTTTCAATAGGAAGGATGATAGGCTAATTGGTCTGAAGTCTTTTGGCCTAGTGTGTGATATCTTTCCCGCTTTAGGTATGAATACCACTTTGGTATCCCTCCATCGATTCGGGACGTATGAAAGCCTGTTACAGCCTACATAAATTTTCTCCAGCCAGGGGATAATGTACTTTAACATTTTCTGCATTTCTGCTGGAGTAATGCCATCTGGTCCAGGTGACTTGAAGGGCTCAAAGCTGTTAATAGCCCAGCTTATTCTGGATCTCTCAGTCAAGAAGCTAGCGACGCTCGCAGTCCACTCGCACTCTTGTTGGTCCTGCTGATCCTCGGGTTCTGTTACAGAGTTGCCCGGGAAATGTGTGTCGAGCAGTACATTGAGCTACTGCTCGCTGTTTTTGGTCCAGTTATTTGCCTCATCCTAAAAATATCCCACTGTACAGGGTGAAGCAGATAATATCTTCCTCAGCATAGCGGCGTCGGTGACCTTTTCCACTTCACCACAGAAGGTATACCAAGAGCGCCTTTGCGCCTTTCTAAGCTCCTTCTTATAGATCTTGAGTTGCTCTTTATAGGCATCCCAATCATTTGCGACCCCAGTAGATTTTGCCTTATTGAATAGCTTGTTGCAGGTCTTTTTCATAGCCGTTAGCTCAGAAGTCCACCATTGAGGTTTAGTTTTACCCTTGTACCTTGTTTTTGGACAGGCTTCTTCAAGGGATCTATTGAATGATATGGTGATATGATCGACCAGATTATCCAGACCGGCTTTGTCATTCGGTTCGTACAGAAGTTCAGAGTTGAGGACTTTCTTGAAATTCTTCTCATACAGATGCCACTTTGTCTTCCTTACATTTCTGTGGACGGCGGGTTTAGGCGCTTTTTCCGCGAGTTTGAACTCAATATAATGGTGATCTGAGAATGAGTGGTCGTCCAGTACATTCCACCCAATAATTTTGTCTGACAGCCGGGCTAGCAGCTGTTTGGTCTTTAACACTTAAATAAGTCAGGAGAAATATACTTAGATCTTTCCTGGCCAAAATGCAGGTTCTTGGAGTGCCTTCACAGTTGGCCACAAGCAGTTTAAAGTTGGGTGTCCTAATACCGCACACCCTTCCTCCCACTACGTAGGGCTCCTGTATCAGGACGATGTCTACTGCGCCTGTGGACAGGCGCAGCAATAGAGCCGCTGAGGCTGCTTTAGCGTGATGGAGGTTAATCTGTAGAATTCTTACCATCATTGGTAATTGACAGATTAACATCCACCCCGACAAGGGTGTTATCGAACTCTTCGTCCGTATCGTCGAGAAGCACGTCCCCGCCAGATGCGTCAAAGAGTCCGGAGACTCCCCTCAGCCTCTCTGTGTCCGAAGTAGAGCTTTTGTCCTCAGAGAAGGACGTTACAGATCTTCTGTTAGAGTTGGAGTCACCAGAAATAATAGGCGTGGGTACCTCCGCACTTTCAGAAAGTGCCACGGTGGACGACTCACCTTCTACAGTGGGAGCTATATCCTGCTTGTATATCTTCAAGACTATAGTCTCGAAGCCATATTGTAGGGTTGCACTCGCACTTTGTATATGGGAGGTGGATTCAGCGTTTAGGATAAGATTGACCTGCCGCTTTTTACCATCCGCCTCACCCACCTTGCTGATTCTCCAATTATGGGCCGGCAGACCAGGATTGGAATCTTTTATTATTTCTAAGATGTCAGCCGGGTTGGAGGGCTCTTCTATAACCCAGGTGATGGCTCTAGGGTGACTAGGGATGTTGTTTTTTCGACAACATCCAACTGGGCACCCGGCCACACCTCACCCGCTCGACTCAGAGCAGCCTTATACAGGTCTACTGATCTGGCATCACCGAAATATAAGAGCTTTACTCTCCCCTGATGCCATCCTGCATCGTTGCAAATTGGTGGTTTGCCCGGCATTTCTCTACGGACATCGAGGTAATGAGCAATAATGGCTGATTGTACATGACTCCATTTGTCCTTGAGGATGGATCCATCCTCACTACTTCTGTCTATAACAGACATCACTAGACTCTCCTTCGCCACTTCATTGAAGGGCTTGGTGAGTGTCCTGTTGATGGTGACATTAGGGCCTCTTGCCTTTTTCGAAGGCATGGGTTCATCAGGTGATCTGATTCGTTTTACTTTATTAGCCGTTAACACAGCTGAATTTGTGGCTCTTTCAGCCGACTCATTGGCCTTAGAAGCATCTATGACGCCTTTAGCCCAGGTAAGTGACTCTTTTTGTTTTTCGGTAAGAGCCGAAACCTCAACAGCCTCCAACTTCGTCAAAACTCTGAGCGCTACACGATGCTCATTGTGCTTCCGTTTTGACGGTCGGACATGACGTTTTCCCCTCACCGCACCACCTGTTGTGAGTACTTGGGGGAGATTTTCACCATTTTTGGTGTGGTCGGCTTTGGCCAAGACCAACGGACGGACAGTCGGACGATTGGGGAACCGCGCTCCATCGGAACACGAAGGCATCCCCGTCAAGAGAATTTATTTTTATTTTATCTGTATTAGACCGTAATAGGTACTACGATGTAGGCCTTACTGACTTTGACAGCTTTTTGCTATTGCGTAATAGGTACTGGTAACTATCCGCTATGTGATAAACACGTCCGTTCACTGCGAATGATCAGCAACGAGTAGGTCCTGGTTGTGCTGAGATAATATTCTCAGCCACAGTTCCAATAGGCTGAGGTAATGGAGTTGCACTCCATACCATCTTGTTTTTAGCAATAAAAAAGGGATCAACAGAGCTAGCTGCAGCTAAGTCGGGTTCCTGTTCACTATCTATTTCAGAAAAACTTGTTTCGCTATCTTCCAAAATATAATCAGTATCCGAATCTGAAATATCCGAGTCACTTTCTGCATTGAGCACTTCTCGTATCTCATCTTCGTTCAAATACGCCATTTCGTAAAAAACACTGTTGAACTATTGAAAGCGACACGCAACTTGAACAAAGCACTGCAAATTTTCGTGCTTCTTGGCAACAAAAATATAAAAAGGGGAATCCCACAATTGGTTTTACATAAGCTATGTTGAGTAAGGAAAAAATGCAAAAAGGGAAACCCCACAACTAATTTTTACATGAGCTGTGTTGAGTAAAGAATAAGTAACTAATATATAGGAAGTATTGAAACAAAATAGATACAACGAATAAGATTAAATTGGTATTTTGTATGAAAATTGCAGTATGGACCAAATGGTCCCTTAATCTAAGATTCGTAAGTTTTTTCTAACATAACAGCAGGGTTAAGTAAGTCATTGAAGCTAATGTTGTACAGACGGTTTGTAAACAATGATATGCGATCATACTTGTGCAAACCAAACACATAGCGATATTTGTACAAACCAAGCACCCAGCAAAAAATAAAGGAATTACTTCCAAAATATCTAAATATGAAACGATAAGGAAAGTCCTTGGGTCAAAAGAAAGATATGTGCAAAGTTTCTTTGAGCACGGACTATATTTGCGACCCGTACTTTGGATACAAGAATACATGCACAGACGGACACAGCTAAATAGACTCAGAAAGTGATTCTATGTATGTCAATCGGTATAATAAACGATGGGTCTATCTCTTCTCCAAATGCACAAAGTTATAATACCCTGTACCACAGTGTGTGTAGATTATAATTAAATATTTTAAAATAAATTATGGGAATTATTATACCCTATACCACACTATGGTACAGGTTATTATAACACTGTCATTTGTTTGTAACACCAAAAAAAGAAAAGAGATAGAAGAATGATAATATTTTATAAAATATACAATCGAAGACTGCAATGATATCATGGAATTTATTATTTATTTACTTATTCTTGAATATTTTAAATTGACAATTTGAAATGTACTTATAAACAGAGAGGGATATTTTCATTTTAAAATATACGAATTCAAAGAATAACAAAATAAATATTTTTATTACATTAAAATGGGTTTAATTTCCAGTTTTAGATCAGAGTAAGCGTATTAAAATCACAGTTAAGGCTCAACATTTGTATTCATTTAAAAGAAGGTAATTATCAATGCACCCAAGACGTTAATAAGAACGACGTACCGTCATCAAATAAATACAGCACCAATAGCAAATCTTACAGTGCTTTTAAAGGAGTCATGCAAAAGTGGTTACAAATGAGAATTTCCCCGGCGCGAAAAGCCCTTGTTAAATTCATTGGTGAAAATCCAAATTAGAACAACGAAGTTTTTAGCATTGTTGACTACCTCAATTGGTTGGCTATTTAGAACAATGGTAATATCTTGTGAAATTCTTGATGTACGTTTCTGTATTACTAGGCGATTCGATTTTTTAGGATTAATGATGAGACCATTGGCCGAAACCCACAAAAATATATTATTTAGATCCTCATTTATTATTTGGGTCCACTGATTTATACAATTCTGTTTACATTCCATGTAAATTTGAACATCGTCTGCGTACATTCGAATGTTGCAGTGACTGAATGCCAATGGAAAATCATTCGAGTATAATGTAAACATTAGAGGGCCTAAGATAGAACCTTGTGGTACACCACATATATTGCATACACTAAAAAAAAGCGTACTGAAAATCAATGAATTTTTCGTAAAGTTTAAGATTTCGGCAATGATTTCGAGCCAAAGACAATCGCTATAAAAATAAGAAGGTTTTATAGTTAATTTAAAGACGTGAATAGTACTTGTTTTGAGGATGCATTTCATAGAATTAAGAATTTTGGGTAATAAAACTAATTAGGTTTGGTCTTAAAATAAGCACATTTTTGAGTAAATTTAAGTATGGCGCGTGCTTATTTTTAGTAAAATATCATATAATTTAAAACATTATCGTAATAAAATTTAAAATGTTTGTCCTTGATATAAGAATATACTGGTAATTAATTTAAGGCATACATGAATTTAAATACAGTTTTTTTAAATATGTATGGAAAATTCGTTACATTATATTGATTATAATGTTACTCTTTTAAATGAATCATTTTCTTTGAAATCATTTACTATTCATAAAAAATTCAATAACACAACACTTTATCTTTCAAAATAAATATTTTATTTGTTATATTTTATATTGGAAAAAACAAAAAAAAATATAATACATATTACGGATAACCTTGAACATTTTATAATTTAAAACAGTATGTAATTGTATAAAGACAAATCGGCCAACGCACTATGAAGTTTGACTTTTATTCGAATATTGTATTGTTATGTATCGATTCTATAGCGGGAATCGTTTCTCTATTTGTTGTCCATGAACAATTTTTATCGGAACCGACCTTACTGATTTTTAACCTAGAATTTGGCTGGAATTTAAATAGAAATTATATAAAACAAATATTATATTACTATATCATATAGTTTGGATGCTCACTCATGTCCTGCAATTTGTAAATTTTTAATTCCCCACTGCATTTTTCATATATCCAAATAAAGTTCAATTGCGCGAACTAAAATACAAATAATTTGAATAGAAATCAAACAGAATGATTTATATACGATAATGTATTAAAATTAATTTTATCATATAACTGTCACAAAATGTTGAAAGATAAGAGATATATTAAAATCTTTGGAATATACTTACTTACACTGAAATATTTAGTCACTCTTCTACGACACAAATTCTCATAATAGATCCATACAAAATTTGCTGTACTAAAAGTTAAAAAAAATATTTATGTAAGATATTATTAAAACTGATTGTTTTGAAAGTTTCGAAAGTGACATTTTTCATATAAATTGAGTTATCAAAAATAATTTTCTCAAAAAAATCAATCGTGACTTAGATTTTAAAATCTTAAGTTTTGTTAGCAAACAAAACAACAAAAACTTATTTTAATACTTCTGTAAAACAAAAGCTAATGCTGTTTATGACATTCTTAGCCCTGGTGTTAGATTAGCAAATCTGTACGAATCCTAGATTTCCATTTGGTCAACATTACATTTTCCATATAAAATGAATATGGAAGACAATATTTTATTTTTATTTTTATTCAATACTTCGTGAAAAGAAAGCAGCTCATTTACAATTATTTTTGAGCAAAAACGCTTATTATTTTGATTTTAGTAAAACAAAAATATCCGTTGGACCAAATTATAAGGCAATATATATACATACATATATTACCGTTTATAAAGGAAACGATACAAAAATTGGACCAAATGGGCCTAATCTAACAGCAGGTTTAATTATGAAGTACTTATGAAGCAATTATGAACACGAAATCAGGGAAAAACGTATTTTATATGTGAACGTCGGTTCGCAAATATATTTTGTTCTAATACATTAATATATGCGTTCCAAATTAAATTTCTTGATTTTCAAATTACAATATTGTTTCCAAATCTATTTCCTTTCAATACAAACATTCCCATGTAGGTGTATGCTCACTTATTTTTTGCACGTTATAAATGGCATTCAGCACTGCATTTTTCATATATCCATCACATTTATCTTCAAATATTGCGTGATCTAAAATTAAATAAAATTATCTATAAACAAAAAAAATGCAAATAAATTGTATCATATCACAATTGGAAAACGCTGAAAACTAAGAGAAATATTTCAACCGTTCATATATTACGTTTGTAGCAGATATATATTATTATTATTTCATTACACATTAACTTGTTCATGAACTTTTCTTCGTTGAACGCAGCTTTTATAACGATCGTTCTGTCGTTGTGTTTTGAAAGCTCTCTGTCGAGGGTATAAAAGCGATGCGCGCAGCGAGAAATGTTCATTCTTGTTGAACAGGTTGGTTTGAGTGGTTGGTCGGCTATAGACAGCGGAGCATAATAGAGACGTGGTTGCTGTTCGCGACCGTCGCTTGTTGTTGTGCTGTCCATAGCCGTAGAAGGGCATGAACGACCAAGCATGGAGAATACGTGGTCGCTGTTCGCCGTTTCTCTTTGCTCTGTTGTTCCTGTTGTTGGGAGACATTGGTGGCAAAGCAGTACAATCATTCGTGATGGCGATGGCTGTCGTTTGTTCGTGCTGTGGCGTTGTTTGTGTCTCTCATACACTCATTGTTTTTGTTATTCTAATTGCTTTGTACTTTTGCCTTGTTTAAATTCTTTGCTTGATTTTGTTTTGTATTCATTCTTGTTGAACAGTTACGAATCCCGTTAAAACTCAATTGCTATCAATAAAGGACTGCCGTTTTTATAAAGATTAAGGAAGTTGATGAAGTTATCATTTAGAAAGGCAACATTAATTATTTCTATTGGCGCCCAACAAACCCTATAAGGAAACCCCCTTATAATCTGTCGCCCAACTGAGTGGCCCGAACAACGCCTGTTTAGCTGAGCTGAAAAATTTGGAAAACGGCATTTTGTGGATTTTTGAATAAGTGTACCGACTCTAGTGGACGTGGTAAGACCGAAAATCGTGGCCCTATACGTCTGGCTGAATCCCAAAATTTGTCTTGGTTGCTGTTTTTGTGCATTTTGATAAAATCGTGGCAGAAGTTCCCGATTTTGCTGAAAATTTGCGCCGAAGTGAAAGGATTTCGGCAAAGTCTAAAATTAAGTCTCTTTCAACTGAACAATTCGAGAAATTGCTGAGTGCTGTCAACATTTCTGATTTCGAGTATTATGGCCCAGACTACAATATGGAATCGGATTACTCCCCACATTCCATCCAGTCAAAATTTAGAGATGCTATACCAACGGACGTGGTGACCCCAGATAGAGCAAGAAATCGTGGACTGTTTCCCGGTATGGTGCATAAGCGAAATGAGAACGAGGAAGACCCGATTTTTATTCCATTGAATCTTTTCTTATGCAAGTTTTTGAAAAGCTCTGACGGTATTAAGTTGCAGGATGACGAAAAGATTAAGATGGATAAATTATTGGAGAAATACGGGAAAGTTTTTGCAGCCTCTGGCGAACCAACGCCATATGCCGTCCATAAGATAAATACTGGTGACCAAGAGCCTATCTTTTCCCCACCCTATCGTCTGTCATTTGCTAAGACCCGTGATCTGAGAAGAGAAATTGAGGTAATGCTGGATATAATTGAAGAATGCGATTCAGCGTGGGCCTCACCTGTGGTTATGGTACCGAAAAGAGATGGGTCTGTTCGTGTTTGCGTTGACTACAGAAGGTTAAATGCTGTCACTACACCGGATAGATATCCATTGCTGCGAATGAACGATTTGTTGCATGCTGCAAAGAGCACAAGGTACATGACGACCCTAGATTTGCAGAGTGGATATTACCAAATTGAAGTAGCACTGGAAGATCGTGATAAGACATGCCTGATAACACCGTTCGGCACATTTCGATTCAAGAGGATGCCGTTTGGCTTGAGAAATGCCCCAGCGACTCTTCAACGACTGATAAACAGATTTAAAGTAGGAATTTCGAATGTGTATCCTGGCCTATTTGGATGATATCATCATCTGTTCCGATACATTCCAACAACATTTGGAGGACCTAGGTTTGGTTCTAGAAAGACTTCTGTTGTTTAAACTTCGATTGAATAACCAGAAATGTAATTTTTGTTGCCCTAACGTAAAGTTTCTTGGACATATTTTAACTCCTGAAGGTATAGCCGTAGATCCATCGAAAGTACAGGCAATCGTCGAGCGCAAGGAACCCAGAAATGTCAAGGAATTGATATCATTTATCCAGACATGTTCTTGGTATCGCCGTTTTGTTAATGGGTATTCCGAAATTGCAAGACCTTTGACCAATCTGACCAAGAAGTCAGCCATATGGAAATGGGGAAAACCTAAGAAAGATGCGTTCGACTCATTGAAGCAAGCTTTAACGACACCACCTATTTAGCGACAAGCTGTGGATAACATGCGTTTCTCGATTCGAACAGATGCTAGTGCTTATGCTTTGGGTGCAGTTTTACTCCAGGGGGAGGGTCAAGAGGAACATCCAATCGAATATAGTAGTCGTTTGTTAAGTAGTGCTGAGCGAAACTATTCTACTACGGAGAGAGAGGCTTTGGCTCTAGTATGGGCTTGTAACAAATTTAGAGGTTACATCGAAGGAGGTGAAGTAAGACTTCTGACCGATCATCAGCCATTGAAGTGGTTACTGAGCATAAAGTCACCCACTGGAAGACTTGCAAGATGGGGCCTGCAGATTCAACATTACAATTTCTCAATCGAGTATATACCTGTCAAGACAAATGCTACCGCTGATATGCTCTCAAGACCACCATGCCCAGAAGACGAAAATGATAATCAGGATAACTGTATATGTGCTTTCAGTATTGACTTGCCGAACAAGACTTCATCACAAATCCGAGATGAACAGATGAAAGATGATTATTTGAAGGACATAATAACATCTCTCGAGAAACAGGATGAAAACTCTCTAAGGTGGATTAATAGGAGCTATATCCTTAATGCTGGAATCCTGTATTGTTATTCCAATGATGACTGTGACGATGCACAACTTGTGATACCAACCCACGAACGAGCGGATATCTTGAAAACATACCACGATGACAGTACCGCAGGACATTATGGCACAGAGAGGACAATTGCTCGTATTGGTAGCAGATACTTTTGGCCTGGAATGCGAAGTGAAATCGCAAAATACGTGAAGAATTGTATCGATTGTCAGCGATATAAGGCGACCAATTTAAAACCTGTCGGACTTATTCAAACAACAAGCAGCAAGCAACGTTTTGAGATTGTAGCCGTAGATTTGTTTGGTCCATTGCCACAAACTGAGGACGGTTACAGATGGATCCTGATCGTGGAGGATGTTGCAAGCAGATGGGCAGAATTGTTTAAGCTGATAGATGCCACAGCAGAGGCATGTGCCAAGATTCTCATTGAAGAGATATTTCTCCGTTATGGAGAAATATCTCGTCGTATCAAATCAGACAACGGTATTCAATTTGTATCAGCTATAATGCAGAAGGTAACTTACTGCCTGGGCATACAACAACAATTTACTCCAGTCTATCATCCCGAGGCAAACCCTGTGGAACGCAAGAATCGAGACCTGAAATACCAGTTGGCCATTATTGTTCAAGGGCACCATGATAATTGGCATCATTGTTTGCCTGCAATCCGTTTCGCCATGAATTCGGCAAAATGTCAAAGTACTGGCTATAGTGCATCATTTTTGACATTTGGACGGGAAATGCGAACGCTAGATGATGTGCAGCATGACGTCAGAACTATAGTTGAATCTGAAAACTTTTTACCGGAAATCTCAACATATCTGAGGACAATTGTGGACATTTAAAAAGATGCTAAGGAGACAGAGATGAAGGTTCAAGACAGAAACAAGACATATGTGGATCAGCGAAGACGACCTCAGCCAGATTTTGATATTGGTACAGAAGTTCTTGTGAGTACTCATGTTTTAAGCAATATGTCTAAGGGAGTTACATCTAAATTTGTACCTAAACGTGATGGCCCTTATGTTATTACACGTAAGATTGGATCTTCTACATACGAGGTTTCATCACCCGACAATTTGAATATACCTCTTGGAACATACCACGCTTCGGCTCTAACTTTATAGGCCGAAGAAATTCCACGCTTCGGCTCTAACCTGGCAGGCCGAAGAAATTCCAATGATCTGGAAGAAGAAAATATTGACGTGTTGCTCGGGACGAGATCTTGCACGTCAAAGGGGGAGTCTGTAGCGGATATGTATTATTATTATTTCATTACACATTAACTTCTAAGTAACTATAACTTAACGTAACATCATTTTGTTTTCACGATACTCGTTCAGTAATCGTTTATTGTTCTGTTTTCGACGAACCAGCTGTTCATGAACTTTTCTTCGTTGAACGCAGCTTTTATAACGATCGTTCTGTCGTTGTGTTTTGAAAGCTCTCTGTCGAGGGTATAAAAGCGATGCGCGCAGCGAGAAATGTTCATTATTGTTGAACAGGTTGGCTTGAGTGGTTGGTCGGCTATAGACAGCGGAGCATAATAGAGACGTGCTTGCTGTTCGCGACCGTCGCTTGTTGTTGTGCTGTCCATAGCCGTAGAAGGGCATGAACTGCTCTGTTGTTCCTGTTGTTGGGAGACATTGGTGGCAAAGCAGTACAATCATTCGTGATGGCGATGGCTGTCGTTTGTTCGTGCTGTGGTGTTGTTTGTGTCTCTCATACACTCATTGTTTTTGTTATTCTAATTGCTTTGTACTTTTGCCTTGTTTAAATTCTTTGCTTGATTTTGTTTTGTATTCATTATTGTTGAACAGTTACGAATCCCGTTAAAACTCAATTGCTATCAATAAAGGACTGCCGTTTTTATAATGATTAAGGAAGTTGATGAAGTTATCATTTAAAAAGGCAACATTAATTATTTCTATTGGCGCCCAACAAACCCTATAAGGAAACCCCCTTATACGTTGAAATATTTTGTAAAATTTGCCACTCTTCTCGCAAAAGACTCATTCTAAAATTGTTTTACTAAAAAAATTAAAAAAGATAGTTATATGTATAACATATTATTAATAATAAATTTCTATATTGCCAAAAATAATTTTACATTTCTGAATTATGCGCTGGTATTTTTAATAAATAAATACTTTCAATTAAAATGTGTTTTGTTAATTTTGTAATTGCCAATAAGATGTTTATTTCAGGATAATAATATTATTTTTCACGTACCTGGACAGTTTCCCATTGTCTCTTTCAGTATTACAAAATCTATTACTCACATTTTTGTCATCCATTTGGCACAAATCTCTTCACAGGACTTACAAACAAGATCTCCTTAAAAAACGCATGTACATCGCCATAAATAACATACAGGAAAAATAACTATGACACACGCACTCCCTTATCACAGAGATCGATGGTGACGCCGACGGCATAACCACATGCATACACACATGTACACGACAGTTTCATTTGTTGTTGTTGCTATGCTTTAGCAAAAATAACTGTTAACAGCCCATATTAAAATTATTTTCGGTGCAATATGCACGTATGTATGCACGTATACTTACATATTCACAGCAATCAAATTTTTTCCTAACCCGCGTCCCGAAAACACAACCGTTTCCTTTCATCACTTGTAAATAACTGACGATTTAAAAGAAAACGAACAACAGAACTGTTCTCTATTTTCTCTTCTAGCATTCCATAACAATTATTGATTCACACATTACCAAACAAAACTGATTCTCCGAGCGAGAGAGGGAGGGAGAGATTGTATAATTCTCTCGTATGTATTCTTAAAAATAATGACAATAGTCATAAAATTTATTACCAAGACAGCCTTTCCTTTAAGGGGAGCATAGCCTTAAAATTATTACTCAAATATGTCATACTGTTAATTAAGTCCGATTCGGTATTAAAACTATGACATGTCTACGTCGTAGTGTTAATGTAGAAAATCCTTAAAAGTATTGAAATATTACTTAAAATAATGCGGATTGTCACAAAAATAATGATTTTTTTCTTTAATTTAAATGCGTACATTTAAAGAAGCGCGTACACAAAACTAATGATTAGATAGACATTAATTCAAATTCAAAAAACTTTATATTAAGGAAAATTTCGTAAAAAACGTGTAAATTTTCATTATTTTAATGAAAATTGTCATTGAATTGATGCCGAGGTAGCATACTTAATATAAGAATGTGTCATCATTAGTTTTATTACTATTTTTTTTTCAGTGTATATTGTGATTTTTTCGTTAATTTCAACATATTAAAATCTGTTACCTAACTAAGTTTATATAAGCCTTACTGACGTTACAGAAAACCAGAACAAGTGGCGTAATTTGTTGCATAGCATCTTGTGACTTACAGTATCAAACGCTTTCGAATGATCTATCAATATTAGGAGAGCAATGTTCTTATCATCTATAATTTTCCTTATATCTTCAGCAACGTTAACTAAGGCTGTGATACAACTGTTTTCGCACAAAAACCCGATTGACGATCCGTCAATAAGTTATTGCTTAAGAGAAAACCATTCATTAGGTTCCGCAGTATTTGTTCAAAAACCTTTGATAAAAATGGCAAGATTGCAATAGGTCTATGTTTTCATTTACACTATGCAACAAAAATTTTGTCCAAGGGATGTGGATAACAGTTTCTGGTGCAATTTGGTGTAAATTCCAGCTTTCATGGAAAGTACATTTAGTATTTTCAATTATAAACCTGATTGAGCCGTGTTATGCCTTAAATTAAAGGGAATTATGAGGGCTACATATTCGGCAGATGTCGCTTTCACGTAGATTCTTTGGTTTAGTAACAGTCGCCAAAATATGAGAAAAATTTTTTTTTTTTAAAAAATACTCTAATTAAAAGCTTAGATTCTTTGGTTTATTAACAGTCGCCAAAATATGAGAAAAAAATTATTTTTTTTACAAAAATACTTTTCATGGTACAAAAAAACCATAAAAATCGAAGAAAAGTGGAAAAATTATTTTATCACATTTATAAAAAGCCAGCACATTAACGAAGAAAACACTGTCTACTTGAAAACAATCTATGGATAGATGTAAAAGTTATGAGCCATTTTGTAAATGTTAGGGAAATTCAAAAAATCTTGTTTCATATTTTTTCGTTTTTAAATGATGTTTTTGCTTATATTGAATTCGCCATATGTGAGAGAGACATTGCACTTGCATTTTATTTTATGAGGATTGATGTCAGACATTATAAAATTATAGGGGGGACGATGATTTATGGCCGTTCGTAACCCTCCATAAAACATGATATGCAATGTGAGAGCTATATTGGATGAGGTCCGCTCAGGTAGAGGGTCATACAACAATATTTGTTGTTTTTTATTTATGAGGTTTCCATTCAGTTACGCCTTTTTGGGGCATGGACATCCCAGTCGTCTATACAGGTAGTAAAATTATATGTACGCAATACAAAGTAGTACGCGGCAGTCTTGAAAATATTGGGTGTCTACTTTCGAAGAAAACTATATGTCAGCTACAGGTACTGAAACTTATGAACCTTAAACTCGGAATTTACGAATAAAATTTCTTATTCATAAATTAGTGTAATTCAGTGCCTTAAAGAGCAAAGCCGATTTTTTGAAAAACATTACAAAGTTATATTTCGAAGTATGAGTAAAAGGCAAAGAACTCTTCAATGTGCAAATGATCCCGAAAATTTCTGCTACATCTGCGGAAAATAATTAATTAAAAAAATCGACGTGCGTTTAGTAAAATAAAAGAAGAAATATATGTGTAATATTTTGGTATACGAGTTAAAAATATAAACGAAACCTGGACACCTAGTATTTTGTGTAATTCGTGCCATGTAAATCTTACTCGATGGACTAGTGGAAGAACGCGGTAAGTACTTTACAATTAATGTATTACAATATTTTGTGGAATAAAACGTTTTATTCCACCAATGATTTGCTGACAACCATTCATTCCTGATACGGACTGCTATGTTTGTCTAAGTAAATAGATTGGAGTAGGAAGGAGCATTCGATGGAATTACGCTGAAGTAAAATCTGTCACTTTGCCAGTTGCACATTCGGAAACAATACCAATTCCCAAGTGTCCAAGTATAGCTACAATCAACTGAGTACTCAACTCTGAGCGATTCAAGTTTGTGTCAGAAGTCATCGCTTTTAACTCAGTTTCAACTCTTTGATCTAGTGAGAGATTTGGAACTTACCAAAGATAAGGCAGAACTACTTGCATCTCGGATGAAACAGTACAATATTTTGGCCCAGATGTTAACATATCATATGATAGAGTCCGTGATATACCTTAAAAACAATGTTATACAACTGTGGATAACAGATGCTTTTGCAAGGACATTCCCGGATTGTTCGCGGAACTTAATCAAGCATACAATTTAAAGGTATGGCGGTTATTTGTTGACAGTAGTAAAGAAAGTTTGAAATCAGTACTTTTACACAACGGAAATCAGAAACCGTTGATTCCCATGAGCAATGTCAACTCTAAGGAATCATACGAAACAATGGCTAAATTGATAAATACATAAAATATGAACATGACTGGAAAATTTGTTGCGATTTAAAAGAAGTTGGTATGGTATGCCTCTGGGATAGCCGTGCTCGCGAAAATAATTACAGAAGAAAGAAATGGCCAACAAGAAAACAAATTACATTGGGTGAAAACAACATAAAATGCACACCTCTCGTCCAAAAAGAAAACATTATTTTGCCACCACTGCATATTAAGCTGGGGTTCTTTAACAATTTTGTAAAAGCCTTAAGGAAAGATGACAATTCACTCTCATATTTAAAAAGTTTATTTAAAAGTCTTTCTTTTCAAAAAATCGAAGAAGGCGTAAAATAATGAAACTGATGAAAGATGTAAATTTCGAATCATATTTGACGTCGGATGAAATTGCAGCATGGAGGTCGTTTAAGCTTGTGGTTTCAATTTTTTTGGATCAGATAAAAGCCCGCAATATGAAACAATCATTAATGATTTGTTATAAATTTATGAAAAAATTGGTAAGAAATATATTTTTCTATATTTATGTATATAACACATATGTATGTATTCTTCTAGCTTATTTTTCGCTTAATGTATTCCAACAGGTGTAAATATGTTCCTAAAAATATTTCATTTAAACATTTTCTCCGAGAATCTTGTCGACGAACATGGCGAAAGGTTTCACGAAGAAATGAAGTCCATCGAGCGACGTTTCCAAGGGCACTGGGATGAAAGAATGATGGGAGATTATATTTGGTTGTCAACAAAGAACTCACAAGTACTTCTAATGAAACTTGTACATGTAAATAAACTCAAATGTACATAATATAAATAAAAGTATTGGATTAGTGAATGGGCAATATTAGCAGCGAATAATAAGGACGTCGATAGCTTGAATTTGATTATTCAAAGTAAAATCGCTGGACAACTGCATTTGTACAAATCCGTTGACAGCGTGACCGACGAGGATGAAGCGACAAATTATCCGACGGAATTTTTGAACTCGCTTGGTGTGCCAGGAGCTCCGCCGCATAATTTATAGCTGAAGGTTGGATCGATCATAATCATCTTGAGGAATCCGAATCATCCGAAATTGTGCAACGGTACGCGGTTGTCCGTCAAGAAACTGATGAACAATCTGATTCAAGCGACGATGACAATCCATAAATCGCAAGGCCAATCGTTGGAAGTCTGTGGGATTAATCTCGAATTTCCCTGTGTTTCTCGGTCAGCTGTATGTTGCCTGTTGGGAAACCGGCTTCGTTGTTTGTTTATGTGCCGGAAAACAAATCAAAAACATTGTTTATCATATCGCTCTCTACTGATTTCGATTCCATTCAAATAAATCGCATTGAAATTTTAACTATCTTTGTTTTATTATAACTCAGGAGTTTATCTGAAGGCGTTAAATTGAGGCGGTTCGAAGTTCGCCGGGCCCGCTAGTCATGATATAAAGCACACAAGGAATCCAAAACATCAATCGAGTTATCCAAGCATCCGTTATGGTTTCGCCAATCACTTCTAGAAAAATATATTCTATCATGCTATTCTCATTCAATTTACTTCTAATATGACAGTTTATGCCTTGTTTGAAAAATTACTTAAATGAAACTTTGTAGACAGATACGTTAATATTTTAAAAGTGGCATACTTTGATTTTGTATTTCCATCAAGTGATTTTCGACCTCTTGACCGCTACTTGTACGTGTACAGAAAAGAGCGTTTTATATGGGCTACTTTAGATATGTATAGGCCGTTGTGATTTCTGGTACTATTGAAACTTTAGTATTATTGTTGTTATTGAAGCAAAAATCAGGACCCAAAAACTCAAAATTGGCTATAGTAAAAGAGACGTATCTATAAGTATTTAAATCTTTGGGTCACAAATAGAAATTTCCGTTTGCACACACGCTTAATATAAATTAAAAAAATTGGTTTAATATTCACGATAATTCTATTTGAAAGTCTATCAAACTCCTGAAAATAATAACAAACGCTATTAAAAACTCAAACTGTATTCAATATTTTTGTTCGCGACTTCACTGACCACAAAATCGAAATAATAATATGTGAATATAGGTTTTTAGCTCTTATTCGACTCTTTAAATATCAGAAAGAATTAGATTATTATGTTGCAAACTGTTCGTTAATCTGATTATTCCAGCCACACCTTTAACTATATGTGCGCAAACTTTCTGCACAGTAACTCTCAGAGGTCAAGAGGTCCCAAAACGCGTCTCGGAAAATCAAATGGTTTATTATACCATTGCCTATTTCATACAATGTTATCTACGTTCCTTGTTTCGATTTAATCGGTTTAGTTGTTATAGTAGATTTGACCCCAGGCTGGACATAAAATAGTTTAATTCGCATCTCCATGAAGATCAGTATACGTGTATACAAATTAATTTATAGATACTTACCCAGCGGAACAATGGTCAAGGCCTTCTCGGCAACAGGCCTGATAGAAGGGCTTCAAACACCTTATATTGGAAGGCACGCATGCCTTTTTTACGAGGGCCTGGAAAATGTGCAATCTCTCGCTTCTAAAAAAGTAACCATGCCTCCAACTCCCGTCTTTTATCAGACATGGTGATGGCCTATTAAAAATATATCACATCGAAGGTTTTCAAAACCCAACATTGTTCTGCCTCTCTCAACTTTTTTCCACACAACAAAAAACTCTACCGCTTCTTCCGCCATATAACAGGCATGACTATGTCCTCCTAAAAATATATCGTATCAGAGGCGTTCAGCACACAACATCTTGTTCTCCTGCCTCTCTATAATACCCTACACCTCCCTAACAATGCAATAAGGGTCATTTCGATAATAATTTGGAATAATTGGTAATTGAGTAAGAACATATATGTGTGTATATATCTAATTCTGAACCGATAATCGCTAAATTAAGCAATATTCGTTCCTAAATTGAGAAACATCTTTCTGAACAATTTTGTAATGATCGGAAGTAAAGTACAACTTCTATAGCGCTTTGTAACCAAATCAGGAGGAACATATATATGGATGTTATATATTAATCTGAATCGATTTTCCCTGAATACTCATTCATGCAAAATAGAAACCTCCCCAGCGCTTAGATGTCAAATCGGGGCTAACATATAGATGGGGGATATATCTAAATATGAACCGATTTTCTCCGAATTTGGCAGTATTCCTTCATGTAATAAGAAACCTCTTTCTGTCGAATTTCGTACTGATCGAATATAAAATACAGTCCCTACAGCGCTTAGATGTCACATCGGGGGTAACATATATATGGGGGCTATTTCTAAATCTGAACCGATTTTCTCCGAATTTGGCAGCATTCCTTCATGTAATAAGAAACCTCTTTCTGTCGAATTTCGTACTGATCGAATATAAAATACAGTCTCTACAGCGCTTAGATGTCACATCGGGGGTAACATATATATGAAGGCTATATCTAAATCTGAACCGATTTTCTCCGACTTTGGCAGCATTCCTTCATGTAATAAGAAACATATTTCTGCCGAATTTCGCTCTGATCGGATATAAAATACAGTTTCTACAGTGCTTGAATTTCAAATCGGGGGTAACATATATATGGGGGCTATATCTAAATCTAAACCGATTTTCTCCGAATTTGGCAGTATTCCTTCGTGTAATAAGAAATCTCTTTTCTGCCGAATTTCGTACTGATCGGATATAAAAAACAGTTTCTACAGCGCTTACATGTCAAATCGGGTGTAACATATATATGGGGGCTATATCTAAATCTGAACCGATTTCCCCCAAATTTTGCATTGTCTCTAAGTGTATCACGAGACTACTCTCTGTCAATTTTTGTACAAATCGGTTCAAAAATGTTGTTAACATGAATAATTAGCCGATTTTAACCAAATTCAATAGGGATCGTCCTTGGGCCTAAATAAAAATATGTGCAAAGTTTCGTTGAGATCGGACCATAATTGCTACCTGTACTTTGATTACAAGAATACATCTACAGACAGACAGACGAACAGACAGACGTACAGAGAGACGGACATAGCTAAATCGACTCAGAAAGTGATTACAAGTCGATCGTTATAATAAACAATGGGTCTATCTCTTCTCCTTTTGGGTGTTACAAACAAAAGCACAAAGTCATAATACCCTGTACCACAGTGTGGTGTAGGGTATAAAACGAAATACCGAAATTGAAAAGTGAGTGTGACAAAGAGAACTCAAATTAACAAACAATTAGTCGTTGCAAAGGTTTTGTAAGATTCGATTGTGTAATATACAAATATTAACAATAACGTTTTTATGCAAAAATATTAATGGTAAGTATTTACTAATTTGTGCAATGAAATAAACATTTTGAAAAAGAGAGTCAAATGAGGAAGTTGCACGACAAAACAAATAAACCAAAAAATAAAATTTTTCATTATAATTTTAATAATAGTTTCCAGATTTAGAGAATGAGGCAAAACAGTTGCGTGGGCAAATAAGAACTGAAAATTACGAACTTGCTGGAATTTGGCGGAAATAAATGTATACTTCTCAAAAGAAATAAATAACAAAACGAATCTGAAATATATTCTATATTATCTTTACGAACCTCTATATAATGTATTCCATTCAATGTACTCATTTAAAATAACATTCCAATGATCTTCGCCTGTCATTAGTACACAACAACGTGAATTTACACTTCATGATATCATATGCATCTTGAATTCCTTCTGTCGGCTTTCCTATCAAAACACTGCAATCATGCCTTCATTTCGAAGACTTTCTTAAGACCTTCCTTTCGATGCTCTATATCAGACCTTCATTCGACAAACCTCTGCTAGGCATGATTTACCGCGAGATGCAACGCCTGGCCTCACAATGTCACTCCATGTAAAAAAAAATAAAGACTGAATGCGGAGGCCAAGCTTCGTGGCTCTTAAATCAGGCCTGATAGCTTGCCGCCATAGCCTGTTTTTTTACCGCTGAGTAGCTACTAAGAGACTTTTCAAAGATTGAAAATTGTTATTGTCACTAATGCACTGATCACAGTTTAAATCGTGTGAATGTGATAGCATATTCCAGCCACGCCCTTAACTGTATGTGTGCAATCTTTCAGATTATTACTTTTACAGTGGTCAAGAGGTCACCAAACACTTGGCGGAGACACAAATGCTCATATCACATACTTCAAAACCTGATCGCGTGCTTACATATTGACCACATAATCTTACAAAATTTTGAAATGCAGTGAAAGAATCAAAATTACTTTGGTAAATGCTAAACTGATCATAAAAAATACCAAAAATCGTCTATGTGGATAATCCGTAGGTTATACAACACTCTCTCTTATAGGAGCCGCAACGGTCAAGCGGTCAAAAGTCGATTGGTGTAAAATCGCATCCGTTGGACATTAGTATATACACATAAGATAGTAGGATCGTAGCATATAAGGTACTTTTAATATAAAGAAAGAGAGAACATTTATTTGGTCACTGCTTCACTGACCCCAGTCTGAGAATTGACAACGTTAGATACGAGGGTTGCTATATATTTCTGGCCTAGGCAACACTAAGTTTTGCCTGGCGCCATCTGACATTTCCATTGGAAAGTTTGACATTTTTTAGCATAAACGTACTCACAACGTTTTGACGTACGACCATCATTTGTGTTGTTTACAGTGACTTGATTATCCAATAATCTCAATTTGGCAAAAAAATGGAATTAACTCGCGAACATTTTCGTGCGATCATTTTTCACAACTTTCGACGTGGATTAGTAAGTACTCCTATAATAAATAAAATTCTTGGTAAAAATCAATTTAAAATTATTAACATTAGTTTTAATAGTTTAACAAAAATATTGGTCTTGTAAATCAAAAATAAGATTAATTCTAATCTCCAAAATTAATATTTTTTTTAAACTACTTCTTGATATTATACAATGAATTCTAATAACTTTTTTATTTATTTTTAATTTTATCTTTATAAATATTAAACACCCCCTAGCTATAGGGTTAACACTTCTAATTCAAACAATATTAGTATCTATATTATCTGGTTTAATAACTAAAAGATTTTGATATTCTTATATTTTATTTTTAGTTTTCTTAGGAGGAATATTATTTATTTTTTTTTTAATTTTATCTTTATATATATTAAACACCCCCTAGCTATAGGGTTAACACTTCTAATTCAAACAATATTAGTATCTATATTATCTGGTTTAATAACTAAAAGATTTTGATATTCTTATATTTTATTTTTAGTTTTCTTAGGAGGAATATTAGTATTATTTATTTATGTAACTTCATTAGCTTCAAATGAAATATTTTCTTTTTCAATTAAATTAATAATTACTTCTTTTATTATTATATTATTATTAACAATTACTCTATATTTTATTGACAAAAATATTTTATTACAATATTACAATTTAGAAAATCAATCAATTTATAATATAAATTCCTTTTTTAATGAAAATTCTATATCATTAAATAAATTATATAATTATCCAACAAATCTATTAACTATTTGATTAATAAATTATTTACTAATTACATTAATTGCTGTAGTAAACATTATAAATTTATTCAAGGGTCCTTTAGTACCTATATTTAACTAATGAACAAACTTTTACGATTAAAACACCCAATTTTAAGAATTGCAAATAATGCATTAGTTGACCTTCCTGCTCCAAGTAATATTTCATCTTGACGAAATTTTGGATCATTACTAGGATTATGTTTAATTATTCAAATTTTAACTGGATTATTTTTAGCAATACATTACACAGCAGATATTAATATAGCCTTTAATAGTGTAAATCATATTTGTCGAGATGTAAACTATGGTTGATTATTACGTACTTTACATGCTAATGGAGCATCATTTTTTTTGTTTGTATTTACTTACATATTGGACGAGGAAAATATTATGGATCTTATGGATAATGAGTTTGAGGAGGATTTGCTGTTGATAATGCTACTCTTACACGATTTTTTACTTTTCATTTTATTTTACCTTTTATTGTTTTAGCTATAACTATAATTCATTTATTATTTGTACATGAAACTGGATCTAATAATCCTATTACTTAAAACAATTTAAATTCTAATGTTGATAAAATTCCATTTCACCCATATTTTACATATAAGGATATTTTTGGATTTATTATTATAACAATAATTTTAATTTTATTAGTTTTAATTAATCCTTATTTATTAGGAGACCCAGATAAGTTTATCCCTGCTAATCCATTTGTTGTAGTTTTTACAATTCGCTATGTTTATTTTACCTTTTGCTTTAATGTTTATTTTACTTTCTACTGTTGTACAACTGACTTTGGAATTTATACAAAATTTAAACAATGTATACATAGACTTTAAGATATGTTTGTCAGAAAATATTTTATAATTTTTCGAGAGTCTATTTGAAATAAAGGAACAAACAACAGTTTTAAATTTTTTTTCCGAAGTTAGTTGGAATTTTTCAGTCGATTTTTATACCCTACACCACTCTGTGGTACAGGGTATTATAAGTTTGTTTCACGGCAGATGTTTGTAACACCTAAAAATAACACAGCTAGACCCACCTTAAAGTATACCGATCGACTCAGAATCACTAGCTGAGTCGATTTAAGCATGTCCGTCCGTCCGTCCGTCCGTCCGTCTGTGGATGTAAAGTTGTTCGTCGACTACAGGTCGCAATTTCACTCCGATCGTTCTGAAATTTTGCAGTTTAGAGTATTTCGCAGCTGTTAAGATCGCTATTGAATTTGGTTGAAATCGGTTCAGATTTAGATATAGCTCCCATATATATGTTTCGTCCGATTTGGCCCTTTAGTCCTATAGAAGCTGTATTTTACATCCAATCATTTTGAAATTTAGAATGGTAGAGTTTCTTGATCCATGAACCAACACTACCGAATTTGAAGAAAATCGGTTAAGATTTAGCTATAGCTCCCATATATATGTTTCGTCCGATTTGGACCTTTAGTCCTATAAATGCTGTATTTTACATCCAATCTTTTTGAAATTTAGAATGGTAGAGTTTCTTGATCCATGAACCAACATTGCCGAATTTGAAGAAAATCGGTTAAGATTTAGCTATAGCTCCCATATATATGTTTCGTCCGATTTGGCCCTTTAGTCCTATAGAAGCTGTATTTTACATGCAATCGTTTTGAAATTTGGAATGGTAGAGTTTCTTGATCCATGAACCAACATTGCCGAATTTGAAGAAAATCGGTTAAGATTTAGCTATAGCTCCCATATATATGTTTCGTCCGATTTGGACCTTTAGTCCAATAAAAGCTGTATTTTACATCCAATCGTTTTGAAATTTGGAATGGTAGAGTTTCTTGATCCATGAACCAACATTGCCGAATTTGAAGAAAATCGGTTAAGATTTAGCTATAGCTCCCATATATATGTTTCGTCCGATTTGGCCCTTTAGTTCTATAGAAGCTGTATTTTACATCCAATCGTTTTGAAATTTAGAATAAATAAATAAATTTATACATGAACTACAAAATTTATATTTCAGAGTTATTCAATACGAGAGTGGTGTAGGGTATTATATAGTCGGCCCCGCCCGACTTTAGCCTTTCCTTACTGGTTTTGAACTGTGTTCAGCTATTTCCCGTAATTGTGTGCGAATTTGAGATATTGTACGCAACGCTGAACAATTTTGTGGATGAAGAATTATATTCGCTGGAGAGAATAATTAATTGGTTTATATTTGTGGCCACTTTTCCGTTATTGGGAACGGATTTGAATATACATACATATTCATTTTCTGAATTGTGTCAGATTTGTTTCTGCTATTTGTGTGCAGATTGCAAGATTTAGAAGATATTTTTCGACATGCCACGTCCTAATTTGCGTTCCAATGCAAATGAACCTGAATCTCCGATCCAGCTATCAACGGATGAATTGAATACGACAATGATGGAACAGCCACCATCTGTTGATGATCAACTGATGGATGTACTCTCTGGCCTCCGAGAATTAACAAGAGCGGTGGTGGAGAGCCGTAGAGATATTAACGTTTTGAAGCTGCAGATTCAGCAGGTACAGTCCAGGATGTCCACAAATATCAGTGAAGAGATGTCGACAGCAGCAGCTTCTGGTGGAATATTGCCCCCTCCTATTAGCCATATGAATAGAGCCCAGCAATGCGAAACGACGCAAGCAGAGGCTTCCTCGGACGTTTTACGGTCTTCATCTAACAACAGTAATGAAGATATTCGAAGGAATTCGGACCCTGCTGGAACATCGAGATAAAATTTGTCCCGTCCTTCAGGTCAGAATTCTTCACCAAATTTACCAAATCAGCAGACTATAACAGTCTGATTCGGTATGTAAACTCTATGATTTGCCATCATTCTCTGGCAATGCAGACGAATGGCCTTTGTTTATTGCAAACTTTAAGGATACAACTGATGCGTTTAAATACAGTTGTCGTCAAAATTTAATGCGTCTCCAGAAGTGCCTCCATGGAGCTGCGAAAGAGGCAGTATCATCTCTATTAATTTTCCCTAATGACGTTCCAAAGGTCATAGAAGAATTGAAGTTCCGGTTTGAACGTCCAGATATACTAGTACGTTCACAGATACAGAGGGTGAAACAGTTTCCAGTTATTAGCAGGAAAAGAGTGGATCAAATAGTGGTATTTTCAGCAACTATCAGAAATGTTTCATTTCTAAGTTCTGCCGGATGCCACCAACACCTTATGAGCACCACATTACTAGAAGAAATGGTATCAAAGCTTTAAATTGACCAACAATTTGAATGGGTAAAAATGGCTGCTAACATAAAACCATTCCCCACAGTTGAGGACTTTTCAAAATGGCTTGGAAATTTCGCCAAAGTTATAAGTATGATGCCAAATATTCCAATACCACAAGTGCGGCCTTCAAATCAGGTTATGGTGATTAACAAGGAAAAGAAATCGAAAATTAAGTGTGAAATTTGTGGCGAAGAACACTCTGTCTCGAAATGCAAGATTTTTGCTGAAGAAATGCCTGTATCATCTCGATGGGAAAAAGCTAAGCAATTGAAATTGTGTTTCTGTTGTTTACATAAAGGACACAGTTCAATGAGATGTCGCTTCAAAAACGTATGTGGTTCTAACAATTGCAGGCTCTACCATCACAAAACGCTGCATGAAGATAAAGTTGAAGTAGATCAGAATACTCATACATCAACCCCGTTGCTGAATTGCAGACAGCAACCCATACAGGCGAGTCAAATGTTTAAAATACTGCCAATAAAGTTGTACGGGCTTCCGGTTTTCTTAAAGCGTACGCAATGTTTGACGAAGGATCATCTATTTCTTTGCTGGAAGAAAACACGGCTCGTCTCTTAGGACTAAAGGGAAAATCGTTAGAATTAAATCTACAATGGTATGGAGACAAACTTGTCAAGGAGAAATCATCCATAGTACATTTCCAAATCGAAGGAGTGGGGGACAATGCCGCCAAATACGACCTGAAGAATGTACATACTGTGAAAACTCTAAATCTGCCAAAGCAATCGTTTTCCAAAGCCAACCATTCCGAATTTCATTCGTTGCCCATTGAAGACTATGCGAACGTCACGCCGATATTGCTTCTAGGTATGGACAATGTATTTCTTGGAACGCCATCCGTTGTTAATGAAGCAGGCGATTTGATAGCTATGCAATGCAAGCTTGGTTGGTTTGCATATGGTATCACGAAAAATCCTTGTGATCAACCGACCGTTTTACACATTAAGGAGGATCCCCTACATAATATCGTACAAGAATTTCTTGCGAAAATTTCGGTATAAACCCTAACATTGAACCTCTGATATCGGATGATGATCAAGCTGCTACGGAAATTATGGAAAAAACTATTAAACGTGTGGGTAACCGTTTTGAGATTGGTCTGCTGTGGAAGAAGTATCCCCCGAACATGCCACCTAGTTACGATATGGCTCACAAACGTCTATTGAGCATTGAGAAAAAGATGTCACAAGATTCTAAATACGCCGAAAAGTATATCCTGGAAATAGAAAATATATCAAAAAAGGATACGCTCGGAAACTAACTGACGATGAAGTAAACGAGGCTCGATTTCCGGTTTGGTATCTACCACATTTTGGAGTAGTAAATCCCCACAAGCCCGAGAAACTGCGAGTAGTTTTCGATGCTGCAGCCAAGAGTTCGGGAATTTCCTTAACTTCGTTACTATTAAAAGGTGCGGAGCAAGCAAAGCCACTTCTTGGAATATTATTGAAATTTCGGCAAGGAATTGTCGCAGTTGCGGCTGATATCCGTGAAATGTTTTCTCAAGTGAGAATTCGCCCTGAAGATCAACATTCTCAGAGATTTGTATGGAGAGGTGGAAATACGAACCAACGAGTGCAGCATTTTGTAATGATTTCAATGACATTCGGAGCCGTGTGCTCACCATGCTGCGCGGAGTATATAAAGAATTTCAATGCAAAGGAATATGTCGACAAATATCCAGAAGCTGCGTCAGCAATCATTGATAAACATTATGTTGATGACTTCGTATGTAGCTTCCGAAGTGAAAACCACGCAATTCAAATTTGTGATCGTGTTGTTAAAATCCATTACGAAGCTGGGTTTGAACTAAGAGGATTTGTTTCGAATAGTAGGAATTAAGAAACGATTATGAATCAGAACTCCAGTACTGTTGGAAATAATATTGATATGGAGAAGCAGTCATCGGCAGATAAAATATTGGGCATGTATTGGAATAAGACTGAAGATGTTTTCGAGTTCAAAACGAAATTTTACTCTCTTGCCCAAGAAGTCGCGGATGGCAATCGTGTTCCCACAAAACGTGAACTTTTAAAAATAGCTATGCCTGTTTTTGACCCATATACTAAAATTTTGGTACAAAATACATGGAAATATAAACTAGAGTGGGATGATCCTATACCGTCTGAACTACACAATCCTTTAAAATCGGGCGATGCTTATCCCGGAAGCTTTTTGATTTTGAAGTACAATTACATGTCTTTGTTGATGCCAGTCAAGAAGCATTTGCTGCCGTTTGTTACTTCAGAATAGGGCGAGAAGTTGTATTCGTAATGGGAAAGATAAGATGTGCTCCACTAAAACTTATGAGCATTCCTCGTTTGGAGCTTCAAGCCGCTGTGTTGGGAACAAGATTAAGCAAGGTAATTGTTGAAAATCATGAGTTCAAGATATCGTCTGTAACATTTTGGTCAGACTCTCAAACTGTAATTCATTGGATAAATTCGACCGAGAGACGATTTAAGGCATTTGTAAGTCACCGTATTGCAGAAATTTTGAATATTTCGAAACCACATCAATGGAGATATATTCCGACAAATCAGAATCCAGCAGATGCAGGAACAAGAACAATTCATACTCCGAAATTCAGCAACAACAGTATCTGGATTCAAGGCCCACGATTTTTACGAGAAGATGAATGTCGCTGGCCATGCCAAAATATAGTATCACCGACATGCCCATTAGAGGAAGAAATAAAACACAATTTATTTATGTGTACGGAACGTCGTAACCCTCTAATTGACTATTATCGATTTTCATCAATTACCAAACTTAAAAGGACCTTGGCGTGGGTAGTGCGTTTTGCAAAAATAATTCCTAAAACGTCAATTAATTTAAACGTAAAATAAATTGATTATGCTGACAAGTACAAATAGAACGGTTCCAGGAAGAAATAACTTCTTTAAAAACTGCTAATTCTATTTCTAAAAGAAGTTCAATAAAGAGTCTCGTACCGTATTTGGATGAAGATGGTATACTACGTGTTCAAGGAAGATTGGACGAAGCTCTTTATCTGCCATTCGATGCTCGAAGACCAATTATTTTGCCACACGATCATTGGGTTTCGGAGTTGATAATGGCACACTACCACAATAAAAATCATCATCAGAACATGAATTTGTCTATTAATGAACTACGTCAACGATATTGGATTCCGAAAATAAAATCACTATTCAAGAAAATAAAACGGAATTGTCCCACATGTAAAATGGATTCAATCAAACCGATTACACTTCAAATGGGTCAGTTGCCAGAAGATCGGATAACTCCATATGTACGTCCATTCACATATACTGGAGTGGATCTGTGTGGCCCATTTAATGTAACGATTGGTCGCCGAAGAGAGAAAAGATGGGCAGTCATATTCATATGTCTAACGACAAGAGCCGCGCATATAGAGATGGCTCATGACTTATCAACCGACGCTGTTATTTTGTGCCTCAGAAACTTTGTCAATCGCCGAGGTGCTCCGATACGCATTAGAAGTGACAACGGCACAAATTTCATCGGGGCACAGAAGCTATTGCGTAGAGAACATCGGCTTATAAACGAAGATAAACTTCAAGAGGAGGTAGCCAATAATAATATAGAGTGGATTTTCAACTGTCCAGAAAATCCAAGTTCAGGTGGTGTATGGGAACGCCTGATTCAAATAATAAAGAGACTGTCAAACAAAATGTTGAAAGAGTCGTCTCCGAGATTGGAAACACTTCAATCTTTGCTTATTGAAGCAGAGAACATTATAAATTCAAGACCTCTTACTGAAATCCCTATTTCTGCAGAAGATGATGAACCACTCACCCCAAACCACTTCCTTCTAGGTTGTTTAAACTCCACACAAACTCCAAGTAATGCTGAAGAATATGTTTGCCTACGCAAGCAATGGAAGATTGCACAAAATTTGAAAGATCGTCTATGGAAGCGTTGTGTGGCGGAATATCTTCCACAGTTAATTCACTTGACAAAATGGAGAGAAAAATCAAAAAAAGTTAAAATAGGAGATATTGTTATTATTCTTGACTCATCACAGCCTAGAAGTCATTGGTTAAAAGGCCGTATTGTAAATGTTTTCCCTGCTAAAGATGGACAAATACGAGTAGCTGAAATCAAAACCACGTGTGGTGTTAAACGCAGACCCCTCTCGAAGTTAGCTGTATTCGCAGAAGAAAGTGGTGAATCAACTTGATTCACAGGAGGGAGAATGTTGTAGTTTTTACAATTTGCTATGTTTATTTTACCTTTTGCTTTAATGTTTATTTTACTTTCTACTGTTGTATAACTGACTTTGGAATTTATACAAAATTTAAACAATGTATACATAGACTTTAAGATATGTTTGTCAGAAAATATTTTATAATTTTTCGAGAGTCTATTTGAAATAAAGGAACGAACAACGCCATTAGTAACACCAGTTCATATTCAACCTGAATGATATTTTTTATTTGCATATGCAATTTTACGATCAATTCCAAATAAATTAGGAGGAGTAATTGCTTTAGTTTTTTCTATTGCAATTTTAGCGATTCTTCCATTTTATCATCTAAGTAAATTTCGAGGAATTCAATTTTATCCAATTAATAAAATTATATTTTGAATAATAGTAGTTACAGTAATTTTATTAACATGAATTGGAGCTCGACCTGTAGAAACACCTTATGTATTAGTAGGACAAATTTTAACAGTTGTTTATTTCTCTTATTTTATAATTGATCCTCTAATTACTAAATGATGAGATAATCTATTAAATTAGTTAATGAGCTTGAATTAAGCATATGTTTTGAAAACATAAGATAGAAATTAAACTTTCTATTAACTTATACTAAAATTAATTCACTATAATATATAAAATAAAAAAATTTTAAATCCTACGAAAAATAATAAAAAATTTAATGAAAAATGTAAAAAACTTTTTCAAGCTAAATATATTAATTTATCATATCGAAACCGAGGTAAAGTCCCACGAACTCAAATAAATATAAATGAAACAAAAGTTAATTTAAAAAAAACTATAAATGAAAATACATCTCTTCCTAAAAATATTACACAAAATAATATACTTATAAATAAAATTCTTCCATATTCAGCTAAAAAAATTAATGCAAAACCACCTCTTCTATATTCAACAATAAATCCAGATACTAATTCAGACTCTCCTTCAGCAAAATCAAAAGGAGTTCGATTTGTTTCTGCTAAAGAAATTCTAAATCAAACTAATGAAACAGGAAATATAATAAATAAAAATCAAATAAATATTTGATATTTATAAAATATTAATATATTATAACCCCCAATTAAAAAAAATGAAACTTAATAAAACTAAAGCTAAACTTACTTCATAAGATATAGTTTGAGCTACTGCTCGTAAACCTCCTAATAAAGCATAATTTGAATTAGAAGATCAACCAGCAATTATTACAGTATAAATACCTAAACTAGTACAACATAAAAAGAATAATAAACCTAAATTAAAAGAAAATAATTTAATAAATATAGGTATACATATTCATACTAATAAAGATAAAAATAAAGAGAAAATAGGAGGAAAATAATAAGAAATATTAGATTAATTTATTGAATGTTTTCACATTCGAATTGTTCAGCTTTTCGATCAACTCTTCCTTTCGAAAGAGAGGTTTTTTTGTGGTGTATTGGAAAAGATAAGACACTGCGCTCTGAAAGCCATGTAAACACATACCCTTATACGTATTTCAATCCTGTGCGGGGATATCATCAGAGGGTCTTATACATGACACAGTGTGAGCTTGTAGTTGTGGCGATCATCACTTGTATATATACCAATCTACAAAGAAATTTGCATATGGGAATTATATATACCTACGAAGAAAGCGTACAAGTCACACAGCCAAAGCTTTAAGCGAGACTTAAATTCACCATTTTCACCACCCATGTGACTGGTAAGGGTTGCCAGTTCGACACAGTTGTCTCTACACCAATCGCCAGGTAGATGGCGTGGATTCTGAGATTAGTTGGACGATTAGAAAGACTTTACTACATTTCAGTAAGCATAGTATTTTTAAATAATAAGGATCAGCCCGCCTAAATACAATTAGAAAGAAGCTGCTCATCTTCAACACGTAGTGTGTGACGAGGGTATATATCATTTGCTACGGAAAAAAGTGTAACACATCGAAGGAGTGATCTAAGACCCTAAGTATGTTCGGAGGAAATCCGTTTTGGGTCATTTTAAGTCGAATGAGCAATGTCCGTCCGTCTGTCTGTCTGTGTGTCTGCTGGCTGGTGCGCACGATAACTCTCGAAAGGAGTAACCGATTGACTTCAAATTTGGTATGTGGTAATATTTTGATCTATCTCCGGATGAGTTCGAAGATGGGCCATATTGGTCTACTCCTTCTGGTACCTCCCACACAAAGGGTTAACATTTAGTGAAATATTGATTCTTTAATAACTTCTATACTACTTATTCGAATCTTTTGAAATTCTGCACATAATATTAGTATATTAGTCGCTATTAACTCGAGAAAAATGGGTGAAGTTGGCATGCCCCTTTTGGTACCTCCCACACAAATGGACCATTTTGCATCAAAATTTAACTGCTTATAACTTTAATACAAGTGCATAAAAATGCTTGAAATTTTCTACAGTGTTTTTGTAGCGCCTATAGTCCGGTATGAGTTCGAAGATGGGCCATATTGGTCTACTCCTTCTGGTACCTCCCACACAAAGGGTTGAAATTTAGTGAAATATTGATTCTTTAATAACTTCTATACTACTTATTCGAATCTTTTGAAATTCTGCACATAATATTAGTATATTAGTCGCTATTAACTCGAGAAAAATGGGTGAAGTTGGCATGCCCCTTTTGGTACCTCCCACACAAATGGACCATTTTGCATCAAAATTTAACTGCTTATAACTTTAATACAAGTGCATAAAAATGCTTGAAATTTTCTACAGTATAATGTTTTTGTAGCGCCTATAGTCCGGTAAAAAATGGGCATCATTGTACAGCCCCTTTTGGTACCGCCCACACAAATGGCCCGTTTCGTACCAAAGTAAACGGCTTGTAACTTTAATACCAGTGCATACAAATACTTGAAATTTTGTACAGTGTAATGCTGTTGTAGTGCCTATAGTCCTGTAAAAAGTGGGCGTTATCACCCCGCCCCTTTTTGTACCTCCCACACAAAATGACCAAATCATACCAAAATTACATAGCTCGTAACTTTAATATACCAGTGCACACAAACGCTTATAGTTCAGCACAATGCAATGTATTTAAGAATGTACTGTTTACCGAAAAATATGTGTATTTGGAAAACCCCTTCTGGTACCCCCCACACAAATTGACAGATTTATTGGTGTAATGTTATATATTACATTACTCACAAAGTGAGGGTATACCTTAGTCGGTTTACCCGACTGAAACTTTCTTACTTGTTATTATATAATATTTATACATTTATCCCTAAACTTTTTGCAAATAGACATTGATTTCTTCGTTAGGATGCTAGCTTAAAAAAAGTGGAACAAACATTTTCTTGCGAATTTTTTTCCAGTTTTATGGTGTTCATCGCGCAGCAAAAAACGCTTTTTTGAAAAAAATCTAATTTTTTCTAATTGTTTTAACGACAGTTACTAAAAAATATGGTCCAAATGCTAAAAGTAACTTCCATGAAAAATGGAATTTAAAAAACAACTCTTCCATAAAAAAATTTTGTTTTGGTTTCATAAAATAGTCTGCCTTTATAAATACAAAAAAGTTTTTCGGGAAAAAAATAAATGTTTGTGCATAGTGTAATCATTGTATGTAGACACTATCATCATTTCCATGTAAATGCAAACGTTCTTCGATTAAGCCAGATAGTGGTAACTAAATCAAATCACAGACCCGGAAACATATTTATTTCCTAAGTCCAAATTCACACGAGACGCAAGTGTCAAAGTTTGTAGGAGAGAGAGAGGCAGGCGGAAAGAGCTCTCTCCCCTACAAACTTTGACACTTGATTGGAAAAAATTGTCTCATTTGAATAACGACTTATTATTATGTTTTCAGAAAAGAAAAATATTTTTATTACTTTTTTACGAAAGTATGTTTTAATAGAATATATTAGAAATACCCAAATAAGCAAAAAACTAAATAATTAAAAAAAATAATTAAGCAAATTAGTCAACAAAGTGGACACTTCGTGGATTTAGCAAAGTGGCGGCCAAATCAAATCCCAGCCGGGCAGAAAAAATTGGAATCATATGCGAATCGACAAATTCGGTTTTTTTTTGAATATTTTTTAATAAAGTACAATTCAATACTTAGTAAAAACCTAAATAAAAAAATATGTTTATTTACTTATTTTTTTAAGAAAATATATTAGAAATAAACAATTGAGCAAAAATATGAATAATTAGGAAAACTAATTAATTAAGCAAATTACCCACCAAACCGAAAATTTCGTGGTTGATGGTTATTTCTACTGCCCCCAAGCTTAAACGAAAAGTTCCGACCGACTTTATGAATTTTTGGGCATAAAAATCCGAAATTCTAAAATTTTGGTCTGAGCATACAATAAGCAAAGAATCATATGCGGCTTGACTAATTTCTGGATTAAGCAAAATGGTGACCAGATCGAATCCCAGCTAGGACAAAACCTATTTTTATTTAATTATTTTTCGAATAATATATATTTTTTAATTAAATAAATCTAAATTAATCAAAAATTAACAATTAAAGACTTATTAAAAAGATATTTAACACTATGCAACAATTTTTTTGTCGAATGGCTATGCATAATATTTTCTGATGTAATATGGTGTTCTAAACACGAAAAAAAATGGTATTTTTTAATATTTTTTTCAAATTCCCATTTTCTTGGAAAGTGGCATTAATATATGGACCACATTTTTGTAAGTATATGTTCGATAATGATACATTCACGTGGAAACAGAATTTTAGTAACTGTCGTTAAAACTATTAGAAAAAAAGATTTTTTTAAGAAAAAACTTTGAAAATCTAGCTTCCTAACGAAGAAAACAATGCCTAGTTGAATAAATGTAGAAATTATTTTACTTTTGGAAGAAATAAGTGAATTTCAATATAATCCGTTGTTTATAATCCCACCATTATGAACAAGGGTATATCAAATGCTGCGGGCCAAAAGGGTAACACATCGATGGATTGATCTAAGAGAGCCTAAGAATATTTGGCGGAAATCCATTTTGGGTCATTTGAAGTCGTTTCAACAATGTCCGTCTGTCTGTCTAGTTTGTGCGCACGATAACTTTCGACAAGATTAACCGATTGACTTCAATTTAGTATGTGTCAATATTTTTTTCTATCTCAGGCTAAGGTCGAAGATGGACTATGTTGGTGCACTCCTTCGAGTATATCCCCCACGAAGGGTCAAAACCCAAATCTGTTTATAAGAACACATTATATATAAGAACACTGCGCATTTTAACTGAAACGTAACCAATTCTTCCAAATTATTATCGCAATGCCCCTTTTTGCATTGTAAGGGAGGTGCAGCGTATTATATAGTCAGCCCCGCCCGACTATCTGTCTTTCCTTTCTGCCATAGAGACCACAAATGTCAACGGATCGGGCTGAAAATTGGTAACTGGGATTTATTTATACCAGCAACCAGTGCTGTCAGAATTAGACCGAAAATTGTCAAAATAGGGGCAGAAAAATCTTCAAAATTTTCGAAATCGTCAACACTACCAGTCACATACAGTTTTAGATTTTTTTCGGGTGAAGGGCATATTTCAGTGACAGATATGACTTTAAAGGTACTCTCAAATGCTTATGCGGATCCTCAAAGTGAGCTTAAAAAAATTGTGAGCCGATCTCATATTCTAGAACTGCAATAATAATCAAATTTTGCGGAAACATATTTTATACATATCAGTTTCTTAGGATTGAGAATGGTCCTTATTTCGATATATCCCAGTCGATTTTATTTATTTACGTCATAGAAGCCGCAAACTTCATTCGATTGGTACGAAAGTTGACAAAATAAATAGAACCATTCATTGTTTTAGCCCCCATACAAAGGATCCACTAAATACAGGGTTACCATACGTCCTCCTTTTTAACCAGTGTCCTCCCGTCCTCCCTTCTTTTTCAAAAATGATGGATTTGTCCTCCTTTTGTTACAAATTAAAATTTCTCACAAATAGTAAACCTCCACATGAATTATACTCGCAACCACTTTTAGTACAAAGTTGGTACTACAATAATTGAGCTCGATAACTGAAATTTGGTACAGATACTTCTTATAGATGCAGGTAACTTGGGATTGAAATGAGCAAAATTTTTAGCATCTGTCCGATTTGACTTATTAACGCCATATAGACTGCAAATTTCAACTGGTCAAAATTGGTAATTGCGGAGTATGTATATCCAGAATCCTTCAGACGAACAATGGTCGTTATAGGTCCATGTTTTAATATAGGTCCACACGAAGGTACCTCAAGATTTTACTTCTTAACGCAACAAATTTCAAAGAATCCATAAACAGTTGACATGCAATCTATGGTGTAGAGTATGCAAAAATCGGCTTATCAGATCTTAACGCCGCTTCACTAATTTATTATAATTAACACCTAAAAATACTGGAGCTGGACCCATTTTAAAGTACACCGATTGTCTGTCTGACTATTTAAAATTGTTCCTTAAGTACAGGTCGCACTTTCATTCCGATCTTGCTGAAATTTGACAATAAGGGCTATTTCATAACTGGGAAGAAATTGGTCAAAGTCGTTTCAGATTAAGATATAGGCGCTATATAAATTTTCTTTCCGATTTGGCCTTTTATAGCCACAGAAGCTTTTTCATATCCAATCACTTTGAAATTAAGCAGGATGGAGTTTCTTGATCCAAGGGCCCACATTGCCGAATTTGGTGTAAATCTGCACAGATTTAAATGTAGCACCCAAGAACAAACCTAGCCGAATTTGAAGAAAATTTGTTCAGATTTAGATATTGTCCTCCGATTTGGCATCTAAGCGCTACAAAATACAAATTGTTGTACAAATCATTACCATAGGAAATTATATTTTTTAAATGTCCTCCGAAAGTTTCAAACTATCTTTGTAAATGTTACAAATGTCCTCCTTTTCTGACACAAAAGTCCTCCTTTACGAAAAAAGGTTATGGTAACCCTGACTAAATGCGACTTCTTGACGCATTAGAAACCATAAGTTGATTAGGCTGAATTTTGAGAATATATATATATAATTGTGCCCACATTTTTATATAGAAACCACACAACCGATTGGACATTTTCGTTTAATTTTATATAAAATCATTCATATTGCCCTCACCCAATTTTCTGTTTTAGCAACGTAGAAACCACAGATACGTATCGATTGAGTTTACCCAGAACCATTTTAAGGTGTAAGTGACATATTTTGACAAAGGCCGCATTCGACTTTACTTTTTGGACAAAAATAAAATATTCCCATTTGGGTTGAAAGAATTATATTATGCGATTGATTTTAACTGAAACTATTTGTTGGAATAAATACCTCCTAAGTGCAAGTTTGGATATAGCCTTTACTTTACTTAAAATGTCCACTGCAATTTCCTCAACCGATTTTTGCAACATAACAAAATTCCAGAGACTTTTCCTGTTATGTCATTGAATGCGATCGAATTATATTTGATTCTTATTTCTAACATTTCTAATTTTAATTTTAAAAAGATAAATGAGAGTGTAACTTATATGTGGGAGGAGTTATGAAAAATCCTTAGTTAAAGAAACATTTGATAAGTTTTCCTTACTTTTTTTCATATCACAAAAAATCGTCATTTCGGTGCAAAAATCGTCAAATCGTCATATCCTATTTTTTGGCTCTAAAAATCGTCAAAATGGTGATAAATCGTCATTTCTGGCAACACTGCCCGGAACCCTTCACACGAACAACGGTAGCCATAGGTCCAAGTTTTGATATACCCCCATACAAAGGTCCCTCTAAATTTGACTTCCTAACGCCACAAAACCACAAATTTCAACGAATCGGGATGAAATTTGGTAAGATGACTTTATTTGTGCCCGAAACCATTCACATGCTATCCATGGTGAAGGGTATACAATTAATAATATAATAATATATTGTTTTTGTTTATTTTCTTTCAAAATGTCAATCACAAACAATTTTGCTTAGTTAAAATTTTTATCCGTAACAACTAGCCGTACCGATTTTCCTCAAATTTAGTAATGTCTCTAAGTATATCAGGAGACTTCTCTCTGTCAATTTTTATACAGAATGGTTCAAAAATGTTGTTTATACAGTGCAAACATGCCAAATCGGAGGTGCATATATATGGGAGCTATATGTAAATCTGAACCGATATAAACTAAATTCAATAGGGATCGTCCTTGTGCAAGGTTTCGTTAACATCGGACCATAATTGCGACCTGTACTTTGATTACAAGAATACATACACAGACGGATATAGCTAAATCTACTCAGGAAGTGATTGTAAGTCGATCGGTATAATAAACGATTGGTCTATCTCATCTCCTTTTGGGTGTTATAAACAAATGCACAACGTTATAATACCCTGTACCACAGTGTGGTGTAGAGTATACAAAAGTATTTATAATTAAGCACAGTGGTGAACAATTCGAATCTTAGCAAGGGAAGAAAAAGTATGTTTTTTATTTACTTATTTTTTTAAGAAAATATGTTTTAATTTAAAAAATAATAAATACATTAAAAATAAACAATTGGGCAAACATATAAATAATTAAGAAAACAAATTACTTAAGCAAACAAGTCACCAAACCGACCAATACGTGGTTGATGGTTATTTCGATATACATATTTCTATTGCCCCCAAGCTTAAACGAAAAGTTTCGACCCATGACTTTTTGATTTTTGGGATGCCAAGGGTAGTAAATAATACAGAAATGCTGAAATTTTGGACTGAGCATACAATAAGCAAATAATCATATGGTATCATAAAATTACCAAAAAGTCTACCAGAAAAGATGTAATGGGCTTAATATTTCTTCGCTAGAATTAACTGAAGCGCGTCCACTGGCCACTGTGGCCGTAAGGAAAATTCTGTTAGATATTCAGTATCAGTGGAAAGCACTCTTCGAGAGCTACTGAATGGTAAAAAACAATTAAGAATACATAAATTGACATATAAATAAAAAATAAAAACGCATCGAGCCGGGGAACGAACCAGGGGACTCTGCAGCCTAACTCGGATGTTCTAACCAACCGACCACATCCACTCCGTGCTGTGCCTCAGCAAAAAATGGGTTTCTATTTTGCTGAGACTGATAGGAGTGACTAAACACAAACAAATGTTGACTACACATACCTACTCATATGTAACTGTTTTTTAGCAGAAATGTGATTCGTTGACATTGCTGTTCACATAATTTGTTGTTTGTTTCAAAAAATCTGTGGGGGTGGGAAAATACATTCCCTGCAGTCAGCCAGGCACTATATGTCTCTATGTCACCACTTGTTCTATAGTGACAATTGAATAAGGTAAAAAGTCTACAACTTTCCTTTTATGCGCGAGTAGAAATACTTTACAGACAACTGTTGTACAGTATTTATGGCGACATTGTCATTGCTTTACTTTTTTGTTTGACTGCGCATTATCATAACTGCCTGCAGAATGCACAGCTGCGCAGTCAGCAGGTAGAGATTTTTTGACAATTGTTCTTTTTTCATTCCTTTATTTTCTTCTGTCAAGGAAGCACGCGTTCGTTTTGTGAAAATAATTTTTGTGTGTTAAAAAGATGATTACAATTATTTTATAAAAATAAAAAAATGAGTAAAAGAAATTATAAAAGACTTGTAAAAAAAAACAAACAATATCATTTAAAAATAGAAGTTTTCAATGTGAGCAAGAAAACAGCGAAATGAATATTGTGGGAGAAAGTGAAGATTTTGTGGAGAATTTGGAAGATTTTGGCGTTCCGAAATTTACGTTGCGGGAGAAGTTAAAGCAGTGGTACATAGAAACAACTCCTTCTAGGAAGTGTTTGGAGAAACTATGTCAATATTAAATGCATATAAATATATGAGTTTTAGTGTACTGCGCCCACCTTTATAAAGATGTAGACCAGGGTCACTAAAGTTTACTACTGAATCTTTGGTTCAAATGTCTCTATATGAATTACTTTGACATTTAACATTTACTAGTGATTCTTTGTTCCAAATGTCTACATATGGTTAACTTTGACATTTAACATTTACTAGTGAATCTTTGGTGCAAATGTCTACATATGGTTTACTTTGACATTTAACATTTACTACTGAATCTCTGGTTCAAATGTCTACTGGTGGTTTTTCAATGACAGCTAATGTTAAATGTCTATAGGAGATTACATGGGCAGGGACACATTTTGTCTGTAGTACTACTGACAATGTCACAAGTAAATCACTAAAATTTTACTAATGGCATTTCCTACAGGGTTGATATTGATGACAAAGAGAAAGACTTTATTTTATACAATTGTGTTACCGTGTATCTGTGGTGTACTGTGGGTAAAAGTATAAAAAGAGCCAAGCAGAATTAAATATATTTCTTATAAACCGCAATAGTATGTATGTATGGCAACACATCGTAAAAATATCGAAAATATTCAAACGATAATTAACAATAAATAAAAATGATCAGTGTATACCGCCGAATATGGATATGGATTGTTGATATTTTTTTATTCCGTCACTGCATGTAATATATTTATATTACAAACGAAATTTTGTAGAACAATTAAACGAAAAATGCACCTTTACCACTTTTTCCATAAAAATTTAATTTTCTAAAAACAATTCTATTTCAAAACATTTTGCGGGAAAAAAATAAATGTCATCAAAATTTTCTGAAGTTTTGTACAAAAACGCTATTAACCATTTTTTTAGAGAATCTTTTTTAAGGAATGTAAATGTTTGGCAAAAATGCAGTTTATCGAGGCCAGCTCAGAAAAAAAAAATTTTACCACCCCTTTAAAATGACCCCAAAAACACAAAAATGAGGTCAAAATTTGTCGGTCGGACCCATGGGGCCCTCAAGACCCAAAAAATGGACCCGGTCCCGGACAGGGTCAATATTATACTCAAATTAAAGGAAATTGTCCGTAGATTGCAAATATGCCCAAAAATGTCAAGCGCTCTCTAGGAAAGGCCCTAGAGGGCCTTGAAAAATTACCCTTGGGTCCATATAGCATGCGACCCCTCAAATTAAAGGAAATTTTCCGTACAGTACGAATATGTAAGAATAAACTTGGAAATGTTTATGCATGCAAAATGTTATCCATGCAAAAATAAAAGTTGGACAAAAGCAAATTTACCAATGACGCTATAAAATTGTAAAGTAATGTTTTGTTCTATCCTTTTTAAATAAATGAACGATTTTTATGGAACAATATAACTAAAAAAATTTATTTAATATATTTAAATAAATTATGTACAATTTCAAAAAAGAAAACTCCGTCCCATGCGAAAATAAAAGTTGGACAAATGGAAACTTAGCAATGAAGCTGTATAATTATGAATGGTTGTATTTGTTTTTGTTTTCTGTTTGGAAAAGCGCCGCAGGCGAAAAAATTTTCATTTTTCTTTACGTCTAATTAAATTTTTGCCAAGTAAAATATTTTAATGTCCACTTTCCCTCGAAAGTGGACATTAAAATATTTTACTCGTTAAGGCATTCCCTAGAGGGCGCTTATGCAAAAATAAAAGTTGGACAAATGGAAACTTAGCAATGAAACTGTATAACTATTAATGGTTGTATTAGAAATTTGTTTTTTTGTGGGGAAAAGCGCCGAGGGCGAACATTTTTTTCAAAAAATCGCGCGATTTTAGAATTGTAATTGTACACGAAAAATTACATTTTACCCATTTTTCTATTAAAAAAATTAAAATTTTTGCAAAAGAATTGAATTTTTAGGAAATTTTCAATAAAATGCTTTTTGTACAAAAAGTCAGCATAACAAAATTTTATAGAAAAATATTTATTCTACGGGATTTTTAAGATATAATTAATTTAAAAATAATTTTGCAAAAAACGTAGTTTCCGTGAAATTTTTTTGGTGAATTGTTAAAGATTTTTTTAAAAAAATTCTTTTCATTTTCTTTTAAAATAACCTTTTTAAATTTTAAAGAAAAATAAAATTTCAATGACGTTTTGTAGAAAAAATGAGTTTTTGAAATTTTAAGAAAATGTTACATCGACAAAAACTAAAAAATGTAACATCTAGTTTTAAGACATTTTGTGAAAAATAGAAATTTTGTTGAAAAATTATCGATGAGATTAAAAACAAGTAAGAAAGTTCAGTCGGGTAAGGTAAACAGACTTAATTATCCCCTCACCTTTCAGTCCCAAAAAATCGTATGTAGACTGTAAGTACTATAAAAACCCTACACTGTACAAAATTAGGGAGTAATAAACTAATACTAATGTGGATTTTAAGAAGATTCGAGTAAGTAGTACAGAAGTTATTAAAGAATCAATATTTTTTCAATATACTTGGGGTCTTAGGTCATCCTTCGATGTGTTACACTTTTGGTTGAAAGGAAATATATATATTTTATACATGTGAATAGATACACCAATAATAGTTAACCCTACAAATTCAACATGATTAATATTATAATACAGAATGGATTTTAGTTTTAATATAATTTAAAAAAAAATACCAAATGCGAGGCGGAATTAAAGTTTACCTCGAGACAATACCAAAAACATATTTGAATTTCCGAGCTCGTGGAATCGGCCAAAAATCGTTTTTTATCGTATTTTTTTGTTTGTACCTCAATGTTGTTCTCGAGTACCACATTTTTTCTACAAAATGCCTAATATTGAATGTTAATTTTTTTAAAAAAAATTCTTAGGTCTTTGATTTTTAATTTCATTAAATGATTAAAATATTTTTTTTTCATGAAAGCTGTTTCTAAATTTATTTTTCATAAATTTAACATTCCTTAAAAAATTAAAATTGTTCTATAAAAAAATTCTTAATAGCAATTTTGTAGAAAATTTCATTATAATTGAATCTTTCTACAAAACCTAAAATTATATGATTTAAAAAAATCCATTTATCCAGAAATGTTTGTTGTAATTTAGTAAACAAATTAGTAAAGGTGCATTTCTTGTTTAATTGTTCTAAAAATTGTATTCCTCTTGAAAAAATATATGCGGTATATATATACACACGTATTATTAATTATCCTTTCATAATTTTTCGGTATTCGATATTTTTACGATTTATTCCCCTACATAGTTCGGCTTTAGCAATTTATAGGAAATATATTGAATTCGGCTTGGCTCTTTTTAGACTTTTGCCCACAGTGCACCACCGATAAACGGCAACACAATTGTATAAAATATGGCCTTTGGCGTTTTCATCAATATCAACGTATTCCACCACCACAGTTTTTAGCTACAGACAAAAAATATCTGAACAGCAATATCAAGGAATCACATTTCTGCAAAACAACAGTTACATATATGTAGGTATGTGTACTCAACATTTGTTTGTACTCCGTCACTTCTAGCAGTCTCAGGAAAAAACAAGGCATTTCTTTGCTGCATCGGCATACGCGGTGGTCATGGTCGGTTGGTTAGAGCATACGACCAAGGACCCAGTGTCCCGGGTTCAATCCCCGGTCGTCCCGTTTCTCTTACATGTTTACTTTTTCGTATTTACTTATTATTTATATGTGAATTTCGTATTTTTAACTATTGTTAATACTATTTAACAATGTGTTAATACTATTTAAATGGGTATTTGCAAAAGGCATCGGTATGGATGTAATCTCAGCTCTTTACAGAGCATGCCCAACACCGGTTCTTGGCAATTATACCCTCACTGATACGAGGGTATATATCATTTGCTACGGACCAAAAGTGTAACACATCGAAAAAATGTGTTGGGACTTTTTTAACATTATATTTTGATGGAAAAACATGGGTTTTCTAGTTTAGAAAGCGCAAATATGTCTAAATAATAAGAAAATAAGTGAATGCTATGACATAACATGTATTACGGGTATTTATAAGGTAAATTGTCGTAAAAAGAATGACAATCCTTAGTTAACTAAAGCTACAAAGCCTCCATCAGTCTCATCCCACACGTACTTTTCAGATTAATGAGTTATCATATTATATATGGTAAAATTATGAACCTTTAATTTCATTTTATAATATGTGGCGTTTGCATTTAATTGCGGTATTAGTTTCACCGCTTGCATATCTATGCAAAAAACAGCACATAACCCTGTTCCAGCATGTAGCAAATCATTATGCTTCGCGCATCTGTTCTATTTCTATTCCGTGCTTCATATAGATTTCATTATACCCTACACCACACTGTGGTACAGGGTATTATAAGTTTGTTTCACGGCAGATGTTTGTAACACCTGAAAATAACACAGCTAGACCCACCTTAAAGTATACCGATCGACTCAGAATCACTAGCTGAGTCGATTTAACGATGTCTGTCCGTCCGTCCGTCCGTCCGTCTGTCCATGTAAAGTTGTTCGTCGACTACAGGTCGCAATTTTACTCCGATCGTTCTGAAATTTTGAAGTTTTGAGCATTTCGCGGCTGTTAAGATCGCTATTGAATTTGGTTAAAATCGGTTCAGATTTAGATATAGCTCCCATATATATCTTTCGTCCGATTTGGCCCTTTAGTCCTATAGAAGCTGTATTTTACATCCAATCGTTTTGAAATTTAGAATGGTAGAGTTTCTTGATCCACGAACCAACATTGCCGAATTTTAAGAAAATCGGTTCAGATTTAGATATTGCTCCCATATATATCTTTCGTCCGATTTGGCCCTTTAGTCCTATAGAAGCTGTATTTTACATCCAATCGTTTTGAAATTTAGAATGGTAGAGTTTCTTGATCCATGAACCAACATTGCCGAATTTAAAGAAAATAGGTTCAGATTTAGATATAGCTCCCATATATATCTTTCGTCCGATTTGGCCCTTTAGTCCTATAGAAGCTGTATTTCACATCCAATCGTTTTGAAATTTAGAATGGTAGAGTTTCTTGATCCATGAACCAACATTGCCGAATTTGAAGAAAATCGGTTAAGATTTAGCTATAGCTCCCATATATATGTTTCGTCCGATTTTGCTTTTTATTCCTGAAGAAGCTGTATTTTACATCCAATCATTTTGAAATTTAGAATGGTAGAGTTTCTTGATCCATGAACCAACACTACCGGATTTGAAGAAAATCGGTTAAGATTTAAGTTTTATATATAAGTTTCGTCCGATTTGGTCCTTTAGTTCTATAGAAGCTGTATTTTACATCCAATCGTTTTGAAATTTAGAATGGTAGAGTTTATTGATCCATGAAACAACACTACCGAATTTGAAGAAAATCGGTTAAGATTTAGCTATAGCTCCCATATACATGTTTCGTCCGATTTGGCCCCTTAGTCCTGTAGAAGCTGTATTTGAAATACAATCATTTTGAAATTTCGAATGGTAGAGTTTCTTGATCCATGAACCAACACTGCAGAATTTGAAGAAAATCGGTTAAGATTTAGCTATAGCTCCCATATATATGTTTCGTCCGATTTGGCCCTTTAGTCCTATAAAAGCTGTATTTTACATACAATCGTTTTGAAATTTAGAATGGTAGAGTTTCTTGATCCATGAACCAACACTACCGAATTTGAAGAAAATCGGTTAAGATTTAGCTATAGCTCCCATATACATGTTTCGTCCGATTTGGCCCTTTAGTCCTGTAGAAGCTGTATTTGAAATACAATCATTTTGAAATTTCGAATGGTAGAGTTTCTTGATCCATGAACCAACACTGCAGAATTTGAAGAAAATCGGTTAAGATTTAGCTATAGCTCCCATATATATGTTTCGTCCGATTTGGCCCTTTAGTCCTATAAAAGCTGTATTTTACATCCAATCGTTTTGAAATTTAGAATGGTAGAGTTTCTTGATTCATGAACCAACATTGCGGAATTTGAAGAAAATCGGTAAAGATTTAGCTATAGCTCATCCGATTTGGCTCTTTAGATCCAATCGTTTTTATACCCTACACCACACTGTGGTACAGGGTATTATTTAAGTATAAAATGTCCCAAAAGTAAATTTATATAAACAATTTATACATGAATTACAAAATTTATATATCAGAGTTATTCAATATTACGAGAGTGGTGTAGGGTATTATATAGTCGGCACCGCCCGACTTTAGCCTTTCCTTACTGGTTGATAGACTTTTAGATCATTTCATTAGGGAAAACCTGGATACAAAACTCCTGTCGGGGAACCAACATGCTTACAATAAGGGAAAGTCTACAGAATCAGCCCTGCACGAACTTGTGAGCACTATCGAATCGTCCCTGCATTTCAAGGAATTCACCATGGTGGCATTTCTTGACATAGAAGGGGCTTTTAACAACATTCACTCAGATGCGGTAATTGCGGCACTCTCACATCTAAAAGTTAACACTAGTTTGATTAGACTAATTCAAAGTCTGCTCACCAGAAGACGCATAACAGCATGTCTAGGGTCCACAACTCTAACAAGGTATGTAAACAGAGGGACCCCGCAAGGAGGAGTATTGTCTCCACTAATTTGGAACCTAGCGGTGAATGAAATCCTGCTAGATCTAGAACGTTGTGGCTGCAAGGTCGTGGCATATGCGGACGACGTGGCAATCGCAGTGAGTGGCAAATTCGTAAACGTCCTCAGAGAAATCCTACAGGTGGCTCTGAACAAGTTGGCTAAATGGGCCAGAAGCAGCGGTTTGGGCTTTAACCCCAACAAGACAGAATTGGTTCTCTTTACTAGGATGAATAATGTCCCACATGTGGACCCTCCACCTCGGATAAATGGAACAGATCTAGTCTTTTCTGAAAGTGCAAAATTTTTAGGAATAATTCTAGATAGGAAAATGTTATTTAGACTTAACGTATTGGAACGTGTAAGGAAGGCCAACGTCGCCTTATATTCCTGCAAAAAGGCTGTAGGGTCGCGGTGGGGACTCTCTCCTAAAATCGTCCACTGGATATATATAGCAGTAGTTCGTCCAATACTGTTATACGGTATTGTGGTATGGTGGACGGCAACTGACAAACTAACCATTACCAACCTACTAACAAAGGTTCAGAGAACAGCCTGCCTGAGCATAAGCGGAGCCTTAAGGACTACAGCGACCGAGTCTCTACAAGCCCTACTGCCGATTAATATTGTGGCGAGAGAAGTTGCAACCAAAGCGGCAATAAGATTAAACTGCCTATCAATGTGGAGGTACAAAAACTATGGTCACATGAGGATATCAAAGTGTAGTGCTATGGTAACCGACCGAGTGGACTATATACCAACTGTGTACACCTTCGAGAGAAATTACATCACTATGATTCCCGCCAGAGATGAATGGGTCGGCAGAATACCAGGTAATAGAAACCATCTCCACTTTTACACGGATGGTTCGAAGCTTGATGAAAAGGTTGGCTTCGGAGTACACTGTGAAGAACTTAGTCTGGATATAGCTCACAGACTACCAGATACCTGCAGAGTCTATCAAGCCGAAATAATGGCAATATGGGAAGTCGCCAAGTGGCTGAGTCGCAACATAGTAACCAACACTGGCGTTGTCATTTACTCGGACAGCCAGGCTGCCATCAATTCTCTGGAGGCAACATCCCTAAATTCACAAACAGCCCTCGACTGCCGCAGATCTCTTAACGAGATGGCTGAGCAGTTTAATATACACCTCATATGGGTGCCTGGGCATAGGGATATCCCGGGGAACTGCAAAGCCGATGAACTTGCTAGGAAAGGGACGACATTACAAATTCTCGAAGAATTTCCATATATTGGTGCGCCACTATCCACGTGCAAGCTTTGGCTTAGGCAAGAGGCAATCAGGCAGTCCAACGAAAGATGGACAGAAATCGGCACCTGCAGGGTAGCTAGACAAATCTGGCCAAGGTATGACCTGAGAAGGTCAAAATATCTCCTCGCACTAGAGAGGAAACGATTGTCTACGTTAGTACAGGTTCTGACGGGACACTGCTTGATCGGCGAACACGCCAAAAGATTGGGTATTGACTCCAATGACTTCTGCCGAAGCTGTGGAGATGAGGAAGAAGTGGAGAGCATTGAGCACTTGCTTTGCGACTGTCCCGCTTTGAGTAAACGACGACTGGACATACTGGGGTCGGCCTTTTTAGGCAGCCTAACAGATCTTTCCAGTACTGATATTCGTACTATCGATAAATTTATATATCAAACAGGTTGGTTTCGATGAGGGCATTTCAGCCCGTGATTCCTTCATCACATTTGAAAAAATAGGATATGATAAATTTGTTAACACATTTACTTTTGATGATGCACATTCGTTCTCGTAAAGTTTGCAAATCTCTTGAATGGATGAAAACGGATGTTCAAAATACAATTTCTTGGTTTTCTTTCTGCAGTAATGTGACTCTAACTTTGGCAATTCGTCAACCCATTTTTGAAGAAATGCATGTCTTTTTCTATTAAGCATACCTTGTTTAGAAGACCGATTGGATTCCAAGCAAACTTTGGCATATTTGTCGGGACTCGTAACCGTACCATGTTTCTGAGCCCTAAACCCATTTCGAAGCATTTTTTCCTTCAGTCTTAAAGTAGACAACATTGAGCGACAGTCTTACAATCGCAGAGAATTGTATCGTAAGAAAACCACATTGGATTGCTCCCTTGTGGAATTTTCAACTAGATGCTGTTTCTTCTCTTTCACAGATACAAGACTTATCACTTATACTGATGTTTCTGCAACCACGACATATTCCAAAATTACTTAAAAATTTACTTGGGTTGCACCCAATTGTCTGGCTGCCTCTCGGCAAATATGGTTGTCTGCGGTTCCAGAGTATTCTTCGCCTTTCATTCGGTTCACATTTATTTTCCACTAGGACATCTTTGGAGTAAATCTTCTTGTACCCACATTACCTAATTTTTCTGCATCAGCAGACATTTCCGCTTCAAAAACCATTCTTTTTATCTGCGTTTTATTATACCCTACACCACACTTTGGTACAGGGTATTATAAGTTTGTTTCACGGCAGATGCTTGTAACACCTGAAAATAACACCGCTAGACCCACCTTAAAGTATACCGATCGACTCAGAATCACTAGCTGAGTCGATTTAACGATGTCCGTCCGTCCGTCTGTCCATGTAAAGTTGTTCGTCGACTACAGGTCGCAATTTCACTCCGATCGTTCTGAAATTTTGCAGGTTAGAGTATTTTGCGGCTGTTAAGATCGCTATTGAATTTGGTTAAAATCGGTTCAGATTTAGATATAGCTCCCATATATATCTTTCGTCCGATTTGGCCCTTTAGTCCTATAGAAGCTGTATTTTACATCCAATCGTTTTGAAATTTAGAATGGTAGAGTTTCTTGATCCATGAACCAACATTGCCGAATTTGAAGAAAATCGGTTCAGATTTAGATATAGCTCCCATATATATCTTTCGTCCGATTTGGCCCTTTAGTCCTATAGAAGCTGTATTTTACATCCAATCGTTTTGAAATTTAGAATGGTAGAGTTTCTTGATCCATGAACCAACATTGCCGAATTTGAAGAAAATCGGTTAAGATTTAGCTATAGCTCCCATATATATGTTTCGTCCGATTTGGCCCTTTAGTCCTATAGAAGCTGTATTTTACATCCGATCGTTTTGAAATTTAGAACGGTAGAGTTTCTTGATCCATGAACCAACACTACCGAATTTGAAGAAAATCGGTTAAGATTTAGCTATAGCTCCCATATATATGTTTCGTCCGATTTGGCCATTTAGTCCTATAAAAGCTGTATTTTACATCCAATCGTTTTGAAATTTAGAATGGTAGAGTTTCTTGATCCATGAACCAACATTGCCGAATTTGAAGAAAATCGGTTAAGATTTAGCTATAGCTCCCATATATATGTTTCGTCCGATTTTGCTCTTTAGTCCTGAAGAAGCTGTATTTTACATCCAATCGTTTTGAAATTTAGAATGGTAGAGTTTCTTGATCCATGAACCAACACTACCGAATTTGAAGAAAATCAGTTAAGATTTAGCTATAGCTCCCATATATATGTTTCGTCCGATTTGGCCCTTTAGTTCTATAGAAGCTGTATTTTACATCCAATCGTTTTGAAATTTAGAATGGTAGAGTTTCTTGATCCATGAACCAACACTGCCGAATTTGAAGAAAATCGGTTAAGATTTAGCTATAGCTTCCATATATATGTTTCGTCCGATTTGGCCCTTTAGTCCTATAAAAGCTGTATTTTACATCCAATCGTTTTGAAATTTAGAATGGTAGAGTTTCTTGATCCATGAACCAACACTACCGAATTTTATAGCTCCCATATATATGTTTCGTCCGATTTGGCCCTTTAGTTCTATAGAAGCTTTATTTTACATCCAATCGTTTTGAAATTTAGAACGGTAGAGTTTCTTGATTCATGAACCAACATTGCCGAATTTGAAGAAAATCGGTAAAGATTTAGCTATAGCTCCCATATATATGTTTCATCCGATTTGGCTCTTTAGATCCAATCGTTTTTATACCCTACACCACACTGTGGTACAGGGTATTATTTAAGTATAAAATGTCCCAAAAGTAAATTTATGTAAACAATTTATACATGAATTACAAAATTTATATATCAGAGTTATTCAATATTACGAGAGTGGTGTAGGGTATTATATAGTCGGCCCCGCCCGACTTTAGCCTTTCCTTACTGGTTTTTAATATTAAAATTATATTCGAAATGACAAAATATGAAAAATGCAAGAAAAATCAACAAATCAATCTGAGCACACTACTTGTGTGAACGAATGATTAAGGGCTTTTTCTTTTTTGAATATGAGTTGAGGACTTTCTGTTTTAATTTTTTCTGGGGTATGAGTTAGGGTTAACATTGCGAGTTTTCATAAAATGTATCCGAATTTTCTCTGGGAGGTGTATTAAGTGCTGGTTCATTTGAATCAACAAAAAACGCGATTTCCAAAAATTGTTAGTTGGGGCCGTTCTATACTAAGGTAACGATATATGGTGTGTCAGGCCCGTGCGCGGGGGGTGGTTTTAGGCGTTGAAACCTCCACTCACCCGCAAAATGATTTGAAATTAAACAAATTTTCTTATTTTTAATAATAAAAATTGTTTATCATATGTGATAAAGTATAGTTAAAAGTGTCTCTGCTAGTTAAATTCGAAATTTATCTTGACACGCATCATTATATACATACCTACCTACGTAGAGTAAAAATTCTAATCGGAGGGGACTTTTATATGTGGGTTATATCAAAACATGAACCGATGTGTCTCATTTTCAATATGGTCAACTGTGAGCTGGAAACCGGGATAAATGGCCCAAAAGTCGATATTGGAACTCTGACCTGCGACATATATTTTTTGTATCTGAACTCCTTGGACCATTTCTGTGTGAAGTATTATTAGAATATTTTCCGCGGTTCGCACGTTGTACCGCATTACTTTCCTCAAGACTCACTTCCTGAGTCGATTTAACCAGGTCCGTCTGTAGATGTATCGTTGTAATCAAAGTACAGGTCGTATTTATGGTCTGATTGTTTTGGTTATTACATGAATGAACATAGCCAAATTCGGGGAAAATCGGGTCAGATTTAGATATGTAAGCGCTGTAAAACCGTATTTTATATCCAATCAGTAAGAAATTCGGCAGAGAGTTTTTATTACATGCCAAATTCGGGGGAAATCGGTTCAGATTCAAATATAGTCCCCATATATATGTTGCACCCAATTTGACATGTAATCGCTGTAGAAACCATATTTTATTTCCGATCAGTGCGAAATTCGGCAGTTTTTTATTACATGCCAAATTCGGGGATAATCGGTCCAGATTTGGATATAGCCCTCATATATACATATGTTCCCCCGATTAAAGCGCTATAGAAGTTGTACTTTACTTTATATCTTTCATTTATCGCGAAATGAAATAAATAAAAAGTGTATTTGCTCTCCTGAAAGGTGGTCGGGTGGTTAGAACATCCGACTAAGGCTAGGGAGTCCCTGGTTCGATCCCTGGGCGCTGTGTTTGTTTACATATTAATTTTTTCATATTTATTTTTTATTTATATGTCAATTTATGTGTTTTTAAGTATGTAATTAGGAGTCATTTTTATTTATATTTTAAATTTGATGGACCTAGCTTTATTATTACGGACTGAATCGTGATTACAGCAGACGGACATGGCTTAATCGTCTTAGAATTTTACGACGATTAAGAATATGTATACTTTATGGGGTCTCAGATGACAAAAAATTAATATACCCGGAGTGACATAATGAATATACCCCCTATTATATGGTGGAGGGTACACAAATTTGGTTTTCTTCCAAAAAAAAGTTTTGTGTTGGTACGAAAAAAACGCAAAAATACCGATTTCAAAAAATCTTACAAACAAACATTAATTTAAATACGCATTGTATTCTTCGTTAGGATTCTATAACGAATAAAACAATGCCTATTTGAAAAAAGTCTATGTATAAATGTATAAATTATGACCCAGATTGTAAAAATAGGGAAATTCACAAAATAAATGTTCATGGTTTTTTATTTTGACAACTTTGTTTGGGAGGTACCAAAAGGGGCGTTGAAATAACGCCCATTTTTAATATATTATCGGTACTTTAAAAAACATTACACTGCACAAAATTTCAAGTATTTGTATGGACTGGAGTTATAAAGTTATAAGCAGTTAAATGTTTGTGCAAAATGGTACATTTGTATGGGAAGAACCAAGAGGGCGTGGCATCTTCGCATTTTCAAGATTATAACGACCAGGAAACTACAACTATGTGATTCTGGGTAATTGTATAGAAGTTATGAGATTATCACAATTTCACTGAATGTTGACCCTTCGTGGGGGAGGTACTCGAAGCAGTGGACCAACATAGTTAATATTTTACCTTAGCCTGAGATGTAAAGAAATATTGGCAAATACCAAATTTGAAGTTAATCGGTTAATCCTGTCGAAAGATATCGTGCGCACCAACCAGACAGACGGACATTGCTGAGATGACTTAAAATGACCCAAAACGGATTTCCGCCAAATAGTCTCTTAGGTCAATCCATTGATGTGTTACCCTTTTAACCCGCATCATTTGATATATACCCTTTTTCATTTCTACTAAAATACAAATAATTTCTACATTTATCCAACTAGGCATTGCCGTCTTCTTTAGGATGCTGGATTTCAAAAAGTGGAACAAACTAATTTTTTGCATTTTTTCTATTTTTTATGGTAGTTTTCGTGGCAACAAAAGCGTTTTAACGACTTTTACTAAAATTCTGTTTCCACGTGAAAGTGTCATTATCGGGCATATAATTCAAAAAATATGGTCCAAATAATAAAGGCACAATTCAAAAAATGTGAATTTGATAGAAAAATTACAAAAAAGTAAGTCTTTAATTGTTCATTTCTAATTAATTTATATTGTATTTAATTAAAAAATATTTATTCTTGAAAAAACAAGTAAATAAAATTTGTTTTTGCCCTAGCTGGGATCAGCTCTTTACACCTTTTTGCTTAATCCACAAATTATGAACGTTTGTGAATTTTGGATTTGTATGCCCAAAAAGTCATGTGTCGGAACTTTTCGTTTAAGCTTGGGGAGCACTAGAAATATATCGAAATAACCATCAACCACTAGTTTTTTAGAAAATGTAAATTTGCAAGAAAAATTATACATTATTATTTTTCTAAAAAAAAATAATTTTTAAAATTTTTTTTAGAAAATTTACATTTTGATGACAGATTCAATTTAACCTAATTTTGTAGAAGAACGAATTTTTGATGATGAAATTATATACGGAAAAATTTAAAAAAAAATATACAGTGTTATAAATTTTGTAAAAAAAATTAATTTATATTTAATTAATTTATTTTATTTTTTAATTTTATTTTAACGAAGAATTTTAGAATTGTAAATTTTCAAGAAAAATTACATTTTAACCATTTTTCAAAAAAAAAATTTAATTTTTTAAAGAATTGAATTTTTATGAAAATTTAAAGAAAAATGTTATTTCAACAAAGTTTTGTAGAAAAATTCAGTTTAAAAAATTTAGTACAAAAATATTATTTCGACGAAATTTTTAAGATAAAATCAGTTTAAATGAAAAACGTAATTGTCAAAATTTTTTTTAGAAAATTTCCATTTAGTTAATTTTTAAATTAGCATTCTTAAATTTAAACAAGTAAGAAATTTCTGTCGGGTAATTAAATTGCATTTAATAACTTCAAAGTATGTACTGGTATTAAGGTTATAAGCTAAGTTTTGGTGCAAAATGGTCCATTTGTGTGGGAGGTACCAAAAGGGGCGTGTCAATAACGCCCACTTTTCTCTGGATTCTAGGTACTATAAAAGCATTACACTGTACAAAATTGCAGCTATTTGCATGAAGTGATATTAAAGCTATAAACAGTTAACTTCGTGCAAAATGGTCAATTTGTGTGGGAGGTACCAAAAGGGGCTGACAACTTCACCCATTTTTCTTGAGGTGTTAGAGACTAATAAACTAATACTATGTGTGGAATTTCAGAAGATTCGAGTAAGTAGTATAGAAGTTATTAAAGAATCAATATTTCAAAAAATATTAACCCTTTGTGGGAGAGGTACTACAAGGAGTGGACCAATATGGCCCATCTTCGAAGTTAGCCGGAGATAGAGAAAAATATTACCACATATCGAATTTGAGGTCAATCGGTTAATCCTTGCGAGAGTTATCGTGCGCACCAGCCAACAGACAGTCACGCAGCCGGACGGACATTGCTCATTCGACTTAAAATGACCCAAAACGGATATCCGCCGAACATACTTAGGGTATTAGGCCACTCGCTCGGTGTGTTACATTTTTGGCTCGTAGGAAATGATATATAACCTCCTCTCTAAGGTGAGGGGATAAAAAGTTCATTCAGGTGGCACGTATCAAAAGGGGCGTGACAATAACGCCCACTTTTTAATGGATTGTAGGTCCTATAAAAACATTATACTGTACTAAAATGCAAGTGTTTGTATGCACTGGTATTAAAGTTATTATTAGTTAACTTTTTGTAAAAAATGGTCCCTTTGTGTGAGAGGTACCAAAAGGGGCGGGGGCCACTTCCCCATTTTTCTCCAGCTGACATCGACAGATAAACTATTACTATGTTTGGAATTACATGAGGTTCGGATAAGTAGTATAGAAGTTATTAGCGAATCAATATTTCACTAAATTTTAACTCTATGTGAGGGAGGTACTAAAGGGTCCGCCAAATAACTTTTTTTTTTTGAAAACATCGCGCAAAACGTCGGCTGTAGCTTCGCCTGTGTGGCACGTAGCGCCGTCCTGTTGAAACCAAATGTTGCCAATATCCTCCTCTTCAATTTTTGTGAACAAAAATTCGTTCAACATGGCCCGATAACGATCGGCATTGACTAAAACTGATTTCCACCGAACATACTTGGGGTCTTAGGTCACTCTTTCAATGCGTGGCACTTTTGGATCGTAGAAAATGATATATAGCCTCCTCTCTAAGGTGAGGGGATAATAAAATGTCAACGAAGTTTTGTAGAAAAAATGTTTTTTGATGGAATTTTAAGAAAATCTTACATCTACAAAAACTAAAAAAGGTAGCATCCAATTTTAAGAAATTTAAAAAATTAGTTTTAACGAATTTTTGTTTCAAAATATTGTTCAACCATTTTGAAATTTTAGTAAAAAATAAATGTTTATATAATTTGGAAGAAAAAGCTATTTCACCGAAATTCTGTTGAAAAATTATCGATGAGATTAAAATAATCTGTTCTATATGTTATACATGGGAATAGATATGTATGTCATCTATTTAGTTACTTCAATAATAGTTAACCTTTCAAATTCAACATGATTAATATTATGGTACAGAATGCACTTTGGTTTTATTATAATTTTTATGATTTTGTTTTTATGGGTTTGAAAAACAAAAATTATCAAAAATCCATAGGACTTACCTAAAATATAAGATACACTCTCTATTTGTAAAAAAAAACAATTACAAACATAAAATAACTGCTGAACCTCAAAAGCTTTAAAAACGTTGAATTTGACAGCAAGATAAAAGTTCCTTAAATATAATTTTAAATCTTAATATATTTATTTCCTCTACTTTTTTTTTATTATACATTATAAATGCAAGTACCTTGTATCCTAATTTGAGCATAAACAAGAGACTACGATTATACACTAGACCGGGGTTTTATTTTAATTATACCCTCACTTTAGTTATACGAGGGTATATATCATTTGCTACGGGCCAAAAGTGTAACACATCGAAGGAGTGATCTAAGACCCTAAGTATGTTCGGCGGATATTCGTTTTGGGTCATTTTAAGTCGAATGAGCAATGTGCGCCCGTCTGTTTGACTGCTGGCTGGTGCGCACGATAACTCTCGAAAGGAGTCACCGATTGAAATGTTGAGTCCACTACATCTTTCCTGTAGAATTTTTGGCAATTTTATTTCACCATTTAGTAGCTCTCGAAGAGATTTCCACTGATATATAGGAATACATAACATATATATCTTCTATATCAACACACGGACCGACATGCAGTATAGGAAACTGCACTATAGGAAATTTGACTAGTTTTTTTGGCCAAATTTCAATATTTTAATTTAACCAAAATTATTTTGTTTGCTAATATGAAAAGAAATTAACACTGTAAACATCAACTTTTGAATTTTTTGCAACATTGATTTACAGCGACTTTATCAGCTGTTTTGTGTGCGATTTCTAAATGATTTATCAAATAACAATTAAGTACAGTGAATATTTAACCATATTTGCCCCAATGCACTATAGGAAATTAGGCTACTTTTTTTTGGCCAAAATTCAAAATTAAAATTTTACAAAAATTATTATTTTTTGCTTTAATATGAAAATATATTAACAATATAAACATATATTTTTGAATTTTTGATTTACCGCGACTTTATCAGCAGTTTTATGTGGGATTTCTAAATGAGTTATCACATAGCAATTAATAATTACAGTGAATTTTGTAGTATTTTCAAATTAAATTTTTCATATTAATAATGCACAGTTTTTAAAAAACGATTAAATTGCAAAAAAATTAAGTGACCTTAAGATGAGCTAATGGAATTATGAATTGGAATTTTATTTAGACTTACAGAAAAATTCTAGCACTTGCTAGACTCAACCCCATAACAGTTCCATAGGACAATCATTCCCCTTACAATTCTAATATACTACAGCGGCGGATCTGTGCAAACTTTTTTAAAAAATGATTTTTTGCAGTTGTCAAATTTAGTATTATTAAAAGTACACAGAAGTAGAACTAGTAATATAGAAAATTGATGTCGACTCGAAAAAAAAAAATTTAAAAATTTTTCTTTGATTGTATGAAATAATTTTACTTTTACTTTCTCTTATCCAAAAAATCATTAAATCGGTACAGCCGTTTGGCTGTAAATAATTAAGACCAAAAAAGACTATATTGCACTGTACCACAGTATCCATTTTTATCCCCCTGCAACAACTATTTTTTCCCACTGTACATTATTTTGAAAATTTTTGAGCAACTGTTCTCCAAAAATGAAAGATACTTAATATCACAAGTTTATTTTCCAAAATTTTGCCACATTGTTCTATTTGTGCCCCAATGTACCATACATAATTTACCCAGTTTGGACCACTGTACCTCTTAAAGTATGAATTAAAAAAACGTTTCTGATCTCTAGTTTATGTTCCAAGAGCACCACGGGATCATGTTTAACCAATTTTACCTGACTGTACCATATTTTGAACTTTTTTTCCCACTATTCTCCAAAAGGTACGAAATTCGAAGAATGGCATCCTATCCCGACAAATTACCCTAAGGACAATGCTCGCTGAAATTTTGCAAACTCTAGTAATAATTTGGCGTGGTATCATATTTTTTTGGCTATCATCATATTTATTCCCTTTTGCCCCACTGTGCGCGTATATATTCAAATTTCGAAAAATCCCGTCTTATCCTGAGTCCTACATTCTAATGGCTACCCTCACGAATATCGCGATTGTAGCTCTAACCGTTTGGATTTGGCTGTTGTACAATTTTTTTTCACCCACTGTGGTCGTGGGTTCGAATCCCGCATCAGGCAAATATTATTTTTTGTGCTTTTTGCTTTCCTCACTTATAGAAGCAAAATAGGCATTGCGTTCGCCAAAAAAAAAGTGTGCGTCAAAAAAACTTTCATGCGCGAGCCGTGGTTCGAACCAACGACCGCCTAATTCGCAGTCCAGCGTACTAGCACGATACCACCACCTCTTCCTAGTCACCAATGTCGTTTTGCATCTTATGAGCTAACACAGATGACGGTTTGCCGTTTATCAAAGCCGGCCAAGCGATATTAGTGAACGCGCCCAAAAATGAAAAAAATGTGGCAACAATAATTTTCACATACATAGTGTTTAATTTGGGTACATGGTTCCAAAATAAACTCTAAGTATATGACTGTCCCCAAAATAGACGTTGTATGCTAAAAGAGGTATATATACCGATATGTTCATATATATCCCGAGAAGTCGGTTGATATAGTTGAAATATGCTATGGAAAATATTATTAACCAATCAAAAAGTGTGTTTTTTCCTGTCCCCAAACTAAGCGCTGTGAATATATATATATATATATATATGTGCATAATTTAATTATCTACAATTAAGTTTTGCAGAAACTAGTTATTTAAAATTTTTGCCCCAGTTTTTTTAATATACATATATCTAACCTAACTATAATTTTATTATAAGATTACAAAAATTAATTATTAATAATAATAATTTAATGTAATAAATATATTATAACTATTTTTTATGAATAATAAAAAATCTATTACTAAATAAAATTACCAAATTTATAATAACTTGAAAAATAATAAATTAAAAAAAAAGAAAAGTATAAAAGAAAAAAAAAATTTTATTGATGAGTTTTCATGTTAATGAATTTCCTGATAAAAGGGTTACCTTGATAGGGTAAATTATGCAATAAGATTACATTCATTATAATATATGTAATAGAATTAAACTATTTCTAAAAGTATCAAAAACTTTTGTGCATCATACACCAAAATATATAAATTTATTAAAAAGATAAGCTAACTAAGCTACTGGGCTCATACCCCATTTATAAAGGTCCTAATCCTTTTCTTTTTAATTTTTAATAATTCATCAAACATTATATTTTTAGGTATTCTAATAATAGGAACATTAATTTCTATTTCAGCTAATTCTTGATTAGGAGCATGAATAGGTTTAGAAATTAATTTATTGTCTTTTATCCCCCTAATAAGAGATAATAAATTAATATCAACTGAAGCTTCATTAAAATACTTCTTAACTCAAGCATTAGCATCTTCAGTATTTTTATTTGCAGTAATTTTGTTTCTTTTAAATACCAGAAAAAGAGATTCCAATTATTTTATAGAAATAATTATTTTTTCCTCGCTTTTATTAAAAAGAGGTTCAGCACCTTTTCATTTTTGATTTCCTTATGTAATAGAAGGTTTATCTTGAATTAATGCATTAATTTTAATAACTTGACAAAAAATTGCTCCTTTAATGTTAATTTCTTATAATATATTTTTAAACCATTAATTATTATTAGAATTATTTTATCACGATTAATTGGTGCACTAGGAGGATTAAATCAAACTTCTTTACGTAAATTAATAGCTTATTCTTCTATTAATCATTTAGGTTGAATATTAGCTGCTATATACAATAGTAATTTATGATTAACTTACTTTTAGTTTTATACTTTTTTAACTTTTTCAATGATTTTTATATTTAATATATTTAAAATTTCTTATATTAATCAATTATTTTCATTATTTTTTAATGAAAAAAGAATTAAATTCTTTTTATTTTTCAATTTATTATCTTTAGGAGAATTACCTCCTTTTCTAGGATTTCTTCCAAAATTACTAGTAATTCAATCATTAACTAATAATAATCAATTACACAGTACAACACAAAAAAAAATAACAGGCTTCTGTCAATGGATTATGGTAGGGGAGACCAAAAAAATATATACGTGTATCGGCGTTTAGAAGGATCACATCGGAATTTTATTTTAGGGGGGGTTAAATTTTTACCCCCTTTGCTTGTTCGTGCAGAATACACTAGCCAACAGTCGTTTTGTTATTTGGTTCTAGCATAGTTTTTCTCATTGATTTTGACCTACTGAACACGAAAATGAGTTTTAAAAATTTTTCTTTCGATTGGTTTTCGAGATACAAATTTTTGAACTTTTTTTTTTTTAATTTTTGGAGGTACACTTACAATTTTGAGCATATTTTTCGTCTTCTTTGACGTATTTGATCCTACTACTACTCAAATTAAAGCAAATTGAGCCGTCTACAACTCATTCTCAGAACATTTTCAAATCGGGTGAGTAGTTTTGATGTTGGCGGCTTAAAAAGGTTAAAAAACTGCGTTTTTTTAGTAAAAATGTGGCAGAAAAATTCATATAAAAATTCATATAAAATATAAAACGCGATGCTAACAGCGATTTTGGTTTTTTTACGTATAGCTGGCATTTTTCCAAAGAAAATAAGCACTTACTTAACAAAATCTGACAACAAATGGCGGACTTATAATTTTTTTGGTATAAGACCGAAATTCCGCTATTTCACGATATTTTGATTTTCATTATTTGCACAGCTAACCTACTAGGAGGGATCGAAAAAGCACGTTTTTTATAATCCTTTTGGAATAGAACGGAACAGTTGCTCCTATATATAAGTTACTTCTGTTCAAAATTTCACCACCCTGGGTTAATGTCTTCTGTTCTGGCAAGGGACGTGAAATTTCAAAAATTTAGTGAAATCAGCAATTTTTTTTTTTGGAAATTTTTTTCAAATGTCACAGCACTTTGCAGTTTTGATAAAATTTTTAAATTAATATTAATAACACAAATATTTCATACTTGTAAAAAACCTATTTACAATACCGTAGGGACGTTTCGTCGAAAATGGTATAATGAAAATGCAGAACATAGAAACACAGGTGCATTTTACGATACGAATTTTGGCAAACCCACTTTACATGTACAAAATTGTTTGGAAAAAACGTTTACGTCATTTTTATGATTCTCAGAATTAAAACAAATAAGTAATACACAAATAGTTATTTAATTTTTATGATTGTGGTTGCAGAGTAATATACGCTTCTGAATGTGCGTGGACGCTCTTCGTGTTCCTTTATGACTGCTACTCCGTTCACAGTCAATTAAAGGGAAAAAAGGGAATTACACTTTTTTATTGATGTGTGTTTTCCCGATGGCTACCTGTATCGGATTTTTTTTACAGAAATTCCCCCCACATTTGTGAGTGGTCATTATTTGGAAACTTTTCCACAATTTGAAACGCACACTTGCTGAATCAGGTATATAGCCACCCTTAAAAGATGCGCCCATTCATAAATACCTGTCAGTAAAATATTGTAACATCCCAGCCAGAAAAATAACATCCTCAAAGCGTCGTGAAAGCACTGTGCACCATCATCACACGATGGGATAAAGCGTTGTAAAAGCGTCAAAATGATAACACCGATATACGGTGTGACGGCGGTATTTAACAACGCTTTTGAAACGCTGTAAAAACAAAATTCATGACGCTTTTCCGATGGTTTGAAGGTAATTATTCCCAAAAAAATAGTATTTAGAAATCAATGAATCAAATGATATATGTTATTTTTAAGGTATTCATTTAAATGAATTCATAAGTTAAATTGTCCCTGTAACATGCCAGCTTGTTCATACTTTAGATGTTGTAAAGGTAGCACTGGGTTTTTGCATGTCAAAAATGCACTGTAAAAGCGAATCCTGCAGTCTTTTAAAGAAAATACAATTTCCACCTTAACAAAAGGAACTTCTAAATTTTGATAACAAAATCGTAGTTTTTGAAGAAATGACATATACTTCACATGTTTATTTAAAAAAATCGTTTTCGTTTTTTTCGGAATTAAGCCTAATTTTTTGCAGGAAAAGATATTCCACATAAATTTCATAGAAAATAGTATAATTTATTTTACTTAAATAATCGGAAAGCCACACAATTCAAATGTTTTGTTGTATGCTGGTGACGTTATTTTAAAAATTTTATTAAGTTAGTTTTTTTGCTTTTATACATAGTACACTAAAAACTTAGCTGTTTCGTTTTAGCATGTTTTGGAATGGAGGTATCGATTTAATGACTGACTTTACAAAAAGGATTCCTTTTCTCAAATTATTTGTTCTCCAAGAATTGTAAATCCATCATGAAACAGCGCTTTAAAGACATTTTAAGCAAGCGTTGTGAAAGCGTCCCAAAACAGTGCTTTCACAACGCCTTTTTCGTGGTACCGTTATAAATTTCTGGCCGGGATACTTAGTATTTATAGGTGTTCATTTATCGTTTTTTGTCATTCAACAAGTGTCTACGAACGCGAGTAGTACGAGTAAAAAGTGAAACAAATTGAATTTAAGTGCATATAACCCAATAAGTAAGACAATGAGTAAAAGACTACGTGTGTTCGAGTGTTTGAACAATCCAGACAATTTCTGCAATGTTTGTGGCGAGTTTATAAAGAATAATCACGCACACACGTTTACTCCAGCAATGCAATTGCACTATTTGAATTATTTTGGTATTTCACCAAATATCACAGAACCATGGACACCTAAGTCGCTATGTGATCTTTGCTATATAATCCTAACCAACTGGGCAGCTGGCGGAAGGTAAGAATTTTTATTTAAACACATTAAGCAAAGCAAATATAGTAATTTATTTTAATTTTAGGCGCCATATGAAATTCGATACACCAATGATGTGGAAAAAGCCGCTATGCCATTCCACAGACTGTTATTTTTGCCTCACCACAAACAGTGGGGTAGGGAGATTTTTAAAATGGAACTACGCTCAAGTGGGATCGTTTGCACTTCCAGTACCACATTCGAATGATGTACCATATCCAGTGTGCCCTGGTGCATCTCTTCAAAAAGCAGAATCGTCAGATTTGGATTTGCGGATTCAGAAGTGAAAGTAACAGCGTACAGGAAGCGTCACCAGCAGTATGCAAAATTTTATACAAAGAAAGACGAAATATGTTTTTGCAGCGACATTTCCGGCTTGTTCCAAGAGCTTCACCAAATTCACAACCCCAATGAATGGAGGTTGTTTATTGACAGCAACAAAGAGAGCTTGAAGGCAGTTCTCTTACATAATGGGAATGAAAAGCCATCTCTTCCTATTGCTCATGCGGTTCATTCAAAGGAGAACTATGAAACTATGAACATTTTGCTGAAATGCATAGAGTATAGGCAAATATAATTGGAAAATATGCGCCGACCTCAAAGTTGTGGCCATTCTGTGTGGACTCCAAGGAGGCTATACGCGACATTGCTGTTTTCTGTGCCTTTGGAATAGCCGCGCTGATGATCAGCATTATATTCAAAAAAATGGCCGGAACGAACGAAACCTGTAGTTGGAGAAGCGAATGTTCAGCGCAAACCACTAATAGAGAACCGTGAAAATATAATACTTCCGCCGCTGCACATAAAATTGGGTTTGATAAAAAATTTTGCCAAAAAATTGGACAAAGGAGGTGAAGCTTTTGCCTATTTACGGTCAATTTTCTCTTACCTTTCGCTGGCAAAAATTAAAGAAGGAGTCTTCGCAGGACCCGAGATAAAAAAAATGTTGAAAGATGAAACATTCCCGAAGCTGTTATCACCCATCGAAGCCGCAGCATGGAATTCCCTCAGGCTTGTTGTGGAAAACTTTTTAGGAAACAACAAAAGCGATAATTATAAGGACATAGTTGAGGATCTGGTAAAGAACTATGAAGCAATGGGTAGGTTTTTTTTTGAAACAAATGTTAATTTAAATAGCGTTTTAATTCTCGTTTTTTTTCATTTTTGGGTAGGAGTGCACATGTCACTTAAAATACACTTTCTGCATTCTCATTTGGATTTTTTCCCTGAGAATTTAGGAGATGTGAGCGACGAACACGGCGAGCGCTTTCATCAGGAATTGAAGGCTATGGAACGACGCTATCAGGGCATCTATGACACGGCTATGATGGGTGACTACATTTGGACCCTAATACGTGAGACCAATTGCAGCGAATACAAAAAACAAAGAAGAAGTCAGCTGTTTTTCCACATGGCATAAAATGTACAGTTATATCTTTGTTTCTACTCATTTTTTTTGGGCGTTGATTTGGTTAGTTTAACTAACCTGGCACATCCATTTCTAATTGTGCCATACATTGAGTATGTAGTGCTCTAAATAAATTAAAAAATAATATACTAAGACTAATTTGTTTATTTTAAATTAAGTTCAAATGTATTTATTCGTTTGCGTAGGGTAGGTAAGCTGTGCAAATAATGAAAATCAAAATATCGTGAAATAGCGGAATTTCGGACTTTTACCAAAAAAATTATAAGTCCGCCATTTGTTGTCAGATTTTGTTAAGTAAGTGCTTATTTTCTTTGGAAAAATGCCAGCTATAGGTAAAAAACCAAAATCGCTGTTAGCATCGCGTTTTATATTTTATATGAATTTTTCTGCCACATTTTTACTAAAAAAACGCAGTTTTTTAACCTTTTTAAGCCGCCAACATCAAAACTACTCACCCGATTTGAAAATTTTCAATTTGCTTTAATTTGAGTAGTAGTAGGATCAAATACGTCAAAGAAGACGAAAGATATGCTCAAAATTGTAAGTGTACCTCCAAAAATTTAAAAAAAAAGTTAAAATTTGTATACAAAGAAAGACGAAATATGTTTTTGCAGCGACATTTCCGGCTTGTTCCAAGAGCTTCACCAAATTCACAACCCCAATGAATGGAGGTTGTTTATTGACAGCAACAAAGAGAGCTTGAAGGCAGTTCTCTTACATAATGGGAATGAAAAGCCATCTCTTCCTATTGCTCATGCGGTTCATTCAAAGGAGAACTATGAAACTATGAACATTTTGCTGAAATGCATAGAGTATAGGCAAATATAATTGGAAAATATGCGCCGACCTCAAAGTTGTGGCCATTCTGTGTGGACTCCAAGGAGGCTATACGCGACATTGCTGTTTTCTGTGCCTTTGGAATAGCCGCGCTGATGATCAGCATTATATTCAAAAAAATGGCCGGAACGAACGAAACCTGTAGTTGGAGAAGCGAATGTTCAGCGCAAACCACTAATAGAGAACCGTGAAAATATAATACTTCCGCCGCTGCACATAAAATTGGGTTTGATAAAAAATTTTGCCAAAAAATTGGACAAAGGAGGTGAAGCTTTTGCCTATTTACGGTCAATTTTCTCTTACCTTTCGCTGGCAAAAATTAAAGAAGGAGTCTTCGCAGGACCCGAGATAAAAAAAATGTTGATAGATGAAACATTCCCGAAGCTGTTATCACCCATCGAAGCCGCAGCATGGAATTCCCTCAGGCTTGTTGTGGAAAACTTTTTAGGAAACAACAAAAGCGATAATTATAAGGACATAGTTGAGGATCTGGTAAAGAACTATGAAGCAATGGGTAGGTTTTTTTTTGAAACAAATGTTAATTTAAATAGCGTTTTAATTCTCGTTTTTTTTCATTTTTGGGTAGGAGTGCACATGTCACTTAAAATACACTTTCTGCATTCTCATTTGGATTTTTTCCCTGAGAATTTAGGAGATGTGAGCGACGAACACGGCGAGCGCTTTCATCAGGAATTGAAGGCTATGGAACGACGCTATCAGGGCATCTATGACACGGCTATGATGGGTGACTACATTTGGACCCTAATACGTGAGACCAATTGCAGCGAATACAAAAAACAAAGAAGAAGTCAGCTGTTTTTCCACATGGCATAAAATGTACAGTTATATCTTTGTTTCTACTCATTTTTTTTGGGCGTTGATTTGGTTAGTTTAACTAACCTGGCACATCCATTTCTAATTGTGCCATACATTGAGTATGTAGTGCTCTAAATAAATTAAAAAATAATATACTAAGACTAATTTGTTTATTTTAAATTAAGTTCAAATGTATTTATTCGTTTGCGTAGGGTAGGTAAGCTGTGCAAATAATGAAAATCAAAATATCGTGAAATAGCGGAATTTCGGACTTTTACCAAAAAAATTATAAGTCCGCCATTTGTTGTCAGATTTTGTTAAGTAAGTGCTTATTTTCTTTGGAAAAATGCCAGCTATAGGTAAAAAACCAAAATCGCTGTTAGCATCGCGTTTTATATTTTATATGAATTTTTCTGCCACATTTTTACTAAAAAAACGCAGTTTTTTAACCTTTTTAAGCCGCCAACATCAAAACTACTCACCCGATTTGAAAATTTTCAATTTGCTTTAATTTGAGTAGTAGTAGGATCAAATACGTCAAAGAAGACGAAAGATATGCTCAAAATTGTAAGTGTACCTCCAAAAATTTAAAAAAAAAGTTCAAATTTGTATCTCGAAAACCAATCGACAGAAAAATTTTTAAAACTCATTTTCGTGTTTAGTAAGTCAAAATCAATGAGAAAAAGTATGCTAGAAACAAACAGAGAAAATTTTGTTATTTGTGACCTAGTGATATCGGTATATAAAACTATGTGTTCTGTTCATCTGACGTGTGGCGTATCTTCGGCAACTTTGTAGCAAATGTTAAGGCCTATATTTTTGTGGAATATATTAACCCCCCATAACGGTGATTTTTGCCTATATTTTGACAAATCGTAAAAACACTCCCCTAAAAATGGGTGGGGCGTGGTTGAAATGTTCTACAAAAATGTTGGCCATAAAATTTTACTATATATGTCAGAACACACCAGAAACACCCAAAACTTAACACAAACACCAAAAAAAACCAAATTCAAGATTGCCTGTTAAGTGTTAATTTGTTATTCCTTGCATATGTAGGTTCTCCCAGCTCTGACGAGAAAGTTGTTGTTCAACAACTACCAAGAGTTCTGTTCTGTCATTATATAGGGTGATACATTTCGAGGTTCCCTACTTTTATCAGGAAAAAAACACAAAAAATTCAAATTGAATGGGGAATGTTTATTATCATTTGAAAGAACATTCTTTGGCATTTATTTTTTAAGATTATGTCTATCAAATGTTGGCCGCGGCTACGTCTCAGATGGTCCATCCGTTGAGTCCAATTTTCGATGACTCGTTCGAGCATTTCGACTGGTAACTGGCGAATGACACGCGTACGTTGTTCAGGCGTAAGACTTTCCATGATGAAATGCCAAACAATACTTAACAAAAATAACATGACAGCATGACACGACTCACACGTGATCTGTCAAAAAAAGGCTATTGAAAAACGTATCTCTACTTGGATCACCTGTTATTTTTGTCACTCAAAATTACCATAACGGAACTTTTGAGTGTCACGTTACTTATGAACGTTAATGTTTGACATCGTGGGTCAGCCAGTTAATCTTTTTGTTTTCTTACATTATTCTACAAGGGAATTCGTAAGAATAATAGTGACTGACTGTTTTGGAAAACATGACTGGTTTTGCTACGTCTGTGGCAAGCAACTTTCTCGTCAGAGATACGAGAACCTACATATGCGAGGAATAACAAATTAACCCTTAACAGGCAATCTTGAATTTGGCCGGTTTTTTGGTGTTTGTGTTAAGTTTTGGGCTTTGGTGTGTTCTGGCATATATAGTAAAACATTATGGCCAACATTTTTGTGGAACAGTCCAACCCCGCCCCACCCATTTTTAGGGGAGTTTTTTACAATTTGTTAAAATATAGCCTAAAATCACCGTTACGGGGGGAAGCTAGAGGGTTAATATATTCTACAAAAATATAGGCCTTACAATTTGCTACAAAGTTGCTGAAGATACTTTGCACGTCAGATGAACAGAACACATAGTTTTATATACCGATATTCTGCACGAACAAGCAAAGGGGGTAAAACTTTAAAGTTACAGCTCATGCTTTTATTATAATTTTCTTTATAGTTATACCTAATATAATTGGAGGATTTAGTAATTGACTAGTTCCATTAATATCAGGAGCTCCAGACATAGCCTTTCCTCGAATAAATAATATAAGTTTCTGATTACTACCACCTGATTTAACCCTTCTTCTTGTAAGTAGTATAGTTGAAAAGGGAGCTGGTACTGGATGAACTGTTTACCCACCTCTGTCATCTAATATCGCTCATGGAGGAGCTTCAGTAGATTTAGCTATTTTTTCTTTACACTTAGCTGGAATTTCTTCAATTTTAGGAGCTGTACATTTTATTACTACTGTAATTAATATACAATCTACTGGAATTACATTTGACCGAATACCTTTATTTGTATGATCAGTTGTAATTACAGCTTTATTATTACTTCTTTCCTTACCAGTATTAGCTGGAGCTATTACTATATTATTAACAGATCGAAATTTAAATACCTCTTTTTTGACCCTGCTGGAGGTGGAGACCCTATTCTTTATCAACATTTATTTTGATTTTACCGGGGTTTGGAATAATTTCTCATATTATTAGCCAAGAATCAGGGAAGAAGGAAACCTTAGGTTCTCTAGGAATAATTTATGCTATATTAGCAATTGGTTTATTAGGATTTATTGTTTCAGCCCATCATATATTTACAGTAGGAATAGATGTTGATACTCGAGCTTCTTTTACTTCAGCTACTATAATTATTGCTGTTCCAACTGGAATTAAAATTTTTAGTTGACTGGCTACTCTTTATGGGACTCAATTAACTTATTCCCCTGCTATTTTATGAGCTTTAGGATTTGTATTTTTATTCACTGTAGGAGGATTAACTGGAGTAGTACTTGCTAATTCTTCAGTTGATATCATTTTACATGATACTTATTATGTAGTTGCTCATTTTCATTATCTATTATCTATAGGAGCTGTATTTGCTATTATAGTTGGATTCGTTCATTGATACCCTCTTTTTACATGATTAACTTTAAATAATAAAATATTAAAAAGTAAATTTTTCATTATATTTATTGGAGTAAATTTAACATTCTTCCCTCAACATTTCTTAGGATTAGCTGGAATACCTCGACGATATTCTGATTACCCAGATACGGCATGAAATGTAATTTCAACAATTGGATCAACAATTTCATCATTAGGAATTCTTTATTTATTTTATATTATTTGAGAAAGTTTAGTAACTCAACGTCATGTTATTTTTCCAATTCAATTAAATTATTCAATTGAATGGTTACAAAATACACCTCCTGCTGAACACAGCTATAATGAATTGCCTCTATTAGTTAATTTCTAATATGGCAGATTAGTGCAATGGATTTAAGCTCCATATATAAAGTATTTTACTTTTATTAGAAACTACTAATGTCAACATGAGCAAATTTAGGTTTACGAGATAGTTCTTCCCCTTTAATAGAACAATTAATTTTTTTCATGACCATACACTTTTAATTTTAGTAATAATTACTATTTTAGTAGGATATTTAATAGGGCGGGTCGATTTAAAAATCGCCCATTGCTCAGTGAAAATCGTATTCTCGGGATCAAAATAAGAAACTTTGCCGAAGGAACCATACCTCTAAAACGAATTCTGATGTCCCGGAAAAAATCCCACTTTGACCCATTTAGAGTGCTCCAATCGAGTCCAAATGTATGACCGACCCCCACTCAGTGAAGTGCTCAGTGAAAATCGTATTCTAGGGATCAAAATAAGAAACTTTGCCGAAGGAACCATACCTCTAAAACAAATTCTGATGTCCCGGAAAAAATCCCACTTTGACCCATTTAGAGTGCTCCAATCGAGTCCAAATGTAGGGAACCCCCAGGGGGTTCCAGGCATGGGTGAGTCGGGCCTCCAAAGTTAGTGGGGGTCGGTCATACATTTGGACTCGATTGGAGCACTCTAAATGGGTCAAAGTGGGATGTTTCAAAATATCAAGAAGTAGTTTAAAAAATATTAATTTTGGAGATTAATGATAAAGAATTTCTTTTTTCTTGAAGTTTTAAAAGAATTAATCTTATTTTTGATTTACAAGACCAAAGTTTTTGTTAAACTATTAAAACTAATGTTAATAATTTTAAATTGATTTTTACCAAGAATTTTATTTATTATAGGAGTACTTATTTTTGTTTTTAATCGAAAGCATTTATTATCTATATTATTAAGTTTAGAATATATTGTTTTAAGATTATTTTTATTTATTTATTTAAATACATATAATTATGAAAAATTTTTTAGAATAATATTTTTAACTTTTAGAGTATGTGAAGGGGCTTTAGGACTTTCGATTTTAGTTTCAATAATTCGTACACATGGAAATGATTATTTTCAAAGATTTAATATTTTATAATATGTTAAAAGTAATTTTTATAATTTTATTTTTATTTCCTATATGTTTTATTAAAAATATATATTGAATGGTTCAAAGTTTATTATTTTTTATTAGATTTATTTTTATTATAATTAATATTTATTCAAATTATTTTATATCTATTTCTTATTTATTTGGAATATATATAATTCCTTATGGATTAATTTTATTAAGTTTATGAATTGTTTCTTTAATATTAGTAGCAAGTGAAAGTATTTATAAATATAATAATTATGTAAATTTATTTTTATTTAATATAATTTTATTGTTAATTTTATTAGTATTAACATTTAGAAGAATAAGTTTATTTATATTTTATTTATTTTTTGAAAGAAGTTTAATTCCAACTTTATTTTAAATTTTGGGTTGAGGATATCAACCTGAACGATTGCAAGCTGGGGTTTATTTATTATTTTATACATTATTAGTTTCGTTACCTATGTTAATTGGAATTTTTTATTTATATAAAATTACAAATACAATAAATTTTTATTTATTAAGTAATTATATATTTAATTATGAAATTCTTTATTTTTCTTTAGTATTAGCTTTTTTAGTAAAAATACCAATATTTTTAGTACATTTATGATTACCTATGGCTCATGTTGAAGCTCCAGTTTCTGGGTCAATAATTTTAGCTGGAATTATATTAAAATTAGGAGGATATGGTTTATTACGAGTATTTCCTTTTTTACAATTATTAGGGTTAAAATTTAATTTTATTTAAATTAGTATTAGTTTAGTTGGAGGGTTATTAGTTAGATTAACTTGTTTTTGTCAGACTGATTTAAAAGCTTTAATTGCTTATTCTTCTGTTGCTCATATAGGAATTGTATTAGCAGGTTTAATAACTATAACATATATAGGTTTATGTGGTTCTTATACTTTAATAATTGCTCATGGTTTATGTTCATCAGGTTTATTTTGTTTAGCTAATATTTCTTATGAGCGTTTAGGAAGACGACGATTATTAATTAATAAGGGTTTATTAAATTTTATACCTTCTATAGCATTATGATGATTTTTATTAAGTTAAAAATATTGCTCCTCCTCCGACTTTAAATTTATTAGGAGAAATTTCTTTAATTAATAGAATTGTTAGATGATCTTGAGTGACTATATTAATATTATCTTTATTATCTTGTTTTCTGCTGATTATACTTTATATTTATATGCTTATAGACAACACGGAAAGGTGTTTTCAGGGGCTTATTCATTTAGAGGAGGAAAAATTCGTGAATATTTACTTATATTTTTACATTGATTTCCTTTAAATTTATTAATTTTAAAGAGAGATATTTGTATATTATGATTATAATTTAAATAGTTTAATAAAAATATTGATTTGTGGTGTCAATGATAAGATAAATTATTTTTAAATCGTGAAATATTTATCAATTTGTACAATTAGATTAGATTGTTTATTTTTTTTCTAGTTTATTATCTTTTACAATAGGATTAATTTTTATTATAAATGATTAGGATTAATTTTTATTATAAATGATTATAGAATTTTTATTGAATGAGAAGTTGTTTCAATAAATTCGTTAATAATTGTAATAACAATTTTATTAGATTGAATAAGTTTAATTTTTATATCTTTTGTTGTAATAATTTCTTCTTTGGTAATTTTTTATAGAAAGGAATATATAGAAAGTGATTATAAAATTAATCGATTTATTGTATTAGTACTAATATTTGTTAGTTCAATAATATTATTAATTATTAGACCAAATTTAATTAGAATTTTGTTAGGATCAGATGGATTAGGTTTAGTATCTTATTGTTTAGTAATTTATTTTCAAAATATTAAGTCTTATAATGCAGGTATATTAACTGCATTATCTAATCGAATTGGTGATGTTGCTTTATTATTAGCAATTGCTTGAATATTAAATTATGGAAGATGAAATTATATTTTTTATTTAGAAGTGATACATTTAGATAAAGAAATGACTATTATTGGGTTGTTAGTTATATTAGCTGATATAACTAAAAGTGCTCAAATTCCTTTTTCTTCTTGATTACCAGCTGCTATAGCTGCTCCAACACCTGTGTCTGCTTTAGTTCATTCTTCTACATTAGTAACAGCAGGGGTTTATTATTAATTCGATTTAGTATTTTATTAAGAAATTCTTGATTAGGAAATTTATTACTGTTATTATCTGGTTTAACAATATTTATAGTTGGGTTAGGAGCTAATTATGAATTTGATTTAAAAAAAATTATTGCTTTATCAACATTAAGACAGTTAGGTTTAATAATAAGAATTTTATCAATAGGTTATTATAAATTAAATAAAATTAAATTAAAAATTAAAAAAATAATTGTAATTAAAAAGAATTGTAATGAAAATGGTAATCGTGAAGAAGATTTAGGGTCAAATCCACATTCAAATGGAGATGATTTTTCTCGATCTACAATAGTTTTTTTTATTATTATTACAGAAATTACAATTACAGAAATTAGTATAATAATTGAACCGATTATTAGAATTGAAAAAATTATCTATACTATTAATTATAGACCTTATGATTGGAAGTCAAATATACTTTTTATACTATATATTTTATCCTCCTCATCAATAAATTGATACATAAAGGAATTATCATACAATATCAACAAAATGTCAATATCAAGCAGCAGCTTCAAATCCAAAGTGGTGATTTTTTGAAAAATGATTATTTAAATGTCGAATTAAACATACTAATAGAAAAGTTGTTCCAATTAATACATGAAGTCCTGTTGCTATAAAAAAAGGATGATCCATAAACGGAATCTGCAATTCTAAAAGGAGCTTCAATATATTCATAAGCTTGAAGAATTGTAAAGTAAATTTCTAGTAAAACTGTAAAAAATAATCCTTGAGTAGTTTGAGAATGGTTTCTTTCTAAAAGACTATGATGAGCTCAAGTTACTGTAATTCCAGATGTTAATAAAATTACGGTATTTAATAAAGGAATTTGGAAAGGGTTAAAAGGAGTAATTCCTATAGGAGGTCATATAGCCCTTAAATCAGTAGAAGAGGATAATCTTCTGTGAAAAATGCTCAAAAAAATGAAACAAAAAATAAAACTTCTGATAAAATAAATAGAATTATTCCTCATCGTAAACCTGTTGTTACTGGTAAAGTATGAAGACATTGAAATGTACCTTCTCGTGAATCTCGTCATCATTGATAAACTGTTAATATAGTAATTAGGTTTCCTAATAAAAATAATGAATTATCATATTGATGGAATCATTTTACTATTCCTGCAACTGTTGTTATTGCTCCGATTGAAGCTGTTAATGGTCATGGTCTATAATCTACTAAATGAAAAGGGTGATTTGAATGAGTTGACATTAATTAATTTACTTCACTAGAATATAATGTACTAATAACAGCAAATACATAAGATTGAATTATTGCAACAGCAGATTCTAAAACTAATAAAGCAATTTGTGTAATTAATAAAAATCCTAATAAAATTGATGATATTGAAGGACCTGTATTTCCTAATAAAGTTAGTAATAAATGACCAGCAATTATATTAGCTGTTAATCGAACAGCAAAGTTGTTCGTGGAAGAAGCACTTCAAAGCAAATGGTCGCATGTTTCTTCGGCAAAACTGATCATGTGGCGACTGTTCCGCTTGAGCAACGTAGGACGGTCAATTCCGAGTGTTTGCCTGAAGTCTTCCGAGAAATTCGAAAAACGAACATGAGAAGACGAATCATTGTGCAACATGACAATCGGCTCAGACCATCGCCTTTTTGACCGGCAAAAACGTCGAATTGATGGGTCATCCGCCGTACAGCCCTGATTTAACACCCAATGACTTATTCGTATTCACTCACATCAAGAAAAACTGCTTGGTCAACGTTTTTCGACGCCTGAAGCAGCTGTCGAAGCGTTCAAAAACTATGTTTTGGAGGTGAATTTTCAACACAATGTAACCAAAAACTGAGTGAAGTTATGCAATAAATGTCATATTTTCCAATGTAAGTTGCAGTTTTCATCTGGCAACAGTAGCATTGCCAGGACCGAAATATAAATAGCAATCCTTGTACACTGATAGAAAAAGCTTCGTCATTCGTCAAAAGTCAGCTAACGTACGGATAATCCTATCTATGAATTTGTTCGTCGCCATGGCTAAATCGTCTTAGAATTTTACGACGATTAAGAATATATGTACTTTATGGGGTCTCAGATCAATATTTAGAGGTGTTACAAACGGAGTGACAAAATGAATATACCCCCCATCCTATGGTGGAGGGCATAAAAATGCATACGTCTCTCAGACGTAGGTTATCAAAGCAGGATAAATAGGCTTCTGAAAGGACAAAAACAATACTCAAGTTACAATACCGCTAGAACTGACCACAGGAAAAAATGAATAAATAAGTAGCCAGTGGATTATATAACGTGATCCATTTCGAGGTTACCTACTTTTTTAAAGAAAAAACACAGCAAATTCAAATTGAATGGGGAATGTTTATTATCATTTGAAATAACATTCTTTGGCATTTATTTTTTGAAGATTATGATTGGCCGCGGCTACGTCTCAGATTGTCCATCCGTTGAGTCCAATTTTCGATGACTCGTTCGAGCATTTCGACTGGTAACTGGCGAATGACACGCGTAAACGTTGTTCAGGTGTAAGTCTTTCCATGATGAAATGCCAAACAATACTTAACAAAAATAACATGACAGCATAACACGACTCACACGTGATATGTCAAAAAAAGGCTATTGAAAAAGGTATCTCTACTTGGATCACCCGTTATAACATTACACTAATTAATCTGTCAATTTGTTGTCAAAACTTTGTTCAGGCGTAAGTCTTTCCATGATGAAATGTCAAACAATACTTCAGAAAAATAACATGACAGCATGACACGACTCACACGTGATCTGTAAAAAAAAGGCTATTGAAAAAAGTATCTCTACTTGAAACACCCTATGTAACACTCCTGTCTATGCGTGTGCAAAATTTCAGCTTTCTAGCTCTAACCCGTGTTGCTACACGAGAAAATTTTTTCCGACCACAATTGTCCTTAATACTGACCAAAATCCGTCGTAGCCGACCAAATTTACAAAATTAAACATGTTGGTATTGTGGGGATGTATTAAGGTTGACAAATACAGTCTGCAATGTTTGGAGCAGTTCTCAATTAATTTATATTTAGCTGATCTTATAGTCCCGATTTAGACTGGCTGAATGTTCAGCAGATTATCGGGTTTTGTAAGAGAGAAATGCAGTCGGCAAGAGGGGGCAAACAAACTCTCCCGTACTCGGGCTGAAGGTTTTGTGTTTTTCACTCGCACTTTGAAACAACAACACAGAAATATCCGAAACAAAATTACGTGTCTAAACGCAGAGGCAAGTTTAAAAGAGAACTAGCGGATAATCTGCTGAAAAAATATCCTAGTGTAAATCTGGACATATTGTGCCAATTATTGACGGGGTATTTGCTCAAGTAGTCGATGAAATTGCTCGGTAACTTTCGAAACGATATCGTCCTCCAACCAGCGGCCAGCCTTAAACAAGCCAAAAAACAGCGATCTCTAACTCGGTAGTCAAAATCAAAACTATAAAAAGTCCCAACAGATCGAGTAACAAAAACAAAAAAGTTTAGTTTGGTGATAAAATTTTCAGATTTTGATGAAACGTGGAATGTTTGAAAAAATTAATTTACTTAGAAAATATGCCAGTTGTAACAGAAAATAAAATAAATGTAATCAGTATTCAAAAATGATGAAAAGTATTTTAAACAACTACAAATGTGGCTAGTCCGATTCGTATATACCCTAGATCATGGATTTTATTCAATATTATAACCGGAAATATATCTTGAATTGCTCGTTTAAATGACAGCATGGCTAAATCTTACTATACCCTCATTCTGTAAAATCGTTGATTTCGATATTTTTGTCTTTGTTCGTCTTTTTATTTCAGCTATCGGCTTCAAATTCCAAAAAAAAAAACACTTTCTCAAGAAATCTATATATCTATATGTGCGCAGGTCTTTATGGGATTTTTAAAGAATTGGAAGAATGAAAATTGCTCTGGAAACTGCTACACTGACCACCTTCTAAAAATTCAAAATTGATCATGTTAGATGTTACCACAATAAGAAGTGAGCGATATATTTCGAAAATAATTTGCAGACTTTAAAATGCGGTTTTATGCCCGGGTTCACCTCTGGCTGGATTTCCGAGAGTTATTTTTGCATCTCATTTCAGATCAGTATGTACACATCAATTTGTAGATTTTTATTTCTTAATGAATTTTGAAATGAATAGAAATAATGAAAATGCTTTGGCCACCGCTAAGCTGACCGCGTATAATACTGAATATTATATTATCTTTGTATCATTTAAGATTCTTATAAAATACAAAAATAATATTTAAGATTTCAAAGCGCGGGACGTGGCCACGGGCCAAAAAAACTGTTTAAATAGTCGTTATACAACACTCGAGTCTATTCATAGGCAAACTTTCACCTTTCTAGCTCTTATAGGAGCCTCAGCAGTCAAGGGACTTTTTAAGTACTACTGAAAGAGTGGAAATTGCTTTGGTCACTGCTACACTGACCACAGACTGTGAATTTACTATATTGACAACGTTAGATATGTTACCAATATAAGTGGTAGCGATATATTTTGAAAAGGCTTTAGAAAATTTCCAGACACGGTTTGACATTAGACTGGACATCGATTAAATGTTTTCGCACCTCTTCTGATGTTAGTATGTAAATACATATACATTTTTATATTTTGGAAGGAATTTTTAAAATCTGTAAAATAATAAAAATTGTTCTGGTCAAAGCTACACTGACCACAGTCAAAGGATTCAAAATTATTTTACGCGCATTTTTTTGTGGTTTATAGTACCTCATGTTTACAAATATTTTATTTTTTATTTCACATATTTCGTATTTATAAGAGGATTCCGAAAGGACAAAAATAATATTAAAGTTTTGGTAGCGTGGTGACTGACCACGGGCCAAAAACGAATATGTGAATAGTCCGTTGTTTATACAACATTCCTATCTACGTGTGTAAATTTCAGCTTTCTAACTCTTACAGGAGCCTCAGCGGACAAGTGGTCGAAAATCAATAATACACATACAAAGACCATATACATAAAAACCTTTCCATTGCCCTAAACTTTCATGGGAAATTTACAGAAACAAAATGCGTTTACGCATTATAGAGAACATCAATTACAAAGAAAATCAATTTATTTTTATGTATATAGATAATTGTCTACAATTTCGATCGATACTTCTTCCAGCGATCAACGAAAATATTGGGATTCACAATCGACATTTTGAGGTATTCCAAACGGTGAAAAGCTTTAACATTCAGTAATTTACTTTATAATTAAACTTTAAATTATTCTGTATTATAATACAAATTAAATATTCTAAAACAAAACCGACCAAATTGAATTGACCGACCAAATTTGGTTGGATATGACCAGACCGGCAACTCTGCCTCTAACAGGAGCCTCAGCGGCCAAGTGGTCGTACATCTATCTGTTCACCAAGTTTCAAGAAAATCGATTCAGCCGTTATGGCGCGCAACAGACAAACAAACGATTTTATATTATTATTAGGATTAAATAAAAAATCACCCTTTATTTTTTTGTATTTTAGGCCAGTTTGTCCTCTAAATTACAGTTCAAATTTCAAGATGGCCTTTTTTGTCTATCTCGAGATATAACTAAATCTTTCCCAGTCAGTATAAAAATGCTCGGCAGGCATAAGGCATAAAACTCGTAATTCATAATAAAACTATTACTCTAAGTATTTATACCCTACACCACACTGTGGTTCACGGTATTAGAAGTTTGTACATTTGTTTGTATTGTAACATCTAAAAGGAGAAGAGATTTTAACAACGCCCACCCTTCTGTTCGTACGTCTGCAGTTTATCGTTGTAATCGAAGTGCAAGTCGTATTTATGGCCCGATTGTGATGAAATTTATTGGTCGAAATCGGTTCAGATTTACGTATAACTCCCATATATATTTACCCCCGATTTGATATATAAGCACTGTATAAGCAACATTTTTTATCCGATCTGAATAAAAAATAACACAAAGAAGTATCTTGATACACTTAGAGATAATACTAAATTTGAGGAAAATCGGTTCAGATTTACCACCGATTTGACATGTATGCGCTGTAGAAACTGTATTTTATATCCGATTAGTACGAAATTCGGCAGAGAGAGTTTTCTTATTACACCAATGAACACTGCCAAGTTTGGGAAAAATCTGTTTAGATTTAAATATAGTCCCTTTTATATGTTACACCCGATTTGACATGTAAGCGCTGTAGAAGTCGTCTTTTATATCCGATCAGTACGAAATTCGGCAGAGAGAGTTTTCTTATTAGATGAATTAAAATTATTCTGGGAAAATAGGTTCAGATTTAGATATAGTCCCCATATATATGTTCCCCCGATTTGACAAGTAAGCTCTGTAGAAATTATTTTTTATCCCATCAGTACGATATTCGGCAGAAATAGGTATCTTATAAAATGAGTTTACACGGCCAAATTCGGGGACAATAGGTTCAGATTAAGATATAGCCCCCATATATACGTTCCCCCGATATGGTATTAAAGCGCTATAGAAGTTGTACTTTACTTTCAATATTGGAATATTTGGCAGAAAGAAGTTTCTTAATTTTGGAACTACTACTGCTTAAATTGGGGACAATCGGTTCAGATTTAGATATAGTCACATATGTATATAATATGTTCATGCCTACACAGAAAAAACTGGAGACGGATATCAATCAGGGACGTATCCAGGATTTTGGTTCGGGGGGGCCCAACCTTTTTTTCCATAACAAAGATAAACAATTAAAAAATTGCGTTTATTGTGTAGGTAATGGAAGTTAAGTTCCTTAGTTTTTTATTCGAATTTTATTCCTAAATATAAATGTGTACTTTAGTACGAGATCAGTAAAACTTTTATAATAAAATGCGTAAGAGTTAAAAATGTAATCTTCGATTTTTTGAAAGAAATATATCAATTATTTCATCGATTTTGACTTCATCTTTGTATATAGACATCAAAGCCAGATAAGATAGCCTTTCTCCTTCCATTCTGTTCCGGAGATAAGTTTTTATTCTTCTTAACGTCGAGAAACTTCACTCAGCAGATGCCGTTGTCACAGGTATTGTGGCCAGTATCTGCAAAAGGGTAAAAACGCTTGGGAACATGTCCTCATCACAAACTGAAATGGCATCTAATGCATTCATCTTCTTCTGCTTCCAATAATTAATCCATATACTTATTTCAGCTAAAACAGATTTTGCTGAATTTTTTAAATCGTTTTTGTAAAAAGTGTGACTTCTTCGAAATCTTCCTTTATGAGATTTACAACTCGTATCGGAACGACATTAAACAGACTTGTAATTATAGGTTTATGTTCGGAAAACCCACTCTTCTAGGTATTGCAGCTTCTATTCCAAAACTTCTTGCAAGTTGTGTGGATTCTTCAAACAGTTTATCAAACTCCGCATCTGAATTTCTACGCATGTCACTTAATGTAGTCGTTGCCAATTTTACGATTTCGTAAGCCTTTATTATATCTAGGTTAATCGATTGCAAATACCGTGATAAGTGTGTAATGGCCAAAACCCAATATAAAGTCAAATTTACATACACGGAAACTCATTCCATCACTGCAACCTACATGTTAAAAAGGTAGATAGATAAGAAATCATAAATATAATTTTAACTTAATTTTCGCCATATCTGGATAAATTTAAAGCCAACCAATAATTACACCGGTCGACAAAAACAAAATTTTTTCTTGGGTTTCTGTTTTAATGCATAGATTCTGATTCTAGACGTCAAAAAACGTCTCCAATCTAATTTCTTTCCATATCACAGCTTATCGCGAGAATTTAAAGAGACAACCCTTTAGGCTAAGAAAAAAGAGAGGTTGAACCACATATTATGGCATAACTAGAGAACCATTCATTCGAATTGGTTCAGGTAAGCTTTACAAACTTCAGAATTAAGTAGCCTTCAACTTCGCACAATACAATCTTCCATCCGTTCAGCGGTTTCGACGATATCTTAAAAAGTATTACAAAAAATCATATTTTTTGAGAAAATTTTAATAATTTTTAAATAAAAACCTCATAAAAACATCTAGAAACGCATAATTGTCATATTTTTGTGATTTTATCGTAAACTCTGTAGGGTTATGAATAAATTGAGACCATTCCGAAGAAAATCGATGCATAATTTAAAAAGTTTTAGCGAGGAAACCATGTATTTTTTTTATTTTTAGTTGTTATTGCTTTTACTGTTACCATTTTTAACGCTTTTGTATTGTTTTTTTAACGGCCTTCCAAATATTTTTCGTGTTTTTCTTGAGTGATTTTGAAAATTGTAAACATTTTATGCCTATATACGTCCCTGATATCAATTACGAATTTCGTTACTCCAAGTGTATTTTTATTCAATTTTGTGCCAATGAAAAAAAATATATTTTCAAATATGCAAATTGTAGTTTGATAATTAAAAATTTTCAATGAATTGAATAATTATCTCAAGTACAAACGTAATAGAAATATAGGTTTATTTTCAAACAAACGTTTAATCAATCCAATTGAGCTGTTATTTAATACGTATTACATTATTCAATTATACTTGTAATTGACATGAATATTGTGTTAATCAGTATGTTAACACTGTATCAATTAAATGTTTAATCGGATTGAATGAGAGAGTAATCAATATATATCACTGAATTCAATTAGCGGTGTAATTAAATTGAGTATTTAGGTTTAGGTTAGGGTGGCAGACGTATTTTTTTACAATAGACCAGTTTAAGTCCCTAGTGTTACAACGGGCTGAAATGCCCCTCATCGAAACCAACCTATTTGATATATAAATTTATCGATAGTACGAATATCGGTACTGAAAAGATCTGTTAGGCTGCCTAGAAAGGCCGACCCAGTATGTCCAGTCGTCGTTTACTCAGAGCGGGGCAGTCGCATAGCAAGTTCACAATGCTCTCCACTTCTTCCTCATTTCCAGAGCTTCTGCAGAAGTCATTGAAGTCAATACCCCATCTTTTGTCGTGTTCACCGATCAAGCAGTGTCCCGTTAGAACTGATACTAACGTAGACAATATTTGCCTCTCTAGTGCGAGGAGATATTTTGATCTTCTCAGGTCATACCTTGGCCTGATTTGTCTAGCTAACCTGCAGGTGCCGATTTATGTCCATCTTTCGTTGGACTGCCTGATTGCCAATATATGCAAATTCTTCGAGATTTTTGTAATGTCGTCCCTTTCCTAGCAAGTTCATCGGCTTTGCTGTTTGCATATTGAGTATATATGTAATCAATATTTCACCAAAATGCCAATTACTAGGGTAATCAACTTGATTACTGCCATAATTGACTTCTGTCAGTAGCCTGAAACCACCAAAAAAAGAAAGCAAATGTTTTTTATTTGTTTATTTTAAAAAAAAAGTTTAGTCTGGCACAAAAATAAGTTTGTTTTTTATTCAGTCAATAAAAAACTTAAACAAAAAATATAATACTGTTGTAAAGTGGACAAAAAACATTCGTATATATATGCAATATAGTTTTAAATATATTCTACAAATATACATATACGAGTATGTATATACGTACATATATCAAATTATTAATAAAGTGAAATCACTCCTAAACATCTAAAGTCAAAATTTCGTTCTTAACTATTGCAACTTTGGCATGTCGTTTTTTCGTTGGGAGGTCAGAAAAAAATCTTGTACGAAATTGTAAAAAATTTCGAATTCTTCGGGTTATTATAAGTTTAATACAAAGAATATTTGAAATAAAATATTTACGGCATCTAATATTGTCAGGAATGGGTATTTTATGCCATCGAAGAAAATATGAACGTGTTGTATATTGGTAATTTCGCCGACTATCAATAGCTTTGGTTGGATATTACGGTTCTGGAGTTTTATGAGATTGATTTTGGCATCTAACTCAGCATTCGTGTCGGCAACAATTGCAAATGACTCTTGCGAGTCAATAACTGCGTTCTTCTTCCGAAACTACGCTCCGTTTTCATCTTCTTGTACTCTTTGCTGAGGAGGAAAGATATGGTGTAGGAACCTAAACATAGAAAATATTTTCGATTCTGTAAGTTAAGAAAAGTTATATTTTATTAATAGAATTCAGTATTTTTTTCGTTATATATTATATAATAATTTACCTTGTTTTGAAGCTAAGTTAGGATGGCCCAACTTTCCTAAAACAAACACACAGGAAATCGAAGTCTTTGGGATGCAAAGTAGTTTTGTTTCCACATCATTCCATCTTTCTTTCATATTCTTTGCCATTGGAAATTTTAACGAGAATTCAATTTCAATCTAAAATTAAGATGAGAAGCTAATTACATATAATTATTAAAATTACAAAATAAATAAACGAATTTCTACCAAACGAGTACCAAACGGTTTTACATACTCAGGCCATAACTCTAGAATTTCGGCCGTCGAAATTGATGCTAGTATTTGGTTAAACCGAAGTTGAGCACATTGTCTCCAATAAATATTGATTTCTTCTGTGGTTATTGTTGGAGAACGAAGGTTTTGTAGGGCAAAAATATAACTGTCTTCGGATTCTTTAAAATAAAATAAGCGTAATCAGATATACATTTTTGTAATGTAAAAAACGTATTTATATATTTTTAGATACCAGGTAAAGTGTTTTCAGTATTTCTGGTATTCTCTTTGACTCTCAAAATTCTTTTGTGAGTTCTCTTTAGATTGGAAAGTTTGTTGTATTTTTTCCCTCTTTTACCTTGTTGGTAAAATTGCTTATAGATCAGAAAATATGTATATTTTCAACAAAATTTGGGCGAATGTATGTTATCTCGAAATTGCCCTTTTTTAAGTTGGAAAAAGGGAACATATTTCTGCTTCGTAATTAGAACATTGTGAAACTGAACATTCAATCCCCTTTTCTTGTACAAAATTGCAATTGTGTTTATTAGAAGCCTTCTCTGTTCGTCACGTATAGATTTGTGTTCTGCGTAGTGTTTTAAAATCATTCTGTCGCTTTTCGTCTCTTCAAGCATATTTATTACATTATATATTTGAAGTGTTAGATTCCAGTGCGATATTTGTTGGGCTACCTGAATGCTACTCGCTTGGGAATTGGAAACATCTCTTCGTTCTGTTTTAAGAGCTGCTTTCCAACGTTCTAATTTATCTTCAAAAACGGCTTCATCGCCAAAGGGTAGGTTGCTAAATAGTCTTTGTATATTATGGCGTTTTAAGACATTTAAAACCTCCACATTAATATTATGTTCTAGAATTAGATTTTAATGTTAATAAACAAAATATCTTTTAAATATGGCATATGTGAAGGAAAAGTAAATAAGTATTTACCATAAAGTGTGTTGTATAAATGTGATTCCAGAAGATTCCACGATGTTAATAATTGATTTAAGTCCATATCCATATAATTCATTTTAATAAATGCTGTTGTAAAATTGTTTGAGTCTTAGAAACGAGTTGCCTTGAGAAGTATGAACTATTTCCACTGGCGGACCAAAAAAATCTATTAAATTTAAAATAACATAATCGTCACATATTACTCCAAGCTCATAGTGTATGTTAAAATTGTTTGAAACTTTTCTGAAGATAAGAACAATTTGATAGTTTTGATTTTTAACTACAAGACAAATGTTGAATATACACGGAGAAAAAAACAGGAAACATAATATGTTTGGGATCAAAATTTAAATAAAATATACTTTGGTGCAAATATTTTATATTTACATACCGGAAAAAAAGTTTGAATATCTCTCTTATCAATGTTATTTTTTTCGGAGTTTTGGTGCAAATTATCTTTAAAAACGGGAAAATATTTAAATCGGCTACAGAATTTGTTGTCCTACCTATAGCAAAAAAGCAATTTTTCCCATATATAATATGTTACAGAAGCGATTTTTTTCTTATGGTATTGAAGTCGTTTTAAAATGTAGCAACAAAATGTTGGTTACTGCATGCGTAACCCCAATTTTTCTTCAAATTTAAAACTCCACTAATTAGTAAGTGGTCCCGACTTTTTCATAATAACGGGTTATCTAAGTAGATATACTTTTTTCAATAGCCTTTTTTTGCAGATCACGTGTGAATCGTGTCATGCTGTCATGTTATTTTTGTTAAGTATTGTTTGGCATTTCATCATGGAAAGACTTACGCATGAACAACGTTTACAAATTATTCAGTTTTATTATCAAAATAATCGTTCGCCAATTGCGGTAAGTCAATTTTTTTAAATCCAAAAAAACACTTTCCTTTCGACCTACAACCTTGACACCCATGAGAAATATTTTAGCTCTCGTTAGGTTTAAGTTAGGGTGGGAGCCGTATTTTTTTTATACAAGCTCACATAGCCCAGTTTAAGTCCCTAGTGTTACCACTGTCTGAAATGCCCCTCATCGAAACCAACCTGTTTGATATACAAATTTATCGATAGTAATAATATCGGTACTGGACAGATCTGTTAGGTTGCCTAGAAAGGCTGACCCCAGTATGTCCAGTCGTCGTTTACTTAGAGCGGGGCAGTCGCATAGCAAGTTCTCAATGCTCTCCACTTCTTCCTCATCTCCACAGCTTCTGCAGAAGTCATTAGAGTCAATAACCAATCTTTTGGCGTGTTCGCCGATCAAGCAGTGTCCCGTCAGAACTTATACTAACGTATACAATCTTTGCCTCTCTAGTGCGAGGAGACATTTTGATCTTCTCAGGTCATACCTTGGCCAGATTTGTCTAGCTAACCTGCAGGTGCCGATTTCTGTCCATCTTTCGTTGGACTGCCTGATTGCCTCTTGCCTAAGCCAAAGCTTGCACGTGGATAGTGGCGCACCAATGTATGCAAATTCTTCGAGAATTTGTAATGTCGCCCCTTTCCTAGCAAGTTCATCGGCTTTGCAGTTGCCCGGGATATCCCTATGTCCAGACACCCATATGAGGTATATATTAAACTGCTCAGCCATCTCGTTAAGAGATCTGCGGCAGTCGAGGGCTGTTTGTGAATTTAGAGATGTTGCCTCCAGAGAATTGATGGCAGCCTGGCTGTTCGAGTAAATGACAACGCCAGTGTTGATTACTATGTTGCGACTCAGCCACTTGGCAACTTCCCATATTGCCATTATTTCGGCTTGATAGACCCTGCAGGTAACTGGTATTCTGTGAGCTATATCCAAACTAAGCTCTGCACAGTGTACTCCGAAGCCAACCTTTTCATCAAGCTTCGAACCATCCGTGTAATAGTGGACATGGTTTCTATTACCTGGTATTCTTCCAACCCATTCATCTCGACGATTTTAGGAGAGAGGCCCCACCGGGACCCTACAGCCTTTTCGCAGGAATATAAGGCGACGTTGGCCTTCCTTACACGTTCCAATACGTTAAGTCTAAATAACAGTTTTCTATCTAGAATTATTCCTAAAAATTTTGCACTTTCAGAAAAGACTAGATCTGGTCCATTTATCCGAGGTGGAGGGTCCACATGTGGGACTTTATTCATCCTAGTAAAGATAACCAATTCTATCTTGTTTGGGTTTACGCCCAAACCGCTGCTTCTGGCCCATCTAGCCAATTTGTTTCGTTTTCGAATTTGCCACTCACTGCGATTGCCACGACCTTGCAGCAGGGACGTATTCAGGATTTTAGTTGGGGGGGGGGGGAGTGGTCCAACCTTTTTTTCCATAACAAAGATAAACTTTAAAAAAATTTCGTTTATTGTGTAGGTAATGGAAGTTAAGTTCCTTAGTTTTTTATTCGAATTTTATTCCTAAATATAAATATAGTACGAGATCAGTAAAACTTTTTAGAATAAAATAAGTAAGAGTTAAAAATGTAATCTTCGATTTTTTGAAAGAAATATATCAATTATTTCATTGATTTTGACTTCATCTTTGTATATAGACATCAAAGCCAGATTAGATAGTCTTTCTCTTTCCATTCTGTTCCGGAGCTAAGTTTTTATTCTTCTTAACGTCGAGAAACTTCGCTCAGCAGATGCCGTTGTCACAGGTATTGTGACCAGTATCTGCAGGGACGTATCCAGGATTTTGGTTCGGGGGGGGTCAACCTTTTTTTCCATAACAAAGATAAACAATTAAAAATTGCGTTTATTGTGTATTGTTTATTGTGGTAAGGGAAGATAATTTCCTTAGTTTTTTATTCGAATTTTATTCCTAAATATAACAAAAAATCGTGAAACATGCCCTTTTCTTATTTTTAGTTGTTATCACTTTTACTGTTAGCATTTTTTACGCTTTGGTATTGTTTTTTTGAACTGCCTTCCAAATATTTTTCGTGTTTTATTTTTTTTGAGTGATTTTGAAAATTGTAAATAGTTTATGCCAATGTTAAAAACATTTCGGGGGGCCGGGACCCCGGGCCCTCCCCCCTAGATACGTCCCTAAGTATCTGCAAAAGGGTAAAAACGCTTGGGAATAGTCCTCATCAAAAACTGAAATAGCATCTAATGCATTTGATGGCTTATCATTCTTCTGCTTCCAATAATTAATCCATATACTTATTTCAGCTAAAACAGATTTTGCTGAATTTATTAAATCGTTGTCGCCATATCTGGTTATCATAAATTTACAGCCAACAATAATTACGCCGGTCTACAAAAACAACATTTTTTCTTGAATTTCTGTTTTAATGCATAGATTCTGATTCTATCATAAATTCAATAATGATGTGGAAGAACAGTTGTGCCTCAGGTTTTCAGAAAAGAACTAAATTTTAAATTGTTTTTACCAAAAACAATTGTGTCTTTTTACCACGGATTGCCATTTCTTTGCACAATTGTGCATCCACCACCTCACACATATTCTTATGCTCTTTCATTTACTCGTCGATCAGGCTTGCCAGTTTTTTTAATGCCGAATCCCCAAATTTTTATTTTTTATCCCCTAAATCCCCAAAAAAAAGATTTCTCATCCCCAAAAAAATCCCCAGAAAATATTTTAACTTATGTGAATGATGTATTTTAGAATTCAACGTAGTTTGTACTAAAATTCATTTTGTTTTGTACAAAATGTACGTTGTCAAATTATCAAATATATCTGATTCAAAATCTTCCATCTCATATACACCATCTAATTTTTTGTACACGTTATTGGTATTAAAAGTTTGATCATTTCTGCCAATGGACTAAATAATCGATAACACACTAAATTTTTTTTAAAGTACATCAAAGCGCTAATTCCAGCGATTCCAGTTCTTTAAAATCGAGTTGGATCAGCGGAATCCTGCCACTAGTGAACTTTACTCCAAAATTAGCTTAAATTGTTCGTAATGTCGTCTCGGAAGAATTTTATAAACCGCATTTGGCTTCAATTAAGACTTATAAATATCTATACACTGAAAAAAAATTTGTCATAAAATTAAAGAAATGCTCCAAAGACGTCATTAGTTTTTAAAATAAGTACATTTTGTACTTAAAATATAGATAATTTCAATAATATTAAGTAATTTACCTAATTTTAAGTAAATTTTCTTAATTTTAAGTACAAAATGTACTTACTTTGAAGACTAAGGACGTCTTTGGAGCATTTCTTTAATTTTATGACAAATTTTTTTTCAGTGTAGAAAAACGTATTGGCAATTACTACAGGTTGTCTATTTAAGCCGTACTCTAATACACACACTGTGAGTCAAGCTACTTTTTGTAGGAACTTTTGAAATAATTTGGACGCATTTTCTAAAAAAAATAGATTTAACAGAAAATACAAATTTTAACATAAAAAAAAGACATGTAATTATAAAAAATTGCAATCCCCGCCAAATCCCCGGATCCCCAAACCAAAAAATATATCCCCATTCGGGAAGAAAAATCCCCAAATTGGCAGCGATGGTCGATGAGAATTCGACAAGTGTACGAGTACATGTCCAGCGAATGCCACGATAGTTTTTTTCAGGTTAGCAGAAAAAACTTATTGATGACACTCGAAAAATATTGTCAAAAATGCTTTTTGTAACATCCAATGTCTTATATGTTATGCAACATTTAAGGAATTTGTTATTAAAAGAATTTGCGATTTTATATTAAAATAACATTAAAAATAGGAAAATAAATAGTGTCCAACTTTTTTTTGCGTTAAAAAATGTTCTTGGTTGGTGACACTTTCATGTTTTTTTCAATACTTCTTTTTATTTTCTATACTTCTTCAATACTTCTTTCATTTCCTTTATTTTGTATGAATTTCAGAATGGTGTACATATGTTACTAACATTTTGCTATGGTTGTAAAAAAATAAATTCTCTCAATTTGTTTACTCTCCCTTACTCACTAATACACAAGCAAACAATTTTTTGCATTCCCCTCTTTTTACTTAAAAAGTTAACTGTGTAATTGAGCTTACGCAGATAGAATCAGGGTTACCGTTGAGAATTTTAAAAAGGTCGCACAAAAAGTCGTTTTTTAAAAAATAAAGTCGCACAAAAGAATCGTAATTAAATAAAAAAGGGTCACACTTCTTATGTTCAAAAGAAGCGTGTGTTCTTTCCATAAAACACTTACGAAAATAATGAGAAATTATTCGTATGTAATAAGAAGTTAAAATTTTTAATTTTTGTGAATTTTTTTATTTATAAAAAATTTTAAAAACTTTAATTTAAAAAATGCTCCACATTCGATGCAGAATATGCAACAGACTCTCACAAATCCAAAACAGTAATTGGAGTTTTAGAGACTTAATATTAGTAGAAGTTATAGGGAAATACTAAGGCAGATCTGGTACATTTTGTCATCTTTTTGGAAGCGGTAGCATTTTTTTAAATTAAATTTAAAAAAATCCAGAAAATGTATGAATTAAAAAATCCAATTAAAAATGTCTTTCCAACGACTTAAACGTTATAAAGCTCGGTTCAGCCTTCAAGACCAATTAAAAATTTCGTAAAAACAAAAATATATATTTTTTTTAAATTTCAAGCCCCATAAAAGTTTTTTCAAAAAATAAATGACAGCTAAATCTTATTTTACCATTTAGAAAATTTTATAAACTTTTTAGTCAAAAATAAAATTCATAGGTTAATATTAAAAATTCTGACCCATGAATGAATGACTTTAAAGTATTATTTTTGATAGACAATTATTTGTTCATTGCTTTTAAAATAACACAACACTTTGTTCTGAGACTTTACTTAAAATTGGCAGATTTCTATCCGTTTTATTGGATTAAAACGTCAGATAATTTCATTGAGAAGGCACTATATATGATGTAAAGTGATTACTTCGAAACAGAAGAATGTTACATTAAACATTAAATTATTAAGCAGCAATGGTACACGATTTTTTTTTTAAATCATAAACTCAAACACTCAGCATAATGCACTTATAATATACACAAAAATGTTTTTTTGTGCCTACGATTTCACAACAAATTTTTGTTGACAAAAAAAAATCGGAAAAGGTCGCAAAAAGGCCAAAAAGTCTCAAAAAAGTGTCAAAATGATAAAGTCGCACAAGAAGTCGCAAGCCGTCAAAAAAGTTGCAAATTGCAACTTTAGTCGCACAACAGTAACACTGGATAGAATTAACCACCACTCTCAGCAGAAATGTGTGGCTGTTTGGTCAGTCCAGTCCAGCGATGGGCAAAAGCACTACCCGGGGTTTTTCCTCTCGCGTGTACATGAGCACACACATTGCATGAGAGCTCGTCTTCGTTTAGTCGCGCTAGCTCATTCGATCGACGTGGTTGTGTTGTCGCTTGTTGCTTAGCGTACACATGAAGAAAAGATGGAATGGTCAACCAGGGCCGAAAAATAAAATGTTGATAATCATCGTATTTTATTGTGAATAATTATAAAAAAATTAATACAAAATGTCTAAATTTTTGAAATATAATGGTTTCATAGCATATCTCAGTTGTTTTCATGAGAAAATTTGCATAAAAACTGAAAAATTTTATTTTTTCCATTTTAAGCTACTTTTGCAGACATTTTTATATCTAATTATTTTACATATAAAAACATATATGCACTCTTTCTACAAAATGTCTCTATTACAATCAATTAAGAAGAGCAAAATGCAATCAGACCAATGCAAAAAGTTCGATTGACGATTAATTTAACGGTCAAAACGGATGGAAAAATCGTACGTTCGAGACCGTATCTCTATTGGTTAGAAAAAAAAAACAATAGAGATAATTTATTGTGTAAATACTCGATAGAAAGTTACATTAATCCTCTTTTAAAATAAATTAATAGCTTTAGAATATTCCGTTCCTTTTCGCAGATGTTTGCATGTTACTAGATTCAGCCAAAGTTGACTTCTATTTCGCGTACGTTCGTGACCACATGTTTATTGCTATCATTATGAAAACTAAAACTCTATCAAACCCATCTTTTGCACCTAACACAGAGCTACTAATATGCTATCAAATCACCAAAAAAAATGAGGGGAAAATTTTTTTTTTCTATATTGTTTGTACATCAAAAGCGTACGAACGTACGTTCGCGATCCGCGGAAATGCCCATATATTATTTCTTTTTTGTCAAAATTAATTAAAGTAACGAATTTTTTAAAATAATTTAAATGTATATATTATTATATTTTAAAGATTTTATAATAAAATTTTTATAAACACCTAAACATACCCTCCAAAAAAAAGTTGGACACTCGAAAACGGTTAGTAGAAAAAATAAAGCATTAATTATAAAGAATTTGGCATAATAAATACGGGTATGCATTTCTTTTCTTCAAAATTTGGATTGATTACTTTACATTGCATAATAAATATGTATGTGGCTAATCATAACATATTTAAAGTTCGATTTTTTTATGTACGCGTATAATAACCCCAAATCTACCTCATGATGTTCGTTGTCCACTTTATTTATTATCTTATCCAACAATTTTTTGATAGAAAAATGCAAATACCATTTCTCGCAGTGCATTTAGAGAGTGTTAACACTTCTCACAAATACATAAATCTTTTTGAAATAAATTTTACTGAGCAACAGAGCGTAGGCCAGTGCTACCATGTAAGTGCTTTTGGCATTAAATTTGATGTTTTTCAGACTCCTAAAACGCCAAATTGTCTGGCTAGAACCAATCAAAAAATCGCGAAACATGCACTTTTCTTATTTTTAGTTGTTATTACTTTTACCGTTACCATTTTTTACGCTTTTTCATTGTTTTTTTTAACGGCCTTCCAAATATTTTCCGTGTTTTTTGAAAATTGTAAATAGTTTTTGCCTATGTTTAAAACATTTCGGGGGGCCCGGGTCCCCCCCTCTGGATACGTCCCTGCCTTGCAGCCACAACGTTCTAGATCTAGCAGGATTTCATCTCTGTTTATAAACCTTGTTAGAGTTGTGGACCCAAGACATGCTGTTATGCGTCTTCTGTTGAGCAGACTTTGAATTAGTCTAATCAAACTAGAGTTAACTTTTAGATGTGACAGTGCCGCAATTACTGCATCAGAGTGAATGTTGTTAAAAGCCCCTTCTATGTCAAGAAATGCCACCATGGTGAATTCCTTGAAATGCAGGGACGATTCGATAGTGCCCACAAGTTCGTGCAGGCCTGATTCTGTAGACTTTCCCTTATTGCAAGCATGTTGGTTCACCGACAGGAGTTTTGTATCCAGGTTTTCCCTAATGAAATAATCTAAAAGTCTTTCCTGACCTTTCAATAGGAAGGAGGATAAGCTAATTGGTCTGAAGTCTTTTGGCATAGTGTGTGATGTCTTCCCCGCTTTAGGTATGAATACCACTTTGGTATCCCTCCATCGATTCGGGATGTATGAAAGCCTGATACAGCCTACATAAATTTTGTCCAGCCAGGGGATAATACACATACTTCAACATTTTCCGCATTTCTGCTGGAGTGATGCCGTCTGGTCCAGGTGACTTGAAGGGCTCAAAGCTATTAATAGCCCAGCTTATTCTGGATCTCTCAGTCAACAAGCTGGCGACGCTCGCAGTCTGTACTATATGAGCCAAATGAAAAGAAATAACCAAGAGAATTTTGATGTTGAACAGATGCATAGGTGTTAAGTTTACCCCTCCCAATCAGTACCATGAGTTGAAAGCTAGTTAAAATCTTCATGGTCCCTTTTACTTTTCCCTACCCCACCGAACTGTTAGGAAAACAAATATTTAATTTTAGCAACTCATTGCAAATTCAGTTTATTATGCAAAAAGAAAAGATATATCATCTATATGATTCAATGGTAAAATTGAATAAAAGTAATAATTTACCCTAGCCAACTAATATTATAAGTTGAGGAATAACTCCATTTCTCCATTTTGACAAAACAAGTTTTTTTTTTAAAAAAATTTAAAACATTAACTAACAAAAAAATTAAGATTTTTATGTGCAGATATCGTTATAAAAAAAAATAAGCTGAAAAAAATATATCCAGTTCGGATATCATGGGTAAATAAATCATGCAAAATTAATAAATATATTTATAAAACCAGTAAGGAAAGGCTAAAGTCGGGCGGGGTCGACTATATAATACCCTACACCACTCTCGTAATATTGAATAACTCTAAAATATAACTTTTGTAATTCATGTATAAATTGTTTATTCCAAATTTCAAAACGATTGGATGTAAAATACAGCTTCTATAGAACTAAAGGGCCAAATCGGACGAAACATATATATGGGAGCTATAGCTAAATCTTAACCCATTTTCTTCAAATTCGGTAGTGTTGGTTCATGGATCAAGAAACTCTACCATTCTAAATTTCAAAATGATTGGATGTAAAATACAGCTTCTACATGACTAAAGAGCAAAATCGGACGAAACATATATATGGGAGCTATAGCTAAATCTTAACCGATTTTCTTCAAATTCGGCAATGTTGGTTCATCGATCAACTCTCTGGATGTAAAATACAGCTTCTATAGAACTAAAGGGCCAAATCGTACGAAAGATATGGTATGGTTTGGTCACAGAGCATGTTCCTTGCACTCGCAAAAACAAGGAGCGAAAATAAATCGCCTCACGAGTCCAATTACCCAGCAAATTCCTTAATTTTCCCCGTCGCATTTTTAAACAAATTAATTAGGGAAGGAAAAGGATTTCGTAATCCGTAGAAAGGGTAATGTACTTACATCCTCAAATTCTCCCAAAAAAAATGTAATTTGTATGTGCACCAATGTAAAGGAGTGCCTATGTATGTCGCGTATAACAAAGGTTTCAAGACAACGGTATGCAAAGTGCTGAAAAATGGACAGTTTATGTGACGATGCCCATATTTATAGACAATGTCTGCTTGGAATATATACGCTAACTGCCAAATCACTCAACTATTTTTGGAAAAATTCTTCTAGTTCGAAAGTTGTTTAAACCAATACACAAATAAAACGCAAAACGCAAACAGTCGTAATAAACAGTATAACTAAACGATGTAATGCCCATACACTAACCAATGTAATAGCTACTCAACTGGACCCCACACACTGCATTACCTACTGCAGGACTTCCTAAATGCCGAGCCGACACGATCTTCGATGGTAGGTCAGGTGGTAGCGACTCGCATTAGGAGCCGGTGAACCCGAGTTCGAATCTCACGTGAATGAAATCATGATTTTTGTTATACAAAAAGAATTTAAACAGATTTTATGGCTACAAGCTGTAATGGTCAACTAATTGTTCTTAGAAAAATAGATCCTAACTTTGTTCGCTGGGATGCGTTTAATGTCAGCTTATCAATTGGAATACTTTGAATACAAGGCTGAAGGCAAAGCCATACAACTTTGTTTGTATATTTTTTGAAATTATTGTCGAATCAAATGAGAATAACCTCTGTCAAACAAGTATGGCAGAACGAATGTACTGCAGGTTCAGAAGTGTGAGATAGTCGGTTCAAACCTCACCAACTGCAGGCAGGTTTTTTTCCTTGCTCTATTATTTTTTTTATATGAGAAGAAATGTGACTACATTGTCAAATTATCAATATCAGCATATTAGCGAGGCCTAGAATCGACAATTGCATGTTAGGCTGACGATCGAAGGGCAAGGGTAGTTACAGACAGTCGAAGACATAGCAACAGACGGACAACGAAGGCAAGAGTTGTTACGGACGGACATGTGTAGTTACCGGCGCTGTGGCTTTCGTAGCTAGTTAAAGGCGATCAAAGACAAGAGCGGTTAGAGGGGTTATTCGGCAAGATCAATCGCAGCCGAAGTGTAGGCGTAGACGAGAAACAGTTTTTCCTTTGATTCAAATCAGTAGATCTCGATATTTTTAAATCGAAATTAGCTTCGAGAAAAAACTATAAACATACATTTTACAATTTACTCAACATATCATGTGTCACTTTAGTTAAAGGCGATCAAAGACAAGAGCGGTTAGAGGGGTTAACCGGCAAGATCAATCGCAGCCGAAGTGTAGGCGTATGTACGAATGTTTATACGAGTGTGATTTTTGTGGTTTTACTTAGCGGACATATTTTTTTAGAAGAAATTGACAGTGGAGAGAAAAAAAGACCTCTGCATATTGATGGGTGTAAAAGAAGTTGCCATCAGTGCCTGATATTAAATTTTATCAATTAAATTCATTGATTGTATGGGAAAATATAACCCTGCCGAGGGATTCCCTGACATTTTTTTTTGGTAAATCCACTAAGACCGGCCTATGCCGATTTGTTTCTGGTGCCCGTTGGTTACGTAAATGGAGTAATTCTGGGCCAAGCATCCTTCGCTTTCCAATAACGTCTTCTGGTATTAGCAGATTTAAAAGGCTAGTTCGTCTAGGGTGAACTTTTCAATTACGTACTCCAGAGTACTTCTGATGATATCCTCGTGAAAAGTCTGACGCAACAATTAAACAACTAAAAGCTATACACTGTGCTCGAAATCTGTACGGCGTCCCTGGGTAAAGTTTTCAGAGTATCGAAGATAACGAGTCCCAAGGTGACTTCGAATAGTAACTTCCTACTCCACGGATGGTTGTAAAAGTTGAGGTTCCAGCCTACATACCCTATGTGAAGTTTATACTGGCGACAATTTGCAGAGGTGGCCGGTTTTATATATCTGCAATATTTATTTTTTTATTTTTTTCATAATAAATCTATAAATACCTAGTATTAACTTATCCCGATTTTAGAGACAAATTTGGTCGTTTTGGAAAATTTGCAAAGGTTCCAATTTAAGCTAGACTTGAAGCGAAATTTTGTTATCTTTCTAACAGAGGAATGTTTCCTGTACATTACATCATCATATATTGAATAACATCGCAATATTTCCTGATCATCGAGGCCTCGACGTTCATCGTTAAATGATTCCTGATTGCGGTAAGTGATAGTTTGTCTAAAAAGCACATTTCTCTCAAACTCAAAATTTTGCTTTAAATCAGTAGAAAATAAATAGTTTTGAAACCTTTGCAAAACCATTAATATATTGATTCAAACAAATTAAATCTGACAACTTTTTATAGGAGTTTGATATTCTTTCAATTTCATTCTTATTAGATTACTTCTTTACTATATCGCTATAGCGAGAAACAGTTTTTCCTTTGATTCAAATCAGTAGATCTCGATATTTTTAATAAACCCACCCCCCTTACTTGAATTATATTATTATCGAAATTAGCTTCGAGATAAAACTATAAACATACAATTTACTCAACATATCATGTGTCACTTTAAATTAAGTTATTTAATGAAATAAATAGTTATAAGTTTAAAGCTGAGCTTATTTGACTAACAATCATTTCTTCTACATGTTAATTAGTTGCAACATGTTTGAGCGCGCTCCGAACCCATAATTCGTATCCCACTATGTTGATATCAGATATTTGCATTTTATCTGTAATACCAAATGAAACAACAACAGCAGTGGTAATGTCTGCGTAATCAAGTTACTCCTTTCCTTACTGAGGTCATGTAGGCAAAGGGGACCGAAGTAGGGTTTGCATGAGGGATCTTAAAAACTTCAAAAGCCCTAAGATCATGGTTGGGAAGGGTAAAGAGGCTCTAGACTCCATCAACAACTGGAGATACTAAATAAATGCATTGTGTAATCTGGTATATAGTGACTGGTGATTATTTTTTTGTATCTTTTTATCAAACCGTTGTGGGCATTTAATTACATTTTTCTTTGCGATTCACATTAGTTTTTCTTACCTTTTTATTTTTCGGGAGTCTATAATAAAACGTATTTATGTTAAGGAATGTATCTATACCATATCAATGAGACCCGAACCCCCCGCCCGACTTTAAGCTAGCATTTAAAAGGCTCCCATTGTCTTTATTTACAGGTTAAAACTTTATACAACATTTTCCCACCTTAGATACATTCCCCGTCTGTAAAAGTTACCAATGATTGCATTGTTGAACGGTGATTTCAGAAATGGATTGCATATTTTACAAGACTGGCTTTTTGGTCGTTACATAAATAAATGGCGCCCAACGTGGGGCTGATAAAACTCGATTAATTCGGCTTTATCACCTCAGACCGCTTTTATAATTTTTGGATAACTTTAAATTTCATCTGTGTGAGATTGAGAAAACTTTGTGGCAGGATAATACTTGATATTGAATACTTGTGAAACTCTCTCTGGATTTTAATTTTTTTTTTATTGTTTCGAAAAATTGACCGAGGGAGGTTTTGACAACATTTTCTTCTCAAGTAGGAGAATATCACAAAGAGGATGATCTCGCAGTTAGCAAGGTTTCCGTATAACTGCATAACTTCAATTTGCTTAGTTATGAGCATCCTGGATTCCTATGGAAATATTTTGATTTAGCTCGAATGCATTTTAAAATCCTAGGTTTTCGGCTAGTAGACAACTTGGTAATGCATGCTAGTTTGCAGATTAAGTGCATCCTATTATATGGAAATGTTGACTCCATAGTCCTATTTTTTTTGTACCAGATCACTTTTTTTCCACTTCTTACAAATCCCTCATAAATGTAAGGAATTTTTAACATTTGTAAATTTTATAAAGAAAAGAAAAGCTTACTTCTGAGAAAAAACATGACTCAACATAGTCCACCTCCCCCTCCAGCTTCTACGCTAGGAGCTCAATCGCTAGTTCCAAACCAAACTGAAAATACGTGCTCAATTTGCGATGAACCCATGATTTTTGAAAGTCAAGAGTGTTATATACTCTCTACTTGTGGTCATATATTTCACCGTTCGTGTGTAGAACAAATCTTATCTTCCGATTCCGAATGCCCACATTGTAAATTACCATGTGGACTATCAGATTTAAAAAAATATAATCCCAATGCAAACGTATCGATGGAGATATCTACCCAGACTGAACCAAATAAAATGAACCAAATGGAGAATACTCCTGGCACGAATTTGGGAAATTTGATCGATGAGAATTATCAAAATTCACTTATGCGTAATGCATTATCTGATCCCTCTCAAATACAGTCTAATCAAGACGGTCCCTTGCTACAACCCCATATCCAAAGTAATAGCGAAATGGACTATAGAAGGATCAATGAAATGATCGAATAAAGCATTTCTAGGATCTTAGGAAGTTTAAATATATCCGGTAGAGTATTATCCCAAGAACCGAACGTTGGTCCAGCTCAAACTAGGTCCCGACAAAATAGCTCAACATCAGTTGCACATTCTCCTCCAATAATTCCTAATAATCGCCCAAACAGTAGCAATCATTCCAGTCACATTCAGCAGTTGGCTTCTGTGCGACGAAGTGCCAGTATAAAGATATGCGTTCTAACTTTGATATAAAAGAAGAACTCCGAAATCGGAAAATGAAGCCAGGTGAAACATTTGAAATGTTTTACGATTCAGTTTGCCCCATTATTGATAGACTCGAACAACCCATGACGGAAGAGGAGTTGGTCGAAATTTTAGTGAGAAACTTGAGGCCAGATATGCGCCACGAGCTGCTATATGTACCTGTTTTTACCATTGCGCATTTACGCAACTTGGTACAAAAACGGGAAAAACTTTTCTCGTAGGAATTCTATCGGAAAAACATACAAATGAAGACCCAACACACAACAAATGTAGGCATGCGTCGAAATATTGCAGAGATTGATAACTCTAGTGTGTTGATGCAGATAACCAAAATTCGACTTTATCGAAGTGTTGGAACTGTGACGAAACAGGCCATTTTTGGGATGACTGTTTACAGCCACGTACCGTGTTCTGTTACGGATGCGGAACAAAGAACGTTTACAAACCCCAATGCGTTCGGTGCTCTTCGAAGAAAGCTTCGAGTTCAAAAAACTATTTGCGCCAACATCCGTCGCCAAATCTTCCATACTAGAAACAAGTACAAACCAACTAAATAAAAATCAGGCAGCCAGAGACAAAAGGAAAAAGTAAACTCTACCCTATTCGTCCATATCATGAGGGGTATCAGGAGTATATGACTAAACGTTATAACATATTTTCTCTTGATAGTCTTGATCTATCCTCGAAAAAGTTCCCAAAGCGTTCTACTGCTCGCATGAGGATGTATTTTAAAAGACGTAAACTGACAGCTAAGTATGTGATCTCAGCTATTCTGAAGAATACCAACGACAAATGCTATTATGCCAGAGTGACATTGTTAAATTTTAGCGAATGTGGTCTCCTCGATACAGGAGCAAATATATCGTGTATAGGTCCTGGTCTCGCAACATCTGATTTTTCAAATTATACCCAGTTTATCGACAAAATCGTGTGTAAAAACAGCAAATGGAACGATTCAAAAGACGCTTGGATTTTTAGACGTCGAAATTTTGTTTCGGAACGAAAAACGACGGTTAAAACTCCTGGTTGTTCCTTCAATTACGCAACGCTTAATACTTGGTCTGGACTTTTGGAAAGCCTTTAGTCTAGCTAAGGAGGTTTTTGAGTCTGCTGTATTAACCTATTCTTGCATTTCGCACGATTTTCAAACCCATTTTTCAAGCTGTTCCATAGGTCAAGACAAGGACATTTTTAACGAAAATGATGAAGTGAGCTTTTCTACAGATGGAAACCAGAAATATCCTTTGACCAATGGTCAAAGACAGCAACTAGACATTATTATAGACTTATTCCCGAACTTTGCAAAGCAGGGCTTAGGCCGGACAAAGTTAATTGAACACGAGATTGATGTAGGGGATTCAAAGCCAATTAAACCCGGTTTCTCCCGCTGTGGAGAAACTAATGTTCCAAGAGCTAGATAGAATGTTAGATTTAGGAGTTATCGAGTTATCCTCATCCCCATGGAGCTCCCCTATGCGCCTTGTGTTAAAACCAAACAAAATTCGACTTTGTTTGGACGCTAGGAAGATAAATCAAATTACCAAGAAAGATGCACACCCCCTTCCGAGCATCGAAGGCATCTTTGCCCGTTTGCCAAAAGCGAATATTATTACCAAACTCGATTTGAAGGATGCATATTGGCAGGTAGGTTTGAGCGAAAATTCAAAGGCTTTGATGGCGTTTACTGTACCAGGTCGGCCGTTGTATCAGTTCGTCGTAATGCCTTTTGGTCTGTGCAATGCGCCACAGACCATGTGCCGCCTCATAGATCAAATAATTCCGGCAGGCCTTAAGCATTGCGTGTTCGGATACCTCGACGACCTGGTAATAATCTCCGAAGATTTTTCATCCCATATTGCTATCCTTGTGCGAATTGCAGACGAATTCAAAAGAGCTAATCTGACCCTAAATGTCGATAAATGTCAATTCTGCGTGACACAGGTTAAATATTTGGGATATATTATCGGACACGGGGGAATTCAAACAGATCCGGAAAAGGTTGAATCTATTGCAAAATGGCCCGTTCCCAAGAATATTAAACAAGTTCGCGGATTCCTAGGTTTAGCGGGCTGGTGCAGTAGCTTCATCGAAAACTTCTCTGCACTCACATTTCCAATAACGGAAACTTTGTCCACCAGGAAGAAATTTAAATGGACCGCAGAAGCGCAGTTGGCTTTCGAGGAAGTAAAGAAGCGTCTTACCACCGCTCCCGTCCTAGCAAATCCCGACTTTTCAAAACGATTCTATTTGCACTGCGATGCATCCAATTACGGAATTGGAGCAGTATTGGTCCAGCTTAGTGACAGTGAAGAGGAACGACCTATAGCCTTATGTCGAAAAAATTAAATACCTCGCAGCGCAACTACAGCGTAACTGAGAGGGAGTGCTTGGCTGCAATAGAGGCCATTAAGAGGTTTCGATGTTACCTCGAATTACAGGATTTTGAGGTAATTACAGAACATGTATCCTTACAATGGATGAAGAAACAACCTGACCTCACAGGAAGGTTGGCCCGATGGGTCTTTAAATTGCAGCCTTACAGTTTCACAATTAGCCACCGCAAAGGAAAGGACCATGTGGTCCCTGATGCGCTTTCGAGAATTCCCTGTGAGGAAATATTGGCAATAGACCTGACAGAACCCGAAGTGGACCTAAACTTCCCATGTTTTGAAGACCCCGACTACGTATATTTGAGGAAGCAAGTAGAGGGTAAAGTATCCCGACCTCAAAATTATTGATAAATATGTCTCTATTCGCACCGATCACTACACAGGCGACCAAGTGCTAGAACAAAATGCTTGGAAATTGTGGATAGCTCGAAATTTGAGTCAATCAATTATTACTCGCGCACACAATTCTCCCATTGCAGCTCATGTAGGGATGGCAAAAACTCGAATGCATTTTAAAGTCCTAGGTTTTCGGTTAGTAGAGAACTTGGTAATGAATGCTAGTTTGCAGATTAAGTGCATCCTATTATATGGAAATGTTGACTCCATAGTCCTATTTTTTTTGTACCAGTCACTTTTAGACCATATAACTTTTGTTCCACTTCCTACAAATCCCTCATAAATAAGGAATTTTTAACATTTGTAAATTTTATAAAGAAAAGAAAAGCTTACTTCTGAAAAAAAACATGACTCAACATAGTCCAACTCCCCCTCCAGCTTCTACGCTAGGAGCTCAATCGCTAGTTCCAAACCAAACTGAAAATACTTGCTCAATTTGCGATGAACCCATGATTTTTAAAAATCAAGAGTGTTATATACTCTCTACTTGTGGTCATATATTTCACCGTTCGTGTGTAGAACAAATCTTATCTTCCGCTTCCGAATGCCCACATTGTAAATTACTATGTGGAATATCAGATTTAAAAAAATATAATCCCAATGCAAACGTATCGATGGAGATATCTACCCAGACTGAACCAAATAAAAAGAACCGCCCTAGTGTCCGAGGAAAACTTCGAGGGGCCATGGCCAATCGTCCTATAACCAGAAGCTTTAGCAAGAATTTGTTTCCAGATAATACGAGTACAAATAATGTTGTGGAGAATACGCCTGGCACGAATTTGGAAAATTTGATCGATGAGAATTATCAAAATTCTCTTATGCGTAATGCATTATCTGATCCCTCTCAAATACAGTCTAATCAAGACGGTCCCTTGCTACAACCCCATATCCAAAGTAATAGCGAAATAGGATCAATGAAATGATTGAATCAAGCATTTCTAGGATCTTAGGAAGTTCATATATATCCGGTAGAGTATTATCCCAAGAACCGAACGTTGGTCCAGCTCAAACTAGGTCCCGACAAAATAGCTCAACATTAGTTGCACATTCTCCTCCAATAATTCCTAATAATCGCCCAAACAGTAGCAATCATTCCAGTCACATTCAGCAGTTGGCTTCTGTGCGACCTGAAAAGGTTACCGCCATTGTTCAGAACTGGAATGTAAAATTTGATGGGTCAAGTTCAGGTCTGACAGTGGAGGAATTTTTATATCGGATAAAGTCCTTAACTGCAGAACATTTTGGAAACAATTTTGATATAATTTGCAAAAATATCCCTATTTTACTTTCGGGCAAAGCTAAGGAGTGGTATTGGAGGTACCACAAGCAAGTGGACTCCATAGAATGGCATTCTTTTTGCGCCGAATTGAAGTGCCAGTATAAAGATATGCGTTCTAACTTTGATATAAAAGAAGAACTCCGAAATCGGAAAATGAAGTCAGGCGAAACATTTGAAATGTTTTACGATTCAGTTTGCCCCATTATTGATAGACTCGAACAACCCATGGCGGAAGAGGAGTTGGTCGAAATTTTAGTGAGAAACTTGAGGCCAGATATGCGCCACGAGCTGCTATATATACCTGTTTTTACCATTGCGCATTTACGCAACTTGGTACAAAAACGGGAAAAACTTTTCTCGTAGGAATTCTATCGGAAAAACATACAAATGAAGACCCAACACACAACAAATGTAGGCATGCGTCGAAATATTGCAGAGATTGATAACTCTAGTGTGTTGATGCAGTTAACCAAAATTCGACTTTATCGAAGTGTTGGAACTGTGACGAAACAGGCCATTTTTGGGATGACTGTTTACAGCCACGTACCGTGTTCTGTTACGGATGCGGAACAAAGAACGTTTACAAACCCCAATGCGTTCGGTGCTCTTCGAAGAAAGCTTCTGAGTTCAAAAAACTATTTGCGCCAACATCCGTCGCCAAATCTTCCATAATAGAAACAACTACAAACCAACTAAATAAAAATCTTAATACTACTTCGATTACTCTATTAAAACGTTACAGCCAGCCAGAGACAAAAGGAAAAAGTAAACTCTACCCTATTCGTCCATATAAGGGGGGTATCAGGAGTATATGACTAAACGTGATAACATATTTTCTCTTGATAGTCTTGATCTATCCTCGAAAAAGTTCCCAAAGCGTTCTACTGCTCGCATGAGGATGTATTTTAAAAGACGTAAACTGACAGCTAAGTATGTGATCTCAGCTATTCTGAAGAATACCAACGACAAACGCTATTATGCCAGAGTGACATTTTAAAATTTTAGCGAATGTGGTCTCCTCGATACAGGAGAAAATATATCGTGTATAGGTTCTGGTCTCGCAACATCTGATTTTTCAAATTATACCCAGTTTATACCGAAAAAATCGTGTGTAAAAACAGCAGATGGAACGATTCAAAAGACGCTTGGATTTTTAGACGTCGAAATTTTGTTTCGGAACGAAAAACGACGGTTAAAACTCCTGGTTGTTCCTTCAATTACGCAACGCTTAATACTTGGTCTGGACTTTTGGAAAGCCTGCTGAGTCTGCTATATTAACCTATTCTTGCATTTCGCACGATTTTCGAACCCATTTTTCAAGCTGTTCCATAGGTCAAGACAAGGACATTTTTAAAGAAAATGATGAAGTGACCTTTTCTACAGATGGAAACCAGAAATATCCTTTGACCAATGGTCAAAGACAGCAACTAGACATTATTATAGACTTATTCCCGAACTTTTCAAAGCAGGGCTTAGGCCGGACAAAGTTAATTGAACACGAGATTGATGTAGGGGATTCAAAGCCAATTAAACCCGGTTTCTCCCGCTGTGGAGAAACTAATGTTCCAAGAGATAGATAGAATGTTAGATTTAGGAGTTATCGAGTTATCCTCATCCCCATGGAGCTCCCCTATGCGCCTTGTGTTAAAACCAAACAAAGTTCGACTTTGTTTGGACGCTAGGAAGATAAATCAAATTACCAAGAAAGATGCATACCCCCTTCCGAGCATCGAAGGCATCTTTGCCCGTTTGCCAAAAGCGAATATTATTACCAAACTCGATTTGAAGGATGCATATTGGCAGGTAGGTTTGAGCGAAAATTCAAAGGCTTTGATGGCGTTTACTGTACCAGGTCGGCCGTTGTATCAGTTCGTCGTAATGCCTTTTGGTCTGTGCAATGCGCCACAGACCATGTGCCGCCTCATAGATCAAATAATTCCGGCAGACCTTAAGCATTGCGTGTTCGGATACCTCGACGACCTGGTAATAATCTCCGAAGATTTTTCATCCCATATTGCTATCCTTGTGCGAATTGCAGAGGAATTCAAAAGAGCTAATCTGACCCTAAATGTCGATAAATGTCAATTCTGTGTGACACAGGTTAAATATTTGGGATATATTATCGGACACGGGGGAATTCAAACAGATCCGGAAAAGGTTGAATCTATTGAAAATGGCCCGTTCCCAAGAATATTAAATAAGTTCGCGGATTTCTAGGTTTAGCGGGCTGGTACAGACGCTTCATCGAAAACTTCTCTGCACTCACATTTCCAATAACGGAAACTTTGTCCACCAGGAAGAAATTTAAATGGATCGCAGAAGCGCAGTTGGCTTTCGAGGAAGTGAAGAAGCGTCTTACCACCGCTCCTGTCCTAGCAAATCCCGACTTTTAAAAACGATTCTATTTGCACTGCGATGCATCCAATTACGGAATTGGAGCAGTATTGGTCCAGCTTAGTGACAGTGAAGAGGAACGACCTATAGCCTTTATGTCGAAAAAATTAAATACCTTGCAGCGCAACTACAGCGTAACTGAGAGGGAGTGCTTGGCTGCAATAGAGGCCATTAAGAGGTTTCGATGTTACCTCGAATTACAGGATTTTGAGGTAATTACAGACCATGCATCCTTACAATGGCTGATGAAACAACCTGACCTCACATGAAGGTTGGCCCGATGGGTCTTTAAATTGCAGCCTTACAGTTTCACAATTAGCCACCGCAAAAGAAAAGAACCATGTGGTCCCTGATGCGCTTTCGAGAATTCCCTGTGAGGAAATATTGGCAATAGACCTGGCTGAACCCGAAGTGGTCCTAAACTCCCCATGTTTAGAAGACCCCGACTACGTATCTTTGAGGAAGCAAGTAGAGGGTAAAGTATCCAAGTATCCCGACCTTAAAATTATACACAGGCGACCAAGTGCTAGAAAAAAATGCTTGGAAATTGTGGATACCTCGAAATTTGAGTCAATCAATTATTACTCGCGCACACAATTCTCCCATTGCAGCTCATGTAGAGATGGCAAAAACCGTCGAGTTAATTCGTCGACATTTTTATTGGCCCGGCCTTCTGACCGACGTCAGGAACTTTGTTAGAAATTGCGACAATTGTAAAAGCTCAAAACATCCAAACATGATCCTTAAGCCGGAAATGGGAAAGCCCGCATATACCACTCGGCCCTTTCAAAGGCTTTATGTGGATATTTTAGGCCCATATCCCAGATCAAAAAGCGGCAATATAGGACTTTTTATTGTGGTGGACCATTTAACCAAATTTCATTGGTTGTGCCCTCTGAAAAAATTCACCTCTAACATTATTCAGGACTTTTTGATCAAGAATATTTTTCACATTTTTGGTGTGCCTGAGTATTTGGTCAGTGATAATGGTTCGCAATTTAAGGCGAATGACTTTAACGCCTTATTGACCAATCTCGGCATAAAACGCATCTACAGTGCTTTATACTCTCCCAAATCTAACGCCTCCGAAAGCATTTTTGAAAAAGGATCAAACTTTGTGGGATGAGCATATTTCCTCTATAAGTTGTGCTCTGCGGAATGCAGTACATCAATCAATTAAATGCTCTCCATACTTTGCTACCTTTGGCCTAAATATGATTACACATGGCGATTCCTATCAATTATTGAAAAACCTCAACCTTTTAGAGGAAAGCCACGTTAATCTGAATCGGGAAGACCAGCTTGTTTTGATCAGGAAAGAGCTGAGTAAAAATATATCTCAGGCATACGAAACCAATAAGAACCAGTACAATTTACGAGCTCGGCCCATATCGTATTCTGTAGGTCAAATTGTGTATCGGAAAAACGTTGCTCAAAGCAGCGCGATAAACAAATTTAACGCAAAATTGGCACCTTTGGCAACCTCAACCTTTTGGAGGAAAACCACGTTAATCTGAATCGGGAAGACCAGCTTGTTTTGATCAGGAAAGAGCTGAGTAAAAATATATCTCAGGCATACGAAACCAATAAGAACCAGTACAATTTACGAGCTCGGCCCATATCGTATTCTGTAGGTCAAATTGTGTATCGGAAAAACGTTGCTCAAAGCAGCGCGATAAACAAATTTGACGCAAAATTGGCACCTTTGTTTTTAAAAGCCAAAGTTCAGTCGAAGATTGGCAATAACTATTACGTGTTACAGGACATGGAAGGGAAATTTCTAGGAACATATCATGCTAAGGACATGTGGCCATAAAAACATAAGTTTTCCTGTTAATATTGTTATATAAGTATCAATATTACCCGGTTTGCATGGTCAACTACTTGTTCTTAGAAAAATAGATCCTAACTTTGTTCGCTGGGATGCGTTTAATGCCAGCTTATTAATTGGAATACTTTGAATATAAGGCTGAAGGCAAAGCCATAAAACTTTGTTTGTATATTTTTTGAAATGATTGTCAAATCAAATGAGAATAACCTCTATCAAACAAATATGGCAGAACGAATGTACTGCAGGTTCAGAAGTGTGAGATAGTCGGTTCAAACCTCACCAACTGCAGACATGTTTTTTTCCTTGTTCTATTATTTTTTTATATGAGAAGACTACATTGTCAAATTATCAATATTAGCGAGGCCTAGAATCGACAATTGCATGTTAGGCTGACGATCGAAGGGCAAGGGTAGTTACAGACAGTCGAAGACATAGCTACAAACGAACAACGAAGGCAAGAGTTGTTACGGACGGACATGTGTAGTTACCGGCGCTGTGTTAAAGGCGATCAAAGGCATGAGCGGTTAGAGGGGGTAACCGGCTAGATCAATCGCAGCCGAAGTGTAGGCGTATGTACGAATTTTTATACGAGTGTGATTTTTGTGGTTTTACTTAGCGGACATATTTTTTTAGAACTGCCCATATAATTTGTTAGTGCATAGACCATCAGTCAATTCGGAGTTAGGCTTTGTTAATCCCTCAGCCACTTGTAAGCGGTCTTTCTATTCCAACATTTCGAGCAGTGCAGCACGTGAATAATTCCCTATTCGAAACAACGAAGAAATTGACAGTGAAGAGAAAAAAAGACCTCTGCATATTGATGGGTGTAAAAGTTGCCATCAGTGCCTGATATTAAATTTTATCAATTAAATTCGTTGATTGTACGGGAAAATATAACCCTGCCGAGGGATTCCCTGACATTTTTTTTGGTAAATCCACTAAGACCAGCCTATGCCGATTTGTTTCTGGTGCCCGTTGGTTACGTAAATGGAGTAATTCTGGGCCAAGCATCCTTCGCTTTCCAACAACGTCTTCTGGTATTAGCAGATTTAAAAGGCTAGTTCGTCTAGGGTGAACTTTTCAATTACGTACTCCAGAGTACTTCTGATGATATCCTCGTGAAAAGTCTGACGCAACAATTAAACAACTAAAAGCTATACACTGTGCTCAAAATTTGTACGGCGTCCCTGGGTAAAGTTTTCAGAGTATCGAAGATAACGTCTCCCAAGGTGACTTCGAATAGTAACTTCCTACTCCACAGATGGTTGTAAAAGTTAAGGTTCCAGTCTACATACCCTATGTGAAGTTTTTACTGGCGACAATTTGCAGAGGTGGTCGGTTTTATATATCTGCAATATTTCTTTTTTTCATTTTAAATCTATAGTTAATACTAGGTATTGTATTAACTTATCCCTATTTTAGAGACAAATTTGGTCGTTTTGGAAAATTTGCAAAGGTTCCAATTTAAGCTAGACTTGAAGCGAAATTTTGTTATCTTTCTAACAGAGGAATGTTTCCTGTACATTACATCATCATATATTGAATAACATCGCAATATTTCCTGATCATCGAGGCCTCGACGTTCATCGTTAAATGATTCCTGATTGCGGCAAGTGATGGTTTGTCTAAAAAGCACATTTCTCTCATACTCAAAATTTTGCTTTAAATCAGTAGAAAATAAATAGTTTTGAAACCTTTGCAAAACCATTAATGTAATGATTCATACAAATTAAATCTGACAACTTTTTATAGACGTTTGATATTCATTCAATTTCATTCTTATTAGATTACTTCTTTACTATATCGCTATAGCGAGAAACAATTTTGCCTTTGATTCAAATCAGTAGATCTCGATATTTTTAATAAACCCACCCCCCTTACTTGAATTATATTATTATCGAAATTAGCTTCGAGAAAAAACTATAAACATACATTTTACAATTTACTCAACATATCATGTGTCACTTTAAATTAAGTTATTTAATGAAATAAATAGTTATAAGTTTAAAGCTGAGCTTATTTGACTAACAATAATTTCTTCTACATGTTAATTAGTTGCAACATGTTTGAGCGCGCTCCGAACCCATAATTCGTATCCCACTACGTTGATATCAGATATTTGCATTTTATCTCCCAGCAAAAAATAAAAGAAGTACTTCCAAAAGAATAACATTATAAGTACTTCCAATTCATAAGTATGAACATTTTTTCGGCATTTAATGAAGTTCTTCTAAATAACTAACCAAAATGTAATTTCGGAATATAAATTATTAACCCAAGAATGCATAATTTTAAAACGATTGGATGTAAAATGAATCTTGTGAAGTGATGAAAGTTCAGATCGGAAGGAACATATGTATGAGGGCTATGATATATACGTAAAATACTGCGTCTATAGTGCTAAAGCGAAGAAATATATATTTATATGGCGGCTATATCAGAATTAGTGAATGGTTCTGGAAGCTAGTCGACTTTTTCATCAATTAAATTTCGTTTCAGTCGACTAGGTCGATAAATCGGACCTACAAGTCGACTTTTTCATAGCCGATTAAAATAACATAAAGTCATTTCAAAGTATGCTGATTTTCTTCGAAATATGTTAAATTTTGGAATTGTAGTACATTGGATTGCGATAAAAACTGAATTTATTAACAACACTTTATACTTTCCAAAAATGTTAATATAGCGTCACCAGAAATGCCCAAGAGCGTAACCCTCAAAAAATGAAAATTCGTTTTTCGTCAAAAAATCACGATTTTATTCAAGAAAAAAAGACGTAACATCAAGTGCTCGTTTTTGATAAAGAACAAAAGGCGTAACTCACATTGTATTAGACAGAACGTACTGTATTCATCTATTTAACCTTTGTAGTTGTTCTCTTGTTGCTGTTTTGATTTTTGTAAATCGTGTTTGACACCTATTTTAGATGCAAAATTCTATATGGGTCTGTATTTAAATTTGGCCTTTATCTGAAGGGTATCCATTTTTTATCAAATTTCGCAGTGTTCGTGATTCTATAAACTAATCTCTGCCAAATTTAATAATGCTCTGATGTAAAACAAGAAAACACATTTTTCCAAAATTGCTAGTGACCATTTATTCTCGGATTAAAAAATCCTTTGTGCAAAATATAGTACATTTGACTAAAATATTACTTCTATGGAGCTTAGATGCTAAATCGGAAGGTACACATCCATGCGAGTATGTGGGGCTATATGTAAATTTGAACCGATATTGTTCACACAGATATTAACTGTTAAAATAAGACACTCTTTACCAAATTTCATGAACATCGAAAGGAAATTATATCTTCTATAGAGGGTATAAGCTAAATCGAAGGTACATTCATATATATTACGATATCTGGTTTTAAACTGATATTCAAATAGTTGAGAGATTTTTGATCGTTCGCCGTAGACGAAAGAAATACGGATTGTCTTTCAATTTCAATACGAATTGTCTTGTCCCAAAATAAAGATATGTACAAAATTTCTTTGAGATCGGACTATATTTGTGACCTGCACATAGATTCCAAGAATGCATGCACAAACTGACATAGCTAAATCAGTTCAGAAAGTTATTCTAAATGGTTCTATATATCTCTTCTCATTTTTGGTGTTAGAAACAAATGCATAAAATCATAATAAATTGTACCACAGTGTGGTGTAGGTTATAATTAAATAATATTAAAAGAATTTATGGTAATTAAATATACCATACCATACATACTGTACCACACTGTGGTACTTTACTACTCTCTGAACCGGGGCTACGGAAAACTTTTTTTGTGAGAATGTTAATTACACTACGGGGTCACACTTTTCAAGAGCCATCTACACCATACAGATTAAAGACATCTTCAAATGTCCTAAACATACATACATATATATGATCGTTGATCTCTTTGGCCAATAGTATATTATTTATACGTTCCCTTCCCTATGTCAACATTTGTATTCCTTTAAAATATGAAATCTCTGGACCCAAAGATGTTAATAAGAACGACATACATTCATCAAATAAATACAACACCAAAAAAGCAAATCTTACAGTGCTTTAAAAGAGTTGTGCAAAAGTGGTGACAAAGAAGTACTTCCCCGGCGCGACAACCCCTTGTTAAATTCATTGGTGAAAATCCAAATAAGAACAACTTCCGGATCATAAGCTGGGGATTTTTATTGCTTCTTTGGATGCTCTTTTTTTGCTGGGCTGTAATACCAAATGAAACAACAACAGCAGTGGTAATGTCTGCGTAATCAAGTTACTCGTTTCCTTACTGAGGTCATGTAGGCAAAGGGGACCGAAGTAGGGTTTGCATGAGGGATCTTAAAAACTTCAAAAGCCCTAAGATCATGGTTGGGAAGGGTAAAGAGGCTCTAGACTCCATCAACAACTGGAGATACTAAATAAATGCATTGTGTAATCTGGTATATAGTGACTGGTGATTATTTTTTTGTATCTTTTTATCAAACCGTTGTGGGCATTTAATTACATTTTTCTTTGCGATTCACATTAGTTTTTCTTACCTTTTTATTTTCGGGAGTCTATAATAAAACGTATTTATGTTAAGGAATGTATCTATACCATATCAATGAGACCCGAACCCCCCGCCCGACTTTAAGCTAGCATTTAAAAGGCTCCCATTGTCTTTATTTACAGGTTAAAACTTTATACAACATTTTCCCACCTTAGATACATTCCCCGTCTGTAAAAGTTACCAATGATTGCATTGGTTGAACGGTGATTTCAGAAATTGTTTGCATATTTTACAAGACTGGCTTTTTGGTCGTTACATAAATAAATGGCGTCCAACGTGGGGCTGATAAAAGTCGTTTAATTCGGCTTTATCACCTCAGACCGCTTGTATAATTTTTGGATAACTTTAAATTTCATCTGTGTGAGATTGAGAAAACTTTGTGGCAGGATAATACTTGATATTGAATACTTGTGAAACTCTCTCTGGATTTTAATATTTTTTGATTGTTTCGAAAAATTGACCGAAGGAGGTTTTGACAACATTTTCTTCTCAAGTAGGAGAATATCACAAAGAGGATGATATCGCAGTTAGGTTTCCGTATAACTGAATAACTTCAATTTGCTTAGTTATGAGCATCCTGGATTCCTATGGAAATATTTTGATTTAGCTCGAATGCATTTTAAAATCCTAGGTTTTCGGCTAGTAGACAACTTGGTAATGAATGCTAGTTTGCAGATTAAGTGCATCCTATTATATGGAAATGTTGACTCCATAGTCCTATTTTTTTTGTACCAGTCACTTTTAGACCAGATCACTTTTGTTCCACTTCCTACAAATCCCTCATAAATGTAAGGAATTTTTAACATTTGTAAATTTTATAAAGAAAAGAAAAGCTTACTGCTGAAAAATAACATGACTCAACATAGTCCACCTCCCCCTCCAGCTTCTACGCTAGGAGCTCAATCGCTAGTTCCAAACCAAACTGAAAATACGTGCTCAATTTGCGATGAACCCATGATTTTTGAAAGTCAAGAGTGTTATATACTCTCTACTTGTGGTCATATATTTCACCGTTCGTGTGTAGAACAAATCTTATCTTCCGCTTCCGAATGCCCACATTGTAAATTACCATGTGGACTATCAGATTTAAAAAAATATAATCCCAATGCAAACGTATCGATGGAGATATCTACCCAGACTGAACCAAATAAAAAGAACCGCCCTAGTGTCCAAAGAAAACTTCGAGGGGCCATGGCCAATCGTCCTATAACCAGAAGCTTTAGCAAGAATTTGTTTCCACATAATACAAATAATGTTGTGGAGAATACTCCTGGCACGAATTTGGGAAATCTGATCGATGAGAATTATCAAAATTCACTTATGCGTAATGCGTTATCTGATCCCTCTCAAATACAGTCTAATCAAGACGGTCCCTTGCTACAACCCCATATCCAAAGTAATAGCGAAATGGACTATAGAAGGATCAATGAAATGATCGAATAAAGCATTTCTAGGATCTTGGGAAGTTTAAATATATCCGGTAGAGAATTATCCCAAGAACCGAACGTTGGTCCAGCTCAAACTAGGTCCCGACAAAATAGCTCAACATCATTTGCACATTCTCCTCCAATAATTCCTAATATTCGCCCAAACAGTAGCAATCATTCCAGTCACATTGAGCAGTTGGCTTCTGTGCGACCTGAAAAGGTTACCGCCATTGTTCAGAACTGGAATGTAAAATTTGATGGGTCATGTTCAGGTCTGACAGTGGAGGAATTTTTATATCGGATAAAGTCCTTAACTGCAGAACATTTTGGAAACAATTTTGATATAATTTACAAAAATATCCCTATTTTACTTTCGGGCAAAGCTAAGGAGTGGTATTGGAGGTACCACAAGCAAGTGGACTCCATAGAATGGCATTCGTTTTGCGCCGCATTGAAGTGCCAGTATAAAGATATGCGTTCTAACTTTGATATAAAAGAAGAACTCCGAAATCGGAAAATGAAGCCAGGTGAAACATTTGAAATGTTTTACGATTCAGTTTGCCCCATTATTGATAGACTCGAACAACCTATGGCGGAAGAGGAGTTGGTCGAAATTTTAGTGAGAAACTTGAGGCCAGATATGCGCCACGATCTGCTATATGTACCTGTTTTTACCATTGCGCATTTACGCAACTTGGTACAAAAACGGGAAAAACTTTTCTCGTAGGAATTCTATCGGAAAAACATACAAATGAAGACCCAACACACAACAAATGTAGGCATGCGTCGAAATATTGCAGAGATTGATAACTCTAGTTTGTTGATGCAGTTAACCAAAATTCGACTTTATCGAAGTGTTGGAACTGTGACGAAACAGGCCATTTTTGGGATGACTGTTTACAGCCACGTACCGTGTTCTGTTACGGATGCGGAACAAAGAACGTTTACAAACCCCAGTGCGTTCGGTGCTCTTCGAAGAAAGCTTCGAGTTTAAAAAACTATTTGCGCCAACATCCGTCGCCAAATCTTCCATAATAGAAACAAGTACAAACCAACTAAATAAAAATCAGCCAGCCAGAGACAAAAGGAAAAAGTAAACTCTACCCTATTCGTCCATATCATGAGGGGTATCAGGAGTATATGACTAAACGTTATAACACATTTTCTCTTGATAGTCTTGATCTATCCTCGAAAAAGTTCCCAAAGCATTCTACTGCTCGCATGAGGATGTATTTTAAAAGACGTAAACTGACAGCTAATTATGTGATCTCAGCTATTCTGAAGAATACCAACGACAAACGCTATTATGCCAGAGTGAAATTTTTAAATTTTAGCGAATGTGGTCTCCTCGATACAGGAGCAAATATATCGTGTATAGGTCCTGGTCTCGCAACATCTGATTTTTCAAATTATACCCAGTTTATCGACAAAATCGTGTGTAAAAACAGCAGATGGAACGATTCAAAAGACGCTTGGATTATTAGACGTCGAAATTTTGTTTCGGAACGAAAAACGACGGTTAAAACTCCTGGTTGTTCCTTCAATTACGCAACGCTTAATACTTGGTCTGGATTTTTGGAAAGCCTTTAGTCTAGCTAAGGAGGTTTTTGAGTCTACTATATTAACCTATTCTTGCATTTCGCACGATTTTCAACCCCATTTTTCAAGCTGTTCCATAGGTCAAGACAAGGACATTTTTAAAGAAAATGATGAAGTGAGCTTTTCTACAGATGGAAATCAGAAATATCTTTTTACCAATGGTCAAAGACAGCAATTAGACATTATTATAGACTTATTCCCGAACTTTGCAAAGCAGGGCTTAGGCCGGACAAAGTTAATTGAACACGAGATTGATGTAGGGGATTCAAAGACAATTAAACCCGGTTTCTCCCGCTGTGGAGAAACTAATGTTCCAAGATATAGATAGAATGTTAGATTTAGGAGTTATCGAGTTATTCTCATCCCCATGGAGCTCCCCTATGCGCCTTGTGTTAAAACCAAACAAAGCTCGACTTTGTTTGGACGCTAGGAAGATAAATCAAATTACCAAGAAAGATGCATACCCCCTTCCGAGCATCGAAGGCATCTTTGCCCGTTTGCCAAAAGCGAATATTATTACCAAACTCGATTTGAAGGATGCATATTGGCAGTTAGGTTTGAGCGAAAATTCAAAGGCTTTGATGTGCCGCCTCATAGATCAAATAATTCCGGCAGACCTTAAGCATTGCGTGTTCGGATACCTCGACGACCTGGTAATAATCTCCGAAGATTTTTCATCCCATATTGCTATCCTTGTGCGAATTGCAGACGAATTCAAAACAGCTAATCTGACCCTAAATGTCGACAAATGTCAGTTCTTCGTGACACAGGTTAAATATTTGGGATATATTATCGGACACGGGGGAATTCAAACAGATCCGGAAAAGGTTGAATCTATTGCAAAATGGCCCGTTCCCAAGAATATTAAACAAGTTCGCGGATTCCTAGGTTTAGCGGGCTTGTACAGACGCTTCATCGAAAACTTCTCTGCACTCACACTTACAATAACGGAAACTTTGTCCACCAAGAAGAAATTTAAATGGACCGCAGAAGCGCAGTTGGCTTTCGAGGAAGTGAAGAAGCGTTTTACCACCGCTCCCGTCCTAGCAAATCCCGACTTTTCAAAACGATTCTATTTGCACTGCGATGCATCCAATTACGGAATTGGAGCAGTATTGGTCCAGCTTAGTGACAGTGAAGAGGAACGACCTATAGCCTTATGTCGAAAAAATTAAATACCTCGCAGCGCAACTACAGCGTAACTGAGAGGGAGTGCTTGGCTGCAATAGAGGCCATTAAGAGGTTTCGATGTTACCTCGAATTACAGGATTTTGAGGTAATTACAGACCATGTATCCTTACAATGGCCTAAGAAACAACCTGACCTCACAGGAAGGTTGGCCCGATGGGTCTTTAAATTTCAGCCTTACAGTTTCACAATTAGGCACCGCAAAGGAAAGGACCATGTGGTCCCTGATGCGCTTTCGAGAATTCCCTGTGAGGAAATATTGGCAATAGACCTGACTGAACCCGAAGTGGACCTAAACTTCCATGTTTTGAAGACCCCGACTACGTATATTTGAGGAAGCAAGTAGAGGGTAAAGTATCCAAGTATCCCGACCTCAAAATTATTGATAAATATGTCTATATTCGCACCGATCACTACACAGGCGACCAAGTGCTAGAACAAAATGCTTGGAAATTGTGGATAGCTCGAAATTTGAGTCAATCAATTATTACTCGCGCACACAATTCTCCCATTGCAGCTCATGTAGGAATGGCAAAAACTCGAATGCATTTTAAAATCCTAGGTTTTGGTTAGTAGACAACTTGATAATGAATGCTAGTTTCCAGATTAAGTGCATCCTATTATATGGAAATGTTGACTCCATAGTCCTATTTTTCTCTGTACCAGTCACTTTTAGACCATATGTGTTCCACTTCCTACAAATCCCTCATAAATGTAAGGAATTTCTAACATTTGTAAATTTTATAAAGAAAAGAAAAGCTTACTTCTGAAAAAAACATGACTCAACATAGTCCACCTCCCCCTCCAGTTTCTACGCTAGGAGCTTGTACAGGACAAATAGCTGAATGGTGGATGCAGTTTAGGAAATTGGGTGTAGCTTCAAATCTGCATGGATTGATGGATAAAGTGCAACTCTCTTGAGCCGAAACAAATTAAGCAATATGAATATTGGTTAATTTGTAGCTCGCAGTAATGGTATTGGAAGAACCAAAAACAAAGGGAATAGAAATAGGAAAAATACACAAGATTTAGAAATTCAACTAAGTTGGAATTTTATTTGATGAAATGGATCTTACCAATAGCTGAGGATGCTTGTAGCGATAGAAAAGAATAAGGAAGAAGATAGGAAGAAGCATTTGCAATATGGCCGGTTCTGTCATCGATAAAAAAATATAGCCAAGTTCAAGAGAAATTGAGCCAAGTATCTTATTTACTTGGCAGCATTTCTCTTGGCGAAATTGCGGGGGATTATTTAAGTAAGGGTAGGAATTCATGTCGGGTTTTTACGTTTTGGCGTAAACATCACCGGCCCCCTTGCAGTATTACTGGAACTAACATGCCATATTGCAGATAAGAAATGGAAAGACGTAAATCTAATAGTTCAATATTATGATAATATGTATACATGTCGATATGGATATAATTCATTTTAGAAGTAAAAAAAATGTGTGTTAATTATTCTTCGGTACAATTCATTTGTATAGTCCAAAGAAGAATCTTTATGTGTGCAATGAAAACTTAGATTATGAGTTTAATTCAATACAAACTTCAATAACAATTAATTCAATTCAATCAATTAATTCAATACAGTTAATGGAGTATATAAAAAAGGAAAAAAAGTGTTTCGAATATTTTGGAAAGGAATCTTATGTGGAGAATGTGCCGTATAAAATCATACCAAATATGGTATTTTGGGCAGTGGGAAGTCCTGCTTTCACAAATGTTCCGTCTACTACGATGCGTGAATAGATGTCCACACCCAGGATAATGATAACACCCGACCTCTTGTGGAAGTATTTGTCTGCGAGGTGGAAATTTTGGAAATGTTTTCTGATGGATTCAGGAATGGATTCCTTTGGAGTTTCCAAGCTGATCCCACTAATCACCTTCAGAGTGACTTCTATCTTGCAGCTCGAGTCGACTCCTGACCATAATGTTACGGGACAAATTGTCTCCTTGTCCGTTTCCAGAATTGTCAATTCGAGCTTGTCAACGAATTTTTTCGAGACGCAACTCATCCGAGCAGCCGAGTGAAGAAGACATCTGGCCGCATATTTCCCCGTCTTGGAACGTATCCGTACCAGTGCAGTAGGTAATAAAGTTAAAGTGTTCTGTTGGAGGATGGTGGTAAGCGATGTGGTGCTGGCCGACGAATCAAGGTTGGACGATTGTCTAACTGGTACGGTGTCAGGAGTACCGGATGGAGCAGGTTTTGAGTTCACGTTCCGAGTTGATGAGTTTCCTGATGAGGTCTGCTGATGGTCTCGTGAAGATGATTACGTTTGTTTTAGTCTGGAGTGCATATGCAACATGGAATGATGTTTCTTGTGACAGTATTCGCACCCTGTCTTTGTAAAGCATGACCCTTGGGAGTGGGAGTGCGCGAGGCAATTAGGACAGTATCCGTACTTCTTAACGGCTTCCATTCGCTCCTTGGTATTCATGTTGCGGAAGCGCCAGCAGAATTTGAGGCCATGCACTTTTCGGCAGAGTCTGCATACGGAGGTGTTTTGTTGGTTAGAGGAATTTCCGGTAGAATTCATGTTTCTGGAATAATAATGGGATTAGAAATGTGTGATGTGGAAGGAAGTTTAGGATCTAGGATAGGAAATAAGGAAAGATAGAAATTCTAGGAATACTTAAATGGATTACGAAATGACATCGGATAACACAACCAACTTTGTGATTGGTCTAGTTATGGTACCCCGCTGCGTAAGGACATCAGCAATACGGACACGCTTATCGTTGCCATAGTAAACCCTGGTAATTCTTCCGAGTCGCCAACAATTAGGAGCAAGATTCTCATCCCTTATTACGAAGTGTGTTCTCTTTTATATCGTCTTCAGATTTTTTCCATTTGTTGCGTTTTTGGAGCTCCTTGAGGTATTCGTCTTTCCATCGATTACAGAAGTGTTGGTAAATTACTGTGAGCCGCTGCCAGCGGTTTTGGATGGAAATAGGCGCTTGATTGATTTCTGGATCCAAGGGGACTAGAAGTGGAGTGCCAATCAAGAAGTGACCTGGAGTCAATGCTGATAAATCTGATGGACTTGCGGAGGATGGAGATATTGGCCTAGAATTAAGACACGCTTCGATTTTGACTAATAATGTTTGGAACTCTTCGAAGGTGTACTTAGCGACACCAGTAGTCTTTTTAAAATGCTGTTTAAAACTCTTCACTCCCGCTTCCCAGAGCCCTCCCATATGAGGACAGGTTTTGGTGAGCGTAATTGGATATTACCGCTTGATGTGAGGTTTGGATAAACTGCTTTGCCAAGATTCGAGACGCACCAACAAATGTAGTTCCATTATCGGAGTACAAATGGAGGGGACATCCTCGCCTAGAAACAAATCGACTAAATGCTGCCAAGAACGCAGATGTGGACAGATCTGAAGTAGTCTCTAAGTGGATAGCCTTGGTGGAGAAGCACACAAAGACGCATACGTATCCTTTTGTGATGCGGCAACATCTTCCAGCATAGCTTTTGATGTCGAATAGTCCTGCAAAATCCAATCCGGTTTGAGAAAATGGTCGGGAAATCTCACTTCGTTCTGGAGGCAGAGCGGCCATAAGTTGCTTTTGACATTTCTTCCTGTATATTAAACACGGTTTGCAACTATGAATTGTAGTTTTTATGAGGCTTTGGACTTTAGGAATCCAGTATTGCCTTCTAACCAACCGCAGCACTAATGAGTTCCCTCCGTGGAGACTGATTTGATGCATGAATTTGATTAATAGTCTGGAGTATTGGCAGTTGTATGGAAGGATTATAGGGTGCCTTTCACTGTAGGATAACATCGGAGAAGATTCCAATCTGCCACAAATACGCATAACTCCTTCAGAATCAATAAATGGGTTCAAACTCAACAATGAGCTGGAAGAGGAAATGGATTTCTTGGAACTCAAGGACATATATTCGTTTGAGTAAAACACTTTTTGTGCTATGATAACGAGTCTTTTACGCACAAATGATATTTCAGAGGAAGTTGTAGTCCTATTACAAGTGAGATAATTCGAGCGGAAGTTTGGATGAGTACGATGGAAAAAACGATATATGTAGGAAATCACCCGTACTCCTCTCGAGAATGATGAAAATCGATCTAGTATGTCTTCGAAATTTTGAAAGTAAGAAAAGTGGACTTTTACAGGTTTTTTCTCTAAATCGGTTTGACCCACATCAGGGTTACTTAACATAGGCCAATTCTCAGAAGATTCTGACAACCACGAGGGTCCAGTCCACCAAAGATTGTTGTCTATTAGATCCTGAGGACTAACTCCACGACTCGCTAAATCTGCGGAATTAAATTCTGAAGCCACGTGGAACCATTTCGAGGACTCAATAGCTTGGGTGATTTTCGATACTCGGTTTGCTACAAAAGTATTCCAGAAACATGGTGGTTTTGCCAGCCATGACAGGACGATCGTTGAGTCCGTCCAGCAAAATAGAGAATAGCGATGGATTTCAAATTGCGGAATTAATGTATCTATTAGTTCAGCCAAAAGGGCAGCTCCGCACAGCTCCGCACAGCTCCGCACAGCTCTAGCCTGGGTATGGATAGTGTTTTGAGAGGAGCTACTTTGGTTTTAGAGGTATTCAAGTGGACGAAAATGGATTGTGGATAAATTACACGTATGTATAGGGCTCCCGCATATGCTTTTTCCGATGCATCTGCGAAACCATGAATTTGGATTTCACAATCTGGAGTGTATTTGATCCACCTAGGAATTCGGATTTTAGTTATTTGTGGATAAAAGGATTGAAAAGATTTCCAGAGGGAAGATGCTTCCGGGGAAATAACGTCATCCCATTCAGTGCGATCCATCCATATTTCCTGCATCAAAATCTTCGCCTGAATAATAATTGGTGCCAGCCATCCTGCGGGGTCAAATAGCCGTGAGATTTGGGAAAGGACTTCTCGTTTAGTGTACGGTGAGGTAGCTGGAAATGGTGTCGCGGAAAAGTAAAATGCGTCTGAATGCGCATTCCATCGAATACCCAATGTTTTCGCGGAGCTACGATCATCGAAATCCAAAAAGTCGGCATATAAAAGATGTTCACTTGGAACGCCTGCAAGAATCTGCTTGGAATTAGCTGTCCACTTTCTCATACTGAATCCTGCAGTTCCTAGAGCTATAGTTAGCTCGTCCCTGGCCTTAATTGCTTCGGAGATAGTATGGGATCCTACGAGGGCATCATCTACGTACATGGAATCCTTCAGGATCTTACTTGCCAATGGATATTTGTCGCTGATGTCGTTGGAAAGTTGGATAATGGTACGAATTGCTAAGTAAGGCGCGCAATTAACTCCAAATGTGACAGTTTATAGCTCGAAGTCCTGTATCGGTTCATTTGGATTTTTACGATACAAAATACGTTGGAAAGGAGTATGTAATGGATCTACGAGGATCTGTCTATACATTTTCCCGTTGAAAACATATTGATAGAACCGCCACTTTAATATAAGAACCGTAAGATCACGCTGTAATACTGGACCTGTATGAAGAACGTCGTTTAAGCTAAGGCCATTCGAGGTTGGAAATGATGCATTAAAAACTACGCGAACTTTGGTAGTCGTACTCTCTGGCTTTATGACCGCATGATGCGGTAAGTAGTAGTGTTGTGGAACTTTGGAAGGACTAGGAGATTTGACTGGAAACATTTGATCTAGGCTGACATACTCTTGAAGATTTTTGTCATATTCTTCCTGCAGTTGTGGACTTCGTAGAAGCCGCCCTTCATTTCGGAAGAATTGAGCCATCGAACTTGTTCTGGACAGACCCAGACTTAATTTTTAAGGATACCCTTCCTTAAAGGGAAGCGAAACCACGTATCTTCCATCGGGGTTTCTCCGAGTGGATCTTTCATATAGTTCTTCACAGAACTTATCAGCTGACGACAAGAATCGTTTCTGTGGAATGGTCTCCACCTCCCAAAAACGTGAAATCTCCTTATCAAGTGAGATTTCACAGAAGTACGATACTATCTTGGAAACTGATTTTGAATTTACAACGGGAATCGGGCCAGTGAGAATCCATCCGAAGACAGTCTCTTGTGCCATCAATGAGCCACAAATCTCGCGTTTGCATCCAGTTAACATTATTGAAGGGAACAGGTCTCCTCCTAATAAAATATCAACCTTGGAACTCTCATGGAAATTAGGATCAGCAAGCTGAAGTTGTGGCATGATGGAAAGGGATTTAGTATTGATTGTTCTAGAAGGTAAGTTATTGGATAAGTGAGGGACTACCAATGCTGTGATTGAAATTTCAAAATTTGGATCGACATTGGACCCCAGGGACAAGATTACATTCTTTTTGCACGTTTGCCGATACTGAGTTGTTCAGCCCTGAAATTCTGGCGGAAGTTTTCTTATAAGGAATTTTCAGCAGGTTAGCCATATTTTCGGATATAAAGGTTCCGTCCGAACCAGAATCAATCAAAGCCCTTGCTCTGTACGTCACACCTAAATGGTAAATGTTGACCATTGCAGTTCCGAGCAAAACACCCCGAGAATTCGAAGAGAAACACGTTTGTATAACACCATTGGATGGACTAGTGGACTGTGTTGGATTTGTGGATTGCGAAGGGACAAATGGTGCAGGAAGTGCTCTTGAATTCGGACTACTACTGGATGTTGAAGGAGTATGCATCGGAACTTGAGGCGGATCAGAATCCTTATGGAGTAAGGTGTTGTGACGTTTGTTGCATTTGAAGCAAGAGTTTTTACTCTTGCAACTCTTGACAGCATGAGCACTGGAGAAGCAGTTTAAGCATAAATTACTGCTCTTAATTTCTGCAAACCTTTTGCTATAATCCATGCTAAGGAATTTTGGACATTTCTGGATGATGTGAAACTCCTTTGGACAATGCCGACATTTCGTTTTGCTGACATTTGTCTGAAAAGTATTAAGTTTACCCCGCTAGTTTTATTAGACGAAAACGATTTAGATTTGGAATTGTGTGGCTTCTGGTCACCAGAATCTCTAATTTCGGACACTGATTCTAGAGTTCTATACCTGCTAGTGATAAATGAATCTAGATCAGCCCATTTTGGGATACAGGTTTGGTCAGACAGAGTCTGCTCCCATAAAGTGAGAGTGGAATCTGGAAGACAATTGGAGCACAGGAAAACAAAAATGGGATTCCAACTATCCACATTGATATCATAGAGTTTCAGAGTAGATATGCATAAATTGATATCCCTCTGTAACTTCTTAAGAGAGCTAGCAGATTCTTGGATGATGGTTTGAAGATTAAACAGGGTCTTGAGTTCGCCATTGATGAGGACTCGCTTGTTCTCATATCGAGAACATAGACTTTTCCATGCTAAGGTGAAACCTTCATTGGTAAGGGGACTCTTCGTAACAACATCGTGTGCCTCACCTCTGGTCTTCTGAGTCAGATGGACCAGTTTTTCGACCGGACTTAGTCTGGAGTTTTTTAGACACAACGCTGTGAACATGTCACGAAAGGTTGGCCACGACTTGTAGTCACCTTGAAAAACCATCAACTCAATTGGAGGTAAATTAAAACTTTGAGTTTGATTTGGATTTGAATTTGGACTGAAGGCAAGTGGTTTCGAAGAAAGGTTTTGCATGGATTCCGTAAGTTTTGAGATACATCGACAGTAAGTAGAATACGATTTTTTGTATTTCTCCTTAACTGTCTCGATCTCACTTGCGTCCTTTTCGTCGGAATTATCAACTTCTTCTTCTTCTTCCTCATTAGCCAGATCTGCCAAACATTCATCATAGACTTGCTTTAAGCGGGTCCAAGTGGATTTAACCTCCTCCATGTGAGTCTCTAGAAGACAAACAGAGATCACGGGTAGCTCGTTGCCGTTTAAAGCGGCTTCGAACTCTACTAGACTGTCGGCCAAACGGATAAACCGATCTAGAGACATAATGGACAGAGTTGGAAAAAGAGGGTTCAAGGAGAAATAAACGGTTGAAAGTGACAAAAATATCAGAAAAGAATCAAAAACCCAAAATAGAGATCCTAATATGCACACTAGATTCGGAAACAGACGAACGATGAGGATAAAAAACGTAGGAAAGATGGCCTTTAAGAATTCGAACAAGTTTCCCAAGTTTACTAAATGGATTTTCTAGTAAATTGGCTTAGGGGCCGTTCAAGTATTACGTAAGCACTATAGGGGGGTGGAGGGGTCTTTGCTTTGCTTATTTTTGATGACATTGGGGGGGGGGTGTTGGAGATGGTGATTACGTCAGCAGTAGTTCTTTACTTTTTTCCACATATGACAACCCACACAGATTGTGATTACTTCAGCAGTAGTTATTTACTTTTTTACACATATGGCAACCCACACAATGTCTATGCTCGAAAACAAAACCCATATTCGGGGATTCCCATAAATAATGAGTACATTTAGGTACTCGCTTAGAATTTCTTCAATCAGTTTCGTTTCGGTACGATTGACGATTTGACGTGGTGTAAGCAAAGCAAAGCAAGTAAATATTTGTGTTACCGTTGATCCACTTTCGCCAAAGTGGAATTGTTTAAGATGTCGTTTCAAATAGACAAATCCAAGTTATACCAACAATTGTTTGAAAGTTTTAAAAAATCTCATACAAATACAAAACTACAAAAAGTACAGAAGTTAGTTAACGAAGTGTGGCGTAATTATAAGTTACAAGCAAAATCGGACAAGGAACTTGATATTATTGTCTCTAAGAGAATTGAAGACGAATTGCAAGCAGCGACTAAGAATAAATCCAATCTACTACGATTTTTTTCCAAGGTGAGTGATGAAGTTAATGTAAATTAAACAATCACCCCTATCGCAGAAAAAATTTCACGTGAAATGTTTTGATCCCTAGAAAATACAAAGTAGAAATTGAAGTCTATAGGTATATTATTCTGCGTTAAAGAGATTTGCAATGAAGAAAATGATAACTACTCGTCTTAAAAGTCTATTCAAGTGGAATTATTTTCACTTTCCATTTTGATTATATCCCTTCAATTTTTCTGGGGAGCAAAACTTTTCACATGGAATTTTATTCACGATAGGGGTGAATATTAAATGTACTCACTATAGTGTGTATGTATTAATAAGACAAACATTAGCAGTACCTATAAAATGTTTTAATTTTTAGGCAACGAATACCTGTAAGCCTGCAGAAAAACCACAAATTATACAGCCAGCTTCAAATTCTAAAGAACAAAAAGACGACATAAACCCCGGAGTGGAATCACAACAGCAATGCGAAAACACAGAAAATACAGATAAACAGCCGAGAGCAAAACCTTCGCAGGAAGCTATGAAAAATAAGATTGCTCTACTCGAAAAAAATCTGAATGCTTTGTATTCTGCCAGAGATAGTATGCCAAGCCGTGTTGAAGTTGATAAACAAATCAATAAGTTGCGCGAAGAATTAAAAACAGCGAAAATGTCTTTAAACAGGAAGATTCAAAACGAAGTTGCCCAGAAGAAACACAGAGATGGTATGAAAAGAAAGTTAGAAGATATTTCTCATGCAAATCCAGAAATAAAAAAAAACTATCCATGAGGGATTCAGTGGGACGGCCTAGCCTAGTGGGACGGCCTAGCCATTATTATTGAAAACAGTTGCGGATATTGCTTTATTTGGCAGTGCAGCAGATGATAGAAGACGAACAGAATCTATTCGCAGTGTAAAAACTCTTGACGAATTAACACAAGAATTACGAAAAATAGGATTTGACATTAGTCGAAGTGGGACATATCTTCGTTTGATTCCCAGAAAATCTAATTCTGCAGAGGGACGAAGACATGTATCGACAGTCCCTGTAAAGCTCACTCGGGCTCAGACTGATCAGCACAAACGCCACTTAGATAGCAATTTCGCTGAAACATCAATCCATTATTTGGAGAACATAGCACCCATACTTGGACCAGATCAAGTATTTTTCATATCTCAAGATGATAAAGCTCGGGTCCCTATTGGTGTAACTGCGGCAAATAAGCAAGCACCTCTTCTAATGCACATGGAATATAGAATCAAATTGCCTGATCACGACTGGGTAATCGCTGAGCGGCATAAATTAATACCATCAGTTTATGCTGGTATCAAAATCACTTCCAGTATGCTAGGACAACCGCAAGCCGTTGGATATTCTGGACCAACATACATCGCTATTCGAAGTGGAAAGCATAGTTCATCTACTGCAAACACTCATGCTCATGATTTCGAGACGCTTCTCGAACTTGAAGAGTTTCAAGCATTAGCTAAAACTGACCATGGGTTGGTAAAACCAGTAGTAATCATGACGGTTGGTGGAGGGCCAGATGAAAATCCGCGTTATACAAAAGTTATAGGGTTTGCTATTAAACACTTTAAGCGACATGATCTCGATGCATTGTTTTTAGCTACCAATGCTCCTGACAGAAGTGCGTATAACAGAGTAGAGCGCAGAATGGCTCCTCTTAGTCGGGAACTGGCTGGTTTGATATTGCCTCATGACCATTTTGGGTCACATTTGGATGCACGTGGTGTTACAATTAATGAACATTTAGAAAGATCCAATTTCGAGTTTGCAGGAAATGTGTTAGCTGAGATATGGAGTTCAATGGAAATTGATGGCTATCATGTTACTGCACAATATGTTGGGCCGGGCGAACAAGATCTGCCTGATTTGCCAGATATTGAATGGTATTCAGAACATGTGCGTGAAAGCCAATACTTACTTCAAATTGTAAAATGTAGAAACATAGAATGCTGTCGTCCAAGAAGTGGCCTATTTAGATTACTAGACAACAGGTTTCTTCCACCACCAGTAAAAGTAAAACAAACAGTTGATGACTTGGTTTTGGATGATGGAGGGCAATTTCTCAATCTTCCAGTCAATTTAGCTCTACGCTTAAATTCTTCACTCAAAGATTTCCTACAAATGCCACACGATTATTTTTGTCCGACGGTAAAATTGAAGCTATTAAGTCGAACATGCAAAACGTGTGGTCTTTATCATACTTCCGTCAAGTCACTAAATCGTCACATCGAGAAGACCCATAAAAAAGTAAACACGCACACTGATATGAAAGTTAGGCCTTTAAGAGTGGCTGCTCGTCGTGCTAATGAACTGATGTGCATTATTCAAAATTTAGAGCACCAAGATGTTGAATGGCTCGATGAAAACGACGTAGACATTCCAAAATCGAATGAAAGTGAGCAGACACACAACATTGAGCAGCAAACATCCAATGTCATCGAAAACTTAGAATCATGGATTCGGGTGTCATGGACTGAAGACTGTTAATTGGAATTAATATGTACACCAAAAATTTAAAAGAATTTTGTTTAGTTCGTAATATTACTTAATAAGATTATAATATTTGTACTTTACTCTATGTTGAATACCGTATCAATAAAGTTTGTTTAAATGAATATTATGTGCGTTAAAGCAAAAATTATAAATTATGAAGATAAGTCATCCCGAGAACTGTCAAAATCTATCAGTTACGGACGAATAGGAATGAAATGTCACACGCGAAAAAACACTTTTCCGCGAAGGTGATTTCAACTTTTTTTGCACTAATCGATTGATATTAATTTTATAATTGTGACAATTACAAAAAATTCGGGAAAATCGGTCCGAAATCCGCGGAAAATCTCACTCTTTGAAGTCCTACTCGTTGAAATTTTTATTCGTTCGTATCTGATAACTTACTCGCTCCGGGATGACATATCTTATTATTCATTATTTTTGCGTTAAAGTCCTCTATCCTAAGCCTATTTTCTTATTTCTAGAATTTTAACTGCTGCTCATGAATGAATAACAAAAATAGAATACATTAAATGAAAAATGCATATAACAATGTTTAAGTAAGCATGGGGGGGGGGGGGGGGATAAGAGCTTTGCTTACTTTTGATGACAAGGGGGAGGGGGGGGTAAATAATTGCAATAAATCTGCTTACGTAATACTTGAACGGCCCCTTATTTTTGCCAAATTATAACACGATATAGAAGTATGTCGAACAAAAAATTATTGCGAGCAATGGTATATATTAGGATGGTTCAACCAAAAGATATTAACGGATAAATTCACTCAAAGGAAATATGATGAAAGAGTAAATATAGTAGTATAATATGTATAATAAATAGTATTATATATGTATGTATAGTTATTTCAATTAAGAAAACAAAATAAGTATACAAAATAGAACAGTAATGAATTGTATCATATATATATACTCTGTGAGACACTGTGCTAATAATGCTACTTGGAATACAGTAACTTGTATCTCAGGAAGTATATCAGTCTGGATAAATCGATTGAGATACAAAAAAAGTGTGTCATTGGAACATAGCAAAACCTTCCAAGTATTGTTCTGTGCCAAGACTCAAAGGGTCATTCAACTCTGGAAGATTTTGATGTTTTGGAAGTAATGGAATTTTTGTTTTGTTTTGCTTCCCCACAGAAACTCTCTCTGTCTCCCGGTGTTAGTATTCCCATTTCAAATTTCCAAGAGTGCCGTAGGGAACGATGCAAAAACATGAAAACAAATCGAATTTACCCCAGAGTGGAGAAAAACAAAAACAAAAATAACATCAATATTACAAGTATTCCCCTCAGCTCACTGACACAGTGAAAACCAGTTCACACAAAGATCGTATATATGAGGGAGAGCTAGAGCGAACTTAGACGCGACAGATTGGAGCAGATATTAATTAGAGAAAAGAAAAAAACACCAACTGTGAGAGAATGAGTGATATTACGGGTTATGAGTGATATTGCTTCAGAGCGGACATGCGCAATACGTTTACAGATGGAAGAATGAGAGGAGTGGGAGATACTTAAGAGGAAAGAGTATTAAGCGAGACGTAAAGAGTGTGAGTGTAATATCTGATGAGTGCTATCACTTAGGAGGGGACATGCGCAATGTTATTGTAGATGAGAGTGGAAGGAAACAAAATAGGAGAGACTTATGAGAGACAATGTGAGAAGAATTTATGCTTTGAGCAAGGCAACTTCAGAGCGGACATGCGCATTAAAGAAAAGGAACAACGGAATCGAAATGCAATGAATATGTTCGATCTGAGCTTGGAATACAAACAATCTGTATGAAACACACAAACCGACAGTGATAGATTCGAACGAACTTTACATAAATCAAACAGAACACGTTTTGTGTAAAAAATGTGTATACTGTTGATCAAATGTATTACTACTTTTATCAATTAAGAATTTCTCACTTAAAAAAATAGCGACATTAACGTTTCTTTTTTTTTGTTAAAAACCCGGCGCGTCACCAAAAAATATATATTTATAATGGGGTATATATCACTCACGGTTTCCTTGGGTTTTTCTCGTTGATAATACCTTCTTTTTTTGTGGCAAACCTTGGCAGTAAAAATTCCTTTTGTTGCTTTGGCGAGTTCCTTTCGTCTGCCTGTTGATTCGTTCCCTCTAGATTATTTTCCTCGTGGCTTAAATCCGTATGTATTCCTTGGTATATCGTTTTTCTTCTAGGAAAATCTCGGCTTGTTGTCTTCTTGCTTTCACGTATATTTTCTGTTTCCTCTTCAAATTAGCACCGTTTTTATACCCTACACCACACTGTGGTACAGGGTATTATAACTTTGTGCATTTGTTTGTAACACCCAAAAGGAGAAGAAATAGACCCATCGTTTATTATACCGATCGACTTAGAATCACTTTCTGAGTTGATATATATAGCCCCCATATATATGTTAGCCCCGATTTGACATATAAGCGCTGTAAAAAGTGTATTTTTGATCCGATCAATACGAAATTCGGCAGAAAGAGGTTTCTTATTGCATTAATTAATTCTGCCGAATTTGAGGGAAATCGGTTCAGATTTAGATATAGCCCCCATATATATGTTACCCCCGATTTTACATGTAAGCGCAGTAAAAAGTGTATTTTTAATCCGATCAGTGTGAAATTCGGCAGAAAGAGGTTTCTTATTACATGAAGGAATACTGCCAAATTCGGAGAAAATCGGTTCAGATTTAGATATTACCCCCATATATATGTTACCCCCGATTTTACATGTAAGCGCTGTAAAAAGTGTATTTTTAATCCGATCAGTGTGAAATTCGACAGAAAGAGGTTTCTTATTACATGAAGGAATACTGCCAAATTCGGAGAAAATTGGTTCAGATTTAGATATAGCCCCCATATATATGTTACCCCGATTTTACATGTAAGCGCTGTAAAAAGTGTATTTTTAATCCGATCAGTACGAAATTCGGCAGAAAGAGGTTTCTTATTACATGAATTAATACTGCCAAATTTGGGGGAAATCGGTTGAGATTTAGATATAGCCCACATACATATGTTAAACCCGATTTGACATGTAAGCGCTGTAGAAACTGTGTTTTTTTTATCCGATCAGTAAAAAAATTGGCAGAAAGAGGTTTCTCATTACGTGAATTAACACTGCCAAATTTGAGGGAAATCGGTTCAGATTTAGATATAGCCCCCATATATATGTTACTCCCAATTTGACATATAATGCTGTAGAAACTGTATTTTATATCCGATCAGTGCGAAATTCGGCAGAAAGATGTTTCTTATTACTCGAAGGAATACTGCCAAATTCGGAGAAAATCGGTTCAGATTTAGATATAGCCCCCATACATATGTTACCCCGGATTTGACATGTAAATGCTGTAGAAACTGTATTTTATATACGATCAGTGCGAAATTCGGCAGAAAGAGGTTTCTTATTACTCGAAGGAATACTGCCAAATACGGAGAAAATCGGTTCAGATTTAGATATAGCCCCCATATATATGTTACCACCGATTTGACATGTAAGCGCTGTAGAGACTGTATTTTATATCCGATCAGTACGAAATTCTACAGAAAGAGGTATTTTTACATGAATGAGTATTCAGGGAAAATCGGTTCAGATTTATATATAACCTCCATATACATGTTCCTCCTGATTTGGTATCAAAGCGCTATAGAAGTTGTACTTTACTTCCGATCATTAATATTTACCGGAAATATGTTTCTCAATTTAGGAACAAATATTGCTTAATATAGCGATTATCGGCTCAGAATTAGATAATATGTTGCTGCCGACTTACCAATTATTCCAAATTAGTATCGCAATGACCTTTATCGCATTGTTAGGGAGGTGTAGGGTATTATATAGTCGGCCCCGCCCGACTTTCTGCCTTTCCTTACTGGTTTAATAATAATGGAATAAAAGCTCTTCGACTTAGTTTTTCTTCACAAACATATGTTAAACAATTTTAAAAATTTTAAACAATTTTATTTACTATATTTTCCGTTTGTATAAATATATATTTTTTCCAATAGTGCAACACACAGAATATTTAATTTTACAACAACCGTGCGCTTTGGCTTTGTTAAATGCACTCAATGCTATGATAATGCATGAAACGAAAATAAGCAACGTACCTAACGAGTAGGATCGCTTGGCTGGAGCTGAAATCTCAATGAGAGTGAAGTAATCCGGCTCGGCTTGGACCAAAATGTACAGGACAAATAGCTGAATGGTGGATGCAGTTTAGGAAATTGAGCCGAAACAAATTAAGCAATATGAATATTGGTTAATTTGTAGCTCGCAGTAATGGTATTGGAAGAACCAAAAACAAAGGGAATAGAAATAGGAAAAATACAGATGATTTAGAAATTCAACTAAGTTGGAATTTTATTTGATGAAATGGATCATACCAATAGCTGTGGATGCTTGTAGCGATAGAAAAGAATAAGAAAGAAGTTAGGAAGTAGCATTTGCAATATGGCCGGTTCTGTCATCGATAAAAAAATATAGCCAAGTTCAAGAGAAGTTGAGCCAAGTATCTTATTTACTTGGCAGCATTTCTCTTGGCGAAATTGCGGGGGATTATTTAAGTAAGGGTAGGAATTCATGTCGGGTTTTTACGTTTTGGCGTAAACAGAGCTCAATCGCTAGTTCCAGACCAAACTTAAAATACGTGCTCAATTTGCGATGAACCCATGATTTTTGAAAGTCAAGAGTGTTATATACTCTCTACTTGTGGTCATATATTTCACCGTTCGTGTGTAGAACAAATCTTATCTTCCGCTTCCGAATGCCCACATTGTAAATTACCATGTGGAATATCAGATTTAAAAAAATATAATCCCAATGCAAACGTATCGATGGAGATATCTACCCAGACTGAACCAAATAAAAAGAACCGCCCTAGTGTCCGAGGAAAACTTCGAGGGGGCATGGCCAATCGTCCTATAACCAGAAGCTTTAGCAAGAATTCGTTTCCAGATAATACGAGTACAAATAATGTTGTGGAGAATACTCCTGGCACGAATAGCGAAATAGGATCAATGAAATGATCGAATCAAGCATTTCTAGGATCTTAGGAAGTTTATATATATCCGGTAGAGTATTATCCCAAGAACCGAACGTTGGTCCAGCTCAAACTAGTCCCGACAAAATAGCTCAACATTAGTTGCACATTCTCCTCCAATAATTCCTAATAATCGCCCAAACAGTAGCAATCATTCCAGTCACATTCAGCAGTTGGCTTCTGTGCAACCTGAAAAGGTTACCGCCATTGTTCAGAACTGGAATGTAAAATTTGATGGGTCAAGTTCAGGTCTGACAGTGGAGGAATTTTTATATCGGATAAAGTCCTTAACTGCAGAACATTTTGGAAACAATTTTGATATAATTTGCAAAAATATCCCTATTTTACTTTCGGGCAAAGCTAAGGAGTGGTATTGGAGGTACCACAAGCAAGTGGACTCCATAGAATGGCATTCTTTTTGCGCCGCATTGAAGTGCCAGTATAAAGATATGCGTTCTAACTTTGATATAAAAGAAGAACTCCGAAATCGGAAAATGAAGTCAGGCGAAACATTTGAAATGTTTTACGATTCAGTTTGCCCCATTATTGATAGACTCGAACAACCCATGGCGGAAGAGGAGTTGGTCGAAATTTTAGTGAGAAACTTGAGGCCAGATATGCGCCACGAGCTGGTATATGTACCTGTTTTTACCATTGCGCATTTACGCAACTTGGTACAAAAACGGGAAAAACTTTTCTCGTAGGAATTCTATCGGAAAAACATACAAATGAAGACCCAACACACAACAAATGTAGGCATGCGTCGAAATATTGCAGAGATTGATAACTCTAGTGAATTTTTGCTAGAATCACATCCATAGACCAGACTGAACCAAATAAAAAGAACCGCCCTAGTGTCCGAGGAAAACTTCGAGGGGGCATGGCCAATCGTCCTATAACCAGAAGCTTTAGCAAGAATTCGTTTCCAGATAATACGAGTACAAATAATGTTGTGGAGAATACTCCTGGCACGAATAGCGAAATAGGATCAATGAAATGATCGAATCAAGCATTTCTAGGATCTTAGGAAGTTTATATATATCCGGTAGAGTATTATCCCAAGAACCGAACGTTGGTCCAGCTCAAACTAGTCCCGACAAAATAGCTCAACATTAGTTGCACATTCTCCTCCAATAATTCCTAATAATCGCCCAAACAGTAGCAATCATTCCAGTCACATTCAGCAGTTGGCTTCTGTGCAACCTGAAAAGGTTACCGCCATTGTTCAGAACTGGAATGTAAAATTTGATGGGTCAAGTTCAGGTCTGACAGTGGAGGAATTTTTATATCGGATAAAGTCCTTAACTGCAGAACATTTTGGAAACAATTTTGATATAATTTGCAAAAATATCCCTATTTTACTTTCGGGCAAAGCTAAGGAGTGGTATTGGAGGTACCACAAGCAAGTGGACTCCATAGAATGGCATTCTTTTTGCGCCGCATTGAAGTGCCAGTATAAAGATATGCGTTCTAACTTTGATATAAAAGAAGAACTCCGAAATCGGAAAATGAAGTCAGGCGAAACATTTGAAATGTTTTACGATTCAGTTTGCCCCATTATTGATAGACTCGAACAACCCATGGCGGAAGAGGAGTTGGTCGAAATTTTAGTGAGAAACTTGAGGCCAGATATGCGCCACGAGCTGGTATATGTACCTGTTTTTACCATTGCGCATTTACGCAACTTGGTACAAAAACGGGAAAAACTTTTCTCGTAGGAATTCTATCGGAAAAACATACAAATGAAGACCCAACACACAACAAATGTAGGCATGCGTCGAAATATTGCAGAGATTGATAACTCTAGTGAATTTTTGCTAGAATCACATCCATAGACTGTGTTGCTGCAGTTAACCAAAATTCGACTTTATCGAAGTGTTGGAACTGTGACGAAACAGGCCATTTTTGGGATGACTGTTTACAGCCACGTACCGTGTTCTGTTACGGATGCGGAACAAAGAACGTTTACAAACCCCAATGCGTTCGGTGCTCTTCGAAGAAAGCTTCGAGTTCAAAAAACTATTTGCGCCAACATCCGTCGCCAAATCTTCCATAATAAAAACAACTACAAACCAACTACATAAAAATCTTAATACTACTTCGATTACTCTATTAAAACGTTACAGCCAGCCAGAGACAAAAGGAAAAAGTAAACTCTACCCTATTCGTCCATATAATGAGGGGTATCAGGAGTATATGACTAAACGTGATAACATATTTTCTCTTGATAGTCTTGATCTATCCTCGAAAAAGTTCCCAAAGCGTTCTACTGCTCACATGAGGATGTTTTTTAAAAGACGTAAACTGACAGCTAAGTATGTGATCTCAGCTATTCTGAAGAATACCAACGACAAACGCTATTATGCCAGAGAGACATTTTTAAATTTTATGTGGTCTCCTCAATACAGGAGCAGATATATCGTGTATAGGTTCTGGTCTCGCAACATCTGATTTTTCAAATTATACCCAGTTTATACCGACAAAATCGTGTGTAAAAACAGCAGATGGAACGATTCAAAAGACGCTTGGATTTTTAGACGTCGAAATTTTGTTTCGGAACGAAAAACGACGGTTAAAACTCCTGGTTGTTCCTTCAATTACGCAACGCTTAATACTTGGTCTGGACTTTTGGAAAGCCTTTAGTCTACCTAAGGAGGTTTTTGAGTCTGCTATATTAACCGATTCTTCCATTTCGCACGAGTTTCAAACCCATTTTTCAAGCTGTTCCATAGGTCAAGACAAGGACATTTTTAAAGAAAATGATGAAGTGACCTTTTCTACAGATGGAAATCAGAAATATCCTTTGACCAATGGTCAAAGACCGCAATTAGACATTATTATAGACTTATTCCCGAACTTTGCAAAGCAGGGCTTAGGCCGGACAAAGTTAATTGAACACGAGATTGATGTAGGGGATTCAAAGCCAATTAAACCCGGTTTCTCCCGCTGTGGAGAAACTAATGTTCCAAGAGATAGATAGAATGTTGGATTTAGGAGTTATCGAGTTATCCTCATCCCCATGGAGCTCCCCTATGCGCCTTGTGTTAAAACCAAACAAAGTTCGACTTTGTTTGGACGCTAGGAAGATAAATCAAATTACCAAGAAAGATGCATACCCCCTTCCGAGCATCGAAGGCATCTTTGCCCGTTTGCCAAAAGCGAATATTATTACCAAACTCGATTTGAAGGATGCATATTGGCAGGTAGGTTTGAGCGAAAATTCAAAGGCTTTGATGGCGTTTACTGTACCAGGTCGGCCGTTGTATCAGTTCGTCGTAATGCCTTTTGGTCTGTGCGATGTGCCGCCTCATAGATCAAATAATTCCGGCATACCTTAAGCATTGCGTGTTCGGATACCTCGACGACCTGGTAATAATCTCCGAAGATTTTTCATCCCATATTGCTATCCTTGTGCGAATTGCAGACGAATTCAAAAGAGCTAATCTGACCCTAAATGTCGATAAATGTCAATTCTGCGTGACACAGGTTAAATATTTGGGATATATTATCGGACACGGGGGAATTCAAACAGATCCGGAAAAGGTTGAATCTATTGAAAAATGGCCCGTTCCCAAGAATATTAAACAAGTTCGCGGATTCCTAGGTTTAGCGGGCTGGTACAGACGCTTCATCGAAAACTTCTCTGCACTCAAAAAAAGTGAACCCTAGAGCAAGTTAAAATGAACTTAACTGTAGGAATATTGAACTTCGTATTTCGCTAAAGCTATTTTTCCTTATATCAAGTTCATATATTTCCTCACAATTATGAAATATTTTTAACTTAGTTCTAGTTAACTCGTACTTCCTTTAAGTAACTATTGAAATTAAAATAGGGAAAATTAACTCAATACTAGCAAATTCGGACTTGAAATTATGCAAATTCAGCATACTTTTGTCCTTATTGCAAGTAAATTTTTACTCATATTTAGGAAAATTTAATTAAATTTATGCAAAAAGAAAAGAAAAATTAAAATTTTCTTGGACTTTTTAGTCCACGATTTTTGATCCTACTTCACCACTTTCCTCCTCCATTTATATATATGTTGGAATCTCTCTCTTACCACTTCTTCTTTGGATTTCTCTCTTCTGCTTAATTTAGGAATTGAAATTTATTTTATTAAACATTAAACATTATGTATGTAAAATTTTACCTCCGAATGCGATTCGATCCCAGAACCTTCCGTTTTATGAACCACATGTTTACCAACTGAGCTACGTACACTTAAATTTTTATGAAAAATTTGTTTTTAAATACAATTATATATCCCAAAATTTTCGAAACAATGTATTTTTATGTACACTTGAATTTGATAAAAGGATTGCCATCATTGAATGATAAATAGAGTTGCCATATACTATATTTATAGGCGACGAAGAAATTTTATTATGAATGACATTTTCATATCAATCCCAAAAGAGTTTCGTAGCTCGATATATAGTGTGTCTGCCTCACTATCACAAGGTTGTCGGTTCGACTCTCGTCCCGGGCGTAACATTTTTAATGTTTCTCCATAAATTTAAGTTTCTGCAAGTAACGATTTGCGAAAAAAATAAAAATTGCGGAACGAAAAAGAACAGAATTTTTTGTTTTTTTTTAGCACTACAACATAGTCCGAAAATAGTTTATTTTTCCTTGATTTTAGTATGTTTTCCTAATTTTGAGTTCAAATTCATGGACTCGAAATAAGGATTCATGTGTATTTTTAGTTAAAATTTCCTAAAAATCATGCTCTCCATTATTAGTTCATAATTTCCTTATGTCTATGTTGGGTGTCCACCGCATATGTTTAAATTTGATAAATATATGAATATTCGAACTTTTTTCAAGAAATATTATTTTAGTAAAAGTATATCCTCATTTTTAGTTAACGAACTATTCTGCATATCCCAAAAAAAATAACATTTGGTAGTACTAAATAAAATTTCCCAGTTTTAAGAAAAAATTAACTCAATATGAATAAAAACATTGAACTAAATTGGAGTATGGATTTTACTAAAATTTAGGAAATACATTTTTTTGAGTGTGCACTCACATTTCCAATAACGGAAACTTTGTCCACCAGGAAGAAATTTAAATGGACCGCAGAAGCGCAGTTGGCTTTCGAGGAAGTGAAGAAGCGTCTTACCACCGCTCCCGTCGTAGCAAATCCCGACTTTTCAAAACGATTCTATTTGCACTGCGATGCATCCAATTACGGAATTGGAGCAGTATTGGTCCAGCTTAGTGACAGTGAAGAGGAACGACCTATAGCCTTTATGTCGAAAAAATTAAATACCTCGCAGCGCAACTACAGCGTAACTGAGAGGGAGTGCTTGGCTGCAATAGAGGCCTTTAAGAGGTTTCGATGTTACCTCGAATTACAGGATTTTGAGGTAATTACAGACCATGCATCCTTACAATGGCTGATGAAACAACCTGACCTCACAGGAAGGTTGGCCCGATGGGTCTTTAAATCGCAGCCTTACAGTTTCACAATTAGCCACCGCAAAGGAAAGGACCATGTGGTCCCTGATGCGCTTTCGAGAATTCCTTGTGAGGAAATATTGGCAATAGACCTGACTGAACCCGAAGTGGACCTAAACTCCCCATGTTTTGAAGACCCCGACTACGTATCTTTGAGGAAGCAAGTAGAGGGTAAAGTATCCAAGTATCCCGACCTCAAAATTATTGATAAATATGTCTATATTCGCACTGATCACTACACAGGCGACCAAGTGCTAGAACAAAATGCTTGGAAATTGTGGATACCTCGAAATTTGAGTCAATCAATTATTACTCGCACACACAATTCTCCCATTGCAGCTCATGTAGGGATGGCAAAAACCGTCGAGTTAATTCGTCGACGTTTTTATTGGCCCGGCCTTCTGACAGACGTCAGGAACTTTGTTAGAAATTACGACAATTGTAAAAGCTCAAAACATCCAAACATGATCCTTAAGCCGGAAATGGGAAAGCCCGCATATACCACTCGGCCCTTTCAAAGGCTTTATGTGGATATTTTAGGCCCATATCCCAGATCAAAAAGCGACAATATAGGACTTTTTATTGTGGTGGACCATTTAACCAAATTTCATTGGTTGTGCCCTCTGAAAAAATTCACCTCTAACATTATTCAGGACTTTTTGATTAAGAATATTTTTCACATTTTTGGTGTGCCTGAGTATTTGCTCAGTGATAATGGTTCGCAATTTAAGGCGAATGACTTTAACGCCTTATTGACCAAACTCGGCATAAAACACATCTACACTGCTTTATACTCTCCCCAATCTAACGCCTCCGAGAGGGTAAACTGCTCCATAATATCAGGCATCAGAGCATTTTTGAAAAAGGATCAAACTTTGTGGGATGAGCATATTTCCTCTATAAGTTGTGCTCTGCGGAATGCAGTACATCAATCAATTAAATGCTCTGCATAGTATGCTACCTTTGGCCTAAATATGATTACACATGGCGATTCCTATCAATTATTAAAAAACCTCAATCTTTTAGAGGAAACCCACGTTAATCTGAATCGGGAAGACCAGCTTGTTTTGATCAGGAAAGAGCTGAGTAAAAATATATCTCAGGCATACGAAACCAATAAGAACCAGTACAATTTACGAGCTCGGCCCATATCGTATTCTGTAGGTCAAATTGTGTATCGGAAAAACTTTGCTCAAAGCAGCGCGATAAACAAATTTAACGCAAAATTGGCACCTTTCTTTTTAAAAGCCAAAGTTCAGTCGAAGATTGGCAATAACTACATATTACGTGTTACAGGACATGGAAGGGAAATTGCTAGGAACATATCATGCTAAGGACATGCGGCCATAAAAAAATAAGTTTTCCTGTTAATATTGTTATATAAGTATCAATATTACCCGGTTTGTAATGGTCAACTACTTGTTCTTAGAAAAATAGATCCTAACTTTGTTTGCTGGGATGCGTTAAATGTCAGCTTATCGATTGGAATACTTTGAATACAAGGCTGTAGGCAAAGCCATACAAATTTGTTTGTATATTTTTTGAAATGATTGTCAAATCAAATGAGAATAACCTCTGTCAAACAAGTATGGCAGAACGAATGTACTGCAGGTTCAGAAGTGTGAGATAGTCGGTTCAAACCTCACCAACTGCAGACAGGTTTTTTTCCTTGCTCTATTATTTTTTTTATATGAGAAGAAATGTGACTACATTGTCAAATTATCAATATCAGCATATTAGCGAGGTCTAGAATCGACAATTGCATGTTAGGCTGACGATCGAAGAGCAAGGGTAGTTACAGACGGTCGAAGACATAGCAACAGACGAACAACGAAGGCAAGAGTTGTTACGGACGGACATGTGTAGTTACCGGCGCTGTGGCTTTCGTAGCTAGTTAAAGGCGATCAAAGGCATGAGCGGTTAGAGGGGGTAACCGGCTAGATCAATCGCAGCCGAAGTGTAGGCTTATGTACGAATGTTTATACGAGTGTGATTTTTGTGGTTTTACTTAGCGGACATATTTTTTTAGAACTGCCCATATAATTTGTTAGTGCATAGACCATCAGTCAATTCGGAGTTAGGCTTTGTTAATCCCTCAGCCACTTGTAAGCGGTCTTTCTATTCCAACATTTCGAGCAGTGCAGCACGTGAATAATTCCCTATTCGAAACCACGAAGAAATTGACAGTGAAGAGAAAAAAAGACCTCTGCATATTGATGGGTGTAAAAGTTGCCATCAGTGCCTGATATTAAATTTTATCAATTAAATTCGTTGATTGTATGGGAAAATATAACCCTGCCGAGGGATTCCCTGACATTTTTTTGGTAAATCCACTAAGACCAGCCTATGCCGATTTGTTTCTGGTGCCCGTTGGTTACGTAAATGGAGTAATTCTGGGCCAAGCATCCTTCGCTTTCCAACAACGTCTTCTGGTATTTGCAGATTTAAAAGGCTAGTTCGTCTAGGGTGAACTTTTCAATTACGTACTCCAGAGTACTTCTGATGATATCCTCGTGAAAAGTCTGACGCAACAATTAAACAACTAAAAGCTATACACTGTGCTCGAAATCTGTACGGCGTCCCTGGGTAAAGTTTTCAGAGTATCGAAGATAACGTGTCCCAAGGTGACTTCGAATAGTAACTTCCTACTCCACGGATGGTTGTAAAAGTTGAGGTTCTAGTCTACATACCCTATGTGAAGTTTATACTGGCTACAATTTGCAGAGGTGGCCGGTTTTATATATCTGCAATATTTCTTTTTTATTTTTTTCATTATAAATCTAGAAATACCTAGTATTAACTTATCCCTACTTTAGAGACAAATTTGGTCGTTTTGGAAAATTTGCAAAGGTTCCAATTTAAGCTAGACTTGAAGCTAAATTTTTTTATCTTTCTAACTGAGGAATGTTTCCTGTACATTACATCATCATATATTGAATAACATCGCAATATTTCCTGATCATCGAGGCCTCGACGTTCATCGTTAAATGATTCCTGATTGCGGTAAGTGATGGTTTGTCTAAAAAGCACATATCTCTCAAACTCAAAATTTTGCTTTAAATCAGTAGAAAATAAATAGTTTTGAAACCTTTGCAAAACTATTAATATAATGATTCATACAAATTAAATCTGACAACTTTTTATAGGAGTTTGATATTCTTTCAATTTCATTCTTATTAGATTACTTCTTTACTATATCGCTATAGCGAGAAACAGTTTTTCCTTTGATTCAAATCAGTAGAAATCTAGACATTTTTCATAAACCCACCCCTCTTACTTGAATTATATTATTATCGAAATTAGCTTCGAGAAAAAACTATAAACATACATTTTACAATATACTCAACATATCATGTGTCACTTTAAATTAAGTTATTTAATGAAATAAATAGTTATAAGTTTAAAGCTGAGCTTATTTGACTAAAAATCATTTCTTCTACATGTTAATTTTAGGTTTAGGTTTAGGTTAGGGTGGCAGCCGTATTTTTTATACAAGCTCACATAGACCAGTTTAGGTCCCTAGTGTTACCACGGGCTGAAATGCCCCTCATCGAAACCAACCTGTTTGATATACAAATTTGTCGATATTACGAATATCGGTACTGGAAAGATCTGTTAGGCTGCCTAGAACAGCCGACCCCAGTATGTCCAGTCGTCGTTTACTCAGAGCGGGACAGTCGCATAGCAAGTGCTCAATGCTCTCCACTTCTTCCTCATCTCCACAGCTTCTGCAGAAGTCATTAGAGTCAATACCCAATCTTTTGGCGTGTTCGCCGATCAAGCAGTGTCCCGTCAGAACTGATACTAACGTAGACAATCTTTGCCTCTCTAGTGCGAGGAGATATTTTGATCTTCTCAGGTCATACCTTGGCCAGATTTGTCTAGCTACCCTGCAGGTGCCGATTTCTGTCCATCTTTCGTTGGACTGCCTGATTGCCTCTTGCCTAAGCCAAAGCTTGCACGTGGATAGTGGCGCACCAATATATGCAAATTCTTCGAGAATTTGTAATGTCGTCCCTTTCCTAGCAAGTTCATCGGCTTTGCAGTTCCCCGGGATATCCCTATGCCCAGGCACCCATATGAGGTGTATGTTAAACTGCTCAGCCATCTCGTTAAGAGATCTGCGGCAGTCGAGGGCTGTTTGTGAATTTAGGGATGTTGCCTCCAGAGAATTGATGGCAGCCTGGCTGTCCGAGTAAATGACAATGCCAGTGTTGGTTACTATGTTGCGACTCAGCCACTTGGCTACTTCCCATATTGCCATTATTTCGGCTTGATAGACACTGCAGGTATCTGGTAGTCTGTGAGCTATATCCAATCTAAGCTCTGCACAGTGTACTCCGAAGCCAACCTTTTCATCAAGCTTCGAACCATCCGTGTAAAATTGGAGATGGTTTCTATTACCTGGTTTTCTTCCAACCCATTCATCTCTCGCGGGAATCATAGTGATGTAATTTCTCTCGAAGGTGTACACCGTTGGTATATAGTCCACTCGGTCGGTTACCATAGCACTACACTTTGATATTCTCATGTGACCGTAGGTTTTGTACCTCCACATTGATATGCAGTTTAATCTTATTGCCGCTTTGGTTGCAACTTCTCTCGCCACAATATTAATCGGCAGTATATGGAGTAGGGCTTGTAGAGACTCGGTCGCTGTAGTCCTTAAGGCTCCGCTTATGCTCAGGCAGGCAGTTCTCTGAACCTTTGTTAGTAGGTTGGTGATGGTTAGTTTGTCAGTTGCCGTCCACCATACCACAATGCCGTATAGCAGTATAGGACGAACTACTGCTATATATATCCAGTGGACGATTTTAGGAGAGAGGCCCCACCGCGACCCTACAGCCTTTTTGCAGGAATATAAGGCGACGTTAGCCTTCCTTACACGTTCCAATACATTAAGTCTAAATAACAGTTTTCTATCTAGAATTATTCCTAAAAATTTTGCACTTTCAGAAAAGACTAGATCTGTTCCATTTATCCGAGGTGGAGGGTCCACATGTGGGACTTTATTCATCCTAGTAAAGAGAACCAATTCTGTCTTGTTTGGGTTTATGCCCAAACCGCTGCTTCTGGCCCATCTAGCCAATTTGTTCAGAGCTACCTGTAGAATGTCTCGGAGGACGTTTTCGAATTTGCCACTCACTGCGATTGCAACGTCGTCCGCATATGCCACGACCTTGCAGCCACAACGTTCTAGATCTAGCAGAATTTCATTCAACGCTAGGTTCCAAATTAGTGGAGACAGTACTCCTCCTTGTGGGGTCCCTCTGTTTACAAACCTTGTTAGAGTTGTGGACCCAAGACATGCTGTTATGCGTCTTCTGTTGAGCAGACTTTGAATTAGTCTAATCAAACTAAAGTTAACATTAAGATGTGACAGTGCCGCAATTACTGCATCTGAGTGAATGTTGTTAAAAGCCCCTTCTATGTCAAGAAATGCCACCATGGTGAATTCCTTGAAATGCAGGGACGATTCGATAGTGCTCACAAGTTCGTGCAGGGCTGATTCTGTAGACTTCCCCTTATTGTAAGCATGTTGGTTCACTGACAGGAGTTTTGTATCCAGGTTTTCCCTAATGAAATAATCTAAAAGTCGTTCCAGACCTTTCAATAGGAAGGAGGATAGGCTAATTGGTCTGAAGTCTTTTGGCCTAGTGTGTGATATCTTCCCCGCTTTTGGTATGAATACCACTTTGGTATCCCTCCATCGATTCGGGATGTATGAAAGCCTGATACAGCCTACATAAATTTTCTCCAGCCAGGGGATAATGTATTTCAACATTTTCTGCATTTCTGCTGGAGTGATGCCGTCTGGTCCAGGTGACTTGAAGGGCTCAAAGCTATTAATAGCCCAGCTTATTCTGGATCTTTCAGTCAACAAGCTAGCGACGCTCGCAGTCCACTCGCACTCTTGTTGGTCCTGCTGATCCTCTGGTTCTGTTAGAGAGTTCCCCGGGAAATGTGTGTCGAGCAGTACATTGAGCGACTGCTCGCTGTTTTTGGTCCAATTATTTGCCTCATCCTGCAAGTAACCCACTGTACAGGGTGAAGCTGATAATATTTTCCTAAGCCTTGCGGCGTCGGAGACCTTTTCCACTTCGCCACAGAAAGTATACCAAGAGCGTCTTTGCGCCTTTCTAAGCTCCTTCTTATAGATCTTGAGTTGCTCTTTATAGGCATCCCAAACATTAGCGACCCCAGTAGATTTAGCCTTGTTGAATAGCTTGTTGCAGGTCTTTTTCATAGCCGTTAGCTCAGAAGTCCACCATTGGGGTTTAGTTTTACCCTTGTACCTTGTTTTTGGACAGGCTTCTTCAAGGGAACTATTGAATGATGTGGTGATATGCTCGACCAGATGATCCAGACCGGCTTTGTCATTCGGTTCGTACAGAAGTTTGGAGTTGAGGACTTTCTTGAAATTCTTTTCATACAGGTGCCACTTTGTCTTTCTCACATTTCTGTGGACGGCAGGTTCAGGCGCTTTTTCAGCGAGTTTGAACTCAATATAATGGTGATCTGAGAATGAGTGGTCGTCTAGTACATTCCACCCAATAATTTTGTCTGACAGCCGGTCAGTAGCAAACGTTACGTCGAGTACTTCTTGTCTGTCTTTAATTGTAAAGGTCGGTTTATTACCTATGTTACAAATACTTAGGTTGGTAGTTAGAATAAAGTCAAGAAGCGAATCACCCCTATTGTTTATATCCGTACTACCCCAGATAGTATGATGAGCGTTCGTGTCTGCGCCAACAATCAGCTCGACCTCGTCAGATGTTGCTTCTTCTACTACTTCCCTGAATAGAGCAGTCGGTACTACAGCTTCATAAGGCAAGTAACTGGAGACCACCCAATATATGCGATTACCGATCTCCAGACTAGCAATGTTTGGTCTTTACCACTTAAATTAGCCAGGAGAAAGATACTTAGATCTTTCCTGGCCAAAATGCAGGTTCTTGGAGTGCCTTCACAGTTGGCCACAAGCAGTTTAAAGTTGGGTGTCCTGATACCGCACACCCTTCCTCCCACTGCGTAGGGCTCCTGTATCAGGACGATGTCTACTGCACCTGTGGACAGGCGCAGCAATAGAGCCGCTGAGGCTGCTTTAGCGTGATGGAGGTTAATCTGTAAAATTCTTACCATCATTGGTAATTGACAGATTAACTTCCACCCCTACAAGGGTGTTATCGAACTCTTCGTCCGTATCATCGAGAAGCGTGTCCCCGCCAGATGCGTCAAAGAGTCCGGAGACTCCCCTCAGCCCCTCTGTGTCAGAAGTAGAGCTTTCGTCCTCAGAGTAGGACGTTACAGATCTTCTGTTAGAGTTGTAGTCACCCGAAATAATGGGCGTGGATACCTCCGCACTTCCAGAAAGCTGTGTTTCAACCGCGGTGGACGACTCACCTTCCGCAGTGGGAACTATATCCTGCTTGTATACCTTCAAGACTATAGTCTCGAAGCCATACTGTAGGGTTGCACTTGCACGTTGTATATGGGAGGTGGATTCAGCGTTAAGGATCAAATTGACCTGCCGCTTTTTACCATCCGCCTCACCCACCTTGCTGATTCTCCAATTATGGGCGGGCAGACCAGGATTGGAATCTTTTATTATTTCTAATATGTCAGCCGGGTTGGAGGGCTCTTCTGTAACCCAGGTGATGGCTCTAGGATGACTAGGGATGTTGTTTTTTTCGACAATATCCAACTGGGCACCCGGCCACACCTCACCCGCTCGACTCAGAGCAGCCTTATACAGGTCTACTGATCTGGCATCACCGAAATGTAAGAGCTTTACTCTCCCCTGATGCCATCCTGCATCGTTGCAGATTGGTGGTGTGCCCGGCATCTCTCTACGGACATCGAGGTAATGAGCCATAATGGCTGATTGCACATGGCTCCATTTGTCCTTGAGGATGGATCCATCCTCACTACTTCTGTCTATAACGGCCATCACTAGACTCTCCTTCGCCACTTCATTGAAGGGCTTGGTGAGTGTCCTGTTGATAGTGACATTTGGGCCTCTTGCCTTTTTCGAGGGCAGGGGTTCATCAGGTGATCTGATTCTTTTGACTTTATTAGCCGTTAACACAGCTGAATTTGTGGCTCTTTCAGCCGGCTGATTGGCCTTAGAAGCATCTAAGACGCCTTTAGCCCAGCTAAGTGACTCTTTTTGTTTTTCGGTAAGAGCCGAAACCTCAACAGCCTCCAACTTCGTCAGAACTCTGAGCGCTATCCGGTGCTCATTGTGTTTCCGTTTTGACGGTCGGACGTGACGTTTTCCCCTCACCGTACCACCTGTTGTGAGTACTGGGGGGAAATTTTCACCATGTTTGGTGTGGTCGGCTTTGGCCAAGACCAACGGACGGACAGTAGGACGATTGGGGAACCCCGCTCCATCGGAACGCGAAGGCATCCCCGCCAATGATTTTTTTTCCGTATTAGCCCGTAATAGGTACTACGATGTAGGCCTTCCAGACTTTGTACAGATTTTGTTTTATTTTTTGCGATTGCGTAATAGGTATAATAGATTTTAACTATCCGCTCTGTGCTCAACACGTCCGTTCACTACGACTGATCAGCATCGAATCTAGTTGCAACATGTTTGAGCGCACTCCGAACCCATAATTCGTATCCCACTATGTTGATATCAGATATTTGCATTTTATCTGTTATACCAAATGAAATAACAACAGCAGTGGTAATGTCTGCGTAATCAAGTTACTCGTTTCCTTACTGAGGTCATGTAGGCAAAGGGGACCGAAGTAGGGTTTGCATGAGGGATCTTAAAAACTTCAAAAGCCCTAAGATCATGGTTGGGAAGGGTAAAGAGGCTCTAGACTCCATCAACAACTGGAGATACTAAATAAATGCATTGTGTAATCTGGTATATAGTGACTGGTGATTATTTTTTTGTAACTTTTTATCAAACCGTTGTGGGCATTTAATTACATTTTTCTTTGCGATTCACATTAGTTTTTCTTACCTTTTTATTTTTCGGGAGTCTATAATAAAACGTATTTATGTTAAGGAATGTATCTATACCATATCAATGAGACCCGAACCCCCCGCCCGACTTTAAGCTAGCATTTAAAAGGGTCTCATTGTCTTTATTGATAGGTTAAAACTCTATACAACATTTTCCCACCTTAGATACATTCCCCGTCTGTAAAAGTTACCAATGATTGCATTGGTTGAACGGTGATTTCAAAAATTGATTGCATATTTTACAAGACTGGCTTTTTGGTCGTTACAAAGCGATCCTACAAGTCCACTCGCACTCTTGTTGGTCCTGCTTATCCTCTGGTTCTGTAAGAGAGTTCCCCGGGAAATGTGTGCCGAGCAGTACATTGAGCGACTGCTCGCTGTTTTTGGTCCAATTATTTTCCTCATCCTGCAAGTAACCCACTGTACAGGGCGCAGCTGATAGTATTTTCCCCCAGCCTTTCGGCGTCGGAGACCTTTTCCACTTCGCCACAGAAGGTATATCAAGAGTGTCTTTGCGCCTTTGTAAGCTCCTTTTTATAGATCTTGAGTTGCTCTTTATAGGAATCCCAAACATTAGCGACCCCAGTAGATTTAGCCTTGTTCAATAGCTTGTTGCAGGTCTTTTTCATAGCCGTTAGCTCAGAAATCCACCATTGGGGTTTAGTTTTACCCTTGTACCTTGTTTTTGGACAGTCTTCTTCAAGGGAACTATTGAATGATGTGGTGATATGCTCGACCAGATTATCCAGACCGGCTTTGTCATTCGGTTCGTACAGAAGTTTGGAGTTGAGGACTTTCTTGAAATTCTTCTCATACAGGTGCCACTTTGTCTTTCTAACATTTCTGTGGACGGCAGGTTCAGGCGCTTATTCAGCGAGTTTGAACTCAATCTAATGGTGATCTGAGAATGAGTGGTCGTCCAGCACATTCCACCCAATCATTTTGTCTGACAGCCGGTCAGTAGCAAACGTTACGTCTAGTACTTCTTGTCTGTCTTTAATTGTGAAGGTCGGTTTATTACCTATGTTACAAATACTTAGGTTGGTAGTTAGAATAAAGTCAAGAAGCGAATCACCCCTGTTTAAACCTGAAACAATTTAATTTATATTCAATCATTTTGCTCGGTGTATTTGCCGTAGTTAAACTTTCGTTAAAATCTGTCTACTCCTTTTGAATGCAACATTGTAAGAGTAGCTTTACAGATTTTAACGAGTAACTAGTTGTAGCATTGTTTACTTTGTGCCGCCGTTTTGTTTTTTTTCGCCCTCCAGTTCGTGTTGTCGGCGCATATTCATCCCTTCATCATCCCTTCATTCTTATCCATCATCACCAACCTCATCTCATCATTTATTATTAATTATTTAAATAATAATGTCAAAGTAAGTATAGTGCAGTGTAGTTATAAGTGTGAGCTCGCGATTTTTAAATCAATAAAAGTGTTCGTGTTATTTACAAAAAGGTCGTTTTACAGCGCGTCGCGAAACCCCTCCCTCTACACCCGTCTCGTTTCTATCGTTGTGGTTGCATACATACGTACGTGTATACAGACCGGCATATGTCCGTCCGTACGTATTAAAGAAAAACAGTAATTAAAACAAATAAATAAAAGATTATTTAAAAACATCCCTATAGTGCGGATATTAGCGGTGAAAAAGTGTATTTTTTTGACAGTGCAGTGGTGGTAAATTTTGCAAAATTAATTTGCGAAAATAAAATAGTTCACGTATTTGTAAAAATAAGCAACAACTCCTTACCGTCGGAAAAGGAGAAACAATAACATTTGAAATAATTGTTGTCATTTGTTTTGTGGTTTGGTTTTCGTTAACAACAATAACAATAAAAAGTTCATCGCCACCACCAAAAAAGAATACACTCAGTTTCTCCAATATTGTTTGTTAGCGCGTCCGTCCAGCAGCCAGCCAACATACGGTTCTCATATACCATATATGCGTACATATATATACTGGTATATGCATACATACAGACAAACAATCGCAGCTGCTTGGAACTATTTTTCTTTGATTCGCTTTTGTTTCGGTACGCTACACTAATTACGTTGGTTAAGTGTTTCGGTACAAAGTTTGTAACCTCGGGAAATTTTTTGTGAAATTAATAATAGGGTTTCGTGCATCGTAATTTTCGATAAGATTTTGAAAATTAAAATTATATAACGTGCACCCTACGGTCAATTCGACTTTTTTAAATAAAAGTGCGATTTTTTGATTGTTTTCGGTTTCGGTTCGGTTTGTTGACCTGTTCGTTGGGTTTTCACCATATTCGTTGCGTGCGCCCTACAGTCGGTCAAACCGACATATAATCGAATTTAGAGGTATTTTTTGGAATTTTCTGTTTTTTATTTATTTTTGCTGGGTTTTCGGTGCCCATTCGATAAATTTCGTTATTTTCGCGAGAAAATAATATTTTGAAAAAATATCTCGCTACACGGAAAGAAATTTGTGAAATAATTTTTAAATTTAATTATATATTTATTTTTTTATTGAATTTTATTTGCATTTTTTGAAATTTAATTTGTTTTTAAACATTTTAATCGTTTGTTTTCTTTGTCTTGTCGGATTTTTTACGAATTAGCTGGTTTTAACGATTCTTTTCACAAATTATAGAACATTTATAGTTGTTTGCTTTCGATTTGTTCTTCATAACTACACTTTTTTGCACTTTCTGTCATTTGGACATATCGTTGTTCCAAACAAAAGTTGATACTACATTCGGTAGATAGATTGAAATAAGCAGTTGTTTGTTTTTTTCTCAATTTTTGCGCAAAGGGAACTAAATTTCATAGGAAATTTTTAGTGTTCTGCTAAATTTCAGAATTTACCTGGGTATTTTTACGAAATTTCGGCGTTTTATTATTAAAAATACAGTCCACTCGAATTTTGTTTGTGATTACGTCACATTTCGGTGAATTTCTACCAATTGTTTTTGGAAATAAATTACAATGTCTCTTCCTCCTCTTCATTTCTTTGTCAGAGCTTCGGATGCTCTTACAAAATTTTGTGCAAATTTTGTTTTGGAAATGGAGGAAGATTTTGATGTTTATAGTCTCCAGATTCGTAGCGCGGAAGTTAATAAAATATGGAGTAAGGTACAAGATACGTACGACAAATACCTTACGTATTTGGAAACCGCCGAGAAAGTTGAGCAGGCGGATGTAAACGAAGCTGAGGGTAAATATGATGCTTCTTACAAAACGTTTATGAATTGTTTAGCGGGAATTAATAGAAAGTTAGCCGATTTTCGTGGTTTGAGGCGTTCGGCCTCTCGGTCTACAATTGTTAATTCAGCTCAGTCTGTACTTGAGCTTTCGGACCATTCTAGTCCAAATGGTTCTATGGTAAATCAAACGCGTTCTCTTACGAACGACTCTCGTAGATCGAATGGGGGAAATAGTGAGGTCTTGCGACGTGAAATGTCCGACCTGGTCAATAGTGAAACTATGCACAATTTGTCGTTGCCCCCATGTGATGTCGATATATTTGAGGGAGACTTTCTTTCTTGGCCCACTTATAGGGATTTTTTCAGCGCAGTGTATATAAACAACTCCCGTCTAAGCGATATTGAGATTGGTCTGTTTTTAGTAATCCCAATTTTTCCGGACATTGATTGTAAGATCGATTTAGTTTTCTGGTGCGAGTGCATGTCCGCGGATCATCCGCGACACTTTTTAGTTTTAATTCTTGTACGCTCTATCATTACTGGGTATTTTAATGACGAATATTTACGTTAAGCCAATTTTGTAATTAGATTTTAAATTTTCTGGATTAATAAATGGCTATTTGAAACCTGGAAAGCGATATTGAGCGATTGTGCCATTTAGTTCGCAAAACAAGCGGGGAAGCGCGCGAAATTGTTTCAAAATTTCCGCTCACACATCGTAGTTTTGAGCTTGCATGGCAAGCATTAAGGGATGCCTACGATAATCCTCGAATTCTTGTTCAACTGAAGACTCTCTTTGCACTTCCGGTGTTAAATAGTGAGACTAGTTCAGGATTAAAATCAATTCAACGCGGGATAAATAGTTGTCTTTCAGCCTTATCGATATATGATATTCGCACAGATAATTGGGATCCTATCCTTATTTTTATCTGCCTCCAACGTTTGCCGAGGCTTACCCAAACCTTATGGGAACAAAGTGTTAGGGACAAATCTGCTATTTCATTGTGGAAAGATATGGATTCATTTCTTTCGGAAAGGATCCGCACTCTCGTGTGCCTCAACGACTTAAGGGGAAACGATTCTCCAAAACGGTCAAACCCCAAAATTAGAACGCATTTCACGAATGCCGCATCTTGGAAACAATCGAGTCCACCCTCAATTGTTAAATGTGTACTTTGTCCTAAAGAAGGTCACAGGCTCTCCAAATGTCTTCGGTTTAAGAAACTTTCGCCCTCGGAAAGATATAATGTTGTAAAACGAAATCGTTTTTGTTTGAATTGCTTAGTAAAGGGACATGACGTGAAGAATTGTTCAAGTGAACATCATTGCTTCAAATGTGAAGCGAGACACCACACTCTACTGCATCGTGATAGTCAGGGTTCGGCTTCTGCTACTACTACCACTAACACTAGACCGGTTCCAAATCCTCAAATTTCTAGTCAGTCCGTTGTAGACCCTTCGCAACCATCCACATCGGCTGGATGTATCCCTCGCCAGGTATTTCATGCTGCCTCGAGTAAAGCTGTTCTTTTGGGAACAGCAATGGTTAATATAGTTCACCATGGTGATTCGTACCCTGCTCGGGCTTTGATTGACCCTGCTTCTGAGGCCTCGTTTCTTTCAAAGCGCTTGCAGAACAGGTTGAAAATTCCGGTGCATTCAACAAATGCTACCGTTTCCGGCGTTAACAGTACCATTTCGGCAACATCCAGAAAAATTTGTACGTTGAGGATTGGAACATCTTTCGATGCATCGATAGTCCTGGAAACAACTGCCTTAATTCTTCCTTCGATTTCTGAAAATCTTCCCTTCTTTACGGTCGCTTCTGATTTTAAGAAGAAAATGCCAACGCTTCGTCTGGCTGATCCAAATTTGTTTGATTCGCGACCCGTAGACCTCTTGATAGGCGCGGACCTATATCCTCAAATCCTCTTAGAAGGATTTATTCAAATTTCTTCTGGATCATTACTTGCCCAGAACACTATCTTCGGTTGGCTAATTACGGGTCCTGTCCCTACCAACCAAGTTCAGACTTTCGCTACACGATTGGATATTTCTGAAGAAGATAGTATTAATAAAACACTTTTGCGTTTCTGGGAACTCGAAGAACCTCCAAAACGAAGTATTTTGTCACCCTCGGATAAATTTTGTGAGGAAAATTATGTGCGTACAACTCGTAGGGATTCGGATGGTAGATACATTGTTACACTACCTATTAGGACCGACCTTAGCGTACAGGAATACCTGGGAGAATCTAGGGCGAACGTGTTCAAACAATATTTGCGTAATGAATCATCATTACTTAGGAAGCCCGATGTCAAAACTATTTATGACAACGTTGTCACTGAATATTTGAGATTAGACCATTTGAGGCCAGTGAACACGATTTCCTCCGTGGAAAAATTGTCCTGCTATTTGCCCCATCATCCTGTTATTAATCTCGAAAAACAGACTAGCAAACTTCGCGTAGTTTTTAATGCGTCCAACAAAACTTCAAATGGAAAAAGTCTAAACGACATCCCTCATGTTGGACCAACATTGCAGGCAGACTTAGTACTGCTCATTTTGAGATGGCGAATGTTTAAATTCGTATTCAATTGTGACATTACACAGATGTATTGGCAGATCCGCGTTGACCCCTCCCACACTCCCCTTCAGCGAATTCTCTTTAGAGATTCTCCCACAAAACCTGTACAGGACTATGAGCTTCAGACAGTCACTTTTGGTGTGAATTGTGCCCCCTATCTGGCTATTAGAACTATTTTGAAATTAGCCGACGATACTGAAAAAGAGTATCCTCTTGCGGCTAATATCTTGCGAAATAGTATGTACGTAGACGATGTTCTGGCTGGAACCCACGATGTAGAAACCGCTTTGGTTGCTCGAGACCAATTGATAGCGGCACTCTCTTCTGCTTCATTTGAACTTAGAAAGTGGACAGCCAACGATAGGGCAATATTAGATCGCTTTCCGCCAAGATTGTTATGCAAAAAGTCTGGCTAGATAACATTGGGTGGGATGACCATCTCTCATCTTCCACCGAAGTCGAATGGCGAAAATTCGTGGAAGCCTATCCAGATGTGAACTCTATTCGCATTCCTAGAAGGGTCCGGTATGGTCCGGACTGTGCAGCAGAGCTTCATGTATTTTCTGATGCCTCAGAGAAGGCATACGCGGGGGTGGTTTATCTTCGTGTTGAGGCTCCAAATGGGGAAATATTTGTGAATTTACTATTGTGTAAAACGAGAGTGGCCCCCATAAAATCGATTTCATTGCCTAGGCTTGAACTTTGCGGATCAGTGTTAGCTTCGGAACTTTTAAAAACTATTTTGCGTGAGAGTGAAGTTGAATTTCGTCAAGTTTATTGTTGGACAGATTCGACCATCGTGCTTTCATGGTTAAAAAAAACCCCTTCGACATGGACTACCTTTGTGGCAAATAGGGTATGTCGTATTCAGGAAAATGTCGGAAACCACAATTGGTATCATGTGAGATCGGAGGACAATCCCACTGTATAAGCAGCCGCGGCCTTCCTCCTGCAGACTTAGCTTGTTCTCAGATTTGGTGGCATGGGCCACATTGGCTGAGTCTCAATAGAACTGAATGGCCTTTTTGAGACCTTACTCCACTTGATACAGATTTGGAAATCCGTTCCGTACGAACTCATGCATAGTTTTTCTCTTCGTATGAAGATATTCTTGATCGTTTTTCTTCGCTAGATCGAGCTTTGCGTGTAATCTCGTACATGTTTAGATTTTTGCATAGAACTCATCCAGCTCATAGGACTCAGTATAATTTGACTAGCCCTATAGTTTCGGCGAATGAAATTAAGAATGTTCGTATTCGATTAGGTGTTTTGGCACAAAAAGCCAATTACCCGGATGAGTATAAGGCCTTGTTAAATAGATCACCATTAAACTCTAAAAGCTCTCTGGTTCCTTTAAACCCATTTATTGATGATAGTGGTGTAATGCGAATGAACGGTAGATTGGCCCGGTCTCCTACGCTTGCCTATTCCGAAAGACATCCAATAATTCTTCCCTATAATTGTCGATTTTCCAGACTGTTGCTGGAATTTATTCACCTGATTTCTATTCATGGAGGAAATCAATTGATGTTACGCATCATTCGAATAGAATATTGGATGCCTCGCGTAAAAACCCTGATTCGGTCAGTTGTGCATAATTGTATGCGTTGTGTATTAGATAGAAAACGTTCCTGCGGGCAGCTTATGGCTGCACTTCCGCCAGAGAGAACTATAATTGATAGAGCTTTCACTACCGCTGGGGTAGACTTCGCAGGCCCGTTTGACATTAAGTCCTTCACAGGACGGTGTTGCAAAATAACAAAAGGTTATGTTTGTGTATTCGTGTGCTTTTCGACGAAAGCCATACACTTAGAGGCCGTGTCCGATTTATCAACGGCAAATTTCTTGGCAGCGTTTCATAGGTTTATTGCTCGCCGTGGATGTCCTCGTACAATCTTTTCGGATAACGGGACAAACTTTGTAGGTGCGTCTAGAGAAATTGAGAAGAATTTCAAAGCTTTTGTCCAAGAATGCGGTGCGTCAGTTTCGTCACACTTTGCGCATCAGAGTCTATCGTGGCGTTTTATTCCAGCTGGGGCTCCACATATGGGTGGCCTTTGGGAAGCTGGTGTTAAGAGCTTTAAGCTTCATTTTCGGAAGCAGGCGCAAAATCTTAAGTATACGTTTGAGGAATTGGCTACCGTTTTGGTAGTGGAAGTTAGATCGTGTCATAAGCGTTCATCCCGGTATCGACGGTCATGTTCGCGTTGCTGACGTACGCACTGAAAACGGCGTTGTAAGACGACCGATAACAAAATTGGTCATTCTGACCGATCAAACCTCGCCATCTTTGTAATATTATTCTTTCCTCGCAGAAACATGGAAAAGATCTCGTTCTTCACTGATGAGTTGGAAGATTTTGACGAGCTGATGGAATTATCAGAAGAGGAGTGTAATCCTGGTGCTGCTGCACCTGTGGTTCAGGCGCCAGTTATCGACACCGTTGTGGACGTTCTCCCTTCGCAGACTGAGGTGGTACCCGCACCACAGCCCCCTGCAGCATCGGTAGAACAGTCCGCCCGCCCGTTCCGTCCGCTTATAGTTGTCGCGTTTGTGGTCGAAGGCATCCACTTCGTTTTTGCGTCAAATTCCGTAAAATGGCTAACGATAGTCGGATTCGGACAGTGGTTATGTATCGCCATTGCTACCGGTGTTTGGCGCATTCTCACCAAACCAAAGACTGTCCGAGCCAGAAAAAATGCGTAAAATGTAATGGCGACCACAACACGCTGCTTCATTCCGACCCCAACCAATAGAACCCTAACAAAAGCAATAGCAACTCCAAACGTCCGACTCATCATGTACTTTCTCGTCAGTCCGGTAGGAGAGATACTTCTCGTCCGTCCGCGTCCGCCGTTGCTGTGGGTATGGGCGTGTTGCAGAATGTGGTGTCGTTGGTGCCAAGTTTAGCTGTGCACGTCCGGTCGACAGGGGCAGCGGTTCCAGTTCGTGCAGTGCTCGATGCCTGTGGCAGGCAGAGTCTCATTTGCGCGTCCATGGTGGAACAACTGCGACTTCCAACTTCGTGGATTGATGGCGTCGAGTTCTGTCGTTTGACAGTTGCGTCCACTTACGATGCCCAGCAAATGTTGACATTTACGGCCAGGGTATGCGACCTCGGCCACGTCTCCACCCCCTCCGAATCTGTTCCTGAGAGGATCAAGGAATCGTTTTTGGGATTCCCCCTTGCCGATCCTAATTTTTGGATGGGTGTTATCGGGCGTATGCAACTGCTAGGGTCCCTACTGGCCTAATTGAGTTGCTGGGGTCCCTACTGGCCCAACGCGTTTCGTCCACCCTGGGGTCCCTACTGGCCCATCGCGTTCTCGCTGGGGTCCCTACTGTCCCATTCGTGTTCGTTTTGTTTGTAATGTAGAAGTCCATACTGGCTTCATCTGGGTCCCTACTGGCCTGTTAGGTTTAAGTGTTATTTGAAAACAGAATAAATGAATTTAAGAATTGAAAATCGAAAAGCTCACATAGGTGCTGCACTATACTTTAAGATTATTAGAGTTAATTTAAATTTAGTTGCAACAGACCTTGATGTTGCAAGGTGGCCGGCATGTTTAAACCTGAAACAATTTAATTTATATTCTATCATTTTGCTCGGTGTATTTGCCGTAGTTAAACCCTCGTTAAAATCTGTCTACTCCTTTTGAATGCAACATTGTAAGAGTAGCTTTACAGATTTTAACGAGTAACTAGTTGTAGCATTGTTTACTTTTTGCCGCCGCCTTTCTCCATCAAACCCGCCTATTCGCGATCCCGCCTATTGAAAGCATCTTGTTGCTCTCTCGCTCTCATCCCGCATATCGTTGCATACGTACATATTGTTGTACAAAGGTAAACTTGTTACCACTAAATCATTTATTGAATTAAATAAATTAGAGTTTCGGCTCCTTTTTTTAAATTTAAAATTAAACTATCGTGTTATTATTTATTTTCTTTTTCGGCACTAACAACCCCTATTGTTTATATCCGTACTACCCCAGATAGTATGATGAGCGTTCGTGTCTGCGCCAATAATCAGCTCGACCTCCTCAGACGTTGCTTCTTCTACTACTTCCCTGAATAGAGCAGTCGGTACTACAGCTTCATAAGACATGTAACTGGATACCACCCAATATATGCGATTACCGATCTCCAGACTAGCAGATGTTTGGTCTTTACCACATAAACTAGCCAGGAGAAAGATACTTAGATCTTTCCTGGCCAAAATGCAGGTTCTTGGAGTGCCTTCACGGTTGGCCACAAGCAGTTTAAAGTTGGTTGTCCTGATAACGCACACCCTTCCTCCCACTGCGTAGGGCTCCTGTAACAGGACGATGTCTGCTGCTCCTGTGCGCAACAATAGAGGCGCAACAATAGAGCCGCTGAGGCTGCTTTAGCGTGATGGAGGTTAATCTGTAGAATTCTTACCATCATTGGTAAGAATTAACATCCACCCCGACAAGGGTGTTATCGAACTCTTCGTCCGTATCATCGAGAAGCGTGTCCCCGCCAGATGCATCAAAGAGTCCGGAGACTACCCTCAGCCTCTCTGTGTAAGAAGTAGAGCTTTTGTCCTCAGAGAAGGACGTTACAGATATTCTGTTAGAGATGGAGTCACCCGAAATAATGGGCGTGGATACCTCCGCACTTCCAGAAAGCTGTGTATCAACCACGGTGGACGACTCACCTTCCGCAGTGGGAACTATATCCGGCTTGTATACCTTCAAGACTATAGTCTCGAAGCCATACTGTAGGGTTGCACTTGCACGTTGTATATTGGAGGTGGATTTAGCGTTAATGATCAAATTGACCTGCCGCTTTTTACCATCCGCCTCACCCACCTTGCTGATTCTCCAATTACGGGCGGGCAGACCAGGATTGAAATCTTTTATTATTTCTAATATGTCAGCCGGGTTGGAGGGCTCTTCTGTAACCCAGGTGATGGCTCTAGGGTGACTAGGGATGTTGTTTTTTCGACAACATCCAACTGGGCAACCGGCCACACCTCACCCGCTCGACTCAGATCTGGCATCACCGAAATATAAGAGCTTTACTCTCCCCTGATGCCATCCTGCATCGTTGCAGATTGGTGGTGTGCCCGGCATTTCTCTACGGACATCGAGGTAATGAGCCATAATGGCTGATTGCACATGGCTCGGCTTTGGCCATTTGTCCTTGAGGATGGATCCATCCTCACTACTTCTGTCTATAACGGCCATCACTAGACTCTCCTTCACCACTTCATTGAAGGGCTTGGTGAGTGTCCTGTTGATGGTGACATTAGGGCCTCTTGCCTTTTTCGAAGGCAGGGGTTCATCAGGTGATCTGATTCTTTTGACTTTATTAGCCGTTAACACAGCAGAATTTAAGGCTCTTTCAGCCGGCTTATTGGCCTTAGAAGCATCTATGACGCCTTTAGCCCAGGTAAGTGACTCTTTTTGTTTTTCGGTAAGAGCCGAAACCTCAACAGTCAAAACTCTGAGCGCTATCCGGTGCTCATTGTGCTTCCGTTTTGACGGTCGGACATGACGTTTTCCCCTCACCATACCACCTGTTGTGAGTACTGGTGGGAAATTTTCACCATGTTTGGTGTGGTCGGCTTTGGCCAAGACCAACGGACGGACAGTAGGACGATTGGGGAACCCCGCTCCATCGGAACGCGAAGGCATCCCCGTCAAAGAATTGTATGTATTACCCCGTAATAGGTACTACGATGCAGGCCTTCCAGATTTTGTACAGATTTTTGTTTTGTTTTTGCGATTGCGTAATAGGTACTGCGTAATAGATTTTAACTATCCGCTCTGTGCTAAACACGTCCATTCACTACGACTGATCAGCAACGACACAAAACTAAACAGCAATATCGATTTGTTGTTACTCGTATTTTCTTCAGTAGCGACGATGTTTTAACGTTTTAACATTTCTTATTTTTTGGTGTGGTACAAGTTTTAATCACCTGAACATCCACAGTTTTCACCTTATGACAACGTAGATTACTGATGCAATTGATTCAAATGAGAAGGTAATTGCGTTTATACATTTGCAACAATTATTTGTTTTTCTTAATTTGATTATAAAACTAATTGAGCGAAGGGACACATGATTGTGGCGTTGTTTATTCAAATATCCATTTAATCACTTATTTTCGGCATTTTCTGACATATTTTCGTTCAGCTGATCACTCAAGTAATTAGTACAATAAAAACGTATTTGGTTAATATTTGAGCTTCAAATATTGCCGTAATTGGAAATTTTTGGGCAATAATTTTTCTGTGTATTTAGTATTTAAGCGCAATTCAAATTGATCCAAGTTGATGAAAATCTGTTAAGATTATGCATAGCCCCATCAATTTGTTCCTTCCGAATCTAGATCTATGAAAGAATACTGCGCATTTAAGATTATCATTTCAGATCAGTTTCTTATTAACCAACACCATCAACTCCTTGAAATAAGCCTTGATCAGTAGGTGGAAACTTATTATTCCAAATTATTATCGCAATGCCCATTTTCGCATTGTTAAGGAGGTGTAGGGTATTATATAGTCGACCCTGTCCGACTTTCTGTCTTTCCTTACTGGGTTTCTATTTAAAATTTAAAAAATTAGTTCATTTTCACGTGTTATGGCACATTTTAGGTAATATTAGGTATTTTGGTATTCTGCAGTCAAAAGAATCAAACTTCACTGTTCATACTGCATCGAAAAATTATTGAGTTTAGCGGTTTATAAATTTTAAGCAATTTTAATTCAAATAAAAAATGATTTTATAGCCTGATTTGTCTTCATAAAAATACATAAAATAACATAGCAGAACAACAAAAACGTTAAAAAGGGATGTTAGGATATTTTTTTATTTAAAATTTACACCGTAGGTCATGTGAAGCAGAAGCATTTGGCTTTAAAATCTCATTTTAAAAAATCTTAATATATCACCATTTGGATATAAGTCATCCATATGTTCCTCCGATTTGGAATTAAGTGCTGTAGAAACCAATTTTTTAAAGCGTTATGTATAAGCGTAGGAAGTAGGTGGCATAAGACCACGCCAGAAGTTTTTTAGCTCCTCCCAAAGATATTTCAGCTGGATTTTTTTTAATTTTATCAATGGTAATAATTTGTCAACTTTACAGTCACCAGTTCCAGAAATAACATAAATTTTTGTAAATGCTGTAATGAATCTGTAAACTCAAAGGTTTGCAATCAATTTGGAACGATTCGTAGGTTTCGTAGATTGTTCTGTAAGTAGATATGCCAATTCTTTACATCAACATATTCTGGATTTTTTGTGGAAAAATAATTTGGGAAATATTCCAATAATGGTGCAAATTTGATGTGACAAAACATGAACATGAGATAAAATCGATTGCGTTTAACTTTGCAATATCCACAAGCCGTTTCAATTCACTGCAAGCATCTAACATACTATCAGCATCAACATATTCTACAAATAAAATATTTGGAAGTTCGTAGTCTCAGTAAAACTATGTATATGATGTTGCAGATACGAAAATTGTAGATCATTAAATGATTTTGGACAACAAAATAGTGTATATTAGGAAGCAAGTGCATCACGACAGTGGATGCTTTGGGATTATTAAATATAATCACTGAACCAGAATTCGTTATGAATAACACTGCTCTACAAAACATAAATAATTGAAGCAAATATTTTCAAACAACACATGTAATTCTCGGAGAGGCATACTAAAGGGTTACGGCAACTAAAAGTATTTGTAAAGAAAAAATAAAACGCATAACAATGCTTTTCGGTTAATTCAACATTAGTTAAAAGCCAATATGTAGATTTGCCTGACGATTCGATAGCATTTTAATATTGGAGAATAGATTTAAGTCTTCCACTAGCTAAACAGTAAATTATTTGGTAAAGCTTTGAATGGAACTTCTGAATTTATTATAGAAGTGTCCTGCAAATTGATAAGGAATCGCTAACTGCAGAAACTATTGTGCTAAAATACCTTCAAGACTCTATATGACAATAAACCAATCAAAGCAAGAAAAGGTTGATAAAAATACATAGAATATAGATTCAAAAAAGGTCGAAAAAAAAAACAAACTCTTTTTAAATATTTATCCAAATTTAATTGTTTGTTAGTGAAGGACATCGTTGCGATGCGTCGAATTAAAACATGACTAAGATCTACAATGAAACAAGATCGATTTTGAAATTCGGCAATCTTAAATATCGAAGACGAAGTAGTAAAATTGTTAGTGATGTTCTTACTTTTTTAAAGATAATTAATTTTAATTATTATTTATACATTATTTCATTCTGCTATTTTTTATGTTCATTATAAAATATTGAATTACTCTTAATAAATGAATAATATTTTATTAATTATTCATTTCTTTAAACTTTTGTTTTAAAAGACCGAATTCTTGTTTAGTAGTAGTTGTTGAAATTCATATTTTACAAGAAAAACTATTAAACTCATTTGTAAAGAACATAATATATTAATTAACATTATGGTTACTTTGTAACGTCCGTCTAAATAGATTCATATGAATCTTAAATTGAATTCTAATATTAAATCATGTCTGTATCTTATACAATATTTAAGGTATTTTGCTAATTTGTACAAGTAGTTTATTTTTCGACAATCCGGGATGTCCAACAATGTTGGAACAATTAAATTCAAATACTCCGTTTATGATCGAATGAGACGAATGTTGACGGAGCAACGATAAAACGAATGCTTCGTATATATTCGAATGAGTTGAGAACAAAAAAACCAAACGCAATTGCAATGCAATTACAGTGAGTGTTTGTAAGTATGTACAATTGTCGATATGATGATGTGTATACTTTATTGCTAATACAAGAAACGATAAACGAATGATGTGATTCAAAACAACAAAAAATAATAATGAGACGTGTAACAAACAATTCGTCAATTTATAGATTTGAGGAAGAGCTTTAGGTACAGTTAAACACAAATGAATGACACAATTAGAGATGATAATATTTTGATAACTTTTAACAATTATAGCAACCAATACACTTGGAAAAATATAATGCACATTTAACAACAAAATTGTACTAAAAATAATTAAATATTATTTGTTCTCCGAACAGATGTCATTATTAAATACTGGATAGCGTCCAAGAAAATGTTCTAGAGTCTCGTTCTCATTCAAATTACACAGTTTACATATTCTGTCGCCTTCTGTAGCCCCAAATCGATTATTATTTTAACATAATAATCATATTGCCTTAGTTTTCATTTCCTTTACCCAGAATATTTCGCGCTGTAGTAAAATTTGTGTAAGCTGCGTTGGCAATTGTGTTTAAACAATACTTTATCTAAGGGTTTTCCAACAAGAGGAGTTATTTTGGTATTCAAAGAAAAATTCAAATTTTTGAGATAAATGATAGGATATTTATTTCATAATAAAGATGAAGGTATGCCGTTAATGACGAAAAACAACATCAGCCAAATGGTCACCACAACCACGTTTACAGGACCATATTCTTTTCATGAAATTTTCCATAATCAAATCGCAAAGTGGCTGCCCTATGTCCTCGATAGCCTCACGAATTCTATCTTTGAGGTCTTGAATCGAGGCTGAGCTGTTAGCGTAAACCATATCTTTCACGTGGCCCCAAAAGAAAGATGTCGCAAGGTGTTAAATCACAAGATCTCCGTGGCCAATTGTGATTACCTCTTCGAGAGATAACACGGTCCGGAAACTTTTCCCGTAACGGAGCAATGGTTTCGTTGCTTGTGTGGTACGTAGCACCGTCTTGTTGAAAGTAAACGTTGTCCAGATCAATACCATCCAACTCCGACTATAAAAAATCATTAATCATCTCTCGATAGCGCAATCCATTCATCGTAACTGTTGATCCAACCTCATTTTCGAAAAAAGTAAGGTCCAATGACCCCGCCGTACCATAAACCGCACCAAACAGTCACACGTTGAGGATGGAGAGGCTTCTCAACGATAACTCCTGGGTTTTCCGACCCCCAGAAGCGACTATTTTGCTTGTTGACGTAGCCGCCGAGGTGGAAATGGGCCTCATCAGTCAAGATGATTTTGTATTGTTCGTATCGTTTTTTTGTTCGATCGTTTTATATCGTTCCATTTTTAGTAATGGCGTAGTTTCTACTTGCCAATTGTCAACAAATAAAAGTTTCAAAAGTGACAGCTACCGAAATACCGGGTGATTCAAAACAACACCTCTTGTTGGAAAACCCTTTATAAAGTTATTTAAGACGTAAGCCTAGAGTGTATAGGTGTGCCGCCTCAACCTTTGTTTCCAACATGAGAACGTAATTTGATGTGTCGTTCGGTAATTTCATAGTCCTTTTGAGGAAGTATGGTTGTAGGGAATCAACATCTTCATAGTATTCGTATACCCACACCTGTGCTGCGTAGGAATGTATTGATCTGCACACTGTTAAATAAATTTTCCACTTCATTTCCAGTGTAATATCTTTTTTGCTTATAAAATCATTCCATGTGGTACTTATAGCACCCTTCGATTGCACTGTTCTATATTCAAAATTGTAATAAAATTAATGACGACACATTCTGAAATTAGGTATGGGACCTTGGCATCAAATCAATCACAATTTGCATTAAAATAATGAAAATTTACATGTTTTTTACGAAATTTTCTTTAATCTAAAGTTTTTCAATTTGAATTATGGCTATGTAATCATTAGTTGTGTGCCCTTCTTTAAATATACGCCTTTAAATTAAAGAAAAAATCATAATTTTTGTGACAATCCGCATTATTTTTAGCAATATTTCAATACTTTTAAGGATTTTCTACATTAAAACTATGACGCAGACATGTCATAGTTCTAATGCCGAATCGGTCTTAATTGACAGTATGAGATATTTGAGTAATAAATTTAAGGCTATGCTCCCCTTAAAGGAACGGTTGTCTTGGTAATAAATTTTATGACTATTGCCATTGTCATGTTGGCATTTCATCATGGAAAGACTTACGCCTGAACAACGTTTACGCGTGTCATTCGCCAGTTACCAGTCGAAATGCTCGAACGAGTCATCGAAAATTGGACTCAACGGATGGACCATCTGAGACGTAGCCGCGGCCAACATTTCATAGACATAATCTTCAAAAAATAAATGCCAAAGAATGTTCTTTCAAATGATAATAAACATTACCCATTAAATTTGCATTTTTTGTGTTTTTTCTTTAAAAAAGTAGGGAACCTCGAAATGGATCACGCTATATTTTCAGCAAAGCCCTTTTGAAGCTTAAACATGACTCATTTCCTAGTCTTTTTTAAGCGTACAAGTGATTGATCACTTTATGGTCATCAAAAGTACTCAGTTAGATGCTTTTGACAAAATAATCTTCCAATTGCTGGGTGGTAAGGGAGTGCGTGCGCCGTAGTTGTTTTTGCTGTATATTGTTTATGGTGATGTATGTACACTAGGGATATAACTGTTTGCAAATATCAAAAATACAACCGCATAGCCGTGAAAAAAGTTTCCGCACCGAATGCGTTGATGTTTTTGTTATTCATGTATTTATTTTTTTTATTACGACAGTAACTCTTGTCTTAACTATGTTACTTTTTGTTTAAATCTAATATAACACTATGCAACAAAAGTGTTGTCCAAGGGATGTGGATAACAGTTTCTGGTGCAATTATGTGACACGAACACTAAAAAAATATTTAAAAAAATGTTTATGGTTATTTTTTTTTATTTTTTTTTTTTAATTCTAGCTTTCATGGAAAGCACATTCAGTATTTGGACCATAATATTTCAAGTATAAGATTGATTGAGTCGTCTTATGCCTCAAATTAAAATTATGAGGGCTACATATGTTGCAAATATCGCTTTCACGTAGAATCTTTGGTTTAGTAACAGTCGTCAAGAATTTGAGAAAAAAATGATTTTTTTAAAAAAAAAACACTTTTTTCTGGTACAAAAAAACATCATATTTTTAAAAAGACAGCATGCTAACGAAGAAAACGTTGTCTATTTGAAAAATCTATGGATAGATGTAAAGGTTATGAGCCATTTTGTAAATGTTACGGAAATTCAAAAAAATCTTGTTTCATATTTTTCCGTTTTTAAAGGATGTTTTTGCTTATATTGAATTCGCCATATGTGAGACATTGCACTTGCATTTTATTTTATGAGGATTGATGAGACATTATAAAATTATAGAGAGGACCCGATTTTATGGCCGTTCTAATATAGCTTGGAAGCAGGATAAAAGCCCTCCGTAAACCTCCATAAAACATGATATGCAATGTGAGAGCTATTTTGGGTGAGATCCGTTCAGATAGAGGGTCATTCAACAATATTTGTGGTTTTTTATTAAGAGGTTTCCATTCAGTTACGCCTTTAGGGGCATGGACATCCCAGTCGTATATACAGGTAGTAAAATTATATGTACGCAATACAAAGTAGTAGCGGCAGTCTTGAAAATATTGGGTGTCTACTTTCGAAGCAAACCATATGTCAGCTACAGGTACTGCAACTTATGAACCTTAAAACCGGAATTGATGAATGAAATTTCTTATTAGTGAATTAGTGTAATTCAGTGCCTTAAAGGGATAAGTCAATTTTCTGAAAAATATTACAAAGTTATATTTCGAAGTATGAGTAAAAGGCAAAGAACTTTTCAATTTGTAAATGATATTTGCTACATCAGCGGAAAATATGTAATTAGAAAAATCGACGTGCGTTTAGTAAAATAATAGAAGAAATATATATGTAATATTTTGGTATACGAGTTAAAAATATGAACGAACCGTGGACACCTAGCATTTTGTGTAATTCGTGCCATGTAAATCTTACTCGATGGACTAGTGGAAGAATGCGGTAAGTACTTTAAAATTAATGTTTTACAATGTTTTGTGGAATAAAACATTTAAATGTTTTGTAGAATAAAACGTTTTAATTTTAGACTTCACGTGCACTTTGGAATGCCAATGATTTGGAGGCAACCATTCATTCACGATACGGACTGCTATTTTTGTCTAAGTTAATAGGTTGGAGTAGGAAGTGTCCGACGATAATAGTATTTTTAATAAACATTTAAAAAAAAAAATAATTTTTGGATGGCAAAATAGTATAATCTTCAATACCACACCATTTTTCATAAGTATAATATAAAAGTTTGATCAAATCGCGATGTTTTAAGTAGAAAAAGTACCTTTAACTTCTTTAATTTTTTTGTTCTTATCTAAGATGGTCGTGAATTGTATCTGTTGTTGTTATGACACCATTAAAAATAACATATTTCGTATATACATTTTAAATATCTTCCATAAATTAGCAATGCTAGATAGAATTCCCGAGCTATATTAGCTATTTTGGCTTTTATCCTGCTTCCAATCTATCAAGATGAGTTGAAACCTATTTGTGATATTGTTTGTGTTTCCTGGTTTGAAATTTGGTTTGGTGGCCATTGCTTCAATGATAATGATTTTGAAGCATTAAGTAAATCTTTAATAAACTTCACGGAAGCTAATAGATGTTTCTTAAGACATTGTTTCTTAAGAGAACCTTAAGACATTGTTTCTTAAGAGAAATTAAAGATCATCAGCGCAGCAACATATGGGCCAAGCGTTCGATTAAAGTTGTGCAGGATATATGTATATCCATTATGTAAAACCATATGCACATTAAACTTAAAGTTTATATCTTACAATTTCTAGTCTATTTGGCTCATTTTAACGAGTAAAACTATGTATATACATATGTTTATCAATAATTAAAAAATCATTATTTTTTTATAAAAAAATATAAAGCACTAGAAATCGCTTTCGGTGCGGAAACTTTTCTCACCGAATCAACCTAAAAAACGCGATTTAATTATCAGAACAATATTCCTCACATGGTACTGGAGTGGTATTTTGCACGCAAAAAATGTTATATCAATGAACACACATTTATGAAGGAGATCTTGTTAGTAAGTCCTGTGAAGAGAAAAATAACTGGTAACAGTGCATAATGCCGAAATGGAAAACTATTTCTGGCGATATAGAAAATTGTTATTAATAACACCGGTCGACAAAACAACCGTTTTTCTTGGTTTTCTGATTTAATGTATAGATTCTGATCTTAGACATAAAAAACGCCTAAATATCCATTCATAGCTTTTAAAGATTGTCAATTTATGACCGATTAGACTTTAGGTTAGGTAGAATAGAGGAGACGTTTAAACGTCTCATGTCCATGGACATACACTTAAGCCAGTGGTTCGGCCTGTTGTGCGCTCCTTATTTATAATTTTTATACCCCACGGGTTACAGAAAATCGTTACTAGACACGTATTTTCGCAGTATCTTCCAGTCATCTCCTCTGAAATGAGTCAAGTGTGGCAATATGTCGATCAGACTTTACTATAAAATCATAAAAATATAACAACTTTGCATTTTTTTTATTGTTTTATGGAACTTTTGTTTGAAAATTATTATTTTTTTTAAAAAAATATGATTTTTGCAATGTTTTGTAAGATATCGGCGAAGCCGCTGAACGGACGTTAAATGGTGTTATGAGAAGTTGATGGCTACTTTATTTGGAATTCTTTAAAATTTTCCTGAATTAATTCGGATAAATGGTTCTCGAGTTATGCCAAAATATTGCGAAAAAATAATATTTTTGGAGAAAATTAAAATATTTTTTAAATAAAAGCGTCCTAAAACCGTATAAAAACACATAGTTGTTCTATTTTTATAATTTGATCGTTAAGCCTAATCGATCATGAATAAAATGAGGCCATTCCGAAGAAAATCTACGCATAATTTAAAAAGTAGTAGCGTGAAAACCAGTCACTTCTTTTGAAAATTTTACACTTAGAAGTCAGACCCAAAAATCATGTCGACTAGTGTAATGTGTTATATAACTATCTTTTTTAATTTTTTTCAGTAAAACAATTTTAGAATGAGTCTTATGAAGGAAGAGTGTCAAATTCTACCAAATATTTAAATGTAAGTATCGTTGCTGATCTGTCGTAGTGAACGGACGTGTTTATCACAGAGCGGATAGTTAAAACCTATTACGCAGTATCTATTACGCAATCGCAAACAAAATCTGTACAGGAAAGACCTAAGTATCTTTCTCCTGGCTAATTTAAGTGGTAAAGACCAAACATCTGCTCTGGAGATCGGTATGATGAGTGTTCGGACACTCATCATACTATCTGGGGTAGTACGGATATAAACAATATTGTAACATAGGTAATAAACCTACCTTTACAATTAAAGACAGATACTATTGTACATTCCACCCAAGACAATACTATTGGGTGGAATGTACTGGACGACCACTCATTCTCAGATCACCATTATATTGGGTTCAAACTCTCTGAAACAGCGTCTAAATCTGCCGTCCACAGAAATGTGAGGACTTCAAAGTGGCACCTGTATGAGAAGAATTTCAAGAAAGTCCTCAACACCAAACTTCTGTACGAACTGCATGACAAAGCCGGTCGAGCATATCGCCACATCATTCAATAGTTCCCTTGAAGAATCCTGTCCAAAAACAAGGTACAAAACTAAACCCCAATGGTGGACTTCTGAGCTAACGGCTATGAAAATGACCTGCAACAAGCTATTCAACAAGGCTATATCTACTGCGATCGCTAATGTTTGGGATGCCTATAAAGAGCAACTCAAGATCTATAAGAAGGAGCTTAGAAAGGCGCATATACACTCTTGGTATACCATCTGTGGCGAAGTGGAAAAGGTCTTCGACGCCGCAAGGCTGCGGAAAATACTATCAGCTTCACCCTGTACAGTGGGTTACTTGCAGGATGAGGCAAATAACTGGACAAAAAACTGCGAGCAGTCGCTGAATGTACTGCTCGACACACATTTCCCGGGGAACTCACCAACAGAACCCGAAGAGCAGCAAGACCAACAAGAATGCGAGTGGACTGCGAACGGTGCTAGCTTGTTGACTGAGAGATCCAGAATAAGCTGGGCTATTAACAGTTTTGAGCCCTTCAAGTCACCTGGACCAGACGGCATCACTCCAGCAGAAATGCTGAAAATGTTAATGTACATTATCCCCTGGCTGGAGAAAATTTATGTAGGCTGTATCAGGCTTTCATACATCCCGAATCGATGGATGGATACCAAAGTGGTATTCATACCTAAAGCGGGGAAGATATCACACACTAGGCCAAAAGAATTCAGATCAATTAACCTATCCTCCTTCCTATAGAATGGTCTGGAAAGACTTTTAGATTATTTCAATAGAGAAAACCTGGATACAAATCTCCTGTCGGTGAACCAACATGCTTACAATAAGGGGAAGTCTACAGAATCAGCCCTGAACGAACTTGTGAGCACTATCGAATCGTCCCTGCATTTCAAAGAATTCGCCATGGTGGCATTTCTTGACATAGAAGGCTTTTAACAACCCCCACTCAGATGCAGTAATTGCGGCACTGTCACATCTAAAAGTTAACTTTAGTTTGATTAGACTAATTCAAAGTCTGATCAACAAAAGACGCATAACAGCATGTCTTGGGTCCACAACTTCAACAAGGCTTGTAAAGAGAGGGACCCCACAAGGAAGTGTACTGTCTCCACTAATTTCGAACCTAGCGGTGAATGAAATTCTGCTAGATCCAGAACGTTGCGGCTGCAAGGTCGTGGTATAAGTTGACGACGTGGCAATCGCAGTGAGTGGCAAATTCGTAAACGTCCTCAGAGACATCCTACAGGTGGCTCTGAACAAATTGGCTAGATAGGCCAGAAGCAGCGGCTTGGGCGTAAACCTAAACAAGATAGAATTGATTCTCTTAACTAGGATGAATAATGTCCCAAAATTTTTAGGAATAATTCTAGATAGAAAACTGTTATTTAGACTTAACGTATTGAAACGTGTAATGAAGGCCAACGTCGCCTTATATTCCTGCAAAAAGGCTGTAGGGTCGCGGTGGGGCCTCTCTCCTAAAATCGTCCATTGGATATATATAGCAGTAGTTTGCCCAATACTGTTATACGGCATTGTGGTATGGTGGACGGCAACTGACAAACTAACCACCTCGGATAAATGGATCAGATCTAGTCTTTTCTGAAAGTGCAAAATTTTTAGGAATAATTCTAGATAGAAAACTGTTATTTAGACTTAACGTATTGAAACGTGTAATGAAAGCCAACGTCGCCTTATATTCCTGCAAAAAGGCTGTATGGTCGCGGTGGGGCCTCTCTCCTAAAATCGTCCATTGGATATATATAGCAGTAGTTTGTCCAATACTGTTATACGGCATTGTGGTATGGTTGACGGCAACTGACAAACTAACCATCACCAACCTACTAACAATGGTTCAGAGAACAGCCTGCCTGAGCATAAGCGGAGCCTTAAGGACTACAGCGATCGAGTCTCTACAAGCCCTACTCCATATACTGCTGATTAATACTGTGGCGAGAGAAGTTGCAACCAAAGCGGCAATAAGATTAAACTGCCTATCAATGTGGAGGTACAAGAACTACGGTCACATGAGCATATCAAAGTGTAGTGCTATTGTAACCGACCGAGTGGACTATATACATACCAACTGTGCACATGTTCGAGAGAAATTACATCACTATGATTCCCGCCAGAGATGAATGGGTTGGCAGAATACCAGGTAATAGAAACCATCTCCACTCTTACACGGATGATTCGAAGCTTGATGAAAAGGTTGGCTTCGGAGTACACTGTGAAGAACTTATGGTGATTTCGTTTGTGCAAAAATAAAATAAATTTTTTTACATTTTACACTGAAACCGCATTTTTAGGTTTGTTTGTAAAAATGGTGCAGCCGTATGAACGGGTTTTAAGTTTTGACTTTAGTAGGGCATTCGAATCTATTAGCCATGAGGTTTTGCTTAATAAACTTTTTCAATTGTATGGTTTCTCTCCAACAGCATGTGGCTTTATTGGGTCATATTTGCGTGGGAGGACTCAATATGTACAAGCCAATGGTAACGTATCAGCATTGACAAACATTTACAGGGGTGTACCTCAAGGGTCTATTTTAGGACCTCTTTTGTTTTCCATTTATATTAATGGCGTATTTGAAAATATTTCGTTCATGAAGGATCATCTATTTGCAGATGATCTCCAACTTGTTGCGAACGATTCTATTTATTCTTTGACAGTTTTTCAGAATAAAGTTAATGAGGAACTAGCAAGGATAAATAGCTGGTGTTTGGAGAATTTCATTCTTATTATTAACTCATCTAAGTCAAAGTGCGTTATATTTAATGATACGGCAAATTTGCAATTGAGTTTTATATTGAAGAATTCTCTTATTTGTCAAGTTAATTGTATTAGAATTTTGGGATTTTACTTAGACGAAAAACTCGGATTCGACAATCATATTAGTAAACTCATATCGAGAAATACATATGTATATACTGCGGAAGCTGTATAATACTGGTTCGGGCCTGCCTTTCAAAGTACGACAACGAATTAGAATTGCACTGATGATGCCTCATATTACTTATGGCTTGGAAGTTTTTTCAGGCACGTCTTTGGGTAATATTGTTCGTTTTAAAACTAGTTTCAATATAATCGTCCGATACATTTAAAATTTACAATCCACTGACTACGTCACTTCGTATGCACTTCAAATTTTCGGATGCACGTTTGAGAATTTTATTAATTTGAATTTAATTGTCTTTTTGTTTAAAATAATTAAATTCGGACATCCATCTTATCTTGCTTCTAAATTTATCTTTGGTCATTCGACACGGGCTTATTCGTTGCTACTTCCCCGATTCTATACCATAATTATGCAAAGGTCGTTTATTGTGCGTGTTATCAGATTATGGAACAATTTAATTTCGTATGAAAACAGAAACTTTTCAGTATCTTGCGCTAAATTCAAAGAGTTGGTCTTGACATGCTTTTAGGTTACAAATTTTCATACCTTGTGGTGGTCGATGAAAAAGTTCAAGTTTTTCATCCATATTCGTGTTATTATTTTTAGTAATACTTTTTTTTAATAAGGTAAAGTGAATTCATTATACATATATTTAATATTGTGTCACATATTAAGTTGTCTAACTTAATCAGTTTGGCCTAGTATGGCTTTTGGATTGAGTAATAAACAAATGAAATGAATTGAAAAAAAACCTGCAACAAGCTTTTCAACAAGGCTAAATCTACTGCGGTCGCCAATGTTTGGGATGCCTATAAAGAGCAACTCAAGATCTATAAGAAGGAGCTTAGATTAACCTCCATTACGCTAAAGCAGCCTCAGCGGCTCTATTGCTGCGCCTGTCCACAGGTACAGTGAGTATTTGGATTTAAGTGGATTCCTGCCGTTAAGGCTTAACTCCACCGTGCTCTAAACACTCGGGTGAATACATGCGTCGACCAACGCCCCACGCACAATGTGCATGAGTACCAATCAATTCCGTGTATTCTGGCCACTTTTTCCCTCCTCCTTGGTTAGGAGCGGAGCCCACCTAAAACTCCTGCCATTCTAGGGTCATGGCGCCCGGTTGGTTTGCAACAGCACATGCGAGACCATTCTCTCCCAGCGATTTTGGTTTAAACCACTGCCACCACGTTGCACCCAACAGGGTCCTCACCAATAGTCAGGCCGGTACCTGCGTACCGAGGGCTTTCCTGACTCCCGTGGTACCAGATTAAGTGCTCTGGTCAGACTGCGTAGCCGAAGACTACCAGTTAGACTCCAGAAAATCTAGGACTGGTGACCAGTCTAGGATCACAGTCCAGTCCCCATCCTGGGAATAGATGAGGACTATAGGTCTTGTAGATCCAATCTGGGATCACTGTCCAGTCCCCATCCTGAGAATAGATGGGAACTATAGGATTCGTAGGATGCTTACAATAAGGGGAAGTCTACAGAATCAGCCCTGCACGAACTTGTGAGCACTATCGAATCGTCCCTGCATTTCAAGGAATTCACCATGGTGGCATTTTTTGACATTTAAGGGGCTTTTAACAACATTCACTCAGCTGCAGTAATATCGGCAATGTCACATCTAAAAGTTAACTCTAGGTTGATTAGACTAGTTCAAATTCTGCTCAACAGAAGACGCATAACAGCATGTCTTGGGTCCACAACTCTAACAAGGTTTGTAAACAGAGGGGCCCCACAAGGAGGAGTACTGTCTCCACTAGTTTGGAACCTAGCGGTGAATGAAATCCTGCTAGATCTAGAACGTTGTGGCTGCAAGTTCATGGCATATGCGGACGACGTGGCAATCGCAGTGAGTGGCAAATTCGCAAACGTCCTCAGAGATATCCTACAGCCAACGTCGTCTTATATTCCTGCAAAAAGGCTGTAGGGTCGCGGTGGGGCCTCTCTCATAAAATCGTCCACTGGATATATATAGCAGTAGTTCGTCCAATACTGTTATACGGAATTGTGGTATGGTGGACGGCAGCTGACAAACTAACCATCACCAACCTACTAACAAAGGTTCAGAAAACAGCCTGCCTGAGCATAAGCGGATCCTTCCTACAAGCCCTATACTGCCGATTAATATTGTGGCGAGTGATGTTGGAGCAATAGCGGCCTATCAATGTGGAGCTACAAGAACTACGGTCACATGAGGATATAAAAGTGTAGTGCTATGGTAACCGACCGAGTGGACTATATACCAACTGTGTACACCTTCGAGAGAAATTACGTCACTATGATTCCCACCAGAGATGAATGGGTTGGCAGAATACCAGGTAATAGAAACCATCTTTACTTTTACACGGATGGTTCGAAGCTTGATGAAAAGGTTGGCTTCGGAGTACACTGTGAAGAACATAGTTTGGATATAGCTCACAGACTACCAGATACCTGCAGCGTCTATCAAGCCAAAATAATGGCAATATGGGAAGTCGCCAAGTGGCTGAGTCGCAACATAGTAACCAACACTGGCGTTGTCATTTACTCGGACAGCCAGACTGCCATCAATTCTCTGAAGGCAACATACATATCTTCACAAAGAGCCCTCGACTGCCGTATATCTCTTAACGAGATGGCTGAGCAGTTTAATATACACCTCATATGGGTGCCTGGGCATAGGGATATCCCGGGGAACTGCAAAGCCGATGAACTTGCTAGGAAAGGGACAACATTACAAATTCTCGAAAAATTTGCATATATTGGAGCGCTACTATCCATGTGCAAGCTATGGCTTAGGCAAGAGGCAATCAGGCAGTCCAACGAAAGATAGACAGAAATCGGCACCTGCAGGGTAGCTAGACAAATCTGGCCAAAGTATGACCTGAGAAGATCAAAATATCTCCTCGCACTAGCGAAACAAAGATTGTCTAGTATCAGTTGTGACGGGACACTGCTTGATCGGCGAACACGCCGAAAGATTGGGTATTGATTCCAATGACTTCTGCAGAGGCTGTGGTGATGCGGAAGAAGTGGAGAGCATTGAGCACTAGCTATGCGACTGCCCCGCTCTGAGTAAACGACGACTAGACATACTGGGGTCGGCCTTTCTAGGCAGCCTAACAGATATTTCCAGTACCGATATTCGTACTATCGATAAATATGTATATCAAACAGGTTGGTTTCGATCAGGGGAATTTCAGCCCGTGGTAACACTGGGGACCTAAACTGGTCTATGTGAGCTTGTAAAAAAAATACGGCTGCCACCCTAACCTAAAACTAAACCATTATATATGAACGATTGAAATATTTATCTTATTGTGATATAATAAAATGTATTTATATTTTTTTGGCGTATACATGATTCTATTGATTTCTTTTCAGAAAAAATTTAATTTTTTTAATTTTCGATCGCGCAATATTTGGAGATAAATGTTATGGATATATGAAAAATGCAGTGCTGAATGCCATTTATAAATTACAACAAATAAGTGAGCATACACCTACACGGGGGATGTTTGAATTGAAAGACTATTGGCCTTATTCATAAAAACTTAATGAAGGTTTGAGGAACATTTTAGGAGTGTTAAAACGTTCTTCAAACCTTCATTAAATTTTTATGAATAAGGGCCAATATACATATGTATATGGAAACAAAATTTGTAAGTATGAGTATTTGCGAACTGACTTTCACAAATAAAATATGTGTTTTCACACAAACGAAATTATTGTTAAAAAAGATTCCAAATATATTTTATTTAAAAATATTTAAACCTTTTTAGCAATTACGCATTTTTTCAGCGTATATATAATTTTAGAAAATTTTTATTTAAATTTCAGCAAAATTCGATGTTCAAAATCATTAAAGGTTCCAAATAAAATTGTTCAAAGATGATTCCACTATAAGTTTACAAATCGATTACAAATAAATGAAATTTCAAATATTTTGGTAGTGCCGGTTTAAAATTTAATACGACAATGTCTTAAATTTTATGATATTTTACTAGATATAAGCACGATTCATACTTAAATCTACGACAAAACGTGCTTATTTTAAGACCAAACTTAATTAGTTTTATTACCAAATGTTCTTGATTCTATGAAAAGCATCATCAAACCAAGTACTATTCATGTCTTTGAACTAACTATAAAACACTCTTATTTTTATAGCGACTGTCTTTGGCTCGAAATCATTGCTGAAATCTCAAACCTTACGACAAATTCTTTGATTGTCAGTTCACTTATTTTTAGTGTGCCCTTTGAATTCCATTCTCGGTGTTAATAATATACCTAGATACTTACTTATATATTGCTTGGCTATTATTATTCCTACGCCTTTGTAAAACCATTTTTCGTCCCTTCTCAATGTTCCACCATTTCTTGTTTATGTAATATATTAATTTATCATAGAAAGGTTGTCAAAAATCTTATTTTAATATGCATTAGCTCTCCCCAGCAGAAATTCACTGCCACGCCACAAATATTAAAAGAAAAGAAAAAACATGTTAATACGGATTAAGTTCTTCCATGACGAAACCTATATACCCTATACCATGGATCGCAAATGAATGGTTTCGAGTACAAATAAACTCATAATAAAAAATTTCAGCCAAATTCCTTTAAATTTTAGGTTTTTGTGGCGTAACGAAGTCAATTCTAGAGGGATCTATGTATGGGGACTATATCAAACCAGTAAGGAAAGGCAGAAAGTCGGGCGGGGCCGACTATATAATACCCTACACCTCCCTAACATGTAATGAACGTTTCCTTGAAAATATTAAATTTATATGAATACTTTTAAATAAACACTTCTTTAATCACTTTATGTCAAATACTTACTAGTAGTGTAACCTTAATGAAAACAGTTTTAATTCCTTCAGTATTAAGGCGACGTAGTCATGAAAAATTCCCTAACTATGGAGAGATTTTTGTCCCCGCTTTAGTAGGATATGGCAACCTACTAGTTAAAAGATTTGACATTCTATGTATTCATAACGTTAACAAAAGGTGCTGCCTTAAGCTTCTTGGTTTTTCGTCAACCAAGCCAACTTCTTTTCTCTCGAAATCTTTGACCGATCCACATCGCAAAAACCGAAATTTACCTAGTTAAAAGTTTCATAATCCAGTGTCATCTTTCATAAAAGGTACCTAATTTGGAATTGAAAAAGTGTATATTTTATGCACAGAGATCACATTGTGCCACCAACGAAGATTGCCAAATAGTCACCACTTTTCCAAACTTGCTCGTGGAATACCTTCAGTGATAACCGATTTCCTTGGGTTTCGGGGTCCATTAAGGTTTCCACGAGATTCCATTTACTCCCCGGCCAGATAAGTCTATAATACTCCCGTTGTGCTATGTCTGAAGAGAGATCTAATTTTCTTGAATTTAACATCGATAATCTCAAAGATTTCCAAAGAAGTGGACCGCTGAGAAACCCTGGGTGTGATTTGCAAGGAAATTGCAACATTGTTTAAGCTTTTGACTAACTAATAGGCTATATACTATCATCTTCGCCAGAATCGTCGAATTATCAAGTTGATTGCGAATTAGAGTTTGCTGGCTAACGCACGCGGTAGAAGAAAAAATCTGTGCATGAGAAGCAGAAGAAAAAAATAAGATCATAAAAATCTATTAATAAAACCGGCCACCAGCGCCAGATGTCATAAAAAATCATTCATTATCATCACGGGTAGTTTCTATTACAAGAAACAACCATATCAAAAGACGAATAAGCAGAGGAGCTTGCTGACGCGACATATGGTTACGCTATAAGTACTTGTAATTACACCATATACGAGTATATTACACAGAAGTTCTGCCTAAGACGGAACTAAATACAAATCAAATTAAGAAATATCATCTTATAACACTCTTAAAACGGATGGACCTATGAGATAGAAACCCTATCCAATTTTAAAACTTAGAATTAATTTGTTACTGTAAGTAAGGTGAATTTTGTCGTGTTTGCGTTAAATTTGGTATAATAATCAAAGGGCACAACAGCATTTCAAGTGCCAATATCGTCACCCTAAACTTTTCAGAAGTCTTCAACACCATGCATCGACCACTGAGTTGTGGAGGCCTCTACAGTCGACGATCGAAATGTATGTAAGTAAATCTCATTATTATGACGAACGTAATTAACTAATTTAACTTCATTAACACGACAAACATCGTTAGGGCATCGCACGTCATACTTGCATACATCTCCGTTGATGTTCGATGAGCAATGATAGTGGAATACTTGAGTGATATTTTTGTGTGTTATACCTCCATTTTTGAGTGTTATGCATTGTTCTCCGATCATCATCAACATTGAGTATTTCTGTGAGAAGTAGAGATATATGTGCGTATGTATGTATCTTATTGTTTTTTTTTTCTTGTTTTCAACCGAAGGTTAGAGTAATTATCTTTTGTGACTTCTTCATATCCAAAAATGATTTTCAGAATGTGTCTGGTTATCCCCTACATTTTAGTGGATATATTTATTACATGAATGGGTATTCCATTTCGTCTAAAATAAGGCAAACATATATTAACTTAATGAGTTCCTTTCTTTAATTCACCTTCAATTTGTAATGATATTTATAGAATTTATCTAATCAGAATATAGTAAAATTATATGTCGGTTGCCCGTTATTATTTCGGTCTGTAATCGTTATGATTTAAACTGAGATACTCTCTCGGCTATAGACCAACCTGCTTCTATACAGTGATAGAAAGCAAGTATTTTACATGGCAAAATATATTGCAAGTATTTCATTGCGTGCCCACAGACTATATCATGATTTCTGGGGCGTGACCCCCGTCATCAGTAGTCTACATGGCAGGCTTTTCAAAAAAGCCTTTGATTGATGATTCGATAACCAAACTCTCAAAGCCTATCACGGGGCGACTCACACGAGCAAATGAGAATTGCACCCAAAGACTCACTTTTCGGCTATCGATCAAACAATCAAACACAATGAAATACTAGCACTTTGCCATGTCCACAAGAAATTCAATTAGAATTTACTTGTAGAAATCACTCACACATTAAGAGTAAAGCTTAATAGTAAAAAGCTTTTTTCTTATTGCTTTAAGTGTTTTGTTGTAATATTTATTTTACAACAAGTCAGCTGTGCCGTGCTTTTGTCCATGTCGGTTGCCCGTTATTATTTCGGTCTGTAATCGTTATGATTTAAACTGAGATACTCTCTCGGCTATAGACCAACCTGCTTCTATACAGTGATAGAAAGCAAGTATTTTACATGGCAAAATATATTGCAAGTATTTCATTGCGTGCCCACAGACTATATCATGATTTCTGGGGCGTGACCCCCGTCATCAGTAGTCTACATGGCAGGCTTTTCAAAAAATATATGCAATATATTTTGCCATGTAAAATACTTGCTTTCTATCACTGTATAGAAGCAGGTTGGTCTATAGCCGAGAGAGTATCTCAGTTTAAATCATAACGATTACAGACCGAAATAATAACGGGCAACCGACATGGACAAAAGCACGGCACAGCTGACTTGTTGTAAAATAAATATTACAACAAAACACTTAAAGCAATAAGAAAAAAGCTTTTTACTATTAAGCTTTACTCTTAATGTGTGAGTGATTTCTACAAGTAAATTCTAATTGAATTTCTTGTGGACATGGCAAAGTGCTAGTATTTCATTGTGTTTGATTGTTTGATCGATAGCCGAAAAGTGAGTCTTTGGGTGCAATTCTCATTTGCTCGTGTGAGTCGCCCCGTGATAGGCTTTGAGAGTTTGGTTATCGAATCATCAATCAAAGGCTTTTTTGAAAAGCCTGCCATGTAGACTACTGATGACGGGGGTCACGCCCCAGAAATCATGATATAGTCTGTGGGCACGCAATGAAATACTTGCAATATATTTTGCCATGTAAAATACTTGCTTTCTATCACTGTATAGAAGCAGGTTGGTCTATAGCCGAGAGAGTATCTCAGTTTAAATCATAACGATTACAGACCGAAATAATAACGGGCAACCGACATGGACAAAAGCACGGCACAGCTGACTTGTTGTAAAATAAATATTACAACAAAACACTTAAAGCAATAAGAAAAAAGCTTTTTACTATTAAGCTTTACTCTTAATGTGTGAGTGATTTCTACAAGTAAATTCTAATTGAATTTCTTGTGGACATGGCAAAGTGCTAGTATTTCATTGTGTTTGATTGTTTGATCGATAGCCGAAAAGTGAGTCTTTGGGTGCAATTCTCATTTGCTCGTGTGAGTCGCCCCGTGATAGGCTTTGAGAGTTTGGTTATCGAATCATCAATCAAAGGCTTTTTTGAAAAGCCTGCCATGTAGACTACTGATGACGGGGGTCACGCCCCAGAAATCATGATATAGTCTGTGGGCACGCAATGAAATACTTGCAATATATTTTGCCATGTAAAATACTTGCTTTCTATCACTGTATAGAAGCAGGTTGGTCTATAGCCGAGAGAGTATCTCAGTTTAAATCATAACGATTACAGACCGAAATAATAACGGGCAACCGACATGGACAAAAGCACGGCACAGCTGACTTGTTGTAAAATAAATATTACAACAAAACACTTAAAGCAATAAGAAAAAAGCTTTTTACTATTAAGCTTTACTCTTAATGTGTGAGTGATTTCTACAAGTAAATTCTAATTGAATTTCTTGTGGACATGGCAAAGTGCTAGTATTTCATTGTGTTTGATTGTTTGATCGATAGCCGAAAAGTGAGTCTTTGGGTGCAATTCTCATTTGCTCGTGTGAGTCGCCCCGTGATAGGCTTTGAGAGTTTGGTTATCGAATCATCAATCAAAGGCTTTTTTGAAAAGCCTGCCATGTAGACTACTGATGACGGGGGTCACGCCCCAGAAATCATGATATAGTCTGTGGGCACACAATGAAATACTTGCAATATATTTTGCCATGTAAAATACTTGCTTTCTATCACTGTATAGAAGCAGGTTGGTCTATAGCCGAGAGAGTATCTCAGTTTAAATCATAACGATTACAGACCGAAATAATAACGGGCAACCGACATGGACAAAAGCACGGCACAGCTGACTTGTTGTAAAATAAATATTACAACAAAACACTTAAAGCAATAAGAAAAAAGCTTTTTACTATTAAGCTTTACTCTTAATGTGTGAGTGATTTCTACAAGTAAATTCTAATTGAATTTCTTGTGGACATGGCAAAGTGCTAGTATTTCATTGTGTTTGATTGTTTGATCGATAGCCGAAAAGTGAGTCTTTGGGTGCAATTCTCATTTGCTCGTGTGAGTCGCCCCGTGATAGGCTTTGAGAGTTTGGTTATCGAATCATCAATCAAAGGCTTTTTTGAAAAGCCTGCCATGTAGACTACTGATGACGGGGGTCACGCCCCAGAAATCATGATATAGTCTGTGGGCACGCAATGAAATACTTGCAATATATTTTGCCATGTAAAATACTTGCTTTCTATCACTGTATAGAAGCAGGTTGGTCTATAGCCGAGAGAGTATCTCAGTTTAAATCGTAAAATTATATAGATATTTTTTTTCTTTTCAATAATTCTAAATATTCTGAATTTTTCGTTAGTATTAGCTTTACTTAATGATTACATGTACAATTGTCAAGACTAATCTTTACTTAATATGTGAATAAAATAATATTATATTATGAATTGGTAAACAACTAAAATTGTTTCCCTACCTTGATGATGAGTGTGAAATAGGTGGATAAATTTTTCTAATAATGGGGTTCTATCAAAAACAGGCCAATAGAACCATAGGAATGGGTGGGTTTAGAGGCAAGGCTCTTCGAATAAGAACTGAAGAAGCCGCTAACAATAACCAATTAAATAGACAATATCATTTCATTTCAGGAATTCAATCTGTTTTAGTTACTAACCGCTTTTTGGGCATTTTGGTTATATTTTTTTTTGTTAGTAACATTTGTCCATTTTTTTCTTAATTTCATTGTAATAATAATTAAAAAAGGGGAGTCTGTATATCATTGGTGTAATGTTAAAAAGGGGAATCGAGGAGGCAGGACACGAACCCCCCTCCTGACTGATTAGCAAGCTTATCAAAGGCTCCCGCAGTCCTAACCTTGTCTTTTCCTTCCATACAAACAAACTGATATTTTCCCTCAAAATATCTATAAACAAAAACGTGTTCGTTACATTAATTGGCGCCCAACGTGGGGCCGAAAAGTTAACACCAATCTTTTCGGTTCATTTTCTTTCTTCCGTAGATTTCAATTTTAGCTTTGGAATTTTTCAATGTTTGTTTTCGGGACATTTGCTGTGAATAAGGTACAAAATTTTACAGGATAATTTTAGTTGCTTGAATTTATTAAGGATCGAGTAATCTAACCGTTGAATTATTGTATTTCTTTTCCTGTGACCGAAACGACTACAAGCTTTGAAAATTTCAGAAATGTTTTGTGTAGGATATGGAAATTGGTTTTGTTTAAATTGAGTTATCAGCTCTGTTGTATTCCAGGATTACAGTGGAATGGCGATGGCCGTTCATTGTCCGTAATATTTCAGTTAGGTCAGAAATGGGTATAATCTGATTTAGTTGGTTTATTTCTAGTTATATCTTCGAAATATCTCTACATAAGGCTCCATAGACTGGTTTTGTTGTACAGTATTGTCTAAATGTTAATTTGGTTAATTAAACCGCTATATTTTTTTTACTCATCATCAGTAGGGAAACATAATATCGTAAAAATATCGTAATATATAATATCGTATAAATACACTTCTTAGAGTCTTTTCGACTGATTTGTGTATTTGAAATAGGAAAAATCGATTCCGAATTTTCAATCAAAATTGTCAGCTTTTCTCATTAGAGAATATATCTTTCGCTTTTATTTCAATATGATATTCAATAAAGTCTAAATATTTAATTCTTGAAAAATGTTCTTTTAAAATGTCACTTAATCGTACACCACCTCGGTCTAGTGTACCGGCCACTGTTCCAGACACTGTGGAACTATGTTCCATCTGTGGGGAAGCACTGATGGAAACAGAAGAGTGTTTAATGATAAGTGAATGTTCGCATAGTTTCCATCGTATTTGCATAGAAAACTCAATGGCATCGTCTTCGGAATGCCCGATATGCAAACGATCCTGTCAACTATCAGATCTTCGGAAATATATCTTTCTTAGCAGTAGCTTGCCTATTCAAGACACAGCTGCGGCTGTATGTGGTTCTAATATGGATACCACATCTTCAGTTGTAACTGCAACTTCTAAGCCAGCTTTTAGGGGTAAAGGTCATGGAGCCAAGACTCATTACAATACGAGGAGTCGTGGTCTATTTCAAGAATCCCAAAATTCTACTCATAATACTACTCAGGAAAATCAAATTTTTACACCAGATCGGAATCAGCACCGTACTAATAATTTTCCGACTCCTGCTCTTGGCAATAATACTGCTAATGTAGGAGTTGATTATTCACAAATCAATCGAATGATCGAAGAAAATTTAACTAGATTACTAGGTAATCTCAATATACTTCCACCCCTTAGAGCGAATTTTAATCAGACTCTTGGGAATAACTCTAATTCAAATGTTAACGGAGATGCTGCTCACATGCAGACTGTTAATACAGCTCCCGTAAACGACAATAATGCGAATCAGTTAACGACAACTGCTCCAGGATTGTTGCAATGAGTCAGAATGCAAACATAGTTTCTGGTACTCCAAGTTCACTTAGGTTGTCTTTTACCTCAGATAAAATTTCAGCGATAATTCAGGGCTGGAACTTAAAATTCGATGGGTCACAGAATGGATTACATGTAGACGAGTTTTTGTATAGAGTTCAATCACTGACTCTGGACACTTTTAACGGGGACTTTTCAGTCATTTGTAAGAATTTGCAAATATTATTATCCGGAAAGGCCAAGGACTGGTATTGGCGTTACAGAAAACAGGTTTCGTCGATCCAATGGGAAAGCTTTTGTGAGAGTATTAAGTCTCAATATCGAGATTGTAAAACGGCTTATGACATCCGGGAAGAAATAAGAAACCGCAAGCAAAAACCAGGGGAGACATTTGATGTATTCTTTGACGCTGTTTCTGCCATGATTGACAGGCTGCCTTCGCATATGACAGAAACCGAGGTTATTGAAATTTTGACGCGAAATCTGCGTCCTGAAATACGCCAAGAAATGTTATATGTTCCGGTGAGGAATATTGCTCATTTAAGAAATCTCGTTCAGATAAGAGAGCATTTTCTAAATGACGAGCATGTTAGGCGTAGTCTTATAAATCGAACCTCCCAGAATTACTTACCTCGTCGACAGATATCTGAAGTCGATATTCCTCCAGATTTTGGAACCCAATCTGTAGAAACTGAAATGTCCGTAGAAGCTGTTCAACAATACCAAAATAATTATAAATTTTGGAATTGTGATGAGCCTGGTCACCACTGGCAAGATTGCCTAGAAGACAGGCACATTTTTTGTTACGGTTGCGGTGTCAAGAAGGTCTATAAACCTAATTGTGTGAAATGCAATTCTAAGAAAAGGTCAAAAAACTTGAATCCCCCTGTTCCAATAGAGGAACACAAGTAGCCAATGGAAATAATTTCTCTTTAAACCCAAATTTTACTAAACCGGACCTCGGATACTGCTTCTTCACTTTCAAATGCGACAACAAAATCTGATACGACCGGTACAGTAAAGACGATTTTAAAACGACCTCAAGGTAGTGAGAACATAAACTTAGATCCTACATATGACGGTAGGCGAATTTTACGCCCTCTGTCACCCTATCACAAAAAATGGGAGAATTATATTGAAAGGCGAAATGCCATTTTTAATGTGTCAACCTTGTCAGTCAAATGCCATAAAAAACCGAAACGCTCCACTTTGAGATTACGACAATATTGGCGATTACGCAAAATTTGTCGCAAATCGCTAGTCTCCGCCATTATATCTAATCCTACAGACATGCGTTATTACGCGAAAGTCGATTTTTTAAGTTTTTCGGAATTTGGTTTATTAGACACTGGGGCCAATATAAGCTGCATAGGCTCTGATTTAGCATTAGTTGACATCGCCCAATTTGAAAACTTCACCAAATTCAAATCGTTCGTAAAAACAGCAGATGGTCGACCTCAATCTGTCATAGGGTGGCTTGATGTGAATGTCACTTTTAAGAATCAAAATTCCAAATTAAAATTTTTCATAATACCATCAATTTCACAGAGAGTCATATTGGGCATTGATTTTTGTAGAGCCTTTAGAATATTTAACGATATTATTGGGTCCGTCGATGTATTTTCTTGCGAAGGTTTAAACACCACTTCACCCTTTTTGTCAGGGCTACAAAATACATTTGAAACCACACCCGACTCAAATGACAAAACAAACTACGAAGGAGAGACATTCTACCCCCTGTCCACTTATCAACGGCAACAACTGGATATGGTGATAGATCTATTCCCGAATTTTGCAAAACAAGGATTGGGACGGACCAGCCTCATCAAACATTCGATTGATGTAGGGGATGCCCACCCAATCAAGCAACGTTTCTATTCCGTTTCACCAGCTGTTGAAGAGTTAATGTTCAAAGAGGTAGATAGAATGCTCTCCCTCGGTGTTATTGAGCCCTCAAACTCAGCTTGGAGTTCACCCGTGCGTCTTGTTGGTAAACCTAATAAGGTATGATTATGTTTAGATGCAAGAAAGGTCAATCTTGTTACCCAAAAAGATGCATATCCTTTACCATCTATAGAAGGTATCTTTGCAAGATTACCCAAAGCCCATATAATATCAAAACTAGATCTTAAAGACGCCTACTGGCAGATAGCCTTAGATGACGCCTCCAAAGCTCTAACAGCCTTCACTATCCCGGGTAGGCCCCTTTATCAGTTCGTTGTTATGCCTTTTGGGCTATGCAACGCCTCCCAGACTATGTGTCGGCTGATGGACGAGCTTATTCCGAGTGATCTGCGTAACGGTGTCTTTGGCTATCTCGATGATCTAGTTATTGTATCAGAGAACTTTGAAACTCATTTGGAAATTTTGGTACGAATCGCAGGACAGTTTAAAAAGGCCAATCTGACTCTCAATATTTCGAAAAGTAAATTTTGTGTAACCAAGGTTAACTACCTTGGGTATGTGATTGGAAACGGCTGAATCGCAACAGATCCAGAGAAGGTGAATGCGATTTTGAAGTGGCCGGTACCAAAAAACCTGAAACAAGTGCGTGGTTTCCTTGGACTAGCGGGTTGGTACCGTCGCTTCATTGAAAACTTCTCATCTGTTGTCTTTCCAATCACGGAAGTGTTATCCACAAAGAAAAAGTTCGTTTGGACCAGTGAAGCTGATTCTGCTTTCCAACTAATTAAGTCACTACTAACAACAGCACCTGTTTTAGCCAATCCCGACTTCAGTAGAAAATTCTACCTTCACTGTGACGCCAGCGATTATGGCATAGGCGCTGTGCTAGTTCAGCTTGATGACGAACAACAAGAACGGCCAATTGCCTATATGAGCCGCAAACTGAACTCAGCACAACGCAATTATAGTGTCACAGAGAGGGAATGCCTTGCTGCTGTTGAGGCTATTAAAAAATTTAGATGCTACATTGAAATGCAGGAATTTGCTAATGCGCCAGCCCAACCTAACTGGGAGATTAGCTCGATGGGTTCTAGCTCTTCAGGCCTATAAATTTAGTATTAGCCATCGTAAAGGTAAGGAGCACATTGTTCCAGATGCCCTTTCACGGATACCAGAGGGTGAAATGAATTCCCTGGAGATAATAGAGCCTGAAGTAGATCTAACGTCTGCTCATTTCGAGGATGATGAATACCAAGAATTGCGAAGAAAAGTTACAGAAAATAGATCGAAATATCCGGACATAAAAGTTATAGACCAGTTTATATACATACGTACCGAACATTATACAGGAGAAGAAAGTCAAGAGCAAGAAGCCTGGAAATTGTGGATCCCAGAACAACTGCGAATCCAAGTAATCTCCAGAGCTCATGACTCACCTATATGTTCACATGGGGGAGTCGTCAAAACTCTAGATCTGTTACGAAGAAACTTCTATTGGCCTGGAATGGTGCGTGATGTGCGCAAATATGTTAAAGAATGTGAGGTTTGTAAAACAACTAAACACCCGAACTTCATCATGAAACCTGCTATGGGGAATCAAGCCACATCCGTCCGCCCATTCCAGCGTTTATATGTTGATCTCCTTGGACCGTATCCTAGGAGCAAAACTGGATTCATAGGTCTACTGATTGTTCTCGACCACCATTCAAAATTTCATTGGTTATGTCCGCTTAAGAAATTTACGGCTTCTGCTATACAAGAATTTCTGGAAAAACATATCTTCCATGTGTATGGAGTTCCGGAAATAATTGTAAGCGATAATGGAAGCCAGTTTAAGGCGAACGAGTTGAATGCATTTTTTACCACTTATGGTGTGACCCATACTTACACGGCTTTTTATTCACCGCAGGCCAATGCTCGCTTCGAAATTCATACCACCAGGCGATAAAAATTTCGCCATACCATGCCCTCTTCGGGTTCAACATGATTACTCATGGGTCTTCTTATTCTCTCTTAAGGAACATAAAAATGTTGGATGAACCCAGTGCGAAAATTTCTCGGGCAGACCAGTTACAGACTGTGAGGCAAGATATTCGAAAACAACTTAAAGAGGCCTATGAAAGAAATCAGAAGCACTACAATTTACGTTCTAGAATCCAAACATTCACTATTGGCCAAAAAGTTTTTCGTCGCAATTTTGCGCAAAGCAACTTCGAAAAGCGATTCAATGCTAAATTGTCACAAACTTTCATCAAAGCACGCATTCGAGATAAACTAGGTAATCATTATTATGTACTAGAAGACGTACAAGGAAAGCTTGTTGGCACATTTCACGCCAAAGACATACGATCATGAAACGTTTTATTTTCCAACTAATTCTGTTCCAAAAATCGGCAGAATTATTTGGTTTTGTAATGAACGTTTCCATGAAATTATTAAATTTATATGAATACTTTTAAATAAACACTTCTTTAATCACTTTATGTCAAATACTTACTAATAGTGTAACCTTAATGAAAACAGTTTTAATTCCTTCAGTATTAAGGCGACGTAGTCATGAAAAATTACCTAACTATGGAGAGATTTTTGTCCCCGCTTTAGTAGGATATGGCAACCTACTAGTTAAAAGATTTGACATTCTATGTTTTCATAACATTAACAAAAGGTGCTGCCTTAAGCTTCTTGGTTTTTCGTCAACCAAGCCAACTTCTTTTCTCTCGAAATCTTTGACCGATACACATCGCAAAAACCTAAATTTACCTAGTTAAAAGTATCATAATCCAGTGTCATCTTTCATAAAAGGTACCTAATTTGGAATTGAAAAAGTGTATATTTTATGCACAGAGATCACATTGTGCCACCAACGAAGATTGCCAAATAGTCACCACTTTTCCAAACTTGCTCGTGGAATACCTTCAGTGATAACCGATTTCCTTGGGTTTCGGGGTCCATTAAGGTTTCCACGAGATTCCATTTACTCCCCGGCCAGATAAGTCTATAATACTCCCGTTGTGCTATGTCTGAAGAGAGATCTAATTTTCTTGAATTTAACATCGATAATCTCAAAGATTTCCAAAGAAGTGGACCGCTGAGAAACCCTGGGTGTGATTTGCAAGGAAATTGCAACATTGTTTAAGCTTTTGACTAACTAATAGGCTATATACTATCATCTTCGCCAGAATCGTCGAATTATCAAGTTGATTGCGAATTAGAGTTTGCTGGCTAACGCACGCGGTAGAAGAAAAAATCTGTGCATGAGAAGCAGAAGAAAAAAATAAGATCATAAAAATCTATTAATAAAACCGGCCACCAGCGCCAGATGTCATAAAAAATCATTCATTATCACCACGGGTAGTTTCTATTACAAGAAACAACCATATCAAAAGACGAATAAGCAGAGGAGCTTGCTGACGCGACATATGGTTACGCTATAAGTACTTGTAATTACACCATATACGAGTATATTACACAGAAGTTCTGCCTAAGACGGAACTAAATACAAATCAAATTAAGAAATATCATCTTATAACACTCTTAAAACGGATGGACCTATGAGATAGAAACCCTATCCAATTTTAAAACTTAGAATTAATTTGTTACTGTAAGTAAGGTGAATTTTGTCGTGTTTGCGTTAAATTTGGTATACTAATCAAAGGGCACAACAACATTTCAAGTGCCAATATCGTCACCCTAAACTTTTCAGAAGTCTTCAACACCATGCATCGACCACTGAGTTGTGGAGGCCTCTACAGTCGACGATCGAAATGTATGTAAGTAAATCTCATTATTATGACGAACGTAATTATCTAATTTAACTTCATTAACACGACAAACATCGTTAGGGCATCGCACGTCATACTTGCATACATCTCCGTTGATGTTCGAAGAGCAATGATAGTGGAATACTTGAGTGATATTTTTGTGTGTTATACCTCCATTTTTGAGTGTTATGCATTGTTCTCCCATCATCATCAACATTGAGTATTTCTGTGAGAAGTAGAGATATATGTGCGTATGTATGTATCTTATTGTTTTTTTTCTTGTTTTCAACCGAAGGTTAGAGTAATTATCTTTTGTGACTTTCTTCATATCCAAAAATGATTTTCAGAATGTGTCTTGTTATCCCCTACATTTTAGTGGATATTTTTATTACATGAATGGGTATTCCATTTCGTCTAAAATAAGGCAAACATATATTAACTTAATGAGTTCGTTTCTTTAATTCACCTTCAATTTGTAATGATATTTATAGAATTTATCTAATCAGAATATAGTAAAATTATATAGATATTTTTTTTTCTTTTCAATAATTCTAAATATTCTGAATTTTTCGTTAGTATTAGCTTTACTTAATGATTACATGTACAATTGTCAAGATTAATCTTTACTTAATATGTGAATAAAATAATATTATATTATGAATTGGTAAACAACTAAAATTGTTTCCCTACCTTGATGATGAGTGTGAAATAGGTGGATACATTTTTCTAATAATGGGGTTCTATCAAAAACAGGCCAATAGAACCATAGGAATGGGTGGGTTTAGAGGCAAGGCTCTTCGAATAAGAACTGAAGAAGCCGCTAACAATAACCAATTAAATAGACAATATCACTTCATTTCAGGAATTCAATCTGTTTTAGTTACTAACCGCTTTTTGGGCATTTTGGTTATATTTTTTTTTGTTAGTAACATTGGTCCATTTTTTCTTAATTTCATTGTAATAATAATTAAAAAAGGGGAGTCTGTATATCATTGGTGTAATGTTAAAAAGGGGAATCGAGGAGGCAGGACACGAACCCCCCTCCTGACTGATTAGCTAGCTTATCAAAGGCTCCCGCAGTCCTAACCTTGTCTTTTCCTTCCATACAAACAAACTGATATTTTCCCTCAAAATATCTATAAACACAAACGTGTTCGTTACAAACAATGAGATAAGGTAATTTGTAATTGAGTAAGAATATATATATGTGGATATATCTAATTCTGAACCGATAATCCTTAAATTAAGCAATATTCGTTCCTAAATTGAGAAACATCTTTCTGGAGAATTTTCTAATGATCGGAAGTAAAGTACAACTTCTATAGCGCTTTGTAATCAGGAGGAACATATATATGGAGGTTATATATTAATCTGAATAGATTTTCCCTGAATACTCATTCATGTAAAATAGAAACCTCTTTCTGTCGAATTTCGTACTAATCGAATATAAAATACAGTCTCTACAGCGCTTAGATGTCAAATCAGGGCTAACATATATATGGGGGCTACATCTAAATCTGAACCGATTTTCTCCGAATTTGGCAGTATTCCTTAATGTGATAAGAAACCTTTTTCTGCCGAATTTCACTGTGAACGGCCAGCAAAATCTTGGTAAGTACATGTCATTACCACTCGCATTACCAGGTAATGATATCTCATTACAGTTAAATACAGTTTCTACAGTGCTTGAATTTCAAATCGGGGTTCACATATATATGGGGGCTATATCTAAATCTGAACCGATTTACTCCGAATTTGGCAGCATTTCTTCATGTAATAAGAAACCTCTTTCTGCCGGATATAAAATACAGTTTCTACAGCGTTGAATTTCAAATCGGGGTAACATATATAATAATTCGAAGGGAGGCCAAATAATAAGCAGTTACTAGTTTTGAATTTAGCTTACCCGTCAGGTTATTTGGTAATGGGAAATTTTGCTGGGCGGATATAAAATACAGTTTCTACATCGCTTACATGTCAAATCGGGTGTAACATATATATGGGGGCAATATCTAAATCTGAACCGATTTCCCCCAAATTGTGTATTGTCTCTAAGTGTATCACGAGACTACTCTCTGTCAATTTTTGTACAAATCGGTTCAAAAATGTTGTTTATACAGTGCATATATGCCAAATCGGAGGTACATATATATGGTAGCTATATGTAAATCTGAACCGATTTTTAAATCTGAACCGATTTTGTCGAAACCGGTTAACCGGTTTTAAGGCCGGTTTTTAAATAATATACGAAAGTGATTAAAATTTCATTAAATGTTTATTGTAAAACAAAAAACAACTTACAATCATTTGTAGTAAAAATTAGTAAACAATAAGTAAGAAAGTTTCAGTCGGGTAAACCGACTAAGGTATACCCTCACTTTGTGAGTAATGTAATATTGAATATTACACAAATTATTCTCTCAATGTTTGTGGGAGGTACCAGAAGGGGTTTAAGAAATACACCTATATTTCGCTGAACTTTAAATAAATTGCACTGTGCCGAATTGTAACCGTTTATATGGACTGATATATTAACGTTGAGATATTACATTGTGGTATTCTGTGGCCATTTTGTGTGGGAGGTACAAAAAGGGGCGTGGTGATAACATTTTTCACTGGACTATAGGCATTATAAAAGCATTGCACTGTACAAAATTTCAAGTAATTGTATACACTGATATTAATGTTATAAACTGTTAACTTTTGGTGCAAAATGGTACCTTTGTGGGAGAGGTACCGAAAGGGGCGTGACAATAACGCCCATTTTTCAATGGACTGTAGGCACTATAAAAACATTACGCTGTACAAAATTTCAAGTATTTTATACACTGATATTAATGTTATAAGCTGTTAACTTTTGCTGCAAAATGGTGCATTTGTGTGGGAGGTACCAAAAGGGGCGCGGCAATAACGCTCATTTTTCACTGGACTATAGGCACTATAAAAGCATTACACTGTACAAAATTTCAAGTATTTCTAAACACTGGTATTAATGTTATAAGCTTTTAACTTTTAGTGCAAAATGGTGCATTTGTGTGGGAGGTACCAAAAGGGGCGTGGCAATTTCGCCCATTTTCCTCGAGTTGATAGCGACTAACAAACTAATACTATGTGTGGAATTTCAGAAGATTCGAATACGTATAATAGCAGTTATTAAAAAATCAATATTTCACAACATTTTAACCCTTTGTGGGGGAGGTACCAGAAGGAGTGGACCACTATGGCCCATCTTCGAACTTAGCCGGAGATAGAAAAAAATATTATCACATACGAAATTTGAAGTCAATCGGTTACTCCTTTCGAGAGTTATCGTGCGCACCAGCCAGCAGACAGACAGACGGACGGACATTGCTCATTCGACTTAAAATGACCCAAAACGGATTTCCGCCGAACATACTTGGGGTCTTAGGTCACTCCTTCGATGTGTTACACTTTTTTCCGTAGAAAATGATATATACCCTCGTCACACTAAAGTGAGGGTATAAAAATAGATTATTATTTCGTTTATTACAGGTTTAATTTTTTGTTTACTTTAAATAGAAAGTATTATATATCTGAAATTTCCTTAAAAAATAATAAATCATTTAGAATGTTTTGTTTATAATAATATTAACGCCACTGTCGTTTATGAAGTTATCGATTTATTTATTTGTGTCGTATTTATCGATTAGTTGTATTTTTTTGTTTTTCGTCAAGTAATATAATGTCAAAAGATAAAAGTAAACTCAAGCGAATTCAAGCGCCTTTTCTGCAGAAATAAGAAAAGTTGATTTGTGGTTACAACTTTTATATCTTTGTTTCAAAAAAAGCATATAAAGATCTTGTAATATTAATTTCGAATATTTAAATAATTTGCGCTTTGTTTTCATACCAAAAAGTTAGTATATGTATAATAAGACATTGTGTATTCCTTTATAAACGTATAATTGCTTTGCCTTTTAATAGGAATTTTAATACTTAAATATAGAACCTTTGCTTCGAAATCTTGAGTTTTGTATTTGGTGTTCAAAAATCCGTGGAAACTTTGCGCTCGGGCAATTCCCGTAACAAATATCTTAAAAATAGAATACAATTTAAATGATTATTTTTAAATGATTTTTCTTTTAATTTTTTATGTAACTTAACGTTGAAAAAGCTCACAAACGTTGATGTAGTCAATATTAGTCCGATAGTCATTAAATCATTGTATAAGTAACAAAGCTTCTCCGTTTTCTTCTTAAACTTTTCAAAAAAGCAAAGTCATCATACAATGTTGCTTGCATTTCTTTTTCCGATTCTGTGTGTGACATAAATCCAAATTTAAATTATTTGACTCATCAATATAACAACTTATATATCAAACCGAATCAGAGGTATCTGGCTGTTCTGTCGAGATTTAACATCGCAAAAAAGTCGAAGCTATTTGTCTTTCCGTTCTTGAACGTATGCTTGAAGTGTTCTGTGCTTCATGGACGACTTATTAAATGCTTTGCTGTACTTCCTGACTTTATTTATTACATCATGATATCAGGAATAAAGCCAAAATCATTTTCAAGATCAGTGAATTCATATTCACTTTCAAAATATTCAGAACAACTGTCAGAATTATCCACCTCATCGTTGTTATTTGTTGCATCTTGTATAAATGGTATCTACAAAAAGTAGAAAAAATATATCAATACTTTAATTTTTGTTTTAAACAATGAATAAAAAACTCGTTAACCGACATGGAAAAACCGGCTTTCTCGGTTAACCGAAAATGAAATTTTTTAAGAAACCGGTTATGGGTTTGGGTTGCAAAACCGGTTAACCGGTCCCGGTTTTGGACACCCTAAATGGGACTATCTCATCTCCTTTTGGGTGTTACAAACAAATGCAGAAAGTCATAATACCCTGTACCACAGTGTGGTGTAGGGTATAAACATGGACCTGTGACTACCGTTGTTCGTGTGAAGGCTTCAAATATAGGTAAGAATTACAATTAATTCTTCTACTCTTTAAAAAAAATAAGAATATCACTAACAATTTTACTACTTTATTTTCAATATTTATCATCAGGAAAGTCTACATATTGGTTGCCAAAAAACTTCTAGGTGGTATTAGACCAACCCCGGCCACCCATTTCCAGATTGCTAGATGCGCGAAGTTTATGCGTGTGAAAACGGCGCCATTGTCAGAAAAACATTTTATTGGCAACACTGTATATAAGATATTTTATTGGCAATCCTGCATATAAATATTTACAAAATATATTGTAAATATATGAAATTGTAAGCTTTTCTTGCAGTCGTCTGAACTGTCAATTCTACTTTACCAATTTTCCGTACATTTGCAGCACTTTAACAGGGTTGATAGATAGGACCACAGATCTGGCAATCGTGTATACTTAGCTTAAGATAGAAACTGTGTTTGCTGGACAAATACACACATATTTATAAAACTTAAAATAAAGATCGTTTATATCGTTCGAACGGTCTAAGTTATCTTCAAATCCGTTAAGATATTGAAAATCGATTGATGATGTACTCGTATAAATTCGCAAAGGCACGAAACCGGGTACCATTAAGTCTGCATTTCGCAACAATTTTGGGCAGTTTTTGGAACGTACAATGAATTACACTATGCAACAAAATATTTGTCGAAGGGCTGTGCATTAGACCTCGCCTCACTTATATGGAAACAGTTTTTTCGAATTTTGCATTTGGGGATTGGTTAAATATGCGATTTGATGTAAAAATTCATGTGGTAAAATTTAAAGCCGATCAGAGTGTGCCAACCCGTGCCACAATGAGGTCAAAGTTAAAAAAAATATATAGAAACAATCGTTTTTTCATTTATTTATTATATAAAAAAATATGCAATTCATATAATGTTTTCTTAATTTGCAATTTTTTTATATTCAAACATTTCATTAAAAAAAGAAGAAAATTAATATTATTAAATTATTATAAGAGCGACGATTTAGTATATGATGGGAATTACTTTCGGTAGTTCTCAACAACATGAAGCAAGTACTGCTTGTCTTCTTCGCTATGTGTTAAGGACCGGTTAAAATCTGTAATAAGTTTGACTTTTCTCTCAGCAGCATCATTAACATCATTAATATTTTTCAGAATTTGAACGCATTTAATGTATTCTGGTCTTTCGTGCCAATTTGAAGGATCAAAGTTTAAAAAATTGGTGTCTATTTCCAAACGTGCAAAAAAGGTTTTAGTTTTATGTGTTACAAAGCAACTCAAATCTTTAGATTGAAATTATTTTAATTCTTCTACACTAGCGCAAACTTTTTTAGGCAGTGAAATTACATTGTCTTACTCAGTTTCGATCTCAGTTGCAAGTGCCGTAACCATTTTTCTTTTTACGTCAAAGTCCACGTTGCAATCAAAAAACGCAAGAGCAACAAACTCTTCCGATAAATACCATATGTGGTTTCGGATTTTTACTAATAATGGTATTGATATGTTTGGGTCAATATAACTTGCAAACTTTATAACCAGCTGTAAATCGTTATTTGGTGCTTCGACAGCATAAGTGGTTCTGAACCAGTACGGAACATACAGGCGTACCAGAAATATACAAATATTTCGCAAACCATTCAACTGGCTGGAAGACATTTGAAACTGTTTTTGTAAAGCATATATTTTTAAAACATATATGGCTTTCGACATGAATCTTGCATGGGATGTTGCCCCAGGTGCATGAAATGCGAAATTTGGGATGCTGCCACCAAGAAAAATATACGTAAGTTGTAATAACTCCTTATAATCATGTCGAATATGGTCTTTTTCTAAATGTTTAATACAAAACTCTTTGCTGAAGTTACATTCTTCGACACTTACAGCACGTTGCACTTCTGCATCCATAATACCAACTTTGAAATCTTCCAACTTAAAAGTGTTCCATTCCCGTGAAAAACGTTCAAATATACCAACTTCTGGACCACTAGATTTTCCAAAATATACCTCAAAAACAGCTCGCAGTAAGATTTCTGCAATATAATGGCTGCACGGTAACCACATCAAACTCCGATCTAATTTTTTCTCCAGCGACATTGCTGCCCCATTATGTTGACCAGTGTTGGTAGCAGTTGTGTCAAAGCACACCATTTCTAATGAATTTATCATTTTCGTTAAATAATCATATATTGATTGTGCGATTCTTGCTCCAGATCCAACTTCAATAATTGGAATGGCAATTAACTTTTAAATTTTTTCTGCAGTTAAAACATTAGCTAGGCGGTCAACTTTTTCTTTTCCAGCCATTGCAGGAAGTAGTTTACCATCCCAATGTAGAACGAATGTGTCAGGAATCTGAAAAATGTTAATTCTGTGAAATATTCATAACAATTTTAAAATAAATTTTATTACCTTGTCTTCTTAAACTTGTAGAATTAAGAACCAAATCTTCAATACTGTGACCTAAAGCTTTCGCTGTCGCAGAAATAAAATGGATTGCGAGTGGAGTCGATATATTACCAGCATACATGCATGCCAACATTCTGCCATCTATGATTTTTTTCTTAACACGATTCTCTGTCGGGTTAATGTTTTTTGGTTCAATTGTCGGCGAATCTGCAGACTTTTCAGATTCACATTCAAGACTAAAGTAAAAATTATTGAACAAAATAAGTTGAAAGAAAAAAATTACTCATGCTGACTTTAATATAACCTTCAGAGCTTTCAATTCTTTGATGCTTTTCTTTGCGTCGATTTTCCTTTTCTTCTCTTTCCGCCTTACGCTTTTCTTTATTTGTTAGGTTTTGATCTATTGAAGTCATTACAACACGACCTTGTTCCCTTTGTTTAATTAAGAAATCTCTATCCTCCTGAATAGAAATTATTTCTAAGGCATCAACATGTGCAATATCGAATAAATTTTTCAAATGTTCTTTGAAATCTTCTTCCATTTTTCTATGACTATGAGATTTAGAAACTTTTTGCACCTTTCTCCACTCATCATATAATTTGTTTAGTTTTTCGACACATGTTCTTTTGTGTAACGTTGGAATACGAGCTCTTTCCCAGAAGGGCAATATTTCTTCTAACGCCAATACAGAACTCTCTTTAATTGTCTTTTTTTGACACCGCACATAATAATAAAAGCATTGTAACACTTGTAGTTTTGAAGGTAATTTGCATCTAACTATTTTTTTTCGCATTTTCCTATCAAATGCACGTATATGTCAGCAGATCTAAGATTTATAGATTTATTTAGCGCCATAATAAAAATTCTGTACTGATTGTACTATTTTTAATACTTTTAATAAACAACTTTTCACAACTGGAAAAATACTAAAATCAAAATATAAAAGCTAAACGAAATTGGTGGCAGAATGTACTATACCGTTAGTTTTCTTAGAATACAAGAACGTGGAATTTAACTTCGTTGTGTTGTGTTGTGACTCACTCAACTTGTGAGAGTTGTTTTACATGTAGATAAGACTGGGATAAATTTAGTGCTACGCAGATATGTATGCTTTGTTAAAAAGTTCCATTCACTATTTGAAAAAAACAAATAAAAACGAGTACAGTTGATTTAGTTTTCTTGTGTTAGTTGCAAATATTTCTTTCATGTGTGAAGAGTATTTACCGAAAATAAAAAAATTGAAGGAAACACATAAAAAGAAAAAATTTTGTTAAAAAAAATTCCTAACATATAATATCAATGAAAAAACGATGGTTTTCTATATATTTTGAACTTTGACCTCATTGTGGCACGGGTTGGCACACTCTGATCGACTTCAAATTTTACCACATGAATTTTTTGATCAAATCGCACATTTAAACAATCCCCAAATGTAAACTTCGAAAAAAAAAATTGAGGCGAGGTCTACTGTGCATAACATTTTCTGGTAAAGCGTGGTACTATGTTCATTTTTCGCGTTGAAATCCCATATAAAAAGAAAGTCGCGAAAAAAACTGCGAAATTTTTTCGTTTGTGGTACTCTGTTTATTTCAACGCGAAAAAGTAACATTTGTGCCACCACAAATTTAACGCCGTTACAAATTGACGCCGCAACAAATTGAATGCCGCCATCGTAACACTCCCATTTGTTTATATTTATTTTTGTCCGCAAGAAACTCAAATGTTGTAAATATTAGAAATAAATTTTCCTAATAAAGAATAATAAATTAAATTATCTTCCGAAATAGAGAAAAAGAATGCAAAGATGTAAAGGAAAAATAATTATGTTTATTTAATAAACCAGAAGAGCGAAATTCCAATTTGATTGCAGTACAAAAGCAAACAAAATGTGCAAAACACTGGAAGGACATGTAACTAAATGTAATAATATGGAATTTGTCTTGTAATTAGATATGTACATTTATGTTTGTATGTTTAGAACAATTGTGTGCAAAAGCCAAACATTATGGACGGCTAACGCTACTAAAGCAGTAGGACAATGGAATTGTACAGTGCCTGTGATCTCGATTTGGAATTGGTTGTAAAGAACATACATAGTTAATTCTTGCCAGCCATAGAAGTTGGAAGAAGATATTCCGTTTATGGATGGAAGTATAATTTATATATGTCAACAAATATAATGTAAATGCTTAAATATAATAATAAAACATATTTTTCGTTTAATCAAAACATCATTTTATTTATTTATATTCGTACAACAGTAGGAAATTATTTCGTTATTTATAACATTGTACTACCCTGACTTTTCATGTCTCACAATCGGCACCGCAAGAACACAAAATTAATAAATTATGTATAACATTAGCACAATGATCTCCAACACTATTTCCTTTCTGACATTTAAATTAACTATTTTCTATGTCGGCATTATTCCAATCGTTTATTGATTCGAATTTTGTTTTCAAGAATGTTAGCAAAAAGAAAAAATGCTTATACATACATATAAAAATGACACTTTGACACACACGCTTCCAAATTGCCATGCGACTTTGTAAAAAAGCGTTCCATTTTTCAACTCGAAATAACATTTTGCGAAATTTTTTCGTGCCGAAAAAACATAGTACCCACCTTAAGTATGGCGTATGGCGATGAAATTTTAGGTGTATATACAAGTGGTGTTAGAGAGTTTAAGTTCGGAACATTGGCCCCCTATCTCATATAGGGGCGGAGCTACAGGGCCCTAAAGTTGACCACCTCGGGTATAAAAAATTTTCATCGGCTTCTAATTTTTGAATGGCGATTTTTTTTCCTAGTCCCGACCTACAATAAACATTTTAAAGCTTGAAGATATCTGAATAATTTCCGAGATTTTAAATTTGATATTTTAATTTTTTCGTCGACTTTGTCTTGGAATTTAGCCAATATCTCAGTCAAAAGATTACCGATTTTGTTCGCGTGTTTTTTTATGGATTGCAAATAAAATTTACAATATCATGAAAAAAAGAATCGATCGTGGAAAAGTTTGTTACACAAATTTATACTCATTTTAAAGGAGACGTTTCACAGAATCTGTTAGAGAAAATATGAAGCCAAAATTATAATTGGTGTGGTTGCCACCCTTCTCCGATTTGGACCATTTTTCACATAAATTGTTAATTTTTTTTATTTATCGACTGCAAAGGGAATCCCGAGCGCGGCTTTTCATATCGAAGATATATGACTAAAAGTAAAAATCCCATTTTTGGGGATTTTTGATGTATTTTTTGGGAATTGAGGGATTTTACACTAAAAATTTCCACATGTTGAGTTTGATTATTATTTCTAATATCAAAATAAAGAACTTTAAAAAAAATTCATCGAAATATATACATTTTTAAGAATTTTATGCCGTATTTACGTTTTTGTCTATATGCAAAATATTTTTTTTAATTTTTCCCTACCTTCTTGTACTTATATCAGTCAATATGCACTGATTTCTTGTATATGTATCACATGTTTTTATCAAACAATAATACAATTTAGTAAGAAGAACAATCATAAAATTGAGTAAGAAGGATAAAAGATGTCGGCCTTTATAATATGTTGGTGTGGCTCTTGTTGCCTTAAATTTGTGTATAACCTTTTTTAAGCGAAAGACCCACTTCTTGAGAAAAATAATTTATTTTCTTATTTTATTTCTGTAATATATATTTTATTGTTTTATTTCTGTAAAATAATCTGAATAATCCATGTCTAGGAGATAAAGCAAATCCTTGTATTCCTCAGGATTGTCACATGTCAAAGATCGGTAACATATCCATCTTTTTCTTATTAAAGATAGAACAGCATCGGAAGATAGAAGAAGATTTACAAATATATCTTCATTTTGAAATTCTCTTGAACTTTTTCGGGAGTGAAATTGCTGAACATTGCGAAAATCGGTATTTCGTACCTCCTGGGCTTCTTCCGTAAGCTCGACCAACGGGAGAATATGAAATGCAATAATTATATCTCCAAGACGCAATACTTTATGTACTGTTGGGGTCATATCTTTCCATTGATGCAGTTCTATTAGATGTTTCCAAATACATAGACAGTATTTTCCAAATTTTCACTTCAATTCATTCTTGCTGTTGATTGCCATTAGAATTATGTTGATTTTTCTCAGTAATTCCATTTCAATTCCTGTGATCTTAGATGTGATTAGATTAGATCCTTGAGGAAACGCCTTGCAGTGTTACCATCATTTGTATTTCCATATCCCACTAGTGGTTTGTCGACATTTAATCCAGTCTGTTTCCAAAATTCCTCTTGAATTCTTTTTTTCTGGAACTCTCTCGATGCTTTTAATTACTTTTTGTCCGGTAATTTGTTGGCATTCTCTGGGTTACTATAAAAATGCAAATCGTATGGAAATGTTCTAAAAACTGTATGCGAGCATGTAATTCAAAATTTTAATTGTGTTAATTGTTGGGTTCTTCGATAAATCCGAAAATTCATTTTTTTCCTCCACATAGTGTACATCTCCACGTAGATGATGTTCCCGTAAACGCATTGCAAACTTTCCCATCGACAATTTTTAAAGCATCAGTGAGTTGTTTCTCATTTTTCAACATTGCCTTAGAAGTATCCGTAACTTCTTCAGTAGTCATTGCCGAAAGATTATTGGACAAACGCCTCTTCTTAGTTCTTGTCGATACATCTTCGTATGGTTTATGGGGTGGACCAACAAATGAAGTACAAACTGTTAAATCTGTGTTGTTCTCGAGCCAATCTGAATATTTTTCAAGAAATTTTGAACGCGATTTTTTCTGTTGTCCACTTTACATCAAATGTTTTAACAATTTTTTGTATTTGTGTGATTTCGCTTTTTAATACTTTAATTGTATAGGTTCCCTCGATAAATTCATCAAAAGTGTGAAATGGGATTTCACACAAAATAAAAACTAGTGACGAGTTCTTAAATGTTAACGCCATACTTGCAAAATTGGTAATGATATACATTCTCGAAGATGCTATATTTATATATAAACAATAATATACCTGACATTTCTACCTGATATATTACATGTAAATTACAAAAATCACATATGAATGAATATTATTAACTATATGAACGAAAATTACAAGAAATATTTTTATACCTGTCAATGATTAAGGGTTTCCTAGAAATAGTGCAATAAAACAATATTTTGTAAAAGGTAAATCTTACTAAATTTTATTATTGTTTGATAAAAAAATGTGATATACAGGAAATCAGTGCATATTGACTGATATAATAACCAATAAGTACAAGAAGGTAGGGAAAATTTAAAAACATAAAATTCTTAAAAATTTATATATTTCGATGAATTTTTTTAAAAGTTTTTTATTTTGATATTAGAAGTAATAATCAAACGCAACATGTGGAAATTGTTAATGGAAAATCCCTCAATTCCCAAAAAATACATCAAAAATTAATACGTAGTTTGCGTTGAACAGTGGTGTTGGTTAGACAAAAAGTAGTGTAGTTTTTGTCAAAATATATATACATATTTATCTTGGCCGTAGAGTCACACAATCCAACAGTCAAATTTGATTAGGTGAGCCCGTTTATCAAAGTTTTATTAAGAACTTAGTCATTTCAGACCCCTATTTTTGAGAAATATTTATCTTTTGTCGATTTCCTTGTTGTTAACCCAATTTATTAAATAAATATGAGTGATCTCAACAATCTTATTAGAAGAGGTGATCGCGTGACTGATTTGGAGTTCTTCGTAACCTCTATAGGTTCTGAAGAACACACAATACACAGCCTCAATATACATAAACCAGAAATGTCTCGTTTATGGGAAGCTTTCCTTGCAAATTATGAAGAATTGTGTAATACGATGGGCCCTAAAGATAATATAAAAGAAGTTAAGTCAAAATACATTGCGGTATATAAGACATATGTTCGAGGACAATCGTTTATTGAGGACTTCATAGAAAAACTTCTGGCGAAGAAGAAGTCCACTAATTCCTCTCTCCCAATTCACCTTCCCCCTTGTGATACCGAGATTTTTTCTGGTTATTATAAATCTTGGCCCACGTTCAGAGATATGTTCTCTGCCCTTTATAGAGATAACGAACACATCAGCAATATCCAAAAAGGTGAAGCCCGCGATATTATAAAGATTTGTCCTATAACTAATGAGGGTTTTAGTCAGGCTTGGCAAAATTTAGTCGATCGTTACGAGAACAAGAGGGTTCTCGTAAACGCCCAACTTAAAATATTATTCAATCTTGCCCCCGTAAGTAATGAATCTGGACCCTCAATCAAACATTTACAGCGTACAATGAGTGACTGCATAACTAATTTGTCACTATTGGGTATAGATACAAAGAATTGGGACTTTATATGTTCCACCCGTCTTCCAGAAGTTACCTTAGGACTTTGGGAGCAATCCCAAGGGTCTAGTTCGAATTTGCCGAAATGGGAAACACTGGATAAGTTCTTGACCGCCAGGTATCAGACCCTTGAGTCCGTCTTTGACAGCAAAGGCCCCCATAATTCTTCCTCCTCATCTGGTCCAGGTCAGGTCAAGAAAGGTATTAGCCCAAAAAGTAAACCTAACATCAGTAAACGGTATGCAAGTTTCGCAACAACAATTCCTTCCGCTCCTGTGCAGCAGAAATGCCCCTTATGTTCTGATTCACATTCCCTAAGATTATGCGAAGACATCCTTCGAATGTCAGTGAGTAATAGGATTGAAACTGTTAAGAGACTCAAATGTTGCACCAATTGTTTGGCTTCTTCGCACACATTTTCCAACTGCAAGAGCTCGAATAGTTGTTTCTTCTGTAAGCAGAAGCACCATTCGAACCTTCACAGGAAGGAATCATCGGTACATGTAGTCCGAGATTCGAGCTCACGTTCTGGATATTCCCAAGGTACAGGAAATCCAGCCCGATCAGATGCTGAGGACGTTCCGACGACTTCAGCAGCTGCCCAATCTTTACAGACGTTTGTTTGCAACCGCGTTGCAACGCTGGAAAAGATTCTTTCTTTTTCAAACTTGTTTCGGCCCCTAATCGATTAACCGTCACCAAACGCGCCGTTTTGTCAGAGATTGCAAAATTGTTTGATCCAGCCGGTTGGTTGGCCCCGAAGATTATTGTTGCTAAAATAATAATGCAACAAATCTGGAAAGACAAAACGGATTAGGAAGAATGTTTGAAACCCATAACATTGAGCAGATGGCTGGCATTTTTGGATGATTATGGTGAGATCGAACGGATAGAGATCCCCCGATGGGTTGGCTACAACCCGAAGCAGGAAGTACAACTTCATGCTTTTAGTGATGCTTCTGAGAAAGCATATGCGGCCTCACTATACATTCGAATTTGTATCGCGCCAGGTGAATATGTCACTAACTTGCTCACAGCGAGAACTAAAGTAGCGCCACTCAAGGTTGAATCCTTGCCCCGTTTAGAGCTTTGCGGTGCAACTCTATTGGCAGAAATGGTTGAGACTCTTCGTATTGAATTGAGACTCCCTACAATTGAGACATTCTATTGGACTGATTCCACAACAGTTTTGTCGTGGCTTCAGAAGCCCCCGAGCCACTGGCCTACGTTCGTCGCTAATAGAGTCTCGAAAATATCTAATAAAGTTGGTACTGAAAATTGGCACCATGTTGTATCGCATGACAACCCTGCCGATGTAGCTTCTCGAGGTAATCTAGCCCGTGATCTTATATCACATGACCTTTGGTGGAAAGGTCCTGCTTGGTTATGTCGCCCTCGTTCAGAGTGGCCGAAATCAACATTTAGAATTATGAAGTATCTGTATCAGAAGATATCTTGGCCTCTCTGATTTGTCTAGAGCTATGAGAGTATTAGCTTATGTATTTCGATTTTATAATCGTATACACCCGAAACAGAAGGCCACACATACGTATTCTTCCCTTGAACTGCAAAAAGGTGAGATCAGCTTTGTGAAAGGTCGTCTGGTGATTCTTTGTCAAGGTATGCACTTCTCTGAATATGCTGCGTTGGAGAACAGTGCGCAAGTTTCTCTAAAGAGCCCTTTATTAAACTTTAACCCATTCATAGATTCTAGTGGATTTATGAGGATTAATGGTCGACTTGCGCGTTCTCCCACTCTCACTTACAATGAAAGATTCCCCAAAATTCTACCCTATAATGGTCGTTTCACCAAGTTGTACTTGGAATATATTCACAAGTATTCGGTACACGGTGAGAACTCGTTAATGCTTAGATTGGTGAGATTTGAATTTTGGGTTCCTAAATTAAAGAATCTTGTAAAAAGCGTTATCCATAACTGCCGTGCATGCGTATTGTTTCGGAAGAAAAATGTGGTCCAAATTATGGCCGCACTTCCCCCTGAAAGAACTACACTTTCGCGCCCCTTTACATGCGCAGGAGTCAATTTTGCAGGCCCCTATGAAATTAAGTCCTACATTGGTAGAGGCTGTCGAATTACGAAGGGCTATGTTCTCGTATTTGTCTGCTTTTCGACTAAGGCAATTCATTTGGAAGCGACTAATGATATGACTACTGAATGTTTTATTGCTGCATTCACTAGATTTATCTCTCGAAGAGGTTGCCCTGCAAAGATGTTTTCCGATAATGGAACTGCTTTCGTTGGAGCATCCAATGTTCTTGGTAGAGACCAAGCCCAATTTATAAGCAACGTAAAGCAAAAACTTATTTCTCTTAACGCCTTCCAATTGCTGGAATGGAAGTTCATTCCGCCTGGAGCTCCCCATATGGGAGGGCTTTGGGAGGCAGGAGTCAAGAGTTTCAAAACTCACTTAAAGAAAGTGTCTCACGCCCAGAGATTTACTTTCGAAGAATTTTCTACGATGTTAGCCAGAATCGAAGCTTGCCTAGACTCTAGGCCTCTAAGTCCGATGACTGAAAACCCCAATGATCTGGCCCCATTGACTCCTGGACACTTTTTAATAGGCTCTGCACTGCTTTCCCCTCCGGAACCCGACACGTCAATTGAGTCGTTAAGCTATGTAAATAGATGGCAGAAGCTTAAAGTTCTCCACCACTCTTTCGCAAAACGTTGGAAAGAGGAGTATTTGGTCGAACTTCACAAGCGAAATAAGTGGAAATACCCTCAGAGAGACTTTGCTGTTAATGACATGGTCGTTATCAGGAAAGATGGCTTGCCTCCCAATGAGTGGAAAATAGGCAGGGTTGTTAAAGTCTATTTAGGCCCCGATGAAAAAGTACGAGTTGTTGATGTACGAACGGCTAGTGGCGTTCTTACTAGACGTTGTGAAGCTCGTACTACTTCCCAATATTGAGCAGAACTAATGCGTTTCTTTTTCTGCGTGTGTGTGTTGTCCAAGTTTTTCTCTCCAGAAAGATGTCTGGCCCCATCCTCAACAACATGCACCCCAAAATCACAACAACAACGTCCGCCAAACAAAACGCTAAGGTCGCCCTAACACCAATCGTCGTGTGGATGAGAAGCTATAGGCCACAAGTGCTGCATACATAACCCGTAAACAGAATCCTTCTGTTACTGTGGACGACTCGAGCCATGGCAGCGGAACCCCCCACCATCATTATAATTTAATCTTTATGTGACTTTTGTAATTTGTGCATGTCCTTTACTTTTGAATTGTTATGAATGAATTCTCGTCCTGGTGTCCAGTCTAGCTCCTGCTTGCCTCTATATTGCACCCCTGCAAGGGGGCGGGATGTCTAGGTGGACACCCTGTTAGTTTTAAGTATTATGTATTGTAAATACAACTGTGAATTTATAACGAAGAATGAAAAAAGAAAATAGAATAAATTGAAGTTTGTGATTAACTCTCGATAATAAACAAACAAACCCGAAGGTACGACTACCCCCGTGTTTTCTTTTAATTTAAAAACCCCATAACTTATTTGTGTTTTATTTCTTCCCCATCACCCGGGTAAAATTATTTATAAATACCGAGATATTTAAGTCCTATATCTTCGATACGAAAATCCGCGCTCTGGATTCCCTTTGCAGTCGATTTTGTTACACCCTAATACAAATAAATAAAAAAAATAACAATTTAGCTTTGCGATTGGAGAAAATCGATCAAACTTTTGAAATTTATGTAAAAAAAAGGTCCAAATCGGAGAAGGGTGGCAATCACACCAATTATAATTTTGGCTTCGGATCTAACAGATTCTGTGAAACGTCTGCTTTAAAATGAGTATAAATTTGATATACTTTGTGTAACAAACTTTTTCCACAAGACCTAAGTACGAATTTGACTTTTTTTGCCAAAAAATCTCCAAAAATGACTTTTTTTCAAAAATTTGACTTTATAGGGCCTGTTTACTTACACACTTTTGTTTTCGCCTTTCAATGCAGAAAACGTAATTTGGTTGAGTTCAAATTTCTTGGTTTTATTGATAGCAAAAATTAAGGTAAGTTAAAGATAAGTATGGACAAATGGAATTCACTGTTAAGTAACAATTTGTAGGTAAGTAAGTAGTAAGTGCCCTGCAGCTAAAATCATTTCTAGTTGCGTATTGAACCAGTCATAAGCTAGTTGCAATGTGGCCATTGCAAATCCATTCGCATATCTGGCAGAAAAAACGATTATCTGAGATGATTTACAGTACATGCTTGGTACCTACTTGGTGGTTGCAGATCGACACGTTCGTCTTTCTGCCGTCAGCAGTAGAGAAATAAGCAAAAACGAGTGTCTAAGCTGCTTTAAGAGCAAGTACTTGTTTGGTGGTGACATGCGTCGGCAGAGCGACATGTGCTCTTCCACCACCATTCTCTTTTCTCTCTTATTAGGTTAGGTTAGGTTGAAGAGAGGAGACGTTTAAACGTCTCATGTCCATGGACATACACTTAAGGCAGTGGTTCGGCCTGTTGTGCGCTCCTTATTTATGATCTTTTTATACCACACGAGTTACAGAAAATCGGTACTAGACACGAATTTTCTCATTATTCTCAAATATAATAATAGCTGAACTAGATATTAACTAGTACTGAATTGTAAACAAATGAACTAGTTGGACGCCTATGACAAGCCAATGTTAAAATCGATAGTTCGTTATATAAAAAAAGGACAGATATGTTATTAGTTTGAAGTAAAAAGCAACTAGTATATTTCTATATACAAACTAGTAATTTTAGCGGCAGGGCAGTAACGAATTGTGTTTCGAAGGACATTTTGTGCACGACCTCTTCGTGCATGCCTTGGCGATGTGATCAGTTCTGAAACAGTTTATACAGCGGTTGTTTTTCGGAACCCATTTTAGTCTCTCTGAAGACGCCATCATTAAGAACTGCGCACAATAGTACAGGGTTCTCCAATAAGAGTGATATTATTTCTTTGAAAAAAAACACACTTATTGTTAAGGAAATTCAAAAGTTTTTTTTATTTAATGTGAAGCCAGGGCGTAGCCAGGTATGAGCAGGGGGCAGCTGCACCCCCCTACAACTTACAAAATGAAGCCAAAATTCTGGAAAATTGTTTTTGTTATGTATTGTGTGTCTGTTTGTTTTTGGTTCAGTTTATTTCGGTTTGAGACACGGTTTTTCTACTTTTAACAAAAGTAGAAACAAACATTTTTGCAAATAATTGAAAAAATAATTCTTTACTGTTGGCGTTGAAAGACTGCGCAATTTCGCTGGACGCTACTCCATGCTCTTCAGACCCATTCAACAGTTTTGGATATGCCGTTGACTTGAAGTTTAAATTAATATTCGTTACATCTCTATTTTGTATATTTATATAATACTATTAAGATGTCGGCAATATATAGCTGATATCTGGGTAGCTATATATCACCGATCCTAGATGAGCTGGCCATATTTTTTCAGTTAATACTCTCACTGTCAGCTACTTGTGGTTTTTCGCTCGACCGATTCATGTGTTCTAGTTTTCGAGATATATGCGTTACAATATCTACTATATATATAGCCGATATCTGGGTAGCTATATATCACCGATCCTAGATGAGCTGGCCATATGTGGTTTTTCCCAGTTAATAATCTCACTAACAGTTACTTGTGGTTTTTCGCTCGACCGATTCATGTAACCTAGTTTTCGAGATATATGCGTTACAATATCTACTGTATATATAGCCGATATCTGAGAAGCTATATATCTCAAATCCTAGATGAGCTGGCCATATGGTTTTTTTCCCGGTTAATACTCTCATTTATAGCTACTTATTGTAGTTTTGGAGTAATAAGCCGTTCAATGCCTGAAATTTTTAAATGCTGTAATAGGCTGTTTTCTTTAAATTTTTTTATGTTAAATGAATATTTACATTCAAATTGCTTAAAACTACTCTAATTAAAACAAACATGTTTAATCTTTTTAGTTTTTTTTTTTGACCATTTTTTGAACAAAAATCTTATTTTTTAATAGGTTCCACATCACAAATACGTTCCACATGGTTTGTGTCTTGGAAGTGGGACGAATTTAACTCACGAATTTAACTCACGAATTTATCTTCACACCCTTAATAAATAAAACATAATAAATAAATAAGCAAGGTGTTTTTACTTTAAACGGGTATAACTTTTTTCACTGACTCCAATCTAGATAACCAACATGACATTATGTTTAGTGAATATTATTAGGTTTTAAAAACCGTTAACAATTTTGAATTAGCAAAAACCGTTTTGGAGTTGTGTGACGTTGTGTTTATATTGGCTATGCTGCTTTTTAAAGCTAATCCTACAATAAACCTACAATGTACTTGGGATTTTAATTCGAAGTAATTTTAAGAGTTCTCAACGTTCTCCGAACGTTTTTTTATAAAGACTCATTACTTACATACCTAGAATACCATCAACAAAGTTCGTCTGAAGAAAGTATTTGGTGGGAAAAAATGACTGAATAAAAGTGAGTTCTTCCAATATACATAGCTTCATATACACTGAAAAAATTTGTCATAAAATTAAAGAAATGCTCCAAAGACGTACTTAGTCTTCAAAATAAGTACATTGTGTACATAAAATTAAGAAAATATACTTAAAATTAATTAAATTACTTAATATTATTGAATTTATCTATATTTTAAGTACAAAATGTACTTATTTTAAAACCTAGTGACGTCTTTGGAGCCATTCTTGAATTTTATGACAATTTTTTTTCAGTGTACATATATTCCTACATTATGACAAAAGAACTGTTTTAAAGTTATATACCAATTTTGTTAGGCTGCAGGTCATACAAATAAAAGAAAAACTAGCTTTTATTTGTTTATTGTGATTTTATTCCAACATTTCGACCAACATCGCTGGTCATCTTCAGGGATCTGTATTATTACAATAAAACACCAAATTTTTATCAATATATTATAAAACAAAGAAGCAAACAATTTTTCTTTTACATACATAGATAACAAAGTTACATTTATGTTGCGAAACACTGTTCACTTGTTGAAGCTTTTTGTTACTGATTATGTTTTCGTCTATGCTTGTCAATTGTATGTCTATAGATTTTAGCGCATCCGTCAGTGTCTCGCTTGTAATTGAGTCTCTTCTCCGCTGTGACGTCAGTGATATGTAACATCTCTAGTGTCAATCGTCTCGCATAGTTTCTCTCCTCTGCTATTATTTCAACTTCGTTGAAGTTCGGCTTGTGCCCCGTCAAAGTGCAGTGAGCTGCGAGTGCGGTTTTTTGCTCAATTGGTTTGTTAAGTGCTTTGTGCTCCGTCTTATGAGAAGATATTCTTGTTTTTAGTTTGGTTTTTGTTGTACCAACATATACCTTTTGGCATATGTTGGAATCGTCACCGTTGCATGTAATTTTGTATACCACATTTGCCTTTTCACCCTTCTTAATTCTACATTTTGTCTGACTAAATAAGCTTGCTAGAGTATTATGGGATTTTTGGGCTAGTTCGTATTCCTCTTTATTATAAATATCCGAGCATTTTAAGCGCTCGGAGTACCCTGGGACATATGTCATTGATTTGTAAATTTTGGGTTGTCTTTCTTTGTTATCCTTTCCACGATGACGTGCAGAGCGGGCTATTAAATTGTTTATTGTTTTCTTCGGGAAGTCATTCGTTGAAAGAATTTCGCTTATTCTCCGTTTGTTTTTCTGATGATATTCTTTATCACTAATTTTTAGAACTCTATTGATGAAGTTCGTCGCTGTATTTATAATTGTGCGTCTGGGGTGTTTTGAATTATAATTCAGTAATCTTCCGGAGGCCGTTGGTTTCTGATACCAATCTATTTTAAGTACGTTGCCTTAAAATAGATTGGTATCAGAAACCAACGGCCTCCGGAAGATTACTGAATTATAATTCAAAACACCCCAGACGCACAATTATAAATACAGCGACGAACTTCATCAATAGAGTTCTAAAAATTAGTGATAAAGAATATCATCAGAAAAACAAACGGAGAATAAGCGAAATTCTTTCAACGAATGACTTCCCGAAGAAAACAATAAACAATTTAATAGCCCGCTCTGCACGTCATCGTGGAAAGGATAACAAAGAAAGACAACCCAAAATTTACAAATCAATGACATATGTCCCAGGGTACTCCGAGCGCTTAAAATGCTCGGATATTTATAATAAAGAGGAATACGAACTAGCCCAAAAATCCCATAATACTCTAGCAAGCTTATTTAGTCAGACAAAATGTAGAATTAAGAAGGATGAAAAGGCAAATGTGGTATACAAAATTACATGCAACGGTGACGATTCCAACATATGCCAAAAGGTATATGTTGGTACAACAAAAACCAAACTAAAAACAAGAATATCTTCTCATAAGATGGAGCACAAAGCACTTAACAAACCAATTGAGCAAAAAACCGCACTCGCAGCTCACTGCACTTTGACGGGGCACAAGCCGAACTTCAACGAAGTTGAAATAATAGCAGAGGAGAGAAACTATGCGAGACGATTGACACTAGAGATGTTACATATCACTGACGTCACAGCGGAGAAGAGACTCAATTACAAGAGAGACACTGACGGATGCGCTAAAATCTATAGACATACAATTGACAAGCATAGACGAAAACATAATCAGTAACAAAAAGCTTCAACAAGTGAACAGTGTTTCGCAACATAAATGTAACTTTGTTATCTATGTATGTAAAAGAAAAATTGTTTGCTTCTTTGTTTTATAATATATTGATAAAAATTTGGTGTTTTATTGTAATAATACAGATCCCTGAAGATGACCAGCGATGTTGGTCGAAATATTGGAATAAAATCACAATAAACAAATAAAAGCTAGTTTTTCTTTTATTTGTATGACCTGCAGCCTAACAAAATACAACAAAATAACAACATAGAAGGTCAACGATACACAAATCAACGTTATATACCAATCTTAAAAAAATTTAAATGACATCTTGCTATTTTAAATACACATGAAAACAAATCATTTAAAAATTAATACTTTTGCTACTAATTACATGAATTCTTAATTTAAAATAATACAATTCTTCCAATAAAATTTACTTTTTTTGGTTTATCTTTTTTTAATATATTTTCAAAACAATGAGCATTCATTTTTTCATTAGGTACTTAATTTTTTTTTAGTGTTTAAAAATAATATATAATAGATCCTGGCTACGCCCTTGATGTGAAGTACAATCGATACAATTAAGTTCTAAGTAAAAAGGTCATTCAAATGGCCTCGACGACTTCTTCTGCAGGAACGAATTCGATGAACCCAATTGTCATGAATGGCACGTTCAATTTTGACTTGTAAAGTTGAAGAGAGTCTGGTTTATTTCGAAAGACCAATGAATTCAAATAACCCCACAAGAAATAGTCTAATGGTGTTAAATCACGACTTCTTGGAGGCAATTCAATGTCACAATTTCTTGAAATAATCGAATGTTCAAACTTTTCTCGCAACATTTCAATTGTTTCATTTGCTGTGGGTCACGTAGCCACAATCGGTCAATGGCAAAAAGATAGCTGTTAACGTGAGCCAAAATATTGCTCATGGGTGTCAAGGTCGTAGATCGACTGGAAAATGTTTTTTTTTTATTTAAACAAAATGGACTTGCGCACGAAAAGTTTCAATTGGAGAACGATTATTTTTATAATAAAACTGAATAATTTGTAAACAAATGGCCAAAACGTCACTTCAAAATCATATCATCCCTATTGGAAAAACCTTTATAATGGGTGAATGGTCTTACAAAGTGGACAATCGGGGTTGTTGGACGCTGCTATTGTCGATACCGCCTTCACTTTCTCCTTACCTCCAACTGCTTCTAAAGATTGGAACCGATTCTGAAGACAGCGAAGAAAATCGTCTATAGTCTGTAGTTCCTTAGGATCCTCGAAGGCTTGTTTGTACATTATGTGAGATTGTCCGTCCAATTTTGTTTATGAGAATATGTATCAAAAGTGGATCCTACTTGTCTATTTCGATTCCAAGATTTCTTGGGGCCGCTAGGCTTTCGTTCAGGCCTTACTTTCCGATGTAAGATTTGGCAAAATTATTATGTTTTGCATTAGCGCAGAAGCCAGAGCCCGATTGTTGTTGAACCTGTCTGTTAATGTGTTTCATGTCGCCAAACAATTTGCTTCTGTAAGTTCGAAATGCCGAATGAGAAAGTCAGCGTCGTTATATTCGCTTTGAGGTACACATATTTGCAGAGATTTTTAAGATAAAGCTCTAAAAACAGCAAAATTTTCCAAATAGTGACTTACTTTTAATAAATTACCGACGATTAGTCGGCGATTGAACAATGGAAATATATGTTAGGGGCAACAAATAAGGGTTGTTTCTTAATTATTAAAGGATGCTTTTCTGATTTAAAACAACGAAGCATGCTATTCTGATTTGTCGGCACATAAGCTTGGAATTTGTTGAGTGAAGTACAGGAAACTTGAACCGTGTAGTCAGTAAGGTTATAGTAAAACAACTGTGAAGTGTATACAACATTGATTCTTTATTTAATTCCCCTATTTATACCGTTAAATTGCTTATCCAGCAGATATTACGGTTACGCTTAATGTAGGACAGCCATCGTTGACGATGGTGATTCTTAATATTGTTAATTATGCATTATTGCAGTTTGTAATACTTCAGTCAGTGGCCGTTGATATCGATACCTCTATTCTAAACTTTGCTAAGTGCAAAACGGTAGTTAAATTTGTGTGGAATTTCTTTATATTGCAAACCGAATGACCTGTACTGTTTTGTGAATAATTTTTTAATTAAAAAGGAGGTAATTTTTGAGATAAAGCACTAAAAACAGTGAAATTCTCTGGGTAGTATATGCTTTGACTTATTTTTAATAAATTATATTTGCCATCATATGCTACAATTTACTACCTGTTTTGTCTTTGATTTATTTTTGGAACAGGAAAAACATTTAAACCGTTAAAATCAGTAGTAATTTTTTTGAATTCCAACTCGTTTTGGGGGGTGTGGTTTGAAACCACCAAAAACCGAGCGGGCCTGTTTCTTAAATTCGCGCTGCGAAGACCTCAGGTAATAATGTTATATGCTGTTATTTTTTTTACCTATTGGTCACTTTGTGTGGGGGGTCCATCTTATAAAGATGGTAAAATGATTACTATTTATGAAATTTTACAGCATTTCCATGAGTCGTATAGAAGTTATACGAGTTTTAACATGCCCAAAAATGTTAACCATTTGTGGTGGAGGTACCACAAAGAGTAGGCCAATATGGTTGTCCATCAAACATAAACTGAGTTTGAATAAAATATTACCACATACACTCGGTCACTCCTTTCCAGGGTTGTCGTTAGCACTTTTCATGATAATCCAGTATTAAAGACATTTTCGTCCTTTTGATGTCCTTAATATACAAAAATTGGTTACTTAATTTATAATTCTTAGATAGGATGTTAAAATCATTCAAATGGCACTTACAGTATCGGACAATACATATTGGACTAACTTCATACTTCTGTTTAATCGCCAAAATCTGAAAACTATCAATGATATATTCCAAAAATGTTACCTATTATCTAAGAAATTGCATCAATTAAACAAAAAACCAGTAAGGAAAGGCTAAAGTCGGGCGGGACCGACTATATAATACCCTACACCACTCTCGTAATATTGAATAACTCTGATATATAAATTTTGTAATTCATGTATATATTGTTTACATAAATTTACTTTTGGGACATTTTATACTTAAATAATACCCTTTACCACAGTGTGTTGTAGGGTATAAAAACGACTGGATCTGAAGAGCCAAATCGGATGAAACATATATATGGGAGCTATAGCTAAATCTTAACCGATTTTCTTCAAATTCGGCAATGTTGGTTCATGGATCAAGAAACTCTACCATTCTAGATTTCAAAACGATTGGATGTAAAATATAGCTTCTATAGAACTAAAGGGCCAAATCGGACGAAACATATATATGGGAGCTATAGCTAAATCTTAACCGATTTTCTTCAAATTCGGTAGCGTTGGTTCATGGATCAAGAAACTCTACCATTCTAAATTTCAAATGATTGGATGTAAAATACAGCTTCTACAGGACTAAAGAGCAAAATCGGACGAAACATATATATGGGAGCTATAGCTAAATCTTAACCGATTTGCTCCAAATTCGGTATATCAGAAACTCTACCATTCTAAATTTCAAAATTATTGGATGTAAAATACAGCTTCTACAGGACTAAAGAGCAAAATCGGACGAAACCTATATATGGGAGCTATAGCTAAATCTTAACCGACTTTCTTCAAATTCGGCAATGTTGGTTCACGGATCAAGAAACTCTACCATTCTAAATTTTAAAATGATTGGATGTAAAATACAGCTTCTACAGGACTAAAGAGCAAAATCGGACGAAACATATATATGGGAGCTATAGCTACATCTTAACCGATTTTCTTCAAATTCGGTAGTGTTGGTTCATGGATCAAGAAACTTTACCATTCTGAATTTCAAAACGATTGGATGTAAAATACGGCTTCTATAGGACTAAAGGGCCAAATCGGACGAAAGATATATATGGGAGCTATATCTAAATCTGAACCGATTTCAACCAAATTCAATAGCGATCTTAACAGCTGCGAAATACTCTAAACTGCAAAATTTCAGAACGATCGGAGTGAAATTGCGACCTGTAGTCGACGAACAACTTTACATGGACAGACGGACGGACAGACATGGTTAAATCGGCTCAGCTAGTGATTCTGAGTCGATCGGTGTACTTGAAGGTGGTCTAGCTGTGTTATTTTCAGGTGTTACAAACATCTGCCGTGAAGCAAACTTATAATACCATGTACCACAGTGTGGTGTAGGGTATAAAAAGGCAATTAAATTATATGAAGTTAAAAATGATGATATGAAATTAACAGAAAACAAAAACAACGATCTCGAACTCAATAGTCAAAAACAAAACTATGAAAAGTCACAACAGATCGAATAACAAAAAACAAAAACAATGATGAATGAGGCAGAGTACGGCCGAAAGTTTGTTGTCGCTGTAAGAAGCGACAATAACAACAAATCGTGTGCCTTCCCCGCAAATTGCAGGGACACACAAAAAAACAAACAAGAAGTGTGGGGATGTATTAAGGTTGAGAAATACTGTCTGCAATGTTTTGGAAATATGGGACTTTGAAGTCAGTTCTCAATTATTTCATATTGAGCTGCTCTCATATTGTGCCAATTATTGACATGGTATTTTGTCCAAGGTGCCGATGAGGTTGCTTGGTAGCTTCCGAAACGATATCGTCCACCAACCAGTGACCACCCTTAATACATTTCACACATTTCTTATTCTTCTTATTTAAAGAAGGTTTGTTTTTCTGTTTAACAGAAAACAAAAACAACGATCTCGAACTCAATAGTCAAAAACAAAACTATGAAAAGTCACAACAGATCGAATAACAAAAAACAAAAACAATGATGAATGAGGCAGAGTACGGCCGAAAGTTTGTTGTCGCTGTAAGAAGCGACAATAACAACAAATCGTGTGCCTTCCCCGCAAATTGCAGGGACACACAAAAAAACCAAACAAGAAGTGTGGGGATGTATTAAGGTTGAGAAATACTGTCTGCAATGTTTTGGAAATATGGGACTTTGAAGTCAGTTCTCAATTATTTCATATTGAGCTGCTCTCATATTGTGCCAATTATTGACAGGGTATTTTGTCCAAGGTGCCGATGAGGTTGCTTGGTAGCTTCCGAAACGATATCGTCCACCAACCAGTGACCACCCTTAATACATTTCACACATTTCTTATTCTTCTTATTTAAAGAAGGTTTGTTTTTCTGTTTAACAGAAAACAAAAACAACGATCTCGAACTCAATAGTCAAAAACAAAACTATGAAAATTAAAAATGTATTTCACAAAAAAAAAAACAAAAATGTCTAAAATTCGCACGACAAAACATATTGGACTATGCATTTCTACTAAGATTTTGTGGAAAGCCATTTATTATCAAGGACGGCGTTGCTTCTTTTTGCATGGCATCAATAAGATTTCTTGTTATCTATGGAGTTCCAAGCATCTGCAATAGCCTGAAAAGCTTATTTTTATCTCCACCTACGCTTTCTCGATTTATCTCTTTAACGTTAACCCTTCCAGAGCCAAAAATCTACTTCCTTTGAGTCGGCCATTGAGTTTGGGACTTCTGCGAACCGTAATCGTACAACGAAACGTCCATCCGAATCTCTGATTGTGTTTTGGAGGAAATTATTTTCACATTTTTGTTCTGCTAACGTTAAGCTTGAGACTCCGTAGAACTCATCAACCTTCCAAAAATGTTGTATAATTTCGTAGAGACGTTTTCATTGGCTCGATGGACAAACGTTTTACTAATCTTTGTGATTTCTGATCCAGAATTGCTCTAAATTCCCCGGATCTCCCTTTATTCGTCATTATCTTAATCCTAGCCGTGGCTTGTGAAACGGATCCTTGGCGGCCATTAAGTTGAGTTGATGATGCTGTTGTTGACGATTGTGCTGCTTCAACTGTTGATGACGAGGATTGTACTTGTTGCCTTGTGGCAGATTGTTTTTGATTTGAGCATTTGAATTTGTGCTCCAAATACAGTTCCGAATTGTGTTTCGAAGGACATTTTGTGCACGACCTCTTCGTGCATGCCTTGGCGATGTGATCAGTTCTGAAACAGTTTATACAGCGGTTGTTTTTCGGAACCCATTTTAGTCTCGGAAGACGCCATCATTAAGAACTGCGCACAATAGTACAGGGTTCTCCAATAAGAGTGATATGATTTCTTTGAAAAAACACACTTATTGTTAAGGAAATTCAAAAGTTTTTTATTTAATGTGAAGCAAGGGCGTAGCCCTACAGCTTACAAAATGAAGTCAAAATTCTGGAAAATTGTTTTTGTTATGTATTGTGTGTCCGTTTGTTGGTTGTTTTTGGTTCAGTTTATATCGGTTTGAGATATCGTTTTTCTACTTTTAACAAAAGTAGAAACAAAAATTTTTGCAAATAATTGAAAAAATAATTCTTTACTGTTGGCGTTGAAAGACTGCGCAATTTCGCTGGACGCTACTCCATGCTCTTCAGACCCATTCAACAGTTTTGGATATGCCGTTGACTTGAAGTTTAAATTAATATTCGTTACATCTCTATTTGGTATATTTATATAATACTATTAAGATGTCGGATCCAGATGTCGGCAATATATAGCTGATATCTGGGTAGCTATATATCACCGATCCTAGATGAGCTGACTAACTAAGCTCACTAACAGCTACTTGAGGTTTTTCGCTCGACCGATTCATGTATTCTAGTTTTCGAGATATATGCGTCAAAATATCGACTATATATATATCCGATATCTGGGTAGCTATATATCACCGATCCTAGATGAGCTGGCCATATGTGGTTTTTCCCAGTCAATAATCTCACTAACAGTTACTTGTGGTTTTTCGCTCGACCGATTCATGTATTCTAGTTTTCGAGATATATGCGTTACAATATCTACTGTATATATAGCCGATATCTGAGAAGCTATATATCTCAAATCCTAGATGAGCTGGCCATATGGGTTGTTTGCCCAGTTAATACTCTCACTTATAGCTACTTATGGTTTTTCGGTCGACCGATTCATGTATTGTAGTTTTGGAGTAATAAGCCGAACTTTGTAAATGCTGTAATAGGCTGTTTTCTTTAAATGTTTGTATGTTAAATGAATATTTACATTCAAATTGCTTAATACTACTATAATTTAAACAAACATTGTAACGGACAAAATGTTATTTTATCCGCACATAGCCATTTATTACCACTGTGCATTGGCATTCTCTCTAAGTTAGCCACTACGATACCCCACTGACGTCATCAAACGCAATAGCAAGAGCATCCACGATCACCACTGTGTCACAGCGAACACACGCACGCACCCACATACAACCATTGATAGCCACAGCCACTGAGAATGAATATATGACCATGCTATTACTTTCTTGTTCCGGGTGTAACACGAAAGTATGTAAATTAAAATACACGCTGTGCATGTAATTCTCGTTGACTTTGTATAGCCAGTGGTATAAGGTGTTGACGTTTTTCAGTCAATGGCGTGGATCAACGGAGCTACCAACCAAGTTGAACGACAAGTGGCATAGTCCGCAGTCCGAAAAGTCGATTTTTCGACTTTTCAATTATTTCGATTATCGACTTTTTGGAAAATCAATTTTTTTCAACGTTTCGGGTTTGTCTTAAACCGATTTTTGTCTCCTTTTTGTTTCTTTTCCATTACGCAGATTCCAAGCAACTAAAACTAAATATTCACGATTGCCTGATCGGACAACGTTATCAACCCTGTTAAAGTGCTGAAAATATACGGACAATGATAGATTGTTAGGCAAAGGTGAATTGACAGTTCAGACGATTGCAAGAAAACTATACAATTTCATATATTTACAATATATTTTGTAAATATTTATATGCAGGATAATACAAATATTTTATAGACAGTGTTACCAATAAAATATTTTTCTGACAATTGCGCCGTTGTCCCATGCATAAACTTCGCACATCTAACAATCTGCAAATTATCTCACAATGACTTGTTCTGCTAACGCTGCAAGACCAAAATTGTATGTTCACACCCTTGTACGTTCACAGGGTCGCGTTTCTCCACCATTTTTCTGGCAATATTTTCCGATCAGACAACTTAAATATTTATTTATACTCGGCAATTTTTTCCAAGCAAGTGTCAAAGTTTGTTGGAGAGAGCTCTTTCCGACTCTTTCCTAAAAAGCGTTTGAACTGGTTGGAGAAGTTCAAAGCCGCCGTCTATTTAAGTAAGGCCAAACTCGACAAAAGTCGAAATGGTAATCGATTTCGGTTGATATTCCGCCGTCGGATAAAAATCGAAAAAAGTCGAAATGATAAATCGATTTTTCAACTTTTTGCTTGGTGAAAATTGATTTCGCCTTTTTCCAATCAAAAGTCGATTAATCGATTAGTCGAAACTCGATTTATAGATCCCTATCGCATACGCAGTTCGCCCGCATACGCGATTCGCTCGCATACGCGATTAGCTCGCATACGCGGTTCGCCTGCATACGCGGTTCGCCCGCATACGCGGTAAGACCGAAGAACGGTTAGCCCGCATACGCGATTCGCTCGCATACGCGATTAGCTCGCATACGCGGTTCGCCCGCATACGCGATTCGCTCGCATACGCGGTTAGTCGCATACGCGATTCGCTCGCATACTCGGTTCGATTCGCTCGCATACGTCTCGTACCCATACCCCTTGTGTAGAGGAAGAAACTCCGCCCATACAAGAGGCTATTACCTACATGCATTGACTCATAAAATATTTTGTATAAGTAAATGAAGTATTACTTGTTGTACAAAGAAAACGCGAGAAATAAAACCTACATTTCGTGCCCTAAAAAAAGGGAAATTAGTGTGTTCTTATTTAATGTTTTGAGGGTCCTTGAATTGATCCTGGAAGCGGCTGAACTACCTCAGCCTACGAATAAAACCCCGTTACAAATGGCGCCCGAGCAGGGACAGATTCCAAATCGCACTGCAGAAAAAACTGAAAAACCCGCCAACGAGGGAGAATCTAGTCCAACACACTGTAAATCTACAACAACACAAGATAATACAAAAATGAGTCACTTCACGCATCTGGGTACTGAGTGGCTGGGTTACCTATTAAAGAAAGATCAATTGGTTTATCAATGTAGGACCGCTTGGAATCCAGAATCCCGGGGTATACCATTGAACATCTACGACAAGAACTCGCCAAGTACGTTCGCGCAAAGAAACTGAGGATTTCATGGGAGAACTTGCTGCGAGACTTAGAAGCAGAGATAAATGCAGAAGAACAAACAGTAATACAACCCCATAGCGATATCCAGACCACGACGTCAAGTACCCAGAAGCGACAGGAGATTTCGAACCATGAGATAATGAGTTTGGTTCAGAGATGGGATATACAATTTTCGGCAGATGCCGACCTGCTTGAGTTTCTTGAACGCTCGGAAGAGTTTGCTGAATGCTACAGTATCCAAAGGATCGTCTTCTTCCCACACTTCTTGGAATTCTGAAAGGAAATGCACTGAAGTGGTTCCGAATCAAGAGAACTGACATTACAACCTGGGCCGAATTTCGCATGGAAGCTGAAAAATTCTTTATAACGAAAAGACATTTAACTCAATTGGAACTGTCGTTCTATAACCGTCGGCAGTATAACAGGGAAAGTGCTAAAGATTACATCCTACAAATGCTCACCACTGCCCGTCAGCACCCTCAACTCCGGGAGATGAATCATCTAGATAGAATATATGAAGGTCTCAAGCCTGATTACAGACACTACATACGTAGACATGATTTTCACAATCTCGACGAACTAATTAGTCTAACTGATGACTTCGAACAGTTAAAAATGGATGAATCTAGACCAAGTCAGCCGCATACATCACATATGGTCTCGGAGCAACCACAGGAGTATAGGAGACATAGCCACTGTTGGAGATGTAAAGGCCCAAGACATTTTCGATCACAATGCACAAATGTGGGTATGCTTTTCTGTTCATATTGTGGCAAAGAAGGTATATTAACACGTCAGTGTTCCTGTCGAGACACTTCCAATAGCCAACGTGAAGATGTGGCTCAGAGTCGCTATTTCATTACAGTTACCATCTGCAATCGTCAAATTGATGCACTCGTAGATACAGGCGCAACATCCAGTTATATATGTGGTGCGTTGAGGGATTTTGTGTGCAGGCGTGACGTACAAAAAGGTAAACTGCCCGCTGAAAGACCCACTGAACGATCTTTCATACCAAACAGTCAAAAGTCGTAAGCGGACCAAAGGCACTGATGGTAGGCAACAAAGTCTGTCGAAGGAAGAAGATTAAACTATCAATCGCAGGAAAAATTGGAGAACCACGCACCGTATCCCAGATCATAGATCCAAACATTGTCAAACTGGATAATAGTTCAGGAAAAATAATTGACCCAAACGCATATGACCGAAAACCGAAGCCTGATAAGAGAGAAATGAAATGAAAGTAGAATAAGAGAAAAAGAAGCTGTAGGACAGAAACAAAAAAAGGAAAAAACGATTACGAATATTTTTTAAGCCTGCTTACTAATATATACATTAATACATAATTAATACATATAGTACTCTCCGGAGAGTAAAGATACCGTAATTGGACGGTAGTGAGGGCCTCAAGGCCAAAACGCCCAATAATAAAAGAAAAACCTTTGGTTTTTCTTTCGTTAAGTAGGTAGGGAATGTAACGGACAAAATGTTATTTTATCCGCACATATCCATTTATTACCACTGTGTATTGGCATTCTCTCTAAGTTAGCCACTACGATCCCCCATTGACGTCATCAAACGCAATAGCAAGGGCATCCACCATCACCACTGTGTTAAGCCATCACAGCGAACACACGCACGCACCCACATACAAACATTGACAGCCACAGCCACTGAGAATGAATATATGGCTATGCTTATACTATCTTGTTCCGGGTGTAACATGAAAGTAAATTAAAATACACGCTGTGCATATAATTCTCGTTAACTTTGTATAGCCAGTGGTATAAGGTGTTGACGTATTTCAGTCAATGGCGTGGATCAACGGAGCTACCAACCTAGTTGAACGACAAGTGGCATAGTCCGCAGTCCGAATACTTAACCCGAAGCAACAAAGATCCGCCCCAATAGCCCTTTCCAGGACTAGTAGTCGTAGAAAAAGTCCTCCTCAGGACTAGTAGTTGTAGTTCTGTCCTTTTCAGGACACTAACGCGGTTCGCCCGCATACGCGGTTCGCTCGCATACGCGATTAGCTCGCATAAGCGGTTCGCCCGCACACGCGGTAAGACCGGAGAACGGTCAGCCCGCATACGCGATTCGCTCGCATACGCGATTCGCTCGCATACGCGATTAGCTTGCATACGCGGTTCGCCCGCATACGCGATTCGCTCGCATACGCGGTTCGCCCGCATACGCAATTCGCTCGCATACTCGGTTCGCGCGCATACGCGGTTCGCCGCATAGGCGATTCGCTCGCATAGGCGATTCGCTCGCATAGGCGGTTCGCCCGCATACGCGATTCGCTCGCATCCATAAATGTCCTTTACTACTTGCCACTAAATAAAAGCCTCTGTCCCATTCACAGATCGTCGCCGATGCCCAATACCACTCCGTTATACCGAAGGTCTGGTCCACGCCAAATCATCCGCCAACCGTACATGTGTCAGGACTAAGGTGTCCACCGAAAGCCAGTTTTTCGCAGCAGAATCCGCCGACCGCCTATGCGTTAGAACTGGGTCATCCGTCAAGCATCTGTGTGAGGCAGCTGGGCGAGGCGTCCGTCAAGCGCCCGTGTGAGGCGTCCGTCAAGCGCCTGTGTGAGACGTCTGTGTGAGAAGTCTGTTAAGCACCACAATACCCTACGATCGACCGTTTATTTGATATTCATCAAGAGTCAACCGGTATCTGCGACAAGCAAATACCAGCGCACTAAAGTACTCGTACCCATACCCCCTGCGTAGAGGAAGAAACTCCGCCCATAAAATATTTTGTATAAGTAAATGAAGTATTAATTGTTGTACAAAGAAAACACGACAAATAAAACCTACATTTCGTGCCCTAAAAAAAGGGAAATAAGTGTGTTCTTATTTAAGGTTTTGAGGGTCCTTGAATTGGTCCTGGAAGCGGCTGAACTACCTCAGCCTACGAATAAAACCCCGTTACAACATGTATAATCTTTTTAGTTTTGTTTTACCATTTTTTGACCAAAAATCTTATTTTTTAATAGGCTCCACATCACAAATACGTTCCACATGGTTTGTGTCTTGGAAGTGGGACGAATTTAACTCACGAATTTATCTTCACACCCTTAATAAATAAAACATAATAAATAAATAAGCAAGGTGTTTTTACTTTAAACGGGTATAACTTTTTTCACTGACTCTAATCTAGATAACCAACATGACATTATGTTTAGTGAATATTATTAGGTTTTAAAAAAGTTAAGAATTTTGAAGTAGCAAAAACCGTTTTGGAGTTGTGTGACGTTGTGTTTATGTTGTCTATGCGGCTTTTTAAAGCTAATCCTACTATGTACTTGGGCTTTTAATTCGAAGCAATTTTAAGAGTTCTCAACGTTCTCCGAACGTTTTTTATAAAGACTCATTACTTACATACATAGAATACCATCAACAAAGTTCGTCTGAAGAAAGTATTTGGTGGGAAAAAAAGACTGAATAAAAGTGGGTTCTTCCAATATACATAACTTCATATACATATATTCCTACCTTATGACAAAAGCACTGTTTTAAAGTTATATACCATTCTTAAAAAAAATTTTAAATGGCATCTGGCTATTTTAAATAGACATGAAAACAAATCATTTAAAAATTAATACTTTTGCAACTAATTGCATGAATTCCTTATTTAAAATAATACAATATTTTCAATAAAATTTACTTTTTTTGGTTTATCTTTATTTAATATATTTTCAAAACAATGAGCATTCATTTCTTCATTAGGTACTTTAAGTTTTAAATTTTTTTGTGTTTAAAAATAATATTAAGAAAAAACAAGAACTTCTGCCCCCCCCCCCTAATTTAGATCCTGGCTACGCCCTTGATGTGAAGTACAATCGATACAATTAAGTTCTAAATAAAAGGTCATTCAAATGGCCTCGACGACTTCTTCTGCAGGAACGAATTCGATGAACCCAATTGTCATGAATGGCACGTTCAATTTTGACTTGTAAAGCTTGAAGAGACTCTGGTTTATTTCGAAAGACCAATGAATTCAAATAACCCCACAAGAAATAGTCTAATGGTGTTAAATCACGACTTCTTGGAGGCAATTCAATGTCACAATTTCTTGAAATAATCGAATGTTCAAACTTTTCTCGCAACATTTCAATTGTTTCATTTGCTGTGGGTCACGTAGCCACAATCGGTCAATGGCAAAAAGATAGCTGTTAACGTGAGCCAAAATATTGCTCATTAGTGTCAAGGTCGTAGATCGGCTGGAAAATGTTTTTTTTTTAATTTAAAAAAAATGGACTTGCGCACGAAACGTTTCAATTGGAGAACGATTATTTTTATAATAAAACTGAATAATTTGTAAACAAATGGCCAAAACGTCACTTCAAAATCATATCATCCCTATTGGAAAAACCTTTATAATGGGTGAATGGTCTTACAAAGTGGACAATCGGGGTTGTTGGACGCTGCTATTGTCGATACCGCCTTCACTTTCTCCTTACCTCCAACTGCTTCTAAAGATTGGAACCGATTCTGAAGACAGCGAAGAAAATCGTCTATAGTCTGTAGTTCCTTAGGATCCTCGAAGGCTTGTTTGTACATTATGTGAGATTGTCCGTCCAATTTTGTTTATGAGAATATGTATCAAAAGTGGATCCTACTTGTCTATTTCGATTCCAAGATTTCTTGGGGCCGCTAGGCCTTACCTTACCTTCCGATTTAAGATTTGGCAAAATTATTATGTTTTGCATTAGCGCAGAAGCCAGAGCCCGATTGTTGTTGATGTCTGTTAATGTGTTTCATGTCGCCAAATAATTTGCTTCTGTAAGATCGAAATGCCGAATGAGAAAGTCAGCGTCGTTATATTCGCTTTGAGGGTGACTTACTTTTAATAAATTACCGACGATTGATCGACGATTAGTCGACGATTGAACAATGGAAATATATGTTAGGGGCAACAAATAAGGATTGTTTCTTAATTATTAAAGGATGCTTTTCTGATTTAAAACAACGAAGCATGCTATTCTGATTTGTCGGCACATAAGCTGGAAATTTGTTGAGTGAAGTACAGGAAACTTGAACCGTGTATTCAGTAGGGTTATAGTAAAACAACTGTGAAGTGTATACTACATTGATTCTTTATTTAATTCCCCTATTTATACCGTTAAATTGCTTATCCAGCAGATATTACGGTTACGCTTAATGTAGGACAGCCATCGTTGACGATGGTGATTCTAAATGTTGTTAATTATGTATTATTGCAGTTTGTAATACTTCAGTCAGTGGCCGTTGATATCGATACCTCTATTCTAAACTTTGCTAAGTGCAAAACGGTAGTTAAATTTGTGTGGAATTTCTTTATATTGCAAACCGAATGACCTGTACCGTTTTGTGAATAATTTTTTAATTTAAAAGGAGGTAATTTTTTAGATAAAGCACTAAAAACAGTGAAATTTTCCGGATAGTATATGCTTTGACTTACTTGTAATAAATTATATTTGCCATCATATGCTACAATTTACTACCTGTTTTGGCTTTGATTTATTTTTGGAACAGGAAAAACATTTAAACCGTTCAAATCAGTAGTAATTTTTTTGAATTCCAACTCGTTTTGGGGGTGTGGTTTGAACCAACCAAAAACAGCGCGGGCCTGTTCGCGCTGCGAAGACCTCAGGTAATAATGTTATATGTTGTTATTTTTTTTACCTATTGGTCACTTTGTGTGGGGGGTACCAAAAGGGGCGTGGCATTTTCGTTCTTTTTTGTCCAGCTTATAGAGATGGTAAAATGATTACTATTTATGAAATTTTACAGAATTCCCATGAGTCGTATAGAAGTTATACGAGTTTTAACATGCCCAAAAATGTTAACCATTTGTGGTGGAGTTATCACAAAGAGTAGGCCAATATGGTTGTCCATCAAACATAAACTGAGTTTGAATAAAATATTACCACATACGAAATTTTAAGTCACTCGGTCACTCCTTTCCAGGGTTATCGTTAGCACTTTTCAGAATAATCCAGGATTAAGGACATTTTCGTCGTTTTGATGTCCTTAATATACAAAAATTGGTTACTTAATTTGTACTTCTTAGAGAGGATGTTAAAATCATTCAACTGGCACTTACAGTATCGGACAATACATATTGGACTAGGTTTAGATTTTCTTTTTTATTTCTTAAGCTCACATAGACCAGTTTAGGTCCCTAGTGGTACCACGGGCTAAAATGCCCTTCATCGAAACCAAACTGTTTGATATACAAATGTATCGATAGCACGAATATTGGTACTGGAAAGATCTGTAAGGCTGCCTAAAAAGGCCGACCCCAGTAGTTCCAGTCGTCGTTTACTCAAAGCGGGACAGTCGCATAGCAAGTGCTCAATGCTCTCCACTACTTCCTCATCCCCATCGGCATCCCCACTGCCGATCAGGCAGTGTCCCGTCAGAACTAACACTAACGTAGACAATCTTTTCCTTTCCAATATATGCAAATTCTTCGAGAATTTGTAAAGTCGTCCGTTTCCTAGCAAGTTCATCGGATTTGTAGTTCCCCGGGATATCCCTATGCCCAGGCACCCATATGAGGTGTATATTAAACTGCTCAGCCATCTCGTTAAGTGATCTGATGCAGTTCCTCTCAAAGGTGCGCACCGTTGATATATAGTCCACTCGGTCGGTTACCATAGCACTACACATTGATATCCTCATGTGACCGTAGCTCTTGTACCTCCACATTGATAGGCAGTTTAATCTTATTGCCGCTTTGGTTGCAACTTCTCTCGCCACAACATTAATCGGCAGTATATGGAGAAGGGCTTGTAGAGACTCAGTCGCTGTAGTCCTTAACGCTCCGCTTATGCACAGACAGGCAGTTCTCTGAACCCTTGATAGCAGGTTTGTGATGGTTAGTTTGTCAGTTGCCGTCCACCATACCACAATACCGTATAACAGCATTGGACGAACCACTGCCGTATATATTAGGGCGGGTCGATTTAAAAGTCGCCCATTGCTCAGTGAAAATCGTATTCTAGGGATCAAAATAAGAATTTTATTTATTTTTATTTATTTATTTATAATAATATATATTTTTTCTCTTAAGAAATTTATGTAGTCAGAACATATGTAAATGAAAAAATTAATTTAAGTTAGTTATAGAAAAGAAAGTAAAAAAAAATATTGTTTGAAGTCTTTTTTACTTTCAAGTCTGGGCAATTTCGCACGGCTTTCTAATGTCGTCGCCATAACAGCCTCTACATTTTCCGGTATAACCCGTTTGGAAACGCTAGCTAGCAATTGAACATGTCGTTCCGTTCCTTGTATGTGTGATGGAATTTTTGGATCATTAAACGGTGGATCATCTTGATTTAAATATTCTTTCAATGTATTGTACGGAATGCTTCTCGTGAATGGTGGTTCAAATACGTTATTTATGTCATTCATATTGATCATTTCCGTGTAACTTGTGCAATTACAGTTTATATCTGGTTTTTTATAAGCTCTAAGTTGCGTTGGGTCGTCAACATCGGTTCGATAGCGTAGAATTTTCTTGATAGCACAGTCGCGCTTTTCTTTGCTATCATCAAACAACATTGATAACAAGATATTTTCCGAATGCGCATAATATGAATTATCTTTAATTACTTGATGGACAATTTTGCGTAAACGAGGTTCTAGAAATCGTGACCAACCAATGAACTTGAAAAATAATGCACTGCCGTACACGACAGAGCTGTAATACTTGATATTGGCACATAACATTTAATTATAAATTCAACCAGAATTCCTAAATTTGCATCTGGATTTTCCGTTGTCACATATAATCGAAATAATCTAGCGGCCTTGGTGTGCCACCGAGAATGTAAAATTTTCCCTGGTTTGATGTTAGCCAGATCTACCGAAACCACGCCGCTAGAAATTGCATGGGCCATGTCGTATAAGTACTTCGAATCGGTGGAAAATTCAATTTTTTCTGGAGCAGGGGCATATTTTGCAACTCAATTTTCTGGAAGCCGTCCACCAACTGAAAATATATAATAATAAAATAAATAAAAATGGTTGACAACTATAATAAATGAGTGATAGCAATAACTTACCGGAAGAGTTTCAGAAGTTTCGATTTGACGGCTCAGTTTTCCGGTTGCCGATCTTGGTCCAGTGCTGGTTGGTTTATCCAAAGCTTCAAACAAATGCCGAAACGGAAGTTCGTTGAAGTGTAGAAGGCAAACGAACCAATGCAATGGTCTTTTTAACAGCAATTCGAATCGTCGTATAATTCTACCGTGCGGGCCAGTGTTTGTTGGCTCACCGTCAGTGCATATTCCAATTAATACATCCAGTGATATATTTTTATGGTTGAAAAATCATTAATTTGGTTGTTTTGTATTCAGCGGTTTCATGTTCCAGTCTTACGTAACCAATCAATTCAGAATTGGGTTCTCACAAAATAACAAGATGAGGTTCTTTTACCATCCTAGTATGATAGTTCTCATCAATTTTATCTATCGTTAAAGTATCATCTTTTCTGCCATCGAATGAAAACGCTAACAAATTGGTATCATCTAACCGTTTGCGAAGTACATCTTGTCTGCATTTCTCTTTTTCTCTGCGAACTTTCGATTTATCCATGATGAGAGTTTTCCCATGCTTATCTTTAATTTTAAAATCTTGCAAAAGAGCGGTTCCCAATGCTGATGCTACTCTATCAGGCACACCAAATATGTCACATACCAAGGCAAAGTTAAAACAATCGTATCTCTCTGTGTATTGTGAACTTGTGCTTCTATCCATATCTTCTTGAACCGGTGGCGGTGCGTATGTTGAATCATCGGGATCTTGGTATGTTGGCATTGATGACATAGACGTTGCTCCTTGCTCTTCAATTTCCATCACAAATGCATCCATTGTTAGTCTTCTCTGATTATGTTGATCATGCATAAACTCTTTGAGGCGTTCGGGAACCAAGCCGCATGCACATGGAGCTGCCTTCAAATCGCATTTACATGTTCCAATGTAAAAAATTGTTTCCAGAGATTTTACATACTCTGTAAATTGTTGGGGTTTGTTTCTTCTCTTGATTTGGTCTTGATATTTGTCAAGCAATCTATTCAATTTATTAAATACACTTTTTTCAGCATTATTTCCATACCAAGTTTTTCCCAAATTCCAATCAACTTATCTTGTACTTGAATAGTGAATGATTTATAGGAAAACTTTTTTTGTTCTGTTTTAGCACGTTCGCTTAAGTAAAAATAATATCTCAAGATATCCAGATGGGTTGGTAAATTAAGATCAGTCAAATCAGTAGACACCCCAAATACAACAACAAATGTTGCTGTTGCTTCATCTTGCGGTGTAGAGGATGGTGGATTCATTGTAAACTTTTTGATTTGGAATGGTCACTTCACTTATTATTTTTTTTAAATATTTTTTTATCTGAAATTAGCACTTCACACTTTGAGTTCTTCACAACGACTTAATGCATTCACAAAAACTGTCGCGTTATATATGGTCTACGAGACGAGGTAATAAGAATGAAATGGTAATTTCAATTCTACCTGTGGTGGCTTAAAAACCCAAACAAGCTATTTTACGACCTGCATTTGTGTCACAGTGATGCGTTCATTTTGAAAAGGGCTGCGGTGCATCACAGTGATACCTTAATTGTTAAAATGGTTGCAAAGAAACGCGCATTTCTTAAGAAGGTGCCATAAAAAAACCCACAAAAGGGTTGTAAAAACAAACTTAATTTCTTAAGTAGGTGCTATAAAAAACTCACACAAGCAATTTTACGACCTGCAATTGTGTCACAGTGATACCTTCATTTTTTAAAAGGGTTGAATAAAAACCCACACAACTAAGTTTAATTTCTTTTCTATCACTAAGTTAAATTCATTTTTATACCCTACACCACTCTGTGGTACAGGGTATTATAAGTTTGTTTCACGGCAGATGTTTGTAACACCTAAAAATAACACAGCTAGACCCACCTTAAAGTATACCGATCGACTCAGAATCACTAGCTGAGTCGATTTAAGCATGTCCGTCCGTCCGTCCGTCCGTCCGTCCGTCCGTCCGTCCGTCTGTGGATGTAAAGTTGTTCGTCGACTACAGGTCGCAATTTCACTCCGATCGTTCTGAAATTTTGCAGTTTAGAGTATTTCGCAGCTGTTAAGATCGCTATTGAATTTGGTTGAAATCGGTTCAGATTTAGATATAGCTCCCATATATATCTTTCGTCCGATTTGGCCCTTTAGTCCTATAGAAGCTGTATTTTACATCCAATCATTTTGAAATTTAGAATGGTAGAGTTTCTTGATCCATGAACCAACACTACCGAATTTGAAGAAAATCGGTTAAGATTTAGCTATAGCTCCCATAAATATGTTTCGTCCGATTTGGACCTTTAGTCCTATAAATGCTGTATTTTACATCCAATCTTTTTGAAATTTAGAATGGTAGAGTTTCTTGATCCATGAACCAACATTGCCGAATTTGAAGAAAATCGGTTAAGATTTAGCTATAGCTCCCATATATATGTTTCGTCCGATTTGGCCCTTTAGTCCTATAGAAGCTGTATTTTACATGCAATCGTTTTGAAATTTGGAATGGTAGAGTTTCTTGATCCATGAACCAACATTGCCGAATTTGAAGAAAATCGGTTAAGATTTAGCTATAGCTCCCATATATATGTTTCGTCCGATTTGGACCTTTAGTCCAATAAAAGCTGTATTTTACATCCAATCGTTTTGAAATTTGGAATGGTAGAGTTTCTTGATCCATGAACCAACATTGCCGAATTTGAAGAAAATCGGTTAAGATTTAGCTATAGCTCCCATATATATGTTTCGTCCGATTTGGCCCTGTAGTTCTATAGAAGCTGTATTTTACATCCAATCGTTTTGAAATTTAGAATAAATAAATAAATTTATACATGAACTACAAAATTTATATTTCAGAGTTATTCAATATTACGAGAGTGGTGTAGGGTATTATATAGTCGGCCCCGCCCGACTTTAGCCTTTCCTTACTGGTTTTTCATTTACATATGTTCTGACTAAATAAATTTCTAAAGAGAAAAATAAACTCCAAAAAGAAAAAAACAGGCATTTCGCTGATTTTTTCATGTAAAGTTCCAAAACTGGCGATTTTTTGAAATGTTTGAATGGTGAACCCCCAGGGGGTTCCAGGGGGTGTGCCACTGGCATGGGTGGATCGGCCCTCCAAAGTTAGTGGGGGTCGGTCATACATTTGGACTCGATTGGAGCACTCTAAATGGGTCAAAGTGGGATTTTTCATAATTTGCCCATACCCAAAAGTTCGACCCAAATTCCGGGACATCAGAATTCGTTTTAGAGGTATGGTTCCTTCGGCACAGTTTCTTATTTTGATCCCTAGAATACGATTTTCGCTGAGCAATGGGCGACTTTTTTTGCCTCCCCACAAATCGACCCGGCCTAGTTTGTATGGTGAACCCCCAGGGAGGTTCCAGGGGGTGTGCCACTGGCATGGGTGGATCGGCCCTCTAAAGTTAGCGTTGGTCGATCATACATTTGGACTCGATTGGAGCACTCTAAATGGGTCAAAGTTTGATTTTTCAAAATATGCCCCTACCCAAAAGTTCGACCCACGTTCCGGGACATCAGAAATCGTTTTATAGGTATGGTTCCTTCGGCAAAGTTTCTTATTTTGATCCCTAGAATACGATTTTCACTGAGCAATGGGCGACTTTTTTTGCCTCCCCACAAATCGACCCGGCCTAGATTGTATGGTGAACCCCCAGGGAGGTTCCAGGGGGTGTGCCACTGGCATGGGTGGATCGGCCCTCTAAAGTTAGCGTTGGTCGGTCATACATTTGGACTCGATTGGAGCACTCTAAATGGGTCAAAAGAAATTTGCCCCTACCCAAAAGTTCGACCCAAATTCCAGGACATCAGAATTCGTTTTAGAGGTATGGTTCCCCCAGGGGGGTTCCAGGGGTTGTGAAACTGGCATGGGTGGATCGGCCCTACAAAGTTAGTGGGGGTCGGTCATACCTTTGGACTCGATTGGAGCACTAGAATACGATTTTCACTGAGCAATGGGCGACTTTTTTTGCCTCCCCACAAATCGACCCGGCCTAGTTTGTATGGTGAACCCCCAGGGGGGTTCCAGGGGTTGTGAAACTGGCATGGGTCGATCGGCCCTCCAAAGTTAGTGGGGGTCGGTCATACCTTTGGACTCGATTGGAGCACTCTAAATGGGTCAAATTTCAAAATTTGCCCCTACCAAAAGTCCGAACCAAATTCCGTGACATCAGAATTCGTTTTAGAGGTATGGTTCCTTCGGCAAAGTTTCTTATTTTGATCCCTAGAATACGATTTTCACTGAGCAATGGGCGACTTTTTTTTGCCTCCCCACAAATCGACCCGGCCTAGTTTGTATGGTGAACCCCCAGGGGGGTTCCAGGCGGTGTGCCACTGGCATGGGTGGATCGGCCCTCCAAAGTTAGTGGGGGTCGGTCATACATTTGGACTCTATTGGAGCACTCTAAATGGGTCAAAGTGGGATTTTTAAAAATTTGCCCCTACCCAAAAGTTCGACCCAGATTCCGGGACATCAGAATTAGTTTTAGAGGTATGGTTCCTTCAGCAAAGTTTCTTATTTTGGTCCATAGAATACGATTTTCACTGATCAATGGGCGACTTTTTTTGCCTCCCCACAAATCGACCCGGCCTATTCATCAGAATTCGTTTTAGAGGTATGCTTCCTTCGGCAAAGTTTCTTATTTTGATCCCTAGAATACGATTTTCACTGAGCAATGGGCGACTTTTTTTGCTTCCCCACAAATCGACCCGGCCTAGTTTGTATGGTGAACCCCCAGGGGGTTCCAGGGGGTGTGCCATTGGCATGGGTGGATCGGCCCTCCAAAGTTAGTGGGGGTCGGTCATACATTTAGACTCGATTGGATCACTCTAAATGGGTCAAAGTGGGATTTTTCAAAATTTGCCCCTACCCAAAAGTTCGACCCAAATTCCGGGACATCAGAATTCGTTTTAGAGGTATGGTTCCTTCGGCTAAGTTTCTTATTTTGATCAATAGAATACGATTTTCACTGAGCAATGGGCGACTTTTTTTGCCTCCCCACAAATCGACCCGGCCAAGTTTGTATGGTGAACCCCCAGGGGGTGTGCCACTGGCATGGGTGGATCGGCCCTCCAAAGTTAGTGGGGGTCGGTCATACATTTGGACTCGATTGGAGCACTCTAAATGGGTCAAAGTGGGATTTTTCAAAATTTGCCCCTACCCAAAAGTTCGACCCAAATTCCGGGACATCAGAATTCGTTTTAGAGGTATCCAGAGGGTGTGCCACTGGCATGGGTGGATCGGCCCTCCAAAGTTAGTGGCCAAAGTTTCTTATTTTGATCCCTAGAATACGATTTTCACTGAGCAATGGGCGACTTTTTTTGCCTCCCAACAAATCGACCCGGCCTAGTTTGTACGGTGAACCCCCAGGGGGTTCCAGGGGGTGTGCCACTGGCATGGGTGGATCGGCCCTCCAAAGTTAGTGGGGGTCGGTCATACATTTGGACTCGATTGGAGCACTCTAAATGGGTCAAAGTGGGATTTTTCAAAATTTGCCCCTACCCAAAAGTTCGACCCAAATTCCGGGACATCAGAATTCGTTTTAGAGGTATGGTTCCTTCGGCAAAGTTTCTTATTTTGATCCCTAGAATACGATTTTCACTGAGCAATGGGCGACTTTTTTTTGCCTCCCCACAAATCGACCCTGCCTAGTTTGTATGGTGAACCCCCAGGGGGGTTCCAGGGGGTGTGCCACTGGCATGGGTGGATCGGCCCTCCAAAGTTAGTGGGGGTCGGTCATACATTTGGACTCTATTGGAGCACTCTAAATGCGTCAAAGTGAGATTTTTCAAAATTTGCCCCTACCCAAAAGTTCGACCCAAATTCCGGGACATCAGAATTCGTTTTAGAGGTATGGCTCCTTCGGCAAAGTTTCTTATTTTGATCCCTAGAATACGATTTTCACTGAGCAATGACTTTTTTTGCCTCCCCACAAATCGACCCGGCCTAGTTTGTATGGTGAACCCCCAGGGGGGTTCCAGGGGGTGTGCCACTGGCATGGGTGGATCGACCCTCCAAAGTTAGTGGGGGTCGGTAATACATTTGGACTCGATTGGAGCACTCTAAATGGGTCAAAGTAAGATTTTTCAAAATTTGCCCCTACCCAAAAGTTCGACCCAAATTCCGGGACATCAGAATTCGTTTTAGAGGTATGGCTCCTTCGGCACAGTTTCTTAGTTTGATCCCTAGAATACGATTTTCACTGAGCAATAGGCGACTTTTTTTTGCCTCCCCACAAATCGACGCGGCCTAGTTTGTATGGTGAACCCCCAGGGGGGTTCCAGGGGGTGTTCCACAGGCATGGGTGGATCGGCCCTCAAAAGTTTGTGGGGGTCGGTCATACATTTGGACTCGATTGGAGCACTCTAAATGGGTCAAAGTGGGATTTTTCAAACTTTGCCCTGGGACATCAGAATTCGTTTTAGAGGTATGGTTCCTTCGGCAAAGTTTCTTATTTTGATCCCTAGAATACGATTTTCACTAAGCAATGGGCAACTTTTTGTGCCTCCCCACAAATCGACCCGGCCTAGTTTGTATGGTGAACCCCCAGGGGGTGTGCCACTGGCATGGGTGTATCGGCCCTCCAAAGTTAGTGGGGGTCGGTCATACATTTGGACTCGGTTGGAGCACTCTAAATGGGTCAAAGTGGGACTTTTTCAAAATTTGCCCATACCCAAAAGTTCGACCCAAATTCCGGGACATCAGAATTCGTTTTAGAGGTATGGTTCCTTCGGCAAAGTTTCTTATTTTGATCCCTAGAATACGATTTTCACTGAGCAATGGGCGACTTTTTTTGCCTCCCCACAAATCGACCCGGCCTAGTGTGTATGGTGAACCCCCATACCCAAAAGTTCGACCCAAATTCCGGGACATCAGAATTCGTTTTAGAGGTATGGTTCCTTCGGCAAAGTTTCTTATTTTGATCCCTAGAATACGATTTTCACTGAGCAATGGGCGACTTTTTTTGCCTCCCCACAAATCGACCCGGCCTAGTGTGTATGGTGAACCCCCAGGGGGGTTCCAGGGGGTGTGCCACTGGCATGGGTGGATCGGCCCTCCAAAGTAAGTGGGGGTCGGTCATACATTTGGACTCGATTGGAGCACTCTAAATGGGTCAAAGTGGGATTTTTCAAAATTTGCCCCTACCCAAAAGTTCAACCCAAATTCCGGGACATCAGAATTCGTTTTAGAGGTATGGCTCCTTCGGCACAGTTTCTTAGTTTGATCCCTAGAATACGATTTTCACTGAGCAATGGGCGACTTTTTTTTGCCTCCCCACAAATCGACCCGGCCTAGTTTGTATGGTGAACCCCCAGGGGGGTTCCAGGGGGTGTTCCACAGGCATGGGTGGATCGGCCCTCAAAAGTTTGTGGGGGTCGGTCATACATTTGGACTCGATTGGAGCACTCTAAATGGGTCAAAGTGGGATTTTTCAAACTTTGCCCTGGGACATCAGAATTCGTTTTAGAGGTATGGTTCCTTCGGCAAAGTTTCTTATTTTGATCCCTAGAATACGATTTTCACTAAGCAATGGGCAACTTTTTGTGCCTCCCCACAAATCGACCCGGCCTAGTTTGTATGGTGAACCCCCAGGGGGTGTGCCACTGGCATGGGTGTATCGGCCCTCCAAAGTTAGTGGGGGTCGGTCATACATTTGGACTCGGTTGGAGCACTCTAAATGGGTCAAAGTGGGACTTTTTCAAAATTTGCCCATACCCAAAAGTTCGACCCAAATTCCGGGACATCAGAATTCGTTTTAGAGGTATGGTTCCTTCGGCAAAGTTTCTTATTTTGATCCCTAGAATACGATTTTCACTGAGCAATGGGCGACTTTTTTTGCCTCCCCACAAATCGACCCGGCCTAGTGTGTATGGTGAACCCCCAGGGGGGTTCCAGGGGGTGTGCCACTGGCATGGGTGGATCGGCCCTCCAAAGTAAGTGGGGGTCGGTCATACATTTGGACTCGATTGGAGCACTCTAAATGGGTCAAAGTGGGATTTTTCAAAATTTGCCCCTACCCAAAAGTTCAACCCAAATTCCGGGACATCAGAATTCGTTTTAGAGGTATGGTTCCTTCGGCAAAATTTCTTATTTTGATCCCTAGAATACGATTTTCACTGAGCAATGGGCGACCTTTTTTTTGCCTCCCCACAAATCGACCCGGCCTAGTTTGTATGGTGAAACCCCAGGGAGGTTCCAGGGGGTGTGCCACTGGCATGGGTGTATCGGCCCTCCAAAGTTAGTGGGGGTCGGTCATACATTTGGACTCAGTTGGAGCACTCTAAATGGGTCAAAGTGCGATTTTTCAAAATTTGCCCATACCCAAGAGTTCGACCCAAATTCCGGGACATCAGAATTCGTTTTAGAGGTATGGTTTCTTGGCAGAGGTATGGTACATTTGGACTCGGTTGGAGCACTCTAAATGGGTCAAAGTGGGATTTTTCAAAATTTGCCCATACCCAAGATTTCGACCCAAATTCCGGGACATCAGAGGTTTTAGAGGTATGGTTTCTTTGGCAAAGTTTCTTATTTTGATCCCTAGAATACGATTTTCACTGAGCAATGGGCGACTTTTTTTGCCTCCCCACAAATTGACCCGGCCTAGTTTGTATGGTGAACCCCCAGGGGGGTTCCAGGGGGTGTGCCACTGGCATGGGTGGATCGGCCCTCCAAAGTTAGTGGGGGTCGGTCATACATTTGGACTCGATTGGAGCACTCTAAATGGGTCAAAGTGGGATTTTTCAAAATTTGCCCCTACCCAAAAGTTCGACCCAAATTCCGGGACATCAGAATTCGTTGTAGAGGTATGGTTCCTTCGGCAAAATTTCTTATTTTGATCCCTAGAATACGATTTTCACTGAGCAATGGGCGACTTTTTTTTGCCTCCCCACAAATCGACCCGGCCTAGTTTGTATGGTGAACCCCCAGGGGGGTTCGAGGGGGTGTGCCACTGACATGGGTGGATCGGCCCTCCAAAGTTGGTGGGGGTTGGTCATACATTTGGACTCGATTGGAGCACTCTAAATGGGTCAAAGTGGGATTTTTCAAAATTTGCCCCTACCCAAAAGTTCGACCCAAATTCCGGGACATCAGAATTCGTTTTAGAGGTATGGTTCCTTCGGCAAAGTTTCTTATTTTGTTCCCTAGAATACGATTTTCACTGAGTAATGGGCGACTTTTTTTGCCTCCCCACAAATCGACCCGGCCTAGTTTGTATGGTGAACCCCCAGTGGGGTTCCAGGGGGTGTGCCACTGGCATGGGTGGATCGGCCCACCAAAGTTAGTGGGGGTCGGTCATACATTTGGACTCGATTGGAGCACTCTAAATGGGTCAAGTGAGATTTTTCAAAATTTGCCCCTACCCAAAAGTTCGACCCAAATTCCCGGACATCAGAATTCGTTTTAGAGGTATGGTTCCTTCGGCAAAATTTCTTATTTTGATCCCTAGAATACGATTTTTACTGAGCAATGGGTGACTTTTTTCGCCTCCCCACAAATCGACCCGGCCTAGTTAGTATGGTGAAACCCCAGGGTGTGTGCCACTGCCATGGGTGGATCGGCCCTCCAAAGTTAGTGGGGGTCGGTCATACATTTAGACTCGATTGGAGCACTCTAAATGGGTCAAAGTGGGATTTTTCAAAATTTGCCCCTACCCAAAAGTTCAACCCAAATTCCGGGACATCAGAATTCGTTTTAGAGGTATGGTTCCTTCGGCAAAGTTTCTTATTTTGATCCCTAGAATACGATTTTCACTGAGCAATGCTCGACTTTTTTTGCATCCCCACAAGTCGACCCGGCCTAGTTTGTATGGTGAACCCCCAGTGGGGTTCCAGGGGGTGTGCCACTGGCATGGGTGGATCGGCCCACCAAAGTTAGTGGGGTCATACATTTGGACTCGATTGGAGCACTCTAAATGGGTCAAAGTGGGATTTTTCAAAATTTGCCCATACCCAAGATTTCGACCCAAATTCCGGGACATCAGAATTCGTTTTAGAGGTATGGTTTCTTTGGCAAAGTTTCTTATTTTGATCCCTAGAATACGATTTTCACTGAGCAATGGGCGACTTTTTTTGCCTCCCCACAAATTGACCCGGCCTAGTTTGTATGGTGAACCCCCAGGGGGGTTCCAGGGGGTGTGCCACTGGCATGGGTGGATCGGCCCTCCAAAGTTAGTGGGGGTCGGTCATACATTTGGACTCGATTGGAGCACTCTAAATGGGTCAAAGTGGGATTTTTCAAAATTTGCCCCTACCCAAAAGTTCGACCCAAATTCCGGGACATCAGAATTCGTTGTAGAGGTATGGTTCCTTCGGCAAAATTTCTTATTTTGATCCCTAGAATACGATTTTCACTGAGCAATGGGCGACTTTTTTTTGCCTCCCAACAAATCGACCCGGCCTAGTTTGTATGGTGAACCCCCAGGGGGGTTCGAGGGGGTGTGCCACTGACATGGGTGGATCGGCCCTCCAAAGTTGGTGGGGGTTGGTCATACATTTGGACTCGATTGGAGTCAAAGTGGGATTTTTCAAAATTTGCCCCTACCCAAAAGTTCGACTCAAATTCCGGGACATCAGAATTCGTTTTAGAGGTATGGTTCCTTCGGCAAAGTTTCTTATTTTGTTCCCTAGAATACGATTTTCACTGAGTAATGGGCGACTTTTTTTGCCTCCCCACAAATCGACCCGGCCTAGTTTGTATGGTGAACCCCCAGTGGGGTTCCAGGTGGTGTGCCACTGGCATGGGTGGATCGGCCCACCAAAGTCAGTGGGGGTCGGTCATACATTTGAACTCGATTGGAGCACTCTAAATGGGTCAAGTGAGATTTTTCAAAATTTGCCCCTACCCAAAAGTTCGACCCAAATTCCCGGACATCAGAATTCGTTTTAGAGGTATGGTTCCTTCGGCAAAATTTCTTATTTTGATCCCTAGAATACGATTTTTACTGAGCAATGGGTGACTTTTTTCGCCTCCCCACAAATCGACCCGGCCTAGTTAGTATGGTGAAACCCCAGGGTGTGTGCCACTGCCATGGGTGGATCGGCCCTCCAAAGTTAGTGGGGGTCGGTCATACATTTAGACTCGATTGGAGCACTCTAAATGGGTCAAAGTGGGATTTTTCAAAATTTGCCCCTACCCAAAAGTTCAACCCAAATTCCGGGACATCAGAATTCGTTTTAGAGGTATGGTTCCTTCGGCAAAGTTTCTTATTTTGATCCCTAGAATACGATTTTCACTGAGCAATGCTCGACTTTTTTTGCATCCCCACAAGTCGACCCGGCCTAGTTTGTATGGTGAACCCCCAGTGGGGTTCCAGGGGGTGTGCCGCTGGCATGGGTGGATCGGCCCACCAAAGTTAGTGGGGTCATACATTTGGACTCGATTGGAGCACTCTAAATGGGTCAAAGTGGGATTTTTCAAAATTTGCCCCTACCCAAAAGTTCGACCCAAATTCCGGGACATCAGAATTCGTTTTAGAGGTATGGTGCCTTCGGCAAAGTTTCTTATTTTGATCCCTAGAATATGATTTTCACAGAGCAATGGGCGTCTTTTTTTGCCTCCCCACAAATCGACCCGGCCTAGTTTGTATGGTGAACCCCCAGGGGGGTTCCAGGTGGTGTGCCACTGGCATGGGTGGATCGGCCCTCCAAAGTTAGTGGGGGTCGGTCATACATTTGGACTCGATTGGAGCACTCTAAATGGGTCAAAGTGGGATTTTTCAAAATTTGCCCCTACCCAAAAGTTCGACCCAAAATCCGGGACATCAGAATTCGTTTTAGAGGTATGCTTCCTTCGGCAAAGTTTCTTATTTTGATCCCTAGAATACGATTTTCACTGAGCAATGGGCGACTTTTTTTGCTTCCCCACAAATCGACCCGGCCTAGTTTGTATGGTGAACCCCCAGGGGGTTCCAGGGGGTGTGCCATTGGCATGGGTGGATCGGCCCTCCAAAGTTAGTGGGGGTCGGTCATACATTTAGACTCGATTGGATCACTCTAAATGGGTCAAAGTGGGATTTTTCAAAATTTGCCACTACCCAAAAGTTCGACCCAAATTCCGGGACATCAGAATTCGTTTTAGAGGTATGGTTCCTTCGGCAAAGTTTCTTATTTTGTTCCCTAGAATACGATTTTCACTGAGAAATGGGCGACTTTTTTTGCCTCCCCACAAATCGATCCGGCCTAGTTTGTATGGTGAACCCCCAGTGTGGTTCCAGGGGGTGTGCCACTGGCATTGGTGGATCGGCCCACCAAAGTTAGTGGGGGTCGGTCATACATTTGGACTCGAATGGAGCACTCTAAATGGGTCAAGTGAGATTTTTCAAAATTTGCCCCTACCCAAAAGTTCGACCCAAATTCCGGGACATCAGAATTCGTTTTAGAGGTATGGTTCCTTCGGCAAAGTTTCTTATTTTGTTCCCTAGAATACGATTTTCACTGAGCAATGGGCGACTTTTTTTGTCTCCCCACAAATCGACCCGGCCTAGTTTGTATGGTGAACCCCCAGGGGGTTCCAGGGGTTGTGCCACTGGCATGGGTGGATCGGCCCTCCAAAGTTAGTGGGGGTCGGTCATACCTTTGGACTCGATTGGAGCACTCTAGATGGGTCAAAGTGGGATTTTTCAAAATTTGCCCCTTATTTTCTTATTTTGATCCCTAGAATACGATTTTCACTGAGCAATGGGCGACTTTTTTTGCCTCCCCACAAATCGACCCGGCCTAGTTTGTATGGTGAACCCCCAGGGGGGTTCCAGGGGGTGTGCCACTGACATGGGTGGATCGGCCCTCCAAAGTTAGTGGGGGTCGGTCATACATTTGGACTCGATTGGAGCACTCTAAATGGGTCAAAGTGGGATTTTTCAAAATTTGCCCCTACCCAAAAGTTCGACCCAAATTCCGGGACATCAGAATTCGTTTTAGAGGTATGGTTCCTTCGGCTAAGTTTCTTATTTTGATCAATAGAATACGATTTTCACTGAGCAATGGGCGACTTTTTTTGCCTCCCCACAAATCGACCCGGCCAAGTTTGTATGGTGAACCCCCAGGGGGTGTGCCACTGGCATGGGTGGATCGGCCCTCCAAAGTTAGTGGGGGTCGGTCATACATTTGGACTCGATTGGAGCACTCTAAATGGGTCAAAGTGGGATTTTTCAAAATTTGCCCCTACCCAAAAGTTCGACCCAAATTCCGGGACATCAGAATTCGTTTTAGAGGTATGGTTCCTTCGGCAAAGTTTCTTATTTTGTTCCCTAGAATACGATTTTCACTGAGAAATGGGCGACTTTTTTTGCCTCCCCACAAATCGATCCGGCCTAGTTTGTATGGTGAACCCCCAGTGTGGTTCCAGGGGGTGTGCCACTGGCATTGGTGGATCGGCCCACCAAAGTTAGTGGGGGTCGGTCATACATTTGGACTCGAATGGAGCACTCTAAATGGGTCAAGTGAGATTTTTCAAAATTTGCCCCTACCCAAAAGTTCGACCCAAATTCCGGGACATCAGAATTCGTTTTAGAGGTATGGTTCCTTCGGCAAAATTTCTTATTTTGATCCCTAGAATACGATTTTTACTGAGCAATGGGCGACTTTTGTTGCCTCCCCACAAATCGACCCGGTCTAGTTAGTATGGTGAAACCCCAGGGGGGTTCCAGGGGGTGTGCCACTGGTATGGGTGGATCGGCCCTCCAAAGTTAGTGGGGGTCGGTCATACATTTGGACTCGATTGGAGCACTCTAAATGGGTCAAAGTGGGATTTTTCAAAATTTGCCCCTACCCAAAAGTTCGACCAAAATTCCGAATCGACCCCACAAATCGACCCGGCCTAGTTTGTATGGTGAACCCCCAGGGAGCACTCTAAATGGGTCAAAGTGGGATTTTTCAAAATTTGCCCCTACCCAAAAGTTCGACCCAAATTCCTTTTTTTGCCTCCCCACAAATCGACCCGGCCTAGTTTGTATGGTGAACCCCCAGGGGGGTTCCAGGGGGTGTGCCACTGGCATGGGTGGATCGGCCCTCCAAAGTTAGTGGGGGTCGGTCATACATTTGGACTCGATTGGAGCACTCTAAATGGGTCAAAGTGGGATTTTTCAAAATTTGCCCCTACCCAAAAGTTCGACCCAAATTCCGGGACATCAGAATTCGTTTTAGAGGTATGGTTCCTTCGCAAAATTTCTTATTTTGATCCCTAGAATACGATTTTCACTGAGCAATGGGCGACTTTTTTTGCCTCCCCACAAATCGACCCGGCCTAGTTTGTATGTTGAAACCCCAGGGGGGTTCCAGGGGGTGTGCCACTGGCATGGGTGGATCGGCCCTCCAAAGTTAGTGGGGTCGGTCATACATGTGGACTCGATTGGAGCACTCTAAATGGGTCAAAGTGGGATTTTTCAAAATTTGCCCCTACCCAAAAGTTCGACCCAAATCCCGGGACATCAGAATTCGTTTTAGAGGTATGGTTCCTTCGGCAAAGTTTCTTATTTTGTTCCCTAGAATACGATTTTCACTGAGCAATGGGCGACTTTTTTTTGCCTCCCCACAAATCGACCCGGCCTAGTTTGTATGGTGAACCCCCAGTGGGGTTCCAGGGGGTGTGCCACTGGCATGGGTGGATCGGCCCACCAAAGTTAGTGGGGGTCGGTCATACATTTGGACTCGATTGGAGCACTCTAAATGGGTCAAAGTGGGATTTTTCAAAATTTGCCCCTACCCAAAAGTTCGAACCAAATTCCGGGACATCAGAATTCGTTTTAGAGGTATGGTTCCTTCGTCAAAGTTTCTTATTTTGATACTTAGAATACGATTTTCACGATTTCAGAATTCGTTTTATAGGTATGGTTCCTTCGGCAGTTTCTTATTTTGATCCCTAGAAAACGATTTTCACTGAGCAATGCGCGACTTTTTTTGCCTCCCCACAAATCGACCCGGCCTAGTTTGTATGGTGAACCCCCAGGGGTGTTCCAGGGGGTGTGCCACTGGCATGGGTGTATCGGCCCTCTAAAGTTAGTGGGGGTCGGTCATACATTTGGACTCGGTTGGAGCACTCTAAATGGGTCAAAGTGGGATTTTTCAAAATTTGCCCATACCCAAGAGTTCGACCCAAATTCCGGGACATCAGAATTCGTTGTAGAGGTATGGTTCCTTCGTCAAAGTTTCTTATTTTGATACTTAGAATACGATTTTCACGATTTCAGAATTCGTTTTATAGGTATGGTTCCTTCGGCAGTTTCTTATTTTGATCCCTAGAAAACGATTTTCACTGAGCAATGGGCAACTTTTTTTGCCTCCCCACAAATTGACCCGGCCTAGTTTGTATGGTGAACCCCCAGGGGGGTTCCAGGGGGTGTGCCACTGGCATGGGTGGATCGGCCCTCCAAAGTTAGTGGGGGTCGGTCATACATTTGGACTCGATTGGAGCACTCTAAATGGGTCAAAGTGGGATTTTTCAAAATTTGCCCCTACCCAAAAGTCCGACCCAAATTCCGGGACATCAGAATTCGTTGTAGAGGTATGGTTCCTTCGGCAAAATTTCTTATTTTGGTCCCTAGAATACGATTTTCACTGAGCAATGGGCGACTTTTTTTTGCCTCCCCACAAATCGACCCGGCCTAGTTTGTATGGTGAACCCCCAGGGGGGTTCGAGGGGGTGTGCCACTGGCATGGGTGGATCGGCCCTCCAAAGTTAGTGGGGGTCGGTCATACATTTGGACTCGATTGGAGCACTCTAAATGGGTCAAAGTGGGATTTTTCAAAATTTGCCCCTACCCAAAAGTTCGACCCAAATTCCGGGACATCAGAATTCGTTTTAGAGGTATGGTTCCTTCGGCAAAGTTTCTTATTTTGTTCCCTAGAATACGATTTTCACTGAGCAATGGGCGACTTTTTTTGCCTCCCCACAAATCGACCCGGCCTAGTTTGTATGGTGAACCCCCAGTGGGGTTCCAGGGGGTGTGCCACTGGCATGGGTGGATCGGCCCACCAAAGTTAGTGGGGGTCGGTCATACATTTGGACTCGATTGGAGCACTCTAAATGGGTCAAGTGAGATTTTTCAAAATTTGCCCCTACCCAAAAGTTCGACCCAATTTCCCGGACATCAGAATTCGTTTTAGAGGTATGGTTCCTTCGGCAAAATTTCTTATTTTGATCCCTAGAATACGATTTTTACTGAGCAATGGGCGACTTTTTTCGCCTCCCCACAAATCGACCCGGCCTAGTTAGTATGGTGAAACCCCAGGGGGTTCCAGGGGGTGTGCCACTGCCATGGGTGGATCGGCCCTCCAAAGTTAGTGGGGGTCGGTCATACATTTAGACTCGATTGGAGCACTCTAAATGGGTCAAAGTGGGATTTTTCAAAATTTGCCCCTACCCAAAAGTTCAACCCAAATTCCGGGACATCAGAATTCGTTTTAGAGGTATGGTTCCTTCGGCAAAGTTTCTTATTTTGATCCCTAGAATACGATTTTCACTGAGCAATGCTCGACTTTTTTTGCATCCCCACAAGTCGACCCGGCCTAGTTTGTATGGTGAACCCCCAGTGGGGTTCCAGGGGGTGTGCCACTGGCATGGCTGGATCGGCCCACCAAAGTTAGTGGGGTCATACATTTGGACTCGATTGGAGCACTCTAAATGGGTCAAAGTGGGATTTTTCAAAATTTGCCCCTACCCAAAAGTTCGACCCAAATTCCGGGACATCAGAATTCGTTTTAGAGGTATGGTGCCTTCGGCAAAGTTTCTTATTTTGATCCCTAGAATATGATTTTCACAGAGCAATGGGCGTCTTTTGTTGCCTCCCCACAAATCGACCCGGCCTAGTTTGTATGGTGAACCCCCAGGGGGGTTCCAGGTGGTGTGCCACTGGCACGGGTGGATCGGCCCTCCAAAGTTAGTGGGGGTCGGTCATACATTTGGACTCGATTGGAGCACTCTAAATGGGTCAAAGTGGGATTTTTCAAAATTTGCCCCTACCCAAAAGTTCGACCCAAAATCCGGGACATCAGAATTCGTTTTAGAGGTATGGTTCCTTCGGCAAAGTTTCTTATTTTGATCCCTAGAATACGATTTTCACTGAGCAATGGGCGGCTTTTTTTGCCTCCCCACAAATCGACCCGGCCTAGTTTGTATGGTGAACCCCCAGGGGGGTTCCAGGGGTGTGCCACTGGCATGGGTGGATCGGCCCTCCAAAGTTAGTGGGAGTCGGTCATACATTTGGACTCGATTGGAGCACTCTAAATGGGTCAAAGTGGGATTTTTCAAAATTTGCCCCTACCCAAAAGTTCGACCCAAATTCCGGGACATCAGAATTCGTTTTAGAGATATGGTTCCTTCGGCAAAGTTTCTTATTTGGATCCCTAGAATACGATTTTCACTGAGCAATGGGCGACTTTTTTTGCCTCCCCACAAATCGACCCGGCCTAGTTTGTATGGTGAACCCCCAGGGGGGTTCCAGCGGGTGTGCCACTGGCATGGGTGTATCGGCCCTCCAAAGTTAGTGGGGGTCGGTCATACATTTGGACTCGATTGGAGCACTCTAAATGGGTCAAAGTGGGATTTTTCAAAATTTGCCCCTACCCAAAAGTTCGACCCAAATTCCGGGACATCAGAATTCGTTTTAGAGGTATGGTTCCTTCGGCAAAGTTTCTTATTTTGATCCCTAGAATACAATTTTCACTGAGCAATGGGCGACTTATTTGCCTCCCCACAAACCGACCCGGCTTAGTTTGTATGGTGAACCCCCAGGGGGGTTCCAGGGGGTGTGCCACTGGCATGGGTGGATCGGCCCTCCAAAGTTAGTTGGGGTCGGTCATACATTTGGACTCGATTGGAGCACTCTAAATGGGTCAAAGTGGGATTTTTCAAAATTTGCCCCTACCCAAAAGTTCGACCCAAATTCCGGGACATCAGAATTCGTTTTAGAGGTGTGGTTCTTTCAGCAAAGTTTCTTATTTTGATCCCTAGAATACGATTTTCACTGAGCAATGGGCGACTTTTTTTGCCTCCCCACAAATCGACCCGGCCTAGTTTGTATGGTGAACCCCCAGGGGTGTTCCAGGGGGTGTGCCACTGGCATGGGTGAAAATAGAATACGATTTTCACTGAGCAATGGGCGACTTTTTTGCCTCTCCACAAATCGACCCGGCCTAGTTTGTATGGTGAACCCCCAGGGGGGTTCCAGGGGGTGTGCCACTGGCATGGGTGGATCGGCCCTCCAAAGTTAGTTGGGGTCGGTCATACATTTGGACTCGATTGGAGCACTCTAAATGGGTCAAAGTGGGATTTTTCAAAATTTGCCCCTACCCAAAAGTTCGACCCAAATTCCGGGGCATCAGAATTCGTTTTAGAGGTATGGTTCCTTCTGCAAAGTTTCTTAATTTGATCCCTAGAATACGATTTTCACTGAGCAATGGGCGACTTTCTTTGCCTCCCCACAAATCGACCCGCCCTAGTTTGTATGCTGAACCCCCAGGGGGGTTCCAGGGGGTGTGCCACTGGCATGGGTGGATCGGCCCTCCAAAGTTAGTGGAGGTCGGTCATACATTTGGACTCGATTCGAGCACTCTAAATGGGTCAAAGTGGGATTTTTCAAAATTTGCCCCTACCCAAAAGTTCGACCCAAATTCCGTCACATCAGAATTCGTTTTAGAGGTATGGTTCCTTCGGCAAAGTTTCTTATTTTGATCCCTAGAATACGATTTTCACTGAGCAATGGGCGACTTTTTTTGCCTCCCCACAAATCGACCCGGCCTAGTTTGTATGGTGAACCCCCAAGGGGGTTCCAGGGGGTGTGCCACTGGCATGGGTGGATCGGCCCTCGAAAGTTAGTGGGGGTCGGTCATACATTTGGACTAGATTCGAGCACTCTAAATGGGTCAAAGTGGGATTTTTCAAAATTTGCCCCTACCCAAAAGTTCGACCCAAATTCCGTCACATCAGAATTCGTTTTAGAGGTATGGTTCCTTCGGCAAAGTTTCTTATTTTGATCCCTAGAATACGATTTTCACTGAGCAATGGGCGACTTTTTTTGCCTCCCCACAAATCGACCCGGCCTAGTTTGTATGGTGAACCCCCAAGGGGGTTCCAGGGGGTGTGCCGCTGGCATGGGTGGATCGGCCCTCGAAAGTTAGTGGGGGTCGGTCATACATTTGGAGCATCGATTGGAGCACTCTAAATGGGTCAAAGTGGGATTTTTCAAAATTTGCCCCTACCCAAAAGTTCGACCCAAATTCCGGGACATCAGAATTCGTTTTAGAGGTATGGTTCCTTCGGCAAAGTTTCTTATTTTGATCCCTAGAATACGATTTTCACTGAGCAATGGGCGACTTTTTTTGCCTCTCCACAAATCGACCCGGCCTAGTTTGTATGGTGAACCCCCAGGGGGGTTCCAGGGGGTGTGCCACTGGCATGGTTGGATCGGCCCTCCAAAGTTAGTGGAGGTCGGTCATACATTTGGACTCGATTCGAGCACTCTAAATGGGTCAAAGTGGGATTTTTCAAAATTTGCCCCTACCCAAAAGTTCGACCCAAATTCCGTCACATCAGAATTCGTTTTAGAGGTATGGTTCCTTCGGCAAAGTTTCTTATTTTGATCCCTAGAATACGATTTTCACTGAGCAATGGGCGACTTTTTTTGCCTCCCCACAAATCGACCCGGCCTAGTTTGTATGGTGAACCCCCAGGGGGGTTCCAGGGGGTGTGCCACTGAGATGGGTGAATCGGCCCTCCAAAGTTAGTGGGGGTCGGTCATACATTTGGACTCGATTGGAGCACTCTACATGGATCAAAGTGGGATTTTTCAAAATTTGCCCCTACCCAAAAGTTCGACCCAAATTCCGGGACATCAGAATTAGTTTAAGTGGTATGGTTCCTTCGGCAAAGTTTCGTATTTTGATCCCTAGAATACGATTTTCACTGAGCAATGGGCGACTTTTTTTGCCTCCCCACAATTCGACCCGGCCTAGTTTGTATGGTGAACCCCTAGGGGGGTTCCAGGGGGTGCGCCACTGGCATGGGTGGATCGGCCCTCCAAAGTTAGTGGGAGTCGGTCATACATTTGGACTCGATTGGAGCACTCTAAATGGATCAAAGTGGGATTTTTCAAAATTTGCCCATACCCCAAAGGTTCGACCCAAATTCTGGGACATCAGAATTCGTTTTAGAGGTATGGTTCCTTCGGCAAAGTTTCTTATTTTGATCCCTAGAATACGATTTTCACTGAGCAATGGGCGACTTTTTTTGCCTCCCCACAAATCGACCCGGCCCAGGGGGTGCGCCACTGGCATGGGTGGATCGGCCCTCCAAAGTTAGTGGGGGTCGGTCATACATTTGGACTCGATTGGAGCACTCTAAATGGGTCAAAGTGGGATTTTTCAAAATTTGCCCCTACCCAAAAGTTCGACCCAAATTCCGGGACATCAGAATTCGTTTTAGAGGTATGGTTCCTTCGGCAAAGTTTCTTATTTTGATTCCTAGAATACGATTTTCACTGAGCAATGGCGACTTTTTTTGCCTCCCCACAAATCGACCCGGCCTAGTTTGTATGGTGAACCCACAGGGGGTTCCAGGGGGTGTGCCACTGGCATGGGTGGATCGGCCCTCCAAAGTTAGTGGTGGTCGGTCATACATTTGGACTCGATTGGAGCACTCTAAATGGGTCAAAGTGGGATTTTTCAAAATTTGCCCCTACCCAAAAGTTCGACCCAAATTCCGGGACATCAGAATTCGTTTAAGAGGTATGGTTCCTTCGGCAAAGTTTCCTATTTTGATCCGTAGAATACGATTTTCACTGAGCAATGGGCGACTTTTTTTGCCTCCCCACAAATCGACCCGGCCTAGTTTGTATGGTGAACCCCCAGGGGGGTTCCAGGGGGTGTGCCACTGGCATGGGTGGATCGGCCCTCCAAAGATAGTGGGGGTCGGTCATACATTTGGACTCGATTGAAGCGCTCTAAATTAGTCAAAGTGGGTCTCATTTCCCCTCTAAAGGGTGAGCGCTCTCTCACTTCGCTAGAGGGGACCATGATCGGTGTCGTTCTGTAGGTTTGAATCGGTCATTGATATGTGAGTCTGCAGCTGGGCTTTGCTGTACATCTAGGTATGGTTAATTCTAGATTCACATTGTGAGTCCGCAGCTGAGATTTGCTGTATATCTACGTATGGTTGATTGTAGAATCACATATACACGCATGGTATGCGTGTATGTGTGTCAACGGTTCCTCACCAGTCTGTCTGTCCGTATCAGGCCATTTGTATGTCCGTCCACATCTTAGTCATTCCTGGCAACTGTTGACAGACATAAACACACGGGTCTGTCAACAGTTCCCCAACAGTCCGTCGTTCGTGCCAGTCTGTCTGTCCGTGTCAGGCTGTTGGTTTGTCTGTCCACATCTTAGTTTTATTCAATGCCCATGCCAAGTCAATACATTTGGTGGGTGATCGCCTGGCGATGCCATACATTTTGGCGATCAGCAAATATTGGCCTTTTCAAAACTGTAATGGACCAGGTTAAAATATGCGGGGGCACTCTGGGCAGTTAGGCTGCGGCTAGGGCTCGCCAGATGTGTGGGTTCTTTCCGCATTAATCCAGTTACATTAAAATATAAGTGCCAGGTGGTGAATGTTTGTGATTTTTAAAGTGTTTGATTTTTTTTTAGCTTCAGAGATTTGTGGTAATTATAAATGGACGGACACTCTCCAATTTGACCTATTGACTTTGGTATACGGCGTTGGATTTTTCTGGATAGATCCAGGTGGTATTGGCTCTCTGGACACCCCCCCACTTTATGACCCAATGTGGATCATCCTTAATGAGATTTCTTGTTGTCCCTAAATAATGTTGTTTAGAAATCTCCCTTAAATTCGCCATATATCTTCTTACTCAACCAGCTACATACTCGACCTTTTTATGGCAATTTAAAACATTGTCTGTTTTGTTTCGAAATTCAAAAATTACATATTATTGGATAAACTTTCAATTAGCAGAATATGTTATTTTTATAATAATATTTATTCTTATAAATAAATAAAACTTACTCATATATGTCTTAATACTAGGGAACTAGACCAAAAAGGGAATAATAATTAAGTTAGATTAATAAATGGGATGGGACTAATTCGTCCAGATTTCTTTATAAAAATAATTTTTTTTATGCTTTATAATTATTATTTCCTTGTACAAAAAGGTTTGACTATAGGTTTGGTTATTTGAATTTTGTTGTTGTTTTTTTTAAGTAACTTATTCAATTTTTTTTATAACCTTTGCGTTGTGTAACATATCACACGTGGTTCTTTCCGGCTTTAACAAATTCATTAACAATTTGTATCATTTTTAAATATTTGGCTCGATCAACCTTCTTTTTTTGTTTCGATTCAATGTTCTTATCTTGCACCCACTGTATTTTACGTGTGGAGAGTAAATCAGGGGTATTTTTAGTACAGCCCTATTGTTTCTAGTACTCACTCATTTTTTTACCATTCCCTCAGTTAAGTCGAGAATCATTGAGATATTCCAATCGGGATATTTGCGGCTAAGCAGTTGCCTACTTCTCCTTAACAGATGGTGTCAGTTGACATTCATGCAATGAAAAGCGGATTGACTATGAACGGTATCATCAATTCTGTTGGTGGTGGGATGGTTACATCATGTACCCTGGCCGCAATATCCTATGCATATATAATTATAACAGGTCACATGATCACTAACTAACCTATAATTTGTTTTAGTATAAAGATTCTTACCCGACATGTAAATGGAATATTATTTATTTATTACTTTATTTCAATAGCCAATAGATCTTCTCTTTTTTTACCTATTCTCATAAAAATTATTTTTAAATTTACCACTTTTTTTAATAGTATGGCTAATTTTACCGGTCAGTTATTTACTTCCTCTTTAATTGAATACGTAGGCAACTGTACTTTGTGACTGCTGGTCGGTATCTAGTACACACACCGCCATCTAAATGAAGTTTGTCTTACAAGGTGACATTCAAAAGGTCAGATTCAGCATGTGGGTCTCCGCACCTTATCTTGCAACTCTGAATTACGTCTGCCTCTGAAATACAATCATGTGTGTTAAACTACTGATTTACTCGTAGTCATGTTACTGGTAGGGGTCTCAGAGATAAAGGACTCAAATTCATAGTGAAATACAGATAACGCCCTTTTTTCTTTCTCCTTAAAAGGTGTTTGCACGTTAAGACCTCAAAGTGGCCATCACAAAGCCAAATTTCGTGTTCGAATGTCAGTGAGGAACGAAAGTTTGGAAAATACTGTCACACGGACCACTTTTCAACTCAGTTGGTGCCGTTGAGACATTAGTTTCAGCTTTCGATAAAAGAATGTAGAAACATAAACACACGATGAAATGTCTTCTCATTTCCTTTTGTGTTTATTTGTCAACAAAACGAAAAGTTGGTTCTTAAATTCACTCTTTTTTTAACTAAATGGTAAGAAACTTCAACATTTATTGGCTATGTATGTCTGTCCATAGGAAATGCTGTGTGAGGCTGAAGACTGTCGATTTTGTCGTTTTGGAAAGGAAAGAAATGGAATCGGAACATTCTGTACATGTCATTTGCCATACATGTGGTCACATCTGAATTTAGAAACCTACAATATACTATCTGAGTGGATACTAAGGATAATTTTGAATAATGATTGGAATTACACAAGAGTGAGGTATGGTTCATTGTATGCATGTTGCACATCTCTTCCGTTTGACTATATAATGCAACTGTTTCCTAAAAGTTGTTTTGGTTTGCTTTTTCCTTCGTCCAAGGCATTTCATAGTGAACCGACTTGCTAATCATGTTTACCTTTTTCATATAAATTGCAAGCAACTTCGCATCATTCTATAAGGAACAGAATTGGCATACATAAGCTGATAGTGCAATTCTGAAGCAGATGTGGTGATATTGCAACTCAGAAGTATACCGTGATGCTAAAACACTTTCATTTCCTTTTTGTCCCCATCTGCGATAAATCTACAGTCATAGCTGAATATTACAGATTCCTATATCATTCCATTCCCGCATTGCCAGTCGAGGGTTAAAATTGTCAAGGCCACATGTATTAGCGAATATCTGATGGTATCAATCGAATTTTACAATCATTCAATGGCATAGTGGTATATATATGGGCATATGGGACATTTTATATAAATCTATAACTTCGTAAAGTCGTTTTGTAACCTTAAAATTTCAGGTGTTGTGCATGAATTGTCCCTATGAGTTGTCCTCTCATATTTTCCACCTCATACAGGCTATTACCAATGGGGTTTCGGATTCGGCATTTAAGCCACGGTTTACACAGCTTCGAATTTATTCCCTTGGCGAAGTTGCTTTGAACAAAGTTCTTCCTATAGACTTCTTGCCCTGTTTGAAACTGAATCTCTCTTGCCCTCTTGTTATAACTTCGTGCATTCTTGCCATATGCCTCATGAAGTCTTTTGGATATTTTTGCATGTATGATTTGCATTTTCGAAGTTTCAGGGAGAACTTGCATATCGCCATCTGGCAGAGCATTAAGTTTCTTAAGGATTTGATAAGCTTGGGCATGAGTTATCATATTATATCCGAACAATGCGTAGTATGGCGTTACGCCAGTTGACGCATGTACAGTAGATCTCAACGATGATTCGATTTGAGATAAGTTTTCGTCCCATTTGCTTTGGTCATTTTGGAGAAGATTCCTGATGCTACTAAGGATAGATTGGTTGACCCTTTCGCTAGCGTTGGACTGCGGGGAATGGATGGCAGTACGCATGTGTCGTATTCCATATAGCTTCATGAGTTCCTGAAACGATTCACTAGTGAATTGTTTTCCATTATCTGAATGAATTTAAGAAGAATAGATTTAAGAAGAACAAATTTCGTTCGATGATCCAGAGCTATACAGATGTGGGTGTTTCCACTTTTGGTCCTTGGGTAAGGTCCCAGGAAGTCAACATATATTATTTGGAATGGACGTTCCGTTTTTACTTCCTGTCCCATACATGGCCTTTGGATTTGTTTAGGATGCTTATTCTCCTTGCATATTTGCCAAGAACGTATGAAGTTTCTAACGTCTGTTGCTAATGTGGGCCAAAAAAAAATTCCCTAATTCTATAGATTGTCTTAGCTACACCACCGTGACAAGTATCACTATTATGTACCTTTTTGACAACCGCATCAGCTATTCTATTGGGAAGCCAGATTTTCCAACAACAGTCTTCATCACTTTCATCACCTTGATTGAATTTTGTCTTTTTGTAAACAAGCCTATCCTGAACTTTTAAATCCGGAAGTCGGTCCTTATTTTGTCTAATTGTGTCTGCTATTGACGCATACTCTGGACTACTGAACTCTTCAGAGTCGAGATCCACTGGATAATTTGGATCTAGCATCAGTTCTTCCATATCGAGTCTCGATAGCATGTCGGGAACTACATTCTTTGCTCCTTTTCGATGCTCTATGCTAAATCTGAATCCCTGTAATTTCAAACTCCATCGTGCTAGCCTGCCATTCAAATCCTGTTGTTTCATTAGTCATTTGAGTGATGAATGATCGGTTATGACCGTGAAATCCATCAGTTCGATGTATTGGCGAAACTTTTCTATAGCTAGCACGACTGCAAGACACTCCTTTTCCATAGTGGAGTAGTTTTTTTGAGCGGGATTTAGCTTTTTTGAATAGAACTCTATAGGATGTTCTCCGCCATCTTCGTCCTTTTGGAACTATACTGCTCCGATTCTGACGTTAGATGCGTCACACTGGACAAAGAACGGTTTAACGAAATTCGGACTGTTTAGGACGGGACTGGACACTAGTTTATCCTTTAGTTTTTCAAAGGCTATAGTCGCCTCTGGAGTGAACTTAAACTTTGAAGACTTTTATAGGCAATCGGTAAGAGATGCTGTCAGGGATGAAAAATCGGGTATAAACCGCCTATACCACCCTACGGTTCCAAGGAATTTACGGACTTCCTTTGGCGTTTTTGGTGGCGTAATTTTGGTTATATCCTCCATTTTACTTGGGTCTGTCCTTAATTTTCCATTGCACAGTCCGAAGCATTGCACAGTCCGAAGGGCATCACCTTAAACTGATAATGTGGTCTCCCTTGGACTGTGAATGCTGTTTTTGGTCGACTGGATTCCTCTAAGGGGATTTGACAAAAGGCATCCTTCAAATCAATGGCAGAAATGTAGTATGTTTCCCCTAACCTACTCAATAGGCCATCTATGTTTGGTAGGGGGTATGCGTCCTTCTTGGTAATTTTATTAAGTTCCCTTGCATCCAAACATAGCCTATTTTTTCCTGGATTTATCACCAATGTCACTCGGTTGTTCCATGCTGCATTGGTGGCAGGTTCAATCACATCCAACGACAACATTCGGTCAATCTCGGAGTATGTGAGTTTTTGGACTGCAGGTGAGATTGGAAAATAACGCATTTTCCTAGGCTCAGCATCCCCCGTTTCGATAATATGGCATTCTAAATCAGTTTTCCCGAGCCCGTGCTTGCTAAAGCACCTGCATTCGAGTTTGACACCCTCAAGTTTGATCGTATGTTAGGTCGTGCATATGAAGGTCTTCATTTTCGTTAAGTGAAACCTCATTAATAGAATCATTTTGAAACGAAATAGTGATTCCGAACTTCGTCCAAAAAACATACCCAAGTATGACTTCCTGCGACAAGGATGGGACAATATAAAAAATCATGCTTTCTGTTTTCTTGTTGCATCTAATGACTGCTCTGACCTTCCCTACTATGTCCTGTCCTCTTCCGTCTGCTGTCCTGATAATGGAATGAAAGTCGTAAATTTCGGCTTTCATTCTTTTTATGTTTTCGAAACAGTTTTTACCCAAACAGGTCAGTCAGTCGCCTGTCGTAGCGAACGGACGTGTTATCGCAGAGCGGATAGTTTTTAACCTATTACGCAATACCTATTCACCTACCTACTACGCAACCAGGAGGTTTGTTGTTTATAAAGCGTAGGTTGAATTGAATGCATCGGTCTCTGGACAGAAATTTCTGAGCTCAGTCTGGAAGGGCTATACCGACGTACCTATTACGGGCTAATACTGGCTATGGGGGTGTCTCCCCCAACCAATTTATGATTAAACCAAAAAAGACGAAGGAGATTACGGCGCAGGGGAGGGAAAACCCAGTGCCGGCGACAGGCGTTGATTCACTCACGAGTCATGTGTCGTCGTTATCGAACAATCGTGACCAAGCAACTTCTACGAGCTTTGGTGCCTTGGATCCCGTAGTCGAAAATGAAACAAGAGCACATCCAGCCGCAGGCAAAACAAATGATAAGACAGATGAAGCAGAACCCAGCCGGGGCTTTAAGCAACCCCAGCCTTTAAAAGGCAGTGGGGACTCTGAATCATCAAATGAAAACAATATCACTATTGTTGCTAACTCAAAGAGACTGTCAGGGGCACAAAGAAGGAAACTGAATAAGTTGAACCGACAGAACATATTACGGGATGAACCTGACAATTCTACCTCCAATACAAACATGGCGGCCGCTAAAAGAGTCAGGTCTCCCGAAGAACATAGCGCTGTGAAAGTGACTAAGAAGAAAAAGGGCTCGCCGGCTTCCAGTAATTCGGATAAGCCTACCGTAACCACACAAAAGGAGGTCTCTAGTCTGGGTCCTTCGATTGTGGGCGGTAAAGTTGACCCAATAACGCAGTTCAAGTCAACCAAATCATCCGTTAAGGATGAGACTTTAACCAAAAAGACTCTACAGACACGGAAAAATCAATTGGCCATATAGAAGGGTAAGAAGCCACCGTCTTATTCTAATATAGCTAAACAACATTTTCGAGACGATCTATGCTACGCCATAATTGATAGCAGTAGTGCATCTGGCAGAATCCCCGAAGACCAAAAGAGTAACTTCGAAGATTTGGTCTATACGAGGGTAGCGGAATACGTCCTCGAATCTAAGGATGAACCACCAATCGAAGTAATGAGTTGCAAGTTTGAGAGGGGTGTTTTGATGCTAAGGCTGGCATCACAACGCTGCGCTGGTGTCCTCGTAAACCTTGTGGATAGCTTCCCCTCACCTTTTGACGGCGCAAAGCTAAAATTGGTAAGGAAAAGCGACATTGCTGAACTCATAAAAACGACCCTATATGTTAAGGGATGTCCCAGTAAGTTCTCATCAGAGTACATACTCGACATCATTGGCAAACAGAATTCAAAACTTTCCGTGAGAAAGTGGGAAGTCTACTATAGGAAGGGTGATACCGAGGGTACTCTCCTCGTGTTAGTTTTCCTCGTTAAGTTTCCAGCAAAGGTGGTGATCAAAATAGAAAGAGCCACAAAACGATTCAAACAAATGAAGGAGCGACAAAAAATAACACCGCCTCCCAAAATTGTCGACTGGAAGATGGTGTAATAGGTAGTGAACGAAAGGAGGAGAATGACCCACTACCAAATAATGAGGGGGTGCCACCAGATAGAATAGACTCCCAAAAGAAACTTTTACTGGAAGGACAATGATTGGGATCATCCAGATAAACCTCCACCGGAGCGAGACAGCATCCAACGCTCTGATGGACATCATAAATAAAGGCAGGGTTCATATTGCTTTGATACAGGAACCATGGACAACTAGCAACAAGGTTACTGGATTAAACCATGTGAACTATAACCTTTTCTACGCTAACACAGGTACTCGTCCAAGGACTTGTATTTTGAGCCATAAAAACTTATGTTTTATTTTCTCTCCAGAGTTGTCAACATCGGACGCAACGGTGCTGAGGCAAGGTAATGGAAATATGTACCTGGCGTCAATATATCTGCCATTCGATGCGCCGACATTGCCACCTACGTCGGAATTACAACGTCTGGTGAGGGAATCCAAACACACAAGTAATGAGTTATTAGCTGGATGTGACGCCAACTCCCATCATATCGCTTGAGGTAGTACTAACACCAATAAAAGGGGACACGCCCTTATCGAATTTTTGAATACAAATGACCTCATAACTCTTAACATAGGAAACACTGCAACCTTTGTTAACAAAATTAGGGAAGAAGTATTAGATATAACGATATGTTCAGAAAATCTTATTGATGAGATTCATGAGTTGAGGGTTTCGGATGAACACTCCATTCAGGCCACCGTTATATAAGGTTTAAAATTACACGGCCACCGCCAAACCCCATAAGTTTCCGTAATAAGGCTAAGACCGACTGGACTAAATTCGGAAATCTACTCGATTGGGGCAGCCTACACGCTATTATCTATGTGCAGAAGACATTGATATCAATGTTAAGAAGATTACCGAGGCTCTTGTAAAATCCTTCGAAGATAGTTGCCCACTTCGAGAAAGGAAATCTGCCTTTGAGAAACCCTGGATGACAGGACAAATTCTCTCGATTGGCAAAGATGTCCGCAGACTTTACAATAGAGCTCGACGTAAAAAACAATCAGTATATTGGGACGACTACCACAGAAGACTCAAAGAATACAATAAAATCGTTAGATCGGCGAAACGTAACTCCTGGAGGCTTTTCTGTGAACAGGTAGACAGCGTTAACAGCATGTCTAAAATGAAAAAGTTCCTCTCAAAAACTCATGTCCAAACCGAAACGCTGGTGGTTGAAACGGGTAAAATGATGGAAACTTTAGAGGATACCGTAAGGCTCTTGATGAAAACTCATTTTCCGACTGGTAATGCTGGACCAACAGAGGAACAGTTACAGAATGAAAATGTATTGCATCAAGTACCTATTACGGATATAACAGATGGTATGGTTAAAGAAGCGATAAAAAGTTTCTCTCCCTTTAAGGCTGCGGGACCGGATGGAATATTTCCAGCACTTCTGCAGAATGAGGTGGATCTGGTATCAACTCATCTGGCTGGAGTGTTCACTGCATGCCTAACCCATTCGTATACCCCAAAAAACTGGCAGGAATCAAGGGTGGTCTTCATACCAAAGCCTGGCAAGGCGAGTTACACAACCCCAAAGGCTTATCGACCCATTAGCCTTACTTCTTTCCTGTTAAAAACAATGGAACGAATAATTGATGACATGGCCAAAGGTAAAATAGCGGATGACAGGCTAAAATTCAAACAACACGCCTATGTCAAAGGAATATCAGTGGAAACAGCTCTGCATGAGGTAGTGCACCACATAGAAGAGTCCTTCAGTAAAGAAATGTATACACTTGCTGTTTGCATAGACATTGAGGGCGCATTTAACAATGTACAGACCGATACACTTATCCAGTCCTTAGACGAGTTTCAGGTTGACCGGGCGCTGAAAAACTGGATCAACAATATGCTAAGGAATAGGTGGATTATTTGTGGGTCATATGCCGTAAAAATTAGAGACAAGGTAAATCGTGGTATACCTCAGGGGGGCATTTTATCGCCTCTTCTATGGGTTACGACGATACACAGTCTCCTAAAAGCCCTCACCAATGAAGGACTTAAACCAGTCTGTTATGCAGACGACGTTGTAATACTTCTAAGGGGCTTTCATCCAAATCTATTATGCAGAAGAGCTGAAGAGGCACTTAACATAGCATATAACTGGGCACAACTAAGGGGATTAAATGTTAACCCAGACAAAACAGAAATATGTCTATTTACCCCGCCTCGATTCCTGAATAAGACAATTGCTATAACTAAAAAGGTAAAATACTTGGGAGTAATCTTGGATCAGAAACTGTACTGGAAAGATTATCTTGAAGAAAGAGTTACAAAGGCACACAGATGTTGGTCGTTGTGCAGAAGAGCTATAGGTTTAAAATGGGGACTACGTCCAAATATGACTCACTGGCTTTACATGAGCGTGATTAGACCAATAATCACCTACGAGTCTGTAGTGTGGTGGACATCAATGGACAAGAATTGCAACGTAATACCTTTGCAAAAAATTCAACGTATGTGCTGTCTAGGCATAAGCGGGGCATTTAGAACTGCACCAACAAAAGCGTTGGAGACTATACTGCACATCCAACCAATAGACATCTGTATAAAGTACTAGGCAGCCCTCACAGCAAGACGTCTACAAGTGATGGGTGAATGGATAAATCGAGACCACAAGTCGTACCATCAGAAGATTTTAGCATATCTAGTTGGTCACATTCAAACGCCAGAAATCTCGGACCGCATTCCTGAAGTGCGGCTTACAGCTACCTGTGATACGTTTGTGCCAGACAGACTCTCCTGGGAAAATGGAACTTTGGCCCATGTGCCAGTGGGAACCAGCTGCTACACGGATGGGTCCAAGCGAGGAGGAAGGACGGGTCTGGGACTTTTTATTGATGAACCAGAAGTCGAACTTCACTTCCGCCTCCCTGACCATAACACGGTATTTCAAGCAGAAGTTCGAGCAATCACGGAGTGTGTGAACTGGCGACAAAGCCTAAATATGCCAACATCTTCACAGATAGCCAAATGACGATTAAAGCAATAACATCGGAAAGGGTCAAATCCTGAACTGTGTTAGACTGTAAAAGAGCGATAAATGATTACTCAGCCCATGCATGGTCAATTGCGTATTTGCTGGGTACCAGGACACAACGGAGTGATAGGAAATGAACGGGCAAACAACTTGGCTTCAAAGGGCAGAGAACTTCGAGTAATAAACTTGGAAAATTGGAAACCTTTCGAAGCCACGAAAAATGAGTTGAAGCTCTGGGCAGTGATGTCTCATAAAACTGTGTGGAATAGCGCAACAGTAGGAGCAACTGCAAAGATACTGTGGGGTGACCCAAATGAAAAGAAAACAAGAAGTCTTCTGAAACTAAACAAGATCAATATTAGTAAGATGATGAGTGTTCTAACGGGACACTCAAGCTTACAAGCACATCTTCATCGCGTAGGACTAGCAGGAAACGACGAAAATTGGAAACCTTTCGAAGCCACGAAAAATGAGTTGAAGCACTGGGCAGTGATGTCTCATAAAACTGTGTGGAATAGCGCAACAGTAGGAGCAATGCAAAGATACTGTGGGGTGACTGTAACGACGAGTTTCCTCCGGTTGCTGGGATATGCTCGCGGGGAATGGGTTCGTCACGGAAATTTATATTTGCAGTGACAGAGAGTAAGAAGACAGTAGTTGATGTTTACAATATTCCAATCTCGGTGTTTTATTTAAAATTATTAAGATGATTTATAATTAAATTAGTTACACTACGTATGAATGTATGTCAGGATACTCCGAATAGCGGGATCTTCGTCGTCTTCGAGTTTGGTCGTTGGGCGGTGTCGTTAGCTGGGTTTATCTGCTACCGTTGGTTTTTCTTCTAATCCCACGGCGGATGGGGTCTAATCAATGATCTCTTCGGTATCTCTACTTATAGTTAATAGTGTAGGTCGGGATGACACTTAAATTTCCACTCGCGGTGATATTTATTTGTAGTTATTGGAGATCGCGGTAACCCTCCAATTCCACACGCGACGCTGTTTATTCCTTGTTCCTGGAGATCGCGGAGACCATCCAATGTTCCTTCGGACACGATTAATATGTATTTATTGGAGATCGGGATAACCCTCCAATTTCACTCGCGGCGCTATAACAATATATAAATAATTGTTGGATATCAGAGTGACCCTCCAATCGCACTCGCGACACTGTTTATAAATAACAATTGGAGATCAGGATAACCCTCCAATTTCACTCACCACGCTGTTTATTCTTTGTTCCTGGAGATCTCGGAGACCCTCCAAAGTTTCTTAAGATACGATTAATATGTAGTTATTGGAGATCCGGATAACCCTCCAATTTCGCTCACGGCACTATAACAATATCTAAATATTTGTTGGATATCAGAGAGACCCTCCAAGCTCACTCACGACTCGGTTTATAAATAAATTATAAATAAAATAAATAATCTTTGGAGATCTAGAAAACCCTCCTATTTCATTTACGGCACTATTTATCAGAAGTTATTGGAGATCGCAATGATCCTCCAGTTTCACTCGCGACGCGATTTATTATTAATTATTGGAGATCAGGATGATCCTCCAATTTCACTTTCGATACGATTTATCATTAATTATTGGAGATCAGGATGATCCTCCAATTTCACTCGCGTCACAATTTATAGTTAATTATTGGAGATCAATATGATCCTCCAATTTCTCTCGCGTCAGGATTGATAATTAATTATTGGAGATCCGGATGATCCTCCAATTTCACTCGCGTCACGATTTATAATTAATTATTGAAGATCCGGATGATCCTCCAATTCCACTCGCGACACGATTTATAATTAATTATTGGAGATCAGGATGATCCTCCAATTTCACTCACAACACACGTTTTATTTGCTTTGGTGAGATCGCGATGACCCTCCAATTTATCCTATGGCACTGTATATTTTAGTTGAAGCGTATTCCTTGGGACCCGATACTTACGTGTCTTCTGCGTTACGGCTGCCGACCAACTGACCGAGTATCTGTCTCTGCTTCCTTTTATATCCTCTGCTGCGTCGCTACGATAAACACGTGGGCTCGGATGACGCCGCATCCTAACGGGATCTTGTTTACAACTTATGGTACCCACGTGTTCGATGTTTTGCGTAGACTGTACTTGTGTACTTGCTATCCAACGGTACTTTGTTTACCATTTTGGGCTTCCACGTGGTTCGGTGTTTTGGCGAGACTGTACTTATGACTAACGTATTTTGAACAGGCTGTACTTATTTCATATGATCTTAACTCAGAATAATAATTCATTTGTACTTAAAATTATCAATATTAATACAATATAATAGTAAAATTAACAAGGAAAATATTCAAAAATAACAAAATAAACTTTATATATAAAAATTAGTGTGGACGAAAACGCCGTGAGAACTTTCGTCATCACATGACCCAAATGAAAAGAAAACAAGAAGTCTTCTGAAACTAAACAAGATCAATATTAGTAAGATGATGAGTGTTCTAACGGGACACTCAAGCTTACAAGCACATCTTCATCGCATAGGACTAGCAGGAAACGACGAATGCAGGGCATGCAGGGAAAACATCGAAACGATGGAACATTTTCTGTGTCACTGCCCGGCTTTCACACATGCAAGATCCCAACATTTCGGGTCCGACATATTACCAGACTTGACTCATCTCAGAGAATATGACTGGAAGATACTGAGAAAATTCGTGTCTAGTACCGATTTTCTGTAACTCGTGAGGTATAAAAAGATCATAAATAAGGAGCGCACAACAGGCCGAACCACTGGCTTAAGTGTATGTCCATGGACATGAGATGTTTAAACGTCTCCTCTCTTCAACCTAACCTAACCTACCCAAACAGGATACGGACGCGCCACTATCCATCAGGCCTTTCATTTCCATGTTATTTATGTTAACTTCTAAATACGGTCTTATTTCGTCATTGGTCGTTAAGCTGGATATGGCAATAGTCTTTCTCTCTAATTTTACACCTGATCCTGGTTTTTATAATTTTCTCAGAGGGTCCTTGAATATTTCCTCCCTTTTTTCGTTATAGTTGGCAAGTCGTTCGGCATAAGGAACTATGGTTTTTAATTTGAGGATAGGAATCTTTGACTTTTTTTCCTTGTAGACTTTTTTTCTTACTAAGTTCCGATGTTTACTTAATTTTGGTTATCTGTATGTAAATGATTGTATGTTTTAAAGACAAATAATGGTTCATTATTATCAAGATTGTTTATTGGGGCGTTTGATGGTTGTTTCGGGTTGTTTCCCAAACATCGTGGACAATTTGGTGTGATTACGTTTTCGAACCCACATCTATAACAGAATATATGACGTTCATTTGAATCACAGTCTATGAATGAGTGACCTGGAAGATTACAGTTCCAACATATAAGCTGTTTCTGTGATGGGCTATTCAATTTAAGAGCTTCTAGCTGAAACTCTAATCCTGTAGTTTGTTGGGTTTGCTGATCATATTGATTTAAATTATAGTCTAATTCGTTCACCCTACGAAGTGGCTGTGGTTGTCTCTGATAACTACGTTTGGAGAGATTTCTCTCCGCACGTCTGCACTCCTCAAGCAATTGATCTAAGTTAAAGATGTGCATAGGGAAAATCAGTTGGGATAACCCTTCTTTAAGATTGTCCTTCACTATTCTGACTAACTCAATTTCTGGAATATTATTTTGCATTTGATTATTTAAATTAATAATATCTTGTTGATACGAATCAGCGCTTTCGTTATAATGTTGCTTTCTCTCCATGATACGGCGCTGTCTTTCAAAATCGCTTTCGAATCTTTGGAATTTTCTTTTCATGTTATATTTTAGATGTTCCCATTCACAGGAAGGATTTTGTCGTCGAAAATTCCAAAAACCATTCGTAAGCCGGTCCGGATAACAACTGGTGAAAGCTTTTCATCAATACTACCCAAGGGCAGTTAGTATCCTCTCTAATTGTTTCTACCCTGAAGATAAAATCTTCTACACTAGCCGATCTGTTGCTACCATCGAACTGTATACCCCATTTATCAATATCTACATGATGAGGAGTCCTAGATATATAGTTAAGGGTAGTTGCAGCCGCAAAATTCTGTTGTGGTTGTTGATACTGTTGTTGATACTGTTGTTGTGGTTGTTGATACTGTTGTTGTGGTTGCCGCTATCGTTGTTGTAGTCGATATGGTGGCTCTTCTGGAAAATACGGATGGTTTCTCGGATTTGTAGGTGGAAGACTTTGTGAGGCCGGAGGTGGCGAAAAACTATATTGGGATTGTGGAATATTTTGTGGGTTTTGTACAAAATCGTGTCGACTGGGCAATCTATATTGGGTTTGTGTTGTCGAATATGAGGGTATGTTTCGCCTCGGCGTCTGCCTATTTATGTGATTCGGGTTTCCCGTAGCATCTGAATCTGGTAACATACTATTTTGTTCAGTCGCTCTATCCTGATTCATTGTTGAGCTTGAAATGTCCCTTTCTGTTCTAATACTTTCCCTAACTATTTCCGGGATCACTCTCTGCAAGTTGGCCTGTACCTGCCTCATGGCTCTTGCCTGTGCTGCACCAACTGATGCTTCTACATAGTCACGAATGGTCAATCCACTTCCGTTTGCTACGAGATTTGCCTGAATCGTCTGATTCCCATCCTGTACGTTCTCCCTTCCCTGTTGAAACTCTCTCATAATGCCGATTGCGGTTAGGCTACTGTAATTTGGAGATGGTATTGAATCGTTTCCTGGAGAAGACGAGGATTCAGTACCCAATGTGTTATTAGTTTGGTTCTCATTTGCTAGAGTAGTGGAGGCCATAGTCGATGATTATAATACGAAGTCGTCATCGTCACTGTTGTTGTCGTCATCGTTGTTGCAGTGGTACTAGTCCCTGCCGAATCGCTAGCCGAAGCCTCGGTTCGATTAGAAGACATTGATCTGAGTTTCATATTCTGCCAAATATGCATAGGGACATAAATTGAGTTGGTCAATTCCTTTTCTGCTGCAAATAAATACGATCCCTTCTTTGAACCTATTTATTTTGTTTCCTAACTATTCTGTTAGAATCACTAGGGCTGTGAGGTTTGTAATGAAATGGTTTGAATCCAAAAGGGCTTTATTTATGGCCTTACTTATTTTAATTTTATATAAAATTGTTGATAAACATTAAGTATTTTGAAAATGTTAACGAATTTTTTTTTTTTTTTAGATTCAATCAGTCGATTGGTCGTGTAATTTGTAGCTGATTGGCATTGAAATATGTAAATAGTAATCCAGAAATAATGTATAAATAATCTCATGTCACATTATTTAAACTAATATTCATTAGTTTGGAAATATACTAGAGATCGTATTTCTAGCTTTGAATTGTAAAAGGATTTTTTAAGCAAAACCCTAATAAATTCCTTTGTAAACCAAAAGTCAAAATATTTTTTTTGTAATGCCTATGATTCCTGTTGGAGGCAAATTTTGGAGAAAAACGGACAAAAACGAATCAAATAACTATCAGATTATAATACGAGAAAGCGCAGCTAATAAATCTTGACTATCGTTCCTACAGATTATGTCTTACGTTCCTTCATAATACTCTCCTAGAGTCATTTGACTCTCCAAAGTCTTAAACCCTATCAATGAATTGCAGCTACACTGGGATAACTTTAATATACAGTTTACCGGGGACTTACAAAACTATCAAGGATTTTGAAACGATGGAAAGGATATGCGACATTTAAAGAATGCTTGTAGGTTGGGCGCCAAATGTAATGGATCAGGTTTAAATATGCGGGGGTACTCTGGGCAGTTAGGCTGCGGCTAGGGCTCGCCGGGTGTGTGGGTTCTTTCCGCATTAATCCAGTTACATTAAAATATAAGTGCCAGGTGGTGAATGTTTGTGATTTTTAAAGTGTTTGATTTTTTTAGCTTCAGAGATTTGTGGTAATTATAAACGGACGGACACTCTCCAATTTGACCTATTGACTTTGGTATACGGCGTTGGATTTTTCTGGGTAGATCCAGGTGGTATTGGCTCTCTGGACACCCCCCACTTTATGACCCAATGTGGATCATCCTTAATGAGATTTCCTGTTGTCCCTTAATAATGTTGTTTAGAAATCTCCCTTAAATTCGCCATATATCTTCTTACTCAACCAGCTACATACTCGACCTTTTATGGCAATTTAAAACATTGTTTGTTTTGTTTCGAAATTCAAAAATTACATATTATTGGATAAACTTTCAATTAGCAGAATATGTTATTTTTATAATAATACTTATTCTTATAAATAAAAAAACTTACTCATATATGTCTTAATACTAGGGAACTAGACCAAAAAGGGAATAATAATTAAGTTAGATTAATAAATGGGCTGGGACTAATTCGTCCAGATTTCTTTATAAAAATATTTTTTTTATGCTTTATAATTATTATTTCCTTGTACAAAAAGGTTTGACTATAGGTTTGGTTATTTGAATTTTGTTGTTGTTTTTTTTTAATTAATTCAATTTTTTAATTTTATTCAATTTTTTTATAACCTTTGCGTTGTGTATCATATCATACGTGGTTCTTTCCGGCTTTAACAAATTCATTAACAATTTGTATCATTTTTAAATATTTGGCTCGATCAACCTTCTTTTTTGTTTCGATTCAATATTCTTATCTTGCACCCACTGTATTTTACTTGTGGAGAGTAAATCAGGGGTATTTTTAGTACAGCCCTATTGTTTCTAGTACTCACTCAATTTTTTTACCATTCCCTCAGTTAAGTCGAGAATCATTGAAATATTCCAATCGGGATATTTGCGGCTAAGCAGTTGCCTACTTCTCCTTAACAGATGGTGTCAGTTGACATTCATGCCATGAAAAGGGGATTGACTATGAACGGTATCATCAATTCTGTTGGTGGTGGGATGGTTACACCATGTACCCTGGCCGCAATATCCTATGCATATATAATTATAACATGTCACATGATCACTAACTAACCTATAATTTGTTTTAGTATAAAGATTCTTACCCGACATGTAAATGGAATATTATTTATTTATTACTTTATTTCAATAGCCAATAGATCTTCACTTTTTTTACCTATTCTCATAAAAATGATTTATAAATTTACCACTTTTTTTAATAGTATGGCTAACTTTACCGGTTAGTTATTTACTTCCTCTTTAATTGAATACGTAGGCAACTGTATTTTGTGACTGCTGGTCGGTATCTAGTACACACACCGCCATCTAAATGAAGTTTGTCTTACAAGGTGACTTTCAAAAGGTCAGATTCAGCATGTGGGTCTCCGCACCTTATTTTGCAACTCTGAATTACGTCTGCTTCTGAAATACAATCATGTGTGTTAAACTACTGATTTAGTCATGTTACTGGTAGGAGTCTCAGAGATAAAGGAGTCAAATTCATAGTGAAATACAGACAGCGCCCTTTTTTCTTCCTCAAAGTGGCCATCACAAAACAAACTAACAAAATGAAAACCAGACCGAGTTCTTTACGTAGCACAACATTGTAATATATATAATCACATTATGCAAACCAAGTTGTGGCACTTGTCATCTGAATTTACTAATTAAAAACTCCGCATTCATTATCCACATCATGAGTGCGTCATGCTATGTGTTTGGTTGTCCGTCTGTCTGTCGGACACTAGCGCCAAACGGTCAGATTATGCTATTGAATTGTTCGGTTGTCCGTCGGACACTAGCGCCAAACGGTCGGACCATGCAATTGAACTTGAATTGATTCCTTTGTGACATATCCAGAGCACAATGTGTGTGTGTGTGTGTAGTTCTGAGTTTCCAAAAGTTCACACCAAATCCGCAAAGACTTTTACGTAAACAAACATATGGGTGTGGTCGTTTCATATTTGATGCATATTATTATGTAATACGGTCAAATCGTATGTAAACAGTTGGGAGGATATCCATTTGTAAAGAGCTAAAATATTTCCTGGCCATGATCAACGTTGATATGAGTTGATTGATGAATATTAACATTCAGGAGTTTTACAAACACAACATGAAAAACAGTGGTCGACGTTAAATGAGCAGTATCAGTATTATAATCAAAATGCTCCTGAAGCTGTAAAAATACTAAGAATACGTACTTTTTTAAAGACTGTTATGTACAAGTGGTATCAGTGCGTAACCACGTTCGTACCAATGGACATAAGGATAATGTTAGAAGGAACATAGATGGGGATATAAGGTCATAAAGAGTTCATTCAATAAACGTATTATAACATACGAATATAATAATTCAAATGGAACTCTGTTACCTAAAAATTTTCTTTGTGAGACAAAAGAGTCACTCCTAAAGTTGCTCAAACTCAGTTTGGCGCAGCACACAATTTTTATACTCTCCACCATAGGATGGGGGGTATATTCATTTTGTCACTCCGTTTGTAACACCTCTAAATATTGATCTGAGACCCCATAAAGTATATATATTCTTCATCGTCGTAAAATTCTAAGACGATTTAGCCATGTCCGTCTGTCCGTCCGTCCGTCTGTGGTAATCACGCTACAGTCCGCAATAATAGAGCTAGGTTGATCAAATTTGGTACAAATGCTTCTTATAGTTGCAGGTTGTTTGGTATTGCAAATGGGCCATATCGGTCAATGTTTTGATATAGCCCCTATATATAGCATCTAACTTGCTGTGATTCCTGTTCTCATCTACTATATGTTTCCTACTGTTCTCATCTACTATATTTTTTTGTTTTTCGGTGTTATTTTTTATAGGTTTGAGTTATTTTGTGAGGGCACATGCTATCCATGGTGGAGGGTATATAAGATTCGAACTTAACGCTTTTACTTGTGATGTTTAACATAGAACTTCAAGGTGAATATGTTAAACCCAGAGCAGATAATGAGCTAAATATGAGTGATGGGCCATCAACTTCTAGAAGTAGAATCACCAATCCCGATTCCTTAACTACACACAGGATTTTCAACAATGTATCTAAAATGACGCTGTTAACTCTGGGGGGATGACATTAATAATCTGTTTGATGACCACACTGATGCCATCATGAACAAGATGTTTGAATTTCAAGAGCGGGATTCAGGGTGGGCATTGCAGGAAATTCTAAAACTAGACATTAATATCAATCTCGCTGATCTCACCAGAGGCTCAAAATTCATCAAAACACCGAAGTCATTGGCAAAAAAGAATGCATGTCTCAACATAAACAATTTGTATGATGAATATTGTTTCAAATGGAGTTTGGTGGCTGCATTGGGAAATAAACCCTCCCATAAGCCTTGTGACACATCTTCCATACAGGTGAGGACGCCTCTAAATTTTTTTTTGATAATCTCGTTATGGATTGTAAATTTATTTACAATAATTATTTGACTGTAAAGAAACCAATAATTAGTTTAAAACCCTTGGAGGAAGTAAATTTTGTAACTTCTGAAAACTGCCACATATGTGACAAAACTTTAGGTTCAATGTTTTAGGCAAGGGATCAATGTCATTTATCTGGGGAATACAGGGGGGCAGCGCATACACAATGTAATATTCAGCATCAGATAGCAACATTTATTCCAATATTTTTTCATAATTTTTCTTCGTACGATTGTCACCTTTTCATTAAAGATCTTATTGACTATTTAATTCCATTAAATAAGGAATTATATATATCTATGTCTCATTTTCTTCCAATGAATGACAAAAACAGACTAGAGTTGCGATTCCTAGACAGTTTTCGATTCATGGCTGCCAGTTTAGATACTCTAGCCCGAAATTTACCTGAATATGCTCTTCAGACAGTATGTACACATTTTCCAATCAATAAAGATTTTAGACTCATGAATAAAAAGGGAGTATTTCCGTATGATTACATAACATCATTCAAACAATTTGCAGAAAATCAACTTCCTCAAAAGAAATATTTTATAATAAAATGACTGACACCGAGTGTTCGTCAGAGGATTACAAACATGCACAGAATGTATGCACAAATTTTTGTTGTACAAATCTGTTAGAATATATGGAATTGTATTTAAAAAACGGATATTCTATTGTTGACTAACGTTTTTATCAATAATAAATATAACCACAAATAAAATGTAAACAGATGAAATCAACGAAAAAACAAAATTACCACACTTGAAGTATGTTATGAATCACAGTACATTCCTGCATATCTCCCCCGACCGCACTAAATCGCCATGAATTGCATCATATGATGAAATTCCCCCTAGCAACCAGCCACGCAATTCGGACGGACAGACGTCCGAATTGATCGATCCTCAAATGCACTCCCCGAACAACTCTAATGTATAATTCAGAAACGTAACATAATTAATTTTTACGACCTTATGTATTGAAATATGATCTTTTTAATTACAATAAAAGTAATGTTGGACCATTTTGTTTCTTATTTCCATAAAAATGCTGAACAATCGGAAAATGTTTTCGACAAAGTTTAGCTCGTGCGTTTACCCCAGCCAAATAATGTCTCAAAGATCGACGACAATTTACCGTTTTAAAAATAAAACAACATAAACAAAATTACACACGACCACAGATCAATAATAAATATAACCACAATTAAACTGTAAACAGACAAAATCAACGAAAAAACAAAATTTCCACCCTTAAAGTATGTTGTGAATCACAGTACTTTCCTGCATATCTCCCCCGACCACACTAAACCGCCATGAATTGCATCATATGATGAAATTCCCCCCTAGCAACAAGCCACGCAATTCGGATGGACAGACGTCCGTCCGAAGTACTGACCGAGATTTCTTCCAAATCCATTCTTGAAAAATATAATGTAAACAAAATATCCAACGATCCAGATTCTCAAAATCTAATCTAAACAAAATCCTCAGCTGGCTGCCGGCAAAACGATAGCGACAACGCTCGATTCATAGTTCATCTTAAAGATTTTTTACATATAACTATGTGTGCGTGTGTGTGTGTGTGCGATCTTCAAACCGTGGGACAGACGGTTTAAAGATCGCCCTAAATCCAGCTTGTGTCGGACCCCAAAATGTAAAATAAACAATCGATCCTTAAACGCACACTCCACGATCGGTACATTAGGTTGGGTTGTATTTTGTATGATATGATATTTTATACTTCAAACAACGCTATTTTTATACATCTTTTTACATTTCAATCACTATAAACTACAAATATAACACAATAACCCTATATAACCTTACCAAAACTCTAAAACCACAAATTATTTTCGTTACATTATTTAAACCGCATCATTTTTTATCGCAAAATAATACGAACCACCCTAAGGTACACTTCAGAAACATAAAGTAATTAATTTTTACGAGCTTTCGTTTTTGAAATATGATATTTTTAATTACCCTGAGTAAAGTGTACATTCGGTCGGTTAGCATAAAATGTGAAAACATTTATATAATTCTACTAAAAATACACTTCACAACGAAAAATTTAGTATTTTAAACTTCAAAAACCAACATTTATACACACATACCTCTATACATACATTCAAAAACTATAGTCGATCATGAATTTTAATTTAAAATTTTTTGACCACATTTTTCACGATACGACCCACTGTGGAGTGGTATGAACATTATTATACTACTCGCAGTTTGCCATTTTACGCGTTTTTGTAGTTCTCGCAAATTCTCGTTATTCCATCGAGTACAGAAATGCTTATGGAGCGCCTTAAGTCTCTACCACCTGTTAATCATAGATGCTGGACTTTCTTCGAGTCTTGGATCTATAGGTGCGATAATAGGCGATCCAATCAGGAAATGCCCCGGAGTCAGGGCTGAGAAGTCGGATGGATCTTGAGAAGTAGGAGATAGTGGTCGTGAATTCAGAACGTGAATTTGAATGAGCCAGCGAATTTGCGGAAATGGGACTTGAAGCTCTTAACCCCTGCTTCCCAGAGTCCCCCCATGTGGGGTGCACCAGGAGGAATGAAATGCCAACTTAAGTTTTGCTGGGAGTAGATGGCAACAACGTAGGATCGAGAAGCTTGAATGAAATCACGCGCCAGAATTTTTGATGCTGCTACGAACGTGGTACCATTATCGGAATACAAATGAAGAGGGCACCCCCGCCGAGAAATGAAACGATTGAATGCAGCCAGAAATGTAGGAGTGGATAAATCCGAGGTCGCTTCGAGGTGTATCGCCTTGGTCGCGAAGCATACGAACACGCAGACGTAGCCTTTCGTAATACGACCGGCTCGTCCGCTGTAGGTCTTAATGTCAAAGGGCCCAGCAAAGTCCAATCCTGTGCGAGTAAAGGGACGCGAAAGTTCTGTCCGCTCAGGGAGGAGAGCAGCCATGAGCTGTCTTTGACAACGCCTTTTGTATAAAATACAGGTCTTGCACTTATTAATGGTCGTCTTGATCACATTTTTTACTTTCGGAATCCAGTATTGGGCCCGTATCATGCGAAGAACAAGTTGATTACCACCGTGGATCGTGATATCATGAACAAATTTGACTAGCAGTCTGGAATACTCGCAGTCGTATGGTAGAATAATCGGATGTCTTTCGCTATAAGGAAGACCCGGTGCTGACTCCAAACGGCCGCATGATCGGATTTGCCCTTCAGAATCCATAAATGGATTTAGATTCAAGATGGAACTTGAGGAAGAAATGGAACTTGAGGAAGAAATGGAACTCTGAGACGATAGTGCCTTGAATTCATTTGGATAGTAAGCCTTCTGACACATTTTGACCAAACCGCACCTGACCATCGTTATTTCGGAGCTCGAGATCAAAGTGGAGTCTTTGAAGAAACTTGCACGGTACCGTGGATGCGTGCGATAGAAGAATCGATACACATAAGCAATCACTCGAAGCGCCCTTGGAAAAAAAGAAAATCGTTCCAGAATATCATCGAAATCCTGGAAGAATGAGAAATGCGCCTTAATGGATTTGCGCTCCAAGTCTGTTTCAGGAACGGAAGTATGAATGGTTGTCGGCCAATGATCGATAGCATTTTTAAGCCATGAAGCGCCATGCCACCAAAGATCGTTAGAAACGATATCCTGAGGCTGAATACCGCGGCTACCCAGATCTGCCGGGTTGGTATCTGTTGGAACATGACACCACTTGGATGGATCAACAATCTGGATTATGTTAGAAATTCGGTTAGCCAAGAGCGTTTGCCAACAACATGGAGGTTTAGAAAGCCAGGAGAGAACAATGGTTGAGTCTGTTCAACAGTAAACTGAATATTTAGGAATGTCTAGAGTTGGAAGCAGACTATCAATCATCTCGGCAAGCAGAACAGCCCCGCATAACTCCAATCTTGGAATGGATAAGGTCTTTACAGGAGCAACTCTTGTCTTGGAATAAACAAGGTGAGTGGAAATGGAAGAATCTGTGGCTATTCGCACGTATAAGGCCGCCGCGTATGCTTTCTCCGAAGCATTGCAGAACCCGTGGAATTGAATATCTGCAGTCGGAACGTAATGGAGCCATCGTGGAATTTGAACTTCATTCAGCGTCGGATAGCTGGATTTGAATTGTTCCCATTGATAAAGAGTATTCGGAGATATAAGTTTGTCCCAGCCTGTACCCTCAAACCTTATTCTCTGCATGATAACCTTCGCCACCACAATACACGGCGAGAGCCATCCAGCAGGGTCGAAAAGTTTGGAAATCTGGGAGAGAACCTCCCTTTTAGTATTTAAACAATGGCTAGGGAAAGGGTGAACATGGAAATATAATGGATCTGAACGAGCATTCCAACGTATTTCTATCGTTTATGCTGTGCGACTGTCGTCGAAATCCAGAAAGTCTTCACACAGGAAATGATCGGATGGAAGATCCGCTAGAATATCCTTTGGGTTTGCTGTCCATTTTCTCAATAGATTCTGCTGGGTATCTAGAGCGGATTTGAGCTCATTTCTGGAACGAATTGCTTCTGGAATTGAATGTGCACCAACCAGTGCATCATCCAGATACATCGAATTTCGAGGAATTTTACTCGTCAACGGATATATGGATTGAATATCATCAGCTAACTGGAGCAACGTGCGAATAGCCAAGTATGGAGCGCAATTGACACCGAATGTGACGGTTTTCAATTCGAAATCTTGAATATCACTGGATGGATGGTTGCGGAATAGAATTCTTTGGAACGGAGTATGCTCAGAATGAACCAGTATCTGTCGAGAAATTTTTTGAACATCTGCATTGAAAACGTATTGGAAGAATCGCCACTTCAGAATCAATATAGTCAGATCATTTTGCAGTACAGGACCAACATGCAAAATGTCATTCAGACTACGGCCATTGGAGGAAGAAGAGGAGGCATTTAATACCACCCGAACCTTGGTAGTCGAACTATCAGGTTTAATAACTGCGTGGTGTGGCATATAATAATGGGACGGATTTTCATCGAACGGTTGTGGCGAAACGGCAGACATATGATCCAATGCAGCATATTCATGGACCACCGAATCATATTCTTCTTTTAACTCAGGCGTACGAAGGAGCCTACCTTCATTTCGGAGGCTGACTTTTCGTGACTGTCCTAGGGATAGTGTTTCAGGAAAACCTTCCTTGAAAGGAAGACGGACAACATACCTTCCACACTCATTTCTCCTAGTCGTCGCGACAAATAAGTACTCACAAAACGTATCAGAAGCGAAAACAAAGTTCTTCCTTGGAAGATTCTCCACCTCCCAAAATCGAGAAATCTCTTTGTCCAAAGAAATTTCGCAGATATTTGACGACTGGGAGCTGGCGATTGAATTGGGCCGGTCAAGATCCATCCGAAGATAGTCTCTTGGGCCATCAATGTTCCGCAAATCTCACGTATCACACCAGAGCGCATAGTCGATGGAATGAAATCTCCACCAATTAGAATGTCGATCTTTGCGCTGGTGTAAAACTGTGGATCTGCTAGAGGAATTTGCGGAAGACGAGAAAAAGTGGACGACTAAATCGTGTGTGACGGAAGGTTGCTCGACAAGTGTGAGACAACATAAGCCTCTACCGAATATGTAATACTCCCATCGAAACGAGAGCCAAGAACAAGGGTGCAATCCTTTTGGATCCATGCGGCAGTTGAATTATTTAGCCCAGAAATGCGTGCGCTTGTGCTTCGGAACGGAAGTTTGAGGTCATTGAACAGCCTCTCCGAAATGAAAGATCCCTCAGTCCCGGAATCAAGAAGCACACGAGCCTGATAGGTGACACCCAAATGTAACACGTTCACCACAGCAGTATACCCCGAGAATTTGTAGCGAAGCATGTTTGAATGACGCCGGCTCCCGAACTAGTGGACTGTATAGGATGATGTCCATGGCAACGAAACGTGGACACTTTCGAATGATATGTGATTCCGACGGGCATAACGAACATTTTGGAGTAGAAACCTTGCTTTAGAAGGCTTTAACATGCATGGAACCCTTGGGATTGGAATTGAGCCTTTTGCTTTCTGCTGATTTGGAATGGCTTCGCATTTCAGAAACGGATTCTAAAGTGCGATATCGATTTGTGAGGAAAGAGTCAAGAGCAGTCCACTTCGGAATATCCGTTTTGTCGGACAATCCTTGCTCCCACAATGTCAGAGTTGAGTCTGGAAGGCGACTAGAACTCAGGAATACGAACAATGGATCCCAACTTCTGACATCGATATCGTACAATTCTAATGATGAAATGCACGAATTAATATCCCGTTGCTATTGTTTAATTGCGTGGGCAGATTCGGATTGAATATGCGGCAGATTGAAAAGCTGTCCATTCACGAGGATGCGTCGATTCTCAAAACGAGAACACAGGTTTTTCCATGCCAACTGGAATCCCTGATTGGTTAGCGGACTCCTCTGAACGATATCACGAGCCTCACCGCGAGTCTTTTGGTTTAAATGGAACAAGCGTTCAACAGGACTAAGGCGCGAATTCTTAATGTATACAGTTTAAGGTCCTCCACGAGCTGGGTCAGCTTCGCCAAGCAATTACAATAAGTTACATACGTTCTTTTGTATTTGGCCTGAAGCATTTCCACCCCAGAAGCTTTTTCCTCAGCATCGCCCTGATTCGTCTCCTCCCCTTCGCTCTCTTTTTCTGCCAAGTAGTTATCATAAGCAGACTTAATTTCCAACCAAAGTGATTTTAGTTCGTCAATATGTATTGTCACGAGTGCAACGGAAGCTAGGGGGATCTTGTTATCACTGACGTCGGCGTTGAAGGCCACCAGACGATCAGCCAAGCGAATGAATGAATCCAAGGACATATTGATCAGAAAAGCTTTACTTGTGATTGGAAACTATTGAACGGATCAGAAGAAATTAAAATAGCAATTGAACCGAAGAACTGAGATGCGTCAGAAAAGCCCGAGAATTAAAAGAACGAAATGATATCGAACAGAAAGGAAACAAAATCTTCCAATATTGTTTACAGAAAACGCAGAAATTTGAGAAAAATGCGTACAAAAAAGCAATTTTAACGTAGGGTGCACGAAAAAATTTCCAAAATTGAAATAATTTACTAACCTATCCACCAACTTACCAAAAATCTGAGTTGGTATGGACAAAAATTCACTTGCAGAGCAAAAATCGGAAAGAATGGACAAAAAATTAATATAATCGGATGTAGGGTGCACAACAGTCGGTTTAAGTGTGTCGGAAACCACTAAAGTACTTATTTATGTCAACCGAATCAAAAACAATAAAGTGTTACAAACGGGTTGACTCGCGACCATGTAAAGCGAATGACTGTAGGGTGCTAACTAAAAGAGTGCACTGAAGAAAATATAAGAGAGTACCCGAAGAGAATATAAAAGAGCATTCGAAAGAGATTTCAGACAGAGCCCACTCTTTAGTGACGTCAATACTCAAACGAACGGTGACGGGGAGTGAGTAATAGTATGGATGTAGTTATGGAATAATGTATATGTGTATATGAATGTTAGTACAATAGAGAATAATAACCCAGCGGCGTAAATACGGAGGCCTACTTGGTAGAGGCCTTCAAGAAGGCCTTATAAAAAAGTCAATACACATACTTGCTGGCCTTCCTTGACAACGCCTTCTGTAATCCCTATATTCGCCTTACAAAAAATCGTGTATTCATTCTCGTCCGCCTTGAGCGTTAAGACCTTACACAAGGCCTTCATATGGAAGGGAATTCATAAGGTCTTTGCAAATAATAAAAAATTATTGTTGGGCAACTCATTCCGTTACTTTAAAAATCATGCGAGAGCGAAAGAACTGAAAGGGAGCAAAACAATTCCAAACAGAAGACAGCAAGCAAAAAACAATTCCGTTTCCAAAAAGAGTCAAGCAGCCGTATTGTGTTTTTAGTCTTTAGAAGAATTTTGTTGAAGTCAGTTATGTTTTTTGTGGTTCGCGTGGTAAGTGAGTTTTTCTAAACAAGCAAATAAAACAAATGTTACATATCGGCATCAGAAACGAGAAAGGGCGTATCATCCATCATATTTGAAAATTTTATAGGAGAAGCAAAAAACAAAGTGCAAAATGTTTTCGTTAGAAAAGCGGGGGTTTCAGTATAATACCTAAACATAATAAAACATATATAAATTCCTACAAACATGATTTATAACATCTTTGTGAAAATTGCGTGAAATTGGAATTTCTAACTATAAAAAAAGAAATAATTTTTTGTTAGGCCATTTTGAAATTTTGTTAATAAATTCGCAATTTTTGATAGTAGGTCGCTAAAAATTTGTCAGGATGTGTATTTTGATGCAGTGTACCGAAATCCATCAACAACTTAATTTCCATTTTTCTTTTTGTTACGCCCTTTTTCGTTTCTGATGACGATATTCATATCTAATTTCAGATTTGGAAAACCCAGTAAAACCTTTGAGGAACGATTTATAAACTCAAAATTAAGTTTTTGTGGAAGAATTCTCACAGATCATTTAGAACATTCAGTTAAAAACAAAATTAATAACAACAAAGAACAGGAGGAAATTTATTTTATTATATTTATTTTATTTTCTGACTACACCACAAAACATGTATATTTCATTAATAAAGATTTGGATTTGGTAAATAAGGTCTTCTTAATTAAAATCTTCCATAAGGCTTTCTAGTTCGGGGCTTATGTAAGACCTGCCGTATTACACTTTCCATAAGACCTTGTATAATAGGTCTTCTATAAAGTATTCTCGAATTGTCCTTCTATAAGGCCTCACAAGGGAAGTGAGTGTGGAAGGCCTTGGTCGCCTATGACACGCTGTGTAAAAACTAAATGAGTACGTAATGGGACTGGGAGGCTTTGTGTCTCCAAACCAAGGCATGATATAAGGCCTGCTGATCCCTTCTTTACGCCACTGGGAAGCTACAGTTGTTAGTACTCGAACCAATAATAACAGCAGTGATATGGTGATGCTGTTCGCTGTGGTTGTTGTGGATGATGCCAAGAGGCTAAATCAACGACAGAGAACTGCAACGACGGTCAGTTACAAGAAAAGAAAAACGAACTCACCGAAGTCGTCGTGATTGGAACAAGAAGAAGCACGTGTGTGAAACGATGCGTGTGTTTTGTGGATGGGAGAGGAAGGCAAGGGGTAGCTTCAAGTTCAGTGATATATGTACAAGGATATAGGTACACTCTCACTGAAAGCGATGCTTTGGAACAAGAAGAAGCACACGAACGAAAAGAAAACACACTGTCGCGAAGCCGAACGAATGTTTGAATTTATTGATTTTGTTAAATTGAGGGAAAATCAGAAACAAAACCGAGTTGGAAAATAATTATTTTTCTTTAAATTTACGCCTCACACGAAAAAACGTTCACAAAAAGAACGCGAATAATTAAAGAATTTAATGCGAACAATTAAAGAATTTTATCGTGGTATTTAAATTTTAAAAAAAGAAAATGTTTTCCTTTAGAATTTATTGGCACGATTACGTTGTCAAGTAAAGACACTGTGCTGTTTTTTTTTTTTTTTGAAAAACAACGCAGGATGTTTTGCCGTCCGCAAAACACACTTAAAATGAGTATAAAAACGCACTGAATTGGCTACCAAATGTAGCAGAACTTTGCACTATTGTTTTCACTTTTTGAATAAATAAGCAAAACACAAACTCACCTTTATTTGATGATCGCGGACTAAGTCCAGTGAGGAATGGCTGGGAGTGCTCCTGGATACAAATTTCCCGGGAAACTCTGAAGAGGCATTGAATAATTCAGTTGTGGATTCCCGTGAAGTGCAGCCACCAGAGGTTGCCACCGAGATTGTAACCGAATTTAGAACTATTTGGGCTATCAAAAGCTTTAAACCTTTAAGGTCGCCAGGACCAGACAAAGTCTCTCCGGCGGAGCTACAAGCAGTGGCTGATACAATTGCTCCCTGGCTCAGGGAGATATACACATGTTGTATCAATCAGGCATACATACCAACAAAATGGAGAGAAGCCAAGGTTGTTTTCATCCCAAAAGCGTGGAAAGCTGTCCTACACTGGAACTAACGATTTCCAGCCAATTAGTCTATCGTCATTTCTCCTTAAATCTCTGGAGAGATTAATAGATAGTTACCTTAGGATTACAATTGATCACAGGCTACTGTCCACTCAACAGCAAGGGTGAGTGAACCGAAACCGCCTTGCATGATCTAGTCAGCTTGATTGAGCCCTCTCTGTTAAGGAATATACTATGGTAGCTTTCTTATATATAGAGCGGGCCTCCAATAACATAAATCAAGCCGCTATAATTACGGCGTTAGAAACCCTGGTGGTTGACAGCAGTATATGTAGGTTCATTCATAACCTTATAATCTGTCTCCTCTGCTATGGAATCTCTCCATGAACAATATCTTGCTTTCTGTGGAGATGATGAGTGGCGGAGTTGTTGCCTTTGCAGATGACGTGGCAATAGCTGTTAGAGGGAAGTTTCTAGATACTCTCAGAGGCATCCTACAGCAGGCCCTTCATACAACCGCAAGATGGGCTTATATATATATAAAGGGCAATAGGAAAACGCTGGGGTCTGAACCAGCGTATAGATTATTGGTTGTATACGGCAGTAGTCAGACCGATAATGCAGTACGGCATTGTCGTCTGGTGGACAGCTCTGCAGAAATTCATCTTCTGTGCGATACTGAACAAGGTTCAGCGAATGGCTGCTATATCACTGGTGCGCTGAGAACGACACCAACTGCAGCACTAAATGTTATACATTTAATGCCGCTAGGTATTATAGCAGTGCAATATGCCGCACGTTCTGCGATTAGACTCAGGGAACTATCACTATGGTGAGTAAATGGCTACGGACATAATATTGTTTTAGACAGAATGCCTGAACTTCCGGGTACTGTAGATTACACCAAGACTGAGCCACTTTTTGACAAGAAGTATCTCACTCCTATACCTGATTTTTTTATGAATACGGCTGTTACACGTTGCTTTCGTTTATTTATTTTTCACACTCAAATATAATAATGGTTTCAGGGGCAACGCTGCCAATTTGATCGTCGGGCTCTTAAAAGGGAATCCCCTCGGGTAAATTATTTATTTAATTAATTACGGGCGATATTATCCGGTTCGAAGGGCCAACAAATATCTCGGTCTTTATAAAATAATTTTACCCGGGTGATGGTTGGAAATAAAAACAGGAATAAATTATGGCTTAAATTATGGCAATAAATTATGGCGTGCTTTCTTTATTTAGGAGAGTTAAATTACAACTAAAAGGAGAGAGATGAGCGCCACGTTATTTACGTTCTTTCTTTTCCAATTCTTCGTTGTAATACTTAGGGTTGTAGTTTACAATTCATGATACTTAAAACTCACAGGGTACACATCTAGACTAACGACATTCACTCAGATGCGGCAATTGTTGCACTGTCACATCTACAGGTGAACTCTAGCTTGATTAGCCTAATTCAAAGCCTGCTCAACAGAAGAGGTATAACAGCGAGTCCTGGGTCCACAACTGTAACAAGGTTTGTAAACAGAGCGACGCCACAAGGAGGAGTAATGTCTCCACTACTTTGGAACCTAGCGGTGAATGAAATCCTCCTAGATCTAGAACGTTGTGGCTGCAATGTCGTGGCATATGCGGACGACGTGGCAATCGCAGTGAGTGGCAAATTCAAAAACGTCCTCAGAGACATAGGTGCCTCTGGACAAGTTCGCTAGATGGGTCAGAAGCAGCGGTTGGGTGTTAACCTAAACGAGACAGAATTATCTTTACTAGGATGAATAATGTCCCACATGTGGATCATCCTGCTCGAATAAATAGAACAGATCTAGTCTTTTCTGATAGTGAAAAATATTTAGGAATAATTCTAGATATCAAACTGTTATTCAAACGTCGCCTTATATTCCTGCAGGAAGGCTGAGCGGTCACGGTGGGCCTCTCTCCTAAAATCGTTCATTGGATATATATATATCAGTAGTTCGTCCAAAACTGCTATACGGCATTGTGGTATGGCGGACGGTAACTGACAAACTAACCATCACCAACCTACTAACAAAGGTTCAGAAAACAGCCTGCCTGAGCATAAGCGGAGCCTTAAGGACTACAACGGCTACGGGCCCTACTCCATATACTACCGATTAATATTGTGGCGAGAGAAGTTTCAACCAGACCGGCACTATGATTAAAACGCCTATCAATGTGGAGGTACAAGAACTACGGTCAAATGAGTGTATCATAGAGTACACCTTCGAGAGGAACTACATCACTATGATACCAGCCAGAAATGAACGGGTTGGCAGAATACCAGGTAATAGAAACCATCTCCACTTTTATACGGATGGTTAGAAGCGTGATGAAAAGGTATGCTTCGGAGTACACTGTGAATAACTTAGTTTGGATATAGCTTACCGACTACTAGATACCTGCAGTGTCTATCAAGCGGAAATAATGTCAATATGGGAAGTCGTCAAGTGGCTAAATCGCAACATAGTAACCAACACTGGCGTTGTCGTTTTCTCGAACAGCCATCAATTCGCTGGAGGCCACATCATTATATTCACAATCAGCCCTCGAATGTCGCAGATCTCTTAACGAGATGGCTGTGCAGTTTAATATACACCTCATATGGGTGCCTGGGCAAGAGGCAGTCCAACGAAAGATGAACAGAAATCGGCACATGCAGGGTAGCTAGACAAATCTGGCCAAGGTATGACCTGAGAAGGCCAATATATCTTCTCGTACTAGAGAGAAAAACACGCGAACATGCCAGAAGATTGGGTATTGATCCAGTAACTTCTGCAGAAGCTGTGGTGATGAGGAAGAAGAGGAGAGCATTGAGTACTTGCTATACGGTTGTCCCTTTTTTGAGTACTGGACATTGTGGGGTCGGCCTTTCGAGGCTCTCTATCAGATCTTTCCGGTCCCGATATTCGTACTATCGATTAAATTTGTTAACGTTCGACATCGTAACAGTGATGTAACGAATATTCGCATTCGCACATGCGAAAGCGTGTTATTCTCATCATTTTTAACATTCGCATTCGCAAAAACCATCTTTGGAATATTCGCCTTAGCAGAAATATATTTCAGTATTCGCTTCCATTTGTTAAAACTGTCATATCATCTTTACCGCTTCACACATTTTAAAGATATTAATACCAATGAAAACGTCTTTCCTTTTCAAAATAGTTGACAAAAATGTGTTTCTCCTTGTGGTAACAGGAGGTCAAAATATAGAAAACATCCCTAATATTTACTTGAATATCCTGGAAAGTATCAATTCTGGTCCTTAATTTTGTTGGTACTAAAGAGTCACACTATTATTCGCTTTCGTAAAAATTCATACTTCACTATTCGTTTTCGCATTCCCTTTCGAAAAATTGCATATTTCACTATTCGCTTTCGCATTCGCAAGATATATATTTCAATATTCGCTTTCGCTAAACATTTAAGGAGAAGAGATAGACCCATCGTTTATTACACCGATCGACTTAGAATCACTTCCTGAATCGATTTAACCATGTCCGACCGTCCGTCTGTATCGATGTAATCAAAGTGATGGTCGTATTTATTGTCCGATTATGATGAGGACGATCCCTATTGAAATTGGTCGAAACTATATTTAGATATAGCCCCCATATAAATGTTACCCCCGATTTGAAATGTAAGCGCTGTAGAAACTGTATTTTATATCAGATCAGTACGAAATTTGGCAGAGTGAGTTCTCTTATTACATGAATGAACAACATTTGGTAGAAAGAAGTTTCTTAATTTAGGAACTAATACTGCTTAAAATGAGGATAAATCAGATTTAGATATTGCCACATATGTATATACTAAGTCCATGGCTATTTAGTATTTAAGCGCTATTGAAACTGTATTTTTCTTCCGATCTTCATATTGTTTGGCAGGAATGTGGTTTTTGATCCAAGTTGATGTCTGTTTAGATTATGTATAGCCCCATCAATTTGTTCCTTCCGATTCTGGATGTATGAAAGAATACTGCGCTTTTAAGATTATCGTTTCAGATCAGTTTCTTATGGCCAACATCATCAACTCCTCCTTTGATTAAGCCTTAATCGGGAGGTGGAGTAAGTACATTGTTAACTGAAACGAAACCAATTATTCCAAATTATTATCGCAATGCCCATTTGCACATTGTTAGGGAAGTGTAGGGTATTATATAGTCAGCCCCGACCGACTTACTGTCTTTCCTTACTGGTTCAACTTTGGTTTCTAACTAAGACGATGCACAGTACTCTGTCTTCATGTATCGACGTGACAAAAATAGAAGGGTAAATAGAAATTTGGTATTTGGTCAAAATGAAGAAAAATTTTAAATTTTGGCCACATCGGAGCGTGGGTCTCATTTTTTTTATTTTCGACATAAAAAGTACCATATTAAAAGCAATTTTTCTCAAAAGAATTCCGTCGTTATCCGGCGCAAAAAAATATGGGTTTGGTCCATAAGTTAAACGTTGGAAGCTGTATTTGGAATACCCCTAAAAATTATATTTGAAAATAATGTTTTAGACATAAAAAAATATATACATATTTCTTAAGTTTGTGCGAAAATTTTTTATATTTTTACATTTTTTATTTAATAGTAAAATTACATATATTCTTTTGGAACTTTTTATCTTTTTTTCTCATCCCAATTAAACCTGCAAACGTTTTTCACTTTAACAAAAATTACGAATTTTCCAAAGCAATTTTTAATAGTATGAAGGCAATTTTTGTCTTGCGATTTATGTACTATTAAGAATTCGATGAAATGCTAAATACAAACAGCATGGATTAATTTCCCTAATAAACGAATTTTATACCGCTGTTTTACAATGTGCATTTAAGATTTTTTGTCGTTTTGCACTTACAACCGCCCACTCGAGGTGTCGAAAAGAGATAAATCAAAAAAAAATTGTTATTATTTATGGGGCGTGGTGAAAATATGGTACTTGAATTTTCGATATATCAAGTGGGCGTGGCCCCGCCCACATAAGACAAATTTTAAAATTGAGATATCTTGCACAATCTGTTAGCGAGAGGGCTGTAATTTTGTACATATGTATCTGGTGACAGTCTACGTGATTGGTAAAAAAATGGGCGGGATCGGACTAGAGGGCGTGACCCCGCCCATAAAAGCCTAATCTTGAAATTAAGATATCTTGCACAATTTGTTAGCAGTAATTTTGTGCATATATATCTGGTGGTAGTCTACGTGATTGGCCCAAAACTGGGCGGAATCGGATCAATGGGCGTGGCCCAGCCCATGTAAGCAACCTTTTATCTTGCACGATTCATTAGCCATAGTACTGTAATTCTGTTTATATGTATCTGGTGGCAGTCTACGTGACTAGTCCAAAAATGGGCGGGATCAGACCAATGGCCCAAAGCCAAATTTTGAAATTGAGATATCTTCACAATTTCTTAGCGAGGGTGCTCTTATTTTATGGAGATGTTTTTGGTGGAAGTATTCGTGATTGGTTCAAAAATGTATATATATATATATGGATGTGTGTATGTTACGTATGGACTCCAAAACGGCTGGATCGATTTTATGAAATTTTCAGGGGGTACGCACTTTAAACACTGCCCGTACCTATGAATATATTAACGAGATTCCTACTGTCCCTATCTACACGAGCCATGTTTTGATAAATTGACGGGATCGGAAATCTGAAGTCTGGGGCAACGAATTGGACCGGGTCCAGCTAGTGTTATATAAAATCAAAACCAAAAAATTTGTATGGATGTGGGCCACCAATGCACAGTGGGCTAAAATGGAAAAAAATTGACATAATTCTGCGATTTCAAAACCACTTATCGTATAGCTATGAAATTTTAGGTGTGTATACAAGAGGTGTTAGAGAGTTCGGAATTTGGGCCCCCCATCTCATACAGGCGCGGAGCTATAGGGGCCTAAAGTTGGCCACCTCGGGTATACAAAATTTTCATCGGCTTCTAACTTTTGAATGGAGTGTCTGATTTGAGTGGCGTTTTTTTCTGTGGATACTCCTAGACCAGACCTACAATAAACATTTCAGCTTGAAGATATCTTGAATAGTTTCCGAGATATGTGGATTTTAAATTTAATTTTTTCGCCGACTTTGCCTTGGAGTTTAGCCAATATCTCAGTCAAAAGTTTGCCGATTTTGTTCGCGTGTTTTTTTATGGATTGCCAATAAAATTTAAATAAGAAAGTTATGGCCCTATAAATAAAATTTTTGAAAAAATGTAATTTTTGGAGATTTTTTGTCGAAAAAAGTCCAATTCGTATTTAGGTCTTGTAGAAAATGTTTGTTACACAAAGTAAATCAAATGTATACTCATTTTAAAGGAGACGTTTCACAGAATCTGTTAGAGGAAATCCGAAGCCAAAATTATAATTGGTGTGGTTGCCACCCTACTCCGATTTCGACCTTTTTTAACATAAATTGTTAAATTTTTTTTATTTATTTGTATTAGGGGGTAACAAAATCGACTGCAAAGGGAATCCCGAGCGCGGCTTTTCATATCGAAGATATAGGACTAAAAGTAAAAATCCCATTTTTGGGGATTTTTGATGTATTTTTTGGGATTTGAGGGATTTTCCATTAGAAATTTCCACATGTTGCGGTTGATTATTATTTCTAATATCAAAATAAAGAACTTTAAAAATAAAAAAATCATCGAAATATATATATTTTTAAGAATTTTATGCAGTATTTACGTTTCTGTCTATATGCAAAATATTTTTTTTTTAATTTTTCCCTGCCTTTAGTCAATATGCACTGATTTCTTGTATATCACATGATTTCATCAAACAATCATAAAATTTAATAAGAAGAACAATCATAAAATTGAGTAAGAAGGATAAAATATGTCGGCCTTTATGATATGTTGGTGTGACTCTTGTTGCCTTACATTTGTGTATACCCATTTTGTAAGCGAAAGACCGACTTCTTGAGAAAAATAATTTATTTTCTTATTTTATTTCTGTAATATATATTTTATTTTTGTAAAATAATCTGAATAATCCATGTCTAGGAGACAAAGCAAATCCTTGTATTCCTCAGGATTGTCACGTGTCAAAGATCGGTAACATATCCATCTTTTTCTAATTAAAGATAGAACAGGATCAGAAGATAGGAGAAGATTTACAAATATATTTTCATTTTGAAATTCTCTTGAACTTTTTCAGGAATGAAATTGCTGAACAATGCGAAAATCGCGATTTCGTGCCTCCTGGGCTTCTTCCGTAAGCTCGCCCAAAGGGAGATTATGAAATGCAATAATTATATCTCCAAGAAGCAATACTTTATGTACTGTTAGAGTCATATCTTTCCATGGCTGCAGTTCTATTAGATGTTTCGAATTACCTAGACAGTATTTTCCAAATTTTTCTGCATTCACTTTGTTCTTGCTGTTGATTGCCATTAGAATTATGTTGATTTTTCTCAGTAATTCCATATCAATTCCTGTGATCTTAGATGTGATTTCATAATCCTTGAAGAAACGCCTTGCAGTCTTACCATCATTTACATTTCCATATCCCACTAGTGATTGGTCGACATTTAATCCAGTCTCTTTCCAAAATTCCTCTTGAATTCTTTTTTTCTAGAACTCTCTCGATGCTTTTAATTAATTTTTGTCTATAATAATGCAAATCGTATGCTTTGTGTAGGAAATGTTCTAAAAACCGTATGCGAGCATGTAATTCCAAATTTTAGAGCATATGTGTTAATTGTTGGGTTCTTCGATAAATTCGAAAATTATTTTTTTTCCTCCACATAGTGTACATCTCCACGTAGATGATGTTCACGTAACAGCATTGCAATTTTTCCAATCGACCACAGTGATTGGAAAGTCCACAGTCCAATATTTTGATTGATATGGGTTCCAGCTCCTTAATTTCCTTCTCAATATGATCAACCAGGTTTTGTGTGTTGGTAGCCGACTTTTTTGTATACTCAAACCATAGTGGTCTACAAAAGATTTTTGATCCTGGAGTCGAATTTATCCAAATGTCATCAAAACTAGTTGAGGGACAATCCGTGTCTTCTCTCTTTCTTCATCTGAGGGGAACTAATGGTTCAGTGAACACACTTCTATAATCTGTCCCGCTCGGACTGTTGATATTTGTTTGTATTCAGGAAGCCATTACATCCCCACTTGCACATAAGTTGCAAGTCCCAATTATCCATTGTAATCAGCAGTTCTGTAGTAAGAGTGGACACTATTCTCGATGCTGTATTTTCCAGAAGGTTAGGAAGACCAATACTGACTCCAGTTGGTGAAACTTGTAGCGGAGAAGGAATAATAGACTTTTTTGTCCTTTATTTTGTTATATTAAGGTAAGACATCGACTCCTTTTCGGACAATGCCTTCTTAAGTGTGTTGCAGTTGTCTTTGCTGAGTCCCAGTTGTAGCATAGGAGCAAGTGACAGATTTTACTTCAGCGTAATTCCAGCGATGCTCCTTCCTAACCCAATCTGTTTACTTAGACAAAAATAGCAGTCCGTATCGTGAATGCATGGTTGTCTCCAAATCATTGACATTCCAAATTGCACGTGATGTCTAAAATTTAAACGTTTTATTAGGACCTAGTTATCTGATTACTCAGGTAAACTTTTCAGCCATCTACTGGTAGCGAAGACAAGAGTGGCTCTTCTAAAGTAGGTCTAGTATTTTTTAACTTTTTTGGAATAACAAATATGTAGCTCCTAACATGAAGATCTGCGTTTTTTACTAAATTGCACAAAAACGTTCTGCAATTACTAATCTCAAACCAACTTGTTTCGGTTTCTATAATTTTCTGAATTACAAATTAAAAAAATAACGCCATTCAATAATTTGTTGAGTGGTTATCACGAATCTTCTATTTGATCGAGAATCTGTTATATACACTGAAAAAAAAATTGTATTAAAACTAATTATGACACATTCTTATATTAAGTATGCTACCTCGGCATCAATTCAATGACAATTTTCATTAAAATAATGAAAATTTACACGTTTTTTACGAAATTTTCCTAAATATAAAGTTTTTTGAATTTGAATTAATGTCTATCTAATCATTAGTTTTGTGTACGCGCTTCTTTAAATGTACGCATTTAAATTAAAGAAAAAAATCATTATTTTTGGGACAATCCGCATTATTTTAAGTAATATTTCAATACTTTTAAGGATTTTCTACATTAACACTACGACGTAGACATGTCATAGTTTTAATGCCGAATTGGACTTAATTAACAGTATGAGATATTTGAGTAATAAATTTAAGGCTATGCTCCCCTTAAAGGAAAGGCTGTCTTGGTAATAAATTTTATGACTATTGTCATTATTTTTAAGAATACATACGAGAGAATTATACAATCTCTCCCTCCCTCTCTCGCTCGGAGAATCAGTTTTGTTTGGTAATGTGTGAATCAATAATTGTTATGGAATGCTAGAAGAGAAAATAGAGAACAGTTCGGTTGTTCGTTTTCTTTTAAATCGTCAGTTATTTACAAGCGATGGAAGGAAACGGTTGTCTGTTTTCGGGACGCGGATTGTGAAAAAATGTTATTGCTGTGAATATGTAAGTATACGTGCGTACATACGTGCATATTGCACCGAAAATAATTTTAATATGGGCTGTTAACAGTTATTTTTGCTAAAGCATAGCAACAACAAGAAATGAAACCGTCGTGTACATGTGTGTATGCATGTGGTTATGCCGTCGGCGTCACCATCGATCTCTGTGATAAGGGAGTGCGTGTGTCATATTTATTTTTGCTGTATGTTATTTATGGCGATGTACATGCGTTTTTGAAGGAGATCTTGTTTGTAAGTCTTGTGAAGAGATTTGTTCCAAATGGATGACAAAAATGTGAGCAATAGATTTTGTAATACTGAAAGAGACAATGGGAAAATGTTTAGGTACGTGAAAAATATTATTATTATCATGAAATAAACATCTTATTGGCAATTACAAAATTAACAAAACACATTTTAATTGAAAGTATTTATTTATTAAAAATACCAGTGCATAATGTAGAAATGTAAAATTATTTGTGGTAATACAGAAATTTATTATTAATAATATGTTATACATATAACTATCTTTTTTAATTTTTTTAGTAAAACAATTTTAGAATGGGTCTTTTGTGAGAAGAGTGGCAAATTTTACAAAATATTTCAACGTAAGTATTATATATGAACGGTTGAAATATTTCTCTTAGTTTTCAGCGTTTTCCAATTGTGATATGAAAAAATTTATTTGCTTTTTTTGTTTATAGATAATTTTATTTGATTTATTTTCAGAAAAACTTTAATTATTTTAATTTTAGATCACGCAATATTTGAAGATAAATGTGATGGATATATGAAAAATGCAGTGCTGAATGCCATTTATAACTTGCAAAAAATAAGTGAGCATACACCTACATGGGAATGTTTGAATTGAAAGGAAATAGATTTGGAAACAATATTTGTAAGTATTATGTATTTCTGAACAAATATATTTTATTTGAAAATCAAGAAATTTAATTTGGAACGCATATATTAATGTATTAGAACAATATATATTTGCGAACTGACTCCACATATAAAATACGTGTTTCCAAACAAACAAAGTTATTGTTAAAAAGTTTTCCAAACATAATTTATTTAAAAAGATTTTTTCCTTTTTTGAATTTTAGTTTAAATTTTTCCTTGATTTTGTGTTCATAATTGCTTCATAAGTACTTCATAATTAATCCTGCTGTTAGATTAGGCCCATTTGGTCCAATTTTTGTATCGTTTCCTTTATAAACGGTAATATATGTATGTATATATATTGCCTTATAATTTGGTCCAAGGGATATTTTTGTTTTACTAAAATCAAAATAATAAGCGTTTTTGCTCAAAAATAATTGTAAATAAGCTGCTTTCTTTTCACGAAGTATTGAATAAAAATAAATATAAAATATTGTCTTCCATATTCATTTTATATGAAAAATGTAATGTTGACCAAATGGACTCTTAATCTAGGATTCGTACAGATTTGCTAATCTAACACCAGGGTTAAGAATGACATAAGCAGCATTAGCTTTTGTTTTACAGAAGTAATTTTTAATAAGTTTTTGTAGTTTTGTTTGCTAACAAAACTTAAGATTTTAAAATCTAAGTCACCATTGATTTTTTGAGAAAATTATTTTTGATAACTCAATTTATATGAAAAATGTCACTTTCGCCAGTTTCAAAACAATCAGTTTCTATTATTAATAATATCTTACATAAATATTTTTTTTAACTTTTAGTACAGCAAATTTTGTATGGATCTATTATGAGAATTTGTGTCGTAGAAGAATGACTAAATATTTCAGTGTAAGTAAGTATATTCCAAAGATTTTAATATATCTCTTATCTTTCAACATATTGTGACAGTTATATGATAAAATTTATTTTAATACTTTATCGTATATAAATCATTCTGTTTGATTTCTATTAAAATTATTTTTATTATAGTTCGCGCAATTGAACTTTATTTGGATATATGAAAAATGCAGTGGGGAATTAAAAATTTACAAATTGCAGGAAATGAGTGAGCATCCAAACTATATGATATAATAATATAATATTTGTTTTATATAATTTCTATTTAAATTCCAGCCAAATTCTAGGTTAAAAATCATTAAGGTCGGTTCCGATAAAAATTGTTCATGGACAACAAATAGAGAAACGAATCCCGCCAGAGAATCGATACTTAACAATACAACATTCGAATAAAAGTCAAACTTCATAGTGCGTTGGCGATTTGTCTATATACAATTACATATTGTTTTAAATTATAAAATGTTCAAGGTTATCCGTAATATGCATTATATTTTTTTTTTGTATTTTCCAATATAAAATATAACAAATAAAATATTTATTTAGAAAGATAAAGTGTTGTGTTATTGAATTTTCTATGAATAGTAAATGATTTCAAAGAAAATGATTCATTTAAAAGAGTAAATTATAATCAATATAATGTAACGAATTATCCATACATATTTAAAAAAACTGTTTTTTAATTCATGTATGCCTTAAATTAATTACCAGTATATTCTTATATCAAGGACAATCATTTTAAATTTTATTACGATAATGTTTTAAATTATATGATATTTTACTAAAAATAAGCACGCGCCATACTTAAATTTACGCAAAAATGTGCTTATTTTAAGACCAAACTTAATTAATTTTATTACCCAAAATTCTTAATTCTATGAAATGCATCCTCAAAACAAGTACTATTCACGACTTTAAATTAACTATAAAACCTTCTTATTTTTATAGCGATTGTCTTTGGCTCGAAATCATTGCCGAAATCTTAAACTTTACGAAAAATTCATTGATTTTCAGTACGCTTTTTTTTTAGTGTAGTTTTAGAGGTGTAATGGTTTCATATATTTAAAAAATGCATATATTAAAAAATATTTGCAAATTTTTAGACCGCCATATCTCAAAATTTAAATGACAACTTTTAGATCAAAAAGCAGATTCGTGATCAGCACATCAAACTGAATTAAGAAACGAGATTTGAGAGACTAACACCAACAACTGTTTGGGTAAATTTAAAAGCAATTTTGTCAAAATTCGCCAGTAATTTCATTCTGTGTGGAAAGTTTCAATACATACTAAGTTAACCCACTTGGCGCCACCGTCCTTTTTAAATGTCCCGTTATTTTTCCTCTATTTCTTTACCAATACTTGATCTGATGATGTCTTTTGTTACAGAGTGAAAAGAGAACATGTAACAGTTTAGTGTGAGCACTGCAATAGGGCTATCAGTTGTTATTTACAATAAGAAAAAGCAAATTTTTGCAAAAAACAAAATAATTTTTAAAACGATGGAAAACGAACAGCAAACCAAACCAGAAACAAATTTTTTGTAGCATTATTTTGGGTTGTTTACTTTATAATCTTTAAATTGTATGCGATGAAAAAGAAAATATAGCTTTTGTTTGCTTTTTTCATGCAAAAAAATTATTGTTCTTTTTATTGTATATAAAGAACGGCAAACTTGTTATATGTAATGTGACATTGGAACCAAAAGATCGCTTTATGTCATACCACACCAAAAAATAGTTTTGACACTCATTTTACTTTGTGCAGTGTTTTCCAATAAGAGTGATATGATTTCTTTGAAAAAACACACTTATTGTTAAGTAAATTCAAAAGTTGTTTTATTTGATGTGACGTACAATCGATACAATTAAGTTCTAAATAAAACGTCATTCAAATGGCCTGCACTTCTTCTGCAGGAACGAATTCGATGAACCCAATATTAGAGCAGTTTCTTCTACTAAATCAAGTCGTATGTCATGAATGGCACGTTCAATATTGACTTGTAAAGCTTGAAGAGAGTCTGGTTTATTTCGAAAGACCAATGACTTCAAATAACCCCACAAGAAATAGTCTAATGGTGTTAAATCACAACTTCTTGGAGGCCATTGAATATCACAATTTCTTGAAATAATGGAATCTCAAAACTTTTCTCGCAACAATTCAATTGTTTCATTTGCTATGTGGCACGTAGCCCCGTCTTGTTGGAAGTCAATATCAACTTTTTCCAATTTCGGCCATAAAAAGTTGGTTATCATCGTCCTATACTGTTCTCCATTGACAGTAACGGTGTTACCAGCTTCATTTCGAAAGAAGTACGGACCGATGATTCCACCTAACCAAAAACCACACCAAACTGTCAATTTAGATGAATGTAATGGTTTTTCATGAATAATTTGTGGATTTTCTTCGCACAAGATCGACAGTTTTGTTTTTTTACCGCACCACTCAAATAAAAGTAAGCCTCATCGGAGAAGATGATTTGCAATTGGAGAACGATTATTTTGATACTAAAACTGAATAATTTGTAAACATTGTTCTTGCGTATATCTCTCCATGATGAAATTGTAAACACTACTGAATACAATGTGTTTATGTATGATTGTTTCTATAATTTCGTTTAAGTAATGTATTTCCTTCGGTGCATAAATTGAACTATTTATCGTTCACACATTCTCGTTAGAATCTGCATACTCCTCATTACTACAGCCTTGTAATATTAGCTTTGCAGATTCTAACGAGTAGCTAATCGTTTTTTTGTTTAGCTTACGCCGCACCCTCTCTCAATCTTGGACTTTCGTATCGATCGGTATCGTATCACTCGAAATACATACATAAGTACCTCGCTGTACCATACTGATCGTAAGCAAAGGTAAATTTTGTTGCCTGTTAAAATCCTTAAGATCAATAAACCTGTGGCACTTGGTCATTTATTTATATTACATTGAAACTAATCGTGTTTCATTTCACTTTCTTTTATTCACACGCATTCGGCGTAAACATTGATCCAATCGAATCGGATTTGAGCAAACAATAACCTCGGCAAAAGTTCGTGAAAACTAATCGGTGTTTTTATCCCCCGCAGCCATTGAAATCATCACCATCATCCCATACATCCATCTCATCAAGCCATTTTAAGTTAAAATTTGCATTTAAAGTTTAAGTGAGCTCGCGAAAAAATATCAACGTAAATAATAAGTGTTTCGATTCGGTTTGTTGTCTGGCCGTCTTACAACGCGTCGCGCAACCCCTCCCGCTTCTCACGTCTCGGCTCTAGTGTTACATTTCGCGGCTACATACTCTACGTACGTACATACATATGCGGACGGACATCGTTGAAAAAGTGCAATTTTTGTGTATTTTTCGTTCAAATAGCTGACAGATTTATTTCAGTGACAGTTCATTTTATTGTTTACAAGCTTACAAAAGCATTTTGATCTATTACATTCAGAAAAAAGTTATTCGTGATGGAATTCAAGCGTGATAGTGTAATTTCTTTATATTTGGGTGGAAAAACACAAGTGGCTATCGTTAGAGCCCTCCAGCATTTAAATGTGAATAAATCTTTTGTTTCTCGTACCATTGCTCGTTACAGTGATACTGGCAGTGTTGCATCGCGTCCAAAAAGTGAAATGATCCGAAAAGTGAAGGCCAGATTTCATCGAAATCCACGCCCCAGTGTTAGAAAAATTGCTCTTGAGCTGAACATATCGCGAGAACGGATACAACACATATTAAAAACTGAGCTTGGACTAAAGCCATTGAAGTTCCAAAAAGTGCAAGAGCTCACCGATGCACAAAAAAAAGTTGGACTGGAAAGAGCCAAGGAGTTGCTTCGCTTGCACGAAAGTGGTCAGTTACCGAATTTGGTTTTCTCCGATGAGAAGCCATTCCAAATTGAGCAGTTTGTGGACAAACAAAATGATCGGGTTTACTTGCCAATGAGGTCAGCTGAAAATGTACGCCTTCGATTGGCCACCAGAACTCAAGCGCCGCCGATGGTAATGGTGTGGGCCGCCGTAACGGCCGATGGTCGCTCCCCGCTCGTATTCATCGACCATGGGGTCAAAATAAATGCCGAATATTATCGGGAAAATGTCCTAAAGACAGTATTGAAGCCCTGGGCAGACAAACATTTCGGCCGCAGACCATGGACATTCCAACAGGACTCAGCACCATCGCACTCAGCACGCGTCAACCAAGAATGGCTTAAAAAGGAGGTTCATCGCTTCATTTCTACCGCACAATGGCCACCAAGATCTCCGGATCTCAATCCGGTGAACTTTTGCGCCTGGGGCATTTTAGAGAGTAAGTTTCGCACTAAAAAATACCAAAGTATCGATCATCTCACCGCAGAGCCACTTTCGTGCAGCGTGTGATGGCTTTGTCGGCCGTTTGAAGGCCATAATTCGTGCCAAAGGTGGCCAATTCGAACAAATCTAAACTGTTTCTAAAATTGTATGTTATTTCCGCATTTTTTGCTTTTGAACAATAAAATTAAACAAAAAAAAATTAAAAAAATATAGCGCTTTACTTTGTTGCATTACATATCAGCCACCCTGTATGTATACACACTGGTTTATATTCATATACATACATACAACCATACCTTTTAGTCGGGATTCCTTTTTTGGTTTTCTTTTGTGATTGGGCGCTACACTAAATTTGGTCGGTCGATTACGTTCATTACGTTCGGCTAATTGAACATGTTTTTCACGATTATTCTTTTTTTTGTCGAATTTGATACGTCCTCGACAATTTCGAATACCTATTTCTGTGGTCCTTTGTAGGGAATTTTAGAGCGTTGATTTAGATTGCCGATTTTTGTGGTGATTTTCGTTGTTTCGCGATCGTCTTCGCCTCAGAAGCTCTAGTTAAAATTTGATTCGTATTTCCGACTTCTGAAAGATGAGGACCTGGATATTTATGGACTAGAAGTTCGTAGTGGGGAGTTAAATAATTTATGGGCTGAAATGCGCTAATTGTTTGGACATGTTTAGAGTATTTGAAAACTTCTGATGCAGGGAAAGAGGAAATCGAGTTGGCGGACACTAAATACGACGTGTCCTACCAAACTTATATGAATTGTTTGTCCTCCATTAATAGAAAGTTGTAAATTTTCAAACGCGCGCGTCGGTTGTCCTAGAACGCGAAATACAGAGACCCTAAACAATTTGAGTACGTCGACCCACGCATCTCGTGAGATAGGTACTCAAGTCGATTCTTCCACAATATTAAATGGTTCCAGTGATAGTAGGAGCTCGGGTAATGTTAGGTTTAGGTTAGGGTGGCAGCCGTATTTTTTTACAAGCTCACATAGACCAGTTTAGGTCCCTAGTGTTACCACGGGCTGAAATGCCCCTCATCGAAACCAACCTGTTAGATATATAAATTTATAGATAGTACGAATATCAGTACTGGAAAGATCTGTTAGGCTGCCTATAAAGGCCGACCCCAGTATGTTCAGTCGTCGTTTACTCAAAGCGGGACAGTCGCAGAGCAAGTGCTCAATGCTCTCCACTTCTTCCTCATCTCCACAGCTTCGGCAGAAGTCATTGGAGTCAATACCCAATCTTTTGGCGTGTTCGCCGATCAAGCAGTGTCCCGTCAGAACCTGTACTAACGTAGACAATCGTTTCCTCTCTAGTGCGAGGAGATATTTTGACCTTCTCAGGTCATACCTTGGCCAGATTTGTCTAGCTACCCTGCAGGTGCCGATTTCTGTCCATCTTTCGTTGGACTGCCTGATTGCCTCTTGCCTAAGCCAAAGCTTGCACGTGGATAGTGGCGCACCAATATATGCAAATTCTTCGAGAATTTGTAATGTCGTCCCTTTCCTAGCAAGTTCATCGGCTTTGCAGTTCCCCGGGATATCCCTATGCCCAGGCACCCATATGAGGTGTATATTAAACTGCTCAGCCATCTCGTTAAGAGATCTGCGGCAGTCGAGGGCTGTTTGTGAATTTAGGGATGTTGCCTCCAGAGAATTGATGGCAGCCTGGCTGTCCGAGTAAATTACAACGCCAGTGTTGGTTACTATGTTGCGACTCAGCCACTTGGCGACTTCCCATATTGCCATTATTTCGGCTTGATAGACACTGCAGGTATCTGGTAGTCTGTGAGCTATATCCAGACTAAGTTCTTCACAGTGTACTCCGAAGCCAACCTTTTCATCAAGCTTCGAACCATCCGTGTAAAAGTGGAGATGGTTTCTATTACCTGGTATTCTGCCGACCCATTCATCTCTGGCGGGAATCATAGTGATGTAATTTCTCTCGAAGGTGTACACAGTTGGTATATAGTCCACTCGGTCGGTTACCATAGCACTACACTTTGATATCCTCATGTGACCATAGTTCTTGTACCTCCACATTGATAGGCAGTTTAATCTTATTGCCGCTTTGGTTGCAACTTCTCTCGCCACAATATTAATCGGCATTATATGGAGTAGGGCTTGTAGAGACTCGGTCGCTGTAGTCCTAAAGGCTCCGCTTATGCTCAGGCAGGCAGTTCTCTGAACCTTTGTTAGTAGGTTGGTAATGGTTAGTTTGTCAGTTGCCGTCCACCATACCACAATACCGTATAACAGTATTGGACGAACTACTGCTATATATATCCAGTGGACGATTTTAGGAGAGAGTCCCCACCGCGACCCTACAGCCTTTTTGCAGGAATATAAGGCGACGTTGGCCTTCCTTACACGTTCCAATACGTTAAGTCTAAATAACATTTTCCTATCTAGAATTATTCCTAAACATTTTGCACTTTCAGAAAAGACTAGATCTGTTCCATTTATCCGAGGAGGAGGGTCCACATGTGGGACATTATTCATCCTAGTAAAGAGAACCAATTCTGTCTTGTTGGGGTTAACGCCCAAACCGCTGCTTCTGGCCCATCTAGCCAACTTGTTCAGAGCCACCTGTAGGATGTCTCTGAGGACGTTTACGAATTTGCCACTCACTGCGATTGCCACGTCGTCCACATATGCCACGACCTTGCAGCCACAACGTTCTAGATCTAGCAGGATTTCATTCACCGCTAAGTTCCAAATTAGTGGAGACAATACTCCTCCTTGCGGGGTCCCTCTGTTTACATACCTTGTTAGAGTTGTGGACCCTAGACATGCTGTTATGCGTCTTCTGGTGAGCAGACTTTTAATTAGTCTAATCAAACTAGTGTTAACTTTTAGATGTGACAGTGCCGCAATTACTACATCTGAGTGAATGTTGTTAAAAGCCCCTTCTATGTCAAGAAATGCCACCATGGCGAATTCCTTGAAATGCAGGGACGATTCGACAGTGCTCACAAGTTCATGCAGGGCTGATTCTGTAGACTTCCTCTTATTGTAAACATTTTGGTTCACCGACAGCAGTTTTTTATCTAGGTTTGCCCTAATGAAATAATCTAAAAGTTTTTCCAGACCTTTCAAAAGGAAGGAGGATAGGCTAATTGGTCTGAAGTTTTTTGGCCTAGTGTGTGATATCTTTCCCGCTTTAGGTATGAATACCACTTTGGTATCCCTCCATCGATTCGGGACGTATGAAAGCCTGATACAGCCTACATAAATTTTCTCCAGCCAGGGGATAATGTACTTTAACATTTTCTGCATTTCTGCTGGAGTGATGCCATCTGGTCCAGGTGACTTGAAGGGCTCAAAGCTGTTAATAGCCCAGCTTATTCTGGATCTCTCAGTCAAGAAGCTAGCGACGCTCGCAGTCCACTCGCACTCTTGTTGGTCCTGCTGATCCTCGGGTTCTGTTACAGAGTTCCCCGGGAAATGTGTGTCGAGCAGTACATTGAGCGACTGCTCGCTGTTTTTGGTCCAGTTATTTGCCTCATCCTGTAAATATTCCACTGTACAGGGTGAAGCAGATAATATCTTCCTCAGCCTAGCGGCGTCGGAGACCTTTTTCACTTCACCACAGAAGGTATACCAAGAGCGCCTTTGCGCCTTTCTAAGCTCCTTCTTATAGATCTTGAGTTGCTCTTTATAGGCATCCCAATCATTAGCGACTCCAGTAGATTTAGCCTTATTGAATAGCTTGTTGCAGGTCTTTTTCATAGCCGTTAGGTCAGAAGTCCACCATTGGGGTTTAGTTTTACCCTTGTACCTTGTTTTTGGACAGGCTTCTTCAAGGGATCTATTGAATGATATGGTGATATGATCGACCAGATTATCCAGACCGGCTTTGTCATTCGGTTCGTATAGAAGTTTAGAGTTGAGGACTTTCTTGAAATTCTTCTCATACAGATGCCACTTTGTCTTCCTTACATTTCTGTGGACGGCGGGTTTATGCGCTTTTTCCGCGAGTTTGAACTCAATATAATGGTGATCTGAGAATGAGTGGTCGTCCAGTACATTCCACCCAATAATTTTGTCTGACAGCCGGTCAGTAGCAAACGTTACGTCGAGTACTTCTTGTCTGTCTTTAATTGTGAAGGTCGGTTTATTACCTATGTTACAAATACTAAGGTTGGTAGTTAGAATAAAGTCAAGAAGCGAATCACCCCTATTGTTTATATCCGTACTACCCCAGATAGTATGATGAGCGTTCGTGTCTGCGCCAATAATCAGCTCGAGCTCGTCAGACGTTGCTTCTTCTACTACTTCCCTGAATAGAGCAGTCGGTACTACAGATTCATAAGGCAAGTAGCTGGAGACCACCCAATATATGCGATTACCGATCTCCAGGCTATCAGCTGTTTGGTCTTTACCACTTAAATTAGTCAGGAGAAATATACTTAGATCTTTCCTGGCAGTGCCTTCACAGTTGGCCACAAGCAGTTTAAAGTTGGGTGTCCTAATACCACACACCCTTCCTCCCACTACGTAGGGCTCCTGTATCAGGACGATGTCTACTGCGCCTGTGGACAGGCGCAGCAATAGAGCCGCTGAGGCTGCTTTGGCGTGATGGAGGTTAATCTGTCAATTGGTAATTGACAGATTAACATCCACCCCGACAAGGTTGTTATCGAACTCTTCGTCCGTATCGTCGAGAAGCATGTCCCCGCCAGATGCGTCAAAGAGTCCGGAGACTCCCCTCAGCCTCTCTGTGTCCGAAGTAGAGCTTTTGTCCTCAGAGAAGGACGTTACAGATCTTCTGTTAGAGTTGGAGTCACCAGAAATAATAGGCGTGGGTACCTCCGAACTTCCAGAAAGTGCCACGGTGGACGACTCACCTTCTGCAGTGGGAGCTATATCCTGCTTGTATATCTTCAAGACTAGTCTCGAAGCCATATTGTAGGGTTGCACTCGCACTTTGTATATGGGAGGTGGATTCAGCGTTTAGGATAAGATTGACCTGCCGCTTTTTACCATCCGCCTCACCCACCTTGCTGATTCTCCAATTATGGGCCGGCAGACCAGGATTGGAATCTTTTATTATTTCTAAGATGTCAGCCGGGTTGGAGGGCTCTTCTGTAACCCAGGTGATGGCTCTAGGGTGACTAGGGATGTTGTTTTTTTCGACAACATCCAACTGGGCACCCGGCCACACCTCACCCGCTCGACTCAGAGCAGCCTTATACATGTCTACTGATCTGGCATCACCGAAATATAAGAGCTTTACTCTCCCCTGATGCCATCCTGCATCGTTGCAGATTGGTGGTTTTCCCGGCATTTCTCTACGGACATCGAGGTAATGAGCCATAATGGCTGATTGTACATGACTCCATTTGTCCTTGAGGATGGATTCATCCTCACTATTTCTGTCTATAACAGCCATCACTAGACTCTCCTTCGCCACTTCATTGAAGGGCTTGGTGAGTGTCCTGATGATGGTGACATTAGGGCCTCTTGCCTTTTTCGAAGGCAGGGGTTCATCAGGTGATCTGATTCGTTTTACTTTATTAGCCGTTAACACAGCTGAATTTGTGGCTCTTTCAGCCGACTCATTGGCCTTAGAAGCATCTATGGCGTCATTAACTCGGGTCATGTTAATGTGCAGCCAACCGGGGACATTAGGGTGCGCCAGACTTATATGGGCAAAAAAAATCATGCTAGGGATTGTAACTCCCCCTAGAAATATTCGTTTTAGCATCAAAATACCCTGTGCAAAAAATTATGGTGATCGCGTAAGAGGAAGGCGTGCCTCAAGCGCCCTGAAAATATGGAAAGTATGTAAAATTTTACTATTATATAAGAAAACCAGTAAGGAAAGGCTAAAGTCGGGCGGGACCGACTATATAATACCCTACACCATTCTCGTAATATTGAATAACTCTGATATATAAATTTTGTAATTCATGTATATATTGTTTACATAAATTTACTTTTGGGACATTTTATACTTAAATAATACCCTTTACCACAGTGTGGTGTAGGGTATAAAAACGACTGGATCTAAAGAGCCAAATCGGATGAAACATATATATGGGAGCTATAGCTAAATCTTAACCGATTTTCTTCAAATTCGGCAATGTTGGTTCATGGATCAAGAAACTCTACCATTCTAGAACGATTGGATGTAAAATATACAGGGTTGCCCATATTCGACGGACGGACGGACGGATTCGATCAAACGGCCCGGAAACAAATTCTTCAGAAAATCGATTGTTATGCGACTTGTGTGCGGTGGAGCGCCGTCTTGTTGAAACCAGAACTGCCTCATACGCTTTCGACGAATAATTGGCATCACAAAATTGGTCATCATGTCGCGATAGCGCTCCTGGTTGATGGTAACAGCATGGCCATTTTCGTTTTGGAAGAAAAACGGCCCAATGACCGTTTTCGCACTAACGCCGCACCAAACTGTGACTTTTTCGTCATGAAGAGGCAATTCTTGAATCTCCTGAGGATTTTCAGTGGCGAAAATTTTTCGTATAAACGCTTAATGGTGTTCTTAGAAGGCGCACTTCTCACATTTTTTAATATTTTAAAAGCACGTTGAGTTTTCACAATTGACTTCTTCTGTTGAATGTAAATTTCAACTATTTCAGAGCGCTCGCGTGGCGTGTATTGTTCCATGGTAAAAATCTGCTTGGACTGACGCTTCAAACGCGGTATGTCATTAAGCGATCTGACATCTCTGTCTAAAGTTATGGCGTTGCCAGATGGGTCCGTCGAATATGGGCAACCCTGTAGCTTCTATAGAACTAAAGGGCCAAATCGGACGAAACATATATATGGGAGCTATAGCTAAATCTTAACCGATTTTCTCCAAATTCGGTATATCAGAAACTCTACCATTCTAAATTTCAAAATGATTGGATGTAAAATACAGCTTCTACAGGACTAAAGAGCAAAATCTGAAGAGACATATATATGGGAGCTATAGCTAAATCTTAACCGATTTTCTTCAAATTCGGTAGTGTTGGTTCATGGATCAAGGAACTCTACCATTCTGAATTTCAAAACGATTGGATGTAAAATACAGCTTCTATAGGACTAAAGGGCCAAATCGGACGAAAGATATATATGGGAGCTATATCTAAATCTGAACCGATTTCAACCAAATTCAACAGCGATCTTAACAGCTGCGAAATACTCTAAACTGCAAAATTTCAAAACGATCGGAGTGAAACAAATTTACATGGACAGACGGACGGACGGACAGACATGGTTAAATCGACTCAGCTAGTGATTCTGAGTCGATCGGTATACTTTAAGGTGGGTCTTGCTGTGTTATTTTCAGGTGTTACAAACATCTGTCGTGAAACAAACTTATAATACCCTGTACCACAGTGTGGTGTAGGGTAAAAAAAAATTTTTTTGTTGGTTTTAAATTTCGCAAAATAATTTTTTTTGTACCAAGTTTGTTGATAACTACTCAGGTAAAAAGTATTAGCTTTCTGGGATATCGCTAACCTATTTTAACTTGCGATATAAAAATGGGCAGTAATTTGTAGGGGTACATAAAAGTAACATTTTTACATATTTGCAATTTTTATTAAAGAAAATTTTTAGAATTCAAAATTGCTCTCTACTATTTTTTTTATATATATCATAAACATAAGAAATGTAAAATATTATACATATCCGTTCGCTGGTTTTTTCTATAGAGCGATTTGAAGTTAGCGGATTTCAAGGAAATTTAATTTTTGGCTGTATTTTATTTAATTTTGAACTTATAACTACGTTTTAATCGAAATTGACTGAAATTGCTTCTGCAAATTATTTAATTGGAATGTGTTTTTAAATATAGTAAAATTAGTCGAAAAAATTAATGCTTTAGTCCAAGTTTATTTAAATTTGCATTTTAAGAAACATTATTTTAAATTTATAGTGCATTTATTTTTATATAATAGCAATTTAACAAATAGCTGAAAAACAAATATTAAATTTTAATGTGTTTGAGTTAAACTAGATTTGGTTGCATCTGGGTATTGTTTTCTATAATGTGTCACAACTTGCATTACACAGTACAACACAAAAAAAAAATAACAGGGTTCTGTCAATGGATTATGGTAGAGGAGACCAAAAAAATATATACGTATATCGGCGTTTTGAAAGATCACATCGGAATTTTATTTTAGGGGGGTTAAAGTTTTCCCCCCTTTGCTAGTTCGTGCAGAATATCGGTATATAAAACTATGTGTTCTGTTCATCTGAGGTGTAGGGTATCTTCAGCAACTTTGTAGCAAATGTTAGGGCCTATATTTTTGTGGAATATTTTAACCCTCTAGCTCCCCCCCCCATAACGGTGATTTTTTCCTATATTTTAACAAATCGTAAAAAACTCCCCTAAAAATGGGTGGGGCGGGGTTGAAATGATGGCCATAAAATTTTACTATATATGTCAGAACACACCAAAGCCCAAAACTTAACACAAACACCAAAAAGCCGGCCAAATTCAAGATTTCCTGTTAAGGGTTAATTTAGATATTATATAGTGTTAGTACCAAAAAGGTCTTTAAAAATTAGATGTTTCGGGGTTGATGTGAGAGATGCAAAAAAAATAATGATTTTATTTTACAATTAAATAATATTTATTTTATATTAAATTATATTTTAGGACTATAAACAAAAAATCTATTAATAACGCATATACAAGGAGAAATACTTATTAAATACATAAGTTCTTTTATTTTTAATTCACTTTTTTTCACTCTTGGCAATTCGACGCCATTATCAAACAATGTCCAACATAAATCTGCTATAAGTGACAAAATGCTCTTGCCTTTATAGCGTTTTCAATAGGAAGACATATCTGATGGAACCGTTCGCCATGCTCATCAGTTTCAGTTGAAAACTGAAAATCAAAATATATATATATATATGTATAATCAAATATAAATCAAAACTTGTATTACCTTTAGACCACAGCATCAAACCGATATAGCAATTTCGGCATATATGTTTTGGCACCCATGGCTCATCTGGAAAAACTTCCAGTTCAAAATAAACTTAATATATATCCTCCAATTTGCTCGTAAAAAAATGAAAACCTATGTTCCATAAGGGTATGCTTGCCACAGACGTACCAAAACCAGTCAAGTTTTCCCAAACAGTCAGTCATTATTATTCTTACAAATTCCCTTGTAGACTATTGTAAGAAAATAAAAAGATTAACTGGTTGACCCACGATGTCAAACGTTAACGTTCATAAGTAACGTGCCACTCAAAAGTTCCGTTATGGTAATTTTGAGTGACAAAAATAAAGGGTGTCCCAAGAAGAGCGCAATTTTTAAATCTCGCAACATTCGAAGTGTCATTGTTTGACATTTGAATAATTGTTATTGTTTGTTAGTAGAAGGTACGAGGTTAGTAAAAATGGAGCGCTACACGAATGAACAACGCATTCTCATTGTGAAATTGTTTTACCAAAATGGTGAAAGTTTTGCGGCTACAGTTCGCAAATTGCGATCAATTTGGGGTCACAATAATGCTCCAAAAGAGTCAACTGTAAAGAGATTAATGGATAAATTTGCCGAAACTGGGTCCGTTAGTGATGTAATGACAACAACGCGCCATCGACCAGGTCGATCGACCGGTTTTTGGGTGGTTTTTGGGCTGGAGGAATCATTGAACTTTTTTTTATGAAAATGAGGCAGGTCAAGCGCAAAGAGTCAATGGTGTTCGGTATCGTGAAATGATAACCAGTTTTTTCTTGCCTAGAATTGAAGAAATGAATGTGGAGGGCATGTGGTTCCAACAAGACGGCGCCACATGTCATACTGCCAGAGAAACAATTCAATTGCTGCATCAGTCATTTCCCGGTCGTGTTATTTCGCGTTTTGGAGATCAGAATTGGCCGCCTAGATCGTGCGATTTAACACCATTAGATTTTTTTCTTTGGGGTTTTTTGAAGTCGATGGTTTACGCGAATAAGCCGACGACGACTCAAGCCTTAAAAGACGAAATTGGACGCTGCATTAATGAAATACCGCAGCATTCATGCAAAACGGCCATTGAAAATTTCATTAAAAGATCGCGTGCATGCCAGCAAAGCCGCGGCGGCCATCTGCTCGATATATTGTTCCATACATAACCTCATTCTGTCTACTTTACGATATAATAAAGTTTCACGATTTTTTCTTAAATATCTGTGTTTTATTTAAAATTAAAAAATTGCGCTCTTCTTGGGACACCCTTTATAATGACAGAAATAATGAAGAAGAACAAAAGTACTCTTGGTAGTTGTTGAATAACAACCTTCTCTTCAGAGCTGGGAGAACCTACATATGCGAGGAATAACAAATTAACCCTTAACAGTCTATCTTAAATTTGGGCGTTTTTTTGGAGTTTGTGTTAAGTTTTGGGCTTTGGTGTGTTCTGACACTTATAGTAAAATTTTATGGCCGACATTTTTGTAGAATATTTCAACCCCGCTCCACCCATTTTTAGGGGAGTTTTTTACGATTTGTTAAAATATAGGCAAAAATCACCGTTATGGGGGAAGCTAGAGGGTTAATATATTCCACAAAAATATAGGCCTTAACATTTGCTACAAAGTTGCTGAAGATACCCTACACCTCAGATGAACAGAACACATAGTTTTATATACCGATATTCTGCACGAACAAGCAAAGGGGGGAAAACTTTAACCCCCCTAAAATAAAATTCCGATGTGATCTTTCAAAACGCCGATACACGTATATATTTTTTTGGTCTCCTCTATCAGAATCCACTGACAGAACCCTGTTATTTTGAAAAAAGTTTGAAATTGTTGTACAGTGTTATTAGTTGCTTTTCGTCCTCGTCCTCCATGAGCTTAACGGCCCTTTCAGCAGAGTCATTAACAACATGGAATGTGCTGACTATATTCAAACCACGAATGTAGGACGGATCATTGTTCCACTCTTCAGGATCTTTACATAAAAAATCCGTTGGAATGGAAAATCTTTTAAAAACATTTCGAGTTTTTTGTGATATGAAATAGTCAATGTTTTTGTCAATATACTGGCTTAAAGTATGAGGAAGAATTGACAACTTTTTTATTTCACTATAATTAGGTAGATCCAAAGCAGCAACCATATTTTTTTTTTGATTCATAGGGAATCTTTGGATCGAAAAACGCTAGGCCTACAGCTTCTGGTGATAAATACCATAAATGGTTACAAAATTTGCGCAGTGATTCGCGACTGACATTTTCATCAATTGTACTATATGAATATAAGCTTTTAAGAAAATTTAAATCTTCACGAGGAGCTTCTGCAGCAACAGGCGCTTGTATCCATACTTTTATATACAATGTTGTCACAAATATGCATATATCTCGTATTCCATCCTCTTCACATAGTGTCATACCAAACTCGTTTCGAAATAAAAAAATTTTTGAGGCAATATATTGCCTTTGACATCCATCGTGCATGATGAAATGCACCTGGCATTTTAAAAGAAAATCCAGGAACCGTCCCGCCAAGAAACACTATAACCAGCTCTAGAAGTTCCTTGTAGTCATCTCTTGGTTGCTTTATTCGCCATTGTTGAGATGCAAATTCCACCATTACTGATGTATCTCCAATCATACCTTTTACGTGCTGGTCATCAATTCCAGTTTTAAAATTATTTTTGTTAATTGTATTCCAAGTTTCCCGAAATTTTTTGAATATTTGGACAACAGGTCCAGATGATTTTTCCATTTTTGCTTCAAAAACAGTCCGTAAAATTATTTCAAAAATATGATGACGGCAAGGTAAATATAGGAGATCTTTATCAAGTATTCCTTCTAAACATACGCAAGCGCCTTGAAATCTTCCCATATTTGATGCGGTAGTGTCGCAACATAGCGTCCATTTCCCCCAGGTCCCATTCTTTAAGCATGTCATGAACTGCTATTGCCTGCTGCTTACCTGTACCCGAAGAAATCGCCGGTATTCCTAGTAACTGTTCGCTACCATTAAAAGATATAACTACCGGAAGGCGATCGACGTGTTCGGTACCTGTTAACGACGGTAATATTTTTCCATCCCAATGAACTGTGACAGCTGTAACCTCTTTTCCTACAAATGTTTCGCGAATTGTATGCCCTATTTTAGCTCGAAGTTCTTTACGACATCGGCGGATAGAACTTGCACTTATTGTTAAATCATTTACATCATGTTTAAGAGCTTCAGCTGTGGCTATAATTATTCGTACTGCGTCGCGGTCGCTTATCTTACATTTATCCAAGACAGATACTAGTTTTGGTGTTACAAAATTCTGAAGACTTCGTTTGATCTTCTTTGCATTGCTTGGACCTGGTACATCTGCAGACTCTTCCGTAATATTTCCAATAATTTCATGATCACTTGAATCTGATATGGGTTCTAATTCCTCAAAATCTTCTGTAAACAGATAACACATAAGAATCATTTTTAATCGGGTATAATTATACTTACCCTGCATCCTGGCCTTACACCTCTCAGTTCTGCGTTTTTCTTCGTCTTCTCGAAGAATTTTTCTCTTCTCTTTTTCTAAAAATCCGCGGTCACAACCTACTATTGATCCAGGTCTTCCTTTTTTCCTTTGGTTAAGGAGAAATACTTATCTTCCTCAGTTTTAAGCATATCTAAGGCAGAAGCATGAGCGATATCAAAAAGGTCATCGAATTTGTCTGTAAAGGCTGTCTCAAGTTGTTCTTGATGTGCTGATCGGCGTTTGCAATTTCTTTGGAAGTTCCTCCATTCGTTGTGTAAAGATTTTACTTTCGAAACACATTTGTCCACGTTCCTAATTGGAATTCGCGCCTTACTCCATATGACCTCGACTTCTTTAACGACAAGGTAAGCACTTTGGGTAAGTTATAATTTAACTTTGCGCTTATTGTAAAATAACACACGCAAAACTTGCATATTTGAAGGTAACTTAGAACCAATTATTTGACTTTCATCATAGTCGAGCAGATATAACATTTCTTGTTGTCTCGTATTCATTTTTCCTTTTGTTTTCTTAAAGTTAACTTTTTAATAACACTTTTCTGTAGACCAATTTCATTTTTTATAATTTACATTTTTGTCACTTACATTTTTACTTCATCAAAAATCAGCTGTTTTGGTTTATATTACAAAATCAGTGATGTGTGGACGGAAAGGGTAAAAAAAGTACATTTACCATATTTATGAAATACTTCATTAAATGCATAAAACTTAAATAAAAAGTCGTCAATTCTTTTAGTGCATACACGATGGCTTGTTACAACTTTATCCATTCCCTAATTTCATGATTTAAAAAAAAAATATTCGCATTAAGGCTAATATTTCCAAAGTACATGGGTTAAAGCTGTCTTGTAAAAATTATTTACTAATAAAAAGTGATAATCCAATTAAAAAATTTGCAGAAGCAATTTCAGTCAATTTTGGTTAAAACGTAGTTATAAGTTCAAAATTAAATAAAATACAGCCAAAAATTAAATTTCCTTGAAATCCGCTAACTTCAAATCGCTCTACAGAAAAAACCAGCGAACGGATATGTATAATATTTTACATTTCTTAAGTTTATGATATATATAAAAAAATAGTTGAGAGCAATTTTGAATTCTAAAAATTTTCTTTAATAAAAATTGCAAATATGTTAAAATTTTACTTTTATGTACCCCTACAAATTACTGCCCATTTTTATATCGCAAGTTAAAATATGTTAGCGATATCCCAGAAAGCTAATACTTTTTACCTGAGTAGTTATCAACAAACTTGGTACAAAACCAGTAAGGAAAGGCTAAAGTCGGGCGGTGCCGACTATATAATACCCTACACCACTCTCGTAATATGGAATAACTCTGATATATAAATTTTGTAATTCATGTATAAATTGTTTACATAAATTTATTTTTGGGACATTTTATACTTAAGTAATACCCTGTACCACAGTGTGGTGTAGGGTATAAAAACGATTGGATCTAAAGAGCCAAATCGGCTGAAACATATATATGGGAGCTATAGCTAAATCTTTACCGATTTTCTTCAAATTCGGTAATGTTGGTTCATGAATCAAGAAACTCTACCATTCTAAATTTCAAAACGATTGGATGTAAAATATAGCTTCTATAGAACTAAAGGGCCAAATCGGACGAAACATATATATGGGAGCTATAGCTAAATCTTAACCGATTTTCTTCAAATTCGGTAGTGTTGGTTCATGGATCAAGAAACTCTACCATTCTAAATTCCAAAACGATTGGATGTAAAATACAGCTTTTATAGGACTAAAGGGCTAAATCGGACGAAACATATATATATATATGTTGGTTCATGGATCAAGAAACTCTACCATTCTAAATTCCAAAACGATTGGATGCAAAATACAGCTTTTATAGGACTAAGGGCTAAATCGGACGAAACATATATATGGGAGCTATAGCTAAATCTTAATCGATTTTCTTCAAATTCGGTAGTGTTGGTTCATGGATCAAGAACCTCTACTATTCTAAATTTCAAAATGATTGGATGTAAAATACAGCTTCTACAGGACTAAAGAGCAAAATCGGACGAAACATATATATGGGAGCAATAGCTAAATCTTAACCGATTTTCTTCAAATTCGGTAGTGTTTGTTCATGGATCAAGAAACTCTACCATTCTAAATTTCAAAATGATTGGATGTAAAATACAGCTTCTACAGGACTAAAGAGCAAAATCGGACGAAACATATATATGGGAGCTATAGTTAAATCTTAACCGATTTTCTTCAAATTCGGCAATGTTGGTTCATGGATCAAGAAACTCTACCATTCTAAATTTCAAAACGATAGGATGTAAAATACAGCTTCTATAGGACTAAAGGCCCAAATCGGACGAAACATATATATGGGAGCTATAGCTAAATATTAACCGATTTTTTCGGTAGTGTTGGTTCATGGATCAAGAAACTCTACCATTCTAAATTTCAAAATGATTGGATGTAAAATACAGCTTCTACAGGACTAAAGAGCAAAATCGGACGAAACATATATATGGGAGCTATAGCTAAATCTTAACCGATTTTCTTCAAATTCGGCAATGTTGGTTCATGGATCAAGAAAATCTACCATTCTAAATTTCAAAACGATCGGATGTAAAATACAGCTTCTATAGGACTAAAGGGCCAAATCGGACGAAACATATATATGGGAGCTATAGCTAAATCTTAACCGATTTTTTTCAAATTCGGTAGTGTTGGTTCATGGATCAAGAAACTCTACCATTCTAAATTTTAAAACGATTGGATGTAAAATACAGCTTCTATAGGACTAAAGGGCCAAATCGGACGAATGATATATATGGGAGCTATATCTAAATCTGAACCGATTTCAACCAAATTCAATAGCGATCTTAACAGCCACGAAATACTCTAAACTGCAAAATTTCAGAACGATCGGAGTGAAATTGCGACCTGTAGTCGACGAACAACTTTACATGGACAGACGGACGGACGGACGGACATCGTTAAATCGGCTCACCTAGTGATTCTGAGTCGATCGGTATACTTTAAGGTGGGTCTAGCTGTGTTATTTTCAGGTGTTACAAACATCTGCCGTGAAACAAACTTATAATACCCTGTACCACAGTGTGGTGTAGGGTATAAAAAATGTATTTTGCGAAATTTATTTTTTCTTATATAATAGTAAAATTTGACATACTTTCCATATTTTCAGGGCGCTTGAGGCACGCCTTCCCCTTACACGATCACCATAATTTTTTGCACAGGGTATTTTGATGCTAAAACGAATATTTCTACGGGGAGTTAGAGTATAAAATCAAAAGTTGAAATTTTTGGCGCACCCTAGGGGACATAGTGCACAATCTTGCGCTCCCTCCGTGTGACACTGACATTTTTGAGGGCGATTTCTTATCCTGGCCAACGTTTAGAGACTTGTTTACAGCAGTCTATAACAACAATAGTTGATTGAGCGACATCGAGCGGTTGTGTCATCTGGTGCGGAAAACAAGTGGAGGGGCTCGGGAGATAGTCTCGAAGTTTCCACTAATAAATCGTAGTTTTGTTCTTCCGTGGAAAACTTTGAGAGATACATATGACAATCCGCGGCTTCTAGTTCATAATCAATTAAAAATTCTGTTTTTGCTTCCGGTAGTTGAAACCGAAACTAGTTCAGGACTGAAATCAATCCAGCGCGGAATAAATGGGTATCTATCGGCGATGTCCATTTACGAGGTGTCGACGGACAATTGGGATCCGATCATAGTAAGGTAGTTTATGACAGTGTTTTGAACGAATATGTGGGACTTTACCATATGAGGCCAGTATTCTCCACTTCGGAGGATACTCTAACTTGCTATTTGCCTCACCAACCTGTCATAAATCCGGACAAGCGGACAACTAAACTTCGTGTCGTGTTCAACGCGTCGAACAAAACCTCCAATGGGAATAGCCTGAATGACATACTTTATGTTGGACCCACTTTACAGTAGGACTTAGTTCTTTTGATACCCCGGTGGCGGACTTTCAGATTTGTATTCAATTCGGACATAACGCAAATGTATAGGCAAATTCGTGTGGACCCTTAATATACACCCCTTTAGAGGATTATATTTCGCGATTCTGAGACAAAGCCGGACAACTAAACTTCGTGTCGTGTTCAACGCGTCGAACAAAACCTCCAATGGGAATAGCCTGAATGACATACTTTATGTTGGACCCACTTTACAGTAGGACTTAGTTCTTTTGATACCCCGGTGGCGGACTTTCAGATTTGTATTCAATTCGGACATAACGCAAATGTATAGGCAAATTCGTGTGGACCCTTAATATACACCCCTTTAGAGGATTATATTTCGCGATTCTGAGACAAAGCCGGTATAAGATTATGAATTACAGACCGTGATCTTCGGGGTTAATTATGTTATTATTAAGTTCTCGCTCGCGGCGCACATCTTGCGCAAATGCATGTACGTAGACGATGTTTTAGCGGGAACCCATGATATCGAGACCGCAGGGACTGCGAGGGATCAATTAATTTCGGCACTTGCTTCAGCGAAATTATCGGTTTCCACCCGAATATTTGGTAGATGCTAAAGTTTTAAATTTCGTGGAGACTAGTAGTTCCAAACCTCTAGGGATAAGGTGGAATGTCCAATTAGATTCATTTTACTTCGATGTGAAACCTATTGCGAAAAGGGCTAATTACACAAAACGGGAGGTACTTTCGGCCATTGCAAAATTGTTTGATCCCATAGGTTGGTTAGGTCCCGTGCTTGTTATTGCTAAGATGGTTATGCAAAAAGTATGGTTGAATAACATTGGTTGGGACGAGCCACTTTTACCAGCAACGGAAGCAGAATGGCGACGGTTTGTCGACTATTACCCCGATGTGAATTCTATTAGAATTCCAAGATGGTTTCAGTACTCTCCGGGATTTCCGGCTGAACTCCATGTGTTTTATGATGCCTCGTAAAAGTCATACGCGGGGGTAGTCTATATTCGTATAGAATGTCCAGGTGGAAAAGTGTTTGCTCATTTGCTTTCCTCGAAGACAACAGTTGCTCCAATTGAATCGGTATCGTTGCCTCGTTTGGAACTTTGTGTTGCGGTCTTAGCATCTGATCTGTTGAAAACGATAGTTCAGGGAATTGATTTGGAATTTCGCCAAGTCTATTGTTGGACAGATTCCACAATGGTGCTTTCCTGGTTGAGGAAGACTCCTTCAACGTGGACTACGTTTGTGGCGAATAGGGTGTGCCGAATTCAAGAAAACGTCGGGAATCATAATTGGTACCATGTGAAATCGATCTCGGAAGTCGAGGTATTTCTCGGACAGATTTAGCTGCTTCGCCCCTATGGTGGCATGGGCCACAGTGGCTTAGTCGAGACAAATCAGAGTGGTCCATTTGGGACTTAACTCTCCTTGAAACAGATATAGAAGTTCGTGCGGTGAAGAGTCACGCATCATTTTTCTCGGCGTATGATAATTTGCTTGAGAGATTTTCGTTGTTTGATCGTGCCCTCAGTGTAATTTCTTACATGTTTACAATTAATAAGGGAAGTCCGTACTTGATTGTCCATTCTTGCTCAAAAGGTGAATTATGCGAATGAATATCAGGCGTTGGTAGACAGGAAACCGATACCTTCTAAAAGGTCCCTCGTGACCTTGAATCCCTTTTAGATGAAAGTGGCGTTATACGTATGAACGGTAGATTAGCTCGCTCCCCTACACTTTCCTACACCGAGCGGCATCCCATTTTTCTGCCATACAATTGTCGTTTCGTGAAGCTTTTGGTAGAATTCGTCCATTATCGGTTTATTGCGCGTCGTGGATGTCCTACTTCTATATTTTCGGACAACGGAAAATAATTTTAAGGGATTTATTCGGGAAAGCTACGAATCACTATCATCTACCTTTGCTCACCAAGGCCTGTCGTGTCAATTTATTCCTGCGGGTGCAGCACATATGGGTGGACTTTGGGAATCAGGGGTTAAGAGTTTTAAGTTGCATTTCCGTAAACAAGCTCGAAATCTTAAATACACTTTCGAAGAATTGTCAACCGTCTCGGTCAGAATTGAGGCTTGCTTGAATTCTCGTCCTCTTTGTCCGATGTCAGATAGTCCCAATTAAATAGTCGCCTTGACCCCTGGTCATTTCCTAATTGGCGCTCCTCTACTCGCCCCTCCAGAACCTGCAATAACAGAAGAACCGTTGTCTATCGTGAATCGGTTCAGGAAAGTTCAAGCCCTCGCCCACCAGTTTTGCATGAGGTGGAAGGAGGAATATCTAAAAAGTTTGCACAAGCGGTACAAGTGGAAATTTCCGGATCGCGAGATAAGAAAAGATGATATTGTTATCATTCGCCACGAACAGCTCCCTCCGATTTCGTGGAGATTAGGTCGCGTGGAGTGTGTGTATCCTGGCACTGACGGTCTCGTTCGCGTCGTGGACGTACGAACTATTAACGGCGTTGTAAGACGGTCGATAACAAAGTTGGTCGTTCTGTCCACTCCATCCACGCCAGATTTTTAACATCGATTTCTCCTGCAGTACCATGGATAAAATCACTTTCTTTGATGATGACCTTGAGGACTTTGATGAGTTGATGGAGTTGTCCCAAGGAGACGTTCGTCCGGGTACTGTGTCTGCGGTGGTTTTGCCGCCTACAACATCGGTTTTGCGAGAGAGCTCCGTCGCTGCAACCTTGCCAGTCGTCCTTGAAGCACCGCTTGAATTGCCTAAGGTACAAGTTGAATTGTGGAAGGAATTGAAGAGTGACGCTGACCTGAAGGTTTCTGCTGACTCGAAGGTTCCGGCTGACCCGAACGTCTCAGCTTCGACTTCCATTTTGCGACAGCCGGTTCCAGAAAGGCTTAACGAATCGTACCTCGGATTACCACTAGCCGACCCACAATTTTATAAAGTGGGTCGCGTAGTTTAGGTATTTGGCCCGGAAGTTTATTCAAAAATCGTAACGAGCCGCATGCAGACAACTCCGGGATTGCCCTGTAATTAATAATCGCGCGGTCTCTAATGGCCGATTTTTTCGTTCATCAGGGAGGCTCCAACTGTCCTACTGGACCTTTCGTTCCGCGGGGTCCCTAAAGGCCCTTTCGTTTATCAGGGAGGCTCCTATTGGACCTTTCGTTCCGCGGGGTCCCTAATGGCCTTTTCGTTAAACGAAATTTGTATTTTGAAAAAAATAAATTAAAACTTGAATAAAAATTGAATTGAAATGCTCACTTTGAACTACTTCTGCACTATACATTAATTTTTTTAGATTTACTTAATTTAATTACAACATCCCACATTTTCAAATATTGATATATCATTTTGCAGTCCCATCATTGCGGCACAGTAAAAATGGAAAGTACTTGATGAACTTTGTGGTAGTGACCACTACCCAATAGTCATCTCACTATTTAAACCCCAAAATTATAGAGAAGATAGTTACAAACACAAACCCCTCTTTAAGGTAGATCATGCCAATTGGGAACTCTTTCAAGAAAAATGCACTATACTAGAATCTGTTCGTCCAATTAGTGATAACATTAAGAAGGAAGCCGCTAATATAATAAAAATTATTCATCAATCTGCTAACATAGCAATTCCACAGACAAATCGATCAAATTATACTAAAAAGGTACCATGGTGGTCAAAAAAGCTCGAAGAATTAAAACTTCGTAAAAATAAATTATGGCAGAAATACAAACGAGATATGAACCAGACCAATCTCCTAGAATATAAAAAAGTTAGGGCAAAATTTAAACGAGAAATCAAATGTTCTAAAAATGAAGCAATAAATCGTCTTGGATCTTCCATTAATCCCTCTACATTTACTTCTAAAATCTGGTGCAATATAAGAAAATTCACGGGCTACAAATCATCCCACAGTATCCATTGCATTTCCAAAGCTGACGACCCCGATACAATATTGACAGAACGAACAGATATAGCTGACGAATTTTCAAAATTTTGGTCCAAATTATCATCAGATAATTTATTTTCCAATAATTTTAATAGATCAAAATCTGAAGTTATAAATTCCACTTTCCATAACTACTCTCAAAACAAAGCTCTTTATATAGAAACACCAATAACGTTAATTGAATTAACGACTGTCTTAAAAAAATTTAAAGGAAAAACCCCTGGACTAGACAGAATATCCTATCCGATGATCAAACATATGCCTTGCTCTATGAAAACAAGACTATTGAAATTTTTTAATAAAATATTTGAAAATTATATACCTCAACAATACAAAGTCAGCGTCGTAATTCCCATACCAAAACCTAAATCGCAGAAAACATTATAAAAATCATATAGGCCTATTTCTCTAAATGGGTGTATTTCCAAAGTTTTGGACAGAATAATAGCTAATAGATTATGGTGGTTCATTGAATCATATAAACTTCTAAATAATCGTCAATGCGGTTTTAGAAGAGGTAAATCTACAACTGACCCATTATTATATACGGATTATATTATAACGAAAAACTTATCTGCCAGACAACATTTATCAATAATTTCACTAGATTTTGAAAGAGCATTCGATAGGGTTGGAATTCATAGTATAATACAACAACTTAAAATTTGGAAGGTTGGGCCAAAAATAACTAAATATATTTTGAATTTTATGATAAATAGAAAAATAATTGTTCGTATCGGAAGCAATTATTCCAAATCCCAACCATTACATAACGGTATACCACAGGGATCACCTTTATCAGTAGTCCTATTTCTTATTGCATACAACAGCTTATGCCTTATCATTTCTCCATATAAGGAAACACAATTTATAGCATACGCCGACGACTTAAATATAATAGTTGAATCTAAAAGGGATAAAAACTCTATAACTGATTTATCCAATCTTTTCAGCGACATAACCCACTGGTGCTGCACTTCAGGTGCAATTCTCTCAATATCAAAATGCAAAACTATACACATATGTAGAATGAAAAATTGCCACGCAGGTATAAATACCGGTAACATTTCCTTGGACAATGTGAGTAACATGAAAATTCTAGGATTACACATAAACTCCAAATATCGGTGGGATACACATTTAGACCAGCTATCATCAATACTATATAAACAATTGAACATTATAAAATGTCTCTCATCAGTAAAGATGAACTGCAACGCTGGGACAATTATTTCTATTATTAAATCTATTTTAATATCAAAAATCAATTACGCCCTCCCAATATATGGAAGCGCACCCAAGTCCCAACTAAGGAAAATTAAAATAATAATAAATATTTCATTGTGATATGCTCTTGGAGCTTTCTGTACCACACCAATAAACAACCTACTGTCAGAATCTGGTATCATCTCCCTTGAAACACAAATAAAAATTCTAATCTCCAAACTATCAAAAACTATAAATTTTAGCAATAATTGTCCGATCCAACAAATAGTGAAAAAATGTACTACATCTAAAAAAATACCAAAAAATCCTTCCGCTATCTATCGATCACTTTTAATGAATTCACTTTGTTCACTTATTTGAAGAACTGTAGAGTAAATACCAAGGTTTTAGCTTTATCTACACTGACGGTTCCAAAACCGAACACTACACTTCATTTAGTGTCACTACGGAGGACGCAGTCATAGTCTCAGCACTACTCCCAAATTACAGTTCCACCTACACAACTGAAATAGTTGCACTATACGAAGCTTGTAAGGCAATAAAATCGCGCAAAGGTAAATACGCTATTTGTTCGGACTCACTATCTGCATTGACATCTATTAAAAATATATCCAACAATAACTTCTACGCATCGTATATTAGAAATATCCTTATTCAATCGTATCCAAAGATAATTCTAATTTGGCTACTTGGACACTCAGGTAGGTTTTAGGTTTAGGTTTAGGTTAGGGTGGCAGCCGTATTTTTTTACAAGCTCACATAGACCAGTTTAGGTCCCTAGTGTTACCACGGGCTGAAATGCCCCTCATCGAAACCAACCTGTTTGATATATAAATTTATCGATAGTACGAATATCAGTACTGGAAAGATCTGTTAGGCTGCCTAAAAAGGCCGACCCCAGTATGTCCAGTCGTCGTTTACTCAAAGCGGGACAGTCGCAAAGCAAGTGCTCAATGCTCTCCACTTCTTCCTCATCTCCACAGCTTCGGCAGAAGTCATTGGAGTCAATACCCAATCTTTTGGCGTGTTCGCCGATCAAGCAGTGTCCCGTCAGAACCTGTACTAACGTAGACAATCGTTTCCTCTCTAGTGCGAGGAGATATTTTGACCTTCTCAGGTCATACCTTGGCCAGATTTGTCTAGCTACCCTGCAGGTGCCGATTTCTGTCCATCTTTCGTTGGACTGCCTGATTGCCTCTTGCCTAAGCCAAAGCTTGCACGTGGATAGTGGCGCACCAATATATGCAAATTCTTCGAGAATTTGTAATGTCGTCCCTTTCCTAGCAAGTTCATCGGCTTTGCAGTTCCCCGGGATATCCCTATGCCCAGGCACCCATATGAGGTGTATATTAAACTGCTCAGCCATCTCGTTAAGAGATCTGCGGCAGTCGAGGGCTGTTTGTGAATTTAGGGATGTTGCCTCCAGAGACTTGATGGCAGCCTGGCTGTCCGAGTAAATTACAACGCCAGTGTTGGTTACTATGTTGCGACTCAGCCACTTGGCGACTTCCCATATTGCCATTATTTCGGCTTGATAGACACTGCAGGTATCTGGTAGTGTACTCCGAAGCCAACCTTTTCATCAAGCTTCGAACCATCCGTGTAAAAGTGGAGATGGTTTCTATTACCTGGTATTCTGCCGACCCATTCATCTCTGGCGGGAATCATAGTGATGTAATTTCTCTCGAAGGTGTACACAGTTGGTGTATAGTCCACTCGGTCGGTTACCATAGCACTACACTTTGATATCCTCATGTGACCATAGTTTTTGTACCTCCACATTGATAGGCAGTTTAATCTTATTGCCGCTTTGGTTGCAACTTCTCTCGCCACAATATTAATCGGCAGTATATGGAGTAGGGCTTGTAGAGACTCGGTCGCTGTAGTCCTTAAGGCTCCGCTTATGCTCAGGCAGGCTGTTCTCTGAACCTTTGTTAGTAGGTTGGTAATGGTTAGTTTGTCAGTTGCCGTCCACCATACCACAATACCGTATAACAGTATTGGACGAACTACTGCTATATATATCCAGTGGACGATTTTAGGAGAGAGTCCCCACCGCGACCCTACAGCCTTTTTGCAGGAATATAAGGCGACGTTGGCCTTCCTTACACGTTCCAATACGTTAAGTCTAAATAACATTTTCCTATCTAGAATTATTCCTAAAAATTTTGCACTTTCAGAAAAGACTAGATCTGTTCCATTTATCCGAGGTAGAGGGTCCACATGTGGGACATTATTCATCCTAGTAAAGAGAACCAATTCTGTCTTGTTGGGGTTAACGCCCAAACCGCTGCTTCTGGCCCATCTAGCCAACTTGTTCAGAGCCACCTGTAGGATGTCTCTGAGGACGTTTACGAATTTACCACTCACTGCGATTGCCACGTCGTCCGCATATGCCACGACCTTGCAGCCACAACGTTCTAGATCTAGCAGGATTTCATTCACCGCTAGGATCCAAATTAGTGGAGACAATACTCCTCCTTGCGGGGTCCCTCTGTTTACATACCTTGTTAGAGTTGTGGACCCTAGACATGCTGTTATGCGTCTTCTGGTGAGCAGACTTTGAATTAGTCTAATCAAACTAGTGTTAACTTTTAGATGTGAGAGTGCCGCAATTACCGCATCTGAGTGAATGTTGTTAAAAGCCCCTTCTATGTCAAGAAATGCCACCATGGTGAATTCCTTGAAATGCAGGGACGATTCGATAGTGCTCACAAGTTCGTGCAGGGCTGATTCTGTAGACTTGCCCTTATTGTAAGCATGTTGGTTCCCCGACAGGAGTTTTGTATCCAGGTTTTCCCTAATGAAATGATCTAAAAGTCTTTCCAGACCTTTCAATAGGAAGGAGGATAGGCTAATTGGTCTGAAGTCTTTTGGCCTAGTGTGTGATATCTTTCCCGCTTTAGGTATGAATACCACTTTGGTATCCCTCCATCGATTCGGGACGTATGAAAGCCTGATACAGCCTACATAAATTTTCTCCAGCCAGGGGATAATGTACTTTAACATTTTCTGCATTTCTGCTGGAGTGATGCCATCTGGTCCAGGTGACTTGAAGGGCTCAAAGCTGTTAATAGCCCAGCTTATTCTGGATCTCTCAGTCAAGAAGCTAGCGACGCTCGCAGTCCACTCGCACTCTTGTTGGTCCTGCTGATCCTCGGGTTCTGTTACAGAGTTTCCCGGGAAATGTGTGTCGAGCAGTACATTGAGCGACTGCTCGCTGTTTTTGGTCCAGTTATTTGCCTCATCCTGTAAATATCCCACTGTACATGGTGAAGCAGATAATATCTTCCTCAGCCTAGCGGCGTCGGAGACCTTTTCCACTTCACCACAGAAGGTATACCAAGAGCGCCTTTGCGCCTTTCTAAGCTCCTTCTTATAGATCTTGAGTTGCTCTTTATAGGCATCCCAATCATTACCGACCCCAGTAGATTTAGCCTTATTGAATAGATTGTTGCAGGTCTTTTTCATAGCCGTTAGCTCAGAAGTCCACCATTGGGGTTTAGTTTTACCCTTGTACCTTGTTTTTGGACAGGCTTCTTCAAGGACACTCAGGTATCAAGGGCAATGAATTTGCAGACAATGTAGCAAAGTGTGCAAATAATTATGCTCTAACCACATACCCCAATTTTAATTCCAAAGACCTAAACTGCTACATATGCAAACACTACACCGAAACATATAGTAGCTTTCAAAACACTTCTCAATGGTACAAACAAATAAACACAAGACAAATTAATGTACATGATTTTTCAAAACATAATGCTGCCCTGAACAGAAGCGACACCATTAAAATAATTAGACTTAGACTCGGACATTCAAAAATTACTCATGGACATTTACTTAACATACCAACTAATAGAAGCTGCAATTGCGATCCTACCACCACTTTCAGTCTTGTTCATTACCTTAGGGACTGTCCAAAATTTAATGATCTAAGGACATTAATTTTCGGAGTTAACGATCCCATTAAATACTTAAATGCATTATACCCTACTGAAATACACAAACTAATAGAATATATAAAACAATCAAATCTATATAAAGAAATATAAACATTTATTTTTCATACATAAAAAAAATAAACATTCATATTCCATTCATAATCTAGATCTGATTTATATTATATATTAACATAGTAAATACTGATTTAAGAAACATCAATGTAAATAAAAATTGTTCTAACCATATTGAGCTGAAGGCCTTAGATGCTATTGCTCTTTCTTATATATTAATTAGTAATTTGTAATTATTAGTTAATATCAAATAAATAAATAAACCAGTAAGGAAAGGCTAAAGTCGGGCGGTGCCGACTATATAATACCCTACACCACTCTTGTAATATTGAATAACTCTGATATATAAATTTTGTAATTCATGTATAAATTGTTTACATAAATATACTTTTGGGACATTTTATACTTAAATAATACCCTGTACCACAGTGTGGTATAGGGTATAAAAACGATTGGATCTAAAGAGCCAAATCGGATGATACATATATATGGGAGCTATAGCTAAATCTTAACCGATTTTCTTCAAATTCGGTAGTGTTGGTTCATGGATCAAGAAACTCTACCATTCTAAATTTCAACACGATTGGATGTAAAATACAGCTTTTATAGGACTAAAGGGCCAAATCGGACGAAACATATATATGGGAGCTATAGCTAAATCTTAACCGATTTTCTTCAAATTCGGCAATGTTGGTTCATGGATCAAGAAACTCTACCATTCTAAACTTCAAAACGATCGGATGTAAAATACAGCTTCTATAGGACTAAAGGGCCTAATCGGACGAAATATATATGGGAGCTATAGCTAAATCTTAACCGATTTTCTTCAAATTTGGCAATGTTGGTTCATGGACCAAGAAACTCTACCATTCTAAATTTCAAAACGATCGGATGTAAAATACAGCTTCTATAGGACTAAAGGACCAAATCGGACGAATGATATATATGGGAGCTATATCTAAATCTGCACTGATTTTCTTCAAATTCGGCAATGTTGGTTCATGGATCAAGAAACTCTACCATTCTAAATTTCAAAACGATCGGATGTAAAATACAGCTTCTATAGGACTAAAGGGCCAAATCGGACGAAACATATATATGGGAGCCAAATCGGACGAAACATATATATGGGAGCTATAGCTAAATCTTAACCGATTTTCTTCAAATTTGGCAATGTTGTTTCATGGATCAAGAAACTCTACCATTCTAAACTTCAAAACGATCGGATGTAGGTTTAGGTTTAGGTTTAGGTTAGGGTGGCAGCCGTATTTTTTTACAAGCTCACATAGACCAGTTTAGGTCCCTAGTGTTACCACGGGCTGAAATGCCCCTCATCGAAACCAACCTGTTTGATATATAAATTTATCGATAGTACGAATATCCGTACTGGAAAGATCTGTTAGGCTGCCTAAAAAGGCCGACCCCAGTATATCCAGTCGTCGTTTACTCAAAGCGGGACAGTCGCAAAGCAAGTGCTCAATGCTCTCCACTTCTTCCTCATCTCCACAGCTTCGGCAGAAGTCATTGGAGTCAATACCCAATCTTTTGGCGTGTTCGCCGATCAAGCAGTGTCCCGTCAGAACCTGTACTAACGTAGACAATCGTTGCCTCTCTAGTGCGAGGAGATATTTTGACCTTCTCAGGTCATACCTTGGCCAGATTTGTCTAGCTACCCTGCAGGTGCCGATTTCTGTCCATCTATCGTTGGACTGCCTGATTGCCTCTTGCCTAAGCCAAAGCTTGCACGTGGATAGTGGCGCACCAATATATGCAAATTCTTCGAGAATTTGTAATGTCGTCCCTTTCCTAGCAAGTTCATCGGCTTTGCAGTTCCCCGGGATATCCCTATGCCCAGGCACCCATATGAGGTGTATATTAAACTGCTCAGCCATCTCGTTAAGAGATCTGCGGCAGTCGAGGGCTGTTTGTGAATTTAGGGATGTTGCCTCCAGAGAATTGATGGCAGCCTGGCTGTCCGAGTAAATGACAACGCCATTGTTGGTTACTATGTTGCGACTCAGCCACTTGGCGACTTCCCATATTGCCATTATTTCGGCTTGATAGACACTGCAGGTATCTGGTAGTCTGTGAGCTATATCCAGACTAAGTTCTTCACAGTGTACTCCGAAGCCAACCTTTTCATCAAGCTTCGAACCATCCGTGTAAAAGTGGAGATGGTTTATATTACCTGGTATTCTGCCGACCCATTCATATCTGGCGGGAATCATAGTGATGTAATTTCTCTCGAAGGTGTACACTGTTGGTATATAGTCCACTCGGTCGGTTACCATAGCACTACACTTTGATATCCTCATGTGACCATAGTTCTTGTACCTCCACATTGATAGGCAGTTTAATCTTATTGCCGCTTTGGTTGCAACTTCTCTCGCCACAATATTAATCGGCAGTATATGGAGTAGGGCTTGTAGAGACTCGGTCGCTGTAGTCCTTAAGGCTCCGCTTATGCTCAGGCAGGCAGTCCTCTGAACCTTTGTTAGTAGGTTGGTAATGGTTAGTTTGTCAGTTGCCGTCCACCATACCACAATACCGTATAACAGTATTGGACGAACTACTGCTATATATATCCAGTGGACGATTTTAGGAGAGAGTCCCCACCGCGACCCTACAGCCTTTTTGCAGGAATATAAGGCGACATTGGCCTTCCTTACACGTTCCAATACGTTAAGTCTAAATAACATTTTCCTATCTAGAATTATTCCTAAAAATTTTGCACTTTCAGAAAAGACTAGATCTGTTCCATTTATCCGAGGTGGAGGGTCCACATGTGGGACATTATTCATCCTAGTAAAGAGAACCAATTCTGTCTTGTTGGGGTTAACGCCCAAACCGCTGCTTCTGGCCCATCTAGCCAACTTGTTCAGAGCCACCTGTAGGATGTCTCTGAGGACGTTTACGAATTTGCCACTCACTGCGATTGCCACGTCGTCCGCATATGCCACGACCTTGCAGCCACAACGTTCTAGATCTAGCAGGATTTCATTCACCGCTAGGTTCCAAATTAGTGGAGACAATACTCCTCCTTGCGGGGTCCCTCTGTTTACATACCTTGTTAGAGTTGTGGACCCTAGACATGCTGTTATGCGTCTTCTGGTGAGCAGACTTTGAATTAGTCTAATCAAACTAGTGTTAACTTTTAGATGTGAGAGTGCCGCAATTACCGCATCGGAATGAATGTTGTTAAAAGCCCCTTCTATGTCAAGAAATGCCACCATGGTGAATTCCTTGAAATGCAGGGACGATTCGATAGTGCTCACAAGTTCGTGCAGGGCTGATTCAGTAGACTTGCCCTTGTTGTAAGCATGTTGGTTCCCCGACAGGAGTTTTGTATCCAGGTTTTCCCTAATGAAATGATCTAAAAGTCTTTCCAGACCTTTCAATAAGAACGAGGATAGGCTAATTGGTCTGAAGTCTTTTGGCCTAGTGTGTGATATCTTTCCCGCTTTAGGTATGAATACCACTTTGGTATCCCTCCATCGATTCGGGACGTATGAAAGCCTGATACAGCCTACATAAATTTTCTCCAGCCAGGGGATAATGTACTTTAACATTTTCTGCATTTCTGCTGGAGTGATGCCATCTGGCCCAGGTGACTTGAAGGGCTCAAAGCTGTTAATAGCCCAGCTTATTCTGGATATCTCAGTCAAGAAGCTAGCGACGCTCGCAGTCCACTCGCACTCTTGTTGGTCCTGCTGATCCTCGGGTTCTGTTATAGAGTTCCCCGGGAAATGTGTGTCGAGCAGTACATTGAGCGACTGCTCGCTGTTTTTGGTCCAGTTATTTGCCTCATCCTGTAAATATCCCACTGTACAGGGTGAAGCAGATAATATCTTCCTCAGCCTAGCGGCGTCGGAGACCTTTTCCACTTCACCACAGAAGGTATACCAAGAGCGCCTTTGCGCCTTTCTAAGCTCCTTCTTATAGATCTTGAGTTGCTCTTTATAGGCATCCCAATCATTAGCGACCCCAGTAGATTTAGCCTTATTGAATAGCTTGTTGCAGGTCTTTTTCATAGCCGTTAGCTCAGAAGTCCACCATTGGGGTTTAGTTTTACCCTTGTACCTTGTTTTTGGACAGGCTTCTTCAAGGGATCTATTGAATGATATGGTGATATGATCGACCAGATTATCCAAACCGGCTTTGTCATTCGGTTCGTACGGAAGTTTAGAGTTGAGGACTTTCTTGAAATTCTTCTCATACAGATGCCACTTTGTCTTCCTTACATTTCTGTGGACGGCGGGTTTAGGCGCTTTTTCCGCGAGTTTGAACTCAATATAATGATGATCTGAGAATGAGTGGTCGTCCAGTACATTCCACCCAATAATTTTGTCTGACAGCCGGTCAGTAGCAAACGTTACGTCGAGTACCTCTTGTCTGTCTTTAATTGTGAAGGTCGGTTTATTACCTATGTTACAAATACTAAGATTGGTAGTTAGAATAAAGTCAAGAAGCGAATCACCCCTATTGTTTATATCCGTACTACCCCAGATAGTATGATGAGCGTTCGTGTCTGCGCCAATAATCAGCTCGAGCTCGTCAGACGTTGCTTCTTCTACTACTTCCCTGAATAGAGCAGTCGGTACTACAGATTCATAAGGCAAGTAGCTGGAGACCACCCAATATATGCGATTACCGATCTCCAGGCTAGCAGCTGTTTGGTCTTTACCACTTAAATTAGTCAGGAGAAAGATACTCAGATCTTTCCTGGCCAAAATGCAGGTTCTTGGAGTGCCTTCACAGTTGGCCACAAGCAGTTTAAAGTTGGGTGTCCTAATACCGCACACCCTTCCTCCCACTACGTAGGGCTCCTGTATCAGGACGATGTCTACTGCGCCTGTGGACAGGCGCAGCAATAGAGCCGCTGAGGCTGCTTTAGCGTGATGGAGGTTAATCTGTAGAATTCTTACCATCATTGGTAATTGACAGATTAACATCCACCCCAACAAGGGTGTTATCGAACTCTTCGTCCGTATCGTCGAGAAGCATGTCCCCGCCAGATGCGTCAAAGAGTCCGGAGACTCCCCTCAGCCCCTCTGTGTCAGAAGTAGAACTTTCGTCCTCAGAGTAGGACGTTACAGATCTTCTGTTAGAGTTGGAGTCACCAGAAATAATAGGCGTGGCTACCTCCGCACTTACAGAAAGTGCCACGGTGGACGACTCACCTTCTGCAGTGGGAGCTATATCCTGCTTGTATATCTTCAAGATTATAGTCTCGAAGCCATATTGTAGGGTTGCACTCGCACTTTGTATATGGGAGGTGGATTCAGCGTTTAGGATAAGATTGACCTGCCGCTTTTTACCATCCGCCTCACCCACCTTGCTGATTCTCCAATTATGGGCCGGCAGACCAGGATTGGAATCTTTTATTATTTCTAAGATGTCAGCCGGGTTGGAGGGCTCTTCTGTAACCCAGGTGATGGCTCTAGGGTGACTAGGGATGTTGTTTTTTTCGACAACATCCAACTGGGCACCCGGCCACACCTCACCCGCTCGACTCAGAGCAGCCTTATAAAGGTCTACTGATCTGGCATCACCGAAATATAAGAGCTTTACTCTCCCCTGATGCCATCCTGCATCGTTGCAGATTGGTGGTTTGCCCGGCATTTCTCTACGGACATCGAGGTAATGAGCCATAATGGCTGATTGTACATGACTCCATTTGTCCTTGAGGATGGATCCATCCTCACTACTTCTGTCTATAACAGCCATCACTAGACTCTCCTTCGCCACTTCATTGAAGGGCTTGGTGAGTGTCCTGTTGATGGTGACATTAGGGCCTCTTGCCTTTTTTCGAAGGCAGGGGTTCATCAGGTGATCTGATTCGTTTTACTTTATTAGCCGTTAACACAGCTGAATTTCTGGCTCTTTCAGCCGACTCATTGGCCTTAGAAGCATCTATGACGCCTTTAGCCCAGGTAAGTGACTCTTTTTGTTTTTCGGTAAGAGCCGAAACCTCAACAGCCTCCAACTTCGTCAAAACTCTGAGCGCTACACGATGCTCATTGTGCTTCCGTTTTGACGGTCGGACATGACGTTTTCCCCTCACCGCACCACCTGTTGTGAGTACTTGGGGGAGATTTTCACCATTTTTGGTGTGGTCGGCTTTGGCCAAGACCAACGGACGGACAGTCGGACGATTGGGGAACCGCGCTCCATCGGAACACGAAGGCATCCCCGTCAAGAGAATTTATTTTAATTTTGTCTGTATTAGACCGTAATAGGTACTACGATGTAGGCCTTACAGACTTTGTACAGATTTTTGCTATTGCGTAATAGGTACTGGTAACTATCCGCTATGTGATAAACACGTCCGTTCACTGCGAATGATCAGCAACGATCGGATGTAAAATACAGCTTCTATAGGACTAAAGGGCCAAATCCGACGAAACATATATATGGGAGCTATAGCTAAATCTTAACCGACTTTCTTCAAATTTGGCAATGTTTTTTCATGGATCAAGAAACTCTACCATTCTAAATTTCAAAACGATCGGATGTAAAATACAGCTTCTATAGGACTAAAGGACCAAATCGGACGAAAGATATATATGGGAGCTATATCTATATCTGCACTGATTTTCTTCAAATTCGGCAATGTTGGTTCATGGATCAAGAAACTCTACCATTCTAAATTTCAAAACGATCGGATGTAAAATACAGCTTCTATAGGACTAAAGGGCCAAATCGGACGAAACATATATATGGGAGCTATAGCTAAATCTTAACCGATTTTCTTCAAATTCGGCAATGTTGGTTCATGGATCAAGAAACTCTACCATTCTAAATTTCAAAACGATCGGATGTAAAATACAGCTTCTATAGGACTATTGGGCCAAATCGGACGAAAGATATATATGGGAGCTATATCTAAATCTGAACCGATTTCAAACAAATTCAATAGCAATCTTAACAGCCGCGAAATACTCTAAACTGCAAAATTTCAGAACGATCGGAGTGAAATTGCGACCTGTAGTCGCTAAATCGACTCAGCTAGTGATTCTGAGTCGATCGGTATACTTTAAGGTGGGTCTAGCTGTGTTATTTTAAGGTGTTACAAACATCTGCCGTGAAACAAACTTATAATACCCTGTACCACAGTGTGGTGTAGGGTATCTATATATATAAAGAAGAATGTGTGTTTGTTTGTTTGTTTGTTGGTTTTTATACCCTACACCACACTGTGGTACAGGGTATTATAAGTTTGTTTCACGGCAGATGTTTGTAACACCTGAAAATAACACAGCTAGACCCACCTTAAAGTATACCGATCGACTCAGAATCACTAGCTGAGTCCGTCCGTCCGTCCGTCTGTCCATGTAAAGTTGTTCGTCGACTACAGGTCGCAATTTCACTCCGATCATTCTGAAATTTTGCAGTTTAGAGTATTTCGCGGCTGTTAAGATCGCTATTGAATTTGGTTAAAATCGGTTCAGATTTAGATATAGCTCCCATATATATCATTCGTCCGATTTGGCCCTTTAGTCCTATAGAAGCTGTATTTTACATCCAATCGTTTTGAAATTTAGAATGGTAGAGTTTCTTGATCCATGAACCAACACTACCGAATTTGAAAAAAATCGGTTAAGATTTAGCTATAGCTCCCATATATATGTTTCGTCCGATTTTGCTCTTTAGTCCTGTAGAAGCTGTATTTTACATCCAATCATTTTGAAAGTTAGAATGGTAGAGTTTCTTGATCCATGAACCAACATTGCCGAATTTGAAGAAAATCGGTAAAGATTTAGCTATAGCTCCCATATATATGTTTCGTTCGATTTTGCCCTTTAGTTCTATAGAAGCTATATTTTACATCCAATCGTTTTGAAATTTAGAATGACAGAGTTTATTGATTCATAAACCAACATGGCCGAATTTGAAGAAAATCGGTAAAGATTTAGCTATAGCTCCCACATATATGTTTCATCCGATTTGGCTCTTTAGATCCAATCGTTTTTATACCCTACACCACACTGTGGTAAAGTTTATTATTTAAGTATAAAATGTCCCAAAAGTAAATTTATGTAAACAATTTATACATGAATTACAAAATTTATATATCAGAGTTATTCAATATTACGAGAGTGGTGTAGGGTATTATATAGTCGGCACCGCCCGACTTTAGCCTTTCCTTACTGGTTTTGTTTGTTGGTTTGTTTGTACCGTATAGACGTCTAAACGGCTGAACCGAACTTCTTGAAATTTTCACAGAATGTACATGTGTGGGGCGTGGTGAAAATAGGGTACTTGAATTTTCGATATATGAAGTGGGCGTGGCCCCGCCCACATAAGACAAATTTTAAAATTGAGATATCTTGCACAATTTGTTAGTGAGAGTGCTGCAATTTTGTACATATCTGGTGGCAATCTACGTGATTGGTCCAAAAATGGGCGGGATCGGACCAATGGGCGTGGCCCCGCCCATATAAGTAAAATTTTGAATTTGAGATATCTTGCACAATTTGTTAGCGAGAGAACTGTAAGTTTGTTTATATATATCTGGAGGCAGTCTACGTGATTGGTCCAAAAATGGGCGGGGTCAGACTAAAGGGCGTGGCCCCGCCCCATCAATTTTGAAATCGAGATATCTTGCACAATTTGTTAGCAAGAGAGCGGTAATTTTGTGTATATATATCTGCTGGCGACTTACGTGATTGGTAAAAAAAATGGGCGGGATCGGACCAATGGGTGTGGCCCCGCCCATATAAGCCAAGTTTTGAATTTGAGATATCTTGCACAATTTGTTAGCGAGAGAGCTGTAATTTTGGGTAAATATATCTGTTGGCGACCTACGTGATTGCTCCAAAAATGGGCGGAATCAGACGAATGGGCGTGGCCCCGCCCATATAAGCCAAATTTTAAAATTGAGATATCTTGCACAAATTTTTAACTAGAGTGCTGTAATGTTGTACATATGTATCTGGTGGCAGTCTACGTGATTCGTCCAAAAATGGGTGGGATAGGACCAATGGGCGTGGCCCCGCCCTTATAAAACAAGGTGGTATATAGGTGGTGGTCTACTTAATTGGTCCAAAAATGGGCGGGATCGGACCAATGGGCGTGGCCCCGCCCCTATAAGCCAAATTTTGAATTTGAGATATCTTGCACAATTTGTTAGCGAGAGACCTGTAATTTTGTTTATATATATCTGTTGGTCACTTACGTGATTGGTCCAAAAATAGGCGGGGTCGGACTACTGGGCGTTGCTCCGCCCCTTTGAGCCAAATTTTGAAATCGAGATATCTTGCACAATTTGCTAGCGAGAGAGCTGTAATTTTGTGCATATGTATCTGGTGGCAATCTTCGTGATTGGTCCCAAAATGGGCGGGATTGGGCCAATGGGCGTGGCCCCGCCCTGATAAACCAAATTTTCAAATTGATATATATTTCACAATTTGTTAGCGAGAGTGCTGTAATGTTGTGCATATGTATTAGGTGGTGGTCTACTCAATTGGTCCAAAAATGGGGGGGTCGGCCAATGGGCGTGGCCCCGCCCATATAAGCCAAATTTTGAAATTGAGATATCTAACACAATTTGTTAGCGAGAGTGCTGTAATTTTTGCATGTATCTGGTGGTAGTCATCGTGATTTGTCCAAATATAGGCGGAATTGGACGAATGGGCGTGGCCACGCCCATATAAACAAAGATTTAAAATTGGCATATCTTGCACAATTTGTTAGCGAGAGTGCTGTAATTTTTGCATATGTATTAGGTGGTAGTCTAATTGGTTGGTGCAAAAATGGACGGGATTGGACCAATCGGCGTGGCCCCGCCAATATAAACCCAATTTTGCAATTGACATAACTCGCACAAATTATTAGCGAGATTACTCTAATTTTGTGCATATATATTAGGTGGCAGTCTACGTGCTTGGTCCAAAAATGGGCGGGGTCGGACAAATGGGAGTGGCCCCGCCCATATAAGCCAATTAAATTTTGTGTTTGATATATCTTGAGCAATTTGTTAGAGAGATCAATGTAATTATGTGCATATATATTTGGTGTCAGTCTACGTAATTAGTCCAAAAATTAACGGGATCGGAAATCTGAAGTCTGGGGCAACGAAGTGGACCGGGTACAGCTATCTATATATATAAAAGAGAGTGTCTGTTTGTGGGTTTGTTTGTTTGTTTGTTCCGTATAGACGTCTAAACGGCTAAACCGATCATCTTGAAATTTTCACAGAATGTACATGTGTAGGGGGTGCTGAAAATAGGGTACTTGAATTTTCGATATATCAAGTGGGCGTGGACCCGCCCATATGGGTCCAATTTTGATATTGAGAAAAATTTTTAGCTAGAGTACTGAAATTTTGTGTGTATGCATTTAGTGGCAGATTATGTGAATTTTCCAAAAATGGGCGGAATCGGACCAATGGGCGTGGCCCCGCCCATATAAGCCAAATTTTGAAATTGAGATATTTTGCACAAGTTGCCCACATAGACCAAATTTTGAAATTTTGATATCTTGCACAATTTGCCAGCGGGAGTGCTGCAAAGAAGCGAATATGTATCTGGTGGCATTCTACGTGATTGGTCAAAAAATGGACGGGATCGGATCAATGGGCGTGGCACCGCCCATATAAGCCAAATTTTGAAATTGATATATCTTGCACAATTTGTTAGCTAGAGTGCTGTAATGTTGTACATATGTATCTGGTGGCAGTCCACGTGATTGGTCCAAAAATGGGCTGGATCGGACCAATGGGCGTGGCACCGCCAATATGAGCCAAATTTTAAAAATGTGATATCTTGCACAATTTGTTATCGAGGGCGGGATAGAACCAATGGGCGTGGCCCCGCCCATATAAGCCAAATTTTGAAATTTAGATATCTTGCACAATTTGTTAGCGAGAGTGCTGTAATTGTGTATATATGTATGTGTCTGGTGGAAGCCTACGTGATTGGTCTAAAAATGAGCGGGATCTGACCAAAGGGCGTGGCCCCGCCCATATAACCCGAAATTGAGCTATCTTGCACAATTTAGTGGCGAGAATGCTCTAATTTTGTGTATATGTATCTGGTGGCAGTCTACGTGATTAGTTAAAAAATTGGCGGGATTAGACTAATGGGCGTGGCCCCGTCCATGTAAGCCACATTTTGGAATTGAGATATCTTGCACAATTTGTTAGCGGGAGTGTTGTTATTTTATGTATACGTATTTGGTGGCAGGATTTGTGATTGGTTCAAAAATGGACGGGATCCGAAATCTCAATCTGGGGCAACGAAGTGGAACGGATCCAGCTAGTAATAAATAAATTACAACATCCTCTTGATGTTGCAAGGTGGCCGGCAATGTTTAAGTGTGATTGTTTCTATAATTTCGTTAAAGTAATGTATTTCTTTCGGTGCATAAATTGAACTATTTATCGTTCACACATTCTCGTTAGAATCTACATACTCCTCATTACTACAGCCTTGCAATATTAGCTTTGCAGATTCTAACGAGTAACTAATCGATATTGCTGCAAGACAATGTCTTGCACTACATTTTTGGCACTTGCGTTAAAATGTCGTTGATGATTCTCTTTGGCTGTCCTCTAAGTGTCTTCAACGATTTAAAAAGGGTCTAGCACCCACTTCAGGGATGTCTTTACGACATTCTCTACTGGGTAGCATGCACATACATACATACTTTGATATACATACACATATAACTGCAGTTAGCTTGCAGCCAGTAGGCTTTTTGCCCTTGATGACATTGTCGTCAATGATCATGTCATGCAGGACCTAAATCACATAATCTTTTCTTCAATGATAACATAAGGGAAAACTTCATTCATGACCTTTTTCCATGACAAAGTGGTGCATAGAACATGTTGAAGACACACTGCAATACAAAGTTCAATATTGTCGGCAGTGTTGCCAAACGAATTTCACCGAAAATTAGATTCAACTTCTTGACGCTTTAGAAACCACAAATACCAATCGATTGGGCTAAAATTCGGCAACTAGTATTTTATTAACGCAGAACCATTCCAAGAAGCAAGTGACCCCATTGAACCACATTTCGGCATAGTCCCATACAACTGTCAAAACCGATTTGACTATGTAGCCCCAAAGAAAAAGGTTCCTTCCAATTTGGCTTATAAATTATATATGTGATTAATTTTAGCTGGAACGGTTCGTTGGAATAATGACCTAGGTTCACGTTTTGACGTAGCCCTTACTGTACCTAAAAATTTCACTGTAATTTCCAATTTTACAACTTAACAAAACTTTAGAGATTTTTCTTGTTATGTTATTGAGCGCGGTCCATAATATTTGAGACATTTTCTAAAAATTCTGATTTTTATTTTAAAAAGATAAATGGGAGAGTAAATATTTTCCGAAGGAATTAATAAAAAAATATTAATATAAGAACAATTTGTGAAGTTTTCCTTACTTTTTTCATATCATAAAAAATCTTCATTTCTTATTTTTTATTATATTTTTTGGCTCTGAAAATCGTGAAAATGACGATAAATCGTCAAAATGACGATAAATCGTCATTTCTGCAACACTGATTGTCGGGCATGACAATCTGTTGGCGACAAGTTCGGTGACAGCATCGTGCATCTGTGCCTTAATGAAAACATAAGCGATACTGTTATACATAATTTAGAAGTCAGTAAGTCGAGATTTATACAGGACAATTTTGTCCAAGTAAGTGTCAAAGTTTGTAGGAGACGGAGGCAGGCGGAAAGAGCTCTCTGCCTCTCTCTCCCACAAACTTTGACACTTGCTTGGAAAAAATTGCCTCGAGTGTAGCACGACGAACCGCAATGTTCTAACATTGCCGACATAGTATAGTGGAAGCACGCGAGATTTGCAATTCGAGGGTTCGAGTTCGAAGACAGATCAAGACATTTGCAAATTATAACAGGGTAAATTAAAAAAATCCAATTAACATATGCGAATTAGAAGATACAATTACTTAATATAAGATTTGTGACATTAAACATTGTCATCAGCCTGAAGAAAAAAATATTTTCTCAATATTTTCATATATATATATATATATGACTAGCTGGACCCGGTCCACTTCGTTGCCCCAGATTTCAGATTTCCGATCCAGCCCATTTTTTGGCCAATTACTAGACTGCCACCACATGCATATACACAAAATTGCAGCACTGTCGCTAACAGATTGTTCAAATATCTCAATTTCAAAATTTGGTTTATATTGGCAGGGCCACGACCATTTGTCTGACCCCGCCAATTTTTGGACCAATCACGCAGACGCCACCAGATACATATGAACAAAATTACAGCACTCATTGTTTGACTTGGTCGCCGCGGTAACTATAAATGATACTACTTTCTGCTGAGAATGATAGATTAGTTTTTTGTGCTCACAGCCAAGTTAACGCCAATGCGATGAAAATAAAAGAAATGTGGTTCAAAAATGCACAAATTATGCAATATTGTATGAGGTTTTGTTTAATGATCGAAATTTCTTTCTTCTACGGTCAATAGTTTCAGAGAAAATACAAGCTTAACTAATGCTACACCCACTTTTGCCACACCCACTAATCCTATCCCGCCAATTTCTGCTGAAGGTTTAGATAATTACTCCACTAAAGTGTGTTCCAAATTTCGTTCTTCTGCCATCAACACATTCTGAGTTATTCGAATTTTATATAATGCCACGCCCACTTATTGTATCCCGCCCACTTTTGGTGAAAGTACTAAATATTGACTTCAACAACTTACAATCCAAATTTCGCTCACCTACGGTCAATAGTTTCTGAGATAACAAATATTTAAATATTTTATTACAAAAGTGCAGTTAGCTTGCACATAAATACTCTGTCACATAAATATGGTTTTCTAATAGGGACATAACAATTTCGTATCTTTATGTCAACGCACCCTCAAACATTTTTAATGATCTTTCAGTGTCCAAACGTTAGTCGAAGTCAAAATTTTCACCATGGTAAAGTTCACCTACGTGCAACATTTGGAAATCATTAAAAATTAAATTCTGAGTCAGTGGTCGCAACTTTATGTCTGTTCTTCAACTATTTTTAAAACTTTTTCGCGGACGGACACCTGATTGATACCATTTGTTTTTATAAATTTTTTTGAGAGAAGAAAAAAACTATTGCTTTCATTTATATTGCTGTGAAGATTGTTGACTCATACCTTTTGCTGGCTTCCTCGTGAAAACAGCCGGTGTACAATGTACATGAGTTTCGAATAGGGACTCCGCCAAAAGGTTAATGTACCGGAGTTTTTTTTAAGAAAAGGAAAAGAAATCCAGCACATAAGAAGAAATAGCCAAATATTCTTTCAATGGCAAGGGAAATAATAAGAAAGCAAATTGAACTAAGTCAATAATATTATCCCAAATGTACTAATTGATGGGTTTTGGAAACTGAATTATAACACAACAATTAAAAAATTATTTGCAGATTTATTAAGAGATAATTTTGAAATTGCACTTAGCTATGAAAAATAAATTTGTTAAGAAATTTATTAAGTGATAATTTTTTGGAAATTACACTTTACTACGAAAAATTAATTCGTTCAAAAATTATTAAGTGATAATTTTTTGGAAATTACACTTTACTACGAAAAATAAATTTGTTCGAAAATGTACTAAGTGATAATTGTTTAGAAATTACACTTTACTACAAAAAATAAATTAGTTCAAAAAAGGTATTAAACGATAATTTTTTGAAAATTACACTCTACTACGAAAAATAAATTTGTTCAAAAAATTATTAATTGATAATTTTTAAAAATTATACTTTACGACGAAAAATAACTTTGTTAACAAAATTATTAAGTGATCATTTTGGAAATTACACTTTACCACTAAAAATAAATTTGTTAAAAAATTTATTAAGTGATAATAGTTTGGAAATTAATTTTTACTACGAAAAACAAATTTGTTAAAAAAATGTATTAACTGATAATATAGATATTAGGTGATAATTTTTTGGAAAAAAAACACTACTAGAAAATTCTTTTTTTTTTTTTTGAAAAGTTGATTGATATCTTTGGAAAATACACTAGACTGCAAAAAATTACTTCCGTCAAATTTTTTTATACAATTTTTTTCCAAAAAAACCTATATGGTTTTTTCAAAAGGCCTATAAAATTCAATTTCGCAAAAAAATTTTTAGCTTTCGTACAAACAACACAACTTTATTAAAAACTACCATTATTTATATCTATTAAGGAAAAAAGACAAAATCGCGTTGTATAAGATTAGTAGAGTAATGCCGGGCAAACCACCAATCTGCAACGATGCAGGATGGCATCAGGGGAGAGTAAAGCTCTTATATTTCGGTGATGGCGGATGGTAAAAAGCGGCAGGTCAATTTGATCCTTAACGCTGAATCCACCTCCCATATACAACGTGCAAGTGCAACCCTACAATATGGTTTCGAGACTATAGCCGTTGAGGTATACAAGCAGGATATAGCTCCCACTGCGGAAGGTAAGTCGTCCACCGCGGTTGATACACGGCATTCTGCACGTGCGGAGGTACCCACACCCATGATTTCTGGTTACTCCAACTCTAACAGAAGATCTGTAACGTCCTTCTCTGAGGACGAAAGCTGTACTTCTGACACAGAGGGGCTGAGGGGTGTCTCTGGACTCTTTGACGCATCTGGCGGGGACACGCTTCTCGATGATACAGACGAAGAGTTCCATAACACCCTTGTCGGGGTGGATGTTAATCTGTCAATTACCAACACCCAGGAAAATAATTGGTTGGAATTCGATTGTAACAATAAAAAAATAGTACTAGCAACAAAAAGTATATTGCCTACAACGTCTGTCGGTTGTATTTATAAATATGTGGTTGAAACAACAATAATAACATGGATACGATCAAATGAAAATGCTTGCAACTAAATCGATGGTTGTATCAATCGAATTAAGATTGTTTTTTTCATTTAAACTCGGTTAGTTGTGGTAACCGATTTAAAATTGTCATTATAGTACCATATGATGGATTTTTGGTTGTGACAACCAATGTTTTATTCTTGACAACAGAAATTGTATCAATAGACCAAAGATTATTATTGCAACGAATAATTGGTTGCTACAACAGAAAAAATATTAATAAATAATCGTTTATTGGTTATCCCAATCATTTCCCAAATGTATTTTGGGAAATATAACCGAAAGATAAGTTGCTGTTCTTTTGCTGATACATGACAAACAAAAAATAAATTTACTCTTTACTTACATAAAAAAAATCTTCAACATTTTGTTCAAGAACGGTATAGGTAATCAAAAATAATCTCGTGAGGATAATAATGTGTGGAATGCAGAATATGTTGTGCAAAATGTTTTACATAAATAAAAAATAAAAGCAACAATCATGAAATTAAAAACACAGGGTTAAGCGATATTCGTATAAGAGTTTTGTACTTTCGTGTACTAAAATTTGTGTCAAATATTTCCACATCTCATAATAGTGATGAATTTGTAATATGGGATTTTTAATTTTGTTATGAATTGTTTTGTTCAATAAATAAAATAAAAATTAATGAAAACTGTTTTTAATCAATTGTCAGAACAACCAATTTTTTAAAACAGTTGGTTGTGGCAACTACAACAGATAATTTAAGCCACCATTTTCGTAGTTGGCGCAACCAAATATGATTGTTGTCAACATGGAAGCAGAAGTATACCACAACCAAAATATTGGTTGTCCTGATGGAATCGCATGATAGTAGACAGAACTACCAAAATTCGGTTGGCAAATAATTCGGTTGAGGCAACCAAACTGTATTCTGTGTGAATGATGATAAGAATTCTACAGATTAACCTCCATCACGCTAAAGCAGCCTCAGCGGCTCTATTGCTGCGCCTGTCCACAGGTGCAGTAGACATCGTCCTGATACAGGAGGCCTACGCAGTGGGAGGAAGAGCGTGCGGTATCAGGACACCCAATATTAAACTGCTTATGGCCAACTGTGAAGGCACTCTAAGAACCTGCATTTTGGCCAGGAAAAGTATAAGTATCTTTCTCTTGGCTAATTTAAGTGGTAAAGACAAAACATCTGCTAGTCTGGCGATCGGTGATCGCATATATTGGGTGGTGTCCAGTTACTTGCCTTATGAAGTTGTAGTACCGACTGCTTTATTCAGGGAAGTAGTAGAAGAAGCAACGTCTGACGAGGTATTTGTAACATAGGTAATAAACCGACCTTTACAATTAAAGACAGACAAGAAGTACTAGACGTAACGTTTGCTACTGACCGGCTGTCAGACAAAATTATTGAGTGGAATGTACTTGACGACCACTCATTCTCAGATCACCATTATATTGAGTTCAAACTCGCTGAAAAAGCGCCTGAACTTGACGTCCACAGAAATGTGAGAAAGACAAAGTTGCACCTGTATGAACAGAATTTGAAGAAAGTCCTCAACTCCAAACTTCTGTACGAACCGAATGACAAAGCCGATCTGAATAATATGGTCGATCATATCACCACATCATTTAATAGTTCCCTTGAAGAAGCATGTCCAAAAACAAGGTACAAGGGTAAAACTAAACCCCAATGGTGGACTTCTGAGCTAACGGCTATGAAAAAGACCTGCAACAAGCTATTCAACAAGGCTAAATCTACTGGGGTCGCTAATGTTTGGGATGCCTATAAAGAGCAACTCAAGATCTATAAGAAGGAGACCCTCTGTGGCGAAGTGGAAAAGGTCTCCGACGCCGCACGATGGGAAAATATGATGAAATATACGCGCATAGGGCTTTGAAAACAACTTTCAAAAATCAATTTTTTGGGAATGTTGTTTTATTGTGGATAACATTTAATGAAAATACCTTCAAATTTTATAAAAATATCTCTGGGCGATTCCGAGTTATGACCTTTCAAATGTTGTCTTTTTTACTAATAAATGCAAATAAAATTGCGATGATAAAATGTATATACTGAAATGCGCGTCGAATTTTCGTTTGTTGGTTAAATGCGACCGGACATGTAACATATAATAAGGTTTTATTCATCTAAATTTTTGTATATAAAACGTATTTTTAACGTCTTCTTTAACGTTTCAAAGTAAAAATAAAGTTTTTTTGTTTTTCCAAAAAATTATCCGCAGTAAATGGAATACAACTTTTTTGGATCACGTGGGATCACTACGATATGACATAGAGAAGAGTGGTGACTTAGTGGTGAATCCAACGGTTCCTAGTTTATCTTAGACTTTTTGCGATTATGGCCGATTTTTGTACTTTAAATATGTGCTTCTTTTACTTTAAATAAAGAAAATATGTTTGGGGCCTACATCTATCTATAAACCGATTTTCCCGAAACATATGGACCTATTTTCTTGGTTCAAAAAATAAATGTTACGAAATTTCGGCAATAGCGGATTATAAATAAGACCGGTACAAGTATGGTTGCAAGTTTGTAGAGTTATACGACTAAAATTATAGATATGTGTAATTTTTATAGTTTACTTCTTCTACAAAAACTATAAAAATATAGTAAAACGCTTCTGCAGTTTATGTATATTAGGGTGGACCGATTATTTTTTTGTTTTTAATTTAACTTTTCTCTTATTAACAGTCGACGACCCATTGTGTAATTGCATTAGTGCAAAACTTCAGCTTTCAAAATTATATTTTTTTTGTAATTTTATCCTATTTATGTTGTTTTGGTTTCAATTTCAAAAACATTGGCCGGTTTTGTAGACTTTTAACGCAATTTTCACAAAAATATGTTTGAACTTCAATGGTCTATATATTTAAAACGCAGCAACACACAATTAAGTAACTTAAATAGATTTTGAACTAAATTTTGTCAGCTTTAATATAAAATCAAGATCACTGAAGTTGGTACGATATTCTGATTTTCACACTAATTTCTGGGTAAACCAATTTCTTCTCCAAAGAATTCTCTTGAAGTTGGTCCAAACGGTAGGACTCTATCGCTAACGGTATAGCCATGAGATAGCAAATACTGCTATGCGCGCGTATTTACCCCTTTTTCCCATTGTGCGCCACAAGGCTGAGGAAAATACTATCAGTTCACCCTGTACAGTGTGTTACTTGCAGGATGAGGCAAATAACTGGACAGAAAACTGCGAGCAGTCGCTGAATGTACTGCTCGACACACATTTCCAGGGGAACTCACCAACAGAACCCAAAGAGCAGCAAGACCAACAAGAATGCGAGTGGACTGCGAGCGTTGCTAGCTTGTTGACTGAGAGATCCAGAAAAGGCAGGGCTATTAACAGTCCCGAATCGATGGAGGGATACCAAAGTGGTATTCGTACCTAAAGCGGGGAAGATATCACACACCAGGCCAAAAAACTTCAGACCAATTAGCCTATCCTCCTTCCTTTTGAAAGGTCTGGAAAAACTTTTAGATTATTTCATTAGGGCAAACCTAGATACAAAACTGCTGTCGGTGAACCAAAATGTTTACAATAAGGGCAAGTCTACAGAATCAGCCCTGCATGAACTTGTGAGCACTGTCGAATCGTCCCTGCATTTTAAGGAATTCGCCATGGTGGCATTTCTTGACATTGAAGGGGCTTTTAAAAACATTCACTCAGATGTAGTAATTGCGGCACTGTCACATCTAAAAGTTAACTCTAGTTCGATTAGACTAATTCATAGTCTGCTCAACAGAAGGCGCATAACAGCATGTCTTGAGTCCACAACTCTAACAAGGTTTGTAAACAGAGGGACCCCACAAAGAGGAGTACTGTCTCTACTAATTTGGAACCTAGCGGTGAATGAAATCCTGCTAGATATAGAACGTTGTGGCAGCAAGGTCGTGGCATATGCGGACGACGTGGCAATCGCAGTGAGTGGCAAATTCGAAAACGTCCTCCGAGACATTCTACAGGTGGCTCTGAACAAATTGGCTAGATGGGCCAGAAGCAGCGGTTTGGGCATAAACCCAAACAAGACTGAATTGGTTCTATTTACTAGGATGAATAATGTCCCACATGTGGACCCTCCACCTCAAATAAATGGAACAGATCTAGTCTTTTCTGAAAATGCAAAATGTTTAGGAATAATTCTAGATAGAAAACTGTTATTTAGACTTAACGTATTGGAACGTGTAAGGAAGGCCAACGTAGCCTTATATTCCTGTAAAAAGGCTGTAGGGTCGCGGTGGGGTCTCGCTCCTAAAACGTCCACTGGTTATATATAGCAGTAGTTCGTCCTATACTGTTATACGGCATTGTGGTATGGTGGACGCAAAACTGACAAACTAACCATCACCAACCTACTAACAAAGGTTCAGAGAACAACCTGCCAGAGCATAAGCGGAGCCTTAAGGACTACAGCGACTACTATTGTGCCGACTACTATTGTGGCGAGAGAAGTTGCAACCAAAGCGGCTCGGACAGCCAGGCTGCCATCAATTCTCTGGAGACAACATCCCTAAATTCACAAACAGCCCTCAACTGCCGCAGACCTCTTAACGAGATGGCTGAGCAGTTTAATATACACCTCATATGGGTGCCTGGGCATAGGGATATCCCGGGGAACTGCAAAGCAGATGAACTTGCCATTAGAAATTCTCGAAGAATTTGCAGTTATTGGTGCGCCACTATCCACGTGCAAGCTTTGGCTTAGGCAAGAGGCAATCAGGCAGTCCAACGAAAGATGGACAGAAATCGTCACCTGCAGGGTAGCTAGGCAAATTTGGCCAAGGTATGACCTGAGGAGATCAAAATATCTCCTCGCACTAGAGAGTCAAAGATTGTCTACGTTAGGATCAGTTCTTTCGGCACACTTGATCGGCGAACACGCCAAAAGATTGGGTATTTACTCTAATGACTTCTGCAGAAGCTGTGGAGATGAGGAAGAAGTGGAGAGCATTGAGCATTTGCAATGCGACTGCCCCGCTCTGAGTAAATGACGACTGGACATACTGGGGTCGGCCTTTCTAGGCAGCCTAACAGATCTTTCCAGTACCGACATTTGTACCAACGATACATTTTTATATCAAGCAGGTTGGTTTCGATGAGGGGCATTTCAGCCCGTGGTAACACTAGGGACCTAAACTGGTCTATGTGAGCTTGTATAAAAAAAATACGGCTGCCACCCTAACCTAAACCTCAATCTCGTGGACATCGATAATAATAATAATAGCTCGTGCGTCATATCGATAATTATCGACCCTGTGAGGAATGGTGTCTGATTTTCAGAACACTATCATTCTTTTACTGGATTTCTCATATATAATATTTTAGGTAGGCTTAGTAGAAAATAACAATAGTTTTCAATACACATTTTCATGAAAATGAATTTTATTTTCATTATCGAAAATTTGTTTGCGAAGAAAGTCATAAACTTTTGTTCATACGGAAAAGTTTGGAATTTTTATAAGGACGATTTCAAATTAATGAAAGAGGATTGTGGATTTATTATCCAGCTTTCTAATTATTTATCGAATCTTGGCTAGTAATTTTTGCAACAATCGGGAGGTAAGTTGGAAAATGTGTTTAGACTATCGTGAAATATGTATAATTTTTCCTAATATTTTAATTAGGTAGTGAGATTTTTGCTCTCACTGATCTCCCGCATATATTTAATTTTAAATATCGCTAAGGACCATAAAGCATTTGCGTTTATGAATGGCGCTTAAAATGTCTGATTTTGGAACGATAGCAAGTGATGGATTATCATAAATATATCTTGTGTCGCAATAAGAGAATCGAAAACCATCATCAGCTTTGATTTTTGCAAGCATCAACTGGCTTCTTGAGACACATCCGCATATGAAATTACTCAAATGAAAATTTAGCTGTGTCCAAGGATATAAACCGCTATTACCTTTTTCGTCATTGGCTCCTTTGAACTTCAACAACTTCAGAATCAAAAGATAATGTTCATATCGGAATATGTTAGAAACAAGAACCATAGTTTTATTACTTTGGTCGTCTAGGAGACCACATTAGTTATTATATTCTCAAACTCACTTACAATTAATTAAATACTTCGAACACGAATCCGTCAACGTGGACATTTTAATCATTTTTACCTGTATCCAGATACGACATCAGGCCTGCTGTTAACATTGGATATTAATTGGTAAGTCTTTTATAACTAACTTTAACCTAAAATGTTCACTCGGCACATTACCTAGTATACTTATATATAATATAGTATTTAATTAACATATAAATAGAGTTACTCATTCCGAAAATAGTTTAAATCCCATTGCATATTGTCATTAATCAATGCCATTTACTATATACTATTATTGCCTAAACTAAAACTCATGACAATTTAATTTTTTTTGTTTACACCTTAGTCATATTAATGTTATGGAGTTATTAAAATATAGTTTATGTAATTTTGCTATGGACCAAGATCTGAATTTTATTCCATGAACAACTTGGCACAATGTTAGCATAAACGATTTTGGGTTACGCAGTAAAAAATCTTAAAAAATATGCGTAACAATGGTAGGGCGGGTATAGATTGAAGAGGGAACACCAGCTTTATCCTCTTCACATAGTCGTACATCTTTTCCATTATTCCTATCGTATTATTAGTTATCATGGTTTAAGCTACCTATGTTTTGGTTTCTGCATTGGGCTTTAAAGTATCTCAGAGGAACAAAAATCCACCCCAACCCCTGAGCACGGCCGGTATTAAAGGTAGCACTGGTTCTGAAGAGATATGGAAGTAGTCTGGCCCTTACAGAAATTAAATGGCGCCCAACGTGGGGCCTCAGTAAATTAAAATTGCGTCTTTCGTTGCATTGAAAATATTACAATAAATAAAAGTTTATATTTAACTGAGGTCACACTGAGTTTATATAATATCTTTCCGTGATGATAACTATTTAGTATGATAGCTTTTGTTGATTTCGTATTGTTTTGGATTTCAGAAGTATCGAACTTTTTTTCTCGAATTTCTGCACCATTCATACAAATCTTTTAAAATTTTCATTATACAACCTAGATATTTTGTTTGAGATTTCTGTTATTGGGATATGCTCGGTAACTTACTCACGAAAAATCTAGCGGATGTATATTCTCGGGTTTCTATATTTCTAAATTGGTTTGCCGGTTAATAAAGCTTGAGATTTTAATATATGGAGTGTTTTTGTATATTTACTCGCTTTTGAAGTTATCAAACGGACATACTGTATTTAAGTAAATATTTTATTTGGATTTGTTTTGTGTTGGTTTACCAGTTCAGATCACCAGATGGATAGTTTGCTTAAATCGTATTATTTTACATCTTCTATATTCGATGTACGAGTATGATATTTTTTTTTTAGTTTATGTTAACTCATGTTCCAAGTTTAGTAGTGGATTAACATTGAATTGGTTAATAAATAAAGGATTTACTATTGTCATGTCATGTCACGAAGTCAGGAGAACCTTTTAAATATTGGTTGCCTGGGGAATCAGTCGTTGGGATTTACAATCCCTACGTCTGATCTTGGGAGGGGGTGTATGTGAGGAATGGTGTCTGATTTTCAGAACACTATCATTCTTTTACTGGATTTCTCATATATAATATTTTAGGTAGGCTTAGTAGAAAATAACAATAGTTTTCAATACACATTTTCATGAAAATGAATTTTATTTTCATTATCGAAAATTTGTTTGCGAAGAAAGTCATAAACTTTTGTTCATAAGGAAAAGTTTGGAATTTTTATAAGGACGATTTCAAATTAATGAAAGAGGATTGTGGATTTATTATCCAGCTTTCTAATTATTTATCGAATCTTGGCTAGTAATTTTTGCAACAATCGGGAGGTAAGTTGGAAAATGTGTTTAGACTATCGTGAAATATGTATAATTTTTCCTAATATTTTAATTAGGTAGTGAGATTTTTGCTCTCACTGATCTCCCGCATATATTTAATTTTAAATATCGCTAAGGACCATAAAGCATTTGCGTTTATGAATGGCGCTTAAAATGTCTGATTTTGGAACGATAGCAAGTGATGGATTATCATAAATATATCTTGTGTCGCAATAAGAGAATCGAAAACCATCATCATATATCTTGTGTCGCAATAAGAGAATCGAAAACCATCATCAAAAGCTTGTCTTTTTAACTTTTGTTCTCGGACAAACCCTAGTTTTGAATTAGAAGTTTGGGCATCTGTTATGGAGACCGTTCCTTCTAATTTACCGTCGCGCGCCCTATATACAAATCAACATAGAGAAACAACTCAAAATTTAATTCACAGATCCTCGTTTCTACGAAAGCTGACCCATAGATCTTCTGATAGGTTTAGACATAGGACCCTTAATTTACATAGTAGGAGCTTCCATGAACTCTATAGGATCTTTAATGGCTCAATGCTCCGTTTTTGGGTAGATAGTGGGCGAACCCCTTGAAAAATCAAACAGAAATGATAGAACAATTTCACTGTACAATACAGTTTCGATTTTGTAGTTAGCCTAAAATTGCGAAACCAATTTCAAAAATACAACGAGAAGAAATTAAGATGGACGATATATTGTTACGATGCCGATATCGAAATATCGCAATGGCACAATTCTATCGGATAGAAAATCTCAATATAACGCAGCGATAATGCATATTTGGAACTTGGACACATTAACAAATTAGGACTTCAGGAAATCGAGAAGACCCCTCACTACTATTTGCCACATCATGCTGTCATAGGTTAGGTTAGGGTAGGTTGAAAAGAGGAGACGTTTAAAAGTCTCATGTCCATGGACATACACTAAAGCCAGTGGTTCGGCCTGTTGTGCGCTCCTTATTTATGATCTTATACCTCACGAGTTACAGAAAGTCGGTACTAGACACGAATTTTCTCAGTATCTTCCAGTCATATCCTCTGAGATGAGTCAAGTCTGGTAATATGTCGGACCCGAAATGTTGGGATCTTGCATGTGTGAAAGCCGGGCAGTGACACAGAAAATGTTCCATCGTTTCGATGTTTTCCCTGCATGCCTTGCATTCGTCGTTTCCTGCTAGTCCTATGCGATGAAGATGTGCTTGTAATCTTGAGTGTCCCGTTAGAACACTCATCATCTTACAAATATCGATTTTGTTTAGTTTCAGAAAATTTCTTGTTTTCTTTTCATTTGGGTCACCCCAGAGTATCTTTGCAGTTGCTCCTACTGTTGCGCCATTCCACACAGTTTTGTGAGCCATCACTGCCCAGTGCTTCAACTCATTTTTCGTGGCTTCGAAAGGTTTCCAATTTCCAAGTTTATTACTCGAAGTTCTCGGAAATTTCTGGCGTGTGAATGGGACCAACTAGAGATTCTAAAATCTTCTGATGGTACGACTTGCGGTCTCGATTTATCCATTCACCCATCACTTGTAGACGTCTTGCTGTGAGGGCTGCATCATACTTTATACGGATGTCTATTGGTTGGATGTGCAGTAGGGCGGGTCGATTTAAAAATCGCCCATTGCTCAGTGAAAATCGTATTCTAGGGATCAAAATAAGAAACTTTGCCGAAGGAACCATACCTCTAAAACGAATTCTGATGTCCCGGAAAAAATCCAACTTTGACCCATTTAGAGTGCTCCAATCGAGTCCAAATGTATGACCGACCCCCACTCAGTGAAGTGCTCAGTGAAAATCGTATTCTAGGGATCAAAATAAGAAACTTTTCCGAAGGAACCATACCTCTAAAACGAATTCTGATGTCCCGGAAAAAATCCCACTTTGACCCATTTAGAGTGCTCCAATCGAGACCAAATGTATGACCGACCCCCACTCAGTGAAGTGCTCAGTGAAAATCGTATTCTAGGGATCAAAATAAGAAACTTTGCCGAAGGAACCATACCTCTAAAACGAATTCTGATGTTTCGGAAAAAATCCCACTTTGACCCATTTAGAGTGCTCCAATCGAGTCCAAATGTATGTAACCCCCAGGGGGTTCCAGGGGGTGTGCCACTGGCATGGGTGGGTCGGGCCTCCAAAGTTAGTGGGGGTCGGTCATACATTTGGACTCGATGGGAGCACTCTAAATGGGTCAAAGTGGGATTTTTCAAAATTTGCCCCTACCCAAAAGTTCGACCCAAATTCCTGGACATCAGAATTCGTTTTAGAGGTATGGTTCCTTCGGCAAAGTTTCTTATTTTGATCCCTAGAATACGATTTTCACTGAGCAATGGCGACTTTTTTTGCCTCCCCACAAATCGACCCGGCCTAATGTGCAGTATAGTCTCCAACGCTTTTGTTGGTGCTGTTCTCAATGCCCCGCTTATGCCTAGACAGCACATACGTTGAATTGTTTGCAAAGGTATTACGTTGCACTTCTTGTCCATTGATGTCCACCACACTACACAAGCGTAGGTGATTATTGGTCTAATCACGCTCATGTAAATCCAGTGACTCATATTTGGACGTAGTCCCCATTTTGAACTCATAGCTCTTCTGCACAACGACCAACATCTGTGGGCCTTTGTAACTCTTTCTTCAAGATGATCTTTCCAGTACAGTTTCTCCTAACTATTTTACCTTTTTAGTTATAGCAATTGTCTTATTCACCCAGGAATATAATTGGTTGGAATTCGATTGTAACAATAAAAAAATAGTACTAGCAACAAAAAGTATATTGCCTACACCGTCTGTCGATTGTATTTATATATAATTAGTTGAAACAACAATAATAACATGGATACGATCAAATGACAATGCTTGCAACTAAATCGATGGTTGTATCAATCGAATTAAGATTGTTTTTGTCATTGACACTCGGTTAGTTGTGGTAACCAATTTAAAATGTTCATTATAGTACCATATGATCGATTTTTGGTTGTGACAACCAATGTTTTATTCTTGACAAGAGAAATTGTATCAATAGACCAAATATTATTATTGCAACGAATAATTGGTTACTACATCAGAAAAAATATTAATAAATAATCGTTTATTGGTTATCCCAATCATTTCCCAAATTTAGAATAATTAAATGTATTTTGGGAAATACAACCGAAAGATTGGTTGCTGTTCTTTTGCTGATACATGACAAACAAAAAATAGAATTACTCGACATAAAAAAATCTTCAACATTTTGTTCATGAATGGTGTAGGTAATCAAAATAATCTCGTGTGGATAATAATGTGTGGAATGCATAATATGTTGTGCAAAATGTTTTACATAAATAACAAATAAAAGCAACAATCCTGAAATTGAAAGCACAGGGTTAAGCGATATTTGCATAAATGTTTTGTTTTTTTCGGCTACTAAAATGTGTGTCAAATATTTCCACAATATTTTTAATTTTGTTATGTATTGTTTTTTGTTCAATAAATAAAATAAAAATTAATTTGTCAGTATATGACTGACAAATTGTCAGAACAACCAATTTTTTAAAACAGTTGTTTCTGGCAACTACAACAGATAATCCACCATTTTCGTAGTTGGCGCAACCAAATATGATTGTTGTCAACATGGAAGCAGAAGTATACCACAACCAAAACAGTGGTTGTCCTGATTGAATCGCATGATAGTAGACAGAACTACAAAATTCGGTTGGCAAATAATTCGGTTGAGGCAACCAAACTGTATTCTGTGTGTTCAGAGGCATCTTCGTTTTCCTTGTAAATAGACATATTTCTGTTTTGTCTGGGTTAACATTTAATCCCCTTGTTTGTGCTCAGTTATATGCTATGTTAAGTGGCTCCTCAGCTGTTCTGCATAATATATTATCATGAAAGCCCCTTAGAAGTATTACAACGTCGTCTGCATAACAGATCATTCATTGGTGAGGGCTTTCAGGAGATTGTGAATCATCGTTACCCATAGAAGAGGCGATAAAATGCCCCCCTGAGGTATACCACGATTTACCTTGTCTCTAATTTTTACATCATATGACCCACAAATAATCCACCTCTTTCTTATTATATTGTTGATCCAGTTTTTTAGCGCCCGGTCAACCTGAAACTCGTCTAAGGACTGGATAAGTGTATCGGTCTGTATAATTTATGCTGTCATAAAACCAGATAGAGTTACTACTAAACTTTGGGTAGTTTTTAATGCGGCAAGTCCTAGTCAAATAAAAAGCAGCAAGGAAAGACAGAAATTCGAGCCGGGCCGACTATATTATACCCTAAACCTCCCTAACAATGCGCTGTGTTAATTCATGTACAAAGAAACCCCTTTCTACCGAATATCGTACTGATCGGATAAATAATACAGTTTCTACAGATCCTTTTCAAATCGAGGGAACATATATATGGCGACTATATCTAAATCTGAACCGACTTTCCACGAATTTGGTTGTGTTAATTCATGTAATAAGAAAACTCTCTCTGCCGAATTTCGTAATGATCGGATATAAAATACGGTTTCTGCAGCGCTAACATGTCAAATCGGGTGTAACATATATATGGGGACTAAATCTGAACCGATTTTCCCAAAATTTGGCAGTGTTCATTGATGTAATAAGAAAACTCTCTCTCGCCGAATTTCGTACTGATCGGATTCAAAATACAGTTTCTACAGGGCTGTATCTAAATCTGAACCGATTTTCTTCAAATTTAGTTTTATCTCTAAGTGTATCGAGAGACTACTCTATGCCAATTTTATTTAGATCGGATAAAAAATGTTGTTTATACAGTGCATATTAGGCCGGGTCGATTTGTGGGGAGGCAAAAAAAGTCGCCATTGCTCAGTGAAAATCGTATTCTAGGGATCAAAATAAGAAACTTTGCCGAAGGAACCATACCTCTAAAACGAATTCTGATGTCCCGGAATTTGGGTCGAACTTTTGGGTAGGGGAAAATTTTGAAAAATCCCACTTTGACCCATTTAGAGTGCTCCAATCGAGTCCAAATGTATGACCGACTATATGTAAATCTGAACCGATTTTGACCAATTTCTATAGAGATCGTCCTTGGGCTAAAAAGTTCACTGTGCTATATTTCATCACAATCGGGCAATAAATACGATCTGCACTTTGATTACCACAATACATCTACAGTCGGAACTGGTTAAATCGATCCAGGGAGTGATTCTAAGTTGATCGGTATAATAAACGATGGGTATATCTCTTCTCGTTCTAGCTGTTACAAACAAATGCACAAACTCATAATACCCTGGACCACAGTGTGGTGTAGGGTATAAAACGTATTAATAACATTTTACATCCAGGACCTATTCTTCGACAGGATTTAGTATTGCAGATTTTGAAATGGAGGTTTCTAAGATACGTATTCAACGCGGACGTCACCCAAATGTACCGTCAAATACAAATCGACCCAAGCCCGGCCTCATTTCAAAGAATTCTTTTTAGAAAATCCGCAAATGACCCAGATGAAGACTTTTAACTTTCAACCGTCACTTTCAAAATTAATTGCGCCCCATTACTCGCTCTTAGGACCCTAATTCAATTGGCAGAAGATATTAAAGGCTCAGAAATTATAAAGCAATATTTATATGACACTGTATAAGAATCCCTTACATCTATGAAAGAATTAGTAGCAACCATGGACTCAGCAGGTTTTGAATTGAGGAAAAGGAGTGCAAACGCTATCTGCGATCTGCCACTTGTAATGTTCCAAACCAAATCTGGATGAGGGTGCAAGTTATATTAAAATTTCTATCACCGTAGAATCTCAGAAAAGCTTAGGACTGCGGGAGCCTTACTTCGTTAGCAAGCAGTCGGGTGGGGGGGGTTTGTGTCCTTTCCTTTCTGAGTCACTTTAACATTACCTGAATTAATATTAGAGACTCCCTTTTTACTTATCAAAAGAAACAAAACTACAATTTATAACGGGTCTGCAGGACTAAATAAAACTAAAATAATGCATTCCCCACTATCTAGTCATGAACAAATGAGATACAAAACAGGATATTTTCCTTACACCGAAACTATTTTTTATTCTTCCAGATCTTATAGGAAGAATACGCCTCTTAACCCTCTCCTGCCATTGTTCTACTGGCGTTTAATTTAATATGCAGAACCCCTAATCCTGCATCTCACATTTTTATGGTCTCGTCTCTTTGGAAGAAAACATTAAATTTAGAATTAGCACATCATTTCTGACAGTGTACAATGTTTATTCAAGGCATTGGGCAATTTCATCAAATATACTTAGTGATAATAATTAATTTAAATGGATATGAGGTTTCCTAAAACATAATAAAATTGATACTTAACTATTAAAAAAAATATTATTGGAAAGTATTTAATAATTCAAAGAATGCTCAAAGCGTCATCTTATAAACTTCCCATAAGGGGTTAAGAAATTTTAAAAAATGTATCTGCAGCTATTCAGTACCGCAAATCGAATAAGAAAAAAATATGTGGGTGCCAATATTACTGAGAGATTACATGATATTGGAGCCAAGCATTAGCTGCCACAAAAGAAATAACAAAAAAAAACTCAAATTGTGGAATGTGTTTCTCAAATAAGGAGAGATCTCATTGGGATACTCACTGCATTCTCTCAACATATTAGAATCCACATTTATGCATCCATGCAAGTAATATACTCGTATATGCAGAGAGCGCAATTGATGATTTTACGTATTCAATAAAAAAAGAGACTCCAGACTTACCAGCAGATCGATGAATATGGTGAAGGCGTTCCTCATGTTTGTCGATGCTGTGATGTTGTTGTTGCTTGGATTATTATATTAAAGAGTATGATAAATGGAGTGATATTAACTTGCAATGATGATGTTTGGCAGATGACTGGTAATAACAAACTTATAACTATCTGTAATATTAAGGTGATATTAAGCCTAAGTCACAAAAACAAGGAATTATGTAATTCAATGGAATAGATTTCATAGTTACGTCACTTAGGAAGCAAGTTGTTGACTGGTGTTAATCAGAAATGTTCTGTGGGATTTTCCCTTCATTATAGGGTAAATTTTTTTTAGCGATATTCTGCTGATAACGACAAGGGCTGGTTCAATAGATGGAAGTATTTATACGCTTAGTGGGGTAGTTGCCATGAAGAATCGATATGTTAGCGTGGTGGTGTATGTAACAGGTATTTTATTTATTTTCCAACTCCAAAAATAGCACAAGGAAACAGCTGAATTAGAAGAGCTTGACTTCCATCTAGCAATATTTTCAAAAATCATCCTATAGAGCTCGATGTCATCAATATTATGGGCCACTTTATTTATTTAGTGCAATGTTCCGAATCTGTCTGCACCCAACGATGATGACGTCATCACGTAAAGGCGTGGAGACCACAAATTCCCTCAAAGCCACGACTACTCCGAAAGTAGCGTGGGTTTCTTGGATGCAGATCGTCCCAAATTCTTTTGAAGTTCGGTTAAAGAGTATACTTCACAATTTTGACCGAAGTATGTAGATGGCCGAGATATTGGTGGTGAATCTCGGAAAGTAGTTAAATTTTATTTCTTCGATACCTACTTAAGAAAGATTTTATGTTATCACAACGAAACCAATATTTTCGTTTATTTCATCACCTCTTTAGATATCAGTAGTTTTCCCAAATTAAAGTATGGGAAATGCAATCCTCACTTCTTTACAAATGTTCACTTTGGTGGCAGCAATATTTAAAACTTTTTCAACCGGAAAATTTGCCGAGTAGTAAATGTTCACAATGAGGAGAACTTGAAATAGTTTCAGTATTTCTGGCTTACTTTATTAAGAGATCTTGTCGATTCACCAGTCCAAAGAAAAAGGAAGCGCCCTTGATTTTTTACTAAGCAAGAAACGTGTTTCGTTTCGGCACTGATTCTCATATACCAAAATGGGAAGAAAATATGTCAAAATAAAAGTTGCCCTTTTTGGAGCATTTTTTCATCTCCAACTTTGCCCGAACATTGTCCCCTTATTTGTGCCTAGCTTTTATTTGGTACAGACGACTACCCTGTGATGAGAGAACTCATCAATGAAACAATTGGTAGAGGCAGAAAGCAGAGCTGAAGCAGAAACTATCGGTAAGGGTTTTTTTCGTTTCTATTATATACATCTTTCCAATTTTCGTTTCATTCATTACTTCAGTTTCTTTGAGTCGACATACATATATTTTCGATATATACTAAAAGCAGCGAACCTGCGAAAAAGTCGTTTTGTAATAATGCCGTGTTTTATACATAATTGTGTAAAAGAATAGCACAAAAGGAAATGGCATATAATTTGAACGTTTGATTATTAAAAGGAAGATGCTTAATAAATAAACATATTTCACATGCGAATGTTTATGTATGATGATGGATATATGATTATGGCTTGAACCAGCTCTAATATATGATTTATGCAATTTGATTGAATAACTCGAACAATAATTATATCTTGCAAAACCTGAAGCCAGAATTCTTCGAAATGAATCCATTTGGTTTTATCCGACGCCCGTTTGGAAGACGTCCATTACACACCTGATCCTGTCTTGGACATTTCGGAAGGAACATCAACGAAGACTCCAGCTGGACCATTTGGGCTGATAAGTGTACGTTCACATCACCGCCCACGGAAGAAAGGGAATTATGCACCAAACGGGACGTCCTTTAAACAATTGCCAAATTTTTCGACCCCTGTGGATGGCTGATTCCTCTAATCAACGTAGCGAAAGTTATAATGCAACAAGTCTGGCTGGATAAAATAGATTGGTACGACGCGTTGAAGCCCATTACTCGAATGAATTGGAAGAATTTCATTAAAAATTGTCCCTCAATAGATTCAGTTTCAGTACCTAGGTGGACCAGATTTAAACCCTGAACTTAAATTGAAGTACATAGATTTTGTGACGCTTCAGAAAGCGTTATCGCCGCGACCCTTTATGTTAGAATAAAACATTTAGATCAAACAGTCGACACGTTTCTTTTAGCAGCGAAAACTCGAGTAGCACCAAACAAAAAATATCGCTGCCTCTGTGGAGGCGTTCTCTTAGCAAAATTAACCACAGCGGTGGTTCCTAATTTACAAATTCCAAATATTTCGACGAGGATGTTCGCCAAATGATTTGCAGTCACATCATTTGTGGTGGACTGGACCCCAATGGCTTGAAATTTTTAAATTGAAGTACATAGATTTTGTGACGCTTCAGAAAGCGTTATCGCCGCGACCCTTTATGTTAGAATAAAACATTTAGATCAAACAGTCGACACGTTTCTTTTAGCAGCGAAAACTCGAGTAGCACCAAACAAAAAATACCGCTGCCTCTGTGGAGGCGTTCTCTTAGCAAAATTAACCACAGCGGTGGTTCCTAATTTACAAATTTCAAATATTTCGACGAGGATGTTCGCCAAATGATTTGCAGTCACATCATTTGTGGTGGACTGAACCCCAACTGTGTACACCTTCGAGAGAAATTAAATCACTATGATTCCCGCCAGAAATGAATGGGTTGGAAGAATATCAGGTAATACAAACCATTTACACTTTTACACGGATGGTTCCAAGCTTGATGAAAAGGTTGGCTTCGGAGTACACTGTGCAGAGCTTAGTTTGGATATAGCTCACAGACTACCATATACCTGCAGTGCCTATCAAGCCGAAATAATGGCAATAGTAACCAACACTGGCGTTGTCATTTACTCGGACAGCAAGGCTGCCATCAATTCTCTGGAGGCAACATCCCTAAATTCACAAACAGTCCTCGACTGCCGCAGATCTCTTAACGAGATGGCTGAGCAGTTTAATATACACCTCAAATGGGTGCCTGGGCATAGGGATATCCCGGGGAACTGCAAAGCCGATGAACTTGCTAAGAAAGGGACGACATTACAAATTCTCGAAGAATTTGCATATATTGGTGCGCCACTATCCACGTGCAAGCTTTGGCTTAGGCAAGAGGCAATCAGGCAGTCCAACGAAAGATCGACAGAAATCGGCACCTACAGGGTAGCTAGACAAATCTGGCAATATCAAAATATCTCCTCGCACTAGTGAGGGAAAGATTGTCCACGTTAGTATCAGTTCTGACGGGACACTGCGTGATCGGCGAACACGCCAAAAGATTGGATATTGACTCTAATGACTCTGCAGAAGCTGTGGAGATGAGGAAGAAGTGCTATGCGACTGCCCCGCTCTGAGTAAACGACGACTGGACATACTGGGGTCGGCCTTTCTAGGCAGCCTAACAGATCTTTCCAGTACAGATATTGGTACTATCGATAAAAAAATACGGCTGCCACCCTAACCTAAACCTAATGACCAAGGACTTGAGGCGTTTAAACGTCTCCTTTATTCAACCTAACCTAATATAAAAAACTTCACAGGGCGAGCCTGTTTAATGAAAAAAGTGGTTATGTTTGCCTCTTTGTTTGCTTCTCTACAAAAGCAATACACTTCAACACAAAAAAATGACGCCACCCAAAGCAATGATTATCAAAATCTAGAATGGTATTAAATCGTTTAAAACCCACCTGCGAAAATGTATACCACATATGAATTTTACCTTTGAAGAATTCTCGACCATTTTAGCGCGAATTAAAGCCTGTCTAAATTCTCGACCCTTAAGTCCAGTCCAGCGACGACCCTTCCGACTTAAATGCTCTTACGCCATGTCATTTTCTGATTGGTACTTTGATTACGACCTCAACCGAACCAGATGTTTCAGGCGGAAATATCATCCTTGTCAATCGATGGATACGATTAAAAATTACTTCCTAATATTTATGCCAAAGATGGAAATCAGAGAACTACATCGTCGATATAAGTAGAGATACCAAACAGAAAAAGAAAACGATTTAGTTGTTCAAAATGTGACATAACACAATGTTCAAAAGTGACATAACACTTTTGACCATCAGTGTGGGATTTCCACTGCAGCTTGCATTATATGTGTATGGGTGTGTGTGTGTAAATGCGAATGCATTTACATACAACTAATCATAAATCTAAAACAAACAAAAAATTATCGAACATAAAACTAGCATAAAAAATGTAAATACAACATTTGTACATATACATATATTGGAAACAAAACAATTTGAAACATACCTAGTTACAACTAATACAACACTACTGTTCAAAGGTGACACCGCACTTTTGAACATCAGTGTGAGATGTCCACTGCTGCGCTGCATTATATGTGTAGGTGTATAAATGCGAATGCATTTATATGCCCATACATGCGTAACCTATGCACTCATCACTCTAAAGCACTCATTACTCTAATTTCCCTTTTGCTTATTGGTTTACTTGTCGCTTGCCATCTGTAGCTTAACGAAAGTCGTTAAGTGAGCTTAGAAGATATAGATGGCAAGCACAAGTAATCAGTCTTTTACCGATCCTTAAACCAAACTCGTGCGCCTCTCCCCCGTGATTAGTTTTCTCCCCGGTGATAAAGTGATTGTGAAGTGCCCAATTACATTGTACATGTATACATATATATATATATATAGCTAAAGTGAACATATACATCTAGTTACACAAAACGATCTCATAAAACAAAATTTACACATAAAGAAATTAAACATACAAATCATTTTTACAAAATATGATTATTACTAAACTAAAGAAAAACGAAATACAATTAAATTTGAATTACAAAATGTATAATCCCACAGCACTTATCTTCCCTTGTAATTACTTCTCTTTATTATTTCAAATAAAACCCTTTGAATTGTGAAAAAATTAAAAATTAAGCGTTCTTTTTTCGAAAGGCAAATTGAACTCAAAAAACCGACTCCTAAACATTTGGTCCTATGCGAACCGGATAAAAAAGTGTGTTTTTTTAAATAATTAAAAAACAAAAAATTTAACGGTGTTACAAATTACAAATGATTCGAAAAAATATTTAAAAATAAAACACCGTGAGCATTGGGCAAGACCGGTTAATATAAACAAAAAATCGGTTCGGCGCGAATTAAACAAAAAAAAACAAAGTGACTCAAGAAAAAAGTGACCCACAAAACCAGTGACCCAAACATTCAAAGTGACCCAACACAACCCAACAACATCACGCTTGAACCCCTAGAAGGAAGGAAGAACCAACGCCAACAACACCAGGTACCCCAAATACATGAAAGGATCAAGGTGAGTACCCAAAATTTGTGCAAGTAGCGTTGTTACATAGGGTGCCAAAACCATTTTTTTCGAACTCCGCCATATTGATATATGAAGGAGATTTTGGCGGGTCTGGCCCTATGTACGACGGTGGCTTGGTCTTTGCCTTTTACATATATACGAGGCGAAGTTCGCGGACCCGGCGAACTTCGCCTCGCCCCAATTTAACGCCTTCAGATAAACTCCAGAGTGATAATAAAACACAGATAGTTAAAATTTTAATGCGATTTGTTTAAAAGGAATCGAAATCAGTAGAGATAAATCGAATCAGATGATAAACAACAAACAACGAAGACAGAAGACAGGCAACGTACAGATGACCGTGCGAAAAACAGGGAAATTCGAGATTAATTCCACAGACTTCCTACGATTGGTTTTGAGATTTATTGATTGTCATCGCAAAAGCCAATCGTACAGGGAACTGAATCCGCTTGAATTGGAATGAAAGATCAGTTGGAATAATCGGAATTCGTGGGATAAGGACTTCCTCTCCTTTGAATTTTCCCTTGATGATCGTCGCCTGAATCACATTGTCCATCAGTTTCATAATGGACAACCGCGAACTATGCACAATTTCGGATGATTCAGATTCCGCAACATGATTATGATCGATTCCACCTTCAGCTGTAAATTATGCGGCGGAGCTCCTGGCACATCAAGCGAGTTCCATTTTACTTTGAATAATAAAATTCATGCTATCGACGTCCTTATTCTTCGCTGCTAATATTGCCCATTCACTAATCTAATCGAGATTTGGAAACACTTTGGTGATGAGTTCCTCGTTCGACGATGTGAACTCGCAAAAATTTGCCGGGAACAATATCAATGCAGTGGAAACATCAATAGTAATTTGGCCATTGCCAAGCGCCAACAGTTGTTTCGAGAATTCAAGAGCCGATGAGTCGTTCTGCAACGCGACTCTCATGTTCGTGGTCAATTTCAACTTCTTCAAAAATTTGCCGGGAACAATATCAATGCAGTGGAAACATCAATGGTAATTTGGCCATTGCCAAGCGCCAACAGTTGTTTCGAGAATTCAAGAGCCGATGAGTCGTTCTGCAACGCGACTCTCATGTTCGTGGTCAATTTCAACTTCTTGACATAACTTCTTGACATGCAGCCACAAAGACCACTATTTCAGGCATGCATTAATTTCATCGGCAGTAGATTTCGGGATGACGGGAAGCGTTTGACGAAAATCTCCGGAGAGCAATATCAGACTCACCAAATTGTCTCAAATCACGTCGTAAATCCTTCATCGTTCGGTCAATTGCCTCCAGAGCTCGTTTATGCGCCATCGTGCATTCATCCGAAATTATGATTTTGCAGTGCCCGCAATCCAATAAGATAACCTTACCTCTTATACTCAAACTTATTATCTGAAAAAATTTTCGAACTGATAAATATCGCGTTGAATTTTAATTGATCGTAATGCTTGTACCGTTTGTCGATGTGATACGCGAAATCAGTGTAACAATACGCAAAACTCGAATGAATTGCAGCAAGAAAAATAGCACATACTCGTAGATATGTTTAATAGAAAACTTTTTTGTTTAATAGAAAATTAATAAAAAAAATTGGATTCAAAAAGAGAGCAGTAGATAGGAACAGTAGGAATCTCGCAGTAGATAGGAACAGTAGGAATCTCGCAAGAAATAGCAATTTTCGATTTTCCGACTTTTCCGGAGGGTTTTCCCAAAATTTTCTTTCGTACAAACCTTCTCCAGGCAAATACGAAGAACTGAAGAAAAAAATCATCCAAATCGCTCCAGCCGTTCTGACGTGATGCCATTACACAGATGGACCGTTTCATTTTTATATATATAGATAGAAGATAACTGAATACTTAACTGCAGTTAGCTTCCACTTATATACATATATACTTATATACTTTGATATACATACATACATAATTGCAGTTAGCTTGCAGTTACATACCTACACACTGCTGCACATACATACCCTTCTACATATATGGTTAGTATACATAACCTACATGCATTCTAACCTCTGAAAGTTTTTTGACGATTTTTTTTCGGTAACAACGCGCGACTTTACTGTTTTCTAGTTTTCGAAACTTTAGGAAAATAGCGACCCAACCTTTTTGAAAACCCTTCGCTAATTTGTTCAAATAATTTATTACGCATTCTGATGAATTTTTCTGAAAGCCAGCGGCTAGTCGAGTCGATTTATGCCATCAAGTTATTTTTAAGATAAGATTATTAAGATAAGAGTATTAAGATACGATTATTAAGATAAGATTATTAAGATTTGTTTCGGACGCGCGGACGGACACCCATTGACTTATTCCGAAAACCTCAGCAAGAATTCCAGATAATTTTGTGCTGAATAACGCGTGGACGGACAACTTTCTTGCGAAACAAAAGAGCGAAAATTTCTTGAATTTTTTCGGCTGCTTAAATCGCGGTTATATTTATTAAGCTTACTTTTATTCTTATTACTATTATTATTAGCTGCTTAAAAGAAAAAAAAGGAAAGATTTTTGTTGGCTCGACTCATCCGCTGACTGGCTTGAGAACCCTACAAATTACTTCGTGATTTTTGGGTACTTTAAACATCAAGTTTGCAACATAGAAAAAAAAATATTTTTTTTGCCTTCTTTATATGCGATTTTCTGAGGGAGAAATCGACCGTATGATATTAGCTGATGCTTTGGAGACGCTAAAATCAATCCCAATCAATAAATTAAAAAGAAAAAATAATTTATTTTTTTTTTTGCTTTAGAAAATACGTGTTCCGACTTTTTGAACGACCCTCGTATTGCATTAGATTCAATAGAAAAATCCTTTTGAAAAATGTCAAAAAATTTAAGATTTTTTACATTCTTTAGCTATTAATATGTGTGGTTTGTGCTATAAATCAACATTATTGTAGTTTCCAACCGATTTGAAGCGAAAATCTTGATATATTTTATAAAAAAGTTCCTGTGCCGACACTTTCAACTCGACCCCTCGTACCCATTAAAACAACAACAACAGCAGTCTATGTACATCGATGCATACCAGACAATAGGTAGCGGATTTTTTTTTTCGTTGGTTTCTCGTTGTCTTTTCATTCGTTTTCACTTCTTGCCTTGATTAGGGAACCCAAAGGTTAATGTACCACTGGAGTTTTTTTGTGAAATAGAAAAAAAAGGGAGAAGTAGGAAAACATAATTTCAGCCGTAAAGAAAGGAATGAGAGAACAGATGGTTGATGGGATCGGACGGACATTTCGGCAAAAGCTAAACAGAACTAACACAATAATTTACATTTATTGAAATTTATTTTTATTTTTGGAAATTACACTTTGCTACGAAAAATAAATTTGCACAAAAATTTATTAAGTGGCAATTTTTTGGAAATTGCACTTTACTACGAAAAATAAATTTGACTCGAAAATTTATTAAGTGCTAATTTTGGAAATTACACTTTACTACGAAAAATAAATTTGTTCAGAAATTTATTAAGTGCTATTTTTTTGGAAATTACACTTTACTACGAAAAATAAATTTGCTCGAACAATCTATTAAGTGATAGTTTCTTGGAAGAGACACCTTCCTACAAAAGTTGGGTATTTTTTTTTGAAAAAACAAGTTCCTACAAAGTTTGTTTTTTTTGTTTGTTATAAATTTGCAAAAAACACTTTCTTACAAAATTTGTTTTTTGATTTGATTGCATTTTTTCTGATAGAAAAATCACTTTCCTACGTTTTTTTATTTTTTTTTGTTTTGTAAAAGAAGAGTTGATTGATAATTTTTGTCAAAGAAGAGTTGATTGATAATTTTTTTGAGAGTACACTAGCCGACAAAGAATTACTTTCGTCCAAATTTTTATTTATATAATTTTTTTTTCCAAAAGACCCAAGTCTATAAAAATTATTATCGCTAAAATTTCTTACTTTTCGCACAAACGACACAAGTTCAAAATAAACTGCCATTATTTATATCTATTCGTGAAAAAAAAAGTCGGGCTGTAAAAGATTGAAATTATCTGAAATTATTTTGCAAATATTGGCAAAGTAAATTTTTACAGAAATTGTTAAAAGAAAAGCTCAATTTTAAAAGTTTCTTGAAATTTTAGCCAGTTTAAAATTTGATAAAGAAAATATTTAAGAAGGAGGAAATATGGATAAAGTTTTACGTGATAAATTTGTAAATTGCGTAAATGATCTGATAGACTTTGAGAGTGGTTACTCTGCTACTAGCACCGATGATAATATTCACTCATTAGAAGTGACACGTGCAGAATTGAACTCTGTTTGGGATCAGGTGAAAAGGGCCTATGTAGATTGTAGAGACCGTGTTCCCGAAAAAGATGAGGCCCCAATCGATAAATCAAAGTTGAGGACCCATTATAAAGAGGCATTAGAGACATACAAACGATGTTTAAGCGCAGTAAATGGAGAAATTTTAGCACTAACCGACGAAGGGCAGCAGGAAAAGTTCGAACGAGAATCGGAGACCCGAAAAAAGGAAACAGTAGAGCCAAACAACCATCTATCGTTACGTTTACCACCATGCGACACCGACACATTTCATGGAGGATACAGCGCTTGGCCTACTTTTCGGGATTTGTTTTCGGCCTTGTACAGAAATAATTCTAGACTTAGTAAAGTAGAAAAACTTTTCCATCTAAAACAAAAAACCTCGGGAGAGGCACGGGAAATTATTAGTAACGTACCACTAACAAATGAAGGTTTTGATCTAGCATGGAAAATCTTAGAAAACAGATACGAGAATAAACGAATGCAAGTTAACGAACAGCTAAAGACTCTACTTAGTTTACCACCAGTTTCGGCAGATTCAGGATCTTCGATCCAGAAACTTCAACGCACTATTGATGTTTGCGTTCAGACACTAGAAACACTCAACGTAGATGTGAAGGGGTGGGACCCAATTTTAGTTTACCTTACCTCTACGAAACTGCCGAGAAATTTCTTAGAAGAATTTGAAAACGGTTTGGAAGACTGTTCCATACTACCGTCTTGGAAAGAGTTGAATGAATTTTTAACGCACAAATTCAAAACTTTAGAATCTGTAGGAAATATTAAGCCCCATTTCTCCAAAAATAGTCAACCTAGACCCGATTATAGTAGGAAGGAAAATAGGGTTAAGTCATTTCAAACTAATGTTGCGCAACAGACTCAAAGTTCGCAAAGAAGATTCAACAATAGCAACAGATTTAGCACATCTACGCAACCTAGTAGTCGTACAAATGGACCGAGTTGCCAAATTTGCAAGGCAAACCATTTGTTATGAAATTGTCCACAATTCCTTGAGAAAAACGTGAATGATCGCATTCACTTAGTAAAACTTCACAATCTTTGTTACAACTGCATCACTTCGGATCATGTTGTAAGAGATTGTAAGAGTCGTTTCACGTGTAGGGAATGTAATCAAAGACATCACACTTTATTACATAAGGGTAACGAGGCCCGACCTACAAATTCACAACCGGTTAGAGATGACGTACGACCTAGTACCAGTGCGGCAGCTCTAACCACCCTAGTACAATCCACTCCTAGTTTACAGTCCACACCTAGTTTTCAAACTCCTAGTATAACGACTCTAACTCTCAAGGAAAATTCACAACTTAGCCAGCAGCAATCGAAAGAAACACTACTCTTCACAGCGATTGTTCAAATTGAATCTAGAGGGCAGCGATATGACGCACGAGCGATTATCGTCCCTGGATCTCAATCAACATTTATTTCAGAGAAGATTACAAACCAATTGAAGCTTCCAACTAGGAAGAATCTTGTTCATGTTACCGGTTTAAGTGAAACCGTTTCAGAAACTTCAACAAAAGCTTGTCTTTTTAACCTTTGTTCTCGTACAAACCCTAGTTTTGAATTAGAAGTTTGGGCACCCGTTTTGAAGTCCCTTCCTTCTAATTTGCCGTCGCGCACCCTAGATAAAAATCAACATAGAGAAACAACTCAACTCGAGTTAGCAGATCCTCGTTTTTACGAAAGCCGACCCATAGATCTTCTGATAGGTTTAGACATAGGACCCTTAATTTACACAGTAGGAGCTCCAATGAAATCTATAGGATCTTTACTAGCGCAAAGCACCGTTTTTGGCTGGATAGTGGGCGGACCTCTTGAAAAATCAAACACAAATGATAGGAAAATTTCACTTTACAATACAGTTTCGATCGAGAAAATTCTCACACGTTTTTGGGAGGTGGAGGAGAACCCAAAAAAAGTTTTGAGGTCAGCAGAAGACACCTTTTGCGAAACAAATTTCAAAAGTACAACGCGAAGAAATGAAGATGGACGATATATTGTCACGATGCCGTTCAAATGTTGTGCTGAACTTGGAGCATCTCGAAATATCGCAATGGCGCAATTCTATCGAATGGAAAGAAAGTTGCAAAAAACGCCCGAAATCAAATCTCAATACGACGCAGCGATAATGGAATATTTGGAACTTGGACACATGCGGAAACTGAGACCCCAGGAAATCGAGAAGACCCCTCACTACTATTTGCCACATCATGCAGTTATTAAACCAGATAGGGTTACTACTAAAGTTAGGGTAGTTTTCAATGCGTCAAGTCCCACATCAAATAGGAAAAGTCTTAATGACATTTTACATCCAGGGCCAATTCTTCAACAGGATTTAGTATTGCAGATTTTAAAATGGAGGTTTTTTAGATATGTATTCAACGCGGACGTTACCAAAATGTATCGTCAAATACAAATCGACCCAAGTCAGGCCCCATTTCAAAGAATTCTTTTTAGAAAATCAGCAAATGACCCAGTTGAAGACTTTGAACTTTCGACAGTCACTTTCGGAATTAATTGCGCCCCATTTCTCGCTCTTAGGACCCTAATTCAATTGGCGGAAGATGTTAAAGAAACATACCCATTAGGTTCGGAAATTATAAAACAAAATTTATATGTCGACGACGTTTTAGCTGGAGGTCACACTGTAGAAGAATCCCTTAAGTCTATGAAAGAATTAGTAGCAGCCATGGACTCAGCAGGTTTTGAATTGAGAAAATGGAGTTCAAACGACCCCAATCTACTTCGCGATCTGCCACCAGACTCACTCTTGCCGGTCAATTGGTTGGATATTTCGGAAGGAACTTCAACGAAAACTCTAGGTATCCGATGGAACATTTCGGCGGACAACTTTACGTTCACATCACCACCCACGGAAGAAAGGTAATTATGCACCAAACGGGAAGTCCTTTCAACAATTGCCAAATTTTTCGACCCATGTGGATGGCTGGCTCCAGTAATCATCGTAGCGAAACTTATCATGCAGCAAGTCTGGCTAGACAAAGTAGATTGGGACGACGCGTTGAAGCCCATAACTCGAATGAATTGGAAGAATTTCATTAAAAATTGTCCTTCAATAGATTCCGTTTCAGTACCTAAGTGGATCAGATTCAAACCCTCAAGTAAACTTGAAGTACACGGTTTTTGTGACGCTTCAGAAAGCGCTTACGCCGCGACTCTTTATGTTAGAGTAGAACATTTAGATCAAACAGTCGACACGTTTCTTTTGGCAGCGAAAACGAGAGTAGCACCCATTAAAAAAATATCTCTGCCTAGATTAGAATTATGCGGAGCCGTTCTCTTAGCAAAATTAACCACGGCGGTGGTTCCCAACTTACAAATTGAAAATATTTCAACTCACTTTTGGACTGACTCAACAATTGTGTTAGCATGGCTCAAAAAACCCCCGTGTTCATGGAGTGCCTTTGTGGGAAATAGAATTTCAGATATTTTAGATAATGTAGGCAACGAAAATTGGAAGCACATAGATTCAGAAAGCAACCCAGCTGATGTAGCCAGTCGAGGATGTTCGCCAAATGACTTGCAGTCACATCATTTGTGGTGGACTGGACCCCAATGGCTGAAGTTTCCAAAAGACCGATGGCCTAGACACGACATTATGAGCGACACAGAGTTAGAAGCAAAAGCAGTTAAAGTTTTCGCGACCACAACAGTTGAAGATCCTTTGGATAGATTTTCTTCTCTATCAAGAGCATATAAAGTCTTAGCATTTGCAATTCGTTTTTGGAGAAATACCGGCGTCAATCGGACCCGACTTAGAATTTCTTCGGCAGAAATCACCCATGGTGAAATCCAAGATATCAAAGATCGTCTTATTGTTTTAACACAAAAACATTATTTCGCAGAGGAGTATTTAGCGTTAACCCAAAAGAAAAGACTCTCATCTGGTAGCAGTCTTTTATCTCTCAATCCATTCGTTGATTCAAAAGGAATCATTAGGGCAAATGGCCGCCTTGTTCAGTCCCCAGCACTTACATATAACGAGCGCCATCCCATTCTTATCCCATACGAATCGAGATTAGACCTTTTGTTAGTAGAATTTATTCACAAAATTACCATGCATGGCGGAAATCAACTCATGACTCGAGTAATCAGGTCTGAATTCTGGATATTTAAACTGAAGCCCTTAATCAAAAAAGTAATTCATAATTGTCGAACTTGTGTTTTGTATAAACACCAGACTCAAACGCAAATTATGGCCTCACTTCCGCCCCAGCGAACTATGCTGACTCGACCTTTTACCAACACAGGAGTAGATTTTGCAGGACCCTTCAACATAAAGAATTTTACAGGAAGAGCTTGTTTAATAACAAAGGGTTATGTTTGCGTCTTCGTTTGCTTTTCCACAAAAGCAATTCACTTAGAACCTACTAGTGATCTATCAACTCAATCTTTTTTAGCCGCTTTATCTCGCTTTATTGGGCGACGAGAAAGCCCAACCAAGATCTACTCAGATAATGGGACTAATTTTGTAGGAGCAGCAGAGTTAATAAAAAAGATAGGCTAGAGTTTATGAAGAATCTGCAAAAGGACGCCACCCAGAACAATATTTATCAGAACTTAGAATGGAGCTTTATTCCTCCAGCTGCCCCTCATATGGGAGGATTATGGGAGGCGGGAGTTAAATCATTCAAAACACATCTACGAAAATTTATACCGCAAATGAATTTTACCTTTGAAGAATTCGCGACCATTTTAGCGAGAATTGAAGCCTGTCTTAATTCTCGACCCCTAAGTCGAGCCAGCGACGACCCTTCCGACTTAAATCCTCTCACCCCAGCTCATTTTCTGATTGGTACTTCAATTTTGACCCCAACTGAACCCGATGTTTCAGACGATAACATCACCCTTGCCAATAGATGGAAACGATTAAAAATTATTTCTCAATATTTTTGCCAAAGATGGAAAACTGAGTATTTGAATGAGCTACATCGTCGATATAAGTGGAAGTACCAAACAGAAAATTTGAAAGAGGATGATTTGATTGTAAAGATGAGAGATTGGCCCCGACTGAATGGAAAATGGGGCGTATACAAAAAACTTACCGAGGAACTGATAACAACATTAGGGTCGTTGACATTCGGACAGCTAACGGTGTAATTAGTCGACCGATAACGAAAATCGTCAAACTATTTTCAGATTGACTTACAATTTATTTTTATGTAGAAGAACTTGGTACTCACATCTCTTCTATTCTAGATAAGGTTTCTCAGTTGCCTAGCCCAACCCAGCGTCGTGACTCATCCAACTCACGAAGTACCGTTATACGACACGAGGAGAGCCCATATACCCAGAAGACAGATGCTGTGGTATCCAGTACCCTACAACTTCGACACAACTAAGACCCGCCATCGCATTTCCGTCAACATTTATTGTTCAAGCCTTGGATCCGGGACAGGCCCCAAAACTGGATGGGGTTTTCATCCACGGAAGCCACATGAGCTGCAGTTCTAGATTAAGCTAGTCTAAAATAGAATAATCTACACTATATCACGGGGGGGGGAGAATGTTCAAAGGTGACACCGCACTTTTGAACATCAGTGTGAGATGTCCACTGCTGCGCGGCATTATATGTGTAGGTGTATAAATGCGAATGCATTTATATGCCCATACATGCGTAACCTATGCACTCATCACTCTAAAGCACTCATTACATGCACTCATTACTCTAATTTCCCTTTTGCTTATTTGTTTGTTTACTTGTCGCTTGCCATCTGTAGCTTAACGAAAGTCGTTAAGTGAGCTTAGAAGAGATAGATGGCAAGCACAAGTAATCAGTCTTTTACCGATCCTTAAACCAAACTCGTGCGCCTCTCCCCCGTGATTAGTTTTTCCCCGGTTTAAATAAGTTAAATAATTAAAAGTGTTAGTATTTTACATTTACATAGAAACATCACAGTGAACTCAAACGATCCAAAGTTTAATAATTAAATTAAGAACAAATAGATTAATAATACAAATAAACGAATAAACAAATAATAACAACACAAATTGAAACAAAAAGAACCATTGAAATTGCTAAAACATCAAGAAACACCACATTATTTAATATATACACATACATATGTACACACTAACATACCCAAACCCAATGAATTGAATGAAAAAATAAAGATTGTGAAATTAAGAATTTAAACAAAGATATCTTATTTCGAAAGGCAAGTCCAGCTCAAATCCTGGAGTCTTAAACAACTACACTTTTAACAAAATTTTTCCCTACATTGTTACATGCCTCTTTAGTAAGTTTGTTTAAGTTAGAATGTTTCTTTGAATTTCGTTTATGTCATGATTTCTTTCTTGTGCTTAGCTTTGCAGATTTTAACAAGTAACGATTCGTTTTCTTGTTCATTGACACTTGCTGCGCCACCCCTCTCGATGTTGGACCGTTGCTCGACATTAGGGATGTATCGAAAGTGACTTTAGCGAAAGCGAATATTGCAATATGCGAATGGACGGCTATGTAAAAACATGGACCTAGGAGGTCATTCGAAATTATTATTTTTTCAGCCCAATTGGTAGAAATTTCTTTTTTCATTGGGGCCAGGAAGTCTAATCGGATGGGCCTTTGTATTTTTCCAAATTTGTAGACCAGTGTTGTTATTGCCTATTGCGGATCGGCCCATAAAATTGTTCAGGAACCCCAAAAATCATTTGAGAGTACCTATTCATACATATCTGTCTCTGAAACATACCCTCGCCCGAAAAACTCAAAACCCGTATATAACGGTTAGATTTTTGTTGACGATTTCGAAAATTTATTTATGCAAAAACTCGTCTTTTGCTCCCCTATCGCCCCGGCCGGCGCACTGTGGTTCAGAATTGAATTTTAGTGGCCAAAAGTATGAAATATATGGGGTCAGCAGTTATTAAGGAATTCAAGGTCAAAGTTGAACTTTTGAATTTTTTTAATATTTAGCATGGAAATGTTGGGTTTTGTTTTGTTTTCATCTTCTTTATTTATTGAAAGAATGTCATATGTTGATAAATAAATCATTGTAATAATAAATTTTGTAAAACTAAAAAAAAAATTTTTTTCGACAAAAAATTTCCTCGATATTTAAAAAAACACCTTGCATAGCAAACTTTTTTATATTTTATATTTGAACAACATTAAGGGAAAGCATTTATTTTTTACTTATATATGTAACAAAAATAGTAAATTATAATTTTTATTCGTTCGGTTGAAAAATTGCCTCCAAATATTCCATATTTTGTTCCGTATTATTTCTGTCCTCTAGCAGCCCTCTTGTATCTTCATCTAAGTCCCGATGTTCTACTTTCCATTGATATCGAATGCTGGAGATGGGATATTAAATAGATCTTCGTTTATACAATTTCGAGATATTTTTCTGGTATTGTGCTCTCTATAAAACTGTAATCCTTATTTATTTTTGCCTGGGCTTCCTCTGATAGATCTCCGATTGGTATCAAATGATGCTTAATGCCATCTCCTCCATGATAAAGAATTTTCTGAACTGTTGCAGACATATTTCGTGTATATTCGTGCAGTTTCCTTGGTATATTCATTAATTTTTGTAGTATCATTTTGTTTATGGCTCGCAAGTACATATTTCAGATGCTTTTTCGGGATCAGAAAAGAACCTTCTTGCTGTATTCCCATCATTGGTATTGCCTGGTCCTTGGTTTGGTTGGTCTATAATCAACCCACAACTGGCCAACTTTTCATCTATCATCGTTAGCACTAATTGGGAGTTAACTTCAATTGTCTGGCCTTCAATTTCTACTTCTAATGGCTGCAGTCTTGTAATTTGGGTTCTTATGTCATTGACTTCTTTTTTAATGGTATCATGGGTTTCTTTTTTAAATTCGAATTTGATTGGTCTGCAAATTCTTCCAAATTCTTTATCAATCGCAATGGCACAAATGACACCAGGAACATATCTGCGTCTGAAGTATTTTCACATACAGATTGTTTTTGTCCAGAAGAACAATCACATCCCCATTTGCAAAAGAGAGTTAACTTGCAGTTCCCATATTTCTTCAAATCATGTCCTTTAAATGATTGTAGCAACCGCTGAGCTGTATGATTAAGTGGGCCTTGAAGTTTTACCTCTGCCGAACTCGATGTGATTTTAATAGTGTCCGTTGGTGGCAAACAGTCCTTTTTAGCAGCAAGTATGTGATGATATGAGCTGTGTATATTGGAGTTTTGTTAACTTTAAATCCAAAAATAATGCTATTGCCTCTTCATTTGAGAAGTGTTTTTCATTGCTTGGAGTTGAAATACTCTTAATAATCCGTTTTGTTCTCAGTGTACTAGCGTTTAAAACTTTTTCAACAATTTCGGCTTTTGTGCGTTGTTTTTGAGATCGCAATTGATGTAACAAGCTTTCTGCAATAGTTTCACATCCGATTTCTTCATTGATATCCATAAGTTTCCGCCCTTTGATCTATCGCTACAGTCGCCGAGTGATTTTGGTGGTCTCCCACAATTGTTTTGATTTTTACTTTCTGAAGATACTTGGACACTAAGTTCGCCCTCTAACCATATCGCAAAGGTCTTATAAAATGTATGTTTATTCCATCCAACTTGTTTGTAGCGCTTAGCTAAGTTGTTGATGAAAATATTCACTTTACAGTTCCAATTGAATTTCGATGCTTGAGGAATTTACTTTGGTTTGAACGTAACTTAAAACATCTTCCTTCTTTTTGTTTCTAAAATACGGATAATTCTTTACGAGTATTGCTGAAGTTCTCCATTTTTTTTAATATTCTAAAATTTGATACCCAGCGACGGAGTGCATGAGCTATAAGGCCTTATATCAGGCCTTCCTAGTCATGCCGGAGGCCTTCTCTACACATAACCTGTTCCTTTTCATTTAACATTGCGTGAGATTGGGAGGCAAGGCCTTCCTTTCCATTTCCCTGCAAGAATCCCTCAAGAAGGCCTTCATAGATAAGGCGTAAGTCATGTCTGAAAAAATCAAGCCTTCAGGAAGGACTAAGGAAGAAGGCCTGCTTAAGGCTAAAAAAGGCATAAGTCTAGTCTAAAAAAAGCAGGTCTTCAAAAAAGAAGAAAAAATAGGTCTGCTTAAGGCCAGTTTAAAGAAGGCATAAATCCTGTTTGAAAAAAACAGGCCTTTTTCAGGGTCTTAATGCGAAGGCCTGATAAAGGTATGAAGCCAGAGGCAACTTATAAGGTTCCCAAATGATTGCATGTCAGAAAATTGTACTACTATTAAAAATTATTTATTTTGATTTTAGATTAAATGCTATAACACAAAGAAATAAATCAATTCCATGAATAATTTTAAAACTAAAGATGTAAAAATCTCTGGCTATCTATTTCTCCGGCAAGAATTCGATTTTGGACTTCCTTCCGCTCTTTTACTTCATTCTCCAAATCTTAAAACATAAAAATTGAGAAAATATAGGCTATATTTAGTATAACAACTCACTTCAAAAACAGAAATTTTTCGCACTTTATTTAATTGCAACTTCACACCCGAATGGATCATCGCCAGAACAGAAACTGATAACAACTGATAGCGTTTTATTAGAACTGGTTTTGGTTTTGTTTCTACTTGCTCTTTTCGTCCCCCTCTATAAACACATTTTTTTTCGTATGTACGAACCTACAGGAATAGAATTTAACAAGAGGCTTCGTCCCGTAGCTTCTATTTTTGCCTGTTTTATTTTTGCTTGTTTTAAGACCGATTTGTTGTATTATGCATCACAGTTAAAACGTTATTATTGGAAAGTGAAAAAAAAGTTAAAAAGAGTGTGAAAAACAATTTTTCACGTTTGAAAATGCACTTATCGTCGGCTTTATGCTATTTTGGTCCATACGCCATTTTTGCGTTTTTGGAGTTAGGAGTTGATTATATGGGTTTCAAGCATGCTCTTTCAGAATCTGCAATAATTTTTTTCCTATCTCGTCTAGTTTTCGAGATATTGGTAGGGTAAATCGATTTAACTCTGATTTAAGGGAAACAATTTTTATATATTTGTTCTATATCCCCATTTTTATATCGCCTTATATTTTTTACTCACTATTTTACGCTCTTTCGATCACAATATATAAATTACTTCATACCGACCTTCTTTGTGGTCCATGTAATACAAATACGAAAAAATATTAAAATAAAAGTGGATATGGACCAAAATGCCATGTACAAAAATTGTTATAACTTGCTTATTTTTTTATATAATGGCATAGAAATGCATGGGAATAATACAAATACTGTTGGGAACCCTATGGAATAAAAAGTGTGTAACTCTTCAGTCCCGTTTTTACTCAAACAATAAATTGCGTTTTTCTCCGATCATAAAAAATGGCGTATGGAACAAAATAGCATTAAGCCGACGTTATGTATCTTTGTTTTTATCACAAGAAAATTACACAAACGTGACGAACCATGTTGTTAATATGTATTCCCCTCGCATTACGGGATTTGTATAACGACAAAATTTTTTTATTGTTGCTCTTTCATTTGTTGTATGTATTAAATCACGACGAACCACTCGATATTGCATTCCCTCTGCCTTGGTTTTGGAAGGCCTGTATCTGGCTACCTAAAGGAATCTTATACACCGGAATTTTAACAACGGGATAATTTGTTTATTTTTTGTTGTTGTTCTCTCATCTTGAGCATTTATGTACGTTCGACGAAGAAATACTCGCTATTGCAAACCCATAAACATAGGGAAAATAAAAAAAGACCTAAAAAAGGGTTAAGATGCTATAAATATGGTAAATATGTCATAAAATACTTACAACTTGGCTTGGTGTACCTATAACATAGTCATATGAACAGGTAAAATAAATTTTTTCCCCGAGTAATTTCATTAAAATCAAAAAAGTGTTCTACAGGCTACTCGGGGTAGGAACAAAAGTATATACAGGCTTAAAGAGAACACTTTCTTCTGGTACCAAAATCTTCTTGAAGTCTCTTGATGCCAAAAAATTCCTATTTGACAAAAATATAGTACCTGTGGAAATATGTTATAACAAACCACGTGTAAAAACTACAGTAATACCTTTGACAATTTCCCAAAGAGTACTACGTAACTAACTCTATCGATAATAGTTTGTGAGAAATGACATTTTCCTTTTACAAAAATATACAAAAATTAGGTTTTTTCTTTCAAAATTACATAAAATATTTGTTTTCAGCAGCACCCCACGCCCACAATAATAAATATTTTGATCTAATTTTTTGGCTACCCTGGTCTTAATATGTTTGCTATTGAATGGCATTAACATTTTAGAAATCGGTGATGACAAAAAATTTGGCTTTTAACAAGTAAAATTCAATTCTGAACCACTGTGAAGGGATCATCCTCGCAGACACCTCACCTTCCCCATCAACAAAATCATCGTTGTCACCAAACCACTGATCACCTCATCAACAAACCATTGCTCTACAATAAAAACAACAATGGTACGTACATTCTATTATCTAGTGAATGTCGCGAGTGTTATTATTTATTTAAAATAAAACAAACGATTTTGGTCGGCTTTCGAAAACCTTATCGCGTTTTTTGTTAATATAAACAGTCCACATTGTCGTCATTTTGTTGTTAAATAGCGTTAAAAATCAATCGTGAATACTTCTATTCCATACATAAAAATTTATTTCGTTTAATTTTTGTTCGCTTTTAATTGTTGAAATAATTCCAAATTAGCTCATTCGTGCAGAGTGTAGTGCCTCCGTGTTGTTCTTTCTGCATTAGAAACTTTACAGCAAAAATACATAACAAACAATAACAACATTGTTTGCATCGCAAAAAAACCGCGTATTGTGTGCGTCGATCGACCTTTGACCCGCCAGTTTTTGAAGTAGTCAATTGTCACCAATCGCTAGTGCAGTAGCCGACACTTGGTAGTCAATTGCCAGCGATTGCTAGTGATGTAGTCAACCCTATGTAATCAATTTCCACTATTCACTAGTCCTTTGGCTACAGAACGCGAAGTAATTCTCCCCACAATTTCATGTAATGCGGTATTTAGCATTACGAGCAACCAATTGACATACACCTCGAATATACCGACTGGTTCACAATCTAGCTACGAGCAACTAAAATTCCCTGCAATGTGTGGTGTGCCCACATTCCTTATCCCCTGAACTAGCACCGTGTAATGCATAAGCGGACCACATGAACATAAATTGTGCGTAGTTTAACGTTGTCTCTAAGAGAGTTCTTGTTAGATTTTGTGTAGGCACACAACAAAAACATCCCGTTATTCCAGGTAAAAAAAATTATCTGATTTTGTTTGTGTCAATTCTCTTCAGTTGCATTCTGTTGCTCAGTGAGTGAAGTGTGAAAACATAGAGACAACCAGAATCAAGGTACTTATCTTTAACAAATTAAATGATTCACCTATGTAAATGCCTGTATTAAATTCAAGTTTCTGCATAAATTATTTTTATTTCAGATAGTATGTTCGTCTCTTTTATCATACAAAGCTCAACTGAAATTTATTGTCGAAGCACTGGCGGAGCAAAATGTTTATATTATCTATATATATAAAGAAGAATGTGTGTTTGTTTGTTGGTTTGTTTGTTGGTTTGTTTGTACCGTATAGACGTCTAAACGGCTGAACCGAACTTCTTGAAATTTTCACAGAATGTACATGCGTGGTGAAAATAGGGTACTTGAATTTTCGATATATGAAGTGGGCGTGGCCCCGCCCACATACGACAAATTTTAAAATTGAGATATCTTGCACAATTTGTTAGTGAGAGTGCTGCAATTTTGTACATATGTATCCGGTGGCAATCTACGTGATTGGTCCAAAAATGGGCGGGATCGGACCAATGGGCGTGGCCCCGCCCATATAAGCCAAATTTTGAATTTGAGTTATCTTGCACAATTTGTTAGCGAGAGAACTGTAAGTTTGTTTATATATATCTGGAGGCAGTCTACGTGATTGGTCCAAAAATGGGCGGGGTCAGACTAATGGGCGTGGCCCCGCCCCATCAAGCTAAATTTTGAAATCGAGATATCTTGCACAATTTGTTAGCAAGAGAGCTGTAATTTTGGGTAAATATATCTGTTGGCGACCTACGTGATTGGTCCAAAAATGGGCGGAATCAGACGAATGGGCGTGGCCCCGCCCATATAAGCCAAATTTTAAAATTGAGATATCTTGCACAATTTTTTAACTAGAGTGCTGTAATGTTGTACATATGTATCTGGTGGCAGTCTACGTGATTCGTCCAAAAATGGGTGGGATAGGACCAATGGGCGTGGCCCCGCCCTTATAAACCAAATTTTTAAATTTACATATATTGCACAATTTGTTAGCGAGGGTGCTGTAATATTGTGCATACGTATTAGGTGGTGGTCTACTTAATTGGTCAAAAAATGGGCGGGATCGACCCAATGGGCGTGGCCCGCCCCTATAAGCCAAATTTTGAATTTGAGATATCTTGCACAATTTGTTAGCGAGAGACCTGTAATTTTGTTTATATATATCTGTTGGCGACTTACGTGATTGGTCGAAAAATAGGCGGGGTCGGACTACTGAGCGTTGCTCTGCCCCTTTAAGCCAAATTTTGAAATCGAGATATCTTGCACAATTTGTTAGCGAGAGAGCTGTAATTTTGTGCATATGTATCTGGTGGCAATCTTCGTGATTGGTCCAAAAATGGGTGGGATAGGACCAATGGGCGTGGCCCCGCCCTTATAAACCAAATTTTTAAATTTACATATATTGCACAATTTGTTAGCGAGGGTGCTGTAATATTGTGCATACGTATTAGGTGGTGGTCTACTTAATTGGTCCAAAAATGGGCGGGATCGGACCAATGGGCGTGGCCCGCCCCTATAAGCCAAATTTTTAATTTGAGATATCTTGCACAATTTGTTAGCGAGAGACCTGTAATTTTGTTTATATATATCTGTTGGCGACTTACGTGATTGGTCCAAAACTAGGCGGGGTCGGACTACTGGGCGTTGCTCCGCCCCTTTAAGCCAAATTTTGAAATCGAGATATCTTGCACAATTTGCTAGCGAGAGAGCTGTAATTTTGTGCATATGTATCTGGTGGCAATCTTCGTGATTGGTCCAAAAATGGGCGGGATTGGACCAATGGGCGTGGCCCCGCCCTTATAAACCAAATTTTTAAATTGATATATATTGTCGAACTTGTGTTTTGTATAAACACCAGACTCAAACGCAAATTATGGCCTCACTTCCGCCCCAGCGAACTATGCTGACTCGACCTTTTACCAACACAGGAGTAGATTTTGCAGGACCCTTCAACATAAAGAATTTTACAGGAAGAGCTTGTTTAATAACAAAGGGTTATGTTTGCGTCTTCGTTTGCTTTTCCACAAAAGCAATTCACTTAGAACCTACTAGTGATCTATCAACTCAATCTTTTTTAGCCGCTTCATCTCGCTTTATTGGGCGACGAGGAAGCCCAACCAAGATCTACTCAGATAATGGGACTAATTTTGTAGGAGCAGCAGAGTTAATAAAAAAGATAGGCTAGAGTTTATGAAGAATCTGCAAAAGGACGCCACCCAGAACAATATTTATCAGAACTTAGAATGGAGCTTTATTCCTCCAGCTGCCCCTCATATGGGAGGATTATGGGAGGCGGGAGTTAAATCATTCAAAACACATCTACGAAAATTTATACCGCAAATGAATTTTACCTTTGAAGAATTCGCGACCATTTTAGCGAGAATTGAAGCCTGCCTTAATTCTCGACCCCTAAGTCGAGCCAGCGACGACCCTTCCGACTTAAATCCTCTCACCCCAGCTCATTTTCTGATTGGTACTTCAATTTTGACCCCAACTGAACCCGATGTTTCAGACGATAACATCACCCTTGCCAATAGATGGAAACGATTAAAAATTATTTCTCAATATTTTTGCCAAAGATGGAAAACTGAGTATTTGAATGAGCTACATCGTCGATATAAGTGGAAGTACCAAACAGAAAATTTGAAAGAGGATGATTTGATTGTAAAGATGAGAGATTGGCCCCGACTGAATGGAAAATGGGGCGTATAGAAAAAACTTACCGAGGAACTGATAACAACATTAGGGTCGTTGACATTCGGACAGCTAACGGTGTAATTAGTCGACCGATAACGAAAATCGTCAAACTATTTTCAGATTGACTTACAATTTATTTTTATGTAGAAGAACTTGGTACTCACATCTCTTCTATTCTAGATAAGGTTTCTCAGTTGCCTAGCCCAACCCAGCGTCGTGACTCATCCAACTCACGAAGTACCGTTATACGACACGAGGAGAGCCCATATACTCAGAAGACAGATGCTGTGGTATCCAGTACCCTACAACTTCGACCCAACTAAGACCCGCCATCGCATTTCCGTCAACATTTATTGTTCAAGCCTTGGATCCGGGACAGGCCCCAATACTGGATGGGGTTTTCATCCACGGAAGCCACATGAGCTGCAGTTCTAGATTAAGCTAGTCTAAGATAGAATAATCTACACTATATCACGGGGGGGGAGAATGTTCAAAGGTGACACCGCACTTTTGAACATCAGTGTGAGATGTCCACTGCTGCGCGGCATTATATGTGTAGGTGTATAAATGCGAATGCATTTATATGCCCATACATGCGTAACCTATGCACTCATCACTCTAAAGCACTCATTACATGCACTCATTACTCTAATTTCCCTTTTGCTTATTTGTTTGTTTACTTGTCGCTTGCCATCTGTAGCTTAACGAAAGTCGTTAAGTGAGCTTAGAAGAGATAGATGGCAAGCACAAGTAATCAGTCTTTTACCGATCCTTAAACCAAACTCGTGCGCCTCTCCCCCGTGATTAGTTTTTCCCCGGTTTAAATAAGTTAAATAATTAAAAGTGTTAGTATTTTACATTTACATAGAAACATCACAGTGAACTCAAACGATCCAAAGTTTAATAATTAAATTAAGAACAAATAGATTAATAATACAAATAAACGAATAAACAAATAATAACAACACAAATTGAAACAAAAAGAACCATTGAAATTGCTAAAACATCAAGAAACACCACATTATTTAATATATACACATACATATGTACACACTAACATACCCAAACCCAATGAATTGAATGAAAAAATAAAGATTGTGAAATTAAGAATTTAAACAAAGATATCTTATTTCGAAAGGCAAGTCCAGCTCAAATCCTGGAGTCTTAAACAACTACACTTTTAACAAAATTTTTCCCTACATTGTTACATGCCTCTTTAGTAAGTTTGTTTAAGTTAGAATGTTTCTTTGAATTTCGTTTATGTCATGATTTCTTTCTTGTGCTTAGCTTTGCAGATTTTAACAAGTAACGATTCGTTTTCTTGTTCATTGACACTTGCTGCGCCACCCCTCTCGATGTTGGACCGTTGCTCGACATTAGGGATGTATCGAAAGTGACTTTAGCGAAAGCGAATATTGCAATATGCGAATGGACGGCTATGTAAAAACATGGACCTAGGAGGTCATTCGAAATTATTATTTTTTCAGCCCAATTGGTAGAAATTTCTTTTTTCATTGGGGCCAGGAAGTCTAATCGGATGGGCCTTTGTATTTTTCCAAATTTGTAGACCAGTGTTGTTATTGCCTATTGCGGATCGGCCCATAAAATTGTTCAGGAACCCCAAAAGTCATTTGAGAGTACCTATTCATACATATCTGTCTCTGAAACATACCCTCGCCCGAAAAACTCAAAACCCGTATATAACGGTTAGATTTTTGTTGACGATTTCGAAAATTTATTTATGCAAAAACTCGTCTTTTGCTCCCCTATCGCCCCGGCCGGCGCACTGTGGTTCAGAATTGAATTTTAGTGGCCAAAAGTATGAAATATATGGGGTCAGCAGTTATTAAGGAATTCAAGGTCAAAGTCGAACTTTTGAATTTTTTTAATATTTAGCATGGAAATGTTGGGTTTTGTTTTGTTTTCATCTTCTTTATTTATTGAAAGAATGTCATATGTTGATAAATAAATCATTGTAATAATAAATTTTGTAAAACTAAAAAAAAATTTTTTTTCGACAAAAATTTTCTCGATATTTAAAAAAAACACCTTGCATAGCAAACTTTTTTATATTTTATATTTGAACAACATTAAGGGAAAGCATTTATTTTTTACTTATATATGTAACAAAAATAGTAAATTATAATTTTTATTCGTTCGGTTGAAAAATTGCCTCCAAATATTCCATATTTTGTTCCGTATTATTTCTGTCCTCTAGCAGCCCTCTTGTATCTTCATCTAAGTCCCGATGTTCTACTTTCCATTGATATCGAATGCTGGAGATGGGATATTAAATAGATCTTCGTTTATACAATTTCGAGATATTTTTCTGGTATTGTGCTCTCTATAAAACTGTAATCCTTATTTATTTTTGCCTGGGCTTCCTCTGATAGATCTCCGATTGGTATCAAATGATGCTTAATGCCATCTCCTCCATGATAAAGAATTTTCTGAACTGTTGCAGACATATTTCGTGTATATTCGTGCAGTTTCCTTGGTATATTCATTAATTTTTTTAGCATCATTTTGTTTATGGCTCGCAGGTACATATTTCAGATGCTTTTTCGGGATCAGAAAAGAACCTTCTTGCTGTATTCCCATCATTGGTATTGCCTGGTCCTTGGTTTGGTTGGTCTATAATCAACCCACAACTGGCCAACTTTTCATCTATCATCGTTAGCACTAATTGGGAGTTAACTTCAATTGTCTGGCCTTCAATTTCTACTTCTAATGGCTGCAGTCTTGTAATTTGGGTTCTTATGTCATTGACTTCTTTTTTAATGGTATCATGGGTTTCTTTTTTAAATTCGAATTTGATTGGTCTGCAAATTCTTCCAAATTCTTTATCAATCGCAATGGCACAAATGACACCAGGAACATATCTGCGTCTGAAGTATTTTCACATACAGATTGTTTTTGTCCAGAAGAACAATCACATCCCCATTTGCAAAAGAGAGTTAACTTGCAGTTCCCATATTTCTTCAAATCATGTCCTTTAAATGATTGTAGCAACCGCTGAGCTGTATGATTAAGTGGGCCTTGAAGTTTTACCTCTGCCGAACTCGATGTGATTTTAATAGTGTCCGTTGGTGGCAAACAGTCCTTTTTAGCAGCAAGTATGTGATGATATGAGCTGTGTATATTGGAGTTTTGTTAACTTTAAATCCAAAAATAATGCTATTGCCTCTTCATTTGAGAAGTGTTTTTCATTGCTTGGAGTTGAAATACTCTTAATAATCCGTTTTGTTCTCAGTGTACTAGCGTTTAAAACTTTTTCAACAATTTCGGCTTTTGTGCGTTGTTTTTGAGATCGCAATTGATGTAACAAGCTTTCTGCAATAGTTTCACATCCGATTTCTTCATTGATATCCATAAGTTTCCGCCCTTTGATCTATCGCTACAGTCGCCGAGTGATTTTGGTGGTCTCCCACAATTGTTTTGATTTTTACTTTCTGAAGATACTTGGACACTAAGTTCGCCCTCTAACCATATCGCAAAGGTCTTATAAAATGTATGTTTATTCCATCCAACTTGTTTGTAGCGCTTAGCTAAGTTGTTGATGAAAATATTCACTTTACAGTTCCAATTGAATTTCGATGCTTGAGGAATTTACTTTGGTTTGAACGTAACTTAAAACATCTTCCTTCTTTTTGTTTCTAAAATACGGATAATTCTTTACGAGTATTGCTGAAGTTCTCCATTTTTTTTAATATTCTAAAATTTGATACCCAGCGACGGAGTGCATGAGCTATAAGGCCTTATATCAGGCCTTCCTAGTCATGCCGGAGGCCTTCTCTACACATAACCTGTTCCTTTCCATTTAACATTGCGTGAGATTGGGAGGCAAGGCCTTCCTTTCCATTTCCCTGCAAGAAGGCCTTCATAGATAAGGCGTAAGTCATGTCTGAAAAAATCAAGCCTTCAGGAAGGACTAAGGAAGAAGGCCTGCTTAAGGCTAAAAAAGGCATAAGTCTAGTCTAAAAAAAGCAGGTCTTCAAAAAAGAAGAAAAAATAGGTCTGCTTAAGGCCAGTTTAAAGAAGGCATAAATCCTGTTTGAAAAAAACAGGCCTTTTTCAGGGTCTTAATGCGAAGGCCTGATAAAGGTATGAAGCCAGAAGCAACTTATAAGGTTCCCAAATGATTGCATGTCAGAAAATTGTACTACTATTAAAAATTATTTATTTTGATTTTAGATTAAATGCTATAACACAAAGAAATAAATCAATTCCATGAATAATTTTAAAACTAAAGATGTAAAAATCTCTGGCTATCTATTTCTCCGGCAAGAATTCGATTTTGGACTTCCTTCCGCTCTTTTACTTCATTCTCCAAATCTTAAAACATAAAAATTGAGAAAATATAGGCTATATTTAGTATAACAACTCACTTCAAAAACAGAAATTTTTCGCACTTTATTTAATTGCAACTTCACACCCGAATGGATCATCGCCAGAACAGAAACTGATAACAACTGATAGCGTTTTATTAGAACTGGTTTTGGTTTTGTTTCTACTTGCTCTTTTCGTCCCCCTCTATAAACACATTTATGTACGAACCTACAGGAATAGAATTTAACAAGAGGCTTCGTCCCGTAGCTTCTATTTTTGCCTGTTTTATTTTTGCTTGTTTTAAGACCGATTTGTTGTATTATGCATCACAGTTAAAACGTTATTATTGGAAAGTGAAAAAAAAGTTAAAAAGAGTGTGAAAAACAATTTTTCACGTTTGAAAATGCACTTATCGTCGGCTTTATGCTATTTTGGTCCATACGCCATTTTTGCGTTTTTGGAGTTAGGAGTTGATTATATGGGTTTCAAGCATGCTCTTTCAGAATCTGCAATAATTTTTTTCCTATCTCGTCTAGTTTTCGAGATATTGGTAGGGTAAATCGATTTAACTCTGATTTAAGGGAAACAATTTTTATATATTTGTTCTATATCCCCATTTTTATATCGCCTTATATTTTTTACTCACTATTTTACGCTCTTTCGATCACAATATATAAATTACTTCATACCGACCTTCTTTGTGGTCCATGTAATACAAATACGAAAAAATATTAAAATAAAAGTGGATATGGACCAAAATGCCATGTACAAAAATTGTTATAACTTGCTTATTTTTTTATATAATGGCATAGAAATGCATGGGAATAATACAAATACTGTTGGGAACCCTATGGAATAAAAAGTGTGTAACTCTTCAGTCCCGTTTTTACTCAAACAATAAATTGCGTTTTTCTCCGATCATAAAAAATGGCGTATGGAACAAAATAGCATTAAGCCGACGTTATGTATCTTTGTTTTTATCACAAGAAAATTACACAAACGTGACGAACCATGTTGTTAATATGTATTCCCCTCGCATTACGGAATTTGTATAACGACAAAATTTTTTTATTGTTGCTCTTTCATTTGTTGTATGTATTAAATCACGACGAACCACTCGATATTGCATTCCCTCTGCCTTGGTTTTGGAAGGCCTGTATCTGGCTACCTAAAAGAATCTTATACACCGGAATTTTAACAACGGGATAATTTGTTTATTTTTTGTTGTTGTTCTCTCATCTTGAGCATTTATGTACGTTCGACGAAGAAATACTCGCTATTGCAAACCCATAAACATAGGGAAAATAAAAAAAGACCTAAAAAAGGGTTAAGATGCTATAAATATGGTAAATATGTCATAAAATACTTACAACTTGGCTTGGTGTACCTATAACATAGTCATATGAACAGGTAAAATACATTTTTTCCCCGAGTAATTTCATTAAAATCAAAAAAGTGTTCTACAGGCTACTCGGGGTAGGAACAAAAGTATATACAGGCTTAAAGAGAACACTTTCTTCTGGTACCAAAATCTTCTTGAAGTCTCTTGATGCCAAAAAATTCCTATTTGACAAAAATATAGTACCTGTGGAAATATGTTATAACAAACCACGTGTAAAAACTACAGTAATACCTTTGACAATTTCCCAAAGAGTACTACGTAACTAACTCTATCGATAATAGTTTGCGAGAAATGACATTTTCCTTTTACAAAAATATACAAAAATTAGGTTTATTCTTTCAAAATTACATAAAATATTTGTTTTCAGCAGCACCCCACGCCCACAATAATAAATATTTTGATCTAATTTTTTGGCTACCCTGGTCTTAATATGTTTGCTATTGAATGGCATTAACATTTTAGAAATCGGTGATGACAAAAAATTTGGCTTTTAACAAGTAAAATTCAATTCTGAACCACAGTGAAGGGATCATCCTCGCAGACACCTCACCTTCCCCATCAACAAAATCATCGTTGTCACCAAACCACTGATCACCTCATCAACAAACCATTGCTCTACAATAAAAACAACAATGGTACGTACATTCTATTATCTAGTGAATGTCGCGAGTGTTATTATTTATTTAAAATAAAACAAACGATTTTGGTCGTTTGTTTTATTTTAAATAAAAACATTGTCGTCATTTTGTTGTTAAATAGCGTTAAAAATCAATCGTGAATACTTCTATTCCATACATAAAAATTTATTTCGTTTAATTTTTGTTCGCTTTTAATTGTTGAAATAATTCCAAATTAGCTCATTCGTGCAGAGTGTAGTGCCTCCGTGTTGTTCTTTCTGCATTAGAAACTTTACAGCAAAAATACATAACAAACAATAACAACATTGTTTGCATCGCAAAAAAACCGCGTATTGTGTGCGTCGATCGACCTTTGACCCGCCAGTTTTTGAAGTAGTCAATTGTCACCAATCGCTAGTGCAGTAGCCGACACTTGGTAGTCAATTGCCAGCGATTGCTAGTGATGTAGTCAACCCTATGTAATCAATTTCCACTATTCACTAGTCCTTTGGCTACAGAACGCGAAGTAATTCTCCCCACAATTTCATGTAATGCGGTATTTAGCATTACGAGCAACCAATTGACATACACCTCGAATATACCGACTGGTTCACAAACTAAAATTCCCTGCAATGTGTGGTGTGCCCACATTCCTTATCCCCTGAACTAGCACCGTGTAATGCATAAGCGGACCACATGAACATAAATTGTGCGTAGTTTAACGTTGTCTCTAAGAGAGTTCTTGTTAGATTTTGTGTAGGCACACAACAAAAACATCCCGTTATTCCAGGTAAAAAAAATTATCTGATTTTGTTTGTGTCAATTCTCTTCAGTTGCATTCTGTTGCTCAGTGAGTGAAGTGTGAAAACATAGAGACAACCAGAATCAAGGTACTTATCTTTAACAAATTAAATGATTCACCTATGTAAAAGCCTGTATTAAATTCAAGTTTCTGCATAAATTATTTTTATTTCAGATAGTATGTTCGTCTCTTTTATCATACAAAGCTCAACTGAAATTTATTGTCGAAGCACTGGCGGAGCAAAATGTTTATATTATCTATATATATAAAGAAGAATGTGTGTTTGTTGGTTTGTTGGTTTGTTTGTACCGTATAGACGTCTAAACGGCTGAACCGAACTTCTTGAAATTTTCACAGAATGTACATGCGTGGTGAAAATAGGGTACTTGAATTTTCGATATATGAAGTGGGCGTGGCCCCGCCCACATAAGACAAATTTTAAAATTGAGATATCTTGCACAATTTGTTAGTGAGAGTGCTGCAATTTTGTACATATGTATCCGGTGGCAATCTACGTGATTGGTCCAAAAATGGGCGGGATCGGACCAATGGGCGTGGCCCCGCCCATATAAGCCAAATTTTGAATTTGAGTTATCTTGCACAATTTGTTAGCGAGAGAACTGTAAGTTTGTTTATATATATCTGGAGGCAGTCTACGTGATTGGTCCAAAAATGGGCGGGGTCAGACTAATGGGCGTGGCCCCGCCCCATCAAGCTAAATTTCGAAATCGAGATATCTTGCACAATTTGTTAGCAAGAGAGCTGTAATTTTGGGTAAATATATCTGTTGGCGACCTACGTGATTGGTCCAAAAATGGGCGGAATCAGACGAATGGGCGTGGCCCCGCCCATATAAGCCAAATTTTAAAATTGAGATATCTTGCACAATTTTTTAACTAGAGTGCTGTAATGTTGTACATATGTATCTGGTGGCAGTCTACGTGATTCGTCCAAAAATGGGTGGGATAGGACCAATGGGCGTGGCCCCGCCCTTATAAACCAAATTTTTAAATTTACATATATTGCACAATTTGTTAGCGAGGGTGCTGTAATATTGTGCATACGTATTAGGTGGCGGTCTACTTAATTGGTCCAAAAATGGGCGGGATCGGACCAATGGGCGTGGCCCCGCCCCTATAAGCCAAATTTTTAATTTGAGATATCTTGCACAATTTGTTAGCGAGAGACCTGTAATTTTGTTTATATATATCTGTTGGCGACTTACGTGATTGGTCCAAAACTAGGCGGGGTCGGACTACTGGGCGTTGCTCCGCCCCTTTAAGCCAAATTTTGAAATCGAGATATCTTGCACAATTTGCTAGCGAGAGAGCTGTAATTTTGTGCATATGTATCTGGTGGCAATCTTCGTGATTGGTCCAAAAATGGGCGGGATTGGACCAATGGGCGTGGCCCCGCCCTTATAAACCAAATTTTTAAATTGATATATATTGCACAATTTGTTAGCGAGAGTGCTGTAATGTTGTGCATATGTATTAGGTGGTGGTCTACTCAATTGGTCCAAAAATGGGGGGGTCGGCCAATGGGCGTGGCCCCGCCCATATAAGCCAAATTTTGAAATTGAGATATCTAACACAATTTGTTAGCGAGAGTGCTGTAATTTTTGCCATGTATCTGGTGGTAGTCTTCGTGATTTGTCCAAATATAGGCGGAATTGGACGAATGGGCGTGGCCCCGCCCATATAAACAAAGATTTAAAATTGGCATATCTTGCACAATTTGTTAGCGAGAGTGCTGTAATTTTTGCATATGTATTAGGTGGTAGTCTAATTGGTTGGTGCAAAAATGGACGGGATTGGACCAATCGGCGTGGACCCGCCAATATAAACCCAATTTTGAAATTGACATAACTCGCACAAATTATTAGCGAGATTACTCTAATTTTATGCATATATATTAGGTGGCAGTCTACGTGCTTGGTCCAAAAATGGGCGGGGTCGGACAAATGGGAGTGGCCCCGCCCATATAAGCCTATTAAATTTTGTGTTTGATATATCTTGAGCAATTTGTTAGAGAGATCAATGTAATTATGTGCATATATATTTGGTGTCAGTCTACGTAATTAGTCCAAAAATTAACGGGATCGGAAATCTGAAGTCTGGGGCAACGAAGTGGACCTGGTCCAGCTATCTATATATATAAAAGAGAGTGTCTGTTTGTGGGTTTGTTTGTTCCGTATAGACGTCTAAACGGCTAAACCGATCATCTTGAAATTTTCACAGAATGTACATGTGTAGGGGGTGCTGAAAATAGGGTACTTGAATTTTCGATATATCAAGTGGGCGTGGACCCGCCCATATGGGTCCAATTTTGATATTGAGAAAATTTTTTAGCTAGAGTACTGAAATTTTGTGTGTATGCATTTAGTGGCAGATTATGTGAATTTTCCAAAAATGGGCGGAATCGGACCAATGGGCGTGGCCCCGCCCATATAAGCCAAATTTTGAAATTGAAATATTTTGCACAATTTGTTAGCGAGAGTGCTGGAATTTTGTGTATATGTATATGGTGCCATTCTGCGTCATTGGCCCCCCACATAGACCAAATTTTGATATCTTGCACAATTTGCCAGCGGGAGTGCTGCAAAGAAGCGAATATGTATCTGGTGGCATTCTACGTGATTGGTCAAAAAATGGGCGAGATCGGACCAATGGGCGTGGCACCGCCCATATAAGCCAAATTTTAAAATTGATATATCTTGCACAATTTGTTAGCTAGAGTGCTGTAATGTTGTACATATGTATCTGGTGGCAGTCCACGTGATTGGTCCAAAAATGGGCCGGATCGGACCAATGGGCGTGGCACCGCCAATATAAGCCAAATTTTAAAAATGTGATATCTTGCACAATTTGTTATCGAGAGAGCTGGAATTTCGTGCATATATATCCGTTGGCGATCTACGCGATTGGTCCAAAAATGGGCGGGATAGGAACAATGGGCGTGGCCCCGCCCATATAAGCCAAATTTTGAAATTTAGATATCTTGCACAATTTGTTAGCGAGAGTGCTGTAATTGTGTATATATGTGTCTGGTGGAAGCCTACGTGATTGGTCTAAAAATGAGCGGGATCTGACCAAAGGGCGTGGCCCCGCCCATATAACCCAAAATTGAGCTATCTTGCACAATTTAGTAGCGAGCATGCTGTAATTTTGTGTATATGTATCTGGTGGCAGTCTACGTGATTAGTTAAAAAATGGGCCGGATTAGACTAATGGGCGTGGCCCCGTCCATGTAAGCCACATTTTGGAATTGCGATATCTTGCACAATTTGTTAGCGGGAGTGTTGTTATTTTATGTATACGTATTTGGTGGCAGGATTTGTGATTGATTCAAAAATGGACGGGATCGGAAATCTCAATCTGGGGCAACGAAGTGGACCGGGTCCAGCTAGTATTTTATAAAAATCTTATCAATAAGTACACGGAGAAAAAAATATGTTAAAAATATGTTTGGATGCAATCATAAATATGTTTGGGACGGGCACAATCATATATATGTTTGTGGGTAAACATATTATGTTTGCACACAATCATAATATGTTCGGGGCAAAATTCTAGCATATTTTAAAACGATATGATTGTGTCCTAACATATTTTTGGCAAAATAATATATTAGAGCATATTTTTTAGATTTTTAGAGAGTATTACTCTCTGAGAGCCCAATTATGTGACTCATAGAACATCCACCATCACCACTGTGCTAAGCCATCACAGCGAACACACGCACGCACCCACATACAACCATTGACAGCCACAGCCAGTCAGAATGAATACATGGCTATGCTTATACTTTCTTGTTTCGGGTGTAACATGAAAGTAAATTAAAATACACGCTGTGCATATAATTCTCGTTGACTCTATATAGCCAGTGGTATAAGGTGTTGACGTTTTTCAGTCAATGGGGTGGATCAACGGAGCTACCAACCAAGTTGAAAGAAAAGTGGCATAGTCCGCAGTCCGAATAATGGATAATTAATGGAACATTAGACTAGAATTTTATAAATATATTATAGGTGCGTCACAAAGGGTTCAGACTTTTGATAAAAAACAACAATATACAATCATATACATGATTAAATGCAATCATATATATGATTACATACAATCATATATATGATTACATACAATCATATAAATGTTTGGACATAAGCATATATATGATTACACACAATCATATAAATGTTTGGACATAAGCATATATATGATTACATACAATCATATACATGTTTGGGAACATTTCCGCTACCCCAAACATAATATGTTTGGGAGCTGCTCCAAACATATATATGTTGCCTGCTAAATATGTTTGGGGCAATATGTTACAGAGGCCGTTTTTTTCCTCCGTGTATGTACAGCTATGTATTTAAGTGAATTAAAATGTACAATGTTATTTTTTTAATTAAAGTGTTTAAAACCTAATAATAATCTTTTCAATGGAACCACATGGTATGAAAAAACTAGACGAGTAAGTAGCTCTGATTCAGTATATATTAGGCCGGATCGATTTGTGGGGAGCAAAAAAAGTCGCTATTGCTCAGTGAAAATAGTATTCTCGGGATCAAAATAAGAAACTTTGCCATACCTCTAAAACGAATTCTGATGTCCCGGAATTTGGGTCGAACTTTTGGGTAGGGGCAAATTTTGAAAAATCCCGCTTTGACCCATTTAGAGTGCTCCAATTGAGTCCAAATGTATGACCGACCCCCACTAACTTTGGAGGCCCGACCCACCCATGCCAGCGGCACACCCCCTGGAACCCCCTGGGGGTTCCATATATTTGGCCTCGATTGGAGTGGGATTTTTTCCGGGACACCAGAATTCGTTTTAGAGGTATGGTTCCTTCGGAAAAGTTTCTTATTTTGATCCCTAGAATACGATTTTCACTGAGCACTTCACTGAGTGGGGGTCGGTCATACATTTGGACTCGATTGGAGCACTCTAAATGGGCCAAAGTGAGATTTTTTCCGGGACATCAGAATTCGTTTTAGAGGTATGGTTCCTTTGGCAAAGTTTCTTATTTTGATCCCTAGAATACGGTTTTCACTGAGCAATGGGCGATTTTTAAATCGACCCGCCCTAGTATATATGTAGTTAGTGGATATGAACTAGTGAAGCAATTGGTACCAATGTACTAAACAAGTAGTAGATTGACTGAAACTAGAGCTAGAGTTATTCCCTATGGACATCATCAAGGGTTGGTGTGTTCTCACTAGCGTAGTTGCTGGTGGATGGTAATGCATAGGGGGTGAATTGGTTACCTCCAATGACAAGCCCATGTTAATTTCGCCACTTATTTCCATTGAAAGTGGATTGAGCTCGATCTAGTGGTGTTTACATGGGGGCTGGTGAAGTTACAGGTTCTGAACTAGATCCAATGCCTAGCGGGGAGCGATAGAATTTCGTATTACTTGCTCTCTTCGAATTACTCCACCATCACTCGCTCGTTTCATTACTCCACCATCACTCGGTCGACTGCAGTCATCCTTTGCTTTAAGCTACTGTGATCGCTTGTGTTTAATTCCCCTTTGTGCGACATTCGTAAACATTGTCTGCATTTCGAATTGTGCTGCATACCTAAATATGATTAAATTTTAATTTCTTCTTAAATATTGCCCAGGTAGGTACAGCAACTAAGTAGCAAAATTAAATTTTTCAAAAAATAAATTTTAATATTTTTTCCGTACTATTTTTTGGAAAAGTGGTGGATAGTACCCTACTATCAAATTACTTTAGATCATTTTCGACACCTTCGGTCAATTCGACTTTTTTGAAGTGCAAGTGTGATGTTTTATATTGTATTGATTACTTGTCCTCTTCCAAAGACGCTGGAAAAGCGGATATCGACTCGGCGGATAGTAAATATTATGTGTCCTATCAAACTTATATGAATTGTCTGTCCGCTATCAATAGAAAAATGGCGACGTCTATTTATGAGATTTCCACAGATAATTGGGATCAGAGTTTGGTATTTATTTGCCTCCAACGGTTACCTAAACTTACGAAAACATTGTGGGAACAAAGTGTGAAGGACAAATCGTCTCTTTCATCATGGCAAGAGTTAGAAGCCTTAATGAATGAGAGAATTCGCACACTTTGTGCCTCCAAGGTATGATGTGAGGTGAATATCAAATGCGGTCAAATGGGACGAAAGGCCATGCTCTTACCAATGTGGCATCTTTGGGATCTTTTCGTTCTTTTCCATCGGGTTGTATTCTGTGCCCAGATCAAAACCATAAAATTTACTCGTGTCCACATTTTTCAGGTTTTCGCATTCGGATCGATTCGTTGCAGCCCAACGCAACCGTTTATGTGTAAATTGCCTGCGTAAAGGCCACGGATTCAAGAATTGTGATAGCAAACGTCGTTGTTTGAGAAGTCATTGGAGTCATACTTTGTTGCATCGTGACGACACCACTCCGAGTAATTCGACTCGAGTGGCAAGCACATCAAACGCGAACCACCCACATCGGCTGGATGTACACCTCGTCAATCTTTTCATGTCGCACAGAATAAACCTCTCATATTGGCAACAGCCATGGTGAATATCGTTCATCACGGTGTTTCGTATTCTGCTTTCGGAGAGTCTTTAAACTCGGTTGAAACTATTTCAGAAGTAAACGGTGTAGTTTCGGCCACTTTAAATAAAAGTTTTACCTTGAATATCGGCCCTTCTTTTGATTCGTCAATTCTACTAGAGACCATTTCCATAGTCCTTCCTTCCATTTAGGGAAACCTGCCTTCCTTTACGGTCACTTCGGACCTCAAATTACCTTTACCTAATATTCGTTTGGCTGATTCAAATCTGTTTTATTCTCGCCCAGTAGATCTTTTGGTAGGAGCTGACTTGTATCCTAAAATTGTTTCAGAAGGATTTCATCGAATTTCGTCAGGATCGTGACTCGCTTAAAATTACTGGTTCTTTTACTAACTCCCAAGTTTGTGCATTTTCGTCAAATGTCCAAATCACTTGAATTACTTGCTAGTGTCACCCTTCGTTTGCATTTTAAGTCGCACCTCGCCATATAAATTAGTTTGGAATTTTAATTCTTTTTTTATTTACTAGCCTCGTTTATAAACATTTACATTTCGTCAATTTACATCGAACATATCATATTTGAATTGATTCCTCTATTCTACTAGAGACCATTGCCATAGTCCTTCCTTCCATTTATGGAAACCTGCCTTCCTTTACGATCACTTCGGACCTCAAATTACCTTTACCCAATATTCGTTTGGCTGATTCAAATTTGTTTGATTTGAATTTTATCTGGATCGTTGCTCGCTCAAAATACTATCTTTGGTTGGATTATTAATGGTACCCTTACTAACTCTCAAGTTTGTGCATTTTAGTCAAATGTCCATATCACTTGAATTACTTGCTAGTATCACCTTTAGTTTGCATACTTAGTCGCACCTCGCCACTTAAAATTTTTTGGAATTTATAATAATTTACATTTCGTGAATTTAAATCGTACATATCATATTTGAATTCGAAATATTACTAGAACTTGTCGTGATCTAAATCTATTGGAAACTTGAATTTCATATCTCGATGTTTCGTCGGAGTCTATATAAAAGCAACTAACAAGATTAATCTTGTGGCTCTAATTCGGAGTCTCTAATGGCTCCGTCACAGAGTCCCTAAAGGCTCAGTCCTATCGCGGGGTCCATAATGGTCCATTCGTTTGTGGTCCCTAATGACCAATAATTCCGCGGCGTCCATAATGGCCCGTTCGTTTGCGGTCCCTAATGACCATTCCATTCTCGGGGTCCATATATATATATACTATATATACATACATACACGCAAATATATACATATACCGAAAAAATTATTTTGAAGAAAAAAAAATGAATTAATTATTATGCAACATTTCAAGTTAGAATGGTTTCTTTGAATTTCGTTAATGTCATTGATTTCTTTCGGTGCATATATTGGCCAATTTATCCGGCATACATACTCGTTTTAAGTTAGAATGTTTCTTTGAATTTCGTTAATGTTATTGATTTCTTTCGGTGCATATATTGGCCAATTTATCCGGCATACATACGAGTACTCGTTTAATTCTGCCTACTCCTCATTACTACATTCTTGTAGTATTAGCGTTGCAGATTTTAACGAGTAACGATTAGTTTTCTTGTTCTTTGACACTTGCTCCGCCACCCTCTCCATCTTGGACCGTTGCTCCACACACATCGCTCGTTTATGTACATATAGCTGTACGAATCTATTTAAGATAAATCTTCGATACCACACTTACCAGCAAAACCACCAAATAAACATAAAGGCACCTTGCCTATTATATTAGAAAAAACTAATCATCGTGTTTTATTTCTATTTCTCCAACTCTCTTTTTATTTACACTCGCGGAGTAAACATAAACTCGTCGTTTACTCCCCTATTACCCCCTCTGGCGTAAACAAAGTTACTTACCATTAAAAAAAACTGCGAATTTTAAATATATAAAATTAAGCGTTCTTTTTGGAAAGCAAAAAATTATGTTTTTTACTTTTACGGTGATTAAGCGTGAGGTTGAATCCTCTGCTCCAGCATCTTCTAATACCGCCATAGCGTGAGGTTGAATCCTCTGCTCCAGCATCTTCTAGTACCGTAATAGCGTGAGGTTGAATCCTCTGCTCCGTCATCAGCGTGAGTTTGAATCCTCTGCTCCGTCATCAGCGTGAGGTTGAATCCTCTGCTCCGTCATCAGCGTGAGATTGAACATTCTGCTCCGTCGAATTCTGTCTTCGTTGCCGTCATCAGCGTGAGGTTGAGCCCTCTTGTCTTCGTTGCCGCCATTAGCGTGAGGTTGAATCCTCTGTTCCGTCATCAGCGTGAGGTTGAATCCTCTGCTCCGTCATCAGCGTGAGGTAGAATCCGCTGCTCCGTCGAATTCTGTCTTCGTTGCCGTCATCAGCGTGAGGTTGAGCCCTCTTGTCTTCGTTGTCGCCATTAGCGTGAGGTTGAATCCTTTGCTCCATCACATCCCGTCTTCGTTGTCGTCAGCAGCGTTAGGTTGAATTCTCTGCTCCGTCGAATCCTGTCTTCGTTGCCGTCGTTAGCGCGAGGTTGAATCCTCTGCTGCGTCGAATCCTGTCTTCGTTGCCGTCATAATCGTGAGTTTTAATTTTCCTCGCCGTCGTATCCGGCCTGTATTCCTGCCACCGTGATCTGGAACCCCTTGCCCATCATATACACTATCGAGAGCATTAATCTTAGAGAATTAGTAGATTTTTAGCATACTATTTTAATTAATAAATCCATTTTTAATGATCAAAATAACATTGTTTTCTTTCTCGTATCGTCTCAAAAATAAATAATTGTAACTGAACCTGGCCCCGCTGAGATTTTTCCCGGTTAAAAGTGAAAACACAGAAAGAGAGAGAGAGAATTTTTTTTTTTGGAAGTTACATATTTTTTATTTTTTCTGCAAAATGTTACGAGTTTTTGGGCATACTCCCTACGACAGGATGACCTTCAGATTTACTTAAATGAGTTAGGATTAGAAGCCAGCGTAAGCGACTAGCTAAATTCTTGGGTAGTGACCACAAAGGGGATGAACTTCAAAGGTTATTGGAAATTCAAACCAAACACGAGGTACTGGGCTCGCTTGCCTCTCCGTGTCCCGAGCAGAAAACGATATCTACTCCTCTACTTGTAGTTCCGACAGATGGCAGGGAACATTTTAAACCTTAAAAGATAACCATAATGCCACCCAATATAACATCAATACCCATGAGATAGCAATCATTGATATTGTCAGGAAATGGGTATTAAAATATGACGGAGGTCGAAACCACTCGGTTTTATAGAACGAATTGAAGAACTAGCAGACATGTATGAGGTGCAGTTGGAACTACTTCCTCGTATCATGCCCGAATTTTTGCGTGAGAAAGCAGTAATATGGCTACGGAATAATAACAAATGTTGGAAAAATTGGAGATCTTTTAAAAGCGACCTTTTTTAAATTCTTTCTCCCGCCTAGGTATTTTGAAAAATTGCAAGACGAAGTCAGAAAACGGACACAACGGCCAAAGAAATGTTTTAAAGAATATGTCCTAGCACTTCAGAACCTAATGCGGCCTACTGAGTTATCAGAAGTTGAGAAATTGGAAAAAATATTTCGAAATGCTCATCCGGACTACCAGTGGTTTATTCGAAGAAAAGGCTTTACTTGCCTCAGTGAACTTGGCCGAGGAATTAGAGAGTATACCATCCACATCGCAACATCATCGACCCGAACAATCACGAACTTATCCCCAGCACAGAGGACAAGAACAGTCACCCCATAGCTTCTACCAATGTGGAACCAGATGCCATGGCTCCAATAATGACGACCATTGTAGAAAACACCAAATAAATCCCTACTCTATGAATATTAACAACGAAACCAGCTTGAATGATCACGAATCTCGTATTTTAGCAACATTGATAGTGGAAGGAAAAACTATCACCGCAATGATCGATACCGGAGCCACCCGAAATTTTGTCAAACCTGAGGTAGCGGCAAGAATAAAAAAAATTACGAATGCAGAGAGGAAAACCTGGAAAGTGTGTTAGCGGATGGATCAAAGATGACGGTATCCCGGGCAACAACCTTTAAAGTAAAATTTGGAAATACTGAGGCCAGATGTTAATTTTTGCTCGTGTTCGAATTTAATGAGGATATGATTCTTGTATTGGAATTCTTACACGAATTTTCTACAACCATATTCATCGCTGGTATCTCGCTTCAATGTACAAATAAGCAAAATCGTGTTGAAGAATGTCGTGTTATCGGTACTTCTGAGAATGCTGTCCAACAATCGGTGAGTGAAACCCCAATTAGTGTTACCAAGATTTCAAATCCCCTGTAGTGCTAAGTCTCCCTCAAATGTATTGTCGGATAAAGTCAATGAAGAAGAAGATATTAATTCATTTTTGGAGGAAGAATTACCAAATTTCACTCCTATTCGGACCACCGTTATATAAGGATTAAAATTGCACGGCCCAATAAGTTTCCGTAATAAGGCTAAAACCGACTGGACCAAATTCGGCAATCTACTTAGAAATCGATTGGGCCAGCCTAAACACGATTATCCAAGTACAGAAGACATTGATATCAATGTGAGGAGGATTACGGAGGCTCTTGTAAAATAATTCGAAGACAGTTGCCCGCTTCGAGAAAGGAAATCTGCCTATTAGAAACCCTGGATGACAGGGCAAATTCGCTCGATTGGCAAGGATGTCCGCAGACTTTACAACAGAGCTCGACGCAAAAAGCTATCAGTATATTGGGATGACTACCACAGAAAGCTTAAAGGCTACAATAAAATCATTAGACTGGCGAAACGTAACTCCTGGAGACTTTTCTGTGAGCAGGTAGACAGCGTTAACAGCATGTCCAAAATAAAAAAAGTTCCTCTCAAAAACTCATATCCAAACCGAAACACTGGTGGATGAAACGGGTAAAAAGATGGAAACTATAGATGATACCGTAAGGCTTTTGATGAAAACTCATTTTCCGAGTGGTAATGCTGGGCCAATAGAGGAACAGTTACAGACCGAAAATGTAATGCACCAAGTACCTATTACGGATGCTATGGTTAAAGAAGCAATAAAAAGTTTCTCTCATTATAAGGCTGCGGGACCGGACGGAATATTTCCAGCGCTTCTTCAGAATGAGGCGGATCTGGTATCAACTCATCTTGTTGGAGTTTTCACTGCATGCCTAACTCATGCATATACCCCAAAAAATTGGCAGGAATCAAGGGTGGTCTTCATACCTAAGCCTGGCAAGGCGAGTTATACAGTTATACGATCCCAAAGGCTTATCGACCTATTAGCCTAACTTCTTTCCTCTTAAAAACAATGGAGCGAATAATTGACGACATGATCAAAAGTAAGATAGCCGATGACAAGCTAAAATTCAAGCAACACGCATATGTTAAAGGAAGATCAGTGGAAACAGCTCTACATGAGGTAGTACACCACATAGAAAAGTCCTTCAGTGAAATTTGTAATTGTACACACTTGCCGTTTGTATAGACATTGAGGGCGCTTTTAACAACGTTCAGACCGATACACTTATCCAGTCCTTAAACGAGTTTCAGGTTGACCGGGCGTTGATAAACTGGATCAACAATATGCTAAGGAATAGGTGGATTGTTTGTGGGTCACATGACGTAAAAATCAGAGACAAGGTAAATCGTGGTATACCTCAGGGGGGCATTTTATCGCCTCTCCTATGGGTTACGACGATACACAGTCTCCTTAAAGCCCTCACCAATGAAGGACTTAAACCAGTCTGTTATGCAGACGACGTTATAATACTTCTAAGGGGCACACATCCAAACCAACTATGCAGAAGAGCTGAAGAGGCACTTAACATAGCATATAACTGGGCACAACCAAGGGGACTAAATGTCAATCCAGACAAAACAGAAATATGTCTATTTACAAGGAAAAGGAAGATTCATCCTTTTACCGTGCCTCGTTTCCTGGATAAGAGTATTGCCATATCTAAAAAGATAAAATACTTGGGAGTAATCTTGGATCTGAAACTGTACTGGAAAGATCATATTGAAGAAAGAGTTACAAAGGCCCACAGATGTTGGTCGTTGTGCAGAAGAGCTATAGGTTCAAAATGGGGACTACGTCCAAATATGACACACTGGCTTTACATGAGCGTGATTAGACCAATAATCACCTACGCCTCTGTAGTGTGGTGGACATCAATGGACAAAAAGTACAACGTAATACCATTGCAAAAAGTGCATCGTATGTGCTGTCTAGGCATAAGCGGAGCAATTAGAACCGCACCAACAAGAGCGTTGGAGACTATACTGCACATCCAACAAATAGATATCCGTATAAAGTATGAGGCAGCCCTCACAGCAAGACGTCTACAAGTGATGGGTGAATGGATAAATCGAGACCACAACTCGTACCATCAGAAGATATTACAATCACTGGTCGGTCATAAATCGAGACCACAACTCGTACCATCAGAAGATATTACAATCACTGGTCGGTCATATTCAAACAACGGAAATCTCCGATCGCATTCCTGAAGTGCGGCTTACAGCTACCTGTGAATCGTTCGTGCCAGACAGACGCTCCTGGGAAAACGGAACACTTGCTCATGCGCCAGTGGGAACCAGCTGCTACACTGATGGGTCCAGGCTAGGAGGAAGGACGGGTCTGGGACTTTTTATTGATGAACCAGAAGTCGAACTTTACTTCCGCCTCCCAGACCATAACACAGTATTTCAAGCAGAAGTTCGAGCAATCACGGAGTGTGTTAACTGGCTCAGTAATACCACAAAGCCTAAATATGCCAACATATTCACAGATAGCGATCAAAGCAATAACATCGGAAAAGGTCAATTCCAGAACCGTGTTAGACTGTAAAAGAACGATAAATAATTACTCAGTCCATGGTCAACTGCGTATTTTCTGGGTACCGGGACACAACGGAGTGATTGGAAATGAACGAGCAAACAGCTTGGCTTCAGAGGGCAGAGAACTTCGAGTAATAAACTTGGAAAATTGAAAACCTTTCGAAGCCACGAAGGATGAGTTGAAGCATTGGGCAGTGATGGCTCACAAAACTGTGTGGAATAGAGCAACTGCAAAGATACTGTGGGGTGACCCAAATGAGAAGAAAACCAGTAGTTTTCTGAAACTAAACAAGATCGAGATTAGTAAGATGATAAGTGTTCTAACGGGACACTCAAGCTTACAGGCACATCTTCATCGCATAGGACTAGCAGAAAACGACGAGTGCAGGGCATGCAGGGAAAACATCGAAAGGATAGAACATTTTCTGTGTCACTGCCCAGCTTTCACACATGCAAGATCCCGATATTTCGGTGCCGACATATTGCCGGACTTGACTCATCTCAGAGGATATGACTGGAAGATACTGAGAAAATACGTGTCTAGTACCGATTTTCTGTAATCCGTGGGGTATGAAAATCATAAATAAGGAGCGCACAACAGGCCGAACCACTGGCTTAAGTGTATGTCCATGGACATGAGACGTTTTAAACGTCTCCTCTATTCAACCTAACCTAACCTAACCTACCAAATTTCAAGTATCTTTCGGGTCTAACAAACATCACGGAACACAAAATCATCATGTCAGATTATCGTCCGATTAAATTGCGATACGCCCCACGAAATCCAGCAATGCAAGTAATTATTGATGCCGAAATAAACAAGCTGATTTCTCAAGGATATATCGAACCCTCAAATAGCCCATACAGCTTTCCCATAACTCTAGTAAAAAAGAAAAACGGAAACTGGAGGACGTGTATGGATTTTCGACAACTGAATAAAAGATCGATACCCGATGCTTACCCGTTACCAAGAATAGAAACTATCTTAAATAGACTAAGGAATGCTACCTATATCAGTAGTTTGGACTTAAAGGATTGATTCTTGCAAATACCATTAGAACGGGAGAGCAGAAAATATACCGCATTTGCTGTCACTGGCCGAGGCCTTTTCCAATGGCGCGATAGCATAATAGGTCCCACGCATTCGCTTATCTCAATGATATTATTGTGATAGGAAAACTCGTGAGGAACACATAGAAAATCCCAGAGAAGTCTTCCGTCGACTGCGTAACGCAAACCTTAGGATCAATCCGGAAGAATGTGATTTTTTTAAAAAGGAAACTAAATATTTGCGCCACGTGGTCAGTAGCGATGGTAAAAAGACTGATCCAGATAAAATAGCGGCAATTGCAGAACTGATTCCACCAACTAACATCAAAGAAGTCAGACGATTGTTAGGGGTGGCATCTTGGTACCGCCGTTTCGTTCCCGATGTTGCCACCATCTCCCATCCGCTGACCCAGTTGCTAAAAAAGGGGAAACATTGGAAATGGAGAAATGATCAAGAAAGTGCATTCAATGAATTAAAAAGTCGTCTGACTAAAGCTCTGGTCTTAGCCTGCCCTGATTTTGAAGAAACATTTACGCTCCAAACGGATGCCAGTGATTACGGGCTGGGGGCTGTTCTCACACAGACACTAGATGGAGAGGAAAGAGTAATTGCATACGCGAGTCGGCATTTAAATGGCGCAGAGAAGAATTACTCAGCAACAGAAAAGGAATGCTTAGCCATTATTTGGGGCATTCGACAGATGAGACCTTACCTAGAAGGTTGCACTTTTTTAGTGCTAACTGATCATCTCTCCCTAAAATGGCTAAATTCAATTGAAAATCCCACCGGAACTCGCTAGGTGGACGTTGGAGCTTACAGTATAACTTCACCTTAGAATATAGAAAGGGAAAGCACAATGTGGTCGCCGATGCACTTTTCCGACAGCCGAGAGATGTCGTTAATAGTATTTCTGTCCAGTCCAGTCAAACCAATAAATGTCCATGGATTCGCAATCTGATGGACTCAATCAGGAAGAAACCTGAAAAATATGCAGACTATACCATTGTAGAGAACCAAGTTTAAAGGCATTTCCACCGTCAATTTAATGAAGATGATACCACAACATGGAAGTTGTGTGTATCCACGCCATTACGACCTCATGTACTTGAGGAAAATTATGATAACCCTACAGCGGGTCACCTAGGTATTCGGAAAACCTTCATTAAAATTGCTAGTCGTTATTATTGGCCAGGAATGTCCAAGGATATTTCCAGATATGTACGACAATGCGACACTTGTCAACGCTACAAAGTAAGTCAACAGCCACCAGCGGGAGAAATGTTAACCAGAATCCCAGAGGAACCTTGGGCCACTATTTGTGCATACTTCGTCGGGCCTTTACCGAGGTCTAAGCATGGCTGTTCCATGTTGTTAGTATTCGTGGACCGATTTTCGAAATGGAATGAATTAGTACCCCTTAGGAAGGCAACATCCGAAGGAACTATTAAAGCCCTCAGGGAACGTATCATTGCTCGCTATGGTGTGCCCAAAACAATTATCACGGATAACGGTTCGCAGTTTACTTCCAAGATCTTCCAAAGGTTTTTAGAAAGTTCAGGAATTAAACAACAACTAACAGCTCCGGTCACCCCTCAGGAAAACCCTACTGAACGATCAAATCGCACTATAAAAACTATGATAGCTCAACTATCAAACAACAAGCATGACTTGTGGGATGAGTTTTTACCCGAAGTCATGTTAGCCATCAACACTAGCGCCTCGGAATCGACGGGATACTCATAACCTAAACCCACCAGCCTATCTAACTCAAGGAAGAGAGCCTCGCCTCCCGAAAGCATTGTACGACGAGGTCACCCTGGGTACCGGATCGGAATGCAAAACACCAGACGAAGTTGCCGAAACAATGAAAGACATATTCTCGATTGTACGGAGGAATATAGCTAAAGCTTCGCAAGACCAGCAACAATGCTATAACCTAAGAAGAAGACCACCCTTGATTCCTGCCAAAAAATTGGCAGGAATCAAGGGTGGTCTTCATACCTAAGCCTGGCAAGGCGAGTTATACAGTTATACGATCCCAAAGGCTTATCGACCTATTAGCCTAACTTCTTTCCTCTTAAAAACAATGGAGCGAATAATTGACGACATGATCAAAAGTAAGATAGCCGATGACAAGCTAAAATTCAAGCAACACGCATATGTTAAAGGAAGATCAGTGGAAACAGCTCTACATGAGGTAGTACACCACATAGAAAAGTCCTTCAGTGAAAAATTGTACACACTTGCCGTTTGTATAAACATTGAGGGCGCTTTTAACAACGTTCAGACCGATACACTTATCCAGTCCTTAGACGAGTTTCAGGTTGACCGGGCGTTGATAAACTGGATCAACAATATGCTAAGGAATAGGTGGATTGTTTGTGGGTCATATGACGTAAAAATCAGAGACAAGGTAAATCGTGGTATACCTCAGGGGGGGCATTTTATCGCCTCTCCTATGGGTTACGACGATACACAGTCTCCTTAAAGCCCTCACCAATGAAGGACTTAAACCAGTCTGTTATGCAGACGACGTTATAATACTTCTAAGGGGCACACATCCAAACCAACTATGCAGAAGAGCTGAAGAGGCACTTAACATAGCATATAACTGGGCACAACCAAGGGGACTAAATGTCAATCCAGACAAAACAGAAATATGTCTATTTACAAGGAAAAGGAAGATTCATCCTTTTACCGTGCCTCGTTTCCTGGATAAGAGTATTGCCATATCTAAAAAGATAAAATACTTGGGAGTAATCTTGGATCAGAAACTGTACTGGAAAGATCATATTGAAGAAAGAGTTACAAAGGCCCACAGATGTTGGTCGTTGTGCAGAAGAGCTATAGGTTCAAAATGGGGACTACGTCCAAATATGACACACTGGCTTTACATGAGCGTGATTAGACCAATAATCACCTACGCCTCTGTAGTGTGGTGGACATCAATGGACAAAAAGTACAACGTAATACCATTGCAAAAAGTGCATCGTATGTGCTGTCTAGGCATAAGCGGAGCAATTAGAACCGCACCAACAAGAGCGTTGGAGACTATACTGCACATCCAACAAATAGATATCCGTATAAAGTATGAGGCAGCCCTCACAGCAAGACGTCTACAAGTGATGGGTGAATGGATAAATCGAGACCACAACTCGTACCATCAGAAGATATTACAATCACTGGTCGGTCATAAATCGAGACCACAACTCGTACCATCAGAAGATATTACAATCACTGGTCGGTCATATTCAAACAACGGAAATCTCCGACCGCATTCCTGCCTTCCAGGCTAGGAGGAAGGACGGGTCTGGGACTTTTTATTGATGAACCAGAAGTCGAACTTTACTTCCGCCTCCCAGACCATAACACAGTATTTCAAGCAGAAGTTCGAGCAATCACGGAGTGTGTTAACTGGCTCAGTAATACCACAAAGCCTAAATATGCCAACATATTCACAGATAGCGATCAAAGCAATAACATCGGAAAAGGTCAATTCCAGAACCGTGTTAGACTGTAAAAGAACGATAAATAATTACTCAGTCCATGGTCAACTGCGTATTTTCTGGGTACCGGGACACAACGGAGTGATTGGAAATGAACGAGCAAACAGCTTGGCTTCAGAGGGCAGAGAACTTCGAGTAATAAACTTCGAAAATTGAAAACCTTTCGAAGCCACGAAGGATGAGTTGAAGCATTGGGCAGTGATGGCTCACAAAACTGTGTGGAATAGAGCAACTGCAAAGATACTGTGGGATGACCCAAATGAGAAGAAAACCAGTAGTTTTCTGAAACTAAACAAGATCGAGATTAGTAAGATGATAAGTGTTCTAACGGGACACTCAAGCTTACAGGCACATCTTCATCGCATAGGACTAGCAGAAAACGACGAGTGCAGGGCATGCAGGGAAAACATCGAAACGATAGAACATTTTCTGTGTCACTGCCCAGCTTTCACACATGCAAGATCCCGATATTTCGGTGCCGACATATTGCCGGACTTGACTCATCTCAGAGGATATGACTGGAAGATACTGAGAAAATACGTGTCTAGTACAGATTTTCTGTAATCCGTGGGGTATGAAAATCATAAATAAGGAGCGCACAACAGGCCGAACCACTGGCTTAAGTGTATGTCCATGGACATGAGACGTTTTAAACGTCTCCTCTATTCAACCTAACCTAACCTAACCTACCAAATTTCAAGTATCTTTCGGGTCTAACAAACATCACGGAACACAAAATCATCATGTCAGATTATCGTCCGATTAAATTGCGATACGCCCCACGAAATCCAGCAATGCAAGTAATTATTGATGCCGAAATAAACAAGCTGATTTCTCAAGGATATATCGAACCCTCAAATAGCCCATACAGCTTTCCCATAACTCTAGTAAAAAAGAAAAACGGAAACTGGAGGACGTGTATGGATTTTTGACAACTGAATAAAAGATCGATACCCGATGCTTACCCGTTACCAAGAATATAAACTATCTTAAATAGACTAAGGAATGCTACCTATATCAGTAGTTTGGACTTAAAGGATGGATTCTGGCAAATACCATTAGAACGGGAGAGCAGAAAATATACCGCATTTGCTGTCACTGGCCGAGGCCTTTTCCAATGGCGCGATAGCATAATAGGTCCCGATATGCAACCTCACGCATTCGCTTATCTCGATGATATTATTGTGATAGGAAAACTCGTGAGGAACACATAGAAAATCTCAGAGAAGTCTTCCGTCGACTGCGTAACGCAAACCTTAGGATCAATCCGAAAGAATGTGATTTTTTTAAAAAGGAAACTAAATATTTGCGCCACGTGGTCAGTAGCGATGGTATAAAGACTGATCCAGATAAAATAGCGGCAATTGCAGAACTGATTCCACCAAGTAACATCAAAGAAGTCAGACGATTGTTAGGGGTGGCATCTTGGTACCGCCGTTTCGTTCCCGATGTTGCCACCATCTCCCATCCGCTGACCCAGTTGCTGAAAAAGGGGAAACATTGGAAATTGAGAAATGATCAAGAAAGTGCATTCAATTAATTAAAAAGTCGTCTGACTAAAGCTCTGGTCTTAGCCTGCCCTGATTTTGAAGAAACATTTACGCTCCAAACGGATGCCAGTGATTACGGGCTGGGGGCTGTTCTCACACAGACACTAGATGGAGAGGAAAGAGTAATTGCATACGCGAGTCGGCATTTAAATGGCGCAGAGAAGAATTACTCAGCAACAGAAAAGGAATGCTTAGCCATTATTTGGGGCATTCGACAGATGAGACCTTACCTAGAAGGTTGCACTTTTTTAGTGCTAACTGATCATCTCTCCCTAAAATGGCTAAATTCAATTGAAAATCCCACCGGAACTCGCTAGGTGGACGTTGGAGCTTACAGTATAACTTCACCATAGAATATAGAAAGGGAAAGCACAATGTGGTCGCCGATGCACTTTTCCGACAGATGTCGTTAATAGTATTTCTGTCCAGTCCAGTCAAACCAATAAATGTCCATGGATTCGCAATCTGATGGACTCAATCAGGAAGAAACCTGAAAAATATGCAGACTATACCATTGTAGAGAACCAAGTTTATAGGCATTTCCACCGTCAATTTAATGAAGATGATACCACAACATGGAAGTTGTGTGTATCCACGCCATTACGACCTCATGTACTTGAGGAAAATTATGATAACCCTACAGCGGGTCACCTAGGTATTCGGAAAACCTTCATTAAAATAGCTAGTCGTTATTATTGGCCAGGAATGTCCAAGGATATTTCCAGATATGTACGACAATGCGACACTTGTCAACGCTACAAAGTAACTCAACAGCCACCAGCGGGAGAAATGTTAACCAGAATCCCAGAGGAACCTTGGGCCACTATTTGTGCATACTTCGTCGGGCCTTTACCGAGGTCTAAGCATGGCTGTTCCATGTTGTTAGTATTCGTGGACCGATTTTCGAAATGGAATGAATTAGTACCCCTTAGGAAGGCCACATCCGAAGGAACTATTAAAGCCCTCAGGGAACGTATCATTGCTCGCTATGGTGTGCCCAAAACAATTATCACGGATAACGGTTCGCAGTTTACTTCCAAGATCTTCCAAAGGTTTTTAGAAAGTTCAGGAATTAAACAACAACTAACAGCTCCGGTCACCCCTCAGGAAAACCCTACTGAACGATCAAATCGCACTATAAAAACTATGATAGCTCAACTATCAAACAACAAGCATGACTTGTGGGATGAGTTTTTACCCGAAGTCATGTTAGCCATCAACACTAGCGCCTCGGAATCGACGGGATACTCATAACCTAAACCCACCAGCCTATCTAACTCAAGGAAGAGAGCCTCGCCTCCCGAAAGCATTGTACGACGAGGTCACCCTGGGTACCGGATCGGAATGCAAAACACCAGACGAAGTTGCCGAAACAATGAAAGACATATTCTCGATTGTACGGAGGAATTTAGCTAAAGCTTCGCAAGACCAGCAACAATGCTATAACCTAAGAAGACGATCATGGAGGCCAAAAATCGGTGATCGGGTATTAGTTCGCTTGCATCATTTATCTAAGGCAAATGAGAAGCCTCAAAATTGGCACCGAAATTTGGGGGACCGTTCTGGGTGGAGAATTTTATATCCCCTGTGATAGTGAGGCTACAGGAAGAAGGCAAAGGATGTCGCAGGACGGCACATATTAGTGAACTGAAGCCTTACATAACATGACGGGTAGACACGCCTCCGCTGATTTAATATACCGACTAATTTTATGCTTAAACTTGATAGAGTACTAACAATTGTTTATTACCTTTTCTTATAGCATCCCTGTCCACACCACGCACATTATCCTTAAAAATATGGAGGAAGATTTCAAAACGAAATTCGAAGTACCTTGTCAAAAGTTCAGGTTAAATATGGAAAAAGAGGCGTCGAAGAGGAAACCAGTAATTTTCTTATCTAAAAGCATCGCGGACAAAAAACCAAAACGATTGCAGAACCCGGAAATAATGGATTCCAAAAAGCGAAGGGTACAACGTCACCGCGCTGCGAAGTCCTCAGTGGAGAAACCTAAACGGAGGCCCGAGACACCCTACATACAACCAATGATGTTACATACTTCAGCGTACGTAAAGAGTATCGAGGAAATTATTACTTTAAGTAGTGAGGATGAAAAACATGATGATAACAACATTAGTCTGCCACCTACCCCGGGAAAACGCATTTATACTTTTCCAAATTTTGGGACCCCGAAGTCTAGTTGTTAATCAGCAGTATCTGGGGAATTTGAAAAGTTACCAACTCCAGGAAAATGGATCGAGTTCATCAGATCTGATGATGACATTACTCTTCCACGACCACAAGAGTATTTCAAGGAAAATGAACTCCGCGACCTCAAACACGGACCAAAAGAATCAGTGTCCACAACAAGATATTCTAGTGGGTCAAATGCAGTACAGGATACACACTACTTACTCCTACCTTCGGTGACGAACGAAAAATTGTTATCCCAAACGTCTGACGTAATGGCAGATTCAACTTCTACAAGTTACCAAGCCCATGAGAGTTCTTCACCTTCATCCTTGTCTTCCTCATCGACATCTTCGTCCTCATCCCCATCCTCATCTTCATCATCATCTGCATCATCATCTTCATACTCATCCTCATCTCACACACAAGCCCCATCGACGAAGAGTTCCTCATCTTCTTCATCAGCCTCCAGAAAACCTCAGAGTACTAAGATATCCTCATCAACAGTGGCTATCCTCATATCGGAGGCCAGGACAGTCCTTCTAGCTCCTGAAACGGTTCTGTACCTCCGTTGACTAAGAAGAACTCACCCGTACCCCCTATTACCGAGATGCAGTGTCCCATCATCTCACTCTTATCTAATGCTTCGATAGCCTCCACGAACATTCCATACTCACCTGAACATTCCATACTCCAACGCTAGGTGGACGTTGGAGCTTACAGTATAACTTCACCATAGAATATAGAAAGGGAAAGCACAATGTGGTCGCCGATGCACTTTTCCGACAGCCGAGAGATGTCGTTAATAGTATTTCTGTCCAGTCCAGTCAAACCAATAAATGTCCATGGATTCGCAATCTGATGGACTCAATCAGGAAGAAACCTGAAAAATATGCAGACTATACCATTGTAGAGAACCAAGTTTATAGGCATTTCCCCCGTCAATTTAATGAAGATGATACCACAACATGGAAGTTGTGTGTATCCACGCCATTACGACCTCATGTACTTGAGGAAAATTATGATAACCCTACAGCGGGTCACCTAGGTATTCGGAAAACCTTCATTAAAATTGCTAGTCGTTATTATTGGCCAGGAATGTCCAAGGATATTTCCAGATATGTACGACAATGCGACACTTGTCAACGCTACAAAGTAACTCAACAGCCACCAGCGGGAGAAATGTTAACCAGAATCCCAGAGGAACCTTGGGCCACTGTTTGTGCATACTTCGTCGGGCCTTTACCGAGGTCTAAGCATGGCTGTTCCATGTTGTTAGTATTCGTGGACCGATTTTCGAAATGGAATGAATTAGTACCCCTTAGGAAGGCAACATCCGAAGGAACTATTAAAGCCCTCAGGGAACGTATCATTGCTCGCTATGGTGTGCCCAAAACAATTATCACGGATAACGGTTCGCAGTTTACTTCCAAGATCTTCCAAAGGTTTTTAGAAAGTTCAGGAATTAAACAACAACTAACAGCTCCGGTCACCCCTCAGGAAAACCCTACTGAACGATCAAATCGCACTATAAAAACTATGGTAGCTCAACTATCAAACAACAAGCATGACTTGTGGGATGAGTTTTTACCCGAAGTCATGTTAGCCATCAACACTAGCGCCTCGGAATCGACGGGATACTCATAACCTAAACCCACCAGCCTATCTAACTCAAGGAAGAGAGCCTCGCCTCCCGAAAGCATTGTACGACGAGGTCACCCTGGGTACCGGATCGGAATGCAAAACACCAGACGAAGTTGCCGAAACAATGAAAGACATATTCTCGATTGTACGGAGGAATTTAGCTAAAGCTTCGCAAGACCAGCAACAATGCTATAACCTAAGAAGACGATCATGGAGGCCAAAAATCGGTGATCGGGTATTAGTTCGCTTGCATCATTTATCTAAGGCAAATGAGAAGCCTCAAAATTGGCACCGAAATTTGGGGGACCGTTCTGGGTGGAGAATTGTATATCCCCTGTGATAGTGAGGCTACAGGAAGAAGGCAAAGGATGTCGCAGGACGGCACATATTAGTGAACTGAAGCCTTACATAACATGACGGGTAGACACGCCTCCGCTGATTTAATATACCGACTAATTTTATGCTTAAACTTGATAGAGTACTAACAATTGTTTATTACCTTTTCTTATAGCATCCCTGTCCACACCACGCACATTATCCTTAAAAATATGGAGGAAGATTTCAAAACGAAATTCGAAGTACCTTGTCAAAAGTTCAGGTTAAATATGGAAAAAGAGGCGTCGAAGAGGAAACCAGTAATTTTCTTATCTAAAAGCATCGCGGGCACAAAACCAAAACGATTGCAGAACCCGGAAATAATGGATTCCAAAAAGCGAAGGGTACAACGTCACCGCGCTGCGAAGTCCTCAGTGGAGAAACCTAAACGGAGGCCCGAGACACCCTACATACAACCAATGATGTTACATACTTCAGCGTACGTAAAGAGTATCGAGGAAATTATTACTTTAAGTAGTGAGGATGAAACACATGATGATAACAACATTAGTCTGTCACCTACCCCGGGAAAACGCATTTATACTTTTCCAAATTTTGGGACCCCGAAGTCTAGTTGTTAATCAGCAGTATCTGGGGAATTTGAAAAGTTACCAACTCCAGGAAAATGGATCGAGTTCATCAGATCTGATGATGACATTACTCTTCCACGACCACAAGAGTATTTCAAGGAAAATGAAATCCGCGACCTCAAACACGGACCAAAAGAATCAGTGTCCACAACAAGATATTCTAGTGGGTCGAATGCAGTACAGGATACACACTACTTACTCCTACCTTCGGTGACGAACGAAAAATTGTTATCCCAAACGTCTGACGTAATGGCAGATTCAACTTCTACAAGTTACCAAGCCCAAGAGAGTTCTTCACCTTCATCCTTGTCTTCCTCATCGACATCTTCGTCCTCATCCCCATCCTCATCTTGATCATCATCTGCATCATCATCTTCATACTCATCCTCATCTCACACACAAGCCCCATCGACGAAGAGTTCCTCATCTTCTTCATCAGCCTCCAGAAAACCTCAGAGTACTAAGATATCCTCATCAACAGTGGCTATCCTCATATCGGAGGCCAGGACAGTCCTTCTAGCTCCTGAAACGGTTCTGTACCTCCGTTGACTAAGAAGAACACACCCGTGCCCCCTATTACCGAGATGCAGTGTCCCATCATCTCACTCTTATCTAATTCTTCGATAGCCTCCACGAACATTCCATACTCACCTGAACATTCCATACTCCAACGCTAGGTGGACGTTGGAGCTTACAGTATAACTTCACCATAGAATATAGAAAGGGAAAGCACAATGTGGTCGCCGATGCACTTTTCCGACAGCCGAGAGATGTCGTTAATAGTATTTCTGTCCAGTCCAGTCAAACCAATAAATGTCCATGGATTCGCAATCTGATGGACTCAATCAGGAAGAAACCTGAAAAATATGCAGACTATACCATTGTAGAGAACCAAGTTTATAGGCATTTCCCCCGTCAATTTAATGAAGATGATACCACAACATGGAAGTTGTGTGTATCCACGCCATTACGACCTCATGTACTTGAGGAAAATTATGATAACCCTACAGCGGGTCACCTAGGTATTCGGAAAACCTTCATTAAAATTGCTAGTCGTTATTATTGGCCAGGAATGTCCAAGGATATTTCCAGATATGTACGACAATGCGACACTTGTCAACGCTACAAAGTAAGTCAACAGCCACCAGCGGGAGAAATGTTAACCAGAATCCCAGAGGAACCTTGGGCCACTATTTGCGCATACTTCGTCGGGCCTTTACCGAGGTCTAAGCATGGCTGTTCCATGTTGTTAGTATTCGTGGACATATTTTCGAAATGGAATGAATTAGTACCCCTTAGGAAGGCAACATCCGAAGGAACTATTAAAGCCCTCAGGGAACGTATCATTGCTCGCTATGGTGTGCCCAAAACAATTATCACGGACAACGGTTCGCAGTTTACTTCCAAGATCTTCCAAAGGTTTTTAGAAAGTTCAGGAATTAAACAACAACTAACAGCTCCGGTCACCCCTCAGGAAAACCCTACTGAACGATCAAATCGCACTATAAAAACTATGATAGCTCAACTATCAAACAACAAGCATGACTTGTGGGATGAGTTTTTACCCGAAGTCATGTTAGCCATCAACACTAGCGCCTCGGAATCGACGGGATACTCATAACCTAAACCCACCAGCCTATCTAACTCAAGGAAGAGAGCCTCGCCTCCCGAAAGCATTGTACGACGAGGTCACCCTGGGTACCGGATCGGAATGCAAAACACCAGACGAAGTTGCCGAAACAATGAAAGACATATTCTCGATTGTACGGAGGAATTTAGCTAAAGCTTCGCAAGACCAGCAACAATGCTATAACCTAAGAAGACGATCATGGAGGCCAAAAATCGGTGATCGGGTATTAGTTCGCTTGCATCATTTATCTAAGGCAAATGAGAAGCCTCAAAATTGGCACCGAAATTTGGGGGACCGTTCTGGGTGGAGAATTTTATATCCCCGGTGATAGTGAGGCTACAGGAAGAAGGCAAAGCAGGACGGCACATATTAGTGAACTGAAGCCTTACATAACATGACGGGTAGACACGCCTCCGCTGATTTAATATACCGACTAATGTTATGCTTAAACTTGATAGAGTACTAACAATTGTTTATTACCTTTTCTTATAGCATCCCTGTCCACACCACGCACATTATCCTTAAAAATATGGAGGAAGATTTCAAAACGAAATTCGAAGTACATTGTCAAAAGTTCAGGTTAAATATGGAAAAAGAGGCGTCGAAGAGGAAACCAGTCATTTTCTTATCTAAAAGCATCGCGGACAAAAAACCAAAACGATTGCAGAACCCGGAAATAATGGATTCCAAAAAGCGAAGGGTACAACGTCACCGCGCTGCGAAGTCCTCAGTGGAGAAACCTAAACGGAGGCCCGAGACACCCTACATACAACCAATGATGTTACATACTTCAGCGTACGTAAAGAGTATCGAGGAAATTATTACTTTAAGTAGTGAGGATGAAAAACATGATGATAACAACATTAGTCTGCCACCTACCCCGGGAAAACGCATTTATACTTTTCCAAATTTTGGGACCCCGAAGTCTAGTTGTTAATCAGCAGTATCTGGGGAATTTGAAAAGTTACCAACTCCAGGAAAATGGATCGAGTTCATCAGATCTGATGATGACATTACTCTTCCACGACCACAAGAGTATTTCAAGGAAAATGAACTCCGCGACCTCAAACACGGACCAAAAGAATCAGTGTCCACAACAAGATATTCTAGTGGGTCGAATGCAGTACAGGATACACACTACTTACTCCTACCTTCGGTGACGAACGAAAAATTGTTATCCCAAACGTCTGACGTAATGGCAGATTCAACTTCTACAAGTTACCAAGCCCATGAGAGTTCTTCACCTTCATCCTTGTCTTCCTCATCGACATCTTCGTCCTCATCCCCATCTTCATCATCATCTGCATCATCATCTTCATACTCATCCTCATCTCACACACAAGCCCCATCGACGAAGAGTTCCTCATCTTCTTCATCAGCCTCCAGAAAACCTCAGAGTACTAAGATATCCTCATCCACAGTGGCTATCCTCATATCGGAGGCCAGGACAGTCCTTCTAGCTCCTGAAACGGTTCTGTACCTCCGTTGACTAAGAAGAACTCACCCGTACCCCCTATTACCGAGATGCAGTGTCCCATCATCTCACTCTTATCTAATTATTCGATAGCCTCCACGAACATTCCATACTCACCTGAACCAATATTGACGAACATTCTCGCCAGAACATTCTCGAATCGATAAGCCGATGCTAAGAAAAAATTGGTTGGAGGGTGTAGTACCAGAATCCATCCTGGAACAGCAGGAATTAACCATGGGGGAAACAATGGAAGTTGAGTCTATGCCATTGGCACTCAAGAGGGAATTGGATTCAATCTTGGAGAAGCGTCAGAAGGGAAGACAGGTGCGTACATTGAGAAGGGTGAATGGGTGTTTATATCGGATTTGCATAAGTCGAATCGGCAGCTTTCGCACTATCCGCCAACCCGAAAGCGGAGGGGTAATGTAACGTAAAAGTCGACGCTCTTTTTTGTTCACACACCTATCTTTTTTGAATAAAATTGAATTAAATACTGAATTAAATATAAATATATCTGAAGTAAGCCAGTCATGTTTTATTATTAATGGGATATATTTAATATATTAAATATTGTATCCTTTGATACTGTTCGGATACGCGGTCAAGTTCACATTTCCTGGATGAAATGTGATTTACTTGGGTATTCATAATAGGTACTACTTATTACTGACGTGTATCACTTTATTCGGTCAGAATTATAAAGTACTTAATCAAGCGTAATAGGTACTACATAATACGGGCGTGTGTCAAAAAATCTACAGTAATAAAATCTTGACGTAATAGGTACTACCTATTACGGTCCCAATGTATGGTATAAAAGGAGGAGAATGACCGAATAGGAGTCAGTTGTTGAGGAGACGTGAACCAGTACGGATATCCGGGTGAGTATGATTTTGTTAATTTAAAAGTCGGTGATTAAGCGTGAGGTTGAATCCTCTGCTCCAGCATCTTCTAGTACCGTCATAGCGTGAGGTTGAATCCTCTGCTCCGTCATCAGCGTGAGGTTGAATCCTCTGCTCCGTCGAATTCTGTCTTCGTTGCCGTCATCAGCGTGAGGTTGAGCCCTCTTATCTTCGTTGCCGCCATTACCGTGAGGTTGAATCCTCTGCTCTAGCATCTTCTAGTACCGTCATAGCGTGAGGTTGAATCTTCTGCTCCGTCATCAACGTGAGGTTGAATCCTCTGCTCCGTCATCAGCGTGAGGTTGAATCCTCTGCTCCGTCATCAGCGTGAGGTTGAACCCCTGCTCCGTCCAATTCTGTCTTCGTTGCCGTCATCAGCGTGAGGTTGAATCCTCTGCTCCGTCAAATTCTGTCTTCGTTGCCGTCATTAGCGTGAGGTTGAATCCTATGCTGCGTCGAATCCTTTAGCGTGAGGTTGAATCCACTGCTTCGTCACATCCTGTCTTCGTTGTCGTCATCAGCGTGAGGTTGAATCCTCTGATCCATCACATCCTGTCTTCGTTGTCGTCAGCAGCGTGAGGTTGATTCCTCTGATCCGTCGAATCCTGTCTTCGTTGCCGTGATTAGCGTGAGGTTGAATCCTGTCTTCGTTGCCGTCATAATCGAGTTTTAATCTTCCTCGCTGTCGTATCCGGCCTGCATTCCTGCCACCGTGATCTGGAACGCCTTGCCCATCATATACACTATCGAGAGCATTAATCTTAGATCTGTCACATATTAGTCGTTGGAAACGGTTCAAAGCTATACAGTATATCTTCAGCCAACGATGGAAAGCAGAATATACAACTGAGCTCCAGCGACGCTGCAAGTGGAAGACAACTAAAGAAAATTTGCAAGAAAATTATTTTGTCATCATCAAGGACGATTCTCCACTACCCACCGAATGTGGTCTAGGCTGCTTTATAAAACTTATTCGCAGAAAAGACAACCTAGTCTGGATTGCCGAAATAAAACTCACAACTTTACCATTATACATCCTTTAATAAAACGTTGAATTTTGCCAGCAACAGAATATACAACTGAGCTCCAGCGACGCTGCAAGTGGAAGACAACTAAAGAAAATTTACAAGAAAATTATTTTGTCATCATCAAGGACGATTCTGCACTACCCACCGAATGCGGTCTAGGCTGCTTTATAAAACTTATTCGCAGAAAAGACAACCTAGTCTGGATTGCCGAAATAAAACTCACAATTTTACCATTATACATCCTTTAATAAAACGTTGAATTTTGCCAGCAACACCAATTATAAGCATATAACTCATAACAAGTTAATAAAAACTTGTCGGTTCCATTGAAATTAATGGTGGTCGTAAGACCAGAAATAGAAAAGGACAGAAAGAACTATTATTTTGTATTTTTGTCTCCACTAATTGAAGCATAATGGCGAATAACGTTGTAAGCGCCGTTAACGCCTTGAGAACAAAAATAATTTGTAATTAATTAAATACATACAATTTATAAGAAACATTTTTAAAATAGATTTTTAATGCAGCTATGTCTATAATGAGTGAAAAAATAAGAAATGGCAGAGAAGGCGAGAGTGAGAATTTCTACGAAAAATCGCGCTTGCAATTCTCGTAAAATTGCTCACACTCGGCTTAATACTGATAGATTTAGAATGTTTGGGAAATAAAAAGTGGAAAAGGGCAATATGCAGAAATTGCAGAGAAAGGGAAAATCTACGCATAACTGCGTGCGCAATTCCTCGTAATATTTCTGACCCTCACTTTCTGTAGCCAAAGATGGCCATTTTCTTTCTAATTCTCCTTATTAGCAGTTCCATAATTTCTTCCGTTTTTAAATTGGGGTCTCTTGCATTCTACTTGAAAGTAACGACAATATTCCCATTTTAAAGTTTTATTTTTCGCATTATCTTGATGTTCAAAACCATATACTAACATATTTGACAAGTTCTGGAAATGTGATTTGGAAAAGGGCCAATACATGTGACAAAAATAAGAAATGGCAGAGAAGCCGAGTGTGAGAAATTCTACGACAAATCGCGCTAGCAAGTTATCGTAAAATACCACACTCGGCTTCTCTGTCATTTCTTATTTTTATCACATATATTGCTTTACGGCTTAATACTAATACATTTAGAATGTTTGGGAAATGTAAAGTTGAAAAGGGACATATGCAGAAATTGCAGAGTGTGGGAAAATCTACGAATAAAAGCCTCGTAATATTTCTCACACTCACTTTCTGTAGCCAAAGATGGTCATTGTCTCTCAAATTCTCCTTATTGGCAGTTTCATAATTTCTTCCGTTTTTAAATTGGGTTTCCTCAAATTCTACCGAAAAGTAACGACAAGATTCCCATATTTAGGTTTCCCTTTTCGCATTTATCTTGATGTTCAAAATCCCAAAAGACGTATGAACAGATTCTGCAATACACTAATTTCCGAAATTTTCAAAAAAAAAAAACCGGCAAGCAGAGCCAGGCGTAAGGAATTTAATTTTATGTACAATTTTTTTTTCAATTCATTACATTTCATTATGGATTCTTCTACTATTAAACAATGAAAATGACAATAAGTAAACAAATTTTAACCTAGTATACTATTCTCTGAGGTATTGCCAATGCGAATAATCCATTGAGACTTTTCACGATTTTGTACTTTATTTAACAAAAGGTTAGCATTTCAAATTTATTAAATCGTTATTTAATTTTTGTTTGATTTTTTTTTGTTTAGTTATAATTTAAAATCAAGTCCAGCGTGTCTCTCCTTCTAAGGCGTGTATGACCTTCAAAATTTAGTAGTTCTCGAGCCAGGATGTTTTGATGATTCAATAGTTTGTCCACATAACATCGACAATTTTTTCAATTTCCGCTTTCACTGTTGGCATGTTGAGGTCCTTATGGATATTAGCGTTCCTTATATACCAAGGTGCACCTGTAATTAAACGAAGAATATTCGATAGTCTTCTTTGTAACAAAAAATTTTTTATGGATAAATTTTTTGTAAAATTTTTTTTATTAAAAATATTATTATCGTCGAAGGTACCATTAGTATTTGCACTATAATTTTTGGACTATATGCCCGATCAGGTGGACTTATACGTTAAATTGAATCTATTAATGTGGGCTACCAATGTTGGAAACATTTCTTTCACTTAGAAACAGTGGTTTAGTAACAGTCATTTAACAAATTGGAAAAAGTAGATTTCTAAAAAAAAAAACAAAAATTCCTGGGACGAAAAAAGATCGAAAAAATATTTTATTTTATTTTTTAAAAGTTTGCATCACAGCGAAGAAAACAATGCCTATTTGAAAAAATCTATGGATAAATGTAGAAATTATAGCCCTTTTGGTAGAGGTAAGAGAATTAAAAAAAATCTTTTTTAAAATTTCTGTTTAAATAGCGATTTTATTTGTTACATTTATTTATTTATGTACATTTGAGTTTATTTACATGTACAAGTTTCATTAGAAGTAATTGTGAGTTCTTTGTTGACGTTTGTAGATTTCGGAATCTGTTTCTCTAATAGGAACCAAATATAATCTCCCATCATTCTTTCATCCCAGTGCCCTTGGTAACGCCGCTCGATGGTCTTCATATCTTGGTGAAACCTTTCGAAATGTTCGTCAATAAGGTCGCCAAGATTATCGGGGAAAAAGTTTAAATGGGAATGCAAGAAATGAATTTTGAGGGACATATTTACACCTGTTGGAATGCATAAAGCGAAAAATAAGTTAGAAGAATACATACATATGTGTTTTATACATAAATATAGAAAAAATATATTTCTTACCAAGGAAATTTGAAACTATAAGCTTAAACGACCTCCATGCTGCAATTTCATCCGACGTCAAATATGATTCGAAATTTACATCTTTCATCAGTTTCATTATTTTAGGCCCATCAAAAACGCCTTCTTCCATTTTTTTAAAAAAACTTTTTGAATATGAGAGTGAATTGCCATCTTTCATTAAGGCTTTTATAACATTTTTAAAGAGCCCCACCCATGCGTTGGTGCAAAATAATGTTTTCTTTTTGAACGAGAGCTGTGTATTTTATGTTGTTTTCACTGTATTTTATGTTGTTTTCACAACAATGCAATGTGTTTTCTTGTTGGCCATTTCCTTCTTCTGTAATGAACTTCGCGAGCACGGCTATCCCAGAGGCATAAAAAACAGCAATATTTTTGCATTCCACATAACATCCCAACTACTTTTAAAACGCAACGCATTTTCCAGTCATGTTGTTCATTTTTCATGTGTTTTATCAATTTAGCCATCGACGGTTTCTGATTTCCGTTGTGCAAAACTACTGCTTTCAAATTTTCTTTACTGCTGTTAACAAATAACCGCCATTTCATTAAATTGTATGTTTGATTAAGTTCCTCGAATAATCCGGGAATGTCCTTGCAAAAGCATATGTTATCCACAGCTATATAAAATTGTTTGTAAGGTATATCACGGACTCTATAATATGATATGTTAACACCTAGGGCCAAAATATTGTACTGTTTCACCCAAAATGCAAGTAGGTCTACCTTATCTTTGATCAGTTCCAAATCTCTCACTAGATCATTGAGTTGAAGCTGAGTTAAAAGCGATGACTTCTGACTCAAACTTGAATCGCTCAGAGTTGAGTACTCAGTTGAACGTGATGATGTTTCCGTAATTAGGCTGTTAGCTATACTTGGACACTTGGGTATTGGTATTGTTTCCGAAGTGACAGATTTTACTTCAGCGTAATTCCTGCGAATGCTCCTTCCTACTCCAATCTGTTTACTTAGACAAAAATAGCAGTCCGTGTCGTGAATGAATGGTTGTCTCCAAATCATTGGCATTCCAAATTGCACGTGATGTCTAAAATTATAACGTTTTATTCCACAAAACATTGTAATAAATTAATTGTAAAGTACTTACCGCATGCTTCCACTACTCCATCGAGTAAGATTTACATGACACGAATGTACCCCAGAGCTAGATACCATATGTCCAAATGGGCTTTAATACCGTATTGAATAAAATAACTTAATACTACTGATCTAGGGCAGATCTTTGGCTGATAAGCCAGTGAAGTTGATTAGTTTTGAGTTTTATTTGAGTTAGGGTAAGGTTAGGTTAGGTTGAATATGAATATACGTTTAAACGTCTCATGTCCATGGACATACAGGGTGGCTGATATGTATTGCAACCAACTTCAGGTTGCTATCATTTCTAACCCGCTAGCTGACAGTGACAGTTCATTTTATTGTTTACAAGCTTACAAAAGCATTTTGATCTATTGTATTCAGAAAAAAGTTATTCGTGATGGAATTCAAGCGTGATAGTGTGATTGCTTTATATTTGGGTGGAAAAACACAAGTGGCTATCGTTAGAGCCCTCCAGCATTTAAATGTGAATAAATCTTTTGTTTCTCGTACCATTGCTCGTTACCGTGATACTGGCAGTGTTGCATCGCGTCCAAATAGTGGACGAAAAATAACGGTAACAACACCAGAAATGATCCGAAAAGTGAAGGCCAGATTTGATCGAAATCCACGCCGCAGTGGTAGAAAAATTGCTCGTGAGCTGAACATATCGCGAGAACGGATACAACACATATTAAAAAATGAGCTTGGAGTAAAGCCATTGAAGTTCCAAAAAGTGCAAGAGCTCACCGATGCACAAAAAAAAGATAGACTGGAAAGAGCCAAGGAGTTGCTTCGCTTGCACGAAAGTGGCCATTTACCGAATTTGGTTTTCTCCGATGAGAAGCCATTCCAAATTGAGCAGTTTGTGAACAAACAAAATGATCGGGTTTACTTGCCAAAGAGGTCAGCTGAAAATTTACACCTTCGATTGGCCACCAGAACTCAAGCGCCGCCGATGGTAATGGTGTGGGCCGCCGTAACGGCCGATGGTCGCTCCCCGCTCGTATTCATCGACCATGGGGTCAAAATAAATGCGGATTATTATCGGGAAAATGTCCTAAACACAGTATTGAAGCCCTGGGCAGACAAACATTTCGGTCGCAGACCATGGACATTCCAACAGGACTCAGCACCATCGCAGTCAGCACGTGTCAACCAAGAATGGCTTAAAAAGGAGGAACTCAAGCCGTTGGACTTTTGAGCCTGGGGCATTTTAGAGTGTAAGGTTCGCACTAAAAATATCAAAGTATCGATCATCTCAAGACGGCGCTTCGCCGGGAATGGGCCAAAATACCGCAGAGCCACTTTCGTGCAGCGTGTGATGGCTTTGTCGGCCGTTTGAAGGCCATAATTCGTGCCAAAGGTCGCCAATTCGAACAAATCTAAACTGTTTCTAAAATTTTATGTTATTTCCGACATTTTTGCTTTTGAACAATAAAATTTAAAAAAAAATTAAAAAAAATATAGATCTTTACTTTGTTGCATTACATATCAGCCACCCAGTACACTTAAGCTAGTCGTTCGGCCTGTTGTGCGCTTCTTATTTAAGATTTTTACACCCCACGGGTTACAGACAATCGGTACTAGACACGTATTTTATCAGTATCTTCCAGTCATATCCTCTGCGATGAGTGAAGTCTGGCAATATGTCGGAACCGAAATATCGGGATCTTGCATGTGTGAAAGCTGGGCAGTGACACTGAATATGTTCCATCGTTTCGATGTTTTCCCAGCATGCCCTGCACTCGTCGTTTTGTGCTAGTCCTATGCGAGGAAGATGTGACTGTAAGCTTGAGTGTCCCGTTAGAACACTCATCATCTTACTTATCTCGATCTTGTTTAGTTTCAGAAAACTACTTGTTGTCTTCTCATTTGGGTCACCCCACAGTATCTTTACAGTTGCTCCTACAGTTACTCTATTCCACACAGTACTTCAACTCATCCTTCGTGGCTGCGAAAGGTTTCCAAATTTCCATGTTTATTACTCGAAGTTCTCTACCCTTTGAAGCCATGCTATTTGCTCGTTCATTTCCAATCACTCCGTTGTGTCCCGGTACCAGAAAATGCGCAGTTGACCATTGACTGAGTAATTATTTATCGTTCTTTTACAGTCTAACACTGTTCTGAATTTGACCTTTTCCGATGTTATTGCTTTGATCGCCATTTTTCTATCTGTGAATATGTTGGCTTATTTAGGCTTTGTGGTATTACTGAGCCAGTTAACACACTCCGTGATTGCTCGAACTTCTGCTTGAAATACTGTGTTATGGTCTGGGAGGCGGAAGTAAAGTTCGACTTCTGGTTTATCAATAAAAAGTCCCAGACCCGTCCTTCCTCCTAGCCTGGACCCATCAGTATAGCAGCTGGTTCCCACTGGCGCATGAGATAGTGTTCCGTTTTCCCAGGAGCGTCTGTCTGGCACGAACGAATCACAGGTAGCTATAAGCCGCACTTCAGGAATGCGGTCGGAGATTTCCGTTGTTTGAATATGACCGACCAGTGATTGTAATACCTTCTGATGGTACGACTTGTGGTCTCGATTTATCCATTCACGCGTCACTTGTAGACGTCTTGCAGTAAGGGCTACTTTATACGGATATCTATTGGTTGGATGTGCAGTATAGTCTCCAACGCTCTTGTTGGTGTGGTTCTAATTGCCCCGCTTATGCCTAGACAGCACATACGTTGCACTTTTTGCAACGGTATTACGTTGTACTTTGTGTCCATTGATGTCCACCACACTACAGAGGCGTAGGTTATTATTGGTCTAATCACGCTCATGTAAAGCCAGTGTGTCATATTTGGACGTAGTCCCCATTTTGAACCTATAGCTCTTCTGCACAATGACCAACATCTGTGGGCCTTTGTAACTCTTTTTTTCAATATGATCTTTCCAGTACAGTTTGTGATCCAAGATTTGGGAGTAATCTTGGATCACAAACTGTACTGGAAAGATTATTTATTTTACCTTTTTAGATATGGCAATATTCTTATCCAGGAATCGAGGCACGGTAAATGGATGAATCTTCATTTTCCTTGTAAATATACATATTTCTGTTTTGTCTGGGTTGACATTTAATCCCCTTGGTTGGTCCCAGTTATATGCTGTGTTAAGTGCCTCCTCAGCTTTTCTGCATAGTTGGTTTGGATGTGTGCCCCGTAGAAGTATTATAACGTCGTCTGATAACAGACTGGTTTAATTGCGTCATTGGTGAGGGCTTTAAGGAGACTGTGTATCGTCGTAACCCATAGGAGAGGCGATAAAATGCCCCCTGAGGTATACCACGATTTACCTTGTCTCTGACCCACAAATAATCCACCTATTCCTTACCATATTGTTGATCCAGTTTATCAACGCCCGGTCAACCTGAAATTCGTCTAAGGACTGGATAAGTGTATCGGTCTGAACGTTGTTAAAAGCGCCCTCAATGTCTATACAAACGGCAAGTGTGTACATTTCTTCACTGAAGGACTGTTCTATGTGGTGTACTACCTCATGTAGAGCTGTTTCCACTGATCTTTGTTTAGTATATGCGTGTTGCTTGAATTTTAGCTTGTCATCGGCTATCTTACTTTTGACCATGTCGTCAATTATTCGCTCCATTGTTTTTAACCGGAAAGAAGTTAGGCTAATTGGGTATGAAGACCACCCTTGATTCCTGCCAATTTTTTGGGGTATATGCCTGAGTTAGGCATGCAGTGAAAACTCCAACCAGATGAGTTGATACCAGATCCACCTCATTCTGAAGAAGCGTTGGAAATATTCCGTCCGGTCCCGCAGCCTTGAAAGGATAGAAGCTTTTTATTGCTTCTTTAACCATAGCATCCGTAATAGGTACTTTGTGCATCACATTTTCGGTCTGTAACTGTTCCTCTGTTGGACCAGCATTACCACTCGGAAAATGAGTTTTCAGCAAAAGCCTTACGGTATCATCTATAGTTTCCATCCTTTTACCCGTTTCATCCACCAGAGTTTCGGTTTGGATATGAGTTTTTGAGAGGAACTTTTTTATTTTAGACATGCTGTTAACGCTGTCTACCTGCTCACAGAAAAGCCTCCAGGAGTTACATTTCGCCAGTCTAATGATTTTATTGTATTCCTTGAGCCTTCTGTGGTAGTCATCTCAATATACTGATAGCTTTTTACGTCGAGCTCTGTTGTAAAGTCTGCAGACATCCTTGCCAATCGAGCGAATTTGCTCTGTCATCTAGGGTTTCTCATAAGCAGATTTCCTTTCTCGAAGCGGGCAACTATCTTCGAATGATTTTACAAGAGCCTCCGTAATCCTCCTCGCATTGATATCAATGTCTTCTGTACTTGGATAATCGTGTTTAGGCTGGCCCAATCGATTTCTAAGTAGATTGCCGAATTTGGTCCAGTCGGTTTTAGCTTTATTACGGAAACTTATTGGGTCAGGCGGTGGCCGTGCAGTTTTAAACCTTATAACGGTGGTCCGAATAGGAGTGTTCATCCGAAACCATCCACTCATGGATCTCATCAATGAGGTTTTCTGAGTATATCGTTATATCTAATACTTCTTCCCTAATTTTGTTAACAAAGGTCGCCTTGTTTCCTATGTTGAGAGTTAGGAGATCGTTAGTATTCAAAAATTCTATAAGGGCTTGTCCCCTTTTATTGGTCTCAGTTCTACCCCAAGCAATATGGTGTGAGTTGGCATCACCGCCAGCTAGTAGCACATTACTTGTATTTTTGGATTCCCTTACCAGACGTTGTAATTCCGACGTAGGTGGCAATGTCGGCGCCTCGAATGGCAGGTATACTGACGCCAGGTGTTGCGTCCGATGTTGACAACTCTGGAGAGAAAAGATAGCATAAGTTTTTATGGCACAGATTACAAGTCCTTGGACGAGTACCTGTGTTAGCGTAGAAAAAAATGTAGTTCATATGGTTTAATCCAGTAACTTTGTTACTAGTAGTCCACGGTTACTGGACCAAAGCAACATGGACCCTGCCTTTATTTATTATGTCCATCAGAACAATGTATGCCGTTGGAGGTTTATCTGGATGACCTCAATCATTGTCTTTCCAGTAAAAGTTTCCTTGGGGAGTCGTCTATCCTATCTGGTTCCACTCCCTCCTTATTTGGTAGTGAGTCTTTCACCTCCTTTCGTTTACTACATATTACACACTCTTCAAGTAGACCTCTTTGGGAGGCGGTGTTACTTTTGGTCGTTCCCTCTTTCCCTATTCCTATCACCACTATTGCTGGGAACATTCTGCAAAATTGGTGATATTATCGGCAATTTGGTAATGTTATCGACCACTTCTTGGAAGGCGGTGTTGTTTTTTGTTGCTTCCTCTTTGTTTTGCGTTTTTGTGCCCCTCTTCATATCCTTATCACCACCTTTGCTGGGAACTTTCTGTAAAATAGATGATGTTATCGGCAATTTGGCGATGTTATCGACCACTTGCACCTCACTTTTTGGAATTGTCTCACTCGCTTCCTTTTGTTCACTATTTTCGTTTGACATTGCAGGAGGTACGTTCGTGTTTGGGCTCGATTTAACTGTCCTGCCAATGGGGGTTTCCCAATCTTAAAGAAGATTTTCTAAATCGAAAAATGCCACGCCTGATAATGACAAGCCTATCCCTGGAATACGGGTCTATGCCTACCACCAGGAGAGAAAAATCGGGATCATTTTTCCTGTGGAAGACTTCTCACTTCTCCACTTTCAGGTTCGAATCTTGTTTACCAATGACGCTGAGTATGCGCTCTGACGGTACCTTACGTGCCCATCCTCTGCCATAGAAACATGTTTTTATGAGTACAGGGATGTCGCTTTTCCTTACCAGTTTCAGCTTTGCGCCGTCCCAAGGTGAGGGGATGCTCTCCACTAGTTTTTCGAGGACATCGACACAGCATTGTGATGCCAGTTTCAGCATCAAAACGCCCCTCTCAAACGTGCAACTCATTACTTGGATTGTTGGTCCATCATTAGATTCGAGAATGTGGTCCAATACCTTTGTATAGAACAAATCTTCGAAGATACTCCTTTGCTCTTCGGGAATTCTGCCAGACGCACTACTGCTATCAATTATGGCATAGTGTAGTTCGTCCTGGATATGTTTTTTGGCTATTTGGGAATAAGATGGTGCTTCCTTACCCTTTTTTATAGCCACCTCCTTTAGCCCTTTCAGGACCATAAGCTTCTGGGGACTTTCCCTTTATCATTTTGATATGAAATAAGCTTGTCAGAATCCAACTAAAGCAAAACCATTCAAAAGTTTATTTATGGGACACATGTGTCCCTGTGGTCCTTAAGGGAGCCAAAATGTCTTTTTTATTATATATAGGGTTTTCAATAAAAGTTAAATTTTTAATGTTATAATACGCCTTTAATAAAAATTTATGTTTAATTTTGCGATAAATTATGGTAAATTTTGATGTTCTGCGAAACAATTACGGTTAGTAGTAAAACATATATGCACATTGCATTCATAACAATAGTTATTAGTGCGATTTTCTACATTAATTTTTGCGCATTGAACACATCTCTTTCTTACGCTGGCTTTGAGCATAGAGTGCGAAGAAGCTGGTCTCTTGCTGACAGTGATTTTTGATGACTGGACTATTGGAAATTCTCTCTGAAGCGAAGAATAGCCAGCGATTAAATTTCTGGCCACCAATCGTCTAAACTCAAGGGAGTTAATTGAGTCCCTTCAACAAGATTTTTTGCTTTACATTCGGTGTAAATAACGTAGGTATTGTTTACGCTTATATCAAGTAAGTCAAAAAATAACCGGAGGTAATATTTTATTTTCGATTTGTGGTCTAGTTCATAAAAGGACTTGCGCTGATCCATTATATCTACTCCTCCCATATTTTTGTTGTAATGCATAATAGCTTTCGGGCATTTTACGTTGATTTTCTTAGCACTACCAGCTATGCGACGTCAGACGGTGTCTATCTCCACTGGCGAAAGAAAATTTGTGAGAATAGTCACATCTCTGTTGTCCATCCACTTCACAAAGGATATGCCCTCAAAGCTTGATGTGTAAATGTCTCCTCGCTTCATATTCTTATCGAGAGGAAAATTTTTTGGAATATTTTTTCGATTGCTTCTTACTGTTCCACAGGACTTTATTTGACGTTTTTTCAACTCACATTGTAACAAAGGCGAGTTGAAGAAGTTATCAATGTAGACCTCGGAGCCCAAACCTGTGAGTTTTTCTGTCAACTGAAGCACGACTGATTCCCCAAGTCCATATTCAGTTCCATACTCTTTTTTTCCAGTGTATAGATCAAATTCAAAAAGATATCCGGAAGCAGAGTCACATCTACACCACATCTTAAATCCCCATTTTATTGGTTTGTTCTTGATATACTGTTTCTAGCATTATGACCTTTGAATTTGATCATGTGTTGACCGACAGCCTGTTTGTATGTGTTCTTCATTGCATTTTGAAAAGCTTTGTTGAAATCTTGTTGATCATTCCTGTTTCCTTCTTCATCGTTATTGCTGAAGTGCAAATTTTGACGGATATCTTCAAATATTTTTCTTGTCATTACATTACTTATGAAGGGTACACCCATATCGGGTTCTGTTGACCAATAATCACGAATGGATGGTAAAACGTGATATGTTATTATGTTGGAAATAACGCCATTTTGCCTAAATTTTCGTCTAAAATGCTCAAAATGGCGTTTTTTTTCAACATTTGTGTTGGGAACACTTATTTCGTCCTCAGTGTGAAAAGTTGTTCGTCGACTACAGGTTGCAATTTCACTCCGATCGTTCTGAAATTTTGCAGTTTAGAGTATTTCGCAGCTGTTAAGATCGATATTGAATTTGGTTGAAATCGGTTAAGATTTAGCTATAGCTCCCATATATATGTTTCGTCCGATTTGGCCCTTTAGTCCTATAGAAGCTGTATTGTACACCCAATCATTTTGAAATTTAGAATGGTAGAGTTTCTTGATCCATTAACTAACACTACCGAATTTGAAGAAAATCGGTTAAGATTTAGCTATAGCTCCCATATATATGTTTCGTCCGATTTGGCCCTTTAGTCCTATAAAAGCTGTATTTTACATCCAATCGTTTTGAAATTTAGAATGATAGAGTTTCTTGATCCACGAACCAACATTGCCGAATTTGAAGAAAATCGGTTAAGATTTAGCTATAGCTCCCATATATATGTTTCGTCCGATTTTGCTCCTTGGTCCTGAAGAAGCTGTATTTTACATCCAATCATTTTGAAATTTAGAAGGGTAGAGTTTCTTGATCCATGAACCAACACTACCGAATTTGAAGAAAATCGGTTAAGATTTAGCTATAGCTCCCATATATATGTTTCGTCCGATTTGGCCCTTTAGTTCTATAGAAGCTATATTTTACATCCAATCGTTTTGAAATTTAGAATGGTAGAGTTTCTTGATCCATGAACCAACATTGCCGAATTTGAAGAAAATCGGTTAAGATTTAGCTATAGCTCCCATATATATGTTTCATCCGATTTGGCTCTTTAGATCCAATCGTTTTTATACCCCACACCACACTGTGGTACAGGGTATTATTTAAGTATAAAATGTCCCAAACGTAAATTTATGTAAACCATTTATACATGAATTACAAAATGTATATATCGGAGTTATTCAATATTACGAGAGTGGTGTAGGGTATTATATAGTCGGCCCCGCCCGACTTTAGCCTTTCCTTACTGATTTTTTTATAAATCTAGTTTTTTTCTTGGAAATATCTCAAAACCGAATTTCAATTTGTAGAATATAGTTAAATTAAACAAAAATTTTTAATTTGAAAGAAAGATAAAATTTCGACTATGATTTAGAGCAGTTTAAATATCCCGTTTACGGTATGTGCAAAACTTGCTTTTTAGCTCTTAAAAAAACATTTATAAATTTTTTTTCACAAAAATTTTTTATAAATTTTAAAAACCCATCATTTAAATTTGCGTTAAGCTAAAAATATCAATATTTTTAGTATTAGTTTATTTTTATTTTTGGGACACATATGTCCCCTGGTCGTCAAATGGCTAAAATGGGTCTTTTGTTTGAGGCCCCCTCCTTTATGGATGGTTTGGTGGACTTGCTCACCTTCTCAACAATAGGATCAACTTCACCTCCCACCATTAACGGATTCTGACTAGAAACTCCTTTTTTGGTAGATTGAATAGGTTTCTCCGAAGTGCTGGGTGTCGGTGAGCTTTTTTTCTTCTTGATTGATTTCGCATCGCTATGCTCTTCGGGATATCTGACTCTTGTAGTAAATGTAGAAGAGTCAGATTCCTCCTATAATATCTTCTGCCGGTTCATCTTATTCAGTTTCCTTCTTTGTGCTCCTGACAGTCTTTTCCGATTTTCAACAATAGTAATATTGTTATCACTTGATGATTCAGAGTCTGAGTTCCCACTAGCTATTAAAAGCTGGGGTTGCTTAGAGCCCCCCTTGAGTTTTCTTTATCTTCCTCATCGTTTCTTTTGCCAAAGGCTAGATGTGCTCTTGTATCTGTTTCGGCTACGGGATCCGAGGCGCCCAACCCCGTAGAAGTTACTTGTCCACGATTGTTTGATAACGACGACACGTGACTCGCGAGTAAATCAACGTTTTCCGCCGGTACTGGGTTTATTTTTCCCTACCCCGTAATATCATTTACTTCATCAGGGTTAATCATACATTTTTGGGAGTGACCCCAATAGCCAGTATTTGCCCGTAATAAGTACGTCGATGTTGGCATTCCAGACTACTTCCAAAATGTCTGTCCAGAGACCGATGCAACAAATTCAACCCCCACTTTAAGAACACACACCTTGTCAATCGCCGCACTGTGGTTCAGAATTGAATTTTACTGGCCAAAAGCCGATTTCTAAAATTGTAATGCCATTCAATAGCAAACATATTGAGACTAGGGATAACTATTTAGATCAAAATATTTATTATTTTGTGCGTGGTGTGCTGCTGAAAACAAATATTTTATGTAATTTTGAAACAAATATCTTATGTAATTTTTTGTTACGTACTCTTTGGGAAATTGCCAAATGTATTACTGTACTATTTACACGTGGTTTGTTATAACATATTTCCACAGGTACTATATTTTTGACAAATTGGAATTTCAGTAGAATGGAATTTTTTAGCATCAAGAGACTTCAAGAAGAATTTGGTACCAGAAGAAAGTGTCCTCTTTAAGCCTATATATAATTTTGTACCTGCACCGACCAGCCTGTAGAACACTTTTTTAATTTTAATGAAATTACTTGGGAAAAATTGATTGTTGTTTTTATTTTACCTGTTCATATGACTATGTTGTATGTACAACAGGCCAACTTGTGTGTGTTTTATGACATATTTACCATATTTATGACATCTTACCCCTTTTTTATTTTTTTGGGTCGTTTTTATTTTACCTATGTTTATGCTACTTTGGAACAGAGTATGACACTGTACATGTAAGAAAAAGATAAAATCCAGTGGTATTCGAATACATACTCAGTTGCAAAATTATATCCAAGCAGAAACAATAAAATTTTAGAATATTGCGATAGATCTAGAAGGCGTAAACTTAAGGATATCAATGAAGAAATCGGATGTAAAACTATTGCAGAAAGCTTGTTACATCAATTGCGATCACAAAAACAACACACAAAAGCCGAAATTGTTGAAAAAGTTTTAAACGCTAGTCCTCTGAGAACAAAACGGATTATTAAGAGTATTCCAACTCCAAACGATGAAAAACAGTTCTCAAATGAAGAGGCATTAGCATTATTTTTGGATTTTAAGTTAACAAAACTCCAATATACACAGCTCAGGTTGCGTTTGATTAAAAATGGCTCAAATCTGTATCCATCATTTCATCACATACTTGCTGCTAAAAAGGACTGGTTGCCACCAACGGACACTATTAAAATCACATCGAGTTCGGCAGAGGTAAAACTTCAAGACCTACTTAACCACACAGCTCAACGCTTGCTACAATCATTTAAAGGACATGATTTTAAGAAATATGGGAACTGCAAGTAAACTCTCTTTTGCAAATGGGGATATGATGGTTCTTCTGAACAAAAACAATACAAGCAATCTGTATGTGAAAATACTTTAGACGCAGATATGTTCATGGTGTCATTTGTGCCATTGCGATTGATAAAGAATTTAGAAGACTCGGAACCTTCAACCAGTACGATGCAGACAAATGATATTTGGAACAAGTAAGAAAGTTTCAGTCGGGTAAACCGACTAAGGTATACCCTCACTTTGTGAGTAATGTAATATTGAATATTACACAAATTATTCTGTCAATTTTTGTGGGACGTACCAGAAGGGGTTTAATAAATACACCTATATTTCGCTGAACAGTAGATACTTTAAATACATTGCACTGTCCCGAATTGTAACCGTTTATATGGACTGGTATATTAACGTTGAGATATTAAATTGTGGTATAATTTGGCCATTTGGTGTGAGAGGTACCAAAAGGGGCGTGGTGATAACTCTCATTTTTCACTGGACTATAGGCATTATAAAAGCATTACACTGTACAAAATTTCAAGTAATTTTATACACTGATATTAATGTTATAAACTGTTAATTTTTGGTGCAAAATGGTACCTTTGTGGGAGAGGTACCAAAAGGGGCTTGACAATAACGCCCATTTATCAATGGACTGTAGGCACTATAAAAACATTACGCTGTACAAATTTTCAAGTATTTTTATACACTGGTATTAATGTTATAAGCTGTTAACTTTTGGTGCAAAATGATGCATTTGTGTGGGAGGTACCAAAAGGGGCGCGGCAATAACGCCCTTTTTTCACTGGAAAGTAGGCACTATAAAAGCATTACACTGTACAAAATTTCAAGTATTTTTAAACACTGGTATTATTGTTATAAGCTTTTAACTTTTAGTGCAAAATGGTGCATTTGTGTGGGAGGTACCAAAAGGGGCGTGGCAATTTCGCCCATTTTCCTCCAGTTGATAGCGACTAACAAACTAATACTATGTGTGGAATTTCAGAAGATTCGAATACGTATAATATCAGTTATTAAAGAATCAATATTTCACAACATTTTAACCCTTTGTGGGGGAGGTACCAGAAGGAGTGGACCAATATGGCCCATCTTCGAACTTAGCCGGAGATAGACAAAAATATTACCACATACCAAATTTGAGGTCAATCGGTTACTCCTTTCGAGAGTTATCGTGCGCACCAGCCAGCAGACACACAGACAGACGGACGGACATTGCTCATTCGACTTAAAATGACCCAAAACGGATTTCCGCCGAACATACTTGGGGTCTTAGGTCACTCCTTCGATGTGTTACACTTTTTTCCGTAGAAAATGATATATACCCTCGTCACACTAAAGTGAGGGTATAAAACTCAAACCCCATCTTCTACGAAATACTCCAGACCAATCAAATTTGAATTTAAACAAGTAAGAAAGTTTCAGTCGGGTAAACCTACTAAGGTATACCCTCACTTTGTGAGTAATGTAATATTGAATATTACTCGAATTATTCTGTCAATTTGTGTGGGAGGTACCAGAAGGGGTTTATCAAATACACCTTTTTTTTGCTGAACATTAGATACTTTAAATTCATTGCACTGTGCCGACTTATAAGCATTTATGTGCACTGGTATAAACGTTATGAGACATTAAATTGTTGTATGATTTGGGCATTTTGTGTGGGAGGTACAAAGAGGGGCGTGGCAATAACGCCCATTTTTCACAGGGCTATAGACACTATAAAAACATTACACTGTACAAAATTTCAAGTATTTTTATACACTGGTTTTAATGTTATAAGCTGTTAACTTTTGGTGCAAAAAGGTACCTTTGTGTGGGAGATACCAAAAGGGGCGTGACAACAACACCCATATTTCCCTGGACTGTAGGCAATATAAAAGCATAATACTGTACAAAATTTCAAGTATTTTTATACACTGTTATTAATGTTATAAGCTGTTAACTTTTGGTGCATTTGTGTGGGAGGTACCAAAAGGGACGTGGCGACTTCGCCCATTTTTATCGAGTTGATAACGACTAATAAGCTAATACTATGTGTGGAATTTCAAAAGATTCGAATAAGTGGTATAAAAGTTATTAAAAAATCAATATTTCACAACATTTTAACCCTTTGTGGGGGAGGTACTAGAAGGAGTGGACCAATATGGCCCATCTTCGAACTTAGCCGGAGATAGACAAAAATATTACCACATACCAAATTTGAGGTCAATCGGTTACTCCTTTCGAGAGTTATCGTGCGCACCAGCCAGCAGACACACAGACAGACAGGCAGACAGACAGACAGACAGACGGACGGACATTGCTCATTCGACTTAAAATGACCCAAAACGGATTTCAAGTAATTGTATACACTGATATTAATGTTATAAACTGTTAACTTTTGGTGCAAAATGGTACCTTTGTGGGAGAGGTACCAAAAGGGGGGTGACAATAACGCCCATTTTACAATGGACTGTAGGCACTATAAAAACATTACGCTGTACAAAATTTCAAGTATTTCTATACACTGGTATTAATGTTATTAGCTGTTAACTTTTGGTGCAAAATGGTGCATTTGTGTGGGAAGTACCAAAAGGGGCGCGGCAATAACGCCCATTTTTCACTGGACTGTAGGCACTATAAAAGCATTACACTGTACAAAATTTCAAGCAATTGTATACACTGATATTAATGTTATAAACTGTTAACATTTGGTGCAAAAAGATACCTTTGTGGGAGAGGTACCAAAAGGGGCGTGACAATAACGCCCATTTTACAATGGACTGTAGGCACTATAAAAAAATTACGCTGTACAAAATTTCAAGTATTTTTATACACTGGTATTAATGTTATTAGCTGTTAACTTTTGGTGCAAAATGGTGCATTTGTGTGGGAGGTACCAAAAGGGGCGCGGCAATAATGCCCATTTTTCACTGGACTGTAGGCACTATAAAAGCATTACACTGTACAAAATTTCAAGTATTTCTAAACACAGGTATTAATGTTATAAGCTTTTAACTTTTAGTGCAAAATGGTGCATTTGTGTGGGAGGTACCAAAAGGGGCGTGGCGATTTCGCCCATTTTCCTCGAGTTGATAGCGACTAACAAAGTAATACTATGTGTGGAATTTCAGAAGATTCGAATACGTATAATAGCAGTTATTAAAGAACCAATATTTCACAAAATTTTAACCCTTTGTGGGGGAGGTACCAGAAGGAGTGGACCAATATGGCCCATCTTCGAACTTAGCCGGAGATAGAAAAAAATATTACCACATACGAAATTTGAAGTCAATCGGTTACTCCTTTCGAGAGTTATCGTGCGCACCAGCCAGCAGACACACAGACAGACAGACGGACGGACATTGCTCATTCGACTTAAAATGACCCAAAACGGATTTCCGCCGAACATACTTGGGGTCTTAGGTCACTCCTTCGATGTGTTACACTTTTTTCCGTGGCAAATGATATATACCCTCGTCACACTAAAGTGAGGGTATAAAAAGAAGCTCTTGATACCAATAAAAAAGAAGTCAATGATATAAGAACCCAGATTACAAGACTGCAGACATTAGAAGTAGAAATAGAAGGCCAGACAATTGAAGTTAACTACCAATTAGTGCTAACGATGATAGATGGAAAAGATGGCCAGGCTTTGACTGACACGAAGGCTTCAACCAGCTGCATTATATGTCAATCTCCATCAAGCAAATTAGACCAAGTCCTGGAAAAATCAGTATATAATACTGATGCATATGAATTTGGATTATCGCTACTACATACAAGAATACGATTTATGGAACACATACTTAAAATCAGTTATGATTTGGATTTTGGACCTACAGGATCAATAGGAAACAATGACACCAACAAGGATTTAAGAAATTTAAGAAAGAAACATGTTCAGTATGAATTTCTCAAATGTGGGTTGATTATAGACCAACCAAAAGAGGAACAGGCAATACCAATAATGGGAATACAGCAAGAAGGTTCTTTTCTGATTCCGAACAAGCATCTGAAGTAACTGGTGTTGATATAAATCTCATTTCAAGATTTAAAACAATTGTCGATGTACTTGCGTGTCATAAACAAATTGATGCAAACAAATTTAATGAATATACCAAGGAAACTGCACGAATATCTAATACCAAATATTCATGGAGAAATATGTCTGCAACATCATTCAAAAAATTATTTATCATGGAGAAGATGTCATTAAGCATTATTTGGTACCAATCGGAGATCTAACAGAGGAAGCCCAGAAAAAAACAAATAAGGATTACAGGTTTTATAGAGAGCACACTACAAGAAAATTATCTCGAAATTGTACAAACGAAGCTCTATTTAATATTTTGTTGGCAAAGTAGAACAGCGGGACTTAGATTACTGAACAAAATATGGAATATTTGCAGGCAATTTTTCAACCGAACGAATAAAAATTATAATTTACTGTTTTTGTTACATCTATAAGTAAAAAATAAATGCTTTCCCTTAATGTTGTTCAAATACAAAATATAAAAAAAGTTTGTTTCTAGTTTAACAAAATTTATTATTAAAATGGTTTATTTATCAACGTATGACATTTTTTTAATAAATAGGAAGATAAAAACAAACACATTCCCATGCTAAATATTAAAAAAAATTAAAAAGTTGAACTTTGACCTTGAATTCCTCAATAACTGCTGACCCAATTTTATTGTAATAAAAACTGGCGAAAAGCTTAAGGAGTTACCTGTCGAACAAAGAAAAAATTAGTAAAATATCTCTATCGGTTCTAAAGATACAGAGTTTTGGCCAGTAAAAAAACGATTCGGAACCACTGTGCGCCGATGTAAATGGATTCCAAGATATTTACATGATCCTTTAGGGGAATCTGTGAATTGAAAATAGAAAAAGGAGGACTTGTATCCTCGTAGGATAAACCATTCTTCTGGGATTTTGTGAGCACTGACGAAAGCAGCATCGTCCGCAAAGGTAGACGTGTAGAATAACCACGTATCCTAAAATAATTTCTTGTTGAAAATGTGTCTTAGAGACTAATATTTCTATTGAATTTTCGAGGGGATATAGAGGGGGTAACGAATTACCATTTCTTGTCATACGGACGTATGACATATTTGGATGAATTGTGTTCTTTGGGATTCGGTGCATGTTGGGTCGCTAGAGCAAGCATTTGTTTGATTTTTTCATGTGCTCATAGACAGGGCAACACCTGTAGTTTGCTGTATGGTTCTTACTGCAGTTGCTAATTTTTTTACGCCAGTATCTGTTCTTGGATGGGGACAGTCAACGGACTTGTGCACATCGCCACATCTGAAACAAACGGCCGGTATTTACAGTATGCCTTGGTGTGTCTTAATTCTTGACCATTGGTACTTTGGGAAGGATCGGCTCGTTTTAAAGGTTCCTCGACTCGAATTCTACGATTGCACAAATATCTAAAGTCATAAATAGGATGAGGTGCTTCTTTTTTCTTTATTCGCGAAGAATCAAATGTTAGTTCAACTTTAAACATGGGCTGAGGAATTTTCTTTTTATTTATAATGTTTATAATGGATTTAACTACGTAGCCCTCTTTAGCAAGTTCATCGATTATTTCAGCTGTTGAAACTGTACTATCAATACCCTTAATTACTACCACAATATCTTTCAAGCTCTTATGCTGGTAAGTGTTGTAATTTGTTTCTCTAGATCGAGCAACCCAACCACCTTTCTATAAAACACTCCGATGTATGTCTGAATTCTATTTTCGTATATATTGTCTCTACGAAGTGAAGCAACATATAAGTTTTCATTGCCTAGTAGCTGGGACAGCTTATTTACCAACGCGTTTGTTGTTTGTTCGCGCAAGAAAAAAGAATGTGGTTTGGGTTCTCTTGTAGTTTCATTATTATTTTCCTCAGAGCTGAGGAGGGCAAATCGTTTCGAACTTACTTACTTTGGGATCTGGTTCCTTATGTGGAGACCTTGCATTTGCCTTTCGATTTGTCACTAAAATGTATCTATCTATAACTGTTTGAATTTTATCATATTTGCCCGTTGTACTGTTTGGATTTGTACCTTTGGTACATTTTTTCCATTCGGATTGGCTACTGTACTTGAAAGCATACTTTTAGGTACTTCGTTATTTATCATTGTATTTGTTAGCATTTCTGTTTGATTTGTTTCACTACTTGACAACTGTGGTGAGAAAGGGCGCGCACTGTTTGTGGTTTTGGCGTTACTTGCGTTACTTTCTGAAGTTCTCACAGAAATGTATGCATTTATCCCATTAAGACTTAGCCGTTTCTCAACGGAGGGAGTGAGAGACATGCACGTAGATTTGTTTTTGTAAATTTTCATTGTTTATTTATGAACAAATAACACAGCAAGCACAATGATTTTTAAATTGATTATTTGTTTGGAAAAAGTTAAACTTTAGCAATGAACTTTAACACAGAATTATAATGATTTAATAGAATTATTTTAAGTTATTTCTAGTGGCTCCGTGCTGTTCATTCTGCATTAGAAACTTCTACAATAACAACATTATTTGCATCACAAAAAAAAACGCGTATTGTGTGCGTCGATCGACCTTTGAGGGACGCCAGTTCGTATTGCTTGCTCTCTTCGAATTCGCCAGACGAATTTGTCAAAATAAATTTTCGAAATCGTCAACATAAAAATCTACCAGCAACGTAAAGTTTTTGAATTTTTTATGACGAAGGACATGTTTCGGATATAGATATTAATTGGTACTCTCAAATAATTTTTGCGGTTCCTCAAAGTGAACTTAAAATGAATTTTGTTGGCGGACCTCAAATTCTTGAACGACATTAATACTTAAATTTGGCGGAAACATGTCTCACACAAATCTTACGTTTGCAAATAGTTTTTGCTCATATATTATTTATTTCTTTACGTCATGAAAGCAACTAGCTTTAATTTATTGGGACGAAGTTTGACAAAATGCATATAACCATTCACGTCAACAGGATACAGTGTAGATCCATTGTTTTATACAGCCCCCATACGAAGGTTCCATTAGCTTCAACTTCTTGACGCATTGGAAATCACTAGTACCAACCGATTAGTCTGATTTTGACAATTTAATATATCTAGAACAACTCAAAGGGATACTGAAATTTGGTGATTTGTGTTTACTTTTACCCATAATCATTCATACGAGTACTGACCTTATTGGTCAACATTTTGGCGATGTGACTTTTAGCGCGTCAGAAACCACAAATACAATCGATTGGACTAAAATTCGGCGATTTGTATTTTATTATACCCAGAACCATTTCAAGGAGTAAGTGACCCCATTGGACCATATTTCGGCAAAACCGATTTGACTTCCTTCCAATTTGGATTAAAAAATAATATATGTGATTAATTTTAGTTGGAACGATTCATTGGAATAATGACCTAGGTTCACGTTTTGACGAAGTCCTTACTTAACCTAAAAAATTTCAATGTAATTTCCTCTGCCAATTTTACAACTTCACAAAACTTTAGAGATTTTTCTTATTATGTCATTGAGTGCGGTCCATAATATTCGAATATTTGAGACATTTTCTAACATTTCTGATTTTTATTTTAAAAAAGATAAATGGGAGAGAAAATATATCCCGAAGGAATTATAAAAAAATTTAATATAAGAACAATTTGTAAAGTTTTCCTTACTTTTTCATATCATAAGAAATCGTCATTTCGGGGCAAAAATCGTCAAATCGTCATGTCCTATTATTTGGCTCTAAAAATCGTCAAAATGACGATAAATCGTCACTGACTTATTGTTTGATAAAAACATGTGAAATTCAAGAAATCAGTGCATATTGATTGATATAATAACCAATAAGTACAAGATTCATTGGAATAATGACCTAGGTTTACGTTTTGACGAAGTCCTTACTTAACCTAAAAAATTTCAATGGAATTTCCTCTGCCAATTTTACAACTTCACAAAACTTTAGAGATTTTTCTTATTATGTCATTGAGTGCGTTCCATAATATTCGAATATTTGAGACATTTTCTAACATTTCTGATATTTACTTTAAAAAGATAAATGGGAGAGAAAATATATCCCGAAGGAATTATAAAAAAAATTTAATATAAGAACAATTTGTAAAGTTTTCCTTACTTTTTCATATCATAAGAAATCGTCATTTGGGGGCAAAAATTGTCAAATCGTCATGTCCTATTATTTGGCTCTAAAAATCTTCAAAATGACGATAAATCGTCAATGACTTATTGTTTGATAAAAACATGTGAACTTCAAGAAATCAGTGCATATTGATTGATATAGTAACCAATAAGTACAAGAAGGTAGGGAAAAATTAAAAAAAATATTTTGCATATAGACAGAAACGTAAATACGGCACAAAATTCTTAAAAATTTATATATTGCGATGAATTTTTTTTAAGTTCTTAATTTTTATATTAGAAATAATAATCAAACGCAACATGTGGATATTTCTAATGGAAAATCCCTCAACTCCCAAAAAATACATAAAAAATCCCCAAAATGGGATTTTTTACCTTTAGTCCTATATCTTCGATATGAAAAGTCGCGCTCGGGATACCCTTTGCAGTTGATTTTGCTACACCCTAATACAAATAAATTTAAAAAAAAATTAACAATTTAGCTTTGCGATTGGAGAAAATCGATCAAACTTTTTAAATTTATGTAAAAAACGGTCCTAATCAAAGAAGGGTGGCAACCACACCAATTAAAATTTTGACTCCCGATTTTCTCTAACAGATTCTGTGAAACGTCTCCTTTAAACTGACTATAAATTTGATATACTTTGTGTAACAAACTTTTTCTACAAGACCTAAATACGAATTGGACTTTTTTCGCCAAAAATGACTTTTTTCAAAAATTTGACTTAATGGGGCCATAACTTTCTTATTTCTTGACATATTTTATTGATTCTGTCTTTGGTGATATTGTACATTTTATTGGCAATCCATAAAAAAACACGCGAAGAAAATCGGTAAACTTTTGACTGAGAAATTGGCTAAACCACAAGGCAAAGTCGGCGAAAAATTCAAATTTAAAATCCACATATCTCGGAAACTATTCAAGATATCTTTAAGCTATAACACGTTTATTGTAGGTCTGGTCTAGGAGTATCCACACTCAAATCGGACACTCGATTCAAAAGTTAGATGCCGATGAAAATTTTGGATACCCGAGGTGGTCACCACCTCTTGTATACACACCTAAAATTTCATCGTCATACGATAAGTGGTTTTAAAGTGGCAGAATTATGTCAATTTTTTTTCATTGGAATCATACTTTGTTGCATCGCGACGACATCACTCCGAGTAATTCGACTCGAGTCGCAAGCACATCAAACGCGAATGTGCTTCTGCTCCTTCACTTGAACATTTTGAACCATCCATATCGGCTGGATGTGCACCTCGTCAATCTTTTCATGTCGCACAGAATAAACCTCTCATATTGGTTCCATGGTGAAAATCGTTCATTACGGTGTTACGTATTCTGCTACGGCGTTGATTGACCCGGCTTCTGAGGGCTCTTTTATTTCGGAGAGTCTTCAAACTCGGTTGAAACTATTTCAGAAGTAAACGGTGTAGTTTCGGCCACTTCAAATAAAAGTTGTATCTTGAATATCGGCCCTTCTTTTGATTCCTCTTTTCTACTAGAGACCATTGCCATAGTCCTTCATTCTATTTCGGGAAATCTGCCTTCCTTTACGGCCACTTCGGACCTCAAATTACCTTTACCCAATATTCGTTTGGCTGATTCAAATTAGTTTGATTTGAATTTTATCTGGATCGATGCTCGCTGAAATTACTATCTTTGGTTGGATAATTAATGGTACCCTTACTAACTCCCAAGTTTGTGCATTTTCGTCAAATATCCATATCACTTGAATTACCTGCTAGTATACCCTTTCGTTTGTATTTTCAGTCGAATATCGCCACTTAAAATTGTTTGGAATTTTAACTCTTTTTTTATTTACTAGCCTTGTTTATAATAATTTATATTTCGTGAATTTGAATTCGAAAAATTTCTAGGACTTGTCGTGATCTAAATCTATTGGAAACTTGAATTTCATATCTCGATGTTTCGTCAGAGTCTATGTATTAAAAGCAACTAACAAGATTAACATCAACTCACCTACATTTGAATGCTCACAAGGAAATTGAGTTTACGTTCCTTACTAATTTATTTGTGTACATAATAAATTTTATTAATTTAATTACTAGTTATAGTTGTAGATTTTCTCGTGCCTGGGCGTCCCTTATGACCCGTCCCTTATGAAATCACTTGAAAATAGCGTCCAACTCGCTTTATATGCTTTAAGAGGATTAATCCCAAAGAAAAAATTGTTTAATAGAATTATTATAAGTTATTTCTAGTGGCTCCGTGCTGTTCATTCTGCATTAGAAACTTCTACAATAACAACATTAATTGCATCACAAAAAAAACGCGTATTGTGTGCGTCGATCGACCTTCGAGCGACACCAGTTCGTATTGCTTGCTCTCTTCGAATTCGCCAGACGAATTTGTCAAAATAAATTTTCGAAATCGTCAACATAAAAATCTACCAGCAACGTAAAGTTTTTGAATTTTTTATGACGAAGGACATGTTTCGGTTATAGATATTAATTGGTACTCTCAAATAATTTTTGCGGTTCCTCAAAGTGAACTTAAAATGAATTTTGTTGGCGGACCTCAAATTCTTGAACGACATTAATACTTAAATTTGGCGGAAACATGTCTCACACAAATCTTACGTTTGCAAATAGTTTTTGCTCATATATTATTTATTTCTTTACGTCATGAAAGCCACTAGCTTTAATTTATTGGGACGAAGTTTGACAAAATGCATATAACCATTCACGTCAAAAGGATACAGTGTAGATCCATTGTTTTATACAGCCCCCATACGAAGGTTCCATTAGCTTCAACTTCTTGACGCATTGGAAATCACTAGTACCAACCGATTAGTCTGATTTTGACAATTTAATATATCTAGAACAACTCAAAGGGATACTGAAATTTGGTGATTTGTGTTTACTTTTACCCATAATCATTCATACGAGTACTGACCTTATTGGTCAACATTTTGGCGATGTGACTTTTTAGCGCGTCAGAAAAAACAAATTCAATCGATTGGGCTAAAATTCGGCGATTTGTATTTTATTATACCCAGAACCATTTCAAGGAGTAAGTGACCCCATTGGACCATATTTCGGCATAGTCCCATACAACTGTCAAAACTGATTTGACTTCCTTCCAATTTGGATTAAAAAATAATATATGTGATTAATTTTAGTTGGAACGATTCATTGGAATAATGACCTAGGTTCACGTTTTGACGAAGTCCTTACTTAACCTAAAAAATTTCAATGTAATTTCCTCTGCCAATTTTACAACTTCACAAAACTTTAGAGATTTTTCTTATTATGTCATTGAGTGCGGTCCATAATATTCGAATATTTGAGACATTTTCTAACATTTCTGATTTTTATTTGAAAAAAAAGATAAATGGGAGAGAAAATATATCCCGAAGGAATTATAAAAAAATTTAAAATAAGAACAATTTGTAAAGTTTTCCTTACTTTTTCATATCATAAGAAATCGTCATTTCGGGGCAAAAATCGTCAAATCGTCATGTCCTATTATTTGGCTCTAAAAATCGTCAAAATGACGATAAATCGTCACTGACTTATTGTTTGATAAAAACATGTGAAATTCAAGAAATCAGTGCATATTGATTGATATAATAACCAATAAGTACAAGATTCATTGGAATAATGACCTAGGTTCACGTTTTGACGAAGTCCTTACTTAACCTAAAAAATTTCAATGGAATTTCCTCTGCCAATTTTACAACTTCACAAAACTTTAGAGATTTTTCTTATTATGTCATTGAGTGCGGTCCATAATATTCGAATATTTGAGACATTTTCTAACATTTCTGATTTTTATTTGAAAAAAAGATAAATGGGAGAGAAAATATATCCCGAAGGAATTATAAAAAAATTTAATATAAGAACAATTTGTAAAGTTTTCCTTACTTTTTCATATCATAAGAAATCGTCATTTCGGGGCAAAAATCGTCAAATCGTCATGTCCTATTATTTGGCTCTAAAAATCGTCAAAATGACGATAAATCGTCACTGACTTATTGTTTGATAAAAACATGTGAAATTCAAGAAATCAGTGCATATTGATTAATATAATAACCAATAAGTACAAGATTCATTGGAATAATGACCTAGGTTCACGTTTTGACGAAGTCCTTACTTAACCTAAAAAATTTCAATGGAATTTCCTCTGCCAATTTTACAACTTCACAAAACTTTAGAGATTTTTCTTATTATGTCATTGAGTGCGGTCCATAATATTCGAATATTTGAGACATTTTCTAACATTTCTGATTTTTACTTTAAAAAGATAAATGGGAGAGAAAATATATCCCGAAGGAATTATAAAAAAAATTTAATATAAGAACAATTTGTAAAGTTTTCCTTACTTTTTCATATCATAAGAAATCGTCATTTGGGGGCAAAAATTGTCAAATCGTCATGTCCTATTATTTGGCTCTAAAAATCTTCAAAATGACGATAAATCGTCAATGACTTATTGTTTGATAAAAACATGTGAACTTCAAGAAATCAGTGCATATTGATTGATATAATAACCAATAAGTACAAGAAGGTAGGGAAAAATTAAAAAAAATATTTTGCATATAGACAGAAACGTAAATACGGCACAAAATTCTTAAAAATTTATATATTGCGATGAATTTTTTTTAAGTTCTTAATTTTTATATTAGAAATAATAATCAAACGCAACATGTGGATATTTCTAATGGAAAATCCCTCAACTCCCAAAAAATACATAAAAAATCCCTAAAATGGGATTTTTTTACCTTTAGTCCTATATCTTCGATATGAAAAGTCGCGCTCGGGATTCCCTTTGCAGTTGATTTTGCTACACCCTAATATAAATAAATTTAAAAAAAAAATAACAATTTAGCTTTGCGATTGGAGAAAATCGATCAAACTTTTTAAATTTATGTAAAAAACGGTCCTAATCAAAGAAGGGTGGCAACCACACCAATTAAAATTTTGACTCCCGATTTTCTCTAACAGATTCTGTGAAACGTCTCCTTTAAACTGACTATAAATTTGATATACTTTGTGTAACAAACTTTTTCTACAAGACCTAAATACGAATTGGACTTTTTTCGCCAAAAATGACTTTTTTCAAAAATTTGACTTAATAGGGCCATAACTTTCTTATTTCTTGACATATTTTATTGATTCTTTCTTTGGTGATATTGTACATTTTATTGGCAATCCATAAAAAAACACGCGAAGAAAATCGGTAAACTTTTGACTGAGAAATTGGCTAAACCACAAGGCAAAGTCGGCGAAAAATTCAAATTTAAAATCCACATATCTCGGAAACTATTCAAGATATCTTTAAGCTATAACACGTTTATTGTAGGTCTGGTCTAGGAGTATCCACACTCAAATCGGACACTCGATTCAAAAGTTAGATGCCGATGAAAATTTTGGATACCCGAGGTGGTCAACTTTAGGGCCCTATAGCTCGCCCCTGTATGAGATAGGGGGCCCAAGTTCCGAACTTAAACGCTCTAACACCTCTTGTATTCACACCTAAAATTTCGTCGTCAGTGGTTTTAAAGTGGCAGAATTATGTCCATTTTTTTTCATTGGAATCATACTTTGTTGCATCGCGACGACATCACTCCGAGTAATTCGACTCGAGTCGCAAGCACATCAAACGCGAATGTGCTTCTGCTCCTTCACTTGAACATTTTGAACCATCCATATCGGCTGGATGTGCACCTCGTCAATCTTTTCATGTCGCACAGAATAAACCTCTCATATTGGTGCCATGGTGAAAATCGTTCATTACGGTGTTACGTATTCTGCTACGGCGTTGATTGACCCGGCTTCTGAGGGCTCTTTTATTTCGGAGAGTCTTCAAACTCGGTTGAAACTATTTCAGAAGTAAACGGTGTAGTTTCGGCCACTTCAAATAAAAGTTGTATCTTGAATATCGGCCCTTCTTTTGATTCCTCTTTTCTACTAGAGACCATTGCCATAGTCCTTCCTTCCATTTCGGGAAATCTGCCTTCCTTTACGGCCACTTCGGACCTCAAATTACCTTTACCCAATATTCGTTTGGCTGATTCAAATTAGTTTGATTTGAATTTTATCTGGATCGATGCTCGCTGAAATTACTATCTTTGGATGGATAATTAATGGTACCCTTACTAACTCCCAAGTTTGTGCATTTTCGTCAAATATCCATATCACTTGAATTACCTGCTAGTATACCCTTTCGTTTGTATTTTCAGTCGAATATCGCCACTTAAAATTGTTTGGAATTTTAACTCTTTTTTTATTTACTAGCCTCGTTTATAATAATTTATATTTCGTGAATTTGAATTCGAAAAATTTCTAGGACTTGTCGTGATCTAAATCTATTGGAAACTTGAATTTCATATCTCGATGTTTCGTCAGAGTCTATGTATAAAAAGCAACTAACAAGATTAACATCAACTCACCTACATTTGAATGCTCACAAGGAAACTGAGTTTACGTTCCTTACTAATTTATTTGTGTACATAATACATTTTATTAATTTAATTACTAGTTATAGTTGTAGATTTTCTCGTGCCTGGGCGTCCCTTATGTCCCTCACTTGTGGTCTCTAATGACCGTCACAGGCTCCTCAACGGTCCTGTCCTTTTGTGGTAGTCCTAATGACCCTCACTCGTGGTCTCTAATGACCCGTCACAGGCTCCTTAATGGTCCTGTCCTTTTTTTTGAGTTCTTGTGGCTCTCATTCGGAGTCTCTAATGGCTCCGTCACAGGCTTCCTAAAGGCTCTGGCCTATCGCGGGGTCCAAAATGGTCCATTCGTTTGCGGTCCCTAATGACCATTAATTTCGTGGCGTCCATAATGGCCCGTTCGTTTGCGGTCCCTCATGAGCTTTAATTTTGCGTGGTATATATATTTGTTGGCTCTTGCGGTCCCTAATGGCCTTTCCTTTTCGCGAGGTCCTTAATGACCCATGCGATCCCTAATGACCATTCCATTCGGGCGGTCCATATATATATATACTATATATACATACATACTTACACACAAATATATGCATATACCGAAAAATTATTTAAAAAAAAAATGAATTAATTATACTGCAACATTTCCTTGATGTTGCAAGGTGGCCGGAATGTTTAAGTTAGATTTTTTCTTTGAATTTCGTTAATGTCATTGATTCCCTTCGGTGCATATACTGGCCAATTTATCCGGCATACATGCTCGTTAAAATCTGCCTACTCCTTATTACTACATCCTTGTCAACAGCAAGTAATGACGCCTGTACATTTTGAAGCCTGTTCAGACTTGTCATCTGATGCCTTCCTGGCGACTTTTGCTCGATTTGCTGCACGTCGGGGTCTTCCGAAAGTATATTCCCCGACAATGGTCGTTGTAAGGGTGGGGGGTTTGCCAGCAATGGAGCTGAGGGTAGGCGATGCTACGAAATCCCTTCTATGACGAACTCCAATAACAACGATAGCTCAGTAGTGGGGGAACGATGTGTGTGTGTTTACGTATGCATTTATTCATGCGTGTGTAGTGAGCGACGTTGGCGATGCAGTAGTGCAAAGGGCGAAATAGAAAAGGAAAATAAATAAAACACAAGAGTTTAGTATTTTCGATAATGACAAAGGCAGAGCTAAGAGATATGTATGCGCGAGTGCGAAACAATGACTATTAGTGATGTGCGCGATTGTATCGCCTAACAAAAACTATTTTCAATACGAGAGCCAGATGAAGCAAGGAGTCGAAAATCCGCAATAGCCTCTGCTTGCGGGAATTCCCTCTCTACATCCGAACTATGCGAATAACGTCCCGGGAGAGTCGGAGAGAGATACAACGCTGGAAGTCTCTCCTTACAATCCGTGCCATGCGAATATCGTCTTGGGAGCGTTTGTAGAGAGATTCTTTTAATCCCTCTACGATCCGTGCTGAGCGAATTCGTCCCAAGAGTGTCGAAGGAGACAAGCGAATGTCGTCCTGGGAGTGTCGTAGCAGAGGCTTCATCTCCATCAACCCGCCAGGGTTGCCAATCAACGAAGGAGATGCACAAGCTGGGGAAGTTGCGCGACAATGGTACGAACTTAAACATTACCGGCCCCTTGCAACGTCTAGCTCTGTTGCAAAATGATATAAGTAAACTATAACGAATATTAGGTTAGTAAATTAGGAAGGAACGTAAATTCAGTTTCCTAGTGAGGATTAAACAAATTCAATTCGTATTTCAATGTTATATTAAGAATTCGTAAAATAATTAATATAGGCGAGGTGATGCTAACATAGTTGGTTTCGATTTCAAATTTAGTTTGAGTTTATATAGACTCCGACAAAAAATAAAGGGTTGCGATATTAATTTGTGACACAAATTCGAGAGATACAAAAGCAAGTTTCAAATGAATTCAAGAAAATACGGGTTCGTAGAAACCCGATCAAGAAAATTTCTATTAGATGTGACCGTTTATAAAAAGCGAGGCGGTTGTCAAAATGTGACCAACAAACAAATTCAAATAGGGGTGCGACGAAAAATACAAACGAAGGTGATTCTAGAAAGTAATGGACGATATCAAACCTACGAGGTATGATGGAATTCAAGTTCGGTTCTCAGACCAACGATTTAAATTCCCGAAAACCAGAATATTTCCTGCTTCCGAATTACATGTTCTATTGCCAGGGGTGAAGACCGCTGTCGGGGTATTTGAGGAAAATTAGGTTTTTCTCGAAAACTAGAGCGTATTTTAAAGTGAAATTAGGTTACCATGGTAAAAACATATCATTTTGTTTAAAAAAATTACCATCTGACCTAGAGGGCATATAGAATAGATTTGATAACTAGGGAACCTCGGAAGAAAATATATGACCATATCTGGAAGATGGGACTTTGTACCGACAAGGCCTGCATACTGAAAGAAGCCCTAGGAAGGCTCTATCGACCCATATATAGCGTTTTTCCCAAATCAATTTCAGGCTCCCAAATACGTCCTTCCAAAAATGACCCATTTTGATGGGAATTTCTGGAGAGGAGCAGTGGCCACAACTGGAAGATGGGACTATGTACCGACAAGGCCTGCATACTCAAAGAAGCCCTACGAAGGCTCTATCGACCCATATATAGCGTTTTTCCCAAATCAATTTCAGGCTCCCAAAAACGTCATTCCAAAATGGCCCATTTTGATGGGAATTTCTGGAGAGGGGCAGTGGACACAACTGTAAGATGGGACTATGTACCGACAAGGCCTGCATACTGAAAGAAGCCCTAGAGAGGCTCTATCGACCCATATATAGCGTTTTTCCCAAATCAATTTCAGGCTCCCAAAAACGTCATTCCAAAATGGCCCATTTTTATGGGAATTTCTGGAGAGGAGCAGTGGCCACAACTGTAAGATGGGACTATGTACCGACAAGGCCTGCATACTGAGAGAAGCCCTAGGAAGGCTCTATCGACCCATGTATAGCGTTTTTCTCAAATCAATTTCAGGCTCCCAAATACGTCCTTCCAAAAATGGCCCATTTTGATGGGAATTTCTGGAGAGGAGCAGTGGCCACAACTGTAAGATGGGACTATGTACCGACAAGACCTGCATACTGAAAGAAGCCCTACGAAGGCTCTATCGACCCATATATAGCGTTTTCCCCAAATCAATTTCAGGCTCCCAAATACGTCCTTCCAAAAATGGCCCATTTTGATGGGAATTTCTGGAGAGAAGCAGTGGCCACAACTGTAAGATGGGACTATGTACCGACAAGGCCTGCATACTGAGAGAAGCCCTAGGAAGGCTCTATCGACCCATGTATAGCGTTTTTCTCAAATCAATTTCAGGCTCCCAAATACGTCCTTCCAAAAATGGCCCATTTTGATGGGAATTTCTGGAGAGGAGCAGTGGCCACAACTGGAAGATGGGACTATGTATCGACAAGGCCTGCATACTGAAAGAAGCCCTACGAAGGCTCTATCGACCCATATATAGCGTTTTTCCCAAATCAATTTCAGGCTCCCAAAAACGTCATTCCAAAATGGCCCATTTTGATGGGAATTTCTGGAGAGGAGCAGTGGACACAACTGTAAGATGGGACTATGTACCGACAAGGCCTGCATACTGAAAGAAGCCCTAGAGAGGCTCTATCGACCCATATATAGCGTTTTTCCCAAATCAATTTCAGGCTCCCAAATACGTCCTTCCAAAAATGGCCCATTTTGATGGGAATTTCTGGAGAGGAGCAGTGGCCACAACTGGAAGATGGGACTATGTACCGACAAGGCCTGCATACTGAAAGAAGCCCTAGAGAGGCTCTATCGACCCATGTATAGCGGTTTTCCCAAATCAATTTCAGGCTCCCAAATACGTCCTTCCAAAAATGGCCGATTTTGATGGGAATTTCTGGAGAGGAGCTGTGGCCACAACTGGAAGATGGGACTATGTGCCGCAAAGGCCTGCATACTGAAAGAAGCCCTAGAAAGGCTCTATCGACCCACATATAGCATTTTTCCCAAATCAATTTCAGGCTCCCAAAAACGTCATTCCAAAATGGCCCATTTTGATGGGAATTTCTGGAGAGGAGCAGTGGACACAACTGTAAGATGGGACTATGTACCGACAAGGCCTGCATACTAAAAGAAGCCCTAGAGAGGCTCTATCGACCCATGTATAGCGTTTTTCCCAAATCAATTTCAGGCTCCCAAATACGTCCTTCCAAAAATGGCCCATTTTGATGGGAATTTCTGGAGAGGAGCAGTGGCCACAACTGGAAGATGGGACTATGTACCGACAAGGCCTGCATACTGAAAGAATGCAGGCCTTGTCGGTAGCCCTACGAAGGCTCTATCGACCCATATATAGCGTTTTTCCCAAATCAATTTCAGGCTCCCAAAAACGTCATTCAAAAATGGCCCATTTTGATGGGAATTTCTGGAGAGGAGCAGTGGACACAACTGTAAGATGGGACTATGTACCGACAAGGCCTGCATACTGAAAGAAGCCCTAGAGAGGCTCTATCGACGCATATATAGCGTTTTTCCCAAATCAATTTCAGGCTCCCAAATACGTCCTTCCAAAAATGGTCCATTTTGATGGGAATTTCTGGAGAGGAGCAGTGGCCACAACTGGAAGATGGGACTATGTACCGACAAGATCTGCATACTGAAAGAAGCCCTACGAAGGCTCTATCGACCCATATATAGCGTTTTTCCCAAATCAATTTCAGGCTCCCAAAAACGTCATTCCAAAATGGCCCATTTTTATGGGAATTTCTGGAGAGGAGCAGTGGCCACAACTTTAAGATGGGACTATGTACCGACAAGACCTGCATACTGAAAGAAGCCCTACGAAGGCTCTATCGACCCATATATAGCGTTTTTCCCAAATCAATTTCAGGCCCCCAAAAACGTCATTCCAAAATGGCCCATTTTTATAGGAATTTCTGGAGAGGAGCAGTGGCCACAACTGTAAGATGGGACTATGTACCGACAAGGCCTGCATACTGAAAGAAGCCCTACGAAGGCTCTATCGACCCATATATAGCGTTTTTCCCAAATCAATTTCAGGCTCCCAAATACGTCCTTCCAAAAATGGCCCATTTTGATGGGAATTTCTGGAGAGGAGCAGTGGCCACAACTGTAAGATGGGACTATGAACCAACAAGGCCTGCATACTGAGAGAAGCCCTAGAAAGGCTCTATCGACCCATATATAGCGTTTTTCCCAAATCAATTTCAGGCTCCCAAATACGTCCTTCCAAAAATGGGCCATTTTGATGGGAATTTCTGGAGAGGAGCAGTGGCCACAACTGGAAGATGGGACTATGTACCGACAAGGCCTGCATACTGAAAGAAGCCCTAGAGAGGCTCTATCGACCCATATATAGCGTTTTTCCCAAATCAATTTCAGGCTCCCAAAAACGTCCTTCCAAAAATGGCCCATTTTGATGGGAATTTCTGGAGAGGAGTAGTGGCCACAACTGGAAGATGGGACTATGTACCGACAAGGCCTGCATACTGAAAGAAGCCCTACGAAGGCTCTATCGACCCATATATAGCGTTTTTCCCAAATCAATTTCAGGCTCCCAAAAACGTTATTCCAAAATGGACCATTTTTATGGGAATTTCTGGAGAGGAGCAGTGGCCACAACTGTAAGATGGGACTATGTACCGACAAGGCCTGCATACTGAAAGAAGCCCTAGAAAGGCTCTATCGACCCACATATAGCATTTTTCCCAAATCAATTTCAGGCTCCCAAAAACGTCATTCCAAAATGGCCCATTTTGATGGGAATTTCTGGAGAGGAGCAGTGACCACAGCTGGAAGATGGGACTATGTACCGACACGGCCTGCATACTGAAAGAAGCCCTAGAAAGGCTCTATCGATCCATATATAGCGTTTTTCCCAAATCAATTTCAGGCTCCCAAAAACGTCATTCCAAAATGGCCCATTTTGATGGGAATTTCTGGAGAGGAGCAGTGACCACAGCTGGAAGATGGGACTATGTACCGACTAGGCCTGCATACTGAAAGAAGCCCTAGAGAGGCTCTATCGACCCATATATAGCGCTTTTCCCAAATCAATTTCAGGCTCCCAAATACGTCATTCCAAAATGGCCCATTTTGATGGGAATTTCTGGAGAGGAGCAGTGGACACAACTGTAAGATGGGACTATGTACCGACAAGGCCTGCATACTGAAAGAAGCCCTAGAGAGGCTCTATCGACCCATATATAGCGTTTTTCCCAAATCAATTTCAGGCTCCCAAATACGTCCTTCCAAAAATGGCCCATTTTGATGGGAATTTCTGGAGAGGAGCAGTGGCCACAACTGGAAGATGGGACTATGTACCGACAAGGCCTGCATACTGAAATAAGCCCTAGAGAGGGTCTATCGACCCATATATAGCGTTTTTCCCAAATCAATTTCAGGCTCCCAAAAACGTCATTCCAAAATGGCCCATTTTTATGGGAATTTCTGGAGAGGAGCAGTGGCCACAACTGTAAGATGGGACTATGTACCGACAAGACCTGCATACTGAAAGAAGCCCTACGAAGGCTCTATCGACCCATATATAGCGTTTTTCCCAAATCAATTTCAGGCTCCCAAAAACGTCATTCCAAAATGGCCCATTTTTATGGGAATTTCTGGAGAGGAGAGTGGCCACAACTGTAAGATGGGACTATGTACCGACAAGGCCTGCATACTGAGAGAAGCCCTAGGAAGGCTCTATCGACCCATGTATAGCGTTTTTCTCAAATCAATTTTAGGCTCCCAAATACGTCCTTCCAAAAATGGCCCATTTTGATGGGAATTTCTGGAGAGGAGCAGTGGCCACAACTGTAAGATGGGACTATGTACCGACAAGACCTGCATACTGAAAGAAGCCCTACGAAGGCTCTATCGACCCATATATAGCGTTTTCCCCAAATCAATTTCAGGCTCCCAAATACGTCCTTCCAAAAATGGCCCATTTTGATGGGAATTTCTGGAGAGGAGCAGTGGCCACAACTGTAAGATGGGACTATGTACCGACAAGGCCTGCATACTGAGAGAAGCCCTAGGAAGGCTCTATCGACCCATGTATAGCGTTTTTCTCAAATCAATTTCAGGCTCCCAAATACGTCCTTCCGAAAATGGCCCATTTTGATGGGAATTTCTGGAGAGGAGCAGTGGCCACAACTGGAAGATGGGACTATGTACCGACAAGGCCTGCATACTGAAAGAAGCCCTACGAAAGCTCTATCGACCCATATATAGCGTTTTTCCCAAATCAATTTCAGGCTCCCAAAAACGTCATTCCAAAATGGCCCATTTTGATGGGAATTTCTGGAGAGGAGCAGTGGACACAACTGTAAGATGGGACTATGTACCGACAAGGCCTGCATACTGAAAGAAGCCCTAGAGAGGCTCTATCGACCCATATATAGCGTTTTTCCCAAATCAATTTCAGGCTCCCAAATACGTCCTTCCAAAAATGGCCCATTTTGATGGGAATTTCTGGAGAGGAGCAGTGGCCACAACTGGAAGATGGGACTATGTACCGACAAGGCCTGCATACTGAAAGAAGCCCTAGAGAGGCTCTATCGACCCATGTATAGCGGTTTTCCCAAATCAATTTCAGGCTCCCAAATACGTCCTTCCAAAAATGGCCCATTTTGATGGGAATTTCTGGAGAGGAGCAGTGGCCACAACTGGAAGATGGGACTATGTGCCGACAAGGCCTGCATACTGAAAGAAGCCCTAGAAAGGCTCTATCGACCCACATATAGCATTTTTCCCAAATCAATTTCAGGCTCCCAAAAACGTCATTCCAAACATGGCCCATTTTGATGGGAATTTCTGGAGAGGAGCAGTGGCCACAACTGGAAGATGGGACTATGTACCGACAAGGCCTGCATACTGAAAGAAGCCCTACGAAGGCTCTATCGACCCATATATAGCGTTTTTCCCAAATCAATTTCAGGCTCCCAAAAACGTCATTCCAAAATGGCCCATTTTTATGGGAATTTCTGGAGAGGAGCAGTGGACACAACTGTAAGATGGGACTATGTACCGACAAGGCCTGCATACTGAAAGAAGCCCTAGAGAGGCTCTATCGACCCATATATAGCGTTTTTCCCAAATCAATTTCAGGCTCCCAAATACGTCCTTCCAAAAATGGCCCATTTTGATGGGAATTTCTGGAGAGGAGCAGTGGCCACAACTGGAAGATGGGACTATGTACCGACAAGACCTGCATACTGAAAGAAGCCCTAGAAAGGCTCTATCGATCCATATATAGCGTTTTTCCCAAATCAATTTCAGGCTCCCAAAAACGTCATTCCAAAATGGCCCATTTTTATGGGAATTTCTGGAGAGGAGCAGTGGCCACAACTGTAAGATGGGACTATGTACCGACAAGACCTGCATACTGAAAGAAGCCCTACGAAGGCTCTATCGACCCATATATAGCGTTTTTCCCAAATCAATTTCAGGCTCCCAAATACGTCATTCCAAAATGGCCCATTTTGATGGGAATTTCTGGAGAGGAGCAGTGGACACAACTGTAAGATGGGACTATGTACCGACAAGGCCTGCATACTGAAAGAAGCCCTAGAGAGGCTCTATCGACCCATATATAGCGTTTTTCCCAAATCAATTTCAGGCTCCCAAATACGTCCTTCCAAAAATGGCCCATTTTGATGGGAATTTCTGGAGAGGAGCAGTGGCCACAACTGGAAGATATGACTATGTACCGACAAGACCTGCATACTGAAAGAAGCCCTACGAAGGCTCTATCGACCCATATATAGCGTTTTTCCCAAATCAATTTCAGGCTCCCAAAAACGTCATTCCAAAATGGCCCATTTTTATGGGAATTTCTGGAGAGGAGCAGTGGCCACAACTGTAAGATGGGACTATGTACCGACAAGGCCTGCATACTGAAAGAAGCCCTAGAAAGGCTCTATCGACCCACATATAGCATTTTTCCCAAATCAATTTCAGGCTCCCAAAAACGTCATTCCAAAATGGCCCATTTTGATGGGAATTTCTGGAGAGGAGCAGTGACCACAGCTGGAAGATGTGACTATGTACCGACAAGGCCTTCATACTGAAAGAAGCCCTAGAGAGGCTCTATCGACCCATGTATAGCGTTTTTCCCAAATCAATTTCAGGCTCCCAAATACGTCCTTCCAAAAATGGCCCATTTTGATGGGAATTTCTGGAGAGGAGCAGTGGCAACAACTGGAAGATGGGACTATGTACAGACAAGGCCTGCATACTGAAAGAAGCCCTACGAAGGCTCTATCGATCCATATATAGCGTTTTTCCCAAATCAATTTCAGGCTCCCAAATACGTCCTTCCAAAAATGGCCCATTTTGATGGGAATTTCTGGAGAGGAGCAGTGGCCACAACTGTAAGATGGGACTATGTACCGACAAGGCCTGCATACTGAGAGAAGATCTAGAAAGGCTCTATCGACCCATATATAGCGTTTTTCCCAAATCAATTTCAGGCTCCCACATACGTCCTTCCAAAAATGGCCCATTTTGATGGGAATTTCTGGAGAGGAGCAGTGGCCACAACTGGAAGATGGGACTATGTACCGACAAGGCCTGCATACTGAAAGAAGCCCTAGAGAGGCTCTATCGACCCATGTATAGCGGTTTTCCCAAATCAATTTCAGGCTCCCAAATACGTCCTTCCAAAAATGGCCCATTTTGATGGGAATTTCTGGAGAGGAGCAGTGGCCACAACTGGAAGATGGGACTATGTACCGACAAGACCTGCATACTGAAAGAAGCCCTACGAAGGCTCTGTCGACCCATATATAGCGTTTTTCCCAAATCAATTTCAGGCTCCCAAAAACGTCATTCCCAAATGGCCCATTTTTATGGGAATTTCTGGAGAGGAGCAGTGGCCACAACTGTAAGATGGGACTATGTACCGACAAGGCCTGCATACTGAAAGAAGCCCTAGAAAGGCTCTATCGACCCACATATAGCATTTTTCCCAAATCAATTTCAGGCTCCCAAAAACGTCATTCCAAAATGGCCCATTTTGATGGGAATTTCTGGAGAGGAGCAGTGACCACAGCTGGAAGATGGGACTATGTACCGACACGGCCTGCATACTGAAAGAAGCCCTAGAAAGGCTCTATCGATCCATATATAGCGTTTTTCCCAAATCAATTTCAGGCTCCCAAAAACGTCATTCCAAAATGGCCCATTTTGATGGGAATTTCTGGAGAGGAGCAGTGACCACAGCTGGAAGATGGGACTATGTACCGACTAGGCCTGCATACTGAAAGAAGCCCTACGAAGGCTCTATCGACCCATATATAGCGTTTTTCCCAAATCAATTTCAGGCTCCCAAAAACGTCATTCCAAAATGGCCCATTTTGATGGGAATTTCTGGAGAGGAGCAGTGGACACAACTGTAAGATGGGACTATGTACCGACAAGGCCTGCATACTGAAAGAAGCCCTAGAGAGGCTCTATCGACCCATATATAGCGTTTTTCCCAAATCAATTTCAGGCTCCCAAATACGTCCTTCCAAAAATGGCCCATTTTGATGGGAATTTCTGGAGAGGAGCAGTGGCCACAACTGTAAGATGGGACTATGTACCGACAAGGCCTGCATACTGAAAGAAGCCCTAGAAAGGCTCTATCGACCCACATATAGCATTTTTCCCAAATCGATTTCAGGCTCCCAAAAACGTCATTCCAAAATGGCCCATTTTGATGGGAATTTCTGGAGAGGAGCAGTTACCACAGCTGGAAGATGGGACTATGTACCGACAAGGCCTGCATACTGAAAGAAGCCCTACGAAGGCTCTATCGACCCATATATAGCGTTTTTCCCAAATCAATTTCAGGCTCCCAAAAACGTCATTCCAAAATGGCCCATTTTGATGGGAGTTTCTGGAGAGGAGCAGTGGCCACAACTGGAAGACGGGACTATGTACCGACAAGGCCTGCATACTGAAAGAAGCCCTAGAAAGGCTCTATCGACCCACATATAGCATTTTTCCCAAATCAATTTCAGGCTCCCAAAAACGTCATTCCAAAATGGCCCATTTTGATGGGAATTTCTGGAGAGGAGCAGTGGCCACAACTGGAAGATGGGACTATGTACCGACAAGACCTGCATACTGAAAGAAGCCCTACGAAGGCTCTATCGACCCATATATAGCGTTTTTCCCAAATCAATTTCAGGCTCCCAAAAACGTCATTCCAAAATGGCCCATTTTTATGGGAATTTCTGGAGAGGAGCAGTGGCCACAACTGTAAGATGGGACTATGTACCGACAAGGCCTGCATACTGAAAGAAGCCCTAGAGAGGCTCTATCGACCCATATATAGCATTTTTCCCAAATCAATTTCAGGCTCCCAAAAACGTCATTCCAAAATGGCCCATTTTGATGGGAATTTCTGGAGAGGAGCAGTGACCACAGCTGGAAGATGTGACTATGTACCGACAAGGCCTTCATACTGAAAGAAGCCCTAGAGAGGCTCTATCGACCCATGTATAGCGTTTTTCCCAAATCAATTTCAGGCTCCCAAATACGTCCTTCCAAAAATGGCCCATTTTGATGGGAATTTCTGGAGAGGAGCAGTGGCAACAACTGGAAGATGGGACTATGTACAGACAAGGCCTGCATACTGAAAGAAGCCCTACGAAGGCTCTATCGATCCATATATAGCGTTTTTCCCAAATCAATTTCAGGCTCCCAAATACGTCCTTCCAAAAATGGCCCATTTTGATGGGAATTTCTGGAGAGGAGCAGTGGCCACAACTGTAAGATGGGACTATGTACCGACAAGGCCTGCATACTGAGAGAAGATCTAGAAAGGCTCTATCGACCCATATATAGCGTTTTTCCCAAATCAATTAAAGGCTCCCACATACGTCCTTCCAAAAATGGCCCATTTTGATGGGAATTTCTGGAGAGGAGCAGTGGCCACAACTGGAAGATGGGACTATGTACCGACAAGGCCTGCATACTGAGAGAAGATCTAGAAAGGCTCTATCGACCCATATATAGCGTTTTTCCCAAATCAATTTCAGGCTCCCACATACGTCCTTCCAAAAATGGCCCATTTTGATGGGAATTTCTGGAGAGGAGCAGTGGCCACAACTGGAAGATGGGACTATGTACCGACAAGGCCTGCATACTGAAAGAAGCCCTAGAGAGGCTCTATCGACCCATGTATAGCGGTTTTCCCAAATCAATTTCAGGCTCCCAAATACGTCCTTCCAAAAATGGCCCATTTTGATGGGAATTTCTGGAGAGGAGCAGTGGCCACAACTGGAAGATGGGACTATGTACCGACAAGACCTGCATACTGAAAGAAGCCCTACGAAGGCTCTGTCGACCCATATATAGCGTTTTTCCCAAATCAATTTCAGGCTCCCAAAAACGTCATTCCCAAATGGCCCATTTTTATGGGAATTTCTGGAGAGGAGCAGTGGCCACAACTGTAAGATGGGACTATGTACCGACAAGGCCTGCATACTGAAAGAAGCCCTAGAAAGGCTCTATCGACCCACATATAGCATTTTTCCCAAATCAATTTCAGGCTCCCAAAAACGTCATTCCAAAATGGCCCATTTTGATGGGAATTTCTGGAGAGGAGCAGTGACCACAGCTGGAAGATGGGACTATGTACCGACACGGCCTGCATACTGAAAGAAGCCCTAGAAAGGCTCTATCGATCCATATATAGCGTTTTTCCCAAATCAATTTCAGGCTCCCAAAAACGTCATTCCAAAGTGGCCCATTTTGATGGGAATTTCTGGAGAGGAGCAGTGACCACAGCTGGAAGATGGGACTATGTACCGACTAGGCCTGCATACTGAAAGAAGCCCTACGAAGGCTCTATCGACCCATATATAGCGTTTTTCCCAAATCAATTTCAGGCTCCCAAAAACGTCATTCCAAAATGGCCCATTTTGATGGGAATTTCTGGAGAGGAGCAGTGGACACAACTGTAAGATGGGACTATGTACCGACAAGGCCTGCATACTGAAAGAAGCCCTAGAGAGGCTCTATCGACCCATATATAGCGTTTTTCCCAAATCAATTTCAGGCTCCCAAATACGTCCTTCCAAAAATGGCCCATTTTGATGGGAATTTCTGGAGAGGAGCAGTGGCCACAACTGTAAGATGGGACTATGTACCGACAAGGCCTGCATACTGAAAGAAGCCCTAGAAAGGCTCTATCGACCCACATATAGCATTTTTCCCAAATCGATTTCAGGCTCCCAAAAACGTCATTCCAAAATGGCCCATTTTGATGGGAATTTCTGGAGAGGAGCAGTTACCACAGCTGGAAGATGGGACTATGTACCGACAAGGCCTGCATACTGAAAGAAGCCCTACGAAGGCTCTATCGACCCATATATAGCGTTTTTCCCAAATCAATTTCAGGCTCCCAAAAACGTCATTCCAAAATGGCCCATTTTGATGGGAGTTTCTGGAGAGGAGCAGTGGCCACAACTGGAAGACGGGACTATGTACCGACAAGGCCTGCATACTGAAAGAAGCCCTAGAAAGGCTCTATCGACCCACATATAGCATTTTTCCCAAATCAATTTCAGGCTCCCAAAAACGTCATTCCAAAATGGCCCATTTTGATGGGAATTTCTGGAGAGGAGCAGTGGCCACAACTGGAAGATGGGACTATGTACCGACAAGACCTGCATACTGAAAGAAGCCCTACGAAGGCTCTATCGACCCATATATAGCGTTTTTCCCAAATCAATTTCAGGCTCCCAAAAACGTCATTCCAAAATGGCCCATTTTTATGGGAATTTCTGGAGAGGAGCAGTGGCCACAACTGTAAGATGGGACTATGTACCGACAAGGCCTGCATACTGAAAGAAGCCCTAGAAAGGCTCTATCGACCCACATATAGCATTTTTCCCAAATCAATTTCAGGCTCCCAAAAACGTCATTCCAAAATGGCCCATTTTGATGGGAATTTCTGGAGAGGAGCAGTGACCACAGCTGGAAGATGTGACTATGTACCGACAAGGCCTTCATACTGAAAGAAGCCCTAGAGAGGCTCTATCGACCCATGTATAGCGTTTTTCCCAAATCAATTTCAGGCTCCCAAATACGTCCTTCCAAAAATGGCCCATTTTGATGGGAATTTCTGGAGAGGAGCAGTGGCAACAACTGGAAGATGGGACTATGTACAGACAAGGCCTGCATACTGAAAGAAGCCCTACGAAGGCTCTATCGATCCATATAAAGCGTTTTTCCCAAATCAATTTCAGGCTCCCAAATACGTCCTTCCAAAAATGGCCCATTTTGATGGGAATTTCTGGAGAGGAGCAGTGGCCACAACTGTAAGATGGGACTATGTACCGACAAGGCCTGCATACTGAGAGAAGATCTAGAAAGGCTCTATCGACCCATATATAGCGTTTTTCCCAAATCAATTTCAGGCTCCCACATACGTCCTTCCAAAAATGGCCCATTTTGATGGGAATTTCTGGAGAGGAGCAGTGGCCACAACTGGAAGATGGGACTATGTACCGACAAGACCTGCATACTGAAAGAAGCCCTAGAGAGGCTCTATCGACCCATATATAGCGTTTTTCCCAAATCAATTTCAGGCTCCCAAATACGTCCTTCCAAAAATGGGCCATTTTGATGGGAATTTCTGGAGAGGAGCAGTGGCCACAACTGGAAGATGGGACTATGTACCGACAAGGCCTGCATACTGAAAGAAGCCCTAGAGAGGCTCTATCGACCCATATATAGCGTTTTTCCCAAATCAATTTCAGGCTCCCAAATACGTCCTTCCAAAAATGGCCCATTTTGATGGGAATTTCCGGAGAGGAGCAGTGGCCACAACTGGAAGATGGGACTATGTACCGACAAGACCTGCATACTGAAAGAAGCCCTACGAAGGCTCTATCGACCCATATATAGCGTTTTTCCCAAATCAATTTCAGGCTCCCAAACACGTCATTCCAAAATGGCCCATTTTTATGGGAATTTCTGGAGAGGAGCAGTGGCCACAACTGTAAGATGGGACTATGTACCGACAAGGCCTGCATACTGAAAGAAGCCCTAGAAAGGCTCTATCGACCCACATATAGCATTTTTCCCAAATCAATTTCAGGCTCCCAAAAAGGTCATTCCAAAATGGCCCATTTTGATGGGAATTTCTGGAGAGGAGCAGTGACCACAGCTGGAAGATGGGACTATGTACCGACACGGCCTGCATACTGAAAGAAGCCCTAGAAAGGCTCTATCGATCCATATATAGCGTTTTTCCCAAATCAATTTCAGGCTCCCAAAAACGTCATTCCAAAATGGCCCATTTTGATGGGAATTTCTGGAGAGGAGCAGTGACCACAGCTGGAAGATGGGACTATGTACCGACTAGGCCTGCATACTGAAAGAAGCCCTAGAGAGGCTCTATCGACCCATATATAGCGTTTTTCCCAAATCAATTTCAGGCTCCCAAATACGTCATTCCAAAATGGCCCATTTTGATGGGAATTTCTGGAGAGGAGCAGTGGACACAACTGTAAGATGGGACTATGTACCGACAAGGCCTGCATACTGAAAGAAGCCCTAGAGAGGCTCTATCGACCCATATATAGCGTTTTTCCCAAATCAATTTCAGGCTCCCAAATACGTCCTTCCAAAAATGGCCCATTTTGATGGGAATTTCTGGAGAGGAGCAGTGGCCACAACTGGAAGATGGGACTATGTACCGACAAGACCTGCATACTGAAAGAAGCCCTACGAAGGCTCTATCGACCCATATATAGCGTTTTTCCCAAAGCAATTTCAGGCTCCCAAAAACGTCATTCCAAAATGGCCCATTTTTATGGGAATTTCTGGAGAGGAGCAGTGGCCACAACTGTAAGATGGGACTATGTACCGACAAGGCCTGCATACTGAAAGAAGCCCTAGAAAGGCTCTATCGACCCACATATAGCATTTTTCCCAAATCGATTTCAGGCTCCCAAAAACGTCATTCCAAAATGGCCCATTTTGATGGGAATTTCTGGAGAGGAGCAGTTACCACAGCTGGAAGATGGGACTATGTACCGACAAGGCCTGCATACTGAAAGAAGCCCTACGAAGGCTCTATCGACCCATATATAGCGTTTTTCCCAAATCAATTTCAGGCTCCCAAAAACGTCAAAATGGCCCATTTTGATGGGAATTTCTGGAGAGGAGCAGTGGCCACAACTGGAAGATGGGACTATGTACCGACAAGGCCTGCATACTGAAAGAAGCCCTAGAAAGGCTCTATCGACCACAACTGTAAGATGGGACTATGTACCGACAAGGCCTGCATACTGAAAGAAGCCCTAGAAAGGCTCTATCGACCCACATATAGCATTTTTCCCAAATCAATTTCAGGCTCCCAAAAATGTCATTCCAAAATGGCCCATTTTGATGGGAATTTCTGGAGAGGAGCAGTGACCACAGCTGGAAGATGGGACTATGTACCGACACGGCCTGCATACTGAAAGAAGCCCTAGAAAGGCTCTACCGATCCATATATAGCGTTTTTCCCAAATCAATTTCAGGCTCCCAAAAACGTCATTCCAAAATGGCCCAGTTTGATGGGAATTTCTGGAGAGGAGCAGTGACCACAGCTGGAAGATGGGACTATGTACCGACTAGGCCTGCATACTGAAAGAAGCCCTAGAGAGGCTCTATCGACCCATATATAGCGTCTTTCCCAAATCAATTTCTGGCTCCCAAATACGTCATTCCAAAATGGCCCATTTTGATGGGAATTTCTGGAGAGGAGCAGTGGACACAACTGTAAGATGGGACTATGTACCGACAAGGCCTGCATACTGAAAGAAGCCCTAGAGAGGCTCTATCGAGCCATATATAGCGTTTTTCCCAAATCAATTTCAGGCTCCCAAATACGTCATTCCAAAATGGCCCATTTTTATGGGAATTTCTGGAGAGGAGCAGTGGCCACAACTGTAAGATGGGACTATGTACCGACAAGGCCTGCATACTGAAAGAAGCCCTAGAAAGGCTCTATCGACCCACATATAGCATTTTTCCCAAATCAATTTCAGGCTCCCAAAAACACCATTCCAAAATGGCCCATTTTGATGGGAATTTCTGGAGAGGAGCAGTTACCACAGCTGGAAGATGGGACTATGTACCGACACGGCCTGCATACTGAAAGAAGCCCTAGAAAGGCTCTATCGATCCATATATAGCGTTTTTCCCAAATCAATTTCAGGCTTCCAAAAACGTCATTCCAAAATGGCCCATTTTGATGGGAATTTCTGGAGAGGAGCAGTGACCACAGCTGGAAGATGGGACTATGTACCGACAAGGCCTGCATACTGAAAGAAGCCCTAGAGAGGCTCTATCGACCCATATATAGCGTTTTTCCCAAATCAATTTCAGGCTCCCAAAAACGTCATTCCAAAATGACGCATTTTGATGGGAATTTCTGGAGAGGAGCAGTGGACACAACTGTAAGATGGGACTATGTAACGACAAGGCCTGCATACTGAAAGAAGCCCTAGAGAGGCTCTATCGACCCATATATAGCGTTTTTCCCAAATCAATTTCAGGCTCCCAAATACGTCCTTCCAAAAATGGCCCATTTTGATGGGAATTTCTGGAGAGGAGCAGTGGCCACAACTGGAAGATGGGACTATGTACCGACAAGACCTGCATACTGAAAGAAGCCCTACGAAGGTTTTATCGACCCATATATAGCGTTTTTCCCAAATCAATTTCAGGCTCCCAAAAACGTCATTCCAAAATGGCCCAGGAAGGCTCTATCGACCCACATATAGCGTTTTTCCCAAATCAATTTCAGGCTCCCAAAAACGTCAATCCGAAATGGCATATTTTAACGGGAATTTCTGGAGAGGAGCTGTGGCCACAACTGGAAGATGGGACTATGTACCGACAAGGCCTGCATACTGAAAGAAGCCCTAGAAAGGCTCTATCGACCCACATATAGCGTTTTTCCCAAATCAATTTCAGGCTCCCAAAAACGTCATTCCAAAATGGCATATTTTGACGGGAATTTCTGGAGAGGAGCTGTGGCCACAACTGGAAGATGGGACTATGTACGGACAAGGCCTGCATACTGAAAGAAGCCCTAGAAAGGCTCTATCGACCCACATATAGCATTTTTCCCAAATCAATTTCAGGCTCCCAAAAACGTCATTCCAAAATGGCCCATTTTGATGGGAATTTCTGAAGAGGAGCAGTGGCCACAACTGGAAGATGGGACTATGTACCGACACGGCCTGCATACTGAAAGAAGCCCTAGAAATGCTCTATCGATCCATATATAGCGTTTTTCCCAAATCAATTTCAGGCTCCCAAAAACGTCATTCGAAAATGGCATATTTTGACGGGAATTTCTAGAGAGGAGCTGTGGCCACAACTGGAAGATGGGACTATGTACCGACAAGGCCTGCATACTGAAAGAAGCCCTAGAAAGGCTCTATCGACCCACATATAGCATTTTTCCCAAATCAATTTCAGGCTCCCAAAAACGTCATTCCAAAATGGCCCATTTTGATGGGAATTTCTGGAGAGGAGCTGTGGCCACAACTGGAAGATGGGACTATGTACCGACAAGGCCTGCATACTGAAAGAAGCCCTAGAAAGGCTCTATCGACCCACATATAGCGTTTTTCCCAAATCAATTTCAGGCTCCCAAAAACGTTATTCCAAAATGGACCATTTTTATGGGAATTTCTGGAGAGGAGCAGTGGCCACAACTGGAAGATGGGACTATGTACCGACAAGGCCTGCATATTGAAAGAAGCTCTAGGAAGGCTCTATAGACTCATATATAGCGTTTTTCCCAAATCAATTTCAGGCTCCCAAAAACGTCATTCGAAAATGGCATATTTTTACGGGAATTTCTAGAGAGGAGCTGTGGCCACAACTGGAAGATGGGACTATGTACCGACAAGGCCTGCATACTGAAAGAAGCCCTTGAAAGGCTCTATCGACCCACATATAGCATTTTTCCCAAATCAATTTCAGGCTCCCAAAAACGTCATTCCAAAATGGCCCATTTTGATGGGAATTTCTGGAGAGGAGCAGTAGCCACAACTGGAAGATGGGACTATGTACCGACACGGCCTGCATACTGAAAGAAGCCCTACAAAGGCTCTATCGATCCGTATATAGCGTTTTTCCGGAATCAATTTCAGGCTCCCAAAAACGTCATTTCAAAATGGCCCAGTTTGATGGGAATTTCTGGAGAGGAGCAGTGGCCACAACTGGAAGATGGGACTATGTACCGACAAGGCCTGCATACTGAAAGAAGCCCTACGAAGGCTCTATCGACCCATATATAGCGTTTTTCCCAAATCAAATTCAGGCTCCCAAAAACGTCATTCGAAAATGATAAAATTATTTTGTATGGAGAATAGGGCCACAATGTACCTAGTTTGGTTAAAAATCTGGATATGATAAAAAATAGAAGACCTGACCCGAAGTGAGGATCGAACCAACATTTCTTACTTCATTGAATTGTTTGGCTACATTTGTTTATATATTTTTCAACATGTCTATAAGTTTATAGAACAAATAAAAAAAAAGTAAAAGACCAATTTTTACAGCCGACCGGGAGTTGAACTCGGAATCCGAAGTTTACTGCGTGTTGGTGCAAGCTGCCTAGGCCACGCACGCATTAACCGGTCGTTGCGCTTTATTATGCTTTATGACGTATGAAACAAACTTTATATAAAACAATATGACAAAATGTATACACAATTATAGTTTACAGATCAAATTAAAAGATAGAGAGAAAAAACAATTTTTGCACCGACCGGGATTTGAACTCGGAATCCCGACGTTTACCGCGTGTCGGTGCTAGCTTCCTGGGCCAGGCGCGCCTTACACGTCGGTTGTGCTTTATTACGCTTTATCAAATAAACTTTATATAAAGCAATATGATGATAATATTACAATAACAAAGAGATTTTATATAAAGAGTAACCACGGCGAAAATTCATTTATGGAGTTGAGTTTTTCTACCGAAGTGGTGGACATAAAAGGAAATTTAAATTGATTAAAAAATGCCTTTTTTCTGTGTTTTCTTTGTTAAGAATGTTAATAGGGATTTTTTTGTATGTTTATTGAAATGCATGCGAAAAATTGCAAGAAAAACACGAAAATGCAAGTTATTAAAACTAAATTATTCATGAACATAATGAATGGTATCTCTTCTTATATTGAATCTCTTTCTTATATAATATCTGTTGAATAATGACAAAACGACTTATGTGGAAAGTTTTCTAAAATATTGAACCAAAAATTAGTATGTTACGATAATTTAAATCTCACAAAATAGCTTATTTCAAAATACTGAAGTAAACTATTTTTCAAATCAAATATCGAAATTGTGCTAACAAATTAAATTAGATTTGTCCCTATACTTTTTTGATAGTATGTCTATCAAACGGTAAATAATTTTAAATTCTCTGTAAGTAAATATGTTTTAAAAAATATGAAACGGAAATATGGTAAAAATAGCAAGCTCAGATAAATTTCTTCTATTTGAAGTTTTTGTTATTTGACTTTTAATGTACATACATATTTTGAAAGTTACTACGTTTACTCGACAAATTTGTCATGTAAAAACATAGTTAAAGAGAACGACATTTTGAAAGTTCCCACTTATTTTACATAAAAATCTCTAAAATACACATAAAAGTATGTTTATAACAATACATACTTTTTTATATATTTAGATGTTTACCGAAGATGATTTTCTAATCAATTATGCAGTATTTTCAAGTCTTTTACAGTTTCTTGCAAGCCCATTCTTCCGATTTGGGTTACTTGTATGATATAAAATAAAAACTATTAGAGTTAATTTGGTGCATGTCAAAACACTTTTATTACATAACACATGTACATACATTCACATTGTATGCGTATTTATTTTTCCTTAACTAATTTATCTACATTACGAATGTATTTTCAAAACTATATACGAACACATATATCTTATACATGTATCTTTTTTTCCTTAACTAATTTATCTACATTACGAATGTGTTTTCAAAACTATATACGAACACATATATCTTATACATGTATCTTTTATAAACCACACACACACAATTAATATATTTTCTATGTAAATAGCATTAGTGTTTCAATAGACAATTTTCCTATTATTTTCCCGATTATAAAGTTGTAATAAACCTCATTATTCTGCTTCATATCACCGTTGGCATCCCTGATTTAACGGGTCATTTTATATTAATTGTGTGTGTGTGGTTTATAAAAGATACATGTATAAGATATATGTGTTCGTATATAGTTTTGAAAATACATTCGTAATGTAGATAAATTAGTTAAGGAAAAATAAATACGCATACATACAATGTGAATGTATGTACATGTGTTATGTAATAAAAGTGTTTTGACATGCACCAAATTAACTCTAATAGTTATTATTTTATATCATACAAGTAACCCAAATCGGAAGAATGGGCTTGCAAGAAACTGTAAAAAGACTTGAAAATACTGCATAATTGATTAGAAAATCATCTTCGGTAAACATCTAAATATATAAAAATGTATGTATTGTTATAAACATACTTTTATGTGTATTTTAGAGATTTTTATGTAAAATAAGTGGGAACTTTCAAAATGTCGTTCTCTTTAACTATGTTTTTACTTGACAAATTTGTCGAGTAAACGTAGTAACTTTCAAAATATGTATGTACATTAAAAGTCAAATAACAAAAACTTCAAATAGAAGAAATTTATCTGAGCTTGCTATTTTTACCATATTTCCGTTTCATATTTTTTAAATCATTTTTACTCACAGAGAATTTAAAATTATTTACCGTTTGATAGACATACTATCAAAAAAGTATAGGGACAAATCTAATTTAATTTGTTAGCACAATTTCGATATTTGATTTGAAAAATAGTTTACTTCAGTATTTTGAAATAAGCTATTTTGTGAGATTTAAATTATCGTAACATACTAATTTTTGGTTCAATATTTTAGAAAACTTTCCACATAAGTCGTTTTGTCATTATTCAACAGATATTATATAAGAAAGAGATTCAATATAAGAAGAGATACCATTCATTAAGTTCATGAATAATTTAGTTTTAATAACATGCATTTTCGTGTTTTTCTTGCACTTTTTCGCATGCATTTCAATAAACATACAAAAAAATCCCTATTAATATTCTTAACAAAGAAAACACAGAAAAAAGGCATTTTTTAATCAGTTTAAATTTCCTTTTATGTCCACCACTTCGATAGAAAAACTCAACTCCATAAATGAATTTTCGCCGTGGTTACTCTTTATATAAAATCTCTTTATTATTGTAATATTATCATCATATTGCTTTATATAAAGTTTATTTGATAAAGCGCAATAAAGCACAACCGACGTGTAAGGCGCGCCTGGCCCAGGAAGCTAGCACCGACACGCGGTAAACGTCGGGATTCCGAGTTCAAATCCCGGTCGGTGCAAAAATTGTTTTTTCTCTATCTTTTAATTTGATCTGTAAACAATAATTGTGTATACATTTTGTCATATTGTTTTATATAAAGTTTGTTTCATACGTCATAAAGCATAATAAAGCGCAACGACCGGTTAATGCGTGCGTGGCCTAGGCAGCTTGTACCAACACGCAGTAAACTTCGGGATTCCGAGTTCAACTCCCGGTCGCTGTAAAAATTGGTCTTTTACTTTTTTTTAATTTGTTCTATAAACTTATAGACATGTTGAAAAATATATAAACAAATGTAGCCAAACAATTCAATGAAGTAAGAAATGTTGGTTCGATCCTCACTTCGGGTCAGGTCTTCTATTTTTTATCATATCCAGATTTTTAACCAAACTAGGTACATTGTGGCCCTATTCTCCATACAAAATAATTTTATCATTTTCGAATGACGTTTTTGGGAGCCTGAATTTGATTTGGGAAAAACGCTATATATATGTCGATAGAGCCTTCGTAGGGCTTCTTTCAGTATGCAGGCCTTGTCGGTACATAGTCCCATCTTCCAGTTGCGGCCACTGCTCCTCTCCAGAAATTCCCATGAAACTGGGCCATTTTGAAATGACGTTTTTGGGAGCCTGAAATTGATTCGGGAAAAACGCTATATATGGATCGATAGAGCCTTTCTAGGGCTTCTCTCAGTATGCAGGCCGTGTCGGTACATAGTCCCATCTTCCAGTTGTGGCCACTGCTCCTCTCCAGAAATTCTCATCAAAATGGGCCATTTTGGAATGACGTTTTTGGGAGCCTGAAATTGATTTGGGAAAATGCTATATGTGGGTCGATAGAGCCTTTCTAGGGCTTCTTTCAGTATGCAGGCCTTGTCGGTACATAGTCCCATCTTCCAGTTGTGGCCACAGCTCCTCTCTAGAAATTCCCGTCAAAATATGCCATTTTGGAATGACGTTTTTGGGAGCCTGAAATTGATTTGGGAAAAACGCTATATATGGGTCGATAGAGCCTTCGTAGAGCTTCTTTCAATATGCAGGCCTTGTCGATGCATAGTCCCATCTTCCAGTTGTGGCCACTGCTCCTCTCCAGAAATTCCCATAAAAATGGTCCATTTTGGAATAACGTTTTTGGGAGCCTGAAATTGATTTGGGAAAAACGCTATATGTGGGTCGATAGAGCCTTTCTAGGGCTTCTTTCAGTATGCAGGCCTTGTCGGTACATAGTCCCATCTTCCAGTTGTGGCCACAGCTCCTCCCCAGAAATTCCCGTCAAAATATGCCATTTTGGAATGACGTTTTTGGGAGCCTGAAATTGATTTGGGAAAAACGCTATATATATGTCGATAGAGCCTTCGTAGGGCTTCTTTCAGTATGCAGGCCTTGTCGGTACATAGTCCCATCTTCCAGTTGTGGCCACTGCTCCTCTCCAGAAATTCCCATCAAACTGGGCCATTTTGAAATGACGTTTTTGGGAGCCTGAAATTGATTCGGGAAAAACGCTATATATGGATCGATAGAGCCTTTCTAGGGCTTCTTTCAGTATGCAGCCCGTGTCGGTACATAGTCCCATCTTCCAGTTGTGGCCACTGCTCCTCTTCAGAAATTCCCATCAAAATGGGCCAGTTTGGAATAACGTTTTTGGGAGCCTGAAATTGATTTGGGAAAAATGCTATATGTGGGTCCATAGAGCCTTTCTAGGGCTTCTTTCAGTATGCAGGCCTTGTCGGTACATAGTCCCATCTTCCAGTTGTGGCCACAACTCTTCTCTAGAAATTCCCGTCAAAATATGCAATTTTGGAATGACGTTTTTGGGAGCCTGAAATTGATTTGGGAAAAACGCTATATATGGGTCGATAGAGCCTTCCTAGAGCTTCTTTCAATATGCAGGCCTTGTCGATACATAGTCCCATCTTCCAGTTGTGGCCACTGCTCCTCTCCAGAAATTCCCATAAAAATGGTCCATTTTGGAATAAAGTTTTTGGGAGCCTGAAATTGATTTGGGAAAAACGCTATATGTGGGTCGATAGAGCCTTTCTAGGGCTTCTTTCAGTATGCAGGCCTTGTCGGTACATAGTCCCATCTTCCAGTTGTGGCCACAGCTCCTCTCCAGAAATTCCCGTCAAAATATGCCATTTTGGAATGACGTTTTTGGGAGCCTGAAATTGATTTGGGAAAAACGCTATATGTGGGTCGATAGAGCCTTCCTAGGGCTTCTTTCAGTATGCAGGTCTTGTCGGTACATAGTCCCATCTTACAGTTGTGTCCACTGCTCCTCTCCAGAAATTCCCATCAAAATGGGCCATTTTGGAATGACGTATTTGGGAGCCTGAAATTGATTTGGGAAAAACGCTATATATGGGTCGATAGAGCCTCTCTAGGGCTTCTTTCAGTATGCAGGCCTTGTCGGTACATAGTCCCATCTTCCAGCTGTGGTCACTGCTCCTCTCCAGAAATTCCCATCAAAATGGGCCATTTTTGGAAGGACGTATTTGGGAGCCTGAAATTGATTTGGGAAAAACGCTATATATGGGTCGATAGAGCCTCTTCTAGGGCTTCTTTCAGTATGCAGGCCTTGTCGGTACATAGTCCCATCTTACAGTTGTGGCCACTGCTCCTCTCCAGAAATTCCCATAAAAATGGGCCATTTTGGAATGACGTTTTTGGGAGCCTGAAATTGATTTGGGAAAAACGCTATATATGGGTCGATAGAGCCTTCGTAGGGCTTCTTTCAGTATGCAGGTCTTGTCGGTACATAGTCCCAGTTGTGGCCACTGCTCCTCTCCAGAAATTCCCATAAAAATGGGCCATTTTTGGAAGGACGTATTTGGGAGCCTGAAATTGATTTGGGAAAAACGCTATATATGGGTCGATAGAGCCTTTCTAGGGCTTCTCTCAGTATGCAGGCCTTGTCGGTACATAGTCCCATCTTACAGTTGTGGCCACTGCTCCTCTCCAGAAATTCCCATCAAAATGGGCCATTTTTGGAAGGACGTATTTGGGAGCCTGAAATTGATTTGGGAAAAACGCTATACATGGGTCGATAGAACCTTCGTAGGGCTTCTTTCAGTATGCAGGCCTTGTCGGTACATAGTCCCATCTTCCAGTTGTGGCCACTGCTCCTCTCCAGAAATTCCCATCAAAATGGGCCATTTTTGGAAGGACGTATTTGGGAGCCTGAAATTGATTTGGGAAAAACGCTATACATGGGTCGATAGAGCCTCTCTAGGGCTTCTTTCAGTATGCAGGCCTTGTCGGTACATAGTCCCATCTTCCAGCTGTGGTCACTGCTCCTCTCCAGAAATTCCCATCAAAATGGGCCGTTTTGGAATGACGTTTTTGGGAGCCTGAAATTGACTTGGGAAAAGTGCTATACGTGGGTCGATAGAGCCTTTCTAGGGCTTCTTTCAGTATGCAGGCCTTGTCGGTACATAGTCCCATCTTACAGTTGTGGCCACTGCTCCTCTCCAGAAATTCCCATAAAAATGGGCCATTTTGGAATGACGTTTTTGAAATTGATTTGGGAAAAACGCTATATATGGGTCGATAGAGCCTTCGTAGGGCTTCTTTCAGTATGCAGGTCTTGTCGGTACATAGTCCCATCTTCCAGTTGTGGCCACTGCTCCCCTCCAGAAATTCCCATCAAAATGGGCCATTTTTGGAAGGACGTATTTGGGAGCCTGAAATTGATTTGGGAAAAACGCTATATATGGGTCGATAGAACCTCTCTAGGGCTTCTTTCAGTATGCAGGCCTTGTCGGTACATAGTCCCATCTTACAGTTGTGTCCACTGCTCCTCTCCAGAAATTCCCATCAAAATGGGCCATTTTGGAATGACGTTTTTGGGAGCCTGAAATTGATTTGGAAAAAACGCTATATATGGGTCGATAGAGCCTTCGTAGGGCTTCTTTCAGTATGCAGGCCTTGTCGGTACATAGTCCCATCTTCCAGTTGTGGCCACTGGTCCTCTCCAGAAATTCCCATAAAAATGGGCCATTTTTGGAAGGACGTATTTGGGAGCCTGAAATTGATTTGGAAAAACGCTATACATGGGTCGATAGAGCCTCTCTAGGGCTTCTTTTAGTATGCAGGCCTTGTCGGTACATAGTCCCATCTTACAGTTGTGTCCACTGCTCCTCTCCAGAAATTCCCATCAAAATGGGCCATTTTGGAATGACGTTTTTGGGAGCCTGAAATTGATTTGGGAAAAATGCTATATGTGGGTCGATAGAGCCTTTCTAGGGCTTCTTTCAGTATGCAGGCCTTGTCGGCACATAGTCCCATCTTCCAGTTGTGGCCACTGCTCCTCTCCAGAAATTCCCATCAAAATGGGCCATTTTTGGAAGGACGTATTTGGGAGCCTGAAATTGATTTGGGAAACCGCTATACATGGGTCGATAGAGCCTCTCTAGGGCTTCTTTCAGTATGCAGGCCTTGTCGGTACATAGTCCCATCTTCCAGTTGTGGCCACTGCTCCTCTCCAGAAATTCCCATCAAAATGGGCCATTTTTGGAAGGACGTATTTGGGAGCCTGAAATTGATTTGGGAAAAACGCTATATATGGGTCGATAGAGCCTCTCTAGGGCTTCTTTCAGTATGCAGGCCTTGTCGGTACATAGTCCCATCTTACAGTTGTGTCCACTGCTCCTCTCCAGAAATTCCCATCAAAATGGGCCATTTTGGAATGACGCTTTTGGGAGCGTGAAATTGACTTGGGAAAAGTGCTATATGTGGTTCGATAGAGCCTTTCTAGGGCTTCTTTCAGTATGCAGGCCTTGTCGGCACATAGTCCCATCTTACAGTTGTGGCCACTGCTCCTCTCCAGAAATTCCCATAAAAATGGGCCATTTTGGAATGACGTTTTTGAAATTGATTTGGGAAAAACGCTATATATGGGTCGATAGAGCCTTCGTAGGGCTTCTTTCAGTATGCAGGTCTTGTCGGTACATAGTCCCATCTTCCAGTTGTGGCCACTGCTCCCCTCCAGAAATTCCCATCAAAATGGGCCATTTTTGGAAGGACGTATTTGGGAGCCTGAAATTGATTTGGGAAAAACGCTATATATGGGTCGATAGAGCCTCTCTAGGGCTTCTTTCAGTATGCAGGCCTTGTCGGTACATAGTCCCATCTTACAGTTGTGTCCACTGCTCCTCTCCAGAAATTCCCATCAAAATGGGCCATTTTGGAATGACGTTTTTGGGAGCCTGAAATTGATTTGGGAAAAACGCTATATATGGGTCGATAGAGCCTTCGTAGGGCTTCTTTCAGTATGCAGGCCTTGTCGGTACATAGTCCCATCTTCCAGTTGTGGCCACTGCTCCTCTCCAGAAATTCCCATAAAAATGGGCCATTTTTGGAAGGACGTATTTGGGAGCCTGAAATTGATTTGGGAAAAACGCTATACATGGGTCGATAGAGCCTCTCTAGGGCTTCTTTTAGTATGCAGGCCTTGTCGGTACATAGTCCCATCTTACAGTTGTGTCCACTGCTCCTCTCCAGAAACTCCCATCAAAATGGGCCATTTTGGAATGACGTTTTTGGGAGCCTGAAATTGATTTGGGAAAAATGCTATATGTGGGTCGATAGAGCCTTTCCAGGGCTTCTTTCAGTATGCAGGCCTTGTCGGCACATAGTCCCATCTTCCAGTTGTGTCCACTGCTCCTCTCCAGAAATTCCCATCAAAATGGGCCATTTTGGAAGGACGTATTTGGGAGCCTGAAATTGATTTGGGAAAACCGCTATACATGGGTCGATAGAGCCTCTCTAGGGCTTCTTTCAGTATGCAGGCCTTGTCGGTACATAGTCCCATCTTCCAGTTGTGGCCACTGCTCCTCTCCAGAAATTCCCATCAAAATGGGCCATTTTTGGAAGGACGTATTTGGGAGCCTGAAATTGATTTGGGAAAAACGCTATATATGGGTCGATAGAGCCTCTCTAGGGCTTCTTTCAGTATGCAGGCCTTGTCGGTACATAGTCCCATCTTCCAGTTGTGGCCACTGCTCCTCTCCAGAAATTCCCATCAAAATGGGCCATTTTTGGAAGGACGTATTTGGGAGCCTGAAATTGATTTGGGAAAAACGCTATATATGGGTCGATAGAGCCTCTCTAGGGCTTCTTTCAGTATGCAGGCCTTGTCGGTACATAGTCCCATCTTACAGTTGTGTCCACTGCTCCTCTCCAGAAATTCCCATCAAAATGGGCCATTTTGGAATGACGTTTTTGGGAGCGTGAAATTGATTTGGGAAAAACGCTATATATGGGTCGATAGAGCCTTCGTAGGGCTTCTTTCAGTATGCAGGCCTTGTCGGTACATAGTCCCATCTTCCAGTTGTGGCCACTGCTCCTCTCCAGAAATTCCCATCAAAATGGGCCATTTTTGGAAGGACGTATTTGGGAGCCTGAAATTGATTTGGGAAAAACGCTATACATGGGTCGATAGAGCCTCTCTAGGGCTTCTTTTAGTATGCAGGCCTTGTCGGTACAAAGTCCCATCTTCCAGATATGGTCATATATTTTCTTCCGAGGTTCCCTAGTTATCAAATCTATTCTATATGCCCTCTAGGTCAGATGGTAATTTTTTTAAACAAAATGATATGTTTTTACCATGGTAACTTAATTTCACTTTAAAATACGCTCTAGTTTTCGAGAAAAACCTAATTTTCCTCAAATACCCCGACTTTGAATTTTCATATTAGGGTTTGTGTCTTCGCTAGTTAAATACGTATTATCTTCACACACATCTTATTTTTTACACTCTGTTCCCATAGAGTAACCAATATGGGATCCCAATGGTCAGTTACGACATCGTAGACTGCCATTGTCGAAAGACACTCAGTTATTCCACATTCTATGGTCTTTAAACCCGAGCTAGTCTCGCGGTCTAGCACGGGAAGATCAAAGAGGAGCTTTAGGTGACTGTTAACAAGAATGCGTTTGTTGTCATACGCATCTTCCAATGCTTTCCAGGCCAAAGCGAAGCTCCGAATTGTTTATAAATATCGCCGAAAAGAGGTCTCGAAACGTAGGCCAAGTAACGAAATCCCCATGGAAAACGTCAATGTCGATAGGGGGCAAGTTCAAATTATGACTGTTAGAATTTTCCAAATTAGACATTATACAAATTATAAAATTAGAAGCGAATGTAGGGTACGCGGAGGTACACGAATAAACAAAATACGGTAAAGCACAAGAAAAACGACAAAAAAATTCAAAAAATAATTAAATTTTTATTTTGATCAACCAGACTGACCGTAAGGTGACTATAGTTGACTGTAGAGTGCAACGACAAGATTAAACAACGAAGTAGTAAGAAAATTATAAGATAGGAGGGCGCGAAGGAAAAAAATAATACAATAAAATTTTATAATGAAAATTTCCAATTTATGTCCAATTGACCGAATGTAGGGTGTACGGTGTCGTATATGACCGAATGTAATTAACGAGTAGCGTACCACCCAACGCTATTCCCAAAAATAGCACGACAAACAATATTTAATTTATTTTTCAAAAGACGTAAAATTGTCTGTTTCGACTATTTTGCCTACTGGGATATGAAACCGAGCTCAAGTGACGTCTACTCTCTATTCTAGTATGTGGGTGTGTACGTGTGTGTTTCTTTTCGAGTAACAAACAACAACAAATGCAATGCGAAGTTGTTGGCGAGAGACGCACAAGCTGTCGGTAGGGGGATATGCAATCGACCGATTCGATTAACGAAGTCAACGAGAGCAAGAAATAGGAGCTAATTTTATGACGCCGACTTTCGCGCCTTTTCTAATGCAAGACGGTTGGAGAGTGTTCCTGTTTTTGTTGTAATTAAGCTAGATAGCCTCTCATGCAGTAGGGACGACTGCACTGAGATTGGAAATACAACAATGCCGAATGTACAAATAAACGGGCGACACACTACACAACGCACTAACGAAATATGTAATCAAGAATTGTTTTAATAATTTAACGCGAACAAAACAAACCGAAAAGAAATATGAAATAATTTAAATCGAACAAAAGCAACCGAAATAAATATTAATTTTTTGTATGGGAATATAATTATTCCAGATAGATTTTCAAGTGATTAGTACAACGACGAAGTGGACTGTATTTTTTGAGGAAAATCGCGATTTTTTGAACAAAAAAACACTCGCGGCTAGTTAGGAAAACTGAGAGTACGTTACCTGCCATTTTGTTAGTAAGATTGGTGATGAGTGGTTAAAGCACCGATATTTTCCGTAGGAAAGCAGCAAAATCACCAATTAATCGACGATGTATGCCAGCTCAAATCCGGTGCGACTGGATCAAATGTTATGGAGGGGGGGGGGTTTGCCAGCAAGGGAGCTGAGGGTAGGCGATGCGACGAAATCCCTTCTATGACAAACTCCAATAACAACGATAGCTCAGTAGTGGGGGAACGATGTGTGTGTGTTTATACCCTACACCACACTGTGGTACAGGGTATTATAAGTTTGTTTCACGGCAGATGTTTGTAACACCTGAAAATAACACAGCTAGACCCACCTTAAAGTATACCGATCGACTCAGAATCACTAGCTGAGTCGATTTAACCATGTCTGTCCGTCCGTCCGTCTGTCCATGTAAAGTTGTTCGTCGACTACAGGTCGCAATTTCACTCCGATCGTTATGAAATTTTGCAGTTTAGAATATTTCGCAGCTGTAAAGATCCCTATTGAATTTAGTTGAAATCGGTTCAGATTTAGATATAACTCATACATATCTTCGGTTAAGATTTAGCTATAGCTCCCATATATACGTTTCGTCCGATTTTGCTCTGTAGTCCTGTAGAAGCTGTATTTTACATCCAATCATTTTGAAATTTAGAATGGTAGTTTCTTGATCCATGAACCAACACTACCGAATTTGAAGAAAATCTGTTAAGATTTAGCTATAGCTCCCATATATATGTTTCGTCCGATTTGGCTCTTTAGTTCTATAGAAGCTGTATTTTACATCCAATCGTTTTGAAATTTAGAATAAACAATTTATACATGAATTACAAAATTTATATTTCAGAGTTATTCAATATTACGAGAGTGGTATAGGGTATTATATAGTCGGCCCCGACCGACTTTAGCCTTTCCTTACTGGTTACGTATGCATTTATTCATGCGTGTGTAGTGCGAAAGGGCGAAATAGAAAATAAATAAAACAGAAGAGTTTAGCATTTTCGATAATGATGAAGGCACAGCTTTATTTTGTATTAATGATAACGTATATTACCATGTAACGATGAGTAGGATCCGTAGAGATCCAAACGGCACGAAAGCAAAACGACAAGAGATATGTATGCGCGAGTGCGAAACAACGACTATTAGTGATGTGCGCGATTGTATCGCCTAACAAAGACTAGTTTCAATACGAGAGCCAGATGAAGCAAGGAGTCGAAAATCCGCAACAGCCTCTGCTTGCGGGAAGTCCCTCTCTACATCCGAACTATGCGAATAGCGTCCCGGGAGAGAGATACAACGCTGGAAGTCTCTCCTTACAATCCGTGCCATGCGAATATCGTCTTGGAAGAGTTTGTAGAGAGATTCTTTTAATCCCTCTACGATCCGTGAAAAGCCCTCTCACAATCCGTATAAGCGAATGTCGTCCTGGGAGTGTCTCCTTCAACCCGCCAGGGTTGCCAATCAACGAAGGAGATGCACAAGCTGGGGAGGTTGCGCGACAATGGTACGAACTTAAACAGTCGTAATTTTGTCGGATCGTACTATAAAATGTTACAGGAACATAAACTGTTTCTTATAAATGCAGAAATGAAAAGCAGAGTGAACATAGGTTTTCCTGATCATTCATACTACCCACGCCCCGCATATGGGAGGCAGCCTAAAACAGTACGAAGGCACCAAGCTGAATCACCTAGTTCCAATCTATCGCATGTTGGTATATCTTCAGCCAACGATGGAAAGCAGAATATATAACTGAGCTCCAGCGACGCTGCAAGTAGAAGACAACTAAAGAAAATTAGCAAGAAAATTATTTTGTCATCATCAAGGACGATTCCCCACTACCTACCGAATGCGGGCTAGGCTGCATTATAAAACTTATTCTCGGAAAAGATAACCTAGTCTGGATTGCCGAAATAAAACTCACAACTTTACCATTATACAAGTACATCCTTAAGTAAAACCTTGAATTTTGCCAACAACACCAATTAAAAGACAAAAACTCATAACAAGTTAATAAAAACTCGTCGGTTCCATTGAAATTAATGGCGGTCATAAGGCCCAAAATAAAAAAGGACAGAAAGCACAATTATTATTTTGTATTTTTGTCTCAACTAATTAGCAAAGGCGAATATTTTTGAGAAACATTTTCTATGATTTTAAAAGAATAAACAGTTCAGTACCTGCTTAAGGTTCAACAATTTTGAATGATTTTGGAGGCGAATAGGTGACAATATCGAATTTCAATACTTCATTATTTTCGAATTTGTTTATACTTCAATCAAGAACAGACGCTTCTTTAGAAGACATAACTTTAAATCTCAAAGTACACTGATAGAAAAACCGTTCGTCACCATGAGGAATCAGTTTCGTCAATATATCTTCGTACTGGTGACGAAAAGTTTCGTACATGCGATGTTTTTGTACGTCAATAGAACGAACATGATCATCAAATCATGTTTTTGGTGATTTCGAAATTCGTCGAGAGAACGATAAGGTTTCATTCCCACGTCGAAAAGATTTATTTGGCCATTTTGGTGAAAATATGATCAAACGAAGCAATCAAATTATAGTTTCTGCTTAAATGTACTGTTCTATATGCGTCCTGATTACCTAATTTGTTGTAAAAGATCAATTAAAAAAATCTAATAATTAATGACGAACACCGTTTGTCAATAAGATTATCCATTTATCATGAGAACGATCGACTTATTCGCCCTTTACGGCAACGTCAACTCCTACAGCAAAACAAAGTAAGACATGCGACGTTGTTATGTTCGTCCACGTGTGTGTTCCTCGCAGCACCGATTGGTTCAAACAAACCGCACTGGCTAGGCGTAACTGATGTTTGTTTAACACAACGTCAAACACATGCATACTCGTACACGCAGCTCGACAAGCTGTATAAGTGTGAAACATTTGTGCTAGTGGTCTGTTGGCAAATACATTACTTGATGTGATTATTTTTGATTTAAAATAGCAGAAGTAATGAATACTTCTCGTTTGTTTGATTTCAGCCTTACCTGATAAGAACTGCGTCTCGAAACGAATATTCACAACTGAATCTAGCAATGCAGTCAAATAATTTTATTTTCCATACCATTTTAAATGGTTTAAAACTAGAAGAAAATTTATTCGAATTTTTAAAATTTAAATAGTCGTGTGCATGAATTCGCCGTGGTGATGAATGGGATTCGTCGTGATAATGAATGGAATTCGTCGTGGTGATGAATGGTGCTAATCATGGTGATGAATAGAGTTCGTCGTGGTGATGAATGCTATTCGTCGTGATGATGAATGGGGTTCGTCGTGGTGATGAATGGATCATCCTGAGGACGAAAGTTTTTGCAAACTGAAATTCGTCATGGTGACGAACAAATTCATCAAGATGAAAACTTCTGACGCAAAAACAGAACTTGTATTGAAGATAAGAAATTTGCAGCGACATCGTGTGTGAGGATTTCTGTGAATTGAAAATAGAAAATGGAGGGCTTGTATCCCTTAAAGTAACATAAGTACATTTTGAGGCATTCATCCATTATTCGGACTTTAGAGAGTACTAACGACAGCAGTGTCGTCCGCAAAAGTAGACGTGTGGAATAACCACGTATCCTAAAGCAATTTATTGTTGAAAATGTGTCTCAGAGACTAATAGAAAAATATCTATACAGTGGTTTCGGAGAAAATTTTCTACCTCATTTCTGTGTTGGCTCAGGCCGTTTGCATTCCAAAAACAAATTCTCAGTGGATTTATTTTTGATTTAACACGAGTTGCATAAACATACTTTGATTTCACTTCATTTCTTGCATTATGCTTTGCATATTCAACATACTGAATTCATAATTTCTATTAATTTTCCTATTGAATTTTCGAGGGGAAATTGAGGGGGTAACGAATTACCATTTCTTGTCATAGGAGGTATGACATATCTGGATGAATTTTGTTCTTTGGGATTCGGTGCATGTTTGGGTCGCTAGAGTGAGCATTTTCTTATTTTTTTCATGTGTTTATAGACAGGACAACCTCTGTAGTTTGCTGCATGGTTCTCACCGCAGTTGCTAAATTTTTTTACGCCAGTATCTGTTCTTGATTGGGGACAGTCAACGGACTTGTGCACATCGCCACATATGACACAAACGGCCGGTAATTTACAGTTTGCCTCGTATCTAAATTCTTGACAAATTGTACATTGGGAAGGATCGGCTCGTTTAAAAGGTTCCCCGACTCGAATACTACGGTTGCACAAATATCACAAGTCGTAAATGGGATAAGGTGTTCCTTTTTCTGTATTCGCGACGAATCAAATGTTAGTTCAACTTTAAACATGGGCAGAGGAATTTTCTATTTATTAATAATGTTTATTATGGATTTAACTACGTAGCCCTCTTTAGCAAGTTCATCGATTATTTCAGCTGTTTAAACTGTACTATCAATACCCTTAATTGCTACCACAAGACCTTTCGAGCTCTTAAGCTGGTAAGTGTTGTAATTCTTTATCTCTAGATCGAGCAACCCAACCACCTTTCTATAGAACACTTCAATGTATGTCTGAATTTTAGTTTCGTATACATTGCCTCTACGATGTGAACCAGCATAGAATTTTTCTTTGCCTAGTAGCTGGGACAGCTTATGTACAAACGTTAGTCTGTTCCCGTAAGAAAAGTGGATGTGGTTTGGGTTCTCTTGTAGTTTCATTTGTTTCTCTATTATTTTCCCCAGAGCTGTTTACTATAAGGTTATTCTTATAACTGTAGAATAAGCTTATATTAAAATTTTGGTTTTGTTTGTAATGTTCATTAATTTTATTGATTCAGTTCAATTTTTTTTGGTTAGGTTAGGTTAGGTTGTATGTCCATGTCCACAGACATACACTTAAGCCAGTGGTTCGGCCTGTTGTGCGCTCCTTATCTATGACCTTTTTATACCTCACGAGATACAGAAAATCGGTACTAGACACGAATTTTCTCGAAAATGTTAGGTCCAATGACCCCGCCGGACCATAAACCGCACCAAACAGTCACACGTTGAGGATGGAGAGGCTTCTCAACAATAACTCTTGGTTTTTCCGAGCCACAGATGCGACAATTTTGCTTGTTGACGTAGCTACTATTGATCTAGGGCAGATCTTTGGCTGATAAGCCACTGAAGTTGATTAGTTTTGAGTTTTATTTGAGTTACTTTGGAGTCTATGTGGCGCGACCGTCAAGTGCCGATCTAAATGGATTCCAAGATATTTACATGATCCTTTTGGGGAATCTGTGAATTGAAAATAGAAAATGGAGGGCTTGTATCCCTTAAAGTAACATAAGTACATTTTGAGGCATTCACCATTATTCTCCATTTTGCTAACCATTCTTCCAGGATTCGGACATGAAACTGCAGTTGATCGGACGCAACTGAAGTGCTTTAGAGAGTACTAACGAAAGCAGTGTCATCCGCAGAAGTAGACGTGTGGAATAACCACGTATCCTAAAACAATTTCTTGTTAAAAATGTGTCTCAGAGACTAATAAATAAATATCTATACAGTGGTTTCGGAGAAAATTTTCTACCTCATTTCTGTGTTGGCTCATTCCGTTTGCATTCCAAAAATAAATTCTCAGTGGATTTATTTTTGATTTAACACGAGTTGCATAAACATACTTTGATTTCTCATCATCTCTTGCATCATGCTTTGCATATTCAACATACTGAATTCATAATTTCTACTAATTTTTCTATTGAATTTTCGAGGTGAAATTGAGGGGGTAACGAATTACAATTTCTTGTCATGCGGGCGTCTGACATATCTGGATGAATTTTGTTCTTTGGGATTCGGTGCATGTTTGGGTCGCTAGAGCGAGCATTTTCTGATTTTTTTCATATGCTTATAGACAGGACAACCCCTGTAGTTTGCTGCATGGTTCTCACCGCAGTTGCTACATTTTTTACGCCAGTATCTGTTCTTGGATAGGGACAGTCAACGGACTTGTGCACATCGCCACATCTGACACAAACGGCCGGTAATTTACAGTATGCCTCGTGTCCAAATTCTCGACAATTTGTACACTGGGAAGAATCGGCTCGTTTTAAAGGTTCCTCGACTCGAATTCTACGGTTGCACAAATATCTCAAGTCGTAAATAGGATGAGGTGCTCCTTTTTTCTGTATTGGCGAAGAATCAAATGTTAGTTTAACTTTAAACATGGGCTGAGGAATTTTCTATTTATTTATAATGTTTATTATAAATTCATCGATTATTTCAGCTGTTGAAACTGTACTATAAATACCCTTAAGTGCTACCACAAGACCTTTCGAGCTCTTAAGCTGGCAAGTGTTGTAATTATTTATCTCTATATCGAGCAACCCAACCACCTTTCTATAGAACACTTCGATGTATGTCTGAATTTTAGTTTCGTATACATTGCCTCTACGACGTGAAGCAACATAGAATTTTTCTTTGTCTTGTAGCTGGGACAGCTTATTTACAAACGTTAGTTTGTTCCCGCAAGAAAAGTGCATGTGGTTTGGGTTCTCTTGTAGTTTCATTTGTTTCTTTATTATTTTCCACAGAGCTGCTTACTATAAGCTTATCCTTGTAACTGTAGAATAAGCTTATATTAAAATTTTGGTTTTGTTTGTAATGTTCATTAGTTTTATTGATTCAGTTCAATTTTTTAGGTTAGGTTGAAGAGAGGAGACGTTTAAACGTCTCATGTCCATGGACATACACTTAAGCCAGTGGTTCGGCCTGTTGTGCGCTCCTTATCTATGACCTTTTTATACCTCACGAGTTACAGAAAATCAGTACTAGACACGAATTTTCTCAATATCTTCCAGTCATATTCTCTGAGATGAGTAAAGTCTGGTAATATGTCGGACCCGAAATGTTGGGATCTAGCATGTGTGAAAGCCGGGCAGTGACACAGAAAATGTTCCATCGTTTCGATGCTTTCCCTACATGCCCTGCATTTGTCTTTTCCTGCTAGTCCTATGCGAGGAAGATGTGCTTGTAAGCTTGAGTGCCCCGTTAGAACACTCATCATCTTACTAATATCGATCTTGTTTAGTTTCAGAAGACTTCTTGTTTTCTTTTCATTTGGGTCACCCCACAGTATCTTGCAGTTTCTCCTACTGTTGCGCTATTCCACACAGTTTTGTGAGCCATCACTGCCCAGTGCTTCAACTAATTTTTCGTGGCTTCGAAAGGTTTCCAAGTTTATTACTCGAAGTTCTCTGCCCTTTAAAGCCAAGTTGTTTGCCCGTTCATTTCCAATCACTCCGTTGTCTCCTGGTACCCAGCAAATACGCAATTTACCATGCATGGGCTGAGTAACCATTTATCGTTCTTTTACAGTCCAGCACAGTTCTGGATTTGATCCTTTCCGAAGTTATTGCTTTAATCGCCATTTGGCTATCTGTGAAGATGTTGGTATATTTAGGCTTTGTGGTGTTACTGAGCCAGTTCACACACTCCGTGATTGCTCGAACTTCTGCTTGAAATACCGTGTTATGGTCAGGGAGCCGGAAGTGAAGTTCGACTTCTGGTTCATCAATAAAAAGTCGCTTGGACCCATCCGTGTAGCAGCTGGTTCCCACTGGCACATGGTCCAAAGTTCCATTTTCCCAGGAGCGCCTCTCTGACACAAACGTATCACAGGTAGCTGTAAGCCGCATTTCAGGAATGCGGTCGGATATTTCTAGCGTTTGAATGTGACCAACTAGAGATTCTAAAATCCTCCTATGGTACGACTCGTGGTATAGATTTATCCGATTATCCATCATAAATCGATTTTAGAAAGGTTCCCCTCTGAACACTTGGTCGACGCCCAATAATTAGCTTTTTTTAAATCGAGTAGCTCCAAACCATTGGTCACCCGGTGGAATGCCCACTTTGATTCGTTTTATTTTTGTATTTGATCCAGTAGGTTGGTTAGCCCCTTCAATTGTTGTGGCAAAAATCATAATGCAAAAGGTATGGCTAGCAAATATAAACTGGGACGATTCGCTTCCTCCTTCCACCGAAGGTCTATGGAAATCTTTCATAGAAAATGATCATGGGATGAATTCCGACGTATTCTGATGCCTCCGAAAAGGCATACGCGGGGGTAATTTACATTCGTATTGAAACTCTATCTGGGGAGGTGCACGTACATCTTTTGTATTCTAAGACTAAAACCTCTTAAAACAATTTCGTTGCCTCGTCTTGAACTATGCGGAGCTGTTCTAGCTTCCGAGTTACTAAAAACTGTTCAGGCGGAAGTTAATACAAATATAGAACGTGTCTACTGCTGGACAGATTCAACTATCGTCTTAGCTTGGTTAAAAAAACGACAAACACTTGGAGTACTTTTGCTGCCAATCGCGTATGCCGAATTCAGGAAAATGTAGGGCGCCACGTCAAATCTGAAGAAAATCCCGCCGACTTAGGCAACCGCGGTATTTCGGCACCCGAACTTTCCTGTTCTTCTCTTTGGTGGGACGGCCCGAGGTGGCTTCATCAAAACCACTCTCAGTGGAAAATTCGGGATGTCTCACTAGAGACTGGAAATGCGTACTGTTAAAACTCATTTCTCCTTTTCAACACCTATGAAGAAGTTCTTGATAGATTATCGTCCCTAGATTGTGCATTGCGTGTTTTATCGTATGTGTTCAGATTCTTCCATAAAACTCATCCATCACATACAAATAGGTATGACTAGTGTAGCTTTTACTCCTGCGGAAATAAAATCCTTCAGATTACGTTGGCTGTGTTGTCACAGAAATTCCACTTCACTGAGGAATAAAAATGCTTAGTTGACAAAAAGCCGTTGATCTCTAAAAGCTCACTGATACCGTTAAACCTCTTCTTAGGCGTATTCACGGACGTCTAGTGAAATCCCCCACCTTAAGCTACACGGAAAAGCATCCTATTATATTGCATTATTCAAGTCGTTTTACGCTCATTCGAACTACATGTGTCCTGGAACGAAAACGGTCTTGTAGCCAAATTATGGCAGCTCTCCCTCCGGAGAGAACTTCAATTACAAGGGCCTTCGCTACCACCGGTGTCGACTTCGCTGGCCCATTCGATATAAAATCATTTACCGGCTTGTAAAATTAGGAAAGGTTACGTGTGCGTTTACGTATGCTTTTCTACTAAAGCAATCCATTTGCAAGCCACCACAGATTTATCAACTTCCACTTTTTTAGTCGCGTTTCATCGATTTTTCGCCTACCGTTATGTTTTCTGATAACGGTACAAACTTTCTTGGTGCCACGTACGAACATGAGATGAATTTTCGAAAATTCGTACATGAAACTCGGGATACCGTTTGTTCTACACTTGGATTCAGGGACTAACGTGGAGTTTCATTCCTGCCGGTGCACCTCATATGGTTGGGCTTTGGGAAGCGGAGGTGAGGAGTTTCAAACTTCCTCTCCGTCCTCTCTGTCCCATGAATGAAGACCCCCACGAAATTAATCCACTCACATCCGGTCATTTTTTGATAGGCGCTCCGATCTTAGCTCCTCCAAAGCCAATTATTGAAGAGTCTGCACTTAGTCCTGTTAATCGATATCGCAAACTACAGGCTGTATCTCACCACTTTTGCATTCGTTGGAAAGAACTCCAGAACTTACACAAACTTTACAAATGGAAGTTTCCAGAACGCGATTTACGAACGGGATATTTAGTTGTTATTCGTAGCGAACAGCTACGGCGTGGAAATTAGGTCGCGTTATTTAAGTTTGCCCACGTGCGCGTCGCGGAAGTTCAGACAACGCAGCGGGTTGTCAAGCGACGGGTCACAAAATTTCCCCCTATTAAATTAGGTATCAAGAATTTGTTCTCAAGGTATCAAGAAATTGTTCTCTGGTGACCTGTCCGACTCGGATATTGCGATGCTCTCCGATGAGGAACGCGAGATCGAGGCTGTTCCAGACAGTAATCCGAGCAATGCTGTAGCTACTGTTGCCCATGTTATTTCCAACATGGCAATCACCGTAGCGTCTTCTCCTACCACCACACCCGCTCCCGATTCCGCTCTTATACCCGCAACAGCTTCCGATACCACTCTGGTTCCAGCCACAGCCCCTACGCCACCAAGAGAGTCAAATAATAATGTAGCTAGTCCCAATGCCCTTCCGGTCCCAAATAACTCCGAATCGCGCGTCCCATGTACTGTCTGCAAGAAGAGACACCCACTATATTTTTGTAAGGCCTTCAACAAATGTAAGTACGAGCAGAAGTTGCGGTTGGTTGTTGCCTTTCGCTGTTGTTCTAACTGCCTAGGTAGCAGCCACCGCACCAATCAGTGTCCGATCCTGCCATGCCATGTTTGTAAGGATCGGCATCATACTCTGCTTCACTCCGCTTGAAAAGTAGTCCGGTCGTCGTCTACCTCTTCCACTCCAAGGCGCATTTCTGCGCAGCAACGTCAGAATACTTCGGGATCTCTATGCACTTCCGGCACCTGTTGCTACCACAGGAGTCCTACCAGTGGGACTACAATTTGTAGTCTCACTAGCTCCGGGCATTGTGGCCCACCTTTGTTTCAACGTCCACGTGATTCCGGTCAGAGCACTGCTGGATCAGTGCGGCCGCGTCATAACATGATCAATTTCGCAGAAAGTTCCCAGCAAAGGTGGTGATAAGAATATAAAGAGGGAAAACGCAACACTAGTTCATGTGCCAAGCTAGGAGGAAGGACGGGGGTGGGACTTTTTATAGATAACCCAGAAGTCGAACTTTACTTCCGCCTCCCAGACCATAGCACTGTATTTCAAGCAGAAGTTCAAACAATCATGGAGTGTGTGAACTGATTCAGTAATACCACAAAGCCTAAATATGCCAACATCTTCACAGATGCCGATTTATCCATTTACCCATCACTTGTAGACGTCTTGCTGTTAGGGATGTCTCATACTTTATACGGATGTCTCATACTGCGGATGTGCAGTATAATCTCCAACGCTTTTGTTGGTGCAGTTCTAAATGCTCCGCTTATGCCTAGACAGCACATACATTGAATTTTTTGGAAATTAGGTCGCGTTATTTAAGTTTGCCCACGTGCGCGTCGCGGAAGTTCAGACAACGCAGCGGGTTGTCAAGCGACGGGTCACAAAATTTCCCCCTATTAAATTAGGTATCAAGAATTTGTTCTCAAGGTATCAAGAAATTGTTCTCTGGTGACCTGTCCGACTCGGATATTGCGATGCTCTCCGATGAGGAACGCGAGATCGAGGCTGTTCCAGACAGTAATCCGAGCAATGCTGTAGCTACTGTTGCCCATGTTATTTCCAACATGGCAATCACCGTAGCGTCTTCTCCTACCACCACACCCGCTCCCGATTCCGCTCTTATACCCGCAACAGCTTCCGATACCACTCTGGTTCCAGCCACAGCCCCTACGCCACCAAGAGAGTCAAATAATAATGTAGCTAGTCCCAATGCCCTTCCGGTCCCAAATAACTCCGAATCGCGCGTCCCATGTACTGTCTGCAAGAAGAGACACCCACTATATTTTTGTAAGGCCTTCAACAAATGTAAGTACGAGCAGAAGTTGCGGTTGGTTGTTGCCTTTCGCTGTTGTTCTAACTGCCTAGGTAGCAGCCACCGCACCAATCAGTGTCCGATCCTGCCATGCCATGTTTGTAAGGATCGGCATCATACTCTGCTTCACTCCGCTTGAAAAGTAGTCCGGTCGTCGTCTACCTCTTCCACTCCAAAGCGCATTTCTGCGCAGCAACGTCAGAATACTTCGGGATCTCTATGCACTTCCGGCACCTGTTGCTACCACAGGAGTCCTACCAGTGGGACTACAATTTGTAGTCTCACTAGCTCCGGGCATTGTGGCCCACCTTTGTTTCAACGTCCACGTGATTCCGGTCAGAGCACTGCTGGATCAGTGCGGCCGCGTCATAACATGATCAATTTCGCAGAAAGTTCCCAGCAAAGGTGGTGATAAGAATATAAAGAGGGAAAACGCAACACTAGTTCATGTGCCAAGCTAGGAGGAAGGACGGGGGTGGGACTTTTTATAGATAACCCAGAAGTCGAACTTTACTTCCGCCTCCCAGACCATAACACTGTATTTCAAGCAGAAGTTCAAACAATCATGGAGTGTGTGAACTGATTCAGTAATACCACAAAGCCTAAATATGCCAACATCTTCACAGATGCCGATTTATCCATTTACCCATCACTTGTAGACGTCTTGCTGTTAGGGATGTCTCATACTTTATACGGATGTCTCATACTGCGGATGTGCAGTATAATCTCCAACGCTTTTGTTGGTGCAGTTCTAAATGCTCCGCTTATGCCTAGACAGCACATACATTGAATTTTTTGCAAAGGTATTACGTTGCACTTCTTGTCCATTGATGTCCACCACACTACACAGGCGTAGGTGAATATTGGTCTAATCACGCTCATGTAAAACCAGTGAGTCATATTTGGACGTAGTCCCAATTTTGAACCTATTGATCTTCTGCACAACGACCAACATATGTGGGCCTTTGTATCTCTTTCTTCAAGATGATTTTTCCAGTACAGTTTCTGATCCAAGATTACTCCCAAGTATTTTACCTTTTTAGTTATAGAAATTGTCTTATTCAGAATCGAGGCCGGGTAAAACATGGGATCTTCGTTTTCCTTGTAAATAGATATATTTCTGTTTTGTCTGGGTTAACATTCAATCCCCTTGGTTGTGCCCAGTTATATGCAATGTTAAGTGCCTCTTCAGCTCTTCTGCATAATACTTTTGGATGAAAGCCCCTTAGAAGTATAACAACGTCGTCTGCATAACAGCCTGGTTTAAGTCCATCATTGGTGAGGGCTTTTAGGAGACTGTGTATCGTCGTAACCCATAGAAGAGGCGATAAAATGCCCCCCTGAGGTATACCACGATTTACCTTGCCTCTAATTTTTACGCCATATGACCCACAAATAATCCACCTATTCCTTAGCATAATGTTGATCCAGTTTTTCAGCGCCCGGTCAACCTGAAACTCGTCTGGATAAGTGTATCGGTCTGTACATTGTTAAAAGCTCCCTCAATGTCTATGCGAACAGCAAGTGTATACATTTCTTTACTGAATGACTTTTCTATGTGGTGCACTACCTCAGGTTTAGGTTTAGGTTAGGGTGGCAGCCGTATTTTTTTACAAGCTCACATAGACCAGTTTAGGTCCCTAGTGTTACCGCGGGCTGAAATGCCCCTCATCGAAACTAACCTGTTTGATATATAAATTTATCGATAGTACGAATATCAGTACTAGAAAGATCTGTTAGGCTGCCTAAAAAGGCCGAACCCAGTATGTCCAGTCGTCGTTTACTCAAAGCGGGACAGTCGCAAAGCAAGTGCTCAATGCTCTCCACTTCTTCCTCATCTCCACAGCTTCGGCAGAAGTCATTGGAGTCAATACCCAATCTTTTGGCGTGTTCGCCGATCAAGCAGTGTCCCGCCAGAACCTGTACTAACGTAGACAATCGTTTCCTCTCTAGTGCGAGAAGATATTTTGACCTTCTCAGGTCATACCTTGGCCAGATTTGTCTAGCTACCCTGCAGGTGCCGATTTCTGTCCATCTTTCGTTGGACTGCCTGATTGCATCTTGCCTAAGCCAAAGCTTGCACGTGGGTAGTGGCGCACCAATATATGCAAATTCTTCGAGAATTTGTAATGTCGTCCCTTTCCTAGCAAGTTCATCGGCTTTGCAGTTCCCCGGGATATCCCTATGCCCAGGCACCCATATGAGGTGTATATTAAACTGCTCAGCCATCTCGTTAAGAGATCTGCGGCAGTCGAGGGCTGTTTGTGAATTTAGGGATGTTGCCTCCAGAGAATTGATGGCAGCCTGGCTGTCCGAGTAAATGACAACGCCAGTGTTGGTTACTATGTTGCGACTCAGCCACTTGGCGACTTCCCATATTGCCATTATTTCGGCTTGATAGACACTGCAGGTATCTGGTAGTCTGTGAGCTATATCCAGACTAAGTTCTTCACAGTGTACTCCGAAGCCAACCTTTTCATCAAGCTTCGAACCATCCGTGTAAAAGTGGAGATGGTTTCTATTACCTGGTATTCTGCCGACCCATTCGTCTCTGGCGGGAATCATAGTGATGTAATTTCTCTCGAAGGTGTACACAGTTGGTATATAGTCCACTCGGTCGGTTACCATAGCACTACACTTTGATATCCTCATGTGACCATAGTTCTTGTACCTCCACAGTGATAGGCAGTTTAATCTTATTGCCGCTTTGGTTGCAACTTCTCTCGCCACAATTTTAATCGGCAGTATATGGAGTAGGGCTTGTAGAGACTCGGTCGCTGTAGTCCTTAAGGCTCCGCTTATGCTCAGGCAGGCAGATCTCTGAACATTTGTTAGTAGGTTGGTAATGGTTAGTTTGTCAGTTGCCGTCCACCATACCACAATACCGTATAACAGTATTGGACGAACTACTGCTATATATATCCAGTGGACGATTTTAGGAGAGAGTCCCCACCGCGACCCTACAGCCTTTTTGCAGGAATATAAGGCGACGTTGGCCTTCCTTACACGTTCCAATACGTTAAGTCTAAATAACATTTTCCTATCTAGAATTATTCCTAAAAATTTTGCACTTTCAGAAAAGACTAGATCTGTTCCATTTATCCGAGGTGGAGGGTCCACATGTGGGACATTATTCATCCTAGTAAAGAGAACCAATTCTGTCTTGTTGGGGTTAACGCCCAAACCGCTGCTTCTGGCCCATCTAACCAACTTGTTCAGAGCCACCTGTAGGATGTCTCTGAGGACGTTTACGAATTTGCCACTCACTGCGATTGCCACGTCGTCCGCATATGCCACGACCTTGCAGCCACAACGTTCTAGATCTAGCAGGATATCATTCACCGCTAGGTTCCAAATTAGTGGAGACAGTACTCCTCCTTGCGGGGTCCCTCTGTTTACGTACCTTGTTAGAGTTGTGGACCCTAGACATGCTGTTATGCGTCTTCTGGTGAGCAGACTTTGAATTAGTCTAATCAAACTATTGTTAACTTTTAGATGTGAGAGTGCCGCAATTACCGCATCTGAGTGAATGTTGTTAAAAGCCCCTTCTATGTCAAGAAATGCCACCATGGTGAATTCCTTGACATGCAGGGACGATTTGATAGTGCTCACAATTTCGTGCAGGGCTGATTCTGTAGACTTGCCCTTATTGTAGGCATGTTGGTTCCCCGACAGGAGTTTTGTATCCAGGTTTTCCCTAATGAAATGATCTAAAAGTCTTTCCAGACCTTTCAATAGGAAGGAGGATAGGCTAATTGGTCTGAAGTCTTTTGGCCTAGTGTGTGATATCTTTCCCGCTTTAGGTATGAATACCACTTTGGTATCCCTCCACCGATTAGGACGTATGAAAGCCTGATACAGCCTACATAAATTTTCTCCAGCCAGGGGATAATGTACTTTAACATTTTCTGCATTTCTGCTGGAGTGATGCCATCTGGTCCAGGTGACTTGAAGGGCTCAAAGCTGTTAATAGCCCAGCTTATTCTGGATCTCTCAGTCAAGAAGCTAGCGACGCTCGCAGTCCACTCGCACTCTTGTTGGTCCTGCTGATCCTCGGGTTCTGTTACAGAGTTGCCCGGGAAATGTGTGTCGAGCAGTACATTGAGCGACTGCTCGCTGTTTTTGGTCCAGTTATTTGCCTCATCCTGTAAATATCCCACTGTACAGGGTGAAGCAGATAATATCTTCCTCAGCCTAGCGGCGTCGGAGACCTTTTCCACTTCACCACAGAAGGTATACCAAGAGCGCCTTTGCGCCTTTCTAAGCTCCTTCTTATAGATCTTGAGTTGCTCTTTATAGGCATCCCAATCATTAGCGACCCCAGTAGATTTAGCCTTATTGAATAGCTTGTTGCAGGTCTTTTTCATAGCCGTTAGCTCAGAAGTCCACCATTGGGGTTTAGTTTTACCCTTGTACCTTGTTTTCGGACAGGCTTCTTCAAGGGAACTATTGAATGATGTGGTGATATGATCGACCAGATTATCCAGACCGGCTTTGTCATTCGGTTCGTACAGAAGTTTAGAGTTGAGGACTTTCTTGAAATTCTTCTCATACAGGTGCCACTTTGTCTTCCTTACATTTCTGTGGACGGAAGGTTTAGGCGCTTTTTCCGCGAGTTTGAACTCAATATAATGGTGATCTGAGAATGAGTGGTCGTCCAGTACATTCCACCCAATAATTTTGTCTGACAGCCGGTCAGTAGCAAACGTTACGTCGAGTACTTCTTGTCTGTCTTTAATTGTGAAGGTCGGTTTATTACCTATGTTACAAATACTAAGGTTGGTAGTTAGAATAAAGTCAAGAAGCGAATCACCCCTATTGTTTATATCCGTACTACCCCAGATAGTATGATGAGCGTTCGTGTCTGCGCCAATAATCAGCTCGAGTTCGTCAGACGTTTTTTCTTCTACTACTTCCCTGAATAGAGCAGTCGGTACTACAGATTCATAAGGCAAGTAGCTGGAGACCACCCAATATATGCGATTACCGATCTCCAGGCTAGCAGCTGTTTGGTCTTTAACACTTGAATTAGTCAGGAGAAAGATACTCAGATCTTTCCTGGCAAAAAGGCAGGTTCTTGGAGTGCCTTCACAGTTGGCCACAAGCAGTTTAAAGTTGTGTGTCCTAATACCGCACACCCTTCCTCCCACTACGTAGGGCTCCTGTATCAGGACGATGTCTACTGCGCCTGTGGACAGGCGCAGCAATAGAGCCGCTGAGGCTGCTTTAGCGTGATGGAGGTTAATCTGTAGAATTCTTACCATCATTGGTAATTGACAGATTAACATCCACCCCGACAAGGGTGTTATCGAACTCTTCGTCCGTCAAAGAGTCCGGAGACTCCCCTCAGCCTCTCTGTGTCCGAAGTAGAGCTTTTGTCCTCAGAGAAGGACGTTACAGATCTTCTGTTAGAGTTGGAGTCACCAGAAATAATAGGCGTGGGTACCTCCGCACTTCCAGAAAGTGCCGCGGAGGACGACTCACCTTCTGCAGTGGGAGCTATATCCTGCTTGTATATCTTCAAGACTATAGTCTCGAAGCCATATTGTAGGGTTGCACTCGCACTTTGTATATGGGAGGTGGATTCAGCGTTTAGGATAAGATTGACCTGCCGCTTTTTACCATCCGCCTCATCCACCTTGCTGATTCTCCAATAATGGGCCGGCAGACCAGGATTGGAATCATTTATTATTTCTAAGATGTCAGCCGGGTTGGAGGGCTCTTCTGTAAACCAGGTGATGGCTCTAGGGTGACTAGGAATGTTGTTTTTTTTCGACAACATCCAACTGGGCACCCGGCCACACCTCACCCGCTCGACTCAGAGCAGCCTTATACAGGTCTACTGATCTGGCATCACCGAAATATAAGAGCTTTACTCTCCCCTGATGCCATCCTGCATCGTTGCAGATTGGTGGTTTGCCCGGCATTTCTCTACGAACTTCGAGGTAATGAGCCATAATGGCTGATTGTACATGACTCCATTTGTCCTTGAGGATGGATCCATCCTCACTACTTCTGTCTATAACAGCCATCACTAGACTCTCCTTCGCCACTTCATTGAAGGGCTTGGTGAGTGTCCTGTTGATGGTGACATTAGGGCCTCTTGCCTTTTTCGAAGGCAGGGGTTCATCAGGTGATCTGATTCGTTTTACTTTATTAGCCGTTAACACAGCTGAATTTGTGGCTCTTTCAGCCGACTCATTGGCCTTAGAAGCATCTATGACGCCTTTAGCCCAGGTAGGTGACTCTTTTTGTTTTTCGGTAAGAGCCGAAACCTCAACAGCCTCCAACTTTCTCAAAACTCTGAGCGCTACACGATGCTCATTGTGCTTCCGTTTTGACGGTCGGACATGACGTTTTCCCCTCACCGCATCACCTGTTGTGAGTACTTGGGGGAGATTTTCACCATTTTTGGTGTGGTCGGCTTTGGCCAAGACCAACGGACGGACAGTCGGACGATTGGGGAACCGCGCTCCATCGGAACACGAAGGCATCCCCGTCAAGAGAATTTATTTTTATTTTGTCTGTATTAGACCGTAATAGGTACTACGATGTAGGCCTTACGGACTTTGTACAGATTTTTGCTATTGGGTAATAGGTACTGGTAACTATCCGCTATGTGATAAACACGTCCGTTCACTGCGAATGATCAGCAACGAGTTGGTCTGTGGTGTCGGAATACTCTCAACAATTTTCCTTAGACGTTTCGGTGATGCTGTTTGAAGAACACCGGCAATTTTTAAAGCATCAGTTAGTTGTTTCTCTTTTTTCAACATTGCCTTCATTGCCGAAAGATTATTGGACAAACGTCTCTTCTTAGTTCTTGTCGATACATCTTCGTAAGGTTTATGGGGTGGACCAACAGATGAAGTACAAACTATTAAATCTATGTTGTTCTCGAGCCAATCTGAATATTTTTCAAGAAATTTTGAACACGATTTGCTGTTGTCCACTTTACATCAAATGTTTTAACAAATTTTTGTATTTTAGTGATTTCGTTTTTTAATACTTTAATTTTGTAGGTTCCTTCGATAAATTCTACTATAATGCCATACTTGCAAAATTGGTAATGATATACGTTCTAGAAGATGCTATATTTATATAAAAACAATAATATACCTGACATTTCTACCAGATACATATAATATGGGAAATTACAAAAATCATATATGAATGAATATTATTAACTTTATGAATGAACATTACAACAAATACTTTTATACCCGTCAATGATTAAGGGTTTCCTAGAAATAGTGCCATAAAAAAATATTTTCTGAAAGGTAAATCATACTAAATTTTATTATTGTTTGATAAAAACATGTGATCTACAAGAAATCAGGAGAAAGATACTCAGATCTTTCCTGGCAAAAAGGCAGGTTCTTGGAGTGCCTTCACAGTTGGCCACAAGCAGTTTAAAGTTGTGTGTCCTAATACCGCACACCCTTCCTCCCACTACGTAGGGCTCCTGTATCAGGACGATATAACTGACATAATAATAAATAAGTACAAGAAGGTAGGGAAAACTTAAATAAAAATATTTTGCATATAAGCAGAAACGTAAGTACGGCATAAAATTCTTAAAATTGTATATAATTCGATGTTTTTTTAAAGTTCTTTATTTTGATATAAGAAATAATAATAATTTTGGCTTTAGAATTTCTCTAACAGACTCTGTGAAACGTCTCCTTTAAAATGAGTATAAATTTGATATACTTTGTGTAACAAACTTTTTCTACAAGACGTAAATTCGAATTGGACTTTTTTCGCCAAAAAATCTACAGAAATTAAATTTTTTCAAAAATTTGAATTTATAGGGCCATAACTTTCTAATTTCTTGACCTATCTTATCGATTCTTGTTATACCCTACACCACACTGTGGTACAGGGTATTATAAGTTTGTTTCACGGCAGATGTTTGTAACACCTGAAAATAACACAGCTAGACCCACCTTAAAGTATACCGATCGACTCAGAATCACTAGCTGAGTCGATTTAACGATGTCTGTCCGTCCGTCCGTCTGTCCATGTAAAGTTGTTCGTCGACTACAGGTCGCAATTTCACTCCGATCGTTCTGAAATTTTGCAGTTTAGAGTATTTCGCGGCTGTTAAGATCGCTATTGAATTTGGTTGAAATCGGTTCAGATTTAGATATAGCTCCCATATATATCTTTCGTCCGATTTGGCCCTTTAGTCCTATAGAAGCTGTATTTTACATCCGATCGTTTTGAAATTTAGAATGGTAGAGTTTCTTGATTCATGAACCTACATTGCCGAATTTGAAGAAAATCGGTAAAGATTTAGCTATAGCTCCCATATATATGTTTCATCCGATTTGGCTCTTTAGATCCAATCGTTTTTATACCCTACACCACACTGTGGTACAGGGTATTATTTAAGTATAAAATGTCCCAAAAGTAAATTTATGTAAACAATTTATACATGAATTACAAAATTTATATATCAGAGTTATTCAATATTACGAGAGTGGTGTAGGGTATTATATAGTCGGCACCGCCCGACTTTAGCCTTTCCTTACTGTTTTTTTATGATATTGTAAATTTTATTGGCCATACATAAAAAAAAACGCGAACAAAAGCGGAAACCTTTTGACTGAGATATTGGCTAAACTCCAAGGCAAAGTCGGCGAAAAAATGAAAAATTCAAATTTAAAATCCACATATCTCGGAAACTATTCAAGATATCTTCAAGCTATAAAATGTTTATTGTAGGTCTGGTCTACGAGTATCCACAGAATCGTACACTCCATTCAAAAGTTAGAAGCCGACGAAAATTTTGTATACCCGAGGTGGTCAACTTTAGGGCCCTGTAGCTCCGCTCCTGTGTGAGATAGGGGGCCCAAGTTCCGAACTTAAACTCTCTATCGCTATACGATAAGTGGGTTTGAAATGGCAGAATTATGTCAATTTTTTTCATTTTAGCCCACTGTGCACTGGTGGGTGACACTGGTAAAAGGATGGAAACTATAGAGAATACCGTAAGGCTCTTGATGAAACTCATTTTCCCACCGGTTATGCGGGACCAACAGATGAACAGATACAAAATGAAAATGTATTGCATCAAGTACCTATTACGGATATAACAGATTCTTATACCCCGCAAAACCGGCAGGAATCAAGGGTGGTCTTCATACCAAAGCCTGGCAAGGCGTGTTATACGACCCCAAAGGCTTATCGACCTATTAGCCTAACTTCTTACCTGTTAAAAACAATGGAGAGAATAATTGATGACATGGTCAAAAGTAAAATAGCGGATGACAGGCTAAAATTCAAACAACACGCCTATGTCAAAGGAAGATCAGTGGAAACAGCTCTGCATGAGGTAGTGCACCACATAGAAGAGTCCTTCAGGAAAGAAATGTATACACTTGCTGTTTGCATAGACAGCATTTAACAATGTACAGACCGATACACTTAGCCAGTCCACACACGAGTTTCAGGTTGACCTGGAGCTGAAAAACTGGATCAACAATATGCTAAGAAATAGGTGGATTATTTGTGGGTCATATGACGTAAAAATTAGAGATAAGGTAAATCGTGGTATACCTCAGGGGGCATTTTATCGCCTCTTCTATGGGTTACGACGATACACAGTAGGCCGGGTCGATTTGTGGGGAGGCAAAAAAAGTCGCCCATTGCTCAGTGAAAATCGTTTTCTAGGGATCAAAATAAGAAACTTTGCCGAAGGAACCATACCTCTAAAACGAATTCTGATGTCCCGGAATTTGGGTCGAACTTTTGGGTAGGGGCAAATTTTTAAAAATCCCACTTTGACCTATTTAGAGTGCTCCAATCGAGTCCAAATGTATGACCGACCCCCACTAACTTTGGAAGCCCGACCCACCCATGCCAGTGGCACACGCCCTGGAATCCCCTGGGGGTTCCATAAATTTGGACTCGATCCCTAGAATACGATTTTCACTGAGCACTTCACTGAGTGGGGGTCGGTCATACATTTGGACTCGATTGGAGCACTCTAAATGGGTCAAAGTGGGATTTTTTCCGGGACATCAGAATTCGTTTTAGAGGTATGGTTCCTTCGGCAAAGTTTCTTATTTTGATCCCTAGAATACGATTTTCACTGAGCAATGGGCGATTTTTAAATCGACCCGCCCTAATACACAGTCTGCTAAAAGCCCTCACCAATGAAGGACTTAAACCAGTCTGTTATGCAGGCGACGTTGTAATACTTCTAAGGGGCTTTCATCCAAATCGATTATGCAGAAGAACTGAGGAGGCACTTATTATAGCATATAACTGGGCACAACCAATGGGATTAAATGTTTACCCAGACAAAACAGAAATATGTCTATTTACAAGGAAAGCGAAGATACCTGACAATTGCTCCTGAATAAGACAATTGCTATAACTAAAAAGGTAAACTACTTGGGAGTAATCTTGGATCAGAAACTGTACTGGAAAGATCATCTTGAAGAAAGAGTAACAAAGGCCAACACATGTGGGCCTCCCTGATCATAACACGGTATTTCAAGCAGAAGTTCGAGCAATCACGGAATGTGTGAACTGCCAACATATTTACAGGTAGCCAAATGGCGATTTAAGCAATAACATCGGAAAGGGTCAAATCCAGAACTGTGTTGGACTGTAAAAAAACGATAAATGATTACGCATGGTCAATTGCGTATTTGCTGGGTACCAGGACATAACGGAGTGATTGGAAATGAACGGGCAAACAGCTTGGCTTCAAAGGGCAGAGCACTGCGAGTAATAAACTTGGAAAATTGGAAACCTTTCGAAGCCACGAAGAATTAGTTGAAGCACTGGGCAGTGATGGCTCTCAAAACTGTGTGGAATAGAGCAACTGCAAAGATACTGTGGGGTGACCCAAATGAGAAGAAAACAAGTAGTTTTCTGAAACTAAACAAGACCGAGATTAGTAAGATGATGCGTGTTCTAACGGGACACTCAAGCTTACAGGCACATCTTCATTGCATAGGACTAGCAGAAAACGACGAGTGCAGGGCATGCAGGGGAAACATCGAAACGATGGAACATTTTCTGTGTCACTGCCCGGCTTTCACACATGCAAGATTTCAACATTTCGGGTCCGACATAATACCAGACTTGATTTATCTCAGAGGATATGACTGGAAAATACTGAGAAAATTCGTGTCTAGTACCAAATTTCTGTAACTCTTGAGGTATAAAAAGATCATAAATAAGTAGCCCACAACAGGCCGAACCACTGGCTTAAGTGTATGTCCATGGACATGAGACGTTAAAACGTCTCCTCTCTTCAACCTAACCTATGCTTGCATTTTTTAGTGTCCATATCAACTTTTTCTAACAATATGGATCAGCATTGCATACACGATGTCACTAGACGAGCCAAGAGATTGCAGAAACATTATCCACAAGGCTTCTTAGCTGACCAGAGTTATTTTTAGAGACATCAGGAAGCTCGGAAAGTGTTGTAATATTTTCCATAAGAATCAAGGTACTATTGTGGTAACGCGATTTTAGCCTTTCTAAAGCCTTGGGGTAATTTTCGCTAGTAACCTAGAACGCTTTCACGGTTTCTAATGCACTGCCTTGGAGAAAGTTCAGTTCGCTATCGATGATTTTTTTAAACGATGATATAAAGTTTTTGTACTCACTATATTTATCATTAAAGCTGGGCAACTTAAGTCGAGGCTGCTTATTTGTGGGAACAGGAATGGAAAACGACGATTCCAAAAATGTTGTGTTATGTCCACCCTCAGCAAGTTGTTGTTGTATCAGCGAGTTGATGTAACAATATAAATCCTTGAAGCGAGGAATAAAAACGCTGCTGCAAAAGAAACCAGACATCCAACATATATTAGGTTTAGGTTAGGGTGGCAGCCGTATTTTTTTACAAGCTCACATAGACCAGTTTAGGTCCCTAGTGTTACCACGGGCTGAAATGCCCCTCATCGAAACCAACCTGTTTGATATATAAATTTATCGATAGTACGAATATCAGTACTGGAAAGATCTGTTAGGCTGCCTAAAAAGGCCGACCCCAGTATATCCAGTCGTCGTTTACTCAAAGCGGGACAGTCGCAAAGCAAGTGCTCAATGCTCTCCACTTCTTCCTCATCTCCACAGCTTCGGCAGAAGTCATTGGACTCAACACCCAATCTTTTGGCGTGTTCGCCGATCAAGCAGTGTCCCGTCAGAACCTGTACTAACGTAGACAATCGTTTCCTCTCTAGTGCGAGGAGATATTTTGACCTTCTCAGGTCATACCTTGGCCAGATTTTTCTAGCTACCCTGCAGGTGCCGATTTCTGTCCATCTATCGTTGGACTGCCTGATTGCCTCTTGCCTAAGCCAAAGCTTGCACGTGGATAGTGGCGCACCAATATATGCAAATTCTTCGAGAATTTGTAATGTCGTCCCTTTCCTAGCAAGTTCATCGGCTTTGCAGTTCCCCGGGATATCCCTATGCCCAGGCACCCATATGAGGTGTATATTAAACTGCTCAGCCATCTCGTTAAGAGATCTGCGGCAGTCGAGGGCTGTTTGTGAATTTAGGGATGTTGCCTCCAGAGAATTGATGGCAGCCTGGCTGTCCGAGTAAATGACAACGCCATTGTTGGTTACTATGTTGCGACTCAGCCACTTGGCGACTTCCCATATTGCCATTATTTCGGCTTGATAGACACTGCAGGTATCTGGTAGTCTGTGAGCTATATCCAGACTAAGTTCTTCACAGGGTACTCCGAAGCCAACCTTTTCATCAAGCTTCGAACCATCCGTGTAAAAGTGGAGATGGTTTATATTACCTGGTATTCTGCCGACCCATTCATCTCTGGCGGGAATCATAGTGATGTAATTTCTCTCGAAGGTGTACACTGTTGGTATATAGTCCACTCGGTCGGTTACCATAGGACTACACTTTGATATCCTCATGTGACCATAGTTCTTGTACCTCCACATTGATAGGCAGTTTAATCTTATTGCCGCTTTGGTTGCAACCTCTCTCGCCACAATATTAATCGGCAGTATATGGAGTAGGGCTTGTAGAGACTCGGTCGCTGTAGTCCTTAAGGCTCCGCTTATGCTCAGGCAGGCAGTTCTCTGAACCTTTGTTAGTAGGTTGGTAATGGTTAGTTTGTCAGTTGCCGTCCACCATACCACAATACCGTATAACAGTATTGGACGAACTACTGCTATATATATCCAGTGGACGATTTTAGGAGAGAGTCCTCACCGCGACCCTACAGCCTTTTTGCAGGAATATAAGGCGACGTTGGCCTTCCTTACACGTTCCAATACGTTAAGTCTAAATAACATTTTCCTATCTAGAATTATTCCTAAAAATTTTGCACTTTCAGAAAAGACTAGATCTGTTCCATTTATCCGAGGTGGAGGGTCCACATGTGGGACATTATTCATCCTAGTAAAGAGAACCAATTCTGTCTTGTTGGGGTTAACGCCCAAACCGCTGCTTCTGGCCCATCTAGCCAACTTGTTCAGAGCCACCTGTAGGATGTCTCTGAGGACGTTTACGAATTTGCCACTCACTGCGATTGCCACGTCGTCCGCATATGCCACGACCTTGCAGCCACAACGTTCTAGATCTAGCAGGATTTCATTCACCGCTAGGTTCCAAATTAGTGGAGACAGTACTCCTCCTTGCGGGGTCCCTCTGTTTACATACCTTGTTAGAGTTGTGGACCCTAGACATGCTGTTATGCGTCTTCTGGTGAGCAGACTTTGAATTAGTCTAATCAAACTAGTGTTAACTTTTAGATGTGAGAGTGCCGCAATTACCGCATCGGAGTGAATGTTGTTAAAAGCCCCTTCTATGTCAAGAAATGCCACCATGGTGAATTCCTTGAAATGCAGGGACGATTCGATAGTGCTCACAAGTTCGTGCAGGGCTGATTCAGTAGACTTGCCCTTGTTGTAAGCATGTTGGTTCCCCGACAGGAGTTTTGTATCCAGGTTTTCCGTAATGAAATGATCTAAAAGTCTTTCCAGACCTTTCAATAGGAACGAGGATAGGCTAATTGGTCTGAAGTCTTTTGGCCTAGTGTGTGATATCTTTCCCGCTTTAGGTATGAATACCACTTTGGTATCCCTCCATCGATTCGGGACGTATGAAAGCCTGATACAGCCTACATAAATTTTCTCCAGCCAGGGGATAATGTACTTTAACATTTTCTGCATTTCTGCTGGAGTGATGCCATCTGGTCCAGGTGACTTGAAGGGCTCAAAGCTGTTAATAGCCCAGCTTATTCTGGATCTCTCAGTCAAGAAGCTAGCGACGCTCGCAGTCCACTCGCACTCTTGTTGGTCCTGCTGATCCTCGGGTTCTGCTACAGAGTTCCCCGGGAAATGTGTGTCGAGCAGTACATTGAGCGACTGCTCGCTGTTTTTGGTCCAGTTATTTGCCTCATCCTGTAAATATCCCACTGTACAGGGTGAAGCAGATAATATCTTCCTCAGCCTAGCGGCGTCGGAGACCTTTTCCACTTCACCACAGAAGGTATACCAAGAGCGCCTTTGCGCCTTTCTAAGCTCCTTCTTATAGATCTTGAGTTGCTCTTTATAGGCGTCCCAATCATTAGCGACCCCAGTAGATTTAGCCTTATTGAATAGCTTGTTGCAGGTCTTTTTCATAGCCGTTAGCTCAGAAGTCCACCATTGGGGTTTAGTTTTACCCTTGTACCTTGTTTTTGGACAGGCTTCTTCAAGGGATCTATTGAATGATATGGTGATATGATCGACCAGATTATCCAGACCGGCTTTGTCACTCGGTTCGTACGGAAGTTTAGAGTTGAGGACTTTCTTGAAATTCTTCTCATACAGATGCCACTTTGTCTTCCTTACATTTCTGTGGACGGCGGGTTTAGGCGCTTTTTCCGCGAGTTTGAACTCAATATAATAGTGATCTGAGAATGAGTGGTCGTCCAGTACATTCCACCCAATAATTTTGTCTGACAGCCGGTCAGTAGCAAACGTTACGTCGAGTACTTCTTGTCTGTCTTTAATTGTGAAGGTCGGTTTATTACCTATGTTACAAATACTAAGATTGGTAGTTAGAATAAAATCAAGAAGCGAATCACCCCTATTGTTTATATCCGTACTACCCCAGATAGTATGATGAGCGTTCGTGTCTGCGCCAATAATCAGCTCGAGCTCGTCAGACGTTGCTTCTTCTACTACTTCCCTGAATAGAGCAGTCGGTACTACAGATTCATAAGGCAAGTAGCTGGAGACCACCCAATATATGCGATTACCGATCTCCAGGCTAGCAGCTGTTTGGTCTTTACCACTTAAATTAGTCAGGAGAAAGATACTTAGATCTTTCCTGGCCAAAATGCAGGTTCTTGGAGTGCCTTCACAGTTGGCCACAAGCAGTTTAAAGTTGGGTGTCCTAATACCGCACACCCTTCCTCCCACTACGTAGGGCTCCTGTATCAGGACGATGTCTACTGCGCCTGTGGACAGGCGCAGCAATAGAGCCGCTGAGGCTGCTTTAGCGTGATGGAGGTTAATCTGTAGAATTCTTACCATCATTGGTAATTGACAGATTAACATCCACCCCGACAAGGGTGTTATCGAACTCTTCGTCCGTATCGTCGAGAAGCATGTCCCCGCCAGATGCGTCAAAGAGTCCGAAGACTCCCCTCAGCCCCTCTGTGTCAGAAGTAGAGCTTTCGTCCTCAGAGTAGGACGTTACAGATCTTCTGTTAGAGTTGGAGTCACCAGAAATAATAGGCGTGGCTACCTCCGCACTTACAGAAAGTGCCACGGTGGACGACTCACCTTCTGCAGTGGGAGCTATATCCTGCTTGTATATCCTCAAGACTATAGTCTCGAAGCCATATTGTAGGGTTGCACTCGCACTTTGTATATGGGAGGTGGATTCAGCGTTTAGGATAAGATTGACCTGCCGCTTTTTACCATCCGCCTCACCCACCTTGCTGATTCTCCAATTATGGGCCGGCAGACCAGGATTGGAATCTTTTATTATTTCTAAGATGTCAGCCGGGTTGGAGGGCTCTTCTGTAACCCAGGTGATGGCTCTAGGGTGACTAGGGATGTTGTTTTTTTCGACAACATCCAACTGGGCACCCGCCCACACCTCACCCGCTCGACTCAGAGCAGCCTTATAAAGGTCTACTGATCTGGCATCACCGAAATATAAGAGCTTTACTCTCCCCTGATGCCATCCTGCATCGTTGCAGATTGGTGGTTTGCCCGGCATTTCTCTACGGACATCGAGGTAATGAGCCATAATGGCTGATTGTACATGACTCCATTTGTCCTTGAGGATGGATCCATCCTCACTACTTCTGTCTATAACAGCCATCACTAGACTCTCCTTCGCCACTTCATTGAAGGGCTTGGTGAGTGTCCTGTTGATGGTGACATTAGGGCCTCTTGCCTTTTTCGAAGGCAGGGGTTCATCAGGTGATCTGATTCGTTTTACTTTATTAGCCGTTAACACAGCTGAATTTGTGGCTCTTTCAGCCGACTCATTGGCCTTAGAAGCATCTATGACGCCTTTAGCCCAGGTAAGTGACTCTTTTTGTTTTTCGGTAAGAGCCGAAACCTCAACAGCCTCCAACTTCGTCAAAACTCTGAGCGCTACACGATGCTCATTGTGCTTCCGTTTTGACGGTCGGACATGACGTTTTCCCCTCACCGCACCACCTGTTGTGAGTACTTGGGGGAGATTTTCACCATTTTTGGTGTGGTCGGCTTTGGCCAAGACCAACGGACGGACAGTCGGACGATTGGGGAACCGCGCTCCATCGGAACACGAAGGCATCCCCGTCAAGAGAATTTATTTTAATTTTGTCTGTATTAGACCGTAATAGGTATTACGATGTAGGCCTTACAGACTTTGTACAGATTTTTGCTATTGCGTAATAGGTACTGGTAACTATCCGCTATGTGATAAACACGTCCGTTCACTGCGAATGATCAGCAACGATCCAACATATATACATGATGGCATTCATTAATATATACATACGTTGAGTGTCTACTCTCAACGCGTCTAAGTACGTACATATGCATGCATGTACCACACAAACATACATGAATATACAAAAACAACACGTCATTCCCCATCGATGCAAGCAGAGAAAGCATCGATAGGGCATCGACCACGGTTGAGAAAATAATAGATTGCGCAGGTCTATTAGTCGATGGTAGATTGAGAGAGTAAACAACTAAGTCACAGTTTCAGTATTTCTTGTTTACTTCTCGTTGACGTCGGTGCGAACTATGTACTTATCAATTTTTTTAATATTTTGAAAGTAAATTAAAAATGAAGTGTTGAGTCAACATTTTTTTAAATAAATATAGCAAGGGAAACAAAAAGACTGGATTTTCAAAAGAAAAAAATTGCAAAGGAGGGGCTTGATTTTTGAGACAAATCACGGTCCGGCGGAATAAGTCGCTCGTGGAAAGTGTGTAAAATTAATTTTAAAGAAGACGAATTTATAGGAAAAAAACTGTGTGATCTTGGTAAGCAATATTTTAATCAATATGTATTAAATTGTCGGAATTGTCCACTGACTTATTGTCCACTTGCCAAAATAATGTAAAAAAAAATTTATTCAGCACATGAATGTATTTTACAATTAGAAAATTAAATAAATTGTGTTACTAAAACACACCGAATGTCACGAAAACTAAATAGAAATATTAACTAACAAATCTGTGGTCACAAGGCATAACAGCATATGTGTGTTTTTGCAAGTTTTCAGGAGAGCATTTTAAAGGTTTGAATCGATATAGCAAAAATATTTATAAACTTATTGTGAATTTTACGCCTGGACTTGGAAGTGAAATTAATTAATACGAACACATTTATATAATTATTTTAATTATCAATGTTATAGGCTAGAAACTGTTTTATGCTGTTATTCCCTTTTTAAATAAATTAAGTTACAAAACACACAACTCGAGTTGTGTCGTTATTACAAAATTAATTTTATTATATACTAGCTGAGCCCGGTGCGCTTCGCTGCCCATGTCAAAATTCGCGCTGTAGAAACTGTATTTTATATCCGATCAGTAAGAAATTCGGCAGAAAGAGGTTTCGTATTACATGAAGGAATGCCGCAAAATTCGGAGAAAATCAGTTCAGATTTAGATATGTTACCCCCAATTTGTAACATATCTATATATATGTTACCCCCAATTTGACATGTAAGCGCTGTAGAGACTGTGTTTTATATCCGATCAGTACGAAATTCGACAGAAACAGGTTTCTATTTTACATGAATGAGTATTCTAGGAAAATCGATTCAGATTTATATATAACCTCCATATATATGTTCCTCCAGATTTGGTTACAAAGCGCTATAGAAGTTGTACTTTACTTCCGATCATTACAAAGTTCTCCAGAAAGATTTTTCTCAATTTAGGAACGAATATTGCTTAATTTTGCGATTATCGGTTCAAAATACATTTACCAATTATTCCAAATTATTATCGCAATGACCCTTATCGCATTGTTAGGGAGGTGTAGGGTATTATATAGTCGGCCCCGCCCGACTTTCTGCCTTTCCTTACTGGTATTAGTAATAAATTCACTGAATGAAAAAATACCGAATTCAGTGGAAAGTCCAGAAAATAGAAATGTATACTTATAAAATTTCCAAATTCTTGTTTCATTGATATTGCATCACATTATCATATTGCGATTGTATTGGAGTGAGCAGCTGTAATTATCGCATACCGAGCATTTTTGTTCATGTATTTCCTATATAATACTTGCAAGATATATCAAAATATGGGCTGGGCCACGCCCACTGGTCCTATTCCGCCCATTTGAAAGCCAATCACGTAGACTGCTACCAGATACATATACGCAAAATTTCAACACTCTCGCTAACAAAATGAGCAAGATAAATCAATTTCAAAATTTGGCTTATATGGGCGGTGGCCCGCCCATTGGTCAGATCCCGCCAATTTTTGGACCAATCACGTGGACTGTCACCAGATACATATCTACAACATGACAGCACTCTAGATAAAAAATTGTGCAAGTTATATCAATTTCAAAATTTGGCTTATAAGGGCGGGGCCACGCCCATTGGTCCGATCCCGCCGATAGCAAATTGTGCAAGATATAAAAATTTCAAAATTTGGTCATTGTGGGTGGGGCCACGCCTATTGGTCCGAACCCGCCCATTTTTGGACCAATCACGTGGACTGTCACCAGATAAATATATACAACATGACAGCACTCTAGATAAAAAATTGTGCAAGTTATATCAATTTCACAATTTGGCTTATGTAATAGTTCAGTTCGCACCACAACTATTAACAAAAGAAACAACAACAACACAAGTAGTTTCTAAAACTGGTTCTGTTTATTGAACAACCGTTCAGTTCATGAGCACCGACGAATCAATGTCAATCCAAGAACATTTGAAGATGATACAACATTTCGATAATAAAAATAGTATCGATAAATACCAGCAGGTGTTACAAATAATAATAAGGGTAATCATTACACTCCTTAACGCCCAGTAGGGACGTAAAAACTAGGAGGACGCCTTACTCTTGATGATCGCCTAGGTGTGGAAACCTCTGATGGCGACATTTCTGATGTAGCTATATCTGATGTTTCCTGTTGAGATTCTATCATTACTTCATCTTTAAATTCTTGGATATTGTCACTCTCCAGAGAGACATTATCAGCAATGTCTGATTCCACATCCGTTGACCAAAGGGGTGCTACACGTTTTCGTATTTGATTCAAGTGTCGTTTTACTATTCGGGAATCGCTTAACTGTATTGAATATGAAACAGGCCCGTTTTTAGCAACCACGAAACCTTCAATCCATTTTGGACCAGCAGAATAATTCTTTATCCATACAGGTATGTTTATCTCAAAACTATTTGCATCAAAAACATTATTCTTAATTCCAATTTCATTTGGGTGTATTTTATCAAAATATGATTTGAGTTGCCGATTAAATATCATTTCTGCTGGCGACCGGTTTGTGGAGCTGTTTGGTGTAATATGCTGACTAAAAAGGAAACGGGCTAAATGTAAGTCAATATCAGACCATGGTCTTGAGGTCGTCTCCCACGGATGAAGTTCTGCTTTGGGATGGTCGTGTCTGCTTTGTTGACATGGTTCGCACTCCTTCACGATGCGTTCAATATCATAATCAATCTTCGGCCACCACACATAACTCCTAGCCAATGCTTTCATTTTGGCTATACCAGGGTGAGCAGTATGTAAGGCTTCCAGAATATTGCCTTGAACCGATGGTGGCACTATAGTTCTGTTTCCCCAAAGTAAACAGCCTTTTAACGTTGAAATCTCTGCACGTTTTGTAAAGAATGGGTACAACTCATCGGTCCGTGCAACAGATTTAGGCCATCCCCTTAACGCCCAGCTCAGAACTTTAGCGAATTTCGGATCACGATTAGTTTGTTTTGCTATTTGAGCAGCATCTATTGGAGAACTGTTTATTAGATCGATGAGCACAACATCAGACTTCTCTTCATTAGTTGAACCTTCTGCTATTGGACAACGACTTAAAAAATCAGCATTGCCCATTTTATTTCCAGGGCGGTAAACTAATTCGAAATCATACGCACTGAGGAAAATACATCGCCTTAACATTTGGTTTGAAATTACAACTGGAACCGGTTTCGTTGTTCTAAAAATTCCAAGAAGAGGGCGATGGTCAGTGATCAACGTAAAGGTACGCCCATGTAGATATTCATGGAATTTTTTAACGGCTGCAACTAGAGCTGTAGCCTCTCTATCAATTTGGGCATAATTTCTCTCCGTTTTCGATAGGGTTCTGGAATAAAACGCTATAGGCTTTTCCGATCCATCAGGCATAAGATGGCTTAACACAGCGCCAATTCCATACGGTGATGCGTCCGCAGCAACTATCAGTGGAAGTTTTTCATTAAAATGGACGAGAACACGATCAGATGTTATAAGATTTTTTAAGGATATGAATGCGAATCGTTGTTCCTCGCCCCAGACCCAGCGCACGTTTTTATCCAATAACCTATGTAGGGGTTCCGCAATAGTAGCTTTATTAGGTAAAAATGAATGATAAAAATTTAACAGTCCGAGAAATGATTGCAACTGTTTTTTATCAGTTGGCGATGCAGCTTCTTGAATTGCTTTTAATTTAGAAAGTGATGGGCGTATACCTAGTGAATCTAACTTGAATCCCAAAAACTCAATACTAGGTACTCCGAATCTGCATTTATCTTTTCGAAGTTTGAGACCTGATGAATCTAATCGTTTGAAAACTTCCTCAAGGCGATCAGCAAGCTCTTCTTCAGTTTTTCCCATAATAACGATGTCATCAAAATAAGGCAATACACCATCTAAACCACGAAGTAGGTTGACAATAAGATTTTGGAAAATACCTGGAGCTGACGAAATCCCAAACTGCAGTCTCTTGACTTTATACGCTCCGATGTGTGTTACAATTGTTTGTAGTAGAGCCGATTCATCATCTACTGGTAACTGTTGGTAAGCTTGGGCAAGATCCACCTTGGCAAACATATGCCCTCCTTCGATAGAAGCAAGTAGGGTGCTGATGGCAGGTATTTGGAAACAATGCGGCTTAATGGCCGTGTTTACTGTAGATTTGTAATCACCACATATGCGAATGGTTCCATCTCTTTTCTGAACTGGGACAATTGGAGTGGCCCATTCTGAATATTCCACTGGTTCCAAAATCCCTTGATCACAAAGGCGCAATATTTCAGTTTCGACGAGGCTCCGTGTAGCTAGTGGAATTCGACGAGGTGGAAATCTGACAGGCTGGACTGTTCGATCAACTGGCAGGGTAATGGATGGACCCTTATAACATCCTAGATCTTCAGAAAAAAGATTTGCATACCTTTTTAACACATCATCGATCACAGAATTTTTCGAAATAGCATGAACTCCTTCCATCCTGATTCCCAATGATTGGAACCAATTCCACCCAATTACACTAGTTTGATTGCCTTCGACAACTAACAACGGCAGACTCTCGATATGTTTGTTGTTATAAATAATTGATACATCGCCAACTCCTTGTATGGGAATTTGATTTCCCTGGAAATCCACGAGTTGTATATCACTTCGGTGAAGAACGGGTTTTCGATTAGACCAAATGTGATTGAATGTTTGTGACGACATTATCGTATAATTTGACCCCGTGTCAACTTCAAATAATATCGGCATTTCGTTTATGGTAACGTTTACCGTTTTCTTCATATTGGTACTTGGCAAAATTTGATTTACCGCTTGAAAAATACTTTTAGATTTACGTTTCTGTGGCACCTGCTTGTTACGCGTAACAGGATGATCCACTTTTCCTGCTGCAGGAGAACGACACACCTTTTGTATGTGGCCGGTCTTTTGACAATTCGCACATACCTTATCACGATGCGGGCACTGAGTTCGTTGGTGATTTCCTCCACATCCATTACATGCCTCCTTGCGTGCAAATTCGGATTTGGGAAAATGTTCATGTTTCCGCCTTGAAATGAAATGAATTTGCTCAGGATGGCGAATTTCCAGTATATTTCTGGAAGCAGCTTCTGCAATGGCAGCTCTATCGATAACTTTTTGAAGCAGAAGGTCGCTCTCTGATAAAAGACAGCGCTGTAGCGCCTCATCCCTCAGTCCACAGACAAGACGATCTCTGAGCATTCGGTCTAATGCACTTCCAAAATTGCAGTCAACAGCAAGTTTACGCAAAGCCGCCAGATAGTCTGCGAAACTCTCATCGGGTTGTTGATCGCGTTTGTGAAATTTGTAGAATGATGCAATCTCAGAAGGTCGGGGGGAAAATGATTTGTGAGTGTTTGAGTAATCTGCTTGAGATCCAAGTCACTCACCTGTTTTGGAGAAACCAATGACGCTAGGAGATCGTACAGTGCTGCTCCAGCCAAAGTAAGGAAAGTTGCTTTCTTTCGAGAATCTCCTTGAACGTCATTGGCCAACAGGAACAACTCGAAGCGCGCATAGTAATTCGACCAATTCTCCCCACGGGATATGTCGAATGGTTCTATAGTACCAACGGATGACATTCTGGAAATTACTACACTTGATGCTGATGGCTTTTGTTCCAAAATCTCGTCTTGAGACATGTGTTAATTATTTGCGTTGCTCAAACAAAAAAAACCGTTGTGTTGTTGTTTTTGTGTAGGCAAGAATCCTACCGACTGCGCCAATGTAATAGTTCAGTTCGCACCACAACTATTAACAAAAGAAACAACAACAACACAAGTAGTTTCTAAAACTGGTTCTGTTTATTGAACAACCGTTCAGTTCATGAGCACCGACGAATCAATGTCAATCCAAGAACATTTGAAGATGATACAACATTTCGATAATAAAAATAGTATCGATAAATACCAGCAGGTGTTACAAATAATAATAAGGGTAATCATTACAGCTTATAAGGGCGGGGCCACGCCCATTGGTCCGATCCCGCCCATTTTCTGACCAATTACGTAGAATGCCACCAGATACATATACACAACATTGCAGCACTCCCGATAGCAAATTGTGCAAGATATAAAAATTTCAAAATTTGGTCATTGTGGGCGGGGCCACGCCTATTGGTCCGAACCCGCCCATTTTTGGACCAATCACGTAGATCGCCAACGGATATATATACACAAAATTCCAGGTCTCTCGCTAACAAATTGTGCAAGAAACACATTTTTTAAATTTGGCTTATATGGGCGGTGCCACGCCCATTGGTCCGGTCCCGCCCATTTTTTCACCAATTACGTAGAATGCCACCAGATACATATACGCAACATTGCAGCACTCCCGCTAGCAAATTGTGCAAGATATCAAAATTTTGTCTATGTGGGCGGGGCCACGCCCATTGGTCCGATCCCGCCCATTTTGGGACCAATCACGTAGACTGCCACCGTTTACATATACACAAAATTCCAGCACTCTCGCTAACAAATTGTGCAAAATATCTCAATTTCAAAATTTGGCTTATATGGGCGGGGCCACGCCCATTGTTCCGATTCCGCCCATTTTTGGAAAATTCACATAATCTGCCATTAAATGCATACAAACAAAATTTCAGCACTATACCTATAATAGGAGCAGAAATATCGGATTTTTAACCTGCGATTTGTATGGGAGGTACCACGCCCCTTTGTCCAATTAATTTTTTTTATAATTTCTATATAAACCATCTCGTGAAAATTTAGAATCGAATAAAAAAAAAATCATCCAAATCGCTCCAGCCGTTCTGACGTGATGCCATTACACAGATGGACCGTTTCATTTTTATATATATAGATTGCAGAATATATCGACTTATGCTGATAAATCAAAGGATGATTTCGAAATTTACAACATTCAGTAGACAATATTAGATTTTGGAATAACAGCATAAGTTGAGTTATGCTTTTGTGCTAGGGCTTAGTTCAACTTGTTGGTCTTTGTGCAGAAGAGCTATAGGTTCAAAATGGGTACTACGTTCAAATATGACTCACTGGCTTTACATGAGCGTGATTAGGCCAATAACCACCTACGCCTGTGTAGTGTGGTGGACATCAATGGACAAGAAGTGCAACGTAATACCTTTGCACAAAATTCAACATATGTGCTGTCTAGGCATAAGCGGGACATTTAGAACTGCACCAACAAAAGCGACTATACTGCACATCCAACCAATAGACATCCGTATAAAGTATGATGCAGCCCTCACAGCAAGACGTCTACAAGTGATGGGTGAAAAGATAAATCGAGACTACAAGTCGTAACATCAGAAGATTTTAGAATTTCTAGTTGGTCACATTCAAACGCCAGAAATCTCCGACCGCATTCCTGAAGTGCGGCTTACAGCTACCTGTGATTCGTTTGGGCCAGACAGACGCTCCTGTGTAAATGAAACTTTGGCCCATAAGCTGCTACACGGATGGGTCCAAGCGAGGAGGAAGGACGGGTCTGGGACTTTTTGTTGATGAACCAGAAGTCGAACTTCACTTCCGCCTCCCTGGTCATAACACGGTATTTCAAGCAGAAGTTCGAGCAATCACGGAATGTGTGAACTGCCAGCCTATTTACAGGTAGCCCAATGGCGATTTAAGCAATAACATCGGAAAGGGTCAAATCCAGAACTGTGTTGGACTGTAAAAAAACGATAAATGATTACGCAGACCATGGTCAATTGCGTATTTGCTGGGTACCAGGACATAACGGAGTGATTGGAAATGAACGGGCAAACAGCTTGGCTTCAAAGGGCAGAGCACTGCGAGTAATAAACTTGGAAAATTGGAAACCTTTCGAAGCCAGTGAAGAATTAGTTGAAGCACTGGGCAGTGATGGCTCTCAAAACTGTGTGGAATAGAGCAACTGCAAAGATACTGTGGGGTGACCCAAATGAGAAGAAAACAAGTAGTTTTCTGAAACTAAACAAGACCGAGATTAGTAAGATGATGCGTGTTCTAACGGGACACTCAAGCTTACAGGCACATCTTCATTGCATAGGACTAGCAGAAAACGACGAGTGCAGGGCATGCAGGGGAAACATCGAAACGATGGAACATTTTCTGTGTCACTGCCCGGCTTTCACACATGCAAGATTTCAACATTTCGGGTCCGACATAATACCAGACTTGATTTATCTCAGAGGATATGACTGGAAAATACTGAGAAAATTCGTGTCTAGATCATAATATAGTAGATCATAAATAAGTAGCCCACAACAGGCCGAACCACTGGCTTAAGTGTATGTCCATGGACATGAGACGTTAAAACGTCTCCTCTCTTCAACCTAACCTATCCTTGCATTTTTTAGTGTCCATATCAACTTTTTCTAACAATATGGATCAGCATTGCATACACGATGTCACTAGACGAGCCAAGAGATTGCAGAAACATTATCCACAAGGCTTCTTAGCTGACCAGAGTTATTTTTAGAGACATCAGGAAGCTCGGAAAGTGTTGTAATATTTTCCATAAGAATCAAGGTACTATTGTGGTAACGCGATTTTAGCCTTTCTAAAGCCTTGGGGTAATTTTCGCTAGTAACCTAGAACGCTTTCACGGTTTCTAATGCACTGCCTTGGAGAAAGTTCAGTAAATGGTTGAATTTCTTGATGTTTGAAACCCATGTTCGCTATCGATGATTTTTTTAAACGATGATATAAAGTTTTTGTACTCACTATATTTATCATTAAAGCTGGGCAACTTAAGTCGAGGCTGCTTATTTGTGGGAACAGGAATGGAAAACGACGATTCCAAAAATGTTGTGTTATGTCCACCCTCAGCAAGTTGTTGTTGTATCAGCGAGTTGATGTAACAATATAAATCCTTGAAGCGAGGAATAAAAACGCTGCTGCAAAAGAAACCAGACATCCAACATATATTAGGTTTAGGTTTAGGTTTAGGTTAGGGTGGCAGCCGTATTTTTTTACAAGCTCACATAGACCAGTTTAGGTCCCTAGTGTTACCACGGGCTGAAATGCCCCTCATCGAAACCAACCTGTTTGATATATAAATTTATCGATAGTACGAATATCAGTACTGGAAAGATCTGTTAGGCTGCCTAAAAAGGCCGACCCCAGTATATCCAGTCGTCGTTTACTCAAAGCGGGACAGTCGCAAAGCAAGTGCTCAATGCTCTCCACTTCTTCCTCATCTCCACAGCTTCGGCAGAAGTCATTGGACCCAACACCCAATCTTTTGGCGTGTTCGCCGATCAAGCAGTGTCCCGTCAGAACCTGTACTAACGTAGACAATCGTTTCCTCTCTAGTGCGAGGAGATATTTTGACCTTCTCAGGTCATACCTTGGCCAGATTTTTCTAGCTACCCTGCAGGTGCCGATTTCTGTCCATCTATCGTTGGACTGCCTGATTGCCTCTTGCCTAAGCCAAAGCTTGCACGTGGATAGTGGCGCACCAATATATGCAAATTCTTCGAGAATTTGTAATGTCGTCCCTTTCCTAGCAAGTTCATCGGCTTTGCAGTTCCCCGGGATATCCCTATGCCCAGGCACCCATATGAGGTGTATATTAAACTGCTCAGCCATCTCGTTAAGAGATCTGCGGCAGTCGAGGGCTGTTTGTGAATTTAGGGATGTTGCCTCCAGAGAATTGATGGCAGCCTGGCTGTCCGAGTAAATGACAACGCCATTGTTGGTTACTATGTTGCGACTCAGCCACTTGGCGACTTCCCATATTGCCATTATCTCGGCTTGATAGACACTGCAGGTATCTGGTAGTCTGTGAGCTATATCCAGACTAAGTTCTTCACAGTGTACTCCGAAGCCAACCTTTTCATCAAGCTTCGAACCATCCGTGTAAAAGTGGAGATGGTTTATATTACCTGGTATTCTGCCGACCCATTCATCTCTGGCGGGAATCATAGTGATGTAATTTCTCTCGAAGGTGTACACTGTTGGTATATAGTCCACTCGGTCGGTTACCATAGCACTACACTTTGATATCCTCATGTGACCATAGTTCTTGTACCTCCACATTGATAGGCAGTATAATCTTATTGCCGCTTTGGTTGCAACCTCTCTCGCCACAATATTAATCGGCAGTATATGGAGTAGGGCTTGTAGAGACTCGGTCGCTGTAGTCCTTAAGGCTCCGCTTATGCTCAGGCAGGCAGTTCTCTGAACCTTTGTTAGTAGGTTGGTAATGGTTAGTTTGTCAGTTGCCGTCCACCATACCACAATACCGTATAACAGTATTGGACGAACTACTGCTATATATATCCAGTGGACGATTTTATGAGAGTCCCCACCGCGACCCTACAGCCTTTGTGCAGGAATATAAGGCGACGTTGGCCTTCCTTACACGTTCCAATACGTTAAGTCTAAATAACATTTTCCTATCTAGAATTATTCCTAAAAATTTTGCACTTTCAGAAAAGACTAGATCTGTTCCATTTATCCGAGGTGGAGGGTCCACATGTGGGACATTATTCATCCTAGTAAAGAGAACCAATTCTGTCTTGTTGGGGTTAACGCCCAAACCGCTGCTTCTGGCCCATCTAGCCAACTTGTTCAGAGCCACCTGTAGGATGTCTCTGAGGACGTTTACGAATTTGCCACTCACTGCGATTGCCACGTCGTCCGCATATGCCACGACCTTGCAGCCACAACGTTCTAGATCTAGCAGGATTTCATTCACCGATAGGTTCCAAATTAGTGGAGACAGTACTCCTCCTTGCGGGGTCCCTCTGTTTACATACCTTGTTAGAGTTGTGGACCCTAGACATGCTGTTATGCGTCTTCTGGTGAGCAGACTTTGAATTAGTCTAATCAAACTAGTGTTAACTTTTAGATGTGAGAGTGCCGCAATTACCGCATCGGAGTGAATGTTGTTAAAAGCCCCTTCTATGTCAAGAAATGCCACCATGGTGAATTTCTTGAAATGCAGGGACGATTCGATAGTGCTCACAAGTTCGTGCAGGGCTGATTCAGTAGACTTGCCCTTGTTGTAAGCATGTTGGTTCCCCGACAGGAGTTTTGTATCCAGGTTTTCCCTAATGAAATGATCTAAAAGTCTTTCCAGACCTTTCAATAGGAACGAGGATAGGCTAATTGGTCTGAAGTCTTTTGGCCTAGTGTGTGATATCTTTCCCGCTTTAGGTATGAATACCACTTTGGTATCCCTCCATCGATTCGGGACGTATGAAAGCCTCCAGCCAGGGGATAATGTACTTTAACATTTTCTGCATTTCTGCTGGAGTGATGCCATCTGGTCCAGGTGACTTGAAGGGCTCAAAGCTGTTAATAGCCCAGCTTATTCTGGATCTCTCAGTCAAGAAGCTAGCGACGCTCGCAGTCCACTCGCACTCTTGTTGGTCCTGCTGATCCTCGGGTTCTGCTACAGAGTTCCCCGGGAAATGTGTGTCGAGCAGTACATTGAGCGACTGCTCGCTGTTTTTGGTCCAGTTATTTGCCTCATCCTGTAAATATCCCACTGTACAGGGTGAAGCAGATAATATCTTCCTTAGCCTAGCGGCGTCGGAGACCTTTTCCACTTCACCACAGAAGGTATACCAAGAGCGCCTTTGCGCCTTTCTAAGCTCCTTCTTATAGATCTTGAGTTGCTCTTTATAGGCGTCCCAATCATTAGCGACCCCAGTAGATTTAGCCTTATTGAATAGCTTGTTGCAGGTCTTTTTCATAGCCGTTAGCTCAGAAGTCCACCATTGGGGTTTAGTTTTACCCTTGTACCTTGTTTTTGGACAGGCTTCTTCAAGGGATCTATTGAATGATATGGTGATATGATCGACCAGATTATCCAGACAGGCTTTGTCACTCGGTTCGTACGGAAGTTTAGAGTTGAGGACTTTCTTGAAATTCTTCTCATACAGATGCCACTTTGTCTTCCTTACATTTCTGTGGACGGCGGGTTTAGGCGCTTTTTCCGCGAGTTTGAACTCAATATAATGGTGATCTGAGAATGAGTGGTCGTCCAGTACATTCCACCCAATAATTTTGTCTGACAGCCGGTCAGTAGCAAACGTTACGTCGAGTACTTCTTGTCTGTCTTTAATTGTGAAGGTCGGTTTATTACCTATGTTACAAATACTAAGATTGGTAGTTAGAATAAAATCAAGAAGCGAATCACCCCTATTGTTTATATCCGTACTACCCCAGATAGTATGATGAGCGTTCGTTGCTTCTTCTACTACTTCCCTGAATAGAGCAGTCGGTACTACAGATTCATAAGGCAAGTAGCTGGAGACCACCCAATATATGCGATTACCGATCTCCAGGCTAGCAGCTGTTTGGTCTTTACCACTTAAATTAGTCCGGAGACTCCCCTCAGCCCCTCTGTGTCAGAAGTAGAGCTTTCGTCCTCAGAGTAGGACGTTACAGATCTTCTGTTAGAGTTGGAGTCACCAGAAATAATAGGCGTGGCTACCTCCGCACTTACAGAAAGTGCCACGGTGGACGACTCACCTTCTGCAGTGGGAGCTATATCCTGCTTGTATATCCTCAAGACTATAGTCTCGAAGCCATATTGTAGGGTTGCACTCGCACTTTGTATATGGGAGGTGGATTCAGCGTTTAGGATAAGATTGACCTGCCGCTTTTTACCATCCGCCTCACCCACCTTGCTGATTCTCCAATTATGGGCCGGCAGACCAGGATTGGAATCTTTTATTATTTCTAAGATGTCAGCCGGGTTGGAGGGCTCTTCTGTAACCCAGGTGATGGCTCTAGGGTGACTAGGGATGTTGTTTTTTTCGACAACATCCAACTGGGCACCCGCCCACACCTCACCCGCTCGACTCAGAGCAGCCTTATAAAGGTCTACTGATCTGGCATCACCGAAATATAAGAGCTTTACTCTCCCCCGATGCCATCCTGCATCGTTGCAGATTGGTGGTTTGCCCGTCATTTCTCTACGGACATCGAGGTAATGAGCCATAATGGCTGATTGTACATGACTCCATTTGTCCTTGAGGATGGATCCATCCTCACTACTTCTGTCTATAACAGCCATCACTAGACTCTCCTTCGCCACTTCATTGAAGGGCTTGGTGAGTGTCCTGTTGATGGTGACATTAGGGCCTCTTGCCTTTTTCGAAGGCAGGGGTTCATCAGGTGATCTGATTCGTTTTACTTTATTAGCCGTTAACACAGCTGAATTTGTGGCTCTTTCAGCCGACTCATTGGCCTTAGAAGCATCTATGACGCCTTTAGCCCAGGTAAGTGACTCTTTATGTTTTTCGGTAAGAGCCGAAACCTCAACAGCCTCCAACTTCGTCAAAACTCTGAGCGCTACACGATGCTCATTGTGCTTCCGTTTTGACGGTCGGACATGACGTTTTCCCCTCACCGCACCACCTGTTGTGAGTACTTGGGGGAGATTTTCACCATTTTTGGTGTGGTCGGCTTTGGCCAAGACCAACGGACGGACAGTCGGACGATTGGGGAACCGCGCTCCATCGGAACACGAAGGCATCCCCGTCAAGAGAATTTATTTTAATTTTGTCTGTATTAGACCGTAATAGGTACTACGATGTAGGCCTTACAGACTTTGTACAGATTTTTGCTATTGCGTAATAGGTACTGGTAACTATCCGCTATGTGATAAACACGTCCGTTCACTGCGAATGATCAGCAACGATCCAACATATATACATGATGGCATTCATTAATATATACATACGTTGAGTGTCTACTCTCAACGCGTCTAAGTACGTACATATGCATGCATGTACCACACAAACATACATGAATATACAAAAACAACACGTCATTCCCCATCGATGCAAGCAGAGAAAGCATCGATAGGGCATCGACCACGGTTGAGAAAATAATAGATTGCGCAGGTCCATTAGTCGATGGTAGATTGAGAGAGTAAACAACTAAGTAACAGTTTCAGTATTTCTTGTTTACTTCTCGTTGACGTCGGTGCGAACTATGTACTTATCAATTTTTTAAATATTTTGAAAGTAAATTAAAAATGAAGTGTTGAGTCAACATTTTTTTAAATAAATATAGCAAGGGAAACAAAAAGACTGGATTTTCAAAAGAAAAAAATTGCAAAGGAGGGCTTGATTTTTGAGACAAATCACGGTCTGGCGGAATAAGTCGCTCGTGGAAAGTGTGTAAAATTAATTTTAAAGAAGACGAATTTATAGGAAAAAAACTGTGTGATCTTGGTAAGCAATATTTTAATCAATATGTATTAAATTGTCGGAATTGTCCACTGACTTATTGTCCACTTGCCAAAATAATGTAAAAAAAAAATTATTCAGCACATGAATGTATTTTACAATTAGAAAATTAAATAAATTGTGTTACTAAAACACACCGAATGTCACGAAAACTAAATAGAAATATTAACTAACAAATCTGTGGTCACAAGGCATAACAGCATATGTGTGTTTTTGCAAGTTTTCAGGAGAGCATTTTAAAGGTTTGAATCGATATAGCAAAAATATTTATAAACTTATTGTGAATTTTACGCCTGGACTTGGAAGTGAAATTAATTAATACGAACACATTTATATAATTATTTTAATTATAAATGTTATAGGCTAGAAACTGTTTTATGCTGTTATTCCCTTTTTAAATAAATTAAGTTACAAAACACACAACTCGAGTTGTGTCGTTATTACAAAATTAATTTTATTATATATTGCAGAATATATCGACTTATGCTGATAAATCAAAGGATGATTTCGAAATTTACAACATTCAGTAGTCAATATTAGATTTTGGAATAACAGCATAAGTTGAGTTATGCTTTTGTGCTAGGGCTTAGTTCAACTTGGACTAATAACATAACTCAGATATGCTGTTACGACTTCATTCAATTTACATCTTCAATAGTCCAAAGATAAATGGGGAATAAAAACACAAGTATAGTTTTCAAAGGAAAAAATGTAAGATATGCTGTTATGTACATTATGAAATGTAGTGATACAGCGAGATATGCTAATAAGTCTTGCCTTGTATCTGAACAACTAAACAAGGTATCATCACCAAAATTTGTCACAATATGTAATCGAATATGGGGAACATCGTGGCATTAAAAACGCAATTTGAGCATAACTCGAGTTATGCTGTTATGCCTTGTGACCACAGAAATAATAACGAGCGCCCCAGTAGGTGAGTTGGTAGCGAGCTCGCCTATGAGTTTGGGGGTCGTGGGTTCGATTCCCACCAGAGGCTCTGGTCTGTCGCAACTCAAATTAACAAGCAACATGGTCTTTGTCACCCGGCTTCTCCCTGGACCTTAAAATTAGAATATAAATTTTTTAGAATATAAATAAATAATAACGAATTTATTTTATAAATCCATTATTATCATATTGTTAGTAATTTTCTCATACACAAAACTGAAACTGTGACGTCATGCGCAGAGAGAGGAAATAAGTTGCACACTTCTTTGCGTAACCTTTATTTTCTCAACCGTGGACATCGACAACAAAAGGACGGAGACGCACATTGGTACATTTGAAACAAAACCATGAACTACAAATAACAACGAAATGGAATGAAAATTATCAACAATGCATATACATAAAATAAAAAAAATTATGAATACGCTGACCTAACAATATGTTTATTATTTTATCTCACAGTCTGTTAGTTATTAAACCAATCCGAAGAAAATGGATGCATAAATTAAAAAGATGTAGATTATTTCGCAAATCCAACCAACTATATCACCCAATAATGATCAAAACATAATACAGTAGATATTTTAACTTCTACGCTACTTAACGGAATATTCTACGACTGTGAATATACTAAATTAGTTATAACTTTTTAAATGTTTCATCTATTTTTTTCGGTATGGTCTTATTTTATTCATGACCGCTCAGACTTTACGATAAAATAATATAAATATTTTATTTATTATTTATTTATAATTGTACGTTTTTCGATGTTTATATTTAAAAATTAATAAAATTTTTTCAACAATTAGGGTTTTTCGCTATATCTTGCAAAATATCGTCGAAACCGCTGAAAAATATTTTTGGAGAAATTGAAGGCTACTTAATTTTAACTCAACAATGATTTTTTTGCTTTTAATCTCATATGCATACATACGTTTACCATTTTAACACGCTTGAATTAAAAAAAAAGGTAATTCCAACGGCAATCGACATGATTGCCGTTGGAATTACTTTTTAACATGACCCCCTCCTATTTTTATAAAATTTGGTACACGTAATCTCCTAGTTTGTATAATTTGTATCATGTCAATATTCACCCAAAATTCGCTACAGCGTCCCAAAGTTGGTCTCTTCACTACTTTTTCCTTAAAGGACCCTGTATTCATCAGAGTATAACTTAATAACGCGTTATACGATTTCAACTATTTTAGTGTTTTTAACATGACCCCCTCCTATTTTTATAAAATTTGGTGTTCGCCGATAAAGCAGTGTCCCTTCAGAATTGATACTAACGTAGACAATATTTGCCTCTCTAGTGCGAGGAGATATTTTGATCTTCTCAGGTCATACCTTGGCCAGATTTGTCTAGCTACCCTGCAGGTGCCGATTTGTGGCCATCTTTCGTTGGACTGTAATGTAGGGACTACAAGTTCATAGAATTTGCAGTTCCCCGGGATATCCCTATGCGCAGGCACCCACATGAGGTGTATATTAAACTGCTCAACCATCTCGTTATGAGATCTACGGCAGTCGAGGGCTACTTGTGAATTTAGGGATGTTGCCTCCAGAGAATTGATGGCAGCCTGGCTGTCCGAGTAAATGCAACGCCAGTGTTGGTTACTATGTTGCGACTCAGCCACTTGGCGACTTCCCATATTGCCATTATTTCGGCGCACAGACTACCAGATACACTGCAGGTATCTGGTAGTCTGTGAGCTATATCCAAACTAAGACAACCTTTTCATCAAGCTTCGAACCATCCGTGTAAAAGTGGAGATGGTTTCTATTACCTGGTATTCTTCCATCCCATTCATCTCTGGCGGGAATCATAGTGATGTAATTTCTCTCTAAGGTGTACACAGTTGGTATATAATCCACTCGGTCGGTTACCATAGCACTACACTTCGATATCTTCATGAGACCGTAGTTTTTGTACCTCCACATTGATAGGCAGTTTAACCTTGTTGCCGCTTTGGCTGCAGCGTCTATCGCCACAATATTAATCGGCAGTATATGGAGTAGGGCTTGTAGAGACTCGGTCGCTGTAGTCCTTAAGATCCCGCTTATGCTCAGGCAGGCAGTTCTCTGAGCCTTTGTTAGTAGGTTGGTGATGGTGTAGCACAAGATCAAGTGCTTCTTCATCCGTAAAAACTGACTTAGATGATGGTGTCGACATACTCTCAACAATTCTCTTTAGACGTTTCGGTGATGTTGTTTGAAGAACACCGGCAATTTTTAAAGCATCAGTTAGTTGTTTATCTTTTTTCAACATTGTCTTAAAAGTATCCATAACTTCTTCAGTAGTCATTGCCGAAAGATTATTGGACAAACGCCTCTTCTTAGATCTTGTCTTCGTAAGGTTTATGGGGGGACCAACAGATGAAGCACAAACTATTAAATCTATGTTGTTCTCAAGCCAATCTGAATATTTTTCAAGAAATTTTGAACGCGATTTTGCTGTTGTCCAGTTTACATCAAATGTTTTAACAAATTTTTGTATTTTAGTGATTTCGCTTTTTAATACTTTAATTTTAAAGGTTCCTTCGATAAATTCTACTATTCTACGGACTTTTTCTTCAAAAGTGTGATATGGGATTTCACACAAAAAAAAAATAGTGACGAGTTCATTCATATAGCGTTAACATCTATACTTGCAAAATTGGTAATGATATACATTCTAGAAGATGCTATATTTATATAAAAACAATAATATACCTGACATTTCTACCAGATACATGTAATATGAGAAATTACAACAATCATATATGAATGAATATTATTAACTTTATGAATGAACACTACAACAAATATTTGTATACCTGTTAATGATTAAGGGTTTCCTAGAAATACTGCCATAAAAAATATTTTCTGTAAGGTAAATCATACTAAATTTTATTATTGTTTGATAAAAACATGTGATCTACAAGAAATCAGTGCATATTGACTGATATAATAACAAATAAGTACAAGAAGGTAGGGAAAACTTAAACAAAAAAAAAAACAATAATATACCTGACATTTCTACCAGATCCATGTAATATGAGAAATTACAACAATCATATATGAATGAATATTATTAACTTTATGAATGAACACTACAACAAATATTTGTATACCTGTTAATGATTAAGGGTTTCCTAGAAATACTGCCATAAAAAATATTTGCTGTAAGGTAAATCATACTAAATTTTATTATTGTTTGATAAAAACATGTGATCTACAAGAAATCAGTGCATATTGACTGATATAATAACAAATAAGTACAAGAAGGTAGGGAAAACTTAAATAAAAAAGCAGAAACGTAAGTACGGCAAAAATTCTTAAACATTTATATAATTCGATGATTTTTTTTAAAAGTTCTTTATTTTGATATAAGAAATAATAATAATAATTAAAGTAAAAGGATAGAAACTATAGAGGATACCGTAAGGGTCTTGATGAAACTCAATTTCCCACCGGTAATGCTGGACCAACAGATGAACAGTTACAAAATGAAAATGTATTGCATCAAGTACCTATTACAGATTCTTATACCCCGCAAAACCGCCAGGAATCAAGGGTGGTCTTCATACCAAAGCCTGGCAAGGCGTGTTATGCGACCCCAAAGGCTTATCGACCCATTAGCCTAACTTCTTTCCCTTTGAAAACAATGGAGAGAATAATTGATGACATGGTCAAAAGTAAAATAGCGGATGACAGGCTAAAATTCAAACAACACGCCTATGTCAAAGGAAGATCAGTGGAAACAGCTCTGCATGAGGTAGTGCGCCACATAGAAGAGTCCTTCAGTAAAGAAATGTATACACTTGCTGTTTGCATAGACATTTAGGGCGCATTTAACAATGTACAGACCGATACACTTATCCAGTCTACAGAAGAGTTTCAGGTTGACCGGGAGCTGAAAAACTGGATCAACAATATGCTAAGAAATAGGTGGATTATTTGTGGGTCATACGACGTAAAAATTAGAGACAAGGTAAATCCTGGTATAAAAGCCCTCACCAATAAAGGACTTAAACCAGTCTGTTATACAGGCGACGTTGTAATACTTCTAAGGAGCTTTCATCCAAATCGATTATACAGAAGAACTGAGGATTCACTTATTATATCATATAACTGGGCACAACCAAGGGGATTAAATGTTTACCCAGACAAAACAGAAATATGTCTATTTATAAGGAAAACGAAGATACTTGACAATTGCTCCTGAATAAGACAATTGCTATAACTAAAAAGGTAAAATACTTGGGAGTAATCTTGGATCAGAAACTGTACTGGAAAGATAATCTTGAAGAAAGAGTAACAAAGGCCAACACATGTTGGTCTTTGTGCAGAAGAGCTATAGGTTCAAAATGGGTACTACGTTCAAATACGACTCACTGGCTTTACATGAGCGTGATTAGGCCAATAACCACCTACGCCTGTGTAGTGTGGTGGACATCATAAAGTATGATGCAGCCCTCACAGCAAGACGTCTACAAGTGATGGGTGAAAAGATAAATCGAGACTACAAGTCGTAACATCAGAAGATTTTAGAATTTCTAGTTGGTCACATTCTAACGCCAGAAATCTCCGACCGCATTCCTGAAGTGCGGCTTACAGCTACCTGTGATTCGTTTGTGCCAGACAGACGCTCCTGTGTAAATGAAACTTTGGCCCATAAGCTGCTACACGGATGGGTCCAAGCGAGGAGGAAGGACGGGTCTGGGACTTTTTGTTGATGAACCAGAAGTCGAACTTCACTTCCGCCTCCCTGGTCATAACACGGTATTTCAAGCAGAAGTTCGAGCAATCACGGAATGTGTGAACTGCCAGCCTATTTACAGGTAGCCCAATGGCGATTTAAGCAATAACTTCGGAAAGGGTCAAATCCAGAACTGTGTTGGACTGTAAAAAAACGATAAATGATTACGCAGACCAGTCAATTGCGTATTTGCTGGGTACCAGGACATAACGGAGTGATTGGAAAAGAACGGGCAAACAGCTTGGCTTCAAAGGGCAGAGCACTGCGAGTAATAAACTTGGAAAATTGGAAACCTTTCGAAGCCACGAAGAATTAGTTGAAGCACTGGGCAGTGATGGCTCTCAAAACTGTGTGGAATAGAGCAACTGCAAAGATACTGTGGGGTGACCCAAATGAGAAGAAAACAAGTAGTTTTCTGAAACTAAACAAGACCGAGATTAGTAAGATGATGCGTGTTCTAACGGGACACTCAAGCTTACAGGCACATCTTCATTGCATAGGACTAGCAGAAAACGACGAGTGCAGGGCATGCAGGGGAAACATCGAAACGATGGAACATTTTCTGTGTCACTGCCCGGCTTTCACACATGCAAGATTTCAACATTTCGGGTCCGACATAATACCAGACTTGATTTATCTCAGAGGATATGACTGGAAAATACTGAGAAAATTCGTGTCTAGTACCGAATTTCTGTAACTCTTGAGGTATAAAAAGATCATAAATAAGTAGCCCACAACAGGCCGAACCACTGGCTTAAGTGTATGTCCATGGACATGAGACGTTTAAACGTCTCCTCTCTTCAACCTAACCTATCCTTGCATTTTTTAGTGTCCATATCAACTTTTTCTAACAATATGGATCAGCATTGCATACACGATGTCACTAGACGAGCCAAGAGATTGCAGAAACATTATCCACAAGGCTTCTTAGCTGACCAGAGTTATTTTTAGAGACATCAGGAAGCTCGGAAAGTGTTGCAATATTTTCCATAAGAATCAAGGTACTATTGTGGTAACGCGATTTTAGCCTTTCTAAAGCCTTGGGGTAATTTTCGCTAGTAACCTAGAACGCTTTCACGGTTTCTAATGCACTTCCTTGGAGAAAGTTCAGTAAATGGTTGAATTTCTTGATGTTTGAAAGCCATGTTCGCTATCGATGATTTTTTTAAACGATGATATAAAGTTTTTGTACTCACTATATTTATCATTAAAGCTGGGCAACTTAAGTCGAGGCTGCTTATTTGTGGGAACAGGAATGGAAAACGACGATTCCACAAATGTTGTGTTATGTCCACCCTCAGCAAGTTGTTGTTGTATCAGCGAGTTGATGTAACAATATAAATCCTTGAAGCGAGGAATAAAAACGCTGCTGCAAAAGAAACCAGACATCCAACATATATACATGATGGCATTCATTAATATATACATACGTTGAGTGTCTACTCTCAACGCGTCTAAGTACGTACATATGCATGCATGTACCACACAAACATACATGAATATACAAAAACAACACGTCATTCCCCATCGATGCAAGCAGAGAAAGCATCGATAGGGCATCGACCACGGTTGAGAAAATAATAGATTGCGCAGGTCCATTAGTCGATGGTAGATTGAGAGAGTAAACAACTAAGTCACAGTTTCAGTATTTCTTGTTTACTTCTCGTTGACGTCGTTGCGAACTATGTACTTATCAATTTTTTAAATATTTTGAAAGTAAATTAAAAATGAAGTGTTGAGTCAACATTTTTTTAAATAAATATAGCAAGGGAAACAAAAAGACTGGATTTTCAAAAGAAAAAAATTGCAAAGGAGGGGCTTGATTTTTGAGACAAATCACGGTCTGGCGGAATAAGTCGCTCGTGGAAAGTGTGTAAAATTAATTTTAAAGAAGTCGAATTTATAGGAAAAAAAACTGTGTGATCTTGGTAAGCAATATTTTAATCAATATGTATTAAATTGTCGGAATTGTCCACTGACTTATTGTCCACTTGCCAAAATAATGTAAAAAAAAATTTATTCAGCACATGAATGTATTTTACAATTAGAAAATTAAATAAATTGTGTTACTAAAACACACCGAATGTCACGAAAACTAAATAGAAATATTAACTAACAAATCTGTGGTCACAAGGCATAACAGCATATGTGTGTTTTTGCAAGTTTTCAGGAGAGCATTTTAAAGGTTTGAATCGATATAGCAAAAATATTTATAAACTTATTGTGAATTTTACGCCTGGACTTGGAAGTGAAATTAATTAATACGAACACATTTATATAATTATTTTAATTATAAATGTTATAGGCTAGAAACTGTTTTATGCTGTTATTCCCTTTTTAAATAAATTAAGTTACAAAACACACAACTCGAGTTGTGTCGTTATTACAAAATTAATTTTATTATATATTGCAGAATATATCGACTTATGCTGATAAATCAAAGGATGATTTCGAAATTTACAACATTCAGTAGTCAATATTAGATTTTGGAATAACAGCATAAGTTGAGTTATGCTTTTGTGCTAGGGCTTAGTTCAACTTGGACTAATAACATAACTCAGATATGCTGTTACGACTTCATTCAATTTACATCTTCAATAGTCCAAAGATAAATGGGGAATAAAAACACAAGTATAGTTTTCAAAGGAAAAAATGTAAGATATGCTGTTATGTACATTATGAAATTTAGTGATACAGCGAGATATGCTAATAAGTCTTGCCTTGTATCTGAACAACTAAACAAGGTATCATCACCAAAATTTGTCACAATATGTAATCGAATATGGGGAACATCGTGGCATCAAAAACGCAATTTGAGCATAACTCGAGTTATGCTGTTATGCCTTGTGACCACAGAAATAATAACGAGCGCCCCAGTAGGTGAGTTGGTAGCGAGCTCGCCTATGAGTTTGGGGGTCGTGGGTTCGATTCCCACCAGAGGCTCTGGTCTGTCGCAACTCAAATTAACAAGCAACATGGTCTTTGTCACCCGGCTTCTCCCTGGACCTTAAAATTAGAATATAAATTTTTTAGAATATAAATAAATAATAACGAATTTATTTTATAAATCCATTATTATCATATTGTTAGTAATTTTCTCATATACAAAACTGAAACTGTGACGTCATGCGCAGAGAGAGGAAATAAGTTGCACACTTCTTTTGTAACCTTTATTTTCTCAACCGTGGCCATCGACAACAAAAGGACGGAGACGCACATTGGTACATTTGAAACAAAACCATGAATTACAAATAACATCGAAATGGAATGAAAATTATCAACAATGCATATACATAAAATAAAAAAAAATTATGAATACGCTGACCTAACAATATGTTTATTATTTTATCTCACAGTCTGTTAGTTATTAAACCAATCCGAAGAAAATGGATGCATAAATTAAAAAGATGTAGATTATTTCGCAAATCCAACCAACTATATCACCCAATAATGATCAAAACATAATACAGTAGATATTTTAACTTCTACGCTACTTAACGGAATATTCTACGACTGTGAATATACTAAATTAGTTATAACTTTTTAAATGTTTCATCTATTTTTTCGGTATGGTCTTATTTTATTCATGACCGCTCAGACTTTACGATAAAATAATATAAATATTTTATTTATTATTTATTTATAATTGTACGTTTTTCGATGTTTATATTTAAAAATTAATAAAATTTTTTCAACAATTAGGATTTTTCGCTATATCTTGCAAAATATCGTCGAAACCGCTGAAAAATATTTTTGGAGAAATTGAAGGCTACTTAATTTTAACTCAACAATGATTTTTTTGCTTTTAATCTCATATGCATACATACGTTTACCATTTTAACACGCTTGAATTAAAAAAAGGTAATTCCAACGGCAATCGACATGATTGCCGTTGGAATTACTTTTTAACATGACCCCCTCCTATTTTTATAAAATTTGGTACACGTAATCTCCTAGTTTGTATAATTTGTATCATGTCAATATTCACCCAAAATTCGCTACAGCGTCCCAAAGTTGGTCTCTTCACTACTTTTTCCTTAAAGGACCCTGTATTCATCAGAGTATAACTTAATAACGCGTTATACGATTTCAACTATTTTAGTGTTTTTAACATGACCCCCTCCTATTTTTATAAAATTTGGTGTTCGCCGATAAAGCAGTGTCCCTTCAGAATTGATACTAACGTAGACAATATTTGCCTCTCTAGTGCGAGGAGATATTTTGATCTTCTCAGGTCATACCTTGGCCAGATTTGTCTAGCTACCCTGCAGGTGCCGATTTGTGGCCATCTTTCGTTGGACTGTAATGTAGTCCCTTTCCTAGCAAGTTCATAGAATTAGCAGTTCCCCGGGATATCCCTATGCGCAGGCACACACATGAGGTGTATATTAAACTGCTCAACCATCTCGTTATGAGATCTACGGCAGTCGAGGGCTACTTGTGAATTTAGGGATGTTGCCTCCAGAGAATTGATGGCAGCCTGGCTGTCCGAGTAAATGCAACGCCAGTGTTGGTTACTATGTTGCGACTCAGCCACTTGGCGACTTCCCATATTGCCATTATTTCGGCTCACAGACTACCAGATACACTGCAGGTATCTGGTAGTCTGTGAGCTATATCCAAACTAAGACAACCTTTTCATCAAGCTTCCAACCATCCGTGTAAAAGTGGAGATGGTTTCTATTACCTGGTATTCTTCCAACCCATTCATCTCTGGCGGGAATCATAGTGATGTAATTTCTCTCTAACAGTTGGTATATAGTCCACTCGGTCGGTTACTATAGCACTACACTTCGATATCTTCATGCTTCTGTCCCATCTAGTTCAGAGCCACCTGTAGGATGTCTCGGAGGACGTTTACGAATTTTCCACTCACTGCGATTGCCACGTCGTCCGCATATTCCACGACCTTGCAGCCACAACGTTCTAGATCTAGCAGGATTTCATTCACCGCTATGTTCCAAATTAGTGGAGACAGTATTCCTCCTTGTGGGGTTCCTCTGTTTACAAACCTTCTTAGAGTTGTGGACCCTAGACGTGCTGTTATGCGTCTTATGTTGAGTAGTCTTTGAATTAGTCTAATCAAGCTAGAGTTCACCTTTAGATGTGACAATGCCGCGATTACCGCATCTGGGTGCATGTTGTTAAAAGCCCCTTCTATGCCAAGAAATGCGACCATTCCACCCAATAATTGTGTCTGACAGCCGGTCACTAGCAAACGTTACGCCTAGTACTTCTTGTCTGTCTTTAATTGTAAAGGTCGGTTTATTTCTAATGTTACAAATAGTTAGGTTGGTAGTTAAAATAAAGTCAAGAAGTGAATCACCCCTATTGTTTATATCCGTACTACCTCAGATAGTATGATGAGCGTTCGTGTCTGCGCCAATAGTCAGATCGAGCTCGTCAGACATTGCTTCTTCTGGGAGACCACCCAGTATATGCGATTACCGATCTCCAGACTAGCAGATGTTTGGTCTTTACCACTTAAATTAGCCAGTTTGAAGATACTTAGATCTTTCCGGGCCAAAACCCAGATTCTTGGAGTGCCTTCATAGTTGGCAGTTTAAAGTTGGGTGTCCTGATACCGCACACCTACTGCACCTGTGAACAAGCGCAGCAATAGAGCCGCTGAGGCTGCTTTAGCGTGATGGAGGTTAATCTGTAGAATTCTTACCATCATTGGTAATTGACAGATTAACATCCACCCCGGCAAGGGTGTTATCGAACTCTTATAAGAAAATTTATGTAGGATGTATTATGCTTACATACATCCCGAATCGATTTACGGATACCAAAGTTGTATTCATACCTAAAGCGGGGAAGATATCACACACTAGGTCAAAAGACTTCAGACCAATTAGCCTATCCTCCTTCGCATTGAAAGGTCTGGAAAAACTTTTAATTTATTTCATTAGGGAAAACCTGGATACAAAACTCCTGTCGGTGAACCAACATGCTTACAATAAGGGGAAGTCTACAGAAATAGCCCTGCACGAACTTGTGAGCACTATAAAATCGTCTCTGCCTTTCAAGGAATTCACCATGGTGGGATTTCTTGACATAGAAGGGGCTTTTAACAACATTCATTCAGATTATGTAAACAGAGGGACCCCACAAGGAGGAGTACTGTCTCCACTAATTTAGAACCTAGCTATGAATGAAATCCTGCTGGATCTAGAACGTTGTGGCTGCAAGGTCGTGGTATATGCGGACGACGTTGCAATCGCAGTGAGTGGCAAATTCGAAAACGTCCACCGAGACATTCTACATGTGGCTCTGAACAAATTGGCTAGATGGGCCAGAAGCAGCGGTTTGGGCGTAAACCCAAACAAGACAGAATTGGTTATCTTTACTAGGATGAATAATGTCCCACATATGGACCCTCCAACTCGGATAAATGGAACAGATCTAGTCTTTTCTGAAATAGCAAAATTTTTAGGAATAATTCTAGATAGAAAACTGCAATTTAGACTTAACGTATTGGAACGTTTTAGGAAAGTCAACTTCGCCTTATATTCCTGCAAAAAGGCTGTAGGGTCGCGATGGGGCCTCTCTCCTATGGTGGACGGCAACTGACAAACTGGCCATCTCCATCCTACTAACAAAGGTTCAGAGAACAGAATGCCTGGGCATAAGCGGAGCCTTAAGGACTGCAGCGACCGAGTATCTACAAGCCCTACTCCATATACTGCCGATTAATATTGTGGCGAGAGAAGTTGCAACCAAAGCGGCAATAAGATTAAACTGCCTATCAATGTGGAGGTACATGAACTACGGTCACATGAGGATATCAAAGTGTAGTGCTATGGTAACCGACCGAATGGACTATATACCAACTGTGTACACCTTTGAGAGAAGTTACATCACTATGATTCCCGACAGAGATGAATGGGTTGGAAGAATACCAGGTAATATAAACCTTCTCCACTTTTACACGGATGGTTCGAAGCTTAATGAAAAGGTTGGCTTCGGAGTACACTGTGCAGATCTTAGCTTGGATATAGCTCACAGACTACCAGATACCTGCAGTGTCTATCGAGCAGATATAATGGCAATATGGGATGTAGCCAATTGGCTGAGTCGCAACATAGTAACCAACACTGGCGTTGTCATTTACTCGTTCAGCCAGGCTGCCATCAATTCTCTGGAGGCAACATCTCTAAATTCACAAACAGCCCTCCACTGCCGCAGATCTCTTAACGAGATGGCTGAGCAGTTTAATATCCCGGGGAACTGCAAAGCCGTGGAACTTGCTGGGAAAGGGACGACATTACAAATTCTCGAATAATTTGCATATATTGGTGCGCCACTATCCACGTGCAAGCTTTGGCTTAGACAATCAGGCAGTCCAACGAAAGATGGACAGAAATCGGCACCTGCGGGTAGCTAGACAAATCTGTCCTGAGAAGATCAAAATATCTCCTCGCACTAGAGAGGCAAAGATTGTCTACGTTAGTATCAGTTCTGACGGCAATGCAGCATTGAGCACTTGCTACGCGACTGCCCCGCTCTGAGTAAACGACGACTGGACATACTGGGGTCGACCTTTCTAGGCAGCCTAACAGATATTTCCAGTACCGATATTCGTACTATCGATAAATTTGTATATCAAACAGGTTGGTTTCGATGAGGAGCATTTCAGCCCGTGATAACACTAGGGACCTAAACTGTTTTATGTGAGCTTGTATGAAAAATACGGCTGCCACCCTAACCTAACCTATGAGACGTGGAAATATTTGACATAAATTTTAGTACACGAAAAAAACAAAACTTTTATATCGCTTAACCCTTTCAATTTCATGATTGTTGCTTTTATTTTTTATTTATGTAAAACATTTTGCACAACATATTCTGCATTTCATACATTTTTAACCACACGAGATTATTTTTGACTACATTCTTGAACAAAATTTTGAAGATTTATTTATGTCGGGTAATTTTATTTTTTGTTTGTCATGTGTCAGCAAAAGAACAGCAACCAATCTTTCGGTTGTATTTTCCAAAGTGCATTTAATTATTCTAAAATTGGGATAACCAAAAAACGACCATCTATTAATATTTTTTTTTGTTGTAGTAACGAATTATTCGTTGCAATAATAATTTTTGGTCTATTGATAAAATTTCTGTTGTCTAGAATAAAACATTGGATGTCACAACCAAAAATCGATCATATGGTACTATAATGAAAATTTAAAAGTAGTTACCACCACTAACCGAGTGTCAATGAAAAAAAAATTTAAATTGATTGATACAACCATAGATTTAGTTGCAAGCATTTGCATTTGATCGTATACATGTTATTATTGTTGTTTCAACTATTTATATATAAATACGACCGACGCACGGTGTAGGCAATATACTTTTTGTTGTTAGCACTATTTTTTTTAATGTTACAATCGAATTCCAACCAATTATTTTCCTGGGTGCAGCAGCAGTAACACTCTCGTCTGCCTACGATCGTCACAAAGGCAACGGAGTGAGTGTTGTTATGTATAATTTCATTATTATTGCCAAATCTGGTTTTCTGCTTCACTTGCGTGAGCCAGACTTTGTTATTCTATTTCTAACACTTGTATCGTTCGCTTGAAACATAAACCCTAACATTGTTAAAATCAATCAACCAAATAATGTTAATGAAAACAAAACACTTCGTACAAATGAAAACGTGAAATAAAATCATTTGAGATTAAAAGTAAAACAAACTCTATTTTATTAAGGAAAAAATTGTTAAACGGTAAAATGAAAATAAATAAAATCATAAACATAAAATCCCCATCCTACCTAAATATCTTTGGACTTTCGAACCACGCAGGTGTTTAAAAAAATAATAATAATAAAGTGTTTAAACAACTATTAAAACAAGTAAATAACCCTTACACAAAACTACATACCTATATTGTAAAATAAGAACCAAGTGACCTAATTACTAAAAGTGCTAAAACGCTAAGTGACCTAAATAACTAGTTTAAAATCATTCAAAAACAAAAAAAAAAATTATTTAATACAATACCAGTAGAATACCTACTTTTTGTGTTTTTTAACAAAGCTATATCATATTTTCAATAACATGAACTCACGTCTTACTTGAAATATAATTTCAGAAATTTATGTTATTTAACTGCCGGAGCTGGAGTCGGAGTCGAATGATTTTAAAATTCGACTCCGGGGGTCGGAGTCGAGTAGTTTTGGCTCGACTCCACAGCCCTGAATTAAACAAATATTGACTGGAACCATTTCATTAAACTAAAATCTAAAAAACTACAAGTGAACTAAACTAAATCGATAACCAGTAAGGAAAGACAGAAAGTCGGGCGGGGCCGACTATATTATACCCTACACCTCCCTAACAATGCGATAAGGGTCATTGCGATAATAATTTGGAATAATTGGTAATTGAGTAAGAAAATATATATGTGGATATATCTAATTCTGAACCGATAATCGCAAAATTAAGCAATATTCGTTCCTAAATTGAGAAACATCTTTCTGGAGAATTTTGTAATGATCGGAAGTAAAGTACAACTTCTATAGCGCTTTGTAACCAAATCAGGAGGAACATATATATGGAGGTTATATATTAATCTGAATCGATTTTCCCTGAATACGCATTCATGTAAAATAGAAACCTCTTTCGTACTGATCGAATATAAAATACAGTCTCTACAGCGCTTAGATGTCAAATTGGGACTAACATATATATCGTCGGCTCAATGCTATTTTGTTCCATACGCCATTTTATATGATCGGAGAAAAACGCAATTTATTGTTTGAGTAAAAACTGGACTGAAGAGTTACACACTTTTTATTTCATAGGGTTCCCAACAGTGTTTGTATGACTCTCATGCATTTCTATGCCAATATATTCAAAAATAAGCAAGTTATAACAGTTTTTGTACTTGGCATTTTGGTCCATATCCACTTTTTTTAAATATTTGTTCGTATTTGTATTACATGGACCACAAAGAGTGTCGGTATGGAAGGACAGTAGTTTACATATTGTGATCGAAAGAATGTAAAATACTGAGTCAAAAGTATAGGGCGATAGAAAAATGGAGACATTGAACAAAAATATAAAAATTATTTCCCGTTATTCAGGGTTAAATAAATTTACCCTACCAATATCTCGAAAACTAGACGAGATGTGAAAAAAATGATTGCAGATTCTGAAAGAGCATGCTTGAATCCATATTATCAACTCCTAACTCAAAAAACACAAAAATGGCGTATGGACCAAAATAGCATCAATTTCAAAACTTTGTTTATGTGGATGGGGCCTCGCCCATTGGTCCAATCCCGCCCATTTTTGGACCAATCAAATAGACTACCAGCTACTTCCAGTTGGACCCCAATAAGCCCAGAATTGGTGGGTCATCTGTGATTACGGTCCAGTCCCAATCATCAGGAACAGTAGGAATCTCTTCAATTTATTCGTAGGTACGGACAGTAGGAATCACTCAAAAAATGATAACTCCAAAATGGCTTATATGGGCGGGCATACGCCCCTTCAATAAAGAATTTATATAGCCTATGTCACCCGCAAGGGTGAAGATTCAATGAAAATTTCATCGAAATCGACCTAGCCGTTTTTGGAGACCATACACAACACAAACACGTCCATTTATATACATATATAGAAGATAGCAGATAATAGATTTTTTTCGACATTTCGTGGTTTTTTGACCTCTTAACAAAAATCTCCTTAACAAATTCGCCAATAATATATATGAATTACAAATCCTGCGAGAACATTTGGACTATTTGTGGTCTCAAGCATGAAGAAGGAGAAAAACCAATTGACCTCAAAAAGTTGCGCAAATCGTACAGGGTGGCTGATGAATATTGCTACATTTTGAAACTCAAATAACTTTTTTTTTCAGTATATGGAATTCAGTTTTCTTTTGTTCATGTTAAAGCTCATTTAATTAAATATAGCTTAATTAGTTTTAAAAATAATGGAATTTAAATGTTCCCCCTGTTCGTTGATGCATGTGCGGCAATGCATGTGCGGCAATTGCTTTAGTTCATTCAAATTTGTTGATTTTGCTTTGTAGACTTCCTGTTTGCAATAACCCCACAAGAAAAAGTCAGGTGCAGTAAGGTCAGGCGACCTGGCGGGCCAACGGAATGTGGAGTTTCTGGATATCAGCTTATTGGGAAATTTTCGCCGCAATTCTGTCATTACAGGCCGGATATGTGAGGAGTTGCACCATCTTGCTGAAACCACACAGAGTTGAAAGAAATTCTCATTCGGCGTAATTCTAGATAGAACAACTCTCTCAACATGCTCAAGTAACGGCCTCGAAGAAGTAGCGCCCGACAATGCAGCGTGATGAAACTGCACACCACACTGTGACACGAAGTGGATGCAATTCCGTCTCATGGAGTATCTGTGGGTTGGAAGCACTCCATATTCGACAATTTTGTTTGTTTATGTTGCCGTTTAAATCGAAATGGGCCTCGACAGAAGACAGTTCAACATGTTTCCGTCCTCTTTCACCATTTGAAGCATCTTCTGGTAAAATTCCAAGCGAATCGGGAAGTCTGCTGAGTTCACTTTGTTGACCATTTGAATTTTATATGGGAATAACTCCAAATCTTTGTGCATAATTGACTGCAATGAGTGTCTGCTTATACCCATTTGAGCAGATAAGGTTCTTGTCGAAACTCTTGGATTGTTTTGTATGGCATCAGCTACAGCAGCGATTGTTTCCTCCGTCCGAACTGAAGGGTTTCGATGGTAAGGTCTTCTGTTGACTGTCCCATGCTCGGAAAAATTGTTAACAAGTCTCTATATGGTCCATCTGCTCGGAGGATTGCCGCCAAACGCGCCCCTATAATCTCTTTGAACCGAAACTACGGACTTCAGTGCGGCGGACAATCCAAATTCTTGTTTCAGTGTCCCAGTTATCCATTTTTGTTAAATCTAAAAATCAATCTGCAAAATAAAAAAAATTAACCAGATTCATTAAATAGAAAAAAAGTTATTAAATTTTTTTTGGTAGCAGCCACCCTGTATAATGTTTTTATATGTTATGTTTATTCTTACCTCAATTCTTCGATTTAAAAAAGCTTCAATACCAGATCTACTGACGAAGTTTGCTGTTACTTTTGTAACCTTGCTACCTTCCTCTACTAGAGGTCGAACCAGCTGTTCAGAAAGTTGAATCAACAATTTTCTCCTTCTCCTTCTTTATCTTTTATTTGCACATTATCATCAAATATTATATAACTCGCTAGTGCCATTATGTCAACAATATTGTAAAAAAATGCTAATGTCCAACGGTTTGTCCGACGTTTCGTTGTATATTTGCTTAACATTTGATCAATGACATCCACGCCTGATTTCGCTTTATTGTAGAACATAATTGCATCCGGTTTATTTTTAACTCCAACAAGGTTTGTATTATAATCAAGTTAAAAAAGAACCTCCCTTTTAGGATTTTTTTTAACTTCCAAAGGAATACACTGTTTGTTACTCCGAGGGGTACCAACATATGCCAGCCCGATTCCCATAAGTTTTTTGCATAATTCCAGCGTCTTAAAAAAGTTGTCCGCAACGATGGTTCTTCCTGACACTTTAAATCGCATTGCTAGTCGCATTAGCTCATTTTCTCCTTGTCTTTCAGCTCTGTTTTGCCCAGCCTCCTTTTCTGTATAGATATTTCCTTCTAAGGGAAAATGCGTTTTAGCACAGCATGCCCACCATACTTTAATACCATATCTTGCAGGTTTCGAAGAAATATATTGGGTAAATTTTGTTCTTCCTCTAAAGGGGAAAAACTTATTATATTTTCATATGGTTTGTAGTTGGTTTTGAGGTTTATATTCAATAAATTCCATATATCGCGTATTGGAGCCTCTTTGTATGTCTGAAAAAAAATTTCTAGTGCGGCTCTCATCAAATCTGATAAATCTCAGTAGCAATTGAAATCTTTTCAATGACATCGTAGCTCTAAATATTGGCATACTTGTAGTTTTCCGTAGTATTGAGGAATGCTGTGTGTTATTATGACTTGCTCCTCCACAAATCAGAATGCCAACAAAAGCATCCAAATCCTCATCTGAAAATTCTTTCCAGGCTTTCTCTTTACTTGGGTTATCTGCGTTCCTTTTATCAAATATTTAGTTTGCATGTCTGTTAGTCTATATTATTATAATTTGTTTTATGTCAGTTGTAAAAAATCGTTTAAATATTTCTAGTGGACATATATCCTCTGTTGTTGGACCTCCCATACAACTCAATCTATTGTGAACAAGAATTTTTCTGGCCGGTGGAGGTGCTCTACACCAATTTGTTCCATCCTTGGATTTATAGAAATTTTCAGAGTTCCCATTTGAATTTTTTCATCTTCTGAATTACTTTCGTCATCGCTATCGATAGATTAGTTCAATTCATTATCAATTTCAAAAACTTCTTCAATATCAAATGCTTCGTCACCAACAAATTCCTCATTTACTTCAAAAATGTCAGAGTTATTTTCCCTTTCCAAATCGTTGGCTATCGCTTCTGCAAGTCTTTCATAAAAATTTGGAACAGTTTCCAAAACAGTATCAACTTCATCATCCATATTCAAAAACTTTGATTTTTATGACACACTACTGAAAGTGTCTGGAAAAACTTTTAATTTATTTCATTAGGGAAAACCTGGATACAAAACTCCTGTCGGTGAACCAACATGCTTACAATAAGGGGAAGTCTACAGAAATAGCCCTGCACGAACTTGTGAGCACTACGAAATCGTCTCTGCCTTTCAAGGAATTCACCATGGTGGCATTTCTTGACATAGAAGGGGCTTTTAACAACATTCATTCAGATAATGTAAACAGAGGGACCCCACAAGGAGGAGTACTGTCTCCACTAATTTAGAACCTAGCTATGAATGAAATCCTGCTAGATCTAGAACGTTGTGGCTGCAAGGTCGTGGCATATGCGGACGACGTTGCAATCGCAGTGAGTGGCAAATTCGAAAACGTCCACCGAGACATTCTACATGTGGCTCTGAACAAATTGGCTAGATGGGCCAGAAGCAGCGGTTTGGGCGTAAACCCAAACAAGACAGAATTGGTTATCTTTACTAGGCTGAATAATTTCCCACATGTGGACCCTCCACCTCGGATAAATGGAACAGATCTAGTCTTTTCTGAAAACGCAAAATTTTTAGGAATAATTCTAGATAGAAAACTGCAATTTAGACTTAACGTATTGGAACGTATTAGGAAAGTCAACTTCGCCTTATATTCCTGCAAAAAGGCTGTAGGGTCGCTGTGGGGCCTCTCTCCTATGGTGGACGGCAACTGACAAACTTGCCATCTCCATCCTACTAACAAAGGTTCAGAGAACAGCCTGCCTGGGCATAAGCGGAGCCTTAAGGACTGCAGCGACCGAGTCTCTACAAGCCCTACTCCATATACTGCCGATTAATATTGTGGCGAGAGAAGTTGCAACCAAAGCGGCAATAAGATTAAACTGCATATCAATGTGGAGGTACATGAACTACGGTCACATGAGGATATCAAAGTGTAGTGCTATGGTAACCGACCGAATGGACTATATACCAACTGTGTACACCTTCGAGAGAAGTTACATCACTATGATTCCCGACAGAGATGAATGGATTGGAAGAATACCAGGTAATATAAACCTTCTCCACTTTTACACGGATGGTTCGAAGCTTGATGAAAAGGTTGGCTTCGGAGTACACTGTGCAGATCTTAGCTTGGATATAGCTCACAGACTACCAGATACCTACCTACAGTGTCTATCGAGCAGAAATAATGGCAATATGGGATGTAGCCAATTGGCTGAGTCGCAACATAGTAACCAACACTGGCGTTGTCATTTACTCGTTCAGCCAGGCTGCCATCAATTCTCTGGAGGCAACATCCCTAAATTCACAAACAGCCCTCCACTGCCGCAGATCTCTTAACGAGATGGCTGAGCAGTTTAATATACACCTCATATGGGTGCCTGGGCATAGGGATATCCCGGGGAACTGCAAAGCAGATGAACTTGCTGGGAAATCGACGACATTACAAATTCTCGAAGAATTTGCATATATTGGTGCGCCACTATCCACGTGCAATCTTTGGCTTAGGCAAGAGGCAATCAGGCAGTCCTACGAAAGATGGACAGAAATCGGCACCTGCAGGGTAGCTAGACAAATCTGGCCAAGGTATGACCTGAGAAGATCAAAATATCTCCTCGCACTAGAGAGGCAAATATTGTATACGTTAGTATCAGTTCTGACGGGAAACTGTTTGATCGGCGAACACCCCAAAAGTTGGGGTATTGACTCTAATGACTTCTGCAGAAGCTGTGGTGATGAGGAAGAAGTGGAGAGCATTGAGCACTTGCTATGCGACTGCCCCGCTCTGAGTAAACGACGACTGGACATACTGGGGTCGGCCTTTCTAGGCTGCCTAACAGATATTTCCAGTACCGATATTCGTACTATCGATAAATTTGTATATCAAACAGGTTGGTTTCCTTGAGGGGCATTTCAGCCCGTGATAACCCTAGGGACCTAAACTGTTTTATGTGAGCTTGTATGAAAAAATGTGGAAATATTTGACATAAATTTTAGTACACGAATAAAACAAAACTTTTGTATCGCTTAACCCTTTCAATTTCATGATTGTTGCTTTTATTTTTTATTTATGTAAAACATTTTGCACAACATATTCTGCATTTCATACATTATTAACCACACGAGATTATTTTTGACTACATTCTTGAACAAAATTTTGAAGATTTATTTATGTCGGGTAATTTTATTTTTTGTTTGTCATGTGTCAGCAAAAGAACAGCAACCAATCTTTCGGTTGTATTTTCCAAAGTACATTTAATTATTCTAAATTTGGGAAATTATTGGGATAGCCAAAAAACGACCATCTATTAATATTTTTTTTGTTGTAGTAACGAATTATTCGTTGCAATAATAATTTTTGGTCTATTGATAAAATAAAACATTGGTTGTCACAACCAAAAATCGATCATATGGTACTATAATGAAAATTTAAAAGTAGTTACCATAATTAACCGAGTGTCAATGAAAAAAAATTTAAATTGATTGATACAACCATAGATTTAGTTGAAAGCATTTGCATTTGATCGTATACATGTTATTATTGTTGTTTCAACTATTTATATATAAATACGACCGACGCACGGTGTAGGCAATATACTTTTTGTTGCTAGCACTATTTTTTTAATGTTACAATCGAATTCCAACCAATTATTTTCCTGGGTGCAGCAGCAGTAACACTCTCGTCTGCCTACGATCGTCACAAAGGCAACGGAGTGAGTGTTGTTATGTATAATTCCATTATCATTGCCAAATCTGGTTTTCTGCTTCACTTGCGTGAGCCAGACTTTGTTATTCTATTTCTAACACTTGTATCGTTCGCTTGAAACATAAACCCTAACATTGTTAAAATCAATCAACCAAATAATGTTAATGAAAACAAAACACTTCGTACAAATGAAAACGTGAAATAAAATCATTTGAGATTAAAAGTAAAACAAACTCTATTTTATTAAACAAGGTAAAAATTGTTAAGCGGTAAAATGAAAATAAATAAAATCATAAACATAAAATCCCCATCCTACCTAAATATCTTTGGACTTTCGAACCACGCATGTGTTTAAAAATAATAATAATAATAAAGTGTTTAAACAACTATTAAAACAAGTAAATAACCCTTACACAAAACTACATACCTATATTGTAAAATAAGAACCAAGTGACCTAATTACTAAAAGTGCTAAAACGCTAAGTGATCTAAATACCTAGTTTAAAATCATTCAAAAACAAAAAAAAATTATTTAATACAATACCAGTAGAATACCTACTTTTTGTGTTTTTTAACAAAGCTATATCATATTTTCAATAACATGAACTCACGTCTTACTTGAAATATAATTTCAGAAATTTATGTTAAGGAAAACACGTCTTGACAGATCAAATTTCACACTGATGAATGAATACATATGAAATTTGATATGAAAATTACACTTTCATGAAAAAGGGGAATCACCGAATTTTAATATGAGAGATGTGTGAGTATTATACGAAAAAAAAACAAACAAGCAGTCATATGGACATGTGCATCACGGAAAATAGAGGTAAATCACGGTTAATAGAGATAAAAAATCAACCACTCAGCATCACGGTTAATAGATAATCACGGTTAATAGAGTCACGGTTAATCGAAGTTCAACTGTATTAATATTTTAACATTTTTTTGCAGAAAATACTTTGATTGAGGAATACAAAAAGAACCATAACGCATATATTGATATAACTACAAAAAAAATTCCAAAAGTAAGAAAATGCCTGGCCAGGCCTTGGGGTCCTCCTAAGGGTTAAAGGAGATTACGAGGAATGGCCGTCATTTCGTGACATGTTCACAGCGGTCTGAAAACTCTGGAGGTTGATACCAAGAGTTGGGACCCAATACTGATATACTTAATTTCTACCAATTTACCAGATGAGACTCTTTCTCTCTGGGAACAATCGCTAAAATCACATAGAGAGTTGCCAACATGGGCCCAACTCGACGATTTTTTATAAACCGATATGCCTTGGCCAGATTTGTCTAGCTACCCTGCAGGTGCCGATTTCTGTCCATCTTTCGTTGGACTGCCTGATTGCCTCTTGCCTAAGCCAAAGCTTGCACGTGGGTAGTGGCGCACCAAATTATTCGAGAATTTGTAATGTCGTCCCTTTCCTAGCAAGTTCTTCGACTTTGCAGTTCCCCGGGATAGGCAGTTTAATCTTATTGCCCTTTGGTTGCAACTTCTCTCGCCACAATATTTAATCGGCAGTATATGGAGTAGGGCTTGTAGAGACTCGGTCGCTGTAGTCCTTAAGGCTCCGCTTATGCTCAGGCAGGCAGTTCTCTGAACCTTTGTTGGTAGGTTGGTGATGGTTAGATTGTCAGTTGCCGCCGTCCACCATACCACAATACCGTATAACAGTATTACATTTGCTGAATATTTTCCTTGTAAATAGATTGCAAATAAAGAATATCGAACAAAAAAAAAAAAAAAAAATTCAAGAAATCGTGTAATTGCATTTAATTCTATTAGTTATTCAATCGAACATGATTTGACTCCTTTGTGTGGAAGGTAAGAGCAGGGACAGGACAATTTCGCACATTTCTCTGGAGATGGATTTTAGTGGACCAGAAGTCGAGGGAATGGCCTAGGTACATATACCAATGGACATATACCACGGACTCAAGAGCACCTCATCGAAACCAACCAGCATGATAGACATAGCTATCAATAGCACGAACATCGGTACCGGGAAAATATTCCAGACTTCCTAGAAAGGGTGACCCCAGTAAATCCAGAGGTCGTCTAGTTAATGCGGGACAGTAACAAAGCAAGTGATCAATGCTCTCCACTTCTCCCTAATCACCACATCTCCTGCTGAAGTCATTGGACGCCATACCCAAACTTCTATCGTGTTCGCCGATGAGACAATGTCCCGTCAGAACTGACACCAGCGTAGACAGTATTTTCCACTGCCGTACGAGGAGATACTTTGATCTTCTTGGTTTATATCTTGTCCAGATTTCTCTAGCTAGCCTACAGGTGCCGATTTCTGCAAATCTTTCTGTCTGTCTGGCTGTCTAATCGCCTCCTGTCTAAGCCAAAGCTTGCAAGTAGACAGCGCAACAATACATGCAAATTCTTCGGTATTTCTAATGTCGTCTCATTCCTATCAAGTTCATCAGCTTTGCAGTTCCCCAGGATATCCCCATGCCCAGGCACCCACATGTAGTTTATGTTAAACTGCTCAGCCATCTCGGTAAGAGATCTGCGACAGTCGAGGGCTGTTTCTGTATTGGGAATGACCTAAGTATAGGCGGAAATACATTTGGGAAATTTTATGTCCGTCTTTCTGGCCGATGCGCACGTTAATCATCAAATGTAGTAACAGATTGACTTCAAATTTGATATGTGGTTAATACCACAATTAATTTATCTCAATTCAAAGACGTGCCGTATTGGAACTCCTTCTAGAACTTAACCCACAATAAAAGGTTTCATTTTACTGAAATATAGATTCTCTACTATTTTCTATGCTATGCACCCGAATCTTCTGTAAGTCCACACACTGTAATAGCCTTTCTGTCGCCCCTTTGTGGTACATCCCACACAAAGGAACTACTTTGTACAAAAAAGGTAACAAATTTAATACCAGCGCATACAAATACTACAAATTTGTGTGAAATGTGGGTGTTATTGCAACGCCCTTTTGGTACCTACTACACAAGATCGCCAACTCATACCAAAAATTTAATATCTCGTAACTTTACTAACAGTAACACTTACAATTCGATATAGTGCAATGTCTTAGAAGTATCCACTGTTCAGCGGAAAATAGTCGAATTTGTCGAGCCCCTACCGGTACTCCCACACAAAAAGACAGATTGATTTGAAAATAATTTCCCCATGACTTCTGTAGGCACCTTCTACATAAATATTTTCGTATTCCGTATTTTAGGCAACTTTGCAATGGCTATTGACCTTTCTGACTCCCACAAAGTACCAAAATCTACACTACGCTACTCACAGAGAGAGTGGATACATAATCCGTTTAATCGACTGAAATTTTTGATAGTTTTTTTTTCAAATATTTCTATTTATTTTTTGACAATTCATATTTCCCCCCGGTTAAAGTACATAACTGTTGAAAATATTCCAGTTAAATTTAACGATTAATTTTCAGTTAAAACTGTCAGTTATATTTTAACGGAGCTCCTTGAAAGCCATTTTTTCTTAACGGGTCGTTAATGTACCAGTTAATATTTAACGGAGCTACCGGAAAACGGCCGTAAATAACATTTTCCTATCCAGAATTATTCCTAAAAATGTTGCACTTTCAGAAAAGACTAGATCTGTTCCATTTATCCGAGGTGGAGGGTCCACATGTGGGACATTATTCATCCTAGTAAAGAGAACCAATTCTGTCTTGTCGAGGTTAACGCCCAAACCGCTGATTCTGGCCCATCTAGCCAACTTGTTCAGAGCCACCTGTAGGATGTCTCTGAATTTTTTTACGAATTTGCCACTCACTGCGATTGCACGTCGTCCGACACAACGTTCTAGATCTAGCAGGATTTCATTCACCACTAGGTTCCAAATTAGTGGAGACAATACTCCTCCTTGCGGGGTCCCTCTGTTTACAAACCTTGTTAGAGTTGTGCACCCTAGACATGCTGTTATGCGTCTTCTGGTGAGCAGACTTTGAATTAGTCTAATCAAAATAGTGTTAACTTTTAGATGTGCCGCAATTACCGCATCTGAGTGAATGCCCCTTCTATGTCAAGAAATGCCACAATGGTGAATTCCTTGAAATGCAGGGACGATTCGATAGTGCTCACAAGTTCGTGCAGGGCTGATTCTGCAGACTTGCCCTTATTGTAAGCATGTTGGTTCCCCGACAGGAGTTTTGTATCCAGGTTTTCCCTAATGAAATGATCTAAAAGTCTTTCCAGACCTTTCAATAGGAAGGAGGATAGGCTAATTGGTCTGAAGACTTTTGGCCTAGTGTGTGATATCTTTCCCGCTTTAGGTATGAATACCACTTTGGTATCCCTCCATCGATTTGGGACGTATGAAAGCCTGATACAGCCTACATAAATTTTCTCCAGCCAGGGGATAATGTACTTTAACATTTTCGGCATTTCTGCTGGAGTGATGCCATCTGGTCCAGGTGACTTGAAGGGCTCAAAGCTATTAATAGCCCAGCTTATTCTGGATCTCTCAGTCAAGAAGCTATCGACGCTCGCTCTCAATCATTAGCGACCCCAGTAGATTTAGCCTTATTGAATAGCTTGTTGCAGGTCTTTTTCATAGCCGTTAGCTCAGAATTCCACCATTTGGGTTTAGTTTTACCCTTGTACCTTTTTTTGGACAGGCTTCTTCAAGGGATCTATTGAATGATATGGTGATATGATCGACCAGATTATTCAGACCGGCTTTGTCATTCGGTTCGCACAGAAGTTTAGAGTTGAGGACTTTCTTGAAATTCTTCTCATACAGGTGCCACTTTGTCGTCTTTACATTTCTGTGGGCGGCAGGTTTAGGCGCTTTTTCCGCGAGTTTGAACTCAATATAATGGTGATCTGAGAATGAGTGGTCGTCCAGTACATTCCACCCAATAATTTTTTCTGACAGCCGCTCAGTAGCAAACGTTACGTCGAGTACTTCTTGTCTGTCTTTAATTGTAAAGGTCGGTTTATTACCTATGTTACAAATACTAAGGTTGGTAGTTAGAATAAAGTCAATAAGCGTATCACCTCTATTGTTTATCCGTACTACCCCAGATAGTATGACGAGCGTTCGTGTCTGCGCCAATAATCAGCTCGAGCTCATCAGACGTTGCTTCTTCTACTACTTCCCTGAATAGAGCAGTCGGTACTACAGATTCATAAGGCAAGTAGCTGGAGACCACCCAATATATGCGATTGCCGATCTCCAGACTAGCAGATGTTTGATCTTTACCACTTAAATTAGCCAGGAGAAAGATACTTAGATCTTTCCTGGCCAAAATGCAGGTTCTTGGAGTGCCTTCACAGTTGGCCACAAGCAGTTTAAAGTTGGGTGTCCTGATACCGCTCACCCTTCCCCCCACTACGTAGGGCTCCTGTATCAGGAGGATGTCTACTGCGCCTGTGGACAGGCGCAGCAATAGAGCCGTGAGGTTGCTTTAGCATGATGGAGGTTAATCTGTAGAATTCTTACCATCATTGGTAATTGACAGATTAACATCCACCCCGACAAGGGTGTTATCGAACTCTTCGTCCGTATCGTCGAGAAGCATGTCCCCGCCAGATGCGTTAAAGAGTCCGGAGACTCCCCTCAGCCTCTCTGTGTCCGAAGTAGAGCCTTTGTCCTCAGAGAAGGATGTTACAGATCTTCTGTTAGAGTTGGAGTCACCAGAAATAATAGGCGTGGGTACCTCCGCACTTCCAGAAAGTGCCACGGTGGACGACTCACCTTCTGCAATGGGAGCTATATCCTGCTTGTATATCTTCAAGACTATAGTCTCGAAGCCATATTGTAGGGGTGCACTTGCACTTTGTATATGGGAGGTGGATTCAGCGCTTTTTACCATCCGCCTCACCCACCTTGCTGATTCTCCAATTATGGGCCGGCAGACCAGGATTGGAATCTTTTATTATTTCTAAGGTCAATGAGTCGGCAGTGACTCTTTTTGTTTTTCGGTAAGAGCCGAAACCTCAACAGCCTCCAACTTCGTCAAAACTCTGAGCGCTACACGATGCTCATTGTGCTTCCGTTTTGACGGTCGGACATGACGTTTTCCCCTCACCGCACCACCTGTTGTGAGTACTTGGGGGAGATTTTCACCATTTTTGGTGTGGTCGGCTTTGGCCAAGACCAACGGACGGACAGTCGGACGATTGGGGAACCGCGCTCCATCGGAACACGAAGGCATCCCCGTCAAGAGAGTTTATTTTTATTTTGTTGTATAAGACCGTAATAGGTACTACGATGTAGGCCTTACGGGCTTTGTACAGATTTTTGCTATTGCGTAATAGGTACTGCTAACTATCCGCTATGTGATAAACACGTCCGTTCACTGCGAATGATCAGCAACGAAGCCTCATTCCGCCTTACATACATCAAAGTCAACCCAATCCAAACTCGTCTCTTGACAACTCCGCATGCATAAAGGTTCACCCATGCGACACAGAAATATTTAAAGGAGATTACGAGGAATGGCCGTCATTTCGTGACATGTTCACAGCGGTCTACGTAAACCACCCAAAACTTAGTCGAGCTCAAAAATTATACCACCTACGAAATAAAACAAGCGGTGGGGCTGCGGCCATTGTAAAACGATACACATTATGTGACGAAAACGTGTGGAAATGCTTTGAAAACACGCTATGAGAACAAACGTGTCTTGGAAGACAATCAGCTGAAGATACTGTTTATTATTTCTGTACCCACTATGGAAAACAGTGAATCAATTCAAAAAAATCCAGTCCACAGTGAAAGACTGTCTCTGTACTCTGAACACTCTGGAGGTTGGTACCACAAGTTGGGACTCAATACTGATATACTTAATTTCTACCAATTTACCAGATGGGACTCTTTCTCTCTGGGAACAATCGCTAAAATCACATAGAGAGTTGCCAACGTGGGTCCAACTCGTCGATTTTTTTATAAACCGATATGAGATAGTTGAACGAATTTTAAGTATCACAACAACGAACGAGAGGGATTCTCCTTAATATCAAAACACTCACTCGTCTCAAATTGCGCTGCAACCACAAAGTGCTCGCAATATTCAGACGTATCATTCACAAGAAAATCTCGACGTTTCTTGTCCACTCTGCGATTCAAGTCATCTTCTACGAATATGTCCAGAGTTCCGTAAGCTTACGGCACAACAGCGTACAAATTTCATGTTTAAAAACAAAATTTGTAACTGCTTATCGTCATCTCACATTAAAACCAAATGCGTAATATGCCACAAGCAACATCATATCCTTCTGATGTTACTTGTGGCATATTATTCATATTCAAGCGAATTTTTCATCAAACAGTGACATGGTTCTGCTTCGAACAGCATTAGTTGAAATCGAGCATCACAAAGAATGTTTCGCTCCGAGAAAATTCGGCGCAGATTGCAAATTCCCACTACCAAGTCCCATTTTGATATAGTTGGCATAGGTGGTCAGTGACAAACCTCTGATAAAGAATGTCAGTTGGTGATAGTCGCACAAAATCAGAACATGCGTTTCACAATTTCTGCCATAACCTTACCTAACGTGACGACTATCGTTGCTGATCAGTCGTAGTGAACGGAGGTGTTTAGCACAGAGAGGATAGTTAAAATCTATTAGGCAGTAACCATTACGCAATCGCAAAAAAAAAATTTGTACAAAGTCTGGAAGGCCTACTTCGTAGTACCTATTACGGGCTAATACAGACAAAAAACATGAAGTCGAATTGGTACTCATACACTTGTGTGTGGGGGCGTTGGTAGACGCACTGTATTCACCCTGTGTTAAGAGCACAGTGCGGTAAGGCCATTGCGGCGGGTACGCACTATAAACATTCGACTCCTATTGCCCGTCCGTTGGTCTTGGCCAAAGCCGACCACACCAAACATGCTGAAAATTCCCCCCAGTACTCACAACAGGTGGTACGGTGAGGGGAAAGCGTCATGTCCGACCGTCAAAACGGAAGCACAATGAGCACTGGATAGGGCTCAGAGTTTTGACGAAGTTGGAGCCCGTTGAAGTTTCGGCTCTTACCGAAAAACAAAAAGAGTCACTTACGTGGGCTAAAGGCGTCATAGATGCTTCGAAGGCCAATCAGCCGGCTGAAAGAGCCACAAATTCAGCTGTGTTAACGGCTAAGAAGAATCAGATCACCTGATAAACACCTGCCTTCGAAAAAGGCAAGAGGCCCTAATGTCACCATCAACAGGACACTCACCAAGCCCTTCAATGAAGTGGCGAAGGAGAGTCTAGCCGGGCCAGACGGCATCACTCCAGCAGAAATGCAGAAAATATTAAAGTACATTATCCCCTGGCTGCAGAAATTTTATGTAGGCTGTATTAGGCTTTCATACATCCCGAATCGATGGAGGGATACCAAAGTGGTATTCATGCCCAAAGCGGGGAAGATATCGCACACTAGGCCAAAAAACTTCAGACCAATTAGCCTATCCTCTTTCCTATTGAAAAGTCTGGAAAGTCTTTTAGATTATTTCATTAAGCAAAACCTGGATACAAAACTTCTGTCGGGGAACCAACATGCTTACAATAAGGGAAAGTCTACAGAATCAGCCCTGCACGAACTTGTGAGCACTAACTAATCGTCCCTACATTTCAAGGAATTCACCATGGTGGCGTTTCTTGGCATAGAAGGGGCTTTTAACAACATACACCCAGATGCGGTAATCGCGGCATTGTCACATCTAAAGGTGAACTCTAGCTTGATAGACTAATTTAAAGACTACTCAACATAAGACGCATAACAGCATGTCTAGGGTCCACAACTCTAACAAGGTTTATAAACAGAGGGACCCCACAAGGAGGAGTACTGTCTCCACTAATTTGGAACCTAGCGGTGAATGAAATCCTGCTAGATCTAGAACGTTGTGGCTGCAAGGTCGTGGCATATGCGGACAACGTTGAAATCGCAGTGGGTGGCAAATTCGAAAACATCCTCCGAGATATTCTACAGGTGGCTCTGAACAAGTTGGCTAGATGGGCCAGAAGCAGCGGTTTGCGTGTTAACCTAAACAAGACAGAATTGGTTCTCTTTACTAGGATGAATAATGTCCGTCATGTGGACCCTCCTCCTCGGATAAATGGAACAGATCTAGTCTTTTCTGAAAGTGCAAAATTTTTAGGAATAATTTTGGATAGGAAACTGTCATGCAGACTAAACGTACTGGAACGTGTAAAGAAGGCCAACATCGCCCTATATACCTGCAGGAAGGCTGTAGGGTCGCGGTGGGGACTCTCTCCTTAAATTGTCAATTTGATATACGAGTATATAGCAGTGGTTCGTCCAATACTGTTATACGGCATTGTGGTATGGTGGACGGCAACTGACAAACTAACCATCACAAACCTGCTATCAAGGGTTCAGAGAACTGCCTGCCTGTGCATAAGCGGAGCGTTAGGGACTACAGCGGCTGAGAGATTAAGATTAAGATTAAACTGCCTATCAATGTGGAGGTAAAAGAACTACGGTCACATGAGGTGCGCACCTTTGAGAGGAACTACATCACCATGATACCAGCCAGGGATGAATGGGTTGGCAGAATACCAGGTAATAGAAACCATCTCCACTTTTACGCGGATGGTTCGAAGCATGATGAAAAGGTTGGCTTCAGAGTACACTGTGAAGAACTTAATTTGGATATAGCTCACAGACTACCAGATACCTGCACTGTCTATCAAGCCGAAATAATGGCAATATGGGAAGTCGCCAAGTGGCTGAGTCGGAACATAGTAACCAACACTGGCGTTGTCATTTACTCGGACAGCCAGGCTGCCATCAATTCTCTGGAGGCCACATACCTAAATTCACAAATAGCCCTCGACTGCCGCAAATCTCTTAACGAGATGGCTGAGCAGTTTAATATACACCTCATATGGGTGCCTGGGCGTAGGGATATCCCGGGGAACTGCAAAGCCGACGAACTTGCTAGGAAGGGGAGAACCTTACAGTTTCTCGAAGAATTTGCATATATTGGTGCGCCACTATCCACGTGCAAGCTTTGGCTTATGCAAGAAGCTGTCAAACGAAAGATGGACAAAAATCGGCACCTGTAGGGTAGCTAGACAAATCTGGCCAAGGTATGACCTGAGAAGGTCCCAAGCCTCCATACATCTCTGCTGAGGACAAATGTTGCGACGAATTTTACGTAAAGACAACTTCGCGCTCAGCAGATGGATGTTGTGTGGTGAGACTACCATTTAAGAACGAATATGCGGATTCATTATGTCTCGGCTCGTCTAGATTTATAGCTCTAGCGCAATATTCACGCATGGAGAAAAATCTTTCAAAAGACCCCGAATTGGAATCCCAATACAACGCAGTTTTGAACCAATATATATCAATGAATCATATGGAAGAAACCTCGTCTCGTGAAGTTACACCATCTATTTACCCCATCACGCGGTAGTACGCTAGTAGTTAGAATAGTATTTAACGCATCTCGAAAAACTAAATCAGAAAACTCATTAAATGATGTTCTCCACGTATGGCCCACTTTGCAATCAGATCTTACATCAACAATACTTAATTGGAGGAAGTGTCAATATGTTTTAGTGGGGACATCCAGAAAATTTACCGACAAATTTTGGTACATCCACATGATTGATCATATTAAAGAATTCTATTCCGCCCAAATTCCGAAGAATCCGTAAAAGATTTTCAGTTAAAGACCGTGACTGTCGGTATAAATGGCTCTCCTTTTCTTGCCATACGCACATTGCGGCAATTGGCGTCAGATCCTGAAAAGCAATACCCCCAAGTTTCAAAAATACTAACGAAAGAAACATATGTAGACGATATCTTGTCAGGGGACTTCTCACTCGAAAAAGCTGTTAAGGCCCAAACTGATCTTAAAACTGTACTCAAAAGTGCAGCCTTTCCTCCCAAAAAGGTGACTGCAAATGAACCAAGACTCCTCTCGCATCTACCTCCGGAAGATTTTTATGACTCCGGTTACAAAAACACTTGGTATAAAGTGGAATATGTACACTGACTGACGCTTTTACTTACTCCCTTGGTCCTATACAGAAAAATCAATTCAAAACGAAACGTCAAGTCCTATCCATCGTAGCCCAGCTGGATGGGTCACTCCTGGTCATTGGATCAAAAAGTTTGATGCAACAGCTTGGCTGGAAGGTCTGGGATGGGATGATAAAATAATCCCAGATTCACAGCAGAAGTGGGATGCTCTAGTATCTGATCTAGGACATATAGACGCAATTTGTATTCCTAGATGGGTTCAATATTGCCCTCTTGATAGAATCGAGATACATGGCTTCTCTGATGCGTCACGGGCGGCCAGACGGAAAAGTCTGTAGTAATAGCCAAAAGCAATGTCGCCCCTCTCAAGTAAGACCCGATTTACACTGGCTGAATGTTCAGCAGCTTATCGGCGTTTTGTAGGAGAGAGAGGCAGTCGGCAAGAGGGGGAAAAAAACTCTCCCGTACTCGGGCTGAACGTGTTGTGTTTTTCACTCGCACTTTGAAAAAACAACAATTTACACAGGAATATCCGAAACAAAACTACGTGTCTAAACACAGCGGCAAGTTTAAAAGAGAATTAGCGGATAATCTGCTGAAAAAAATATCCTAGTGTAAATCTGGACTAAGTATGTTCGCCGCGATTAGAGCTCCATGGAGCACATCTTCTCGCAACGTTAGTTCATTACGTTACTTCAACAGTTTGACTTTAAAATTGATAGTATCACAATATGGACAGATTCCTCGATTGTCCTTGGGTGGCTTTCCAAACCCCCTTGGACATGGGAAACTTATGTCGCAAACAGAATCTCTCAAATACACGATCTTGTTCCCAATTCTATTTGGCGACATGTTTCCACACATGATAATCCAGCCGACGAGGGGTTGAAGACCACAAGATCTAGCAATAAACACATTATGGTTTAATGGGCCAAGATGGTTAACGAATCCCGCCTCAGAATGGCCGAAGAAAAATCCGTTAGTTTCACCAGAAATTGGGAAACGATCAAAAATACAAACACTTCATGAAATTACAGAAGAACCGGATATAGTATCCCGGTTTTCTTCATATGCGCGAGCATAACGAGTGATCTCGTATATATTTCATTTTTATAATAACTGCGTTGGCCGAATCAGGAGATTGCAAAGGCCAACCTCTGTTTCGCTCTGACAATAGGAAGTAAATTTCACGAAAAATCACTTGATATCTCTAGCCAAAAAAAGATATTTTGAGAATGATTACAATACGTTAGTTAGGGCCGAAGTGTTACCAGATAAAAGCAGCTTAAAGAATTTAAACCCATTTGTCGATTCGAACCAAGTATTACGTGTTAATGGAAGACTGGTCGATGCGTCACTGCCTTACAATTAGTGATATCCCGTCATTCTTCCTGGAAATTCTCGTCTCTCTCATATATATCTCATACACTTGCACACTTTCCTTGCTGGATGTACACAAATGTGCAGAATGGTGCAAAATGAATATTATGTATCTCGTCTCAAACTAAGGATAAGCGCAAAACATGCATCATTTACAAGCATAAACCCTGGTCACAAATAATGACTCCTTTACCCCCCGAAAGATGTACGAACCCTGCTCTGAATTATCCTCCGCAGCCGTCGAGGCGGCATTCTCGCGTTTCGTTGGGAGGCGAACTACCCTATCGTGTAGTTTCTGATAATGAAAGAAATTTTATGGGGGCAAGTCGTAATCTACTACAAAAATTTTAAAAATTCATCCAAACAACCGCCAGTGATCTTTCTGATAAATTCTCGTCTCATGGATTTGAATGCAATTTATACCTATAGACTTTGGGAGTCCGCTGTAAAAAGTTGCAAACACTACTTTAAAAGAATCGCTGGTGCCCACCGATTTACCTTTGGGCAATTTGTGACCGTACTGGCCAGAATAGAAGAAGTTCACAATTCACGACCAATGTCAGCTGTATCCGAGGATCTGTCAGATTTAACAGCATTGACCCCAGAATATTTCTAAAAGTCCTTTCTAATGTCCTTTCCGGAGCCAATATCCAATAACATATTCCTCACTAACAGATGGTTAAAATTGAAAGCGATCCATCACCAATTTGCGCTACGATGGAAGGATGACTACTTAAAAGCACTACACAAGCGTTATAAATGGAAAAACGCGGTTCAAAATCTGCAAGCTGGTGATCTTGTAGTAATTTTAGATGATTTACTTCCCCAAAGCGACTGGCGTCTCGGAAAAATAGTAAAAACGCACCATGGTTCAGATAAAAATATAAGAGTCGCAGAGATCCAAACTGCTTCTGGTACATTTACTAGGCCAATTGTAAAATTGTGCTATCTACCTTTCCTAAGTCAACCCATTTCCAAATCTTAAACAATCGATTCTAGCTTGTTCCACATATTTATGCTCATCTCATACATTACCTTTCATTTCATTACCTTTCACCTCATATTTCAAACAGATACTAAAACCATTCTCTTTTCAGAGTCAGAAGCACAGCCCACAGTATCGTGAGCGAGATCTACCAGTGCGTACTGTGTGATCAGCGCCACTCGTCAATTTATCTTAAGTAAAAAAAATATATCAATCGTCCACTTTGCCGACAAATCCAACAGGGTGAGCATCTCGTCTCTTACTCATTTAAACATCAAACATATACTAAAAAATTTATATTTTTCCGCTCTTCCGCTTTATTACTTATGTGCCATTATTCCTCATTACGTGCAACAAAAACAAAATTTTTTTGTATCTTACACCTAAAAATTATTTTTTTGTATAGATTGTTCGGAACTTGGGCCCCCTATCTCATACAGGGGCGGAGCTACAGGGCCCTAAAGTTGACCACTTCGGGAATAAAAAATTTTCATCGGCTTCTAACTTTTGAATGTATTTTCCGATTTTTTCTGTGAATACTCATAGACCAGACCTACAATAAACATTTTTGAAGATATCCTGATTAGTTTCCGAGCTATGTGGATTTTAAATTTAAATTTTTAATTTTTTCGCCGACTTTGCCTTGGAGTTTAGCCAATATCTCAGTCAAAAGTTTACCGATTTTGTTCGTTTTTTTTGTTTTGTTTTTTTATGGATTGCCAATAAAATTTACAATATCATGAAAAAAGAATCGATAAGATATGTCAAGAAATTCGAAAGTTATGGCCATATAAAGTCAAATTTTAGAAAAAATTTCATTTTTGGAGATTTTTTGGCGAAAAAAGTCCAATTCGTATTTAGGTCTTGTAGAAAAAGTTTGTTACACAAAGTATATCAAATGTATACTCATTTTAAAGGAGACGTTTTACAGAATCTGTTAGAGAAAGTCCGAAGCCAAAATTTTAATTGGTGTGGTTGCCACCCTTCTCCGATTTGGACCTTTTTTTACATACATTTCAAAAGTTTGATCGATTTCCTCCAATCGCAAAGCTAAATTGTTAAATTTTTCTTTTTGTTTATTTGTATTAGGGTGTAACAAAATCGACTGCAAAGGGAATCCCGAGCGCGGCTTTTCATATCGAAGATATATGACTAAAAGTAAAAAATTCCATTTTTGGGGATTTTTGATGTATTTTTTGGGAATTGAGGGATTTTCCATTAGAAATTTCCACATGTTGCGTGTGATTATTATTTCTAATATCAAAATATATATATTCATCGAAATATATATATTTTTAAGATTTTTATGCCGTATTTACTTTTCTGTCTACATATATGCAAAATATGTTTTTTTAATTTTTCCCTACCTTCTTTCTTATAGATCACATGTTTTTATCAAACAATAATAAAATTTAGTAAGATTTACCTTTCAGAAAATATTGTTTTGTGGCACTATTTCTAGGAAACCCTTAATCATTGACAGGTATAACCAGTAAGGAAAGGCAGAAAGTCGGGCGGGGCCGACTATAAAATACCCTACACCTCCCTAACAATGCGATAATGGTCAGTGCGATAATAATTGGTAAATGGGTAGGAACATATTATCTAATTCTGAAACGATAATCGCTAAATTAAGCAATGTTCATTCCTAAATTGAGACATCTTTCTGGAAAATTTTAATTATCGGAAGTAAAGTACAATTTCTATAGCGCCGATTTTCTCCGAATTTGGCAGTATTCCTTCGAGTAATAAGAAACCTCTTTCTGCCGAATTTCGCACTGATCGGATATAACAGTTTCTACAGCGCTTACATGTCAAATGGGGATAACATATATATGGGGGCTATATCTAATTCAGAACCGACTTTCTCCGAATTTGGCAGTATTCCTTCATGTAGAAAGAAACTTCTTTTTGCCGAATTTCGCACTGATCGGATATAAAATAACATTTTTACAGCGCTTACATGTCAAATCGGGGGTAACGTATATATAGGGGCTATATCTAAATCGGAACCGATTTCTTCCAAATTTAAAAGTGTTCATTCATATAAAAGGAAACCTCTTTCTGCCGAATTTCATACTGATCGGATATAAAATACAGTTTTTACAGCGCTTACATATCAAATCGGGGGTAACATATACGAGGGTATATGGGGGCTATATCTAAATCTGAACCGATTTTCTCCGAATTTAACAGTGTGCATTCATATAAAAAGAAACCTCTTTCTGCCGAATTTCATACTGATCGAATATAAAAAAAAGTTTTTACAGCGCTGACATGTCAAATCGGGGCTAACATATATATGGGGGCTACACTCAAAAAAATGTATTTCCTAAATTTTAGTAAAATCCATACTCCAATTTAGTTCAATGTTTTTATTCATATTGAGTTAATTTTTTCTTAACACTGGGAAATTTTATTTAGTACTACCAACTTTTATTTTTTTGGGGGATATGCAGAATAGTTCGTTAACTAAAAATGAGGACATATTTTTACTAAAATAATAATTCTTGAAAAAAGTTCGAATATTCATGTATTTATCAAATTTAAACATATGCGGTGGACACCCAACATAGACATGAGGAAATTATGAACTAATAATGGAAAGCATGATTTTTAGGAAATTTTAACTAAAAATAATCATGAATCCTTATTTCGAGTCCACGAATTTGAACTCAAAATTAGGAAAACATACTAAAATCAAGGAAAAATTAACTATTTTCGGACTATGTTGTAGTCCTAAAAACACCAAAAATTCTGTTCTTTTTCGTTCCGCAATTTTTATTTTTTTCGCAAATCGTTACTTGCAGAAACTTAAATTTATGGAGAAACATTAAAAATGTTACGCCCGGGACGAGAGTCGAACCGACAACCTTATGATAGTGAGCCAGACACACTATATATCGAGCTACGAAACTCTTTTGGGATTTATATGAAAATGTCATTCATAATAAAATTTCTTCGTCGTCTATAAATATAGTATATGGCAACTCTATTTATCATTCAATGATGGCAATCCTTTTATCAAATTCAAGTGTACATAAAAATACATTGTTTCGAAAATTTTGGGATATATAATTGTATTTAAAAAAAAATTTTTCATAAAAATTTAAGTGTCTACGTAGCTCAGTTGGTAAACGTGTGGTTCATAAAATGGAAGGTTCTGGGATCGAATCGCATTCGGAGGTAAAATTGTATATATAGATAATGTTTAATAAAATAAATTTAAATTCCTAAAATAAAGCAGAAGAGAGAAATCCAAAGAGGAAGTGATAAGAGAGAGATTCCAACACATAAATGGAAAGTGATAAAGTAGGATCAAAAAACGCAAAAAAAAATCATGGACTACAAAGTCCAAGAAAAATTTAAATTTTTCTTTTCTTTTTGCATAAATTTAATTAAATTTTCCTAAATTTGGGTAAAAATTTACTTGCAATAAGGACAAAAGTATGCTGAAGTCCGAATTTGCTAGTATTGAGTTAATATTCCCTATTTTAATTTCAGTAGTTACTTAAAGGAAGTACGAGTTAACTAGAAATAAGTTAAAAATATTTCATAATTGTGAGGAAATGTATGAACTTGATATAAGGAAAAATAGCTTTAGCGAAATACGAAGTTCAGTATTCCTACAGTTAAGTTCATTTTAACTTGCTCTAGGGTGCACTTTTTTTTGAGTGTATATCTAAATCTGAACCGATTTTAACCAAATTCAATAGGGATCGTCCTTGGGTCAAAAAAAATATGTGTAAAGTTTCGTCGAGATCGGACCATAATTGCGACCTGTACTTTGATTACAAGTAGGGTAATCAAAAACCGCACCGGTTAACCGGTTAATCGGTTTCTCTTTAAAAACCGCCTATCGGTTTTCGGTTTTTCTGCATTTTCGAATAACTCGAACCGTCGGTTTTTACAACTCGGTTTATTCGACTTTTCGGTTTTTTGAAACCATTATAAAATGATAAAGAAAATATTATTTTTGAAATAGGAACCTACCTACATCAGTATAAAAACAGTTGACTTCATTTGTGCATATCCATCGATTTCAAAATGCAGTTTTATATGTATTTATACTGCATATTTTATCGAGGGTCTAGGTGATTATTGCGGTATAGAAATAAATTAACAATCCTTTCTAATTGAAATGTAGGTATACATAAAAATACATTTGTCTAGTTTCACATTTCGACAAGTTTTCATCTCTATAGTATGCTCAAGTCAGAATCCGGTACTACTGATAATATATGTATATAATCGGTTTGCCATTTGAGCCATTCATATGATGCTAAAACCTAAGATTTTGACGATCTTCACTATTAGTCAAGTTTTATAAAAATCAAAATCAATTTTTTTGTAAAGAAATCCTTTTAAAAATTGAACATAAATATTACAAATATCGCAGATTATATCATAAATGAAATCGAAAGAATTACCCATTATAAATACTCGTTAAAATACGAAGTGTTTAAAATACAATTTTCAAATAAATCTTAATTTAATTGAAATATGGTTGCGTATTGAATTTGCACTACGCTTAGTTTACGTCATCTAACAAAATTTTGAGCATTATTTATGAATTTTTATTAAAAAAGAAAAAACCGAAAACAACCGGTTCACCGGTTTTTTATTTTCGGTTAAACCGAAAACCGGTTTTAGAGTTAACTTAATATTCGAAGAAACCGAAAACCGTATTTTCAAAATAACCGGTTTTTTGATCACGCTAATTACAAGAATACATGCACAGCCAGAAGGACAGACAGACGGACATAGTTAAATCAACTCAGAAAATGATTCTGAGACGATCGGTATAATAAGCGATGGGTCTATTTCGGCTCCTTGGTGTTACAAACAAATGCACAATGTTATAATACCCTGTACCACAGTGTGGTGTATGGTATAATTAAAAAAAAAATTTGCATATAGATAGAAACGCAAATACGGCATAAAATTCTTAAAAATGTATATATTTCGATGAATTTTTATTTTAAGTTCTTTATTTTGATATCTATATTTTATATATATAATTATATATATAAAAATGAAACGGTCCATCTGTGTAATGGCATCACGTCAGAACGGCTGGAGCGATTTGGATGATTTTTTTTTATTCGATTCTAAATTTTCACGAGATGGTTTATATAGAAATTATAAAAAAAATTAATTGGACAAAGGGGCGTGGTACCTCCCATACAAATCGCAGGTTAAAAATCCGATATTTCTGCTCCTATTATAGGTATAGTGCTGAAATTTTGTTTGTATGCATTTAATGGCAGATTATGTGAATTTTCCAAAAATGGGCGGAATCGGACCAATGGGCGTGGCCCCGCCCATATAAGCCAAATTTTGAAATTGAGATATTTTGCACAATTTGTTAGCGAGAGTGCTGGAATTTTGTGTATATGTAAACGGTGGCAGTCTACGTGATTGGTCCAAAAATGGGCGGGATCGGACCAATGGGCGTGGCCCCGCCCACATAGACAAAATTTTGATATCTTGCACAATTTGCTAGCGGGAGTGCTGCAATGTTGCGTATATGTATCTGGTGGCATTCTACGTAATTGGTGAAAAAATGGGCGGGACCGGACCAATGGGCGTGGCCCCGCCCATATAAGCCAAATTTTGAAATTGAGATATTTTGCACAATTTGTTAGCGAGAGTGCTGGAATTTTGTGTATATGTAAACGGTGGCAGTCTACGTGATTGATCCAAAAACGGGCGGGATCGAACCAATGGGCGTGGCACCGCCCATATAAGCCAAATTTAAAAAATGTTATATCTTGCACAATTTGTTAGCGAGAGACCTGGAATTTTGTGTATATATATCCGTTGGCGATCTACGTGATTGGTCCAAAAATGGGCGGGTTCGGACCAATAGGCGTGGCCCCGCCCACAATGACCAAATTTTGAAATTTTTATATCTTGCACAATTTGCTATCGGGAGTGCTGCAATGTTGTGTATATGTATCTGGTGGCATTCTACGTAATTGGTCAGAAAATGGGCGGGATCGGACCAATGGGCGTGGCCCCGCCCTTATAAGCCAAATTTTGAAATTGATATAACTTGCACAATTTTATATCTAGAGTGCTGTCATGTTGTAGATATGTATCTGGTGACAGTCCACGTGATTGGTCCAAAAATTGGCGGGATCTGACCAATGGGCGGGCCACCGCCCATATAAGCCAAATTTTGAAATTGATTTATCTTGCTCATTTTGTTAGCGAGACTGTTGAAATTTTGCGTATATGTATCTGGTAGCAGTCTACGTGATTGGCTTTCAAATGGGCGGAATAGGACCAGTGGGCGTGGCCCAGCCCATATTTTGATATATCTTGCAAGTATTATATAGGAAATACATGAACAAAAATGCTCGGTATGCGATAATTACAGCTGCTCACTCCAATACAATCGCAATATGATAATGTGATGCAATATCAATGAAACAAGAATTTGGAAATTTTATAAGTATACATTTCTATTTTCTGGACTTTCCACTGAATTCGGTATTTTTTCATTCAGTGAATTTATTACTAATACCAGTAAGGAAAGGCAGAAAGTCGGGCGGGGCCGACTATATAATACCCTACACCTCCCTAACAATGCGATAAGGGTCATTGCGATAATAATTTGGAATAATTGGTAAATGTATTTTGAACCGATAATCGCAAAATTAAGCAATATTCGTTCCTAAATTGAGAAAAATCTTTCTGGAGAACTTTGTAATGATCGGAAGTAAAGTACAACTTCTATAGCGCTTTGTAACCAAATCTGGAGGAACATATATATGGAGGTTATTTATAAATCTGAATCGATTTTCCTAGAATACTCATTCATGTAAAATAGAAACCTGTTTCTGTCGAATTTCGTACTGATCGGATATAAAACACAGTCTCTACAGCGCTTACATGTCAAATTGGGGGTAACATATATATATGGGGGCTATATCTAAATCTGAACTGATTTTCTCCGAATTTTGCGGCATTCCTTCATGTAATAAGAAACCTCTTTCTGCCGAATTTCTTACTGATCGGATATAAAATACAGTTTCTACAGCGCTTGAATTTCAAATCGGGGGTAACATATATATGGGGACTATATCTAAATCTGAACCGATTTTCTCCGAATTTGGCAGTATTCCTTCATGTAATAACAAACCTCTTTCTGCCGAATTTCGTACTGATCGGATATAAAATACAGTTTCTACAGCGCGAATTTTGACATGGGCAGCGAAGCGCACCGGGCTCAGCTAGTTAGAAATAATAATTAAACGCAACATGTGGAAATTTATAATGGAAAATCCCTCAATTCCCAAAAAGTACATCAAAAATCCCCAAAAATGGGATTTTTTACTTTTAGTTCTATATCTTCGATATGAAAAGCCGCGCTCGGGATTCCCTTTGCAGTCGATTCTGTTATACCCTAATACAAATAAATAAAAAGAAAAATTTAACAATTTAGCTTTGCGATTGGAGAAAATCGATCAAACTTTTGAAATTTATGTAAAAAAAAAGGTCCAAATCGGAGAAGGGTGGCAACCACACCAATTAAAATTTTGGCTTTGGATTTTCTCTAACAGATTCTGTGAAACGTCTCCTTTAAAATTAATATAAATTTGATATTCTTTGTTCGCCAAAAAATCTCCAAAAATTAATTTTTTTCAAAATTTTGACTTTATAGGGCCATAACTTTCTTACTTCTTCTCATATCATATCGATTCTTTTTTTCATGATATTGTAAATTTTATTGTCAATCCATAAAAAAACGCGAACAAAATCGGTAAACTTTTGACTGAGATATTGGCTAAACTCCAAGGCAAAGTCGGCGAAAAAATGAAAAATTCAAATTTAAAATCCATATATCTCGGAAACTATTCAAGATATCTTCAACCTATAAAATGTTTATTGTAGGTCTGGTCTAGGAGTATCCACTAAAACCGGACACTCCATTCAAAAGTTAGAAGCCGATGAAAATTTTGTATACACGAGGTGGTCAACTTTAGGGCCCTGTAGCTCCGCCCCTGTATGAGATAGGGGGCCCAAGTTCCGAACTTAAACTCTCTAACACCTCTTGAATACACACCTAAAATTTCATCGCCATACGATAAGGGGTTTTGCAATGGCAGGATTATGTCCATTTTGTTTCCATTTTAGTCCACTGTGCAATGTTGGAAATATATCTTTCACTTAGAAACAGTGGGTTAGTAACAGTCTTTAAACAAAAAAATCTTTTTTAAGTTTCTGTTTAAATAGCGGTTTTATTTATTACTTTTATTTATATTACGTACATTTGAGTTTGTTTACATGAACAAGTTTCATTAGAAGTAATTGTGAATTCTTTGTTGACGTTTGTAGATTTCGGAATCGGTTTCTCTAATGAGGAACCAAATATAATCTCCCATCATTCTTTAATCCCAGTGTCCTTCGTAACGCCGCTCGATGGACTTCAATTCTTGGTGAAACCTTTCGCCATGTTCGTCACTTACGTCGCCAAGATTCTCGGGAAAAAGTTTAAATGAGAATGCAAGAAATGAATTTTGAGGGACATATTTGCACCTGTTGGAATATATAAAGCGAAAAATAAGTTGGAAGAATACATACATATGTGTTATATACATAAATATAAAAAAATATATTTCTAACCAATTTTTTCATAATTTTTTAACAAATCATTAATCATTGTTTCATATTGCGGGCTTCTATTGGATCCAAGGATATTTTAAACTAAAAGCTTAAACGACCTCCATGCTGCAATTTCATCCGACGTCAAATATGATTCGAAATTCACATCTTTCATCAGTTTCCTTATTTTAGGCCCATCAAAAACTCCTTCTTCGATTTTTAGAAAAGAAAGACTTTTAAAAAAACTTTTTAAATATGAGAGTGAATTGCCATCTTTCCTTAAGGCTTTCCAAAATATCGGCTATCCCAGAGGCGTAACATACCAACTACTTTTAAATCGCAACAAATTTTCCAGTCATGTTCATATTTTATGTATTTTATCACTTTAGCCATTGTTTCGTATGACTCCTTAGTGTTGACAGCATGAGCAATGGGAATCGACGGTATCTGATTTCCGTTGTGTAAAAGTACTGCTTTCAAACTTACTTTACTGCTGTCAACAAGTAACCGCCATTCCTTTGAATTGTATGTTTGATTAAGTTCCTCGTACAATCCGGGAATGTCCATGCAAAAGCATATGTTATCCACAGTTGTATAAAATTGTTTGTAAGCTATATCACGGATTCTATAATATGATATGTTAACATGTGGGGCCAAAATATTCTACTGTTTCATCTCAGATGCAAGTACTTCTGCCTTATCTTTGGACAGTTCCAAATCTCGCACTAGATCAATGAGTTGAAACTGAGATAAAAGCGATGACTTCTGACTCAACCTTGAATCGCTCAGAATTGAGTACTCAGTTGAACTTGGTGATGTTTCCGTTATTAGCCTGTTAGCTATACTTGACACATCCTACTCCAATCTATTAACTTAGACAAAAATAGCAGTCCGTATCGTGAATGAATGGTTGTCTCCAAATCATTGGCATTCCAAATTGCACGTGAAGTCTAACATTAAAAAGTTTTATTCCACAAAACATTAATTTTAAAGTACTTACCGCATTCTTCCACTAGTCCATCGAGTAAGATTTACATGGCACGAATTACACAAAATACTAGGTGTCCGCGGTTCGTTCATATTTTTAACTCATATACCAAAATATTACACATATATTTCTTCTATTATTTTACTTAACGCACGACATTTGTTTTCAATTAGATATTTTTCGCAGATGTAGCTGAAATCAAATCATTTTACTCATACTTCGAAATATAACTTTGTAATATTTTTCAGAAAATCGACTTATCTCTTTAAGGTGCTGAATTACACTAATTTATTAATAAGAAATTTCATTCATAAATTCCGGGTTTAAGGCATATAAGTTGCAGTACCTAGCTGACGTATAGTTTGCTTCGAAAGTATACACCCAATATTTACATGACTGCCGCGTACTACTTTGTATTGCGTACATATAATTTTACTTCCTGTATATACGACTGGGATGTCCATGCCCCGAAAAGACGTAACTGAATGGAAACCTCATAAATAAAAAGCCACAAATATTGTTGAATGACCCTCTATCTGAGCGGATCTCATCCAATATAGCTGTCACATTGCATATCATGTGTTTTGGATGGTTACGAACGGCCATAAAACCTCGTCCTCTCTATAATATTGTAATGTCTGACATCAATACTCATAAAATAAAATGCAAGTGAAATGTCTCTTATATGTCTCTCTCACATATGGCGAATTCAATATAAGCAAAAACATCATTTAAAAACGAAAAAATATGAAACAACATTTTTTTGAAATTCCCTAACATTTACAAAATGGCTCATAACTTGTACATCTATCCATAGAATTTTTTCGATTTGTTTTCTATTTTTTTTTGTACCAGGAAAAAGATTCTACGTGAAAGCGATATTTGCAGCATATGTAACCCTCATAATTCCCTTTAATTTGAGGCATAACACGGCTCAGTCAGGCTTACACATGAAAAAAAATTACGTTGCTTGCTTGCTTTTATTCGGTCTACAAATCTTTGTGATTCTAACTAGGATACTCTCCCTGCTTCAAGACCATTTTGTTACTATATTATCATAGAAACAAGTATTTTATACATGGCGGTGTATAAATATGTATTAAAAATTTACCATAACATTTTTTTATATTTTTTTCGTGTTTGTGACACCTAATTGCACCAAAAACTGTTATCCGCATCCCTTGGACAAACATTTTTTTGCATAGTGTAATCATCACTAATTACACTCCACTACAGCTGAATTGATTCCCACTCTATTATTCCCGCAATAAGTTGATTGCCAAAAGGAGAATTCCAGATTCTCCCCTCTACCCGAGTCTATTCAGAGGTTAATTGTTTTTTTGTTTAAAATAATTAAATTCGGCAACCAACTTACCTTGCTTCTAAATTTCTCTTCGGTCATTCAACAAGGGCTCACTTGTTGCTACTTCCTCGATTCTATACCTTAATTATACAAAGGTCGTTTATAGTGCGAGCTATCAGATTATAGAACAATTTAATTCTGTAGGAAAACAGAAACTTCTCAATATCTGGTGCAAAATTCAAAGAGTTAGTCTTGTTGTTTGTTTTTTCCAAATATCCTTTGTTTCCATCATTCTGGTCGAAGGCGTCGAGTCTTCTAAATTCTTTATCAATCGCAATGGTACAAATGACACCATGAACATATCTGTGTCTGAAGTATTTACCCATACATTGCTTGTCCTGTTTGTATCCAGAAGAATTAGTTAGGTAGGTGTGATTGTACTAGTGTCCTTTTGTGACAGTCCTTTCTAGCAGCAAGTATGTGATAATATGATGGATACAGATTTGAGCCTTTTTCAATCTGACGCAATCTGACCTATGTATATCGTTCATTCCACATCAAACAGAACGATTTTTGGAAAAAAATCTGGTCGACATTGCCGATTGTCTTGAAAATTTGTATATGAGTTTTAATATGGAAATGAATCATCTTGTAGTTGGCGAGAATAAAACCAAAATTTTTTTCAGTTGTTATAAACATCTGAAATCTGAAAAAATTTGGGAAAATATTTGAAAAGGTGTATTTTGGAAGTTATATATTACACCGTGCGAAACAATTTTTCACCCATGAACGAAACTATATACAAGTGAAACTAGAGACCTAAGGTAGCAAAACTGCATACTCAGTTTTTTATTTTGTGATCGTTTGTCCTTTTTCCAGGACATTTAATTTTCAAAAGATAAATAAGTTTGAACAATTTATTTTCGAACTTTTACAAGTCATACAATGGCGACGTGGGTATCAAATGAAAGAGGAGAATTCCTACTTTTTAATAAAATTTTTTGTTTTAATTTGCTGGGACGAAAAAATGAGAAAAATGTGCTTTGTAATTTTTATCCTTGAATATCCTTGAAAATTTCCAATCAAATTTTCTTAGAAAAATATATGTTTAAGCCAATACAAGGTTTTTAAATATACTTTAATTTCAGGTCCCTAGCTGTATTACTTTAGCATTAACAATAACTTCAAGTTTTCCCCATAAAAAGTTAAATATGAATAATGTTATACAAAACCTCTGCAAACCCCCAATTTTGTTCACCCACGCACAAACATATATACATGTTATAGTAGGGACCACAGATAGTAAAACTGCGTCCCCTAGTTTTTGTATTTCGTGAAGTAGTTCCCTTTTTAATGGACTATATATTTTTATTTATACAAACATGTTTATACTCGTAGCTGTTACTTTCAAAATAGGGTACCTCTCGTAGATTTAAATAGGGTTTGAAATTTTTAGTCGTAGGCTATCTATTTCCAAGATTTAACCATTATGATAAAACAATTATCTGTCATTATACATTTTAATGTCAACTGTGTAAGAAGAACAAAACAAGTGAAAACGGCATTCATACCATACCAAATCTTATATACCATGTTATAGGCTATATCGAAACATGGACCTGTGACTACCGTTATTCGTGTGAAGAGTTCCGGGTATAAATAAGTGCTAGTTTCCAAATTTCAGCCCTATCAGTTTGAATTTGTGGTCTCTATGGCGTTAAGAAGTCAAATCGGGGAGATCCTATATATGGGGGGGGGGGGCTATATCAAAAAATATACCGATATTGTCCATTTTCAATCCCAACATAGCTGTAGTTATAAGAAATATATGTAGCAAATTTCAGACATACTGGACAGGGTTAAATCGTCTTGGAATTTTCTGACGATTATAACGGGTGGCAAATCTAACGGCTGCTTTTTGAACTTCGGGCGCCTCGCAGCTGCGTTTTGACTCCGTTGGACTATGTCTTGTGGGGAGCCGTTATGTATTGTAAGTGCCAACCATCCAGAGACGATTCATGACATGAAACACGAAATTGCAGCCATAGAGGGCCACACAATCGAAAATGTGTTGAAAAATTGGATCGACACAGAATGTGCAACGGGAAGGCCAGCCGCGGCAGCCTTATGAATGAAGTGGTGTTCCATCATTAATCGGAATGTGGAGGCATTTCAATAAAGGAAAAATCATTGAAAAATATTTATCCGTCTTATTAATAACAATTTTAAAACTCGGCTTTTTCGTGGACCACATTTTAGCATATGTACCTACTTAGTGAGGTCTCTGGTCAATATTCAGAGGTGTTACAAACGGAGTAACAAAATGAATATACCCTCACCATCCTATGGTGGAGGGTATAAAAACAGCACATATTCAACATTCTTGTTGTCAAAGTACTGGTCGGAAATAAGAAGCGATGTTTACGAAAATTAGTACAGAGACATTTCTTAGACTACATAGAGACGATCCCTATTGAAATATAGGGAATATCGGTCCATGTTTTGATGTAGCCCCAATATAAATGTCCCCACCGATGTCATATCTTGATACTCTAGATAACAAGTTTTTATATTGATCTAGCTAAAATTTAGAAATTTTTACTTTAATTTGCACTTAATCGACCCTAGTGAAAATGCGGAACATCGGTCCATGTTTTCATACCCCCCATATAAAGCTTCCTTCCGTCCTTGGGGCGCAGTTTTTAACCCATTTTGCTGAAATTTATGCATCTTTAGTGCCCCTTATGAAGTCACAGTCATCTTCCTCTATGTCTGTAATTTTGAAATTTACTCTATTTAACCTGCAGCAATTAATAGCAATAATAGTTTATCCATTAATTTGTTGGTAAACAGTGGTGAGCTCGTCCCACTTTAGTCTTTCCTTACAGTTTTTTTTTTAATTTTGTACAACTAAAAATATATAGTCCTTTAAAAAGGGAACAACATCACGAAATAAAAAACTGGGTACGCTGTTTTACCTAGTATCACATGTACGTAGGTTTATACGTGGGTGAGCAAAATTGGGGGTTTTCAGAAGTGTTATACAACTTTATTCATATTTACCTTTTTAATGGAGAAAACTTGAAGTCGTTGTTAATGCTAAACTAATACAGCTAGGAAATTTAAGTATGTTTAAATACATTGTATTGGCTTAAACATTTATTTTTCTAAATAAATTTGATGGGCAATTTTCAAGGATATTTAAGGATAAAAATTTCAAAGGACATTCTTCGCATTTTTTCGCCCTGGAAAATTAAAACAAAATTTTTTATTAAACAGCAGGGATTCTTCTCTCTCATTTGATACCCATATCGCCATTGTATGACCTGTACAAGTGCGAAAATAAATTGTTCAAACGTATATATCCTTTGAAAATTAAAGGTCCTGTAAAAAGGACAAACGATCACAATATAAAAAACTGAGTATGCAGTTTTGCTGCCTATGGTTTCTAGTTTCACTTGTATATAGTTTCGCTTGTGGGTGACAAAAAAAGTTGAAATTTGTCGTACGGTGTTATGCAAACGCGTGGACGGAATTTTACAAATGATGGCTAGTTCGTAAAATCTTGACTTGTACTTTAAAGTACATATATTAATGCTGGTTTATTCAAAGTTTTTAAGTGCATCAGTCGCATATTTAACTGTATTTTGCATCTTGCACATCAATGACACCAACTTAAAACTATGAGAAAAAAGCCTCGTTCTTTTTTAAAACAATATTTACAGAAAAATGCCAATGATTTTCCTTTATAAACTATGATAAATATTGAAATTACAAAATAGACAGAATCATTTCAATAGAAACTAATTTCAATTTCTGAAATTTTTAAGTAAAAATTCTATTATATGGAAACTGAAGAAAACACCAGATTAAAATTTCAGATTAGATAGGGCTACAAGGCTATATAAAGGGTTTTCCAACAAGAGGTGTTATTTTGGTATTCAAAGAAAAATGCCACTTTTTAAGATAAATGATCGGACGTTTATTTCATAATAAAGAGGAAGGTATGCCGTTAATAACGAAAAACAACATCAGCCAAATGGCCACCACGAACACGCTTACAGGACCATATCCTTTTCATGAATTTTTCCATAAAAAAATCGCAAAGTGGCTGCCCTATGTCCTCGATAGCCTCGCGAATTCTATCTTTGAGTTCTTGAATCGACGCTGGGCTGTTGGCGTAGACCTTATCTTTCACGTGGCCCCAAAGGAAGAAGTCGCAAGGTGTTAAATCACAAGATCTCGGTGGCCAATTGTGATCACCTCTTCGAGAGAATGTTGGTCCACCCTCATTTTCGAAAAAGTAAGGTCCAATGACCCCGCACAAAACAGTTACACGTTGAGGATGGAGACGCTTCTCTTGGGTTTTCCGAGTCCCAGATGCGACAATTTTGCTTGTTGACGTAGCCACCGAGGTGGAAATGGGCCTCATCAGTCAAGATGATTTTAAAATTTTAATATTTTCAATGCGTTGTTGAATCGTGTAGCGTTCCATTTTCAGTAATGGCGTAGTTTCTACTTGTCAAATGTCAAAGAGTAAAAGCTTCAAAAGTGGCAGCTACTGAAATACTGGGTGATTCAAAATAACACCTCTTGTTGGAAAACCCAGTATGCAGATTAAAATTTATGCAAATTAAAATTTAAGAGGAAAAATACATAACGATATATGCAGGCTGCCCTATGTCCTCGATAGCCTCGCGAATTCTATCTTTGAGTTCTTGAATCGACGCTGGGCTGTTGGCGTAGACCTTATCTTTCACGTGGCCCCAAAGGAAGAAGTCGCAAGGTGTTAAATCACAAGATCTCGGTGGCCAATTGTGATCACCTCTTCGAGAGAATGTTGGTCCACCCTCATTTTCGAAAAAGTAAGGTCCAATGACCCCGCACAAAACAGTTACACGTTGAGGATGGAGACGCTTCTCTTGGGTTTTCCGAGTCCCAGATGCGACAATTTTGCTTGTTGACGTAGCCACCGAGGTGGAAATGGGCCTCATCAGTCAAGATGATTTTAAAATTTTAATATTTTCAATGCGTTGTTGAATCGTGTAGCGTTCCATTTTCAGTAATGGCGTAGTTTCTACTTGTCAAATGTCAAAGAGTAAAAGCTTCAAAAGTGGCAGCTACTGAAATACTGGGTGATTCAAAATAACACCTCTTGTTGGAAAACCCAGTATGCAGATTAAAATTTATGCAAATTAAAATTTAAGAGGAAAAATACATAACGATATATGCAAATATTGGTGAATTTTCGAATATATCGAGGATGTCATATTCAAGGCCTTCGTGAAGAGCTCTAATTTGTATAAATCTACAAACGAGTTTTTAAAATATAACAAATGCAATGTACATATCGCAGGAATTTCTTAGTAACTTTTTTTAAAAGAACGGGGCTGAACACCATCTTCAAATTCTCAGCCTTCATTTAGAATATTTAGGGCTACGTAATTATATTTTTCACAGAATTTTAAGTTGGTGTTATTGATGTGTAAAATGCAAATTAAAGTTGCAGATGCATCTGAAGCAGTCAAAAATGTTAACGACGCAAACATAAATCCCTGTTATGAAAAATAGAACTTTCGACCTTTAAAATGAGCCTTCTTTTGTAAAACGCGTCCACGCGTTCGGAAAATACAGAACTCGAAACGTACGCCCCACAGTGGGCTAAAATGGAAAAGAAATGGACATAATTCTTCCATTTCAAAACCACTTATCGTATGGCGATGAAATTTTAGGTGTGTATACAAGAGGTGTTAGAGAGCTTAAGTTCGGAACTTGTGCCCCCTATCTCATACAGGGGCGGAGCTACAGGGCCCTAAAGTTGACCACCTCGGGTATACAAAATTTTCATCGGCTTCTAACTTTTGAATGGAGTGTCCGGTTTTAGTGGATACTCCTAGATCAGACCTACAATAAACATTTTATAGGTTGAAGATATCTTGAATAGTTTCCGAGATATGTGGATTTTAAATTTGAATTTTTCATTTTTTCGCCGACTTTGCCTTGGAGTTTAGCCAATATCTCAGTCAAAAGTTTACCGATTTTTTTCGCGTGTTTTTTTATGGATTGCCAATGAAATGCACAATATCAGGAAAAAAATAATCGATAAGATATGTGAAGAAATAAGAATGTTATGGCCCTATAAAGTCAAATTTTTGAAAAAATGTAATTTTTGGAGATTTTTTGGCGAAAAAAGTCCAATTCGTATTTAGGTCTTGTAGAAAAAGTTTGTTACACAAAGTATATCAAATTTATATTAATTTTAAAGGAGATGTTTCACAGAATCTGTTAGAGAAAATCCGAAGTCAAAATTTTAATTGGTGTGGTTGCCACACTTTTCCGATTTTCCGAGGGATTTTCCATTAGAAATTTCCACATGTTGCGTTTGATTATTATTTCTAATATCAAAATAAAGAACTTTTAAAAAAAAATCATCGAAATATATAAATTTTGAAGAATTTTATCCCGTATTTGCGTTTCTATCTACACTGAACCAAAAAGGTACATAATAATAATGAAAATGTACATTGAGACAATGAATTTGTTCATTAATTTTGCGCCACTGATTGCGTTCATTGATTTCAATGTATGCTGTTCATTAACTTACTGATTCAATGTATGCATACATTGATTCAATGAACTGTTACATTGAGTCAATGAATAGCGCTCATTAAATCCAATGAACTCGTACATCAATGACAATGCATGAATACATTGTCTCAATGAACTGGTACATTGAGCTAATGAATGGCATACATTCGCCCAATGTATGGGTACATCAATTTTAATGAATGAAAACATTTATGCAATGAATGCGGACATCAATCCAATGAACTCGTACATCAATTATAATGTATGAGTACATTTACTCAATGAACTGGTACATTGAGCTAATGAATGGCATACATTCGCCCAATGTATGGGTACATCAATTTTAATGAATGAAAACATTTATACAATGAATACGGACATTAATCCAATGAACTCTTACATCAATTTTGATGTATGAATACATTGAACCGATGAACGCGTACATTATCCCAAAGTAAGTTAACATAAACTCAATGAATATATTCATTAATTTCAATGTATGAATGGGTTTACCCAATGAACCACATCATTAACTTAATGATTCTTAAAATGCATGCAATTAATTTTCAATTCAAAGAATAAATTCCAAAAATCTGTGTTATTTATATATTTATTTAGAAATCAAAAAAAGTAAGTGAAAAATTTGTATACAAAAAAGTAGTTCATTTATGAGTATTGTATGTATTCTAAGATTATATGAATTCGTAACTTATTTTGAAAATTGCATTAAATAAAGTACTTAAAATAATTTGACATTATAATAATTTTTGTGTTGTTGAAAGTTGATTTTATCTGTTTTAGTTAACAATCTTACCAATTTGCTTTAGTTTGTCTGACTTAATGGCAATTTTTGATGTTTTATTTTTCTTCATGTTGTAAAAGTAGTCTTCAATAAATGACCAAAAGTTAGTACAGGCAATCGGATATTCTAAATTAAACAAATGAAAGCACTTAAAACAAATATTCACTGCTCGAAAAAAAAGTAGTAAACTCAAATTTGATACCATCTAAATACAAAAAATAGCTTTGAAAAAACTTGAGGTTCTTATCGCCTATAGCAAATATAAATGGTTGTATGTTCTCCGATTTTTTCTTTAGGAAACATATGTGGTCTTCAATTTCTTGTGCGCTACTTCCAACGAAAAAGAACGATTCCTGCGAGTTTTTAAATGTGTGCTTAATAATGATTTTTTTGTTGTTATTGTCCCTTCGCACAACATTTTGGGTTGGTATAAGGTGGACTGCACCAATTTCTAATAAAATAAACAAATTTTATTATTCTTTATTCAAGAATTATCTTACAGTATACAGGTATACAACTTAATTCAAAAATATTTTATAGACATGTTGTTAGGGAGATATAAAATTGAGTATTAAATAAGTATAGCGAAGGAGAATACTACTAATCAAAAAACTTCGAATTTAATAAATAAACCAATAATGTTAAATGTTCATGCCAATCTCAATTTTAATTAATAAATTCAACTTACCTTTATTGCTCTCTGTATTATCTATATTTTTGAGCATATCTCGTAATCCTTTGTCACGTATGTGATTTTCAGCAAGAAGAAATGTTTTAATTTTGCTGAAATGTTCCGGCCAATCAGCAAGAGCTCCTAATCGATTGCCAAAAAGAGCTCCAAAATCTATGTCAATCTGAAAATATAAATTTAAAGTTCAATGTCATATACAGGTAACTTAAAATTTAATTTTTCATCTCACATATCGATAACCAGTTGTTTTTTTGTATTCAGGCCATTTTTGGAATACTTCCATTAAGGAAGAAGTTTGACTAATTTGCTGAAGTCTATACTGACTGCATGCTCGCCAATAGCTGTCAAAGTCTGCAGCCGATAAGTTATCAAACCTTAACATTCTAACACAATCTTCTGCATTACTTTCAGGATCTTTTAAATAAATAAATAACGGACTTAAATATTTAATTTCCATCTTACTGTACTTACTGAAGGTTTTGGGTTCAGGTTTACTGCAGTTTAAAGGCCTATTCGCGTCGCCACCCAAAACTCGTTTTAATGAATTTATATTAGATTTTTCATTGCTACATTTAACGTAAATTTTTCCTCGTTTTCCAGTGCGATAGTATTCAATTTTCTCTCCGGGAAATCGATGTATTATTTCTTGTTCAAGTGCGTAGCTTTTGTGGAGAGACATGTGATATTGATGTTGTTGAAAGTAATTGGATATTAATTTAATTAACATGATTCGATGATTATCCGTTATTCTGTAGAGCTTCGTCTAGATGAAGATGGTGAATATAGTCGTGAAGAGTGTTGTGTTAATACATTTGACTTTTCTGTTGACAAGATAGATTCATTTTCCTTAGTTGATTGCGACTTTTGCCATTAATTTACATGATGCTCAAAGAGAATCAGATCTCCCTTTTTATGATTTTTAAAGAGAGCGGAAATGTGATGTTGCTTAATAACTTTTAACACTTCAATTGTTATTTTTTCAGCTGCAGTATAAAATAGACAACAACAAAATTTAATTATTTATATACAACACTCGTGTTTTCTATTTCGCCTAGATAACTAAGCGGGGATAGAAAAAACTTAATCTCCGTTTAGTTATCCAGACTAAAAAATAAGAATTTGAATTTATATAATTTACTTAAATGTTAGGAATTCCAACTTTCCAGCAAATTCTTCAAATTCGTATCTTCTGAATCCGAATCAGGATATTCCTGTTAGTGCGTATAAAAACTTAGTAATTCCCAAAAACGTATATTTATTTATATATATGTATTATTATATGTATATTTAAGTTGAAGAATGGGTGATTTTTTTTTTCGTTTTTCGTTATACTGGATTAAAAATATCGCCTATTATAATAAATTGTCTGCTTACATTGGTCTGCGTTAGAGATGGTGATGGTATTAATATTTCATCAAGTCATTCTTCAGGTAGATTGATTTGATCCATGATTGGTGATATATTTGATTCCATGTGTTGTTATTGTGAACTGCGATCTGTTTCTCGTATAAACCAAAGCGATTGTCTGTTTTAAAAAATTGTGTTTATGACAAAATTCCAAAGATTAACGGAATAAATCAAATCGTAATTTTTAAAATGTTTATTATTTTTTACCCAAATTTCAATAGTTTACTTTAGTCTCTCTACTTTACACCTTTCCTTATTAATTTCTTTCACTAAATTATTTTTTTTTCTTTTATTCACTGTTTTTTCACTTTCATTTACTACTTGAAGTCCTCTCTCAGCGAACATTGTCTTCTTACTAAAAAACGGGTTGCATTGTTTCTCTAAATAAATCAATGAACGATGAATGAAATTTAATGAACATATACATTGGTTTCGGCAATGTCTACATTGATTTACAAGTATACAACCAAATCAACGGGTCAGCAAAACAATTGGGAATTTCATGTTCCAACTCACTAAAAGATACATACAAACACCACTTCACACTTTCTGGAAAAGCTGACTGTACCTGTATATTTTATTTACCGCCTTTCAATGAAATTCGCGACACACCTAACTCTCGACGGCACACACGAATTAAATTTCTTATTTTTGTTTGTTATTAACTTTCAGAATTGCGCATTTATTTTCGACCTTTCTCAATGGAGATTCACCACAGACTGAATGAAACGAGTTGTCTTGTTTGTTCCTTTTTTTTTCGAAGAATTGAAATTTACCGTTATAAAACAATGAACGCGTTCATTGATAAAATTATTGATCAATGGACGTGTTCATTGATAAAATTATTGGTCGATGAACGTCTTCATTAATAAAATGATTGACTATTAATGGTGTATACTGATTGACTCAGTCACCAAAACAACTCTCTAAAATAATCTCAATTTCATGCTCTGTGATGGATACATACACATCAATGTGTTTATGTAAGCACGCAAATGTGTGTTGTTATTTCCATTGAATGAAACGACTTGCATTGTTTGTTGGTCTCTCTTTCGATAATCGTTAAATCACCGTTATAAAACAGTGAACTCGTACATTGACCAATCATTTTCTCAATGAACGCGTTCATGATTTATTATTTTAATGGAAATAGCAACACACACTTGAAATAGCAAATATAATGCGTTACTTTTATTTAGAAGTTATTAATGATTTTTAGTAAAATTGTTAGGTTTTAGCTTAAGTGTATTTTACTGGACACCTTCATTGAAATTAGTGTACAAATACATCGGGCCAATGAACAGATTCATTATTATTTTATTAATGAATGCTTTTAATGATCGTTCATGCATACCATGAACTGTACATTAAAATGATTCATTGGGCCAATGTATTGGTACATTGGGACAATGAATATCTGTTAATGAACGCCATTCATTAATATTATGAACAATATTTTTTTCAGTGTATATGCAATTTTTTTTTTAATTATACCATACACCACACTGTGGTACAGGGTATTGTAACATTGTGCATTTGTTTGTAACACCAAGGAGCCGAAATAGACCCATCGTTTATTATACCGATCGACTCAGAATCATTTTCTGAGTTGATTTAACTATGTCCGTCTGTCTGTCCTTCTGGCTGTGCATGTATTCTTGTAATCAAAGTACAGGTCGCAATTATGGTCCAATCTCGACGAAACTTTACACATATATATTGTTTTGTGGCCCTTTCTCTAACAGATTCTGTGAAACATCTACTTTTAAATGAGTATAAATTTGATATACTTTGTGTAACAAACTTTTTCTACAAGACCTAAATACGAATTGGACTTTTTTCGCCAAAAGATCTCCAAAAATTACATTTTTTCAAATTTTTGACTTTATAGGGCCATAACTTTCTTATTTCTTCACATATCTTATCAATTCTTTTTTTCATGATATTGTAAATTTTATTGGCAATCCACACGCGAACAAAATCGGTAAACTTTTGACAGAGATATTGGCTAAACTCCAAGGCAAAGTCGGCGAAAAAATTAAAAATTCAAATTTAAAATCCACAAATCTCGGAAACTATTCAAGATATCTTCAACCTATAAAATGTTTATTGTAGATCTAGTCTAGGAGTATCCACAGAAAAAAACGCCACTAAAACCGGACACTCCATTCAAAAGTTAGAAGCCGATGAAGTTAGAAGTTAGAAGCTCCGTCCCTGTATGAGATAGGGGGCCCAAATTCCGAACTTAAACTCTCTAACACCTCTTGTATACACACCTAAAATTGCATTGCCATACGATAAGTGGTTTTGAAAGGGCAGAATTATGTCCATTTTTTCCAGTTTAGCCCACTGTGCGCCCATTGAGAATATTTTCCTATTTTCTCAGATTTCAGATGCTAATAACATCTGGAACATTTTTTTGTCATTTTTTTCGCCAGCTATAAAAAAAAGGTGTTCGATTTGACATGGAATGAACGATATGGGTGTCTTGTTCAACTTCAAATAATGCTAATGCCTCTTCATTTGGGAAATGTGTTGCATCGCTTGGAATTGGAATACTCTGAAAAATCTGTTTTGTACTCACCGGACTAGCGTTTGAAACTTTTTCAAAGTGGTTTTTGTGATCGCAACTGAAGTAACAAGCTTTCTGCAACAGTTTCACTTCCGATTTCTTCATTAATATCCTTAAGTTTCCGCCTTTTAGATTTATTGCTACAGTTGCCGAGTGATTTTGGTGGTCTCCCACAATTCTTTTGATATTGAAGATACCTAAACACTAAGTTCGCCCTCTAACCAGTTCGCAAAGGTGGTCTAAAATCTATGTTTACTTCATCCAACATTTTTGTAGCGCTTAGTTAAGTTTTTGACAAAATCATTTGTTTTATTTTGCAGTTCCAATTGTGTTTCGGTGATGCAGGGAATTTACTTTTCTTTGAACGTAACTTAAAACATTTTCCTTCCTTTCGTTTCTAAAATACTCTTCGGACAATTCTTTATAACTGAAGTTCTCTATTTTTTAATATTTTATTAAAAAACTCTGCTTTTGCAACTGAGTTTGTATTCGAATACCACTGGCTTTTATCCTTTTCTTACGTGAATAATGTCATACTGTGTTCATATGTAGCATAAACATAGGTAAAATGAAAAAAAAAGTTATAAAAAACTAAAAAGGGCTAAAATTATGTCAAAAATACGTTAAAAATCTTACAAAAATGGATAACTATATGATATAACACATAGAACTTGGCTTGGTGTACATAAATACGTAGTCGTATGAACAGGTAAAATAACAAGAGAAAAACATTTTTTTCCCGAGTTACTTCATTCAAATTAAACCAGTAAGGAAAGCCAGAAAGTCGGGCGGGGCTGACTATATAATACCCTACACGTCCCTAACAATGCGAAAATGTGCATTCGATAAGAATTTGGCAGTGTTCATACATGTAATGAGAAAACTCTCTCTGCCGAATTTCGTACTGATCGGATATAAAATAAGGTTTCTACAGTGCTTACATGTCAAATTGGGTGAAACATATATATGGGGGCTATATCTAAATCTGAACGGATCTCCCAATTTGGTAGTGTTCATAAACGTAATAAGTAAACTCTCTAGGTCGAATTTCGTACAGATCGGATATAAAATACGGTTTCTACAGCGCTTACATGTCAAATCAGTTGTAACATAGGTTAGGTTAGGTTAAAGAGAGGAGAGGAGACGTTTAATCGTCTCATGTCCATGGACATACACTTAAGCCAGTGGTTCGGCCTGTTGTGCGCTCCTTATTTATGATATTTTTATACCTGTCGAGTTACAGAAAATCGGTACTAGACACGAATTTTCTCAGTATCTTCTAGTCATATCCTCTTAGATGAGTCAAGTCTGGTAATACTCGTATGTCGGACCCGAAATGTTGGGATCTTGCATGTGTGAAAGCCGGGCAGTGACACAGAAAATGTTCCATCGTTTCGATTTTTTTCCTGCATGCCCTGCATTCGTCGTTTCCTGCTAGTCCTATGCGATGAAGATGTGCTTGTTAGCATGAGTGTCCCGCTAGAAGACTTATCATCTTACTAATATCGATTTTGTTTAGTTTCAGAAAACTTCTTGTTTTCTTTTCATTTGGGTCATCCCACAGTATCTTTGCAGTTGCTTCTACTGTTGTGCTTTTCCACACAGTTTTGTGAGCCATCACTCCCCAGTACTTCAACTCATTCTTCGTGGCTTCGAAAGGTTTCCAATTTTTAAAGTTTATTACTCAAAGTTTTCTGCCCTTAGAAGCCAAGCTGTTTGCCCGATCATTTCCAATCACTACGTTGTGTCCTGGTACCCAGCAAGTACGCAATTGACCATGGACTGAGTTATCATTTATCGTTCTTTTACAGTCCAACACAGTTCTGGATTTGACCCTTTCCGATGTTAATGCTTTAATCGCCATTTGGCTATCTGTGAAGATGTTGGCATATTTAGGCTTTGTAGTGTTACTGAGTCAGTTCACTCACTTCGTGATTGCTCGAACTTCAGCTTGAAATACCGTGTTATGGTCAGGGAGACGGAAGTGAAGTTCGACTTCTGGTATATCAATAAAAAGCCCCAGACCCGTCCTTCCTCCTCGCTTGGACCCATCCGTGTAGCAGCTGGTTCCCACTGGCACATGGGTCAAAGTTCCAACTATATTCGAATGATTTTACAAGAGCCTCGGTAATCTTCTTCACATTGATATCAATGTCTCCTGCACATAGATAATCGGCTGCCCTAATCGATTTTTAAGTAGATTTCCGAAATTAGTCCAGTCAGTCTTAGCCTTATTACGGAAACTTATTGGGTTTGGCGGTGGCCGTGCAACTTTAAACCTTATATATCGGTGGTCAAAATAGGAGTGTTCATCCGAAACCCTCCACTCATGGAACTCATCAATAAGATTTTCTGAACATATCGTTATATCTAATACTTCTTCCCTAATTTTGTTAACAAAGGTTGCAGTGTTTCCTATCTTAAGAGTTATGAGGTCATTTGTACTCAAAAATTCTATAAGGACCCCAAGCGATATAATGGGAGTTGGCGTCACACCCAGCTAATAACTCATTACTTGTGTGTTTGGATTCCCTCACCAGACGTTGTAATTCCGACGTAGGTGGCAATGTCGGCGCATCGAATGACAGATCTATTGACGCCAGGTACATATTTCCATTACCTTGCCTCAGCACCGTTGCGTCCGATGTTGACAACTCGTCTTTATGGCACAAAATACAAGTCCTTGGACGAGTACCTGTGTTAGCGTAGAAAAGGTTATAGTTCACATGGTTTAATACAATAACCTTGTTGAACAATAACAATAACCTTGTTGAATATGAACCCTGCATTTATTTATGATGTCCATCAGAGCGTTGGATGCTGTCTCGCTCCGGTGTAGGTTTATCTGGATGACCTCAATCATTGTATTTCCAGTAAAAGTTTCTTTTGGGAGTCTATTCTATCTGGTGGCACTCCCTCATTATTTGGTAGCGGACATTCTCCTCCTTTCGTTCACTACCTATTACACCATCTTCCAGTCGACAATTTTGGGAGGCGGTGTTATTTTTTGTCGCTCCCTCATTATTTTGAATCGTTTTGTGGCTCTTTTTATTTTGATCACCACTTTTGCTGGGAACTTCCTGCAAAAGTAGCGGTACTATTAGTGAACTGGTGGTGTTATTGACTACTTCCACATCAGTTTTTGGCAGTGTCTCACTTATCTTCATCCGTTCACTACCAGTGTTTGCCTCTTCAGACAGTATATTTGGACTCGATTCATCTGTCCTGCCAATCGGGGACTTTCCAATTTTGAAAAGACTGTCCAGATCAAGAAATACGCCATACCCTTCGCCATGACAAGATTGTTCTTGGATTATGGATCTATTCCCAACACGAGGAGAGTACCCTCGATATCATCCTTCCTATAGAAGACTTCCCACTTTCTCACGGAAAGTTTTGAATTCTGTTTGCAATGATGTCGAGTATGTACTCTGATGAGAACTTACTGGGAAATCCCTTAACCTGTAGGGTCGTTTCGATGAGTTCAGGAATGTCACTGTTCCTTACCAATTTTAGCTTTGCGCCGTCCCAAGGTGAGGGGTTGCTTAGAGCCCCAGCTGGGTTCTGCTTCATCTGTCTTATCATTTGTTTTGCCTGCGGCTGGATGTGCTCTTGTTTCATTTTCGACTACTAGAAGTTGCATGCTCACAATTGTTCGATAACGACGAAACATGACTCGTGAGTGTATCAACGCTTGTCGCCGGCACTGGGTTTTCCCTCCCCTACGCCGTAATCTCCTTCGTCCTTTTTGGTTTAATCATAAATTCGTTGGGGGAGATACCCCCATAGCCAGTATTAGCCAGTAATAGGTACGTCGATATAGGCCTTCCAGACTGAGCTCAGAAATTTCTTTCCAGAGACCGATGCAGCCAATTCAACCTACGCTTTAAAAACAACAACCACGTGGTTGCGTAGTAGGTAGGTGAATAGGTATAAAACTATCCGCTCTGCGATAACACGTCCGTTCGCTTTGACTGGCGGCGACTGATTATAACATACATATGTATATAGGGACGGTTGTAACATATACAATGGGGAACGGTTGTAACATATATATGGGGAATATGTCTAAATCTAAACCGATTTTCCCCGAATTTGGCAGTGTTCATTCATATAATAAGGTAACTCTCTCTGTCAGACTGATCTGATATAAAATACAGTTTCTACAGCGCTTACATGTCAAATCTAAGGTAACATATTGTCGTTCCGAAGTTATCTTCACGTATCTCCAATTTTTTGTTTTGGGAAATCGACTTTTAATTTTCAACACTTCATATAAAAAAGTGGTACGAAAAAAGTTATCCAATTATTTTGTTTCTTGTATACGCCACCTTTTGGGAAATATTTGTTTTTTTTTATGGCACATACGTGAAAGTAAGCTGAAAAACCGCGCACTCATGTTTGTTTCCGAAATTATCTTCACGTATATCCAGTATACAATGCAGTATGGTACAATAGGCAGCATCCAAACTTTCAATAAAGACGTGAATATTTTGCATTTTCTTTACGAATTGGTACCAAATTGTACCTGATTTCATAACCTAAATTCAACATTAAACATTTTTTTAAAACATTTCCACTAGTATGTTAAATTCAAACGTAATCAATATATACAGGGTGGCTGATATGTAATGCAACAAAGTAAAGCGCTATATTTTTTTTAATTTTTTTTTTAAATTTTATTGTTCAAAAGCAAAAAATGTCGGAAATAACATACAATTTTAGAAACAGTTTAGATTTGATCGAATTGGCCACCTTTGGCACGAATTATGGCCTTCAAACGGCCGACAAAGCCATCACACGCTGCACGAAAGTGGCTCTGCCGTGTTTTGGGCCATTCCCGGCGAAGCGCCGTCTTGAGATGATCGATACTTTGGTATTTTTTAGTGCGAACCTTACTCTCTAAAATGCCCCAGGCGCAAAAGTCCAACTGATTGAGATCCGGAGATCTTGGTGGCCATTGTGCGGTAGAAATGAAGCGAGGAACCTCCTTTTTAAGCCATTCTTGGTTGACACGTGCTGACTGCGATGGTGCTGAGTCCTGTTGGAATGTCCATGGTCTGCGACCGAAATGTTTGTCTGCCCAGGGCTTCAATACTGTCTTTAGAACATTTTCCCGATAATAATCCGCATTTATTTTGACCCCATGGTCGATGAATACGAGCGGGGAGCGACCATCGGCCGCTACGGCGGCCCACACCATTTACATCGGTGGCGCTTGAGTTCTGGTGGCCAATCGAAGGTGTAAATTTTCAGCTGACCTCTTTGGCAAGTAAACCCGATCATTTTGTTTGTTCACAAAATGCTCAATTTGGAATGGCTTCTCATCGGAGAAAACCAAATTCGGTAAATGGCCACTTTCGTGCAAGCGAAGCAACTCCTTTGCTCTTTCCAGTCAAACTTTTTTTTGTGCATCGGTGAGCTCTTGCACTTTTTGAAACTTCAATGGCTTTACCCCAAGCTCATTTTTTAATATGTGTTGTATCCGTTCTCACGATATGTTCAGCTCACGAGCAATTTTTCTACCACTGCGGCGTGGATTTCGATCAAATCTGGCATTCACTTTTCGGATTATTTCTGGTGTTGTTACCGTTATTTTTCGTCCACTTTTTGGAAGCGATGCAACACTGCCAGTATCACGGTAACGAGCAATGGTACGAGAAACAAAAGATTTATTCACATTTAAAAGCTGGAGGGCTCTTACGATAGCCACTTGTCTTTTTCCACCAAAATGTAAAGCAATCACACTATCACGCTTGAATTCCATCACGAATAACTTTTTTTCTGAATGCAATAGATCAAAATGCTTTTGTAAGCTTGTAAACAATAAAATGAACTGTCACTGAAATAAATCTGTCAGCTAGCGGTTTAGAAATGATAGCAACCAGAAGTTGGTTGCAATACATATCAGCCACCCTGTATTTTGACCAAATAACCAAATACCAAATACAATCTGAACAATAAGAATAATTTCAGATTTATACTAGGCCAGTTTTTCGGCAGATTATCATCAAATTCTCTTTTGAACTTGCACGAAGAACTCAAAACGTTCAGGGAGAGTTTTTCCCCCCTCTTGCCGACTGCCTCCCTCCTACAAAACGCCGATAATCTGCTGAACATTCAACCAATCAGGACTACGAGAGAGAGGTATATTGGTACTATTAGCTTTTATTCTCTCTTCATCACATAGCGTACAGTGGCGTAGCTAACATTGTCGACGAGCTACTTTTGTTTCTTACGAAGACGAACAAGTTTTGACTAAAAATTTACATTTAATGCAATCGCCTCTCCCTTTACAACTACGCCTTTTAATTTCATATGCACTAAAAACAATCAAAACAAAATAGATAACATGACACACGATGTTTACGCCGAGTGCGTGTAAATATATAAAAAGAGAGGAGGCAAATAAAAACACGATTAGTTTACTTTTAAATAATAGTAGGCAAGGTGCCAAAGGTTTATTGATTTGATTTAGGTGGGAATAGGCAACGAAGTTTACCTTTTTTATTTATAATGGTACAGCGAGGTACTTAGTGAAAACAACCGATTCGAACGATAATCCAAGATGGAGAGAGGTGGCGGCGAAAGCTGTCTGAGAAAAAGCAAAAAAACTCGTTACTCGTTAGAATCCGCAAAGCTAGGATTACAAAGATGTAGTAACAAGGAGTAGGCGGATTCCAACGAATAAGGGCGTACGACAAATTGTGCGATATATGCACAGACAGAAACTACATATATAAAGGATGATATTATCATACTTAAACATTGCCGGCCACCTTGCAACATCAAGGGGATGTTGTAACTAAAACTAATTAAATACAAGAGAAGGTAATATAGTGCAGTATTTACTTAAACGTGATTATTTCGATTAAATTCATTGATATTTATTCAAAGGTTTTTGTTATTTTTTTTTTTTTTTTTTGTTTAAAGATATAATAACGAATGGGCCATTAGGGAACCCCGCGATGCGAAAGGGCCATTAGGGAACCCTGCGAAACGTAAGGGCCATTAGGGAACCCCGCGATGCGAAAGGGCCATTAGGGAACCCCGCGAAACGTAAGGGCCATTAGGGAACCCCGCGATGCGAAAGGGCCATTAGGGAACCCCGCGATTAAACATTACAAGTTCCAGCGAGCACCCAGCCAAAAATTGTGTACTGGGCCACCGGCAATCCTGGAGCTGTCTGCACTCGGCTAGTAACTATTTTTGCGTAAACCTCGGGACCGAAAACCAGAGCAACGCGACCCACTTGGTAGAATTGTGGATCGGCCAGGGGCAATCCGAGGTACGCTTCCTTTAATTTCTCCGGAACTGCTTCTGAAGGGGTAAAAACATGACCCAGATTACACACTCGTGCCGTCAAGGTTATGCACTGCTCCGAATCATAGGAAGACGCGACAGTCAAGCGACATAGTGGTTTCCCATCCAGCCACGTAAGGGGGAGCTGCAGTCCGTCCACCAGGGATGAGCAAATCTGACTCTGGCGACTGCAGGGGTCAAGCACCGCTCTGACAGGCACGGACGAACTTATGGACTTTAAACGGACAACAAGGCTTGGCGACAGTGTCATAACGCCGACTAATGGAGGGCTACTCAACGAGCTGAGCGAAGTTCGTTTTTTTTCGGACGAACCAGATTCGGACATTTGACGCGGACGGGACCATGGTTTTGAATACGGACTGTAATGACGAGACGAACGGACGGTGGACTTTTGATCTTTTCCAGGTGGCGTTGACCCTGAGTGGAGTAGAGTGTGGTGGTCTTCCCTACATTTTCTGCAGTGACCTTGACTGGTGCACTTGTCAGTCCGGTGGGACAAAGCCAAACACCGGGAACAGAATCCGTGCATAACCACCACGCGAAGCCGTTTCTCCAGCGACATGCCTAAAAACATTCCACAGAAACGGAGCGGGTGCCAACCATCGCATACACGGCACTGACTTATCGACGGATTCGAAGACGCACCCTTCGAGGAGGTATCGACTTTCGAAGCGGGATCGACCTTCGAGTCGAGTTCGCCCTTCGAGGTAGGGTTGCTCTTCGACTCCGTCGATAATTCGGCTTGGACCTTGCGCAACGGGGGATGTGCAGATGACGTATCAGCGACGGTATTCGAATCGTTCTCAAGGGCCGCAGGTAAGATAGGTGGCAAGACAACCGCCAGCGCAGCATCAGGACGAGAGTTTTCCTGGGACATCTCCATTAATTCGTCGAAGTCCTCAAGATCATCATCGAAGAAAGTTATTTTATCCATGATACTGCGGGGGAATACGATGTTAAACAGAAGGCGGATCAGGCAGAACAACTAATTTTGTTACAGGCCGCCTTACCAAGCCGTTTTCAGTTCGAACGTCCACGACGCGAACGAGACCGTCAGTGCCCGGATGCACACACTCGACGCGACCTAATTTCCACGACGTTGGTGGCAGTTGCTCATGTCTGATAACTACCAAATCGTCCTTTTGTAGATTTCGTTGCGGATATTTCCATTTATATCTTCTGTTCAGGCTATGCAGATATTCTTCCTTCCACCTTATACAAAATTGATGGGATAGCGCCTGAATTTTACGATATCGATTAACCAAACTCAAAGGGGATTCTTCTACGACCAGCTCAGGGGGAGACAAAAGGGGCGCGCCTATTAGAAAGTGACCCGGAGTAAGAGCCACCACGCTTTCAGGATTGTCAGACATAGGGCAAAGAGGCCTCGAGTTTAAACACGCTTCGATGCGAGACAGAACCGTTGAAAACTCTTCAAAGGTATATTTCAGGTCCCTCGCCTGCCGACGAAACTGCAATTTGAAACTCTTGACAGCTGCCTCCCAGAGGCCACCCATATGGGGGGAGCCTGCTGGAATGAACTGCCAGGAGAGTTCCTGGTAACCCATGGAGGAGCACACAATCTCACGACTCTCGCGCAAAAATGATTTGAAATTTCTTTCAAGTTCACGAGAGGCACCAACAAAATTAGTACCATTATCGGAAAACAAAGATCGGGGGCAGCCACGACGAGCAATAAATCGATTAAACGCGGCTAAGAAAGTTTCCGACGATAAATCCGAGGTAGGCTCTAAATGAACCGCTTTAGTTGCAAAACAAACAAAAACACAGACGTAGCCTTTGGTTATTCGGCACGCACGACCAGTGAATGTCTTCATATCAAAGGGGCCTGCGAAATCCACCCCAGTGGTGGTGAATGGCCGAGTAACAACTGTTCGTTCAGGAGGTAGCGCAGCCATTATCTGATGACAAGACCGTTTCCTCTCGAGAATACATGGCTTACAACGATGGATGACTGCCCGTACAAGCGTAGCTAACCGTGGAACCCAATACTCAGTTCGCATAACACGAAGCATGAGTTGATTTCCCCCGTGAATGGTTAAAATATGCATATAGTTGAGCAGGAGAAGAGTGAACCGACTTGCGTAGGGTAGAACGATTGGATACTTTTCCCGGTAAGAAAGACTGGGTGATTTTACCAAGCGTCCGTTCAGACGAATGACACCATCCGCGTCGAGAAATGGGTTCAAAGTAAGAAGCGAACTGCTCGACGATAAGGGGGCTCGATCCATGAGGCATTTATAATCCTCCGCGTAATGAACTTTTTGTGCCACGATGGCTAGACGTTGTTTCACCGCCTTTATTTCACCGGGGGTAATTGTGGCATTGACAAACGCATTCTGTGTCCGATGGGCGGGATGTGTTCGATGGAAGAACCGAAAGACATATGAAAGGACACGTAACGCCCTATCCAGCGATGAAAATCTATCCAGAATATCACTGTAGCTCGAGAAAAACGAAACATGACTTTTAACAACACGAGCCTCCAGATCAGTATCGATCGAGTTTAGGTTTGACATTTCCCATTGAGATGAATCTAAACACAACCAATGAGGACCATGCCACCAAAGAGACGAGTTTTGAAGATCTGAGGGGGAGACACCACGACTACCTAAATCCGCAGGATTGTCTTCAGACCTAACATGATACCACACACCATTGCCTACGTTTTGCTGGATACGACAGACCCTATTCGCGACGAAAGTGGACCAAGTGCTAGGGGTTTTACGCAACCATGACTGGACTATTGTAGAATCCGTCCAACAATAAATTCTCTGAATTGCTATGCCTATCTCGCCCCGCACTGCTTTAAGGAGCTCAGAGGCCAAAACCGCTCCACAAAGTTCGAGGCGGGGTAAAGAAATAGATTTTAAAGGTGCTACCCGTGTCTTCGATGATAATAAGTGAACCCGAACTTCGCCTTGCATGTTCTGGGTACGAATATAAATCACGCCCGCGTATGCTTTCTCTGAGGCATCGGAGAAAACATGAAGTTCCACCCGACTATCAGGATAGTATCGAACCCATCGCGGAATACGAATGGAATTCACATCAGTATAACTACGAACGAAAGTCTGCCACGCGTTTTTTGTCGATTCAAGGAGTGAATCATCCCACTGAATATTATCCAGCCAAACATTTTGCATTATAATTTTGGCCACGACGATAACTGGGGCCAGCCAGCCCACAGGATCAAAAAGTTTGGCGATAGCAGACAAGACTTCACGCTTAGAATATTGAGTCTTGGCAGGGATAGGTTCAACACAAAAATAAAATGAATCGAGGCTTGCGTTCCATCGAATGCCCAATGGCTTGGAACTACTTGACTCCACAAACGAAAGAACCTGGGCATCAACCAATTGTTCGGGGGGGAAGCACTCAAGAATAGAAAAATGGTTGGAAGTCCATTTTCGCAGTTCGAATTTAGCCATAGCTAACGCAGCTACAAGTTGATCCCGAGCGATCAACGCCGTTTCTATATCATGAGCACCCGCGAGAACATCATCGACGTACATGCATTTACGCAGAATTTGGGCGGATAGCGGATACTCAGCCTCACAGTCATCTGCCAGCTGAAGAAGAGTTCGGATGGCCAGAAAGGGAGCGCAATTGATTCCAAATGTGACCGTTTGCAATTCATAATCAAGAACTGGCACGGAGGAAGATTCTCGGAACAGGATACGCTGAAGCGGAGTATACTTCGGATGGACGCGTATTTGCCGATACATTTGGGTAATATCACAGTTGAAAACAAATTGGAGTAAACGCCATCGAAGAATCAAAAGGACTAGGTCTGCTTGAAGGGTGGGCCCGACATGGAGAATGTCGTTAAGACTGTTTCCATTCGAAGTCTTATTTGAGGCATTAAATACCACGCGTAATTTGGTCGTCTGTTTCGAGGGATTAATAACGGGGTGATGGGGTAAATAGCAAACACTAGTATCCGAAGGGGGTAAAGGGGAAACTTTTCGCATATGACCTAAATCTAGGTATTCCCGGAGAACCTTGTCATAGACGACTTTAACGGACGGTCTGCGTAGGAGCGAATTTTCCGAACGATGGAACTGTTGTAACACGTTGTGACGCGAGTCCCCAAGTTGTAAGGTTTGAGGAAATTCCGAACGAATGGGAAGTGTCACTACGTAACGACCCTCCGAATTTCTCACAGTGGTGGAACGGTAATTGTCCTCACAGAACTTGTCCGACGGAGACATTAGTTTCCGCTTGGGGGTTTCTTCCAATTCCCAGAATCGCAACAAAGTTTTGTTGAGATTGTCTTCTTCCGCGAACTCTAATGTGGTCGTAAAGACCTGGACGGGTGACGACGGAATAGGACCAGTAATGATCCAACCGAAAATTGAGTTTTGTGCCAAAAGCGAGCCTAATATATTTTGGTGGGTCCCCGGAAGCAAAATCTGTGGATACAAATCCGCACCAATCAACAAATCAACAGGTCGGCAGTCGAAGAGGTGGGTGTCAGCCAATCGAAGTTGAGGAAGACGGCGCGCCAGTTCGGAACTAACTGAGAACGAGGGAAGGTTTCCTGAAATTTGTGGCAGGACAAACGCCACTGTTTCTAATACCACCGAAGAATCTATTAATGAACCGATGCTCACCAAACAATTTCTTCGCGAAGTGGCAGAAACTGAACCATTTACCCCTGAGACCCTAGCTACTACAGATCGAGCGTGAAGTCCAAGCCGATTCTGTAATACTTCCGTAATAAACGACGCCTCGGAAGCTGGATCTATTAAAGCCCGTACCGGGTATGACACTCCGTGGTGAATGATGTTAACCATCGCGGTTCCTAAGAGTACCTTGCAATTTTGCGACATGTGAAACACCTGGCGATTAAGCACGGTGGGATTCGCACCAGAAGATGTCGACGCGACATTATCGTTATTAAGATTAGTAGTGGAACTGGTAGCAACTAGAGCGGGGAGGGTGGACTGAGGTGGTGGTGCAGTTGGACGGGCTGAACGATCAGGGCGGTGTAACAGGGTGTGATGCCTTCCGTTGCATACATTGCAATTTCGTTTGCTGGGACACTCTTTAAGGGCATGTCCTTTCGAGAGGCAATTAAGACAACGTCCCTGCTTTTTCACCGCAGAAAACCTTTGATCAAAATTAAACTTCTTGAAACGCTGGCACGAACTTAACGCATGACTTTCCCTTGGGCAAAGTACACACAAGCTGGGGGAAGAGGTGGTGGTTTCCGACGAAGCAGATTTGGTGAAATGCGCCCTAACTTTTCTCGAATGGGAAACCTTAGAGGATTCGATGCCCTTAATATCGCGAAGACACGCCAGCGTTTGAATTCTTTCAGTAAGAAAAGAATCGAATGTCTGCCAGGAGGATAATGACGACTTATCCCGTATACTCTGTTCCCATAGAGTTAGGGTGAGCTTTGGCAACCTCTGAATACAAATAAATACCAAGATAGGGTCCCAGTGGACCGTGACGATATCATATACGGCCATTGCCGATAGACAGCCGTTGATTCCACGCTGCAGAGTCTTTAAACCCGAACTCGTCTCATTTTCTAGGATCGGAAGGTCGAATAGAAGCTTAAGGTGGTTATTCACCAGGATCCGCTTGTTGTCATACGTATCTTTCAACGCTTTCCAAGCTAGATCGAAACTCCGGTGGGTGAGGGGAAATTTCTCAACAATTTCTCTGGCCTCACCACTCGTTTTCCTACGCAAATGACAAAGTCTTTCGATATCGCTGAGACGGGAATTATTTATGTAAACCGCCGTAAATAAATCTCGAAACGTGGGCCACGAATGAAAATCGCCCTCAAAAACGTCAGTATCACAAGGCGGGATCGAAATATTGTGCATGACGTCACTAATTGGCTGAATAATGCCTGCATGCCTAGTACTATTTTCCTTGTTTAAAATGTGCGAAGAATCAACCTGAGTACCGATTTCCCTAGACGCGTGGGTTGAGGTACTCATGTCGTTTATCTGATCAGAAATACGCGTGTCACCGAAGAGGGGTGGTGCCAATGAAGCTACGGACCCACTCATAGTCGAATTCAGGGACGTTCTGCGCGAGCGTTTGAATGCGGACAATTTCCTATTTACAGCGGACCGACATTGGATGTAAGTCTGATAAGAAACGTCGTACTTAGTGTGTGCCAAGTCCAAATCATCTTTCCCCGCGTCAGTAGAAGCTTGTAAATAGTCTAGACATTTTTGAAACATTTCTCGAGTTGTAGCCCACATATTATTCAACTCTGTACAACGCACCTCTAGATCATAAAAATCGAGATCCTCTTCCTTCAAAGCACGGAAAGACGAATCATATTTCAATACCGCCTCCGAAGCGCTGATGAAAAAATCAAGGGGAGTAAGTGGCATTTTAAGCAGTAGTTTTCCCACGAACGAAAGCGAAACGAAAAATCTCAATTGAAGAAAAAAAAAGAAAAACGGAACAAAAATTCGATGGAAAACGACCAATTGAAAATTCCTGCCAATACCGATTTCAACTCAATCACGAAATCAACTATTTATTTTTTTGTAGAAAACTCCCACAAATCACAGACTCGACATTTGCAACAACAAGGTAAAAACAAAGCGAAATGTAATGTTTTGAAATAAATGACACTTTTGCACAAGGTTATAAATTCAAAAAAGGAAAAAGATATGTATCTATATATATTCACAAATTCCAAAAATATTTCTCGCGGTGTACCGAAATTTCAATGTTTTTATTTTAAAAATATTTTCTTACGAAAATAACGAAATTTACCGGTCTATTACGTCGAAAAAACTACCGAATGTAGCACGTATGTGTCCAAATATACACAATTTAAGACCGAAAACGAAAATTTCAGAAATTAAAAAAAAACACTTTGGACTTCGATTATATGTCGAGTTGACAGACTGTAGGGTGCACGTGGATTATGTGCCGAAAAACCACCGAAAAAGTCAATCAAATCGAATCGAAAACGAAAAGGATCAAAGATCACACTTTTATTTAAAAAAGTCGAATTGACCGAATGTAGGGTGCACGCGATTTTTATTTTGTTCAAAAATATCTTTAAAATTGTTCCTAATACCGTCCTATAACATTTACAACCAAAAATCGTTATAGGTTACACACTTTGTAATGAACGCAATTGACCGCCTCAATGTTGTGTAGCGCACCTCCGAGCAAAAAAAAGCCAAAAGAAAAAATCCCGACTTGAACGTATGTTTATATGTACATATGTATACGAATATACACGGGTATGTATATTCATCCAATGCAATGCGAGCGCGCGCGGCCAGAAAATGAGCGCGGACAGACAGCGTCGGTATGGGCACGTATATATATGTACGAATGTTTGTATATTTTTAAACGACACGAATAATGAGGATGAAATTATGTGTATTTTTTAGGGTGGATTTCAAACGATTATTGATGCAGAAAATAAACAAAAAGGAAACGATTTTTGCGAATGTTTTTAATAACTATTCAGGGTAAATTGCAACAATTTTTAACACCTTTGTGTTAAACACTTTTCCCGCAAAATTATTAATAAATTTAATTAATGTTACCACCAACTAAAACGAAAATACACTTAAGTTCACTGTTTGTTGACACTTTGTTTTACAATGTCCGTCCGCGAGAAAACGAATGCACATATATACGCGGAAACTAGAGTCGAGACGGGAAAAGCGGGAGGGGTAACGACGCGTTGTAAGGCGGCTTGAACAAAAGAAACACTTTTTTATTTCGCGAGTTCACGTTACTGCACTATATTTACCTGTGATTTATTGAGACAAAAATTTAGGAACTTAAAATGGTTTAATATCTATGTAGGTATGTGATGATGTGGATGGATAGATGGACTGTATGGGATGGTGATACCCTGAGGAAACAAAAAAACACCAATTATTCCAAACGAAGCTTTGCCGATGTTGTTGTGGTAGGCTCGCAATCCGGTTCGATGCGACCAATGTTTACGCCGAGTGCGTGTAAATATATAAAAAGAGAGGAGGCAAATAAAAACACGATTAGTTTACTTTTAAATAATAGTAGGCAAGGTGCCAAAGGTTTATTGATTTGATTTAGGTGGGAATAGGCAACGAAGTTTACCTTTTTTATTTATAATGGTACAGCGAGGTACTTAGTGAAAACAACCGATTCGAACGATAATCCAAGATGGAGAGAGGTGGCGGCGAAAGCTGTCTGAGAAAAAGCAAAAAAACTCGTTACTCGTTAGAATCCGCAAAGCTAGGATTACAAAGATGTAGTAACAAGGAGTAGGCGGATTCCAACGAATAAGGGCGTACGACAAATTGTGCGATATATGCACAGACAGAAACTACATATATAAAGGATGATATTATCATACTTAAACACACGATAAGCTGTTTTTAATGAAATTGTAAATCGCACGTGATTGGTACTTTATAATTTTCGTTGCTTTGTTTTTTAATAATAAAGAAAATTAAAAAAATACTTAAAATGTCTAAAAAACGATCAACAAGTGCAAATCGAGGACTCCAGTTCAATGGGTATTAAATACATATTTAAAATTATACACAGTGGATTGGAATTAATCAGTAATTTTAATAGAATCTGATCCGTTTGGCTCTGATGACTCTATATGTGATTCAGACTATATCCCTCACAAAAAGTCAAAGCAGATGGAAAATAATGGTATTTTATTTTAAAAGAAATTTGTTTAGAAATCTTTCTTATTTCTAGAATCTGATAGTGAATATTCTTCGTATTTGTGCGGTAAAATTGATCCAGAGAATACTTAAGATTCTAATTCTAACAACTATTCATTAATAGACAGCCATTCAAATAATGATACTCATCAGATTATAGATCATCTTCCTAATGGTACATTTATGTTAAATTTATATTAATAAAATTATTAATGATAATTTGTTTTACAGAATCTACCTTGTCAAATCAAAACGATTTGCCAGCAGAATTTTCTTCAGCATTTAACTCAGGCAAACCTAAAACTACTCGTAAAAGAAAAAATAATGTCGACCAAAGGAAACAAAATAAACGTAAACACAAAAGACAGCGCGGCGATGAATATATTACATCAAACGATACACTAAAAGAGGCTAAAACCCTGAAACCCCCTTGTGAGTCAAAGTGTATCATGAATTGTGCAAACAATTTTACAGAAAATCAAAGAAAAAAAATTTTGAGAATTTTTGGTCACTAGACGATAATCAGAAAAGTTAATTTTATGCTAAATTTATTACAAGAAAATTAGTTGACAGACGAAGGGCTGAAAGTAAAAAGAGAACATACAGCTTTTCATACTATTTTGAAAAAGAAGATTTAAAAGTTAAGGTATGTAAGATATTTTTTTTGAATACTATTGCTGTATCCGATTGCCGTGTTTATTACCATAATAATTATCATTCTGACGAAATAACTGGGATACCGAAAAATTCGCGTCATGGAAAACATACGAAGCACTGTTTAACAGAAAATGTATTTAAAAATAGTCAAGAATTCATTGGTAGCTTTCCTAGCGTTGATTCTCATTATTGCAGAACAACTACTTCAAAACAATACCTGGAAGAGGGCCTAAGTGTCAGTAAAATGTACCGAATGTTCGAAGAAAAATTTCCTACAGATAAAGTGTCTTAGTCAACATTTGCAACTATTTTCAACACTAAATTCAATTTAGGGTATTATAGACCAAAAAAGAATCAGTGCGATATATGTTATTTGTATATAAATCTAAGAAATGCCGATAGACTTAGCGAAAATGAAAATAAGGTACACAATAAGCACATAGTAGAGAATCGCAGTTGCAAAATTGATCGCGATAGAGATAGACAGTTGATATCAAATGACAAAATTGTGGTGTTCTTCGACTTGCCAAGTACCTTCAATCTGCCGAAGGGATTTTCATCCATATTTTACTATAAAAGAAAACTTTCAGTTTTCAACATGACGTCGTTCAAAACGCAAATGAAAAGAATGTTACTTACTGTGCTATTTGGAGCGAAGCACATTGCCAGTTCAGTCATTAAACTTTTGGATAACATTTTGCAGGATTTAAATAATATTGAGCATATCATTTTTTGGAGCGACTCCTGTGTGCCGCAAAATAAAAATAAAATATTATCGTCTGCTTTCCTTGAAGTTTTATATAAAAGACATAATCTTAAAACAATAGTTCAAAAATTTTCAGAACCAGGTCATTCGCAAATTCAGGAAGTTGACGCTGTCCATAGTGCAATAGACCGGTTCCTAAAATTAAAAGAAATTCACAGTCCCATAGATTTGATTACTAAATTAAAAAAACTATCCATCCAATAAGTTTGCACTTAAAATTATAGAAATGCTTCCAACAGATTTCAAAGTTTATTCGTCATTGGCAAATGAATTAAATTTTCAAAATGTTCCATTCAGTAAAATTAAAGCAATAAAATATAATAAATTCAATTTATTTTGTTTGCAATATAAAACGTCTGCAAGTGAAAGCGAATTTCAGTCATCATGTCTGAAAAAAAAAACAAGCTAGGAAGGGAGTTTTTGCAAATGCAGAAAGCATTTTTGAAAAAGAACTTAATACGAGTACAAAGATAAATATTAATCCAGACAAAAAGAAAGATATAGAAAGCCTATATGTTTTCCTTCCAGAAAATGATGTGCGATTCTTTTCGAACTTATTAATATAAATTTGTGTATACATTCAGCTAAATTTTCTAAACTAAATTTATGCTCGAGTGATATATAAGTATAATTGTAAGTTTTGTATTGTGTTATAAATTGTCTCATTGTAAGAAACAAGTTTTAGTTTACTATTATTATAATGTAGCTTTAGTTATTTACAATAAAATTAATTTAAACAAACCAATTAATAATCTTTTGTCTTCTACAACACACATATATGAACAATAACCGTTATAGATAAAGTATTTTAAATAAAGGGTCCTCCAAATAACTTTTTTTTTTGAAAACATCGAGTGTAGCTTCGGCTGTGTGGCACGTAGCTCCGTCCAAATGTTGCCAATATCCAACTCTTCAATTTTTGTGAACAAAAATTCGTTCAACATGGCCGGATAACGATCGCCATTGACTGTAACGGGCACTCCCTGCTCATTTTCGAAGAAAAATGGCCCAATGGCCCAATTATGCCTCTGGACCAAAATCCGCACCGAACAGTGACTCGTTTTGGGTGTATCGGCTTTTCAATGTATGCGTGCGGGATTTTGCGACAATTTTGCATGTTTACATACCCGCCAAGATCAAAATTAGCTTCATCTGAAAAGATGATTTTTTTGGCAAAATCGGCATCTTCTGTAAGTCAATCGCTCCCAGCGTTGTTCAAGCGTATACACAACCATATTCGTCCAGCGGAAGGATAAAACTAATTATCTGTCAAATCAGACATGAGCTAAGTGTTACCATTCACGAAATAAGCACTACACGCAAAGAAAAAATTCGTTTCTGCGAAACGAAATATTAGACAACTACAACTCTCGTTTACGACGACTGAATTTCTTTTGGTCAGAACAAAATATTGCTTACGCGAAATAAGTTTCTGTCACAACAAAGGAAATTTCAGTTCCGGCAAACGAAAATTTTAGTTGTCTAATATTTCGTTTCGCAGAAACGAATTTTTTCTTTGCGTGTAGTTGAAAAAAAAGTTAGATATACGACCAAAAAGATTTGCATACATTAAGATACATTTCTAATTTAATCTCTTTTTTAAATCCATCAAATATTTTTTTTCACACGAAGATAACTTAATTTTTTCTTAATTCAAAAATTTTATATATTTTTTTTTTGTATATCCACAATAATGGATCATACGATAAGATAACCCGTTAATTTTTTATCAAAAGTGGATATACAAGAAAATGGCTCCATAATATCTCAGAAACCATAAGAGATAGGGGTCTGGAGATTGAACAGATCGAAAGATCTTAAACAATTATCCAAGGAAACAGCCCTATCTCATTTTTTTGATTTTGTGATATACGTGAAGATAACTTCGGAACGACGATATGCATGGGGGCTTTATCTAAATCTTGACCGATTTTGACCAATTTCAATAGGGAACGTCCTTGGGCCCAAAAAGAGCACTGTGCTAAATTTCATCACAATCGGACCATCAATACGCACTTTGATTACAAGAATACATGGACAGACAGACAGACGGACATGGCTAATAAACAATGGGTCTATCTCTTCTCCTTTTAGGCGTTACAAACAAATGCACAAAGTCATACTACCCTGTACCACAGTGTGGTGTAGGGTATAAAAAGCGTTATACAGGCGGGTCAGGAAAGATACAAAAGTATAAATGGGCTTAAAGAGAACACTTCCTCCATTCTAGTACCTGTGGAAACAAATAATAACACACCACTTGTACAGTGTACAATTCCCAAAAGACTCCTTTCATACCTACCTAACAAACATTTAACCCGTTATCGATAATAGTTTGCGAGGAATGGCAATTTCCTTCTACACAAATTTATAAAAAATACGTTTTTCTCGAAAATAACACAAAATATTTGTTTTCAGCAGCACAACAGGCCCACGCCCACAACTACAAATATTTTGATCTAATTTGATGGATGCCTTAGTTTTAATATGTTTACCGATAATTAAACTTCCTCTTTGAAGGACGGGTATGCTTGCCATAGGAAACCGAAGTGCCAGGTAATATGACGCTTTAGAAGAGGTCTTTGGATCACTTGCCTTCTACACAAATTTATAAAAAATACGTTTTTCTCGAAAATAACACAAAATATTTGTTTTCAGCAGCACAACAGGCCCACGCCCACAACTACAAATATTTTGATCTAATTTGATGGATGCCTTAGTTTTAATATGTTTACCGATAATTAAACTTCCTCTTTGAAGGACGGGTATGCTTGCCATAGGAAACCGAAGTGCCAGGTAATATGACGCTTTAGAAGAGGTCTTTGGATCACTTGCCTTGTTTACAAGCCAAGGCTTAGATCCTCTTGTATTTGTTGTAGTCGTCGTATTTGTTGTTGTTATATCATTATCAGTTCTAGTAATCGTAGTCGTATCGGTTAGATGTTGCATTCTGTCTATTTTTGTTAGTATGAAGGGTTTCATATAGGTCCCACGAGTGTGGGGGTAGTCGCATATGCCACGACCTTGCAGCAACAACGTTCTACATCTAGGAGGATTTCATTCACCGCTAGGTTAGACAGTACTAGTGGAGACAGTACTCCTCCTTGTAGGGTCCCTCTGTTTACAAACCTTGTTAGAGTTGTGGACCCAAGACTTGTTGTTATGCGTCTTCTGTTGAGCAGGTTTTGAATAAGTCTAATCAAGCTAGAGTTCAACTTTAGATCTGTGTGAATATTGTTAAAAGCCCCTTCTATGTCAGGAAATGACACCATAGTTAATTGCTTGAAACGTAGGGATGATTCGATAGGAGATTGATGCTTATAGATTTTGAGTTGCTCTTTACAGGCATCCCAGTCATTGGTGACACCAGTAGATTTGGCTTGTTGCAGGTCTTCTTCCAAGCCTTTAGCTCAGAAGTCCACCATTGTGGTATAGTTCTACACTTGTACCTTGGTTTTGGACTGGTTTATTCAAGGGAGCTACTGAATGAAGTAGTGATGTGAGCGACTAAGTGGTCAGACCGACTCTGTCATTCGAAAATTCTTCTCATACAGGAGCCTCCTTTTCTTCCTCACATTTCTGTGGACGGTAGGTTTAGATACTTTTTAACTCTATACATTCTCCAGTACATTCCACCTAATAATTTTGTATGACAACCGGTCAGTGGCAAACATTAAGTAGAGTACTTCTTGTCCGTCTTTAATTGGAAAGGTCGGTATATTGCTCTTGTTACAAATAGGGGTAGTTAAAATAAAGTCCAGTATGTTTTGGCCAGTTTGGAGTTTATTATTGGCATTTCTTAAGCTTTTCAGGCCATTGGTAATTATGTAAATAAAAAACTTTTTAATACATTTGCCCAACCTATCGTCAGATTGTCTACATCGGGGGCTTCGTCTATTTTAATAATGTTACATTACAATTAAATAAATAACAAAACAACACTTAAAACAACATACACGAACTTGGAATTAATATCACAGGTCGAATGATATTGCATCACTGTAGCAGGAACTTTTATTGTCCGCGTCTTCTTCGACATTCATTGTCTTTTCTATTTTTTATTGTATTTATTAGCTTTCAATTGTCAATCTTTTCTTCTCCATTTTCTATTTCTCTATAATTCTAACTTTGTCGAAATTCGCGGCATGGTCAGTGTTTTGACAGTGCTGTTTTCTTTTTTATATCTGCTTTGTGTTCGCTTATTCTAGTTTGAACTGTTCGTTTTGTCGTTCCTATGTAAGCAAGATCGCAATTTTGACTTTCGTTCTCATCGCATGCAATTTTATATACAACATTGCATTGTTTTTGTATGGATGTTTTCATAATGAAGAATATGCCGCTCAATGTTTGTTGGGCTGCAGGAACAGGGAGGGTGTTCAATAGTCTTCTGTAGTGGCCTTCGGTAGCTTAGTGGTTAGTGCATTAGACTTGGATCCCTAAGGTGCTAGGTTCAACTCCCAGCCAGGGCACCGGAAAAAATTAACATCATCATTTCATGTTTTCATCATAATTCGAGTTTCTGCAGCTAAAAATAACTCTCCGGGCGCACTACCACTACAACAACAACAGGTCACCCCAGTCAACAGGGATGCTAAAAATAGACAGAAATGCAGCGCTTCTAGTGGAGAATAGAAACGGCAACACTCAAATAACAATTATTGCCTGAAATTAACAGACGAATATTAATTTACAACCGGACAACATTGAGTGGATGAAAACAACATAAGATTCCCGCGATAATCGGATATATACCGGAACGGAGTCTGTAATAGTAATAGACTTAAGGACTGTCAACTCAGCGTCTCCACAACAACAACAAAAGTCTTCTCATTGTCGCAGTTGCGTTGGTCATTGTATAGATGTCCTAGCCGTTTTGCATGATTTCCAATTGGCCAGTTTACCCCGCGATTAGTCTCGTGTCTTTTTTCGTTGTATGTTGTATTTTGTTCAGGTGCTTTTGGATATTCGACATGCTTCAGTCCTATGTTACCTGGTCTATACTTGTTTCAGGTAGTAATTAAAGGCCTCCTTTTTAACGACTCACAGAGGCGTTGCGGCTGACGCCATCTGTTGGTCGTTAGAAGAGGATCGTGCTCCAGCTTGTTCGTCTGCTTTTTCATTCCCTTTTCAATGAGAGTGATATTTGCGCTTCCTCGGTGAAGACACCTGAACCACCTCCACGGCTCATTTTGGAGCATTCCGTGTATATCTTGGTGTCGTATCCCGTCAACGGAGTTCCGATATCCCATTCTGTTCTACTAGGGAATTTGACTTCAAATGGCTGTCCGAAGGTCATTGCGGGAGTTCTGTAGTATACTGTGGTTATTATATCTCCGGGGAGTTTATGAAGGTATGTTCTGTCCTTCCAAATTCCGAGAGCGTGTAATCTTGAGACCGTGCATGCCGCACTAGCTTTTATGTGTAGCTCTATTGGCAATATGTGAATCATCATGTTGAGGGCTTCGGCAGGACAAGTACGCATTACCTCTGTCACCCCAATGAATGCAGATCTTGCTATATAGTTGCTTTTGTGTGGTTTTCTTTTCCATTACTGGCCACCACACAAGAATATCGGTATGAATATACTTGTGTATATCCATAGTACCATATTAGGTTTAAGGCCCCAACGGCTGCCAAACATTTTGCGACAGGTGTAATATGCAACCGTTGCTTTTTGAGCTCGCTGTTCCATATTACGTTTCCATAATAGTTTTCAGTCCAGGATTATGCCTAAGTACTTGACTTGATAGTGGTATTTCATGGCCGCGTAATGGTGGAATAACACTATCTCAGTTTTCGCGAGATTCACTCCCAGACCACTACTTGTGGCCAAAGTGATTCCAGTGCTCCGTTCAGTATGTTACTCATCAAGGATAAAACTAAACCAGAGAAAAGTGTCATCACATCGTCCGCATATGCTATAACCTTAATCTCCGTGTGGTCGAATTTAAATAGCATTGATGACAAGGAGCCATAACAAAGGCGAGACTACCGCACCCTGTAGAGTGGGACTACTGACGCGATTCGACAACATGCTGTTACCAATAGTAGCGTTTAAGATTATGTTCTGCAGCACGGTGACTGACCATTTATTGAGGAATAGTTCAACGCCAATGCTACCTAGTGCATGTAATATTGCCGAGGTATTTACGTTATTAAAAGCGCCTTATATATCTAAAAAGGTAGCTAAGGTATATTGTTTATGTTCTATGGATCTCTAGATGGTCCTGACAACTTCATGTAAGACTGTCGAGCGTCCCTTTAGATAGGTATGTTGGCTGGTTGTTGGAACTATCTATCTTTTTTCCAATATGGGCGTCGATAAGTCTTTCGAGCGTTTTTAGCAGAAATGATGTTTGCTCTTGTTAGCTGTATCCGGTCAGCCGGGGAAGTGCGGTTTAAGAGGATTCGTCTAAGTTGTTTGAACATGTGCCGTCGACTCTGTTTATATAAGAGGGATTCGAGTGACCACAGAAGTCTATCCAGGATTGCTTCTTGGCTCTGCCTGTGGCTTTCTTGTACTCCTTTAGCGTATCCTTGTAAGGCTGTCAGGATCCGTTTTGGTAACTTGCATTGAAAGTGTTGAACTGAGTTTCAACAATTAGTCTCAAGTTTAATGAATTATTTTATATTAGTATTAACCATCTTCATTAGACTGTAATGAATACTGTTAGCCATCCTGAATTGTATAAATAACTGAATTGAATTAGCATATTTCTATGAATACCCCTGCGTATCATTCATTTCTCAACAGATGGCAACTCTTTATCCATTCCCTGCCATGAAGGCAAAAGCTTTTCTCTTATTGATAAAGGGCTGCCGTCTTTTCAGTTTGTTCCAATGTAATTCACTTGAATTCCCAAAACCTATGGCTCTTTTCTTCTTAGCTGTAGCTTTACTTTACTGCTTACCGTTTTCTAATTCCACTCTTGCTACAGTGAAGTCTTCTGTGCTAAAGCTTAAACCCGCTGCTCTGGAAACCATTTGCCTCGTTCTCACGAACGTAGGGATCCTGGATGATGCCTATGCCTGGATCCTCCTCGGTTAGAAGGATCCGCAGGTTATCTGTAGCCACCCTAGAGTACATCAAATTGATCTGCACGTCTTTCAGAATCATTGGTTTTTAGGCGGAGATGTGTAAGGTCCCTCGAGCTGCATGTTATCGAGCAAGTAATTGGCGTCGTCGATTTCGTAGAATTTTTAGCTTGGCTTCAATTATGCCAAAGTAGAGAAGGTTTCCCAAATTCTCCGGAGCTTCTACTCCTGCTTCCGAAATTTCAAGAATCAAGCTCATGCTGTTGTTATTTTTACAGATTGATCAATCGTCCTTTGGAACATCCTTGTTCATTTCCGTCAGACCCTCCAAGAGTTGAGAGTCTGACGGAACTCCTTCTCGTACTCCTCAACAATTTGTGTGCATGTTTCTTTGTCCTCTTCATCACAGTCGTGCACTGTACCATTTGCTGCATTCTTGATGAATTTTACAGTGAATTCACTGTAAGATTGCGGGCGCACACTTTCGTTTGCTGTTTTTGTTGCCAGTCTGTCTGTCGTGCAGAACGAACAGGACCGGAGTTGTTTTTGATGTTTCCAGTGCCGACTACACAAGAGTGGCTCACCTCAAATTTCTGACTAGTAGCTTAAAGGCATCCTCCAATGAGCTGCCAGACTGCATTCGAGGTGTTGTGTTTTGCTTAAGTTAGAATTAATAAGTTGTTCCCACGCGTGTACCGTAAAGGGTTGGGCCATCGTACGCAGTGACGGCTTGCGCAGACTTGGCAACATTGAGTGTACAACCGACCCGAGCCCCAGCTTCTTTATACCCTTGCTGGTTATACAGATTCTCAGCACAATTCCTTCACCACCTCGATCTTAAAAACTAGTTAAAGCGATCTTAAATCTTTGTATGTAGCTAGTCCCAGTGATGACATGTGTGCAGTGTTGCCAGAAATGACGATTTATCGTCATTTTGACGATTTTCAGAGCCAAAAAATAGGACATGACGATTTGACGATTTTTGCCCCGAAATGACGATATTTTATGGTATGAAAAAAATGAGGAAAACTTCACAAATTGTTCTTATATTAAAAATTTTATATAATTCCTTCGGGATATATTTACTCTCCCATTTATCTTTTTAAAATAAAATCAGAAATGTTAGAATATGACTCAAATATTATGGACCGCACTCAATAACATAACAAGAAAAACCTCTACAGTTTTGTTAAGTTGTAAAATTGCCAGAGGAAATTACAGTGAAATTTTTTAGGTAAAGTAAGGCCTACGTCAAAACGTATGTGGTAGCTATACCAAAATGTTGACCAATGAGGTCAGTACTCGTATGAATGATTATGGGTAATAGTAAACACAAATAACCAATTATGCCAAAGTAGAGAAGGTTTCCCAAATTCTCCGGAGCTTCTACTCCTGCTTCCGAAATTTCAAGAATCAAGCTCATGCTGTTGTTATTTTTACAGATTGATCAATCGTCCTTTGGAACATCCTTGTTCATTTCCGTCAGACCCTCCAAGAGTTGAGAGTCTGACGGAACTCCTTCTCGTACTCCTCAACAATTTGTGTGCATGTTTCTTTGTCCTCTTCATCACAGTCGTGCACTGTACCATTTGCTGCATTCTTGATGAATTTTACAGTGAATTCACTGTAAGATTGCGGGCGCACACTTTCGTTTGCTGTTTTTGTTGCCAGTCTGTCTGTCGTGCAGAACGAACAGGACCGGAGTTGTTTTTGATGTTTCCAGTGCCGACTACACAAGAGTGACTCACCTCAAATTTCTGACTAGTAGCTTAAAGGCATCCTCCAATGAGCTGCCAGACTGCATTCGAGGTGTTGTGTTTTGCTTAAGTTAGAATTAATAAGTTGTTCCCACGCGTGTACCGTAAAGGGTTGGGCCATCGTACGCAGTGACGGCTTGCGCAGACTTGGCAACATTGAGTGTACAACCGACCCGAGCCCCAGCTTCTTTATACCCTTGCTGGTTATACAGATTCTCAGCACAATTCCTTCACCACCTCGATCTTAAAAACTAGTTAAAGCGATCTTAAATCTTTGTATGTAGCTAGTCCCAGTGATGACATGTGTGCAGTGTTGCCAGAAATGACGATTTATCGTCATTTTGACGATTTTCAGAGCCAAAAAATAGGACATGACGATTTGACGATTTTTGCCCCGAAATGACGATATTTTATGGTATGAAAAAAATGAGGAAAACTTCACAAATTGTTCTTATATTAAAAATTTTATATAATTCCTTCGGGATATATTTACTCTCCCATTTATCTTTTTAAAATAAAATCAGAAATGTTAGAATATGACTCAAATATTATGGACCGCACTCAATAACATAACAAGAAAAACCTCTACAGTTTTGTTAAGTTGTAAAATTGCCAGAGGAAATTACAGTGAAATTTTTTAGGTAAAGTAAGGCCTACGTCAAAACGTATGTGGTAGCTATACCAAAATGTTGACCAATGAGGTCAGTACTCGTATGAATGATTATGGGTAATAGTAAACACAAATAACCAAATTCCAGTCTCCCTTTGAGTTGTTCTAGATAATATTAAATTGTCAAAATTCAGTCTAATCGGTTGATACTAGTGATTTTTAATGCGTCAAGAAGTTGAATCTAATGGAACCTTCGTATGGGGGCTGTACAAAACAATGAATCTACACTGGACCCTGTTGACGTGAATGGTTATATGCATTTGTCAAACTTCGCCCCAATAAGTTAAAATATCTAATATATGAGCAAGACTTTTTCAAACGTAAGAAATTAATATGTATGAGATATGTTTCCGAAAATGTAATTCTTAATGTCGTTCAAGAATGTGAGATCCGCCAACAAAATTTCACTTTGAGGGACCCCAAAAATCATTTGAGAGTACCAAATAATACATATCTACATATCTCCGAAACAAGTCCTTCGTCATAAAAAAACTCAGAAGCTGTACGTTGCTGGTAGATTTTTGTGTTGACGATTTTTGGACGATTTCGAAAATTTGTTTTGATGATTTCACGATTTTTGTACCCCCGTTTTGACGATTTTCGGTCAAATTCGTCTGGCAACACTGCATGTGTGGATTCAGTCATCCCATTGGCACACGACAATGGGTTATACCGCCCTATTCGGTCGTCAGAGCCTTATCTGTACAAGCTGTTCGCCACGAGCAGGCTGAGGATGGCATTTCCTTTTGAGAGGCTATGTGTCGCATCAAAATCATTAAACGCCTTCAGGAATATAGCCATATTGCGGGGCTCGATTTACCCGTTGTTACTGGGGGGGTCAATTCAGCATTAAGGATCAGATTGACCTGGAATTTTTTACCATCCGCCTTACTATGCTTACTAATTCTCCAATTTGGTTATAGTTAAGAAACATTTTAAATTTGGACCCAATCGGACCGCGGGTCTCGTAAACCTATGCAAATTATTCCGGGACCTTAAAAATTCACCAGACTCTAACACTAAATTGGAGCATTGTATATTTATGAAATTTAAAATGTTATAATATTTAATATATATCAGTTGCGGTTCAAAATTTCGAAGGGATATAGCGAGTCCTTTTGGTACCTCCCACACAAAGGGTTCAAAGGACTTAAAAATAAATATATAAAGAACGCCCAAGAGTGGCGCTGGATTTCGACCAAAGTTTGTAAAGCGTAATAGGCTTTGCTGTGAGTAAATGTGTGCACAAGTTTTGGGAGAAATTGTTTCAAGAAAATGGGTGTTTGGTCCATATAACGTGCGACCCATCAAAGTAAAGGGAATTTTGCGTAGATTACAAATATGGTGAGAAAAAGTTGAAGACTCAATATGGAAAATTTCTGTATGTCAAACGTCGGGTACGTGGACCATAGTGTTTTTGCGTAGTATTGTACTGTATTGTTTCATTTTAAAAGTTTAATGCATGTATTTGTCAGAAGAGTTTCCTTCGTTGACTTCTAAAATAATATTATCATCTTCGTCAAAAATGTCATCAAAAATACCGCGTAGATATATCTTCGTTTAAAGCATACTTGAAATATTACTCTTAAAAATATTGGCAATGTTAAGATTTTTAAGCTGTATTGAACTTATAATACGATCAGAATTTTTTTGTTAGGTACGTCATTAAACCTTTGTTTGTGTTGTTTGGAAATTTTTTTCCTGGTATGGAACACGCGAGTTTCTCGGATAATTTTGAGACTGGCTTCCTCAGATAAACAACCTTAAATGAAATAAATGTTTGCGGAAATAAAATTGTCAATATTTATATACCTACTGGCAAATTAAATTAACTAATAACATCGTAACCATTAATTAATACTTTATGTACACTATTGACATATAGTATCATTGGAAGCGCGCCAAATTATTACCCTTGTTGCTATTAAGAACTCCTTAAATGCATTACTGTTAATTTTTTCGCAAGAAAATTTTAGACCTAAAGCAAAAGTACTTTTTCGTAATTTTGTGCACGAATAAATAGAACTTTAATATTTTATTTTTAAAGAGGATATGGCATTAATAATTTTTTGCGAAAAAAATTTAGATCATTACGATTTTTTTCCGATGACATAAATATATATTTTTTTGGATTTTTCGACATAAAAACACCATATTAAATAAATTTTTTAAAAATTTTCTCAAATATATTTTATAAATATGATTTTTTGTATTTTTAAGAATTATGTCAACTACCAGGCTCAAAAATTGGAATACTACCTAAAAACATTTTTAGACCTAAAGCAAAATAATTTTTTAAAATTTTGTGCGCGAATAATTTGAACTTTTATATTTTATGTTGAAAGAGGGCACATCATTAATAGTATCTGGTGAAAAAAATTAGGGATCTTTACGAATTTTTTTCCGATGCCATACAATATTCAATATTTCTGATTTTTCGGCACCATATAAAAAGCGATTTTTTATGTTTTTCTCAACAATAATTTATAAGTATGAATTTTTGTATTTTTTAAGAATTCTGTCAGCTATCTGGTCTACACGTTAAGCGTTTTTGAAACACCCCTACAAATTATATTTCAAAAAAACGTTTTTAGACATAAAAATTTTATATTTTTTATAAGTTTGTGCACTTTTATTATAAGTTTTTATATTTTTTAATTAATAGTAACAGCCCAGCAAAATCTTGGTAAGTACCTGTCATTATTCCCTGCATTACCAAATAATGACATCTCATTATTCGCTGAATTACTTTCGGCTTATTAATAATGACTTACCTATAATAACAGAAATAAGTGATTTTTTTTATCAAAATAATTTTTGGCAAATTTTAGTATAATGCAATTTTGGCTATATGTGGGTTAATGTAGAAGATTTATTTATTTTCAACAAGTTTTCCAAAAATACGTGCAAATTGAATGAAAATATCAAAAATATTTACGTATATCGTATGATGTTAGACCATTGAAGAATTTTTCACATGGTGATTTGGGTTCAGAAATTCGAAATATTCGCGACAATATGCACAAAATTACTTTCAATGGCCATCTCTACATATCTACCATATCTACTACGTATTTTGTAACTTATTGGTAATGCATTATTCAAGTACTTAAAATCGTGAAAACATAAGCACATATTTATGTGGTATGCTTATGCTACAAATAAGTACTTATTATGCTACTTTATTGTACGCTTTTGGGAAGTACTTCCCTCCAATGACATCCCCATGTTAAAATAATGAGAAAAGTGGCTAAATAATAAGTGCTTACTCGTCGGATTATTTGGTAAAGAGAAATTTTGCTGGGAGTACATACATTGTTTTTGAAGAATAAAATGTTAGGGATCTGTTCCAAATTATTTTTCTCATTCCAATTAAAATTGCAAATATTTTTCATTTTTACAAAAAATACTAATTTTGCAAAGCAATTTTGAATAGCACAATTGCAATTTTCTGCCGACTTGGCATTTTTGTATTATTAGGAATTCGATTTACTATCATATACAAAAAGTTTGGCTTAATTTCCCTAATAAACGAATTTTATACAGCTATTTTACAACATACATTTATGGTAGTTTATTTTTTGGTCGATTTGCGTATACAACAACGCGGTGTCAAAAAGAGTTAAATAATAAATATTGTTATTATTTATCTTAATTGGTTTGTTAAGATATGATGAGTACAAATTTTGCCATTATTTGAGCCAGTACATTATTATCGATTTTTGTCAATGGGACAGAGCACTGTTCAGTAAGTGCCCGTTGCTCGACTGTGTCTTTTTTGTATTTTTGGGTCATTTCGGATGTCGTGGTGTTTTTATTGTTTTGTTTTGACATTAGGCCGCTAAAGTGCGCTTTTGCCCATATAAAGAAACAGTCTGGAAATTTTACTAAAAACAGCCAAATTTAAAAGGGCTGTAAAACAAAAATTAGAGCCAGCTTCGAAAAACCCTTTGGAGGTTTTGATATACTAGTGGTGTACTATCACGTCCAATTGGTCTCGTGTGTGAAAGATTTTCATGTTGCACAGTGTTATCTGAACTTTTATTATAACTAGTTTAACTAAGTAACCACATTAAATCTAAAGACGCAAATGCATGAATTTCAATAATGTATTTTTTCTTTTATTCCTTTGTATGCAGAAAATGGGAGACGTCGCTTTAGACAGTGATAGAGGAGTTGGATCCATTAAAAGGATAGATTCTGTCAATAAAATACGCAAACTTCGAAAAATTGGCATTAAAGAAATACCACCACCTTATCCCAACGGTTGGTACAGTATTCTTGAATCTTCCGACCTTAAACGAGGGGAATCGAAGTATGTTTGCGTCCTTGGTGAACAACTAGTCATATTTCGAACTTTAAATTCTATTGTTTATGTGTTGGATGCATACTGTTCTCATCTAGGCGCAAATATTGGCATTGGAGGAAAAGTATTTGGAGATACGATTGAGTGTCCGTTTCACAAATGGAGTTTTCGCGGATCCGATGGCATGTGTGTAAATGTTCCATACAGTAATAGTGGTAAGATTGTTATTAAATAATTTATTACACAAAATCCGTTCAAAAATTTTGTTTTTAGCACTCCAAATATCAAAATTACGAAATTGGATATCACATGAAGTCAATGATAATATTTTTATATGGTATAGTGCAGATCCTGATCAGGTTCCATGGGAAATTCCAACATTACCTGAAATTGAGACAAATGAATTTGTCTACCATGGTAGAAATGAATTTTATGTGAATTGTCATATTCAAGAGATACCTGAAAATGGAGCCGACTTGGCTCATTTTAAAGCTATCCATAATATAAGTGTTTTGGCTGGTGGTGTAGATTCAAATAGTAATGTGCTGAAGGACGTAGGAAAACATATCTGGGAAACAAAGTATATATAAAATTATGAACTTGTTTATGGTGTTTACCTTATGAATTTGTTTATGTTGATAACATATTTTTGAATTTTAGATGGACACCTTCAATAACTAAACATATTGCATTGGTTACACTTAAACACTCTTTCAAAGTTACTCAGCAATTAAAACTATTTCAAATGAATATAACTGGGGAACAGGTATCTTGATAAACAAAATTTATAGAAATGCTTCATGTTGTAGCGAATGTTTGCTTTCGCAAATATGTGGATGGAAAAAATTCGCATGTGTCTGATATTCGCAAATCTGAAAACTACTTTCAGATTATTAGCTTCCATATACGTATATATCATAAATTTTATTATATGTTTTTAAATTTGTTAAGTTTTAAAATTAGGTTGATACCTTTGACTATTCCCTTATCATATTATGCACAATATTCGAGACATTAGTGTGAAATTTTTTCTAACGAATTCAAGTGGTTGTCGTTTATTGCGCAGCGTTATTTTGGAAATCTAAAAGTTCACACTTTTCTTTGAAATTAAGACATGTTTTAAGCTGGACTCAAGTCCAATATTACTCAATGGCGGAATGGATCGTTGTAATACTTTTTTTGGTCAAAAAATATAACTGAATATTTTCGGTTAAATAAATTGAAAATGTGGCGTATACGGCCTTTTATAAATATAAGAGCTATCAGTGGAGAGAAGCTACTTTAAAAATAATCGCTTGAAAATTTGGTATTTAATGGTTAAATAGCCATAAATACCATAAAATATGTGAATCAATTTAATATTTAGTGCGATGATTCATAATCTAAATGAAATACTAACTGCAAATTTTCACCATATTGTTTTTACAAACTGTTTTGATTTGGCAATTACATAAAATGTGTCTATGAAAGTATAAAATATTTCAGATTTTTCTGGGAATACGAATAAATATTTTTATACCCTACATCACACTGTGGTACAGGGTATTATACGTTTGTTTCACGGCAGATGTTTGTAACACCTGAAAATAACACAGCTAGACCCACCTTAAAGTATACCGTGTGATGACGAAAGTTCTCACGGCGTTTTCGTCCACACTAATTTTTATATATAAAGTTTATTTTGTTATTTTTGAATATTTTCCTTGTTAATTTTACTATTATATTGTATTAATATTGATAATTTTAAGTACAAATGAATTATTATTCTGAGTTAAGATCATATGAAATAAGTACAGCCTGTTCAAAATACGTTAGTCATAAGTACAGTCTCGCCAAAACACCGAACCACGTGGAAGCCCACAATGGTAAACAAAGTACCGTTGGATAGCAAGTACACAAGTACAGTCTACGCAAAACATCGAACACGTTGGTACCATAACTTGTAAACAAGGTCCCGTTAGGATGTGGCGTCATCCTAGCTCACGTGTTGATCGTAGCGACGCAGCAGAGGATATAAAAGGAAGCAGAGACAGATACTCGGGCAGTTGGTCGGCAGCCGTAACGCAGAAGACACGTAAGTATCGGGTCCCAAGGAATACGCTTCAACTAAAATATACAGTGCCATAGGATAAATTGAAGGGTCATCGCGATCTCACCAAAGTAAATAAAACGTGTGTTGTGAGTGAAATTGGAGGATCATCCGGATCTCCAATAATTATTTATAAATCGTGACGCGAGTGAAATTGGAGGATCATCCGGATCTCCAATAATTAATTATAAATCGTGACGCGAGTGAAATTGGAGGATCATCCGGATCTCCAATAATTAATTATAAATCGTGACGCGAGAGAAATTGGAGGATCATCCTGATCTCCAATAATTAACTATAAATTGTGACGCGTGTGAAATTGGAGGATCATCCTGATCTCCAATAATTTATGATAATTACCGTGGGTGAAATTGGAGGATTATTGCGATCTCCAATAATTTATTATAAATAGTGCCGCGAGTGAATCTGGAGGATAATTGCGATCTCCAGTAAATACCGATAGGGTGATGTAAGTGAAATTGGAGGATCATCCTGATCTCCAATAATTAATAATAAATCGCGTCGCGAGTGAAACTGGAGGATCATTGCGATCTCCAATAACTTCTGATAAATAGTGCCGTAAATGAAATAGGAGGGTTTTCTAGATCTCCAAAGATTATTTATTTTATTTATAAACCGAGTCGTGAGTGAGCTTGGAGGGTCTCTCTGATATCCAACAAATATCTACATATTGTTATAGTGCCGTGAGTGAAATTGGAGGGTTATCCGGATCTCCAATAACTACATATTAATCGTATCTTAAGAAACTTTGGAGGGTCTCCGAGATCTCCAGGAACAAAGAATAAACAGCGTCGTGAGTGAAATTGGAGGGTTATCCTGATCTCAAATTGTTATTTATAAACAGTGTCGCGAGTGCGATTGGAGGATCACTCTGATATCCAACAATTATTTATATATTGTTATAGCGCCGCGAGTGAAATTGGAGGGTTATCCCGATCTCCAATAAATACATATTAATCGTGTCCTAAGGAACATTGGAGGGTCTCCGCGATCTCCAGAAACAAGGAATAAACAGCGTCGCGTGTGGAATTGGAGGGTCACCGCGATCTACAATAACTACAAATAAATACCACCGCGAGTGGAAATTTAAGTGTCATCCCGACCTACACTATTAACTATAAGTAGAGATACCGAAGAGATCATTGATTAGACCCCATCCGCCGTGGGATTAGAAGAAAAACCAACGGTAGCAGATAAACCCATCTAACGACACCGCCCAACGACCAAACTCGAAGACGACGAAGATCCCGCTATTCGGAGTATCCTGACATACATTCATACGTAGTGTAACTAATTTAATTATAAATCATCATAATAATTTTAAATAAAACACCGAGATTGGAATATTGTAAACATCAACTACTGTCTTCTTACTCTCTGTCACTGCAAACATAAATTTCTGTGACGAACCCATTCCCCGCGAGCATATCCCAGCAACCGGAGGAAACTCGTCGTTACAGTGGCGCCCGAGCAGGGACAGTGAGAGTAAACAAACTTTATATTAAAAAAACAAATATCCAATAAAACGGTATACAAAAAAAAATCGCTAACAAGAACCTCGTTTCGGGAAACAGGTTCCTACAATATGTCTTCTAGCCTTCGAGTCACTTGGGCTTACGGTCTACGGAAAGAAGAGCTGAACCGTTACCTCACAGAGTTTGGCTGTGATGTAGATGGTACCGTCGAAGAGCAGCGGAAGCGGTTCGCGATGTTCTTGAATGGGTACCATGAGGATGAGCGCATGCCTAGGCTCCTCGAGTTACAGGCCATGCATGAGCGAGCTAGTACCGAGAAGAAGCCCGCGACTCCGCATAAGGATGCACACACGCAAATGGATACAATAGATTTAAAGTCGCCGACGCCATCGCTACTGCGTATTCCACCGATGGAGGAGATCTCGCGACATGAGCAAGTCACGCGACTGGAAGTACCGAGAAACACGACCCAAAAAGTGCAGGACGTTAGAGGTATCGCCGACCAAGTCCGGAAATGGAATCTCAGTTTCAATGGGGAACGGGAACCTTGGGAATTCCTGGAAAGATTAGAAGAACTATCCCACATGTACGAAATACCCACTGACCGAATAACCACTATAATGCCCGAAATCCTCACGGGAAAAGCGTTGGTGTGGTATCGGAATAACAATCTACGTTGGGCCACCTGGACGGGATTCAAGCAGGACTTCCTCAAATTCTTCTTGCCATCCCGGTATTTCGAGAATTTGGACGACGAGATTCGCCGACGAAAGCAGAAGACCCGAGAATCCTTTAAAAACTATTCGCTTCATATGCAGAATCTCATGAGGCACGGCGAATACACCGAAGAACAGAAACTAGAGAGAATCTTCAGAAACGCGTTGCCAGAGTACCAGTGGTATATCCGCAGACGGGATTTCCTGAGCCTTGCCGAACTTATAGGAATGACAGAGGATATGGAAGGCATACCTTCCCAGCCAACGCCACCCAGAGAACAACATCGACGCATGAATCCCGACGAAACACAGCAGAATCAGCTACCCCGGATAAATCCAAGCACGGCGTGTCGACGTTGTGGACAGGATGGTCATTTCGCGTCGCAATGCCAAAGAGAACCCGTACTGTTCTGTTGGGTTTGCGGACGTCGCGATGTGCGGACCATCCAATGCTGTCTTCGTCGGCCGGGAAACGGATCACGGGACCGTACCGAACGAGGAGGTATGGGTCCCCAGAACGTAACACAGCAGTAAACACCTCAATACACCTAGATCCCAACAGGCTAGTGGCGACGATCCTCCTCGGAGAGATGTTGGTCCACGCCACAGTCGATACCGGAGCAACACGCTGTTTCATCAGCGAGGGATTTTCCCAAGCCATAGCAGAAATTAGTACCCGACATCCCTGTAATTCCATGGTCACACTGGCTGATGGAGCCCAACGCCAAATCAACTTCGAGCTGGAAACCCTAATCAACATCGGGCAGCGTCAGATTCGGCAAAAGTTGCTCATCATGCCGGATGCCACGAAAGATATAATACTTGGACTCGATTTCCTGATTAAATGTGATGCGCAGATATCATGCGCTGGACTTACGTGCCGTTTCCAAGCTCTCAATGACTCAAGCAATAGACTCCCTGACCGGAATTTACAACTACATGTGGCCCAGACTTCACCGGATGACACGTCGGAAGCCGTCGGAATGACAACTGAAAGTGTATCAGAGAGCCCAGAAAACCACCGCAGAAATTTACAAGTCGAGGATCATAGCCCTGATGACCAAGACAGGATCAATATCTTCTTAGAAGGGGAGCTTCAACAGTTCCGGGAATTGCATGGATTATCAACAGTAGCCACCCACAGGATTGTAATGACAGACGACCGCCCACTCAAGCTTCGGTATGCACCACGAAATCCCGCGATGCAAGCTATCATCGATGCAAAAATCAACGACCTTCTTGCCAACGGATATATCGAACCTTCCCGTAGCGCCTACAGTTCCCCGATTACCCTAGCTCAGAAGAAGAATGGAACATGGAGACTCTGCATGGATTTCCGCCATTTAAATAGCAGATCGGACCCGGACGCGTACCCGCTGCCACGAATATCGTCTATACTGGATCGCCTAAGGGAAGCTACGTACGTGAGTAGTCTGGATCTAAAAGATGGTTACTGGCAAATCCCCCTGGAAGAAGACAGTAAGAAGTACACCGCCTTCACCGTCGCTGGCAGGGGCCTATACCAATGGCGGGTGATGCCATTTGGATTACATTCGGCACCAGCTACTTTTCAAAGAGCACTCGACAGTGTAATTGGCCCTGAGTTAGAGCCCTTCGCATTCGCCTACTTGGACGATATCATAGTTACCGGAAGGACACTGGACGAACATTTGGAGCACCTCGGAGAAGTTTTCCGCAGACTGAGGGCTGCTAACTTAAAAATTAACCCTGAGAAATGTGAGTTCTTCAAACGGGAGACAAAATATTTAGGACACGTCGTCAGTGCGGAAGGAATTCATACAGACCCCGATAAAGTTGCAGCGATTCAGGAAATGTCCCCACCAGGTAACCTGAAGGAACTACGCCGCTTCCTCGGTGTTGTATCCTGGTACCGTCGCTTTGTACCCGAGTTCGCCACCCTCGCATTCCCTCTTACCTCTCAACTAAAGAAAGGAAAGCACTGGAAGTGGACCGAAAACCAGCAAACTGTTTTCGAGATATTGAAGATGAGACTGACGCAAGCTCCCGTCTTGGCTTGCCCTGACTTCTCGAAAACGTTTATTCTTCAGACGGATGCCAGTGATCATGGGCTTGGAGCCGTTCTAACACAGCAACTTGATGGCGAGGAACGAGTAATCGCGTACGCGAGCCGCACCTTAAATGCGGCTGAGAGGAATTACTCTGCTACGGAGAAAGAATGCCTGGCCATCGTATGGGGCATACGAAAGATGCGTTCATATCTGGAAGGTTACCGATTCCATGTCATCACTGATCACCTATCGTTGAAATGGCTGAATTCAATCGATAACCCTACGGGACGACTCGCCAGATGGGCTCTCGAACTGCAGCAGTATAATTTCACGGTGCAATATAGAAAAGGAAAATACAATGTTGTTGCTGATGCCCTGTCCCGCCAGCCATTGGAATCTCTTCAACGAGCTACCGTGGACGAGACCACTTCATGCAAATGGCTGCAGAAAAGGTTACAGGAAATTAAGCAGAACCCAGAGAAATTCGCCGATTACGCCGTAATTGATGGACAACTATTCCGACATATCCCGAGACACACTAACGATGAGGACTGCACCCCGTGGAAGCTTTGTGTGGCCACTCATCTGCGAGAACGGGTACTTCACGAAAATCACAGTCAACCCTCCGCTGGACACTTAGGAATTAGGAAAACGGTCAATCGAGTATGCAATAGGTACTACTGGCCAGGAATGATCCGTGACGTGGCGAAATACGTTCGAAGTTGTCAGTCGTGCCAGCAATATAAACCGAGTCAAGTTGCGCCCGCTGGTGAAATGCTTATCACCATTCCCGAAGAACCATGGGCCACTGTCTGCGCGGATTTTGTGGGACCCTTACCCAGAACCAAACATGGAAATACGATGCTGCTGGTATTCTTCGACCGTTTCTCGAAATGGGTAGAATTAATACCGCTACGAAAAGCAACTGCAGACAGCGTGGTTAAATCCTTTAGAGAACGAATTTTGTCCCGATTTGGAACACCGAAAATCCTCGTAACTGACAACGGGAGTCAGTTCACCAGCAGAGTCCTTCAGAAGTATTTACAGGAAATTGGAATTCATCACCAGTTCACCGCTCCGTACTGCCCACAGGAGAATCCGACCGAACGAGCAAATCGCACGATCAAGACCATGATAGCGCAATTAGCTCAGAATCAACATAATAAATGGGACGACAATTTACCGGAGATAACGCTGGCTATAAACACCAGTACCTCCGAATCTACAGGATATAGTCCCGCTTTCTTGATACAAGGACGGGAACCGCGATTGCCAGCGGCTCTCTATGACGAGCTTGTCACTGGAACCGGCGCGGTTACCCATACACCGGAAGGAAAAGCTAAGGAACTGCAGGAGATATTCAAAATTGTCCGCAACCAGATAGGTAGGGCTGCCGAAGACCAAAGGCGACACTACAATCTTCGCCGTCGACCCTGGAAACCGAAAATCGGTGATTTAGTTCTTGTTCGTCAACACCCATTATCAAAAGCGGTGGACAATTTCGCCGCGAAATTAGCCCCAAAATTCGACGGACCCTACGCAGTATTGAATTTCCCGTCTCCTGTAATAGTTCGCGTCCAACGCCGCGGATCTACCGAATGTCGAAACGCGCACCTCAGTGAAATTAAACAGTTTATTGACCCTCCATCATCCGACACAAATCAATCTGACCCGACCCAGCTAAAGAATTAATTATTTTCTCTTTATCTTTCCCAGATCAATACAAATGCAATGGACGACAGTATCGCCTCCTGGTAAACCGCCACTGCAAGGCGATCGTCATTCCGCTGGGAGGAGGAGAGGCAATGTGATGACGAAAGTTCTCACGGCGTTTTCGTCCACACTAATTTTTATATATAAAGTTTATTTTGTTATTTTTGAATATTTTCCTTGTTAATTTTACTATTATATTGTATTAATATTGATAATTTTAAGTACAAATGAATTATTATTCTGAGTTAAGATCATATGAAATAAGTACAGCCTGTTCAAAATACGTTAGTCATAAGTACAGTCTCGCCAAAACACCGAACCACGTGGAAGCCCACAATGGTAAACAAAGTACCGTTGGATAGCAAGTACACAAGTACAGTCTACGCAAAACATCGAACACGTTGGTACCATAACTTGTAAACAAGGTCCCGTTAGGATGTGGCGTCATCCTAGCTCACGTGTTGATCGTAGCGACGCAGCAGAGGATATAAAAGGAAGCAGAGACAGATACTCGGGCAGTTGGTCGGCAGCCGTAACGCAGAAGACACGTAAGTATCGGGTCCCAAGGAATACGCTTCAACTAAAATATACAGTGCCATAGGATAAATTGAAGGGTCATCGCGATCTCACCAAAGTAAATAAAACGTGTGTTGTGAGTGAAATTGGAGGATCATCCGGATCTCCAATAATTATTTATAAATCGTGACGCGAGTGAAATTGGAGGATCATCCGGATCTCCAATAATTAATTATAAATCGTGACGCGAGTGAAATTGGAGGATCATCCGGATCTCCAATAATTAATTATAAATCGTGACGCGAGAGAAATTGGAGGATCATCCTGATCTCCAATAATTAACTATAAATTGTGACGCGTGTGAAATTGGAGGATCATCCTGATCTCCAATAATTTATGATAATTACCGTGGGTGAAATTGGAGGATTATTGCGATCTCCAATAATTTATTATAAATAGTGCCGCGAGTGAATCTGGAGGATCATTGCGATCTCCAGTAAATACCGATAGGGTGATGTAAGTGAAATTGGAGGATCATCCTGATCTCCAATAATTAATAATAAATCGCGTCGCGAGTGAAACTGGAGGATCATTGCGATCTCCAATAACTTCTGATAAATAGTGCCGTAAATGAAATAGGAGGGTTTTCTAGATCTCCAAAGATTATTTATTTTATTTATAAACCGAGTCGTGAGTGAGCTTGGAGGGTCTCTCTGATATCCAACAAATATCTACATATTGTTATAGTGCCGTGAGTGAAATTGGAGGGTTATCCGGATCTCCAATAACTACATATTAATCGTATCTTAAGAAACTTTGGAGGGTCTCCGAGATCTCCAGGAACAAAGAATAAACAGCGTCGTGAGTGAAATTGGAGGGTTATCCTGATCTCCAATTGTTATTTATAAACAGTGTCGCGAGTGCGATTGGAGGATCACTCTGATATCCAACAATTATTTATATATTGTTATAGCGCCGCGAGTGAAATTGGAGGGTTATCCCGATCTCCAATAAATACATATTAATCGTGTCCTAAGGAACATTGGAGGGTCTCCGCGATCTCCAGAAACAAGGAATAAACAGCGTCGCGTGTGGAATTGGAGGGTCACCGCGATCTACAATAACTACAAATAAATACCACCGCGAGTGGAAATTTAAGTGTCATCCCGACCTACACTATTAACTATAAGTAGAGATACCGAAGAGATCATTGATTAGACCCCATCCGCCGTGGGATTAGAAGAAAAACCAACGGTAGTAGATAAACCCATCTAACGACACCGCCCAACGACCAAACTCGAAGACGACGAAGATCCCGCTATTCGGAGTATCCTGACATACATTCATACGTAGTGTAACTAATTTAATTATAAATCATCATAATAATTTTAAATAAAACACCGAGATTGGAATATTGTAAACATCAACTACTGTCTTCTTACTCTCTGTCACTGCAAATATAAATTTCTGTGACGAACCCATTCCCCGCGAGCATATCCCAGCAACCGGAGGAAACTCGTCGTTACAACCGATCGACTCATTCGCGGCTGTTAAGATTTAGATATAGCTCCCATATATATCTTTCGTCCGATCTGGCCCTTTAGTCCTATAGAAGCTGTATTTTACATCCAATCGTTTTGAAATTTAGAATGGTAGAGTTTCTTGATGCATGAACCAACATTGCCGAATTTGAAGAAAATCGGTTAAGATTTAACTATAGCTCCCATATATATGTTTCGTCCGATTTGGCTCTTTAGATCCAATCGTTTTTATAACCTACACCACACTGTGGTACAGGGTATTATTTAAGTATAAAATGTCCCAAAAGTAAATTTATGTAAACAATTTATACATGAATTACAAAATTTATATATCAGAGTTATTCAATATTACGAGAGTGGTGTAGGGTATTATATAGTCGGCCCCGCCCGACTTTAGCCTTTCCTTACTGGTTTTTAAGTGTATTTGATCTACCATTTTTTAAAAATTTTGCATTCTATAATACTCTAGAGGTCTTAAGCCAGGAAAATATTCTAGTGACAAATCACTAATAACACTGTGATACAAAATCGAACTTTCCGAATGGAAATGGTATGAGACCAATTGCAAATGAAAGTTTACATTATCCATAACAAAACCTTCAAGGGTTTTTCTCAGTTCAGTGCGAGATTTTTTTTACACGCATTTGAAGTTGGCACGCTGTCTAACAAGAAAAGATCATTGAAAATTTGATAAAATAATGCTAATTCTTTTTATTGTCATGGAAAGCTGAGGTATTTTACTGTTTTTTGGGTCGAGGAATTCATTTTTGATATTTATTTTTACCTACAACTCACGCTAGTTGGCGCTGTCATAAAAATGGTGCTATTTTTTGTCGATTTTCATAGAAAAACGGTGTATTTATTCTTTTAGACAGTAAAATCAATTTTTGATGTTGGCATCATTGTAAAACATATATGTTATGATATAACGAAATACATTTTATTATTCTCAGTCCGTTTATATTACAAAAATTAAATTTTTATAAAAAAAAATTCAATTTTTATGAAAAAAATATTGGAAAAAATTATTTTTAATTATGGTAATTCCAAAGCACTTCGACCAACTTAAAAAATTACCCCCTCGCATTTAAAAGATATTCTGCACACTTGTTCTCCTAGTGTGTGGGAATTATATGGCGTTTGTATTTTGACGAATTTCGTTCAGGTTCCTGTGATATAGAGATCTAAAGTTGTCTACCTCAAGGATTTTTCTCAAAACCTCCCTTTCTTCAAATGCTCATATCTTCTTAACCACTTGACGTTAATTCACGATATTGATATCAATATAAAGCCCTTCTACCCCTCTTAAAAACTGAGCAAAAAATAAGTATGTCCTTTTGGAGGTAGGACATGAAAATATAAAAAACATTTTTAATCCTTGAATATCCTGAAAAACTATCAATTGATTTCCTTAATTTTTTTCGTACAAAAAGGTGCGACTATAATTTGTTTACAAATCTAGAATATGTAACAGACTTGACTGGTCCGCGACGTATCCGTTCCCAGTCCAATGCGCATTGCAGTAACAGCATGATGCATATACGGGTATGACGAATATATCACATAAATTTAACGACACGTTCAAAAGTTATACGAAAATAAAAAATTTAACTACAAACGTTTGTGCGAGAAATATGGGAAAAAGTAAGAATAGCGTAAATAAAATGGGCATAACACTCGATTCCATCGCGGTTCCAAATTAAGATTTTTATAGTCCGTACATTATAGTTGCACCTTTTTGTACGTAAAAAATTAAGGAAATCAATTGAAAGTTTTTCAGGATATTCAAGGATTAAAAATGTTTTTTATATTTTCATTTCTTACCTCCACAAGGACATACGCATTTTTTGCTCAGTTTTTAAGAGGAGTAGAAGGGCTTTATATTGATATCAATATCGTGAATTTACGTCAAGTGCTTAAGAAGATATGAGCATTTGAAGAAAGGGAGGCTTTGAGAAAAATCCTTGAGGTAGGCAACTTTGGACCTCTATATCACAGGAACCTCAACGAAATTCGACAAAATAAAAACGCCATATAATTCCCACGCACTAGGAGAACAAGTGTGCAGAATATGTTTTAAATCCGTGGGGGTCATTTTTGAAAAGTGATTTTTTTGGTCGAAGTGCTTTGGAATTACCCATTACAAAAATAACTTATGTTCGCGTAGGAACGCGCCTATGGTGCCAACACTCATAGTGGAATATGTACGGCCGTTCATACGCGAACGCTCCGACCCGAACGTCACCTTCCAGTGACGGTATTCTTGTTTGTTTTTCTCTGCCTCCTTTGAGTTCGAGGCTATTACTTTCATTCTTTTCTTTTTCTTCTCTTTGCCTTTTTGGAATTGTGGTTTAGAGTTCATAAGAAACATGTCCGAGTGTCACTTACCTACCGCCGTTATAACTTACAGTACATATTAATCCATAAGTGAAATATCGATATTGAAGTCATATATATTGTATAAATAGCCCATTATTTGTATAAATAGCCCATCGAGGCATAATTAATAAACAATATTATAACGTGTACAAGTCGAGGTTTTAATGAGGCAATAAAATAAGCAACCACCACTTAAAGGTTTGTCCGTTGGTGTGTGCCGAGTGCAGAGAAGATAAACCCCCATAACCGTGCATGAAGGTTTGCCGTCGGCAAAACAACAGAGTTGGGAACCCTCAATCTCCAGTAGGAATACGCTAACATTCAACATTACGTGGTAATTCTTGGTGGACTCTAGAGTGGGTAAGAATCGCAACACCTGGCGACATAGACGTCGACATTTGGTCCATTCGTAACCTTGGAAGAAGACCCATATACCTGAGGAAACAATCGCTCCAATCCCACAGTACCCAGAAGGAATCAAGGTATGTTAATGTGATAATTGAGTGTATTTCGCTGCGAAAGGGATTGGCTCGAGTTCCAAAACAGCAAATAAATAAATATTAACAAAGTCTCGAAAATATGGTTGCATAACGTTTGTTTAAATGCCTCAACGTGTTGGTTATGTAACATAGTATTTGGAGGTTAAATGGTTGTCCTCCGCAGACTCAGGCATATAAGAAATACAAAAATTGTTCCGTTACTCGTTGCATTGTTAGTACATATATTACAACAACTCGACATTTGTCTCGATTTTCATCGAAATTGTTTCATTGTCTCTGCTTCCACCTCTGAAACACAGAGCATTCTTATTGCTGTTAAATTGCTATCAGAATTGTTCTGGCGATCAAATTGGTTTTAAAATTCAATCGGTTGGCCCTTGTGTTAGAATTTGCGCATTTTAAGAGAAACAAGTGGTGGTAGGTCAGTGCAATTGGGCAAAGAGAATCTGTGCAAAGAGAATTTGGGCAAAGAGAATTTTTGTAGTCTCTTTGTTTTCATCGTCATTGAATCGTGCATGCTGGGTATATGCATACAGCTTCGGTTGATATTTTGTCCGTTGCCTCAAACGCAGCAGTAGAGAATTTGGATATCGGTGTAGTTGCGAATGAATATTTGCTGTTTCGAAGAATTTTTTGGTTTACTTTTGTCTGGAACGCAGCAGCAGAGAATTTGGACATCGCCGTTGCTACGAAGCAATAGTTACAGCAGTGAAGAACTTTAACACAAGTTATTGAACCAAGATGATAGAAGAGGCAAATACGAAAACGCATATGGTTGAATGAAGTTCCTGAACAGTATTTCAAAGTACATAATTATTTTAAAAATAAAGATTATTTGTCCCGCGTTGAAAACATGTACACATAAACAAATGTTAAATAATCAGAATTTGTCTGATTATGAACAAAAATATTATTGAATATAAATATAAACAGAAGATTCATATTGTTGCACATTTTTATCAGTGGGATATATATAAAGGGGTGAAATGATGCAGCGATAACTTATTTTGGAGAATTACATATTTGAAATAATACATAATTGGGCTCCTGTTTCCGTATATTTAGCTGAACAAATTATTGAGAACTGTGACCCAAAGTAATTTGGAATTAATATATTTTGAAAGCAAAATTAGTCTCTTTATCTGAGGGACACTTGATCGACAGTGGAGTCGAAGCACAGTGGCCCAAGACTTAATAAAAGTAGATTTTTATGAAATTAAAATTTATCGATTATTAAAATAATTGATTTAAATTATACATTATTTTGCACACTGGGATGCAATTTTTTGAACGACAGAGTGGAATTTGGTATCCTTTAACGGTCCCTAGAGAAGCGAAATGCATACAGTATATTGCGTCCACTTCATTTAATGCAATTTGAGACTAAGCCTGATACATCGATACATAGGTATTTATGTTAGCTGGTTTGTGAATTTGGGCTTAAAAATTGTCACTTGGACAATTGATTTAACGGAGCAACGTACAAGAAAACTGATTTCTTGCATTTTTGTACATCGACAATTCTGTCGTTGTGTCAGCAAAACTGATATTGGGTATGGCTGTTGGTATACAGTTTTAAAATCGGTTCGGATGTAAATGTACTGGGAACGTATTTTGATTACAACGTAGATTTGGCTCAAAAGTAACATTTAAGTTTGTGGTATTTAGAGCTATTTCCATACTTTCTTCAGCGATTGAAGCAATTAAGGCGTGCGTTAAGAAAAAGACAATTGGTCTTACTGTTTTCTTTGTCTCAGTTTTCACTTAGAATTTGAGTGCACGTCTTTGAATTATTACGTGGTCGAGAAACGAGTCTTACTTTGTCTCATTTTTTTTGGAAATTTTTGTGCCCTGTGCGAATTTTTTGTGGACATTTTGGAATACTTTTTCAGAAGAGCAGTCTAAGTGATCGTTCTTATTCCCTACAGACAGAAATAAATTCTTGTTTTATTTCAAATTATCTTAATGAGATATAATGTCTCTCTTAGAGGATTTTTTGACTCAGTGTGATGAGATAGTTGCACATGAACAACAGTTAAAAGAGTATACAGGTGCCAAGCACAATGAGTGTGCTCTTGAGGCAGAACAAAAAGAAGTCCAAACTTTATGGACAGAATGGAGAGAGATATATAAAAATTGTCTCGCGGACCCCGAATGCAACAAAAAAAACAAGGAGGTTATTAGAAATAAAAAGAAAGTCGCTCATGCAAGTTATATTAGTTGTATGTCTATGATAGGAGAGTGGAAGGAACAATTAGTTCCTGTCTCTGGCCCCACAGTGCAGAAATCAACTACTTCTATTTCTGTCCCACCGTGCGATACGGAGGTGTTCCATGGAGACTACATATCTTGGCCCAGTTTTAGAGATTTGTTTACTGCCATTTACGTAAACAATAAGAAGCTTAGTTCGGTAGAAAAATTATACCACTTGTTTCAAAAAACAAGTGGGGAAGCAAGAGAGATAAACAGAAATATTCCTCTTACTGCAGATGGTTTCACGATTGCATGGGACAATTTAAAAAATCAGTACGAGAATAAAAGAATTCTCATAAACAATCAGCTGAGAACTTTGTTTAATTTGCCTCCATGCATCCAAGAGTCTGCTCAAAAAGCTTCAACGAGATATAACTAATTGTATCTCTGTTTTGGAATTATACAAAATAGATATTGCCTCATGGGATCCAATTTTTGTATATCAATGTTCGTCAAAGTTACCGAAACTTACTCTCTCTCTATGGGAAAAGTCCCTGTCGAAAAAGAATGAGATGCCAAAATGGGACGAATTAAACAGATTTCTAACTGAAAGGTTTCAGGCGTTGGAAAGTGTTTCTGACGTGATTGGCCCTACCAACCCAAACTCGTCTCAAGGCACTCGTCCTAAGTACAACAATTTTGAGAAATCAAAGCAGTACAAAGTCCACCATACGAAAGTGAATAGTGCGAAATGCAATTTGTGTAAAGGGAGTCATGTTTTAAGGTCGTGCCCCAAGTTTATAAACATGGATTTTAAGGAAAGACTATCCGCAGTAAAAGCGCTGTATAAATTGTTTGTCCCAAGGTCACATAGCCATACAATGTACGAGCAGAAATACTTGCTCTAAATGTGACTCGAAACATCACACAATGTTACACAAATCGACACAACGAAATCAAAACAGTTCATCGAGGACAGCGAACGTAAGTCAAAATAATCAGAATCAAATTATACAGTCCAACGACTCACCGTCAACCTCAGCGAATATACAGTCGTACCATACTTCTGTCTCGAAGAAAACCATGTTGGTAACTGCGTGGATTAATATTATGAAAGAGGGATTGCCTTATAGAGTTAGGGCACTTATTGATCCATGCTCCGATGATACTTTTGTCTCGAAGCGGATACAAAAATTATTAAATTTGCCTACGAGGGCGGTGTCGGCAGATATCTCAGGATTAGGTGGTGAACATATAACGAAATGTTCAAAGATAGTCTTTTTCACTATTAGTTCATTATTAAGGTCAACGTTTTCTCTCGCTACTGATGCGTTAATTGTCCCCGATGTAACGGGTAATGTGCCAACACATTCATTTGATTCAGCGGTTGTGAGACAACTTCCAAATTTAGAGTTAGCTGATCCAACTTTTTACGAAAGTGGACCAGTGGATGTTCTTCTTGGGGGCAATCTATACCCCATTATATTGCTCGATGGGGTACAGCATGGAGTTCTGGGGTCGCTTGTTGCCCAGGAGACGGTTTTCGGTTGGGTGATAACCGGCCCAACAAACAATATGGTCTCAAAAAACATTGCTCGCTTCTCGCATTGTACTAGGGTGTCTATAAACGAACAATTGGCGAAGTTTTGGGAAGTCGAGGAAGTTTTCAGGGAGCCTGAGATTTCGGAAGAGGATAGAGCATGTGAGGAGATATACAAGTCTACTACAAAACGAGCTTCTGACGGAAGATATATAGTTGACTTGCCATTCAAGGCAGACTTGCCTAATATTGGTCCAAACCGCTATATAGCGCTAAGTCAGTTTCTGAGAAACGAAAAATCACTGTCTCGAAAGCCAGAGTTGAAGACAATGTATGACGAAGTCATCGCAGAATATTTGTCTCTAGGCCATATGGAGAAGATCGAGTCTACAGTAGATGCTTCGGACAATTGTTTTTATTTGCCTCACCATGGCGTGTTTAAACCGGACAGTACAACGACAAAGTTGAGAGTGGTTTTTAATGCCTCGTGTCCATCGGCGAATAGGAAGAGTCTAAATGACACATTGTATGTTGGACCAGTTCTTCAAAAAGATATTGTCTCATTAGTTTTGAACTGGCGTTTATTTAAATTCGTTTTCAACGCAGATATATCGAAGATGTATAGGCAGGTCTGGGTAAATCAGAAACATAGAAATTATCAGCGAATCCTGTACAGACCTTCCCCAAATGAGGAGGTACAGGACTTCCAGTTAAATACCGTGACCTTTGGCGTCAATTGTGCCCCTTTTTTGGCCTTAAGGACCCTTCTGCAATTGGCAGAGGATGAAAAACTTCGATTTCCTATTGGCTCGAAAATATTACGTGAGGACATGTATGTGGACGACGCATTAGTCGGTGTACATTCTATATCTGAGGGATTAGACGCCAGGGACCAATTGATCGCCATTTTGCTCTCCGCAGGATTCGAGCTTAGGAAATGGACTTCCAATTGTAGGGAAATCTTAAGTGGGCTTCCATCCGAATATCATTTGAATGGAGAGTTTCTCAATCTAGATGACAAGAGCACGGCTAAGACCCTTGGAATTAGGTGGAATGCGTGCTCTGACTGTTTCTATTTCTCCGCAGAGAAACTTCAAAATAAAGAGTTATACACAAAAAGAGAAGTGCTGTCTGTCATAGCGAGGCTCTTCGACCCTTTAGGATGGCTCGCTCCAGTTATAGTAACTGCGAAGATGCTTATGCAACAGCTGTGACTCGATGAAATTGGTTGGAACGACCAATTGAAACCGTTGACTTTGGTTAAATGGAAATCATTTGTCTCGAAATTTTCGGAAATTAATGCAATACAAGTTCCTCGATGGGTGCAGTATTCACCAGAATGTCGGGTTGAGATTCACGGTTTCTGTGACTCATCGGAGTTGGCGTACTCTGCGGCACTGTATATGAAGGTGGAAGTAGGTAATATAATTTTTACCAATTTACTTGTCTCGAAAGCGAAAGTCTCGCCGGTTAAAAAGGTATCATTGCCAAGATTAGAACTATGTGGGGCTCTATTGTTAGCTAATTTAACCGATTCAGTTTTGTCTCGGCTCAAAATAGATGAAAATAAATTTTTTGCTTGGTCGGATTCGACGATAGTGTTAGCTTGGCTCAGAAAGCCGTCATATAATTGGACGACGTTTGTGGAAAATAGGGTTGCGACAATACAAGAGAAGATTGGAAGCAATTGGCGTCACGTTCCTACATTTGACAATCCAGCGGATCTAGCAACCCGGGGGCTGACTCCTTTAGAACTAAAGGAAAGTTGTCTTTGGTGGTACGGTCCAAAATGGCTTAGGGATGTTCCTCAAAATTGGCCTCCGAGTGTGCAGGGTCCCGATACCTCGTTGGAGGCCAAACCAGTTAGGGTTCATGTTGCTAGATCAGCATTAGAGGAGGATCTTCTAGAAACCTTCTCCTGTCTCTCGAGGGCAATTCACGTTGTGGCATATATCTTTCAGGCCTAACAGAAAGACCAAATTTTACTAGTCTAAGGTTGTCTTCGACGGAGTTGCAATTTGCCAAAATTCGGCTAATGTCTATGTCTCAATGAATTTACTTCTCTAACGAGTACACTTGCCTCTCTCGGAAGCAGAAATTAGACTCTGGTAGTCCCCTCCTCACAATGACTCCGTTTCTGGACAAGGATGGACTCATTCGGGCAAATGGCCGCCTGGGTTCCACCACATCGCTTTCATATAACGAAAGACATCCCGTCTTATTAGCTTATCAGAGTAGGTTCGCTCGTCTCTACGTCACATTCATCCATAAATTGACTCTACACGGTGGTATTCAACTCACTTTAGCCACCGTCAGACTTGAGTGCTGGATCATCAGAGCCAAGACGTTAGTAACAACACACATCCGTACTTGCAAGGAGTGTGTTGTGGCCCAGAAAAAGCGTCAAGGGCAGATTATGGCCTGTTTGCCTCAAGAAAGGACGACATTAGGTCGCCCATTTACGAATACTGGAGTTGACTTCGCGGGACCATGCGAAATTAAGAATTTCGCCGGTCGTGGCTGCCGGATCACGAAAGGATACATTTGCCTCTTCGTGTGTTTCGCTACTAAAGCTATCCATTTGGAGCCAGTGAGTGACCTCTCCACGCCAGCCTTTTTAGCTGCACTTTCACGCTTTGTCTCGCGACGTAGTTGTCCCCAACGGGTGTATTCTGACAATGGTCGGAATTTCGTAGGTGCCGCTAGGGAAATAAAGGAAAACTTCCATAAAACCATTGTTTCGTTTAAAGAAGAGGCGATGATCAAATATGGCCATCAAAATCTTGAGTGGCATTTTATCCCAGCTGGCGCCCCTCATATGGGAGGTGCGAAATGAGTCACTTTGCCCCAACGAGTGGCGCCTCGGCGGAGTGCTAAAGTCTATACCGGGCGTGATGCGAGAGTTCGAGTCGTGGACTTGAAAACCCAATCTGGGGTGATAACACGTCCAGTCCATAAATTAGTATTGCTTCCAAAATCACACTAAAACATTTTGCCTCTGTCGATCTCTTCGCTTTTTTTTTGTCATTGTTTCTTATCTTCTTAAAGTAATGCTATCTGTATTTGTCCCTCTCCCTACAGCCATGTGTCCTATGTGTGACACTCGACACTCACTCAAGCGTTGCCGCCGCTTCCTCGTAATGTCTCCGTATGAAAAGGAGAACTACATTCGAGAACATCGGTTTTGTATAAATTGTCTCGGTTTATCCCACGAAATACTACAGTGTCCCTGTAAGCTCGGGTGTAAAATCTGTCGTGAAGGTCATCACACGATGTTACACAAGCTCGATGAGCGACGAGAGGTATGGCTCAAAATAACTGCCTGGGGACGGTTAAGCATTCCTGGCATCATGAACCATCCGGCTGCAGTCCGCATTCTTCTCGACTTATCTTCTCCGGATAGTTTTTACATTCCGAACATTACGTTTCCTTTGCCTCTAGACAAATGCCCTGAGAGGATCAACGCGCGATTGAGTGGACATCGCAATAGCGCGATAACAGTCACCACCACGTTAAATAAGCGATTTGTGGAGACGATGTTTTATCCGCGGGTGCAAGTGGATATTGGTTACAAGATGAAGACATACCCGATGGAAAGTTTGGCAGATACATCCGCCCATCTCCCGTACGGCTTCTGCGTGGTACTAGGAGCAAACGTAGCTGACAAGGTTTGCATGGGTCATCCCATATTAGAAGGAGACCACCCATACGAGCTGAAAACCATATTTGGATGGGCCTTCTTCGGCCGAGTCCCATACGTCGTGGACGGATGCCTGCATATTTAGTTATAAGTTTAAATATTTTGAATTTAATTAATTTACCTCTAAGTCAAGTTATAAGACTGAATTGAATTTAATTTTGTTAATAATGAAGTAACTATTAATCGGAGGTGTGGACACTTAGGCAGTGTTTTGCGCCATAGGCGCAAGATGGGCGGAATGTTCGCGTAGGAACGCGCCTATGGTGCCAACACTCATAGTGGAATATGTACGGTCGTTCATACGCGAACGCTCCGACCCGAACGTCACCTTCCAGTGACGGTATTCTTGTTTGTTTTTCTCTGCCTCCTTTGAGTTCGAGGCTATTACTTTCGTTCTTTTTTTTTCTTCTCTTTGCCTTTTTGGAATTGTGGTTTGGAGTTCATAAGAAACATGCCCGAGTGTCACTTACCTACCGCCGTTATAACTTACAGTACATATTAATCCATAAGTGAAATATCGATATTGAAGTCATAATTTCTTTGTATAAATAGCCCATCGAGGCATAATTAATAAACAATATTATAACGTGTACAAGTCGAGGTTTTACTGAGGCAATAAAATAAGCAACCACCACTTAAAGGTTTGTCCGTTGGTGTGTGCCGAGTGCAGATAAGATAAACCCCCATAACCGTGCCTGAAGGTTTGCCGTCGGCAAAACAACAGAGTTGGGAACCCTCAATCTCCAGTAGGAATACGCTAACATTCAACATTACGTGGTAATTCTTGGTGGACTCTAGAGTGGGTAAGAATCGCAACACCTGGCGACATAGACGTCGACAACTCTTTTATTTAAAAGTATTAAAGATAGCTCTGGAAATAGGTTTTACAATGATGCCAACATCAAAAATTGATTTTCAGCCTAAAAAAATAAATACACCGTTTTTCTATGAAAATCGACAAGAAATAGCACCATTAGTACACCATTTGACAGCGCCATCTATCGTGAGTTGTAGGTAAAAATAAATATCAAAAATTAATTCCTTGACCCCAAAAACAGTAAGATACCACAACATTCCATAATAATAAAAAAATAAGAATTTTTTTTATCAAATTTGCAAAAACCTTTGTTGTTAGGCAGCGTTCCAAAATCACCAACTTCAAATGCTTGTAAAAAAATCTCGCACTGAACTGAAAAAAACCTTTGAAGGTTTTGTTATGGATAATGTCAACTTTCATTTGCAATTATCATCCCATTCCCATTTTGGTTGTTGCACTGTGTAATTTAAAGACCGAAATAAAAACAATAGAAAATACAACGAATTCATAAATATATTTAAAAAACAAGTAAGAAAGTTTCAGTCGGGTAAACTGACTAAGGTATACATTACACTAATTAATCTGTCAGTTTGTGTGGGAGATACCAGAAGGGGTTTAACAAATACACATATTTTTCAGTTAACAATAGATTCTTTAAATACTTAGCACTGTGCCGAACTAAAGGGTGGTTAAATTGTAAGGGCCGATGTTGAATGTGAACCACACCTAAACGTCAAGGTTTTTTCTTCATTTCATTTGACATTTCTCAATTTCAGACTAACTCAATTTAAACCATGGAAAGATACACAATCGAGCAACGCGTTAAAGTTATTCAGGCTTATTATGAAAATGGTCGTTCAAATCAAAATGCATATCGTGCACTTCGAGATTTTTTCGCCCAATTTAATCGTCCAACGCTCATCATACTATCTGGGGTAGTACGGATATAAACAACTTTATTCTAACTACCAACCTAAGTATTTGTAACATAGGTAATAAACCGACCTTTACAATTAAAGACAGACAAGAAGTACTAGACGAAACGTTTGCTACTGACCGGCTGTCAGACAGAATTATTGGGTGGAATGTACTGGACGACCACTCATTCTCAGATCACCATTAATTGAGTTCAAACTCGCTGAAAGAGCGCCCGAACCTGCCGTCCACAGAAATGTGAGAAAGCCGAAGTGGCACCTGTATGAGAAGAATTTCAAGAAAGTCCTCAACTCCAAACATCTGTTCGAACCGAATGTATGAGAAGAATTTCAAGAAAGTCCTCAACTCCAAACTTCTGTTCGAACCGAAAGCCGGTCTGGATAATCTGGTCGAGCATATCATCATTCAATAGTTCCCTTAAAGAAGCCTGTCCAAAAACAAGGTACAAGGGTAAAACTAAACCCCAATGGTGGACTTCTGAGCTAACGGCTATGAAAAAGACCTGCAACAAGCTATTCAACAAGGCTAAATCTACTGGGGTCGATAATGTTTGGGATGCCTATAAAGAGCAACTCAAGATCTATAAGAAGGAGCTTAGAAAGGCGCAAAGACGCTTTTGGTATACCCTCTGTGGCGAAGTGGAAAAGGTCTCCGACGCCGCACGATGGGAAAATATGATGAAATATAGCAGCTACGGTTTTTATCCCCTCAACTTACAGAGAGGGTATATATCATTTGTTACGAGCCAAAAGTTTAACACATCGGAGAAGTAACCCAAGACTCCAAGTATGTTTGGTGCAAATTCGATATAGGTCATTTCAAGTCATCTGACCAACGTCAGTCGCTCCTTTGGTACCTCCCACACAAAGGGACTGAAATTGGTAATAATTTAATTAACCTTTAATCTCTCTGCGTGCCATCCAATAAGACTGTGGCCTGTCATGACAGACACGATAAGTGAGACGTCCGTTCTCGACAACGATAGCGGTGCTGTGGTTATTTTTTGCCGTAAGGGCACTATCACTCTAGAGGAGGTTGCAGGCTGCTAGAGGCACGCCCACAAGTTCCAGGACCCCTGGAACGTGTAAGGTAGTTCTTAGTCTTGCAAGTTCATCTGCCTTGTAGTTCCCTGGCATGTGGCCCGGCACCCATATAAGGTGAATATTGAACAGTTCAGCCATCTCGTTAATAGATCTGCGACATTAGAGGGCAGTTTTTGAATTCAGGCATATAGTTTCCAGATACGTGATAGCAGCCTGACTATCCGAGAAAACATTCATACCGACATTGGACAGCACATTAATATTCAGCCAATCCTCTACCTCTTTAAAATCTAAGATGGTAAACACTACAGTGATGATGCAGTCTTTTTGCAAGTGATAGCTGAAGTTCCTCAGAAAAGACATCATTGTTATCGAGTTTGTTCAGGTATAAGAGTGAAATACTTCTTGTCAAAGAGTGGCTCAGACATAGTGTAATCTACAGTGCCCGAAAGGTCAGGAATTCTGTCTAGAATGACACTATGTCCGTAGCCATTTCTGACCATAGTCATAGTTTTCGTATTGTCCTTTTACAGGTATATATATAGCTCTACCGCAGTCTTATTTGCTCCTTCCAAAATGGTGGGTTTGAAGTGCAACTTCCTGTCTAGTAATATCCTTAAGTATTTTGCGCTTTCAGAGAACGGAATTTCAATACCCCCAAGGAGACAGGTGTAACTCATGGTATCTTATCTCTCCTGGCCCATCTAGCCAATTTGTTCAGAGCCACCTGTAGAATGTCTCGGAGGACGTTTTCGAATTTGCCACTCACTGCGATTGCCACGTCGTCCGCATATGCCGACCTTGCAGCCACAACGTTCTAGATCTAGCAGGATTTCTGTTATGCGTCTTTTGTTGAGCAGACTTTGAATTAGTCTAATCAAACTAGAGTTAACTTTTAGATGTGACAGTGCCGCAATTACTGCATCTGAGTGAATGTTGTTAAAAGCCCCTTCTATGTCAAGAAATACCACCATGGTGAATTCCTTGAAATGCAGGGACGATTCGATAGTGCTCACAAGTTCGTGCAGGGCTGATTCTGTAGACTTCACCTCATTGTAAGCATGTTGGTTCACCGACAGGAGTTTTGTATCCAGGGTTTCCCTAATGAAATAATCTAAAAGTCTTTCCAGACCTTTCAATAGGAAGGAGGATAGGATAATTGGTTTGAAGTCTTTTGGCCTAGTGTGTGATATCTTCCCCGCTTTAGGTATGAATTCCACTTTGGTATCCCTCCATCGATTCGTGATGTATGAAAGCCTGATACAGCCTACATAAATTTTCTCCAGCCAGGGGATAATGTACTTCACAATTTTCTGCATTTCTGCTGGAGTGATGACGTCTGCTCCAGGTGACTTGAAGGGCTCAAAGCTATTAATAGCCCAGCTTATTCTGGATCTCTCAGTCAACAAGCTAGCGACGCTCGCAGTCCACTCGCCCTCTTGTTGGTCCTGCTGATCCTCTGGTTCTGTTAGAGAGTTCCCCGGGAAATGTGTGTCGAGCAATACATTGAGCGACTGCTCGCTGTTTTTGGTCCAATTATTTGCCTCATCCTGCAAGTAACCCACTGTACATGGTGAAGCTGATAGTATTTTCCTCAGCCTTGCGGCGTCGGATACATTTTCCACTTCGCCACAGAAGGTACACCAAGAGCGTATTTGCGCCTTTCTAAGCTTCTTCTTATAGATCTTGAGTTGCTCTTTATAGGCATCCCAAACATTAGCGACCCCAATAGATTTAGCCTTGTTGAATAGCTTGTTGCAGGTCTTTTTCATAGCCGTTAGCTCAGAAGTCCACCATTGGGATTTAGTTTTACCCTTGTACCTTGCTTTTGGACAGGCTTCTTCAAGGGAACTATTGAATGATGTGGTGATATGCTCGACCAGATTATCCAGACCGTTTTTGTCATTCGGTTTGCACAGAAGTTTGGAGTTGAGGACTTTCTTGAAATTCTTCTCATACAGGTGCCACTTTGTCTTTCTCACATTTCTGTGGACGGCAGGTTCAGGCGCTTTTTCAGCGAGTTTGAACACAATATAATGGTGATATGAGAATGAGTGGTCGTCCAGTACATTCCACCCAATAATATTTGCTGACAGCCGGTCAGTAGCAAACGTTACGTCTAGTACTTCTTGTGATAGTGTGATGAGCGTTCGTGTCTGCGCCAATAATCAGCTCGACCTCGTCAGACGTTGCTTCTTCTACTACTTCCCTGAATAGAGTAGTCGGTACTACAGCTTCATAAGGCAAGTAACTAGAGACCACCCAATATATGCGATTACCGATCTCCAGACTAGCAGATGTTTGGTCTTTACCACTTAAATTAGCCAGGAGAAAGATACTTAGATCTTTCCTGGCCAAAATGCAGGTTCTTGGAGTGCCTTCACAGTTGGCCACAAGCAGTTTAAAGTTTGGTGTCCTGATACCGCACCCCGACAAGGGTGTTACCGAACTCTTCGTCCGTATCATCGAGAAGCGTGTCCCCGCCAAATGTGTCAAAGAGTCCGGAGACTCCCCTCAGCCCCTCTGTGTCAGAAGTAGAGCTTTCGGCCACAGAGAAGGATGTTACAGATCTTCTGTTAGAGTTGGAGTCACCAGAAATAATGGGCTCAGCAAGATTTGACCAACGCCTTTCCAGGTCGGCCTGCTTCACTTCGATTAGGGAAATATTGATATCTTCATCTTATTCGGCCTTTAAAATATGAAATTAATTGGTCGTGGTTAAAATGAAATTATCTGTGAGCCGCCATTTTAAAGTTCAGGATGAAATTTCAAAATCCAAAAATAATGTTATCGTATGAATTAAATAAATGAAAAATCCACTATTTTCGATAAAATCTAATTTAACTTTTTTATTACGACGTAAATCAACACGAAGCTGGCAACGATAGTTCAAATATAATCTAATTTTACGGTTTTTGTTATTCAGAAGTCACGAAGATTACACAGTGCGACAAAATAAACTCAAGGTGAGAAGCAAATTACGCGAATTTATTTGAAAACACGAATCATTTTCTGAATTCCCTGGACACCCCCAAAATCCCGATTTACGAGTAAAAAACTTTGTTAATTATTAACCGATTTTTAATCTCTAAAAGAATTTGGAAAGAAGAGAATTAGACCTTCGAACGATGTATATTTTGTTTATTTGAAGCTGTATGAATGTAGGTTTTTTGTCCTACAAACACATTTTATTCATTTTTGTCCGTTAGTTTCTAGATTAGGCAATGTTTTTACCAATTATATTGTGAGATGACCGTACGATAAATTTATGTTCATATATAGTATATACTAGCTGGACCCGGTCCACTTCGTTGCCCCAGATTGAGATTTCCGATCCCGTCCATTTTTGAACCAATCACAAATCCTGCCACCAAATACGTATACATAAAATAACAACACTCCCGCTAACAAATTGTGCAAGATATCTCAATTCCAAAATGTGGCTTACATGGACGGGGCCACGCCCATTAGTCTAATCCCGCCCATTTTTTAACTAATCACGTAGACTGCCACCAGATACATATACACAAAATTACAGCATGCTCGCTACTAAATTGTGCAAGATAGCTCAATTTTGGGTTATATGGGAGGGGCCACGCCCTTTGGTCAGATCCCGCTCATTTTTAGACCAATCACATAGGCTTCCACCAGACACATATATACACAATTACAGCACTCTCGCTAACAAATTGTGCAAGATATCTAAATTTCAAAATTTGGCTTATATGGGCGGGGCCACGCCCATTGGTCCTATCCCGCCCATTTTTGGACCAATCGCGTAGATCGCCAACGGATATATATGCACGAAATTCCAGCTCTCTCGATAACAAATTGTGCAAGATATCACATTTTTAAAATTTGGCTTATATTGGCGGTGCCACGCCCATTGGTCCGATCCGGCCCATTTTTGGACCAATCACGTGGACTGCCACCAGATACATATGTACAACATTACAGCACTCTAGCTAACAAATTGTGCAAGATATATCAATTTTAAAATTTGGCTTATATGGGCGGTGCCACGCCCATTGGTCCGATCTCGCCCATTTTTTGACCAATCACGTAAGATATCAAAATTTGGTCTATGTGGGGGGCCAATCACACAGAATGGCTCCATATACATATACACAAAATTCCAGCACTCTCGCTAACAAATTGTGCAAAATATCTCAATTTCAAAATTTGGCTTATATGGGCGGGGCCACGCCCATTGGTCCGATTCCGCCCATTTTTGGAAAATTCACATAATCTGCCACTAAATGCATACACACAAAATTTCAGTACTCTAGCTAAAATTTTTTCTCAATATCAAAATTGGACCCATATGGGCGGGTCCACGCCCACTTGATATATCGAAAATTCAAGTACCCTATTTTCAGCACCCCCTACACATGTACATTCTGTGAAAATTTGAAGATGATCGGTTTAGCCGTTTAGACGTCTATACGGAACAAACAAACAAACAAACTCACAAACAGACACTCTCTTTTATATATATAGATAGCTGGACCCGGTCCACTTCGTTGCCCCATACTTCAGATTTCCGATCCCGTTAATTTTTGGACTAATTACGTAGACTGACACCAAATATATATGCACATATTTACATTGATCTCTCTAACAAATTCCTCAAGATATATCAAACACAAAATTTAATTGGCTTATATGGGCGGGGCCACTCCCCTTTGTCCGACCCCGCCCATTTTTGGACCAAGCACGTAGACTGCCACCTAATATATATGCACAAAATTAGAGTAATCTCGCTAATAATTTGTGCGAGTTATGTCAATTTCAAAATTGGGGGTATATTGGCGGGGCCACGCCGATTGGTCCAATCCCGTCCATTTTTGCACCAACCAATTAGACTACCATAACATACCATATGCAGAAATTACAGCACTCTCGCTAACAAATTGTGCAAGATATGCCAATTTTAAATCTTTTTTTATATGGGCGGGGCCACGCCCATTCGTCCAATTCCGCCTATATTTGGACAAATCACGAAGACTACCACCAGATACATGGCAAAAATTACAGCACTCTCGCTAACAAATTGTGTTAGATATCTCAATTTCAAAATTTGGCTTATATGGGCGGGGCCACGCCCATTGGCCGACCCCCCCATTTTTGGACCAATTGAGTAGACCACCACCTAATACATATGCACAACATTACAGCACTCTCGCTAACAAATTGTGCAATATATGTAAGTTTAAAAATTTGGTTTATAAGGGCGGGGCCACGCCCATTGGTCCTATCCCACCCATTTTTGGACGAATCACGTAGACTGTCACCAGATACATATGTACAATATTACAGCACTCTAGTTAAAAAATTGTGCAAGATATCTCAATTTGAAAATTTGGCTTATATGGGCGGGGCCACGCCCATTCGTCTGATTCCGCCCATTTTTGGACCAATCACGTAGGTCGCCAACAGATATATTTACCCAAAATTACAGCTCTCTCGCTAACAAATTGTGCAAGATATCTCAAATTCAAAACTTGGCTTATATGGGCGGGGCCACACCCATTGGTCCGATTCCGTCCATTTTTGAACCAATCACGTAGAGTGCCACCAGATACATATGCACAAAATTACAGCTCTCGCTAACAAATTGTGTCAGATATCTCGATTTCAAAATATGGCTTAAAGGGGCGGGGCCACGCCCATTAGTCCGATCCCGCCCATTTTTGGACCAATCACGTAGACTGCCTCCATATATATATATATATATATACAAATTTCTAGTTCTCTCACTAACAAATTGTGCAAGATATCTCAATTTGAAAATTTGGCTTATATGGGCGGGGCCACGCCCATTGGTCCGATCCCGCCCATTTTTGGACCAATCACGTAGATTGCCACCAGATACATATGTACAAAATTGCAGCACTCTCACTAACAAATTGTGCAAGATATCTCAATTTTAAAATTTGTACATTCTGTGAAAATTTCAAGAAGTTCGGTTCAGCCGTTTAGACGTCTATACGGTACTAACAAACCAACAAACAAACACACATTCTTCTTTATATATATAGATAGTAAGAAAAAAAATTCAACCAGTCCCTTAAAAATCCGTTTGCAATGGACGGAGTAAGGAGTCCCAAAATGAGCGTGGCAATAATGGCCATATTTCACTGCATTTTAGGTACTATTAAACCATTGCACTGTACAAAATTTCAAGCCTATGTATGCACTGGTAATAAAGTTATAAGCTATTAACTTTTGGTTCAAAATTGTCCCTTTGTGTGGGAGGTACCAAAAGAGGTGGGGCAACTTTGACCATTTTTCTCGAGGTAATAGTGAATCAGAGGATTCAAATAAGTAGTATAGAAGCTATCAAATAATCAATATTTCACTAAATGTTAACCCTTTGTGGGGGAGGTACTAGAAGGAGTGGACCAATATGGCCCATCTTCGAACTTAGCCGGAGATAGAAGAAAAATATACCTCGTACCAAATTTGAAGTCAATCGGTTTCTCCTTTCGAGAGTCATCGTGCGCACCAGCCAGCAGTCAGACAGACTTTGACTCAAAATTACCCAAAACGGATATGATATCCGCCGAACATACCTAGGGTTTTAGGTCACTCCTTCGATGTGTTACACTTTTGGTTCGTAGCAAATGATATACAAATGTTATATACCCTCCTCTCTAAGGTGAGGGGATAATAATAATTGAAATCGTATAATCTTGGATCAAAATAAATTAATTGGAGGATTGACAAGAAATGTGACTTGGAATACTAACTCAGAAATTTGAAATGATTGATTTAAAACATAAGTTAATGCTGCATATGGTATTATAACTGGGAGGTACAATTCGAAACCAAGGAAAATTTAAAACTAAATTCGAAAAATTCAGCAAAAGTAATCTTTTTAAATAAAATATATATTGGAAAAATTCCTAAATAATAATTTTATTTATATTTAAACACATATATTATTTGAGAAATTTAGTTTGCAAATATAATTTCTATAATATATTAATATATGCGTTCCAAATATATTTTAATGACTTTAAAATAACATTTATTTGCTAAGAAATACATAATATTTAAAAATTGTTGTTCCAAATATATTTTCTTTCGATTTAAACATATCAAAAAAGGCGATTTTGCCCCGAGTAACACAACAATGCTGCTTAAAAGCAGGGTTGCCTGGAAAAATTTACTGTTGTCCCCAAATAAGCACAAGAAAATCCCCAACATAACCCCAAATATCAAAACCTACAAATATCATCAAAATACAACGTATAGGGTAATTCCAAAGCAAATAAACCGAAAACACAAATAATTCCTCAGTAAGGGCAAATTATTGGACGTTTTTGGCTTTTTAAAATTTATTTTATTTTTTTTTAATATGGAGCTCCATCGATATCTATTTCAAAGATTGTGTTGTTGTTGTTTTTTGTTGGTCTGTTATTTTTATTTGTTATATTTAGTCTATTGCAAAAATGTAACAGAAGCAAATACAAAAATTGGTAGAGAGTTTTCCGAGTAATTGACTGCAGTTTCAATAGAATTCAATGTATGTCTTTAACTGAAATCAGCCGAATTTTGCCGAAGTAAGTACTAAAACTCTCATACCAATACATTTTTGTTTGGGTTCGCTTCGCGAGCCGCGAAAACAACCCAGCGGCGGAATGCATGAGCTATAAGGCCTTATATCAGGCCTTCTTAGTCATGACGGAGGCCTTCTCTACACATTACCTGTTCCTTTCCATTTAACATTGCGTGAGATTGGGAGGCAAGGCCTTCCTTTCCATTTCCCTACAAGAATGCCTCCAGAAGGCCTTCATAGATAAGGGATAACGCATGTCAGAAAAAATCAGGCCTTCCGGAAGGACTATAAAAGAAGGTCTTCTGAAGGCTAATTTAAATAATGCATACATCATGTCTGAAAAAATCAGGCCTCGAAAGTCTTCGAAGTTTTGATAGACGCCCATCTGGTTCTTCCGCTGCAGAATTGAAAAAATGATACTAATATTATTTTTTTTAGTAACTATTATTTTTTATTTTGATGTTTCTTTTATTTGCATAACACACAAAAAAATAATTTAATTCAACTTAAAAAGTATAAACCAAAAAAAAAAAAAAAAAACACAAAATAATTCAATTCAATAAATAACCTAAAATCTTTTATTATTTAAAACCTTTAAAACACCCGAACCGATGAATGCAAGATCAGAAACTGATAACAACTGATAGCGTTTTATGAAAACTGTTTTTGGTTTTGTTTTTTCTTGCTTTTTTCATCCCCCTCTCTAAGCACAAGTTCTTGTTGTTGTGTGTACGAAACTAAAGTGATAGAATTTAACAAGATGATTCGTCCCGCGGCGATTGTTTTTTTTTGCTTGTTTTAAGACAGATTTTTATGTAATTATGTATCACAATTAAAAAATTAATATTGATTGATAAGTGCAAAAAAGTAAAAAAAACTATTTCCGCGTTTGCAAAATCATTTCTCCTCGTTCGTAACTCAAGAAAATTTAAACAAGCGCGACGAACCGTCTTGTTAATTTGCATTCCCTTCACATTACGTTGGAATTTGTATAACGGCATACTTCGTACTGTTGTTGCTGCTCTTTCATTTGTGGTATTTAAGCACGATGGACTACGAACCACTCGCTTTTGCATTCCCTCTGCCTTCGTTTTAGAAGGCCTTCTTCAGGCTATCATAAAGGAAGATTATAGGTACGTTGATATTTACATAGCGTTTATTGTTTTTGCTCTTTCATTTGATAAGAACGATCGACGATAAACCACTCTCTCTTACATTCCCTCTGTCTTCGCTTTAGAAGGCATTCTTCAGGCTATCACAAAGGAAGATTCTTTGTTGGGATTTGGATAACGTTTTTTTTTCATTTGTTGTATTTGTTATGAACGCTGGACTACGAACCACACGCTCTCACATTCCCTCTCCATTCCTTTAGAAGTCCTGTATCATGCCTGATATTGGCATGCCTTCAACTGATCAATAATCATGCATTTGGCAGGCCTTACATAGGGAAGTCCTTGCCGAATAAGGCCTTCCGCATGTCTTATATATGGAAGGCCTCGCAATTTCCGCCGCTGGGAAATGTAGATTTGTCAACGGCTACTGCCGACGTCATCGTACCATCGGTTGAAGACCGTATGTTTCAGTTACTTTCTGTCTACTGCAAAAATTTAACCGGAACAAAAACAAACGACAATTTTAGAATTTTTTTCTCAAAATTGCAATTTGTTAAACGTGTTATATCTTCCTAGCCGCTTCTCGTATTTTTAAGTTTTTTATACCAATGAATAGCTCTGATACTCTTCTTCAGAGGTAAAGATAATGATCAGATATTAATAGTTCGAACCATAAGTACCAAACACTTAAAGACCTAAATTTAAACTTTTCCTGGATATTAAGGATGTTTTCTATATTTTTAACTCCGTCACCACAAGGATAAACATATTTTATTCCACTGTGTAGAAGAGGAGTATCAGAGCTTTTCAATGGTATTAATATCTTCAATTGCGCGCAGAGGTTAGGAAGATATGAAAGTTTTTAAAAGATATATTAAGAGATATGAAAATTTTAACAAATGTTGAGAAAAATTCCTGAGATAGGTAAATTTAGAGCTCTGTACCGAAATATTCCCACACACTAGGATAAATATCGTACAAAACTTTGTTAAAATTAAGGGGAGGGAATTTTTAATTTTTCGAACTGCTGTGGAGTTACTAAGGATTCAAGAGATAAAACAAAATAATTATGAATTGCAATGTAGTACCAAATTTTAGGCATTTAAAAGTATATATCAGCGTTACCATCAACACCTCAAGTCTAACATATATTGTAAATGGTTTTTGAATATAATTTGATGACAATTTATAATTAATAGTGTTTCAAAGCGGTATATTAACATACAATTTGAGGCTAAAAAACGGGGTTTAGCCACCACGTTAACCATACTTAATAGTGCCTTCAAAGGCTTTATTTTAATACGTAGTTCACATTTGGTAACATCAATATAGATTTAGTCAGAACAATTTTCTGAAAAACATTTCAGGAAAGCATTTTGTTTAATAAGGTCTTTAAATTGTCAAAAGATTTAATCAATTTAAAATTCACTCTGTCGTTTAAATTCTCAGCAACTTACAGCATTTCTTTAGTTTTTATTAAAAATTTTACATTTAAGAAAATCTTAATATTGCATCAAATAACCCCAATAAATTTTACAAAATCCCCTAATAAAACCGCAAACACCAAATATTTTTTTGTTACAATTTTCAATTACCACTATTGGGGTCAAAACTCCAATTCTATAAACCCTGCTTGAAAGGGCCGACGGTCTTTAGTTCTCTTGTGACGTCAAGCTGACTGAAATGTTGTCATTGTAGTTGATCGACACCAAGCTATGAAGGTGAGCACGAATAATTGTTTTGGATCTTCTTCATGTTCTTATTGGATGTTGATATTATTGACCGATGCAAATGAGCATAGAGCATTTTTTATTTATTATTTATGTTTAATAGTTATAATTCATAATTATAATTCATTGTTATAATAATTAGCTCCGTTTGTTATTTTTATCGAAAAAGTTAACTAACAGACAGTTATTCTAACGAAACGGTCCGTTAAAAAAATCGTTATCAGAAAGGTTCCTTTAGTCAGGGATACCATAAACTTTTTGGGGAAAGGACGAATTTTGTACCAGAAAAGGAGGACATTTGTGACATTTACATAGAGAGTTTTGTATTTTCGGAGGACATTTAAAATATACAGTAATAGGAAAGGATGAGCATTTGACTATGATCATAAATTAAATATTAAAAGGTCTATATCTAAACAAATTTTATTTAAAGTTGTTTTGCTTAATTTCGAAAAATATAAAAAATTCAAAAAGAAAATATATCGATCACTTACTTCAAGACTGTTGTAACCCAAAATTGAAAATTTTTGAGGTTGTCTTACAGAAATGTGAATTTTGTAAATATTAACAAATAAATCTCAACGAAATTTAGTTTGTAAGTAAACAATCATATTTCGGATTATTACACCTTTTTTATACTTCCTATTTCATCTTATTTATCTTTTTATACGACAATATTCAATTTTCAGTTACGACAGTCTTGAAGTAAGAGAGCGATATGTGAATTTGGGTCTATATCTTAATCTGAACCGATTTTGGCCAATTTCCTCCCAGGTGTGAAAGAGTCTATTGTAAAATTTCAGAAATATCGGAGTGAAAGTTTAACCTTTAAATTGACAGACAGGCGGACGGACATAATCATCAAGCGATACTGGGTCGATATTAACAAAGTTCAGCTCAATTCGTATGCGGGCTATATCAAAAAATGGACGAGTGACTACCGTTGTTCGCGAGAAATGTTTGGAATAAACCCTATTTACCAAATTTTAGCCCGATCAGTAGAAGTTTGTGTTATGAAGTCAAATCAGGGAGATTCTCTATATATTTCAATCACATTTTACCTGCAGCTATAAGAAGTATCTGTACCAAATTTCAGTCATCTAGCTGATGATCCAACCATCCTATGGTGGACGGTATACAAGTCGGCAAATTCTCTAACTCTGTACAAAAGTTGCGAATATTGTTCATGTTGTTTACTGTTTGTGAAAAAGTTGAACTTGTAAAAAAGGAGGACAAATCCAACATTTTTGAAAAAGGAGGGAGGACACTGTTTAAAAAGGAGGACATGTCCTCCGAAAGGAGGTCGTATGGTAACCCTGCCTTTAGTTAACATGAATTTTATTGATATTGTGAATGTCTTCTAAAATATTTTGACATTTTTATATGTTTTGTTTTTAAATTTTAGAAAATCAAAACATGGAAAAATTAGAGGAAAATGTATTTTGGTATAACGTGCAATTACATTAAATCTATGAGTTCTGCAATTCTAGTATGATGACTACTTTATGTGTAAGGTATCAGAAGTTGAGGCAATTTCACCTTAGTGGAGGAGGGTATATATCATTTGCTACGGGCCAAAAGTATAACATATCGAAGGAATTACGTAAGACCCTAAGTACATTCGGTGGAAATACGGTAAGGGATGTTTTGAGTCATTTCAGCAATGTCCGTCTGGTTGGTGCAAACCATAAATCTCAAAGTGGTGATGTAATGACTTCGAGGTGTTAGTATTTTTTCCTATATCAGGTGAAGTTCGAAGATGTGCTATTCTTATATACTCCATCTGTTACCACCCACACAATACTTCGTAAAATATTGATTCTTTAAAAACTTATATACTGCATATCCAAAAACATAGGCGAAGTTGCCCTATACCTTATAGCACAAGATGGTCAAATTATACCAAAATTTGATAGCTCATTACTTTACTCGCTACAGGAAGGAATGTCTTCTTAAATTATATTGTTTTCGGGCAAAAGCACATAACTGGAGAAAATATTCCAGTTAAATTTAACGAATTATTTTCAGTTAAAACTGTCAGTTAAATTTTATCGGAGTTCATTGAAGCCCATTTTTTCTTAACGGGTCGTTAAAGTACCAGTCAACATTTAACGGAGCTACCTAAAACCGACCAGTAGTTGGATAGAAAAATAAAACAATAATTTGTTACATAATACTTACCGACTGTTGTTGTTGTTGTTGTGATGATATGTGATGTTATATCGAAACCTCCATTTTAAAACATGCTAAGTCGAACTAGCATGTTTGTTAATGCCAATGCATAAAAAATAAAGAAATATAAAACACAATTTTGAGTTAATTTTAAATATTAAAATAAAAAGAGTGCTAAAGCTTTATTTAATAAAGGGGTGGTGTTGTTGGTACAATTTACCTTTTTATACCCTACACCACACTGTGGTACAGGGTATTATGACTTTGTGCATTTGTTTGTAACACCAAAAGGAGAAGAGATATATCCATTGTTTATTATACCGATCGACTTGTAATCACTTTCTGAGTCGATTTAGCTATGTCCGTCTGTAGATGTATTTTTGTAATCAATGTACAGGTCGCAATTATGGCGACCTGTCATAACGCCCAACGGACATAACGCCCAAATTTTTTTTTTGGGCCTTATGACCTCTCTATGTGCTGTCATAACACCCAATTTTGTTTTGGGCCTTATGACCTCTCTAGGAGCGGACACAAGGCCCAAAAAAGAAGGGACATAACGCCCAAATATTATTTTGTAATTCTCTCTCTATTAGTGTGTAAAATCGAATACTTTTGAGAAAAATTTATTATGATTGTAAAAGAAGTAACGGTTCTATAGTTAATTCAGGTTCAGAAATGGCTTCGATGGGTGGAATTGAAACATTCATTCAGTTGTTTTTGAAACAGTGACGAGAATGGGTGATATAGCTGAATTTCAGTTTGTTGGGGGTGCTCGCAGAATCGCGCGCGCGATTGCTCGTAGAATTCTTTACACTCGGTCATACTACCATATTTGAAATGTTTGGGAAATTAAATTTGGATAAGGCCCTATACGTATGACGAAGATAAGGACTTGCAGAAAAGCCGAGTGTAAAGAATTCTACGTGAAATCGCGCGCGCGATTGCTCATAGAATTCTTTACACTCGGCTTTTCTGCAAGTTCTTAACTACATCACAAATATTGTTTTTGGATTTAATATTACCATATTTGAAATGTTTGGGAAATTAAATTTGGACAAGGCCCTATACGTATGATGGAGATAAGAACTTGCAGAAAAGCCGAGTGTAAAGAATTCTACGAGAAATCGCGCGCGCGATTACTCATAGAATTCTTTACACTCGGCTTTTCTGCAAGTTCTTATCTTCATCATACGTATTGCTTTAAGACTTAATATAAACTTATCATACCCTATTGAAAATAATGCCAATGCTTCCATATTTAGGTTTTTCCTTTTGCTTTTTTAGGAAATTGTGGGGCAGGTGCAAGAAATTTACATTTGATTTAAATTGAACCATATCTTTAAAGAACTCCCAATAAATATTAAATTACCACATAAATTATAACTACTTATTATTACAAAAAGATAAAAAAGGACATAAAGCCCAAAAAAAAAATTGGGCCTTATGTCCGAGCATGGGTCGGTCATAAGGCCCAAAACCAAAGTGGGCGTTATGACCGCACTTAGAGAGGTCATAAAGCCCAAAAACAATTTTGGGCGTTATGTCCGTTGGGCGTTATGACCGGTCACCGCAATTATGGCCCGATCTTGACGAAACTTTACACATATCTTTTTTTTGGCCAAAGGACGATCCCTATTTAATTTGGTTAAAATCGGTTCAGATTTTGATATAGCCCACATATATATGTTACCCCCGATTTGACATGTAAGCGCTGTAGAAACTGAATTTTATATCCGATCAGTAAAAAATTGGCAGGAAAAGGTTTCTCATTACGTGAATTAACACTGCCATATTTGAGGGAAATCGGTTCAGATTTAGATATAGCCCCCATATATGTTACCCCCGATTTGACATGGAAGCGCTGTAGAACTGTATTTTAAATCCGATCAGTAAAAAAATTGTCAGAAAAGGTTTCTCATTACATGAATTAACACTGCCAAATTTGAGGGAAATCGGTTCAGATTTAGATATAGCCCCCATATATATGTTACCCCCGATTTAACATGTAAGCGCTGTACAATCTGTATTTTATATCCGATCAGTAAAAAATCTACACAAAGAGGTTTCTTGTTATATGAAGGGATACTTCCAAATTCAGAGAAAATCGGTTCAGATTTAGATATAGCCCCCATATATATGTTACCCCGAGATGACATGTAAGTGCTGTAGAGACTGTATTTTATATCCGGTCAGTACGAAATTTGACAGAAAGAAGTTTCTTTTTACATGAATGAGTATTCAAGGAAAATCCGTTCAGATTTATATATAACCTCCATATATATATGTTCCTCCTGATTTGGTATCAAATCGCTATAGAAGTTGTACTTTACTTCCGATCATTAATATTTTCCGGAAAGATGTTTCTCAATTTAGGAACGAATATTGCTTAATTTAGCGATTATCGGCTCAGAATTAGATAATATGTTCCTGCCTACTTACCAATTATTCCAAATTATTACCGCAATGACCGTTATCGCATTGTTAGGGAGGTGTAGGGTATTATATAGTCGGCCCCGCCCGACTTTCTGCCTTTCCTTACTGGTTTTTTTTTATATATGTATAAAAATATGTACTCTACGCAACAAATGCTGGATGAGAGCAAGAGCAACGATATGCTGTCGATAGGCGGGATCGCAAACAAGTGAAGTGATGAAAAAAAGCGGCGGCAAAAAGTAAACAATGCTACAGCTAGTTACTCGTTTAAATCTTTAAAGCTACTCCTACAATGTTGCATTCAAAGGAGTAGACAGATTTAACGAGGGTTAACTACACTGAAAAAAAAAATAGTAATAAAATTAATGATTGCACATTCTTAAATTAAGTATGCGGCCTCGGCATTAATTCAATCACAATTTTCGTTAAAATAATGAAAATTTACATGTTTTTTACGAAATTTTCCTTAATCTAAAGTTTTTTGAATTTGAATTAATCACTATGTAATCATTAGTTTTGTGAACGCCCTTCTTTAACTGTAAGCTTTAAATTAAATTAAAACAATGACGTAGCCACGTCATAGTTTTAATGCCAGATCGGACTTAATTGACAGTATGAGATATTTGAGTAATAAATTTAAGGCTGTGCTCCCCATAAATGAAAGGTTGTCTTGGTAATAAATTTTATGACTCTTGCCATTATTTTTAAGAATACATACTTTTAAATTAACTCTCTTTCTCCGAGAATTATTCTTTCTCTCGGAGAATCAGAAATGTATGTTAATGTGCGAGTCAATAATTGTGAAAACACATATCTGAAACAAATAAAAAACCAGTAAGGAAAGGCTAAAGTCGGGCGGGGCCGACTATATAATACCCTACACCACTCTCGTAATATTGAATAACTCTGATATATAAATTTTGTAATTCATGTATAAATTGTTTACATTAATTTACATTTTATACTTAAATAATACCCTGTACCACAGTGTGGTGTAGGGTATAAAAACGATTGGATCTAAAGAGTCAAATCGGACGAAACATATATATGGGAGCTATAGCTAAATCTTAACCGATTTTCTTCAAATTCGGCAATGTTGGTTCATGGATCAAGAAACTCTACCATTCTACATTTCAAAACGATTGGATGTAAAATACAGCTTCTATAGGACTAAAGGGCCAAATCGGACGAAAGATATATGTGGGAGCTATATCTAAATATGAACCGATTTCAACCAAATTCAATAGCGATCTAAACAGCCACGAAATGCTCTAAACTGCAAAATTTCAGAACGATCGGAGTGAAATTGCGACCTGTAGTCGACGAACAACTTTACATGGACAGATGGACGGACGGACCGTTAAATCAACTCAGCTAGTGATTCTGAGTCGATCGGTATACTTTAAGGTGGGTCTAGCTGTGTTATTTTCAGGTGTTACAAACATCTGCCGTGAAACAAACTTATAATACCCTGTACCACCGTGTGGTGTAGGGTATAATAAAGTGTAGACATAAATAGATTGGCAAATCGCATAGCAGCAAACAAAAGAAACAAAAAAGGGATACATAAATGTATAGATTTCGTGCGTGTAGATTTCACATGGGTGTATGCATGTATGTGGTTGTGGCTTGATGATAAGGAAAAGGGATAGATGTTGTGCGTCTTAGTTATTTTGGCTGTATGTCATTTATGGTGATTTACACACAATTATGAAAGAGATGTTGTTAGTAAGTTATGTGAAGAGAATTATGCGCGAACACTACAAAACGAATTGGGCAAACAAAATAAAAATAACAGGTTTTGTAATACTGAAAGTGACAATAAGCAAAATTGATAGAAATGTTAAAATGTTATATTATAAAACTGAAGCAAAAATTATTGGCAAATTATGGAATTAGGAAAACACTTTTGTTAATAGTAAATATTTATTAAAAATAACTGCTAACAGCGCATAAATTAAGCAAAATGTAACATTATTTTTCGAAATATGGAAATGTATTATAAATACGCTGGTCAACTTTTTTTTTGAGACACGGGGTTCACAGCCGATTAGGATATAGATGTAATACAGTTCTTACCCTAAAATGTAGTTTCTTTGAACTTCCTCTAGTTCTCGGGATTAATCGCTATTTACAGAAATAGAGAGGTTGCGACACATATTATAGCATAACTCGAGAATCTTTTATACGAATTATTTCGGGAAAGTTTAAAATAATGCAAAATTAAGTAAACTTCTTCTAATACCAATTTTTAATCCGTTCGGCGATATCTTACGAGATAGCGTTAAACCCTATTTTTTGAAAAAATTCTAATAATTTGTAAAAAACGCGTAATATAAATGTCGAAAAGTATTCAATTATTAAATTTTTATTATTGTATCGTATTGCACGATAAAATGAAACTATTCCGAAAGAAATCGATGCACAACTTCAAAAGTTATAGCTAAATTAAAAAGAAAGAGAAGCGTTTTTATGATGTTTTCTGTGAAATTTTTGATCGGGACATTGTCTTAAGGTGAAATAAATTTCGGGGTAAATTTAATAAATTCGATACAACTTTTTAAGTTATGCATTGGGTTTTTTCGTAATGATCTAATCTTAATCATGACCGATCAGACTTTATGAAAAGTTAATATACATTTTAAAATTGAGCATTTGCCGTTGTTTTTATTACGCGTTTATTTCAAAATTTTTAAAATTTTCTAAAAAAAATATGAATTTTTAGCACTACCTTGTAATATATCGTCGAAACAGCTGAACGGATGAAACATTTTTGTGTTTGAAGAAGTTGAAGGCTATTTAATTTTGGATCATTCAAAACTTTCCCAAAATGATTCGTATAAATTATTCTCGAGTTATGCTATAAAATGTGTAGGACTCTCTATATTATTTATCGCGAGAACTAATTCAAAGAAACTACATTTAATGCTAAGATCTTTATTATCTCATATATCCAAATCGGCTGCGAAATCCTGTACCGCAGCAAAACTATTTTTTTTTTGTTGAGCTGTGTAATTAATAATTTGTTATATAAATATATTTTTTAAATTTTTTAGTAAAACAATTTTTTAATGGGTCTATTATGAGTATTTGTGTCGTTGAAGAGTGAACAACTGTACCAAATATTTCAACGTAAGTATTATATGAGAAAGATTGAAATATACATATCTCTTATTTTCTAAAATCTTCTTACTGTGATATGATGAAATTTATTTGATACTTTTTTGTACATAAATCATTCTATTCGATTCCTTTTCAGATTATTTTATTTTAAGATCGCGCAATAAACGTTGCTTGAAAATATGAAAAATGTAGTGGGGATCTAAATTTACAAAGTGAAGCAAATAATTGAAAACTACAAATTGTATGATATGTAAAACTAATTATGTAATATTTATTTTATACAACAACTATTTAAATTCCAGGCAAATTCCTTTTTCAAATCATTGATGTCGGTTCCAATGCAAATTGTTCTTGGACAATAAATAGAGAAATTAAACCTACTACAGATTTACAAATCCATACCAAATATTTGAACAAGGTCAAACATCAAATATTTCGCTAGTGCGTTGGAGGGCTTGTCTTTAGTATTATAAATTTTTTGTATTTCCAATAAAAATATAACAATTCCAATTTTTAGAAAGATAAAACGTTGTGTTTTTGAAGCTAACACTATAAATGATTCATTAATAAGAGTAAAATTATAATAAATACAATGTAAAGAATTTTCCATATATATTTTAAAAAACTATATTTAAATCCATATATGCCCTAAATTAATGACTAGTACATTCTAATATCAAGGACAGATATTTTAAATTTTATTACGATAATGTTTTAAATTGTATGATATTTTACTACAAATAAGCACGTGTCATACTTAAATTTACGCCAAAACGTGCTTATTTTAAGACCAAACATAATTAGTTTTATTACACAAAGTTCTTGATTCTATGAAATGCCTCCTCAAAACAAGTAATATTCATGTCTTTAAATTAACTATAAAACATTCTTATTTTTATTGCGATTGTCTTTGGCTCGAAATCATTGCCGAAATCTTAAACTTTACGACAAATTCATTGATTTTCAGTACGCTTTTTTTAGTGTACGGCAAATACAGCGAGCAAAATTATTGAACATTAATGAAATTGTTTCAGGTTTAAACATGACGGCCATCTTGCAACATCAGGGTCTGTTGCCACTAAATTTAAATTAATCTTAAAGTATAGTGCAGTACATATGTGAGCTTTTCAATTCAATTTTATTTATTAGTTTTTTTTTTCAATAACACTTAGAACTAATTAACAGGTCAGTAGGAACCCATGTATAGCCAGCAAGGACTCAGAAGCCAGTATGGACTTCATAAAAAAATGAAATGAACACGATTGGGCCAGAAGGGACACCAGCGCGAACCCGATGGGCCAGTAGGGACCCCAGCAACTCGATTTGGGCAGTATTGCAAGCGCCCGATAAAACCCATCCAAAAATTGTGTAATGGGCAACCGGAAGCCCTGGTGCCGCTTGACCCTGGCTGGCGACTATCTTAACGTACATCTCTGGACGAAAAATTAAGGCTACGCGTCCTACTCTGAAAAAATTAGGATCAGCAAGGGGGAATTCTCAGAATTAATTCTTGATGCCCTAGGTAGCATGCCCTGACTGTAAAGCATTGCGTTTGTTGGGCATCATAAGCGGACGCGACAGTCAGTTTACACAACTCGACACCATCAATCCAAGAAGTTGGAAGTCGCAGTTGTTCCACCACATATGCACAGATATTGCTCTGCCTACCACAGGGATCGATTACAGCACGAACTGGCACCGACCCACAGCACCGACGGACTCGGACGAGCGTGAACAATTTCCCCTATCGGACTGACGAGAAAGTGCAAATTGAGTCGGACGTTTGGAGTTGCCATTGCTTTTGTTAGGGAACTTTTGTTGGGGTCGGAATGAAGCAGCGTGTTGTGGTCGCCATTACATTTCACGCATTTTTTCTGACTCGGACAGTCTTTGGTTTGGTGGGAATTGTAACATGATGCGTAACATCAATTGATTTCCTCCATGAATAGAAATCAGGTGAATAAATTCCAGCAACAGTGTGGAAAATCGACAATTTAAGGGGAAAATTATTGGATGTCTTTCGGAGTAGGAAAGTGTTTGAGAACGGGCTTATCTACCGTTCATTCGCATTACACCGCTATCATCAATAAATGGGTTTAAATGAATCAGAGACCTTTTAGAGTTTAATGGTGATCTATCCAACAAGTTATTATTCTCATCAGCGTAATTTGCTTTTTGTGCCAAAAACAACTAATCGAATACGAACATTCTTAATTTCATTTACCGAAACTGTGCGACTAGTCAAATTATACTGAGCCCTATGAGCTGGATGAGTTCTATGCAAAAATCTAAACATGAACGAAATTACACGCAAATCACGATCTAGCGAAGAAAACCGAACAAGAATATCATCATACGAAGAGAAAAGCGAAGCATGAGTTCGTACGGAACGCATTTCCAAATCTGTAACAAGTGGAGAAAGGTCTCGAATAGGCCACTCAGTTATATAGAGACTCAGCAAATGTGGCCCATGCCACCAAATTTGAGAACAAGCTATGTCTGCAGGAGGAAGACCGCGGCTGCCTAAATCAGCGGGATTGTCCTCCGATCTCACATGATACCAATTGTGGTTTCCGACCTGAATACGACATATTCTATTAGCAACATAGGTAGTCCATGTCGACGGGGTCAGTTTAACCACGAAAGCACGATGGTCGAATCTGTCCAACAATAAACTTGACGAAATTCAACATCACTTTCACGCAAGATGGTTTTTAAAAGTTCCAAAGCTAACACTGATCCGCAAAGTACAAGCCTAGGCAATGAAATCGATTTTATGGGGGCTACTCTAGTTCTACATAAGAGTAAATTTACAAATATTTCCCCATTTGGAGCCTTAACACTAAGATAAACCACCCCCGCGTATGCCTTCTCTGAAGCATCAGAAAATACATGAAGCTCTGCAGCACAGTCCAGACCAGAGTATGAAGCCGCCGAGCCGAGCCGCCGATTTTAGCCGCCGCCGACCTTTTTTCACAAGCCGAAGCCGCCGCCGATCTCTGCGGCTATAATCGGCTGAAACACAGTTGCCGTTCCATAGAAAAACTTTAAAATATGGATAGATACAATTTACATTTTTGATAAGCAAATAGCTATATAGCAGATATATCGTCCCCTTAATAGAAGAATAATGTGTACGCATATACACTATTATTTTTTATTGTATTCTAAGAATCTACACAATTGGTTCTATATCTGATGAAATTCCACTTCCACAAATTGGGTGTTTGAAATTGTTCATTAATAAATAATAATATCGAGTTTCAATTTCACAAAAACTTCAAATGATTTTCTCGAATCGACAAATAAATTATACACTATTAATTTATTGGGTGGACGATATGGAAGTGAGTGATTTTCGTTTTGATTCGTTTATTGTCACAAGCGGGAGCTTAACATTTCTTAAAAATCATAATATTGACAGAAAAAGAAAAATAATTATAAAAATTCTTGTTTAAAGGAAAAAATAAGATTTATTATTAGATTATGTACATATAGAGATAAAAATATATTTCCATATTTTCGGAAAAAAATCAATGGAGTATTAAAGAATAATATAACATATAAATTAATACCTCCATTCTAAAGAATCGATCAAGTTAAGCTCAAAACAGTAGAGGTCATTCTATTTAAACCACAAGGTAATCTACACAAATTTAAAATTTCACTAAAACGTCGATTCGCCTCTCCTGGAAACAACCTGTTTCGACTTAAGCTATATATTGATGAACGGCGGAAAAATGCAACCTTGTGAACGTACAACCGTGTGAACATACAATTTTTGTCTTGCAACGTTGGCAGAAAAGTCATTGTGAGATAATTTGCAGATTTTAATATATTTAATATCTATCTAATTTTAATCCTGCATATAAATATTTACAAAATATATTTTAAATATAAGAAATTGTAAGGGTTTCTTGCAATCGTCTTCACCTTTGCCTAATGACTTTGCGACACTTTAACGGGTTGATAAAGTTGTCCGATCTGACAATCGTCTATACATAGCTTTAGCATACTGATGATTTGTTCACCTCACAAAATCTTACAAGTAACATAAAAACATCTATTATTTAAGAATAAATGCCAGAGCTTAACTTTTCAACTTTTATTTTAAATGTTAAAATGTCCATCATAGAGCCGCCGCATGTCAATTTTATGTCGGCTTAGCCGCCTAGCCGCCGCCGCCGATCTATAATTTTCAATGGCAGCCGCCGCCGCCAATTTTGGCTCGGCTTCATTCTCTGGTCCAGACCATACCGGACCCATCTAGGAATGCGAATAGAGTTGACATCTAGATAGGCTTCCACGAATTTTCGCCATTCGACTTCAGTGGAAGATGAGAGAGGGTCATCCCACCCAATGTTATCTAGCCAGACTTTTTGCATAACAATCTTGGCCATAACGAGCACTGGACCTAACCATCCGACGGGATCAAAAAGTTTAGCAATATCCGAAAGAACTTCCCGTTTACTATATGTAGCTTTGTCCAAAATAGGAGCTACCGCGAAATAAAACGAATCTATTTGCGCGTTCAATCGTATTCCCAAAGATTTAGAACCATTAGCCTCCACAAATGTCAAAAGTTCCGCATCCACTAAATATTCGGGCGGAAAGCAATCTAATACTCGTATTGCCCTATCGTTGACTGTCCACTTCCTAAGTTCAAATGAAGCAGAAGACAGCGCGGCTATCAATGGACTCGAGAAACCGCAGCGGTTTCTACATCGTGGGTCCACGTACATACTACTTCGCAAGATATTAGCCGCAAGAGGATACTCTTTTTCAGTATCGTCGGCTAATTTCAAAAGAGTTCTAATAGTTCATAGTCCTGTACAGGTTTTGTAGGAGAATCCCAAAGAGAATTCGGTGAAGGGGAGTGTGTAAGGGATCAACGCGGATCTGCCTATACATCTGTGTAATGTCACAATTGAATACGAATCTAAACATTCGCCATCTCAAAATGAGCAGTACTAAGTCTGCCTGCAGTGTGGGTCCAACATGAAGGATGTCGTTTAGACTTTTTCCATTTGAAGTTTTGTTGGGCGCATTAAAAACTACGCGAAGTTTAGGTTAGGGTGGCAGCTGTTTTCTTTTTTTTATTTCTTCAGCTCACATAGACCAGCTTAGGTCCCTAGTGGTACCACGAACTAAAATGCCCTTCATCGAAACCAACCTGTTTGATATAGCACGAATATTGGTACTGGAAAAATCTGTTATGCTGCCTAGAAAGGCCGACCCCAGTAGGTCCAGTCGTCGTTTACTCAAAGCGGGACAGTCGCATAGTAAGTGCTCAATGCTCTCCACTTCTTCCTCATCTCCACATCTTCTGCAGAAGTCATTGGAGTTAATACCCAATCTTCTGGTGTGTTCGCCGATCAGGCAGTGTCCCGTCAGAACTGACACTAACGTAGACAATCTTTGCCTCTCTAGTGCGAGGAGATATTTTGACCGTCTCAGGTCATACCTTGGCCAGATTTGCTACCCTATCTGGGTATCAAGCTACCCTACAGCTGCCGATTTGTGTCCATCTTTCTTTGGACTGCCTGATTGCCTCTTGCCTAAGCCAAAGCTTGCACGTGGATAGTGGCGCACCAATATATGCAAATTCTTCGAGAATTTGTAAAGTCGTCCCTTTCCTAGCAAGTTCATCGGCTTTGCAGTTCCCCGGGATATCCATATGCCAAGACACCCATATGAGGTGTATATTAAACTGCTCAGCCATCTCGTTAAGAGATCTGCGGCAGTCGAGGTCTATTTGTGAATTTAGGGATGTGGCCTCCAGAGAATTGATGGGAGCCTGGCTGTCCGAGTAAATGACGACGCCAGTGTTGGTTACTATGTTCCGACTCAGCCACTTGGCCACTTCCCATATTGCCATTATTTCGGCTTGATAGACACTGCAGGTATCCGGTAGTCTGTGAGCTATATCCAAATTAAGTTCTTCACAGTGTACTCCGAAGCCAACCTTTTCATCAAGCTTCGAAACATCCGTATAGAAGTGGAGATGGTTTCTATTTCAGGGTATTCTGTCATCCCATTCATTCCTGGCTGGTATCATAGTGATGTAATTTCTCTCGAAGGTGTACACAGTTGGTATATAGTCCACTCGGTCGGTTACCATAGCACTACACTTTTATATCCTCATGTGACCGTAGTTTTTGTACTTCCACATTGATAGGCAGTTTAATCTTTTTGCCGCTTTGGTTGCAACTTCTCTCGCCACATTATTATTCGGCAGTATATGGAGTAGGGCTTGTAGAGACTCGGTCGTTGTAGTCCTTAACGCTCCGCTTATGCACAGACAGGCAGTTCTCTGAACCCTTGATAGCAGGTTTGTGAGGGTTAGTTTGTCAGTTGCCGTCCACCAGTTTGTCAGTTGCCGTCTACCAGAATGCCGTATAACAGTATTGGACGAACCACTGCTATATATATCCAATGGACAATTTTAGGAGAGAGGCCCACCGCAGGAATATTGGACGATGTTGGCCTTCTTTACACGTTCCAGTACGTTTAGTCTGAATGACAGTTTCCTATACAAAATTATTCCTTAAAATTTTGCACTTTCAGAAAAGACTAGATCTGTTCCATTTATCCGATGAGGAGAGTGCACATGAGGGACATTATTCATCCTAGTAAAGAGAACCAATTCTGCTTTGTTTGGGTGAACACCCAAACCGCTGCTTCTGGCCCATCTAGACAACTTGTTCAGAGCCACCTGTAGAATAACTCGGAGGATGTTTTCGAATTTGCCACTCACTGCGATTGCCAGGTCGTCCGCATATGCCACGACCTTGCAGCTACAACGTTCTAGATCTAGCAGGATTTCATTCACCGCTAGGTTCCAAATTAGTGGAGACAGTACTCCTCCTTGTGGGGTCCCTCTGTTTACAAACCTTATTAGAGTTGTGGACCCTAGACTTGCTGTTATGCGTCTTCTGTTGAGTAGTCTTTGAATTAGTCTAATCAAGCTAGAGTTCACCTTTAGATGTGACAATGCCGCGATTACCGCATCTGGGTGTATGTTGTTAAAAGCCCCTTCTATGTCAAGAAACGCCACCATGGTGAATTCCTTGAAATGTAGGGACGATTCGATAGTGCTCACAAGTTCGTGCAGGGATTCTGTAGACTTCCCCTTATTGTAAGCATGTTGGTTCCCCGACAGGAGTTTTGTATCCAGGTTTTGCCTAACGAAATAATCTAAAAGAGGATTGGCTAATTGGTCTGAAGTCTTTTGGACTAGTGTGCGATATCTTCCCCGCTTTGGGTATGAATACCACTTTGGTATCCCTCCATCGATTCGGGATGTATGAAAGCCTAATACATCCTACATACATTTTCTGCAGCCAGGGGATAATGTACTTTAACATTTTCTGCATTTCTGCTGGAGTGATGCCCTCTGGTCTAGGTGACTTGAAGGGCTCAAAGCTGTTTATAGCCCAGCTTATTTTGAATCTCTCAGTCAACAAGCTAGCGACGCTCGCAGTCCACTCGCACTCTTGTTGGTCCTGTTGATACTCGGGCTCTGTTGATGACTTCCCCGGGAAATGTGTGTCGAGCAGTACACTTAGGGATTGCTCGCTGTTTTTTGTCCAGTTGTTTGCCTCATCCTGCAAATACGCCACTGTACAAGGAGACGCGGATAGTACCTTCCTCAGCCTTGCGGAGTCGGAGACCTTTTCCACTTCGCCACAGAAGGAATACCAAGAGCGTCTTTGCGCCTTCCTAAGCACCTTCTTATAGATCTTGAGTTGCCCTTTATATGCATCCCAATCATCAAAGGCTCCAGTAGATTTTGCCTAGTTAAATAGCTTGTTACAGGTCTTTTTCCTTGCCGTTAGCTCAGAAGTCCACCATTGAGGTTTAGTTTTACCCTTGTACCTTGTTTTTGGACAGGCTTCTTCAAGGGAACTATTGAATGATGTGGTGATATGATCGACCAGATTATCCAGACCGGCTTTGTCATTCGGTTCATAAAGGAGGTTAGAGTTGAGGACCTTTTTAAAATTCTTCTCATACAGGTGCCACATTGTCTTCCTCACATTTCTGTGGACAGCAGGTGTAGTCGCTTTTTCGGCTAGTTTGAACCCTATATAATGGTGATCTGTGAAGGAGTGTTCGTCCAGTACATTCCACCCAATAATTTTGTCTGACACCCGGTCAGTAGCAAACGTTACGTCTAGTACTTCTTGTCTGTCTTTAATTGTAAAAGTCGGTTTGTTGCCAATGTTACAAATAGTTAGGTTGGTGATTAGAATAAAGTCAAGAAGCGAATCACCCCTATTGTTTATATCCTTACTAACCCAGATAGTATAATGAGCGTTCGTGTCTGCGCCAATAATCAGCTCGAGCTCGTCAGACGTTGTTTCTTCTACTACTTCCCTGAAGAGAGCTGTCGGTATTGCAGCGTCATAAGGAAAGTAACTGGAGACCACCCAGTATATGCGATTACCAATCTCCATACTAGCAGCTGTTTGGTCTTTACCACTTACATTAGTCAGGAGAAAAATACTTAGATCTTTTCTGGCCAAAATGCAGGTTCTGGGAGTGCCTTCACAGTTGGCCACAAGCAGTTTAAAGTTTGGTGTCTTGATACCGCACACCCGTCCTCCTACTACATAGGGCTCCTGGATCAAGACGATGTCTACTGCACCCGTGGACAGGCGCAGCAATAGAGCCGCTGAGGCTGCTTTAGCGTGATTATTGTTAATAGACAGATTGACATCCACCCCGACAAGGGTGTTATCGAACTCTTCGTCCGTATCATCGGGGAGCATGTCCCCGTCAGATGCGTCAAAGAGTCCGGAGACTTCCCTCAGTATCCGAAGTTGTGTTTTCATCCTCAGAGAATGACGTACAGATCTTCTGTTAGAGTCACCAGAAATTATGGTCGCGTGGACCTCCGCACTTCCAGAAAGCCTTGTATCAACCACGGTCGACGACTCGCCTTCCGCAGTGGGAGCTATATCCTGCTTGTATACCTTCAAGACTATAGTCTCGAAACCATATTGCAGGGTTGCACTTGCACTTTGTATATGGGAGGTGGATTCAGCGTTAAGGATCAAATTGACCTGTCGCTTTTTACCATCCGCATCTCCCACCTTGCTAATTCTCCAATTATGGGTCGGCAGACCAGGATTGGAATCTTTTATTATCTCTAAGTCGTTGCTGATCATTCGCAGTGAACGGACGTGTTTATCACATAGCGGATAGTTACCAGTACCTATTACGCAATAGCAAAAATCTGTACAAAGTCTGTAAGGCCTACATCGTAGTACCTATTACGGTCTAATACAGACAAAATAAAAATAAATTCTCTTGACGGGGATGCCTTCGTGTTCCGATGGAGCGCGGTTCCCCAATCGTCGGACTGTCCGTCCGTTGGTCTTGGCCAAAGCCGACCAAACCAACAATGGTGAAAATCTCCCCCAAGTACTCACAACAGGTGGTGCGGTGAGGGGATAACGTCATGTCCGACCGTCAAAACGGAAGCACAATGAGCATCGTGTAGCTCTCAGAGTTTTGACGAAGTTGGAGGCTGTTGAGGTTTCGGCTCTTACCGAAAAATAAAAAGAGTCACTTACATGGGCTAAAGGCGTCATAGATGCTTCTAAGGCCAAAGAGTCGGCTGAAAGAGCCACAAATTCAGCTGTGTTAACGGCTAATAAAGTAATACGAATCAGATCACCTGATGAACCCCTGCCTTCGAAAAAGGCAAGAGGCCGTAATGTCACCATCAACAGGACACTCACCAAGCCCTTCAATGAAGTGGCGAAGGAGAGTCTAGTGATGGCTGTTATAGACAGATGTAGTGAGGATGGATTCATCCTCAAGGACAAATGGAGTCATGTACAATCAGCCATTATGGCTCATTACCTCGATGTCCGTAGAGAAATGCCGGGCAAACCACCAATCTGCAACGATGCAGGATGGCATCAGAGGAGAGTAAAGCTCTTATATTTCGGTGATGCCAGATCAGTAGACCTGTATAAGGCTGCTCTGAGTCGAGCGGGTGAGGTGTGGCCGGGTGCCCAGTTGGATGTTGTCGAAAAAAACAACATCCCTAGTCACCCTAGAGCCATCACCTGGGTTACAGAAGAGCCCTCCAACCCGGCTGACATCTTAGAAATAATAAAAGATCCCAATCCTGGTCTTCCGGCCCATAATTGGAGAATCAGCAAGGTGGGTGGGGCGGATGGTAAAAAGCGGCAGGTCAATCTTATCCTAAACGCTGAATCCACCTCCCATATACAAAGTGCGAGTGCAACCCTACAATATGGCTTCGAGACTATAGTCTTGAAGATATACAAGCAGGATATAGCTCCCACTGCAGAAGGTGAGTCGTCCACCGTGGCACTTTCTGGAAGTGCGGAGGTACCCACGGACTCCAACTCTAACAGAAGATCTGTAACGTCCTTCTCTGAGGACAAAAGCTCTACTTCGGACACAGAGAGGCTGAGGGGAGTCTCCGGACTCTTTGACGCATCTGGCGGGGACATGCTTCTCGACGATACGGACGAAGAGTTCGATAACACCCTTGTCGGGGTGGATGTTAATCTGTCAATTACCAATGATGGTAAGAATTCCACAGGTTAACCTCCATCACGCTAAAGCAGCCTCAGCGGCTCTATTGCTGCGCCTGTCCACAGGCGCAGTAGACATCGTCCTGATACAGGAGCCCTACGTAGTGGGAGGAAGGGTGTGCGGTATTAGGACACCCAACTTTAAACTGCTTGTGGCCAACTGTGAAGGTACTCCAAGAACCTGCATTTTGGCCAGAAAAGATCTAAGTATCTTTCTCCTGACTAATTTAAGTGGTAAAGACCAAACAGCTGCTAGCCTGGAGATCGGTAATCGCATATATTGGGTGGTCTCCAGCTACTTGCCTTATGAATCTGTAGTACCGACTGCTCTATTCAGGGAAGTAGTAGAAGAAGCAACGTCTGACGAGCTCGAGCTGATTATTGGCGCAGACACGAACGCTCATCATACTATCTGGGGTAGTACGGATATAAACAATAGGGGTGATTCGCTTCTTGACTTTATTCTAACTACCAACCTAACTATTTGTAACATTGGCAACAAACCGACTTTTACAATTAAAGACAGACAAGAAGTACTAGACGTAACGTTTGCTACTGACCGGGTGTCAGACAAAATTATTGGGTGGAATGTACTGGACGAACACTCCTTCACAGATCACCATTATATAGGGTTCAAACTAGCCGAAAAAGCGCCTACACCTGCTGTCCACAGAAATGTGAGGAAGACAATGTGGCACCTGTATGAGAAGAATTTTAAAAAGGTCCTCAACTCTAACCTCCTTTATGAACCGAATGACAAAGCCGGTCTGGATAATCTGGCCGATCATATCACCATATCATTCAATAGATCCCTTGAAGAAGCCTGTCCAAAAACAAGGTACAAGGGTAAAACTAAACCCCAATGGTGGACTTCTGAGCTAACGGCTATGAAAAAGACCTGCAACAAGCTATTCAATAAGGCTAAATCTACTGGGGTCGGTAATGATTGGGATGCCTATAAAGAGCAACTCAAGATCTATAAGAAGGAGCTTAGAAAGGCGCAAAGGCGCTATTGGTATACCTTCTGTGGTGAAGTGGAAAAGGTCTCCGACGCCGCTAGGCTGAGGAAGATATTATCTGCTTCACCCTGTACAGTGGGATATTTACAGGATGAGACAAATAACTGGACCAAAAACAGCGAGCAGTCGCTCAATGTACTGCTCGACACACATTTCCCGGGGAACTCTATAACAGAACCCGAGGATCAGCAGGACCAACAAGAGTGCGAGTGGACTGCGAGCGTCGCTAGCTTCTTGACTGAGAGATCCAGAATAAGCTGGGCTATTAATAGTTTTGAGCCCTTCAAGTCACCTGGACCAGATGACATCACTCCAGCAGAAATGCAGAAAATGTTAAAGTACATTATCCCCTGGCTGGAGAAAATTTATGTAGGCTGTATCAGGATTTCATACATCCCGAATCGATGGAGGGATACCAAAGTGGTATTCATACCTAAAGCGGGGAAGATATCACACACTAGGCCAAAAGACTTCAGACCAATTAGTCTATCCTCCTTCCTATTGAAAGGTCTGGAAAGACAAGTCTACAGAATCAGCCCTGCACGAACTTGTGAGCACTATCGAATCGTCCCTGCATTTCAAGGAATTCATCCTACAGGTGGCTCTGAACAAGTTGGCTAGATGGGCCAGAAGCAGCGGTTTGGGCGTCAACCCCAACAAGACAGAATTGGTTCTCTTTACTAGGATGAATAATGTTCCACATGTGGACCCTCCACCTCGGATAAATGGAACAGATCTAGTCTTTTCTGAAAGTGCAAAATTTTTAGGAATAATTCTAGATAGGAAAATGTTATTTAGACTTAACGTATTGGAACGTGTAAGGAAGGCCAACGTCGCATTATATTCCTGCAAAAAGGCTGTAGGGTCGCGGTGGGGACTCTCTCCTAAAATCGTCCACTGGATATATATAGCAGTAGTTCGTCCAATACTGTTATACGGTATTGTGGTATGGTGGACGGCAACTGACAAACTAACCATCACCAACCTACTAACAAAGGTTCAGAGAACTGCCTGCCTGAGCATAAGCGGAGCCTTAAGGACAACAGCGACCGAGTCTCTACAAGCCCTACACCATATACTGCCGATTAATATTGTGGCGAGAGAAGTTGCAACCAAAGCGGCAATAAGATTAAACTGCCTATCAATGTGGAGGTACAAGAACTATGGTCACATGAGGATATCAAAGTGTAGTGCTATGGTAACCGACCGAGTGGACTATATACCAACTGTGTACACCTTCGAGAGAAATTACATCACTATGATTCCCGCCAGAGATGAATGGGTCGGCAGAATACCAGGTAATAGAAACCATCTCCACTTTTACACGGATGGTTCGAAGCTTGATGAAAAGGTTGGCTTCGGAGTACACTGTGAAGAACTTAGTCTGGATATAGCTCACAGACTACCAGATACCTGCAGTGTATATCAAGCCGAAATAATGGCAATATGGGAAGTCGCCAAGTGGCTGAGTCGCAACATAGTAACCAACACTGGCGTTGTCATTTACTCGGACAGCCAGGCTGCCATCAATTCTCTGGAGGCAACATACCTAAATTCACAAACAGCTCTCGACTGCCGCAGATCTCTTAACGAGATGGCTGAGCAGTTTAATATACACCTCATATGGGTGCCTGGGCATAGGGATATCCCGGGGAACTGCAAAGCTGATGAACTTGCTAGGAAAGGGACAACATTACAGGGTAGCTAGACAAATCTGGCCAAGGTATGACCTGAGAAGGTCAAAATATCTCCTCGCACTAGAGAGGAAACGATTGTCTACGTTAGTACAGGTTCTGACGGGACACTGCTTGATCGGCGAACACGCCAAAAGATTGGGTATTGAGTCCAATGACTTCTGCCGAAGCTGTTGAGATGAGGAAGAACTGGAGAGCATTGAGCACTTGCTTTGCGACTGTCCCGCTTTGAGTAAACGACGACTGGACATACTAGGGTCGGCCTTTTTAGACAGCCTAACAGATCTTTCCAGTACTGATATTCGTACTATCGATAAATTTATATATCAAACAGGTTGGTTTCGATGAGGGGCATTTCAGCCCGTGGTAACACTGGGGACCTAAACTGGTCTATGTGAGCTTGTAAAAAAATACGGCTGCCACCCTAACCTAACCTAACCTAACCTATTATCTCTAATATGTCAGCCGGGTTGGAGGGCTCTTCTGTAACCCAGGTGATGGCTCTAGGGTGACTAGGGATGTTTTTTTTTCGACAACATCCAACTGGGCACCCGGCCACACCTCAGAGCAGCCTTATACAGGTCTACTGATCTGGCATCACCGAAATATAAGAGCTTTACTCTCCCCTGATGCCATCCTGCATCGTTGCAGACTGGTGGTTTGCCCGGCATTTCTCTTCGGACATCGAGGTAATGAGCCATTATGACGGATTGCACGTGGCTCCATTTGTCCTTGAGGATGGATCCATCCTCACTACTTCTGTCTATAACGGCCATCACTAGACTCTCCTTCGCCACTTCATTGAAGGGCTTGGTGAGTGTCCTGTTGATGGTGACATTAGGGCCTCTTGCCTTTTTCGAAGGCAGGGGTTCATCAGGTGATCTGATTCTTTTGACTTTATTAGCCGTTAACACAGCTGAATTTGTGGCTCTTTCAGCCGGCTGATTGGCCTTAGAAGCATCTATGACGCCTTTAGCCCAGGTAAGTGACTCTTTTTGTTTTTCGGTAAGAGCCGAAACCTCAACAGCCTCCAACTTCGTCAAAACTCTGAGCGCTATCCGGTGCTCATTGTGCTTCCGTTTTGACGGTCGGACATGACGTTTTCCCCTCACCGTACCACCTGGGGGGGAAATTGTCACCATGTTTGGTGTGGTCGGCTTTGGCCAAGACCAACGGACGGACAGTAGGACGATTGGGGAACCCCGCTCCATCGGAACGCGAAGGCATCCCCGTCGAATTTATTAATTTCTGTATTAGCCCGTAATAGGTACTACGATGTAGGCCTTCCAGACTTCGTACAGATTGTTTTTGCGATCGCGTAATAGATTTTACCTATCCGCTCTTTGCTAAACACGTCCGTTCACTACGACTGATCAGCAATATATAATAATCTTGAAAAACAGAAGTTTGGTAGTCTGTTTTTCAAGATTAATAACACGATGATGGGACAAATAGGAGGACAATTTTTCCACGGAGGAAATCGCGTTCACTGGCCTCATATCTAGTCTCAAATAGTCAGTGACAACGTTGTCATAAATAGTTTTGATTCCGGGTTTTCTAAGTAATGACGATTCATTACGCAAATATTGTTTGAACATGTTCGCCCTAGATTCTCCCAAGCATTCCTGTACGCTAAGGTCGGTCCTAATAGGTAGAGTGACAATATATCTACCATCCGAAACCCTACGAGTTGTACGCACATAATTTTCCTCACAAAATGTATCCGAAGGTGACAAAATACTGCGCTTTGGAGGTTCTTCCAGTTCCCAGAAACGCAAATGTGTTTTATTAATACTATCTTCTTCAGAAATATGCAATCGTGTAGCGAAAGTCTGAACTTGGTTGGTAGGGACAGGACCCGTAAAAAGCCAACCGAAGATAGTGTTCTGGGCAAGTAATGATCCCGACGAAATTTGAATAAATCCTTCTAAGAGGATTTGAGGATATAGGTTCGCTCATATCAAGAGGTCTACGGGTCGCGTTGGCATTTTTTTTCTTAAAATCAGAAGCGACCGTAAAGGAGGGAAGATTTTCAGAAATCGAAGGAAGAATTAAGGCAGTAGTTTCCACGACTATCGATGCAACGAAAGATGTTCCAATCCTCAACGTAAAAATTTTTCTAGATGTTGCCGAAATGGCACGATTAACGCCGGAAACGGAAGCATTTGTTGAGTGCACCGGAATTTTCAACCTGTTCTGCAAGCGCTCTGTAAGAAACGAGTCCTCAGAAGCAGGGCTGCGGAGTCGAGCCAAAACTACTCGACTCCGACTCCCGGAGTCGAATATTGAAATCATTCGACTCCGACTCCGACTCCAGCTCCGACTCCGGCAGTTAAATAACATAAATTTCTGAAATTATATTTCTACTTAGACGTGAGTTCATGTTTTTGAAAATAAGATATAGCTTTGTTCAAAAACAGAAAAAGTTAGTATTCAATACCAGTAATTAAATAAAATTGTATTATTTATTTATTGATGCTTTACTTGTAAGCTGCAGCTAATATGACAATTCTTTCAACATGAAATCATGATAAAATTTTCATCAATTTGAATTTATTTTCGTTTCAAGCAACCAGTTCATTCGTTAGTTATTATACCCTACACCACACTATGTTACAGGGGGTTTTAAATTAGTTTTTTGGCAGATTTGTAAAAAATACTGCAGCTATAGCTATACCGTTCTACTCAGAATCACTAGCTGTCCGTCTGACCATCTTAAGTTGTTCGTTATGTACAGGTCGAAATTTCACTACGACCCTGCTAAAATTTGGCAATAAGGACTCAGATATTAAACCTATTGGAATTGGTCAAAATCGGTTTAGATAGAAATTGCCCCCATATATAAATGTTTCTATAGAAAATTCTCTTTAGATTCAGATTTATAAGGTAATTATCTCATATTTATATTTACAATATCTGATCTTATTCTGCTCTAACAAGGTGTTGTACGGTATCATATAGTTAGCTTCGCCCGACCTTGCCTTAATTGGTTTGTACTCGCTTAATAATATCGTATAGTCTTGCAAAAATACTTATTTTGTTAGCTAAATATAACTTTCGTAAAACTGTTTTACATAAAAAAACTCGATAGTTTGGTTAACTTTATAGATATTTTTGGAATACTTAAATATTTTGTTAAAAGCTTCGCATATTTTATCCTTTATTACCAAAATTGTTTCCCAAAAATTTTTGAGTGCAAAAGTTCACATAATTGGTACATTTTGCACAATGCATCTCGGAGTCGGTGTCGACTATAATTTTTCGACTCCGACTCCGGGCAAATTTCCCAGACTCCGACTCCACAGCCCTGCTCAGAAGCAGGGTCAATCACTGACCGAGCAGGGTACGAATCACCATGGTGAACTATATTAAACATGCTGTTCCCAAAAGAACAGCTTTACTCTAGGCAGCATGAAAAACCTGGCGAGGGGTACATTCAGCCGACGTGGTTGGTTGAGAAGGGTCTACAACGGATTGACTAGAAATTTGAGGATTTGAAACCGGTCTAGTGTTAGTGGTAGTTGTAGCTGAAGCCGAATCCTGACTATCACGATGTAGTAGAGTGTGGTGTCTCGCTTCACATTTGAAGCAATGATGTCCACTTGAAAAATTCTTCACATCATGTCCCTTTACTAAGCAATTCAAACACAAACGATTTCTTTTAACAACATTATATCTTTCTAACGGCGAAAGTTTCTTAAACCGAAGACATTTGGATAGCCTGTGACCTTCTTTAGGACAAGGGTTTGACCGTTTTGGAAAATCATTTCCCCTTAGGTCGTTGAGGCACACGAGAGTGCCTATCCTTGCCGAAAGAACTGAATCCAGGTCTTTCCACAATGAAAGAGCTGATTTGTCCCTAACACTTTGTAAGGTTTGGGTAAGCCTCGGCAAACGTTGGAGGCAGATAAAAATAAGGATAGGATCCCAATTATCTGTGCGGATATCATATATCGACAAGGCTGAAAAACAGCTATTTATTCCGCGATGAATTGATTTTAATCCTAAACTAGTCTCACTATTTAACACCGGAAGTGCAAAGAGAGTCTTCAGTTGATTGTGAACAAGAATTCGAGGATTATCGTAGGCATCCCTTAATGCTTGCCATGCAAGCTCAAAACTACGATGTGTGAGCGGAAATTTCGAAACAATTTCGCTCGCTTCCCGGCTTGTTTTGCGAACTAAATGACACAATCGCTCAATATCGCTTAGACGAGAATTTTTTTTTACACAGCGCTGAAAAAATCTTTAAAAGTGGGCCAAGAAAGGAAGTCTCCCTCAAATATATCGACATCACATGGGGGCAACGACAAATTGTCCATAGTTTCATTATTAACCAGGTCGGACATCTCACTATTTCCCCCATTCGATCTACGAGAGCCGTTCGCAAGAGAACGCGTTTCATTTACCATAGATGCATTCGGACTAGAATGCTCCGAAAGCTCATATACAGACTGAGCTGAATTAACAATTGTAGACCGAGATGCCGAACGCCTCAAACTACGGAACTGGGCTAATTTCCTATTAATCCCCGCTAAACAACTCATAAAAGTTTTGTAAGAAGCATCATATTTATTTTCGGCTTCATTTACATCCGCCTGTTCAACTTTTTCGGCGGTTTCCCGATGCGTAAGATATTTGTCGTACGTTTTCTGTACCTTACTCCATAATTTATTAACTTCCGCGCTACGAATTTCAAGACTATAAACATGAAAATCCATTTCTAAAACAAAATTTGCACTAAATTTTGTAAGAGCATCCGAATCTCTGACAAAGAAATACAGGGGAGGAACAGACATTGTACTTTATTTCCAAAACACAAGTGGAAGAAATTCTATTAAAATTCACCGAATTGTGACGTAATCACCAGCAAAAAAAATTTAATTGGACTGTATTTTCCAAAAACGCCGAAATTTCGTAAAAATACCTATGTAAATTAGTATAACGAACATTTTAAACGGTCCGTTAAAACTTTTTTTCAGGAATGTTCCGTTAGGTAACTTGATGTTAATAACTATTGTGAATGACTCCTATTTACATTTTTATGTTTTTTCTTTGTAATTTCTGAAAATCGTTCACAATATTTGTGTTAAAAAATTTAAGAAAACGTGTAAATGCATTAAACTATGTGTTATTCAGTTGTAATATGATTTGACTTCTTTGTGTGGAAGGTACCAAAAGCGAAAAGCCAATTTCGGACATTTCTCTGGATATGAAACTTAGTGGAGGGGGATACCAGTTTTTTGTTATTTTATTATTATGCTATGGAACAAAAGTAAAACACGTCGAAGGAATGACGTAGTTATCGGCGAAAATACTTTTTAGGACATTTTAATTTAACTTTCAAACGGAGTAACCGATTGACTTCACATTTGATATGTGGGTAATACCACGTGCCCTATTGGTCCAATCCTTCTAGATCTTACCGCTACAATTTAGTGAAATACTGATTCTCTAATATTTCCAATACTAGCCACCCGAATCTTCTGTTAGTCCACACATTGTAATAGCTTCTCTGTCGCTATCTCCTTGAGATGCTTTCCATATTTACAACGAGTTAGCAGCTTCAATACCAGTAGATACAAATAGTTGAAAGAGTGTACAGTGTAATATTTTTAGTCGAGTGAAAAATGGGCGTTATTGCCACGACCTTTTAGTACCTTACACACAAGATGGCCAAATCATACCAAAATTCCATAGCTCGTAACTTTAATACCAGTGCATAACACACTTATAATTCGGCATAGTACATTGCTTTGAAGTATCCACAGTTCAGCGCATAATATACACATTATTTGAACATTTCATTCGTAAACATTTTCCCCATGACTTCTGTAGAAATCATCTAATTATTTTCGTATTCCGTATGTTAGGTAACTTTGCAATGGTTACGAGTATTGACCATTCTGGTTCCCACAATGAAGCATATTCAATATTACGCTACTCACAGAGAGAAGGTATAAATAGCTATTTTCAAATGTAGCATTTTTCAAAAAAAAAAATATTTTTTTGACAATTCATTCATATTTTTCCCCGGTTTAGAATTTAACTGGTGAAAATATTCCGGTTAAATATAACGACTTATTTTCAGTTAAAACTGTCAGTTAAATTTTAACGGAGCTCATTGAAAACAATTTTTTCTTAACGGGTCGTTAAAGTACCAATTAGCATTTAACGGAGCTACCTGAAAATGGTAGCGACAAGACAAAGAAAACAAATGACTAAATTGTTTAAAAACAAATTAAGTTTCAAAAAAATGCAAATAAAATTCAATCAAAAAATAAATATATAATTAAATTTAAAAATTATTTCACAAATTTCTTTCCGTGTACCGAGATATTTTTTCCAAATATTATTTTCTCGCGAAAATAACGAAATTTATCGAAAGGGCACCGAAAACCCAGCAAAAATAAATAAAAAACAGAAAATTAAAAAAAAAACTTTAAATTCGATTACAGGTTGGCTTAACCGACTGTAGGGCGCACACAACAAAACCGAACCGAAAACAACAAAAAAATCTCACTTTTATTTAAAAAAGTCGAATTGACCGTATGTAGGGTGCACATTATATAATTTAATTTTCAAAATCTTATCGAAAATGACGACGCACGAAACCCTATTATAAATTTCACAAAAAAAATTCCCGGGATAACAAACTTTGTACCGAACACTCTTAACCAACGTAATTCGTGTAGAGTACAGAAACAAAAGCGAATCAAAGAAAAAGAATTCCAAGCAGCTGCGTTTGTTTGTCTGTATGTATGTATATACCAGTATATATGTAAGTATGTATATATGGTATATGAGAACCGTATGTTGGCTGGCTGCTGGGCGGATGCGCTAATAAACAATATTGGAGAAACTGAGTGTATTCTTTTTTGGTGGTGGCAATAAACTTTTTATTCTTATATTTGTTAACGAAAACCAAACCAAAAAAAAATGGCAACAAATTATTTAAAATGTTATTTTTTCTCCTTTTCCGATGGTGAGGAGTTGTTGCTTATTTTTACGAATACGCGAACTATTTTATTTTCGCTAATTAATTTTGTAAAGTTTACCACCACTTCACCGTAAAATAATACACTTTTTCCCCACTAATTTCCACAGTATAGGGATAAATAATTTTTTATTTATTTGTTTTATTTATTGTTTTTCTTTAATACGTACGGACGGACATATGCCAGACTGTATCACGTATGTATGTAACCACGAACGACGATAGAAACAACACGGGTGTAGCGGGAGGGGTTTCGAGACGCGCTGTATGACGCCCTTTTGTTAATAACACGAACACTTTTATTGCTTTAAAAATCGCGAGCTCAAACTTATAACTATACTGCACTAATGTCACTTTGACATTATTATTTAAATAAATAATAACAGCAAAAAAATTTTTTTGTGTCCCAGACCTAAAAATTATTTTTTTGTATATTTTGTGGCATATAGTTAAATAAAATCAAAACCAAACATTTTTTTATAAATATTTTTTTTTTTTTTTTTTTTTTTTTTTAAGGTCACAGTTCAACTTTGTTGCCGATCGGACGTGTTTCTCTCGCCGTTTGTTATTGCTTCAAAGTTCTACTTATTAAACTCTCTCAAGAATACTGTCATTCGTTACGACATGTCATTGAAACGCAAAAAAAGATCTACGCAAGGCCTTGGGCCTCCTAAAAGAAATTATAATTTGCCACTACAAGCTTTATCTGATTCTGACGATGAATCCGAAAACCCTGGCGCGAGTGAAATAAATAAGGAATTTGTTCCACCAATTAAAGTTTTAGGTCAAAACCTTGAATTTGTCAATTCGCTGCTTGCGAACAAAAACCATACAAACTATCGTTTAAAAAAAATGTCAATTGGTGTTAAAATTATGTGTGAAACTTCAACCTTGCACGCAGATGTAATAAAAATTCTAAAGGAAAACGAGTGCCAATTCTTTTCTCATGATAAGGGATCCGATCGAGTTTTTAAAGCTGTAATCTTTGGCCTTGAATACAAAACATCCAATGAAGTTAAATCCGAATTGAATTCTCGTGCTTTAAAATGCCAACATGTCAAAGTTATTAATAAAAACTACGATGGTTTCATTGACACCATATACATCGTTTCGTTTGATAATGGTTCAGTCAATCTTAACACTCTTAAGAGAAATCACAGCTGTCTCTTTCGCACCATAATCAGGTGGGATTTTCATAGAAAATCCAAAAACAGAATTGTTCAATGCAGAAACTGTCAAATGTTTGGCCACGGAGAAAGATGGTGCTCCGTCCGTACAAAGTGTGCTGTCTGCGCAGGCAAACATAAAACTGTGGATTGCAAATCTCCTACACAAAACAAATGTGCCAATTGCAACGGCAATCATAAATCTGACGACGCAAACTGCCCCAACCGTCACACATTTCTTGAAATTAGAGAAAAAATTAACAATAGACACTCTTCGAATACGCAGCATAAGCAGTACCGTAACCATAATAACTTCTCGTCTCCCCGCTCTCTTCAAAATTCGAATCTACAATTTAATGGCAGAAGCGCCAACACCTCATTTAGTCGGCAGCAGCCGCATCATCCACAACAACAGCAACAGAATTTTGTTCCAGCAAACAGAAACAACATAAATAACAATTCTAATAATACTACTTACAGCTCGAAACTACGCAACAACAATGATTTGTTTACCGAGAGTGAGATATCTCAACTCAGTATCGAAATGATTAGTCAATTAAGAGAATGCAAGTCTAAAGAGCAACAATTTAATGTCATTGCTCAGTTAACCATTAAGTATTTATATTCCAATATTTATGTTTAAATTATGGATGCAAACATAAGTTTAATGTTATGGAATGCAAGAAGCATTCGTGAAAAAAAGTATGAATTATTTGATTTTTTAATACAAAAAAAGATTGATGTACATATGTATTGTAACCGAGACATGGCTTGAAGCAAAAGATAAATTTAGTCATTCGTCATACAAATGTTTTCGTTACGACCGAAAGATTCGAAGGGGCGGTGGCGTTGCTATTGTAGTACATAAATCTCTTAAAGTTCATCGTATAAAGAGTGTTAGCACCAAAATTATTGAAAATGTCATTATAGAGCTATATATCAATGAAAATGAAACTATTAAAATCATTGGGGTATATTTCCCTGGGGGTCGATCCAATAATTTATCTCGTTCAGAATTCAAAAGTGATCTTCGGAAGATTCTGAGTGTAAGAGGTAATTATTTTATTTGCGGTGATTTGAACAGCAAACATAGAGATTGGGGTTGTTTTAAAGCGAATTCTTGGGGAAATATACTTTCTGACCTTACTAATTATTTCCCTTTCACAGTCCGTTTTCCAAGCAATCATACACATATTCCCAGTGTTTCAAGCTATAGACCGTCAACTATTGATTTAATTCTAACTAATGTTTCATATCTTATGGATAATCCTAAAATCGCAAATGCTTTAAATTCTGATCATTTACCAGTTATGTTTTCAATTGTTCCATCTTCTTTGCACCGACATCAGAATCTCATATACGATTTTCAGAAAACGAATTGGAGAAGGTATAACTCTAATATTAATAATACTTGTATACAAAATCCTTTGTTTACAAACTCCATCATTACATTAAATGATATTGATGAATCTGTACTTCTTTTAACAAATTCTATTTTATCTGCTATCGATGCTAGTACACCTATGAATCCCGTGAGTAATAAATGTATCAAACTACCCTCATATATTTTAAAATCGATTAAAAAGAGAAACTATTTTAGGCAACAGTGGCAAAGATACCGTCATAGAAATGATCTGCTTATTTACAAGGAATATGACCGGCTCGTTAAATATGAAGTAAGCTGCTTTAGGAATTCGAATTGGAATGCTCGGCTCAAACAGTTAGACGTCCGTTCCAAACCTTTTTGGAATATTTCGAAAATTTTGAGGAAGAAAACTTCAAACATTCCGCATATTTTAGATCCTAATAGGGCAAATTCTGTAAACAATTCGAAATCTCAGGTTTTTGGTCAAGAATTCCTCTCAAATCACAATTGTGCTAACAACATCATATGTCGGGACACAGAAAAAGTCGTTTTTGAAACCCTTACAGATTTCAATAATTCCTTGTACACAACCCCTGACAGGGATAGCAATGTACAAGTATCGTCTATTAAAAATATTATTAGGAATATGAAGTCAAAAAATTCTTGTGGTTTGGATAAATTAAAAAACTTGTACATTATCAATTTATCTGATGTGGTCATATCTTACTTAGCAAAAATTTTTAGTGCTTGTATGAAACTCCAATATTTTTCCTCTGCTTGGCGTAAAGCCAAAGTAATTCCGATCACAAAACCTGGTAAGCCAACTAATTTAGTTAGTAGCTATAGGCCCATTAGTCTGCTAAGCAACATGAGTAAAGTATTCGAAAAAGTAATTAAGGAAAAGCTTTGGCTTTACGTCGAAGAGGCCAAGATTATTCCCGATGAACAATTTGGGTTTAGACCCTCGCACAGCACTACACATCAGATTAAACGAATTACTAACTACATAAACCATCAATTTGAATCGAAAAGATCAACATTAATGGTATTACTCGACGTCGAAAAAGCTTTTGATTCCGTTTGGCATGATGGTTTAATCTATAAACTCATTCGATTTAAGTGCCCAAACTACTTGATTAAACTAATCCAGTCTTTTCTGAAAAATAGATCTTTCTGTGTTCATCTTGATCAGGATATATCTGATTTTATAAATGTCCCTGCAGGTGTACCTCAAGGGTCTGTCTTAGGTCCCCTGCTCTATTTAATTTACACCTCCGATTTTCCCAAGATTGAAAACTGTGAATATGAATTTTTTGGTGACGATACTGCTATATTGAGTTCCGGATTGCTTGCTCAAGAAATTCTTTCTTCCATGCAAATGGCGCTGAACAAAATAGTTGAACATTCAGTTAAATGGAAAATTAAAATTAATGTTTCTAAATCTCAAGCTATCTTCTTTACGAAGAAGAGGAAATCTTGTTACACCCCACAGTCGAACTTAAATATGTCTGGTAACGAATTACAGTGGTCAAAATCTGTGAGATACCTAGGTGTTTTTCTCAATTCGAGACTGACTTTCAATGACCATGTCTCACATATACTTAATAAAATGAATATAGCTATCAAACTTCTCTATCCTTTAATAAATCGCAAATCAGAATTAAATTTTGAAAATAAAATCAGTATTTTAAAATCAATTTTCCAATCAATTGCTTTATATGCATGTCCAGTGTGGGGAGTATGTGCTCAGACTCACACTAAAAAAATCCAAATATGCCAAAATAAAATTTTTAAAATGCTGTTAAATCTACCTTGGCACTTTAGTACAAAAAGACTTCATGAATTAAGCAATACTGATCTTATTTCGCATAGAATAAATGTCATATCTCTTAAATTTATTTCTACATGTTCTGTAAATGATAACGAACTTATCAGAAAATTGTTTACCGATCAATAAATGCACTTCTAAGCTAGCTTATCCTTTTTTTTTGTTATTATCTATTGAATGTTTTTCTCATCTTTTCCTTCTCCTAAAATGTTTTTAATGTATGAAAACTTGTTCCTTACAGTATAAAATTAGCAATATTCTAGATATAAGGTTTTATAAACCATCTCTTTATAACATAAATTACTACATGTAAATACCATTTTATAAATAAAGAGTAATAATAATAATTTTTTTTTAAAAACATTTTTATTAAAAATACTGTTATCGTCGAAGGTACCCTTAGTATTTGCACTATAATTTTTGGAGTATATGCCCGATAAGGTCGACGGGCATATACGTTAAATTGAAGCTATTAATGTGGGCTACCAATATTGGAAATATCTCTTTCACTTAGAAACAGTGGCTTAGTAACAATCATTAAACAAATTGGATAAAGTAGATTTTTTTTCAAAAAAAAATCCTGGGACGAAAACAACATAAAAAATAGAAAAAAATATTTTATTTTTTAAATGACTGCATCCTAGCGAAGAAAATAATGCCTATTTGAAAAAAATCTATGGATGAATGTTGAAATTATAGCCCTTTTGGTAGAGGTAAGAGAATTTCAAAAAATTGTTTTTTTAATTTCTGTTTAAATAGTGATTTTATTTATTACTTTTATTTATATTATGTACATTTGAGTTTATTTACATGTACAAGTTTCATTAGAAGTAATTGTGAGTTCTTTGTTGACGTTTGTAGATTTCGGAATCGGTTTCTCTAATGAGGAACCAAATATAATCTCCCATCATTCTTTCATCCCAGTGCCCGCTCGATGGACTTCATTTCATGGTGAAACCTTTCGCAATGTTCGTCGTTTACGTCACCAAGATTCTCGGGGAAAAGGTTGAAATGAGAATGCAAGAAATGAATTTTTAGGGACATATTTACACCTGTTGGAATACATAAAGCGATAAATATAGAAATATATATTTCTTACCAATTTTTTCATAATTTTTTAACAAATCATTAATCATTGTTTCATATTGAGGGCTTTTATTAGATCCAAAGAAATTTGAAACCACAAGCTTAAACGACCTCTGTGGTGTTTATTTGATGTTGTTTTCACCCAATGTAATGTGTTTTCTTGTTCGCCATTTCTTTCTTCTGTAATGACCTTCGCGAGCACGGCTATCTCACGGCATACCAACTACTTTGAAATCGCAACAAATTTTCCAGTAATGTTGTTCATATTTTATGTATTTTATCAATTTAGCCATTGTTTCGTATGATTCCTTAGTGTTGACGGCATGAGCAATGAGAATCGACGGTTTCTGATTTCCGTTGTGCAAAAGTACTGCTTTTGAACTTTCTTTACGGCTGTCAAAAAATAACCACCATTCCTTTAAATTGTATGTTTGATTAGGTTCCTCGAACAATTCGGGAATGTCCTTGCAACAGCATCTGTTATCCACATTGTATAAAATTGTTTGTAAGGTATATCACGGACTCGATAATATGATATGTTAAAATCTGGGGCCAAAATATGGTACTGTGTCATCCAAGATGCAAGTAGTTTTGCCTTATCTTTGGTCAGTTCCAAATCTCTCACTAGATCATTGAGTTGAAACTGAGTTAAAAGCGATGACTTCTGAAGTGATGATGTGAATGAATGATTGACTCCAAATCATTGGCATTCCAAATTGCAGGTGATGTCTAAAATTAAAACGTTTTATTTCACAAAAAATTGTAATACATTAATTGTAAAGTACTTACCGCATGCTTCCACTACTCCATCGAGTACATGGCACGAATTACACAAAATACTAGGTGTCCATGGTTCGTTGACATTTACATATTGACCATTTTTTATAAAAAAGGTAAGGAAAAATAATTTGATCGTATCTGAGATACGATCAAATTTTCCATGAAAAATGACCGAAATAAACTGTTTTATATAAAATTGGTATTTTTTGAAAAGTACACGTGTGGGTTATTACTCCCACATACTAGGTCAACATTTTCTGAGAATTTGATAAAGACCGAATTTTTGACCTGTGAAAAACGATAACACTTGAGAAAGAACTACCCACATTTAGATTCCTTTTTGGTGCCTATAAGGAACATAGAGTCAGCATGAGGTCTTCGCAGAGTAATGTTTTTATAGTACGTACAAAGTGGGCGTTATTTCCACGCCCCTTCTAGTACCTTTCACACAAATGGTAACAATTTTGTGAAATCTTACAACTCTTTATTAATATATATTTACTTCAATGAGTTTCTCATTTTTAACATTTCACAAAATTGTTAACATTTATGTGAGAGGTACTAGAAGGGGCATGGCAATAACGCCCACTTTGTACTGGACTGTAGGTACTATAAAAACATTACACTGCACAAAATTTCAAGTACATATTTCCATGCACTGGTAATAATCTTATAAACTGTTAATTTTTTGTACCAATTGGTCACTTTGTGTGGGTAGTATCAAAAAGTGCGTGGCATTTTAGTTCCTTTTTGTCCAGCTTGTAACGTGAAAGAGTAAAAATGAAAGACATTCGTTTTCTTCCAAATCACAAAATAATCTAAATTTTATTTTTTCATTTTTTGACTTTTCAAATAGATAAAATGCAATGCTATGTTTTTAAATATAATATTTTCAAACAAAGTATATTTGAATGTATGTAGGTAGTTGTATCGCTACATATACTCCCCCACCAGAGGGTTTGTTATCAAACTCTCGAAAATCTGACCCTTTTAGGAATTCTTGACGTTCGTCTTTGAGTGTTCCCTGTTACTCTCTCCTGTGGAATAGTGACGTATTTTGCATCTTCTGTAATTTCGTCGTTGAACATGAATGCAGGCTTAAGTCTATCTATAGATAAGACTTTGATTTTACCGTTTATATCAAGAGTGAAGACTTTGTCTGTTCTTTTGATGATGCGATAAGGGCCGCTATATGGTTGTTCGAGGGGTTTTCTGATAGTGTCGTTTCGGACAAAAACATGTGTACAGCTTTCTAAATCTTTATGTACAAATATGGATCTGTTTGATTTATGCACAATGTTCACTGGCTTTAACATATTCATACGAGCTTTCAGCTCTTGGACGAATTCGTTACTTGGTGTTGATTCCGTCGATTCTTGTAGAAATTCGCTGGGAAGCCGTATAGAAGATCCATAAACAAGTTCACATGGGGTTGAATCGAGGTCTTCGCGCAAACTTGACCTGAGTCCCATTAGTACTGTCGGTAAAATGTTATACCAATTTTTATTGTTATGGCACATTAAAGATGTTTTTAGGGAGCGGTGCCATCTTTCAATGATACCATTGGCGGATGGGTGATAAGGCGTCGTTCTGATTCGTTGTGAGCCGATAAGATGAGACAATTCCTTAAAAAGTTGCGACTCGAATTGACGACCTTGGTCTGTAGATATCTTACCGGGGACACCGAATCGACAAATCCAACCTCTACACAAAGCTTCGGCCACAGTTCTTGCTGACATATCTTCCAAAGGAATAGCTTCCGGCCATCGTGTGAATCTATCGATACATGTCAATAAATATGTGTAGCCATTTGAAGATGGTAGTGGTCCAACGAGATCGATATTTATGTGGTAGAATCTCTCAGAAACTTTTGCGTATGACGAATCACTTTAGAACGTTGACATTGAAGACATTTCTGTACCCAAGTTTTGATATCTTTTTTCATACTTGGCCAAACAAAACGATCTTGGATTAGTCTTGTTGTAACTTTTATACCACCGTGTGATAAACCATGAAGAGAGTCAAATACAGCTTTGCGGAAACTGAGTGGTACAAATGGTCTTGCATTCTTTGTGGAAATGTCGCAGAAAATCGGTGGTTTGTTGGGGTCAATTGATATTGCTTTAAGTACCAGTGATGTTGTGGGATCATTTAAAAGGATTTGCAATTCACAATCATTTTTCTGCGATTTGCTTAAGCCTTCGTAATCGATTGAAGCAGGGGTTTCTATTGTTGAAATACGAGACAACGTATCAGCAACAATGTTACCTTGACCGCTAATATGTCGAATATCCGTGGAGAATTGTGAGATAAAATCTAATTGACGAAACTGGCGTGGAGAAGCTTTCTCGGGGTTCTGTTTGAAGGCAAACGTTAATGGTTTATGATCTGTGAATATAATAAAGTGGCGTCCTTCGAGCATGTGTCGGTAGTGCTTTATGACGCTATATACTGCAAGGAGTTCTCTATCATAGGTGCTGTATTTCTTTTGTGTTTCAGATAATTTTCTCGAAAAAAAACTTAAAGGAACCCAACCAGTGTCGGACTGTTGTTGTAAGACACCTCCTATTGCATGATCCGATGCGTTGACCATAACGCAAATGGGTTTTCCGTCAACTGGATAAACCAGGAGAACGGCATTTGCTAGATCAGGTTTACACTTGTTAAATGCCAATTCTGCTTCGCTATTCCACACTATAGGGCTTTTGTCATTCTTTTTATTTCCCTTTTGATATTCGAGAAGTGGTAATTGCGTCTCGGCTGCATGCGGGATGAATCTGCGGTAAAAATTCATCATGGCCAGAAAACGTCGTACTTCTTTCACGTTTGATGGCTTCGGAAAGTCGGTAATGGCTTCAACTTTATCGGCTAGTGGAGAAATTCCGTCTTTGTTTACCATATGACCTAGAAATTTGATTTTGCGTTGACCAAAATGGCACTTTGATAGGTCTATTACGACACCATAATCTCTTAATCGTTGAAACAATTGTTCGAGATGTCGTACGTGCTCTTCTTCAGAACTTGATGCGACAAAACGTCGTCCAAATAAGCGTAGCAAAAATCTAATCCTCGAATTACTTCATGGATGAAGCGCTGGAACGTTTGTCCCGCATTGCAGAGTCCAAAGGTCATATATTGGAATTCGAAGAGTCCAAATGGCGTTATTATGGCCGTTTTAGGAACATCTTCGGAAGCCACGGGGATTTGATTATAAGCTCGAACAAGATCTATGGTGGAGAATATTGTCTTACCACTTAATCCGTACCCAAAGTCATGAATATGCGGTAGAGGGTACCTATCGGGGATGGTTATTGCGTTGAGTCTCCTGTAATCTCCACATGGTCTCCATTGTCCGTTCTTTTTAGGAGCCATATGTAATGGACTTGACCAATTGCTTTTCGAAGGGCGGCATAATACCAATTGCATCATGTAATCGAATTCTCGTTTCGCTATTTCGAGTTGCTCGGGGGAAAGTCGACGGGCTTTTGAAGCTACGGGTTGACCTGTAGTTTCGATTACATGTTGTACATTGTGTTTGCGTTTTACTGCAGTTGTTGATGGATTTGTTATTTCGGGAAAACGGCGCAGCAAATCGTGATATATATGGCTAGAATCCACTGTTTTTATTTCGGCGAAGTCTGTGTTTATAACAGAACATGATGAATTCAAACCAGTTGTGTTGTCTACTAGCTTTTTCTTCTTTATATCCACGATTAGACCATAGTATTGTAAAAAGTCTGCACCAATAATTGGGTGTTTCACATCAGCGATGAGAAACTTCCAATTAAAAGTTCTTCTCAAACCGAGAGTTGGAGATAGAATGGTGTCACCGTAGGTATTAATGGATGATCCATTAGCTGCGAATAGTTTATAATTTTGTGGTTGCTTCTTCGTGTTTACATTGGAGTGAGGTATAACGGATATATCAGCACCGGTGTCTATCAAAAAGTTTTTACGGATTTCTGGGTCGTAAATGAATAATCGGTTGGTTGTTGAGCATCGGTCACTAGACGATTCTAGCGACCGACTTGAGAGTTTTCCGAAGACGTGGCCTTGAATGTGCATGGTTGACGGCAACATCGTGCGTTACTTCCGAACTTTCTATGATAATAGCATACCTTTTGTGATAAGCTAGTGGATCCTGGTTGTCACTTCCGAGATGACGATCTTGACTGACGATTTCTTGACGATTGCAGTCGTTCTATAGCTGAGGTAAGTGTTGCAATCTGTTGACGCAGTTCGTTTATGTCTGTGGACTCTTGAAAAGCAGATATATTCCTTGTTTAACTACCAGGAATGTCACCAATTTTATCTGCCATAGAAGCCAAGTTTTCCAAAGGCTCTGTTGAGGTGGCCAGAATGGCTTGGGTTTGTGAGGGTAAACGTTGTAACCACATTGTTCTAAGGAATTCGTCGTTAACACCACCATTAGCGAGGTTACGCATTTCGCGTGACAGAGAACTGGGTTTCCTGTCACCTATAGGCATTTCGTTGAGCAATCGTTTGATTCTTTTTTCCTCAGATATGGAGAAGTGATCAATCAGCCGTTGTTTCATCTGCGTGTAGGCATTATTCGGGCGTGACAAAATGATATCGCTCACCTGAGATAAAAGTTCCGGTTCCAGTTCGGGAAGAACCGCAAAATATTTTGACTGTTCCGATCCAATATTGTAATTCTCGAATTGCGCTTCCAATTGTGCAAACCAAACAGCTGGATTTTCTTTCCAAAAACGTGGAATCCGCATGGTAACTGACGATTGCGTCGTTGGCGTTGTTGCTGCCGCAGATATGGACGTAGATGCAGTTGAATGTTCACCTTTTCCTGTTGAAGTATCCTGCTGCTGTGCATTTGCTTGTCCTCTCGTCATTTTGCTTTTATTATATATTCGATTTAATAACGCGTGTGGAAGACAGGGGTCACCAATTTGTAACGTGAAAGAGTAAAAATGAAAGACATTCGTTTTCTTCCAAATCACAAAATAATCTAAATTTTATTTTTTCATTTTTTGACTTTTCAAATAGATAAAATGCAATGCTATGTTTTTAAATATAATATTTTCAAACAAAGTATATTTGAATGTAGGTAGTTGTATCGCTACAAGCTTATAGATACGGTAAAATGATTAATATGTATGAAATTTTACAGAATTACCATGAGGAGTATAGAAGTTATAACATGCCCAAAAATGTTAACCATTTGTGGGGGAGGTACCACAAAGAGTAGGTTAATATGGCTGTGCATCAAACATAAACTGGGTTTGAATAAAATATTACCACGTACGAAATTTTAAGGCATTCGGTCACTCCTTTCCAGGGTTATCGTTAGCACTTTTCAGGATAATAAAGGATTAAGGACATTTTCGTCCTTTTGATGTCCTTAATACACAACAATTCGTTACTTAATTTATAATTCTTAGAGAGGATGTTAAAATCTTTCAAATGGCACTTACAGTATCGGACCATACATCTTGGACTAACTTCAGACTTCTGTTCAATCGCCAAAATCTGAAAACTATCTAAGATATATTCCAAAAATGTTACCTATTATATAAGAAATTGCATCAATTTAACAAAAAAACTAGTAAGAAAGTTTCAGTCGGGTAAATTGACTAAGGTATACCCTCACTTTGTGAGTAATGTAATATTGAATATTCCACGAATTATTCTGTCGGTTTGTATGGGAGCTACCAGAAGGGGTTTAACAAATAAATCTATTTTCGCCGAACAGTAGATACTTTAAATACATTGATCTGTGCCAAATTATGAGCGTTTATTGCACTGATATAAACACGTAATGAGATATTAATTAGTGGTATGTTTTGGTCATTTTGTGTGGGAGGTACAAAAAGGGGAGTGGTGATAACGCCCATTTTTCACAGGGCTATATGCACTATAAAATCATTACACTGTACAAAATTTTAAGTATTTTTATGCACTGGTATTAATGTTATAAGCTTTTAACTTTTGGTGCAAAATGGTACCTTTGTTTGGGAGGTACCAAAAGGGGCGTGGCAATAACGCCAATTTTCCACTGGACTGTAGGCACTATAAACGCATTACACTGTACAAAATTTCAAGTATCTTTATTCACTGGTATTAATGTTATAGGCTGTTAACTTTTGGTGCAAAATGGTACATTTGTGTGGGAGTTGATAGACATTGAAGGCGCATTTAACAATGTACAGACCGATACACTTATCCAGTCCTTAGACGAGTTTCAGCTTGACCGGGCGCTGAAAAACTGGATCAACAATATGGTAAAGAATAGGTGGATTATTTGTGGGTCATATGACATAAAAATTAGAGACAAGGTAAATCGTGGTATACCTCAGGGGGCATTTTATCGCCTCTTCTATGGGTTACCACGATAAAAGCCCTCACCAATGAAGAACTTAAACCAGTCTGTTATGCAGACGACGTTGTAATACTTCTAAGGGGCTTTCATCCAAATCTATTATGCAGAAGAGCTGAAGAGGCACTTAACATAGCATATAACTGGGCACAACCAAGGGTATTAAATGTTAACCCAGACAAAACAGAAAATATGTCTATTTACAAGGAAAACGAAGATCCCACGTTTTAACCGGCCTCGATTCCTGAATAAGACAATTGCTATAACTAAAAAAGTAAAATACTTGGGAGTAATCTTTGATCAGAAACTGTACTGGAAAGATCATCTTGAAGAAAGAGTTACAAAGGCCCATTGATGTTGGTCGTTGTGCAGAAGAGCTATAGGTTCAAAATGGGGACTACGTCCAAATATGACTCACTGGCTTTACATGAGCGTGATTAGACCAATAATCACCTAGCCTGTGTAGTGTGGTTGACATCAGTGGACAAGAAGTGCAACGTAATACCTTTGCAAAAAATTCAACTAGGCATAAGCGGGGCATTTAGAACTAGTGACTATACTACACATCCAATCAATAGACATCCGTATAAAGTATGAGGCAGCCCTCACAGCAAGATGTCAACAAGTGATGGGTGAATGGATAAATCGAGACCACAAGTCGTATCATCAAAAGATTTTAGAATCTCTAGTTTGTCACATTCAAACGCCAGAAATCTCTGACCGCATTCCTGAAGTGCCGCTTACAGCTAGCTGTGATGCGTTTGTGCCAGACATACGCTCCACAATGGGGAAAAGGGGGTAAATACGCGCGCATAGCAGTATTCTCTATATCATGACTATACCGTTATCCGAATAACCCGAATATCGTACCAACTTCAGTGACCTTTATTTTAAATTAAAGCTGACAAAATTTCGTTCAAAATCTAGTTGAGTTACTTGATTGTTTGTTGCTGCGTTTTAAATATATAGATCACTGAAGTTCAAAAATATTTTTTTCAACATTGCGTTAAAATCAACATTGAATAGGATAAAATTATTTTTGACGATTTTGCCGAAATTTCGTAATAGTTATTTTTTTTGGACCAAGAAAATCGGTCCATATGTTTTGGGAAACTCGGTTCATAGATACATAGATGTAGCTCCCACACATATTTTCTATATTTAAAGTAAAAAAAGCACTTATATAAAGTACAAAAATCTGTCATAATCGCAAAAAGTCGCAGATAAACTAGGTACTGTTGGATTCATCACTAAGTCACCTCTCTTCTCTATTTCATATGGTAGTGATCACACATGATCCAAAAAAATGTTATTCCATTTACTGTGGATAATTTTTTTTGAAAAACCAAAAATAACTGTATTTTTACTTTGAAATATTTCTTCATTTGAAGACGTTTAAAATACGTCTTATACACAAAAATTAAGATAAATACAACCTTATTATATGTTGCAAGTCTGGCCGCATTTCACCAGCAAACGTGAATTCTACAAGCACGTTAGTATATACATTTTATCATGACAATGTCATTTGCATTTATTAGTAAAAAAGACAAATTTTGAATGGTCATAACTCGAAATCGTCTGGAGATATTTTCATAAACTTTGAAGGTATTTTCATTAAATGTTATCCACAATAATACATCATTCCCAAATAACAAATTTTTGAAAGCTGTTTTCAAAGTCATATGCGCGCATATTTCATCATATTTTCGGGTCTTGGACTTTTTATTGATGAATCAGAAGTCGAACTTCACTTCCGCCTCCCTGACCATAACACGGTATTTCAAGCAGAAGTTCGACCAATCACGGAGTGTGTGAACTGGCTCAGTAACTCCACAAAGCCTAAATATGCCAACATCTTCACAGATAGCCAAATGGCGATTAAAGCAATAACATCGGAAAGGGTCAAATCCAGAACTGTGTTGGACTGTAAAAGAACGATAAATGATTACTCAGCCGGGTACCAGGACACAACGGAGTGATTGGAAATGAACGGGCAAACAGCTTGGCTTCAAAGGGCAGAGAACTTCGAGTAATAAACTTGGAAAATTGGAAACCTTTCGAAGCTACGAAAAATGAGTTTAAGTACTGGGCAGTGATGGCTCACAAAACTGTGTGGAATAGCGCAACAGTAAGAGCAACTGCAAAGATACTGTGGGGTGACCCAAATAAAAAGAAAACAAGAAGTCTTCTGAAACTAAACAAGATCGATATTAGTAAGATGATGAGTGTTCTAACGGGACACTCAAGCTTACAAGCACATCTTCATCGCATAGGACTAGCAAGAAACGACGAATGCAGGGCATGCAGGGAAAACATCGAAACGATGGAACATTTTCTGTGTCACTGCACGGCTTTCACACATGCAAGATCCCAACATTTCGGGTCCGACATATTACCAGACTTGACTCATCTCAGAGAATATGGAAGATACTGAGAAAATTCGTGTCTAGTACCGATTTTCTGTAACTCGTGAGGTATAAAAAGATCATAAATAAGGAGCGCACAACAGGCCGAACCACTGGCTTAATTGTATGTCCATGGACATGAGATGTTTAAACGTCTCCTGTCTTCAACCTTACCTAACCTAATAAGAAAATTCCCTCTACCGAATTTCGTACTGATCGGATATAAGACACGGTTTCTACAGCGCTTACATATCAAATCGAGTGAAAACCAGTAAGGAAAGGCTAAAGTCGGGCGGGGCCGACTATATAATACCCTACACGACTCTCGTACCATTGAATAACTCTGATATATAAATTTTGTAATTCATGTATAAATTTACTTTTGGGACATTTTATACTTAAATAATACCCTGTACCACAGTGCGGTGTAGGGTATAAAAACGATTGGGTGTAAAGAGCCAAATCGGATGAAACATATATATGGGAGCTATAGCTAAATCTTAACCGATTTTCTTCAAATTCGGTAGTGCTGGTTTAATTGTTAATGATTTTTATTTGCTTATTCACAATTTAAGGTGTGTGGAAAAAGAACCAGTTAGTCGTTAACAAAAGCAATAAATGGTCTCAGTTTCTGTTAAAATCTATTGTTTTTGTTATTCCGGCTTTCCACAAAATATTCAATATTTTCATCCAGTGCTCGATCCATTTTTTTGCTACTACCTATCTGGTTACTTTCCCACATGTCTTCACTTCATTTACCATTTACCTATAACATTAAATTGGAGTCCGCAGTATATTTGCGAGATATAGCACCTCCGATAATTTAGATTCTTTGAATTAAATCATTTTGAGTTCACTGATAAAAATATTTTAAATTTTGCCACACACGCGCACAAATACCGAACACCACAAGCGCCAGTACAAAACTAAAGGCCCACCAGCATACGACTCTACGCATGTTGAGTACGATTGCAAATGTTATGAAATTGTATAACAGTGCGGAGGGAGGGATGCAGATAAATAAATTCCGACCAACGTCTGTTAATAAAGCAACGCGGACAAACATGTATGCAACGTTTCTTTTGTGTTTTGTACACACACATCTCCATCTTTTTGCAGAAACGTTGCAACGTCGTTTTTTGTGTTGTATACACACACATCTGCATCTTTTGAGTTCTGTACACATACATCTGCACATATTATTCCGTCATATAAATAATAAAAAAGTTATAAAACCGCACTCTCGCAGATCCTGATAACTGCAACCGGGATTCTCCTAGTGAGGTGCTGTAAAGCCTTGTATCTTCCTATTTCTTGTAAAAAGTACTGATTCTGTCTTCGTTGGATTCACTCCTAATCCGCATTGGGGGACCATTCTGATAGGATATTCATGGCTCCATACATGATATCAGAGATGGTCTGGAGGAATTTGCCTAAAGTCAAGATAACTATGTCATCTGCGTAGGCGATTACCTTAACTCCAAAGCTCGTTAGGGTTTTAAGAACTTTATCTACTACTAGTAGCTACAGGAGGGGAGATATCACTCCGCCTTGTGGTAATCCTTTTTTGCGAACGAATTTCTAGTATAGCCGCTAAGTTCCGAGGATGTGTCTCCATGTGATAGCATAATTGATAGCCATTCGAAAATGATCCTTCGATATCCAAGAATATCGCAAGTGTATACTCATTGAAAGACAAGGCTCTTTCTGTGTAGTACGAGTATACAACTGAATGGAGCGCTGAATCAACTGATTTACCTTTTATACTCGTATAGGCATGTTGACATACTGATATACTGTCAGATTTTAAATTTACTCTGATGTGGTAATCTATGATTTTCTCAAGGGTTTTCAACAAAAAAGAAGATAAACTTATTGGTCGGAAGTCTTTGGCCTTGCTATGCTGAATCTTCCCGCTTTGGGGATGAATACTATTTTTACCTTTTCCAAGAAGGTGGAACATATGACCTTTCAAGACAAACATTGAAAATACGGGTGAGGGTACTACCCAAAATGTCCCATGATTTTTGTAACAGACAGGGGTAGATACCACCCATGCCCGGCGATTTATAAGGTCCAAAACTGTCAATTGCCCATTTCACTCCGTCTGGTGTAACAATAATATGTATCTCCTCCCTGCCTTGGGAGTTATCTTTTCCAGTTACTTTGTTTCCTATTACCCCTAGCTCACACCCTGGATAGTGAGTGAGAAGTAATAGCTCGATTGTTTCATCCGCTGTGTTTGTCCAGTTTCCGCTTTCTTTCCGTTTCTTTTTGATTACAATTTGCGCAACCTGCCAGTATCTTTTATGTTTGACAGTTCTTCTATTATTCTTACGAATTCTCTTCTCCTGGCCCTTCTTGTTGTGTCTATATAAATGGAGGTTAAAAGAAGCCAGTTCACAATGATGGTGGTTTATCTGTATGAATATCATCATTAGTTACTCAATCAATGGCTTTCAATCTCTCCTCCGTTTCCTTAATAGGCCTAACTATCACACTCGTAAAACCCACACCAATTCGAAAACCTTTTCTTTCCAGTATATGTATAGTTTCAGTATTAAGCGCCAATATAATGCCTCATCCACCATCGTTGGGCGGCTCCATTTTATAAATTTGCCAGTCGCTACTCGGGTAATTCATTATGTTCCGGGTTACCAGCATCTCTGATATCCGATCGCCTGGCATCAGGGGGCCCTGAGTCATTTGGAGTCGTCCTTTGGCATAGATCTTAGTGCACCGAATGAGTAAATTCAACGTCTAGGACGTTGAAGCCATATCTCTGGGTAGAAAGAAGGATGACTGTTTGTTTGGAAGAATATTAATGGAAACTCTTGAATTGTAGGGCAACAAAATCGGATATATCTCGCTGTACGTTGTCGGAGAGTTTATAAGTCGACCAAAATCTATCATTGCTCGTATTTCATATGAATCTATAAAACGATTTAAGGTCGGAAGTGATCTGATGGATGAAATGCTGATCCGTCATGACAAAAGTTCAATTTAAATTCCGGATTGGGGCTTGAGTCGGATGAATAGGTCGCAGCATATGTATTTTCATGTGCGTCGCAAAGGCCATGTATTTCTGTTTGACATTCTGGGGTATATTCTATACATCGATGTATTTTTGTATGTTGGATGTCCGGGCAGTTTTTGATAACATTTTCCCATGTTAACCATGTCCAAGAGGCGAGTTATCCGATGTCCGAGGTCTAGTTGTTTTAAAATGAATTGATCATATTGTTCTTTGATGCGCTGTTTTGAATTGAACATCTTTTCCTTACGGAGGTATACCACTATGGCAATGTTTCGCGAATGTCCATTTTTTTGCATTTTATTACTGCTAGGGGTCGTAGATGTAACGATGTCGTAGTAGATTTTACCTTCCTCTGACCTCAAGGGTCCTAATTGAGCGCATCGGAACTGCGAGGTCATAGATGAAAGGGCCAATGTCATGTGCAATGTCGATTGGTTGACTTTTTTAAAAGTGAGGATCTGCTAAAGGTTCGTTGAACTTACTGAAGAAGTCGGTGTCTAGGTTCTGTCGTAGCAATTTAACAGCATGGTCTTCGAAACGGGTATTAAAACGTCTAATTTGAAGCTAGTGTCTACCTGAGAGCACAGTTTGAAAATACAAGCTTGTGTAGATATTTCAGTGACTGTGGGACTCAAACCTGAGACATGTACAAGACTCCATGTCTCTGTTTATTCTCCAGTTTTTCAGAGAAATCGCTTGGGATCCTGAGTCTATGATCGCTCTGTTTTTCTGTCTCTGACAGTTTGATTCTATTTCCACACTGGCCGTGGAGAGTAAGGTCTCTCGCGCTTGATTTTCGATTTTAGGTCTAATGTAATCGAGTAGTGTCAAAGGGGTGATATATGAGGGAGCAGGGTTCGATGTGGGCTGTATGGTTGTGGTAAGAACCTGTGTACTTGTGGTAGATCGTACGTTGGCGTCATTTTCCGGTTCAGTGGTTTGTGTCCCACTTCTTTTATGTAAAAGAGTATAATGTCTGAGGTTGCAAATTTGACAGCTGAATTTACTTTTGCACTCCTTGGCGCTATGGTTTAGGAGGCAATTAAAACAAGTATGTGTTGTTTTGACTACATTAAGTCGGCCATTAATGCCTTTGTGGCAGCACCAAGACCGCCGTCTTCGAATGACAGACAATCTGGCAACTTGGTAACGAACCAGAGGAGGAGAAAAAACAGCTGATTCCAAAACAAGTTTTCTCACTTCAGTTCTAGCATTTTTAGTGATACTTCATAAGATTTTGTGAACTAGTTTTAGTAAGAAAGATTGCGCCTTTCACGCGCAATCTGAAATAGTTTTTTTTTTACATTGCTACAAAAACTTCTTGACAGCAGAGCAACAAAAACTGCTCGAAATCAGAGCAGCAGCAGCGCTTTTAAAATTTTCAACGTTATTTTCATGCAACATTTTGTCACGATAGTCTACGTTTTTGCTTTTGCATCCGAAACGGTACAATTTGAGGCAACGAAAACATTCTAATTACAACGAAGATTCGCTTAGTGGTGACGAAATAGAATTTTTCGACAGTAGCAGCATAAACATGTCGGAAATGGAGAATCTAATTCAGCGAATGGAGGCATTTTCTGATAGGAGGATTACTTTTGCGCCACCTTGTATATACTTTATGGGGTCTCAGATCAATATTTAGAGGTATTCCAAACAAGTGACAAAATGAATATACCCCTCATTCTATGGTGAGGTTATAACAGTTCCCAAAAATTTACTACAACAAATCCGGATAACATTTGAACTTTCAAGCGAAACACTTCAAAATACAAGCTTCAATCAAAAGAACGAAACCCTCGGGGAAGTCAACCAATGGAGGTCGATTGGTTGACTTTTGTAAAAGTGAGGATCTGCTAAAGGTTCGTTGAACTTACTGAAGAAGTCGGTGTCTAGGTTCTGTCGTAGCAATTTAACAGCATGGTCTTCGAAACGGGTATTAAAACGTCTAATTTGAAGCTAGTGTCTACCTGAGAGCACAGTTTGAAAATACAAGCTTGTGTAGATATTTCAGTGACTGTGGGACTCAAACCTGAGACATGTACAAGACTCCATGTCTCTGTTTATTCTCCAGTTTTTCAGAGAAATCGCTTGGGATCCTGAGTCTATGATCGCTCTGTTTTTCTGTCTCTGACTGTTTGATTCTATTTCCACACTGGCCGTGGAGAGTAAGGTCTCTCGCGCTTGATTTTCGATTTTAGGTCTAATGTAATCGAGTAGTGTCAAAGGGGTGATATATGAGGGAGCAGGGTTCGATGTGGGCTGTATGGTTGTGGTAAGAACCTGTGTACTTGTGGTAGATCGTACGTTGGCGTCATTTTCCGGTTCAGTGGTTTGTGTCCCACTGCTTTTATGTAAAAGAGTATAATGTCTGAGGTTGCAAATTTGACAGCTGAATTTACTTTTGCACTCCTTGGCGCTATGGTTTAGGAGGCAATTAAAACAAGTATGTGTTGTTTTGACTACATTAAGTCGGCCATTAATGCCTTTGTGGCAGCACCAAGACCGCCGTCTTCGAATGACAGACAATCTGGCAACTTGGTAACGAACCAGAGGAGGAGAAAAAACAGCTGATTCCAAAACAAGTTTTCTCACTTCAGTTCTAGCATTTTTAGTGATACTTCATAAGATTTTGTGAACTAGTTTTAGTAAGAAAGATTGCGCCTTTCACGCGCAATCTGAAATAGTTTTTTTTTTACATTGCTACAAAAACTTCTTGACAGCAGAGCAACAAAAACTGCTCGAAATCAGAGCAGCAGCAGCGCTTTTAAAATTTTCAACGTTATTTTCATGCAACATTTTGTCACGATAGTCTACGTTTTTGCTTTTGCATCCGAAACGGTACAATTTGAGGCAACGAAAACATTCTAATTACAACGAAGATTCGCTTAGTGGTGACGAAATAGAATTTTTCGACAGTAGCAGCATAAACATGTCGGAAATGGAGAATCTAATTCAGCGAATGGAGGCATTTTCTGATAGGAGGATTACTTTTGCGCCACCTTGTATATACTTTATGGGGTCTCAGATCAATATTTAGAGGTATTCCAAAAAAGTGACAAAATGAATATACCCCTCATTCTATGGTGAGGTTATAACAGTTCCCAAAAATTTACTACAACAAATCCGGATAACATTTGAACTTTCAAGCGAAACACTTCAAAATACAAGCTTCAATCAAAAGAACGAAACCCTCGGGGAAGTCAACCAATGGAGGTCGATTGGTTGACTTTTGTAAAAGTGAGGATCTGCTAAAGGTTCGTTGAACTTACTGAAGAAGTCGGTGTCTAGGTTCTGTCGTAGCAATTTAACAGCATGGTCTTCGAAACGGGTATTAAAACGTCTAATTTGAAGCTAGTGTCTACCTGAGAGCACAGTTTGAAAATACAAGCTTGTGTAGATATTTCAGTGACTGTGGGACTCAAACCTGAGACATGTACAAGACTCCATGTCTCTGTTTATTCTCCAGTTTTTCAGAGAAATCGCTTGGGATCCTGAGTCTATGATCGCTCTGTTTTTCTGTCTCTGACTGTTTGATTCTATTTCCACACTGGCCGTGGAGAGTAAGGTCTCTCGCGCTTGATTTTCGATTTTAGGTCTAATGTAATCGAGTAGTGTCAAAGGGGTGATATATGAGGGAGCAGGGTTCGATGTGGGCTGTATGGTTGTGGTAAGAACCTGTGTACTTGTGGTAGATCGTACGTTGGCGTCATTTTCCGGTTCAGTGGTTTGTGTCCCACTGCTTTTATGTAAAAGAGTATAATGTCTGAGGTTGCAAATTTGACAGCTGAATTTACTTTTGCACTCCTTGGCGCTATGGTTTAGGAGGCAATTAAAACAAGTATGTGTTGTTTTGACTACATTAAGTCGGCCATTAATGCCTTTGTGGCAGCACCAAGACCGCCGTCTTCGAATGACAGACAATCTGGCAACTTGGTAACGAACCAGAGGAGGAGAAAAAACAGCTGATTCCAAAACAAGTTTTCTCACTTCAGTTCTAGCATTTTTAGTGATACTTCATAAGATTTTGTGAACTAGTTTTAGTAAGAAAGATTGCGCCTTTCACGCGCAATCTGAAATAGTTTTTTTTTTACATTGCTACAAAAACTTCTTGACAGCAGAGCAACAAAAACTGCTCGAAATCAGAGCAGCAGCAGCGCTTTTAAAATTTTCAACGTTATTTTCATGCAACATTTTGTCACGATAGTCTACGTTTTTGCTTATGCATCCGAAACGGTACAATTTGAGGCAACGAAAACATTCTAATTACAACGAAGATTCGCTTAGTGGTGACGAAATAGAATTTTTCGACAGTAGCAGCATAAACATGTCGGAAATGGAGAATCTAATTCAGCGAATGGAGGCATTTTCTGATAGGAGGATTACTTTTGCGCCACCTTGTATATACTTTATGGGGTCTCAGATCAATATTTAGAGGTATTCCAAACAAGTGACAAAATGAATATACCCCTCATTTTATGGTGAGGTTATAACAGTTCCCAAAAATTTACTACAACAAATCCGGATAACATTTGAACTTTCAAGCGAAACACTTCAAAATACAAGCTTCAATCAAAAGAACGAAACCCTCGGGGAAGTCAACCAATGGAGGTCGATTGGTTGACTTTTGTAAAAGTGAGGATCTGCTAAAGGTTCGTTGAACTTACTGAAGAAGTCGGTGTCTAGGTTCTGTCGTAGCAATTTAACAGCATGGTCTTCGAAACGGGTATTAAAACGTCTAATTTGAAGCTAGTGTCTACCTGAGAGCACAGTTTGAAAAAACAAGCTTGTGTAGATATTTCAGTGACGTGGGACTCAAACCTGAGACATGTACAAGACTCCATGTCTCTGTTTATTCTCCAGTTTTTCAGAGAAATCGCTTGGGATCCTGAGTCTATGATCGCTCTGTTTTTCTGTCTCTGACTGTTTGATTCTATTTCTACACTGGCCGTGGAGAGTAAGGTCTCTCGCGCTTGATTTTCGATTTTAGGTCTAATGTAATCGAGTAGTGTCAAAGGGGTGATATATGAGGGAGCAGGGTTCGATGTGGGCTGTATGGTTGTGGTAAGAACCTGTGTACTTGTGGTAGATCGTACGTTGGCGTTATTTTCCGGGTCAGTGGTTTGTGTCCCACTGCTTTTATGTAAAAGAGTATAATGTCTGAGGTTGCAAATTTGACAGCTGAATTTACTTTTGCACTCCTTGGCGCTATGGTTTAGGAGGCAATTAAAACAAGTATGTGTTGTTTTGACTACATTAAGTCGGCCATTAATGCCTTTGTGGCAGCACCAAGACCGCCGTCTTCGAATGACAGACAATCTGGCAACTTGGTAACGAACCAGAGGAGGAGAAAAAACAGCTGATTCCAAAACAAGTTTTCTCACTTCAGTTCTATCATTTTTAGTGATACTTCATAAGATTTTGTGAACTAGTTTTAGTAAGAAAGATTGCGCCTTTCACGCGCAATCTGAAATAGTTTTTTTTTTACATTGCTACAACAACTTCTTGACAGCAGAGCAACAAAAACTGCTCGAAATCAGAGCAGCAGCAGCGCTTTTAAAATTTTCAACGTTATTTTCATGCAACATTTTGTCACGATAGTCTACGTTTTTGCTTATGCATCCGAAACGGTACAATTTGAGGCAACGAAAACATTCTAATTACAACGAAGATTCGCTTAGTGGTGACGAAATAGAATTTTTCGACAGTAGCAGCATAAACATGTCGGAAATGGAGAATCTAATTCAGCGAATGGAGGCATTTTCTGATAGGAGGATTACTTTTGCGCCACCTTGTATATACTTTATGGGGTCTCAGATCAATATTTAGAGGTATTCCAAACAAGTGACAAAATGAATATACCCCTCATTCTATGGTGAGGTTATAACAGTTCCCAAAAATTTACTACAACAAATCCGGATAACATTTGAACTTTCAAGCGAAACACTTCAAAATACAAGCTTCAATCAAAAGAACGAAACCCTCGGGGAAGTCAACCAATGGAGGTCGATTGGTTGACTTTTGTAAAAGTGAGGATCTGCTAAAGGTTCGTTGAACTTACTGAAGAAGTCGGTGTCTAGGTTCTGTCGTAGCAATTTAACAGCATGGTCTTCGAAACGGGTATTAAAACGTCTAATTTGAAGCTAGTGTCTACCTGAGAGCACAGTTTGAAAATACAAGCTTGTGTAGATATTTCAGTGACTGTGGGACTCAAACCTGAGACATGTACAAGACTCCATGTCTCTGTTTATTCTCCAGTTTTTCAGAGAAATCGCTTGGGATCCTGAGTCTATGATCGCTCTGTTTTTCTGTCTCTGACTGTTTGATTCTATTTCCACACTGGCCGTGGAGAGTAAGGTCTCTCGCGCTTGATTTTCGATTTTAGGTCTAATGTAATCGAGTAGTGTCAAAGGGGTGATATATGAGGGAGCAGGGTTCGATGTGGGCTGTATGGTTGTGGTAAGAACCTGTGTACTTGTGGTAGATCGTACGTTGGCGTCATTTTCCGGTTCAGTGGTTTGTGTCCCACTGCTTTTATGTAAAAGAGTATAATGTCTGAGGTTGCAAATTTGACAGCTGAATTTACTTTTGCACTCCTTGGCGCTATGGTTTAGGAGGCAATTAAAACAAGTATGTGTTGTTTTGACTACATTAAGTCGGCCATTAATGCCTTTGTGGCAGCACCAAGACCGCCGTCTTCGAATGACAGACAATCTGGCAACTTGGTAACGAACCAGAGGAGGAGAAAAAACAGCTGATTCCAAAACAAGTTTTCTCACTTCAGTTCTAGCATTTTTAGTGATACTTCATAAGATTTTGTGAACTAGTTTTAGTAAGAAAGATTGCGCCTTTCACGCGCAATCTGAAATAGTTTTTTTTACATTGCTACAAAAACTTCTTGACAGCAGAGCAACAAAAACTGCTCGAAATCAGAGCAGCAGCAGCGCTTTTAAAATTTTCAACGTTATTTTCATGCAACATTTTGTCACGATAGTCTACGTTTTTGCTTATGCATCCGAAACGGTACAATTTGAGGCAACGAAAACATTCTAATTACAACGAAGATTCGCTTAGTGGTGACGAAATAGAATTTTTCGACAGTAGCAGCATAAACATGTCGGAAATGGAGAATCTAATTCAGCGAATGGAGGCATTTTCTGATAGGAGGATTACTTTTGCGCCACCTTGTATATACTTTATGGGGTCTCAGATCAATATTTAGAGGTATTCCAAACAAGTGACAAAATGAATATACCCCTCATTCTATGGTGAGGTTATAACAGTTCCCAAAAATTTACTACAACAAATCCGGATAACATTTGAACTTTCAAGCGAAACACTTCAAAATACAAGCTTCAATCAAAAGAACGAAACCCTCGGGGAAGTCAACCAATGGAGGTCGATTGGTTGACTTTTGTAAAAGTGAGGATCTGCTAAAGGTTCGTTGAACTTACTGAAGAAGTCGGTGTCTAGGTTCTGTCGTAGCAATTTAACAGCATGGTCTTCGAAACGGGTATTAAAACGTCTAATTTGAAGCTAGTGTCTACCTGAGAGCACAGTTTGAAAATACAAGCTTGTGTAGATATTTCAGTGACTGTGGGACTCAAACCTGAGACATGTACAAGACTCCATGTCTCTGTTTATTCTCCAGTTTTTCAGAGAAATCGCTTGGGATCCTGAGTCTATGATCGCTCTGTTTTTCTGTCTCTGACTGTTTGATTCTATTTCCACACTGGCCGTGGAGAGTAAGGTCTCTCGCGCTTGATTTTCGATTTTAGGTCTAATGTAATCGAGTAGTGTCAAAGGGGTGATATATGAGGGAGCAGGGTTCGATGTGGGCTGTATGGTTGTGGTAAGAACCTGTGTACTTGTGGTAGATCGTACGTTGGCGTCATTTTCCGGTTCAGTGGTTTGTGTCCCACTGCTTTTATGTAAAAGAGTATAATGTCTGAGGTTGCAAATTTGACAGCTGAATTTACTTTTGCACTCCTTGGCGCTATGGTTTAGGAGGCAATTAAAACAAGTATGTGTTGTTTTGACTACATTAAGTCGGCCATTAATGCCTTTGTGGCAGCACCAAGACCGCCGTTTTCGAATGACAGACAATCTGGCAACTTGGTAACGAACCAGAGGAGGAGAAAAAACAGCTGATTCCAAAACAAGTTTCTCACTTCAGTTCTAGCATTTTTAGTGATACTTCATAAGATTTTGTGAACTAGTTTTAGTAAGAAAGATTGCGCCTTTCACGCGCAATCTGAAATAGGTTTTTTTTTACATTGCTACAAAAACTTCTTGACAGCAGAGCAACAAAAACTGCTCGAAATCAGAGCAGCAGCAGCGCTTTTAAAATTTTCAACGTTATTTTCATGCAACATTTTGTCACGATAGTCTACGTTTTTGCTTATGCATCCGAAACGGTACAATTTGAGGCAACGAAAACATTCTAATTACAACGAAGATTCGCTTAGTGGTGACGAAATAGAATTTTTCGACAGTAGCAGCATAAACATGTCGGAAATGGAGAATCTAATTCAGCGAATGGAGGCATTTTCTGATAGGAGGATTACCTTTGCGCCACCTTGTATATACTTTATGGGGTCTCAGAGCAATATTTAGAGGTATTCCAAACAAGTGACAAAATGAATATACCCCTCATTCTATGGTGAGGTTATAACAAATCCCAAAAATTTACTACAACAAATCCGGATAACATTTGAACTTTCAAGCGAAACACTTCAAAATACAAGCTTCAATCAAAAGAACGAAACCCTCGGGGAAGTCAACCAATGGAGGTCGATTGGTTGACTTTTGTAAAAGTGAGGATCTGCTAAAGGTTCGTTGAACTTACTGAAGAAGTCGGTGTCTAGGTTCTGTCGTAGCAATTTAACAGCATGGTCTTCGAAACGGGTATTAAAACGTCTAATTTGAAGCTAGTGTCTACCTGAGAGCACAGTTTGAAAATACAAGCTTGTGTAGATATTTCAGTGACTGTGGGACTCAAACCTGAGACATGTACAAGACTCCATGTCTCTGTTTATTCTCCAGTTTTTCAGAGAAATCGCTTGGGATCCTGAGTCTATGATCGCTCTGTTTTTCTGTCTCTGACTGTTTGATTCTATTTCCACACTGGCCGTGGAGAGTAAGGTCTCTCGCGCTTGATTTTCGATTTTAGGTCTAATGTAATCGAGTAGTGTCAAAGGGGTGATATATGAGGGAGCAGGGTTCGATGTGGGCTGTATGGTTGTGGTAAGAACCTGTGTACTTGTGGTAGATCGTACGTTGGCGTCATTTTCCGGTTCAGTGGTTTATGTCCCACTGCTTTTATGTAAAAGAGTATAATGTCTGAGGTTGCAAATTTGACAGCTGAATTTACTTTTGCACTCCTTGGCGCTATGGTTTAGGAGGCAATTAAAACAAGTATGTGTTGTTTTGACTACATTAAGTCGGCCATTAATGCCTTTGTGGCAGCACCAAGACCGCCGTCTTCGAATGACAGACAATCTGGCAACTTGGTAACGAACCAGAGGAGGAGAAAAAACAGCTGATTCCAAAACAAGTTTTCTCACTTCAGTTCTAGCATTTTTAGTGATACTTCATAAGATTTTGTGAACTAGTTTTAGTAAGAAAGATTGCGCCTTTCACGCGCAATCTGAAATAGTTTTTTTTTTACATTGCTACAAAAACTTCTTGACAGCAGAGCAACAAAAACTGCTCGAAATCAGAGCAGCAGCAGCGCTTTTAAAATTTTCAACGTTATTTTCATGCAACATTTTGTCACGATAGTCTACGTTTTTGCTTATGCATCCGAAACGGTACAATTTGAGGCAACGAAAACATTCTAATTACAACGAAGATTCGCTTAGTGGTGACGAAATAGAATTTTTCGACAGTAGCAGCATAAACATGTCGGAAATGGAGAATCTAATTCAGCGAATGGAGGCATTTTCTGATAGGAGGATTACTTTTGCGCCACCTTGTATATACTTTATGGGGTCTCAGATCAATATTTAGAGGTATTCCAAACAAGTGACAAAATGAATATACCCCTCATTCTATGGTGAGGTTATAACAGTTCCCAAAAATTTACTACAACAAATCCGGATAACATTTGAACTTTCAAGCGAAACACTTCAAAATACAAGCTTCAATCAAAAGAACGAAACCCTCGGGGAAGTCAACCAATGAAGGTCGATTGGTTGACTTTTGTAAAAGTGAGGATCTGCTAAAGGTTCGTTGAACTTACTGAAGAAGTCGGTGTCTAGGTTCTGTCGTAGCAATTTAACAGCATGGTCTTCGAAACGGGTATTAAAACGTCTAATTTGAAGCTAGTGTCTACCTGAGAGCACAGTTTGAAAATACAAGCTTGTGTAGATATTTCAGTGACTGTGGGACTCAAACCTGAGACATGTACAAGACTCCATGTCTCTGTTTATTCTCCAGTTTTTCAGAGAAATCGCTTGGGATCCTGAGTCTATGATCGCTCTGTTTTTCTGTCTCTGACTGTTTGATTCTATTTCCACACTGGCCGTGGAGAGTAAGGTCTCTCGCGCTTGATTTTCGATTTTAGGTCTAATGTAATCGAGTAGTGTCAAAGGGGTGATATATGAGGGAGCAGGGTTCGATGTGGGCTGTATGGTTGTGGTAAGAACCTGTGTACTTGTGGTAGATCGTACGTTGGCGTCATTTTCCGGTTCAGTGGTTTGTGTCCCACTGCTTTTATGTAAAAGAGTATAATGTCTGAGGTTGCAAATTTGACAGCTGAATTTACTTTTGCACTCCTTGGCGCTATGGTTTAGGAGGCAATTAAAACAAGTATGTGTTGTTTTGACTACATTAAGTCGGCCATTAATGCCTTTGTGGCAGCACCAAGACCGCCGTCTTCGAATGACAGACAATCTGGCAACTTGGTAACGAACCAGAGGAGGAGAAAAAACAGCTGATTCCAAAACAAGTTTTCTCACTTCAGTTCTAGCATTTTTAGTGATACTTCATAAGATTTTGTGAACTAGTTTTAGTAAGAAAGATTGCGCCTTTCACGCGCAATCTGAAATAGTTTTTTTTTTACATTGCTACAAAAACTTCTTGACAGCAGAGCAACAAAAACTGCTCGAAATCAGAGCAGCAGCAGCGCTTTTAAAATTTTCAACGTTATTTTCATGCAACATTTTGTCACGATAGTCTACGTTTTTGCTTATGCATCCGAAACGGTACAATTTGAGGCAACGAAAACATTCTAATTACAACGAAGATTCGCTTAGTGGTGACGACATAGAGTTTTTCGACAGTAGCAGCGACAGTCGGAAATGGAGAATCTAATTCAGTGAATGGAGGCACTACAACGTGAAGTACTTTCTCTTTGAGAATCACAAGGGAACGCAGATGATGGAAAGCGGTCAAACCTTCATAAAGTGCATATTCCAAAACTCAACAAACAGAATCCGGAATTGCTTTTTGCTAAGGTTGAACGCTCTTTTTCTCTCTGTGGTGTTTCAACTGAGGCGGACAAATTCATGGCTGTGTAGTCGAGCCAAAACTACTCGACTCCGACTCCCGGAGTAGGGTAGAATTAATTTATCCAAGAACGCATATGGACGAATTTTAACAAAATCTGTTTAGATTTAGATTTATAATGTAATTATCTCATATTTATATTTACAATATCTGAGCTTATTCTGCTCCAACAAGATGTTGTACCGTATCTATGGTTGGCTTCGCTCGGCCTTTCCTTAATTGTTTTATACTCGCTTAGGACTAGTGTATAAGTATAGTCTTGCAAAAATACTTATTTTGTTAGCTAAATATATTCAGAACATAAAAACTCGATAGTTCGGTTAAGTTTATAAATATTTTTGGCATACTTAAACTTTTGGTTAAAAACTTCGAATATTTTATTCTTCTTTTTTACCAAAATTGTTTTCCCAAAATTTGTTGAGTGCAAAAGTTCTATCACATAACCCAGCAAAATCTTGGCAAGTACATGTCATTACCACTATAATGATATCTCATTATAGCCAACATTACTTTCGGTAAATAAATAACGACTAACAAAATAATGACAAAAATTAGTTATTGCTAGTAATCTAATTTAGAAAATCTTATTTTTATTTATAAACTTTTCGTTAAATGATTTTTACTTAAATGATTTACGTATATACGTTGTAGTTGGTATTCAGTTAAATCATTTAAAGAATAGTTTATAAGTTCAAATTAGATTCTCTAAGTTAGATTACTAATAATAATTTATTTTTCTTTTAATTTAGTTAGACTTTATTTATTTACCGAAAGTAATGCTGGCGATATTGAGATATCATTACCTGGTAACGACATTTACTTACCAAGATTTTGATGGGTTATATTTTTTTACTTGATTATTAAGCGGTTTGTCTACGAATCGAGAGGTAGTCCAGTGGTTGTGATGTTAAACTACGAAACCAGGAGGTCGCGAGTTCAATCTCACTTCCCGGCAAATGAAATGTTTCGTCATATGACGACAACAATCGATAACTACCCCTCCCAGTTATACGCTCTACCACCAAATGTTGCGCTCATCCCAATGTTACGCTCTTCCCAAATTTTACCCTCTTCTACTTTCTCACCGCATGCCACCACTGATGGTGGTAATAGCAACTCAGAAATATGTACGACCCACCCGCACTCATAAAGTATTAAGTATGTAAGCGTGGGGGTAAGTGGTTATTTTTCAGCTTCTGGTATGCTTGAGTGGAAGCACTTTCCTCCAATGACATGCATGTGTAAAAATAATTCGAAGGGAGGCCAAATTATAAGCAGTTACTAGATTTGAATTTAGCTTACCCGTCAGGTTATTTGGTAATGGGAAATTTTGCTGGGAATTGGTACATTTTGCACAATACATGTCGGAGTCGACCATAATTTTTCGACTCGGGCAAATTTCCCAGACTTCGACTCCACAGCACTGGACAAATTTGATGTTGTTTCTGTGCATCTTGAAGACGACATACTCTTGTCGGTTGAGGACCTCGTATCAAATCCGCCGCAAAATGACAAATATTCTACATTGAAGGAGTGACTTAGTCTAAATGACATCGTCTTGAAGACGACATACTCTTGTCGGTTGAGGACCTCGTATCAAATCCGCCGCAAAATGACAAATATTCTACATTGAAGGAGCGACTTAGTCTAAATGGATACTTTTCGGAGTCTAAATGGATACTATTCAAGCGAACAATAACAGCAAATACTGTCGTAATCGATACAGATCTAACAGTAATTCACGTTCAAATGTTGGACCATCTGACAATTCGCTTTGCTGGTATCATCAAAAGTTTGAATTGTCCTCGCTACTACACTAATTCGGAAAACTAATGAAGCTGTCGTCAGTTACCACGACTGGCGCCAGCGGCAGTGACAACCACGTAAATGAGAATCGTTTACATATCTACGACACATCTACGAAGTATCGATTTTTAATTGATTCCGAATCCGTGGAGTCAGTGGTACCCCCATCCTTAATCAGAACAACACAATAGCCGTCCGAGACTTCTTGCTGCAAACAGCAGTGAAATACAAACTTACGGAAGTTGTGTTCTTCAATTAGACCTTTGTCTACGTCGCACAGTGGAATATTTTCACACAAGACGTGGAAAAATTAGAAGGAATTGAGCTAGAGCTTTGAAATTTGGTACATATCACTCATTTCGCCTAATTAGCTAAAAACCATTTTTTGTTTAAATCCGCCCATAACCACGGCTACTTCCCACATAACCTAAAATTAAAAATCTTAGTATTTTTCTCAATTTAGAATTTATATTATTACAAATCACTTGTAGAGATTGTATTTGAGTCCTCAATTATATAAAAATTACTAGTGCCACGCCCATATATCAATTTAAATTTTGGAAATTACAGGAAATTTTTTATAAAACTCTTTGTATCTTTTGTTCGATGTAAATCAGTACGTAGAACAAAGTAAATAACTAAAGCGTAATACATTAGCTCAACATTTGCAAAAAAAAAAATCATGATGAAATAGTTTACAGTTTTTTGTTAATTAATCAATCATTCCAACTATCCAGAAAAAATCATCATTGATTTAGCAATAATAATACGTAATTTTTAAAGCATACTTTTAGGAATATGTCGAAAGGACACACAAACAATGAGGCATGTATATATAGTAGATTGGCAAAGAAATGTTCGCTTATATGAATATTTACCTTGTTCATGTCGGTTGCCGTTTAATTCGGTCTGTAATCGTTGATGTAAACTGAGATACTCTTTCGGCTTAAGACCAACTTGCTTTTATACATGCTTATATGCTTTTTGTTATATTTGCAGTCAATTTATCATTTGCCCCTTAAGCTTTTGCCCCTTTAGTAATGTTGTTCAATACATAGCAAGATGGACTACAAATAACGAATTTTGGATTGTTTTTTGCCGAGTAGGTTTTACCATTTCGTTAAATAAATCAACATAGGCAGGTATAGGCAGAGAATGAAACATAGGAGAAAATGAAACACCCTGATTTTTGGCAACATTCAAGTAAACCACATATTAAATAGGAAAATGACAACACAATTATATTTTTTTTAACGCAAAAAACTCTTCAAAACTTTCTGTGTAGTATGACTTAAACGAAGTTCCAATGCGTTTAATAGTTTCGGAGATATGGGCTTACAAAATACTCTCTAAAATGATAAACTTTGGAACCATTGTACCAATTATGAATTTCAAATGCTTGTACCGCGACATTTCGCAAAGATATCGGCAAAACCTTTAAAGATTTAGTTAATTGGAATGTTCTTTACAGATTGGAATCAAACATTTAGAGATTGGGCCTCATGAAAATTGGGAGTTTTTGCCGCTCATAATACACTGTGCGTCGTGATCTCCATTGCCGATGTCACATTTTGGGAGCAGATTTTTAATTTATTATAATTTGATAACTGGTTTTAAACGGAAATGCCTTATCGATAGTACAACAAATTTAACAAATCGTGGAGGAATTCGTAAGACTAAAGATTTTAGTATTTCAACATTATCGCCATCGACAGGACCATTCCATGAATTACTGAAAGAGTTTTTTGACATCACAACTACTACTTTGACGCGTAAATCGACGAGTGATGCAATTATTGTTCATAACATCGAAACAATCGAAAACCCTTTTGCAGACCGCCCACGAAAACTTTCTGGAGACAAATTTGGAGCTGCTAAAGCGGAAATTGACTTCCTATTGGACAATGGTACATGTAGTCCCTCCAAAAGTCCTTGGGCTAGCCCGCTCTATATGGTGTTGAAAAAGATGGTGGTTGGCGAGCGTGTGGAGATTACCGAAAGCTGAATTCGAAAACTGTGCCTGACAGATACCCATTTGCCAACATCAATGATTTTTGTGAGAAATTATATGGAAAGTAAGTTTTTCCACACTCGACCTTGTTAAGGCTTATTACCAAATACCAATGTCTGCCAAAGACATTGAAAAGACAGCAGTGTGCACCCCTTTTGGGCTTGTGGAATTTTTATATATGCCATTCGGGTTGAGAAACGCCACACCAACCATTCATAGGTTTATGGAATCCGTTTTTAGAGGTCTTGATTTTGTTTATTGTTATATTGATGATATGGTTGTTATGTATGACTCCATTGAAGAACACCAATACACTGCCTTCGACAATACGGTCTAACAATGAACGTCAATAAATGTAAATTTGGACAATCTGAAGTACAGTTTCTTGGTTACATCATCAACGGCAATGGTTGTACACCCCCAACAGATCGTGTTGCCGCTATTGAAAAATACACTAAACCTGAAACTATTTGCGAGCTTCGCAGATTCCTCGGTGTCGTCAATTCTTATCGTCGTTGCATTCCACATGCCGCTCAGCTACAGGCACCACTCAATGAATTCCTTAAGGACTCCAAGAAAACTGTTAATAGGAAGGTTCCTTGGACACTTGAAGCTGAAAATGCTTTTGCATCATGTAAACGCAGCCTTTGTGAAGCAACCATGCTAGCTCATCCAGCACCCAATTCAGATTTGGCCCTTACAACTGACGCATCAGACATCGTGTTGGAACCAAAATGGAATTTGGCAGCCACTCGGATTTTTCTCTCGAAAATTATCGGCAGCAGAGAGAAATTATAGCACATATTACAGAGAGTTACTTGCTATTTACGAGTCTATAACATATTTTCGCCATTTGTTGGAGGCAAGACATTTTATAATTCGGACCGACCACAAACCGCTCGTTTATGCATTTTCGCAAAAGGCATCTCCTCGCCAATTGAGGTACCTTGACTTCATTTCGCAATTCACGACATAAGTTTTGTACTTGTCGGGTTCTGAAAACGCAGTGACAGATCCCGCCTTTATGCAATTTCAATGCCAACTTAAGTCACTAATGGATATCCAATCAGCTAAAGAGATGGACGAAGAGTTGAAAACTATTTTGGATGGCGTAAATTCTTTGAAACTGTAAATACTACATTTTGATAAGTATACTATGATATATCCACAGGATATGTTTGCATGTATGTTCCTGAGTCACTACGTCAACAAATCTTCAATTCAATTCATAATCTTTCACATTCAGCCGGCCGTGCTAGTCTTCAACAGATACGTGAGAAATACGTGTGGCCTGGAATGAAAAACCAAATCCTAAATTGGTATCGGAATTGCATATCGTTCCAAAGAGCAAAGATCACGAGACACAACCGCCTAACTCCGGATAAGATAGATGTCCCAGACCATCCGTTCGATCATGTTCATTAGGACACCGTGATAATGCCGTTGGTTCAGGGTTATAGATATTATCTCACCATGATCGATCGATTTTCACGATGGCCTGAAGCTGTGCCTCTGAGGGGCATGTCGGCCCAGACGGTCGCGACTGCATTTTGGTCCAACTGGATTTCCCGCTTTGGTTGTCCTAAGGCAATTACGACAGACCAGGGCACACAATTCGAGTCCGCGTTATTCAAGGCCCTAGCACATTTAATAGGTTCGAAACGTACTCGAACGACGGCTTATCATCTATAATCGAATGGAATGATTGAGAGATGGCACATTTTGTTTAAAGCAGCTTTCATGTGTCATTCACATGTAGGTTAAGGTTTAGGTTAGGGTGGCAGCCGTATTTTTTTTACAAGCTCACATAGACCAGTTTAGGTCCCTAGTGTTACCACGGGATGAAATGCCCCTCATCGAAACCAACCTGTTTTATATATAAATTTATCGATAGTACGAATATCAGTACTGGAAAGATCTGTTAGGCTGCCTAAAAAGGCCGACTCCAGTAAGTCCAGTGGTCGTTTACTCAAAGCGGGACAGTCGCAAAGCAAGTGCTCAGTGCTCTCCACTTCTTCCTCATCTCCACAGCTTCGGCAGAAGTCATTGGAGTCAATACCCAATCTTTTGGCGTGTTCGCCGATCAAGTAGTGTCCCGTCAGAACCTCTACTAACGTAGACAATCGTTTCCTCTCTAGTGCAAGGAGATATTTTGACCTTCTCAGGTCATACCTTGGCCAGATTTGTCTAGCTACTCTGCAGGTGCCGATTTCTGTCCATCTTTCGTTGGACTGCCTGATTGCCTCTTGCCTAAGCCAAAGCTTGCACGTGGATAGTGGCGCACCAATATATGCAAATTCTTCGAGAATTTGTAATGTCGTCCCTTTCCTAGCAAGTTCATCGGCTTTGCAGTTCCCCGGGATATCCCTATGCCCAGGCACCCATATGAGGTGTATATTAAACTGCTCACCCATCTCGTTAAGAGATCTGCGGCAGTCGAGGGATGTTTGTGAATGTAGGAATGTTGCCTCCAGAGAATTGATGGCAGTCTGGCTGTCCGAGTAAATGACAACGCCAGTGTTGGTTACTATGTGGCGACTTCCCATATTGCCATTATTTCTGCTTGATAGACACTGCAGGTATCTGGTAGTCTGTGAGCTATATCCAGACTAAGTTCTTCACAGTGTACTCCGCAGCCAACCTTTTCATCAAGCTCCGAACCATCCGTGTAAAAGTGGAGATGGTTTCTATTACCTGGTATTCTGCCGACCCATTCATCTCTGGCGGGAATCATAGTGATGTAATTTCTCTTGAAGGTGTACACAGTTGGTGTAGAGTCCACTTGGTCGGCTACCATAGCACTACACTTTGATATCCTCATGTGACCATAGTTCTTGTACCTTCACATTGATAGGCAGTTTAATCTTATTGCTGCTTTGGTTCCAACTTCTCTCGCCACAATATTAGTCAGCAGTATATGAAGTAGGGCTTGTAGACACTCGGTCGCTGTAGTCCATAAGGCTTCGCTGGTGCTCAGGCAGGCTGTTCCCTGAACCTTTGTTAGTAGGTCGGTGATGGTTAGTTTGTCAGTTGCCACGATGCCGTATAACAGTATAGGACGAGCTACTGCTATATATATCCAGTGGACGATTTTAGGAGAGAGTCCCCACCGCGACCCGCGAGCCTTTTTGCAGGAATATAAGGGACGTTGGCCTTCCTTACACGTTCCAATACGTTAAGTCTAAATAACATTTTCCTATCTAGAATTATTCCTAAAAATTTTGCACTTTCAGAAAAGACTAGATCTGTTCCATTTATCCGAGGTGGAGGGTCCACATGTGGGACATTATTCATCCTCGTAAAGAGAACCAATTCTGTCTTGTTGGGGTTAACGCCCAAACCGCTGCTTCTGGCCCATCTAGCCAACTTGTTCAGAGCCACCTGTAGGATGTCTTTGAGGACGTTTACGAATTTGCCACTCACTGCGATTGCCACGTCGTCCGCATATGCCACGACCTTGCATCCACAACGTTCTAGATCTAGCAGTATTTCATTCACCGCTAGGTTCCAAATTAGTGGAGACAGTACTCCTCCTTGCGGGGTCCCTCTGTTTACAAACCTTGTTAGAGTTGTGGACCCTAGACATGCTGTTATGCGTCTTCTGGTGAGCAGACTTTGCATTAGTCTAAAAACTAGTGTTAACTTTTAGATGTGAAAGTGCCGCAATTACCGCATCTGAGTGAATGTTGTTAAAAGCCCATTCTATGTCAAGAAATGCCACCATGGTGAATTCCTTGAAATGCAGCGACGATTCGATAGTGCTCACACGTTCGTGCAGGGCTGATTCTGTAGACTTACCCTTATTGTAAGCATGTTGGTTCCCCGACAGGAGTTTTGTATCCAGGTTTTCCCTAATGAAATGATCTAAAAGTCTTTCCAGACCTTTCAATAGGAAGGAGGATATGCTAATTGTTCTGAAGTCTTTTGGACTAGTGTGTGATATCTTTCCCGCTTTCGGTATGAATACCACTTTGGTATCCCTCCATCGATTCGGGACGTATGAAAGCCTGATACAGCCTACATAAATTTTCTCCAGCCAGGGAATAATGTACTTTAACATTTTCTGCATTTCTGCTGGAGTGATGCCATCTGGCCCAGGTGACTTGAAGGGCTCAAAGCTATTAATAGCCCAGCTTATTCTGGATCTATCAGTCAAGAAGCTAGCGACGCTCGCAGTCCACTCGCACTCTTGTTGGTCCTGCTGATCCTCGGGTTCTGTTACAGAGTTCCCCGGGAAATGTGTGTCGAGCAGTACATTGAGCGACTGCTCGCTGTTTTTGGCCCATTGATTGGCGTGTTCGCCGATCAAGCAGTGTCCCGTCAGAACTGATACTAACGTAGACGATCTTTGCCTCTCTAGTGCGAGGAGATATTTTGATCTTCTCAGGTCATACCTTGGTCAGATTTGTCTAGCTACTGTGCAGGTGCCGATTTCCTGCCTGATTGCCTCTTGCGTAAGCCAAAGCTTGCACGTCGATAGTGGCGCACCAATATATGCAAATTCTTCGAGAATTTGTAATGTCGTCCCTTTCCTAGCAAGTTCATCGGCTTTGCAGTTCCCCGGGTATCCCTATGCCCAAGCAGCCATAAGAGGTGTATATATGTATATATGGGTCGGTATACTTCTAACTGTTTTGTTGGGATTAAGGACAGCTGTCAAAGAGGATCTTCAAGCTTCGCCTTCGGATCTTCTTTATGGTGGGCACTTACGGTTACATCAAGAGTTTTGAATCGAATCAGAAATTCCTGCCGATTCATCTGAATTTTTAAGGAAACTTCGTCCAGTGTCTCACCACTACAAAAGCAAAGTGTTTATTTTCAAGAACCTCGATGATTGGACCTACGTCGCACGTACGCAGTACGAGGACCACTTGAACCACCTTACACTGGACCGTTTGACGTTGTGCTATGAATTTCAGATCGGTTATATGCAATACGAGTGAAGAACAAGGACGTGAACATATCGGTAAATCGACTCAAGCCAGCTTTCATCATCAATAATACTGGGCCTGAACATTCACAAACAACAGCAACACCTCTACCGAATCCTCAGACATTCTCTCAATATCATCCCAGATTACGCAGTCCACCGAACTCCCAGTTGTGCGGAACACACCACCTAGGACAATATCGTTCCACGCTGATTAGGTAATGGATCCTGACTTGGTCACTGGAGAGGGAGTGGCTGTGGCAGCACCAAGACCGCCGTGTTCGAATGACGGACAATCTGGCAAACTTTGGCTTAGGCAAGAGGCAATCCAGCAGTCCAACGAAAGATGGACACAAATCGGCACCTGTAGGGTAGCTAGACAAATCTGGGCAAGGTAAACCCTGAGAAGGTCAAAATATCTCCTCGCACTAGAAAATAAAAGGTTATCTACGTTAGTATCAGTTCTGCCTGATCGGCGAACACGGCAGAAGATTGGGTATTGGGTTGGAAAAATTCCGTTTTAACATTTCTGAAGGAAGAAGCAGAACAAACCTATCGGCGGCTTAGATGTCTTTCAAAGCGACACCTTAGCAGCGCAGCGCAGAGAAATAGAGCAGGCAAGAAAACCTCAAGTTCAACGACACAACAAGCATGTATAGCGACTCGAAGGCAGAAGCAGAACAAACCTATCGGCAGCTTACACACACATTGTACATAGCGATTTCAAAAAATCTTCGGACCCTATGTTCTTATTTTACTTGTAGTTGCAGATCAATCGATTACTAATTTTCCCCGAAAAATTTTTGACATTTTACTAACGTTCACTGTGACCTTCTATTCGCCGCTTTCGACATTAATTCACGATAGCAGATAATAGATTTTTTCTTTTCGACATTGCGTGGATCAGCTTAACAAATTTACCAGTTCGTATAACGACTAGTAGCAAATCCGCAACATTCTATGAAATTGTAGTAGGAAACCAAATACAATATTCTATCAAACTTCTTCCTTGTGATCCGGGCATTTTCTATGGAAATTACAAGACCTGGCCAACATTTAGAGACCTCTTCTCTGCCATTTATGTGCAAAATCCCCATGTCGAAAGACTCCATTACCTCAATCAAAAAGCAGGAGGTGAAGCTAGAGAACTAATTTCACTTGGCCCCTTGACAAATAATGGGCTTGACCTCGCGAGGAAAATCTTGTTAGACCAATACGAAAACAAACATTGCTCTGAAATGCTCTCATTGAGTGACTTCTACAATTCCTTAACACAGCGTTTTATAACTTTAGAAACAGTTGGCAATCTTCAACTATCGACTTCCAGATCAATACACTCTAAGCAAGACTTCCAAAAACACAATCCAAAGGACAAACGAATAAATTCTTTTCAAACAACCCTACGGCAAAATATCAAACCTATTGGATCGAAATCCTAAACTAGATCAACCGATAGACCTCAGAATGTTGTTGAAACATCGTGCCAAATATGTAGACACAGACATTTTATGAGAAATTGTCCATAATTAACAACTATTTAAATCAATTTATTCTTACTTAAAACTAGTTCACAAAATCTCCTCCTCTGGTTCTTTACCAAGTTGCCAGATTGTCCGTCATTCGAACACGGCGGTCTTGGTGCTGCCACAGCAACTCCCTCTCCAGTGACCAAGTCAGGATCCATTACCTAATCAGCTTGGAACGATATTCTCCTAGGTGGTGTGTTCCGCACAACTGGGAGTTCGGTGGACTGCGTACTCTGAGATGATCTTGACGAGTCTTGAGAGAATGTCTGAGAATCGGGTAGAGGTGTTGCTGTTGTTTGTGGATGTTCAGGCCCAGTATTATTGATGATGAAAGCTGGCTTGAGTCGATTTACCGATATGTTCACGTCCTTGTTCTTCACTCGTATTGCATATAACCGATCTGAAATTCATTGCACTACCTCAAACGGTCAGTGTAAGGTGGTTCAAGTGGTCCTCGTACTGCGTCCGTGCGAAGAAAAACGTAGGTGCAATTATAGAGGTTCTTGAAAATAAAATAAAATAAAATAATACTGGAATTGGTCGCAGGATGTTGAAGTATTCAAGAAGTTTCCTTAAAAATTCAGATGAATCGGAAGGAATTTCTGATTCGATTAAAAAGTATTGAGGTAACCGTAAGTGCCCACCATAAAGAAGATCCGAAGGCGAAACTTGAAGATCCTCTTTGACAGCTGTCCTTAGACCCAACAAAACAGTTGGAAGTATATCGACCCACGATACTTGTGAATGACACATTGAAGCTGTTTAAAAAAAAATGTACCATCTCTCAATCATTCCATTCGATTGTGGATGATAAGCCGTCGTTCGAGTACGTTTCGAACCTATTAAATTCGCTAGGGCCTTGAATAACGCGGACTCGAATTGTGTGCCCTGGTCTGTCGTAATTGTCTTAGGACAACCAAAGCGGGAAATCCAGTTGGACCAAAGTGCAGACCCTCAGAGGCACAGCTTCAGGCCATCGTGAAAATCGATCGATCATGGTGAGACAATATCTATAACACTGTACCAACGGAATTATCACGATGTCCAAATGAAAATGATCGAACCGATGGTCTGGAACATCTATCTTATCCGGAGTTAGGCGGTTGTGTCTTGTGATCTTTGCTCTTTGGCACGATATGCGATTCCGATCATAGTTTATTTTTGTTCAAATAAAAAGATTTTTTTAAATTTTAAACTAATTCGTTATTTTATTTCATGTTTTCATTTGTACAAAGGGTTTCTTCCAACCCATTCATCTCTGGCGGGAATCATAGTGATGTAATTTCTATCGAAGGTGTACACAGTTTGCATATAGTCAACTCGGTCGGTTACCATAGCACTACCCTTTGATATCCTCATGTGACCGTAGTTCTTGTACCACATTGATAGGCAGTTTAATCTTATTGCTGCTTTGGTTCCAACTTCTCTCGCCACAATATTAGTCAGTAGTATATGAAGTAGGGCTTGTAGACACTCGGTCGCTGTAGTCCTTAAGGCTCCGCTGGTGCTCAGGCAGGCTGTTCCCTGAACCTTTGTTAGTAGGTCGGTGATGGTTAGTTTGTCAGTTGCCACGATGCCGTATAACAGTATAGGACGAGCTACTGCTATATATATCCAGTGGACGATTTTAGAAGAGAGGCCCCACCGCGATCCTACAGCCTTTTTGCAGGAATATAAGGCGACGTTGGGCTTCTTTACACGTTCCAATACGTTAAGTCTAAATAACAGTTTTTCAGCTAGAATTATTCCTAAAAATGTTGCACTTTCAGAAAAGACTAGATCTGTTCCATTTATCCGAGGTGGAGGGTCCACATGTGGGACATTATTCATCCTAGTAAAGAGAACCAATTCTGTCTTGTTGGGGTTTACGCCCAACCCGCTGCTCCTGGCCCATCTAGCCAATTTGTTCAGAGCCACCTGTAGAATGTCTCGGAGGACGTTTTCGAATTTGCCACTAACTGCGATTGCCACGTCGCACAGTGGAATATTTTCACACAAGACGCGGCAAAAATTAGAAGGAATTGAGCTAGAGCTTTGAAATTTGGTACATATCACTCATTTCGTCTAATTAGCTAAAAACCAATTTTTTGTTTAAATCCGCCCATAACCACGGCTACTTCCCACATAACCCAAAGTTAAAAAACTTAGTATTTTTCTCAATTTAGCATTTATATTGTTACAAATCGCTTGTAGAGATTGTATTTGAGTCCTCAGTTATATAAAAATTACAAGTGCCACGCCCAACGCCCATATATCAATTTAAATTTTATACGATGTTGGAAACTACAGGAAATTTTTTTATAAAACGCTTTGTATCTTTTTTTCGATGTAAATCAGTACTTAGAACAAAGTAAATAACTAAAGCGTAATACATTCGCTCAACATTTGCAAAAAAATCATGATGAAATAGTTGACAGTTTTTTGTTAAATAATCAATCATTCAAACTATCCAGAAAAAATCATCATTGATTTAGACATGTGTTCATTAATAATAAGTCATTTTTATACCCTCACTTTAGTGTGACGAGGGTATATATCATTTGCTACGAAAAAAGTGTAACACATCGAAGGAGTGATCTAAGACCCTAAGTATGTTCGGCGGATATTCGTTTTGGGTCATTTTAAGACGAATGAGCATTGTCCGTCCGTCTGTCTGTCTGTCTATCTGTCTGTCTGTCTGCTGGCTGGTGCGCACGATAACTCTCGAAAGGAGTAACCGATTTGGTACGTGGTAATATTTTTTTCTATCTCCGGCTAAGTTCGAAGATGGGCCATTTTGGTCCACTCCTTCTAGTATCTCTCCCACAAAGTGTTAAAATGTTGTGAAATATTGAATTTTTAATAACTGCTATACTATTTATTCGAATCTTCTGAAATTCCACACATAGCATTAGTTTATTAGTCGCTATCAACTCGAGAAAAATGGGCCAAGTTGCTACGCCCCTTGCACACAAATGCACCATTTTGCACCAAAAGTTAACAGCTTATAACATTAATACCAGTGCATAAAAATACTTGAAATTTTGTACAGTGTAATGCTTTCATAGTGCCTACAGTCCAGTGAAAAATGGGTGTCATATTCACGCCCCTTTTGGTACCTCTTACACAAAGGTACCATTTTGCACCAAAAGATATCAGCTTATAACATTAATACCAGTGTATAAAAATACTTGAAATTTTTTACAGTGTAATGCTTTTATAGTATCTTTTGCACTGTGAAAAATGGACGCTATTTCCACGCCCCTTTTTGTACCTCCCACACAAAGGTACCATTTTGCACAAAAAGTTAAGAGCTCACAGCATGAGTACCAATACACGAAAATGCAACAACATTTTGCACAGTGTAACGCTTTTGAAGTCCCTATAGCCCTATAAAAAATGGCTGTTATCACCACGCCCCTTTTTGTACCTCCCACACAAAATGGCCAATTCATACCAAAATTTAATATTTCATAACGTTAATATACCGGTGCAAAAAACGTTTATAATTCGGCGCAGTGTAATCTATTTAAAGAATCTACTATTCAGCGAAAAATAGGTGTATTTGTTAAAAACATTCTGGTACCTCCCATACAAATTGACAGAATAATTCGTTTAATATTCCATATTACATTACTCACAAAGTGAGGGTATACCTTAGTCGGTTTACCCGACTGAAACTTTCTTACTTGTTAAAGCATACTTTTAGGAATATGCCGAAAGGACACACAAACAATGAGGCATGTTTATATAGTAGATTGGCAAACAAATGTTCGCTTATATGAATATTTACCTTGTTCATGTCGGTTGCCGTTTAATTCGGTCTGTAATCATTGATCTAAACTCAGATACTCTCTCGGCTCAAGATCAACATGCTCTATATGCTTTTTGTTATATTTGCAGTCAATTTGCCCCTTAAGGTATGCTTTGGTAAAGTTGTTCAATACATAGCAACATGGACTAAAAATAACGAATTTTGGATTGTTTTTTGCCGAGTAGGTTTTACCATTTCGTTAAATAAATCAACATAGGCAGGTATAGGCAGAATTTTCTTTTCGCAATGGTTAACTAAGTCCCTAGTTTATAAATGTTTGTTAATGACAAGACCTCGGTCGGCCTCGGAAGTATAGTTTTATCCTGAAGAAAATGAAACACCCTGATTTTTGGCAACTTGCAAGTAAACAACAGATTAAATAGGAAAATGACAACACAATTATATTTTTTTAACGCAAAAAACTCTTCAAAACTTTCTGTGTAGTATGACTTAAACGAAGTTCCAATGCGTTTCATAGTTTCGGAGATATGGGCTTACAACATACTCTCTTAAATGATAAACATTGGAACCATTGTACCATTTATGAATTTCGAATGCTTGTACCGCGATATTTCGCCATGATAGCGGCAAAACCTTTAAAGATTTAGTTAATTGGAATGTTCTTTACAGATTGGAATCAAACATTTTGAGATTGGGCCTCATGAAAATTGGGAGTTTTTGACGCTCATAATACACTGTGCGTCGTCCGCATATGCCACGACCTTGCAGCCACAACGTTCTAGATCTAGCAGGATTTTATTCACCGCTAGGTTACAAATTAGTGGAGAAAGTACACCTCCTTGTGGAGTTCCTCTGTTTACAAACCTTGTTAAAGTTGTGGACCCAAGTTATGCGTCTTCTGTTGAGCAGACTTTGAATTAGTCTAATCAAACTTGTTTCCACTCAAAGGCAGTTTGCCCGCACTGGCACCGTCATTGACATTGTTTAGTGTGAACGTCGCTGTCCCTTCTACAGTGACTTCAGTCAGCTGTCTCGTCGGCGGCCGTTGTTACACCGTCGTGGAAATAGTCCAGTGCAACGCCGATGAAAGCGATAGGCTTTGTTTTTTTTTTTGTAAGAGCGGCTGTGCTATTGTATAAAAGAACGTTGACAGCGACAGAAGTCACCCTGATAACACTATGCAACAAAATTTTTGTCCAAGGGAAGTGGATAACAGTTTCTGGTGCAACTAGGTGTCACAAACACGAAAAAAATATTAAAAAATATGTTTATGGTAATTTTTTTGTTTTAATTTTTTTTTAAATCAGCTTACATTGAAAGAACTTTAAGTATTAGGACCATAATTGAAGTATAAGCCTGATTGAGCCGTGCTATGCCACAAGTTAAAGGGAATTATGAGGGCTACATATGCTGCATATACCGCTTTCACGTAGAAACTTTGGTTTAGTTACAGTCGTCAAAAATATGAGAAAAAAAAATATTTTTTAAAAAACATATTTCATAAAAAACATAATCTAAAAAATTTTTTTTTATTACTTTTTTAAGAAGCCAGCATGCTAAAGAAGAAAACACTATCTATGGATAGATATAAAAGTTATGAGCCATTTTGTAAATGTTAGGGAAATTCCAAAAAATTGTGTTTCATATTTTTTCGATTTTAAATGATGTTTTTGCGTATATTGAATTCGCCACATGTGAGAGAGACACATAAGAGACATTGCACTTGCATTTTATTTTATGAGGATTGATGTCAGAGTCAGTCGCCGCCTGTCATAGCGAACGGACGTGTTATCGCAGAGCGGATAGTTTTTAACCTATTACGCAATACCTATTCACCTACCTACTACGCAACCAGGAGGTTTGTTGTTTATAAAGCGTAGGTTGAATTGGATGCATCGGTCTCTGGACAGATATTTCTGAGCTCAGTCTGGAAGGCCTATACCGACGTACCTATTACGGGCTAATACTGGCTATGGGGGTGTCTCCCCCAACCAACTTATGATTAAACCAAAAAAGACGAAGGAGATTACGGCGCAGGGGAGGGAAAACCCAGTGCCGGCGACAAGCGTTGATTCACTCACGAGTCATGTGTCGTCGTTATCGAACAATCGTGAGCAAGCAACTTCTACGAGCTTTGGTGCCTTGGATCCCGTAGTCGAAAATGAAACAAGAGCACATCCAGCCGCAGGCAAAACAAATGATAAGACAGATGAAGCAGAACCCAGCCAGGGCTTTAAGCAACCCCAGCCTTTTAAAGCCATTGGGGACTCTGACTCTGAATCATCAAATGAAAACAATATCACTATTGTTGCTAACTCAAAGAGACTGTCAGGGGCACAAAGTAGGAAAGTTGAACCGACAGAACCTATTACGGGATGAACCTGACAATTCTACCTCCAATACAAACATGGAGGCCGCTAAAAGAGTCAGGTCTCCCGAAGAACATAGCGCTGTGAAAGTGACTAAGAAGAAAAAGGGCTCGCCGTCTTCCAGTAATTCGGATAAGCCTAACGTAACCACACAAAAGGAGGTCTCTAGTCTGGGTCCTTCGATTGTGGGCGGTAAAGTTGACCCAATAACGCAGTTCAAGTCAACCAAATCATCCGTTAAGGATGAGGCTTTAACCAAAAAGACTCTACAGACACGGAAAAATCAATTGGCCATAAAGAAGGGTAAGAAGCCACCGTCTTATTCTAATATAGCTAAACAACATTTTCGAGACGATCTATGCTACGCCATAATTGATAGCAGTAGTGCATCTGGCAGAATCCCCGAAGACCAAAAGAGTAACTTCGAAGATTTGGTCTATACGAGGGTAGCGGAATACGTCCTCGAATCTAAGGATGAACCACCAATCCAAGTAATGAGTTGCAAGTTTGAGAGGGGTGTTTTGATGCTAAGGCTGGCATCACAACGCTGCGCTGGTGTCCTCGTAAAACTTGTGGATAGCTTCCCCTCACCTTGGGACGGCGCAATGCTAAAATTGGTAAGGAAAAGCGACATTCCTGAACTCATAAAAACGACCCTATATGTTAAGGGATGTCCCAGTAAGAGTACATACTCGACATCATCGGCAAACAGAATTCAAAACTTTCCGTGAGAAAGTGGGAAGTCTTCTATAGGAAGGATGATACCGAGGGTACTCTCCTCGTGTTAGGCATAGACCCAGAATCCAAGAACAATCTTGTCATGGCGAAGTGCATGGCGTACTTCTTGATCTGGACAGTCTTTTTCAAAATTGGAAAGGTCCCGATTGGCAGGACAAATGAATCGAGTCCAAATATACTATCTGAAGAGGCAAACACTGGTATTGAACGGATGGAGACAAGTGAGACCCTGCCAAAAACTGATGTGGAAGTAGTCAATAACACCACCAGTTCACCAATAGTACCGCCACTTTTGCAGGAAGTTCCCAGCAAAGGTGGTGATCAAAATAAAAAGAGCCACAAAACGATTCAAACCAATGAGGGAGCGACAAAAAATAACACCGCCTCCCAAAATTGTCGACTGGAAGATGGTGTAATAGGTAGTAAACGAAAGGAGGAGAATGATCCACTACCAAATAAAGAGGGGGTGCCACCAGATAGGATAGACTCCCAAAAGAAACTTTTACTGGAAGGACAATGATTGAGGTCATCCAGATAAACCTCCACCGGAGCGAGACAGCATCCAACGCTCTGATGGACATCATAAATAAAGGCAGGGTTCATATTGCTTTGATCCAGGAACCATGGACAACTAGCAACAAGGTTACTGGATAAACCATGTGAACTATAACCTTTTCTACGCTAACACAGGTACTCGTCCAAAGACTTGTATTCTGTGCCATAAAAACTTATGTTTTATTTTCTCTCCAGAGTTGTCAACATCGGACGCAACGGTGCTGAGGCAAGGTAATGGAAATATGTACCTGGCGTCAATATATCTGCCATTCGATGCGCCGACATTGCCACCTACGTCGGAATTACAACGTCTGGTGAGGGAATCCAAACACACAAGTAATGAGTTATTAGCTGGATGTGACGCCAACTCCCATCATATCGCTTGGGGTAGTACTAACACCAATAAAAGGGGACACGCCCTTATCGAATTTTTGAATACAAATGACCTCATAACTCTTAACATAGGAAACACTGCAACCTTTGTTAACAAAATTAGGGAAGAAGTACTAGATATAACGATATGTTCAGAAAATCCTATTCAGACCACCGTTATATAAGGTTTAAAATTGCACGGCCACCGCCAAACCCCATAAGTTTTCCGTAATAAGGCTAAGACCGACTGGACTAAATTCGGAAATCTACTTAGAAATCGATTGGGGCAGCCTACACGCGATTATCTATGTGCAGAAGACGTTGATATCAATGTTAAGAAGATTACCGAGGCTCTTGTAAAATCATTCGAAGATAGTTGCCCACTTCGAGAAAGGAAATATGCCTTTGAGAAACCCTGGATGACAGGACAAATTCGCTCGATTGGCAAAGATGTCCGCAGACTTTACAACAGAGCTCGGCGTAAAAAACAATCAGTATATTGGGACGACTACCACAGAAGACTCAAAGAATACAATAAAATCGTTAGATCGGCGAAACGTAACTCCTAGAGGCTTTTCTGTGAACAGGTAGACAGCGTTAACAGCATGTCTAAAATGAAAAAGTTCCTCTCAAAAACTCATGTCCAAACCGAAACACTGGTGGATGAAACGGGTAAAAGAATGGAAACTATAGAGGATACCGTAAGGCTCTTGATGAAAACTCATTTTCCGACTGGTAATGCTGGACCAACTGAGGAACAGTTACAGAATGAAAATGTATTGCATCAAGTACCTATTACGGATATAACAGATGGTATGGTTAAAGAAGCGATAAAAAGTTTCTCTCCCTTTAAGGCTGCGGGACCGGATGGAATATTTCCAGCACTTCTGCAGAATGAGGTGAATCTGGTATCAACTCATCTGGCTGGAGTGTTCACTGCATGCCTAACCCATTCGTATACCCCAAAAAACTGGTGGTCTTCATACCAAAGCCTGGCAAGGCGAGTTACACGACCCCAAAGGCTTATCGACCCATTAGCCTTACTTCTTTCCTGTTAAAAACAATGGAGCGAATAATTGATGACATGGTCAAAGGTAAAATAGCGGATGACAGGCTAAAATTCAAACAACACGCCTATGTCAAAGGAAGATCAGTGGAAACAGCTCTGCATGAGGTAGTGCACCACATAGAAGAGTCCTTCAGTAAAGAAATGTATACACTTGCTGTTTGCATAGACATTGAGAGCGCATTTAACAATGTACAGACCGATACACTTATCCAGTCCTTAGACGAGTTTCAGGTTGAACGGGCGCTGAAAAACTGGATCAACAATATACTAAGGAATAGGTGGATTATTTGTGGGTCATATGACGTAAAAATTAGAGACAAGGTAAATCGTGGTATACCTCAGGGGGGCATTTTATCGCCTCTTCTATGGGTTACGACGATACACAGTATCCTAAAAGCCCTCACCAATGAAGGACTTAAACCAGTCTGTTATGCAGACGACGTTGTAATACTTCTAAGGGGCTTTCATCCAAATCTATTATGCAGAAGAGCTGAAGAGGCACTTAACATAGCATATAACTGGGCACAACCAAGGGGATTAAATGTTAACCCAGACAAAACAGAAATATGTCTATTTACAAGGGAAACGAAGATCCCACGTTTTACCCCGCCTCGATTCCTGAATAAGACAATTGCTATAACTAAAAAGGTAAAATACTTGGGAGTAATCTTGGATCAGAAACTGTACTGGAAAGATCATCTTGAAGAAAGAGATACAAAGGCACACAGATGTTGGTCGTTGTGCAGAAGTGCTATAGGTTTAAAATGGGGACTACGTCCAAATATGACTCACTGGCTTTACATGAGCGTGATTAGACCAATAATCACCTACGCCTCTGTAGTGTGGTGGACATGAATGGACAAGAAGTGCAACGTAATACCTTTGCAAAAAATTCAACGTATGTGCTGTCTAGGTATAAGCGGGGTATTTAGAACTGCACCAACAAAAGCTGTGGAGACTATACTGCACATCCAACCAATAGACATCCGTATAAAGTATGAGGCAGCCCTCACAGCAAGACGTCTACAAGTGATGGGTGAATGGATAAATCGAGACCACAAGTCGTACCATCAGAAGATTTTAGAATATCTAGTTGGTCACATTAAAACACCAGAAATCTCAGCTACCTGTGATACGTTTGTGCTAGACAGACGCTCCTGGGAAAATGGAACTTTGGCCCATGTGCCAGTGGGAACCAGCTGCTACACGGATGGGTCCAAGCGAGGAGGAAGGACGGGTCTGGGACTTTTTATTGATGAACCAGAAGTCGAACTTCACTTCCGCCTCCCTGACCATAACACGGTATTTCAAGCAGAAGTTCCAGCAATCACGGAGTGTGTGAACTGGCTCAGTAACACGACAAAGAATAACTCTGATATATAAATTTTGTAATTCATGTATAAATTGTTTACATATATTTGCTTTTGGGACATTTTATACTTAAATAATACCCAGTACCACAGTGTGGTGTAGGGTATAAAAACGATTGGATCTAAAGAGCCAAATCGGATGAAACATATATATGGGAGCTATAGCTAAATCTTAACCAATTTTCTTCAAATTCGGCAATGTTGGTTCATGGATCAAGAAACTCTACCATTCTAAATTTCAAACGATTGGATGTAAAATATAGCTTCCATAGAACTAAAGGGCCAAATCGGACGAAACATATATATGGGAGGTATAGCTAAATCTTAACCTATTTTCTTCAAATTCGGCAGTGTTGGTTCATGGATCAAGAAACTCTACCATGCTAAATTTCAAAATGTATGTCCATGGACATGAGACGTTTAAACGTCTCCTCTCTTCAACCTAACATAACCTATGTCAGACATTATAAAATTATAGAGAGGACGAGGTTTTATGGCTGTTCGTAACCCTCCATAAAACATGATATGCAATGTGAGAGCTATATTGGATGAGATCTGCCCAGATAGAGGGTCATTCAACAATATTTGGGGTTTTTATCTATGAGGTTTCCATTCAGTTACACCTTTTAGGGGCATGGACATCCCAATTGTATATATAGATAGTAAAACCAATAAGGAAAGGCTAAAGTCGGGCGGGGCCGACTATATAATACCCTACACCACTCTCGTAATATTGAATAAGTCTGATATATAAATTTTGTAATTCATGTATAAATTGTTTACATAAATTTACTTTTGGGACATTTTATACTTAAATAATACACAGTACCACAGTGTGGTGTAGGGTATAAAAACGATTGGATCTAAAGAGCCAAATCGGATGAAACATATATATGGGAGCTATAGCTAAATCTTAACCGATTTTCTTCAAATTCGGCAATGTTGGTTCATGGATCAAGAAACTCTAAATTTCAAAACGATTGGATGTAAAATATAGCTTCCATAGAACTAAAGGGCCAAATCGGACGAAACATATATATGGGAGGTATAGCTAAATCTTAACCTATTTTCTTCAAACTCGGTAGTGTTGGTTCATGGATCAAGAAACTCTACCATGCTAAATTTCAAAATGATTGGATGTAAAATACAGCGTCTACAGGACTAAAGAGCAAAATCGGACGAAACATATATATGGGAGCAATAGCTAAATCTTAACCGATTTTCTTCAAATTCGGTAGTGTTGGTTCGTGGATCAAGAAACTCTACCATTCTAAATTTCAAAACGATTGGATGTAAAATACAGCTTCAATAGAACTAAAGGGCCAAATCGGACGAAACATATATATGGGAGCTATAGCTTAATCTTAACCGATTTTCTTCAAATTCGGTAGTGTTGGTTCGTGGATCAAGAAACTCTACCATTCTAAATTTCAAAACGATTGGATGTAAAATACAGCGTGAATACATGATTAGTATCATACAAATTAATCTTCATCACTGCATAGTAGCTTCAAATAACTTTATCCTCCATTTAAATAGGCACAATATAGACGTGGCGCTGATTCAGGAACCTTGGGTCAGAGGCAAACTAATCATGGGCCTCAAGGATGTTAAATTTAATTTGATATTTCACAAGGACTCGAATAAAAAAAGAGCATGCATTCTAATTAGAAAAAACTTTGAGAGCTTTATTCCTAATCAGTTCCTAATCAAAAAATCACAATATAGACGTGGCGCTGATTCAGGAACCTTGGGTCAGAGGCAAACTAATCATGGGCCTCAAGGATGTTAAATTTAATTTGATATTTCACAAGGACTCGAATAAAAAAAGAGCATGCATTCTAATTAGAAAAAACTTTGAGAGCTTTATTCCTAATCAGTTTTGTGATCGCAATCTGGTAGCTATCACTTTGTTACAGGAAGGTAAGGAACTCATTCTGTCCTCAGCGTACTTTTCTCATGATGATCTGGCTAGTCCGCCTCCCGCCAGAGTGAAAGAGTTATTTCAATTTTGTATAACCAATGAGGGAGATCTTATACTGGGCTGTGATGCTAATGCTCATCATACTCTTTGGGGAAGTAAATAATACACAGTACCACAGTGTGGTGTAGGGTATAAAAACGATTGGATCTAAAGAGCAAAATCGGATGAAACATATATATGGGAGCTATAGCTAAATCTTAACCGATTTTCTTCAAATTCGGCAATGTTGGTTCATGGATCAAGAAACTCTAAATTTCAAAACGATTGGATGTAAAATATAGCTTCCATAGAACTAAAGGGCCAAATCGGACGAAACATATATATGGGAGGTATAGCTAAATCTTAACCTATTTTCTTCAAAGTCGGTAGTGTTGGTTCATGGATCAAGAAACTCTACCATGCTAAATTTCAAAATGATTGGATGTAAAATACAGCGTCTACAGGACTAAAGAGCAAAATCGGACGAAACATATATATGGGAGCAATAGCTAAATCTTAACTGATTTTCTTCAAATTCGGTAGTGTTGGTTCGTGGACCAAGAAACTCTACCATTCTAAATTTCAAAACGATTGGATGTAAAATACAGCTTCAATAGAACTAAAGGGCCAAATCGGACGAAACATATATATGGGAGCTATAGCTTAATCTTAACCGATTTTCTTCAAATTCGGTAGTGTTGGTTCGTGGATCAAGAAACTCTACCATTCTAAATTTCAAAACGATTGGATGTAAAATACAGCGTGAATACATGATTAGTATCATACAAATTAATCTTCATCACTGCATAGTAGCTTCAAATAACTTTATCCTCCATTTAAATAGGCACAATATAGGCGTGGCGCTGATTCAGGAACCTTGGGTCAGAGGCAAACTAATCATGGGCCTCAAGGATGTTAAATTTAATTTGATATTTCACAAGGACTCGAATAAAAAAAGAGCATGCATTCTAATTAGAAAAAACTTTGAGAGCTTTATTCCTAATCAGTTCCTAATCAAAAAATCACAATATAGACGTGGCGCTGATTCAGGAACCTTGGGTCAGAGGCAAACTAATCATGGGCCTCAAGGATGTTAAATTTAATTTGATATTTCACAAGGACTCGAATAAAAAAAGAGCATGCATTCTAATTAGAAAAAACTTTGAGAGCTTTATTCCTAATCAGTTTTGTGATCGCAATCTGGTAGCTATCACTTTGTTACAGGAAGGTAAGGAACTCATTCTGTCCTCAGCGTACTTTCCTCATGATGATCTGGCTAGTCCGCCTCCCGCCAGAGTGAAAGAGTTATTTCAATTTTGTATAACCAATGAGGGAGATCTTATACTGGGCTGTGATGCTAATGCTCATCATACTCTTTGGGGAAGTACTGATGTAAACCCGAGAGGAGAGTCTCTATTGGAATATATACTTGAGAATGGCTTGAAAATTGAGAATAGAGGTTCAGACCCAACGTTTGAGACTAGAAATAGGAAGGAAGTCTTAGACCTGACAATAAGCACTGGGTATAATTATATTGTGGACGATTGGAAGGTCTCCAGAGAATTTAGTTTCTCGGACCATAAGTATATAGAATTCTGCATAGGGAACTTCAAATTGAATGATAAGGTCTCCTTTAGAAACCCAAGAAGGGCCAAACGGGATAAATTTAGAAGTTTATTGAGTAAATCGGTAGTATTTGAAGGACCCTTGGTGGGCACGGCAGACTTAGATAGTTCGGTTAACATACTAGAGGACCAATTGAAAAGGGCTTATTTAAAATCATGCCCAATTATTAGGCGGAGTAACCCTAAAAATAATAGATGGTGGAACCAGAATCTTAAGGCTCTAAAACAGCAAGCTAGGAAGGCTTTTAATGCAGCAAGAAAATCTGGTAGTGAACAATCCTGGGTGGTATATAAGGACCATCTACGGGTTTATAAGAAAGAACTGAGGAAATCAGAAAGAGAAGATTTTTGTAATCTTATTGAGGAACTGGCCAATATTAAGGATACTTCCACAATCCGGAAAATGATGGCTAAAGAACCACACTTTGTAGGTAGTATCCAAGATGAATCAGGTGTTTGGACTTCTTCCCCAGGTGATACTCTGGCGTGACTACTGAGAGTACATTTTCCTGGTTGTAATGTAGACCAAGATTCCCAGGGATACCAGTCTAATTTAGAAGTTGTAAATACTCACGTGGTCGATAACCTGATAAGTTATTATAGTGTGAAATGGGAAATTCACACCTTTAGACCTTTTAAATCTCCTGGCTTTGACGCAATTTTTCCTATAATGCTACAGGAATCTTTTGAGGTGATTTCAGACTATCTAGTCGAATTATTTAGGACTTGCTTAAAACTAACTTATGTTCCTAATTCTTGGAGGAGGGTTAAAGTTGTTTTTATACCGAAAGCGGGGAGATTAAATTATAGCTCAGCGAAAGACTTCAGGCCAATCAGCCTCTCATCATTCTTTGTCAAGACATTGGAAAGAATCCTAGATAATTATATTAGGAACAATATTGGCACTGACTTCTTCTCGAGTAGCCAACATGCATACATCAGAATCAGATCAGTAGACTCAGCTCTACACTCCGTTGTCCATCATATTGAGCGAGCCTTGGACTTGGAGAGTTCACGCTCGCAGCTTTCCTCGATATAGAAGGTGATTTCAATAATGTCCTCCCCTCTGCTATTGAGACGGTGCTAAGGGAAACAGATACAGACGAAGCTGTGTTAAGCTGGATTATGACAATGCTAAATTTTAGGGATATAACGGCCTGCTTCGCTAATACCTGCGTGATGAGGAGAGCGACTAGGGGAATCCACCAAGGGGGTGTTATTTCACCACTTTTATGGATCCTAGTAGTGAACAAAATCTTATCCAAATTGGACTCATCTGGTATTAGAATATGTGCCTATGCCGATGATATCGTTGTATTATCCATAGGTAAATTTCTACCAACGGTGTCCGAAATCTTAGAGGGCTCTCTAGGAGAAATATCAAACTGGGCAAGGGGTTGTGGTTTGAATATTAATCCCTCAAAGACGGATCTGGTACTATTCACTCGTAGTAATAAATTACGAGAGTTTAGATTGCCGAAACTTCAAGGAATTACAATTCAGCTGTCGAACTCTGCAAAACTTTTAGGGGTCATACTGGATCGTAAATTAAACTGGATAGCAAATAAAGAGGCCCGAATAAGGAAAGCCTTCGCTGCCTTATACTCATGCCAAAAGTTCATAGGCCCTAGATGGGGGTTAAAACCTAGGCTTATCCACTGGCTTTACTCAGCTGTGGTCAGGCCTGTTCTGACTTATGGCTGTCATACTTGGTGGACTATTACAGGGTATGACGGGTGCGATGAAATCCACCGCAGTAAGATCATTAGAAATAATAACGGGTATTCAACCAATTGATATATTTATAAAAGAGTGTGCGGAACTTACAATGACACGGCTAGCTCAGCAGAACCTTTTGTTAGGTACAAATTCTAGACATACTGGGTTGGTTGGCCGTTCCCTAGGTTATTCCGAGACTGACTACATGACTAGCCACGGTGTTGTAGGTAAAGGGGTACAAATTAAATTCCCCACTCTGGAAGAGTGGTTGAATGAAAACGTAAGTTTCCACGACATCAATGTGTTTACGGATGGCTCCAAACTGGATGAGGGTACGGGCTGTGGTATATTCTGCCGTGAGCTTGACCTGGAGGTCTCTCTTCAACTACGTAGCGAATGCAGTATCTTTCAGGCGGAGATTAGGGTTGCCAGACACCGTATTCGAAAAGTCGGGATAACCGAGACTTAAAAGCGGAATTTGTCGGGACAAATAAAAAGATAATATTTTATTGGTTTTGGCATTTAAAAAAAACTCATTACAGTTTCAATAAAAGTCTAACATAAGAATATTCAAAATAACTTATATACACTGTAGGTCAATATTATGTTTGCCACAAATACTTTCTTTGTGCTATTCTTCACGAAATTCGCTTTTACTTTGAAACGGTTGGATGTAAACTATACACGCTGAAAAAATCGCTTCTGTAGTATATTGTCCCAAACATATTCGGCTTGAAACATATATATGTTTATGTTACACTCTAAACATATAATATTTGGTACACACAAAAATTGTGTATTTGGGAAGATGTTATTCTAAACAAATATTTGTTTGCATCCCAATGTGACTGTTATTTCCGAAACAAATATTTATTTGCATTAAGCATTCATAAATTGTTTAAAATTTGTCAGTAATTCAAATTTAAATTTTTAGAAATGTTTAATGTTCGTAAAAATAATAATTGAAATCGTAAAATCTTAGATCAATATAAAGTATGTACTTAGAGGATTGACAACTAATGATGGCTTGATATACTCAGAAATTTGAAATGATTGATTTAAAAAGGAGTTATTGCTGAATATGGTATCATAACTGGGAGGTACAATTTGAAACCAAGAAGAAATTAAAAATTAAATTCGAAAAAGGCAGCGAAAGTTTTGGAAATATTTTTTAAATAAAATATATTTGGAAAAATTCTTAAATAATGATTTTATTTGTACTTAAACACATTTTTTATTTGAGAAATTTAGTTTGCAAATATTATTTGTTGAAAGATAATAATATATGCGTTCCAAATATATTATATTGATTTTCAAATAAAATTTATTTGCAAAGAAATATAAAATATTTAAAAATTGGTGTTCCAAATATATTTTGTTTCGATTCAAACATATCAAAAAAACCGATTTTGCCCCGTGTAGCTTCTATAGGGCTTAAGGGCCAATTAGGACGAAACATATATATGGGATATAAATCTAAATCTGAACCGATTTTCGTCAAATTGAGCAAAGTTGTTCTCTGGATAAAAAACTCTACCGTGCTAAATTTCAAAACAATTGCATGTAAAATACAGTTTTTATAACTAATGAGCTATATATAACTAAATCTGATTCTTAGTCTATCGGTATACGTTAAGGTGGGTAGCTGTAGCATTTCTATGTCTGACAAACATCTGCCATGAAACAAGGGTATAAATATCCGTGGCAATTATTTACAAATACATAGCTCGAAGTTTGCAGTAGTCTATGCACAACATGTCATAGGACACTGCATCTAAAATTTGTATAACTTTTGAATTTTCTACCAAATTCACCCACGTTAATAGCTATTCTTTTCTTTAAGTTGCTGAATTCGTTCAAAATTTACATTTCTTGAAATATGAAAGATTAGTGACGGAAAAATTACAAATGTACATAACAAGTACATATGAAAATAGCATTTTCTTGTACTTTCTTTATTATTTTTTTACTGCGCTTTTATTTTCCATAGTGTAGAGAGTAAATTGAAAAAAGTGGGGATTTCCCCCCTAAATTACTTCAATAATCGGGACTCTGTAAATACCCGAAAAGTCGGGAAAATCCCGACGAATCCCGACCGTCTGGCAACCCTAGCGGAGATATATGCAATTTCAATGGCGGCTGAACTTATTTCGTTGAGGCAAATATACACAAGCGATATTGTTCAACAGCCGGATGTGAGCAAACAAAATCGCTATGGGATGAAGGGTCAATAAAGAATACAGAGATGCTGCTAAGCTTGGACAAAGTACAAGTACGTTTGATTGCTGGCCTCATAACAGGACATAATAGTCTTGGTAAGCATATGTTTAGAATTGGCTTACGAAGTGATGATATGCGTCGTTGGTGTCAGGATCCTGACGCTGTCGAAGATACGCTTCATTTCCTATGCCAATGTCCAATGTTATCATTTAGAAGAAGCAAGATACTCGGTTCATTTTTCTTTCAGACACTTGACGAATTAAAAGAATTGGATCCGCTTAAACTTCTAAAATTTTGCAAGGCATCAGATTGCAACGCAAAACTTAACTGAGGGACTAGAGAAGAGGAACTATGAGGAATCACAATGGATCGTGCATGGTCTCAGTGGGCGCTTGGTCTCACAAGTGCCATCCTCACTCAACCTAACCTAACCTAACCTAACCTAACCTAACCTAAAATACAGCTTCTATAGGACTAAAGGGCCAAATCGGACGACCAAATTCTGCAAAATTTCAGAACGATCGGAGTGAAATTGCGACCTGTAGTCGACGAACAACTTTACATGGACAGACGGACGGACAGACATGGTTAAATCGACTCAGCTAGTGATCCTGAGTCGATCGGTATACTTTAAGGTGGGTCTGTGTAGCTGTTTTCATGTGTTACAAACATCTGCCGCGAAACAAATTTATAATACACTGTACCACAGTGTGGTGTAGGGTATAAAGAGACAGTGCTTTAGAATGGTAGAGTTTCTTGATCCATGAACCAACACTACCGAATTTAAAGAAAATCTGTTAAGATTTAGCTATAGCACCCATCAGGGACGTATTCAGGATTTTGGTTTTCCTTTTTATACCCTACACCACACTGTGGTACAGGGTATTATAACTTTGTGCATTTGTTTGCAACACCCAAAAGGAGAAGAAATAGACCCATCGTTTATTATACCGATCGACTTAGAATCACTTTCTGAGTTGATTTAGCTATGTCCGTCTGTCTGTCCGTCTGTGCATGTATTCTTGTAATCAAACTACAGGTCGTAATTATGGTCCGATCGCGACGAAACTTTACACATATCATTTGTTTGGCCCAAGGACGATCCCTATTGAATTTGGTTAAAATCGGTTCAGATTTAGATATAGCCCCTATATAACAGGTGGCGCAAAAGTAACCTTTCGATGTTATGTTAGACGCGATTGGCGGTCAGCAGCTAACAGCTGATGCACCGTCTGGACTTTGTACGGAAACATCTTCAAATCTTGTACCAAAATTCGCTGTAGAGACCGTCGACGGCGCTTCCATGACATCCTCGGCTACAGCAGCAATATTCTCTGCAGAACGGCTACTCCGGGGTCTGCCACGCCTGGCAGCATCTCGTGTTGTGCCAGTCTCTTCGAGGCGAGCGGCTAAACGTCGCAGTGTTTCACTAGTAGGAGTTGGACGGCCAGGAAATCTGTGCCAAAGTCACCGACCGATTATTGATCAAATAAATAGTCAGCAATATTCCGCGTTGCAGTGTAGCGTAACATTGTTTATTAACGTGTATTTCGCATGTGTTTACTACACAAATGTCAAAACAGAACTGACATTAGGGGCCAATCACAAAATTTATAGCATTTTCTGATAGGAGGATTACTTTTGCGCCACCTTGTATATGTTACCCCCGATTTGACATGTAAGCGCTGTAAAAACTTTATTTTATATCCGATCAGTATGAAATTCGGCAGAAAGAGGTTTCTTATTACATGAAGGAATACTGCCAAATTCGGAGAAAATCAGTTCAGATTTAGATAAAGCCCCCATATATATGTTTGCCCCGATTTGACATGTAAGCGCTGTAAAAACTTTATTTTATATCCGATTAGTGCGAAATTCGGCAGAAAGAGGTATCTTGTTACGTGAAGAAATACTGCCAAAGTTGGAGAAAATCAGTTCAGATTTAGATATAGCCCCCATATATATGTTACCCCCGATTTGATATGTAAACGCTATAAAAACTGCATTTTATATCCGATCAGTATGCAATTCGGCAGAAAAAGGTTTCATATTATATGAATGAACACTTTTAAATTTGGAAGAAATCTGTTCAGATTTAGATATAGCCCCCATATATAAGTTACCCCGATTTGACATGTAAGCCCTGTAAAAATTTATATCCGATCAGTGTCTGTATTTTATATCTGATCAGAACGAAATTCGACAGAAAGAGGTCTGTTTACATGAATGAGTATTTAGGGAAATCGGTTCAGATTTAAATATAACCTCCATATATATGTTCCTCCTGATTTGGTGTCAAAGCGCTATATAGGTTTTCAAGAAAGATGTTTCCCAATTTAGGAACGAATATTACTAAATTTAGCGATTATCGGTTTAGAATTAGATAATATGTTCCTACCTATTTTCCAATTATTCCAAATTATTATCGCAATGACCCTTATCGCATTGTTAGGGAGGTGTAGGGTAATACATATTCGGCTCCGCCCGACTTTCTGCCTTTCCTTACTGGTTTTCCATAACAAAGATAAACAATTAAAAAATTGCGTTTATTGTGTAGGTATTGGAAGTTAAGTTCCTTATATTTTTATTCGAATTTTATTCATAAATATAAATGTGTACTTTAGTACGAGATCAGTAAAACTTTTTATAATAAAATACGTAAGAGTTAAAAATGTAATCTTCGAATTTTTGAACGAAATATATCAATTATTTCATCGATTTTGACTTCATCTTTGTATATAGACATCAAAGCCAGATAAGATAGCCTTTCTCCTTCCATTCTGTTCCGGAGATAAGTTTTTATTCTTCTTAACGTCGAGAAACTTCGCTCAGCAGATGCCGTTGTCACTGGTATTGTGGCCAGTATCTGCAATAGGGTAAAAACGATTGGGAACATGTCCTCATCACAAACTGAAATAGCATGCAATAATCAATCCATATACTTATTTCAGCTAAAACAGAGTTTGCTGAATTTTTTAAATCGTTTTTGTAAAAAAGTGTAACTTCTTCGAAATCTTCCTTTGAGTGCCTACTCTTCTAGGTAGTGCCGCTTCTATTCCAAAACTTCTTGCAAGTTGTGTGGATTCTTCAAACAGTTTATCAAATTCCGCATGTCACTTAATTTAGTCGTTGCCAATTTTATGATTTCGTAAGCCTTTATTATATCTAGGTTAATCGTTTCCAAATACCGCGATAAGTGCTGTGTCATGGCCAAAACCGTACTACTTATTCCCACACCCAATATAAAGTCAAATTTACATACACAGTTGTGCAAACTCATTCCATCACTGCAACCTACATGTGAAAAAGGTAGATAGATAAGAAATCATAAATGTAATTTTAACTTAATTTTCGCCATATCTGGTTATCATAAATTTAAAGTCAACCAATATTACACCGGTCGACAAAAACAAAATTTTTTCTTGGGTTTCTGTTTTAATGCATAGATTCTGATTATAGACGTCAAAAAACGTCAAAATCTCCAATCTTAGCTTTTAAAGTTTGTTTTTGTATATTTTACATCGATAAGAAAGTTTTAAAGTTAAAACCTTACTAAATTAGCTATAACTTTTTAAATTATGCATCGATTTTCTTCGGAATGGGTTAGTTTAATTCATGACCGAACAGACTTTACGATAAAATCATAAAAATATAACATTTGTTCATTTTTAGATTGTTTTATGGGAGTTTTATTTTAAAAATATTAAAATTTTATCAAAAAATCACATTTTTTGCAATATTTTGTAATACTCGTATATCGTCGAAACCGCTGAACGGATGGAAAATGGTATTATATGAAGTTGAAGGCTACTTAATATTTAATTCTTTAAAACTTTCCTCAACCAAATCGGATTAATGGTTCTCGAGTTATGCCACTATATGTTGTTCAACCACTAATTTCTTTCCATATCACAGCTTATCGCGAGAATTTAAAGAGACAACCCTTTAGGATAAGAAAAAAGAGATGTTGAACCACATATTATGGCATAACTAGAGAACCATTCATCCGAATTGGTTCAGGTAAGCTTTACAAACTTCAGACATAAGTAACTTCGCACAATACAATTTTCCATCCGTTCAGCGGTTTCGATGCTGAATTATCTGAATTTGTCATTTATTTGATCTTTAGTTGTTGCTTTTTTATTTATTGGACAAGTGAGCATAAATTTTTATTAATTAATACAGTTGTTTTTAAAATAAACAATAAAATACTTTATATATTCGACTACTCTTACAATTGCTAATCCTATTAATGCATCATTAAGAGAAAAAAATGGTGTGTGAAAAAGATGGTGTTGCCAGCATTACATCGACGAAGTCTTTAAAATGTTTATTAGTTAAAATGCTGTTTATGAATAAGATTTTTTAATAATCGTTTATTAGGCCAAAAGTATTAGTTAACTAATGTGCACTTTAAACCATAATTAGGTTTTTTTTATGAATACGGCTGTTGGTGTTTTCTTTTGTCTCACTGTTTTCATGGGCAAAATGGCGGTCTTTCTCAAGAAACATAAAGAACATTGTATGTATGTATGTATAAATGTACATAACAAAACGAAAGTAACATACGTATACTTGGTAGGTTTTTGATTTCGGTCACATAATAAGGGAAAGGAAAAATAAATAAATATTCTTTTTATTTAAAAATATTTTATTGGAGTTCTGCCTCGGTGTTACTTCCACACAGTGGATTGAAAGAAAAATTTATTTGAAAATTTTTAAAGAATTATTTAAAAATATTTTGAACATTTTTTGAAAAATATTTTGAAAATTTTTTAAAGAATTATTTAAAAATTTTGGAAAATTATTTTGGAGATTTAAAAAATTAGTTGATGGTTCTGGTAAATAATTTTTGATCGATATTGGAAGTTTTCGGAATATTTTGTTAGACTTTTTGGAAAAATTGAAAAAAGAAAAGGCACAAAAGTTAGAACAGTGGCCCAAAGCAAAGTTTTCTTAAAAAATAGCAGATTAAATTATTTCAAAGAAACGTTTTGCTTTTCCTTTAATAATAGAATATCTTTCCATAATTTCTATAAGAAATTATTTCGATAGGTTAATAGAATTCTGGGAATTTTATTTAGCAGAATTACACATTTTCTGGTACTGGAAACAAACTGACCCCATTTTTTTGAACAGTTGTTCAGATCAAAAATTTTTGTTTTTGCTTCCAATGTCTACCTCTACAATGGGACTTTTAGAGCAATATTTAATTCAATGCGAGAAAATTTTTGCTTATGAGAAGCATCTGAAAGAATCTGATGCCACCAAATATAACGAGACGTCAATAGAGGGAGAAAAACAGGAAATTCAAAATTGTGGACAGATTGGAAGGAAGTTTATAAAAAATTTATTACTGACCCAGACTGTATGCAAACAGATAAGACGACTATCAAAAATAAAAAGGTTGAAGTACATGATAGTTACATAAAATGTCTTTCGATTATTGGGGAATGGAAGGAAAGAATGAAAGTGCTTACAACTCAATCAAGCCAAAAGAGTAGTTCTTAGATTTCTGTCCCACATTTTTCATGGTGACTATGTGAACTGGCCCAGCTTCAGGGATTTATTCACTGCGATATATGTGATATAGGTTGAGCTCAGTTGAAAAATTATATCACCTTTTTCAAAAGACATCGGGGGAAGCGAGTGAAATCAATAGGAATATTCCATTAACGGCAGAAGGGTTTTGGAATAGGTTAGGTTAGGTTGAGGAGAGGAGGCGTTTAAACGTCTCATGTCCATGGACATACACTTACGCCAGTGGTTCGGCCTGTTGTGTGCTCCTTATTTATGATCTTTTTATGCCTCACGAGTTACAGAATATCGGTACTAGACACGAATTTTCTCAGTATCTTCCAGTCATATTCTCTGAGATGAGTCAAGTTGGGATCTTGCATGTGTGAAAGCTGGGCAGTGACACAAAATGTTCCATCGTTTCGATGTTTTCCCTGCATTCGTCGTTTCCTGCTAGTCCTATGCGATGAAGATGTGCTTGTAAGCTTGTGTGTCCGTTAGAACACTCATCATCTTACTTATATCGATCTTGTTTAGTTTCAGAAGACTTCTTGTTTTCTTTTTATTTGGGTCACCCCACATTATCTTTGCAGTTGCTCCTACTGTTGCGCTATTCAACACAGTTTTGTGAGCCATCACTGTCCAGTGCTTCAACTCATTTTTCGTGGCTTCGAAAGGTTTCCAATTTTCCAAGTTTATTACTCGAAGCCAAGCCAAGCTGTTTGCCCGTTCATTTCCAATCACTCCGTTGTGTCCTGGTACCCAGCAAATACGCAATTGACCATGGGCTGAGAAATCATTTATCGTTCTTTTACAGTCCAACACAGTTCTGGATTTGACCCTTTCCGATGTTATTGCTTTAATCGCCATTTGGCTATCTGTGAAGATGTTGGCATATTTAGGCTTTGTCGTGTTACTGAGATAGTTCACACCCTCCGTGATTGCTCGAACTTCCGCTTGAAATACCGTGTTATGGTCAGGGAGGCGGAAGTGAAGTTCGACTTCTGGTTCATCAATAATCCTTCCTCCTCGCTTGGAACCATCCGTGTAGCAGGTGGTTCCCACTGGCACATGGGCCAATGTTCCATTTTGACAGGAGTGTCTGTCTGGCACAAACGTATCACAGGTAGCTGTAAGCCGCACTTCAGGCATGCGGTCGGAGATTTCTGGCGTTTGAATGTGACCAACTAGAGATTCTAAAATCTTCTGATGGTACGACTTGAGGTCTCGATTTATCCATTCACCCATCACTTGTAGACGTCTTGCTGTGAGGGCTGCCTCATACTTTATACAGATGTCTATTGGTTGGATGTGCAGTATAGTCTCCAACGCTTTTGTTGGTGCAGTTCTAAATGCCCCGCTTATGCCTAGAGAGCACATTCGTTGAATTTTTTGCAAAGGTATTACGTTGCACTTCTTGTCCATTGATGTCCACCACACTACACAGGCGTAGGTGATTATTGGTCTAATCACGCTCATGTAAAGCCAGTGATTCATATTTGGACGTAGTCCCCATTTTAAACCTATAGTTCTTCTGCACAACGACCAACATCTGTGGGCCTTTGGAACTCGTCCTTCAGGATGATCTTTCCAGTACAGTTTCTGATCCAAGATTACTCCCAAGTATTTTACCTTTTTAGTTATAGCAGTTGTCTTATTTAGGAATCGAGGCCGGGTAAAACGTGGGATCTTCGTTTTCCTTGTAAAGAGACATATTTCTGTTTTGTCTGGGTTAACATTTAATCCCCTTGGTTGTGCCCAGTTATATGCTATGTTAAGTGCCTCTACAGCTCTTCTGCATAATAGATTTGGATGAAAGCCCCTTAGTAGTATTACAACGTCGTCTGCATAACAGACTGGTTTAAGTGCTTCATTGGTGAGGGCTTTTAGGAGAATGTGTATCGTCGTAACCCATAAAAGAGGCGATAAGATACCCCCCTGAGGTATACCACGATTTACCTTGTCTCTAATTTTTACGTCATATGACCCACAAATAATCCACCTATTCCTTAGCATATAGCTGTTCCAGTTTTTCAGCGCCCGGTCAACCTGAAACTCGTCTAAGGACTGGATAAGTGTATCGGTCTGTACATTGTTAAATGCGCCCTCAATGTCTAAGCAAACAGCAAGTGTATACATTTCTTTACTGAAGGACTCTTCTAATTGGTGCACTACCTCATGCAGAGCTGTTTCGACTGATCTTCCTTTGACATAGGCGTGTTTTTTGAATTTTAGCCTGTCATACGCTATTCTACTTTTGACCAATATTCGCTCCATTGTTTTTAACAGGAAAGAAGTTAGGCTAATGGGGCGATAAGCCTTTGGGGTCGTATAACTCGCCTTTCCAGGCTTTGGTATGAAGACCACCCTTGATTCCTGCCAGTTTTTTGGGGTATAAGAATGGGTTAGGCATATAGTGAACACTCCAGCCAGATGAGTTGATACCAGATCCACTTCATTCGGCAGAAGTGCTGGAAATATTCCATCCGGTCCCGTAGCCTTAAAGGGAGAGAAACTTTTAATCGCTTCATTAACCATACCATCTGTTATGTCCGTAATAGGTACTTGATGCAATACATTTTCATTCTGTAACTGTTCCTCTGTTGGTCCAGCATTACAAGTCGGGAAATGAGTTTTCATCAGGGATGGTCCACGACATGATTTTTTAGGTTTACGACTGTCAGAAAGGTGTAAACGTCACATACGTCATAAACCCGTCTCAAATGTAGAAAATGTCGTAAACTTTAATATCAGTTCTAAGGACGCAACAGACTTCAGCCCTTCACGTAAAAATCTGATAAACTCCATATAAATACTAAACCCGAACACTAATTAGTATGTTCAAAATGGGAAAATCAACTACTTTCGGTAATAAATCTACTTTTTCAACAACGGCACGCACATATTTTATAGACCATTTAATTTATATTGTTGACGAACAATAAATCGTTCAGTTTCAGTTTTTTTGCAAAATATTATTCAAAGCAATTTTTTCAAAGCAAGTATCAAAGTTTGTAGATTGTCTTTCAGCCGGCCTCTCTCTCTCCAACAAACTTTGACACTTGCTTGGAAAAAATGGTCTCGTGTAAATCGTGACTACTTAGTCCAAATTCACACTCGACAACTTTTTCCAAGCAAGTGTCAAAGTTTGTAGGAGAGAGAGGTAGAGAGCTCTTCCCGCCTGCCTCTCACTCCGTCAAACTTTGACACTTGCTTGGAAAAAATTGCCGAGTGTGAATCAATTCCTACGAAATACAACAATAGGTCGAATGCAATCTCACTGGTAAGTAAATGTTAAATAGCAAAATACACATATACGAAAATACACATATATTCGTATTTCCTTGATGTTTTCTTTTGTCTTACTTACAGGCGAAAATGTCCAATTGAAAGTGATGTTACAGTGAATGAAGAAAGCGATGTACAATTTCGACCGCGTGATTGATGCAGTGTCTCAATTAAATGTGAGGTCTTCGGATTTACTTTTTGATATAAAAATAACTTTAATTGGATTTGTCCTTTAGTTATCTACTTTTACTTCACTTGCTGTTGGATCTTCACCACATTCACTTTCCCGTCCTGAATTTTCACAATTATCCCACCGACTTCAAGACCTCAACCAAAGATAGGTAAATTTTTTCGTAAAATTTCAAAAACAGAAAGATATAAACTGGATCTTCGTGCAGCAAAATTCTTTTTCGTGTGCAATGTACCTTTTGTGGCTCCAAGTAATAAATATTTCAAAGATTTTTGTAATGAAATGCAACCGTCATATACACCACCAAGTAGAAAGCCAAAAGTTTGGACAAAGCTTCATCCTCAGTTTTATTAATTGGTGGATGGAAAAATTCTGCGGCAAACACAAAAAACATTGCAGTTTTGTTACACAATAGTGATCATAGAATTTTTCTTGAATATTATGATTTTTCGGGTACAGGCGAAACATCAGAAAATTTGATTGAAGTTGCAAACAGAGCCACAAATCTAGCAAAAGAGCGATATGACGTTGAAATTTTCGCTGTAGTGACTGACAATGCTCCTAATATGGTATCAATGGGGCGAAACGTTGGAATAATACATACGACATGCAACGCCCACATTGGAAACTTACTTTCTAAAGATATTATTAGAAAGTGTGGCAGTTATCCAGAAAATGGAAGCAGATTTTCTTGTGTAAACAGCCAAAGACGTTCGACTAGACTTCTATCGCGTTAATTGAATAACGATTTTTATGAAGATCAAGATACCAAAGTTATCACTGTATTGGGAAATGTTCACAAAATTCTCAATGAATTTAAAAAAGTAAAATTGGAGAAAAAAGTTGCTATGCTTGGTGGAACTAAACCTAAATTGCCTTGCCGTACTCGATGGTGTAGTGAACGAGATGGACTTTCACGGCTAATTAATAATCTTTCCAAAATGAAGCAAATTTCTGCTCTAACAGACATTTGCGGAAAACCTGTTGTGAAGGCAGACGTCAGTGAATTGCTATACAAAGAAGACTTCATACATTCCGTCCAACGTCTGCTTGACTTGTTAAATTCTGTTGCTATTCTTATCAAAAATTGCCAAAAATCTGACTATTCAACTGCGGATTCAACTGAAGCATGGATTGATCTTCTGCTGACGCATCAACGGAATTATATTAACTGACAAATTGTCGCTGCGAACAAAGTAAAGTGTTCAATAAATACAGCCTCACATCAAGTTTTTTAAATCCCTTATATCGTGGAGCAAAAGTAACACCAGAACAACTGCTGATTGTTGAAGATTTTATACTTGAAAAACTTGATGAAGATGGTCTAGTATCTTACTCTGAATACAAACGATCAACAGCATTTTTTTCTGTGCTTGCTGCAAAAACTATAAGGCCTGGCCTATTCTGGAATATGCACAAAGTCGACATAACGCATTGGCATCATTTGCTCTAAAATTACTGATGATCCCAGCGTCAACTGCACAATTAGAAGGCATTTTCTCCAATTGGTCCCATGTGCATTCTGATTTGCGAAATCGATTAGCATCGGAACGATCTAAAAAGTTGCTGGAAGTTTACTTTTCACTTAAAATACGCGAAAAAAGACAACTTTGAAGACATGGAAGATATAGATTCGAGTGAAGAAGAAATCTAATTTATAAACATATAATAATTCATTTAAATCAATTAATAAACTTGAAAGTCAAAATAAAACAATTTTTTTCTTTTCCATTGATTTGCTAATTACACAGTGCGACAAAATTAACTCAAGTTGAGAAACAAATGACGCGATACTATTTTTCCTGTAGTTATTGTCGAGTAAAACAAGAATCCATTTGTGGAATTCCCCGGACACCCCCAAAATCCGGATTTACGGGAAAAAAAAACCGATTTTCTTGCCTTTATTCGCTTGAACGCCTATAACTTTGTTAGTTGTTAACCGATTTTCATTCTCTAAAGGAATTAGGAAAGAAGAGAAATCGACCTTTTGAATGATATACTTGTATACCTTGTTTGTTTAAGAATTTAGGAATATATTTTTATTTGTCCTACAAACACATTTTTTCAACATTTTCTAGTTTAGGCAAAGTTTTTACCAATTATTCTCTGTGATAACCGCACGATTAGTTGACTTACATTTATAGAATATTTTGTAAGGAAAAAAATGCAACCAGTCTCTTAAAAAGCCGTTTGCAATTGACTGAGTTATTAAAGATTCATCAATATTAAATCGGTAAATAAACACTAGTTATGGCCGTTCAACTCAATAATGTTTGCGTGAGCGTTTAACTCGTCATCATCGTCAAAAATAGTGTTTATGTACCGACTTAGTTTTTATTAAACTTTAATAATTCAGTCAATTGCACACGGATTTATAAGGTTTCATTTTCTTCCTTATAAAATATACTATATACCTGAATAAATTAATCGCATCTAATCAAAAAAGGCAAGAAAATTGTTTTTTTACACGTAAATCCGGATTCTGGGGGTGTCCGGTAAATTTCGTAGAACAAACGTTGTTTTACTAGCCAAGACCTACAAGTAAAATATTATCGCGGTTTTTGGACTGTCGCACTGTGTTATTCACTGTTTCTGACAAAGTCAAATTTCCAACATTAGGTTTACGACGTTGTATACGTATGTCGAATACGTCTCAAATGTATGTCATATACGTCACCGTTTACGACGGACCATCCCTGGTTTTCATCAAGAGTCTTACGGTATCATCTATAGTTTCCACCCTTTTACCCGTTTCATCCACCAGTGTTTCGGTTTGCACATGAGTTTTTGAGAGGAACTTTTTCATTTGAGACATGCTGTTAACGCTGTCTACCTGTTCACAGAAAATCCTCCCTCCAGGAGTTACGTTTCGCCGATCTAATGATTTTATTGTATTCTTTGAGTCTTCTATGGTAGTCGTCTCAATATACTGATTGTTTTTTACGTCGCCCAATCGAGCGAATTTGTCCTGTCATCCAGTGTTTTCTTCTTCTTCGAATGATTTCACATTGATATCAATGTCTTCTGCACATAGATAATCGCCTGTAGGCAGCCCCAATCGATTTCTAAGTAGATTTCCGAAATTAGTCCAGTCGGTCTTAGCCTTATTACGGAAACTTATTGGGTTTGGCGGTGGCCGTGCAATTTTAAACCTTATATAACAGTGGTCTGAATAGGAGTGTTCATCCGAAACTCTCCACTTATGGATCTCATCAATAAGATTTTCTGAACATATCGTTATATCTAATACTTCTTCTCTAATTTTGTTAACAAAGGTTGCAGTGTTTCCCATGTTAAGAGTTATGAGGTCATTTGTATTCAAAAATTCGCACCCAGCTAATAATTCATTACTTGTGCGTTTGGATTCCCTCACCAGACGTTGTAATTCCGACGTAGGTGGCAATGTCGGCGCATCGAATGGCAGATATATTGACGCCAGGTACATATTTCCATTACCTTGCCTCAGCACCGTTGCGTCCGATGTTCACAACTCTGGAGAGAAAATAAAACATATGTTTTTATGGCACAAAATACAAATCCTTGGACGAGTACCTGTGTTCGCGTAGAAAAGGTTATAGTTCACATGGTTTAATCCAGTAACCTTGTTGCTAGTTGTCCTGGATCAAAGCAATATGCCTTTATTTATGATGTCCATCAGAGCGTTGGATGCTGTCTCGCTCCGGTGGAGGTTTATCTGGATGACCTCAATCATTGTCTTTCCAGTAAAAGTTTCTTTTGGGAGTCTATCCTATTCATTCTCCTCCTTTCGTTCACTACCTATTACACCATCTTCCAGTCGACAATTTTGGGAGGCAGTTATTTTTTGTCGCTCCCTCATTGTTTTGTGGTTCCCTTAACATATAGGGTCGTTTTTATGAGTTCAGGAATGTCGCTTTTCCTTACAAATTTTAGCTTTGCGCCGTCCCATGGTGAGGGGGAGCCATCCACAAGTTTTACGAGGACACCAGCGCAGCGTTGTGATGCCAGCCTTAGCATCAAAACACCCCTCTCAAACTTGCAACTCATTACTTCGATTGGTGGTTCATCCTTAGATTCGAGGACGTACTCCGCTACCCTCGTATAGACCAAATCTTCGAAGTTACTCTTTTGGTCTTCGGGGATTCTGCCAGATGCACTACTGCTATCAATTATGGCATAGCATAGATCGTCTCGAAAATGTTGTTTAGCTATATTAGAATAAGATGCTGGCTTCTTACCCTTCTTTATGGCCAATTGATATTTCCGTGTCTGTAGAGTCTTTTTGTTTAAAGCCCCATCCTTAACGGATGATTTGGTTGACTTAACCCGCGTTACTGGATCAACTTTACCGCCCACGATCGAAGGACTCAGACTAGAGACTTCCTTTTGTGTGGTTACTTTAGGCTTCTCCAGATTACTGGCTCTTTTTCATCTTAGTCACTTTCACAGCGCTATGTTCTTCGGGAGACCTGACTCTTTTAGCGGCCTCCATGTTTGTGTTGGAGGTAAAATTGTCAGGTTCATCCCGTAATAGGTTCTGTCGGTTTAACTTATTCAGTTTCCTTCTTTGTGCCCCTGGCAGTCTCTTTGAGTTAGCAACAATAGTGATATTGTTTTCATTTGATGATTCAGAGTCAGGGTTCCCACTGGCTTTTAAAGGCTGGGGTTGCTTAGAGCCCCAGCTGGGTTCTGCTTCGTCTGTCTTATCATTTGTTTTGCCTGCGGCTGGATGTGCTCTTGTTTCATTTTCGATTACGGAATCCAAGGCAACAAAGCTCGTAGAAGTTGCATGCTCACGATTGAATCAAGGCTTGTCGCCGGCACTGGGTTTTCCCTCCCCTGCGCCATAATCTCCTTCGTCTTTTTTGGTTTAATCATAAATTGGTTGGGGGAGACACCCCCATAGCCAGTATTAGCCCGTAATAGGTGCGTCGATATAGTCCTTCCAGACTGAGCTCTGAAATTTCTGTCCAGAGACCGATGCACCCAGTTCAACCTACGCTTTAAAAACAACAAACCACGTGGTTGCGTAGTAGGTAGGTGAATAGGTATTGCGTAATAGTAAAAACTATCCGCTCTGCGATAACAGGGTTTGGGATAGAATGGGAAAATTTTAAAAATCAGTATGAGAATAAGCGTATTCTCATAAATAATCAGCTTAGAACATTATTCATTCTGCCCCAATGCACTGAAGAATCAGCGAGTTGCCTCAAAAAGCTTCAGAGAGAAATCTCTAACTGAATGGCTGTCTAAAGCTTTATAAAATCGATATAGGATCTTGGGATCCAATTTTTGTATACCAGTGCTCATCGAAGTTACCAAACCTAACTCTGTCCCTATGGGAACAATCTATTTCGAAACAGACTGAGCTGCCTAAGTGGGATGAAATCGATAAATTGCTAACCGAGCGATTCAAAGCTTCAGAAAGCGTGTCTGATATGATGGGTACTAACGATTCTGGCCCTTGTCAGAAACATAATTTTGATAGATCAAAACAGTTTAGGGTTCGTCACACAAAGGTAAACAGCCAAAAGTGTACTTTATGTAAAGGGGCACATGTTTTAAAATCTTGTCCAAAGTTTCTGAGTATGGATTTCAAGAACAGACTGGCTTCGGTTAGATGAGTAAATAGTTGTCTCAATTGTCTGGCCCAGGGTCACATGGTTGCCGCTAAGCAAAAATACTTGTTCAAAGTGTCATATGAAACATCATACGCTTCTTCATAGAAACAATGTTGTTCAGAAAAGTGAGACAAGAGATTCAAATGAGTCAAGTAATCTGACTCAAAGTTCGCAGAATCAGAATTTACAGTCTTCTGATTCACCTTCGACGTCAACAAAATGTAAATACATTTCATACATCTGTCTCAAACAAAACAATGTTAGCTACAGCATGGGTTAAAATTATAAAAGAGGGCCAGTCCTACAAACTTCGTGCCTTAATCGACCCTTGCTCGGATGATACGTTCGTTTCTGCAAGAATTCAAAAACTTTTGAAATTGCAAACAAACCCGATTACAGCCGACATCACAGGCTTAGGTGGTGAAACTCTAACGAGATGTTCGTCGGTAGCGTGCTTCACGTTGAGTTCAATAGAAACGCCAACATTTTCGATAGATATAGATGCACTAGTTGTCCAAGACGTAACGGGGAATGTCCCAACACATTCGTTTGATAATATTTCGAGTTATAAATTACCGAAATTAAACTTTGCTGACCCTGGATTTTATAAAACTGGTCCAGTAGATATTCTTATAGGGGGTAACTTGTATCCCATAATTCTATTTAATGGAGTAGAACATGGAATTCTTGGCTCGCTTGTGGCTCAGGAGACAGTCTTTGGATGGATTATGACTGGCCCAACGAACAATAGGACTTCGGAGCGTATAGCTCGAGTCTCTCATTGTACAAGAGTTTCGATCAATGATCAACTGGCTAAGTTCTGGGAGATAGAAGAAATTCCAAGGGAGCACAGTCTCGGAAGATGATAAGCGATGTGAAGAAATATATAGACGAGCAACTGTTCGTAAGCCAGATGGAAGGTACGTCGTGGACTTACCATTCAAATCTGCCCCGCCATTGAATATGGCACTTAGATCGAATAGATTCGTGGCTTTGAGCCAATTTCTCAGAAATGAGAAATCTTTGTCTAAAAAACCAGACTTTAAATTAATGTATGACGAAGTAATAAATGAATATCTGACTGTAGAACAGTAGATGCTCCAAATGGAAGCTCAGGAGATTATTTCTATTTGCCTCATCATGGCGTTTTTAAACCTGAAAGCGCTACAACTAACTTCAAGACCATTTTGTGTCTATATTATTATAGAAACAAGTATTTTATACATGGCGGTGTATAAATATGTATTAAAAATTGGCAGCACACATACTGGATCATGATTTCTGAGCCGTGACACTCGTTATCAACAGTTCTGCTGCAATTGTATGGGAGATACGGAGCTCTATATGGTTGATTTCTAAACACAAGCAAATGAGAAATCTTTGTGAAACCACACTTCTCCAAAATCTTCCAAAAACAATTGTTAACCGAAGTTAATACAAAACACCAGCCATGTCCAATGAGAAGCAAATTTTGCTCCATCAAATGGAAAATTACCACACTATGCAGAATCTTTTTATGGTTTTTGACTGCACTAAGTGTAGTTGTAGTGAGTCAAAAGACTCACCATGTTTTGCCGAGCCATGCTTTTGTTATGTTGCTTGCTTGCTTTTATTCGGTCTGCAAATCTTTGTGATTCTAACTAGGATACTCTCCCGGCTTCAAGACCATTTTGTTTCTATATTATTATAGAAACAAGCAGGGTTGTTTTTAACGCCTCTTTCCCATCAGTTAATGGGAAAAGTCTAAATGACTTTTTATTTGTTGGCCCAGTACTTCAAAAAGATATGGGTTAGGTTAGGTTAGGTTGAGAAGAGGAGGCGGTGAAATTCCACCTCATGTCCTTGGACATACACGTAAGCCAGTATTCGGCCTGTTGTGCGCTCTAATTGTTATTATTTAGAAAAGATATAATATGTACAGACAAATTCTGATAAATCCTCAACATGCCACATATCGAAGAATTCTGTTCCGATCGTCACAAGATGAGGAAGTTAAAGATTTCCAGTTGCGCACACTTACCTTTGGAGTAAATTGTGCCCCATATCTGGCCCTATGAACTTTACGGCAATTGGCAGAAGACGAAGGAAATAGCTTTCCCGTAGGAGCAAAAATTCTAAGAGAAAATATGTATGTTGACGATGCATTGGTAGGAACTCATTCTGTTTCAGAGGGAATAGAGGCTAGAAAACAATTAGAGGCCATATTGATGTCAGCGGCCTTCCTGCTTAGAAAATGGACATCAAACAACAAGAAAATACTTGAAGGTCTGCCCCGTGAACACTTATTAAATTGCGAATTTTTAGATTTCGACGATAAAAGTATTGCGAAAACCTTGGGTGGAATGCCAGGTTGTTTGACCCATTAGGGTGGCTAGTGCCAGTTTTAATAACAGCGAAGGTGTTAATGCAGCAATTACGGCTTGACGACATAAAATGGGACGATGAACTAAAACCTCTGACCCTTATAAAGTGGAAAGAATTTGTCGATAAATATAAAGAGATTGACTTCATTCATATCCCAAGATGGATTCGATATTCGCCACGGTGTAAGATTGAAAAACACGGGTTTTGTGACTCGTCGGAGTTAGCTTACGCCGCTGCATTATATGCAAGAATCGAGGTAGAAAATAAAGTTTTCACCAGCCTGTTGGTTTCCAAATCAAGAGTAGCTCCAATCAAAAAAGTCTCTCTCCCAAGGCTAGAGTTATGTGGAGCTTTGTTATTGTCAGAGTTAGTTCATGCTTTTCTGCCCCAAGTTCAAGTAGACAAAAGTTCACAATTTTCGTCAGAGCCACACATCTGAGCTCAAAGAAAAAGAATATATTTCCAAGTGTCAGATTGTCAAGCGAAGAATTAGCGTTCTCTCGAACCCGTCTTATGGCAATGTCTCAGAAAATCCACTTTTCTGACGAATATTAAAATCTGATCAAGAAAAGGCCTATCGGACCGAAATGTAGCCTCTTATCACTAACCCCATTCATAGACAAAGTTCAGATTATCAGAGCAAATGGTCGGTTAGGATCTACTTTGTCTCTGTCGTATAGCGAGCGACACCCTGTCATTCTGTCCCAAAAACAGATTCGCAAAACTTTATATTGCGTTCATACATAAGTTGACCCTTCACGGAGGTATGCGTCTCATGGTAGCCACAGTTCGTCTTGTTGGATACCTAAATTAAAAATCTCATCAAAACACATATCCACAATTGCAGAGAAAGTGTTGTTGCCCGTACAAACCTTCAAGGGCCGATGATGGCAGCTCTTCCACCTGAAAGGACAACATTAAGTCTACCCATTACTAACACAGGTGTTGATTTCGCTGGCCCGTTTGAAATTAATACGTTTTCTGGTCGAGTCTGTAGACTTACAAAAAGATATATCTGCCTCTGTTTTGCCACCAAAGCCATACATTTGGAGGCTATGAGAGATTTGTCCACCCCAGCGTTCTTAGCAGCACTAACTCGCTTCATCTATCGTCGGGGATGTCCTAATAAAATCCACTCTGACAATGGGAGATACTTCGTAGGAGCAGCCCGGGAAATAAAAACTCAATTTCAAAACGTTGTCCCTGAGCTAAAAGAGGAAGCCATTTACCGATATGGGTTCCAAAGGTTAGAATGGCATTTTATTCCTGTTTCTGACCTCATATGGGAGGATTGTGGGAGGCTGGCGTCAAAAGTAGCAAGACACACCTAAAAAAGATAGCTGGACAAGTCAAACATACATTTGAAGAGTTTAGAACTATTTGGTCGTCCATTGAGTCTTGCCTAAACTCTAGACCCCTGACTCCTTTGTCCGAAGATGCGAATGATTTAGGTGATCTGACCCCAGGCCATTTTCTCGTAGGTTCCGCCATGTTAACTCCAGCAGAACCCGAAATAGTCCCGTCGAAAACTGATCTTTTGAATCGCTGGAGGCGACTTAAAGTGCTCAAGCAAGAATTCTGTAGTCGATGGAAATCTGACTATTTGAAAGAGTTGCAAAACCGGAACAAATGGAAAGTGCCTCAAACAGACATCCAGGAAAACGATCTTGTAGTGTTGCGAAATGAAGCTGGGGGTCTAAATGATTGGCGCCTCGGACGTGTCACAAAATGTTATCATGGTCCGGATAACTATGTCAGAGTGGTCGACTTGAAAACTCAGTCAGGCTTCATAAGTCGCCCGGTTCATAAACTAGTACTCCTGCCCCGCTGTATTTGACAATATCCTATTCTCACTAACCCTTCCGGTGTCTATTTCGTAGCCTTCACCACCACTACTTATATGCTTACTTATACCTCTATTCTGTTTCCATTAGTCATGGAGTTTGACTGTTGTCGCTTCCTGGCCCTACCAACAACGGAGAAGATGGACACTATAAATCGGCTCCAAGCATGTATCAATTGCCTAGGCCTCTCCCATCAGGCCAGGGAGTGTCACAGCAGACACCGCTGTCAGGAGTGTCGGGTCCGACATCATTCCCTGCTACACCCCTTTAAGAGGAGCGCTCATGAATGGATGCCCATGACGGCATGGGTCATAGCACATCGACCTCAGGTGGACAACGAAGCACATGTATTGCTCAGAAAATCCACTTTTCTGACGAATATTAAAATCTGATCAAGAAAAGGCCTATCGGACCGAAATGTAGCCTCTTATCACTAACCCCATTCATAGACAAAGTTCAGATTATCAGAGCAAATGGTCGGTTAGGATCTACTTTGTCTCTGTCGTATAGCGAGCGACACCCTGTCATTCTGTCCCAAAAACAGATTCGCAAAACTTTATATTGCGTTCATACATAAGTTGACCCTTCACGGAGGTATGCGTCTCATGGTAGCCACAGTTCGTCTTGTTGGATACCTAAATTAAAAATCTCATCAAAACACATATCCACAATTGCAGAGAAAGTGTTGTTGCCCGTACAAACCTTCAAGGGCAGATGATGGCAGCTCTTCCACCTGAAAGGACAACATTAAGTCTACCCATTACTAACACAGGTGTTGATTTCGCTGGCCCGTTTGAAATTAATACGTTTTCTGGTCGAGTCTGTAGACTTACAAAAAGATATATCTGCCTCTGTTTTGCCACCAAAGCCATACATTTGGAGGCTATGAGAGATTTGTCCACCCCAGCGTTCTTAGCAGCACTAACTCGCTTCATCTATCGTCGGGGATGTCCTAATAAAATCCACTCTGACAATGGGAGATACTTCGTAGGAGCAGCCCGGGAAATAAAAACTCAATTTCAAAACGTTGTCCCTGAGCTAAAAGAGGAAGCCATTTACCGATATGGGTTCCAAAGGTTAGAATGGCATTTTATTCCTGTTTCTGACCTCATATGGGAGGATTGTGGGAGGCTGGCGTCAAAAGTAGCAAGACACACCTAAAAAAGATAGCTGGACAAGTCAAACATACATTTGAAGAGTTTAGAACTATTTGGTCGTCCATTGAGTCTTGCCTAAACTCTAGACCCCTGACTCCTTTGTCCGAAGATGCGAATGATTTAGGTGATCTGACCCCAGGCCATTTTCTCGTAGGTTCCGCCATGTTAACTCCAGCAGAACCCGAAATAGTCCCGTCGAAAACTGATCTTTTGAATCGCTGGAGGCGACTTAAAGTGCTCAAGCAAGAATTCTGTAGTCGATGGAAATCTGACTATTTGAAAGAGTTGCAAAACCGGAACAAATGGAAAGTGCCTCAAACAGACATCCAGGAAAACGATCTTGTAGTGTTGCGAAATGAAGCTGGGGGTCTAAATGATTGGCGCCTCGGACGTGTCACAAAATGTTATCATGGTCCGGATAACTATGTCAGAGTGGTCGACTTGAAAACTCAGTCAGGCTTCATAAGTCGCCCGGTTCATAAACTAGTACTCCTGCCCCGCTGTATTTGACAATATCCTATTCTCACTAACCCTTCCGGTGTCTATTTCGTAGCCTTCACCACCACTACTTATATGCTTACTTATACCTCTATTCTGTTTCCATTAGTCATGGAGTTTGACTGTTGTCGCTTCCTGGCCCTACCAACAACGGAGAAGATGGACACTATAAATCGGCTCCAAGCATGTATCAATTGCCTAGGCCTCTCCCATCAGGCCAGGGAGTGTCACAGCAGACACCGCTGTCAGGAGTGTCGGGTCCGACATCATTCCCTGCTACACCCCTTTAAGAGGAGCGCTCATGAATGGATGCCCATGACGGCATGGGTCATAGCACATCGACCTCAGGTGGACAACGAAGCACATGTATTGCGGGTGATGTTGGAACCGAACGAGGACCACAGTCAGGTGTGGTTAAACGCTCTGAACTTCCCCATGAACATACCTACGTATCAGAGCTGTGTGAAGCTGCAGTTGTCCAGACGGCATAACCGGACGCGCAAGATGACAGCAACTATGGAAGTGCGAACTGGCCCACCTCTCTTCGTTCCGGGCAGAGACTGCGAAGCCAGCGGTATCATTGAGGTGTATGAGGTAGAAGAGATAGCCGCCCTAGACTTTCACGAATCCCGCACGGTCTCGATCATTTTGGGCAATGATGTCTCCAGCAAAATATATATGGGCATGCCGCAACCGGAACCGGGGTTCCCCTTTAGCCAAAAAACTTTATTTGGTTTTACCTTCTTTGGCAAAATGGACCTCTACCGCGCGCACGATTGACTTTTTCCACCACTGTCCCTGAATGAGGTTAACCCCTTAATACGAGTTTCTTAAGTAACATGTTCAAGATTAACTTTACTAGTCCGCAACATGACAGGCTTGATCAACAAAAAGGAAAAAAATAGTATACATCTAGTTGAACTAGAGTTATCTGCCTATTGATCAGGTAAATTTTTGTTGATCAATCTCGCAAGTTTCCATGAACAAAAAGGAAAAAAATAGTATACATCTAGTTGACCTAGAGTTATCTGCCTATTGATCAGGTAAATTTTTGTTGATCAATTTCGCAAGTTTCCATGAATTGATTGTTTTCTTTTTTAACTTAATTAACCATTTGTTATTTTTTTTCTTATGCCTTTAATTACAATAACTTTATCTTATCATATATTTAATTTGGTTTGTTTTGCACTGATAGTGCAAGGGGGCCGGGATGTTTCCACTCAAAGGCAGTTTGCCCGCACTGGTGTGCCAGCACTGGCACCGTCATTGACATTGAACGTCGCTGTCCCCTCTTCAGTGACTTCAGTCAGCTGTCTCGTCGGCGGCCGTTGTTACACCGTGGTGGAATTAGTCAAGTGCAACGCCGTTGAAAGCGATAGGCTTTGTTGATTTTTTTGTAAGAGCGGCTGCGCTATTGTATAAAAGAAAGTTGACAGCGACAGAAGTCACCCTGATAATTAAAACAGTTTTTACTGTAATATTCATAAGAATTGGTTTTAAAAAAATTCGGCCCACGTGAAGGAAGGTGCCTTAAAATAAATTTAAATACAAAAAGAGACAGTGCTTGTGTTTTTTTTATGAATCTGTCCCAAGTCACAAAACTCGGCTAAAGTGTTTTTGTTTGCTTGTGACCTAGGGCAACAAAAAAAACGCAAAACGCAGACACACACCTACACCTAGTTTGGATATTGCCTCTTCAAACTGCGATTCCTCCAACCAGTGCTAAGCCGTGGGAAGCCCTGTCCATCTGCATCCACCTCCATAAGGGCTAATTCTGTAGACTTCCCCTTATTGTAAGCATGTTGGTTCACCGACAGGAGTTTTGTGTCCAGGTTTTCCCTACTGAAATAATCTAAAAGTCTTTCCAGACCTTTCAATAGGAAGTTTAACTGGTTTGAAGTCTTTTGGCCTAGTGTGTGATATCTTCCCCCTTTTAGATATGAATATCACTTTGGTATCCCTCCATCGATTCGGGATGTATGAAAGCGTGATACAGCCTACATAAATTTTCTCCAGCCAGGGGATAATGTACTATAATAAAATAATTAAAACAACTGTTTTGATGCTTGTCTTTACGACGACTGTCGTGTTTATTTAATGTCAACTAGAACTATGAAATACAAAGTGTAACTTAAGCCTAACCGTGGGAATAAGTATATCAATGCTAACAGTAGGGAAGGTGCAAACGAGTGTGAATATGCAACAACAGCATAATCACACGGTTACTTGTCTAGACTAAGTCTGGAAATAAGATACACATATAATATGACAATTCCACTACACCTCCCCTTTATAGAAAAAAATGATTTTTATTATCATTTTTTATAACTTACATTCCGTTACTTTATTTAGCGTATTTTTATTTAATACATAAAAAAGTTTCATTTAAAATTAGATTATATTTAATGGTATTAATATAGCTATAAAACTCTTAGAGATAAAAAAATTAAGGGGAAATCAGGCCTGATTTTTAAAACTATTTTCTAAATAATTTTAACCTATCACTATGTACAGTAATAATCTTATCTCCTTTTATAACATAATTACCATTATCTTTCATGGAAATTATTGTAAAAGGTCCTAAGTATTTAGTCTCTAATTTGTGACCGGCTTCGTTACTCAAAAGCACGGTATCACCTGTCCTAAATTGTGGCATAGATCTTCCTATGCCATACCTATCTTTTTGTTTAATTTTTCCTGCAGGCAGTAAACGTCTTGCTCTTTCATGTGCTATTTCTAACCTGTATCTTTCTTCTTTGAGTAGTCATTTGGATTATACAGGGGCTGAATATCTTTATTTTGATTGAAGACTTGGAACCCATTCGGAGTTGTACCGAATAGTAATTCATAAGGGCAATACCCATGCGAAACCGATGGTGTTGTATTATAACAGTAAGTGAAATATTTTAGCCACACATCCCAATCGTCCTTTTCAATGGATATGTATGATCTAACATATTCGTTGAAAGTTCTATGACATCGCTCTACTGTACCAAGGGTTTGGTGATGGTAGGCTGTGGATGTAATGTTTTTCACTTTAAGATATTTGCACAAATGTTCAATCAAACTATTTTTATATTCTGTACCCATGTCTGTGACTATAGTTCTCATAGGACCATATGTCAATATATGAGACTCAAAAATAGCTTTAGCTACAGTTTTAGAATTTTTGTCTGGTATTGGCAGCGCAACTAAGTATTTCGTGAAATCACATATTAGTGTTACTGCAGACTCATTGCCTTCCTCAGACTTTGGAAGAGGTCCAATGGTATCTACTAGCACAATATCAAAAGGCTGTTGAGGTGTAGGGGTCAAAGTCATTGGAGTCTTTGTATGTCGTGTTACCTTTGAGAGTTGACACTCTTTGCATGTTTTCACATGCCAATAAAAATGTCTTTTAACTTTTGCGTAAGTACGTGTAATGTCAGTATGACCTCGTTCAATGGGATCATCATGATATCTCTTCAAAATAGTCCTTATATCACCATCATTTCTTTTTTATTATGGTCACCATAGGCAGTAGCGCTACCTTTACCCTTTTGAATATTTGATTGCCAATCGTTTTAAACAATTCAATAGAAACATACAAATCTACAACATTAATTCGTTTTGTAATTGTTTTACCATGTTTTAGATAACACTGATTTAACGATAATTTCAATTTAACGATTTTTTTAACGTCATTGTTATTAATGACTTCATAAACATTGAGATTTACGTTGCTTGCTTGCGTTTATTCGGTCTGCAAATCTTTGTGATTCTAACTAGGATACTCTCCCGGCTTCAAGACCATTTTGTTTACTTTTGATTGTTGTTCACGAAAATCGTCATTAACGTGGTTTTGACCATTTTCACGAGTTTCAGATCTGGTCACGACTTTATTAATGGAAACTGTCCGAACATGTTGATCTTTCAACTGATTAAGAGTAATACGGGAGAGAGCATCCGCAACTACATTTTGCCTTCCCTTGAGGAATTCCACAGTGAAATCATATTCCTCTAAATCCAGTCTTATTCTCGTCAGTTTAGAGTTAGGATTTTTAAGCGAGAATAAATATGACAGAGGCTTATGGACGGCCTTGACCAGGATATGTGTTCCGTAAATGTACGGTCTGAAATATTGAATTGCCCAATGAATAGCAATTAACTCTTGTTCGGTAGTTGATTTGTTACTTTCACCTTTTGTAAACGTTTTAGATGCAAATGCTACAGGAAGCTGTTTCCAATTGTACTCCTGACTGAGTACAGCTCCACATGCATATTTACTTGCATCCGTTGTTATACAAAATTGTTTATCGAAATTAGGGTACTGTAGAAGAGTTGGTTTCAACAACTGTTTCTTGAGGTATTCGAATGCCTCATACAATTTTCTTGCTAAGACGTGTTATATGCCGGGAGTAGAAAGAGAAGTTTTTGACAAACCTTCGATAATAATTGCAAAATGCAATAAATCTCCTGGCACTGTCGGCATCTGTTGGTTCAGGATAATTTTCTATAATTTCGTATTTACTCCTATCGGTACATAAATGCCCAAGAAAATTGACTTAATATCTAAAAAATGAGCATTTATCAGGATGCAACTTGAGGTTGTATTTTCGACATTGCTCAAAAACGTTCCTTAAATTCTTCAGCATATGCTTTGCACTACATCCGATTACAATTAAATCGTCCATGTAGAGAAAGGCTTTTGTTGGCTCAAGGCCTGAAAATGCAAGTGTTATCATGCGCTGAAATGAATTTGGGGCTATTTTCAGTCAATATGGTAAACGGGTGAACCAATAAGAACCATGGTCTGTAGAAAATGATGTCCCTACATTTCTCATCAAGTTCTATTTGATGAAAACCAGACATCAAATCTAAACATGAAAAATATTTGGCTCGACCGAATTGATCTAGAATATCTTCAATTCTCGGGAGGGGAAATTTATCCGCCAATACCTTTTTTTAATTTGACGATAATCAACAATCAAACGCCATCGATTCTGATGCGAGTTGGGTAGTGTCTTTTTCGGAACAAGTAGCAACGGACTATTGTATTCTGATACCGATAGCTCTACTATTCCATCAGATACCAGTTTGTTGACCTGTTCATTTATTTCGGACCTATGTGTATGTGGAATCCTGTAATTTTTTATGTATACAGGGTCATAGTCTTTAAGTCTTATTTTTTGCTTATAAAAATTGTTTGCTGTGATTGGTTCTTCTTCTAAACTAAAAACATCAGTGTAGTCAGAGCACAATTGATGCAGGACATCTTTAAATTCTTCAGGGCAATTCTTTCCTAATCTTGAAAGAATTTTCTCTTTTCTTTCATTCTGTAGATATTTCGGATAAATTATGTCATAATTGGCTAAGCTCTCTGTTGCAATATTCCTGCTATTTAACATAACATTTTCTGTGGTTGTGTTTAAAATGCGAATGAATGTGTTTTTGGTATTTACGATAGTACAAGCAATCATAACTCCAGGCTGAGGTTCTTGATTTATTACCAAAACATCTTCTTCGTTTGTAGCTAAACACACTCTCCTAACCACTTCAGAACGAGCAGGTAATAAAATGTTATGATTAACGTCAGAATATGTAATGGGCACTTGAATATTGCAATGAAAGTTGCTAGGTCTTATTTTAAACCAATCCTGATCTTCACTGAAATCTAAAACACAGTTGTATTTCTTAATAAAGTCTATACCTAGAATACCATCACATGGAATAGGAAAATTCCTATGGGCCACTTGGAATTCATGGGGTATCAAAAAATTTTCTATTTTAAGATCCAACTGTATTGATCCCAATGATTTTATTGTACCTTGACCAATGCCACTTATAATTGTGCGATTAGGTTCAATTAATTGACTATATTTTCTATTAAATTGTTTTAACAGAGATATGTCTGCACCTGTATCTACTAAGAATGTAAGAAGATTGTTTGTAACGGTATTTCTTGCCTTCACAAAAATACTCTGACATATATTAAAATTATAAATTGTTGACTTTTTTACTATTTTTTCCCTCAAGGGATGATTCACGTTTCCCGAATCATCGTGTTCTTCATTTACAACACGGACATTGCGGTTTCGGTTATCTCTACATACTATTCGAATTTGAATAATTGTTCCAATTTGAATTATGGTTTCCCGAACCACGTCTACGATTATTTCCTCGGTAACGACCTTGACCACGACCACGATTGTTTCCATTACCTCGTCCACGGTTCCATTTCTATTAGATTTGAAATATCTCACATCTGATGTGGACGAATTGTCGGTGCATGAAGAAACAAACTTAGACACTGCATCATTCATGGTGACAAAGTTCCCAGACTCCATAATTAGACGAACCCTTTCGCTAGAAGCGTTCCTCGTCACTGATTTTACAGCCACTTGGGTGAAATATTTTTCCGCCAATTGTAATGGAAGTCTATCTGATATGTAGGCGTTTGACAGCTCCTCAACTTCACTCACGAATGAGTTTGCTGACTTATTGCCTTGTTTAACATTCATTATCTTTGCTGTTAGTACTTCTGTTCACAGAATTTTTTAATGTACTAATTATTTGAGATAGGGAAGTTCCGTTACCAATAAGGTTCCTGGCTGTGCCCTTAACTTTTGTTTTCACTAAGGACATAGCTACGTTTTCATGATTTTCCTTTATAGAGTTTACTAACTTCAAAGCGTCAATGAAGCTTATTAAATTTTCCGCCTTGCCATCAAAATCTGGAATTAGACTTGAGGCTGTTTTCAAAAAATCTGTGACTGTCTGGGCCATATTTGCAAGCGGTTCACTAACGTTTTATGAATTTAAACTCTCAACTACGTTTTCAGATAAAATTACATTTGTATCTATCTTTTCATGAATAGTTTGAGGCAAATTTATTTCAATCCTTTTTTCTCAAGTACATTTATTAATTTGACTCTGGTGTCAGTAAAAAAAGCTTCGGCTGCTGTTTTGTGTGCTGTAGTTAGACGTTCATAGTGCACGTTTAGTAATTAGGTTAGATTAGGTTAGGTTGAAGAGGGGAGACGTTTAAACGTCTCATGTCCATGGAAATACACTTAAGCCAGTGGTTCGGCCTGTTGTGCGCTCCTTATTTATGATCTTTTTATACCTCACGAGTTACAGAAAATCGGTACTAGACACGAATTTTCTCAGTATCTTCCAGTCATATTCTCTGAGATGAGTCAAGTCTGGTAATATGTCGGACCCGAAATGTTGGGATCTTGCATGTGTGAAAGCCGGGCAGTGACACAGAAAATGTTCCATCGTTTCGATGTTTTCTCTACATGCCCTGTATTCGTCGTTTCCTGCTAGTCCTATGCGATGAAGATGTGCTTGTAAGCTTGAGTGTCCCGTTAGAACACTCATCATCTTACTAATATCGATCTTGTTTAGTTTCAGAAGACTTCTTGTTTTCTTTTCATTTGGGTCACCCCACAGTATCTTTGCAGTTGCTCCTACTGTTGCGCTATTCCACACAGTTTTATGAGCCATCACTGCCCAGTGCTTCAACTCATTTTTCGTGGCTTCGAAAGGTTTCCAATTTTTCAAGTTTATTACTCGAAGTTCTGTGCCCTTTGAAGCCAAGTTGTTTGCCCGTTCATTTCCAATCACTCCGTTGTGTCCTGGTACCCAGCAAATACGCAATGAGTAATCATATATCGTTCTTTTACAGTCCAACACAGTTCTGGATTTGACCCTTTCCGATGTTATTGCTTGAATCGCCATTTGGCTATCTGTGAAGATGTTGGCATATTTAGGCTTTGTCGTGTTACTGAGCCAGTTCACACACTCCGTGATTGCTCGAACTTCTGCTTGAAATACCGTGTTATGGTCAGGGAGGCGGAAGTGAAGTTCGACTTCTGGTTTACCAATAAAAAGTCCCAGACCCGTCCTTCCTCCTCGCTTGGACCCATCCGTGTAGCAGCTGGTTCCCACTGGCACATGGGCCAAAGATCCATTTTCCCAGGAGCGTCTGTCTGGCACAAACGTATCACAGGTAGCTGTAAGCCGCACTTCAGGAATGCGGTCCGAGATTTCTGGCGTTTGAATGTGACCAACTAGATATTCTAAAATCTTCTGATGGTACGACTTGTGGTCTCGATTTATCCATTCACCCATCACTTGTAGACGTCTTGCTGTGAGGGCTGCCTCATACTTTATACGGATGTCTATTGGTTGGATGTGCAGTATAGTCTCCAACGCTTTTGTTGGTGCAGTTCTAAATGCCCCGCTTATGCCTAGACAGCACATACGTTGAATTTTTTGCAAAGGTATTACGTTGCACTTCTTGTCCATTGATGTCCACCACCTTTTTAGTTATAGCAATTGTCTTATTCAGGAATCTAGGCGGGGTAAAACGTGGGATCTTCGTTTTCCTTGTAAATAGACATATTTCTGTTTTGTCTGGGTTAACATTTAATCCCCTTGGTTGTGCCCAGTTATATGCTATGTTAAGTGCCTCTTCACCTCTTCTGCATAATAGATTTGGATGAAAGCCCCTTAGAAGTATTACAACGTCGTCTGCATAGCAGACTGGTTTAAGTCCTTCATTGGTGAGGGCTTTTAGGAGACTGTGTATCGTCGTAACCCATAGAAGAGGCGATAAAATGCCCCCCTGAGGTATACCACGATTTACCTTGTCTCTAATTTTTACGTCATATGACCCACAAATAATCCACCTATTCCTTAGCATATTGTTGATCCAGTTTTTCAGCGCCCGGTCAACCTGAAACTCGTCTAAGGACTGGATAAGTGTATCGGTCTGTACATTGTTAAATGCGCCCTCAATGTCTATGCAAACAGCAAGTGTATACATTTCTTTACTGAAGGACTCTTCTATGTGGTGCACTACCTCATGCAGAGCTGTTTCCACTGATCTTCCTTTGACATAGGCGTGTTGTCTGAATTTTAGCCTGTCATCCGCTATTTCACCTTTGACCATGTCATCAATTATTCGCTCCATTGTTTTTAACAGGAATGAAGTAAGGCTAATGGGTCGATAATCCTTTGGGGTCGTGTAACTCGCCTTGCCAGGCTTTGGTATGAAGACCACCCTTGATTCCTGCCAGTTTTTTGGGGTATACGAATGGGTTAGGCATGCAGTGAACACTCCAGCCAGATGAGTTGATACCAGATCCACCTCATTCTGCAGAAGTGCTGGAAATATTCCATCCGGTCCCGCAGCCTTAAAGGGAGAGAAACTTTTTATCGCTTCTTTAACCATACCATCTGTTATATCCGTAATAGGTACTTGATGCAATACATTTTCATTCTGTAACTGTTCCTCTGTTGGTCCAGCATTACCAGTCGGAAAATGAGTTTTCATCAAGAGCCTTACGGTATCCTCTATAGTTTCCATCCTTTTACCCGTTTCATCCACCAGTGTTTCGGTTTGGACATGAGTTTTTGAGAGGAACTTTTTCATTTTAGACATGCTGTTAACGCTGTCTACCTGTTCACAGAAAAGCCTCCAGGAGTTACGTTTCGCCGATCTAACGATTTTATTGTATTCTTTGAGTCTTCTGTGGTAGTCGTCCCAATATACTGATTGTTTTTTACGTCGAGCTCTATTGTAAAGTCTGCGGACATCTTTGCCAATCGAGCGAATTTGTCCTGTCATCCAGGGTTTCTCAAAGGCATATTTCCTTTCTCGAAGTGGGCAACTATCTTCGAATAATTTTACAAGAGCCTCGGTAATTTTCTTAACATTGATATCAATGTCTTCTGTACATAGATAACCGCGTGTAGGCTGCCCCAATCGATTTCTAAGTAGATTTCCGAATTTAGTCCAGTCGGTCTTAGCCTTATTACGGAAACTTATGGGGTTTGGCGGTGGCCGTGCAGTTTTAAACCTTATATAACGGTGGTCTGAATAGGAGTGTTCATCCGAAACCCTCCACTCATGAATCTCATCAATAAGATTTTCTGAACATATCGTTATATCTAATACTTCTTCCCTAATTTTGTTAACAATGGTTGCAGTGTTTCCTATGTTAAGAGTTATGAGGTCATTTGTATTCAAAAATTCGATAAGGGCGTGTCCCCTTTTATTGGTGTTAGTACTACCCCAAGCGATATGATGGGAGTTGGCGTCACATCCAGCTAATAGCTCATTACTTGTGTGTTTGGATACCTTCACCAGACGTTGTAATTCCGACGTAGGTGGCAATGTCGGCGCATCGAATGGCAGATATATTGACGCCAGGTACATATTTCCATTACCTTGCCTCAGCACCGTTGCGTCCGATGTTGACAACTCTGGAGTAAAACATAAGTTTTTATGGCACAGAATACAAGTCCTTGGACGAGTACCTGTGTTAGCGTAGAAAAGGTTATAGTTCACACGGTTTAAACCAGTAACCTTGTTGCTAGTTGTCCATGGTTCCTGGATCAAAGCAATATGAACCCTGCCTTTATTTTTGATGTCCATCAGAGCGTTGGATGCTGTCTCGCTCCGGTGGAGGTTTATCTGGATGACCTCAATCATTGTCCTTCCAGTAAAAGTTTCTTTTGGGAGTCTATCCTATCTGGTGGCACCCCCTCTTTATTTGGTAGTGGGTCATTCTCCTCCTTTCGTTCACAACCTATTACACCATCTTCCAGTCGACAATTTTGGGAGGCGGTGTTATTTTTTGTCGCTCCCTCATTGGTTTGAATCGTTTTGTGGCTCTTTTTATTTTGATCACCACCTTTGCTGGGAACTTCCTGCAAAAGTGGCGGTACTATTGGTGAACTGGTGGTGTTATTGACTACTTCCACATCAGTTTTTGGCAGTGTCTCACTTGTCTCCATCCGTTCAATACCAGTGTTTGCCTCTTCAGACAGTATATTTGGACTCGATTCATTTGGCCTGCCAATCGGGACCTTTCCGATTTTGAAAAAGACTGTCCAGATCAAGAAGTACGCCATGCCCTTCGCCATGACAAGATTGTTCTTGGATTCTGGGTCTATGCCTAACACGAGGAGAGTACCCTCGGTATCATCCTTCCTATAGAAGACTTCCCACTTTCTCACGGAAAGTTTTGAATTCTGTTTGCCAATGATGTCGAGTATGTACTCTGATGAGAACTTACTGGGACATCCCTTAACATATAGGGTCGTTTTTTTGAGTTCAGGAATGTCGCTTTTCCTTACCAATTTTAGCTTTGCGCCGTCCCAAGGTGGGGGGAAGCTATCCACAAGTTTTACGAGGACACCAGCGCAGCGTTGTGATGCCAGCCTTAGCATCAAAACACCCCTCTCAAACTTGCAACTCATTACTTCGATTGGTGGTTCATCCTTAGATTCGAGGACGTATTCCGCTACCCTCGTATAGACCAAATCTTCGAAGTTACTCTTTTGGTCTTCGGGGATTCCTGCTATCAATTATGGCGTAGCATAGATCGTCTCGAAAATGTTGTTTAGCTATATTAGAATAAGAGGGTGGCTTCTTACGCTTCTTTATGGCCAATTGATTTTTCCGTGTCTGTAGAGTCTTTTTGGTTAAAGCCTCATCCTTAACGGATGATTTGTTTGACTTGAACTGCGTTATTGGGTCAACTTTACCGCCCACAATCGAAGGACCCAGAGTAGAGACCTCCTTTTGTGTGGTTACGTTAGGCTTATCCGAATTACTGGAAGACGGCGAGCCCTTTTTCTTCTTAGTCACTTTCACAGCGCTATGTTCTTCGGGAGACCTGACCCTTTTAGCGGCCTCCATGTTTGTATTGGAGGTAGAATTGTCAGGTTCATCCCGTAATAGGTTCTGTCGGTTCAACTTATTCAGTTTCCTTCTTTGTGCCCCTGACAGTCTCTTTGAGTTAGCAACAATAGTGATATTGTTTTCATTTGATGATTCAGAGTCAGAGTCCCCAATGGCTTTTAAAGGCTGGTGTTGCTTAAAGCCCCGGCTGCGTTCTGCTTCATCTGTCTTATCATTTGTTTTGCCTGCGGCTGGATGTGCTCTTGTGTCATTTTCGACTACGGGATCCAAGGCACCAAAGCTCGTAGAAGTTGCTTGCTCACGATTGTTCGATAACGACGACACATGACTCGTGAGTGAATCAACGCTTGTCGCCGGCACTGGGTTTTCCCTCCCCTGCGCCGTAATCTCCTTCGTCTTTTTTGGTTTAATCATAAATTGGTTGGGGGAGACACCCCCATAGCCAGTATTAGCCCGTAATAGGTACGTCGGTATAGGCCTTCCAGAATGAGCTCAGAAATATCTGTCCAGAGACCGATGCATCCAATTCAACCTACGCTTTATAAACAATAGTAATACTCTTATCTCTTCTAAACAATCAACTAGGTTTTTAGTGTGTTTATGTATTGTATCTTGTTTGATGGGCCTATCTACATTCAAACATTTATACGATTTGTCAAATATTTCTTTTTTACGACTACATATTTCTAAAAGTATTTGCCAGTCCATCTGGTTTAATTAAAATATTAGATCTTGTCTATCTCATTTGCACGACTCGTATATTTTTTTCGTAGTGATCTCTTGTGAAGTAAATAAATTTTAAGTACTAAATTTACTGCTCACAAAATGATTAAGATCACCAAAATATACCATATTGAATCTAAATGAGAAGTGTGATCTACTATTTCTACATTTGTTATCACATTTGCGTTGGGGTTCTCTATTTTAGACGATTTGGCTCCCATTTTCACCTAACAATTATTACAGTACATATATTATCTATTTTTAACAGAATCTGTTAATTATATTTAAATGTTACGTTGGGGTCAAATAAAATCTTAACAAGTAAGAAAGTTTCAGTCGGGTAAACCGACTAAGGTATACCCTCACTTTGTGAGTAATGTAATATTGAATATTACTCGAATTATTCTGTCAATTTGTGTGGGTACCAGAAGGGGTTTATCAAATACACCTTTTTTTTTGCTGAACATTAGATACTTTAAATTCATTGCACTGTACCGACTTATAAGCATTTATGTGCACTGGTATAAACGTTATGAGACATTAAATTGTGGTATGATTTGGGCATTTTGTGTGGGAGGTACAAAGAGGGGCGTGGCAATAACGCCCATTTTTCACAGGGCTCTAGACACTATAAAAACATTACACTGTACAAAATTTCAAGTATTTTTATACACTGGTTTTAATGTTATAAGCTGTTAACTTTTGGTGCAAAAAGGTACCTTTGTGTGGGAGGTACCAAAAGGGGCGTGGCAACAACACCCATTTTTCCCTGGACTGTAGGCAATATAAAAGCATAATACTGTACAAAATTTCAAGTATTTTTATACACTGTTATTAATGTTATAAGCTGTTAACTTTTGGTGCAAAATGGTGCATTTGTGTGGGAGGTACCAAAAGGGACTTGGCGACTTCGCCCATTTTTCTCGAGCTGATAGCGACTAATATGCTAATACTATGTGTGGAATTTCAAAAGATTCGAATAAGTAGTATAGCAGTTATTAAAGAATCAATATTTCACAACATTTTAACCCCTTGTGGGGGAGGTACTAGAAGGAGTGGACCAATATGGCCCATCTTCGAACTTAGGTTACTCCTTTCGAGAGTTATCGTGCGCATCAGCCAGCAGACTGACAGACGGACGGACATTGCTCATTCGACTTAAAATGACCCAAAACGGATTTCCTCCGAACATACTTGGGGTCTTAGGTCACTCCTTCGACGTGTTACACTTTTTTCCGTAGCCAATGATATATACCCTCGTCACACTAAAGTGAGGGTATAAAAAAATGGGATATATGCCATAACAAAGTCTATCCGCTCCTCTTGGATCACTGATTTAAAATGTCATGGCATATACTGGTCGTGTTCTTTCTACGACCAAACATGAACAACCCTTATTCCTATATTAGTAAGTATATAAATTAGTATGTAATATTTATATATTATACTTTACATATTTATAGATATATAATGTTTATATTTGTAAGTTAGTGTGATTTAAAATCTACGATTTCTTGGCTGGAAATTGTTGGAAAATAATCTGGTTTTACATTTAAACATTCATCAATTTGTTGTTGGCTTTTTGTTTTGTAGCTGATAAATTTCTAAGAGCACATTTTTAAAATTAAACATAAAGAAATTTTTATTTTTTTGTATGAATTTTTCTCTATAACGCAGGATCTTAAGGTTCACTCGTTTTCACTTTAAATTAAAAATTATAATTTCAACATTGTTGTGGAATGTTATTGTGTTCACTTTAAATAATGACTTACTGCTGTTTACTTAATACAAAAAGTTAAATTAATAATTTATTCGCTATCATCCTCTTCGTCTGAATCGGCCTTCTTGCTCCATTTCGCCGGGGCTTTGGATCCCTTGCCGCGTTTTTTACCAGCACCGACATAAGCTTTGAATTCTCTGACAGCACCCTCGTAATTTTCCTTGGACATGTTTGTTGATGGTTGGTTTTATATAAAATTTCACTTTTTCAAACTGTTTTGTTGGTGTTGGTCTTTCGGTCTACCACACTAAACCACCGTTATAGATGTAAAGGTGTTCAGTTCACTTTTAATATCATAATTAATAATCGAAACACTGTCTTGTCATTCAATGTCCACAGGTGGACAAGATTTAAATTTCTTTCTGTTTATATATGTATTATTTCACACTTGATTTTCTTTTAATGTTTTCTTTGAATCTTCCTTATAGTACGTTTTGCATCACCGGCACTAAACATCCAAACCGTTAGTATTTATTTTTAGTTCGGTTTTTAAGATAATTTTTATTTATGTCACGGTCGCCATATAATGAAATAATTAAAACAACTGCTTTGATGCTTGTCTTTACGACGACTGTCGTGTTTATTTAATGTCAACTAGAACTATGAAATACAAAGTGTAACTTAAGCCTAACCGTGGGAATAAGTATATCAATGCTAACAGTAGGGATGCTGCAAACGAGTGTGAATATGCAGCAACAGCCTAATCACACGGTTACTTGTCTAGACTAAGTCTGGAAATAAGATACACATATAATATGACAATTTCACTACAGTACTTTAACATTTTCTGCATTTCTCCTGGAGTAATGCCGTCTGGTTCTTCGGGTTCTGTTGGTGAGTTCCCCGGGAAATGTGTGTCGAGCAGTATATTCAGCGACTGCTCGCTGTTTTTTGTCCAGTTATTCGCCTCATTCTGCATGTAGCCCACTTCGCCACAGCAGGTATACCAAGTTTGAACTCAATATAATGGTGATCTGAGAATGAGTGGTCGTCCAGTACATTCCACCCAATAATTTTGTCTTACAGCCGGTCAGTAGCGAACGTTACGTCTAGTACTTCTTGTCTGTCTTTAATTGTAAAGGTCGGTTTATTACCTATGTTACAAATACTTAGTTTGGTAGTTAGAACAAAGTCAAGAAGCGAATCACCTCTATTGTTTATATCCGTACTACCCCAGATAGTATGATGAGCGTTCGTGTCTGCGCCAATAATCAGCTCGACCTCTTCAGACGTTGCTTCTTCTACTACTTCCCTGAATAGAGCAGTCGGTACTACAGCTTCATAAGGCAAGTAACTGGAGATCACCCAATATATGCGATTACCGATCTCCAGACTAGCCGATGTTAGTCTTTACCACTTAAATTAGCCAGGTGAAAGATACTTAGATCTTTCCTGGCCAAATTGCAGGTTCTTGGAGTGCCTTCACGGTTGGCCACAAGCAGTTTAAAGTTGGGTGTCCTAATACCGCACACCCTTCCTCCCACTGCTTAGGGCTCCTGTATCAGGACGATATCTACTGCACCTGTGAACAAGCGCAGCAATAGAGCCACTGAGGCTGCTTTAGCGTGATGGAGGTTAATCTATAGAATTCTTACCATCATTGGTAATTGACAGATTAACATCCACCCCGACAAGCGTGTTATCGAACTCTTCGTCCGTATCATCGAGAAGCGTGTCCCCGCCAGATGCTTCAAAGAGTCCGGAGACTCCCCTCAGCCCCTCTGTGTAGAAGTAGAGCTTTCGTCCTCAGAGAAGGACGTTGCAGATCTTCTGTTAGAGTTGGAGTCGCCAGAAATAATTGGCGTGGGTACCTCCGCACTTCCAGAAAGCCGTGTATCAACCACGGTGGACGACTCACCTTCCGCAGTGTGAGCTATATCCTGATTGTATACCTTCAAGACTATAGTCTCGAAACCATATTGTAGGGCTGCACTTGCACGTTGTATATGGGAGGTGAATTCAGCGTTAAGGATCAAATTGACCTGCCGCTTTTTACCATCCGCCTCACCCACCTTGCTGATTCTCCAATTATGGGCCGGCAGACCAGGATTGGAATCTTTTATTATTTTTTAATATGTCAGCCGGGTTGGAGGGCTCTTCTGTAACCCAGGTGATGGCTCTAGGTTGACTAGGGATGTTGTATTTTCGACAACATCCAACTGGTAACCCGGCCACACCTCACCCGCTCGGCTCAGAGCAGCCTTATACAGGTCAACTGATCTGGCATCTCTGAAATATAAGAGCTTTACTCTCCCCTGATGCCATCCTGCATCGTTGCAGATAGGTGGTTTGCCCGGCATTTCTCTACGGACATCGAGGTAATGAGCCATAATGGCTGATTGCACATGGCTCCATTTGTTCTTGAGGATGGATCCATCCTCACTGCTTCTGTCTATAACGGCCATCACTAGACTCTCCTTCGCCACTTCATTGAAGGGCTTGGTGAGTGTCCTATTGACGATGACATTAGGGCCTCTTGCTTGAAATCGGTGGGGACCTTTATATGGGGGCTATATCAAAACATGGAACAATGTTCCCCATTTTTACAAGGGGCGATTAGATTCAATATCCACGCAATGTCGAAAGGAAAAAATCTATTATCTGCTATCGTGCATAAATGTCGAAAGCGGCGAATAGAAGGTCACAGCGAACGTTGGTAAAATGTCAAAATTTTTTCGGGGAAAATTTGTATTGGATTGATCTGGCAACTCTATTTCAAATGCAATTACAAGTAAAATAAGAACATTTTTTTTAAATCACTATGTACAATGTGTCTGTAAGCTACCGATAGGTTTGTTCTGCTTCTTCCTTCGGGTCGCTATACTTGCTTGTGGTGTGTAGTCGTTGAGCTTGAGGTTTTCTTGCCTGCTCTATTTCCTTGCGCTGCGCTGCTAAGGTGTCGCTTTGAAAGGCATCTAAGCTGCCGATAGATTCTGCTTCTTCCTTCAGAAATGTTATTTGAAGGTCAAGTTTTTGTAGATTCCGTTAAAACGGAATTTTGTCCGACAAGTTTTTTGGCAAATATATTTTGTCGATTTTTGTTGTATATTTGCCAGAAACATCCCACTATTAGTGTGATGACATTTTGAAGGTATTTTAACTTTATTTCTATTTCAAAACGTTTTTTAAAAAATGTAAGTCAGTAAATTTTAATTTTTGGTTGTAAGTTATTTTAAAATTTTCAAATTATTTTCCGATTGTTTTTTAATGTAACTATGTAGGTCAATTGGTTTTTAAGCGTAGTATTTTTTCACATAATTAGGTCACTAAGATTATTTTACAGTTTTGTATGTATGTATGTTAGGTTTATGTTACCGGCACAATACAATTTCTTTAAACACTTTACATAATTGTTTATTAAAATACATCATCCGGCTCGAAGGACCAATGTTAGCGTGAGGTGAGGGTTATCGATTTGTTTTTGTTTTAATTTAGCTTTTAATTTCACTTTTATTTGTACTTTTGTTACCATGTCTTAGTTTATTGTTGTTCAAATAAAAATATTTTTTTTTAATTTTAAACTAATTAGTTATTTTTATTTTATGTTTTCATTTGTACAAAGGGTTTGTTTTTCTTTTCTTCAATTTGATTTTTATGTTCTTCCAAACGAACGATTTTAGGGTCAGATATAGATTGCCAAAGTATGGCTCTGCTATGCACAAGTGAAGCAGAAAACCAGATTTAGCGAACATAATCGAATTAGGAACAAAAACAACACACACTCCTTTGCTTATGAGATGATCAAAGGCCAGGGTTACCATAAACTTTTTTCGGAATGGAGGACTTTTGTTCCAGAAAAGGAGGACATTTGTGACATTTACAAAGAGAGTTTGGTATTTTCAGAGGACATTTTAAAAACACAGTAATTGGAAAGAATGAGCATTTTTTATTTGGTCAACAATTAAACTTTAATCCCGTAAGGAATGTCCGTACACCACCCTATCGGAGCACAATAAAAAGAAATATTGTCAAGTTTTATAAATATATTTTTCCAATGATCGACAATTTGTATTTTATAGCGCTTATATGCCAAATCGGAGGAAATATTTATATATAAGGGTTATATCTAAATATGAACAGATTTTATTCAAATTTGGCATGTTTTGTACTTGGGTGCTACATCTAAATCTTAAACCGATTTACACGAAATTCGACACTATGGGTCCTTGGATCAAGATACACCATCCTGCCTAATTTTAAAGTGACTAGATACTGAGTCAATCGGTATACTTTAATGTGGGTCTAGCACCAGAATTTTTACGCGTTACAAACATCTTCCCGAAACAAATTTATGGTGATTTCGATTCTGAAAGAAATTTTACCCCGTCGACGTGAAATGCTAAAAAATATGTTCCCCTTTTTATGTCGAACTGCCGTTGTCCCTTGACATAAACATAGATAATATTTGAAAATTCATAAATGCGGTATAAAAGTCCAGTTTTGGGGATAACGGCAACGAAAATGTTGCACTTTTTTGCAGGCGTTGTTAAGTTCGGCCATTCCATCGATCGCATATAATTTTTTTTGGGGACAAATAAACTCATTTTACCAAATTTCAGCCCAATTCGTTGAAATTTGTGATTTTTTTAGTTATGAAGTCAATTTCAGTGGGACCTTTGTATGGGGGCTATATCAAAAAGTAAACCGATATTGCCCATTTTCAATCCCAACCTGCAGCTATATCTGTACCACATTTCAGTCATCTAGCTCAATTATTGTAGATTGTAGTGTGATTACATTGGACGAACGAGTTTTACGACGATTAAGACTTTATCAGGTCTCAGATCAATATTTATACTGTTACAAACGGAGTGACAAAATGTATATCCTCCCTTCCTATTGTGGAGGGTAAAAAAGAGGCAAACTCACTAACTTTGTACTAAAAGTTGTTGTGAAAATAATTCATGTGGTTTACAGTTTGTGAGAAAGTTGAACTGGTAAAAAAGGAGGACAAAATTAATATTTTTGGAAAAGGAGGGAGGACGGGAGGACACTGTTTAGAAAGGACATGGACACTGTTTAGAAAGGACATGTCCTCCCAAAGGAGGACGTATGGTAACACTGTCAAAGGTAGACGAGAGTTGTTGCTCCAGCCCTTCTCTCTATCATCGGTGGTCTGCATGCTTCTCATCGGGGCTAACATTAAACATGTACACCAGGGACAGCCATTTCTTTGGACAATTGTGCATTTACCACCTCACAATTATTCTTATGCTCTTTAATTTAGTCGTCAATGAGACTTCGACAAGTGTACATGTCCAGCGGATGCCACGATATTTTTACTGTTTAACAGAAACATGAGTGTTGCTAACATTTTCTACGACTGTAAAAAAATAAATTCTTTCAATTTGTTTACTCTCTCTTACTTAATGAAATTTATTTTAGTGAAATTTATTTATAATGAAATTTATTTAAATACAATTTTTTGTTTTCTATAGTAGTATAGAAACAAAATGGTCTAAAGTTGAACAAGTTATTATGAAAAATTATGAATATTTTTCTTTGTAAGAAGCGATCATAGTATTTTTTTGTTTGCTTATTTTTAATTTATAATGTATTTTAGAGTTAAAAACTTTTTAAAATGCATCGATATACAAAAATGTAAAATTTTTGGTCAAGCCTTTTTTGGTCAAGCCTAGGCTTTCGTTTTATTTTTAAAATAAATCGTTACCGATTTTGCGATTTTTCCGAGATTTTATTTACTTTTCCGACGTTTTGTTACAAAGTGATCGTAATATAGAAAATGCCAATTCTCACCGTAGCTACCAGTTATATTGCTCTTACTTATGGGTCAGAATATTTAATATTTTATTTCCGAAATTATAAAATTGTTGTTGTTTGACATGTTATTTTTTGGGGCCCTTATTCATAAAAATATTGGGGTGTATTTTCCTGGGGCCCAATTTCATTCCGCCCGCAGCAACAGCCTGCTTCTGCAACTTAAAATTTTACTTTCGTTCGCCTGCCAGACGACAAACAGCTGATTTGGGTTTCACTAACTACCATCACAACGACAATTCGCACGGTAATGAACTCGTACGAAAACGTAATCATTTCAGTGTAAATTTTGGTTTCTCTATCTCTCTTTGCTGACATCTGGGCGAACACAAATGTCAGATCGAGTCACAAAAAACGTTAATAAAAGCAAAAAATAAGTAGATTTTAATATCATTATGGTAAAAACAATTAAATAAGAATAAAATTGTGTACATATGTTTACATATTTAAGCATATAGAAGTCAACATTGGCAGCTCGATAAGATGGAAAAAAAATTCATCAGTGCACTATAAGAGAGGCGTGAGAGAGAGAAAGAAATGAGAGTGTTGGATCAGCTCAGCTGAACCACCGAGGGTTGATTTTTGGCCACCGGTAGTGTAAAGGATACAGAGGTATTTGCTAAAGTCGACCATACAAAAATGGTTGCTTTTTAGACCGGAAGTTGTGAAATTATTGATCTGGCAATTACATTATTTTCCAATCGGTAAATTGCTAACGTCATTGACGTAAGGCCAGGCGAACGAACATTAGAGAAACCAAATTCCTGACGAAAGTGAGTGACTGGTTTTCGTTCGCAGAGAATAGAGAAACAGGCCGTTAATGTTTTTTTCCGAACGCTGACCAAGACTAGTCTGACAATTTTCGTCTGTTTTTGCAAAACACTGCACAGTGGTACGAATCCAAAAAGGGGAAATAATTCGACCGTTTCTTAACCAAACAACCGATTGCGACTAAACTTGGCGTGGTAGATGAGGAGTTAAGTTTTATATTTGGACCCCCTATGTCAGACAGGGCGGAGCTAGAGGGCCTCAAAGTTGGCCACATCAGTTTTTGTTTCTCTTCTGGTTTATAAAATTTCTTTTTGTATGTGTTCTACTAACTGAGGTCTACAACAAAATTATTTACACCTAAGAATAATCTCGTATAGTTACCGAGATATCTGCAATTGAAAATTTAATTTTTAATTTTTTCCCTTACCATGTGCTAGTATTTTGTAAATATCGGAGCACAATGTGCCCAGCCGTATCAACATGGTTCGATATACCCAATAGTACAAAAGTTATGACCACTTGAAGACATTAAAAAAAAAATAATAGCGAGATTTTGTTTTATCCATTTGTAACTGCTTATAAACATTTTAAAATAAACTACATATGTACATAGATATTAAATATTCTGACCCTCTATGTATACCTCTTGCCACAAACTGGAGTCGCTGTTTTCTAGGGTAGAAAACGAACATAATTCCAATCCCAAACTCAAGATTTTTTACAGGTCTAAATGTAGGTTTACTGGAACGTAATTACATATATCTAAATAAATGATAAACGACTATTCCAATTCCTATTAAATTCACAAGAGGGAACGACTTCTTTTATTGAAGTGTTTTCAACTACTTAAAAACTATGTAACAAAATTGTCCGCTTCATGCGGCAAAAAAAAACTCATTTGAGAAAAAGAATATACACGGGGTAAAATCGCATTTTTTAATACGTTTGAATAAAAAAATATATTTGGAACAAAAATCTTTAAAAATAACATATTTTTGAGGCGTCTAAACGGCTGGACCGATTCTTCTTGGTGGTGAATTTTCGATGTATCCAGTGGGCGTGGCCCCGCCCACCGCTAGATAGAGTGCTGTAATGTTGTACATATGTATCTGGTGGTAGTCTACGTGATTGGTCCAAAAATGGGCGGCATCGGAACAATGGGCGAGGCCCCGCCCATATTAGACAAATTTTGAAATTGAGATATCTTGCCCAATTTATTACCGAAATTGCTTTAATTGTGTGATATATATCTGGCGGTCATTTGTCTAAAAATGGGCGTAATCGGACTAATGTGGCCCCGCCCACATAAGCCAATTTTTGAAATTGCACAGTTTGTTAGCGACAAGCTGGAATTTTGTGTATATGTCTCTATTGATAGTCTACGCGATTGTTCCAAAAATGGCTGGGATCGGACCAATGGTCCAAAAATGAGGAAGATCGGAATAAGCAGCGTGGCCCCGTCCATATAAGCCAAATCTTGAAATTAAGATATCTTGCACAATTTTTTATCGAGAGTGCTGTAATTTTGTGCATATGTATCTGGTTTGTAGTCTACGTGATTGATCCAAAACTGGGCGGAATCGGATCAATGGGCGTGGCCGAGCCATGTAAGCAACCTTTTGAAATTGAGGTATCTTGCACAATCTATATGCGAGAGTGCTGATATTTTGTGTTTATGTGTCTGGTGGAAGTCTATGGGATTGGGCTACAAATTAGCGGGATCAGACCAAAGGGGCGTGGCTCCGCCCATATAAGCCAATTTTGAAATTGAGATATCTTGCACAATTTGTTAGCCATAGTACTGTGATTCTGTTTATATGTATCTGGTGGCAGTCTACGTGATTAGTCCAAAAACGGGCGGATCAGACCAATGGGCCAAAGCCAAATTTTGAAATTGAGATATCTTCACAATTTCTTAGCGAGAGATGTTTTTGGTGGCAGTATTCGTGATTGGTTCAAAAATGGACGGGATCAGAAATCTAAATATGGGGCAACGAACTGGACCGGGTCCAGCTATATATGTATACCCAGCCAGAAAAATACCTTCCTCAAAACGTCGTGAAAGCACTGTGAACCGTCATCACACGGTGGGATAAAGCGTTGTAAAAGCGTCAAAATGATAACACCGATATACGGTGTGACGGCGGTATTTTACAACGCTGTTGCAACGTTGTGAAAACAAATTTTATGACTCTTTTTCGATTGTTTGAAGGTAATAAAAAAAATCGTATTTAGAAATCATTGAATCAATTGAAATATATTATTTTTAAGGTATTCATTTAAATGAGATTCATAATATGGAATTTTTCCTGCAAAATGCCAACTTGTTAAATTTTGTAAAGGTAGCACTGGGTTTTCGCATGTCAAAGCGACACGCAGAAAAGACAATTCCTACTTTAACAAAAAAATAGTTCCTTATAGAAATTTTGATAAAATCGTAATTTTTGGCAAAATTTATATGTGCGGAATTACTTTACATGTTAATTAAAAAAAATAGTTTTCGTTTATTTTGGAATTATGCCTAACTTTTTGCAGGAAAAGATGTCATTAATTTCATAGAAAATCGTTAAATTTATTAAACTTAAATAATTGGAAAGCCACACAACTCAAATGTTTTATTGTGTGCTGGTGACGTTACCTTTAAAATGTTATTAAGATAGATTTTTTGCTTTTGTACACAGTACACTAAAAACCTAGCTATTTAGACTTAGCATGTTTTGGAGTGGCGGAATCGTTTTAATGACTAACTTAGATACCACTATCCAAACACGATTAATTGTTCTTAAATAATTTGTTCTCAATGCATTGTAAATCCATAACGAATTAAATTTTAAGCAAGCGTTGTGAAAGCGTCCCAAAACAGTGCTTTCACAACGCCTTTTTCGTGGTACCGTCATAAATTTCTGGCTGGGTATATAAATGGATGTGTGTACACCCACAGCAAAACAAAGCATATACCTGCTTAATCTTTGCAAATTCGTTTATGATAATGAACCAACCCCGTATGTTACGAATTCAAGCAAGGCGGTGCATGAATAAAGCATCAAAAATCAATAACGCTTCGTTGCAAAATGAATACCAACTGGGGATAATTTAAATCAAGTGTTGGTGACAACTATAGAACGTGCGGGGGACGACTTTCCGCTGGGATAACTTTCCATTCTAAATCCCACCTCCTCCCCCTCCCCTCTTAAAACTATTTAAACAGCATTAGCGTTTCAATACATTTATTAATGTTATAAGTAAATAAAACGTGAACACAACAAACATATAATTGCAAATTTGCATATTTATCACTAAGCAAATCACGTCTAAACAAAACACATTCGAATGTGCAGCAACTCAGTATTACCTCTGTTTTTTCTCGGAATTCAGCTCGTAACCCTAATGGTGGCAGTCTCCTTCCTATCATTCGCCTTTATGTACTGCAAAATTTAATTCCTGTGCTCTATAAAAAACATACACACTCGTTATTAACTTTTAAAATTGAAATTTTTATAAGCTTAGGTTGTTAATATTCGTAGGCCGACACCATTTCTATTGATTCTAGAAATTTCTGCAATAGGAAAATGTCACTGGATTTTGCAATCACCTTATCCTTCTCATTCCATAGCCCAGAGAATCATCCACAATATCAAACAGGTCATTAAATTCTATTTCTTCGTCATTAATTTTAATTTTTCACGTCTTTATAAATCCTCGTGGTTTCTTGTTCTAAGAACAGACAATAACAAATCCAATGAACAACACAAAGCCGAACACAAAATCATCAACCTTACGGCGACAAAACATAACGCAACGCCGGTCAAAAAATCACCGCAGTTTCGATGATAACTAATGAACGAATCGATGGCGATTTTTCATGCACGTTACGTTTATAAATTGGTACCAAACGGTGTTTATTTTGCAACGTCTTTTTCCCTCAGTGTATGTTACGTATGGACTCAAAAACGGCTGGATCGGTTTTGATGACATTTTCGGGGAATCTTCAGATAAGCTTAGAGGGTGACATAGGCTTTATAAGTTTTTGATTGAGGGGGCGTGGGTCTGCCCATATAACACAATTTTTTAAGAGATTTCTACTGTCTGTACCTACGAATAGATTAACCAGATTCCTACTGTCCCTATCCCATGTTTTGATAAATGGACGGGATCGGAAATCTAAAGTCTGGGGCAACGAAGTGGACCGGGTCCAGCTAGTATTAATATATTACAACAAAATATATTTGCAAACTAATTGTCTCAAATAAACTATGTATTTAAATACAAATAAAATTACGGTTTAGGAATTTCTCCAAATATATTTTATTTAAAAAAGATTTTAACAACATTGCTGAATTTTTGAATTTCAGTTTAAATTTTTACTTTATTTCTAATTATACCTCCCAATTAAAAATGGCATATTCAGCATTAACTTCTGTTTCAAAGTCATTTTAAAGTTCTAAATATTCGAAGTCATCATTAGTTGTAAATCCTTCTCGTAATTTATTGTTTTCCAAGGTTATACGATTTCAGATATAAAATATTTTTAGAAACATTAAAAATTTTAAACTTCGAATTGCTGAAAAACTTAACACAATTAAGATATCGGTCTGTTTTCTGAATTCTTAGATGCAAATAAATCATTGTTTCGGAAATAATATTCAAAAATAAAAACATATTAGGATCGAAACAAAGATTTGTTTAGCAACATCTTCCCAAATATATAATATGTGTGTGTGTACCAAATATTATATATTTAGAGTATACCCTAAACATATATATGTATGTTTCAAGCCGATTATATTTGTGACAATAAATATAGGAAAAATTAATATTATAAACTTAACTCAAAAAAATTAACTCAATTTAGAAAAAATGTTTAAAAAGGAAGAAAATGAAATAAACTTAAAAATGTGGTTAGACACCAAGGTCTGGTTGATCGGTGCGTTCAACATTTGGTATGCACAAATGTTTAACCATTAATATTTTGTGATGGTGCATTTGTTCTGATGGCTGATTCTCTCTGCGATCCATATTTTCCACGAATTTTTAGTATTTTGTGTTTTGGTTATGGCATACCAGCTTCTGTTGCGGCCGACCATAGATTGTCCACATTTTTGTATTTTTTTGCGATCTTATTCGTGACTTCGTCCCAAATGTTCTCCGTAGGATTTCAGACAGGTCTATGGGCTGATCAGCCCAACCCAAAATCTCCACACATACTAATTTTTACTAGTTTGGAGGAGTTTTTGCGGCCATTATCTTGCATAAATGTCCACTTAATTGGGATGGTCATGGCATATGGTTCCATATGGTCTAAATACTGAAACTTGTCCGTTTTTCCATTCCAAACCAAAATGCTGCCACCACCTTATTTTACCGTCCTGTGAGTGTTCCAAGGTTCGAATTCATGGTCTTTGTGACGATTAACAAAGATTCCGTTATATAGTCCTACCCAATTTACTTTCGTTTCGGCACTCATTATTCTCCTGGGTACACTCAGAAGACGCTAAAATACGGTGGTGGCAGCATTCTGGTTTGGGGTGCATTTTCTTGGCTTGGCGAAGGTCTGCTTATAAAAATATATGGAATAGAGGACAAGTTATGGAGCCATATGCCTTCACTTCCACCCCAATTAAGTGGACATTCATGCAGAATAATGACACCAAATAAGTAAAAATTTGTTTTGTGGGGAGATTTGGATTGACCAACCCAGAGATCTGGCTTAAATCCTATAGAAAACTTTTGGGAAGAAGTCAAGAGTGAAATCGCAAAAAAACAAAAATATGGACGAGCTGTACTCGGAAGCTTGGTATGCCATACCCAAAACACAGAATGCCAAAAACTCGTGGAAAGTATAGCTCTCAGGTGCGATGAATTCTTCTTATTTTAGTGTCGCTTTTTTCCTAGCGATATTTTTTTTAAATATATTTATAAATTTCAACTTATGTTTTTATAAATATGAAATATGAATAATAAATAATAGGAATAAAAAGGAACTTATGATAAATTGTGCCATTATTCAGGTATGGACATATACATACCTGAATAATGCATCGAAGAAAAAAAATATAAATTATTTTGGATAGTTGCCAAACAATCATTGTTGTTGCTTTTAATATTTTTTCAATTCGTCTTTAGTATCAGCAATGACAATAAAAATCTACTGAAAGTCTGGAATAGAAATTTTTTTCGGAATTTCGCTTCCGTTGAATCGGTTCTAATTATTTGTCGTGAGGGACAATATATTGTCGTGAGGGACAATATATTGTCGTGAGGGACAATATATTGTCGTGAGGGACAATATATTGTCGTGAGTTGATTCAATAGACATAATGTTTGTAATGTTTTAGTTTCTGTAATGGTATATTATAATTAAGGAACATAACTTATGTTTATATACGTACCTCCATTATATCCAAATCTTTCAGCTGTCTTGATACAAAGAATCTAGTCAATTTTTATATCAATAAAGTGAGAGAAATTGCTTAGCCGTATACTGTTTTATGTGATTTAGTTAAACAAAAAAGATATTTATATTTAATACTAGCGGATACCCGGCGAGTGTTACTACCTACTACTACGACGTTTCATATCAATATGTTTGGTACTTAACCATACTGAATTTTTTAATGTGTTTGATTTTATTAGTAATAAAAATAAACAAACAATTCATTTTTAAGCATACCAAACTCATAAAAAGTTGCTTCTGAAAGTTTTGTATGGGAAAACGCGATATTCGACATTTTAAGGCACGAATGAAAACGGTTTGGGACACATCGGTTGAATGCTTTCAAAGTCTGTAAATGACATAACATTTTTTTGTGGTTTGTGTTTTTGAATGTCCACGTCCACTTTTCATATGTCACCTGCTTTCGTTTAACGAATAATGTTCCTCCGAAACGCATGTATGGCAATTTTCAGGGCATGCATTCTTGTGATCAAAGTGCAGGTCGCAAATATGAAGCTATCTTTAGGAAATGGCATTTCTTAGACTAGGGACGACCCCTATTGAAAATAGCCCCTACATAAAAAGGTCCACACCGATGTCACTTCTTGACACTAAAGAATACATTTTTCAATTCATCTTCCTAAAATTAAAAAAATACACTTTATATTAGACCTAATCGTTCCCTACTAGCAATGGGGAACATCGGTCCATGTTTTGATATAGCCCCCATATGAAGGTACCCACAGATGATACTTCTTGGCACTCTAAGTACACATTTTTCAATTGATCTGTCTGAAATTTAAGAATTTACATTTTATATTGGACCTTATCGTCCATAGTAAAAAAGGGGTACATCGGTCCATGTTTTTGTATAGCCCCCATAAAAAGGTCTCCAAAGGTCTCTTTTTGACGCTCTGGAGATATTTTTTCAATTGATCTGGCTGACATTTATGAGATGTGGGAAGATTATTTATAATAAGCCTCTTTTTACATAAACCTCTGTTTACGAGGTTAATTTTAAAGAAAAGTGCAATAAAAATGCGTAAATGAACCAAAACTACAGTTTGCAACTACGCAATTGTTTTTTTTTTCTTAAAATGTTGTGTAAATACATCCTAAATTTTTTAATTTTATTAAAATTTGAATATTTTTGTATAGTAATAAATTACCTTAATGTGATTTAAATAGCTTTAATTTTTTTGATCACGGTAGACCTTTTGGTGGAATTACCCATATGCGAAATAAAGATTATCGGAATACCACGTTTGTAAAATTTGTACAGACAAATAATAAATATCATCTAATATGTAAATGTCATCATCGAGAATAACATTCTCAATTAATTCAAATAAAGGTTCAGAGATTTGTTATGTGTTCAAACAAATCACAACATTTCCATTCAAAATCAAATCACTTATCAAAATCCATGATATTTCTTGAGCGAGTGGCCCAATCTTAAGATTCTTGATGTATGTGCATCATTATCCGAAATTAATTTTGCAGCCTTCAATTGATTTTTAATATTCAGCGACTTTAATATGTAAGGCTACGATTTTTTTGAAACATGGTAATCATGAATTGCCCACACAATGATAGGCGAAGAAGACGGTTGAGCAAGAGAGAGGGTCGTAAAGGTGAAGTTGTAGCGAACGGACGTGTGCGGACGTATGTAATTTACCAATTAAATGAACTAAATAAATATCTAAGTTTTTATTAAAATCAGAAGTGAGGACGAAACGATTTATTCCTTATAAATATGATTATTCTGTTGTTAGAATTATGAGCAGTTTTTTAAAAAAATTGATGTTTACTCTCAAACCTCATAGAATTTGTGTGTACAAGGGACCTATTATTTTCAATCAGCGCACAGTGGGCTAAAATGGAAAAAAATGGACATAGGTGTGTATACAAGAGGTGCTAGAGAGTTTAAGTTCGGAACTTTCATTTCAGTTAGAAATTTTCATCGGCTTCTAAATTTTGAGCAGATTTTCTGTGGATACTCCTAGACCAGACCTACAATAAACATTTTATAGCTTCAAGATATCTTGAATAGTTTCCGAGATATGTGGATTTTAAATTTGAATTTTAAATTTTTCGCCGACTTTGCCTTGGAGTTAAGCCAATATCTCAGTCAAAAGTTTACCGATTAAATTTAAATTTTGAATTTTTTATGGATTGCCGATAAAATTTACAATATCATAAAAAAAGAATCGATAAGATATGTCAAGAAATAAGAAAGTTATGGCCCTATAAAATCAAATTTTTGAAAAATGTAATTTTTGGAGATTTTATGGCGAAAAAAGTCCAATTCGTATTTAGGTCTTGTAGAAAAAGTTTGTTACACAAAGTATATCAAATTTATACTAATTTTAAGGGCGACGTTTCACAGAATCTGTTAGAGAAAGTCCGAAGCCAAAATTTGAATTGCCACCATTCTCCGCTTTCGACCTTTTTTTACATAAATTTCAAAAGTTTGATCGATTTTCTCCAATCGCTAAGCTAAATTGTTAAATTTTTTTATTTATTTGTTTTAGGGTGTAACAAAATCGACTGCAAAGGGAATCCCGAGCGCGGCTTTTCATATCGAAGATATATGACTAAAAGTAAAAATCCCATTTTTGAGGATTTTTGATGTATTTTTTTTTGGGAATTGAGGGATATTCCATTAGAAATTTCCACATGTTGCATTTGATTATTATTTTTAATATCAAAATAAAGAACTTTAAAAAATATATACATTTTTAAGAATTTTATGCCGTATTTACGTTTCTGTATATATGCAAAATATTTTTTTTTTTAATTTTCCCTACCTTCTTATACTTATTGGCTATTATATCATACAATATGCACTGATTTCTTGTAGATCACATATTTTTATCAAACAATAATAAAATTTAGTAAGATTTACCTTTCAGAAAATAATATTCCACTCCACTCAAAATTGACAGGAAATATATTTCTAATGAAAATATTACATTGGGAAAACCCATATAGGTTTAAACTAATTCGTTCAAAACGATTGAAAATTTCCTAATTTTTACTAAGGAAACATTTTTATGACTTCACTGAAATCACTTTTTAGTTGGGAAACTTCAAGGAATTTCCACCATCCATTCACAACTATTGATCTAAATCGAAAGGTAGGTCAAACACTGGTGTTGAGAAATGTATGTACATATGTATGTCCGACTTGTCTAACTTGTCTTAGTATTTCGTCCATAACTTTTGCAACTATTGAGTCTCCAAAAATCTAATTACTGTTTTGGATTTGTGAGAGACTGGCGCATATTCTGCTCAAATTTTAATTTAAAAAAAAACAATTTTTACGTTGTAAAAAATTACGCCGTTGTTTCGTTTTTAAAATAACTTTGCTAAAATAGTTTCGGCCATTCGAGAGCAATTACAAATTTCGTGAAATCCAAAAACTCATTTTTTTATACCCTCACTTTAGTGTGACGAGGGTATATATCATTTGCTACGGAAAAAGGTGTAACACGTCGAAGGAGTGACCTAAGTCCCCAAGTATGTTCGGAGGAAATCCGTGTTGGGTCATTTTAAGTCGAATGAGCAATTTTCGTCTCTCTGTCTGTCTGTCTGTGTGTCTGTCTGTCTGCTGGCTGGTGCGCACGATAACTCTCGAAAGGAGTAACCGATTGACCTCAAATTTGGTATGTGGTAATATTGTTTTCTATCTCCGGCTAAGTTCGAAGATGGGCCATATTGGTCCACTCCTTCTAGTACCTCCCCCACAAAGGGTTAAAATGTTGTGAAATATTGATTCTTTAATAACTGGTATACTACTTCTTCGAATCTTTTGAAATTCCACACATAGTATTAGCTTATTAGTCGTTATCAGTTGATAACGAAATGAAATAATTGAAAAATGGGCGAAGTCGCCACGTCCCTTTTGGTACCTCCCACACAAATGCACCATTTTGCATCAAAAGTTAACAGCTTATAACATTAATAACAGTGTATACAAATACTTGAAATTTTGTACAGTATTATGCTTTTATATTGCCTACAGTCCAGGGAAAAATGGGTGTTGTTGTCACGCCCCTTTTGGTACCTCCCACACAAAATGCCCAAATCATATCACAATTTAATGTCTCATAACGTTTATACCAGTGCACATAAATGCTTATAAGTCGGCGCAGTGCAATGAATTTAAAGTATCTAATGTTCAGCAAAAAAAAGGTGTATTTGATAAACCCCTTCTGGTACCTCGCACACAAATTGACAGAATAATTCGAGTAATATTCAATATTACATTACTCACAAAGTGAGGGTATACCTTAGTCGGTTTACCCGACTGAAACTTTCTTACTTGTTACTTGTTCAAAACTGAAAATAACTATAACATTTAAAAAAAAAAATTATAACGAGATCTTATTTACCCTTAGGTTTGGTTTAGGTTAGGGTGGCAGCCGTATTTTTTTTACAAGCTCACATAGACCAGTTTAGGTCCCTAGTGTTACCACGGGCTGAAATGCCCCTCATCGAAACCAACCTGTTTGATATATAAATTTATCGATAGTACGAATATCAGTACTGGAAAGATCTGTTAGGCTGCCTAAAAAGGCCGACCCCAGTATGTCCAGTCGTCGTTTACTCAAAGCGGGACAGTCGCAAAGCAAGTGCTCAATGCTCTCCACTTCTTTCTCATCTCCACAGCTTCGGCAGAAGTCATTGGAGTCAATACCCAATCTTTTGGCGTGTTCGCCGATCAAGCAGTGTCCCGTCAGAACTTGTACTAACGTAGACAATCGTTTCCTCTCTAGTGCGAGGAGATATTTTGACCATCTCAGGTCATACCTTGGCCAGATTTGTCTAGCTACCCTGCAGGTGCCGATTTCTGTCCATCTTTCGTTGGACTGCCTGATTGCTTCTTGCCTAAGCCAAAGCTTGCACGTGGATAGTGGCGCACCAATATATGCAAATTCTTCGAGAATTTGTAATGTCGTCCCTTTCCTAGCAAGTTCATCGGCTTTGCAGTTCCCCGGGATATCCCTATGCCCAGGCACCCATATGAGGTGTACATTAAACTGCTCAGCCATCTCGTTAAGAGATCTGCGGCAGTCGAGGGCTGTTTGTGAATTTAGGGATGTTGCCTCCAGAGAATTGATGGCAGCCTGGCTGTCCGAGTAAATTACAACGCCAGTGTTGGTTACTATGTTGCGACTCAGCCACTTGGCTACTTCCCATATTGCCATTATTTCGGCTTGATAGACACTGCAGGTATCTGGTAGTCTGTGAGCTATATCCAGACTAAGTTCTTCACAGTGTACTCCGAAGCCAACCTTTTCATCAAGCTTCGAACCATCCGTGTAAAAGTGGATATGGTTTCTATTACCTGGTATTCTGCCGACCCATTCATCTCTGGCGGTAATCATAGTGATGTAATTTCTCTCGAAGGTGTACACAGTTGGTATATAGTCCACTCGGTCGGTTACCATAGCACTACACTTTGATATCCTCATGTGACCATAGTTTTTGTACCTCCACATTGATAGGCAGTTTAATCTTATTGCCGCTTTGGTTGCAACTTCTCTCGCCACAATATTAATCGGCAGTATATGGAGTATGGCTTGTAGAGACTCGTTCGCTGTAGTCCTTAAGGCTCCGCTTATGCTCAGGCAGGCTGTTCTCTGAACCTTTGTTAGTAGGTTGGTAATGGTTAGTTTGTCAGTTGCCGTCCACCATACCACAATACCGTATAACAGTATTGGACGGACTACTGCTATATATATCCAGTGGACGATTTTAGGAGAGAGTCCCCACCGCGACCCTACAGCCTTTTTGCAGGAATATAAGGCGACGTTGGCCTTCCTTACACGTTCCAATACGTTAAGTCTAAATAACATTTTCCTATCTAGAATTATTCCTAAAAATTTTGCACTTTCAGAAAAGACTAGATCCGTTCCATTTATCCGAGGTGGAGGGTCCACATGTGGGACATTATTCATCCTAGTAAAGAGAACCAATTCTGTCTTGTTGGGGTTAACGCCCAAACCGCTGCTTCTGGCCCATCTAGCCAACTTGTTCAGAGCCACCTGTAGGATGTCTCTGAGGACGTTTACGAATTTTCCACTCACTGCGATTGCCACGTCGTCCGCATATGCCACGACCTTGCAGCTACAACGTTCTAGATCTAGCAGGATTTCATTCACCGCTAGGTTCCAAATTAGTGGAGACAATACTCCTCCTTGCGGGCTCCCTCTCTTTACATACCTTGTTAGAGTTGTGGACCCTAGACATGCTGTTATGCGTCTTCTGGTGAGCAGACTTTGAATTAGTCTAATCAAACTAGTGTTAACTTTTAGATGTGAGAGTGCCGCAATTACCGCATCTGAGTGAATGTTGTTAAAAGCCCCTTCTATGTCAAGAAATGCCACCATGGTGAATTCCTTGAAATGCAGGGACGATTCGATGGTGCTCACAAGTTCGTGCAGGGCTGATTCTGTAGACTTGCCCTTATTGTAAGCATGTTGGTTCCCCGACAGGAGTTTTGTATCCAGGTTTTCCCTAATGAAATGATCTAAAAGTCTTTCCAGACCTTTCAATAGGAAGGAGGATAGGCTAATTGATCTGAAGTCTTTTAGCCTAGTGTGTGATATCTTTCCCGCTTTAGGTATGAATACCACTTTGGTATCCCTCCATCGATTCGGGACGTATGAAAGCCTGATACAGCCTACATACATTTTCTCCAGCCAGGGGATAATGTACTTTAACATTTTCTGCATTTCTGCTGGAGTGATGCCATCTGGTCCAGGTGACTTGAAGGGCTCAAAGCTGTTAATAGTCCAGCTTATTCTGGATCTCTCAGTCAAGAAGCTAGCGACGCTCGCAGTCCACTCGCACTCTTGTTGGTCCTGCTGATCCTCGGGTTCTGTTACAGAGTTCCCCGGGAAATGTGTGTCGAGCAGTACATTGAGCGACTGCTCGCTGTTTTTGGTCCAGTTATTTGCCTCATCCTGTAAATATCCCACTGTACATGGTGAATCAGATAATATCTTCCTCAGCCTAGCGGCGTCGGAGACCTTTTCCACTTCACCACAGAAGGTATACCAAGAGCGCCTTTGCGCCTTTCTAAGCTCCTTCTTATAGATCTTGAGTTGCTCTTTATAGCCTTATTGAATAGCTTGTTGCAGGTCTTTTTCATAGCCGTTAGCTCAGAAGTCCACCATTGGGGTTTAGTTTTACCCTTGTACCTTGTTTTTGGACAGGCTTCTTCAAGGGATCTATTGAATGATATGGTGATATGATCGACCAGATTATCCAGACCGGCTTTGTCATTCGGTTCGTACAGAAGTTTAGAGTTGAGGACTTTCTTGAAATTCTTCTCATACATATGCCACTTTGTCTTCCTTACATTTCTGTGGACGGCGGGTTTAGGCGCTTTTTCCGCGAGTTTGAACTCAATATAATGGTGATCTGAGAATGAGTGGTCGTCCAGTACATTCCACCCAATAATTTTGTCTGACAGCCGGTCAGTAGCAAACGTTACGTCGAGTACTTCTTGTCTGTCTTTAATTTACAGATTAACATCCACCCCGACAAGGGTGTTATCGAACTCTTCGTCCGTATCGTCGAGAAGCATGTCCTCGCCAGATGCGTCAAAGAGTCCGGAGACTCCCCTCAGCCTCTCTGTGTCCGAAGTAGAGCTTTTTTCCTCAGAGAAGGACGTTACAGATCTTCTGTTAGAGTTGGAGTCACCAGAAATAATAGGCGTGGCTACCTCCGCACTTCCAGAAAGTGCCACGGTGTACGACTCACCTTCTGCAGTGGGAGCTATATCCTGCTTGTATATCTTCAAGACTATAGTCTCGAAGCCTTATTGTAGGGTTGCACTCGCACTTTCTATATGGGAGGTGGATTCAGCGTTTAGGATAAGATTGACCTGCCGCTTTTTACCATCCGCCTCACCCACCTTGCTGATTCTCCAATTATGGGCCGGCAGACCAGGATTGAAATCTTTTATTATTTCTAAGATGTCAGCCGGGTTGGAGGGTTCTTCTGTAACCCAGGTGATGGCTCTAGGGTGACTAGGGATGTTGTTTTTTTCGACAACATCCAACTGGGCACCCGGCCACACCTCACCCGCTCGACTCAGAGCAGCCTTATACAGGTATACTGATCTGGCATCACCGAAATATAAGAGCTTTAGTCTCCCCTGATGCCATCCTGCATCGTTGCAGATTGGTGGTTTGCCCGGCATTTGTGTCGAGCAGTACATTGAGCGACTGCTCGCTGTTTTTGGTCCAGTTATTTGCCTCATCCTGTAAATATCCCACTGTACATGGTGAAGCAGATAATATCTTCCTCAGCCTAGCGGCGTCGGAGACCTTTTCCACTTCACCACAGAAGGTATACCAAGAGCGCCTTTCTAAGCTCCTTCTTATAGATCTTGAGTTGCTCTTTATAGGCATCCCAATCATTAGCGACCCCAGTAGATTTAGCCTTATTGAATAGCTTGTTGCAGGTCTTTTTCATAGCCGTTAGCTCAGAAGTCCACCATTGGGGTTTAGTTTTACCCTTGTACCTTGTTTTTGGACAGGCTTCTTCAAGGGATCTATTGAATGATATGGTGATATGATCGACCAGATTATCCAGACCGGCTTTGTCATTCGGTTCGTACAGAAGTTTAGAGTTGAGGACTTTCTTGAAATTCTTCTCATACAGATGCCACTTTGTCTTCCTTACATTTCTGTGGACGGCGGGTTTAGGCGCTTTTTCCGCGAGTTTGAACTCAATATAATGGTGATCTGAGAATGAGTGGTCGTCCAGTACATTCCACCCAATAATTTTGTCTGACAGCCGGTCAGTAGCAAACGTTACGTCGAGTACTTCTTGTCTGTCTTTAATTATGAAGGTCGGTTTATTACCTATGTTACAAATACTAAGGTTGGTAGTTAGAATAAAGTCAAGAAGCGAATCACCCCTATTGTTTATATCCGTACTACCCCAGATAGTATGATGAGCGTTCGTGTCTGCGCCAATAATCAGCTCGAGCTCGTCAGACGTTGCTTCTTCTACTACTTCCCTGAATAGAGCAGTCGGTACTACAGATTCATAAGGCAAGTAGCTGGAGACCACCCAATATATGCGATTACCGATCTCCAGGCTAGCAGCTGTTTGGTCTTTACCACTTAAATTAGTCAGGAGAAATATACTTAGATCTTTCCTGGCCAAAATGCAGGTTCTTGGAGTGCCTTCACAGTTGGCCACAAGCAGTTTAAAGTTGGGTGTCCTAATACCGCACACCCTTCCTCACACTACGTAGGGCTCCTGTATCAGGACGATGTCTACTGCGCCTGTGGACAGGGGCAGGAAAAGAGCCGCTGAGGCTGCTTTAGCGTGATGGAGGTTAATCTGTAGAATTCTTACCATCATTGGTAATTGACAGATTAACATCCACCCCGACAAGGGTGTTATCGAACTCTTCGTCCGTATCGTCGAGAAGCATGTCCTCGCCAGATGCGTCAAAGAGTCCGGAGACTCCCCTCAGCCTCTCTGTGTCCGAAGTAGAGCTTGTGTCTTCAGAGAAGGACGTTACAGATCTTCTGTTAGAGTTGGAGTCACCAGAAATAATAGGCGTGGGTACCTCCGCACTTCCAGAAAGTGCCACGGTGTACGACTCACCTTCTGCAGTGGGAGCTATATCCTGCTTGTATATCTTCAAGACTATAGTCTCGAAGCCATATTGTAGGGTTGCACTCACACTTTGTATATGGGAGGTGGATTCAGCGTTTAGGATAAGATTGACCTGCCGCTTTTTACCATCCGCCTCACCCACCTTGCTGATTCTCCAATTATGGGCCGGCAGACCAGGATTGGAATCTTTTATTATTTCTAAGATGTCAGCCGGGTTGGAGGGTTCTTCTGTAACCCAGGTGATGGCTCTAGGGTGACTAGGGATGTTGTTTTTTTTCGACAACATCCAACTGGGCACCCGGCCACACCTCACCCGCTCGACTCAGAGCAGCCTTATACAGGTCTACTGATCTGGCATCACCGAAATATAAGAGCTTTACTCTCCCCTGATGCCATCCTGCATCGTTGCAGATTGGTGGTTTGCCCGGCATTTCTCTACGGACATCGAGGTAATGAGCCATAATGGCTGATTGTACATGACTCCATTTGTCCTTGAGGATGGATCCATCCTCACTACTTCTGTCTATAACAGCCATCACTAGACTCTCCTTCGCCACTTCATTGAAGGGCTTGGTGAGTGTCCTGTTGATGGTGACATTAGGGCCTCTTGCCTTTTTCGAAGGCAGGGGTTCATCAGGTGATCTGATTCGTTTTACTTTATTAGCCGTTAACACAGCTGAATTTGTGGCTCTTTCAGCCGACTCATTGGCCTTAGAAGCATCTATGACGCCTGTTTACTTACGCACTTTTGGGTTTGCCTTTCAATGCAGAAAACGTAATTGTATCAAGTTCAATCTTCAATCTTTTGGTTTTATTGTTAGCGAAAAATAAGGGTAAGATAAAGGTAAGTATGTACACGGGAATTCAATGGTAAGTAGCAATTTGTTGGTAAGTAAGTGACAAGTGGTGTTTCAATTGGTGTGTCTTAAACTTAATTTTTATTTTATTTAACAATTCAATGTATTTTTTGTTTCACAGTATCTTTTGCTTTTTTTGTTAATTTATGTACAGATTTTTTATTTATTTAAATAAAGTAAATGTTTCTTATTTTGTACATTTTTATTTAGTTCAATGTTTAATTCAATATCTTATTCTCTATTTTATGTTGTTAATTTAAAGCACTCTTTACACTTTAAACGTTTTCACTTTTTAGTCACGGGAGAGAGGCGCACGGTTTTATTAGTTGTTGAAACGAGACTGATTTTTGCTGTTTGCCGGTCAGAGCTCCAAACTTAGTCGAAGCCCTTGACTTTGATGGCGACAAAACAACATAAGCAAAAAAAATGAACGAAGAAACGCACTCGCACTGCTATGTGTACATAAATGCATTGGAATGCGCGTGAGTATATACATACTCACCCCCACATTCATGTATACAAAGCTGCGCCGCAGTCACCGTTTTACACTGGTGTTCAAAAGAGCGGGTCACCTTTGAACATTCTCCCCCCCCCGTGATTCAGTGATTACAATTAATACCTGTTTTAATGGGTCTACTCGTTGTGATGGGTGGCGCTAACGACGGGTCCTGCGAAGACGAAGCCTAAAGACGTTTGGAATGCGCTCACCGCTCCCAGTCCTGTGGCACGCACTTCTTCCTCCCGTATGTAGGCATATGCATCCCCTCCAATCTCAACGTCGACGGGATCATTTCCCCGTGGGTCCACATCGGCCAGGGAAGTCCGTCTGAATTCTGTTGTGGGGTCTTCCAGAATTGGTTCCGAGTAGGGTCGCTTCGGCAGCTCGCTGGTAACAAGGGCGCTCGTTCGAATCATTGGTGAAGGACGGTCGTGGTACGGCTTGATGGTGATTTTGGCAAAGACGTACCCGTGGCGCTGCCTCGTCTCCAATCCCAACCTCCCTACCGTGGTGGCCGCAATTCTTGATATGGTCGAGGATTGGCATAGAAGGGCCCGTACCACCTTTAAATCCTCTCCTTGTGTCAGGATCTTAATGGTGGCCGTGGGGACGAAAACGCTTGCCCGTCGAAACGCTGGCTCCGGAGGCATGACCCCCAGTTGGTCCTTCAGTTGAGGGACATGATGAAGCATTGTGTGATGCCGATAGTCACACTCGCGACAGGTGGTTAATGCTGGGCAGTCTGGCGCCAGGTGACTCCTGGCGAGGCAATTTCGGCAGTAACCCCGTCGTTCCACTGCCTCATACCTCTGGTATGGGGTAAAACGCCGGAACATGGGACAGGTCCTAATGGCGTGATCCGCTTGACACAAGCCGCATGAATATTGCCACGAAGATGGGCGAGGGCGCGAGACTCGACTTCGATTGACGTGGTTGGGTCGACGGTCGGGAGAGGGGTCACGACTTGATGCTGGAGTAGGTAGTCGCGCAGCCATATCTGGAATAAAAGAGATGCGAGTACCAACTTCTTTTACAAATAAATAGAGTGTTAGTCAATCTGAAAATAATTTGACGATTTTCGTTATCGGTCGACTAATTACACCGTTAGCAGTCCGAATGTCAACGACCCTAATGTTGTTATCAGTTCCTCGGTAAGTTTTTTCTATACGGCCTATTTTCCATTCAGTCGGGGCCAATCTCTCATCTTTAATTACAATCAAATCATCCTCTTTCAAATTTTCTGTTTGGTACTTCCACTTATATCGACGATGTAGCTCATTCAAATACTCAGTTTTCCATCTTTGGCAAAAATATTGAGAAATAATTTTTAATCGCTTCCATCTATTGGCAAGGGTGATGTTGTTGTCTGAAACATCGGGTTCAGTTGGGGTCAAAATTGAAGTACCAATCAGAAAATGAGCTGGGGTGAGAGGATGTAAGTCGGAAGGGTCGTCACTGGCTGGACTTAGGGGTCGAGAATTAAGACAGGCCTCAATTCTCGCTAAAATGGTCGCAAATTCTTCAAAGGTAAAATTCATTTGCGGTATAAATTTTCGTAGATGTGTTTTGAATGATTTAACTCCCGCCTCCCATAATCCTCCCATATGAGGGGCACCTGGAGGAATAAAGCTCCATTCTAAGTTCTGATAAATATTGTTCTGGGTGGCGTCCTTTTGCAGATTCTTCATAAACTCTAGCCTATCTTTTCTTATTAATTCTGCTGCTCCTACAAAATTAGTCCCATTATCTGAGTAGATCTTGGCTGGGCTTCCTCGTCGCCCAATAAAGCGAGATAAAGCGGCTAAAAAAGATTGAGTTGATAGATCACTAGTGGGTTCTAAGTGAATTGCTTTTGTGGAAAAGCAAACGAAGACGCAAACATAACCCTTTGTTATTAAACAAGCTCTTCCTGTAAAATTCTTTATGTTGAAGGGTCCTGCAAAATCTACTCCTGTGTTGGTAAAAGGTCGAGTCAGCATAGTTCGCTGGGGCGGAAGTGAGGCCATAATTTGCGTTTGAGTCTGGTGTTTATATAAAACACAAGCTCGACAATTATGAAATACCTTCTTGATTAAGGGCTTCAATTTAAATATCCAAAATTCAGACCTGATTACTCGAGTCATGAGTTGATTTCCGCCATGCATCGTAATTTTGTGAATACATTCTACTAACAAAAGAGCTAATCTCGATTCGTATGGGATAAGAATGGGATGGCGCTCGTTATATGTAAGTGCTGGGGACTGAACAAGGCGGCCATTTGCCCTGATGATTCCTTTTGAATCAATGAATGGATTGAGAGATAAAAGACTGCTACTAGATGAGAGTCTTTTCTTTTGGGTTAACGCTAAATACTCCTCTGCGAAATAATGTTTTTGTGTTAAACCAATAAGACGATCTTTGATATCTTGGATTTCACCGTGGGTGATTTCTGCTGAAGAAATTCTAAGTCGGGTCCGATTGACGCCGGTATTTCGCCAAAAACGAATCGCAAATGCTAAGACTTTGTATGCCCTAGATAGAGAAGAAAATCTATCCAAAGGATCTTCAACTGTTGTGGTCGCGAAAACTTTAACTGCCTTTGCTTCTAACTCTGTGTCGCTCATAATGTCGTGTCTAGGCCATCGGTCTTTTGGAAACTTCAGCCATTGGGGTCCAGTCCACCACAAATGATGTGACTGCAAATCATTTGGCGAACATCCTCGACTGGCTACATCAGCTGGGTTGATTTCTGAATCTATGTGCTTCCAATTGTCGTTGCCTACATTATCTAAAATATCTGAAATTCTATTTCCCACAAAGGCACTCCATGAACACGGTGGTTTTTTGAGCCATGCTAGCACGATCGTTGAGTCGGTCCAAAAGTGAGTTGAAATATTTTCAATTTGTAAGTTGGGAACCACCGCTGTGGTTAATTTTGCCAAGAGAACGGCTCCGCATAATTCTAATCTAGGCAGAGATATTTTTTTGATGGGTGCTACTCGAGTTTTCGCTGCCAAAAGAAACGTGTCGACTGTTTGATCTAAATGTTCTACTCTAACATAAAGAGTCGCGGCGTAAGCGCTTTCTGAAGCGTCACAAAAACCATGCACTTCAATTTTACTTGAAGGTTTAAATCTGATCCACCTAGGCACTGAAACTGAATCTATTGAGGGACAATTTTTAATGAAATTCTTCCAATTCATTCGAGTTATGGGCTTCAACGCGTCGTCCCAATCTACTTTATCCAGCCAGACTTGCTGCATGATAAGTTTCGCTACGATGATTACTGGAGCCAGCCATCCACATGGGTCGAAAAATTTGGCAATTGTTGAAAGGACTTCTCGTTTGGTGCATAATTCCCTTTCTTCCGTGGGTGGTGATGTGAACGTAAAGTTATCAGCCGAAATGTTCCATCGGATACCTAGAGTCTTCGTTGAAGTTCCTTCCGAAATATCCAACCAATTGACCGGCAAGAGTGAGTCAGGTGGCAGATCGCGAAGTAGATTGGGGTCGTTTGAACTCCATTTTCTCAATTCAAAACCTGCTGAGTCCATGGCTGCTACTAATTCTTTCATAGACTTGAGGGATTCTTCTACAGTGTGACCTCCAGCTAAAACGTCGTCGACATATAAATTTTGTCTGATAATTTCTGAGCCTAAAGGGTACGTTTCTTTAACATCTTCTGCCAATTGAATTAGGGTCCTAAGAGCTAGAAATGGGGCGCAATTAATTCCGAAAGTGACTGTTGAAAGTTCAAAGTCTTCAACTGGGTCATTTGCTGATTTTCTGAAAAGAATTCTTTGAAATGGGGCCTGACTTGGGTCGATTTGTATTTGACGATACATTTTGGTAACGTCCGCGTTGAATACATATCTAAAAAACCTCCATTTTAAAATCTGCAATACTAAATCCTATTGAAGAATAGGCCCTGGATGTAAAATGTCATTAAGACTTTTCCTATTTGATGTGGGACTTGACGCATTGAAAACTACCCTAAGTTTAGTAGTAACCCTATCTGGTTTAATAACTGCATGATGTGGCAAATAGTAGTGAGGGGTCTTCTCGATTTCCTGGGGTCTCAGTTTCCGCATGTGTCCAAGTTCCAAATATTCCATTATCGCTGCGTCGTATTGAGATTTGATTTCGGGCGTTTTTTGCAACTTTCTTTCCATTCTATAGAATTGCGCCATTGCGATATTTCGAGATGCTCCAAGTTCAGCACAAGATTTGAACGGCATCGTGACAATATATCGTCCATCTTCATTTCTTCGCGTTGTATTTTTGAAATTTGTCTCGCAAAAGGTGTCCTCTGCTGACCTCAAAACTGTTTTTGGGGTCTCCTCCACCTCCCAAAAACTTGTGAGAATTTTCTCTATCGAAACTGTATTGTAAAGTGAAATTTTCCTATCATTTGTGTTTGATTTTTCAAGGGGTCCGCCCACTATCCAGCCAAAAACAGTGCTTTGCGCTAGTAAAGATCCTATAGATTTCATTGGAGCTCCTACTGTGTAAATTAAGGGTCCTATGTCTAAACCTATCAGAAGATCTATGGGTCGGCTTTCGTAAAAACGAGGATCTGCTAACTCGAGTTGGGTTGTTTCTCTATGTTGATTTTTATCTAGGGTGCGCGACGGCAAATTAGAAGGAAGGGACTTCAAAACGGATGCCCAAACTTCTAATTCAAAACTAGGGTTTGTACGAGAACAAAGGTTAAAAAGACAAGCTTTTGTTGAAGTTTCTGAAACGGTTTCACTTAAACCGGTAACATGAACAAGATTCTTCCTAGTTGGAAGCTTCAATTGGTTTGTAATCTTCTCTGAAATAAATGTTGATTGAGATCCAGGGTCGATAATCGCTCGTGCGTCATATCGCTGCCCTCTAGATTCAATTTGAACAATCGCTGTGAAGAGTAGTGTTTCCTTCGATTGCTGCTGGCTAAGTTGTGAATTTTCCTTGAGAGTTAGAGTCGTTATACTAGGAGTTTGAAAACTAGGTGTGGACTGTAAACTAGGAGTGGATTGTACTATGGTGGTTAGCGCTGCCGCACTGGTACTAGGTCGTACGTCATCTCTAACCGGTTGTGAATTTGTAGGTCGGGCCTCGTTACCCTTATGTAATAAAGTGTGATGTCTTTGATTACATTCCCTACACGTGAAACGACTCTTACAATCTCTTACACCATGATCCGAAGTGATGCAGTTGTAACAAAGATTGTGAAGTTTTACTAAGTGAATGCGATCATTCACGTTTTTCTCAAGGAATTGTGGACAATTTCGTAACAAATGGTTTGCCTTGCAAATTTGGCAACTCGGTCCATTTGTACGACTACTAGGTTGCGTAGATGTGCTAAATCTGTTGCTATTGTTGAATCTTCTTTGCGAACTTTGAGTCTGTTGCGAAACATTAGTTTGAAATGACTTAACCCTATTTTCCTTCCTACTATAATCGGGTCTAGGCTGATTATTTTTGGAGAAATGGGGCTTAATATTTCCTACAGATTCTAAAGTTTTGAACTTGTGTGTCAAAAATGCATTCAAATCTTTCCAAGACGGTAGTAAGGAACAATCTTCCAAACCGTTTTCAAATTCTTCTAAGAAATTTCTCGGCAGTTTCGTAGAGGTAAGGTAAACTAAAATTGGGTCCCACCCCTTCACATCTACGTTGAGTGTTTCTAGTGTCTGAACGCAACCATCAATAGTGCGTTGAAGTTTCTGGATCGAAGATCCTGAATCTGCCGAAACTGGTGGTAAACTAAGTAGAGTCTTTAGCTGTTCGTTAACTTGCATTCGTTTATTCTCGTATCTGTTTTCTAAGTTTTTCCATGTTAGATCAAAACCTTCATTTGTTAGTGGTACGTTACTAATAATTTCCCGTGCCTCCCCCGCGGTTTTTTGTTTTAGATGGAAAAGTTTTTCTACTTTACTAAGTCTAGAATTATTTCTGTACAAGGCCGAAAACAAATCCCGAAAAGTAGGCCAAGCGCTGTATCCTCCATGAAATGTGTCGGTGTCGCATGGTGGTAAACGTAACGATAGATGGTTGTTTGGCTCTACTGTTTCCTTTTTTCGGGTCTCCGATTCTCGTTCGAACTTTTCCTGCTGCCTTTCGTCGGTTAGTGCTAAAATTTCTCCATTTACTGCGCTTAAACATCGTTTGTATGTCTCTAATGCCTCTTTATAATGGGTCCTCAACTTTGATTTATCGATTGGGGCCTCATCTTTTTCGGGAACACGGTCTCTACAATCTAAATAGGCCCTTTTCACTTGATCCCAAACAGAGTTCAATTCTACACGTGTCACTTCTAATGAGTGAATATTATCATCGGTGCTAGTAGCAGAGTAACCACTCTCAAAGTCTATCAGGTCATTTACGCAATTTACAAATTTATCACGTAAAACTTTATCCATATTTCCTCCTTCTTAAATATTTTCTTTGTCAAATTTTAAACTGGCTAAAATTTCAAGAAACTTTTAAAATTGAGCTTTTCTTTTAACAATTTCTGTAAAAACTTACTTTGCCAATATTTGCAAAATAATTTCAGAAAAACGCTAAATATTTGTTGAATGGGGTCAATCTTTTACAGTCCGACTTTTTTTTTCACGAATAGATATAAATAATGGCAGTTTACTTTGAACTTGTGTCGTTTGTGCGAAAAGTAAGAAATTTTAGCGATAATAATTTTTATAGTCCTGGGTCTTTTGGAAAAAAAAATTATATAAATAAAAATTTGGACGAAAGTAATTCTTTGTCGGCTAGTGTACTCTCAAAAAAAAATTATCAATCAACTCTTCTTTGACAAAACAAAAAAAAATAAAAAAAAGCGTAGGAAAGTGATTTTTCTATCAGAAAAAATTCAATCAAATCAAAAAACAAATTTTGTAAGAAAGTGTTTTTTGCAAATTTATAACAAACAAAAAAAAACAAACTTTGTAGGAACGTGTTTTTTCAAAAGAAAAATACCCAAATTTTGTAGATTTTTCGAGCAAATTTATTTTTCGTAGTAAAGTGTAATTTCCAGAAAATTAGCACTTAATAAATTTCTGAACAAATTTATTTTTCGTAGTAAAGTGTAATTTCCAAAATTAGCACTTAATAAATTTTCGAGTCAAATTTATTTTTCGTAGTAAAGTGTAATTTCCAAAAATTAGCACTTAATAAATTTTTGAGCAAATTTATTTTTCGTAGCAAAGTGTAATTTCCAAAAATTAGCACTTAATAAATTTCTGAGCAAATTTATTTTTCGTAGCAAAGTGTAATTTCCAAAAATTAGCACTTAATAAATTTTTCGAGCAAATTTATTTTTCGTAGTAAAGTGTAATTTCCAAAAATTAGCACTTAATAAATTTTTCGAGCAAATTTATTTTTCGTAGTAAAGTGTAATTTCCAAAAATTAGCACTTAATAAATTTCTGAGCAAATTTATTGTTCGTAGCAAAGTGTAATTTCCAAAAATTAGCACTTAATAAATTTTCGAATCAAATTTATTTTTCGTAGTAAAGTGTAATTTCCAAAAATTAGCACTTAATAAATTTTTGAGCAAATTTATTTTTCGTGGCAAAGTGTAATTTCCAAAAATTAGCACTTAATAAATTTTTGTGCAAATTTATGTTTCGTAGTAAAGTGTAATTTCCAAAAATTAGCACTTAATAAATTTCTAAGCAAATTTATTTTTCGTAGTAAAGTGTAATTTCCAAAAATTAGCACTTAATAAATTTCTAAGCAAATTTATTTGTCGTAGTAAAGTGTAATTTCCAAAAATTAGCACTTAATAAATTTTTGTGCAAATTTATTTTTCGTAGCAAAGTGTAATTTCCAAAAATTAGCACTTAATAAATTTTTCGAGCAAATTTATTTTTCGTTGTAAAGTGTAATTTCCAAAAATAAAAATAAATTTCAATAAATGTAAATTATTGTGTTAGTTCTGTTTAGCTTTTGCCGAAATGTCCGTCCGATCCCATCAACCATCAAACCATATGTTCTTTCATTCCTTTCTTTACGGCTGAAATTATGTTTTCCTACTTCTCCCTTTTTTTCTATTTCACAAAAAAATCCAGTGGTACATTAACCTTTGGGTTCCCTAATCAAGGCAAGAAGTGAAAACGAATGAAAAGACAACGAGAAACCAACGAAAAAAAAATCCGCTACCTATGGTCTCATATGCATCGATGTACATAGACTGGTGTTGTTGTTGTTTTAATGGGTACGAGGGGTCGAGTTGAAAGTGTCGGCACAGGAACTTTTTTATCAAATATATCAAGATTTTCGCGTTAAATCGGTTGGAAACTACAGTAATGCTGATTTGTAGCACAAACCACACATATTAATGGCAATAGAGATTAAAAAATCGTAAATTTTTTTACATTTTTCAAAAGGGTTTTTCTATTGAATCTAAAGCAATACGAGGGTCGTTCAAAAAGTTGGAACACGTATTTTCTAAAGCAAAAAAAATAAATTTATTTTTTCTTTTTAATTTATTGATTGGGATTGATTTTAGCGTCTCCAAAGCATCAGCTAATATCATACGGTCGATTTCTCCCTCAGAAAATCGCATATAAAGAAGGCAAAAAAAAATATTTTTTTCTCTAAGTTGCAAACTTGATGTTTAAAGTACCCAAAAATCACGAAGTAATTTGTAGGGTTCTCAAGCCAGTCAGCGGATGAGTCGAGCCAATAAAAATCTTTCCTTTTTTTTTCTTTTAAGCAGCTAATAATAATAGTAATAAGAATAAAAGTAAGCTTAATAAATATAACCGCGATTTAAGCAGCCGAAAAAATTCAAGAAATTTTCGCTCTTTTGTTTCGCAAGAAAGTTGTCCGTCCACGCGTTATTCAGCACAAAATTATCTGGAATTCTTGCTGAGGTTTTCGGAATAAGTCAATGGGTGTCCGTCCGCGCGTCCGAAATCTTAATAAACTTATCTTAATAATCGTATCTTAATAATCGTATCTTAATACTCTTATCTTTAGGTTTAGGTTTAGGTTTAGGTAAAGTCTTATCTTAAAAATAACTTGATGGCATAAATCGACTCGACTAGCCGCTGGCTTTCAGAAAAATTCATCAGAATGCGTAATAAATTATTTGAACAAATTATCGAAGGGTTTTCAAAAAGGTTGGGTCGCTATTTTCCTAAAGTTTCGAAAACTAGAAAACAGTAAAGTCGCGCGTTGTTACCGAAAAAATCGTCAAAAAACTTTCATAGGTTAGAATGCATGTAGGTTATGCAAGAGGTTAGTATATATGTAAAGGGTATATATGTGTAGCAATGTGTAGGTAGGTAACTGCAAGCTAACTGCACTTATGTATGTATGTATATCAAAGTGCTATGTATGTATGTGCAAGCTAACTGCAGTTAAATATTCAGTTATCTTTGTATATATGTAAAAGACGAAAAACCAAGCCAGCGTCGTACATAGGGCTTCGGTCTCGATGTTGCTGGCTTGGGTCGCTGGCTCTTCCTTCTAGGGTCTTTTGGCGGGGTCCTTTTTCGGTGTCGTGCTGGGTCTTTTGGTTGTTGTGTCGAGTCTTTTTGTTTCACTTTTTTCACTTCAATGTCACTTTTTAACTGTTTTGTTTGAATTTTGTTGTTGTTGCAAATTATATTTTTAGTTTTTTCCCGTACCGCACCGAAATTTTGTTAAATTTATTTAAAATTTACCGCCAAAAAAAAATAAAAAGTAAGTTTAAACACAACTTTGAAATTGAAACAACACATCCACTTTTTGTTTTTTAGTTATTTAAAAAAACACACCTTTGATCCGGTTCGCAGGGCCAAAATGTTTACTTACGCACTTTTGGGTTTGCCTTTCAATGCAGAAAACGTAATTGTATCAAGTTCAATCTTCAATCTTTTGGTTTTATTGTTAGCGAAAAATAAGGGTAAGATAAAGGTAAGTATGTACACGGGAATTCAATGGTAAGTAGCAATTTGTTGGTAAGTAAGTGACAAGTGGTGTTTCAATTGGTGTGTCTTAAACTTAATTTTTATTTTATTTAACAATTCAATGTATTTTTTGTTTCACAGTATCTTTTGCTTTTTTTGTTAATTTATGTACAGATTTTTTATTTATTTAAATAAAGTAAATGTTTCTTATTTTGTACATTTTTATTTAGTTCAATGTTTAATTCAATATCTTATTCTCTATTTTATGTTGTTAATTTAAAGCACTTAAGTTAATGTTTGAGTGTCTTCACTTGTATTATTGGGTCTGCGTTTCTGTAATTGCAGATAAAAAAACTCTTTACACTTTAAACGTTTTCACTTTTTAATCACGGGAGAGAGGCGCACGGTTTTATTAGTTGTTGAAACGAGACTGATTTTTGCTGTTTGCCGGTCAGAGCTCCAAACTTAGTCGAAGCCCTTGACTTTGATGGCGACAAAACAACATAAGCAAAAAAAATGAACGAAGAAACGCACTCGCACTGCTATGTGTACATAAATGCATTGGAATGCGCGTGAGTATATACATACTCACCCCCACATTCATGTATACAAAGCTGCGCCGCAGTCACCGTTTTACACTGGTGTTCAAAAGAGCGGGTCACCTTTGAACAACGCCTTTAGCCCAGGTAAGTGACTCTTTTTGTTTTTCGGTAAGAGCCGAAACCTCAACAGCCTCCAACTTCGTCAAAACTCTGAGCGCTACACGATGCTCATTGTGCTTCCGTTTTGACGGTCGGACATGACGTTTCCCCCTTACCGCACCACCTGTTGTGAGTACTTGGGGGAGATTTTCGCCATTTTTGGTGTGGTCGGCTTTGGCCAAGACCAACGGACGGACAGTCGGACGATTGGGGAACCTCCGAAACACGAAGGCATCCCCGTCAAGAGAATTTATTTTTATTTTGTCTGTATTAGACCGTAATAGGTACTACGATGTAGGCCTTACAGACTTTGTACAGATTTTTGCTATTGCGTAATAGGTACTGGTAACTATCCGCTATGTGATAAACACGTCCGTTCACTGCGAATGATCAGCAACGATGACCTCTTATTTACCCTACTTGTAACTGTTTATAAGCATTTTAGCGAAAAATGATCCACATAGGTCGATATTAAATATTCTTACCCATAACTTATATTGATATATCGTCGGCTTAATGCTATTTTGGTCCATACGCCAGTTTTGCGTTTTTAGAGTTAGGAGTTGATTATATGGGTTTCAAGCATGCTCTTTCAGAATCTGCAGTAATTTTTGTATTTTTGTTCTATATCCCCATTTTTCTATCGCCTTATAGTTTTTACACACTATTTTACGTTCTTTCGATCACAATATGTAAATTACTCTCCTTTCATACCGACCTTATTTGTGGTCCATGTAATACAAATACGAAAAAATATTAAAATAAAAGTGGATATGGACCAAAATGCCATGTACAAAAATTGTTATAACTTGCTTATTTTTGAATATAATGGCATAGAAATGCATGGGAATAATACAAATGCTGTTGGGAACCCTATGGAATAAAAAGTGTGTAACTCTTCAGTCCCGTTTTTACTCAAACAATAAATTGCGTTTTTCTCCGATCATACAAAATGGCGTAAGTGGAATAAAGTAGCATTAAGCCGACGATATGTTCTGAATACTTAGAGGCTAATAACACCGTGCGACAAATCGTCGGCTCAATGCTATTTTGTTCCATACGCCAATTTGTATGATGGGAGAAAAACGCAATTTATTGTTTGAGTAAAAACGGGACTGAAGAGTTACACACTTCTTATTTCATAGGGTTCCCAACCAGACAATGATGCCGACCAAAATTTTCGGCGGCGGCGGCGCATGGAAGAATATCGATAGGCGGCGGCGGCTGATCGGCTGAGCCGATCAATTTTCAACAATCGGCTGAGCCGGTAAATTTTCCACAATCGGAAGCGCACGAATACGAATGTAATTCTCCTGCAAAAGTGGCTTTTTTTTTGATATTTAGCGTTAGAGGAAAAAACTTAAAATTAACACAAAGTTATGGAAGTTTGATATAATATTGAAAATCGGTTTAATAAATCTTCAATGTTATTAAGTTGACAATCCTTGGCCAAATGGAATTGGGTCGTTCCGGAGTTTTGATCCGATGGTTTTGGGCCTCAGTATTTTTAAAAGTTATGGACGAAATTCTAAGATTGGTCTCTTAATTTTGGCGCTTTTCTTCTATTTCTGCAAATATGAATTTTAAATGCCCTTGCGAATATTCTGTGAAAATTTGAAAAAAAATCGAGGGAAACAATTTTTTTGGAACTCAAACTTTTTCTTATATTAACATTATCAACTTTTTATAAACTTTGTACGCTACGCTTTGTACTTAACTCTAAATATTGCAAATTCCGAACCTAAGGTATCACTTAGTAGTCGCTTTCTAAATTTTCATGGTTGCAAAAATAAAATCTTCTTGACTCACCAAATAAAATTCGGCGGCTGAGTTTCAGCCGATATGAGCCGCTAAAATCGGCGGCGGCGCCGGCTTGTAAAAAATCATCGGCGATGGCGCGCCGCCGGTTTGCGCCGCGTCGGCTTCATAGCCTCGTCGGCATTTATATGCCATTACATTCAAAAATAAGCAATTTCGGTATAGAAGGAGAGTAATTTACATATTGTGATCGAAAGAACGTAAAATACTGAGTCAAAAAAATTGGGCGATAGAAAAATGGAGACATAGAACAAAAATATAAAAATTATTTCCCGTTATTCAGAGTTAAAAAGATTTACCCTACCAAAATATCTCGAAAACTAGACGAGATAGGAAAAAAATTATTGCAGATTCTGAAAGAGCATGCTTGAAACTAATATTATCAACTCCTAACTCAAAAAACACAAAAATGACGTATGGACCAAAATAGCATTAAGCCGACGAAATGTCAACTTTTTTTGTCACCCATGAACGAAACTTTATACTAGTTAAACTAGAGACCATAGGTAGCAAAGCTGCTTACTCAGTTTTTTGATTTCGTGATCGTTTGACCTTTTTGCAGGACTTTCAAAATATCAAGGACAACATTTTTGAAATATTTTTCTTTGCACTTATGTCAAATGTGAATTGATAAATATGCATATGAAAGGGGAGAATTCCCGCCATTTAATACAATTTTTGGAACAAAATTCCAAGGACAATTGCTAAAAAATGTATTTTCAAACTTTTATCCTTAAGTATCCTTTAATGTTGTGGGTTTACAAATTTGAAAAAAATACATGTTACAGAACTCTAACTGACATAACTTATATTAAGATTTGAGACTTTTATCTTTAACGGTTAAGTAACAAAAATTATTTGTATTCCACAGCCATATATCCTTAATATATATTAAGGACACTGAGACAAAAAAAACATGTTATTCCCTCCCACGAATGGGACTATATACAATTGAAAATATAGGGCACTAGTAGGAAAATAATGTACTAACTTCCTTATTTCGTGATCGGTTGTCCGTTTTACAGGACTTTTAAAATTACAAGGGTAACAATTTTCATATAATTTTTTGGACACCACACGCTGAAAAAAAATCGCTTCTGTAGTATATTGTCCCAAACATATTCGGCTTGAAACATATAAATGTTTAGGGTACGCTCTAAATATATAATATTTGGTACACACAAAGGTTATATATTTGGGAAGATTTTGTTCTAAACAAATCTTTGTTTACTCCCAATTTTTTTTGTTTGGGACTATTATTTTTCGGAACAAGTTAAAATTTTTTTTTAAAAATTTTTAATGTTCGTAAAAATAATAAATAATAATTGAAATCCTATAATTTTGGATCAAAATAAATTTTTCGGTGGATTGACAACTAATGATGGCTTGGAATACTTAGAAATTTGAAATGATTGATTTGAAACAAACGTCAATGCTGCATAAGGTATCATAACTGAGAGGTAGATACAATTAGGAACCAAAAAAAAATTAAAAATGAAATTCGAAAAAGTCAGCACAAGATTTGAAATTATTTTTTAAATAAAATATATTTGGAGAAATTCCTAAACAATAATTTTATTTGTACTTAAACAAATAAAATATTTGAGAAATTTAGTTTGCAAATATATTTTGTTGTAATATATTAATATATTCGAATAATATCAATATGCATATTAAATGAAAGAGGAGTGTATTCTCTATACATTTATATTTTTTGTTTGAATAAATTCTTCTTCCCAAAACTTTTACGGATATTCACATATAAAAGTTTAAATGAACATTTGTAATATCCTTCGTCCTTGGAAAATGTTTCCAAAAATTTAAATGAATAGCAGAAATTCTCCCCTTTAATTTGATGTGCATATTGATGTTACTCACATTTTAGTTGGTTTACAAAAATTAAATCAAAATTGTTACCATTGTAATTTTAAAAGTCCTGTGAAAAGGACAAACGATCACGAAATAATGAAGTTAGTACATTATTTTCCTACTCGTGCCCTATATTTTCATCTGTACACGGGGCAAAATCGCCTTTCTTTATATGTTTGAATCGAAAGGAAATGTATTTGGAACACAATTATTTTATTATTATATATTTCTGAGCAAATCCATTATATTTGAAAATCAATAACATTAATTTGGAACGCATACATTAATATATTACAACAAAATATATTTGCAAACTAAATTTCTTAAATAAAATATGTGTTTAAATACAAATAAAAATCTTGTTTAGGAATTTCTTCAAAAATATGTTGTTAAAAAATCTTTTAAAACATTGCAGTTTTTCAAATTTAATTTTTTATTGATTTCGAGTTTTAAAATGGCATAAGTAATAATAACTTTTCCAAGTCATCATTTGAGTTAAACAGGGTTGTGGTCTGTCACCGATAATCTTTATAACCGTACTAGACGTTGTACTTCAATTCTCTAATCAACGACATATTGGGATAACTTGCACGGGGCAAAATCGCCTTTTTTATATGTTTGAATTGAAAGAAAATGTACTTGGAAACCATTTTTTTAAATATTACATATTGGTTAACAAATATATTTTATTTGAAAATCAAGAAATTTTGTTTGGAACGCATATATTAATATATTACAAAATAATTTATTTGCAAACTGACTTTCACAAATAAAATATGTGTTTACACACAAAAAAAGTTATTGTTTAAAAGGTTTTCCAAATATATTTTATTTAAAAAAGATTTTTAAAACTTTGCTGACTAATTCTAATTTTAGTTAGTTTTTCCTAGTTTTGTGTTAAGCTTTATAGCTAAAAATGTCTTTTAATTTTTAAATGTTCCAATTCATCACTTTTTGTCAATCCATCAATGCAATTTATATTTACGAAAGATTATACTCTTTAAGTTTTAATTATATTTTACAAACATATAAAATTTATTAAAAAAATTCGATCTTTGAACATCTCAAAAACAGAAAACTTGCCTTTAAATTAAGGCATTGATACATTGCCAAAATACATAAATACAAATAAATCTTTGTTCCGGAAATACTAGTTCCAAATAAAAAAATATAAGAAGGGGAACATATTATTGTTTAGAGCAACATCCTCCCAAACATATAATATTTGTGTGTGTCAAATATTATATATTTGGAGTGTGCCCTAAACATATGTATATTTCAAGCCGAATATGCTTGGGACAATATACTACAGAAGCGATTTTTTTTCAGCGTGTGGAAACTAAACCAGGGACTAGGGGAGCTAGCATATGCCAATAATATCCCACTGCTTTCCCACCGCCATAGCGATATGCAAAATAAATTAAACCTAATAGCTGATACAGCGCTCAAGGCCGGTTTGAAAATAAATATTGAAAAAACTAAATTAAATACCAGATTAATATCTTAAATTGGTGTGTGAATTCAGTCCTTATGTATGGAAGTAAAACATGGTTGGTGAACGCTAGACTCACGAGAAGCATCTAGAATTTTGTCAATCGTTGTCTGCGGCGCATTCTCGGTATTCGGTGGCCTCGCATAATATCAAACGAAAGCCTACTGCGAATAACGAAACAAAAAAAAAATATAAAAAAGGAGATAATGTATCGAGGTCGACCGAAGAACACTTGGAGAAGGACAGTACAAAGAGAAACGGCTAAAAGTTTAGCGAGCTAAGATCTATTGCAAGAGACAGGGATACATGGAAACATATTGTTAATGAGTTATGTGAATAGACTAAGTTTTAAAATTGTTATTTTGAAACATGTCAATAAATAAATAATTTGTTGTAAACCCATCAAGCAATGTATCATTATGCAGGCTTACACCATTTCAATTATAATGGAATTTTACGAAAAATTAAAATTTCTGAAAAATATTAACGTTGAATTACTGAAAAACAAACAACATGTCTTAAAATTAAGGAGTTGTTATATGGGCAAAAGTCAATTTTTTTATTTTCGAGTAAATTTTTTTTTCGAAAAAAAATTTGCGAGCAAATCTACCTCGTAGACAGTGATAAAATGTAAGCGAGCAAAAACCGTTGTTGTGAACTAATTTCATTAAGGAGCGCGAAAGTTATGTCGGTTTTATTTTTTCGTATTTGTATTACATGGACCACAAAGAGGATCGGTATAGAAGGAGAGTAATTTGCATATTGTGATCGAAAGAACGTAAAATACTGAGTCAAAAAAATTGGGCGATAGAAAAATGGAGACATAGAACAAAAATATAAAAATTATTTCCCGTTATTCAGAGTTAAAAAGATTTACCCTACCAAAATATCTCGAAAACTAGACGAGATAAGAAAAAAATTATTGCAGATTCTGAAAGAGCATGCTTGAAACTAATATTATCAACTCCTAACTCAAAAAACACAAAAATGACGTATGGACCAAAATAGCATTAAGCCGACGAAATGTCAACTTTTTTTGTCACCCATGAACGAAACTTTATACTAGTTAAACTAGAGACCATAGGTAGCAAAGCTGCTTACTCAGTTTTTTTATTTCGTGATCGTTTGACCTTTTTGCAGGACTTTCAAAATATCAAGGACAACATTTTTGAAATATTTTTCTTTGCACTTATGACAAATGTGAATTGATAAATATGCATATGAAAGGGAGAATTCCCGCTATTTAATAAAATTTTTGGAACAAAATTCCAAGGACAATTGCTAAAAAATGTATTTTCAAACTTTTATCCTTAAGTATCCTTTAATGTTGTGGGTTTACAAATTTGAAAAAAATACATGTTACAGAACTCTAACTGACTTAACTTATATTAAGATTTGAGACTTTTATCTTTAACGGTTAAGGAACAACAATTATTTGTATTCCACAGCCATATATCCTTAATATATATTAAGGACACTGAGACAAAAAAAAACATGTTATTCCCTCCCACGAATGGGACTATATACAATTGAAAATATAGGGCACTAGTAGGAAAATAATGTACTAACTTCCTTATTTCGTGACCGGTTGTCCTTTTTACAGGACTTTTAAAATTACAAGGGTAACAATTTTCATATAATTTTTTGGACACCACACGCTGAAAAAAAAATCGCTTCTGTAGTATATTGTCCCAAACATATTCGGCTTGAAACATATAAATGTTTAGGGTACGCTCTAAATATATAATATTTGGTACACACAAAGGTTATATATTTGGGAAGATTTTGTTCTAAACAAATCTTTGTTTACTCCCAATTTTTTTTGTTTGGGACTATTATTTTTCGGAACAAGTTAAAATTTTTTTTTAAAAATTTTTAATGTTCGTAAAAATAATAAATAATAATTGAAATCCTATAATTTTGGATCAAAATAAATTTTTCGGTGGATTGACAACTAATGATGGCTTGGAATACTTAGAAATTTGAAATGATTGATTTGAAACAAACGTCAATGCTGCATAAGGTATCATAACTGGGAGGTAGATACAATTAGGAACCAAAAAAAAATTAAAAATGAAATTCGAAAAAGTCAGCACAAGATTTGAAATTATTTTTTAAATAAAATATATTTGGAGAAATTCCTAAACAATAATTTTATTTGTACTTAAACAAATAAAATATTTGAGAAATTTAGTTTGCAAATATATTTTGTTGTAATATATTAATATATTCGAATAATATCAATATGCATATTAAATGAAAGAGGAGTGTATTCTCTATACATTTATATTTTTTGTTTGAATAAATTCTTCTTCCCAAAACTTTTACGGATATTCACATATAAAAGTTTAAATGAACATTTGTAATATCCTTCGTCCTTGGAAAATGTTTCCAAAAATTTAAATGAATAGCAGAAATTCTCCCCTTTAATTTGATGTGCATATTGATGTTACTCACATTTTAGTTGGTTTACAAAAATTAAATCAAAATTGTTACCATTGTAATTTTAAAAGTCCTGTGAAAAGGACAAACGATCACGAAATAATGAAGTTAGTACATTATTTTCCTACTCGTGCCCTATATTTTCATCTGTACACGGGGCAAAATCGCCTTTCTTTATATGTTTGAATCGAAAGGAAATATATTTGGAACACAATTATTTTATTATTATATATTTCTGAGCAAATCCATTATATTTGAAAATCAATAACATTAATTTGGAACGCATACATTAATATATTACAACAAAATATATTTGCAAACTAAATTTCTTAAATAAAATATGTGTTTAAATACAAATAAAAATCTTGTTTAGGAATTTCTTCAAAAATATGTTGTTAAAAAATCTTTTAAAACATTGCAGTTTTTCAAATTTAATTTTTTATTGATTTCGAGTTTTAAAATGGCATAAGTAATAATAACTTTTCCAAGTCATCATTTGAGTTAAACAGGGTTGTGGTCTGTCACCGATAATCTTTATAACCGTACTAGACGTTGTACTTCAATTCTCTAATCAACGACATATTGGGATAACTTGCACGGGGCAAAATCGCCTTTTTTATATGTTTGAATTGAAAGAAAATGTACTTGGAAACCATTTTTTAAATATTATATATTGGTTAACAAATATATTTTATTTGAAAACAAGAAATTTTGTTTGGAACGCATATATTAATATATTACAAAATAATTTATTTGCAAACTGACTTTCACAAATAAAATATGTGTTTACACACAAAAAAAGTTATTGTTTAAGAGGTTTTCCAAATATATTTTATTTAAAAAAGATTTTTAAAACTTTGCTGACTAATTCTAATTTTAGTTAGTTTTTCCTAGTTTTGTGTTAAGCTTTATAGCTAAAAATGTCTTTTAATTTTTAAATGTTCCAATTCATCACTTTTTGTCAATCCATCAATGCAATTTATATTTACGAAAGATTATACTCTTTAAGTTTTAATTATATTTTACAAACATATAAAATTTATTAAAAAAATTCGATCTTTGAACATCTCAAAAACAGAAAACTTGCCTTTAAATTAAGGCATTGATACATTGCCAAAATACATAAATACAAATAAATCTTTGTTCCGGAAATACTAGTTCCAAATAAAAAAATATAAGAAGGGGAACATATTATTGTTTAGAGCAACATCCTCCCAAACATATAATATTTGTGTGTGTCAAATATTTGGAGTGTGCCCTAAACATATGTATATTTCAAGCCGAATATGCTTGGGACAATATACTACAGAAGCGATTTTGTTTCAGCGTGTGGAAACTAAACCAGGGACTAGGGGAGCTAGCATATGCCAATAATATCCCACTGCTTTCCCACCGCCATAGCGATATGCAAAATAAATTAAACCTAATAGCTGATACAGCGCTCAAGGCCGGTTTGAAAATAAATATTGAAAAAACTAAATTAAAGGATACCAGATTAATATCTTAAATTGGTGTGTGAATTCAGTCCTTATGTATGGAAGTAAAACATGGTTGGTGAACGCTAGACTCACGAGAAGCATCTAGAATTTTGTCAATCGTTGTCTGCGGCGCATTCTCGGTATTCGGTGGCCTCGCATAATATCAAACGAAAGCCTACTGCGAATAACGAAACAAAAAAAATATATAAAAAAGGAGATAATGTATCGAGGTCGACCGAAGAACACTTGGAGAAGGACAGTACAAAGAGAAACGGCTAAAAGTTTAGCGAGCTAAGATCTATTGCAAGAGACAGGGATACATGGAAACATATTGTTAATGAGTTATGTGAATAGACTAAGTTTTAAAATTGTTATTTTGAAACATGTCAATAAATAAATAATTTGTTGTAAACCCATCAAGCAATGTATCATTATGCAGGCTTACACCATTTCAATTATAATGGAATTTTACGAAAAATTAAAATTTCTGAAAAATATTAACGTTGAATTACTGAAAAACAAACAACATGTCTTAAAATTAAGGAGTTGTTATATGGGCAAAAGTCAATTTTTTTATTTTCGAGTAAATTTTTTTTCGAAAAAAAATTTGCGAGCAAATCTACCTCGTAGACAGTGATAAAATGTAAGCGAGCAAAAACCGTTGTTGTGAACTAATTTCATTAAGGAGCGCGAAAGTTATGTCGGTTTTAAATTGAAATTTTAAGAAAATTCTATAAAATGCAAGTTTTAGCGGAATTAAGAAAACTAAACTTACAATAGTAGACCAGTCCCATTTCTATCAGCATATGTCAAAATATTCGCAGTGCCTTCATTATTTGCATAAATATAGCGATTTTTTAATTGATATTTTATATAATATAAGGAATCCCGCGAAATATAAAAAAATGGAAAAATTAATGAAAAATGTCCGCGAATAGATGGGAAAACTAGCAGCGATCTTCAAGGAAGAATGAGGGTAAAATCTCTAATTGTTAAAAAGTTTTATTTGTGTTCTATTTCAAGTAAGTATTGATGGGAATTGAATGTTAAGATCTTTTTAAGTGTATTTTTTGATGAACCTCGTTTGTAAGATTACAAAAGAAGTTATTACTCCAAGACATTTTAAAATATATTCTTATAAATTTCGCGGATTGTGAAGTTGGTAATGACATACAGTAATTATGTGCTCATCCGGGCTAACTTATATTGTATGAATTCGCTTATACCATAATATATCTTAAGAGGGAAACTAATAATGAATGGTTTTATTTTGAGGTTATGTAAATTTAGCAAAGTGCATAATTTGAACAAACATCAAAATAAAATGACGCGCCTCTGATTTTGGAATAGCTCGTTAAAAATCCTTTTAATTCACATGAACTTCCGCCAGATCTGTCCCGCGCACTGGGTGCGCCTTGTGGATCATCGCTGAGACAAAAGTGTCGCGTTCTTCGCGTTCAATCTTCCAGTACGTATCCAAGGTTGTTAAGTGCACCTCAGCAGTACCCCACGATTTTAGGATTCGCAATGTAAAAAACCTTCTGGGACAATAAATTCAGATTATTCTATGTAAAACTGTCAATGTGCTCCGCGAAATACAACATACAAAAAAAATCACGCAAGTTTAACTAAGGTTTGGAGAGCTCTAGCGTTGGTTCCATTTGGAGCACATCATCGACACCTATATGGATTTTTAGGTACTTCCAGCCACTATAATCGCTTCTTTGGCGATATTTCATTATATACAAAGCTTCAGAGAACAGCCTGCCTGAGCGTAAGCGGAGCCATAAGGGCTACAGCGACCGAGTCTCTACAAGCCCTACTCCATATACTGCCGATTAATATTGTGGCGAGAGAAGTTGCAACCAAAGCGGTAATAAGATTAAACTGCCTATCAATGTGGAGGTACAAGAACTACGGTCACATGAGGATATCAAAGTGTAGTGCTATGGTAACCGAGCCAGTGAACTATATACCAACTGTGTACACCTTCGAGAGAAATTACATCACTATGATTACCGCCAGAGATGAATGGGTTGGAAGAATACCAGGTATTAGAAACCATCTCCACTTTTACACGGCTGGTTCGTAGCTTGATGAAAAGGTTGGCTTCGGAGTACACTGTGCAGAGATTAGTTTGGATATAGCTCACAGAGTGAATCTGATATATACACCTCATATGGGTGCCTGGGCATAGTGATATCCCGGGGAACTGCAAAGCCGATGAACTTGCTAGCAAAGGGACGCCACTATCCACGCGCAAGCTTTGGCTTAGGCAATCAGGCAGTCCAACGAAAGATGGACAGAAATCGGCAGGGTAGCTAGACAAATCTGGCCAAGGTATGGCCTGAGAAGATCAAAATATCTCCTCGCACTAGAGAGGCAAAGATTTGTCTACGTTAGTATCAGTTCTGACGGGACACTGCTTGATCGGCGAACACGCCAAAAGATTGGGTATTCACTCTAATGACTTCTGCAGAAGCTGTGGAGATGAGGAAGAAGTGGAGAGCATTGATCACTTGCTATGCGACTGCCCCGCTCTGAGTAAACGACGACTGGACATACTGGAGTCGGCCTTTCTAGGCAGCCTAACATATCTTTCCAGTGCCGATATTCGTACTATCGATAAACCTGTATATCAAACAGGTTGGTTTCGATGAGGGGCATTTCAGCCCGTAGAAAAAAAATACAAAAAATACGGCTGCCACCCTAACCTACATAGAGGGGCGCGCTGACCGCGGTCAAAAAACACTTGAAATCGCATTTCCGAAAGTTATGAGCTACATTTTTTCGCGGAAAGATCTCACATGAACAATGCCTGAGACAAATTCTTACTCCATGTGTCCCTCGCATTTTTTGTAACTGACCAGTACCTCTAGAATGAATAATTTGGCCACAGCCTATAAAAGTACGTATAAATATATGCAAATTTCTAGGTTTTTTTCTACATTTTTGAAATGTATGTGCTTTTAGCGTTTAAAGTATATAGGATAATAACAAATTTTTTTGGGAAAAAACTTTTATGTTTGTGGTTTATCTAATTCCATCAATTTTTGCACCGAAATCTGTACACAACGCGAGAAAAGTGACAACTAACATAGGTTAACCCTATGTAAAAAATTTTGACTTTTGCCCATATATTTGAATACTAAAATATAAATGCAGACAAATATTTGTTCCGTAAATAATAGTCCGAAATAAAAATATTTGGAAGGTAACAGATTTGTTTAGAACAACATCCTTGCAAATATATAATATTTGTGTGTGCAAAATATAATATGTTTTGAGTGTATCCTAAATATTTAGGGCCTTATTCATAAAAAGTTAAAGAAGGTTTGAGGAACGCTTTAGCAGTGTTAAAGCGTTCTTCAAACCTTCATTAAATTTTTATGAATAAGGGCCTTATATATTTCAAAAATTTTACCTATGGTCTATAGTTTCACTTGTACTTGTAGTTTCGTTCATGGCCGAAAAATTGTGTCGCACGGTGTAATAAGTATCTGTTTCGTAAATAACAGTCCCAAATAAGAAATATTAGGAGGGAAACAACGATTTGTTTGGAACCACATTTACCCAAATATATAATATTTGTGTGTGCCAAATACAAAATATTTCGAGTGTACCCTAAACAACCAGAATATTTTTGGGACAATGTACTACAGAAGCGATTTTTTTTCAGCGTGTAATAATTGTTTACTATCGCTTTGTATTATATACATACATTCATTGTGCATATACTTATAGTTGTTATACTACTTGGTACAGTTTATTAAATACACGAATAAAGACTTGTAATTCATGCTTATTTTAAACATTACATTCATTTTGTATACAATTTCTATACTTGATACAGTTTTCCAAATATTTGTATAAAGATTGAAATTCGTGCGTTTTTTTTAATAAGCAAGTAAAAAGTTCTGTCGCGTAAACCGACTTACGAATCCCCTCGTCTTCAGTCAAATGCATTTATTTTTTTGTTTTTATTTTTAATTAAATATTTATCAATTTAAATTGCATTTAATAACTTTAACGTTTGCACTGGTATACAAGTTATAAGCTGTTAACTTTTAGGCAAAATGTCCCAATTGTGTGGGAAGTACCACAAGGAGCGTGTCAATGACGTTTGCACTGGTATGAAAGTTATAAGCTGTTAACTTTTAGGGCAAAATGTCCCAATTGTGTGGGAAGTACCACAAGGGGCGTGTCAATGACGCCCATTTTTCACTGGACTATATACGGGGCAAAATCGCCTTTTTTGATATGTTTGAATCGAAAGAAAATATATTTGGAACACAAATTTTTAAATGTTTTATATTTCTGAGTAAATAAATTTTATTTGAAAATCAATAAAATTTACTTGGAACGCCTATATTAATATATTACAAGAAAATATATTTGCAAACTAATTTTCTCAAATAAAATATGTATTTATATACCAATAAAATTATTGTTTAGGAATATCTTCAAATATATATAATTTAAGAACGATTTTCAAAACTTTGGTGAATTTTTCTAATATCATTTTTAATTTTTTCTTCCTTTTGAATTATTTCTCCCAGTCAAAAATACCATTAGCAGAATTGAATTCTGCTTTAAGGGACTCATTTTAAATTTCTGGGTATTTCATGTCAGCATTTTTTTCAATCCTTCGAATAAATTAATGTTATCAAAAATTATACGATTTCAATTAAAAATTTCTAAAAAATTATCATTAAATTACTGAAAAACTTAACACAATTAAGATTCGATATTTTCGGAATACTTAAATTTAAATACATTTTTGTTTCGGAGTTAAAATCCCAAACAAAAAAAATATTAGGGTGAAAACAAGGATTTGTTTAGAACAACATCTTCCCTAATATATAATTTTTGTGTGTACCAAATATTATATATTTAGAGTGTACCATAAACATATATATGCTTCAAGCCGAATATGTTTGGGACAATATACTACAGAAGCGATTTTTTTCAGCGTGTAGATACTATAAAAGCATTGCACTTTACAACGTTTCAAGTATTTGTATGCATTGGTATTGAAGTTGTAAGCAGTTAACTTTTGGTGCAAAATGGTTCATTTGTGTGGGAGGTACCGAAAGGGGCGTGACAATAACGCCCGAAGACTCTAGGTACTGCACGGGGCAAAATCGCCTTTTTTGATATGTTTGAATCGAAAGAAAATATATTTGGAACACAAATTTTTAAATATTATATATTTCTTAGCAAATAAATTTTATTTGAAAATCAATAAAATATATATGGAACGCATATATTAATATATTACAACAAATTATATTTGCAAACTAAATTTCTCAAATAAAATATGTGTTTAAATACAAATAAAATTATTATTTAGGAATTTTTCCAAATATATTTTATTTAAAAAATATTTCCAAAACTTTTGCTGAGTTTTTGATATTTCAGTTTCAATTTTTCTTGGTTTTCGAATTGTACCTCCCAGTTATGATACCATATGCAGCATTACCTTCTGTTTTAAATCAATCATTTCAAATTTCTGAGTATTCCAAGTCATCATTAGTTGTCAATCCTCTAAGTACTTTATATTGATCCAAGTTTATATGATTTCAATTATTATTTTTTACGAACATTAAAAATTTCTAAAAATTTTACTTTGAGTTACTGAAAAATTTGACACAATTATGTATTTTATGAATATTTAAATGCAAATAAATATTTGTTCCGGAAATAAAGGTCCCAAATAAAAACATATTGGAATGTAAACAAATACTTGTTTAGAACAACATCTTCCCAATTACACAATTTTTGTGTGTACCAAATATTACATACTTAGAGTCTACCCCAAACATATATATGTTTCAAGCCGAATATGTTTGGGACAATATACTACAGAAGCGATTTTTTTCAGCGTGTGTAAATTACACTGTACACAATTTCAAGTATTTGTATGGTATTAAAGTTACAAGCAGTTAAGTTTTGGTTGAAAGTGATCCATTTGGCCCACTTTTCACTGGACTCTACGTAATATAAAAGCATTACACTGTACAAAATTTTAAGTATTTGTATGAACTGATATTAAAGCTACAAGCAGAGGTACCAATAGAGGCGGGGTCACTTTGCCCATTTTTTTCAATCAGATAGCGACATATAAACTATTACTATGTATGTGTGGTATTACAAATGATTCAGATAAGTAGTATATAAGTTATTAGAAATAAATATTTCACTAAATTTGGTCCATCTTCGAATATACTCTGAGACAGAAAAAAATATTATTACATACCAAATTTAAAGTCAATCCGTTACTCCTTTCGAGATTTATCGTGCGCTCCAGCCAGCCAGACGGACGGACATTGCTCAAATGACTTAAAATGCTCCGAAATGGATTTCCGCTGAACATACTTGGGGTCTTAGGTCACTCCTTCGAGGTGTTACACTTTTGGCTGGTAGCAAATGATATATATCCTTCTCTTTAAGGTGAGAGGATTAAAAGCTACATAATTTCTCAACGTCCACATATCTTGTATATCTCCAAACTTGAGCTGCATAAAACATTATAGATTTTAAACATGAGTCAAAATTCTTAATCTTAACCCATGTCAAACAATATTCTTGGAGAGCATTTTTAATTTCTTGTAAACTTTCTGCAGTGTCCGATAGAATGCCGATGTCGTCCACATGTACATAGTAAGACTTTTATGATAGTATACGCTACATTTACACTACCTGGTAGAACATGAGGCAGGTCGTTTATATATAGAGAAAACAGTAATGGACTTACAGCCGTATTCATAAAAAAATCCTAATTATGATTTAAAGTGCAAATTATTTATCGAATCGATTTATTATATCGATTTACAATATGGGAAAAAGAAGAATCCAGAAATGCATTTTATATGCCGATGGACGCAGAATCATGGCCATGTCCGTCCGTTTGTGACAATCAAAGTACTGCTCGAAAAAAGGAAACAACCCTTACGAAATTTTTGGGATAAGGAGCAGCTTACGTTGCAAAATACTCTTACTCTTCCTGGAAAAATGCGACAAATCGGTCCACGTTTTGATATACCAAAAACGTTCTAGAAGGCAAGAAATCTACTTTCGCTCGAATAAGTACCCTTGCTGTACCATCAAACTTAAAGGTAAACTTCGTTACCAAACCAAACATTATAAATAAAAGTTATTGGCTCCCTTGCCATTTATTATTATAGAAAAAACGAAACTTACTTGTTTTATTTAATTTCTTTATTTTCACGCATTCGGCATAAACATTGGTCGTATCGAACCGGATTTCGAGTACCATAACCTCGGCAAAACCTTCGTTGTCGGTAATAACCACGGTGTTTTCTTCATCCGCAGCCCTCATCAACACATATCCATCCATCCATCCGCTTACATTGTCATTCCGCTTTGAGTAAACGACGACTGGACATACTGGGGTCGGCCTTTTTAGGCAGCCTAACAGATCTTTCCAGTACTGATATTCGTACTATCGATAAATTTATATATCAAACAGGTTTGTTTCGATGAGTGGCATTTCAGCCCGTGTTAACACTAGGGACCTAAACTGGTCTATGTGAGCTTGTAAAAAAATACGGCTGCCACCCTAACCTAAACCTACATTGTCATCTCAACAAGCCATTTTAAGTTAAATTTGCATTTAAAGTTAGAACAGGTATGTATAGTGCAGTGTGTAAATGAGCATCGCGAATAGAAATAAAATGACAAATATCAAAAGTATCGTGTCTCAGGCCGTTTTACAACGTCGCGTCACCCCTCCCGTTTACCCGTCTCGGCTCCTAGTGCTCGTACGTACATATTTACATACATCTTTTTGATCGACGTGTTCAGTGTGATTTCCGTACGTAATCAACGTGCACCCTACAGTCTGTTAACTCGACATATAATCGATATACAAAATATAATTTAAATTTTTGAAATTTTCATTTTCTATCTTAAATTGTGTATACTTGGGCACATACGTGCTAAAATAAATAATTTCGTTATTTTCGCAAGAAAATATTTTAAAAATAATATTTTGAAATTTCGGTACACCACGAGAATTTTTTCGAATATTTTTAGAATTTTTTTGTGGATATTTACATATATATTTTTTAGTTTAGTACCTTGTGCAAATATATATTTGAAAACCGTTTGAGTGGCTGTCAGATATTATTTTATCTGAGAAAATAAATAATCTTTTTTCGATTTTGTCGCGTTTTACCTATTTTTCAAATTCGTTTTCCGATTTACCTTTGAGCAATTTTTGAAAAACTTGAAAGCTTTGGTTTTTTTGAAGTGTTTTTGACAATTTGAAATTTGTCTCCCGGTTTATTTTGAACTTGAGTTGGTAAAAATTTAAAATTGTTAATTTTTTTTTGGTGATTTTCGTTGTTTCGCGCTCGTCTTAGAAAAACGAACGAAAAATGTAGTTTACTCCCCTTGAGCCTCAGAAGGTCTAGTGAAATTTCATAAGAGCCTCAGAAGATCTAGTTAAATTTGATTCGTATTTCCGGCTTCTGAAAGATGAGGACCTGGACATTTATGGTCTGGAAGTTCGTAGTGAGGAGTTGAGAAATGTATGGGTTGAACTGCGAGAATTGTTTGGAAAAAGTTCAGAATATTTGAAAACCTCTGACGCAGGGAAAGAGGAAATCGAATTGGCAGAAACTAAATACGACGTGTCCTACAAAACTTACATGAATTGTTTATCAGCTATTAATCGAAAGTTGTCGGTATTCAAACGCGCGCGTCTTTGGTCCATGAATTCAACTATGAGTAGTTCACTTGTTTCTTTGGCACAACAACTTCTCGAGGACACGCGGAACACAGAAATACGAAACAATTTGAGTACATCGACCCACGCATCTCGTGAGATAGGTACTCAAGTCGATTCTTCCACTGTATTAAATGGTTCCAATGATAGTAGGAGCTAGGGTAATGTTAATGTACAGCCAACCGGGGACATAGTGCAAAATCTTGCGCTCCCTATATGTGACACTGACATTTTTGAGGGCGATTTCTTATCGTGGCCTACGTTTATAGACTTGTTTACAGCAGTCTATATCAACAATTCTCGATTAAGTGACATTGAATGCCTGTGTCACTCGGTGCGGAAAAACAGTGGAGAGAAGCGGGAGATAGTCTCAACATTTCCATTATTAAATCGTAGTTTTGTTTTGGCGTGGAAAGCCTTAAGAGATACTTACGACAATCCCCGACTTCTCGTACACAACCAATTGAAAATTATGTTTTCTCTTCCTGTACTTGAAACTGAGTCTAGTTCAGGTTAAAAGTCAATCCGCGGGATTAATGGATGTCTGTCGGCGATGTCCATTTCTGAGGTATCCACGGATAATTGGGATCCGATCTTGGTATTTCTTTGTCTCCAGTGATTGCCCAAACTCACGCATACTTTGTGGGAACAAAGCGTCAGGGATAAATCTTCTCTTTCATCGTGGAAAGAGTTGGATAGGTTCCTGACGGAAAGAATTCGAATCCTTATGTGTCTTCACGGTATGAGGGGTGTAGAACATCCAAGGCGCTCGAATGTTAGGAAGGTCCAGTCCCATTTTTCTAACGCGATTTCGTCGGGATCTTCTCGTTCTTCTCCCAACATGAGTTGCATCTTATGCCCCAATCAAATTCACACAATTTACGCGTTCCCACGGTTCTCAAGTTTGTCACCCTCTGCTAAATTTACTACATTCAAGCGCCATCGTTTATGTGTTAACTGTCTTCGCAAGGGACACGAAGTCATAAAATGTGATAGTAAACGTCGTTGTTCCAAATGTAATCAAAACCACCATATCTTACTGCATCGCGATGAGCCCACTGCGAGTACTTCGGCTCTAGTGGCAAACACAGCCCGCGAAAATCCTCCAGATTCTAGATCTAGGTCAAACAATCCTACTGCTCCTCCATTTAAACATTGTGAACCATCCACATCAGCTGGATGCATTTCGCGCCAAGTTTTCCATGCTGCGCAGAACAAAGCTCTTCTTTTCGGAACAGCGATGGTGAATATCGTCCACCATGGTGTCTCATATCCCGCTAGGGCATTGCTTGATCCAACTTCTGAGTCCTCTTTTCTCACAGAGCGACTTCAAAACCGCTTGAATCTTCCAGTGTTTTCCACCAATGCTACAATTTCGGGTGTTAATTGCGCTGTTTCGGCCACATCCAGAAAAATATGCACCTTGAAGATTGGAAGCCCTCTCGACACTTCGGTTACTTTAGAGACCTCTGATTTAGTTTCACCCTCCATTTCCAGAGATTTACCTTCTTTCCAAGTCACATCGGACTTCAAGGCTCAGATGCCAGATCGTTTCGCAGACGTTAATTTCTTCGATTCTCGTCCAGTCGATATTCTGTTAGGTGCCGACTTGTACCCAAGAATTTTGTTGGAGGGCACCATTCCGTTTTTGTCGGGATCTTTGTTGGCCCAAAAGTCTATCTTCGGTTGGTTAGTCACTGGTCCTGTTCCAGTCTCCCAAGTTCGAACATTTGCTGCCACTATTACGATATCGGACGAGAATCATCTAAATACAAAGCTTTTGCTTTTATGGGACCTTTATTGTGAGGAAAACTATGTTAGGTAGATACGTGTAGGATTCGGAAGATAGATACGTTAAGACTGTTAAGCGGAAGCGTCACAACGTATGACGTATGTCTCCTAGACATCTATTGAATATGAATAGATGTCTAGGAGAATCTCGTGGGAACGTTTTAAGCCAATTCTTCCGCAACGAGTCGTCATTGTTAAGGAAACCAGATATCAAGACAATTTATGACAGCGTCTTGAATGGATATGTGGAGCTTGACCATATGAGGCCAGTACGCCCCACCTCAGAGGATACTTTGGCTTGCTATTTGCCTCACCACCCTGTCATAAATCCGGACAAACAGACGACTAAACTCCGCGTAGTGTTCAATGCTTCGAACATAACATCCAATGGGAATAGCTTGAACGACATCCTGTATGTTGGCCCGACCTTGCAGTTGGATTTAGTGCTGTTAATACTCCGTTGGCGGACATCTAAATTCGTATTCAATGCAGATATTACCCAGATGTATCAACAAATTCGCATGGACTCGAGACATACATGTTTTTCGTGATTCTTCGACAAAGCCGGTCCGGTATTATGAGTTAGCGGGGACCAACGATCTCGGGACCGCATTGACAGCTACGGACCAATTAATTTCGGCGCTTGATTCAGCTAAGTTCGAGCTTCGGAAATGGACTGCCAACGACACAGCCATTCTCGATCAGTTTTCCCCTGAATATTTAGTCGATACTAAAGTCTTGGATTTCGTGGAGACTAGTAGTTCCAAACCTCTAGGGATCAGGTGGAATGCACAGATAGATTCATTCTATTTCGGTGCGAAGCCTATTGTGAAAAGAGCTAGCTACACCAAAAGAGAAGTACTTTCAGCCATCGCTAGATTGTTCGATCCCATCGGTTGGTTAGGTCCTGTGTTGGTTACTGCTAAGATGATTATGCAGAAAATATGGCTGGATAATGTTGGCTGGGACGATCCCCTTTTGTCAGCCCCTGAAACTGAATGGCGACGATTTGTAGAATATCACCCCGATGTGAATTCTATTAGAATTCCAAGATGGGTTTAGTACTCCCCGGGATTTCCGGCTGAACTTCATGTGTTTTCGGATGCCTCGGAAAAGGCTTACGCGGGGGCAGTATATATTCGTATTGAATGTCCAGGTAGATAAGTGGTGACTCATTTTCTCTCCTCAAAAACCAGAATAGCCCCAATTAAATCAATATCGTTGCCTCGTTTGGAACTTTGTGGTGCGGTTTTAGCGTCTGAGCTGTTGAAAACCATAGTTCGGGAAATTGATTTGGAATTTCGCCAAGTCTATTGTTGGACGGACTCGACAATAGTTCTTCCGTGGTTGAGAAAGGCTCCTTCAACGTGGGCTACGTTTGTGGCGAATAGGGTGTGTCGAATTCAAGAAAACGTCGGGAATTATAATTTGTACCATGTGAAATCGGAAGACAACCCTGCCGATCTAGGAAGTCGAGGAATTTCTCCGGCAGATTTAGCTGCCTCCCCCTATGGTGGCATGGGCCACATTGGCTTAGTCGAGACAAATCGGAGTGGTCTATTCAGGACTTAACTCTCCTTGAAACAGATATAGAACTTCGTGCGGTGAAAAGTCACGCATCATTTTTCTCGGCGTATGATGATTTGCTTGAGAGATTTTCGTCGTTCGATCGTGCCCTCCGTGTAAGTTCTTACATGGTTTGATTCTTCTGAAGAACTCATCCCACTTATTGGAGCCATTACCAGCATTCGAATTCGTGTGTGTCTGCATCGAAAATAAGGGAAGTTCGTACTCGATTGTCCATTCTTGCTCAAAAGGTGAATTATGCGAATGAATATCAGGCGTTGATAGACAGGAAACCGATACCATCCAAAAGCCCATTGGTGACGTTGAATCCTTTTTTAGATGAAAGTTGTATTATACGAATGGACGGTAGATTGGCCAGTTCCCCTACACTTTCCATAATTCTGCCATACAATTGGCGTTTCGTGAAGCTTTTGGTAAAAGTCGTCCAATTGATTTCCGTGCATGGAGAAAATCGTTTAATGTTGCGTATCCTTCGATTTGATTCCTCGCTTGAAAACTCTGATTCAGTCTGTGGTCCATCAATGTAGGATTTGTGTTTTGGAGAGGAAACCCTCCAGCAGTCAACTTATGGCTGCTCTGCCCCCAGAGAGAACGACACTTAATAGGGCGTTCACAACAACTGGTGTTGACTTTGCTGGCCCATTTGATGTGAAATCGTTCACAGGTCGAGCTTGTAAGATTACAAAGGGGTACGATTGTGTATTCGTTTGTTTCTCTACCAAGGCAATTCAGTTGGAAGCAGTCTCCGATTTATCCACCGCAAATTTCTTGGCCTCCTTTCACCGCTTTATTGCTCGCCGTGCTTGTCCTAGCTCCATATTTTCAGACAACTACAAATTTTGTCGGTGCATCTCGAGAAATCGAAATAATTTTAAGGCATTTATTCGAGAAAGTTGCGACACAGTGACTTTTACGTTTGCGCACCAAGGCCTGTCGTGGCAATTCATTCCTGCTGGTGCTCCACATATGGGTGAACATTGGGAATCAGGGGTTAAGAGTTTTAAACTTCATTTTTGCAAACAAGCTCGAAACCTCCGATTCACATTTCGGTTTCGGTGCCGTGTTTGTGGTGGTAGACATCCGCTACGCTTTTGCGTCCAATTCGTGCAGATGCCCGAAGAAAAACGACTTCGCGCGGTCGTGAAGCATGGGTATTGCTCCCGCTGCTTGGCCCTGTCCAATCGGACCAAAGATTGTCGCAGAAAAGGCCGGTGTAGAATATGTGGTGAAGACCACCACCTCCTGCTTCATTCGGTATCAACACCGTCTCAGCCCGGGAAAAATTCCGACATCCATCCGTTTAACAAATCAACTCCGTCCAAAAACTCCCGTCCGCGTTCAAGTTCTGCCCCTGGCCCGTCCGGAAAAAATCTATATCCTACCAGCTCGTCAGTCAGTTCGTTGGCAACCTTACCCCTAGTTAGCGTGGTTTTTTGTCCTCAAGCCTAGTAGTACAAGTGAGATGCCATGGAGTTCCCATCCCGGTGTGAGCGGTGCTCGATCCATGTGGCAAACAAAGTGGCTCGATGGAGTGCCGTTATGCCGCCTTACCGTTGTGTCTGCCTACGACCACCAACAATGCCTTACATTGACGGCTAGAGTGTCCACCTTGGAGCATGTTTTTACCCCCTGAATCGGTACCAGAGCGGGTAAAGGATTCCTACCTCGGGTTGCCTCTTGCGGACCCCCAGTTTTATAAAAAGGGCCGGGTAGCTTTGGTACTCGGTCCAGAGGTTTACGCCCAAGTCGTCACCAGCCGTGTGTAGACCACTCCCGGAATGCCAGTTGCCCAGTACACCATCTTTGGCTAGGTTCTATCGGGAATATGCAACACGTAGTGTGGGGATCCTTATGATCCTCAATCGTGGTCTTAATGACCCGTCACAGGGTTTCGTATGACCCTGTCCTTTTGTGGGAGTCTTCGTGGCCCTCACTCGTGGTCTTAATGACCCGTCACATGCGCCATAATGGGCCTGTCCTTTTGTGGGAGTCTTTCTTGCCCTGACTCGTGGTCTTAATGACCCGTCACAGGCACCTCAAAGTTCCTGTCTTTATATTATAAGCTCGTATGTTATAAAAAATTTATAGATACAATTTAATAAATGAAATGAATATTAAAATTGAATAAATGAAATGAATGCTCATAAATGAACTACTGCACTATACCTGCAATTGTTTATATTTTTAAGCTTAGTTCTAATTACAACATGCCTTTAATGTTGCAAGGTGGCCGGCAATGTTTAATTCTGAATGTTTATGAATTTGCGGTGTATATAATGACCTGCATGCTCGTTAAAATCTGTCTACTCCTCCTTATTACACCCTTGTAAGATAAGCTTACATATTTTTTAACGAGTAATTCGTACAGACGCCACCACCTTTCTCCATCTTTATATTAAAATCTACTTTCGCTCGAATAAGTACTCCTGCTGTACCATCAAACTTAAAGGTAAACTTTGTTACCAAACCAAACCGTATAAATAAAAATTATTGGCTCCCTTGCCATTTATTATTATAGAAATACTAAACTTTCGTGTTTGATTTATTTTCTTTATTTTCAAGCATTCGGCGTAAACGTTACGAATTTTATTCTTTTTTTTTATTTTAACCTAAACCATTTCTAGAAAATATGTTCAAAAACAGTCTTATAATATTTTTTTTTCATTTAATTAAAAAATTCCATAAAAATGTTTTGCAAATGCACACGAAGAAAAAGCAAATGCCACTTTAACCAACGCTTAAAGTGGCGTCGAACCAATATTAAAATTCACGTATTTAACAATGGTTTACAAAAGGTGTTTTAGGCTAATAATCGTTTATGAATACAGTATTAACAAATTTTGCTTAACAAAGGTTTGTAAACCTGTTTTAAGTTTTTATGAATACGTCTGTTGGTGTACAACCTTGTTTCTACAGAAAAATAGTCTGAAAAAGTATGTCGTCGCATATTTTGCTCCTATTATTTTTATACAATGCTTTTAAGATCCTCACAATTTTTGTGGAGAGACCAAGACTTGATAATTTAAAGAATACGCTATTTCTGGAAATCGGATCAAAAGCAGATGAAAAGTCGACAAGAATGCATAACTTGTTTTGTGTTTCAAAAGATTTAGAGTTCAAGTGTCTAACAAATTGAATATATTGTCAATCAATGAGTACTCTTTTCTAAAAACCTGCTTGGAACTCATTCAAGATGTTATGTCTCTCTGCCCAGTTTGATATTCGATTTAATGGTATTGAATTAAAGATTTTACTAATGGTGTCTAAAAGGGATAAGCCTCTGTAATTGGTCGTAAGTTTGATATCACCTTTTTTAAATAGATGAATTAGAATAGATTCCTTAAAGGATAACGGTATTCTTTCACAGAGGAATATTTTATTAAAGACATCCAGTATCTCTTGTAGGAAGTGGTGAGGGGCAAATTTGTAGAACTCGTGAGGGATTCCATCCAGTCCTGGAGATTTATTTGTTTTCAACCCCTTAATAACTCCATATAGTTCACATATTTCAAAAGGAGAATCAAGGAATGAATCAGCATAGTAAGACAGACACCAGCTTATGGCTTGCGGCTCGTTTCGATTCAGTAATAACGAAATAAAATATAGCATGAAATTATCTGCATTAAAATTTCCTTTGTGTTTGTGAGCACGGTTCTTTAAGGAATTTGGCAAGCTCCACCAATATTTGCAACTCGAAACACGATAGAATTTTTATATAGTATTGCAATTTATTTTCGTTGCATAGTGTTTGAAATTAGGTTATCGATGAATTATATCGTTTTCTATTGGTAAATTTATGTAATCTCTTATAAGTTTTTAGATTTTTGCGCAGAAATGATCGTAGACGAAGGCATATCCAATCAATCCATGGTTGTTTGGGCTCAACGAATTTTTAATTTGTGTTCTTAATTTGCATCTGTATAATTTTATCTGCCATACCATTAACCATATCTTCTACCGACATATTTGAATTGTATATTTGACTTTCTGCATGTTCGCTCAGGGGGTGTAATGGTAGATCGCTTTCGCGTACTGCTCCCTGGGTAACGCCAAATGATCTACCAAGTACTGGTTCTACTTAAAAAACTCTCCTAACACCGTGGTGTAATGCGACCTCGTGCCAACTGGTGGACATAATTTTCCCCTACAGTAGTGGTTATACTTAAAAAACACTCCTCTAAGTCCGGAGTGTTATGCGTACCATGCTCATCGGACTTTTCGGTTCGCAGTCAAGGGTTACCATATACTGTATTTTGACGGCTGCCTTTGCTGATACCTGGACACTTCAGCAACGACTCAGTCCTTGTCACGTTTTTTGGGGCTATGACGAACCTACAATACGCCCCACACTCATGAAACCTTTTAATCCAACAAAAACGGACACACTACAACAAACAACGATACTACTACGAATACAAGAACTGAAACGATACAACTACAACAAATACGACGCCTACGACAATCTAAACCTTGGCTTGTTTCCAAGCGGCACTGGATGTTGTTAACAATGAGGACATCCCGTCTCGGCCCAGGGCAGATGTATGGATTCCAGCTATACCAGCCGATGTGAAATCCGCGACTAATATGCTGAAGGTCCGCAATCTTGGTCTTCCAACTGGCAACTGGAAGGTCGGTCGAATGGATGAGTCGGGTGGGAATCGAAGGCACGCAGTAATTGTAATGAATGCCGAATCTCAACCCCATGTCGTCAAGTCCGAAGGCAAGGTTTCATATGGATTCAGCGAAATCCGACTTAATGTGTACAAGAGCGATGACTGGTTTAATGGAGATATGGTTTGTGGGCTTAGGACACCAGGGTTTAAGCTGCTTCAAGGTACAGGTAAAAGTATCAGCCAGCCTCGAGTTAAGAAACTCACATGTTTGGTTGGTCTCCGTTATATGGCACATAACACTGAGACATCACCTTGTGTATTTAAATCACTGGTAGGAGCGGCAAACGAGAAGAACAAGGAACAAGAACAATTGTGTGTAGGTGATGTTAATGCACACAATCATATGTGGGAAACACTTGTAACGACATGTTTACACTATTAGCTGGGGTAAGCTCATCGGGTGTCCAGGGTCGTTACAAACTATTTGTTTTTACTGGCAAGAGAGAAATCACATACACACTTTCTTTTTCAATTACGTTATAAACTTTATTGCACTAATTATAATACGCGTGATTACATCCGATCACTTTCACTAATATTCGCCTCCGTCCATCGATCGCACGAATGGCAGTAACACGCTCCAATACTCCTGACGGTCTGGTGATGTCGCACTCAGTCTTTCTGCAGTCAGAGCACTAGCTTCAGGTCCGAGCTGGAAGATCAACTCCTAACTCAATACTCGAGTCTAGGTTCGGGTCTGAGCTTGAAGACCAACTCAATAGTCGAGTCTGAGCTTAAAGATCAACTCTTCACTCAATAGTCGCGTCTAGGTTCAGGTCTGAGCTTAAAGATCAACTCCTCACTCAATAGTCGATGTCGAAGAACTGATTTGAGCTTGAAGATCAACTCCTCACTCAATAGTCGAGTCTACGTTCGGGTCTGAGCTTGAAGATCAACTCCTCACTCAATACTCGAGTCTAGGTTCGGGTCTGAGCTTGAAGATCAACTCCTCACTCAATAGTCGACGTCGAAGAACTGTTTTGAGCTTGAAGATCAACTCCTCACTCAATAGTCGAGTCTACGTTCGGGTCTGAGCTTGAAGATCAACTCCTCACTCAATAGTCGAGTCTACGTTCGGGTCTGAGCTTGAAGATCAACTCCTCACTCAGGATTCTAACTACTTTAGAAAACTACCAGTCCAAATATGTCTATAAGGTCTTACCTAGTGGCCGTCCTCCAGCGATCTGACTCCAGCCGTCCAATGCATTCTCTTTTATAGGCTGTCGCCAACCACAAACACAAATACCCATACGTATGGCTCAGAGTTATTTTGACCGTGGCCGTCACCATTGCCATATGTTTGCTGATGTGTCTATTGCCCACTAGATGTCATTATGTACTTATCCGTTACAAGTAATACATTGCTTTAAATTCAATTTAGAGGATGATTATTTCAATAAGATAACAAAAATGTAAATTAACAAAAATATTTAATTTCCTTATTATACAACTAATAAAAAAGTAAATATAAAAATAACTTTATTTTCCGGGATAGTGATGGAACTCAAAAGTAATGTTGGCAAAAACGAGTCTGGGCAAGTTTTGCCGTTACACACTGACATCAACGACGGGCGAATTACTTAACTTATATTATAAGTAGTAGCCTTGCGATTTGTATTAGAGGACATGAACCTACATTCATTACAAGAAACAGACAGAAGGTCCTCGATATCACCAATGTCTCCGACAATTTAAGTGTAAGTGTTTCTGATTGGAAAGTTACGGACACTCATAGCTTTTTCGACCACAGATAAGCCTCCTAATACCACCTTCACACTCATTATTAAGAAGGCTAATTGGGAAAAAATTAGGCATATATTCAACAGGTCTCTCCAAAAAGTTCTAAAATTTCAATGCAAACTATGCGGGATATGGAAGAAACGGTGGAACGAGTCACTGCAATTCTTAACGACTCGTTACAAGCCGCATGTCCCAAACAGAAGCCAATGGACATGCAACGACCGCAATGTTGGTCGTCTCAATTTGTTATGCGGAGGAAGTGCTGTAGGAAGCTCAAACGGTACAAAAAAGAGTTGAGGAAGGCTCAAAATAAATCCTGGATAGATTTCTGTAGTGACGTAGAAAGCTCATCCGAAGCATCAAGGTTATGGAAAATTTTAGCCTCAACACCTTGTACTATTGGGTACATCAAGATATTTGATAGTTCTTGGACTACGTCCAGTGAAAAATCGATGGGAGTGCTCCTGGATACACACTTTCCGGGCAACTTTGAAGAGGCACTGAATACTTCAGTTGGGGATTCCCTTAAAGTGCATCCATCAGAGGTTGCCAACGAGATTGTAACCGAATCTAAAATTCTTGGGGCTATCAAAATCTTTTAAATCGCCAGGACCAGTCAAAGTCTCGCCGGCGGAGCTACAAGCAGTGATATACAGGTATACACTTGTTGTATCAATCAAGCATACATACCAACAAAATGGAGAGAAACCGAGGTTGTTTCATTTTCTTGTTGTTCATACAACCGCACAGTGGGAGGAATTCCAAAAAAAGGAAATAATTCTGCCGTTTCTTAACCAGACATGCGATTGCAACCAAACTTGGCATGTTTGTAGAAGAGGTATTAGAGAAGTTAAGTTTGGGCCCCCCGTGGTATACAGGGGTGGAGCTGCAGGGCCTCAAAGTTGGCCACCTCGGTGGAACAAAATGTTTAAGCGCGTGTATCTTTCGTATTTTCCGGCCGATTCATAAAATCTTTTTTTGTGCATATTCTAATAACCGAGGTCTACAAAAGGCTTTTTGCTACTAACAGTATACTTACCGAGATATCTGCATTTGAAAATTGAATTTTTAATTTTTTCCCCGACCTTGTGCTAGTATTTTGTAAATATCGAAGCAAAATATGCACCAATTTTATCCACTTAAGCATGTCTGGATTGGCAATAAAATTTCCAACAAAAATTGGTTCGATATAACCAACAGGACAAAAGTTATGGCCCCTTGAATTCATATTTAAAAAAATCGATTTTTGTCATTTTTTTAGGAAAAAAGTTTATGTCGTATTTTTGAGTTTTAGAAGAAGTTAGTTAAAAAATGTATAACATATTTACCATCATTTTAAAGGAAACTTTCCAGAGTATGCTCGCAAAGAAAGAACGGGTCAAAAATATTTACTGGTATTGTTACCAAGCTTCTTCAATTTACACAATTTTTTGGTCAAATTTCAAAAGTAAGCCACATTTTCTCCAATCGCAAAACCAAAATGTTAAAACTTTTGGCATATTTATGTGTGGTAAGGTGTTGTAAGTTGAACTGCAAAGGGAATCTGAAACCTCGCTATTAGTATAGTAGATATAGGGGAAAATCCAAAAAATCCCATTTTTGGGGATATTCAAAATTATTTTGGGAATTGTGGGACCGACTTTTGGAAATTACATTCGAATTGTTATGTCAGATCCTACAAACTACAAACCACGCTATCTACCTGGCGATTGGTGTAGAGACAACTGTGTCGAACTGGCAACCCTTACCAGTCACATGGGTGGTGAAAATGGTGAATTTAAGTCTCGCTTAAAGCTTTGGCTGTGTGACTTGTACGCTTTCCTCGTAGGTATATAATTCCCATATGCAAATTTCTTTGTAGATTGGTATATATACAAGTGATGATCGCCACAACTTCAAGCTCACACTGTGTGTCATGTATAAGACCCTCTGATGATATCCCCGCACAGGATTGAAATACGTATAAGGGTATGTGTTTACATGGCTTTCAGAGCGCAGTGTCTTATCTTTTCCAATACACCACAAAAACCTCTCTTTCGAAAGGAAGAGTTGATCGAAAAAGCTGAACAATTCGAATGTGAAAACATTCAATAAATAAATCTAACAAAACACTTCATTGAAAAATTTTCATTTTTAAAAATATTATGTCGTTTTTACATTTCTGTCTGCATTTAAAAAGTGATTTTTTCACTTTTTTCCTGACCCTGTCGTGGCATTTGCTTAATATCAGTGCAGAATATGAACCGATTTCTCTCACATCAACTTCTCTAAATTAACAACAAAATTTTCTGTGTGACGCAAAAAATTTCGGTAAAATGTGCCCACCTATACAAAGTTATGGCCACATCAATTTACACCTTCAAAATATAGACAATTTTTGTATTTTATTGCGAAAAGGTATATGTAGTATTTTGGAGATACAGAGGAATTTATAAAAAGAAAGTATAACATATTTATATTTGTCTTAAAGGAAACTTCCTGGAGAATATTTTCGAGAAAAGAACGAGACAAAAATTTGTAATAATAGTGTTGCCACGCTTTTCCAAATTACACAATTTTTTACGAAAATTTCAAAGCTAGGCCACATTTTCGGCAATCGCAAAGCTTGGATATGAAAACCTTTACCATTTTTATATGTAGTAATCCGCTATACGATAAACTGCAAAAGGATTTTTGAGCCCGGCTTTTAGTATAACAGATTTTGGAAAAAAAAACAAAAAAATCCCTTTGATGGGGATTTTCGAATTTATTTTGGGAATTGTGGGATTTACGTCCACAAATATAATGATGTTAGAATTAGCCTCGATTTCTGGTGTCAAGGCGTACAAATTACAAAAAAGATAATAGAGATATCTTAATTTTTAAAGATTCAATGGAAATATAAAATTTCCATTGTTGTTTATTTTTTGCTACGACAAGGTCAGGAAAAAAGTAAAAAAATCACTTTTCAAATGCAGACAGAAATGTAAAAACGACATAAAATTTTTAAAAATGAAAATTATTCAATGAAATATTTTGTAGTTTGTAGGTTCTGACATAACAAATCGAATGTAATTCACGAATGATTATATTTCCAAAAGTTGATCCCACAATTCTCACAATAATTTTGAAAATCCCCAAAAATGGAATTTTTTGGATTTTCCCCTATATCTACTATACTAAAAGCGAGGTTTCAGATTCCCTTTGCAGTTCAACTTACAACACCTTACCACACATAAATATGCTAAAATTTGATTTGATTCGATTGGAGAAAATGTGGCTTACTTTTGAAATTTGTCTAAAAAATTGTGTAAATTGGAGAAGCTTGGTAACAATACCAGTAAATATTTTTGACCCGTCCTTTCTTTGAGAGCATACTTTGGAAAGTTTTATTTTTTAACTAACTTCTTCTAAAACTCAAAAATACGAAATAAACTTTTTTCCTAAAAAAATGACAAAAAATCGATTTTTTTTAAGTATGACTTCAAGGGGCCATAACTTTTGTCCTGTAGGTTATATCGAACCATATAGGAAATTGTATTGCCAATCCAGGCATGCTTAAGTGGATAAAATTGGTGCATATTCTGCTTCGATATTTACAAAATACTAGCACAAGGTCGGGGAAAAAATAAAAAACTCAAAACTTAACTTCTCTAATACCTCTTCTACAAACATGTCGCTATCGGATGTCTGTTTAAGAAACGACCGAATTATTTACCTTTTTTGGAATTCCTCCCACTGTGAACCGTAAGGTAATTGTCTTGGCGTTAACCCGACCAAGACGGAACTTATTATTTTCACCAGGAGAAATAAGGTACCACAAGTTACATCTGTCTCCTTGAGGGGTATTGAAATTCCCTTCCCTTAAAGCGCAAAATATTTTAATAGACAGGAAGTTGCATTTAAACCCCACCATTTTGGAATGAGAAAATAAGGCTAAGGTAGCGCTATATACCTGTAAAAGGGGAATAGGAAACCGCTGGGGTCTGAACCCGCGTATAGTTTATTGGTTGTATAAGGCAGCAGTCAGACCGATAATGCTGAGAACGACACCAACTGCGGCACTAAATGTTATACTACATTTAATGCCGAAAGATATTTTAGCAGTGCAATATGTTGCATGTACTGCGATTAGACTCAGAGAACTGTCATTATGGTCAGGCAATGGCTACGGACATAGTGTCATTTTAGACAGATTACCTGACCTTCCGGGCACTGTTGATTACACAATGACTGAAACACTTTTTGACAAGAATTATCTCACTCTTATACCTGATAGATCAGAATTGGATGGTCGTATCCCAGGACAGAGGAGATTCATTAACTTCTATACAGACGGTTCCAAACTCGATAAGCAAATGGGCTTTGGTGTCTTTTCTGAGGAACTTCAGCTATCACTTGCAAAAAGACTGCCTGATCACTGTAGTGTTTACCAGGCAGAAATCTTAGCTATTAAAGAGGTAGCGGAAAGGCTGAAAATAAATGTGGTGACCAAAGTCGGTATAAACATTTTCTCTGATAGTCTGGCTGCTATCAAGTGCCTGGGAACTATATTGCTGAAATCAAAAACTGCGCTCGTCTGTCGCAGATCTCTTAACGAAATGGCTGAAGAGTTCAATATTCACCTGCAATATTAGGAACTACCTTACACGCTCCAGGGGACCTGGAACATGTGCGCATGCCACTAGCAACCTGATAGCTCCTCTTGAGAGATGACTTTTGCAGAAGCTGTGGAGACGAGGAGGGGGAGGAATCAGTAGACCACCTTCTGTACCTGTGCCCGCTCTCTCTAGAAGGCGAAATACAACCTTGGGCTCGTATTTCTTTGAGGAGTTAGCTAACATGGCTGATGTTGGAATCCCCCAACTTTTGAGTTATGGTTTCCCTTACGTCCCTGCGGTAACAGATTGAACTGGACAGTCTAAGTGAGTCTGTTTTACAGGCTGTCACTCTAAACCTAACCTATGTTCGCTCAGATCCAGTCTGTATTGAGTTATGTACCTATTGTTCCAATAAAGCCTTGTTGTAGTATTTTGGCTAGTTACATTGTATGTTAATTTTTTAATTTTAAGTTCAAGACACAACGGCATTTGGTCGGAAAATGGTTTGGAAGATATTTTGAAGTTGTCAATATATTGTGTGAAGTAAGACGCAATTGTAAGAAGATGCAATAATTGATCCAAACAATAAAGGATCCAAACTTTTCTGCATCGTTCTTCCAGTTTGTGCAATTTAAATAGGTTGGAACGAAATATAATAAAATCCCATCAATATTAACAGATAGTACTGCGTAGGCATGAGAATCGATGAAACTTAGTTTGTATTTTTTCTTTGTATCACGTTTGTAACCAAACAAACAACCTCCACTTGCACGACCCGATCTATGTGCTTTAGTTGCGTTAATCCAGTGTAAATAGTAACATTGATAAAAACGACGAAAAATAACTTTGTTTATTGACTACTACGTGATTTTCAAATAAAAAGAAAATATCAAATTTTTGTATATATGTTACAAAGTTTCCAAAATTTAAGGACGTGTTCAGGTTTGAAACATTATCGCTATTATATGACACGCAACATTGGTGTTGGTTAGACCGTTTATAGCACATGATGCAAAAAGTGAAAGTTGCTGCGATCTTTGATTTCCGGACCGAAAAAGTTTCCATTTAGCCTTCAAGACTTCCATAACAATTTTTGTGCCGATCTGATAACCCTAGGGTCTGCCCAAAGTTCATTCAAAATTTAGAACACACTTTATAGGGGAAATATTTTTTTTATTCAAAAATCGTATGTTTAAATAAGTAAAATTAAATTTCTTTGTATTATTAATTTATAAATAGTTTTTAAATATTAAGATCGGTGAAAAAAACAAAAAATACAATTAATTCAATATTATATTAGATCTGACTTGTTATGTGAGGGACATTTTCTACGATATTCTTCAATGCACTGTAATATAAATTGATTTTGTTCTTCGTCTTTCGTAAGTATTCTGTTGTAATCATTCATAAATTGTACACCGCGTTCAGCAGTGTCGTTAACAACAAACAGATTACGACAAACATCGATAGCATCTTGATAATCTTCGTTTACTTCCCAAATGGATGGGTCATGCTTTAAAAATTCACTACTCAATCCAAAAGCACCGAAAAAATGTTTGGTTTTGAATGAGACGAAATCGCTCAAATTATTACACAGCAATAGTTTCGGGTCGGAGAATTTTCGATCGTTTTCCGGATTTACGACGGGTTCTGTTGATTGCAGATGCCTAACCATTTTTCGTTTCTCTTCGAGTGAAACATCCGAATCGAAAAATGCCAAAGCCATTGATTCTGGGGCCAAATACCACAAATGATTTTTCCATTTCTTCAAAACAGCTTCGACACATCTCGGTCGATTTATGCGTATGCGATGGAGTCTTTAAACAAGTGTATATCTTGATTTGATGCTCGTATGGTATTTGTGCATGTAAACCACGCTTTGACATACAGCCGCACGAGAAAAATACATATATCCCGTAGCCCACTGGACTCTCGTTTTGTCAATGCAAACTGCTCTCGAAATAGGTATATTTTTAAGGCATAAATGCCTTTTCCCATGAACCTTGCGTGGTATGTTGGTGCCGACACCACCAAGAAACATTATTGTTAATTGTAATGGTTCCTTGTAATCAGCTCGGATTTGTGTTTCATTTAGCTGTTTAATGCAGAATTTCTTAATGACTTCGCAGTCAGCATTACTTATTTTTGAGCGTACAGTTGGATCTTCGAGTCCGTTTTTAAACGATTTGTGGTCGAGACTTACCCAAACGGCAGCAAAACGATTAAAAATAGGCACTTCAGGACCACAAGCCGCCGAAGTTTAACCTCAAACACATGTTTCAATACTATCTCCATCATGTGATGAGAACATGGGAACTTAATTAATTTTCGATCTAATTTGTTCTGCAACAAAATGCACGATCCAGTGTTTTGACCTGTATTTGATGAGTGTATCATGAACGACTTTGGCCATATTTACTCCAGTACCAGCCGGGATTTTGGGGGCGCCCAAAAATTTTGATGTGTAGATCGATTAATCACAAGCTCACCAACAGTGGTCAGAGGCGTCGCAGCATTATACATTACAGTTATGACATCATGAAAAAATCTGTCTGTTTGACGGCAGTTTGGCTCCAGATATTGTATGTGATACATGCCCAACTGATTCTACGGTGCGAAATGTATCACTGGATCTAGTAACAATTTTGGATGTGGTCGGTCTGGAGACAAATAAGAATATGACTAAAATTAAATTTTGTGCGAAGCTGTCCCTTTCTCAATTCACTTAGGCTGGAGGCAGAGCGCGTTATGTAAACGACCCTGCTGCATGGCCGTATAGCATAATATAGTATAGTTCTGTTTATGTTTTCTTATTTGACCAGTAGAAAAATGTCAGACTGATGCAAAAAATCAACTATCATGCAAATCCGTTGTTTTTTTCATGCATGTACAAGCATGATCTATTTTTTATTGTGATTGCTCTTACGTCTACATATGTACATAGAGGCCATGTCGGTTAGGGGTATTCTATTATGACTTTTTTATTTTTTTTTAAATTTACATGGCTGTACACGATGAGAAACATTAAAAAAATCATAACTGCGTTTTTAGTTTTTTATTTCATTCAAAAAAGTTCACGCACCAAACGATTTTAAAATTTACATGCGCATATACACACAAACATGTACATTTGCATTGGCAATGTATAGCTGTTGACCGCTATTGCTATTTGTTTTCGTTTGCTTTTGTTTTTGTTGTTATACTTGAAAACGAAAATGAAAAAATTCTTACATTGGAAATATTTTTATTTATTATTTAATTTGACATTAGAAGAAATAAATTTCAAATTCAAGGTTCGTCCATTTTTACAAAACGAATATAAATCTTTCACTTCTTTAATGGCTCGTTCGGCACATATATTAGACCGTTTTAAATTTGGAATGGCTGAATCTTCCTTCACCCAGTGTCTATTTAAACATTGATGTGCAGTTTTGAACGGCTTCACAGATTCTTCCAAGCATTCAAAATTATTGTTGCGAAAACGTTGGTCGGAAAACCATACTTCGTACCATGCACTGCATATAAATTGACAAAGTGGTAAAAGTTTTTCTCTGTGATTGGGAAGGAGTATAAATGTGAGCAATGCAAGAATAGCTCTGGAGTTCCAACGGGCGTTACTGAGCGATGGTAAAACTCGAAAGTTATTGAACGGAAAAACGTTATGTTTTTGATAATACTTAAAGTATTGTCCAAGGTCATACAAATACTGCATGTCATCGCGCCATTTGATATTAGGAATTTTCATTTTTTTGTCGCTTTGTTGGAAGTTTTGTTTCAGATTTTGAAAATCAGTTATTATATCTGAAAATATTTCGTAGGAAATATTTGGTGATACTGTTTTCGCGCCAAGTAATTCATTCATTACATGCTTAAGAATTAAGTCCAAAACATGGTGTTGGCAACCAACATATTGTGGCGGTGTCAAAGATTTTTCTTCAAAGCATGATTGTAGATAATGAACAATTCCATTTTTTTCCCTGTATTGACATTTGTTGTATCACATACAATCATTTTAACCGAGTTCCACAAAGAAAATCGGTTGAGAATTTCCTTTATGCCTGTAAATTTAAGTAGAGTTAGAAATGTATATAAAATCTTAATTTTTATTTCTTACCTTCAAATATTGTGACACTTTTTCCATTCTCAAGCACCATTACTGCTACTCGCATTTCTTTAGTTTCATTTGACAATATCACTACCTGCACTTCCTTTTTTCCAAACTTTTTCCCGTCAAAATGAAGACACCAATTCTCTTTTTGTAACGTTGTCATATATTTTGCTTCCAATCGCTCGGCTGATTTCATTGGGGCTTTATATACGGCAGATTGTGTGGGTGCTGGAATAGCAATGCCTGATTTCACTAATGCTTCACATACTTTAGTTGCTTTTCTGCTACTCAAACTTGTTTCCTCTATCATGTCTACTGCGACCCTTGTTTGACACTTGACTTTTCTAAGTCTTTTTGTAGGTGGTTCAGGGTCATACAATTCAGTATCTCCTTCCAGGGACGATATTGTTGTGTCAGATACACTTGAATTTATATTACTTTTGTTTTGTACGGTCACTGGTTTAAGTAAAACAATTTTTGATGGATGAATATTTGTTTCCTTTTCAGTGGTGTATCCAACATCTCCATTGGAATTTTGTTGAAGTGCATACAAGTTTTTGTCTTCAACGCTCAGCCAAATGCCATTTGGATTGGTTATATCAAACAGTTCTCCAAAAACTATAGAAACTTCTCCATTAGGTCGCTTTAAAAACTTGGAATAATTTTTAAAGAGATTTTCTACTTTTCTTTCAATTGAAGTTTTAGTTATACTTGGAAAGTTTAATTTTCTCCATAAATCCACCAATTCGTCGGCAATAATTTTAAATCTAGCTTTTTTACTTTTTTCGATGTTTGCCAATGAGTTATATCTACCTATGATAACGGTCTTCTTAGGTATTCTGCAAAATGCGTTCAAATTTTTGTCAACCTGTTTTATTTCTTGCCGTCTATTTTTGCTTTTCTCGAAGCGAACCAAAGACTTTTCCCATTGTTGCGAATTTCTTAAAATTGCATTTGTACTTTTCTTGAAACTAATTTTTTTCCACTGTTTAAAAATGTAAATTGTTTATGACACAACGCACCGATCAGCGAGCACAAAATAACTGAAGTGCTTCAATCAATTTGCTTTCAGAGATAAAATAAAAGCAGAGAAGTACTCAGTTCTGACTGCAAAATAGCGGTAAATATTTTTATAAGAACTAGAAAGCAAACGAAAACAAATAGCAAAGCCATAGTATAATTAGAAAGTAGTGTCAGTAGAACAGCTGATCAAACGTTTTTCGATCAGCTGACTTAATTTGTTGCTGTCATACACTTTTCAGATGTCAAAGTTGTTGGCATTTCCTGTTTACATTTTTTTCGTTTTGGTATTAAAAAGCTTTTACATTAATAAAAAGACGCAAGGTTGATCGACGATACAATTGCAGTGAAAAAAGTTTTGTTTTAATACAAATGACATCGAATTACACTCTGGTTTACATTTTAGTTGCATTTTAATCAGCTGATTTTGACACTACTTAGGTGTTTACGGGAAATACAATATACAACAAACACGTTGAAAAACATCTGCAAAATACAACAACTCGTCTTGATACTACTTTGTAATTATACTATGAGCAAAGCGGTCAATAGCAAAACCGGCTATACATTGCCAATGCAAATGTACATGTTTGTGTGTATATGCGCATGTAAATTTTAAAATCGTTTGGTGCGTGAACTTTTTTGAATGAAATAAAAAACTAAAAACGCAGTTAACATTTTTTTAATGTTTCTCATCGTGAATGGGCATGTAAAACATAGGTTAATAAAATAGAATACCCCTAATGTCGGTGTTCATGCATGCCCTGTCATGACGTAAAATTCAAATGAAAACTGCTGTAACTTTTTCGTTTCTCGGTCGATTTTGATTGTTTACGACTTGTAAGAAAGAAAATTTTATTCAAAGACAATTTTAAAACTTTTCATGCTAATAAAATAGTTTTTAATTACTTGAACATGAGACATTTGATAAAAACCCAAATTTTGTTCATGTAAAGTGAGTTTTGTGTTTTCAAACAACTTTGGGCAGACCTTAGCGTTATCCAATCGGCACCAAATTTTTTATTGGAGGTTTGTAGGTCAAATGGAAACTTTTTCGGCTCAGAAATCAGTACCGAAAAAATAATAAATGGTCTAGTGTTGGTGTTACAATTTTTATTGCCAAGGACATCATATGTACAACTATCATACCAAGCGAAACGTTTATATTCATAAAAATGCAAAACTCTCCAAGCTGGACTTTCACCTCTTTTTGTGCTTTGATATTACATAATTTTCTTATCCTTCTAGATATAAATTGATTTCCTTTCATACTGTGTCTGTAATGTCCAAAAGTGAATCCTTTTTAATATACGTAGATATACTTTAAAACATGATCGATTCCCATTAAAGGCTCTTGAAACATTGATTGAACGGGGAATAAGGGGAAAGATGAAATTGTTGGCCAAAGCGTTTTAGGAGAGAACATAGTGGGCGGGGAGCCATTAAGAACTAGCTAACAGTCGGGTGGGGGGGTTCGGTTCCACAATGAACTCCAAATTCCCTAAGTCCGGGACATAAACAAATGCCTAATGCCGATAACGAATTTGATTGGACCGATCTAACCACAAACATAAATTATATGGACCGATCTAACCACAAACATAAATTATATGGACCGATCTAACCACAAACATAAATTGCCCCTTTATGGTTTATTTGTGAAAAAACAAGTAAGAAAGTTTCAGTCGGGTAAACCGACTAAGGTATACCCTCACTTTGTGAGTAATGTAATATGGAATATTAAACGAATTATTCTGTCAAGTTGTATGGGAGGTACCAGAATGTTTTTAACAAATACACCTATTTTTCACTGAATAGTAGATTCTTTAAATATATTACACTGCGCCGAATTATAAACGTTTTTTGCACTGGTATATTAACGTTATGAAATATTAAATTTTGGTATGATTTGGCCAATTTGTGTGGGAGGTACAAAAAGGGGCGTGGTGATAACGGCCATTTTTTACAGGGCTATAGGGACTTCAAAAGCGTTATACTGTGCAAAATGTTGTTGCATTTTCGGGCATTGGTACTCATGCTGTGAGCCCTTAACTTTTAGTGCAAAATGGTACCTTTGTGTAAGAGGTACCAAAAGGGGCGTGAATATGACACCCATTTTTCACTGGACTGTAGGCACTATGAAAGCATTACACTGTACAAAATTTCAAGTATTTTTATGCACTGGTATTAATGTTATAATCTGTTAACTTTTGGTGCAAAATGGTGCATTTGTGTGGGAGATACCAAAAGGGGCGTAGCAACATGGCCCATTTTTCTCGAGTTGATAGCGACTAATAAACTAATGCTATGTGTGGAATTTCAGAAGATTCGAATAAGTAGTATAGCAGTTATTAAAGATTCAATATTTCACAACATTTTAAAACTTTGTGGGGGAGGTACTAGAAGGAGTGGACCAATATGGCCCATCTTCGAACTTAGCCGGAGATAGAAAAAAATATTACCACGTACCAAATTTGAAGTCAATCGGTTACTCCTTTCGAGAGTTATCGTGCGCACCAGCCAGCAGACACACAGACAGACAGACAGACAGACAGATAGACAGACAGACAGACAGACGGACGGACATTGCTCATTCGTCTTAAAATGACCCAAAACGAATATCCGCCGAACATACTTAGCGTCTTAGATCACTCCTTCGATGTGTTACACTTTTTTTCGTAGCAAATGATATATACCCTCGTCACACTAAAGTGAGGGTATAAAAATGGAAGAGAATATGTATGTTGGATTTCCTGGTGTTGTTGGAATCCTTTGCCTCATAACCCTATTCCCAGCCATGGTATTAGTGGCATATTGTTTTCTAATACCCCTACACAGACCTTACCCTATCTCTAAATCACCTCCGTAAGAAAACTAAGACAGTTTATCAACGCATTCTTTTCAAAATTTAGCTGTATTTAACAAAACGTATATTAATATAAAACCAGTAAGGAAAGGCTAAAGTCGGGCGGTGCCGACTATATAATACCCTACACCACTCTCGTAATTTTGAATAACTCTGATATATAAATTTTGTAATCTATATATATAAAATTGTTGCGTGACTGGCTGACTGACTGACTGATTGACTGACTGATCATCGCCCAGGCCAAACGGCTGAAGCTAGAATCATGAAATTTGGTGGGAGGGTAGTCCTTGGGACGTAGACGAGCAATAAGGCGGGATTTTTCGAAATTCGTACTATTAGCCGCAAAATGGGCCAAAAAGGGATAAATATGGTTCCACCGCCAAACCTAAACGAAATGAGCTAGAATCTTGAAATTTGGTATGAGGGTAGCCCTTAGGAGGTAGACTCAGAAATTGGCAGGATTTTTCGAAATTCGAACATTTACGCACACAGTGGGGTAAAAAGTGATAAATGTGGTACATCAGCCAAATCCAAATGGCAAGAGCTAGAATCGTGAAATATTGCGTGATGGTAGCCCTTATGAGGAAGACTCTGAAATTGGCAGGATTTTTCGTAATTCGAACATTTGCGCACACAGTGGGGTAAAATGGGAAAAATGGGATAAATGTAGTACAACAACCAAATTCAAATGGCAAGAGCTAGAATCGTGAAATTTGGTGTGAGGGTAGTTCTTATGAGACAGACTCTGAAATTGACAGGATTTTTCGAAATTCGAACATTTACGTACACAGTGGGGTAAAAAGGGAAAAATGTGGTACAACAGCCAAATCCAAATGGCAAGACCTAGAATCGTGAAATTTGGTGTGAGAGTAGCTCTTGGGACGTAAACAAGAACAAGGAGTGATTTTTTAAAAATTTAGAGGCACAGTGGGACAGAAAGTTATAAATATGTTACCACCGCCAAATTTAAAGCCTAATATTAGAATGGTGAAAATTGAAGCGAGGGGTGTCTTTATGACAACTGATCGGGGTATTAAGCTTTTTTTTGTATTCGTAGTTTTCGGGGCACAGTGGGGCAAAAAGTGTAAAATATAGTACAGTGGCTTAAAAATATCAAACATGGATCAATGGTTCCAGGGTAACTTTTGGAACATAAATTAGACATTGGAAGTGATTTTTAGTAATTCTAACTTTAAGAGGCACAGTGGGACACGACGGGTTAATTATGAAGCATGGGGAAAAAAGGGAACAATCTGCCAAAATTGGAACTTAAAAATGAGATATGAAGAGTTTATATGGTTTTAGGAGCACTGTGGTCAAAAACGGTTAAATAGTGGAGTGGAGAAAGTATGATTAAATATGCTAGTCGGGGAAAAAGGTTTAAGTACGCTAGCGTGGAGACACATTTTAAATACGAGTACGGTACAGTGAGACAAAAATTTGTTAAATATGGTACAGTGGGTAAACATGTTGTACAGTGAGATAAAGAGTTGAATGGCGCACAGTTGTGCAAAAAGGGTTAACTATGGTACAGTGGGTAAAAATAGTTATATGTATATGGTAAAGTGGGACAAATGGGTTAAAAATGGTACAGTGGGGCAAAAAGGGTTAAATATGGTACAGTGTGACAAAAATGGGTAACTTTACGGTACATTAGGACATAACTGTGTTAAATATTGTACAGTGGAGCACAGAGGGTTAAATATGGTACAGTGGGGCAAAAACTGTTAAATATGGTACAGTGAGACAAAGCGTTTAATATGACACAGTTAAATATGGTACAGTGTGACAAAAATGGTTAACTATATAGTACAGTGGGGCATAACTGTGTTAAATATTGTACAGTGGAGCAAAGAGGGTTAAATATGGTACTGTGGGACAAAAACTGTTAAACATGGTACAGTGAAACAAAGGGTTTAATATGATACAGTGGGGCAAAAAGACTATAGTTAAGTACAGTGGGGCACAATTAGTTGAATATGGTAACGTTGGACAAAATGGGTTAAATATGGTACAATGGGGCAAAAAGCTTTAACTATGGAACAGTGGGGAAAAATATCTGTTAGAATGGTTCAGTGGGGCAAAAATGGTTAAATATAGTGGACAAAATATAGTAGGACAAAAAGGTGTTAAATTTGATTCAGTGGACCCAAAAGGTTAAATATAGAACTGTGGGTCACAAAGCGTACATTTAGTACAGTGGGTAAAAATATGGATGCAGGGGGAGAGGGTAAGCTAAATATGAAATAAGAATGTTTTTTTTAATGTATGCTTTTAGTAGCACTGTGGTGCAGAAAGGTTCAAATTATGATGCACTGCAATTATGTAGCACTGTGGTGCAGAAAGGTTACAATTATAATGCAGTTGGGGCAAGCAAAAGATAATCAACATGTTACAGAGGGGAAAAAATGTGTTAAATATGGTTTAGTGGAGCAAAAAGGGTTAAATATGGTACGGTGAACCAAAAAATTTAAATACGGTAAAATGGTTAAATGTGGTAAGTGGGGAAAAAAAAGAGAACAAAATAGTCCCAGATATGTATAAAAATTCGCACTTTAGAAGCACAGTGTAATAAAAAAGTGTTTAATATGGAACAGTGGTGCAAAAGGTGTTGAATGTGGTCCCTGAGTGCAAAGGTAGCTCTTGCAGCATAAACCAAAGCTAAGAAATTGCATTTTCCAAATAGGTTCTTCTACTTAACCCGTGGGGAAAAGTTAAATAAATGGCACAGATAGGGGATAAAAATGTTAAATTACGACCTAAGCTTGCGAATTTGGATCTTGAAATATCAATTATCATTTTAAAATATTGTACAATCGTGCAAGGTGGTTAATTATGACACACTAAAGGTTGAATGTGGTACAACGGAGCGATTTACTTTTAGTTTTTTAAATTCGTACCTTTATAGACACAGTGTGACAAACATGGTTTTATATTGTACCAGGGTGTGAATGTAGGTATTGGAACATAAACAAGGGGAAAGTTGCTAACGTATGAACAAAAAAATAGTTTTCAACGTCCAGAGGTACTGTGGGAAAAGGGATAAATATTGCAAAATGATGTCGGGGTAACTCTTGGAACATAAACTAGAAATGAAACTAGGCTTCGTATTTTATATATAATAGTAATCAAATCTTCTTCATTTTGCACCATATGTAATAATCATGTCATTTTGAATGAAAGAGGTATAGCTATTTTACAGTACCCTAAACAGAAAATAGATAAAAGATGGGGGCTGCGAAGCGCACCGGGTAAGCTAGTTCATGTATAAATTGTTTACATAAATTTACTTTTAGGACATTTTATACTTAAATAATACCCTGTACCACAGTGTGGTGTAGGGTATAAAAACGATTGGATCTAAAGAGCCAAATCGGATGAAACATATATATGGGAGCTATAGCTAAATCTTAACCGATTTTCTTCAAATTCGGTAGTGTTGGTTCATGGATCAAGAAACTCTACCATTCTAAATTTCAACACGATTGGATGTAAAATACAGCTTTTATAGGACTAAAGGGCCAAATCGGACGAAACATATATATGGGAGCTATAGCTAAATCTTAACCGATTTTCTTCAAATTCGGCAATGTTGGTTCATGGATCAAGAAACTCTATCATTCTAAATTTCAAAACGATCGGATGTAAAATACAGCTTCTATAGGACTAAAGGGCCAAATTGGACGAAACATATATATGGGAGCTATAGCTAAATCTTAACCGATTTTCTTCAAATTTAGCAATGTTGATTCATCGATCAAGAGACTCAACCATTCTAAATTTCAAAACGATCGGATGTAAAATACAGCTTCTATAGGACTAAAGGACCAAATCGGACGAAAGATATATATGGGAGCTATATCTAAATCTGCACCGATTTTCTTCAAATTCGGCAATGTTGGTTCATGGATCAAGAAACTTTACCATTCTAAATTTCAAAACGATCGGATGTAAAATACAGCTTCTATAGGACTAAAGGGCCAAATCGGACGAAACATATATATGGGAGCTATAGCTAAATCTTAACCGATTTTCCTCAAATTCGGCTATGTTGGTTCATGGATCAAGAAACTCAACCATTCTAAATTTCAAAACGATCGGATGTAAAATACAGCTTCTATAGGACTAAAGGACCAAATCGGACGAAAGATATATATGGGAGCTATATCTAAATCTGAACCGATTTTCTCCAAGTTCGGCAATGTTGGTTCATGGATCAAGAAACTCTACCATTCTAAATTTCAAAACGATCGGATGTAAAATACAGCTTCTATAGGACTAAAGGGCCAAATCGGACGAAACATATATATGGCAGCTATAGCTAAATCTTAACCGATTTTCTTCAAATTCAGCAATGTTGGTTCATGGATCAAGAAACTCTACCATTCTAAATTTCAAAACGATCGGATGTAAAATACAGCTTCTATAGGACTAAAGGGCCAAATCGGACGAAAGATATATATGGGAGCTATATCTAAATCTGAACCGATTTCAACCAAATTCAATAGCGATCTTAACAGCCGCGAAATACTCTAAACTGCAAAATTTCAGAACGATCGGAGTGAAATTGCGACCTGTAGTCGACGAACAACTTTACATGGACAGACGGACGGACGGACAGACATCGTTAAATCGACTCAGCTAGTGATTCTGAGTCGATCGGTATACTTTAAGGTGGGTCTAGCTGTGTTATTTTAAGGTGTTACAAACATCTGCCGTGAAACAAACTTATAATACCCGGTACCACAGAGTGGTGTAGGGTATAAAAAATGCTCTCATAAAAGTTTACTAACTAATATGACTTTAGAAATTATTTTAACAAAAAAATTCGAGAGTAACCATAAACTTTTAATAAAATAGCATACAAAATCGTAGTAGATAACAAGTATATATAATTCTGAGATCTAATCTTAGCGAAATTTCCATTGCAGTGGAACTTTTCCACATTTCACTATTCTGCAAGGATATAGGTTTGTTTTTTTTTTCATCTCAAGAAAAACTTTAACAAAATTTTAAATAAAGAAGATTAATTCTTTCCAACAATTGGAATTTCAGTTTTTTTATATGTAAGTATTTTTTTTAAATTTAATAATTTAATTAATTAATTTATTCCTGATTATTGCTTTTAACTAACCTTGGTTTAATCAACTTTGAGATATCCTTAAGGGATCCTCCTAATCCTCAATCATATGCACACCAATCAAATATACAAAAATTTCTTTTATGACTTATATTGAACTTCCTTTGAGTTTGTTGTTATAAATCAAAAGCCACTTTGCTTTTTCTTTTGCCACATTCGAATGATGATCGCTGAGGCCTCGGTGAACAGCATAGTGTGAAATGGGGGGTGTTGTCTGATTTTTGCTAGATGATGGGTAACGAAAGAAAGTAGTAAATAATAATTGATTGCATATGATGGGTTGGATTATATATAATTAAACCCAAATTAACACTTAGCTGACTATCATATCTTACGAAATTTTACAAGTTAGGGTCGAGCCAGGATTTGAACCGGGGTCGATAGAGGTTTGTTGAATGTATGAGTTGTGCGGGAGCCTATCACCCTGAGCTACTGCCAGTCATATTGACGAGTCGTTTAATACCCATCGTATCCCATACAGGGCTTTCGTGCAGATTTCTTTGTTGCTTGCTTTAGTTAGGTCACTTGGATGATAGTTATTTTCGTCTGCCGTCTGTCTCCAAACATCAAAAATGAGGATGACTCCCACGCAAAAGGGAGAGTAGTGCAGACCATAAACAATCAAAGTAATAGATGGTCTCGAGTTACAAACGATTAAATTTTTGACATTAGTAGTTAAGAGAAGAAAGAGCACAAATTTGTTTTTATCTTTTATTCATATTTTTGGCATTTTTTCTCAAACATTTCACTTTACAATTACAATTGGAGCAAACACAATTGATTTTTTAAATAAAATTGCAAAAAACACATCTTTAAATCAGCAAATTAAATCTCGAGAGCTTACAAGAGAATGCCAAAATAACTCGAAGAGTGCAAAACAAATGCCAAAAATTTAATCGTTCGTAACTGTCACTTTTTAAAGAGTACGATTATTTATGGTGCAGACACCAAAAGAGATGGATGCGGGAGAGTATTCACGCATATGCATTGTTATTGGGCTGCGCGCTGCATAAGGAAATTCCCACAGTCCAGAAAAATTGTGTAGGTACACGTTTCACAAGTTTATCACCGATCGTGAAGATTTGGGGTTGTAAACTTCCGGGGAAACAATGATCCACGTCAATATCGATTTAATTATATCTCGAAAATTTTGAAATAAAGATTCCCCATTCACGGGTGTCACTAGAACTTCCGCAAATAAGGTAATTCTTATATGGAACGTTTCAGAGACAATGCAGATTTCCTACTGGATGCGATACAGGAAATTTATGAAGTTTTGTGTTCTGATCAAAATTAGATAACAGTTCTTTCCTCTCGAAACAATATATAAACCAGTAAGGAAAGGCTAAAGTCGGGCGGGGCCGACTATATAATACCCTACACCACACGGAGAAAAAAAAATGTTAAAAATATGTTTGGATGCAATCATATATATGTTTGGGACGGGTACAATCATATATATGTTTGTGGGTAAACATATTATGTTTGCACACAATCATAATATGTTCGGGGCAAAATTCTAGCATATTAAAAAACGATATGATTGAGTCCTATCATATTTTTGGCAAAATAATATATTAGAACATATTTTTTAGAGTTTTAGAGAGTATTACGCTCTGAGAGTCCAATTATATGACTCATAATTTTGTGCAAAGAAGGGTAATATGTATATGGTAACCGTGTGTATGAGGAGGATGGGCACCGACACCAAAGGGTATTATTATTATTTGATGATGCTTACTCGCCCGGTCGAGTTTAAGGTCGAGTTTTTTATTGAATATGTGTGGTGAATGTCGAATTCCAAGAAATTAGTTGTAGTTTTAACACGTACAACAAATTCAAAATAAAAGAAAGAATATGATATCAAAGATGTATTTAGGTTATTCATTAAAAAACACAATTATTTTGGTGCAAAATTAATTTTTTTAAAAAGGAATGTATGTTACTTCAAAACATTTTATTTACAAAACGTTCTATAATACTGACGCCGTTTTATTGCCCCACATACATTATTTTACCAACATACATATGTATGTACGTATGTATGTGTGCTTTTCATGTTCTTTCAACAAACACACTCCCGCACTAACAAATTGTTTTCATCTGAAATTACCCCGGGTACAGTAGTGAAGAGTGCACTGTACTATTGAAGTTTTACCTTGCTCTGCACATTGCACAAAGAGACACAACTCAAAATTTAGTAATTTTCAGAAAACTCAAAAACTATTCTGCAGCTCATGAACTACTTTTCAGAAGCAAAGTGTGTATTACTGTTTGTTGTTATTGTATTTCTTTCTGTATTTGACGTAGTGAGTGACGATTTACATTAGGTTACTTGTTGCTGTGAACCGTTATAGTTTCATGAATGAGCGAGAAGAGTAGAAGAGATACAATCATATATGATTACATACAATCGTATATATGATTACATACAATCATATACATGATTATATACAATCATATATATGATTACATACAATCATATAAATGTTTGCATACAATCATATATATGATTACATACAATCATATATATGTTTGCATACAATCATATAAATGTTTGGTAACATTACCGCTACCCCAAACATAATATGTTTGGGAGCTGCTTCAAACATATATATGTTGCCTGGAAAATATGTTTGGGACAATATGTTACAGAGGCCGTTTTTTTCCTCCGTGCACTCTCGTAATATTGAATAACTCCGATATATAAATTTTGTAATTCATGTATAAATTGTTTACATAAATTTACGTTTGGGACATTTTATACTTAAATAATACCCTGTACCACAGTGTGGTGTAGGGTATAAAAACGATTGGATCTAAAGAGCCAAATCGGATGAAACATATATATGGGAGCTATAGCTAAATCTTTACCAATTTTCTTCAAATTCGGCAATGTTGGTTCATGGATCAAGAAACTCTACCCTTCTAAATTTCAAAACGATTGGATGTAAAATATAGCTTCTATAGAACTAAAGGGCCAAATCGGACGAAACATATATATGGGAGCTATAGCTAAATCTTAACCGATTTTCTTCAAATTCGGTAGTGTTGGTTCATGGATCAAGAAACTCTACCATTCTAAATTTCAAAATGATTGGATGTAAAATACAGCTTCTTCAGGACTAAGGAGCAAAATCGGACGAAACATATATATGGGAGCTATAGCTAAATCTTAACCGATTTTCTTCAAATTCGACAATGTTGGTTCGTGGATCAAGAAACTCTACCATTCTAAATTTCAAAACGATTGGATGTAAAATACGGCTTCAATAGGACTAAAGGGCCAAATCGGACGAAACATATATATGGGAGCTATAGCTAAATCTTAACCGATTTTCTTCAAATTCGGTAGTGTTAGTTCATGGATCAAGAAACTCTACCATTCTAAATTTCAAAATGATTGGATGTAAAATACAGCTTCTATATGACTAAAGGGCCAAATCGGACGAAACATATATATGGGAGCTATAGCAAATCTTAACCGATTTTCTTCAAATTCGATAATGTTGGTTCATGGATCAAGAAACTGTACCATTCTAAATTTCAAAACGATTGGATGTAAAATACAGCTTCTATAGGACTAAAGGGCCAAATCGGACGAAAGATATATATGGGAGATATATCTAAATCTGAACCGATTTCAACCAAATTCAATTGCGATCTTAACAGCTGCGAAATTCTCTAAACTGCAAAATTTCAGAACGATCGGAGTGAAATTGCGACCTGTAGTCGACGAACAACTTTACATGGACAGACGGACGGACGGACGGACAGACATGGTTAAATCGACTCAGCTAGTGATTCTGAGTCGATCGGTATACTTTAAGGTGGGTCTAGCTGTGTTATCTTCAGGTGTTACAAACATCTGCCGTGAAACAAACTTATAATACCCTGTACCACAGAGTGGTGTAGGGTATAAAAAGAAGGAATGGCGAAGGAATTATGTAAAATCTTAAGCCAAGTACAATGCACATTTCCCCAGCGCAATTTACTTATGGCACCTTTGACATTTTGAAAGGGAAATTCTATTAATTTTGAATAAAATTAGAAATTATTTCACAAAAAAATTTACCTTCTAATGAACACTTTACTGACTGATTTAAAACAATTTTGATCTGTACGCACTTCGTTTGAATTTTGATTTATTTAAAACATTTGGTTGATTTGGCCGATTGGTTACTTACCACATTTGAAATTGCAGTTCTTTTTTTGTTTTCTTTGACAATATTGATCTGACCTTCTCCAAGTCACAAAAGCAAAAGAAGGAGCATTGCCTGAAGCAATAGCAGCTAAGCTGCGCTCATAATTGAAGGCAGTTCTCACCACTAAGGATGCTAATAGAGACGATTGGAATGAAATAGAGGTAACAAAAGTAATAGATTGAGAAGCCAATGCCATTTTCTAAAAATGCATGTATGTCGCCAGAATGAAATCAGTTTTCCTTTTTCTCCTCAACTTATACGTCCTCCTACCTACTAAAATATTATGCTCTCGTTCATTATACAGAAAACACATAAAAAGAGTAGAACAATTAATAACTTTGAAAAAAGTATCTAACCCCGACGGACGTTCTACCACCTACGCTACACTAAGCTTAGTTTCGCTGCCGGCTAAGCTTGGGTTACAAACTGACTGCCTGTATCGTATGGGCATCCCCAGATAAACATTTTCAGTGACTCATACCGAAAAGCATGAGTGTTTAAAAATATATTACATCTATAAATAATGCAGACAATATGTTTTTGGCAAACTCAACCGCAAAGACAAAACCAGTAAGGAAAGGCTAAAGTCGGGCGGTGCCGACTATATAATACCCTACACCACTCTTGTAATTTTGAATAACTCTGATATATAAATTTTGTAATTCATGTATAAATTGTTTACATAAATTTACTTTTAGGACATTTTATACTTAAATAATACCCTGTACCACAGTGTGGTGTAGGGTATAAAAACGATTGGATCTAAAGAGCCAAATCGGATGAAACATATATATGGGAGCTATAGCTAAATCTTAACCGATTTTCTTCAAATTCGGTAGTGTTGGTTCATGGATCAAGAAACTCTACCATTCTAAATTTCAACACGATTGGATGTAAAATACAGCTTTTATAGGACTAAAGGGCCAAATCGGACGAAATATATATATGGGAGCTATAGCTAAATCTTAACCGATTTTCTTCAAATTCGGCAATGTTGGTTCATGGACCAAGAAACTCTATCATTCTAAATTTCAAAACGATCGGATGTAAAATACAGCTTCTATAGGACTAACGGGCCAAATTGGACGAAACATATATATGGGAGCTATAGCTAAATCTTAACCGATTTTCTTCAAATTTAGCAATGTTGGTTCATGGATCAAGAAACTCAACCATTCTAAATTTCAAAACGATCGGATGTAAAATACAGCTTCTATAGGACTAAAGGACCAAATCGGACGAAAGATATATATGGGAGCTATATCTAAATCTGCACCGATTTTCTTCAAATTCGGCAATGTTGGTTCATGGATCAAGAAACTCTACCATTCTAAATTTCAAAACGATCGGATGTAAAATACAGCTTCTATAGGACTAAAGGGCCAAATCGGACGAAACATATATATGGGAGCTATAGCTAAATCTTAACCGATTTTCTTCAAATTCGGCTATGTTGGTTCATGGATCAAGAAACTCTACCATTCTAAATTTCAAAACGATCGGATGTAAAATACAGCTTCTATAGGACTAAAGGACCAAATCGGACGAAAGATATATATGGGAGCTATATCTAAATCTGAACCGATTTTCTCCAAGTTCGGCAATGTTGGTTCATGGATCAAGAAACTCTACCATTCTAAATTTCAAAACGATCGGATGTAAAATACAGCTTCTATAGGACTAAAGGGCCAAATCGTACGAAACATATATATGGGAGCTATAGCTAAATCTTAACCGATTTTCTTCAAATTCAGCAATGTTGGTTCATGGATCAAGAAACTCTACCGCGCGAAATACTCTAAACTGCAAAATTTCAGAACGATCGGAGTGAAATTGCGACCTGTGGTCGACGAACAACTTTACATGGACAGACGGACGGACGGACAGACATCGTTAAATCGACTCAGCTAGTGGTTCTGAGTCGATCGGTATACTTTAAGGTGGGTCTAGCTGTGTTATTTTAAGGGGTTACAAACATCTGCCGTGAAACAAACTTATAATACCCTGTACCACAGAGTGGTGTAGGGTATAAAAAGAAGCATCCCAGTTAACATTTTGAGAGGTACAATATATAGTGTTTATCAAATGTTAATGAGGCAAATAAAAACTGTATATCGTTCACCACAAACCGGGTAATATCGATCATATTGATAACGATATTAATCGGAATACTAATAATTCTAGGGACGCATATCTTTCGCGTGGTATGTACCAGTGGAATTTCCTTCCACATCTTCTAAAACATAATAATTTGTACCTAATTTAGATTTTAACACAGCCTTTATAAAGAAAGGTGCTAATTTGGCATTAAATCGTTTTTCTGCGCTGCTCTGAAAACGAGTTGCCCTACAGAATAGGAAATATGTCTTGTTCGCAAATTGTACTGATCACGATTGGTTATGTGTGCCTGGGAAATATTCTGACGCAATTCCTTTCGCAGAAGAGTGAGTTGGTCTTCTCTGTTCAGTGGAGAAATTGGTTCATTTAGCATTCGAACATTATTTAATAGATTATATGAATCCCCATGAGTTATCATATTAAAACCAAAAATGGCAAAATATGGGGAACATTTGATTGTCTGGTGAAAGGAATTTCTCAAAGCGCAACTTATGGAACTTAAATGCTCATCCCACATACGATGATCCTCTTTTAAATAGGCCCTGATGGCAGCGATAATGGATCTATTAACCCTCTCAGACGCGTTCGCCTGAGGGGAGTATAGTGCAGTATAAATATGTTTTATGCCCAATTTGGTGAAGAAGGCGTTAAGATCGTTTGATTTGAATTGCGATCCATTGTCACTAATGATAAATTCGGGTACACCGAAAATATGAAATATTTCCTTTAAAAGAAAGTCTTGAATAGCATTCGAAGTGAATTTCTTCAATGGACAAAGCCAATGAAACTTCGTTAAATGGTCTAGGACAATCAGGAGTCCAATGTAACCATTTTTCTGTCGGGGGTAAGGACCTAAAATATCTATATAAAATCGTTGAAAGGTGCGAATAGAAGTTATTGGCTTTCCCATTTCGGGTTTGAAAATTACGTTGGGATATTTGGTGCTTTTGCAAATATCTCATTCACGGACTTATTTTCGTACATTTCGACGTATTAGTTCTAAGGTCTTTGTCATGCCTCCGTGGGCAGTTATAGCGGAGTCGTGATGTCGAGATATAATAGATGGTCGTAAATTCTTAGGAATCCACAATTTCCATGCATTAGTTTCTTCATCATTTTCTCCTCGATAAAATTCAGTACGAATGTAGACGAATCTGTCCATAATTTTTAAATCGGGATTTTTGGAATTATTTTCTCGGATTTTTAGTCTTAATTCTTCATAGTCACTATCGTCAAAGCACGGGGAATTTAGGTCTACTTCTGGATCAGTCAGTTCAACGCCTGTCACTTCGTCGAAATTTACCCGGGATAAAGCGTCCGGCACGACATGATCCTTTCCCTTGCGATGACTAATAGTGAATTTAAAGGCTTGGAGTTTGAATACCCATCTGGCTAATCGGCCCGATAAATCTGGTTGATTCATCAGCCAAAGTAAAGAGGAGTGGTCAGTGATGATTTCAAAATCCTGCATTTCCAAATAGCAACGGAAACGTTTCACTGCCTCAATCGCAGCAAGACATTCCTTCTCCGTTACGCTATAGTTACGTTGGGCAGTATTTAGGTTTTTGGACATATAAGCGATGAGTCGCTCATCACCATTTTCGTCCAATTGTACTAAAACTGCCCCTATACCGTAATCGGACGCATCACAGTGGACGAAAAACTTTTTTGAGAAATCAGGGTTTAATAAGACCGGGGCGGTGGTAAGACGCTTTTTCACCAAATTAAAGGATTCATTTGCTTCTGAAGTCCACTTGAACTTGCGCTTGGATGATAAAGTTTCTGTGATTGGAAAAGTTATAGACGAAAAGTTCTCAATAAAACGTCTATACCAGCCTGCCAGTCCTAAAAACCCACGAACTTGTTTTATTGTCTTTGGAACAGGCCATTTGTTGAGAGTCTACCTTTTCAGGGTCCGTTTTTATACCACCGTTGCCAATTATATCCTAGATATTTTGTTTCAGTCACACAGAAGTGACTCTTTTCAATATTTAACGTCAAATTCGCCTTCCGAAATTCTTCCGCTATGCGAACTAAAACGGATAAGTGGCTAGCAAAATTTGCAGACACAATTATTAAATCGTCTAAGTATCCGAAGACACTATGCCTAAGGTCTGGTGGAATCAGTTGGTCCATGAGACGACACATGGTCTGTGGCGCGTTGCGCAAAAGGCATTACAACAAATTGATATAAGGGACGCCCTGGCACGGAAAAGGCTGTTAAGGGTTTCGCCTCATCGCTTAAAGCTATCTGCCAATAAGCGTCTTTTAAATCTAACTTTGAAATAATATTTGCCTGTGGCAACCTAGAGAATATACCCTCGATGCTGGGGAGGGGGTAATCATCCTTTTTTGTCACTTGGTTTAGCTTCCGAGCATCTAAACACAAGCGTACTTTTTGCGGCTTCACCACTAAACGCATCGGGGAGCTCCATGGAGAGGTAGATTGCTCTATAACACCTACATAAAGCTAACATGCGATATATTTTTTGAAACATTAGACTCTCCACAGCGGGAGAAACAGGGTAGTATCGCTGTTTAATTGCTTTTGAAGAGCCTACGTCTATTTCATGGGTGATAAGTTTCGTTCGTCCTAGACCCTGCTTACTAAAATTGGGGAACAAATCAATAATGGTTTGTAATTGTCGAATCTGAGTTGGACTTAGTGGATATTTATTGTCTAAAGATGGTTTGGGCAAACTTTCGACTGTTGGCGATAAGTCAACCAGAGTGGAGTTTTTCATGGACTCATTAGAGTCGAATTGGAATGAAGGGTCTTGAATAATAGCTGACTCAAAAATGTCAGATGCCAGATTGAAAGCTTTCCAAAAATCAAGGCCCAATATCAGCCTTTGGGTTATAGAGGGGACGATTAAAAATTGAATTTCTTTAATTTGATTTCGAAACTGAACGTCAACTATCAAAAAACCTAACGTCTTTTGTAATCTACCATCCGCTGTTCGCACAAAAGTTTTACCAGGTACATATTCCCTAAAAATCGAGAAATCATATGCAGATAAGCTTGATCCAAAACAGGAAACGTTGGCTCCTGTATCAAGCAATCCGAGTTCATGAAACTTCAAAAAAATACTTTAGCATAAAATCTCCGATCTTTCGTATCACTAACAATGAAAGAAATTATGTACTTGGCTGACTCTTTCCGCATTTTATAGTATCTTCTCATACGAAGGGTACATCTTTTCTGTCGTTTACTAGTGATGGTATCAACAGAGAATATTTGATTATGCCTTTCAATGTATTCAGCATATCTTTGATGATATGGGCGAATCGGATACAAGTTTTTTGGAGCTGGTTTACTGTGATAAGATTGTCGTGGTAATATAGAAATGTTGGTTATGTCAAGTTGGGGTGATTCAGTAGAAGTGGGGTAAGTTTTGGTTATGGGTGCAGAGATAGTTGGTTCGGGCGTATGTAGTTTTTTGACAAGGATAATTTCCTTGATGAACAGTTAAAGCATTGCGGCTTGTAGATATTTTTAGCGCCACAACCATATCAAAATACCTTCCGGGCACGAAGGTATTTTCCAGAAATGTCCAGGTTCGACGCAATTCCAGCATTTATACGGGTTAGACTTTTGATTCACTGCGTCAACGTATGCTGAAGCAGTAGGAGTAGAAAACTCTTCCTCTTCACAATCCAGTTCAGCAATATATAGTGGAAATATTTTTTCTATAGAATTCATCAGATAGTAGGTTCTCACGCATCTAAACAAGCCTACACAAATGAGCTATGGAATAGACTGGCACATATAACAATTCGTGACGAATGTCAGGCCGCAAATTTCGGTCTGAAATTTCCACTAACTCAGCTTCTTCCATAGGCTGCTCCAGCCTGTCCATAATGGAAGAAATGGAATCGTAAAAGGACTCAAAGGATTCCCCCGGTTTCATTTTTCGATTGGGTACTTCTTCTTTCCTATCATAACAAGAACGCATGTCCTTATATTGCAATTTTAGAGCAGCACAAAACTCGTTCCATTCGATATGGGATACCTGTTTGTGATATCTCCAAAACCATTCATGGGCTTTATTGGTCAGAAGTATATTTACATTTTTGCAAATGAAATCAAAATTATTGTTGAAATGCTCTGATGTTAGAGAGATTCGGTATCATCAAATTGTACATTCCAGTTTTGAATTATTGACGTCACTTTATCTGCATTTGAAATGGGTTGTGTCAAATTATTGTATGGTCTAGGACTGCGCCCATTACCATTTACATACATTCCCATTCAATGAGCGGTTGTGAAAAAGAAGATTGTGGTCTGATTTGTTGATTTGGCTGAATACGTGGTAAATGAATATTTTGCAACATCTGCGAAACGCTGTTTTCTATCTATTGTAATCAATTCCATTAGAATTACTTTGAGCTTGAGTGTCAATAAGGGGATGTACATTTTGACTACCCCGGTTATCAGTACGATTGTTCGTATTGGGAGAAAAGGGGTTAGAAAAATCAATATGGTTGTTAGTTTGGCGTGGACTTAATTCCAAACTGTGATTCGCATCGAACGCTACATTTTTACTGAAACTTCTCGTTTGTGGTCGATTTAGGATAGCACCCCTAGGTTTCCCTCGACCAGGTGGCCTAGTTTTCCTAACAGAGCCCGTTTGATTTGAGTTTTCTGGTGCAATTAATGGCTCTGAAGTAAATTTTCTTACGTCGGTTGGTGATTAAAAGAATGGAGTAAGGGTAATTGATCCGCTAAAAAATTTAAACGGACAACTGGGCTATGGTGTGAATAAGATGCAAACATCTCAATAACAAAATAAGCAAACCAGCATTCATAAATTCTTTCCTGAAAAACTGCAATTAATGGACTTCAAAATGCCACCAGCAAAATCAAAGTATATCCTATATACTACAAGATGCTAACAACCATCTCAATTTTGTCACCAAAATACATGAAATTATTCACAAGAAATTCAGTTCTGTAAGAATTTAATGAAAGTGTTAATGAATTATTCTCGGTCATAATATTCGAAACGATCAGATATACGAAGTTCCAGAGAGTTTCAATAAGTATTTCAAAGCAAATTTCCTTCTTCCATAAGCAAACCTAAAGTTCCTCGAATATGAAATGGAATGAAAAAAAAACTTTTTTTGGAGCAAAACAATTCTTATGGCTGTGATTCTTTTGCCCAACATTGGGCGCCATTTATTTATGTAAAGTCCAAAAGTGAATCCTTTTTAATATACGTAGATATACTTTAAAACGTGATCGATTCCCATTAAAGGCTCTTGAAACACTGATTGATGGGGAATAAGGGGAAAGATGAAATTGTTGGCCTAAGCGTTTTAGGAGAGAACATAGTGGACGGGGAGCCATTAAGAACTAGCTAACAGTCGGGGGCGGGATTGGTTCGGTTCCACAATGAACTCCAAATTCCCTAAATCCGGGACATAAACAAAATTATTATAGACTCCCTAATGTCGATAATGAATATGAAATTAACGGAGTTATATGGACCGATCTAACCATAAACATAAATTGCCCCTTTATGGTTAATTTGTGAAAAAAATGGAACAAAAAAAAAAGAATCGTGAAATTTGAGTAGCTCTTGCGACGTAAACAAGAACAAGGAGAGATTTTTAAAAATGTAGGCGCACAGGGGGACAGAAAGTTATAAATATGGTACCACCGCCAAATCAAAGCCTAAAATTAGAATGGTGAAAATTGAAGCGAGGTATGTCTTTATGACAACGGATCGGGGTATTTTTTTTCTTCGCAGTTTTCGGGGCACAGTGGGGCAAAAAGTGTAAAATATAGTACAGTGGCTTAAAAATGTAAAACGTGGATCAATGGTTCCAGGGTAACTTTTGGAACATCAACTAGAGATTGGAAGAGATTTTTGTAATTCTAACTTTAAGAGGCACAGTGGGACAAGACGGGTTAATTATGGACCATGGGGAAAAAAGGGAACAATCTGTCAAAATTGGAACTTAAACATGAGATATGAAAAGTTTATATGGTTTTAGGAGCACAGTGGTCAAAAACGGTTAAAACAGTGGAGAAATATGATTAAATATGTTACAGTCGGGGAAAAAGGTTTAAGTATGCTAGCGTGGAGACACATTTTAAATACGGTACAGTAAGACAAAAAATTGTTAAATATGGTACAGTGGGACAAAAATAGTTATATATGGTAAAGTGAGACAAAATGGGTTAAAAATCGTACAGTGGGGCAAAAAGGGTTAACTATGGATCAGTTGGACAAAAATGTATTTACTATGATACAGTGGGGCAAAAAAGGTTAAATATGGCACAGTGTGACAAGAATGGTCAAGTATGCAGTACAGTGGGCATAACTGTGTTGAATACAGTGGAGCAAAGAGGGTTAAATATGGTACAGTGTGGAAAAAACTTTTAAATATGGTACAGTGAGACAAAGGCTTTAATAAGACACAGTGGGGCAAAAAGGGTTAACTATGGTACAGTGGGGCACAATAAGTTGAATACGGTAACGTGGGACAAAATGGGTTAAATACGGTACAGTGGGGCAAAAATCATTAACTATGGCACAGTGGGAACTAAATGTGTTAGCTATGGCACAGTGGGAAACAAATAGTTAAATATGGTATAGTATGACATAAATGGTTACAGTGGCCACAAATAGTAAAATATGGTAACGTGAAACAAAATGGGTTAAGTATGGTACACTGGGGCAAAAAGCGTTAACTCTGGAACAGTGGGGGCAAAAATGTGTTAACTACGGTACAGTGGGGCAAAAAGGGTTAAATATGGTACAGTGTGAAAAATGGTTAACTATACAGTACAGTGGGCATAGCTGTGTTAAATATTGTACAGTGGAGCAAAGAGGGTTAAATATGGTACAGTGGGGCACAAATAGTTGGATATGGTAACGTGGGACAAAATGGGTTAAATATGGTACAGTGGGGCAAAAAGCTTTAACTATGGAACAGTGGGAAAAAAATGTGTTAGCTATGGTACAGTGGAACACAAATGATTAAATATGGTACAGTATGACAAAAAGGGTTACAGTGGGCACAAATAGTAAAATATGGTAACGTGAAACAAAATGGGTTAAGTATGGTACAGTGGGGTAAAAAGCGTTAACTATGGAACAGTGGGGCAAAAATGTGTTAGCTACGGTACAGTGGGACAAAAATGGTTAAATATAGTGGACAAAATATAGTAGGACAAAAAGGTCTTACATTTGATTCAGTGGAACCAAAACGGTACAGTGGGTCAAAAAGCGTACATTCAGTACAGTGGGTAAAAATATGGATGCAGGGAGAGATGGTAAGTTAAATATGAAATAAATTTTTTTTTTCTTTTAAAAAATGTATGCTTTTACTAGCACTGTTGTGCAAAAAGGCAAGCACAAATTGTTCAATATGTTACAGAGGGGAGAAAATGTGTTCAAAATGGTTTAGTGGAGTAAAAAGGGTTAAATATGGTACGGTGAAGCAAAAAAGTTAAATACGGTTAAATGTGGTATGTGGGGAAAAAAGGGAAAAAATAGTCCCAGATTTGTGTAAAAATTCGTACTATATAAGCACAATAAAAAGTGTTTAATATAACAGTGGTGCAAAAGGTGTTGAATGTGGTCCCTGAGTGCAAAGGCAGCTCTTAAAGCTAAGGAATTGTTTTTTCCAAATAGGTTCTTCTACTTAAACCGTGGGGCAAAACAAGTTAAATAAATGGCACAGATAGGGGACAAAAATGTTGAAATACGGCATAAGCTTGCAAATTTTGATCTTTAAATATCAATTATCATTTTAAAATATTGTACAATAGTGCAAAATTGGTTAATTATGACACACAAACGGTTAAATGTGGTACAATGGAGCTATTCACTTTAGATTTTTAAATTCGTACCTTTATAGACACAGTGGGACAAACATGGTTTTGTACCAGGGTGTGAATGTAGCTATTGGAAAATAAACTGGGGGAAAGTTGCTAACGTATGAACCAAAAAATTGTTTTTCAACGTTCAGAGGTACAGTGGGAAAAGGGATAAATATTGTACCATGATGTCAGGGTAACTCTTGGAACACAAACTAGAAATGAAACGAGGGGTCGTATTTTATAAAATAAAATATAAAAGTAATCAAATCTTCTTCATTTTGTACCATATGTAATAAGTTATAACTATTTAACAGTACCCTAAACCGAAAATAAATAAAAGATGGGGGCTGCGAAGCGCACCGGGTTAATGCTAGTATTAATATAAAAAAATGCTCTCATAAAAGTTTACTAACTAATATGACTTTAGAAATTATTTTAACAAAAAAATTCGAGAGTAACCATAAATTTTTAATAAAATAGCATACAAAATCGTAGTAGATAACAAGTATATATAATTCTGGGATCTAATCTTAGCGAAATTTCCATTGCAGTGGAACTTTTCCACATTTCACTATTCTACAAGGATATAGGTTTGTTTTTTTTTCATCTCAAGAATAACTTTAACAAAATTTTAAATAAAGAAGATTAATTCTTTCCAACAATTGGAACTTCAGTTTTTTTATATGTAAAGTATATTTTTTAAATTTAATAATTAAATTAATTAATTTATTCCTGATTATTGCTTTTAACTAACCTTGGTTTAATCAACTTTGAGATACCCTTAAGGGATCCTCCTAATCCTCAATCATATGCACACCAATCAAATATAAAAAATTTCTTTTATGACTTACATTGAACTTCCTTTGGGTTTGTTGTTAACAATCAAAAGCCACTTTTTGCTTTTTCTTTTGCCATATTCGAATGATGATCGCCGAGGCCTCGATGAACAGCATAGTGTGAAATGGGGGGTGTTGTCTGATTTTTGCTAGATGATGGGTAACGAAAGAAAGTAGTAAATAATAAATTGATTGCATATGATGGGTTGGATTATATATAATTAAACCCAAATTAACACTTAGCTGACTATCAATCTTATCTTACCAAATTTTACAAGTTAGGGTCGAGCCAGGATTTGAACCGGGGTCGATAGAGGTTTGTTGAATGTATGAGTTGTGCGAGAGCCTAGCACCCTGAGCTACTGCCAGTCATGTTGACGAGTCGTTTAATGCCCATCGTATCCCATACACGGCTTTCGTGCAGATTTCTTTGTTGCTTGCTTTAGTTAGGTCACTTGGATGATAGTTATTTTCGTCTGTCTCCAAACATCAAAAATGAGGATGACTCCCACGCAAAAGGGAGAGTAGTGCAAACCATAAACAATCAAAGTACTAGATGGTCCGTCGTGCTCTTAAGAAAATTTCTCGAGTTAGGTTAGGTTAGGTTAGGTTGAAGAGAGGAGACGTTTAAACGTCTCATGTCCATGGACATACACTTAAGCCAGTGGTTCGGCCTGTTGTGCGCTCCTTATTTATGATCTTTTTATACCTCACGAGTTACAGAAAATCGGTACTAGACACGAATTTTCTCAGTATCTTCCAGTCATATTCTCTGAGATGAGTCAAGTCTGGTAATATGTCGGACCCGAAATGTTGGGATCTTGCATGTGTGAAAGCCGGGCAGTGACACAAAATGTTCCATCGTTTCGATGTTTTCCCTGCATTCGTCGTTTCCTGCTAGTCCTATGCGATGAAGATGTGCTTGTAAGCTTGAGTGTCCCGTTAGAACACTCATAATCTTACTAATATCGATCTTGTTTAGTTTCAGAAGACGTCTTGTTTTCTTTTCGTTTGGGTCACCCCACAGTATCTTTGCAGTTGCTGCTCCTACTGTCGCGCTATTCCACACAGTTTTATGAGCCATCACTGCCCAGTGCTTCAACTCATTTTTCATTGCTTCGAAAGGTTTCCAATTTTCCAAGTATTTACTCGAAGTTCTCTGCCCTTTGAAGCCAAGCTGTTTGCCCGTTCATTTCCAATCACTCCGTTGTGTCCTGGTACCCAGCAAATACGCAATCGACCATGGGCTGAGTAATCATTTATCGTTCTTTTACAGTCCAACACAGTTCTGGATTTGTTCCTTTCCGATGTTATTGCTTTAATCGCCATTTGGCTATCTGTGAAGATGTTGGCATATTTAGGCTTTGTCGTGTTACTGAGCCAGTTCACACACTCCGTGATTGCTCGAACTTCTGCTTGAAATACCGTGTTATGGTCAGGGAGGCGGAAGTGAAGTTCGACTTCTGGTTCATCAATAAAAAGTCCCAGACCCGTCCTTCCTCCTCGCTTTACGTCATACGACCCACAAATAATCCACCTATTCCTTAGCATATTGTCAACAATATGCTAAGGAATAGGTGGATTACATGTGGGTCATATGACGTAAAAATTAGAGACAATGTAAATCGTGGTATACCTCAGGGGGGCGAATGGGTTAGGCATGCAGTGAACACTCCAGCCAGATGAGTTGATACCAGATCCACCTCATTCTGCAGAAGTGCTGGAAATATTCCATCCGGTCCCGCAGCCTTAAAGGGAGAGAAACTTTTTATCGCTTCTTCAACCATACCATCTGTTATATCCGTAATAGGTACTTGATGCAATACATTTTCATTCTGTAACTGTTCCTCTGTTGGTCCAGCATTAGCAGTCCGAAAATGGGGTTTCATCAAGAGCCTTACGGTATCCTCTATAGTTTCCATCCTTTTACCCGTTTCATCAACCAGTGTTTCGGTTTGGACATGAGTTTTTGAGAGGAACTTTTTCATTTTAGACATGCTGTTAACGCTGTCTACCAGTTCACAGAAAAGCCTCCAGGAGTTACGTTTCGCCGATCTAACGATTTTATTGTATTCTTTGAGTCTTCTGTGGTAGTCGTCCCAATATACTGATTGTTTTTTACGTCGAGCTCTGTTGTAAAGTCTGCGGACATCTTTGCCAATCGAGCGAATTTGTCCTGTCATCCAGGGTTTCTCAAAGGCAGATTTCCTTTCTCGAAGTGGGCAACTATCTTCGAATGATTTTACAAAGCGCCTCGGTAATCTTCTTAACATTGATATCAATGTCTTCTGCACATAGATAATCGCATGTGGGCTGCCCCAATCGATTTCTAAGTAGATTTCCGAATAGTCCAGTCGGTCTTAGCCTTATTACGGAAACTTATGGGGTTTGGAGGTGGCCGTGCAATTTTAAACCTTATATGTATAACGGTGGTCTGAATAGGAGTGTTCATCCGAAACCCTCCACTCATGAATCTCATCAATAAGATTTTCTGAACATATCGTTATATCTAATACTTCTTCCCTAATTTTGTTAACAAAGGTTGCAGTGTTTCCTATGTTATGAGTTATGAGGTCATTTGTATTCAAAAATTCGATAAGGGCGTGTCCCCTTTTATTGGTGTTAGTACTACCCCAAGCGATATGATGGGAGTTGGCGTCTCATCCAGCTAATAACTCATTAGTTGTGTGTTTGGATTGCCTCACCAGACGTTGTAATTCCGACGTAGGTGGCAATGTCGGCGCATCGAATGGCAGATATATTGACGATCACCACCCTTGCTGGGAAGTTCCTGCAAAAGTGGCGGTACTATTGGTGAACTGGTGGTGTTATTGACTACTTCCACATCATTTTTTGGCAGTGTCTCACTTGTCTCCATCCGTTCACTACCAGTGTTTGCCTCTTCAGAGAGTATATTTGGACTCGGTTCATCTGTCCTGCCAATCGGGACCTTTCCAATTTTGAAAAAGACTGTCCAGATCAAGAAGTACGCCATGCCCTTCGCCATGACAAGATTGTTCTTGGATTCTGGGTCTATGCCCAACACGAGGAGAGTACCCTCGGTATCATCCTTCCTATAGAAGACTTTCTCACGGAAAGTTTTGAATTCTGTTTGCCAATGATGTCGAGTATGTACTCTGATGAGAACTTACTGGGACATCCCTTAACATATAGGGTCGTTTTTATGAGTTCAGGAATGTCGCTTTTCCTTACCAATTTTAGCTTTGCGCCATCCCAAGGTGATGGGAAGCTATCCACAAGTTTTACGAGGACACCAGCGCAGCGTTGTGATGCCAGCCTTAGCATCAAAACACCCCTCTCAAACTTGCAACTCATTACTTCGATTGATGGTTCATCCTTAGATTCGAGGACGTATTGCGCTACCTTCGTATAGACCAAATCTTCGAAGTTACTCTTTTGGTCTTCGGGGATTCTGCCAGATGCACTACTGCTATCAATTATTGCGTAGCATAGATCGTCTCGAAAATGTTGTTTAGCTATATTAGAATAAGACGGTGGCTTTTTACCCTTCTTTATGATCAATTGATTCTTCCGTGTCTGTAGAGTCTTTTTGGTTAAAGCCTCATCCTTAACGGATGATTTGGTTGACTTGACCTGCGTTACTGGATCAACTTTACCGCCCACAATCGAAGGACCCAGACTAGAGACCTCCTTTTGTGTGGTTACTTTAGGCTTATCCGAATTACTAGAAGACGGCGAGCCCTTTTTCTTTTTAGTCACTTTCACAGCGCTATGTTCTTCGGGAGACCTGACTCTTTTAGCGGCCTCCATGTTTGTAGTGGAGGTAGAATTGTCAGGTTCATCCCGTAATAGGTTCTGTCGGTTCAACTTATTCAGTTTCCTTCTTTGTGCCCCTGACAGTCTCTTTGAGTTAGCAACAATAGTGATATTGTTTTCATTTGATGATTCAGAGTCAGAGTCCCCACTGGCTTTTAAAGGCTGGGGTTGCTTAAAGCCCCGGCTGGGTTCTGCTTCATCTGTCTTATCATTCGTTTTGCCTGCGGCTGGATGGGCTCTTGTTTCATTTTCGACTACGGGATCCAAGGCACCAAAGCTCGTAGAAGTTGCTTGCTCACGATTGTTCGATAACGACGACACATGACTCGTGAGTGAATCAACGCTTGTCGCCGGCACTGGGTTTTCCCTCCCCGTAATCTCCTTCGTCTTGTTTGGTTTAATCATAAATTGGTTGGGGGAGACACCCCATAGCCAGTATTAGCCCGTAATAGGTACGTCGGTATAGGCCTTCCAGACTGAGCTCAGAAATTTCTGTCCAGAGACCGATGCATCCAATTCAACCTACGCTTTATAAACAACAAACCTCCTGGTTGCGTACTAGGTAGGTGAATATGTATTGCGTAATAGGTTAAAAACTATCCGCTCTGCGATAACACGTCCGTTCGCTACGACAGGCGGCGACTGACTGAATTTCTCGAGTTACAAACGATTACATTTTTGACATTAGCAGTTAAGAGAAGAAAGAGCACAAATTTGTTTTTATTTTTTATTCATATTTTTTCTCAAACATTTCACTTTACAATTACAATTGGAGCAAACACAATTGATTTTTTAAATAAAATTGCAAAAAACACATCTTTAAATCAGCAAATTAAATCTCGAGAGCTAACAAGAGAATGCCAAAATAACTCGAAGAGTGCAAAACAAATGTCTAAAATTTAATCGTTCGTAACTGTCACTTTTTAAAGAGTACGAAGAGTACGATTGTTTATGGTGCAGACACCAACAGAGATGGAGAGTATTCACGCATATGCATTGTTATTGGGCTGCGCGCTGCATAAGGGAATTCCCACAGTCCAGAAAAATTGTGTAGGTACACTTGTTTCACAAATTTATCACCGATCGCAATGGGTAGATAAAGTGAAGATTTGGGGTTGTAAACTTCCGGGGAAACAATGATCCACGTCAATATCGATTTAATTATTTCTCGAAATTTTAGAAATAAAGCTTCCTCATTCACGGGTGTCACTAAAACTTCCGCAAATGAGGTAATTCTTATATGGAACGTTTCAGAGGCAATGCAGATTTCCTACTGGATGCGATACAGGAAATTTATGAAGTTTTGTGTTCTGATCAAAATTAGATAACAGTTCTTTCCTCTCGAAACAATGTATAAAAAAGAAGGAATGCCGAAGGAATTATGTAAAATCTTAAGCCAAGTACAATGCAAATTTCCCCAGCGCAATTTACTTATGGCACCTTTGACATTTTGAAAGGGAAATTATATTAATTTTGAATAAAATTAGAAATTATTTCACAAAAAAATTTACCTTCTAATGAACACTTTACTGACTGATTTAAAACAATTTTGATCTGTACGCACTTCGTTTGAATTTTGATTTATTTAAAATATTTGGTTGATTTGGTCGATTGGTTACTTAACACATTCTTCTTTGTTTGTTTTCTTTGACAATATTGATCTGACCTTCTCCAAGTCACAAAAGCAAAAGAAGGAGCATTGCCTGAAGCAATAGCAGCTAAGCTGCGCTCATAATTGAAGGCAGTTCTCACCACTAAGGATGCTAATAGAGACGATTGGAATGAAATAGAGGTAACAAAAGTAATAGATTGAGAAGCCAATGCCATTTTCTAAAAATGCATGTATGTCGCCAGAATGAAATCAGTTTTCCCTTTTCTCCTCAACTTATACGTCCTCCTACCTACTAATATATTATGCTCTCTTTAATTATATAGAAAACACATAAAAAGAGTAGAACAATTAATAACCTTAAAAAAGTATCTAACCCCGACCGAGATTCGAACCTTGGCTTCTCCGCACCTTAAGTGGACGTTCTACCACCTACGATACACTAAGCTTAGTTTCGCTGCCGGCTAAGAGTTTTGGTTTTAATTTTTAATTAACATAAAAAAAACACTAAACGATTTTTTTAGTGTTGTTTATAAACAAAACAACACTGTTCTTTATTGGTTCAATTCTGGATACCAACTGACTAATACATATTTCAATAGTCGCCTTGTAGACAAAGTCTCCGTTGTTTTTGGTGACCGAAAGTGTTTGGTCGGCAAAAACCTTTTGTGGGAATTTCGAAATTTTAAATTCACAGCTCGTGCAGTGAAATACTTCAGACGGATCATATTCCGTCTGGTTTCGCGAGGAATCCGATCCGCACGCGTTTCCGTCCAAAATGTGGGAAACGCGAAGTAATCAAAAAAAATATATTCGGAAAAAATAAAAAATATGTATGAATAAACGAAAGAGATATTAAAACAATGTAAATTGGATTGATATTAAATGATGTTAGAGGGTGTTACCGTAACTCCCCCACCGTTAGATTGAGGCTCCGACGAAACTAGGTATCTTTGTCTACGCGGTTTCATATAATATAAAATTATAATAATTATAAAAATAATTACAATTGTGTTACAGTTGGAAAATACAAATGACATGATATTCTGTTTTGATATTTCAGTTACAGTGTCTTCGTAATGCAGTTGTTTTAAGTACAGTTTCTCCAAGTTTATATCTACAATTGTTTTGTTTTCCTTAATTCTAGTTATTAAATGGTGTACAATAATTTGGTCTTCAAGTTTCAAGACATTGTTTACGTATGTGTTATCTTTAACAGCAATTTCACAATTCTGTAATCTTATCAAGAAAGTTCCATTCAAATGGTGTCTCGCAGGACCCTGTTTACAATTAGTTATTAATTTATCACAGAAATTCGAAAAGAGTATTGTACCCTGAGAATTGTTCTAACCTGCAACTGGCCTCGTTGCTATGGATAATATCATCCATACATCTATCGTCCATAGTCTTCAGATTCCTACTCAGGCTGATGTGAAAACATCTGACCTATAAGCTTTATTGTCTTTAATAATAAGTACATCCTTGTACAAAAAATAAAGACTCTTATTCTGAGAATTCGGAATTGGTTCAAAGGTTACCCTAGTTAACATGTTTGGCGAGAATATAGGTATAAGTAGTGTTATAACAATTGAGTCCTCGAAAATACCGGTAGCTACTTTTATCCTATCGTAAGTATCAAAATCCTCTATCACCTCCAATTCTTGTCTTGTCAGAAGGTCCGCAAGGACAAGACCTAACTTACTAGTGAATATAACCCGTCCTATATTTTCGATGTGGTCTTGCAACAAACGAATGTCTCTATCGATCTGATATATCTGTTCTAAAAACAATACTTCGTCTTCCAAATTCCCTAATCTGTTCTGAATGTCGTCTTTGAACCTACTGATATTCTGTTCGATGGTCGACTGTCCGTAGTTGATATGTCTCGTTATATCTCTGATTTGGGATGAAAGAAATCCGTTGATTTCTATGAAATCAACAGATTTATTTCATCCCGCTGATTTCTATGAGGGAATTGATCTTCATGGAATTAATATTTGTTTTGTTTGATAGGGAGCACAGTGTGGAATTAATCAAAACTTAGTCATCACTGTCCATAGTACCAGTCATAAACTTAAGGCCCTTTCCGATAATTTTAATCAGTCCCTTAATCTGCCTATGATGTGGCACGATGCCTTCTATCTTGGCATTTAATACTAAAAAGCTGTTCTTGATAGAACGTAATATCGGTTTCGAGGATAGAGAGTTCGCGGACAATTCGTCTATGTTCCTAGATATAAAGTCCAGTGTGAACTCGTACTCGGTCATATTAACAATGTGGAGGATCTTCTTATAATTGTCGATAGTCCGTACCTTCTCTTGTCTCATTGGTAGGTAGCCGTGGTTATTCGAAAGGTCTTCTACGTTCATCAACTGTACATTACAGAATCCGGAGAGGACTAAAATATGTAGTATTATATTCCGGAACATTCTCTGGAAATAGAGGAGGATATAAAAATAGTAGGTTGTTAGATGCTCATTCTCCTTCTTCCGCGATTGCGTACAGGCACGGTTAGTGTATCGTTATCTTGAAATGTTTTCTTAATTTTTACGTGAGGCTTGTAATATTTCAAACCAGTTTTCCTATCAATCATATGGTCGTTGTCGATTCTTTGTCCATCGATAACCCTGTATTTCGTGTGGTTTTTACCGCCTCTTACTTCCTTAATAAAATTCTTCCCTTGCGATATTTCCTGGTCAGACCTTCGTGCGTTCAATTTCTGAATTACTCGTTGTTTCTTTTTCAATATAAGTCCATGTATGCTTGCGTATTCGGATTGGTGTATTTCTCCGTTAATGAAATCTATGGATCTTCTGTTGGTCGTGCCATGTATGGTACTATTGTAAAAGTTTATTATTCGATGGATTTCCTCTTCTACCGTTAGCAAATGATTGTCTTCACTATGCCGTAAGAGTCGGATGTGCTCGTTAATGGTATTGTGGAGGCGTTCAATATCTGCGTTCGAGTTATGGTTACTATTAGACGTGTAGTTGATTTCTATACCTTCATCTTCTAAGTATTGACGAAGGGGTAGAGCTTTGAATCCTAACTCGTTATCTACGATTATCTTTTTCCCATGATACTAGTATACAGTATCAACTTCGATCTAAATTCAGTCCATGTCCTGGATTTTATCAGGAAAGCCTGTCCATACTTTGTGAATTTATCGATAAATGTACGGAACATTTGTTTTTCTAGTGTGTAAAATACGTCGATGTGTATTATTTCGCAGGGAGCTGAGGGTGTTTCGGTCAATTTGTATGGGATTCGCGGAGGATTTCTGACATACTTTTCCTTATTGCATATTTCGCAATTGTTGATGAACCTTGTTATAGTTTCCTTTATTTTCGGGTTGTAAATGCTAAATTTGAGTTGTGCGAAATTTTCGTTAATTCCCCTATGGTTATTCCGAAAGTGTTCCCTTTTAATTATGTCAGTCAGTTCATTCTCGTCAGTGATATCCGTTAGCACTTGGCTGCATCTAACGACTTTAAAATTCGAGTCTTCATTAAAATGTCTTAGAATAGTTTTTTCGAACATCTTGTCAACGTTATCGTTTCTGATGAGGACGGCGTTTATCCTAGCGGGATCAAAGTGGTTCTTAATTAATGTCAGCATTGTATCTTCACCAAATTCTTTGGCTGTAATGATCTTTCTTTGGTTCTTAAATATGCTCAAAGTCCTAATTTTCAGGGAACCTGATTCGACTACGTCGATTAAGATTTGATTTCTGTAAGTATTAATTGGTGAATTGGTTTGAGTAATTATTTCAGTATTTAGTTGCTCTATTATATTTATTTCCGGTACAACGCGTGACAATGCATCTGCGTTTCCATTATGTTTCCCCTTCTTGTATTTAGAATAGTCGTACTCCTCTAGTTTCAGCCTCCATCTTACCAACCTAGAGTTCGGCTCTTTTATATTAAACAACCATTGTAGTGGTTGGTGGTCCGTTTGGATATGAAATTTTCTTCCGAAGAGGTACGGTCGACCAGACTATTAATTCCTTTTCTATGGTACTATAGTTAATTTCGTGTGCGTTGAGGGTTCTACTGGCATAGCAGACAGGATGTTCATCTTGAGACAAAACGGCCCCTAGTGCGAAGTTGCTCGCATCCGTGTTGAGTGTAAATGGTTTATTAAAATCGGGGTATACCAAAACGGGGTCGTTGACAAGGGTTTCTTTCAGTTTAGCGAAACTGTCTTTATACTCTGGGTCATTTGTGTTCACTTCGGTGCCCTTTTTCAAACATTTCGACATAGGCCGGGCGATCCTAGAGTAGTCTTTAATGAATTTTCTGTAGTATCCGCTTACATAAACCTAAAAACTGTTTTATCTGTCGAGCTGTTCTAGGGATTGGGTAATTCAGAACAGAATCAACTTTCTTCGGGTTCGGTTTGACACCGACCTGAGTCACCACGTGTCCCAAGAATTCTGTTTCTCTCTTTAGGAATTCACATTTGTCGATCTGGATTTTTAAATTTGCATCCCTTAAACGATTTAATATCAGTTTAATGGAATTCAGGTGTTCCTCTAGAGACGTCGAAACAATTATTATGTCATCCAAGTATACTAAACATACTTTCCCTAATAAATCTCCTAGACGGTTGTTCATTAGGCGTTGGAAAGTGGCTGGTGCTGTTTTGAGTCCAAAAGGCATCCGCAGGAATTCATAATGGCCTCCTTCCACGGAGAAAGCAGTTTTATGAATATCCCTTTCATCGATTTCGACCTGATGAAAACCTTTGGCAAGATCTAGCGTCGAGAAGTACATACTTCTTGCTAATTTATCCAATATTTCGTCTATATTGATAGGATATTTGTCGTCTATGGTTTTATCGTTTAGTTTTCGATAGTCGATCACGAGGCGCCACTTCTTTTTACCGCTGGAATCTTCTTTCTTTGGCACAATCCAAATCGGTGCCGAATACGGAGAATTCGAAGGTCTGATGATATTGTTGTCTAGCATTTCTTGGATTTATGTATTAACTTCTTGTTTATGTATGTAGGGGTAACGATATGATTTGGTATGGATAGGTACATCATTCCACTATTTATTCTATGTTTTATAGCGTTGGTGAAGGACAGATTTGAATTGGTATTATGAAACAGTTTGGAGTATTTGCATATGAGTTTCGAAAATTGTTCATGTGGTTCAATCTTATTTGATCTAAAATAGGTGATTCTTCATTATTATCTGCGGAAATAGCGTCGTCGACTAAATGATAATTGTCCTTAGTTACAGGCCAATAATCTTGTGGATTGATATGAATGATATCGTGACAATTTGAACTGGTTGATACCTCAACTTTGAAATTGTGAGAGTCGTACACGCCTTCGTCAATGATTGTTTCTCCGTTGGAGTCACGATGTTCCTTAATGTACACAAGGCCTCGTTCCACTTTGGTAACGATGTTCACGCTACGGGTAGTCGGGAAATGCAGCGGGATGTTCTTACCGTATAGTTTAAGCCTATTTTCATTGTAGTCAATGAGTGCTTGGTATGTTCTTAAAACGTCATTTCCGATTATCCCGTCGAACTTATTATGGAATCTACACTCGATGAGGTATAACCAGTTATTGGCATCGCCTAATTCTTCAAAAAGTGGTATCTTATATACAGTGTTAGAACGCACATTATTCTGCAATGTTTTTAATGTTATAGGGTTTGTCTGGATTTTCCATTTATGATTGCATAGACTTTGGTTTATGATTGAATGTGTGGCACCAGTATCCACTATGAATTTAAATTTTTGTTTCACAACTATATAAGGTAGCTCTCCGGAGAGGCTAGAAAATGAAAATTTTCCGATATATTTTCCTCATCAATTTCGCCTATTATGTTCTCGTCGTACTCGTTGCCATCTAGTGGACTTTGTTCGGGTCCATCATCACTATTTGATGACACCTCTAAGTCTTGCTCGACCATGTTAACATCCATTGGTTGGTTGGGTTGGTTATTTGGAGTGCGATACATATGTATTAGTATTTTATTGTGAATTATGGTTATTAGAGCTTCTATTTGGGTTTTGATTCAGGTAGGGAGGGTATTGATGATTTTGATCATTATTTCCGTTGTGATTGACATTGTTGCGCTGACTGAAGTTGTTACGGTTACCGTCATTAGTGTAATTACTTCGATGGGTGTTATGATTGTTACATTGCAAGCCATTCCTGTGGACAGGGTTCCTTCCGTCATGATGCCTATTACCGACATTATTACTAACGCTGGTCTGGACATTCCCAGCATGTACCCTATTAATGTCTGTCCGTCTAGGTTCGTTGGGTTTCTGTGCGCCGTTCTTATTTGGTACATTACCATAGTTAGCGTAACCCGATTGGAAAAGAAAAGTACTGGGATTCCTACAGGCCAGGATAGTTCTCATTGGTTCTGGAATCTTCGATCAAAACATGTGTAGTGCCGTCCGCATATTTCCCTCTGCGGCCCGTTGTGTCTCCGCATCAACACCCATCGTCATAGCGATCTTATTATTAATACTTCTCAGTCTATCTTTTATTTCGTTGTAAAAATCTATAGTCGTAGTCCTGAACACAACTGAACGCAATCTATCGTATAGCTCTTCTACACTTAATTTTTCGCCGAAATTATTAACCAATACATCCTTGATGTCCAACCAAGATTGCACGTGGAAATTTATTTCCATAGTTTCCGGTGCTTTCCCCCTAAGTCTACTCTTAATCAAGTCAGAAAAGAAAACTTGTGAGGTCGCATCATACTGTCTCAAGACCGGGTGTATTCGGTCCACCAACGTAACAAATGTATTCAAATCTTTCTTATAGCCATTAAATTCTGGCAGTTTCTCCAAATATTTTATTGGGTTCAAAACAACCGCTGGGAGCTGTTCTGCGTGGGCCATTTTGGACAATGCTAATTAATGATAACACAAAAAAAAATCTACACGAAATTCAAATCCGATATCGGGGAAATACTTAGACTTAAAAGTTATACATAAATATACATGCGATATGCTCGTATATAAATTAAGTTAGGTGTATTATCTTAAATTATTACGGTTATTACTAATATAATTATAATTGACAATCAGATACTCTTACTTTTATTTTTGATATTTTTGACGGTGACTGTTGGTGTCTCCTCTTCTTCTTCCTTTGGATTTTGAAGACTATGGCTGCCAATTGTTGATATTGGAGTTGTTGCTTTTGGTGTTGGATAGGTTTCCAGCTTTGACTTCTTACGTTTTATAAAAAAAAAGGTATGAATTTTCACTTCGAGTCACTTTCCCTTTTATTTTGTATTTATTAATGTTTACTTGAGACTTAAACTTTTGCGTCAGCGTTTCTTTTTTGTAGTTAGCTTTTTCACAGATTCGATATTCTGTTCTTTTAGATTTGTGGGTTCTAAATATTTTCTGGGTTGTCCTTTTTTGTAACAAAACTTTTTGATCTTGATCTTTTTGAACAATTTCGTGTTTTAGATGGGTCAAAAATCCTTCTTTATTAGATTCGGTAATTGTACTTTCACTAAATTTCTTCAGATTTTTTCTGGGATTTTTAATTATGGTTTTTTTATTTAGGTTCAAGTATTTTCACTTTAACTAAACTTTCTTTTACATCGGAGATTGCTAATTAAATAGCTTTCCTTTAACTAGATTTCTTCAGGTTTGTACGGAAATTTCTAATTCAATAGTTTTCCTTTTTTACGCGTACTCTATGTACCATTCACTTTACATACATTAATTATGTTTTTTGTTTAGTTTCACTTTAACTAAACCGTTTTTTCTTGAAGTCGGATATCGCTAATTAAATAGCTTTCTTTTAACTCAACCTCTTTAAGTTTACGTGGAAATTTCTGATTCAATAGTTATACCCTACACCACTCTGTGGTACAGGGTATTATAAGTTTGTTTCACGGCAGATGTTTGTAACACCTGAAAATAACACAGCTAGACCCACCTGACAGTATACCGATCGACTCAGAATCACTAGCTGAGTCGATTTAACAATGTCTGTCCGTCCGTCCGTCCGTCTGTCCATGTAAAGTTGTTCGTCGACTACAGGTCGCAATTTCACTCCGATCGTTCTGAATTTTGCAGTTTAGAGTATTTCGCAGCTGTTAAGATCGCTATTGAATTTGGTTGAAATCGGTTCAGATTTAGATATAGCTCCCATATATATCTTTCGTCCGATTTGGCCCTTTAGTCCTATAGAAGCTGTATTTTACATCCAATCGTTTTGAAATTTAGAATGGTAGAGTTTCTTGATCCATGAACCAACATTATCGAATTTGAAGAAAATCGGTTAAGATTTAGCTATAGCTCCCATATATATGTTTCGTCCGATTTGGCCCTTTAGTCCTATAAAAGCTGCATTTTACATCCAATCATTTTGAAATTTTGAATGGTAGAGTTTCTTGATCCATGAACCAACACTACCGAATTTGAATAAAATCGGTTAAGATTTAGCTATAGCTCCCATATATATGTTTCGTCCGATTTGGCCCTTTAGTTCTATAGAAGCTATATTTTACATCCAATCGTTTTGAAATTCAGAATGGTAGCGTTTCTTGATCCATGAACCAACATTGCCGAATTTGAAGAAAATCGGTACAGATTTAGCTATAGCTCCCATATATATGTTTCATCCGATTTGGCTCTTTAGATCCAATCGTTTTTATACCCTACACCACACTGTGGTACAGGGTATTATTTAAGTATAAAATGTCCCAAAAGTAAATTTATGTAAACAATTTATACATGAATTACAAAATTTATATATCGGAGTTATTCAATATTACGAGGGTGGTGTAGGGTATTATATAGTCGGCCCCGCCCGACTTTAGCCTTTCCTTACTGGTTTTCCTTTTTCTTTTTGCAATGGCACCCGCTCTGGGATATTAAAATATCCAGCACACTTCACGATTTTTTCGTTGTGATACCTGGGTATCCTACCGACGGCGCCAGTTTTCGTTTTAATTTTTAATTAACATAAAAAAAACTAAACGATTTTTTTAGTGTTGTTTATTAACAAAACAACACTGTTCTTTATTGGTTCAATTCTGGATACCAACTGACTAATACATATTTCAATAGTCGCCTTGTAGACAAAGTCTCCGTTGTTTTTGGTGACCGAAAGTGTTTGGTCGGCAAAAACCTTTTTGTGGGAATTTCGAAATTTTAAATTCACAGCTCGTGCAGTGAAATACTTCAGACGGATCATATTCCGTCTGGTTTCGCGAGGAATCCGATCCGCACGCGTTTCCGTCCAAAATGTGGGAAATGCGAAGTAATCAAAAAAATAAAAAATATGTATGAAAAAAATAAAAAATATGTATGAATAAACGAAAGAGATATTAAAAGAATGTAAATTGTATTGATATTAAATAATGTTAGAGGGTGTTACCGTAACTGCTAAGCTGGGGTTACAAATTGACTGCCTGTCTCGTATGGGCATCCCCAGATAAACATTTTCAGTGCCTCATACCGAAAAGCATGAGTGTTGTAAAAATAGATTACATCTATAAATAATGCAGACAATGTGTTTTTGGCAAACTGAACCGCAAAGACAAAAAAAAGAAGCATCCCAGTTAAAATTTTGAGAGGTACAATATATAGTCTTTATCAAATGTTAATGATGCAAAAACAATTTCCCCAAAGATAGCATTTTTGTAGATGCTATTGCAACGTCCACGCTTAGAACGTCATTGCAGACGTCAAAGAACTTCTTTTTGCACTCACCATTATATTCGTGGATCTCGATTTCTGGTCTACCAGTTCCAGATGGTTTGCTAACTGCTTTATGTCGCCCTCCAGTTTTAAATGTTCTTGCTTCAGCTCCTCAAGTTCTTGTTTCGTAGCCGCCAAATTCTCCTTTTCTGCAATATCCTTCAATTCATCGTCCAACACAGCGCATAACTTGCTTCATGAGAACGTATCATGTTTTGGTATGGAGCGTATTTTTATACCCTCCACCATAGGATGGGGGGTATATTAATTTTGTCAATCCGTTTGTAACACCTCTAAATATTGATCTGAGACCCCATAAAGTATATATATTCTTAATCGTCGTAAAATTCTAAGACGATTTAGCCATGTCTGTCTGTCCGTCCGTCTGTTTTTATCACGCTACAGTCCGTAATAATAGAGCTAGGTTGATAAATTTGTTATAAATATTTCTAATAGTTGCAGGTTGTTTGGGATTGCAAATGGGCGATATCGGTCCATGTTTAGATATAGCTCTAATATATAGCATCTTACTTGTTGTGATTCCTACTGTTCTCATCTAATATTTTTTTGTGTGTTTTCGGTGTTATTTTCTTTAGGTTTTAGTTATTTTGTAAGGCCACATGCTATCCATGGTGGAGGTTATATATGATTCGGCATGGCCGAACTTAACGCTTTTACTTGTTATACCTCACGAGTTACAGAAAATCGGTACTAGACACGAATTTTCTCAGTATCTTCCAGTCATATCCTCTGAGATCAGTCAAGTCTGGTAATATGTCGGACCCGAAATGGTGGTTCTTGCATGTGTGAAAGCCGGGCAGTGACACAGAAAATGTTCCATCGTTTCGATGTTTTCCCTGCATGCCCTGCATTCGTAGTTTCCTGCTAGTCCTATGCGATGAAGATGTGCTTGTAAGCTTGAGTGCCCCATTAGAACACTCATCATCTTACTAATATCGATCTTGTTTAGTTTCAGAAGACTTCTTGTGTTCTTTTCGTTTGGGTCACCCCACAGCTTCAACTCATTTTTCGTGGCTTCGAAAGGTTTCCAATTTCCAAGTTTATTACTCGAAGTTCTCTGCCCTTTGAAGCCAAGCTGTTTGCCGTTCATTTCCAATCACTCCGTTGTGTCCTGGTACCCAAATACGCAATTGACCATGGTGAAGATATATGTGAAGATGTTGGTATATTTAGGCTTTGTGGTGTTACTGAGCCAGTTCACACTGCTCGAACTTCTGCTTGAAATACCGTGTTATGGTCAGGGAGGAGGAAGTGAAGTTCGACTTCTGGTTCGACATCAATAAAAAGTCCCAGATCCGTCGTTCCTCCTCGCTTGGACCCATCCGTGTAGCAGCTGTTTCCCACTGGCACATGGGCCAATGTTCCAGTTTCCAAGGAGCGTCTGTCTGGCATAAACAAATCACAGGTAGCTGTAAGCCGCACTTCAGGAATGCGGTCGGAAATTTCTGGCGTTTGAATGTGACCAACTAGAGATTCTAAAATCTTCTGATGGTACGACTTGTGGTCTCTATTTATCCATTCACCCATCAGTTGTAGACGTCTTGCTGTGAGGGCTGCCTCATACTTTATACGGATGTCTATTGGTTGCATGTGCAGTATAGTCTCCAACGCTTTTGTTGGTGCAGTTCTAAATGCCCCGCTTATGCCTAAAGAGCACATACGTTGGATTTTTTGCAAAGGTATTACGTTGCACTTCTTGTCTATTGATGTCCACCACACTACACAGGCGAAGGTGATTATTGGTCTAATCTCGCTCATGTAAAGCCAGTGAGTCATATTTGGACGTAGTCCTCATTTTGAACATATAGCTCTTCTGCACAACGACCAACATATGTGGGCCTTGGTAACTCCTTTTTCAAGATGATCTTTTCTTGTTGCTGATCCAAGATTACTCCCAAGTATTTTATCTTTTTAGTTATAGCAATTGTCTTATTCAAGAATTGAGGCCGGGTAAAACGTGGGATCTTCGTTTCCCTTGTAAATAGACATATTTCTGTTTTGTCTGGGTCAACATTTAATCCCCTTGGTTGTGCCCAGTTGTATGCTATGTTAAGTGCCTCTTCAGCTCTTCTGCATAATAGATTTGTCGTCGTCTGCATAACAGACTGGTTTAAGTCCTACATTGGTGGGGGCTTTTAGGAGACTGTGTATCGTCGTAACCCATAGAAGAGGCGAAAAAATCCCCCCCTTGTCCCCAATTTTTACGTCATATGACCCACAAATATTCCACCTATTCCTTAACATATTGTTGATCCAGTTTTTCAGCGCCCGGTCAACCTGAAACTCGTCTAAGGACTGGATAAGTGTATCGGACTGTACGTTGTTAAATGCGCCCTCAATGTCTAAGCAAACAGCAAGTGCATACATTTCTATACTGAAGGACTCTTCTATGTGGTGCACTATCTCATGCAGAGCTTTTTCCACTGACCTTCCTTTGACATAGGCGTGTTGTTTGAATTTAAGCCTGTCACCCGCTAATTTACTTTTGACATTGTCATCAATTATTCGCTCCATTGTTTTTAACGGGAAAGAAGTTAGGCTAATGGGTCGATAAGCCTTTGGGGTCGAATAAATCGCCTTGCAAGGCTTTGGTATGAATACCACCCTTGATTCCTGCCAGTTTTTTGGGGTATAAGAATGGGTTAGGCATGCAGTGAACACTCCAGCCAGATGAGTTGATACCAGATCCACCTCATTCTGCAGAAGTGCTGGAAATATTCCATCCGGTCCCGCAGCCTTAAGGGGAGATAAACTCTTTATCGCTTCTTTAACCATACCATCTCTTATATCCGTAATAGGTACTTGATGCAATACATTTTCATTCTGTAACTGTTCCTCTGTGGGTCCAGCATTACCAGTCGGAAATGAGTTTTCATCAAGAGCCTTACGGTATCCTCTATAATTTCCATTCTTTTACCCGTGTCATCCACCAGTGTTTCGGTTTGGACATGAGTTTTTGAGAGGAACTTTTTCATTTTAGACATGCTATAACTGTCTACCTGTTCACAGAAAAGCCTCCAGGAGTTACGTTTCGCCGATCTAATGACTCTATTGTTTTTTTTTGAGTCTTCTGTGGTAGTCGTCCCAATATGCTGGTTGTTTTTTACGTCGAGCTCTGTTGTAAAGTCTGCGAACATCTTTGCCAATCGAGCGAATTTGTCCTGTCATCCAGGGTTTCTCATAGGCAGATTTCCTTTCTCGAAGTGGGCAACTATCTTCGAATGATTCTACAAGAGCCTCGGTAATCTTCTTCACATTGATATCAATGTCTTCTGTACATAGATATTCGCGTGAAGGCTGGCTCAATCGATTTCTAAGTAGATTTCCGAAATTAGTGCAGTCGGTCTTATCCCTTTTAAGGAAACTTTTTGGGTTTGGCGGTGGCCGTGCAATTTTAAACCTAATATAACGGTGGTCCGAATAGGAGTGTTCATCCGGAACCCTCTACTCATGAATCTCATCAATAAGATTTTCTGAACATATCGTTATATCTAATACTTCTTCCCTAATTTTGTTAACAAAGGTTGCAGTGTTTCCTATGTTAAGAGTTATGAGGTCATTTGTATTCAAAAATTCGACAAGGGCGTGTCCCCTTTTATTTGTGTTAGTACTACCCCAAGCGATATGATGGGAGTTGGCGTCACAACCAGCTAATAACTCATTACTTGTGTGATTAGATTCCATCACCAGACGTTGTTATTCCAACGTAGGTGGCAATGTCTGCGCATCGAATGGCAGATATTTTGACGCCAGGTACATATTTCCATTACCTTGCCTCAGCACCGTCGCGTCCTATGTTGACAACTCTGGAGAGAAAAAAACATAAGTTTTTATGCCACAAAATACAAGTCCTTGGACGAGTACCTGTGTTAGCGTAGAAAAGGTTATAGTTAACATGTTTTAACCCAGTATGCTTGTTGCTAGATGTCCATGGTTCCTGGATCAAAGCAATATGAACCCTGCCTTTGGATGCTGTCTCGCTCCGGTGGAGGTTTATCTGGATGACCTCAATCATTGTATTTCCAAAAATTGTTTTGAATCGTTTTGTGGCTCTTTTTATTGTGATCACAACCTTTGCTGGGAACTTCCTGCAAAAGTGGCGGTACTATTGGTGAATTGATGGTGTTATTGACTACATTCACATCAGTTTTTGGCAGTGTCTTACTTGTCTCCATCCGTTCACTACCAGTGTTTGCCTCTTCAGACAGTATAGTTGGACTCGATTCATCTGTCCTGCTAATGTCCTTTCCAATTTTGAAAAAGACTGTCCAGATCAAGAAGTACGCCATGCCCTTCGCCATGACAAGATTCTTCTTGGATTATTGGTCTATCCCCAACACGAGTAGAGTACCCTCGGTATCACCCTTCCTATAGTAGACTCACGGAAAGTTTTGAATTCTGTTTGCCAATGATGTGCATGTGCTCTGATGAGATCTTACTGGGACATCCTTTAACATATAGGGTCGTTTTTATGAGTTCAGGAATGTCGCTTTTCCTAACCAATTTTAGCTTTGCGCCGTCTCAAGGTGAGGGGAAGCTATCCACATGTTTTACGAGGACACCAGCGCAGCGTTGTGATGCCAGCCTTAGCATCAAAACACCCCTCTCAAACTTGCAACTCATTACTTCGATTGGTGGTTCATCCTTAGATTCGAGGACGTACTCCGCTACCCTCGTATAGACCAAATCTTCGAAGTTACTCTTTTGGTCTTCGGGGATTCTGCCAGATGCACTACTGCTATCAATTATGACATAGCATAGATCTTCTCGAAAATGTTGTTTAGCTATATTAGAATAAGATGCTGGCTGCTAACCCTTATTTATGGCCAATTGATTTTTCCGTGTCTGTAGAGTCTTTTTGTTTAAAACCTCATCCTTAACGGATGATTTGGTTGACTTGACCTGCGTAACTGGATCAGCTTTACCGCCCACGATCGAGGGACCCCGACTAGAGACTTCATTTTGTGTGGTTACGTTTGGCTTCTCCGAATTACTGGAAAACGGCGAGTCCTTTTTCTTCTTAGTCACTTTCACAGCACTATGTTCTTCGGGAGATCTGACTCTTTTAGCGGCCTCCATGTATGTGTTGGAGGTAGAATTGTCAGGTTCATCCCGTAATAGGTTCTGTCGGTTCAACTTATTCAGTTTCCATCTTTGTGCCCCTGACAGTCTCTTTGAGTTAGCAACAATAGAGATATTTTTTTCATTTGACGATTCAGAGTCCCCACTGGCTTTTAAAGGCTGGGGTTGCTTAGAGCCCCAGCTGGGTTCTGCTTCATCTATCGTATCATTTGTTTCGTCTGCGGTTGGATGAGCTCTTGTTTCATTTTCGAGTACGGGATCCAAGGCACCAAAGCTCGTAGAAGTTGCATGCTCAGGATTGTTCGATAACGACGACACATGACTCGTGAGTGAATCAACGCTTGTTGCCGGCACTGGCTTTCCCCCCTGCGCCGTAATCTCCTTCGCCTTTTTTGGTTTAATCATAAATTGGTTGGGGGAGACACCCCCATAGCCAGTATTAGCCCGTAATAGGTACGTCGATATAGGCCTTCCAGACTAAGCTCAGACATTTCTGTCCAGAGACTGATGCATCCAATTCAACCTACGCTTTTAAACGACAAACCACTTGGTTGCGTAGTAGGTAGGTGAATAGGTATTGCGTAATAGGTTAAAAACTATCCGTTCTGCGATAACACGTCCGTTCGCTACGACTGTCGGTGACTGACCGCCACTTACATAGGGTTAAAAATTATGTAAATATTGATTCTCTAATATCTTTTATACAACCTATCCAAATCCGCTATAATTCAAAAATAGTATTAGTTTGGATATCTGTCGCTAACACCTTGAGCAACATGGGCGAAGTCGATCCACCCCTTTTCGTACCTTCCACACGAAACCCCATTTGATGAAATGAAAAAATAAATTTTCACGAATAATTATATTTGCAAATTCGACTATTTTTCTACCCTCCGCCATAGGATGGGGGTATGTGGTAATCACGCTACAGTCCGTAATAATAGAGCTAGGTTGATCAAATTAGGTACAAATACTTCTTATAGTTGCAGGTTTTTTGGATTGCAAATGGGCGATATCGGTATCGATATTTAGATATAGCTCCCATATACAGGATGGCTGATATGTATTGCAACCATCTTCAGGTTGCTATCATTTCTAAACCGCTAGTCTGATAGCTGACAGATATATTTCAGTGACAGTTCATTTTATTGTTTACAAGCTTACAAAAGCATTTCGATCTATTGCATTCAGAAAAAAGTTATTCGCGATGGAATTCAAGCGTGATAGTGCGATTGCTTTATATTTGGGTGGAAAAACACAAGTGGCTATCGTTAGAGCCCTCCAGCATTTAAATGTGAATAAATCTTTTGTTTCTCGTACCATTGCTCGTTACCGTGATACTGGCAGTGTTGCATCGCGTCCAAAAAGTGGACGAAAAAAAACGGTAACAACACCAGAAATGATCCGAAAAGTGAAGAGTTGATCGAAATCCACGCTGCAGTGGTAGAAAAATTGCTCGTGAGCTAAACATATCGCGAGAACGGATACAACACATATTAAAAAACCAGTAAGGAAAGGCTAAAGTCGGGCGGTGCCGACTATATAATACCCTACACCACTCTCGTAATTTTGAATAACTCTGATATATAAATTTTGTAATTCATGTATAAATTGTTTACATAAATTTACTTTTAGGACATTTTATACTTAAATAATACCCTGTACCACAGTGTGGTGTAGGGTATAAAAACGATTGGATCTAAAGAGCCAAATCGGATGAAACATATATATGGGAGCTATAGCTAAATCTTAACCGATTTTCTTCAAATTCGGTAGTGTTGGTTCATGGATCAAGAAACTCTACCATTCTAAATTTCAACACGATTGGATGTAAAATACAGCTTTTATAGGACTAAAGGGCCAAATCGGACGAAACATATATATGGGAGCTATAGCTAAATCTTAACCGATTTTCTTCAAATTCGGCAATGTTGGTTCATGGATCAAGAAACTCTATCATTCTAAATTTCAAAACGATCGGATGTAAAATACAGCTTCTATAGGACTAAAGGGCCAAATTGGACGAAACATATATATGGGAGCTATAGCTAAATCTTAACCGATTTTCTTCAAATTTAGCAATGTTGGTTCATGGATCAAGAAACTCAACCATTCTAAATTTCAAAACAATCGGATGTAAAATACAGCTTCTATAGGACTAAAGGGCCAAATCGGACGAAAGATATATATGGGAGCTATATCTAAATCTGCACCGATTTTCTTCAAATTCGGCTATGTTGGTTCATGGATCAAGAAACTCTACCATTCTAAATTTCAAAACGATCGGATGTAAAATACAGCTTCTATAGGACTAAAGGGCCAAATCGGACGAAACATATATATGGGAGCTATAGCTAAATCTTAACCGATTTTCTCCAAGTTCGGCAATGTTGGTTCATGGATCAAGAAACTCTACCATTCTAAATTTCAAAACGATCGGATGTAAAATACAGCTTCTATAGGACTAAAGGGCCAAATCGGACGAAAGATATATATGGGAGCTATATCTAAATCTGAACCGATTTCAACCAAATTCAATAGCGATCTTAACAGCCGCGAAATACTCTAAACTGCAAAATTTCAGAACGATCGGAGTGAAATTGCGACCTGTAGTCGACGAACAACTTTACATGGACAGACGGACGGACGGACGGACGGACGGACAGACATCGTTAAATCGACTCAGCTAGTGATTCTGAGTCGATCGGTATACTTTAAGGTGGGTCTAGCTGTGTTATTTTAAGGTGTTACAAACATCTGCCGTGAAACAAACTTATAATACCCTGTACCACAGAGTGGTGTAGGGTATAATGAGGTTGGACTAAAGCCATTGAAGTTCCAAAAAGTGAAAGAGCTCACCGATGCACAAAAAAAAGTTGGACTGGAAAGAGCCAAGGAGTTGCTTCGCTTGCACGAAAGTGGCCAGTTACCGAATTTGGTTTTCTCCGATGAGAAGCCATTCCAAATTGAGCTTGCCAAAGAGGTCAGCTGAAAATGTACACCTTCGATTGGCCACCAGAATTCAAGCGCCGCCGATGGTAATGGTGTGGGCCGCCGTAACGGCCGATGGTCGCTCCCCCCTCGTATTCATCGACCATGGGGTCAAAATAAATGCCGAATATTATCGGGAAAATGTCCTAAAGACATTATTGAAGCCCTGGGCAGACAAACATTTAGGCCGCAGACCATAGACATTCCAACAGGACTCACCACCATCGCACTCAGCACGCGTCAACCAAGAATGGCTTAAAAAGGAGGTTCCTCACTTCATTTCTACCGCACAATGGCCACCAAGATCTCCGGATCTCAATCCGTTGGACTTTTCCGCCTGGGGCATTTTAGAGAGTAAGGTTCGCACTAAAAAATACCAAAGTATCGATCATCTCAAGACGGCGCTTCGCCCGGAATGGGCCAAAATACCGCAGAGCCACTTTCGTGCAGCGTGTGATGGCATTGTCGGCTGTTTGAAGGCCATAATTCGTGCCAAAGGTGGCCAATTCGAACAAATCTAAACTGTTTCTAAAATTTTATGTTATTTCCGAAATTTTTTGCTTTTGAACAATAAAATTTAAAAAAAAATTAAAAAAATATAGCGCTTTACTTTCTTGCATTACACATCAGCCACCCTGTACATCATATATCTTGTTGTTATTCCTACTGTTCTCATCTACTATATGTTTCCTACTGTTCTCATCTACTATATTTTTTGTGTGTTTTCGGTGTTATTTTCTTTAGGTTTGAGTTATTTTGTGAGGCCATATGCTATCCATGGTGGAGAGTATATAAGATTCGGCATGGCCGAACTTAACGCTTTTACTTGTTTTAATTTATTTATTTATAGTAGAGGTACACGGGGCAAAATCGCCTTTTCTGATATGTTTGAATCGAAAGAAAATATATTTGGAACACAAATTTTTAAATATTATATATTTCTGAGCAAATAAATTTTATTTGAAAATCAATAAAATATATTTGGAACTCGTATATTAATATGTTACAACATATAATATTTGCAAACTAAATTTCTCAAATAAAATATGTGTTTGGAAACAAATAAAATTATTGTTTAGGAATTTCTCCAAATATATTTTATTTAAAAAATATTTTCGAAACTTTTGTTGAATTTTTCGAATTTAGGTTTAGCATTCAACCTCCCAGTTATGATACGAAATGCAGCATTAACTTCTGTTTTAAATAAATAATTTAAAATTTCTGAGTATTCCAAGCCATCATTAGTTTTCAATCCTCCAAGTAATAGATTTCGATCCAAGATTATACGATTTCAATTATTATTATTTATTATTCTTACGACATGAAAAATTTCTAAAAAATTTACTTTGAATTACTGAAAAATTTAACTCAACTTATTTTCTGAATACTTAAATGCAACCAAGTATTTGTTTCGGAAAAAATAGTCCAAAATAAACACATATTGGGATGTGGACAAAGATTTATTTAGAACAACATCCTCCCAAATATATAATTTTTGTGTGTATCAAAAATTTTATGTTTGGAGTGTACCCTAAACATATATATGTTTCAAGCCGAATATGTTTGGGACAATATACTACAGAAGCGATTTTTTTTCAGCGTGTATCAATATTTCTGCTTTGCGATTGGAGAAAATGTGGCTGGCTAACTTTTGAAATTTGTGTGGTGTAAATTGGTGCACCTTGTCAACAATGCCAATGAATATTTTTAACCCGTTCTTTCTTCTTCATTTAAGATAGATACTTTTTTTAAATAACTCCTTCAATAATTCCAAAATAGGACATATACTTTTTCCCCAAAAAACATGACGAAGAATCACATTTTTGAAAATATAATTTCATATGACCATAACTTTTGTCTTATTGGATATATCAGATCGATTTTTTTATTTAGACCCTTCAACAAGCCGATTCATTCGAAGTACTTTGCATTAAGGAAAAAGTAGATTTCGCTCCAAAAATTACTTTTGATGGTATAAGGTCATGGAAGCATATGTTTCCTTGTGTGATAAGATGTATTTCTTTGAAGATCCCCTGCAAGCAATTGAAGGCTATTTTTGCGTTTATATGGCACTCAATTTAAGATACCCAACTAAATCGAAAATAGTATGATATTTTATGAAATGCTATTTCTATATTGACACATATCATAATAAGAACAGACTTAACTGCAAAACTGTAACTGTTGAAAACTGTAACCGGATACTTATGCCCACATGAAGCATGATAAGAAAATCACATCGAACATACTCCACTTAATCAACTCATTCAAGATGATTCCTGAGCATCTTGAAATATGTATTTATATCTTTAGATATACCCTTTACGCCTTTATCACTCAATCTTAGTAGCAATACCGATGTATTGATTTCCGAAAGTTGTACCAGAGATCTTTTTCGAATAATTTTAAAAATAGTTTCCGATGACAGAATTTCCCCTAAGTTAGCATATTGATTATTTAATGACCTCATTAATTTCTATGACATTAAAGTAAATAAAATATTAAATCTTTCATATATGAATCATAATGAAAATGAAGAATTAACAACACTCCTTAAATAAATGTCAAGTCCTTTGGTAATTAAATCAGAAAGTTTAATGTTCAAATACTTAAAGGAGAACAATATTTTAACAGACTATGATATGGTCAGTATTGGAATAGAGTTTAGTTTTTGCTATGAAAATGGTAATTAGATCATCATCAATAAATATGAGTTTTTCTATACACTAGTTAATATAAAACAACCCAGCAAAAAAAGAGCATCCAAAGAAGCAATAAAAATCCCCAATTTATGATCCGGAAGTTGTTCTAATTTGGATTTTCACCAATGAATTTAACAAGGGGTTGTCGCGCCGGGGAAGTACTTCTTTGTCACCACTTTTGCACAACGCCTTTTAAAGCACTGTAAGATTTGCTTTTTTGGTGTTGTATTTAGTTCATGAATGTATGTCGTTCTTATTAACATCTTTGGGTCCAGAGATCTCTTATTTTAAAGGAATACAAATGTTGACATGGGAAGGGAACGTATAAATAATATACTATTGGCCAAAGAGATAAAAGATCATATATATGTAAGTATGTTTAGGACATTTGATGATGTTTGTAATCTGCATGTTGTAGCTGGCTCTTGAAAAGTGTGACCGACTGACCCCATAGTACACTATGGGACCATTCGTAACATTTTCGCAAATGATCAACATTCTCACTAATAAAAAAGTATTTTTATTTTACACTGTAATACATAGCACATTTGTGCGGCGCTATATATTTTCCCGGTTCAGATAGTGGTAAAGTACCACAGTGTGGTACAGTAAGTATGGTATATTTAATTACCATAATTTCTTTTAAAATTATTTAATTATAACCTACACCACACTGTTGTACAATTTATTATAATGTTATGCATTTTGTTTCTAACACCCAAAATGAGAAGAGATGTATAGAACCATCGTTAATTATACCAATCGATTTAGAATCACTTTTTGAACCGATTTCGCGATGTCAGTCTGTGCATGCATTCTTGTAATCAATGTGCAGGTCACAAATATAGTCCGATCTCAAAGAAATTTTGCACATATCTTTATTTTGGGACAAGACAATTCGTATTGAAATTGAAAGACAATCCGTATAGAAACAGGACCTTTCTGTTACTTATTTTCTTTCTTTTACGGCGAACGATCAAAAATCTCTCAACTATTTGAATATCAGTTTAGAACCAGATATCTTAATATATATGAATGGAATGTGCCTTCGATTTAGCTTATACCCTCTATAGAAGATATAATTTCCGTTCCATATCCATGAAATTTGGTAAAGAGTATCTTATTTTAACAGTTAATATCTGTGTGAACAATATCGGTTCAAATTTACATATAGCCCCACATAGTCGGATGGATGTGTTCCTTCCGATTTGGCATCTAAGCTCCATAGAAACCATATTTTAGTCAAATGTACTATATTTTGCATAAAGAATTTTTTTAATCCGAGAATAAACGGTCACTAGAAGAAAATCAGCATACTTTGAAATGACTTTATGTTATTTTAATCGACTATGAAAAAGTCGACTTTTAGGTCCGATTAATCGACCTAGTCGATTGAAACGAAATTTGGTTGAAGAAAAAGTCGTAAGTCGACTAGCTTTCAGAACCATTCACTAATTCTGATATAGCCGCCATATAAATATATATTTCTTCCCTTTAGAACTATAGAAGCAGTATTTTACATATATTTCATAGCCCTCATATATATGTTCCTTCCGATCTGGACTTTTATCACTTCAGAAGCTTTATTTTACATCCAATCGTTTTGAAATTATGCATTCTAGGGGTATTAATTTATATTCCGAAATTAAATTTTGGTTAGTTATTTAGAAAAACTTCATTAAATGCCGACAAAATGTTGATACTTATGATTTAGAAGTACTTATAATGTTATTCCTTTGGAAGTACTTCTTTTATTTTTTGCGCGTTTCTCGGAAACAAACTTAATTAATGAAATTATTAATTATAAGAACAAGTTATAATTATAACATATATTGAGTTTATATATGGTTCGTTGTGTTTTTGAGAGCTCTCGATTTTTTGCTGCATACTTCGGACATACGTGCCTGCGCATCTTTTAAGGAAATGCGATATATAATACCAGCCTGTCTGATTCACTGACATTGGCGTTGGCGGCTTGCTGAAGTGTGCTTTTGCAATTTTCACATTTTATATTTAAAATTTCTTTGTATAAAAGCAAAAATTATTGGAAGGCGCTAGTTTTTCCACTACCACGCGATGCGAAATATAAACAACAGCTATGCTCTTCTATCAAGCCAATTGTTGAACTAATCGATAAGGATCATACAGCTGTCAACAATAATCGACGTCGAAAAAAATATGGTGCACTGCGATACCCAATGAGCAGCAAGCTATCGCTATTATCAACATCACATGAACAAGAATATAAACCAAACAAGTAACAGCGTTAAGTTCGGCCATGCCGAATCTTATATACCATCCACCATGGATAGCATGTGACCTCACAAAATAACTCAAACCTAAAGAAAATAACACCGAAGAACACAAAAAAATATAGTAGATGAGAACAGTAGGAATCACAAAATGTTAGATGCTATATATGGGGGCTATATCTAAATATGGACTGATATCGCCCATTTTCAATCCCAAGTTACCTGCAGCTATAAGATTTCAGGCACCTAGCTCAAGTTTTATAGGTTGTAGCGTGATTATAACAGACGGACGGACGGACGGACATGGCTAAATCGTCTTAGAATTTTAAGACGATTAAGAATATATATACTTTATGGGGTCTCACATCAATATTTAGAGGTGTTACAAATGAAGTGACAAAATGAATATACCCCCCATGTAGAAATTATACGCCTTTTGGTAGAGGTCAGAGAATTTCAAAAAATCTTTTTTTTTAATTTCTGTTTAAATAGCGATTTTATTTCTTACTTTTATTTATATTATGTACATATGAGTTTATTTACATGTACAAGTTTCATTAAGCTGAGTATAGACGATTGCCAGATCTGCAAACGTTATCAACCCTGCTAAACTGCTGCAAATTGTTAGGCAAAGGCGAATTGACAGTTCAGACGATTGCAAGAAAACATTACAATTTCATATATTTACAATATATGTTGTAAATATTTATATGCAGGATTGCCAATAAAAATACATTATAGACAGTGTAGCAAATAAAATGTTTTCTGGCAATGGCGCCGTTGTCACATGTATAAATTTCGCACATATAACAATCTGCAAATTATCTCGCAATGACTTTTCTGCTAACGTTGCGAAACAAAAATTGTGTGTTCACACGGTTGTAAATTCAGAGGGTTGCATTTTCCGCAATTTTTCTGGCAATGTTGTCCGATCTGCAAATCGTGTGTACTTACCTTTAGAAGTAATTGTGAGTTCTTTCTTGACGTTTGTAGATTTCGGAATCGGTTTCTCTAGTGAGGAACCAAATATAATCTTCCATCAGTCTTTCATCTCTTGCCCTTGGTAACGGCGCTCGATGGACTTCATTTCTTGGTGAAACCTTTCACCATGTTCGTCACTTACGTCGCCACGATTCTCGGGGAAAAAGTTTAAATGAGAATGCAAGAAATTAATTTTAAGGGACATATTTACACCTGTTGGAATACATAAAGCGAAAAATAAGTTAGAAGAATACATACACGCTGAAAAAAAATCGCTTCTGTAGTATATTGTCCCAAACATATTCGGCTTGAAGCATGTATATGTTTATGGTACATTCTAAATGTATAATATTTGGTACTCACAAAAATTATATATTTGGGAAGATGTTGTTCTAAACAAATCCTTGTTTTCACGCTAATACCTTTTATTTGGGATTTTAATTCCGAAACAAAAATGTATTTAAATTTAAGTATTCTGAAAATATCGAACCTTAATTGTGTTAAGTTTTTCAGTAATTTAATGATAATTTCTTAGAAATTTTTAATTGAAATCGTATAATGATAACATTAATTTACTCGAAGGATTGAAAAAAATGCTGACATGAAATACCCAGAAATTTAAAATGAGTCCCTCAAAACAGAATGCAATGCTGCTAATGGTATTTTTGACTGGGAGAAATAATTCGAAACGAAGGAAAAATTAAAAATGAAATTAGAAAAATTCACCAATGTTTTGAAAATCTTTCTTAAATTATATATATTTGAAGATATTCCTAAACAATAATTTTATTGGTATATAAATACATATTTTATTTGAGAAAATTAGTTTGCAAATATATTTTGTTGTAATATATTAATACATGCGTTCCAAGTAAATTTTATTGATTTTCAAATAAAATTTATTTACTCAGAAATATAAAACATTTAAAAATTTGTGTTCCAAATATATTTTCTTTCGATTCAAACATATCAAAAAAGACGATTTTGCCCCGTGTACATACTCGTATGTGTTATATACATAAATTTAGAAAAATATATTTCTTACCAATTTTTTCATAATTTTTTAAGAAATCATTAATCATTGTTTCATATTGCGGACTTTTATTGGATCCAAGGAAATATCAAACTACAAGCTTAAACGACCTCCATGCTGCAATTTCATCTGACGTCAAATATGGTTCGAAATTTACATCTTTCATCAGTTCCTTATTTTAGGCCCATCAAAAACGCTTTCTTCGATTTTTTGAAAAGAAAGACTTTTAAATAAACTTTTTAAATATGAGAGTGAATTGCCATATTTCCTTAAGGCTTTTACAAAACTTTTATAGAGCCCCAGCTTAATATGCAGTGGTGGCAAAATAATGTTTTCTTTTTGGACGAGAGGTGTGTATTTTATGTTGTTTTCACCCAATATAATGTGTTTTCTTGTGGGCCATTTCTTTCTTTTGTAGAGATCTTCGTTTTATGCTATCCCAGAAGCATAAAAAACAGCAATATTTTGTATACCCACCTTGCATTCCACATAACATCCCAACTACTTTTAAATCGCAACAAATTTTCCAGTCAAGTTGTTCATATTTTATGTATTTTATCAATTTTTTCTTATGATTCCTTAGTGCTAACAGCATGAGCAATGGGAATCGACGATTTCTGATTTCCGTTGTGCAAAAGTGCTGATTTCAAACTTTCTTTACTGCTGTCAACAAATAACCGCCATTCCTTTGAATTGTATGTTTGATTAAGTTCCTCGAACAATCCGGGAATGTCTTTGCACAAGCATATGTTATCCACACTTGTATAAAATTGTTTGCAAGGTATATCACGGACTCTATAATATGATATGTTAACATCAGGGGCCAAAATATTGTAATGTTTCATCCCAGATGCAAGTAGTTCTGTCTTATCTGTGTTCAGTTACAAATCTCTTACTAGATCATTGTATTGAAACTGAGTTAAAAGCGATGACTTCTGACTCAAACTTGAATCGCTCAGAGTTGAGTACTCAGTTGAACTTGATGATTCTTCCGTAATTAGGCTGTTAGCTATACTTGGACACTTGGGAATTGGTATTTTTTCCGAATGTTTGAAATTTTACTTCAGCGTAATTTCAGCGAATGCTACTTCCTACTCCAATCTGTTTACTTAGACAAAAATAGCAGTCCGTACCGTGAATGAATGGTTGTCTCCAAATCATTGGCATTCCAAATTGCACGTGATGTCTAACATTAAAACGTTTTATTTCACACAACATTGTAATACATTAATTGTAAAGTACTTACCGCATGCTTCCACTACTCCATCGAGTAAGATTTACATGGCACGAATTACACAAAATACTAGGTGTCCATGGTTCGTTCATATTGTTAACAAAATATTGCACATATATTTCTTCTATTATTTTACTAAACGCACGTCGATTTTTTTAATTACATATTTTCCGCAGATGTAGCAGAAATTGTCGGGATCATTTACATATTGAAAAGTTCTTTGCCTTTTACTCGTACTTCGAAATATAACTTTATAATATTTCTCAGAAAATAGACTTATCTCCTTAAGGCGCTGAATTACACAAATTTATTAATAAGAAATTTCATTCATAAATTCCGGGTTAAAGGCATATAAGTTGCAGTACCTGTAGCTGGCAATAGCTGGCAAATAGTTTGTCAATATAGCTCTCACATTGCATATAATGTTTTATGGAGGGATACGAACGACCATAAAATATCGTCCTCTCTATAATTTTATAATGTCTGACATCAATCCTCATAAAATAAAATGCAAGTGCAAAGTCTCTTATATGACTCTCTCACATATGGCGAATTCAATATAAGCAAACACATCATTTAAAAACGGGAAAATATGAAACAATATTTTCTTGAATTTCCCTAACATTTACAAAATGGCTCATAACTTTTAAATCTATCCATAGATTTCAAATAGACAGTGTTTTCTTCGTTAGCATGCTGGCTTTTTAAAAATGTGATAAAATAATTTCGGTATGTTTTCTATTTTTTATGTTTTTTTTTGTACCAGAAAAAATTGTTTTAAAAAAAATTTTTTTTTCTCATATTTGTGACGACTGTTACTACACCAAAGATTTTACCTGAAGGTGATATTTGCATAATTACCTTTAATTTAACGCATAACACGGCTCAATCAGGCTTATACTTGTGGGCACATACTACTTCGTTGGGCACATGAGCCTGGCCAGACCTTTTTCAAATTTAATTAAAATTTGAAGATATTTCTAAACGCGCTAGCGACTTGAAACATCAGGTAGCTTCCTCAAAAATGATATTTTATCGTTCAATGAATGAATTAGGAAAACAATTTGTGAGGTACACATCGTTTACGTTTGTAGTTTGGCTAGACCCATAGTGACTTCATAGGAAAGTTTGTACAATTTTATTATTTTATTTTCATGTAATTGATAACTTTCCATTTATATTGCCATTTGTATATTTTCAATATTGTTCTTACACCTAGCTGTACGTATTATGAGAGTGTGGTTTTAAATACACCCTCACGCACATATGTTTTTTAAACCCTCCACCATAGGATGGGGGGTATATTCATTTTGTCACTCCGTTTGTAACACCTCTAAATATTGATCTGAGACCCCATAAAGTATATATATTCTTAATCGTCTTAAAATTCTAAGACGATTTAGCCATATCCGTCCGTCTGTAGTAATCACGCTACAATCTATAATACTTGAGCTAGGTGGCTGAAATTTGGTATAGATACTTCTTATATCTGCAGGTAACTTGGGATTTAAAATGGGCGATATCGGTCCATATTTAGATATAGCTCCCATATATAGCATCTAACTTGTTATGATTCCTACTGTTCTCATCTACTATATTTTTTGTGTGTTTCGGTGGTACCATGGTAGAGGGTATATAAGATTCGGCATGGCCGAACTTAACGCTTTTACTTGTTTTGTTTGTAACACCTTAAAATATTGGAGCTAGACCCACCTTGGAGGCTATATTAGATTTAGGTGTATCCCCCATATATGCATACCTCCATTCTAAACAATGCTAAGTGCACAAAGGTAGTTTTTCAAGAGAGGCGACCTAAGTTTGATGATTTTTTTAAATTTGTGTGGAATTCTGTTCTGTTTTGTGAATAATTTTTGATTGGGTTAAAGAATTCTAACTGAATATAAATTGGAATATTTAGAGATTAAAAATGCAATCTCCCTAAGAACATGCTAAGTCGACTGGAGGTACCGATGTATGGTCCTTGCGATTTAGCCGTTTAACGCTACAGAAGCTGTATTTTTCTTCCAATCATTTTGGAATTTTGGAGGGATCCGAATTTGAAGAAAACCGGTTCCGATTTAGATATAGACCATACATACCTATATTGGTGTATATTTGCATATAAGCGCTATAAAGTCCTTACTTCTCAACAGGTCTTTATAAAATTTTACAGATAATAGTTTGTTGAACCAAAAACCCGCCTTCAAATATCAAGAGATAAGACCAGATTTATATATAGCACCGCATATATATATATATAAATATATATCCGATTTTGAATCTAAGCGTTATAAAATAATTTTTTTTGGACAAATCAGTAGGTTTAGTTTTAGGTTAGGGTGGCAGCCGTATGTTTTATACAAGCTCACATAGACCAGTTTAGGTCCCTAGTGTTACCACGGGCTGAAGTGCCCCTCATCGAAACCAACCTGTTTGATATACAAATTTGTCGATTTTTTGGATTCGATTTCTCAGGCTCACAGCCTGATCTTTATTCCCAAAACATTCAATTACAAGTTACAAAATCTATTCTTAAAATTTTTTCCTAACGTACAATATTAATCTAGGAATATATAGTACATTATCTTAAATTACAGCGATACTGGCAGGCCAGCCCACGTGCCAATCATCAGGCTTTCTATGGATCTCCATCCCCAATATTTCCACAAAAACACCTCGGAAAAAGGGGTCCAAAAAACCGAGGGTCACTTAATTCTAATACATCAAATACTAAACCTAACTTATACTAATACCTACAACTACAAAACGTATTTACAAAACAAACTCAAAATAATCCATGACAATAAAAACAAAATATATCTAATCGCACAAAGGGCAAGTCACTGTTCCATCCTATACACCGGGTCTATTAGGTCATATGACCTATACCTTCTGTGGTAGAACACCACCTTGTCGTTCGCATCATATACCAAATTATCATCCCGGAGGTGAAGTAGGCACATAGGTGTCATAAAGCCATTGTTCATTAATATTCTATCGAATTCCTCCCGAGTAGTGAGTTGGTCCCTAACCATCTCATTAGGATGTGTGGTTACTATGTTGCGATTCAGACACTTGGCTTCTTCCCATATTGCCATTATTTCTGCTCGATAGACACTGCAGGTATCTGGTAGTCTGTGAGCTATATCCAAACTAAGATCTGCACAGTGTACTCCGAAGCCAACCTTTTCATCAAGCTTCGAACCATCCGTGTAAAAGTGGAGATGGTTTCTATTACCTGGTATTCTTCCAACCCAACCCTCGAATGTGTACACAGTTGGTATATAGTCCACTCGGTCGGTTACCATAGCACTACACTTTGATATCCTCATGTGACCGTAGTTTTTGTACCTCCACATTGATAGACAATTTAATCTTATTGCCGCTTTGCTTGCAACGTCATATAGCAGTATAGGACGAACTACTGCTATATATATCCAGTGGACGATTTTAGGAAAGAGGCCCCACCGCGACCCTACAGCCTTTTTGCAGGAATATATGGCGACGTTGGTCTTCCTTACACGTTCCAATACGTTAAGTCTAAATAATAATAATAATATTCCTAAAAATTTTGCACTTTCAGAAAAGACTAGATCTGTGGGACTTTATTCATCCTAGTAAAGAGAACCAATACTGTCTTGTTTGGGTTTACGCCCAAACCGCTGCTCCTGGCCCATCTAGCCACCTGTAGAATGTCTCGGAGTACGTTTTCGAATTTGCCACTCACTGCGATTGCCCGCATATGCCACGACCTTGCAGCCACAACGTTCTAGATCTAGCAGGATTTCATTCACCGCTAGGTTCCAAATTAGTAAAGACCTTGTACAAACCTAGTTAGTACAAACCTTGTTAGAGTTGTGGACCCAAGACATGCTGTTATGCGTCTTCTGTTGAGCAGACTTTGAATTAGTCTAATCAAACTAGAGTTAACTTTTAGATGTGACAGTGCCGCAATTACTGCATCTGAGTGAATGTTGTTAAAAGCCCCTTCTATGTCAAGAAATGACACCATGGTGAATTCCTTGAAATGCAGGGACGATTCGATAGTGCTCACAAGTTCGTGCAGGGCTGATTATGTAGACTTCCCCTTATTGTAAGCATGCTGGTTCACCGACAGGAGTTTTGTATCCAGGTTTTCCCTAATGAAATAATCTAAAAGTCTTTCCAGACCTTTCAATAGGAAGGAGGATAGGCTAATTGGTCTGAAGTCTTTTGGCCTAGTGTGTGATATCTTCCCCGCTTTAGGTATGAATACCACTTTGGTATCCCTCCATCGATTCGGGATGTATGAAAGCCTGATACAGCCTACATAAATTTTCTCCAGCCAGGGGATAATGTTCTTTAACATTTTCTGCATTCCTGCTGGAGTGATACCGTCTGGTCCAGGTGACTTAAAGGGATCGAAGCTGTTAATAGCCCAGCTTATTCTGTATCTCTCAGTAAACAAGCTAGCAACGCTCGCAGTCCACTCGCATTCTTGCTGGTCTTGCTGATCTTCGGGTTCTGTTGGTGAGTTCCCCGTGAAATGTGTGTCGAGCAGTACATTCAGCGACTGCTCGCTGTTTTTTGTCCAGTTATTTGCCTCATCCTGCAAGTAACTCACTGTACAGGATGAAGCTGATAGTATCTTCCTCAGCATTGCGGGGTCGGAGACCTTTTCCACTTCGCTACAGAAGGTATACCAAGAACGTCTTTGCGCCTTTCTAAGATCCTTCTTATAGATCTTGAGTTGCTCTTTATAGGCATCCCAAACATTAGCAACCCCCGTAGATTTTGCCTTGTTGAATAGCTTGTTGCAGGTCTTTTTCATAGCCGTTAGCTCAGAAGTCCACCATTGGGGTATATTTTTACCCTTGTACCTTGTTTTTGGACAGGCTTCTTCAAGGGAACTATTGAATGATGTAGTGATATGCTCGCCCAGATTATCCAGACCGGCTTTGTCATTCGGTTCGTACAGAAGTTTGGAGTTGAGGACTTTCTTGAAATTCTTTTCATACAGGTGCCACTTTGTCTTTCTCACATTTCTGTGGACGGCAGGTTCAGGCGCTTTTTCAGCGAGTTTGAACTCATTATAATGGTGTTCTGAGAATGAGTGGTCGTCCAGTACATTCCACCCAATTATTTTGTCTGACAGCCGGTCAGTAGCAAACGTTACGTCTAGTACTTCTTGTCTGTCTTTAATTGTAAAGGTCGGTTTATTACCTATGTTACAAATACTTAGGTTGGTAGTTAGAATAAAGTCAAGAAGCGAATCACCCCTATTGTTTATATCCGTACTACCCCAGATAGTAGGATGAGCGTTCGTGTATGCGCCAACAATCAGCTCGACCTCGTCTGACGTTGCTTCTTCTACTACTTCCCTGAATAGAGCAGTCGGTACTACAGCTTCATAAGGCAAGTAACTGGAGACCACCCAATATATGCGATTACCGATCTCCAGACTAGCAGATGTTTGGTCTTTTCCACTTAAATTAGCCAGAAGAAAGATACATAGATCTTTCCTGGCCAAAATGCAGGTTCTTGGAGTGCCATCACAGTTGGCCACAAGCAGTTTAAAGTTGGGTGTCCTGATACCGCACACCCTTCCTCCCACTGCGTAGGGCTCCTGCATCAGGACGATGTCTACTGCACCTGTGGACAGGCGCAGCAATAGAGCCGCTGAGGCTGCTTTAGCGTGATGGAGTTTAACGTTGGGTGTCCTGATACCGCACACCCTTCCTCCCACTGCGTAGGGCTCACGTATCAGGACGATGTCTACTGCACCTGTGGACAGGCGCAGCAATAGAGCCGCTGAGGCTGCTTTAGCGTGATGGAGGTTAATCTGTAAAATTCTTACCATCATTGGTAATTGACAGATTAACATCCACCCCGACAAGGGTGTTATCGAAATCTTCGTCCGTATCATCGAGAAGCGTGTCCCCGCCAGATGCGTCAAAGAGTCCGGAGACTCCTCTCAGCTTTTATCCTCAGAGTAGGACGTTACAGATCTTCTGTTAGAGTTGGAGTCACCAGAAATAATGGGCGTGGATACCCCCGCACTTCCAGAAAGCTGTGTATCAACCACGGTGGACGCCTCACCTTCCGCAGTGGGAACTATGTATATCCTGCTTGTATACCTTCAAGACTATAATCTCGAAGCCATACTGTTGGGTTGCACTTGCACGTTGTATATGGGAGGTGGATTCAGCGTTAAGGATCAAATTGACCTGCCGCTTTTTACCATCCGTCTCACCCACCTTGCTGATTCTCCAATTATGGGCGGGCAGACCAGGATTGGAATCTTTTATTATTTCTGATATGTCAGCCGCGTTGGAGGGCTCTTCTGTAACCCAGGTGATGGCTCTAGGGTGACTAGGGATGTTGTTTTTTTCGACAACATCCAACTGGGCACCCGGCCACACCTCACCCGCTCGACTCAGAGCTACCTTATACAGGTCTAATGATCTGCCATCACCGAAATATAAGAGCTTTACTCTCCCTGATGCCATCCTGCATCGTTGCAGATTGGTGGTGTGCCCGGCATTTCTCTTCGGACATCGAGGTAATGAGCCATAATGGCTGATTGCACATGGCTCCATTTGTCCTTGAGGATGGATCCATCCTCACTACTTCTGTCTATAACGGCCATCACTAGACTCTCCTTCGCCACTTCATTGAAGGGATTGGTGAGTGTCATGTTGATGGTGACATTAGGGCCTCTTGCCTTTTTCGATGGCAGGGGTTCATCAGGTGATCTGATTCTTTTGACTTTATTAGCCGTTAACACAGCTGAATTTGTGGCTCTTTCAGCCGACTGATTGGCCTTAGAAGCATCTATGACGCCTTTAGCCCAAGTAAGTGACTCTTTTTGTTTTTCGGTAAGAGCCGAAACCTCAACAGCGGTGCTCATTATGCTTTCGTTTTGACGGTCGGACATGACGTTTTCCACCTGTTGTGAGTACTGGGGGGAAATTTTCACCATGTTTGGTGTGGTCGGCTTTGGCCAAGATCAACGGATGGACAGTAGGACGATTGGGGAACCCCGTACCATCGGAACGCGAAGGCATCCCCGTCAACAATTTTTTTGTCTGTATTAGCCCGTAATAGGTAGGCCTTCCAGACTTTGTGCAGATTTTTTTTTGCGAATGCGTAATAGGTACTGCGTAATAGATTTTAACTATCCGCTCTGTGCTAAACACGTCCGTTCACTACGACTGATCAGCAACGATTGGACAAATCAGTAGCATTATTTTGATAAATCTTGACAATATTTCTCTTATTCTTCTCGAAAATATTAAAATGTATTTTTTCACATTCTACGATATTTTTAAAATTATTTTTATAGTTCAAGAACCTTAATACATAGAAAAACAACGGAAGTCAAAACCAAATGTAAATTGTATACCAATATTTCATATAACTACGTTTCATTAAACCACCCAAACCCCATTATTTTCATACAAATACATGAAAATGTTTATGGGTCTGCATAACGGAGGGTTAAAATAAAATAACATTTGATGGTTCATCTTCCGTTAACGACGATGTTTAGCGTTGTTTTTGAAATTAGGTCACATTTATAATACAAGTACAACAATAAAGCATCCTCTATATTTTAATTGAAAACAAACAAAAGAATACGTAAACCTTAGTCTAGGTTTAGGGTTAAGGTTAGGGTGGCAGCCGTATTTTTTTTTACAAGCTCACATAGACCAGTTTAGGTCCCTAGTGTTACCACGGGCTGAAATGCCCCTCATCGAAACAACCTGTTTGATATACAAATTTATCGATAGTACGAATGTCGGTACTGGAAAGATCTGTTAGGCTGCCTAGAAAGGCCGACCCCAGTATGTCTAGTCGTCGTTTACTCAGAGCGGGGCAGTCGCATAGCAAGTGATCAATGCTCTCCACTTCTTCTTCATATCCACAGCTTCTGCAGAAGTCATTGAAGTCAATACCCAATCTTTTTTGGCGTGTTCGCCGATCAGACAAAGTCCCGTCAGAACTGATACTACCGTGGACAAGTATATGGAGTAGGGCTTGTAGGGACTCGGTCGGTCGCTGTAGTCCTTAAGGCTCCGCTTATGCTCAGGCAGGCTGTTCTCTGAACCTTTGTTAGTAGGTTGGTGATGGTTAGTTTCTCAGTTGCCGTCCACCATACCACAATGCCGTATAACAGTATTGGATGAACTACTGCTATATATATCCAGTGGACGATTTTAGGAGGGAGTCCCCACCGCGAGCCTACAGCCTTTTTGCAGGAATATAAGGCGACGTTGGCCTTCCTTACACGTTCCAATACGTTAAGTCTAAAAAACATTTTCCTATCTAGAATTATTCCTAAAAATTTTGCACTTTCAGAAAAGACTAGATCTGTTCCATTTATCCGAGGTGGAGGGTCCACATGTGGGACATTATACATCCTAGTAAAGATGAATTCTGTCTTGTTTGGGTTTACGCCCAAACCGCTGCTTCTTGCCCATCTAGCCAATTTGTTCAGAGCCACCTGTAGGATGTCTCTGACGACGTTTACGAATTTGCAGCCACAACGTTCTAGATCTAGCAGGATTTCATTCACCGCAAGGTTCCAAATTAGTGGAGACATCTGAGTGAATGTTGTTAAAAGCCCCTTCTATTTCAAGAAATGCCGCCATGGTGAATTTCTTGAAATGCAGGGACGATTCGATAGTGCTCACAAGTTCGTGCAGGGCTGATTCTGTAGACTTCCCCTTTTTGTAAGCATGTTAGTTTTCCGATAGGAGTTTTGTATACAGGTTGTAACGACGTGTTTACACTTTTAACCGGGGCAGGTTCAGTTACGATTATTTATTTTTGAGACGATACGAGAGAGAAAGAAAACAATATTATTTTGATCATAAAAAAAAAAGATTTATTAATTAATATAGTATGCTTAAAATCTACTAATTCTCTAAGATTAATGCTCTCGATGGTGTATATGATGGGAAAAGGGTTTCAGATCACGGTGGCAGGCAGGCCAGATACGACGGCGAGGAAGATTAAAACTCACGATTATGACGGCAACGAAGACAGGATTCGATGGAGCAGAGGATTCAACCTCACGCTGATGACGGAGCACAGGCTTCAACCTCACGCTAGAAAGGTAGTAGAAAATGCTGGAGCAGAAGATTCAACCTCACGCTTAATCACCGACTTTGAAATTTACAAAATCATACCCAGATATCCGTACTGGTTCACGTCTCCTCACCTACTCACTCCTATTCGGTCAGGCTCCTCCTTTTATACCATACTTTGGGACCGTAATAGGTAGTACCTATTACGCTTGATTTTATTGCTGCAGATTTTTTTGGACACATGCCCGTATCATGTAGTACCTATTACGCTTGATTGAATACTATATAATTCTGGCCGAATAAGGTGATACACGTCCGTAACAGGTAGTACCTATTACGGATACCCAAGTAAATCACATTTCATCCAGGAAATGTGAACTTGACCGCGTATCCGAATAGTATCAAAGGATACAATATTTAATATATTAAATATATCCCTTTAATAATAAAACATGACTGGCTTACTTCAGATATATTTATATTTAATTTAGTATTTAATTCAATTTTATTCAAAAATATAGGTGTGTGAGTAAAAACGAGCGTCGACTTTTACGTTACATTACCCCTCCGCTTTCGGGTTGGCGGATAGTGCGAACGCTGCCGATTCGACTCATGCAAATCCGATATAAACACCCATTCACCCTTCTCAATGTACGCACCTGTCTTCCCTGTTGACGCTTTTCCAAGATTGAATCCACTTCCCTCTTGAGTGCCAATGGCATTGACTCAACATCCATTGTTTCCCCCATGGTTAATTCCTGCTGTTCCAGGATGGATTCTGGTACTACACCCTCCAACCAATTTTTTGTTAGCATCGGCTTATCGATTCGAGAATGTTCTGACGGTTGTAGACGAGCATTAGTACGACCGAGTGTGGAATGATCGAGGAGGCTATGGAAGAATTAGATGACAGTGAGATGATGGGACACTGCATCTCGGTAATAGGGGGTACGGGTGAGTTCTTGTTAGTCAAAGGAGGTACAGAGCCGTTACAGGAGCTAGAAGGACTGTCCTGGCCCCTGATCCAAGAGTGAGCCACTTTGGATGAGAATATCTTAGTACTCTGAGGATTTCTGGCGGCTGATAAAGAAGATGAGGAACTCTTCGTCGATGGGGCTTGTGTGTGAGATGAGGATGAAGATGATGATGAAGATGATGATGAAGATGATGATGCAGATGATGATGACGATGAGGACGAAGATGTCGATGAGGAAGACGAGGATGAAGATGAAGAACTCTCATTGGCTTGGTGACTTGTTGAATTTGAATCTGCCCTTACGTCAGACGTTTGGGATAACAATTTTTCGTTCGTCACCAAAAGTAGGAGTGAGTAGTGTGTATCATGTACTGTATTTGACCCACAAGACACTGATTCTTTTGGTCCGTGTTTGAGGTCGCGGAGTTCATTTTCCTTGGAATACTCTGGTGGTCGTGGAAGAGTAATCTCATCATCAGATCTGATGAACTCAATCCATTTTCCTGGGGTTGTTGACTTTTCAAATTCCCCAGATACTGGTGGCAGACTAATGTTGTTATCATCATGTTTTTCATCCTCACTACTTCAAGTAATGGTTTCCTCGATAATCTTTACGTACGCTGAAGTAGGTAACATCATTGGTTGTATGTAGGGTGTCTCGGGCCTCCGTTTAGGTTTCTCCATTGAGTACTTCGCAGCGCGGCGAGGTTGTACCCTTCGCTTTTTGGAATCCATTATTTCCGGGTTCTGCAATCGTTTTGGTTTTTTGTCCGGGATGCTTTTAGATAGGAAAATGATTGGTTCCCCTTCGATAATAACGACTAGCAATTTTAATGAAGGTTTTCCGAATACCTAGGTGACCCACTGTAGGGTTATCATGATTTTCCTCAAGTACACGAGGTCGTAATAGCGTGGATACACACAACTTCCATGTTGTGGTATCATCTTCATTAAATTGACGGGGGAAATGCCTATAAACTTGGTTCTCTACAATGGTATAGTCTGCATATTTTTCAGGTTTCTTCCTGATTGAGTCCATCAGATTGCGAATCCATGGACATTTATTGGTTTGACTGGACTGGACAGAAATACTATTAACGACATCTCTCGGCTGTCGGGAAAGTGCATCGGCGACCACATTGTGCTTTCCCTTTCTATATTCTATGGTGAAGTTATACTGTTGAAGCTCCAACGCCCACATAGCGAGTCTTCCGGTGGGATTTTCAATTGAATTTAGCCATTTTAGGGAGTGATGATCAGTTAGCACTAAAAAAGTGTAACCTTCTAGGTAAGGTCTCATCTGTCGAATGCCCCAAATAATGGCTAAGCATTCCTTTTCTGTTGCTGAGTAATTCTTCTTTGCGCCATTTAAATGCCGACTCGCGTATGCAATTACTCTTTCCTCTCCATTTAGTGTCTGTGTGAGAACAGCCCCTAGCCCGTAATCACTGGCATCCGTTTGGAGCGTAAATGTTTGTTCAAAATCAGGGCAGGCTAAGACCGGAGCTTTGGTCAGACGACTTTTTAATTCATTGAATGCACTTTCTTGACCATTTCCCAATTTCCAATGTTTCCCCTTTTTTAGCAACTGGGTCAGCGGATGGGAGATGGTGGCAAAATCGGGAACGAAACGGCGGTACCAAGATGCTACCCCTAAAAATCGTCTGACTTCTTTGATGTTAGTTGGTGGAATCATTTCTGCAATTGCCGCTATTTTATCTGGATCAGTCTTTATACCACCGCTACTGACCACGTGGCGCAAATATTTAGTTTCCTTTTTAAAAAAATCACATTCTTCCGGATTGATCCTAAGGTTTGCGTTACGCAGTCGACGGAAGACTTCTCTAAGATTTTCTATGTGTTCCTCACGAGTTTTTCCTATCACAATAATATCGTCGAGATAAGCGAATGCGTGAGGATACCGGGACCTATTATGCTATTCAGTGCCCTTTGGAACGTGGCCGGTGCGGAATGCAAACCAAAAGGCATGACGCGCCATTTGAAAAGGCCTCGGCCAGTGACAGCAAATGCGGTATATTTTCTGCTCTCCCGTTCTAATGGTATTTGCCAGTATCCATCCTTTAAGTACAAACTACTGATATAGGTAGCATTCCTTAGTCTATTTAAGATCGTTTCTATTCTTGGTAAAGGGTAAGCATCGGGTATCGATCTTTTATTCAGTTGTCGAAAATCCATACACGTCCTCCAGTTTCCGTTTTTCTTCTTTACTAGAGTTATGGGAAAGCTGTATGGGCTATTTGAGGGTTCGATATATCCTTGAGAAATCAGCTTATTTATTTCGGCATCAATAATTGCTTGCGTTGCTGGATTTCGTGGGGCGTAACGCAATTTAATCGAACGGTCATCTGACATGATGATTTTGTGTTCCGTGATGTTTGTTAGACCCGAAAGATACTGGAATTTTGGCAATTCTTCCTCCAAAAATGAATTAATATCTTCTTCTTCATTGACTTTATCCGACAATACATTTGAGGGAGACTTAGCACTTCAGGGATTTGAAATCTTGGTAACACTAATTGGGGTTTCACTCACCGATTGTTGGAGAGCATTCTCAGAAGTACCGATAACACGACATTCTTCAACACGATTTTGCTTATTTGTACATTGAAGCGATATACCCGCGATGAATATGGTTGTAGAAAATTCGTGTAAGAATTCCAATACAAGGATCATATCCTCATTAAATTCGAACACGAGCAAAAATTAACATCTGACCTCAGTATTTCCAAATTTTACTTTAAAGGTTGTTGCCCGGGATACAGTCATCTTTGATCCATCCGCTAACACACTTTCCAGGTTTTCCTCTCTGCATTCGTAATTTTTTTATTCTTGCCGCTACCTCAGGTTTGACAAAATTTCGGGTGGCACCGGTATCGATCATTGCGGTGATAGTTTTTCCTTCCACTATCAATGTTGCTAAAATACGAGATTCGTGATCATTCAAGCTGGTTTCGTTGTTAATATTCATAGAGTAGGGATTAATTTGGTGTTTTCTACAATGGTCGTCATTATTGGAGCCATGGCATCTGGTTCCACATTGGTAGAAACTATGGGGTGACTGTTCTTGTCCTCTGTGCTGGGGATAAGTTCGTGATTGTTCGGGTCGATGATGTTGCGAGGTGGATGGTATACTCTCTAATTCCTCGGCCAAGTCCACAAGTTCACTGAGGCAAGTAAAGTCTTTTCTTCGAATAAACCACTGGTAGTCCGGATGAGCATTTCGAAATATTCTTTGCAATTTCTCAACTTCTGATAACTTAGTAGGCCGCATTAGGTTCTGAAGTGCTAGGACATATTCTTTAAAACATTCCTTTGGCCGTTGTGTCCGTTTTCTGACTTCGTCTTGCAATTTTTCAAAATACCTGGGCGGGAGAAAGAATTTAAAAAAGTCGCTCTTAATAGATCTCCAATCTTTCCAACATTTGTTATTATTCCGTAGCCATATTATCGCTTTCTCACGCAAAAATTCGGGCATGATACGAGGAAGTAGGTCCAACTTCACGTCATACATGTCTGCTAGTTCTTCAATTCGTTCTATAAAACCGAGTGGATCTCGACCTCCGTCATATTTTAAGCCCCATTTTCTGACAATATCAATGATTGCCATCTTTTGGGTATTGATGTTATGTTGGGTGGCATTATGGATACCCTTTAAGTCTTGGGTCATACAAAATTCATTGTTTATTGGGGACGAAGGTTTTACATTTTCCCTGCCATCTGTCGGAACTACAAGTAGAGGAGTAGATATCGTTTTCTGATCGGGACACGGAGAGGCAAGCGAGCCCAGTTCCTCGTGTTTGGTTTGAATTTCCAATAACCTTTGAAGTTCATCCTCTTTGTGGTCGCTACCCAAGAATTTAGCTAGTCTCTTACGCAGTTCGTCCACCCTTCCGCTGGCTTCTTATCCGAACTCATTTAAGTAAGTCTGAAGGTCATCCTGTCGTAGGGAATAGGCCCAAGAAACTCGTAACATTTTGCAGAAAAAAAAAATAAATATGTAACTTAAAAAAAAAAAATTTCTCTGTCTCTCTTTCGTCAGAACAGATTAAATCTGTCCCTGGTCGGGCACCATTGTAACGACGTGTTTACACTTTTATCCGGGGCAAATCTCAGTGGGGCCAGGTTCAGTTACAATTATTTATTTTTGAGACGATACGAGAGAGAAAGAAAACAATATTATTTTGATCATCAAAAAAAATGATTTATTAATTAAAATAGTTTGCTAGAAATCTACTAATTCTCTAAGATTAAAGGCCCAACTATAATATGCATAAGCTAGCTTAAGCAACTGGGCGAATGCATGAAATCGTATGTGCCAAACTATAATGTACTTAAGTGAACTTTTCGTTAAGTTCTCTCAGTTCCCATTTGCTTAAGCAGGGTGCGAAACTTAACGCACATTCCGTACGGAATTGCTTATGCATATTATAGTTGGGCCTTAATGCTCTCGATGGTGTATATGATGGGAAAGGGGTTCCAGATCACGGTGGCAGGAAGGCAGGCCAGATACGACGCGAGGAAGATTAAAACTCACGACTGTGACGGCAACGAAGACAGGATTCGATGGAGCAGAGGATTCAACCTCACGCAGATGACGGAGCAGAGGCTTAACCTCACGCTAGAAAGGTAGTAGAAAATGCTGGAGCAGAAGATTCAACCTCACACAGATGACGACAGCGAAGACAAGATGTGACGGAGCAGAGGATTCAACCTCACGCTATGACGGCAACGAAGACAGGATTCGATGGAGCAGAGGATTCAACCTCACGCTGATGACGGAGCAGAGGATTCAACCTCACGCTATGACGGTACTAGAAGATGCTGGAGCAGAGGATTCAACCTCACGCTTAATCACCGACATTTAAATTTACACAATCATACTCACCCAGATATCCGTACTGGTTCACGTCTCCTCACCAACTCACTCCTATTCGGTCAGGCTCCTCCTTTTATACCATACTATGGGACCGTAATAGGTAGTACCTATTTCGCTTGATTTTATTACTGCAGATTTTTTTGACACATGCCCGTATCATGTAGTACCTATTACGCGTGATTAAATACTATATAATTCTGGCCGAATAAGGTGATACACGTCCGTAATAGGTAGTACCTATTATGGATACCCAAGTAAATCACATTTCATCCAGGAAATGTGAACTTGACCGCGTATCCGAATAGTATCAAAGGATACAATATTTAATATATTAAATATATCCCTTTAATAATAAAACATGACTGGCTTACTTCAGATATATTTATATTTAATTCAGTATTTAATTCAATTTTATTCAAAAAATATAGGTGTGTGAGTAAAAACGAGCGTCGACTTTTACGTTACAAGGTTTTCCCTAATAAAATAATCTAAAAGTCTTTCCAGACCTTTCAATAGGAAGGAGGATAAGCTAATTGGTCTGACGTCTTTTGGCCTAGTGTGTGATATCTTCCCCGGTTTAGTATTCCCCGCTTTGGTATCCCTCCATCGATTCGGGATGTATGAAAGCCTGATACAGCCTACATAAATTTTCTCCAGCCAGGGGATAATGTTCTTTAACATTTTCTGCATTTCTGCTGGAGTGATACCGTCTGGTCCAGGTGACTTAAAGGGATCGAAGCTGTTAATAGCCCAGCTTATTCTGTATCTCTCAGTAAACAAGCTAGCAACGCTCGCAGTCCACTCGCATTCTTGTTGGTCTTGCTGATCTTCGGGTTCTGTTGGTGAGTTCCCCGTGAAATGTGTGTCGAGCAGTACATTCAGCGACTGCTCGCTGTTTTTTGTCCAGTTATTTGCCTCATCCTGCAAGTAACTCACTGTACAGGATGAAGCTGATAGTATCTTCCTCAGCATTGCGGGGTCGGAGACCTTTTCCACTTCGCTACAGAAGGTATACCAAGAACGTCTTTGCGCCTTTCTAAGATCCTTCTTATAGATCTTGAGTTGCTCTTTATAGGCATCCCAAACATTAGCAACCCCCGTAGATTTAGCCTTGTTGAATAGCTTGTTGCAGGTCTTTTTCATAGCCGTTAGCTCAGAAGTCCACCATTGGGGTTTAGTTTTACCCTTGTACCTTGTTTTTAGACAGGCTTCTTCAAGGGAACTATTGAATGATGTGATGATATGCTCAACCAGATTATCCAGATCGGCTTTGTCATTCGGTTCGTACAGAAGTTTGGAGTTGAGGACTTTCTTCAAATTCTTCTCATACAGGTGCCACTTTATCTTCCTCTCATTTCTGGGGACGGCAGCTTTAGACGCTTTTTCAGCGAATTTGAACTCAATATAATGGTGATCTGAGAATGAGTGGTCGTCCAGTACATCCCACCCAATAATGTTGTCTGATTTTCGGTCAGCAGCAAACGTTACGTCGAGTACTTCTTGTCTGTATTTAATTGTAAAGGTCGGTTTATTACCTATGTTACAAATACTTAGGTTGGCAGTTAGAATAAAGTCAAGAAGCGAATGACCCCTATTGTTTATATCCGTACTACCGCAGGTAGAATGATGAGCGTTCGTGTCTGCGCCAATAATCAGCTCGACCTCGTCAGACGTTGCTTCTTCTACTACTTCCCTGAATAGAGCAGTCGGTACTACAGTTTCAAAAGGCAAGTAACTAGGGACCATCCTATATATGCGATTACCGATCTCCATACTAGCAGATCTTTGGTCTTTACCACTTAGATTAGCCAGGAGGAAGATACTTAGATCTTTCCTGGCCAAAATGCAGGTTCTTGGAGTGCCTTCACAGTTGCCCACAAGCAGTTTAAAGTTGGGTGTCCTGATACCGCACACCCTTGCTGCCACTGCGTAGGGCTCCTGTATCAGGAAGATGTCTACTGTACCTGTGGACAGGCGCAGCAATGGAGCCGCTGAGGCTGCTTTAGAGTGATGGAGGTTAATCTGTAGAATTCTTACCATCATTGGTAATTGACAGATTAACATTCACCCCGACAAGGGTGTTATCGAACTCTTCGTCCGTATCATCGAGAAGCGTGTCCCCGCCAGATGCGTCAAAGAGTCCGCAGACTCCCCTCAGCCCCTTTGTGTCAGAAGTAGAGCTTTCGTCCTCAGAGAAGGACGTTACAGATCTTGTGTTAGAGTTGGAGTCACCAGAAATAATGGTCGTGTGTACCTCCGCACTTCCAGAAAGCCGTGTATCAACCACGGTGGACGACTCACCTTCCGCAGTGGGAGCAATATCCTGCTTGTACACCTTCAAAACTATAGTCTCGAAGCCATATTGTAGGGTTGCACTTGCAGGTTGTATATGGGAGGTGGATTCAGCGTTAAGGAATCCACCTATTTGCCATCCGCCTCACCCACCTTGCTGGTTCTCCAATTATGGGCCGGCAGACCAGGATTGGAATATTTTACTATTACTAATATGTAACGCAGGTGATGGCTCTAGGGTGACTAGGGATGTTGTTTTTTCGAGAGAATCCAACTTGCCACCCAGCCACAATTCACCCGCTCGACTCAGAGCAGCCTTATACAGGTCTACTGATCTGACATCACCGAAATATAAGAGTTTTACTTTCCCCTGATGCCATCCTGCATCGTTGCAGATTGGTGGTTTGCCCGGCATTTCTCTTCGGACATCGATGTAATGAGCCATAATGGCTGATTGCACATGGCTCCATTTGTCCTTGAGGATGGATCCATCCTCACTACTTCTGTCTATAACGGCCATCACTAGACTCTCCTTCGCCACTTCATTGAAGGGATTGGTGAGTGTCATGTTGATGGTGACATTAGGGCCTCTTGCCTTTATCGATGGCAGGGGTTCATCAGGTGATCTGATTCTTTTGACTTTATTAGCCGTTAACACAGCTGAATTTGTGGCTCTTTCAGACGGCTCATAGGCCTTAGAAGCCTCCAACTTCGTCAAAACTCTGAGCGCTATCCGGTGCTCATTGTGCTTCCGTTTTGACGGTCGGACATGACGTTTTCCCCTCACCGTACCATCTGTTGTGAGTACTGGGGTGAAATTTTCACCATTTTTGGTGTGGTCGGTTTTGGCCAAGACCAACGAACGTACAGTCGGACGATTGGGGAACCCCGCTCCATCGGAACGTGAAGGCATCCCCGTCAACGAATTTATTAATTTTTTTGTCTCTATTAGCCCGTAATAGGTACTACGATGTAGGTCTTCCAGACATTGTACAGATTTTTTTTGCGGTTGCGTAATAGGTCCTGCGTAATAGATTTTAACTATCCGCTCTGTGCTAAACACGCCCGTTCACTACGACTGATCAGCAACGACAGACATACGTATATATGTAGGTTATGGTAGCAAACAGGCGTAAGTTTTGGTGCGATTTATTTTGATTTATTTTTGTGTTCGTTTTATCACTTTATTTCAATTAGTGTTGGAGTTTATTGAACCAGAATATGTAGAAACACAACAAAGAGAGCAATTAGTGGCCAATTATTAATTATTTTAAACAAAAAATGTAAAAAAAATACAGAGGCGCAAAATAAACAAACTTTGACGTTTGAAGACAGGGAAATACTTAGGTATTTTACTAGACAGGAAGTTGCACTTCAAACCCAACATTTTGGAAAGAGTAAATAAGGCTGTAATAGCGCTATGTAACTGTAAAATGACAATAGGAAAACGCTGGGGTCTGAATCTGCGTATAATTTATTGGTTTTATACGGCAGCAGTCAGACCGATAATGCTGTACGGCATTATGGACAGAAGATATTTATTAACTTCGATACGGATGGTTCCAAACTCGAAAACCAAGTGGGTTTTGGTGTCTTTTCTGAGTAACTTCAGCTATCACTTGCAAACAGACTGCCTGATCACTGTAGTGTAGAGGTAGCGGAATGGCTGAAAATTAATGTGCTGACCATTAAGTCCCTGGAAACTATATTCCTGAATTTAAAAACTGCCTTCGACTGTCGCAGATCTCTTAACGAGATGGCCGAACAGTTCAATATTCACCTGATATGGGTGCCGGGAGACAGGGATTTACCAGGGGACTGCAAGGCAGATAAACTTGCAAGACTAGGAACTACCTTACACGCTCCAAGGGACCTGGAACATGTGGGCATGCCCCTACCAACCTGCAAGCTCCTCTTGAGAGATAGTGCACTTACGGCAACAAATGACAGTTGGTCACTAGTTAGGAACTGCTTACATTTCAGGCTGATGTGGATTTAGACTCAAAACGCACCAAAGCACTGCTGTCGATAACGGACGTCGCGCTTATCGTGTCTGTCATGACAGGTCACTGTCTTATTGGACGCCACGCAGAGAGATTAAAGGTCGTGCATAATGACTTTTGCAGAAGCTGTGGAGACGAAGAGCAGGAGGAATCTAATACACCTTCTTTGTCTGTGCCCCGCTCTCTCCAGAAGGAGGCATACAACATTGGGCTCTTACGACTTTGAGGAGTTAGCTAACTTGGCTGATGTTGGGATCCGCCAACTTTTGAGCTTTTTAAAGCAATCAAGTTGGTTCAACGGGAGGGGCTAGGGATAACTTATGTTTTCCATTACGTCCCTGTGGTAACACAATGGACTGGATACCACTCTTAACCTATCGTACTGCATCGCGAGGAGCCCACTGCGAGTACTTCAACTCTAGTGGCAAACACAACCCGCGCAAATCCTCCAGATTTTTGACCCAGTACAACCAATCCTTCTGCTCCTCCACTCGAACATTGTGAACCATCCACATCAGCTGGATGCGTTTCGCGCCAAGTTTGTCATGCTGCGCAGAACAAAGCTCTTCTTCTGGGAACAGCGATGGTGAATATCGTCCACCATTGTGTCTCATATCCTGCGAGGGCATTGATTGATCCAGCTTCTGAGTCCTCTTTTCTCACAGAGCGACTTCCAAACCGTTTGAATCTTCCAGTTAATTTGGGTGTTAATTGCTCAGTTTCGGCCACATCCAGGAAAATATGCACCTTGAAGATTAGAAGCCCTCTCGGCACTTCGGTTACTTTAGAGACTTTGCTTTAATTTCACCCTCCATTTGCGGAGATTTACTTTCTTTCCAAGTCTACATCGGACTTCAAGCCGATGCCAGATCTTGGTTTCGCGGATGCAAATTTGTTCGATTCTCGGCCTGTAGACATTTTGTTAGGCGCGGACTTGTACCCAATAATTTTACTGGAATGTAGCATTCCGATTCTTTCAGGATCTTTGCTTGCTCAAAAGTCTATATTCAGTTGGCATGTCACTGGTCTTATTCCAGTTCCGAGCTTTCGCTGCTACCATTCAGATATCCGGCGAGGATAATAAGACCCTTTTGCGTTTCTGGGAATTGGAAGAGGTTCTTAAAAGAAATATTTTGTCGCCCTTTGACCAATATTGTGAGGATAACTATGTGAGGACTACACGTAGGGATTCGTGCGGTAGATACATCGTGACGCTACCACTAAAAACGGAATTCAATACCAATGGGTCTAGGAGAATCTCGTGGGAACGTTTTAGGTCAATTCTTTCGTAACGAGTCGTCCTTGTTAAGGACGCCAAACGTTAAGGTAATTTATGACAGTGTCTTGAACGAATATGTGTCACTTAACCATATGAATCCAGTGATGTCTCACCACCCTGTCATAAATCCGGACGAGCGGACAACTAATTTTGTTTGAGTAGCCTCACATTCATTTTAATTTAAAGTTTATTTTAAGTTTTTAAATGTTTATCCATTATTATTATTTCTTGTTTCTGTAGTATTTATAACCATATATGGCCTATGGCTCGGTTAAATATTGAATAAAAATAAATAAGTAAACTACGCGTAGTGTTCAATGCGTCGAACAAAACCACCAATGGGAATAGTCTGAATGAAATACCTTATGTTGGACCCACTTTGCAGTTGGACTTAGTTTCTTTTGATTCTTTCAGATTTGTATTCAGTTCGGACATAACGCAAATGTATAGGCAAATTCGTGTAGAACTTAACTATACACCCCTTAGAGGATTATATTTCGCTATTCTGAAACAAAGCCGGTCCACTATTATGAATGTGACCTTCGGGGTTAATTGTGCTCCTTATCTAGCCATACGGACTCTATTGAGGGTAGCCGACGACACTGACTCGCGGTGCACATTTTGCGCAAATGCATGTACGTAGACGATGTTTTAACGGGAACCCATGATAACGAGACCGCAAGGACTGCTAGGGATCAGTTAATTTCGGCACTAGCTTCAGAACTTCGTAAATGGACCATCCATCCTTGCTCAAAAGGTGAATTATGCGATTGAATTTAAGGCGTTGATAGACAGGAAACCGATACCTTCTAAAAGCTCCCTAGTGACCTTGAATCCCTTTTAAGATGAAATGGGCGTTATACGTATGAACGGTAGATTATCTCGTTCCCCTACACTTTCCTACATTGAGCGGCGTCCCATAATTCTGCCATACAATTATCGTTTCGTGTAGCTTTTGCTAGAATTCGTCCACCTGATTTCCATGCATGGAGGAAATGTTTTGATGTTGCGTATCCTTCGTATAGAATATTGGATCCCTCTCTTGAAAACCCTGATTCGGTCCGTAGAACATCGGTGTAAGGTTTGTGTTTTGGAGAGGAAACGTTCTAGCAGTTTTCACAAGCGGTACTAGTGGAAATTTCCGGAAAAGATAATATTTTAGTCATTCGACACGAACAGCTCCCTCCGTCTTCGTATAAGTAAAGGAAAATTTCGATGCCTGTTAAATCCTTAACATAAATAAACCTTTGGCACTTGGCCATTTATTTATATCACATTGAAACTAATCGTCTTTTATTTCACTTTCTTTTACTTACACGCATTCGGCGTAAACACTCTCTTAAATTATATAAAAATAATGAGATAACGGTGGTAAAACATGAGGAACGACACCACCTGTACCCGGGATATCCTTGTAGCCTGGCTCCCAGCACTGACTAGTTTTTCAGTGAGAATCCTTAACTCTCTACGACAGCGGCTGACTACCTTTGACCTTATATCCACCCCTGTAACGCCTTTATAGCTGTTTGGCTGTCAATGAATATACTGACATATCATTGATATTAGTTCAGCAGCTTTTAAAAAAGCATATATTTCCGCTTGAAATATGCTACGCCCGTCTCTTAACTTATATGATTCTCGTATATCTAACTCCTCGCAACAAATGACACATCCGGTTCCACTATCAAATTTTGATCCATCAGTGTAAATGATAATATTTCCGTATGTAATGTTACTTTCCATTCTTCGATGGAGGGAATTTTGTGGTGAAATCTTACCCTATAAATGTTTCACTCATTGCGTAGTCTGTGTAGGTATTGTGATAATTGTGTATCTTTGTATGTCTAACTGGCATCATGCCCTTCAGGTTTAACTCGCCTTGTCTTAGAAGTATCACTTCCGCAGTTTCCTGAATGGAGATGTCCAGAGGAGGAGTCACAATTTCAAGGGCTGTTGTAGCAGTGTTGTAGGTTAGGTTAGGTTGTGGGAGGAAGACACCAGATACTAGATCTGATGCCTAAAACTTGGACCAGGTTTGATCCATTGTTATTCGTCGTTTTTGTTCCTCGTTTTTGTTGTTGTTTCTTCTCTTCTTCCATTTTTTGTAAAATCAATGTAAATCGTGTACATCTTCTCAGGAAAGCGCGTTGACCAAAAGGGACTTTGTTTCGATGTCACAGTTTAATGTTGATTTCTCCAGATTTCTGTTATGACATCTGGAGACCGCTTGCGTCATTAAGGATGCCATCCTGTTGACGCAAGCGGTCTCTGAGTATCTTGTTTCTTCTTTTGCTTAGAGCCGGGCACTGACAAAGGAAATGATAACTATCTTCCGAATAGTCAGCCTCCCCGCACCATCTACATATATCATCATTTCTGATACAGATTCTTACCATGTGTTTACCCAGTGTATTGTGTCCAGTTATCACACCAATGATCGCCCTCAACTCATCTCCCTTCATCATCAGTAAGGATTCTGGATTTCTCATTGACTTTTCGTCCCATAGTAGTTTGGTTGTTCACAGCCTGTGGAGGTCACCAATTTTCTCGAATGTGTCTGAATATTTGTTTTTAGTTATTGGTCGTACTACCGCCTTTGAAACGTTTGGTGCAAACGGTTATGGTGTTTGTCACAAGCAATGCCTGTTTATCCCAAACCCTGTAAAACCTTTGTTGCAAACAATCATTGCGTTTGTCACAATCAATGTCAGTTTCACAATAAATGAGAAATCGATTGTCGCAAAAGAATAATGTGATTGAATTATGATATTTAATATATTTTATAAAATTTTGTTTATAATCAAAAATGTCACAATTTTATACTTGTCTGCTATCTTCTAATTGAGTTGTAGACAAACTGTAAATAAGAAAGCATGTATGTTAGAACATATTAAAAATGTAGTAGTCCATAGTATGGATCAAAGCGAGATGTTATCTTACCATATATCAAACTTTTTCGTCAAAAGTGAATTTTATAGGCCAATATTCTGACCCAAATGCTGACAATTCAAAAGTTTCCACGTCCATAAATAGAATACTAAACTACATCAGAAAATAACATGAAAAACTTCGGGTGACGTGTTGCATAGTGTCATTAAAAAACGAACTTTAACTGTTTTGACCCAGTACAACCAATCCTTCTGCTCCTCCACTCGAACATTGTGAACCATCCACATCAGCTGGATGCGTTTCGCGCCAAGTTTGTCATGCTGCGCAGAACAAAGCTCTTCTTCTGGGAACAGCGATGGTGAATATCGTCCACCATTGTGTCTCATATCCTGCGAGCGCATTGATTGATCCAGCTTCTGAGTCCTCTTTTCTCACAGAGCGACTTCCAAACCGTTTGAATCTTCCAGTTAATTTGGGTGTTAATTGCTCAGTTTCGGCCACATCCAGGAAAATATGCACCTTGAAGATTAGAAGCCCTCTCGGCACTTCGGTTACTTTAGAGACTTTGCTTTAATTTCACCCTCCATTTGCGGAGATTTACTTTCTTTCCAAGTCTACATCGGACTTCAAGCCGATGCCAGATCTTGGTTTCGCGGATGCAAATTTGTTCGATTCTCGGCCTGTAGACATTTTGTTAGGCGCGGACTTGTACCCAATAATTTTACTGGAATGTAGCATTCCGATTCTTTCAGGATCTTTGCTTGCTCAAAAGTCTATATTCAGTTGGCATGTCACTGGTCTTATTCCAGTTCCGAGCTTTCGCTGCTACCATTCAGATATCCGGCGAGGATAGTCTTAATAAGACCCTTTTGCGTTTCTGGGAATTGGAAGAGGTTCTTAAAAGAAATATTTTGTCGCCCTTTGACCAATATTGTGAGGATAACTATGTGAGGACTACACGTAGGGATTCGTGTGGTAGATACATCGTGACGCTACCACTAAAAACGGAATTCAATACCAATGGGTCTAGGAGAATCTCGTGGGAACGTTTTAGGTCAATTCTTTCGTAACGAGTCGTCCTTGTTAAGGACGCCAAACGTTAAGGTAATTTATGACAGTGTCTTGAACGAATATGTGTCACTTAACCATATGAATCCAGTGATGTCTCACCACCCTGTCATAAATCCGGACGAGCGGACAACTAATTTTGTTTGAGTAGCCTCACATTCATTTTAATTTAAAGTTTATTTTAAGTTTTTAAATGTTTATCCATTATTATTATTTCTTGTTTCTGTAGTATTTATAACCATATATGGCCTATGGCTCGGTTAAATATTGAATAAAAATAAATAAGTAAACTACGCGTAGTGTTCAATGCGTCGAACAAAACCACCAATGGGAATAGTCTGAATGAAATACCTTATGTTGGACCCACTTTACAGTTGGACTTAGTTTCTTTTGATTCTTTCAGATTTGTATTCAGTTCGGACATAACGCAAATGTATAGGCAAATTCGTGTAGAACTTAACTATACACCCCTTAGAGGATTATATTTCGCTATTCTGAAACAAAGCCGGTCCACTATTATGAATGTGACCTTCGGGGTTAATTGTGCTCCTTATCTAGCCATACGGACTCTATTGAGGGTAGCCGACGACACTGACTCGCGGTGCACATTTTGCGCAAATGCATGTACGTAGACGATGTTTTAACGGGAACCCATGATAACGAGACCGCAAGGACTGCTAGGGATCAGTTAATTTCGGCACTAGCTTCAGAACTTCGTAAATGGACCATCCATCCTTGGTCCATCCTTGCTCAAAAGGTGAATTATGCGATTGAATTTAAGGCGTTGATAGACAGGAAACCGATACCTTCTAAAAGCTCCCTAGTGACCTTGAATCCCTTTTAAGATGAAATGGGCGTTATACGTATGAACGGTAGATTATCTCGTTCCCCTACACTTTCCTACATTGAGCGGCGTCCCATAATTCTGCCATACAATTATCGTTTCGTGAAGCTTTTGCTAGAATTCGTCCACCTGATTTCCATGCATGGAGGAAATGTTTTGATGTTGCGTATCCTTCGTATAGAATATTGGATCCCTCTCTTGAAAACCCTGATTCGGTCCGTAGAACATCGGTGTAAGGTTTGTGTTTTGGAGAGGAAACGTTCTAGCAGTTTTCACAAGCGGTACTAGTGGAAATTTCCGGAAAAGATAATATTTTAGTCATTCGACACGAACAGCTCCCTCCGTCTTCGTATAAGTAAAGGAAAATTTCGATGCCTGTTAAATCCTTAACATAAATAAACCTTTGGCACTTGGCCATTTATTTATATCACATTGAAACTAATCGTCTTTTATTTCACTTTCTTTTACTTACACGCATTCGGCGTAAACACTCTCTTAAATTATATAAAAATAATGAGATAACGGTGGTAAAACATGAGGAACGACACCACCTGTACCCGGGATATCCTTGTAGCCTGGCTCCCAGCACTGACTAGTTTTATGCTGTTCAGTGAGAATCCTTAACTCTCTACGACAGCGGCTGACTACCTTTGACCTTATATCCACCCCTGTAACGCCTTTATAGCTGTTTGGCTGTCAATGAATATACTGACATATCATTGATATTAGTTCAGCAGCTTTTAAAAAAGCATATATTTCCGCTTGAAATATGCTACGCCCGTCTCTTAACTTATATGATTCTCGTATATCTAACTCCTCGCAACAAATGACACATCCGGTTCCACTATCAAATTTTGATCCATCAGTGTAAATGATAATATTTCCGTATGTAATGTTACTTTCCATTCTTCGATGGAGGGAATTTTGTGGTGAAATCTTACCCTATAAATGTTTCACTCGTTGCGTAGTCTGTGTAGGTATTGTGATAATTGTGTATCTTTGTATGTCTAAGTGGCATCATGCCCTTCAGGTTTAACTCGCCTTGTCTTAGAAGTATCATTTCCGCAGTTTCCTGAATGGAGATGTCCAGAGGAGGAGTCACAATTTCAAGGGCTGTTGTAGCAGTGTTGTAGGTTAGGTTATGTTGTGGGAGGAAGACACCAGATACTAGATCTGATGCCTAAAACTTGGACCAGGTTTGATCCATTGTTATTCGTCGTTTTTGTTCCTCGTTTTTGTTGTTGTTTCTTCTCTTCTTCCATTTTTTGTAAAATCAATGTAAATCGTGTACATCTTCTCAGGAAAGCGCGTTGACCAAAAGGGACTTTGTTTCGATGTCACAGTTTAATGTTGATTTCTCCAGATTTCTGTTATCACATCTGGAGACCGCTTGCGTCATTAAGGATGCCATCCTGTTGACGCAAGCGGTCTCTGAGTATCTTGTTTCTTCTTTTGCTTAGAGCCGGGCACTGACAAAGGAAATGATAACTATCTTCCGAATAGTCAGCCTCCCCGCACCATCTACATATATCATCATTTCTGATACAGATTCTTACCATGTGTTTACCCAGTGTATTGTGTCCAGTTATCACACCAATGATCGCCCTCAACTCATCTCTCTTCATCATCAGTAAGGATTCTGGATTTCTCATTGACTTTTCGTCCCATAGTAGTTTGGTTGTTCACAGCCTGTGGAGGTCACCAATTTTCTCGAATGTGTCTGAATATTTGTTTTTAGTTATTGGTCGTACTACCGCCTTTGAAACGTTTGGTGCAAACGGTTATGGTGTTTGTCACAAGCAATGCCTGTTTATCCCAAACCCTGTAAAACCTTTGTTGCAAACAATCATTGCGTTTGTCACAATCAATGTCAGTTTCACAATAAATGAGAAATCGATTGTCGCAAAAGAATAATGTGATTGAATTATGATATTTAATATATTTTATAAAATTTTGTTTATAATCAAAAATGTCACAATTGTATACTTGTCTGCTATCTTCTAATTGAGTTGTAGACAAACTGTAAATAAGAAAGCATGTATGTTAGAACATATTAAAAATGTAGTAGTCCATAGTATGGATCAAAGCGAGATGTTATCTTACCATATATCAAACTTTTTCGTCAAAAGTGAATTTTATAGGCCAATATTCTGACCCAAATGCTGACAATTCAAAAGTTTCCACGTCCATAAATAGAATACTAAACTACATCAGAAAATAACATGAAAAACTTCGGGTGACGTGTTGCATAGTGTCATTAAAAAACGAACTTTAACTGTTTAGTGTTGAAAATATCAGCAGTTTCCAGAAGTATCCAGTGGTATTGTGCCTGAATAAATTTATTTCACAACTACCATTAGCAGCTTCAGTACCTAAACGTGTGATGATTAATTGTTAATGATTTTTATTTGCTTATTCACAATTTAAGGCGTGTGGAAAAAGAACCAGTTAGTCGTTAACAAAAGCAATAGATGGTCTCAGTTTCTGTTAAAATCTATTGTTTTTGTTATTCCGGCTTTCCAGAAAATATTCAATATTTTCATCCAGTGCACGATCCATTTTTTTGCTACCTATCTGGTTATTTTCCCACATGTCTTCACTTCATTTACCATTTACCTATAACATTAAATTGGAGTCCGCAGTATATTTGCGAGATATCGCACCTCCGATAATTTAGATTCTTTGGTTTAATTAATTCTTTGAATGAAATCATTTTGAGTTCACTGATAAAAATATTTTAAATTTTGCCACACACGCGCACATATACCGAACACCACAAGCGCCAGTACAAAACTAAAGGCCCACCAGCATACGACTCTACGCATGTTGAGTACGATTGCAAATGTTATGAAATTGTATAACAGTGCGGAGGGAGGGATGCAGATAAATAAATTCCCACCAACGTCTGTTAATAAAGCAACGCGGACAAACATGTATGCAACGTTTCTTTTTGTGTTTTGTACACATCTCCATCTTTTTGCAACCTCGTTTTTTGTGTTGTATACACACACATCTGCATCTTTTGAGTTCTGCACATATTATTCCGTCATATAAATAATAAAAAAGTTATAAAACCGCACTCTCACAAAATGAAAACAAGTTTAGCTCTTTGTTCTCTCAACACACTTTAATATATTCAATCATGTTTAAATACAATTTGATTCCGTAAACGTTTTTCGTTTACCATAAAATAAATTACGAAAATTTTGGAATGAAAGAATGTTCGTTTACAGTAAGAGAAACTACGTTTACGATAAACTTTTGCGTTCACCGCAAATATTTCAACCGTTACGGGAAAAGTAGAGCGTTTGAGACAAAGAAAAATGTTTGCCATAAACGACGCCCAAACGTTTTTTTTCTTTGCGTGCACTAGTTTCTGACATCCCTATAGTGCCGCAAATGATTTCTTGACTCTTTCATTGGTGTTCTTAATCCAGTTAAGCTTTGAATCGAGTATTACACCAAGGAATTTCGCAGATCCTGATAACTGCAAACGCGATTCTCCTAGTGAGGTGCTGTAAAGCCTTGTATCTTCCTATTTCTTGTAAAAAGTACTGATTCTGTCTTCGTTGGATTCACTCATAATCCGCATTGGGGGACCATTCTGATAGGATATTCATGGCTCCATACATGATATCAGAGATGGTCTGGAGGAATTTGCCTAAAGTCAAGATAACTATGTCATCTGCGTAGGCGATTACCTTAACTCCAAAGCTCGTTAGGGTTTTAAGAACTTTATCTACTACTAGTAGCTACAGGTGGGAAGATATCACTCCGCCTTGTGGTAATCCTTTTTTGCGAACGAATTTCTAGTATAGCCGCTAAGTTCCGAGGATGTGTCTCTATGTGATAGCATAATTGATAGCCATTCGAAAATGATCCTTCGATATCCAAGAATATCGCAAGTGTATACTCATTGAAAGACAAGGCTCTTTCTGTGTAGTACGAGTATACAACTGAATGGAGCGCTGAATCAACTGAATTACCTTTTATACTCGTATAGGCATGTTGACATACTGATATACTGTCAGATTTTAAATTTACTCTGATGTGGTAATCTATGATTTTCTCAAGGGTTTTCAACAAAAAAGAAGATAAACTTATTGGTCGGAAGTCTTTGGCCTTGCTATGCAGAATTTTCCCGCTTTGGGGATGAATACTATTTTTACCTTTTCCAAGAAGGTGGAACATATGCCCTTTCAAGACAAACATTGAAAATACGGGTGAGGGTACTACCCAAAATGTCCCATGATTTTTGTAACAGACAGGGGTAGATACCACCCATGCCCGGCGGTTTATAAGGTCCAAAACTGTCAATTGCCCATTTCACTCCGTCTGGTGTAACAATAATATGTATCTCCTCCCTGCCTTGGGAGTTATCTTTTCCATTTACTTTGTTTCCTATTACCCCTAGCTCACACCCTGGATAGTGGGTGAGAAGTAATAGCTCGATTGTTTCTTCCGCTGTGTTTGTCCAGTTTCCGCTTTCTTTCCGTTTCTTTTTGATTACAATTTGCGCAACCTGCCAGTATCTTTTATGTTTCACAGTTCTTCTATTACTCTTACGAAATCTATTCTCCTTCTTCTATATAAATGGAGGTTAAAAGAAGCCAGTTCACAATGATGGTGGTTTATCTGTATGAATATCATCATTAGTTACTCAATCAATGGCTTTCAGTCTCTCCTCCGTTTCCTTAATAGGCCTAACTATCACACTCGTAAAACCCACACCATTTCGAAAACCTTTTCTTTCCAGTATATGTATAGTTTCAGTATTAAGCGCCAATATAATGCCTCATCCACCATCGTTGGGCGGCTCCATTTTATAAATTTGCCAGTCGCTACTCGGGTAATTCATTATGTTCCGGGTTACCAGCATCTCTGATATCCGATCGCCTGGCATCAGGGGGCCCGATATGAAGACTGTAACCGCCGATATGAAGACTGTAACCGCCGGTTGCCTTTTGAACTTATCTTCTGGCACTAGTCTCAGTTTTGCCCCTTTAATGCAATTTTCCAGCCATTCCAGGGTGCCCTTTGTTTTACAATGTAAAACTTTGTACCCTTGCTTGGTCTGGATGTTTCCAAAATATGGGGTCCCTCCGGTACCCTCACGTATTTTCTCGGATACCTCGAATATTAATTTACTCTCCAGTCTCTTAATACGTATGTCTGAAAGATTATCCTCACATTTAGCCAACAGCTTTTGCTTCATTTTAAAAGCCTCTTTGACCCTCATGAACAAGAAACTGTCGATGCACAGTGGGCTAAAATAAAAAAAAAATTGACATAATTCTGCCATTTCAAAACCACTTATCGTATGGCGATGAAATTTTAGGTGTGTATACAAGAGGTGCTAGAGAGTTTAAGTTCGGAACTTGGGCCCCCTATCTCATACAGGGGCGGAACTACAGGGCCCTAAAGTTGACCACCTCGGGTATACAAAATTTTCATCGGCTTCTAACTTTTGAATGGAGTGTCCGGTTTTAGTGGCGTGGATACTGCTAGACCAGACCTACAATAAACATTTTATAGGTTGAAGATATCTTGAATAGTTTCCGAGATATGTGGATTTTAAATTTGAATTTTTCATTTATTCGCCGACTTTGCCTTCGAATTTAGCCAATATCTCAGTCAAAAGTTTTATGGACTGCCAATAAAATTTACAATATCATGAAAAAAGAATCGATAAGATATGTGAAGAAATAAGAAAGTTATGGCCCTATAAAGTCAAATTTTTGAAAAAATTTAATTTTTGGAGATTTTTTGACGAAAAAAGTCAAATTCGTATTTAGGACTTGTAGAAAAAGTTTGTTACACAAAGTATATCAAATTTATATTCAATTTAAAGGAGAAGTTTCACAAAATATGTTAGAGAAAATCCGAAGGCAAAATTTTAATTGGTGTGGTTGCCACCCTTCTCCGATTTGGACCTTTTTATACCCTACACCACACTGTGGTACAGGGTATTATAAGTTTGTTTCGCGGCAGATGTTTGTAACACCTGAAAATAACACAGCTAGACCCACCTTAAAGTATAGCGATCGACTCAGAATCACTAGCTGAGTCGATTTAACGATGTCCGTCCGTCCGTCTGTCCATGTAAAGTTGTTCGTCGACTACAGGTCGCAATTTCACTCCGATCGTTCTGAAATTTTGCAGTTTAGAGTATTTCGCGGCTGTTAAGATCGCTATTGAATTTGAAGAAAATCGATTAAGATTTAGCTATAGATCCCATATATATGTTTCGTCCGATTTGGCCATTTAGTCCTATAAAAGATGTATTTTACATCCAATCGTTTCGAAATTTAAAATGGTAGAGTTTCTTGATCCATGGAACAACACTACGGAATTTGAAGAAAATCGGTTCAGATTTAGATATAGCTCCCATATATATCTTTCGTCCGATTTGGCCCTTTAGTCCTATAGAAGCTGTATTTTACATCCAATCGTTTTGAAATTTAAAATGGTAGAGTTTCTTGATCCATGAACCAACTTTGCCGAATTTGAAGAAAATCGGTTAAGATTTAGCTATAGCTCCCATATATATGTTTCGTCCGATTTGGCCCTTTAGTCCTATAGAAGCTGTATTTTACATCCGATCGTTTTGAAATTTAGAATGGTAGAGTTTCTTGATCCATGAACCAAGATTGCCGAATTTGAAGAATATCGGTTAAGATTTAGCTATAGCACCCATATATATGTTTCGTCAGATTTGGCCATTTAGTCCTATAAAAGCTGTATTTTACATCCAATCGTTTTGAAATTTTGAATGGTAGAGTTTATTGATCCATGAACCAACACTGCCGAATTTGAAGAAAATCGGTTAAGATTTAGCTATAGCTCCCATATATATGTTTCGTCCGATTTGGCCCTTTAGTTCTATAGAAGCTATATTTTACATCCAATCGTTTTGAAATTTAGAATGGTAGAGTTTCTTGATCCATGAACCAACATTGCCGAATTTGAAGAAAATCGGTAAAGATTTAGCTATAGCTCCCATATATATGTTTCATCCGATTTGGCTCTTTAGATCCAATCGTTTTTATACCCTACACCACACTGTGGTACAGGGTCTTATTTAAGTATAAAATGTCCCAAAAGAAAATTTATGTAAACAATTTATACATGAATTACAAAATTTATATGTCAGGGTTATTCAATATTACGAGAGTGGTGTAGGGTATTATATAGTCGGCACCGCCCGACTTTAGCCTTTCCTTACTGGTTTTTACATAAATTTAAAAAGTTTGATCGATTTTCTCCTATCGCAAAGCTAAATTGTTAAATTTTTCTTTTTATTTAATTGTATTAGGGTGTAACAAAATCGACTGCAAAGGGAATCCCGAGCGCGGCTTTTCATATCGAAGATATAGGACTAAAAGTAAAAAATCCAATTTTTAGAGATTTTTGATGTATTTTTTGGGAATTGAGGGATTTTCCATTAGAAATTTCCAACTGTTACGTTTGAATATTATTTCTAATATCAAAATAAAGAACCTTAAAAAAAATTCATCGAAATATACACATTTTTAAGAATTTTATGCCGTATTTACGTTTCTGTCTATATGTAAATTTTTTTTTTAATTTTTCCCTACCTTCTTGTACTTATTAGTTATTATATCAGTCAATATGCACTGATTTCTCGTAGATCACATGTTTTTATCAAACAATAATAAAATTTAGTAAGATTTACCATTCAGAAAACATTGTTTTGTGGCACTATTTCTAGGAAACCCTTAATTATTGACAGGTATAACCAGTAAGGAAAGGCAGAAAGTCGGGCGGGACCGACTATATAATACCCTACACCTCCCTAACAAAGCGATAAGGGTCATTGCGATAATAATTTGTAATAATTGGTAAATGGGTAGGAACATATTATCTAATTCTGAAACGATAATCGCTAAATTAAGCAATATTCGTTCCTAAATTGAGACATCTTTCTGGAAAATTTTAATTATCGGAAGTAAAGTAAAACTTCTATAGCGCTTTGAAACCAAATCAGGAGGAACATATGTATGGAGGTTATATATAAATCTGAACCGATTTTCCCTGAATACTCATTCATGTAAAAGACCTCTTTCTGTGGAATTTCGTACTGATCATATATAAAATACAGTATCCACAGCGCTTACATGTCAAATCGGGAGTAACATATATATGGGGGCTATATCTAAATCGGAACCGATTTTCTCCGAATTTGGCAGTATTCCTTCATGTAGAAAGAAACCTCTTTTTGCCGAATTTCGCACTGATCGGATATAAAATAACGAATATATGGGGGATATATCTAAATCTGAATCGATTTCTTCCAAATTTAAAAGTGTTCATTCATATAAAAGGAAACCTCTTTCTTCCGAATTTAACCAAATTCAATAGGGATCGTGCTTGGGCTAAAAAAAATATGTGTAAAGTTTCGTCGAGATCGGACCATAATTGCGACCTGTACTTTGATTACAAGAATACATGCACAGACAGACAGACGGACATAGCTAAATTAACTCAGACAATGATTCTGCGTCGATCGGTGTAATAAACGATAGGTCTATTTCGGCTCCTGTTGAGTGTTACTAACAAATGCACAAAGTTATAATACCCTGTACCACAGTGTGGTGTTTGGTATAATTAAAACAAATATTTTGCATATAGACAGAAACGCTAATACGGCATAAAATTCTTAAAAATGTATATATTTCGATGAATTTTTTTTAAAGTTCTTTATTTTGATATTAGAAATAATAATCAAACGCAACATTTGGAAATTTCTAATGGAAAATCCCTCAATTCCCAAAAAATACATCAAAAATCCCCAAAAATGGGATTTTTTACTTTTAGTCGTATATCTTTGATATGAAAAGCCGCGCTCGGGATTCCCTTTGGAACCGATTTTGTTACACCCTAATACAATTAAATAAAAAGAAAAATTTAACAATTTAGCTTTGCTATTGGAGAAAATCGATCAAACTTTTAAAATTTATGTAAAAAAAGGTCCAAATCGGAGAAGGGTGGCAACCACACCAATTAAAATTTTTCCTTCGGATTTTCTCTAACATATTCTGTGAAACGTCTCCTTTAAAATGAGTATACATTTGATATACATTGTGTAACAAACTTTTTCTACAAGACCTAAATACGAATTGGACTTTTTTTGCCAAAAAATCTCCAAAAATGAAATTTTTTCAAAAATTTGAATTTATAGGGCCATAACTTTCTTATTTCCTACATATCTTATCGATTCTTTTTTTCATGATATTGTAAATTTTATTGGCAATCCATAAAAAAACACGCGAATAAAATCGGTAAACTTTTGACTGAGATATTGGCTAAATTCCAAGGCAAAGTCGGCGAATAAATGAAAAATTCAAATTTAAAATCCACATATCTCGGAAACTATTCACGATATGTTCAACCTATAAAAAGAAAAAAACCCACTAAAACCGGACACTCCATTCAAAAGTTAGAAGCCGATGAAAATTTTGTATACCCGAGGTGGTCAACTTTAGGGCCCTGTATGAGATAGGGGGCCCAAGTTCCGAACTTAAACTCTCTAACACCTCTTGTATATACACCTAAAATTTCATCGCCATACGATAAGTGGTTTTGAAATGGCAGAATTATGTCCATTTTTTTCCATTTTAGCCCACTGTGCGATGGATGACAATCCCTCAGACTGCGTATCGCCAGACACTCCAACCTCTTTCATGGCATTCATGCTCTTCCACGATTTTCTTTGCTATGTCAAGTCGTTTGATTACATTTTCATTGAGATTCTCCTTTTTCCTTCTTCTTCTTCTTCTTATGTTGAGCCGAGCATTTCTGATCGAACTCTTAGCTAAATGAGAACTAAATGAGATGTACACTAATTTAAATAAGACGCGCAGTAATCACTACACCATTGAACGAAAGTATGATGTCCCATTCCATTTCGTTTAAAATTTCAAAACAGAAAGTCGGGTGGGGCCGACTATATATTACCCTACACCTCTCTAGCAATGCGAAAATGGGCATTGCGATAAGAATTTGGCAGTAGTCATACATGTAATAAGAATTACAGTCGCCGCCTGTCGTAGCAAACGGACGTGTTATGGCAGAGCGGATAGTTTTTAACCTACTACGCAATACCTATTCACCAACCTACTACGCCACCACGGGGTTTGTTGTTTTTAAAGCGTAGGTTGAATTGGATACATCGGTCTCTAGGCAGAAATTTCTGAGCTTAGTCTGGAAGGCCTATATTGAGGTACCTATTACGGGCTAATATTGGCTATGGGGTGTCTCCCCTACCAATTTATGATTAAACCAAAAAAGACGAAGGATGTAACGGCGCAGGGAAGGGAAAACCCAGTGCCGGCGACAAGCGGCGATTCACTCACGAGTCATGTGTCGTCGTTATCGAACAATCGTGTGCATGCAACTTCTACGAGCTTTGGTGCCTTGGATCCCGTACTCGAAAATGAAACAAGAGCACATCCAACCGCAGACGAAACAAATGATAAGATAGATGAAGCAGAACCCAGCTGGGGCTCTAAGCAACCCCAGCCTTTAAAAGCCAGTGGGGACTCTGAATCGTCAAATGAAAACAATATCACTATTGTTGCTAACTCAAAGAGACTGTCAGGGGCACAAAGAAGGAAACTGAATAAGTTGAACCGACAGAACCTATTACGGTATGAACCTGACAATTCTAGCTGCAACACAAACATGGAGGCCGCTAAAAGAGTCAGGTCTCCCGAAGAACATAGCGCTGTGAAAGTGACTAAGAAGAAAAAGGGCTCGCCGTCTCCCAGTAATTCGGAGAAGCCTAACGTAACCACACAAAAGGAGGTCTCTAGTCTGGGTACTTCGATCGTGGGCGGTAAAGTTGACCCAGTAACGCAGGTCAAGTCAACCAAATCATCCGTTAAGGATGAGGCTTTAAACAAAAACACTCTACAGACACGGAAAAATCAATTGCCCATAAAGAAGGGTAAGAAGCCACCATCTTATTCTAATATAGCTTAACAACATTTTCGAGACGATCTAAGCTATGCCATAATTGATAGCAGTAGTGCATCTGGCAGAATCCCCGAAGACCAAAAGAGTAACTTCGAAGATTTGGTCTATACGAGGGTAGCGGAGTACGTCCTCGAATCTAAGGATGAACCACCAATCGAAGTAATGAGTTGCATGTATGAGAGGGGTGTTTTGATACTAAGGCTGGCATCACAACGCTGCGCTGGTGTCCTCGTAAAACTTGTGGATAGCTTCCCCCACCTTGGGACGGCACAAAGCTAAAATTGGTAAGGAAAAGCGGCATTCCTGAACTCATATAAACGACCCTTTATGTTTAGGGATGTCCCAGTAAGTTCTCATCAGAGTACATACTCAACATCATTGACAAACAGAATTCAAAACTTTCCGTGAGAAAGTGGGCATAGACCCAGAATCCAAGAACAATCTTGTCATGGCGAAGGGCATGGCGTACTTCTTGATCTGGACAGTCTTTTTCAAAATTGGAAAGGTCCCGATTGACAGGACAGATGAATTGAGTCCAAATATACTGTCTGAAGAGGCAAAAACTGGTAGTGAACGGATGGAGACAAGTTAGACACTGCCAAAAACTGATGTGGAAGTAGTCAATAACACCACCAGTTCACCAATAGTACCGCCACTTTTGCAGGAAGTTCCCAGCAAAGGTGGTGATCAACATAAAAAGAGCCACAAAACGATTCAAAACAATGAGGGAGCGACAAAAAATAACACCGTCTCCCAAAATTGACGACTGGAAGAAGGTGTAATAGGTAGTGAACGAAAGGAGGAGAATGGCCCACTACCAAATAATGAGGGAGTACCACCAGATTGGATAGACTCCCAAAAGAAACTTTTACTGGAAAGACAATGATTGAAGTCATTGTAACGACGAGTTTCCTCCGGTTGCTGAGGTAAGCTCACGGGGGAAGGATTCGCCACAGAAATTTATATTCGCAGTGGCAGAGAGCTAAGAGAGAACACAGGTGGTAGATTTCAATGGTGGGAATTTATTGACGTTTAATAAAGTTCAGATTATAGGACTTAAAGCTAATCATGGGGACACAGACGTCCGTCGCGAAAACTCCTTGATTGGACTGGCGTGGTTGCGGAGACCGGAATAGGTACCCCCTATGCCTGGGCTTGGCGTGCGGAGACCTGGTTAGTAGCTCCCTGGTTCTGGTTGGGCTGAACCCGGCATTCTGGAGACCTGGCCAAGTGCTCCCTGGTTCTGGTTAGGCGGACCCGGCGTTATGGAGACCTGGCTAAGTGCTCCCTGGTTCTGGTTGGGCTGGACCCGACGTTATGGCGACCTCGCTAGGTGCTCTCTGGTTCTGGTTGGCCCGGACCCGGCGTTCTGGAGACCTGGCTAAGTGCTCCCTGGTTCTGGTTGGGCTGGACCCGGCGTTATGGAGACCTCGCAAAGTACTCACTGGTTCTGGTTGGGCTGGACCCGGCGTTATGGAGACCTGGCTAAGTGCTCGACACTTGGTGCTGGTGCGACGTGGTTGACTATCCCGCAGGTGGACGAGTCTTGGGGAAGGTATGGGCCCCCGTTCGGGAGAAGGATACGGAATCAGGGTATTGGGAGTCGAGGTCTTCTGGCTACACTCATACGGAAGTACGCTGGCAAGGACACGCGGGGCTAGTGACCGGCGTAAGTGCACTAGCAACGGACACGCGGGACTAGCGACCTTCGTAAGTGCACTAGCAAGGACACGTCAAGGACACGCGGGACTAGCGACCTGCGTAAGTGCACTAGCAAGGACACGCGGGACTAGCGACCTGCGTAAGTGCACTAGCAAGGACACGCGGGACTAGAGACCTGCGTAAGTGCACTAGCAAGGGACACGCGAGACTAGCGGCCTACGTAAGTGCACTAGCAAGGACACGTCAAGGATACGCGGGACTAGCGACCTGCGTAAGTGCACTAGCAAGGACACGCGGGACTAGAGACCTGCGTAAGTGCACTAGCAAGGGACACGCGAGACTAGCGACCTACGTAAGTGCACTAGCAAGGACACGTCAAGGACACGCGGGACTAGCGACCTGCGTAAGTGCACTAGCAAGGACACGTCAAGGACACGCGGGACTAGAGACCTGCGTAAGTGCACTAGCAAGGGACACGCGAGACTAGCGACCTACGTAAGTGCACTAGCAAGGACACGTCAAGGATACGCGGGACTAGCGACCTGCGTAAGTGCACTAGCAAGGACACGCGGGACTAGAGACCTGCGTAAGTGCACTAGCAAGGGACACGCGAGACTAGCGACCTACGTAAGTGCACTAGCAAGGACACGTCAAGGATACGCGGGACTAGCGACCTGCGTAAGTGCACTAGCAAGGACACGCGGGACTAGAGACCTGCGTAAGTGCACTAGCAAGGGACACGCGAGACTAGCGACCTACGTAAGTGCACTAGCAAGGACACGCGGGACTAGCGACCTACGTAAGTGCACTAGCAAGGGACACGCGAGACTAGCGACCTACGTAAGTGCACTAGCAAGGACACGTCAAGGATACGCGGGACTAGCGACCTGCGTAAGTGCACTAGCAAGGACACGCGGGACTAGAGACCTGCGTAAGTGCACTAGCAAGGGACACGCGAGACTAGCGACCTACGTAAGTGCACTAGCAAGGACACGCGGGACTCGTCCAGGATATGCAAGGACTCGTCAAGGATACTTAAGGACACGTCCAGGATATTCAAGGATACGTCCAGGATATTCAAGGACACGTCCAGGATCCTTAAGGACACGTCAAGGATATGCCAGGACACGGCAAGGATACTTAAGGACACGTCAAGGATATTCCAGGACACGTCAAGGATACACGAGGACACGTCAGGGATACGCGAGGACACGTCAAGGGTACCCGAGGATATTCAGACACCCGGATTCACTAGACACTCTACTTACCTCGCCTTCTTGGGTCCTGGTCTCCTGCAAATTCACTGAACGACTGTCCAGATGAGTCATCATCTCGCCTTTATATACCCTTGTTAGCGGCAGCGTCCGATGCTGTCGCCCACTACTCCACACGTGTTGGCTTAGTTGCTCACGTGTTGTTGTTTGTCTGCTGCCGCCGTTGTTTTCGAGCTATTCGTTCATACATGCCTGATCGCTGCCGCGTTTGTTTTCGAACTACTTTTGCCATCGGTGGTGGGGGTAGTGAGCACGTGTTGTATGTGTTGTTTATGCACGTGCTAGTCAGGCCTAACGGATCGGCAGACGTCGGCTTGCCCGCTGCTGTTGTTTTCGAGCTATTTGTTCATACGTGTCTGATCGCCGCTTTTGTTTGCGAACTAATTTTCCGTCGGCGATGAGCACTTGTGGTATGGGTTGTTTAGGTGTGGGGAGATTGTGCAGGGATAACGGACGGACGGGGGACAATAATTAAGTCGTAGGTATTTTGTACTTATTATTTATTAATTCAGTCTTTTTGTTTTCAATAATTCACGAATTCATAAGCTTAAATCTACTTTTGGTGTGGGCGAAAACGAGTCCACGACTTTCGTCATCACACTACCCTCCCCCCCGGTGAAGTGGGTGGTTTATCGGGGCATGACCACGATTTGGCCGCGTCGTCCGATAAGAATGCGGAACTTCCTCCCTGCGGCCTCCACTACCCGCTTGTACTGCTTGGTCGGTCTATGGATAGCGAGTCCTGCTCGTATGTGAGGTTGCAGTTCCCTGCGAATCGACAGGGGCAACTCCTCTCGGCACTCAAAACTTATAAGTGCTCCTGCGTCCGTTGGGGGAACCACTATAGCACTGGACACGCTTCGGTTCTCTATAAAGATGGGGTCTGTATCCCTAGTGACGTCAAGTCGCGCATTGTTACGGGCGGCCGGCGGGGTGGATTCTGCAGAAGACGAGGCGTAACGTGGTGACGTGGCTATGAGATTCCGACCAGGCGTGATAGGCAATCCGTCCAATGAGTCGTCTGACATAACCGAAGCTGATACCGTCGGCGATGGGGTTGGTGGATTGGACCGTGGCTGGGCCACCTTACGTGGCGGTGTGGTGGGTTCCTCCTCATCTGACGATATCACGATCGTGACCACATCGGGCAACGGGACCTCTTGTCGTCTTGCAATTTTACTGGGTGCTGGGCCTTGTGCCTTTGTCCGCCGGATGACTGTCACCGTGCACTGCCTGGTCATTGCCGCTATCAGTTTGGCCGGGGGTGTCAACCGTGGTCGGGAGTTGGCATCCTTCGATGGTATGGTAGGTTGGTTTGGCATATTTAGGAAATGATCTGCGGGAGAGAATAATATAGAGTACAGATTAGTGCTTATGTTTGGGGCGGATGTACAGCATTATTCGAGTAAGGTTTAAGTTCACTAAGGTGAGCATTACGGGGTTCCGCACTCGTCTTTCCACGTAATCGCGCGATCACCGGTGAGGGAAAGTCTACCACTTCGTATGGACCGTCAAATCTCGGAGCGAGCTTAGCAGCGAAATTCTCTGCTGCCTTGGATAAACGGTGCTGCCTTACTAAAACGAGATCGCCGATTTTCGGCTTCCACGAGATTGTAGTGGTGGTCGTCGACGGAGATTGTAGTGGCGGCGTTGGTCTTCCGCCGCTATTCCAATATTGTTGCGCACAATTTTGAATATTTCCTGCAAGTTTGCAGCCTTGACATCTGGGGCTCGCTGGGGTGTTCCGGTACCTGGTACGACCTCATCGAAGAGAGCTTGTGGAAGTCGAGGTTCACGCCCCTGTACCAAGAATGCCGGACTGTATCCCGTGGATTCCGCTTTGGCCGTGTTCATCGCGAGTGTGATCTCTGGGAGCTGGTCATCCCATCTGCTGTGGTGTGTCTGGCAGAGCTGGGCTATCATGGTCTTCAATGTTCGGTTGGATCGCTCGGTGGGATTCTCCTGGGGACAATAGGGTGCTGTGAACTGGTGACTGACACCAACTTCCCGCAAGTATCGAGCTAACACTTTGCCCGAGAACTGACTACCATTGTCAGTGATCAGAATCTTCGGTGTTCCAAATCGGGCAAGTATCCTTTCTCGAAAGGCTTTTACCACTCCCTCCGCTGTTGCCTTCCTTAACGGGACCAACTCCACCCATTTGGAAAAACGGTCCACGAACACTAAAAGCATCGAATTCCCGTGTTTGCTACGTGGTAGAGGACCGACAAAATCGGCGCATACCGTTGCCCAAGGTTCCTCGGGTATCGTCACTAACATTTCTCCCGCAGGAGCCTGTTGGCTGGGCTTATACTGTTGGCAGGACATGCAGTTCTGTACGAATCGGGCAGTGTCCCGGAACATCCCTGGCCAGTAGTACCGATTGCACAATCGGCTCACTGTTTTCCGGATACCCAGATGTCCGGCCGCCGGTTGGTCATGATTCTCCCGTAAGACGCGCTCCCGGTGGCTGGTCGGAACACATAGCTTCCATGGCGTACACTCCTCGTCATTGGGGTGTCGGAGAATGTGCCGGAATAGCTGCCCGTTCACCACGGCGTAATCAGAGAACTTCTCCGGGTCATCCTGCACTTCCTTCATCCGTTTCCTAATCCAAGGGCATTCCGTAGTGTCGACGGTGGCCCTCCGGAGGGTCTCTAGGGGTTGTCGTGATAGTGCATCGGCCACCACGTTGCAACTTCCTTTCCGATATTGGACGGTGAACGAGTATTGTTGTAGCTCTAATGCCCAACGGGCCAGTCGCCCGGTGGGGTTATCAATGGAGTTCAACCACTTGAGCGCGAGGTGATCAGTGAGCACGTGAAACTGATATCCTTCCAAGTATGGTCGCATTTTCCGGATGCCCCACACTATTGCCAGACATTCCTTCTCGGTGGCTGAGTAGTTTCTTTCCGCGGCATTAAGCGTCCGGCTCGCATAGGCGATGACACGCTCCTGTCCCTCCAACTCTTGGGTGAGCACCGCTCCGAGTCCATAGTCACTAGCGTCGGTTTGTAGGGTAAAGGGTTCTGTGAAGTCGGGACAGGCAAGGATAGGAGCTTCCGTCAGGCGGGTCTTCAGGATTTCAAACACGGTCTGCTGGTTCTCAGTCCACTTCCAGTGCTTGCCCTTTTTTAAAAGCGACGTGAGAGGCTGGGTAATTGTTGCAAATTCTGGGACGAAACGCCGATACCACGAAACAACTCCCAGGAATCGTCTTAGTTCCTTCAGGGTGGTTGGGGGGGAAATCTCCATTATGGCGGCGACCTTGTCGGGATCCGTATGGATGCCTTGGGCGCTGACTACGTGACCCAGGTATTTGGTCTCGCGTTTGAAAAATTCGCATTTCTCCGGGTTGATTCTAAGGTTGGCCAGCCGCAATCTCCGGAATACCTCCTTTAGGTTGGCCAGGTGTTCCTCCAATGTCTTTCCAATCACGATGATATCGTCCAGATACGCGAAGGCATGGGGTTCCATTTCCGGACCGATGACGCTGTCCAAAGCTCGTTGGAATGTGGCGGGGGCCGAGTGAAGCCCAAATGGCATGACCCTCCACTGATAGAGTCCTCTCCCTGCCACCGTGAACGCCGTGTACTTCCGGCTTGACTCCTCCAGGGGTATCTGCCAGTATCCGTCCTTCAGATCCAGACTGCTGACTAAGTTAGCTTGTCGGAGGCGATCCAAAATCGACGAGATTCGTGGTAGGGGGTATGCGTCGGGGTCAGACTTGCTGTTGAGATGGCGGAAGTCCATACACAATCGCCACGTACCGTTCTTCTTTTGCGCCAATGTTATCGGCGAGCTGTATGGGCTGTGTGACGGCTCGATACAGCCTCTTGCTAGTAGATCGTTGATTTTTTCGTCTATAATCGCCTGCATTGCAGGATTACGGGGCGCGTACCGCAACTTAAAGGGTCTCATATCTGTCATCACTATTCGGTGGGACGCGGCTGATGAGACCCCTTTTAGTTCCCGAAATCGCTGGAGTTCCTCGTCTAGGAAAGCGGTGATGCGATTCTGGTTCAGTATATCAGTGTCACTTACCGGGTTAGGAGCAGATGGGTCCTCCATGGTTTCGTTGTAGTCGGTGTCAGGGCGGCTACTGTCCGGAGCGCTTGGTGTCGAGGTAGTCGGGGTTCCCAGGTGGAAGTGACGGTGTGGAACGTGTTGGTAAATTGAAGTGTTGGAAGCTGCGGGAAGTTCGCAGGTGAGACCGGCAAAAGTGAGACGGGCGTTGCAGCATCGTAGGAAGTCCATCCCAAAAATTACATCTTCGGTGGCGTCTGGCATCACGAGAAACTCTATTTCGAACTGGCGGTCTCCGAAGTGGACAGGCACGGACACTGTGGTGTCTACCTGTCGTCGCGATCCGTCGGCCAGGTTTATGACGAGTTCCTGTCCCTTGTGTGTTATGCCGGTTACGAGTACCTGCTGGAAAGCGGGACTGATGAAACTGCGCGTCGCCCCGGTGTCCACGGTAGCGGCGACCCGGTTTCCACCGACATGTGCGATTGCCACTAGCTGGGTGTCTTCAAAGAGCAATTGGGTGTTTAGGTTAGGGGTGTTTCTGGATGGGGACCCGCACCCCCTTGATCCGTGCGGGCCCGGTTCCCGTTTCCCGACTGCCTGCAGCACTCGATGGTTCGTACCTCTCGTCGTCCGCAGTCCCAGCAGAACATGATCTGGGGGTTCCGGCAGCGGGCCGCAAAGTGGCCTTCTTGCCCGCAACGGCGACAAGTTGTGCCTGGGTTGAAACGAATCCGTGGTGATTCCCGTTGGGTCTCCTGGTCCACGCGGCGATGGTGTGTAGGGTGGGGCAGAGTAGGTATTCCCTCCAAATCCTCGGCCATTTCCAGTAGATCGGCCAGGGTCAGAAAATCCCTACGTCGAATATACCAAAGGTATTCGGGTTGAGTGTTGCGGAATATCCGTTCAAGCTTTTGTTCCTCCGTATAATCACTTCGCCTCATCAGGTCTTGCATGGCCAGCATATAGTCCTTAAAGGGCTCACGGGGTTTCTGGCGACGGCGTCTTATCTCGTCCTCTAAGTTCTCCAGGAAGCGAGGTGGCAGGAAGAACTTCAAGACATCTTGCTTGAACGCGTGCCAGTCCTTCCAGAGCCGGCGGTTGTTCCGGTACCACACGAGTGCCCGTCCACTCAGTACCTCTGGCATGACGGTGGTAAGTTGGTTCAACGGTATCCCGTACATCTCTGCGCGTTCTTCGAGGCTCTCTAAAAATTCCCAGGGCTTGTGGTCCCCAATGAATGTTATGCCCCACTTGCGGACTTGGTCAGCGATTACTCTGATGTCTTGGGCTGCTCGGGTCGTGGTTTGTGGCATGGGGATGCGGATGTCCTGATACTCCGCTCCTGGCTGGTCGTTCAGTTGTGGTCCCCGGTGGGCATTCGTATCCTCCAGTCTTCTTGAGTCAGCCCCAGGGACAATCAGTAGGGAGCCGGAAGGTGATTTCACATCCTTGGCTTCCACCTGGGTTTCTGCGTGTCGTTTTGGTGTCGTTGGTCGTTCGTGTAGCGACTGTAGCTCTAAGATCCGAGGAATGAGTTCGGCTTCATGGTAGCTGTTCAGGAACATAGCGAGGCGCTTCCGTTGCTCCTCGACCGTCCCTTCCACGTCACATCCGAACTCGGCTAGGTATTGGTTCAGTTCCTCCTTCCGGAGTCCATATGCCCAGGTAACTCGTATGGCTGTTGACATCTCGTAGGCTAATAGTGCGTAGTATGATGGCTAGAAATAAACGCATACGATGATTTTTGATTTCCTGTCGAACCTGACCTCTTGCTCTCTGTCCCTGCTCGGGCGCCACTGTAACGACGAGTTTCCTCCGGTTGCTGAGGTAAGCTCACGGGGGAAGGATTCGCCACAGAAATTTATATTCGCAGTGGCAGAGAGCTAAGAGAGAACACAGGTGGTAGATTTCAATGGTGGGAATTTATTGACGTTTAATAAAGTTCAGATTATAGGACTTAAAGCTAATCATGGGGACACAGACGTCCGTCGCGAAAACTCCTTGATTGGACTGGCGTGGTTGCGGAGACCGGAATAGGTACCCCCTATGCCTGGGCTTGGCGTGCGGAGACCTGGTTAGTAGCTCCCTGATTCTGGTTGGGCTGAACCCGGCATTCTGGAGACCTGGCCAAGTGCTCCCTGGTTCTGGTTAGGCGGACCCGGCGTTATGGAGACCTGGCTAAGTGCTCCCTGGTTCTGTTTGGGCTGGACCCGGCGTTATGGCGACCTCGCTAGGTGCTCTCTGGTTCTGGTTGGCCCGGACCCGGCGTTCTGGAGACCTGGCTAAGTGCTCCCTGGTTCTGGTTGGGCTGGACCCGGCGTTATGGAGACCTCGCAAAGTACTCACTGGTTCTGGTTGGGCTGGACCCGGCGTTATGGAGACCTGGCTAAGTGCTCGACACTTGGTGCTGGTGCGACGTGGTTGACTATCCCGCAGGTGGACGAGTCTTGGGGAAGGTATGGGCCCCCGTTCGGGAGAAGGATACGGAATCAGGGTATTGGGAGTCGAGGTCTTCTGGCTACACTCATACGGAAGTACGCTGACAAGGACACGCGGGGCTAGTGACCGGCGTAAGTGCACTAGCAACGGACACGCGGGACTAGCGACCTTCGTAAGTGCACTAGCAAGGACACGTCAAGGACACGCGGGACTAGCGACCTGCGTAAGTGCACTAGCAAGGACACGCGGGACTAGCGACCTGCGTAAGTGCACTAGCAAGGACACGCGGGACTAGAGACCTGCGTAAGTGCACTAGCAAGGGACAGGCGAGACTAGCGGCCTACGTAAGTGCACTAGCAAGGACACGTCAAGGATACGCGGGACTAGCGACCTGCGTAAGTGCACTAGCAAGGACACGCGGGACTAGAGACCTGCGTAAGTGCACTAGCAAGGGACACGCGAGACTAGCGACCTACGTAAGTGCACTAGCAAGGACACGTCAAGGACACGCGGGACTAGCGACCTGCGTAAGTGCACTAGCAAGGACACGTCAAGGACACGCGGGACTAGAGACCTGCGTAAGTGCACTAGCAAGGGACACGCGAGACTAGCGACCTACGTAAGTGCACTAGCAAGGACACGTCAAGGATACGCGGGACTAGCGACCTGCGTAAGTGCACTAGCAAGGACACGCGGGACTAGAGACCTGCGTAAGTGCACTAGCAAGGGACACGCGAGACTAGCGACCTACGTAAGTGCACTAGCAAGGACACGTCAAGGATACGCGGGACTAGCGACCTGCGTAAGTGCACTAGCAAGGACACGCGGGACTAGAGACCTGCGTAAGTGCACTAGCAAGGGACACGCGAGACTAGCGACCTACGTAATTGCACTAGCAAGGACACGCGGGACTAGCGACCTGCGTAAGTGCACTAGCAAGGGACACGCGAGACTAGCGACCTACGTAAGTGCACTAGCAAGGACACGTCAAGGATACGCGGGACTAGCGACCTGCGTAAGTGCACTAGCAAGGACACGCGGGACTAGAGACCTGCGTAAGTGCACTAGCAAGGGACACGCGAGACTAGCGACCTACGTAAGTGCACTAGCAAGGACACGCGGGACTCGTCCAGGATATGCAAGGACTCGTCAAGGATACTTAAGGACACGTCCAGGATATTCAAGGATACGTCCAGGATATTCAAGGACACGTCCAGGATCCTTAAGGACACGTCAAGGATATGCCAGGACACGGCAAGGATACTTAAGGACACGTCAAGCAGGACACGTCAAGGATACACGAGGACACGTCAGGGATACGCGAGGACACGTCAAGGGTACCCGAGGATATTCAGACACCCGGATTCACTAGACACTCTACTTACCTCGCCTTCTTGGGTCCTGGTCTCCTGCAAATTCACTGAACGACTGTCCAGATGAGTCATCATCTCGCCTTTATATACCCTTGTTAGCGGCAGCGTCCGATGCTGTCGCCCACTACTCCACACGTGTTGGCTTAGTTGCTCACGTGTTGTTGTTTGTCTGCTGCCGCCGTTGTTTTCGAGCTATTCGTTCATACATGCCTGATCGCTGCCGCGTTTGTTTTCGAACTACTTTTGCCATCGGTGGTGGGGGTAGTGAGCACGTGTTGTATGTGTTGTTTATGCACGTGCTAGTCAGGCCTAACGGATCGGCAGACGTCGGCTTGCCCGCTGCTGTTGTTTTCGAGCTATTTGTTCATACGTGTCTGATCGCCGCTTTTGTTTGCGAACTAATTTTCCGTCGGCGATGAGCACTTGTGGTATGGGTTGTTTAGGTGTGGGGAGATTGTGCAGGGATAACGGACAGACGGGGGACAATAATTAAGTCGTAGGTATTTTGTACTTATTATTTATTAATTCAGTCTTTTTGTTTTCAATAATTCACGAATTCATAAGCTTAAATCTACTTTTGGTGTGGGCGAAAACGAGTCCACGACTTTCGTCATCACATCATCCAGATAAACCTCCACCGGAGCGAGACAGCATCCAACGCTCTGATGGACATCATAAATAAAGACAGGGTTCATATTTATTTGATCCAGGAACTAGCAACAAGGTTACTGGATTAAACCATGTGAACTATAACCTTTTCTACGCTAACACAGGTACTCGTCTAAGGACTTGTATTTTGTGCCATAAAAACTTATGTTTTCTTTTCTCTCCAGAGTTGTCAACATCGGACGCAACTGTGCTGAGGCAAGGTAATGGAAATATGTACCTGGCGTCAATATATCTGCCATTCGATGCGACGATATTGCCACCTACGTCGGAATTGAAACGTCTGGTGAGGGAATCCAAACACACAAGTAATGAGTTATTAGCTGGGTGTGACGCCAACTCCCATCATATCGCTTGGGGTAGTACTAACACCAATAAAAGGGGACACGCCCTTATAGAATTTTTGAATACAAATGACCTCATAACTCTTAACATAGGAAACACTGCAACCTTTGTTAAAAAAATTAGGGAAGAAGTATTAGATATAACGATATGTTCAGAAAATCTTATTGATGAGATCCATGATTATCCAGATTACCGAGGCTCTTGTAAAATTATTCGAAGATAGTTGCCCACTTCGAGAAAGGAAATCTGCCTATGAGAAACCCTAGATGATAGGACAAATTCGCTCGATTGGCAAAGATGTCCGCAGACTTTAAAACAGAGCTCGACGTAAAAAACAATCAGTATATTGGGACGACTACCACAGAAGACTCAAAGAATACAATAAAATCATTAGATCGGCGAAACGTAACTCCTGGAGGCTTTTCTGTGAGCAGGTAGACAGCGTTAACAGCATGTCTAAAATGAAAAAGTTCCTCTCAAAAACTCATGTCCAAACCAAAACACTGGTGGATGACACGGGTAAAAGGATGGAAACTATAGAGGATACCGTAAGGCTCTTGATGAAAACTCATTTTCCGACTGGTAATGCTGGACCAACAGAGGAACAGTTACAGAATGAAAATGTATTGCATCAAGTACCTATTACGGATATAACAGATGGTATGGTTAAAGTAGCGATAAAAAGTTTCTCTCCCTTTAAGGCTGCGGGACCGGATGGAATATTTCCAGCACTTCTGCAGAATGAGGTGGATCTGGTATCAACTCATCTGGCTGGAGTGTTCACTGCATACCTAACCCATTCTTATACCCCAAAAAACTGGCAGGAATCTAGGATGGTCTTCATACCAAATCCTTGCAAGGCGAGTTATACGACCCCAAAGACTTATCGACCCATTAGCCTAACTTCATTCCTGTTAAAAACAATGGATCGAATAATTGATAACAATGTCAAAAGTAAAATAGCGGATGACAGGCTAAAATTCAAACAACATCCCTATGTCAAAGGAAGGTCAGTGGAAACAGCTCTGCATGAGGTAGTGCACCACACTTGCTGTGTGCATAGACATTGAAGGCGCATTTAACAATGTACAGACCGATACACTTATCCAGTCCATAGACGAGTTTCAGGTTGACCGGGCGCTGAAAAACTGGATCAACAATATGCTAATGAATAGGTGGATTATTTGTGGGTCATATGACATAAAAATTAGAGACAAGGTAAATCGTGGTATACCTCAGGGGGCATTTTATCGCCTCTTCTATGGGTTACGACGATAAAAGCCCTCACCAATGAAGGACTTAAACCAGTCTGTTATGCAGACGACGTTGTAATACTTCTAAGGGGCTTTCATCCAAATCTATTATGCAGAAGAGCTGAAGAGGCACTTAACATAGCATATAACTGGGCACAACCAAGGGTACTAAATGTTAACCCAGACAAAACAGAAAATATGTCTATTTACAAGGAAAACGAAGATCCCACGATTTAACCGGCCTCGATTCCTGAATTAGACAATTGCTATAATTAAACCAGTAAGGAAAGACTAAAGTCGGGCGATTTTCTTCAAATTCGGCAATGTTGGTTCATGGATCAAGAAACTCTACCATTCTAAATTTCAAAACGATCGGATGTAAAATACAGCTTCTATAGGACTAAAGGGCCAAATCGGACTAAACATATATATGGGAGCTATATCTAAATCTGAACCGATTTTCTTCAAATTCGGCAATGTTGGTTCGTGGATCAAGAAACTCTACCATTCTAAATTTCAAAACGATTGGATGTAAAATACAGCTTCTATAGGACTAAAGGGCCAAATCGGACGAAAGATATATATGGGAGCTATATCTAAATCTGAACCGATTTCAACCAAATTCAATAGCGATCTTAACAGCCGCGAAATACTCTAAACTGCAAAATTTCAGAACGATCGGAGTGAAATTGCGACCTGTAGTCGACGAACAACTTTACATGGACAGACGGACGGACGGACATCGTTAAATCCACTCAGCTAGTGATTCTGAGTCGATCGGTATACTTTAAGGTGGGTCTAGCTGTGTTATTTTCAGGTGTTACAAACATCTGCCGTGAAACAAACTTATAATACCCTGTACCACAGTGTGGTGTAGGGTATAAAAAGTAAAATACTTGGGAGTAATCTTGGATCAGAAACTGTACTGGAAAGATCATCTTGAAGAAAGAGTTACAAAGGCCCACAGATGTTGGTCGTTGTGCAGAAGAGCTATAGGTTCAAAATGGGGACTACATCCAAATATGACTCACTGGCTTTACATGAGCGTGATTAGACCAATAATCACCTAGCCTGTGTAGTGTGGTGGACATCAATGGACCAGAAGTGCAACGTAATACCTTTGCAAAAAATTCAACTAGGCATAAGCGGGGCATTTAGAACTGGTGACTATACTACACATCCAATCAATAGACATCCGTATAAAGTATGAGGCAGCCCACACAGCAAGATGTCAACAAGTGATGGGTGAATGGATAAATCGAGACCACAAGTCGTATATATCATAACTATACCGTTAGAGATAGAGTCCTACGCTTTGGACCATCTTCAAGATAATTCTTTGGAGAATAAATTAGTGTAGCCAGATTTTATTTTACTGTTACCGTGTATCGCACAGAGGTGCTTCAAAAACGACATTGTGGAAATTAATACAAAAACCCGAATATAGTACCAACTTCAGTGACCTTTATTTTAAATTAAAGCTGACAAAATTTCGTTCAAAATCTGGTTGAGTTACTTGATTGTTTGTTGCTGCGTTTTAAATATATAGATCACTGAAGTTCAAAAATATTTTTGTCAACATTGCGTTAAAAGCCTACAAAACCGAGTAAAACAACTTAAATAGGATAAAATGATTTTTGACGATTTTGCCGAAATTTCGTAATAGTTATTTTTTTGGACCAAGAAAATCGGTCCATATGTTTTGGGAAACTCGGTTCATAGATACATAGATGTAGCTCCCACACATATTTTCTATATTTAAAGTAAAAAAAAAACACTTATATAAAGTACAAAAATCTGCCATAATCGCAAAAAGTCGCAGATAAACTAGGTACTGTTGGATTCATCACTAAGTCTTTTCATATTTCATATGGTAGTGATCATGATCCAAAAAAAATTTATTCCATTTACTGTGGATAATTTTTTTTTGAAAAACCAAAAATAACTGTATTTTTACTTTGAAATATCTCTTCATTTGAAGACGTTAAAATACGTCTTATACACAAAAATTAAGATAAATACAACCTTATTATATGTTGCAAGTCTGGCCGCATTTCACCAGCAAACGTGAATTCTACAAGCACGTTAGTATATACATTTTATCATGACAATGTCATTTGCATTTATTAGTAAAAAAGACAAATTTTGAATGGTCATAACTCGAAATCGTCTGGAGATATTTTCATAAACTTTGAAGGTATTGTCATCAAATGTTATCCACAATAATACATCATTCCCAAATAACAAATTTTTGAAAGCTGTTTTCAAAGTCATATGCGCGCATATTTCATCATATTTTCGGGTCTGGGACTTTTTATTGATGAATCAGAAGTCGAACTTCACTTCCGCCTCCCTGACCATAACACGGTATTTCAAGCAGAAGTTCGAGCAATCACGGAGTGTGTGAACTGGCTCAGTAACTCCACAAAGCCTAAATATGCCAACATCTTCACAGATAGCCAAATGCCGATTAAAGAAATAACATCGGAATGGGTCAAATCCAGAACTGTGTTGGACTGTAAAAGAACGATAAATGATTACTCAGCCCATGGTCAATTGCGTATTTGTGGGTACCAGGACACAACGGAGTGATTGGAAATGAACGGGCAAACAGCTTGGCTTCAAAGGGCAGAGAACTTCGAGTAATAAACTTGGAAAATTGGAAACCTTTCGAAGCTACGAAAAATGAGTTGAAGTACTGGGCAGTGATGGCTCACAAAACTGTGTGGAATAGCGCAACAGTAGGAGCAACTGCAAAGATACTGTGGGGTGACCCAAAGAAAAAGAAAACAAGAAGTCTTCTGAAAATAAACAAGATCGATATTAGTAAGATGATGAGTGTTCTAACGGGACACTCAAGCTTACAAGCACATCTTCATCGCATAGGACTAGCAAGAAACGACGAATGCACGATGGAACATTTTCTGTGTCACTGCCCGGCTTTCACACATGCAAGATCCCAACATTTCGGGTCCGATATATTACCAGACTTGACTCATCTCAGAGAATATGGAAGATACTGAGAAATTTCGTGTCTAGTACCGATTTTCTGTAACTCGTGAGGTATAAAAAGATCATAAATAAGGAGCGCACAACAGGCCGAACCACTGGCTTAATTCCCAGTAAAAAATTTCCTGAGTAAGCAATCGAGCGTGGAATTAAGTAGAATTCCAAGTACTAATTCCCTTCTCGCTTCCCCAATCGATTCTTTTTATAAAGGGATGAGACTTCTGAAATTCGTTCTTGCATTCCCCTAAAGCAAGCAGTTGATATTTCGACAAGAAGAACTACAGACTTTTTAAATTTTATAACATGTTCTGTTTTTTTATGTTAGAATGTCTTGTTTATTTTATTTTAGCAATTAGTGCATATATTTTTAGCGGAACTATTGCAATTTCCCCCATAAGAAGTAGTTCTAATTTCGAAAAAAGAATGATGTAGTAGAAACAACTTACTTTTAATTTCCAAAACATATATATTTTAGCGGAACTACTGCAATTCCCCAATAAGAAGTAGTTCTAATTCCAACAAAGGAATGATGTAGTAGGAACAACTTACTTTTAATTTCCATTACAATATTTATTGAAATTTCAAATTAAATAAAAATCGAACAGAAAATAATATACTTAACATTTTTTATATGATGCAATGAAATCGCGGTAGAGTAATAAGGAAAATAAATAAAAATATTTCATATTTCATTTGTTAAAAATCGATTTGAATTATCAAATTTAATTAGAATAATTCGGTAAATAAATTGTCCTTTTCTGATTTCTTTTTCAAAAATGAGGTTTTGAAAATTATGTATTCTGCGATAAAACGAAATTAAAATAGAATAGACTAAAATTGATTATTTCATATTTTTGTATATATATAGCGAGATTGCAGAATAAAATAACTAAGAGTAATAAGGTAAATAAATAGATATATATTAAAATATCTCATATTTCATGTCTAAAATAACTAGCATTAAAATAAAGATTAGTAGCATTATTCGTTAAATAAATTTTCCATATTATTGAATAAATTTTCTTTTTCCGAATTTTTGTTCAAATATCTGGTTTTAAATATTTTGTTTTTTGCAGCCTTGAGTGCTTTGCGCATGGCTATAACGAATTCAAATTGTGAACATCCTTCGGAAGAAGTGGCCACTGTAAAAATAAAATATGATTGTAGCAGAATTTTTAATACTAATTCTGCATTATGAAATACTTACAAAACAAAGTGTTTATGACTTTTTTATAATCCATCAGTCGTTTTTTACCCTGGATTCCATTTACGTTATAATTAAGGATAACATCGCTTGCAAATATTTTTGAAAGTCCTCTTTGTAAACCTTTGGTGCCGATCATGCTTCTTATTGATGATACCTAAAATATTTTTTATAAATAAACATGCAATTTCAATAGAATGCACAATTATACAATTTCACTTCGGTTTTCATCGTTAATCATATTTTCCAATCCAAGCATATCAGAGTCGGATTTGAGTGGGAAAAGTTCGGCGTATTTCGGTGCTTCGAAATGTGCTTTGAATGACATACGTAAACCAACAATATGTTCGGAAAGAACGTTTGTTAATACGTTGTTTTGCGTTGATACCGTATCTAAAAAGTGGGTCTTTTTATAAGAATTTAGATACATATATGAAGATATAAAATGTGATAAAAAAAGTACATTTTACATTTTTTATCGTTGCTAGCACTTTCGAGTTGAATTCATTTTGTTGATCCTGTGAATCTGCAATGACATTATAAGTTATTTAACATTTAAAAGTTTTCAATATTTTTAAGTTACATGTTAATTGTCCTACGGTAGCGTTTATGGATTCCAGTTTTGATGTTACTTCATTTGATTCAAATTGAGAATCTGTAAATAAATAAGTTATAGCTATATTTCACGAAAAATAGTGTTCCGCTAAATTTGTACTTACCATGTAACACATTCAATGAATTGTGAATTTCATTTAATTTATGCATTATAAATGATTGTGGATCAGCTTTTAGCTGTCCTTTGGATTTGATTTTTGCTAAAATTATTAGTTCTATTATTTATGTGTACATATGTAAGTGTTCGTTGAAATTATCTAAGTGTAGGAATGAATTAGAGGAATAAGAACCATATTGTTTTTATAGGGTAGAGCAATCATTTTATTTGTAATCATTTGAACGTTATATTTTATTTCAGTTCCCATATTATTTGACTAAGCAAATACCTAAGTCCATAGAATTTAGCGTATTTTTAAAAAACGCTTTTGGATGATTAAATGATTTACCTATGATACCACCATCTTCAAATATTTTGACAATTAAAACATACTGGCCATTGCATAAACAAATGTTGTTCGGCGTTTCGTTTGTAAAGTAAGATGTATCTCTTTGAAATGAAACTACTTCACCCTTACGATTTTTCTTAGGACCATTGTTCAATTTTATCTGCAGTATTGGGGCATTTGAAAATTGATTAAATATCTGTTTTCCTATATGTCTTGGCGTTTTTACTTTACGCTTTAAAGATTTCATGAAATTTTCATATGGGTAAGCCGAAATGTCTGTTAGGGGTCCAAATTGGTTTGCACATTCTCGTAAATGTAGTAAATTATGAACATTGTATGAAACGTTTGAATTTCCATAATAACGTGGAAAATTTTTGACAAATCTTTGTATCATTTTATCAACAACAGTTAAGTCCCCATTAAAGGCCATTGGATGCAATAAAATTCGATATGTGCAATGGAGAAGAAGAAAATGGTTATATAAAAATAAAGGTAATATTTCTTTTAAAACAACAACTCCTGTATATAGCAAAAACTGCCTAAATTCTGTCGCTTTCCATCTATGTACTTCATTGAAGCTCCTCGGTTTTCTAGCAAACTCTTTGGGGATATAGGGTGACAGTCCTAAAAGAATAGTTGACATATTTAACTTATCGATTTTATTAAGTTTGACAACAGTTTTGTTTTTTTAGTAACAAATTTAACATTTTTTTCATGACTCCGAGGTCAACGAGATGCATTGGTTCTACAGGAAATTGAGATATCATTTTTATTCCAGCTTTCTCTAGATCCAATTTAAAGTTTTGGGTATAAGCCTGATGGAAGTCTGGGTCTAACCTCTCTGAAAAGCTGATATCAGTTCTTGGTAATCCCTTTCTTGTGCTGACATTTTGAACATCCTCTAAAGGATGTGTGTCCTTTAATATCCTGAAGATAGGCACGCGCCGGTGTGTCGCATATAAAAGCTCTGATAGAAATTTTGATGCTTCTATTTTCAGATACCAACCCATTTGTTCGGAGTACATTATACTCACTGAGGAAATCGTGTAGATATACATCGACCCGAGAAGGTTTTGAAACCCCAATATATGTTGTATGTATGAGGAACACGTCAATATTTTTATTAGGGTTTACTATTCTGCCAAGAATTGGCCATAGTCCTACGCTTGAACTTTTGTACAGAGGAAGTCCGTCAATACCAATGTCAAGGCAAAGTTCGGAAACATTTTTATCAAAAAAGTTTAATATTTTTGTAATTTGTTTGGTTAAACCAATATGCACATACTCTCCAGGATCAACAGTTCGGATCACATAACCATTTCTAGGTCCAATCAATGTTTCCAATGACATTGGTACATCAAGATTTTCCTCTCTTAATATGGAAAACAAACTACGACACGATTCTACTGATGGTTGATATTGAATTACCCAAGACCGCAGCTTTTGCCTAATAGTCAAGGGCATCGTCTCTATGGGAGGTTGTTCAACATTTTGGACCGGAAAGAGTTCAGCATCAACATTTTGCACTGCCGTGGATTCATCATTCACCGATGTATTAGACAATATATTTCTTATTCGTTCTTTTTCTTTTTTTAAATTTTTGTAAAATTGAGACTTACTTGACATTTTCGATTGTTTTAATTTCACTTAGAATGATATGTGTATGAATAATTTATAATTTTTCGCTTATAACGTCTTTTCACTTCGACGACAAATAGTTTTTGAAGTTTTTAAACCTCAAACAGAAAACAAAAGAATAAGTGTCCGGTTATTCCATGAAGCAAAAAAAGAAGCGAGCAGCTAATACAATAAGGGATTGTGGAGTGCACATTTGCTGAGAGCGGAGAGCAAACAACAGAGAGAATTCAACTAAATTCCACAAAGTAAAAAAAGAAGCAAGGAATGATTTTTGAGTAACAATTAGAAAAGCGTTCTCCTACTCAGTCACATATGTAATACATTAGAGTGGTTTCATTTGTGTGAAGCGACAAAATGTTGCTGATGTTCAAATCTTATATGAAAATTTGATATGTTTATGCATATTCCTAAAGTATTTTGTTTCTTCGACTGCCCAGTAATTCGCGAACAAAATAACCTCTAAATAATAAAAATTGTATTGTTTAATTTTATCCTAAATCGAAGATTACTCAATAAGAACCGTCATTAATACTTTTCAGGTTTTCGTGTAATTTTTAATGCATTTTTAATAAATCTGAAATAATTTTAGATTTTCATATAAGCATTGAAAATTACCAACTTCTTGTCCCTTTACACAAATGATACCACTCTAATGTTCAATCATAGGTGTGAAGGAACGTAATTTTCTTCTTGTTGCTCGAAAATCGTTCCTCGCTTCTTTTTTCACTTTATGGAATTTAGTCGAATTCTCTGTGGTTTCTGCTCTCCACGCTCAGCAAATGTGCACTCCACGCTCCCTTCTTGCATTAGTTGCTCGATTCTTTTTTAACATAAAAGAATTAAGCAGGGAATTTGAATTTGTTTTCTCAATGAAATCGAGTTGGAGCAAAAGTGCTTCTTTTTTATGTTAATTGGGAAGAGAGAACAGAATTTAAGAGTAACTGCGTTTCTTCTCACTTTGCTGTCGATTGTTTTAGAGTTATTTATGAATTAAGCAGATCATTTGAAAAAAAAAGACAGAATAGGTTTTACTTACTTTTCGGCCCGAAAAAACGGAAGAAAAATTGCTTCTTTGCTACGCATTCTTTTATTACTTTTAAAGAATGTGATATGTAAGCGAGTACTGAAAATTAGCAATCGATACATCAATTAGTTATTCGGTTGTATACTCCGACAGCATCCAAAGATTTTTACTGGGATTGTATGTCCATGGACATGAGACGTTTAAACGTCTCCTGTCTTCAACCTTACCTAACCTAACCTAATAAGAAAATTCTCTCTACCGAATTTCGTACTGATCGGATATAAAACACGGTTTCTACAGCGCTTACATATCAAATCGAGTGAAAACCAGTAAGGAAAGGCTAAAGTCGGGCGGGGCCGACTATATAATACCCTACACGACTCTCGTAATATTGAATAACTCTGATATATAAATTTTGTAATTCATGTATAAATTTACTTTTGGGACATTTTATACTTAAATAATACCCTGTACCACAGTGTGGTGTAGGGTATAAAAACGATTGGATCTAAAAAGCCAAATCGGATGAAACATATATATGGGAGCTATAGCTAAATCTTAACCGATTTTCTTCAAATTCGGCAATGTTGGTTCATGGATCAAGAAACTCTACCATTCTAAATTTCAAAACGATTGGATGTAAAATATAGCTTCTATAGAACTAAAGGGCCAAATCGGACGAAACATATATATGGGAGCTATAGCTAAATCTTAACCGATTTTCTTCAAATTCGGTAGTGTTGGTTCGTGGATCAAGAAACTCTACCATTCTAAATTTCAAAATGATTGGATGCAAAATACAGCTTCTACAGGACTAAAGAGCAAAATCGGACGAAACATATATATGGGAGCTATAGCTAAATCTTAACCGATTTTCTTCAAATTCGGTAGTGCTGGTTTAATTGTTAATGATTTTTATTTGCTTATTCACAATTTAAGGTGTGTGGAAAAAGAACCAGTTAGTCGTTAACAAAAGCAATAAATGGTCTCAGTTTCTGTTAAAATCTATTGTTTTTGTTATTCCGGCTTTCCACAAAATATTCAATATTTTCATCCAGTGCTCGATCCATTTTTTTGCTACTACCTATCTGGTTACTTTCCCACATGTCTTCACTTCATTTACCATTTACCTATAACATTAAATTGGAGTCCGCAGTATATTTGCGAGATATAGCACCTCCGATAATTTAGATTCTTTGGTTTAATTAATTCTTTGAATTAAATCATTTTGAGTTCACTGATAAAAATATTTTAAATTTTGCCACACACGCGCACAAATACCGAACACCACAAGCGCCAGTACAAAACTAAAGGCCCACCAGCATACGACTCTACGCATGTTGAGTACGATTGCAAATGTTATGAAATTATATAACAGTGCGGAGGGAGGGATGCAGATAAATAAATTCCCACCAACGTCTGTTAATAAAGCAACGCGGACAAACATGTATGCAACGTTTCTTTTTGTGTTTTGTACACACACATCTCCATCTTTTTGCAGAAACGTTGCAACGTCGTTTTTTGTGTTGTATACACACACATCTGCATCTTTTGAGTTTTGTACACATACATCTGCACATATTATTCCGTCATATAAATAATAAAAAAGTTATAAAACCGCACTCTCACAAAATGAAAACAAGTTTAGCTCTTTGTTCTCTCAACACTCTTTAATATATTCAATCATGTTTAAATACAATTTGATTTCGTAAACGTTTTTCGTTTACCATAAAATAAATTACGAACATTTTGGAATGAAATAATGTTCGTTTACAGTAAGAGAAACTACGTTTACGATAAACTTTTGCGTTCACCGCAAATATTACAACCGTTACGGGAAAAGTAGAGCGTTTGAGACAAAGAAAAATGTTTGCCATAAACGACGCCCAAACGTTTTTTTTCTTTGCGTGCACTAGTTTCTGACATCCCTATAGTGCCGCAAATGATTTCTTGACTCTTTCAATGGTGTTCTTAATCCAGTTAAGCTTTGAATCGAGTATTACACCAAGGAATTTCGCAGATCCTGATAACTGCAAACTGTCAGATTTTAAATTTACTCTGATGTGGTAATCTATGATTTTCTCAACGGTTTTCAACAAAAAAGAACATAAACTTATTGGTCGGAAGTCTTTGGCCTTGCTATGCTGAATCTTCCCGCTTTGGGGATGAATACTATTTTTACCTTTTCCAAGAAGGTGGAACATATGCCCTTTCAAGACAAACATTGAAAATACGGGTGAGGGTACTACCCAAAATGTCCCATGATTTTTGTAACAGACAGGGGTAGATACCACCCATGCCCGGCGATTTATAAGGTCCAAAACTGTCAATTGCCCATTTCACTCCGTCTGGTGTAACAATAATATGTATCTCCTCCCTGCCTTGGGAGTTATCTTTTCCAGTTGCTTTGTTACTATTACCCCTAGCTCACACCCTGGATAGTGAGTGAGAAGTAATAGCTCGATTGTTTCATCCGCTGTGTTTGTCCAGTTTCCGCTTTCTATCCGTTTCTTTTTGATTACAATTTGCGCAACCTGCCAGTATCTTTTATGTTTGACAGTTCTTCTATTATTCTTACGAAACCTATTCTCCTGGCCCTTCTTGTTGTGTCTATATAAATGGAGGTTAAAAGAAGCCAGCTCACAATGATGGTGGTTTATCTGTATGAATATCATCATTAGTTACTCAATCAATGGCTCTCAATCTCTCCTCCGTTTCCTTAATAGGCCTAACTATCACACTCGTAAAACCCACACCAATTCGAAAAACTTTTCTTTCCAGTATATGTATAGTTTCAGTATTAAGCGCCAATATAATGCCTCATCCACCATCGTTGGGCGGCTCCATTTTATAAATTTGCCAGTTGCTACTCGGGTAATTCATTATGTTCCGGGTTACCAGCATCTCTGATATCCGATCGCCTGGCATCAGGGGGCCCGATATGAAGACTGTAACCGCCGATATGAAGACTGTAACCGCCGGTTGCCTTTTGAACTTATCTCCTGGCACTAGTTTCAGTTTTGCCCCTTTAATGCAATTTTCCAGCCATTCCAGGGTGCCCTTTGTTTTACAATGTAAAACTTTGTACCCTTGCTTGATCTGGTTGTTTCCAAAATATGGGGTCCCTCCGGTACCCTCACGTATTTTCTCGGATACCTTGAATATTAATTTACTCTCCAGTCTCTTAATACGTATGTCTGAAAGATTATCCTCACATTTAGCCAACAGCTTTTGCTTCATTTTAAAAGCCTCTTTGACCCTCATGAACAAGAAACTGTCGATGCACAGCGGGCTAAAATGAAAAAAATGGACATAATTCTGCCATTTCAAAACCACTTATCGTATGGCGATGAAATTTTAGGTGTGTATACAAGAGGTGCTAGAGAGTTTAAGTTCGGAACTTGGGCCCCCTATCTCATACAGGGGCGGAACTACAGGGCCCTAAAGTTGACCACCTCGGGTATACACAATTTTCATCGGCTTCTAACTTTTGAACGGAGTGTCCGTTTTTTCCTGTGAATACTGCTAGACCAGACCTACAATAAACATTTTATAGGTTGAAGATATCTTGAATAGTTTCCGAGATATGTGGATTTTAAATTTGAATTTTTCATTTATTCGCCGACTTTGCCTTGGAATTTAGCCAATATCTCAGTCAAAAGTTTTCTGGACTGCCAATAAAATTTACAATATCATGAAAAAAAGAATCGATAAGATATGTGAGGAAATAAGAAAGCTATGGCCCTATAAAGTCAATTTTTTTAAAAATTTTAATTTTTGGAGATTTTTTGGCGAAAAAAGTCCAATTCGTATTTAGGACTTGTAGAAAAAGTTTGTTACACAAAGTATATCAAATTTATACTCATTTTAAAGGAGACGTTTCACAAAATATGTTAGAGAAAATTCGAAGGCAAAATTTTAATTGGTGTGGTTGCCACCCTTCTCCGATTTGGACCTTTTTTTTACATAAATTTCAAAAGTTTGATCGATTTTCTCCTATCGCAAAGCTAAATTGTTAAATTTTTCTTTTTATTTAATTGTATTAGGGTGTAACAAAATCGCCTCCAAAAGGAATCCCGAGCGCGGCTTTTCATATCGAAGATATAGGACTAAAAGTAAAAAATCACATTTTTGGAGATTTTTGATGTATTTTTTGGGAATTGAGGGATTTTCCATTAGAAATTTCCAACTGTTACGTTTGAATATTATTTCTAATATCAAAATAAAGAATTTTAAAAAAAATTCATCGAAATATATACATTTTTAGGAATTTTATGCCGCATTTACGTTTCTGTCTATATGTACAATTTTTTTTTAACCACTAAAACCGGACACTCCATTCAAAAGTTAGAAGCCGATGAAAATTTTGTATACCCGAGGTGGTCAACTTTAGGGCCCTGTTAGGTTAGGTTAGGGTGGCAGCCGTATTTTTTTTATACAAGCTCACATAGACCAGTATAGGTCCCTAGTGTTACCACGGGCTGAAATGCCCCTCATCGAAACCAACCTGTTTGATATACAAATTTGTCGATATAACGAATATCGGTACTGGAAAGATCTGTTAGGCTGCCTAGAACAGCCGACCCCAGTATGTCCAGTCGTCGTTTACTCAGAGCGGGACAGTCGCATAGCAAGTGCTCAATGCTCTCCACTTCTTCCTCATCTCCACAGCTTCTGCAGAAATCATTAGAGTCAATACCCAATCTTTTGGCGTGTTAGCCGATCAAGCTGTGTCCCGTCAGAACTGATACTAACGTAGACAATCTTTGCCTCTCTAGTGCGAGGAGATATTTTGATCTTCTCAGGTCATACCTTGGCCAGATTTGTCTACCTACCCTGCAGGTGCCGATTTCTGTCCATCTTTCGTTGGACTGCCTGATTGCCTCTTGCCTAAGCCAAAGCTTGCACGTGGATAGTGGCGCACCAATATATGCAAATTCTTCGAGAATTTGTAATGTCGTCCCTTTCCTAGCAAGTTCATCGGCTTTGCAGTTCCCCGGGATATCCCTATGCCCAGGCACCCATATGAGGTGTATGTTAAACTGCTCAGCCATCTCGTTAAGAGATCTGCGGCAGTCGAGGGCTGTTTGTGAATTTAGGGATGTTGCCTCCAGAGAATTGATGGCAGCCTGGCTGTCCGAGTAAATGACAACGCCAGTGTTGGTTACTATGTTGCGACTCAGCCACTTGGCTACTTCCCATATTGCCATTATTTCGGCTTGATAGACACTGCAGGTATCTGGTAGTCTGTGAGCTATATCCAATCTAAGCTCTGCACAGTGTACTCCGAAGCCAACCTTTTCATCAAGCTTCGAACCATCCGTGTAAAAGTGGAGATGGTTTCTATTACCTGGTTTTCTTCCAACCCATTCATCTCTCGCGGGAATCATAGTGATGTAATTTCTCTCGAAGGTGTACACCGTTGGTATATAGTCCACTCGGTCGGTTACCATAGCACTACACTTTGATATTCTCATGTGACCGTAGTTTTTGTACCTCCACATTGATAGGCAGTTTAATCTTATTGCCGCTTTGGTTGCAACTTCTCTCGCCACAATATTAATCGGCAGTATATGGAGTAGGGCTTGTAGAGACTCGGTCGCTGTAGTCCTTAAGGCTCCGCTTATGCTCAGGCAGGCAGTTCTCTGAACCTTTGTTAGTAGGTTGGTGATGGTTAGTTTGTCAGTTGCCGTCCACCATACCACAATGCCGTATAGCAGTATAGGACGAACTACTGCTATATATATCCAGTGGACGATTTTAGGAGAGAGGCCCCACCGCGACCCTACAGCCTTTTTGCAGGAATATAAGGCGACGTTAGCCTTCCTTACACGTTCCAATACATTAAGTCTAAATAACAGTTTTCTATCTAGAATTATTCCTAAAAATTTTGCACTTTCAGAAAAGACTAGATCTGTTCCATTTATCCGAGGTGGAGGGTGCACATGTGGGACTTTATTCATCCTAGTAAAGAGAACCAATTCTGTCTTGTTTGGGTTTATGCCCAAACCGCTGCTTCTGGCCCATCTAGCCAATTTGTTCAGAGCCACCTGTAGAATGTCTCGGAGGACGTTTTCGAATTTGCCACTCACTGCGATTGCAACGTCGTCCGCATATGCCACGACCTTGCAGCCACAACGTTCTAGATCTAGCAGAATTTCATTCACCGCTAGGTTCCAAATTAGTGGAGACAGTACTCCTCCTTGTGGGGTCCCTCTGTTTCCAAACCTTGTTAGAGTTGTGGACCCAAGACATGCTGTTATGCGTCTTCTGTTGAGCAGACTTTGAATTAGTCTAATCAAACTAAAGTTAACATTAAGATGTGACAGTGCCGCAATTACTGCATCTGAGTGAATGTTGTTAAAAGCCCCTTCTATGTCAAGAAATGCCACCATGGTGAATTCCTTGAAATGCAGGGACGATTCGATAGTGCTCACAAGTTCGTGCAGGGCTGATTCTGTAGACTTCCCCTTATTGTAAGCATGTTGGTTCACTGATAGGAGTTTTGTATCCAGGTTTTCCCTAATGAAATAATCTAAAAGTCTTTCCAGACCTTTCAATAGGAAGGAGGATAGGCTAATTGGTCTGAAGTCTTTTGGCCTAGTGTGTGATATCTTCCCCGCTTTTGGTATGAATACCACTTTGGTATCCCTCCATCGATTCGGGATGTATGAAAGCCTGATACAGCCTACATAAATTTTCTCCAGCCAGGGGATAATGTATTTCAACATTTTCTGCATTTCTGCTGGAGTGATGCCGTCTGGTCCAGGTGACTTGAAGGGCTCAAAGCTATTAATAGCCCAGCTTATTCTGGATCTCTCAGTCAACAAGCTAGCGACGCTCGCAGTCCACTCGCACTCTTGTTGGTCCTGCTGATCCTCTGGTTCTGTTAGAGAGTTCCCCGGGAAATGTGTGTCGAGCAGTACATTGAGCGACTGCTCGCTGTTTTTGGTCCAATTATTTGCCTCATCCTGCAAGTAACCCACTGTACAGGGTGAAGCTGATAATATTTTCCTCAGCCTTGCGGCGTCGGAGACCTTTTCCACTTCGCCACAGAAGGTATACCAAGAGCGTCTTTGCGCCTTTCTAAGCTCCTTCTTATAGATCTTGAGTTGCTCTTTATAGGCATCCCAAACATTAGCGACCCCAGTAGATTTAGCCTTGTTGAATAGCTTGTTGCAGGTCTTTTTCATAGCCGTTAGCTCAGAAGTCCACCATTGGGGTTTAGTTTTACCCTTGTACCTTGTTTTTGGACAGGCTTCTTCAAGGGAACTATTGAATGATGTGGTGATATGCTCGACCAGATGATCCAGACCGGCTTTGTCATTCGGTTCGTACAGAAGTTTGGAGTTGAGGACTTTCTTGAAATTCTTTTCATACAGGTGCCACTTTGTCTTTCTCACATTTCTGTGGACGGCAGGTTCAGGCGCTTTTTCAGCGAGTTTGAACTCAATATAATGGTGATCTGAGAATGAGTGGTCGTCCAGTACATTCCACCCAATAATTTTGTCTGACAGCCGGTCAGTAGCAAACGTTACGTCGAGTACTTCTTGTCTGTCTTTAATTGTAAAGGTCGGTTTATTACCTATGTTACAAATACTTAGGTTGGTAGTTAGAATAAAGTCAAGAAGCGAATCACCCCTATTGTTTATATCCGTACTACCCCAGATAGTATGATGAGCGTTCGTGTCTGCGCCAACAATCAGCTCGACCTCGTCAGATGTTGCTTCTTCTACTACTTCCCTGAATAGAGCAGTCGGTACTACAGCTTCATAAGGCAAGTAACTGGAGACCACCCAATATATGCGATTACCGATCTCCAGACTAGCAGATGTTTGGTCTTTACCACTTAAATTAGCCAGGAGAAAGATACTTAGATCTTTCCTGGCCAAAATGCAGGTTCTTGGAGTGCCTTCACAGTTGGCCACAAGCAGTTTAAAGTTGGGTGTCCTGATACCGCACACCCTTCCTCCCACTGCGTAGGGCTCCTGTATCAGGACGATGTAGCTCCGCCCCTGTCTGAAATAGGGGGTCCAAGTTCCGAACTTAAACTCTCTAACACCTCTTGTATACACACCTAAAATTTCATCGCCATACGATAAGTGGTTTTAAATTGGCAGAATTATGTCCATTTTTTTCCATTTTAGCCCACTGTGCGATGGATGACAATCCCTCAGACTGCGTATCGCCAGACACTCCAACCTCTTTCATGGCATTCATGCTCTTCCACGATTTTCTTTGCCATGTCAAGTCGTTTGATTACATTTTCATTGAGATTCTCCTTTTTCCCCAATCTTCTTATGTTGAGCCGAGCATTTCTGATCGAACTCTTAGCTAAATGAGAACTAAATGAGATGTACACTAATTTAAATAAGACGCGCAGTAATCACTACACCATTGAACGAAAGTATGATGTTCCATCCCATTTCGTTTAAAATTTCAAAACAGAGTTTACAATAGAAGACCAATAAGGAAAGACAGAAAGTCGGGCGGGCGCGACTATATAATACCCTACACCTCTCTAACAATGCGAAAATGGGCATTGCGATAAGAATTTGGCAGTAGTCATACATGTAATAAGAATTACAGTCGCCGCCTGTCGTAGCGAACGGACGTGTTATCGCAGAGCCGATAGTTTTTAACCTACTACGCAATACCTATTCACCTACCTACTACGCCACCACGGGGTTTGTTGTTTTTAAAGCGTAGGTTGAATTGGATACATCGGTCTCTAGGCAGAAATTTCTGAGTTTAATCTGGAAGGCCTATACCAATTTATGATTAAACCAAAAAAGACGAAGGATGTTACGGCGCAGGGAAGGGAAAACCCAGTGCCGGTGTCGTCGTTATCGAACAATCGTGTGCATGCAACTTCAACGAGCTTTGGTGCCTTGGATCCCGTACTCGAAAATGAAACAAGAGCACATCCAACTGCAGACGAAACAAATGAGAAGATAGATGAAGCAGAACCCAGCTGGGGCTCTAAGCAACCCCAGCCTTTAAAAGCCAGTGGGGACTCTGAATCGTCAAATGAAAACAATATCACTATTGTTGCTAACTCAAAGAGACTGTCAGGGGCACAAAGAAGGAAACTGAATAAGTTGAACCGACAGAACCTATTACGGTATGAACCTGACAATTCTACCTGCAACACAAACATGGAGGCCGCTAAAAGAGTCAGGTCTCCCGAAGAACATAGCGCTGTGAAAGTGACTAAGAAGAAAAAGGGCTCGCCGTCTCCCAGTAATTCGGAGAAGCCTAACGTAACCACACAAAAGGAGGTCTCTAGTCTGGGTACTTCGATCGTGGGCGGTAAAGTTGACCCAGTAACGCAGGTCAAGTCGACCAAATCATCCGTTAAGGATGAGGCTTTAAACAAAAACACTCTACAGACACGGAAAAATCAATTGCCCATAAAGAAGGGTAAGAAGTCACCATCTTATTCTAATATAGCTTAACAACATTTTCGAGACGATCTATGCTATGCCATAATTGATAGCAGTAGTGCATCTGGCAGAATCCCCGAAGACCAAAACAGTAACTTCGAAGATTTGGTATATACAAGGGTAGCGGAGTACGTCCTCGAATCTAAGGATGAACCACCAATCGAAGTAATGAGTTGCATGTATGAGAGGTGTGTTTTGATGCTAAGGCTGGCATCACAACACTGCGCTGGTGTCCTCGTAAAACTTGTGGATAGCTTCCCCCACCTTGGGACGGCGCAAAGCTAAAATTGGTAAGGAAAAGCGGCATTCCTGAACTCATATAAACGACCCTTTATGTTTAGGGATGTCCCAGTAAGTTCTCATCAGAGTACATACTCAACATCATTGACAAACAGAATTCAAAACTTTCCGTGAGAAAGTGGGCATAGACCCAGAATCCAAGAACAATCTTTTCATGGCGAAGGGCATGGCGTACTTCTTGATCTGGACAGTCTTTTTCAAAATTGGAAAGGTCCCGATTGACAGGACAGATGAATTGAGTCCAAATATACTGTCTGAAGAGGCAAAAACTGGTAGTGAACGGATGGAGACAAGTTAGACACTGCCAAAAACTGATGTGGAAGTAGTCAATAACACCACCAGTTCACCAATAGTACCGCCACTTTTGCAGGAAGTTCCCAGCAAAGGTGGTGATCAACATAAAAAGAGCCACAAAACGATTCAAAACAATGAGGGAGCGACAAAAAATAACACCGTCTCCCAAAATTGACGACTGGAAGAAGGTGTAATAGGTAGTGAACGAAAGGAGGAGAATGGCCCACTACCAAATAATGAGGGAGTACCACCAGATAGGATAGACTCCCAAAAGAAACTTTTACTGGAAAGACAATGATTGAAGTCATCCAGATAAACCTCCACCGGAGCGAGACAGCATCCAACGCTCTGATGGACATCATAAATAAAGACAGGGTTCATATTTATTTGATCCAGGAACTAGCAACAAGGTTACTGGATTAAACCATGTGAACTATAACCTTTTCTACGCTAACACAGGTACTCGTCTAAGGACTTGTATTTTGTGCCATAAAAACTTATGTTTTCTTTTCTCTTCAGAGTTGTCAACATCGGACGCAACTGTGCTGAGGCAAGGTAATGGAAATATGTACCTGGCGTCAATATATCTGCCATTCGATGCGACGATATTGCCACCTACGTCGGAATTGAAACGTCTGGTGAGGGAATCCAAACACACAAGTAATGAGTTATTAGCTGGGTGTGACGCCAACTCCCATCATATCGCTTGGGGTAGTACTAACACCAATAAAAGGGGACACGCCCTTATAGAATTTTTGAATACAAATGACCTCATAACTCTTAACATAGGAAACACTGCAACCTTTGTTAACAAAATTAGGGAAGAAGTATTACATATAACGATATGTTCAGAAAATCTTATTGATGAGATCCATGATTATCCAGATTACCGAGGCTCTTGTAAAATTATTCGAAGATAGTTGCCCACTTCGAGAAAGGAAATCTGCCTATGAGAAACCCTAGATGACAGGACAAATTCGCTCGATTGGCAAAGATGTCCGCAGACTTTAAAACAGAGCTCGACGTAAAAAACAATCAGTATATTGGGACGACTACCACAGAAGACTCAAAGAATACAATAAAATCATTAGATCGGCGAAACGTAACTCCTGGAGGCTTTTCTGTGAGCAGGTAGACAGCGTTAACAGCATGTCTAAAATGAAAAAGTTCCTCTCAAAAACTCGTGTCCAAACCAAAACACTGGTGGATGACACGGGTAAAAGGATGGAAACTATAGAGGATACCGTAAGGCTCTTGATGAAAACTCATTTTCCGACTGGTAATGCTGGACCAACAGAGGAACAGTTACAGAATGAAAATGTATGGCATCAAGTACCTATTACGGATATAACAGATGGTATGGTTAAAGAAGCGATAAAAAGTTTCTCTCCCTTTAAGGCTGCGGGACCGGATGGAATATTTCCAGCACTTCTGCAGAATGAGGTGGATCTGGTATCAACTCATCTGGCTGGAGTGTTCACTGCATACCTAACCCATTCTTATACCCCAAAAAACTGGCAGGAATCTAGGATGGTCTTCATACCAAATCCTTGCAAGGCGAGTTATACGACCCCAAAGACTTATCGACCCATTAGCCTAACTTCATTCCTGTTAAAAACAATGGATCGAATAATTGATAACAATGTCAAAAGTAAAATAGCGGATGACAGGCTAAAATTCAAACAACATCCCTATGTCAAAGGAAGGTCAGTGGAAACAGCTCTGCATGAGGTAGTGCACCACACTTGCTGTGTGCATAGACATTGAAGGCGCATTTAACAATGTACAGACCGATACACTTATCCAGTCCATAGACGAGTTTCAGGTTGACCGGGCGCTGAAAAACTGGATCAACAATATGCTAAAGAATAGGTGGATTATTTGTGGGTCATATGACATAAAAATTAGAGACAAGGTAAATCGTGGTATACCTCAGGGGGCATTTTATCGCCTCTTCTATGGGTTACGACGATAAAAGCCCTCACCAATGAAGGACTTAAACCAGTCTGTTATGCAGACGACGTTGTAATACTTCTAAGGGGCTTTCATCCAAATCTATTATGCAGAAGAGCTGAAGAGGCACTTAACATAGCATATAACTGGGCACAACCAAGGGTACTAAATGTTAACCCAGACAAAACAGAAAATGTGTCTATTTACAAGGAAAACGAAGATCCCACGATTTAACCGGCCTCGATTCCTGAATAAGACAATTGCTATAATTAAACCAGTAAGGAAAGACTAAAGTCGGGCGGTGCCGACTATATAATACCCTACACCACTCTCTTAATATTGAATAACTCTGATATATAAATTTTGTAATTCATGCATAAATTGTTTACATAAATTTACTTTTGGGACATTTTATACTTAAATAATACCCTGTACCACAGTGTGGTGTAGGGTATAAAAACGATTGGATCTAAAGAGCCAAATCGGATGCTAGCTATAGCTAAATCTTAACCGATTTTCTTCAAATTCGGTAGTGTTGGTTCATGGATCAAGAAACTCTACCATTCTAAATTTCAAAATGATTGGATGTAAAATACAGCTTCTTCAGGACTAAAGAGCAAAATCGGACGAAACATATATATGGGAGCTATAGCTATATCTTAACCGATTTTCTTCAAATTCGGCAATGTTGGTTCATGGATCAAGAAACTCTACCATTCTAAATTTCAAAACGATCGGATGTAAAATACAGCTTCTATACACGGAGGAAAAAAACGGCCTCTGTAACATATTGCCCCAAACATATTTTGCAGGCAACATATATATGTTTGGAGCAGCTCCCACACAATCATATCGTTTTATAATATGCTAGAATTTTGCCCCGAACATATTATGATTGTGTGCAAACATAATATGTTTACCTACAAACATAAATATGATTGTGCCCGTCCCAAACATATTTATGACTGCATCCAAACAAATTCGGCAATGTTGGTTCATGGATCAAGAAACTCTACCATTCTAAATTTCAAAACGATCGGATGTAAAATACAGCTTCTATAGGACTAAAGGCCAAATCGGACTAAACATATATATGGGAGCTATATCTAAATCTGAACCGATTTTCTTCAAATTCGGCAATGTTGGTTCGTGGATCAAGAAACTCTACCATTCTAAATTTCAAAACGATTGGATGTAAAATACAGCTTCTATAGGACTAAAGGGCCAAATCGGACGAAAGATATATATGGGAGCTATATCTAAATCTGAACCGATTTCAACCAAATTCAATAGCGATCTTAACAGCCGCGAAATACTTTAAACTGCAAAATTTCAGAACGATCGGAGTGAAATTGCGACCTGTAGTCGACGAACAACTTTACATGGACAGACGGACGGACGGACGGACGGACGGACGGACATCGTTAAATCCACTCGGCTAGTGATTCTGAGTCGATCGGTATACTTTAATGTGGGTCTAGCTGTGTTATTTTCAGGTGTTACAAACATCTGCCGTGAAACAAACTTATAATACCCTGTACCACAGTGTGGTGTAGGGTATAAAAAGTAAAATACTTGGGAGTAATCTTGGATCAGAAACTGTACTGGAAAGATCATCTTGAAGAAAGAGTTACAAAGGCCCACAGATGTTGGTCGTTGTGCAGAAGAGCTATAGGTTCAAAATGGGGACTACATCCAAATATGACTCACTGGCTTTACATGAGCGTGATTAGACCTGTTCAGTTCTCTGAACTGAATTGAGTCGGCTAGATTTAGGTATCTATTTACAACATGTTTGTGTATGAAATGTGAGGGAATTCAAAGAAATTCCCATTTTTTAGTTATTCTGACATCGACCCAGCCATGCACACTAGATAAGCGCAGTGCATTGGTCGTTGTTGTATATACATTGATGAGCTATTTATAGACTGTAGTGAAGATAAGGAAAGCATGTGTTGTGACCTTATGTCTTCTCTTGTCTTCGCAGGTAGAAAATAGGTTAAGATTTCTGTCACTAGTAAGTAAGTAAGATTAAAATATTGTAAATAAAATTAGTTCCTTTCTAGAACTCAAGTCGTTCAGGTCTTCTTATTTTCTGCTGCTCGGCTATAAACAAGACCAATAATCACCTAGCCTGTGTAGTGTGGTGGACATCAATGGACAAGAAGTGCAACGTAATACCTTTGCAAAAAATTCAACTAGGCATAAGCGGGGCATTTAGAACTGGTGACTATACTACACATCCAATCAATAGACATCCGTATAAAGTATGAGGCAGCCCTCACATCAAGATGTCAACAAGTGATGGGTGAATGGATAAATCGAGACCACAAGTCGTATATATCATGACTATACCGTTAGAGATAGAGTCCTACGCTTTGGACCATCTTCAAGATAATTCTTTGGAGAATAAATTGGTGTAGCCAGATTTTATTTTACTGTTACCGTGTATCGCACAGAGGTGCTTCAAAAACGACATTGTGGAAATTAATACAAAAACCCGAATATCGTACCAACTTCAGTGATCTTTATTTTAAATTAAAGCTGACAAAATTTCGTTCAAAATCTGGTTGAGTTACTTGATTGTTTGTTGCTGCGTTTTAAATATATAGATCACTGAAGTTCAAAAATATTTTTGTCAACATTGCGTTAAAAGCCTACAAAACCGGGCAATGTTTTTTTAAATTGAAAGTAAAACAAATTAAATAGGATAAAATGATTTTTGACGATTTTGCCGAAATTTCGTAATAGTTATTTTTTTGGACCAAGAAAATCGGTCCATATGTTTTGGGAAACTCGGTTCATAGATACATAGATGTAGCTCCCACACATATTTTCTATATTTAAAGTAAAAAAAACACTTATATAAAGTACAAAAATCTGCCATAATCGCAAAAAGTCGCAGATAAACTAGGTACTGTTGGATTCATCACTAAGTCACCTCTCTTCTCTATTTCATATGGTAGTGATCATGATCCAAAAAAAATTTATTCCATTTACTGTGGATAATTTTTTTTGAAAAACCAAAAATAACTGTATTTTTACTTTGAAATATCTCTTCATTTGAAGACGTTAAAATACGTCTTATACACAAAAATTAAGATAAATACAACCTTATTATAAGTTGCAAGTCTGGCCGCATTTCACCAGCAAACGTGAATTCTACAAGCACGTTAGTATATACATTTTATCATGACAATGTCATTTGCATTTATTAGTAAAAAAGACAAATTTTGAATGGTCATAACTCGAAATCGTCTGGAGATATTTTCATAAACTTTGAAGGTATTGTCATCAAATGTTATCCACAATAATACATCATTCCCAAATAACAAATTTTTGAAAGCTGTTTTCAAAGTCATATGCGCGCATATTTCATCATATTTTCGGGTCTGGGACTTTTTATTGATGAATCAGAAGTCGAACTTCACTTCCGCCTCCCTGACCATAACACGGTATTTCAAGCAGAAGTTCGAGCAATCACGGAGTGTGTGAACTGGCTCAGTAACTCCACAAAGCCTAAATATGCCAACATCTTCACAGATCGCCAAATGCCGATTAAAGAAATAACATCGGAAAGGGTCAAATCCAGAACTGTGTTGGACTGTAAAAGAACGATAAATGATTACTCAGCCCATGGTCAATTGCGTATTTGTGGGTACCAGGACACAACGGAGTGATTGGAAATGAACGGGCAAACAGCTTGGCTTCAAAGGGCAGAGAACTTCGAGTAATAAACTTGGAAAATTGGAAACCTTTCGAAGCTACGAAAAATGAGTTGAAGTACTGGGCAGTGATGGCTCACAAAACTGTGTGGAATAGCGCAACAGTAGGAGCAACTGCAAAGATACTGTGGGGTGACCCAAATAAAAAGAAAACAAGAAGTCTTCTGAAAATAAACAAGATCGATATTAGTAAGATGATGAGTGTTCTAACGGGACACTCAAGCTTACAAGCACATCTTCATCGCATAGGACTAGCAAGAAACGACGAATGCAGGGAAAACATCGAAACGATGGAACATTTTCTGTGTCACTGCCCGGCTTTCACACATGCAAGATCCCAACATTTCGGGTCCGATATATTACCAGACTTGACTCATCTCAGAGAATATGGAAGATACTGAGAAAATTCGTGTCTAGTACCGATTTTCTGTAACTCGTGAGGTATAAAAAGTTCATAAATAAAGAGCGCACAAAAGGCCGAACCACTGGCTTAATTGTATGTCCACGGACATGAGACGTTTAAACGTCTCCTGTCTTCAACCTTACCTAACCTAATAAGAAAATTCTCTCTACCGAATTTCGTACTGATCGGATATAAAACACGGTTTCTACAGCGCTTACATATCAAATCGAGTGAAAACCAGTAAGGAAAGGCTAAAGTCGGGCGGGGCCGACTATATAATACCCTACACGACTCTCGTAATATTGAATAACTCTGATATATAAATTTTGTAATTCATGTATAAATTGTTTACATAAATTTACTTTTGGGACATTTTATACTTAAATAATACCCTGTACCACAGTGTGGTGTAGGGTATAAAAACGATTGGATCTAAAGAGCCAAATCGGATGAAACATATATATGGGAGCTATAGCTAAATCTTAACCGATTTTCTTCAAATTCGGCAATGTTGGTTCATGGATCAAGAAACTCTACCATTCTTAATTTCAAAACGATTGGATGTAAAATATAGCTTCTATAGAACTAAAGGGCCAAATCGGACGAAACATATATATGGGAGCTATAGCTAAATCTTAACCGATTTTCTTCAAATTCGGTAGTGTTGATTCATGGATCAAGAAACTCTACCATTCTAAATTTCAAAATGATTGGATATATACAGCCTACAGGACTAAAGAGCAAAATCGGACGAAACATATATATGGGAGCTATAGCTAAATCTTAACCGATTTAAACGTTACGTCGAGTACTTCTTGTCTGTCTTTAATTGTAAAGGTCGGTTTATTACCTATGTTACAAATACTTAGGTTGGTAGTTAGAATAAAGTCAAGAAGCGAATCACCCCTATTGTTTATATCCGTACTACCCCAGATAGTATGATGAGCGTTCGTGTCTGCGCCAACAATCAGCTCGACCTCGTCAGATGTTGCTTCTTCTACTACTTCCCTGAATAGAGCAGTCGGTACTACAGCTTCATAAGGCAAGTAACTGGAGACCACCCAATATATGCGATTACCGATCTCCAGACTAGCAGATGTTTGGTCTTTACCACTTAAATTAGCCAGGAGAAAGATACTTAGATCTTTCCTGGCCAAAATGCAGGTTCTTGGAGTGCCTTCACAGTTGGCCACAAGCAGTTTAAAGTTGGGTGTCCTGATACCGCACACCCTTCCTCCCACTGCGTAGGGCTCCTGTATCAGGACGATGTAGCTCCGCCCCTGTCTGAAATAGGGGGTCCAATTTCCGAACTTAAACTCTCTAACACCTCTTGTATACACACCTAAAATTTCATCGCCATACGATAAGTGGTTTTAAATTGGCAGAATTATGTCCATTTTTTTCCATTTTAGCCCACTGTGCGATGGATGACAATCCCTCAGACTGCGTATCGCCAGACACTCCAACCTCTTTCATGGCATTCATGCTCTTCCACGATTTTCTTTGCCATGTCAAGTCGTTTGATTACATTTTCATTGAGATTCTCCTTTTTCCCCAATCTTCTTATGTTGAGCCGAGCATTTCTGATCGAACTCTTAGCTAAATGAGAACTAAATGAGATGTACACTAATTTAAATAAGACGCGCAGTAATCACTACACCATTGAACGAAAGTATGATGTTCCATCCCATTTCGTTTAAAATTTCAAAACAGAGTTTACAATAGAAGACCAATAAGGAAAGACAGAAAGTCGGGCGGGCGCGACTATATAATACCCTACACCTCTCTAACAATGCGAAAATGGGCATTGCGATAAGAATTTGGCAGTAGTCATACATGTAATAAGAATTACAGTCGCCGCCTGTCGTAGCGAACGGACGTGTTATCGCAGAGCCGATAGTTTTTAACCTACTACGCAATACCTATTCACCTACCTACTACGCCACCACGGGGTTTGTTGTTTTTAAAGCGTAGGTTGAATTGGATACATCGGTCTCTAGGCAGAAATTTCTGAGTTTAATCTGGAAGGCCTATACCAATTTATGATTAAACCAAAAAAGACGAAGGATGTTACGGCGCAGGGAAGGGAAAACCCAGTGCCGGTGTCGTCGTTATCGAACAATCGTGTGCATGCAACTTCAACGAGCTTTGGTGCCTTGGATCCCGTACTCGAAAATGAAACAAGAGCACATCCAACTGCAGACGAAACAAATGAGAAGATAGATGAAGCAGAACCCAGCTGGGGCTCTAAGCAACCCCAGCCTTTAAAAGCCAGTGGGGACTCTGAATCGTCAAATGAAAACAATATCACTATTGTTGCTAACTCAAAGAGACTGTCAGGGGCACAAAGAAGGAAACTGAATAAGTTGAACCGACAGAACCTATTACGGTATGAACCTGACAATTCTACCTGCAACACAAACATGGAGGCCGCTAAAAGAGTCAGGTCTCCCGAAGAACATAGCGCTGTGAAAGTGACTAAGAAGAAAAAGGGCTCGCCGTCTCCCAGTAATTCGGAGAAGCCTAACGTAACCACACAAAAGGAGGTCTCTAGTCTGGGTACTTCGATCGTGGGCGGTAAAGTTGACCCAGTAACGCAGGTCAAGTCGACCAAATCATCCGTTAAGGATGAGGCTTTAAACAAAAACACTCTACAGACACGGAAAAATCAATTGCCCATAAAGAAGGGTAAGAAGTCACCATCTTATTCTAATATAGCTTAACAACATTTTCGAGACGATCTATGCTATGCCATAATTGATAGCAGTAGTGCATCTGGCAGAATCCCCGAAGACCAAAAGAGTAACTTCGAAGATTTGGTATATACAAGGGTAGCGGAGTACGTCCTCGAATCTAAGGATGAACCACCAATCGAAGTAATGAGTTGCATGTATGAGAGGTGTGTTTTGATGCTAAGGCTGGCATCACAACACTGCGCTGGTGTCCTCGTAAAACTTGTGGATAGCTTCCCCCACCTTGGGACGGCGCAAAGCTAAAATTGGTAAGGAAAAGCGGCATTCCTGAACTCATATAAACGACCCTTTATGTTTAGGGATGTCCCAGTAAGTTCTCATCAGAGTACATACTCAACATCATTGACAAACAGAATTCAAAACTTTCCGTGAGAAAGTGGGCATAGACCCAGAATCCAAGAACAATCTTGTCATGGCGAAGGGCATGGCGTACTTCTTGATCTGGACAGTCTTTTTCAAAATTGGAAAGGTCCCGATTGACAGGACAGATGAATTGAGTCCAAATATACTGTCTGAAGAGGCAACAACTGGTAGTGAACGGATGGAGACAAGTTAGACACTGCCAAAAACTGATGTGGAAGTAGTCAATAACACCACCAGTTCACCAATAGTACCGCCACTTTTGCAGGAAGTTCCCAGCAAAGGTGGTGATCAACATAAAAAGAGCCACAAAACGATTCAAAACAATGAGGGAGCGACAAAAAATAACACCGTCTCCCAAAATTGACGACTGGAAGAAGGTGTAATAGGTAGTGAACGAAAGGAGGAGAATGGCCCACTACCAAATAATGAGGGAGTACCACCAGATAGGATAGACTCCCAAAAGAAACTTTTACTGGAAAGACAATGATTGAAGTCATCCAGATAAACCTCCACCGGAGCGAGACAGCATCCAACGCTCTGATGGACATCATAAATAAAGACAGGGTTCATATTTATTTGATCCAGGAACTAGCAACAAGGTTACTGGATTAAACCATGTGAACTATAACCTTTTCTACGCTAACACAGGTACTCGTCTAAGGACTTGTATTTTGTGCCATAAAAACTTATGTTTTCTTTTCTCTTCAGAGTTGTCAACATCGGACGCAACTTTGCTGAGGCAAGGTAATGGAAATATGTACCTGGCGTCAATATATCTGCCATTCGATGCGACGATATTGCCACCTACGTCGGAATTGAAACGTCTGGTGAGGGAATCCAAACACACAAGTAATGAGTTATTAGCTGGGTGTGACGACAACTCCCATCATATCGCTTGGGGTAGTACTAACACCAATAAAAGGGGACACGCCCTTATAGAATTTTTGAATACAAATGACCTCATAACTCTTAACATAGGAAACACTGCAACCTTTGTTAACAAAATTAGGGAAGAAGTATTACATATAACGATATGTTCAGAAAATCTTATTGATGAGATCCATGATTATCCAGATTACCGAGGCTCTTGTAAAATTATTCGAAGATAGTTGCCCACTTCGAGAAAGGAAATCTGCCTATGAGAAACCCTAGATGACAGGACAAATTCGCTCGATTGGCAAAGATGTCCGCAGACTTTAAAACAGAGCTCGACGTAAAAAACAATCAGTATATTGGGACGACTACCACAGAAGACTCAAAGAATACAATAAAATCATTAGATCGGCGAAACGTAACTCCTGGAGGCTTTTCTGTGAGCAGGTAGACAGCGTTAACAGCATGTCTAAAATGAAAAAGTTCCTCTCAAAAACTCGTGTCCAAACCAAAACACTGGTGGATGACACGGGTAAAAGGATGGAAACTATAGAGGATACCGTAAGGCTCTTGATGAAAACTCATTTTCCGACTGGTAATGCTGGACCAACAGAGGAACAGTTACAGAATGAAAATGTATGGCATCAAGTACCTATTACGGATATAACATATGGTATGGTTAAAGAAGCGATAAAAAGTTTCTCTCCCTTTAAGGCTGCGGGACCGGATGGAATATTTCCAGCACTTCTGCAGAATGAGGTGGATCTGGTATCAACTCATCTGGCTGGAGTGTTCACTGCATACCTAACCCATTCTTATACCCCAAAAAACTGGCAGGAATCTAGGATGGTCTTCATACCAAATCCTTGCAAGGCGAGTTATACGACCCCAAAGACTTATCGACCCATTAGCCTAACTTCATTCCTGTTAAAAACAATGGATCGAATAATTGATAACAATGTCAAAAGTAAAATAGCGGATGACAGGCTAAAATTCAAACAACATCCCTATGTCAAAGGAAGGTCAGTGGAAACAGCTCTGCATGAGGTAGTGCACCACACTTGCTGTGTGCATAGACATTGAAGGCGCATTTAACAATGTACAGACCGATACACTTATCCAGTCCATAGACGAGTTTCAGGTTGACCGGGCGCTGAAAAACTGGATCAACAATATGCTAAAGAATAGGTGGATTATTTGTGGGTCATATGACATAAAAATTAGAGACAAGGTAAATCGTGGTATACTTCAGGGGGCATTTTATCGCCTCTTCTATGGGTTACGACGATAAAAGCCCTCACCAATGAAGGACTTAAACCAGTCTGTTATGCAGACGACGTTGTAATACTTCTAAGGGGCTTTCATCCAAATCTATTATGCAGAAGAGCTGAAGAGGCACTTAACATAGCATATAACTGGGCACAACCAGGGGTACTAAATGTTAACCCAGACAAAACAGAAAATGTGTCTATTTACAAGGAAAACGAAGATCCCACGATTTAACCGGCCTCGATTCCTGAATAAGACAATTGCTATAATTAAACCAGTAAGGAAAGACTAAAGTCGGGCGGTGCCGACTATATAATACCCTACACCACTCTCGTAATATTGAATAACTCTGATATATAAATTTTGTAATTCATGTATAAATTGTTTACATAAATTTACTTTTGGGACATTTTATACTTAAATAATACCCTGTACCACAGTGTGGTGTAGGGTATAAAAACGATTGGATCTAAAGAGCCAAATCGGATGCTAGCTATAGCTAAATCTTAACCGATTTTCTTCAAATTCGGTAGTGTTGGTTCATGGATCAAGAAACTCTACCATTCTAAATTTCAAAATGATTGGATGTTAAATACAGCTTCTTCAGGACTAAAGAGCAAAATCGGACGAAACATATATATGGGAGCTATAGCTATATCTTAACCGATTTTCTTCAAATTCGGCAATGTTGGTTCATGGATCAAGAAACTCTACCATTCTAAATTTCAAAACGATCGGATGTAAAATACAGCTTCTATACACGGAGGAAAAAAACGGCCTCTGTAACATATTGCCCCAAACATATTTTGCAGGCAACATATATATGTTTGGAGCAGCTCCCACACAATCATATCGTTTTATAATATGCTAGAATTTTGCCCCGAACATATTATGATTGTGTGCAAACATAATATGTTTACCCACAAACATAAATATGATTGTGCCCGTCCCAAACATATTTATGACTGCATCCAAACAAATTCGGCAATGTTGGTTCATGGATCAAGAAACTCTACCATTCTAAATTTCAAAACGATCGGATGTAAAATACAGCTTCTATAGGACTAAAGGGCCAAATCGGACTAAACATATATATGGGAGCTATATCTAAATCTGAACCGATTTTCTTCAAATTCGGCAATGTTGGTTCGTGGATCAAGAAACTCTACCATTCTAAATTTCAAAACGATTGGATGTAAAATACAGCTTCTATAGGACTAAAGGGCCAAATCGGACGAAAAATATATATGGGAGCTATATCTAAATCTGAACCGATTTCAACCAAATTCAATAGCGATCTTAACAGCCGCGAAATACTTTAAACTGCAAAATTTCAGAACGATCGGAGTGAAATTGCGACCTGTAGTCGACGAACAACTTTACATGGACAGACGGACGGACGGACGGACATCGTTAAATCCACTCGGCTAGTGATTCTGAGTCGATCGGTATACTTTAATGTGGGTCTAGCTGTGTTATTTTCAGGTGTTACAAACATCTGCCGTGAAACAAACTTATAATACCCTGTACCACAGTGTGGTGTAGGGTATAAAAAGTAAAATACTTGGGAGTAATCTTGGATCAGAAACTGTACTGGAAAGATCATCTTGAAGAAAGAGTTACAAAGGCCCACAGATGTTGGTCGTTGTGCAGAAGAGCTATAGGTTCAAAATGGGGACTACATCCAAATATGACTCACTGGCTTTACATGAGCGTGATTAGACCAATAATCACCTAGCCTGTGTAGTGTGGTGGACATCAATGGACAAGAAGTGCAACGTAATACCTTTGCAAAAAATTCAACTAGGCATAAGCGGGGCATTTAGAACTGGTGACTATACTACACATCCAATCAATAGACATCCGCATAAAGTATGAGGCAGCCCTCACATCAAGATGTCAACAAGTGATGGGTGAATGGATAAATCGAGACCACAAGTCGTATATATCATGACTATACCGTTAGAGATAGAGTCCTACGCTTTGGACCATCTTCAAGATAATTCTTTGGAGAATAAATTGGTGTAGCCAGATTTTATTTTACTGTTACCGTGTATCGCACAGAGGTGCTTCAAAAACGACATTGTGGAAATTAATACAAAAACCCGAATATCGTACCAACTTCAGTGATCTTTATTTTAAATTAAAGCTGACAAAATTTCGTTCAAAATCTGGTTGAGTTACTTGATTGTTTGTTGCTGCGTTTTAAATATATAGATCACTGAAGTTCAAAAATATTTTTGTCAACATTGCGTTAAAAGCCTACAAAACCGGGCAATGTTTTTTTAAATTGAAAGTAAAACAAATTAAATAGGATAAAATGATTTTTGACGATTTTGCCGAAATTTCGTAATAGTTATTTTTTTGGACCAAGAAAATCGGTCCATATGTTTTGGGAAACTCGGTTCATAGATACATAGATGTAGCTCCCACACATATTTTCTATATTTAAAGTAAAAAAAACACTTATATAAAGTACAAAAATCTGCCATAATCGCAAAAAGTCGCAGATAAACTAGGTACTGTTGGATTCATCACTAAGTCACCTCTCTTCTCTATTTCATATGGTAGTGATCATGATCCAAAAAAAATTTATTCCATTTACTGTGGATAATTTTTTTTGAAAAACCAAAATTAACTGTATTTTTACTTTGAAATATCTCTTCATTTGAAGACGTTAAAATACGTCTTATACACAAAAATTAAGATAAATACAACCTTATTATATGTTGCAAGTCTGGCCGCATTTCACCAGCAAACGTGAATTCTACAAGCACGTTAGTATATACATTTTATCATGACAATGTCATTTGCATTTATTAGTAAAAAAGACAAATTTTGAATGGTCATAACTCGAAATCGTCTGGAGATATTTTCATAAACTTTGAAGGTATTGTCATCAAATGTTATCCACAATAATACATCATTCCCAAATAACAAATTTTTGAAAGCTGTTTTCAAAGTCATATGCGCGCATATTTCATCATATTTTCGGGTCTGGGACTTTTTATTGATGAATCAGAAGTCGAACTTCATTTCCGCCTCCCTGACCATAACACGGTATTTCAAGCAGAAGTTCGAGCAATCACGGAGTGTGTGAACTGGCTCAGTAACTCCACAAAGCCTAAATATGCCAACATCTTCACAGATCGCCAAATGCCGATTAAAGAAATAACATCGGAAAGGGTCAAATCCAGAACTGTGTTGGACTGTAAAAGAACGATAAATGATTACTCAGCCCATGGTCAATTGCGTATTTGTGGGTACCAGGACACAACGGAGTGATTGGAAATGAACGGGCAAACAGCTTGGCTTCAAAGGGCAGAGAACTTCGAGTAATAAACTTGGAAAATTGGAAACCTTTCGAAGCTACGAAAAATGAGTTGAAGTACTGGGCAGTGATGGCTCACAAAACTGTGTGGAATAGCGCAACAGTAGGAGCAACTGCAAAGATACTGTGGGGTGACCCAAATAAAAAGAAAACAAGAAGTCTTCTGAAAATAAACAAGATCGATATTAGTAAGATGATGAGTGTTCTAACGGGACACTCAAGCTTACAAGCACATCTTCATCGCATAGGACTAGCAAGAAACGACGAATGCAGGGCATGCAGGGAAAACATCGAAACGATGGAACATTTTCTGTGTCACTGCCCGGCTTTCACACATGCAAGATCCCAACATTTCGGGTCCGATATATTACCAGACTTGACTCATCTCAGAGAATATGGAAGATACTGAGAAAATTCGTGTCTAGTACCGATTTTCTGTAACTCGTGAGGTATAAAAAGTTCATAAATAAAGAGCGCACAAAAGGCCGAACCACTGGCTTAATTGTATGTCCACGGACATGAGACGTTTAAACGTCTCCTGTCTTCAACCTTACCTAACCTAATAAGAAAATTCTCTCTACCGAATTTCGTACTGATCGGATATAAAACACGGTTTCTACAGCGCTTACATATCAAATCGAGTGAAAACCAGTAAGGAAAGGCTAAAGTCGGGCGGGGCCGACTATATAATACCCTACACGACTCTCGTAATATTGAATAACTCTGATATATAAATTTTGTAATTCATGTATAAATTGTTTACATAAATTTACTTTTGGGACATTTTATACTTAAATAATACCCTGTACCACAGTGTGGTGTAGGGTATAAAAACGATTGGATCTAAAGAGCCAAATCGGATGAAACATATATATGGGAGCTATAGCTAAATCTTAACCGATTTTCTTCAAATTCGGCAATGTTGGTTCATGGATCAAGAAACTCTACCATTCTTAATTTCAAAACGATTGGATGTAAAATATAGCTTCTATAGAACTAAAGGGCCAAATCGGACGAAACATATATATGGGAGCTATAGCTAAATCTTAACCGATTTTCTTCAAATTCGGTAGTGTTGATTCATGGATCAAGAAACTCTACCATTCTAAATTTCAAAATGATTGGATATATACAGCCTACAGGACTAAAGAGCAAAATCGGACGAAACATATATATGGGAGCTATAGCTAAATCTTAACCGATTTAAACGTTACGTCGAGTACTTCTTGTCTGTCTTTAATTGTAAAGGTCGGTTTATTACCTATGTTACAAATACTTAGGTTGGTAGTTAGAATAAAGTCAAGAAGCGAATCACCCCTATTGTTTATATCCGTACTACCCCAGATAGTATGATGAGCGTTCGTGTCTGCGCCAACAATCAGCTCGAGCTCGTCAGATGTTGCTTCTTCTACTACTTCCCTGAATAGAGCAGTCGGTACTACAGCTTCATAAGGCAAGTAACTGGAGACCACCCAATATATGCGATTACCGATCTCCAGACTAGCAGATGTTTGGTCTTTACCACTTAAATTAGCCAGGAGAAAGATACTTAGATCTTTCCTGGCCAAAATGCAGGTTCTTGGAGTGCCTTCACAGTTGGCCACAAGCAGTTTAAAGTTGGGTGTCCTGATACCGCACACCCTTCCTCCCACTGCGTAGGGCTCCTGTATCAGGACGATGTAGCTCCGCCCCTGTCTGAAATAGGGGGTCCAATTTCCGAACTTAAACTCTCTAACACCTCTTGTATACACACCTAAAATTTCATCGCCATACGATAAGTGGTTTTAAATTGGCAGAATTATGTCCATTTTTTTCCATTTTAGCCCACTGTGCGATGGATGACAATCCCTCAGACTGCGTATCGCCAGACACTCCAACCTCTTTCATGGCATTCATGCTCTTCCACGATTTTCTTTGCCATGTCAAGTCGTTTGATTACATTTTCATTGAGATTCTCCTTTTTCCCCAATCTTCTTATGTTGAGCCGAGCATTTCTGATCGAACTCTTAGCTAAATGAGAACTAAATGAGATGTACACTAATTTAAATAAGACGCGCAGTAATCACTACACCATTGAACGAAAGTATGATGTTCCATCCCATTTCGTTTAAAATTTCAAAACAGAGTTTACAATAGAAGACCAATAAGGAAAGACAGAAAGTCGGGCGGGCGCGACTATATAATACCCTACACCTCTCTAACAATGCGAAAATGGGCATTGCGATAAGAATTTGGCAGTAGTCATACATGTAATAAGAATTACAGTCGCCGCCTGTCGTAGCGAACGGACGTGTTATCGCAGAGCCGATAGTTTTTAACCTACTACGCAATACCTATTCACCTACCTACTACGCCACCACGGGGTTTGTTGTTTTTAAAGCGTAGGTTGAATTGGATACATCGGTCTCTAGGCAGAAATTTCTGAGTTTAATCTGGAAGGCCTATACCAATTTATGATTAAACCAAAAAAGACGAAGGATGTTACGGCGCAGGGAAGGGAAAACCCAGTGCCGGTGTCGTCGTTATCGAACAATCGTGTGCATGCAACTTCAACGAGCTTTGGTGCCTTGGATCCCGTACTCGAAAATGAAACAAGAGCACATCCAACTGCAGACGAAACAAATGAGAAGATAGATGAAGCAGAACCCAGCTGGGGCTCTAAGCAACCCCAGCCTTTAAAAGCCAGTGGGGACTCTGAATCGTCAAATGAAAACAATATCACTATTGTTGCTAACTCAAAGAGACTGTCAGGGGCACAAAGAAGGAAACTGAATAAGTTGAACCGACAGAACCTATTACGGTATGAACCTGACAATTCTACCTGCAACACAAACATGGAGGCCGCTAAAAGAGTCAGGTCTCCCGAAGAACATAGCGCTGTGAAAGTGACTAAGAAGAAAAAGGGCTCGCCGTCTCCCAGTAATTCGGAGAAGCCTAACGTAACCACACAAAAGGAGGTCTCTAGTCTGGGTACTTCGATCGTGGGCGGTAAAGTTGACCCAGTAACGCAGGTCAAGTCGACCAAATCATCCGTTAAGGATGAGGCTTTAAACAAAAACACTCTACAGACACGGAAAAATCAATTGCCCATAAAGAAGGGTAAGAAGTCACCATCTTATTCTAATATAGCTTAACAACATTTTCGAGACGATCTATGCTATGCCATAATTGATAGCAGTAGTGCATCTGGCAGAATCCCCGAAGACCAAAAGAGTAACTTCGAAGATTTGGTATATACAAGGGTAGCGGAGTACGTCCTCGAATCTAAGGATGAACCACCAATCGAAGTAATGAGTTGCATGTATGAGAGGTGTGTTTTGATGCTAAGGCTGGCATCACAACACTGCGCTGGTGTCCTCGTAAAACTTGTGGATAGCTTCCCCCACCTTGGGACGGCGCAAAGCTAAAATTGGTAAGGAAAAGCGGCATTCCTGAACTCATATAAACGACCCTTTATGTTTAGGGATGTCCCAGTAAGTTCTCATCAGAGTACATACTCAACATCATTGACAAACAGAATTCAAAACTTTCCGTGAGAAAGTGGGCATAGACCCAGAATCCAAGAACAATCTTGTCATGGCGAAGGGCATGGCGTACTTCTTGATCTGGACAGTCTTTTTCAAAATTGGAAAGGTCCCGATTGACAGGACAGATGAATTGAGTCCAAATATACTGTCTGAAGAGGCAAAAACTGGTAGTGAACGGATGGAGACAAGTTAGACACTGCCAAAAACTGATGTGGAAGTAGTCAATAACACCACCAGTTCACCAATAGTACCGCCACTTTTGCAGGAAGTTCCCAGCAAAGGTGGTGATCAACATAAAAAGAGCCACAAAACGATTCAAAACAATGAGGGAGCGACAAAAAATAACACCGTCTCCCAAAATTGACGACTGGAAGAAGGTGTAATAGGTAGTGAACGAAAGGAGGAGAATGGCCCACTACCAAATAATGAGGGAGTACCACCAGATAGGATAGACTCCCAAAAGAAACTTTTACTGGAAAGACAATGATTGAAGTCATCCAGATAAACCTCCACCGGAGCGAGACAGCATCCAACGCTCTGATGGACATCATAAATAAAGACAGGGTTCATATTTATTTGATCCAGGAACTAGCAACAAGGTTACTGGATTAAACCATGTGAACTATAACCTTTTCTACGCTAACACAGGTACTCGTCTAAGGACTTGTATTTTGTGCCATAAAAACTTATGTTTTCTTTTCTCTTCAGAGTTGTCAACATCGGACGCAACTGTGCTGAGGCAAGGTAATGGAAATATGTACCTGGCGTCAATATATCTGCCATTCGATGCGACGATATTGCCACCTACGTCGGAATTGAAACGTCTGGTGAGGGAATCCAAACACACAAGTAATGAGTTATTAGCTGGGTGTGACGCCAACTCCCATCATATCGCTTGGGGTAGTACTAACACCAATAAAAGGGGACACGCCCTTATAGAATTTTTGAATACAAATGACCTCATAACTCTTAACATAGGAAACACTGCAACCTTTGTTAACAAAATTAGGGAAGAAGTATTACATATAACGATATGTTCAGAAAATCTTATTGATGAGATCCATGATTATCCAGATTACCGAGGCTCTTGTAAAATTATTCGAAGATAGTTGCCCACTTCGAGAAAGGAAATCTGCCTATGAGAAACCCTAGATGACAGGACAAATTCGCTCGATTGGCAAAGATGTCCGCAGACTTTAAAACAGAGCTCGACGTAAAAAACAATCAGTATATTGGGACGACTACCACAGAAGACTCAAAGAATACAATAAAATCATTAGATCGGCGAAACGTAACTCCTGGAGGCTTTTCTGTGAGCAGGTAGACAGCGTTAACAGCATGTCTAAAATGAAAAAGTTCCTCTCAAAAACTCGTGTCCAAACCAAAACACTGGTGGATGACACGGGTAAAAGGATGGAAACTATAGAGGATACCGTAAGGCTCTTGATGAAAACTCATTTTCCGACTGGTAATGCTGGACCAACAGAGGAACAGTTACAGAATGAAAATGTATGGCATCAAGTACCTATTACGGATATAACAGATGGTATGGTTAAAGAAGCGATAAAAAGTTTCTCTCCCTTTAAGGCTGCGGGACCGGATGGAATATTTCCAGCACTTCTGCAGAATGAGGTGGATCTGGTATCAACTCATCTGGCTGGAGTGTTCACTGCATACCTAACCCATTCTTATACCCCAAAAAACTGGCAGGAATCTAGGATGGTCTTCATACCAAATCCTTGCAAGGCGAGTTATACGACCCCAAAGACTTATCGACCCATTAGCCTAACTTCATTCCTGTTAAAAACAATGGATCGAATAATTGATAACAATGTCAAAAGTAAAATAGCGGATGACAGGCTAAAATTCAAACAACATCCCTATGTCAAAGGAAGGTCAGTGGAAACAGCTCTGCATGAGGTAGTGCACCACACTTGCTGTGTGCATAGACATTGAAGGCGCATTTAACAATGTACAGACCGATACACTTATCCAGTCCATAGACGAGTTTCAGGTTGACCGGGCGCTGAAAAACTGGATCAACAATATGCTAAAGAATAGGTGGATTATTTGTGGGTCATATGACATAAAAATTAGAGACAAGGTAAATCGTGGTATACTTCAGGGGGCATTTTATCGCCTCTTCTATGGGTTACGACGATAAAAGCCCTCACCAATGAAGGACTTAAACCAGTCTGTTATGCAGACGACGTTGTAATACTTCTAAGGGGCTTTCATCCAAATCTATTATGCAGAAGAGCTGAAGAGGCACTTAACATAGCATATAACTGGGCACAACCAAGGGTACTAAATGTTAACCCAGACAAAACAGAAAATGTGTCTATTTACAAGGAAAACGAAGATCCCACGATTTAACCGGCCTCGATTCCTGAATAAGACAATTGCTATAATTAAACCAGTAAGGAAAGACTAAAGTCGGGCGGTGCCGACTATATAATACCCTACACCACTCTCGTAATATTGAATAACTCTGATATATAAATTTTGTAATTCATGTATAAATTGTTTACATAAATTTACTTTTGGGACATTTTATACTTAAATAATACCCTGTACCACAGTGTGGTGTAGGGTATAAAAACGATTGGATCTAAAGAGCCAAATCGGATGCTAGCTATAGCTAAATCTTAACCGATTTTCTTCAAATTCGGTAGTGTTGGTTCATGGATCAAGAAACTCTACCATTCTAAATTTCAAAATGATTGGATGTAAAATACAGCTTCTTCAGGACTAAAGAGCAAAATCGGACGAAACATATATATGGGAGCTATAGCTATATCTTAACCGATTTTCTTCAAATTCGGCAATGTTGGTTCATGGATCAAGAAACTCTACCATTCTAAATTTCAAAACGATCGGATGTAAAATACAGCTTCTATACACGGAGGAAAAAAACGGCCTCTGTAACATATTGCCCCAAACATATTTTGCAGGCAACATATATATGTTTGGAGCAGCTCCCACACAATCATATCGTTTTATAATATGCTAGAATTTTGCCCCGAACATATTATGATTGTGTGCAAACATAATATGTTTACCCACAAACATAAATATGATTGTGCCCGTCCCAAACATATTTATGACTGCATCCAAACAAATTCGGCAATGTTGGTTCATGGATCAAGAAACTCTACCATTCTAAATTTCAAAACGATCGGATGTAAAATACAGCTTCTATAGGACTAAAGGGCCAAATCGGACTAAACATATATATGGGAGCTATATCTAAATCTGAACCGATTTTCTTCAAATTCGGCAATGTTGGTTCGTGGATCAAGAAACTCTACCATTCTAAATTTCAAAACGATTGGATGTAAAATACAGCTTCTATAGGACTAAAGGGCCAAATCGGACGAAAGATATATATGGGAGCTATATCTAAATCTGAACCGATTTCAACCAAATTCAATAGCGATCTTAACAGCCGCGAAATACTTTAAACTGCAAAATTTCAGAACGATCGGAGTGAAATTGCGACCTGTAGTCGACGAACAACTTTACATGGACAGACGGACGGACGGACGGACATCGTTAAATCCACTCGGCTAGTGATTCTGAGTCGATCGGTATACTTTAATGTGGGTCTAGCTGTGTTATTTTCAGGTGTTACAAACATCTGCCGTGAAACAAACTTATAATACCCTGTACCACAGTGTGGTGTAGGGTATAAAAAGTAAAATACTTGGGAGTAATCTTGGATCAGAAACTGTACTGGAAAGATCATCTTGAAGAAAGAGTTACAAAGGCCCACAGATGTTGGTCGTTGTGCAGAAGAGCTATAGGTTCAAAATGGGGACTACATCCAAATATGACTCACTGGCTTTACATGAGCGTGATTAGACCAATAATCACCTAGCCTGTGTAGTGTGGTGGACATCAATGGACAAGAAGTGCAACGTAATACCTTTGCAAAAAATTCAACTAGGCATAAGCGGGGCATTTAGAACTGGTGACTATACTACACATCCAATCAATAGACATCCGTATAAAGTATGAGGCAGCCCTCACATCAAGATGTCAACAAGTGATGGGTGAATGGATAAATCGAGACCACAAGTCGTATATATCATGACTATACCGTTAGAGATAGAGTCCTACGCTTTGGACCATCTTCAAGATAATTCTTTGGAGAATAAATTGGTGTAGCCAGATTTTATTTTACTGTTACCGTGTATCGCACAGAGGTGCTTCAAAAACGACATTGTGGAAATTAATACAAAAACCCGAATATCGTACCAACTTCAGTGATCTTTATTTTAAATTAAAGCTGACAAAATTTCGTTCAAAATCTGGTTGAGTTACTTGATTGTTTGTTGCTGCGTTTTAAATATATAGATCACTGAAGTTCAAAAATATTTTTGTCAACATTGCGTTAAAAGCCTACAAAACCGGGCAATGTTTTTTTAAATTGAAAGTAAAACAAATTAAATAGGATAAAATGATTTTTGACGATTTTGCCGAAATTTCGTAATAGTTATTTTTTTGGACCAAGAAAATCGGTCCATATGTTTTGGGAAACTCGGTTCATAGATACATAGATGTAGCTCCCACACATATTTTCTATATTTAAAGTAAAAAAAAACACTTATATAAAGTACAAAAATCTGCCATAATCGCAAAAAGTCGCAGATAAACTAGGTACTGTTGGATTCATCACTAAGTCACCTCTCTTCTCTATTTCATATGGTAGTGATCATGATCCAAAAAAAATTTATTCCATTTACTGTGGATAATTTTTTTTGAAAAACCAAAAATAACTGTATTTTTACTTTGAAATATCTCTTCATTTGAAGACGTTAAAATACGTCTTATACACAAAAATTAAGATAAATACAACCTTATTATATGTTGCAAGTCTGGCCGCATTTCACCAGCAAACGTGAATTCTACAAGCACGTTAGTATATACATTTTATCATGACAATGTCATTTGCATTTATTAGTAAAAAAGACAAATTTTGAATGGTCATAACTCGAAATCGTCTGGAGATATTTTCATAAACTTTGAAGGTATTGTCATCAAATGTTATCCACAATAATACATCATTCCCAAATAACAAATTTTTGAAAGCTGTTTTCAAAGTCATATGCGCGCATATTTCATCATATTTTCGGGTCTGGGACTTTTTATTGATGAATCAGAAGTCGAACTTCACTTCCGCCTCCCTGACCATAACACGGTATTTCAAGCAGAAGTTCGAGCAATCACGGAGTGTGTGAACTGGCTCAGTAACTCCACAAAGCCTAAATATGCCAACATCTTCACAGATCGCCAAATGCCGATTAAAGAAATAACATCGGAAAGGGTCAAATCCAGAACTGTGTTGGACTGTAAAAGAACGATAAATGATTACTCAGCCCATGGTCAATTGCGTATTTGTGGGTACCAGGACACAACGGAGTGATTGGAAATGAACGGGCAAACAGCTTGGCTTCAAAGGGCAGAGAACTTCGAGTAATAAACTTGGAAAATTGGAAACCTTTCGAAGCTACGAAAAATGAGTTGAAGTACTGGGCAGTGATGGCTCACAAAACTGTGTGGAATAGCGCAACAGTAGGAGCAACTGCAAAGATACTGTGGGGTGACCCAAATAAAAAGAAAACAAGAAGTCTTCTGAAAATAAACAAGATCGATATTAGTAAGATGATGAGTGTTCTAACGGGACACTCAAGCTTACAAGCACATCTTCATCGCATAGGACTAGCAAGAAACGACGAATGCAGGGCATGCAGGGAAAACATCGAAACGATGGAACATTTTCTGTGTCACTGCCCGGCTTTCACACATGCAAGATCCCAACATTTCGGGTCCGATATATTACCAGACTTGACTCATCTCAGAGAATATGGAAGATACTGAGAAAATTCGTGTCTAGTACCGATTTTCTGTAACTCGTGAGGTATAAAAAGTTCATAAATAAAGAGCGCACAAAAGGCCGAACCACTGGCTTAATTGTATGTCCACGGACATGAGACGTTTAAACGTCTCCTGTCTTCAACCTTACCTAACCTAATAAGAAAATTCTCTCTACCGAATTTCGTACTGATCGGATATAAAACACGGTTTCTACAGCGCTTACATATCAAATCGAGTGAAAACCAGTAAGGAAAGGCTAAAGTCGGGCGGGGCCGACTATATAATACCCTACACGACTCTCGTAATATTGAATAACTCTGATATATAAATTTTGTAATTCATGTATAAATTGTTTACATAAATTTACTTTTGGGACATTTTATACTTAAATAATACCCTGTACCACAGTGTGGTGTAGGGTATAAAAACGATTGGATCTAAAGAGCCAAATCGGATGAAACATATATATGGGAGCTATAGCTAAATCTTAACCGATTTTCTTCAAATTCGGCAATGTTGGTTCATGGATCAAGAAACTCTACCATTCTTAATTTCAAAACGATTGGATGTAAAATATAGCTTCTATAGAACTAAAGGGCCAAATCGGACGAAACATATATATGGGAGCTATAGCTAAATCTTAACCGATTTTCTTCAAATTCGGTAGTGTTGATTCATGGATCAAGAAACTCTACCATTCTAAATTTCAAAATGATTGGATATATACAGCCTACAGGACTAAAGAGCAAAATCGGACGAAACATATATATGGGAGCTATAGCTAAATCTTAACCGATTTTCTTCAAATTAAGCAATGTTGGTTCATGGATCAAGAAACTCTACCATTTTAAATTTCAAAACGATTGGAAGTAAAATACAGGTTCTATAGAACTAAAGGGCCAAATCAGACGAAACATATATACATATGGGAGCTATAGCTAAATCCTAACCGATTTTCTTCAAATTCGGTCGTGTTGGTTCATGGATCAAGAAACTCTACCATTATAAATTTCAAAATGATTGGATGTAAAATACAGCTTCTACAGGACTAAAGAGCAAAATCGGACGAAACATATATATGGGAGCTATAGCTAAATCTTAACCGATTTTCTTCAAATTCGGTAGTGCTGGTTCATGGATCAAAAAACTCTACCATTCTAAATTTCAAAACGATTGGATGTAAAATACAGCTTCTATAGAACTAAAGGGCCAAATCGGACGAAACATATATATGGGAGCTATAGCTAAATCTTAACCGATTTTCTTCAAACTCGGTAGTGTTGGTTCATGGATCAAGAAACTCTACCATTCTAAATTTCAAAATGATTGGATGTAAAAAACAGCTTCTACAGGACTAAAGAGTAAAACCGGACGAAACTTATATATGGGAGCTATAGCTAAAGCTTAACCAATTTTCTTCAAATTCGGTAGTGTTGGTTCATGAATCAAGAAACTCTACCATTCTAAATTTCTAAACGATTGGATGTAAAATACAGCTTCTATAGGACTAAAGGGCCAAATCGGACGAAAGATATATATGGGAGCTATATCTAAATCTGAACCGATTTCAACCAAATTCAATAGGGATCTTTACAGCTGCGAAATACTCTAAAGTGCAAAATTTCAGAACGATCGGAGTGAAATTGCGACCTGTAGTCGACGAACAACTTTACATTGACAGACGGACGGACGGACAGACATGGTTAAATCGACTCAGCTAGTGATTCTGGGTCGATCGGTATACTTTAAGGTGGGTATAGCTGTGTTATTTTCAGGTGTTACAAACATCCGCTGTCAAACAAACTTATAATACCCTGTACCACAGTGTGGTGTAGGGTGTAAATATATATGGGGGCTACAACTAAATTTTAGCTCCGAATTTGGTAGTGTTTATTCACGTAATAAGAAAACTCTCTCTGCCGATTTTCGTACAGATCGGATGTAAAATACGGTTTCTACAGCGCTTATATGTCAAATCGGGTGAAACATATATAGTGGGGCTATATCTAAATCTTCAAGGATTTTCCCCAAATTTGGTAGTGTTCATTCATGTAATAAGAAAGTTCTCTCTGCCGAATTTCGTACTGATTGAATATATAATACGGTTTCTACAGCCCCATATATATGGGGACTATATGTAAATCTGAACCGATTTTCCCGGATTTCGCAGCGCTCATTCATGTAATAAGACAACTCTCTCTGCCAAATTTCGTACTGATCTGATATAAAATACAGTTTCTACAGCGCTTAAATGTCAAATCGGGGGTAACATATATGGGGGCTATATCTAAATCTGAACAGAATTTCTCCGAATTTGTTTTTGTTCATTCGCGTAATAAGAAAACTCTCTCTGCCGATTTTCGGACAGATCGAATGTAAAATACTGTTTCTACAGCGCTTACATGTGAAATCGGATGAAACATGTATATTAGCCCCCATCTAAATCTTGAAGGTTTTTGCCCGAATTTGGTAGTGTTCATTCATGTTATAAGAAAGTTCTCTTTGGCGAATTTCGCACTGTGCTAAATTTCATCACAATCGGACCATAAATACTGGTACTGGTACATGGTTAAATCGACTCAGGAAGTTATTCCAAGTCGATCGGTATAATAAACGATGGGTCTATCTCTTTCCCTTCTGGGTGTTACAAACAAATGCACAAACTCATAATACCCTGGACCACAGTGTGGTGTAGGGTATAAAGATAAAACAATTATACTGTTTTTCTTTTTCCCACAACTACAAAAACAACAAACAAAAGTGTCTACCGGCACAGAAAATATGAAAAATTTAAGTTAAATATTCTTGATGAGGTGCCAGTAGAATCCTAAAACCTTCAACTTACCCGAAAAATGTGCATAATTTCCTCATGAATGGTATGTTCGTTGGCATATATATAAATCTGAACCGATTTTGACTAATTCATAACAATCGGACCATACATACTGGAACTAATACATGGTTAAATCGACTCACACTGAAAAAAAAATGCTTCATAGCATCAATGAACGCGTTTCATTAATTATTTTACATTGATACAATGAAAATGTTCATTGATGCAATGAAAATGCCATTACGGGAATGAAACGTTTCTTTAAAGCGTTTTTCTAATTTATGACGTGACATTGATGGAATGAAACGGTTTACATTGATGGTATGAAGTTTACATTTTACAAAAAAATTAACAAAAAAATTATAAAATTAACAAAAAAATTATCAGTGGTGTAAAGATTTTAACATTAATGAAACAAAATAATACTACACAAACAGATTTACTATTTTTTATGTGCTTTTTATTCTCAAGAAAGGTCTATGAAACTGTTTCTTTATATTAATGTAACATTTCAAAGAAGTTTAAAAGTTTCATTGCTGCATTGAAGTGGTACGGTGAATAATATAAACAATGAAATTAGCTTTATATTGATGTTCTATATATATATTTGATCTATTTTATAAACATTTTAGGAGTATGTAGTGGAGTTAATTAAACAATACTTTACGGATTAGTTTTATTCAAAAAGAGGTCTATGAAACTGATGCATTAAATTAATGTAACAATTCATAGATAGAAAGGTAAAGTTTCATTCCAGCAATGAATTTAAGCAATGAATATATTAACAAAGTGTTTGTCACATTACATACATATGTACATACCTATATCTTCACAAATGTGTTTGTGTGGTAATAAATGTAATATGTTGATGTGTGAATCAGAGTCGTGCAAGCTCAATGAAAACGATGGAGCGGCGTAGTTTTCTTGCATTTTTTTGAGAGGAGAGAGAGGCGGAATTCTATGAATCTACACCGCACAGTGGCATTAACGTCGAATGAAGTTGGTTTGTTGGTAATAATATGATTCACTAATAATTTCAAGGTGTTCATATCATTAGATGTATTATCAATTAACATGACATTCTGGCAATAATTTTATACTTTTATAATCGAACTGACATATTTATTTAATTATTATTATTATTCACACAGCAGTCGGTGTACATTAATTCAAAATTGTCAAAAAGGTTTTTTTTATCAAATTTTATGTATTCATGATCCATTCTGTTTACGTTTACGAATTTGTAAACTACATTTTTTTTGAATCGATTATTGTCGTGAAGCTGAATTCTATTCACAATATATTTCGAACATTAAACAGTTTTTAGTGCACGATATTAATTATTCTGAACCACTGTGCCACAACTGTCATCAATAGATAAACAAATATTAAATGCATTAGGTGTGCTGTTGCGAACAGAAAATAAAATCTCTATGGCAAACTTACAACAACAACCCACCCCTTGCTATGCAAACTCTTCGTAAAAAATATCCAGTTATTTTTTTGTGTGTTTGGCGAGTCAAAACCAATCAGTGGCGAAGAATCAATTGTTGCATGAGTGCTGGCAGCAGCCCTTTGAATTAGTTTATAATAGACATTAAACGAACGTAGTTGTGCGGCAAAAGTGAAAATATTAAAAGTGAAACAAAATCTATTTAAGCACTTAAAATAATATAATTTTCTTAAAACAAATGACAACTATAGATGTTGTGGAAGTACATAAAAAGACACGTCAAGCTTGAAATGGCATGTTCGAAAAAACAGAAGTTGGAAAATATATGTCAAATGCCACAACAAGAAACAATTTTCAAGAACTATATCCGAAGTCAACGATGAAACACTCCAAAAACACTAGGTAAGTACTTTCTACCAAGTTATGTCCTAAACATATTTTCATTCACTCCTATTTATAATTTTTTTAGAAATTGGGGAAAATGCGAAAATGTACGCACATAGCCTTAGATATGACAATATATCCGCAGATGACTTTAGGTTGGCCTGGACTGCTTATTCCAAATTTTGAAAATTATGCACAAAAGCAAAAATATTAATGAAGCTTTGTCACTTTGGCCTCAGTACAAGCGAGTGAATGGATTTCAATTAGTAAGTATGTAAAAATGCGGTTTAAGTGTTTAATTAAATTGTATTTACGAATTCTTAAATGCAGTTAAAAAACGAATTTAAAAGAACAAACTGTACTGTGAATTTTTTTGTTTCATTTTTTATTTCTCAAAACCCACAATTTTAATTATTTATTTATCTGTTATATTATATTTTCAGATTGAAATGATTTTAAAGTTATGAACAAACACGGATGTACTACAATAAACATTGCAATAAAAAACGAAGAATTTTGTTTAATTTTCTATTTTATTTCAGAGCAAAGGTATGAAACATGTACATTTCATTAATGAGACATGTTCATTGCATCAATGAAACATGTTCGTTGCATCAATGAAACATGTTCATTGAATCAATGAAATATGTTCCATGAATCAATGAAACATGTTCTTGCCTCGAAGAATCATGTTCATTGCATCGATGAACCATGTTCATTGCACCAATGAAACATGTTCATTACAACAACGAAACGTTTTCATTACATTTATGCAACTTATTCATTACATTAATGAAACTCGTTCATTACATTAACGTAATATTTCATGACATCAATGTAACAAATTTCTATGAAACATTTACTAGTTCAATGTAACATTTTACATTGTATCAATGAAGCCTTACATTGGTTCAAAAACAATGTAACTTTTCATTGATATAATGTAAAATTTAATTGATGGAATGAAGCTTTTTCTCTGGGTGCAGGAAGTGATTCCAAGTCGATCGGTAACTAAACGATGGGTCTATCTCTTCCCCTTCTGGGTGTTACAAACAAATGCACAAACTCATAATACCCTGGACCACAGTGTGGTGTAGGGTATAACTACAAAACCACAACTACAAAAACAACAAACAAAAGTGTCTACCGGCACAGAAAATATGAAAAATGTAAGTTAAATATTCTTGATGAGGTGCCAGTAGAATCCTAAAACCTTCAACTTACCCAAAAAATGTGCATAATTTCCTCATGAATGGTATGGTTGTTTGCGTAAAAACAATGTTTTTGTCGATAAGTGACGGAGCTAAATTAAACGCACTTCTACACGCGTTTTCTTCTAGTAGAAGAAAAAAATTATACTCGTATTATATTATGTAAATGTGGTGGCAGTATTGAGCCCTGAGGAACGCCACATTTGACATCTCCAATATATTGTCGAACTGAACAAAATTTAGCCTGCTTGAAAATAAGCTATAAATGGTTCTTCGTAAACCCGAGTTGTAAATCGGAAATGTACTGGTGGTAAATTCCTATGTCTATTTTCGTTCGAATAATTATTTCGAAGGTTTTTCCCAAATTGGAAAGGATAGAAATTGGCTTCATGTTATTTTATTAGAATCATTCGGTTTTTTGCGTATTGGAACTATTTTAGGAATCTTTCAAGAGTTAGGGAAATTTGAGTTGTTCAGGAAATTATTACATATGTATTATCGTAAGACATGCGAAAGCCTTCATCGGAAATTTTAGTATTACGCAATTTGCAATACGTTCGAAACCGTAAGATTTCTTATTGTTAATGTGCTTAACAATATACGTCACCTCATCTAATGTGGTAAGTCTAAAAGATTGGTCAGTATTGAGAGCTGAATCCGAACCAAAAGATAGTATATGATCTGATCTAATGTTAAAATATCATTAATGATCTCATCAATACTAGACATATTATCATTAGTGGTTGGGTTGTCATATAATTTTCCAAAAATAGGCCTTAAATCTATCGCAACATATATGTTTATCATGAACTACAACACCATCAATAGATACGCTCCTGGTATCCGTATAATTGATATCCTTTTAGATATATTCCTGGATTATTCTGAAAAAATGTTCAATAATGCCAATATATCATCATTCTGATAGCTATCCCAATTTGTGTTTCGAAATGAGGTTGTTAATGCCAATGCATGAAAAGAAATAGAAATAAAACACAATTTTGTTCAGCTTTAAGCATTAATATGCTTTAGTTTGGTGGGGTCGAGAACGAGTGTTTTGTTAAAGAAATGCGGCGAAAGAGAAGAAAGTTTTCACTCATTACTCATTGAAATCTGTAAAGCTACTCTTACATAGTTTTATTCAAAAGGAGTAGACCGATTTTAAAGAAAGTTTAACTATGCCAAATGCACTGAGAAAAATTAATGAATATAACGATAATTAATTCATGTTTAAACAATTTTGTTATAAGTCATCTTACAACGCCATTTTCAGTACGAACGTCAGCGAACATGACCGAGGTAGGAGCTAGTGTTTAATTTTTTACGATTGCATAGTTTGTAGATACTCCTCTTTCCAACGCAGACAAAACTGCCTAGCACAGCAGAAACCGATTCACAATAGAAACTGGTTGTTCAGTAACGACTGGTTCGGGAGGATCTAGCGCGACGGTTTCATGCAGATATAGGACACAAAGTCGAGTAACAACATATCTATCATGCTTGTATGTAATTTTCCTCACAAAATCTATCCGAAGGTGAAAAAATCTTCGTTTTTGAGGTTCTTCTAGTTCCCAGAAACGCATAAGCATCTTATCAATACTATCTTCTTCAGAAATATCCAATCGTGTGGCGGAACAGGACCCATAATAAGCTAACCGAAATTAGTGTTTTGGGCTAGTAATAATCCCGACGAATTTGAATAAATCCTCATAAAAGGATTCGAGGGAATAAGTCCGCTCCATCAGGCGGCCTACGGGTCGCGAGTCAAACAAGTTTGGATCAGCCAGACGAAGTGTTGGTAATTTTTTCTTAAAATCAGAAGCGACCGTCAACGAGGAAAGATTTTCTGAAATCGAAGGAAGAATTAAGGCAGTGTTTTCCAAGTCTATCGATGCGTAGAAAGAGGTTCCAATCCTCAAAGTACAAATTTTTCTCCACGTGGCCGAAATATCACGATTCACTCCGGAAATGGTTGCATTTGATGAATGCACCGGAAGTTTCAACCTGTTCTGCAAGCGCTTTGAAAGAATCGAGGCCTCAGAAGCAGGGTCAATCAAATCCCGAGCAGGGTACGAACCACAATTGTGAACTAAATTTACCATGGTTGTTCCCAAAAGAACAGATTTACTCATGGCAACATGGAAACTTCACGAGCGAGAAATCTAGCCGCTGTGGATGGTTGCGAAGGGTCTTCAATAGGTTGACTAGAAACTTGAGGATTTGGAACCGGTCTAGTGTGGTGTCTCGCTTCCCATTTGAAGCAATGATGTTCACACGAACAATTTTTCACTTCATGTCCCCTGGCTCAGCAATTCAAACACAAACGATTTCTTTTTACAACCGTATATCTTTCCGACGGCGAACGTTTTTTAAACCGAAGACATTTGAAGAGCCAGTGAACTTCTTTAGTACAAAGTACATATTTAACACTAGAGGGTGGACTCCATGGTTTCGACGAGGTAGCATTTGTGAAATGCGTTCTTACTTTGGGGTTTGACCGTTTTGGAGAATCGTTTCCCCTCATGTCGTTGTGGCACACGAGAGTGCGGATCTTTTCTGAATGAAATGAATCCATGTCTTTCCGCTATGAAAGATCAGCCCCTAACACTTTGTTCCTCATAAAGTTTGGGAAATCCTCGTCAAACGTTGGAGGCAGATAAAAATAAGGATGGGATCCCAATTATCGGTGCGGATATCATAAATAGATAAGGCTGAACGACAGCTTTTGACTTCGCGTTGAATAGACTTCAGACTGGAACTGGTCTCACTATTTAAAACCGGAAGTGCAGGGAGTCTTCAGTTGGTTATAAACAAGAATATGACGGTTATCATGGGCATGCCTCAATGCTTGCCATGCAAGCCCAAAACTACGATGTGTCAGCGAAAATTTCGAAAATATTATACGCGCTTCCCCGCTTGTGTTGCGAACTAAATGGCACAATCGCTTAGATTATATTAACGATACATAGCGCTGGAAAAATCCCTAAAATGTGCCAAGAAAGAAAGTCTCCCTCAAATATACCGACATCGCATGTGGGCAACGACAAATTGTACATTGGGTCACTATTAATCAGGCCTGTCATTTCGGGACGAAAGTTCACAAGAGAACTCGTTTCATTTGTCATAGAAATATTTGAACTAGAATGGTACGAAAGCTCAGATATAGACTGAGCTGAATTGGGATTGAAGATCGAGAAGGAGAGTGCCGCAAATTACGAAACTAGGCTAACTTCCTATTAATTCCCGCCAAACAATTCTTAAAAGTTTTGTAAGAAGCATCATATTTACTTTCAGCTTCGTTTACACACACCTGTTCAACGTTTTCGGCTGTTTCTAAATACGTAAGATATTTGTCGTACGTTTCTTGTACTTAACTCCATAATTTATTTTCTTCCGCGCTAAGTATCTCAAGACTATACAAATCAAAATCACCATCCATTTCAAAAACAAAATTTGCACTAAATTTTGTAAAAGCATCCGAAGCTCTGAGAAAGAAATAATGGGAAGGAAGAGACATTGTCATTTATTTCCAAAAAAACAAGTGGAAGAAACTCTATCAAAATGCAGTGTGCCTATGTAACCACTTAAATTTAGCAGAACACTAACAATTTCCTATGAAATCTAGTTCCCTTTTCGCAAAAAATCACGAAGTGTTTATTACCTTTCAATAGGCAACCTATCTACCGAATGTAGAATTAACTTATTCGGAACAACAAAATGTCCAAATGACAAAAAAAAAGCGAAAACGTGTAGTTTACAAGAAAGCCGAAAAAACGAATACCTTTTCTTAAATTTCAGAAAAAAAAACAAAAAATCGTTAAAACCAACTAAGTCGTAAAATTCGAAAAACAAAGAAGATAAAAAGAGTTAAAAAATTAAGTTTTCCTGAAAGGTTGAAAAAAAGAAAGAAGAGCTAATATATATATGTATACATATAAAATTAATTAAAAAATCATAATTAAAAAATTTTCCGAAATATTTTTTTTTATTTATTTTTACGCGAAAATAAAGAAATTTATCGAATGAGTACCGGAAAGGCCGCAACAAAAAATGCTATTATGGGTCGACCGACTGTAGGGTGCACATTATCAATATAATGAAAAACCAACGAACCGAAAACAATCAAAAAATTTCACTTTTATTTAAAAAAAAAGTCGAATTGGCCGTATGTAGGTAGGGTGCACGTTATGTAATTTATTATAAAATTTTTATCGAAAATTACGACGCACCGAACCCTATAACCAAATTTACAAAAAATTCCCGAGGTTACAAACTTTGTAACGAAAATACTTAAACAACGCACGTCGCGTAGGTTACCGAAACAATGCGTATCAAAGCGAATTCCAAGCAGCTGCGTTTGTTTATCCGTTTGTATGCATTTACTAGTACAGGCTGGAGCGCTGTAATTTCCTTATTTGGGAATGAAATAAAAAAGTTATGAACCTTAGAAAAATTTATTTTATATTGAACAGTAAGGGAGTTTTTAAATTACATGGTTTTAAATAGTGTATATGGCAAATGTCGACGATCGCTATCCACACACTGTTGCATACGTTTTCTGAAGTTTTCATGAACTCTAACAAGCGTGTCGACTGGTATTCTGCCAATTTCAGCCTCAATTGTTAATTAGGTCTTCCGCCGTGTCAAATACTCCCGTGCTGACAATTGTTGGACCACGCACATTTTATACGGGTAAAATTTCAGTTCATCATGAAGAATCCGGTGGAGAGAACGTCTGGAAATGCCAAGAGCAAGTGATTGCTTCAGAGCAGAGGGTTTAGGAGATTGCAGTACTGCTGCTCTAACTCTCTCGATGTTTTGTGGTATTGTAATCCTTCTCTCAGGTCCACTCAGCCACTATAAGTCACGCACACTCTCCACTATCTTCGACCAACAGTGCCGCCACAGCTTGCAGTGCAAAAAAGCAAATTCCCGCGCTCTACCCTGTATATATGTTCGTATGTATATGAGTCATTTCATGCCAAACGGGACGATTTTTGACATCACTATTTTTGATTGCCTCGAAATTTTGTGTATGTATTATTTACCTAAAAATATCTTATACGTAGTTCAAGAACAAATTTAAAAAAAAATCTTTAAGAGTTATGAGCAATTTAAAGTTGTCGAAATAATATAATGCTATACCTTGTTTTGAAGGTAATTTTAACTACTACAACTCGTACGTACGCATCTAAGCACAGTAACGAACGATGATAGAAACGAGTGTAGCGGGAGGGGTTTACGACCTTTTTACTAACACTTTTTTATTATTTGTAATTTTCGCGAGCTTACACTTATAGCTACACTGCACTATACGTACATCGGAAATATTATTTAAATAAATAATAATAAAATGAATGATGAGGTGTTGACAGGATGCTGATGCTGGATGAAGATGAAGGGATGAAAACCGACCAAACCAATTAAATCCGCGAACTTTTTGGTCAGTTTTAAATATGAATAAAAATATAGCTGTATGCTTTATTTAAAGAGAGGGTTTTGGTAACAAATTTGCCTTTTTTAATTGTACAGCAATATGTACGTATGTGTTTATGTACAACGAGATGTACGCGAGCGCAACGATATGTAAGAACAACGATGCTTTTTTGGAGCGATCGAGAACGAGCGTTGAGAAAAAATAACGAATATAACGACAATTAATTCAAGTTTAAACAGAGGTAAAAGTGTGGGGACTGTTATGTATTATATTAAAATACTAGCTGGACCCGGTCCACTTCGTTGCCCCAGACTTCCGATCCCGTTCATTTTTGGACTAATTACGTAGACGTGATCTCTCTAACAAATTGCTCAAGATATAACAAAAACAAAACTACAGCACTCTCGCTAACAAATTGTGCAAAATGTGGTATATATGGGCGGGGCCACGCCCATTTTGGAGCAATAACGTAGACGGCCACCGGATACATATGCACTAAATTGCAGCACTCTCGCTAATAAATTGTCCAACATATCTCAATTTAAAAATTTGGCTTTTATGTGCGGGGCCAAGTCCATTGGTATTTCAAAATTTGGTATATATGGGCGGGGCCACGCCCATTGTTCCGATCCCGCCCATGTTTGGACCAATTACGCAGACTGCTGTGCAAAATTTCAGCACTCTATGTAACAAAATGTGTAAGATATCTCAATTTCAAAATTTGGCGCATATGGGCGGGGCCACGCCCATTGGTCCGATTCCGCTCATTTTCGGAAAACTGACATAATCTGCTACTAAATGCATACACACACAATTTCTCTAGCTTAAAAATTTTCTCTATATCAAAATTTGACCCATATGGGCGGGTCCACGCCCACTTGATACATCGAAAATTCAAGTACCCTATTTTCAGCACCCCCTACACATGTACATTCTGTGAAAATTTCAAGAAGATAGGTCCAGCCGTTTAGGCGCCTATACGGTACAAACAAACAAACACACATTCTTCTTTATATATATACACTAGCTGGACCCGGTCCACTTCGTTGCCCCAGACATCAGATTTCCGATTCCGTCAATTTGTTAACCAATTACGTAGACTGCCATCAAATGCATATTTACAAAATTACAACACTCTCGCTAACAAATTGTTCAAGGTATTTCAATTTCAGAAATTTGCTTATAAGGGTGGGGCCACGCCCATTGGTCCGATCTCAACCCTTTTGGACTATTCACGTAGACTATCAGCAGATCGATATGCAAAAAATTACAGCACTCTCGATAAAAAATTGTGCAAGATATGACTCTCAATTTCAAAATTTGGCTTATAATCGCATAGGCGGGGCAACGTCCATTGGCCTGATCCCGCCTATTTTTGGTCGAATCACGTAGACTGTCATCAGATACATATACCCAAAACTGCAGCGCTCACTTAAACAAATTGTGCAAGATATCTCAATTTAAAAATTAGGCTCCTATGGGCGGTGCCGCCCTTTTTGTGTAATCACGTAGACTGCGTGAGATGCACAAAATCACAGCACTCTCGCTAACAAATTGTGCATGATATCTCAATTTCAAAATTAGGTTTATATGGGCGGGGCCAGGCCCATTGATCCGATCCCGCCACTTTTTAGAACATTCACGTAGGCTATCATCAGATATGCATGCACAAAATTACAGAACTATCGCTAAACAATTGACATCTCAATTTCAAAATTTAGTTTATATGGGCAGGGCCACGGCCATTGATCCGATCCCGACCCTTTTTGGACCAATAACGTAGACTACCACCAGACATCACTCTCGCTAAAAATTGTACAAGATATGTGTCTCAATTTCAAAATTTGGCTTATATAGGCGGGGCCACGTCCATTGGTCTGATCCCGCCAATTTTTGGGCGAATCGCGTAGACTGTCATCAGATACATATGTCCAAAACTGCAGCACTCTCGATAATAAATTGTGCAAGATATTTCAATTTCAAAATTTTGCTTATATGGACGTGGCCACGCCCATAGGTTCGATGCCGCTCATTTTTGGACCAATCACGTAGACTACCACCAGATATATATACACGAAATTACAGCACTCTCGGTAACAAATTGTGCAATATATCGCAATATCAAAATTTGGCTTATATGGGGGGGGGGGCACGCCCATTGTTCTGATCCCGCCCATTTTTTGAGCAATCACGTAGACTGCCACCATACACATATACACAAAATTCCAGCACTCTCGCTATCAAATTGTGGAAAATATCTCAATTTAAAAATTTGGCTTATATGGGCGGGGCCACGCCTATTGGTCCGAACCCGCCCATTTTTGGACCAATCATGTAGGTCGCCAAAGGATATATATATACAAAATTCCAGGTCTCTCGGTAACAAATTGTGCAAGATATCACATTTTTAAAATTTGGCTTATATGGCCGGTGCCACGCCCATTGGTCCGATCCCGCCCATTTTTGGAAAAATCACGTGGAATGCTACCAAATACATACGTACAACATGACAGCACTCTAGCTAACAAATTGTGCAAGATATCTCAATTAAAAAATTTTTCTTATATGTGCGGGGCAACGCCCATTGGTCCGATTCCGCCAATTTTTGGACCAATTACGAAGACTGCCACCATATACATATACACAAAATTCCAGCACTCTCGCTATCAAATTGTGCAAAATATTTCCGAACCCGCCCATTTTTGGACCAATCATGTAGGTCGCCAACGGATATATATATACAAAATTCCAGGTCTCTCGGTAATAAATTGTGCAAGATATGGAAATTTCAAAATTTGGTCTCTGTGGGCGGGGCCACGCCCATTGGGCCGATCCCGCCAATTTTTGGACCAATCACGTAGACTGTCACCAGATACATATACACTCAAATACAGAACTCTCTCTAATAAATTGTGGAAAATATTTGAATTTCAAAATTTGCCTTATATGGGCGGGGCCAAGCCCATTAGTCCGATTCCGCCCATTTTTTTAAAATTCACATAATCTGTCACTAAATGCATACACACAAAATTTCAGCACTCTAGCTAAAAATGTTTCTCAATACCAAAATTTGACCTATATGGGCGGTTCCACGCCCACTTGATATATCAAAAATTCAAGTACCCTATTTTCAGCACCCCCTACACATGTACATTCTGTGAAAATTTCAAGATGATCGGTCAAGCCGTTTAGACGTCTATACGGAACAAACAAACATACAAACAAACAAACAAACAAACCCACAAACAGACACTCTCTTTTATATATATAGACTAGCTGAGCCCGGTGCGCTTCGCAGCCCATGTCAAAATTAGCGCTGTAGAAACTGTATTTTATATCCGATCAGTACGAAATTCGGCAGAAAGAGGTTTGTTATTACATGAAGGAATACTGCAAAATTCGGAGAAAATCGGTTCAAATTTAGATATAGCCCCCATATATATGTTACCCCCGATTTGAAATTCAAGCGCTGTAGAAACTGTATTTTATATCCGATCAGTAAGAAATTCGGCAGAAAGAGATTTCTTATTACATGAAGGAATACCGCAAAATTCGGAGAAAATCGGTTCAGATTTAGATATAGCCCCCATATATATGTTACCCCCAATTTGACATGTAAGCGCTGTAGATACTGTGTTTTATATCCGATCAGTACGAAATTCGACAGAAACAGGTTTCTATTTTACATGAATGAGTATTCAAGGAAAATCGATTCAGATTTATATATAACCTCCATATATATGTTCCTCCAGATTTGGTTACAAAGCGCTATAGAAGTTGTACTTTACTTCCGATCATTACAAAGTTCTCCAGAAAAATGTTTCTCAATTTAGGAACGAATATTGCTTAATTTAGCGATTATCGGTTCAAAATAAGATATACATACACACACACACCACATTTACCAATTATTCCAAATTATTATCGCAATGACCCTAATCGGCCCCGCCCGACTTTCTGCCTTTCCTTACCGGTATTAGTGATAAATTCACTGAATGAAAAAATACCGAATTCAGTGGAAAGTCCAGAAAATAGAAATGTATACTTATAAAATTTCCAAATTCTTGTTTCATTGGTCATGCATCACATTATCATATTGCGATTGTATTGGAGTGAGCAGCTGTAATTATCGCATACCGAGCATTTATGTTCGTGTATTTCCTATATAATACTTGCAAGATATATCAAAATATGGGCTGTGCCACGCCCACTGGTCCTATTCGCCCACTCTAGATAAAAAATTGTGCAAGATATATCAATTTCGAAATTTGGCTTATAAGGGCGGGGCCACGCCCACTGGTCCGATCCCGCCCATTTTCTGACCAATCACGCAGACTGCCACCATATACATATACACAAAATTCCAGCACTCTCGCTAACATATTGTGCAAGATATATCAATTTCAAAATTTGGCTTATGTGGGCGGGGCCACGCGCATTGGTCCGCTCCCGCCCATTTTTGGAAAAATCACGTGGACTGCTACCAGATACATATACACAACATTGCAGCACTCTCGCTAGCAAATTGTGCAAGATATCGAAATTTCAAAATTTGGTCTATGTGGGCTGGGCCACGCCCATTGAGCCGATCCCGCCCATTTTTGGACCAATCACGCAGACTGCCACCATATACATATACACAAAATTCCAGGTCTCTCGGTATAAAATTGTGCAAGATATCACATTTTTAAAATTTGGCTTATATGGGCGGTGCCAGGCCCATTGGTCCGATCCCGCCCATTTTTGGAAAAATCACGTGGACTGCTACCAGATACATATACACAACATTGCAGCACTCTCGCTGGCAAATTGTGCAAGATATCTCAATTTAAAAATTTGGTCTATGTGGGCGGGGCCACGCCCATTGAGCCGATCCCGCCCATTTTTGGACCAATCACGGAGACTGTCACCAGATACATATAAACAAAACTGCAGCACTCTTGATAATAAATTGTGCAAGATATCGAAATTTCAAAATTTGGTCTATGAGGGCGGGGCCACGCCCATTGGGCCGATCCCGCCAATTTTTGGGCCAATCACGTAGACTGTCACCAGATACATATACACAACATTGCAGCACTCTCGCTAGCAAATTGTTCAAGATATCGAAATTTCAAAATTTGGTCTATGTTGGCGGGGCCACGCCCATTGGGCCGATCCCGCCAATTTTTGGACCAATCACGTAGACTGTCACCAGATACATATACACTCAAATACAGAACTCTCTCTAATAAATTGTAGAAAATATTTGAATTTAAAAATTTGGCTTATATGGGCGGGGCCACGCCCATTGGTCCGACTCCGCCCATTTTTGGAAAATTCACATTATCTGCCACTAAATGCATACACAAAAAATGTCAGCACTCTAGCTAAAAAATTTTCTTAATATCAAAATTGGACCCCTATGGGCGGGTCCACGCCCACTTGATATATCGAAAATTCAAGTACCCTATCTTCAGCACCCCCTTCACATGTACATTCTGTGAAAATTTCAAGATGATCGGTCTAGCCGTTTAGACGTCTATACGGAACAAACATACAAACAAACCCACAAACAAACCCACAAACAGACACTCTCTTTTATATATATAGATAGATGAAATATTGATTGACAATTAAATAGGGAAATGATGATATGTCAATAAAATGTGAGCTTATAATAAAACCAGTAAGGAAAGGCTAAAGTCGGGCGGGGCCGACTATATAATACCCTACACCACTCTCGTAATATTGAATAACTCTGATATATACATTTTGTAATTCATGTACATATAAATTGTTTACATAAATTTACTTTTGGGACATTTTATACTTAAATAATACCCTGTACCACAGTGTGGTGTAGGGATTAAAAAGATTGGATCTAAAGAGCCAAATCGGATGAAACATATATATGGGAGCTATAGCTTAATCTTAACCGATTTTCTTCAAATTCGGTAGTGTTGGTTCATGGATCAAGAAACTCTACCATTCTGAATTTCAAAACGATTGGATGTAAAATACAGCTTCTATAGAACTATAGCTATAGCTAAATCCTAACCGATTTTCTTCAAATTCGGTAGTGTTGGTTCATGGATCAAGAAACTCTACCATTCTAAATTTCAAAATGATTGGATGTAAAATACAGCTTCTACAGGACTAAAGAGCAAAATAGGACGAAACATATATATGGGAGCTATAGCTAAATCTTAACCGGATTTCTTCAAATTCGGTAGTGTTGGTTCATGGATCAAGAAACTCTACCATTCTAAATTTCAAAACGATTGGATGTAAAATACAGCTTCTATAGAACTAAAGGGCAAATCGGACGAAACATATATATGGGAGCTATTGCTAAATCTTAACCGATATTCTTCAAATTCGGTAGTGTTGGTTCATGGATCAAGAAACTCTACCATTCTAAATTTCAAAATGATTGGATGTAAAAAACAGTTTCTACAGGACTAAAGAGCAAAATCGGACGAAACTTATATACGGGAGCTATAGCTAAATCTTAACCGATTTTCTTCAAATTCGGTAGTGTTGGTTCATGGATCAAGAAACTCTACCATTCTAAATTTCAAAACGATTGGATGTAAAATACAGCTTCTATAGGACTAAAGGGCCAAATCGGACTAAATCTGAACCGATTTCAACCAAATTCAATAATCTTTACAGCTGCGAAATACTCTAAACTGCAAAATTTCAGAACGATCGGAGTGAAATTGCGACCGACAACTTTACATGGACAGACGGACGGACAGACATGGTTAAATCGACTCAGCTAGTGATTCTGAGTCGATCGGTATACTTTAAGGTGGGTCTAGCTGTGTTATTTTCAGGTGTTACAAACATCTGCCGTGAAATAAACTTATAATACCCTGTACCACAGTGTGGTGTAGGGTATAATGATAAGGAAAGAAACTTCCATTTGGAAAAGGAGAAACAGAATGGGAGATTCTAACAAAGTCTAATGAATGTTGTTGAAGCCAATTGAAAATGTGTTTCTGTTCAAATTATTCATAGAGTCTCCCCACGACTTGTGTCTAGAGTTATAATCTCTTCCTAAAAGAGTTTCATAATAATTTAGAGAAAATTTACGAATGTTAAACAAACCTTTCCATCGCAGTAATAGGATTGGAATTACAGGGAAAATACTTATATATTGAACCAAAGAGAGTCTTTCTATTCGAACCACTCAATCTAATGTCTATATGTATAAATATATTGGGGAATTTAATATTTGGGACTTCAATATTCTGAAATTAAAACGTTTTTCTCACAGAAATTCCAACCCCTTGAGAAATAGAGTCACATATAAAAATAGTCATCAAAATGATTTTTCTCAAATGTGTCTCCCGGATAAAGGCGATGTCAGTGTTATTGAAATTCAAAGTGTTTAAAAGTTCTATTCTTCGGCACACTTTTATGAGAGACCTTACATTATATCTCATAATATTCAAGAGTATATGGTCCATAAAATAATTTAACCTCTTCTAAGAGATCCAGACATTTTCTCGTGGCCTCAGCGTTGTCCAATGTTCTATACATTTTCATACAAAGTATCCTTAGTTTCTAGGGGTGTAATTGTTAACGCCAAATGATCTACCAAGTAGTGGTTCCACAGGGTTTTCCAACAAGAGGTGTTACTTTGAATCACCCGGTATTTCGGTAGCTGTCACTTTTGAAGCTTTTATTCTTTACATTTGACAAGTAGAAACTACGCCATTACTAAAAATGGAACGATACACGATCATCGAACGATACAAAACGATCGAACAAAAAAACGATACAAAATCATCCTGACTGATGAGGCCCATTTCCACCTCGGTGGCTACGTCAACAAGCAAAATAGTCGCATCTGGGCCTCGGAAAACCCAAGAGTTATTGTTGAGAAGCCTCTCCATCCTCAACGTGTAACTGTTTGGTGCGGTTTATGGTCCGGCGGATCAACAGTTACGGTGAATGAATTGCGCTATCGAGAGATGATTAATGATTTTTTATGGTCGGAGTTGTATGGTATTGATCTGGACAACGTTTACATTCAACAAGATGGCGCTACGTGCCACACAAGCAATGAAACCATTGCTCTGTTACGGCAAAAGTTTCCGGACCGTGTTATCTCTCGAAGAGGTGATTGGGGCCACGTGAAAGATAAGGTCTACGCCAACAGCCCAGCGTCGATTCAAGACCTCAAAGATAGAATTCGTGAGGCTATCGAGGACATAGGGCAGCCACTTTGCGATTTGGTTATGGAAAATTTAATGAAAAGGAGATGCTCCTGTAAGCGTGGTCGTGGTGGCCATTTGGCTGATGTTATTTTTCATTATTAACGGCATACCTTCCTCTTTATTATGAAATAAACATGCGATCATTTATCTCAAAAAATGGCATTTTTCTTTGAATACCAAAATAACACCTCTTGTTGAAAACCCCTTTACTTAAAATCTCCGCTAATACGATGGGGTGTAGTGCGACCTTTTGTCCATCGATGAATGGTTTACAGTCAGGAGTAATCGACAGCGTTTTGTACGGAGCCTGCGCCTCATCAAGTAATATGTGTTGTGCCACCCAGTCGTTGCCACAGTATGCTGTGGTGGACATGTTTCTCCCCTACAGTAGTGGTTACTTAAAACAAACTGCACTAAGTCCGGGGTGTTATGCGTACCGTGCTCATCGGATTTTTCGGTTCGCAGTCAGGGGTTACTATAGACTGTGTTTTAGCTGCTGCCTTTGCTGATAGTTTGACGACTCAGTCCTTATCACTTTTTTTTGGCTATGAAGTGATGGACCTACCCTACCCCTAACACTCGTGGGAAAAACGGACACATTACAGCAACCAACCGATACGACAACCAATACAAGAACTGATAACGATACAACAACAACTAAGACGACGACTACGACAAATACAAGAGGATCTAAACCATAGCTTGGAAACAAGCGAGTGATCCAAATTCCTTTTTCGAAGGCGACAGCATTACCTGGCACTTTGGTTTCCTATGGTAAAATACCCGTGATTCAAAGAGAAAGTTTAATGATCGGCGCATGTCGCTCAGGATCCTTGAGAGGCTTGAGAAAGCCGATCCTCCATCTCTGACCAACAAGCAGAGAGAATCTCTGAAGAACAGGATATCGCATAAACTTTCATACGGTAGCAGCCAATTAAAAGGCTGTGCTCTCCAGATGGACCTCCGGCATCCAAAAGAACCAAAGTGTTTAGTGGTAACGCTGCTACTCGGTCCTTCGCTGACGTTACTAAGGACAGCCTGATACTGGCGGTCATCAACAGGGAGAGGAAGACGGCAATATCCCCAAGAGCAGATGGAGTGAGATAGAGTACACACTGTGCTCTGTTTTCTTCGATCCGTCTTCTGATTGTGTCGACGCAGGCTTGTATCAGGGCCGCATAAAACTAATTCGATTTAGTAATATGCGCTCTGTTGAGTCCTATCGCTGAGGTTTGAAGAAAAATTGTGAAATCTGGCCGGGCGCGGCACATGTTGTCAACAAAGAGGACATCCTGTCTCGGCCCAGTGCGAATGCAAGGATTCCGGCTATACCACATAACACTGAGACGCCACCCTGTGCATTGAAATTACTGGTGAGAAGAATAAGGACCTAATTGTGTGTAGTGATGTCAATGCACACCATCATATGTGGGGTAGTACTGATATAAACGACAGGGGCGAATTACTTATCGAATATACTGTAAGTTGTAACCTTGTGATTTGTAATTGAGGGCACAAACATACCTTCACTACTAGAATTAGACAAGATGTGCTCGATGTCAGATTTGTCTCCGAGAATTTAAGTTTAAGGATTTATGATTAGAACGTTTTGGAGACTCATAGCTTTTCCGACCATATATATATTAGCTTCTGCTTAAATGCGTAGCCTCCTGATACCGCCTTCCCACCCAATATAAAGAATGGCTAATTAGGAAAAATTTAGGCATATATTCAACAGGTCTTCTTCCGAAAAGTCCTGAAATTAAAATGCAAACTATTCGGGATATAGAAGAAACTGTGGAACGAGTCACTAAACTCTTAGAAAGCTCATCTGAAGCCTCAAGGTTGCGGAAAATTTTAGCCTCAACACATTGTACTATTGGGTACAATCAAGTACCTGTACTACGACCAGTGAGGAATCTGAAGCAACTCTGAAGAGGCATTGAATACTTCAGTTGTGGATTCCCCTGAAGTACAGCCACCAGGCGATGCAAACGAGATTGTAACCGAATCTAGAATTCTTTGGGCTATCAAAAGCTTTAAGTGGCTGATGCAATTTCTTCCTGGCTCAGAGAGATATACACATGTTGTATCAATCTGGCATACACACCAACAAAATGGAGAGAAACCAAGGTTGTTTTCATCCCAAAAGCGGGAAAGCCGTCCCACACTGGAGCTAAGGATTTCCGACCAATTGGTCTATCGTCATTTCTCCTTAAAACTCAGGAGAGATTAACAGATAGTTACCTTAGAACTAAAATTTATCACAGGCTACTGTGCACTCTACAGCATTAGTTCAAGTCCACCGAAACCGCCCTGCATGATATAGTCGGCTTTATCGAAGGATCCCTCTCTGTTAAGGAATATACTAGGGTAGCCTCTTACATATAGAGGGGTCTTCAACAACATAAATCCTGGGGTTTCACAGCAGTATACGTAGGTTCGTTCATTAAGAGACGCATTTCAGGTAATTTAGGGTCAACTTACCTCCATAGATTTGGCAGCAATGGAACGCCCAAGGTTGTGTTCGGTCTCCTCTTCTATGGAATCTCACCATGAACAATAGTTTACTTTCTGTGGAGATGATGAGTGTCAGAGTTGCTGCCTATGCAGATGAAGTGGCAATGTCTGTTAGAGGAAAGTTTCTGGATACTCTCAGAGACATCCTATAGCAGGCCCTTCATACTACCGCAAGATTGGCTTCCGGTAATGATCTTGGTGTTAAACCGACCAAGAAGGAACTACTTATTTCCACCAGGAGTAATAAGGTGCCACGAGTTACTCCTGCCTCCTTGGGGGATATTGAAATTCCCTTCTCTAAAAGCGCAAAATACTTAGGTATTTTACTAGGCAGGAAGTTGCACTTCAAACCCAATATTTTGGAAAGAGCAAATAAGGCTGTGATAGCGCTATATACCTGTAAAAGGGCAATAGGAAAACGCTGGGGTCTGAACCCGCGTATACCTTATTGGTTGTACACGGCAGTAGTCAGACCGATAATGCTGTACTCCATTGTCGTCTGGTGGACAGCTCTGCAGAAATCCACCTTCTGTGCGATACTAAACAAGGTTCAGCGAATGGCTGCTATACAGGGTGGCTGATATGTAATGCAACAAAGTAAAGCGCTTTATTTTTTTAATTTTTTTTTAAATTTTATTGTTCAAAAGCAAAAAATGTCGGATATAACATAAAATTTTAGAAACAGTTTAGATTTGTTCGAATTGGCCACCTTTGGCACGAATTATGGCCTTCAAACGGCCGACAAAGCCATCACACGCTGCACGAAAGTGGCTCTGCGGTATTTTGGCCCATTCCCGGCGAAGCGCCGCACAATGGGAAAAAAGGGGTAAATACGCGCGCAAATCAATATTTTCTATCTCGTGACTATACCGTTAGAGATAGAGTCCTACGGTTTGAACCATCTTCAAGAGAATTCTTTGGAGAAGAAACTGGTGTACCCAGATTTTATTTTACTGTTACCATGTACCGCACAGTGGGGCTACAAAAGCGACTTTGTGGAAATTAGTGTGAAAATCAGAATATTGTACCAAATTCAGTGAACTTGATTTTATATTATAGCTGACAAAATTTAGGTCAACATCTCTTTGAGTTACTTAATTGTGTGTTGCTGCGTTTTAAATATATAGACCATTGAAGTTCAAACATATTTTTGTGAAAATTGCGTTAAAAGTCTGCAAAACCGGGCAATGTTTTAGAAATTGAAACCAAAACAATATAAATAGGATAAAATTGCAGTCTGCAATATTTTTGAAATCTGAAGGTTTGCACTAATGCAATTACACAAAGGGACGTCGACTGTTAGTAAGAGAAACCCTAATATACATAAACTGCAGAAGCGTTTAACTATATTTTTATAGTTTTTGTAGAAGCAATAAACTATAAAAACAAGTAAGAAAGTTTCAGTCGGGTAAACCGACTAAGGTATACCCTCACTTTGTGAGTAATATAATATATAACATTACACCAATAAATCTGTCAATTTGTGTGGGAGGTACCAGAAGGGGTTTTCCAAATACACATATTTTTCGGTAAACAGTACATTCTTAAATACATTGCATTGTGCTGAACTATAAGCGTTTATGTGCACTGGTATATTAAAGTTACGAGCTATGTAATTTTGGTATGATTTGGTCATTTTGTGTGGGAGGTACAAAAAGGGGCGGGGTGATAACGCCCACTTTTTACAGGACTATAGGCACTATAACAGCATTACACTGTACAAAATTTCAAGTATTTGTATGCACTGGTATTAAAGTTACAAGCCGTTTACTTTTGGTACGAAACGGTCCATTTGTGTGGGATGTACCAAAAGGGGCTGTACAATAATGCCCATTTTTTACCGGACTATAGGCGCTACAAAAACATTATACTGTAGAAAATTTCAAGCATTTTTATGCACTTGTATTAACGTTATAAGCAGTTAAATTTTGATGCAAAATGGTCCATTTGTGTGGGAGGTACCAAAAGGGGCATGCCAACTTCACTCATTTTTCTCGAGTTAATAGCGACTAATATACTAATATTATGTGCAGAATTTCAAAAGATTCGAATAAGTAGTATAGAAGTTATTAAAGAATCAATATTTCACTAAATGTTAACCCTTTGTGTGGGAGGTACCAGAAGGAGTAGACCAATATGGCCCATCTTCGAACTCATCCGGAGATAGATCAAAATATTACCACATACCAAATTTGAAGTCAATCGGTTAATCCTTTCGAGAGTTATCGTGCGCACCAGCAAGCAGACACACAGACAGACAGGCAGACAGACAGACAGACAGACAGACAGACGGACGGACATTGCTCATTCGACTTAAAATGACCCAAAACGGATTTCCTCCGAACATACTTAGGGTCTTAGATCACTCCTTCGATGTGTTACACTTTTTTCCGTAGCAAATGATATATACCCTCGTCACACTAAAGTGAGGGTATAATTACACATATAATCATAATAATAAAATTTGATAGATAATTTTGATCGTCGAAATCTACAAAGTTGCAACCGGACTTGTACCGGTCTTATTTATTATCCGATTTTGCCGAAATTTTGTAAAAGTTATTTTTTTGAACCAAGAAAATCGGTCCATATGTTTCGGGAAAATCGGTTCATAGATAGATGTAGCTCCCACACATATTTTCTTTATTTAAAGTGAAAAAAGCACATATTTAAAGTACAAAAATCGGCCATAATCGCAAAAAGTCGCAGATAATCTAGGTACCGTTGGATTCACCACTTAGTCACCTCTCTTCTCTATTTCATATCGTAGTGATCCCACGTGATCCAAAAAAGTTGTATTCCATTTTCTGCGGATAATTTTTTTTTGAAAAACAAAAAAAATGTAGTTTTACTTTGAAATATCTCTTCATTTAAAGACGTTAAAAATACGTTTTATACACAAAAATTTAGATGAATATAACCTTATTATATGTTACAAGTCCGGTGGCATTTCACCAAAAAACGAGAATTCTACAAGCATTTTAGTATATATATTTTATCATCGCAATTTGATTTGCATTTATTAGTAAAAAAGACAAAATTTGAAAGGTCATAACTCGGTATCGTCCACAGATATTTTGATAAAATTTGATGGTATTTTCATTAAATGTTATCCACAATAAAACAACATTCCCAAAAAACTGATTTTTGAAAGTTGTTTTCAAAGTCCTATGCGCGCATATTTCATCATATTTTCCCATCGCGCGCCGTCTTGAGATGATCGATACTTTGGTATTTTTTAGTGCGAACCTTACTCTCTAAAATGCCCCTTGAGATGATCGATACTTTGGTATTTTTTAGTGCGAACCTTAATCTCTAAAATGCCCCAGGCGCAAAAATCCCACGGATTGAGATCCGGAGATCTTGGTGGCCATTGTGCGGTAGAAATGAAGCGATGAACCTCCTTTTTAAGCCATTCTTGGTTGACGCGTGCTGAGTGCGATGTTGCTGAGTCCTGTTGGAATGTCTATGGTCTGCGGCCGAAATGTTTGTCTGCCCAGGGCTTCAATACTGTCTTTAGGACATTTTCCCGATAATATTCGGCATTTATTTTGACCCCATGGTCGATGAATACGAGCGGGGAGCGGCCATCGGTCGTTGCGGCGGCCCACACCATTACCATCGGCGGCGCTTGAGTTCTGGTGGCCAATCGAAGGTGTACATTTTCAGCTGACCTCTTTGGCAAGTAAACCCGATAATTTTGTTTGTTCACAAACTGCTCAATTTGGAATGGCTTCTCATCGGAGAAAACCAAATTCGGTAACTGGCCACTTACGTGCAAGCGAAGCAACTCCTTGGCTCTTTCCAGTCTAACTTTTTTTTGTGCATCGGTGAGCTCTTGCACTTTTTGGAACTTCAATGGCTTTAGTTCAACCTCATTTTTTAATATGTGTTGTATCCGATATGTTCAGCTCACGAGCAATTTTTCTTCCACTGCGGCGTGGATTTCGATCTAATCTGGCCTTCACTTTTCGGATCATTTCTGGTGTTGTTACCGTTTTTTTCGTGCACTTTTTGGACGCGATGCAACACTGCCAGTATCACGGTAACGAGCAATGGTACGAGAAACAAAAGATTTATTCACATTTAAATGCTGGAGGGCTCTAACGATAGCCACTTGTGTTTTTCCACCCAAATATAAAGCAATCACCCTTGAATTCCATCACGAATAACTTTTTTCTGAATGCAATAGATAGAAATGCTTTTGTAAGCTTGTACACAATAAAATGAACTGTCACTAAAATAAATCTATCAGCTATCAGACTAGCGGTTTAGAAATGATAGCAACCTGAATTTGGTTGCAATACATATCAGCCACCCTGTATATGTTACCCCCGTTTTGAAATTCAAGCGCTGTAGACACTGTATTTTATATCCGATCACAGCGAAATTCGGCAGAAAGAGGTTTCTTATTGTATGTATATGTTTAATAATTAATATTGTATGTATCACTGGTACGCTGAGAACGACACCAACTGCGGCATTAAATGTTATACTACATTTATTGTCGCTAGATATTATAGCAGTGCATGTACTGCGATTAGACTCAGGAAACTGTCACTATGGTCAGGAAATGGCTACCGACTTTTTAACTTCTATACGGTCGGTTCCAAACTCGATAACCAAGTGGGCTTTGGTATCTTTTCTGAGGAACATCAACTATCACCTGACCACTGTAGTGTTCACCAGGCGGAAATCTAAGCTATTAAAGAGGTAGCGGAATGGCTGAAAATAATTGTGCTGACCAAAGTCGGCATAAATATTTTCACTGAAAGTCAGCCAGCTTTGAAGTCCCTGGAAACTATATTCCCTTATATTTTTAACGAGATGGCTCAACAGTTCAATATTCACATGATATGGGTGCCGGGTCACAGGGATATACCAGAGAACTGCAAGACAGATGAACTTGCAAGACTAGGAACTACCTTCCACGCACCATGGGACCTAGCAACCTGCAAGCTCCTCTTGAGATATAGTGCATTTACGGCAACAAATGGCAGATGCTCACTGGTCAGGAACTGCATACATTCCAGGTTGATGTAGCCAGGTTTGAACTCAAAACGCACCAAAGCACCTTACACGCTCCAGGGGACCTGGAACATGTGGGCATGCCTCTAGTAACCTGCAAACTCCTCTTGAGTGATAGTGCACTTACGGCAACAAAAAACAGGTGGTCAGTAGTCAGGAACTGCATGCATTCCAGGCTGAAGTGGCCCGGTTTGAACTCAAAACGCATTAAAACACTGCTGTCGTTGTCGAGAACGGACGTCCCACTTATCGTGTCTGTCATGACAGGTCACTGTCTTATTGGACGGCACGCAGAGAGATTAAAGGTCTTGCATAACGACGTTTGCAGAAGCTGTGGAGTCGAAGAGGAGGAGGAATCAATAGAACACCTTCTGTGTCTGTGCCCGTCTCTCTAGAAGACGGCATGCAGCTTCGGGCTCTTATTTCTTTGAGGAGTTATCTAACTTAACTGATGTTGAAATTCGCCAACTTTTGAGTGAGTCTAAGTGAGTCTATTTTACAGGCTGCCAATCTTAACCTAATCTAGCCCATATGGTAGATCAGCCACTGATACGGAGCGTTGTTGATATCAGCGAGTAACAGGTGTTTCACCCAGGCCTTGCCTCAGCACCGGGGGCAACATTTGTGGTGGACATGTATCTCCCCTACACTCGTGGGAACTTTACGGATAACAACAATTTTAATAAGCAACAATGACAAAACCATACGCGGTGTTTGGCTCCGAATCCAACCGCATCCAGGAGAAACCTTTCTTCAATCGTCCGACTGTCGGTCCGTTGGTCTTGGCCAACTCCGACCACGCCAAAACTGGTCGAAGTGTGAGCCCAGTACTCACAACAGGTGATAAGGTGAGGGGAAAGCATCATGTTCGACCGTCGAAACGGAAGCGCAATGAACGCCGGATAGCGCTTCGAGTTTTAACAAAGTTGGGGACCGTTGAAGTTTCGACTCTTACCAAAAAACTACAAGGGTCACTTTCCTGGGCTAAGGGCGTCATAGATGTTTCCAAATCCACGGAGTCGGCTGAAAACGTCACAACTTCAGCTTAGTTAACGGCTCGTAAACCAGTCTGTTATGCAGACGATGTTTTAATACTTCTAAGGAGCATACACCCAAACCAATTATGCAGAAGATTTGAGGAGGCACTTAACATAGTATATAACTGGGCACACACAAGGAGAGTAAATGTTAAGACAGACAAAACAGAAATATGCAGTGATGCCAACTATTTGCGGAGCAAAAGCGTAATGAAAAATTTAAAAAGCGCAAAAGGCGTAAAATTCTATTCAAAAAGCGTTAAAAGGCACTAAACTATTTTTCTTTCATTTGCAATAAAAAAGTTTAATTTTACATTAAAATTTTAAAATAAAACTAATTATCAAATTTTAATCAAAGTTGTTTCTAATTAAAATGAAACTTTCAAACTTTTTGTTTTTTTTGGCGCTTAGGTTCATACATTTTTCCCTGCTAAATTGAATAAAGACTTGCTGAACAATAAGGAATCACTAGCAGAGTCGATTTATCCCTATAATAATTAGAATCTGCTAGTGGTTCTGAGTCAATAGACCATTTAGTATGTATGTTATCTTTGATGACGGTTTTCCAGTCATCGATATCTCCAAAGCGGGCTACGCGGACCAAACTGTGTCTGCGTGACCGATTTTGGCCGGGGTTAAAGATTTTCCCTTCTGATGTATGTCCAACGATGGCTACGGGGAGCAGTGTCCCTGCGTGGCAGGCCTTCGACCGGGATTAAAAATGTTTTCCAAAGCCGGTAACGAGGACCAAAGTGTCATAAGATCTACGGACATTATGTCCCTGGGCGTTATGACATGCCACCCAATATTTTAGGGCCTTACAAAACAAACGTATTATACACTGTACCGCAAAATTGTGTACTTATAAAACCATAATATTTCGGCAAAAACCCTTTCGGCAATACTTTTTATGGTATTAAAAAGCTATTTCTTTTACTTTTTGTAAGTCTAAATTTCAATCAAATTTAAACTGCAGTAGTGATAACAGCAATATTCAATTCAGAGAGTCAAATGTAATTGCATATAAATAAGTTCATAACACGGAGTAGCAAAAAGAGTATAATTTCATTATGTTGGCAGATTTGATCTGACAAATGTACGAAAAGCGTCAAAAGCACCAACAAAAAACATGAAAAGCGTACACCTAGTGCTTTTTTTTCGTTTGGCACTAAGTGAACACTTTTCGCATATTGGGGGGTCAGAAAAGCACTAAGTTGGCATCCCTGGAAATATGTCTATTTACAAGGAAAACGAAGATCCATCCTATTACCGTGTCTCTATTCCTGGATAAGAAAATTGATAAATCTAAAAAGGTAATATACTTGGGAGTAATCTTGGATAAGAAACTTTTTTGGAAAGATCATATTGAAGAAAGAGTTGCCAAGGCCCACAGATGTTGGTCGTTTTGCAGAAGAGCTATAGGTACCAAATGGGGATTACGCCCAAGCATGACACACTGGCTTTACATGAGCGTGATTAGACCAATAACAACCTACACCTCTGTAGTATGGTGGACATAAATGGCAAGGAAGTACAAGGTATTACCATTGCAAAAAGTGCAACGTATGTGCTGTCTAGGCATTAGCGGGGCAATTAGAACCGCACCAAGAAGAGCGTTGGAGACTATACTGCACATTTAAACAATAGATGTCGGTATAAAGTATGAGGCAGCCCTCACCGCGAGAAGTCTACAAGTGATGGGCGAATGGATAAATCGAGACCACAAATCGTACCATCAGAAGATATTATAATCATTTGTCGGTCATACTCAAACAACGGATACAGCTACCTGTGATTCGTTTGTGCCAAACAGTCGCTCCTGTGAAAACGGAACCCTAGCTCATGTTCCAGTGGGAATCAGCTGCTACACGGATGGGACCAAGCTAGGAGGAAGGACGGGTCTGAGACTTTTTTATTGATGAACCAGAAGTCGAACTTTACTTCCGCCTCCCAGACCATAACACGGTATTTCATGCAGAAGTGGCAACGTGATTCCGAGGACTACTGTCGGCTCTGTGCAGATGAGGAGGAGCTGGAGGCGATTGAGAACCTTCTCTGCCAATGTCACTCACTATCTAGAAGAAGAAACCGCTACCTAGGTGACTTTATTATCGCAGATCTTGAAGCTCTGTCATCGCACAACTTTGACAGAATCCTTTACATCATAAGGTGCCTAGAATGGCTAGGGATGACAACTACTCATCCATCTACTTAAACGGCATAAAAACACCCACTTTGTTTCCACCCCTTTCAATCCCATAACTCGTTTTTCTGTTGTCTCAATTTCTATTTAACAACCTCCCACCACCCATTACATACTCTCTTTCATTCTATTATCTTCCAGGACTAACACAATGGACCTACCTTTCTCCAAGTGGAGCAGTGCACGCCAGCTATTTGTAGTGTGCTGCGCGTTCTTTAACCTAACCTAACCGTGCAGAAGTTCGAGCAATCACGGAGTGGGTGAACTGGCTCAGTAGTATCACCAAGCCTAAATATGACAACATCTTCACATATAGCCAAATGGCGATAAAAGCAATAATATCGGAAGGGGACAAATCCAGAACTCTGTTCGACTGTAAACGAACGATAAATGATTAGGGTTAGGTTAGGGTGGCAGCCGTATTTTTTTACAAGCTCACATAGACCAGTTTAGGTCCCTAGTGTTACCACGGGCTGAAATGCCCCTCATTGAAACCAACCTGTTTGATATATAAATTTATCGATAGTACGAATAGCAGTACTGGAATGATCTGTTAGGCTGCCTAAAAAGTCCGACCCCAGTATGTCCAGTCGTCGTTCACTCAAAGCGGGACAGTCGCAAAGCAAGTGCACAATGCTCTCCACTTCTTCCTCATCTCCACAGCTTCGGCAGAAGTCATTGGAGTCAATACCCAATCTTTTGGCGTGTTCGCCGATCAAGCAGTGTCCCGTCAGAATCTGTACTAACGTAGACAATCGTTTCCTCTCTAGTGCGAGGAGATATTTTGACCTTCTCAGGTCATACCTTGGCCAGATTTGTCTAGCTACCCTGCAGGTGCCGATTTGTGTCCATCTTTCGTTGGACTGCCTGATTGCCTCTTGCCTAAGCCAAAGCTTGCACGTGGATAGTGGCGCACCAATATATGCAAATTCTTCGAGAATTTGTAATGTCGTCCCTTTCCTAGCAAGTTCATCGGCTTTGCAGTTACCCGGGATATCCCTATGCCCAAGCACCCATATGAGGTGTATATTAAACTGCTCAGCCATCTCGTTAAGAGATCTGCGGCAGTCGAGGGCTATTTGTGAATTTAGGGATGTTGCCTCCAGAGAATTGATGGCAGCCTGGCTGTCCGAGTAAATGACAACGCTAGTGTTGGTTACTATGTTGCGACTCAGCCACTTGGCGACTTCCCATATTGCCATTAATTCGGCTTGATAGACACTGCAGGTATCTGGTAGTCTGTGAGCTATATCCAGACTAAGTTCTTCACAGTGTACTCCGAAGCCAACGTTTTCACCAAGCTTCGAACCATACGTGTAAAAGTGGAGATGGTTTCTATTACCTGGTATTCTGCCGACCCATTCATCTCTGGCGGGAATCATAGTGATGTAATTTCTCTTGAAGGTGTACACAGTTGGTGTAGAGTCCACTTGGTCGGTTACCATAGCACTACACTTTGATATCCTCATGTGACCATAGTTCTTGTACCTCCACATTGATAGGCAGTTTAATCTGATTGCCGCTTTGGTTGCAACTTCTCTCGCCACAATATTAATCGGCAGTATATGGAGTAGGGCTTGTAGAGACTCGGTCGCTGTAGTCCTTAAGGCTCCGCTTATGCTCAGGCAGGCAGTTCTCTGAACCTTTGTTAGTAGTGATGGTTAGTTTGTCAGTTGCCGTCCACCATACCACAATTCCGTATAACAGTATTGGACGAACTACTGCTATATATATCTAGTGGACGATTTTAGGAGAGAGTCCCCACCGCGACCCTACAGCCTTTTTGCTGGAATATAAGGCGACGTTGGCCTTCCTTACACGTTCCAATACGTTAAGTCCAAATAACATTTTCCTATCTAGAATTATTCCTAAAAATTTTGCACTTTCAGAAAAGACTAGATCTGTTCCATTTATCCGAGGTGGAGGGTCCACATGTGGGACATTATTTATCCTAATAAAGAGAACCAATTCTGCCTTATTGGGGTTAACGCCCAAACCGCTGCTTCTGGCCCATCTAGCCAACTTGTTCAGAGCCACCTGTAGGATGTCTCTGAGGACGTTTACGAATTTGTCACTCACTGCGATTGCCACGTCGTCCGCATATGCCACGACCTTGCAGCCACAACGTTCTAGATCTAGCAGGATTTCATTCACCGCTAGGTTCCAAATTAGTGGAGACAGTACTCCTCCTTGCGGGGTCCCTCTGTATACAAACCTTGTTAGAGTTATGGACCCTAGACATGCTGTTATGCATCTTCTGGTGAGCAGACTTTGAATTAGTCTAATCAAACTAGTGTTAATTTTTAGATGTGAGAGTGCCGCAATTACCGCATCTGAGTGAATGTTGTTAAAAGCCCCTTCTATGTCAAGAAATGCCACCATGGTGAATTCCTTGAAATGCAGGGACGATTCGATAATGCTCACAAGTTCGTACAGGGCTGATTCTGTATACTTACCCTTATTGTAAGCATGTTCCCCGACAGGAGTTTTGTATCCAGGATTTCCCTAATGAAATGATCTAAAAGTCTTTCAAGACCTTTCAATAGGAAGGAGGATAGGCTAATTGGTCTGAAGTCTTTTGGCCTAGTGTGTGATATCTTTCCCGAGTTAGGTATGAATACCACTTTGGTATCCCTCCATCGATTGGGGACGTATGAAAGCCTGATACAGCCTACATAAATTTTCTCCAGCCAGGGGATAATGTACTTTAACATTTTCTGCATTTCTGCTGGAGTGATGCCATCTGGTCCAGGTGACTTGAAGGGCTCAAAGCTATTAATAGCCCAGCTTATTCTGGATCTCTAAGTCAAGAAGCTAGCGACGCTCTCAGTCCACTCGCACTCTTGTTGGTCCTGCTGATCCTCGGGTTCTGTTACAGAGTTCCCCGGGAAATGTGTGTCGAGCAGTACATTGAGCGACTGCTCGCTGTTTTTGGTCCAGTTATTTGCCTCATCCTGTAAATATCCCACTGTACAGGGTGAACCAGATAATATCTTCCTCAGCCTAGCGGCGTCGGAGACCTTTTCCACTTCACCATAGAAGGTATACCAAGAGCGCCTTTGCGCCTTTCTAAGCTCCTTCTTATAGATCTTGAGTTGCTCTTTATAGGCATCCCAATCATTAGCGACCCCAGTAGATTTAGCCTTATTGAATAGCTTGTAGCAGGTCTTTTTCATAGCCGTTAGCTCAGAAGTCCACCATTGGGGTTTAGTTTTACCCTTGTACCTTGTTTTTGGACAGGCTTCTTCAAGGGATCTATTGAATGATATGGTGATATGATCGACCAGATTATCCAGACTGGCTTTGTCATTCAGTTCGTACAGAAGTTTAGAGTTGAGGACTTTTTGAAATTCTTCTCATACAGGTGCCACTTTGTCTTCCTTGCATTTCTGTGGACGGCAGGTTTAGGCGCTTTTTCCGCGAGTTTGAACTCAATATAATTGTGATCTGAGAATGAGTGGTCGTCCAGTACATTCCACCCAATAATTTTGTCTGACAGCCGGTCAGTAATTGTAAAGGTCGGTTTATTACCTATGCTACAAAACTAAGGTTGGTATTTAGAATAAAGTAAAGAAGCGAATCACCCCTATTGTTTATATCCGTACTACCCCAGATAGTATGATGAGCGTTCGTGTCTGCTCCAATAATCAGCTCGAGCTCGTCAGACGTTGCTTCTTCTACTAATTTCCTTAATAGAGCAGTCGATACTACAGATTCATAAGGCAAGTAGCTGGAGACCACCCAATATATGCGATTACCGATCTCCAGGCTAGCAGCTGTTTGGTCTTTACCACTTAAATTAGACAGGAGAAAGATACTTAGCTCTTTCCTGACCAAAATGCAGGTTCTTGGAGTGCCTTCACAGTTGGTCACAGGACGATGTCTACTCTAGAGCCGCTGGGGCTGCTTTAGCGTGATGGAGGTTAATCTGTAGAATTCTTACCATCATTGGTAATTGACAGATTAACATCCACCCCGACAAGGGTGTTATCGAACTCTTCGTCCGTATCGTCGAGAAGCATGTCCGCGCCAGAAGCGTCAAAGAGTCCGGAGACTCCCCTCAGCCTCTCTGTGTCCGAAGTAGAGCTTTTGTCCTCAGAGAAGGACGTTACAGATCTTCTGTTAGAGTTGGAGTCACCAGAAATAATAGGAGTGGGTACCTCCGCACTTCCAGAAAAAGCCACGGTGGACGACTCACCTTCTGCAGTGGGAGCTATATCTTGCTTGTATATCTTCAAGACTATAGTCTCGAAGCCATATTGTAGGGTTGCACTTGCACTTTGTATATGGGAGGTGGATTCAGCGTTTAGGATAAGATTGACCTGCCGCTTTTTACCATCCGCCTCACCCACCTTGCTGATTTTCCAATTATGGGCCGGCAGACCAGGATTGGAATCTTTTATTATTTCTAAGATGTCAGCCGGGTTGGAGGGCTCTTCTGTAACCCAGGTGATGGCTCTAGAGTGACTAGGGATGTTGTTTTTTTCGACAACATCCAACTGGGCACCCGGCCACACCTCACCCGCTCGACTCAGAGCAGCCTTATACAGGTCTACTGATCTGGCATCACCGAAATATAAGAGCTTTACTCTCCCCTGATGCCATCCTGCATCGTTGCAGATTGGTGGTTTGCCCGGCATTTCTCTACGGACATCGAGGTAATGAGCCATAATGGCTGATTGTACATGACTGCATTTGTCCTTGAGGATGGATCCATCCTCACTACTTCTGTCTATAACAGCCATCACTCTCCTTCGCCACTTCATTGAAGGGCTTGGTGAGGGCTTGGTGAGACGCCTTTAGCCCAGGTAAGTGACTCTTTTTGTTTTTCGGTAAGAGCCGAAACCTCAACAGCCTCCAACTTCGTCAAAACTCTGAGCGCTACACGATGCTCATTGTGCTTCCGTTTTGACGGTCGGACATGACGTTTCCCCCTCACCGCACCACCTGTTGTGAGTACTTGGGGGAGATTTTCACCATTTTTGGTGTGGTCGGCTTTGGCCAAGACCAACGGACGGACAGTCGGACGATTGGGGAGACCGTAATAGGTACTACGATGTAGGCCTTACGGACTTTGTACAGATTGTTTCTATTGCGTAATAGGTACTGGTAAGTATCCGCTATATGATAAACACGTCCGTTCACTGCGAATGATCAGCAACGAATAGAATTTTTTACCTCACGAGTTAAAGAAAATCGGTATTAGACACGTATTTCTTCAGTATTCTCCAGTCATATCCTCTGAGATGAGTCAAGTCTGGAAATATGTCGGACCCGAAATATCGGGATCTTGCATGTCTGAAAGTCGGGCAGTGACAAAGAAAATGTTTCATTGTTTTCCCTGCATGCCCTGTATTGGAGAGTTATGTAGATTAAGGTTTTAGTTAATTTGTGTTTTTTGATTTTAAAATTCTTAAGTCTAAGTTTGTTACCTTTGATTTTCTACTGTTTGTTAAATGAAAAAAGGGTTTGTTTAGTGTTACAGTCACTGCCAATAAAATAAGTCCCAACAAAAATGAAATAATTCCCAATTTTAAAAAGTGTAGTAGTAACTCCCAAAGTGCAAATGAAAAATTCCCAATATTTCGAAGTTATTTCATTCTGAACTAAAAAAGTGAAATAAGCCCCAACAACAGTGGATTAACCACCAATCCTCGTGAATACGGTTTTCGGCCGACATTATAGATTTTCTTCTCCAAAGAAGTTTTCTCGGTCGCATGGCGTAGCCGGCCTTCGGACGGAATTAAAGATTTTCTCCTCTGGGTTATGTCCGAGGTGACCACATCTTCTTTAACTGGCCGGACTTCGGCCGGGATTAAAAATTTTTTATTCTGGGGTATTTTCTAAGACGACTACGCGGACTAGAGTGATCAAAACCGGTTTAAAATAAACCGGCCCACCGGTTTTTTGCTTCCACCGTCCCCGGTTTTTCTCAAAATCATGAATTTCGAACAACCGGTGCTACCGGTTTTTTTCGTTTGTTTCCACCGGTTTTCCGGTTTTTTTATTATCACTAAAATATTAAAAATTATTTACAACTTTATATACAAAATATCACAAATTAAGATAATAATATGAAAGATCTCCTTATATGGCCTAAAAAGACTCGGCAACTTTGCTAGAATCCGAAGCCATTCACCAATTTCTATACAAATTACAAAAATTTAAAGAAAATAAATGATTCATACGCGCAGAAGTTATGTGAAAAGTAAACGCATTCTCCCACTTCCAAACCGAAAGAAAAACAAATAAGAAAATTTCATTTGGGTAAACCGACTAGTGTATACTCTTATATATTTATATGTATACTCGTATATACCCACCTGCACTAAAGTGTGTATATAAAATATATATGTATAAAGATTTAATACCTCTATTAAATATTCTATTTAATATCCCGAAATATTAATATTTTCTTGACTGAACTACATAAGGGGATTTCATGTCAAGTGAGTTAATTTTTAAAAGGGATGTCTTCTGCCGGGATGAAAATTGCACCAAGTAGCCCTATCAGATAGTAGTTATGAGACACAATTCCAACGAAATCGGTTAAGGACTTTCCGAGGTGGAGGGTGTCAAATATTGACATTTTTGTCAAACGGTTGTTTTTCCCATCTGAAATGCTAAAATGTTTGGTTGAACGTTAATTTTTTTTCAGAGGTTTATATTTATTTTGATAGATCAACAGGTCCCATCCCATTAATAGGTCACAAAGCTTTTAAAGGAAATTATCTAAGCTTTCTTTTGAGCAAAAAAATCAAAAATTAAAACATAGGTTTTTACCAAAATTTCAAAAAAGTTTAATTTTGCAAAAAAAATAAACAAAATATATTTGCTAATTTGAAGAAAAGACTATCGATAACACTTTTGGAAAATGTTTCTAAATACAATAGCTAATTAGTTATAAGTATGAGATAAAAGGACCGTTTGACTCAAATGACAATATTCATCACAATCCAACTCATAACTACTATTTAAAAATCGCCTTTTTTGTTATTAAAAAGGAAAATGTTTTTCAACCGGCAATTTTCATACTGTTTTGTTATGTAGAAAAAAACCGGTTCTACCGGTTTCCCCGGTTTTCTTCGAAGAAAAAAACCGTCCACCGGTTTTTTTATAACTTAAATAAACCATCCACCGGTTTTTTATTTTTTCAAAAAAACCGTTTTTTTTATCACTCTAACGCGGACCAAAGTTTCTTTGCGTGGTATAGAAACGCATAGGACCATTGGTCCGCTCAACCGTCATTGGACATACGCCATAAGGATACAATCGCTAATTTCGGCCGAAATCCAGCTACGCAAAACAAATTTTGGTCCGCGTAGCCATCTTTGGACCCCATAGGAAAAAATCTTTAATCCCGACCAAAGGCCGGCCACGTGATGACACTGTGGTCCGCGTAACCGTCTTCGAACTTACCCCAGAGGAGAACATCTTTAATCCCGGCCGAAGGCCGTTCACAAATGGCAACTGTGGTCCGCGTAGCCGGAATGAAATAACTCCCAATACAAATTAACTAACTACTAATGATCAAAACGAATGAAATAATAATCTTATTTCATCATGAAATAAGTCCCAACAAAAAATATGAAATAAGTCCCAACGCATTGGGAGTTATTTCATAATGAAAAAAGTCCACCTTGCTTATTCTTCAATTTGGGTCGGCAGACCAGAATTCGAATCTTGAGGGCCCTTTTGTAACCCCGGTGATGGCTCTTGGGTGACTGGTTTATACCATAAATATCTGGAGTTTGTAGCTGGTATTCACAATATTTTTTGGAAATAGAGGGCTGGGGCTGATTCCCCCAAACATTTAGTTTTAGATTTCACAATCACCCCTATCGCGAATAAATGTTTCAAAATGTGTTCACTTTCCACCAAATTCCAATGGCATCTTTGTAGCTTAAATAATTCCCTTGTTCGAAAAATTACCCCTATTGATCACTTTATTTTTGCTAGCGAACAGAACGGAACCATCGTAAAAATTTTTATTTTTGTCTTCAAATATTGAATAAAACTATATTATAAAATGTTGGTGTGATATATCTGTGGTTTTCTGGAATAACAGCACATTTATCTCGCAGTACATTTGATATAAAACGTTCATAATTTTGAGTTGGAAAAAGTCACAAAAAATTTGACAACCTAGGAGTGTCATATATGGATCGATAGATAATGATTGGGAGAACATATTTATGCTAAAATCCCGAAATGGATATTTTCTGACATAGGTTGTTATTCAGATAACCACAAATATGTGGATACATATGTATTAGGCCGGTTCTTATATTTTTTTTGGCAATTTTTCTATGGGCCCACTTGGAATTATGTTAAGACTGCCGAAAAAATTTCGATTGTTTTTAGTTTGTTTGACTCCGTTTGGGTAGTACTACCGGACTCAGAAGTTTTGGGGTTCAAATGTCCGTCTGTCTGTCATTCGTTTCGGAATTGTTCGTAATGTGGTGGTTGCTATAATTGTTCGATCTTGGTGAAATTTGGCACAAATAAGTTATTCACATCAAAGATAAACTGTACCAAATTTGAGGCAACTCGGTTCAGATTTAGATACAGTCGCCATATATATGTATCTCCCGATTTGGCATATTTTCTCTGTATGGTGGATATTTTCGGAACAATCTCATTTAAATTTGGAATATAACATTTGTGTTACATTTTGAATTCTTTCTGGCAACTTTAGAACTTATTCTTTTATATTTTAAATACTCGACATACATATTAATCACGATGTTTTGATACCACCGTGATTTTTTGTGTGGGCAAAATAATAAGAACATTCCGGACAGTCAGTCCAATTTAGTTGCTCTGAAGTTTTTGTAAGAAGGTGGTGTCAATATTATTGTTATCACATTAATTATATATCTTTAATATATAGTAGTATTTTCATAATGGCATCAACTTCGTCAATCGTAAATACACGTAAACAAACTGAAATATGGCTGATTGGGCAAGCATCTGCCGAACTGAGCAATACAAAACTTCCCACAAAGATCTTTTGACTGCGCAGCGAGAGTTTGGTAGACATGGTAAAATGGGCCGATTAGATTCGCAACTCTTGAGGAAACAGATTAAAAAAGACAAATGAACTAATCTGCATAACAATCGACTTCAAGTAATGCAGGAGCGAGAAAACAAGCACATTGCAAATATTACCAAGCGAGGTAATGTTGAACTGACGTCTTCTTCAAGTTATGATGATGATCAAACATGATTAAGTAGAAACGATTCTGCAACTAAAAAGAACCCACAAATTCGGGTCGGAAAAAAATGTTAAAGGGAATTTTAGCTGCTAGCCTTGATGTAGCGAAACTTAGTAACAGAAACGTTGCAATGGTCTTAACATATGCCGAAAAACGTGTTTGATCTGATCCATCAGATTATAACATAGGTTAGGTTAGGGTAGGTTAAGGACGCGCGGCACACCAACTTTGCTGGCGTGCACCACTTCACTCGGAGACCATTTGGTCCATTGTGTTCATCCTGAGAAGATGAGTAAAAGAAGAGGGAGAGGTGAAAGAAGATGAAGGAGGTGATGAGTATAGATAAGGGAGAGTTTTAGATGAGTTGATGTCAAACCATCCATCTCAAGCAACCTATGAAGCTCATGATTCTATCAATATCGTGGGATGATAGAGATTCCAAATTTTGTATCGTGTAATCACCTAGTTAGCGGTGTCTTCGTCTTGATAGAGTAGGATATTGACAGAGAAGGTGTTCGATTGTTTCCAGTTCCTCCTCATTCTCACAGAGTCGACAGTATTCGCAGAATCACTCTGCCACTTTGATGTTAAAGATCTAACATTACCCTTTGTGAGGTTAAGAAGATCTTTTGTCCTAGATTTCAATATGGGTGGCCATAGAGATTTAGTGATTTTACAGTCAGATCTGCTCGACCATTTCTGGTTTGCCAGGTCTTTGTAGAAACACTCTATGTTACTGAAAAATTAGCATAAGGGGGGATATAGTGAGCTCTCGTATGTATTCTTCGGTTATTTCGTCGAGCTTTCACGATCAGCCTACTATACTCAGTACATTCTTTGGCCGACAGGATTGTCCACTCGACAGTGCTGAGACCGGCATTCTGTTTCGCGAGCAGTTTCAGCTTGTTAGGCTGATCTAAATCGGACGGGATACACGCCGTCGCCGTCGTTCGAAGAAGTACTTCGGTCTGTATGATCACCTTTAATTTTACGTTCGACATTCTCAATTGCATAACGAAAGATATGCAATTTGACGCCATTTTTCCACTGCGTTCCATCAAAGAGCACCTCACTGCCGCTCCACCTATCCGAAAGCATAAGGTTGAGTAGCTTTCACTCTAGCAGCCTCTAATTGGAGGGGCTGATTTTCCCATCTGAATCAACCAAATCTACTATTGCCACCTGCTACTAAGAATACTAATGTATATCTAACCCGCTTTACAGCTGTAGATTTCATGAGTTCCGCAGCCTGTTGCGAGGTTGAGGTGCCGTCGAATAGAGGCATCTTTGTAGAACTTACTCTAGTCTGTATCTTAATCGACCCTGAGACTCCACCCGGCGTCTTACCAGATTTCCTTTCCTCATTCACTTTGTGTTTGGTATTTGCTTTGGGTAGTTCTGAAGTAACCTTGGTGGTCATTACTCCAGTTCGTATCCCGTCTGGATAAAGGGTGACCAACGGTGTCTTACAAACCAGGGATAGTTTCTTCGCTATATGGGGAAAAAGTCGATCATGGCGAAGTATCGTTGGATTTGATCAGTCTCATTTTTCTCACCGTTACGTCAGACTCGCACTTTCCTTCGAATTTCCGAAGATAAGAGCAGGACCTTAGGTAGCCACTCCGAGCCTTCTTTCGCCTCGACCTTTTCCTACCGCTCATCGAAGGGTTATCACCAGGAGTGCCTGGGTCTATAGCTCCTTGACGCGTCAGGATGAGGCGTTCTGAGTTGGAGAACTTGCTAGCCATGTTTGAGGCTGGCACGCTCTCCTGGCTGAGTCCGATGAGGGAATCATCATCCACCATCTCCGACAATTGCTGGCATAACGCACCATACTGAGTTGTTATCTCCCGGTTCAGCTTGTCGATGTGCCTTAATTCAGTTCATACTCCTCTAATTACCTCATCCATTTTGAGATGTAGGGGTGACGGGTGAGTGTCGTATGGACGGACTTCGGACATATTTGGGAGGTGACTAGGATGACTGGCATTGGACATAGAGTTCAGACGTTGGCTATCCGTAGGCATTGTAGGGGATGAAGCTTCAATGCTGCTGGTTGCAGCCGTAGTGGTAGTTGTTGTTGGTATGTTGTTAAAGAAATTTATATTTGGACCCACGGGTGTAGGTGAGTGGAGGTCCGCCATAGCATAGCCCCCTGTGCTATGGTAAGGACTTGGCGAATAAGCCTATTTACTCGCTGAAGCGCCCAGGTATCGGCGAGGCTCCGTACCAACATAGTCGGTTACTAGGATCCTTAAACATCGATAGGCACGAGGACGCATAACACCTCGAATTTAGGGGGATACTTTTATAGTAGAGTATCACTACTATATCTAGCATACGGAGTTATAGAGGAAGCCCATGGTATGAAGGGATTTCCTCGTATATATCTTTTGCCTGTAGGTAACCTTTGGTCACTCGAACTCTTCATATCAAAGTTACGTCAAAGTACGAGTTGGGAACAAAGTTCGTAGTTTGACGATGATTCAAGAAGAAGAGCCCGAGTTTAAGCCTCTACATCGTGGCAAGATTGGTACCTCTGGTAGAGGAGGACTAACATAAATATTTATTCCATTCGTCGAGACAGAATAGCACATAGAGTAAAGATTACTGAATGTTTGAAAACTATATTTAAACACGAAGTTATACTCACTATCAGTGGCCATGAAACCGTATATCGACTTCCAATACTCGTATCAGGTATGGGAATTGATAAACTTCTTGCAGTTAAAAAATTACATGCTGGCACAGGAGCTGCAGCAACCTCAGCAGTATTTGACGCAATTTTATCGTGGAATCTGAATGATAGAATCAAATCCATGAGTTTGGACACAACCGCTAACAATACCGGACGAAGGAATGGAGCTTGTATTTTATTGGAGCAAAAAATTCATGTCGGCACCACATTTTATGGGGTATATGGGGTTTAATCGCTTCTGTTGTATGTTATCCCAAACATATTCTGCTTGAATCGTACTTATGTTTAGGGTACACTCCAAATATGTAATATTTGGCACACACAAATATTATATGTTTGGGAGGATGTTGTTCTAAACAAAAGTATGTTCTCATCCAAATATTTTTTTTTTAAACTAATGTTCCCGAAACAAAGATTAATTTGTCTTTAAGTATTATTGCGATTTATCAATGCTTTAATATGAAGTTTTCTCTTTTTCATATGTTCAAAGTGCATTTTATTTTATGTTTGTAAAATTCGATCAAAATGTAAATCGTATAATCTTTCGTAACAATAAATTGCATTGACGGATTGACAAAATGTGATGAATAGGAATATTTATATATTAAAAAATTAGTGCTGTAAAACAAAAGCTAATGCTGCTTATACAATTTTTAACTATAAAGTGTAACACGAACACTAGGAAAAAATAGTCTACAATTTTAAAAAGTCAGCAAAGTTTTAATAATGTTTTTTAAAAAAAATATATTTGAGAACCTTGGTAATTTGTTGCATTCCAAACAAAATTTCTTGATTTTCAAATAAAAATTTATTTGCTCAGAAATATGTAATATTTAAAAATGTTTGTTCCAAATTTTTTTTCTTTCAATTCAAACATATGAAGAGCGGCGATTTCCCCCGTTAGACATACAATATTTAAACAAGAAAGAAAATGTATACCCTCACTTTGTAAGTAATGTAATCTAATAAAAAACATTTTTCTTTGTCAGTCTATGCACAAGGCAAAATCGCCTTATTTGATATGATTGAATCGAAAGAAAATATATTTGGAACACACATTTTGAAATATCATATATTTTTGAGCAAATACATTTTATTTAAAAATCAATAAAATTTATTTGAAACATATATTAATATATTTCAACAAAATTTATTTGCGAACTAATTTTCTCAAATAAAGAATGTGTTTATGTACAAATAAAATTATTGTTTAAGAATTTCTCCAAATATATTTAGTTTAAAAAATATTTTCATAACCTTGTAAATTTTTTGAATTTCATTTTTGATATTTCATTGATTTCGTGTTATAGCCAACAATTTAAAATGACATAAGTAGCAATAACATTTGCTTTAAAGCAATAATATTTAATTTATATTTATTCCAAGTCATCAGTTGTTGTCAACCCATCACGCAGTGCCTGATTACACTATGCAACAAAATTTTTGTCCAAGGGATGTGGATAACAGTTTCTGGTGCAATTAGGTGTCACAAACACAAAACAAATATTAAAAAAAAATGTTATGGTAATTTTTTTTTTATATATTTTTTTTAAATTCCAGCTTTCTTGGAAAGTATGTACATTCAGTTTGTTGTATTTGGACCATAATTTTCAAGTCTAAGCCTGATTGAGTCGTGTTATACCTCAAATTAAAGGGAATTATGAGGGCTACATAATATCGCATTCACGTAGAATCTTTGGTTTAGTAACACTCGTCAAAAATATGATTAAATTATTGAAATATGGTTAAATGATTTTTTTTTAAAAAAAACCTTTTTCCTGGTACAAACCATAAAAAATAGAAAAAATCCAAAATATGTAAATATGTCCCTCAAAATTCATTTCTTGCATTCTCATTTAAACCTTTTCCCCGAGAATCTTGGCGACCTTAAGTGACGGACATGGCGAAAGGTTTCACCAAGAATTGAAGTCCATCGAGCGGCGTTAGTAAGGGCACTGGGTTTTTTTTTGTTAACATAGTGCATAACATTTTTGTCCCAGGGATGTTGATAACATTTGCTGGTGTAGTTTGGTGTCACAAACACGAAAAAAAAATTTATGGTAATTTTTTTTTTTTAAATTCCAGCTTTCATGGAATGTACATTTAGTATTTGGACCATAATTTTTCAAGTATAAGCCTGATCGAGCCGTGTTATGCGTCAAATTAAAGAAAATTATGAGGGCTACATATGCAGCCAATATTCACGTAGAATCTTTGGTTAAGTAACAGTCGTCAAAAATACGACAAAAAAAATATTTTTTAAAAAAAAACACCTTTTCCTGGTACAAAAAAACCATAAAAAATAGAAAAAAAGTCGAAAAAATTATTTTGTCACATCTTTAAAAAACCAGCATGCTAATGAAGAAAACACTGTCTATTTGAAAAAATCTATGGATAGATGTAAAAGTTATGAGCCATTTTGTAAATGTTAGGGAAATTCAAAAAAATCTTGTTTCATATTTTTCTGTTTTTAAATGATGTTTTTGCTTATATTGAATTCGCCGTATGTGAGAGAGTCATATAAGAGACATTGCACTTGCATTTTCTTTTATGAGGATTGATGTCAGACTTTATAAAATTATAGAGAGGACGAGGTTTTATGGCCGTTCGTATCCCTCCATTAAACATTATATGCAATGTGAGAGCTATTTGGATAACATCCGCTCAAGTAGAGGGTCATTCAACAATATAGCTAACAGCCTAATTACGGAAACATCATCAAGTTCAACTGAGTACTCAACTCTAAGCGATGCAAGTTTCAACTCAATGATCTAGTGAGAGATTTGGAACTGACCAAAGATAAGGCTTGCATCTCGGATGAAACAGTACAATATTTTGGCCCCTAACATATCATATTATAGTGTCCGTGATATACCTTACAAACAATTTTTTACAACTGTGGCTTACATATGCTTTTGCAAGGACATTCCCGGATTGTTCGAGGAACTTAATCAAACATACAATTCAAAGGAAGGCGGTTATTTGTTGACAGCAGTAAAGAAAGTTTGAAAGTAGTACTTTTGCACAACGGAACTCAGAAACCGTCGATTCCCATTGCTCATGCAGTCAACACTAATGGCAATTTCTTTTCTGCATAAAGTGCAACATTTTCATTGCCCTTTCCCCGAAAACTGCACTTCTCTAACACATTTTTAAAGTTTGAAAACTGGAGTTAAGTTAAACCGGAGGGACTAAATTACATCGACGTTAAAGGTGCAAATATTTTTTCGTATTTCACGTCGACGGGGCAACATTTTTTGCAGAAACGAAATTACCATAAGGAATCATACGAAACAATGGGTAAATTAATAAAATACATAAAATATGAACAACATGACTGAAAAATTTGTTGCGATTTAAAAGTAGTTGGAATGTTATCTGGAATTCAAGGCGGATATACAAAATATAGCTGTTTTTTATACCTCTGAGATAGCCGTGCTCGCGAAGATCATTACAGAAGAAAGAAATGGCCCACAAGAAAACACGTTACATTGGGTGAAAACAACATAAAATACACACATCTCGTCCAAAATGAAAACATTATTTTGCCACCACTGCGTATTAAGCTGGGGCTCTTTAAAATTTTTGTAAAACCCTTAAGGAATGATGGCAAATCACTCTCATATTTAAAAAGTTTATTTAAAAGCCTTTCTTTTCAAAAAATCGAAGAAAGCGTTTTTGATGGGCCTAAAATAAGGAAACTGGTGAAAGATATAAATTTCGAACCATATTTGACGTCGGATGAAATTGCAGCATGGAGGTCGTTTAAGCTTGTGGTTTCAAATTTCTTTGGATCCAATAAAATCCCGGATCCAACTGCAACCCTTAAGGAATGATGGCAATTCAATCTTATATTTAAAAAGTTTATTTAAAAGTCTTTCTTTTCAAAAAAACGAAGAAGGCGTTTTTGATGGGCCTAAAATAAGGAAACTGATGAAAGATGTAAATTTCGAACCATATTTGACGTCGGATGAAATTGCAGCATGGAGGTCGTTTAAGGTTGTGGTTTCAAATTTCTTTGGATCCAATAAAAGCCCGGATCCAACTGCATATTAAGCTGGGCCCTTTAAAAATTTTGTAAAGCCGTTAAGGAAAGATGTCAATTCACTCTCATATTTAAAAAGTTTATTTAAAAGTCTTTCATTTCCAAAAATGTAAGAAGGTGTTTTGATGGACCTAAAATAAGGAAACTGATGAAAGATGTAAATTTCGAATCATATTTGTCGTCGGATGAAATTGCAGCATTGAGGTCGGTTAAGCTTGTGGTTTCAAATTTCTTTGGATTCAATAAAAGCCTGCAATATGAAACAATGATTTGTTAAAAAATTATGAAAAAATGGGAAAGAAATATATTTTTCTATATTTATGTATATGACACATATGTATGTGGTTTTCCAACTTATTTTTCGCTTTATGTATTCCAATAGGTGTAAATATGTCCCTAAAAATTTATTTCTTGCATTTTCATTTCAATTTTTTCCCCGAGAATCTTGGCGACGTAAGCGAAGAACATGGCGAAAGGTTTCACCAAGCAATGAAGTCCATCGGGCGGCGTTACCAAGGGCACTGCGATGAAAGAATGATGGGAAATTATATTTGGTTCCTCATTAGAGAAACCGATTCCGAAAACTACAAACGTCAAGAAAGAACTCACAATTACTTCTAATGAAACGTGTACATGTAAATAAAATGAAATGTATGTACATAATATAAATAAAAGTAACAAATAAAATCGGTATTTAAACTGACATTAAAAAAAAAAAAATTTTTGAAATTCTCTTACCTCTACCAAAAGGGCTATAATTTCTACATTTATCCATAGATTTTTTTTCAAATGGGCATTATTTTCTTCGCTAGGATGCAAACTTTAAAAAAATAAAATAAAATATTCTTTTTCTATTTTCTATGTTTTTACTTTTTCCAATTTGTTTAATTAGTGTTACTAAACCACTGTTTCTAAGTGAAAGAGGTATTTCCAACATTGGTAGACCACATTAATAGCTTCAATTTAACGTACAAGTCAACCTTATCGGGCATATACTCCAAAAAATCTAGTGCAAATACTAAGCGTACCTTCGACGATAATAGTATTTTAAATAAAAAATGTATCCATAAAAAAATTGTTGGTTTTGATTTTATATAACAGTATGCCACAATCTATACAAGAAATAATTTTTAGGTCTGGGACACAAACAAATTTTGTTGTTGCATAGTGCAAGATCATACGATTTTGATTAAAAAGGAATTTTAGGAACATATAATATTTCTAAAAAAATTGCGTCAAGTTGTTGAGAAACATAAAACAAGTTATTGATAAATTTTCCGAATACTTAAATGCAAATAAATCTTTGTTTCGGAAATAATTGTACAAAATAAAAAAATATTAGGACAGAAACAAAGATTTGTTTAGAACAACATCCTCCCAAATATATAATATTTGTGTGTGCCAAATATAATATATTTAGAGTGTACCCCAAACATTTGCATATTTCAAGCAGAATGTATTTGGGACAATACACTACAGAAGCGATTTTTGTCAGCGTGTGGTCATTGGAAATGTTGGCTAAAACAGAAAATATGAAAGCATTCGGTTGATTGCTGCAGAAATTATGTGTGTGAAGATAAATTCCGAATTTAACTAGCAGAGACACAAACCACCCCTTTTAACAGAGCTCTGTAAACGACTTAACAGAGCTCTTCTCACAAGTTAGAATATTTCGAATTTGGAGGAAGTGGGTCCACTGGCCGCCGTGGCCACATGGAACATTATATTTGACATTATTATGTACCGTTGGAAAGATCTTCTCAACAGCTATCATAATGTTTAATCATATTATTCAAAATTCATTCAGCAAGTGTGCAATAATCTTAAAACTTCAACCCTTGAAATTGGATGAAATACGTCCAGTGTGGCCATTTGGCAAATTCTGCCAGATATTCTTATACATCATTGGAAAGCTCTACTAGAGAGCTTTTAAATGGTGAAATAATTTTAATAAAAAGTCTTCAGGGAAAGATGTGGTGGACAAAACAGTTCTCAAGAATTTGGGATGAAGTGCGTCCATTGTCCATTGTGGCCATTTGGGAAATTCTGCCAGATATTCATATACATCATTGGAAAGCTCTACTAGAGAGCTATTAAAAGGTGAAATAATTTTATTTAAAAGTCTTCAGGGAAAGATGCGGTGGACAAAAATCGTCTCCAGAATTTGGGATGAAGTGCGTCCATTGTCCATTGTGGCCATTTGGGAAATTCTGCCAGATATTCATATACATCATTGGAAAGCTCTCTAGTAGAGCTATTAAATGGTGAAATAATTTTAATAAAAAGTCTTCAGGGAAAGATGTGGTGGACAAAACAGTTCTACAGAGTCTGGATGAAGTGCGTCCTCTGTCCACAGTGGCCATTTGGGAAATTCTGTTAAAAACCCACATACACCACTGGGAAGCACTATTAAATAGCTACCTAATGGTAAAAAAATATTGCAAAAAAGTGTTCCAGGAAAGATGTAGTGGGGCATATTCTTCTCCAGAATTTGGATGAAGTGCGTCCACTGTGGCTATTTGGGAAATTCTGTTACATACCCACATACACCACTGGGAAGCACTACTTAATAGCTACCTAATGGTAAAAAAATATTATCAAAATGTGTTCCAGGAAAGATGTAGTGGGCTTAACAGTTTTACAGAGTCTGGATGAAGTGCGTCCTCTGCCCACAGTGGCCATTTGGGAAATTCTGTTACAAACCCACATACACTATTGGGAAGCACTATTTAATAGCTACCTAATGGTAAAAAAATATTGCAAAAAAGTGTTCCAGGAAAGATGTAGTGGGGCATACTCTTCTCCAGAATTTGGATGAAGTGCGTCCTCTGTCCACAGTGGCCATTTGGGAAATTCTGTTAAAAACCCACATACACCACTGGGAAGCACTATTAAAGAGCTACCTAATGGTAAAAAAATATTGCAAAAAAGTGTTCCAGGAAAGATGTAGTGGGGCATACTCTTCTCCAGAATTTGGATGAAGTGCGTCCACTGTGGCTATTTGGGAAATTCTGTTACATACCCACATACACCACTGGGAAGCACTACTTAATAGCTACCTAATGGTAAAATAATATTACATAAAGTGGGAAATTTTTGTAGAAAACTTTTTTAAAGAAAACTACTTGTAACATTTTCAAAAAAATTCTATTTAAATGTAAAATTTTTATAATAATTGTGACATTTTCTATAACATTCAAAAAAATCATTTCTACGCAATTTTGTAGGAAAAATCAAGTCTAACATATATTTTTGAAGAAATGTAATTTTAAAGAAATTTTCCGCAAAATTAAATGTTTACGAAATTTAAAAAAAAAATCATTCATTCCAACAAAAGCTTCCAGTAAAATTAAACTTTTATGATGATAATGAAATTTCAACAACAATAATAAAAAATAATTTCGACGAATTAAAAAAGTTATATAATTTCTGATTCCAAGATTTACAACATTTTGTAAAAATATTTTATTTTCAAAAAAATTCTGAGACATTTGAGAAAATTGCGTAAAAATTTTAATTAAATATATTAAAATAAATTTTATGGGTTGGGGCCCTGCATCAATTGATAAAACATATAAATTTAAAAGCTTTCACCGGGATAGCTTTTAAATTGATAAAACATATAATAAATTTAAAAGCGAACCGGGATTTGAACCTCTGAGCTCGGTAATCCGAACCCGCGCCTCTAACAACCGGACCACGGTGCCACCTAACAACCCCGTAGCAAACAACTAATATAGTTGTTTTTTGTTATTGATTATAGAGAGGAATGATGTACAAACACGAGAACTAATATGTGTGTATGTGCGCGATAATATCTAACTGTTCTTTACAGAATATGTTCACCTCGTAGTGGTGAATTGATCAAAACTGTGAAAAAGGCAGTGGCGTGTTATTTTTATTGTGGAGTAAGAAGAACAAACCTATTTGTAAGGCTAAAGCATAATGCAATATATTTCTTATAAATCGCAATAGGGGAAATATGTGTATCCATAACAATATCATAATCAAACGATAATTAATAATACATACATGTTAAAAACACAAAGGCCTATTTGGTATTAAATATGTAAGTATATAGGGGCAAGTACAAGATTTTACATCGGTATTGAAGACTCAAAGAAAGAGACTTTCCTATGTGTCGACAATTCGGGGGTGTATTGTGGGTAAATGTAAGGAAAGGGTACATTTACCCACAGTACACCCCCGAATTGGCGATATCTGATTTTACTCCTGCACTGGTAAGAGGCTTAGCAAGAAGACAACACATTTGTTTGCGACATTGTCTGCACGGCTGGTTGTGGTTCCGTGGGTAGCGGGCTGTATTCACGTCGTGGTGTCCCAGGTTCGAACCGCACGACACTGGTTTCTGTCCATTGTTGATTTTGCATATTTATCTTTTTATTAATAATAGAATAATAGGATTTATTTTATAAATGTTCCAGTATATCTGTATTTCTTACTGTGTAATTCGTTTTTTATTTTTATTTTACGAGACAAAAGGCAGCATTGAAGCTGGTGCGATCTGCTGTTTTTATTTATTGGTGTCTGATGCAGAGTAGTAAATTAATATTTGGTAACAAACAATAAACAAAAAATTCGCATTTGCTCCCTGGGATTTGAACCCGCATTCACTCGATCCCTAATCTAATGTTCTAATACTTGCACCACGGAGCACGCAATGACTGCTTCGCCGGGAGAAATATATCTTTTACATTTTATCAAGAAAAATAAACAACACAAATATTAGCCTGCGCACACATAGACAATTATGCAGAAATGGTGAAATTCATAGAGAGACCAATTGGAAGTTGCTGTCCTACAATGGTGTGGTGTACTAATAATTAAAGCAACTGTTACCCCAAAATAAAAAAAACACGCCACTGCAATATTCACAGATTTGATCAAATTCACCACTTTAGAGGTAAACAGATTTTGGCAAAGAACGGTTATAGTTTATATCAACGCATCCATTCTTATTGCTTCTTGTGTTTGTACATCATTCTTCAGTGTAACAATGACTAAACATAACATAGTTATTTGCCAGCGATGTTGTGAATGTCGCTGTGGCGCAATTGTTAGACACGCGGGTATGATTTCCGAGATGGCACGGGTTCAACTCCTGATCCGAAGAAATTTTTTTTTTAATTTTTTTTTGTAATATAATTATTTTTTACCGCTGATGTTTGATAATATTTTTGCTAATTCTGGAGAACTGTTAAGTCCACCACAACTTTGCCTGATGACTTTTTAATAAAATTATTTTACCATTTAGTAGCTCTCTAGTAGAGCTTTCCAATGATGCATATGAATATCTGGGAGAATTTCCGTAATGCCCACTTTGGACAATGGACGCACTTCATCCCAAATTCTTGAGAACTGTTATGTCCACCACATCTTTCCCTGATGACTTTTTAATAAAATTATTTCACCATTTAGTAGCTCTCTAGTAGAGCTTTCCAATGATGTATATGAATATCTGGCAGAATTTCCCAAATGGCCACAATGGACAATGGACGCACTTCATCCCAAATTCTGGAGACGATTTTTGTCCACCGCATCTTTCCCTGAAGACTTTTTAATAAAATTATTTCACCATTTAGTAGCTCTCTAGTAGAGCTTTCCAATGATGTATATGAATATCTGGCAGAATTTCCCAAATGGCCACAATGGACAATGGACGCACTTCATCCCAAATTCTTGAGAACTGTTATGTCCACCACATCTTTCCCTGATGACTTTTTAATAAAATTATTTCACCATTTAGTAGCTCTCTAGTAGAGCTTCCCAATGATGTATATGAATATCTGGGTGAATTTCCCAAATGGCCACACTGGACAATGGACGCACTTCATCCAGACTCTGTAAAACTGTTAAGCCCACTACATCTTTCCTGGAACACATTTTGATAATATTTTTTTAACATTAGGTAGCTATTAAGTAGTGCTTCCTAGTGGTGTATGTGGGTATGTAACAGAATTTCCCAAATAGCCACAGTGGATGCACTTCATCCAAATTCTGGAGAAGAGTATCCCCCACTACATCTTTCCTGGAACACTTTTTTGCAATATTTTTTTACCATTAGGTAGCTATTTAATAGTGCTTCCCAGTGGTGTGTGTGGGTTTTTAACAGAATTTCCCAAATGGCCACTGTGAATAGAGGACGCACTTCATCCAGACTCTGTAGAACTGTTTTGTCCACCACATCTTTCCCTGCAGACTTTTTAATAAAATTATTTCATCATTTAATAGCTCTCTAGTAGAGCTTTCCAATGATGTATATGAATATCTGGCAGAATTTTCCAAATGGCCACACTGGACAATGGACGCACTTCATCCCATATTCTGGAGAACTGTTTTGTCCACCACATCTTTCCCTGAAGACTTTTTAATAAAATTATTTCACCATTTAATAGCTCTCTAGTAGAGCTTTCCAATGATGTATATGAATATCTGGCAGAATTTCCCAAATGGCCACAATGGACAATGGACGCACTTCATCCCAAATTCTGGAGACGATTTTTGTCCACCGCATCTTTCCCTGAAGACTTTTTAATAAAATTATTTCACCATTTAATAGCTCTCTAGTAGAGCTTTCCAATGATGTATATGAATATCTGGCAGAATTTCCCAAATGGCCACAATGGACAATGGACGCACTTCATCCCAAATTCTTGAGAACTGTAATGTCCACCACATCTTTCCCTGAAGACTTTTTAATAAAATTATTTCACCATTTAATAGCTCTCTAGTAGAGCTTTCCAATGATGTATATGAATATCTGGCAGAATTTTCCAAATGGCCACACTGGACAATGGACGCACTTCATCCCAAATTCTGAAGAACTGTTTTGTCCACCACATCTTTCCCTGAAGACTTTTTAATAAAATTATTTCACCATTTAATAGCTCTCTAGTAGAGCTTTCCAATGATGTATATGAATATCTGGCAGAATTTCCAAAATGGCCACAATGGACAATGGACGCACTTCATCCCAAATTCTGGAGACGATTTTTGTCCACCGCATCTTTCCCTGAAGACTTTTTAATAAAATTATTTCACCATTTAATAGCTCTCTAGTAGAGCTTTCCAATGATGTATATGAATATCTGGCAGAATTTCCAAAATGGCCACAATGGACAATGGACGCACTTCATCCCAAATTCTTGAGAACTGTAATGTCCACCACATCTTTCCCTGAAGACTTTTTAATAAAAGTATTTCACCATTTAATAGCTCTCTAGTAGAGCTTTCCAATGATGTATATGAATATCTGGCAGAATTTCCCAAATGGCCACACTGGACGTATTTCATCCAATTTCAAGGGTTGAAGTTTTAAGTATATTGCACACTTGCTGAATGACTTTTGAATAATATGATTAAACATTATGATAGCTGTTGAGAAGATCTTTCCAACGGTTCATAATAATGTCAAATATAATGTTCCATGTGGCCACGGCGGTCAGTGGACCCACTTCCTCCAAATTCGAAAATTGTGAGAAAAGCGCTGTTAAGTCGTTTACAGAGCTCTGTTAAAAGGGGTGGTTTGTGTCTCTGCTAGTTAAATTCGGAATTTATCTTCACACACATCCAGAAGTGGCTTGACAAATTACATGGAATTCGGTTAGGTAGTATATAACCGCCTGATCCACGATGTCGAACGTTAACGTTCATATGACTTCTGTGCCAAAAAGGGTCATTTGGGAACTATACAAAGGCTAAGAACGACAAAGCGAATGAAAAAATACTTCTGTTATTTGGTCGCAAATCAACTGTGTTTCGCATAGAAGTCATGCTAAAGTTAATGTTCGACATCGTGGGTAAGGCGGTTAGTTATTAGAGAATCAACGTTTCACTTTATTTTAACCCTTGGTGAAGGAGGTACTGGAAGGAGTAGATCGATATGGGCCATCTTTCCACATACCAAATTTGAAGTCATGTCCTTTCGACAGTTATCGTGCTCACCAGCCAGACAGACAGACGGATATTGCTCCGCCAAATATACTTGAGGTCTTAGGTCACTCCTTCGATGTGTTACAACTGATATGTACCCTCCTCCACCAAAGTGATGGTAGTAATGTACATCAATAAACATTTTCGTGATTATTTCACTCCCCCTCAATTCGCATAAGGAACCATGCTCACCCACACAGAGCAAAATATAAAAAAAATGTGCCTGATCAATTTTGTAAGATCCTAACAAAATTTAGTACAGGGGCAGTTTCGAAAAAACGACTTAAATCGGCCGTTTCTAAACAATATTCGTTCCTAAATTGAGAAACTTCTTTATCGTTCATTCCATATCAAACCGAACGATTTTTGGAAAAAAATCTTGTCGACATTGCCGATTGTCTGGAAAATTTTTATATGAGTTTTAATATGGAAATTAATCATCTTGAAGTTGGCGAGAAAAAAAAACAAAATTTGTTTTCAGATGTTATAAGCATCTGAAATCTGAAAAATTTGAGAAAATATCTGAAAAGGTGTATTTTGGAAGTTTTGTATTATGCCAACGCGTGGACGGAATTTTACAAATGATGGTTCTTTCGTAGGTCTTGACTTGTACTTTAAAGTACATATATTAATGTGGCTAAGTCAAAGTTTTTAAATGCATCAGTTGCATATGCAACTTTATTTTGCATCTTGCACATCAATGACACCTACTTACAAATCTGAGAAAAATATAGTCATGTAGCCACATTTGTCCTTAACTGGCCCTACAAAATTCAAGATGGTGTGCAGCCTCGATCTTTTTTAAAACAATATTTACAAAAATGCCAATGATTTTCCTTTATAAACTATGATTAATATTGAAATTACAATGTGTACTATACTTCCGAACAAAATAGACAGAATCATTTCAATAAAAAATAATTTCCATTTCTGACATTTTTAAGTAAAAATGCTATTATATAGAAACTGAAGAAAACACCAGATTAGAGTGTACAGGATCAGCTCAGATTAGATAGGGCTCCACTCCTATATATTTTTCACATATCTATGTTGATGTTTAAGAGGAAAAATAGATAACGATATATGCAAATATTGGCGAATTTTCGCATATATCGATTATGTCCTAGTCAAGACCTTCAAGAACAGCTCTAATTTGTATAAATCTACAAACGCGTTTTTAAAATATAACAAATGTTCACATCTCAGGAATTTCTTAATAAATATTTTTTTCAAAAAAGAACGGGGCTGAACACCAACTTCAAATTTTCAGCGTTTACTTAGATTATATGGGGCTACATAACTATATTTTTCACAAATTTTTACGTTGGTGTCATTGATTTGTAAAATGCAAATTTAATTTGCAAATGCATCTGATGCACTCATAAACGTTAACGAGGCGAACATAAATATTGCTAAGAAAAATAGAACTTACGACCTTTTAAATGAGTAAGCCCTTTGAGAATATTTTCCTATTGTCTCAGATTTGAGATGCTAATAACATCTGGAAAAATTTTTGTAAATTTTTTCGCCAACTATGAAGTATTTTGCTTTGAGCAGAGAATCGATATGCCAATTTATTTTGGAATCGGGAATGGTGACCTAAAAAAGGTGCTCGGTTTGACATGGAATTAACGTATGCCAAATGTTCAGAAGTATAGTACAGCATCTATAGCGCTTTGATACCAAATATATGGAGGTTATATCTAAAACTGAACCGATTTCCCCCGAATTTGAAAGTATTCCTTCATGTAATAAGAAACCTCTTTCTGCCGTATTTCGCACTGATCGGATATAAAATAAAGTTTCTACAGCGCCCACATGTCAAATCGGGGGTAACACATATGTAGGGGCTATATCTAAAAATGGACTGACTTTCTCAAAATTTGACAGTGTGCATTCATATAATAAGAAACCTCTTTCTGCCGACTTTCGTACTGATCGGGTATAAAATACAGTTTTTACAGCGCTTACTATCAAATCGGGGGTTACATATAAATGGTTGCTATTTCTAAATCTGAACCGGTTTTCCCCAAATTGTGTATTGTCTCTAGGTTTAGGTTTAGGTTAGGGTGGCAGCCGTATTTTTTTACAAGCTCACATAGACCAGTTTAGGTCCCTAGTGTTACCACGGGCTGAAATGCCCCTCATCGAAACCAACCTGTTTGATATATAAATTTATCGATAGTACGAATATCAGTACTCGAAAGATCTGTTAGGCTGCCTAAAAAGTCCGACCCCAGTATGTCCATTCGTCGTTTACTCAAAGCGGGACAGTCGCAAAGCAAGTGCTCAATGCTCTCCACTTCTTCCTCATCTCCACAGCTTCGGCAGAAGTCATTAGAGTCAATACCCAATCTTTTGGCGTGTTCGCCGATCAAGCAGTGTCCCGTCAGAACCTGTACTAACGTAGACAATCGTTTCCTCTCTAGTGCGAGGAGATATTTTGACCTTCTCAGGTCATACCTTGGCCAAATTTGTCTAGCTACCCTGCAGGTGCCGATTTCTGTCCATCTTTCGTTGGACTGCCTGATTGCCTCTTGCCTAAGCCAAAGCTTGCACGTGGATAGTGGCGCACCAATATATGCAAATTCTTCGAGAATTTGTAATGTCGTCCCTTTCCTAGCAAGTTCATCGACTTTGCAGTTCCCCGGGATATCCCTATGCCCAGGCACCCATATGAGGTGTATATTAAACTGCTCAGCCATCTCGTTAAGAGATCTGCGGCAGTCGAGGGCTGTTTGTGAATTTAGGGATGTTGCCTCCAGAGAATTGATGGCAGCCTGGCTGTCCGAGTAAATTACAACGCCAGTGTTGGTTACTATGTTGCGACTCAGCCACTTGGCGACTTCCCATATTGCCATTATTTCGGCTTGATAGACACTGCAGGTATCTGGTAGTCTGTGAGCTATATCCAGACTAAGATCTTCACAGTGTACTCCGAAGCCAACCTTTTCATCAAGCTTCGAACCATCCGTTAAAAGTGGAGATGGTTTCTATTACCTGGTATTCTGCCGACCCATTCATCTCTGGCGGGAATCATAGTGATGTAATTTCTCTCGAAGGTGTACACAGTTGGTATATAGTCCACTCGGTCGGTTACAATAGCACTACACTTTGATATCCTCATGTGACCATAGTTCTTGTACCTCCACATTGATAGGCAGTTTAATCTTATTGCCGCTTTGGTTGCAACTTCTCTCGCCACAATATTAATCGGCAGTATATGGAGTAGGGCTTGTAGAGACTCGGTCGCTGTAGTCCTTAAGGCTCCGCTTATGCTCAGGCAGGCAGTTCTCTGAACCTTTGTTAGTAGGTTGGTAATGGTTAGTTTGTCAGTTGCCGTCCACCATACCACAATACCGTATAACAGTATTGGACGAACTACTGCTATATATATCCAGTGGACGATTTTAGGAGAGAGTCCCCACCGCGACCCTACAGCCTTTTTGCAGGAATATAAGGCGACGTTGGCCTTCCTTACACGTTCCAATACGTTAAGTCTAAATAACATTTTCCTATCTAGAATTATTCCTAAAAATTTTGCACTTTCAGAAAAGACTAGATCTGTTCCATTTATCCGAGGTGGAGGGTCCACATGTGGGACATTATTCATCCTAGTAAAGAGAACCAATTCTGTCTTGTTGGGGTTAACGCCCAAACCGCTGCTTCTGGCCCATCTAGCCAACTTGTTCAGAGCCACCTGTAGGATGTCTCTGAGGACGTTTACGAATTTGCCACTCACTGCGATTGCCACGTCGTCCGCATATGCCACGACCTTGCAGCCACAACGTTCTAGATCTAGCAGGATTTCATTCACCGCTAGGTTCCAAATTAGTGGAGACAATACTCCTCCTTGCGGGGTCCCTCTGTTTACATACCTTGTTAGAGTTGTGGACCCTAGACATGCTGTTATGCGTCTTCTGGTGAGCAGACTTTGAATTAGTCTAATCAAACTAGTGTTAACTTTTAGATGTGAGAGTGCCGCAGTTACCGCATCTGAGTGAATGTTGTTAAAAGCCCCTTCTATGTCAAGAAATGCCACCATGGTGAATTCCTTTAAATGCAGGGACGATTCGATAGTGCTCACAAGTTCGTGCAGGGCTGATTCTGTGGACTTGCCCTTATTGTAAGCATGTTGGTTCCCCGACAGGAGTTTTGTATCCAGGTTTTCCCTAATGAAATGATCTAAAAGTGTTTCCAGACCTTTCAATAGGAAGGAGGATAGGCTAATTGGTCTGAAGTCTTTTGGCCTAGTGTGTGATATCTTTCCCGCTTTAGGTATGAATACCACTTTGGTATCCCTCCACCGATTAGGGACGTATGAAAGCCTGATACAGCCTACATAAATTTTCTCCAGCCAGGGGATAATGTACTTTAACATTTTCTGCATTTCTGCTGGAGTGATGCCATCTGGTCCAGGTGACTTGAAGGGCTCAAAGCTGTTAATAGCCCAGCTTATTCTGGATCTCTCAGTCAAGAAGCTAGCCACGCTCGCAGTCCACTCGCACTCTTGTTGGTCATGCTGATCCTCGGGTTCTGTTACAGAGTTCCCCGGGAAATGTGTGTCGAGCAGTACATTGAGCGACTGCTCGCTGTTTTTGGTCCAGTTATTTGCCTCATCCTGTAAATATCCCACTGTACAGGGTGAAGTAGATAATATCTTCCTCAGCCTAGCGGCGTCGGAGACCTTTTCCACTTCACCACAGAAGGTATACCAAGAACGCCTTTGCGCCTTTCTAAGCTCCTTCTTATAGATCTTGAGTTGCTCTTTATAGGCATCCCAATCATTAGCGACTCCAGTAGATTTAGCCTTATTGAATAGCTTGTTGCAGGTCTTTTTCATAGCCGTTAGCTCAGAAGTCCACCATTGGGGTTTACTTTTACCCTTGTACCTTGTTTTTGGACAGGCTTCTTCAAGGGATCTATTGAATGATATGGTGATATGATCGACCAGATTATCCCGACCGGCTTTGTCATTCGGTTCGTACAGAAGTTTAGAGTTGAGGACTTTCTTGAAATTCTTCTCATACAGATGCCACTTTGTCTTCCTTACATTTCTGTGGACGGCGGGTTTAGGCGCTTTTTCCGCGAGTTTGAACTCAATATAATGGTGATCTGAGAATGAGTGGTCGTCCAGTACATTCCACCCAATAATTTTGTCTGACAGCCGGTCAGTAGCAAACGTTACGTCGAGTACTTCTTGTCTGTCTTTAATTGTGAAGGTCGGTTTATTAACTATGTTACAAATACTAAGGTTGGTAGTTAGAATAAAGTCAAGAAGCGAATCACCCCTATTGTTTATATCCGTACTACCCCAGATAGTAAGATGAGCGTTCGTGTCTGCGCCAATAATCAGCTCGAGCTCGTCAGACGTTGCTTCTTCTACTACTTCCCTGAATAGAGCAGTCGGTACTACAGATTCATAAGGCAAGTAGCTGGAGACCACCCAATATATGCGATTACCGATCTCCAGGCTAGCAGCTGTTTGGTCTTTACCACTTAAATTAGTCAGGAGAAATATACTTAGATCTTTCCTGGCCAAAATGCAGGTTCTTGGAGTGCCTTCACAGTTGGCCACAAGCAGTTTAAAGTTGGGTGTCCTAATACCGCACACCCTTCCTCCCACTACGTAGGGCTCCTGTATCAGGACGATGTCTACTGCGCCTGTGGACAGGCGCAGCAATAGAGCCGCTGAGGCTGCTTTAGCGTGATGGAGGTTAATCTGTAGAATTCTTACCATCATTGGTAATTGACAGATTAACATCCACCCCGACAAGGGTGTTATCGAACTCTTCGTCCGTATCGTCGAGAAGCATGTCCTCGCCAGATGCGTCAAAGAGTCCGGAGACTCCCCTCAGCCTCTCTGTGTCCGAAGTAGAGCTTTTGTCCTCAGAGAAGGACGTTACAGATCTTCTGTTAGAGTTGGAGTCACCAGAGATAATATGCGTGGGTTCCTACGCACTTCCAGAAAGTGCCACGGTGGACGACTCACCTTCTGCAGTGGGAGCTATATCCTGCTTGTGGGAGCTATATCCTGCTTCAAGACTATAGTCTCGAGGCAAGTCAATCTTTAGGATAAGATTGACTTGCCGCTTTTTACCATCTGCCTCACCCACCTTGCTGATTCTCCAATTATGGGCCGGCAGACCAGGATTGGAATCTTTTATTATTTCTAAGATGTCAGCCGGGTTGGAGGGCTCTTCTGTAACCCAGGTGATGGCTCTAGGGTGACTAGGGATGTTGTTTTTTTCGACAACATCCAACTGGGCACCCGGCCACACCTCACCCGCTCGACTCAGAGCAGCCTTATACAGGTCTACTGATCTGGCATCACCGGAATATAAGAGCTTTACTCTCCCCTGATGCCATCCTGCATCGTTGCAGATTGGTGGTTTGCCCGGCATTTCTCTACGGACATCGAGGTAATGAGCCATAATGGCTGATTGTACATGACTCCATTTGTCCTTGAGGATGGATCCATCCTCACTACTTTTGTCTATAACAGCCATCACTAGACTCTCCTTCGCCACTTCATTGAAGGGCTTGGTGAGTGTCCTGTTGATGGTGACATTAGGGCCTCTTGCCTTTGTCGAAGGCAGGGGTTCATCAGGTGATCTGATTCGTTTTACTTTATTAGCCGTTAACACAGCTGAATTTGTGGCTCTTTCAGCCGACTCATTGGCCTTAGAAGCATCTATGACGCCTTTAGCCCAGGTGACTCTTTTTGTTTTTCGGTAAGAGCCGAAACCTCAACAGCCTCCAACTTCGTCAAAACTCTGAGCGCTACACGATGCTCATTGTGCTTCCGTTTTGACGGTCGGACATGACGTTTCCCCCTCACCGCACCACCTGTTGTGAGTACTTGGGGGAGATTTTCACCATTTTTGGTGTGTTAGGCTTTGGCCAAGACCAACGGCCGGACTGTCGGACGATTGGGGAACCGCGCTCCATCGGAACACGAAGGCATCCCCGTCAAGAGAATTTATTTTTATTTTGTCAGTATTAGACCGTAATAGGTACTACGATGTAGGCCTTACAGACTTTGTACAGATTTTTGCTATTGCGTAATAGGTACTGGTAACTATCCGCTATGTGATAAACACGTCCGTTCACTGCGAATGATCAGCAACGAATGTATTGTCTCTAAGTGTATCACGAGACTGCTCTCTGTCAATTATTATTAGAATTACTTTCTGAGTTGATTTAGTCTTTCTTTGCATGTATTCTTGTAATCAAAATACAGTTCGCAATTATGATTTGATCTCAACAAAACATTGCACATTCTATTGACTACAGGACGATCCCTATTGAATATATACATATAGCCCCCATATATGTGTTACATCCGATTTGACATGTAAGTGCTCTTGAAGCGCAATTTTATATCCGATCAGAACGAAATTCGGCAGAAAGCAGTTTCTTATTACATTACACTTCCAAATTTGGGGAAATCGGTTAAGATTTAGATATAGCCATCATATGTTACACCCGATTTGACATCCGGTCAGTATGAAATTCGGCAGAAAGGGGTTTCTTATTACATGAATGAACACTACCAAACTCGGGGAAAATCGATTCTTATTTAGATATAGCCCCCATATATATGTTCCTCCCGATTTGGTATAAAATCACTATAGAAGTTGTTCTTCTTTTCGGATCATTACAAAATTTGTCAGAAATATGTTTCTTAATTTAAGAAAGAATACTTCTTAATTTGGGGATAATCGGTTCAGATTTAGATATAGCCACATATATGTGTTAATGAAAATCGTTTAGATTATATATAGTCCCATATATTTTTTCCTTCCGATTCTTGATCTATGAAAGAATACTGCGCATTATAGTTTATTATGATAAAAAACTTCAAACCCTCTGACACGAAACCAATTATTCCAAATTGTTATCACAATGTCCCTTTTCGCATTGTTAGGGAGTTGTAGGGCATTATACGGTCAGCCCCGCCCGACCTTATGTCTTTCCTTACTGGTTTTTTCCTTCCCTTGTCTATCATTTTGCTAATATCGGAGACATCTACTCGTATGTGTCTATTCTTTTCACATTAACTTCTACGATTGAGCAAATGAAATCAGTAAGGAAATTCAAAAGTATAATACCTTACCCTCCACCATTGTTTGCTAACCAATGCAAGGAGAAATATTTAAGGGCCATTTAAATTATATTTCTAAATTATAGACACATCAGCTTAAAACGTGGGATCTAATGGGGACCACTTAATGCAATACAAAGTAAAAATTTATTAATTTCAGCATGATCGATTAAAACAAACAAAAATGCACAATCTCATAATATCATATGCCACAGTTTGGTGTCGGGTATAAATACGATATTATACAATAAACAAAATTCTAGACCACGATTGACACATTTAAATTTGTGCAGTCCAAAAAAGATGAAAGCTAAAACAACTTAAGTAAATTTTTAAGTTCTGATAGATTTGCATAGGAGTAAATACGAGTACCAATGAGTACATCGTACATTTTTTAGTACATACATATTATCCAAACTTTATTTTTGATGGTAACACATTAACACTGAAACTTGAATATATATATTTTTTAATATTAATTATTTTATATTTTTTCGCTGCATTTATTTACAGATTGGTCCTTCATATGTTCACTTGCATTTGGAGTCGCCTTCTATGGGCCGCATAGAAGTATTACAAACAATAACACCGATTGGACCAATGGTACAGAAAGTGGTTCATCGCTTTTACGCTTTACGAATATTGGGACCATTTATGAAATTTGTTATTTTTGCAGAAAGTGTTATGGTAAAGTGCAACTAATTTGTATGTAATTAAAATCAAAAATATTTAGAATTATGTCGTCATTGGTTAATTTAACAGAAAATGATATTATTAAGGGTGGACCATTTAAAATTTGAAACGGCAATAAAAACCAGTAAGAAAAGGCTATAGTCGGGCCGACTATATAATACCCTTCACCACTCTCGTAATATTGAATAACTCTGATATATAAATTTTGTAATTCATGTAAAAATTGTTTACATAAATTTACTTTTGGGACTTAAAAAATACACTGTACCACAGTGTGGTGTAGGGTATAAAAACGATTGGATCTAAAGAACCAAATCGGATAAAACATATATATGGGAGCTATAGCTAAATCTTAACCGATTTTCTTCAATTTCGGCAATGTTGGTTCATGGATCAAGAAACTCTACCATTCTAAATTTCAAAACGATTGGATGTAAAATACAGCTTCTATAAAACTAAAGGGCCAAATCGGACGAAACATATATATGGGAGCTATAGCTACATCTTAACCGATTTTCTTCAAACTCGGTAGTGTTGGTTCATGGATCAAGAAACTCTACCATTCTAAATTTCAAAACGATTGGATGTAAAATATAGCTTCTATAGAACTAAAGGGCCAAATCGGACGAAACATATATATGGGAGCTATAGCTAAATCTTAACCGATTTTCTGCAAATTCGGTAGTGTTGGTTCATGGATCAAGAAACTCTACCATTCTAAATTTCAAAATGATTGGATGTAAAAAACAGCTTCTACAGGACTAAAGAGCAAAATCGGACGAAACTTATATATGGGAGCTATAGCTAAATCTAAACCGATTTTCTTCAAATTCGGTAGTGTTGGTTCATGGATAAAGAAACTCTACCATTCTAAATTTCAAAACGATTGGATGTAAAATACAGCTTTTATAGAACTAAAGGGCCAAATCGGACGAAACATATATATGGGAGCTATAGCTAAATCTTAACCGATTTTCTTCAAATTCGGTTGTGTTGGTTCATGGATCAAGAAACTCTAACATTCTAAATTTCAAAACGATTGGATGTAAAATACAGCTTCTATAGGACTAAAGGGCCAAATCGGACGAAAGATATATATGGGAGCTATATCTAAATCTGAACCGATTTCAACCAAATTCAATAGGGATCGTTCTGAAATTTTGCAGTTTAGAGTATTTCGCGGCTGTTAAGATCGCTATTGAATTTGGTTGAAATCGGTTCAGATTTAGATATAGCTCCCATATATATCTTTCGTCCGATTTGGCCCTTTAGTCCTATAGAAACTGTATTTTACATCCAATCGTTTTGAAATTTAGAATGGTAGAGTTTCTTGATCCATGAACCAACATTGCCAAATTTGAAAAAAAATCGGTTAAGATTTAGCTATAGCTCCCATATATATGTTTCGTCCGATTTGGCCCTTTAGTCCTATAGAAGCTGTATTTTACATCCGATCGTTTTGAAATTTAGAATGGTAGAGCTTCTTGATCCATGAACCAACACTACCGAATTTGAAGAAAATCGGTTCAGATTTAGATATAGCTCCCATATATATCTTTCGTCCGATTTGGCCCTTTAGTCCTATAGAAGCTGTATTTTACATCCAATCGTTTTGAAATTTAGAATGGCAGAGTTTCTTGATCCATGAACCAAAATTGCCAAATTTGAAAAAAATCGGTTAAGATTTGGCTATAGCTCCCATATATATGTTTCGTCCGATTTGGACCTTTAGTCCTATAGAAGCTGTATTTTACATCCGATCGTTGTGAAATTTAGAATGGTAGAGTTTCTTGATCCATGAACCAACACTACCGAATTTAAAGAAAATCGGTTAAGATTTAGCTATAGCTCCCATATATATGTTTCGTCCGATTTTGCTCTTTAGTCCTGTAGAAGCTGTATTTTACATCCAATCATTTTGAAATTTAGAATGGTAGAGTTTCTTGATCCATGAACCAACACTACCGAATTTGAAGAAAATCGGTTCAGATGTAGCTATAGCTCCCATATATATGTTTCGTCCGATTTGGCCCTTTAGTCCTATAGAAGCTGTATTTTACATCCGATCGTTTTGAAATTTAGAATGGTAGAGTTTCTTGATTCATGAACCTACATTGCCGAATTTGAAGAAAATCGGTAAAGATTTAGCTATAGCTCTCATATATATGTTTCATCCGATTTGGCTCTTTAGATCCAATCGTTTTTATACCCTACACCACACTGTGGTACAGGGTATTATTTAAGTATAAAATGTCCCAAAAGTAAATTTATGTAAACAATTTATACATGAATTACAAAATTTATATATCAGAGTTATTCAATATTACGAGAGTGGTGTAGGGTATTATATAGTCGGCACCGCCCGACTTTAGTCTTTCCTTACTGGTTCAAATTTAAAATGGCCATCCAAAAATATGCCATTACTAACCTTTCATCGTCATAATAAATAGAATTTATTTATTTATTATTAAATTAGAAAGCTAGCACGACAAGGATATTTCCTTATTAATTACAGTGCTAGGACAATTAAAATGACATTTTAAGATATTATACAAAAAGAAAAAAATTATTACATAGTTATGTGTGTATTAAGTTAAAAGACTATGATACTCATGACAATTATATGTATAGTACAATAATGTTACATTAGCAGATTTTTTATTTCATTTTTAAATTTATAAGCGTTACCAATAGTCTGTATATGATTTGGAAGGTTGTTCCAAAGACGAATAGCATTAATAAAGAATTGACGCTCAGATATTGAATACTTGTATCGAAATTGAATTATCCGTTTTCCTCGGTTAGATTTACAAAATTTTAGCCTTTCAAAGAGACAATCCGGCTCCTCTGAAGTGATGATCTTTTGCCGAAATATCAGTGTTTTATATTTTAGAAGGTTCTCGAAGCTCATGTTAAAGATTTTGTAAGAGAAAGATGATATTCGATCACTGTACCTTTCCAGAAATATGTACTTGGCTCTTTGAATTTTGCCTCTTTGATAACACTTCACGCAAAAAGGAAAATCACCGCTTATTATTATTTTTATACCCTACACCGCATGTGGTACGGGGTACATTTTTATGGATTTGTTTGTAACACCCAAACGGAGATGGGATACCCATAGGTTCAGATTTGATTTTTCCTACCGCGGATGCTTTACTATGCATTCGATCATTACGAAATTTGGCAGACATACTTATATCGTCGGTGCGCCGACGAAAACTCCTATGTGTTTTGTTACTACACCATTTCCAAATGGAAAAAATCTATTTAAATTCAGAATTCGTCAATTGAAATTCAGAAATTCCATTTGAAATTCAGAACTCGTCACTTGAAAATCTGAAATTCCATATGAAATTCAGAACACGTCACTTGAAATTCAGATTTTTCATTTGATATTCAGAACTCGTCAATTGAAATTCAGAAATTCCATTTGAGATTCAGAAGTCGTCATTTGAAATTCAGATTTTACATTTGAAATTCAGAACTCTTCAATTGAAATTCAGAATATCCATTTGTAATTTAGAATTCGTCAGTTGAAATTCAGAACTCGACACTTGAAATTCAGAACTCGATATTTGAAATTCAGAATTTTTCATTTGAAATTCAGAACGTTTCATTTGAATTTCAGAAACTATTAATTGAAATTCAGAATTTCTATTTGAAAAGAAGAAAATATTTTTTAAATTTCATGGTTTTCTCACTTTGGAGTTAATCTGAGGATCAAAGAGTTCCTTTTAAGTCAAGCAAGGTGTTTTGAATAGTCAAGTGAAAAGAAAACGTCCTTGAAATCCAACACCAACCAATGGATGACGTTTCGGAGGTGGTTAGTCAAATCCTCGGATGCAATAGCGTAATTTTTTTAGCCTACGGTCCACTTGTTATTACTTGTATTAATATCAAAGTTATTTAAAATTTACATATGGGAAATACTTTCAATTAGGAACCGTCTCAAGTCAATCGTATGCCGCCGTAGTTATTATTTAGGTATAGGAACATTTTTCAATGGATTTAACTGAAGTGAATAACGATTTGAATCTGGCTCGAAAGAGCTTATCCAATCATCCGCTTTCATATGAGCCATTGTCAAAGGCTTCCCTAATTCTGACAATTCACTCCACTCTTTTGCACCATTGATGAGAAAAGCTGTCCCGTGTTGGTAAATTTTTATTATTACAAATGGCTATTTGCTCCTACAAAATTATGTTTGACCACGTAGAAGCTGGTTTCACTTGCACCATTTAAATCCCAACCCACCGCCAACCATGCATTTTCTGGCTGAAGATGTATGTACGAGTATATGACTTTAAGCCTACATACATAATTGCACATTAAAATGTTCTGAAAATCTAATTTCTGAAGTTCAAGTGTAGAATTCCGAATTTCAAATGAAAAGTTCCGAATTTCAAATGAAAAATTCTGAATTTCAAATGACGAGTTCTGAATTTCAAGTCTCGACTTCTGAATTTAAACTGACGAATTCTGAATTACCAATGGATATTCTGAATTTCAATTGAGGAGTTCTGAATTTAAAATGTAAAATCTGAATTTCAAATGAAATTTCTGAATTTCACGAGTTCTGAATTTCAAATGGAATTTCTGAATTTCAAGTGACGAGTTCTGAATTTCAAGTGGAATTTCTGAATTTCAATTGATATTTACTGAATTACATTTGAAAATGGTGTAGTTTTCAGGAGAGACAAACAACGTAGCTACTTCGTCAAATAATATCTCAGATTTTTGAATTTTTCTTTTAATTATTTACCACCAATAAATCATAACAAAAATCGTATATGTGAAAAGGCCATGCATGATGTGGTAAATGGTTTTCAAGAAAATCGACATATAGGATATTTTGTTTGGTGCATTTTAAATATTTATAAAACAAAACCAGTAAGGAAAGGCTAAAGTCTGGCCGACTATATAATACCCTACACCACTCTCGTAATATTGAATAACTCTGATATATAAATTTTGTAATTCATGTATAAATTGTTTACATAATTTTACTTTTGGGACATTTTATACTTAAATAATACCCTGTACCACAGTGTGGTGTAGGGTATAAAAACGATTGGATCTAAAGAGCTAAATCGGATGAAAAATATATATGGGAGCTATAGCTAAATCTTAACTGATTTTCTTCAAATTCGGTAGTGTTGGTTCATGGATCAAGAAACTCTACCATTCTAAATTTCAAAATGATTGGATGTAAAATACAGCTCCTATAGAACTAAAGGGCCAAATTGGACGAAACATATATATGGGAGCTATAGCTAAATCTTAACCGATTTTCTTCACATTCGGTAGTGTTGGTTCATGGATCAAGAAACTCTACCATTCTAAATTCCAAAATGATTGGATGTAAAATACAGCTTCTAGAACTAAAGGGCCAAATCGGACGAAACATATATATGGGAGCTATAGCTTAATCTTAACCGATTTTCTTCAAATTCGGTAGTGTTGGTTCATGGATCAAGAAACTCTACCGTTCTAAATTTCAAAATGATTTGATGTAAAAAACAGCTTCTACAGGACTAAAGAGCAAAATCGGACGAAACTTATATATGGGAGCTATAGCTAAATCTTAACCGATTTTCTTCAAATTCGGTAGTGTTGGTTCATGGATCAAGAAACTCTACCATTCTAAATTTCAAAACGATTGGATGTAAAATACAGCTTCTATAGAACTAAAGGGCTAAATCGGACGAAACATATATATGGGAGCTATAGCTAAATCTTAACCGATTTTCTTCAAACTCGGTTGTGTTGGTTCATGGATCAAGAAACTCTAACATTCTAAATTTCAAAACGATTGGATGTAAAATATAGCTTCTATAGGACTAAAGGGCCAAATCTGACGAAAGATATATATGGGAGCTATAAATCTGAACCGATTTCAACCAAATTCAGTAGGGATCTTTACAGCTGCGAAATACTCTAAACTGCAAAATTTCAGAACGATCGGAGTGAAATTGCGACCTGTAGTCGACGAACAACTTTACATGGACAGACGGACAGACATGGTTAAATCGACTCAGCTAGTGATTCTGACTCGATCGGTATACTTTAAGGTGGGTCCAGCTGTGTTATTTTCAGGTGTTACAAACATCTGCCGTGAAACAAACTTATAATACCCTGTACCACAGTGTGGTGTAGGGTATAAAAATACTGATAATTTTTTCAAATTTCTGGTTTTATTGGAAAGTTTGAACTTTGTCATTTAATAATGGAACACAATATCATTCATATGGCTCGGCAATTGAGAATTTTAGGGATGGACTCAGGTACTAGTAGGCCATTTAAAATTTGAATCGGCTATAAAAAAGTACTGATAATTTTTTCAAATTTCTGGTTTTATTGGAAATGTTGAACTTTGTCATTTAATAATGGTACACAACATCATTCATATAACTACCACGACTGTCTCGGCAGTACCTCATCAACCCAATTGTTCTGTACATGTTCGATTGTTTCGGGTCGAATCTCTTCAATGGCAACTTCGATTTCATGTTTCAACGTTTCAAATGTCTCTGGATGTTTTGCGTAACTTTATCCTTAATGGCTCCCCACAAAAAATAATCCAAAGGGCTCAAAATACAACTGAAAGTAATCGGTAGTTCATTTATTTAAAATGGCCCACCCTTTACATTCAAAAATATGCCATTACTAACCTTTTAATGCCATAATAAATAGAATTTATTTATTTATTATCTATTAAAATGGCCCACCCTTTACATTCAAAAATATGTCATTACTAACCTTTTAATGCCATAATAAATAGAATTTATTTATTTATTATTAAATTAGAAAGCTAGCACGACAAGGATATTTCCTTATTAATTACAGTGCTAGGACAATTAAAATGACATTTTAAGATATTATACAAAAAGAAAAAAATTATTACATAGTTATGTGTGTATTAAATTAAAAGACTATGATACTCATGACAATTATATGTATAGTACAATAATGTTACATTAGCAGATTTTTTATTTCATTTTTAAATTTATAAGCGTTACCAATAGTCTGTATATGATTGGGAAGGTTGTTCCAAAGACGAATAGCATTAATAAAGAATTGACGCTCAGATATTGAATACTTGTATCGAAATTGAATTATCCGTTTTCCTCGGTTAGATTTACAAAATTTTAGCCTTTCAAAGAGACAATCCGGCTCCTCTGAAGTGAAGATCTTTTGCAGAAATATCAGTGTTTTATATTTTAGAAGGTTCTCGAAGCTCATGTTAAAGATTTTGTAAGAGAAAGATGATATTCGATCACTGTACCTTTTCTGAAATATGTACCTGGCTCTTTGAATTTTGCCTCTTTGATAACACTTCACGCAAAAAGGAAAATCACCGCTTATTATTATTTTTATACCCTACACCACATGTGGTACAGGGTATATTTTTATGGATTTGTTTGTAACACCCAAACGGAGATGGGATACACATAGGTTCAGATTTGATTTTTCCTACCGCGGATGCTTTACTATGCATTCGATCATTACGAAATTTGGCAGACATACTTATATCGTCGGTGCGCGAAGAAAACCCCTATGTGTTTTTTTACTACACCATTTCCAAATGTAGTTCAGAAAAAATCAATTTAAATTCAGAATTCGTCAATTGAAATTCAGAAATTCCATTTGAAATTCAGAACTCGTCACTTGAAAATCTGAAATTCCATATGAAATTCAGAACACGTCACTTGAAATTCAGATTTTTCATTTGAAATTCAGAACTCGTCAATTGAAATTTAGAAATTCCATTTGAGATTCAGAAGTCGTCATTTGAAATTCAGATTTTACATTTGAAATTCAGAACTCTTCAATTGAAATTCAGAATATCCATTTGTAATTCAGAATTCGTCAGTTGAAATTCAGAACTCGACACTTGAAATTCAGAACTCGACATTAGAAATTCAGAATTTTTCACTTGAAATTCAGAACATTTCATTTGAATTTCAGAAACTATTAATTGAAATTCAGAAACTATTAATTGAAATTCAGACTTTCTATTTGAAAACAAGAAAATATTTTTTAAATTTCATGGTTTTCTCACTTTTCTCACAGAAACTATTAATTGAAATTCAGAATTTCTATTTGAAAACAAGAAAATATTTTTTAAATTTCATGGTTTTCTCACTTTGGAGTTAATCTGAAGATCAAAGAGTTCAAGCAAGGTGTTTTGAATAGTCAAGTGAAAAGAAAACGTCCTTGAAATCCAACACCAACCAATGGATGACGTTTCGGAGGTGGTTAGTCAAATCCTCGGATGCAATAGCGTTATTTTTTTAGCGTACGGTCCACTTGTTATTATTTGTATTAATATCAGAGTTATTTAAAATTTACATATGGGAAATACTTTCAATTAGGAACCGTCTCAAGTCAATCGTATGCCGCCGTAGACTGAAGTGAATAACGATTTGAATCTGGCTCGAAAGAGCTCATCCAATCATCCGCTTTCATATGAGCCATTGTCAAAGGCTTCCCTAATTCTGACAATTCACTCCACTCTTTTGCACCATTGATGAGAAAAGCTGTCCCGTGTTGGTAAATTTTTATTATTACAAATGGATTTTTGCTCCTACAAAATTATGTTTGACCACGTAGAAGCTGGTTTCACTTGCACCATTTAAATCCCAACCCACGACCAGCCATGCATTTTCTGGCTGAAGATGTATGTACGAGTATATGACTTTAAGCCTACATACATAATTTCGCATTAAAATGTTCTGAAAATTTAATTTCTGAATTTCAAGTGACGAATTCCGAATTTCAAATGAAAACTTCTGAATTACAAATGAAAAATTCTGAATTTCAAATGTCGAGTTCTGAATTTCAAGTGTCGACTTCTGAATTTAAACTGCCGAATTCTGAATTACCAATGGATATTCTGAATTTCAATTGAGGAGTTCTGAATTTAAAATGTAAAATCTGAATTTTAAATGACGACTTCTGAATTTCAGATGAAATTTCTGAATTTCACGAGTTCTGTATTTCTGAATTTCAAGTGACGAGTTCTGAATTTCAAGAGGAATTTCTGAATTTCAATTGATATTTACTGAATTACATTTGGAAATGGCGTAGTTTTCAGGAGAGACAAACAACGTAGCTACTTCGTCAAATAACATCTCAGATTTTTTAATTTTTCTTTTAATTATTTACCACCAATAAATCGTAACAAAAATCGTATATGTGAAAAGGCCATGCATGATGTGGTAAATGGTTTTCAAGAAAATCGACATATAGGATATTTTGTTTGGTGCATTTTAAATATTTATAAAACAAAACCAGTAAGGAAAGGCTAAAGTCTGGCCGACTATATAATACCCTACACCACTCTCGTAATATTGAATAACTTTGATATATAAATTTTGTAATTCATGTATAAATTGTTTACATAATTTTACTTTTGGGACATTTTATACTTAAATAATACCCTGTACCACAGTGTGGTGTAGGGTATAAAAACGATTGGATCTAAAGAGCCAAATCGGATGAAACATATACGTATATGGGAGCTATAGCTAAATCTTAACTGATTTTCTTCAAATTCGGTAGTGTTGGTTCATGGATCAAGAAACTCTACCATTCTAAATTTCAAAATGATTGGATGTAAAATACAGCTTCTACAGAACTAAAGGGCCAAATTGGACGAAACATATATATGGGAGCTATATCTAAATCTTAACCGATTTTCTTCAAATTCGGTAGTGTTGGTTCATGGATCAAGAAACTCTACCATTCTAAATTTCAAATTCAATACAGCTTCTATAGAACTAAAGGGCCAAATCGGACGAAACATATATATGGGAGCTATAGCTAAATCTTAACCGATTTTCTTCAAATTCGGTAGTGTTGGTTCATGGATCAAGAAACTCTACCATTCTAAATTTCAAAATGATTGGATGTAAAAAAAAGCTTCTACATGACTAAAGAGCAAAATCTGACGAAACTTATATATGGGAGCTCTAGCTAAATCTTAACCGATTTTCTTCAAATTCGGTAGTGTTGGTTCATGGATCAAGAAACTCTACCATTCTAAATTTCAAAACGATTGGATGTAAAATACAGCTTCTATAGGACTAAAGGGCCAAAATCATCAAAATACACATCCTGACAAATTTTCAGCGGCTTAATATTAAAAACGTCGAATTTATTAACGAAATTCAAAATGGCCTAACAACCAATTATTTCTTTTTTCGTTAAAAAAATCCTTTTTCACGCAATTTCCACAAACAAGTTATAAATCATGCTTGTGTGATTTTATGTATGCATCATTATGTCTAGATATTATCCTGAAAACCCCGTTTTTCAAAAGAAAGCACTTTTCATTTTATTTAGTTTTTTGCTTCTCCTGTAAAATTTTCAAACATGATGATAGGCCCTTTTTCGTTTCTGATGACGATATAAAATTCTTATGTCCTAATTGGAAAATCCTTTACTTATGTCTATTTCCACGGAAGAGGGACTCAGCCAAATCCAATCCAATCTCTATCTATAAATAAGTCCACGTGTGTAGAGACGCTTATATTGCTGTCAAATTAACCCACAATGAAGAAGATTGGCGCAATGGTTGTCTCGACATGTGGTCAAAAGAATCCTGAAGCAGATTATAAATTTAATTTTTAATGGAGTCAGCCGCGATCTTCATAAAACTCACCTGTAACGCCCAGCTCCTTGCCAATTTGCTTCCAAGCTTCTCGCTTTTTTTCAGATATCCTATATGCTGGATTATAGTTATTGTATAAATACTCGTGCGACTGCACCAAAGAAATCAAATATTCGTCTTTCATGTTTATTTGCACTTTTAAACAACAAATAATTAATAAATTATTTTCTTTACTTTTCTCGGTGAACATACAATTTTAATTGTAAACAACATGTAGTATCAGCTGTTGTCAAATTGTACGTAAACGGAACGTCCAATTCTGATTTCAACAGATTCAGCCGTCCGTTTACGTTTCGTTTCCGTTGGCTAATCGTTTACACTGATTTCCATATGACAGATTGAATCAGCTGATTCGTTACGCTACGGGGGCGTTACGGTTAAACACATTTAAACACAGAATCGTTGAAACAATCTTCATGTACAGCAACCACCATTTGTGAGCCTGTGTGTTTTGTGCGTATGTTAGGCTGGCGGCAGACCACACGCTGAAGCTAAAACCATGCCACACTCAGGCCGACTGCAGAGAGTTAGAGAATACAGTCATGATGAAGAGAGAAATGAAATTGACAGTGTCTATTTTTTCTCTTTCTTTCATGCATTTGTATTTCTGACGAAGCAAAAATAGGCTAGAAACGCTTCACATCGCGCTCTCTTGCTGAAGTTATCGCTTTCGGTTGGACTTTCTTATCAGAAAACACTTTTCAGCCGCTGTACGCTCACGCATCATAATTGCTTCTTGCTTTGGGTCTACCGTCAGCCTTAGAATTTGCGTATAAATAAAATCTGCATGTACAGCAGGGATCGGCACACTCATACAACCATAACAAAAACAATTCTCTCTAGCAATGTAAACTGAATGAATTATTTCATTGCACCACCCCATTTGTGTGGCTTTGTGATTAATAACACAGTGCTAGTCCAAAAATGTTACAGAAAGGAGACCCTATGGATAGACCTATTTCGGACATGCTGAATCCAGTGGCATTAGCCGTTTTTCTATGTTAGCTCTTGTTTTCGCGATATTCGACCACAAAGTTTGTTGAGAAATCAGAGAGGTGACTTATCTCTTTGGTTATTTTGAAGTGGAAGACTTCGGAATATACGCTTCAGTCCAAAGATCGAAATAAAGGGAACATTTGTATAATTATTTTTCTCAAAACAGTCGTCCACGCTTCTCACCCCCCTAACCCCTGAAAAAGTGCAATGAAATCTTATCATATGTTAAAAATCATACATATCGTCGACATTTTTAGTAGGCATCGTTGAGAAAAATAGTCCCCGCGAAGAAATACTATAAGTCCTTTCTCAACTTTTTTATGAGAATTAAGCAAATTTCGAGTTATTACATAATTTTTGTATTTCTCTGCTCATAGCAGAAAATATTTGAAATAAACTTTTTTGATTTAAATTTTTGTAAATTATTTATTCGTTAGTGTTAATGGAAATTTCAAAGGTAACCAACAAAACCTGTTAATTTTTCATAAATATGTTGAAAGGAGACTCATAGTAATTTTTCGCGAGGAACATTTTTCTCGAAGACACAAACTAAAAATGTCGATGATTTGTATGACGTTTGACACATGGTAAGATATGATTGCACTTTTTCGAGGGTAAAGTGGGGAGAAGCGTGGTTGACTATTTTGAAAGAAATAATACTCGAAGGGTTCCCTTCATTTCGTTCTTTGGACTGGAGCGCGTTTTCGGAAGTTTTACACTTCAAAATCACCTCCGAGATAACTAACCTCTCTGATTTTTTTGCAAACTTTGTGGTCGAATGTCGCGAAAACAAGAGCTAACCTAGAAAAACGGTTAGCTCCATTGGATTCAGCAAGGTCGAATCCTGTTACATTTTTAAAGTGCCCATTTCGAGCACGGTGTAACCGTTAGGTTTGGTGTGTCAAAGCAAACATGAACATGTAGACAATTTATGTGATGAAAGATTGATGTAAGAAATTTCATTCTTTTGATGTAATAAACAATTTTAATGAAATTGGCGGACATCAAATTGAAGAAGGTATTCACAAAATCAATGGAATAATTACATCAATTCAATGAAAAACAATTGAAGAAACTTTTTCCTTATTTTGATTTACCATTTTATTTTCAGTGTAAGACGCTTTGTAATGGCAGCGATATTTGTAATATTATTCTATAGTGAAATTTTTGTAATCCAAAAATTCGACTTACACCGCCAAATTTTTAGAAAAATATTATTACGAATTAATTAAAATAAATATTTTTACCGCGATTAATAAAAACATTAAATTCAAAATTATTTTTCTATATAATGATATTAGGTGCACGGTCTGTCCTAAGAAAAAGTGGTCAAAGAAAGATTGGGGGATATGAACAATGACTACAACTCTTTATTTAACAAAAAAAAATTATAATAATTTGGTAAGGATTTACAATGTGTCAAATCAAAATATGCCTCATATAAAGGGAAAGCATACAAAAGTTTTAACGCACTGTAAATCCTTACCAAATTACTATAAATTTTGTTTGTTAAAGAAGGACTTGTAGGCCTTTCGTTTATCTCCCAAACTTCCTTTGACCACTTTCCCTAGAACTGTTCATACGCGAGATAATAGCATTATATAGTAAAATAATTCCGAACTAATTTTTTGTACAAAATTTATTCGTCGAGGGATATTTTTCGCGAAAATTTGATATTAATCTATTCCTCAGAGATTATAGAATACAAATAAATTAATCTTATTAAATTCTGCATAACAGTTTTGAAAAAAATTTGCTGTGTAAGTCGATTTTATGGATTACACAAAATTCGCAATATAAAAACATGGCAAATGTCGCGGATGTTCAAAGTGTCTTAGGTTAGGGTGGCAGCCGTTTTCTTTTTTTATTTCTTCAGCTCACATAGACCAGTTTAGGTCCCTAGTGGTACCACGGGCTAAAATACCCTTCATCGAAACCAACCTGTTTGATATACAAATGTATCGATAGCACGAATATTAATAATAATAAGGTCGACCACAGTAGGTCCAGTCGTCGTTTACTCAAAGCGAGACAGTCGCATAGCAAGTGATCAATGCTCTCCACTTCTTCCTCATCTCCACAGCTTCTGCAGAAGTCATTGGAGTTAATACCCAATCTTCTGGCGTGTTCGCCGATCAGGCAGTGTCCCGTCAGAACTGATACTAACGTAGATAATATTTTCCTTTCCAGTGCGAGGAGATATTTTGACCTTCTCAGGTCATACCTTGGCCAGATTTGTCTAGCTACCCTACAAGTGCCAATTTGTGTCCATCTGTCGTTGGACTGCCTGATTGCCTCTTGCCTTATACAAAGCTTGCACGTGGATAGTGGCGCACCAATATATGCAAATTCTTCGAGAATTTGTAAAGTCGTCCCTTTCCTAGCAAGTTCATCGGCTTTGCAGTTCCCCGGGATATCCCTATGCCCAGGCACCCATATGAGGTGTATATTAAACTGCTCAGCCATCTCATTAAGAGATCTGCGGCAGTCGAGAGCTATTTGTGAATTTAGGGATGTGGCCTCCAGAGAATTGATGGCAGCCTGGCTGTCCGAGTAAATGACAACGCCAGTGTTGGTTACTATGTTCCGAATCAGCCACTTGGCGACTTCCCATATTGTCATTATTTCGGCTTGATAGACACTGCAGGTATCTGGTAGTCTGTGAGCTATATCCAAATTAATTTCTTCACAGTGTACTCCGAATCCAACCTTTTCATCATGCTTCGAACCATCCGTATCGAAGTGGAGATGGTTTCTATTTCCGGGTATTCTGCCATCCCATTCATCCCTGGCTGGTATCATAGTGATGTAGTTCTTCTCAAAGGTGCGCCCCGTTAATATATAGTCCACTCGGTCGGTTACCATAGCACTACACTGTGATATCCTCATGTGACCGTAGTTCTTGTACCTTCACATTGATAGGCAGTTTAATCTTAGTGCCGCTTTGGTTGCAACTTCTCTCGCCACAACATTAATCGGCAGTATATGGAGAAGGGCTTGTAGAGACTCAGTCGCTGTAGTCCTTAACGCTCCGCTTATGCACAGGCAGGCAGTTCTCTGAACCCGTGATAGCAGGTTTGTGATGGTTAGATTGTCAGTTGCCGTCCACCATACCACAATGCCGTATAACAGTATTTGACGAACCACTGCTATATATATCCAATGGACAATTTTAGGAGAGAGGCCCCACCGCGACCCTACAGCCTTCCTGCTGGAATATAGGGCTATGTTGGCCTTCTTTACACGTTCCAGTACGTTTAGTCTGAATGACAGTTTCCTATCCCAAATTATTCCTAAATATTTTGCACTTTCAGAAAAGACTAGATCTGTTCCATTTATACGAGGAGGAGGGTCCACATGAGGGACATTATTCATCCTAGTAAAGAGAACCAATTCTGTCTTGTTTGGGTTAACACCCAAACCGCTGCTTCTGGTCCATCTAGCCAACTTGTTCAGAGCCACCTGTAGAATATCTCGGAGGATATTTTCGAATTTGCCACTCACTGCGATTGCCACGCCGTCCGCATATGCCACGACCTTGCAGCCACAACGTTCTAGATCTAGCAGTATTTCATTCACCGCTAGGATCCAAATTAGTGGAGACAGTACTCCTCCTTGTGGGGTCCCTCTGTTTACAAACCTTGTTAGAGTTGTGGACCCTAGACATGCTGTTATACGTCTTCTGTTGAGTAGTCTTTGAATTAGTCTAATCAAGCTAGAGTTCACCTTTAGATGTGCACTAAAAAAAAGCGTACTGAAAATCTATGAATTTTTCGTAAACTTTAAGATTTCGGCAATGATTTCGAGCCAAAGACAATCGCTATAAAAATAAGAAGGTTTTATAGTTAATTTAAAGACGTGAATAGTACTTGTTTTGAGGATGCATTTCATAGAATTAAGAATTTTGGGTAATAAATCTAATTATGTTTGGTCTTTAAATAAGCACATTTTTGCGTTAATTTAAGTATGGCGCGTGCTTATTTTTAGTAAAATATCATATAATTTAAAACATTATCGTAATAAAATTTAAAATATTTGTTCTTGATATAAGAACTGGTAATTAATGTAAGGCATACATGAATTTAAATACAGTTTTTTTAAATATGTATGGAAAATTCGTTACATTATATTGATTATAATGTTACTCTTTTAAATGAATTATTTTCTTTGAAATCATTTACTATTCATAGAAAATTCAATAACACAACACTTTATCTTTCTAAATAAATATTTTATTTGTTATATTTTATATTGGAAAATAAAAAATAATATAATACATATTACGGATAACCTTGAACATTTTATAATTTAAAACAAATTGTATAAAGACAAATCGGCCAACACACTATGAAGTTTGACCTTTATTCGAATATTGTATTGTTATGTATCGATTCTATAGCGGGATTCGTTTCTCTATTTGTTTTCCATGAACAATTTTTATCGGAACCGACCTTAATGATTTTTAACCCCAGAATTTGGCTGGAATTAAAAAATAAATTATATAAAACAAATATTATATTATTATATCATATAGTTTGGATGCTCACTCATTTCCTGCAATTTGTAAATTTTTAATTCCCCACTGCATTTTTCTTATATCCAAATAAAGTTCAATTGCGCGAACTAAAATGAAAATAATTTGAATAGAAATCAAACAGAATGATTTATATACGATAAAGTATTAAAATAAATTTTATCATATAACTGTCACGAAATGTTGAAAGATAAGAGATATATTAAAATCTTTGGAATATACTTACTTACACTGAAATATTTAGTCACTCTTCTACGATACAAATTCTCATAATAGATCCATACAAAATTTGCTGTACTAAAAGTTAAAAAAAATATTTATGTAAGATATTATTAATAATAGAAACTGATTGTTGTGAAAGCGGCGAAAGTGACATTTTTCATATAAATTGAGTTATCAAAAATAATTTTCTCAAAAAAATCAATCGTGACTTAGATTTTAAAATCTTAAGTTTTGTTAGCAAACAAAACTACAAAAACTTATTAAAAATTACTTCTGTAAAACAAAAGCTAATGCTGCTTATGACATTCTTAACCCTGGTGTTAGATTAGCAAATCTGTACGAATCCTAGATTAAGAGTCCATTTGGTCAACATTACATTTTTCATATAAAATGAATATGGAAGACAATATTTTATATTTATTTTTATTCAATACTTCGTGCAAAGAAAGCAGCTTATTTACAATTATTTTTGAGCAAAAACGCTTATTATTTTGATTTTAGTAAAACAAAAATATCCCTTGGACCAAATTATAAGGCATTATATATACTTATATATATTACCGTTTATAAAGGAAACGATACAAAAATTGGACCAAATGGGCCTAATCTAACAGCAGGTTTAATTATGAAGTACTTATGAAGCAATTATGAACACGAAATCAAGGAAAAATTTAAACTAAAATTAAAAATCAGCACTGCATTTTTCATATATCCATCACATATATCTTCAAATATTGCGTGATCTAAAATTAAAATAATTAAATTTTTTCTGAAAATAAATCAAATAAAATTATCTATAAACAAAAAAAATGCAAATAAATTTTATCATATCACAATTGGAAAACGCTGAAAACTAAGAGAAATATTTCAACCGTTCATAAATAATACTTACGTTGAAATATTTTGTAAAATTTGCCACTCTTCTCACAAAAGACCCATTCTAAAATTGTTTTACTAAACAAATTAAAAAAGATAGTTATATGTATAACATATTATTAATAATAAATTTCTATATTACCACAAATAATTTTACATTTCTGCATTATGCGCTGGTATTTTTAACAAATAAATACTTTCATTTAAAATGTGTTTTGTTAATTTTGTAATTGCCAATAAGATGTTTATTTCAGGATAATAATATTATTCTTCACGTACCTAAACATTTTCCCATTGTCTCTTTCAGTATTACAATATCTATTACTCACATTTTTGTCATCCATTTGGCACAAATCTCTTCACTGGACTTACAAACAAGATCTCCTTCAAAACCGCATGTACATCGCCATAAATAACACACAGCAAAAATAACTATGACACTCGCACTCCCTTATCACAGAGATCGATGGTGACGCCGACGGCATAACCACATGCATACACACATGTACACGACGGTTAAAATTATTTTCGGTGCAATATGCGCGTATACTTACATATTCACAGCAATCAAATTTTTTCACAATCCGCGTCCCGAAAACAGACAACCGATTCCATCGCTTGTAAACAACTGACGATTTAAAAGAAAACGAACGACAGAACTGTTCTCCATATTCTCTTCTAGCATTCCATAGCAATTATTGATTCACACATTGCCAAACAAAACTGATTCTCCGAGCGAGAGAGGGAGGGAGAGATTGCATAATTCTCTCGTATGTATTATTAAAAATAATGACAATAGTCATAAAATTTATTACCAAGACAGCCTTTCCTTTAAGAGGAGCATAGCCTTAAATTTATTACTCAAATATCTCATACTGTTAATTAAGTCCGATTCGGCATTAAAACTATGACGTATCTACGTCGTAGTGTTAATGTAGAAAATCCTTAAAAGTATTGAAATATTACTTAAAATAATGCGGATTGTCACAAAAATAATGATTTTTTTTCTTTAATTTAAATGCGTACATTTAAAGAAGCGCGTACACAAAACTAATGATTAGATAGACATTAATTCAAATTCAAAAAACTTTATATTAAGGAAACTTTCCTAAAAAACGTGTCAATTTTCATTATTTTAATGAAAATTGTCATTGAATTGATTCCGAGGTAGCATACTTAATATAAGAATGTGTCATCATTAGTTTTATTACTATTTTTTTTTTCAGTGTGACAATGCCGCGATTATGGGTCTGGGTGTATGTTGTTAAAAGCCCCTTCTATGTCAAGAAATGCCACCATGGTGAATTCTTTGAAATGTAGGGACGATTCGATAGTGCTCACAAGTTCGTGCAGGGCTGATTCTGTAGACTTTCCCTTATTGTATGCATGTTGGTTCCCCGACAGGAGTTTTGTATCCAGGTTTTGCCTAATGAAATAATTTAAAAGTCTTTCCAGACTTTTCAATAGGAAAGAGGATAGGCTAATTGGTCTGAAGTCTTTTGGCCTAGTGTGTGATATCTTCCCCGCTTTGGGTATGAATACTACTTTGGTATCCCTCCATCGATTCGGGATGTATGAAAGCCTAATACAGCCTACATAAATTGTCTGCAGCCAGGGGATAATGTACTTTAACATTTTCTGCATTTCTGCTGGGGTGATGCCGTCTGGTCCAGGTGACTTGAAGGGCTCAAAGCTGTTTATTGCCCAGCTCATTCTAGATCTCTCAGTCAACAAGCTAGCGATGCTCGCAGTCCACTCGCACTCTTGTTGGTCCTGTTGATCCTCGGGCTCTATTGATGAGTTCCCCGGGAAATGTGTGTCGAGCAGTACACTTAGCGATTGCTCGCTGTTTTTGTGTCCAGTTGTTTGCCTCATCCTGCAAATACCCCACTGTACAAGGAGACGCGGATAGTACCTTCCTCAGCCTTGCGGCGTCGGAGACCTTTTCCACTTCGCCACAGAAGGAATACCAAGAGCGTCTTTGCGCCTTCCTAAGCTCCTTGCTGATCATTCGCAGTGAACGGACGTGTTTATCACATAGCTGATAGTTACCAGTACCTATTACGCAATAGCAAAAATCTGTACAAAGTCCGTAAGGCCTACATCGTAGTACCTATTACGGTCTAATACAGACAAAATAAAAATAAATTCTCTTGACGGGGATGCCTTCGTGTTCCGATGGAGCGCGGTTCCCCAATCGTCCGACTGTCCGTCCGTTGGTCTTGGCCAAAGCTGACCACACCAAAAATGGTGAAAATCTCCCCCAAGTACTCACAACAGGTGGTGCGGTGAGGGGAAAACGTCATGTCCGACCGTCAAAACGGAAGCACAATGAGCATCGTGTAGCGCTCAGAGTTTTGACGAAGTTGGAGGCTGTTGAGGTTTCGGCTCTTACCGAAAAACAAAAAGAGTCACTGCCGACTCATTGGCCTTAGAAATAATAAAAGATTCCAATCCTGGTCTGCCGGCCCATAATTGGAGAATCAGCAAGGTGAGTGAGGCGGATGGTAAAAAGCGCTGAATCCACCTCCCATATACAAAGTGCGAGTGCACCCCTACAATATGGCTTCGAGACTATAGTCTTGAAGATATACAAGCAGGATATAGCTCCCACTGCAGAAGGTGAGTCGTCCACCGTGGCACTTTCTGGAAGTGCGGATATTTGCCCATATACACCTCATATGGGTGCCTGGGCATATCCCGGGGAAAGGGACGACATTACAAATTCTCGAAGAATTTGCATATATTGGTGCGCCACTATCCACGTGCAAGCTTTGGCTTAGGCAAGAGGCAATCAGGCAGTCCAACGAAAGATGGACAGAAATCGGCACCTGCAGGGTAGCTAGACAAAGGTATGACCTGAGGAGGTCAAAATATGTGCAAAATATTATGCATCCCAATCATTAAAGGTTCCTGTAGATTTCGCCTTGTCGAATAGCTTGTTGCAGATCTTTTTCCTTGCCGTTAGCTCAGAAGTCCACCATTGGGGTTTAGTTTTACCCTTGTACCTTGTTTTTGGACAGGCTTCTTCAAGGGAACTATTGAATGATGTGGTGATATGCTCGACCAGATTATCCAGACCGGCTTTGTCATTCGGTTCATAAAGAAGTTTAGAGTTGAGGACCTTTTTAAAATTCTTCTCATACAGGTGCCACTTTGTCTACCTCACATTTCTGTGGACAGCAGGTTTAGGCATTTTTTCGGCGAGTTTGAACTCTATATAATGGTGATCCGAGAATGAGTGGTCGTCCAGTACATTCCACCCAATAATTTTGTCTGACACCCGGTCAGTAGCAAACGTTACGTCTAGTACTTCGTGTCTGTCTTTAATTGTAAAGGTCGGTTTATTACCAATGTTACAAATAGTTAGGTTGGTAGTTAGAATAAAGTCAAGAAGCGAATCACCCATATTGTTTATATCCGTACTACCCCAGATAGTATGATGAGCGTTAGTGTCTGCGCCAATAATCAGCTCGAGCTCGTCAGACGTTGCTTCTTCTAATACTTCCCTGAAGAGAGCTGTCGGTATTGCAGCTTCATAAGGAATGTAACTGGAGACCACTCCAGACTAGCAGCTGTTTAGTCTTTACCACTTAACTTAGTCAGGAGAAAAATACTTAGATCTTTTCTGGCCAAAATGCAGGTTCTTGGAGTGCCTCCACAGTTGGCCACAAGCAGTTTGAAGTTTGGTGTCTTGATACCGCACACCCGTCCTCCTAATACATAGGGCTCCTGGATCAGGACGATGTCTACTGCACCTGTGGACAGGCGCAGCAATTGAGCCGCTGAGGCTGCTTTAGCGTGATGGAGGTTAATCTGTAGAATTCTTACCATCATTGGTAATCGACTGATTGACATCCACCCCGACAAGGGTGTTATCGAACTCTTCGTCCGTATCATCGGGGAGCATGTCCCCGCCAGATGAGTCAAAGAGTCCGGAGACTTCCCTCAGCCCCTCAGTATCCGAAGTAGTGTTTTCATCCTCAGAGAATGACGTTACAGATCTTCTGTTAGAGTTTAAGTCACCAGAAATAATCGTCGTGTGGACCTCCGCACTTCCAGAAAGCCTTGCATCAACCACGGTCGACGACTCGCCTTCCGCAGTGGGAGCTATTTCCTGCTTTTATACCTTCAAGACTATAGTCTCGAAACCATATTGCAGGGTTGCACTTGCACTTTGTATATGGGAGGTGGATTCAGCGTTAAGGATCAAATTGACCTGACGCTTTTACCATCCGCCTCACCCACCTTGCTAATTCTCCAATTATGGGTCGGAAGACCAGGATTGAAATCTTTTATTATCTCTAATATGTCAGCCGGGTTGGAGGGCTCTTCTGTAACCCAGATGATGGCTCTAGGGTGACTAGGGATGTTGTTTTTTCGACAACATCCAACTGGGCACCCGGCCACACCTCACCCGCTCGACTCAGATCAGCCTTATACAGATATACTGATCTGGCATCACCGAAATATAAGAGCTTTACTCTTCCCTGATGCCTTCGTGCATCGTTGCAGACTGGTGGTGTGCCCGGCATTTCTCTTCGGACATCGAGGTAATGAACCATTATGGCGGATTGTACATGGCTCCATTTGTCCTTGAGGATGGATCCATCCTCACTACTTCTGTCTATAACAAAGCGTCTTACAAATAATCATATTTAATGGAAATTTTGTTACAGTTCTAAATTTCCACGAATGGAAGCAGATCCAATTTTGATCTATTCATTGTCGAATAGAGGGTATGATTCTGAACAAAACTTCATTGGCCGTTTTTTGGCGTGAATCTAATGGTGATTTCGTTTGTGCAAAAAAATGTAAAATTTTTTATACATTTTACACTGAAACCGCATTTTTAAGTTCGTCTGTAAAATTATTACACTCCGCAAATGCGAAAATATCGCATTTTCCACACTCAGCCCACGGTGTGGAGTGTTGCACCGTCAAAAAGCAAAACTTCAGAACCAACCCTAATTAAAGGCGTACATTCTTAATGCACTATCAAATGGTTGCGCCATAATGTAGGTATGGGTTTTACTCACCGCACGGTTTTTGTTCGATTGTTCGCATGCAAAATGCGAAATTAGCAGTGGGTGCAGGGGGAATTTTTAAAATGTCGCAATATGATGTGGTGATATTATTTTTCTGAAACGAAATCACCATAAGCCACCCTTCTATCCATTGTGACAAACTGCGCCTACAACGCATAGGGTTTTTGGCAGAGCATTTTTATAAAGGGAAACACATAGGATTTTTAGGTAACTTCTGAACCAACGAAGATATCGCAAAATGCTTTGGTGGGTAGTCTTAAACAGCTACGACATTCTAATTCGACAATAAAAAATGGAAAAATTACACATAGGAGTTTGCGTCTGCGCACCGACGAAATGTATTTTTTTAATTTAAAGAAACAGAGAAATTGGAAAAACAATTTTCTGTGCTGATTTCCTGATTTCTCAAATTAGATTGACCATATCTCACGAAGGACATGTCACAATGTGTTGAGGAACATACTAAAATATCAAGTAGGGCTGTCTAAAGACAGTTTTTACAGACCAAATTATATACTTCCTTCTGCGGATTTGTTCGTAATTGCTACATGAAGGTTTAGGAAAAATAAAAGTCGCAAAATTCTCAACAGGTGGCGCTGACCACTGGACCGCTGAGGCTCCTACAAGAGGTATAAAGCTGAAATTTTGCACAACCATAGACCAGAGTGTTGTATAAACAAGGGACTTTTCACTTAGTTATTTTTTGCTCTGTGGTTAGTTCTAGCGCTATCAAAAACCTGAGTACTGTATTTTTCCTTTCAGGGGCATCTTATAAGATCAAAACTTAAAATTTTGTAAATATGAAGTACATACTGTACACGACAAATATAAACGCAAACAATAATTTTGAATTCTCTGACTGTTCACTACCATACGGAATATCACGAACAATTGAATTTTAGAAATTCACGAAGAGTTGATGAAATTTAGGAATAGTTTTTTTCCTACCAATGAGTTTTTACAGGTTATTATACAATTGTTGGATGCACTACTTTTACTGTTGAACTGAAATGAAAAATTTTTCGGACATACTTTTTATTTTCTGAATTTGTCTTTTGACTACAAGAAAGTACACAACCTTAAGAGTAGTTTAGTGTAAAACTCGTAACTTTTGGAGAATATGCAGTGCCTGCAAACGGTTTTGTATCTCGGAGTGTTTTGTCTGTCACACCCGATACGGAAAATATACAAAAAGATAAATTTAATACATTTTATGTAGATATGCATATATCATCTTTTGTGTAAGTTAGGTCAAGGTTATATAGTATAAAGTAAATCAAAATGTTTCAGTATCATTGCAATATTTACGCTAGAATTTGCATTCGAGGATTTGTCACGCCCGTTACGCAAAGACCGTAAATACTATTTAATCGATTTAAAAATATTGTCTATTTATTTATTTTATTTCAAGTATGAAATTAAATAATAAAAAGCAAAAATTTCGGTATAAACTGAAAAAATAAAATAATAGATAGATTGTGGTGTATGTACGGACACATACACTGAGTATGCATATTTCGATTGTTTGGAGTAGCACCACTCACATTTACGACGAAAGCAAGAAGTGGAGCAACGAATGGTATAAGTAGAGCAGATCCCGTACATTGACTTAGCTCGCGTCCATTGATGTAATATGATCACAAATACACACCAAGTGTTTTGACTCTGCCTAGCGCCCACTGGTGATGAGTAGCAACATATGTAGAACAATAACTTTTGGTTGGTAATGAATAGCGACAAATGTAGAACAATGACATTTGGTCGTTCCCAATTTCAAAACGTAATTTGAATCCTCCCGTTTGCGACTTGAATGAACTGTGACGGAAAGTGAGTGTTAACAGAGAAGTGCTGAAGAAAGAGTTGAAGGGAACTCTCGTGAGTCGAACACCAGTAAAATCAAACACTCTTCCCCTGCCTACAGAATACTGTTAGAATAACATTTTTTTACATGTAATCTAGAATTAGAAGTCTTTGTTTGTAAAATTATGTTAAGTAACTGTAAAACTTTTAGTATATAAGCCATCAAATTTTATCAATACATGGCGATCCTGCCAAATTCCGCTTTGGTGTGGAGATAAGTTGCTTAAGTGCAAACTGCTACAGGACTAGTTTCTTTTTTCTTTGATCCTGTAAAGAAAAAAAAACCCGCTTTAGTGTGGAATAAGTTGCTTGATTGCACCAGAGAAGCACACGGGCAATGAACGAGGGTCCAAAAAAATTGACAATCGAGGAGTATCTCAAAAGGAATCAGAGAAGGAAAGACAAACCGGCTGCCGAGGTCCCGGTAGTAAAGAAACCTAAAAGGAGAGGAGGCAAATACCAGAAGCTGAAAAGGGAGCTTACCATCGTAAAACGATTGATCGACGGGATCACATCTGAGACGCCGTACGGGAGATCCTGCGAGCTCTGGGAGCATAGAAGTAATGTGGAGTTCCTAATGAGGCAGGACCGAGAAAGACGGAAGAATACCAGGTAGATTACATACAAACAGTGCGCTCATTTGTTGCACGTTTAGGAGCCAATAAGCGTTCACCACTCGTGGCAAAAATAATTATAGAATATAGAAGTTGAAGATGGTTAATCGGTACAAGGAATGTTTGTGCAGACACCGAAAATTTATACGTTTTCTAGTTGTAAGCCTTATTGTACTTACAATTTTTAAAATTACTGTTTCGGTATTTATCAACTATATAGATAGACAAGCGGAGAATGTCAGAAAATTTACATTAGAAAATCTATTCGATTTTAACATTATGGAAAAAATCATTACTTTCAGAAGAATGTTCAATAAAAACAGAAAATAAAACAAAATTGTAATAATTGTAAAGTTAAAGTCAATACATGTAAGGTTACGTTACGTGTCATGGAAAAGATAGAGGAGACGCAGATGGAAGCAATAATTGAGTCATTGAACAAACTATTATCTTATGCTAGAAAATCAGTAGGACGCCCCTGCTCGGATGGTACTATAGAGGAAAAAAAGAAGTTGCTTAGAGAATTAGAGGATAAAGTCAGGAAATTGCTTCCAAGTGAGGAAGAACTTAAATTATTCACAGGTTTGAAGGAGGAACTTTTTGGGGTTTTAGAACAACATAAGACAGGACGTCCTTTGGAAGGAGAATCAGGGAAAAAGACTATGCAGGAGCAAATCATGGGGAATTTGGATCTGAACGACCTATCCATAATCACAAAACTTGTTTCCGAATTCACCGGGAGGAAGGATGAGATAAATGGATTCACCGCGAAACTTAGAACGGTTTCTCTAACGATCCCAGCTGAGAAGAAGGTGGCATTTTTGGAGTTTATTGTTAATACTAGGCTCGATGGGAAGGTACAGAATAGGGTGAACCAGCATGGGGCACCGAAGAATATTGATGATTTGATTACAAAGCTGAAGGACGCATACAAACCTCAGAGGACATCGAACACTATTCTGGATGAGCTGACAAAGATTGTACAGAGGAACAATAACTTACAGGGTTTCGCTACAAAAGTTGAGGAGTTGGTTAGCAAACTTAATGCGGTTCAGATCTCTGAGGAGGGTGAGGAATGCAGGGAATATATTGTTAGGACGAATAACAAACTTGCATTCAACTCATTTGTGAACGGACTGACAGATCCCCAGGTTATCTCGACGATAGACGCCAGCCATGTGGACACATTCCCAGAGGCTCTGCGGGTGGCGGAAAGAGCTTTCGCAAGACTTCAGAATAAGCAGGTATTTGCACAGACAAGTCGAAATGTTGGGAATAATAACGGTTAATGTGGTAATTGTGGATTCACACATGGCAATAGATGTCCAGCTATGGGCAAGGAATGCAGGAAATGTGGCAAACCCAATCATTATGCCAGGATGTGTAGGACAGGAAACTTAAACAACGGCAATAGGAATCAAGGGTATCAGGTAATAGTGCCAACACGAGGTACAATAGGGATATTGTAAGAAATATAAATCAGTTCAGCAACCAGGCAAACTCGCAGGTACCGGAGTTCGAGGACCAAGGAACTCCGGGGGACGGACAATAGAGGTCGAAAATGAAGTAATTATACATAAAATACAATTGGGAGACGATGATTTTCCGATCGCTACAGACGGAATTCTTGGTAGAGATTTTTTTTCAGAATATGGATGCATTATAGACAATTATATATATGACAATTTCGCGTTATCATTCACGTTGAATGACGAGGAGATCATACTTCCGATACGTGATGGTTCATTTGGAGTGAATGTGATCAAAATTCAGGCAAGAAGTGAAATAGTTATTCCTTTCAATATTACACTGGAGGAAGATAATGTTGTTCTTAACAGAGAAATAATGAAGGGTGTATATTTGGCAAACGCAATACTACCGAATCAAGGGAATAAGCACTTGAGACTACTGAACGTTACAGACCGCCCTGTCCTGTTGGGAAATTTTAGGGTAAGTACACAGCCATTAAGGAATTATGATATTTGTTTATTTAGCAGGGAATCAAACGAGTCAGATAGGAAAGCTCGTTTTGAGGAATTGTTAGAAAAGTTTAATTTAGACAATTTAGCTGATAAAGATAGGGAGGATCTGTGCAGAATCCTAAGCAAATATCAGTCAGTATTTCATTTAGATCATGAACCACTATCCGCGAATAATTTCTACAGACAGAACATCCATCTACATGACCACGATCCAGTATATGTTAAGAACTACCGTTTACCACATTCACATGCGGCAGAGATGAACAGACAGGTCCAGGATTTGTTGGAGGACAATATAGTTGAACCCTCTGTCAGCCCTTACAATGTTAGTACCAGCTGTCAGCCCTTACAATGTTAGTACTATTGTTAGTACCAAAGAAAGGCCACGACGATATCAAGAAGTGGAGATTGGTAGTTGATTTCAGGAAATTGAACGACAGGATAATCAATGATAAATTTCCTCTGACAAGATTGGATGATATCTTGGACAAATTGGGGAAAGCCAAGTATTTCTCGACGCTGGACATGACAAGTTCGTTCCATCAAATTGAACTTGATGAGGAATCACGCCCATATACGGCCTTTTCAACGTCAAATGGGCATTACCAATACACAATATTACCATTCGGGTTGAAGATATCATCTAATAGTTTTCAACGTATGCTGACTATAGCACTATCTGGTTTGGAATCCGAGGCGTTTCTTTATGTGGACGACATAATAGTTTTTGGTAGTAGTTTGAGACACCATAATACAAACCTTATTGGGGTACTTGACCGTTTACAGCATTACATCTTGAAGCTAAACGCGAGTAAATGCTGTGAAACCCGATCCCGATAAATTCAGGACCATGACGGAATATCCGGTTCCCAGGAACTCAGATGATGTCAGAAGATTTGTTGCATTTTGCAATTATTACAGAAGATATATTGAAAACTTTGCTGACATTGCTGGGAGTTTGAACAGATTAGTAAGAAAGGGTCAGAATTTTGAATGGTCACACGAATGTCAGACATCATTTGAGACACTCAAACATAAGTTAATGAATCCACCAATTTTGAAATATCCTGATTTTGAGAAGCCATTTATTCTAACAACGGATGCATCGTACATTGGGTTAGGTGCTATACTGTCCCAAGGAGAGATTGGAGAGGATAAACCAATATCCTATGCAAGTCGTTCACTGAATAAACATGAGCGTAATAAATCTGTAATAGAGAAGGAACTATTGGGTATTCATTTTGGCATACAGTTTTTTAGACCTTATTTATATGGCAGAAGATTCATCGTGGTGACTGACCATAGACCATTGGTAGCTCTATTTACACACAAGAATCCGACTTCGAGATTAACAAGGATTAGGCTGGAACTGGCAGATTATGATTTCGAGATAATATATAAGAAAGGTAGGGATTATGTGAATGCGGATGCAATCTCTAGAATAGACTCTGAAACATTGAAGGAAATGATTCCGACGGACACAGATGAATCTGTTAAGAAGACAGGAAGATAATGGGCAAAGATCTGGATACAGAAGAAATAAGCACATCTCCCACTGAGTTGAGTGAACTCATGATATGGGAATGTACCTCGAAGGAAGACATAAAACGTGCAAGAAAGTTGACGTTTATGCTAGACAGAGCGTATTCAAAGGAAATACGCATCCAAGACGACAGAAGTCTTGGGGGAACATTAGTCAGATGTAGCGATAATCCTGATCATTTAGATAATATCGTGGAGAAGCTATTTCTGGGATTGGAGAAGATGGATTACAGACGTTATGTACTACAGAAAAGTGATAACACATTTGATATAGTATCCCATGGGGACATGAAAAGGAAAGTGAATGAAATATGCCCAAGTGATATAACAATCCTCTTGTATGAGGAACCAACGAGGATAGAGGACGACGACGAGAAGTTGAGATTGATAAGTTTATACCATGATACACCATGTGGAGGACATTTTGGGGTAAGGAAGACTTTAATGAGATTAAGACAGAAATACTTATGGAAGGGTATGTCCAGGATGATAAAGGCATACGTTTCACGATGTGATCTTTGCCAAAGGAATAAACAAGTGCGACATACGAAGGAACCATTATGCATAACTGACACACCAACGGAGGGTTTCAGCACCGTTGTGATTGATACAGTGGGTCCACTGCGTCCCTCAGTGAATAACAGATATATATTGACAATGCAACGTGGGTTGACAAAATATGTTATTGCAGCGCCTATGGAGACAAAAGAGGCGAAAACAATAACGAGGACACTCGTGGAGAATTTGATTTTGAAATACGGGATATTTAGGATATTGAAGTCTGATAGAGGAACTGAGTTCACAAATGAGTTGGTGAAGGAGATATGTAACCTATTAGGAGTAACCCAAAGATTCTCAACGCCATATCACCATGAGACAGTAGACACCGTTGAGAGGAATCATCGTGTTTTGAATGAATATTTTTTGTCATTCGTGAGTGATGGCGATTGGACAGAGTGGGTACCATATTACGCGTTTGCGTATAATATAACACCTCATGTTGACACAGGATACTCTCCATTTGAACTAATTTTTGGAAAACTTCCGAGTATGCCAGGTGAAGAGATACAGAAACACACTAATAAGATCTACGATTTAGATAATTATGCCAACGAATTAAGAATAAGATTGAGGTATTCCTTGGAAAATGCAAGGAAAATCATAGAAAGGACAAAGGGAAGAAGAAGTACACAGTCATACAGCAAATCCAATAGAATAGACATAGATGTAAACGATTTAGTGCTAGTTAGATCAGAGAATAGAAGAAAACATGAACCTCCATATCATGGGCCATACAAGGTTGTCCATGTCGATGACACAAACGTAACAGTAATCATAAATTCTAAAGAAAAATTTCTTCACAAAAATTTGTTAAAGAAATACAAATCACTTTAAAGAAATATCGTATATCAAAAATGAATTTTGTCAAGAAAGAAATTTCATGTCTAAAAAAAAGGAGAAACACTTAAAACAGAACAATAATTGTAAACACTAATTGTAAAACAGAGTATTAGGTTACACACATAAGTAATTATGCAAATCATACAACACAAAAAGTTGAATGATTTTCTTAAGGGCGGAGGTGTGGTGTATGTACGGACACATACACTGAGTATGCATATTTCGATTGTTTGGAGTAGCACCACTCACATTTACGACGAAAGCAAGAAGTAGAGCAACGAATGGTATAAGTAGAGCCGATCCCGTACATTGACTTAGCTCGCGTCCATGGATGTAATATGATCACAAATACACACCAAGTGTTTTGACTCTGCCTAGCGCCCACTGGTGATGAGTAGCAACATATGTAGAATCATAAATTTTTGTTGGTGATGAATAGCGACAAATGTAGAACAATGACATTTGGTCGTTCCCAATTTCAAAACGTAATTTGAATCCTCCCGTTTGCGACTGGATTGAACTGTAACGGAAAGTGAGTGTTAACAGAGAAGTGCTGAAGAAAGAGTTGAAGGGAACTCTCGTGAGTCGAACACCAGTAAAATCAAACACTCTCCCCTGCCTGCAGAGTACTGTTAGAATAACATTTCTTTACATGTAATCTAGAATTAGAAGTCTTTGTTTGTAAAATTATGTTAAGTAACTGTAAAACTTTTAGTATATAAGCCATCAAATTTTACCAATAAAGGATCATTTGAAAAACCGAACTCGCTTGTATTACACAGTCATTAAGAGAAAGATAAATTTTGATTGGTTCTGGATAAAAGGCATAAGTACATTTCTCAAATGGAGTTAACGAATATCAATATATTTTAGAAAATAGGTGGCAAATTAAAAAAATCGAGAATAACCGACCTAAACATTATTTTGAAAGGAGTTCTGCTTATAATATTCCAACGGAACGTACAGCGTATTCTAATTTGGAAATGAATTCTTTGTAGAAAATGAAAAAATGTAATTGTCATAAACATTGATACAAAAGAGAAAGGGTTTTTAAGATGTTTTTGGCAACGAATTTTGTATTTGTATGTTTTTACTCTATGTGATAACGAAAGTCTTCAATTTGAATATGATTTTGTGAATAAAACGACTTTGATTTAGTTTTTCGCAGAAAAATAATAGTTTAATAGATGCATGTTGGCTAATAAATCTTGGACAATATTTCGTTCTACTTATTACTCCTAAAGATTGAGACTATGTCTCACCCGATACATTGGCATGTCACAACCGTTACATATTAATATATTTACTACAAATGGAATAATAATTTAAATTGTTTGAAATGAAGTCTACAATATACATAGTAGATATAATATACATCGAGATACCAACAAAATTGTTTATTGTTGGCAGTACATACAAATATTTTACAGTATGCAATAAAGAAAGCGGCTGATCAATATTTTATCAAAACCTAAGGTCACACCCGTTACGCTATATATATCAACCATATTTTTTTATTACAAATATTTTTTAATTTCCTTGAATGTCAGTAAGTAATACTTAAGTATATCTACATAAACCACCCTTTGTGAATTGTCGTTATAAATTATATGGATCCCATTCGGGAAGACACTTAGTAACAATGTCATAAGCGGAGCATAAGCGGAGCCTTAAGGACTACAGCGACCGAGTCTCTACAAGCCCTACTCCATATACTGCCGATTAATATTGTGGCGAGAGAAGTTGCAACCAAAGCGGCAATAAGATTAAACTGCCTATCAATGTGGAGGTACAAGAACTATGGTCACATGAGGATATCAAAGTGTAGTGCTATGGTAACCGACCGAGTGGACTATATACCAACAGTGTACACCTTCGAGAGAAATTACATCACTATGATTCCCGCCAGAGATGAATGGGTCGGCAGAATACCAGGTAATATAAACCATCTCCACTTTTACACAGATGGTTCGAAGCTTGATGAAAAGGTTGGCTTCGGAGTACACTGTGAAGAACTTAGTCTGGATATAGCTCACAGACTACCAGATACCTGCAGTGTCTATCAAGCCGAAATAATGGCAATATGGGAAGTCGCCAAGTGGCTGAGTCGCAACATAGTAACCAACAATGGCGTTGTCATTTACTCGGACAGCCAGGCTGCCATCAATTCTCTGGAGGCAACATCCCTAAATTCACAAACAGCCCTCGACTGCCGCAGATCTCTTAACGAGATGGCTGAGCAGTTTAATATACACCTCATATGGGTGCCTGGGCATAGGGATATCCCGGGGAACTGCAAAGCCGATGAACTTGCTAGGAAAGGGACGACATTACAAATTCTCGAAGAATTTGCATATATTGGTGCGCCACTATCCACGTGCAAGCTTTGGCTTAGGCAAGAGGCAATCAGGCAGTCCAACGATAGATGGACAGAAATCGGCACCTGCAGGGTAGCTAGACAAATCTGGCCAAGGTATGACCTGAGAAGGTCAAAATATCTCCTCGCACTAGAGAGGAAAAGATTGTCTACGTTAGTACAGGTTCTGACGGGACACTGCTTGATCGGCGAACACGCCAAAAGATTGGGTATTGACTCCAATGACTTCTGCCGAAGCTGTGGAGATGAGGAAGAAGTGGAGAGCATTGAGCACTTGCTTTGCGACTGTCCCGCTTTGAGTAAACGACGACTGGATATACTGGGGTCGGCCTTTTTAGGCAGCCTAACAGATCTTTCCAGTACTGATATTCGTACTATCGATAAATTTATATATCAAACAGGTTGGTTTCGATGAGGGGCATTTCAGCCCGTGGTAACACTAGGGACCTAAACTGGTCTATGTGAGCTTGTAAAAAAATACGGCTGCCACCTTAACCTAAAACAATGTCACACCCGTTCCGTTGGAATCACCCCAAAGCAATTGTCAATCTTTAAAAGTAAAAGCGTTAAGTTCTTCCATGCCGAATCTTATATACCCTCCACCATGGATAGCATGTGACCTTACAAAAAAACTCAAACCTAAAGAAAATAACACCGAAAAATACACAAAAAATTAGAACAGTAGGAAATATAGTAGATGAGAACAATAGGAACAAGTTAGATGCTATATATGGGAGCTATATCTAAATATGTACGGATATCGCCAATTTTCAATCACATGTTACCTGCAGCTACCAAATTTCAGCCACCTAGCTCAAGTATTAAAGATTATAGCGTGATTACAACAGACGGACGGACAGACGGACATGGCTAAATCGTCTTAGAATTTTACTACGATTAAGACTATATAGACATTATGGGGTCTCAGATCAATATTTAGAGGTGTTACAAGCGGAGTGACAAAATGAATATACCCCCCATCCAATGGTGGAGGGTATAAAAAAGTCTTTAAGAACTATTGGCCCTCAAATGTATGTGCGTACATATACTTATATACTTATACATATATATACTTATAAACTATACACATACATACATACATATCTCGAACGAATGTGCTTTTACGCCAAGTGATTTTTGACCACTGGGCCGCTGAGTATCCTGTATGAGGTATACAGCTGAATTCAAAAAACTAATTTTGTTAAGTGGTCAGTGCTCGCGCTGTCAAACGGGTATGTCGCGGCCAACATAACGTCATTATTCGAAAACGGATCATTCGATTTTCACGATTTTGGGATAGGTTTTGCACAGTAACACTGTGGAGGTAAATTTTGGAATGGTCAAAGCTGCGCGACAAGGCCAACACAACCTCATAGCTCAAGAGCGGGTCTTGCTAATTTTGCGATATTGAACTTTTCTGCATCGAGGCCCAAGGAAGGGCTCTATGGAGAAAAAATATTATTGGTCAAATGGGCGTTGCGCGGCAAACATAACCTCATAGCTCAAGTAAGGATCGTTCAAATTTTCATGGCCTTGGCTTGGTGTATTCGTATTGGCCCGAGGAAGTACTCTATGTAGGAAAATGTAGAATTGGTCAAAGGGGCGTGGCGGGGCCAACACAAGTTCACAGCTCTAGATTTGATCGTTAGATTTTCGCGATTTTGGGCATAATGGATGCGTACTGGCCCCAGGGGGCACCATGAAGGAAAATTTAGGATCGTTCAAAGCGACACGACACGGTCATCACAACCTCATAACTCGAGAACGAATCTTTCGATTTTATGATTTTTGGCTTTATGGGTTCGGACATTATTTAGGAAAATTTATGATTGAAGAAAGATGCGTGGTGTGGCCAACATTAAAGTCATAACTCAATAATAGATCATTCGATTTTCACGAGTGTTGTGCCTTCCACACAAAAAATATAATATTTAGAATTAGCAAGCGCGTAACCCATCCCAGCAAAAAACCAGTAAGGAAAGGCTGAAGTCGGGCGGGGCCGACTATATAATACCCTAAACCACTCTCGTAATATTGAATAACTCTGATATATAAATTTTGTAATTCATGTATAAATTGTTTACATAAATTTATTTTTGGGACATTTTATACTTAAATAATACCCTGTACCACAGTGTGGTGTAGGGTATAAAAACGATTGGATCTAAAGATCAAATCGGATGAAACATATATATGGGAGCTATAGCTAAATCTTTCGGCAATGTTGGTTCATGCATCAAGAAACTCTACCATTCTAAATTTCAAAACGATTGGATGTAAAATATAGCTTCTATAGAACTAAAGGGCCAAATCGGACGAAACATATATATGGGAGCTATAGCTAAATCTTAACCGATTTTCTTCAAATTCGGTAGTGTTGGTTCATGGATCAATAAACTCTACCATTCTAAATTTCAAAACAATTGGATGTAAAATACAGCTTCTATAGAACTAAAGGGCCAAATCGGACGAAACATATATATGGGAGCTATAACTTAATCTCAACCGATTTTCTTCAAATTCTGTAGTGTTGGTTCATGGATCAAGAAACTCTACCATTCTAAATTTCAAAATGATTGGATGTAAAATACAGCTTCTTCAGGACTAAAGAGCAAAATCGGACGAAACATATATATGGGAGCTACAGCTAAATCTTAACCGATTTTCTTCAAATTCGGCAATGTTGGTTCATGGATCAAGAAACTCTACCATTCTAAATTTCAAAACGATTGGATGTAAAATACAGCGTCTTCAGGACTAAAGAGCAAAATCGGACGAAACATATATATGGGAGCTATAACTTAATCTCAACCGATTTTCTTCAAATTCTGTAGTGTTGGTTCATGGATCAAGAAACTCTACCATTCTAAATTTCAAAATGATTGGATGTAAAATACAGCTTCTTCAGGACTAAAGAGCAAAATCGGACGAAACATATATATGGGAGCTATAGCTAAATCTTAACCGATTTTCTTCAAATTCGGCAATGTTGGTTCATGGATCAAGAAACTCTACCGTTCTAAATTTCAAAACGATTGGATGTAAAATACAGCTTTTATAGGACTAAAGGGTCAAATCGGACGAAACATATATATGGGAGCTATAGCTAAATCTTCAAATTCGGTAGTGTTGGTTCATGGATCAAGAAACTCTACCATTCTAAATTTCAAAATGATTGGATATAAAATACAGCTTCTACAGGACTAAAGAGCAAAATCGGACGAAACATATATGGGAGCTATAGCTAAATCTTAACCGATTTTCTTCAAATTCGGCAATGTTGGTTCATGGATCAAGAAACTCTACCATTATAAATTTCAAAACGATCGGATGTAAAATACAGCTTCTATAGGACTAAAGGGCCAAATCGGACGAAACATATATATGGGAGCTATAGCTAAATCTTAACCGATTTTCTTTAAATTCGGCAATGTTGGTTCATGGATCAAGAAACTCTACCATTCTAAATTTCAAAACGATCGGATGTAAAATACAGCTTCTATAGGACTAAAGGGCCAAATCGGACGAAACATATATATGGGAGCTATAGGAAATCTTAACCGATTTTCTTCAAAGTCGGCAATGTTGGTTCATGGATCAAGAAACTCTACCATTCTAAATTTCAAAATGATTGGATATAAAATACAGCTTCTACAGGACTAAAGAGCAAAATCGGACGAAACATATATAAGGGAGCTAAATCATAACCGATTTTCTTCAAATTCGGCAATGTTGGTTCATGGATCAAGAAACTCTACCATTCTAAATTTCAAAACGATCGGATGTAAAATACAGCTTCTATAGGACAAAAGGGCCAAATCGGACGAAACATATATATGGGAGCTATAGCTAAATCTTAACCGATTTTCTTTAAATTCGGCAATGTTGGTTCATGGATCAAGAAACTCTACCATTCTAAATTTCAAAACGATCGGATGTAAAATACAGCTTCTATAGGACTAAAGGGCCAAATCGGACGAAACATATATATGGGAGCTATAGCTAAATCTTAACCGATTTTCTTCAAATTCGGCAATGTTGGTTCATGGATCAAGAAACTCTACCATTATAAATTTCAAATCGATTGGATGTAAAATACAGCTTCTATAGGACTAAAGGGCCAAATCGGACGAAAGATATATATGGGAGCTATATCTAAATCTGAACCGATTTCAACCAAATTCAATAGCGATCTTAACAGCTGCGAAATACTCTAAACTGCAAAATTTCAGAACGATCGGAGTGAAATTGCGACCTGTAGTCGACGAACAACTTTACATGGACAGACGGACGGACGGACGGACAGACATCGTTAAATCGACTCAGATAGTGATTCTGAGTCGATCGGTATACATTAAGGTGGGTCTATCTGTGTTATTTTCAGGTGTTACAAACATCTGCCATGAAACAAACTTATAATACCCTGTACCACAGAGTGGTGTAGGGTATAAAGAGCATCCAAAGAAGCAATACAAATCCCCAACTTATGATCCAGATGTTGTTCTAATTTGGATTTTCACCAATGAATTTAACAAGGAGTTGTCGCGCCGGGGAAGTACTTCTATGTCACCACTTTTGCACAACTCCTTTTAAAGCACTGTAAGATTTGCTTTTTTGGTGTTATATTTATTTGATGAATGTATGTCGTTCTTATTAACATCTTTGGGTCCAGAGATCTCTCATTTTAAAGGAATACAAATATTGACATAGGGAAGGGAACGTATAAATAATATACTATTGGCCAAAGAGATCAACGATCGTATACAGGAAGCATAATATGTTTGGGATCAAAATTTAAATAAAATATACTTTGGTGCAAATATTTTATATCTAAATCAAAGTTATTTTTTTCGGAGTTTTGGTGCAAGTTATCTTTAAAAACGGGGAAATATTTAAATCGACTACAGAATTTGTTTTCCTACCAAAGGAATAAAGTAATTTTTCCAAATATAATATGTTTCCAGAAAATATACTACAGAAGCGATTTTTTTTCTTAGGGTATGTTTAGGACATTTGAAGATGTTTGTAATCTGTATGGCTGATGAAAAGGGTCTTGAAAAGTGTGACCGAATGACCCCTTAGTGTTACTTCTAGTAACATTTTCGCAAATGATCGTCATTCTCACTTATAAAAAGGTATTTTTATTTTACACTGTAATACATAGCACTTTTGTACGTCGCTATGTATTTTCTTAGCCTAGCACACAAAGGGCGGTATAAACAGAAAAAAGTTAAGTGTTTTGGAAACTTCCATCTCTGCTATGAACACATGTTAAATTTTGTTTCGATCTGGCAACTCCTTCATATCAGGTGTTCACAAAAGACGCAATCGGCGATTTTTTTACAATGGAAAAATTAGAAATGCGTGGTGTCATTAAATATTTACATAAAAAAGGTTTATCGGGCTATCGGGACAAGAAATTCATAATGATATGGTGAATGTGTTAGGTGAAAGTGCTCCTTCATATGCAACAGTAAAAGATTGGGTTGCTGAATTTAAACGTGGTCGTACAAGCATTGAAGATGAACAACGTAATGGACGTCCAAAAACAGCAACAACAACAGAAATTGTAGCCAAAGTGCATGATATGGTATTAAATGATCGACGAATAAAAGTGCGTGAAATAGCTAATATCATGGGCATCTCAAATGATCGAGTCCATTTAATTTTGCATGAAGAACTACAGATGAAAAAGCTTTCTGCAAGATGGGTGCCGCACTTGTTAACAGTCGACCAAAAACGCATAAGAATGAACATTTCTCAAGCTTGTTTGGATCGTTTTAAGCGAAATAAAAGGGATTTTAAGCGTCGTTTCATAACTGTTGATGAGACATGGATCCACCACTATACTCCAGGGACAAAAGAACAATCCAAACAATGGACTGAAGCTGGAGGAATTGCCCCAAAGAAGGCAAAAACAATTCAATCGGCTGGTAAGGTTATGCAACGGTTTTTTTGGGACTTCAAAGGTATTTTATTGATTGACTATCTGCAAAAGGGTGAAACAATAAATTCAGAGTACTATTGCAACCTTTTGGATCAATTAAATGTACAAATTCGAGAAAATCGTCATGGCTTACCAGTTCCCAAATCTAAAAAAATTCCTTGCTGGCAAGCGTTTAACCTCAAATGAAGATGCAATTACAGTTGTAAACCACTATTTTGAAGACCATGAGGAAAACTATTTTAATCAAGGGATAGAATTGCTAGATAAGCGTTGGACTAAGTATGTTGAAGTTTCAGGAGATTATATTGAAAAATAAAAATTCTGAAAAACTAACTATTCTCTTTCATTGATAGGCTAAGAAGTTTCCGAACCGCCCTTGTATCTTTATTTTGGGACAAGACAATTCGTATTGAAATTGAAAGACAATCCGTATTTAGATATATGGCCTGTTTCTGTAACTTATTTTCTTTCGTCTACGGCGAACTATCAAAAATCTCTCAACTATTTGAATATCAGTTTAGAACGAGATATCTTAATATATATGAATGTACCTTCGATTTAGCCCTCTATAGAAAATATCATTTCCTTTCGATATTCATGAATTTTAGTATCTTATTTTAACAGTTAATATCTGTGTGAACAATATTGGTTACAAATTTACCCCATATAGAATTTTGCATCTAAAATAGCTGTCAAACACGATTGACAAAAGCAAAACAGCAACAAGAGAATAACTTCAAAGGTTAAATAGATGAATACAGTACGTTCTGTTTAATACAATGTGGGTTACGCCTTTTGTGTTTTATCAAAAACGAGCACTTGATGTTAAGTATTTTACATATATTTCATAGCCCTCATATAACAGGTGGCGCAAAAGTAACCTTTCGATGTTTTTTGGTTGTAATTTAAAAAAAAAATTAAAAACTTTGATTCTTCTTGTGGATTATTTTTATTTGGTCTTTTAATTTTTTTTTACATCAAGTCGAGAATATGATGTCATGTAAATGGCCGCCGCCACAGTTGATTGTCATTTGAGCCCTTTTTATGGCATTTTCCATTACTTTGGCCAAAACTTCCGGCGATAGGTCCTCACATTCTTGACGGATATTATCTTTAAGAGCTGCAAGAGTCTGAGGCTTGTTGACATAAACCCGCGACTTCAAAAAGCCCCACAAAAAGAAGTCTGGAGCGGTCAAATCAGGCGATCTTGCTGGCCAGTGCAAATCGCCAAAACGGGGGATTAGGCGCCCGGGAAATGCATCCTTCAGCATATCGGTTGTGGCACGTGCAGTGTGTGCCGTTGCACCGTCCTGTTGGAACCACATGTTTTCCAATCCCAATTCATCAAGTTGCGGCAAAAAGAACTCGTTGATCATTGCTCTGTAGCGCTCACCATTCACAGTAACCGTTTGGCCCGCGACGTCTTCGAAGAAAAAAGGTCCGATGACTCCTCCAGCGAAAACAGCACACCATACAGTGACTGTGAGCGGGGGTAATGGCTCTTCGTGGGTTACACGCGGATTTTCAGTGCCCCCCAGAAGCGTAAATTTAGCTTATTTACGTACCCGCTAAGATGGAAATGGGCCTCATCACTCATGATTATTTTTCATGAAAAATCATCTTCCTCTTGGTGGTGATTAAGGATGGCTTGAGCGTATGTTAGACGCGATTGGCGGTCAGCAGCTAACAGATGATGCACCGTCTGGACTTTGTACGGAAACATCTTCAAATCTTGTACCAAAATTCGCTGTAGAGACCTTCGACTGATACGTGGCACGTCGTCTGGTCGATGTCGACGGCGCTTCCATGACATCCTTGGCTACAGCAGCAATATTCTCTGCAGAACGGCTACTCCGGGGTCTGTCACGCCTGGCAGCATCTCGTGTTGTGAAAGTCTCTTCGGGGCGAGCGGCTAAACGTCGAAGTGTTTCACCAGTAGGCGTTGGACGGCCAGGAAATCTGCGACGAAATTCACGTTGTGCCAAAGTCACCGACCGATTATTGGTCAAATAAATAGTCATCAATATTCCGCGTTCTGGAGCAGTGTAGCGTAACATTGTTTATTAACGTGTATTTCGCATGTGTTTACTACACAAATGTCAAAACAGAACTGACATTAGGGGCCAATCGCAAAATTTATAGCATTTTCTGATAGGAGGATTACTTTTGCGCCACCTGTTATATGTTCCTTCCGATATGGACTTTTATTACTTCAGAAGCTTTATTTTACATCCAATCGTTTTGAAATTATGCATTCTTGGGTTAATAATTTATATTCCGAAATTACATTTTAGTTAGTTATTTAGAAGAACTTCATTAAATGCCGAAAAAATTGTCATACTTATGATTTGGAAGTACTTATAATGTTATTCTTTTGGAAGTACTTCTTTTATTTTTTGCTGGGATATTAATCTAATACTGAAAACGAAATCTGGAAAGCATTGTAAAAGCTGATCAGTTCGACGTGAGTACCGGTAGGTGTATATAGACATTGTTATAGACTTCAGTTATGGCCATTGTTAAAAAAACACAAAGAATTTTAATAGACCGAATTACAGGAAGCAGTATGATCATGCTCGAATTATTATTTTCATTAAATTAAAGAATTTGCCTTTAAATATGAGGAATAATATAAAATAAAAAGTCTTTGATATGTCCAACGAAGTGCCAAATCTTACCGATTAACTTGGTGAGTCCTCTTGGTTTTCATTCTCCTTTTCATATTCATTTCTTCCTGCGAAATGTCAAATCTTAACGATTCACTTGGTGAGTCCTCTTGGTTTTCATTCTTCTTTTCGGATTACCATAAATCCTCAAATTTTAATATACTTAATAGCGAAAAATCTTCATTTGGAGGGTGAAATCGTCACATTTAAATTTTCAAGCCTAAAAATAGACAAAATGACGATAAATAGAAATTTCTGGCAACACTGCCGACACCACACTGTGGTACAGGGTATTATGACTTTGTGCATTTGTTTGTAACATCCAAAAACAAGAGATAGACCCCTAAATTATTATTCCGATAGGCATAGGATCCCTTTTTGAGTCGGTTTAGCCATGTCCGTCTGTCTGTTCAAATCCGAGGTTTTTATTTCCCGAACTTTTTCAATTCCCGGGAGAGCGGGATTTTTTTTAAACGGGATCCCGGGATAACGCTTAATGAAAGTTCCGAAATGTCTTATGTAACGGGTTTTCCAATAGGGATAACATGATTTTGAAGTGACGTTTCGGCCATTTGTAATATGTCATGATCTGTCATTTGTTTTTCATTGTATTCAGTAGTGTTTACAATTTCATCATGGAGAGATATACGCAAGAACAACGTTTACTAATTATTTAGTTTTATTACCAAAATAATTGTTCTCCAATTGCAACTTTTCGCGAGCTAAGTCCATTTTTTTTAAATCCAAAAAAAAAAACACTTTCCACTCGACTCTCGTTAAGAGCTATCTTTTTGTCATTGACCGATTCCCGATCCGACGTACCGTTAAGGAGCTAGAGCAAAAATAAACTTTCCGTTCGCATTTGAAAATTATGCGAAGTCCATTTTTTTTTAATCCAAAAAAACCATTTTCCAGTCGACCTACGACCTTTTTTTTCAAAGAAATCATATGACTCTTATTGGAAAACCCTGTATATCAAATTACATTAAGAGCTGATTTATTTAAATTTTATGAAGGAAATTGTTTACTTATGACAAATGGCATCGTTTGTCAGAATTTTATAGCTGTAAAATATATAGAGTTATACTAAATACACAGTAATAGAAACAGATGTTTGCACTATATATACATTTAAACAAACTATAATCGCAAAATAAGCCTTCTCCGCTTAATTCAAAACAAACTTAAAACATAGAAGAAATATATTTATTATACCCACAACCACACCTCTAAATATTGATCTGAGACCCCATAAAGTAGGTATATAAAGGGTCCGCCAAATAACTTTTTTTTTTTGAAAATGCTATAAAAAAGAACTACTGAATATTTTCTCAAATTTCTTTTTTTATTTGAAAGTACAATCCTTCCGGCTAATAATGGAAAATAATTTCATTCAAATAGCTGCCTCGGCTGGCCATGCAGCAGCCTACACGATCGGTCCAATTTTTAAGCACATTATCGATTGTGTGCAGCTGTGGCCCTGTTTCTGTAACTTATTTTCGTTCGTCTACGGCGAACGATCAAAAATCACTCAATTATTCCGAGAAATCTATAAGTCACAGCAGTTTATAATTCGGTGTGTCAATAGAAAAGCACGTAAAGAGCTCGTACCTAAAATATTTTTAACCTGCGTTTTATAGAATTCAAGTAATAGTTGAGAGATTTTTGATCGTTCTCCGTAAACGAACGAAAATAAGTTACAGAAACAGGCCCTGTATTTCACCAATGGCTTCACGAATATTGTCCTTTAAAGCGTCAATTGTCTCTGGCTTGTCGGCGTAACACTTATCTTTGAGGGCAACCCACAAATAATAGTCCAACGGTGTCAAATCGCGGCTCCGAGGTGGCCAAACCACATCAGCTCTGCGGCTGATAATGCGATCTTCAAAAACAGGGCGCAAAACATCGAGTGTAGCTTCGGCTGTGTGGCACGTAGCGCCGTCCTGTTGAAACCAAATGCTGCTAATATCCTCCTCTTCAATTTTTGTGAACAAAAATTCGTTCAACATGGCCCGATAACGATCGCCATTGACTGTAACGGCCACTCCTTGATCATTTTCGAAGAAAAATGGCCCAATTATTCCTCTGGACCAAAATCCGCTCCAAACAGTGACTCGTTTTGGGTGTATCGGCTTTTCAATGTATGCGTGCGGGTTTTCTGTGCCCCAAATGCGACAATTTTGCTTGTTTACATACCCGCCAAGATCAAAATGAGCTTCATCTGAAAAGATGATTTTTTTGGCAAAATCGTTCTGCAACATTACCATGATTTTTAAAGTATTGTCGCAATATTTCCCAGCGTTGTTCAAGCGTATACACAACCATATTCGTTCAGCGGAAGGATAAAACTAATTATCTGTCAAATCAGACATGAGCTAAGTGTTACCATTCACGAAATAAGCACTAGTTGAAAAAAAAACGTTAGATAGCGGACCCTTTATATTCTTAATCGTCGTACAATTCTAAAACAATTCAGCCATGTCCGTCTGCCCGTCTATTGTTTAAATTTGTATTATTATTATTTGTATTATTTGTATATTTGTATTAAATTTTACAAATAGGTTCATATTTTGTTATAGTCACCTATAGAGGTCGCTCCAAAATATACGTATTTAAGCCATAAATACCACATTTTCTAAGCATTTTAACTGAATCTTTGTAGTTTGTATTCAATTAAGACAAGAATTCATCGCAGTAAACATTTTTTAAATCAGTTCATATTTTGTTATAGTCCACATATAGACGTCCCTCCAAAAAATGCTTATTTAAACCATAAATACAACATTTTCTAAGAAATTTAGCTGAAACTTTGCTGTTTGTATTCTATTTTGGCCAGAATTCATCTCAATAAAATTTATAACAATCAAATTTTATTTTGTTGTAGTCCCCGTAGATGTAGCTTTCAAAAATGCTATTTTAAGCCATAAATACCACATTTTTCAGCGTTCCTTTTTTTAATAATTTAATTAAACAAAAACATGATTTGCGCCATATCCAAAGATTTTTCAAATAATAAAATTTAATGCAATCTATGGTGGAGCGTATATAAGATTCGGCATGACCGAACTTAATCCGTCTTTACTTGTTTTTTATTTAAATAGATACGAGATATGTTCAAAAAATATCGCGAATTTTGTATTTTTTCAAAAAGTATTTATTTATTCATGAATATATATTTTGTCCCCTTCAAAGTAATTCCCCTCGGAAATAACACATCTCTGCCAACGTTTTTTTCCTATCCTCGAAGCACTTCAACTAATAATTTTTTGTGATCTTGTTCAGCTCCTCCTTCGATGCCGTCTTTATCTCCTCAATGGTGGCGTAGCGTCGTCCTTTCATGGGCCTTTTCAGTTTTGGGAACAACAAATAGTCACAGGGGACTAGGTCAGGGGAATACGGTGGCTGCGGCACCATTACTGTGTTGTTTTTGGCCAAATATTCGCGCACAAGCAACGATGTGTGTGCATGGGCTTTATCATGGTGCAAAAGCCACTTTTTGTTCTTCCACAAATCCAGGCGTTTTTGGCGGATTGCTTCGCGCAATTTGCGCATAACTTAAGGTAATATTCTTTACTGACCGTACTACCCTGTGGCAAGAACTCATAATGCACCACGCCCCTGCAATCAAAGAAAACTGTGAGCAAAACCCTTACGTTCGACCGAACTCGGGCGTCCGGCACGCTGTTCGTCCTTCGCATCTTCTCGGCCCTCTAAGAACATTTTGTACCACCGTTAAACGTTGCTTTGGTCCAAGGTAGCTTCACCATATGCCACAGTCAACATTCGGAATGCGTCAGCGCACTTTTTTTGTTTTTCACACAAAATTTGATGTAGATTCTTTGATCCATTTTCGGAAATAGATAAAAATCGAAGACAAGTTAAAACACATCCAAGCACAACAGCTGTCAAAAATGAACTAAACATTAAAAATGGCCGACTTTGTCAGCATAAGTAAGGGACAAGAGTACCAACATAACGCTACAAAAATATCAAAAATCAAACATTTTTATTCCTTTTTTACATATTTAAATTCAAGTGTGTTAAGATGAAAAACGTTCGCATGTATATGAGATCAAAAGCACAAACAATGCATTGTTAAGTTAAAATTAAGTTTCGCCGATATCTTACAAGATATTGCACAATCATATTTTTTGAGAAAATTTTAATAATTTGTATATAAAAACATCGAATAATGCACAATTATAAATTAATAAACGTTAATAAATTAAAATAGTTAAACATATATTATTTTATAGTAAAATCTGATCGGCCATGAATAAAATAAGACCATTCCGAGGAAATTGATGACAAATTTAAAAAGTTATAGCTAATTTAGTAAGTTTACACTAATAAAATATTCGGTTATGTAGAGTAGAAGTTAAAATACCTTTGCTCTTATGGTTTGATACTCGTATCATTAGTTGGGGTGATACACTTTGTTGAATTTGCGAAATTTTCTGCATCTGTTTAAGTTATGTCTCTATTTTTTCGGATTGGTCTTATTTTATTCACAACCTATAATACTTTACGATAAAATAATACTGTGGCTCACAAAATTGTGTGGAATAAAGCAACTGTAGGAACAACTTTTCTGAAAAAATTTAATTTTTTCGTAATATATTGCACGATAACGTCGAAACCGCTGAGAAGATAAAAAATTATATTAGAAGAAAATGAAGGCTACTTAAAACATTTTCAACAATATTGAACAAAAGCTAGCATATATTAAAAATAACTCTTTTCTGCCTGTTTCATTGAAAAATTAAAAATATAGTTTGAAAATTGCACTACAGCCGAAATGTTAGAATAAAAACTGCTGATTTGTTAACATACGAAGGAAAAGTATATAAGCAAAAAATCGCGATAATTCCCGCACAGATTTCCCGGGATTGAAAAATATGACTTTTTCCCGGGATTTTCGGGGAACGTGATCCCACTAGTTCAAATATTCTTGTGATCAAAGTTCAGGTCGCAAATATAAAGCTGTCTTTATAAAAATCGCTACAGAGTCAGTTTTTAAAGGGGAGGGACACTTTTCGATTGGACTTCTAAACGCTCTAGGGGACACATCTCTTAACCGATTTGGCTAAAATATAACCATATATATTATATACTAGCTGACCCGGTCCACTTCGTTGCCCCAGATTTCAGATTTCCGATCCCGTCCATTTTTGGACTAATCAAGTAAACTACCTTCAAATCCATGTACATAAAATTACAGAATTCTCGCTAACAAATTCTTCAAGATATCTCCATATCAAAACAAACGCGCCGACTTTTGGACCAATCACTTAGACTGCCACCAGATATATCAACACAAAACTACACCAATCTCGCTCTCTGTTTGTTCAAGATATCCTAATTTAAAAATTTGAATTATACGTGCGACGCACAGTGGGCTAAAATGGAAAAAATTGACATAATTCTGCCATTTCACAACCACTTATCGCATGGCGATGAAATTTTAGGTGAGGTGTTAGTGTGTTTAATTTCGGAATTTGGGCCCCCTATCTCATACAGGGGCGTGCCTACAGGGCCCTAAAGTTTACCACCTCGAGTATACACAATTTTCATCGGCTTCTAACTTTTGAATGGGGTGTCCGATTTCTGTGGATACTCCTAGACCAAACCTACAATAAATATTTTATAGCTTGAAGATATCTTGAAAAGCGTCCGAGATATGTGGATTTTAAATTTGAATTTTTAATTTTTTCGCCGACTTTGACGTGAAGTTTAGCCAATATCTCCGTCAAAAATTTTTTGACGTGTTTTGTCGCGTGTTTTTTATGGATTGCCAATAAAATTTACAATATCATGAAAAAAAGGATCGATAAGATATGTCAAGAAATAAGAAATGTATGGCCCTATAAAAGTAAAATTTTTGAAAAATTTCATTTTTGGAGATTTTTTTGGCGAAAAAAGTCCAATTCGTATTTAGGTCTTGTAGAAAAAGTTTGTTACACAAAGTATGTATATCAAATTTATACTCATTTTAAAGGAGACGTTTCACAGAATCTGTTAGATAAAATCCGAAGCCAAAATTTTAATTGGTGTGGTTGCCACCCTTCTCCGATTTGGAACTTTTTTACATAAATTTCAAAAGTTTGATCGATTTTCTCCAATCGCAAAGCTAAATTGTTATTTTTTTTATTTATTTGTATTAGGGTGTAACAAAATCGACTGCAAAGGGAATCCCGAGCGCGGCCTTTCATATCGAAGATATAGGTCTAAAAGTACAAAATCCCATTTTTAGGGATTTTTGATGTATTTTTGGGAATTGAGGGATTTTCCATTAGAAATGTCCACATGTTGCGTTTGATTATTATTTCTAATATCAAAATAAAGCACTTAAAAAAAATCATCGAAATATATACATTTTTAAGAATTTTATGCCGTATTTACGTTTCTGTCTATATGCAAAATATTTTTTTTACTTTTTCCCTACCTTCTTGTACTTAGTGGTTATTATATCAGTCAATATGCACTGATTACTTGTAGATCCCATGTTTTTATCAAACAATAATAAAATTTAGTAAGAAGAACAATCATAAAATTGATTAAGAAGGATAAAAGGTGTCGGCCTTTTATAATATGTTGGTGTGACTCTTGTTGCTTTAAATTTGTGTATACCCATTTTGTAGGCGAAAGACCCACTTCTTGAGAAAAATAATTTATTTTCTAATTTTGTTTCTGTAATATATATTTTATTATTTTATTTCTGTAAAATAATCTGAATAATCCATGTCTAGGAGATAAAGCAAATCCTTGTATTCCTCATCCATCTTTTTCTTATTAAAGATAGAACAAGATCGGAAGATAGGAAAAGATTTACTAATATATCTTCATTTTGAAATTCTCTTGAACTTTTTCGGGAGTGAAATTGCTGAACATTGCGAAAATCGCGATTTCGTGCCTCCTGGGCTTCTTCCGTAAGGTCGCCTAAAGGGAGAATATGAAATGCAATAATTATATCTCCATGACGCAATACTTTGTGTACTGTTGGGGTCGTATCTTTTCATGGATACAGTTCTATTTGATGTTTCGAAATACCTAGACTGTATTTTCCAAATTTTTCTGCATTCACTTTGTTCTTGCTGTTGATTGCCATTAGAATTATGTTGATTTTTCATTAGATATACATTAGAATTATTAGATGAGATTTCATAATCCTTGAAGAAACGCCTTGCAGTGTTACCATCATTTGTATTTCCATATCCCACTAGTGGTTTGTCGACATTTAATCCAGTCTCTTTCCAAAATTCCTCTTGAATTCTTTTTTTCTGGAACTCTCTCGATGCTTTTAATTCCTTTTTGTCTGGTAATTTGTTTCCAATGGATTACTATAATTATGCAAATCGTATGCTATGTGTAGGAAATATTCTAAAACACGTATGAGAGCATGTAATGGGGAAATTCCAAATGTTAGAGCATATGTGTTAATTGTTGGGTTGTTCGATAAATCAGAAAATTCATTTTTGTTCCTCCACATAGTGTACATCTCCACGTAGATGATGTTCCCGTAACAGCATTGCAAACTTTCCCTTCGGCCATAGTGAAGGAGATTGTGCAGCTGTAGTCCAATATTTTGATTGATATGGGTCCCAGCTCCTCAATTTCCTTCTCAATATCAACCAGGTTTTGTGTGTTGGTAGCCGACGTTTTTTGATCCTGGAGTCGAATTTATCCAAATGTCATCAAAACTAGTTGAGGGACAATCCGTGTCTTTTCTCTTTCTTAATTTGAGGGGAACTAATGATGCCCCGAACACACTTTTATAATCTTCTCCGTATTCAGGAAGGGTTGATAAACCATCACATCCCCACTTGCACATAAGTTGCAAGTCACAATTATCCATTGTACTCAGCTGTTCTGTAGTAAGAGTGGAAACTATTCTCGATGCTGTATTTTCCAGAAAGTTAGGAAGACCAATACTGACTCCACTTGGTGAAACTTGTAGCGGTGAAGGAATAATAGACTTCTTTCTGACATTTATTTTGTGATTTGAAGGTAAGACATCGACTCTTTTTCGGACAATGCCTTTCTAAGTGTGTTGTAGTTGTCTTTGCTGAGTCCCAATTGTAGCATAAGAGCAAGTGCTTCTTCATCCGTAAAAACTGACTTAAATGATGGTGTTGGAATACTCTCAACAATTCTCCTTAGACGTTTCGGTGATGCTGTTTGAAGAACACCGGCAATTTTTAAAGCATCAGTTGGTTGTTTCTTTTTTTCAACATTGCCTTAAAAGTATCCGTAACTTCTTCAGTAGTCATTGCCGAAAGATTATTGGACAAACGCCTCTTCATAGTTCCTGTCGATACATCTTCGTAAGGTTTATGGGGTGGACCAACAGATGAAGTACAAACTGTTAAATCTATGTTGTTCTCGAGCCAATCTGAATATTTTTCAAGAAATTTTGAACGCTATTTTGCTGTTGTCCACTTTACATCAAATGTTTTAAAAAATTGTTGTATTTTTGTGATTTCGCTTTTTAATACTTTAATTTTATAGGTTCCTTCGATAAATTCTACTGTTCTACCGACTTTTTCCTCAAAAGTGTGGTATGTGATTTCACACAAAATAAAAAATAGTGACGAGTTCTAAAATGTTAACGCCATACTTGCAAAATTGGTAATGATATACATTCTCGAAGATGCTATATTTATATAAAAACAATAATATACCTGGCATTTCTACCTGATGCATGTAATATGGGAAATTACGAATATCATATATGAATGAATATTATGACCTACGAGCTATGACCTCGTATATGAATGAACATTACAACAAATATTTTTATACCTGTCAATGATTAACATTTTTAATGGAAAATCCCTCAATTTCCAAAAATACATCAAAAATCCCCAAAAATGGTTTTTCTACTTTTAGTCCTATATTTTCGATATGAAAAGCCACGCTCGGGATTCCCTTTGCAGTCAATTTTGTTAAACCCTAATACAAATAAATACAAATAAAATGAACAATTTAGCTTTGCGATTGGAGAAAATCGATCAAGCTTTTGAAGTTTATGTAAAAAAAGGTCCCAATCGGAGAAGGGTGGCAACCACACCAATTAAAATTTTGGCTTCGGATTTTCTCTAACAGATTCGTATAAATTTGATATACATACATACATTGTGTAACAAACTTTTTCTACAAGACCTAAATACGAATTGGACTTTTTTCGCCAAAAAATCTCCAAAAATTAAATTTTTTCAAAAATGTGACTTTATAGGGCCGCAACTTTCTTATTTCTTGACATATCTTATCGATTGTAGGTCTTGTCTAGGAGTATCCACAGAAAAAAACACCGGACACTCTATTCGAAAGTTAGAAGCCGATGAAAATTTTTTATACCCGAGGTGGTCAACTTTAGGGCCCTGCAGGCACGCCCCTGTATGAGATAGGGGGCCCAAGTTCCGAAATTAAACTCACTAACACCTCTTGTATAGACACCTAAAATTTCATCGCCATGCTATAAGTGGTTTTGAAATAGCAGAATTATGTCAATTTTTTCCATATTACCCCACCCTGCGACGAAGACTACTACCAGATACATATGCACAAAATTACAGCACTCTCGCTGACAAATTGTACAAGATATCTCAATTTAAAAATTTGGCTTATATGGGTGGGGCCACGCCTATTGGTCCGATCATGCCCATTTTTGGACCAACCACGTAGTCTGCCACCGGATACAAGATATCTCAATTTCATAATTTGGCTTGTATGGGCACTGGCAAGCCCATTGATCCGATCCCGTCCATTTTTGGAGCAATCACATAAATGCAGCTACTTCCAGTTGGACCGCAGAAAGCCTAGGGCTAGTGGCCATATGGGATCACGGTCCAGTCCCAAACATGGAAGAAGATATGGACAGTAGGAATCTCGTTAATCAATTTGTAGGTACGGACAGTAGGAATCACTGAAAAAATAGCTCCAAAATATTTTTGGATTTAGCTCTTTTTGACACCACGAGAGGGCGCCAAAGCCAATGATTGCATATGCAAATCGACCAAAAAATAAACTACGTTAAATGTACATTGTAAAATAGCTGTAAAAATTAGTTTATTAGGGAAATTAATCCTATATTAATTATAACACCGTGCGACAAAATTGAACAAATATCAATGGTCATGAAAATGTATATATAATTCTGAAAGCTGACAGGAAACAGAACAAAACTGTATACTCAGCTTTTTATTTTCTGATCGAGTTCGCGTTTAAATGAACATGACATTTTTTGGGATATAGGTGTTCCAAATGTTTTTTGTAATTTTTCTGAAAGTCCTAGTAAGACGAGATTGGTATTAAATGAAAGTGCACATTTTGGGCTATCTAAATGCTATTTTTGTTTTAAGAAACTGGAAGTAAAAAGTTTCAAAAATGCCCAGTAAATTTTAGTCCTTCGTTGTCCCTTAAAATCCACGGTAGAAAATTTAAAACAAAATATATTTTGCGGATCTTACTTTTCTGCTTGTCATATCCACATTTTATCATTCTAAGTTGATTTCTTTATTTTTAAGAACTATTTTAATTCAAATTTACTAATCCGAAAAATAGTACAATTATGCTGAATTTTTATAATACACTCAGATTTCTATAAGTAACAGTATTGCAGAGTTTTTCGAGTTATCTAGTTCCCTCAGTCCCAAATGTAACTTTTTATTTACAATGTATTGTAATCCATTTATTTGAGTCAATATTTTCTCGCCAATGCATAGACATGTTTCGTAAAAAAAATGTAAATAGCCTGAATCGAAATAAATTTTGTTTTATGCGGTATGTGTGCTCCGATAAAAAAAATCACGTAAAATTACAAAGAAATTAATGGAGTGTTACGAACATTATTATACATTGAAAAAAAAAAATGACCTGGAATTAAAAATTATGTTGCCTTTAAATCATAGATTTAATATGTCTTTGTTTGAATAACAAATTTCTTTAAATTTAAGCCAAATTCGTTTAAAGTAAAATTTCTTACTTCAATGATAAGATATCCATAATACAATGTCATGTTGACTTTAACGTTACGTCATAAAATTAAAGAAAAAATAATTGATTGTAGTTCAACTGTCATTAACTCAAGTACACATTTTAATAGTTTGTAAGATTTTTTCCTTAAAAATTTAGAAATTCAGAAATAATCCACTTTTCTTTATTTTTTTAATTAGAGTATAATTATCTTTTAAATTAAGAGATCGTTTTTATCTGCGAGAGGACATTTAGCCTCTTTTTGGTCTTAAAATTGAGAATAATAGTGAGAGTTACAGTGAAGTTTGTGTGGAATTTTTTGGAATTATTTCTTGTTGAGCGGTGTTAGAGCAAGGTTGTGCTCGCTTGAGCAATTGTCTGCACTAATAGCAACAATTTCGGCGGCTGTTTGTCGGCAGTGTGTATCCTTTCTAAAAATGTGGACACATCGATTGACTTCTCATACGACGATGAGGCATGAACAAGTAGAGTGTGTGCGGAAATTCAGAGTAGATTGGCTGCTCATACGAAGATGAGACAAGAATGGATAGATTTAGAAATGTGAGTGTGTGCGGAAATTCAGAGTAGTGGAGTTTATGTGCATTTTCGAATTTGTTATTTTGACAAAAACCGAAGAACGAAATAAAGCCGAAGAATAACTAGAAAAACAATGAACGAAATTCAATAAATAAACAGTTATTTTGTGCATTAAATAGAATATCGTTAGCTAAACATTCAAATATGCTACATCCAATTTTACGAAAGTTGAGATTTGTATTAGAATGAAAGAAAATTTAAAAATACATCATCTAGAAAAAAGAAAACACCATTGTGTCGTTTTCCCACTTTGGCAGTGATAAGATAATGCAAAAATGCAAAACATGTGAAGTCTGTATAAAAACGGATAATTATGATAATTCTTTAGGTGTGGGGTTTGCCAGCAAGGGTGGTTGGGGAAGGCGATGCGACGAAATCCCTGCAATAACAACGATAGCCCAGTAGCGGGGGAACGATATATGTGTGTTCACGTATGTAGTGACCGATGTTGGCGATGCAGAAATGCAAAGGACGAAATAGAAAATAAATAAATAAAACACAATAGTTTAGTATTTTCGGTTATGGTAAAGGCAGAGCTTTATTTGTAATAATGTATATTACCATGTATCAGGGTGGCGACAAGGCCGTGCGAATAGTTCGATAGCAAAAACTACAAGTGATCAGTCGTCGAGCCAAAGACAAGTAGATGTGCGCGAGCGTAGTGCAACAACAACGACTAGTAGTAATGTGCGCTATAGTATCGCCGAACAAAGACTACAAATGACTTTTGTTTTTGGGGGGTTTGACATATGGTACACGGAGAAAAATCGCAATTTTTGATGTGTTTGAATTGAAAGAAATTATATTTGGAACACAATTTTTTTAATATTATATATTTGCGAACAAATAAATTTTATATGAAAATCAATAAAACTTATTTGGAGCGCATATAATAATATATTACATCAATAGGCATGTTTTCGTTACAAGCTAGCACTTTTAGTTTAGCACTTTGCAACGAAAACAACTGACTTCCACTAACTGGCACATAAGCAATAAGTGGCGGATTTTCACTATCTGGTAGCAATGGTGTCATGAGTTGCGAAGAAAGAACAGTGCGAAACAAACAAAAAATTCGTGAAAAGTATTTATAAAACATATATTTACTATTCTATGTTCAATTGTTTACACTCTTTTGCAAATATTAAAATAATTTCCCATTTTTGTTCTTCTTCTTCCCGTTAATTCACAATAATTGATAAAATCTCTCCAAAAATGGGATGCCATATTGCTAAATATAGGGTGCCCAATCTGGCAACATCATACTCGATTAAGACATGAACACAAGCACGAAACTTCATCGGGAACTAATAGTGCTTAAAAGTGCTTAGCTCCCCATACAAATTAAGCACTTATGGTGTAACGAAAACACGCCTAATGTATATTTGCGAACTCATTTTCTCAAATAAAATATGTATTTACGTTAAAATGAAATTATTGCTTAGGAATATCTCCAAGTATATTTTATTTAAAAAATATGTTCAAAACTTTTCCGAATTTTAGTTTTAGTTTGTTGTTGGGCCATCAAGCAATCTATCGCTATGCAGATTATATGATTTCAGATATAAAAGAATTCTACGAACATTTAAAACTTTAAAAGATTAAGCTTTAAAGTACTGAAAAACTTTGCTTATAACTATGGTATCGATACACTTTTCGAATACTTTAACGCAAATGAAATAATATTAGGATGTAAACAAATATTTTTTAAAACAACATCTTCCCAAACATATAATATTGGCGAATTCGTTTCTGCAAAAAAGTGCAACATTTTCATTGCGTTACTTTTTTGAAATTTGGTAATTAAGTTACTCGAATTTAGCACAACTAAAATTTTCAAATTTCAAAAAAGTGATACAATAGTGCAGTTTTCGGGAAAAGGGCAATGTAAGTGTTGCACTTTTTGGCAGAAAAGAATTCGCCATTAATGTTTAACTTTACTTGTATGTTAAGATACTCCGAACAAATTTAAAAAAAAAATGTCTCGATGAATATTCAGGGAAGCCAATCCATTTAAACGATTTTCAGTCATGGTTGACAGCAAGTAATTTTTCAGCCGACACAATCCACACTTCAAAAGAACTGTCAGGCAAAATTTATGAATATTTTTCAAATAATTGTTTGCAACTTCCTTCATTTAGTACTGTCCTTTTATATGGAAAAAGACGTTTGAAATTTTACAAATAACGAAAGTGGCATGGTGGACACAGATGCAAATCCTTACCCCCGGTTTTGAAGTGGAGGTAAACGTTAGTGTTTATTTCTAAGATGACTTTAGCACTACGTTTAACTCGATTTCCGGTCCCGAGCGATGTTTGCCAGGAATCCTTATTCCAACACAGATGTTTACGACTGTGCCGACACTACGTAACTTCAAGTGATCCTGCGACAAAGGAATCCCCTCCTTCGACCACACCCATACCACCGAAGAGTACGGAATTCGATTCGAAAAAAGAAACGTCTGTTGATTCATTTGATCCGAAAAATGCAAAAACGACCATGCCATTATCGGATAGCGTCAGTAAATTACAACAGGCCACAGCGCCACTCAAAGATGCGGCCAAACAAGGTAGCACGCATAGTCAACGCCTCATCCAAAGGCTTGAAAACTTTGAATCGTCAAGAATTGGTTTTTTCATTCGTTACATGGATTTTGCCATATGCCGTGAAGGTGATGTGTATAATATGCCATTGGAGTCCTTGCGGAACGCCTGTTACATCCGCGGCCTAAATTCCATAAATCTGAGCACCGATGATATGATCAATTGGTTACGTGACTGCATACAAGTTTCCAAAACTATATATATGAGTTGTTATTCGGAGAAACATATTACTAGTAGTACCGCTAGCTGTTCTGTTATAATACGATATTTTTATTTTTGGTTCCTTTGCCTATTGATTTTTTAAGTTATATTAATGTCTTGGAAAGAACTAAAAGATGTGAAACTAAAAATAAAAAAAAATAAATGTAGCTCATTTTAATTATCACAGTTTCAATCTTAGTGAGCGCTCTACGAAACTGTCAGAAATTAGAAATGTGCTTGAAGGAAGCTTGTTAGATGTTATTGGTGTAAGTGAAACATGGCTAAAGCCAAGTGTACCTTCTAGTAAAATTTCAATTTCACGTTATACGTGCTGCAGGAATGGTCGTCCAAACAAAAGGTGTGGAGGGGTCACCTTATATGTCACTAAGTATATATGGTATTACAGAAAGTTTGTTTGTAGAGTAGCTAGTAGGACGGCGCACAATTCTTGTTGGTGTGGTCTATCTGCCACATGGGGATTTTCGGCCTTTTGAAGATGACATAACTGATGTGCTGGTTCAATACTCGGAGGTCGTGATGTTAGGAGATTTTAATACAGATCTTTTTAATATTGCTTCTTCTACTAGTATAGGAGAAGCATGTAGAAGGTTAAATGTCACCCTTGTTCATAACTACTACAGTGTGACTCATAATTCAACTTCTCTTCTAGACTACTTTCTGGTTTCTTCGGTGGAGTCTATTCAATTGGCAGATCAGTTTATTTTCCCAGGCGTTTCTGAGCATTCTTTTATTTTTATATCCTTGTGCTTTGAAATTTGTACAGAACAGCAGTTTTATGAATTTACAGATTATGATGCAGTAAATCATGATTATTTACAGGACAATGTGTCATCTATGGACTTCTCCGACCTATATTTCACAAATAACGTTGATTTCCAGTGGGAAATGCTGGAAAGACATTTTAGTTCACTACATTCTATTTTTCCGTTGGGAAGAAGAAGAGTTTATAATTGTAATGAAAATTGGTTTAATTCCCCTCAGATTTCGTACTACATTTCCTTACGAGACTTGGCCTTTAAGGCGTACATCAATAATAATAAATGTAACACGAACTGGAAAGTCTTTTGTAAGGCCAGAAACAAGGCTATGTCCGTTATAAGGAAATTAAAGGGGGATGCACATACTTCTCTATTTAATAATGCATCCAGTGCACAGTGGGCTAAAATGGACATAATTCTGCCATTTCAAAAGCACTTATCGTATGGCGATGAAATTTTAGGTGTGTATACAAGAGGTGCTAGGGAGTTTAAGCTCGGAACTTGGACAACCTATCTTATACAGGGGCGGAGCTACAGGGCCCTAAAGTTGACCACCTCGGGTATACAAAATTTTCATCGGCTTGTAACTTTTGAATGGAGTGTCCGATTTGAGTGGCGTTTTTTCTGTGGATATGCTTGAAGATATCTTGAATAGTTTCCGAGATATTAAGATTTTAAATTTGAATTTTTCATTTTTTTTGCCGACTTTGCCTTGGAGTTTAGCCAATATATCAGTCAAAAGTTTACCGATATTGTTCGCGTGTTTTTGATGGATTGCCAATAAAATTTACAATATCATGAAAAAAGAATGTCACGAAAAAAGAAAGTTATGGCCCTATAAAGTCAAATTTTTTAAAAAATTTCATTTTTGGAGATTTCTTGGCGAAAAAAGTCCAATTCGTATTTAGGTCTTGTAGAAAAAGTTTGTTACAAAAATTATATCAAAGTTATTTAAAGGAGACGATTCACAGAATCTGTTAGAGAAAATCGGAAGCCAAAATTTTAATTGGTGTGGTTCCCACCCTTCTCCGATTTGGACCTTTTTTTTACATAAATTTCAAAAGTTTGTTTGATTTTCTCCAATCATAAAGCTAAATTGTTAATTTTTTTATTTATTTGTATTAGCGTGTAACAAAATCGACTGCAAAGGGAATCCCGAGCGCGGCTTTTCATATCGAAGATATAGGACTAAAAGTAAAAAATCCCATTTTTGGGGATTTTTGATGTATTTTTTGGGAATTGAGGGATTTTCCATTAGAAATTTCCACATGTTGCGTTTGATTAATATAGGTTTACATATACATGTTTAAGAATTTTATGCCGTGTTTACGTTTCTGTCTATATGCAAAATATTTTTTTTTTTACATTTTTCCCTACCTTCTTGTACTTATTGGTTATTATATCAGTCAGTATGCACTGATTTCTTGTAGATCACATGTTTTTATCAAACAATAATAAAAATTAGTAAGATTTACCTTTCTGAAAATTTTGTTTTATGGCACTATTTCTAGGAAACCCTTAATCATTGACAGGTATAAAAATATTTGTTGTAATGTTCATTCATACATATAGTTAATAATATTCATTCATATAAGATTTTTGTAATTTCCCATATTACATATATCAGGTAGAAATGTCAGGTATATTATTGTGTTTATAGAAAGGCGTTAACATTTAAGGACTCGTAACCATTTTTTATTTTATGTTAAACCCAATTTCACACCTTTGAGGAAAAAGTCCGTAGAATAATAGAAGTTTTCGAAGGAACCTGTAAAATTAAACTATTAAAAAGCGAAATCGCAAAAGTACAAAATTTTTTTAAACATTTGATGTAAAGTGGACTACAGATAAAACGCGTTCAAAATTTCTTGAAAAATATTCAGATTGGCTCGAGAACAACATAGATTTAACAGTTTGTATTTTATCTGTTGGTCCACCCCATAAACCTTACGAAAATGTATCGACAAGAACTAAGAAGAGGCGTTGACTACTGAAGAAGTTACGGATACTTTTAAGGCAATGTTGAAAAAAGAGAAACAACCAACTGATGCTTTAAAAATTGCCGGTGTTCTTCAAACAGCACCACCGAAACGTCTAAGGAGAATTGTTGAGAGTATTCCGATCTAAGTCAGTTTTTACGGATGAAGAAGCACTTGCTCTTATGCTACAACTGGGACTCAGCAAAGACAACTACAACACACTTACACGCAAAGAAAAAATTCGTTACTCCCAAACGAAAAATTAGACAAACGAACTTCGTTTGTGGTATATGTATGTCGCAAACGATTTATGTTTATCCCAAAACCCAAAGAGACGTTTATAGCAAACGGTTAGTGTACATATCGTAAATGATTTATATTTATTACAAACCCTGTGAAACGTTTGGTGCACACGGTTATTGTGTTTGTCACAAGCAATGCCTGTTTATCCCAAACCCTGTAAAACGTTTGTTGCAAACGGCCATTGCCTTTGTCACAAGCAATGTCAGTTTAACAATAAATAAGAAAACGATTGTCGCAAAAGAATAATTTGATTGAATTATGATATTTTATATGTTTTATAAAATTATGTTTATAATCAAAAATGTCACAATTTTTAGTAAAATGTACCCGGGAGCTCCCCGACAAACACCTCTGCTATTATTAAAGCTATCTTCTAATTGAGTTGTAGACAAACTGTAAATAAGAAAGCATGTATGTTAGGACATATTAAAAATGTAGTAGTCCATTGTATAGATCAAAGCGAGATGTTATCTTACCAAATATCAAAATTTTTATTTGTTGTTATGACCGTGCTGTAATTTTTAATTAATTATGTTGTTTAAACTGGACTATTTGGTCAGATGTTTATGAAGTAAATAAAACTAATTTATTTCATGTTTCACTCAACGTTTCGTTGGCTTTATTCCAACTTCATCAGGAGTAATTGTTGAAAATCCTAGCGACAAAATTATAAACATATTTATTGTTTTTAATTAAATTTTGATAAAAGTATTACAGAATTACTCACAATTAGTTTTAAATTTTTTCATCATTAAATATTATTAAAAAACTGGACATCACGACACAAAATTTATAATAATAATTAATAAATAAAAAGGTAAATATTGCAGCAAATCTTAGTACTAATATTCCAAGAATCGATCACTTTAAAGTATTGCAACTGAGTATTGCAGTTTAGTGTTGTCTTTATCTTCTTTGGTGTTTATTGATTTGTGTATTCGCTCTTGTATTCGAAGGCTCTCTAGAGTGCATCTCTTGTTCTCTATTTTCTCTCAATCAAGTATTTTTACGTTTTTAAAATCTGCCATATGACCACGCTCTTTTATATGCTGTGCTAAAGCTGTGCTTTCTTTGCTTTTGTTTATGTCGGCTTCGTGTTCGTTTAGCCTGACACTCAACATTCTCTTCGTGGTCCCCACATACACTCTATTGCACATTTCCCCTTCTCTCCCCTTACAGGTTATTTCATACACCACATTGTTTTCTTTTAGTTTATCTGGTTTTGTTGTTGATCTGCTTGTAAATATTCTTTTTAGTGTTTCGTTTGACTTGTACGCAATTGATGTTGTGTTATCGTTAATTATGTTCTTCAATATTCTGCTGTCAGTTAACTTTGGGATGTATGGTACACTGTAAAAATTAGTTTTTTCCTGTTGTTTTGGTTCTTTTGTTTTAAGGCAGTTTTCTATCATATTGTTAATTAGGTATTTGGGATAGTTGTTTTTTGTTAGTATTTCTGTTATTTTCCTTATGTTTTGGTCTTAAATTTGTCGTCGCTTAAGTATAGAACTTTGTTTATCAGATTTGTTGCTGTGTTTATCTTCATATTTTTCGGTTGTGTTGAGTAATAATTTATCATTCGTCCTGATGCTGTGACTTTTGTGTACCAATTTGTTATTATATTGTTGTCTTCTCTGATTATTTTCATGTCAAGGTACGGTATCTCTTTATTTTCTTCACTTTCAACGGTAAATTGTAATTTAGTGTGGTATGAATTTAGTAATTTAAGGATTTTGTCCACATGTTGTTTGTTTATAATTGAAAATATATCGTCAACGTATTTTGTTAGTAGCTTTATTTCTATGTTATTTTGTTTTAATTCTCCAATTACGTCGTCTAGTAGTGTGTCCAATACGATGTCGGCAATTGTGGGCGATAGTGGGTTACCCATTGGCATACCATATGTCTGATGGTAAATTTTTTCATCATATTTGAAATAATTGTTGTCTGTTAGACAAAATTGCAAAAGTTCCAGGAATTTCCTTTTTGGAATTGTCGTATGTTTTTGCAATGTCTCCCATTTGTCCAGTATATTTTTTATTGCTAAGTGTATAGGTATATTGGTGAACAATGATACCACGTCAAATGAAACTAGAATGTCGTCCTTATCCAACTTAGTTTGTCTAATCGTTGCTGATCAGTCGTAGTGAACGGACCTGTTTAGCACAGAGCGGATAGTTAAAATCTATTACGCAATCGCAAAAACAAAACAAAATCTGTACAAAGTCTGGAAGGCCTACATCGTAGTACCTATTACGGGCTAATACAGAAAAAAATTCATTGGCGGGGATGCCTTCTATTCTACTGTCCGTCCGTTGGTCTTGGCCAAAGCCGACCACACCAAACATGGTGAAAATTTCCCCCCAGTACTCACAACAGGTGGTACGGTGAGGGGAAAACGTCATGTCCGACCGTCAAAACGGAAACACAATGAGCACCGGATAGCGCTCAGAGTTCTGACGAAGTTGGAGGCTGTAGAGGTTTCGGCTCTTACCGAAAAACTAAAAGAGTCACTTACCTGGGCTAAAGGCGTCTTAGATGCTGCTAGGACCAATCAGCCGGCTGAAAGAGCCACAAATTTAGCTGTGTTAACGGCTAATAAAGTCAAAAGAATCAGATCACCTGATGAACCCCTGCCTTCGAAAAAGGCAAGAGGCCCAAATTCACCGCTAGGTTCCAAATTAGTGGAGACAGTACTCCTCCTTGTGGGGTCCCTCTGTTTACAAACCTTGTTAGAGTTGTGGACCCATGACATGCTGTTATGCGTCTTCTGTTGAGCAGACTTTGAATTAGTCTAATCAAACTAAAGTTAACATTAAGATGTGACAGTGCCGCAATTACTGCATCTGAGTGAATGTTGTTAAAAGCCCCTTCTATGTCAAGAAATGCCACCATGGTGAATTCCTTGAAATGCAGGGACGATTCGATAGTGGTCACAAGTTCGTGCAGGGCTGATTCTGTAGACTTCCCCTTATTGTAAGCATGTTGGTTCACTGACAGGAGTTTTGTATCCAGGTTTTCCCTAATGAAATAATCTAAAAGTCTTTCCAGACCTTTCAATAGGAAGGAGGATAGGCTAATTGGTCTGAAGTCTTTTGGCCTAGTGTGTGATATCTTCCCCGCTTTTGGTACGAATACCACTTTGGTATCCCTCCATCGATTCGGGGTGTATGAAAGCCTGATACAGCCTACATAAATTTTCTGGTCCAGGTGACTTGAAGGGCTCAAAGCTATTAATAGCCCAGCTTATTCTGGATCTCTCAGTCAACAAGCTAGCGACGCTCGCAGTCCACTCGCACTCTTGTTGGTCCTGCTGATCCTCTGGTTCTGTTAGAGAGTTCCCCGGGAAATGTGTGTCGAGCAGTACATTGAGCGACTGCTCGCTGTTTTTGGTCCAATTATTTGCCTCATCCTGCAAGTAACCCACTGTACAGGGTGAAGCTGATAATATTTTCCTCAGCCTTGCGGCGTCGGAGACCTTTTCCACTTCACCACAGAAGGTATACCAAGAGCGCCTTTGCGCCTTTCTAAGCTCCTTCTTATAGATCTTGAGTTGCTCTTTATAGGCATCCCAATCATTAGCGACCCCAGTAGATTTAGCCTTATTGAATAGCTTGTTGCAGGTTTTTTTCATAGCCGTTAGCTCAGAAGTCCACCATTGGGGTTTAGTTTTACCCTTGTACCTTGTTTTTGGACAGGCTTCTTCAAGGGATCTATTGAATGATATGGTGATATGATCGACCAGATTATCCAGACCGGCTTTGTCATACAGTTCGTACAGAAGTTTGGAGTTGAGGACTTTCTTGAAATTCTTTTCATACAGGTGCCACTTTGTCTTTCTCACATTTCTGTGGACGGCAGGTTCAGGCGCTTTTTCAGCGAGTTTGAACTCAATATAATGGTGATCTGATAATGAGTGGTCGTCCAGTACATTCCACCCAATAATTTTGTCTGACAGCCGGTCAGTAGCAAACGTTACGTCGAGTACTTCTTGTCTGTCTTTAATTGTAAAGGTCGGTTTATTACTAGAAGAAGCAACATCTGACGAGGTCGAGCTGATTGTTGGCGCAGACACGAACGCTCATCATACTATCTGGGTAGTACGGATATAAACAATAGGGGTGATTCGCTTCTTGACTTTATTCTAACTACCAACCTAAGTATTTGTAACATAGGTAATAAACCGACCTTTACAATTAAAGACAGACAAGAAGTACTCGACGTAACGTTTGCTACTGACCGGCTGTCAGACAAAATTATTGGGTGGAATGTACTGGACGACCACTCATTCTCAGATCACCATTATATTGAGTTCAAACTCGCTGAAAAAGCGCCTGCACCTGCCGTCCACAGAAATGTGAGAAAGACAAAGTGGCACCTGTATGAAAATAATTTCAAGATAGTCCTCAACTCCAAACTTCTGTACGAACCGAATGACAAAGCCGGTCTGGATCATCTGGTCGAGCATATCACCACATCATTCAATAGTTCCCTTGAAGAAGCCTGTCCAAAAACAAGGTAAAAGGGTAAAACTAAACCCCAATGGTGGACTTCTGAGCTAACGGCTATGAAAAAGACCTGCAACAAGCTATTCAACAAGGCTAAATCTAAAGGGGTCGCTAATGTTTGGGATGCCTATAAAGAGCAACTCAATATCTATAAGAAGAAGCTTAGAAAGGCGCAAAGACGCTCTGTGGCGAAGTGGAAAAGGTCTCCGACGCCGCAAGGCGGAGGAAAATATTATCAGCTTCACCCTGTACAGTGGGTTACTTGCAGGATGAGGCAAATAATTGGACCAAAAACAGCGAGCAGTCGCTCAGTGTACTGCTCGACACACATTTTCCGGGGAACTCTCTAACAGAACCAGAGGATCAGCAGGACCAACAAGAGTGCGAGTGGACTGCGAGCGTCGCTAGCTTGTTGACTGAGAGATCCAGAATAAGCTGGGCTATTAATAGCTTTGAGCCCTTCAAGTCACCTGGACCAGACGGCATCACTCCAGCAGAAATGCAGAAAATGTTGAAATACATTATCCCCTGGCTGGAGAAAATTTATGTAGGCTGTATCAGGCTTTCATACATCCCGAATCGATGGAGGGATACCAAAGTGGTATTCATACCAAAAGCGGGGAAGATATCACACACTAGGCCAAAAGACTTCAGACCAATTAGCCTATCCTCCTTCCTATTGAAAGGTCTGGAAAGACTTTTAGATTATTTCATTAGGGAAAACCTGGATACAAAACTCCTGTCAGTGAACCAACATGCTTACAATAAGGGAAGACTACAGAATCAGCCCTGCACGAACTTGTGAGCACTATCGAATCGTCCCTGCATTTCAAGGAATTCACCATGGTGGCATTTCTTGACATAGAAGGGGCTTTTAACAACATTCACTCAGATGCAGTAATTGCGGCACTGTCACATCTTAATGTTAACTCTAGTTTGATTAGACTAATTCAAAGTCTGCTCAACAGAAGACGCATAACAGCATGTCTTGGGTCCACAACTCAAACAGAGGGACCCCACAAGGAGGAGTACTGTCTCCACTAATTTGGAACCTAGCGGTGAATGAAATCCTGCTAGATCTAGAACGTTGTGGCTGCAAGGTCGTGGCATATGCGGACGACGTTGCAATCGCAGTGAGTGGCAAATTCGAAAACGTCCTCCGAGACATTCTACAGGTGGCTCTTAACAAATTGGCTAGATGGGCCAGAAGCAGCGGTTTGGGCGTAAACCCAAACAAGACAGAATTGGTTCTCTTTACTAGGATGAATAAAGTCCCACATGTGCACCCTCCACCTCGGATAAATGGAACAGATCTAGTCTTTTCTGAAAGTGCAAAATTTTTAGGAATAATTCAAGATAGAAAACTGTTATTTAGACTTAATGTATTGGAACGTGCAAGGAAGGCTAACGTCGCCTTATATTCCTGCAAAAAGTCTGTAGGGTCGCGGTGGGGCCTCTCTCCTAACATCGTCCACTGGATATATATAGCAGTAGTTCGTCCTATACTGCTATATGGCATTGTGGTATGGCGGACGGCAACTGACAAACTAACCATCACCAACCTACTAACAAAGGTTCAGAGAACTGCCTGCCTGAGCATAAGCGGAGCCTTAAGGACTACAGCGACCGAGTCTCTACAAGCCCTACTCCATATACTGCCGATTAATATTGTGGCGAGAGAAGTTGCAACCAAAGCGGCAATAAGATTAAATGGTCTATCAATGTGGAGGTACAAAAACTACGGCCACATGAGGATATCAAAGTGTAGTGCTATGGTAACCGACCGAGTGGACTATATACCAACGGTGTACACCTTCGAGAGAAATTACATCACTATGATTCCCGCGAGAGATGAATGGGTTGGAAGAAAACCAGGTAATAGAAACCATCTCCACTTTTACACGGATGGTTCGAAGCTTGATGAAAAGGTTGGCTTCGGAGTACACTGTGCAGAGCTTAGATTGGATATAGCTCACAGACTACCAGATACCTGCAGTGTCTATCAAGCCGAAATAATGGCAATATGGGAAGTAGCCAAGTGGCTGAGTCGCAACATAGTAACCAACACTGGCGTTGTCATTTACTCGGACAGCCAGGCTGCCATCAATTCTCTGGAGGCAACATCCCTAAATTCAGAAACAGCCCTCGACTGCCGCAGATCTCTTAACGAGGTGGTTGAGCAGTTTAACATACACCTCATATGGGTGCCTGGGCATAGGGATATCCCGGGGAACTCCAAAGCCGATGAACTTGCTAGGAAAGGGACGACATTACAAATTCTCGAAGAATTTGCATATATTGGTGCGCCACTATCCACGTCTTGGCTTAGGCAAGAGGCAATCAGGCAGTCCAACGAAAGATGGACAGAAATCGGCACCTGCAGAGTAGCTAGACAAATCTGGCCAAGGTATGACCTGAGAAGATCAAAATATCTCCTCGCACTAGAGAGGCAATGATTGTCTACGTTAGTATCAGTTCTGACGGGACACTGCTTGATCGGCGAACACGCCAAAAGATTGGGTATTGACTCTAATGACTTCTGCAGAAGCTGTAGAGATGAGGAAGAAGTGGAGAGCATTGAGCACTTGCTATGCGACTGTCCCGCTCTGAGTAAACGACGACTGGACATACTGGGGTCGGCTTTTCTAGGCAGCCTAACAGATTTTCCAGTACCGATATTCGTAATATCGACAAATTTGTATATCAAAAAGGTTGGTTTCGATGAGGGGCATTTCAGCCCGTGGTAACACTAGGGACCTAAACTGGTCTATGTGAGCTTGTATAAAAAATACGGCTGCCACCCTAACCTAAACCTAAACCTTGTCTTAATTTTTCTTTTACGTCTCTCGAGTTTTTGATGTTGTATGTAGGTGAGATCAAATTTTGCAAAATTCGTTCAATATATTGTAGCAGGGAACTTTTAAAGAAGATGATATTGGCCTCAGGGGTCCATTTTCCTTGTGGATTTTTGGAAGACCATATAATTCTGGCGCCTCCTCTGCATTGCATGTCAGGTTACTTTTTTCCCACTTTGTAATATGCTTATTTTTATACATATTTATTACTATATTGTTGTTTGATTTCTGTAGTTTTTCTGTCGGATCCGTTCTGATTGCCTTGTACGTTGATTTGTCTTCCAGTAGAATCTTCATTTTATTCTTGTAATCTTCTCGGTATAGAATTACAGTTTTATTTCCCTTGTCCGCTGTGGTGATCATTATGTTTTCATGTTCTCTTAGGGTTTTCTTCGTCTCCTCATATATTGCTGTTATAAATTTCATTGTTATTGAATTTTCTTTTGTGATTAGATATTCGCCCTGCAATTTTTGATCTAATTATGTCCTTTCCAGTGTCATCTTTTATTGTTTGTACCCATTGTTCTATGTCTGCAATCAATGGAATGGGAGCGAACTTTTTAGTCAAATGTGAATTTTAAAGGTCAATATTCTGACCAAATGCTGACATTTCAAAAGTTTCCACGTCCATGAATAGAATACTAAGCTACATCAGAAAATAACATGAAAAACTTCGGGTGAAAAATCGTGTCATTAAAAAACAAAGTTTAACTGTTTAGTGTTGAAAATATCAGCAGTTTCCAGAAGTATCCAGTTGTATTGTGCCTGAATAAATTAATTTCACAATTACCATTAGCAGCTTCAGTACCTAAACGTGTGATGATTAATTGTTAATGATTTTAATTTGCTTATTCACAATTTAAGGCGTGTGGAAAAAGAACCAGTTAGTCGTTAACAAAAGCAATAGATGGTCTCAGTTTCTGTTAAAATCTATTGTTTTTGTTATTCCGGCTTTCCACAAAATATTCAATATTTTCATCCAGTGCTCCATCCATTTTTTTGCTATTAACTATCTGGTTATTTTCCCACATGTCTTCACTTCATTTACCTATAACATTAAATTGGAGTCCGCAGTATATTTGCGAGATATCGCACCTCCTATAATTTAGATTCTTTGGTTTAATTATTTCTTTGAATGAAATAATTTTGAGTTCACTGATAAAAATATTTTTAATTTTGTCACAGACGCGCACAAATACCGAACACCACAAGCGCCTGTACAAAACTAAAGGCCCACCAGAATACGACTCTACGCATGCTGAGTACGATTGCAAATGTTATGAAATTATATAACAGAGCGGAGGGAGGGATGCAAATAAATAAATTTCACCGTCTGTTAATAAAGCAACGCGGACAAACATGTATGCAACGTTTCTTTTTGTGTTTTGCACACATCTCCATATTTTTGCAGAAACGTTGCAACGTCGCTTTTTGTGTTGTATACACACACACATATGCATATTTTGAGTTCTGTTCACATGCATCTGCACATATCGTCGCTTGGATGACCTAAACTGCAGTAACTGACATTTTCAAAATTGTTCAGGAGAGCAGTTTTTCTGTTTTTGAGACAATGTCCATTCTTCGCCACGGCGCACAGTGTATTATGAGCGGCAAAAACTCTTAATTTTAATGAGGCCCAATCTCAACATTTTTGATTCCAATCTGTAAAGAACATTCCAATTAACTAAATCTGTAAAGGTTTTGCCGATATCTTGGCAAAATATCGCGGTACAAGCATTTGAAATTCATAAATGGTACAATTGTTGCAAAGTTTATCATTTAAGAGAGTAATTTGTAAGCACATATCTCATAAACTATAACACGCATTAGAACTTTGTTTAAGTCATACTTTACAGAACCTTTTGAAGTGTTTTTTTGCAGTAAAAAAAATATAATTGTGTTGTCATTTTCGTATTTAATCTGTGGTTTACTTGCAAGTTGCCAAAAATCAGGGTGTTTCATTTTCTCCAGGATAAAACTATACTTCCGAGGCCGACCGAGGTCTTGTCATTAACAAAAATTGATAAACTAGGGACTTAGTTAACCATTGCAAAAAGAAAATTCTGCCTATGTTGATTTATTTAACGAAATGGTAAATCCTACTCGGCAAAAAACAATCCAAAATTCGTTATTTTTAATCCATGTTGCTATGTATTGAACAACATTACCAAAGCATACCTTAAGGGGCAAATGATAAATTGACTGCAAATATAACAAAAAGCATATAAAGCATGTATAAAAGCAAGTTGGTCTTGAGCCGAAAGAGTATCTCAGTTTACATCAACGATTACAGACCGAATTAAACGTCAACCGACATGAACAAGGTAAATATTCATATAAGCGAACATTTGTTTGCCAATCTACTATATATACATGCCTCATTGTTTGTGCGTCCTTTGGACATATTCCTAAAAGTATGCTCTAAAAATGACGTATTATTAATGAACACATTGCTAAATTAATGATGATTTTTTCTGGATAGTTGGAATGATTGATTAATTAACAAAAAACTGTAAACTATTTCATCACGATTTTTTTTGCAAATGTTGAGCTAAAGTATTACGCTTTAGTTGTTTACTTTGTTCTACGTACTGATTTACATCGAACAAAAGATACAAAGCGTTTTATAAAACAAATTCCTGTAATTTCCAACATCGTATAAAATTTAAATTGATATATGGGCGTTGGGCGCGGCGCTTGTAATTTTTATAGAATTGAGGACTCAAATACAATCTCTACAAGCGATTTGTAATAATATAAATGCTAAATTTTGAAAAATACTAAGATTTTTAATTTTAGGTTATTTCTGGATAGTTGGAATGATTGATTAATTAACAAAAAAACTGTAAACTATTTCATCATGATTTTTTTGCAAATGTTGATCTAAAGTATTACGCTTTAGTTGTTTACTTTGTTCTACGTACTGATTTACATCGAACAAAAGATACAAAGCGTTTTATAAAACAAATTCCTGTAATTTCCAACATCGTATAAAATTTAAATTGATATATGGGCGTTGGGCGCGGCGCTTGTAATTTTTATATAATTGAGGACTCAAATACAATCTCTACAAGCGATTTGTAATAATATAAATGCTAAATTTTGAAAAATACTAAGATTTTTAATTTTAGGTTATGTGGGAAGTAGCCGTGGTTGTGGGCGGATTTAAACTAAAAATTGGTTTTTAGCTAATTAGGCGAAATGAGTGATATGTACAAAATTTCAAAGCCCTATCTCAATTCCTTCTAATTTTTGCCGCGTCTTGTGTGAAAATATTCCACTGTGCGGCGTAATATTTATTATATTTCCAGTTTGCTTTTCTTATTGTATAATTAACTCCATCTTTTTCAATAATATTAAAAAAAAAAAAATTAATTATTATGCATGTTTTTCATAAACAATGCAGATACGTCACTTTGTGGGAAAAAAAATTATACTTAATGTCAGTTACGACTGATCACCAGCCAGCCCAAACGGCTAAAGCTAGAGTCATGAAATTTGGTAGGATGGTACTCCTTGCTATATAGACGTGCAATATGAAAAGGTTCTTCGAAATTTTGGGCGCACAATGGGTCAAAAAAGAAAAAATATGGTATCACTGCCAAATCCAAACGGCTGGAGCTATAATTCCAACATTTCGTGTGAGGGTAGCACCTAGGGCGAAGATTCGGTATGAATCACAATTTTTCGAAATTAAAAAATTTAAATTTAAAAAATAATTTGGCAAGAGCTTGAAGCGTCTAATTTGGCTTGAGGGTAGCCATTGGAACGTAGACTAGACACAAGGAGTTTTTTAGGCAAAAATGGCGGAAAAATGATAAATATTGTGCAGTGGGACAAAACTATGTTAGATATGGTACAGTGGGGCAAAAAGTGTTAAATATGGCACAGTGGGGCAAAAAGTGTTAAATATGGTACAGTGGGGGAAACAAATTAAATTTGTGCAGTGGGTCAAAAATGTGATAAATATGGCACAGTGGGGCAAAAAGGGTTAAATATGGTACCGTAGTGCAAAAATGGTAAAATATGGTACGGTGTGGCAAAAAGGGTTAAATATGGTAGAGTAGGGCTAAGGGTGCGAATTTAGCTTTTGAAATATACAGTATATTTTTCTCTTAATACATACTTATAGTGGCACTGTGATGCAAAAACGATTAAATGGTGTACAGTTGTGGTTTAATGGCATTTAGAGGCACATAACGTAAAAGGGATAAATACTGTAATCTTTAGATTATCCTAGCGGGTGACATAGGCTATATTAGTTATTTATTGAGGAGGCGTGGCCCCGCGCAAATAAGCCAATTTGGAGTTATTATTTTTTTTAGTGATTCCTACTGTTCCTACCTACGAATGGATTATCGAGATTCCTACTGTCGTTATCTGATGATTGGGGCTGGACCGTGATCCCGTTTCAAACGCAATCGGTCCAAAAATGGGCAACGAGTGGGCTGGGTCCAGCAAGTACTCCATAACATTTTGCAATAATGAACAAACATTTCGGGAAAACGAAATATTAAGTGACATATTGTACTTACGTCTCTTGGTGAACATTTTTTGGCATTGTGTCAGTTACGTCTAAAATCATTTACCGTTTTTTGAGAAAACGGTAATATATATATGCACAAAATTTATACACACGTTGTACTTTGACTAGATAAATCTAATGGCGGCCTTAACTCAATTTCTGAAAAATGGTCAGTTACGTCGGTTGGTCATCCAAGCGACGATATTACGAGGGCGGTTCGGAAACTTCTTAGCCTATCAATGAAAGAGAATAGTTAGTTTTTCAGAAATATTTTTATTTTTCAATATAAACTCCTGAAACTTCAATATACTTAGTCCAACGCTTATCTAGCAATAAAATAGTTTTCCTCAAGGTCTTCAAAATAGTGGTTTACAACTGTAATTGCATCTTCATTTGAGGTAAAACGCTTGCAGCAAGGATTTTTTTTAGATTTAGGAACAGGTTAAAGTCACTGGGAGCTAAATCAGGAGAATAAGGTGGGTGGTCAAGCAACTCGTACTTTAATTCTTTGATTTTAGCCATTGTTAAAACACTCTTGTGCGCTGGTGCGTTGTCTTGATGAAAAATTATTTTTTTGTGCTGTACGCCAGGACGTTTTTCTCGATTTTGTACATTTATTTATTTATTTATTTATTTCGTTTTCACATACAACAGGACGCTACGTTCCTATAAATTATAGTATGTGAATTACAATTGTTACAGTATGATTTAATTTAACTTAATAACAATAATAGTTGCAATAATAATAACGTTTTACGGATAAAAAACATTGAATGGAAAATAAAATAAATTACTGGAAATGAGCATATAGTGAAAGATTAAAGGACGTTGCATTGCCTATAAGTTGTATGGGAAATGGAAGCGAGTTCCAAAGACGAATAGCATTAACTATAAAGTGACGTTCGGATATTAACAATTTATGTCTAATTGGAATGATCCGCAATCCTCTGCTTGAACGACCGAATCTAATTATGTTGTATAGGTATGATGGTGCCTTGGTGTATATTATGTTGTGCAAGAAGGTTAAAGTCTTTATTTTAAGCAGGTGTAGAAAGTCAACTCCGTATAGACATTTTTGAACAGCAGAGCAACTCTGGTACCGTCGTAATCCATAAACATATCTCAAAACGGCATTAAAAGTTATCATTAGCCTTGACATACTTTTAGCGTCACAGCTTGAAAATAGTTCACACCCATATAGAAGTGATGGCATCAGATATGTTTTCGCAAGAAGAATGCGTATGTGTTGAGGGGTATAGTACGATGTCGTATATAGTGTACGCAGCATTGTAAAGACTTTGCCTGTTGTAGTTGCTATGTGGTCAGTCCATGAGAGGGAGTTATTGAAAATAATTCCTAGGTTTTTAGCGTTGTTTACGAACTTTACTTGTTGACCTCCGATGACAATGGGTAAAACACAAGAAGAAAGTTGCGACTTTTTTGCCACAACTATGCACTTTGATTTGTTAGGGTTTAGAAACAGCTTATTTACCAATGCCCAGTTGTTAATTCTTTCGAGATCTCTGTTGATTTTCGAAACACAATCAGTGATTGATGTTTTAGAACAGCTTAAATATATCTGTACATCGTCGGCATACATGTGGATACTGCAGAATTGGAGTTGTAGTGGAAGGTCATTAATATACAATGAAAAAATAAGCGGTCCTAATACCGAGCCTTGAGGGACGCCGCGTTCCAAGTGCAGTGGTCTGGAGGAAACATTATTTAGAACAACTGATTGAAAGCGATTGCTTAAATATGACGACACTAGATTGGTAGCAGTTCTGGTAAAAGAGAATTTTTCTCGTAACTTGGAAGATAGGATTTCGTGATCAATACAATCAAAAGCTTTGGAATGATCGAGTAGGGTGAGGAATGTTATTTTATTGTTATCCATATTGTGTCTTATGCAATCTGTTACATGTGCGAGGGCAGTTATGCAGCTGTGTTTTGGACGAAAACCAGATTGTTTATCCGTTAAGAGGTTATGTTCGGTCAGATACTTGCTTATCTGGGAATGCATTATTTTTTCGAAAGCTTTAGATAGGTATGGCAAAATGGCAATTGGGCGAAAGTCATTACTGTTCCTAGATTTGGGAAGTGGCAATATCTTTGCGTGTTTCCAGACACGCATGTGTAATATGAGGTAATAAGTGTGGTAGCAGGATCTTAATAAAACACGGGTGAATATTGTCGAGACCTACTGCATTTGATTTCACTGAGATACAACTATCCATCACCTCAGATGGGTTAGCACAACGGAATTCAAAATTACCATAGTCGGTTAAATTTGATACCCTTGAAAACATAATATTTGATGAGGATGACTGCATATCACGCAAGCTTTTTACGAAGTATTCATTTATTTCATTAGGATCAGCTCGAATAGGTACATCGCATTTCTTACCAATGCCAATTTCCCTAATTGTCTTCCATTTACTTTTTGAATTTATCGCAGAGTTAAATTTAGCTGCGTAGTGCTGTGATTTTGCCAAACTTATTGCTTTAGTGACTTCTTTTCTAAGAGCACTGTATTCATCATATAATTGTGATGTTTTAAAGCGTTTCCAGCGTCGATAACAAATATCTCTTTTATTTATTAAGGATTTAATATGTGTACTAAACCAACATTTCCCAGTATGTTGCCTTCGTGATGTTCGTAGTGGTATAGTTAAATGAAAGAGATGTTGCACATTTTCATTTATAAATGACAGTTGTTCATCAGCAGACGTTAGAGTATATACACTGGTCCAATTAACTTTAAAAAATTCAGATTGTAACAAATCATAGTTCAGCTTACGGAAGTCATAAAATTTATGTTGTTGGGTTTCAATGCAAGTCCTAGCATCGTACGAAATTAAAATCAAATCGTGCTTAGAAAAACATGGCACGGACAATTGCCATTATTATTATTTTATTCTTATTCTGATCATATCCTTAATGCTATCGTTGGAACTCGGAATATAATTAACAGTCATTGTTGACAAAGATGTACGCTATATAGGCAATGCAGAGCATCATGATATGATTTTTAACTATTAATAAAAACATATTATATGATTTGAGTAGAACATTAAGAATTATGAAGTTACAATAATACAAAAAATTAAACATTTTATGAAGTGGATAAATTATTTGTTTGTTTGTTGAATTAAACAGCTTCCGCGCCAGCGCCTTCGGCTTCATTAAGGGTGGGACGAAAAAGAGATTGTAAGTCTCCAATGTCATCAATGAGAACCATTTCATCTGTAGATTTTAACTTCACGTAAATGAGACCACGTAACGAAAAGGCCGCCCATAACATGTTCTTCTTTTTTAAGTTTATCGCTTCTCGAAGAATTTTAAAGTTGGAGGATGTTAAATTTTCGTTAATAAATATATGTTGATTTGAGTCGAAACCGAGGTGTTGCAAGCAGAGTTGCATGTTAAAATTCCTTCTAAACAAAGCTAATGTTTTGAGGATAAAGTTTTTATCATAAGGTGTGTATAGTTTCACAATGATAGTACCATCATTATCAAGTTTATTTTTAACACGGTAAATTGTTTTATATTCAGGTGTGTTTATTTTTAATGTATGACATATATTTTGAAAATAGTCGTGTAAATTTTCAGAACTAGAATGTGGAATGCCATTTATTCTTAGGTCACACGAAACAGCTAAATTGTTTTGTCTATTAACTTGCGATTTTAGCGTTTTTAAAACCGCTTGAATGTCACACTCATTAATTTCAATGTTTGAGACGCGCTCATTTAGGCCTGATAAACTGTGACACATTGATGTAATTTTATTGTTTACTGTTTTAATACGCACTTCCACAACATTTAAGAGCTTAGATTCGAGTGAGTTTAGTTTATCGTTGAGTACAGTGAGTATTTTATCTTCACTCTCCTTTATCATTTCTCTGAAAATATTCGTTAAACATTCCGTTTGCTCTTGAAAGCGTCTCTCAAAAAATTGTTCAAGGCGAGACGGTGACGACGGAGAGAGGGAACCCGTTAAACGGAGAGATTTCGCATCGTTTTCAATTACAGAGAGGTTTGATGTGGTTCTATCTCTTTTACTGGAGCTTGTGGGATCGGTAACATGATTTGTTTCTGACATTATGCTGTTTAAATGTTGTTGCATTTGATATTTCTATGTGACTGTTGTTGGTGTATTTACTGTCTTCTGATTTTTTTAACTTTGTTTACACTTGTTTATCAGATGGATACAAGAAAATATATTTTAATTTGTTTGGACTGCGATGTCCTTTTATGTGTGTTTATTGTAAGCAAAAAAGATCACAACTGTTTTCCCCAATGTTTTGGTATAATTTAGTTCCGGAAAAACTGTTAGCAACTGGTGAAACAAATAAATAAACGGAGCAAATAAAATACACGTCCGCACTGTGCGAGAAAAGATACAACGAAAAAAATTGATCCAAAAGGTTGCAATAGTACTCTGAATTTATTGTTTTACCCTTTTGCAGATAGTCAATCAATAAAATACCTTTGAAGTCCGTTGCCATAACCTTACCAGCCGATTGAATTGTTTTTGCCTTCTTTGGGGCACTTCCTCCAGCTTCAGTCCATTGTTTGGATTGTTCTTTTGTCTCTGGAGTATAGTGGTGGATCCATGTCTCATCAACAGTTATGAAACGACGCTTAAAATCCATTTTATTTCGCTTAAATCTTGTCCCGATAAACCTTTTTTATGTAAATATTTAATGACACCACGCATTTCTAATTTTTCCATTGTAAAAAAAATCGCGGATGCGTCTTTTGTGAACACCTGTTTCTATATGAAGGAGTTGCCAGATCAAAACAAAATTTAACATGTGTTCATAGCAGAGATGGAAGTTTCCAAAACACTTAATTTTGTTCTGTTTATACCGCGCTTTTTGTGCTAGGCTAAGAAGTTTCCGAACCGCCCTCGTATTCCGCCATATAAGTAATAAAAAAGTTATAAAAGGTCCGCCATCTAACGTTTTTTTCAACTAGTGCTTATTTCGTGAATGGTAACACTTAGCTCATGTCTGATTTGACAGATAATTAGTTTTATCCTTCCGCTGAACGCATATGTGTATATTGCGAATATTGCAACATTACTTTGAAAAGCATGGTAATGTTGCAGAATGTGTGCGAAAATTGCATACGGATTTTGGAAGAAGAGAAGCACCGTCAGCTCCATATGTTCGTTATCTTGTGAAAAAAGTGAAAGAAACTGGCATCCTCATCGATAAAACAAAGCGTGAAAAGCCAAAAACAGTGCGTACACCCGAGAATATTGCTGCTGTGGCAGAAAGTGTGCGTGAAGCGCCGTCAACATCGATTCACCGTCGTTCTCAACAATTGAACATTTCTGAGACATCATTGAGACGAATTTTGCATAAAGACCTTGGTATGACGCCATACAAAGTCCAATTGGTTCAGGAGTTGAAGCCAACTGACCATCCAATGCGTTTTCAGTATTTTTTTTATAGCATTTTCAAAAAAAAAAAATTATTTGGCGGACCTTTTAAAACCGCATTCTCACAAAATGAAAAACAAGTTCAGCTCTTTGTTCTCGCAAATCTCTTTAAAATATTTAATCATGTTTAAATACAATATGCTTCCGTAAACGTTTTTCGTTTACCATAAAATAAATTACGAAAATTTTAAAATGAAAGAATGTTCGTTTACAGCAAGAGGAACTAGGTTAGGTTGAAGAGATGAGGCGTTTAAACGTCTCATGTCCATGGACATACACTTAAGCCAGTGGTTTGGCCTCTTGTGCGCTCCTACGTTTACGATAAACTTTTGCATTCACCGCAAATATTTCAACCGTTACAGGAAAAGTAGAGCGTTTGAGACAAAGAAAAATGTTTGCGAAAAACGACGCCCAAACCTTTTTTTCTTTGCGTGTAGGAAGGTATTGTCCGAAAAAGGAGTCGATGTCTTAACTTCATATAACAAAATAAAAGACAAAATGAAGTCTATTATTCATTCACCGCTACAAGTTTCACCAAGTGGAGCCAGTATTGGTCTTCCTAACCTTCAGGAAAATACAGCATCGATAATACTTTCCACTCTTACTACAGAACAGCTGAGTGCAATGGATAATTGTGACTTGCAACTTATGTGCAAGTGTGGATGTGATGGCTTATCAACCCTTCCTGAATACAAACAAGTATCAACAAGTCAGAGCGGGACATATTATAGAAGTGTGTTCACGGCATCATTAGTTCCCCTCAGATTAAGAAAGAGAGAAGACACGGATTGTCCCTCAACTAGTTTTGATGACATTTGGATAAATTCGACTCCAGGTTCAAAAAACTTTTGTAGACCAATATGGTTTGAGTATACAAAAGAGTCGGCTACCAACACACAAAACCTGGATGATCATATTGAGAAGGAAATTAAGGAGCTGGAACCCATATCAATCAAAATATTGGACTACAGCTTCACAATCTTCTTCATCTTAAATTTCACTATGGTCGATGGGAAAGTTTGCAATGCTGTTACGGGAACATCATCTACTTGGAGATGTACACTATGTGGAGGAAAGCAAAATGAATTTTCGGATTTATCGAAGAACCCAACAATTAACACATGCTCTAAAATTTGGAATTTCCCCATTACATGTTCGCATATGATTTTTAAAACATTTCCTACACATAGCATACGATGTGCTGTTATTGTAGTAATCCAGAGAATGCAAACTAATTACCGGACAAAAAGGAATTAAAAGCATCGAGAGAGTTCCAGAAAAAAGGATTCTCCCTTTGGGCGAGCTTACGGAAGAAGCCCAGGAGGCACGAAATCGCGATTTTCGCAATGTTCAGCAATTTCACTCCCGAAAAAGTTCAAGAGATTTTCAAAATGAAGATATACTCGTATTTGTAAATCTTCTCCTATCTTTCGATCCTGTTATATCTCTAATAAGAAAAAGATGGATGAGGAATACAAGGATTTGCTTTATCTCCTAGACATGGATTATTCAGATTATTTTACAGAAATAAAATAATAATAAAATATATATTACTGAAATAAAATAAGAAAATGAATTATTTTTCTCAAGAAGTGGGTCCTTCGCTTACAAAATGGGTATACACAAATTTAAGGCAACAAGAGTCACACCAACATATTATAAAAGCCGTCATCTTTTATCCTTCTTACTCAATTTTATGATTGTTCTTCTTACTAATCATTATTTTTGTTATTCGACTGTTGTGACTCTTCATAGTTTTGTTTTTGACTAACCTTCTTTGATGTATTATGGGTGGTCAGTGGTTGGTGGACGATATCGTTTCGGAAGCTACCAATCAACCTATTCGGCACCTTGGACAAAATACTCTGTCAATAACACTACGCAACAAAAAAAAATTTTTTTGTGTCCTAGACCTAAAAATTATTTTTTTGTATGGATTGTGGCATCCTGTTATATAATTTTTTTTTTTCCAATTCATTAAATTTTTTATTGAATATTTCATTATTATATAATGAAAATAACAATAAGTGGACAAATCTTAACCTAAAATACTATTCTCTGGGAGGTCGTGGCATATGCGGACGACCTGGCAGTCGCAGTGAGTGGCAAATTCGAAAACATCTTCCGAGATATTCTACAGGTGGCTCTGAACAAGTTGGCTAGCTAAGCTAGAAGCAGCGGTTTGGGTGTTAACCCAAACAAGACAGAATTGGTTCTCTTTACTAGGATGAATAATGTCCCTCATGTGGACCCTCCTCCTCGTATAAATGGAACAGATCTAGTCTTTTCTGAAAGTGCAAAATTTTTAGGAATAATTTTGGATAGGAAACTGTCATTCAGACTAAACGTACTGTAACGTGTAAAGAAGGCCAAGATCGCCCTATATTCCTGCAGGAAGGCTGTAGGGTCGCGGTGGGGCCTCTCTCCTAAAATTGTCCATTGGATATATATATCAGTGGTTCGTCCAATACTGTTATACGGCATTGTGGTATGGTGGACGGCAACTGACAAACTAACCATCACAAACTATCACGGGTTCAGAGAACTGCCTGCCTGTGCATAAGCGGAGCGTTAAGGACTACAGCGACTGAGTCTCTACAAGCCCTTCTCCATATACTGCCGATTAATGTTGTGGCGAGAGAAGTTGCAACCAAAGCGGCACTAAGATTAAACTGTCTATTAATGTGAAGGTACAAGAACTACGGTCACATGAGGATATCAAAGTGTAGTGCTATGGTAACCGACCGAGTGGACTATATATTAACGGGGCGCACCTTTGAGAAGAACTACATCACTATGATACCAGCCCGGAAATAGAAACCATCTCCACTTCTATACGGATGGTTCGAAGCATGATGAAAAGGTTGGCTTCGGAGTACACTGTGAAGAACTTAATTTGGATATAGCTGCTTGATAGACACTACAGATACCTGCAGTGTCTATCAAGCAGAAATAATGACAATATGGGAAGTCGCCAAGTGGCTGAGTCGGAACATAGTAACCAACACTGGCGTTGTCATTTACTCGGACAGCCAGGCTGCCATCAATTCTCTGGAGGCCACATCACTAAATTCACAAATAGCCCTCGACTGCCGCAGATCTCTTAACGAGATGGCTGAGCAGTTTAACATACACCTCATATGGGTGCCTGGGCATAGGGATATCCCGGGGAACTGCAAAGCAGATGAACTTGCTAGGAAAGGGACGACTTTACGAATTCTCGAAGAATTTGCATATATTGGTGCGCCACTATCCACGTGCAAGCTTTGCATAAGGCAAGAGGCAATCAGGCAGTCCAACGACAGATGGACACAAATCGGCACCTGTAGGGTAGCTAGACAAATTTGGCCAAGGTATGACCTGAGAAGGTCAAAATATCTCCTCGCACTGGAAAGGAAAAGATTATCTACGTTAGTATGAGTTCTGACGCGACACTGCTTGATCGGCGAACACGCCAGAAGATTGGGTATTAACTCCAATGACTTCTGCAGAAGCTGTGGAGATGGGGAAGAAGTGGAGAGCATTGATCACTTGTTATGCGACTGTCTCGCTTTGAGTAAACGACGACTGGACCTACTGTGGTCGGCCTTATTATTATAAATATTCGTGCTATCGATACAGTTGTATATAAAACAGGTTGGTTTCGATGAAGGGCATTTTAGCCCGTGGTACCACTAGGGACCTAAACTGGTCTATGTGAGCTGAAGAAATAAAAAAAGAAAACGGCTGCCAGCCTAACCTAACCTAAGACGCTTTGTACGTCCGCGACATTTGCCATGTTTTTACATTGCGAATTTTGTGTAATCCATAAAATCGAATTACACAGCCAACTGTTGTACAGAATTTAATAAGATTAATTTATTTGTATTCTATAATCTCTGAGGAATAGATTAATATCAAATTTTCGCGAAAATATCCCTCGACGAATAAATTTTGTACAAAAAATTAGTTCGGAATTATTTTACTATATAATGCTATTATCTCGCGTATGAACAGTTCTAGGGAAAGTGGTCAAAGGAAGTTTGGGAGATAAGCGAAAGTCCTACAACTCCTTCTTTAACAAACAAAATTTATAGTAATTTGGTAAGGATTTACAGTGCGTTAAAACTTTTGTATGCTTTCCCTTTATATGAGGCATATTTTGATTTGAAACATTGTAAATCCTTACCAAATTATTATATTTTTTTTGTTAAATAAAGAGTTGTAGTCATTGTTCATATCCCCCAATCTTTCTTTGACCACTTTTTCTTAGGGCAGACCGTCCACCTAATATCATTATATAGAAAAATAATTTTGAATTTAATGTTTTTATGGCGGAAATGCTGTAAAAATATTAATTTTAATTAATTCGTAATAATATTTTTCTAAAAATTTGGCGGTGTAAGTGGAATTTTTTGATTACAAAAATTTCGCTATACTATTATACTCACTTGCTATGCGACTGTCTCGCTTTGAGTAAACGACGACTGGACCTACTGTGGTCGGCCTTATTATTATTAATATTCGTGCTATCGATACATTTGTATATCAAACAGGTTGGTTTCGATGAATGGCATTTTAGCCCGTGGTACCACTAGGGACCTAAACTGGTCTATGTGAGCTGAAGAAATAAAAAAGAAAACGGCTGCCACCCTAACCTAAACCTAAGCCGCACTTCAGGAATGCGGTCGGAGATTTCTGGCGTTTGAGTGTGACCAACTAGAGATTCTAAAATCTTCTGATGGTACGACTTGTGGTCACTATTTATACATTCACCCATCACTTGTAGACGTCTTGCTCTGAGGGCTGCCTCATACTTTATACGGATGCCTATTGGTTGTACGTGCAGTATAGTCTCCAACGCGTTTGTTGGGGCAGTTCTAAATGCGCCGCTTATGCCTAGACAGCACATACGTTGAATTTTTTGCAAAGGTATTACGTTGCACTTCTTGTCCATTCATGTCCACCACACTACACAGGCGTAGGTGATTATTGGTCTAATCACGCTCGTCTAAAGCCAGTGAGTCATATTTGGACGTAGTCCCCATTTTAAACCTATAGCTCTTCTGCACAACGACCAACATCTGTGGGCCTTTGTAACTCTTTCTTCAAGATGATCTTCCCAGTACAGTTTCTGATCCAAGATTTCTCCCAAGTATTTTACCTCTTTAGTTACAGCAATTGTCAGGAATCGAGGCCGGGTAAAACGTGGGATCTTCGTTTTCCTTGTAAATAGACATATTTAACCCCTCTTCAGCTCTTCTGCATAATAGATTTGGATGAAAGCCCCTTAGAAGTATTACAACGTCGTCTGCATAACAGACTGGTTTAAGTCCTTCATTGGTGAGGGCTTTTAGGAGACTGTGTATCGTCGTAACCCATAGAAGAGGCGATAAAATACCCCCCTGAGGTATACCAAGATTTACCCTGTATCTAATTTTTACGTCATATGACCCTCAAATAATCCACCTATTCCTTAGCATATTGTCAACCTGAAACTCGTCTAAGGACTGGATAAGTGTATCGGTCTGTACATTGTTAAATGCGCCCTCAATGTCTATGCAAACAGCAAGTCTATACATTTCTTTACTGAAGGACTCTTCTATGTGGTGCCCTACCTCATGCAGAGCTGTTTCCACTGATATTCCTTTGACATAGGCGTGTTGTTTGAATTTTAGCCTGTCATCCGCTATTTTACTTTTGACAATTTTTTTTTTCCAATTCATTACATTTTTTTATTGAATCTTTCATTATTATACATTGAAAATAACAATAAGTGGACAAATCTTAACCTAAAATACAATTCTCTGGGTTATTGCCATTGCGAATAAACCATTGAGACTTTACACGATTTTTTTACTTAAACAAAAAGCTTAACATTTCAAATTTAGGAATTCATAATTTCATTTCATTTTTTTGTTTTAGATTTTGATTAGGATTTGTTTTAATTTATATCATGTCCAGCGTATCTCTCTATCTAAGGCGGTCATGACCTTCAAAATTTAGTAGTTCTCGAGCCAGGATGTTTGGATGATTGAATATTTTACCCACGTAACACCGGCAATATTTTTCAATTTCCTCTTTTACTGTTGGCATGTTGAGATCCTTATGGATGTTAGCGTTTCTTATATACCATGGTGCACCTGTAATTAAACGAAGAATATTCGATTGTCTTCTTTGTAATTTGCATACATTTGAAGTGCACGCTGTACCCCAGAGCTGGATACCATATGTCCAAATTGGCTTCAATACCGTTTTGTATAAAAGAACTTTATACTCTGGATCTAGGGCAGATCTTTGGCTGATAAGCCACTGAAGTTGATTAGTTTTGAGTTTTATTTGAGTTACTTTAGAGTCTATGTGGCGCGTCCGCGTCAAACGCCGATCTAAGTGGATTCCAAGGTATTTTACATGATCCTTTTGGGGAATCTGTGAGTTGAAAATAGAAATTGGAGGACTTGCATCCCTTCGCAGGCTAAAAGTAACATGAGTACACTTTGAGGCATTCACCATTATTCTCCATTTTTTTAACCATTCTTTTAGGATTCGGACATGCGACTGCAGTTGATCGGACGCAACTGAAGGGTTTTTGTGAGTACTGAAAAAAGCAGTATCGTCCGCAAAAGTAGACGTGAGCGTAAAGTTGGTTATGGGCATATCTGCCGTAAAAATAACGTACAGTATAGGGCCAAGAATGCTCCCCTGTGGGACACCGGCATTTATTTTCTTAGGGCTAGAAAAAATGCCATTTGATTTAACTTGAAAAGACCGGTTAGTCAAATAGCTCCTGAACAGTTTATGCGTGTTGATTGGCAGAAGGTCGCATATTTTGTACAAAAGTCCTTCGTGCCAGACTTTGTCAAATGCTTGGGAAATATCTATGAATAACGCCGAACAGTATTCTTTATTCTCAAAAGCTCTTCTGATGCAGGTTACGATACGGTGTACCTGTTCTATAGTATTATGACTTTTTCTAAAACCAAATTGATGGTCAGGTATAATATTGTGAGAAATTATGTGAGGTGTGATTTTCTTCATGAGAATGGACTCAAACATTTTTGAAAGTATCGATAGTAAGCTTATAGGGCGATAGGATTTGACTTGAGTTGGATCTTTGCCTGGTTTCGGTATCATCACGATTTCAGACCTCTTCCAAGATAGGGGGAAGTAACCTACACGGAGAATTGCATTGAATAAAAATAACACAATTTTCAAGGCTGAAAAGGAAGTTCTTTAATCATTTTCGCTGTTATACCATCTCCTCCGGGCGATTTCTTAAATTGTAGTTCTTTGACAGATTTTTCAACATCTTTTATTCTAAGCTTGATTGGGCCAGGAATTATATCATCTATCACGGGCTGATAGATTGGGCGACGAATTAAATCATCTATCACGGGCGGATAGATTGGGCGTGGAGTTATATAGTCTATCACGGGCGGATAGATTGGGCGAGAAGTTATGTCATCTATCACGGGCTGATAGATTGGGAGAGGAATTGAGTCATTTATCACGGGCGGATAGACTGTGTGAGAAATTGTATCATCTATCACGGGCGGATAGATTGGGCGAGGAATTGTGTCGTTTATCACGGGCGGATAGTGTGGGCGAGGAATTATATCTAGTTGTCTACCAGATGTATCACTGTTGGGTGTAAAAACGGACTCGAGGTAGTTTGCGAATGCATTTACTTTCTCTTCTGTGCTTTTTGACCAGTTCCCATTTTCAAGGCGAATTGGGGATTCATGCGCAACAGGACCTCGCATATTTTTTGTGGCCTTCCAGAGACTATAATCTGTTTTCTGGGTTGGATCCATAGATTGCAAATATATTTTTAGATCACTTTCCTCGGCTGATTTTCGGGCTGATTTCAATCTCTTCTGGCAATTTTTTAGTTTTTTTTCTCAGTGCTGGGGAGCGATATTGTTGCCATCTCTTCTTACGCTTCTTTTTTCATTGATTAACGCTTGGATGCCTATTGGGTTATTGGAGTTATCTCTTTTGAATGCGCTTTTTCGAGTAGACACTTTAACAGCACTGTTTACAACGTCTGTGAATAGGTTTACCGCGGCTTCAATTTCATCCGTTGTACGTAACGATACACCATCGGATAGGTGTGAGCTAACGTATTTTTTATATTTAACCAGTTGGTATACCCAGCAAAAAAAGAGCATCCAAAGAAGCAATAAAAATCCCCAACTTATGATCCGGAAGTTGTTCTAATTTGGATTTTCACCAATGAATTTAACAAGGGGTTGTCGCGCCGGGGAAGTACTTCTTTGTCACCACTTTTGCACAACTCTTTTAAAGCACTGTAAGATTTGCGTTTTTGGTGTTGTATTTATTTGATGAATGTATGTCGTTCTTATTAACATATTTGGGTCCAGAGATTTCCTAATTTAAAAGGAATACAAATGTTGACATAGGGAAGGGAACGTATAAATAATATACTATTGGCCAAAGAGATCAACGATCATATATATGTATGTATGTTTAGGACATTTGAAGATGTCTGTAATCTGTATAGTGTAATTAACATTCTCACAAAAAAAAAGTTTTCCGTAGCCCCGGTTCAGAGAGTAGTAAAGTACCACAGTGTGGTACAGTATGTATGATATGGTATATTTAATTACCACAATTTCTTTTAAAATTATTTAATTATAACCTACACCACACTGTGGTACAATTTATTATGATTTTATGCATTTGCTTCTAACACCAAAAATGAGAAGAGATATATAGAACCATCGTTTATTATACCGATCGACTTAGAATCACTTTCTGAACCGATTTAGCTATGTCAGCTTGTGCATGCGTTCTTGTAATCTATGTGCAGGTCACAAATATAGTCCGATCTCAAAGAAATTTTAGTCAAATGTACTATATTTTGCACAAAGGATTTTTTAATCCGAGAATAAACGGTCACTAGCAAGGTTGGAAAAGTGTGTTTTCATGTTTTACATCAGAGCATTATTAAATTTGGCAGAGATTTGTTTATAGAATCACGAACACTGCGAAATTTGTTAAAAAAAATGGATACCCTTCAGATAAAGGCCAAATTTAAACACAGACCCATATAGAATTTTGCATCTAAAATAGGTGTCAAACACAAAGGTTAAATAGATGAATACAGTACGTTCTGTCTAATACAATGTGAGTTACGCCTTTTGTTCTTTATCAAAAACGAGCACTTGATGTTACATCTTTTTTTCTTGAATAAAATCGTGATTTTTTTACGAAAAACGAATTTTCATTTTTTGAGGGTTACGTTCTTGGGTAATTCTGGTTATGCTATATTAACATTTTTGGAAAGTATAAAGTGTTGTTAATAAATTCAGTTTTTATCGCAATCCAATGTACTACAATTCCAAAATTTAACATATTTCGAAGAAAATCAGCATACTTTGAAATGACTTGATGTTATTTTAATCGGCTATGAAAAAGTCAACTTGTAGGTCCGATTTATCGACCTAGTCGACTGAAACGAAATTTAATTGATGAAAAAGTCGACTAGCTTCCAGAACCATTAACTAATTCTGATATAGCCGCCATATAAATATATATTTCTTCCCTTTAGCACTATAGACGCAGTATTTTACATATATATCATAGCCCTCATACATATGTTCCTTCCGATCTGGACTTTTATCACTTCACAAGATTTATTTTACATCCAACCCATAAGCGTAGGAAGGGGGTGGCTGGGGTGGTCTAATACCACCCCAGAAGTTTTTTAGCCCCCCCCACAGATATTTCAGCTGGATTTTTTAATATTATCAATTCCAATCATCTATCAATTTAACAGTTACAAATAACAGAAATAATATAAATTTTTGCAAATTCTGCAATGAATATAAAAACTCAAAAGTTTGCAATCAATTTGGAAGTAGAAGAATGATTCTTTGGTTTCGTAGATTGTTCTGTAAGTAGATATGCCAATTCTTTACATAAACTTTTTTTTTGGAAAAAATAAGATGGGAAATGTTCCAATAATTGGAAGTCTTTTAATGGTGCAAATGTAATGTGTTTTAATTCACTGCGAGGCATATATAATTAAAATTAGGTAATTGTTGACTCCTATTTGAACATACAATCAGCATCAACATTTTTCAATGCTGTACGTACATATTTCCAAACCTTTCGGATTTGATTTAAAAAAACGCATAAAATTTAGAAAAAAGTATGAAATATTTGTTTGAGTCGAGAACGGTCTATATAATTCAATGTTTAGATGATGTCACGATATATGCCAATTCATGATATATGCCAATTGGCCGCCTCAAAGTGAAATAAACTTAAATAATCGTTTGTTAGTCGATTCATGGTTAAATTATAGACCAAACTGAACATGTTTGACAGTAACATGTTACACGAAAATATTTAGCAGAGCTGCCAACAAAACGCTTACCAAATTTGTTTCGGTTAATTCAACATTAGTTAAAAGCCATTATGAAGATTTGCCTGATGATACGAAAGCGTTTTAATATTGGAGAACAGATTTAAGTCTTGCACTAAATAAAGCAGTAAATTATTTGGTAAAGCTTTGAATTTATTGATGATTATAGAAGTAACCTGCAAATTGACAAGGAATCGCCAATCATAGAAATTAATGTGCCAAAAATATCTTCAAAACTCATATGACAATAAGCCAATCAAAGAAAGAAAAGGTTGATAGAAATGCATAAAATGTGGATCCAAAAAAATTTAATAAAAACAAAATCGCGTCGAATTAAAACATGACTAAGATCTACAATGAACCAAGATCCTTGTTGAAATTTGACCATTTAAAATATCGAAAACGAAATAGTAAAATTGTTAGCGATATTCTTATTTTTTTTTAAAGAGAAGAATAATACATTTTTTATTCTTACCCCCATTAACACAAAACAAAATAAACGAGCGTTAGAGCTAACGAAAGGTAATTTCTATGGAATTTGACAGCTATAACCGGTAGTTAGCTCTTACACCCAGTTTTTTATTTATTGTTAATGGCAATAAATAAATAAAATAGGGTTAAGAGGTAACTACCGGTTTCGATACAATTTAACTTTCGTTAGCTCGAACGATCGTTTATTTTGATTTGTGTTAATGGGGGTTGTTATATTTTATTTCATACTGCTATTTTTTATGTTCATTATAAAATATTTAATTCCTTTTTACTTAAATAATAAAATTGTAGTAATTGTTTTTAAACAATTGTTGTTTTAAAAGAGCGAATTCTTGTTTATGTAAAATATTAATTTATCATAGAAAGGTTGTAATAAATCGTATTTCAATATGAATTAATTCCTTACTTTTCGTTGACAATATCATCCGTGAATAATTTTAAAGCATAAAAACAAACATTTCTTCTTGGGGCTATAGCCCACCCCAGCAGAAATCCATTGCTACGCCAATGATCCAACCGTTTTAAAATGATGCATTCTTGGGTTAATAATTTATATTCCGAAATCACATTTTGTTTAGTTATTTAGAACCATTTTTTCGGCATTTAATGAAATGCCGAAAAAATGCTCATACTTATGAATTGGAAGTACTTATAATGTTATTCTTTTGGAAGTACTTCTTTTATTTTTTGCTGGGTACTTATTGGGCAAACTGTCACACGCATTTTCATGATTGTTGTAAAGCAGTGTCATAATGGTAGGCGAATGATCCGATGATAGATCAAGTGATGAACATAGAGATAATTGTTCACGCCTTATATTTTTTATTATAGCGAAATCAATAAGGTCAGGCGTTTTGTTCAGATCTGAGGGCCAATATGTTGGGTGACCGCTCGAAGCTACATCTAGTTTAGCAGATGTTATGGCTTTAAGTAGTTGTCTACCTTTTGGAGTAGTGAGGCGAGAGCCCCAAAATGTGTGCTTGGCATTGTAGTCACCTGCTACCAAAAACTTTGTGCCAAGAGTGGAGCAGAACTCCATGAATTGCTCTTTGTTAATATTGTGCCTAGGGGGACAATATATCGACGATATCACCAGAATTGTGCCTGTGATAGCGATAGAAGTTGCTTGTATATGCTCAGTCCTATATTCGGGCATAGGATAATCTAAACATCCCGCTAGGATGTTTAGTATCGTATGTGGAATAACCACGTATCCTAAAACAATTTCTGGTTGAAAAATGTGTCTCAGAGACTAATAAAATATCTATACAGTGGTTTCGGAGAAAATTTTCTACCTCATTTCTGTGTTGGCTCAGGCCGTTTGCATTCCAATAACAAATTCTCATTGGATTTTTTTTTTTGATTTAACACGAGTTGCATAAGCATACTTTGATTTCTCATCATTTCTTGCATCATGCTTTGCATATTCAACATGAATGAATTCATAGTTTCTATTAATGTTTCTATTGAGTTTTCGAGGGGAAATTGAGGGGGTAACGAATTACCATTTCTTGTCATACGGGCGTATGACATATTTGGATGAATTGTATTCTTTGGGATTCGGTTTACGTTTGGGTCGCTAGAACTAGCATTTTCCGTAGGAGATACAGTTCTTAAGCCTGGGAAAGGCGATAGAATATAGCTTGCATATGTAGGAGTTTTATTAACATTTTTTGATTTTTTCATGTGCTTATAGACAGGGCAACCCCTGTAGTTTGCTGTATGTTTCTCACCGCAGTTACTACATTTTTTTACGCCGGTATCTGTTCTAGGATGGGGACAGTCAACGGACTTGTGCACATCGCCACATCTGACACAAACGGCCGGTAATTTACAGAATGCCTTGGTGTGTCCAAATTCTTGACAATTTGTACATTGGGGAGGATCGGCTCGTTTTAAAGGTTCCTCGACTCGAATTCTACGGTTGCACAAATATCTTAGGTCGTAAATAGGATGAGGTGCGCCTTTTTTCTTTATTCTTGAAGAATCAAATGTTAGTTCAACCATAAACATGGGCTGAGGAATTTTCTTTTTATTTATAGTGTTTATTATGGATTTAACTTCATAACCCTCTTTAGCAAGTTCATCGATTATTTCAGCTGTTGAAACTGTACTATCAATACCCTTAATTACTACCACAAGACTAGGGTAATCAAAAACCGCACCGGTTAACCGGTTAATCCGTTTCTCTTTAAAAACCGCATATCGGTTTCCGGTTTTTCTGCTTTTTCGAATAACTCGAACCGTCGGTTTTTCAACTCGGTTTATTCGACTTTTCGGATTTTTGAAACTATTATAAAATGATAAAGAAAATATTATTGTTGAAACAGGAACCTACCTAAAATTTTTAAAACATCAATATAAAAACCGTTGGCATCATTTGTGCATATCCATCGATTTACATTGCTAACTTCTCTATTGACTTCGTCTGCATATTTTATCAAGGGTCTTATTGCGGTATAGAAATTAATTAACAATCCTTTCTAATTGAAATGTAGGTATAAATAAAATACATATGTTCAGTTTCACATTTCGACAAGTTTTCATCTCTATAGTATGCTCAAGGCAGAATCCGCTACTTCTGATAATATATGTTTATAATCGGTTTGCCATATATATGATGCTAAAAGCTAAGATTTTGCCGATCTTCACTATTAGTCAAGTTTTATAAAAATCATAATCAATTTTTTTGAAAGAAATCTCTTTAAAAATTGAACATAAATATTACAAATATTGCAGAGATTATAATAAATTATATCATAAATGAAATTGGAACAATTACCTATTATAAATAAAAATATGAAGTGTTTAAAATAAAATTTTCAAATAAATCCTAGTTTAATTGGAACATTATTTATGCATTTTTATAAAGAAAGAAAAACCGAAAACAAACGGTTCACCGGTTTTTTATTTTCGGTTAAACCGAAAACCGGTTTTAGAGTTAACTTAATTTTTGAAGAAACCGAAAACCGTATTTTCAAAATAACCGCTTTTTTGATCACCCTACACAAGATCTTTTGAACTCTTAAGCTGGTAAGTGTAGTAATTCTTTTTCTCGAAATCGAGCAACCCAACCACCTTTCTATAAGACACTTCGGTGTATGTCTGAATTTTTGTTTCGTATACATTGCCTCTACGAAGTGAAGCAACATAGAAGTTTTCTTTGCCTAGTAGCTGGGACAGCTTATTTACCAACGCGTTAGTTGTTTGTTCCCGCAAGAAAAGCGGAGGTGGTTTGGGTTCTCTTATAGTTTCATTTGTTTCTTCATTACTATCCTCACAGCTGAGGAGGTCAAATCGGTTCGAACTTACCGCATTCATTCCTTTGGAAACTTTGGGATCTGGTTCCTTATGAGGAGACCTTGCACTTGCCTTTCGTTTAGTCACTAAAATATATCTATCTATACCAGTTTGTATTTTCTCATCTTTGCCCGTTGTACTGTTTGGATTTGTACCTTTGGGGATTGTTCCTGTTGCTGTGGCAACACTATTTCCATTCGGATTAGCTACGGAACTTGAAAGCATACTTTTAGGCACTACGTTATTTTGCATTGTATTTGTTAGCATTTCTGTTTGATTTGTTTCACTACTTAACAACTGCGGTGAGAAAGAGCGCGCATTGTTTGGGGTTTTGGCGGTCAAAAAGAGGCTGTCATCTCTTCTAGGCGTTGTTGTTGCGTTACTTTCTGTATTTGTCACAGAAATGTACGCATTTCTGCCATTAAGACTTAACCGCCTCTCAACGGAGGGAGTGAGAGACATGCACGAATATTGCTTTTTGTAAATTTCCTTTGTTTATTTATGAACAACCAACACAGCAAGCACTATGATTTTTTAACTTGATTATTTTTCTTGCAAAAAGTTACACTTTAGCAATAAACTTTAACACAGAATTATAACCAAATCACTTGTTAATAGCGTCCAACTCGCTTTACATGCTTTAGCAGGGTTAATCCCAAGGAAAATAATTTTTTAATAGAATTTTTGTGAGAGCCACTGTAAACACGTCTGTACGCAACGATGTTGCCAGATGTTAATAATAATAATATATAAAATCAAAAACAAAATATATATTACAGAAATAAAATAAGAAAATAAATTATTTTTCTCAAGAAGTGGGCCTTTCGCTTACAAAATGGGTATACATACACAAATTTAAGGCAACAAGAGTCACACCAACATATTATAAAGGCTGACATCTTTTATCCTTCTTACTAAATTTTATGATTGTTCTTCTTACTAATCATTGCTTTTTGTTTTTGTTATTCGATCTGTTGTGACTTTTCATAGTTTTGTTTTTGACTATTGAGTTCGAGATCGTTGTTTTTGTTTTCTGTTAAACAGAAAAACAAACCTTCTTTGAAAAAGAAGAATAAGAAAAGTGTGAAATGTATTAAGGGTGGTCACTGGTTGGTGGACGATGGAGTATATGCCTGATCAGGTCGACTTATACGTTAAATTAAAGCTATTAATGTGGGCTACCAATGTTGGAAATATCTCCTTCACTTAGATACAGTGGTTTAGTAACAGTCATTAAACAAATTGGAAAGAGTTGATATTTTTCAACAAAAAAAAATCGAAAAATATATTTTATTTTATTTTTTAAAAATTTGCATCATAGCGAAGAAAATAATGCCTATTTGAAAAAAATCTATGGATAACTGTAGAAATTATAGCCCTTTTTGGTAGAGGTAAGAGAATTTCAAAAAATTTTTTTTTTTAATTTCTTTTTTAATAGCGATTTTATTTATTACTTTTATTTATATTATGTACATTTGAGTTTATTTACATGAACAAATTTAATTTTTAGAAGTAATTGTGAGTTCTTTGTTGACGTTTGTACATTTCGGAATCGGTTTCTCTAATGAGGAACCAAATATAATCTCAAATCATTCTTTCATCCCAGTGCCCTTGGTAACGCCGCTCGATGGACTTCAATTCTTGGTGGAACCTTTCGCCATGTTCGTCACTTACGTCGCCAAGTTTCTCGGGGAAAAAGTTTAAATGAGAATGCAAGAAATGAATTTTGAGGGACATATTTACACCTGTTGGAATACATAAAGCGAAAAGTAAGTTGGAAGAATACATACATATGTGTTATATACATAAATTAGTTAGTTAATCATTGTTTCATATTGCGGCTTTTATTGGATCCAAGTAAATTTGAAACTACAAGCTTAAACGACCTTCCAACGAAGAAAACACTGTCAATTTGAAAAAATCTATGGTTAGATGTGAATGTTATGAGCCATTTGGTAAATGTTAGAGAAATTCAAAAAAATCTTGTTTCATATTTTTCCGTTTTTAAATGATATTTTAGCTTATATTGAATTCGCCATGTGTGAGAGAGTCATATAAGAGACATTGCACTTGCATTTCATTTTATGAGGATTGATGTCAGACATTATAAAATTATAGAGAGGACGAGGTTTATTGGCCTTTCGTATCCCTCCATAAAACCTAATATGCAATGTGAGAGCTATATTGGATGCGATCCGCTCAGGTAGAGGGTCATTCAACAATATTTGTGTTTTTTTATTTATTGTGGTTTTTTATTATTTATACATATAAAATTATATGTACGCAATACAAAGTAGTACGCGGCAGTCTTGAAAATATTGGGTGTCTACTTTCGATGCAAACTACATATATGTCAGCTACCGGTACTGCAACTTATGAACCTTAAACCCGGAATTTATGAATGAAATTTCTTATTAATAAATTAGTGTAATTCAGCGCCTTAAAGAGATAAGGCGATTTTCTGAAAAATATTACAAAGTTATATTTCGAAGTATGAGTAATAGGCAAATAACTTTTCAATGTGTAAATAATCCCGACAATTTCCACTACATCAGCGGAAAATATGTAATTAAAAAAATCGACGTGCGTTTAGTAAAATAATAGAAGAAATAGAAGTGTAATATTTTGGTATACAAGCTAAAAATATGAACGAACCGTGGACACCTAGTATTTTGTGTAATTCGTGCCATGTAAATCTTACTCGATGGACTAGTGGAAGAATGCGGTAAGTACTTTAAAATTAATGTATTACAATGTTTTGTGGAATAAAACGTTTTAATTTTAGACTTCACGTGCAATTTGGAATGCCAATGATTTTGAGACAACCATTCATTCACGATACGGACTGCTATTTTTGTCTAAGTTAATAGATTGGAGTAGGAAGTGTCCAAGTAAAGCTAACAACCTAATAACGGAATCATCATCAAGTTCAACTGAGTACTCATCAGAAACCGTCGATTCCCATTGATCATGCTGTCAACACTAAGGAATCATACGAAACAATGGCTAAATTGATAAAATATGAACATTTTTTTAATTCATTACATTTGTTTATTGGATCTTTCATAATACGCGTAGAATGCAAATAACAATAATTTTTCAAATCTTAACCTAAATACATTAATCTGGGGGTTGTTGCCAGTGCAATAAACCCTTTGAGAATTTGCAAAGTTTAAATAATAATGGATTTCAATGGAATATCAATTTATCAAATTTCTACTACAATGTAATCTTCAATGTATATAAATGTGTTATAGTAAGTCCATTGTATTTCTTCTTCTAAGGCGAGTGTTTCTTTCATTGTTTAGAATTTGTCTGGAAAGGATATTTGGGTGATCGGATTGTTTTTCCACATAGTTTCGGCAGTATTCTCGGATTTCCTCAGCGACGGTTGGAATGTTGAGGTCCTTATGGATATTTGCGTTTCTCAAGGTGCACCTGTAATTAAACGAAGAGTATTCGACTGTCTTCTTTGTAATTTGCATACATTTGAAGCGCACGCTGTACCCCAGAGCTGGATACCATATGTCCAAATTGGCTTCAATACCGTTTTGTATAAAAGAACTTTATACTCTGGATCTAGGGCAGATCTTTGGCTGATAAGCCACTGAAGTTGATTAGTTTTGAGTTTTATTTGTGTTATCCTAGAACCCATGTGGTGAGTCCATGTCAAACGACGAGCTAAGTGAATTCCAAGATATTTCACGTGATCTTTCTGAGGAATCAACGAGTTGAAGATGGTTATTGGAGGAGTAGTATCTCGTCTTAGGGTAAAGGTAACATGAGTGCATTTTGTAGCATTTACCACTATTCTCCATTTTTCTAACCAGTTCTCTAAGACTTGGACATGCGACTGCAGTTGATCGGACGCAACTAAGGGGTTTTTATGAATACTGACGAAAGCAGTATCATCCGCAAAAGTGGACGTATTAGTAAATGTGTTTGTGGGCATGTCTGCTGTATATATTATGTATAGAATAGGTCCCAATATGCTGCCCTGAGGAACGCCGGCTGTTATTTTCTTAGGGCTAGAAGAAATACCATTCGATTTTACTACAAACGACCGGTTTGACAAATAGCTATTGAGCATTTTATGCGTGTTACTTGGCAAAAGTACACATATTTTGTTTAACAATCCATGGTGCCTGACTTTATCAAAAGCTTGCGATATATCTATGAATAGAGCAGAACAATATTCTTTGTTTTCAAAAGCCTTTCTGATGTATGTAACAACACGATGAACTTGTTCTATGGGACTATGACGCTTCCGAAAACCATTGGTGATCGGGTATTACGAGTATGTATGTTATTTGAGTCTATACATATGTGGGGTAATTTTCTTCATAAAAATTGTTTCAAACATTTTTAATATTATCGATAGCAGACTTATCGGACGATATGAGTTTACTTTGGTCGGATCTTTTCCAGGTTTTGGAATCATCACAATTTCCGATATCTTCCAGGATAAAGGAAAGTAACCCACACGCAAAATGCTATTAAAAATGAACAAAACCATTTTCAGGGCAGATAATGGTAGTTCTTTTATCATTCTGGCATTTATACCATCTTTGCCAGGAGATTTCTTTATTTTAAGGTCTTTGACCGAATTTTCGATATCTTTTAACTTGAATTTAAGTAGACGAGGAATTGTTTCATCTATAGTGCCACTATTTGGTGCAAAAACAGATTCAAGGTAATTTGCAAAGGCATTGACTTTCTCTTCCGAGCTTTTAGCCCAGTTCCCGGTTTCAAGGCGGATTGGGGATTCGTGTGCGATTCGTCTTCGCATATTTTTCGTAGCCTTTCATAAACTGTAATCTGTTTTCTCAGTTGGATCCAAAGATTGCAAGTATTTTTTTAGATCATATTCCTCAGCTACCTTCAGGGCAACTTTTAGTCATCTCTCACAATTCCTTAGGCTATATCTCAATGCTGGGGAGCGGTAACGTTACCATTCTCTTCTTATATTTATTTTCTCATTGACCAGGGCTTCAATGTTTGTTTGATAATTTGAAACATTATTCCTAATATTTGTGGACTTACGAGTGGCAACTTTTACCGCACTGTTTACGACATCTGTCAGCAGATTCACCTCTGTGTCTATCTAGTTTGCTGATCGTAAAGATATACCTTCGGACAGGTGAGAGCTAACGTACTTTTTATACTTCATCCAGTTTGTGTGTTTGTTAGGCAAAGTGGCGTGTGCACTTTCCTGGGCATTATTGGACAATGTTAAGATGGTTGGCGAATGATCCGAAAATAGATCAAGTGAAGGAAAAATTTATATTTGTTCACGCTTTACATTTTTAAGCAGAGCGAACGACGCTGTGCTTAAGCACAGAAGACGACGTCGAGTTTAGCAGATGCTATAGCATTTAACAAACTGTCTACCTTTGGGTGAGGTGAGTCGAGAGCCCCAATATGTGTGCTTGGCATTATAATCTCCTGCTACCAAAAATTTGGTTCCAAGAGTGGAAAACAATCAATAAATTGATCTTTGCTAATATTGTATCTTGGAGGGCAATAAATAGACGATATTACAATATTTGTACCGGTGAGTGCTATTGAAGTAGCTGAATGTGATCGGTCCTATATTCGCGCATAGGATTGTATTTAACTTTATTGCCGTACAGCCACAGGCTCTCCCACTGGGGTGTTTAGTATCGTATGTGGAATAACCATGTATTCTGAAACATTTTTTTGTGGTAAAATGTGTCTCAGAGACTAATAGTATGTCTATACGTTGACTTCGAACAAAATTATCAACTTCGTTCTGTGTTGGCTTAAGCCGTTTGTATTCCAATAACAAATTTTTAATGATTTTTAATGTTAGCATTTTTAACGTGAATGTAAACTGGACAACCCCTATAATTTGCCGTGTGATTTTCACCGCAGTGGCTACATTTCCTAACACTAGTATCTGTTTTAGGATGTGAACATTCAACAGATTTATGAATGTCGCCGCATCTGACGCAGACCGAAGGCAATTTGCAGTAAGCCTTTGTATGTCCAAATTCTTGACAATTTGTGCATTGAGGCGGAGCCCTACGTTTCAGTGGCTCTTCTACTCTTATTCTGCGATTGCAGAGGTACCTCAAATCATAAATGGGGTGTGTGGCACCTTTCTTCTTAATTTGAGAAGACTCAAATGTTAATTCCACCTTAAACATAGGTTGGGGAATTTTATTTTTATTGATAACTAGCTGGACCCGGTCCACTTCGTTGCCCCAGACTTCAGATTTCCGATCCCGTTAATTTCTGGACTAATTACGTAGACTGACACCAAATATATATGCACATAATTACATTGATCTCTCTAACAAATTGCTCAAGATATATCAAACACAAAATTTAATTGGCTTATATGGGCGGGGCCACTCCCATTTGTCCGACCCCGCCCATTTTTGGACCAAGCACGTAGACTGCCACCTAATATATATGCACAAAATTAGAGTAATCTCGCTAATAATTTGTGCGAGTTATGTCAATTTCAAAATTGGGTTTATATTGGCGGGGCCACGCCGATTGGTCCAATCCCGCCCATTTTTGCACCAACCAATTAGACTACCATCTTATACATATGCAAAAATTACAGCACTCTCGCTAACAAATTGTGCAAGATATGCCAATTTAAAATCTTTGTTTATATGGGCGGTGCCACGCCCATTCGTCCAATTCCGCCTATATTTGGACAAATCACGAAAACTACCACCAGATACATGGCACAAAATTACAGCACTCTCGCTAACAAATTGTGTAAGATAACTCAATTTCAAAATTTGGCTTATATGGGGGTCCACGCCCATTGGCCGATCCCGCCCATTTTTGGACCAATTGAGTAGACCACCACCTAATACATATGCACAACATTACAGCACTCTCGCTAACAAATTGTGCAATATATATCAATTTAAAAATTTGGTTTATAAGGGCGGGGTCACGCCCGTTGGTCCAATCCCGCCCATTTTTGGACCAATCACGAAGACTGCCACCAGATACATATGCACAAAATTACAGCTCTCGCTAACAAATTGTGCAAGACATCTCGATTTCAAAATTTGGCTTAAAGGGGCGGGGCAACGCCCAGTAGTCCGACCCCGCCTATTTTTGGACCAATCACTTAAGTCGCCAACAGATATATATAAACAAAATTACAGCTCTCTCGCTAACAAATTGTGCAAGATATCTCAAATTCAAAATTTGGCTTATATGGGCGGGGCCACGCTCATTGGTCCGATCCCGCCCATTTTTGGACCAATTAAGTAGACTACCACCTAATACATATGTACAATATTACAGCACCCTCGCTAACAAATTGTGCAATATATGTCAATTTAAAAATTTGGTTTATAAGGGCGGGGCCACGCCCATTTTTGAACAAATCACGAAGACTACCACCAAATACATATACACAAAATTCCAGCTCTCTCGCTAACAAATTGTGCAAGATATCTCAATTTCAAAATTAGGCTTATATGGGCGGTGCCACGCCCATTGGTCCTATCCCGCCCATTTTTGGTCGAATCACGTAGTCTGCCACCAGATACATATGTACAACATTACAGCACTCTAGCTAAAAAATTGTGCAAGATATATCAATTTCAAAATTTGGCTTATATGGGCGGGGCCACGCCCATTGGTCCGATCCCGCTCATTTTTGGACCAATCACGTAAGACGCCAGCAGATATATATACACAAAATAACAGCTCTCTTGCTAACAAATTGTGCAATGTATCTCGATTTCAAAATTTAGCTTAAAGGGGCGGGGCCACGCCCATTAGTCTGACCCCGCCCATTTTTGGACCAATCACGTAGACTGCCTCCTGATACATATATACAAAATTTCAGTTCTCTCGCTAACAAATTGTGCAAGATATCTCGATTTCAAAATTTGGCTTAAAGGGGCGGGGCCACGCCCATTAGTCCAACCCCGCCTATTTTTGGACCAATCACGTAGGTCGCCAACAGATATATATAAACAAAATTTCAGTTCTCTCGCTAACAAATTGTGTAAGATATCTCAAATTCAAAATTTGGCTTATATGGGCGGGGCCACGCCCGTTGGTCCGATCCCGCCCATTTTAGGACCAATCACGTAGACTGACACCAGATACATATGTACAAAATTGCAGCACTCTCGCTAACAAACTGTGCAAGATATCTCAATTTTAAAATTTGTCTTATGTGGGCGGGGCCACGCCCACTTCATATATCGAAAATTCAAGTACCCTATTTTCACCACGCCCCATACATGTACATTCTGTAAAAATTTCAAGAAGATCGGTTCAGTCGTTTAGACGTCTATACGGTACAAACAAACCAACAAACAAACAAACCAACAAACAAACAAACAAACAAACACACATTCTTCTTTATATATATAGATGTTGGGAAATCTGTTAGAGAAAATCGGAAGCCAAAATTTTAATTGGTGTGGTTGCCACCCTTCCCAGATTTGGACCTTTTTTTACTTAAATTTCAAAAGTTTGATCGATTTTCTCCAATCGCAAAGCTAAATTGTTAATTTTTTTTATTTATTTGTATTAGGGTGTAACAAAATCGACTGTAAAGGGAATCCCGAGCGTGGCTTTTCATATCGAAGATATAGGACTAAAAGTGAAAAATCCTATTTTTGGGGATTTTTGACGTATTTTTTTGGAATTGAGGGATTTTCCATTAGAAATTTCCACATGTTGCGTACGATTATTATATACATTATATATACAATTTTAAGAATTTTATGCATGAACGTAAATACGGAAATGCAAAATATTTTTTTTAATTTTCCCTACCTTCTTATACTTATTGGTTATTATATCAGTCAATATGCACTGATTTCTTGTAGATCGCATGTTTTTATCAAACAATTATAAAATTTAGTATGATTTACCTTTCTGAAAATTTTGTTTTATGGTACTATTTCTAGTAAACCCTTAATCATTGACAGGTATAAAAATATTTGTTGTAATGTTCATTAACCCTACGATTCATAACCGGGTACCCGTGTACCTTTTTTGACTTTAAAGTGCTGCTGTGCCTATAATTTTTGAGATATGGACACAAAACTCCGAATCATGAGAGATTTTGGCTAAACTAAGATTTAAATACCAAAAAATTCAAAATATTTTCAATATTTTCTTTAAAAAATGATTTTAAATGTTTTACCCCCATAAACACACAACCGGGTCCCCGGGTACCCTAATGCAATTCCTATGTAAATGCCTGACATGTAAATGAAAAAACGTTTTTTGTGTTGTTTTTATTGGAAATAAATGTCTTTTTTATTTATTTTATCATATTTTATATATATTATATTATAATTCATCCGAATCACTATCGTTGTTATTGTGGCAATTGTAGCATTTAGTAATTGTTATGGCGTGCTCATCGCATATCGGCGTGCTACATATGCTGCCATTTTTTCTAGTTTTTCTTCTGCGCTTATTTGGAAGAAGGTTGCACATGTAGCACACGCCCGTATGTGCTTTTCTGCCCCTTTGTCGTGCTGACGGAGATGTTGACGGACCTGCAGCACAAAGCACACTCTCCAACGGCCTTCCGATGATGCTTTCAATTGCATTTTTTGTTGAAAATTGGCGCACGCTTTGTACATTTGAAATTCTATTTTCTATAACAGGAATGCACAGGTTTTCTGCCAGTTGACGCAGGAAATTCTTCCTGCGCGTCGTGGTGTATCGTGCAGTTGGATTATTTCCATAATATATGATGTGTGATGCAAATGCGCTCACATCAATGATGTTATAGAAAAATGCCATCGGCCATCTTCTTGTTTGTCGCTGGGTCGTGTATTCTTGGAGCGTTTGGTCCATAACGTCCACCCCACCTTTTGTTTGGTTGTAAAAATTGATAATTTCTGGTTTCCCATTCTCGTCAATTTGTGCATCATCATGCATACTAGAAAGAAGGATGACCGAGTTGGACTTCCGCTGCTTATATGAGAGCAGTGTTACGTTGTCGTGGAAGCCAAATAAACTTGAACCAACGTCTTTTTTTTGTCTTCTTTCATCTCCGCAGGGATGTAAGCTTTGTTGCGGCGGAGTGTACCCACCATGCTGAGCTTTTCTACTTTTAGTTGCCTAGCCAACGGCAGCGTCGTAAAAAAATTATCCATGGTGATATTTCGTCCGCTACCGTAGTATGGTCCAACTAAATCTCTCACCACTCTTTCGCCAACACCAACTTCACGACCAGTTTCTTGTTTGCCAGTATATATTTGGCCATGAAGTGGATATGAGTTTTTGGCATCGCAAATCCACCATACTTTTATACCATATTTTGCTGGCTTCGAGGGTATATATTGAGTGAATTTGGTTCTACCACGGTATGGATATAATTGTTCATCAATGGTCAAATATTCTGATGGCACATAATATCTGGCAAGATTTGCATTGAGCATTATCCAAATATCGCGAATTGGCGCCCCTTTGTCTTGACGCTGCCGCTCTACCCGTGTTCTGGGGTCGTCAAACCGCATAAAACGCAGCAAATCGAAAAACCTGTTTATTCCCATGGTGGCGCGGAATATTGGGTGAGCCTGTGACGTCCACAAATCTCTTGCGTTTTCGTCATTAGAATGATTTGTGCCAGCCATCAAATTCATTCCAATGAACGCATAAATTTCGTTGATTGTCGTGTCTTTCCACTTCAACTGACGTCTATTGGGATTCGCTTCATTGTACGCATTATATGTGGCATGCGCTTTTCTATTTGTGTGGCGCACTATTATATCCACCATTTCCACTGTGAGGTATGATTTGAAACACTGCAAAGGCGTCATATTTTCAGTAATCCGCGCTGGACCACAGCGGTCTCTGAATATATTGTGGCTTCTCACTTGTTGGCAACTACGTGGTGTTCGCTGCCATTGTGTGCCGTCACGTGCAGTCATGTAGTCTGCTGGGTTTGTTGTTGGTGCATCTTCTGCTGGTATAGGACACTTCGAAACTTCGCCAGTATAGGACACATTTCCTTCATTTTGGTCTTCCACAGGGTCCACTTCAAGGTCCTCATCTTGAGTCGCTTCCTCAAATAAACGTTGAATATATGTGCTTCTTGCTTCATCACTCAAATTCCAGTATTCCCTTGTAGACAAATATCGGTCGTTGCGGCTCATTTTTCACCAACTTCACTGTTCAAATATTCAACACAGAATGACGAAGCAAATGAAATATTTCAATTTTACGACACAAATGAACATCTGCTATCTAATTCAAAAGCAATTAAGCAAGTAGGTACCGAAAATAAGCAAAATAAGCAAATAAACAACCCTTACATAAAACCAGTTTCTGCCTACTTGTGTCGCTTTAGGTACTTATATACGAACAGAAACCAGTTTTTTTTTTTCAAATATAAAATTTGTACAGTTGAGAACGCAAAATATAATCAACAACAAAAATATTTACAGGAAAATATTATTTTATTTCAATAAACGCAAAACAACCTACTTCGGGTACCCGGGTACCTGGTTATGAAATTAAAGGAGTTTTGCTGGTTATGAATCGTACGGTTAATATGTAATTTCCCATATTACATGTATCAGGTAGAAATGTCAGGTATATTATTGTTTTTATATAAATATAGCATCTTCGAGAATGTATATCATTACCAATTTTGCAAGTATGGCGTTAACATTTAAGGACTCGTCACTATTTTTTATTTTGTGTGAAATCCAATTTCACACTTTTGAGGAAAAAGTCCGTAGAATAATAGAATTTTTCGAAGGAACCTATAAAATTGAAGTATTAAAGAGCGAAACCACAAAACATTTGATGTAAAGTGGACAACAGCAAAATCGAGTTCAAAATTTCTTGAAAAATATTCAGATTGGCTCGAGAACAACATAGATTTAACAGTTTGTACTTTATCTTATGGTTCATACCATAAACGTTACGAAGATGTATCGACAGGAACTAAGAAGAGGCGTTTGTCCAATAATCTTTCGGCAATGACTACTGAAGAAGTTACGGATACTTTTAAGGCAATGTTGAAAAAAGAGAAACAACCAACTGATGCTTTAAAAATTGACGGCGTTCTTCAAACAGCATCACCCAAACGTCTAAGGAGAATTATTGATAGTATTCCGACACCATCATCTAAGTCAGTTTTTACGGATGAAGAAGCACTTGCTCTTATGCTACAACTGGGACTCAGCAAAGACAACTACAACACACTTAGGAAGGCATTGTCCGAAAAGGAGTCGATGTCTTACCTTCATATAACAAAATAAAGGACAAAAAGAAGTCTATTATTCCTTCACCGCTACAAGTTTCACCTCTGACTCCACAGTATTGGCCTTCCTAACCTTCTGGAAAATACAGCATCGAGAATAGTTTCCATTCTTACTACGGAACAGCTGAGTACAATGGATAATTGTGACTTGCAACTTATGTGCAAGTGGGGATGTGATGGCTTATCAACCCTTCCTGAATACAAACAAGTATCAAAAAGTCCGAGCGGGACAGATTACACTATGCAACAAAATAAAATCAAAACCAAACATTTTTTTATGGATAAATTTTTTTAAACAATTTTTTATTAAAAATGCTATTATCGTCGAAGTACCCTTTGCACTATAATTTTTGGAGTATGTGCCCGATCAAGTCGACTTATACGTTAAATTGAAGCTATTAATGTGGGCTACCAATGTTAGAAATATCTCTTTCACTTATTAAACAAATTGGGCAAAATAAAACATAAAAAAATTATAGCCCTTTTGGTAGAGGCAATAGAATTTCAAAAATTCTTTTTTTTTAATTTCTGTTTAAATAGAGATTTTATTTATTACTTTTATTTATATTATGTACATTAAAGTTTATTTACATGAACAAGTTTCATTAGAAGTAATTGTGAGTTCTTTGTTGACGTTTGTTTCGGTTTCTCTAATGAGGAACCAAATATAATCTCCCATCATTCTTTCATCCCAGTGCCCTTGGTAACGCCGCCCGATGGACTTCAATTCTTGGTGAAACCTTTCGCCATGTTCGTCACTTACGTCGCCAAGATTCTCGGGGAAAAAGTTTAAATGAGAATGCAAAAAATGAATTTTGAGGGACATATTTACACCTGTTGGAATACATAAAGCGAAAAATAAGTTGGAAGAATACATACATATGTGTAATATACATAAATATAAAAAAATTATATTTCTAACCAATTTTGTCATAATTTTTTAACAAATCATTAATAATTGTTTCATATTGCGGGCTTTTATTGGATCCAAGGAAATTTGAAACTTCAAGCTTAAACGACCTCCATGCTGCAATTTCATTCGGCCTCAAATATGATTCGAAATTCACATCTTTCTTCAGTTTCCTTATTTTAGGCCCATCAAAAACTCATTCTTCGATTTTTTGAAAAGAAAGATTTTTAAATAAACCTTTTAAATATGAGAGTGAATTGCCATCTTTCCTTAAGGCGTTTACAAAATTTTTAAAGAGCCCCAGCTTAATATGCGGTGGTGGCAAAATATCGGCTATCCCAGAGGCATAACATACCAACTACTTTTAAATCGCAATAAATTTTCCAGTCATGTTCATATTTTATGTATTTTGTATTTTGTCAATGGGAATCGACGGTTTCTGATTTCCGTTGTTAAAAGTACTGCTTTCAAACATTCTTTACTGCTGTCAACAAGTAACCGCCATTCCTGTGAATTGTATGTTTGATTAAGTTCCTCGAACAATCCGGGAATGTCCTTGCAAAAGCATCTGTTATCCACAGTTGTATAAAATTGTTTGTAAGGTATATCACGGACTCTATAATATGATATGTCAACATCTGGGGCCAAAATAGTGTACTGTTTCATCCCAAATCACTCACTAGATCAATGAGTTGAAACTGAGTTTAAAGCGATGACTTCTGACTCAACTTGAATCGCTCAGAGTTGAGTACTCAGTTGAACTTGAACTTCCGTTATTAGGCTGTTAGCTATACTTGGACACTTCCTACACCAATCTATTAACTTAGACAAAAATAACAGTCCGTATCGTGAATAAATGGTTGTCTCCAAATCATTGGCATTCCAAATTGCACATGAGGTCTAAAATTAAAACGTTTTATTCCACAAATATTGCAATACATTAATTTTAAAGTACTTACCGCATTCTTCCACTAGTCCGTCGAGTAATATTTATATGGCACGAATTACACTAAATACTAGGTGGCCACGGTTCGTTCATATTTTTAACTCGTATACCAAAATATTACACATATATTTCTTCTATTATTTTACTAAACGCACGTCGATTTTTTTAATTACATATTTTCCGCAGATGTAGCAGAAATTGTAGGGATCATTTACACATTGAAAAGTTCATTGCCTTTTACTCATACTTCGAAATATAACTTTGTAATATTTTTCAGAAAATCGACTTATAAGAAATTTCATTCATAAATTCCGGGTTCATAAGTTGCAGTACCTGTAGCTGACATATAGTTTGCTTCGAAAGTAGACACCCAATATCTTCAAGACTGCCGCATACTACTTTGTATTGCGTACATATAATTTTACTACCTGTATATACGACTGGGATATGAAACCTCATAAATAAAAAACCACAAATATTGTTGAACGACCCTCTATCTGAGCGAATCTCATCCAATATAGCTCTCACATTGCATATCATGTTTTATGGAGGGTTACGAACGGCCATAAAACCTCGTCCTCTCTCTAATTTTATAATGTCTGACATCAATCCTCATAAAATAAAATGCAAGTGCAATGTCTTTTATATGTCTCTCTCACATATGGCGAATTCAATATAAGCAAAAACATCATTTAACATGTAAGAAAGTTTCAGTCGGGTAAACCGACTAAGTTATACCCTCACTTTGTGAGTAATGTTATACCGAATAATACACGAATTATTCTGTCAATTTGTGTGGGAGGTACCAGAAGGGGTTTAACAAATACACCTATTTTTCCCTGAACAGTAGATACTTTAAATACATTACACTGTGCCGATTTACCATCGTTTATGTGCACTGGTATATTACCGTTATGAGATATTAAATTTGGGTATGATTTGGCAATTTTGTGTGTGAAAAAGCGGCGCTGTGATAACGCCCATTTTTCACAGGGCTATAGAGACTATAAAAGCATTACACTGTACAAAATTTCAAGTATTTTTATACAATGGTATTAATGTTATAAGCTGTGAACTTTCGGTGCAAAATTGTACCTTTGTGTGAGAGGTACCAAAAGGGGCGTGGCAATAACGCCCATTTTGCATTGGACTGTAGGTACTATAAAAGCATTACACTTTACAAGATTTCAAGTATTTTTAAACACTGGTATTAATGTTATAAGCTGTTAACTTTTGGTGCAAAATGGTGCATTTGTGTGGGAGGTACCAAAAGAGGCGTGCCAACTTCGCCCATATTTCTCGAGTTGATAGCGACTAATAAACTAGATCTATGTGTGTAATTTCAGAAGATTCGAATAGGTAGTATAGCAGTTATTAAAGAATCAATATTTCACAACATTTTATCCCTTTGTGAGGGAGGTACTAGAAGGAGTGGACCAATATGGCCCATCTTCGAACTTAGCCGGAGATAGAAAAAAAATATTACCACCTACCAAATTTGAAGTCAATCGGTTACTCCTTTCGAGAGTTATCGTGCGCACCAACCAGCAGACAGACTCGACTTAAAATTACCCAAAACGAATTTCCGCATTTCTTGAGGTCTTAGATCACTCCTTCGATGTGTTACACTTTTTTTCGTAGCAAATGATATATACCATTGTCACTAAAGTGAGGGTATAAAAACGAAAAAATATGAAACAAGATTTTTTTGAATTTCCCTAACATTTATAAAATGGCTCATAACTTTTACATCTATCGATAGAGTTTTTCAAACAGTGTTTTCTTCGTTAGGCTGTTTAAAAATGTGATAGAATAATTTTTTCGACTTTTTTTATATTTTTTATGTTTTTTTTGTACCAGGAAAAAGTGTTTTTAAAAAAAAAATAATTTTTTTCTCATATTTTTGACGACTGTTACTAAACCGAAGATTCTACGTGAAAGCGATGTGAGCAGCATATGTAGCCCTCATAATTCCCTTTAATTTGCGGCATGACATGGCCGGATACTGAGGTCCGCGAAAGCTAAAATTTAAAAAAAAAAATTAAAAAAAACAATACAAATTTTTTTTAATATTTTGTTCGTGTTTGTGACACCTAATTGCACCAGAAACTGTTATCCACATCCCTTGGACAAAAATGTTGTTGCATAGTGTTATAGAAGTGTGTTCACGGCATCATTAGTTCCCCTCAGATTAAGAAAGAGAGAAGACACGGATTGTCCCTGCAAGGCGTTTCTTCAAGGATTATGAAATCAAATCTAAGATCACAGGAATTGATATGGAATTACTGAGAAAAATCAACATAATTCTAATGGCAATCAAAAGCAAGAACAAACTGAATGCAGAAAAATTTGGAAAATACTGCCTAGGTATTTCGAAACATCTAATAGAACTGTATCCATGGAAAGATATGACCCCAGGTTTAGGTTTAAGTTATGGTATTTTTTTTTATACAAGCTCACATAGACCAGTTAAGGTCCCTAGTGTTACCACGGGCTGAAATGCCCCTCATCGAAACCAACCAGTTTGATATACAAATTTATCAATAGTACGATAGTACGATATGTCGGTACTGGAAATATCTGTTAGGCTGCCTAGAAAGGTCGGCCTTACAGTATGTCCAGTCGTCGTTTACTCAGAGCGGGGCAGTCGCAAGCAAGTGCTCAATGCTCTCCACTTCTTCCTCATCTCCACAGCTTCTGCAGAAGTCATTAGAGTCAATTCCCAATCTTTTGGCGTGTTCGCCGATCAAGCAGTGTCCCGTCAGAACTGATACTAACGTAGACAATCTTTGCCTCTCTAGTGCAAGGAGATATTTTGATCTTCTCAGGTCGTACCTTGGCCAGATTTGTCTAGGTACCCTGCAGGTGCCGATTTCTGCCCATCTTTCGTTGGACTGCCTGATTGCCTCTTGCCTAAGCCAAAGCTTGCACGTGGATAGTGGCGCACCAATATATGCAAATTCTTCGAGAATTTGTAATGTCGTCCCTTTAGGTTTAGGTTTAGGTTAGGGTGGCAGCCGTATTTTTTTACAAGCTCACATAGACCAGTTTAGGTCCCTAGTGTTACCACGGGCTGAAATGCCCCTCATCGAAACCAACCTGTTTGATATATAAATTTATCGATAGTACGAATATCAGTACTGGAAAGATCTGTTAGGCTGCCTAAAAAGGCCGACCCCAGTATGTCCAGTCGTCGTTTACTCAAAGCGGGACAGTCGCAAAGCAAGTGCTCAATGCTCTCCACTTCTTCCTCATCTCCACAGCTTCGGCAGAAGTCATTGGAGTCAATACCCAATCTTTTGGCGTGTTCGCCGATCAAGCAGTGTCCCGTCAGAACCTGTACTAACGTAGACAATCGTTTCCTCTCTAGTGCGAGGAGATATTTTGACCTTCTCAGGTCATACCTTGGCCAGATTTGTCTAGCTACCCTGCATGTGCCGATTTCTGTCCATCTTTCGTTGGACTGCCTGATTGCCTCTTGCCTAAGCCAAAGCTTGCACGTGGATAGTGGCGCACCAATATATGCAAATTCTTCGAGAATTTGTAATGTCGTCCCTTTCCTAGCAAGTTCATCGGCTTTGCAGTTCCCCGGGATATCCCTATGCCCAGGCACGCATATGAGGTGTATATTAAACTGCTCAGCCATCTCGTTAAGAGATCTGCGGCAGTCGAGGGCTGTTTGTGAATTTAGGGATGTTGCCTCCAGAGAATTGATGGCAGCCTGGCTGTCCGAGTAAATTACAACGCCAGTGTTGGTTACTATGTTGCGACTCAGCCACTTGGCGACTTCCCATATTGCCATTATTTCGGCTTGATAGACACTGCAGGTATCTGGTAGTCTGTGAGCTATATCCAGACTGAGTTCTTCACAGTGTACTCCGAAGCCAACCTTTTCATCAAGCTTCGAACCATCCGTGTAAAAGTGGAGATGGTTTCTATTACCTGGTATTCTGCCGACCCATTCATCTCTGGCGGGAATCATAGTGATGTAATTTCTCTCGAAGGTGTACACCGTTGGTGTATAGTCCACTCGGTCGGTTACCATAGCACTACACTTTGATATCCTCATGTGACCATAGTTTTTGTACCTCCACATTGATAGGCAGTTTAATCTTATTGCCGCTTTGGTTGCAACTTCTCTCGCCACAATATTAATCGGCAGTATATGGAGTAGGGCTTGTAGAGACTCGGTCGCTGTAGTCCTTAAGGCTCCGCTTATGCTCAGGCAGGCTGTTCTCTGAACCTTTGTTAGTAGGTTGGTAATGGTTAGTTTGTCAGTTGCCGTCCACCATACCACAATACCGTATAACAGTATTGGACGAACTACTGCTATATATATCCAGTGGACGATTTTAGGAGAGAGTCCCCACCGCGACCCTACAGCCTTTTTGCAGGAATATAAGGCGACGTTGGCCTTCCTTACACGTTCCAATACGTTAAGTCTAAATAACATTTTCCTATCTAGAATTATTCCTAAAAATTTTGCACTTTCAGAAAAGACTAGATCTGTTCCATTTATCCGAGGTGGAGGGTCCACATGTGGGACATTATTCATCCTAGTAAAGAGAACCAATTCTGTCTTGTTGGGGTTAACGCCCAAACCGCTGCTTCTTGCCCATCTAGCCAACTTGTTCAGAGCCACCTGTAGGATGTCTCTGAGGACGTTTACGAATTTGCCACTCACTGCGATTGCCACGTCGTCCGCATATGCCACGACCTTGCAGCCACAACGTTCTAGATCTAGCAGGATTTCATTCACCGCTAGGTTCCAAATTAGTGGAGACAATACTCCTCCTTGCGGGGTCCCTCTGTTTACATACCTTGTTAGAGTTGTGGACCCTAGACATGCTGTTATGCGTCTTCTGGTGAGCAGACTTTGAATTAGTCTAATCAAACTAGTGTTAACTTTTAGATGTGAGAGTGCCGCAATTACCGCATCTGAGTGAATGTTGTTAAAAGCCCCTTCTATGTCAAGAAATGCCACCATGGTGAATTCCTTGAAATGCAGGGACGATTCGATAGTGCTCACAAGTTCGTGCAGGGCTGATTCTGTAGACTTGCCCTTATTGTAAGCATGTTGGTTCCCCGACAGGAGTTTTGTATCCAGGTTTGCCCTAATGAAATGATCTAAAAGTCTTTCCAGACCTTTCAATAGGAAGGAGGATAGGCTAATTGGTCTGAAGTCTTTTGGCCTAGTGTGTGATATCTTTCCCGCTTTAGGTATGAATACCACTTTGGTATCCCTCCATCGATTCGGGACGTATGAAAGCCTGATACAGCCTACATAAATTTTCTCCAGCCAGGGGATAATGTACTTTAACATTTTCTGCATTTCTGCTGGAGTGATGCCATCTGGTCCAGGTGACTTGAAGGGGTCAAAGCTATTAATAGCCCAGCTTATTCTGGATCTCTCAGTCAAGAAGCTAGCGACGCTCGCAGTCCACTCGCACTCTTGTTGGTCCTGCTGATCCTCGGGTTCTGTTACAGAGTTCCCCGGGAAATGTGTGTCGAGCAGTACATTGAGCGACTGCTCGCTGTTTTTGGTCCAGTTATTTGCCTCATCCTGTAAATATCCCACTGTACATGGTGAAGCAGATAATATCTTCCTCAGCCTAGCGGCGTCGGAGACCTTTTCCACTTCACCACAGAAGGTATACCAAGAGCGCCTTTGCGCCTTTCTAAGCTCCTTCTTATAGATCTTGAGTTGCTCTTTATAGGCATCCCAATCATTACCGACCCCAGTAGATTTAGCCTTATTGAATAGCTTGTTGCAGGTCTTTTTCATAGCCGTTAGCTCAGAAGTCCACCATTGGGGTTTAGTTTTACCCTTGTACCTTGTTTTTGGACAGGCTTCTTCAAGGGATCTATTGAATGATATGGTGATATGATCGACCAGATTATCCAGACCGGCTTTGTCATTCGGTTCGTACAGAAGTTTAGAGTTGAGGACTTTCTTGAAATTCTTCTCATACAGATGCCACTTTGTTTTCCTTACATTTCTGTGGACGGCGGGTTTAGGCGCTTTTTCCGCGAGTTTGAACTCAATATAATGGTGATCTGAGAATGATTGGTCGTCCAGTACATTCCACCCAATAATTTTGTCTGACAGCCGGTCAGTAGCAAACGTTACGTCGAGTACTTCTTGTCTGTCTTTAATTGTGAAGGTCGGTTTATTACCTATGTTACAAATACTAAGGTTGGTAGTTAGAATAAAGTCAAGAAGCGAATCACCCCTATTGTTTATATCCGTACTACCCCAGATAGTATGATGAGCGTTCGTGTCTGCGCCAATAATCAGCTCGAGCTCGTCAGACGTTGCTTCTTCTACTACTTCCCTGAATAGAGCAGTCGGTACTACAGATTCATAAGGCAAGTAGCTGGAGACCACCCAATATATGCGATTACCGATCTCCAGGCTAGCAGCTGTTTGGTCTTTACCACTTAAATTAGTCAGGAGAAAAATACTTAGATCTTTCCTGGCCAAAATGCAGGTTCTTGGAGTGCCTTCACAGTTGGCCACAAGCAGTTTAATGTTGGGTGTCCTAATACCGCACACCCTTCCTCCCACTACGTAGGGCTCCTGTATCAGGACGATGTCTACTGCGCCTGTGGACAGGCGCAGCAATAGAGCCGCTGAGGCTGCTTTAGCGTGATGGAGGTTAATCTGTAGAATTCTTACCATCATTGGAAATTGACAGATTAACATCCACCCCGACAAGGGTGTTATCGAACTCTTCGTCCGTATTGTCGAGAAGCATGTCCTCGCCAGATGCGTCAAAGAGTCCGGAGACTCCCCTCAGCCTCTCTGTGTCCGAAGTAGAGCTTTTGTCCTCAGAGAAGGACGTTACAGATATTCTGTTAGAGTTGGAGTCACCAGAAATAATAGGCGTGGGTACCTCCGCACTTCCAGAAAGTGCCACGGTGGACGACTCACCTTCTGCAGTGGGAGCTATATCCTGCTTGTATATCTTCAAGACTATAGTCTCGAAGCCATATTGTAGGGTTGCACTCGCACTTTGTATATGGGAGGTGGATTCAGCGTTTAGGATAAGATTGACCTGCCGCTTTTTACCATCCGCCTCACCCACCTTGCTGATTCTCCAATTATGGGCCGGCAGACCAGGATTGGAATCTTTTATTATTTCTAAGATGTCAGCCGGGTTGGAGGGTTCTTCTGTAACCCAGGTGATGGCTCTAGGGTGACTAGGGATGTTGTTTTTTTCGACAACATCCAACTGGGCACCCGGCCACACCTCACCCGCTCGACTCAGAGCAGCCTTATACAGGTCTGCGACACTGCAGGTATCTGGTTGATAGACACTGCAGGTATCTGGTAGTCTATGAGCTATATCCAAACTAAGCTCTGCACAGTGTACTCCGAAGCCAAACTTTTCATTAAGCTTCGAACCATCCGTGTAAAAGTGGAGATGGTTTCTATTACCTGTTATTCTTCCAACCCATTCATCTCTGGCGGGAATCACAGTGATGTAATTTCTCTCGAAGGTGTACACAGTTGGTATATAGTCCACTCGGTTGGTTACCATAGCACTACACTTTAATATCCTCATGTGAAAGTAGTTTTTGTACCTCCACATTGATAGGCAGTTTAATCTTATTGCCGCTTTGGTTGCAACTTCCCTCGCCACAATATTAATCGGCAGTATATGGAGTAGGGCTTGTAGAGACTCGGTCGCTGTAGTCCTTAAGGCTCCGCTTATGCTCAGGCAGGCTGTTCTCTGAACCTTTGTTAGTAGGTTGGTGATGGTTAGTTTGTCAGTTGCCCTCCACCATAAAATAATGCCGTATAGCAGTATAGGACGAACTACTGCTATATATATCCAGTGGACGATTTTAGGAGAGAAGCCCCGCCGCGACCCTACAGCCTTTTTGCAGGAATATAAGGCGACGTTGGCCTTCCTTACACGTTCCAATACGTTAAGTCTAAATAACAGTTTTCTATCTAGAATTATTCCTAAAAATTTTGCACTTTCAGAAAAGACTAGATCTTTCCAGACCTTTCAATAGGAAGGAGGATAGGCTAATTGGTCTGAAGTCTTTTGGCCTAGTGTATGATATCTTCCCCGCTTTAGGTATGAATACAACTTTGGTATCCCTCCATCAATTCGGGATGTATGAAAGCCTGATACAGCATACATAAATTTTCACCAGCCAGGGGATAATGTACTTCAATATTTTCTGCATTTCTGCTGGAGTGATGCCGTCTGGCCCAGGTGACGTGAAGGGCTCAAAGCTATTAATAGCCCTGCTTATTCTGGATCTCTCAGTCAACAAGCTGCTAATATTTTCCTCAGCCTTGCGGCGTCGGAAACCTTTTCCACTTCGTCACCGTAGGTATACCAAGAGCGTCTTTGCGCCTTTCTAAGCTCCTTCTTATAGATCTTGAGTTGCTCTTTATAGGCATCCCAAACATTAGCGACCCGAGTAGATTTAGCCCTGTTGAATAGCTTGTTGCAGGTCTTTTTCATAGCCGTTACCTCAGAAGTCCACCATTGGGGTTTAGTTTTACCCTTATACTTTGTTTTTGGACAGGCTGCTTCAAGGGAACTATTGAATGATGTGGTGATATGCTCGACCAGATTATCCAGACCGGCTTTGTCATTCGGTTCGTACAGAAGTTTGGAGTTGAGGACTTTCTTGAAATTCTTCTCATACAGGTGCCACTTTGTCTTTCTCACATTTCTGTGAACGACAGGTTCAGGCGCTTTTTCAGCGAGTTTGAACTCAATATAATGGTGACCTGAGAATGGGTGGTCGTCCAGTAGAGTCCACCCAATAATTTTGTCTGACAGCTGGTCAGTAGTAAACGTTACGTCTAGTACTTCTTGTCTGTCTTTAATTGTAAAGGTCGCTGTATTACCTATGTTAAAAATACTTAGGTTGGTAGTTAGAATAAAGTCAAGAAGCGAATTACCCCTATTGTTTATATCCGTACTACCCCAGATAGTGTGATGAGCGTTCGTGTCTGCGCCAATAATCAGCTCGACCTCGTTAGACGTTGCTTCCTCCACTACTTCCCTGAATAGAGCAGTCGGTACTACAGCTTCATAAGGCAAGTAACTGGCAGATGTTTGGTCTTTACCACTTAAATTAGCCAGGAGAAAGATACTTAGATCTTTCCTGGCCAAAATGCAGGTTCTTGGAGTGCCTTCACAGTTGGCCACAAGCAGTTTAAAGTTGGGTGTCCTGATACCGCACACCCTTCCTCCCACTGCGTAGGGCTCTGGTATCACGACGATGTGTACTGCACCTGTGGACAGGCGCAGCAATAGAGCCGCTGAGGCAGCTTTAGAGTGATGGAGGTTAATCTGTAGAATTCTTACCATCATTGGTAATTGACAGATTAACATCCAACCCGACAAGGGTGTTATCGAACTCTTCGTCCGTATCATCTAGAAGCGTGTCCCCGCAAGATGCGTCAAAGAGTCCGGAGACTCCCCTCAGCCCCTCTGTGACAGAAGTAGAGCTGTCGTCCTCAGAGAAGGACGTTAAAGATCAAATTGACCTGCCGCTTTTTACCATCCGCCTCACCCACCTTGCTGATTCTCCAATTATAGGCGGGCAGACCAGGATTGGAATCTTTTATTATTTCGAATTTGTCAGCCGGGTTGGAGGGCGCTTCTGTAACCCAGGTGATGGCTCTAGGGTGACTAGGGATGTTGTTTTTTTTCGACAACATCCAACTGGTCACCCGGCCACACCTTACCCGCTCGACTTAGAGCGGCCTTATACAGGTCTACTGATCTGGCATCACCGAAATATAAAAGCTTTACTCTCGCCTGATGCCATCCTGCATCGTTGCAGATTTTTGGTTTGCCCGGCATTTCTCTACGGACATCGAGGTAATGAGCCATAATGGCTGATTGCACATGGCTCCATTTGTCCTTGAGGATGGATCCATCCTCACTACTTCTGTCTATAACGGCCATCGCCACATTATTGAAGGGCTTGGTGAGTGTCCTGGTGATGGTGGCATTAGGGCCTCTTGCCTTTTTCGAAGGCAGTGGTTCATCAGGTGATCTGATTCTTTTGACTTTATGAGCCGTTAACACAGCTGAATTTGTGGCTCTTTCAGCCGGCTGATTGGCCTTAGAGGAATCTATGACGCCTTTAGCCCAGGTAAGATATGACCCCAACACTACATAAAGTATTGCGTCATGGAGATATAATTATTGCATTTCATATTCTCCCTTTGGGCGACCTTACAGAAGAAGCCCATGAGGCACGAAATCGCGATTTTCGCAATGTTCAGCAATTTTAATCCCGAAAAAGTTCAAGAGAATTTCAAACTAAAGATATATTTTTAAATCTTCTCTATCTTCCGATCCTACTCTATCTTTAATAAGAAAAAGATGGATGAGGAATACAAGGATTTGCTTTATCTCCTAGACATGGATTATTCAGATTATTTTTCAGAAATAAAATATATATTAGAGAAATAAAATAATAAAATATATATTACAGAAATAAAATAAGAAAAGAAAAATAAATTCTCAAGAAGTGGGTCTTTCGCTTACAAAATGGGTATACACAAATTTAAGGCAACAAGAGTCACACCAACATATTATAAAGGCCGACATCTTTTATCCTTCTTACTCAATTTTATGATTGTTCTTCTTACTAATCATTGTTTTTTGTTATTCGATCTGTTGTTACTTTTCATTGTTTTGTTTTTGACTATTGAGTTCCATATCGTTGTTTTTGTTTTCTGTTAAACAGATAAACAAACCTTTGAAAAAGAAGAATGAGAAATGTGTGGAACGTATTAAGGGTGGTCACTGGTTGGTGTACGATATCGTTTCGGAAGCTACCAAGCAATCTCATCGGCACCTTGGACAAAATACCCTGTCAATAATTGGCACAATATGCGAGCAGCTCAATATGAAATTATTGAGAACTGATTTCAAAGTCCCATATCTCCAAAGCATTGCAGACAGTATTTCTAAACCTTAATACATCCCCACACTTCCTGTTTGGTTCCTGTTTAGTGTGTCCCTGCAATTTACGGGGAAGGCACACGATTTGTTGTTATTGTCGCGTCTTACAGCGAAAACAAACGTTTGGCCGTACTCTGCCTCATTCATCATTGTTTTTTGTTTTTGTTATTCGATCTGTTGTGACTTTTCATAGTTTTGTTTTTGACTATTGAGTTCCAGATCGTTGTTTTTGTTTTCTGTTAAACAGAAAAACAAACCTTCTTTGAAAAAGAAGAATAACAGCCGTATTCATAACAACTTAAAAGAGCTTTACAAACCTTTGTTAAGCAAAATTTGTTAATACTGTATTCATAAACGATTGTTAGCTTAAAACACCTTTTGTAAACCATTGTTAAATGCGTGAATTTTAATATTGGTTCGACCCTACTTTAAGCGTGTGTTAAAGTGACATTTGCTGTTTCTTCGTGTTCATTTGCAAAACATTTTTATGGAATTTTTTAATTAAAAGAAAAAAATATTATAAGACTGATTTTTAACATATTTTCTCGAAATAGTTAGGTTAAAATAAGAAAAAACAGAATAAAATACGTAACTGTGCCTTCTAGAACGAGTTTATGTTAAAACAGAATGTACCATTAAATGGGAGGTATATCAAAACGTGGACCGATTTGTCGCATTTTTCCAGGAAGGGTTAAAGGCATTGTGCAACATAAGCTGCTCCTTATCCCAAAAATTTCGTAAGGATTGTTTCCTTTTTTCGAGCAGTACTTTGATTGTCACAGACGGACGGACATGGCTAAATCGACTCGGAGAATGATTCAGCGTCCATCGGTATATAAAATGCATTTTTGCATTCTTCTTTTTCCCCATATTGTACATCGGTATAATAAATGCATTTTCGCATTCTTTTTTCCTATATTGTTTCATCAAAGACCATAAACTTATATTGTTGCAAAACCACAACACAAGTAATGCAAATTGTACAAAATTCACTAGTGATATGTAAACAATAGGCCGGGTCAATTTGTGGGGAGGCAAAAAAAGTCGCCATTGCTCAGTGAAAATCGTATTCTAGGGATCAAAATAAGAAACTTTGCCGAAGGAACCATACCTCTAAAACGAATTCTGATGTCCCGGACCGCCCTAGTAAACAATCAACATGTGTTAAATATTATTCGTTATTCGAATACCTTTTTGTATGTAATAAAAAAAATTATCTGAATTCGTCATTTATATGATCTTTATTTTTTTTTATTTATTGGACAAGTGAGCATACAATTCTGTTAATTAATACAGTTGTTTTTAAAATAAGCAATTTTTTTTTCCCAATTCATTAAATTTTTTTTATTGAATCTTTCATTATTATACAATGAAAATAACAATAAGTGGACAAATCTTAACCTAAAATACTATTTTCTGGGTTATTGCCATTGCGAATAAACCATTGAGACTTTACACGATGTTTTTACTTAAACAAAAAGGTTAACATTTTAAATTTAAGAACTCATAATTTCATTTCATTTTTTGTTTTTAATTTAAATCATGTTCAGCGTATCTCTCCTTCTAAGGCGGTTATGACCTTCAAAATTTAGTAGTTCTCGAGCCAAGATGTTTGGATGATTGAGTAGTTTACCCACGTAACACCGGCAATATTTTTCAATTTCCTCTTTTACTGTTGGCATGTTGAGATCCTAAAGGATGTTAGCGTTTCTTATATACCATGGTACACCTGTAATTAAACGAAGAATATTCGATTGTCTTCTTTGTAATTTGCATACATTTGAAGCGCACGCTGTACCCCAGAGCTGGATACCATATGTCCAAATTGGCTTCAATACCGTTTTGTATAAAATAACTTTATACTCTGGATCTAGGGCAGATCTTATAGTAAGCTTATAGGACGATAGGATTTGACTTGAGTTGGATCTTTGCCTGGTTTCGGTATCATCACGATTTCAGACCTCTTCCAAGATAGGGGGAAGTAACCTACACGGAGAATTGCATTGAATAAAAATAACACAATTTTCAAGGCTGAAAAGGGAGGTTCTTTAATCAATTTCGCTGTTATACCATCTCCTCCGGGCGATTTCTTTAATTTTAGTTCTTTGACAGATTTTTCAACATCCTTTATTCTAAGCTTGATTGGGCCAGGAATTATATCATCTATCACGGGCTGATAGATTGGGAGAGGAATTGAGTCATTTATCACGGGCAGATAGATTGTGTGAGAAATTGTATCATCTATCACGGGCGGATAGATTGGGCGAGGAATTGTATCGTTTATCACGGGCGGATAGTGTGGGCGAGGAATGTTTTCTGGGTTGGATCCATAGATTTCAAATATATTTTTAGATCACTTTCCTCGGCTGATTTTAGGGCTGATTTCAATCTCTTCTGGCAATTTTTTAGTTTTTTTTCTCAGTGCTGGGGAGCGATATTGTTGCCACTCTCTTCTTACGCTTCTTTTTTCATTGATTAACGCTTGGATGCCTATTGGAGTTATCTCTTTTGAATGCGCTTTTTCGAGTAGCCACTTTAACAGCACTGTTTACAACGTCTGTGAATAGGTTTACCGCGGCTTCAATTTCATCCGTTGTACTTAACGATACACCATCGGATAGGTGTGAGCTAACGTATTTTTTATATTTTAGCCAGTTGGTATACTTATTGGGCAAACTGTCACACGCATTTTCATGATTGTTGTAAAGCAGTGTCAAAATGGTAGGCGAATGATCCGATGATAGATCAAGAGATGGACATAGAGATAATTGTTCACGCCTTATATTTTTTATTATAGCGAAATCAATAAGGTCAGGCATTTTGTTCAGATCTGAGGGCCAATATGTTGGGTGACCGCTCGAAGCTACATATAGTTTAGCAGATGTTATGGCTTTAAGTAGTTGTCTACTTTTTGGAGTAGTGAGGCGAGAGCCCCAACATGTGTGCTTGGCATTGTAGTCACCTGCTACCAAAAACTTTGTGCCAAGAGTGGAGAAGAACTCCATGAATTGATCTTTGTTAATATTGTGCCTAGGGGGACAATATATCGACGATATCACCAGATTTGTGCCTGTGATAGCGATAGAAGTTGCTTGTATATGCTCAGTCCTATATTCGGGCATAGGATAATGTTTGATTTTATTTTGGACAATAAGAGCTGTACCACCACAGGCTCTCCCGCTAGGATGTTTAGTATCGTATGTGGAATAACCACGTATCCTAAAACAATTTCTGGTTGAAAAATGTGTCTCAGAGACTAATAAAATATCTATACAGTGGTTTCGGAGAAAATTTTCTACCTCACTTCTGTGTTGGCTCAGGCCGTTTGCATTCCAATAACAAATTCTCATTGGATTTATTTTTGATTTAACACGAGTTGCATAAGCATACTTTGATTTCTCATTGTATTCTTTGGGATTCGGTTTACGTTTGGATCGCTAGAACTAGCATTTTCTGTAGGAGATACAATTCTTAAGCCTGGGAAAGGCGATGGAATATAGCTTGCATCTGTTGGAGTTTTATTAACATTGTTTGATTTTTTCATGTGCTTATAGACAGGGCAACCCCTGTAGTTTGCTGTATGGTTCTCACCGCAGTTACTACATTTTTTTACGCCGGTATCTGTTCTAGGATGGGGACAGTCAACGGACTAGTGCACATCGCCACATCTGACACAAACGGCCGGTAATTTACAGTATGCCTTGGTGTGTTCAAATTTTTGACAATTTGTACATTGGGGAGGATCGGCTCGTTTTAAAGGTTCCTCGACTCGAATTCTACGGTTGCACAAATATCTTAGGTCGTAAATAGGATGAGGTGCGCCTTTTTTCTTTATTCTTGAAGAATCAAATGTTAGTTCAACCTTAAACATGGGCTGAGGAATTTTCTTTTTATTTATAATGTTTATTATGGATTTAACTCCATAACCCTCTTTAGCAAGTTCATCGATTATTTCAGCTGTTGAAACTGTACTATCAATACCCTTAATTACTACCACAAGACCTTTTGAACTCTTTAGCTGGTAAGTGTAGCAATTCTTTTTCTCGAGATCGAGCAACCCAACCACCTTTCTATAAGACACTTCGGTGTATGTGTGAATTTTTGTTTCGTATACATTGCTTCTACGAAGTGAAGCAACATAGAAGTTTTCTTTGCCTAGTAGCTGGGACAGCTTATTTACCAACGCGTTAGTTGTTTCTTCATTATTATCCTCAGAGCTGAGGAGGTCAAATCGGTTCGAACTTACCGAATTCATTCCTTTGGAAACTTTGGGATCTGGTTCTTTATGAGGAGACCTTGCACTTGCCTTTCGTTTTGTCACTAAAATATATCTACTTTTTGGATTTGTACCTTTGGGGATTGTTCCTGTTGCTGTTTCAACACTATTTCCATTCGGATTAGCTACTGAACTTGAAAGCATACTTTTAGGCACTACGTTATTTTGCATTGTATTTGCTAGCATTTCTGTTTGATTTGTTTCACTACTTGACAACTGCGGTGAGAAGGAGCGCGCATTGTTTGGGGTTTTGGCGGTCAAAAAGAGGCTGTCATCTCTTCTAGGCGTTGTTTGTTGCGTTACTTTCTGTATTTGTCACAGAAATGTATGCATTTCTGCCATTAAGACTTAACCGCCTCTCAACGGAGGGAGTGAGAGACATGTACGAATATTTGTTTTTGTAAATTTCCTTTGTTTATTTATGAACAACCAACACAGCAAGCACTATGATTTTTAACTTGATTATTTTTCTTGCAAAAAGTTACACTTTAGCAATAAACTTTAACACAGAATTATAACCAAATCGCTTGTTAATAGCGTCCAACTCGCTTTATATGCTTTAGCAGGGTTAATCCCAAAGAAAATAATTTTGTTAATAGAGTTATTGTGAGAGCCACTATAAACATGTCTGTACGCAACTATGTTGCCAGATGAGAAAATAAACAAGTGAGAAAATAAACAATAAAATAATTTATATAGTCGACTACTCTTACAATTGATAATCGTATTAATGCATCATTAAGAGAAAAAATGGTGTGTGAAAAAGATGGTGTTGCCAGCATTACATTGACGAAGTCATTAAAATGATTATTAGTTAAAATGCTGTTTATGAATACGATTTTTTAATAATCGTTTATTAGGGCAAAAGTGTTTGTTAACCAATGTGCACTTTAAATCACAATTAGGATTTTTTTTATGAATACGGCTGTAAGAAATGTGTGAAATGTATTAAGGGTGGTCACTGATTGGTGGACGATATCGTTTCGGAAGCTACCAAGCAACCTCATCGGCACCTTGGACAAAATACCCTGTCAATAATTTCAAAATTTTTTATATTTTTAATGGTTCTTTTTTGTACCAGGAAAAGGTGTTTTTAAAAACAAAAATCATTTTTTTCTCATATTTTTGACGACTGTTACTAAACCGAAGATTCTACGTGAAAGCGATGTTTGCCCTCATAATTCCCTTTAATTTGCGGCATAACACGGATACTGAGGTCCACGAAAGCTGAATTTTTTTAATATTTTTTTCGTGTTAAATGCACCAGGAACTGTTATCCACATCCCTTGGACAAAAATCTTGTTGCATTATGTTATAGAAGTGTGTTCACGGCATCATTAGTTCCCCTCAGATTAAGAAAGAGAGAAGACACGGATTGTCCCTCAACTAGTTTTGATGACGTTTGGATAAATTCGACTCCAGGTTCAAAAAACTTTTGTAGACCAATATGGTTTGAGTATACCAAAGATTCGGCTACCAACACACAAAACCTGGTTGATCACATTGAGAAGGAAATTAAGGAGCTGGAATTCATATCAATCAAAATATTGGACTACAGCTTCACAATCTTCTTCATCCTAAATTTCAATATGGTCGATCGGAAAGTCATCTACTTGGAGGTGTACACTATGTGGAGGAAAACAAATGCATTTTCGGATTTATCGAAGAACCCAACAATTAACACATGCTCTTAGATTTGGAATTTCCCCATTACATGCTCGCATACGGGTTTTAGAACATTTCCTACACATAGCATACGATGTGCTGTTATTATAGTAATCCAGAGAATGTACACTAATTACCGGACAAAAAGGAATTAAAAGCATCGAGATAGTTCCAGAAAAAAGGATTCAAGAGGAATTTTGGAAAGAGGCTGTATTAAATGTCTAGAAACCACTAGTGGGATATGGAAATACAAATGACTGCAAGGCGTTTCTTCAAGGAATATGAAATCAAATCTAAGATCACAGGAATTGACATGGAATTACAGAGAAAAATCAACATAATTCTAATGGCAATCAAAAGCAAGAACAAAGTGAATGCAGAAAAATTTGGAAAATACTGCCTAGGTATTTCGAAACATCTAATAGAACTGTATCCATGGAAAGATATGACCCCAGGTTTAGGTTTAGGTTATGGTATTTTTTTTATACAAGCTCACATAGACCAGTTAAGGTCCCTAGTGTTTCCACGGGTTGAAATGCCGCTCATCGAAACCAACCTGTTTTATATACAAATTTATCGATAGTACGAATGTCGGTACTGGAAAGATCTGTTAGGCTGCCTAGAAAGGTCGGCGTTTCAGTATGTCCAGTCGTCGTTTACTCAGAGCGGGGCAGTCGCAAGCAAGTGCTCAATGCTCTCCACTTCTTGACTCACCACTATCCACGTAAGAATTTGTAATGTCGTCCCTTTCCTAGCAAGTTCATCGGCTTTGCAGTTCCCCGGGATATCCCTATGCCCAGGCACGCATATGAGGTGTATATTAAACTGCTCAGCCATCTCGTTAAGAGATCTGCGACAGTCGAGGGCTGTTTGTGAATTTAGGGATGTTGCCTCCAGAGAATTGATGGCAGCCTGGCTGTCCGAGTAAATGACAACGCCAGTGTTGGTTACTATGTTGCGACTTAGCCACTTGGCGACTTCCCATATTGCCATTATTTCGGCTTGATAGACACTGCAGGTATCTGGTAGTCTATGAGCTATATCCAAACTAAGCTCTGGACAGTGTACTCCGAAGCCAACCTTTTCATTAAGCTTCGAACCATCCGTGTAAAAGTGGAGATGGTTTCTATTACCTGGTATTCTTCCAACCCATTCATCTCTGGCGGGAATCACAGTGATGTAATTTCTCTCGAAGGTGTACACAGTTGGTATATAGTCCACTCGGTCGGTTACCATAGCACTACACTTTAATATCCTCATGTGACAGTAGTTTTTGTACCTCCACATTGATAGGCAGTTTAATCTTATTGCCGCTTTGGCTGCAACTTCTCTCGCTACAATATTAATCGGCAGTATATGGAGTAGGGCTTGTAGAGACTGTAGTCCTTAAGGCTCCGCTTATGCTCAGGCAGGCTGTTCTCTGAACCTTTGTTAGTAGGTTGGTGATGGTTAGTTTGTCAGTTGCCCTCCGCCATACCATAATGCCGTATAGCAGTATAGGACTAACTACTGATATATATATCCAGTGGACGATTTTAGGAGAGAAGCCCCCCCGCGACCTTTTGCAGGAATATAAGGCGACGTTGGCCTTCCTTACACGTTCCAATACGTTAAGTCTAAATAACAGTTTGCTATCTAGAATTATTCCTAAAAATTTTGCACTTTCAGAAAAGACTAGATCTGTTCCATTTATCCGAGGTGGAGGATCCACATGTGCGACTTTATTCATCCTAGTAAAGAGAACCAATTCTGTCTTGTTTGGGTTTACGCCCAAACCGCTGCTTCTGGCCCATCTAGCCAATATGTTCAGAGCCACCTGTAGAATGTCTCGGAGGACGTTTTCGAATTTGCCACTCACTGCGATTGCAACGTCGTCCGCATATGCCACGACCTTGCAGCCACAATGTTCTAGATCTAGCAGGATTTCATTCACCGCTAGGTTCCAAATTAATGGAGACAGTACTCCTCCTTGTGGGGTCCCTCTGTTTACAAACCTTGTTAGAGTTGTGGACCCAAGACATGCTGTTATGCGTCTTCTGTTGAGCAGACTTTGAATTAGTCTAATCAAACTAGAGTTAACTTTTAGATGTGACAGTGCCGCAATTACTGCATCCGAGTGAATGTTGTTAAAAGCCCCTTCTATGTCAAGAAATGCCTCCATGGTGAATTCCTTGGAATGCAGGGACGATTCGATAGTGCTCACAAGTTCGTGCAGGGCTGATTGTGTAGACTTCCCTTATTGTAAGCATGTTGTTTCACCGACAGGAGTTTTGTATCCAGGTTTTCCCTAATGAAATAATCTAAAAGTCTTTCCAGACCTTTCAATAGGAAGGAGGATAGGCTAATTGGTCTGAAGTCTTTTGGCCTAGTGTGTGATATCTTCCCCGCTTTAGGTATGAATACAACTTTGGTATCCCTCCATCAATTCGGGATGTATGAAAGCCTGATACAGCCTACATAAATTTTCACCAGCCAGGGGATTATGTACTTCAACATTTTCTGCATTTCTGCTGGAGTGATGCCTTTACTTGACTTGAAGGGCTCAAAGCTATTAATAGCCCAGCTTATTCTGGATCTCTCAGTCAACAAGCTGCTAGTATTTTCCTCAGCCTTGCGGCGTCGGAAACCTTTTCCACTTCGTCACCGTAGGTATACCAAGAGCGTCTTTGCGCCTTTCTAAGCTCCTTCTTATAGATCTTGAGTTGCTCTTTATAGGCATCCCAAACATTAGCGACCCCAGTAGATTTAGCCTTGTTGAATAGCTTGTTGCAGGTCTTTTTCATAGCCGTTAGCTGAGAAGTCCACCATTGGGGTTTAGTTTTACCCTTGTACCTTGTTTTTGGACAGGCTGCTTCAAGGGAACTATTGAATGATGTGGTGATATGCTCGACCAGATTATCCAGACCGGCTTTGTCATTCGGTTCGTACAGAAGTTTGGAGTTGAGGACTTTCTTGAAATTCTTCTCATACAGGTGCCACTTTGTCTTTCTCACATTTCTGTGGACGACAGGTTCAGGCGCTTTTTCAGCGAGTTTGAACTCAATATAATGGTGACCTGAGAATGGGTGGTCGTCCAGTACATTCCACCCAATAATTTTGTCTGACAGCTGGTCAGTAGTAAACGTTATGTCTAGTACTTCTTGTCTGTCTTTAATTGTAAAGGTCGCTGTATTACCTATGTTAAAAATACTTAGGTTGGTAGTTAGAATAAAGTCAAGAAGCGAATTACCCATATTGTTTATATCCGTACTACCCCAGATAGTGTGATGAGCGTTCGTGTCTGCGCCAATAATCCGCTCGACCTCGTCAGACGTTGCTTCCTCCACTACTTCCCTGAATAGAGCAGTCGGTACTACAGCTTCATAAGGCAAGTAACTGGAGACCACACAATATATGCGATTACCGATCTCCAGACTAGCAGATGTTTGGTCTTTACCACTTAAATTAGCCAGGAAAAAGATACTTAGATCTTTCCTGGCCAAAATGCAGGTTCTTGGAGTGCCTTCACAGTTGGCCACAAGCAGTTTAAAGTTGGGTGTCCTGATACCGCACACCCTTCCTCCCACTGCGTAGGGCTCTGGTATCACGACGATGTGTATTGCACCTGTGGACAGGCGCAGCAATAGAGCCGCTGATGCTGCTTTAGAGTGATGGAGGTTAATCTGTAGAATTCTTACCATCATTGGTAATTGACAGATTAACATCCAACCCGACAAGGGTGTTATCGAACTCTTCGTCCGTATCATCTAGAAGCGTGTCCCCGCAAGATGCGTCAAAGAGTCCGGAGACTCCCCTCAGCCCCTCTGTGACAGAAGTAGAGCTGTCGTCCTCAGAGAAGGACGTTAAAGATAAAATTGACCTGCCGCTTTTTACCATCCGCCTCACCCACCTTGCTGATTCTCCAATTATAGGCGGGCAGACCAGGATTGGAATCTTTTATTATTTCGAATTTGTCAGCCGGGTTGGAGGGCGCTTCTGTAACCCAGGTGATGACTCTAGGGTGACTAGGGATGTTGTTTTTTTCGACAACATCCAACTGGGCACCCGGCCACACCTCACCCGCTCGACTTAGAGCAGTCTTATACAGGTCTACTGATCTGGCATCACCGAAATATAAGAGCTTTACTCTCGCCTGATGCCATCCTGCATCGTTGCAGATTTTTGGTTTGCCCGGCATTTCTCTACGGACATCGAGGTAATGAGCCATAATGGCTGATTGCACATGGCTCCATTTGTCCTTGAGGATGGATCCATCCTCACTACTTCTGTCTATAACGGCCATCGCCACATTATTGAAGGGCTTGGTGAGTGTCCTGGTGATGGTGGCATTAGGGCCTCTTGCCTTTTTCGAAGGCAGGGGTTCATCAGGTGATCTGATTCTTTTGACTTTATGAGCCGTTAACACAGCTGAATTTGTGGCTCTTTCAGCCGGCTGATTGGCCTTAGAGGCATCTATGACGCCTTTAGCCCATGTAAGATATGACCCCAACACTACATAAAGTATTGCGTCATGGTGATATAATTATTGCATTTCATATTCTCCCTTTGGGCGAGCTTACAGAAGAAGCCCATGAGGCACGAAATCGCGATTTTTGCAATGTTCAGCAATTTTAATCCCGAAAAAGTTCAAGAGAATTTCAAAATAAAGATATATTTGTAAATCTTCTCCTATCTTCCGATTCTGTTCTATCTTTAATAAGAAAAAGATGGATGAGGAATACAAGGATTTGCTTTATCTCCTAGACATGGATTATTCAGATTATTTTACAGAAATAAAATATATATATTACAGAAATAAAATAATAAAATATATATTACAGAAATAAAATAAGAAAAGAAAAATAAATTCTCAAGAAGTGGGTCTTTCGCTTACAAAATGGGTATACACAAATTTAAGGCAACAAGAGTCACACCAACATATTATAAAGGCCGACATCTTTTATCCTTCTTACTCAATTTTATGATTGTTCTTCTTACTAATCATTGTTTTTTGTTTTTGTTATTCGATCTGTTGTGACTTTTCATAGTTTTGTTTTTGACTATTGAGTTCCAGATCGTTGTTTTTGTTTTCTGTTAAACAGAAAAACAAACCTTCTTTGAAAAAGAAGAATAAGAAATGTGTGAAATGTATTAAGGGTGGTCACTGATTGGTGAACGATATCGTTTCGGAAGCTACCAAGCAACCTCATCGGCACCTTGGACAAAATACTCTGTCAATAATTGGCACAACATGAGAGCAGCTCAATATGAAATTATTGAGAACTGATTTCAAAGTCCCATATCTCCAAAGCATTACTAAATTTTATTATTGTTTGATAAAAACATGTGATCTACAAGAAATCAGTGCATATTGACTGATATAATAACCAATAAGTACAAGAAGGTAGGGAAAATAAAAAAAAAATATTTTGCAGGCAAAAACGTAAATACGGCATAAAATTCTTAAAAATTTTTTTTTCGATGAATTTTTTTAAAAACATGTGATCTACAAGAAATCAGTGCATATTGACTGATATAATAACCAATAAGTACAAGAAGGTAGGGAAAAATAAAAAAAATATTTTGCATATAGACAGAAACGTAAATACGGCATAAAATTCTTAAAAGTTTATATATTTCGATGATTTTTTTTAAAGTTCTTTACTTTGATATTAGAAATTTTAATCGAACGCAACATGTGGACATTTCTAATGGAAAATACCTCAATTCCCAAAAAATATATCAAAAATCCCCAAAAATGGGATTTTTACTTTTAGTCCTATATCTTCGATTTTGTTACACAAAAAAAAAATAAATAAAAAAAATTTGGCAATTTAGCTTTGCGGTTGGAGAAAATCGATCAAACTTTTGAAATTTATGTAAAAAAAGGTCCAAATCGGAGAAGGGTGGCAACCACACCAATTAAAATTTTGGTTCGGATTTTCTCTAACAGATTCTGTGAAACGTCTTCTTTAAAATGAGTATGAATTTGATATACTTTGTGTAAAAAACTTTTTTTACAAGACCTTTTTTCGCCAAAAAATCTCCAAAAATGAAATTCTTTCAAAAATTTGACTTTATAGGGCCATAGTTTTCTTAGTTTTGACTCGAAAATCGGTAAACTTGAAATTCAAAATGAGAAATTCAAATTTAAAATCCACATATCTCGGAAACTATTCAAGATATCTTCAAGCTATGTTTACTGTAGGTCTGATCTAGGAGTATCCACAAATCGGACACTCCATTCAAAAGTTAGAAGCCGATGAAAATTTTGTATACCCGAGATGGTCAACTTTAGGGCCCTGTAGCTCTGCCCCTTTATGAGATAGGGGCTAAGTTCCGAACTTAAACTCTCTAAAACCTCTTGTATACACACCTAACATTTTATCGCCATACGATAAGTGGTTTTGAAACGGCAGAATTATTTCAATTTTTTCCCATTTTAGCCCACTGTGCAGTGGTCGGGATTTCTGGAACCTTATCAAAACCAATGGACTATCACAATCGAAATCCTATAATTGCAATTTGAATGTTGACAGCCTGTATGAAGTATTCGTTGAAAATCAGTTAAATTCACGCTGCGTGTTTGACGATTTTCAGAGCTGGCCGTATAGAAATTATGGTTTTTCTTTTCAGTGTGTGGGCATTGAAGATTTGGATAAGGCGTTATTCGCTATAAAATCTAATGCTGCTGGCTTAGATGGGTTTACCTTAAAACTTTTAAAAATCATATACCCATTTATTTGTTTTAATTTTTTGCATTTTGTAAACACGATTTTACTGTCATCTATCTGAATTCCCATCTGGCTGGAAGACGTCTAAAATTGTGTCCGTTAAGAAGAAGGGAGCCTCACACTCAATAAATGATTTCCGTCCTATTTCAATTTTACCAATTTGTTCTAAAGTTGTGGAACATGTAATGAAATCGCAAATTTTGACCTATATGGAATCCATGATGTGGGTTTAGAAACAGCAGGAGTACAACTTCTTTATTGTTAGGTCTAACTATTCCATTCGCGGTAATTATGGCAATGACAAATTTTGTATTCTTGTGTCATTGGACTTAGAAAAAGCTTTCGACAGAGTGGATTATTCCACTTCGTTGTCTGTCTTTAATTGTAAAGGTCGCTGTATTACCTATGTTAAAATACTTAGGTTGGTAGTTAGAATAAAGTCAAGAAGCGAATCACCCCTATTGTTTATATCCGTACTACCCCAGATAGTGTGATGAGTGTTCGTGTCTGCGCCAATAATCAGCTCGACCTCGTCAGACGTTGCTTCCTCCACTACTTCCCTGAATAGAGCAGTCGGTACTACAGCTTCATAAGGCTAGTAACTGGAGACCACACAATATATGCGATTACCGATCTCCAGACTAGCAGATGTTTGGTCTTTACCACTTAAATTAGCCAGGAGAAAGATACTTAGATCTTTCCTGGCCAAAATGCAGGTTCTTGGAGTGCCTTCACAGTTGGCCACAAGCAGTTTAAAGATGGGTGTCCTGATACCGCACACCCTTCCTCCCACTGCGTAGGGCTCTGGCATCACGACGATGAGTACTGCACCTGTGGACAGGCGCAGCAATAGAGCCGCTGAGGCTGCTTTAGAGTGATGGAGGTTAATCTGTAGAGTTCTTACCATCATTGACAGATTAACATCCAACCCGACAAGGGTGTTATCGAACTCTTCGTCCGTATCATCTAGAAGCGTGTCCCCGCAAGATGCGTCAAAGAGTCCGGAGACTCCCCTCAGCCCCTCTGTGTCAGAAGTAGAGATGTCGTCCTCAGAGAAGGACGTTAAAGATCAAATTGACCTGCCGCTTTTTACCATCCGCCTCACCCACCTTGCTGATTCTTCAATTATAGGCGGGCAGACCAGGATTGGAATCTTTTATTATTTCGAATTTGTCAGCCGGGTTGGAGGGCGCTTCTGTAACCCAGGTGATGGCTCTAGGGTGACTAGGGATGTTGTTTTTTTCGACAACATCCAACTGGGCACCCGGCCACACCTCACCCGCTCGACTTAGAGCAGCCTTATACAGGTCTACTGATCTGGCATCACCGAAATATAAGAGCTTTACTCTCGCCTGATGCCATCCTGCATCGTTGCAGATTTTTGGTTTGCCCGGCATTTCTCTACGGACATCGAGGTAATGAGCCATAATGGCTGATTGCACATGGCTCCATTTGTCCTTGAGGATGGATCCATCCTCACTACTTCTGTCTATAACGGCCATCGCCACATTATTGAAGGGCTTGGTGAGTGTCCTGGTGATGGTGGCATTAAAGCCTCTTGCCTTTTTCGAAAGCAGGGGTTCATCAGGTGATCTGATTCTTTTGACTTTATGAGCCGTTAACACAGCTGAATTTGTGGCTCTTTCAGCCGGCTGATTGGCCTTAGAGGCATCTATGACGCCTTTAGCCCAGGTAAGATATGACCCCAACACTACATAAAGTATTGCGTCATGGAGATATAATTATTGCATTTCATATTCTCCCTTTGGGCGAGCTTACAGAAGAAGCCCATGAGGCACGAAATCGCGATTTTTGCAATGTTCAGCAATTTTAATCCCGAAAAAGTTCAAGAGAATTTCAAAATAAAGATATATTTGTAAATCTTCTCCTATCTTCCGATCCTGTTCTATCTTTAATAAGAAAAAGATGGATGAGGAATACAAGGATTTGCTTTATCTCCTAGACATGGATTATTCAGATAATTTTACAGAAATAAAATATATATTACAGAAATAAAATAATAAAATATATATTACAGAAATAAAATAAGAAAAGAAAAATAAATTCTCAAGAAGTGGGTCTTTCGCTTACAAAATGGGTATACACAAATTTAAGGCAACAAGAGTCACACCAACATATTATAAAGGCCGACATCTTTTATCCTTCTTACTCAATTTTATGATTGTTCTTCTTACTAATCATTGTTTTTTGTTTTTGTTATTCGATCTGTTGTGACTTTTCATAGTTTTGTTTTTGACTATTGAGTTCCAGATCGTTGTTTTTGTTTTCTGTTAAACAGAAAAACAAACCTTCTTTGAAAAAGAAGAATAAGAAATGTGTGAAATGTATTAAAGGTGGTCACTGATTGGTGAACGATATCGTTTCGGAAGCTACCAAGCAACCTCATCGGCACCTTGGACAAAATACTCTGTCAATAATTGGCACAACATGAGAGCAGCTCAATATGAAATTATTGAGAACTGATTTCAAAGTCCCATATCTCCAAAGCATTACTAAATTTTATTATTGTTTGATAAAAACATGTGATCTACAAGAAATCAGTGCATATTGACTGATATAATAACCAATAAATACAAGAAGGTAGGGAAAATAAAAAAAAATATTTTGCAGGCAGAAACGTAAATACGGCATAAAATTCTTAAAAATGATATTTCGATGAATTTTTTTAAAAACATGTGATCTACAAGAAATCAGTGCATATTGACTGATATAATAACCAATAAGTACAAGAAGGTAGGGAAAAATAAAAAAAAATATTTTGCATATAGACAGAAACGTAAATACGGCATAAAATTCTTAAAAATTTATATATTTCGATGAATTTTTTTAAAGTTCTTTACTTTGATATTAGAAATTTTAATCGAACGCAACATGTGGACATTTCTAATGGAAAATACCTCAATTCCCAAAAAATATATCAAAAATCCCCAAAAATGGGATTTTTACTTTTAGTCCTATATCTTCGATTTTGTTACACAAAAAAAAAATAAATAAAAAAAATTTTGCAATTTAGCTTTGCGGTTGGAGAAAATCGATCAAACTTTTGAAATTTATGTAAAAAAAGGTCCAAATCGGAGAAGGGTGGCACCACACCAATTAAAATTTTGGTTCGGATTTTCTCTAACAGATTCTGTGAAACGTCTTCTTTAAAATGAGTATAAATTTGATATACTTTGTGTAAAAAACTTTTTTTACAAGACCTTTTTTCGCCAAAAATCTCCAAAAATGAAATTCTTTCAAAAATTTGACTTTATAGGGCCATAGTTTTCTTATTTTTGACTCGAAAATCGGTAAACTTTTGACTGAGATATTGGCTAAACTCAAAGGCAAAGTCTGCGAAAAAATGAGAAATTCAAATTTAAAATCCACATATCTCGGAAACTATTCAAGATATCTTCAAGCTATAAAATGTTTACTGTAGGTCTGATCTAGGAGTATCCACAAATCGGACACTCCATTCAAAAGTTAGAAGCCGATGAAAATTTTGTATACCCGAGATGGTCAACTTTAGGGCCCTGTAGCTCTGCCCCTTTATGAGATAGGGGCTAAGTTCCGAACTTAAACTCTCTAACACCTCTTGTATACACACCTAACATTTTATCGCCATACGTTAAGTGGTTTTGAAAAGGCAGAATTATTTCAATTTTTTTTCCATTTTAGCCCACTGTGCAGTGGTCGGGATTTCTGGAACCTTATCAAAACAATTTGAATGTTGACAGCCTGTATGAAGTATTCGTTGAAAATCAGTTAAATTCACGCTGCGTGTTTGACGATTTTCAGAGCTGGCCGTATAGAAATTTTGGTTTTTCTTTTCAGTGTGTGGGCATTGAAGATTTGGATAAGGCGTTATTCGCTATAAAATCTAATGCTGCTGGCTTAGATGGGTTTACCTTAAAACTTTTAACAATCATATACCCATTTATTTGTTTTAATTTTTTGCATTTTGTAAACACGATTTTGCTGTCATCTATCTGAATTCCCATCTGGCTGGAAGACGTCTAAAATTGTGTCCGTTAAGAAGAAGGGAGCCTCACACTCAATAAATGATTTCCGTCCTATTTCAATTTTACCAATTTGTTCTAAAGTTGTGGAACATGTAATGAAATCGCAAATTTTGACCTATATGGAATCCATGATGTGGGTTTAGAAACAGCAGGAGTACAACTTCTTTATTGTTAGGTCTAACTATTCCATTCGCGGTAATTATGGCAATGACAAATTTTGTATTCTTGTGTCATTGGACTTAGAAAAAGCTTTCGACAGAGTGGATTATTCCACTTCGTTGTCTGTCTTTAATTGTAAAGGTCGCTGTATTACCTATGTTAAAATACTTAGGTTGGTAGTTAGAATAAAGTCAAGAAGCGAATCACCCCTATTGTTTATATCCGTACTACCCCAGATAGTGTGATGAGTGTTCGTGTCTGCGCCAATAATCAGCTCGACCTCGTCAGACGTTGCTTCCTCCACTACTTCCCTGAATAGAGCAGTCGGTACTACAGCTTCATAAGGCTAGTAACTGGAGACCACACAATATATGCGATTACCGATCTCCAGACTAGCAGATGTTTGGTCTTTACCACTTAAATTAGCCAGGAGAAAGATACTTAGATCTTTCCTGGCCAAAATGCAGGTTCTTGGAGTGCCTTCACAGTTGGCCACAAGCAGTTTAAAGATGGGTGTCCTGATACCGCACACCCTTCCTCCCACTGCGTAGGGCTCTGGCATCACGGCGATGAGTACTGCACCTGTGGACAGGCGCAGCAATAGAGCCGCTGAGGCTGCTTTAGAGTGATGGAGGTTAATCTGTAGAATTCTTACCATCATTGACAGATTAACATCCAACCCGACAAGGGTGTTATCGAACTCTTCGTCCGTATCATCTAGAAGCGTGTCCCGCAAGATGCGTCAAAGAGTCCGGAGACTCCCCTCAGCCCCTCTGTGTCAGAAGTAGAGATGTCGTCCTCAGAGAAGGACGTTAAAGATCAAATTGACCTGCCGCTTTTTACCATCCGCCTCACCCACCTTGCTGATTCTCCAATTATAGGCGGGCAGACCAGGATTGGAATCTTTTATTATTTCGAATTTGTCAGCCGGGTTGGAGGGCGCTTCTGTAACCCAGGTGATGGCTCTAGGGTGACTAGGGATGTTGTTTTTTCGACAACATCCAACTGGGCACCCGGCCACACCTCACCCGCTCGACTTAGAGCAGCCTTATACAGGTCTACTGATCTGGCATCACCGAAATATAAGAGCTTTACTCTCGCCTGATGCCATCCTGCATCGTTGCAGATTTTTGGTTTGCCCGGCATTTCTCTACGGACATCGAGGTAATGAGCCATAATGGCTGATTGCACATGGCTCCATTTGTCCTTGAGGATGGATCCATCCTCACTACTTCTGTCTATAACGGCCATCGCCACATTATTGAAGGGCTTGGTGAGTGTCCTGGTGATGGTGGCATTAGGGCCTCTTGCCTTTTTCGAAAGCAGGGGTTCATCAGGTGATCTGATTCTTTTGACTTTATGAGCCGTTAACACAGCTGAATTTGTGGCTCTTTCAGCCGGCTGATTGGCCTTAGAGGCATCTATGACGCCTTTAGCCCAGGTAAGATATGACCCCAACACTACATAAAGTATTGCGTCATGGAGATATAATTATTGCATTTCATATTCTCCCTTTGGGCGAGCTTACAGAAGAAGCCCATGAGGCACGAAATCGCGATTTTTGCAATGTTCAGCAATTTTAATCCCGAAAAAGTTCAAGAGAATTTCAAAATAAAGATATATTTGTAAATCTTCTCCTATCTTCCGATCCTGTTCTATCTTTAATAAGAAAAAGATGGATGAGCTTTATCTCCTAGACATGGATTATTCAGATTATTTTACAGAAATAAAATATATATTACAGAAATAAAATAATAAAATATATATTACAGAAATAAAATAAGAAAAGAAAAATAAATTCTCAAGAAGTGGGTCTTTCGCTTACAAAATGGGTATACACAAATTTAAGGCAACAAGAGTCACACCAACATATTATAAAGGCCGACATCTTTTATCCTTCTTACTCAATTTTATGATTGTTCTTCTTACTAATCATTGTTTTTTGTTTTTGTTATTCGATCTGTTGTGACTTTTCATAGTTTTGTTTTTGACTATTGAGTTCCAGATCGTTGTTTTTGTTTTCTGTTAAACAGAAAAACAAACCTTCTTTGAAAAAGAAGAATAAGAAATGTGTGAAATGTATTAAGGGTGGTCACTGATTGGTGAACGATATCGTTTCGGAAGCTACCAAGCAACCTCATCGGCACCTTGGACAAAATACTCTGTCAATAATTGGCACAACATGAGAGCAGCTCAATATGAAATTATTGAGAACTGATTTCAAAGTCCCATATCTCCAAAGCATTACTAAATTTTATTATTGTTTGATAAAAACAAGAATCAGTGCATATTGACTGATATAATAACCAATAAGTACAAGAAGGTAGGGAAAATAAAAAAAAATATTTTGCAGGCAGAAACGTAAATACGGCATAAAATTCTTAAAAATGATATTTCGATGAATTTTTTTAAAAACATGTGATCTACAAGATATCAGTGCATATTGACTGATATAATAACCAATAAGTACAAGAAGGTAGGGAAAAATAAAAAAAAAATATTTTGCAAATAGACAGAAACGTAAATACGGCATAAAATTCTTAAAAATTTATATATTTCGATGAATTTTTTTAAAGTTCTTTACTTTGATATTAGAAATTTTAATCGAACGCAACATGTGGACATTTCTAATGGAAAATACCTCAATTCCCAAAAAATATATCAAAAATCCCCAAAAATGGGATTTTTACTTTTAGTCCTATATCTTCGATTTTGTTACACAAAAAAAATAAATAAAAAAAATTTTGCAATTTAGCTTTGCGGTTGGAGAAAATCGATCAAACTTTTGAAATTTATGTAAAAAAAGGTCCAAATCGGAGAAGGGTGGCACCACACCAATTAAAATTTTGGTTCGGATTTTCTCTAACAGATTCTGTGAAACGTCTTCTTTAAAATGAGTATAAATTTGATATACTTTGTGTAAAAAACTTTTTTTACAAGACCTTTTTTCGCCAAAAATCTCCAAAAATGAAATTCTTTCAAAAATTTGACTTTATAGGGCCATAGTTTTCTTATTTTTGACTCGAAAATCGGTAAACTTTTGACTGAGATATTGGCTAAACTCCAAGGCAAAGTCTGCGAAAAAATGAGAAATTCAAATTTAAAATCCACATATCTCGGAAACTATTCAAGATATCTTCAAGCTATAAAATGTTTACTGTAGGTCTGATCTAGGAGTATCCACAAATCGGACACTCCATTCAAAAGTTAGAAGCCGATGAAAATTTTGTATACCCGAGATGGTCAACTTTAGGGCCCTGTAGCTCTGCCCCTTTATGAGATAGGGGCTAAGTTCCGAACTTAAACTCTCTAACACCTCTTGTATACACACCTAACATTTTATCGCCATACGTTAAGTGGTTTTGAAACGGCAGAATTATTTCAATTTTTTTCCATTTTAGCCCACTGTACAGTGGTCGGGATTTCTGGAACCTTATCAAAACAATTTGAATGTTGACAGCCTGTATGAAGTATTCGTTGAAAATCAGTTAAATTCACGCTGCGTGTTTGACGATTTTCAGAGCTGGCCGTATAGAAATTATGGTTTTTCTTTTCAGTGTGTGGGCATTGAAGATTTGGATAAGGCGTTATTCGCTATAAAATCTAATGCTGCTGGCTTAGATGGGTTTACCTTAAAACTTTTAAAAATCATATACCCATTTATTTGTTTTAATTTTTTGCATTTTGTAAACACGATTTTACTGTTGTTATGGTTCATAATTTATCGTAGGTGTGACTTGAGAGTAATATTGACACGGTGGCTTCATCCGGTAGCTCGCCAGTATTGGGGTATGGATACTTTTCACCACAAATCACATCAGAACCAAAAACCATAAAAATTCTTCGTGTCAAAAGAAATATTAAAAAAAAAAGAATACCAAAACAAGTATTTACGTTGAAATACACATAAATAGTCTGTCTGACCGGTCCAATGTCAGAGCCTCCCTCCCCATCTATAGCTCTTCAAGCCTATAGCCGTTGTACCTCTTCATGGCTCAAAAAAAATCGAGGAAATACCCATTCTCTTTCCATTTGTCTCACCGTCCGTCTAAAGTCTACTGTCCATTATGTCCGTCCGAATTCCCATATCTATGCCCTTTTACATTTCGTCCACGTACAACACCTTACATCGGCATTAAATAAATGTACCCTTCCATCACTCCACAGATATTTTCAGAAAGTATTTTCAAATTCATGGTCATTTATTAAAACTATGTTAAAGTACATTAATTGTTTTTCGTTTTGTTTTAATTATATTATATATGCATAATTATATACATACATAATTCTTAAAAACTAATAAATAAAAAAAAATAAAACTTTTTTTATATTATATTTTATATTTTAAATTTATTGTTACTTCAGTTATATTGATATTATATACTTCTACATCCTAGTTTTCTTGTTTCTTTTTGAAATACTTATTTACGCGCTATTTATCCATAGGAATATAAAATTGACTTTAGTTATTTACTATTACTACTTTTTTTTTGTATTCATATCAATACACATTATAATTCATAATTCCATTATTTCATTTTTACTTCATCTTTTATTTGTGTCATTACTTTTTGTGTTCATTATCTTTCTTTACATCTTTAATTGTTCTGTTTTGATCGAATTGTCATTGATTTTGTTTTGCATGGTGTTTTTCTTTTGTATACTTCTTATTGTTCATCATAAATATTTGAATATTTTATTTTGTTCTATTTCGCATTATACTTGCTCCATTCATCATTCAGTTTGTTTTGCTCGTAATGTTTGTAGTTTTAGTACCTACGGCTACTCCATAAAGTTTCTCATTCGGGTATCGATGTTGAATTATTGGTACTCTTAAGCATTAATCTCTCTCAAAAGCTTTTTGAGATAATATTTCGTCATCACAGTAATATTTCGTGATGACGTTTACAAAAGGTGGCAATTGTTGTCCGCATGTACAGCGCCTTCCTTGCATCACTTTTTTAACATTCTCACTATTATTATTCAGTTTTTTTATGTTTAATTTTTCTTTTATTTTTTTCTGTAATTTTTAGGCAACACAATAATAGTTTTTTTTATAGTTTTATCACATCTATTTCTAGATAATTTCTTTTTTGGTTCAAATTATGTAGTTTTAATAGCTTATTTTTTTCTTTTTATACTAGAGTTGTTACATGTTTTTGTTTTCGGTTCACACTATTAATTTTTAATAATTAAATAGAGGCCTAATTATTATCTTCTTTGCAAAATGTTTAAATAATTCACTTGGTACTACCACCTTTTTTCAGAATCAAGCAAGAATTCACTCCGAAAGGGGAAACAGCATGTTCTCTCCTTCTCCTTCTTCTACTTTTTCTTTCGAAATCACCCATGAAGTGGACGAACAAATTATAAAGAACTTACAGAAACAGAGTCGTATTTTTTTTAAGAACGGATAAATCTATAAATCGTCGATTAGTCGATTCGTATTAATGGACGCAACAGGCTCGCAACCGTCGATACCTAGATAGGTATGGAACGAGTGCGTAAACATATACATAAATGGTCAAATTTGCCGCCAACAAACTACGTGAATGTGCTGATGCCGGGTATCCTACTCTACGTGTGGCATCGACCCATGCGATATATAAAGCCGGGTGAAATCAAAACTACAAATAGATCCTGTCCATGGAAAACACCCTTACTCTTTCCATCTAAGCCCCCAACTTCGTATAAGGAGTTGCCTAATACTTTAACACACTTAACATGAGCAGGTGCAAGTTTGTAATTGTAGTTCTGAATTTTGTTACTAGGTTTAAAATTCCGCCTATAGACGAACTGCCGTTCCTTAAATTTTACCTCTTTTGCTCGAACGTTGTAATTTTTTGTTGAACGAACATGGGCAGCTTTCAGATTCCCAAAAATCTTGTCTCTTATAAGCTGCTGCTTATCTGACTTGTCTTCCAAAACTAAATCGACGTCCTTTATACGGTCTATCTTCCGTATTATGTCATATGAGGATGCATGTTGGATCATATGAATTCCGAATACAGCATAATATGGTGATACTCCAATAGAACTATGTCGAGTACTCCGCAAGGCAAACTCTACATCCCCAATATGCAGGTCCCAATTTCGCTGTTCTGAACCTACGTATGATCTGATCATCTGCAATACGGACCTGTTAACACGCTCTGCTGCGTTTGATTGTGGAGAGTACAGGGCTGTTTTAATATGATTTATATCATATTTTGCTAAGAACTCTCGGAACAATTCTGAAACAAACTGTCGACCGTTATCCGAGTGTATAAATTCCGGGACACCAAATGTTTGAAAGACACGCTTTTCTAGGAATTTAACAACTTTCGCTGCTGTGGCAACACGCATGGGTTCAAGGAAGACGAACTTTGAAAAATGGTCGAGGCAGACAAAAATAAATGTGTTTCCTTCCTTTGTTCGGGGATAAGGTCCCATAAAGTCGATATATAATCGATGAAATGGCCTTTCTGTTACAATTTGCCTACCCATTAAGGGTTTTCTAAAGGCATTAGTGGTCTTACTTGTACAACATATATCACAGCTCTTAATGATTTGCTGAACATCCCGTACCATACTCGGCCAGTAATATCTCTCTCGCAATCTGGATAAGGTTTTATGTACACCACCATTTCCAGAAGATGGTGAATAATGTGCAGATTTAATTAATCAATCTGCAAAGGCTTTGGAACCCACATTTTCCACGCATCTTCGTCATCCAGTGGATCACCTGTTGCAAATTTGGTGCGTTTATAAATAAAGTTGTCAGAAATACAAAGGTCTGGTAAAGTTCCTTTACTTTCAGCAACTTTAGTTTTTAAATCGTTGTACTCTTCCGAGTTAAAATGTGGGCTTGACAAATCGATATCCAGCAGACGATGGTTTTGGACAATTTCTTCCATATAGGCTCGGGAAAGAGTGTCAGGTACAACGTTGAGAGATCCTTTGCGGTGTTGAATCTCAAACTCGAAACCTTGGAGCTTTAAGCTCCACCTAGCCAACCTTCCAGACAGCTCTTTCTGGCTCATAAGCCATTTGAGACTTGAATGGTCCGTTATAATAGTAAACCGTAGGCCCTCTATGTACGGTCGAAATTTCTTAACGCTCAAAACCGCTGCGTAACACTCCAGCTCTGTCACGCTATAGTTTCTTTGGGCCTTGTTAAGCTTAGCGGACATATATGCAATTGGGTGTTCATTGCCGTTATCGTCCAACTGGAAGAGAACGCCTCCAACACCTTGTGTCGATGCATCACATTGTATAAAAAGAACCCGAGAAAAATCGGGATTAACCAGCAACGGCGCAGATGTGAGGCTTACTTTGAGACACTCGAAGGAATTTAAAGCTGTATCCGATATTTGAAACTTCCTAACGTTCTCTTTTGTAAGACAATCATGAAGGGGTGCAGAGATACTTGCATAATCTTGAATGAATCGGCGGTACCATCCACACATTCCAAGAAAACGACGCAGCTGTTTAGCGGTTTTTGGTACCGGGAAATCCCTAATGGCCTCTACTTTAGATTCATCAGTTCCTATGCACCCATTTCCTACAACGAATCCGAGGTAATGGACCTCTCTGTAGCAAAACTTGCTCTTTTCAACATTTATGGTTAGCCTCGAATCAGTAAGACAACGAGCCACTTCCTGCAGTAGCTTTAGATGCTCTTCAAAACTGGCAGAGACCACTAGAAGATCGTCGAGGTAGACAAAGACATTACTTCTGAGAACCCCAGGAATGACTTTGTCCATAAGGCGGCACATTCTCTGGGCGGCATTACAGAGGCCGAACGGCATCACCGTAAAATGATATAATGGCCGCCCAGGAACTGTGAATGCCGTCTTTTCCCTCGATTTCTCTTCTAGAGGTATCTGCCAAAACGCATCTTTAAGGTCGATGGCAGATATATATCTAGTATCCTGCAGCCTACTCAGAATTCCCTCAATATGAGGTAAGGGGTATGCATCCTTAATGGTTCTTGCGTTAACCTTACGTGCATCTAGACATAGCCGACTTTTCTCCCCTTTTCTTACCAAGGTAACAGGAGAACTCCAGCTACTGTTACTCGGCTCTATCACCCCTAGACCTAGCATACGATCAAGTTCTCTATACAACAATTCCTGTATTACAGGAGACACAGGATAATGCCTCTGTTTTATAGGAATGTCCTCGTTTTTTCTTCAGGCTGGACAATTTCCGACATCCTAGGACCTTTTAATATAGTTTCACCAACTAATGGCAGTTTAAAACTTCTCCAAAAGTCGATTCCGAAGTAGAATTCCTGTTCTAGACCCGGAACTATAAGAAAATCTATCTCCTTTGTTACATCATTCCAAACGACTGGTAACGTCGCGACTCCAACCACAGGAACCTTACCACCATTAGCTGTTCTTACTACTTGATTTTTTAGATTAACAATACCTTTCTTTATACCCTGTAGGAATACCATAGCATTTTTTCCAATACAACTAGCCCCTGCCCCTGAATCCAATAATGCCATTACTTCTTTTCCTCCAACAGATGTCATCGCAAAAATCCTATTATCATTACCGGTCTTCAACACAGTTTCTACCACTAATCGTTTCGCTTTCCTAATCATTGCCATTTTCGTTCTAAGTTTTCCAATTTTCTTATATTTTCTACTCTCTTTCTTTAATTCCTCTCCAAATATCCTTTTCCTTGCAATTTCATATTCAACTATTCGCTGATGTAAAGATTTTCTAGAGTGTGTTTTGATTTGGCCCCTATCCTCAAAAAAATCTTCCTTCTCTCTCTTTAAAATGTTCATAGTAATGTCTCCGGGGATTCTAACGGTTGGCAAAGGTACCCCGTCAACTCTGCCACCTTCGCATTTACCGGACTTGGTTTATACTCCAAAAATGACTCGTCTTTGCCACAGACAAGGCATTTCATTTCATGGAATGTAGACTTGCATATATCTTCTTGCCTCACTGTTTCCATGTTTTTCCGAAAAAAATCTACGGGCATACCACAGGTGTAGCAAAGATTTAAATGATAGGGTGACATACAAAAGTTTTTAACTCTGTTATGAGTAACCCTCATATTATTGTTGCCAGATGGGTTCGAGTTTGGTGTCGGAAGAGTACTGTTGGGTTGTCCTCGGATGTGTCTATTATTCTCTTGTCGACGAGTGTTCGAAGATATTGAGTGGTTATCCTGGTATCCCGCATTGCGACTATTAACACCCATAGCATCCAACAGAACATCTTCTTCCTCTCTTTCAGACAAGATTTCGTTTACTGATTGGGTTTTAAGGCGACTGTCCTTCAAAAGTTTTTCAGCACGTTTACACTCCCCTTTCAGGTCTGCTATAGTATTTATCGTCGAGGAAAATATTAATGAGGCAATATTATTGCGTAAGTTGCCTCTCATAATTTGAACCAATTCTGATTCTGGAACTTTCTTACGAAGGCGAAACGTCAAACTATGTATCTCAGCATAAAATTCTTCAAAGCTTTGACCTGGCTGCTGTTTATAGTCCATTATCTCCCGTATAATTTCGTAGTCTGAGTCAGATGATTTGAAATGGGACAAAAGTTCTTGCTTGAGCGAGAAATAGTTAAAATCGATATCATCTGCATGGTCTTCCAAAACCTGCCAGTACCATTTTGCAGCGTTTCCGGAAACCAAGCAGTGAAAATCACTGAACAGCTGGTTATGCGAAATGTTATATTGCTCCCTCATTTTTTCTATACGAAAGATAAAGCTCTCCACCGTCATATCCCTACCAGAGCCATCAAACTTAATATGCCACCTATCCAGATCAGCCGGTCTACGCACATCAAGTTCTCTTTGACTATATGAAATATCGCATTTATTTGCGGCTCTCTCTGAAACTTCGGGGTTGTTTTGAGTACCACCAACGCTTCCGGTTCCTTTTCTACTATTAATATGTAAGGGTGGAGTGTTGCCCGCAGAGTCATTTCCCAAATTCTTGTCTGGGGTCGAACTTGACCCGGGACCGTTAATATCGGAAGTATTTCCGGCTCGCTCTACATCAGAAATACGCTGACTAAGAGAAGCAAAGTCCCCTCTCATTTTCGCCATTTCAGCCAAACAGTTTGACATTAATAAATTTTGCTCTCCCATCATCCTCATGAGTTTACTCAGCTGATCCACCTCGACGTTCATAGCTCTACCATCATCACCTCCGCCATGTGGCTGATCCTCAATTTCAGCATTATCATCCGACATATCTACTAATCTCTCTATTTTCTCCGAAAAACTTACTGAATTGCTACTCTGATTCAAAGATAGTTCACTAGTTATGCGCACTAGTGGAACACTATAACCTTCGGAATTTCTACCAAAAACCAGGTTTGCGCATCTATTTAAGTAGTCAGTTGGTATAAAATCAACTGGACGGGGAATTCCCGTATCTATTTGAGTCAGTATTGAACCAATCACTTGAGTTTCAAGAGCCCTTGTCACACTCCTGGTGACTCGTCTCCCAGGAGGTATTATATTGGTCACAGGATTCATCGACGTTCTTCTAGATTCATCCATTCACGATATTGGTACTAAAGTAATTCAATTACTTATTAATCTTTCCGATTTTTTACAGTGTTATGATTTTATATTTTTAATTCTTAAAGTTTCTGAAAAAATGATGCTAGAAATAAATTATGTTAAAATTTTCTCTTAAATTTAGTTTTTCTTTTCAAATTTTCACTGAATTTTACTTTCTGTAAGTATTTAATTATTTGATATTGCTGATGTTTACAGGTGTTGTACTAGAATATGCAAAAAAGCCAGTGCGAGAATATCCTAACAAATAAAAACCCCAAAACAAGAAATTCGAAAACACATCTATGTTAGCAACTAAGCACATCTTATAACTACTATTAAAAGACAGGTTTATAAGGCTGCCTAGGACAAAAGCCAACACAGACTTCATTTGCAGACTTACGCCACGTATATCGTATCAAAACATTCAAATGGGAATATCTGCAAATGATCACAAGCACATACACTCGACTAAACAGTCCCATTCACACTCCATTGCATACGATTCAGCCTAAAAGCCAATGTTGTAGAACAATGTTACTTCCAACACTCCGTCAGTTAGATTCTAAAAAGACACTTTCTCAAAATAATGTCTATCGAAACCTAGCCAACTTAATCTTCATTCATACTTAAAGATTCATAAAAACTCCAGGTATCCTATCGTTGGGCGCCATATGTTATGGTTCATAATTTATCGTAGGTGTGACTGGAGAGTAATATTGACACGGTGGCTTCATCCGGTAGCTCGCCAGTATTGGGGTATGGATACTTTTCACCACAAATCACATCAGAACCAAAAACCATAAAAATTCTTCGTGTCAAAAGAAATATTAAAAAAAAGAATACCAAAACAAGTATTTACGTTGAAATACACATAAATAGTCTGTCTGACCAATGTCAGAGCCTCCCTCCCCATCTATAGCTCATCAAGCCTATAGCCGTTGTACCTCTTCATGGCTCAAAAAAAATCGAGGAAATACCCATTCTCTTTCCATTTGTCTCACCGTCCGTCTAAAGTCTACTGTCCATTATGTCCGTCCGAATTCCCATATCTATGCCCTTTTACATTTCGTCCATGTACAACACCTTACATCAGCATTAAATAAATTTACCCTTCCATCACTCCACAGATATTTTCAGAAAGTATTTTCAAATTCATGGTCATTTATTAAAACTATGTTAAAGTACATTAATTGTTTTTCGTTTTGTTTTAATTATATTATATATACATAATTATATACATACATAATTCTTAAAAACTAATAAATAAAAAAAAATAAAACTTTTTTTATATTATATTTTATATTTTAAATTTATTGTTACTTCAGTTATATTGATATTATATACTTCTACATCCTAGTTTTCTTGTTTCTTTTTGAAATACTTATTTACGCGCTATTTATCCATAGGAATATAAAATTGACTTTAGTTATTTACTATTACTACTTTTTTTTTGTATTCATATCAATACACATTATAATTCATAATTCCATTATTTCATTTTTACTTCATCTTTTATTTGTGTCATTACTTTTTGTGTTCATTATCTTTCTTTACATCTTTAATTGTTCTGTTTTGATCGAATTGTCATTGATTTTGTTTTGCATGGTGTTTTTCTTTTGTATACTTCTTATTGTTCATCATAAATATTTGAATATTTTATTTTGTTCTATTTCGCATTATACTTGCTCCATTCATCATTCAGTTTGTTTTGCTCGTGATGTTTGTAGTTTTAGTACCTACGGCTACTCCATAAAGTTTCTCATTCGGGTATCGATGTTGAATTATTGGTACTCTTAAGCATTAATCTCTCTCAAAAGCTTTTTGAGATAATATTTCGTCATCACAGTAATATTTCGTGATGACGTTTACAAAAGGTGGCAATTGTTGTCCGCATGTACAGCGCCTTCCTTGCATCACTTTTTTAACATTCTCACTATTATTATTCAGTTTTTTTTATGTTTAATTTTTCTTTTATTTTTTTCTGTAATTTTTAGGCAACACAATAATAGTTTTTTTTATAGTTTTATCACATCTATTTCTAGATAATTTCTTTTTTGGTTCAAATTATGTAGTTTTAATAGCTTATTTTTTTCTTTTTATACTAGAGTTGTTACATGTTTTTGTTTTCGGTTCACACTATTAATTTTTAATAATTAAATAGAGGCCTAATTATTATCTTCTTTGCAAAATGTTTAAATAATTCACTTGGTACTACCACCTTTTTTCAGAATCAAACAAGAATTCACTCCGAAAAGGGAAACAGCATGTTCTCTCCTTCTCCTTCTTCTACTTTTTCTTTCGAAATCACCCATGAAGTGGACGAACAAATTATAAAGAACTTACAGAAACAGAGTCGTATTTTTTTTAAGAACGGATAAATCTATAAATCGTCGATTAGTCTATTCGTATTAATGGACGCAACACTGTCATCTATCTGAATTCCCATCTGGCTGGAAGACGTCTAAAATTGTGTCCGTTAAGAAGAAGGGAGCCTCACACCCAATAAATGATTTCCGTCCTATTTCAATTTTACCAATTTGTTCTAAAGTTGTGGAACATGTAATGAAATCGCAAATTTTGACCTATATGGAATCCATGATGTAGTTTTAGAAACAGCAGGAGTACAACTTCTTTATTGTTAGGTCTAACTATTCCATTCGCGGTAATTATGGCAATGACAAATTTTGTATTCTTGTGTCATTGGACTTAGAAAAAGCTTTCGACAGAGTGGATTATTCCACTTCGTTGTCTGTCTTTAATTGTAAAGGTCGCTGTATTACCTATGTTAAAAATACTTAGGTTGGTAGTTAGAATAAAGTCAAGAAGCGAATCACCCCTATTGTTTATATCCGTACAACCCCAGATAGTGTGATGAGTGTTCGTGTCTGCGCCAATAATCAGCTCGACCTCGTCAGACGTTGCTTCCTCCACTACTTCCCTGAATAGAGCAGTCGGTACTACAGCTTCATAAGGCTAGTAACTGGAGACCACACAATATATGCGATTACCGATCTCCAGACTAGCAGATGTTTGGTCTTTACCACTTAAATTAGCCAGGAGAAAGATACTTAGATCTTTCCTGGCCAAAATGCAGGTTCTTGGAGTGCCTTCACAGTTGGCCACAAGCAGTTTAAAGATGGGTGTCCTGATACCGCACACCCTTCCTCCCACTACGTAGGGCTCTGGCATCACGACGATGAGTACTGCACCTGTGGACAGGCGATAGAGCCGCTGAGGCTGCTTTAGAGTGATGGAGGTTAATCTGTAGAGTTCTTACCATCATTGACAGATTAACATCCAACCCGACAAGGGTGTTATCGAACTCTTCGTCCGTATCATCTAGAAGCGTGTCCCCGCAAGATGCGTCAAAGAGTCCGGAGACTCCCCTCAGCCCCTCTGTGTCAGAAGTAGAGATGTCGTCCTCAGAGATGGACGTTAAAGATCAAATTGACCTGCCGCTTTTTACCATCCGCCTCACCCACCTTGCTGATTCTCCAATTATAGGCGGGCAGACCAGGATTGGAATCTTTTATTATTTCGAATATGTCAGCCGGGTTGGAGGGCTCTTCTGTAACCCAGGTGATGGCTCTAGGGTGACTGGGGATGTTGTTTTTTCGACAACATCCAACTGGGCACCCGGCCACACCTCACCCGCTCGACTTGCAGCAGCGTTATACAGGTCTACTGATCTGGCATCACCGAAATATAAGAGCTTTACTCTCGCCTGATGCCATCCTGCATCGTTGCAGATTTTTGGTTTGCCCGGCATTTCTCTACGGACATCGAGGTAATGAGCCATAATGGCTGATTGCACATGGCTCCATTTGTCCTTGAGGATGGATCCATCCTCAATACTTCTGTCTATAACGGCCATCGCCACATTATTGAAGGGCTTGGTGAGTGTCCTGGTGATGGTGGCATTAGGGCCTCTTGCCTTTTTCGAAAGCAGGGGTTCATCAGGTGATCTGATTCTTTTGACTTTATGAGCCGTTAACACAGCTGAATTTGTAGCTCTTTCAGCCGGCTGATTGGCCTTAGAGGCATCTATGACGCCTTTAGCCCAGGTAAGATATGACCCCAACACTACATAAAGTATTGAGTCATGGAGATATAATTATTGCATTTCATATTCTCCCTTTGGGCGAGCTTACAGAAGAAGCCCATGAGGCACGAAATCGCGATTTTTGCAGTGTTCAGCAATTTTAATCCCGAAAAAGTTCAAGAGAATTTCAAAATAAAGATATATTTGTAAATCTTCTCCTATCTTCCGATCCTGTTCTATCTTTAATAAGAAAAAGATGGATGAGGAATACAAGGATTTGCTTTATCTCCTAGACATGGATTATTCAGATTATTTTACAGAAATAAAATATATATTACAGAAAGAAAATAATAAAATATATATTACAGAAATAAAATAAGAAAAGAAAAATAAATTCTCAAGAAGTGGGTCTTTCGCTTACAAAATGGGTATACACAAATTTAAGGCAACAAGAGTCACACCAACATATTATAAAGGCCGACATCTTTTATCCTTCTTACTCAATTTTATGATTGTTCTTCTTACTAATCATTGTTTTTTGTTTTTGTTATTCGATCTGTTGTGACTTTTCATAGTTTTGATTTTGACTATTGAGTTCCAGATCGTTGTTTTTGTTTTCTGTTAAACAGAAAAACAAACCTTCTTTGAAAAAGAAGAATAAGAAATGTGTGAAATGTATTAAGGGTGGTCACTGATTGGTGAACGATATCGTTTCGGAAGCTACCAAGCAACCTCATCGGCACCTTGGACAAAATACTCTATCAATAATTGGCACAATATGAGAGCAGCTCAATATGAAATTATTGAGAACTGATTTCAAAGTCCCATATCTCCAAAGCATTACTAAATTTTATTATTGTTTGATAAAAACATGTGATCTACAAGAAATCAGTGCATATTGACTGATATAATAAACAATAAGTACAAGAAGGTAGGGAAAATAAAAAAAAAATATTTTGCAGGCAGAAACGTAAATACGGCATAAAATTCTTAAAAATGATATTTCGATGAATTTTTTTAAAAACATGTGATCTACGAGAAAAAAATTTTGCAATTTAGCTTTGCGGTTGGAGAAAATCGATCAAACTTTTGAAATTTATGTAAAAAAAGGTCCAAATCAGAGAAGGGTGGCAACCACACCAATTAAAATTTTGGTTCGGATTTTCTCTAACAGATTCTGTGAAACGTCTTCTTTAAAATGAGTATAAATTTGATATACTTTGTGTAAAAAACTTTTTTTACGAGACCTTTTTTCGCCAAAAAATCTCCAAAAATGAAATTCTTTCAAAAATTTGACTTTATAGGGCCATAGTTTTCTTATTTTTGACTCGAAAATCGGTAAACTTTTGACTGAGATATTGGCTAAACTCCAAGGCAAAGTCGGCGAAAAAATGAGAAATTCAAATTTAAAATCCACATATCTCGGAAAGTATTCAAGATATCTTCAAGCTATAAAATGTTTACTGTAGGTTTGATCTAGGAGTATCCACAAATCGGACACTCCATTCAAAAGTTAGAAGCCGATGAAAATTTTGTATACCCGAGATGGTCAGCTTTAGGGCCCTGTAGCTCTGCCCCTTTATGAGATAGGGGCTAAGTTCCGAACTTAAACTCTCTAACACCTCTTGTATACACACCTAACATTTTATCGCCATACGATAAGTGGTTTTGAAACGGCAGAATTATTTCAATTTTTTTCCATTTTAGCCCACTGTGCAGTGGTCGGGATTTCTGGAACCTTATCAAAACCAATGGACTATCACAATCGAAATCCTATAATTGCAATTTGAATGTTGACAGCCTGTATGAAGTATTCGTTGAAAATCAGTTAAATTCACGCTGCGTGTTTGACGATTTTCAGAGCTGGCCGTATAGAAATTATGGTTTTTCTTTTCAGTGTGTGGGCATTGAAGATTTGGATAAGGCGTTATTCGCTATAAAATCTAATGCTGCTGGCTTAGATGGGTTTACCTTAAAACTTTTAAAAATCATATACCCATTTATTTGTTTTAATTTTTTGCATTTTGTAAACACGATTTTACTGTCATCTATCTGAATTCCCATCTGGCTGGAAGACGTCTAAAATTGTGTCCGTTAAGAAGAAGGGAGCCTCACACTCAATAAATGATTTCCGTCCTATTTCAATTTTACCAATTTGTTCTAAAGTTGTGGAACATGTAATGAAATCGCAAATTTTGACCTATATGGAATCCATGATGTGGGTTTAGAAACAGCAGGAGTACAACTTCTTTATTGTTAGGTCTAACTATTCCATTCGCGGTAATTATGGCAATGACAAATTTTGTATTCTTGTGTCATTGGACTTAGAAAAAGCTTTCGACAGAGTGGATTATTCCACTTTGTTGTATATATAAGTTATATGATACATATGGTTTTTCGAGTTGTGCATATACCATGCTAAGCTCGTTTCTTGCTAATAGGCGTCAGTTGGTATATATTGATGGTACACGCTGAAAAAAAATCGCTTCTGTAGTATATTGTCCCAAACATATTCGGCTTGAAACATATACATGTTTAGAGTACACTCTAAACATATAATATTGGGTACACACACAAAAAGTATATATTTGGGAAAATGTTATTCTAAACAAATCTTTGTTTACATCCCAATATGTTTTTATTTGGGACTATTATTTCCGAAACAAATATTTATTTGCACTTAAGAATACAATTAATAAGAATACGTTAATTGTGTTAAATTTCTTTACCAATTCAAATCTTGGATCAAAATAAATTACTTGGGAGGATTGACAAGAAATGATGAATCAGAAATTTGAAATTATTGATTTAAACAGAAGTTAATGCTGCTTATCGAAACTAAGGAAAATTTTACTCTGAAATTCTACAAAGTAAGCAAAAGTCTTGAAAATCTTTTTTAAATAAAATATATTTGGATAAATTCCTAAACAATAACTTTATTTGTATTTAAACACATTCTTTATTTGAGAAACTTAGTTTGCAAATATATTTTGATCTAATATATTAATATATGCGTTTCAAATGCATTTTATTGATTTTCAAATACAATTTATTTTCTCAGAAATATATAATATTTAAAAATTTGTGTTATAAATATATTTACTTTCGATTCAAACATATCAAAAAAGGCGATTTTGCCCCGTGTAGGTACAGTAATATTCTTCCTGTTAAAAGCGGTGTTCCGCAGGGATCAGTGTTGGAGCCGTTGCTGTTTTTAATATACATAAACGACCTTTTCCCTCGTGTGCAAAACTGGTGTATTCCTTATGCTTTTGCAGACAGTTGTTGTTTAAAGGCCACCATCGTTTTGAGGACTCTTCAGTCTAAAATTGATCTTGTTTTCGAAACATTAAGTGTTTGGATGTTGCATGATAGGCTTTGCATAAATCCGTTAAAAACCAAGTCACAATATTTTTCTTCCGTTTGCTACAATAATATTCAGTTAATATATAATAACACTCGAATTGAATTTGTCCGTCGTATGGAATGTCTCGGAGTTCAGTTAGATGATAAGCTTTGTTTTGAACATCACATGAATATGGTAGTTTCGAGGGTGAATCTGTCCTTAAACAACCAGTATGGTACAGATTTATCTCTGCCACTTTTTGTTAGGGAGTGGCTTGTGCATGCCCTGGTTATGCCAACCGGTTTGTATTGTTTGGAGGTATACTCTGGGACTGCACAGAGAAACATGAGTCTGATACATCTGGCTATAAACAGAGCTGTGCGTCTAAATCGACATGTTCATACAACAGCTTATGTTGAAAATTGTCTGGGGTGTAGTTTCTCCACTTTTTTGAATTCCCGGTTATTAATTTTCTTCTACAAGATGATTAGGAATCAGTGTCCGAATTTCCTGGCGAGATCATTTGAGTTTTGTCACTCAACTAGAAGTTATTAATACCTATGTATTTCACCTTTTGGATGATGCATTTCTTGTAAGAGTAGCACGATTATACAATGTTTTACCTGTTGAATTAAAAAACTTAACTTTAGAAATAAATGAAATTAAATTGCACGGAAATCGATCTTCGAGATGAGTGATGATAAATTTGATATGAATATAGGTCGAAATCTTATAATATTCTTCAATATTTGTTGCATCAACATTGCAACGATGACTTTGTCGTGCCCAAATCCCAGGTTTCTTGATTTGAATTTTATTTACAAAATATTTTAACAGACGAAAAAATCGCACTAAAATGGTGAGTACATTTTTCGCGAATGTCAATCAATTAATTTTTCGCATTTTCAGCCAGATGAACGGCTTCAGCTAAATCTTAATTTTCTCTTTGAATAACGCTACTTAATGATAATGCCAAGCAGTGAACTGAATGAACTACATGGACCGAAACTTGAAAATCCAACGTTTTTATAGCCATTAACAACTGAAATGCTGATGCTGTAGTTTTCTGATCAGACCAGGTGGAGTAAATGCATTCCAAAGCCTCGATAACGGCTACTTGTAGGAGAGGATATATTTCAACAGACCTATTTTGTTCTGCCCCTCAAGTTGCGCAAAACAGCTTTAATTTTTCTTTTTATCATCACAGATATTCCTGTTTTTAGAAATTGCTTCTTGAAAGTTAATTGCCTTTTAGGATATTGAAAAAATTGTTAAATAGTTCGGGTGATGCCGAGACAATTTCTAACTAGGACTACTTTACATGCGTAACTTACAACCAAGTTGAAGCAGTGAGCTGCACAATGTGAATATAGTGCTAAGCTGTACTTTTCTTGGATATATGCTTGCGCCCCATGAAATTATGCATTCATTACTCATGCGCCGTCATAACATTGCCCAAATAAATACTTACAATAAATACCAGACGTTTCGAGGAAGTTTAGAATAACTTCCGCCAAACCTTTCCCATCAAACTGTTTTGTTGTGACGAAACTCAAAAAATCTTCGCAAATGTTATATCACCTATCGTTTTCATTAAGGTACCGAAAACACATTGAAACTTGCTCATCCCTCTGATATATCAGCAATTCATCCGCCATAATGGTAAACTTTTGAATTATTGATTCACTTATTAAGCTGTCGGTGTATAAGAGAGTGACAAATACTTATCATTTCATTTTGAACACGATTGCTTACATACATTGTGTTTCCTGGTGAATTTCTCGAGTGAATATTCAAATTTGAATCCGTTATCGCCCGATACCTTAGCAAGGCTCTAAAATTGCCACCATTTTAAATACATTCATTTGAATCGATTCTGACTGTATCACAACTTTCCTCTTAGTGCTAAGCGTTTTTGACCACAAAAGACAACTGTTCAAACTATTGCTTCCAAATGCTTTCTATTTGTGTTTACGAACTGCATTTCATGAATTTGTAATTGTTTATCGATGGACGCTGTGGCTTGCTTATCTAAAGGGTGGTTAAATTGTAAGGGCCGATGTTGAATGTGAACCACACCTAAACGTCAAGTTTTTTCTGCATTTCATTTGACATTTCTCAATTTCAGACTAACTCAATTTGAACCATGAAAAGATACACAAGAGAGCAACGCGTTAACGTTTTTTAAAATGGGCGTTCAAATCAAAATGCATTTCGTGAATCCACAATCGGGAGAATTGTGCGCAAATTTCAGCAAACCGGGTCTGTAGGAGACGTGAAAACACCTGTGCATGCTCGCCCATTTCTTTTGGTGCGGCTTATGGACTGGCGACTGTCTATCGTGAGATGATAACGAACTTTTTATCGACCGAATCGGAAGATATGGATGTGGACAATATGTGGTTTCAACATGACGGTGCCACTTGCCACACAGCTAACGAAACAATGCCTCTTTTGCGCAACAAATTCAATGGCCGTGTTATCTCACGTCGTGGTGATGTCAATTGGCCGCCAAGATCATGTGATTTGACATCGTTGGACTTCTTTCTTTGGGGTTATTTGAAAGAAAAGGTGTGCGTCGATAAGCCAGCAACAATTCAAGAGCTGAAGGATGAGATAATTCGGCACATTATCGGCATAGAACCTCAATTATGCCTCAGCGTCATCGAAAATTTGGACCATCGGATGGAGATGTGCCGCCGAGGTCGCGGTCGCACTATAACTATCGGTAGGAATCCAGATTTTTTCTTGAAGACCTTCTATATGGTCGAACCATTCAAATAGGGTTGCGACGAAAAATACAAGCGAAGGTGAGTCTAGCAAGTAACGAACGATATCAAACCTATGAGGGTGTGACGGAATTCAAGTTCGGTTCTCAGACCAACGATTGAAATTCCCGAAAGGCAGAATATTTCTTGCTTCCGAATAACATGTTCTATTGCCAGGGGTGAAGACCGCGGGTGGGCTTGTAGAATAGATAAAAAGGGCGGAAGGAATTGGTCCAGTTACAACATACCCGAAAATGGTATTTTGAGCCAGTACACTCAGAAAAATTCCATTCCTAAGGACAAGTAAATTTTATACTCCAATTTAGTTCAATTTTTTTACTCAGTTGTATTAAATTTTCCCTAAGCAGCAATACAAATTACCAAATATAAGTCAATTTTACTAATAAGAAGTTCGGTACGAATAGTCCATATATGTACTTGGAAGTAGGAAATGATTTTCCTAAAGTACCATTTCTGCAGAAAAAGTAAACACATCGTACAGTTGAGTTAATGCACACTTAAACTGAGAAAAAAATTTACACATATTTAGGACGAAAAGTTTACACATATTTAGGACACATATTTAGGACACAGAAAATTCAAATTGAATGGGGAATGTTTATTATCATTTGAAAGAACATTCTTTGGCATTTATTTTTTTCAAGATTATGTCTATCAAATGTTGGCCGCGGCTACGTCTCAGATGGTTCATCCGTTGAGTCCAATTTTTGATGACTCGTTCGAGCATTTCGACTGGTAACTGGCGAATGACACGCGTGATGTTTTGCTTCAAGGCCTGAATCGAAGTTTGTCCGCATAAACTTTAGACTTTACATATCCCCACAGGAAACAGTCTAACGGTGTGATATCACACGACCTTGGGGGCCAATCGAGCGACCCAAAACGTGAAATTATCTGCTCACCGAAGTGTTCTCTCAATAAATCCATTGATTGATGCGATGTGTGGGAAGTGGTGCCGTCTTGTTGAAACCAAATTTCGCCGAGATCACGACCTTCAATTTCAGGCATCAAATAGTCGGTTATCATGGCACAATAACGGTCGCCATTGACGGTTACTTTCTCACCGGCATCATTTTTGAAGATATATGGACCGATGATTCCGGTACGTCGGATCGGGAATCGGTCAATGGCAAAAATATAGCTCTTAACGAGAGCTAAAATATTGCTCATGGAAGTCAAGGTCGTGGGTCGACTGAAAAGTGTTTTTTTTTTTGGATTTAAAAAAATGGACTGAGCGCAACTGGCGAACGATTTTTTTGATAATAAAACTGAATAATTTGTAAACGTTCTTCAGGCGTAAGTCTTTCAATGATGAAATGCCAAACAATACTTAACAAAAATAAGATGACAGCATGGCACGACTCACACGTGATCTGTCAAAAAAAGGCTATTGAAAAAAGTATCTCTACTTAGAGCACCAATAGAAACTATGAATTCATTCATGTTGAATATGCAAAGCATGATGCAAGAAATGATGAGAAATCAAAGTATGCTTATGCAACTCGTGTTAAATCAAAAATAAATCCACTGAGAATTTGTTATTGGAATGCAAACGGCCTAAGCCAACACAGAAATGAGGTAGAAAATTTTCTCCGAAACCACTGTATAGATATTTTATTAGTCTCTGAGACACATTTTTCAACCAGAAATTGTTTTAGGATACGTGGTTATTCCACATACGATACTATACACCCTAGCGGGAGACCCTGTGGTGGTTCAGCTCTTATTGTCCAAAATAAAATCAAACATTATTCTATGCCCGAATATAGGACTGAGCATATACAAGCAACTTCTATCGCTATCACAGGCACAAATCTGGTGATATCGACGATATATTGTCCCCCTAGGCACAATATTAACAAAGATCAATTCATGGAGTTCTTCTCCACTCTTGGCACAAAGTTTTTGGTAGCAGGTGACTACAATGCCAAGCACACATTTTGGGGCTCTCGCCTCACTACTCCAAAAGGTAGACAACTACTTAAAGCCATAACATCTGCTAAACTATATGTAGCTTCGAGCGGTCACCCAACACATTGGCCCTCAGATCAGAATAAAACGCCAGACCTTATTGATTTCGCTATAATAAAAAATATAAGGCGTGAACAATTATCTATATGTCCATCACTTGATCTATCATCGGATCATTCGCCTACCACTTTGACACTGCTTTACAACAATCATGAAAATGGGTGTGACAATTTGCCCAATAAGTATACCAACTGGCTAAAATATAAAAAATAAGTTAGCTCACACCTATCCGATGGTGTATCGTTACGTACAACGGATGAAATTGAAGCCGCGGTAAACCTATTCACAGACGTTGTAAACAGTGCTGTTAAAGTGGCTACTCGAAAAAGCGCATTCAAAAGAGATAACTCAAATAACCCAACAGGCATACAAGCGTTAATCAATGAAAAAAGAATCGTTAGAAGAGAGTGGCAACAATATCGCTCCCCACCATTGAGAAAAAAAAAATTGCCAGAAGAGATTGAAATCAGCCGAGGAAAGTGATCTAAAAATATATTTGCAATCTCTGGATTAGGGACGTATCCAGGATTTTGGTTCGGGGGGGCCAACCATTTTTTCCATAACAAAGATAAACAAAGATAAACAATTGCGTTTATTGTGTAGGTAATGGAAGTTAAGTTCCTTAGTTTTTTATTCCTAAATATAAATGTGTACTTTAGTGCGAGATCAGTAAAACTTTTTATAATAAAATACGAGTTAAAAATGTAATCTTCGATTTTTTGAAAGAAATATATCAATTATTTCATCGATTTTGACTTCATCTTTGTATATAGACATCAAAGCCAGATAAGATAGCCTTTCTCCTTCCATTCTGTTCCGGAGATAAGTTTTTATTCTTCTTAACGTCGAGAAACTTCGCTCAGCAGATGCCGTTGTCACAGGTATTGTGGCCAGTATCTGCAAAAGGGTAAAAACGCTTGGGAACATGTCCTCATCACAAACTGAAATAACATCTAATGCATTTGATGGCTTATCATTCTTCTGCTTCCAATAATCAATCCATATACTTATTTCAGCTAAAACAGATTTTGCTGAATTTTTTAAATCGTTTTTGTAAAAAAAGTGTGACTTCTTCGAAATCTTCCTTTATTAGATTTACAACTCGTATCGGAACGATATTAAACAGACTTGTAATTATAGCTTCAAGTTCGGAAAATCTATTATTTAAATGTGATATTACTTCGTCCAGATATGGTATGAACAATAGGCATGTTTTCGTTACAAGCTAGCACTTTTAGTTTAGCACTTTGCAACGAAAACAACTGACTTCCACTAACTGGCACATAAGCAATAAGTGGCGGATTTTCACTATCTGGTAGCAATGGTGTCATAAGTTGCGAAGAAAGAACATTGCGAAACAGACAAAAAATTCGTGAAAAGTATTTATAAAACATATATTAACTATTCTATGTTCAATTGTTTACACTCTTTTTGCAAATATTAAAATAATTTCCCATATTTGTTCTTCTTCTTCCCGTTAATTCACAATAATTGATAAAATCTCTCCAAAAATGGGATGCCATATTGCTAAATATAGGGTACCCAATCTGGCAATATCATACTCGATTAAGACATGAACACAAGCACCAAACTTCATCGGGAACTAATAGTGCTTAAAAGTGCTTAGCTCCCCATACAAATTAAGCACTTATGGTGTAACGAAAACCCGCCTAATGTTGTCCTAAAATACGCCTTGGCATCTGAACCAGGAATATTAGCCCTATACTTTGAGTAGCTCCTCTATTCCAAAACTTCTTGTAATTTGTGTAGATTCTTCAAACAGTTTATCAAACTCCGCATCTGAATTTCTACGCATGTCACTTAATTTAGTTCTGATAAGTTCTGATAAGTACCGTACTACTTATTACCACACCCAATATAAAGTCAAATTTACATACACGGTTGTGCAAAATCATTCCATCACTGTACCCTACATGTTAAAAAGGTAGATAGATAAGAAATCATAAATGTAATTTTAACTTAATTTTCGCCATATCTGGTTATCATAAATTTAAAGCCAACCAATAATTACACCGGTCGACAAAAACAACACATATTATGGCATAACTAGAGAACCATTCATCCGAATTGGTTCAGGTAAGCTTTACAAACTTCAGAATTAAGTAGCCTTCAACTTCGCACAATACAATTTTCTATCCGTTCAGCGGTTTTGACGATATCTTACAAAGTATTGCAAAAAATCATATTTTTTGAGAAAATTTTAATAATTTTTAAATAAAAGCCTCATAAAAACATCTAGAAACGCATAATTGTCATATTTTTGTGATGAAAGGTTATAAATAAATTGAGACCATTCCGAAGAAAATCGATTCATAATTTAAAAAGTTTTCGCGAGGAAACCATGCACTTTTCTTATTTTTAGTTGTTATTACTTTTACTGTTACCATTTTTTACGCTTTTGTATTGTTTTTTTTTAACGGCCTTCCAAATATTTTTCGTGTTTTTTTGAGTGATTTTGAAAACTGTAAACAGTTTATGCCTATGTTTAAAACATTTCGGGGGGGGGGGGGGGTCCTCGGGGTGAGGCCCTCGGGGGTGAGGCCCTGTTGCGCATGAATCCCCAATTCGCCTTGAAAATGGAAACTGGGCAAAAAGCACAGAAGAGAAAGTAAATGCATTCGCAAACTACCTCGAGTCCGTTTTTACACCCAACAGTGATACATCTGAAATCTATCCGCCCGTGATAGACGACATAACTCCACGCCCAATCTATCCGCCCGTGATAGATGATTTAATTTTGACGTGGTCGCGCCACATAGAGTCTGAACTAACTCAAATAAAACTCTAAACTAATCAACTTCAGTGGCTTATCAGCCAAAGATCTGCCCTAGATCAAGAGTATAATGTTCTTTTATACCAAAGTATTGAAGCCCATTTGGACATATGATATCCATCTCTGGCGTACAGCGTGCGCTTCAAATGTATGCAAATTACAAAGAAGACAATCGATTATTCTTCTTTTAATTACAGTTGCACCATGGTATATAAGAAACGCTAACATCCATAAGGATCTCAACATGCCAACTGTAAAAGAGGAAATTGAAAAATATTGCCGGTGTTACGTGGGCAAACTATTCAGTAATCCAAACATCCTGCCTCGAGAACTACTAAATTTTGAAGGTCATAACCGCCTTAGAAGGACATGACTTAAATTAAAACTAATCAAAAACAAAAATTAAGTTATGAATTCTTAAATTTGAAATGTTAACCTTTTGTTAAAGTAAAAAATCGTGTAAAGTCTCAATGGTTTATTCGCAATGGCAATAACCCAGAGAATAGTATTTTAGGTTAAGATTTGTCCACTTATTGTTATTTTCATTGTATAATAATGAAAGATTCAATAAAAAAATGTAATGAATTGGAAAAAAAACTTAGATCACCCTATAGTTCAAATAAACAAAATCTTTTTTAATACATGGTAAGTTTTATTCAAGTTTAGCTCAACAAATTTCCTGGAAATTATGACATTACTGCACCTTTTTTTAGTTCAATTTAAATTAAACAGTGTATCATAAAATATTTCCATGACTCCACAACAATATGTCCACCAAATATACCACGATTTCTAGATAATAATTGATACCTAAAATAGTTTAATATCTAGTTTATTAAATATAGGTGCAGAAAAATCTGATTCGAATATCGAGTACCATATATAAAACAATCGCAAGTAGTCATTATTTGGAAATTTCTAATCGATATTGAAAGAGAGTTACCATTTATCGAGAGAGCTTTTCCCAATAAGGTGGAATCTCATAAAAAGCTTTTTAGTCTAAACGCAATATGTATGTTATATGCGTTCAATGTAGCAGATAACACAACCCGTGTTAGTTTGTTGCATTTACTGAAAAATATATATTTTATGATGTAATAAATATACTGAAGAATTTTTAAATTTAAGAATAGACAAATTGCAAATATCTATAAGTTACGCATACATTTTTAAATTTGGGATACTTTTTAATAAACTGTATTTGCGCGTTGTTTATAAATAACGTAATGTAAAAATACATTGTTTAAAATGTTCTACTGTAAACGTAACAAGCATTATATAGAACCTGGATTTAGTTCAATATATGTGAACTAAATCCTTGATGTGTACTGGAAACCACAACGTTATCCTAAATACAGTTATTCTCGCTTTCTTCCATTATTCTAGTATAAGAACTCGCAGAAAAACATTTTGCATTTTGCCTTCTTACTAGTCAGAAATAATAAAATACCATAATAAATAAAAAAAAAATACTTAGAAATTCAAATATTTATATACCTAATACAAACACTATGGTCCACCTGATGGCTGGACATACCATAATTATATGCCCAGCCTGAACATTATTTGTAGTAAATACGACAGCATTTTTATTTAAGTAATAATAACTGCTCCAGAGGGTAACTTTACGGCTGCGCTAAAGTTAAGTTTCGGGTTCGTTTGTCTAACGCAGCCTTTAAAGATTTGCGTGGGATGGCAACATTGTTGAACATTCCATCTTGTACGTTCATTCTGAAAAAAAATTGATCGATGAGCACGAAGACTCTTGTGCATTCAAGTAAAATTAAAAGAATAAAATAAATTACGTGGAGGACAAAATAAGGTAATGGATTGCAACACATTTTCAGCTCTTCTGAAGGAGTTACAGGGGAAATGTTTTTGTAAGATTTTTCAAGGTAAAGCGTGGTACTATGTTCATTTTTCGCGTTGAAATCCCATATAAACACAATGTCGCGAAAAAAAACTGCGAATTTTTTTGTGGTACTATGTTTATTTCAACGCGAAAAATTAACATTTTGCGCCACCACAAATTTAACGCCGTTACAGATTGAACGCCGCAACAAATTTAATGCCGCCACCGTCGCACTCCCATTTGTTTATATTTATTTTTGTCCAAAGAGACTCAACTGTTGTAAATATTAGAAATAAAATTTCCTAATAAAGAATAATAAATTAAATTGTCTTCCCAAATAAAGAAAAAAGAATGCAAAGATTTAAAAGGCAAAATAATTATGTTTATGGAATAAACCAGAAGAGTGAAATTCCAATTGGATTGCAGTACAAAAGCAAACAAAATGTGCAAAACACTGAAAGGACATGTAACTAAATGTAATAATTTGGAATTTGTCTTGTAATTAGATATGTACATTTATGTTTGTATGTTTAGAACAATTGTGTGCAAAAGCCAGGAAAAATTATGGACGGCTAACGCTACTAAAGCAGTAGGACAATGGAATTGGACAGTGCCTATGATCTCGATTTGGAAATGGTTGTAAAGAACATACATAGTTAGTTCTTGCCAGCCATAGAAGTTGGAAGAAGATATTCCGTTTATGGATGGAAGTATAATTTATATATGTCAACAAATATAATGTAAATTCTTAAATATAATAATAAAACATATTTTTCGATTAATCAAAACATCATTTTATTTATTTATATTCGTACAACAGTAGGAAATTATTTCGTTATTTATAACATTTACTACCCTGACTTCATGTCTCACAAACATCGCCACCGCGATGTATACAATTGAACATAGAATAGTAAATTTATGTTTTATAAATACATTTCACGATTTTTTTGCTGTCTCGCACTGTTCTTTCTTCGCAACTCATGACACCATTGCTACCAGATAGTGGAAATCCGCCACTTACTGCTTATGCGCCAGTTAGTGGATGTCAGTTGTTTTCGTTGCAAAGTGCTAAACTAAAATCGCTAGCTTGTAACGAAAACATGCCTATTGTAACGGGATTGTAACTTCAACGCACAATGCAAACTGACATTAGGGTAGATATACATCAAATAAGAATTTGATAATAATACTGATTATTAAGATTGCTTGTTTAGGTGTTATGTGAGAAATATGAGTTAATATCTCACTATTTCCGTGATTTATTGTATGAGTTTTTATACGAAACAAACAATGTTAATTATCTGCATGTTTATCGAATCTCTTTTAGGATTTTGAGCCAACCTACATTTTGTTTTTATATATTTGAAGAAATATATATATATACATACGTATGTATATAAGAGTGGCTTCAAAAAAGTTGGTAATGTTCACCGCATATGTGAAAATGTAGCTTGTTTTAAGTATAGTGCCAAAATCAGGGCTGTGGAGTCAGAGTCTTGGAAATTTGCCCGGAGTCAGAGTTTTGAGTCATTTGAGCTATGTCCGTCCGTCTGCTGGCTGGTGCGCAAGATAACTCTCGAACGGAGTAACCGATTGACTTCAAATTTGGTATGCGGTAATATTTTTCTCTATCTCCGGCTAAGTTCGAAGATGGGCCATATTGGTCCACTCCTTCTATTACCTCCCCCACAAAGGGTTAACTTTTAGTGAAATATTGATTCTTTAATACCATCTATACCACTTACTCGAATCTTCTGAAATTTCACACATAGTATTAGTCGCTAACATGTCGACGAAAATGGGCGAAGTGACCACTCCCTTTTTGGTACCTCCCACACAAATGGAGCATTTTGCACCAAAAGTTAACAGCTTATATATTTAATACCAATGCATATAAATACTTGAATTTTTGTACATTGTAATGCTTTTATAGTACCTAGAGTCCACAGAAAAGTGGGCGATATTGGCACGCCCCTTTTGGCACCTCCCACACAAAAGGACCATTTTGTACCAAAAGTTAACAGATTTTAACTTTAATACCAGTGCATACAAATATTTGAATTATCGTACAGTGTAATGCTTTTATAGTACCTAAAGTCCAGAGAAAAATTGGTGCTATTGGCACTCCCCTTTTGGTATCTCCCACACAAATGGGCCATTTTGTACCAATAGTAAACAGCTTTTAACTTTAATACCAGTGCATACAAATATTTGAATTTTCGTACAGTGTAATGCTTTTATAGTACCTAGAGTCTAGAGAAAGTGGCCATTATTGGCCCGCCCCTTTTGGTACCTCCCACACAAATGGACTGTTTTACAACAAAAGTTAACAGCTTATAACTTTAATACCAGTGCATATAAGTACTTGAAATTTTGTACAGTGTAATGCTTTTTTAGTACCTAGAGTCCACAGAAAAGTGGGCGTTATTGGCACGCCCCTTTTGGCACCTCCCACACAAAAGGACCATTTTGTACCAAAAGGACCATTTTGTACCAAAAGTTAACAGATTTTAACTTTAATACCAGTACATTCTTTAAAGTTATTAAATGCAATTTAAATTGATAACAATTTAATTAAAACAAAAAAAAATATTTACGAATATTTTTTGGGACTAAAGGTGAGGGGATTCATAAGTCGGTTTACCCGACTGAACTTTCTTACTTGTTTGTATGCCACAAATATCCATAAAGTTATCGAGTTTTTTATGTAAAACAGTTTTAGGAAAGCTCTGATTATATTTAGCTAACAAAAAAAGTAATTTTGCAAGACTATACGATATTATTAAGCGAGTACAAAACAAATAAGGAAAGGTCGGGCGAATCCAACCATACATATGATATCGTACAACACCTTTATATATGGGGGCAATTTCGATCTAAACCGATTTTGACCAATTCCAATAAGTTTCCTCTCGGTGTGAAAGAGTCCTTATTGCCAAATTTTAGCAGGATCGTAGTGAAATTTCGACCTGTACTTAACAACTTAAGATGGACAGACGGACAGCTAATGATTCTGCAGTATTTCGTACAAATCTGCCAAAAACTAATTTATAACCCCCTGTAACATAGTGTTGTAGGGTATAATAACTAACGAATGAACTGGTTGCTTGAAGCGAACATAATTTCCAAAAATTGCGGTATATTAAAACAGAGGCAGTTATTGGTGAACATTTTATCATGATTTTATGTTGAAAGAATTATTGCAAGTCAAGCATCAATAAATAAATAATACAATTTTATTTAATTACTGGTATTGAATACCAATTTGTTCTGTTTTTTAACAAAGCTATATCTTATTTCCAAAAACATGAACTCACGTCTAATTAGAAATATAATTTCAGAAATTTATGTTATTTAACTGCCGGAGTCGGAGTCGAGTAGTTTTGGCTCGAATCCGCAGCCCTGGCCAAAATATTTCGTTTTGGCGATTGTCTAATTAGGAGCAACAATCATATTTTCCTTCACTAAAATTGCCAGTGCTTGATTTTTTCTCAAATAGAGCATTAAATAATAAAAAGTGAACCAAATGCTATCAAATGTCATTAACATTTTTCAAAATGTTCCAATTTCAAGGTATATTTTTGGAATATTTCTGAAAACTGCAATCAATTTTCACCCTGAGTATATCGGAAAGACATAAACAAATTGTTGGTGCTATAATTGTGTAAATTTGTATCTATCAAAAATATGTCAAAGTATGTTTGATAGGTCCTTATTTAAACTTTTTTCACCACCTTCAATTTATGTATGAAAAATATGTTTATAGTCTGAGTGGTTAATTACTTTCTACTACTTTCATATATAATAAATCAGCAGTTGAAAAATTTACTATTTTTAGCTCGCGCGTTGTATTACTGTGTATAATTTTTCTGGCTTAGTTTGCTCTAAGGATCGGTAATTTACACTTGGCCTTTGAGTTAGCGGCGGGGAGGCGAGCAACTGGGACATAGAGACATTCGGTGCTTTGAGAACTCCCCCATTTTTCTCAAGGAGCTGAGGCTACAAAGGTAACTGGTAAATACACGGTAGCTTAAATATATATATATATTTAACTGGCTATAAAATGATATGACATTGTCACAGTTAACTACGTCATTAGCAAATCATTAATAAAAATTCTTTATTTATTTAACTTTTTGATATATTTTATATTATTTATTCTGAGTGGAAGCTACTAGTTTTCGTCATGTTACCTATAATGCATAATATCTTAGGATACTCTTATCACTCGCAGGTTTTAATGATAAGATTATTAAAAATGTTCCAATTTAAAGTAGCTTCTTCACTACTACATTTTTAATGCACTTTTCGCATGTTTTTTATTGTTCGATGTTTGATTTCAGAAAAATAAACGCTGTAAATTTTATTGAAGAACAGTCTAATTTGTTCAGGTATTTAAATAATGAATCGCTCCTAATTGACAATCGCTGAGACGAAATATATTGGGAATATTAATAAATAAAATTGCAAACATTGTTTTTGAAAAAAATGCTTATATATATAAAGTGGAAGAATATATTTCAATAACAATTTAAAATTATTTTCAATTGATACCCTCAAAGATTCCACAAATCATTCGTATTATTAAGATGTCTTGTCCTACTCTTTTTAATGTATGTTTATAGCGAATTAATTTTTAGTTTGATAAATTGTGTCGAAAAATGAACATGTTTTGAGGAAATTTTACGCCGTGTACGAACGGTGTTTACTTCTCTTCAGTAAAAATGAACTAATCACACTATGCAACAAACATTTTGTCCAAGGGGTGTGGATAACCGTTTCTGGTGTAATTTGGTGTCACAAACACGGAAAAAATATTAAAAAAATTGTTTATGGTAAAGTTTTTTTTAAATTCCAACTTTCATGAAAAGTACATTTAGTATTTGGTCCATTTTTATACCCTACACCACACTGTGGTACAGGGTATTATAACTTTGTGCATTTGTTTGTAACACCCAAAAGGAGAAGAAATAGACCCATCGTTTATTATACCAATCGACTTAGAATCACTTTCTGAGTCGATTTAGCTATGTCCGTCTGTCCGTCTGTCTGTCTGTCTGTCTGTCCGTCTGTGCATGTATTCTTGTAATCAAAGTACAGGTCGCAATTATGGTCCGATCTCGACGAAACTTTACACATATCTTTTTTTTGGCCCAAGGACGATCCCTATTGAATTTGGTTAAAATCGGTTCAGATTTAGATATAGCCCCCATATATATGTTAGCCCCGATTTGACATGTAATCGCTGTAAAAACTTTATTTTATATCCGATCAGTATGAAATTCGGCAGGAAAAGGTTTCTTATTACATGAATGAACTCTGTTAAATTTGGAAGAAATCGGTTCAGATTTAGATATAGCCCCCATATATACGTTACCCCCGATTTGACATGTAGGCGCTGTAGAGACTGTATTTTATATGCGATCAGTACGAAATTCGACAGAAGGAGGTCTTTTTACATGAATGAGTATTCAGGGTAGATCGGTTCAGATTTATATTGATTGTTCCTCCTGATTTGGTATCAAACCGCTATAGAAGTTGTATTTTACTTCCGATCATTAAAATTTTCCAGAAAGATGTTTCTCAATTTAGGATCGAATATTGCTTAATTTAGCGATTATCGTTTCAGAATTAGATAATATGTTTCTCCCCATTTACCAATTATTCCAAATTATTATGGCAATGACCCTTATCGCATTGTTAGGGAGGTGTAGGGTATTATATAGTCGGCCCCGCCCGACTTTCTGCCTTTCCTTACTGATCAAGTATAAGCCTGATTGAGCCGTGCTATGCGTTAAATTAAAGGGAATTATGAGGGCTACATATGCTGCAAATATCACTTTCACGTAGAATCTTTGGTTTAGTAACAGTCGTCAAAAATATGAGAAAAAAATGATTGACATGAAAAAATAGAAAAAAAGTTTAAAAAAATATTGTATCACATTTTCAAAAAGCCAGCATGCTAACGAAGAAAACACTGTCTATTTGAAAAAAATCTATGGATAGATGTAAAAGTTATGAGCCATATGTAAATGTTAGGGAAGTTAAAAAAAATCTTGTTTCAAATGATGTTTTTTCTTATATTGAATTCGCCATATGTGAGAGAGCCATATACGAGGCATTGCACTTGCATTTTATTGTATGAGGATTGATGTCAGACATTATAAAATTATAGAGAGGACGAGGTTTTATGGCCGTTCGTTTCCCTCCATAAAACACTATATGCAATGTGAGAGCTATATTGGATGAGATCCGCTCAGGTAGAGGGTCATTCAACAATATTTGTTGTTTTTATTTATGAGGTTTCCATTCAGTTACGCCTTTTATGAACGAACCGTGGACACCTAGTATTTTGTGTAATTCGTGCCATGTAAATCTTACTCGATGGAGTAGTGGAAGCATGCGGTAAGTACTTTACAATTAATGTATTGCAATGTTTAATGGAATAAAACGTTTTAATTTTAGACATCACGTGCAATTTGGAATGCCAATGATTTGGAGACAACCATTCATTCACCATACGGACTGCTATTTTTGTCTAAGTAAACAAATTGGAGTAACACGGAGCCTTCGCTGGAATTACGCTGAAGTAAAATCTGTTACTTTGCCAGTTGCACATTCGGAAGCAATACCAATTCCCAAGTGTCCAAGTATAGCTAACAGCCTAATTACGAAAACATCATCAAGTTCAACTAAGTACTCAACTCTGAGCGATTCAAGTTTGAGTCAGAAGTAATCGCTTTTAACTCAGTTTAAACTCAATGGTCTAGTGAGAGATTTGGGACTGACCAAAGATAAGAAAGAACTACTTGCATCTCGGGTGAAACAGTACAATATTTTGGCTCCAGATGTTAACATATCATATTATAGAGTCCGTGATATACCTTACAAACAATTTTATACAACTGTGGGATGTTATGTGAAATGCAAGGCGGATATACAAAATATTGCTGTTTTTTATGCCTCTGGGATAGCCGTGCTCTCGAAGATCATTACAGAAGAATGAAATGGCCAACAAGAAAACACATTACATTGGGTGAAAACAACATAAAATACACACCTCTTGTCTAAAAAGAAAACATTAGTTTGCATATTAAGCTGGGGCTGTAAAAAAATTCTGTAAAAGGCGTTTGATGGGCCTAAAATAAGGAAACTGATAAAAGATGTAAATTTCGAATCATATTTGACGTCGGATGCAATTGCAGCATGAAGGTCGTTTAAGCTTGTAGTATCAAATTTCCTTGGATCCAATAAAAGCCCACAATATGAAACAATGATTAATGAATTTTTAAAAAATTATGAAAAAATTGGTAAGAAATATATTTTTCTATATTTATGTATATAACACATATGTATGTATTCTTCTAACTTATTTTGCGCTTTATACATATATTCCAACAGGTGTAAATATGTCCCTCAAAATTCATTTCTTGCATTCTCATTTAAACTTTCCCCCCGAGAATGAACCAAGAAATGAAGTCCATCGAGCGGCGTTACCAAGGACACTGGGATGAATGAATGATGGGAGATTATATTTGGCTCCTCATTAGAGAACCCGATTCCGAACTCTACAAACGTCAACAAAGAACTCACAGATTTTTCAAATAGGCATTATTTTCTTCGCTAGGATGCAAACTTTTAAAAAATAGAATAAAATATATTTTTTGATTTTTTTCTATTTTTTTATGTTTTTTTTCGTCCCAGGATTTTTTTTCAGAAAGATTTCCTTTTTCCAATCGTTTAATGACTGTTACTAAACCACTGTTTCTAAGTGAAAGAGATATTTCCAACATTGGTAGCCCACATTAGCCTGATCGGACATATACTCCAAAAATTATAGTGCAAATACTAAGGGTACCTTCAACGATAATAGTATTTGTAATAAAAAAATTTTTAAAAAAAATTTATGCATAATACATTTTTGGTTTTGATTTTATATAACAGTATGCCACAATCTATAGAAAAAATTGATTTTTAGGTCTAGGACACAAAAAATTTTTGTTGTTGCATAGTTATTAGTACTTCTTACTTTCTTTAATGAACATCTTACATCATCTGAGTAAATATTTGAAAAAAATGAACTTAGTTTAAGGAACATTTTTATTGAACGACATATGTACATATGCTCCTTTAACTTAGTTAATATGAACTAAATGTTGGTCCACAATTTTTACGACATTAGGTATTTTTTATACTAATTTTTGTTATTAGTACTTCTTACTTTCTTTAATGAACAACTTACATCATCTGAGTAAATATTTGAAAAAAATGAACTTAGTTTAAGGAAAATTTTTATTGAACGACATATGTACATATGCTCCTTTAACTTAGTTAATATGAACTAAATGTTGGTCCACAATTTTTACGACATTAGGTATTTTTTATACTAATTTTTGAAAACATTGAACTGTGTGTGAAGAAAAAAATTCTACTCGGAAGTAAATTTGTGCTACAATTAAGTTCAGCGATTGAACTTATGTTAAGTAAAACTTTATAATAAATGCAAGTTAAAATTGCTTTAGCGCCATACGAAGTTCAAGTTTTTTAAAGTTTAGTTCATTTTAACTAATTTTTGGGTTCACTTTTTTCTGAGAGTAGTGACTCAAGCACAATTTGCGGGGGTTCAGCCAAAAGAATTTTCGGATACAAATCAGCATGGGGACAAAGCACACGAGCACGTGTTCGATGGTGACCGGGGAGGACTCAAAGGGGAGACATTCGTAGAATGTAAAGATGTGTCCTTCAACGCGGGCTTGTTCTCAGAGTCTAGACCCCTGAGCTCCCGAAGACAAACTAAAGTCTGAACTCTTTCCGTGAGGAAAGAGTCTAAGTCCAGCCAGGAGGTTAGGGACGACTTATTTTTTACACTCTGAAAAGTGTTCACTTAGTGCCAAACGAAAAAAAGCACTAGGTGTACGATTTTCATGTTTTTGTTGGTGCTTTTCGTACATTTGTCAGATCAAATCTGGCAACAGAATGAAATTATACTATTTTGTTACTCCGTGTTGTCAACATATTTATATGCACTTACATTTGTCTCTCTGAATTAAACATTGCTGTTATCACTTCTGCAGTTAAAATTTTATTGAAATTTAGACTTACAAAAAGTAAAAGAAATGGCTTATACAAAATTATTGCCGACAGGGTTTTGCCGAAAAATTATGGTTTTATAAGCTACATGTTTCATTATTAATTATACCCTACACAATTCTGCGGTACAGTGAATAATACTTTAGTTTTCGACCAGATATTTGTCCTAAAATATTAGGTGGCATGTCATAGTGTCCATGGATCTTATGACACTTTGGTCCGCGTAGCCGGCTTTGAACATACCCCAGAGATCATTTTTAGTCGCTGCCGAAGGCCGGCCACGCACGGTCCCCGTAGCCATCGTTGGATATACACCAGAAGGATATCGATAACTGGAAAATCGTCTTCAAAGATAACTTACAGACTAAATGGTCTATTGACTCAGAATCACTTATCCCTATATTCCTTATCGTTCTGGAAGTCTTTATGCAATTTAGCACCACGAAGCTCTCAACAGGGGCCACACCAACAGTCAGGCTGGAATCATGTTCCAGGGGCTCCTGACGCCCGTGGTACCAGCAAAAGCCTCTGGTCAGACCTCGTAGATGAAACTACTACCAGTATCACCCCATACAGTGCGGGACTTGTCTCCCTATCAGTACGAAAAGCTGTACAATGCACGTCGAGTCGAAAACATCCGGCGTGAAAAATGCTCTGCACTTGCTAAATTGGCAGGCGAGCCCACCAGACCTCGAAATTGCCATTCCCAGTCTGAAAAAACAGCACCCATACCAGACAAATCCATAAACTGAGAGTATATTGGACATGTGCACAGAAGATGCTCAACATCCAAAGTCAAAGTACTCATTTAAGTCAGCAAAAATTACCTCAGGTATGAAACGATAGGTGATACGACCACAAGTGGAAGTATCCCAACGTTCCTGCCACCTACTTGTGTATTAGTATGTGAGTGTATTACACACTCGTCCAGGTGCTGCAACAAGTCACCTCGAGGCATTTGTTCAACACCTGAAACAACCCACTCATCACGCGGCATGACAAAACTACGGCTAACATTAAAGACAGTGCTTCTCCGAAGTCGATTGGGGTAGCCCCCATTAGCACCTGTAAGGCCTCAGTGGAAACCGCCCTACATACCCTCAGACAACCAAGAAGCAAAATCCTCTGATAGGACAGGATTTTATTCCTACCAGCAACCCTTCTAACCACATCTCCCCAAGCTGAGGAGGCATATGCCGCACAAGCCAAGAATAGTCCCTTGTAAAGCTGTTTGATAGCTTTCCTGTTCAAACCCTAATCACATCTAATAATCCTAGAGATCTGGCCGACAAACGAGACCATCCTGTCCTTAATGTAGTCAACATGCGGGAGAAAGTTCATTCTCTCGCCGGCAACAACCCCAAGATCCTTCACCTTACTCACATAAGGCAAGGAATCATTTCCAAGCTTCACAACTGGGTGCCTGTTCCCGGACAATGAGTCTTTCAGGAGCATAGTCACTGTTCATGTACGCAGCATTGTCTCAACTATCCGAGCCTGATCAATACCGGTCGCGTATTGAAATCACTGGAATCTCCTCTACACCCATCTTCGGAGACTTGATTCGCTTAGTTCGGATGTGTTGGAGTGCGGATTGCCAATGGGCGGTGGTTGTTGTGTGACTGCCTTGTATTATCCTCTGGTCTCTCTCTCTTTCCTCGCACCTACTTAGGAGTCTGACGCTTCTAACGAGCCTCTGCGTTCACTAGTCGTTGTCGAGCACTCTCCGTGTAAAGTAGTCAATTGTAGTCTTTATTCGGCGATAATATCGCGCACATTACTACTAGTCGCTCTTTTTGCACTACGTTCGCGCACATCTACTTGTATTTGGCTCTACTACTGAGCACTTCTTATAGTTTTTGCTATCGAACTATTCTCACCGGCCTTGTCGCCACCCTGATACATGGTAATATACGTTACTACAAATAAAGCTCTGTCTTTATCACAACCGAAAATACTAAACTATTGTGTTTTATTTATTTCTTTTCTATTTCGCCTTTTGCATTTCTGCATCGCCAACATCGGCCACTACATACGCATTACATACGTGAACACACACACACATCGTTCCCCCACTACTGACCCTGCAGTCAAAATGACTAGTTTGTATATAGAAATATACTAGTTGCTTTTTACTTCAAACTAGTAACATATCTGTCCTTTTTTCATATAACGAACTATCGATTTTAACATTGGCTTGTCATAGGCACCCAACTAGTTCATTTGTTTACAATTCAGTACTAGTTAATGTCTAGTTCAGTTATTACTATATTTGAGAATAAGAGAGTACAAGAGAAACATTTACTCTGCCACCACCAAGCAAGTACTCGCTCGTAAAGCAGTTCAATCGTGTTTGCTTATTTCTCTGATGCTGACGGCAGAGAGACGAGCAGGTCGATCTGCAACCACCATGTAGGTACCAAGCAAGTACTGTTAAGCAGCTCAGATAATCGTTTACGCTGGCAGCGATGCGAATGGGTTTGCATAGGTCACATTGCAACTAGCTTATGACTGGTTCAATACGCAACTAGAAATGATTTTAGCTGCAGGGGAGCTATAGTTGTTATTGTAATTGGTGTGGAGTTTGTCATAGAAGGGACTTCGTTGAATTGCATACCCCCCTCCCTTGCCAGAAAACCACGCACCAAACTACTCTAAAAATGTGGATTCGGACATCGCATCAACTGAGCTTTAGTCGCCCCACCTAAACATTTGATCAAATCGAACCGGATTTAAACTGGCATACATCGCCGTTTAATTGGTGATTTTGCTGCTTTCCTATGGAAAACATCGGTGCTTCAACCACTCATCTCCAATCTTACTAACAAAATCGCAGGTAACTTACTCTCAGTTTTCCTAACTAGTGAGCGCCGCGAGTGTTTTTTGTTCAAACAATAAATTACAAATACATCCAAATATACCCTACGGTATAATATTAGTCGACTTTTGATTACGTCCACTTTGTCTTTGTAATAGTGCTAAATCACTTTAAAATCTATCGGGAATACTTATATTCCAATACAAAACATTAATAATTTATTTCGGTTGTTTTTGTTCGCGTTAAATTATTAAAACAATTCTCAATTACATATTTCGTTAGTGCGTTGTGTAGTGTGTTGCCCGTTTATTTGTACATTCGGCATTGTTGTATTTCCAATCTCAGTGCAGTCGACCTGCATGAGAGGCTATCTAGCATAATTACAACAAAAACAGGAACACGCTCCAACCATCTTGCATTAGAAAAGGTGCGAAAGTCGGCTTCATATTACCGACATTTCAGCTCCTATTTCTTGCTCTCGTTGACTTCGTTAATCGAATCGGTCGATCGCATTTCCCCCTACCAACAGCTTGTGCGTCTCACGCCAACAGCTTCGCCTTGCATTGTGTTGTTGTTTGTTATTCGCGAAGAAACACACACTTACACATCCACATACTAGAATAGAGAGAGTCGACGTCACTTGATTCCAGTAGGGCGTTGGGTGGTACGCTACTCTTTACATTCGGTCAACTGGACATAAATTGGAAATTTTCATTATAAAATTTTTATGTATTATTTTTTTCGTTCTCGCCCTTCTTTTTTATAATTAATTGCTGACTACTTCGTTGTTTAATCTTTTCGTTGTACTCTACAGTCAACCATAGTCACCCTACGGTCAGTCTAGTTGATCAAAATATTTTTTTTCGTTTTTCTTGCGGTTTATCGCATTTTATTTAGTCGTGCACCTTCGCGTACCCTATATTCGGTCTTAATTTTTTGATTTTGTGGAATGTCTAATTTGGAAAATTCTGACATTCATAATTTGAACTTGCCCCCTATCGACATTGACGTTTTTCATGGGGATTTCGTTACTTGGCCTACGTTTCGGGACCTCTTTTCGGCGATATTTATAAAAAATTCGCGTCTTAGTACATTGAACGGCTTTGTCACCTGGTCCAAAAAACCAGCGGTGAGGCAAGGGAAATAGTCTCGAGATTCCCTCTCACCAACAGGAGCTTCGCTTTGACCTGGAAAGCATTGGAAGATGCGTATGACAACTAACGCATTATTGTTAATAGTCACCTAAAGCTCCTCTATGATCTTCCCGTGCTAGGCATACAACGTGGAATAAATGGGTGTCTTTCGACGTCGTAACTGACCATTGGGATCCCATATTGGTCTTTCAATGCCTCCGTCGTTTGCCGAAACTTACGGTTACTCTTTGGGAACAGAGTGTTAAAAATAAGTCGTCGCTAACCTCCTGTCACGACTTAGATTCTTTCCTCACGGAAAGAATTCAGGCTTTAGTTTGTCTTCGGGAGCTCAGGGGTCTTGACTTTGACAAAAAGCCCGCGGTGAAGGACACAACTTTACATTCTACGAATGTCTCCCCTTTGAGTTCTCCCCGGTCACCTTCGAACACGTGTTGTGTGCCTTGAACCCAGCAGAGTCATGTATTGCATTCTTGTTCTCGATTCAAGAACCTTTCGGTTAGTGATATATTTTCGGTCATAAAAAAGCATGTGTGCTGCGTGAATTGTCTTTCACGAGGACATGCAGTGAAAACCTGCAATAGTATAAATAATTGCGCTACGTGCAATGGTCGTCACCACACCCTTATCCATCGTACTCTGGGATCTGCTCGTTTAACAACTTCATCGCCCTCCCTCCCTCCAACAACTACAGATCCCTCCTTGGACCAGAATTTGAAAATGTCTCCCTCCACTTCGTCGATCGTAAAACCCACAATTAGTGGACAGGTATTTCATACCACCCAAGATAGAAATGTGCTCTTGGGGGCTCGGGCTCTTATTGACCCATCCTCCGAGACGTCCATAATAACGGACCGCTTTCGGCAACGACTGGGTATTTCGACGGTATGCATAGCGGTGGGTATGCGAGTGTTTACGGACGAGGGTGCACGCTCGGCAATATTGGTGGACAGTATGGACATGGACCGATGGTAGTGGCGGGTAGCCAATATGGGGTTTGTGTTTCGGTAGTTTTGGGAGGATGCTTTTGGCTAGCATCTATTTTAAGTTTGGAGCTCCATTGGAGCCGTATCTAGGGTATATGGATACCGTGCTACTACTAGCGAGTAGCATTCCGGTAATCCTCGGTTTGGATGAAAATGCGTCCTCTCGTATGTGGTTCTCTAAGATGACTCGGCATTCTGCTGGTCATCAGAATCACATACGAGGAGAGATGCTAACCGTGTGGATAGTGACGCATGGAGTAGGGGTGCTGAATGAGCCCAGCGATCTGTATACCTTCGATGGGCCCAATGGGAGAAGTGACATTGACGTGACGGCTGCGAATGGGGCGGCAATGACAGTGTACGGTTTTAGAAGGAGGGTGTGTGACGGATGGGGCGTGAGTGATCTCCGACCCATCGAGATTGTGGTCTCTAACAGGGGACGGACTAGAGTGACTGAACAGTCTCGCAAGTGGCGGGATCGGGACGTGGACTGGCGACACTATTCGGATTGTGTTAGGGAGGCGGTCTTGGAGACGCCAATAGCTGAGTTTAGGTCACTGACGGTAGATGACCAGGTCAGTCGATTGGATAGATGTCTGTGCGCGGTGAATGATGTGCAACTTGGTCGACGTCGCGAGACTCGACCGAGCAGAATTAAGTGTTGGACCCGGGAGCTTGAGATGATGCGGCGGAATGTCCGGCGCCTTCGGAAGAGATTCCAGAAGGTCAGACATTCCAACGTTGAGTTGATGATATATCGAAGGCGTGACAAGCAGGGCGACATCGCGTGTTTTAGTCGGGCTGAGGGGACGTTACGTTCTTGGAGGGAAAGCGTGGACGAACAGTTGGGGGTTCTATTTCCTGGTGCGGAACCGGTTAGTTATTCTCCTCCTCGTGAGGCTATAACTGACCCTCCAATCCTGGAAAGACATGAGATTTCGGACAGTGTCTATCGGGTGAAAAGTAGAAAGTCACCAGGTACAGACGGTGTTACTGGAGAGATGGTGAAAGCCATCTGGAAGGCAATACCAGAGTATCTGGATAGTATCTATCAGAAGTGCTTAGTAGATGGCTTATTCCCAGGAGCTTGGAAGATTGCCCGATTCGTTGTGCTGCATAAGTCTCCCGACAAGGTGAGAAGTGATCCTCGCTCTTATCGGGGCATCAGTCTTCTCTCGGAACTTGGAAAAGTTCTCAAGAGAATAATGGTGTCACGGCTGAAGCAGCGCATTGATGAGAGCACTCTCTCTGAGCGACTGCAGTTTGGATTTAAGTCTAACCGGTCTACCGAGGATGCTTTGATGCAAGTAAGTCGTAGCATTAGATAGTCGACAGCCATGTACGTACTTGGTATATTTGTTGATTTCCGAGGTGCATTTGACAATCTCCTTTGGGACAGCGTGCTCCAGAGGTTAGTCCAGATTGGTTGCTATTTTGAGGATAGGAAAGTTTGTGCGGTGGGTGTCAGTGGCACAGTTGAAAGGATGTGACACGTGGCAGTCCCCAGGGTTCTATCTGTGGTCCATTTATGTGGAACCTCATGATGGATCCCTTGTTACAGTCGCTTGACGCCTCTTACAAGCTGTGTGCATATGTTGATGACCTCCTCATCTTGATCGAAGGCCAGTCTCGTGCTGAGCTGGAGAAAAAAGGTGCGTCGACCATGCATACGGTCGTTGAGTGGAGTGCACGTGTTGGCGTCGAGTTGTCGGTGGAGAAGTCCTCGAAAATGTTGCTCAAGGGCAAATTGTCTGCGGGGCGTCCTTCACTCATTTGTTCGGATCTGGAGGTGATGCGTTGCGGTATCGCCTTCCGGATGAAGAGGGGCCTGCCACTTCCAAGTGTAGATTGGTTTTCTGCTGATCAGCTGGTGCGGGTCGTCCTCCACTCATTTTTTCGGATCTGGAGATGATGCGTTGCGGTATCGCCTTCCGGATGAAGAGGGGCCTGCCACTTCCAAGTTTAGATTGGTTTTCTGCTGATCAGCTGGTAGAAGGGGATGTTAGGAGGAACAAGGAACTCTTGGATGAGTGCCTTGTGTCTATGTGGCGGACAAGATGGACAGAAAGCGATAAGGGACGGGCGACGTATGCTTTTATTTGTGACGCGACGTTTGTTAGGGAGGGGCCAGACTTTGGCTTTTTATTGACGGGACATGGCTCTCAAAGTGCATTTTTGCATGCGAGAGGCTTGTCCGATAGCCCGGACTGTGGTTGTGGGAGGGGACCTGAGGACTGGCGACATGTACTTACGGAATGCTCGCGCTACGATGATGACGGGACATGGCTCTCAAAGTGCATTTTTACATGCGAGAGGCTTGTCCGATAGCCCGGACTGTGGTTGTGGGAGGGGACCTGAGGACTGGCGACATATACTTACGGAATGCTGGCGCTACGATGATGTTAGGGATTAAGCTAGTATGGGAATCTTCCACCCCCAGGGGGTGTAAGATTTCAGTAGGGTTGTAAGATTTCAGTAGGGTTAAGGGCAATGGGCAACTTTGCTCGTATTGTCTTTAATAGGAGACAACTTCGAAACATTTAGTGGAGGTGACTAATTGCACTACTGTCGGCATAGTCTGCCTGGTCGGCTGTTACGTTTTGTTGACTGTGAAGCGCGGCACAGATTCCTCCATCTGCGCCTTGATGCTGATGCCTGCCGATGTTCCTGGTGATGCTGTGGCGAGCGAGGTAATTGTTATTACCGGTATGTTTGGTTGTTTGTTGTCGTTCATCCCTGGGTCACTGAATCTCAGTGACTGTGTTTGTCCGGAGCGGCGTCACGACGGTGACCGGTGAGTCATCCGTGAGGATGACTGTGTTAATTTTGTCCAGTATGTCGTTCATTATTTGTTTAGTTGTTGTTTACAAACACATGTTTGAATTATAGGCCACCAGTCCCGGACCTTTTTTGGACAACCAAATGGTAGTAGCTTCGGAGCATTTCGTGGTGGCTGTGGTTTGGACCCAAATCGCGGGGAGAGCTTAAGCTCTATGTGGAGTTGCATTTCAGCCGGGTGCCATGACCCATAGAATGGAAGGAGTTTTAGGTAGGCTCCGCCCTTAACCAAATGGCCAAAAACATGAAGTCGAATTGGTACTCACGCACTTGTGTGTGGGGGCGTTGGTAGACGCATTGTATTCACCCTGTGTTAAGAGCACAGTGCGGTAAGGCCATTGCGGCGGGTACGCCCTTAAAACACTCGACTCCTATGTGCGTCCGTTGGTCTTGGCCAAAGCCGACCACACCAAAAATGGTGAAAATTTCACCCCAATACTCACAACAGGTGCACAGTGGGGAAAGGGAAATAATTCGGCCGTTTCTTAACCAGACAACCGATTGCGACCAAGCTTGTCATGTTTGTAGAAGAGGTGTTAGAGAAGTTAGGTTTTGAGTTTGTGGAATACAGGGGCGGAGCTGCAGGGCCTCAAAGTTTGCTACCTCGGATGAACAAAATGTTTAAGCGCGTGTAATCCGATTCATAAAATCTTAATAATAAATTTTGTGTGTTTTCTAATAACCGAGGTCTGCAAACGGCTTTTTGCACCTAACAGTTATCTTGTATAGTTACCGAGTTATCTGTATTTGAAAATTGAATTTTTAATTTTTTCCCCGACCCTGTGCTAGTATTTTGTAAATATCGAAGCAGAATATGCACCAATTTTATCCACTTAAGCATATCTAGATTGGCAATAAAATTTACTATATGATGAAAAAAATTGGTTCGATATACCCAATAGGACAAAAGTTATGCCCACTTGAAGTTATATTTTCAAAAAAAGCGTTTTTTTTGTAATTTTTTTAGGAAAAAAGTATATGTCGTATTTTAGAGTTTTATAAGAAGTTAGTTACAAAATGTATAACATATTTACTATCATCTTAACGGAAACTGTATGAAGGTATGATCTCAAAAAAAGAACGGGTCAAAAATATTTACTGGTATTGTTACCAAGCTTCTCCAATTTACACCATTTTTTACACAAATTTCAAAAGTAAGACACATTTTCTCCAATCACAAAGCGAAAATGTCAAAACTTTTGGCATATTTACATGTGGGGATTCTCAAAACTATTTTGGGAATTGTGGGATTGACTTTTGGAAATATAATGATTTGCGAATGACTGTCGATTTGTGAAGTCAAGACCTACAAACTACAATATATTTCATTGAAATATATTGATTTTTAAATATTTTATGGCGCTATTACATTTCTGTCTGCATTTAAAAATTGATTTTTTGACTATTTCCACGATCCTGTCCTAGCATTTTGTTAATATTAGATCCAAATATTCACCGAATCGTTTCAAACCGACATTTGAAGAATATTTTCTAAATAATGCAAAAAATTTCGCTAAGATACACCAGCTCAGACAAAAGTTATGGCCATTTGAAGTTCGGTCGGAAAATATACTTTGAAATTCTAGAACAAATTATTTGAAAAGTATACCAAATAGGTTTTAACAAATATTCATAATGAAGAAAAATACTTGTAGAACAACATATACATATTTTTTAGTTGTTATATTAATACCTACACTGAAAAAATTTTTCATAAAATTAAAGAATTGCTCCAAAGACGCCCTTAGTCTTCAAAATAAGGGCATTTTGTATTTAAAATTAAGAAACTTTACTTAAAATTAAGTAAATTACTAAATATTATTGACATTATCTATATTTTAAGTACAAAATTTACCTATTTTAAAAACTAAGGACTTCTTTGGAGCCATTCTTTAATTTCACTAGCCAACAGTCGTTTTGTTATTTGGTTCTAGCATAGTTTTTCTCATTGATTTTGACCTACTGAACACGAAAATGAGTTTTAAAAATTTTTCTGTCGATTGGTTTTCGAGATACAAATTTTTGAACTTTTTTTTTTAAATTTTTGGAGGTACACTTACAATTTTGAGCATATCTTTCGTCTTCTTTGACGTATTTGATCCTACTACTACTCAAATTAAAGCAAATTGAGCCGTCTACAACTCATTCTCAGAAAATTTTCAAATCGGGTGAGTAGTTTTGATGTTGGCGGCTTAAAAAGGTTAAAAAACAGCGTTTTTTTAGTAAAAATGTGGCAGAAAAATTCATATAAAAATTCATATAAAATATAAAACGCGATGCTAACAGCGATTTTGGTTTTCTTACGTATAGCTGTCATTTTTCCAAAGAAAATAAGCACTTACTTAACAAAATCTGACAACAAATGGCGGACTTATAATTTTTTTGGTATAAGACCGAAATTCCGCTATTTCACGATATTTTGATTTTCATTATTTGCACAGCTAACCTACTAGGAGGGATCGAAAAAGCTAGTGTTTTATAATCCTTTTGGAATAGAACGGAACAGTTGCTCCTATACATAAGTTACTTCTGTTCAAAATTTCACCACCCTGGGTTAATGTCTCCTGTTCTGGCAAGGGACGTGAAATTTCAAAAATTTAGTGAAATCAGCAATTTTTTTTTTGGAAATTTTTTTCAAATGTCACAGCACTTTGCAGTTTTGATAAAATTTTTAAATTAATATTAATAACACAAATATTTCATAATTGTAAAAAACCTATTTACAATACCGTAGGGACGTTTCGTCGAAAATGGTATAATGAAAATGCAGAACATAGAAACACAGGTGCATTTTACGATACGAATTTTGGCAAACCCACTTTACATGTACAAAATTGTTTGGAAAAAACGTTTACGTAATTTTTATGATTCTCAGAATTAAAAAAATAAGTAATACACAAATAGTTATTTAAGTTTTATGATTGTGGTTGCTGAGTAATATACGCTTCTGAATGTGCGTGGACGCTCTTCGTGTTCCTTTATGACTGCTACTCCGTTCACAGTCAATTAAAGGGAAAAAAGGGAATTACACTTTTTTTATTGATGTGTGTTTTCCCGATGGCTACCTGTATCGGATTTTTTTACAGAAATTCCCCCCACATTTGTGAGTGGTCATTATTTGGAAACTTTTCCACAATTTGAAACGCACACTTGCTGAATCAGGTATATAGCCACCCTTAAAAGATGCGCCCATTCATAAGTACCTGTCAGTAAAATATTGTAACATACTTAGTATTTATAGGTGTTCATTTATCGTTTTTTGTCATTCAACAAGTGTCTACGAACGCGAGTAGTACGAATAAAAAGTGAAACAAATTGAATTTAAGTGCATATAATACCTAGCCAACAAGTAAGACAATGAGTAAAAGACTACGTGTGTTCGAGTGTTTGAACAATCCAGACAATTTCTGCAATGTTTGTGGCGAGTTTATAAAGAATAATCACGAACACACGTTTACTCCAGCAGTGCAATTGCACAATTTGAATTATTTTGGTATTTCACCAAATATCACAGAACCATGGACACCTAAGTCGCTATGTGATCTTTGCTATATAATCCTAACCAACTGGGCAGCTGGCGGAAGGTAAGAATTTTTATTTAAACACATTAAGCAAATATAGTAATTTATTTTAATTTTAGGCGCCATATGTAATTCGATACACCAATGATGTGGAAAAAGCCGCTATGCCATTCCACAGACTGTTATTTTTGCCTCACCACAAACAGTGGGGTAGGGAGATTTTTAAAATGGAACTACGCTCAAGTGGGATCTTTTGCACTTCCAGTACCACAATGATGTACCATATCCAGTGTGCCCTGGTGCATCTCTTCAAAAAGCAGAATCGTCAGATCAAGAGTCCGAGTCAAGTGCAAGCGAATTTGGGGCGTGCAGAAAGCGAAAATTACTGTCACAGGCCGAACTAAACGATTGGGTGCGCGATTTTGGTCTCACTAAGGAGAAATCCGAACTTTTTGCGTCTCGGATGGTACAGTGTGGATTTGCGGATTCAGAAGTGAAAGTAACAGCGTACAGGAAGCGTCACCAGCAGTATGCAAAATTTTATACAAAGAAAGACGAAATATGTTTTTGCAGCGACATTTCCGGCTTGTTCCAAGAGCTTCACCAAATTCACAACCCCAATGAATGGAGGTTGTTTATTGACAGCAACAAAGAGAGCTTGAAGGCAGTTCTCTTACATAATGGGAATGAAAAGCCATCTCTTCCTATTGCTCATGCGGTTCATTCAAAGGAGAACTATGAAACTATGAACATTTTGCTGAAATGCATAGAGTATAGCAAATATAATTGGAAAATATGCGCCGACCTCAAAGTTATGGCCATTCTGTGTGGACTCCAAGGAGGCTATACGCGACATTGCTGTTTTCTGTGCCTTTGGAATAGCCGCGCTGATGATCAGCATTATATTCAAAAAAAATGGCCGGAACGAACGAAACCTGTAGTTGGAGAAGCGAATGTTCAGCGCAAACCACTAATAGAGAACCGTGAAAATATAATACTTCCGCCGCTGCACATAAAATTGGGTTTGATAAAAAATTTTGCCAAAAAATTGGACAAAGAAGGTGAAGCTTTTGCCTATTTACGGTCAATTTTCCCTTACCTTTCGCTGGCAAAAATTAAAGAAGGAGTCTTCGCAGGACCCGAGATAAAAAATTTTTGAAAGATGAAACATTCCCGAAGCTGTTATCACCCATCGAAGCCGCAGCATGGAATTCCTTCAGGCTTGTTGTGGAAAACTTTTTAGGAAACAACAAAAGCGATAATTATAAGGACATAGTGAGGATCTGGTAAAGAACTATGAAGCAATGGGTAAGTTTTGTTTGAAACAAATGTTAATTTAAATAGCGTTTTAATTCTCGTTTTTTTTTCATTTTTGGGTAGGAGTGCACATGTCACTTTCTGCATTCTCATTTGGATTTTTTCCCTGAGAATTTAGGAGACGTGAGCGACGAACACGGCGAGCGCTTTCATCAGGAATTGAAGGCTATGGAACGACGCTATCAGGGCATCTATGACACGGCTATGATGGGTGACTACATTTGGACCCTAATACGTGAGACCAATTGCAGCGAATACAAAAAACAAAGAAGAAGTCAGCTGTTTTTCCACATGGCATAAAATGTACAGTTATATCTTTGTTTCTACTCATTTTTTTGGGCGTTGATTTGGTTAATTTCGTTAGTTTAGCTAACCTGGCACATCCATTTCTAATTGTGCTATACATTGAGTATGTAGTGCTTTAAATAAATTAAAAAATAATATACTAAGACTAATTTGTTTATTTTAAATTAAGTTCAAATATATTTATTAGTTTGCGTTGGGTAGGTAAGCTGTGCAAATAATGAAAATCAAAAAATATCGTGAAATAGCGGAATTTCGGTCTTTTACCAAAAAAATTATAAGTCCGCCATTTGTTGTCAGATTTTGTTAACTAAGTGCTTATTTTCTTTGGAAAAATGACAGCTATACGTAAAAAAACCAAAATCGCTGTTAGCATCGCGTTTTATATTTTATATGAATTTGTCTGCCACATTTTTACTAAAAAAACGCAGTTTTTTAACCTTTTTAAGCCGCCAACATCAAAACTACTCACCCGATTTGAAAATTTTCTGAGAATGATTTGTAGACGGCTCAATTTGCTTTAATTTGAGTAGTAGTAGGATCAAATACGTCAAAGAAGACGAAAGATACGCTCAAAATTGTAAGTGTACCTCCAAAAATTTAAAAAAAAAAGTTCAAAAATTTGTATCTCGAAAACCAATCGACAGAAAAATTTTTAAAACTCATTTTCGTGTTTAGTAGGTCAAAATCAATGAGAAAAAGTATGCTAGAAACAAATAACAGAGAAAATTTTGTTATTTGTGACCTAGTGTTTTATGGCAATTTTTTTCAGTGTAGAAACTAAAAAATAATCATTCATTATTGCGTTATTGTTCCTCATTCTAAGGAAATCCCTATTTTTTTACCTCATAACAGGTGCTAACAAAATTATTTATATGATACAAAATTGTTGATTTCTTGGCATTTCCATAGATGCCAGGTAACAGGTAGATATCGGAATGTCAAAAAATCAGGTAATATTATTATTTATAATTGATAATAAAACCACAAGGTACTTCGAGATACCACATTATTAAGAATTGAGCAGTCAAACATGGCGTTATCATTAAAGCACTCAACACTGTACAGTATTTTGATTCAGATCCTTTTGAGGAAAAAGTCAGTAAATTAGTGACATTTATCGAAACAGCATACAATAGCAAAATAAAGAAAACAGAAATGTGCAAACTTCAAAAACTTGTTAAAATGTTTTATCTTCAAAATCAGACCTGAAATTTCTTTCTAAATATTCTGATTGGCAGACAATGATATAGAATTTTCAGTGTGTACATCTTCAGTCGGTGCTCCTCACAAATCTTACGAAGAATTATCCTAAAGACGAAGCGAAAACGTATGCCAAACAATCTTTCTGCTATGTCTACTGATGAAGTTTCGGATACTTTTAAGGCATTGTTAAAACAGGAAAAACGGTCAACGGATGCTATTAGGATTGCCGATGTGCTTCCAAAAGCGTCACCAAAACGTCTAATGAGAATTGTTGAGAGCACTCCAACGCCATCATCTGAATCGGAGTTTACTGATGAGGAAGCAATTGCTCTTATGCTGCAACTGGGTATCAGCAGGGACAACTACATCATATTAAGAAAGGCGTTGAAAGAAAAAGGCGTCAACGTTTTACCCTCAAACGACATCATAAAGGAGAAGAAGATACAATCACCTCTACAAGTTTCTAACTGCGCTGTTAGTATTGCACTATCCAACCTTCTGGAAAATACTGAGGCACGAATAGTTTCTACTCTTTCTGAGAATTAGGAAGAAAGAAGACACGGATTCTCCTTCAAACAGTTTTCATGACGTTTGGATAAACTCAACACCTGGATCGAAAAGCTTTTGTAGACCAATATGCTTCGAGTATACAAAAGAGTCCGCTTTCAACACACAGGAACTTGTAGGTCGTATTGAGAAGGAAATTAAATGCATGGAACCCATAACAAGTGCATAATTGGACGTTTCGTTTACAATTGGATTTATTGTAAATCTTACCATGATCGACGGTAACGTTTGCAATGCGATAACTGGAACATCACCTACTTGGAGATGTCCATTATATGGGGAAACTAAAGCGCAGTTTTCAAATATATCCAAGGAAGTAACAATTAATAAGGACGCATTAAAATTCGAAATATCCCCATTACATGCTCGCATACTTTTTTGGAACATTTTCTGCACGAGCATATGATTTAGATTATCACAATAAATCAGAAAATGCAAACAAGCCTGTGGATACCAAGGAATTAAAAAGAACGAGAGATATCGCGAAGACGAGAATTTAAGACATAGACTGGGTTAAATATCGACAAACCTCTTTCCGGATATGGAAATACAAATGATGGCAATATTGCAAGACGTTTCCTCAAGAATTATGAAATAACATAAAAAACTGGCATTGATATAGAATTATTGAGAAGGATTAACATAATTTTAATGGCAATAAATAGTAAACATAAAATTAATCCAGAAAAGTTTTAAAATACTGCCTTGATATCATAAAACAGCTTATAACATTGTATCTTTGGAAGGATATGACTCCTACTGTGCATAAAGTATTGCGTCATGGAGAAGTAATTATCGCGTTTAATATTCTTCCCTTAGGAGAGCTTACGGAAGAAACTCAGGAGGCAAGAAATCGTGATTTTCGACATATTCAGCAATTTTACTCCCGAAAGTGTTCAAGAGAATCGCAAAATGAAGATATTTTCAAAAATCTACTCCTTTCTTCCGATCCCGTATTGTCGTCAATGAGGAAAAGATGGATTTGTTACAGTGATCTGACATTTGACAATACTGAAGAATTCAAGGAATTGCTTTATCTTTTAGACATGGATTTTTCTTTTTCCGATTAATTTACTGAATTAAGTTAGTTCCAATTAAGATTGCTTTTTTTTCAAAACATTTACATTATAGTTCGCTTCTTATGTTACCCATATGGAAACTGGTATCGTAAACGTAAATTAATTCCTAAAACATAAAATATGCTTCTAAAATGAATCATCAACTCAATATAATATAGCTTATAACACAATGCTTAGTGTATTATAGGCTATTATATTGAAGGGACGATATGTGCCTGTATTCTTGTGGTCAAAAAGATTCCGATTTCTACCTGTTACCTGGCATCTATGGAAATGCCAAAAAATCAACAATTTTGTATCATATACATAATTTTGTTAACACCTGTTATGAGGTAAAAAATTAGGAATTTCCTTAGAATGAGGAAAAATAACGCAATAATGAATGAGTATTTTTAGTTTCTAGGTGTTAATATAACAACTAAAAAATATTTTCGAAAATGTATACTTTTCAATAATTTGTTCTATAATTCCAAAGTACATTTTCCGACCGAACTTCAAATGGCCATAACTTTTGTCTGAGTTGGTGTATCTTAGCGAAATTTTTTGCAATATTTAGCAAATATTCTTCAAATGTCGGTTTGAAACAATTCGGCGTATATTTGGATCTTATATTAATAAAATGCTAGGACCATAATAGGTTTTGCTCACAAGTTCGTGCAGGGCTGATTCTGTAGACTTTCCCTTATTGTAAGCATGTTGATTCCCCGACAGGAGTTTTGTATCCAGGTTTTGCCTAATGAAATAATCTAAAAGTCTTTCCAGACTTTTCAATAGGAAAAAGGATAGGCTAATTGGTCTGAAGTCTTTTGTCCTAGTGTGCGATATCTTCCCCGCTTTGGGTATGAATACCACTTTGGTATCCCTCCATCGATTCGGGATGTATGAAAGCCTAATACAGCCTACATAAATTGTCTGCAGCCAGGGGATAATGTACTTTAACATTTTCTGCATTTCTGCTGGGGTGATGCCGTCTGGTCCAGGTGACTTGAAGGGCTCAAAGCTGTTTATAGCCCAGCTTATTCTAGATCTCTCAGTTAACAAGCTAGCATAGCTCGCAGTCCACTCGCACTCTTGTTGGTCCTGTTGATCCTCGGGCTCTGTTGATGAGTTCGGCTTACAGCTACCTGTGATACGTTTGTGTCAGACAGACGCTCCTGGGAAAATGGAACTTTGGCCCATGTGCCAGTGGGAACCAGCTGCTACACGGATGGGTCTAAGCGAGGAGGAAGGACGGGTCTGGGATGAACAAGAAGTCGAACTTCACTTCCGCCTCCCTGACCATAACACGGTATTTCAAGCAGAAGTTCGATCAATCAAGGAGTCTGTGAACTGGCTCAGTAACACGACAAAGCCTGAATATGCCAACATCTTCACAGATAGCCAAATGACGATTAAAGCAATATCAACGGAAAGGGTCAAATCCAGAACTGTGGTGGACTGTAAAAGAACTATAAATGATTACTCAGCCCAGGGCAGAGAACTTCGAGTAATAAACTTGGAAAATTGGAAGCCTTTCGAAGCCACGAAAAATGAGTTGAAGTACTGGGCAGTGATGGCTCACAAAACTGTGTGGAATAGCGCAACAGTAGAAGCAACTGCAAAGATACTGTGGGTGACCCAAATGAAAAGAAAACAAGAAGTCTTCTGAAACTAAACAAGATGATAATAGTAAGATGACGAGTGTTCTAACGGGACACTCAAGCTTACAAGCACATCTTCATCGCATAGGGAAAACATCGAAACGATGCAACATTTTCTGTGTCACTGCCCAGCTTTCACACATCCAAGATCCCAACATTTCGGATCCGACATATTACCAGACTTGACTCATCTCAGAGAATATGACTGGAAGATACTGAGAAAATTCGTGTCTAGTACCGATTTTCTGTAACTAGTGAGGTATAAAAAGATCATAAATAAGGAGCGCACAACAGGCCGAACCACTGGCTTAAGTGTATGTCGATGGGAATGAGACGTTAAAACGTCTCCTCTCTTCAACCTAACCTAACCTAAATCATATGCTCTGTGCAGAAAATGTTCCAAATGTTCCAAAAAACGTAACGTCCTTATTAATTGTTACTACCTTGGCTATATTTGAAAACCTCGCTTTAGTTTCCCCACATAATGGACATCTCCAAGTAGATGATGTTCCAGTTATCGCATTGCAAACTTTACCGTCGATCATGGTAAGATTTACAATAAATCCAATTGTAAAAGAAAAGTCCAATTATGCAATTGTTATGGGTTCCATGCATTTAATTTCCTTCTCAATACGATCTACAAGTTCCTGTGTGTTGAAAGCCGACTCTTTTGTATACTCGAAGCATATTGGTCTAAAAAACTTTTCGATCCAGGTGTTGAGTTTATCCAAACGTCATGAAAACTGGTTGAAGGAGAATCCGTGTCTTCTTTCTTCCTAATTCTCAGCGGGACTAAGGATGCAATGAAAATACTTCTATAGTCTGGAACATTTTGGGCTGCTGAGGCTTGCTTATATTTCGATAGTGTTGATAAGCCATCGCATCCCAACTTACACATGAGTAGTAAGTCACACTTATCAATTTGTTTCAGCTGTTCTTTAGAAAGAGTAGAAACTATTCGTGTCTCAGTATTTTCCAGAAGGTTGGATAGTTCAATACTAACTGCGCAGTTAGAAACTTATAGAGGTGATGGTATCTTCTTCTTCCGTTTTTCCTGTTTTAACAATGCCTTAAAAGTATCCGAAACTTCATCAGTTGGCATAACAGAAAGATTGTTTGACATACGTTTTCGCTTCGTCTTTATGGATAAGTCTTCGTAAGATTTGTGAGGAGCACCGACTGAAGATGTACACACTGAAAATTCTATATCATTGTCAAGCCAATCAGAATATTTAGAAAGAAATTTCAGGTCTGATTTTGAAGATGACCATTTCACATCAAACATTTTAACAAATTTTTGAAGTTTGCACATTTCTGTTTTCTTTATTTTGCTATTCTACAATGTTTCGATAAATGTCACTAATTTACTGAATTTTTCCTCAAAAGGATCTGAATCAAAATACTGTACTGTGTTGAGTGCTTTAATGATAACGCCATGTTTGACTGCTCAATTCTTAATGATGTGGTATCTAGAAGTACCTTGTAGTTTTATTATAAATAATAATATTACCTGATTTTTTGACATTCCGATTTCTACCTGTTACCTGGCAACTATGGAAATGCCAAGAAATCAACAATTTTGTATCATATAAATAATAGTAAAAAATTAGGGATTTCCTTAGAATTAGGAACAATAACGCAATAATGAATGAGTATTTTTTAGTTTCTGCACTGAAAAAAATGCCATAAAATTAAACAATTTTTTTCAGTGTAGGTCCTAGCATGTTATTAATATAAGATCCAAATATTCGCCGAATCGTTTCAAACCGACATTTGAAGAATATTTTCTAAATAATGGAAAAAAAAATCGCTAAGATACACCAACTCAGACAAAAGTTATGGCCATTTGAAGTTCGGTCGGAAAATGTACTTTGGAATTCTAGAACAAATTATTGAAAAGTATACATTTTCGAATATACATATTTTTTAGTTGTTATATTAATACCTAGAAACTAAAAATACTCATTCATTATTGCGTTATTTTTCCTCATTCTAAGGAAATTCCTTTTTCACCAAAACGTCTAAAGAGAGTTGTTGAGAGCATTCCAACGCCATCATCTGAATCGGAGTTTACTGATGAGGAAGCAATTGCTCTTATGCTGCAACTGGGTCTCAGCAGGGACAACTACATCATATTAAGAAAGGCGTTGAAAGAAAAAGGCGTCAACGTGTTACCCTCATAAGATATCATAAAGGAGAAGAAGATACCATTACCTCTACAAGTTTCTAACTGCGCAGTTAGTATTGAACTATCCAACCTTCTGGAAAATACTGAGACACGAATAGTTTGTACTCTTTCTAAAACAGCTGAAACAAATTGATAAGTGTGACTTACTACTCATGTGTAAGTTGGGATGCGATGGCTTATCAACACTATCGGAATATAAGCAAGCCTCAGCAGCCCAAAATGTTCCAGACTATAGATGTATTTTCATGGCATCCTTAGTCCCGCTGAGAATTAGGAAGAAAGAAGACACGGATTCTCCTTCAACCAGTTTTCATGACGTTTGGATAAACTCAACACCTGGATCGAAAAGTTTTTTAGACCAATATGCTTCGAGTATACAAAAGAGTCGGCTTTCAGCACACAGGAACTTGTAGATCGTATTGAGAAGGAAATTAAATTCATGGAACCCATAACAATTTACAATAAATTGCATTTATTGTAAATCTTACCATGATCGACGGTAAAGTTTGCAATGCGATAACTGGAACATCATCTACTTGGAGATGTCCATTATGTGGGGAAACTAAAGCGAGGTTTTCAAATATAGCCAAGGTAGTAACAATTAATAAGGACGTTACGTTTTTTGGAACATTTGGAACATTTTCTGCACAGAGCATATGATTTAGGTTAGGTTAGGTTGAAGAGAGGAGACGTTTTAACGTCTCATTCCCATCGACATACACTTAAGCCAGTGGTTCGGCCTGTTGTGCGCTCCTTATTTATGATCTTTTTATACCTCACTAGTTACAGAAAATCGGTACTAGACACGAATTTTCTCAGTATCTTCCAGTCATATTCTCTGAGATGAGTCAAGTCTGGTAATATGTCGGATCCGAAATGTTGGGATCTTGGATGTGTGAAAGCCGGGCAGTGACACAGAAAATGTTCCATCGTTTCGATGTTTTCCCTATGCGATGAAGATGTGCTTGTAAGCTTGAGTGTCCCGTTAGAACACTCGTCATCTTACTATTATCATCTTGTTTAGTTTCAGAAGACTTCTTGTTTTCTTTTCATTTGGGTCACCCACAGTATCTTTGCAGTTGCTTCTACTGTTGCGCTATTCCACACAGTTTTGTGAGCCATCACTGCCCAGTACTTCAACTCATTTTTCGTGGCTTCGAAAGGTTTCCAATTTTCCAAGTTTATTACTCGAAGTTCTCTGCCCTGGGCTGAGTAATCATTTATAGTTCTTTTACAGTCCACCACAGTTCTGGGTTTGACCCTTTCCGTTGATATTGCTTTAATCGCCATTTGGCTATCTGTGAAGATGTTGGAATATTCAGGCTTTGTCGTGTTACTGAGCCAGTTCACAGACTCCTTGATTGATCGAACTTCTGCTTGCATATTAAGGAGCACTTTCACCTAACACATTCACCATATCATTATGAATTTGTTGTCCCGATAAGGACGGCACTAGTTACAGAAAATCCGTACTAGACACGAATTTTCTCAGTATCTTCCAGTCATATTCTCTGAGATGAGTCAAGCCTGGTAATATGTCGGATCCGAAATGTTGGGATCTTGGATGTGTGAAAGCCGGGCAGTGACACAGAAAATGTTCCATCGTTTCGATGTTTTCCCTGCATGCCCTGCATTCGTCGTTTCTTGCTAGTCCTATGAGATGAAGATGTGCTTGTAAGCTTGAGTGTCCCGTTAGAACACTCATCATCTTACTATTATCATCTTGTTTAGTTTCAGAAGACTTCTTGTTTTCTTTTCATTTGGGTCACCCACAGTATCTTTGCAGTTGCTCCTACTGTTGCGCTATTCCACACAGTTTTGTGAGCCATCACTGCCCAGTACTTCAACTCATTTTTCGTGGCTTCGAAAGGTTTCCAATTTTCCAAGTTTATTACTCGAAGTTCTCTGCCCTGGGCTGAGTAATCATTTATAGTTCTTTTACAGTCCACCACAGTTCTGGGTTTGACCCTTTCCGTTGATATTGCTTTAATCGCCATTTGGCTATCTGTGAAGATGTTGGAATATTCAGGCTTTGTCGTGTTACTGAGCCAGTTCACAGACTCCTTGATTGATCGAACTTCTGCTTGCATATTAAGGAGCACTTTCACCTAACACATTCACCATATCATTATGAATTTGTTGTCCCGATAAACCTTTTTTATGTAAATATTTAATGACACCACGCAGTTCTAATTTTTCCATTGTAAAAAAATCGCGGATGCGTCTTTTGTGAACACGTGTTTCTATATGAAGGAGTTGCCAGATCGAAACAAAATTTAACATGTGTTCATAGCAGAGATGGATCATTATGAATTTGTTGTCCCGATAAAAACACTTAACTTTTTTCTGTTTATACCGCGCTTTTTGTGCTAGGCTAAGAAGTTTCCGAACCGCCCTCGTAAGGACGGCACTAGTTACAGAAAATCCGTACTAGACACGAATTTTCTCAGTATTTTCCAGTCATATTCTCTGAGATGAGTCAAGCCTGGTAATATGTCGGATCCGAAATGTTGGGATCTTGGATGTGTGAAAGCCGGGCAGTGACACAGAAAATGTTCCATCGTTTCGATGTTTTCCCTGCATGCCCTGCATTCGTCGTTTCTTGCTAGTCCTATGCGATGAAGATGTGCTTGTAAGCTTGAGTGTCCCGTTAGAACACTCATCATCTTACTATTATCATCTTGTTTAGTTTCAGAAGACTTCTTGTTTTCTTTTCATTTGGGTCACCCACAGTATCTTTGCAGTTGCTCCTACTGTTGCGCTATTCCACACAGTTTTGTGAGCCATCACTGCCCAGTACTTCAACTCATTTTTCGTGGCGTCGAAAGGTTTCCAATTTTCCAAGTTTATTACTCGAAGTTCTCTGCCCTGGGCTGAGTAATCATTTATAGTTCTTTTACAGTCCACCACAGTTCTGGGTTTGACCCTTTCCGTTGATATTGCTTTAATCGCCATTTGGCTATCTGTGAAGATGTTGGAATATTCAGGCTTTGTCGTGTTACTGAGCCAGTTCACAGACTCCTTGATTGATCGAACTTCTGCTTGAAATACCGTGTTATGGTCAGGGAGGCGGAAGTGAAGTTCGACTTCTTGTTCATCCCAGACCCGTCCTTCCTCCTCGCTTGGACCCTTCCGTGTAGCAGCTGGTTCCCACTGGCACATGGGCCAAAGTTCCATTTTCCCAGGAGCGTCTGTCTGACACAAACGTATCACAGGTAGCTGTAAGCCGAACTCATCAACAGAGCCCGAGGATCAACAGGACCAACAAGAGTGCGAGTGGACTGCGAGCATCGCTAGCTTGTTAACTGAGAGATCTAGAATAAGCTTGGCTATAAACAGCTTTGAGCCCTTCAAGTCACCTGGACCAGACGGCATCACCCCTGCAGAAATGCAGGAAATGTTAAAGTACATTATCCCCTGGCTGCAGACAATTTAAGTAGGCTGCATTAGGCTTTCATACATCCCGAATCGATGGAGGGATACCAAAGTGGTATTCATACCCAAAGCAGGGAAGATATCGCACACTAGGACAAAAGACTTCAGACCAATTAGCCTATCCTCTTTCCTATTGAAAAGTCTGGAAAGACTTTTAGATTATTTCATTAGGCAAAACCTGGATTCAAAACTCCTGTCGTAGGGAGGCAATAAGGGAAAGTCTACAGAATCAGCCCTGCACGAACTTGTGAGCACTATCGAATCGTCCCAACAAGGAGGAGTACTGTCTCCACTAATTTGGAACCTAGCGGTGAATGAAATCCTGCTAGATCTAGAACGTTGTGGCTGCAAGGTCGTGGCATATGCGGACGACCTGTCAGTCGCAGTGAGTGGCAAATTCGAAAACATCCTCCGAGATATTCTACAGGTGGCTCTGAACAAGTTGGCTAGATAAGCTAGAAGCAGGGGTTTGGGTGTTAACCCAAACAAGACAGAATTGGTTCTCTTTACTAGGATGAATAATGTCCCTCATGTGGACCCTCCTCCTCGTATAAATGGAACAGATCTAGTCTTTTCTGAAAGTGCAAAATTTTTAGGAATAATTTTGGATAGGAAACTGTCATTCAGACTAAACGTACTGTAACGTGTAAAGAAGGCCAACATCGCCCTATATTTGTGCAGGAAGGCTGTAGGGTCGCGGTGGGTCCTCTCTCCTAAAATTGTCCATTGTATATATATATCAGTGGTTCGTCCGATACTGTTATACGGCATTGTGGTATGGTGGACGGCAACTGACAAACTAACCATCACAAACTATCACGGGTTCAGAGAACTGCCTGCCTGTGCATAAGCGGAGCGTTAAGGACTACAGCGACTGAGTCTCTACAAGCCCTTCTCCATATACTGCCGATTAATGTTGTGGCGAGAGAAGTTGCAACCAAAGCGGCACTAAGATTAAACTGTCTATCAATGTGGAGGTACAAGAACTACGGTCACATGAGGATATCAAAGTGTAGTGCTATGGTAACCGACCGAGTGGACTATATATTAACGGGGCGCACCTTTGAGAAGAACTACATCACTATGATACCAGCCAGGGATGAATGGGATGGCAGAATACCAGGTAATAGAAACCATCTCCACTTCTATACGGATGGTTCGAAGCATGATGAAAAGGTTGGCTTCGGAGTACACTGTGAAGAACTTAATTTGGATATAGCTCACAGACTACCAGATACCTGCAGTGTCTATCAAGCCGAAATAATGACAATATGGGAAGTCGCCAAGTGGCTGAGTCGCAACATAGTAACCAACACTAGCGTTGTCATTTACTCGGACAGCCAGGCTGCCATCAATTCTCTGGAGGCAACATCCCTAAATTCACAAATAGCCCTCGACTGCCGCAGATCTCTTAACGAGATGGCTGAGCAGTTTAATATACACCTCATATGGGTGCCTGGGCATAGGGATACCCGGGGAACTGCAAAGCCGATGAACTTGCTAGGAAAGGGACGACTTTACAAATTCTCGAAGAATTTGCATATATTGGTGCGCCACTATCCACGTGCAAGCTTTGTATAAGGCAAGAGGCAATCAGGCAGTCCAACGACAGAGGACACAAATCGGCACCTGTAGGGTAGCTAGACCAATTTGGCCAAGGTATGACCTGAGAAGGTCAAAATATCTCCTCGCACTGGAAAGGAAAAGATTATCTACGATAGTATCAGTTCTGATGGGACACTGCCTGATCGGCGAACACGCCAGAAGATTGGGTATTAACTCCAATGACTTCTGCAGAAGCTGTGGAGATGAGGAAGAAGTGGAGAGCATTGATCACTTGTTATGCGACTGTCTCGCTTTGAGTAAACGACGACTGGACCTACTGTGGTCGGCCTTATTATTATAAATATTCGTGCTATCGATACAGTTGTATATAAAACAGGTTGGTTTCGATGAAGGGCATTTTAGCCCGTGGTACCACTAGGGACCTAAACTGGTCTATGTGAGCTGAAGAAATAAAAAAGAAAACGGCTGCCACCCTAACCTAAGACGCTTTGTACGTCCGCGACATTTGCCATGTTTTTACATTGCGAATTTTGTTTAATCCATAAAATCGACTTACACAGCCAATTTTTTCAAAACTGTTGTACAGAATTTAATAAGATTAATTTATTTGTATTCTATAATCTCTGAGGAATAGATTAATATCAAATTTTCGCGAAAAATATCCCTCGACGAATAAATTTTGTACAAAAAATTAGTTGGGAATTATTTTACTATATAATGCTATTATCTCGCGTATGAACAGTTCTAGGGAAAGTGGTCAAAGGAAGTTTGGGAGATAAGCGAAAGGCCTACAACTCCTTCTTTAACAAACAAAATTTATAGTAATTTGGTAAGGATTTACAGTGCGTTAAAACTTTTGTATGCTTTCCCTTTATATGAGGCATATTTTGATTTGATTATTATATTTTTTTTTTGTTACATAAAGAGTTGTAGTCATTGTTCATATCCCCCAATCTTTCTTTGACCACTTTTTCTTAGGGCAGACCGTCCACCTAATATCATTATATAGAAAAATAATTTTGAATTTAATGTTTTTATGGCGGAAATGCTGTAAAAATTTTGATTTTAATTAATTCGTAATAATATTTTTCTAAAAATTTGGCGGTGTAAGTCGAATTTTTTGATTACAAAAATTTCGCTATACTACTATACTCACTTGCTATGCGACTGTCTCGCTTTGAGTAAACGACGACTGGACCTACTGTGGTCGGCCTTATTATTATTAATATTCGTGCTATCGATACATTTGTATATCAAACAGGTTGGTTTCGACGAACGCATTTTAGCCCGTGGTACCACTAGGGACCTAAACTGGTCTATGTGAGCTGAAGAAATAAAAAAGAAAACGGCTGCCACCCTAACCTAAACCTAAGCCGCACTTCAGAAATGCGGTCGGAGATTTCTGGCGTTTGACCAACCAACTAGAGATTCTAAAATCTTCTGATGGTACGACTTGTGGTCTCTATTTATACATTCACCCATCACTTGTAGACGTCTTGCTCTGAGGGCTGCCTCATACTTTATACGGATGCCTATTGGTTGTAACTGCAGTATAGTCTCCAACGCTTTTGTTGGGGCAGTTCTAAATGCGCCGCTTATGCCTAGACAGCACATACGTTGAATTTTTTGCAAAGGTATTACGTTGCACTCCTTGTCCATTCATGTCCACCACACTACACAGGCGTAGGTGATTATTGGTCTAATCACGCTCGTCTAAAGCCAGTGAGTCATATTTGGACGTAGTCCCCATTTTAAACCTATAGCTCTTCTGCACAACGACCAACATCTGTGGGCCTTTGTAACTCTTTCTTCAAGATGATCTTCCCAGTACAGTTTCTGATCCAAGATTTCTCCCAAGTATTTTACCTCTTTAGTTACAGCAATTGTCAGGAATCGAGGCCGGGTAAAACGTGGGATCTTCGTTTTCCTTGTAAATAGACATATTTCTGTTTTGTCTGGGTTAACATTTAAAACCTTGGTTGTGCCCAGTTATATGCTATGTTAAGTGCCTCTTCAGCTCTTCTGCATAATAGATTTGGATGAAAGCCCCTTAGAAGTATTACAACGTCGTCTGCATAACAGACTGGTTTAAGTCCTTCATTGGTGAGGGCTTTTAACCCATAGAAGAGGCGATAAAATACCCCCCTGAGGTATACCAAGATTTACCCTGTATCTAATTTTTACGTCATATGACCCTCAAATAATCCACCTATTCCTTAGCATATTGTCAACCTGAAACTCGTCTAAGGACTGTATAAGTGTATCGGTCTGTACATTGTTAAATGCGCCGTCAATGTCTATGCAAACAGCAAGTCTATACATTTCTTTACTGAAGGACTCTTCTATGTGGTGCCCTACCTCATGCAGAGCTGTTTCCACTGATCTTCCTTTGACATAGGCGTGTTGTTTGAATTTTAGCCTGTCATCCGCTATTTTACTTTTGACCATTTTTTTTTTTCAATTCATTACATTTGTTTATTGAATATTTCATTATTATACAATGAAAATAACAATAAGTGGACAAATCTTAACCTAAAATACTATTCTCTGGGTTATTGTCATTGCGAATAAACCATTGTGACTTTACACGATTTTTTTACTTAAACAAAAAGGTTAACATTTCAAATTTAGGAATTCATAATTTCATTTCATTTTTTGTTTTAGATTTTGATTAGGATTTGTTTTAATTTATATCATGTCCAGCGTATCTCTCCTTCTAAGGCGGTCATGACCTTCAAAATTTTGTAGTTCTCGAGCCAGGATGTTTGGATGATTGAATAGTTTACCCACGTAACACCGGCAATATTTTTCAATTTCCTCTTTTACTGTTGGCATGTTGAGATCCTTATGGATGTTAGCGTTTCTTATACACCATGGTGCACCTGTAATTAAACGAAGAATATTCGATTGTCTTCTTTGTAATTTGCATACATTTGAAGCGCACGCTGTACCCCAGAGCTGGATACCATATGTCCAAATTGGCTTCAATACCGTTTTGTATAAAAGAACTTTATATTCTGGATCTAGGGCAGATCTTTGGCTGATAAGCCCCTGAAGTTGATTAGTTTTGAGGTTTATTTGAGTTACTTTAGAGTCTATGTGGCGCGACCACGTCAAACGCCGATCTAAGTGGATTCCAAGGTATTTTACATGATCCTTTTGGGGAATCTGTGAGTTGAAAATAGAAATTGGAGGACTTGCATCCCTTCGCAGGGTAAAAGTAACATGAGTACACTTTGAGGCATTCACCATTATTCTCCATTTTTTTAACCATTCTTCTAGGATTCGGACATGCGACTGCAGTTGATCGGACGCAACTGAAGGGTTTTTGTGAGTACTGAAAAAAGCAGTATCGTCCGCAAAAGTAGACGTGAGCGTAAAGTTGGTTATGGGCATATCTACCGTAAAAATAACGTACAGTATAGGTCCAAGAATGCTCCCCTGTGGGACACCGGCATTTATTTTCTTAGGACTAGAAAAAATGTCATTTGATTTAACTTGAAAAGACCGGTTAGTCAAATAGCTCCTGAACAGTTTATGCGTGTTGATTGGCAGAAGGTCGCATATTTTGTACAAAAGTCCTTCGTGCCAGACTTTGTCAAATGCTTGGGAAATATCTATGAATAACGCCGAACAGTATTCTTTATTCTCAAAAGCTCTTCTGATGCAGGTTACGATACGGTGTACCTGTTCTATAGTATTATGACTTTTTCTAAAACCAAATTGATGGTCAGGTATAATATTGTGAGAAATTATGTGAGGTGTGATTTTCTTCATGAGAATGGACTCAAACATTTTTGAAAGTATCGATAGTAAGCTTATAGGGCGATAGGATTTGACTTGAGTTGGATCTTTGCCTGGTTTCGGTATCATCACGATTTCAGACCTCTTCCAAGATAGGGGGAGAATTGCATTGAATAAAAATAACACAATTTTCAAGGCTGAAAAGGGAAGTTCTTTAATCATTTTCGCTGTTATACCATCTCCTCCGGGCGATTTCTTTAATTTTAGTTCTTTGACAGATTTTTCAACATCCTTTATTCTAAGCTTGATTGGGCCAGGAATTATATCATCTATCACGGGCTGATAGATTGGGCGACGAATTAAATCATCTATCACGGGCGGATAGATTGGGCGTGGAGTTATATCGTCTATCACGGGCGGATAGATTGGGCGAGAAGTTATGTCATCTATCACGGGCTGATAGATTGGGAGAGGAATTGAGTCATTTATCACGGGCGGATAGATTGTGTGAGAAATTGTATCATCTATCACGGGCGGATAGATTGGGCGAGGAATTGTATCGTTTATCACGGGCGGATAGTGTGGGCGAGGAATTATATCTAGTTGTCTACCAGATGTATCACTGTTGGGTGTAAAAACGGACTCGAGGTAGTTTGCGAATGCATTTACTTTCTCTTCTGTGCTTTTTGCCCAGTTCCCATTTTCAAGGCGAATTGGGGATTCATGCGCAACAGGACCTCGCATATTTTTTGTGGCCTTCCAGAGACTATAATCTGTTTTCTGGGTTGGATCCATAGATTGCAAATATATTTTTAGATCACTTTCTTCGGCTGATTTCAATCTCTTCTGGCAATTGTTTAGTTTTTTTTCTCAGTGCTGGGGAGCGATATTGTTGCCACTATCTTCTTACGCTTCTTTTTTCATTGATTAACGCTTGGATGCCTATTGGGTTATTGGAGTTATCTCTTTTGAATGCGCTTTTTCGAGTAGCCACTTTAACAGCACTGTTTACAACGTCTGTGAATAGGTTTACCGCGGCTTCAATTTCATCAGTTGTACGTAACGATACACCATCGGATAGGTGTGAGCTAACGTATTTTTTATATTTTAGCCAGTTGGTATACTTATTGGGCAAATTGTCACACGCATTTTCATGATTGTTGTAAAGCAGTGTCAAAATGGTAGGCGAATGATCCGATGATAGATCAAGTGATGGACATATAAATAATTGTTCACGCCTTATATTTTTTATTATAGCGAAATCAATAAGGTCTGGCATTTTGTTCAGATCTGAGGGCCAATATGTTGGGTGACCGCTCGAAGCTACATATAGTTTAGCAGATGTTATGGCTTTAAGTAGTTGTCTACCTTTTGGAGTAGTGAGGCGAGAGCCCCAAAATGTGTGCTTGGCATTGTAGTTACCTGCTACCAAAAACTTTGTGCCAAGAGTGGAGAAGAACTCCATGAATTGATCTTTGTTAATATTGTGCCTAGGGGGACAATATATCGACGATATCACCAGATTTGTGCCCGTGATAGCGATAGAAGTTGCTTGTATATGCTCAGTCCTATATTCGGGCATAGGATAATGTTTGATTTTATTTTGGACAATAAGAGCTGTACCACCACAGGCTCTCCCGCTAGGATGTTTAGTATCGTATGTGGAATAACCACGTATCCTAAAACAATTTCTGGTTGAAAAATGTGTCTCAGAGACTAATAAAATATCTATACAGTGGTTTCGGAGAAAATTTTCTACCTCATTTCTGTGTTGGCTCAGGCCGTTTGCATTCCAATAACAAATTCTCATTGGATTTATTTTTGATTTCACACGAGTTGAATAAGCATACTTTGATTTCTCATCATTTCTTGCATCATGCTTTGCATATTCAACGTGGATGAATTCATAGTTTCTATTAATTTTTCTATTGAGTTTTCGAGGGGAAATTGAGGGGGTAACGAATTACCGTTTCTTGTCATACGGGCGTATGACATATTTGGATGAATTGTATTCTTTGGGATTCGGTTTACGTTTGGATCGCTAGAACTAGCATTTTCTGTAGGAGATACAGTTCTTAAGCCTGGGAAAGGCGATGGAATATAGCTTGCATATGTTGGAGTTTTATTAACATTGTTTGATTTTTTCATGTGCTTATAGACAGGGCAACCCCTGTAGCTTGCTGTATGGTTCTCGCCGCAGTTACTACATTTTTTTACGCCGGTATCTGTTCTAGGATGGGGACAGTCAACGGACTTGTGCACATCGCCACATCTGACACAAACGGCCGCTAATTTACAGTATGCCTTGGTGTGTCCAAATTCTTGACAATTTGTACATTGGGGAGGATCGGCTCGTTTTAAAGGATCCTCGACTCGAATTCTACGGTTGCACAAATATCTTAGGTCGTAAATAGGATGAGGTGCGCCTTTTTTCTTTATTCTTGAAGAATCAAATGTTAGTTCAACCTTAAACATGGGCTGAGGAATTTCCGCATTCATTCCTTTGGAAACTTTGGGATCTTGTTCTTTATGAGGAGACCTTGCACTTGCCTTTCGTTTTGTCACTAAAATATATCTATCTGTACCAGTTTGTATTTTCTCATCTTTGCCCGTTGTACTGTTTGGATTTGTACCTTTGGGGATTGTTCCTGTTGCTGTGGCAGCACTATTTCCATTCGGATTAGCTACTGAACTTGAAAGCATAATTTTAGGCACTACGTTATTTTGCATTGTATTTGTTAGCATTTTTGTTTGATTTGTTTCACTACTTGACAACTGCGGTGAGAAAGAGCGCGCATTGTTTGGGGTTTTGGCGTTCAAAAAGAGGCTGTCATCTCTTTAGGCGTTGTTGTTGCGTTACTTTCTGTATTTGTCGCAGAAATGTACGCATTTCTGCCATTAAAGGCCCAGTTAGGCAAACTTAACCGTAACGCCCCCGTAGCGTAACGAATCAGCTGATTCAATCTGTCATATGGAAGTCGGTGTAAACGATTAGCCAACGGAAACGAAACGTAAACGGACGGCTGAATCTGTTGAAATCAGAATTGGACGTTCCGTTTACGTACAATTTGACAACAGCTGATACTACATGTTGTTTACAATTACAATTGTATGTACACGGAGAAAAGTAAAGAAAATAATTTATTAATTATTTGTTGTTTAAAAGTGCAAATAAACATGAAAGACGAATATTTGATTTCATTGGTGCAGTCGCACGAGTATTTATACAATAAATATAATCCAGCATATAGGATATCTGAAAAAAATGCGAGAAGCTTGGAAGCAAATTGGCAAGGAGCTGGGCGTCACAGGTGAGTTTTATGAAGATCGCGGCTGACTCCATTAAAAATTAAATTTATAATCTGCTTCAGGATTCTTTTGGCGACAGTACGAGACAATCATTGCGCCAATCTTCTTCATTGTGGGTGAATTTGACAGCAATATAAGCGTCTCTACAAACGTGGACTTATTTATAGATAGAGATTGGATTTGGCTGAGTCCTTCTTCAGTGGAAATAGACATAAGTAAAAGTATTAATAAAACACAGAATATTTAAGATATTGAGTTCAAATTTATTCCAGGTGTAGTGCAAATGTTACATTTTAAGAATGAAATTCAATTTCGGTCATATGACCACCAAGAGCCCGTCAACAGCGATCTATTCTTTGGACCCAATTTTCCACCACTCCTGTTCACATTTCGACCGGAACGTTGGCAATTTCGCGTTGGATGTTGTCTCTAAGCTCGTCTAAAGTTGTTGACTTAGACCAAGGATATTCCTCAGGGGAAACGCCGCATCGCCAGTAAAAAAAAGAGGAAAGGCTTCAGAGGATACTGACGATAATGGCTTACTAGGAGGCACAGGTACTGCACCTAAAAAAACCGATTGGCCAAACGGAGAGTACTGGAATATAGCTGTATTTAATTTAAATTAATAAATGTAAATTGTTTGTATTAAAATATAATATAAATAAATTGAAGTTTAATAGACATACCCCATCGTGTTGGCTGCCATAACTTCCAACATTAACTGATATGAATGTATAGTTAGCATCGCAGATTCCCACACAGTTCGGCATATCCCACATTCGTCGAAAATCATTAGCAATGTGTTTGTCCTGGTGTGTTGTTTGTTCACTTAAAGAAATCGGCGAAAGCAAGCGCCACAAAACTTCACTACATTCTAAAATAATATTTCGAATTGTTGTTTCCCCAGCTTGTGACTCCATGCAATCGATTGTATGGAACAACCGTGACCCATATATCTACAATTTTAAAGAATAGAAAGTTAATGTTTCCCAACTTGGAATCATAGGATAAAGCAATATTTGACATACAGTGGTGTTATTGCTAGTCTCTCTGCTGGTCTAATCCGTTGCTTTGGCGTAGTTAACTCATATTTTATTAATGTTAATAACAAATTAAAAACTGCCATTCTAGGCATTCTAGTGTCCGGCTTTCGCCCAGTCATTGTTTATAGGACGTCCACCCCATCTTCTTATCCGACGATATTGTCTTGATTACTTTTATTGTAAATTCTGCACAGATTTAAAAAACACAAATTTATAAACGTTCTTTTTAACTTCATTTTTAATAAATCTGCACAAAAATAAATCGCGGCTTTTTTGTTTACTTATGTGTTGTTGTTGTCAGAACATATGACTCGTTTTCTCAACGTTGGCTAATCGCTCAAACGGGCAAGAGTTACGACAACGGTAAAGATAAATTACGGTTACGTATGCCTAACCCGGCCTTAAGACTTAACCGCCTCTCAACGGAGGGAGTGAGAGACATGCACGAATATTTGTTTTTGTAAATTTCCTTTGTTTATTTATGAACAACCAACACAGCAAGCACTATGATTTTTAACTTGATTATTTTTCTTGCAAAAAGTTACACTTTAGCAATAAACTTTAACACAGAATTATAACCAAATCACTTGTTAATAGCGTCCAACTCGCTTTGTATGCTTTAGCATGGTTAATCCCAAAGAAAATAATTTTTTAATAGAATTTTTGTGAGAGCCACTATAAACACGTCTGTACGCAACTGTGTTGCCAGATGTGCCGTGACCATGTTATCAATTATTCGCTCCATTGTTTTTAACAGGAAAGAAGTTAGGTTAATGGGTCGATAAGCCTTTGGGGTCGTATAACTCGCCTTGCCAGGCTTTGGTATGAAGACCACCCTTGATTCCTGCCAGTTTTTTTCGGTATAAGAATGGGTTAGGCATGCAGTGAACACTCCAGTCAGATGAGTTGATACCAGATCCACCTCATTCTGCAGAAGTGCTGGAAATATTCCATCCGGTCCCGCAGCCTTAAAGGGAGAGAAACTTTTTATCGCTTCTTTAAACATACCATCTGTTATATCCGTAATAGGTACTTGATGCAATACATTTTCATTCTGTAACTGTTCCTCTGTAGGTCCAGCATTACCAGTCGGGAAATGAGTTTTCATCAAAAGCCTTACGGTATCCTCTATAGTTTCCATCATTTAACCCGTTTTATCCACCAGTGTTTCGGTTTGGACATACGTTTTTGAGAGGAACTTTTTCATTTTAGACATGCTGTTAACGCTGTCTACCTGTTTACAGAAAAGCCTCCAGGAGTTACGTTTCGCCGATCTAATTTTTGTATTCTTTGAGTCTTCTGTGGTAGTTGTCCCAATATACTGATTGTTTTTTACGTCGAGCTCTGTTGTAAAGTCTGCGGACATGTTTGCCAATCGAACGAATTTGTCCTGTCATCCAGGGATCGATCAATCGATTTCTAAGTAGATTTCCGAAATTAGTCCAGTCGGTCTTAACCTTATTACGAAAACTTATTGGGTTTGGCGGTGGCCGTGCAATTTTAAACCTTATATAACGGTGGTCTGCATAGGAGTGTTCATCCGAAACCCTCCACTCATGGATCTCATCAATAAGATTTTCCGAACATATCGTTATATCTAATACTTCTTCCCTAATTTTGTTAACACAGGTTGCAGTGTTTCCTATGTTAAGAGTTATGAGGTCATTTGTATTCAAAAATTCTATAAGGGTGTGTCCCCTTTTATTGGTGTTAGTACTACCCCAAGCGATATGATGGGAGTTGGCGTCACACCCAGCTAATAACTCATTTCTTGTGTGTTTGGATTCCCTCACCAGACGTTGTAATTCCGACATAGGTGGCAATGTCGGCGCATCGATTGGCAGATATATTGACGACAGGTACATATTTCCATTACCTTGCCTCAGCACCGTTGCGTCCGATGTTGACAACTCTGGAGAGAAAATAAAACATAAGTTTTTATGGCACAGAATACAAGTCCGAGTACCTGCGTTAGCGTAGAAAAGGTTATAGTTCACATGGTTTAATCAAGTAACCACTTTCTCACGGAAAGTTTTGAATTCTGTTTGTCAATGATGTTGAGTATGTACTCTGATGAGAACTTACTGGGACATCCCTTAACATAAAGGGTCGTTTATATGAGTTCAGGAATGTCGCTTTTCCTTACCAATTTTAGCTTTGCGCCGTCCCAAGGTGAGGGGAAGCTATCCACAAGTTTTACGAGGACACCAGCGCGGCGTTGTGATGCCAACCTTAGCATCAAAACACCCCTCTCAAACTTGCAACTCATTACTTCGATAGATTTGCCCTCGTATAGAGCAAATCTTCGAAGTTACTCTTTTGGTCTTCGGGGATTCTGCCAGATGCACTACTGCTATCAATTATGGCATAGCAAAGATCGTCTCGAAAATGTTGTTTAGCTATACTAGAATAAGATGGTGGCTTCTTACCTTTCTTTATGGCCGATTGATTTTTCCGTGTCTGTAGAGTCTTTTTGTTTAAAGCCTCATCCTTAACGGATGATTTGGTTGACTTGACCTGCGTTACTGGATCAACATTACCGCCCACGATTGAATGATCCCGACTAGAGACTTCCTTTTGTGTGGTTACGTTAGGCTTCTCCGAATTACTGGAAGACAGCGAGCCCTTTTTCTTCTTAGTCACATTCACAGCGCTAAGTTATTCGGGAGACCTGGCTCTTTTAGCGGCCTCCATGTTTGTGTTGGAGGTAGAATTGTCAGGTTTATCCCGTAATAGGTTCTGTCGGTTCAACTTATTCAGTTTCCTTCTTTGTGCCCCTGGCGGTCTCTTTGAGTTAGCAACAATAGTGATATTGTTTTCAATTGATGAGTCAGAGTCCCCACTGGCTTGGGTTTCTTAGAGCCCCAGTTGGGTTCTGCTTCATCAGTCTTATCATTTTTTTTGCCTGCGGCTTGATGTGCTCCTGTTTCATTTTCGACTACGGGATCCAAGGTACCAAAGCTCGTAGAAGTTGCATGCTCACGATTCTTCGATAACGACGACACATGACTCGTGAGTGAATCAACGCTTGTCACCGGCACTGGGGGTTCCCTCCCCTGCGCCGTAATCTTCTTCGTCTTTTTTGGTTAAATCATAAATTGGTTGGGGAGACACCCCCATAGGCAGTATTAGCCAGTAATAGGTACGTCGATATAGGCCTTCCAGACTGAGCTCAGAAATATCTGTCCAGAGACCGATGCATCCAATTCAACCTACGCTTTAAAAACAACAAACCACGTGGTTGCGTAGTAGGTAGGTAAATAGGTTAAAAACTATCCGCTCTGCGATAACACGTCCTTTCGCTACGACAGGCGGCGACTGATTTGATTATCACAATAAATCAGAAAACGCAAACAAGCCTGTGGATACCAAGGAATTGAAAAGAACGAGAGATATCGCGAAGAAGAGAATTTAAGACACAGACTGGGTTACATATCGACAAACCTCTTTCCGGATATGGAAATACAAATGATGGCAATACCGTAAGACGTTTCTTCAAGAATTATGAAATAAAATCAAAAATAACTGGCATTGATATGGAATTATTGAGAAGGATCAACATAATTTTAATGGCAATAAATAGTAAACATAAAATCAATCCAGAAAAGTTTTAAAATACTGCCTTGATATCATAAAACAGCTTATAATATTGTATCCTTGGAAGGATATGACTCCTACTGTGCATAAAGTATTGCGTCATGGAGAAGTAATTATCGCGTTTAATATTCTTCCCTTAGGAGAGCTTATGGAAGAACCTCAGGAGGCCAGAAATCGTGATTTTCCACATATTCAGCAATTTCACTCCCGACAGTGTTCAAGAGAATCACAAAATGAAGATATTTTCAAAAATCTACTCCTTTCTTTCGATCCCGTATTGTCGACAATGAGGAAAAGATGGATTTGTTACAGTGATCTGACATTTGACAATACTGAAGAATTCAAGGATTTGCTTTATCTTTTAGACATGGATTTTTCTTTTTCCGATTACTTTACTGAATTAAGTTAGTTTCAATTAAGATTGCTAATAAAAATGTTATTCTCAAACATTGTTGACTTTTATTTCAAAACATTTACATTATAGTTCGCTTCTTATGTTACCCATATGGAAACAGGTATCGTAAACGTAAATTAATTCCCAAAACATAAAATATGCTTCTAAAATGAATTATCAACTCAATATAATAATAGCCTATAACACACAATGACAGTGTGTATTATAGGCTATTATATTGAAGGGACGATATGTGCCTGTTTTCTTGTGGTCAAAAAGATTCCGATTTCTAACTGTTACTTGGCATCTATGGAAATGCCAAGAAATCAAAAATTTTGTATCATATAAATAATTTTGTTAACACCTGTTATGAGGTAAAAAATTAGGAATTTCCTTAGCATGAGGAACAATAGCGCAATAATGACTGAGTAGTTTTTACTTTCTAGGTGTTAATATAACAACTAAAAAATATGTATATTCGAAAATGTTCTACAAGTAGTTTCCTTCATGATGAATATTTGGTATACTTTTCAAATAATTTGTTCTAGAATTCCAAAGTATATTTTCCGACCGAACTTCAAATTGCCATAACTTTTGTCTGAGTTGGTCCATATTAGCGAAATTTTTAGCATTATTTATAAAATATTCTTGTTAATTCGCAAATGCCGGATTCGGCGTATATTTGGATCTAATATTAATAAAATGCTAGGAGAGGATCGGGGAAATAGTCAAACAAATCAATATTCAAATGCAGACAGAAATGTAATAGCGCCATAAAATATTTAAAAATCAAAATATTTCAATGTAATATTTTGTAGTTTGTAGGTCTTGACTTCACAAATCGAGAGAAATCATTATATTTCCAAAAGTCAATCCCACAATTCCCAAAATTATTTTGAAAATCCCCAATATCTACTATACTAAAATCCGGATTTCAGATTCCCTTTGCAGTTCAATTTACAACACCTTACCACATATAAATATGCCAAATGTTTTGACTAGCAAAGGGTCGGGGAAAAAGTTAAAAATAACTTTTAGGTGCAAAAAGCCTTTTGTTTTCGGTTATTAGAATACACACAAAAACATTTTATGAATCGGACGGAAAAGACGAAAGACGCACGCGCTTAAACATTTTGTTCAACCGAAGTAGCCAACTTTGAGGTCCTACAGCTCCGCCCCTGTATACCACAGGGGGGCCCAAACTTAAAACTTAACTTCTCTAATACCTCTTCTACAAACATGCCAAGGTTGGTCGCAATCGGTTGTCTGGTTAAGAAAGTGCAGAATTATTTCCCTTTTTTTGGATTCCTCCCACTGTGAGGTGGTACGGTGAGGGGAAAACGTCATGTCCGACCGTCAAAACGGAAGCACAATGAGAACCGGATAGCGCTCAGAGTTTTGACGAAGTTGGAGGCTGTTGAGGTTTCGGCTCTTACCGAAAAACAAAAAGAGTCACTTACCTGGGCTAAAGGCGTCATAGATGCTTCTAACGCCAATGAGCCTGATGACCCCTTGCCTTCGAAAAACGCAAGATGCCGAAAAGTCTCATTACCTCGATGTCCGCAGAGAAATGCCGGACAAACAACCAATCTGCAACGATGCAGAATGGCATCAGGGGAGAGTAAAGCTCTTATATTTTGGAGATGCCAGATCAGTAGACCTGTATAAGGCTGCTCTGAGTCGAGCGGGTGAGGTGTGTCCGAGTGCCCAGTTGGATGTTGTCGAAAAAACAACATCCCTAGTCACCCTAGAGCCACCACCTGAGTTACAGAAGAGCCCTCCAACCCAGCTGACATATTAGAAATAATAAAAGATTCCAATCCTGGTCTGGATTCCAATAACTGGAGAATCAGCAAGGTGGGTGAGGTAAAAAGCGGCAGATCAATTTGATCCTTAACGCTGAATCCACCTCCCATATACAACGTGCAAGTGCAACCCTATAACATGGCTTCGAGACTATAGTCTTGAAGGTATACAAGCAGGATATAGCTCCCACTGCGGAAGGTGAGTGGTCCACCGTGGTTGATACACGGCTTTCTGGAAGTGCGGAGGTACCCACGCCCATTATTTCTGGTGACTCCAACTCTAACAGAAGATCTGTAACGTCCTTCTCTGAGGACGAAAGCTCTGCTTCTGGCACAGAGGGGCTGAAGGGAGTCTCCGGACTCTTTGACGCATCTGGCGGGGACACGCTTCCCCATGATACGGACGAAGAGTTCGATAACACCCTTGTAGTGGTGGATGTTAATCTGTCAATTACCAATGATGGTAAGAATTCTACAGATTAACCTCCATCACGCTAAAGCAGCCTCAGCGGCTCTATTGCTGCGCCTGTCCACAGGTGCAGTAGACATCGTCCTGATACAAGAAGCCCTACGCAGTGGGAGGAAGGGTGTGCGGTATCAGGACACCCAACATTAAACTGCTTGTGGCCAACTGTGAAGGCACTCCAAGAACCTGCATTTTGGCCCAGGAAAGATCTAAGTATCTTTCACCTGGCTAATTTAAGTAATAAAGACCAAACATCTGCTAGTCTGGAGATCGGTAATCGCATATATTGGGTGGTCTCCAGCTACTTGCCTTATGAAGCTGTAGTACCGACTGCTCTATTCAGGGAAGTAGTAGAAGAAGCAACGTCTGACGAGGTCGAGCTGATTATTGGCGCAGACACGAACGCTCATCATACTATCTGGCGCAGTACGGATATAAACAATAGGGGTGATACGCTTCTTGACTTTATTCTAACTACCAACCAAAGTATTTGTAACATAGGTTACAAGCCGACCTTTACAATTAAAGACAGACAGGAAGTACTAGACGTAACGTTTGCTACTGACCGGCTGTCAGACACAATTATTGGGTGGAATCTACTGGACGACCACTCATTCTCAGATCACCATTATATTCAGTTCAAACTCGCTGAAAAAGCGCCTGAACCTGCCGTCCACAGAAATGTGAGTGGCACCTGTATGAGAAGAATTTCCAGAAAGTCCTCAATTTCAAACTTCAGTACGAACCGAATGACAAAGCCGGTCTTGATAACCTGGTCGAGCATATCACCACATCATTCAATAGTTCCCTTGAAGATGCCTGTCCAAAAACAAGGTACAAGGGTAAAACTAAACCCCAATGGTGGACTTCTGAGGTAACGGCTATGAAAAAGGCCTGCTACTGGGGTCGCTAATGTTTGGGATGCCTATAAAGAGCAACTCAAGATCTATAGGTTAGGTTGAAGAGAGGAGAAGTTTAAACGTCCCATGTCCATGGACATACACTTAAGGCAGTGGTTCGGCCTGTTGTGCGCTCCTTATTTATGATCTTTTTATACCTCACGAGTTACAGAAAATCGGTACTAGGCACGAATTTTCTCAGTATCTTCCAGTCATATTCTCTGAGATGAGTCAAGTCTGGTAATATGTCGGACCCGAAATGTTGGAATCTTGCATGTGTGAAATCCGGGCAATGACACAGAAAATGTTCCATCGTTTCGATGTTTTCTCTGCATGCACTGCATTCGTCGTTTCCTGCTAGTCCTATGCGATGAAGATGTGCTTGTAAGCTTGAGTGTCCCGTTAAAACACTCATCATCTTACTAATATCGATCTTGTTTAGTTTCAGAAGACTTCTTGTTTTCGTTTCATTTGGGTCACCCCACAGTATCGTTGCAGTTGCTCCTACTGTTGCGCTATTACACACAGTTTTGTGAGCCATCATTGCCCAGTGCTTCAACTAGCTTTTCGTGGCTTCGAAAGGTTTCCAATTTTCCAAGTTTATTACTCGAAGTTCTCTGCCCTTTAAAGCCAAGCTTTTTGCCCGTTCATTTCCAATCACTCCGTTGTGTCCTGGTACCCAGCAAATACGCAACATGGGCTGAGTAATAATTTATAGTTCTTTTACAGTCCAGCACAGTTCTGGATTTGACCCTTTCCGATGTTATTGCTTTAATCGCCATTCCGCTATCTATGAAGATGTTGGCATATTTAGGCTTTGCGGTGTTACTGAGCCAGTTCACACACTCCGTGATTGCTCGAACTTCTGCTTGAAATACCGTGTTATGGTCAGGGAGGCGGAAGTGAAGTTCGACTTCTGGTTCATCAATAAAAAGTCCCAGACCCGTCCTTCCTCCTCGCTTGGACCCATCCATGTAGCAGCTGGTTCCCACTGGCACATGGGCCAAAATTCCATTTTCCCAGGAGCGTCTGTCTGGCACAAACGTATAACAGGTAGCCGCACTTCAGGAATGCGGGCGGAGATTTCTGGCCTTTGAATGTGACCAACTAGAGATTCTAAAACCTTCTGATGGTACGACTTGTGGTCTCGATTTATCCATTCACCCATCACTTGCAGACGTCTTGCTGTGAGGGCTGCCTCATACTTTATACGGATGTCTATTGGTTGGATGTGCAGTATAGTCTCCAACGCTTTTGTTCGTGCAGTTCTAAATGCCCCGCTTATGCCTAGACAGCACATACGTCGAATTTTTTGCAAAGGAATTACGTTGCACTTCTTGTCCATTGATGTCCACCACACTACAGAGGCGTAGGTGATTATTGGTCTAATCACGCTCATGTAATGCCAGTGAGTCATATTTGGACGTAGTCCCCATTTTAAACCTATAGCTCTTCTGCACAACGACCAACATCTGTGGGCCTATGTAACTCTTTCTTCAAGATGATCTTTCCAGTACAGTTTCTGATTCAAGATTACTCCTTTTCTGATCCAAGTATTTTACCTTTTTAGTTATAGCAATTGTCTTATTCAGGAATCGAGGCCGGGTAAAACGTGGGATCTTCGTTTTCCTTGTAAATAGACATATTTCTGTTTTGTCTGGGTTAACATTTAATCCCTTTGGTTGTGCCCAGTTATATGCTATGTTAAGTGCCTCTTCAGCTCTTCTTCATAATAGATTTGGATGAAAGCCCCTTAGAAGTATTACAACGTCGTCTGCATAACAGACTGGTTTAAGTCCTTCATTGGTGAGGTCTTTTAGGAGACTGTGTATCGTCGTAACCCATAGAAGAGGCGATAAAATGCCCCCCTGAGTTATACCACGATTTACCTTGTCTCTAATTTTTACGTCATATGACCCACAAATAATCCACCTATTGCTTAGCATATTGTTGATCCAGTTTTTCAGCGCCCGGTCAACCTAAAACTCGTCTAAGGACTGGATAAGTGTATCGGTCTGTACATTGTTAAATGACCCTCAATGTCTATGCAAACAGCAAGTGTATACATTTCTTTACTAAAGGACTCTTCTATGTGGTGCACTACCTCATACAGAGCTGTTTCCAATGATCTTCCTTTGACATAGGCGTGTTGTTTGAATTTTAGCTTGTCATCCGCTATTTTACTTTTGACCATGTTATCAATTATTCGCTCCATTGTTTTTTTTGGGGTATAAGAATGGGTTTGGCATGCAGTAAACACTCCAGCCAGATGAGTTACTACCAGATCCACCTCATTCTGCAGAAGTACTGGAAGTATTCCATCCGGTCCCGCAGCCATCTGTTATATCCGTAATAGGTACTTGATGCAATACATTTTCATTCTGTAAATGTTCCTCGGTTGGTCCAGCATTTCCAGTCGGAAAATGAGTTTTCATCAAGAGCCTTACGGTATCCTCTATAGTTTCCATCCTTTTACCCGTTTCATCCACCAGTGTTTCGGTTTGGACATGAATTTTTGAGAGGAACTTTTTCATTTTAGACATGCTGTTAACGTTGTCTACCTGTTCACAGAATTCTCAAAGGCAGATTTCCTTTCTCGAAGTGGGCAACTATCTTCGAATGATTTTACAAGAGCCTCGGTAATCTTCTTCACATTTATATCAATGTCTTCTGCACATAGATAATCGTGTGTAGGCTGCCCCAATCGATTTTTTTAAACAATTAAAAAATTGCGTTTGTTGTGTAGGTAATGGAAGTTAAGTTCCTTAGTTTTTATTCCTAAATATAAATGTGTACTTTAGTACGAGATCAGTAAAACTTTTTATGATAAAATACGTAAGAGTTAAAAATTTAATCTTCGATTTTTTGAAATAAATATATCAATTATTTCATCAATTTTGACTTCATCTTTGTATATAGACATCAATGCCAGATAAGATAGCCTTTCTTCTTCCATTCTGTTCCGGAGATAAGCTTTTATTATTCTTAACGTCGAGAAACTTCGCTCAGCAGATGCCGTTGTCACAGGTATTGGGCCAGTATCTGCAAAAGGGTAAAAACGCTTGGGAACATGTCCTCATCACAAACTGAAATAGCATCTAATGCATTTGATGGCTTATCATTCTTCTGCTTCCAATAATCAATCCATATACTTATTTCAGCTGAAACAGATTTTGCTGAATTTTTTAAATCGTTTTTGTAAAAAAGTTTGACTTCTTCGAAATCTTCCATTATTAGATTTACAACTCGTATCGGAACGACATTAAACAGACTTGTAATTATAGCTTCATGTTCGGAAAATCTATTATTTGAATGTGATATTACTTCGTCCAGATATGGTATGAACAATGTTGTCCTAAAATACGCCTTGGCATATGAACCAGGAATATTAGCCCTATACTTTTGAGTGCCTACTCTTCTAGTTAGTGCAGCTTTTATTCCAATACTTCTTGCAAGTTGTGTGAATTCTTCAAACAGTTTATCAAACTCCGCATCTGAATTTCTACGCATGTCACTTAATTTAGTCGTTGCCAATTTTACGATTTCGTAAGCCTTTATTATATCTAGGTTAATCGTTTGCAAATACCGCGATAAGTTCTGTGTAATGGCAAAACCGTATTATTTATTACCACACCCAATATAAAGTCAAATTTACATACACGGTTGTGCAAACTCAGTCCATCACTGCAACCTAAAAAAGGTAGATAGATAAGAAATCATAAATGTAATTTTAACTTAATTTTCGCCATATCTGGTTATCATAAATTTAAAGCCAACCAATAATTACACCGGTCGACAAAAACAACCTTTTTTCTTGGGTTTCTGTTTTAATGCATAGATTCTGATTGTAGACGTCAAAATCTCCAATCTTAGCTTTTAAAGTGTGTTTTTGTAAATGTTACATCCATAAGAAAGTTTTAAAGTTAAAACCTTACTAAATTAGCTATAACTTTTTAAATTATGCATCGATTTTCTTCGGAATGGGCTCGTTTAATTTTACGATAAAATCATAAAAATATAACATTTGTTCATTTTTATATTGTTTTATGGAAGTTTTATTTTAAAAATATTAAATTTTTATCAAAAAATTACATTTTTTGCAATATTTTGTAATACTCGTATATCGTCGAAACCGCTGAACGGATGGAAAATGGTGTTATATTAAGTTGAAGGCTACTTAATATTAATTTTTTAAAACTTTCCTCAACCAAATCGGATAAATGGTTCTCGAGTTATTCCACTAATGTGGTTCAACCACAAATTTCTTTCCATACCACAGCTTATCGCGAGAATTTAAAGAGACAACCCTTTAGGCTAAGAAAAAAGAGAGGTTGAACCACATATTCGGCAATGTTGGTTCATGGATCAAGAAACTCTACCATTCTAAATTTCAAAACGATTGGATGTAAAATATAGCTTCTATAGAACTAAAGGGCCAAATCGGACGAAACATATATATGGGAGCTATAGCTAAATCTTAACCGATTTTCTTCAAATTCGGTAGTGTTGGTTCATGGATCAAGAAACTCTACCATTCTAAATTTCAAAATGATTGGATGTAAAATACAGCTTCTACAGGACTAAAGAGCAAAATCGGACGAAACATATACATGGGAGCTATAGCTAAATCTTAACCGATTTTTTTCAAATTCGGCAGTGTTGGTTCATGGACCAAGAAACTCTACCATTCTAAATTTCAAAGCGATTGGATGCAAAATACAGCTTCTATAGAACTAAAGGGCCAAATCGGACGAAACATATATATGGGAGCTATAGCTAAATCCTAACCGATTTTCTTCAAATTCGGTAGTGTTGGTTCATGGATCAAGAAACTCTACCATTCTAAATTTCAAAATGATTGGATGTAAAATACAGCTTCTACAGGACTAAAGAGCAAAATCGGACGAAACATATATATGGGAGCTATAGCTAAATCTTAACCGGTTTTCTTAAAATTCGGTAGTGTTGGTTCATGGATCAAGAAACTCTACCATTCTAAATTTCAAAACGATTGGATGTAAAATACAGCTTCTATAGAACTAAAGGGCCAAATCGGACGAAACATATATATGGGAGCTATAGTTAAATCTTAACCGATTTTCTTCAAATTCGGTAGTGTTGGTTCATGGATCAAGAAACTCTACCATTCTAAATTTCAAAATGATTGGATGTAAAAAAACAGCTTCTACAGGACTAAAGAGCAAAATCTGACGAAACTTTTATATGGGAGCTATAGCTAAATCTTAACCGATTTTCTTCAAATTCGGTAATGTTGGTTCATGAAATGAACCAAAGCGATTTCAAAGCGATTGGATGTAAAATACAGCTTCTATAGGACTAAAGGGCCAAATCGGACGAAAGATATATATGGGAGCTATATCTAAATCTGAACCGATTTCCATCAAATTCAATAGGAATCTTTATAGCTGCGAAATACTCTAAACTGCAAAATTTCAGAACGATGGGAGTGAAATTGCGACCTGTAGTCGACGAACAACTTTACATGGACAGACGGACGGACTGACATGGTTAAATCGACTCAGGTAGTGATTCTGAGTCGATCGGTATACTTTAAGGTGGGTCTAGCTGTGTTATTTTCAGGTGTTACAAACATCTGCCGTGAAACAAACTTATAATACCCTGTACCACAGTGTGGTGTAGGGCATAAAGACTGTCCAGATCAAGAAGAACGCCATGCCCTTCGCCATGACAAGGATTCTGGGTCTATGCCCAACACGAGGAGAGTACCCTCGAACTTCCCAATTTCTCACGGAAAGTTTTGAATTCTGTTTGCCAATGATGTCGAGTATGTACTCTGACGAGAACTTACTGGGACATCTCTTAACATATAGGGTCGTTTTTATGAGTTCAGGAATGTCGCTTTTCCTTACCAATTTTAGCTTTGCGCCGTCCCAAGGTGAGGAGAAGCTATCCACAAGTTTTACGAGGACACCAGCGCAGCGTTGTGATGCTAGCCTTAGCATCAAAACACCCCTCCCAATCTTGCAACTCATTACTTCGATTGGTGGTTCATCCTTAGATTCGAGGACGTACTCCGCTACCCTCGTATAGACCAAATCTTCGAAGTTACTCTTTTGGTCTTCGGGGATTCTGCCAGTGCATCTGGCTATCAATTATGGCAAAGCATAGATCGTCTCGAAAATGTTGTTTAGCTATATTAGAATAAGATGGTGGCTTCTTACCCTTCTTTATGGCCAATTGATTTTTCCGTGTCTGTAAAGTCTTTTTGTTTAACGCCTCATCCTTAACGGATGATTTGCTTGACTTGACCTGCGTTACTGGATCAACTTTACCGCCCACGATCGAAGGACCCCGACTAGAGACTTATTTTTGTGTGATCATGTTTGGCTTCTCCGAATTACTGGAATACGGCGAGCCCTTTTTCTTCTTAGTCATTTTCACACGTGACTATTTTAGCGGCCTCTATGTTTGTGTTGGAGGTAGAATTGTCAGGTTCATCCCGTAATAGGTTCTGTCGGTTCAACTTATTCAGTTTCCTTCTTTGTGCTCCTGACAGTCTCTTGAGCAACAATAGTGATATTGTTTTCATTTGATGATTCAGAGTCCCCACTGGATTTTAAAAGCTGGGGTTGCTTAGAGCCCCTGCTGGGTTCTGCTTCATCTGTCTTATCATTTGTTTTGCCTGCGGATGGATGTGCTCTTGTTTCATTTTCGACTACGGGATCCAAGGTTTGTAAACAGAGTGACCCCACAAGGAGGAGTACTGACTCCACTAATTTGGAACCCAGTGGTGAATGAAATCCTGCTAGATCTAGAACGTTGTGGTTACATGGTCGTTACATATGCGGACGACGTGGAAATCGCAGTGAGTGTGCAAATTCGTCCACCGAGACATTCTACAGGTGGCTCTGAACAAATTGGCTAGATGGGCCAGAAGCAGCGGTTTGGGCGTATTGGATCGTGTATGGAAGGCCAACGACGCCTTATATTCCTGCAAAAAGGCTGTAGGGTCGCGGTGGGGCCCCTCTCCTAAAATCGTCGACTGGATATATATAGCAGTAGTTCATCCAATACTGTTATACGGCATTGTGGTATGTTGGACGGCAACTGACAAACTAACCATCACCAACCTACTACCAAAGGTTCAGAGAACAGGCTGCCTGAGCATAAGCGGAGCCTTATGGGCTACAGCGACCGAGTCTCTACCAGCCCTACTCCATATACCTGTCTACGTTAGTATCAGTTCTGACGGGACTTTGTCTGATCGGAGAGCATTGAGCACTTGCTAATCGACTGCCCCGCTCGGCGTAGCCGACGACTGGACATACTGATGTCGGCATTTCTAGGCAGCCTAACAGATCTTTTCAGTACCGATATTCGTACTATCGATAAATTTGTATATCAAACAGGTTGGTTTCGATGAGGGGCATTTCAGTTCGTGGTAACACTACGGACCTAAATTGGTCTATGTGAGCTTGTTTAAAAAAAAATACGGCTGCCACCCTAACCTAAACCTAGTTCGGATGTGTTGGAGTGCGGATTGTCAATGGGCGGTGGTTGTTGTGTGGCTGTCTTGTATTATCCTCGGGTCTCTCTCTCTTTCCTCGCGCCTTCTTAGGAGTCTGACGGTTATAGCGAGCCTCTGCGTTCACTAGTCGTTGTCGAGCACTCTCCGTGTAAGGTAGTCAATTGTAGTCTTTGTTCGGCGATACTATCGCGCACATTACTACTAGTCGTTGTTGTTGCACTACGCTCGCGCACATCTACTTGTCTTTGGCTCTACTACGGAGCATTTCTTGTAGTTTTTGCTATCGAACTATTCGCACCGGCCTTGCCGCCACCTTGATACATGGTTATATACGTTACTACAAATAAAGCTCTGCCTTTATCATAACCGAAAATACTAAACTATTGTGATTTATTTATATGTTTTCTATTTCGCCCTATGCATTTCTGCATCCATCAATCCCTGGAGACCTCCTTGAACTTCCATACTGTTGGGAAATTACCGACCCTAATGCATTCAGCAAGGAGGCACTCCAGGTATGGAGGGACGGCTAGGTATACATGTTTCCACATTTCCCCAGTCAGTCCATCAATCCCTGACCGAAGCCTTAAAATCGCCAGATCTAATTCACCCCGCTCTAATGCAGGAGCTGCAGGGTCATCTTCATCAAGTCAAATGCCATCATCCTCTCCTAATGGAGGCGTTTTTCCCTCAACCACACTCAACCCACGACGTGACCATCTCACCCCCCACGACTAGACCTGAAAGGTCTTTCTTCCTACAAAACTTGTAGGCCTGACCCCAAGGATCACCACTACTCTCGCTGACAAAATTCCGCCAATGGCTTTCTTTCGCCTCACACAGCATAGCTTTGTACTATCTCAAGTACTGCATATAGGTAACTTCTAACAGTGGAGCGAGCGGCAGGTTTCTACGTCGTGCCTTCTGCATCTTCTTACGAATTCGCTTTAGATTTTGCTTCTTTTCTTGGAGGTTCCTCGACCACTACCTTAGTTCCCGACGAGAAGTGGAGCGGAGAGCATTCTATCATTCAGATCAATAATTTTGCTATTAATAAAGCCAACCTTAGAGTCGATGTCTAACGCCTCAAAAACAGACAGAGGAACAGCTCCAAAACACTCCCTAACCCCATCCTCGTAAAAGGACCAATCCACACTTCTGATTGACCACCTCTTCAGCGACAGTGCCTCAGAGACAGCTTCCACTCTACTCACCACATCGACCAATATCACATTGTGATCGCTGACTCCAAGGTCAGCTCTTAACTCCCATCTGAAAATAAATCTCCTGGTTACCGCATTGTTCGCCAGAGTAACATCTATATCGCTTGAGCCATGGAAAGAGTACTCCACCGTGGGCACATTTACCACGTGAATACTCCGATTTAGGAGTCACTCACTAAGATGCTCTCCTCTGTGGAAACTAAGATAGCCTTGGCCGTGCCCAGACATCTTACTATACCACATCGGAGAGACAGCATTGACATCCGCCGAGGTACCCCTCCCGCCAGCTCAAGAAGATGCTCCAAATAGTTCAGGAAGGGGTCTATAGACTCCTCAAACTTACAGTATACGCTCGCTACGAACATAGCTCCAAAATATTCTTCGATCCTAACGCATACACCTCACATGGACTGATCAACGAGCAAACAATCAACATTTATACCCCTGCCACCAATTGCCGCATTACAACGCAAATCCACAAACACACGAAACTCTACGGGAAGACCCACAGGAATGTACGGTTCCTGAAGTAACCCAACAACACAATTCAATTCACAAAGACACTGATCCAGATCGTACATGGACGATCTACTCCCTTGACAATTTAGTTGCAGTAAACGGACGGACATTAATGTCTAGAGCTTGCACGAGCCACCAACGAAACATATAAGGGACAAGCCTGAGACGCCATGCGGTGCCCAGATGGCCTTCCCTTAAAGCCAAAATTACGACAATTTAACGGACTAACACAATTTCTTTCCAGGTGACCAGGATAGCCACACTGCCTACAAAAGTCATGCTCCACCCGACAATCTCTCACCACGTGATCAAAGCCAAGACATCTCCTACATGACAACACTAACTCAGATGGACGAACACGAAAACTGAACCATATAATGACGCACCTTCCTTGGTGCAGAATGGTTTCCATAGCTGGGGCACAGCCCTCCAAGACGACCCTGACCTCGCCTTCATCAGCTATCTTCCAAGGCTTACTCGCAATCCTCACGCTCCTGGCAAACTCTTCCTTCGAGAGGCTATCCTTGAGGTTCTTCGCATAAAGTTCACCCATGAACTCATCAGGAGTGAACTTTGCGTGTAGTAACCCAACAACACAACTCACATGACAACCACTCTGGGACCGAGCTTGTCATTCACGCTCACCTGCAATCCCGCCTCCTTAAACAGTTCGTTGTGGGCAACCTTCTCACGCTCAGCCCGCGAGGGTATGCGCATGACTACCCCTCCTCTTCCCGTCGCTCTGACCTCATGGACTCTCACATCTAAGTGAGGCCCCACATCTTTAACCACATTCTCAGCCACTTCTTTATCGGTACGCTTCACTGTGCATGACCACGTCTCAACTACCGGCACTGGCCGAGCCGGTAACGACGCCGCAAGAGTCGAGCCTACTCTCTCGGGTAGAGTAAATGTCTACTCTTCCTCTCAGTCGCCCATTCTCTGAGACCAAACACATCAATAATGACTCATATTCTCCTATCAAACCCATAATCTCTCTCACCAACGAACCCTCTACACAGTACACATCAATGAGAGTGGTAAGCACTCTCCCCGCAAGTAATTTCATCTTACTAATGATGCTCTCCGCAGTACCACTGGTAGACATAGAACGCCTTGGTGTACGAGGCTGCCTACCCAATCTCACCTCCGGTACTTCACTATCAGATGTTACACTCTATGCAGCTTTCGAGCTGGCTCCCTTAACCGGCGCTCTTACCGGCTTTACTGCCTTGTCTCTCGCTTCCACACCCTTGCCACTCTTAGCAGTTCTACTGGCCGCTCTACCACTACCACTGACACTCTCATCCGAGAACAAAGGCGCCAACGGGGCACCAGTTCTCGCCTTACTACCAGCGCCTCCTGACACACTCGCGCTCCTCAAGGCACTACCTGCCATATTTTCTCTGCGCTAGGAATAGCATCCACTCTCTTTGCCAAATTATCTTCTTCGTTATCCATCTTGTCATCAAGAGCCCCCTCTTCTCGGATCACCAGAGGGGTATTTCCTCCTACGAGTCATGTAGTCCGTTACATATTTTAAAAACAAGTAGGACCGCTAACTTGTAGCAACAAAATGTATTGGTAACTACACTATAAGCTACCACTGCCAAATTTAAGTTTTTCACCAAACAGAAAACCGTAATGGCACAACAACTACTCAAAATAGGCGACACAAATGTGCTCCGATGAGAAAGCTTTGTACACCAACAACTATTCTTAATATTAATTTAAATCAATAACCAACAACAGAACAAGTCCAGACCAATCAATCAATAATCAAATCAATATCCAAAATGCTCACCGAGTCCAAATTAATCAATTTAATCAGCCAATGAATTAAATAAAATTTAATCGATTAACGAATAAAATTAATAAATGTTGCGATCAAAAATGGATTAACGATCACTATCCACACTTTGCAAAATAGTATCACCACGAATCACCTCAAGGCACTAAACATGCTTCTACAGACTTGATTCAATATATAGTCACTTTGAAAAACTTCCACTATTTTTCACTCGAAGTTAATTTTTCCGCTAGCGAAAAACACTTCCGAACACTTCAAGACCTCGACTGCAAGTGAACTATACTGACAGTAGGGTGACTATGGTTGACTGTAGAATGCAACGACAAGATTAAACAACGAATTAGTCAGCAAGAAATTATAAGCTATAAGGGAGCGAACGAAAGAATAATACAATAAAATTTTATAATGAAAATTTCCAATTTATGCCCAATTGACCGAATGTAGCGTACCACCCTAAGCTATTCCCAAAAATAGCACGACAAAAAATTATGAATTTATTTTTCCAAAAGACAAAATATTTGTCTGTTTCGACTATTTTTCCTACTGGGATATGAAACCGAGCTCAAGTGACGTCGACTCTCTCTATTCGAGTTTGTGGGTGTGTACGTGTGTGTTTCTTCGCGAGTAACAAACAACAACATAATGCAAGGCGAAGTTGTTGGCGAGAGATGCACAAGCTGCCGGTAGGGGAAAATGCAATCGACCGATTCGATTAACGAAGTCGACGAGAGCAAGAAATAGGAGCTGAAATGCTGGTAATTTTATGTCTGTTAACCGACGCTGCCTTTCGCGCCTGTTCTAATGCAATATGGTTGGAGAGTGTTCCTGTTTTTGTTGTAATTAAGCTAGATAGCCTCTCATGCAGTACGACTGCACTGAGATTGGAAATCCAACAATGCCGAATGTACAAATAAACGGGCAACACACTACACAACGAACTAACGAAATATGTAATTAAGAATTGTTTAAACAAACAAACGCGAACAAAACAAACCGAAATGAAATATGAAACAATTTAGGGCGAACAAAAACAACCGAAATAAATTATTAATGTTTTGTATTGGAATATAATTATTCCCGATAGATTTTAAGGCGATTTAGCACTATTACAACGACAAAGTGGACTGTATTTTTTGAGGAAAATCGCGATAGAGTACTCAAAAGTCGACTAATGTTATACCGTGAATGTTATATTTGGATGTATTTGTAATTTATTTTTTGAACAAAAAAACACTCGCGTCACTCACTGGGCTTTACTGTTTACTAACCTTCGGAGTTAATGATGATGAAGTTGATGCTGCAATTGTTTTTCGATGAGAGGGAATGAGGGTTGCTAAAGAACCGATGTTTTCCGCAAGAAACCCAATAAAACGACATTGTGAGGCATCCCAAATCCGGCTCGATGCGACCAAATGTTTAGGTGTGGGGTTTGCCAGCAAGGGAGCAAACCCCAAAACTCCAATAACAACCATAGCTCAGTAGTGGGGGAAAGATGTGTGTGTGTTCACGTATGTAGTAACCGATGTTGGTGATGCAGAAATGCAAAGGGCGAAATAGAAAAGAAAAAATAAATAAAACACAAGAGTTTAGTATTTTCGGCTATGGTAAAGGCAGAGCTTTATTTGTAATAACGTATATTACCATGTATCAGGGTGGCGACAAGGCCGTGCGAATAGTTCGATAGCAAAAACTACAAGAAGTGATCAGTAGTCGAGCCAAAGACAAGTAGATGTGCGCGAGCGTAGTGCAAAAACAACGACTAGTAGTAATGTTCGCGATGTTATCGCCGAACAAAGACTGCAATTGACTACTTTACACAGAGAGTGCTCGACAACGACTGGTGAACGCAGGGGCTCGTTGGAAGTGTCGGATTCCTTAGAAGGTGCGAGGAAAGAGAGAGAGGCCCGAGGATAATGTAAGGCAGCCACACAACAAGCAGCTCCCAGTGGAAATCTGCACTCTAACACATCCGAACTAAGTGAATAAAGTCTCCGAAGAAGGGTGTAGAGGAGATTCCAGTGATGCCCATACGCGACCGGTATTGATCAAGCTCGGGAAGTTGAGACAATGCTGCGTACGTGAACAATAATTATAATTAAAAATTATTGTTCTTTAAGCGGAACAAATAAAAGAACATTCGCGTATTTGCAGAAAGAAAATTATATAAAATAAAAACAGAAAGTTTTTTATTCCTCTGAAAACTTTTTGAAACTGGACTTTGTATATTTGCATGTTGTTCTAACGATACGACAAATTAACTAATTTCGAAGTGATACAAAAATTTTGATGAGAACAAGTCTTAATTTTTGAGTAAGAAATATTTACATATCGTCGGTGTGCCGACAAAAACTCCTATGCGTTTTTACCAGTTTTCAGGAGAGACAAAATCCCCGGCCATTTCGTCAAATCGCGATATATTTGATATCTCAGATTTTTGTTTTTATCTTTTAATTTTTTACCACCAGTATTTCATAATCAAAATCGTATACGTGAAAAAGCCAGGACGTGATAAATTTAGTTTGGAGCATTTTAAATATTGATTAAACAGTAAAATAACACATAGGAGTTTAGATATTTAAATGTTCACAGCATGCCTCAAGCAATTGAAAGTTGGTCTAGATTAACGGCAAAAACTCCGAATGAGGGTTTCCTTTCCTTGGAGAACTCTCCAACTCTCGCGACAAAAAATATTTTTAATCAAAAACCTCAACTTAATTACATTAAATCGCGGAAATCAGTCATAGGTCAGTCCTAGGAAAAAGTAGCCAAAGAAAGTTTGGGAGATATGAATAACGACTACAACTCTTTCTTCAACAAACATTTATAAAAATTTGGTAGCGATTTACAATGTGTCAATTCAAAATATGCCTCATATAAAGGGAAAAGCATACAAAAGTTTTAACACACTGTAAATCCTTACCAAATTACTATAAATTTTTTTGTTAAAGAAAGAGTTGTAGGCCTTCCGCTTATCTCCCACACTTCCTTTGACCACTTTTTCCTAGAACTGACCGTACGCGTGATAATAGCATTATAGAATAAAATAATTCCTTTTTTTAATCTTTTTTGTTCAAAATTTATTTGTCGAGGGACATTTATCGTGGAAATGCTGATATCAATTTATTATTATGGATTACACAAAATTCGTAATAATAATAATAATATTGCAAATATCGTGGACGTTACGAAACATCCTACAAATGATCATATTTAAAGGAAATTGTGTTACAGTTCTAAATTTCCGTGTTTTTCTTTACAAAACAAAGCAACTTATAAGTACTTTATTTTGAGTAAAAGTACTGTTTTCGCGAAAGGAAGCAGATCCGATTTTGATATATTCATAGTCGAATAGAGGGGATGATTCTGAACAAAACCTCAGTAGCCGTTTTTTGACGTGAATCTAAGCGAACCTTCTATCCCTTGGGACATGCTGTTTCTACAACACATAGGAGTTTTTGTCGGAGCATTTCTATAGGCGGATACAAATAGGTGTTTTATGTAACTTCGGAACCGGTGAAGATAGTGCAAAATGCTTTGGTGGGTAGTCGTATGATCGATAGGACTTTCTAATTAGACAATTAAAAAAAATCGAAAAATTACACATAGGAGTTTTCCTCGGCGCACCGACAATATTTACATTTTAATAATATTCCTTTTGGCAGATTCTATTACATTAATATTGTTTTTTAAATTCTGTTGTTCATTATAACTTTGAAATAAATGCTAATCGTTTTCAGATATTGTAATTTTCAGAAATTTTACAATTTTATCAAATATTAAAAATATTCGAATTATGTTTAAAATTGTGAAGTTATATCGCAGTTATAATGGACAATACAAATGTTTTTAAAATACAAATTTATATTGTCAGACAACTTATAGAATATTTCTCTCTATCTAATATCATTAGGATACTATCCATCATGTAAACGTCGGAAAAAGTTGTGAAACATGTAGTATCCATGAATTTTATACAATACGAGGAAATGTAAGTTCTTTTATTTTGTGCTAAATATAAGATACTTTTATGTATTTTCAATGTATTTCATTTACGAATATTTTTGGAAGTAAATTGATTAAAAATATATACAATTTCAAGATGAATTTGAAAATTAACGTAAATTTTGTCACGAAATGAAAAATCTATCACAGGGACGATAATTTGGACAATATAAATGGTTAATACGTTTGAAAGTATTGAATAATAAAATTCGTAGAAGACAGCAGATTTTGAGTCATTCAAACTCCTGCATCGATTACAAAAGAGGGAGGACTAGATTAATTGTTAAATTTCGAATTTAATTTTGATATTAATATATATTCTTATTTGTACCAGGTCCCGATGGAATATGTTTATGCAAATTGGAGCAATAAAAGTCATCTTCAGCAAAAATTTTCGAACGAGGATGTCATTGACGAAGAGATCGATTCGTTTTCATAACGTTCCAATTTAACGCATTTCAACTAGGAACAATTTTGCAAAACATCATTTATTTGTCGATCAGAATAAATATTCCTCTAATATTCCCGATGGCTACGGGTATCGGTAGGTATGTATGCTGTGCAGCATACTGAATAAACTGTTTATCAAAATCACATGTTTTAATAGAGAAGCAAATAATAAAAATTACCATGAACGTGTAATTATAGGTATATCATACGATTGGTTTAATTACAGAATGTATTTAATCTAAAGTCATTTACGTCTCATGTCCATGGACATACACTTAAGCCAGTGGTTCGGCCTGTTGTGCGCTCCTTATTTATGATTTTTATACCCCACGGGTTACAGAAAATCGGTACCTAGACACGTATTTTCTCAGTATCTTCCAGTCATATCCTCTGAGATGAGTCAAGTCTGGCAATATGTCGGAACCGAAATGTCGGGAACTTACATGTGCGAAAGCTGGGCAGTGACACAGAAAATGTTTTCCCTGCATGCCCTGCACTCGTCGTTTTCTGCTAGTCCTATACGATGAAGATGTGCCTGTAAGCTTGAGTGTCCCGTTAGAACACTTCATCTTACTAATCTCGATATTGTTTAGTTTCAGAAAACTACTTGATTTCTTCTCATTTGGGTCACCCCACAGTATCTTTGCAGATGCTCCTAGAGTTGCTCTATTCAACACAGTTTTGTGAGCCATCACTGCCCAGTGCTTCAACTCATCCTTCGTGGATTTGAAAGGTTTCCAAGTTTATTACTCGAAGTTTGTAAAATGCGCTTGCCCCAACTTAAAAGTTTGCCTAAAAGTTTGTAGCTATGTTCTTCAAATTTATCGCCATTCTAATTGAATTATGCTGTGCTTCAATCCACTATGCCTGGCGCCCTCTGTATCTAAAGTATATGGCCAAAAATCACTTTATTTATCGGCGCGTTGCCGTTTTCCCTGAATTTTTCTGTATTGGCTATACCAAAATACTGGAATACAATGTTACATTTCCGCGTCTACGAGATTTCTTGTAGCCAAAAGACCCATTGCTCGGTCATTTGATCGTTTCATCTGAACCAGTGTAAACTTATCCACCTCCAAGTTATTTTTTTAAAACGTGTTCATACTTACATGTTTGTTGCTGAACAATCAGCTGGAGACAGGTGAGCATAGACTCTAAAGTGCATACTAGAGAGTAATGTTTCTAAACATTTACTTAGATATCTGTGATACCAGACCAATAATCCAAGAGAGAAAGAGAATTGGCCATACATTCATAAAATCTTTTATTTTTGTACATTGGTGCCAACTCCTATGAAGGGTAATTTGTTTTTTTTTGCAAATTCTGATATTATTCTCCCGAGTGAGAGCATTAACAATTCATTTTTTTGTATTGATTAGATTTGGCACCCAATGTTTATCCGAAATTCGATCAGAACACGATTGAAAAAGGAATGTGAAAAACCTGACTGACAATTCCGACAGAGTCAGGAATTTGCAAAAGTTCCGGGGGAACCAATCTCGGAGGAAGGGCAGACCTTATCGTCCCCAAAGGCCAGAATTTCAGCATAAGGATTGTTGTAGTAACCCGGAGAACCAACCTTTTCACAGTGTGATGATTGTGTATATATAAAAAAGATTTCTGACAAGTTGATATAGTCCTTCAAAGAAAAAAAAAAGTTGAAAATTTCAAAATCACCATAGTTATATATTTATCGGTCTATACTTAAAATGATCAGAAGAAGAAAGAAAAGACCAAGTGACATATTTAATTATTAGAATCTTTACTACTCCAGTATGTTAGTGGTAACAAAAGAATTGTGCCGTGTAAGAAAAACTCGAAAAATTTAGCTTTTATTCTTGCCCGCGCGAATTGTTCTTATAATATGCAGATTGGGTGCTCTCCGATTTTATTTGATGCCCTGTGCGAAATATGATTTTCTTTTTTTTTTCATGTGTCACTTGTCTTCTTTTTCTTCTCTTTCAATTTTACCGTTTTGCCAGAAAGCACAATCAACATCACCGGCCTAGACATATAATTCAAACAAGTTATACAAACGTACATACATAACATCAGGCGCGCAAACAGACAAATATGATATTGACAGCCGGTGTTGTGTACTTCTGCTGCTAACAATGCATCTGTTAAGCTCTGCTCTGGATTGTTGGTTGTGCTCTCAGCAGAATGTTGATAGAAAAGTATCTTTTTTGTAAACAGAGATTTATGAGTGTTCGTTACAGATCTTGATGTTGCTAGACAACGTCTGGCAACATAGATGTCAATAATCTCAACATTGTCGGGGTTACCATTACTATAAGTGTAAGCATATCTTCTCGTTTAAGTGATTGCTGTTTCTCATATACTCATCGAAAGGCCTTTCGTTGAGGGAACATCGAACACAATATTTCAAGTGAGAGGTATGTGACTGGTATTTACTTTCTTTATTATTGTACCAGAGAGATTTAAACGTCTCCTTAGAAAATTCGGAAACTTAATCGGGTGAAAAGAAAAGAGATCTAATAGATATGGTATCACCTAAGTACGATATCCGAACAAGCGAAATAACAAACGTAAACTCTGTATCCTACTATTTATTACATTTTAGTTTTTATAATACCTATTTTATAGTTTCTTATTCTATTGCATGTGCTAGGTTATATATATATGAAAATTTGCCATAATAATAGAAAATTTTAAATTATTTTAAGAATACGTTTCTGTAATGAATGAATTTATAAATTTGCTAAATAATTAGAAAATAATATGAAACCTGAATTCATCTCCAATAAATCTAAAATGAATTTCGCTTAGGGATCTAATCATTCCTGTTTGGTTTACTGAACTTTAGCGAGTTAGGTTGTCGTAGGAAAACTGGGACCGCAAGTTCATCTTTGTTTTGGAATATATCGTTCAATTGTGGACATGGAAGGGCGGAAGTTTTTAGACACATTAACATCGGGTGATCTATTAATCAGAACAAGCCAACAAACAACATTTCTTGATGGTTTCTTTCTTCTCACATGCTTTTTTATGGTTATCCCATATAACTCCCACCTTCACGCACGTTAATTCAATAATTTATATGAGTAAGAGGCAGAAGCAATGAGGCACGGAACACACTCGACGAGCAATAAGGCCGGTTTGAAACGTGTGATAATGCTTTTTAACATCATCATGCTTCAGTAGATCGTTGCATGCTACAGTATAAATTATTTGGCGCCCAACGTGGGGCCCGACAGCAATATTTTACCACCTTTTGATTATCTCTAAGAATTAATTATAATCATGTTGTTCGGCTTTTTTTTCATATTCCTTTCCTATACCTTACATTCCCCAACTTTTAATCTCATTAAACTTTTTTGGTTTGTTTTTGAATATGCGATTACTATAAGGAATCTGCAGGAGATCAGCCTATATTTATCGTATATTCCCTTCTAGTTTAACTCTATATTACCATCAATTCCATTCGAATATTGCAAGGAGTGCAGATCTGGATGAACATGCTAGATCGGACCAAAAAACCAATATTTTGAGTCATATTATTGACACTGGACATGCCAAACCCATAAAACAGCGGCATTTTCCGGTCTCTCCAGCTGTAGAGAAATTAATTTATGAAGAGTTAGACAGAATGTTATCCTTAGGCGTGATCGAGGAATCTAATAGCGCCTGGTCCTCTCCAGTTGTGCTACATAGGAAACCGGGCAAAAACAGGCTCTGTCTGGACAGCAGAAAATTTAATTCTGTTACAGTTGGGGATGCGTATCCTTTGCCGCAAATTGATGGCATTCTGAGCAGGCTCCCCAAGGCTGAATTTATAACAAGTTTAGATCTGAAGGATGCCTTTTGGCAAATTCCGTTGGATCCAAGATCTCGAGAGAAGACAGCTTTTACCGTTCCTGGGAGGCCGTTGTATAGTTTTAAGGTGATGCCCTTTGGGCTATGCAACGCCCCCCAAACCATGTCCCGTTTAATGGACAGGGTTATTCCACCGGCTCTCAGGACGGAGGTGTTTGTCTATCTTGATGATCTTTTGATCATATCGGAATCGTTCGAAAGGCATCTGGAAGTACTACGGTGTGTGGCTCAAAAGATCCGTGAATCTGGGCTGACGATTAACGTGGAGAAAAGTTATTTCTGTGTGCCGGAAGTGAAGTATTTAGGCCGCAATAACGGAATTTCCCCCTCCGCGTTCGATAAAACAGTTGAGGAGATTTTTAGGTATGACAGGATGGTACCGGAAGTTTATCAGGGATTATGCTTCTATTACCACGCCTTTGAACGATCTGTTACAGGGAAAGAAGAAATTTGTATGGACCGATGAAGCCCAAAAAGCTCTTGGGGTTTTAAAGTCCCATCTGAGCTCAGCGCCTGTTCTACATAGCCCGAACTTTTCGCAGCCGTTTTACATACACTGCGATGCAAGTAGAACCGGAATAGGAAGCGTATTGGTACAGAAGAATGAGGAGGGTGAAGAAGTTCCTATCGCCTTTATGTCGAAGAAGCTCAACAAAGCCCAACGCAACTATTCAGTTACCGAACAGGAATGCTTAGCTGCAATCCTAAGTGTAAAAAAATTTAGAGCATACGTCGAAGGACATGAGTTCACCATCATCACTGATCACGCGTCATTGAACTGGCTTATGTCCCAGACAGATCTCAGCACCAGACTGGCTCGATGGGCTTTGAAACTGCAGGGATACAAATTTAGCATTTAGCATAGGCGTGGTAGTTTGAATATTGTCCCTGATACTCTTTCAATGGCCAACACTGAAGACCTCTCTGCTCTAGGCTTGGAAAGTCTGTCCGAGTTGGAAAACGACAGCGGGATTTTCGTGGACCTTAATTCCACTAATTTTCAATCCGATGAATACAAACAACTTATGGATAAAGTTAAAGCAAGTATTGGTAAAATTCCTGTGGATGGTTATATATACAGACGGACTGAACACGCTACCGGTGAACAGATCCATGACGACTTAAGCTGGAAACTATGGATTCCTCGTGCCATGATTCCCGAAGTGTTGAGAAGAGCAAATGATGAGCCAATGTCTTCACATGGGGGCATTAATAAAACTTTGCAGAGGATTAGGAAATTTTATTTTTGGCCAAATTTAGTAGCTGATGTCAAATCATACGTAAATGGATGAGAGGTCTGTAAAACCACGAAACATCCTAATTCTGTACTACGACCGCCTATGGGTAATACTTCTGAAACATACAGATTCTTCCAGAAGCTCTATGTGGACTTTCTTGGTCCATAGCCCAGGTCCAAATCTGGTCATATAGGTATTTTTATTTTCCTTGATTACTTCTCAAAATTCCCCTTCCTAAAGCCGGTGAAAAAGTTTACAGCAGATATTATTGTCCAATATTTAGAGTCTGAATTATTTCATACTTTTGGAGTGCCGGAAAGCGTTGTGTCAGATAACGGATCACAGTTCAGGTCCTCGTTCCACACGGCTATAGAAACATCCCCATACTACCTCACTTTTGGGCAACATATGATCACGAATGGTGCCACATATCCATTATTGCGACAGCTGGAAGTGCTTGAGGATCGCTCTGTTAAATTCAATGGGAATGATTCGGGGGATATAATGGCGAGACGAGCCCCAGAAATTGGGCAGAAACAATTTAGTAGAAACGAAAATACTTACAATTTGCGCTCTAGAGAGGTTAAGTATGACGTTGGCCAAGATGTGTACCGACGAAGCTTCAAACAAAGTAATTTCGAGTGTGGGTACAATGCCAAACTGGCTCCTACCTTTTTGAAAGCACGACTAAAGCGAAATGTGGGTAAATCATATTACCAGCTTGAAGACCTAAGGGGTAATCTCATCGGAACTTCCCATGCCAAGGACATTCGGCAATGATCAACAGTCTGTATAAATTTAAATGTCCAAGGGCAAGCGGAATCAGCTTCTGGCGACTGTCATCCCCGAAGTCTAGTCGGGGGATATGTAAAATGCGCTTGCCCCAACTTAAAAGTTTGCCTAAAAGTTTGAAGCTATGTTCTTCAAATTTATCGCCATACTAATTGAATTATGCTGTGCTTCAATCAACTATGCCTGGCGCCCTCTGTATCTAAAGTATATATGGCCAAAAATCACTTTATTTATCGGCGCGTTGACGTTTTCACTGAATTTTTCTGTATTGGTTATACCAAAATACTGGAATACACATGTTACATTTCCGCGTCTACGAGATTTCTTGTAGCCAAAAGACCCATTGCTCAGTCATTTGATCGTTTCATCTGAACCAGTGTAAACTTATCCACCTCCAAGTTATTTTTTTAAAACGTGTTCATACATACATGTTTGTTGCTGAACAATCAGCTGGGGACAGGTGAGCATAGACTCTAAAGTGCATACTAGAGAGTATTGTTTCTAAACATTCACTTAGATATCTATGATACCAGACCAATAATCCAAGAGAGAAAGAGAACCGGCCATACATTCATAAAATCTTTTATTTTTGTACATTGGTGCCAACTCCTATGAAGGGTAATTTATTTTTTTGCAAATTCTGATATTATTCTCCCGAGTGAGAGCATTAACAATTCATTTTTTGTATTGATTAGATTTGGCACCCAATGTTAATCCGAAATTCGATCAGAACACGATTGAAAAAGGAATGTGAAAAACCTGACTCTGACAATTCCGACTCACGGCTGTCCATTTACCATCTCTCTATCAATACGAGCACTTCAGTTATCATCTCTCGATCACATGTACCAGTAGCTGAGAAATTGAGCGCACGTCGTTAGTGATTTTCTTATTAGTAGTGCTGCAATTGTTGCTAAGAGGGGCTAGTGTCTGTATGTTTATGCCCAGTGCATTGGTGATAATTAGCCCACGGGCAAGTTGAAACGCGGTATACTTTTGCTCAAATTTGCAAAAGTTCCGGGGGAACCAATCTCGGAGAAAGGGCAGACCTTATCGTCTCCAAAGGCCAGAATTTCAGCATAAGGATTGGGGTAGTAACCCGGAGAACCAACCTTTTCACAGTGTGGTGATTGTGTATATATAAAAAAGATTTCTGACAAGTTGATATAGTCCTTCAAAGAAAAAAAAAGTTGAAAATTTCAAAATCACCATAGTTATATATTTATCGATCTATACTTAAAATAATCAGAAGAAGAAAGAAAAGACCAAGTGACATATTTAATTATTAGAATCTTTACTACTCCAGAAATGTTCGTGGTAACAAAAAATTGTGCCGTGTAAGAAAAACCCGAAAAATTTAGCTTTTATTCTTGCCCGCGCGAATTGTTCTTATAATATGCAGATTGAGTGCTCTCCGATTTTATTTGATGCCCTGTGCGAAATATGATTTTCTTTTTTTTTCATGTGTCACTTGTCTTTTTTTTCTTCTCTTTCAATTTTACCGTTTTGCCAGAAAGCACAATCAACATCACCGGCCTAGTCAAATAATTGAAACAACTTATACAAACGTACATACATAACATCAGGCGTGCAAACAGACAAATATGATATTGACAGCCGGTGTTGTGTACTTCTGCTGCTAACAGTGCATCTGTTAAGTTCTGCTCTGGATTGTTGGTTGTGCTCTCAGCAGAATGTTGATATAAAAGTATCTTTTTTGTAAACAGAGATTTATGAGTGTTCGTTACAGATCTTGATGTTGCTAGACAACGTCTGGCAACATAGATGTCAATAATCTCAACAGTGTCGGGGTTACCATTACTATAAGTGTAAGCATATCTCCTCGTTTAAGTGATTGCTGTTTCTCATATACTTATCGAAAGGCCTTTCGTCGAGGGAACATCGAACACAACATTTCAAGTGAGAGGTATGTGACTGGTATTTACTTTCTTTATTATTGTACCAGAGAGATTTAAACGTCTCCTTAGAAAATTCGGAAACTTAATCGGGTGAAAAGAAAAGAGATCTAATAGATATGGTATCACCTAAGTACGATATCTGAACAAGCGAAATAACAAACGTAAACTCTGTATCCTACTATTTATTACATTTTAGTTTTTATAATACCTATTTTATAGTTTCTTTCTTATTCTATTGCATGTGCTAGGTTATATATATATGAAAATTTGCCATAATAATAGAAAATTTTAAATTATTTTAAGAATAAGTTTCTGTAATGAATGAATTTATAAATTTGCTAAATACAGTATAACCTCTCTAATCCGGACACTCGATTGTCCGGACTATTCAGTAATCCGGACAGCTCAATCATTCGGACAGTTTCAACAATTTACCTCTGTAGTCCGGATAGCAATATATTTTTGTGTTTGTTTTTAAGTTTTTTTGACGTTACTCGTATTATACCTTTAGCCTAAAGTCAAAAACATGTTGTTGTTCTGGGAAATGATAACTTTTTTTTGAAAGTAATCGCTGGTTGCTAAAGTTCATAGTTTGGAATGAAATTGGTGCTTGCAAATATGAGGCGAAAAATTATAAAGTAATAAATCTGCTGTATTATTTTTGAAAATCGTCGTTTTTAATTCAGCTCCAGGCAGACAAATTTCAGCAGATAGATTTACCTTCATGGTAACGAGCCTGGATCTCATACGTTGTCTCTCCTTTTAATAGGAAAGCATGAAAATCCATGAGCGTTTAAAATATTGTAACTTGTTTTTGTATATACGTCTACCAAAAAATGCTGGATATTGACTTTCGTCTTTGAAGATTGAGGAAATTTCTGATAAATGCTAAGAAGCCGCTGAAAAAGAAACTAGGACCATAAAAATCTTACATTACTTGTTCACCACTGATGAAGTTATAGTTCCGTCAGTTGTGTCAAACGAAAATATTGAAAAGAACATAGACTCCAATTGTAGTCATGAGGGAACTAGACCTCGATCTCAATTATTTAAACTTTTTTACAAAAATCTTAGGAAATTCACTATTTTTTGTAAACAGGCTGAGAAAGTAATAATATTTCTAAAAGAATTTAAAAACATATCTAAAAAACTGCACAAAGAATAGTGTAAAAGTTTCAATTGTATTTATTATTTATCTTTTCTTTTTAAGAAACGCGTTTCTTAATAAAATAAGGAAATATGACCCATTTTGGAGTTGTACTGTAGTCCGGACAATTCAGTAATCCGGACAAAGGTCGAAACTATATCTGTCCGGATTAGAGAGGTTATACTGTAATTAGATAATAATATGAAACCTGAATTCATCTCCAATAAATCTAAAATGAATTACGCTTAGGGATCTAATCATTCCTGTTTGGTTTCCTGAACTTTAGCCATATAATTCCCACCTTCACGCACGTTAATTCAATAATTTATATGTGTAAGTGGCAGAAGCAATGAGGCACGGAACCCACTCCTACGACGAGCAATAAGGCCGGTTTGAAACGTGCGATAGCCTCGGTATAATGCTTTTTAACATCATCATGCCTCAGTAGATCGTTGTATGCTACAAGTTCTCTGCCCTTTGAAGCCAAGCTGTTAGCTTGTTCATTCCCAATCACTCCGTTGTGTCCCGGTACCCAAAAAATACGCAGTTGACCATGGACTGAGTAATTATTTATCGTTCTTTCACAGTCTAACACTGTTCTGGATTTGACCTTTTCAGATGTTATTGCTTTGATCGTCATTTGGCTATCTGTGAATATGTTGGCATATTTAGGCTTTGTGGTATTACTGAGCCAGTTACCACACTCCGCGATTGCTCGAACTTCTGCTTGAAATACTGTGTTATGGTCTGGGAGGCGGAAGAAAAGTTCGACTTCTGGTTAGATTTCCGCACTTTTTGCAATGGTATTACGTTGTACTTTTTGTCCATTGATGTCCACAACACTACAGAGGCGTAGGTTATTATTGGTCTAATCACGCTCATGTAAAGCCAGTGTGTCATATTTGGACGTAGTCCCCATTTTGAACCTATAGCTCTTCTGCACAACGACCAACATCTGTGGGCCTTTGTAACTCTTTCTTCAATATGACCTTTTCAGTACAGTTTCTGATCCAAGATTACTCCCAAGTATTTTACCTTTTTAGATATGGCAATATCCAGGAATCGAGGCACGGTAAAAGGATGTGTCTTCTTATTCCTTTGTCTGGGTTGACGTTTAATCCCCTTGCTTGTGCCCAGTTATATGCTATGTTAAGTGCCTCTTCTTCTTCTGCATAGTTGGTTTGGATGTGTGCCCCTTAGAAGTATTATAACGTCGTCTGCATAACAGACTGGTTTTAGTCCTTCATTGGTGAGGGCTTTAAGGAGACTGTGTATCGTCGTAACCCATAGGAGAGGCGATAAAATGCCCCCTGAGGTATACCACGATTTACCTTGTCTCTGATTTTTACGTCATATGACCCACAAATAATCCACCTATTCCTTAGCACATTGTTGATCCAGTTTATCAATGCCCGGTCAACCTGAAACCCTTCTAAGGACTGGATAAGTGTATGGGTCTGAGTGTTGTTAAAAGCGCCCTCAATGTCTATACAAACGGCAAGTGTGTAAATTTCTTCACTGAATGACGGTTCTATGTGGTGTACCTCCTCATGTAGAGCTGTTTCCATTCCTTGTCTTCGGCTATCTTACTTTTGACCATGTCGTCAATTATTCCCTCCATTGATTTTAACAAGAAAGAAGTTAGGCTAATAGGTCGGTAAGCCCTTGGGATCGTATAATTCGCCTTGCCAGGCTTGGGTATAAAGACCACCCTTGATTCCTGCCAATTTTTTTGGGGTATATGCATGAGTTAGGCATGCAGTGAAAACTCCAACCAGATGAGTTGATACCAGATCCACCTCATTCTGAAAAAGCACTGGAAATATTACGTCCGGTCCCGCAGCCTTGAAAGGAGAGAAGCTTTTTATTGCTTCCTTAACCATAGCATCCGTAATTCTTGGTGCAACACATTTTCGGTCTGTAATTGTTCCTCTGTTGGCCCAGCATTACCACTCGGAAAATGAGTTTTCATCAAAAGCCTTACGATATCATCTATAGTTTCCATCCTTTTACCCATTCCATCCACCAGTGTTTCGGTTTGGATATGAGTTTTTGAGAGGAACTTTTTTATTTTAGACATGCTGTTAACGCTGTCTACCTGTTCATAGAAAAGCCTCCAGGAGTTACGTTTCGCCAGTCTAATGATTTTATTGTATTCTTTGAGTCTTCTGTGGTAGTCATCCCAATATACTGATAGCTTTTTACACCGAGCTCTGTTGTAATGTCTGCGGACATCCTTGCCAATCGAGCCTCCGTAATCCTCCTCACATTGATATCAATGTCTTCTGTACTTGGATAATCGTGTTTAGGCTGGCCCAATCGATTTCTAAGTAGATTGCCGAATTTGGTCGGTTTTAGCCTTATTACGGATACTTATTGGGTCAGGCGGTGGCCGTGCAATTTTAAACCTTATATAACGGTGGTCCGAATAGGAGTGTTCATCCGAAACCCTCCACTCATGGATCTCATCAATGAGGTTTTCTGAGCATATCGTTATATCTAATACTTCTTCCCTAATTTTGTTAACAAAGGTCGCCTTGTTCTCTATGTTGAGAGTTAGGAGATCGTTAGTATTCAAAAATTCTATAAGGGCTTGTCCACTTTTATTGGTGTCAGTACTACCCCAAGCAATATCGTGTGAGTTGCTATCACAACCAGCTAGTAACACATTACTTGCATTTTTGGATTACCTTACCAGACGTTGTAATTCCGACGTAGGTGGCAATGTCGGCGTATAGAATGGAAGGTATACTGACACCAGGTACATACTTCCATTACTTTGCATCAGCACAGTTGCGTCCGATGTTGACAACTCTGGAGAGAAAAGATAGCATAAGTTTTTATGGCACAGAATACAAGTCCTTGGGCGAGTACCTGTGTGAGCGTAGAAAAGATTGTAGTTCATATGGTTTAATCCAGTAACTTTGTTACTAGTAGTCCACGGTTCCTGGACCAAAGCAACATGAACCCTGCCTTTATTTATTATGTCCATCAGAGCAATGGATGCCGTTTCGCTCCGGTGGAGGTTTATCTGGATGACCTCAATCATTGTCTTTCCAGTAAAAGATTCCTTTGGGAGTCGTCTATCTCCCTCTTTGTTATGAGTTTTTGTGCCCCTCTTCATATCCTTATCACCACCTTTGCTGGAAACTTTCTGCAAAATTGATTATGATATCGGCAATTTGGCGATGTTACCGACCACTTCCACCTCACTTTTTGTAATTGTCTCACTCGCTTCATTCTGTTCACTATTTTCGTTTGCCACTGCAGGCGGTACGTTCGTGTTTGGGCTCGATTTAACTGTCCTGCCAATGGGTCTTTTACAGTCATAAAGCAGATTTTCCAAATCCCGAAAAATGACATGCCTGACAATGACAAGGCTATCCCTGGAATACGGGTCTATGCCTACCACCAGGAGAGAACCATCGGGATCATTTTTCCTGTGGCAGAATTCCCACTTCCCCACTCTAAGGTCCGAATCTTGTTTGTCAATGACGCTGAGTATGCGCTCTGACGATACCTTACTTGCCCATCCTCTGACATAGAAAGATGTTTTTATGAGTACAGGGATGTCGCTTTTCCTTACCAGTTTCAGCTCTCCACTAGTTTTTCGAGGGCATCGACACAGCATTGACTAGCAACTATTTTTTTTGTAGATTGAATAGGTTTCTCCGAAGTGCTGGGTGTCGGTGAGCTTTTTTTCTCCTTAATTGATTTCGCATCGCTATGCTCTTCGGGAGATCTGACTATTTTAGTAGATGTAGAAGAGTCAGATTTATCCAGTAATATCTTCTTCCGGTTCATCTTATTCAGTTTCCTTCTTTGTGCCCATGATAGTCTTTTCCGATTCTCAACAATAGTAATATTGTTATCCCTTGATGACTCAGAGTCTGAGTTCCCACTAGCTTTTAAAAAGAGAAATAGCTTTTAAAAAGAGAATACCAACTGTGTACACCTTCGAGAGAAATTACATCACTATGATTCCCGCCAGAGATGAATGGGTTGGAAGAATACCAGGTAATAGAAACCATCTCCACTTCTACACGGATGGCACAAAGCTTGATGAAAAGGTTAGCTTCGGAGTACACTGTGCAGAGCTTAGTTTGGATATAGCTTACAGACTACCAGATACCTTCAGTGTCTATCAAGCCGGAATAATGGCAATATGGGAAGTTGTCAAGTGGCTGAGTCGCAACATAGTAACCAACACTGGCGTTGTCATTTACTCGGACAGCCAGGCTGCCATCATTTCTCTGGAGGCAACATCCCTAAATTTACAAACAGCCCTCGACTGCCGCAGATCTCTTAACGAGATGGCTGATTAGTTTAATATACACCTCACTTGCTATACGACTGCCCCGTTCTGAGTAAACGACGACTGGAAATACTGGGGTCGGCTTTTCTAAGCAGCCTAACAGATCTTTCCAGTACCGATATTCGTACTATCGATAAATTTGTACATCAAATAGGTTGGTTTCGATGAGGGGCATTTCAGCCCGTGGTAACACTAGGGACCTTAACTGGTCTATCTGAGCTTGTATAAAAAAATACGGCTGCCACCCTAACCTAAACCTAGTAACTGACAAGAAAATTCTGTGGGCTATTAACTCCTTCGAACCCTTTAAGTCTGCCGGACCTGATGGCATATCACCTGCCATGTCACAGAATGCAGGGCCAATAGCAGTTGATATGCTGTCGCTGATTTTTAGGCAATGCCTACTTAGGAATTATATACCCTCAAAATGGCGTGAGGTCAAGGTGGTTTTCATTCCCAAAGCGGGAAAACCCAGCCACTCCACGCCCAAGGACTATAGACCAATTAGTCTCACATCATTTGTTTTAAAAACTTTGGAAAGACTTATTGACACCTATATTAGGGGTAGTTTCCATAGCCCATTCTCGACGGGGTGGAGCTGAAACTGTCCCCAGAGGCTAAGTACCTTGGCGTCATACTTGACCAGAAATTAAACTGGAAAAGCACCACCAAGGAAAGTGTCAAAAAGGGACTGAATGCAATCTGCTCCTGCAGAGGTTTCATAGGTAAAAGTTGGGGGCTCCGCTCAAGTACTATCCACTGGATTTACACCGCGATTGTGCGTCCCATCCTCACCTATGGTACAGTAGTATGGTGGAAAGCAACTGGATATACCCACCAGCTAAAATCATTAGAGAAAATTCAAAGAATTGCTTCTCTATTCATAAACGGCGCGAGAGCGACTACACCGCAAGCGGCGATCAACACTTTACTAAACCTTCAACCGATAGGTCAATATATTACGTGTAGCGCCACCAAGTGTGCTATTAGACTCTGCGAATCACTTATGTGACGTAACTCGAACTGCGGACACTCAAAGATCCTTAATGAGGCATCTAACAGGCACAGGCTGAGGGTTCTAACAGGTCAAACTGATTATTTGCACCTGTTCTGAATTTCTCCACAAGGTTGGACACGACGATCCCTTCTAGATCAGATTGGCTGGATGGCGATCTCCCCTTTCGTGGTCACGCTATTTACACAGATGGATCAAAGATGGATATGGGAACGGGGCTAGCCTCTTTGGTGAATCTCTTAGCATTAGCTGATCTTACAAATTGCCAGACGCCTGCAGTGTCTTTCAGACGGAGGTTTTTGCCATCCTGGTTACCTTGCGTTTAATCAACGAGGGTTTTTCCAGGCAGGGTGAAAACATGACTATCTATGTTGATAGTTAAGCTGCTCTGAAGGAACTGAACTCCAACGTCTTTAAATCCAAGTTAGTAAATGATTGCATATTAGAAATCCAAAAATTAACATTTAACGTCAAGCTCTGTTGGGTCCACTGTGACTTCACCGGAAACGAGAAGGCTGATGAGCTCGCACGGAATGGGTCAGCGATGGAAACCACCAGTGTGGTGTCATCACTGTATCCACCAATGTGTGAGTTCTTCGGCATGATAGAGCGCTTCTACAGGGATCAAGTTAACCTGAATTGGTTAGCCAGCCCGGACTGTAAAATCGCTAGGTCTCTCTGGCCTTGCATGTCACAAACCAGAACAAGGGACTTGCTGAACCTCACAAAGAGGGATTTACGCCTGTTAGTGGGCGTTTTCACAGGCCACTGTATCGTTAGAGCGTTTACATCAAAGTAGCAACGGGACACAAAGACTACTGTCGTCTCTGTACAAACGAAGAGAAGCTTGAAACGATCGAGCACCTTCTAGTGCTATGGTGTAGTGCTATGGTAACCAACCGAGTGGACTATATACCAACTGTGTACACCTTCGAGAGAAATTACATCACTATGATTCCCGCCAGAGATTAATGGGTTGGCAGAATACCAGGTAATAGAAACCATCTCCACTTTTACACGGATGGTTCGAAGCTTGATCAAAAGGTTGGCTATGGAATTCACTGTGAAGAACTTAGTTTGGATATAGCTCACAGACTACAAGATACCTGCAGTGTCTATCAAGCCGAAAAAATGGCAATATGGGAAGTCACCAAGTGGCTGAGTCGCAGCATAGTAACCAACACTGGCGTTGTCATTTACTCGGACAGCCAGGCTGCCATCAATTTTCTTGAGGCAACATCCCTAAAATCACAAACAGTCCTCGACTGCCGCAGATCTCTAAACGAGATGGCTGAGCAGTTTAATATACACCTCATATGGGGGAACTGCAAAGCCGATGAATTTGCTAGGAAATGGACGACATTATAAATTCTCGAAGAATTTGCATATATTGATGCGCCACTATCCACGTACAAGCTTTGGCTTAGGCAAGCTGCAATCAGGCAGTCCAACGAAAGATGGACAGAGATCGGCACCTGCAGGGTAGCTAGACAAATCTGGCCAATATATGACCTGAGAAGATCAACATATCTCCTTGCACCAGAGAGGCTAAGATTGTCTACGAAGGTGTTCACAGGTGGTATATAGTCCACTCGGTCGGTTACCATGGCACTACACTTTGATATTCTCATGTGACCGCAGTTCTTGTACCTCCATATTGATAGGCAGTTTAATCTTATTGCCGCTTCTCTCGCCACATTATTAATCGGCAGTATATGGAGTAGGGCTTGTAGAGACTCGGTAGCTGTAGTCATTAAGGCTCCGCTTATGCTCAGGCTGGCTGTTCTCTGAACCTGTGTTAGTAGGTTGGTGATGGTTAGTGTGTCAGTTACCGTCCACCATACCAAAATGCCGTATAACAGTATTGGACGAACATAGTAACCACTACTGATATATATTCAATGGATATCGATTTAAGAGGGAGGCCCCAGCGCGACCCTACAGCCTTCCTGCAGGAATACAAGGCGTCGTTGGCCTTCCTTACACGTTCCAGTGCGTTAAGTTTAAATAACAGTTTTCTATCTAAAATTATTCCTAAAAACTTGCACTTTCAGAAAAGACTAGGTCTGTTCCACTTATCCGAGGTGGAGGGTCCACATGTGGGACGTTATTCATCCTAGTAAAGAGAACCAATTCTGTCTTGTTTGGGTTTACGCCCAAACCTCTGCTTCTGGCCCATCTAGCTAATTTGTTCAGAGCCACCTGTAGGATGTATCTGAGGACGTTTGCGAATTTGCCACTCACTGCGATTGCCACGTCGTCCGCATAAGCCACGACCTTGCAGCCACAACGGATTTCATTCACCGCTAGGTTCCAAATTAGTGGAGACAGTACTCCTCCTTGTGGGGTCCCTCTGTTTACAAACCTTGTTAGAGTTGTGGACCCAAGACATGCTGTTAGGCGTCTTCTGTCGAGCAGACTTTGAATTAGTCTAATCAAACTAGAGTTAACTTTTAGATGTGACAGTGCCGCAATTACTGCATCTGAGTGAATGTTGTTAAAAGCTCCTTCTATGTCAAGAAATGTCACCATGGTGAATTCCTTGAAATGCAGGGACGATTCGATAGTGCTCACAAGTTCGTGCAGGGCTGATTCTGTAGACTTGCCCTTATTGTAAACATGTTGGTTCACCGACAGGAGTTTTGTATCCACAATGAAATAATCTAAAAGTCTTTCCAGACCTTTCAATAGGAAGGAAAATAGGGTAATTGGTCTGAAGTCTTTTGGGCTAGTGTGTGATTTCTTCCCCGCTTTAGGTATGAATACCACTTTGGTATCCCTCCATCGATTTGGGATGTATGAAAACCTGATACCGCCTACATAAATTTTCTCCAGCCAGGGGATAATGTACTTTAACATTTTCTGCATTTCTGCTGGAGTTATGCCATCTGGTTCAGGTGACTTGAAGGTCTCAAAGCTGTTAATAGCCCAACTTATTCTGGATCTCTCAGTCAACAAGCTAGCAACGGTCGCAGTCCACTCACATTCTTGTTGGTCTTGCTGATCTTCGGGTTCTGTTGGTGAGTTCCCCGAGAAATGTGTGTCGAGCAGTACATTCAGCGATTGCTCGCTGTTTTTTGTCCAGTTATTTGCCTCATCCTGCAAGTGACCCACTGTACAGGATGAAGTTGATAGTATTTTCCTCAGCCTTGAGGCGTCGGAGACCTTTTCCACTTCGCCACAGAAGGTATACCAACAGTGTCTTTGCGCCTTTCTAAGCTCCTTCTTATAGATCTTGAGTTGCTCTTTATAGGCATCCCAAACATTAGCGACCCCAGTATATTTAGCCTTGCCGTTAGCTCAGAAGTCCACCATTGGGGTTTAGTTTTACCCTTGTACCTTGTTTTTGGACAGTCTTCTTCAAGGGGACTATTGAATGATGTCGTGATATGCTCGACCAGATTATCCAGACCGACTTTGTTATTCGGTTCGTACAGAAGTTTGGAGTTTAGGACTTTCTTGAAATTCTTCTAATACAGGTTCCACTTTGTCTTCCTCACATTTCTGTGGACGGGAGGTTTAGCCGCTTTTTCAGCGAGATTGAGCTCAATATAATGATCGTCTGAGAATGAGTGTACATTCCACCCAATAATTTTGTCTGACAGCCGGTCAGTAGCAAACGTTACGTCTAGTACTTATTATCTGTCTTTAATTGTAAAGGTCGGTTTATTACCTATGTTACAAGTACTTAGGTTTAGTTAGAATAAAGTCAAAAAGCGAATCACCCCTGTTGTTTATATCCGTACTACACCAGTTGGTATGATGAACGTTCGTGTCTACGCCAGTAATCAGCTCTACCTCTACTACTTCTATGAATACATACAGCAGTCGGTACTACAGCTTCATAAGGCAAGTAACTGGAGACCACCCAATATATGCGATTACCGATCTCAAGACTAGCAGATGTTTGGTCTTTACCACTTTAATTAACCAGAAGAAACATACTTAGATCTTTCCTGGCCAAAATGCAGTTTCTTGGAGTGCCTTCACAGTTGGCCACAAGCAGTTTAAAGTTGGGTGTCCTGATACCGCACACACTTCCTCCCACTGCGTTGTGCTCATGTATCAGGGTGACTAGGGATGTTGTTTTTTCGACAACATCCAACTGGGCACCCGGCCACACTTCACCCGCTCGACTCAGAGCAGCCTTATACAGGTCTACTGATCTGACATCACCCAAATATAAGAGCTGTACTCTCCCCTGATGCAATCCTGCATCGTTGCAGATTGGTGGTTTGCCCGGTATTTCTCTAGGGACATCGAGGTAATGAGCCATAAAGGCTGATTTCACGTGGCTCCATTTGTCCTTCAGGATGGATCCATCCTTACTACTTCTGTCTATAACGGCCATCACTAGACTCTCCTTCGCCACTTCATTGAAGGGCTTGGTGAGTGTCCCGTTTTTCGAAGGCAAGGGTTCATCAGGAGATCTGATTCTATTGACTTTATTAGCCGTTAACTCAGCTGAATTTGTGGCTCTTTCAGTCGGCTCATTGGCCTTAGAAGCATCCATGACGCCTTTAACCCAGGTAAGTGATTCTTTTTGTTTTTCGGTAAGAGCCGAAACCTCAACAGCCTCCAAATTCGTCAAAACTCTGAGCGCTATCCGGTGCTCATTGAGCTTTCGTTTTGACGGTCGGACATGACGTTTTCCCACCTGTTGTGAGTACTGGAGAAAATTTTCACCATTTTTGGTGTGGTCGGCTTTGGTCAAGACCAACGGAGGGACAGTAGGACGATTGGGGAACCCCGCTCCATCGGAAATCGAAGGCATCCCCGTCAAGGAATTTGTTTATTTTTAGTCTGTATTAGGCCGTAATAGGTACTGCGATGAAGGCCTTCCAGACTTTGTACAGAATTTTTTTTGCGATTGCGTAATAGGTACTGCGTTATAGGTTTTAACAATCCGCTCTGTGATAAACACGTCCGTTCACTACGTCTGATCAGCAATTGGCTGCATATTTTGTTTCTTTTCAAAATATGCAGCCAATTCCAAGCTTCTAGGTTTAGGTTTACGTTAGGGTGGCAGCCGTATTTTTTTTACAAGCTCTCATAGACCAATTTAGGTCCTTAGTGTTACCATGGACTGAAATACCCCTCATCGACTAGCTAGACTGCCTAGAAATGCCGACCCCAGTATGTCCAGTCGTCGTTTACTCAAATCGGGACAGTCGCATAGCAAGTGCTGAATGCTCTCCACTTCTTCCTCACTTCCACAGCTTCGGCAGAATTCATTGGAGTCAATACCCAATCTTTTGGCGTGTTCGCGGATCAAGCAGTGTACCGTCAATCTTTCCCTCTTTAGTGCGAGGAGATATTTTGATCTTCTCAGGTCATACCTTGGCCAGAGTTGTCTAGCTACCCTGCAGGTGCCGATTTCTGTCCATCTTTCGTTGGACTGCCTGATTGCCTCTTGAATAAGCCAAAGCTTGCACGTGGATAGTGGCGCACCAATATATGCAAATTCTCCGAGAATTTGTAATGTCGTTCCTTTCCTAGCAAGTTCATCGGCTTTGCAGTTTCCCGGGATATCCCTATACCCAGGCACACATATGAGGTGTATATTAAACTGCTCAGCCATCTCGTTAAGAGATCTGCCGCAGAGAAATGATGGCAGCCTGGCTGTCCGAGTAAATGACAACGCCAGTGTTGCTTACTAAGTTGCGACTCGGCCACTTGGCGACTTCCCATATTGCCATTATTTCGTCTTGATAGACATTGCAGGTATCTGGTAGTATGTGAGATATATCCAAACTATGTCTTTCACAGTGTACTCCGATTCCAACTTTTCGTCAAGCTTCGAAACATCCGTTTGGAAGTGGAGATGATTTCTATCACCTGGTATTCTGCCAACCCATTCATCTTTGGCTGGAATCATAGTGATGTAGTTCCTCTCGAAGGTGTAAACAGTTGGCATATAGTTCACTCGGTCGGTTACCATAGCACTGCACTTTGATATCCTTATGCGACCGTAGTTCTTGTACCTCCACATTGATAGGCAGCTAATTCTTAGTGCCGCTCTGGTTGCAACATCTGTCGCCACAGTATGAATCGGCAGCATATGGAGTAGGTCTTGAAATTTTGCACTTTCAGAAAAGACTAGATCTGTTTCATTTATCTATAGGTGGAGGGTCCACATATGGAACATCATTCATCCTAGTAAAGAGATCCAATTCTGTCTTGCTTGGGTTAACGCCCGAACCGCTGCTTCTGGCCCATCTAGCTAACTTGTTCAGAGCCATCTGTAACATGTCTCTGAGGACGTTTTCGAATTTTCTACTCACTGCGGTTGCCACGTCGCACTGTGGTTCAGAACTGAATTTTACTGGTCAAAAGTCAAATTTGTTGTCATCGCCGATTTCTAAAATTGTAATGCCATTTAATAGCAAACATATTGAGATTAGATTAGGTTAGGTTGAAGGGGCAAGAGGGAGAAGAGGCAAGTCTGGTAATATGTCGGACCCGAAATGTTGAGATCTTGCATGTGTGAAAGCCGGGCAGTGACACAGGAAATGTTCCATCGTTTCGATGTTTTCCCTTCTTGCCCTGCATTCGTCGTTTCCTGCTAGTCCTATGCGATGAAGATGTGCTTGTAAGCTAGAGTGTCCCGTTAGAACACTCATCATCTTATTAATATCGATCTTGTTTAGTTTCAGAAGACTTTTTGTCTTCTTTTCATTTGGGTCACCCCACAGTATCTTTGCAGTTGCTCCTGCTGTTGCGCTATTCCACACAGTTTTTTGAGCCATCACTGCCCAGTGCTTCAACTCATTTTTCGTGTCTTCGAAAGGTTTCTAATTTTCCAAGTTTATTACTCGAAGTTCTCGGCCCTTCGAAGCCAAGCTATTTGCCCGTTAATTTCCTATCACTCCGTTGTGTCCCGGTCAGGCTATGAAGCCGACGCGGAGCAAATCGGCGGCGCGCCCCAACCGGCCATTTTTTTCCCAGCCGGCGCCGCCGCCGATTTTAGCGGCTCACATCGACTGAAACTCAGCCGCCGAATTTTATTTAGTGAGTCAAAAAGATTTATTTCATGCAACCATTAAAATTAAGAAAGTGATTACTATGTAATACAATAGGGTCAGAATTTTTAATGAAGTTCATTTTTGCGTAAAAATGTATAAAAAGTTTGTAAATGGATCTCGGGATCTGGGATTTGAAATTGAAAAATGCGTTTTTGTTTTTTACGGAAATTACAATAGCTCTGGAGCGGAGAACACAACAAAGTCTAATAATTATGGATTTATTGAACAGATTTCGACACTACATGAAAACTTCCATAAATTTTCTTAATTTGTATGTTCATTTTAAGTTTTTGCTTGTAATTGTAAATATCTTAAAGCGCCTGAGAATGACATTTGTGCGCCATCGTTTGCTGGAACTTTATCGGCTCAGCCGATTGTTTAAATTTGATCGGCTCAGCCGATCAGCCGCCGCCGCCGATCGGTATTTTTCCATGCGCCGCCGCCGCCGATAATTTTGGTCGGCTTCATTGCCTGGTCCCGGTACCCAGCAAATACGCAATTGACCATGCATGGGCTGAGTAATCATTTATCGTTCTTTTACAGTCAAACACAGTTCTGAATTTGACCCTTTTCGATGTTATTGTTTTAATCGCCATTTGGCTATCTGAGAAGATGTTGGCATATTTAGGCTTTGTGGTGTCACTGAGCCAGTTCACATACTCCGTGATTGCTCGAACTTCTGCTTGAAATAACGTGTATGGTCAGGATGGCGGAAGTGAAGTTCGACTTCTGGTTGGACCCATCCGTGTAGCAGCTTGTTCCCACTGGCACATGGGCCAAAGTTCCATTTTCCCAGTCTGTCTGGTACAAACGTATCACAGGTAGCTGTAAGCCGCACTTCAGGAATGCGGTCAGAGATTTCTGGCGTTTGAATGTGACCAACTAGAGACTCTAAAATCTTCTGATGGTACGACTTGTGGTCTCGATTTATCCATTCACCCATCAATTGTAGACGTCTTGCTGTGAGGGCTGCCTCATACTTTATACGGATGTCTATTGGTTGGATGTGCAGTATAGTCTCCAACGCTTTTGTTGGATCAGTTCTAAATGCCCCGCTTATGCCTAGGCAGCACATACGTTGATTTTTTGCGTAGGTGATTATTGGTCTAATCACGCTCATGTAAAGCCAGTGAGTCATATTTGAACGTAGTCCCCATTTTGAACCTATAGCTCTTCTACACAACGACCACCATCTGTGGGCCTTTGTAACTCTTTCCTCAAGATAATCTTTCCAGTACAGTTTCTGATCCAAGATTTCTCTCAAGTATTTTACCTTTTTAGTTATAGCAATTGTCTTATTCAGGAATCGAGGCCGGGTAAAACGTGGGATCTTCGTTTTCCTTGTAAATAGACATATTTCTTCTTTGTCTGGGTTAACATTTAATCCCCTTGGTTGTGCCCAGTTATATGCTATGTTAAGTGCCTCTTCAGCTGCATAATATATTTGGATGAAACCCCTCTTAGAAGTATTACAACTAGGGATGTAACGGATATTCGCATTCGCATATGCGAACGCGAATTATTCGCATCATTTTAAAATTCGCTTTTCGCAAGAAATATATTTCAATATTCGCTTTCGCATTCGTTTTCGCTAAAGCCACATTCGTTACATCCCTAATTACAACGTCGTCTTCATAACAGACTGGTTTAAGACAGTCAGTCGCCGCCAGTCGTAGCGAACGGGCGTATTATCGCAGAGCGGGTAGTTTTTAACCTATTACGCAATACCTATTCACCTACCTACTACGCAACCACGTGGTTTGTTGTTTTTAAAGCGTAGGTTGAATTGGATGCATCGGTCTCTGGACAGAAATTTCTGAGCTCAGTCTGGAAGGCCTATATCGACGTACCTATTACGGGCTAATACTGCCTATGGGGGTGTCTCCCCCAACCAATTTATGATTAAACCATAAAATACGAAGGAGACTACGGTGCAGGGAAGTGCCGGGGACAAGCGTTGATTCACTCACGAGTCATGTGTCGCCGTTATCGAACAATCGTGAGCATGCAACTTCTACGAGCTTTGGTGCCTTGGATCCCGTAGTCGAAAATGAAACAAGATCACATCCAGCAGCAGGCAAAACAAATCATAAGACAGATGACTCTGAATCATCAAATGAAAACAATATCACTATTGTTGCTAACTCATAGAGACTCTCAGGGGCACAAAGAAGGAAACTGAATAAGTTGAACCGACAGAACCTACTACGGGATGAACCTGACAATTCTACCTCCAACACAAACATCGAGGCCGATAAAAGAGTCAGGTCTCCCGAAGAACATAGCGCTGTGAAAATGACTAAGAAGAAAAAGGACTCACCGTCTTCCAGTAATTCGGAGAAGCCTAGCGTGATCACACAAAAAGAAGTCTTTAGTCTGGGGCCTTCGATCGTGGGCGGTAAAGTTGATCCAGTAACGCAGGTTAAGTCAACCAAATCATCCGTTAAGGATGAGGCTTTAAACAAAAGGACTCTACAGACATGGATAAATCAATTGGCCATAAAGAAGAGTAAGAAGCCACCATCTTATTCTAATATAGCCAAAAAACATTTTCGAGTCGATCTATGCTATGCCATAATTGATAGCCAGATGCACTGGCAGAATCCCCGAAGACCACAAGAGTAACTTCGAAGATTTGGTCTATACGAGGGTAGCGGAGTACGTCCTCGAATCTAAGGATGAACCACCAATCGAAGTAATGAGTTGCAAGTTTGAGAGGGGTGTTTTGATGGTAAGGCTAGCATCACAACGCTGCGCTGGTGTCCTCGTAAAACTTGTGGATAGCTTCCCCTAACCTTGGGACGGCGCATAGGTAAAATTGGTAAGGAAAAGCGACATTCCTGTACTCATAAAAACGTCCCTGTATGTTAAGGGATGTCCCAGTAAGTTATCATCAGAGTACATACTCGACATCATTGACAAACAGAATTCAAAGCTTTCCGTGAGAAAGTGGGAAGGATAATACCGAGGGTACTCTCCTCGTGTTGGGCATAGACCCAGAATCCAAGAACAATCTTGTCATGGCGAAGGGACAGTCTTTTTCAAAATTGGAAAGGTCCCGATTGGCAGGACAGATGAATCGAGTCCAGATATACTGTCTGAAGAGGCAAACACTGGTAGTGAACGGATGGAGACAAGTGAGGCACTGCCAAAAACTGATGTGGAAGTAGTCAAAAACAACACCAGTTCACCAATAGTACCGCCACTTTTGCAGGAAGTTCCCAGCAAAGGTGGTAATCAAAATAAAAAGAGCCACAAAACGATTCAATACATTGAGAGAGCGACAAAAAATAACACCGCCTCCCAAAATTGTCGACTGGAAAATTGTGTAATAGGTAGTTAACGAAAGGAGGAGAATGATTTCTACGCTAACACAAGTACAACGTCTGGTGAGGGAATCCTGTTGAAATTACTTGGTAATAAAACGACTTTGTAATGAAAAAATATTTTGATTGTAGTAGGCTTTGGTTGTTTGTTTGGAAAAAATTTGTTTTGTACAAATTTCATTTTTCTTTTTATTCTCTCTGTTAGACTTTATTCAATAAAGACGTGTTTGTATTGTTCGTTTTATAAAACTGTGTATTTCTTTTCTCGGGAATCCTCAACAAAAGTTTATGGGTCCAGAGAACCGAAAATAATAGAAACGTGTGCCCGTATTAAATTGTTACTGCTGAATATTGACACAGAAATGTGATAAGATGTCGTCTATGTTTCAAATCGAAAAATTGGAAGAAACAAACTATGATGGTTGGAAAATCCATATGCGTTCCGTATTAATTCATGCGGACTTGTCGGATTATGTGAGTGGAGCCGCGGAACAACCAACCGATGATGCTGGCCGTACAATTTGGGAGAACAAGGATCAGAAGGCTTTATCGTCTATACTTCTAAGCATGAAAAGATCCCAGTTGAACCTTATAAAGCATTGCACGACCTCCAGAAGCGCGTGGTTGACGTTGGAGAAGAAGTTCCAACCCAAAGGACCGGCACGTATGATATATTTATTCCGTAAGTTGTTGGCAACGAAGATGAAGACCAACCAACCGATGTCGGAGCATCAAGCCGATTTCAATGACGTCGTTGAGAAGCTATCCGAAGTTGACGTGAATATATCCCAAGAGCTATTGTCAATTATTCTTTTGGACAGTCTAACGGAAGATTATGAGATCTTCGTAATTGCAATGGAATCTAGAGACGCTCTACCAACGTTGGAAGCCTTGAAAAATAAGCTTATGGAAGAATATGAAAGGAGGACAAGTAAAGTATTAATGGAAGAACAGCATCCACAAGTTTTTTTGTCGAAATTAAAGGAGAAGAAATCTGTTAAGAAGAAATCGGATTTCAAGTGTTATAATTGCGGTAAGAAGGGACATATGGCACGTGAATGTAAAGCTAAAAAATCTGCTGCGAATGCGATGCTGAATGGAATCAATAGTGGCGATTTTAAACGATGTGCATGGGTATTTAATAGCGGATCTACGAGTCACATGTGTTGTGACAAGAATGTTTTTCATCAATTTCGAAAACACAAGGAGAGAATCGAGTTGGCAGCCGACTTCTTCATATTTTCCGAAGGAATTAGGCAAGTATATTTGAAGTCAAATAATAAAAATGTACGCTTGCGAGAAGTACTATATGTACCAAAACTAAAATATAATGTTATTTCCGTGACAAAATTGGTCGACGAAAATCTGTCCATAACATTCACAAATGGCAATGTCTGCGTTCGAGATGAGGATGAAATACTTATTAATGGAAAGAAAAGTGGTCAACTATTTACATTTCAACCAGACGAAGAATAACATCAAATGTGTGCAAAAATATCGAATGATGATATTTTGCTATGGCATAATCGATTTGGACACCTAAACGCAAGAAGCCTGGGTGATTTGGCTAAGAATAACATCCAAAATCCACCATCAAAGTTCGATTGTGAGGTCTGTCATAAAGCTAAAATGCATGTTGAACCATTTCCGAAAAAAGCAACCCACGTTGCTAAAGACGTTCTGGAACTGGTACATTCAGACATATGTGGACCAATGCGAATGGAATCCTGTGGAGAATCACGATACTTCGCATTGTTCATTGACGACTATTCGAGGATGATTTTTGTATACTTCTTGCAGAACAAGTCAGAAATATATAACGCATTTGTGAACTTTGTGGCAATGGCTGAACGACAAACCGGGAAGAAGTTGAAAGTCTTACGTAGCGACAACGGTCGTGAATACTTAAGTACAAAATATTCGACATGTCTTGATAAACTTGGAATCCAGAGACAATTATCGGTGGAGTACACCCCACAGCAAAATGGTGTGCTGAAAGAGCCAACCGAACCGTAGTGGAAATGGCACGTTGTATGCTAATAGGATCTGGTCTACATGAATCACTTTGGGGTGAAGCTGTTGGTACTGCCGTGTACTTGAGAAATCGTTGTCCAACTGCAGCAGTAGAAGGCGTTACAACAATAGAGCGTTGGAGTGGACGAAAACCAACTGTTGCTTATTTAAAGACGTTTGGATGCAAAGCTATTAAGTTGGATAAGCGTCCGGGCAAGTCAAAATTCCAAGCAAAGGGAATAGAATGTGTATTAACAGGCTACTGTAATGAGTCGAAAGCTTATCGATTATACGACACGAAGACAAGAACTTTGTATAAAAGTCGTGATGTAAAGTTCCTAGAGGAATCAGCGAGAAATCCAACTGACAAGTATGACATATTTGGTAGTCGTGGAGAACAAGAAGTTCAAAATATGCACATATTTGATACATCAGAACTCATCGATCAATTAAGAAATAATCCTCCAGAACAAATAAATGTTAGTGCTGAACCGGATGAATCTGTGAATGGATCAAATTCATTGAATGAAGAAAATGAACAGATTACCAATGATTCGAACGTTAAGGTTTTAAGGTCTGGAAGGCGGATTATGAACAATCTTATCAAAACCGAAAGCACAGAAGATCCGACAACTGTTGAAGAAGCATTGTCAAGAAGTGATCGCCAAATGTGGATTGAGTCAATGAAGGGTGAATATAAGTCCCTGCTTGAGAATGTAACGTGGAAGCTGGTGGAAAAGCCGGAAGGTGTACCAGTAATAAAATGTAAGTGGGTGTTCACAGTGAAACGTGACAAGGATGGAAACATAGAGCGCTACAAATCCAGATTGGTAGCAAAAGGCTGTAGTCAAAAGTATGGGGTAAACTACACCGAAACGTTTTCTCCGGTAACGCGATACTCCACAGTACGAATGATATTAGCATTGGCAGTGAATTTAAGTTATATGTTCACCAAATGGACGTTACGACTGCGTATCTCAATGGTGAAATTGACGCAGATATTTACATGAGCCAACCCGAGATGTTTGAGAATACAGAATTCCCTGATAAAGTATGTAAATTGCAAAAGGCGTTATACGGACTAAAACAATCCGGCCGAATGTGGAATGAAAAGTTGGACGAAATCCTGAAAATAATTGGATTTAAACAATGCGCAATAGATCAGTGCGTGTACACCATGTACAATGGAAGGAATATTATGATTCTAGTTTTGTACGTTGATGATATTCTATTGGTGAGTTCAAATGAAGATGATTTGAAAGAAATCAAATCCAAGATTGGATCGTACTTGGTAATTCAAGATAAAGGACCCGTAGACTACTTTCTGGGGATGGAGGTTAAGAGAAATACGCCAACGGGATCTTTACAACTTTCGCAAAGAAGAATGATTTTGGAATTGATAAAAGAAACCCGAATGGAAAATGTAAGAAAGGTTAATACTCCATTGGATCCAGGACAAAAGTTCAAGAAATGTACCGATGGGTGCGAAAATTGCAAAAAGGTAGATGCAAAAATGTACCAATCATTAAATGGTTCCCTAATGTACATTGGGCTATGCACAAGACCAGATATCCTGCATGCCGTTACAAAACTGTCCCAATTTAATAATGACCCACATGCCGAGCATTTAAATGGAGCCCATCATATCCTCAGATATCTGAATGCTACCGTAAATCATAGTTTGGAGTACCGATACACTGGCAAACCATTACATGGATACGTTGACGCTGACTGGGCTGGAGGCTCAGACGACAGGAAATCATTCACTGGTTTCGTTTTTATATTGGCTGGTGGTGCTGTAATGTACGAGTCGAAGAAACAACAAACGGTGGCCCTAAGTAGCACCGAAGCCGAATATATGGCGTTATCTACAGCGGCGAAGGAGATAATCTATATTCGCAATCTTTTGACTGAATTGGGATTCGCAAGAATAGTAAAAACTGCTACTACATTATATGGTGACAATATTGGATCTCAACAACTTGTCAAAAACCCAGTTTATCATTCCAGAAGCAAACATATAGACATAAAGATACACCACGTAAGAGATGTGTATAAAGAAGGAAAACTTGATCTGAAATATGTTCCATCGAATGAGAATACGGCAGACATTTTGACAAAGTCTCTAGCAAAAGTTAAAAACAAAAAATTGTTTGAGAAGCTGGGATTCAAATAAGAAAATTATATTTTCATTAAGGGTTGGTGTTGAAATTACTTGGTAATAAAACGACTTTGTAATGAAAAAATATTTTGATTGTAGTAGGCTTTGGTTGTTTGTTTGGAAAAAATTTGTTTTGTACAAATTTAATTTTTCTTTTTATTCTCTCTGTTAGACTTTATTCAATAAAGACGTGTTTGTATTGTTCGTTTTATAAAACTGTGTGTTTCTTTTCTCGGGAATCCTCAACAAATCCAAACACACAAGTAATGAGTTATTAGCTGGGTGTGACGCCAACTCCCATCATATCGCTTGGGGTAGTACTAACACCAATAAAAGGGGACACACCCTTATAGAATTTTTGAATACAAATGACCTCATAACTCTTAAAATTGGAAACACTGCAACCTGTGTTAACAAAATTAGGGAAGAAGTATTAGATATAACGATATGTTCGGAAAATCTTATTGATGAGATCCATGAGTGGAGGGTTTCGGATGAACACTCCTATGCAGACCACGGTTATATAAGGTTTAAAATTGCACGGCCACCGCCAAACCCAATAAGTTTCCGTAATAAGGTTAAGACCGACTGGACTAATTTCGGAAATCTACTTAGAAATCGATTGGGGCAGCCTACACGCAGAATACATTAATACCAATGTGAAGAAGATTACCGAGGCTCTTGTAAAATCATTCGAAGATAATTGCCCACTTCGAGAAAGGAAATGTGCCTATGTGAAACCCTGGATGACAGGACAAATTCGTTCGATTGGCAAAGATGTCCGCAGACTTTACAACAGAGCTCGACGTAAAAAACAATCAGTATATTGGGACAACTACCACATAAGACTCAAAGAATACAATAAAATCATTAGATCGGCGAAACGTAACTCCTGGAGGCTTTTCTGTGAACAGGTAGACAGCGTTAACAGCATGTCTAAAATGAAAAAGTTCCTCACAAAAAACTCATGTCCAAACCGAAACACTGGTGGATGACACGGGTAAGAGGATGGAAACTGTAGAGGATACCGTATGGCTCTTGATGAAAACTCATTTTCCGACTGGTAATGCTGGACCAACAGAGGAACAGTTACAGAATGAAAATGTATTGCATCAAGTACCTATTACGGATATAACAGATGGTATGGTTAAAGAAGCGATAACAAGTTTCTCTCCCTTTAAGGCTGCGGGACAGGATGGAATATTTCCAGCACTTCTGCCGAATGAGGTGGATCTGGTATCAACTCATCTGGCTGGAGTGCTCACTGCATGCCTAACCCATTCTTATACCCCAAAAAACTGGCAGGAATCAAGTCTGGTCTTCATACCAAAGCCTGGCAAGGCGAGTTATACGACCCCACAGGCGTATCGACCCTTCAGCCTAACTTCTTTCCTGTTAAAAACAAGCGAGCGAATAAATGATGACATGGTCAAAAGTAAAATACCGGATGACAGGCTAAAATTCAAACAACACGCCTATGTCAAAGGAAGATCAGTTGAAACAGCTCTGCATGAGGTAGTGCACCACATATAAGAGTCCTTCAGTAAAGAAATGAATACACTTGCTGGCGCATTTAACAATGTACAGACCGATACACTTATCCAGTCCTTAGACGAGTTTCAGGTTGACCGGGCGCTGGAAAAACTGGATCAACAATATGCTAAGGAATGGGTGGATTATTTGTGGGTCATATGACGTAAAAAATAGAGACAAGGTAAATCGTGGTATAACTCAGGGGGGCATTTTATCGCCTCTTCTATGGGTTACGACGATACACAGTCTCCTAAAAGCCCTCACCAATGAAGGACTTAAACCAGTCTGTTATGCAGACGACGTTGTAATACTTCTAAGGGGCTTTCATCCAAATATATTATGCAGAAGAGGCATTTAACATAGCATATGACTGGGCAGAACCAAAGGGATTAATTGTAACCCAGACAAAACAGAAATATGTCTATTTACAAGGAAAATGAAGATCCCACGTTTTACTCGGCCTCGATTCCTGAATAAGACAATTGCTATAACTAAAAAGGTAAAGTAATTGGGAGTAATCTTGGATCAGAAACTGTACTGGAAAGATCATCTTGAAGAAAGAGTTACAAAGGCCCACAGATGTTGGTCGTTGTGCAGAAGGGCTATAGGTTCAAAATGTGGACTACGTCCAAATATGACTCACTGGCTTTACATGAGCGAAAGCGAATGTTAAAATGATGCGAATAATTCGCTTTCGCATATCCGAATGCGAATATTCGTTACATTCCTAGTCAGTACATTGTTAAATGCGCCCTCAATGTCTATGCAAACAGCAAGTGTACTGAAGGACTCTTCTATGTGGTGCACTACTTCAGGCAGAGCTGTTTCCACTGATCTTCCTTTGACATAGGCGTGTTGTTTGAATTTTAGCCTGTCATCCGCTATTTTACTTTTGACCATGTTATCAATTATTCGTTCCATTGTTTTTAACAGGAAAGAAGTTAGGCTAATGGGTCGATAAGCCTTTGGGGACGTATAACTCGCCTTGCCAGTCTTTGGTATGAAGACCAGCCTTGATTCCTGCCAGTTTTTTGGGGTATAAGAATGGGTTAGGCATGCATGGAACACTCCAGCCAGATGAGTTGATACCAGATCCACCTCATTCTGCAGAAGTGCAGGAAATATTCCATCCGGTCCCGCAGCCTTAAAGGGAGAGAAACTTTTTATCGCTTCTTTAACCATACCATCTGTTATATCCGTAATAGGTACTTGATGCAATACATTTTCATTCTGCAACTGTGCCTCTGTTGGTCCAGCATTACCAGTCGTTTTCATCAAGAGCCTTACTTTTTTCATCTTAGACATGCTGTTAACGCTGTCTACCTGTTCACAGAAAAGCCTCCAGGAGTTACGTTTCGCCGATCTAATGATTTTATTGTATTCTTTGAGTCTTCTGTGGTAGTCGTCCCAATATACTGATTGTTTTTTACGTCGAGCTCTGTTGTAAAGTCTGCGGACATCTTTGCCAATCGAGCGAATTTGTCCTGTCATCCAGGTTTTCTCATAGGCAGCTTTCCTTTCTCGAAGTGGGCAACTATCTTCGAATGATTTTACAAGAGCCTCGGTAATCTTCTTCACATTTATATCAATGTCTTCTGCACATAGATAATCGCGTGTAGGCTGCCCCAATCGATTTCTAAGTAGAATTTTAAACCTTATATAACGGTGGTCTGAATAGGAGTGTTCATCCGAAACCCTCCACTCATGAATCTCACCAATAAGATTTTCCGAACATATCGTTATATCTAATACTTCTTCCCTAATTTTGTTAACAAAGGTTGCAGTGTTTCCTATGTTAAGAGTTATGAGGTCATTTGTATTCAAAAATTCGATAAGGGCGTGTCCCCTTTTATTGGTACCCGAAGCGATATGATGGGAGTTGGCGTCACATCCAGCTAATAACTCATTACTTTTGTGTTTGGATTCCCTCACCAGGCGTTGTAATTCCGAGGTAGGTGGCAATGTCGGCGCATCGAATGGCAGATATATTGACGCCAGGTACATATTTCCATTACCTTGCCTCAGCACCGTTGCGTCCGATGTTGACAACTCTGGAGAGAAAATAAAACATAAGTTTTTATGGCACAGAATACAAGTCCTTTGACGAGTACCTGTGTTAGCGTAGATAAGGTTATAGTTCACATTTTTTGGATCAAAGAAATGTGAACCCTGCCTTTATTTATGATGTCCATCAGATGCTGTATGGCTCCGGGGGAGGTTTATATGGATGACCTCAACCATTGTCTTTCCAGTAAAAGTTTCTTTTGGGAGTATATCCTATCTAGTGGCACTCCATCATTATTTGGTAGTGGGTCCTTCTCCTCCTTTCACTACCTATTACACCATCTTCCAGTCGACAATTTTGGGAGGCAGTGTTATTTTGTGTCGCTCCCCCATTGTTTTGAATCGTTTTGTGGCTCTTTTTATTTTGATTACCACCTTTGCTGGGAACTTCCTGCAAATGTGGCGGTACTATTGGTGAACTGGTGGTGTTATTGACTATTTCCACATCAGTTTTTGGCAGTGTCTCACATGTCTCCATCCGTTCACTACCAGTGTTTGCCTCTTCAGACAGTATATTTGGACTCGATTCATCTGTCCTGCCAATCGGGACCTTTCCAATTTTGAAAAAAACTGTCCAGATCAAGATTGTTCTTGGATTCTGGGTCTATGCCCAACACGAGGAGAGTACCTCAGACAGTATATTTGGACTCGATTCATCTGTCCTGCCAATCGGGACCTTTCCAATTTTGAAAAAAACTGTCCAGATCAAGATTGTTCTTGGATTCTGGGTCTATGCCCAACACGAGGAGAGTACACTCGGTATCATCCTGCCTATAGAAGACTTCCCACTTTCTCACGGAAAGTTTTTAATTCTGTTTGCCAATGATGTCGAGTGTGTACTCTGATGAGAACTTACTGGAACATCCCTTAACATATGGGGTCGTGTTTATGAGTTCAGGAATGTCGCTTTTCCTTACCAATTTGAGCTTTGCGCCGTCCCACGATGAGGGGAAGCTATCCACAAGTTTTACGAGAACACCAGCGCAGCGTTGTGATGCCAGCCTTAGCATCAAAACACCCCTCTCAAACTTGCAACTCATTACTTCGATTGGTGGTTCATCCTTAGATTCGAGGACGTACTCCGCTACCCTCGTATAGACCAAATCTTCGAAGTTACTAAAAGCTTCGGGGATTCTGCCAGATGCACTACTGCTATCAATTATGGCATAGGATATATCGTCTCGAAAATGTTGTTTAACTATACTAGAATAAGATGGTGGCTTCTTACCCTTCTTTGTGGCCAATTGATTTTTCCATGTCTGTAGAGTCTTTTTGTTTAAAGCCTCATCCTTAACGGATGATTTGGTTGACTTGACCTGCGTTACTGGATCAACTTTACCGCCCACGATCGAAGGACCCAGACTAGAGACTTCCTTTTGTGTGGTTACGTTAGGCTTCTCCGAATTACTGGAAGACGGCGAGCCCTTTTTCTTTTTAGTCAAGGGGCCTGGGGTTCCAAGCAACCCCAGCCTTTAAAAGCCAGTGGGGACTCTGACTCATCAAATGAAAACAATATCACTATTGTTGCTAACTCAAAGAGACTGTCAGGGGCACAAAGACGGAAACTGAATAAGTTGAACCGACAGAACCTATTACGGGATGAACCTGACAATTCTACCTCCAACACAAACATGGAGGCCGCTAAAAGAGTCATGTCTCCCGAAGAACATAGGTTTCATTTCCGACTACGTGATCCAAGGCACCAAAGCTCGTAGAAGTTGCATGCTCACGATTGTTCGATAACGACGACACATGACTCGTGAGTGAATCAGCGCTTGTCGCCGGCACTGGGTTTTCCCTCCCCTGCGCCGTAATCTCCATCGTCCTTTTTGGTTTAATCATAAATTGGTTGGGGGAGACACCCCCATAGCCAGTATTAGCCCGTAATAGGTACGTCGATATAGGCCTACCAGACTGAGCTCAGAAATTTCTGTCCAGAGACCGATGCATCCAATTCAACCAACGCTTTAAAAACAACAAACCACGTGGTTGCCTAGTAGGTAGGTAAATAGGTATTGCGTAATAGGTTTAAAACTATCCACTCTGCGATAACACGTCTGTTCGCTACGACAGGTGGCGACTGTATTGAGACTAGGGTAGCCAAAAAAATTAGATCAAAATATTTATTATTGTGGGCGTGGTGTGCTGCTGAAAACAAATATTTTATGTAATTTTGAAAAAAAACGTAATTTTTATATCTTTGTAGAAGGAATTGTCATTTCTCGCAAACTATTATCGATAGAGGGTTAATTTTTTGGTATAAAACGGTCCATTTGTGTGGGAGGTACCAAAAGGGGCTGTACAAGAATGGACATTTTTTACCGGACTATAAGCGCTACAAAAACATTATACTGTATTTTTATGCACTTGTACTGAAGTTATAAGCAGTTAAATTTTGATGCACAATGGTTCATTTGAGTGAGAGGTACCAAAAGGGGCGTGGCAACTTCGCCCATTTTTCTCGAGGTAATAGCGACTAATAAAATAATATAATTTGTGAAATTTCAGAAGATTATAATAAGTAGTATAGATGTTATTAAAGAATAAATATTTCATTAAAAGTTAACCCTTTGTGTGGGAGGTACCAGAAGGAGTGGACCAATATGGCCCATCTTCGAACTTAGCCGGAGATAGAAAAAAAATTTTGCCGTATACCAAATTTGAAGTCAATCGGTAACTCCTTTCGAGAGTTATCGTGCGCACCAGCCAGCAGACAGACAGACGGACGGACGGACATTTCTTATTCGACTTAAAATGACCCAAATCGAATATCCGCCGAACATACTTAGGGTCTAAAATCACTCCTTCGATGTGTAACACTTTTGGACGGAGCAATCGTATCACTAAAGTGAGGGTATAAAGAAGGAAGATGTTTTAAGTTACGTTTAAAGCAAAGTAAATTCCTCAAGCATCGATATACAATTGGAACTGCAAAATATAATAAATATTTGTATCAAAAACTTAACTAAGAGCTACAAACAAGTTGGATGGAATAAACGTAAATTTTATAAGACCTACATGGTTAGAGGGCGAACTAGAAGTATCTTCAGAAAGTAAAAATCAAAACAATTGTAAGAGACCACCAAAATCACTCGGTAACTGTAGCGATAGTAGGTAGGTAAATAGGTATTGCGTAATAGGTTTAAAACTATCCACTCTGCGATAACACGTCTGTTCGCTACGACAGGTGGCGACTGTATTGAGACTAGGGTAGCCAAAAAAATTAGATCAAAATATTTATTATTGTGGGCGTGGTGTGCTGCTGAAAACAAATATTTTATGTAATTTTGAAAAAAAAACGTAATTTTTATATCTTTGTAGAAGGAATTGTCATTTCTCGCAAACTATTATCGATAGAGGGTTAATTTTTTGGTATAAAACGGTCCATTTGTGTGGGAGGTACCAAAAGGGGCTGTACAAGAATGGACATTTTTTACCGGACTATAAGCGCTACAAAAACATTATACTGTAGTATAATAGTATTTTTATGCACTTGTACTGAAGTTATAAGCAGTTAAATTTTGATGCACAATGGTTCATTTGAGTGAGAGGTACCAAAAGGGGCGTGGCAACTTCGCCCATTTTTCTCGAGGTAATAGCGACTAATAAAATAATATAATTTGTGAAATTTCAGAAGATTATAATAAGTAGTATAGATGTTATTAAAGAATAAATATTTCATTAAAAGTTAACCCTTTGTGTGGGAGGTACCAGAAGGAGTGGACCAATATGGCCCATCTTCGAACTTAGCCGGAGATAGAAAAAAAATTTTGCCGTATACCAAATTTGAAGTCAATCGGTAACTCCTTTCGAGAGTTATCGTGCGCACCAGCCAGCAGACAGACAGACGGACGGACGGACATTTCTTATTCGACTTAAAATGACCCAAATCGAATATCCGCCGAACATACTTAGGGTCTAAAATCACTCCTTCGATGTGTAACACTTTTGGACGGAGCAATCGTATCACTAAAGTGAGGGTATAAAGAAGGAAGATGTTTTAAGTTACGTTTAAAGCAAAGTAAATTCCTCAAGCATCGATATACAATTGGAACTGCAAAATATAATAAATATTTGTATCAAAAACTTAACTAAGAGCTACAAACAAGTTGGATGGAATAAACGTAAATTTTATAAGACCTACATGGTTAGAGGGCGAACTAGAAGTATCTTCAGAAAGTAAAAATCAAAACAATTGTAAGAGACCACCAAAATCACTCGGTAACTGTAGCGATAAATCTAAAAGAGGGAAACTTAAGGATGTCAATGAAGATATCGGATGTGAAACTATTGCAGAAAATTGCGATCACAAAAACAACACACAAAAGCCGAATTTGTTGAAAAAGTTTTAAACGTCAGTCATCTGAGAACAAAACGGATTATTAAGAGTATTCCAACTCCAAGCGATGAAAAGCAGTTCTCAAATGAAGAGGCATTAGCATTATTTTTGGATTTGAAGTTAACAAAACATCAATATACACAGCTCAGGTTGCGTGCGATTGTAAAAGGCTCAAATCTGTATCCATCATATCATCACATACTTGCTGCGAAAAAGGACTGTTTGCCACCAACGGACACTATTAAATCACATCTAGTTCGGCAGGGGTAAAACTTAAAGACCTACTTAATCATACAGCTCAACGCTTGACACAATCATTTAAAGAACATGATTTGAAGAAATATGGAAACTTAAACCAAGACCCGGAAAAATCATTAGATAAAACTGATGCATATGAATTTGGATTATCGCCACTACATACAAGAATACGATTTATGGAACACATACTTCAAGCAGTTATGATTTGCATTTTGGACCTACTGGATCAATAAGAAACAATGACACCAACAAGGATTTAAGAAATTTAAAAACGTAATATGTTCAGGATGAATTTCTCAAATTTGGGTTGATTATAGACCAACTAAAACAAGAATCAGGCAATACCAATGATGGGAACACAGCATGAAGGTTCTTTTCTGATCCCGAAAAAGCATCTGAAATAACTGGTGTTAATACAAATCTCATTTCAAGATTTAAAACAATTATCGATGTACTTGCGTGCCATAAACAAATTGATGCTAAAAAAATTAATAAATATACCAAGGAAACAGCACGAATATATAGTACCAAATATCCATGGAGAAATATGTCTGCAACAGTTCACAAAATTCTTTATCATGGAGGAGACGTCATTAAGCATCATTTGGTACCAATGGGAGATCTATCAGAGGAAGCCCAGGAAAAAAGAAATAAGGATTACAGGTTTTATAGAGAGCACAATACCAGAAAAATATCTCGAAATTGTACAAACGAATATCTATTTAATATTTTGTTGGCAACGTCAGATACCCTAATCTCCAGCATTACAAATCAATGGAAAGTAGAACATCGGGACTTAGATGAAGATGCAAGAGTGCTGGTAGAGGACAGATATAATACGGAACGAAATATGGAATATTTGCAGGCAATTTTTCAACCGAACAATTACAAATTATAATTTACTGTTTTTGTTACATATATCAGGAAAAAATAAATGGTTTCCGTTAATGTTGTTCAAATACAAAATATAAAAAAAGTTTGCTATGAAAGGTGTTTTTTTAAATATCGAGGGAATTTTTTGTCGAAAAAAACATTTTTTTTTAGTTCTACAAAATTTTTTTTTTTTAGTTTCACAAATTTTTTTTTTTTAGTTTTACAAAATTTTTTATTAAAATGGTTTATTTATCAACGTACGTCCTTTTTTTATAAGTAAGGAAGATGAAAACAAAAAAAACCCACATTTACATGCTAAATATTAAAAAATTCAAAAGTTCGACTTTGAATTCCTCAATAACTGCTAACCCGATTTTATTGAAATATAAACTGGCGAAAAGCTTAAGGGGTTACCTGTCGAACAAAAACTGAAATATCTCTATCGGTTCCAAAGTTACAGAGTTTTGGCAAGAATCACATTGTGAGTCCGCACCTGGGCTTTGCTGTATACATATTAGGGATGTAACGAAAGTGACTTTAGCGAAAGCGAATATTGAAATATATCTCTTGCGAATGCGAGTGCACAAGCGAATAGTGAAATATGCATTTTTGCGAAAGCGGATGCGAATAATACTTTGACCCTTTAGTACCAACAAAATTGATACTTTTCCAGGATATTCAAGTATTAAGAATGTTTTCCATATTTTTACCTAGTGTTACCACGAAGACAAGCATATTTTTCAACTGTTTTGAAGAGAAGTGGAAGAGGTTTTCATTGGTATTATATCTTCAAAATGTGTGAAGCGAATAAAAAGATATAACACTTTTAACAAATGAAAGCGAAAACTGAAATATATTCTTGCAAAAGCGAATGCGAATAATCCAAAGATGGTTCTTGCGAAAGCGAATGTTAAAATACATATCTACATATCTATCTACCCTAATACATATCTACTCATGGTTGATTGTAGAATCACATATATACGCATGGTATGCGTGTATGTGTGTCAACGGTTCCCACCAGTCCGTGACATGACAGTCTGTCCGTGTCAAGCCATTGGTATGTCTGTTCACATCTTAGTTTTATTCAATGGTCTTTCTTGGCAATCCGAGTATTTATGTCTGTAAACAGTTCCCCACCAGTCCGTCTTTCGTGCCAGTCTATCTGTCCGTGTCAGGCTATTGGGTTGTCAGTCCACATCTTAGTTTTATTCAATGGTGTTTCCAGGCAATCCGTCTGCCAATGCCAAGCCAATAACAAATTGCCTGGCGATGTGCGAATTTTTGCCTTTTTAAAACAAACAAACAAAGTGGACGTAAAACGTTCCGCAAGTCCGCCAGTCAAGTAGATCAGCAGCATCAAAAAAAAATTGAAAGCCAGGCACGTGTTCTTTACGCAGCACAATATTGTAGCATATAAAATCAAACATTATGAAAACAAAGTTGCTGCGCCCGTCATATGAATTTACTAATTCAAAACTACACATTCATTATCCACATCATGAGTGCGTTATGATATGTGTTTGGTTGTCCGTCTGTCTGTCGGACACTAGCGTCAATCGGTCAGATCATGCCGTTGAATGGTTTTGTTGTCCGACTGTCTGTCAGCCATTAGCGTCAAACTGCCAGACCATGCTATTGAACTTGAATTTATTCCTTTGTGGCATATCCACAAAGACTTTTAGGTAAACAAACATAATTTTAAAGTCGTTTCATATTCGTTGCAAATTATTATGTAATACGTTCGCATCGTACGTAAACAGTTGCATTTGTAAAGAGCTAAAATATTTCCTGACCATGGTCAACGTTGATATGAATTGTTAGGGGATGAAAGCCTTATAGATAAAGAGAATTGATTTGGAAAGTCAATATGATTGATGCTACAGCTTATAAAGCATTCAGTTTCAAATCTTAATTGTATAAAATTCAAAATTGTAAGTGCAAGATGTCAATACCTGTGTATTTTGTAAAGAGCCTTTTGAAGCTAAGAGAGATTTTACAAGACATATGAAACATCATTGTGTTGTAAGTGGAAAACTATTCAAAAACATTTATGTAATGAAACATCATCAAAAGGTGTTTCATAGTAATGTGAACTCAAGTGAATCGATGTTGATAAATAAACAATTTGAATTAGATTCCGGAAAACTAAAAATGTTTTCAATAAATCTAGATCACAAACCACGTCATCATCTACAGTAAGATCCTTCAATGCAACATCTAGGATTAAACCGTGGTCCTTCACCCACAAAATACCAAAAACATACAGGTGTTTTACAAACACAGCATGAAAAACAGTGGTCGACGCTAAATGAGCAATATCAATATTATAATCAAATTGCTCCTGAAGCTGTAAAAAATACTAAGAATAATTACTTTTGTGCAGACTGTTATGTACAAATGGTATCAATGCGACATAAGGATAGTGTTAGAAGGAACATAGATGGGGATATAACCGTCGTAAAGAGTTCATTCAATAAACGTATTATAACATACGAATATAATAATTCAAATGGAACTCTGCTACCTGAAATTTTCTATGTGAGACAAAAGAATCGCTCCTGAAGTTGCTCAAGCTCAGTTTGGCGGAACACACAATTTTGAAGTTTAACATAGAACTTCAAGGTTAATATGTTAAACCTAGAGCAGATAATGAGCTAAATATGACTGATGGACCATCAACTTCTAGAGGTAGAATCCTTAACTACACCCAGGATTTTCAACCACGTATCTAAAATGACTCTGTTAACTCTGGGGGATGACATTAATAATCTGTTTGATGATCACACTGATGCCATCATGAACAAGATGTTTAAATATCAAGAGCGATATTCAGGATGGGCACTGCAAAAAATTCTAAAACTAATATCAATCAGGCCGATCTCACCAGAGGCTCAAAATTCATCAAAACACCGAGGTCATTGGCAAAAAAGAATGCATGTCTCAACATCAACAATTTTAATGATGAATATTGTTTCAAATGGAGTTTGGAGTAAACCCTGCCACAAGCCTTGTGACACATCTTCCTATAATGTTAACATCGCACGTGATTCTATAACGTTGCAAAGTGATATTACACTAAACTGCCAAGGGCTTCAATTCCCCTTAGCCATAAAACATATAAAAGTGTTCGAAGCAAACAATGACGACATAAGCGTCAATGTTTTTGGTTATGAAGGAGACCAAATTGTTGGACCTTACACTTAACAAAAAAAGAAAAAAATACCACATCAATTTGATGCTGCATCACGAATGTGATAATTTCCATTACATTTGGATAAAGCGAATGTCAAAGAAATACAGAAATGATATGTATACATGAAATATTTATAAATATTTTTTTCTTTACAGTCTTTTGAGCCATCAATTATCAAATCATAACGGAGCTGTTTTTATTTGTAATGGATGTATCCAACACTTCCAGTCAGCAGAAAAATTCACACAACACAAGCAGGAATGCGGGGGTATTGTAACGCGCTTACCCTCAGAGGATAAATAAATTTTTAAATTTACGCACTACGAGCGCAAATTGAAAGTACTCTTCGTAGTATACGCCGATTTTGAATGTGTGTCGGAGAATGTGGTAAGCGCAAATACCACAAAAACCAGTATGATACAAAAGCACACCCCTTGTGCTTTTATTTATAACATTAAGTGTAGTTATAATTCTAGTTTAAATAAGTTTTGTAGACGGGTGGCTGATGAATATTGCTACATTAAGAAACTCAAATAAAATTTAATTAAATATAGCTTAATTAGCTTTAAAAATAATGGAATTTAAATGCTCCCCCTGCTCGTTGATGCATGTGCGTCATCTTACCAAAAAGTTGTTCATTACTGCTTGGAGAGTTGAGACGGGAATAGCCGCAATTGTTTCTCGAATGGATTGCTTTAGTTCATTCAAATTTGTTGGTTTTGCTTTGTAGACTTCCTGTTTGCAATAACTCCACAAAAAAAAGTCAGGTGCAGTAAGGTCAGGCGACCTGGGCGGCCAACGGAATGTGGAGTTTCTGGATATCAGCTTATTGGGAAATTTTCGCCGCAATTCTGTCATAACAGGCCGGGCTATGTGAGGAGTTGCACCATCTTGCTGAAACTACACAGAGTTGAAAGAAATTCTCATTCGGCGTAATTCTGGATAGAAAAACTCTCTCAACATGCTCAAGTAACGGCCTCCAGTAACTGTAACGGTGTGACCGTTTTCTTCGAAGAAGTAGGGCCCGACAATGCAGCGTGATGCAACTGCACACCACACTGTGACACGAAGTGGATGCAATTCCTTCTCATGGAGTATCTGTGGGTTGGAAGCACTCCATTTTCGACAATTTTGTTTGTTTATGTTGCCGTTTACATCGAAATGGGCCTCGTCAGACATGAAAAGTCCTCTTCCACCATTTGAAGCATCTTCTGGTAAAATTCCAAGCGAATCGGGAAGTCTGCTGAGTTCACTTTGTTGACCATTTGAATTTTATATGGGAATAACTCCAAATCTTTGTGCATAATTGACTGCAATGAGTGTCTGCTTATACCCATTTGAGCAGATAAGGTTCTTGTCTAAACTCTTGGATTGTTTTGTATGGCATCAGCTACAGCAGCGATTGTTTCCTCCGTCCGAACTGAAGGGTTTCGATGGTAAGGTCTTCTGTTGACTGACCCATGCTCGGAAAAATAGTTAACAAGTCTCTTTATGGTCCATCTGCTCGGAGGATTGCCGCCAAACGTGCCCCTATACTCTCTTTGAACCGAAACTAGGGACTTCAGTGCGTAATAGCGGCGGACAATCCAAATTCTTTTTTCAGTGTCCCAGTTATCCATTTTTGTTAAATCTAAAAATCAATCTGCAAGATAAAGAAAAAATTAACCAGATTCATTAAATAGAAAAAAAGTTATTACATTTTTTTTGGTAGCAGCTTTCATCAGCCACCCTGTACATACAGGTGAGGATGCCTCTAAAAATTTTTTGGAAAATCTTGTTAGGGATTGTAAATTTATTTACAATAATTATTTGACTGTCAAGAAACCAATGATTAGTTTATCACCCTTGAAGGAAGTAAATTTTGCAACTTCAGAAAATTGTCACATATGTGACTAAACTTTAGGTAACGATAGGGTAAGGAATTATATAAATATATCTGTCTTATTTTCTTTCAATGAATGACAAAAACAGACTAGAGTTGCGATTTCTAGACAGTTTTCGATTAATGGCTGCCAGTTTAGGTACTCTCGCCCGAAATTTACCCGAAGATGCTCTTCAGACAGTACGTACACATTTTCCAAACAATAAAGATTTTAGACTCATAAATAAAAAGGGGTATTTCCGTATGATTATATATCATCATTCAAAAAATATGCTGAAAAACAACTTCCTAAGAAGAAATACTTTTATAATAAATTGACAAATTTTGGTTGTACAAATCTGAAAGGTTATATGGAAATATATTTAAAACCATCCGTTTTTATTGCTGACTGACGTTATTGAAAATTTTAGAACATTATGTATAGATGTACACAAATTGGATCCCTGTCAATATTATACCGCCCCATCTCTTTCTTGGGATGCGATGCTCTTATGTACAAAAGTTGAATTATAACTTCTCAGTGATATTAACATGTACAACTTCTGTAAGAATACCATACGAGGCGAATAAAGAGGGTACGCAAGGTTATGATAAAAATAAACCAATTGTAAATATCTACTATCTCGATGTGAATAATTTGTATGGTAAAGCTATGACACAATATCTCCCAGTAAATAACTTTAGATGGCCTGAGGAAGCAGATTTTGAATAATATACAAATGAAGAGGAAATAAAATCAATACCCGACGATTCGCCAACAGCCAACATATTTTGTGTTGATTTGGAGTACCGAAAAGATTTGCATGATCTTCACAATGACCTACCTTTCTGTGCGGAAAGTAAAACTGTTGGAGGGTCCAAATGAGATTAGGGCAAAAGCAAAAAATACTTTCGAAAAAGATTTTTAAACAATGCTGTATACGGTAAAACTATGGAAAACGTGGATAATAGAAAAGATGTTAAAATAGTAAAGGGGATAGAACAAACAGAAACAGGCTGGGAACAAGGGATTTAATTGCAAATCCAAATTTCTACAGCTTATCACAATTTTCAGAGGACATGGTTGCCATTCAACTGAACCGTGTAAATGTATTATACAACAAACCAATTTATTTAGGCTACTGTTAGATCTTTATAAATGGGTTATGTATGACTTCCTCTATGACTTCTTTAAAATTAAGTTTCAAAATGATTTTTGTTTAAAATATATCGATACTGATTCATTTATTCTAACTTTTTATAAGAGAGATCTTTTTAAAGAACTTACTCCAGATGATCTGAAAGCAAGGTTTGACACTTCAGACTTTTCACCAGATAATAGATATGGTATCCCTCTTGTAAATAAGAAAGTGATTGGGATGATGAAGGATGAATGTTTTGGTAGGGATATGACCGAATTTGTGGGACTTAGACCCAAGATGTACGTAATTAAAGTGGAAGGATGTGACGAAATTAAAAAGTCCAAGGGTGTAAAAAAATCTGTGCTAAAAAAATGTTCTATAGATACGTATCGAGATTGTTTAATAAATAGACAAAAATATTATGACGACATGTTCACATTTAGATCTAGAAAACATGTTATCTATACAGATAAGATAAATAAAATATGTCTAAGCTATGATGATGATAAGAAAAAGGTAAGACCCGATGGTATAAATACGTATGCGTGGGACCATTACAGACCTCATTATGATTTATCTATATATATAAAGAAGAATGTGTGTTTGTTTGTTTGTACCGTACACTGATAGAAAAAGCTTCGTCATGACGACGAATTTGTACAACATCACGATTATTTTTTCGACAAAAGTCAGCTAACGTACGGAATAATCCTCTTGATGAATTTGTTCGTCACCATGACGAATTTTTGTTTCCAAAAACTTTCGTCCTCAGGATGATCCATTCATCACCACGACGAACCCCATTCATCATCATGACGAACCCCATTCATCATCACGACGAATAGCATTCATCACCAGGACGAACCCCATTCATCATCATGACGAACCCCATTCATCATCACGACGAATAGCATTCATCACCACGACGAACTCCATTCATCACCATGCTGAACTCCATTCATCACCATGACGAACTCCATTCATCACCATGCTGAACTCCATTCATCACCACGACGAATTCCATTCGTCACCACGACGGATCCCATTCATCATCACGACGAATTCATGCCCACGACTATTTAAATTGTAAAAATTCCAATTAAAGTTCTTCTAGTTTTAAACCATTTAAAATGGTATGGAAAATAAAATTATTTGAATGCATTGCTAGGTTCAGTTGTGAATATTCGTTTAGAGACGCAGTTCTTATCAGGTAAGGCTGAAATCAAACAAACGAGAAGTATTCATTACTTCTGTTATTTTAAATCAAAATAATCACATCAAGTAATGTATTTGCCTGCTCGACACACATTTCCCGGGGAACTCTGTAAAAGAACCCGAGGTTCAGCAGGACCAACAAGCTAGCTTCTTGACTGAGAGATCCAGAATAAGCTGGGCTATTAATAGCTTTGAGCCCTTCAAGTCACCTGGACCAGATGGTATCACTCCAGAAATGCAGAAAATGTTAAAGTACATTATCCCCTGGCTGGAGAAAATTTATGTAGGCTGTATCAGGCTTTCATACGTCCCGAATCGATGGAGGGATACCAAAGTGGTATTCATACCTAAAGCGGGAAAGATATCACACACTAGGCCAAAAGACTTCAGACCAATTAGCCTATCCTCCCTCCTATTGAAAGGTCTGGAAAGGGCAAGTCTACAGAATCAGCCCTGCACGAACTTGTGAGCACTATCGAATCGTCCCTGCATTTCAAGGAATTCACCATGGTGGCATTTCTTGACATAGAAGGGGTTTTTAACAACATTCACTCAGATACGGTAATTGCGGCACTCTCACATCTAAAAGTTAACACTAGTTTGATTAGACTAATTCAAAGTCTGCTCACCAGAAGACGCATAACAGCATGTCTAAGGTACACAACTCTAACAAGGTTTGTAAACAGAGGGACCCCGCAAGGAGGAGTACTGTCTCCACTAATTTGGAACCTAGCGGTGAATGAAATAGTGCTAGATCTAGAACGTTGTGGCTGCAAGGTCGTGGCATATGTGGACGACGTGGCAATCGCAGTGAGTGGCAAATTCGTAAACGTCCTCAGAGACATCCTACAGGTGGCTCTGAACAAGTTGGCTAGATGGGCCAGAAGCAGCGGTTTGGGCGTTAACCCCAACAAGGCAGAATTGGTTCTCTTTACTAGGATGAATAATGTCCCACATGTGGACCCTCCACCTCGGATAAATGGAACAGATCTAGTCTTTTCTGAAAGTGCAAAATTTTTAGGAATAATTCTAGATAGGAAAATGTTATTTAGACTTAACGTATTGGAACGTGTAAGGAAGGCCAACGTCGCCTTATATTCCTGCAAAAAGACTGTAGTGTCGCGGTGGGGACTCTCTCCTAAAATCGTCCACTGGATATATATAGCAGTAGTTCGTCCAATACTGTTATACGGTATTATTGTATGGTGGACGGCAACTGACAAACTAACTATCACCAACCTACTAACAAAAGTTCAGAGAAATGCCTGCCTGAGCATAAGCGGAGCCTTAGGACTATATCGACCGAGTCTCTACAAGCCCTACTCCATATACTGCCGATTAATATTGTGGCGAGAGAAGTTGCAACGAAAGCGGCAATAAGATTAAACTGCCTATTAATGTGGAGGTACAAGAACTATGGTCACATGAGGATATCAAAGTGTAGTGCTATGGTAACCGACCGAGTGGACTATATACCAACTCTGTACACCTTCGAGAGAAATTACATCACTATGATTCCCGCCAGAGATGAATGGGTCGGCAGAATACCAGGTAATAGAAACCATCTCCACTTTTACACGGATGGTTCGAAGCTTGATGAAAAGGTTGGCTTCGGAGTACACTGTGAAGAACTTAGTCTGGATATAGCTCACAGACTACCAGATACCTGCAGTGTCTATCAAACCGAAATAATGGCAATATGGGAAGTCGCCAAGTGGCTGAGTCGCAACATAGTAACCAACACTGGCATTGTCATTTACTCGGACAGTCAGGCTGCCATCAATTCTCTGGAGGCTACATCCCTAAATTCACAAACAGCCCTCGACTGCCGCAGATCTCTTAACGAGATGGCTGAGCAGTTTAATATACACCTCATATGGGTGCCTGGGCATAGGGATATCCCGGTTAACTGCAAAGCCGATGAACTTGCTAGGAAAGGGACGACATTACAAATTCTCGAAGAATTAGGCAAGAGGCAACCAGGCAGTCCAACGACAGATGGACAGAAATCGGCACCTGCAGGGTAGCTATACAAATCTGGCCAAGGAATGACCTGAGAAGGTCAAAATATCTCCTCGCACTAGAGAGAAAACGATTGTCTACGTTAGTACAGGTTCTGACGGGACACTCCTTGATCGGCGAACACGCCAAAAGATTGGGTATTGACTCCAATGACTTCTGCCGAAGCTGTGGAGATGAGGAAGAAGTGGAGAACTTTGAGCACTTGATTTGCGACTGTCCCGCTTTGACGACTGGACATACTGGGGTCGGCCTTTTTAGGCAGCCTAACAGATCTTTCCAGTACTGATATTCGTACTATCGATAAATTTATATATCAAACAGGTTGGTTTCGATGAGGGGCATTTCAGCCCGTGGTAACACTAGGGTCCTAAACTGGTCTATGTGAGCTTGTAAAAAAATACGGCTGCCACCCTAACCTAAACCTAATGTATTTGCCAAAAGACCAATAGCACAAATGTTTCACACTTATACAGCTTGTCGAGCTGCATGTACTAGTATGCATGTGTTTGATGTTCAGTTACGCCGTGCCAGTGCGGTTTGTTTGAACCAATCGGTGCTGCGTGGAACACACACGTGGACGAACATAACAACGTCGCATGTCTTACTTTGTTTTGCTGTAGGAGTTGACGTTGCCGTAAAGGGCGAATAAGTCGATCGTTCTCATGATGAATGGATAATCTTATTGACGAACGGTGTTCGTCATTAATTATTAGATTTTTTAAATTGATCTTTTACAACAAATTATTTAACTAAGGTAATCAGAACGCATATAGAACAGTACATTTAATTGCTTTGTTTGATCATATTTTCAACAAAATGGCCAAATAAATCTTTTCGTCGTGGGAATGAAACCTTATCGTTCTCTCGACGAATTTCGAAATCACCAAAACACGTCTTGATGATCGTGTTTGTTCTATTGACGTATAAAAACATCGCATGTACGAAACTTTTCGTCACCAGTACGAAGATATATTGACGAAACTGATTCGTCATGGTGACGAACGGTTTTTCTATCAGAGTATAGGCTAAACGGCTGGACCGATCTTCTTGAAATTTTCACAGAATGTACATGTGTAGGGGGTGCTGAAAATAGGGTACTTGAATTTTCGATATATCAAGTGGGCGTGGACCCGCCCATATGGATCAAATTTTGATATTGAGAAAATTTTTAAGCTAGAGAGCTCAAATTTCGTGTGTATGCATTTAGTATCAGATTATGTCAGTTTTCCAAAAATGGGCGGAATCGGACCAATGGCGTGACCCCGCCCATATACGCCAAATTTTGAAATTGAGATATCTTACACATTTTGTTACAGAGAGTGCTGAAATTTTGCGTATATGTATCTGGTAGCAGTATGCGTAATTGGTCAAAAAATGGGCGGGATCAGACCAATGGGCGTGGCACGGCCCATATAAGCCAAATTGAAATATTTCAAACAATTTATTAGCGAGAGTTCTGAAATTTTGTATTTATGTACCTGGTGGTATTCCACGTTATTGGTCCAAAAATGTGTGGGATCGAACTAATGGGCGTGGCCCCGCCCATATAAGCCAAATTTTGAAATTGATATATGTTGGACAATTTATTAGCGAGAGTGCTGCAATTTAGTGCATATGTATCCGGTGGCAGTCTACGTTATTCTTCCAATAATTGCCGGGATCAGACCAATGGGCGTGGCACGGCCCATATAAGCCAAATTGAAATATTTCACACAATTCATTGGCAAGAGTTCTGTAATTTTGTGTTTATGTATTTGGTGGTATTCCACGTTATTGGTCCAAAAATGCGTGGGATCGGATCAAAGGGCGTGGCCCCGCCCATTTAAGCCAAATTTTGATATTGAGATATCTTGCACAATTTATTAGCGAGAGTGCTGTATTTTTGTGTACATAAATCTGGTGACAGTCTACGTGATTGGTCCAAAATGGGCGGGATCGGACCTATGGGCGTGGCCCCGCCCATATATGCCAAATTTTGAAGTTGATATATGTTGGAAAATTTATTAGCGAGAGTTCTGCAATTTAGTGCATATGTATCCGGTGGCAGTCTACGTTATTGGTCCAAAAATTGGCTGGATCAGACCAATGGGCGTGGCACGGCCCATATAAGCCAAATTGAAATATTTCACACAATTTATTGGCGAGAGTTTTGTAATTTTGTATTATGTGTTTATACCACCAGGTTATTCCACGTTATTGGTCCAAAAATGGGTGGGATCGGACCAATGGGCGTGGCCCCGCCCATATAAGCCAAATTTTGAAATTGAGATATCTTGCACAATTTATTATCGAGAGTGCTGTATTTTTGTGTTTGATATATCTTAAGCAATTTGTTAGAGAGATCTATGTAATATTGTGCATACATATTTGGTGTCAGTCTACGTAATTAGTCCAAAAATGAACGGGATCGGAAATCTGGCGCAACGAAGTGGACCGGGTCCAGCTAGTATAATTTAAATACTGATCCAAACTCTATTAATCCGATTGAACTTGATGTAAGTCTTAACGAAATTAATAGCTTGGAAATTTCGACTTTAAATGAACTTCTAGATTTGAATATTGAGAATAAATCAGATGATTTAGAAAGAGGTAATGAATCAGACCTATTTTCTACAATTCAAATGGATGTGTGTTTTAATGAAATTGATAATTCAAATCTCGCAAATTGGGATGAACTTTATGATTTAAACCTATAATTAAGAAATAATATAAATTTTTGTTTACCTTATATACTCGTATTGTTTTTTTTTGCTTTCTTTCATAAATAAAGACAAACTTATTTTGATTTGGAATACAATACTTGTGTGTTTTTTTATTTATTAATTGTTATATGGAAATACAAAAAAAACATCTCATTATTAATACTTAAATAATTTTTCGAATGATTCCAGTTAAAGGCGTGTATTCTAGCAAACGTTCGTGAAGTAGTAAGCAGTAGGCATACGTGTTTTCAGGAATGGATTTAGAGCTCTTAACTCTATTTTGACATCAATTGGTCCGCTTTTAACCATTTTGTTTTGATGGCTGACATCAATTACAGCTATTGGTGTCTCTTTGAATTTCTCACATGAAATAATTGGCTGTGACTCCCTCAAAAAGTAACTTTGTTGAAATTTCACACTTTAAATTTAAGTCATCGTATGGATAAGTATCCGAGTTAAGATGGACTTTAATGTTTGTTAAGTTACTGTTAACAAACTTTCCATCTTTTTCCAGGGCAAATAGTACGAATCGTGGTCTTTCTCTGTTCACAGACAGTTTCACATTCCAATTACATTTGGTTGCACCTTTAAATGTTGGGTTAAAATGGCAATCCCAACTACAAAATGTAATCGGTAGCGATGTTCCACTCTTTATCGTCTTCATAATTTGCCATTTGGATGTGTCAGACAAGTGCACATGCGGAATTCTCCACGTGATATTCGTAATTGGTAAATTTGCAGTTTCATTTGACTCCGATGAATAACATACGCTTTGGTCACTGGAGCTTCGGAGAAAAATAAGATCATACTATGTAATATAATTTTGGAGAAGTCTTCGGCAAATCCCCGCAGCATCTTAAGGAGTACATAAAAGTTAAACACACTTATGTTTAAGTCGTCGCCATTATTCCATCCAGCATTTCTTATTATATTACTCTCAACATCAGTTAGGGACACAAAGTTCTTTATGGTACTCGATACACCTAAATACCGAGTTCGATCGATTTCAACACCATTAATTTCATAACGAATTTCATCGAACATGTGAGCTATACAATTATTGCGTAAACGAGCATTTGATGTTTTTTCTCCGCCCGCTAATGTTACAGAACCTTCTATGTAAATAAAGCTCTCGTTTGGCAATACATATAAATCTTGATTATTTATGTATGGTACGTAGTTGTGGTAGTCCTTTTTGATTATATTGTCATCGGTGAATGGGTTTTCAACAGGTATTTCATTTAATTTATATCCTGGATATACATTTATACCAAATTCATTACGTTTACTCTCATAATGTTTACGGGAAGATATGATGTATGCATCGTGTTTGATTTCAAAATTCCTCCATTGAATCCCAACAGGGATCATATAGACCGTTCTTTGTCAAAATCGATATCATCATGGGATAAAAATATCTCTATTTGTAAGGTATAAAATGAACCAGTAGGAATTTCAATGACTCGGTCATCAATATGAAAGAAATTATTATCATGGTCTACTTTTGGAATGGAATTATATGAATGAAAATATACCAGAGCGCATTCGTAGTCTTCGGTTAATTGAATTGGTGGAAAGCAATTGGTTGTTAGAACTGAAGATCTTCCGCTTAAGGAAGTGAATGCTCGCAAGTAAATGAGAACTATTTTCATTTATTTAGTTGTTATACCCTCACTTTAGTGTGACGAGGGTATATATCATTTGCTACGAAAAAAGTATAACACATTTAAGGAGTGATCTAACCCCCAAATATGTTCGGCGGAAATCCGATTCGGCCATTTAAAGTCGAAAAAGCAATGTCCGTCCGTCTGTCTGCTGGCTGGTGCGCACGATAACTTTCGAAAGGAGTAACCGATTGACCTCAAATTTGGTATGTGGTAATATTTTTTTCTATCTCCGGCTAAGTTCGAAGATGGGCCATATTGGTCCACTCCTTCTAGTACCTCCCCCACAAAAGGTTAAAATGTTGTAAAATATTGATTCTTTAATAACTGCTATACTACTTATTCGAATCCTTTGAAATTCCACAAATAGTATTAGCTTATTAGTCGCTATCAACTCGAAAAAAATGGGCGAAGTCGCCACGTCCCTTTTGGTACCTCCCACACAAATGCACCATTTTGCACCAAATGTTAACAGCTTATAACATTAATAACAGTGTATAAAAATACTTGAAATGCTTATAAGTCGGCACAGTGCAATGAATTTAAAGTATCTAATGTTCAGCGAAAAAAAGGTGTATTTGATAAACCCCACACAAATTGACAGAATAATTCGAGTAATATTCAATATTACATTACTCACAAAGTGAGGGTATACCTTAGTCGGTTTACCCGACTGAAACTTTCTTACTTGTTATTAATGTTTTCACTAGAGCATATTGCTTTTGTTTATCCATTAATTCTGATTTTTACAGAATCATAACACTTATCGCATACTTTGTCGCCCTTAGTTTTCAAAACCTCTTCAACGAGGTATGTGTTGTGGAAGCGTGTGCGTTGAATTTCCTCTTTATAAAACCTGCCTTTGATTGGGTATCCTTGATAGTCTTATAAGATATATGTACGTAAGAGGATTTGTAATCTGTATAGATTTTATACGAAATATCTCTGTGCTATAACAATATGCAACAAAATGTCCAAGGGATGTGGATAACATTTTCTAGTGCAATTAGGTGTCAAAAACACGAAAAAAATATTAAAAAAAATGTTTATGGTAAAATTTTTTTTAAATTCCAGCTTTCATGGAAAGTACATTCAGTATATTTCAAGTATAAGCCTGATTATGCCTCAAATGAAAGGAAATTGTGAGGGCTACATATGCAGCAAATATCGCTTTCACGTAGAATCTTTGGTTTAGTAACAGTCGTCAAAAATATGAGTAAAAAATGATTTTTTTTTAAAAAAGCTCTTTTTCCTGGTACAAAAAAAAACCATAAAACCATAAAAAATATTTTATGAGGATTGATGTCAGACATTATAAAATTATAGAGAGGACGAGGTTTTATAGTTGTTCGTAACCATCCATAAAACATGATATGCAATGTCAGTGTAATTCAGTGCCTTAAATAGATAAGTCGATTTTCTGAAAAATATTATAAAGTTATATTTCGAAGTATGAATAAACGGCAAAGAACTTTTCAATGTGTAAATGATCCCGACAATTTCTGCTACATCTGTCGAAAATATTTTATCAAAAAAAAATTTACGTGCGTTTAGTAAAATAATAGAAGAAATATATGTGCAATATTTTGGCATACGAGTTAAAAATATGAACGAACCGTGGACACCTAGTATTTTATGTAATTCGTGCCATGTAAATCTTACTCGATGGAGTAGTGGAAGCATGCGGTAAGTACTTTACAATTAATGCATTACAATGTTTTGTGGAATAAAACGTTTTAATTTTAGATTCACGTTGAATTTGGAATGCCAATGATGTGGAGACAACCATTCATTCACGATACGGACGGCTATTTTTGTCTAAGTTAATAGATTGGAGTAGGAAGTGTCCAAGTATAGCTAACATCCTAATAACGGAAACATCATCAAGTTCAACTGAGTACTCAACTCTTAGCGATTCAAGTTTGAGTCAGAAGTCATCGCTTTTAACTCAGTTTCAACTCATTGATCTAGTGAGAGATTTGGAACTGACCAAATATAATGCTGAAGTACTTGCATCTGGGATGAAACAGTACAATATTTTGGCACCAGATGTTAACATATCATATTATAGAGTCCGTGATATACCTTACAAACAATTTTATACAACTGTGGATAACAGATGCTTTTGCAAGGACATTCCCGGATTGTTCGAGGAACTTAATCAAACATACAATTCAAAGGAATGGCGGTTACTTGTTGACAGCAGTAAAGAAAGTTTGAAAGCAGTACTTTTACACAACGGAAATCAGAAACCGTCGATTCCCATTGCTCATGCTGTCAACACTAAGGAATCATACGAAACAATGGCTAAATTGATAAAATACATAAAATATGAACATGACTGGAAAATTTGTTGCGATTTAAAAGTAGTCGGCATGTTATGCCTCTGGGATAGCCGAAATTTTGCCACCACTGCATATTAAGCTGGGGCTCTTTAAAAATTTTGTAAAAGCCTTAAGGAAAGATGGCAATTCCTCTCATATTTAAAATGTTTATTTAAAAGTCTTTCTTTTCAAAAAATCGAAGAAGGTGTTTTTGATGGGCCTAAAATAAGGAAACTGATAAAAGAATCATATTTGACGTCGGATAAAATTGCAGCATGGAGGTCGTTTAAGCTTGTAGTTTTAAATTTCCTTGGATCCAATAAAAGCCCGCAATATGAAACAATGATTAATGATTTCTTAAAAAATTATGAAGAAATTGGTTAGCAATATATTTTTTTATATTTATGTATATAACACATATGTATGTATTCTTCCAACTTATTTTTCGTTTATGTATTCCAACAGGTGTACATATGTCCCTCAAAATGATGGGATGATTATATTTGGTTCCTCATTAGAGAAACCGATTCCGAAACCTACAAACGTCAACAAAGAACTCACAATTACTTCTAATGAAACTTTTTCATGTAAATAAACTCAAATGTACATAATATAAATAAAAGTAATAAATAAAATCGCTATTTGAACAGAAATTAAAAAAAAAAAATTTTAAATTCTCTTACCTCTACCAAAAGGGCTATAATTTCTACATTTATCCATAGATTTTTTTCAAATAGGCAATTTTTTCTTCGCTAGGATGCAAACTTTTAAAAAATAAAATAAAATATTTTTTTTCGATTTTTTTCTATTTTTTATGTTTTTTTTTGGTCCCAGGATTTTTTTTTTTTTAAATCTACTTTTTCTAATTTGTTTAATGACTGTTACTGTTTCTAAGTGAAAGAGATATTTCCAACATTAGTAGCCCACATTAATAGCTTTAATTTAACGTATAAGTAGACCTGACCGGGAATATACTCCAAAAATTATAGTGCAAATACTAAGGGTACCTTCGACGATAATAGTATTTTTAATAAAAAATTTTTGTAAAAAAATTTATCCATAAAAAATTTGTTGTTTTTATTTTATAGAACAGTATGCCACAATCTATAGAAAAAAATAATTTTTAGGTCTAGGACACAAAAAAAAATTTTTTTGTTGCGTAGTGTAATTTGGAATATACCCCTTCTCAAATATATTTTTATATTTGCTTATACGTACGTAATCCCCTACATGGTATTTTGATGGTGGGAACATTTTAAGATGACTGTACGCCGTCGAAAGTAACCTTTTTTCATTTTTAGAATTTACTTCAATGGGGGGCATATTTATTGTTCGATGTTTTTATACCCTACACCACACTGTGGTATAGGTTATTATGACTTTGTGCATATGTTTGTAACACCCAAAAGGAGAAGAGATAGACCCATTGTATATTATACCGATCGACTTTCTGAGTCGATTTTGCTATGTCCGTCTGTCTGTAGATGTATTCTTGTAATCAAAGTACTGGTCGAAATTATGGAAATTATTATCTCAACGAAACTTTGCACATATCTTTATTTAGGCCCAAGGACAATTGAATTTGGTTAAAATCGATTCAGATTTACATATAGCTCCCATATATATGTACCTCCGATTTGGCATATACACGCAAAGAAAAAATTCGTTTCTGCGAAACGAAATATTAGACAACTACAATTCTCGTTTGCCGGAACTGAAATTTCGTTTGTTGTGACAGAAACATATTCTGACCAAAAGAAATTTCAGTCGTTATAAACGAGAATTGTAGTTGTCTAATATTTCGTTTCGCAGAAACGAAGTTTTTCTTTGCCTGTATGCACTGTATAAACAACATTTTTGAACCGATTTGTACAAAAAATGACAGAGAGTAGTCTCGTGATACACTTAGAGACAATACAAAGTTTGGGGGAAATCGGTTTAGATTTAGATATAGCCCCCATATATATGTTAAGCGATGTAGAGACTGTATTTTATATTCGATCAGTACGAAATTCGACAGAAAGAGGTTTTTATTTTACATGAATGGGTATTCAGGGAAAATCGATTCAGATTAATATATAACCTCCATATACATATATGTTCCTCCTGATTTGGTTACAAAGCGCTATAGAAGTTGTAATTTACTTCCGATCATTACAAAATTCTCCAGAAAGATGTTTCTCAATTTAGGAACGAATATTGCTTAGGTTAGGTTAGGGTGGCAGCCGTATTTTTTTTACAAGCTCACATAGACCAGTTTAGGTCCCTAGTGTTACCACGGGCTGAAATGCCCCTCATCGAAACCAACCTGTTTGATATATAAATTTATCGATAGTACGAATATGAGTACTGGAAAGATCTGTTAGGCTGCCTAAAAAGGCCGACCCCAGTATGTCCAGTCGTCGTTTACTCAAAGCGGGACAGTTGCAAAGCAAGTGCTCAATGCTCTCCACTTCTTCCTCATCTCCACAGCTTCGGCAGAAGTCATTGGAGTCAATACCCAATCTTTTGACGTGTTCGCCGATCAAGCAGTGTCCCGTCAGAACCTGTACTAACGTAGACAATCGTTTCCTGTCTAGTGCGAGGAGATATTTTGACCTTCTCAGGTCATACCTTGGCCAGATTTGTCTAGCTACCCTGCAGGTGCCGATTTCTGTCCATCTTTCGTTGGACTGCCTGATTGCCTCTTGCCTAAGCCAAAGCTTGCACGTGGATAGTGGCGCACCAATATATGCAAATTCTTCGAGAATTTGTAATGTCGTCCCTTTCCTAGCAATTTCATCGGCTTTGCAGTTCCCCGGGATATCCCTATGCCCAGGCACCCATATGAGGTGTATATTAAACTGCTCAGCCATCTCGTTAAGAGATCTGCGGCAGTCGAGGGCTGTTTGTGAATTTAGGGATGTTGCCTCCAGAGAATTGATGGCAGCCTGGCTGTCCGAGTAAATGACAACGCCAGTGTTGGTTACTACGTTGCGACTCAGCCACTTGGCGACTTCCCATATTGCCATTATTTCGGCTTGATAGACATTGCAGTTATCTGGTAGTCTGTGAGCTATATCCAGACTAAGTTCTTCACAGTGTACTCCGAAGCCAACCTTTTCATCAAGCTTCGAACCATCCGTGTAAAAGTGGAGATGGTTTCTATTACCTGGTATTCTGCCGACCCATTCATCTCTGGCGGGAATCATAGTGATGTAATTTCTCTCGAAGGTGTACACAGTTGGTATATAGTCCACTCGGTCGGTTACCATAGCACTAAACTTTGATATCCTCATGTGACAATAGTTCTTGTACCTCCATAGAGGAGAGACTCGGTCGCTGTAGTCCTTAAGGCTCCGCTTATGCTCAGGCAGGCAGTTTCTGAACCTTTGTTAGTAGGTTGGTGATGGTTAGTTTGTCATTTGCCGTCCACCATACCACAATACCGTATAACAGTATTGGACGAACTACTGCTATATATATCCAGTGGACGATTTGAGGAGAGAGTCCCCATCGCGACCCTACAGCCTTTTTGCAGGAATATAAGGCGACGTTGGCCTTCCTTGCACGTTCCAATACGTTAAGTCTAAATAACATTTTCCTATCTAGAATTATTCCTAAAAATTTTGCACTTTCAGAAAAGACTAGATCTGTTCCATTTATCCGAGGTGGAGGGTCCACATGTGGGACATTATTCATCCTAATAAAGAGAACCAATTCTGCCTTGTTGGGGTTAACGCCCATACCGCTGTTTCTGGCCCATCTAGCCAACTTGTTCAGAGCCACCTGTAGGATGTCTCTGAGGACGTTTACCAATTTGCCACTCACTGCGATTGCCACGTCGTCCGCATATGCCACAACCTTGCAGCCACAACGTTCAAGATCTAGCAGGATTTCATTCACCGCTAGGTTCCAACTTAGTGGAGACAGTACTCCTCCTTGCGGGGTCCCTCTGTTTACAAACCCTGTTAGAGTTGTGGACCCTAGACATAACTTTTAGATGTGAGAGTACCGCAATTATCGCATCTGAGTGAATATTGTTAAAAGCCCCTTCTATGTCAAGAAATGCCACCATGGTGAATTCCTTGAAATGCAAGGACGATTCGATAGTGCTCACAAGTTCGTGCAGGGCTGATTCTGTAGACTTGCCCTTATTGTAAGCATGTTGGTTCCCCGACAGAAGTTTTGTATCCAGGTTTTCCCTAATGAAATGATCTAAAAGTCTTTCCAGACCTTTCAATAGGAAGGAGGATAGGCTAATTGGTCTGAAGTCTTTTGGCCTAGTGTGTGATATCTTTCCCGCTTTAGGAATGAATACCACTTTGGTATCCCTCCATCGATTCGGGACGTATGAAAGCCTGATACAGCCTACATAAATTTTCTCCAGCCAGGGGATAATGTACTTTAACATTTTCTGCATTTCTGCTGGAGTGATGCCATCTGGTCCAGGTGACTTGAAGGGCTCAAAGCTATTAATAGCCCAGCATATTCTGGATCTCTCAGTGAATAAACTAGCAACGCTCGCAGTCCACTCGCAGTCTTGTTGGTCCTGCTGATCCTCTGGTTCTGTTAGAGAGTTCCCCGGGAAATGTGCAGTACATTGAGCGACTGCTCGCTGTTTTTGGTCCAATTATTTTCCTCATCCTGCAAGTAACCCACTGTACAGGGTGAAGCTGACAGTATTTTCCTCAGCCTTGCGGCGTCGGAGACCTTTTCCACTTCGCCACAGAAGGTATACCAAGAGCGTCTTTGCGCCTTTCTAAGCTCCTTCTTATAGATCTTGAGTTGCTCTTTATAGGCATCCCAAACATTAGCGACCCCAGTAGATTTAGCCTTGTTGAATAGCTTGTTGCAGGTCTTTTTCATAGCCGTTAGCTCAGAAGTCCACCATTGGGGTTTAGTTTTACCCTTGTACCTTGTTTTTGGACAGGCTTCTTCAAGGGATCTATTGAATGATATGGTGATATGATCGACCAGATTATCCAGACCGGCTTTGTCATTCGGTTCGTACAGAAGTTTAGAGTTGAGGACTTTCTTGAAATTCTTCTCATACAGGTGCCACCTTGTCTTCCTTACATTTCTGCGGACGGCAGGTTTAGGCACTTTTTCCGCGAGTTTGAACTCAATATAATGGTGATCTGAGAATGAGTGGTCTTCCAGTACATTCCACCCAATAATTTTGTCTGACAGCCGGTCAGTAGCAAACGTTACGTCGGGTACTTCTTGTCTGTCTTTAATTGTAAAGGTCGGTTTATTACCTATGTTACAAATACTAAGGTTGGTAGTTAGAATAAAGTCAAGAAGCGAATCACCCCTATTGTTTATATCCGTACTACCCCAGATAGTATGATGAGCGTTCGTGTCTGCGCCAATAATCAGGTCGAGCTCGTCAGACGTTGCTTCTTCTACTACTTCCCTGAATAGAGCAGTCGGTACTACAGATTCATAAGGCAAGTAGCTGGAGACCACCCAATATATGCGATTACCGATCTCCAGGCTAGCAGCTGTTTGGTCTTTACCACTTAAATTAGCCAGGAGAAAGATACTTAGATCTTTCCTGGCCAAAATGCAGGTTCTTGGAGTGCCTTCACAGTTGGCCACAAGCAGTTTAAAGTTGGGTGTCCTAATACCGCACACCCTTCCTCCCACTACGTAGGGCTCCTGTATCAGGACGATGTCCACTGCGCCTGTGGACAGGCGCAGCAATTGAGCCGCTGAGGCTGCTTTAGCGTGATGGAGGTTAATCTGTAGAATTCGTACCATCATTGGCAATTGACAGATTAACATCCATCCCGACAATGGTGTTATCGAACTCTTCGTCCGTACCGTCGAAAAGCATGTCCCCGCCAGATGCGTCAAAGAGTCCGGAGACTCCCCTCAGCCTCTCTGTGTCCGAAGTAGAGCTTTTGTCCTAAGAGAAGGACGTTCCAGATCTTCTGTTAGAGTTGGAGTCACCAGAAATAATAGGCGTGGGTACCTCCGCACTTCCAGAAAGTGCCACGGTGGACGACTCACCTTCTGCAGTGGGAGCTATGTCCTGTTTGTATATCTTCAAGACTATAGTCTCGAAGCCATATTGTAGGGTTGCAATCGAATCGATAAGATTGACCTGCCGCTTTTTATACCCTACACCACACTGTGGTACAGGGTATTATGACTTTGTGCATTTGTTTGTAACACCTAAAAGGAGAAGAGATAGACCCATTGTTTATTATACCGATCGACTCAGAATCACTTTCTGAGTCGATTTAGCCATGTCCGTCTGTCCGTCTGTCTGTCCGTCTGTCTGTCCGTCCATGTATTCTTGTAATCAAAGTGCAGGTCGTATTTATGGTCCGATTGTGATGAAATTTAGCATAGTGCTCTTTTTTGGCCCAAGGACGATCCCTATTGAAATTGGTTAAAATCGGTTCAGATTTGGATATAGTACCCATATATATGTTTCACCCGATTTGACATGTAAGCGCTGTAGAAATCGTGTTTTATATCCAATCAGTACGAAATTTAACAGAGAGAGTTTTCTTATTACATGTATGAACACTGCCAAATTCGGGGAAAATCGGTTCGGATTTAAACATAGTCCCAATATATATGTTACACCCGATTTGACATGTAAGCACTGTAGAAACCGTGTTTTATATCCGATCAGTACGAAAATCGGCAGAGAGGGTTTGCTTATTACATGTATGAACACTGCCAAATTCTTATCGCAATGCCCATTTTCGCATTGGTAGGTAGGTGTAGGGTATTATATAGTCGGCCCGCCCGACTTTCTGTCTTTCCTTACTGTTTTTTTTTTAAACTGTTCATATTTTGTTATATTTCACCTATGGATGTCGCTCCCAAAAAACTTGTTTATATATTGCTTACTTTAGCGATTATCGATTAAGAATTAGATATATCCACATATATATGTCCTTACTCAATTACCAATTATTCCAAATTATTATCGCAGTGACCCTTATCGCATTGTTAGGGAGGTGTAGGGTATTATATAGTCGGCGCCGCCCGACTTTCTGCCTTTCCTTACTGGTTTCTTATTGTATAAATCAATCAAATTTTTGTATATATCAAGCCAATGGTAGGAACCGTTGTAAGAAAATTCTCGTTCAAAGATTGATGCTTTCATTACCTATACGTTGAATAGTGGTTACTGGAATACTTCTTCATTAGTTTATAAAATTCTTGGTTAAACAATTCTTTTCCATCGTATGTTTCTAAATTTTTTGGTATTCTACCTTTATCTAATATTTTATTTAATGCTGTGGAAACGTCGCACAATGGGAAAAAATTGGTAAATACGCGCGCGTAGCAGTATTTTCTATCTCACGACTATACCGTTAGAGATAGAGTCCTACGGTTTGGACCGTCTTCAAGGGAATTCTTTGGAGAATAATTTAGTGTACCCAGATTTTTCTTACTGTTACCGTTTATCCCACAGTGGGACATCAAATGCGACTTTTTGGAAATTAGTGTAAAACCCCGAATATCGTGCCAACTTAAGTGATCTTGACTTTAAATGAAAGCTGACAAAATTTAGTTTGAAATCTGTTTCAGGTGCTTGATTGTGTGTTGCTGCGTTTTAAATATGCCGACCATTGAAGTTCAAAAATATTTTTGTCAACATTGCGATAAAAGTCTACAAAACCTGCCATGTTTTTAAATTTGAAACTAAGACAACTTAAATAGGATAAAATTGTGGGCTGCAATTTTTTTGAAAGCTGACATTTTGCACTAATGCACTTTACACAATGTGTCGTAGACAGACAATAAAAGAAAAGTTAAATTAAAAACAAAAAATAATTGGTCCACCCTAATACACACAAACTGCAGAAGCGTATATATTTTATTGTAACTATATTTTTATAGGTTTTGAAGAAAAAATGAAGTATAACAATTACTATAATCCTTATAATATTAATAATATATCTTTTTTGATCGTACTTGATCAAACTTGCAGCCGCCTGTTAATCCATCAATCCTCGTCCGTTCAGTACTGTTCGTAATTATTATCCGATTTTGCCGAAATTTCGCAAATGTTATTTTTTTAACCAAGAAAATCGGTCCATATATTTCGGGTAAATTAGTTCATAGATTGATATAGCTCCCACACATATTTTCTATATTTAAAGAAAAAAAAGCACATATGTAAAGTACAAAAATCTGCCATAATCGCAAAAAGTCGCAGATAAACTAGGTACCGTTGGATTCATCCCTAAGTCACCTCTCTTCTCTATGTTATATGGTAGTGATCCCACGTGATCCAAAAAAGTTGTATTCCATTTACTGTGGATAATTTTTTGGAAAAACAAAAAAAACTGTTTTTTACTTTGAAATATCTCTTCACTGGAAGACGTCAAAAATACGTCTTATACACAAAAATTAAGATGAATATAACCTTATTATATGTTGCAAGTCCTATCGCATTTCACCAATAAACGCGAATTCTACAAGCATTTTAGTATATGCATTGTATCATCGCAATGTTATTTGCATTTATTAGTAAAAAAGACAAACTTTGAATGGTCATAACTCGAAATCGCCTGGAGATATTTTCATAAAATTTGAAGATATTTTCAATAAATGTTATCCACAATAAAATGACACTCCCAAAAAATTCATTTTTGAAAGATGTTTTCAAAGTCCTATGCGCGCATATTTCATCATATTTTCCCATCGTGCGTCGCTGCCATTTTCTGATTTAGTTGCTTCTGCCCATGCAAATTTTGAGAAGGTATCAATGACTGTTGGCAAATATCTATGTCCTTTATTTATTGTAGAATAATTTCCCATTTCAACAAAATCCGCTTGCCATAAATCGCCGATGCCCTTCATAATCACCCTCCGCCGTGGAAAATTTTTGCGAGCTTGAGCGTATATCTCATTAATAGTTGTTCGTCTTTCCATGATTTAGTTATGATCGTTATAAATTATTGTACGAGTATTTGACATTCTACTTAAAACGTTGTGTAAATCCTTAATATTGTTTTTTAAGTGAGATATTTCATTGTTTATGTTTACAAATTGACTACTCAAATCTCTTTTTAATATATCTTGAGAATGTATGATTTGTGTTTGTAGGTAAGCTTTGTTGATTGCGTCTGTATTTTCCGACGGTGAGGCCAAATTCTAAATTTTCTTATTTTGGATATCGAGGTTATAATGCCGGTCAACACCAATTCCCAAAATTTTTCGAGCATTTCTCCTTAATGCATCAGAGTTGGAAAAGTGACCAAACTTGTCGACACTCAAGTTGTGATTGATTGTTTACTGCAAAAGCAATGTATTATATTTGATTCTCTTAATTCTTCGATAATGGATACTATTTAATTGATTTGATTACTATATCCAGCATTTTTTGATGCGATTAAAAGTTTTAGACGTTCAACTAATTAGTTGGGGTCATCCCAGTATATATAGTTTGGTTTCTGAAGATTAACACTCATTAAGCCTTCGCCTGTGTGAGTTGATTGAAATGTTTGTTTTATTATATTTGTGTACTTCAACCCTTTATTTCCTTTTATTTGTTCATTGGGACTATAGTTTCTTCTGTGTACATTCGTATTCACTAAAATCTTTCTATAGATATCCAGTTCATATGAGTCATAATTCTTGGGATTCTTGTGGAATAAAAGTTCATATAAAGCCGGTGTGAACGCTCAGGTTTGATTTCCAATTATTATTTTATTTTCGTTTAAACTTAGATCGTTTACGCCAAATTTCCAAACACAATTTTCGCCTTTGTGTGGTCCATATATTGTGTCAAGTTTCTTATTGCTATGTAATGAGTTTAAGTTAATAACACCCTCTTGGTGCTCTTCTGATTGTGAATAAAACTGGTTTGGTTTAGATTCGTGGGGCGATTTAACAATATTTTTTAGTTGTGTTGTAATTGGTTGATTGTACTCTCTAAATGACTTGTCATTTCATTTTAACCTAATTTAATGCTTTGAAATTTCTTTTTCAAGATATTTCTCACTGAATTTTGTTTCATATTCATTACGTCTTGCTTGAAGATAATAATTATGTTTGCATCACGTATTAAATGTTTCGGGATGCGTGTGTATGTTTGACATAAATAAAATGAATCTATATTAATGAATTTATATTATGTCTATCCATATAAAAATAAGCACGAATATTATTTTGTTTTTCGCAGGCGACATCATCAAATAACATTATAGAATTCATTTTCGCCTCATCTGGTGGTATGACAGTAGTAATCTCAGAAAATTTATAAAATCCCATGCCTTTTACGGTTGCAATGAGCTTCTTTAAATATTCATATTTTGGTTGATGTATTTGAGTATAAATATATATTTTCCAATTTCAATCCGTTTGGACCTTCAATCAAGCTTATCATGATATTAGTTTTCCCACAATTGGAGGGACCCACTATTATAGCTCGTATTGAATTTGGTAACAAAGAGCTGTCTGATTTTCTGAGATTTTGTTCGAATCGAAATTTCTAACATCAATATTCGTATCCTGTTTTACTAACCGCATTTTTGCAACTGTGTATTAACAATTTGTTTCACTAAATTTTATATTGGCGGCGAGCTAAAGCAAAAGATAATAGCTGGGGAGAAAAACTAAACGCATATTTTGTCACCAACGATATGACGACTAAGGCAAAATTGGGGATGGGTATGACCAAGAATGCTGTATGTGGTAAAAAACTGTTTTCTTCAGCGGTGAAGTATGCTACCTCAGTTCTGAAGAAACAAAAACCGGAAGACACAGCTATAAAAATCGCACAAAATCGATTTGTACATCATTTAGAGGGAACAAATCTAAAGTTGTTATACCTAAGGTTATAAGAGTGCCTAAAATTGGTGGTTTCCTATCCATAATACCACTTCTAACAGCACTTAGCGCCATTGGAGCGTTAGCCACCTGTGAAGCAGCAATAGCAAAATCAGTAAACTTTTCATTCGTCATAATAAGGCTATGGAGGATATTGCCGTGGGTAAGGGGATTTACCTAATGCCGTATAAGAAGGGAATGGGCGTTGTATACAATAATAACAATAATAAATCTTTGACAAAAAACTAATAAACCAGCTACCCAACAGGCCTTTAACAGATAATGATTTAAAAATATTTGGTAAAAACCACATTCCCTGTTTTACAGGTGTTTTTATGAGAGACAAACTCCCCAAAAACCCCCGTATTAAAGAGTGTGGAATTGTTTACCTTGACTCACATAAATGTCCTTGTACTCATTGGGTGGCATACTACAAAAACAGTAAAAACCAGTAAGGAAAGGCTAAAGTCGGGCGGGGCCGACTATATAATACCCTACACCACTCTCGTAATATTGAATAACTCTGAAATATAAATTTTGTAGTTCATGTATAAATTTATTTATTTATTCTAAATTTCAAAACGATTGGATGTAAAATACAGCTTCTATAGAACTAAAGGGCCAAATCGGACGACACATATATATGGGAGCTATAGCTAAATCTTAACCGCTTTTCTTCAAATTCGGCAATGTTGGTTCATGGATCAAGAAACTCTACCATTCCAAATTTCAAAACGATTGGATGTAAAATACAGCTTTTATTGGACTAAAGGTCCAAATCGGACGAAACATATATATGGGAGCTATAGCTAAATCTTAACCGATTTTCTTCAAATTCGGTAGTGTTGGTTCATGGATCAAGAAACTCTACCATTCTAAATTTCAAAATGATTGGATGTAAAATACAGCTTCTACAGGACTAAAGAGGAAAATCGGACGAAACATATATATGGGAGCTATAGCTAAATCTTAACCGATTTTCTTCAAATTCGGCAATGTCGGTTCATGGATCACGAAACTCTACCATTCCAAATTTCAAAACGATTGCATGTAAAATACAGCTTCTATAGGACTAAAGGGCCAAATCGGACGAAACATATATATGGGAGCTATAGCTAAATCTTAACCGATTTTCTTCAAATTCGGCAATGTTGGTTCATGGATCAAGAAACTCTACCATTCTAAATTTCAAAAAGATTGGATGTAAAATACAGCATTTATAGGACTAAAGGTCCAAAGCGGACGAAACATATATATGGGAGCTATAGCTAAATCTTAACCGATTTTCTTCAAATTCGGTAGTGTTGGTTCATGGATCAAGAAACTCTACCATTCTAAATTTCAAAGAGATTGGATGTAAAATACAGCATTTATAGGACTAAAGGTCCAAATCGGACGAAACATATATATGGGAGCTATAGCTAAATCTTAACCGATTTTCTTCAAATTCGGTAGTGTTGGTTCATGGATCAAGAAACTCTACCATTCTAAATTTCAAAATGATTGGATGTAAAATACAGCTTCTATAGGACTAAAGGGCCAAATCGGACGAAAGATATATATGGGAGCTATATCTAAATCTGAACCGATTTCAACCAAATCCAATAGCGATCTTAACAGCTGCGATATACTCTAAACTGCAAAATTTCAGAACGATCGGAGTGAAATTGCGACCTGTAGTCGACGAACAACTTTACATCCACAGACGGACGGACGGACGGACGGACATGCTTAAATCGACTCAGCTAGTGATTCTGAGTCGATCGGTAGCTGTGTTATTTTTAGGTGTTACAAACATCTGCCGTGAAACAAACTTATAATACCCTGTACCACAGAGTGGTGTAGGGTATAAAAATATTTTGATAGCTATGGCAATCTCCATCCACCATTGGAAATATTGCAATACTTGGGAGCTAACATAAATTACAATTACAAACGAAAACAGAAATTTAATTCTCTTAACTGTGGCCATTTATGTTTAAAATATTTGCTACAATTCAATGAAACACCACAATGTCATCAAAAATCGTATATAAAGTATCCGAAAAATTAAAACATTTTCAGTTCACCACCAAAATTCAACGTTTTCAGTTCAAACCACCAAAATTCCTTGCAAAATGTTCAAAATCAACAGGTCTGAGATTGCGTTATTGGATTTTCAATATTGTCATGGTAATGACAACTGCATTTATATAAAAGAATTGGCATTTATGGTCGGCTCATCAATCGCTCCGAATTACGTTGTATTCAAGGAACCGATATTCGAGAATTAAGTTATGAAGGGCTAAGGACAAACACCTTGGTCAATGGGATCGGTAGATTACAGCTGTGTAGGCGATTTTCTTTCACCGCTCAATAATTTTAAGTATATTTTTGTTGATGGTAAAGCAAAACAATACTTTTTATTAAAATATCTTACAACATCTGTTATAAATCTGGAAAATAAAATAATTTTAAAGAAATGTGAAAACTTGTTTTTGTTTTATTCGGTATGCTTTCATAGTACATATTTTGTTTTTGCACTTAGGCTGAAGATCGTTATTGTTGTTTTCAGTATATGAAAACAACTTTGTTAAAAATTAAAGAAGAAGCAAGTGACATGTATTGGGGGTGGTTGTAATGGTTGGATAGACAGATCTGTTTCGGGAGCCACCCAACTCCCATTATCATATCCTTATTACAACGATTACTTCAGTCGAATTTATTAGAATATATACGCACAGTCAAGTATCATTAAACGAGAACTGTTTGCTTAAAGCGCACACCTCAAAAAAAAAAAAGACAATTCAGTAATCATCATCCCTCGTACATGCACCAACTTCCACTCTCGTGAGTCTTTACAATGTAAAGAATGCACACGAAAGTTTTGCTGTAGTTGACTATGCAACAACAGCGTATTTGGTCGTGCCCTACCATTTCTTCTTGTTTTTGTTTTTTGTTCTATTCGATCTGCTTTCACAGTACATCTGCTTTCACAGTACATATAAATTGGGGTTGGGTATGCACAAGAATGCTGTATGTGCGAAAAAAAACTGTTTTCTTCGGCGGTGAAGAATGCTACCTCAGTTCTGAAGAAACAAAAACCAGAAGATATAACCACAGCTATAAAGATCGCACAAAAATCGATTTGTAAATTATTTGTAAATCATTTAGAGGGAAAAAATCTAAAGTTGTTATACCTAGGGTTATAAGAGTACCCAAAATTGGTGGTTTCCTACCCATAATACCAATTCTAAAAGCACCTAGCGCTATGGAAGCTTTAGCCACCGGTTGAGCATCAATAGCAAAATCAGTAAACTCGTCATTCGTCATAATAAGGCTATGGAGGATATTGCCGTGGGTAAGGGGATTTACCTAAAGCCGCATAAGAAGGGAATGGGCATTGTATACAATAATAACAATAATAAATCTTTGACAAAAAACTAATAAACCAGCTACCCAACAGGCCTTTAACAGATAATGATTTAAAAATATTTGGTAAAAAAAACATTCCCTGTTTTAGAGGAGTTTTTATGAAAGACAAACTCCCCAAAAACCCCCGTATTAAAGAGTGTGGAATTGTTTACCTTGACTCACATAAAGGCCCTCGTACTCATTGGGTGGCATACTAGAAAAACAATGAAAAAAAAAGAATATTTTAATAGCTATGGCAATCTCCAACCACCATTGGAAATATTGCAATATTTGGAAGCTAACATAAATTATAATTACAAACGAAAACAGAAATTTTATTTTATTTAACTGTGGCCATTTATGTTTAGAATATTTGCTACAATTCAGTGAAACACCACAATGTTTTAGAGGAGTTTTTATGAAAGAGAAACTCCCCAAAAACCCCCGTATTAAAGAGTGTGGAATTGTTTACCTTGACCCACATAAAGGTCCTGATACTCATTGGGTGGCATACTACAAAAACAATAAAAAAAGAATATTTTGATAGCTATGGCAATCTCCAACCACCATTGGAAATATTGAAATATTTGGAAGCTAACATAAATTATAATTACAAACGAAAACAGAAATTTTATTTTATTTAACTGTGGCCATTTATGTTTAAAATATTTGCTACAATTCAATGAAACACCACAATGTCATCAAAAATCATTTATAAAGTATCCGAAAAATTAAAACGTTTTCAGTTCACCACCAAAATTCAACGTTTTCAGTTCAAACCACCAAAATTCCTTGCAAAATGTTAAAAATCAACAGGTCTGAGATTGCGTTATTGGATTTTCAATATTGTCATGGTAATGGCAACAGCATTTATTTAAAAGAATTGCCATATATGGTCGGCTCATCAATCGCTCCGAATTACGTTGTATTCAAGGAACCACTCGATATACGAGAATTAAGTTATGAAGGGCTAAGGACAAACACCTATTGCAAGAAATTTGTTAATGGACTGGATTGGTCAATGGGTAGATTACAGCTCAATAATTTTAGGTATATTTTTGTTGTTGGTAACGCAAAACAAGACTTTTTATTAAATTATGTTACAACATATGTTATAAATTTGGAAAATAAAAGAAGTTTAAATAAATGTGAAAACTATTATTCGAAATATATATGTCCGTTACATCCAGACAATAAATTTAGATGTGCCCTAAATAACTTGTTTAAATTATATATATTTGTAGAGAACAATTATAATAAAATACGAGAATCTTCTATATATAGACGCCTATACGGCTGGAGCAATCTTTATACAGAATGTAATTGTGTGGGGCGTGGTGAAAATAGGGTACTTGAATTTTCGATATATCAAGTGGGTGTGGCCACGCCCCCATAAGACAAATATTAAAATTGAGATATCTCGCTCAATTTGTTAGCAAGAGTGGTGTAATTTTCTGCATATGAATCTGGTAGCAGTCTACGTGATTGGTCCAAAAATGGGCGGGATCGGACAATTGGGCGTGGCCCGCCCATATAAGCTAAATTTTGAAACTGAGATATCTTTCACAATTTGTTAGCGAGATATATATTTTGTGTATATATATCTGGTGGCAGCCCACATGTATGGTCCAAAAATGGGCGGCATCGGACGAATAGGTGTGGTGCCGCCCATATAAGCCAAATTTTGAAAATTATATATGTATCTTGAACAATTTGTTAGCGAGAGTGCTGTAATTTTGATCAATTCATATCATAATTTACAAAGGCATATCCCCCCCAACTGTTTACGTACGATGCGAACGTATTGCATAATAATTTGCAACGAATATGAACGACTTCAAAATTATGTTTGTTTACCTTAAAGTCATTGTGGATATGCCACAAAGGAATAAATTCAAGTTCAATAGCATGGTCTGGCAGTTTTACGCTAGTGGCAGACAGACAGACGGACAAAAAAAACATTCAATAGCATGATCTGACCGTTTGACGCTAGTGTCCGACAGACAGACGGACAACAAAACACATATCATACCGCACTCGTGATGTGGTTAATGAATGTGGAGTTTTGAATTAGTAAATTCAGATGACGAGAGCAACAACTTTGTTTACATAATGTGATTTTATAATTTTTTTTTGACGCTGCTGATCAACTTGTCTGGCGAACTTGCTGAAAGTTTTACGTCCACTTTGTTTGTTTGTTTCGAAAAGGCAAAAAATTCGCATATCGCTAAAATGCATTGGATCGCCAGGCGACCACTCACAATTTGTTACTGGCTTGGCATGGACAGACGGATTGCCTGGAAATACCATTGAATAAAACTAAGATGTGGACTGACAAACCAATAGCCTGACACGGACAGACACACTGGAACGAAAGACGGACTGGTGGGGAACTGTTTACAGACATAAACACTTGGATTGCCAGGAAAGACCATTGAATAAAACTAAGATGTGGACAGACATACCAATGGCTTGACACTAACAGACAGACTGCCATGAAAGACGAACTGGTGAGTACCATTGACACACCTACACGCATACCATGCGGGTATATGTGATTCTACAATCAACCATAAGTAGATATGTATACAGAAAAGCAATACCATGCGTGTATATGTGATTCTACAGTCAACCATAAGTAGATATACAGCAAGGCCCATGCTGATCTCAAGGTTACTTCAAAGCCAAGTACAATGAACTCACACATTCATATACATAAACAGACGTACGGAACATCTGGCGACCACCCACGACGTTTCCAAATAGTATCAAATTACATTGGAATGCACACACATACATACGCATAAAATGGACACAGACGATCGAATTATACATACACATAAAATGTATGCTGACGTCATGGGACCACCCACAACGTGGCCAAATAGTATCAACTTACACTTTTGCTCTCTCATTTCCCCTCTACTTATATAATTTTGTGTGACGGTGTACCATCTTTATTTATGCTTGGTGAGCCGTGAACTAACTCAGGCAACTACGAGGGCTTTGCTAAAACAGAGAGTTGTGTCACAGAACGGCGCCAAATATGATGCGGGGGCGATGAATTCGACTAACAGCTGTTGTGGCTTCAACAGCCGCAATTGCCGCATTTGAGTGAATGTTGTTAAAAGCCCCTTCTATGTCAAGAAATGCCACCATGGTGAATTCCTTGAACTGCAGGAACGATTCGATAGTGCTCACAAGTTCGTGCAGGGCTTATTCTGTAGACTTCCCTTTATTGTAAGCACGTTAGTTCCCCGATAGGAGTTTTGTATCCATAATGAAATAATCTAAAAGTCTTTCCAGACCTTTCAATAGGAAGAAGGATAGGCTAATTGGTCTGAAGTCTTTTGGCCTAGTGTGCGATATCATTCCCGCTTTGGGTATGAATATGGAATCCCTCCATCGATTCGGGATGTATGAAAGCCTGATACAGCTTACATAAATGTTCTCCAGTCATAATAAAGTACTTTCACATTTGCTGCATTTCTACTGTAGTGATGCCGTCTGTTCCAGGTGACTTAAAGGGCTCAAAGCTGTTGATAGCCCAGCTTATTCTGGATCTCTCAGTCAGCAAACTAGCGACGCTCGCAGTCCACTCGCAGTCTTGTTGGTCCTGCTGTTCCTCGGGTTCTGTTAGGGAGTTCCCTAAGACATGTGTGTCGAGCAGTACATTGAGCGACTGCTCGCTGTTTTTGGTCCAGTTATTTGCCTCATACTGTGCAGGGTGGAACAGATAGTACCCTCCTCAGCCTTGCGGCGTCGGGGACCTTTTCCACTTCACCACAGAAGGTATACCATGAGCGTCCTTGCGCCTTCCTATGCTCCTTCTTATATCTTAAGTTGCTCTTTATAGGCATTCCAATCATTAGCGACCCCAGTTGGTTTAGCCTTGTTGAATAGCTTGTTGCAGGTCGTTTCCCTAGCCGTAAGCTCAGAAGTCCACCATTGAGGTTTAGTTTTACCCTTGTACCTTGTTTTTGGATAGGCTTCTTCAAGGAAACTATTGAAAGATGTGGTGATATGCTCGACCAGATTATCCAGACCGGCTTTGTCATTCGGTGCGTACAGAAGTTTAGAGTTGAGGACTTTCTTCAAATTCCTCTCATACAGATGCCACTTTTTCTTCCTCCCATTTCTGTGGACGGCAGGTTTAGGCGCTTTTTCCGCGATTTTGAAGTCAATATAATGGTGATCTGAGAATGAGTGGTCGTCCAGTGCATTCCACCCAATAATTTGTCTGACAGCCGGTAAGTAGCAAACGTTACGTTGAGTACTTCTTGTCTGTCTTTACTTGCAAAGGTCGGTTTATTACCTATGTTAAAAATGTTTGTTTTGGTAGTTAGAATAAAGTCAAGAAGCTAATCACCCCTATTGTTTATATCCGTACTACCCCAGATAGTTTAGGTTAGGGTGGCAGCCGTATTTTTTTTTTTTTTACAAGCTCACATTTAGGTCCCTAGTGTTACCACGGGCTGAAATGCCCCTCATCGAAACCAACCTGTTTGATATACAAATTTATCGGTAGTACGAATATCGGTACTGGAAAGATCTGTTAGGCTGCCTAGAAAGGCCGACCCCAGTATATCCAGTCGTCGTTTACTCAGAGCGGAGCAGTCGCATAGCAAGTGCTCAATGCTCTCCACTTCTTCCTCATCTCCACAGCTTCTGCAGAAGTCATTAGATTCAATACCCAATCTTTTGGAGTGTTCGCCGATCAAGCAGTGTCCCGTCAGAACTGATACTAACGTAGACAATATTTTCCTCTCTAGGTCGAGCAGATATTTTGATCTTCTTATGTTATACTTTGGCCAGATTTGTCTAGCTACCCTGCAGGTGCCGATGTGGGACATTATTCATCCTAGTAAAGAGAACCAATTCTGTCTTGTTGGGGTTAACGCCCAAACCGCTGCTTCTGGCCCATCTAGCCAATTTGTTCAGAGCCACCTGTAGAATGTCTCGGAGGACGTTTTCGAATTTGCCACTCACTGCGATTGCCACGACCTTGCAGCCACAACGTTCTAGATCTAGCAGGATTTTATTTACCCCTAGGTTCCAAATTAGTGGAGACAGTACTCCTCCTTGTGGGGTCCATCTGTTTACAAACCTTGTTATAGTTATGGACCCAAGACATGCTGTTATGCGTCTTCTGTTGAACAGGCTTTGGGTATGAATATGGAATCCCTCCATCGATTCGGGATGTATGAAAGCCTGATACAGCTTACATAAATTTTCTCCAGCCATAATAAAGTACTTTCACATTTGCTGCATTTCTACTGTAGTGATGCCGTCTGGTCCAGGTGACTTAAAGGGCTCAAAGCTGTTGATAGCCCAGCTTATTCTGGATCTCTCAGTCAGCAAACTAGCGACGCTCGTAGTCCACTCGCACTCTTGTTGGTCCTGCTGTTCCTCGGGTTCTGTTAGGGAGTTCCCCGGGACATGTGTGTCGAGCAGTACATTGAGCGACTGCTCGCTGTTTTTGGTCCAGTTATTTGCCTCATACTGTGCAGGGTGGAACAGATAGTACCCTCCTCAGCCTTGCGGCGTCGGGGACCTTTTCCACTTCACCACAGAAGGTATACCAAGAGCGTCCTTGCGCCTTCCTATGCTCCTTCTTATATCTTAAGTTGCTCTTTATAGGCATTCCAATCATTAGCGACCCCAGTTGGTTTAGCCTTGTTGAATAGCTTGTTGCAGGTCGTTTCCCTAGCCGTAAGCTCAGAAGTCCACCATTGAGGTTTAGTTTTACCCTTGTACCTTGTTTTTGGATAGGCTTCTTCAAGGAAACTATTGAAAGATGTGGTGATATGCTCGACCAGATTATCCAGACCGGCTTTGTCATTCGGTGCGTACAGAAGTTTAGAGTTGAGGACTTTCTTCAAATTCCTCTCATACAGATGCCACTTTTTCTTCCTCCCATTTCTGTGGACGGCAGGTTTAGGCGCTTTTTCCGCGATTTTGAAGTCAATATAATGGTGATCTGAGAATGAGTGGTCGTCCAGTGCATTCCACCCAATAATTTGTCTGACAGCCGGTAAGTAGCAAACGTTACGTTGAGTACTTCTTGTCTGTCTTTACTTGCAAAGGTCGGTTTATTACCTATGTTAAAAATTTTTGTTTTGGTAGTTAGAATAAAGTCAAGAAGCTAATCACCCCTATTGTTTATATCCGTACTACCCCAGATAGTTTAGGTTAGGGTGGCAGCCGTATTTTTTTTTTTAAACAAGCTCACATTTAGGTCCCTAGTGTTACCGCGGGCTGAAATGCCCCTCATCGAAACCAACCTGTTTGATATACAAATTTAGCGGTAGTACGAATATCGGTACTGGAAAGATCTGTTAGGCTGCCTAGAAAGGCCGACCCCAGTATATCCAGTCGTCGTTTACTCAGAGCGGAGCAGTCGCATAGCAAGTGCTCAATGCTCTCCACTTCTTCCTCATCTCCACAGCTTCTGCAGAAGTCATTAGATTCAATACCCAATCTTTTGGAGTGTTCGCCGATCAAGCAGTGTCCCGTCAGAACTGATACTAACGTAGACAATATTTTCCTCTCTAGGTCGAGCAGATATTTTGATCTTCTTATGTTATACTTTGGCCAGATTTGTCTAGCTACCCTGCAGGTGCCGATTTCTGTCCATCTTTCGTTGGACTGCCTGATTGCCTCTTGCCTAAGCCAAAGCTTGCACGTGGATAGTGGCGCGCTAATATATGCAAATTCTTCGAGAATTTGTAATGTCGTCCCTATCCCTATGCCCAGGCACCCATATGAGGTGTATATTAAACTGCTCAGCCATCTCGTTATGAGATCTGTGGCAGTCGGGGGCTGTTTGTGAATTTAGGGATGTTGCCTCCAGAGAATTGATGGCAGCCTGGCTGTCCGAGTAAATGACAACGCCAGTGTTGGTTACTATGTTGCGACTCAGCCACATGGCTACTTCCCATATTGCCATTATTTCGGCTTGATAGACACTGCAGGTATCTGGTAGTCTGTGAGCTATATCCAAACTAAGCACTGCACACTGTACTCCGAAGCCAACCTTTTCATCAAGCTTCGAACCATCCGTGTAAAAGTGGAGATGGTTTCTATTACCTGGTATTCTTCTAACCCATTCATCTCTGGCGGGAATCATAGTAATGTAATTTCTCTAGAAGGTGTACACAGTTGGTATACAGTCCACTCGGTCGGTTACCATAGCACTGCACTTTTATATCCTCATGTGACCGTAGTTTTTGTACCTCCACATTGAAAGGCAGTTTAATCTGGTTGCAACTTCTCTCGCCACAACAGTAATCGGCAGTATATGGAGTAGGGCTTGTAGAGACTCCTTAAGGCTCCGTTTATGCTCAGGCAGGCTGTTCTCTGAACCTTTGTTAGTAGGTTGGTGATGGTTAGTTTGTCTGTTGCCGTCCACCATACCACAATGCCGTATAGCAGTATAGGATAAACTACTGCTATATATATCCAGTGGACGATTCTAGGAGAGAGGTCCCACCGCGACCCTACAGGCTTTTTGCAGGAATCGACGTTGGCCTTCCTTACACGTTCCAATACGTTAAGTCTAAATAACATTTTCCTATCTAGAATTATTCCTAAAAATTTTGCACTTTCAGAAAAGACTAGATCAGTTTCATTTATCCGAGGTGGCGGTCCACATGTGGGACATTATTCATCCTAGTAAAGAGAACCAATTCTGTCTTGTTGGGGTTAACGCCCAAACCGCTGCTTCTGGCCCATCTAGACAATTTGTTCAGAGCCACCTGTAGAATGTCTCGGAGGACGTTTTCGAATTTGCCACTCACTGCGATTGCCACGACCTTGCAGCCACAACGTTCTAGATCTAGCAGGATTTTATTTACCCCTAGGTTCCAAATTAGTGGAGACAGTACTCCTCCTTGTGGGGTCCATCTGTTTACAAACCTTGTTATAGTTATGGACCCAAGACATGCTGTTATGCGTCTTCTGTTGAACAGGCTTTGGGTATGAATATGGAATCCCTCCATCGATTCGGGATGTATGAAAGCCTGATACAGCTTACATAAATTTTCTCCAGCCATAATAAAGTACTTTCACATTTGCTGCATTTCTACTGTAGTGATGCCGTCTGGTCCAGGTGACTTAAAGGGCTCAAAGCTGTTGATAGCCCAGCTTATTCTGGATCTCTCAGTCAGCAAACTAGCGACGCTCGCAGTCCACTCGCACTCTTGTTGGTCCTGCTGTTCCTCGGGTTCTGTTAGGGAGTTCCCCGGGACATGTGTGTCGAGCAGTACATTGAGCGACTGCTCGCTGTTTTTGGTCCAGTTATTTGCCTCATACTGTGCAGGGTGGAACAGATAGTACCCTCCTCAGCCTTGCGGCGTCGGGGACCTTTTCCACTTCACCACAGAAGGTATACCAAGAGCGTCCTTGCGCCTTCCTATGCTCCTTCTTATATCTTAAGTTGCTCTTTATAGGCATTCCAATCATTAGCGACCCCAGTTGGTTTAGCCTTGTTGAATAGCTTGTTGCAGGTCGTTTCCCTAGCCGTAAGCTCAGAAGTCCACCATTGAGGTTTAGTTTTACCCTTGTACCTTGTTTTTGGATAGGCTTCTTCAAGGAAACTATTGAAAGATGTGGTGATATGCTCGACCAGATTATCCAGACCGGCTTTGTCATTCGGTGCGTACAGAAGTTTAGAGTTGAGGACTTTCTTCAAATTCCTCTCATACAGATGCCACTTTTTCTTCCTCCCATTTCTGTGGACGGCAGGTTTAGGCGCTTTTTCCGCGATTTTGAAGTCAATATAATGGTGATCTGAGAATGAGTGGTCGTCCAGTGCATTCCACCCAATAATTTGTCTGACAGCCGGTAAGTAGCAAACGTTACGTTGAGTACTTCTTGTCTGTCTTTACTTGCAAAGGTCGGTTTATTACCTATGTTAAAAATTTTTGTTTTGGTAGTTAGAATAAAGTCAAGAAGCTAATCACCCCTATTGTTTATATCCGTACTACCCCAGATAGTTTAGGTTAGGGTGGCAGCCGTATTTTTTTTTTTTATACAAGCTCACATTTAGGTCCCTAGTGTAACCACGGGCTGAAATGCCCCTCATCGAAACCAACCTGTTTGATATACAAATTTATCGGTAGTACGAATATCGGTACTGGAAAGATCTGTTAGGCTGCCTAGAAAGGCCGACCCCAGTATATCCAGTCGTCGTTTACTCAGAGCGGAGCAGTCGCATAGCAAGTGCTCAATGCTCTCCACTTCTTCCTCATCTCCACAGCTTCTGCAGAAGTCATTAGATTCAATACCCAATCTTTTGGAGTGTTCGCCGATCAAGCAGTGTCCCGTCAGAACTGATACTAACGTAGACAATATTTTCCTCTCTAGGTCGAGCAGATATTTTGATCTTCTTATGTTATACTTTGGCCAGATTTGTCTAGCTACCCTGCAGGTGCCGATTTCTGTCCATCTTTCGTTGGACTGCCTGATTGCCTCTTGCCTAAGCCAAAGCTTGCACGTGGATAGTGGCGCGCTAATATATGCAAATTCTTCGAGAATTTGTAATGTCGTCCCTATCCCTATGCCCAGGCACCCATATGAGGTGTATATTAAACTGCTCAGCCATCTCGTTATGAGATCTGTGGCAGTCGGGGGCTGTTTGTGAATTTAGGGATGTTGCCTCCAGAGAATTGATGGCAGCCTGGCTGTCCGAGTAAATGACAACGCCAGTGTTGGTTACTATGTTGCGACTCAGCCACATGGCTACTTCCCATATTGCCATTATTTCGGCTTGATAGACACTGCAGGTATCTGGTAGTCTGTGAGCTATATCCAAACTCGGAGGACGTTTTCGAATTTGCCACTCACTGCGATTGCCACGACCTTGCAGCCACAACGTTCTAGATCTAGCAGGATTTTATTTACCCCTAGGTTCCAAATTAGTGGAGACAGTACTCCTCCTTGTGGGGTCCATCTGTTTACAAACCTTGTTATAGTTATGGACCCAAGACATGCTGTTATGCGTCTTCTGTTGAACAGACTTTGAATTAGTCTAATGGAACTAGAGTTAACTTTTAGATATGACAATGCCGCAATTACTGCATCTGAGTGAATGTTGTTAAAAGCCCCATCTATGTCAAGAAATGCCAGAAGAGCTCACAACAGAAGAGCTCGTACAGGGCTGATTCTGTAGACTTCCCCTTATTGTAAGCATGTTGCTTCACCGACAGGAGTTTTGTATCCAAGTATTCCAGACCTTTCAATAGGAAGGAGGATAGGCTAATTGGTCTGAAGTCTTTTGGCTAGTGTGTATTCTTTAGGTATGAATACCACTTTGGTATCCCTCCATCGATTCGGGATGTATGAAAGCCTGATACAGCCTACATAAATTTTCTACAGCAAGGGGATAATTTACTTCAACATTTTCTGCATTTCTGCTAGAGTGATGCCGTCTGGTCCAGGTGACGTGAAGGGCTCAAATCTATTAATAGCCCAGCATATTCTGGATCTCTCAGTGAATAAGCTAGCAACGCTCGCAGTCCACTCGCAGTCTTGTTGGTCCTGCTGATCCTCTGGTTCTGTTAGAGAGTTCCCCGGGAAATGTGTGAAAATGTGCAGTACATTGAGCGACTGCTCGCTGTTTTTGGTCCAATTATTTTCCTCATCCTGCAAGTAACCCACTGTACAGGGTGAAGCTGACAGTATTTTCCTCAGCCTTGCGGCGTCGGAGACCTTTTCCACTTCGCCACAGAAGGTATACCAAGAGCGTCTTTGCGCCTTTCTAAGCTCCTTCTTATAGATCTTGAGTTGCTCTTTATAGGCATCCCAAACATTAGCGACCCCAGTAGATTTAGCCTTGTTGAATAGCTTGTTGCAGGTCTTTTTCATAGCCGTTAGCTCAGAAGTCCACCATTGGGGTTTAGTTTTACCCTTGTACCTTGTTTTTGGACAGGCTGCTTCAAGGGAACTATTGAATGATGTGGTGATATGCTCGACCAGATTATCCAGACCGGCATTGTCATTCGGTTCGTACAGAAGTTTGGAGTTGAGGACTTTCTTGAAATTCTTCTCATACAGGTGCCACTTTGGCTTTCTCACATTTCTGTGGACGGCAGGTTCAGGCGCTTTTTCAGCGAGTTTGAACTCAATATAATCGTGATCTGAGAATGAGTGGTCGTCCAGTACATTCCACCCAATAATTTTGTCTTACAGCCGGTCAGTAGCAAACGTTACGCCTAGTACTTCTTGTCTGTCTTTAATTGTAAAGATCGTTTTATTACCTATGTTACAAATACTTAGTTTGGTAGTTAGAATAAAGTCAAGAAGCGAATCACCCCTATTGTTTATATCCGTACTACCCCAGATAGTATGATGAGCGTTCGTGTCTGCGCCAATAATCAGCTCGACCTCGTCTGACGTTGCTTCTTCTACTACTTCCCTGAATATAGCAGTCGGTTTACAGCTTCATAAGGCAAGTAACTGGAGACCACCCAATATATGCGATTACCGATCTCCAGACTAGCAGATGTTTGGTCTTTACCACTTAAATTAGCCAGGAGAAAGATACTTAGATCTTTCCTGGCCAAAATGCAGGTTCTTGGAGTGCCTTCACAGTTGGCCACAAGCAGTTTAAAGTTGGGTGTCCTGATACCGCACACCCTTCCTCCCACTGCGTAGGGCTCCTGTATCAGGACTGCATCTACTGCACCTGTGGACAGGCGCAGCAATAGAGCCGCTGAGGCTGCTTTAGCGTGATGGAGGTTAATCTGTAGAATTCTTACCATCATTGGTAATTGACAGATTAACATCATCGAGAAGCGTGTCCCCGCCAGATGCGTCAAAGAGTCCGGAGACTCCCCTCAGCCCCTCTGTGTCAGAAGTAGAGCTTTCGTCCTCAGAGAAGGACGTTACAGATCTTCTGTTAGAGTTGGAGTCACCAGAAATAATGGGCGTGGGTACCACCACGGCGCAGCAATAGAGCCGCTGAGGCTGCTTTAGCGTGATGGAGGTTAATCTGTAGAATTCTTACCATCATTGGTAATTGACAGATTAACATCATCGAGAAGCGTGTCCCCGCCAGATGCGTCAAAGAGTCCGGAGACTCCCCTCAGCCCCTCTGTGTCAGAAGTAGAGCTTTCGTCCTCAGAGAAGGACGTTACAGATCTTCTGTTAGAGTTGGAGTCACCAGAAATAATGGGCGTGGGTACCACCGCACTTCCAGAAAGCCGTGTATCAACCGCGGTGGACGACTCACCTTCCGCAGTGGGAGCTATGTCCTGCTTGTATACCTTCAAGACTATAGTCTCGAAGCCGTATTGTAGGGTTGCACTTGCACGTTGTATATGGGAGATGGATACTGCGTTAAGGATCAAATTGACCTGCCGCTTTTTACCATCCGCCTCAGCCACCTTGCTGATTCTCCAATTATGGGCGGGCAGACCAGGATTGGAATCTTTTATTATTTCTAATATGTCGGCCGGGTTGGAGGGCTCTTCTGTAACCCTGGTGATGGCTCTAGGGTGACTAGGGATATTGTTTTTTCGACAACATCCAACTGGGCACCCGGCCACTCCTCAGCCGCTCGACTCAGAGCAGCCTTATACAGGTCTACTGATCTGGCATCACCGAAATATAAGAGCTTTACTCTCCCCTGATGCCATCCTGCATCGTTGCAGATTGGTGGTTGGCCCGGCATTTCTCTACGACATCGAGGTAATGAGCCATAATGGCTGATTGCACATGATTCCATTTGTCCTTGAGGATGGATCCGTTCTCACTACTTCTGTCTATAATGGCCATCACTAGACTCTGCTTCGCCACTTCATTGAGGGGCTTGGTGAGTGTCCTGTTGATGGAGACATTAGGGCCTCTTGCCTTTTTCGAAGGCAGGGGTTCATCAGGTGATCTGATTCTTTTAACTTTATTAGCCGTTACCACAGCTGATAGTATGATGAACGTTCGTGTCTGCGCCAATAATCAGCTCGAGCTCGACAGACATTGCTTCTTGTGGGCTTCATAAGGCAAGTTACTGGAAACTAACCAATATAAGCGATAACCGATCTGCAGACTAGCAGCTGTTTGGTCTTTACAACTTAAATAAGTCAGGAGAAAGATACTTAGATCTTTCCTGGCCAAAGTACAGGTTCTTGGAGTGCCTTCACAGTTGGCCACAAGCATTTAAAGTTGGGTGTCCTGATACCGCACACCCTTCCGCCCACTGCGAAGGGCTCCTGTATAAGACGATGTCTACTGCACCTGTGGACAGGCGCAGCAATAGAGCCGCTGAGGCTGCTTTAGCGTGATGGAGGTAGATTCGTACCATCATTGGTAATCGACCGATTAACATCCACCCCGACAAGGGTGTTATCGAATTCTTCGTCCGTATCATCGAGAAGCATGTCCCCGTCAGATGCGTCAATGAGTCCGGAGCAGGCAATGAAGCCGATACCGATCGGCGGCGGAGCCGATCAAATTTAAACAATCGGCTGAGCCCATAAAGTTCCAGCAAACGATGGCGCACAAATGTCATTCTCAGGCGCTTCAAGATATTTACAATTACAAGCAAAAACTTAAAATGAACACACAAATTAAGAAAATTTATGGAAGTTTTCATGTAGTGTCGAAATCTGTTCAATAAATCCATAATTATTAGACTTTGTTGTGTTCTCCGCTCCAGAGCTATTGTAATTTCCGTAAAAAACAAAAACGCATTTTTCAATTTCAAATCCCAGATCCCGAGATCCATTTACAAACTTTTTATACATTTTTACGCAAAAATGAACTTCATTAAAAATTCTGACCCTATTGCATTACGGTTTTTTGCTAATTTGGCGAAATGAGTGATATGTACAAAATTTCAAAGCCCTAGCTCAATTCCCTCTAATTTTTGCCGCGTCTTGTGTGAAAATATTGCACTGTGCGGCGCCGGCTGGGAAAAAAATGGCCGGATGCGGCGCGCCGCCGATTTGCGCCGCGTCGGCTTCATAGCCTGGTCCGGAGACTCCCCTCAGCTCCTCAGTGTCCGTTATAGAGCTTTCGTCCTCAGAGACGGACGTTACATATCTTCTGTTAGATTTGGAGTCACTTTTACCATCCGCCCCACCTACCTTGCTTATTCTCCAATTATGGGTCGGCAGACCAGGATTGGAATATTTTCTTATCTCTAATTTGTCAGCCGGGTTGGAGGGCTTCTCTGTAACTCAGCCATGCATGAACTTCTGAGCACTATCGAATCGTCCCTACATTTCAAGGAATTCACCATGGTGGCATTTCTTGACATTGAAGGAGCTTTTAACAACATTCACTCAAATGCGGTTATTGCGGCACTGTCACATCTAAAGGTAAACTCTAGCCTGACTAGACTAGTACAAAGCCGGCTCAACAGAAGACGCATAACAGCGAGTCTTGGGTCCACAACTCTAACAAGGTTTTCCCCACAAGGAGGAGTACTGTCTCCCCTAATTTGGAACCTAACGGTGAATTAAATTCTGCTAGATCAAGAACGTTGTGGCTGCAAGCTCGTGGCATATGCGGACGACGTGGCAATTGTAGTGAGTGGCAAATTCGAAATTTAGAGACATCACAGGTGGCTCTGAACAAGTTGGCTAGATGGGCCAGAAGCAGCGGTTGGGCGTTAATCCAAACAAAACCGAATTGTTTCTCTTTACAAGGATGAATAATGTCCCACATGTGGACCCTCCTCCTCGGAAAAATGGGACAGATCTATTTTTTTCTGAAAGTTTTTAGGAATAATTCTAGATAGGAAACTTTTATTCAGACTTAACGCACTGGAACGAGTAAGGAAGGCCAACGACGCCTTGTATTCCTGCAGGAAGGCTGTAGGGTCGCGCTGGGGCCTCCCTCTTAAATCGATATCCTTTGAATATATATCAGTAGTAGTTCGTCCAATACTGTTATACGGCATTGTGGTATTGTGGACGCAACTGACAAACTAGCCATCACTAACTTACTATCAAAGGTTCACAGAACTGCATGCCTGTGCATAAGCGGAGCCTTTAGGACTACAGCGACTGAGTCTCTACAAGCCCTACTCCATATACTGCCGATTAATATTGTGGCGAAAGAAGTTGCAACCAGAGCGGCACTAAGATTAAACTGCCTATCAATGTGGAGGTACAAGAACTACGGTCACATGAGAATATCGTAGAGTAGTGCTATGGTTACGGACCGAGTGGACTATATACCAACGGTGTACACCTTCGAGAGGAACTACATGACTATGATACCAGCCAGAGATGAATGGGTTAACAGAATACCAGGCAATAAAAAACATCTTCACTTCTATGATGGTTCGAAGCTTGATAAAAAAGTTGGCTTCGGAGTACACTGTAAAGAACTTAGTTTGGATATAGCTCACAGACTACCAGATACCTGCAGTGTCTATCAAGCCGAACTAAGTGTAATGTGGGAAGCCGCCAAGTGGCTGAGTCGCAACATAGTAACCAACACTGGCGTTGCCTTTTACTCGGACAGCCAGGCTGCCATTAATTCTCTGGAGGCCACAACCTTAAATTCACAAACAGCCCTCGACTGCCGCAGATCTCTTAACGAGATGGCTGAACAGATTAATATACACCTCATATGGGTGCCTGGGCATAGGGATATCCCGGGGAACTGCAAAGCCGATGAACTTGCTATGAAAATTACGACATTCAAAATTCTCGAAGAATTTACATAAGTGCATTTATTTCTCCAATGTCGAATGCGACATTCGTACGCATTAAAAGTGAAAAAACATATGCCAAAACATTATTTCATTTTGACAAAAGGCGAAACTTATAGCTTTTCATTAGCACTATAATTGGTGCTAAGGTTGATTTTGGCCAATTGTTCGTTTTCAAGATAATTATAAAAAAACCAAGACATACGCACGCGACAAAAACAGAAGTCGATTTCAAACACCCAGGAAAATAATTGGTTGGAATTCGATTGTAACAATAAAAATATAGTACTAGCAACAAAAAGTATATTGCCTACACCGTCTGTCAGTTGTATTTATATATAATTAGTTGAAACAACAATAACAACATGGATACGATCAAATGAAAATGCTTTCAACTAAATCGATGGTTGTATCAATCGAATTAAGATTGTTTTTTCAATGACACTCGATTAGTTGTGGTAGCCAATTTTAAATTTTCATTATAGTACCATATGATAGATTTTTGGTTGTGACAACCAATGTTTTATTCTTGACAACAGGAATTGTATCAATAGACCAAAGATTATTATTGCAACGAATAATTGGTGACTACAACAGAAAAAATATTAATAAATAATCGTTTATTGGTTATCCCAATCATTTCCCAAATTGAGAATAGTTAAATGTATTTTGGGAAATACAACCGAAAGATTGGTTGCTGTTCTTTTGCTGATACATGACAAATAAAAAATAAAATTACTCGACATAAAAAATCTTCAACATTTTGTTCAAGAACGGTATAGGTAATCAAAAATAGTTTCGTGTGGATAATAATGTGTGGAATGCAGAATATGTTGTGCAAAATGTTTTACATAAATAAAAAATAAAAGCAACAATCCAGAAATTGAAAGCACAGGTTTAAGCGATATTTGCATAAACGTTTTTTTTTTGTGTACTAAAATGTGTGTCAAATATTTCCATCTCATAATAGTGATGAATTTGTAATGTGGGATTTTTAATTTTGTTATGAATTGTTTTGTTTTTTGTTCAATAAATAAAATTAATGAAAATTGTTTTTAATTAATTGTCGGTAGTATATGACTGACAAATTGTCAGAACAACCATTTTTTTAAAACATTTGGTTGTGGCAACTACAACATATAATCTAAGCCACCATTTTCGTAGTTGGCGCAACAAAATATGATTGTTGTCAACATGAAATCAGAAGTATACCACAACCAAAATATTGTTTATCCTGATGGAATCGCATGATAGTAGACAGAACTACCAAAATTCGGTTGGCAAATAATTCGGTTGAGGCAACCAAACTGTATTCTGTGTGAAGCAAATCAATCAAACACTGATTTCAGCGAAATCTGAAGAAATATTTTAATGCGACTAATTTTAAAATGGCGTGGATTGATGTATCTTAATAATGTTTTTATTTTATTCAAAAATATTAAGTTGCTTATTTGTTATTAAATTTTAAACCTATTCGCACGCGACATTTCGCATGCGACATTTTATTCCATCGTTCTTTTTATGTTTATCCTTTTACTTTTTATGCAATTAGACATCCAAAGGTTGATTATAAATGATTTTTAATATATTCAATAAATTTATTTTCACAACAAAAATTATTTTTCTTATCTTCCATAAATATAAATCGAGATTTAAAAGAGAGACTATTAATCAAAACATAACATGCAATACAAGTGTTAAAAACATAAATTTTGCAATTATTCGAATTTGCACTCAAATATTTAAAAATGTGTTATGAATAAATGTAGGTTGTGGGAAAATTTGTTAAATTTCATAGATTCTCTATAAAAAAGTACTAAAACAACATACCTTTATAGACTTTAAATTTGTTGGCTGCGGTTGACATATCGTTGGAAATGCCCATATATTGGTGTGACACTATCCTCGTGCAAGCTTTGGCTTAGACAGAGGCAATCAGGCAGTCCAACGATACCGATATTAGTACTATCGATATATTTGTATATCAAACAGGTTGGTTTCGATGAGAGGCTTTTGTAGCCCGTGGTAACACTAGGGACCTAAAGTGGTCTATCTGAGCTGACAAGAAAAAAACGGCTGCTACCCTAACCTAACCCAGGTGATGGCTCGAGGGTGACCAGGGATGTTGTTTCTTTCGACAACATCCAACTGGGCGCCCGGCCACACCTCACCCGCTCGACTCAGAGCAGCCATAAATATGTATACATCGAGTTAATGAGCCATAATGGCTGATTGCACATGGCTCCATTCGTCTTTGAGGATGAATCCATCCTCACTACTTCTGTCTATAACAGACATCACTAGGCTCTCCTTCGCCACTTCATTGAAGGGCTTGGTGAGTGTCCTGTTGATGGTGACATTTGGTCCTCTTGCCATCGGAAGGCAGGGGGTCATCAGGTGAACTGATACTTTTGACTTTATTAGCCGTTAACACAGCTGAATGTGTGGCTCTTTCAGCCGACTCATTGGCTTTAGAAACATCTATGACTCTTTTATCTCAGGTAAGTGACTCTTTTTGTTTTTCTTTATGAGCCGAAACCTCAACAGCCTCCAACATCGTCAAAATTCTGAGCGCTATACGGTGCTCATTGTGACAGACGTGACGTTTTCCCCTCACCGTACCACATGTTGTGAGTACTGGGGGAAATGTTCACCATTTTGGTGTGGTCGGCTTCGGCCAACACCAACGGACGGACCGTCGGACGATTGGGGAACCCCGCAGCAGGGTCCCCGCTCCATCGGAACGTGAAGGCATCCCCGACAGGAGAATTTATTTATTTTTTCTGTTTTAGCCAGTAATATGTACTACGATGAAGGGCTTCCAGACTTTGTACAGATTTTTTTTTGCGATTGCGAATATGTACTGCGTAATAGGTTTTAACTAACCGCTCTGTGACAAACACGTCCGTTCACTACGACTGATCACAACGACTATTCCAAGCTTCTATCTTTATAGATTGTTACTTTTGTCCCAACTGCAAGATGTTTCCCCTGCTACATGCGTGAAGCTGGTAATTCTGCGTCTTGCTTCGTTAAATGTAAATCCCGAATTATATCATTCAGCTCAGCTTGAGTCACTAAATGGTTTTCATCATCAGCATTATACAAGGTTTTAGGTTAGGGTGGCAGCCGTATTTTTTTACAAGCTCACATAGACCAGTTTAGGTCCCTAGTGTTACCACGGGCTGAAATGCCCCTCATTGAAACCAACCGGTTTGATAAACAAATTTATAGATAGTACGAATATTGGTACTGGAAAGATCTGTTAGGCTATTTGAACGGCCGACCCCAGTATGTCCATCCGTCGTTTACTCAGAGCGGTGCAGTCGCATGGCAAGTGCTCAATGCTCTCCACTTCTTCCTCATCTCCACAGCTTCTGCAGAAGCCGGGTGAGTCAATACCCAATCTTTTGACGTGCTCGCCGATTAAGCAGTGTCCCGTCGGAACTGATACAAACGTAGACAATCTTTGCCAGGACATATTATGACCTTCACAGGTCATACCTTGGCCAGATTTCTCTAGCTACCATGCAGGTGCCGATTTCTGCCCATCTTGCCTGACTGCCTGATTGACTAAGCCTAAGCTTGCACGTGGATAGTGGCGCACGCACCAATATATGCAAATTCTTCGAGAATTTGTAATGTCGTCCCCTTTCCTAGTATGTTCATCGGCTTTGCAGTTCCCCGGGATATCCCTATGCCTAGGCAACAATATGAGGTGTATATTAAACTGCTCAGCCATCTCGTTAAGAGATCTGTCGATTTAGGGATGTTGCCCCCAGAGAATTGATGGCAGCCTGGCTGTCCGAGTAAATGACAACGCAAGTGTTGGTGTTGGTTACTATGTTGCGACTCAGCCACTTGACGACTTACCATACTGCCATTATTTCGGCTTCATAGACACTGCAGGTATCTAGTCTGTGAGCTATATCCAAACTAAGTCCATCACAGTGTACTCCGAAGCGAACCTTTTCATCGAGCTTCGAACCATCTGTGTAAAAGTGGAGATGGTTTCTATTACCTGGAATTCTGCAAACCTATTTATCTCTGGCGGGAATAATAGTGATGTAATTTCTCTCGATGGTGTACACAGTTTCCTATCTAGAATTATTCTTAAAAATTTTGCACTTTCCGAAAAGACTAGATCTGTTCCATTTATCCGAGGTGGAGGGTCCACATGTGGGGCATTATTCATCCTAGTAAAGAGAACCAATTCTCTCTTGTTTGGGTTAACGCCCAAACCGCTGCTTCTGGCCAATCTAGCCAATTTGTTCAGAGCCACCTGTAGGATGTCTCTGAGGACGTTTATGAATTTGCCACTCACTGCGATTGCCACGTCGTCCACATATGCCACGACCTTGCCGCCACAACGTTCTAGATCTAGCAGGATTTTATTCACCGCTAGGTTCCAAATTAGTGGAGACAGTACTCCTCCTTGTGGGGTCCCTCTGTTTACAAACCTTGTTAGAGTTGTGGACCCAAGACATGCTGTTATGCGTCTTCTGTTGAGCAGACTTTGAATAAGTCTAGTCGAACTAGAGTTAACTTTTAGATATGACAGTGCCGCAATTACTGCATCTGAGTGAATGTTGTCAAAAGCCCCTTCTATGTCAAGAAATGCCACCATGGTGAATTCCTTGAAATGCAGGGACGCTTCGATAGAGCTCACAAGTTCATGCAGGTCTGATTCTGTAGACTTCCCCTTATTGTAAGCATGTTGGTTCCCCGACAGGAGTTTTGTATCCAGGTTTTGCCTAATGAAATAATCTAAAAGTCTTTCCAGACATTTCAGTAGGCAAGAGGATAGGCTAATTGGTCTGAAGTCTTTTGGCCTAGTGTGCGATATCTTCCCCGGTATGAGTACCAGTATGGTATCCCTCCATCGATTCGGGATGTATGAAAGCCTAATACAGCCTACATAAATTTTCTGCAGCCATAATAAAGTACTTTAACATTTTCTGCTGGAGTGATGCCGTCTGGTCCAGGTGACTTGAAGGGCTCAAAGCTATTAATAGCCCAGTTTATTCTGGATCTCTCAGTCAACAAGCTAGCGACGCTCGCAGTCCACTCGCATTCTTGTTGGTCTTGCTGATCTTCGGGTTCTGTTAGTGACTTCCCCGGGAAATGTGTGTCGAGCAGTACATTCAGCGACTGCTCGCTGTTTTTTGTCCAGTTATTTGCCTCATCCTGCAAGTATCCCACTGTACAGGCTGAAGGTTATAGTATTTTCCTATGCCTTGCGGCGTCGGAGACCTTTTCCACTTCGTCACAGAAGGTATACCAAGAACGTCTTTGCGCCTTTCAAAGCTCCTTCTTATATATATTGAGTTGCTCTTTATAGGGATCCCAAACATTAGCGACCCCAGTAGATTTAGCCTTGTTGACTAGCATGTTGCAGGTCATTTTCATAGTCGTTAGCTCAGAAGTCCACCTTTGGGGTTTAGTTTTACCCTTGTACCATGTTTTTGGACAGACTTCTTCAAGGGAACTATTGAATGATGTGGTGATATGATCGACCAGATTATCCAGACCGGCTTTGTCATTCGGTTCGTACACAAGTTTGGAGTTGAGGACATTCTTGAAATTCTTCTCATACAGGTGCCACTTTGTCTTCCTTACATTTCTGTGGACGGCAGGTTTAGGCGATTTTTCAGCGAATTTGAACTCAATATAATGGTGATCTGAGAATGAGTGGTCGTCCAGTACATCCCACCCAATAATGTTGTCTGACTTTCGGTCAGCAGCAAACGTTACGTCGAGTACTTCTTGTCTGTATTTAATTGTAAAGGTCGGTTTATTACCTATGTTACAAATACTTAGGTTGGCAGTTAGAATAAAGTCAAGAAGCGAATGACCCCTATTGTTTATATCCGTACTACCGCAGATAGAATGATGAGCGTTCGTGTCTGCGCCAATAATCAGCTCGACCTCGTCAGAGGCTTCTTCTTCTACTACCTCCCTGAATAGAGCAGTCGGTACTACAGCTTCATAAGGCAAGTAACTGGAGACCACCCAATATATGCGATGACCGATCTCCAGACTAGCCTTATACAAACTACCACTGCTGGTGAAAGATGTTTCGGACTCACTGCTAGTAGCACTGGGAATGACTGGTAAAGGAGCATTTGGTGGACGTTGAACTGGTTTGGAAACCGATGGGACATTCGCGTAAGTAAAATTTTTGAGATTTTTTGTATTGAATCCAGCAAATTTTGTTAAACAGAAATTGACTCTCTCCAAAGTAGTGGAATTGAAAAATCGTCCAAGTTTCTGACAGCAAAACCAAAACAATGTAATTGTGCATATTTTAATGATTCTGATATTGCATATCCTTTCCTTATATCATATCCTTTCCAACCAAATATTCACCACGCACAAAGCAAAAATAGCTTGAATCAGTAATGTGGGCTTCTGTCAAATTAATAATTGTGAAATTGTAGTGTCATGACTGTTTTACAGTATTGCCAGCATGCGATAAAAATTAACAAGACGTGATAGCCCAATGCCAGATTCGAATTCAGCGTTCCCAGATTAGTTAAAAAACATGCTTCGTTTCTGCAGTCCATTTTTTCCCAAATTTGTAGACCAGTGTTATTAGTGCCATGTCCTCTTTAAACATTAAATATGTGTATAAAAGTTCCACGTATAATTGGAATAATGATAAGCGTACTTGGACAATAATGAAAGCGTACTTTTGCAAATAAATTAATTCATGAATTTAAGGAGTTCATAATAGCAACAAGGGTAATAATTTTATGCGTTCCCAAGGATATTTTATGTCAGTAGTGCCCATAAAGTACTAACTCAAGGTTACAATGGTATTAGTAAACTTAATTTGCCAATAGGTATATAAATGCTTAAAACTGTATTTTCCAAAACTTCTATCTATCGATACTTATATATATATAAATGAATGGATGTGTGTTTCTGGGTTTGTTTGTTTGTCTGTTTCGTATAGGCGTCTAAACGGCTTGACCGATCTTCTTGAAATTTTCACAGAATGTGCATGGATAGAGGGTGGTGAAAATAGGGTGAATTTTCGATATATCAAGTGGGCGTGGACTGACATATGTATCTGGGGTAGTCTACGTGATTGGTCCACAACTGGGGGGATCAGACCAATGGGCGTGGCTCCGCCTATATAAGCCAAATTTTTAAATTGAGATAGCTTGCACAATTTGTAATCTACGCAAAATTCTCTTTAATTTGATGGGTCGCACGATATATGGACCAAAAAAACAATTTTTTAAGATCTTCTAGGGGGCTTTCGAGAGGGATCTTGCAACGATTCCTTTCAAATTTGTGCACACATTTGCTCTCAACAAGCCTATTACCCTTTACAAACGTTGGTCGAAATCCATTGCCACTCTTGAGCGTTCTTTATATATTTATTTTTAAGTCCTTTGCGCTTTGTGTGGCAGGTACCAAAAGGACTCACTCTACCCCGTCGAAATTTTGCACCGCAACTGATATGTATGAAATATTATGACGTGTTAAATTTCATAAATATACAATGCTCTAATTCAGTGTTATAGTCTGGTGAATTTTGGAGTACCCAGAATAATTTGCATGGAGGCCCGCTGTCAGATTGGGTCCAAATTTAAAATTTTTCTTAATTATGACCAAATACAGCTTGGTACCAAATTTCACAATTCTGCAATTACTCCTTCTATCTTTGTCACATCGATACATGAATACAGAGCACTGTGCAACCACCCAATCAAGAACTAATATAGCCTATATCACCCGCTAGGCTAATCTGAAGATTTCCCTGAAAATATCATCTAAATCGGTCCAACCGTTTTGGAGTCCATACGTAACACACACACCCACACATCCATTTTTATATATAGACAAGCTGACCCGGCAGACTTCGTTTCGCCCAAAATATATTTTTGGTTGCATTCATTTTGAGCATTCAAGATTCCACCAAGATTTTTTTGGACAAAAATTAGCTATTGTTAACTGATATTTAATTTAATTGGATGCTACCGTCCAATATTTGGTGAAAATAGAATTAAATCAAGAATTAATTTCAGTGAATAATATTAGTTTTAATGAAATCTAAAAAAAGTAATGATCAATTTTGTGTTCTATTTAATGCTGACAGATTTACAACATTTTTTGTTTTATGCTCTGGAACGTACATGAAGAGTGAGGATGGTTGGCTAACTAACTCGGGAACGTACAGCTGGCCGTATGAAAAGCATGACATTTCCAGATTTATCCCACACACTTCCAGCGATTGTCCTTCTGACTTGCGATTTTCCATCTGTCTTCATTTTCCATTGAGTCTTCATTTTCAACAGTATCGATTAATTTTTATCCCCTCACCTTAGAGAGGAGGGTATATATCATTTGCTACGAACCAAAAGTGTAACACATCGAAGGAGTGACCTAAGACCCTAAGTATGTTCGGCGGTCCGTCCGTCCGTCTGTCTGTCTGTCTGCTGCATGGTGCGCACGATAACTCTCGAAAGGAGTAACAAATTTGGTATGTGGTAATATTTTCTTCTATCTCCGGCTAAGTTCGAAGATGGGCCATATTGGTCCACTCCTTCTAGTACCTCCCCCACAAAGGGTTAACATTTAGTAAAATATTGATTATTTAAAAACTTCTACACTACGTAATTGAATCCTCTGAAATCCTACACATAATATTAGTTTATTACTCACTATTACCTCGAGAAAAATGGGCGAAGTTGCCACGCCCCTTTTGGTACCTCCCACACAAATGGCAATTTTGAACCAAAAGTTAATAGCTTATAAATTTATTACCAGTACATACTAAGACTTGAAATTTTGTACAGTGTAATGGTTTAATAGTACCTACAATACAGTGAAAAATGGGCATTACTGCCATGCTCCTCTTGGTACCTCCCACACAAATGGACCTCTTTGTACCAAAATTTAGCAGCTTTTAACTTTAATACATGTGCATACAAATCCTTAAAATTTCGTACAGTGCAATGCTTTTATGGTACCTAGAGTCTAGAGAAAAGTGGCCGTAATTGGCACGCCCCTTTTGGAAACTCCCAAACAAATGGACCATTTTACACCAACAGTTAACAGCTTATAATATTAATACCAGTGCATTTGAAATTTTGTAGTGTTATATTGATAATAATTTAAATAAAACAAACAAATAAATAAATTTACTAGTTTTTTGAGATTCAAGGTGAGCGGATTCATTAGTCGGTTTACCCGACTGAACTTTCTTACTTGTTATAAATGCATTCTCCCGGAATTTGATTGTGAATCGTCCAATTCAACTCATTCACATCAGCATTTTATTTCATCTTTAGTTTGAGGCCGCCTAATGTTAGCACTACCTTTTCTTGGCATCGTAACAAATATCGACCAATAATATTTTTTTTTATTCATCACAATTTTGTTGAATCTTTCATTATTATACAATGAAAATAATAAAAAGTGGACAAATCTTAACCTAAAATACTATTCTCTGGGTTATTGTCATTGCGAATAAACCATTGAGACTTTACACGATTTTTAACTTTAACAAAATGTTAACATTTCAAATTAGAGAATTCATAATTTCATTTTTGTTTTTGATTAGTTTTAATTTAAATCATGTCCGGCGTATCTCTCCTTCTAAGGCGGTTATGACCTTATGGATGTTAGCGTTTCTTATATACCATGGTGCACCTGTAATTAAACGAAGAATATTCGATTGTCTTCTTTGTAATTTGCATACATTTGAAGCGCACGCTGTACCCCAGAGCTGGATACCATATGTCCAAATGGGCTTCAATACCGTTTTGTATAAAAGAACTTTATACTCTGGATCTAGGGCAGATCTTTGGCTGATAAGCCACTGAAGTTGATTAGTTTTGAGTTTTATTTAAGTTACTTTAGAGTCTATGTGGCGCGACCACGTCAAACGCCGATCTAAATGGATTCCAAGATATTTTACATGATCCTTTTGTGGAATCTGTGAATTGAAAATAGAAATTGGAGGACTTGTATCCCTTCGCAGGGTAAAAGTAACATGAGTACACTTTGAGACATTCACCATTAACCATTCTTTACCATTTTTTTAACCATTCTTCTAGGATTCGGACATGAAACTGCAGTTGATCGAACACAACTGAAGGGTTTTTGTGAGTACTAACGAAAGCAGTATCGTCCGCAAAAATAGACGTGTGCGTAAAGTTGGTTATGGGCATATCTACCGTAAAAATAACGTACCAAGAATGCTCCCCTGTGGGACACCGGCATTTATTTTCTTAGGGCTCTCAGTCGCCGCCTGTCGTAGCGAACGGACGTGTTATCGCAGAGCGGATAGTTTTTAACCTATTACGCAATACCTATTCACCTACCTACTACGCAACCAGGAGGTTTGTTTTTTATAAAGCGTAGGTTGAATTGGATGCATCGGTCTCTGGACAGATATTTCTGAGCTCAGTCTGGAAGGCCTATACCGACGTACCTATTACGGGCTAATACTGGCTATGGGGGTGTCTCCCCCAACCAATTTATGATTAAACCAAAAAAGACGAAGGAGATTACGGCGCAGGGGAGGGAAAACCCAGTGCCGGCGACAAGCGTTGATTCACTCACGAGTCATGTGTCGTCGTTATCGAACAATCGTGAGCAAGCAACTTCTACGAGCTTTGGTGCCTTGGATCCCGTAGTCGAAAATGAAACAAGAGCACATCCAGCCGCAGGCAAAACAAATGATAAGACAGATGAAGCAGAACCCAGCCGGGGCTTTAAGCAACCCCAGCCTTTAAAAGCCATTGCGGACTCTGACTCTGAATCATCAAATGAAAACAATATCACTATTGTTGCTAACTCAAAGAGACTGTCAGGGGCAAAAAGAAGGAAACTGAATAAGTTGAACCGACAGAACCTATTACGGATGAACCTGACAATTCTACCTCCAATACAAACATGGAGGCCGGTAAAAGAGTCAGGTCTCCCGAAGAACATAGCGCTGTGAAAGTGACTAAGAAGAAAAAGGGCTCGCCGTCTTCCAGTAATTCGGATAAGCCTAACGTAACCACACAAAAGGAGGTCTCTAGTCTGGGTCCTTCGATTGTGGGCGGTAAAGTTGACCCAATAACGCAGTTCAAGTCAACCAAATCATCCGTTAAGGATGAGGCTTTAACCAAAAAGACTCTACAGACACGGAAAAATCAATTGGCCATAAAGAAGGGTAAGAAGCCACCGTCTTATTCTAATATAGCTAAACAACATTTTCGAGACGATCTATGCTACGCCATAATTGATAGCAGTAGTGCATCTGGCAGAATCCCCGAAGACCAAAAGAGTAACTTCGAAGATTTGGTTTATACGAGGGTAGCGGAATACGTCCTCGAATCTAAGGATGAACCACCAATCGAAGTAATGAGTTGCAAGTTTGAGAGGGGTGTTTTGATGCTAAGGCTGGCATCACAACGCCGCGCTGGTGTCCTCGTAAAACTTGTGGATAGCTTCCCCTCACCTTGGGACGGCGCAAAGCTAAAATTGGTAAGGAAAAGCGACATTCTTGAACTCATAAAAACGACCCTATATGTTAAGGGATGTCCCAGTAAGTTCTCATCAGAGTACATACTCGACATCATTGGCAAACATAATTCAAAACTTTCCGTGAGAAAGTGGGAAGTCTTCTATAGGAAGGATGATACCGAGGGTACTCTCTTCGTGTTAAGCATAGACCCAGAATCCAAGAACAATCTTGTCATGGCAAAGGGCATGGCGTACTTCTTGATCTGGACAGTCTTTTTCAAAATTGGAAAGGTCCCGATTGGCAGGACAAATGAATCGAGTCCAAATATACTGTCTGAAGAGGCAAACACTGGTATTGAACGGATGGAGACAAGTGAGATACTGCCAAAACCTGATGTGGAAGTAGTCAATAACACCACCAGTTCACCAATAGTACCGCCACTTTTGCAGGAAGTTCCCAGCAAATGTGGTGATCAAAATAAAAAGAGCCACAAAACGATTCACACCAATGAGGGAGCGACAAAAAATAACACCGCCTCCCAAAATTGTCGACTGGAAGATGGTGTACTAGGTAGTGAACGAATGGAGGAGAATGACCCACTACCAAATAAAGAGGGGGTGCCACCAGATAGGATAGACTCCCAAAAGAAACTTTTCGATTTCCATTATTAAGGAATTCTACACAAATTTAAAAAATCATCATATTTTGATCGCCTCTCCTGAAAAAGTGCCTTTCTGCACTTAGCATTGTTTAGAATGGAGGTATCGATATGTATACTGACATGTATTTGATATTGCAGAAATACGTACAGCAAAAATTAATGAACGGGAAATTTCGGGAGGTTGTTTGAGTGTAAGGTTATGATACAAAAATAAAAATTCGCGCGAATACATACATCAAAAATGAAATAACTCCCCAACTGCATGCAATAAAACCCCAAAATAAATGAAATAATACCCTAAGTTTAGGGATTTATTTCCAAACGAAGGAAAACCCCAATGCAATAAAGCCCCAATTACAAGAGAAAGAAATAACATTCAAGAAAATACAAAAAATATATATTTAACTTAAAGAAATTTATACTGGGAATAATATGAACACTTTTAATAATTTCAAAATAATAATATTTTTCACATGAATATTTCCATTGTAGAATTACAAAATACAAAATGTATTTCTTTATATGAACACTTCCATTGTATCTATATTTTTGCAAGCCTTTAGAAACAGCATCAGCTAATAATTTTAAATTGCATTCCGAACAAATCTTTAGGTGCTTGCATGGTAGCATAACGATGCGAAGTCCACCCCATAAGAAGATGGGGTGGACGTTCTATAAACAATGACTGGGCGAAAGCCGGTCACTAGAATGCCTATGGCGGTTTTTAATTTGTTATTAACATTAATAAAATATGAGTTAACTACGCAAAGCAACGGATTAGACCGCCAGAGAGACTAGCAATAACACCACTGTATGTCAAATATTGCTTTATCCTATGATTCCAAGTTGGGAAATATTAACATTCTATTCTTTAAAATGTTAGATATTTGGGTCACGGTTGTTCCATACAATCGATTGCATGGAGTCACAAGCTGGGGAAAACAACAATTCGAAATATTATTTTAGAATGCAGTGAAGTTTTGTGGCGCTTGCTTTCGCCGATTTATTTAAGTGAACAAACTACACAGCAGTACAAACACATTGTGTGGGAATCTGCCATGCTAACTATACATTCATATCAGTTAATGTTGGAAGTTATGGCAGCCAACACGATGGGGGTACGTCCATTAAACTTCAATTTATTTATAATCTATTTTAATACAAACAATTTCCATTTCTTAATTATACCCTCACTTTAGAGTGACGAGGGTATATATCATTTGCTACGGAAGTGTAACACATCGAAGGAGTGACCTAAGACCCCAAGTATGTTCGGCGGAAATCCGTTTTGGGTCATTTTAAGTCGAATGAACGATGCCCGTCCGTCTGTCTGTCTGTCTGTCTGTCTGTCTGTCTGTCTGTGTGTCTGCTGGCTGGTGCGCACGATAACTCTCGAAAGGAGTAACCGATTGACTTCAAATTTCGTATGTGGTAATATTTTTTTCTATCTCCGGCTAAGTTCGAAGATGGGCCATATTGGTCAACTCCTTCTGGTACCTCCCCCACAAAGGGTTAAAATGTTGTGAAATTTTGATTCTTTAATAACTGCTATTATACGTAATCGAATCTTCTGAAATTCCACACATAGTATTAGTTTGTTAGTCGCTATCAACTCGAGGAAAATGGGCGAAATTGCCACGCCCGTTTTGGTATCTCCCACACAAATGCACCATTTTGCACTAAAAGTTAAAAGCTTATAACATTAATACCAGTGTTTAGAAATACTTGAAATTTTGTACAGTGTAATGCTTTTATAGTGCCTACAGTCCAGTGAAAAATGGGCGTTATTGCCGCTCCCCTTTTTGTACCTCCCACACAAATGCACCATTTTGCACCAAAAGTTAACAGTTTATATCATTAATATCAGTGTATACAATTACTTAAAATTTTATACAGTGTAATGCTTTTATAATGCCTATAGTCCAGTGAAAAATGAGCCACGCCCCTTTTTGTACCTCCCACACAAAATGGCCAAATTATACCACAATTTAATATCTCAACGTTAATATACCAGTCCATATAAAAGGTTACAATTCGGCAAAGTGCAATGTATTTAAAGTATCTACTGTTCAGCGAAATATAGGTGTATTTCTTAAACCCCTTCTGGTACCTCCCACAAAAATTTTATAATTTGTGTAATATTCAATATTACATTACTCACAAAGTGAGGGTATACCTTAGTCGGTTTACCCGACTGAAACATTCTTACTTGTTTAAATTAAATACAGCTATATTCCAGTACTCTCCATTTGGCCAATCAGTTATTTTAGATACAGTACCTTTACCACCTAGTAAACCATTATCGTCAGCATCCTCTGAAGCCTTTCCTCATTTTTTATTGGCGATGCGGCGTTTCCCCTGAGGAATATCCTTGGTCTATGTTTACGCCAAAACGTAAAACCCTAATAATGAATTCCTAAATTACTGATCTAAAATCCCCACATTCCTTTGAATCCATTTGTTGTGTAAAAACGGCAAAGGAAAATACATGAAAGTAATCGAGATACTCTCATGCATTTTCCTTTTGCCTTGGCCATATTGAAAACTCAAGATCCGAAAATCTGTCTTGTTCTTTGCCAACTTTCAATCTGTCCATACCTACTGGTAAGATCCCTTCCATAGAAAATAAATCCAAACTTTAGAATTACAAATCTAATTCCATTTGTCTTCTTATTTCTTTTGTTTTCTCTGTGATTTTCATTGATTTCCGAAAATCACTATTGCGAGCTTACAAACCAAATAAACGTACTTGTTCTTTGGTTTGTTTCGGCTCAAGATAACTCATTGGTTTATCCCCGCAGACATAGCTCCCAATCCAAATCAAATTCAGCTATTTGACGAGAACATTTGGTCCAATTCGATCCGGATAATCAGCGACTCTCTGAGATTTCAGCTCCAATCCATCAATCTCAGCAGTAGCCAGGTTGGTATACCAGTCGTTCTCACATTTAGTACTGTGTTGAAAGAGCCGAACGAGGCATTGTGATAGAAGTACATAAATTTTTCATTTCGTTTACGTAACGTAATTTCCACACATTTTCAAGAAAAAGATTACATTTTTTAATTGAAAAGGTTCAGAGTGATGGTTTTATAATACATACATGTGAAATTTGTCAGGTTGAAAATATTATTTATTTATTTATACGAATTACAATACAAAGTAAATTTATATTCTAATTTTAAGGTCCAGGGAAAGTCCGGGTTACAAAGACCATATGGATGAATTTTGCAGCGACAGACCAGAGCCTCTGGTGGGAATCGAACCCACGACCCCCAAACTCATAGGCGAGTACGCTACCAACTCGCCTACTGGGCGCTCTGAAAATATTAAATAGAAAGGAGTATATAAAAAATACTCCAAAGAAAATAAGATCAATAAAAAAAATCACACCAAAGATATACTTATCAGTTGTGCAAATTTAAACGCAAATGAAACCAGTAAGGAAAGGCTAAAGTCGGGCGGGGCCGACTATATAATACCCTACACCACTCTCGTAATATTGAATAACTCTGGACTAAAGAGCAAAATCGGACGAAACATATATATGGGAGCTACAGCTAAATCTTAACCGATTTTCTTCAAATTCGGCAATGTTGGTTCATGGATCAAGAAACTCTACCATTCTAAATTTCAAAACGATTGGATGTAAAATACAGCTTTTGTAGGACTAAAGGGTCAAATCGGACGAAACATATATATGGGAGCTATAGCTAAATCTTCAAATTCGGTAGTGTTGGTTCATGGATCAAGAAACTCTACCATTCTAAATTTCAAAATGATTGGATATAAAATACAGCTTCTACAGGACTAAAGAGCAAAATCGGACGAAACATATATGGGAGCTATAGCTAAATCTTAACCGATTTTCTTCAAATTCGGCAATGTTGGTTCATGGATCAAGAAACTCTACCATTATAAATTTCAAAACGATCGGATGTAAAATACAGCTTCTATAGGACTAAAGGGCCAAATCGGACGAAACATATATATGGGAGCTATAGCTAAATCTTAACCGATTTTCTTCAAATTCGGCAATGTTGGTTCATGGATCAAGAACCTCTACCATTCTAAATTTCAAAACGATCGGATGTAAAATACAGCTTCTATAGGACAAAAGGGCCAAATCGGACGAAACATATATATGGGAGCTATAGCTAAATCTTAACCGATTTTCTTTAAATTCGGCAATGTTAGTTCATGGATCAAGAAATTCTACCATTTTAAATTTCAAAACGATCGGATGTAAAATACAGCTTCTATAGGACTAAAGGGCCAAATCGGACGAAACATATATATGGGAGCTATAGCTAAATCTTAACCGATTTTCTTAAAATTCGGCAATGTTGGTTCATGGATCAAGAAACTCTACCATTCTAAATTTCAAAACGATTGGATGTAAAATACAGCTTTTATAGGACTAAAGGGCCAAATCGGACGAAACATATATATGGGAGCTATAGCTAAATCTTAACCGATTTTCTTCAAATTCGGCAATGTTGGTTCATGGATCAAGAAACTCTACCATTCTAAATTTCAAAACGATTGGATGTAAAATACAGCTTTTATAGGACTAAAGGGTCAAATCGGACGAAACATATATATGGCAGCTATAGCTAAATCTTCAAATTCGGCAATGTTAGTTCATGGATCAAGAAATTCTACCATTCTAAATTTCAAAACAAGTGGATGTAAAATACAGCTTCTATAGAACTAAAGGGCCAAATCGGACGAAACATATATATGGGAGCTATAGCTTAATCTCAACCGATTTTCTTCAAATTCTGTAGTGTTGGTTCATGGATCAAGAAACTCTACCATTCTAAATTTCAAAATGATTGGATGTAAAATACAGCTTCTTCAGGACTAAAGAGCAAAATCGGACGAAACATATATATGGGAGCTACAGCTAAATCTTAACCGATTTTCTTCAAATTCGGCAATGTTGGTTCATGGATCAAGAAACTCTACCATTCTAAATTTCAAAACGATTGGATGTAAAATACAGCGTCTTCAGGACTAAAGAGCAAAATCGGACGAAACATATATATGGGAGCAATAGCTTAATCTCAACCGATTTTCTTCAAATTCTGTAGTGTTGGTTCATGGATCAAGAAACTCTACCATTCTAAATTTCAAAATGATTGGATGTAAAATACAGCTTCTTCAGGACTAAAGAGCAAAATCGGACGAAACATATATATGGGAGCTATAGCTAAATCTTAACCGATTTTCTTCAAATTCGGCAATGTTGGTTCATGGATCAAGAAACTCTACCATTCTAAATTTCAAAACGATTGGATGTAAAATACAGCTTTTATAGGACTAAAGGGTCAAATCGGACGAAACATATATATGGGAGCTATAGCTAAATCTTCAAATTCGGTAGTGTTGGTTCATGGATCAAGAAACTCTACCATTCTAAATTTCAAAATGATTGGATATAAAATACAGCTTCTACAGGACTAAAGAGCAAAATCGGACGAAACATATATGGGAGCTATAGCTAAATCTTAACCGATTTTCTTCAAATTCGGCAATGTTGGTTCATGGATCAAGAAACTCTACCATTCTAAATTTCAAAACGATCGGATGTAAAATACAGCTTCTATAGGACTAAAGGGCCAAATCGGACGAAACATATATATGGGAGCTATAGCTAAATCTTAACCGATTTTCTTCAAATTCGGCAATGTTGGTTCATGGATCAAGAAACTCTACCATTATAAATTTCAAATCGATTGGATGTAAAATACAGCTTCTATAGGACTAAAGGGCCAAATCGGACGAAAGATATATATGGGAGCTATATCTAAATCTGAACCGATTTCAACCAAATTCAATAGCGATCTTAACAGCTGCGAAATACTCTAAACTGCAAAATTTCAGAACGATCGGAGTGAAATTGCGACCTGTAGTCGACGAACAACTTTACATGGACGGACGGACGGACGGACAGACATCGTTAAATCGACTCAGCTAGTGATTCTGAGTCGATCGGTATACTTTAAGGTGGGTCTATCTGTGTTATTTTCAGGTGTTACAAACATCTGCCATGAAACAAACTTATAATACCCTGTACCACAGAGTGGTGTAGGGTACAAAAATATATTAATACATGCGTTCCAAATTAACATACGCTTAAATAAATATATAACACCAAAGTGACCACGAGGAACTAGATTACAACGAGGAATATACAAACGTACACACGCAGAGGATTAGGAACATACACTGTACATGCGGAGACATACATGCATATAGCGCCAAGCTTAGCTGACAGAAGAAGGAGAAGCTGATTGGGTAGTTACACTACTTGGAAAAGGTTTGGCAATAAAACTGTCCCAAAAAATACCTACCAAAAGGAAATTGTAAGTTTTTATCTGAGAAATTGTATTTCACCATTCAAGTAAAAAATATATACAAATCTAAAAAAAGAGGTTAAATTCCGTGAGAATTTTATTGAGAACGGTAATGTCTCCTTTCGGCGTTATTAAATCTTTTTCCATGTACCTATATTAAGTTCGGAAGTCTATTGTTTTTTTTTTGAGTTTATTTTGTCAATTATTTTTTGCAATCGTCATAAATCGAAAACCAGGTGAGTCCTGCTGTTGTTAAGCATATTGATTTATTCTGTGTTATTACCAGCGGCAGTTGAATCATACAAACCATATGTTAGATTTTCCCTTCATACGTGTTTTATGTTCCTCGGTTCCCTTCATTCCCAAACCCCTTGTTTGATTCCTTTATTCCATTTACTAGTGCGCATGTCTGAGATTAAATGAGAGTTTGTAAGCTCAGCTTAATTTCCAATCTCCCATCTCACCTCATCCTCTCCGTTTTTTTCTTCTGCGCATGTCCATAAACCATCAAACAAATAGATGGTCCGTCCGACTCTTTAAAAAGTGACAGTTACGAACGATTAAATTTTTGACATTTGTTTTGCACTCTTCGAGTTATTTTAGCATTCTCTTATTAGTTCTCGAGATTTAATTTACTGATTTAAAGATGTGTTTTTTGCAAATTTTATTTAAAAAATCAATTGCGTTTGCTCCAATTGTGATTGTAAAGTGAAATGTTTGAGGAAAAATGCCAAAAATATGTATAAAATATAAAAACAAATTTGTGCTCTTTCTTCTCTTAACTACTAATGTCAAAGTTTTAATCGTTCGTAACTCGAGAAATTTGCTTAAGAGAGCGAAGGAACATCTAGTAGTTGAGTGTTGGAGTATGTCTCCGAAATGAGAAATTCTATCGAACAGAAATCCCACAGTTCTAAGGCAAAAAATTCTTCTCCCAAAACAATTTCCAGTAAAGTCCATACATTCCAGGCTAATGCTAGTAAGACAAAGTGTCGCCTTTGTCCGAAAGAATTCCACATTATCCGAAAGTGTCCAAAATTAATTACAACCAGAGATTCGCTGAGATCAAGGGTAGCAATTTATGCTTAAATTGTTTCTCTAGTTCTCATGCAGTCAAGAGCTGCAAAAGCAAGCATTCTTGTTTCAAATACAACAAAAGGCACAATACTATGCTCCATATAGAGTCTGATCCACCCAAAGATACAGTGGCCGGTCATCCTTCTTCTAGTGGTATCCATCCCTCAACTCCAAATACACTTCCGGCGCCCTTTATTCCACACACTCCTGTACAGTCCACTCATTCTCCTCACGGCGTCGTACAAACTTGTTTCTCTTCTAGTTCGAGAGGGGTTTTACTCGGTACCGCCATTGTAACCATTGGCCATTTGGGTGTGTCCTATAGGGCTAGGGCGCTTATTGACTCGGGTTCAGAAGGGACATCTAGGGCGCTTATTGACTCGGGTTCAGAAGGGACATTTATCTCCGAAAATCTTTTTAACATGCTGAAACTACCCTTCAAGCGCACATCTGCCAAGATTTCGGGTTTAAACAACTCGGTATCGGCTGATGTTCAGAAGGAGTGTAGTTTCACACTGGGTTCCAATACCAACGACTTTCAGATGGAGGCTACAGCACTAGTGGTACCTCATCTTTTCAATAATCTCCCTTCTAGGACCATAGACATTAAATTGCGGATCACGTGAAATTTGCGGATCACTACTAGCCCAGGAAACTATTTTCGGATGGATTCTCACGGGACCTATCCCTTCAAATAATCCATCATCATTTTCCACCTGTGTATCCTACTTTTGTGAAATCTCTTTAGACAAAGAGATTTCACGCTTTTGGGAGGTGGAGAATATTCAAAAAAAAACGTTTCATGTCCCAGTCGGATACATTGTGTGAAGAGTTGTATAGAAAATACACTACTCGAAGGTCGGATGGGAGATATGTTGTTTCGCTTCCCTTTAAAGAAGGATTTCCAAATACAATGAGCCTGGGGCAACCAAGAACCAGCTCAATGGCACAGTTTTTCCGAAACGAAGGGCGTCTCCTCCGGAATCCACAATTTAAGAGTGAATAGATTACCTTACCCTTGATCACATGACTCCGGTTGAATCTCCCCACGTTTCCAAAGCTCCATTTCATTATTACTTGCAACATCATGCAGTGATTAAGCCAGAAAGTACTACTACTAAGGTTCGGGTAGTCTTTAATGCATCGGCCCCTTCCTCGAATGGCTTAAGCTTAAATGATGTTCTCTATACGGGGCCGGTTCTTCAGAATGATCTAACAATTCTTATTTTGAAGTGGCGGTTTTATCGCTATGTATTTAATGGCGATATCCAAAAAATGTATAGACAGATACTAGTGAATCCTTTCCACACTCCATTCCAACGTATTATATTTCGCGAAAGTTCCAAGGATCCAATCCAAGATTACGAATTGAAAACTGTAACCTTTGGTGTAAATTGCGCTCCATATTTGGCAATTCGAACGATGATCCAACTGGCGAACGACATCCAAGAAACATATCCTTTGGCGAGTTATATTCTGAAGACCTCTATGTGTGTGGATGATGCCCTTGTTGGAGCTCATTCGATCCAAATGGCGATTAAAAGTAGAGAGGAAATCATTGCAGCGTTAGAATCCGCATGAGGAAATGGACGGCCAACTCCAAGGAGATTCTCGCAGGGCTCCCAGCAGAACATCTCGTCGGCTTAATGCTATTTTGGTCCATACGCCATTTTTGCGTTTTTTGAGTTAGGAGTTGATAATATGGGTTCCAAGCATGCTCTTTCAGAATCTGCAATCATTTTTTTCCTATCTCGCCTAGTTTTCGAGATATTGGTAGGGTAAATTTGTATTACTCTGAATAACGGGATATAATTTCAATATTTTTATTCTATGTCTCAATTTTTCTATCGCCCTATATTTTTCACTCAGTATTTTACGTTCTTTCGATCACAATATGTAAATTAGTGACCTTCCATACCAACACTTTTTGTGGTCCATGTAATACAAATACGAAAAAATATTAAAATAAAAGTGGATATGGACCAAAATGCCAAGTACAAAAATTGTTATAACTTGCTTATTTTTGGATGTAATGGCATAGAAATGCATGAGAATCATACAAACACTGTTGGGAACCCTATGAAATAAAAAGTGTGTAACTCTTCAGTCCCGTTTTTACTCAAACAATAAATTGCGTTTTTCTCCGATCATACAAAATGGCGTATGGAACAAAATAGCATTGAGCCGACGATCTGCTCTATGCTGATTTCCTGCAATTCGATGACCGAAGCTCAGCCAAAACCTTAGGAATACGTTGGAACGCACTCTCAGGAATAGGAATACGTTGGAACGCGCTCTTCTATTTCTCCACAACACAATTTCCGGAATCCAATCTGTATACGAAAAGAGAAGTCCTGTCCCAAATAGACAAACTTTTTGATCCTGCAGGATGGCTATCTCCAATTATCGTTCAAGCAAAGATCATAATGCAGAACATATGGATGGACCGAACCGAATGGGATGATATAATTTCTCCGCAGTCTCTTTCTCTTTGGAAGACATTCCAATCCAATTATCCACCATAAGATATATATGGGAGCTATATCTAAATCTGAACCGATTTCAACCAAATTCAATAGCGAGCTTAACAGCTGCGATATACTCTAAACTGCAAAATTTCAGAACGATCGGAGTGAAATTGCGACCTGTAGTCGACGAACAACTTTACATCCACAGACGGACGGACGGACGGACGGACATGCTTAAATCGACTCAGCTAGTGATTCTGAGTCGATCGGTAGCTGTGTTATTTTTAGGTGTTACAAACATCTGCCGTGAAACAAACTTATAATACCCTGTACCACAGAGTGGTGTAGGGTATAAAAATATTTTGATAGCTATGGCAATCTCCATCCACCATTGGAAATATTGCAATACTTGGGAGCTAACATAAATTACAATTACAAACGAAAACAGAAATTTAATTCTCTTAACTGTGGCCATTTATGTTTAAAATATTTGCTACAATTCAATGAAACACCACAATGTCATCAAAAATCGTATATAAAGTATCCGAAAAATTAAAACATTTTCAGTTCACCACCAAAATTCAACGTTTTCAGTTCAAACCACCAAAATTCCTTGCAAAATGTTCAAAATCAACAGGTCTGAGATTGCGTTATTGGATTTTCAATATTGTCATGGTAATGACAACTGCATTTATATAAAAGAATTGGCATTTATGGTCGGCTCATCAATCGCTCCGAATTACGTTGTATTCAAGGAACCGATATTCGAGAATTAAGTTATGAAGGGCTAAGGACAAACACCTTGGTCAATGGGATCGGTAGATTACAGCTGTGTAGGCGATTTTCTTTCACCGCTCAATAATTTTAAGTATATTTTTGTTGATGGTAAAGCAAAACAATACTTTTTATTAAAATATCTTACAACATCTGTTATAAATCTGGAAAATAAAATAAGTTTAAAGAAATGTGAAAACTTGTTTTTGTTTTATTCGATATGCTTTCATAGTACATATTTTGTTTTTGCACTTAGGCTGAAGATCGTTATTGTTGTTTTCAGTATATGAAAACAACTTTGTTAAAAATTAAAGAAGAAGCAAGTGACATGTATTGGGGGTGGTTGTAATGGTTGGATAGACAGATCTGTTTCGGGAGCCACCCAACTCCCATTATCATATCCTTATTACAACGATTACTTCAGTCGAATTTATTAGAATATATACGCACAGTCAAGTATCATTAAACGAGAACTGTTTGCTTAAAGCGCACACCTCAAAAAAAAAAAGACAATTCAGTAATCATCATCCCTCGTACATGCACCAACTTCCACTCTCGTGAGTCTTTACAATGTAAAGAATGCACACGAAAGTTTTGCTGTAGTTGACTATGCAACAACAGCGTATTTGGTCGTGCCCTACCATTTCTTCTTGTTTTTGTTTTTTGTTCTATTCGATCTGCTTTCACAGTACATCTGCTTTCACAGTACATATAAATTGGGGTTGGGTATGCACAAGAATGCTGTATGTGCGAAAAAAAACTGTTTTCTTCGGCGGTGAAGAATGCTACCTCAGTTCTGAAGAAACAAAAACCAGAAGATATAACCACAGCTATAAAGATCGCACAAAAATCGATTTGTAAATTATTTGTAAATCATTTAGAGGGAAAAAATCTAAAGTTGTTATACCTAGGGTTATAAGAGTACCCAAAATTGGTGGTTTCCTACCCATAATACCAATTCTAAAAGCACCTAGCGCTATGGAAGCTTTAGCCACCGGTTGAGCATCAATAGCAAAATCAGTAAACTCGTCATTCGTCATAATAAGGCTATGGAGGATATTGCCGTGGGTAAGGGGATTTACCTAAAGCCGCATAAGAAGGGAATGGGCATTGTATACAATAATAACAATAATAAATCTTTGACAAAAAACTAATAAACCAGCTACCCAACAGGCCTTTAACAGATAATGATTTAAAAATATTTGGTAAAAAAAACATTCCCTGTTTTAGAGGAGTTTTTATGAAAGACAAACTCCCCAAAAACCCCCGTATTAAAGAGTGTGGAATTGTTTACCTTGACTCACATAAAGGCCCTCGTACTCATTGGGTGGCATACTAGAAAAACAATGAAAAAAAAGAATATTTTAATAGCTATGGCAATCTCCAACCACCATTGGAAATATTGCAATATTTGGAAGCTAACATAAATTATAATTACAAACGAAAACAGAAATTTTATTTTATTTAACTGTGGCCATTTATGTTTAAAATATTTGCTACAATTCAGTGAAACACCACAATGTTTTAGAGGAGTTTTTATGAAAGAGAAACTCCCCAAAAACCCCCGTATTAAAGAGTGTGGAATTGTTTACCTTGACCCACATAAAGGTCCTGATACTCATTGGGTGGCATACTACAAAAACAATAAAAAAAGAATATTTTGATAGCTATGGCAATCTCCAACCACCATTGGAAATATTGAAATATTTGGAAGCTAACATAAATTATAATTACAAACGAAAACAGAAATTTTATTTTATTTAACTGTGGCCATTTATGTTTAAAATATTTGCTACAATTCAATGAAACACCACAATGTCATCAAAAATCATTTATAAAGTATCCGAAAAATTAAAACGTTTTCAGTTCACCACCAAAATTCAACGTTTTCAGTTCAAACCACCAAAATTCCTTGCAAAATGTTAAAAATCAACAGGTCTGAGATTGCGTTATTGGATTTTCAATATTGTCATGGTAATGGCAACAGCATTTATTTAAAAGAATTGCCATATATGGTCGGCTCATCAATCGCTCCGAATTACGTTGTATTCAAGGAACCACTCGATATACGAGAATTAAGTTATGAAGGGCTTAGGACAAACACCTATTGCAAGAAATTTGTTAATGGACTGGATTGGTCAATGGGTAGATTACAGCTGTGTAGGCGATTTTCTTTCACCGCTCAATAATTTTAGGTATATTTTTGTTGTTGGTAACGCAAAACAAGACTTTTTATTAAATTATGTTACAACATATGTTATAAATTTGGAAAATAAAAGAAGTTTAAATAAATGTGAAAACTATTATTCGAAATATATATGTCCGTTACATCCAGACAATAAATTTAGATGTGCCCTAAATAACTTGTTTAAATTATATATATTTGTAGAGAACAATTATAATAAAATACGAGAATCTTCTATATATAGACGCCTATACGGCTGGAGCAATCTTTATACAGAATGTAATTGTGTGGGGCGTGGTGAAAATAGGGTACTTGAATTTTCGATATATCAAGTGGGTGTGGCCACGCCCCCATAAGACAAATATTAAAATTGAGATATCTCGCTCAATTTGTTAGCAAGAGTGGTGTAATTTTCTGCATATGAATCTGGTAGCAGTCTACGTGATTGGTCCAAAAATGGGCGGGATCGGACAATTGGGCGTGGCCCGCCCATATAAGCTAAATTTTGAAACTGAGATATCTTTCACAATTTGTTAGCGAGATATATATTTTGTGTATATATATCTGGTGGCAGCCCACAAGTATGGTCCAAAAATGGGCGGCATCGGACGAATAGGTGTGGTGCCGCCCATATAAGCCAAATTTTGAAAATTATATATGTATCTTGAACAATTTGTTAGCGAGAGTGCTGTAATTTTGATCAATTCATATCATAATTTACAAAGGCATATCCCCCCCAACTGTTTACGTACGATGCGAACGTATTGCATAATAATTTGCAACGAATATGAACGACTTCAAAATTATGTTTGTTTACCTTAAAGTCATTGTGGATATGCCACAAAGGAATAAATTCAAGTTCAATAGCATGGTCTGGCAGTTTTACGCTAGTGGCAGACAGACAGACGGACAAAAAAACCATTCAATAGCATGATCTGACCGTTTGACGCTAGTGTCCGACAGACAGACGGACAACAAAACACATATCATACCGCACTCGTGATGTGGTTAATGAATGTGGAGTTTTGAATTAGTAAATTCAGATGACGAGAGCAACAACTTTGTTTACATAATGTGATTTTATAATTTTTTTTTTTGACGCTGCTGATCAACTTGTCTGGCGAACTTGCTGAAAGTTTTACGTCCACTTTGTTTGTTTGTTTCGAAAAGGCAAAAAATTCGCATATCGCTAAAATGCATTGGATCGCCAGGCGACCACTCACAATTTGTTACTGGCTTGGCATGGACAGACGGATTGCCTGGAAATACCATTGAATAAAACTAAGATGTGGACTGACAAACCAATAGCCTGACACGGACAGACACACTGGAACGAAAGACGGACTGGTGGGGAACTGTTTACAGACATAAACACTTGGATTGCCAGGAAAGACCATTGAATAAAACTAAGATGTGGACAGACATACCAATGGCTTGACACTAACAGACAGACTGCCATGAAAGACGAACTGGTGAGTACCATTGACACACCTACACGCATACCATGCAGGTATATGTGATTCTACAATCAACCATAAGTAGATATGTATACAGAAAAGCAATACCATGCGTGTATATGTGATTCTACAGTCAACCATAAGTAGATATACAGCAAGGCCCATGCTGATCTCAAGGTTACTTCAAAGCCAAGTACAATGAACTCACACATTCATATACATAAACACTGATTCAGACGTACGGAACATCTGGCGACCACCCACGACGTTTCCAAATAGTATCAAATTACATTGGAATGCACACACATACATACGCATAAAATGGACACAGACGATCGAATTATACATACACATAAAATGTATGCTGACGTCATGGGACCACCCACAACGTGGCCAAATAGTATCAACTTACACTTTTGCTCTCTCATTTCCCCTCTACTTATATAATTTTGTGTGACGGTGTACCATCTTTATTTATGCTTGGTGAGCCGTGAACTAACTCAGGCAACTACGAGGGCTTTGCTAAAACAGAGAGTTGTGTCACAGAACGGCGCCAAATATGATGCGGGGGCGATGAATTCGACTAACAGCTGTTGTGGCTTCAACAGCCGCAATTGCCGCATTTGAGTGAATGTTGTTAAAAGCCCCTTCTATGTCAAGAAATGCCACCATGGTGAATTCCTTGAACTGCAGGAACGATTCGATAGTGCTCACAAGTTCGTGCAGGGCTTATTCTGTAGACTTCCCTTTATTGTAAGCACGTTAGTTCCCCGATAGGAGTTTTGTATCCATAATGAAATAATCTAAAAGTCTTTCCAGACCTTTCAATAGGAAGAAGGATAGGCTAATTGGTCTGAAGTCTTTTGGCCTAGTGTGCGATATCATTCCCGCTTTGGGTATGAATATGGAATCCCTCCATCGATTCGGGATGTATGAAAGCCTGATACAGCTTACATAAATGTTCTCCAGTCATAATAAAGTACTTTCACATTTGCTGCATTTCTAATGTAGTGATGCCGTCTGTTCCAGGTGACTTAAAGGGCTCAAAGCTGTTGATAGCCCAGCTTATTCTGGATCTCTCAGTCAGCAAACTAGCGACGCTCGCAGTCCACTCGCAGTCTTGTTGGTCCTGCTGTTCCTCGGGTTCTGTTAGGGAGTTCCCTAAGACATGTGTGTCGAGCAGTACATTGAGCGACTGCTCGCTGTTTTTGGTCCAGTTATTTGCCTCATACTGTGCAGGGTGGAACAGATAGTACCCTCCTCAGCCTTGCGGCGTCGGGGACCTTTTCCACTTCACCACAGAAGGTATACCAAGAGCGTCCTTGCGCCTTCCTATGCTCCTTCTTATATCTTAAGTTGCTCTTTATAGGCATTCCAATCATTAGCGACCCCAGTTGGTTTAGCCTTGTTGAATAGCTTGTTGCAGGTCGTTTCCCTAGCCGTAAGCTCAGAAGTCCACCATTGAGGTTTAGTTTTACCCTTGTACCTTGTTTTTGGATAGGCTTCTTCAAGGAAACTATTGAAAGATGTGGTGATATGCTCGACCAGATTATCCAGACCGGCTTTGTCATTCGGTGCGTACAGAAGTTTAGAGTTGAGGACTTTCTTCAAATTCCTCTCATACAGATGCCACTTTTTCTTCCTCCCATTTCTGTGGACGGCAGGTTTAGGCGCTTTTTCCGCGATTTTGAAGTCAATATAATGGTGATCTGAGAATGAGTGGTCGTCCAGTGCATTCCACCCAATAATTTGTCTGACAGCCGGTAAGTAGCAAACGTTACGTTGAGTACTTCTTGTCTGTCTTTACTTGCAAAGGTCGGTTTATTACCTATGTTAAAAATTTTTGTTTTGGTAGTTAGAATAAAGTCAAGAAGCTAATCACCCCTATTGTTTATATCCGTACTACCCCAGATAGTTTAGGTTAGGGTGGCAGCCGTATTTTTTTTTTTATACAAGCTCACATTTAGGTCCCTAGTGTTACCACGGGCTGAAATGCCCCTCATCGAAACCAACCTGTTTGATATACAAATTTATCGGTAGTACGAATATCGGTACTGGAAAGATCTGTTAGGCTGCCTAGAAAGGCCGACCCCAGTATATCCAGTCGTCGTTTACTCAGAGCGGAGCAGTCGCATAGCAAGTGCTCAATGCTCTCCACTTCTTCCTCATATCCACAGCTTCTGCAGAAGTCATTAGATTCAATACCCAATCTTTTGGAGTGTTCGCCGATCAAGCAGTGTCCCGTCAGAACTGATACTAACGTAGACAATATTTTCCTCTCTAGGTCGAGCAGATATTTTGATCTTCTTATGTTATACTTTGGCCAGATTTGTCTAGCTACCCTGCAGGTGCCGATTTCTGTCCATCTTTCGTTGGACTGCCTGATTGCCTCTTGCCTAAGCCAAAGCTTGCACGTGGATAGTGGCGCGCTAATATATGCAAATTCTTCGAGAATTTGTAATGTCGTCCCTATCCCTATGCCCAGGCACCCATATGAAGTGTATATTAAACTGCTCAGCCATCTCGTTATGAGATCTGTGGCAGTCGGGGGCTGTTTGTGAATTTAGGGATGTTGCCTCCAGAGAATTGATGGCAGCCTGGCTGTCCGAGTAAATGACAACGCCAGTGTTGGTTACTATGTTGCGACTCAGCCACATGGCTACTTCCCATATTGCCATTATTTCGGCTTGATAGACACTGCAGGTATCTGGTAGTCTGTGAGCTATATCCAAACTAAGCACTGCACACTGTACTCCGAAGCCAACCTTTTCATCAAGCTTCGAACCATCCGTGTAAAAGTGGAGATGGTTTCTATTACCTGGTATTCTTCTAACCCATTCATCTCTGGCGGGAATCATAGTAATGTAATTTCTCTAGAAGGTGTACACAGTTGGTATACAGTCCACTCGGTCGGTTACCATAGCACTGCACTTTGATATCCTCATGTGACCGTAGTTTTTGTACCTCCACATTGAAAGGCAGTTTAATCTGGTTGCAACTTCTCTCGCCACAACAGTAATCGGCAGTATATGGAGTAGGGCTTGTAGAGACTCCTTAAGGCTCCGTTTATGCTCAGGCAGGCTGTTCTCTGAACCTTTGTTAGTAGGTTGGTGATGGTTAGTTTGTCTGTTGCCGTCCACCATACCACAATGCCGTATAGCAGTATAGGATAAACTACTGCTATATATATCCAGTGGACGATTCTAGGAGAGAGGTCCCACCGCGACCCTACAGGCTTTTTGCAGGAATCGACGTTGGCCTTCCTTACACGTTCCAATACGTTAAGTCTAAATAACATTTTCCTATCTAGAATTATTCCTAAAAATTTTGCACTTTCAGAAAAGACTAGATCAGTTTCATTTATCCGAGGTGGCGGTCCACATGTGGGACATTATTCATCCTAGTAAAGAGAACCAATTCTGTCTTGTTGGGGTTAACGCCCAAACCGCTGCTTCTGGCCCATCTAGACAATTTGTTCAGAGCCACCTGTAGAATGTCTCGGAGGACGTTTTCGAATTTGCCACTCACTGCGATTGCCACGACCTTGCAGCCACAACGTTCTAGATCTAGCAGGATTTTATTTACCCCTAGGTTCCAAATTAGTGGAGACAGTACTCCTCCTTGTGGGGTCCATCTGTTTACAAACCTTGTTATAGTTATGGACCCAAGACATGCTGTTATGCGTCTTCTGTTGAACAGGCTTTGGGTATGAATATGGAATCCCTCCATCGATTCGGGATGTATGAAAGCCTGATACAGTTTACATAAATTTTCTCCAGCCATAATAAAGTACTTTCACATTTGCTGCATTTCTACTGTAGTGATGCCGTCTGGTCCAGGTGACTTAAAGGGCTCAAAGCTGTTGATAGCCCAGCTTATTCTGGATCTCTCAGTCAGCAAACTAGCGACGCTCGCAGTCCACTCGCACTCTTGTTGGTCCTGCTGTTCCTCGGGTTCTGTTAGGGAGTTCCCCGGGACATGTGTGTCGAGCAGTACATTGAGCGACTGCTCGCTGTTTTTGGTCCAGTTATTTGCCTCATACTGTGCAGGGTGGAACAGATAGTACCCTCCTCAGCCTTGCGGCGTCGGGGACCTTTTCCACTTCACCACAGAAGGTATACCATGAGCGTCCTTGCGCCTTCCTATGCTCCTTCTTATATCTTAAGTTGCTCTTTATAGGCATTCCAATCATTAGCGACCCCAGTTGGTTTAGCCTTGTTGAATAGCTTGTTGCAGGTCGTTTCCCTAGCCGTAAGCTCAGAAGTCCACCATTGAGGTTTAGTTTTACCCTTGTACCTTGTTTTTGGATAGGCTTCTTCAAGGAAACTATTGAAAGATGTGGTGATATGCTCGACCAGATTATCCAGACCGGCTTTGTCATTCGGTGCGTACAGAAGTTTAGAGTTGAGGACTTTCTTCAAATTCCTCTCATACAGATGCCACTTTTTCTTCCTCCCATTTCTGTGGACGGCAGGTTTAGGCGCTTTTTCCGCGATTTTGAAGTCAATATAATGGTGATCTGAGAATGAGTGGTCGTCCAGTGCATTCCACCCAATAATTTGTCTGACAGCCGGTAAGTAGCAAACGTTACGTTGAGTACTTCTTGTCTGTCTTTACTTGCAAAGGTCGGTTTATTACCTATGTTAAAAATGTTTGTTTTGGTAGTTAGAATAAAGTCAAGAAGCTAATCACCCCTATTGTTTATATCCGTACTACCCCAGATAGTTTAGGTTAGGGTGGCAGCCGTATTTTTTTTTTTTATACAAGCTCACATTTAGGTCCCTAGTGTTACCACGGGCTGAAATGCCCCTCATCGAAACCAACCTGTTTGATATACAAATTTATCGGTAGTACGAATATCGGTACTGGAAAGATCTGTTAGGCTGCCTAGAAAGGCCGACCCCAGTATATCCAGTCGTCGTTTACTCAGAGCGGAGCAGTCGCATAGCAAGTGCTCAATGCTCTCCACTTCTTCCTCATCTCCACAGCTTCTGCAGAAGTCATTAGATTCAATACCCAATCTTTTGGAGTGTTCGCCGATCAAGCAGTGTCCCGTCAGAACTGATACTAACGTAGACAATATTTTCCTCTCTAGGTCGAGCAGATATTTTGATCTTCTTATGTTATACTTTGGCCAGATTTGTCTAGCTACCCTGCAGGTGCCGATTTCTGTCCATCTTTCGTTGGACTGCCTGATTGCCTCTTGCCTAAGCCAAAGCTTGCACGTGGATAGTGGCGCGCTAATATATGCAAATTCTTCGAGAATTTGTAATGTCGTCCCTATCCCTATGCCCAGGCACCCATATGAGGTGTATATTAAACTGCTCAGCCATCTCGTTATGAGATCTGTGGCAGTCGGGGGCTGTTTGTGAATTTAGGGATGTTGCCTCCAGAGAATTGATGGCAGCCTGGCTGTCCGAGTAAATGACAACGCCAGTGTTGGTTACTATGTTGCGACTCAGCCACATGGCTACTTCCCATATTGCCATTATTTCGGCTTGATAGACACTGCAGGTATCTGGTAGTCTGTGAGCTATATCCAAACTAAGCACTGCACACTGTACTCCGAAGCCAACCTTTTCATCAAGCTTCGAAACATCCGTGTAAAAGTGGAGATGGTTTCTATTACCTGGTATTCTTCTAACCCATTCATCTCTGGCGGGAATCATAGTAATGTAATTTCTCTAGAAGGTGTACACAGTTGGTATACAGTCCACTCGGTCGGTTACCATAGCACTGCACTTTGATATCCTCATGTGACCGTAGTTTTTGTACCTCCACATTGAAAGGCAGTTTAATCTGGTTGCAACTTCTCTCGCCACAACAGTAATCGGCAGTATATGGAGTAGGGCTTGTAGAGACTCCTTAAAGCTCCGTTTATGCTCAGGCAGGCTGTTCTCTGAACCTTTGTTAGTAGGTTGGTGATGGTTAGTTTGTCTGTTGCCGTCCACCATACCACAATGCCGTATAGCAGTATAGGATAAACTACTGCTATATATATCCAGTGGACGATTCTAGGAGAGAGGTCCCACCGCGACCCTACAGGCTTTTTGCAGGAATCGACGTTGGCCTTCCTTACACGTTCCAATACGTTAAGTCTAAATAACATTTTCCTATCTAGAATTATTCCTAAAAATTTTGCACTTTCAGAAAAGACTAGATCAGTTTCATTTATCCGAGATGGCGGGCCACTCACTGCGATTGCCACGACCTTGCAGCCACAACGTTCTAGATCTAGCAGGATTTTATTTACCCCTAGGTTCCAAATTAGTGGAGACAGTACTCCTCCTTGTGGGGTCCATCTGTTTACAAACCTTGTTATAGTTATGGACCCAAGACATGCTGTTATGCGTCTTCTGTTGAACAGGCTTTGGGTATGAATATGGAATCCCTCCATCGATTCGGGATGTATGAAAGCCTGATACAGCTTACATACATTTTCTCCAGCCATAATAAAGTACTTTCACATTTGCTGCATTTCTACTGTAGTGATGCCGTCTGGTCCAGGTGACTTAAAGGGCTCAAAGCTGTTGATAGCCCAGCTTATTCTGGATCTCTCAGTCAGCAAACTAGCGACGCTCGCAGTCCACTCGCACTCTTGTTGGTCCTGCTGTTCCTCGGGTTCTGTTAGGGAGTTCCCCGGGACATGTGTGTCGAGCAGTACATTGAGCGACTGCTCGCTGTTTTTGGTCCAGTTATTTGCCTCATACTGTGCAGGGTGGAACAGATAGTACCCTCCTCAGCCTTGCGGCGTCGGGGACCTTTTCCACTTCACCACAGAAGGTATACCAAGAGCGTCCTTGCGCCTTCCTATGCTCCTTCTTATATCTTAAGTTGCTCTTTATAGGCATTCCAATCATTAGCGACCCCAGTTGGTTTAGCCTTGTTGAATAGCTTGTTGCAGGTCGTTTCCCTAGCCGTAAGCTCAGAAGTCCACCATTGAGGTTTAGTTTTACCCTTGTACCTTGTTTTTGGATAGGCTTCTTCAAGGAAACTATTGAAAGATGTGGTGATATGCTCGACCAGATTATCCAGACCGGCTTTGTCATTCGGTGCGTACAGAAGTTTAGAGTTGAGGACTTTCTTCAAATTCCTCTCATACAGATGCCACTTTTTCTTCCTCCCATTTCTGTGGACGGCAGGTTTAGGCGCTTTTTCCGCGATTTTGAAGTCAATATAATGGTGATCTGAGAATGAGTGGTCGTCCAGTGCATTCCACCCAATAATTTGTCTGACAGCCGGTAAGTAGCAAACGTTACGTTGAGTACTTCTTGTCTGTCTTTACTTGCAAAGGTCGGTTTATTACCTATGTTAAAAATTTTTGTTTTGGTAGTTAGAATAAAGTCAAGAAGCTAATCACCCCTATTGTTTATATCCGTACTACCCCAGATAGTTTAGGTTAGGGTGGCAGCCGTATTTTTTTTTTTATACAAGCTCACATTTAGGTCCCTAGTGTTACCACGGGCTGAAATGCCCCTCATCGAAACCAACCTGTTTGATATACAAATTTATCGGTAGTACGAATATCGGTACTGGAAAGATCTGTTAGGCTGCCTAGAAAGGCCGACCCCAGTATATCCAGTCGTCGTTTACTCCGAGCGAAGCAGTCGCATAGCAAGTGCTCAATGCTCTCCACTTCTTCCTCATCTCCACAGCTTCTGCAAAAGTCATTAGATTCAATACCCAATCTTTTGGAGTGTTCGCCGATCAAGCAGTGTCCCGTCAGAACTGATACTAACGTAGACAATATTTTCCTCTCTAGGTCGAGCAGATATTTTGATCTTCTTATGTTATACTTTGGCCAGATTTGTCTAGCTACCCTGCAGGTGCCGATTTCTGTCCATCTTTCGTTGGACTGCCTGATTGCCTCTTGCCTAAGCCAAAGCTTGCACGTGGATAGTGGCGCGCTAATATATGCAAATTCTTCGAGAATTTGTAATGTCGTCCCTATCCCTATGCCCAGGCACCCATATGAGGTGTATATTAAACTGCTCAGCCATCTCGTTATGAGATCTGTGGCAGTCGGGGGCTGTTTGTGAATTTAGGGATGTTGCCTCCAGAGAATTGATGGCAGCCTGGCTGTCCGAGTAAATGACAACGCCAGTGTTGGTTACTATGTTGCGACTCAGCCACATGGCTACTTCCCATATTGCCATTATTTCGGCTTGATAGACACTGCAGGTATCTGGTAGTCTGTGAGCTATATCCAAACTAAGCACTGCACACTGTACTCCGAAGCCAACCTTTTCATCAAGCTTCGAACCATCCGTGTAAAAGTGGAGATGGTTTCTATTACCTGGTATTCTTCTAACCCATTCATCTCTGGCGGGAATCATAGTAATGTAATTTCTCTAGAAGGTGTACACAGTTGGTATACAGTCCACTCGGTCGGTTACCATAGCACTGCACTTTGATATCCTCATGTGACCGTAGTTTTTGTACCTCCACATTGAAAGGCAGTTTAATCTGGTTGCAACTTCTCTCGCCACAACAGTAATCGGCAGTATATGGAGTAGGGCTTGTAGAGACTCCTTAAAGCTCCGTTTATGCTCAGGCAGGCTGTTCTCTGAACCTTTGTTAGTAGGTTGGTGATGGTTAGTTTGTCTGTTGCCGTCCACCATACCACAATGCCGTATAGCAGTATAGGATAAACTACTGCTATATATATCCAGTGGACGATTCTAGGAGAGAGGTCCCACCGCGACCCTACAGGCTTTTTGCAGGAATCGACGTTGGCCTTCCTTACACGTTCCAATACGTTAAGTCTAAATAACATTTTCCTATCTAGAATTATTCCTAAAAATTTTGCACTTTCAGAAAAGACTAGATCAGTTTCATTTATCCGAGGTGGCGGTCCACATGTGGGACATTATTCATCCTAGTAAAGAGAACCAATTCTGTCTTGTTGGGGTTAACGCCCAAACCGCTGCTTCTGGCCCATCTAGCCAATTTGTTCAGAGCCACCTGTAGAATGTCTCGGAGGACGTTTTCGAATTTGCCACTCACTGCGATTGCCACGACCTTGCAGCCACAACGTTCTAGATCTAGCAGGATTTTATTTACCCCTAGGTTCCAAATTAGTGGAGACAGTACTCCTCCTTGTGGGGTCCATCTGTTTACAAACCTTGTTATAGTTATGGACCCAAGACATGCTGTTATGCGTCTTCTGTTGAACAGACTTTGAATTAGTCTAATGGAACTAGAGTTAACTTTTAGATATGACAATGCCGCAATTACTGCATCTGAGTGAATGTTGTTAAAAGCCCCATCTATGTCAAGAAATGCCAGAAGAGCTCACAACAGAAGAGCTCGTACAGGGCTGATTCTGTAGACTTCCCCTTATTGTAAGCATGTTGCTTCACCGACAGGAGTTTTGTATCCAAGTATTCCAGACCTTTCAATAGGAAGGAGGATAGGCTAATTGGTCTGAAGTCTTTTGGCTAGTGTGTATTCTTTAGGTATGAATACCACTTTGGTATCCCTCCATCGATTCGGGATGTATGAAAGCCTGATACAGCCTACATAAATTTTCTACAGCAAGGGGATAATTTACTTCAACATTTTCTGCATTTCTGCTAGAGTGATGCCGTCTGGTCCAGGTGACGTGAAGGGCTCAAATCTATTAATAGCCCAGCATATTCTGGATCTCTCAGTGAATAAGCTAGCAACGCTCGCAGTCCACTCGCAGTCTTGTTGGTCCTGCTGATCCTCTGGTTCTGTTAGAGAGTTCCCCGGGAAATGTGTGAAAATGTGCAGTACATTGAGCGACTGCTCGCTGTTTTTGGTCCAATTATTTTCCTCATCCTGCAAGTAACCCACTGTACAGGGTGAAGCTGACAGTATTTTCCTCAGCCTTGCGGCGTCGGAGACCTTTTCCACTTCGCCACAGAAGGTATACCAAGAGCGTCTTTGCGCCTTTCTAAGCTCCTTCTTATAGATCTTGAGTTGCTCTTTATAGGCATCCCAAACATTAGCGACCCAGTAGATTTAGCCTTGTTGAATAGCTTGTTGCAGGTCTTTTTCATAGCCGTTAGCTCAGAAGTCCACCATTGGGGTTTAGTTTTACCCTTGTACCTTGTTTTTGGACAGGCTGCTTCAAGGGAACTATTGAATGATGTGGTGATATGCTCGACCAGATTATCCAGACCGGCATTGTCATTCGGTTCGTACAGAAGTTTGGAGTTGAGGACTTTCTTGAAATTCTTCTCATACAGGTGCCACTTTGGCTTTCTCACATTTCTGTGGACGGCAGGTTCAGGCGCTTTTTCAGCGAGTTTGAACTCAATATAATCGTGATCTGAGAATGAGTGGTCGTCCAGTACATTCCACCCAATAATTTTGTCTTACAGCCGGTCAGTAGCAAACGTTACGCCTAGTACTTCTTGTCTGTCTTTAATTGTAAAGATCGTTTTATTACCTATGTTACAAATACTTAGTTTGGTAGTTAGAATAAAGTCAAGAAGCGAATCACCCCTATTGTTTATATCCGTACTACCCCAGATAGTATCTGACGTTGCTTCTTCTACTACTTCCCTGAATATAGCAGTCGGTTTACAGCTTCATAAGGCAAGTAACTGGAGACCACCCAATATATGCGATTACCGATCTCCAGACTAGCAGATGTTTGGTCTTTACCACTTAAATTAGCCAGGAGAAAGATACTTAGATCTTTCCTGGCCAAAATGCAGGTTCTTGGAGTGCCTTCACAGTTGGCCACAAGCAGTTTAAAGTTGGGTGTCCTGATACCGCACACCCTTCCTCCCACTGCGTAGGGCTCCTGTATCAGGACTGTATCTACTGCACCTGTGGACAGGCGCAGCAATAGAGCCGCTGAGGCTGCTTTAGCGTGATGGAGGTTAATCTGTAGAATTCTTACCATCATTGACAGATTAACATCATCGAGAAGCGTGTCCCCGCCAGATGCGTCAAAGAGTCCGGAGACTCCCCTCAGCCCCTCTGTGTCAGAAGTAGAGCTTTCGTCCTCAGAGAAGGACGTTACAGATCTTCTGTTAGAGTTGGAGTCACCAGAAATAATGGGCGTGGGTACCACCACGGCGCAGCAATAGAGCCGCTGAGGCTGCTTTAGCGTGATGGAGGTTAATCTGTAGAATTCTTACCATCATTGGTAATTGACAGATTAACATCATCGAGAAGCGTGTCCCCGCCAGATGCGTCAAAGAGTCCGGAGACTCCCCTCAGCCCCTCTGTGTCAGAAGTAGAGCTTTCGTCCTCAGAGAAGGACGTTACAGATCTTCTGTTAGAGTTGGAGTCACCAGAAATAATGGGCGTGGGTACCACCGCACTTCCAGAAAGCCGTGTATCAACCGCGGTGGACGACTCACCTTCCGCAGTGGGAGCTATGTCCTGCTTGTATACCTTCAAGACTATAGTCTCGAAGCCGTATTGTAGGGTTGCACTTGCACGTTGTATATGGGAGATGGATACTGCGTTAAGGATCAAATTGACCTGCCGCTTTTTACCATCCGCCTCAGCCACCTTGCTGATTCTCCAATTATGGGCGGGCAGACCAGGATTGGAATCTTTTATTATTTCTAATATGTCGGCCGGGTTGGAGGGCTCTTCTGTAACCCTGGTGATGGCTCTAGGGTGACTAGGGATATTGTTTTTTCGACAACATCCAACTGGGCACCCGGCCACTCCTCAGCCGCTCGACTCAGAGCAGCCTTATACAGGTCTACTGATCTGGCATCACCGAAATATAAGAGCTTTACTCTCCCCTGATGCCATCCTGCATCGTTGCAGATTGGTGGTTGGCCCGGCATTTCTCTACGACATCGAGGTAATGAGCCATAATGGCTGATTGCACATGATTCCATTTGTCCTTGAGGATGGATCCGTTCTCACTACTTCTGTCTATAATGGCCATCACTAGACTCTGCTTCGCCACTTCATTGAGGGGCTTGGTGAGTGTCCTGTTGATGGAGACATTAGGGCCTCTTGCCTTTTTCGAAGGCAGGGGTTCATCAGGTGATCTGATTCTTTTAACTTTATTAGCCGTTACCACAGCTGATAGTATGATGAACGTTCGTGTCTGCGCCAATAATCAGCTCGAGCTCGACAGACATTGCTTCTTGTGGGCTTCATAAGGCAAGTTACTGGAAACTAACCAATATAAGCGATAACCGATCTGCAGACTAGCAGCTGTTTGGTCTTTACAACTTAAATAAGTCAGGAGAAAGATACTTAGATCTTTCCTGGCCAAAGTACAGGTTCTTGGAGTGCCTTCACAGTTGGCCACAAGCATTTAAAGTTGGGTGTCCTGATACCGCACACCCTTCCGCCCACTGCGAAGGGCTCCTGTATAAGACGATGTCTACTGCACCTGTGGACAGGCGCAGCAATAGAGCCGCTGAGGCTGCTTTAGCGTGATGGAGGTAGATTCGTACCATCATTGGTAATCGACCGATTAACATCCACCCCGACAAGGGTGTTATCGAATTCTTCGTCCGTATCATCGAGAAGCATGTCCCCGTCAGATGCGTCAATGAGTCCGGAGCAGGCAATGAAGCCGATACCGATCGGCGGCGGAGCCGATCAAATTTAAACAATCGGCTGAGCCCATAAAGTTCCAGCAAACGATGGCGCACAAATGTCATTCTCAGGCGCTTCAAGATATTTACAATTACAAGCAAAAACTTAAAATGAACACACAAATTAAGAAAATTTATGGAAGTTTTCATGTAGTGTCGAAATCTGTTCAATAAATCCATAATTATTAGACTTTGTTGTGTTCTCCGCTCCAGAGCTATTGTAATTTCCGTAAAAAACAAAAACGCATTTTTCAATTTCAAATCCCAGATCCCGAGATCCATTTACAAACTTTTTATACATTTTTACGCAAAAATGAACTTCATTAAAAATTCTGACCCTATTGCATTACGGTTTTTTGCTAATTTGGCGAAATGAGTGATATGTACAAAATTTCAAAGCCCTAGCTCAATTCCCTCTAATTTTTGCCGCGTCTTGTGTGAAAATATTGCACTGTGCGGCGCCGGCTGGGAAAAATATGGCCGGCTGCGGCGCGCCGCCGATTTGCGCCGCGTCGGCTTCATAGCCTGGTCCGGAGACTCCCCTCAGCTCCTCAGTGTCCGTTATAGAGCTTTCGTCCTCAGAGACGGACGTTACATATCTTCTGTTAGATTTGGAGTCACTTTTACCATCCGCCCCACCTACCTTGCTTATTCTCCAATTATGGGTCGGCAGACCAGGATTGGAATATTTTCTTATCTCTAATTTGTCAGCCGGGTTGGAGGGCTTCTCTGTAACTCAGCCATGCATGAACTTCTGAGCACTATCGAATCGTCCCTACATTTCAAGGAATTCACCATGGTGGCATTTCTTGACATTGAAGGAGCTTTTAACAACATTCACTCAAATGCGGTTATTGCGGCACTGTCACATCTAAAGGTAAACTCTAGCCTGACTAGACTAGTACAAAGCCGGCTCAACAGAAGACGCATAACAGCGAGTCTTGGGTCCACAACTCTAACAAGGTTTTCCCCACAAGGAGGAGTACTGTCTCCCCTAATTTGGAACCTAACGGTGAATTAAATTCTGCTAGATCAAGAACGTTGTGGCTGCAAGCTCGTGGCATATGCGGACGACGTGGCAATTGTAGTGAGTGGCAAATTCGAAATTTAGAGACATCACAGGTGGCTCTGAACAAGTTGGCTAGATGGGCCAGAAGCAGCGGTTGGGCGTTAATCCAAACAAAACCGAATTGTTTCTCTTTACAAGGATGAATAATGTCCCACATGTGGACCCTCCTCCTCGGAAAAATGGGACAGATCTATTTTTTTCTGAAAGTTTTTAGGAATAATTCTAGATAGGAAACTTTTATTCAGACTTAACGCACTGGAACGAGTAAGGAAGGCCAACGACGCCTTGTATTCCTGCAGGAAGGCTGTAGGGTCGCGCTGGGCCCTCCCTCTTAAATCGATATCCTTTGAATATATATCAGTAGTAGTTCGTCCAATACTGTTATACGGCATTGTGGTATTGTGGACGCAACTGACAAACTAGCCATCACTAACTTACTATCAAAGGTTCACAGAACTGCATGCCTGTGCATAAGCGGAGCCTTTAGGACTACAGCGACTGAGTCTCTACAAGCCCTACTCCATATACTGCCGATTAATATTGTGGCGAAAGAAGTTGCAACCAGAGCGGCACTAAGATTAAACTGCCTATCAATGTGGAGGTACAAGAACTACGGTCACATGAGAATATCGTAGAGTAGTGCTATGGTTACGGACCGAGTGGACTATATACCAACGGTGTACACCTTCGAGAGGAACTACATGACTATGATACCAGCCAGAGATGAATGGGTTAACAGAATACCAGGCAATAAAAAACATCTTCACTTCTATGATGGTTCGAAGCTTGATAAAAAAGTTGGCTTCGGAGTACACTGTAAAGAACTTAGTTTGGATATAGCTCACAGACTACCAGATACCTGCAGTGTCTATCAAGCCGAACTAAGTGTAATGTGGGAAGCCGCCAAGTGGCTGAGTCGCAACATAGTAACCAACACTGGCGTTGCCTTTTACTCGGACAGCCAGGCTGCCATTAATTCTCTGGAGGCCACATCCTTAAATTCACAAACAGCCCTCGACTGCCGCAGATCTCTTAACGAGATGGCTGAACAGATTAATATACACCTCATATGGGTGCCTGGGCATAGGGATATCCCGGGGAACTGCAAAGCCGATGAACTTGCTATGAAAATTACGACATTCAAAATTCTCGAAGAATTTACATAAGTGCATTTATTTCTCCAATGTTGAATGCGACATTCGTACGCATTAAAAGTGAAAAAACATATGCCAAAACATTATTTCATTTTGACAAAAGGCGAAACTTATAGCTTTTCATTAGCACTATAATTGGTGCTAAGGTTGATTTTGGCCAATTGTTCGTTTTCAAGATAATTATAAAAAAACCAAGACATACGCACGCGACAAAAACAGAAGTCGATTTCAAACACCCAGGAAAATAATTGGTTGGAATTCGATTGTAACAATAAAAATATAGTACTAGCAACAAAAAGTATATTGCCTACACCGTCTGTCGGTTGTATTTATATATAATTAGTTGAAACAACAATAACAACATGGATACGATCAAATGAAAATGCTTTCAACTAAATCGATGGTTGTATCAATCGAATTAAGATTGTTTTTTCAATGACACTCGATTAGTTGTGGTAGCCAATTTTAAATTTTCATTATAGTACCATATGATAGATTTTTGGTTGTGACAACCAATGTTTTATTCTTGACAACAGGAATTGTATCAATAGACCAAAGATTATTATTGCAACGAATAATTGGTGACTACAACAGAAAAAATATTAATAAATAATCGTTTATTGGTTATCCCAATCATTTCCCAAATTGAGAATAGTTAAATGTATTTTGGGAAATACAACCGAAAGATTGGTTGCTGTTCTTTTGCTGATACATGACAAATAAAAAATAAAATTACTCGACATAAAAAATCTTCAACATTTTGTTCAAGAACGGTATAGGTAATCAAAAATAGTTTCGTGTGGATAATAATGTGTGGAATGCAGAATATGTTGTGCAAAATGTTTTACATAAATAAAAAATAAAAGCAACAATCCAGAAATTGAAAGCACAGGTTTAAGCGATATTTGCATAAACGTTTTTTTTTGTGTACTAAAATGTGTGTCAAATATTTCCATCTCATAATAGTGATGAATTTGTAATGTGGGATTTTTAATTTTGTTATGAATTGTTTTGTTTTTTGTTCAATAAATAAAATTAATGAAAATTGTTTTTAATTAATTGTCGGTAGTATATGACTGACAAATTGTCAGAACAACCAATTTTTTAAAACATTTGGTTGTGGCAACTACAACATATAATCTAAGCCACCATTTTCGTAGTTGGCGCAACAAAATATGATTGTTGTCAACATGAAATCAGAAGTATACCACAACCAAAATATTGTTTATACTGATGGAATCGCATGATAGTAGACAGAACTACCAAAATTCGGTTGGCAAATAATTCGGTTGAGGCAACCAAACTGTATTCTGTGTGAAGCAAATCAATCAAACACTGATTTCAGCGAAATCTGAAGAAATATTTTAATGCGACTAATTTTAAAATGGCGTGGATTGATGTATCTTAATAATGTTTTTATTTTATTCAAAAATATTAAGTTGTTTATTTGTTATTAAATTTTAAACCTATTCGCACGCGACATTTCGCATGCGACATTTTATTCCATCGTTCTTTTTATGTTTATCCTTTTACTTTTTATGCAATTAGACATCCAAAGGTTGATTATAAATGATTTTTAATATATTCAATAAATTTATTTTCACAACAAAAATTATTTTTCTTATCTTCCATAAATATAAATCGAGATTTAAAAGAGAGACTATTAATCAAAACATAACATGCAATACAAGTGTTAAAAACATAAATTTTGCAATTATTCGAATTTGCACTCAAATATTTAAAAATGTGTTATGAATAAATGTAGGTTGTGGGAAAATTTGTTAAATTTCATAGATTCTCTATAAAAAAGTACTAAAACAACATACCTTTATAGACTTTAAATTTGTTGGCTGCGGTTGACATATCGTTGGAAATGCCCATATATTGGTGTGACACTATCCTCGTGCAAGCTTTGGCTTAGACAGAGGCAATCAGGCAGTCCAACGATACCGATATTAGTACTATCGATATATTTGTATATCAAACAGGTTGGTTTCGATGAGAGGCTTTTGTAGCCCGTGGTAACACTAGGGACCTAAAGTGGTCTATCTGAGCTGACAAGAAAAAAACGGCTGCTACCCTAACCTAACCCAGGTGATGGCTCGAGGGTGACCAGGGATGTTGTTTCTTTCGACAACATCCAAATGGGCGCCCGGCCACACCTCACCCGCTCGACTCAGAGCAGCCATAAATATGTATACATCGAGTTAATGAGCCATAATGGCTGATTGCACATGGCTCCATTCGTCTTTGAGGATGAATCCATCCTCACTACTTCTGTCTATAACAGACATCACTAGGCTCTCCTTCGCCACTTCATTGAAGGGCTTGGTGAGTGTCCTGTTGATGGTGACATTTGGTCCTCTTGCCATCGGAAGGCAGGGGGTCATCAGGTGAACTGATACTTTTGACTTTATTAGCCGTTAACACAGCTGAATGTGTGGCTCTTTCAGCCGACTCATTGGCTTTAGAAACATCTATGACTCTTTTATCTCAGGTAAGTGACTCTTTTTGTTTTTCTTTATGAGCCGAAACCTCAACAGCCTCCAACATCGTCAAAATTCTGAGCGCTATACGGTGCTCATTGTGACAGACGTGACGTTTTCCCCTCACCGTACCACATGTTGTGAGTACTGGGGGAAATGTTCACCACTTTGGTGTGGTCGGCTTCGGCCAACACCAACGGACGGACCGTCGGACGATTGGGGAACCCCGCAGCAGGGTCCCCGCTCCATCGGAACGTGAAGGCATCCCCGACAGGAGAATTTATTTATTTTTTCTGTTTTAGCCAGTAATATGTACTACGATGAAGGGCTTCCAGACTTTGTACAGATTTTTTTTTGCGATTGCGTAATATGTACTGCGTAATAGGTTTTAACTAACCGCTCTGTGACAAACACGTCCGTTCACTACGACTGATCACAACGACTATTCCAAGCTTCTATCTTTATAGATTGTTACTTTTGTCCCAACTGCAAGATGTTTCCCCTGCTACATGCGTGAAGCTGGTAATTCTGCGTCTTGCTTCGTTAAATGTAAATCCCGAATTATATCATTCAGCTCAGCTTGAGTCACTAAATGGTTTTCATCATCAGCATTATACAAGGTTTTAGGATAGGGTGGCAGCCGTATTTTTTTACAAGCTCACATAGACCAGTTTAGGTCCCTAGTGTTACCACGGGCTGAAATGCCCCTCATTGAAACCAACCGGTTTGATAAACAAATTTATAGATAGTACGAATATTGGTACTGGAAAGATCTGTTAGGCTATTTGAACGGCCGACCCCAGTATGTCCATCCGTCGTTTACTCAGAGCGGTGCAGTCGCATGGCAAGTGCTCAATGCTCTCCACTTCTTCCTCATCTCCACAGCTTCTGCAGAAGCCGGGTGAGTCAATACCCAATCTTTTGACGTGCTCGCCGATTAAGCAGTGTCCCGTCGGAACTGATACAAACGTAGACAATCTTTGCCAGGACATATTATGACCTTCACAGGTCATACCTTGGCCAGATTTCTCTAGCTACCATGCAGGTGCCGATTTCTGCCCATCTTGCCTGACTGCCTGATTGACTAAGCCTAAGCTTGCACGTGGATAGTGGCGCACGCACCAATATATGCAAATTCTTCGAGAATTTGTAATGTCGTCCCCTTTCCTAGTATGTTCATCGGCTTTGCAGTTCCCCGGGATATCCCTATGCCTAGGCAACAATATGAGGTGTATATTAAACTGCTCAGCCATCTCGTTAAGAGATCTGTCGATTTAGGGATGTTGCCCCCAGAGAATTGATGGCAGCCTGGCTGTCCGAGTAAATGACAACGATTCGTTGCTGATCATTCGCAGTGAACGGACGTGTTTATCACATAGCGGATAGTTACCAGTACCTATTACGCAATAGCAAAAATCTGTACAAAGTCTGTAAGGCCTACATCGTAGTACCTATTACGGTCTAATACAGACAAAATAAAAATAAATTCTCTTGACGGGGATGCCTTCGTGTTCCGATGGAGCGCGGTTCCCCAATCGTCCGACTGTCCGTCCGTTGGTCTTGGCCAAAGCCGACCACACCAAAAATGGTGAAAATCTCCCCCAACTACTCACAACAGGTGGTGCGGTGAGGGGTAAACGTCATGTCCGACCGTCAAAACGGAAGCACAATGAGCATCGTGTAGCGCTCAGAGTTTTGACGAAGTTCGTGCAGGGCTGATTCTGTAGACTTGCCCTTATTGTAGGCATGTTGGTTCCCCGACAGGAGTTTTGTATCCAGGTTTTCCCTAATGAAATGATCTAAAAGTCTTTCCAGACCTTTCAATAGGAAGGAGGATAGGCTAATTGGTCTGAAGTCTTTTGGCCTAGTGTGTGATATCTTTCCCGCTTTAGGTATGAATACCACTTTGGTATCCCTCCACCGATTAGGGACGTATGAAAGCCTGATACAGCCTACATAAATTTTCTCCAGCCAGGGGATAATGTACTTTAACATTTTCTGCATTTCTGCTGGACTGATGCCATCTGGTCCAGGTGACTTGAAGGGCTCAAAGCTGTTAATAGCCCAGCTTATTCTGGATCTCTCAGTCAAGAAGCTAGCGACGCTCGCAGTCCACTCGCACTCTTGTTGGTCCTGCTGATCCTCGGGTTCTGTTACAGAGTTGCCCGGGAAATGTGTGTCGAGCAGTACATTGAGCGACTGCTCGCTGTTTTTGGTCCAGTTATTTGCCTCATCCTGTAAATATCCCACTGTACAGGGTGAAGCAGATAATATCTTCCTCAGCCTAGCGGCGTCGGAGACCTTTTCCACTTCACCACAGAAGGTATACCAAGAGCGTCTTTGCGCCTTTCTAAGCTCCTTCTTATAGATCTTGAGTTGCTCTTTATAGGCATCCCAATCATTAGCGACCCCAGTAGATTTAGCCTTATTGAATAGCTTGTTGCAGGTCTTTTTCATAGCCGTTAGCTCAGAAGTCCACCATTGGGGTTTAGTTTTACCCTTGTACCTTGTTTTCGGACAGGCTTCTTCAAGGGAACTATTGAATGATGTGGTGATATGATCGACCAGATTATCCAGACCGGCTTTGTCATTCGGTTCGTACAGAAGTTTAGAGTTGAGGACTTTCTTGAAATTCTTCTCATACAGGTGCCACTTTGTCTTCCTTACATTTCTGTGGACGGCAGGTTTAGGCGCTTTTTCCGCGAGTTTGAACTCAATATAATGGTGATCTGAGAATGAGTGGTCGTCCAGTACATTCCACCCAATAATTTTGTCTGACAGCCGGTCAGTAGCAAACGTTACGTCGAGTACCTCCTGTCTGTCTTTAATTGTAAAGGTCGGTTTATTACCTATGTTACAAATACTAAGGTTGGTAGTTAGAATAAAGTCAAGAAGCGAATGACCCCTATTGTTTATATCCGTACTACCGCAGATAGAATAATGAGCGTTCGTGTCTGCGCCAATAATCAGCTCGACCTCGTCAGAGGCTTCTTCTTCTACTACCTCCCTGAATAGAGCAGTCGGTACTACAGCTTCATAAGGCAAGTAACTGGAGACCACCCAATATATGCGATGACCGATCTCCAGACTAGCCTTATACAAACTACCACTGCTGGTGAAAGATGTTTCGGACTCACTGCTAGTAGCACTGGGAATGACTGGTAAAGGAGCATTTGGTGGACGTTGAACTGGTTTGGAAACCGATGGGACATTCGCGTAAGTAAAATTTTTGAGATTTTTTGTATTGAATCCAGCAAATTTTGTTAAACAGAAATTGACTCTCTCCAAAGTAGTGGAATTGAAAAATCGTCCAAGTTTCTGACAGCAAAACCAAAACAATGTAATTGTGCATATTTTAATGATTCTGATATTGCATATCCTTTCCTTATATCATATCCTTTCCAACCAAATATTCACCACGCACAAAGCAAAAATAGCTTGAATCAGTAATGTGGGCTTCTGTCAAATTAATAATTGTGAAATTGTAGTGTCATGACTGTTTTACAGTATTGCCAGCATGCGATAAAAATTAACAAGACGTGATAGCCCAATGCCAGATTCGAATTCAGCGTTCCCAGATTAGTTAAAAAACATGCTTCGTTTCTGCAGTCCATTTTTTCCCAAATTTGTAGACCAGTGTTATTAGTGCCATGTCCTCTTTAAACATTAAATATGTGTATAAAAGTTCCACGTATAATTGGAATAATGATAAGCGTACTTGGACAATAATGAAAGCGTACTTTTGCAAATAAATTAATTCATGAATTTAAGGAGTTCATAATAGCAACAAGGGTAATAATTTTATGCGTTCCCAAGGATATTTTATGTCAGTAGTGCCCATAAAGTACTAACTCAAGGTTACAATGGTATTAGTAAACTTAATTTGCCAATAGGTATATAAATGCTTAAAACTGTATTTTCCAAAACTTCTATCTATCGATACTTATATATATATAAATGAATGGATGTGTGTTTCTGGGTTTGTTTGTTTGTCTGTTTCGTATAGGCGTCTAAACGGCTTGACCGATCTTCTTGAAATTTTCACAGAATGTGCATGGATAGAGGGTGGTGAAAATAGGGTGAATTTTCGATATATCAAGTGGGCGTGGACTGACATATGTATCTGGGGTAGTCTACGTGATTGGTCCACAACTGGGGGGATCAGACCAATGGGCGTGGCTCCGCCTATATAAGCCAAATTTTTAAATTGAGATAGCTTGCACAATTTGTAATCTACGCAAAATTCTCTTTAATTTGATGGGTCGCACGATATATGGACCAAAAAAACAATTTTTTAAGATCTTCTAGGGGGCTTTCGAGAGGGATCTTGCAACGATTCCTTTCAAATTTGTGCACACATTTGCTCTCAACAAGCCTATTACCCTTTACAAACGTTGGTCGAAATCCATTGCCACTCTTGAGCGTTCTTTATATATTTATTTTTAAGTCCTTTGCGCTTTGTGTGGCAGGTACCAAAAGGACTCACTCTACCCCGTCGAAATTTTGCACCGCAACTGATATGTATGAAATATTATGACGCGTTAAATTTCATAAATATACAATGCTCTAATTCAGTGTTATAGTCTGGTGAATTTTGGAGTACCCAGAATAATTTGCATGGAGGCCCGCTGTCAGATTGGGTCCAAATTTAAAATTTTTCTTAATTATGACCAAATACAGCTTGGTACCAAATTTCACAATTCTGCAATTACTCCTTCTATCTTTGTCACATCGATACATGAATACAGAGCACTGTGCAACCACCCAATCAAGAACTAATATAGCCTATATCACCCGCTAGGCTAATCTGAAGATTTCCCTGAAAATATCATCTAAATCGGTCCAACCGTTTTGGAGTCCATACGTAACACACACACCCACACATCCATTTTTATATATAGACAAGCTGACCCGGCAGACTTCGTTTCGCCCAAAATATATTTTTGGTTGCATTCATTTTGAGCATTCAAGATTCCACCAAGATTTTTTTGGACAAAAATTAGCTATTGTTAACTGATATTTAATTTAATTGGATGCTACCGTCCAATATTTGGTGAAAATAGAATTAAATCAGAATTAATTTCAGTGAATAATATTAGTTTTAATGAAATCTAAAAAAAGTAATGATCAATTTTGTGTTCTATTTAATGCTGACAGATTTACAACATTTTTTGTTTTATGCTCTGGAACGTACATGAAGAGTGAGGATGGTTGGCTAACTAACTCGGGAACGTACAGCTGGCCGTATGAAAAGCATGACATTTCCAGATTTATCCCACACACTTCCAGCGATTGTCCTTCTGACTTGCGATTTTCCATCTGTCTTCATTTTCCATTGAGTCTTCATTTTCAACAGTATCGATTAATTTTTATCCCCTCACCTTAGAGAGGAGGGTATATATAATTTGCTACGAACCAAAAGTGTAACACATCGAAGGAGTGACCTAAGACCCTAAGTATGTTCGGCGGTCCGTCCGTCTGTCTGTCTGTCTGCTGCATGGTGCGCACGATAACTCTCGAAAGGAGTAACAAATTTGGTATGTGGTAATATTTTCTTCTATCTCCGGCTAAGTTCGAAGATGGGCCATATTGGTCCACTCCTTCTAGTACCTCCCCCACAAAGGGTTAACATTTAGTAAAATATTGATTATTTAAAAACTTCTACACTACGTAATTGAATCCTCTGAAATCCTACACATAATATTAGTTTATTACTCACTATTACCTCGAGAAAAATGGGCGAAGTTGCCACGCCCCTTTTGGTACCTCCCACACAAATGGCAATTTTGAACCAAAAGTTAATAGCTTATAAATTTATTACCAGTACATACTAAGACTTGAAATTTTGTACAGTGTAATGGTTTAATAGTACCTACAATACAGTGAAAAATGGGCATTACTGCCACGCTCCTCTTGGTACCTCCCACACAAATGGACCTCTTTGTACCAAAATTTAGCAGCTTTTAACTTTAATACATGTGCATACAAATCCTTAAAATTTCGTACAGTGCAATGCTTTTATGGTACCTAGAGTCTAGAGAAAAGTGGCCGTAATTGGCACGCCCCTTTTGGAAACTCCCAAACAAATGGACCATTTTACACCAAAAGTTAACAGCTTATAATATTAATACCAGTGCATTTGAAATTTTGTAGTGTTATATTGATAATAATTTAAATAAAACAAACAAATAAATAAATTTACTAGTTTTTTGAGATTCAAGGTGAGGGGATTCATTAGTCGGTTTACCCGACTGAACTTTCTTACTTGTTATAAATGCATTCTCCCGGAATTTGATTGTGAATCGTCCAATTCAACTCATTCACATCAGCATTTTATTTCATCTTTAGTTTGAGGCCGCCTAATGTTAGCACTACCTTTTCTTGGCATCGTAACAAATATCGACCAATAATATTTTTTTTTATTCATCACAATTTTGTTGAATCTTTCATTATTATACAATGAAAATAATAAAAAGTGGACAAATCTTAACCTAAAATACTATTCTCTGGGTTATTGTCATTGCGAATAAACCATTGAGACTTTACACGATTTTTAACTTTAACAAAATGTTAACATTTCAAATTAGAGAATTCATAATTTCATTTTTGTTTTTGATTAGTTTTAATTTAAATCATGTTCGGCGTATCTCTCCTTCTAAGGCGGTTATGACCTTATGGATGTTAGCGTTTCTTATATACCATGGTGCACCTGTAATTAAACGAAGAATATTCGATTGTCTTCTTTGTAATTTGCATACATTTGAAGCGCACGCTGTACCCCAGAGCTGGATACCATATGTCCAAATGGGCTTCAATACCGTTTTGTATAAAAGAACTTTATACTCTGGATCTAGGGCAGATCTTTGGCTGATAAGCCACTGAAGTTGATTAGTTTTGAGTTTTATTTAAGTTACTTTAGAGTCTATGTGGCGCGACCACGTCAAACGCCGATCTAAATGGATTCCAAGATATTTTACATGATCCTTTTGTGGAATCTGTGAATTGAAAATAGAAATTGGAGGACTTGTATCCCTTCGCAGGGTAAAAGTAACATGAGTACACTTTGAGACATTCACCATTAACCATTCTTTACCATTTTTTTAACCATTCTTCTAGGATTCGGACATGAAACTGCAGTTGATCGAAAGCAACTGAAGGGTTTTTGTGAGTACTAACGAAAGCAGTATCGTCCGCAAAAATAGACGTGTGCGTAAAGTTGGTTATGGGCATATCTACCGTAAAAATAACGTACCAAGAATGCTCCCTGTGGGACACCGGCATTTATTTTCTTAGGGCTCTCAGTCGCCGCCTGTCGTAGCGAACGGACGTGTTATCGCAGAGCGGATAGTTTTTAACCTATTACGCAATACCTATTCACCTACCTACTACGCAACCAGGAGGTTTGTTGTTTATAAAGCGTAGGTTGAATTGGATGCATCGGTCTCTGGACAGATATTTCTGAGCTCAGTCTGGAAGGCCTATACCGACGTACCTATTACGGGCTAATACTGGCTATGGGGGTGTCTCCCCCAACCAATTTATGATTAAACCAAAAAAGACGAAGGAGATTACGGCGCAGGGGAGGGAAAACCCAGTGCCGGCGACAAGCGTTGATTCACTCACGAGTCATGTGTCGTCGTTATCGAACAATCGTGAGCAAGCAACTTCTACGAGCTTTGGTGCCTTGGATCCCGTAGTCGAAAATGAAACAAGAGCACATCCAGCCGCAGGCAAAACAAATGATAAGACAGATGAAGCAGAACCCAGCCGGGGCTTTAAGCAACCCCAGCCTTTAAAAGCCATTGCGGACTCTGACTCTGAATCATCAAATGAAAACAATATCACTATTGTTGCTAACTCAAAGAGACTGTCAGGGGCACAAAGAAGGAAACTGAATAAGTTGAACCGACAGAACCTATTACGGATGAACCTGACAATTCTACCTCCAATACAAACATGGAGGCCGGTAAAAGAGTCAGGTCTCCCGAAGAACATAGCGCTGTGAAAGTGACTAAGAAGAAAAAGGGCTCGCCGTCTTCCAGTAATTCGGATAAGCCTAACGTAACCACACAAAAGGAGGTCTCTAGTCTGGGTCCTTCGATTGTGGGCGGTAAAGTTGACCCAATAACGCAGTTCAAGTCAACCAAATCATCCGTTAAGGATGAGGCTTTAACCAAAAAGACTCTACAGACACGGAAAAATCAATTGGCCATAAAGAAGGGTAAGAAGCCACCGTCTTATTCTAATATAGCTAAACAACATTTTCGAGACGATCTATGCTACGCCATAATTGATAGCAGTAGTGCATCTGGCAGAATCCCCGAAGACCAAAAGAGTAACTTCGAAGATTTGGTTTATACGAGGGTAGCGGAATACGTCCTCGAATCTAAGGATGAACCACCAATCGAAGTAATTAGTTGCAAGTTTGAGAGGGGTGTTTTGATGCTAAGGCTGGCATCACAACGCCGCGCTGGTGTCCTCGTAAAACTTGTGGATAGCTTCCCCTCACCTTGGGACGGCGCAAAGCTAAAATTGGTAAGGAAAAGCGACATTCTTGAACTCATAAAAACGACCCTATATGTTAAGGGATGTCCCAGTAAGTTCTCATCAGAGTACATACTCGACATCATTGGCAAACATAATTCAAAACTTTCCGTGAGAAAGTGGGAAGTCTTCTATAGGAAGGATGATACCGAGGGTACTCTCTTCGTGTTAAGCATAGACCCAGAATCCAAGAACAATCTTGTCATGGCAAAGGGCATGGCGTACTTCTTGATCTGGACAGTCTTTTTCAAAATTGGAAAGGTCCCGATTGGCAGGACAAATGAATCGAGTCCAAATATACTGTCTGAAGAGGCAAACACTGGTATTGAACGGATGGAGACAAGTGAGATACTGCCAAAACCTGATGTGGAAGTAGTCAATAACACCACCAGTTCACCAATAGTACCGCCACTTTTGCAGGAAGTTCCCAGCAAATGTGGTGATCAAAATAAAAAGAGCCACAAAACGATTCACACCAATGAGGGAGCGACAAAAAATAACACCGCCTCCCAAAATTGTCGACTGGAAGATGGTGTAATAGGTAGTGAACGAATGGAGGAGAATGACCCACTACCAAATAAAGAGGGGGTGCCACCAGATAGGATAGACTCCCAAAAGAAACTTTTCGATTTCCATTATTAAGGAATTCTACACAAATTTAAAAAATCATCATATTTTGATCGTCTCTCCTGAAAAAGTGCCTTTCTGCACTTAGCATAGTTTAGAATGGAGGTATCGATATGTATACTGACATGTATTTGATATTGCAGAAATACGTACAGCAAAAATTAATGAACGGGAAATTTCGGGAGGTTGTTTGAGTGTAAGGTTATGATACAAAAATAAAAATTCGCGCGAATACATACATCAAAAATGAAATAACTCCCCAACTGCATGCAATAAAACCCCAAAATAAATGAAATAATACCCTAAGTTTAGGGATTTATTTCCAAACGAAGGAAAACCCCAATGCAATAAAGCCCCAATTACAAGAGAAAGAAATAACATTCAAGAAAATACAAAAAATATATATTTAACTTAAAGAAATTTATACTGGGAATAATATGAACACTTTTAATAATTTCAAAATAATAATATTTTTCACATGAATATTTCCATTGTAGAATTACAAAATACAAAATGTATTTCTTTATATGAACACTTTCATTGTATCTATATTTTTGCAAGCCTTTAGAAACAGCATCAGCTAATAATTTTAAATTGCATTCCGCACAAATCTTTAGGTGCTTGCATGGTAGCATAACGATGCGAAGTCCACCCCATAAGAAGATGGGGTAGACGTTCTATAAACAATGACTGGGCGAAAGCCGGTCACTAGAATGCCTATGGCGGTTTTTAATTTGTTATTAACATTAATAAAATATGAGTTAACTACGCAAAGCAACGGATTAGACCGGCAGAGAGACTAGCAATAACACCACTGTATGTCAAATATTGCTTTATCCTATGATTCCAAGTTGGGAAATATTAACATTCTATTCTTTAAAATGTTAGATATTTGGGTCACGGTTGTTCCATACAATCGATTGCATGGAGTCACAAGCTGGGGAAAACAACAATTCGAAATATTATTTTAGAATGCAGTGAAGTTTTGTGGCGCTTGCTTTCGCCGATTTATTTAAGTGAACAAACTACACAGCAGTACAAACACATTGTGTGGGAATCTGCCATGCTAACTATACATTCATATCAGTTAATGTTGGAAGTTATGGCAGCCAACACGATGGGGGTACGTCCATTAAACTTCAATTTATTTATAATCTATTTTAATACAAACAATTTCCATTTCTTAATTATACCCTCACTTTAGAGTGACGAGGGTATATATCATTTGCTACGGAAGTGTAACACATCGAAGGAGTGACCTAAGACCCCAAGTATGTTCGGCGGAAATCCGTTTTGGGTCATTTTAAGTCGAATGAACGATGCCCGTCCGTCTGTCTGTCTGTCTGTCTGTCTGTGTGTCTGCTGGCTGGTGCGCACGATAACTCTCGAAAGGAGTAACCGATTGACTTCAAATTTCGTATGTGGTAATATTTTTTTCTATCTCCGGCTAAGTTCGAAGATGGGCCATATTGGTCAACTCCTTCTGGTACCTCCCCCACAAAGGGTTAAAATGTTGTGAAATTTTGATTCTTTAATAACTGCTATTATACGTAATCGAATCTTCTGAAATTCCACACATAGTATTAGTTTGTTAGTCGCTATCAACTCGAGGAAAATGGGCGAAATTGCCACGCCCGTTTTGGTATCTCCCACACAAATGCACCATTTTGCACTAAAAGTTAAAAGCTTATAACATTAATACCAGTGTTTAGAAATACTTGAAATTTTGTACAGTGTAATGCTTTTATAGTGCCTACAGTCCAGTGAAAAATGGGCGTTATTGCCGCTCCCCTTTTTGTACCTCCCACACAAATGCACCATTTTGCACCAAAAGTTAACAGTTTATATCTATCTATATATATAAAATTGTTGCGTGACTGGCTGACTGATTGACTGACTGATCATCGCCCAGGCCAAACGGCTGAAGCTAGAATCATGAAATTTGGTGGGAGGGTAGTCCTTGGGACGTAGACGAGCAATAAGGCGGGATTTTTCGAAATTCGTACTATTGGCCGCACAATGGGGCAAAAAGGGATAAATATGGTACCACCGCCAAATCTAAACGAAATGAGCTAGAATCTTGAAATTTGGTATGAGGGTAGCCCTTAGGAGGTAGACTCAGAAACTGGCAGGATTTTTCGAAATTCGAACATTTACGCACACAGTGGGGTAAAAAGTGATAAATGTAGTACATCAGCCAAATCCAAATGGCAAGAGCTAGAATCGTGAAATATTGTGTGATGGTAGCCCTTATGAGGTAGACTCTGAAATTGGCAGGATTTTTAGTAACTCGAACATTTACGCACACAGTGGGGTAAAAAGGAATAAATGTTGTACAACAGCCAAATTCAAATGGCAAGAGCTAGAATCGTGAAATTTGGTGTGAGGGTAGCTCTTTTGAGGTAGACTCTGAAGTTGAGAGGATTTTTCGAAATTCGAACATTTACGTAAACAGTGGGGTAAAAAGGGAAAAATGTGGTACAACAGCCAAATCCAAATGGCAAGACCTATAATCGTGAAATTTGGTGTGAGAGTAGCTCTTGGAACGTAAACAAGAACAAGGAGTGATTTTTTTAAAAAATTTAGAGGCACGGTGGGACAGAAAGGTATAAATATGGTACCACCGCCAAATTTAAAGCCTAATATTAGAATGGTGAAAAGCGAGGGGTGTCTTCATGACAACTGATCGGGGTATTACGTTTTTTTTTGTATTCGTAGTTGTCGGGGCACAGTGGGGCAAAAAGCGTAAAATATAGTACAGTGGCTTAAAAATGTCAAACATGGATCAATTGTTCCAGGGTAACTTTTGGAACATAAACTGGAGATTGGAAGTGATTTTTAGTAATTCTATTCTTTAGAGGCTAACTTTAGAGGCACAGTGGGACACGACGGGTTAATTATGGAGCATGGGGAAAAAAGGCAACAATCTGCCAAATTGGAACTTAAACATGAGATATGAAGAGTTTATATGGTTTTAGGAGCACTGTGGTCAAAAACGGTTAAATAGTGGAGTACAGAAAATATGATTAAATATGTTACAGTCGGGGAAAAAGGTTTAAGTACGCTAGCGTGGAGATACATTTTAAATACGAGTACGGTACAGTGAGGCAAAAATTTGTGAAATATGGTACAGTGGGTAAACATTTTGTACAGTGAGATAAAGAGTTGAATGGGGCACAGTTGTGCAAAAAGGGTTAACTATGGTACAGTGGGGTAAAAATAGTTATATGTATATGGTAAAGTGGGACAAATGGGTTAAAAATGGTACATTGGGGCAAAAAGCGTTAACTATTGAACAGTGGGGCAAAAAGGGTTAAATATGGTACAGTGTGACAAAAATTGGTAACTATACAGTACAGTGGGGCATAACTGTGTTAAATATTGTACAGTGGAGCACAGGAGGTTAAATATGGTACAGTGGGGCAAAAACTGTTAAATATGGTACAGTGAGACAAAGCGTTTAATATGACACAGTGGGGCAAAAAGGGTTAACTATAGTACATGGTAACGTGGGACAAAATGGGTTAAATATGGTACAGTGGGGCAAAAAGCTTTAACAATGGAACAGTAAGAGAAAATGAGTTAGCTATGGTACAGTGCGACACAAATGGTTAAATATGGTACAATATGACAAAAATGGTTACAGTTGGTACAAAAAGTAAATATGGTAACGTGTAACGTGGTACAGTGGGGCAAAAAGTGGTAACTATGGAACAGTGGGGCAAAAATTTATTTACTATGATGCAGTGGGGCAAAAAGGGTTAAATATGGTACAGTGTGACAAAAATGGTTAACTATACAGTACAGTGGGGCATAACTGTGTTAAATATTGTACATTGGAGCAAAGAGGGTTAAATATGGTACTGTGGGGCAAAAACTGTTAAACATGGTACAGTGAAACAAAGGGTTTAATATGACACAGTGGGTTAACTATAGTACAGTGGGCACAATTAGTTGAATATGGTAACGTGGGACCAAATGGGTTTAATATGGTACAGTGGGGCAAAAAGCTTCAACTATGGAACAGTGGGGAAAAAATGTGTTAGAATGGTACAGTGGGACACAAATGGTTAATTATGGAACAGTATGGCAAAAATAGTTACAGTGGGCACAAATAGTAAAATATGGTATCGTGGAACAAAATGGGTTAAGTATGGTACAGTGGGGCAAAAAGCGTTTACTATGGAACAGTGGGGCAAAATGTGTTAACTATGGTACAGTGGGGCAAAAATGGTTATTTATAGTGGACAAAATATAGTAGGACAAAAAGGTGTTAAATTTGATTCAGTGGACCCAAAAGTGGGTAAAAATATGGATGCAGGGACAGAGGGTAAGTTAAATATGAAATAAGAATGTTTTTTTTTTCTAAATGTACGCTTTTAGTAGCACTGTGGTGCTAAAAGGTTAAAATTATGATGCACTGCAATTATGTAGCACTGTGGTTCAAAAAGGTTAAAATTATGATGCAGTTGGGGCAAGCAAAAATTGTTCAATATTATACAGAGGGGAAAAAATGTGTTAAATATGGTTAAGTGGAGCAAAAAGGGTTAAATATGGTACGGTGAAGCAAAAAAAGTTAAATGGTAAAAAGTTTAAATGTGGTAAGTGGGTAAAAAAGGAAACAAAATAGTCCCAGATATGTATACAAATTCGTACTTTAGAAGCACAGTGTAATAAAAAGTGTTTAATACGGAACAGTGGTGCAAAAGGTGTTGAATGTAGTCCCTGAGTGCAAAGGTAGCTCTAACAGCATAAACCAAAGCTAAGAAATTGTTTTTTCCAAATAGGGTCTTCTACTTAAACCGTGGGGAAAAAGTTAAATAAATGGCACAGATAGGGGACAAAAATGTTGAAATACGGCCTAAGCTTGCGAATTTGGATCTTGAAATATCAATTATCATTTTAAAAATAATGTACAATTACGTACAATCGTGGAAAGTGGTTAATTATGACGCACTAAAGGTTAAATGTGGTACAATGGAGCGATTTACTTTAGATTTTTAAATTCGTACCTTTATAGACACAGTGGGACAAACATGGCTTTATATTGTACCAGGGTGTGAATGAAGCTATTGGAACATAAACTAGGGGAAAGTTGCTAACGTATGAAAAAAAAATAGTTTTTCAACGTTCAGAGGTACAGTGGGAAAAGGGATAACTATTGTACCATGATGTCAGGGTAACTCTTGGAACATAAACTAGAAATGAAACGAGGGTTCGTATTTTATATATAAAAGTAATCAAATCTTCTTCATTTTGCATCATATGTAATAATCATGTCATTTTGAAAGAAAGAGGTATAGCTATTTTACAGTACCCTAAACAGAAAATAGATAAAAGATGGGGGCTGCGAAGCGCACCGGGTAAGCTAGTCATTAATATCAGTGTATACAATTACTTAAAATTTTATACAGTGTAATGCTTTTATAATGCCTATAGTCCAGTGAAAAATGAGCCACGCCCCTTTTTGTACCTCCCACACAAAATGGCCAAATTATACCACAATTTAATATCTCAACGTTAATATACCAGTCCATATAAAAGGTTACAATTCGGCAAAGTGCAATGTATTTAAAGTATCTACTGTTCAGCGAAATATAGGTGTATTTCTTAAACCCCTTCTGGTACCTCCCACAAAAATTTTATAATTTGTGTAATATTCAATATTACATTACTCACAAAGTGAGGGTATACCTTAGTCGGTTTACCCGACTGAAACATTCTTACTTGTTTAAATTAAATACAGCTATATTCCAGTACTCTCCATTTGGCCAATCAGTTATTTTAGATACAGTACCTTTACCACCTAGTAAACCATTATCGTCAGCATCCTCTGAAGCCTTTCCTCATTTTTTATTGGCGATGCGGCGTTTCCCCTGAGGAATATCCTTGGTCTATGTTTACGCCAAAACGTAAAACCCTAATAATGAATTCCTAAATTACTGATCTAAAATCCCCACATTCCTTTGAATCCATTTGTTGTGTAAAAACGGCAAAGGAAAATACATGAAAGTAATCGAGATACTCTCATGCATTTTCCTTTTGCCTTGGCCATATTGAAAACTCAAGATCCGAAAATCTGTCTTGTTCTTTGCCAACTTTCAATCTGTCCATACCTACTGGTAAGATCCCTTCCATAGAAAATAAATCCAAACTTTAGAATTACAAATCTAATTCCATTTGTCTTCTTATTTCTTTTGTTTTCTCTGTGATTTTCATTGATTTCCGAAAATCACTATTGCGAGCTAAATTTCAAAACGATTGGATGTAAAATACAGCGTCTTCAGGACTAAAGAGCAAAATCGGACGAAACATATATATGGGAGCTATAGCTTAATCTCAACCGATTTTCTTCAAATTCTGTAGTGTTAATTCATGGATCAAGAAACTCTACCATTCTAAATTTCAAAATGATTGGATGTAAAATACAGCTTCTTCAGGACTAAAGAGCAAAATCGGACGAAACATATATATGGGAGCTATAGCTAAATCTTAACCGATTTTCTTCAAATTCGGCAATGTTGGTTCATGGATCAAGAAACTCTACCATTCTAAATTTCAAAACGATTGGATGTAAAATACAGCTTTTATAGGACTAAAGGGTCAAATCGGACGAAACATATATATGGGAGCTATAGCTAAATCTTCAAATTCGGTAGTGTTGGTTCATGGATCAAGAAACTCTACCATTCTAAATTTCAAAATGATTGGATATAAAATACAGCTTCTACAGGACTAAAGCGCAAAATCGGACGAAACATATATGGGAGCTATAGCTAAATCTTAACCGATTTTCTTCAAATTCGGCAATGTTGGTTCATGGATCAAGAAACTCTACCATTATAAATTTCAAAACGATCGGATGTAAAATACAGCTTCTATAGGACTAAAGGGCCAAATCGGACGAAACATATATATGGGAGCTATAGCTAAATCTTAACCGATTTTCTTCAAATTCGGCAATGTTGGTTCATGGATCAAGAAACTCTACCATTCTAAATTTCAAAACGATCGGATGTAAAATACAGCTTCTATAGGACAAAAGGGCCAAATCGGACGAAACATATATATGGGAGCTATAGCTAAATCTTAACCGATTTTCTTTAAATTCGGCAATGTTAGTTCATGGATCAAGAAATTCTACCATTTTAAATTTCAAAACGATCGGATGTAAAATACAGCTTCTATAGGACTAAAGGGCCAAATCGGACGAAACATATATATGGGAGCTATAGCTAAATCTTAACCGATTTTCTTAAAATTCGGCAATGTTGGTTCATGGATCAAGAAACTCTACCATTCTAAATTTCAAAACGATTGGATGTAAAATACAGCTTTTATAGGACTAAAGGGCCAAATCGGACGAAACATATATATGGGAGCTATAGCTAAATCTTAACCGATTTTCTTCAAATTCGGCAATGTTGGTTCATGGATCAAGAAACTCTACCATTCTAAATTTCAAAACGATTGGATGTAAAATACAGGTTTTATAGGACTAAAGGGTCAAATCGGACGAAACATATATATGGGAGCTATAGCTAAATCTTCAAATTCGGCAATGTTAGTTCATGGATCAAGAAATTCTACCATTCTAAATTTCAAAACAAGTGGATGTAAAATACAGCTTCTATAGAACTAAAGGGCCAAATCGGACGAAACATATATATGGGAGCTATAGCTTAATCTCAACCGATTTTCTTCAAATTCTGTAGTGTTGGTTCATGGATCAAGAAACTCTACCATTCTAAATTTCAAAATGATTGGATGTAAAATACAGCTTCTTCAGGACTAAAGAGCAAAATCGGACGAAACATATATATGGGAGCTACAGCTAAATCTTAACCGATTTTCTTCAAATTCGGCAATGTTGGTTCATGGATCAAGAAACTCTACCATTCTAAATTTCAAAACGATTGGATGTAAAATACAGCGTCTTCAGGACTAAAGAGCAAAATCGGACGAAACATATATATGGGAGCAATAGCTTAATCTCAACCGATTTTCTTCAAATTCTGTAGTGTTGGTTCATGGATCAAGAAACTCTACCATTCTAAATTTCAAAATGATTGGATGTAAAATACAGCTTCTTCAGGACTAAAGAGCAAAATCGGACGAAACATATATATGGGAGCTATAGCTAAATCTTAACCGATTTTCTTCAAATTCGGCAATGTTGGTTCATGGATCAAGAAACTCTACCATTCTAAATTTCAAAACGATTGGATGTAAAATACAGCTTTTATAGGACTAAAGGGTCAAATCGGACGAAACATATATATGGGAGCTATAGCTAAATCTTCAAATTCGGTAGTGTTGGTTCATGGATCAAGAAACTCTACCATTCTAAATTTCAAAATGATTGGATATAAAATACAGCATCTACAGGACTAAAGAGCAAAATCGGACGAAACATATATGGGAGCTATAGCTAAATCTTAACCGATTTTCTTCAAATTCGGCAATGTTGGTTCATGGATCAAGAAACTCTACCATTATAAATTTCAAAACGATCGGATGTAAAATACAGCTTCTATAGGACTAAAGGGCCAAATCGGACGAAACATATATATGGGAGCTATAGCTAAATCTTAACCGATTTTCTTCAAATTCGGCAATGTTGGTTCATGGATCAAGAAACTCTACCATTCTAAATTTCAAAACGATCGGATGTAAAATACAGCTTCTATAGGACAAAAGGGCCAAATCGGACGAAACATATATATGGGAGCTATAGCTAAATCTTAACCGATTTTCTTTAAATTCGGCAATGTTAGTTCATGGATCAAGAAATTCTACCATTTTAAATTTCAAAACGATCGGATGTAAAATACAGCTTCTATAGGACTAAAGGGCCAAATCGGACGAAACATATATATGGGAGCTATAGCTAAATCTTAACCGATTTTCTTAAAATTCGGCAATGTTGGTTCATGGATCAAGAAACTCTACCATTCTAAATTTCAAAACGATTGGATGTAAAATACAGCTTTTATAGGACTAAAGGGCCAAATCGGACGAAACATATATATGGGAGCTATAGCTAAATCTTAACCGATTTTCTTCAAATTCGGCAATGTTGGTTCATGGATCAAGAAACTCTACCATTCTAAATTTCAAAACGATTGGATGTAAAATACAGGTTTTATAGGACTAAAGGGTCAAATCGGACGAAACATATATATGGGAGCTATAGCTAAATCTTCAAATTCGGCAATGTTAGTTCATGGATCAAGAAATTCTACCATTCTAAATTTCAAAACAAGTGGATGTAAAATACAGCTTCTATAGAACTAAAGGGCCAAATCGGACGAAACATATATATGGGAGCTATAGCTTAATCTCAACCGATTTTCTTCAAATTCTGTAGTGTTGGTTCATGGATCAAGAAACTCTACCATTCTAAATTTCAAAATGATTGGATGTAAAATACAGCTTCTTCAGGACTAAAGAGCAAAATCGGACGAAACATATATATGGGAGCTACAGCTAAATCTTAACCGATTTTCTTCAAATTCGGCAATGTTGGTTCATGGATCAAGAAACTCTACCATTCTAAATTTCAAAACGATTGGATGTAAAATACAGCGTCTTCAGGACTAAAGAGCAAAATCGGACGAAACATATATATGGGAGCAATAGCTTAATCTCAACCGATTTTCTTCAAATTCTGTAGTGTTGGTTCATGGATCAAGAAACTCTACCATTCTAAATTTCAAAATGATTGGATGTAAAATACAGCTTCTTCAGGACTAAAGAGCAAAATCGGACGAAACATATATATGGGAGCTATAGCTAAATCTTAACCGATTTTCTTCAAATTCGGCAATGTTGGTTCATGGATCAAGAAACTCTACCATTCTAAATTTCAAAACGATTGGATGTAAAATACAGCTTTTATAGGACTAAAGGGTCAAATCGGACGAAACATATATATGGGAGCTATAGCTAAATCTTCAAATTCGGTAGTGTTGGTTCATGGATCAAGAAACTCTACCATTCTAAATTTCAAAATGATTGGATATAAAATACAGCTTCTACAGGACTAAAGAGCAAAATCGGACGAAACATATATGGGAGCTATAGCTAAATCTTAACCGATTTTCTTCAAATTCGGCAATGTTGGTTCATGGATCAAGAAACTCTACCATTCTAAATTTCAAAACGATCGGATGTAAAATACAGCTTCTATAGGACAAAAGGGCCAAATCGGACGAAACATATATATGGGAGCTATAGCTAAATCTTAACCGATTTTCTTTAAATTCGGCAATGTTAGTTCATGGATCAAGAAATTCTACCATTCTAAATTTCAAAACGATCGGATGTAAAATACAGCTTCTATAGGACTAAAGGGCCAAATCGGACGAAACATATATATGGGAGCTATAGCTAAATCTTAACCGATTTTCTTCAAATTCGGCAATGTTGGTTCATGGATCAAGAAACTCTACCATTATAAATTTCAAATCGATTGGATGTAAAATACAGCTTCTATAGGACTAAAGGGCCAAATCGGACGAAAGATATATATGGGAGCTATATCTAAATCTGAACCGATTTCAACCAAATTCAATAGCGATCTTAACAGCTGCGAAATACTCTAAACTGCAAAATTTCAGAACGATCGGAGTGAAATTGCGACCTGTAGTCGACGAACAACTTTACATGGACGGACGGACGGACGGACGGACAGACATCGTTAAATCGACTCAGCTAGTGATTCTGAGTCGATCGGTATACTTTAAGGTGGGTCTATCTGTGTTATTTTCAGGTGTTACAAACATCTGCCATGAAACAAACTTATAATACCCTGTACCACAGAGTGGTGTAGGGTACAAAAATATATTAATACATGCGTTCCAAATTAACATACGCTTAAATAAATATATAACACCAAAGTGACCACGAGGAACTAGATTACAACGAGGAATATACAAACGTACACACGCAGAGGATTAGGAACATACACTGTACATGCGGAGACATACATGCATATAGCGCCAAGCTTAGCTGACAGAAGAAGGAGAAGCTGATTGGGTAGTTACACTACTTGGAAAAGGTTTGGCAATAAAACTGTCCCAAAAAATACCTATCAAAAGGAAATTGTAAGTTTTTATCTGAGAAATTTTATTTCACCATTCAAGTAAAAAATATATACAAATCTAAAAAAAGAGGTTAAATTCCGTGAGAATTTTATTGAGAACGGTAATGTCTCCTTTCGGCGTTATTAAATCTTTTTCCATGTACCTATATTAAGTTCGGAAGTCTATTGTTTTTTTTTTTGAGTTTGTTTTGTCAATTATTTTTTGCAATCGTCATAAATCGAAAACCAGGTGAGTCCTGCTGTTGTTAAGCATATTGATTTATTCTGTGTTATTACCAGCGGCAGTTGAATCATACAAACCATATGTTAGATTTTCCCTTCATACGTGTTTTATGTTCCTCGGTTCCCTTCATTCCCAAACCCCTTGTTTGATTCCTTTATTCCATTTACTAGTGCGCATGTCTGAGATTAAATGAGAGTTTGTAAGCTCAGCTTAATTTCCAATCTCCCATCTCACCTCATCCTCTCCGTTTTTTTTCTTCTGCGCATGTCCATAAACCATCAAACAAATAGATGGTCCGTCCGACTCTTTAAAAAGTGACAGTTACGAACGATTAAATTTTTGACATTTGTTTTGCACTCTTCGAGTTATTTTAGCATTCTCTTATTAGTTCTCGAGATTTAATTTACTGATTTAAAGATGTGTTTTTTGCAAATTTTATTTAAAAAATCAATTGCGTTTGCTCCAATTGTGATTGTAAAGTGAAATGTTTGAGGAAAAATGCCAAAAATATGTATAAAATATAAAAACAAATTTGTGCTCTTTCTTCTCTTAACTACTAATGTCAAAGTTTTAATCGTTCGTAACTCGAGAAATTTGCTTAAGAGAGCGAAGGAACATCTAGTAGTTGAGTGTTGGAGTATGTCTCCGAAATGAGAAATTCTATCGAACAGAAATCCCACAGTTCTAAGGCAAAAAATTCTTCTCCCAAAACAATTTCCAGTAAAGTCCATACATTCCAGGCTAATGCTAGTAAGACAAAGTGTCGCCTTTGTCCGAAAGAATTCCACATTATCCGAAAGTGTCCAAAATTAATTACAACCAGAGATTCGCTGAGATCAAGGGTAGCAATTTATGCTTAAATTGTTTCTCTAGTTCTCATGCAGTCAAGAGCTGCAAAAGCAAGCATTCTTGTTTCAAATACAACAAAAGGCACAATACTATGCTCCATATAGAGTCTGATCCACCCAAAGATACAGTGGCCGGTCATCCTTCTTCTAGTGGTATCCATCCCTCAACTCCAAATACACTTCCGGCGCCCTTTATTCCACACACTCCTGTACAGTCCACTCATTCTCCTCACGGCGTCGTACAAACTTGTTTCTCTTCTAGTTCGAGAGGGGTTTTACTCGGTACCGCCATTGTAACCATTGGCCATTTGGGTGTGTCCTATAGGGCTAGGGCGCTTATTGACTCGGGTTCAGAAGGGACATCTAGGGCGCTTATTGACTCGGGTTCAGAAGGGACATTTATCTCCGAAAATCTTTTTAACATGCTGAAACTACCCTTCAAGCGCACATCTGCCAAGATTTCGGGTTTAAACAACTCGGTATCGGCTGATGTTCAGAAGGAGTGTAGTTTCACACTGGGTTCCAATACCAACGACTTTCAGATGGAGGCTACAGCACTAGTGGTACCTCATCTTTTCAATAATCTCCCTTCTAGGACCATAGACATTAAATTGCGGATCACGTGAAATTTGCGGATCACTACTAGCCCAGGAAACTATTTTCGGATGGATTCTCACGGGACCTATCCCTTCAAATAATCCATCATCATTTTCCACCTGTGTATCCTACTTTTGTGAAATCTCTTTAGACAAAGAGATTTCACGCTTTTGGGAGGATACATTGTGTGAAGAGTTGTATAGAAAATACACTACTCGAAGGTCGGATGGGAGATATGTTGTTTCGCTTCCCTTTAAAGAAGGATTTCCAAATACAATGAGCCTGGGGCAACCAAGAACCAGCTCAATGGCACAGTTTTTCCGAAACGAAGGGCGTCTCCTCCGGAATCCACAATTTAAGAGTGAATAGATTACCTTACCCTTGATCACATGACTCCGGTTGAATCTCCCCACGTTTCCAAAGCTCCATTTCATTATTACTTGCAACATCATGCAGTGATTAAGCCAGAAAGTACTACTACTAAGGTTCGGGTAGTCTTTAATGCATCGGCCCCTTCCTCGAATGGCTTAAGCTTAAATGATGTTCTCTATACGGGGCCGGTTCTTCAGAATGATCTAACAATTCTTATTTTGAAGTGGCGGTTTTATCGCTATGTATTTAATGGCGATATCCAAAAAATGTATAGACAGATACTAGTGAATCCTTTCCACACTCCATTCCAACGTATTATATTTCGCGAAAGTTCCAAGGATCCAATCCAAGATTACGAATTGAAAACTGTAACCTTTGGTGTAAATTGCGCTCCATATTTGGCAATTCGAACGATGATCCAACTGGCGAACGACATCCAAGAAACATATCCTTTGGCGAGTTATATTCTGAAGACCTCTATGTGTGTGGATGATGCCCTTGTTGGAGCTCATTCGATCCAAATGGCGATTAAAAGTAGAGAGGAAATCATTGCAGCGTTAGAATCCGCATGAGGAAATGGACGGCCAACTCCAAGGAGATTCTCGCAGGGCTCCCAGCAGAACATCTCGTCGGCTTAATGCTATTTTGGTCCATACGCCATTTTTGCGTTTTTTGAGTTAGGAGTTGATAATATGGGTTCCAAGCATGCTCTTTCAGAATCTGCAATCATTTTTTTCCTATCTCGCCTAGTTTTCGAGATATTGGTAGGGTAAATTTGTATTACTCTGAATAACGGGATATAATTTCAATATTTTTATTCTATGTCTCAATTTTTCTATCGCCCTATATTTTTCACTCAGTATTTTACGTTCTTTCGATCACAATATGTAAATTAGTGACCTTCCATACCAACACTTTTTGTGGTCCATGTAATACAAATACGAAAAAATATTAAAATAAAAGTGGATATGGACCAAAATGCCAAGTACAAAAATTGTTATAACTTGCTTATTTTTGGATGTAATGGCATAGAAATGCATGAGAATCATACAAACACTGTTGGGAACCCTATGAAATAAAAAGTGTGTAACTCTTCAGTCCCGTTTTTACTCAAACAATAAATTGCGTTTTTCTCCGATCATACAAAATGGCGTATGGAACAAAATAGCATTGAGCCGACGATCTGCTCTATGCTGATTTCCTGCAATTCGATGACCGAAGCTCAGCCAAAACCTTAGGAATACGTTGGAACGCACTCTCAGGAATAGGAATACGTTGGAACGCGCTCTTCTATTTCTCCACAACACAATTTCCGGAATCCAATCTGTATACGAAAAGAGAAGTCCTGTCCCAAATAGACAAACTTTTTGATCCTGCAGGATGGCTATCTCCAATTATCGTTCAAGCAAAGATCATAATGCAGAACATATGGATGGACCGAACCGAATGGGATGATATAATTTCTCCGCAGTCTCTTTCTCTTTGGAAGACATTCCAATCCAATTATCCACTTATTGATGAAATAAAAATCCCAAGGTGGATTAGTTTTGCCCCGGAATTGAATTCCACGGATTTTCTGACGCCTCGGAAAAGGCGTATGCGGCGGCGGCTTTATACATTCGAGTTATTTACCCAAGTTCCAATTACGTCCATTTAATTTCTTCCAAGACAAAGGTGGCTCCACTTAAAACGCTATCAATTCCGCGATTAGAGTTATGTGGAGCTGTTCTTTTGGCTGAAATGATCGATACTTTACTTCCACAATTTGACGTACAAAACTATGCTCTGTTTTGTTGGACTGATTCCACCATCGTTTTGTCATGGTTGGCAAAACCACCGTGTTTCTGGAACACCTTCGTAGCAAATATGGTGTCAACCATTATTCAGGTGACTGATCCGTTCAAAGGGTTCCACGTGGAATCCGAGAGCAACCCCGCCGATCTGGCCAGCAGAGGAGTCCACGCCCAGGATCTAATACATAATCAACTTTGGTGGAATGGACCCCATTGGTTGTCAGAGTCCGTTGAGAAATGGCCTGACTGTCTGAACGCAACTATTAGAGAAACGGATGTTGAGAAAAAATCTTTGAAGGTAAATTTTTCCTATTTCCATAATTACGAGGACATTTTCAGCAGATTCTCATCGTTTCCAAGAGGACTGCGTGTCGTCGCGTATATCTATCGTTTTTTCTTTGCTACCCACTCCAAATTTAGATCCAATTATCAGAGAGATAATATAGGCATAACTTCCTCAGAAATATTGTTCGTTCGTAGGCAGCTGATATCCGTGTCACAAAACGCTTGTTATCCAAATGAGTACATGGCATTAAATTCCACAAAAACTGTTTCTCCATCTAGTCCATTGCTGAACCTCAATCATTTCATACATCCCGAGGGGATAATGAGGATTTGTGGTAGACTGGAGTCATCTCCAGCATTAAGTTATAATGAGAGGCACCCAGTGATTCTTCCATATAGCTGTCAATATTCCAGGCTGCTGATAAAGTTCATTCACCACATAAGTCTGCATGGCGGAAACCAATTAGTACTGCGGTTAGTTAGAACCCACTATTGGATTCCCAAGGTCCAAAATTTAATAAAAACTACGATAAATAATTGCAAGCCATGTATCCTTTACAAGAAGAGATGCCAAAGACAGCTGATGTCTAGGCCCTTCACACATACTGGGATGGACTTCGCAGGTCCGTTCGATGTCAAAACGTATGCCGGAAGAAGTTGTCGAATCACTAAAGGATATGTGTGTGTATTCGTTTGTTTCTCCACCAAAACGATACACCTGAAAGCCACGTCTGATCTATCCACGTCCACATTCCTTGCAGCTTTAAGCCGATTTGTTTCCCGACGCGGTTGTCCACTTCATATACATTCTGACTATGGAACAAATTTTGTTGGTGCATCCAGAACTCTTGCTTAAGAATTCCTCCTGACATCCCAAAAAGCCATCACCTCTAATTATGCTTGCCACAATTTGTCTTGGCATTTCATTCCCCCTGGAGCCCCTCACATGGGAGGACTCTGGGAAGCAGGAGTGAAAAGTTTCAAGCAACATTTCAAAAAGTCTACCGGTGTCCTCAAATATACCTTTGAAGAGTTCCAGACTCTGTTATCCAAAATTGAAGCATGCTTGAATTCCAGACCAATATCTCCTACTTCGTAAAATCCGTCAGACTTGACAGCACTAACACCGGGACATTTCCTAATTGGGTCTCCACTCTTAGTACCACTTGATCCTGAAACGAATCAAGCACCAGTATCCATCCAGAATCGCTGGCAACGTCTGAAGGCAATGTACCAACATTTCTGCTCTCGCTGGAATAATGAGTACTTGAAGGAACTCCAGAAGCGGTACAAATGGAAGAAGCCCGAAGTGGGCCTAAAAGAAAGTATGCTTGTGGTAATACGAGACGAGAATCTACCACCAAATTGTTGGCGCCTAGGTAGAATTACTCGCGTTTACCATGGTAGTGACCATCGGGTTCGCGTCGCTGACGTCCTCACTCAGAGCGGTTCCGTAACGCGGCCAATTACTAAATTGGTGGTCATACCCACATAAACTTGCCCTAAGTATCCTATCCTACTATAATTGAAATATAAATGTCCGAATTGCCAAATATGGAGGTGTAAATTGCGCTCCATATTTGGCAATTCGAACGATGATCCAACTGGCGAACGACATCCAAGAAACATATCCTTTGGCGAGTTATATTCTGAAGACCTCTATGTGTGTGGATGATGCCCTTGTTGGAGCTCATTCGATCCAAATGGCGATTAAAAGTAGAGAGGAAATCATTGCAGCGTTAGAATCCGCTGGGTTCGTCATGAGGAAATGGACGGCCAACTCCAAGGAGATTCTCGCAGGGCTCCCAGCAGAACATCTCGTCGGCAGGGCTCCCAGCAGAACATCTTGAGTTAGGAGTTGATAATATGGGTTCCAAGCATGCTCTTTCAGAATCTGCAATCATTTTTTTCCTATCTCGCCTAGTTTTCGAGATATTGGTAGGGTAAATTTGTATTACTCTGAATAACGGGATATAATTTCAATATTTTTATTCTATGTCTCAATTTTTCTATCGCCCTATATTTTTCACTCAGTATTTTACGTTCTTTCGATCACAATATGTAAATTAGTGACCTTCCATACCAACACTTTTTGTGGTCCATGTAATACAAATACGAAAAAATATTAAAATAAAAGTGGATATGGACCAAAATGCCAAGTACAAAAATTGTTATAACTTGCTTATTTTTGGATGTAATGGCATAGAAATGCATGAGAATCATACAAACACTGTTGGGAACCCTATGAAATAAAAAGTGTGTAACTCTTCAGTCCCGTTTTTACTCAAACAATAAATTGCGTTTTTCTCCGATCATACAAAATGGCGTATGGAACAAAATAGCATTGAGCCGACGATCTGCTCTATGCTGATTTCCTGGAATTCGATGACCGAAGCTCAGCCAAAACCTTAGGAATACGTTGGAACGCGCTCTCAGGAATAGGAATACGTTGGAACGCGCTCTTCTATTTCTCCACAACACAATTTCCGGAATCCAATCTGTATACGAAAAGAGAAGTCCTGTCCCAAATAGACAAACTTTTTGATCCTGCAGGATGGCTATCTCCAATTATCGTTCAAGCAAAGATCATAATGCAGAACATATGGATGGACCGAACCGAATGGGATGATATAATTTCTCCGCAGTCTCTTTCTCTTTGGAAGACATTCCAATCCAATTATCCACTTATTGATGAAATAAAAATCCCAAGGTGGATTAGTTTTGCCCCGGAATTGAATTCCACGGATTTTCTGACGCCTCGGAAAAGGCGTATGCGGCGGCTTTATACATTCGAGTTATTTACCCAAGTTCCAATTACGTCCATTTAATTTCTTCCAAGACAAAGGTGGCTCCACTTAAAACGCTATCAATTCCGCAATTAGAGTTATGTGGAGCTGTTCTTTTGGCTGAAATGATCGATACTTTACTTCCACAATTTGACGTACAAAACTATGCTCTGTTTTGTTGGACTGATTCCACCATCGTTTTGTCATGGTTGGCAAAACCACCGTGTTTCTGGAACACCTTCGTAGCAAATATGGTGTCAACCATTATTCAGGTAACTGATCCGTTCAAAGGGTTCCACGTGGAATCCGAGAGCAACCCCGCCGATCTGGCCAGCAGAGGAGTCCACGCCAAGGATCTAATACATAATCAACTTTGGTGGAATGGACCCCATTGGTTGTCAGAGTCCGTTGAGAAATGGCCTGACTGTCTGAACGCAACTATTAGAGAAACGGATGTTGAGAAAAAATCTTTGAAGGTAAATTTTTCCTATTTCCATAATTACGAGGACATTTTCAGCAGATTCTCATCGTTTCCAAGAGGACTGCGTGTCGTCGCGTATATCTATCGTTTTTTCTTTGCTACCCACTCCAAATTTAGATCCAATTATCAGAGAGATAATATAGGCATAACTTCCTCAGAAATATTGTTCGTTCGTAGGCAGCTGATATCCGTGTCACAAAACGCTTGTTATCCAAATGAGTACATGGCATTAAATTCCACAAAAACTGTTTCTCCATCTAGTCCATTGCTGAACCTCAATCATTTCATACATCCCGAGGGGATAATGAGGATTTGTGGTAGACTGGAGTCATCTCCAGCATTAAGTTATAATGAGAGGCACCCAGTGATTCTTCCATATAGCTGTCAATATTCCAGGCTGCTGATAAAGTTCATTCACCACATAAGTCTGCATGGCGGAAACCAATTAGTACTGCGGTTAGTTAGAACCCACTATTGGATTCCCAAGGTCCAAAATTTAATAAAAACTACGATAAATAATTGCAAGCCATGTATCCTTTACAAGAAGAGATGCCAAAGACAGCTGATGGCAGCCTTGCCTCCAGAAAGATGCGAGATGTCTAGGCCCTTCACACATACTGGCATGGACTTCGCAGGTCCGTTCGATGTCAAAACGTATGCCGGAAGAAGTTGTCGAATCACTAAAGGATATGTGTGTGTATTCGTTTGTTTCTCCACCAAAACGATACACCTGGAAGTCACGTCTGATCTATCCACGTCCACATTCCTTGCAGCTTTTAGCCGATTTGTTTCCCGACGCGGTTGTCCACTTCATATACATTCTGACTATGGAACAAATTTTGTTGGTGCATCCAGAACTCTTGCTTAAGAATTCCTCCTGACATCCCAAAAAGCCATCACCTCCAATTATGCTTGCCACAATTTGTCTTGGCATTTCATTCCCCCTGGAGCCCCTCACATGGGAGGACTCTGGGAAGCAGGAGTGAAAAGTTTCAAGCAACATTTCAAAAAGTCTACCGGTGTCCTCAAATATACCTTTGAAGAGTTCCAGACTCTGTTATCCAAAATTGAAGCATGCTTGAATTCCAGACCAATATCTCCTACTTCGTAAAATCCGTCAGACTTGACAGCACTAACACCGGGACATTTCCTAATTGGGTCTCCACTCTTAGTACCACTTGATCCTGAAACGAATCAAGCACCAGTATCCATCCAGAATCGCTGGCAACGTCTGAAGGCAATGTACCAACATTTCTGCTCTCGCTGGAATAATGAATACTTGAAGGAGCTCCAGAAGCGGTACAAATGGAAGAAGCCCGAAGTGGGCCTAAAAGAAAGTATGCTTGTGGTAATACGAGACGAGAATCTACCACCAAATTGTTGGCGCCTCGGTAGAATTACTCGCGTTTACCATGGTAGTGACCATCGGGTTCGCGTCGCTGACGTCCTCACTCAGAGCGGTTCCGTAACGCGGCCAATTACTAAATTGGTGGTCATACCCACATAAACTTGCCCTAAGTATCCTATCCTACTATAATTGAAATATAAATGTCCATATTCCAAAATTCGATCAAAATTAACCCACAATTCCTTTCATCATTAACAGGACATCTACTCAAAAATCATCACCGAAGGCATCTTCGTCCGTTCGGGTCTGCCGACAGCTCAGAATACCAGCCTTGGAATGGTCCTATATGGAACCTTCTCACCATAATTTGTATAGTTTTAAGTTTAATTACATATACCCTGCATATTTTTCCATAAGAAAGCTTTTGTTGCATTTTCCATACTGAATTAACTTGTATGTACAAAACCATGAATTTCTTAATTGTACTATACACTTAAAAACTATATGCAAATGAATTTCTGAAATCCAAATTTAAATCCACTAATTTTACTTCTGAATACGTATTTAATCATGAATTTAGTTATACTGCTTTATATGTATTTTACCTTGAGTTTTTCAAATTGCCTACATTTTCATTGTCTTGCGGTAATACTGCCCCCCCTTGCAGTAATGTTTACGTCAAAACGTAAAACCATAATAATGAATTCCTAAATTACTGATCCAAAATCTCCAAATTCCTTTGTATCCATTTGTTGTGTAAAAACGGCAAAGGAAAATACATGAAAGTAATCGAGATACTCTCATGCATTTTCCTTTTGCCTTGGCCATATTGAAAACTCAAGATCCGAAAATCTGTCTTGTTCTTTGCCAACTTTCAACCTGTCCATACCTACTGGTAAGATCCCTTCCATAGAAAATAAATCCAAACTTTAGAATTCCAAATCTAATTCCATTTGTCTTCTTATTTCTTTTGTTTTCTCTGTGATTTTCATTGGTTTCCGAAAATCACTATTGCGAGCTTTGGTTTGTTTCGGCTCAAGAGAACTCATTGGTTTATCCCCGCAGTCGTAGCTCCCAATCCAAATCAAATTCAGCTATTTGACGAAAACAGTCTAAGTCAACAACTTTAGACGAGCTCAGAGACAACATCCAACGCGAAATTGCCAACGTTGCGGTCGAAATGTGTCCAAGAGTGGTGGAAAATTGGGTCCAAAGAATAGATCGCTGTTGACGGGCTTGTGGTGGTCATATGACCGAAATTTAATTTCATTCTTAAAATGTAACATTTGCACTACACCTGGAATTTGAACTCTATATCTTAAATATTCTGTGTTTTATTAATATATAAAATTCTTATGTCCTTAATGGAAAATTCTTTACTTATGTCTATTTCCACTGAAGATTGACTCAGCCAAATCCAATCCAATCTCTAAAAAGTCCACGTTTGTAGAGACGCTTATATTGCTGTCAAATTAAACCACAATGAAGAAGATTGGCGCAATGGTTGTCTCGTACTGTCGTCAAAAGAATCCTGAAACAGATTATAAATTTAATTTTTAAAGGAGTCAGCCGCGATCTTTATAAAACTCACCTGTAACGCCCAGCTCCTTGCCAATTTGCTTCCAAGCTTCTCGCTTTTTTTCAGATATCCTATATGCTGGATTATATTTATTGTATAAATACTCGTGCGACTGCACCAAAGAAATCAAAAATATTCGTCTTTCATGTTTATTTGCACTTTTAAACAACAAATAATTAATAAATTATTTTCTTTACTTTTCTCGGTGAACATACAATTTTAATTGTAAACAACATGTAGTATCAGCTGTTGTCAAATTGTACGTAAACGGAACGTCCAATTCTGATTTCAACAGATTCAGCCGTCCGTTTACGTTTCGTTTCCGTTGGCTAATCGTTTACACTGATTTCCATATGACAGATTGAATCAGCTGATTCGTTACGCTACGGTGGCTTTACGGTTAAGTTTGCCTAACCCAGCCTTAAGTCTTAATGGGAGAAATGCGTACATTTCTGTGACAACTACAGAAAATAACGCAACAACAACGCCTAGAAGAGATGACAGCCTCTTTCTAACCGCCAAAACCCCAAAAAGTGCGCGCTCTTTCTCACCGCAGTTGTAAGTAGTGAAACAAATCAAACAGAAATGCTAAAGCTGAGTATAGACGATTGCCAGATCGGCAAACGTTATGAACCCTGTTAAAGTGCAGCATATATACGGACAATGACATATTGTTAGGCAAATGTGAATTGACAGTTCAGACGATTGCAAGAAAACATTACAGTTTCATATATTTACAACATATTTTGTAAATATTTATATGCAGCATTGCCAATAAAAATACATTATAGACAGTGTTGCAAATATAATGTTTTTCTGGCAATGGCGCCGTTGTCACATGCATAAACTTCGCACATATAACAATCTGCAAATTATCTCGCAATGACTTTTCTGATAACGTTGCAAAACAAAAATTGTATGTTCACACGGTTGTAAATTCACAGGGTTGCATATTGCCGCCATTTTTCTGGCAATGTTGTCCGATCTGCAAATCGTGTGTACTTACCTTAACAAATACAATGAAAAATAACGAAGTGCCTAAAAGTATGCTTTCAAGTACAGTAGCTTATCCGAATGGAAATAGTGTTGCCACAGCAACAAGAACAATCCCCAAAGGTACAAATTCAAACAGTACAACGGGCAAAGATGATAAAATTCAAACTGGTATAGATAGATACATTTTAGTGACAAAACGAAAGGCAAATGCAAGGTCTCCTCATAAGGAACCAGATCCCAAAGTTCCCAAGGGAATGAATGCGGTAAGTTCGAACCGATTTGACCTCATAAGCTCTGAGGAAAATAATGAAGAATCTAATGAAACTACAAGAGAACCCAAACCACCCCCACTTTTCCTGCGGGAACAAACAACTAACACGTTGGTAAATAAGCTGTCCCAGCTATTATGTGGCGATGTGCACAAGTCCGTCGACTGTCCCCATCCAAGAACAGATACTGGCGTAAAAAAATGTAGCAACTGCGGTGAGAACCATAGAGCAAACTACAGGGGTTGCCCTGTCTATAAGCACATGAAAAAACAAACAATGTTAACAAAACTCCAATATATGCAAGCTATATTCCATCGCCTTTCCCAGGCTTAAGAACCGTATCTCCTACGGAAAATGCTAGTTCTAGCGACCCAAACGTAAACCGAATCCCAAAGAACGCCATTCATCCAAATATGTCATACGCCCGTATGACAAGAAATGGTAATTGGTTACCCCCTCAATTTCCCCTCGAAAACTCAATAGAAAAATTAATAGAAACTATGAATTAATTCATGTTGAATATGCAAAGCATGATGCAAGAAATTATGAGAAATCAAAGTATGCTTATGCAACTCGTGTTAAATCAAAAATAAATCCACTGAGAATTTGTTATTGGAATGCAAACGGCCTGAGCCAACACAGAAATGAGGTAGAAAATTTTCTCCGAAACCACTGTATAGATATTTTATTAGTCTCTGAGACAAATTTTTCAACCAGAAATTGTTTTAGGATACGTGGTTATTCCACATACGATACTAAACACCCTAGCGGGAGAGCCTGTGGAGGTACAGCTCTTATTGTCCAAAATAAAATCAAACATTATCCTATGCCCGAATATAGGACTGAGCATATACAAACAACTTCTATCGCTACCACAGGCACAAATCTGGTGATATCGTCGATATATTATCCCCCTAGGCACAATATTAACAAAGATTAATTCACGAAGTTCTTCTCCACTCTTGGCACAAAGTTTTTTGGTAGCAGGTGACTACAATGGTAACAGGTGACTACAATGCCAAGCACACATTTTGGGGCTCTCGCCTCACTACTCCAAAAAATAGACAACTACTTAAAGCCATAACATCTGCTAAACTAGTGTTTGTAGCCTTGCTAATCACAAAATGTGAACATATACGAATTTTGTTACACTCGGACAATTTAAATATATATCGATACCTCCATTCTAAAACATGCTAAGTTCTTAGGGAGATTGCATTTTTAACTTATAAATATTCCAAATTATATTCAATCAAAATTTGGTGTTTATCCGCCAACCCAATCAAAAGTTATTCGCAAACAGTACAGGTCATTCGACTTCCATTATTAAGGAATCCTACACAAATTTAAAAAATCATCATATTTTGATCGCCTCTCCTGAAAAAGTACCTTTCTGCACTTAGCATAGTTTAGAATGGAGGTTTCGATATGTATACTCACATGTATTTGATATTGCAGAAATACATACAGCAAAAATTAATGAACGGCAAATTTCGGGAGGTTGTTTGAGTGTAAGGTTATGATACAAAAATAAAAATTAGCTCGACATTTCCAAGATATTTTACATGATCCTTTTGGGGAATCTGTGAATTGAAAATAGAAATTGGAGGACTTGTATCCCTTCGCATGGTAAAAGTAACATGAGTACACTTTGAGGCATTCACCATTATTCTCCATTTTTTTAACCATTCTTGTAGGATTCGGACATGAGACTGCAGTTGATCGGACGTAACTGAAGGGTTTTTGTGAGTACTAACGAAAGCAGTATCGTCCGCAAAAATAGACGTGTGCGTAAAGTTGGTTATGGGCATATCTGCCGTAAAAATAACGTACAGTATAGGGCCAAGAATGCTCCCCTGTGGGACACCGGCATTTATTTTCTTAGGGCTAGAAAATATGCCATTTGATTTAACTTGAAAAGACCGGTTAGTCAAATAAATCCTGAACAGTTTATGCGTGTTGATAGGCAGGAGGTCGCATATTTTGTACAAAAGTCCTTCGTGCCAGACTTTGTCAAATGCTTGGGAAATATCTATGAATAACGCCGAACAGTATTACTCATTCTCAAAAGCTCTTTTGATGCAGGTTACGATACCTGTACCTGTTCTATAGTATTATGACTTTTTCTAAAACCAAATTGATAGTCAGGTATAATATTGTGAGAAATTATATGAGGTGAGATTTTCTTCATGAGAATGGACTCAAACATTTTTGAAAGTAACGATAGTAAGCTTATAGGGCGATAGGATTTGACTTGAGTTGGATCTTTGCCTGGTTTCGGTATCATCACGATTTCAGACCTCTTCTAAAATAGGGGGAAGTAACCTACATGGAGAATTGCATTGAATAAAAATAACACAATTTCAAGGCTGAAAAAGGAAGTTCGTTAATCATTTTCGCTGTTATACCATCTCCTTAGGGCGATTTCTTTAATTTTAGTTCTTTGACAGATTTTTCAACATCCTTTATTCTAAGCTTGATTGGGCAAGGAATTATATCATCTATCACGGGCTGATAGATTGGGCGAGGAATTAAATCATCTATCACGGGCGGATAGATTGGGCGAGAAGTTATGTCATCTATCACGGGCTGATAGATTGGGAGAGGAATTGAGTCATTTACCCCGGGCAGATAGATTGGGTGAGAAATTATATCATCTATCACGGGCGGATAGATTGGTCGAGGAATTATGTCGTTTATCACGGGCGGATAGTGTGGGCGACGAATTATATCTATCACGGGCGGATTGATTTCAGATGTATCACTGTTGGGTGTAAAAACGGACTCGAGGTAGTTTGCGAATGCATTTATTTTCTCTTCTGTGCTTTTTGCCCAGTTCCCATTTTCAAGGCGAATTGGGGATTCATGCGCAACAGGGCCTCGCATATTTTTTGTGGCCTTTCATTCGTTGTGCGTAACGATACACCATCGGATAGGTGTGAGCTAACGTATTTTTTATATTTTAGCCAGTTGGTATACTTATTGGGCAAATTGTCACACCCATTTTCATGATTGTTGTAAAGCAGTGTCAAAATGGTAGGCGAATGATCACATGATAGATCAAGTGATGGACATAGAGATAATTGTTCACGCCTTATATTTTTTATTATAGCGAAATCAATAAGGTCTGTTGTTTTATTCTGATCTGAGGGCCAATATTTTGGGTGACCGCTCGAAGCTGCATCTAGTTTAGCAGATGTTATGGCTTTAAGTAGTTGTCTATTTTTTGGAGTAGTGAGGCGAGAGCCCCAAAATGTGTGCTTGGCATTGTAGTCACCTGCTACCAAAAAACTTTGTGCCAAGAGTGGAGAAGAACTCCATGAATTAATCTTTGTTAATATTGTGCCTGGTGGTTATAATATATCGACGATATCACCACATTTGTGCCTGTGGTAGCGATAGAAGTTGTTTGTATACGCTCAGTCCTATATTCGGGCATAGGATAATGTTTGATTTTATTTTGGACAATAAGAGCTGTACCACCACAGGCTCTCCCGCTAGGGTGTTTAGTATCGTATGTGGAATAACCACGTATCCTAAAACAATTTCAGGTTGAAAAATTTGTCTCAGAGACTAATAAAATATCTATACAGTGGTTTCGGAGAAAATTTTCTACCTCATTTCTGTGTTGGCTCAGGCCGTTTGCATTCCAATAACAAATTCTCAGTGGATTTATTTTTGATTTAACACGAGTTGCATAAGCATACTTTGATTTCTCATAATTTCTTGCATCATGCTTTGCATATTCAACATGAATTAATTCATAGTTTCTATTAATTTTTCTATTGAGTTTTCGAGGGGAAATTGAGGGGGTAACCAATTACCATTTCTTGTCATACGGGCGTATGACATATTTGGATGAATGGTGTTCTTTGGGATTCGGTTTACGTTTGGGTCGCTAGAACTAGCATTTTCCGTAGGAGATACGGTTCTTAAGCCTGGAAAAGGCGATGGAATATAGCTTGCATATATTGGAGTTATGTTAACAGTTTGCTCTATGGTTCTCACCGCAGTTGCTACATTTTTTTACGCCAGTATCTGTTCTTGGATGGGGACAGTCGACGGACTTGTGCACATCGCCACATCTGACACAAACGGCCGGTAATTTACTGTATGCCTTGGTGTGTCCATTCTTGACAATTTGTACATTGGGGAGGATCGGCTCGTTTTAAAGGTTCCTCGAGTCGAATTCTACGGTTTCACAAATATCTCAGGTCATAAATAGGATGAGATGCGCCTTTTTTCTTTATTCGCGAAGAATCAAATGTTAGTACAACCTTAAACATGGGCTAAGGAATTTTCTTTTTATTTATAATGATTATTATGGATTTAAATTCGTAACAAGTTCATCGATTATTTCAGCTGTTGAAACTGTACTATCAATACCCTTAATTACTACCACAAGAACTCTTATGCTGGTAAGTGTAGTAATTCTTTTTTTCTAGATCGAGCAACACAACCACCTTTCTATAAAACACTTCGGTGTAAGTCTGAATTTTAGATTCGTATACATTGTCTCTACGAAGTGAAGCAACATAGAAGTTTTCTTTGCCTAATAGCTGGGACAGCTTATTTACCAACGTGTTAGTTGTTTGTTCCCGCAGGAAAAGTGCGGGTGGTTTGGGTTCTCTTGTAGTTTCATTAGATTCTTCATTATTTTCCTCAGAGCTTATGAGGTCAAATCGGTTCGAACTTACCGCATTCATTCCCTTGGGAACTTTGGGATCTGGTTCCTTATGAGGAGACCTTGCATTTGCCTTTCGTTTTGTCACTAAAATGTATCTATCTATACCAGTTTGAATTTTATCATCTTTGCCCATTGTACTGTTTGAATTTGTACCTTTGGGGATTGTTCCTGTTGCTGTGGCAACACTATTTCCATTCGGATAAGCTACTGTACTTGAAAGCATACTTTTAGGCACTTCGTTATTTTTCATTGTATTTGTTAAGGTAAGTACACACGATTTGCAGATCGGACAACATTGCCAGAAAAATGGCGGAAATATGCAACCCTGTGAATTTACAACCGTGTGAACATACAATTTTTGTTTTGCAACGCTAGCAGAAAAGTAATTGCGAGATAATTTGCAGATTGTTATATGTGCGAAGTTTATGCATGTGACAACGGCGCCATTGCCAGAAAAACATTATATTTGCAACACTGTCTATAATGTATTTTTATTGGCAATGCTGCATATAAATATTTACAAAATATGTTGTAAATATAAGAAACTGTAATGTTTTCTTGCAATCGTCTGAACTGTCAATTCACCTTTGCCTAACAATATGTCATTGTCCGTATATTTGCTGCACTTTAACGGGGTTGATAACGTTTGCCGATCTGGCAATCGTCTATACTCAGCTTTAGCATTTCTGTTTGATTTGTTTCACTACTTGACAATTGCGGTGAGAAAGAGCGCGCACTTTTTGGGGTTTTGGCGGTTAGAAAGAGGCTGTCATCTCTTCTAGGCGTTGTTGTTGCGTTATTTTCTGTAGTTGTCACAGAAATGTACGCATTTCTCCCATTAAGACTTAAGGCTGGGTTAGGCAAACTTAACCGTAAAGCCACCGTAGCGTAACGAATCAGCTGATTCAATCTGTCATATGGAAATCAGTGTAAACGATTAGCTAACGGAAACGAAACGTAAACGGACGGCTGAATCTGTTGAAATCAGAATTGGACGTTCCGTTTACGTACAATTTGACAACAGCTGATACTACATGTTGTTTACAATTAAAATTGTATGTTCACCGAGAAAAGTAAAGAAAATAATTTATTAATTATTTGTTGTTTAAAAGTGCAAATAAACATGAAAGACGAATATTTTTGATTTCTTTGGTGCAGTCGCACGAGTATTTATACAATAAATATAATCCAGCATATAGGATATCTGAAAAAAAGCGAGAAGCTTGGAAGCAAATTGGCAAGGAGCTGGGCGTTACAGATGATTTTTATAAAGATCGCGGCTGACTCCATTAAGAATTAAATTTATAATCTGCTTCAGGATTCTTTTGACGACAGTACGAGACAACCATTGCTCCAATCTTCTTCATTGTGGGTTAATTTGACAGCAACATAGGCGTCTCTACAAACGTGGACTTTTTTAGAGATTGGATTGGATTTGGCTGAGTCAATCTTCAGTGGAAATAGACATAAGTAAAGAATTTTCCATTAAGGACATAAGAATTTTATATATTAATAAAACACAGAATATTTAAGATATAGAGTTCAAATTCCAGGTATAGTGCAAATGTTACATTTTAAGAATGAAATTAAATTTCGGTCATATGACCACCACAAGCCCTTTGCCGTTTTTACACAACAAATGGATACAAAGGAATTTGGGGATTTTGGATCAGTAATTTAGGAATTCATTATTAGGGTTTTACGTTTTGGCGTAAACATTACTGCCCCCCATTGCAGTATTACCGCAAGACAATGAAAATGTAGGCAATTTGAAAAACTCAAGGTAAAATACATATAAAGCAGTATAACTAAATTAATATTTAAATACGTATTCAGAAGTAAAATTAGTGGATTTAAATTTGGATTTAAATTTGGATTTCAGAAATTCATTTGCATATAGTTTTTAAGTGTATAGTACAATTAAGAAATTCATGGTTTTGTACATACAAGTTAATTCAGTATGGAAAATGCAACAAAAGCTTTCTTATTGAAAAATATGCAGGGTATATGTAATTAAACTTAAAACTATACAAATTATGGTGAGAAGGTTCCATATAGGACCATTCCAAGGCTGGTATTCTGAGCTGTCGGCAGACCCGAACGGACGAAGATGCCTTCGGTGATGATTTTTGAGTAGATGTCCTGTTGATGATGAAAGGAATTGTGGGTTAATTTTGATCGAATTTTGGAATATGGACATTTATATTTCAATTATAGTAGGATAGGATACTTAGGGCAAGTTTATGTGGGTATGACAACCAATTTAGTAATTGGCCGCGTTACGGAACCGCTCTGAGTGAGGACGTCAGCGACGCGAACCCGATGGTCACTACCATGATAAACGCGAGTAATTATACCGAGGCGCCAACAATTTGGTGGTAGATTCTCGTCTCGTATTACCACAAGCATACTTTCTTTTTGGCCCACTTCGGGCTTCTTCCATTTGTACCGCTTCTGGAGTTCCTTCAAGTATTCATTATTCCAGCGAGAGCAGAAATGTTGGTACATTGCCTTCAGACGTTGCCAGCGATTCTGGATGGATACTGGTGCTTGATTCGTTTCAGGATCAAGTGGAACTAAGAGTGGAGACCCAATTAGGAAATGTCCCGGTGTTAGTGCTGTCAAGACTGACGGATTTTACGAAGTAGGAGATATTGGTCTGGAATTCAAGCATGCTTAAATTTTGGATAACAGAGTCTGGAACTCTTCAAAGGTATATTTGAGGACACCGGTAGACTTTTTGAAATGTTGCTTGAAACTTTTCACTCCTGCTTCCCAGAGTCCTCCCATGTGAGGGGCTCCAGGGGGAATGAAATGCCAAGACAAATTGTGGCAAGCATAATTGGAGGTGATGGCTTTTTGGGATGTCAGGATGTCTTTTAGCAAGAGTTCTGGATGCACCAACAAAATTTGTTCCATTGTCAGAATGTATATGAAGCGGACAACCGCGTCGGGAAACAAATCGGCTAAAAGCTGCAAGGAATGTGGACGTGGATAGATCAGACGTGGCTTCCAGGTGTATCGCTTTGGTGGAGAAACAAACGAACACACACACATATCCTTTAGTGATTCGACAACTTCTTCCGGCATACGTTTTGACATCGAACGGACCTACGAAGTCCATCCCAGTATGTGTGAAGGGCCTAGACATCTCGCATCTTTCTGGAGGCAAGGCTGCCATCAGCTGTCTTTGGCATCTCTTCTTGTAAAGGATACATGGCTTGCAATTATTTATCGTAGTTTTTATTAAATTTTGGACCTTGGGAATCCAATAGTGGGTTCTAACTAACCGCAGTACTAATTGGTTTCTGCCATGCAGACTTATGTGGTGAATGAACTTTATCAGCAGCCTGGAATATTGACAGCTATATTGATTTGGATTGGGAGCTACGTCTGCGGGGATAAACCAATGAGTTCTCTTGAGCCGAAACAAACCAAAGCTCGCAATAGTGATTTTCGGAAACCAATGAAAATCACAGAGAAAACAAAAGAAATAAGAAGACAAATGGAATTAGATTTGGAATTCTAAAGTTTGGATTTATTTTCTATGGAAGGGATCTTACCAGTAGGTATGGACAGGTTGAAAGTTGGCAAAGAACAAGACAGATTTTCGGATCTTGAGTTTTCAATATGGCCAAGGCAAAAGGAAAATGCATGAGAGTATCTCGATTACTTTCATGTATTTTCCTTTGCCGTTTTTACACAACAAATGGATACAAAGGAATTTGGGGATTTTGGATCAGTAATTTAGGAATTCATTGTTAGGGTTTTACGTTTTAAACATTACTGCCCCCCCTTGCAGTATTACCGCAAGACAATGAAAATGTAGGCAATTTGAAAAACTCAAGGTAAAATACATATAAAGCAGTATAACTAAATTAATATTTAAATACGTATTCAGAAGTAAAACTAGTGGATTTAAATTTGGATTTAAATTTGGATTTCAGAAATTCAGTTGCATATAGTTTTTAAGTGTATAGTACAATTAAGAAATTCATGGTTTTGTACATACAAGTTAATTCAGTATGGAAAATGCAACAAAAGCTTTCTTATTGAAAAATATGCAGGGTATATGTAATTAAACTTAAAACTATACAAATTATGGTGAGAAGGTTCCATCTAGGACTATTCCAAGGCTGGTATTCTGAGCTGTCGGCATGATTTTTGAGTAGATGTCCTGTTGATGATGAAAGGAATTGTGGGTTAATTTTGATCGAATTTTGGAATATGGACATTTATATTTCAATTATAGTAGGATAGGATGCTTAGGGCAAGTTTATGTGGGTATGACAACCAATTTAGTAATTGGCCGCGTTACGGAACCGCTCTGAGTGAGGAGGTCAGCGACGCGAACCCGATGGTCACTACCATGGTAAACGCGAGTAATTCTACCGAGGCGCAAACAATTTGGTGGTAGATTCTCGTCTCGTATTACCACAAGCATACTTTCTTTTAGGCCCACTTCGGGCTTCTTCCATTTGTACCGCTTCTGGAGTTCCTTCAAGTATTCATTATTCCAGCGAGAGCAGAAATGTTGGTACATTGCCTTCAGACGTTGCCAGCGATTCTGGATGGATACTGGTGCTTGATTCGTTTCAGGATCAAGTGGAACTAAGAGTGGAGACCCAATTAGGAAATGTCCCGGTGTTAGTGCTGTCAAGTCTGACGGATTTTACGAAGTAGGAGATATTGGTCTGGAATTCAAGCATGCTTCAATTTTGAATAACAGAGTCTGGAACTCTTCAAAGGTATATTTGAGGACACCGGTAGACTTTTTGAAATGTTGCTTGAAACTTTTCACTCCTGCTTCCCAGAGTCCTCCCATGTGAGGGGCTCCAGGGGGAATGAAATGCCAAGACAAATTGTGGCAAGCATAATTGGAGGTGATGGCTTTTTGGGATGTCAGGAGGAATTTTTTAGCAAGAGTTCTGGATGCACCAACAAAATTTGTTCCATTGTCAGAATGTATATGAAGTGGACAACCGCGTCGGGAAACAAATCGGCTAAAAGCTGCAAGGAATGTGGACGTGGATAGATCAGACGTGGCTTCCAGGTGTATCGCTTTGGTGGAGAAACAAACGAATACACACACATATCCTTTAGTGATTCGACAACTTCTTCCGGCATACGTTTTGACATCGAACGGACCTGCGAAGTCCATCCCAGTATGTGTGAAGGGCCTAGACATCTCGCATCTATCTGGAGGCAAGGCTGCCATCAGCTGTCTTTGGCATCTCTTCTTGTAAAGGATACATGGCTTGCAATTATTTATCGTAGTTTTTATTATATTTTGGACCTTGGGAATCCAATAGTGGGTTCTAACTAACCGCAGTACTAATTGGTTTCCGCCATGCAAACTTATGTGGTGAATGAACTTTATCAGCAGCCTGGAATATTGACAGCTATATGGAAGAATCACTGGGTGCCTCTCATTATAACTTAATGCTGGAGATGACTCCAGTCTACCACAAATCCTCATTATCCCCTCGGGATCTATGAAATGATTGAGGTTCAGCAATGGACTAGATGGAGAAACAGTTTTTGTGGAATTTAATAACATGTACTCATTTGGATAACAAGCGTTTTGTGACACGGATATCAGCTGCCTACGAACGAACAATATTTCTGAGGAAGTTATGCCTATATTATCTCTCTGATAATTGGATCTAAATTTGGAGTGGGTAGCAAAGAAAAAACGATAGATATACGCGACGACACGCAGTCCTCTTGGAAACGATGAGAATCTGCTGAAAATGTCCTCGTAATTATGGAAATAGGAAAAATTTACCTTCAAAGATTTTTTCTCAACATCCGTTTCTCTAATAGTTGCTTTCAGACAGTCAGGCCATTTCTCAACGGACTCTGACAACCAATGGGGTCCATTCCACCAAAGTTGATTATGTATTAGATCCTGGGCGTGGACTCCTCTGCTGGCCACACGGTGGTTTTGCCAACCATGACAAAACGATGGTGGAATCAGTCCAACAAAACAGAGCATAGTTTTGTACGTCAAATTGTGGAAGTAAAGTATCGATCATTTCAGCCAAAAGAACAGCTCCACATAACTCTAATCGCGGAATTGATAGCGTTTTAAGTGGAGCCACCTTTGTCTTGGAAGAAATTAAATGGACGTAATTGGAACTTGGGTAAATAACTCGAATGTATAAAGCCGCTCCGCTGCATACGCCTTTTCCGAGGCGTCAGAAAATCCGTGGAATTCAACTTTGGATTCCGGGGCAAAACTAATCCACCTTGGGATTTTTATTTCATCAATAAGTGGATAATTGGATTGGAATGTCTTCCAAAGAGAAAGAGACTGCGGAGAAATTATATCATCCCATTCGGTTCGGTCCATCCATATGTTCTGCATTATGATCTTTGCTTGAACGATAATTGGAGATAGCCATCCTGCAGGATCAAAAAGTTTGTCTATTTGGGACAGGACTTCTCTTTTCGTATACAGATTGGATTCCGGAAATTGTGTTGTGGAGAAATATAAGTCATCTGAGAGCGCGTTCCAACGTATTCCTAAGGTTTTGGCTAAGCTTCGGTCATCGAACTCCAGGAAATCAGCATAGAGCAGATGTTCTGCTGGGAGCCCTGCGAGAATCTCCTTGGAGTTGGCCGTCCATTTCCTCATGACGAACCCAGCGGATTCTAACGCTGCAATGATTTCCTCTCTACTTTTAATCGCCATTTGGATCGAATGAGCTCCAACAAGGGCATCATCCACACACATAGAGTCTTCAGTCTTCAGAATATAACTCGCCAAAGGATATGTTTCTTGGATGTCGTTCGCCAGTTGGATCATCGTTCGAATTGCCAAATATGGAGCGCAATTTACACCAAAGGTTACAGTTTTCAATTCGTAATCTTGGATTGGATCCTTTCGCGAAATATAATACGTTGGAATGGAGTGTGGAAAGGATTCACTAGTATCTGTCTATACATTTTTTGGATATCGCCATTAAATACATAGCGATAAAACCGCCACTTCAAAATAAGAATTGTTAGATCATTCTGAAGAACCGGCCCCGTATAGAGAACATCATTTAAGCTTAAGCCATTCGAGGAAGGAGCCGATGCATTAAAGACTACCCGAACCTTAGTAGTAGTACTTTCTGGCTTAATCACTGCATGATGTTGCAAGTAATAATGGAATGGAGCTTTGGAAACGTGGGGAGATTCAACCGGAGTCATGTGATCAAGGGTAAGGTAATCTATTCACTCTTAAATTGTGGTTTCCGGAGGAGACGCCCTTCGTTTCGGAAAAACTGTGCCATTGAGCTGGTTCTTGATTGCTCCAGGCTCATTGTATTTGGAAATCCTTCTTTAAAGGGAAGCGAAACAACATATCTCCCATCCGACCTTCGAGTAGTGTATTTTCTATACAACTCTTCACACAATGTATCCGACTGGGACATGAAACGTTTTTTTTGGAATATTCTCCACCTCCCAAAAGCGTGAAATCTCTTTGTCTAAAGAGATTTCACAAAAGTAGGATACACAGGTGGAAAATGATGAGGGAATATTTGAAGGGATAGGTCCCGTGGGAATCCATCCGAAAATAGTTTCCTGGGCTAGTAGTGATCCGCAAATTTCACGTGATCCGCAATTTAATGTCTATGGTCCTAGAAGGGAGATTATTAGAAAGATGAGGTACCACTAGTGCTGTAGCCTCCATCTGAAAGTCGTTGGTATTGGAACCCAGTGTGAAACTGCACTCCTTCTGAACATCAGCCGATACCGAGTTGTTTAAACCCTAAATCTTGGCAGATGTGCTCTTGAAGGGTAGTTTCAGCATGTTAAAAAGATTTTCGGAGATAAATGTCCCTTCTGAACCCGAGTCAATAAGCGCCCTAGATGTCCCTTCTGAACCCGAGTCAATAAGCGCCCTAGCCCTATAGGACACACCCAAATGGCCAATGGTTACAATGGCGGTACCGAGTAAAACCCCTCTCGAACTAGAAGAGAAACAAGTTTGTACGACGCCGTGAGGAGAATGAGTGGACTGTACAGGAGTTTGTGGAATAAACGGCGCCGGAAGTGTATTTGGAGTTGAGGGATGGATGCCACTAGAAGAAGGATGACCGGCCACTGTATCTTTGGGTGTATCAGACCCTATATGGAGCATAGTATTGTGCCTTTTGTTGTATTTGAAACAAGAATGCTTGCTTTTGCAGCTCTTGACTGCATGAGAACTAGAGAAACAATTTAAGCATAAATTGCTACCCTTGATCTCAGCGAATCTCTGGTTGTAATTAATTTTGGACACTTTCGGATAATGTGGAATTCTTTCGGACAAAGGCCACACTTTGTCTTACTACCATTAGCCTGGAATGTATGGACTTTACTGGAAATTGTTTTGGGAGAAGAATTTTTTGCTTTAGAACTGTGGGATTTCTGTTCGATAGAATTTCTCATTTCGGAGACATACTCCAAAGTGCGATATCTATTGGTAAGGAAACTATCAAGCTCAGACATTTTGGAATGAATGTCTTATCGCTCAAGGTCTGCTCCCATAAGGTCAAGGTGGAATCTGGGAGACAGTTGGAATAAAGGTACACAAAAATAGGATTCCAACTATCCACATTAATAGAATAAAGCTTCAGATTTGATATGCAAGAGTTGATATCTCTTTGCAACTTTTTAAGGGAATCGGCTGTTTCGGAGGCCATATGTGGAAGAGTGAACAATGACTTGAGCTGCCCATAATTCAAGATTCTTTTGTTCTCAAAACGAGCACAAAGATTTTGCCAGGCGGCCGAAAAACCCTCATTTGTTAGTGGACTTTTGGCTACAATTTCATGGGCCTCCCCCTTAGTCTTTTGGGATAATTGGAACAGTCTTTCAATTGGACTTAACCGGGAATTTTTGATGCAAAGTGCGGTAAACATATCGCGGAAGGTGGGCCAGCTGGTAGTCACTATGAAAGGTGATCAACTCACATGGTGGCAAATGGAAACCATGGCTATTAGGAGGACTCTGTGTGTGGATCGGTTTCTCCGGTGAGAATTCTTGAAGACACTCACTTATTTTAGAAATGCATCGACAGTATGTGGAATAAGACTTCTTGTACTTTTCCTTTACCGTCTCGATGTCCCCTGCCGTCTCTTCGTTTTTGCCATCTTGATCACACATTAATTTAACCCTTTAATGGGGGAACTAGGAACAAGCCTTAGTGCAAAATGTGTAGCACATATAGAAATAAAAACGTATAATTTCCACGCCCTTAGACTGCCGTAACAAACACGTAAAGAAATTAAACCTGACTTTAATTTACAAAACGAGCTATGAAAAAACCACCGAAAAGTTTTTTGTGGAAATTAAAGAAAGAAAAAAAAATCAGCACAAGAAAAATTCGAAAAAATCAAAACAAATTTGTATTTTATTCGTCATCTGTGATTTACGAGTTAGAAAAATTACATTAGTGTAAAACAAAGTATGAAAATACCATCTACAGAACAGCAAATGTTAAGCCTCTCTATCGAACAACAGAATTTCAAAAAAAGTATCTGCTCACAACAAGGTCATCAAACATATGAAAAGAATTTTGGGATACAATCATACAAATGAATATCTCTGTATCAGAGAACGAAGCCGAGGCAAAATTGTCGGCGGCGGCGGCTTGTCCAAAAATGGGTTGGCGGCGGCGGCTTGATTTCGGCTTACGATTTATTGTGCAACATACACATCTGTACACATTTATTGTACAACTTACTTGGAAGTATGAGCACAGTGTAAAAATAGATTTTTCCCTTAAAAATTAAATCGAACAAAAAAGAAATAATTAAAAAATGGTCTGAAATTAAACATGTTGGCTGTACAAACGTATATCTGACAAATCTAGAAAGATCTGAAAGACTTCTTCTATTTGAAGTTTATTTTATATGCCTTCCAAAATATTTTGATTGTTACTACTTTCACTCGTCGAGTAAAAACTGGTAAAGGAAAAGACATTTTGTAAATTCTCTCTTAAATTTGCCTAATACTTTCACTAGTTCATTGATCGAAAAAATTAAACACAAAGTTAAATTAGTTTTCTAAATATTTTCTTTTTTATAAAAATATTTATTTTTTGTTATAGTAAAACTTGAACACATTTTGAACACAAAGCTTAATGCTGATATACACATATTGTAATGCAATACAATATTAAATTTATAAATTTTTGATATTAAATACCGATTATTTTCAATTCCACCGGTCGACACGATTTTGCGATTTGGGTAAAATTTTGTTTTCTTTTTTGTTACTAATAAAGGGAAAAAATGTTTTGGTTGTTAAAATCTATTTTGTAGAAATTAGAGCAAATTTTCGAATTTCAAGAAAATGGAATTGTTTTCCTCGCTACAACATTTTATATTATACATCGATTTTCTTCGAATTTTCATGAGGCCTTTATTTAAAAATTATTAAAATTTTCAAAAAAAATAGGATTTTTTTGTAAGATATTGTGGAAACTGCTGAACGGATAGAAAATTGCATTGTAGGAAGTTGAATACATAATTTGATTTTTTTCCGGAACCAATTAGGAGAAATGGTTCTCTAGATGAAAGGCGTAATTAAAAAATTACAACGGCGGCGATTTTAAGCCGGTATGAGCCGATGAGATCGGCGGCGTATTAAAGCCAATTTTAGGCGACCGATCGGCGGCGGCGTGGCTCAAAAAAAAAAATCGCCTTCGGCGGCTTATCGGCTAAAACCTGGCTGGCTTCGTTCTCTGCTCTGTATGTTGCTATGTTTGAGTCGATCGTTTGAAATGTAAACAAAACAAAAGAGACAAAGGTGACTGAACTCTGCTGTGATGGATAGAAAAAAATTGGAATATATGGAATATTTGCAAGAAATGAGCAGCTCCCGTAGTGTCTCACTCTCTGTTTTTACTCCCTCTTGTCGTCAGGGCGACAAATGTATTGGTGATGGAAAAGAGTACCAACAAAGAACTACTAGATGGTCCGTTCGACTCTTTAAAAAGTGACAGTTACGAACGATTAAAACTTTGACATTTGTTTTGCTCTCTTCGAGTTTCTTTGGCATTCTCTTGTTAGCTCTCGAGATTTAATTTACTGATTTAAAGATGTGTTTTTTGCAAATTTTATTTAAAAAATCAATTGCGTTTGCTCCAATTGTGATTGTAAAGTGAAATGTTTGAGGAAAAATGCCAAAAATATGTATACAAAATAAAAACAAATTTGTGCTCTTTCTTCTCTTAACTACTAATGTCAAAAATTTAATCGTTCGTAACTCGAGAAATTTGCTTAAGAGAACGAAGGAACATCTAGTAGTTGAGTGTTTATGGCCGGACGGACTTAGTACTCACTCTCGCAGTACTCCACACTCAGCTGCACAGACACCATAAATACTCAAAGTACTAGATGGTCCGTCGTACTCTTTAAAAAGTGACAGTTACGAACGATTAAATTTTTGACAGTTGTTTTGCTCTCTTCGAGATATTTTGGCACTCTCTTGTTAGCTCTCAAGATTTAATTTGCCGATTTAAAGATGTGTTTTTTGCTATTTTATTTTAAAAATCAATTGTGTTTGCTCCAATTGTGATTGTAAAGTGAAATGATTGAGGAAACATGCCAAAAATATGAATAAAAAATAAAAACAAATTTGTGCTCTTTCTTCTCTTAACTACTAATGTCAAAAATTTAATAGTTCGTAACTCGAGAAATTTGCTTAAGAGAACGACGGACCATCTAGTACTTTGAGTGTTTATGACAGACACGGCTTGGATGTGTGCGTCACTTGAGAGGAGCAAGCGATAGAGAGATTGTTATTAAGAGCAGCTTAATACTCTTCTTAACAGAAAAGTACTTGGAATTGCAGTGAACAGTTGAAGTTAGAGAGTGAGTGGATTTAAACTAAGAGCGAACATGTACTCAATTAGTTACGGACATGCGCAGTAGCTCAAGAGCGAATGTACTGAGAAAGAGAGATAGCGATCAAGAGTATTGATGATATCGATGCGTGATTCATAAACACTCAACTACTAGATGTTCCTTCGCTCTCTTAAGCAAATTTCTCGAGTTACGAACGAATAAATATTTGACATTAGTAGTTAAGAGAAGAAAGAGCACAAATTTGTTTTTATTTTTATACCCTACAGCACACTGTGGTACAGGGTATTATAAGTTTGTTTCACGGCAGATGTTTGTAACACCTTAAAATAACACAGCTAGACCCACCTTAAAGTATACCGATCGACTCAGAATCACTAGCTGTGTCGATTTAGTCGATGTATGTCCGTCCGTCCGTCTATCCATGTAAAGTTGTTCGTCGACTACAGGTCGCAATTTCACTCCGATCGTTCTGCAGTTTAGAGTATTTCGCGGCTGTTAAGATCGCTATTGAATTTGGTTGAAATCGGTTCAGATTTAGATATAGCTCCCATATATAACTTTCGTCCGATTTGGCCCTTTAGTCCTATAGAAGCTGTATTTTACATCCGATCGTTTTGAAATTTAGAATGGTAGAGTTTCTTGATCCATGAACCAACATTGCTGAATTTAAAGAAAATCGGTTAAGATTTAGCTATAGCTCCCATATATATGTTTCGTCCGATTTGGCCCTTTAGTCCTATAGAAGCTGTATTTTACATCCGATCGTTTTGAAATTTAGAATGGTAGAGTTTCTTGATCCATGAACCAACATTGCCAAATTTGAAGAAAATCGGTTCAGATTTAGATATAGCTCCCATATATATCTTTCGTCCGATTTGGTCCTTTAGTCCTATAGAAGCTGTATTTTACATCCGATCGTTTTGAAATTTAGAATGGTAGAGTTTCTTGATCCATGAACCAACATTGCCAAATTTGAAGAAAATCGGCTTGAATGGTGAAATAAAATTTCTCAGATAAAAACTTACAGTTTCCTTTTGATAGGTATTTTTTGGGACAGTTTTATTGCCAAACCTTTTCCAAGTAGTGTAACTACCCAATCAGCTTCTCCTTCTTCTGTCAGCTATGCTTGGCGCTATATGCATGTATGTCTCCGCATGTACAATGTATGTTCCTAATCCTCTGCGTGTGTACGTTTGTATATTCCTCGTTGTAATCTTGTTCCTCGTGGTCACTTTGGTGTTATATATTTATTTAAGCGTATGTTAATTTGGAACGCATGTATTAATATATTTATACCCTACACCACACTGTGGTACAGGGTATTATAAGTTTGTTTCACGGCAGATGTTTGTAACACCTTAAAATAACACAGCTAGACCCACCTTAAAGTATACCGATCGACTCAGAATCACTAGCTGAGTCGATTTAACGATGTCTGTCCGTCCGTCTGTCCATGTAAAGTTATTCGTCGACTACAGGTCGCAATTTCACTCCGATCGTTCTGAAATTTTGCTGTTTAGAGTATTTCGCGGCTGTTAAGATCGCTATTGAATTTGGTTGAAATCGGTTCAGATTTAGATATAGCTCCCATATATATCTTACGTCCGATTTGGCCCTTTAGTCCTATAGAAGCTGTATTTTACATCCGATCGTTTTGAAATTTAGAATGGTAGAGTTTCTTGATCCATGAACCAACATTGCTGAATTTAAAGAAAATCGGTTAAGATTTAGCTATAGCTCCCATATATATGTTTCGTCCGATTTGGCCCTTTAGTCCTATAGAAGCTGTATTTTACATCCGATCGTTTTGAAATTTAGAATGGTAGAGTTTCTTGATCCATGAACCAACATTGCCGAATTTGAAGAAAATCGGTTCAGATTTAGATATAGCTCCGATATATATGTTTCGTCCGATTTGGCCCTTTAGTGCTATAGAAGCTGTATTTTACATCCGATCGTTTTGAAATTTAGAATGGTAGAGTTTCTTGATTAATGAACCAACATTGCCAAATTTGATGAAAATCGGTTAAGATTTAGCTATAGCTCCCATATATATGTTTCGTCCGATTTGGCCCTTTAGTCCTATAGAAGCTGTTTTTTACATCCGATCGTTTTGAAATTTAGAATGGTAGAGTTTCTTGATCCATGAACCAACATTGCCAAATTTGAAGAAAATCGGTTAAGATTTAGCTATAGCTCCCATATATATGTTTCGTCCTGATTTGGCCCTTTAGTCCTATAAAAGCTGTATTTTACATCCAATCGTGTTGAAATTTAGAATGGTAGAGTTTCTTGATCCATGAACCAACATTTCCGAATCGTTTTTATACCCTACACCACACTATGGTACAGGGTATTATTTAAGTATAAAATGTCCCAAAAGTAAATTTATGTAAACAATTTATACATGAATTACAAAATTTATATATCAGAGTTATTCAATATTACGAGAGTGGTGTAGGGTATTATATAGTCGGCACAGCCCGACTTTAGCCTTTCCTTACTGGTTTTCATTTGCGTTTAAATTTGCACAACTGATAAGTATATCTTTGGTGTGATTTTTTTTATTGATCTTATTTTCTTTGGAGTATTTTTTATATACTCCTTTCTATTTAATATTTTCAACCTGACAAATTTCACATGTATGTATTATAAAACCATCACTCTGAACCTTTTCAATTAAAAAATGTAATCTTTTTCTTGAAAATGTGTGGAAATTACGTTACGTAAACGAAATGAAAAATTTATGTACTTCTATAACAATGCCTCGTTCGGCTCTTTGAACACAGTACTAAATGTGAGAACGACTGGTATACCAACCTGGCTACTGGTGAGATTGATGGATTGGAGCTGAAATCTCATAGAGTCGCTGATTATCCGGATCGAATTGGACCAAATGTTCTCGTCAAATAGCTGAATTTGATTTGGATTGGGAGCTATGTCTGCTGGGATAAACCAATGAGTTCTCTTGAGCCGAAGCAAACCAAAGAACAAGTACGTTTATTTGGTTTGTAAGCTCGCAATAGTGATTTTCGGAAACCAATGAAAATCACAGAGAAAACAAAAGAAATAAGAAGACAAATGGAATTAGATTTGGAATTCTAAAGTTTGGATTTATTTTCTATAGAAGGGATCTTACCAGTAGGTATGGACAGGTTGAAAGTTGGCAAAGAACAAGACAGATTTTCGGATCTTGAGTTTTCAATATGGCCAAGAAAAAGGAAAATGCATGAGAGTATCTCGATTACTTTCATGTATTTTCCTTTGCCGTTTTTACACAACAAATGGATACAAAGGAATTTGGGGACTTTGGATCAGTAATTTAGGAATTCATTATTAGGGTTTTACGTTTTGGCGTAAACATAGACCAAGGATATTCCTCAGGGGAAACGCCGCATCGCCAATAAAAAATGAGGAAAGGCTTCAGAGGACGCTGACGATAATGGTTTACTAGGTGGTAAAGGTACTGTATCTAAAATAACTGATTGGCCAAATGGAGAGTACTGGAATATAGCTGTATTTAATTTAAATTAAGAAATGGAAATTGTTTGTATTAAAATAGATTATAAATAAATTGAAGTTTAATGGACATACCCCCATCGTGTTGGCTGCCATAACTTCCAACATTAACTGATATGAATGTATAGTTAGCATCGCAGATTCCCACACAATTCGGCATATCCCACATTCATTGAAAATCATTGGCAACGTGTTTGTACTGCTGTGTAGTTTGTTCACTTAAAGAAATCGGCGAAAGCAAGCGCCACAAAACTTCACTGCATTCTAAAATAATATTTCAAATTGTTGTTTTCCCCAGCTTTTGACTCCATGCAATCGATTGTATGGAACAACCGTGACCCAAATATCTAACATTTTAAAGAATAGAATGTTAATATTTCCCAACTTGGAATATTTGACATACAGCAATATTTGACATAAGCAATATTTGACATACAGTGGTGTTATTGCTAGTCTCTCTGCCGGTCTAATCCGTTGCTTTGCGTAGTTAACTCATTTTATTAATGTTAATAACAAATTACAAACTGCCATAGACATTCTAGTGACCGGCTTTCGCCCAGTCATTGTTTATAGGACGTCCACCCCATCTTCTTATCCGACGATATTTTCTTGATTACTTTTATTTTAAATTTTGCACAGATTTAAAAAAACACAAATTTATAAAAAATTTTTTAACTTCATTTTTAATAAATCTAAACAAAAAGAAATCGCGGCTTTTTTGTTTACTTATGTGTTGTTGTCAGAACATATGACTCGTTTTCTCAACGTTGGCTAATCCCTCAAACGGGCAACGTTACGGCAACGATAAAGATAAATTACGGTTACGTATGCCTAACCCGGCCTTTAGCCGCCTCTCAACGGAAGGAGTGAGAGATATGCACGGATATTTGTTTTTGTAAATTTCCTTTGTTTATTTATGAACAACCAACACAGCAAGCACTATGATTTTTAGGCCAAAAGTGTAACACATCGAAGGAGTGATCTAAGACCCTAAGTATGTTCGGCGGATATTCGTTTTGGCGGATATTTTAAGTCGAATGATAAATGTCCGTCCGTCCGTCTGTCTGTCTGCTGGCTGGTGCGCACGATAACTCTCGAAAGGAGTAACCGATTGACTTTAAATTTTGTATACAGTAATATTTTTTTGTATCTCCGGCTAAGTTCGAAGATGGGCCATATTGGTCCACTCCTTCTGGTACCTCCCATACAAAGGGTTAACATTTTGTGAAATATTGATTATTTAATAACATCCATACTACTTATTTGAATCTTCTGAAATTCCACACATTATATTATTTTATTAGTCGCTATCACCTCGAGAAAAATTGGCTAAGTTGCCACCCCCCCTTTTGGTACCTCCCACGCAAATGGACCATTTTGCATCAAAATTGAACTGCTTATAACGTTAATACAAGTGTATAAAAATACTTGAAATTTTGTACAGTATTATGTTTTTGTAGCTCCTATAGTCCGGTAAAAAATGGGCATTATTGTACAGCCCCTTTTGGTACCTCCTACACAAATGGACCGTTTTATACCAAAAGTTAACGGCTTATAACTTTAATACCAGTGCATACAAATACTTGAAATTTTGTACAGTGTAGTGCTGTTATAGTGCCTACAGTCCTGTTAAAAATGGGCGTCATCACCACCCCCCTGTTTGTATCTCCCACACAAAATTACCAAATCATACCAAAATTGAATAGCTCGTAACGTTAATATACCAGTGCACATAGACGCTTATATTTCGGCACCGTGCTATATATTTAAAGAATCTACTGTTTACCGAAAAATAAGTGTATTTGTTAAACCCCTTCTGGTACCTCCCACACAAATTGACAGATTAATTAGTGTAATTTTATATATTACATTACTCACAAAGTGAGGGTATACCTTAGTCGGTTTAAACCGACTGAAACTTTCTTACTTGTTTTATAATGAGATGATATAATCCACGGGATATATTTGAAAAATCTCAGAAAACAAATTTGGGTCCGAAGTACGACACCCCTATGGTAAAATTTCATAAAAAATTAGAATAAATGATTTTTTAAGCTCGAGGTCTTTTTTTGAGTGACTTATTTATTTATATTTTTATATCGATATTTCGCAATTTTCGTGAATTGCATCATCAGGATGTTTCTACAATAAAAACACAAAAATAAATACAAACTTAAAATTAATATCACAGATGGATTTAAGACATCTTTGTGATTGACCACTAACGCGTAAAAAACATAAAAGAGAATAATACTTAAAGCTAAGGTAGCATCACTACCATCGTCTTCTGTTGCAAATATTGCACTGTTTGTTTTCTACTTATTGTATTGGAATCTTTGCATGTTCTTTGCTTTGTCTATCAATCCTCTGTAGTTGACTGCGCAGTTATCAATATCTGTCTTGAAGTTTATGCGTTTTGTTGTTGGTACATTGAGAATGTGGAGCATTTGTAACGTGTATCGTTTGCTGTTGTTGTTCGCTCTGTAACACTCGTGCTTTGTCGAAGTTAGGGTGGTGCATTTTGTTTGTACAGTGGCTCACAGTAGTATAAGAATGTATGTTCTAGATCACATTAGGGTGGGTCGTGCAAAATGTGGTCAAAAAATTAAAATTGATGATCGACTGTAGTTTTTGTAGGTATTTATGTATAAATGTTGGTTTTTGAAGTGTAAAATAATAAATTTTTCGTTGTGAAGTGTATTTTTAGTAGAATTTATATAAATGTTTTCACATTTTATGCTAACCCACTCTAATGTACACTTTACTCAGGGTAATTAAAAAGATCATATTTCAAAAACGCAAGCTCGTAAAAATTAATTACCTTATGTTTCTGAAGTATACATTAGGGTGGTTCGTATTATTTTGCGATAAAAAATTATGCAGTTTAAATAATGTAAAGAAAATAATTTGTGGTTTTAGAGTTTTGGTAAGGTTATATAGGGTTATTGTGTTATATTTGTAGTTTATTGTGAATGAAATGTAAAAAGATGTATAAAAATAGCGTTGTTTGAAATAAAAAATATCATATCATACAAAATACAACCCAACCTAATGTACCGATCGTGGAGTGTGCGCTTAAGGATCGATTGTTTATTTTATATTTTGGGGCGTCCGACACAAGCTCGTAAAAATTAATGTTCATATGTTTTGAGCTCTGGTACTGTGCAACAAGTACAAGGTACAAATGTATGTATACACACATACGCACGCACACATAGATATATGCAACACATCTTTAAGATGAATCGAGCGTTGTCGCTATCGTTTTGCCGGCAGCCAGCTGATGATTTTGTTTAGATTAGAATTTGGGGCGGGTGAGGATCTGGATCGTTGGATATTTTACATTTATTTTTCAAGAATGGATTTGGAAGAATTCTCGGTCAGTACTTCGGACGGACGTCTGTTCCTCCGAATTGCGTGGCTGGTTGCTAGGGGGAATTTCAATATGTGATGAAATTCATGGCGGTTTAGTGCGGGACTGTACTTGTATTTATTATTGATCTGTACAACATTTTCCGATTGTTCAGCAAATAAGAAACAAAAAAGTGTTCAATCATGGTCCTACATTACTTTTATTGTAAACAACTATCGAATACGGATCATATATTTATTAAACAATTTCAAGTTGTATGTTAGTACTTTTCTAATCTCCAATCATAGTTTTGTGATTAACAATGTGTGAGTCCAGTGAGTTTTACAAAGTGTTTTAAAAAGTTTGAAAGAATAATAAAAAATGGCTTCGAGTAATATTGCTTGCACTTTCTGTAAAGTATTGTTCCACACCAAAGAAAAAATGCAACATCATATGAAATCGCACAAACGTTGCGATATATGTCAAAAAATGTTTCTCAACTCATATGCATTAAAAATGCATTACAACATTTCTCATAGTGGTGCAGAACGCTCTACGGTATTAAAGGAAAATAAAATGAGACAAGAAAAAATAGGCAGTCTCGAATAATTCAACAACGTCAACAGCTGCAACAATCTATACCACAGCAACAACAAGGAGTTATACATCAACAGCAACAATTTATACCGCAGCAACAACCCTATTACAATGATCTACAGAATGAAATGCAAAACCATAGTTTTTATGGGGGATACAAACATCCATATTTTTATCAACAACCTGAAAATCAAATGCTTTATCAACCAGTTTACCCCGTTAATAACCCTAACTATATATTTCCTCTCACAAACCCCCCGCAACAAATTTATGGACAAGGCTTTAACCAGATAAATCTTATCAGCAACCTCATCAGCAGCCCAATCAACAATCCATTCTTCACCCACAATATTTTTATAATTACCCAAAAATTCATAAACAAGTACAACAACTTCAGCAGCAGGATGTATATAACCAACCCGAAAATAATCAGAATGATCAATGGGAAAATCATCATGAAGAAGAAGAACAAGAAGAAGAGTCGGTAGACGACTTATGTGAAGATATGGATTTGTCTGCAAACCAAAATTATGATATACAAGAAATTTTAGAGAATAGAGTCTCGGAAGCCCCATATTACTTAATGGATACAGCATTGAAAACTAATATCGCAGCATATGGAATTCCAAACACAAAATCACACATTATGTTTGAAGACTTTATGACTGAAATTATGGCTATTATAAAAGAGCGACTTGAAACAAAACTGGAAGACCATAATATAGTAAAATTTGGTATCCGTATAGTTGCAGAGTACATGAAGATGGGAGGATAGAAAATGGACTATGATATAATGATACATGCAGCAAAAATGAACCTGCTCTCCAAGGAGGGTTACTTAGAGGAAGAGATCTGCAAGCAAGTGAGGGAAATTTTTAAAAAAATTAGTGAATTCCAAGAAAGAGATTCTGGATGGACTTTAGTAAAAATTGTGAGAGCCGAACTCAGTATTTATAAATCCTCTTTAGTAAAGGGTACCAAATGGATGCCCACACCAGATAATCTAAAAAAGTGTAGAGCTTGTATAAATGTACAAAATGATGACCAAAATTGCTTCAAGTGGGCAATAATTTCTGGTATGGATACCACAGAAATGAAGAATCCAAATCGTTGCAATTCATACAATATTCGTGACATCAAAGAACAAGTTATTACATTACAAAATAACATTGTATTAAACTGTAGTTCATTGCAATTTCCAATGAATCTGAAAGACATAAACATATTTGAAAATTACAATGATGAGATTAGCGTAAATGTGTTTGGGTTCGATGATGAACAGAATGAAGTCGTCGGACCATTCTACATTACCAAAAAAGAGAAGAAACATCATATAAATTTAATTCTGCTGGATAATGCAGACGGACATCACTACATCTTTATAAAGAATATATCAAGGTAAACATAAATTACAATTATATTTTATTTCAAATTCTTAATTATAAAACTTTGTTCTTTACAGACTTTTAAGGAGGCAGACTACAAAACATTGTAAACAACTATTGTTTTGCAACATGTGTCTTCAATACACACATGAAGATAATACAATGGAAAAACATAAAACAGAATGCAGCAGGGAGGTAACCATAATTTCGATGCCTGATAAGGCAGTTGTAGAATTTAAGGATCACCAACGACAAATGTATGTTCCATGGGTCGTGTATGCAGATATCGAATGCGTGTTGCAGAAGCTGAATTCTAAAGTAAGCTCAAAAACAACATATACCCAAAAACATATACCATGTGCTTTTGGGTATCAAATTAAATGTAATTTTGATGATAGTTTAACTAAATTTAAAATGTATACAGGTAGGGACGCAACAAAAAAAGTTTGCTCAAAGTATTACTGAATACTGTCAGGAAATCTATAATAATTATTTAACAAAAAATAAAGAAATGGAACCGTTGACACCTTTGGAAAAGTTTTCTTTCCGTAACGCTAAAAACTGTCACATTTGTAGCAAACCATTAAACAAAGATAGAGTAAGAGATCATTGTCACATAACGGGGAAATATAGGGGTCCTGCCCACAATATTTGCAATTTAAAGTATCAGGTACCTAAATTTATTCCGATTTATTTCCATAATTATTCTTACTACGATTCTCATCTCTTTATAAAGGAGTTCGGTGAAATTTCGATGAATATAAAGGTAATCCCCCTAAATAAAGAAGTTTACGTTTCTCTATCTCGTTTTACAAAAATGAGTGATGGGTATAATTTAGAGCTCAGATTTTTAGATACCATACGTTTTATGACCGACAGCTTAGATTCGTTAGCCAATAATCTTACTGATGATCACTTTAATACTGTTAAAAAAGAGTACAAAGAACTGAATGAGTTTAATCTTCTCAAGAGAAAAGGTGTTTTTCCATACGAATACTTGGATTCATTTCAAAAACTTGACGAAAGTAGACTTCCACCCAGGAGTGCATTTTACAACAAATTAAATAATAAGCAATGTTCTAATAAAGACTATAGGCATGCCAAAGTTGTATGGAATACATTCAAGTGCAAGACAATGAGGGATTATACAGAATTATATCTAAAAGTAGATGTTCTGCTATTAACAGATGTATGTGGGGTATACGGTTTAGATGCAAGTCCGTACTATACTGCACCGGGGTTGACATGGGACGCCATGGTAAAATATTGCAATAAACCTTTAGAACTTTTAACAGATATAATTATGTACAACTTTTATAAACGGGGGATACGTGGAGGTCTAGTGCAATGTGTAACAAGATATTCCAAAGCAAATAATAAGTACTTGAAAGACTATAACAAAAATGAAAAATCTATATATAATGATATATAGTATATATAGATTTATGGTTGGGCAATGTCCCAACCTCTACCATTTGGCGGATTCGAATGGCTTACAGGGGAAGATTTAATTAAAGAAAGTGATCCAGAATACATTAGAACCGAAATGGATGTCAATGGGTCTGTTGGTTATACATATGAGGTTGACAATCTGTCCACCTGAAAAAAATGATTTGCACAATGATCTTCCATTTTGCCCCGAAATTAAAAAAGTTGGCGATTCTAAATGTGAAAAGTTAATAACAGATTTTGCACCAAAACGTAATTATGTTATAGATGCAAGAAATTTACAGCAATGTTTAAGAAATGGATTAGTTTTAGAAAAAGTGCATAGGATTTTAAAATTTAATCAAGAACCATGGCTAAAAAAATATATAGATTTGAATACAACAAAAAGGATGGAAGCAAAGAATAATTTTGAAAAGAATTTTTTTAAACTAATGAATAATGCAATGGGAAAACAATGGAAAATGTTGATAAGAGAAGATACGTAAAGATTGTTACCAACTGGACTCGAACTAACCGAAACCATTTAGGAGCTCAATACTGGATTTCGAAACCAAATTTCCATAGTCTATCCATATTTTCAGAAGATATGGTGGCTATTGAAATGAATAGAGTAAAGACTTGCTACAATAAACCAATATATTTAGGATTTTGATTTCTTGAGCTTTCAAAAATGGAAAATGTATTACTTCCATTATAACGGCATGCCAACAATATTTGGTGATAGGTTTGTACTCAATTATATGGACACTGATTCCTTTATTTACTCAATTTTTACGGACGACTACTATGAAGATATTTGAAATTATTTAGAAGAGTACTTTGACACTTCGGATTATCCTGAGGATAACATTTTTGGTTTTCCACTTATAAATAAAAAGAAAATAGGTTTTATGAAAGATGAGAATTGTGGGAAAATAACGAAGGAATGTGTTGGTTTGCGATCTAATATGTATTCGATAAGCGTTGAAGACGGAGAGGAGATAAAAAAATCCAAAGGTGTCAAAAATGTGTAATAAATAAGTATAATATTGATACCTATAAAGATTGTTTGTTTAATAAAAAAATTGTTTATGATAGTATGTTAACTTTTAAGTCAAAGCTGCATCAAATTTATACTACCCAATTAAATAAGGTAATTTTAAGCTAAGCTGATGACAAGAGAAAAATTAAAAGTGATGGTATAAATACAAGATAATCCCGTATATGAATGCTACTTTTAGATATACAAAAACTTCAAGAAGAAGAAGAATAAGATGCGGCAAACATGTGTTAATACATAATATTTATTCAAAAAAGCTATTGTACAAAGATATATTATAAGAATAAAAATTGTATGTTTAGCTATAAGTTTCCTCCGAAAAAAATAAATAAAAACACTATTTTTAAATTTTAAAACATTTTTATTGACTTTTCATTTTTGTAATTGTAAGCATAAGGGTAAGTATAATTATTTCTCTTATTTTAAATAATTTTGCGAACAATTCCAGTCAAGGGGGTATATTCTACCAAGCGATCGTGAATAATTAGACAGTAAGCTGCTGTGTTTTGAGGAATGGCTCTGCCGGTATCAAACTGAATCTTTAAATCAATCGGGCAAACCTTTGTGTCCGACAGACAACCAAACAATTCAATAGCATGATCTGACCGTTTGGCGCTAGTGTCCGACAGACAGACTCATGATGTGGGTAATGAATGCGGAGTTTTTAATTTATAAATTCAGATAACAAGTGCCACAACTTGTTTTGCATAATGCGATTATATATGCTACAATGTTGTGCTGCGTAAAGAACTCGGTCTGGTTTTCATTTTGTTTGTTTGTTTTGAAAGGCCAATATTTGCAGATCGCCAAAATGTATGGAATCGACAGGCGATCACACACCAAATGTATTGACTTTGCATGGGCAGACGGATTGCCTGGAAAGACCATTGAATAAAACTAAGATGTGGACAGACAAACCAACAGCCTGACACGGACAGACAGACTGGTGAGGAACCGTTGACACACATACACTCATACCATGCGTGTATATGTGATTCTACAATCAACCATACGTAGATATACAGCAAAGCCCAGCTGCGGACTCACAATATGATTCTAGAATCAACCATACCTAGATGTACAGCAAAGCCCAGCTGCAGAATCACATATCGATGAGTCATGCAGATGTTAAGGTTACTTCAATGAACAAAGTCCAAGTTCAATGAACTCACACATACATAAACACCGTTTCAAACCTACAGAACGACAGGCGACCACCCACGACGTGATCAAATAGTATCAAATTACATTGGCATTCACACACATACACACGCAAAAAAATCGGCGATGATCTCCCCAGCGGCGTAAATACGGAGGCCTACTTGGTAGAGGCCTTCAAGAAGACCTGTCTAGACCTTATAAAAAAGTCAATATCCATACTTGCTGGCCTTCCTTGATAACGCCTTCTGTAATCCCTATTTTTGCCTTACAAAAAATTGTGTATTCATTCTCGTCCGCCTTGTGCGTTAAGACCTTACACAAGGCCTTCATATAGAATGGAATTCATAAGGTCTTTGGAAATAATAAAAAATAGTTGTTGAGCAACTAATTCCGTTACTTTTAAAATCATTTGATTGCATGCGATAGCGAAAGAAATAACAGGGAGCAACACAATTCCAAACAGAACACGGCAACCAAAAAACAATTGTGTTTCCAAAATAGAGTCAAGCAGGCGTATTGTCTATTTAGTCTTTAGAAGAATTTTGTTGAAGTCGGTTATGTTTTTTGTGGTTCGCGTGGTAAGTGAGTTTTTCTAAACAAGCAAATAAACCAAATGTTACATATACATATCTAATTTCAGATTTGGAAAACCGAGTAAAACATTTGAGGAACGATTTATAAACTCAAAATTAAGTTTTTGTGGAAGAATTCTCACAGATCATTTGGAAAAATAAGTTAAAAACTAAACTGATGAAAACAAAGAACTGGAGGAAATTTATTTTATTCTATTTATTTTATTTTATAACTACACCACAAAACATGTATATCTCATAAATAAAGATTTCGATTTGATAAATAAGGGCTTTTATATAAATAAAGGCTTTTAAATAAAATCTTCCATTGGGTCTTCTAGTTCGGGGCTTATGTAAGACCTGTCGTATTACACTTTCCATAAGACCTTGTATAATAGGCCTTCTATAAAGAATTCTGAAATTGTCCTTCTATAAGGCCTCGCAAGGGAAGTGAGTGTGGAAGGCCTTGGTCGGCAATGACACGCTGTGTAAAAAATAAATGAGTACGTAATGGGACTGGCAGGCCTTGTGTCTCCAAACCAAGGCATGATATAAGGCCTGCTGAGACCTTCTTTACGCCGCTGGGTCAGAATTCACACATACATACACATAAAATGGACGCGGACGTCATCGGACCACCCACGACGTGGCCAAATTACACTTTTTTCAAATTACACTTTTGCTCTATCATTTCTTTAGAGGGGTCCATCCCAGTGGTAAATGAAACGAAGTAACTAGATTATAATCAATGACATCAGTATGATATTCTAAGCGAGCGATTTAAGTACTTAGAATTTTATACGTGTGTAATCTAATAAATATCGTCCACTTATTACAACTCAGATTACAATATAAGCGGAGAGTTAGTTCGTGTGAGTATGCAAAAAATGCAAAGAAATAAAAAATCCGTTGTTTAAGTTTGAAAGTAAAACTGTCATACCTAATTAAGTGTACCATGGTATTTGTTTATGGTACTTTCCTTCTCGCTAATATCTATGTACTCCCTTTGTTCCAACACTGAAAGAGTACCTTTGTAGATATTAGCGAGTAATTATTTTGTCATTTCCCCGCGAATGCCCCACCTTTCACCGTCTTATCAATTGCTTATGATCTCTAAAATCGACAGCATCTCTCACCTCTGCATATCGTTGCATTACCAGCATCTTGTTTCGCTCTCGGTACATATTGTTGTACAATATAAAAGCAGTCATCGCCATCAACACAGCCTTTATTCACATCCCCATCGAATCATAATAAACAATTGATTTCAATTAAATAAAGGTTCGTATAGAGCAGTTTTTTGTTTCTATAGCAGTGAGTCGCGAATTTATTAATAAAAAAGTGTTAATTTTTTTTAAAAAAGGGTCGTTTTACAACGTGTCGCGAAGCCCCTCCCGCTACCCGTCTCGTCTTTACGTTCGTGGTATATACAAACGGTGTATGTCCGTCTGCTTTTTGTGAGAAAAAATCGGGAATAATTTAAACAAATTAAATTAATATTTTAAATAAACAGTGAATAGTGTAATTGTGGTAATAGTGCGGTTGTGTTCATCTTCTTTGGTTTTAAATCGTGATATTCGCTGAATTAATTTTTATTTTTCGAAAAACGTATTGCCGTCGGCAAAACATTATTCTTATATTCAGTGCAATTTTACGATTTACAACAGCAATATTCCTTCAAGCCCGCCGCCAAAATACATTGTTTTTAAGCGTCTTTCCGTCCGCCCAAGCGCCAACAGACGGTTCAGTCAAAGACAATATAATTTAAGAAGACATTCCTTCCTGTAGCGAGTAATTGTCAGTTACGAACGAATAGGAATTTGATTCCAACGAGTGAGGTTTTTCGCGGATTTTCAGACGTCATCGGACCACCCACGACGTGGCCAAATTACACTTTTTTCAAATTACACTTTTGCTCTATCATTTCTTTAGAGGGGACCATCCCAGTGGTAAATGAAACGAAGTACCTAGATTATAATCAATGATATCAGTATGATATTCTAAGCGAGCGATTTAAGTACTTAGAATTTTATACGTGTGTAATCTAATAAATATCGTCCACTTATTACAACTCAGATTACAATATAAGCGGAGAGTTAGTTCGTGTGAGTATGCAAAAAATGCAAAGAAATAAAAAATCCGTTGTTTAAGTTTGAAAGTAAAACTGTCATACCTAACTAAGTGTACCATGGTATTTGTTTATGGTACTTTCCTTCTCGCTAATATCTATGTACTCCCTTTGTTCCAACACTGAAAGAGTACCTTTGTAGATATTAGCGAGTAATTATTTTGTCATTTCCCCGCGAATGCCCCCACCTTTCACCGTCTAATCAATCGCTTACGATCTCTAAAGAAGAATCTTTAGAAGAATTTTGTTGAAGTCGGTTATGTTTTTTGTGGTTCGCGTGGTAAGTGAGTTTTTCTAAACAAGCAAATAAACCTAATGTTACATTTACATATCTAATTTCAGATTTGAAAAACCGAGTAAAACATTTGAGGAACGATTTATAAACTCAAAATTAAGTTTTTGTGGAAGAATTCTCACAGATCAATCTTTATTTGGAAAAATAAGTTAAAAATTAAACTGATGACAACAAAGAACTGGAGGAAATTTATTTTATTTTATAACTACACCACAAAACATGTATATCTCATAAATAAAGATTTCGATTTAATAAATAAGGGCTTTTAAATAAAATCTTCCATTGGGTCTTCTAGTTCGGGGCTTATGTAAGACCTGTCGTATTACACTTTCCATAAGACCTTGTATAATAGGCCTTCTATAAAGAATTCTGAAATTGTCCTTCTATAAGGCCTCGCAAGGGAAGTGAGTGTGGAAGGCCTTGGTCGGCAATGACACGCTGTGTAAAAAATAAATGAGTACGTAATGGGACTGGCAGGCCTTGTGTCTCCAAACCAAGGCATGATATAAGGCCTGCTGAGACCTTCTTTACGCCGCTGGGTCAGAATTCACACATACATACACATAAAATGGGCGCGGACGTCATCGGACCACCCACGACGTGGCCAAATTACACTTTTTTCAAATTACACTTTTGCTCTATCATTTCTTTAGAGGGGTCCATCCCAGTGGTAAATGAAACGAAGTAACTAGATTATAATCAATGACATCAGTATGATATTCTAAGCGAGCGATTTAAGTACTTAGAATTTTATACGTGTGTAATCTAATAAATATCGTCCACTTATTACAACTCAGATTACAATATAAGCGGAGAGTTAGTTCGCGTGAGTATGCAAAAAATGCAAAGAAATAAAAAATCCGTTGTTTAAGTTTGAAAGTAAAACTGTCATACCTAATTAAGTGTACCATGGTATTTGTTTATGGTACTTTCCTTCTCGCTAATATCTATGTACTCCCTTTGTTCCAACACTGAAAGAGTACCTTTGTAGATATTAGCGAGTAATTATTTTGTCATTTCCCCGCGAATGCCCCACCTTTCACCGTCTTATCAATTGCTTATGATCTCTAAAATCGACAGCATCTCTCACCTCTGCATATCGTTGCATTACCAGCATCTTGTTTCGCTCTCGGTACATATTGTTGTACAATATAAAAGCAGTCATCGCCATCAACACAGCCTTTATCCACATCCCCATCGAATCATAATAAACAATTGATTTCAATTAAATAAAGGTTCGTATAGAGCAGTTTTTTGTTTCTATAGCAGTGAGTCGCGAATTTATTAATAAAAAAGTGTTAATTTTTTTTAAAAAAGGGTCGTTTTACAACGTGTCGCGAAGCCCCTCCCGCTACCCGTCTCGTCTTTACGTTCGTGGTATATACAAACGGTGTATGTCCGTCTGCTTTTTGTGAGAAAAAATCGGGAATAATTTAAACAAATTAAATTAATATTTTAAATAAACAGTGAATAGTGTAATTGTGGTAATAGTGCGGTTGTGTTCATCTTCTTTGGTTTTAAATCGTGATATTCGCTGAATTAATTTTTATTTTTCGAAAAACGTATTGCCGTCGGCAAAACATTATTCTTATATTCAGTGCAATTTTACGATTTACAACAGCAATATTCCTTCAAGCCCGCCGCCAAAATACATTGTTTTTAAGCGTCTTTCCGTCCGCCCAAGCGCCAACAGACGGTTCAGTCAAAGACAATATAATTTAAGAAGACATTCCTTCCTGTAGCGAGTAATTGTCAGTTACGAACGAATAGGAATTTGATTCCAACGAGTGATTTTCAAACCGTTTTTCCCGAATTTTTTGTAATTGTCACAATTAAAAAATGTATATTAATCGATAAGTGCAAAAAAAGTTCAATCAATGTTCGCGGAATACTGTTTTTTTGCGTGTTACAATTCATTCCTATTCGTTCGTAACTGATAGATTTTGACGTTTCGGCCTGTCTTCTTATATTCAATTTGTATTTGGGTTCAGTGCCCACATACTTTGCATATACGTTCATATATACGTACGTATATAAGGGAATTACATACAGACAAACAAAAGCTGAGTTCTTTTATTTCTCTTTTGTTTCGTTTTTTTGATTTTCGGTGCGCTACAGTCGTTGCGTCGGTCAAGTGAATTTAAAATAAATTTTGTTACATAAAAAATTATTAAGTGAAATTTGTTTGCGGTTTCGTGTAACGTGTTTTTTAGACAAAATTTTCGGGAAAAAATTTACGTGCACCCTACATACGGTCAAATTCGACTTTTTTAAATAAAAGTGAGATTTTTGTCTTTTTTCCATTATTTTTTGATTTTCGTTCGATTGGGAAGTTTTTTCGTTGGGTTTCACTACATCGGTACAGTCGGCCAACCCAACTAATAATCGGATTTTGAAGTATTTTTCAAGTTTTCTCGGAATTTTCGAATACCGTGCAATCGGTACACGTGATTTACGTTCTACATTCGTTAAATTTCGATATTTTCGAAAGAAAATAATAATTTAAATAAAATATTTCGGTACGCGTAGTTTTTTTGAAATTTAAATTTTTTATTTTTTATCTTGGTTGTATATTTGAATTTTTTTCTTTTATAAAATATATCCTATTTTTTTAAAAAATTTCAAAGAAAATTTTAGATTTTTTTCTTCGTTGATTTTGTCGAATTTACAGCGACTTTTGGTTTTTTTACATTTTTGCAATTTTTTTATTTTCGATTTTATCATTTTCGGACTCGCGTTTGTTGTGCCTTTTGACATTGGTCTCCTGTGTTATTGGAACTCAGGCAAAGCTTCTTCTACATTCGGTAGATAGTATTTGTTTGATTTTTTGGGGTTTTTGTGCTTCTTGACATTGGTCGACTAAGTTATTGGAACTTAGGCATAGCGTACCCTACGTTCTTTGGGCAATTTTGGGGATTTTTTGGGGATTCTTTGGGGAATTTTGTTCGTTTTAATCAATTCTCTTGTAATTTTTTTGAAACTTCATAAACAAAATGTCTCTCACTCCTTTCGATATTTTCGTAAGAGCTTCGGATGCTCTTATCAAATGTAATGCAAACTTTGTTGCAGAAAAAGACGAGGCGCTTGATTTGTTTATTCTTGAGGTACGTAGCTCGGAGGTCAATAAAGTTTGGCAACGAGTTCAGGAAGCGTACGAAAAATATATTAATTATTTGCAGACTACAAAGACAGTAGAGAAAAGCGACTGAACGGAAAAAGTCTGAACGACATCCTTCATGTTGGACCTACGTTGCAGGAAGACTTAGTCCTTCTCATTCTCAGATGGAGAATGTTCCAATTTGTATTTAACTGCGACATTACGCAAATGTACAGACAAATTCGGGTCGATCCTGCGCATACGCCCCTTCAACGAATTCTTTTTAGAGATTCTCCCACAAAACCGGTACAAGACTTCGTACTGCAAACAGTCACCTTCGGTGTGAACTGCGCCCCATATCTGGCCATTAGAACTCTTTTGAAGCTAGCTGACGACACCGAGAATGAGTTTCCTCTTGCGGCTCATATCTTGCGTAAGGGTATGTACGTGGACGATGTTCTTGCGGGAACCCACGATCTTGAGACTGATTTGGTCGCTCGGGACCAATTAATCGCAGCTCTCGCGTCAGCTAAGTTTGAACTTCGTAAATGGACAGCGAATGATAGATCAATTTTAGATTGTTTCCCATCTGACCATTTGGTGGATGCGGAGGTTCTGACTTTTGTGGAGAACAGCGGTTCTGAACCCTTGGGGATTCGTTGGAACGCGCAGTTAGACGCTTTTTTACTTCGCGGTGACACCTATAGTCAAGAAATCTTCCTATACTAAACGGGAAGTTCTTTCTGCTATCGCGAAACTTTTTGACCCCGTCGGCTGGGTAGGTCCAGTGATTGTCATGGCCAAGATGGTAATGCAAAAAGTCTGGCGAGACAACATTGGTTGGGATGACCCGCTCCCACCTTCCACTGAAGGAGAATGGCTAAAATTTGTTGACGCCTATCCTGAAGTGAATTCTGTCCGTATCCCAAGATATGTTCGATATTTTCCGGACTGTAATGCGGAGCTTCATGTCTTTTCGGATGCTTCGGAGAAAGCATACACGGGGGTGGTTTATCTTCGGATTGAAGCTCCGAATGGGGAAATATTCTCAAATTTACTATTGTCTAAAACTAGAGTCGCCCCTATAAAATCGATTTCTCTACCTCGACTGGAACAAAATACTTTTGAAGTATTTTTCAAGTTTTCTCGGAATTTTCGAATACCGTGCAATCGGTACACGTGATTTACGTTCTACATTCGTTAAATTTCGATATTTTCGAAAGAAAATAATAATTTAAAAAAAATATTTCGGTACGCGTAGTTTTTTTGAAATTTAAATTTTTTATTTTTTATCTTGGTTGTATATTTGAATTTTTTTCTTTTATAAAATATATCCTATTTTTTTAAAAAAATTCAAAGAAAATTTTAGATTTTTTTCTTCGTTGATTTTGTCGAATTTACAGCGACTTTTGTTTTTTTTACATTTTTGCAATTTTTTTATTTTCGATTTTATCATTTTCGGACTCGCGTTTTTTGTGCCTTTTGACATTGGTCTCCTGTGTTATTGGAACTCAGGCAAAGCTTCTTCTACATTCGGTAGATAGTATTTGTTTGATTTTTTGGGGTTTTTGTGCTTTTTGACATTGGTCGACTAAGTTATTGGAACTTAGGCATAGCGTACCCTACATTCTTTGGGGAATTTTGGGGATTTTTTGGGGATTCTTTGGGGAATTTTGTTCGTTTTAATCAATTCTCTTGTAATTTTTTTGAAACTTCATAAACAAAATGTCTCTCACTCCTTTCGATATTTTCGTAAGAGCTTCGGATGCTCTTATCAAATTTAATGCAAACTTTGTTGCAGAAAAAGACGAGGCGCTTGATTTGTTTATTCTTGAGGTACGTAGCTCGGAGGTCAATAAAGTTTGGCAACGAGTTCAGGAAGCGTACGAAAAATATATTAATTATTTGCAGACTACAAAGACAGTAGAGAAAAGCGACTGAACGGAAAAAGTCTGAACGACATCCTTCATGTTGGACCTACGTTGCAGGAAGACTTAGTCCTTCTCATTCTCAGATGGAGAATGTTCCAATTTGTATTTAACTGCGACATTACGCAAATGTACAGACAAATTCGGGTCGATCCTGCGCATACGCCCCTTCAACGAATTCTTTTTAGAGATTCTCCCACAAAACCGGTACAAGACTTCGAACTGCAAACAGTCACCTTCGGTGTGAACTGCGCCCCATATCTGGCCATTAGAACTCTTTTGAAGCTAGCTGACGACACCGAGAATGAGTTTCCTCTTGCGGCTCATATCTTGCGTAAGGGTATGTACGTGGACGATGTTCTTGCGGGAACCCACGATCTTGAGACTGATTTGGTCGCTCGGGACCAATTAATCGCAGCTCTCGCGTCAGCTAAGTTTGAGCTTCGTAAATGGACAGCGAATGATAGATCAATTTTAGATTGTTTCCCATCTGACCATTTGGTGGATGCGGAGGTTCTGACTTTTGTGGAGAACAGCGGTTCTGAACCCTTGGGGATTCGGTGGAACGCGCAGTTAGACGCTTTTTTACTTCGCGGTGACACCTATAGTCAAGAAATCTTCCTATACTAAACGGGAAGTTCTTTCTGCTATCGCGAAACTTTTTGACCCCGTCGGCTGGGTAGGTCCAGTGATTGTCATGGCCAAGATGGTAATGCAAAAAGTCTGGCGAGACAACATTGGTTGGGATGACCCGCTCCCACCTTCCACTGAAGGAGAATGGCTAAAATTTGTTGACGCCTATCCTGAAGTGAATTCTGTCCGTATCCCAAGATATGTTCGATATTTTCCGGACTGTAATGCGGAGCTTCATGTCTTTTCGGATGCTTCGGAGAAAGCATACACGGGGGTGGTTTATCTTCGGATTGAAGCTCCGAATGGGGAAATATTCTCAAATTTACTATTGTCTAAAACTAGAGTCGCCCCTATAAAATCGATTTCTCTACCTCGACTGGAACTTTGCGTATCCGTTTTAGCTTCGGAACTTTTGAAAACAATCGTGCGAGAGAGTGGTATAGAATTTCGCCAAGTTTATTGTTGGACAGATTCGACTATAGTGCTCGCATGGCTTAGAAAGACGCCTTCGATGTGGACTACTTTTGTAGCGAATAGGGTATGTCGCATTCAGGAGAATGTTGGCAATCACAATTGGTATCATGTGAGATCAGAAGACAATCCTGCGGATTGGGGCAGTCGTTGCCTTCCTCCCGCGGACTTAGCCTCGTCTGAAATGTGGTGGCACGGGCCACAATGGCTCAGCCTTAGTAAATCGGAATGGCCGATTTATGATCTCACCCCCCTTGATACTGATGTAGAAATGCGCTCGGTGCGTACTCATGCGTCGTTCTTCTCTAGTTATGAGGATATTCTTGATAGGTTTTCGACTTTAGATCGTGCTTTGCGTGTCGTTGCTTACATGATGAGATTTTTCCGTAGAACTCATCCTGCTCATAGGAGTCAGTACAACGTGACTAGTTCCACGCTTTCGTCTGAAGAAATAAAAGATGTTCGTACTCGACTGGTTGTCGTAGCACAGAAAGCTAATTATGCGGATGAATATAAGCATCTGTTGAATAGAACGCAGTTTAGTAGTAAAAGTTCTCTTGTTCCTCTAAATCCGTTTCTAGATGAGAACGGTTTAATGCGAATGAATGGTAGATTAGCTCGGTCCCCTACCATTGCCTATTCGGAAAGACATCCTATACTTCTCCCTTACAATTGTCGGTTTTCCAAACTCTTAGTGAACTTCATTCACATGATTTCTGTTCATGGAGGAAATCAATTGATGTTACGCATCATTATAATCGAGTATTGGATACCTCGCGTGAAAACCTCGATTCGGTCAGTTGTTCTCAATTGTAGGAGTTGTATGTTTGAAAGAAAACGGTCCTGTGGACAGGTTATGGCAGCACTTCCGCCAGAAAGAACCATAATTAATAGGCCATTCACTGCCACTGGGGTGGACTTTGTAGGGCCATTTGACATTAAGTCATATACACGACGATACTGCAAAATTACCAAACGATACGTTTGTGTATTCGTGTGCTTCTCTACGAAGGCTATACACTTGGAAGCAGTATCCGACTTATCGACAGCAAACTTCTTGGCAGCCTTTCATCGGTTTATTGCTCGCCGTGGTTGTCCTCGTACCATTTTTTCGGATAATGGAACGAATTTTGTAGGTGCGTCTAGGGAAATTGAGAGGAATTTTAAGGATTTTGTTCGGGAATGTAGCTCTTCCATTTCCTCACAATTCGCGCATCAAAGCCTATCGTGGCGTTTTATTCCAGCTGGAGCTCCACATATGGGTGGCCTCTGGGAAGCTGGGGTTAAGAGCTTTAAGCTTCACTTTCGAAGACAGGATCGAAATCTAAAGTATACCTTTGAGGAACTATCGACAGTATACCTTTGAGGAACTATCGACAGTTTTGGCTAGAATTGAGGCATGTTTAAATTCTCGTCCGTTGTGTCCTATGTCCGATAGTTCAAATGAAAACGTCGCGTTGACGCCAGGACATTTTTTGATAGGTGCTCCGCTACTTGCTCCCCCAGAACCAGTCGTCTCTGAGCAACCGATATCTCTGGTCAATCGGTTTAGGAAAGTTCAGGCGCTAGCTCATCAGTTTTGTTTGCGTTGGAAAGAGGAGTATTTAACAACTTTGCACAAGCGGTATAAATGGAAATTTCCGGAACGCGATATACAAAAGGAGGATCTCGTCGTCGTGAAACACGAGCTTCAAGCTCCTACGTCATGGAAATTAGGCCGCGTCATTGATGTTCACCCCGGTATCGACGGTCATGTTCGCGTTGCTGACGTTCGCACTGAAAACGGTGTTGTAAGACGACCCATAACAAAATTGCTCATTCTGACCGATCAAACCTCGCCATCTTTGTAATCTTATTCTTTCCTCGTAGTAAAATGGAAAAGATCTCATTCTTCACCGATGATTTGGAAGATTTTGATGAGCTCATGGAGTTGTGGGAAGAACATAGTCGCCCTGTTTCTGATGCACCTGTGGTTATGGCGCCAATTTTAGACCCAGTGCAGGACGTTCTGCCTTCGCAGACTGAGGTAACGGACAACAAGACCCCGTTTGCCCCGATTTGACATGTAAGCGCTGTAAAAACTTTATTTTATATCCGATTAGTATGAAATTCGGCAGAAAGAGGTTTATTATTACATTAAGGAATACTGCTAAATTCGGAGAAAATCGGTTCAGATTTAGATATAGCCCCCATATATATGTAACCCCCGATTTGACATGTAAGCGCTGTAGAAACTGTATTTTATATCCGATCAGTGCGAAATTCGGCAGAAAGAGGTATCTTATTACGTGAAGTAATACTGCCAAAGTTGGAGAAAATCAGTTCAGATTTAGATATAGCCCCCATATATATGTTACCCCCGATTTGATATGTAAACGCTGTAAAAACTGCATTTTATATCCGATCAGTATGCAATTCGGCAGAAAAAGGTTTCATATTATATGAATGAACACTTTTAAATTTGGAAGAAATCGGTTCAGATTTAGATATAGCCCCCATATATAAGTTACCCCGATTTGACATGTAAGCCCTGTAAAAATTTATATCCGATCAGTGTCTGTATTTTATATCTGATCAGAACGAAATTCGACAGAAAGAGGTATGTTTACATGAATGAGTATTTAGGGAAATCGGTTCAGATTTAAATATAACCTCCATATATATGTTCCTCCTGATTTGGTGTCAAAGCGCTATATAAGTTCTACTTTACTTCCGATCATTTAAATTTTCAAGAAAGATGTTTCCCATTTTAGGAACTAATATTACTAAATTTAGCGATTATCGGTTTAGAATTAGATAATATGTTCCTACCTATTTACCAATTATTCCAAATTATTATCGCAATGACCCTTATCGCATTGTTAGGGAGGTGTAGGGTATTATATAGTCGGCCCCGCCCGACTTTCTGCCTTTCCTTACTGGTTGTTTATGGTACTTTCCTTCTCGCTAATATCTATGTACTCCCTTTGTTCCAACACTGAAAGAGTACCTTTGTAGATATTAGCGAGTAAGTATTTTGACATTTCCCCGCGAATGCCCCCACCTTTCACAGTCTAATCAATCGCTTACGATCTCTAAAATCGACGGCATCTATCACCTCTGCATATCGTTGCATTACCAGCATCTTGTTGCGCTCTCGGTACATATTGTTGTACAATATAAAAGGTAATCTTGTTTACCATTTATTGAATTAAATAAATTAGAGCTTACGGCTCCCTTTTTAATATTTAAAACTAACAAATATCGTGTTTTTATTTATTTCTTTTTCGGCACCAACATCCGTTATAGCGGCTTTGGAAAGAAAATACATAAGTAACAAAAAAAGTGTATCACTATTATTGATGTTAGTTTAATGTTGATCGCGCAACAATGAGGTTGTTGTTATTGTTGAAAGTTGGTAAATATGATAATTGTTTTAAGTTAATAATACTCTACATGATGCGGTTGTCGGTAAGATGGTTTAAACTTTATATATTTGTATTTATACTGATAAATTTCTATTTTTTTGTTTGCATATGCTGTCAAGGGAGAAACGATCTGCATAATTGTTTTAAAAAAATCAAAAAAAATATTTTTCCAAAAAAATGCAGATAAAATGCGTATTTAATAACTTTTTCACAATTTTATTTCAATCCTGAAAATCTGAATTTATATATACACTTTTGTATGTGCCTTTTTTTGTTGTGAAATGAAATTATTTATTTTTATTTTTAGTATTTTATACAATCGTATTTAAGTTTTTTTATATAAACAAATGATAAATTTAAATGCATGTTTATTAGACTTTCAATTACAAAATCATCAGGATTAGTGGTTCCATCTGCAAATCAGACTGTAATCGGCGTACATTACATTCTAATTTGCCTGCAGTCATTGAAGTGCCATCAGGCTTGCTTAGAACTCCCCTTATAACGTAAGTGCAATTCAAATGGCACTTACTGACATCCTTCCTTACATTGTAAGCGAGAGCGCACCGATTAAGCAGCCTATGACACTCGTGTGTAAATGTAAGCAGAAATATAAGCGATAGAATCATCACTCATTGCTACTAAATATTGCTTACATCAGCGATTAAATAATGGGTATTTTTACCGCTGGCATGGTACCCTCTAGCGAAGTGAGAGCGATTAAATAATGGGTATTTTTACCGCTGGAATGGTACCCTCTAGCGAAGTGAGAGAGCGCTCCCTCATTTCCCCCCTCTAAAAGGGAAATGAGTGAGCAAAAGTGTAATTTGAAATTTTATGCGTACAGGGTTGCCCATATTCGACGGACCCATGTTTTTTAAAAAAAAATCAAAGAAAAAAATAAAAATTTGGCGGTTGGCAATCTTAATCATTTAATTTGTTCCAAGTAGATTTGTTTACATCAATTTTTGAATATGATATCTCTCAAATGGCCGCCTCTGGCGTTGATGGCGTATTGTGCCCTTTTTGCAGCATTTTCCATCGTTTTCGCCAATGTTGTCCTTGAGCTCTTCTACGGTCCTTGGCTTGTTAACGTAAACCTTTGACTTCAAATATCCCCACAAGAAGAAGTCAGGCGGCGTCAAATCGGGCGAACGCGGTGGCCAGTCCAAATCACCACTTTTCGACATCAAACGGCCCGGAAACAAATTCTTCAGAAAATCGATTGTTATGCGACTTGTGTGCGGTGGAGCGCCGTCTTGTTGAAACCAGAACTGCCTCATACGCTTTCGACGAATAATTGGCATCACAAAATTGGTCATCATGTCGCGATAACGCTCCTGGTTGATGGTAACAGCATGGCCATTTTCGTTTTGGAAGAAAAACGGCCCAATGACCGTTTTCGCACTAACGCCGCACCAAACTGTGACTTTTTCGTCATGAAGAGGCAATTCTTGAATCTCCTGAGGATTTTCAGTGGCGTAAATACGGCAATTTTGCTTATTTACGGTCCCATTCAATGTGAAATGGGCTTCATCGGACATGATAATTTTGTTTTTTGAGTTTTCACAATTGACTTCTTCTGTTGAATGTAAATTTCAACTATTTCAGAGCGCTCGCGTGGCGTGTATTGTTCCATGGTAAAAATCTGCTTGGACTGACGCTTCAAACGCGGTATGTCATTAAGCGATCTGACATCTCTGTCAAAAGTTATGGCGTTGCCAGATGGGTCCGTCGAATATGGGCAACCCTGTATGTATGTGTGAATTCTGAGATCATCGCCGATTTTTTTTGCGTGTGTATGTGTGTGAATTCCAATGTAATTTGATACTATTTGATCACGTCGTGGGTGGTCGCCTGTCGTTCTGTAGGTTTGAAACGGTGTTTATGTTTATGTATGTGTGAGTTTATAGTATACATACACGCATAGTATGCGTGTATGTGTGTCAACGGTTCCTCACCAGTCCGTCGTTCGTGCCAGTCTGTATGTCCGTGTCAGGCTGTTGGTTTGTCTGTCCGCATCTTAGTTTTATTCAATGGTCTTTCCAGGCTATCCGTCTGCCCATGCCAAGTCAATACATTTGGTGGGTGATCGCCTGGCGATTCCATACATTTTGGCGATATGCAAGTATTGGGCTTTTAAAACAAGCAAACAAAATGAAAACCACAACGAGTTCTTTACGCAGCACAACATTGTAGCATATATAATCACACTAGCTGAGCCGGGTGAGCTTCGCTGCACATGTCAAAATTAGCGCTGTAGAAACTGTATTTTATATCCGATCAGTACGAAATTCGGCAGAAAGAGGTTTGTTATTACATGAAGGAATACTGCCAAATTCGGAGAAAATCGGTTCAGATTTAGATATAGCCCCATATATATGTTACCCCCGATTTGACATGTAAGCGGACATCAATGGACAAGAATTGCAACGTAATACCTTTGCAAAAAATTCAACGTATGTGCTGTCTAGGCATAAGCGGGGCATTTAGAACTGCACCAACAAAAGCGTTGGAGACTATACTGCACATCCAACCAATAGACATCCGTATAAAGTATGAGGCAGCCCTCACAGCAAGACGTCTACAAGTGATGGGTGAATGGAGCTGCTACACGGATGGGTACAAGCGAGGAGGAAGGACGGGTCTGGGACTTTTTATTGATGAACCAGAAGTCGAACTTCACTTCCGCCTCCCTGACCATAACACGACATTTCAAGCAGACGTTCGAGCAATCACGGAGTGTGTGAACTGGCTCAGTAACACGACAAAGCCTAGATATGCCAACATCTTCACAGATAGCCAAATGGCGATTAAAGCAAAGATTTATATATAACCTCCATATATATGTTCCTCCAGATTTGTTTACAAAGCGCTATAGAAGTTGTACTTTACTTCCGATCATTACAAAGTTCACCAGAAAGATGTTTCTCAATTTAGGAACGAATATTGCTTAATTTAGCGATTATCGGTTCAAAATAAGATATACATACACACACACCACATTTACCAATTATTCCAAATTATTATCGCAATGACCCTTATCGCATTGTTAGGGAGGTGTTGGGTATTATATAGTCGGCCCCGCCCGACTTTCTGCCTTTACTTACTGGTATTAGTAATAAATTCACTGAATGAAAAAATACCGAATTCAGTGGAAAGTCCAGAAAATAGAAATGTATACTTATAAAATTTCCAAATTCTTGTTTCATTGGTCATGCATCACATCTGCTCTAATTATCGCATACCGAGCATTTTTGTTCATGTATTTCCTATATAATAAGATATATCAAAATATGGGCTGTGCCACGCCCACTGGTCCTATTCCGCCCTTTTGTAAGCCAATCACGTAGACTGCTACCAGATACATATACGCAAACTTTCAACACTCTCGCTAACAAAATGAGCAAGATAATTCAATTTCAAAATTTGGCTTATATGGGCGGTGGCACGCCCATTGGTCAGATCCCGCCAATTTTTGGACCAATCACGTGGACTGTCACTAGATACATATGTACAACATTACAGCACTCTAGATAAAAAATTGTGCAAGATATCAAAATTTGGTCTATGTGGGCGGGGCCACGCCCATTGGGCCGATCCCGCCCATTTTTGGACCAATCACGCAGACTGCACCATATACATATACACAAAATTCCAGCACTCTCGCTAACATATTGTGCAAGATATCAAAATTTCAAAATTTGGATTATATGAGCAAGCCACGCCCATTGGTCCGATCCCGCCCATTTTTGGACAAATCACGCAGACTGCCACCATATACATATACACAAAATTCCAGCACTCTAGCTAGCAAATTATGCAAGATATCAAGATTTCAAAATTTGGTCTATGTGGGCGGGGCCACGCCCATTGGGCCGATCCCGCCCATTTTTGGACCAATCACGCAGAATGCCACCATATACATATACACAAAATTCCAGCACTCTCGCTAACAAATTGTGCAAAATATCTCAATTTCAAAATTTGGATTATATTGGCGGGGCCACGCCCATTGGTCCGACTCCGCCCATTTTTGGAAAATTCACATAATCTGCCACTAAATGCATACACAAAAAAATTCAGCACTCTAGCTAAAAAATTTTATCAATATCAAAATTGGACCCATATGGGCGGGTCCACGCCCGCTTGATGTATCGAAAATGCAAGCACCCCCTACACATGTACATTCTGTGAAAATTTCAAGATGATCGGTCAAGCCGTTTAGACGTCTATACGGAACAAACAAACACACAAACCCACAAACAGACACTCTCTTTTATATATATAGATTATAGATTATGCAAACCAAGTTGTGGCACTTGTTATTTGAATTTATAAATTAAAAACTCCGCATTCATTACCCACATCATGAGTGCGTCATGCTATCTGTTTGGTTGTCCGTCTGTCTGTCGGACACTAGCGCCAAACGGTCAGATCATGCTATTGTTTGGTTGTCCGTCGGACACAAAGGTTGGCCCGATTGATTTAAAGATTCAGTTTGAGACCGGCACAGCCATTCCTCAAAACACAGCAGCTTACTGTCTAATTATTCACGATCGCTTGGTAGAATATACCGCATTGACTGGAATTGCTCGCAAAATTATTTAAAATAAGAGAAATAATTATACTTACCCTTATGCTTACAATTATGAAAATAAACAGTCAATAAAATTGTTTTAAAATTTAAAAATAGAGTTTTTACATATTTTGTTTTTGCACTCAGGCTCAAGATCGTTATTGTTTTCAGTATATGAAAACAACTTTGTTAAAACTTAAAGAAGAAGTAAGTGACATGTATGGGGGCGGTTGTAATGATTGGATAGACAGATCTGTTTCGGGAGCCACCAAACTCCCATTATCAATATCCTTATTACAACGATTACTTCAGCCGAAATTATTAAATATACACGCACAGCCAAGTATCATTAAACTAGAACTGTTTGCTAAAAGCGCATATCTCCAAAAAAAGACTATACAGTAATCATCATCCTTCATTAGGAAACTTATAGCTAAACATAAAATTTTTATTATTATAATATATCTTTGTACAATAGCTTTTTTTAATAAATATTATGTATTAACACATGTTTGCCTCATCTTATTCTTCTTCTTGAAGTTTTTGTATATCTAAAAGTAGCATATCTAATTCATATACGGGATTATTTTGTTCTACTTCTTTTTTTAAATCTTTATGATACCAAGCATAAGTATTTATACCATCACTTTTATTTTTTCTCTTGTCATCAGCGTAACTTAAAATTAACTTATTTAATTGGGTAGTATAAATTTGATGCAGCTTTGACTCAAAAGTTAAAAGACTATCAAAAAAATTTTTTTTTAAACAAACAATCTTTATAGGTATCAATATTATACTTATTTATTACACCTTTTTGGACACCTTTGGATTTTTTTATCTCCTCTCCGTCTTCAACGCTTATCGAATACATTTTAGATCGCAAACCAACAAATTCCTTCATTATTTTCCCACAATTCTCATCTTTCATAAAACCTATTTTCTTTTTATTTATAAGTGGAAAACCAAAAATGTTATCCTCAGGATAATCCGAAGTGTCAAAGTACTCTTCTAAATAATTTCTAATATCTTCATAGTAGTCGTCCGTAAAAATTGAGTAAATAAAGGAATCAGTGTCCATATAATTGAGTACAAACCTATCACCAAATATTGTTGGCATGACGTTATAATGGAAGTCATACATTTTCCATTTTGAAAGCTCAAGAATACCAAATCCTAAATATATTGGTTTATTGTAGCAAGGTTTACTCTATTAATTTCAATAGCCACCATATCTTCTGAAAATATAGATAGACTATGAAAATTTGGTTTCGAAATCCAGTCTTGAGCTCCTAAATGGTTTCGGTTAGTTCGAGTCCAGTTGGTAACAATCTTTACGTCTCTTCTCTTATCAACATTTTCCATTGTTTTCCCAAATACAGCATTATTCATTAGTTTAAAAAAATTATTTTCAAAATATTCTTTGCTTCCATCCTTTTTGTTGTATTCAAATCTATATATTTTTTTAGCCATGCATAGGATTTTAAATTTTAAAATCCTATGCACTTTTTCTATAACTAATCCATTTCTTAAACATTGCTGTAAATTTCTTGCATCTATAACATAATTACGTTTTGGTGCAAAATCTGTTATTAACTTTGCACATTTAGAATCGCCAACTTTTTTAATTTCGGGGCAAAATGGAAGATCATTGTGCAAATCATGTTTTTCAGGTGGATAGATTATGTCAACCTCATATGTATGACCAACAGACCCATTGACATCCATTTTGGTTCTTATGTATTCTGGATCACTTTCTTTAATTAAATCTTCCCCTGTAAGCCATTCGAATCCGCCAAATGGTAGAGGTTGGGACATTGCCCAACCATAAAGATTATTGAAATCATTATATATAGTATATATAGATTTTTCATTTTTTTATAGTCTTTCAAGTACTTATTATTTGCTTTGGAATATCTTGTTACACATTGCACTAGACCTCCACGTATCCCCCGTTTATAAAAGTTGTACATATCTATATCTGTTAAAAGTTCTAAAGGTTTATTGAAATATTTTAACATGGCATCCCATGTCAACCCCGGTGCAGTATAGTACGGACTTGCATCTAAACCGTATACCCCCTTGTCGACTTTTCTAAAATTTTCAAATACATCTGTTATAGCAGAACATCTACTTTTATATATAATTCTGTATAATCCCTCATTGTCTTGCACTTGAATGTATTCCATACATCTTTGGCATGCCTATAGTCTTTATTAGAACATTGCTTATTATTTAATTTGTTGTAAAATGCACTCCTGGGTGGAAGTCTAGTTTCGTCAAGTTTTTGAAATGAATCCAAGTATTCGTATGGAAAAACACCTTTTCTCTTGAGAAGATTAAACTCATTCAGTTCTTTGTACTCTTTTTTAACAGTATTAAACTGATCATCAGTAAGATTATTGGCTAACGAATCTAAGCTGTCGGTCATAAAACGTATGGTATCTAAAAATCTGAGCTCTAAATTATACCCATCACTCATTTTTGTAAAATGAGATAGAGAAACGTAAACTTCTTTATTTAGGGGGATTACCTTTATATTCATCGAAATTTCACCGAACTCCTTTATAAACAGATGAGAATCGTAGTGAGAATAATTATGGAAATAAATCGGAATAAATTTAGGTACCTGATACTTTAAATTGCAAATATTGTGGGCAGGACCCCTATATTTCCCCGTTATGTGACAACGATCTCTTACTCTATCTTTGTTTAATGGTTTGCTACAAATGTGACAGTTTTTAGCGTTACGGAAAGAAAACTTTTCCAAAGATGTCAACGGTTCCATTTCTTTCTTATTTGTTAAATAATTATTATAGATTTCCTGACAGTCTTCAGTAATACTTTGAGCAAACGTTTTTTTGGTGCGTCCCTACCTGTATACATTTTAAATTTACTTACACTATCATCAAAATTACATTTAATTTGATACCCAAAAGCACATGGTATATGCTTTTGGGTATATGTTGTTTTTGAGCTTACTTTAGAATTCAGCTTCTGCAACACGCATTCGATATCTGCATACACGACCCATGGAACATCCATTTGTCGTTGGTGATCCTTAAATTCTACAACTGCCTTATCAGGCATCGACATTATGGTTACCACCCTGCTGCATTCTGCTTTATGTTTTTCCATTGTATTATCTTCATGTGTGTATTGACCGTAAGACATGTGTTGCAAAACAATAGTTGTTTACAATGTTTTGTAGTCTGGCTCCTTAAAATCTGTAAAGAACAAAGTTTTATAATTTAGAATTTGAAATAAAATATAATTGTCATTTATGTTTACCTTGATATATTCTTTATAAAGATGTAGTGATGTCCGTCAGCATTCTCCAGCAGAATTAAACTTATGTGATGTTTCTTCTCTTTTTTGGTAATGTAGAATGGTCCGACGATTTCATTCTGTTCATCATCGAACCCAAACACATTTACGCTAATCTCATCATTGTTATTTTCAAATATGTTTGTCTTTCAGATTCATTGGAAATTGCAATGAACTAAAGTTTAATACAATGTTATTTTGTAATGTTCTTTGATGTCACGAATATTGTATGAATTGCAACGATTTGGGTTCTCCATTTCTGTGGTATCCATACCAGAAATTATTGCCCACTTGAAGCAATTTTGGTCATCATTTTGTACATTTGTACAAGCTCTACCCTTTTTTAGATTATCTGTTGTGGGCATCCATTTGGCACCCTTTACTAAAGAGGATTTATAAATACTGAGTTCGCTCTCACAATTTTTACTAAAGTCCATACAGAATCTCTCTCTTGGAATTCACTCATTTTTGTAAAAATTTCCCTCACTTGCTTGCAGATCTCTTCCTCTAAGTAACCCCCCTTGGAGAGCAGGTTCATTTTTGCTGCATGTATCATTATATCATAGTCCATTTTCTCTCCTCCTCTCTTCATGTACTCTGAAATTATACGGATACCAAATTTTACTATATTATGGTCCTCCAGTTTTGTTTCAAGTCGCTCTTTTATAATAGCCATAATTTCAGTCATAAAGTCTTCAAACATAATGTGTGATTTTGTGTTTGGAATTCCATATGTTGCGATATTAGTTTCAAATGCTGTATCCATTAAGTAATATGGGGCTTCCGAGACTCTATTCTCTAAAATTTCTTGTATATCATAATTTTGGTTTGCAGACAAATCCATATCTTCACTTAAGTCGTCTACCGACTCTTCTTCTTCATGATGATTTTCCCATTGATCATTCTGATTATTTTCGGGTTAGTTATATACATCCTGCTGCTGAAGTTGTTGTACTTGTTTCTGATTTTTTGGGGCATATCGGTCCATACTTTGATATAGCCCTCATACGAAGGTCCCTTTCGATAAGACATATTTACGCTCTAGAGAGCGCATTTTTAAATTTATTATTATATTTTTATATTATTTGCTTAGTAATTCATTTATTTTAACTTCAAAGTCATTAATACAGCGTTTAATATATTTTTAATATATTTAATAAATATTTTTATTCTTTTTAAAAAAAATTGTTTAAAAAGTACCAAACTAATTTAACAGAATACAAAGAAAACAAAACAAAAAATATTCACGTACGTATTAAAATTAAATCCTTATTAAATAGTTGATAAAAAATATATTAATCATCGTAATTAAATATACCATTGACTTTCACCATCAATATACGTTCCAAGTAAAATCTTGTCATTCTGTTACGTTGGTCGGACAATATATATTTCATTGCCGAAAACAGTCGTTCCACGCTAAATCGTTGGAATCTATTTTTGTTGTTAAAGGTTTTGATTTAGTTTTATTATCATTTTTTTCACCACATAATTTGAATATAACTCTGGATGAAATCTTCTTATATGCCTTTCCAAATTTCCAGTATGAGAGCTTAAAATTTTTCCACTGCAATTTCCATTGTTGCAAACTATTTCATTTGTATCATTTTTGTTTAACAAATCATGCAAAATATTATTTTTTGGACGCGGCATTTTCACTGTGTGATCACTTGAAGGTCAAACAATAGACTAAACATAAGACCAGATTACACTCTACGATCCTACATTGTAAGGTGGTGTGTGTTCAGGCATATTGGACGAATATCAAACGGATTTTCTTAAATTAGGGTCTGTTTGAAATATTGGAAACAACTATATTGAAAATCAGGTATATTTTTATCAGATACATACATACTCAAAAATGTGACGTATGATACATGCTCATATAAAATAACACATTTGTCTATAAACAAATTAGTTATAAAAAGGGGAAAAACCCCCTAAATATTATTTTGAAATATTTTTGGATTGAAACAAACAATTATTATCCGATTCATCCATTCTATTTATTTGTTAGGAAACTCCACATCGTATCGTCGCCAGGTAGGCTTTGACAAATCTGTCCCCGACATTATAAAATGCACACGTGGGGAAAAGAAGAACAGCTTTACAAATTTCCATGCCCTAATTATGTTTCTGAAAATATTTTTTATGTCTGTATGGATTTAAACAAACAGGATTATCCCTTACATTCAATCTGTTTATTGTTAGGGAACTCCAACTTATTTCGATCATCCGTTCAGAAATGTTGATCTTCATCGCCATTTTTTTATTACAATTATTATTGTGAAAATATTTTTATGGCTGCACTGGATTGAAACAAACAATTATTATCCCATTCATTCATTCTGTTTATTGATAGCAAACTCCACACCGTATCGTCGTCATGTAGGCTTTGACAAATTTGTCCCCGATATTGTAGAATGAATATGTGCGGGAAAAGAAGAAAAACTTCAGAAAATTCTGTACCCTAAATATTATTCTGAAAATATTTTTTAATGGCTGTATGAATTGAAACAAACAGGAATATCCCTTTCATGCAATCTGTTTATTGTTAGGGAACTCTAACATATTTCGATCATCCATTCAGAAATGTTGATCTTCATCGCCATAAGAGATTGAGATTCTAGCAAAAATTACATTAAAATATATTCGAACAAAACTTTCTCTAGTTATATAAATATTTAATTATTTTTTTTATAAAACTAAGCATCGAAACATGATTCAATTTGTCCAACTTTCACTGGGGATGACTGTGTGCAATATTTGTTATAAAATTAAAATTTCAAAGAGATTAACTGAAAATTTGCCGTATAGAACGTAAACATGTCCAATCGAAGGGGAACTCTGTATGGGATCAAATGGACCGATATGCCTAATTTTCACCATGATTGAATATAATGCACAGTACATATATTTAAATTTAGCATGATCGGTTAAAAAGTGCGCTCTTTAGAGCGTAAATATGAATTATCGAAAGGGACTTTCGTATGGGAGCTATGTCAAAGTATGGATCGATATGCCCCATTTTAAGTAGGGATCGTCCTTGGGTTAAGAAATGCCTCTGTACCAATTTTCATTAAGATTGCTTCATATTTGCGACCTGTGGTGTCGAATATAAAAAAGAGCGGAACGCTAAACGTAGTGATACTGTTAGTGTTCCGTTCAAAAGTATCACTACGTCGTAGTGATACTGTTCCAAGAACCGTATGTTATCGTAGTGTACCGTTCCTCGTGTTCTAAGAACGGTACGTTATCGTAGTGGTAGCGTTCGCGAACAGTATCACTAAAAAATGTTTAGTGTTTTCTGTTCTCTTGTAAGGGTTGCGATACTGTTCCGTTCGCGACGAAAGAACGGTACCGAACACTAAGGAACCGTTCCTTAGTGTTTTTTTTTTCGAATTCTGGTTGCTGATATTCATAAGGATTTATCTGGTTAAAGGCTTGTCAATAAATTTGTTGCGGGGGGTTTGTGAGAGGAAATGTATAGTTAGGGTTATTAACGGGGTAAACTGGTTGGTAAAGCATTTGATTTTCAGGTTGTTGATAAAAATATGGATGTTGGTGTCCCCCATAAAACTATGGTTTTGAATTTGATTCTGTAGATAATTGTAATAGGATTGTTGCTGCGGTATAAATTGTTGCTGTTGATGTATAACTCCTTGTTGTTGCTGTGGTATAGATTGTTGCAGCTGTTGACGTTGTTGAATTATTCGAGACTGCCTATTTTTTTCTTGTCTCATTTTATTTTCCTTTAATACCGTAGAACGTTCTGCACCACTATGAGAAATGTTGTAATGCATTTTTAATGCATATGAGTTAAGAAACATTTTTTGACATATATCGCAACGCTTGTGCGATTTCATATGACGTTGCATTTTTTCCTTGGTGTTGAACAATACTTTACAGAAAGTGCAAGCAATATTACTCGAAGCCATTTTTTATTATTCTTTCAAACTTTTTAAAACACTTTGTGAAACTCACTGGACCCACACTTTGTTAATCATAAAACTATGATTGGGGATCAAACGCACAAGGCCTTGATTGCTAGGGGTACAGAAAAGTACTAACATACAACTTGAAATCATATGATGAAATTCCCCCTAGCAACCAGCCACACAAAGTACTGACCGAGAATTCTTCCAAATCCATTCTTGAAAAATAAATGTAAACAAAATATCCAACGATCCAGATCCCCACCCGCCCCAAATTCTAATCTAAACAAAATCCTCAGCTGGCTGCCGGCAAAGCGATAGCGACAACGCTCGATTCATCTTAAAGATGTGTTACATATATCTATGTGTGCGTGCGTGTGTGTGTGTGTGTATACATACATTTGTACCTTGTACTTGTTGCACAGTACCAGAGCTCAAAACATATGAACATTAATTTTTCAAGCTTGTGTCGGACCCCCCAAAATATAAAATAAACAATCGATCCTTAAGCGCACACTCCACGGTCGGTGCATTAGGTTGGGTTGTATTTTGTATGATATGATATTTTTTACTTCAAACAACGCTATTTTTATACATCTTTTTACATTTCATTCACAATAAACTACAAATATAACACAATAACCCTATATAACCTTAGCAAAACTCTAAAACCACAAATTATTTTCGTTACATTATTTAAGCCGCATCATTTTTTATCGCAAAATAATACGAACCACCCTAATGTATACTTCAGAAAAATAAGGTAATTAATTTATACGAGCTTGCGTTTTTGAAATATGATATTTTTAATTATCCTGAGTAAAGTGTACATTAGAGTGGGTTAGCATAAAATGTGAAAACATTTGTATAAATTCTACTAAAAATACACTTCACAACGAAAAATTTAGTATTTTACACATCCAAATCCAATATTTATACATAAATACCTCTATACATACCTACAAAAACTATAGTCGATCATCAATTTTAATTTTTTACATTTTGCACGACCCACCCTAATGTGATCTAGAACATACATTCTTATAATACTGCTCACGAGTGCCGTTTTATTGTGTCTTAGTTTTAAGTCTGATTTGTGTGGAGACAATCTTGTTTTTATTTTATTTTTTGTTGTGCCCACATAAAACATGTCACATTTTTCCTTGTCGTTGCCTTCGCATGGGATTTGGTATATAAAGTTAGTTTTATCGGTTGTGGGAATTTTTGATTTTGTATTGGTGAACAATTGTTGTAGGGTATTGTGCGATTGGTAGGCGATGTTGTATTTTTCCTTTTTAAACAAGTTTTAATTTTCTATTCTCTCTGATATACTCGTATTTGGTATATATACCATTGATTTATATGTTTTTATTTCCTCTGAGTTGGATGTGTGTTTTGCTTTGTTCTTGTAATTTTTGGAAATTAGTTTTTGTATTAAATTACAAGGAAAATTTTTGTTTTGTAATATGTTTCGGATTTTAATTTACGGTTGTGGAAGTCTTCATCACTGATACTTAATATGCCATTAAATAGATTTTTCACTGTGTTTATTATCATTCTTTCGGGATGTTTTGAGAAGAAGTTTATAATTCTGCCAGAAGCTGTGGGTTTTTGGTACCAATCAATTTGTATATGGTTATCTTGTCTTATTACTACTGTGTCGAGATATGGAAGCCTTCCGTCTTGTTCTTGTTCTATGGTGAACTGGATGTTTTTGTGAAAACCATTGAGATATTTTAATGTATCCCCGAATTATAACAAATAGATCGTCAACGTATGTAGTCAAAAAAGCCGGTTTTGTTGTCAAGTTATCCATACAGGTGTCAAGTAGTTTCTCCATTACAATATCTGCAACAATCGGAGAAGCCGGTGAACCCATTGGCAGGCCTCGTTTATCTTGTCCTCATATTTAAAGTATCTGGTATCCTTTATGCAGAATTTTAGAATACGTACGAATAGGCTCTTGTTCATATTTGTGTATTCCTTTATTTCTTCCCATCTTTCCTCTATAATGCTTATCGCTAGGTCTACTGGAATACTCGGAAAAAGTGAAACTACATCGAAGGATACTAGTTTTTCGTCGTTATGTATCGTCAAGTTTTTGAGCTTATTCCTAAATTGCATGGAGTCCCTTACGTTATATATAGAGTTTTTTGTCAAGTTTTTTAATATATTTACTATATATTTGCATAATTCTCCAGATGGGGCATTTATTGAGGAGCATATTGGTCTCAATGGGTATTCATCTTTATCGATTTTTGGAAGTCCATAGATCCTTGGAGCTCTGGCCACGTCAGTTTTATGTCATTCCTAAACAATTCTTCAACTAATTCGTTTTTTTTCTTTTGTAAGGATGCAGTAGGATCTTTGAGCAATCTTTGATATCTCATTATATCCCCGACAATGTTCAACATTCTATCTTTGTACTCGTTTTTATTCATTGCAACCGTTACGTGCCCTTGTCATGTTTTTTACGTGTAAGTGGACAATCTTAAAGATGTCTTAAATTTGTTTATCTAATCCATCTGTGATATTAATTTTAAGTTTGTATTTATTTTTGTGTTTTTATTGTAGAAACATCCTGATGATGCAATTCACGAAAATTGCGAAATATCGATATAAAAATATAAATAAATAAATCACTCAAAAAAAGAACTCGAGCTTGAAAAATCATTTATTCTAATTGCTAATAAAAAGATCGAATAATATACACAAATTATGGAAAAAATATTTTATATAGATTTTGGGTATTTTTACTAAACTCAACAAACATATTTTCGCCGATGGCACGCCCCATGTTTTATCATTGCATACAACTCATAATCATTTGTTTCTTCTTTTGTTGATAAGTTGACGGCGACGACGCGTAGTTGCGCTGCTTTCTTTTCTTTTCGAACACACCAAAAAGTTTACCAATACATTGCACGATGAGAACTAACCAGCCAGGATTTTATGACGGTACCACGAAAAAAGCGTTGTGAAAGCTCTTTTTTGGGACGCATTCACAACGCTTGCTTAAAATGTCGTTAAAACGCTGTTTCATGATGAATTTACCATGCTTTGAAGAAAAGAATCCTTTTTGGAAAGTGGTATCCAAGTTAGTCAATAAATCGACACCTCCATTCCAAAACATGCTAAGTCGAAACAGCTGGGTTTTTAATGTACTGTGTATAAAAGCAACACTTAAAACGTTTTGTAAAACGTTTTCGTACGTCTACGGCGAATCATCCAAAATCTCTCAACTGATACGCAAAATATATAAGCCTCTGGAGTTTATGTACTATAGGAAAGCTGGGAAATAGTTCGTACCGAAAATATATCATGCCCGTGTTTTATAGATTTTGAGTTCTAGTTAATTGAAATTTGGAACATCTTTTCCTGTAAAAAGTTAGGCTTAACTCGGTAACTATACAAGATAACTGTTAGGTGCAAAAAACCTTTTTAGACCTCGGTTACTGGAATACACAGAAAAAAGATTTTATGAATCGGACGAAAAATACGAAAGTTAAACATTTTGTTCACCCGCGGTTGCCAACTTTGAGGCCCTGAAGCTCCGAACCTGTATGCCACAGGGGGCCCTAACTTAAAACTTAACTTTTGTAATACATCTTCTACAAACGTGGCAAGTTTGGTCGCAATCGGTTGTCTGGTGAAGAAACGGCAGAATTATTTCCCTCTTTTTTCAAGAAGCTAATACTATGTGTGGAATTGTAAAAGATCCTGAGTTTTTGAAAACAAATATTTTATTTATTTATTTATTTACAGCTATATAAAAAATTATGCTTATGAATTTAGTACATTTTAAAGCAAATATTAAGCAAAAAATGCATACGATATAAAAAAATAACAAATGGAGAAAGAATATTAAAAAATAGTGGAGACCTTGAAATAGTTAGATATAATACGGAGGAAAACTTTTTATGAAGCCTAAAGTACCCATTGCGTTGCTAGTACAGGAATCTATATGTATGTTAAATGTTAATCTGTTGTCTAAGAAAACTCCTAAATCCTTAAAAAATTACATGTCTTCAAGCAGATTATTTCCGATATAATATTTTGTTCGCAGGACAGAAAGAATTTTTTTTTTTAATTTTCTTAAATTTAAAAGCATATTGTTAGGATCACACCAAGCTACAAGTCGTCCAAGATCTTCTTGCAATTTTGATGAAACATCCATTGAATTAAAGGACAAGAAAAGTTTAACATCATTGGCATACATCAGAATATTTAAAGAACGAATAATTGAGGGAAGATCATTAAGATAAAGTGTGAAGAGAACAGGCCCAAGGTGGCTGCCTTGTAGAACACCCGATGTGACAAGAATATTCGTGATGACCTGTCTTAAATAGTACTCTTTGAGTTCTATTAGAGACATATGATGAAATCAATTTTAATAGATCGGAAGGGAAGCCCATACATTTAAGTTTATGCAGTAATATATTATAATTTACGGTGTCAAAGCCTTGCTAAAGCCTGAAAATATAACATCAGTCTGATGTCCAATGGAAAATGACTTATAAATATGTGAAGAAAACTCTAACAGGTTTGTAACAGTAGATCTACCTTTCATAAAGCCATGTTGGTGCACAGAAATTATGGAGCCGAGTTCATGAACAAGTATAACTATAATTAGTTTTACAAATAGTTTCGGAATTGCACTTAGTTTCGCAATGCATCTGTAATTCTCAATATTTATATTTTTATATAAAGGTGATATGTAACTCTCCACAAATTAGGAAAATATCCAGATGACAAAGAACTTTTAAATAAATGGGTCAAAGGTATACATTATGCTTCACCACAATTCTTTAATATAATTGATGGAACTCCATCAGGTGCAGAAGTATAAATACTTTCTATAGAATATAAACCTTGTAAAACTTCTTCGTTTAGGATTTCATAAGGATAGGCTGTTAGCGATGGACTACTGTCAACATATCGTCGGCTCAATGCTATTTTGTTCCATACGCCATTTTGTATGATCGGAGAAAGACGCAATATATTGTTTGAGTAAAAACGGGACTGAAGAGTTACACACTTTTTATTTCATAGGGTTCCCAACAGTGTTTGTATGATTCTCATACATTTCTATGCCATTACATCCAAAAATAAGCAAGTTATAACAATTTTTGTGCTTGGCATTTTGGTCCATATCCACTTTTATTTTAATATTTTTTCGTATTTGTATTACATGGACCACAAAAAGGGTTGGTATGGAAGGACACTAATTTACATATTTTGATCGAAAGAACGTAAAATACTGAGTGAAAAATATAGGGCGATAGAAAATTTGAGACATAGAACAAAAATATCGAAATTATTTCCCGTTATTCAGAGTAAAACAAATTTACCCTACCAATATCTCGAAAACTATGCGAGATAGGAACAAAATGAATGCAGATTCTGAAAAAGCATGCTTGGAACCCATATTATCAACTCCTAACTCAAAAAACACAAAAATGGCGTATGGACCTAAATAGCATTAAGCCGACGATATGTAGTTTGAAAAAAATCCGCATACATATCTGCTATTCTACCATAATCAGAAGACTCCGTCTTCCCATATTTCTTATAACTAGGGAAACCAGTAGTCTTCCTTTTCGAATTTACAAAAGATTAAACATTTTTAGGGTTCAGGGTTAGTTCATGTTTCATACGTTCTAAGTAGTTGTTGTAACATCGATGATTTAAATTATTATATCTGTAGCGAGCATTTACATAAATAGCATGTTCAATCCATAGAATTTTTTTTAAAAATTTAAAAAAAAATCATAAAAAGCGGACTATAAGATCTATTCTTTCTAAGTATAGTGGGTACTGACAATTGTAAGCACACTTTTATTAAATTATAGAAATGAGCCCGCTGTAACGAAATATTGTCATTATATGTAGGCCAGGTAACATTCAGTAAAGATTCTCGAAGATAAGTGAAAATAAATTAAAGATAACATCAGTTGTAGTCTGCGTTGGAGTAACTGGAAATATTTATATACTATATTTTAAATATTTAGAGTATGGTGAAAGTGGTAAAGTATTATGGAAAATAAGATCCAACAATCTACCATTTAAATTTAAAATTCTTTTGAACTGCATAAAACATATCTTACTCATTGCATCAAACTAATGTTGAAAACTACCAAGGGAAAATGGAACAAGATTATTGTCTTCAGAGTTACAAGTCCAGGATATGTTAAGTATATTAAAATCCCCACATATAAAAATAATATCATTTAGTGCTTCATGCATAATTTCAGCATCAGAATTGGGATGTATATATGAACATGTTATAAAAACACAGTTTCTTCAAAATCTTAATCAGATGCATACAAACTCAATATGATAAGGAACTGAAATATCCAATAAGGTAGATGAAATTAGGGATTTAACAGCAATGAAACCCCACATCCAAAACGTGCTAAGCGATCACATCTATAAATTTGAAAATTGTTACAGAGTAACTCTGAATCTAGAATGGTTGGTTTAAGCCAGGTTTCAGTAAAAACAAGTACATCATAATCACTGTTTAGGTATAATCCACGTAGTTTAGTATTCAAGCCACGTACGTTTTGGTAAAGAATTGAAATGGATGCATCTAGTTTTTTGGGGTGGGGTTCAACATAACAGTCCTATCACGGGGAATATATTCTCTTCATTAACTAATACATCAAACAGCTTAATTGGAACAAGTATTTTAAATGGGAAAATATCTCTAGGTCTAGGGTAATTAAACTTAAACACAGTACAATCATTATCCCTATATACAGTACATTTCGATTTTATAAAGGAACAAATATTTTCGATAGACGTGTCGCACGATAGACGTGATACAAAAATAGTTTTCCGCCGAGGAACGACTACTAGTTCACAATTATTATTCAGCCCACTATGTATATTAGAAATGTGTACAGTGTGTGTGGTATGAAATATGGTTGACTGATTACTAGAAGAAGCATTTGTATCACAAGGCATAGAAATTAAAGGATTGGTAGCATAATTTGTATAAACTGCAGTAGAAATCTGATCGATAACAGGAGTTCCACTTCCAAGGGACAAATTTTATCAAAATGTCTACCAGTGAGACCTGCACATTTTATATGCGCATGCCCATCACATAATCAACATCCAATAAACAGTTCATGAACATTAGTTACACTACAATTATCATATAAACACTTCAAATTCAACAAAAGAAAAACAAGTAAAAGCGTTATGTTCGGCCTGGCCGAATCTTATATTCCCTTCACCATGGATAGCATATGAATGGTTTCGGGACAAATAAAGTCATATTACAAAATTTCAGACCGATTCGTTGAAATTTGAGGTTTTTGTTGCGTTACGAAATAAAATCTAAAAGGACCTTTGTATGCGGGCTATATCAAAACATGGACCAATGGCTACCGTTGTTCGTGTGAGGGTGCGGGTATAGATTAACCCCAGTTACTAATTTTCAGCCCGATCAGTTGACATTTGTGGTCTCTATGGCGTTAAGAAGTCAAATCGGACAGATGCTATACATGGGGGCTATATAAAAATGTGGACCGATATAGGCCATTCTCAATCCCAAGATACCTTCAGGTATAAAAGTATCTATACCAAATTTCAGCCACCTAGCTCAAGTATTATAGATTGTAGCGTGATTACAACAGACGGACGTCTGACTCCGCCCATTTTTGGACCAAGCACGTTGACTGCCACCAGATATATATACACAAAATTACAGCACTGTCTTTAAAAAATTGTGCAATATTTCTAAATTTTAAAATGTGGTTTATTTGGGGGGCATGCCCATTGGTCGGACCTCGCGCTTTTTTGGACCAATCACGTGGACTACCACCAGATACATATGTCCAAAAGAACTCTCGCTAGCAAATTGTGCAAGATAATTCAAGTGCAAACTTTGATTTATATGGGCGGGGCCACGCCCAGTTGGTCCGATCCCGCCCATTTTTGAACAAAGCACGTTGACTGCCACCAGATATATATACACAAAATTACAGCACTATCTTTAACAAATTGTGCAATATATCTCAATTTTAAAATTTGGCTTGTATGGGCGGGGCCACGCCCACTTGATATATCGAAAATTCAAGTACCTTATTTTCACCACCCCCATGCACATGGTAGGTACAGTAGGAATCTCGTTAATACATTCGTAGGTACGGACAGTAGGAATCTCTCAAAAAATCATAACTCCAAATTGGCTTATATGGGCGGGGCCACGCCCCCTCAATCAAGATCTAATATAGCCTATGTCACCCGCTTGAATATTCTGAAGATTCCCTGAAAATTTTATCAAAATCGACCCAGCCGTTTTGGAGTCCATACGTTACATACATACACACATCCAATTTTATATATATACATAGATGTATAGTAGAATCACAATGTAACAGTAGGAATCACAATGAGTTAGATGCTTTATATGGGGGCTATATCGAAATATGGACCGATATTGCCCATTTTCAATCCCAAGTTACCTGCAGCTATAAGAAGTATCTGTAACAAATTTCAGCAACCTAGCTCAAGAATTATAGATTGTAGCGTGATTACAACCGACGGACGGACAGACGGACATGGCTAAATCGTCTTAGAATTTTTAGACGATTAAGAATATATAAACTTTATGGGGTCTCAGATCAATATTTAGAGGAGTCACAAACGGACTGACAAAATGAATATACCCCCCATCCTATGGTGGAGGGTATGAAAATATGGTAAATGTAGAGTATATGAGAACAGTAGGAACACAATAAGTAAGATGCTATATATGCCGATATTGCCCATTTTCAATCCCAAGTTACCTGCAGCTATAACAAGTATCTGTCGAAGTATCTATATCAAAATATGGACCGATATTGCCCATTTTCAATTCCAAGTTACCTGCAGCTATAAGAAGTATCTGTAACAAATTTCAGCAACCTAGTTCAAGTATTATAGATTGTAGCGTGATTACAACCGACGGACGGACAGACGGACATGGCTAAATCGTCTTAGAATTTTTAGACGATTAAGAATATATATACTTTATGGGGTCTCAGATCAATATTTAGAGGAGTCACAAACGGAATGACAAAATGAATATACCCCCATCCTATGGTGGAGTATATGAGAACAGTAGGAACACAATAAGTAAGATGCTACATATTCCGATATTGCCCATTTTTAATCCCAAGTTACCTGCAGCTATAACAAGTATCTGTACCAAATTTTAGCAACCTAGCTCAAGTATTATAGATTGTAGCGTGATTACAACAGACGAACGGACGGACGGACATGGCAAAATCGTCTTAGAATTTTAAGACGATTAAGAATATACATATATACTTTATGGGGTCTCAGATCAATATTTATAGGTGTTACAAACGGAGTGACAAAATGAATATACCCCCCCCATCTTATGGTGGGGGGTATAAAAATGAATATACCCCCATTCTATGGTGGAGGGTATAACAATGAATATACCCCCATCCTATGGTGGATGGTATAAAAATATGGTAAATGTAGAGTAGATGAGAACAGTAGGAATCACAATAAGTAAGATGCTATAAATGGGGGGCTATATCGAAATATGGACCGATATTGCCCATTTTCAATCCCAAGTTACCTGCAGCTATAACAAGTATCTATTCAGCAACCTAGCTCAAGTATTATAGATTGTAGCGTGGTTACAACAGACGGACATGGCTAAATCATCTTAGAATTTTAAGACGAATAAGAATATTATACTTTATAGGGTCTCAGATCAATATTTAGAGGTGCTACAAACGGAGTGACAAGATGAATATACCCCCCATCCTATGGTGGGGGAGTATAAAAATGATCAATGAAATGCCTAAAAGTGTGCAATAAAACAAGTAAGAAAGTTCAGCCAGGTAAACCGACTAATGGATCCCCTCACCTTGAGTGCCAAAAAATGTTCTTTTTTTGTTTTAATTAAATTTTTATCAATTTAAATTGCATTAATTAACATTAAAGTATGCACTGTAGTACTAGTATTAAAGTTAAAAGCTGTTAACTTTTGGTACAAAAAGGTCCATTTGTGTGGGATGTACCAATAGGGGCGTGCCAATAACGCCCACTCCGACTCCCGGAGTCGAATTTTAAAATCATTCGACTCCGACTCCGGCAGTTAAAGAACATAAATTTCTGAAATTATATTTCTGCTTAGACGTGAGTTCATGTATTTGAAAATAAGATATAGCTTTGTTAAAAAAACAGAAAAAATTGGTATTCAATACCAGTAATTAAAAAAAATTGTATTATTTATTTATTGATGCTTTACTTGTAAGCTGCAACTAATATGACAATTCTTTCAACATGAAATCATGATAAAATTTTCATCAATAACTGCCTCTTTTTTAATATACCGCAATTTATTAAATTATTTTCGCTTCAAGCAACCAGTTCATTCGTTAGTTATTATACCCTACACCACACTATGTTACAGGGGGTTTTAAATTAGTTTTTTGGCAGATTTGAAAAAAAAATACTGCCGCTAGACCCACCTTATATATACCGTTCTACTCAGAATCACTAGCTGTCCGTCTGTCCATCTTAAGTTGTTCCTTAACTACAGGTCAAAATTTCACTACGTCCTGCTACAATTTGGCAATAAGGACTCTTTCACACCAGGGATTAAACCTGTTGGAATTGGTCAAAATCGCTTAGATCGAAATTGCCCCCATATATAAATGTTTCTATAGAAAATTCTGTTTAGATTCAGATTTATAAGGTTAATTACCTTTTTGTTTATATTTACAATATCTGAGCTTATTTTGCTCTAACAAGGTGTTGTACGGTATCATATAGTTGGCTTCGCCCGACCTGTCCTTAATTGTTTTATACTCGCTTAATAATATTTTGTTATCTAAATATAATCGGAGCTTACCTAAAACTGTTTTACATAAAGAACTCAATAGATTGGTTAACTTTATAGATATTTGTGGCATACAAAAAAGGTTAAAAAAGCATCGAATATTTTATCCGAAATTGTTTTCCCAAACATTTTTTAATGCAAAAGTTCTATCACATAAATGGTACAGTTTGCACAATCCATCTCGGAGTCGGAGTCGACCATAATTTTTCGACTTCGGACTCCGGGCAAATTTCCCAGACTCCGACTCCGACTCCACAGCCCTGGTCTTAGGTCACTCCTTCGGTGTGTTACACTTTTGGCTCGTAGCAAATGATATATACCCTCCTCTCTAAGGTGATGGGATAATTAGGAGCTAAAATGTTAAAATGGCGCAATTTTACAAATACCTAATTAGAGTTCATAGATATAAAGATTTAGTACCAAAAAGGGAGACAATAACAAAGCTAATAATTGTCGAGAAGGGTCGCAATAAAAAGAAAACAAACCTCGATTTGAACGAACACTGCTTTTGAAAAAATAAAAAACAACAATATTCTCATTGGTTTTGACAAATGTACGAACACACTAGCAGGGAGAACGACTCGAACAACACAAATGAACAGTTTTATATGCAGCATACCAGTTCAGAGAATTCAATTTTAATTTTTCGCAGAGATAGTACGAGCGCACAACAAAAGGCGTGTTTTCGTTACACCATAAGTGCTTAATTTGTATGGGGAGCTAAGCACTTTTAAGCACTATTAGTTCCCGATGAAGTTTGGTGCTTGTGTTCATGTCATAATCGAGTATGATGTTGCCAGATTGGGCACCCTATATTTAGCAATATGGTATCCCATTTTTGGAGAGATTTTTATCAATTATTGTGAATTAACGGGAAGAAGAAGAACAAAAATGGGAAATTATTTTAATGTTTGCAAAAGAGTGTAAACAATTGAACACAGAATAGTAAATATATGTTTTATAAATACTTTTCACGAATTTTTTGTCTGTTTCGCACTGTTCTTTCTTCGCAACTCATGACACCATTGCTATCAGATAGTGAAAATCCTCCACTTATTGCTTATGTGCCAGTTAGTGGAAGTCAGTTGTTTTCGTTGCAATGTGCTAAACTAAAAGTGCTAGCTTGTAACGAAAACATGCCTAAAGTACGTCATACTCAGATAAGGGTTGCCAACTTATTTATTAGTAGTAGTATAGAAGTAATGAGATAATCAATATTTCACAATATGTTGACTCTTCGTGGCGGGTACTCGAAGGAGTGGACCAACACAGTATATCTTCCGCCATATCTGTACCGCGCACTAGGTGTGTGCCTCAACGATCATCGCTGAGGCAAAAGTGTCTGGTTCTTCGCGCACAAGTATTCAATATTCAATTAAGTATCCATGATTGTTAAGTGCACCACAGTTGTAACCCCGAAGAACATAGAAATTAATTTAAGAAGTTTACACTATTGAAATTACCATGAAAAGATTTGAAATTTTTGTAAAATTAAAAAAGTGAATAAAATTTCAGTGATTCATAGTTTTTTCGCAAAAATCTGACATTCATAAATTTGTCAGTAGGGGAACGCCCCAAGGGGGTACTCTGTCTCCTCCGTTATAGAATCTCTCCATGAACAATATTCTGCGTTCTCGGGAGATTATGAGTGTTAAGTTTATTGCATATTCAGAAGAGGAAAAATTCAGATCATTCTTAAAGACATCCTACAATGAGCCCTACATACAACCCAAAAGATGGGCTTCCGATGAGGGTCTGGGTGTTAACCCAATAAAGGCGGGAGTAGTTATTTTCAGCAGGAGGTACCAAAAGTTGCACCTGTTTCCTTGAGGTATCTCTGAAAGCGCAAAAACGTAGGTATTTTACTTGTCAAAGAGTTGAACTTCAAACCCAATATTCTGGAAACAAAATAGGAGGCTGTGATGGCGCTATATACCTGGAAAGGGGCAATAGAAAAACAATAATCCCAACATTCTAGAAATAACAAAGATGGCTGTGGTAGCGCTATATACCTGTAAAAGGGTAATAGAAAAACGCTGTGTTCTTCTGCCCGATATTAAAAAAAGTTCAACGAATGGTTGCTATACTATGTATCACTGGTGCACTGATAACAATATATACATACTATATTTAATGCCGCTTGACATTATAGAAATGCAATGTGCCAAATGTACTGCCATCAGACTTAGGAATCTGTCACTTCCCAGTAAAAAATTGTTCGAAAAAGCAATCGAGTAGATAAGTAAGCAGCTTTGTGTGTACTAATTCCCCACTCGCTTCCCTAATTGATTCTTTTTATAAAGGGATGGGACTTCCGGAAATAATTCTGAATTGCTGAAAAAGGAACGCCCTCTTCTTTCGAAATGTTCACCAGTTTAGAAAAATGAAAAAAAAATATTTCTTCTTTCGATTTTTTCTCTTTATTTTATATTTTTAATTTTATTTTTATAGACCTCTTTATTTTTCATTTCGATCCTACAAGGAGTTGAAACCTGGTTAATTGCTTCAAAACAGTGCATGCTAGCTCCCAACGGTTCGCACTCACCAACGCTAATTTCTACTTAGTATTTAAGGGAACCAGATTTTGTCGATAGCCTCGCTTCTTTTTTGGGATTTTTGGAATAATGCTAACAAGACTCGCTTACTTTTGCGGATGTTTGGAATTAAGTTCCCCATTAGAAAATCCAGAAAAAATATAGCACATTATATTCCGGAAGGAAAAAATACAATAAAGAACTAATATCTTGGCGTTAGTTCTACAGCTACTTCAATAGAATGCAGAGAGCAATGCTTAATTGAATCTTGGCAAACGAAACTGGAAGTATTTCTGGGCGAGTCAGTTACAAATATAACCAGTAATTTTTTACTGGGTTTGGTTGGTAATTGGCTACGGACATAGTGTCATTCTAAACACAATGACTGATATTCCATTGATGATTGTGTTGCCCCACCTAATGTCTAAGCGCACCACCGCACAGTGGACAGTTGTTGTCAAAAAACATATTTATCGACCACTCAATAACAAAACCGAATGATGCAGTTTTGCGGAGGAATGATTAAATATGAAATTACAGTTTTTTATAAAAATTTTATTTTATTTTATTACATGGAAAATTTAAGTAAAGTCCATACAAGGGTGTTAAGAAGATATGACATATATGTATAACTTTCTTGATAATATCGAGCCCTAACCGCCGAAAAAACTTAACCGACAAAATTTTCGATTTTCGTTTTTTGATGAAAATCTATTAAGAAGCATAATTTCCATCACCCGTAAAAATTTCGCAGCTGACAAATGTACCGTTACGAAGAAAAAGACAAAACAAAAATAACTCAAACGACATTTACTTTTTGTTTACAAATTTCCTGACCGCGTATTGTCGCTTAAGTTAAATTTTCATTCTGAAGTTTATTTGAACGGCGTTAAAAAAGTTAGCATTTTTGCGTTGATTATTTGCTAAATTTATTAAAATGACATCTTGTGGAATAAAGGTAACTATGTTTTTGTTGATTATGGAAATATCGACGAGTTTGGCTAGATTTGCAATACACATGTCCAATAAGAAACAAATGCAAATCATTTTTGGCTGTTTTTTTCTTAAATATGATTTTTATAACCTACACCCCAATGTGGTCCAGGGTATTATAAGTTTGTGCACTTGTTTGTAACACCCAAAAGGAGAAGAGATCCATAGTTTATTATACCGATCGACTAGGAATCACTTCCTGAGTCGAACTAACCATTTCCGTATATCCGTCTGTAGATGTATCGTTCTAATCAAAGTTCTGGTCGTATTTGTGGTCCGATCGTGATGAAATTTAGCAGAATGCTCATTATAGGCCCCATATATTTTTACCTCCTATTTGGCATCTAAGCGTTATATAAATCAAATTTTACATCGGCGCATTACCAAATTTGGCATGAAGGAGATCATTGGTTTAGGAATGAGCACTTTAAAATTTGAAAAAAATCGGTTCAGATTTAGATATAGCCCCCCTATATACTTTCCTTCCAATTTGGTATCAACGTGCCAGAGAAGCTTTATTTTACATCCGCTCATTATAATATTAGGCAGATAGGAGTTTCTTTACACAGAAATAACGATGTCTAAGTTTGATAAAAATCTGTTGAGATTTGTATAGCCCCCATATATGTTTTCGATTCAAGTTGGTATCAAAGTGGTGTAGAAGGTTTATTTAATATTTATGAAATTTGGCAGAGTGTAGTTTAAATATCTACCACATATGTAAAATATATCTCCCAATGTTGTGAATTTGATTTGTTTTGAACTTATTCTGCTATGAAAATGGTTTAGGGTATTGTATAGTCCACCACGCCCAACTTTAGTTTTTCCTTACAGGTTTTTATAATATTTAATGTTAATGTATTTCCTTTGTTTTGAGTCGTCCACATTTCCAAAATAAATTTAAACAAATAAAATCGTTAAGTTCGGCCATGCCGAATCTTATATACCCTCCTCCATGGATCGCACGTGAATGGTTACTGGTACTAATAAACTCATTATACCTAATTTCATCCCAATTCGTTGAATTCGTCGGTTTTTGTGGCGCTAAGAAGTCAAATCTAGAGGGACCTTTGTATGGGGGCTATATCAAAACATCGACCTATGACTACCGTTGCTCGTGCGAAGGATACCGGGTATTAATAAACCCCAGTTACCAACTTTTAGCCCGATCAGTTGACATTTGTGGCCTCTATGACGTTAAGAAGTCAAATCGGGGATATGCCATTTATAGGGCTATATCCAAAATTGGACCGATATTGCCCATTACCTACAACATACCTGCAGATATATGAAGTATATGTACCAAATTTTAGCCACCTAGCTCAAGTATTATATATTGTAGCGTGATTACAACAGACGGACATGACTAAATAGTCTTAGAATTTTACGACGAATAATAATATATATACTTTATGGGGTCTCAGATCAATATTAAGTGGTGTTACAAACTGAGTGTGAAAATGAATATACCACCATCCTATGGTGGAGGGTATAAAAAATATGCTAGTGCATATTTCTATTCAATTGTGTTTAACTTAACCGACACAAATACATCGCTTCAACTTGCTACAATGACAGCAAAAAAAACTTAAGTAACAAAAATCGTACTTTTTTGTTAAAAAAGACTAATGCAACGATGAATACTAATTAATTACTCCAAAAAAAGCTTAACTTGAAATGTTCATGTTAATACCAGCACTGAGTAAACAGAAAACTAAAAAAACCTTCTCCTGAAAAATTTACTTTTTGTTGCTTAAGTTTTTTTGGCTGTTAGGGCTCGATATCATTTGAATACACCAAAGCTCGAAACTTAACTTAAATGCCAGAAATAAGACAAAACTTAAAATCATTCTTTATATTTACCACCAATTCAAAAAAGTACGAAATTAACCTAAATATGGATTTTGAGTTTTGACTTATTTGTGGCATTAAGGCTGAGATGTGAGTTTTGGTGTAATTAGAGACTTATAGTAGAATTTTAATGCAAATATTTTTATACCCTCACTTTAGTGTGACGAGGGTATATATCATTTGCTACGGAAAAAAGTGTAACACATCGAAGGAGTGACCTGAGACCCCAAGTATGTTCGGAGGAAATCCGTTTTGGGCCATTTTAAGTCGAATGAGCAATGTCCGTCCGTCTGTCTGTCTGTCTGCTGGCTGGTGCGCACGATAACTCTCGAAAGGAGTAACCGATTGACTTCTTTTCTTTCTCCGGCTAAGTTCGAAGATGGGCCATATTGGTCCACTCCTTCTAGTACCTCCCCCACAAAGGGTTAAAATGTTGTGAAATATTGATTCTTTAATAACTGCTTTACTACTTATTCGAATCTTCTGAAATTACACACATAGTATTATCTTATTAGACGCTATGAACTCGAGAAAAATGGGAGAAGTGGCCACGTCCCTTTTGGTACCTCCCACACAAATGCACCGTTTTGCACCATAAGTAAACAGCTTATAAGATTAATAACAGTGTATAAAAATACTTGAAATTTTGTACAGTATTATGCTTTTATATTGCCTACAGTCCAGGGAAAAATGGGCGTTTTTGCCACGCCCCTTTTGGTACCTCCCACACAAAGGTTCCTTTTTGCACCAAAAGTTAACAGCTTATAACATTAAAACCAGTTTATAAAAATACTTGCAATTTTGTACAGTGTAATGTTTTTATAGTGCCTATAGCCCTATGCAAAATGGGCGTTATCTCCACGCCCCTTTTTGTACCTCCCACACAAAATGCCCAAATCATACCACAATTTAATATTTCGTAACGTTTATACCAGTGCACATAAATGCTTGTAATTCAGCACAGTGCAATGAATTTAAAGTATCTAATGTTCAGCGATAAATAGGTGTATTTGATAAACCCCTTCTGGTACCTCCCACACAAATTGACAGAATAATTCGAGTAATATTCAATATTACGTTACTCACAAAGTGAGGGTATACCTTAGTCGGTTTACCCGACTGAAACTTTCTTACTTGTTGTAGAACATTTTCACCCGTTAACCTGTTGTTTTAGGGGTGATTTTTATCCTTCTCCACAAAAGGGACCAAAAAGACCCCTAGTTTGAAGAGATAGATTGTTAAAATGTCAAACAAAAATATTTGGCATAAAAGTCAACTATAAGTCTCTGAATACACCAAAACACAAAACTCAGAACTGCCAGAAATTAGTCAAAACTTAAGATCCATTTTTAGGTTAATTTCGTAATTTTGGAATTGGTGCTAACCTAAAAATGGATTTTAAGTTTTGACTGATTTCTGGCATTTAGGTCGAATTATGAGTTTTGGTAAATCATGTTATTATATGTATCATGTTATTTTTGTTAAGTATTGTTTGGCATTTCATCATGGAAGGCTTACGCCTGAACAACGCCTCAGATGGTCCATCCGTTGAGTCCAATTTTCGATAACTCGATTATGTTGACCATAAGTTGAGCGAAGTGCACGAAACACATTCCTCACAGAACGTGAATTTTCGTAATAAAGTTCAACGATTTGTAAACGTTGTTCCGGCGTAAGTCTTTCCATGACGAGTCTTTCCATGATGACAGCAATGACAGCATGACACGACTCACACGTGATCTGTCAAAAAAGGCTATTGAAAAAGGCTTGGATCACCCTATATTAATAAAATACTCACCATTGACATTATTTTCCATTTTTTATTTTAAAAAAACTGTGAATTAATTTAAAAATAAAATATTTAATTCGAAATTACCACAAAATTCACTGTGCTTAATTGTTATTTCATAACTTTTCATATTAAAGCAATTCACTGTGCTTAATTGTTATTTCATAACTTTTCATATTAAAGCAAAAAAAATAGGTTTGGTAAAATTCAAATTTTGTATTTTGGCCAAGGAAAGTAGTCAAATTTCCTGTAGTGCACAGTTTTATCGAAAAAGGAAAAGAATATAAATGCTTCTGCTTAGATATGGGAAATTGTATGCGGTCAAATTGATTTGCATTGTATGGTCGGTGGGCGGTGTGCGTTTTTGATTCTGATGAAAATTGCCACGCATCTTTTTTTATTCTAGTGTTTGTACCAAATTTTAAGACTTTTGTTTGGATAGTAAAAATTTTATGCAAAAAATCTATTTGGATAGTATGGGCCTTCCCAATGTGCAACCCACTGCTGCTGTTAGCGAGACCGGACGTTTCACATATTGTGACTGTCATGACGGGTCACAGCCTTATTGGACGGAATGCAGAGAGATTGAAGGTCCTGTGTTATCACTTGTGCACTTGTGCTTTCCCTTTCCCCTGTGGTAGAACAATGGAATACATAATCTTAGTGAGTCTGTTATACAGGCTGCCACTCTTATGGTGATTTCGTTTCTCCAAAATGTGCAACATTTTCATTGCCCTTTTCCAGAAAATTTTACTTTTATGCGTTTTTTAAGCGTTTGCAAAATATTCCATGACAATTATGAAGACAATTGGTGCAATGGTTCTTTAGATATTTCGTTTTCAAAAATGGGGTCGAGTGGGCGGTGCCCCCAATTTTCACCAAATGCATATGTAATTCAAATATTTTGAGTTAATAATTTTCCCAAATTGAAACCATACATTTATCATCATTTTTAATTTTGACTTCGAAAATACTACTGCACGTTTTCCCAGTAAATACGTAAATATTTTAAATTTTGTTGCACCTTATTTTACGAAGAACAATCTGTTCTGATTATAAGCAGTCATATAATGTACTCAAAATTATATATTGGTGTTGTAAAAAGTGCGCAAAACAAAAGATGTTTTGGGTTTTTTTTTTTAAATGTGAGCCATGACGCAAATGTTTTAACCACCAACTTCGATTCATCTGGTCGACATTTACCGAAAAGGATGCGATAATTTTGTAAAACTGGTAAAATAGCAGAATTTATGTTCGAACAATTGAGATAGCCAAACAACAAAAATGCTAAAAAAGGGCCATACCTTTTTGTTTTTTGATTCCATAATAAAAGAGTACAGCATCAAAATCGCGTTTTCGAACAAATTAATGTAAACAATTTTGAATACAAGCCCTCGATATGTGATTTTATTATTATACAATTTTCATATTGTTATACTAACATAATGCATATTGTTATACTAACATAGTGCATATTGTTATACTAACAGATTGCGAATACATAACAAATTATTAAATATATATATCCAACATCGATAACCTATGAACATTTATTTATTTTTCAGTTTGAACGGGATGTTTGTGTATGGAATCATAAAATATATCGGAGAAGACCACATTTAGTAAAAGAAGATATGGCAATAATAACATTTAGGAATTGGTACAAACAGTTTTATTCAGCAAACAGTCTTACATTTTACGAGGCTTATGACAGTATGGATTGGTAAATAATAAAAAAAATAATTATTGTATCTTAAGATGGTAAATTTTCAATCAAAAATCAAATTTTAAATGCGTTACATTTGTTTCAATTACTTTACACTGGGGTAAGTTAAGATTGAGAATATTAGCAAATGTTGAAACTAGTAAATTACGTATTCATATATGCATGCTGGTGAATAACTCTTACATCTTAATCAAAGATATGCGGTTAAGTCATACCCGTTTTAGTCGCAAACATTTCTTGAGAACGTCGAATATAGGTTTGGCTCTTTGCATTGAGTATCAACTACAATAAACTTCACCTTGTTTTGATTCTGTTTCAAATCGCGTTTTTCCATTTTGGCAAATTTTGCATTTTTTAAGAAATTAAAAACCTCAATAATATAGTTTAAGTTCCAAGATGGCCTTTTTTGGTCTACCTCGAGATATAATTAAATCTTTATGACAGGTTTGGCTCAGTATTTTCTAAAATGCTCAATTGTGTACAAGAGTGTTTCTACAAAGACCTGGCAAACCAGAAATGGCCGAGCAGATCTGACTGTAAAATCACTAAATCTCTATGGCCAGCCATATCGAAATCTAGGACCAAAGATCTTCTTAACCTCACAAAGAGGGACATTCGTTTAATGATAGGCACGCTGATTGGCCACTGTAATGTTAGATCTTTTTAAATCAAAGTGGCAGAGTGATTCTGCCGACTACTGCCGACTCTGTGAGGATAAGGAGGAACTGGAGACAATCGAACACCTTCTCTGTCAATGTCTTACTCTATCAAGACGAAGACATCGCTACCTAGGTGATTACACGATACAAAATCTGGAATCTCTATCATCCCACGATATTGATAGAATCATGGGCTTCACATGTTGCTTGGGATGGATGGTTTGACATCATCTCATCTAAACCTCTCCTAAAAAGCCATCTCTCCTCTTTCTTATCTATACTCATCACCTCCTTCACCTTTTTCGACCTCTTATTTTTCTCATCTTCTCAGGACGAACGCAATGGACCAAGTGGTCTCCGAGTAAAGTGGGTCACGCCAGCTATGGTTGTGTGCCGCGCGTTCTTAACCTAACCCAACAAGATAATAAATGTACACTATTTGTATACTTTTTACCTCAATGTCCAATTTTGTTCATTATTTTCTCTCAAATATGTTTACTTTTTTCATTATGTATCAGATATTTTAAAAATATCCAAACATGTCTAAATTTAAATTTGGCAATTCTACGTCTGATTTTAAGAAAAAAAATTAACATATAAAAATGATTTACAATAGGAGAATCCACTCATTAAAAAGGGGAATAATGGCAGCAATGGAGGCCGCCAAAATATCCAAGAGCGCATTAATACCAACAAGTATAAAAAGACAATATTCGAAAAAAGTTGCAATAACTGGGTCTATTGGAAAGGGTTTGGACATATCACTCAGTTCTGCACAATTTTCCATTTATACAAACGACTGAAGTTCAAAATTGATAAATCTAGCTGTGGTAGTAAAAAATATTCCACTAATGCTTTTTCATGGAATGCAAACAAAATCTGAATTGGAACCAATCTGCGCAGATTGAAAAAAAACTACAAACTAAAAGACGAATTCGCCATATCAAAAAAGTCTGACAGGGCTGCATCATCACCGTTGCTCTTTAACATATACTCCCAGAGAATATTCCGGGAATCCATCGAAAAGGAACGGATAGGCATACAAATAAACAGAGTGATAATAAATAACATACAGATGACACAACTACACAAGGTGGCAGTATATCTGGATTACAAATACTGTTAGACAAATTTAAATATGGGTAGTTCTTTCTCAAGTGTCACAGGTCATAATTAGATATTTCTCAAATTCTCAAAAAATTTTGCCCTAGTATGTGGATATAATGACCCACAACATAAAAAAATAAAAAGTGCAGGCAGGGGGCGAGATCAAAGTTCAGAAAAATATATTTTTTTCTCTGTAATGATTTTTTAAGTTAATTTTAATGCTACAAAGCTAAGAAATTGAAAATAGAAAATATAATTTCTTAAAAAATACTAATTTTATCTCAAAATAGTTTATTTTGGTCACTTTTCGCGGATATAAAAATATAAATTGCGCAATTGATCTAAACTTTATTCCTTAGACTTTTTGTAAAAAAAAATGGTCCATATGGTGGTGTACATTTGGGGACGACTTTGGTTAAGAAGTTACATTATAATAACTGAATTGAAAGGGAGCTCGAACAGTTGTTTCTTCTGTAAGCAGAAGCACCATTCGCACCTTCACAGGAAGGAATCATCAGTACAAGTAGTCCGACATTCGAGCTCGCGTTCTGGATATTCCCAAGGTACAGGAAATCCAGCCCGATCAGATGCTGAGAACAGTCCGTCGATCTCAGAAGCTGCCCATCATTACAGACGTTTGCAACCGCGTTGCAATCTAATCAGTTCTCCACAGTTCTCCTGGGAACAACTATTGTGGATATATGTAGTCATGGTGTTAAATGTGCAGCGAGATCCCGCGTCTCAAGCCACTTTTATTTCTAGAAAGTTGCAAAGGAAGCTCTCTTTGCCGGTATTCCCCGCCGAGCAAATGTACTGTTTTGTGAATAAATTTTGATTGGGTTTACGGATAAACACCAAATTTAGACTGAATATAATTTGAAGTATTTAGAAATTAAAAATGCAATCTCCCTAAAACTATGCTAAGTCGACTTAGCATGTTTTAGAATGGAGGTATCGATTTAAGCTCACTATGTAGTTGATAAATTGATAGGTCGAATAGGTGGGAAATATTCATTGTCCAAATTAGTTGATACCGATTTACGAGATTTGAAATGTTCATATTATTTGCTTCACCATGCAGTGATCAAACCCAATAGCGCTACAACTAAACTACGTAGTCTTTTCTGAAAGCGCAAAATTTTTAGGAATAATTTTGGATAGGAAACTGTCATTCAGACTAAACGTACTGGAACGTGTAAAGAAGGCCAACATCGCCCTACATTCCTGCAGGAAGGCTGTAGGGTCGCGGTGGGGCCTCTCTCCTAAAATTGTCCATTGGATATATATAGCCGTGGTTCGTCAAATACTGTTATACGGCATTGTGGTATGGTGGACGGCAACTGACAAACTAACCATCACAAACCTGCTATCACGGGTTCAGAGAACTGCCTGCCTGTGCATAAGCGGAGCGTTAAGGACTACAGCGACTGAGTATCTACAAGCCCTTCTCCATATACTGCCGATTAATGTTGTGGCGAGAGAAGTTGCAACCAAAGCGGCACTAAGATTAAACTGCCTATGAATGTGGAGGTACAAGAACTACGGTCACATGAGGATATCAAAGTGTAGTGCTATGGTAACCGACCGAGTGGACTATATATCAACGGTGCGCACCTTTGAGAAGAACTACATCACTATTATACCAGCCAGGGATGAATGGGAAGGCAGAATACCCGGAAATAGAAACCATCTCCACTTCTATACGGATGGTTCGAAGCTTGATGAAAAGGTTGGCTTCGGAGTACACTGTGAAGAACTTAGATTGGATATAGCTCGCAGACTACCAGATACCTGCAGTGTCTATCAAGCCGAAATAATGGCAATATGGGAAGTCGCCAAGTGGCTGAGTCGGAACATAGTAACCAACACTGGCGTTGTCATTTACTCGGACAGCCAGGCTGCCATCAATTCTCTGGAGGCAACATCCCTAAATTCACAAATAGCCCTCGACTGCCGCAGATCTCTTAACGAGATGGCTGAGCAGTTTAATATACACCTCATATGGGTGCCTGGGCATAGGGATATCCCGGGGAACTGCAAAGCCGATGAACTTGCTAGGGAAGGGACGACATTACAAATTCTCGAAGAATTTGCATATATTGGTGAGCCACTATCCACGTGCAAGCTTTAGATAAGGCAAGAGGCAATCAGGCAGTCCAACGACAGATGGACACAAATCGGCACCTGTAGGGTAGCTAGACAAATCTGGCCAAGGTATGACCTGAGAAGGTCAAAATATCTCCTCGCACTGGGAAGGAAAAGATTATCTACGATAGTATCAGTTCTGACGGAACACTGCCTGATCGGCGGACACGCCAGAAGATTGGGTATTAACTCCAATGACTTCTGCAGAAGCTGTGGAGATGAGGAAGAAGTGGAGAGCATTGAGCACTTGCTATGCGACTGTCCCGCTTTGAGTAAACGACGACTGGACCTACTGGGGTCGGCCTTTCTAGGCAGCCTAACAGATCTTTCCAGTACCAATATTCGTGCTATCGATACATTTGTATATCAAACAGGTTGGTTTCGATGAAGGGCATTTTAGCCCGTGGTACCACTAGGGACCTAAACTGGTCTATGTGAGCTGAAGAAATAAAAAAGAAAACGGCTGCCACCCTAACCAAAACCTAAACCTAAACGTGTAGTGTTTAATGCCTCCAGTCCCACTTTAAATGGCGTAAGCCTTATTAATATTTTGTATACTGGAACCGTTTTGCAGGCAAATCTGATTGTCCTAGTATTACGCTGGCGACTTTTTAGATTTGTCTATAACGCCGACATTGAGAAAATGTATCGGCAAATTCTAATTCATCCCGATCAGACCTCATCTCAGCGAATTGTTTTCCGTACAGCACTAACGACGAAATTCAGGATTTCGAATTGCGCACAGTCACCTTTGGTGTGAATTGTGCCCCTTACTTAGCTATACCTTTTTAATCTGCGCAAGTGGACTTGTCCATTAGACGTCCACTTGCGCAGATTGTCTATTACAAGATTTACCCAAATACCTATTAGACAGAGAGCTTTTGAACATCTCTGATGACAATACCGCGAAGACTCTGGGTTTACCCTAAAACGCTGTAAAAGATTCTTTCTTTTTCAAGCTTGTTTCGGCCCCTAATCGATTAATTAATCACCAAACGCGCGAATTTGTATCGCCCCAGGTAAATATGTCACAAACTTGCTCACAGCGTGAACTAAAGTGGCGCACTCAAAGTTAAATCCTTACCCCGTTTAGAGCTTTGCGGTGCAACTCTATTGGCAGAAATAGTTGAGACTCTTCGTGTTAAATTGAGACTCCCTACATTTGAGACTTGGACTGATTCCACAATAGTTTTGTTGTGGCTTCAGAAGCCCCCGTGCAACTGACCTACGTTCGTCGCTAATAGAGTCTCGAAAATATCTAATAAAGTTGGTACTGAAAATTGGCACCATGTTGTATCGCATGACAATCCTGCCGATGTAGCTTCTCGAGGTATTCTAGCCCGTGATCTTACATCACATGACCTTTGGTGGAAATGTCCTACTTGGTTATGTCGCCCTCGTTCCGAGTAGCAGAAATCCACATTTAAAACCAGTAGGTTTAGGTTTAGGTTAGGGTGGCAGCCGTATTTTTTACAAGCTCACATAGACCAGTTTAGGTCCCTAGTGTTACCATGGGCTGAAATGCCCCTCATCGAAACCAACCTGTTTGATATATAAATTTATCGATAGTACGAATATCAGTACTGGAAAGATCTGTTAGGCTGCCTAAAAAGGCCGACCCCAGCATGTCCAGTCGTCGTTTACTCAAAGCGGGACAGTCGCAAAGCAAGTGCTCAATGCTCTCCACTTCTTCCTCATCTCCACAGCTTCGGCAGAAGTCATTGGAGTCAATACCCAATCTTTTGGCGTGTTCGCCGATCAAGCAGTGTCCCGTCAGAACCTGTACTAACGTAGACAATCGCTTCCTCTCTAGTGCGAGGAGATATTTTGACCTTCTCAGGTCATACCTTGCCCAGATTTGTCTAGCTACCCTGCAGGTGCCGATTTCTGTCCATTTTCGTTGGACTGCCTGATTGCCTCTTGCCTAAGCCAAAGCTTGCACGTTGATAGTGGCGCACCAATATATGCAAATTCTTCGAGAATTTGTAATGTCGTCCCTTTCCTAGCAAGTTCATCGGCTTTGCAGTTCCCCGGGATATCCCTATGCCCAAGCACCCATATGAGGTGTATATTAAACTGCTCAGCCATCTCGTTAAGAGATCTGCGGCAGTCGAGGGCTGTTTGTGAATTTAGGGATGTTGCCTCCAGAGAACTGATGGCAGCCTGGCTGTCCGAGTAAATGACAACGCCAGTGTTGGTTACTATGTTGCGACTCAGCCACTTGGCGACTTCCCATATTGCCATTATTTCGGCTTGATAGACACTGCAGGTATCTGGTAGTCTGTGAGCTATATCCAGACTAAGTTCTTCACAGTGTACTCCGAAACCAACCTTTTCATCAAGCTTCGAACCATCCGTGTAAAAGTGGAGATGGTCTCTATTACCTGGTATTCTGCCGACACATTCATCTCTGGCGGGAATCATAGTGATGTAATTTCTCTCGTAGGTGTACACAGTTGGTATATAGTCCACTCGGTCGGTTACCATAGCACTACACTTTGATATCCTCATGTGACCATAGTTCTTGTACCTCCACATTGATAGGCAGTTTAATCTTATTGCCGCTTTGGTTGCAACTTCTCTCGCCACAATATTAATCGGCAGTATATGGAGTAGGGCTTGTAGAGGCTCGGTCGCTGTAGTCCTTAAGGCTCCGCTTATGCTCAGGCATGCAGTTCTGTGAACCTTTGTTAGTAAGTTGGTAATGGTTAGTTTGTCAGTTGCCGTCCACCATACCAAAATACCGTATAACAGTATTGGACGAACTACTGCTATATATATCCAGTGGATGATTTTAGGAGAGAGTCCCCACCGCGACCCTACAGCCTTTTTGCAGGAATATAAGGCGACGTTGGCCTTCCTTACACGTTCCAATACGTTAAGTCTAAATAACATTTTCCTATCTAGAATTATTCCTAAAAATTTTGCACTTTCAGAAAAGACTAGATCTGTTCCATTGATCCGAGGTGGAGGGTCCACATGTGGGACATTATTCATCCTAGTAAAGAGAACCAATTCTGTCTTGTTGGGGTTAACGCCCAAACCGCTGCTTCTGGCCCATCTATCCAACTTGTTCAGAGCCACCTGTAGGATGTCTCTGAGGACGTTTACGAATTTGGCACTCACTGCGATTGCCACGTCGTCCGCATATGCCACGACCTTGCAGCCACAACGTTCTAGATCTAGCAGGATTTCATTCACCGCTAGGTTCCAAATTAGTGGAGACAGTACTCCTCCTTGCGGGGTCCCTCTGTTTACATACCTTGTTAGAGTTGTGGACTCTAGACATGCTGTTATGCGTCTTCTGGTGAGCAGACTTTGAATTAGTCTAATCAAACTAGTGTTAACTTTTACATGTGAGAGTGCCGCAATTACCGCATCTGAGTGAATGTTGTTAAAAGCCCCTTCTATGTCAAGAAATGCCACCATGGTGAATTCCTTGAAATGCAGGGACGATTCGATAGTGCTCACAAGTTCGTGCAGGGCTGATTCTGTAGACTTGCCTTATTGTAAGCATGTTGGTTCCCCGACAGGAGTTTTGTATCCAGGTTTTCCCTAATGAAATAATCTAAAAGTCTTTCCAGACCTTTCGATAGGAAGGAGGCTATATCCAGACTAAGTTCTTCACAGTGTACTCCGAAACCAACCTTTTCATCAAGCTTCGAACCATCCGTGTAAAAGTGGAGATGGTCTCTATTACCTGGTATTCTGCCGACACATTCATCTCTGGCGGGAATCATAGTGATGTAATTTCTCTCGTAGGTGTACACAGTTGGTATATAGTCCACTCGGTCGGTTACCATAGCACTACACTTTGATATCCTCATGTGACCATAGTTCTTGTACCTCCACATTGATAGGCAGTTTAATCTTATTGCCGCTTTGGTTGCAACTTCTCTCGCCACAATATTAATCGGCAGTATATGGAGTAGGGCTTGTAGAGGCTCGGTCGCTGTAGTCCTTAAGGCTCCGCTTATGCTCAGGCATGCAGTTCTGTGAACCTTTGTTAGTAAGTTGGTAATGGTTAGTTTGTCAGTTGCCGTCCACCATACCAAAATACCGTATAACAGTATTGGACGAACTACTGCTATATATATCCAGTGGACGATTTTAGGAGAGAGTCCCCACCGCGACCCTACAGCCTTTTTGCAGGAATATAAGGCGACGTTGGCCTTCCTTACACGTTCCAATACGTTAAGTCTAAATAACATTTTCCTATCTAGAATTATTCCTAAAAATTTTGCACTTTCAGAAAAGACTAGATCTGTTCCATTGATCCGAGGTGGAGGGTCCACATGTGGGACATTATTCATCCTAGTAAAGAGAACCAATTCTGTCTTGTTGGGGTTAACGCCCAAACCGCTGCTTCTGGCCCATCTATCCAACTTGTTCAGAGCCACCTGTAGGATGTCTCTGAGGACGTTTACGAATTTGGCACTCACTGCGATTGCCACGTCGTCCGCATATGCCACGACCTTGCAGCCACAACGTTCTAGATCTAGCAGGATTTCATTCACCGCTAGGTTCCAAATTAGTGGAGACAGTACTCCTCCTTGCGGGGTCCCTCTGTTTACATACCTTGTTAGAGTTGTGGACTCTAGACATGCTGTTATGCGTCTTCTGGTGAGCAGACTTTGAATTAGTCTAATCAAACTAGTGTTAACTTTTACATGTGAGAGTGCCGCAATTACCGCATCTGAGTGAATGTTGTTAAAAGCCCCTTCTATGTCAAGAAATGCCACCATGGTGAATTCCTTGAAATGCAGGGACGATTCGATAGTGCTCACAAGTTCGTGCAGGGCTGATTCTGTAGACTTGCCTTATTGTAAGCATGTTGGTTCCCCGACAGGAGTTTTGTATCCAGGTTTTCCCTAATGAAATAATCTAAAAGTCTTTCCAGACCTTTCGATAGGAAGGAGGATAGGCTAATAGGTCTGAAGTATTTTGGCCTAGTGTGTGATATCTTTCCCGCTTTAGGTATGAATACCACTTTGGTATCCCTCCATCGATTCGGGACGTATGAAAGCCTGATACAGCCTACATAAATTTTCTCCAGCCAGGGGATAATGTACTTTAACATTTTCTGCATTTCTGCTGGAGTGATGCCATCTGGTCCAGGTGACTTGAAGGGCTCAAAGCTGTTAATAGCCCAGCTTATTCTGGATCTCTCAGTCAAGAAGCTAGCGACGCTCGCAGTCCACTCGCACTCTTGTTGGTCCTGCTGATCCTCGGGTTCTGTTACAGAGTTCCCCGGGAAATGTGTGTCGAGCAGTACATTGAGCGACTGCTCGCTGTTTTTGATCCAGTTATTTGCCTCATCCTGTAAATATCCCACTGTACAGGGTGAAGCAGATAATATCTTCCTCAGCCTAGCGGCGTCGGAGACCTTTTCCACTTCACCACAGAAGGTATACCAAGAACGCCTTTGCGCCTTTCTAAGCTCCTTCTTATAGATCTTGAGTTGCTCTTTATAAGCATCCCAATCATTAGCGACCCCAGTAGATTTAGCCTTATTGAATAGCTTGTTGCAGGTCTTTTTCATAGCCGTTAGCTCAGAAGTCCACCATTGGGGTTTAGTTTTACCCTTGTACCTTGTTTTTGTACAGGCTTCTTCAAGGGATCTATTGAATGATATGGTGATATGATCGACCAGATTATCCAGACCGGCTTTGTCATTCGGTTCGTACAGAAGTTTAGAGTTGAGGACTTTCTTGAAATTCTTCTCATACAGATGCCACTTTGTCTTCCATACATTTCTGTGGACGGCGGGTTTTGGGCGCTTTTTCCGCGAGTTTGAACTCAATATAATGGTGATCTGAGAATGAGTGGTCATCCAGTACATTCCACCCAATAATTTTGTCTGACAGCCGGTCAGTAGCAAACGTTACTTCGAGTACTTCTTGTCTGTCTTTAATTGTGAAGGTCGGTTTATTACCTATGTTACAAATACTAAGGTTGGTAGTTAGAATAAAGTCAAGAAGCAAATCACCCCTATTGTTTGTATCCGTACTACCCCAGATAGTATGATGAGCGTTCGTGTCTGCGCCAATAATCAGCTCGAGATCGTCAGACGTTGCTTCTTCTACTACTTCTCTGAATAGAGCAGTCGGTACTACAGATTCATAAGGCAAGTAGCTGGAGACAACCCAATATATGCGATTACCGATCTCCATATACTTAGATCTTTCCTGGCCAAAATGCAGGTTCTTGGAGTGCCTTCACAGTTGGCCACAAGCAGTTTAAAGTTGGGTGTCCTAATACCACACACCCTTCCTCCCACTACGTAGGGCTCCTGTATCAGGACGATGTCTACTGCGCCTGTGGACAGGCGCAGCCATAGAGCCGCTGAGGCTGCTTTAGCGTGATGGAGGTTAATTTGTAGAATTCTTACCATCATTGGTAATTGACAGATTAACATCCACCCCGACAAGGGTGTTATCGAAGTCTTCGTCCGTATCGTCGAGAAGCATGTCCACGCCAGATGCGTCAAAGAGTCCGGAGACTCCCCTCAGCCTCTCTGTGTCCGAAGTAGAGCTTTTGTCCTCAGAGAAGGACGTTACAGATCTTCTGTTAGAGTGGGAGTCACCAGAAATAATAGGCGTGGGTACCTCCGCACTTTCAGAAAGTGCCACGGTGGACGACTCACCTTCTGCAGTGGGAGCTATATCCTACTTGTATATCTTCAAGACTATAGTCTCGAAGCCATATTGTAGGGTTGCACTCGCACTTTGTCAGCGTTTAGGATAAGATTGACCTGCCGCTTTTTACCATCCGCCTCACCCACCTTGTTGATTCTCCAATTATGGGCCGGCAGACCAGGATTGGAATCTTTTATTATTTCTAAGATGTCAGCCGGGTTGGAGGGCTCTTCTGTAACCCAGGTGATGGCTCTAGGGTGACTAGGGATGTTGTTTTTTCGACAACATCCAACTGGGCACCGGGCCACACCTCACCCGCTCGACTCAGAGCAGCCTTATACAGGTCTACTGATCTGGCATGACCGAAATATAAGAGCTTTACTCTCCCCTGATGCCATCCTGCATCGTTGCAGATTGGTGGTTTGCCCGGCATTTCTCTACGGACATCGAGGTAATGAGCCATAATGGCTGATTGTACATGACTCCATTTGTCCTTGAGGATGGATCCATCCTCACTACTTCTGTCTATAACAGCCATCACTAGACTCTCCTTCGCCACTTCATTGAAGGGCTTGGTGAGTGTCCTGTTGATGGTGACATTAGGGCCTCTTGCCTTTTTCGAAGGCAGGGGTTCATCGGGTGATCTGATTCGTTTTACTTTATTAGCCGTTAACACAGCTGAATTTGTGGCTCTTTCAGCCGACTCATTGGTCTTAGAAGCATCTATGACGCTTTTAGCCCAGGTAAGTGACTCTTTCTGTTTTTCGGTAAGAGCCGAAACCTCAACAGCCTCCAACTTCGTCAAAACTCTGAGCGCTACACGATGCTCATTGTGCTTCCGCATCACCTGTTGTGAGTACTTAGGGGAGATTTTCACCATTTTTGGTGTGGTCGGCTTTGGCCAAGACCAACGGACGGACAGTCGGACGATTGGGGAACCGCGCTCCATCGGAACACGAAGGCATCCCCGTCAAGAGAATTTATTTTTATTTTGTCTGTATTAGACCGTAATAGGTACTACGATGTAGGCCTTACAGACTTTGTACAGATTTTTGCTATTGCGTAATAGGTACTGGTAACTATCCGCTATGTGATAAACACTCCCGTTCACTGCGAATGATCAGCAACGAATCCTTAAAACCAGTAAGGAAAGGCTAAAGTCGGGCGGTGCCGACTATAAAATACCCTACACCACTCTCGTAATATTGAATAACTCTGATATATAAATTTTGTAATTCATGTATAAATTGTTTACATAAATTTACTTTTGGGACATTTTATACTTAAATAATACCCTGTACCACAGTGTGGTGTAGGGTATAAAAACGATTGGATCTAAAGAGCCAAATCGGATGAAACATATATATGGGAGCTATAGCTAAATCTTTACCGATTTTCTTCAAATTCGGCAATGTTGGTTCATGAATCAAGAAACTCTACCATTCTAAATTTCAAAACGATTGGATGTAAAATATAGCTTCTATAGAACTAAAGGGCCAAATCGGACGAAACATATATATGGGAGCTATAGCTAAATCTTAACCGATTTTCTTCAAATTCGGTAGTGTAGGTTCATGGATCAAGAAACTCTACCATTCTAAATTTCAAAATTATTGGATGTAAAATACAGCTTCTACAGGACTAAAGAGCAAAATCGGACGAAAGATATATATGGGAGCTATAGCTAAATCTTAACCGATGTTCTTCAAATTCGGCAATGTTGGTTCATGGATCAAGAAACTCTACCATTCTAAATTTCAAAACGATTGGATGTAAAATACAGCTTCTATGGGACTAAAGGGCCAAATCGGACGAAAGATATATATGGGAGCTATATCTAAATCTGAACCGATTTCAACCAAATTCAATAGCGATCAATAGCCGCGAAGTACTCTAAACTGCAAAATTTCAGAACGATCGGAGTGAAATTGCGACCTGTAGTCGACGAACAACTTTACATGGACAGACGGACGGACGGACAGACATCGTTAAATCGACTCAGCTAGTGATTCTGAGTCGATCGGTATACTTTAAGGTGGGTCTAGCTGTGTTATTTTCAGGTGTTACAAACATCTGCCGTGAAACAAACTTATAATACCCTGTACCACAGTGTGGTGTAGGGTATAATTATGACAAACCTCGAAACTCGCCCAGTTCGAGTAAATTTGATCCAAGTATCTGTATCAGAGGATATTTTGGCCCGTTTCTCAGATTTGCCAAGAGCTGTTAGAGTATTAGCATATGTATTTCGATTTTATAATCGTATACACCCGAAACATAAGGCCACACAGACGTATTCTTCCTTTGAACTGCAACAAGGTGAAATTAACTTTGTGAAAGGTCGCCTGTTGATTCGTTAGAAACGTACGCATTTCTCTGAATATGCTGCATGGGAGAACAGTGCGCAAGTTTCTCGAAAGAGCCCTCTATTAAACCTTAACCCCTTCATAGATTCTAGTGGATTTATGAGGATGAATGATCGACTTGCGCGTTCTCCTACGCGCACTTACAATGAAAGATTCCCCAAAATGCTACCCTACAATGGTCGTTTCAATAAGTTGTACTTGGAATATATTCACAATTATTCGGTACATGGTGAGAACTCTTTAATGCTTAGATTGATGAGATTAGAATTTTGGGTTCCCAAATTAAAGAATTTTGTAAAAAGCGTTATCCATAACTGCCGTGCATGCGTATTGTTTCGGAAGAAACATGTGAATCAAATTATAGCCGCACTTTCCCAAGAAATAACTACACTTTTACGTCCATTTACATGCAGAGAAGTCTATTTAGGCCTCGATGAAAGGGTACGAGTAGTCGATGTCCTAACGGCGTTCATACTAGACCTGTTGCTCGAACTCTTTCCAAATACGAGTATAGAGAGAAAGGTTAGGTTAGGTTAAGGACGTGAGGCCCACAACCATTACCGGCGTGCACTACTTCACTCGGAGACCATTTGGTTCATTGTGTTCGTTCTGAGAAGATGAGTGAAAGAAGATGAAGGAGGTGATGAGTATAGATAAGAGAGAGGAGAGATGGCTTTTTAGGAGAGGTTTAGGTTAGGTTAGGTTGAAGAGAGGAGACGTTTAACGTCTCATGTCCGTGGACATACACTTAAGCCAGTGGTTCGGCCTGTTGTGCGCTCCTTATTTATGATCTTTTTATACCTCACGAGTTACAGACAATCGGTACTATCCGCTTTTTACCATCCGCCTCACCCACCTTGTTGATTCTCCAATTATGGGCCGGCAGACCAGGATTGGAATCTTTTATTATTTCTAAGATGTCAGCCGGGTTGGAGGGCTCTTCTGTAACCCAGGTGATGGCTCTAGGGTGACTAGGGATGTTGTTTTTTCGACAACATCCAACTGGGCACCGGGCCACACCTCACCCGCTCGATTCAGAGCAGCCTTATACAGGTCTACTGATCTGGCATCACCGAAATATAAGAGCTTTACTCTCCCCTGATGCCATCCTGCATCGTTGCAGATTGGTGGTTTGCCCGGCATTTCTCTACGGACATCGAGGTAATGAGCCATAATGGCTGATTGTACATGACTCCATTTGTCCTTGAGGATGGATCCATCCTCACTACTTCTGTCTATAACAGCCATCACTAGACTCTCCTTCGCCACTTCATTGAAGGGCTTGGTGAGTGTCCTGTTGATGGTGACATTAGGGCCTCTTGCCTTTTTCGAAGGCAGGGGTTCATCGGGTGATCTGATTCGTTTTACTTTATTAGCCGTTAACACAGCTGAATTTGTGGCTCTTTCAGCCGACTCATTGGTCTTAGAAGCATCTATGACGCCTTTAGCCCAGGTAAGTGACTCTTTTTGTTTTTCGGTAAGAGCCGAAACCTCAACAGCCTCCAACTTCGTCAAAACTCTGAGCGCTACACGATGCTCATTGTGCTTCCGCATCACCTGTTGTGAGTACTTGGGGGAGATTTTCACCATTTTTGGTGTGGTCGGCTTTGGCCAAGACCAACGGACGGACAGTCGGACGATTGGGGAACCGCGCTCCATCGGAACACGAAGGCATCCCCGTCAAGAGAATTTATTTTTATTTTGTCTGTATTAGACCGTAATAGGTACTACGATGTAGGCCTTACAGACTTTGTACAGATTTTTGCTATTGCGTAATAGGTACTGGTAACTATCCGCTATGTGATAAACACTCCCGTTCACTGCGAATGATCAGCAACGAATCCTTAAAACCAGTAAGGAAAGGCTAAAGTCGGGCGGTGCCGACTATAAAATACCCTACACCACTCTCGTAATATTGAATAACTCTGATATATAAATTTTGTAATTCATGTATAAATTGTTTACATAAATTTACTTTTGGGACATTTTATACTTAAATAATACCCTGTACCACAGTGTGGTGTAGGGTATAAAAACGATTGGATCTAAAGAGCCAAATCGGATGAAACATATATATGGGAGCTATAGCTAAATCTTTACCGATTTTCTTCAAATTCGGCAATGTTGGTTCATGAATCAAGAAACTCTACCATTCTAAATTTCAAAACGATTGGATGTAAAATATAGCTTCTATAGAACTAAAGGGCCAAATCGGACGAAACATATATATGGGAGCTATAGCTAAATCTTAACCGATTTTCTTCAAATTCGGTAGTGTAGGTTCATGGATCAAGAAACTCTACCATTCTAAATTTCAAAATTATTGGATGTAAAATACAGCTTCTACAGGACTAAAGAGCAAAATCGGACGAAAGATATATATGGGAGCTATAGCTAAATCTTAACCGATGTTCTTCAAATTCGGCAATGTTGGTTCATGGATCAAGAAACTCTACCATTCTAAATTTCAAAACGATTGGATGTAAATGGGATTCTATGGGACTAAAGGGCCAAATCGGACGAAAGATATATATGGGAGCTATATCTAAATCTGAACCGATTTCAACCAAATTCAATAGCGATCTTAACAGCCGCGAAGTACTCTAAACTGCAAAATTTCAGAACGATCGGAGTGAAATTGCGACCTGTAGTCGACGAACAACTTTACATGGACAGACGGACGGACGGACAGACATCGTTAAATCGACTCAGCTAGTGATTCTGAGTCGATCGGTATACTTTAAGGTGGGTCTAGCTGTGTTATTTTCAGGTGTTACAAACATCTGCCGTGAAACAAACTTATAATACCCTGTACCACAGTGTGGTGTAGGGTATAATTATGACAAACCTCGAAACTCGCCCAGTTCGAGTAAATTTGATCCAAGTATCTGTATCAGAGGATATTTTGGCCCGTTTCTCAGATTTGCCAAGAGCTGTGAGAGTATTAGCATATGTATTTCGATTTTATAATCGTATACACCCGAAACATAAGGCCACACAGACGTATTCTTCCTTTGAACTGCAACAAGGTGAAATTAACTTTGTGAAAGGTCGCCTGTTGATTCGTTGGAAACGTACGCATTTCTCTGAATATGCTGCATGGGAGAACAGTGCGCAAGTTTCTCGAAAGAGCCCTCTATTAAACCTTAACCCCTTCATAGGGGTTCGCCTACGCGCACTTACAATGAAAGATTCCCCAAAATGCTACCCTACAATGGTCGTTTCAATAAGTTGTACTTGGAATATATTCACAAGTATTCGGTACATGGTGAGAACTCTTTAATGCTTAGATTGATGAGATTAGAATTTTGGGTTCCCAAATTAAAGAATTTTGTAAAAAGCGTTATCCATAACTGCCGTGAATCAAATTATAGCCGCACTTTCCCAAGAAATAACTACACTTTTACGTCCATTTACATGCACAGAAGTCTATTTAGGCCTCGATGAAAGGGTACGAGTAGTCGATGTCCTAACGGCGTTCATACTAGACCTGTTGCTCGAACTCTTTCCAAATACGAGTATAGAGAGAGGTTAGGTTAGGTTAAGAACGTGAGGCCCACAACCATTACCGGCGTGCACTACTTCACTCGGAGACCATTTGGTTCATTGTGTTCATTCTGAGAAGATGAGTGAAAGAAGATGAAGGAGGTGATGAGTATAGAAAAGAGAGAGGAGAGATGGCTTTTTAGGAGAGGTTTAGGTTAGGTTAGGTTGAAGAGAGGAGACGTTTAACGTCTCATGTCCGTGGACATACACTTAAGCCAGTGGTTCGGCCTGTTGTGCGCTCCTTATTTATGATCTTTTTATACCTCACGAGTTACAGACAATCGGTACTAGACACGAATTTTCTCAGTATCTTCCAGTCATATTCTCAGAGATTGTCTGGTAATATGTCGGACCCGAAATGTTGGGATCTTGCATGTGCAAAACCGGGCAGTGACACAGAAAATGTTCCATTTTTTCGATTTTTTTTCCCTGCATGCCCTGCATTTGTCGTTTCCTGCTAGTCCTATGCGATGCTTGAGTGTCCCGTTAGAACACTCATCATCTTACTAATATCGATCTTGTTTAGATTCAGAAGACTTCTTGTTTTCTTTTCATTTGGGTCACCCGACATTATCTTTGCAGTTGCTCCTACTGTTGCGCTATTCCACACAGTTTTGTGAGCCATCACTGTCCAGTGCTTCAACTCATTTTTTGTGGCTTCGAAAGGTTTCCAATTTTCCAAGTTTATTACTCGAAGCCAAGCTGTTTGCCCGTTCATTTCCAATCACTCCGTTGTGTCTTGGTACCCAGCAGATACGCAGTTGACCATGAGTAATTATTTATCGTTCTTTTACAGTCCAACACAGTTCTGGATTTGACCCTTTCCGATGTTATTGCTTTAATCGCCATTTGACTAACTGTGATGATGTTGGCATATTTAGGCTTTGTGGTGTTACTGAGCCAGTTCACACACTCCGTGATTGCTCGAACTTCTGCTTGAAGTAAAGTGTTATGGTCAGGGAGGCGGAAGTGAAGATCGACTTCTGGTTCATCAATAAAAAGTCCCAGACCCTTCTTCCTTCCTCCTCGCTTGGACCCATTCGTGTAACAGCTGGTTCCCACTGGCACATTGGCCAAAGTTCCATTTTCCCAGGAGCGTCTGTCTGGCACAAACTAATCACAGGTAGCTGTAAGCCGCACTTCGAGAATGCGGTCGGAGATTTCTGGCGTTTGAATGTGACCAACTAGAGATTCTAAAATCTTCTGATGGTACGACTTGTGGTCTCGATTCACCCATCACTTGTAAACGTCTTGCTGTGAGGGCTGCCTCATACTTTATACGGATGTCTATTGGTTGGATGTGCAGTATAGTCTCCAACGCTTTTGTTGGTGCAGTTCTCAATGCCCTGCTTATGCCTAGACAGCACATACGTTGAATTTTTTGCAAAGGTATTACGTTGCACTTCTTGTCCATTGATGTCCACCATACTACCCAGGCGTAGGTGATTATTGGTTAAATCACGCTCACGTAAAGCCAGTGAGTCATATTTGGACGTAGTCCCCATTTTTGAACCCATAGCTCTTCTGCACAACGACCAACATCTGTGGGCCTTTGTAACTCTTTCTTCAAGATGATCTTTCCAGTACAGTTTCTGATCCAAGATTACTCCCAAATATTTTACCTTTTTAGTTATAGCAATTGTCTTATTCAGGAATCGAGGCCGGGTAAAACGTGGGATCTTCGTTGTCCTTGTAAATAGACATATTTTAGTTTTGTCTGGGTTAACATTTAATCCCCTTGGTTGTGCCCAGTGCTTCTCCAGCTCTTCTGCATAAAAGATTTGGATGAAAGCCCCTTAGAAGTATTACAACGTCGTCTGCAGAACAGACTGGTCTAAGTCCTTCATTGGTGAGGGCTTTTAGGAGACTGTGTAACCCATAGAAGAGGCGATAAAATTCCCCCCCTGAGGTATACCACGATTTACCTTGTCTCTAATTTTTACGTCATATGACCCACAAATAATCCACCTATTCCTTAGCATATTTTTGATCCAGATTTTCAGCGCCCGGTTAACCTGAAACTCGTCTAAGGACTGGATAAGTGTATCGGTCTGTACATTGTTAAATGCGCCCCCAATGTCTATGCAAACAGCCAGTGTATACATTTCTTTACTGAAGGACTCTTTTATGTGATGCACTACCTCATGCAGAGCTGTTTCCACTGATCTCCCTTTGACATAGGCGTTTGAATTTTAGCCTATCATCCGCTATTTTACTTTTGACCATGCCATCAATTAAACTACGCAAAAAAAAAATTTTTGTGTCCTAAACCTAAAAATTATTTTTTTTGTATAGATTGTGGCATACTGTTATATAAAATCAAAACCAAAAATTTTTTTATGGATAAATTTTTTTTTTTAAAATTTTTTATTAAAAATACTATTGTCGTCGAAGGTACCCTTAGTATTTGCACTATAATATTTGGAGTATATGTCCGATCATGTGGACTTGTACGTTAAATTGAAGCTATTAATGTGGGCTACCAATGTTGGAAATACCTCTTTCACTTAGAAACAGGGGTTTAGTAACAGTCATTAAACAAATTGGAAAAAGTAGAGTTTTTAAAAAAAAAAAAAATCCTGGGACAAAAAAGTAGAAAAAAAATCGAAAAAAAAATATTTTATTTTATTTTGTAAAGTTTGCATCCTAGCGAAGATATTAATGCCTATTTGAAAAAATCTATGGATAAATGTGGAAATTATAGCCCTTTTGGTAGAGGTAAGGGAATTTCAAAAACTCTTTTTTTTAATTTCTGTTTAAAAAGCGATTTTATTTATTACTTTTATTTATATGATGTACATTTCAGTTTGTTAACTTGAACAAGTTTCATTAGAAGTAATTGTGAATTCTTTGGTGACGTTTGTAGATTTCGGAATCGATTTCTCTAATGAGGAACCAAATATAATCTCCCATCATTCTTTCATCCCAGTGCCCTTGGTAACGCCGATCGATGGACTTCAATTCTTGGAGAAACCTTTCGCTATGTTTGTAACTTACGTCGCCAAGATTCTCGGGGAAAAAGTTTAAATGAGAATGCAAGAAATGAATTTTGAGGGACATATTTACACCTGTTGGAATACATAAACCGAAAAATAAGTTGGAAGAATACATACATATGTGTTATATACATAAATATAAAAAATATATTTCTATCCAATTTTTTCATAATTTTTTAACAAATCATTAATCATTGTTTCATATTGCGGGCTTTTATCGGATCCAATGAAATTTGAAACTACAAGCTTAAACGACCTCCATGCTGCAATTTCATTCGACGTCAAATATGATTCTAAATTCACATCTTTTATCTTTGACAAGAAAACTTTTAAATAAACTTTTTAACTATGAGAGTGATTTGTCATCTTTCCTTAAGGCTTTTACAAAATTTTTAAAGAGCCCCAGCTTTATATGCAGTGGTGGCAAAATATCGGCTATCCTAGAGGCATAACATATCAACTACTTTTAAATCGCAACAAATTTTCCAGTCATGTTCATATTTTATGTATTTTATCAATTTAGCCATTGATTCCTTAGTGTTTACATGATTTCGTGTGTTCTCATTCAATGTGTGAGAGGAGAGAACCGCCCATGGGCGCTGTTTTGCCGATCTCTGGTTTACAGCATTGGCAATGGGAATCGACGGTTTCTGATTTCCGTTGTGTAAAAGTACTGCTTTCAAACTTTCTTTACTGCTGTCAACAAGTAACCGCCATTCCTTTGAATTGTATGTTTGATTAAGTTCCTCGAACAATCCGGGAATGTCCTTGCAAAAGCATCTGTTATCCACAGTTGTATAAAATTGTTTGTAAGGTATATCACGGACTCTATAATATGATATGTTAACGTCAGGGGCCAAAATATTGTACTGTTTCATCCCAGATGCAAGTAGTTCTGCCTTATCTTTGGTCAGTTCCAAATGTCTCACTAGATCAATGAGTTGAAACTGAGTTAAAAGCGATGACTTCTGACTCACACTTGAATCGCTCAGAGTTGACTACTCAGTTGAATTTGATGATGTTTCCGTAATTAGGCTGTTAGCTACACTTCATACTCCAATCTCTTAACATAGACAAAAATAGCAGCCCCTATCGTGAATGAATGGTTATCTCCAAATCATTGGCATTCCAAATTGCACGTGAAGTCTAAAATTAAAACGTTTTATTCCATAAAACATTGTAATACATTAATTTTAAAGTACTTAACGCATTCTTCCACTAGTCCATCGAGTAACATTTACATGGCACGAATTACACAAAATACTAGGTGTCCACGGTTCGTTCATATTTTTAACTCGTATACCAAAATATTGCACATATATTTCTTCTATTATTTTACTAAACGCACGTCGATTTTTTTAATTACATATTTTCCGCAGATGTAGCAGAAATTGTCGGGATTATTTACACATTGAAAAGTTCTTTGCCTATTACTCATACTTCGAAATGTAACTTTGTAATATTTTTCAGAAAATCGACTTATCTCTTTAAGGCGCTGAATTACACTAATTTATTAATAAGAAATTTCATTCACAAACTCCGGGTTTAAGGTTCATAAGTTGTACGACCTGTAGCTGAAATATAGTTTGCTTCGAACGTATAAACCCAATATTTTCAATACTGCGTACATATAATTTTGCTACCTGTATATACGACTGGGATGTCCATGCCCCTAAAAGGCGTAACTGAATGGAAACCTCATAAATAAAAAACCACAAATATTGTTGTATGACCCTCTACCTAAGCAGATCTCATCCAATATAGCTCTAACATTGCATATCATGTTTTATGGAGGGCTACAAACGGCCATAAAACCTCGTCCTCTCTATAATTTTATAATGTCTGACATCAATCCTCATAAAACAAAATGCAAGTGCAATGCCTCTTATATGTCTCTCTCACATATGGTGAATTCAATATAAGCTAAAACATCATTTAAAAACGAAAAAATATGAAACATTTCCCTAACATTTACAAAATGGCTCATAACTTTTACATCTATCCATAGATTTTTTTTTTCAAATATACAGTGTTGTCTTCGTTTGCATGCTGCCTTTGTGATAAAATAATTTTTTCGATTATTTTTCTATTTTTTTTTTGTACCAGGAAAAAGTGTTATTTTTTTTTTTAAAATATAAATTTCTTATTAATAAATTAGTGTAATTCAGCGCCTTAAAGAGATAAAAAAGTGTTATTTTTTTTTTTAAAAATAAATTTTTTTCTCATATTTTTGACGACTGTTACTAAACTAAAGATTCTACGTGAAAGCGATATTTGCATCATATGTAGCCGTCATAATTCCCTTTAATTTGAGGCTTAACACGGCTCAATCAGGCTTATACTTGAAAAATGGACAAAATACTCAATGCACTTTCCATGAAAGCTGGAATTTAACAAAAAATAATTTTTTTTTTAATATTTTTTCTTGTTTGTGACACCTAATTGCACCAGAAACTTTTATCCACATCCCTTGGACAAAAATGTTGTTGCATAGTGTTATTCGCTCCATTGTTTTTAACAGGAAAGAAGTTAGGCTAATGGGTCGATAAGCCTTTGGGGTCGTATAACTCGCCTTGCCAGGCTTTGGTATGAAGACCACCCTTGATTCCTGCCAGTTTTGTCGGGGTATAAGACTGGGTTAGGCATGCAGTGAACACTCCAGCCAGATGAGTTGATACCAGATCCACCTCATTCTGCAGAAGTGCTGGAAATATTCCATCCGGTCCCGCAGCCTTACGGCCTCCTCTATAGTTTCCATCCTTTTACCCGTGTCATCCACCAATGTTTCGGTTTGGACATGAGTTTTTGAGAGGAACCTTTTCATTTTAGACATGCTGTTAACGCTGTCTACCTGCTCACAAAAAAGCCTCCAGGAGTTACGTTTCGCCGATCTAATGATTTTATTGTATTCTTTGAGTCTTCTGTGGTAGTCGTCCCAATAGGTTTAGGTTAGGGTGGCAGCCGTATTTTTTTTACAAGCTCACATAGACCAGTTTAGGTCCCTAGTGTTACCACGGGCTGAAATGCCCCTCATCGAAACCAACCTGTTTGATATATAAATTTATCGATAGTACGAATATCAGTACTGGAAAGATCTGTTAGGCTGCCTAAAAAGGCCGACCCCAGTATATCCAGTCGTCGTTTACTCAAAGCGGGACAGTCGCAAAGCAAGTGCTCAATGCTCTCCACTTCTTCCTCATCTCCACAGCTTCGGCAGAAGTCATTGGAGTCAATACCCAATCTTTTGGCGTGTTCGCCGATCAAGCAGTGTCCCGTCAGAACCTGTACTAACGTAGACAATCGTTTCCTCTCTAGTGCGAGGAGATATTTTGACCTTCTCAGGTCATACCTTGGCCAGATTTGTCTAGCTACCCTGCAGGTGCCGATTTCTGTCCATCTATCGTTGGACTGCCTGATTGCCTCTTGCCTAAGCCAAAGCTTGCACGTGGATAGTGGCGCACCAATATATGCAAATTCTTCGAGAATTTGTAATGTCGTCCCTTTCCTAGCAAGTTCATCGGCTTTGCAGTTCCCCGGGATATCCCTATGCCCAGGCACCCATATGAGGTGTATATTAAACTGCTCAGCCATCTCGTTAAGAGATCTGCGGCAGTCGAGGGCTGTTTGTGAATTTAGGGATGTTGCCTCCAGAGAATTGATGGCAGCCTGGCTGTCCGAGTAAATGACAACGCCATTGTTGGTTACTATGTTGCGACTCAGCCACTTGGCGACTTCCCATATTGCCATTATATCGGCTTGATAAACACTGCAGGTATCTGGTAGTCTGTGAGCTATATCCAGACTAAGTTCTTCACAGTGTACTCCGAAGCCAACCTTTTCATCAAGCTTCGAACCATCCGTGTAAAAGTGGAGATGGTTTATATTACCTGGTATTCTGCCGACCCATTCATCTCTGGCGGGAATCATAGTGATGTAATTTCTCTCGAAGGTGTACACTGTTGGTATATAGTCCACTCGGTCGGTTACCATAGCACTACACTTTGATATCCTCATGTGACCATAGTTCTTGTACCTCCACATTGATAGGCAATTTAATCTTATTGCCGCTTTGGTTGCAACTTCTCTCGCCACAATATTAATCGGCAGTATATGGAGTAGGGCTTGTAGAGACTCGGTCGCTGTAGTCCTTAAGGCTCCGCTTATGCTCAGGCAGGCAGTCCTCTGAACCTTTGTTAGTAGGTTGGTAATGGTTAGTTTGTCAGTTGCCGTCCACCATACCACAATACCGTATAACAGTATTGGACGAACTACTGCTATATATATCCAGTGGACGATTTTAGGAGAGAGTCCCCACCGCGACCCTACAGCCTTTTTGCAGGAATATAAGGCGACGTTGGCCTTCCTTACACGTTCCAATACGTTAAGTCTAAATAACATTTTCCTATCTAGAATTATTCCTAAAAATTTTGCACTTTCAGAAAAGACTAGATCTGTTCCATTTATCCGAGGTGGAGGGTCCACATGTGGGACATTATTCATCCTAGTAAAGAGAACCAATTCTGTCTTGTTGGGGTTAACGCCCAAACCGCTGCTTCTGGCCCATCTAGCCAACTTGTTCAGAGCCACCTGTAGGATGTCTCTGAGGACGTTTACGAATTTGCCACTCACTGCGATTGCCACGTCGTCCGCATATGCCACGACCTTGCAGCCACAACGTCCTAGATCTAGCAGGATTTCATTCACCGCTAGGTTCCAAATTAGTGGAGACAATACTCCTCCTTGCGGGGTCCCTCTGTTTACATACCTTGTTAGAGTTGTGGACCCTAGACATGCTGTTATGCGTCTTCTGGTGAGCAGACTTTGAATTAGTCTAATCAAACTAGTGTTAACTTTTAGATGTGAGAGTGCCGCAATTACCGCATCGGAATGAATGTTGTTAAAAGCCCCTTCTATGTCAAGAAATGCCACCATGGTGAATTCCTTGAAATGCAGGGACGATTCGATAGTGCTCACAAGTTCGTGCAGGGCTGATTCAGTAGACTTGCCCTTGTTGTAAGCATGTTGGTTCCCCGACAGGAGTTTTGTATCCAGGTTTTCGCTAATGAAATGATCTAAAAGTCTTTCCAGACCTTTCAATAAGAACGAGGATAGGCTAATTGGTCTGAAGTCTTTTGGCCTAGTGTGTGATATCTTTCCCGCTTTAGGTATGAATACCACTTTGGTATCCCTCCATCGATTCGGGACGTATGAAAGCCTGATACAGCCTACATAAATTTTCTCCAGCCAGGGGATAATGTACTTTAACATTTTCTGCATTTCTGCTGGAGTGATGCCATCTGGTCCAGGTGACTTGAAGGGCTCAAAGCTGTTAATAGCCCAGCTTATTCTGGATCTCTCAGTCAAGAAGCTAGCGACGCTCGCAGTCCACTCGCACTCTTGGTGGTCCTGCTGATCCTCGGGTTCTGTTATAGAGTTCCCCGGGAAATGTGTGTCGAGCAGTACATTGAGCGACTGCTCGCTGTTTTTGGTCCAGTTATTTGCCTCATCCTGTAAATATCCCACTGTACAGGGTGAAGCAGATAATATCTTCCTCAGCCTAGCGGCGTCGGAGACCTTTTCCACTTCACCACAGAAGGTATACCAAGAGCGCCTTTGCGCCTTTCTAAGCTCCTTCTTATAGATCTTGAGTTGCTCTTTATAGGCATCCCAATCATTAGCGACCCCAGTAGATTTAGCCTTATTGAATAGCTTGTTGCAGGTCTTTTTCATAGCCGTTAGCTCAGAAGTCCACCATTGGGGTTTAGTTTTACCCTTGTACCTTGTTTTTGGACAGGCTTCTTCAAGGGATCTATTGAATGATATGGTGATATGATCGACCAGATTATCCAAACCGGCTTTGTCATTCGGTTCGTACGGAAGTTTAGAGTTGAGGACTTTCTTGAAATTCTTCTCATACAGATGCCACTTTGTCTTCCTTACATGTCTGTGGACGGCGGGTTTAGGCGCTTTTTCCGCGAGTTTGAACTCAATATAATGATGATCTGAGAATGAGTGGTCGTCCAGTACATTCCACCCAATAATTTTGTCTGACAGCCGGTCAGTAGCAAACGTTACGTCGAGTACCTCTTGTCTGTCTTTAATTGTGAAGGTCGGTTTATTACCTATGTTACAAATACTAAGATTGGTAGTTAGAATAAAGTCAAGAAGCGAATCACCCCTATTGTTTATATCCGTACTACCCCAGATAGTATGATGAGCGTTCGTGTCTGCGCCAATAATCAGCTCGAGCTCGTCAGACGTTGCTTCTTCTACTACTTCCCTGAATAGAGCAGTCGGTACTACAGATTCATAAGGCAAGTAGCTGGAGACCACCCAATATATGCGATTACCGATCTCCAGGCTAGCAGCTGTTTGGTCTTTACCACTTAAATTAGTCAGGAGAAAGATACTTAGATCTTTCCTGGCCAAAATGCAGGTTCTTGGAGTGCCTTCACAGTTGGCCACAAGCAGTTTAAAGTTGGGTGTCCTAATACCGCACACCCTTCCTCCCACTACGTAGGGCTCCTGTATCAGGACGATGTCTACTGCGCCTGTGGACAGGCGCAGCAATAGAGCCGCTGAGGCTGCTTTAGCGTGATGGAGGTTAATCTGTAGAATTCTTACCATCATTGGTAATTGACAGATTAACATCCACCCCAACAAGGGTGTTATCGAACTCTTCGTCCGTATCGTCGAGAAGCATGTCCCCGCCAGATGCGTCAAAGAGTCCGGAGACTCCCCTCAGCCCCTCTGTGTCAGAAGTAGAGCTTTCGTCCTCAGAGTAGGACGTTACAGATCTTCTGTTAGAGTTGGAGTCACCAGAAATAATAGGCGTGGCTACCTCCGCACTTACAGAAAGTGCCACGGTGGACGACTCACCTTCTGCAGTGGGAGCTATATCCTGCTTGTATATCTTCAAGATTATAGTCTCGAAGCCATATTGTAGGGTTGCACTCGCACTTTGTATATGGGAGGTGGATTCAGCGTTTAGGATAAGATTGACCTGCCGCTTTTTACCATCCGCCTCACCCACCTTGCTGATTCTCCAATTATGGGCCGGCAGACCAGGATTGGAATCTTTTATTATTTCTAAGATGTCAGCCGGGTTGGAGGGCTCTTCTGTAACCCAGGTGATGGCTCTAGGGTGACTTGGACCCATTCGTGTAGCAGCTGGTTCCCACTGGCACATTGGCCAAAGTTCCATTTTCCCAGGAGCGTCTGTCTGGCACAAACTAATCACAGGTAGCTGTAAGCCGCACTTCGAGAATGCGGTCGGAGATTTCTGGCGTTTGAATGTGACCAACTAGAGATTCTAAAATCTTCTGATGGTACGACTTGTGGTCTCGATTCACCCATCACTTGTAAACGTCTTGCTGTGAGGGCTGCCTCATACTTTATACGGATGTCTATTGGTTGGATGTGCAGTATAGTCTCCAACGCTTTTGTTGGTGCAGTTCTCAATGCCCTGCTTATGCCTAGACAGCACATACGTTGAATTTTTTGCAAAGGTATTACGTTGCACTTCTTGTCCATTGATGTCCACCATACTACCCAGGCGTAGGTGATTATTGGTTAAATCACACTCACGTAAAGCCAGTGAGTCATATTTGGACGTAGTCCCCATTTTTGAACCCATAGCTCTTCTGCACAACGACCAACATCTGTGGGCCTTTGTAACTCTTTCTTCAAGATGATCTTTCCAGTACAGTTTCTGATCCAAGATTACTCCCAAATATTTTACCTTTTTAGTTATAGCAATTGTCTTATTCAGGAATCGAGGCCGGGTAAAACGTGGGATCTTCCTTGTCCTTGTAAATAGACATATTTTAGTTTTGTCTGGGTTAACATTTAATCCCCTTGGTTGTGCCCAGTGCTTCTCCAGCTCTTCTGCATAAAAGATTTGGATGAAAGCCCCTTAGAAGTATTACAACGTCGTCTGCAGAACAGACTGGTCTAAGTCCTTCATTGGTGAGGGCTTTTAGGAGACTGTGTAACCCATAGAAGAGGCGATAAAATTCCCCCCCTGAGGTATACCACGATTTACCTTGTCTCTAATTTTTACGTCATATGACCCACAAATAATCCACCTATTCCTTAGCATATTTTTGATCCAGATTTTCAGCGCCCGGTTAACCTGAAACTCGTCTAAGGACTGGATAAGTGTATCGGTCTGTACATTGTTAAATGCGCCCCCAATGTCTATGCAAACAGCCAGTGTATACATTTCTTTACTGAAGGACTCTTTTATGTGATGCACTACCTCATGCAGAGCTGTTTCCACTGATCTCCCTTTGACATAGGCGTTTGAATTTTAGCCTATCATCCGCTATTTTACTTTTGACCATGCCATCAATTAAACTACGCAAAAAAAAATTTTTGTGTCCTAAACCTAAAAATTATTTTTTTTGTATAGATTGTGGCATACTGTTATATAAAATCAAAACCAAAAATTTTTTTATGGATAAATTTTTTTTTTAAAAATTTTTTATTAAAAATACTATTGTCGTCGAAGGTACCCTTAGTATTTGCACTATAATATTTGGAGTATATGTCCGATCATGTGGACTTGTACGTTAAATTGAAGCTATTAATGTGGGCTACCAATGTTGGAAATACCTCTTTCACTTAGAAACAGTGGTTTAGTAACAGTCATTAAACAAATTGGAAAAAGTAGAGTTTTAAAAAAAAAAAATCCTGGGACAAAAAAGTAGAAAAAAAATCGAAAAAAAAATATTTTATTTTATTTTGTAAAGTTTGCATCCTAGCGAAGATATTAATGCCTATTTGAAAAAATCTATGGATAAATGTGGAATTTATAGCCCTTTTGGTAGAGGTAAGGGAATTTCAAAAACTCTTTTTTTTTAATTTCTGTTTAAAAAGCGATTTTATTTATTACTTTTATTTATATGATGTACATTTCAGTTTGTTAACTTGAACAAGTTTCATTAGAAGTAATTGTGAATTCTTTGGTGACGTTTGTAGATTTCGGAATCGATTTCTCTAATGAGGAACCAAATATAATCTCCCATCATTCTTTCATCCCAGTGCCCTTGGTAACGCCGATCGATGGACTTCAATTCTTGGAGAAACCTTTCGCTATGTTTGTAACTTACGTCGCCAAGATTCTCGGGGAAAAAGTTTAAATGAGAATGCAAGAAATGAATTTTGAGGGACATATTTACACCTGTTGGAATACATAAACCGAAAAATAAGTTGGAAGAATACATACATATGTGTTATATACATAAATATAAAAAATATATTTCTATCCAATTTTTTCATAATTTTTTAACAAATCATTAATCATTGTTTCATATTGCGGGCTTTTATCGGATCCAATGAAATTTGAAACTACAAGCTTAAACGACCTCCATGCTGCAATTTCATTCGACGTCAAATATGATTCTAAATTCACATCTTTTATCTTTGACAAGAAAACTTTTAAATAAACTTTTTAACTATGAGAGTGATTTGCCATCTTTCCTTAAGGCTTTTACAAAATTTTTAAAGAGCCCCAGCTTTATATGCAGTGGTGGCAAAATATCGGCTATCCTAGAGGCATAACATATCAACTACTTTTAAATCGCAACAAATTTTCCAGTCATGTTCATATTTTATGTATTTTATCAATTTAGCCATTGATTCCTTAGTGTTTACATGATTTCGTGTGTTCTCATTCAATGTGTGAGAGGAGAGAACCGCCCATGGGCGCTGTTTTGCCGATCTCTGGTTTACAGCATTGGCAATGGGAATCGACGGTTTCTGATTTCCGTTGTGTAAAAGTACTGCTTTCAAACTTTCTTTACTGCTGTCAACAAGTAACCGCCATTCCTTTGAATTGTATGTTTGATTAAGTTCCTCGAACAATCCGGGAATGTCCTTGCAAAAGCATCTGTTATCCACAGTTGTATAAAATTGTTTGTAAGGTATATCACGGACTCTATAATATGATATGTTAACGTCAGGGGCCAAAATATTGTACTGTTTCATCCCAGATGCAAGTAGTTCTGCCTTATCTTTGGTCAGTTCCAAATGTCTCACTAGATCAATGAGTTGAAACTGAGTTAAAAGCGATGACTTCTGACTCACACTTGAATCGCTCAGAGTTGACTACTCAGTTGAATTTGATGATGTTTCCGTAATTAGGCTGTTAGCTACACTTCATACTCCAATCTATTAACATAGACAAAAATAGCAGCCCCTATCGTGAATGAATGGTTATCTCCAAATCATTGGCATTCCAAATTGCACGTGAAGTCTAAAATTAAAACGTTTTATTCCATAAAACATTGTAATACATTAATTTTAAAGTACTTAACGCATTCTTCCACTAGTCCATCGAGTAACATTTACATGGCACGAATTACACAAAATACTAGGTGTCCACGGTTCGTTCATATTTTTAACTCGTATACCAAAATATTGCACATATATTTCTTCTATTATTTTACTAAACGCACGTCGATTTTTTTAATTACATATTTTCCGCAGATGTAGCAGAAATTGTCGGGATTATTTACACATTGAAAAGTTCTTTGCCTATTACTCATACTTCGAAATGTAACTTTGTAATATTTTTCAGAAAATCGACTTATCTCTTTAAGGCGCTGAATTACACTAATTTATTAATAAGAAATGTCATTCACAAACTCCGGGTTTAAGGTTCATAAGTTGTACGACCTGTAGCTGAAATATAGTTTGCTTCGAACGTATAAACCCAATATTTTCAATACTGCGTACATATAATTTTGCTACCTGTATATACGACTGGGATGTCCATGCCCCTAAAAGGCGTAACTGAATGGAAACCTCATAAATAAAAAACCACAAATATTGTTGTATGACCCTCTACCTAAGCAGATCTCATCCAATATAGCTCTAACATTGCATATCATGTTTTATGGAGGGCTACAAACGGCCATAAAACCTCGTCCTCTCTATAATTTTATAATGTCTGACATCAATCCTCATAAAACAAAATGCAAGTGCAATGCCTCTTATATGTCTCTCTCACATATGGTGAATTCAATATAAGCTAAAACATCATTTAAAAACGAAAAAATATGAAACATTTCCCTAACATTTACAAAATGGCTCATAACTTTTACATCTATCCATAGATTTTTTTTTCAAATATACAGTGTTGTCTTCGTTTGCATGCTGCCTTTGTGATAAAATAATTTTTTCGATTATTTTTCTATTTTTTTTTGTACCAGGAAAAAGTGTTATTTTTTTTTTAAAAAATAAATTTCTTATTAATAAATTAGTGTAATTCAGCGCCTTAAAGAGATAAAAAAGTGTTATTTTTTTTTAAAAAAATAAATTTTTTTCTCATATTTTTGACGACTGTTACTAAACTAACGATTCTACGTGAAAGCGATATTTGCATCATATGTAGCCGTCATAATTCCCTTTAATTTGAGGCTTAACACGGCTCAATCAGGCTTATACTTGAAAAATGGACAAAATACTCAATGCACTTTCCATGAAAGCTGGAATTTAAAAAAATAATTTTTTTTTTAATATTTTTTCTTGTTTGTGACACCTAATTGCACCAGAAACTTTTATCCACATCCCTTGGACAAAAATGTTGTTGCATAGTGTTATTCGCTCCATTGTTTTTAACAGGAAAGAAGTTAGGCTAATGGGTCGATAAGCCTTTGGGGTCGTATAACTCGCCTTGCCAGGCTTTGGTATGAAGACCACCCTTGATTCCTGCCAGTTTTGTCGGGGTATAAGACTGGGTTAGGCATGCAGTGAACACTCCAGCCAGATGAGTTGATACCAGATCCACCTCATTCTGCAGAAGTGCTGGAAATATTCCATCCGGTCCCGCAGCCTTACGGCCTCCTCTATAGTTTCCATCCTTTTACCCGTGTCATCCACCAATGTTTCGGTTTGGACATGAGTTTTTGAGAGGAACCTTTTCATTTTAGACATGCTGTTAACGCTGTCTACCTGCTCACAAAAAAGCCTCCAGGAGTTACGTTTCGCCGATCTAATGATTTTATTGTATTCTTTGAGTCTTCTGTGGTAGTCGTCCCAATAGGTTTAGGTTTAGGTTTAGGTTAGGGTGGCAGCCGTATTTTTTTTACAAGCTCACATAGACCAGTTTAGGTCCCTAGTGTTACCACGGGCTGAAATGCCCCTCATCGAAACCAACCTGTTTGATATATATCCAGTCGTCGTTTACTCAAAGCGGGACAGTCGCAAAGCAAGTGCTCAATGCTCTCCACTTCTTCCTCATCTCCACAGCTTCGGCAGAAGTCATTGGAGTCAATACCCAATCTTTTGGCGTGTTCGCCGATCAAGCAGTGTCCCGTCAGAACCTGTACTAACGTAGACAATCGTTTCCTCTCTAGTGCGAGGAGATATTTTGACCTTCTCAGGTCATACCTTGGCCAGATTTGTCTAGCTACCCTGCAGGTGCCGATTTCTGTCCATCTATCGTTGGACTGCCTGATTGCCTCTTGCCTAAGCCAAAGCTTGCACGTGGATAGTGGCGCACCAATATATGCAAATTCTTCGAGAATTTGTAATGTCGTCCCTTTCCTAGCAAGTTCATCGGCTTTGCAGTTCCCCGGGATATCCCTATGCCCAGGCACCCATATGAGGTGTATATTAAACTGCTCAGCCATCTCGTTAAGAGATCTGCGGCAGTCGAGGGCTGTTTGTGAATTTAGGGATGTTGCCTCCAGAGAATTGATGGCAGCCTGGCTGTCCGAGTAAATGACAACGCCATTGTTGGTTACTATGTTGCGACTCAGCCACTTGGCGACTTCCCATATTGCCATTATTTCGGCTTGATAGACACTGCAGGTATCTGGTAGTCTGTGAGCTATATCCAGACTAAGTTCTTCACAGTGTACTCCGAAGCCAACCTTTTCATCAAGCTTCGAACCATCCGTGTAAAAGTGGAGATGGTTTATATTACCTGGTATTCTGCCGACCCATTCATCTCTGGCGGGAATCATAGTGATGTAATTTCTCTCGAAGGTGTACACTGTTGGTATATAGTCCACTCGGTCGGTTACCATAGCACTACACTTTGATATCCTCATGTGACCATAGTTCTTGTACCTCCACATTGATAGGCAGTTTAATCTTATTGCCGCTTTGGTTGCAACTTCTCTCGCCACAATATTAATCGGCAGTATATGGAGTAGGGCTTGTAGAGACTCGGTCGCTGTAGTCCTTAAGGCTCCGCTTATGCTCAGGCAGGCAGTCCTCTGAACCTTTGTTAGTAGGTTGGTAATGGTTAGTTTGTCAGTTGCCGTCCACCATACCACAATACCGTATAACAGTATTGGACGAACTACTGCTATATATATCCAGTGGACGATTTTAGGAGAGAGTCCCCACCGCGACCCTACAGCCTTTTTGCAGGAATATAAGGCGACGTTGGCCTTCCTTACACGTTCCAATACGTTAAGTCTAAATAACATTTTCCTATCTAGAATTATTCCTAAAAATTTTGCACTTTCAGAAAAGACTAGATCTGTTCCATTTATCCGAGGTGGAGGGTCCACATGTGGGACATTATTCATCCTAGTAAAGAGAACCAATTCTGTCTTGTTGGGGTTAACGCCCAAACCGCTGCTTCTGGCCCATCTAGCCAACTTGTTCAGAGCCACCTGTAGGATGTCTCTGAGGACGTTTACGAATTTGCCACTCACTGCGATTGCCACGTCGTCCGCATATGCCACGACCTTGCAGCCACAACGTTCTAGATCTAGCAGGATTTCATTCACCGCTAGGTTCCAAATTAGTGGAGACAATACTCCTCCTTGCGGGGTCCCTCTGTTTACATACCTTGTTAGAGTTGTGGACCCTAGACATGCTGTTATGCGTCTTCTGGTGAGCAGACTTTGAATTAGTCTAATCAAACTAGTGTTAACTTTTAGATGTGAGAGTGCCGCAATTACCGCATCGGAATGAATGTTGTTAAAAGCCCCTTCTATGTCAAGAAATGCCACCATGGTGAATTCCTTGAAATGCAGGGACGATTCGATAGTGCTCACAAGTTCGTGCAGGGCTGATTCAGTAGACTTGCCCTTGTTGTAAGCATGTTGGTTCCCCGACAGGAGTTTTGTATCCAGGTTTTCGCTAATGAAATGATCTAAAAGTCTTTCCAGACCTTTCAATAAGAACGAGGATAGGCTAATTGGTCTGAAGTCTTTTGGCCTAGTGTGTGATATCTTTCCCGCTTTAGGTATGAATACCACTTTGGTATCCCTCCATCGATTCGGGACGTATGAAAGCCTGATACAGCCTACATAAATTTTCTCCAGCCAGGGGATAATGTACTTTAACATTTTCTGCATTTCTGCTGGAGTGATGCCATCTGGTCCAGGTGACTTGAAGGGCTCAAAGCTGTTAATAGCCCAGCTTATTCTGGATCTCTCAGTCAAGAAGCTAGCGACGCTCGCAGTCCACTCGCACTCTTGGTGGTCCTGCTGATCCTCGGGTTCTGTTATAGAGTTCCCCGGGAAATGTGTGTCGAGCAGTACATTGAGCGACTGCTCGCTGTTTTTGGTCCAGTTATTTGCCTCATCCTGTAAATATCCCACTGTACAGGGTGAAGCAGATAATATCTTCCTCAGCCTAGCGGCGTCGGAGACCTTTTCCACTTCACCACAGAAGGTATACCAAGAGCGCCTTTGCGCCTTTCTAAGCTCCTTCTTATAGATCTTGAGTTGCTCTTTATAGGCATCCCAATCATTAGCGACCCCAGTAGATTTAGCCTTATTGAATAGCTTGTTGCAGGTCTTTTTCATAGCCGTTAGCTCAGAAGTCCACCATTGGGGTTTAGTTTTACCCTTGTACCTTGTTTTTGGACAGGCTTCTTCAAGGGATCTATTGAATGATATGGTGATATGATCGACCAGATTATCCAAACCGGCTTTGTCATTCGGTTCGTACGGAAGTTTAGAGTTGAGGACTTTCTTGAAATTCTTCTCATACAGATGCCACTTTGTCTTCCTTACATTTCTGTGGACGGCGGGTTTAGGCGCTTTTTCCGCGAGTTTGAACTCAATATAATGATGATCTGAGAATGAGTGGTCGTCCAGTACATTCCACCCAATAATTTTGTCTGACAGCCGGTCAGTAGCAAACGTTACGTCGAGTACCTCTTGTCTGTCTTTAATTGTGAAGGTCGGTTTATTACCTATGTTACAAATACTAAGATTGGTAGTTAGAATAAAGTCAAGAAGCGAATCACCCCTATTGTTTATATCCGTACTACCCCAGATAGTATGATGAGCGTTCGTGTCTGCGCCAATAATCAGCTCGAGCTCGTCAGACGTTGCTTCTTCTACTACTTCCCTGAATAGAGCAGTCGGTACTACAGATTCATAAGGCAAGTAGCTGGAGACCACCCAATATATGCGATTACCGATCTCCAGGCTAGCAGCTGTTTGGTCTTTACCACTTAAATTAGTCAGGAGAAAGATACTTAGATCTTTCCTGGCCAAAATGCAGGTTCTTGGAGTGCCTTCACAGTTGGCCACAAGCAGTTTAAAGTTGGGTGTCCTAATACCGCACACCCTTCCTCCCACTACGTAGGGCTCCTGTATCAGGACGATGTCTACTGCGCCTGTGGACAGGCGCAGCAATAGAGCCGCTGAGGCTGCTTTAGCGTGATGGAGGTTAATCTGTAGAATTCTTACCATCATTGGTAATTGACAGATTAACATCCACCCCAACAAGGGTGTTATCGAACTCTTCGTCCGTATCGTCGAGAAGCATGTCCCCGCCAGATGCGTCAAAGAGTCCGGAGACTCCCCTCAGCCCCTCTGTGTCAGAAGTAGAGCTTTCGTCCTCAGAGTAGGACGTTACAGATCTTCTGTTAGAGTTGGAGTCACCAGAAATAATAGGCGTGGCTACCTCCGCACTTACAGAAAGTGCCACGGTGGACGACTCACCTTCTGCAGTGGGAGCTATATCCTGCTTGTATATCTTCAAGATTATAGTCTCGAAGCCATATTGTAGGGTTGCACTCGCACTTTGTATATGGGAGGTGGATTCAGCGTTTAGGATAAGATTGACCTGCCGCTTTTTACCATCCGCCTCACCCACCTTGCTGATTCTCCAATTATGGGCCGGCAGACCAGGATTGGAATCTTTTATTATTTCTAAGATGTCAGCCGGGTTGGAGGGCTCTTCTGTAACCCAGGTGATGGCTCTAGGGTGACTAGGGATGTTGTTTTTTTCGACAACATCCAACTGGGCACCCGGCCACACCTCACCCGCTCGACACAGAGCAGCCTGATAAAGGTCTACTGATCTGGCATCACCGAAATATAAGAGCTTTACTCTCCCCTGATACCATCCTGCATCGTTGCAGATTGGTGGTTTGCCCGGCATTTCTCTACGGACATCGAGGTAATGAGCCATAATGGCTGATTGTACATGACTCCATTTGTCCTTGAGGATGGATCCATCCTCACTACTTCTGTCTATAACAGCCATCACTAGACTCTCCTTCGCCACTTCATTGAAGGGCTTGGTGAGTGTCCTGTTGATGGTGACATTAGGGCCTCTTGCCTTTTTCGAAGGCAGGGGTTCATCAGGTGATCTGATTCGTTTTACTTTATTAGCCGTTAACACAGCTGAATTTGTGGCTCTTTCAGCCGACTCATTGGCCTTAGAAGCATCTATGACGCCTTTAGCCCAGGTAAGTGACTCTTTTTGTTTTTCGGTAAGAGCCGAAACCTCAACAGCCTCCAACTTCGTCAAAACTCTGAGCGCTACACGATGCTCATTGTGCTTCCGTTTTGACGGTCGGACATGACGTTTTCCCCTCACCGCACCACCTGTTGTGAGTACTTGGGGGAGATTTTCACCATTTTTGGTGTGGTCGGCTTTGGCCAAGACCAACGGACGGACAGTCGGACGATTGGGGAACCGCGCTCCATCGGAACACGAAGGCATCCCCGTCAAGAGAATTTATTTTAATTTTGTCTGTATTAGACCGTAATAGGTACTACGATGTAGGCCTTACAGACTTTGTACAGATTTTTGCTATTGCGTAATAGGTACTGGTAACTATCCGCTATGTGATAAACACGTCCGTTCACTGCGAATGATCAGCAACGTCCCAATATACTAATTGTTTTTTACGTCGAGCTCTGTTGTAAAGTCTTCGGACATCTTTGCCAATCGAGCGAATTTGTCCTGGCATCCAGGGTTTCTCATAGGCAGATTTCCTTTCTTCGAATGATTTTACAAGAGCCTTCGTAATCTTCTTCACATTGATATCAATGTTTCTGCACATAGATAATCGCGTGCAGGCTGCCCCAATCGATTTCTTAGTAGATTTCCGAAATTATTCCAGTCCGTCTTAGCCTTAAACCTCATATAACGGTGGACCGAATAGGAGTGTTCATCCGAAACCCTCCACTCATGCATCTCATCAATAAGATTTTCTGAACATATCGTTATATCTAATACTTCTTCCCTAATTTTGTTAACAAAGGTTGCAGTGTTTCCTGTGTTAAGAGTTATGAGGTCATTTGTATTCAAAAATTCTATAAGGGCGTGTCCCTTTTTTTTGGTGCAAGTACTACCCCAAGCGATATGATGGGAGTTGGCGTCACACCCAGCTAATAACTCAATACTTGTGTGTGTGTGGATTCCCTCACCAGACGTTGTAATTCCGTCGTAGGTGCCATGACGCCAGGTACATATTGTCATTACCTTGCCTGCCTCAGAACCGTTGCGTCCGATGTTGACAACTCTGGAGAGAAAAGAAAACATAAGTTTTTATGGCACAAAATACAAATCCTTGGACGAGTACCTGTGTTAGCGTAGAAAAGGTTATAGTTCACATGGTTTAATCCAGTAACCTTGTTGCTAGTTGTTCATGGTTCCTGGATCAAAGCAATATGAACCCTGCCTTTATTTATGATGTCCATCAGAGCGTTGGATACGCCATGCCCTTCGCCATGGCAAGATTGTTCTTGGATTCTGGGTCTATGCCCAACACGAGGAGAGTACCCTCAGTATCATCCTTCCTATAGAAGACTTCCCCCTTTCTCACGGAAAGTTTTGAATTCTGTTTGCCAATGATGTCGAGTGTGTACTCTGATGAGAACTTACTGGGACATCCCTTAACATATGGGGTCGTGTTTATGAGCTCAGGAATGTCGCTTTTCCTTACCAATTTTAGCTTTGCGCCGTCCCATGGTGAGGGGAAGCTATCCAAAAGTTTTACGAGGACACCAGCGCGACGTTGTGATGCCAGCCTTAGTATCAAAACACCCCTCTCAAACTTGCAACTCATTACTTTGATTGGAGGTTCATCATTAGATTCGAGGACGTACTCCGCTACCCTAGTATAGACCAAATCTTCGAAGTTACTCATTTGGTCTTCGGGGATTCTGCCAGATGCACTACATAGCATAGATCGTCTCGAAAATGTTGTTTAGCTATATTAGAATAAGATGGTGGCATCTTACCCTTCTTTATGACCAATTGATTTTTCCGTGTCTGTAGAGTCTTTTTGTTTAAAGCCTCATCCTTAACGGATGATTTGGTTGACTTGACCTGTGTTACTGGATCAACTTTACCGCCCACGATCGAAGGACCCCGACTAGAGACTTCCAATTGTGTGGTTACGTTAGGCTACTCCGAATTACTGGAAGACGGCGAGCCTTTTTTATTCTTAGTCACTTTCACATCGCTACGTTCTTCGGGAGACCTGACTCATTTAGCGGCCTTCATGCATATGTTGGAGTTAGAATTGTCAGTTTCATCCCGTAATAGTTTCTGTCGGTTCAACTTATTCAGTTTTCTTCTTTGTGCCCCTGACAGTCTCTTTGAGTTAGCAACAATAGTGATATTGTTTTCATTTGATGATTCAGAGTCAGAGTCCCCACTGCCTTTTAAAGGCTGGGATTGCTTAGAGCCCCAGCTGGGTTCTGCTTCATCTATATTATCATTTGTTTTGCCTGCGGCTAGATGTGCTCTTGCTTCATTTTCGACTACGGGATCCAAGGCACCAAAGCTCGTAGAAGTTGCATACTCACGATTGTTCGATAACGACGACACATGACTCGTGAGTGAATCAACGATTGTCGCCGGCACTGGGTTTTCCCTCCCCTGCGCCGTAATCTCATTTGTCTTTTTTGGTTTAATCATAAATTGGTTGGGGGAGACACCCCCATAGCCAGTATTTGCCCGTAATAGGTATGTCGATATAGGCCTTCCAGACTACGCTCAGAAATTTTTGTCCAGAGACCGATGCATCCAATTCAACCTACACTTTAAAAAACAACAAACCACGTGGTTGCGTAGTAGGTAGGTGAATAGGTATTTCGTAATAGGTTAAAAACTATCCGCTCTGCGATAACACGTCCGTTCGCTACGACTGGCGGCAACTGAGAGAGGAGAGGTTTAGATGGTTTGATGTCAAACCATCCATCTCAAGCAACCTATGAAGCTCATGATGCTATCAATATCGTTGGATGATAGAGATTCCAGATTTTGTCGTTGCTGATCAGTCGTAGTGAACGGACGTGTTTAGCACAGAGCGGATAGTTAAAATCTATTACGCAGTACCTATTACGCAATCGCAAAAAATAAAAATCTGTACAAAGTCTGGAAGGCCTACATAGTAGTACCTATTACGGGCTAATACAGACCAAAAAATTCGATGACGGGGATGCCTTCGCGTTCCGATGGAGCGGGGTTCCCCAATCGTCCTAATGTCCGTCCGTTTGTCTTGGCCAAAGCCGATCACACCACAAATGGAGAAAATTTCCCCCCAGTACTCACAACAGGTGGTACGGTGAGGGGAAAATGTCATGTCCGACCGTCAAAACGGAAGCACAATGAGCACCGGATAGCGCTCAGAGTTTTTACGAAGTTGGAGGCTGTTGAGGGTTCGGCTCTTACCGAAAAACAAAAAGAGACACTTACCTGGGCTAAAGGTGAAGTGGCGAAGGAGAGTCTAGTGATGGCCATTATAGACAGAAGTAGTGAGGATGGATCCATCCTCAAGGACAAATGGAGCCCTGTGCAATGAGCCATTATGGGTCATTACCTCGATGTCCGTAGTGAAATGCCGGGCAAACCACCAATCTGCAACGATGTAGGATAGCATCAGGGGAGAGTAAAGCTCTTATATTTCGGTGATGTCAGATCAGTAGACCTGTATAAGGCTGCTCTGAGTCGAGCGGGTGAGGTGTGGCCGGGTGCCCAGTTGGATGTTGTCGAAAAAACAACATCCCTAGTCACCCTAGAGCTATCACCTGGGTTACAGAAGAGCCCTCCAACCCGGCTGACATATTAGAAATAATAAAAGATTCCAATCCTGGTCTGCCGGCCCATAATTGGAGAATCAGCAAGGTGGGTGAGGCGGATGGTAAAAAGCGGCAGGTCAATTTGATCCTTAACGCTGAATCCACCTCCCATATAAAGGGTGGTTAAATTTTAAGGGCCGATGTTGATTTTGAATAAAACACAAATTGTTTGCGAAATTGTTGTCATTTCTTTTTATTACGATAATATTGGTATGGTTCAATTTTGTACGGAACAAAATATCTGCCAAATGGCCGCCGCGACCTCGGCGGCACACCTTCATCCGACGGTCTAAATTTATTCTATTGAGGTTCTATGTCGTTAATGTACCGAATTATCTCATCCTTTAGCCCTTGAATTGTTGCTGACTTATCGACGTACACATTTTCTTTCAAATAACCCCAAAGAAAGAAGTCCAACGGTGTCAAATCACATGATCTAGGCGGCCAATTGAAATCGCCACGACGTGAGAAAACACGGCCATTGAATTTGTTGCGCAAAGGAGCCATTGTTTCGTTATCTGTGTGGCAAGTGGCACCGTCCTGTTGAATCCACACATTGTCCACATCCATATCTTCCAATTCGGGCCATAAAAAGTTCGTTATCATCTCACAATAGCGAACTCCATTCACAGTAACTGCTGACCGGCCTCATTTCAAAGAAGTATGGCTCGATGACGTCGTCAGTCCATAAGCCGCACCAAACGAACTGGGTGAGCATGTACAGGTCTTTTCACATCTCCTACAGACCCGGTTTGCTGAAATTCGCCCACAATTCTCCCGATTGTGGACACATTTGGTCGATTATGCTGATCAACAAAACATCACGATGTGCACGAAATGCATTTTGATTTGAACTCCCATTTTCGTACAAGGCTTAAAAAACTTTAACGCGTTGCTTGATTGTGTATCTTTCCATGGTTCAAATTGAGTTAGTCTGAAATTGAATAATGTCAAATGAAATGCACAAAAAAACTTGACGTTTAGGTGTGGTTCACATTCAACATCGGCCCTTACAATTTAACCACAGTTTAAAACGTGCAAGTGCAACTCTACAATACGGCTTCGGGACTATAGTCTTGAAGGTATACAAGCAGGATATAGCTCCCACTGCCGAAGGTGAGTCGACCACCGTGGTTGATACACGGCTTTTTGGAAGTGCGGAGGTACTCACGCCCATTATTTCTGGTGACTCCAATTCTAACAGAAGATCTGTAACGTCCTTCTCTGAGGACGAAAGTTCTACTTCTGACACAGAGGGGCTGAGGGGAGTCTCCGGACTCTTTGACGCATCTGGCGGGGACACGCTTCTCGATGATACGGACGTCTGATGAGGTCGAGCTGATTATTGGCGCAGACACGAACGCTCATCATACTATCTGGGGTAGTACGGATATAAACAATAGTGGTGATTCGCTTCTTGACTTTATTCTAACTACCAACCTAATTATTTGTAACATAGGTAATAAACCGACCTTTACAAATAAAGACAGACAAGAAGTACTGGACGTAAGGTTTGCTACTGACCGGCTGTCAGACAAAATTATTGAGTGGAATGTACTGGACGACCACTCATTCACAGATCGCCAAGCTAAATCTAAACGGGTCGCTAATGTTTGGGATGCCTATAAAGAACAACTCAAGAAATATAAGAAGGAGCTTAGAAAGGCGCAAAGACGCTCTTGCTACACCTTCTGTGGCGAAGTGGAAAAGGTCTCCGATGCCGCAAGGCTGAGGAAAATACTATCAGCTTCACCCTGTACAGTGGGTTACTTGCAGGATGAGGAAAATAATTGGACCAAACACAGCGAGCAGTCGCTCAATGTACTGCTCGACACACATTTCCCGGGGAACTCTCTAACAGAAGCAGAGGATCAGCAGGACCAACAAGAGTGCGAGTGGACTGCGAGCGTCGCTAGCTTCTTGACTGAGAGATCCAGAATAAGCTGGGCTATTAACAGCTTTGAGCCCTTCAAGTCACCTGGACCAGACGGCATCACTCCAGCAGAAAATGTTGAAGTACATTATCCCCTGGCTGGAGAAAATGTATGTAGGCTGTATCAGGCTTTCATACATCCCGAATCGATGGAGGGATACCAAATTGGTATTCATACCTAAAGCGGGGAAGATATCATACACTAGGCCAAAAGACTTCAGACCAATTACCCTGTCCTCCTTCCAATTGAAAGATCTGGAAAGACTTTTAGATTATTTTTTTATTAGGGAAAACCTGAATACAAAACTCCTGTCGGTGAACCAACATGCTTACAATAAGGGGAAGTCTACAGAATCAGCCCTGCATGAACTTGTGAGCTCTACCGAATCGTCCCTGCATTTCAAGGAATTCACCATGGTGGCATTTCTTGACATAGAAGGGGCTTTTAACAACATTCACTTAGATGCAGTAATTGCGGCACTGTCATATCTAAAATTTAACTCTAGTTCGATTAGACTTATTCAAAGTCTGCTCAACAGAAGACGCATAACAGCATGTCTTGGGTCCACAACTCTAACAAGGTTTGTAAACAGAGGGACCCCACAAGGAGGAGTACTGTCTCCACTAATTTGGAACTTAGCGGTGAATGAAATCCTGCTAGATCTAGAACGTTGTGGCTGCAAGGTCGTGACATATGCGGACGACGTGGCAATCGCAGTGAGTGGTAAATTCGAAAACGTCCTCCGAGACATTGTACAGGTGGCTCCGAACAAATTGGCGAGATGGGCCAGAAGCAGCGGTTTGGGCGTAAACCCAAACAAGACAGAATTGGTTTTCTTTACTAGGATGAACAATGCCCCACATGTGGACCCTCCACCTCGGATAAATGGAACAGATCTAGTCTTTTCTGAAAGTGCAAAATTTTTAGGAATAATCTATATATATATATATATGTATATATAAAAGAAAGTGATGTTAGTTACTACGCTTATAACTCGAGAACGCCTGGACCGATTTCGGTGATTAGCACCAATTCGGACAGGTCTCCGGCCAAGTAAGAAGAATACACAAGAAAATTTTGGAAAAAAGTCGGAAAATTGGGAAAATCGAAAATTGCTATTTCTTGCGAGATTCCTACTGTTCCTATCTACTACTCCCTTTTTGAATCCAATTTTTTTATTAATTTTCTATTAAACAAAAAAGTTTTCTATTAAACATATGTACGAGTATGTGCTATTTTTCTTGCTGCAATTCATTCGAGTTTTGCGTATTGTTACACTGATTTCGCGTATCACATCGACAAACGGTACAAGCATTACGATCAATTAAAATTCAACGCGATATTTATCAGTTCGAAAATTTTTTCAGATAATAAGTTTGAGTATAAGAGGTAAGGTTATCTTATTGGATTGCGGGCACTGCAAAATCATAATTTCGGATGAATGCACGATGGCGCATAAACGAGCTCTGGAGGCAGTTGACCGAACGATGAAGGATTTACGACGTGGTTTGAGACAATTTGGTGAGTCTATGATATTGCTCTCCGGAGATTTTCGTCAAACGCTTCCCGTCATCCCGAAATCTACTGCCGATGAAATTAATGCATGCCTGAAATCGTGGTCTTTGTGGCGGCATGTCAAGAAGTTGAAATTGACCACGAACATGAGAGTCGCGTTGCAGAACGACTCATCGGCTCTTGAATTCTCGAAACAACTGTTGGCGCTTGGCAATGGCCAAATTACTGTTGATGTTTCCACTGCATTGATATTGTTCCCGGCAAATTTTTGCGAGTTCACATCGTCGAACGAGGAACTCATCACCAAAGTGTTTCCAAATCTCGATTAGATTAGTGAACGGGCAATATTAGCAGCGAAGAATAAGGACGTCGATAGCATGAATTTTATTATTCAAAGTAAAATCGAACTCGCTTGATGTGCCAGGAGTTCCGCCGCATAATTTACAGCTGAAGGTGGAATCGATCATAATCATGTTGCGGAATCTGAATCATCCGAAATTGTGCATAGTTCGCGGTTGTCCATTATGAAACTGATGGACAATGTGATTCAGGCGACGATCATCAAGGGAAAATTCAAAGGAGAGGAAGTCCTTATCCCACGAATTCCGATTATTCCAACTGATCTTTCATTCCAATTTAAGCGGATTCAGTTCCCTGTACGATTGGCTTTTACGATGACAATCAATAAATCTCAAGACAAATCGTAGGAAGTCTGTGGAATTAATCTCGAATTTCCCTGTTTTTCGCACGGTCATCTGTACGTTGCCTGTCTTCTGTCTTCGTTGTTTGTTGTTTATCACATCGCTCTCTACTGATTTCGATTCCTTTTAAACAAATCGCATTAAAATTTTAACTATCTGTGTTTTATTATCACTCTGGAGTTTATCTGAAGGCGTTAAATTGGGGCGAGGCGAAGTTCGCCGGGTCCGCTAGCTCTAGATAGAAAACTGTTATTTAGACTTAACGTATTGGAACGTGTAAGGAAGCCCAACGTCGCTTATATTCCACAAAAAGGCTGTAGGGTCGCGGTGGGGCCTCTCTCCTAAAATCGTCCACTGGATATATATAGCAGTAGTTCGTCCTATAATGTTATACGGCATTTTGGTATGGTGGACGGCAACTGACCAACTAACCATCACCAACCTACTAACAAAGGTTCAGAGAACAGCCTGCCTGAGCATAAGCGGAGCCTTAAGGACTACAGCGACCGAGCCTCTACAAGCCCTACTCCATATACTGCCGATTAATATTGTGGAGAGAGAAGTTGCAACAAAAGCGGCAATAAGATTAAACAGCCTATCTATGTGGAGGTACAAAAACTAGGGTCACATGAGGATATCAAAGTGTAGTGCTATGGTAACCGACCGAGTGGACTATATACCAACTGTGTACACATTCGAAAGAAATTACATCACTATAATTCCCGCCAGAGATGAATGGGTTGGAAGAATACCAGGTAATAGAAATCATCTCCACTTTTATACGGATGGTTCGAAGCTTGATGAAAAGGTTGGCTTCGGAGTACACTGTGCAGAGCAAAGATTGTCTACGTTAGTATCAGTTCTGACGAGACACTGCTTGATCGGCGAACACGCCAAAAGATTGGGTTTTGACTCTAATGACTTCTGCAGAAGCTGTGGAGATCAGGAAGAAGTGGAGAGCATTGAGCACTTGCTATGCGACTGCCCCGCTCTGAGTAAACGACGACTGGGCATACTGGGGTCTGCCTTTCTAGGCAGCCTAACAGATCTTTCCACTACCGATATTCGTACTATCGATAAATTTGTATATCTAACAGGTTGGTTTCGATGAGGGGCATTTCAGCCCGTGGTAACACTAGGGACCTAAACTGGTCTATATGAGCTTGTATAAAAAATAAAATACGGCTGCCACCCTAACCTAAACCTTTGTATCGTGTAATCACCTAGGTAGTGACAGAGAAGGTATTCGATTGTCTCCAGTTCCTCCTTATCCTCACAGAGTCGACAGTAGTCGGCAGAATCACTCTGCTACCTTGATATTAAAGATCTAACATCACAGTGGCCAGTCAGTGTGCCTATCATTAAACGAATGCCCCTCTTTGTGAGGTTAAGAAGATCTTTAGTCCTAGATTTCGATATGGCTGGTCATAGAGATTTAATGATTTTACATTCAGATCTCCTCCACCATTTCTGGTTTGCCAGGTTTTTGTAGAAACACTCTATGTTGCTGAAGAATTCGCATAAGGGGGATATAGTGATGGCTCAACCCTTGCAGCCTCAATTGCTGATCCATTTCGCGCGAGATCGTCAGTCTTCTCGTTCCCCGCGATATCACAGTGTCCGGGGACCCAGTACAGTCTGATTATGTATGCCAATTGCTGTAGTTCCAAACGGCACTCATTAACCGCCTTTGACTTAATAGTGATTGACTTCAGTGCCTTCAGAGCAGCCTGACTGTCAACATAGACTGTTATGTGATCATCTTGCCCGAGTTTTCGTCGACTTATCAAGCTGAGGGCTTGTAGTATAGCAAAGATCTCCGCCTGAAAAACGCTGCAGGTGTCGGCTTACCTGTGACCAGTCTTTTCTGGGGGGATCATTATGTCTCGATTTGAGGAGAATTTCTGAACTGATGACAAATAGTCTGTCAGTCTTGCCAGAGCCCTTAGATCAGACATTCTTGATGCCGCAATGAGAATGGCCGAGTGGCCCCATTCCGCGTTACGCCACATACGAGCTTCTCGGAGTCTGAGAGCGCATTTTGTAGCACTGCACTTAACAAAAAATTGTTCAATACCACGTCGAGGGCCGCTAGCGGTGTTCTCTTTCTCGCACCAAGGTATGTAGCCACAGAGGACAGATTCAGCTCCACTCCGTCCAGAATAGGTTTGGTGAAATGTGGTATCCTATTCCGTCTGGTGAATAGTACTAGCTCGGTCTTCAAGGGGTTGATTCCCAGCCCATTTTCCGTTGCCCATCTAGATAGCCTCCTAAGAGTACCCTGAATAAGATCGGTGATAGTCCAGAGAAATTAGCTCTACAACCATGATGACAACATCATCTGCGTAGGCGACATCTTTCACTCTTTCTAGCTCGGTCTTCAAGGGGTTGATTCCCAGCCCATTTGCCGTTGCCCATCTAGATAGCCTCCTAAGAGCACCCTGAATAAGATCGGTGATAGTCCAGAGAAATTAGCTCTACAACCATGATGACAACATCATCTGCGTAGGCGACATCTTTCACTCTTTCTTCCTCAAATGATCTGAGTATTCCATTAACTACCAAGAGTCACAGGAGATATGACAGTACGCCTCCTTGAGGAGTTCCTCGGAGGCTCCTTCTATGTCTAGGAATGTAGCCAAAGTGTATTGGTTTTTTCCTAGATTAACCTGGATATAAACCACCACGTCATGAAGAGCACTGTCAACAGACCGACCCTTGATGTACGCATGTTGACTACTGCTGATTAAAGATGGGTGTAATCGATCTCTGATATTGATGTTAATCCGTCTCTACGAAGTTTTCAGTAAAAAAGATGAGAAACTGTGTGGTGGACTTTTTAATAATTCACTAGATCGCACCAATTGAACTTTATAATTTCACAAAAACAATCTTTGTTCTTTAGTTCTACAACACATCGTTCAATTCTTAGAATATTTTTTTCCTAAGAATTGCGGGATTTTTTTTTCTTCCATATGCGATCTGGCAACCTGTTTTTTTTTCTTCGAAAATTCGACATTAGGCTATGCCTATACTTTGGCTCCGCCCCTTAAAAAACTTTCTTGTTTGAACGCATTGCTTGATTCTTCCTTTCCATCGCAGACATTGGTCTAATCACATCTTCTGGTAAAAATGTAATAAAAATCTGAAGTGTTGAAGTGTAATTATTATTCTAATTAAAAATTGAATCATCCTTATAATAACAATGAAATTTAATAAATTTCAAAATTAAGCAATAAAATCTGCTCCACACATGGCTAGGTAAAACAGTTAAAATAATAATAAAAAAAAGGTGGTTTCCAATAATTTTTATTTTTATAGTAGAATTTCATTGTAACCCAAATAAGTGGCAAAGGAAAACTCAACCTATTTTCATCGAATTAGTGTCGATTTCCAATAACACGTGTCTTACTAGAACAGCCTCTCAAAGATTGCAGGCACCGTGTCTTGTATAGCAATAAAGAAAAACCACGTGTCCAGTCAATTGGACGCAAAGAGTCCAGACAAGGAAATATTAACAGAAGCCTTTGACAAATCCTCGCCATAGGATTTCTCCACATCAGAGTCACCCTTCAACATCCCGGGAAAGGAATTTTTAATTTGCGCTGCAACATCATTAGCTCCAAAATTGGACGAGTCATCATCATTAGCATTACGCAACGTGGCTTTTACATCACCACAAATATATATATGTATATATCCAGGACTGTACTGGTAACGGTATCTAAAATTACATTATAAGGAATGAATTCCTAGTGACTTAAATGGGCTTCAAAACTACTTAGTATTCATAAAATTTCAAACTTTTCATTATCATACAATAGTAAAGTAGACCTCGTTAGCCAATTACACCAATGCAAAGTGATCTACTAATCCAACCAAATGAGAAGAGTAAGAAAATACAAGAACTCTGCAGAAAGTTATTGATACACCTTCACTGACATTGTTTTATTCTGTTTTCTTATTATCCAAATCAGTCGAATATGACGTAGCAAGCGACAGCTTCTACTTTGAAATTATAAAGAAGAAAATATGAAAAATAAAAATAAAACAACCTCAGAGAATGGTGACAGAGTAAAAAATGTAAAAATTTAACTAAACGTTTGTAACAAAAAAAAAGAGAATGCAGAAAATACTTTTTAAATTTCAATTCAAATAATATTAAGATACATACATAAATATTTGTTGTGAAGAATAGTTCGTTTGGTACACAAAACAAATTAAGATTGAAGTTGGTAATTTCAAGAAACGCCCTTTAAGTTTTCGAATCATTTGGTGATTAATACTATATTATTTACATTACTCGACGATCTAATTTTGTTCCAGTACTACGCCATGCATCCGCTCCCGCCGCTCCAGTTGAAAAGGCCTCTTCAATCAGCGACACCAGATGTTTGGGTAAGTCTTGTGCTGTTGTTGCAATTTGTATTTTAGGAACCAATAATTTTTTTTTTGTAATTGGCACTTGCTAACGTCGGTTAATGTCAGGGATGGAAAAGTTAAGATTAAGGTAAAACTGTTCCATACTTGTGTTTTTTTTATATGAGACTAAATATCGATATTTTCTAAAAATTTTTTATTCAGACATACTTTCACATAAATTTTGTATCAATCGAAAATGTCTTTAAAGCTTTGGATTTACAGAACATTTTACCACTTCTTTTATTTAAAGAAGATTTCGTTGAAATCTTTAATTTATTGAAAATTTTCTTAGTATGTACCGTTTGATCATTAAAAGTACTTTTTTAGTAGTTTTTCAAAATTTCCATCCCTGGTCAAATCAAGTAAGAAATAGAATCTGACAAACAAGAAAGAAAATATCACTTACAGCATCTCCCTCTGTATTATTATATTTAATTTTACATTTTTCTTGATTTTGTTTTGATCATTCGTTTGTTCTTTATCGGGTTTTTTATTCATTAGTCTCCTTCTCTATTTTTGCAATTTATTTAATAGTATATTTCTTGTTTTGCTATTGTTATTGCTATTGTTTTGCGTCGTATAATGAGAGAAACGAAAGATCAATGACCACATAATGAATTCATTATTTAACAGTTTATTCGGCTATATATATATCTATGTTGGAAAGCACCCTACACTTTAAATAGTTATGTTTAATTAATCGATTACTTGATATACAAACCACAACTATTTTTTGCGTACCAGACAGGGCTAAACGTATTTAAAATACAGGGTTGCCCATACTCGACGGACCCATGTTTTTTTAAAAAAAATCAAAGAAAAAAATAAAAATTTGGCGGTTGGCAATCTTAATCATTTAATTTGTTCCAAGTAGATTTGTTTACATCAATTTTTGAATATGATATCTCTCAAATGGCCGCCTCTGGCGTTGATGGCGTATTGTGCCCTTTTTGCAGCATTTTCCATCGTTTTCGCCAACATTTCGGCCGGAATAGCGGCTATTTCTTCACGAATGTTGTCCTTGAGCTCTTCTGCGGTCCTTGGCTTGTTAACGTAAACCTTTGACTTCAAATATCCCCACAAGAAGAAGTCAGGCGGCGTCAAATCGGGCGAACGCGGTGGCCAGTCCAAATCACCACTTTTCGACATCAAACGGCCCGGAAACAAATTCTTCAGAAAATCGATTGTTATGCGACTTGTGTGCGGTGGAGCGCCGTCTTGTTGAAACCAGAACTGCCTCATACGCTTTCGACGAATAATTGGCATCACAAAATTGGTCATCATGTCGCGATAACACTCCTGGTTGATGGTAACAGCATGGCCATTTGCGTTTTGGAAGAAAAACGGCCCAATGACCGTTTTCGCACTAACGCCGCACCAAACTGTGACTTTTTCGTCATGAAGAGGCAATTCTTGAATCTCCTGAGGATTTTCAGTGGCGTAAATACGTCAATTTTGCTTATTTACGGTCCCATTCAATGTGAAATGGGCTTCATCGGACAGTTTTTTGAGTTTTCACAATTGACTTCTTCTGTTGAATGTAAATTTCAACTATTTCAGAGCGCTCGCGTGGCGTGTATTGTTCCATGGTAAAAATCTGCTTGGACTGACGCTTCAAACGCGGTATGTCATTAAGCGATCTGACATCTCTGTCAAAAGTTATGGCGTTGCCAGATGGGTCCGTCGAATATGGGCAACCATGTATTATTATAATATAGAAAAATTAATCTTTATAGATAATACATAATTTCTTTATACATTTCCATTACTCCCCATTGATCATAACATTATTTTTATGTAACCTCTATGCAATGGTTATTCCATTTTGTTTAAATTATATTTATCCATTGGCCGTCATTGTTTATATAAGAATTAGTTGAATAAATATTGCACAAAATGGATTTCTAAACAAAACCTTTAGAGTTTTCCTAAGAAGATGGTGATAAAAATGGACTAGGTTATACACATTGCATTTACGTTTGGGGTTCCGTAATATTTATATGCCGAAGGAACCAAGGTAGGGTGGGTCAAGAGGCCAATTCACTCCTAATACCATCTAGGAAGTGATTAGTAAGTAGACAACTAAGGAAGCCAATGCCAAGTTATAGTATATTTCCATTAGGTAATTGTTGCTAAGAATTTTTGTTTTTGGGCTTTTAGTCTGTTTTCACCTTAGTAACTCATATCATTATCAAATATTTAGTTTACAAAAATAGGGAGTATTAAATTAAATATTGCGACGTTAGGACTGACAATTATCCAAGAAGGACGCGAACCCCCCAACCGACTGCTTCTGCTAGCAATTTGATGACTCCCGTAGTCCTACCTTTGATAGTTGTCTTCAAAGAATCCTTTGGATTTTTAACAGTGATACTTTTCTATGAAGTATTTGGAAATGCTGGTCTGTGTTCGTTACAATAATTGGCGCCCAACGTGGGGCCTGAAAAGATTCCATCTTTCTTTTCCGCTCTATTCCCTATTAGCAAAATTAAGATTTCAATTTTATTAACAAATTTCCGATTCTCTTTGATTTTGAAAAGTTAAGGTTGAAATAAATTTCAAAAATATCTCGGATTCTTTTAGCTACTTGAGGTTCAAAAGTTTGAGTATGCTAACCATTTATTTTTTGTAATTTCTTTTCTTCCTTAATGGATCAAGATCAAGGCTAATCATATATTTGTGAAAGCTTCTTGGATGTTATGAAGAGTTAGGTCGTTAGCTTAGTTACCAGTGACCAAAATATTACAGGATTACAAAGATTTGGCTGATTGCAATTCCTTGTCCGTTATATCTCGGTGAATTGTATATGACACGAAAAAAATATATATAGATTCGACTGGTTTGATAGACGGTCTAAGAATTCATGATTCCCACAAGGCTCCATAGACAAGTTTTGGCTTTTAACATAGTTTTTCATATCAAACTATACCACAGTGTCCTTGAAGTTAGTATTACTTCAAACTAGTATTTGTCAGAATCTTTTTACATAAATAATTAAAAAAAAAAAAAACAAATCCGTAGAAACCACATTGAAAGAAAATGTCGCTTAATAGAACACCACCTCCTAATTCTGCAGTTGGCGCAGAAAACATTATCAATTGTTCGATATGCGAAGAGCCTATGTCAGAGGGTCAAGATTGTTTAATCCTTAAAGAGTGCTCACATGTATTTCATCGACCTTGCATTGAAGCATTTTTGGCTAACTCTGCAGAATGTCCTACATGCAAAAGCCTATGTCAGAGGGTCAAGATTGTTTAATCCTTAAAGAGTGCTCACACGTATTTCATCGACCTTGCATTGAAGCATTTTTGGCTAACTCTGCAGAATGCAGAACTCAGGAAATACAATTTTCTCACAGAAACTGCTCCCGATATTCCCTTCACTGGCAACACAAGCACTGCTTCGGCACCTACATTACAAATTAATAAACCTCCTATTAGAGGAAGAGCACGAGGGGGGAAAGCTTCCATTATAACACTCGCAGTAGCTCTAGAGCAAATTTTCAAGATCCAAATACTTCGTTTAGTGGTCCGAACCAGGATATTCAAAATACTCCAGGTCGGAATGGTGCGCAAGTACCCCCACAAAATAATTTGGTTAACGCTCCAGTTGATTATGATTATATTACTCGAATGATCGAACAAAATCTAACACGATTGCTCAGTAATTTCAATGTTATTCCTCAGAATTACATTCCAGTTCAGAGGCATATAGTAAACAATAATCCTACCACAAACCAGGTAAATAATGTTCGCGAACAAAACTCTCCAATTCATACTGCTAAACAACAAAACTCGAATGGAATTTTAAATATTTCTAATTCGTCGTCTTCATCTCTTACCACTGACAAAGTTAGTTCTATAATTCATAGTTGGCATCTAACATTTGATGGATCTGCTAATGGATTGAACGTTGAGGAGTTCTTATATAGACTTCAGACCCTCACCGTTCATAACTTTAACGGCGATTTTTCTTTAATATGCAAATATTTGCAAATTCTCTTGACAGGGAAAGCAAATAATTGGTTCTGGCGTTATAGAAAGCAAGTCCCGTCTGTTGAATGGGATGAATTTTGCGACGCCATACGTTCCCAATATCGAGAGTATAAATCCTCTTACGATATTCGTGAAGAGATACGAAATCGTAAACAAAAAGCAGGCGAAACATTTGAAACCATTCATGAGGCTGTTTCCTCTATAGTCGATAGACTGAGTTCCCCTATGACGGAAACGGAACTTGTTAAAATCCTCACAAGGAATTTGCGTCCTGAAATCAGACAGGATTTGCTCTTCCTTCATATTGATTCCATATCAAGCTTGAGAAAATTAGTCCAGAAGAGGGAACATTTTCTTAACGACGAACATGTAAGGCGTAACCTCTTGAGTCGTAATAATAACTCATTTCTACCAAGAAGGCAAATAGCCGAGGTTGGTGTTGGTGATGACTTGGCAAAAAACGAATCCACAACGTCGCTCGAAACCGCTATTGAGGCCATTAGAGGTCCTCCAAAGAACTTCCATTGTTGGAATTGTGGTGAAATCGATCACCATTGGGAAGATTGTCTTCAGGAAAGAAAAATTTTCTGCTACGGCTGCGGTGCCAAGGAAATTTATAAACCCAATTGCCCAAATTGTTTGGCTAAGAAGGCAATGGGATCAAAAAACTTGAGACCTATTGTTCCCAACGTGGAACAATAATAAAATCCACAACATCTAATACCTACAGTAACGATTTGGAAAACTCTACAACTGTTTCAGATAGTAGTACGCAGAATAAATCTTTAGATACAAAAGACTTACAACCACCTGTTAAAATTTTACAAAAACCAATGAATGAAGATCATTTGAATAGGACTCAATATGAGAATTTCAAAAATATATATCTCCGCTTACCATATCATATCCGATGGAAAAATTATTTAGAAAAACGGAACGAAATCTTTAATGTGAATGACATTTCTATTTGCCCCTTGATAACATCAAAACGATCCACCATAAGACTTAGAAAATATTGGAAATTGCGTAAGCTTAGTAAGCGATTTCTAGTATCGGCCATTATAACCAACCCAAAAGATAAGCGCTATTATGCTAAAGTCTCCTTTTTGGACTTTAAAGAATTTGGACTGATTGACACAGGTGCCAGTATAAGCTGCATCGGGTCCGATCTTGCCTTATCCGATTTTGAAGGCTTACAAAATTTCACTAAAATTAAGTCGTATGTGAAAACAGCAGACGGTAGTCCACAACTAGTAAATGGTTGGATCGATATTAACATCACTTTCAAGGAAAAGACTTGTGCTTTGAAATTATTCATAGTACCTTCAATATCTCAAAGACTTATATTTAGGATAGATTTCTGCAAGAAATTTCATCTAATCAATGACGTAATCGATTCAGTTGATATGATTGCTCTTAACCATCTGTCTGAGTTATCCGATTTTGGAAAAACTGCCAAAAACTGCGTGGAGGATATACAAAACTCCCCAGACAACGAAGAAGTACAATTTCCCCTACTGTCACATCAAAAACAACAATTAGAGACTGTCATAAAACTATTTCCATGTTTCGAGAAACAGGGATTGGGTCGCACACCATTGATTAAACACTCGATTGATGTCGCTGGTGCTGCCCCAATCAAGCAAAGATGTTATCCTGTTTCTCCAGCTGTTGAGCAAGTTATGTTTAAAGAAATAGATCGAATGCTTTCGTTAGGGGCTATTGAACCTTCTTCATCCTCATGGAGCTCTCCAATGAGGCTCGTAATAAAACCCGGGAAAGTTCATTTGTGTCTGGACGCCAGGAAGTTGAACTTAGTCACGAAAAAGGATGCTTACCCGCTTTCATCAATGGAGGGCATATTTGCAAGACTTCTGTTGTGTCTAAACGATCGAGTGCGCATGAGCAACATTATTAGGAATACTCAAAGAGTTAACAACATTGTTTTATGCGTTGTTTTGTTGCTGCTAAGTCTATTAAATATTTAAATGTTGCTGTTTGCAATGGCGTTGGATAGGCAGCTCCATTTTTACATTACACTTCATCGTTTTGTACATGTCACTCACTCATTGTTGATCTCCGTTTATTTAATTGTTCATTTAATAAAGTCATATTATTTTTCTAACATTTGTGTCGTTATCACTCTGCCTCGAACATAATAATTGGCGACGAGGATAAAAGAAAGAAACAACTAAATTCATACAAAATACACAACGAGCATAATGTCTGAAATTGACAAACTTATTGAAGCAATGGCTAATATGACTAAAGCCATGCAAGCGCAGCAAGCCCAACAATCAAGTATCACCAGTGTCAACGTCATTTCAAGCTTCGACCACTTCGATCCAAAGGTGGAAACATTCGACATATATAAGGAGCGACTTGAGGTTTATTTTCAACTAAAGGGTGTGTTTGCCGATAAAGAAATGTGCGCTAAGCTTATTTTACAATACATGGGGCCATCAAATTACTCAATATTGTCGACATTGGCTGCCCCTAAGAACATCAACCAACTCAAGTACGACGACATCATTCAACTGTTGCAAGGACATTTTTGCCCCAAAAGAAATATTCTCGTAGAACAACACCGATTTTTAAATGAAATCCAAAATGAAGACCAAACCATTTCAGATTTTGTTGCTGTGTTGCAGAAAAGAGCAACGTTGTGTAAGTTTGTGTGTGTTTGCAGCAAATCCGTATCTGATGTGTTTTGCCGAGCTCAATTTATAAGAGGAATTCGTGACAACTCAATCCGAGAACAATTGTTGCAGAAACCAGAAGATTATTTTACACAAATTGTGGAAAAGGCAAAGGCATTGGAAGCAGCGAAGATGAATAACAATGAAATAATAAATAATCCATCTACTAGTGATGTGCAACAAGTAAGACAGACATCATCACAGAAGTTATCAGGTAATCGATTCCAACAAAGTTATCGACCATCTCCATCAAAACTCAATTATCGAAATCTTGGTTTGGAAGGGTTGTGTCTTCGCTGTGGGCGAAATAATCATCGTGCAAATGAATGTAAAATTAACAAACAAAAATTAAAATGTTCGATATGTAAGAAAACAGGCCATGTATAACAAGTATGTATAAAATCGAAATTAAAACCAAATACAAATAATGCGTCACATGCCGTTGAATCTTGCTCGTCAGATGACGAATATTATGGAGACGATAATTTTGCCATTCATCAAATATACGATATCTACAATAACGAGATCCAATCTTCAGATTTACAAAAGTTTTTCACAGGTAGGATGTATTCCAAATGTGATATGTGCGTTAAAGTTGCAAGAAGGAGCTAAGCCAGCATTTTTAAAAGAAAAGCAAGTTCCTTTTGCTTTACGAGAAAAGGTGGAGCTAGAACTTGATTCGCTGGAAAAAGAAGGTATCATAACAAAAGTTAATACAAGCAACTGGGGCTCGCCATTGGTTGTCATACCAAAACCTGACGGAAATGTTCGGCTATGTGTCGATTACAAATTATGTGTTAATCCACAACTGGAGCCGGCCCATTATCCTATAAAAAGAATAGATGAAATATTCAACACACTGAAAGATTCCAAATATTTCTGCAAACTGGATCTTTATAAAGCATATCTGCACGTTGCTGTGGACGATGAAAGTAAGCAGATACAAACTATATCAACACATAGAGGTACGTATCAAATGAATCGTTTATCGTTTGGTATAAAAACAGCCCCCTGTGAATTTAATCGCATATTAGACCAAGTTCTTTAAGGACTTGATGGCACAATTTCCTATTTTGATGACATAATTGTCCATGGTCCATCAAAAACAATATGTGAACAAAGACTCGTAAAATGTTTCGATAGACTACAAAAATATCAATTGCACGTAAACAAGGATAAATGTAAATACTTCAAAGAGAAAATACAATACCTGGGATATGTTATAAGCCAAAACTCAATTTCAAAATGTCCATCTAAAACTGAGGCTATGTCGAACCTTCCAAGGCCACAAAATGCGGATGCAGTAAGAAGATTTTTGGGAATGGTTACGTATTACTCCCGATTTATACCAGGTATGGCAACATTGACATATCCTTTACGTAATCTATTGGAAAAAGGTAACAAATTTGTATGGTCGAAGAAGTGCGAAGATTCTTTTCTTAAATTGAAGAATGAAATTCTAACGGACAGAGTCTTGGTTCCGTACAATGAATCTCTACCGTTAATTTTAACATGTGATGCTAGTCCTACCGGCATAGCAGCAGTACTCTCGCATAGGATCAATAAAATTGAACGACCCATCGCTTTTATTTCTAGAGCTTTGACAAAAGCTGAACAAAATTACAGTCAGCTTGACAGAGAAGCATTGGCTATAATTTTTTCGGTCGAAAAATTGTTCATGTATGTATATGGGAGAGAGTTCACACTTGTAACTGACAACCGCCCACTTTCGAGAATTTTTCATCAGAATGCCAAAACACCAGCTATGACATCAGCAAGATTACTTCGATACGCTTCATTTTTACAAGGTTTCAACTACAAAATTGAGCATAAAAAATCTGAACATATTGAACACGTAGACTGTTTATCTAGAGCTCCTTCTCAAAACAAATCAAAATTTTGTCATTTTTTAGATAAAGAGACAACAGATATTCAAGATCAAACTATCAATGAGATCTCAAGGTCGCTATTAAACGGAAACAATATCGAACCTGAGTACTCGATACAAGATGGTATTTTATTCAAAGGGAGCCGCGTTATGATACCCCCAATTTTGCGAGAAGAAATTCTTAAAGAATTGCACCATACGCATGTTGGAGTTGTAAGGATGAAACAATTAGCTAGGAAGTATTGTTTTTGGCAAAACATAGACTCAGACATAGAACAGCTGGTGAGATCGTGTTCAAACTGTGCTATGGTGAGGAAAAATCCACCTAAGGTTGAGACGCATCACTGGGACGAGCCTACTACTAATTTCCAAAGAGTACATATTGATTACGCAGGACCGTTTCAAAATTATTATTTTTTTGTTTTAGTGGATGCAAAATCTAAATGGCCAGAAATAAGGATTATAAAAGAAGCGCCAACATCGGGAAAAACTATATCCTTGTTACAAAACATTTTCTCAACCCACGGGTTGCCGGAAATTCTTGTATCTGACAATGCAACTATATTTCAAAGCGCCACGTTTACAAAATTCTGTACAGATCACGGCATTTTCCAAAAATTTATTGCTCCGGGTCATCCCGCAACCAATGGCCTTGCTGAAAGACACATACAAACACTAAAGAAGAGATTAAAATCAATGGAAGATGAAAACACATCGGTGCACACTAAAGTTCAAGAAATTGTTTCTAGATATAGAGCGTTGCCTCTAGCAAATGGGAAAACTCCTGCCCAACTTTATCTGGGACGCGATGTACGCATTAAATTAGATGCAATACGGCCAATAAAGCACACTAAAACAACACAAAATAACCCTAAGGTACGCCAACTTAGTGTGGGAGAGAGGGTTCAGGTGCGCTGTTTCCATAAAAATATACCCACTTGGAAGTTTGGTACTGTCCTGAAGAAACTTGGCAACGTTCACTACCAAATTAAACTCGATGACGGTTATAATTTAAAACGTCATATTAATCAATTGTATAAGTCAACAGTACATGATCAAAAATCTCCCGTTTTAATTACAGATCCGCCAGCACGAAATAAACCTCAGATTGAAGAAGTCATTATTCATTGAAGCCAGACACACAACGTACCTCCGATTGTAACGGAACAACAACAAACACATCCACCAGAAAGCGCAAGGCGGTCCAACAGGGCGAGACGAATACCAGCTCGGTTCGGTGACCATATCGTCTATTAGTGTGGGAGATTGTTGTGTCTAAACGGTCGAGTGCGCATGAGCAACATTATTAGGAATACTCAAAGAGTTAACAACATTGTTTTATGCGATGTTTTGTTGCTTCTAAGTCTATTAAATATTTAAATGTTGCTGTTTGCAATGGCGTTGGATAGGCAGCTCCATTTTTACATTACACTTCATCGTTTTGTACATGTCACTCACTCATTGTTGATCTCCGTTTATTTAATTGTTCATTTAATAAAGTCATATTATTTTTCTAACATTTGTGTCGTTATCACTCTGCCTCGAACATAATAACTTCCTAAAGCCAGAATAATATCCAAGTTAGATCTTGAGACCTATTGTTCCCAACGTGGAACAATAATAAAATCCACAACATCTAATACCTACAGTAACGATTTGGAAAACTCTACAACTGTTTCAGATAGTAGTACGCAGAATAAATCTTTAGATACAAAAGACTTACAACCACCTGTTAAAATTTTACAAAAACCAATGAATGAAGATCATTTGAATAGGACTCAATATGAGAATTTCAAAAATATATATCCCCGCTTACCATATCATATCCGATGGAAAAATTATTTAGAAAAACGGAACGAAATCTTTAATGTGAATGACATTTCTATTTGCCCCTTGATAACATCAAAACGATCCACCATAAGACTTAGAAAATATTGGAAATTGCGTAAGCTTAGTAAGCGATTTCTAGTATCGGCCATTATAACCAACCCAAAAGATAAGCGCTATTATGCTAAAGTCTCCTTTTTGGACTTTAAAGAATTTGGACTGATTGACACAGGTGCCAGTATAAGCTGCATCGGGTCCGATCTTGCCTTATCCGATTTTGAAGGCTTACCAAATTTCACTAAAATTAAGTCGTATGTGAAAACAGCAGACGGTAGTCCACAACAAGTAAATGGTTGGATCGATATTAACATCACTTTCAAGGAAAAGACTTGTGCTTTGAAATTATTCATAGTACCTTCAATATCTCAAAGACTTATATTTAGGATAGATTTCTGCAAGAAATTTCATCTAATCAATGACGTAATCGATTCAGTTGATATGATTGCTCTTGACCATCTGTCTGAGTTATCCGATTTTGGAAAAACTGCCAAAAACTGCGTGGAGGATATACAAAACTCCCCAGACAACGAAGAAGTACAATTTCCCCTACTGTCACATCAAAAACAACAATTAGAGACTGTCATAAAACTATTTCCATGTTTCGAGAAACAGGGATTGGGTCGCACACCATTGATTAAACACTCGATTGATGTCGCTGGTGCTGCCCCAATCAAGCAAAGATTTTATCCTGTTTCTCCAGCTGTTGAGCAAGTTATGTTTAAAATAGATCGAATGCTTTCGTTAGGGGTTATTGAACCTTCTTCATCCTCATGGAGCTCTCCAATGAGGCTCGTAATAAAACCCGGGAAAGTTCATTTGTGTCTGGGCGCCAGGAAGTTGAACTTAGTCACGAAAAAGGATGCTTACCCGCTTCCATCAATAGAGGGCATATTTGCAAGACTTCCTAAAGCCAGAATAATATCCAAGTTAGATCTGTAGGATGCGTACTGGCAAATAGAGCTAGACGATGCTTCGAAACACCTTACTGCTTTCACTGTCCCCGGTCGCCCACTTTATCAATTTGTCGTTATCTTGATGATTTGGTAATAGTATCGGAGGACTTTGAAAGCCACCTGGGAGTTTTGATTCGAATTGCATCAGAATTTAGGAAATCTAACTTAACCCTAAATATTGCCAAAAGCAAATTTTGCGTGACTAAGGTTAATTACCTAGGATATGTTATTGGAGACGGTGGTATTACTACAGACCCGCAAAAAATTAGTTCGATACTAAACTGGCCAGTTCCTAAGAATCTCAAACAGGTGAGAGGTTTCCTTGGGCTTGCTGGTTGGTATCGACGTTTTATTGACAATTTGTCCACAGTAGTGTATCCAATAACTGAAGTTGTGTCAACCAAGAAAAAGTTTTTCTGGACACCTGAAGCACAAAAACCGTTTGAGAGAATCAAAACCCTTTTGACTTCGGCTCCAGTACTTATAAACCCCGACTTCTCTAAGAAGTTTTATCTCATTGCGACGCCAGCGATTATGGCATAGGCGCCGTCCTGGTCCAACTGGACGGTGACAACCAAGAACGTCCCATAGCATTTATGAGCAGAAAGCTGAATTCCGCACAGCGGAATTACAGTGTAACTGAACGTGAATGTTTAGCTGCCCTTGAGGCAATTAAGCGCTTTAGATGTTACTTGGAAATACAGGAGTTCGAAGTTGTCACCGACCATTCCAGTTTAGTTTGGTTGATGAAGCAACCAAACTTGAGTGGACGTTTGGCCAGGTGGGTATTCCAGTTGCAATCGTATAAATTTAGTGTCAGTCACAGGAAGGGTAAAGAGAACGTCGTTCCAGACGCTCTTTCAAGAATTCCTGGTAACGACATTTATAGTCTCGAAATCGTAGAACCGAACATTTTAATGACTCAGACTACGAAGAAATAAAAACTTGTGTAAAAGAGAATGCTGGAAAATATCCCGATATAAAGATATGTATACATCCGTACTGAACATTATTCCGGTGATACACAACAAGAAGAACAGGCATGGAAACTATGGATTCCATAGAATCTACGAAAATGCGTCTTGTCGAGAGCTCATGATTCGCCGATTGCGTCACATGGTGGAATTTTGAAAACGCTAGAGATTCTTAGAAGAAATTTCTTCTGGCCAGGAATTGTCAGGGATGTAAGGAAATATATAAAAGACTGCGATATCTGCAAAACAACCAAATCCCCTAACTTCAGTATGAAACCGCCCATGGGATATCAACTGACTTCCGTTAGACCATACCAGAGGCTTTATGTAGATATCTTAGGTCCTTATCCTAGAAGCAAAACCGGACATATAGGTTTACTGATCGTTTTGGATCACTTAACCAAGTTCCACTGGTTATGTCCATTACGTAAGTTCACCTCTAATACCATTCAGGAGTTTTTAGAAAAACAAATTTTTCACGTATATGGTGTCCCGCAAATAGTGGTCAGCGACAATGGTAGTCAATTTAAAGCAAATGACTTCAATGCTTTCCTTACAAAATATGGAGTTACCCATACATATACAGCGTACTATTCGCCACAATCAAACGCGTCAGAACGTGTTAATAGATCTCTGATTGCTGGAATACGTGCGTATCTCAGTAAAGATCACAATCTGTGGGATCTACACTTAAGTACCATTAGTTGTGCATTACGAAATTCCCAACACCAATCAATAGAAACTTCTCCATACCGCGCTCTATTTGGATTTAACATGATAACTCATGGATACTCGTATACGTTGTTACAAAATCTCAATCTTTTGGACGAACCCGTTGCTAGACTCTCAAGGGAGGATCATCTCCAAACAATTAGACAGGATTTAAGGAGACATATCAAAGAAGCGTATGAAAGTAGTAGAGTAGAAACCTTTAAAGTAGGACAAGAAGTCTTTCGCAGAAATTTTGCTCAGAGCAGTTTCGAGAAGAAATTCAATGCTAAATTGGCACCGGTATTTATAAAAGCAAAAATTCGAGAGAAAGTAGGTAGTCATTACTACATTTTAGAAGATTCGGATGGTAAACTCGTCGGCACGTATCATGCGATGGATATAAGATCCTAAACGTCCTTTCTCCGACTAATTCTGCTGCTCAACGAGCCAGAATTATTCGGTTTTGTGGTGGACTTTTTAATAATTCACTAGATCGCACCAATTGAACTTTATAATTTCACAAAAACAATCTTTGTTCCTCAGTTCTACAACACATCGTTCAATTCTTAGAATATTTTTTTCCTAAGAATTGCGGAATTTTTTTTTCTTCGATATGCGATCTGGCAACCTGTTTTTTTTTCTTCGAAAATTCGACATTAGGCTATGCCTATACTTTGGCTCCGCCCCTTAAAAAACTTTCTTGTTTGAACGCATTGCTTGATTCTTCCTTTCCATCGCAAACATTGGTCTAATCACATCTTCTGGTAAAAATTTAATAAAAATCTGAAGTGTTGAAGTGTAATTATTATTCTAATTAAAAATTGAATCATCCTTATAATAACAATGAAATTTAATAAATTTCAAAATTAAGCAATAAAATCTGCTCCACACATGGCTAGGTAAAACAGTTAAAATAATAATAAAAATTTTTATAGTAGAGTTTCATTGTAACCCAAATAAGTGGCAAAGGAAAACTCAACCTATTTTCATCGAATTAGTGTCGATTTCCAATAACACGTGTCTTACTAGAACAGCCTCTCAAAGATTGCAGGCACCGTGTCTTGTATAGAAATAAAGAAAAACCACGTGTCCAGTCAATTGGACGCAAAGAGTCCAGACAAGGAAATATTAACAGAAGCCTTTGACAAATCCTCGCCATAGGATTTCTCCACATCAGAGTCACCCTTCAACATCCCGGGAAAAGAATTTTTAATTTGCGCTGCAACATCATTAGCTCCAAAATTGGACGAGTCATCATCATTAGCATTACGCAACGTGGCTTTTACATTACCACAAATATATATATGTATATATCCAGGACTGTACTGGTAACAGTATCTAAAATTACATTATAAGGAATGAATTCCTAGTGACTTAAATGGGCTTCAAAACTACTTAGTATTCATAAAATTTCAAACTTTTCATTATCATACAATAGTAAAGTAGACCTCGTTAGCCAATTACACCAATGCAAAGTGATCTACTATTACATTTCTTATCACCATTTCACTAACTTTCAGTAAATTAATCAAATCAGATCTAACATCTAATCTGATTCCCCAAGTTCTGCTGGGTACTAATCCCTGCCCCTTGTATGTGCATAGAAGCACATATGTATGTATATAAGCGGCCATGATTACAATTGCATTGTTGTAATTTCTTAACATGAGGGGAACAGCAACCAAATGAGAAGAGTAAGAAAATACAAGAACTCTGCAGAAAGTTATTGATACACCTTCACTGACATTGTTTTATTCTGTTTTCTTATTATCCAAATCAGTCGAATGTGACGTAGCAAGCGACAGCTTCTACTTTGAAATTATAAAGAAGAAAATATGAAAAATAAAACAACCTCAGAGAATGAGTAAAAAATGTAAAAATTTAACTAAACGTTTGTAACAAAAAAAAAAAAAGAATCCAGAAAATACTTTTTAAATTTCAATTCAAATAATATTAAGATACATACATAAATATTTGTTGTGAAGAATAGTTCGTTTGGTACACAAAGCAAATTAAGATTGAAGTTGGTAATTTCAAGAAACGCCCTTTAAGTTTTCGAATCATTTGGTGATTAATACTATATTATTTACATTACTCGACGATCTAATTTTGTTCCAGTACTACGCCAAGCATCCGCTCCCGCCGCTCCAATTGAAAAGGCCTCTTCAATCAGCGACACCAGATGTTTGGGTAAGTCTTGTGCTGTTGTTGCAATTTGTATTTTAGGAACCAATAATTTTTTTTTTGTAATTGGCACTTGCTAAACGTCAGTTAATGTCAGGGATGGAAAAGTTAAGATTAAGGTAAAACTGTTCCATACTTGTGGTTTTTTTTATATGAAACTAAATATCGATATTTTCTAAAAAATTTTTATTCAGACATAATTTCACATAAATTTTGTATCAATCGAAAATGTCTTTAAAGCTTTGGATTTACAGAACATTTTACCACTTCTTTTATTTAAAGAAGATTTCGTTGAAATCTTTAATTTATTGAAAATTTTCTTAGTATGTACCGTTTAATCATTAAAAGTACTTTTTTAGTAGTTTTTCAAAATTTCCATCCCTGGTCAAATCAAGTAAGAACTAGAATCTGACAAACAAGAAAGAGAATATCACTTACAGCATCTCCCTCTGTATTATTATATTTTATTTTACATTTTTCTTGATTTTGTTTTGATTATTCTTTTGTTCTTTATCGGGTTTTTTATTCATTAGTCTCCTTCTCTATTTTTGCAATTTATTTAATAGTATATTTCTTGTTTTGCTATCCTTGCGTCCACCACAACTATTTTTTGCGTACCAGACAGGGCTAAACGTATTTAAAATATTATTATAATATAGAAAAATTAATCTTTATAGATAATACATAATATCTTTATACATTTCCATTACTCCCCATTAATCATAACATTATTTTTATGTAACCTCTATGCAATGGTTATTCCATTTTGTTTAAATTATATTTATCCATTGGCCGTCATTGTTTATATAAGAATTAGTTGAATAAATATTGCACAAAATGGATTTCTAAACAAAACCTTTAGAGTTTTCCTAAGAAGATGGTGATAAAAATGGACTAGGTTATACACATTGCATTTACGTTTGGGGTTCCGTAATATTTATATGCCGAAGGAACCAAGGTAGGGTGGGTCAAGAGGCCAATTCACTCCTAATACCATCTAGGAAGTGATTAGTAAGTAGACAACTAAGAAAGCCAATGCCAAGTTATAGTATATTTAGGTAATTGTTGCTAAGAATTAATTTTTTTTTTGGGCATTTAGTCTGTTTTCACCTTAGTAACTCATATCATTATCAAATATTTAGTTTACAAAAATAGGGAGTCTTAAATTTATTATTGCGACGTTAGGACTGACAATTATCCAAGAAGGACGCGAACCCCCCAACCGACTGCTTCTGCTAGCAATTTGATGACTCCCGTAGTCCTACCTTTGATAGTTGTCTTCAAAGAATCCTTTGGATTTTTAACAGTGATACTTTTCTATGAAGTATTTGGAAATGCTGGTCAGTGTTCATTACAACTGATTGGTATGTTGTCCTTAGGCATTGAGTGACTAGTTTTTCCCGCTTTGGGGATGAAAAAAACTTCACGCCATTTGGAGGGAATAAAATTCCGCAGTAGGCACTCCCTAAAAATCGTTAAAAGTAAGCATATCGCTCGTGACCCTGCGTCTTATACCATGGCCGGTGATATGCCATATAGTCCAGTCGATTTAAAGGGTTCGAAGGAATTAATGGCCCACAGTATTTTCTCCTGGGTTACTAAACTTTTGACAATCGAAAGAGCGCGGTCATCGCACTGTGATTCCCTCTGTTCTCTACCGTTATTAGGACATGTATCCCGGACCAGGTTCGAACACCCGGGGAAGTGTGTCGTGGCCAGGAGGTCCAGGGATCAGAGCTAGACTCAGTCCAGGTTCCATCTTCCTTTTTGATGCTACCAAGCGACTTGGGGTTATTTGATAGCAATCTTCGAAATCCGGAGTACTCGTTTACCCCTTCTATGCTTTCACAGAAATTGACCCAGGAGACGCATTTCGCCCGTTTGACCTCGCTCTTGTATATATTGAAAGCTTCCTTATAGCGGTCCCAATCAGTTCTTGCTTTGGTTCTATTTGCTTTGTTGTACAATTTCCTGGTAGTCTGCCTTGACATACGAAGGTCTTTGGTCCACCATGCAGGTTGTGACCTTTTTCCTGGATGTGTAAGGGGACATGTTCTCTCAAGACTTTCTAACAGGGTTGTGGTAAAATTGTCCACTGCTGTTTGTAAGCTCCCCATGTCGACGAAATTGTTATCCATCGATTGGAGCTGCCTGTCAACAAGATCATTATACTCTACCCAGTTAGTTTTCCTTTAGTTCCTGAACGGTATTTCATCACCTGTAACCAGATTGAAGAGGATATATTCATGGTCCGAAAAGGAGTTCTCCTTGGACACTCTCCAACCTATTACTTTCGACCTATTTCTGACTTGGAAATTAAGATCATTACCAATATTGGAAATCTTTAGCCCAGAATTAAAAATAAAGTCATAAAGTGACTCACCTCTAGTGTTGATGTTCGTACTTCCCCATAGAGAGTGGTGCGCGTTTGCGTCACATCCTAGGATCATCCTTGTCTTCCGACGATTCTCATGCAACTTGACCTCCGAAGGAGGAGAGTATGTGATGTAATTTTTATTGCCCAAACCTGTCACCTTATTCTTGAATTAGAACAATGTCTACTTTAGAGTTTGAGAGGGCGAGAAGAAGTTCGTTCGAGGTAGCTATAGAGTGGTGCAGATTAATCTGAATTACCCTTAGCTTACTCAAACTAGTTCTGCTTCGCCTTTTTGGAGCCGGAAATGACAGTGGCCAAAACCGTATCTTAGCATGCCCCCTCACTCTCGTATGCACTCTTCGGTTATTTTGACGATGTTAGCTTTCACGATCAGCCGACAGGATTGTCCACTCGACAGTGCTGAGACCGGCATTCTGCTTCGCAAGCAGTTTCAGCATGTTCGGTTGATCTAAATCAGACGGGATCCACACTGTCACCGTCTTTCTAAGAGGTAATGCGGTCTGTGGGATCATCTTTAATTTTACGTTCGGTCAGGGTTCTTCAACATTCTCAATTGCATAACGAAGGAAGTTCAAAGACTCATTGTTGGCACATTTGATAAGTTTGACCCCTCTTTAAACTGCGTTCCATCAAAGAGCACCTCACTGCCGCTCCACCTATCCGAAAGCATAAGGTTGAGAAGCTTTGATTCTAGCAGCCTCCAAGTGGAGGGGATGATTCCCATCTGATTCAGCCATATCTACTATTGCCACCTGCCACTAAGAAATGAGTAGGGTTTGGTCCATTTCCTTGTTAGTATAGACCCCGAGGGTGCTTTATTTTCAGTTGCGACTTTATTTTCAATTCCTTCTGTTTGGAAACTGACTTTGTTGTCTCCTTTCTTAGGGTCTCTTGCTGTTGCTTCTTCGCAACAGGCTGTTGTCCCTCAGTAGATCTAACCCGCTTCACAGCTGTAGATTTCATGAGGTCCGCAGCCTGTTGCGAGGTCGAGGGGCCGTCGAATAGAGGGAACAAGTCTGCAACAGTTCCGGATTTAACTGCTAGAGTCATCTTTGTAGGACTGGCTCCAGTCTGCATCTTAATCGATCCTGAAACTCCACCTGGTGTTTTACCAGATTTCTTTTCCTGATCCACTTTAGGTTTTGTATTTGCTTTAGATAGTTCTGAATTAACCATGAAGGTCATTACTCCAGTCATTACTCGCGTCTGGATAAAGGGTTACCAATAGGACTATCCCTTCTTCCAGTGGGTTTCGTTGCCTATAATGTAGACTTTGTTATCCTATCTTTAGTTTGCAGCTACCCTGCTTCAGAGGGTCCGCTTGGAATATTACCATGCTTTTCCCTCCCTGTCGCAATTGTAGGATCTGCATTCACCGCTACCACAAGTGTCGTAGGAGTTGCACCATCCACCGGTGTAGAGAGAGGTAGAGGCCACATCAGGGACGATTTCTTCGCTAAATGGGGACAAAGCCCTTCATGGCGAAGTATCGCTTTCCAGTTGGATTTGATCAGTATCATTTCTCTCACCGTTATGTCAGACTCGGTCTTTCCTTCGAATTTCCGAAGTCTATAGCTCCTTGACGCGTCAGGATCTGGTGTTCTGCGTTGGAGGACTTACTAGCCATGGAGTCGGGTACCGACTCAGGTTGTTGTCGATTTCCGTCACATCCACTGCAAGGATAGTTTACGGCTTTGTCTCGATTGATTTAACCTTCTTGGTAGTCGGGACGGAGATAATCGTGATCTCACTTTCACTATCCGACAGAGTAAGATCTTCCATTAAGTCCGCTGGCACGCTCTCCTGGTTAAGTTCGATGAGAGATCATATCCAACAGTTGCTGCCCATCATACTCAGTAGTTATCTCCCCGTTCAGCGTGACGAAGTCCCTTAACCCTTTCGGTATTTTGATGTCATATGGAGTCATGGGTTTTGGGAGGCTCGAGCTTTCAATTGGAATAGTCTGAAATTATTTTTTCATGCAATATTGTCCTTTGAAGCCTTAAAAGCAATATATCAAATATATATACACATTTTTACTATCCTGGACAGTTATATTACAATTTGAAAACATTACTAAAATATTAATTTTTCAGGTGGAAAAAATGTTCATTGTAAAACACAATATTTTATTAAATTGTGTAATAAATTTATAAATCTGAATTTGCAAAATTCTGCAGAAAGAGTCATTCATTAGATTTATTTTATCATTGAATCGAAAAAAAAACTAATGACGTCGTCGTAATTTTTTAAAGTTGTATGATGCCATATGGCATCAATTTTATTTGGAGTATGTAAAATACGTAACAGAAACTAACGATTTTTTTGCTCACAGAGTAAAGCGCAAATGATGCCATATGGCATCACTCTAAAAACCACTTTTGAGTCGACTTTTTGAAAAATTGAAATAATTATAATCTTATGAGAAATATTAAAGGCCAAATAATAACAAAATTGGATTTTTAGGGTCTGTATCTAAAAACATGTACCGCAAGGGTTAATTCAGTTTATCCTCCCCTAATTACCTCCTCCATTATGAGATGTAGGGGTGAGCGGTGAGTGTGGTATGCACGCTCTTCGGATATATTTGGGAGGTGACTTGGATGACTGTCATTGGACATAGAGTTCGGACGTTGGCTATCCGTAGGCTTTGAGGGGATGAAGCTTCAATGCTGCAGGTTGTAGCCGTAGTAGTTTTTGTTGTTGTTGGTATGTTGTTAAAGAAATTCATATTTGTACCCACAAGTGTAGGGGAGTGGAGGTCCGCCATTATTATTATTATTATTATTATTATTATTATTATTATTATTATTATTATTATTATTATTATTATTATTATTATTATTATTATTATTATTATTATTATTATTATTATTATTATTATTATTATTATTATTATTATTATTATTATTATTATTATTATTATTATTATTATTATTATTATTATTATTATTATTATTATTATTATTATTATTATTATTATTATTATTATTATTATTATTATTATTATTATTATTATTATTATTATTATTATTATTATTATTATTATTATTATTATTATTATTATTATTATTATTATTATTATTATTATTATTATTATTATTATTATTATTATTATTATTATTATTATTATTATTATTATTATTATTATTATTATTATTATTATTATTATTATTATTATTATTATTATTATTATTATTATTATTATTATTATTATTATTATTATTATTATTATTATTATTATTATTATTATTATTATTATTATTATTATTATTATTATTATTATTATTATTATTATTATTATTATTATTATTATTATTATTATTATTATTATTATTATTATTATTATTATTATTATTATTATTATTATTATTATTATTATTATTATTATTATTATTATTATTATTATTATTATTATTATTATTATTATTATTATTATTATTATTATTATTATTATTATTATTATTATTATTATTATTATTATTATTATTATTATTATTATTATTATTATTATTATTATTATTATTATTATTATTATTATTATTATTATTATTATTATTATTATTATTATTATTATTATTATTATTATTATTATTATTATTATTATTATTATTATTATTATTATTATTATTATTATTATTATTATTATTATTATTATTATTATTATTATTATTATTATTATTATTATTATTATTATTATTATTATTATTATTATTATTATTATTATTATTATTATTATTATTATTATTATTATTATTATTATTATTATTATTATTATTATTATTATTATTATTATTATTATTATTATTATTATTATTATTATTATTATTATTATTATTATTATTATTATTATTATTATTATTATTATTATTATTATTATTATTATTATTATTATTATTATTATTATTATTATTATTATTATTATTATTATTATTATTATTATTATTATTATTATTATTATTATTATTATTATTATTATTATTATTATTATTATTATTATTATTATTATTATTATTATTATTATTATTATTATTATTATTATTATTATTATTATTATTATTATTATTATTATTATTATTATTATTATTATTATTATTATTATTATTATTATTATTATTATTATTATTATTATTATTATTATTATTATTATTATTATTATTATTATTATTATTATTATTATTATTATTATTATTATTATTATTATTATTATTATTATTATTATTATTATTATTATTATTATTATTATTATTATTATTATTATTATTATTATTATTATTATTATTATTATTATTATTATTATTATTATTATTATTATTATTATTATTATTATTATTATTATTATTATTATTATTATTATTATTATTATTATTATTATTATTATTATTATTATTATTATTATTATTATTATTATTATTATTATTATTATTATTATTATTATTATTATTATTATTATTATTATTATTATTATTATTATTATTATTATTATTATTATTATTATTATTATTATTATTATTATTATTATTATTATTATTATTATTATTATTATTATTATTATTATTATTATTATTATTATTATTATTATTATTATTATTATTATTATTATTATTATTATTATTATTATTATTATTATTATTATTATTATTATTATTATTATTATTATTATTATTATTATTATTATTATTATTATTATTATTATTATTATTATTATTATTATTATTATTATTATTATTATTATTATTATTATTATTATTATTATTATTATTATTATTATTATTATTATTATTATTATTATTATTATTATTATTATTATTATTATTATTATTATTATTATTATTATTATTATTATTATTATTATTATTATTATTATTATTATTATTATTATTATTATTATTATTATTATTATTATTATTATTATTATTATTATTATTATTATTATTATTATTATTATTATTATTATTATTATTATTATTATTATTATTATTATTATTATTATTATTATTATTATTATTATTATTATTATTATTATTATTATTATTATTATTATTATTATTATTATTATTATTATTATTATTATTATTATTATTATTATTATTATTATTATTATTATTATTATTATTATTATTATTATTATTATTATTATTATTATTATTATTATTATTATTATTATTATTATTATTATTATTATTATTATTATTATTATTATTATTATTATTATTATTATTATTATTATTATTATTATTATTATTATTATTATTATTATTATTATTATTATTATTATTATTATTATTATTATTATTATTATTATTATTATTATTATTATTATTATTATTATTATTATTATTATTATTATTATTATTATTATTATTATTATTATTATTATTATTATTATTATTATTATTATTATTATTATTATTATTATTATTATTATTATTATTATTATTATTATTATTATTATTATTATTATTATTATTATTATTATTATTATTATTATTATTATTATTATTATTATTATTATTATTATTATTATTATTATTATTATTATTATTATTATTATTATTATTATTATTATTATTATTATTATTATTATTATTATTATTATTATTATTATTATTATTATTATTATTATTATTATTATTATTATTATTATTATTATTATTATTATTATTATTATTATTATTATTATTATTATTATTATTATTATTATTATTATTATTATTATTATTATTATTATTATTATTATTATTATTATTATTATTATTATTATTATTATTATTATTATTATTATTATTATTATTATTATTATTATTATTATTATTATTATTATTATTATTATTATTATTATTATTATTATTATTATTATTATTATTATTATTATTATTATTATTATTATTATTATTATTATTATTATTATTATTATTATTATTATTATTATTATTATTATTATTATTATTATTATTATTATTATTATTATTATTATTATTATTATTATTATTATTATTATTATTATTATTATTATTATTATTATTATTATTATTATTATTATTATTATTATTATTATTATTATTATTATTATTATTATTATTATTATTATTATTATTATTATTATTATTATTATTATTATTATTATTATTATTATTATTATTATTATTATTATTATTATTATTATTATTATTATTATTATTATTATTATTATTATTATTATTATTATTATTATTATTATTATTATTATTATTATTATTATTATTATTATTATTATTATTATTATTATTATTATTATTATTATTATTATTATTATTATTATTATTATTATTATTATTATTATTATTATTATTATTATTATTATTATTATTATTATTATTATTATTATTATTATTATTATTATTATTATTATTATTATTATTATTATTATTATTATTATTATTATTATTATTATTATTATTATTATTATTATTATTATTATTATTATTATTATTATTATTATTATTATTATTATTATTATTATTATTATTATTATTATTATTATTATTATTATTATTATTATTATTATTATTATTATTATTATTATTATTATTATTATTATTATTATTATTATTATTATTATTATTATTATTATTATTATTATTATTATTATTATTATTATTATTATTATTATTATTATTATTATTATTATTATTATTATTATTATTATTATTATTATTATTATTATTATTATTATTATTATTATTATTATTATTATTATTATTATTATTATTATTATTATTATTATTATTATTATTATTATTATTATTATTATTATTATTATTATTATTATTATTATTATTATTATTATTATTATTATTATTATTATTATTATTATTATTATTATTATTATTATTATTATTATTATTATTATTATTATTATTATTATTATTATTATTATTATTATTATTATTATTATTATTATTATTATTATTATTATTATTATTATTATTATTATTATTATTATTATTATTATTATTATTATTATTATTATTATTATTATTATTATTATTATTATTATTATTATTATTATTATTATTATTATTATTATTATTATTATTATTATTATTATTATTATTATTATTATTATTATTATTATTATTATTATTATTATTATTATTATTATTATTATTATTATTATTATTATTATTATTATTATTATTATTATTATTATTATTATTATTATTATTATTATTATTATTATTATTATTATTATTATTATTATTATTATTATTATTATTATTATTATTATTATTATTATTATTATTATTATTATTATTATTATTATTATTATTATTATTATTATTATTATTATTATTATTATTATTATTATTATTATTATTATTATTATTATTATTATTATTATTATTATTATTATTATTATTATTATTATTATTATTATTATTATTATTATTATTATTATTATTATTATTATTATTATTATTATTATTATTATTATTATTATTATTATTATTATTATTATTATTATTATTATTATTATTATTATTATTATTATTATTATTATTATTATTATTATTATTATTATTATTATTATTATTATTATTATTATTATTATTATTATTATTATTATTATTATTATTATTATTATTATTATTATTATTATTATTATTATTATTATTATTATTATTATTATTATTATTATTATTATTATTATTATTATTATTATTATTATTATTATTATTATTATTATTATTATTATTATTATTATTATTATTATTATTATTATTATTATTATTATTATTATTATTATTATTATTATTATTATTATTATTATTATTATTATTATTATTATTATTATTATTATTATTATTATTATTATTATTATTATTATTATTATTATTATTATTATTATTATTATTATTATTATTATTATTATTATTATTATTATTATTATTATTATTATTATTATTATTATTATTATTATTATTATTATTATTATTATTATTATTATTATTATTATTATTATTATTATTATTATTATTATTATTATTATTATTATTATTATTATTATTATTATTATTATTATTATTATTATTATTATTATTATTATTATTATTATTATTATTATTATTATTATTATTATTATTATTATTATTATTATTATTATTATTATTATTATTATTATTATTATTATTATTATTATTATTATTATTATTATTATTATTATTATTATTATTATTATTATTATTATTATTATTATTATTATTATTATTATTATTATTATTATTATTATTATTATTATTATTATTATTATTATTATTATTATTATTATTATTATTATTATTATTATTATTATTATTATTATTATTATTATTATTATTATTATTATTATTATTATTATTATTATTATTATTATTATTATTATTATTATTATTATTATTATTATTATTATTATTATTATTATTATTATTATTATTATTATTATTATTATTATTATTATTATTATTATTATTATTATTATTATTATTATTATTATTATTATTATTATTATTATTATTATTATTATTATTATTATTATTATTATTATTATTATTATTATTATTATTATTATTATTATTATTATTATTATTATTATTATTATTATTATTATTATTATTATTATTATTATTATTATTATTATTATTATTATTATTATTATTATTATTATTATTATTATTATTATTATTATTATTATTATTATTATTATTATTATTATTATTATTATTATTATTATTATTATTATTATTATTATTATTATTATTATTATTATTATTATTATTATTATTATTATTATTATTATTATTATTATTATTATTATTATTATTATTATTATTATTATTATTATTATTATTATTATTATTATTATTATTATTATTATTATTATTATTATTATTATTATTATTATTATTATTATTATTATTATTATTATTATTATTATTATTATTATTATTATTATTATTATTATTATTATTATTATTATTATTATTATTATTATTATTATTATTATTATTATTATTATTATTATTATTATTATTATTATTATTATTATTATTATTATTATTATTATTATTATTATTATTATTATTATTATTATTATTATTATTATTATTATTATTATTATTATTATTATTATTATTATTATTATTATTATTATTATTATTATTATTATTATTATTATTATTATTATTATTATTATTATTATTATTATTATTATTATTATTATTATTATTATTATTATTATTATTATTATTATTATTATTATTATTATTATTATTATTATTATTATTATTATTATTATTATTATTATTATTATTATTATTATTATTATTATTATTATTATTATTATTATTATTATTATTATTATTATTATTATTATTATTATTATTATTATTATTATTATTATTATTATTATTATTATTATTATTATTATTATTATTATTATTATTATTATTATTATTATTATTATTATTATTATTATTATTATTATTATTATTATTATTATTATTATTATTATTATTATTATTATTATTATTATTATTATTATTATTATTATTATTATTATTATTATTATTATTATTATTATTATTATTATTATTATTATTATTATTATTATTATTATTATTATTATTATTATTATTATTATTATTATTATTATTATTATTATTATTATTATTATTATTATTATTATTATTATTATTATTATTATTATTATTATTATTATTATTATTATTATTATTATTATTATTATTATTATTATTATTATTATTATTATTATTATTATTATTATTATTATTATTATTATTATTATTATTATTATTATTATTATTATTATTATTATTATTATTATTATTATTATTATTATTATTATTATTATTATTATTATTATTATTATTATTATTATTATTATTATTATTATTATTATTATTATTATTATTATTATTATTATTATTATTATTATTATTATTATTATTATTATTATTATTATTATTATTATTATTATTATTATTATTATTATTATTATTATTATTATTATTATTATTATTATTATTATTATTATTATTATTATTATTATTATTATTATTATTATTATTATTATTATTATTATTATTATTATTATTATTATTATTATTATTATTATTATTATTATTATTATTATTATTATTATTATTATTATTATTATTATTATTATTATTATTATTATTATTATTATTATTATTATTATTATTATTATTATTATTATTATTATTATTATTATTATTATTATTATTATTATTATTATTATTATTATTATTATTATTATTATTATTATTATTATTATTATTATTATTATTATTATTATTATTATTATTATTATTATTATTATTATTATTATTATTATTATTATTATTATTATTATTATTATTATTATTATTATTATTATTATTATTATTATTATTATTATTATTATTATTGTTACTTCCAGTATTCGAACTGGGGTGATTGATAGTTGGCTTGGCTACAATAGTCGAACATGTAGCGCGAAGCCGTTGCCTTTTTTTTGTAAAAAGAAACGACAACTGTTCTATCTTCAAGATTATGATTTTATTAGGAGAGGGTTTTCAACCTTCTCCTTTGAGATCAAAGCTTATACTAGTTGTAACAATTCAAAAGTTCAATTATGTATACAAAGGGAACCATGTAACAAGAGGTAATGTAATAAAAAGGTAAATGACTAAATAAAGAATATATGTATAATGAAAGGGATAACTCTTCATGAGTATGAATACAGTAATAATAATGAAAGAGAGAGAAAGAAGTAGAGATGGAGCGAGTCCGTAAAAGCTTTTGTTGAAGCGAAATGGGAAGGGAAGGTTCCCTCCTTAGCAATTGTCGAAGTGGCTTCGACATACTCCCGCCTCAGCGTGGCAGATGAATGGGGATTTGGGTCTCGTGTTGGCTGCATCCGCATCCTTGCCAGGTGCCGTGGATTACCCATCCAAAAGTTGTTGCCTGGGCTATGGGAAGCGTTTTATCCTGCTTTATGATCGCCGGTATTTTGATAAATTCCCACGATTTTCCTCCGATGATGATGTCAATTTGGTCCTCATTGTGGAAGTTCTCGTGGGCAAGTGGCAGAAAGTTGTTGAAGTGGGCGCGGAGCCGTATATCCCCGATGGCCTCTGGGGCTTCTAAATCAAATTCCGGGGTCAATCCTAGGAACCAAGCATATTTTGGCCCGTGGCTGTGGATAATGAAGCGGCCATATGGTTTTCCAGCAGGATTGTATTCGGCTTGAAAGTCGGGAAATCGTGATGCCGTGTCCGTCAACATCTGGGAGTGTCGAGCCTGAGGGTTGACCATGAGGGTGAGTGTTTCTTCGTGGCCGTTGTAGGTAACAGTCGTACGAATCAAGGGAACGATTTGTACTGGCGGTTGTGGATTTTTTGGAACATACGGATTTTTGGTGACTGCTGCGGCGGATGATGGTTGTGCCTGGTCCTGAGCTTGTTTATTGCCAACTGGGTGCACATGAAGCATGGAGTGATGGTTTGACGCACAGTAGCGACAACGAATGAGGGAGAAACAGTCTTGGACTGTATGGGTGTGCGCGAGGCAATTAACGCACATGTTGTTTTTCTCCAGAGTGCGGCGTCGTAATTCAGGGCTCAAGCTGATGAAGAAAGGGCAGTATTTCAGCTGGTGGGAGAGGTGGCACAAATGACAGTGAGGCATGTTGGTCTGAAAGTAAAGAAAGAAGGGAGTGCATACAAATGATTATGAGGCATTTGGTGAGTGAGTGATCGGATAAATTTTGTAATTTATTGTGGAGTCGTGGGTGGTGTCTGATTTGCACCTTGTGTTGACGTATTTGTAGGTAGAACGCATAATTTAACTATAGGTCTTGTTATAGTTCCATTTAGAGTTTTGATTTCGGCGACTCTCACATTGCTATCTTTGCCGTAAAAGACCTTGGTGACTCGGCCTAGACGCCATTCGGTGGGGGGCAGTAAGTCATCCTTGATGACTACGAAATCATTTTGTTTTATATTATTTTTGGTCGTCTTCCATTTTGAGCGTCGCTGTAGTTCTGTTAAATATTCGTTTTTCCATCGTTGTGCGAATATTCGGTGGAGAGCTTTGAGTCGCTCCCATCTGTTTAACAAACGTATATCCGTTTCGGGGATAGTTTGTGCGGTATCAGGTGCTGCAATTATTGGGGCTCCTCGAAGAAAATGACCTGGCGTTAGAGGGATTAATTCTTGTGGATTTTCAGATAGGGCTGACAATGGACGGGAATTTAATATGGCTTCTATTTTCGCTAATAAAGTGGTGAATTCTTCGAAAGTGAAGTTGTGGTTCGCTGCAACTTTTTTGAGGTGTATTTTTAGGCTCTTAACTGCAGCCTCCCAAAGCCCACCCATGTGGGGGGCATATGGTGGTATAAAGGACCAACTAAACCCGTGCGCTGCGTATTTTTCGATAACTACTTTTTCAGCCCCTTTGAGAAAGTCGTGGTGGTCTTTGAGGAGCTTGTAGCTAGCACCGACAAAATTACGACCATTGTCGGAAAACATCGTCTTCGGAAGACCGCGCCTGCTGATAAATCGACTGAACGTTGCGATGAAGGCGTCTGCAGACAGCTCGGAACAAGTTTCCAAATGGACGGCCTTCGTAGAGAAACATACGAAGACTGCTGCATAACCTTTCAATATTTTAGCGTTTCGTACTGTCGAGGCTCTTATGTTGAATGGTCCTGCGAAATCCACTCCGGCGTAAGTAAACGGTAGGGAAAATTGGACTCTTTCTACGGGTAACGAGGCCATTAACTGATTTTGAAAACGGTGTTTAAAAATGGTGCAAGTTTTGCAATTTCTTATGCATTTTCGTACTAGGTTTTTAATTCGTGGTATATAAAATCCTTGTCGGATTGCACGAAGCATAATGTTGTGTTCAGAATGTAAGAGAATTGTGTGTGTAAAGAGAACCAGGAGTTCGGTTAATCTGGACTTTTCGGGCAAAATTATCGGATGTCTTTCTTCGTACCGTAGACCCGAATTAGTAAGTCGACCGCCGACTCGTAATAAACCGGAATTGTCCAAAAATGGTGTAACCGCGAGGAGTCTGCTTTTCTTGTGAATAGGCCGATTATTTTGTAAATCTTCAATTTCTCTGGGGAACGCTGCTCGCTGAGTTAGATTTATTAGGCGAAATTTTACGAATGTTATTTCCTCTTGATTTAGAAGTATATCGGATTCCGTCAATTTTTTGTGGCATGCCCTGTGAAATCGAAAGACGTAGCACAACACACGAAGACAACGATTTAATGAGGAGAATCTGCTTATGACTTCTTCTGTGTCTGCTATTAAATTAAAATTGGAAACTCTTTTTGTTTCTAGTTCGGTTGATTCAAAACTTCGCGGTGTCGGCCAATTTTCAATTGGTTTGGTTAACCACGAAGGTCCATGCCACCAAAGCTGGCTGTTGGTAAGATCTTGAGGAACGCATCCTCGAGAGCCCAAATCCGCTGGGTTCTCGTCGGTTTTTACATGTTTCCAGTGGGTGGCACTGGCGATGGTAAGGATGTCACTTACTCTGTTGGCTACGAAGGTTTTCAACATTAGAGGCGATTTTTGTAACCATCCAAGTACGATCGAAGAGTCAGTCCACAAAAATAACTCATAATCGAACTTGAAGTCCCTGGTCACATTTTGAACCAATTTAGCCAGTAACAGTGCTCCGCATAATTCTAATTTTGGGATCGTGGTTCTTTTTATGGGAGCGACTTTTGTTTTCGCAACTAAGAGGTTCGACGTGATATGTCCATCAGGATTCGCTGCTCGAAGATATACGGCTGCACAGTACGCCTTCTCCGATGCGTCACTGAAACCATGGACCTGAACTACTGCTTGAGGCGAGACTCTCACCCATCTGTCTATTTTCACGTCTGCTAACTGGGGTAAGTTATCTGCAAATAATGACCATCTTCTGAGCAATTGAGGTGGTAAATCCTCATCCCATCCGGTCTTCTCTTCCCATAAATCTTGCATTAATATTTTGGCGATAATTATGGTTGGTCCTAGCCAACCAAGTGGGTCAAACAACTTCGCTATTGAAGATAAGACTTTTCTTTTTGTCGTATGGTTCGAAATTTCGATTGGTTCGACTGTATAGTAAAAGCAGTCGGTCATGGCATTCCACCGAATGCCTAAAGTTTTCATTGAGCTATGGTCTTCGATTTTCAGGAATTCTTCGCTAAGAAGATCCTCGCGGGGCCAATTTTTAAGAAGTGTGCTGTGGTTTGCAGTGAGTTTCTTGAGTGGAAATCCAGCGGATGATAAAGCTTTGATGAGCTCAATTTGTTTCGCCTGGGTTTCCTCGATTGAATGTCCGCCTGACAATATGTCGTCGACATAGACCTCGTCTTTTAATATGCTCGAGGCTTTGGGATGCAGATTTTTGCAGTCTTTGCTTAGCTCTAAAAGGGTGCGTATTGCGAGGAAAGGTGCAGCATTGACGCCAAATGTTACTGTTTTTAAGCGGAAGGTTTCTATGGGTTTGTTGTGGGAAGGGCGAAACAGAATTTGTTGGAATGGTTGATCGTCCTCGTGGATCCATATCTGGCGGTACATCTTTTGGATGTCACCATTAAACACGAATTGATAGTACCGCCAGTTTAGTAGAACTTTCATTAGATCTTGTTGAAGAATCGGTCCGGAATGCAGAACGTCATTCAACGAGAAACCACTAGTTGTCTTTTTAGACGCGTTGAATACAACTCTGACTCTCGTGGATTTACTCTCGGGTCGGATGACCGCGTGGTGGGGGAGAAAATAGTTCGTTTCACCGCTAGATTGATCCTCGAGAGAGGAGATGGGAACCATGTGCCCTAATTCGACATATTCGTGAAGCACTTTGTCATATTCAGTTTTGAACTCTGGAGTTCTATCGAGGTGTTTCTCCATACGGCAGTATTGGGCCAAAGCCATATGTTTCGACGACCCCAAGGATATATCATTTGGATATTCCTGCTTGAAGGGTAGTCGGACTACGTAGCGTCCATCAGGCTGTCGATACGTGGTGGATTGAAAAAAATTCTCGCAGAAAGCGTCATTTTCTGAAGTGGTTCGAGATTTCTCGACTTCTTCTAATTCCCAAAATTTTCGTAGTTGCTCCTGCAGAGCCATGTCGTCAGAAGTAGATACTAATGTGGAAAATGAGCTGATCGTGTCTGTATTCGCAGGTCCTGACAAATACCACCCGAATTGAGACTCTCGGACTTCGATCCCATCTCCAATTTGCAAGATTATGCCCTCTTTATTGATAAAGGGAAGATAATCACTACCAATGATCATCTCGATGGGCGCTGGTCTATAAAAGAATGGATCCGCGAGATCTAAATGTTGCATTTTCTCAAGAAGTTGTGTTTTTACAGGCCGCGAAGGTAGGAATTGTGCCAGGTTTGACACGACGAGGGCCTTTATTTGGATTTGGAAGGTAGAGTATTGAGATTGAAGGGTGAGATTACACCTGCCTTTAGAATTGCTGACAACAGTTCCACCTAATCCAGAAATCTGAGAGTTGTGAAATTCTATGGGGATCGCCAGTTTTTGTTGGACTCGTTTTGAGATGAAGCTTTTTTCTGATCCTGCGTCTAATAGTGCCCTGACGGCAAATAGCTCTCCGCAATGATCGATGTAAAAACGCGCAGTTGGAAGAATAGTTGTTCCCTCATTTTGTGAAAAAAGTGTGTGGATTTTCTCCGCAGTCTTTTCTGTGTTTAGAAACGAATTTTTGTTTGATGGAGTTGGGCTGTCCTCTTCGCGAGGACTCGTTGAGTGTCTTTGATGGGAAGCTAATTCCGAATTTCTATGAGTTGGTTCTATGTGGAGCATAGTATGGTGCTTCTGATTGCACTTTGTACATAATTTCGTACTTGTACAATTCGGTTTGAAATGATCAGGAGAGAGGCAATTTAAACAATGTTTGTTCTGCATTGCGTACTGTATTCGATTTTTTGGAGATAGTGATTTGAAATGCTTGCAGAGCATCAAATGGTGATATTGTCTACATTTCTTGCAGAAATTTCTGTTTTTATTTTCAGTTTCGGAAACATGAAACGAATGCGATTTGGTGCCGTTATTGTCCCTAGCGCTTGTTTTTCTAAAATCGATTATTGTCTCCAGCTTCTCAATTCTATTGGATAAGAATTTATCCATTTGCTGCCATGTGGGCAATTCCTTATGATTGCTCAAGGAATCTTCCCATGCTCGCAGAGTGTCATCGGGGACTTTTGAGGAAACAATGTGAATAAGTATTGGATCCCAATTGTCTACCGCGATATCATAAGATTGAAAAATGGCTACACTGTCATTTATGGCACTTTGAATTTGTCTTAGGGACTTTGGCGATTCGCTTTGGATAGAAGAGACATTGAAAAGTTTCTTCATTTGCTGGTTGACTAGTATTCGTCGATTCTCGTATCGATTTTTTAACGCTTCCCAAGCTAATCGGAAATTCGCATCGACTAACTCAAACTTCTTTACGATGTCATATGCCTCACCCCTCGTTTTACCTCGGAGGTGATACAGCTTCTGAGCTGGAGATAAATGTGGGTGATTTCCAAAAACGGCGGTAAAAATGTCTCTAAAGGCTGGCCATTTAGAGTATCCCCCCTCAAATGGTGGAGTATCACATGGGGGTAGTTTTAACGTTGGAACATTCTGCCTGACTTGAGTCCCTTCCACGCTTTGTTCTGGTTGGGTCTGAGCACAAATTAACGCCATAATGCTACTCTTACATATCTGGTACATAGTGCTTGCTTCCTCGAATTTTGTCGCGTTGGCGTCATTAAAGTCGTGCTCTTCCTTGTCGTCTTCTAAAACTAAAGCCTCGTAACTTGCAACTAAAAGAGGCCATCTTCGCTCTAATTCGAGATCTTTTATCTCAAGTAATTGTGTTGTTAACGTTTCAGATTTTTCGGTTTCGAACTGTTTGCAAAATTTGATTACGTGGTTGTAATCGAAAAGAAATTTTCTTCGCGCTGCCATTGTTACGTTATAAATTTAATACGATAATAAATTGTTTTGAATGTCTATGAATTTTTTCTTAAAATGTTTAAATCGATTTAAAATTGTGGTATGGTCTCTCGCAGAAAAAAAATATTTTCCTTAGTGTGTGTAAAAGGGTGCTATTTTTGTTTATTTGCCAAGATTTGCCTTTCGAATATTTTTTATTTATTTGTTGAGCTTCGATTTGCACGTATTTATACTTTTGGTATGCCTATATGCAAATAATCTTTATATATTTTTTTAATAATTAATTTATTTTATTGCTTTTAGAGAGAAAAAAAATAAATTTGTGCTTATTTATCTTCTCTCAAGGGAGTTTTGGCGATTTTGTTTGATCCCGCACGGGAAAGATAATTATTGATTAGCTGGCAACCCTATACTATATGTACCTACATGTGTACATATGTACTCCACGCCAGTATAGATGGTATGTAGGAACTATTGAAAAGTAACGGCACTATGTTTTGCAACGAAGAATATGAAAACGGCAAATGTCAGAATTTTTGTTATGCAGCAAAAAATACGAAACCAGAGAAAAAGGTCGAAAATATTGTTTGTTGTTGTCGCGAACAAAGCTCTGGTTTGGTCTAACGGTAGTTTTGCGCGTACGGTTTTGTAAAATTTCCACAAAGTAAATTTTAAAAGTAGCAAAACTCACCAATGTTTTCTCTGTCGTTGCTGATTTTGTTGCTGTGGGGAACTATTTCCCGGTTTGACGGCGACTCTCACACTTTTTGCAAAGAATGCTTTTTAAATGTTTTAAACCACCTTCTCTGTGGTAATGGTTTTGTTGTTATTTTTTGTTATTTTTGTTTGCTCGTAGCAAAGAGCCTTTAGCCGGCAACGCTAATGTTTAAAAAACCACACACACACACACACTAGGGGGGGTTGGCACTTTCTTTTGTTATTTTTTGTTTTACCGGCACTTTGTCTTACGCACTTATTTCAATTATTTCGGCACTATGTTGTTTTTCGATCTTTTATTGTCCGTCCGCTCGCGCTTCTTGTAGGTTGTGATGTTCGTGACGTTTATCAGTGGTGTGAATGTGTGGTTACCGGTTGCTGGTTGGCAGCTACAACCCGTACGAAAGCTGGCTGCTATGAAAACGCTATTTGTTGGGCGATTTGTAGTCCGATTTGATCTAATGATATTATTATTTGACGGACGTTTTTAATTGCTTTTTTTTTTTTTCGTATTTACCTTCGCGTTCACTCAGTCAAATACCAAATAAAACATTTGTACATACCCTGTCTATTCCTTACTGATATCTGAACCCCTTGCCTAATTGTTTGTCGTTGTTTTCCTCACATTAGGTTGCGGATATGTGTTGTTTGCCATCGTGGGCCTCTTGCCCTGTTGTTGTTGGTTGTTGTCCTCGTTTGGGGTTATGGCTGTCGTGCCGTCTGCCAGTCGTGGGCCTCTTGCCCTGTTGTTGTTGTTGTTTCGGATGAAGATGGGGTTTTCGTGTGCAGAAAACCAATTGCCTGTTGCCACTTTACTTGCGTTGTTGTTGGAGTTGTTTCCGTACGTAGAAAATCAACTGCCGCTGACCCAATGTAGGCTTTTGTTGTGGAGATTTGCTCGGAAATCTACCACCGTTGTTGTTAGCGACCGTTGTCGCTGGAACACCTGCTCCTAACACCAAATTAGGAGGCTCGAATGGACCATATGTTACTTCCAGTATTCGAACTGGGGTGATTGATAGTTGGCTTGGCTACAATAGTCGAACATGTAGCGCGAAGCCGTTGCCTTTTTTTTGTAAAAAGAAACGACAACTGTTCTATCTTCAAGATTATGATTTTATTAGGAGAGGGTTTTCAACCTTCTCCTTTGAGATCAAAGCTTATACTAGTTGTAACAATTCAAAAGTTCAATTATGTATACAAAGGGAACCATGTAACAAGAGGTAATGTAATAAAAAGGTAAATGACTAAATAAAGAATATATGTATAATGAAAGGGATAACTCTTCATGAGTATGAATACAGTAATAATAATGAAAGAGAGAGAAAGAAGTAGAGATGGAGCGAGTCCGTAAAAGCTTTTGTTGAAGCGAAATGGGAAGGGAAGGTTCCCTCCTTAGCAATTGTCGAAGTGGCTTCGACAATTATTATTATTATTATTATTATTATTATTATTATTATTATTATTATTATTATTATTATTATTATTATTATTATTATTATTATTATTATTATTATTATTATTATTATTATTATTATTATTATTATTATTATTATTATTATTATTATTATTATTATTATTATTATTATTATTATTATTATTATTATTATTATTATTATTATTATTATTATTATTATTATTATTATTATTATTATTATTATTATTATTATTATTATTATTATTATTATTATTATTATTATTATTATTATTATTATTATTATTATTATTATTATTATTATTATTATTATTATTATTATTATTATTATTATTATTATTATTATTATTATTATTATTATTATTATTATTATTATTATTATTATTATTATTATTATTATTATTATTATTATTATTATTATTATTATTATTATTATTATTTTATTATTATTATTATTATTATTATTATTATTATTATTATTATTATTATTATTATTATTATTATTATTATTATTATTATTATTATTATTATTATTATTATTATTATTATTATTATTATTATTATTATTATTATTATTATTATTATTATTATTATTATTATTATTATTATTATTATTATTATTATTATTATTATTATTATTATTATTATTATTATTATTATTATTATTATTATTATTATTATTATTATTATTATTATTATTATTATTATTATTATTATTATTATTATTATTATTATTATTATTATTATTATTATTATTATTATTATTATTATTATTTTATTATTATTATTATTATTATTATTATTATTATTATTATTATTATTATTATTATTATTATTATTATTATTATTATTATTATTATTATTATTATTATTATTATTATTATTATTATTATTATTATTATTATTATTATTATTATTATTATTATTATTATTATTATTATTATTATTATTATTATTATTATTATTATTATTATTATTATTATTATTATTATTATTATTATTATTATTATTATTATTATTATTATTATTATTATTATTATTATTATTATTATTATTATTATTATTATTATTATTATTATTATTATTATTATTATTATTATTATTATTTATTATTATTATTATTATTATTATTATTATTATTATTATTATTATTATTATTATTATTATTATTATTATTATTATTATTATTATTATTATTATTATTATTATTATTATTATTATTATTATTATTATTATTATTATTATTATTATTATTATTATTATTATTATTATTATTATTATTATTATTATTATTATTATTATTATTATTATTATTATTATTATTATTATTATTATTATTATTATTATTATTATTATTATTATTATTATTATTATTATTATTATTATTATTATTATTATTATTATTATTATTATTATTATTATTATTATTATTATTATTATTATTATTATTATTATTATTATTATTATTATTATTATTATTATTATTATTATTATTATTATTATTATTATTATTATTATTATTATTATTATTATTATTATATTATTATTATTATTATTATTATTATTATTATTATTATTATTATTATTATTATTATTATTATTATTATTATTATTATTATTATTATTATTATTATTATTATTATTATTATTATTATTATTATTATTATTATTATTATTATTATTATTATTATTATTATTATTATTATTATTATTATTATTATTATTATTATTATTATTATTATTAATTATTATTATTATTATTATTATTATTATTATTATTATTATTATTATTATTATTATTATTATTATTATTATTATTATTATTATTATTATTATTATTATTATTATTATTATTATTATTATTATTATTATTATTATTATTATTATTATTATTATTATTATTATTATTATTATTATTATTATTATTATTATTATTATTATTATTATTATTATTATTATTATTATTATTATTATTATTATTATTATTATTATTATTATTATTATTATTATTATTATTATTATTATTATTATTATTATTATTATTATTATTATTATTATTATTATTATTATTATTATTATTATTATTATTATTATTATTATTATTATTATTATTATTATTATTATTATTATTATTATTATTATTATTATTATTATTATTATTATTATTATTATTATTATTATTATTATTATTATTATTATTATTATTATTATTATTATTATTATTATTATTATATTATTATTATTATTATTATTATTATTATTATTATTATTATTATTATTATTATTATTATTATTATTATTATTATTATTATTATTATTATTATTATTATTATTATTATTATTATTATTATTATTATTATTATTATTATTATTATTATTATTATTATTATTATTATTATTATTATTATTATTATTATTATTATTATTATTATTATTATTATTATTATTATTATTATTATTATTATTATTATTATTATTATTATTATTATTATTATTATTATTATTATTATTATTATTATTATTATTATTATTATTATTATTATTATTATTATTATTATTATTATTATTATTATTATTATTATTATTATTATTATTATTATTATTATTATTATTATTATTATTATTATTATTATTATTATTATTATTATTATTATTATTATTATTATTATTATTATTATTATTATTATTATTATTATTATTATTATTATTATTATTATTATTATTATTATTATTATTATTATTATTATTATTATTATTATTATTATTATTATTATTATTATTATTATTATTATTATTATTATTATTATTATTATTATTATTATTATTATTATTATTATTATTATTATTATTATTATTATTATTATTATTATTATTATTATTATTATTATTATTATTATTATTATTATTATTATTATGGGGATCAAACACAACGCTTTGCTTTTCCGCCTTTTTTGCCGTAGTAGCTGGAAAAAGGCGGAAAAGCAAAGCGAAGCTCGGATAACTATCACCGACAATACTAAATTGCCAGATGTAGCTGAGAAACCGCTAGAGGCCATAACCCCACATAATAAGCGGATTGCTACCAGCCCAGCCGAAACAAATCCTGGAAAGAAAGTGAAGGAGAAGGAAGCAAATATAATCTCTGCAAAAAAGCAAGAAAAACACCCATTCGACGATGTTAAAAAGGACGCCAAACCTCCAAAGAGACAAGGAAATAATCCGAAGAAAAAACAGAGAAAACTTAGGATAAGGCCCGACGCCGTTATTATTAAACCTCTCGATGGTCATAGTTATGCCGATGTATTGAAAAATCTGAGGCAAAACATTAAACCAGAGGAAGCAGACGTTGCTATCCGATCCATCAGCAAAACAAAGACCGGATCAATATTACTTGTGATGGGGAAAGGAGGCGAAAAGGAGAAATTCCGGGAAAGCATCCAAAACTCCTTGAAAGAGGCAGCAGAGGTTAAGGATATGAAGTCCAAAGCAACTCTGGAGTTTCAAGATCTAGATGCTGTGTTTAGAGACACCGAGATCGCCGTCAATGATATAAGAGTACATCTAACAGCACCAAACAAGAGAGAACAGATAAGAGCCTTCGTGTCATTGCCCGTAGAGGGGGCAAATAAAATCATGAAAATGGAACGCATAAAAATCGGTGTGACTAGCTGCCGCGTCAAATATCGTGAAGAGGTCAAGCGATGCTTCAGATGTTTCTCGTCTGGCCATACGCAATACGAATGTAAGGGACCCGACAGAAGAGGACTATGCATTAAATGTGGAGAACCAGGTCACAAGCTGAAGGAATGTAAAAATAGCCCAAAATGCTGCGTTTGCATAGCAGAAGGAAGAACTACGGTGGACCATGTACCCGCCTCCAAAAGCTGCAACCCAACTAGGCAGCAAAACTGATGAAAATACTACAAATTAATATGCACAGAGCAAAGGAAGCTTATGATCTCTTGCCGCAAATAGTCTACGAACTGAGTGCAGACATAATGATCATCAGTGAACAATACTCCAAAAGAACTAGCGGATTCTGGCTCGAAGACGATTCTGGAACAGCAGCAATATGGATCCCAGACGCAAGATTGATAAGTCCAGAAAACAACAGCAAGGGAAATGGCTTTGTGAGAGTGCGAACAGCTGGAGTCACACTCATAAGCTGCTACCTTACCCCAAATGACAAAATTGAGGAATTCCATGCCAAGCTAGACGCAATAGAGGACGAGATCAGAGACATTGAAGGCCCAATCATATTGGCCGGTGATCTCAACTCCCGTGCTGTAGAATGGGGATCAAACACAACAAATACAAGAGGTAGAAGCATAATACAAATGGCGGCCAGAACAGGACTCGCAGTGGCAAACGTGGGACGTGTAACAACCTTCAGACGACCGGGCTGCAGAGGCACCATACCTGATATAACTCTGGTATCAGAAAGTTTCGCAAACAAAATCGCGGACTGGAAAGTCCTTGAGATGTATACTGGGAGTGACCACCAGTATATATCCTACTGCATACAACCAAGAGTCACAGACACTGAACGAAAGGTTCCCGAAGGCACAAGGAAGTGGAACGTAAACAGACTTAACACAGCCAAACTCATGACGGAGATAGACCGACATGTATCAACCTCTCAAATAAGCGGTAACGCCAGGGAAATTGTAAGCCAAACAATGAACATCATAATCAAAGGATGTAAAAAAGCAATGCCGAAATTAAAAAGCACTTGCGGCAATAAAACTCCAGTGTACTGGTGGAATAACGCCATTGACGATCTGAGACGAAATTGTCTCAAGCTAAGAAGGAAATTCACCAGGGCAAGGCGCAAAGGCCCAGCACTTACAGACCATGAGCGGTACAAAGAAGCCAAAAAGGCCCTCCAAACAGCCATTCAGAACAGCAAGAGGAACCAATGGGAAGAACTTAGGCAAGATATAAATCGAGACCCGTGGGGGCTCGGTTATAAAATTGTGATGAAGAAACTTGGAATGAAGAACCCAGTGAAGGTAATGGACGTAGATACGATGGAAAACATTGTTAAAACGCTCTTTCCCATCCATGAAGCGAGGGTAGACGCTTACGCTGACGAAGATATACCCTCCCCCACACTATTCACGACAGAGGAGCTAATAGCAGCCACAAGCAAATTAAAAAACAAGAAAGCACCCGGACCCGACGGAGTACCAACGGAAGTATTGAAAGCAATCGCTGAGACAAGGCCAGAGATACTCCTAAACATGTACAACTATTGCCTCATAGAAGGTTTTTTCCCGGAAACCTGGAAAGAACAAAAACTAGTACTGATTAGTAAAGGAAAGGGAGACCCGTCATCACCATCGTCCTTCAGACCATTGTGCATGCTGAACACATCCGGTAAGCTATTCGAAAGGCTACTGAAACCAAGGATAGAACAGGCCATTCGTTTAAAAGGAGGATTGTCTAAAAGGCAATATGGATTTCGCCCAGGAAAGTCCACAATTGGGGCTATCAAGGACGTAGTGGACGTAGTTTTAGCTGCCCAGGAGAAAAATCATTACAGTAGACCAGTTGTTCTCCTAGCCACCTTAGATGTTAAAAACGCTTTTAACAGTCTTCGATGGACAGATGTACTAAATGCACTTAGGAGGAATTTCGAAGTCCCCGGCTATCTTATGAAAATAATCCAAAGCTACCTCAAAGACAGGGTGCTTATATACAGCACAACTGAAGGCATTAAGAAGGTTGAGATCACATCAGGAGCTGCCCAAGGATCCATACTTGGCCCTGACCTATGGAATGTCAGCTATGACGAGATCCTGAGAATAGACATGCCACAGGATACCTTCCTAGTGGGCTACGCGGACGATATCGCCGCGGTAATACAGGCTAGGAACACGGAAGAGGCACAAAGGAGACTTAGGCAAGTCATGATCCGAACAAAAGCATGGCTACACTCCCATGGACTAGAGTTAGCAACACACAAAACAGAGCTTCTACTGCTGACCCGACGACACATTCCTACCAAAATCGATATGGAAGTTGACGATGTGATTATTCGTACAAAAGAGGCCGTAACGTACCTTGGCATGCGTCTGGACACAAAACTGTTCTTCTCGTCCCAGATAAAACATGCTACAAGCAAGGCGACCGAAATAACTTCCCAAATAAGTAGACTAATGGCTAACATTGGAGGACCCCTTCCAAAAAAGAGACGACTGTTAATGGAAGCCTGCAACAGCATTCTTCTTTATGGAAGCGAAATCTGGGCTCGCAGCCTAAACGTTAAACAAAGAGCGCAGAAACTGATAACAACACAACGTATAGCAGCTCTGCGAGTAGCATCTGCATACCGCACAGTATCTGCATCGGCAGTACAAATAATAGCGGGAATGACACCAATAGACCTGCAAGCGGAAGAACGAATGCGAATATTTGAAGCAAGACAGAACCAAAACCAGCCCTCTTCCCTAGAGCTAATCAAAACAGAGACTACTCAAAAATGGCAGAACCGATGGAACTGTGAAACACAAGGAAGGTGGACGGCAACGCTTATCCCCAACATAAAAGTATGGATAGACAGAAACCACGGAGATGTTAACTATTATCTCACACAAATGTTATCAGGACACGGATATTTCAGAAAATACCTTTACAGACGAGGAAAATGTAGCACACCTTTCTGCCTATACGAAGAAGCCGAGCACATAGACGACGCAGAACATACATTTTTCAAGTGTGATCACTGGGCCCCACTCCGTGATACGCTGGAGAGGCAAATCGGATCCATAACCACAGAAAATATTATAGAAAAAATGATAAAAGACGGGGAAACATGGAACGCGATAGCGAAATATTGTGAAAAAATCTTAAAAACAAAAAAAAGAGATCTCGATAACGCGTAAAAAAAACCATCGGGAAACGACATGAATTTTATGATGCGCGGGGGCTTGGACGCAAGCAGATAAATGATGAAGGCGCTAACGCCAAAAAGGAGCCATCTCGAAGTAATGCGACAGCGGTGCCGAGATGGATGGAACTCCTAAGGTGACAAGGTGGGTTTTTAGTCGGTATAACTGTAAAGTGAGCCCGACATAGCACGCAAGTGACGACGAACGTGTAATGCAGCAATGCATTTTCCCACCTTACCCGAAAAAAAAAAAAAAAAAAAAAAAATTATTATTATTATTATTATTATTATTATTATTATTATTATTATTATTATTATTATTATTATTATTATTATTATTATTATTATTATTATTATTATTATTATTATTATTATTATTATTATTATTATTATTATTATTATTATTATTATTATTATTATTATTATTATTATTATTATTATTATTATTATTATTATTATTATTATTATTATTATTATTATTATTATTATTATTATTATTATTATTATTATTATTATTATTATTATTATTATTATTATTATTATTATTATTATTATTATTATTATTATTATTATTATTATTATTATTATTATTATTATTATTATTATTATTATTATTATTATTATTATTATTATTATTATTATTATTATTATTATTATTATTATTATTATTATTATTATTATTATTATTATTATTATTATTATTATTATTATTATTATTATTATTATTATTATTATTATTATTATTATTATTATTATTATTATTATTATTATTATTATTATTATTATTATTATTATTATTATTATTATTATTATTATTATTATTATTATTATTATTATTATTATTATTATTATTATTATTATTATTATTATTATTATTATTATTATTATTATTATTATTATTATTATTATTATTATTATTATTATTATTATTATTATTATTATTATTATTATTATTATTATTATTATTATTATTATTATTATTATTATTATTATTATTATTATTATTATTATTATTATTATTATTATTATTATTATTATTATTATTATTATTATTATTATTATTATTATTATTATTATTATTATTATTATTATTATTATTATTATTATTATTATTATTATTATTATTATTATTATTATTATTATTATTATTATTATTATTATTATTATTATTATTATTATTATTATTATTATTATTATTATTATTATTATTATTATTATTATTATTATTTTTATTATTATTATTATTATTATTATTATTATTATTATTATTATTATTATTATTATTATTATTATTATTATTATTATTATTATTATTATTATTATTATTATTATTATTATTATTATTATTATTATTATTATTATTATTATTATTATTATTATTATTATTATTATTATTATTATTATTATTATTATTATTATTATTATTATTATTATTATTATTATTATTATTATTATTATTATTATTATTATTATTATTATTATTATTATTATTATTATTATTATTATTATTATTATTATTATTATTTTATTATTATTATTATTATTATTATTATTATTATTATTATTATTATTATTATTATTATTATTATTATTATTATTATTATTATTATTATTATTATTATTATTATTATTATTATTATTATTATTATTATTATTATTATTATTATTATTATTATTATTATTATTATTATTATTATTATTATTATTATTATTATTATTATTATTATTATTATTATTATTATTATTATTATTATTATTATTATTATTATTATTATTATTATTATTATTATTATTATTATTATTATTATTATTATTATTATTATTATTATTATTATTATTATTATTATTATTATTATTATTATTATTATTATTATTATTATTATTATTATTATTATTATTATTATTATTATTATTATTATTATTATTATTATTATTATTATTATTATTATTATTATTATTATTATTATTATTATTATTATTATTATTATTATTATTATTATTATTATTATTATTATTATTATTATTATTATTATTATTATTATTATTATTATTATTATTATTATTATTATTATTATTATTATTATTATTATTATTATTATTATTATTATTATTATTATTATTATTATTATTATTATTATTATTATTATTATTATTATTATTATTATTATTATTATTATTATTATTATTATTATTATTATTATTATTATTATTATTATTATTATTATTATTATTATTATTATTATTATTATTATTATTATTATTATTATTATTATTATTATTATTATTATTATTATTATTATTATTATTATTATTATTATTATTATTATTATTATTATTATTATTATTATTATTATTATTATTATTATTATTATTATTATTATTATTATTATTATTATTATTATTATTATTATTATTATTATTATTATTATTATTATTATTATTATTATTATTATTATTATTATTATTATTATTATTATTATTATTATTATTATTATTATTATTATTATTATTATTATTATTATTATTATTATTATTATTATTATTATTATTATTATTATTATTATTATTATTATTATTATTATTATTATTATTATTATTATTATTATTATTATTATTATTATTATTATTATTATTATTATTATTATTATTATTATTATTATTATTATTATTATTATTATTATTATTATTATTATTATTATTATTATTATTATTATTATTATTATTATTATTATTATTATTATTATTATTATTATTATTATTATTATTATTATTATTATTATTATTATTATTATTATTATTATTATTATTATTATTATTATTATTATTATTATTATTATTATTATTATTATTATTATTATTATTATTATTATTATTATTATTATTATTATTATTATTATTATTATTATTATTATTATTATTATTATTATTATTATTATTATTATTATTATTATTATTATTATTATTATTATTATTATTATTATTATTATTATTATTATTATTATTATTATTATTATTATTATTATTATTATTATTATTATTATTATTATTATTATTATTATTATTATTATTATTATTATTATTATTATTATTATTATTATTATTATTATTATTATTATTATTATTATTATTATTATTATTATTATTATTATTATTATTATTATTATTATTATTATTATTATTATTATTATTATTATTATTATTATTATTATTATTATTATTATTATTATTATTATTATTATTATTATTATTATTATTATTATTATTATTATTATTATTATTATTATTATTATTATTATTATTATTATTATTATTATTATTATTATTATTATTATTATTATTATTATTATTATTATTATTATTATTATTATTATTATTATTATTATTATTATTATTATTATTATTATTATTATTATTATTATTATTATTATTATTATTATTATTATTATTATTATTATTATTATTATTATTATTATTATTATTATTATTATTATTATTATTATTATTATTATTATTATTATTATTATTATTATTATTATTATTATTATTATTATTATTATTATTATTATTATTATTATTATTATTATTATTATTATTATTATTATTATTATTATTATTATTATTATTATTATTATTATTATTATTATTATTATTATTATTATTATTATTATTATTATTATTATTATTATTATTATTATTATTATTATTATTATTATTATTATTATTATTATTATTATTATTATTATTATTATTATTATTATTATTATTATTATTATTATTATTATTATTATTATTATTATTATTATTATTATTATTATTATTATTATTATTATTATTATTATTATTATTATTATTATTATTATTATTATTATTATTATTATTATTATTATTATTATTATTATTATTATTATTATTATTATTATTATTATTATTATTATTATTATTATTATTATTATTATTATTATTATTATTATTATTATTATTATTATTATTATTATTATTATTATTATTATTATTATTATTATTATTATTATTATTATTATTATTATTATTATTATTATTATTATTATTATTATTATTATTATTATTATTATTATTATTATTATTATTATTATTATTATTATTATTATTATTATTATTATTATTATTATTATTATTATTATTATTATTATTATTATTATTATTATTATTATTATTATTATTATTATTATTATTATTATTATTATTATTATTATTATTATTATTATTATTATTATTATTATTATTATTATTATTATTATTATTATTATTATTATTATTATTATTATTATTATTATTATTATTATTATTATTATTATTATTATTATTATTATTATTATTATTATTATTATTATTATTATTATTATTATTATTATTATTATTATTATTATTATTATTATTATTATTATTATTATTATTATTATTATTATTATTATTATTATTATTATTATTATTATTATTATTATTATTATTATTATTATTATTATTATTATTATTATTATTATTATTATTATTATTATTATTATTATTATTATTATTATTATTATTATTATTATTATTATTATTATTATTATTATTATTATTATTATTATTATTATTATTATTATTATTATTATTATTATTATTATTATTATTATTATTATTATTATTATTATTATTATTATTATTATTATTATTATTATTATTATTATTATTATTATTATTGTTACTTCCAGTATTCGAACTGGGGTGATTGATAGTTGGCTTGGCTACAATTGTCGAACATGTAGCGCGAAGCCGTTGCCTTTTTTTTTGTAAAAAGAAACGACAACTGTTCTATCTTCAAGATTATGATTTTATTAGGAGAGGGTTTGCAACCTTCTCCTTTGAGATCAAAGCTTATACTAGTTGTAACAATTCAAAAGTTCAATTATGTATACAAAGGGAACCATGTAACAAGAGGTAATGTAATAAAAAGGTAAATGACTAAATAAAGAATATATGTATAATGAAAGGGATAACTCTTCATGAGTATGAATACAGTAATAATAATGAAAGAGAGAGAAAGAAGTAGAGATGGAGCGAGTCCGTAAAAGCTTTTGTTGAAGCGAAATGGGAAGGGAAGGTTCCCTCCTTAGCAATTGTCGAAGTGGCTTCGACATACTCCCGCCTCAGCGTGGCAGATGAATGGGGATTTGGGTCTCGTGTTGGCTGCATCCGCATCCTTGCCAGGTGCCGTGGATTACCCATCCAAAAGTTGTTGCCTGGGCTATGGGAAGCGTTTTATCCTGCTTTATGATCGCCGGTATTTTGATAAATTCCCACGATTTTCCTCCGATGATGATGTCAATTTGGTCCTCATTGTGGAAGTTCTCGTGGGCAAGTGGCAGAAAGTTGTTGAAGTGGGCGCGGAGCCGTATATCCCCGATGGCCTCTGGGGCTTCTAAATCAAATTCCGGGGTCAATCCTAGGAACCAAGCATATTTTGGCCCGTGGCTGTGGATAATGAAGCGGCCATATGGTTTTCCAGCAGGATTGTATTCGGCTTGAAAGTCGGGAAATCGTGATGCCGTGTCCGTCAACATCTGGGAGTGTCGAGCCTGAGGGTTGACCATGAGGGTGAGTGTTTCTTCGTGGCCGTTGTAGGTAACAGTCGTACGAATCAAGGGAACGATTTGTACTGGCGGTTGTGGATTTTTTGGAACATACGGATTTTTGGTGACTGCTGCGGCGGATGATGGTTGTGCCTGGTCCTGAGCTTGTTTATTGCCAACTGGGTGCACATGAAGCATGGAGTGATGGTTTGACGCACAGTAGCGACAACGAATGAGGGAGAAACAGTCTTGGACTGTATGGGTGTGCGCGAGGCAATTAACGCACATGTTGTTTTTCTCCAGAGTGCGGCGTCGTAATTCAGGGCTCAAGCTGATGAAGAAAGGGCAGTATTTCAGCTGGTGGGAGAGGTGGCACAAATGACAGTGAGGCATGTTGGTCTGAAAGTAAAGAAAGAAGGGAGTGCATACAAATGATTATGAGGCATTTGGTGAGTGAGTGATCGGATAAATTTTGTAATTTATTGTGGAGTCGTGGGTGGTGTCTGATTTGCACCTTGTGTTGACGTATTTGTAGGTAGAACGCATAATTTAACTATAGGTCTTGTTATAGTTCCATTTAGAGTTTTGATTTCGGCGACTCTCACATTGCTATCTTTGCCGTAAAAGACCTTGGTGACTCGGCCTAGACGCCATTCGGTGGGGGGCAGTAAGTCATCCTTGATGACTACGAAATCATTTTGTTTTATATTATTTTTGGTCGTCTTCCATTTTGAGCGTCGCTGTAGTTCTGTTAAATATTCGTTTTTCCATCGTTGTGCGAATATTCGGTGGAGAGCTTTGAGTCGCTCCCATCTGTTTAACAAACGTATATCCGTTTCGGGGATAGTTTGTGCGGTATCAGGTGCTGCAATTATTGGGGCTCCTCGAAGAAAATGACCTGGCGTTAGAGGGATTAATTCTTGTGGATTTTCAGATAGGGCTGACAATGGACGGGAATTTAATATGGCTTCTATTTTCGCTAATAAAGTGGTGAATTCTTCGAAAGTGAAGTTGTGGTTCGCTGCAACTTTTTTGAGGTGTATTTTTAGGCTCTTAACTGCAGCCTCCCAAAGCCCACCCATGTGGGGGGCATATGGTGGTATAAAGGACCAACTAAACCCGTGCGCTGCGTATTTTTCGATAACTACTTTTTCAGCCCCTTTGAGAAAGTCGTGGTGGTCTTTGAGGAGCTTGTAGCTAGCACCGACAAAATTACGACCATTGTCGGAAAACATCGTCTTCGGAAGACCGCGCCTGCTGATAAATCGACTGAACGTTGCGATGAAGGCGTCTGCAGACAGCTCGGAACAAGTTTCCAAATGGACGGCCTTCGTAGAGAAACATACGAAGACTGCTGCATAACCTTTCAATATTTTAGCGTTTCGTACTGTCGAGGCTCTTATGTTGAATGGTCCTGCGAAATCCACTCCGGCGTAAGTAAACGGTAGGGAAAATTGGACTCTTTCTACGGGTAACGAGGCCATTAACTGATTTTGAAAACGGTGTTTAAAAATGGTGCAAGTTTTGCAATTTCTTATGCATTTTCGTACTAGGTTTTTAATTCGTGGTATATAAAATCCTTGTCGGATTGCACGAAGCATAATGTTGTGTTCAGAATGTAAGAGAATTGTGTGTGTAAAGAGAACCAGGAGTTCGGTTAATCTGGACTTTTCGGGCAAAATTATCGGATGTCTTTCTTCGTACCGTAGACCCGAATTAGTAAGTCGACCGCCGACTCGTAATAAACCGGAATTGTCCAAAAATGGTGTAACCGCGAGGAGTCTGCTTTTCTTGTGAATAGGCCGATTATTTTGTAAATCTTCAATTTCTCTGGGGAACGCTGCTCGCTGAGTTAGATTTATTAGGCGAAATTTTACGAATGTTATTTCCTCTTGATTTAGAAGTATATCGGATTCCGTCAATTTTTTGTGGCATGCCCTGTGAAATCGAAAGACGTAGCACAACACACGAAGACAACGATTTAATGAGGAGAATCTGCTTATGACTTCTTCTGTGTCTGCTATTAAATTAAAATTGGAAACTCTTTTTGTTTCTAGTTCGGTTGATTCAAAACTTCGCGGTGTCGGCCAATTTTCAATTGGTTTGGTTAACCACGAAGGTCCATGCCACCAAAGCTGGCTGTTGGTAAGATCTTGAGGAACGCATCCTCGAGAGCCCAAATCCGCTGGGTTCTCGTCGGTTTTTACATGTTTCCAGTGGGTGGCACTGGCGATGGTAAGGATGTCACTTACTCTGTTGGCTACGAAGGTTTTCAACATTAGAGGCGATTTTTGTAACCATCCAAGTACGATCGAAGAGTCAGTCCACAAAAATAACTCATAATCGAACTTGAAGTCCCTGGTCACGTTTTGAACCAATTTAGCCAGTAACAGTGCTCCGCATAATTCTAATTTTGGGATCGTGGTTCTTTTTATGGGAGCGACTTTTGTTTTCGCAACTAAGAGGTTCGACGTGATATGTCCATCAGGATTCGCTGCTCGAAGATATACGGCTGCACAGTACGCCTTCTCCGATGCGTCACTGAAACCATGGACCTGAACTACTGCTTGAGGCGAGACTCTCACCCATCTGTCTATTTTCACGTCTGCTAACTGGGGTAAGTTATCTGCAAATAATGACCATCTTCTGAGCAATTGAGGTGGTAAATCCTCATCCCATCCGGTCTTCTCTTCCCATAAATCTTGCATTAATATTTTGGCGATAATTATGGTTGGTCCTAGCCAACCAAGTGGGTCAAACAACTTCGCTATTGAAGATAAGACTTTTCTTTTTGTCGTATGGTTCGAAATTTCGATTGGTTCGACTGTATAGTAAAAGCAGTCGGTCATGGCATTCCACCGAATGCCTAAAGTTTTCATTGAGCTATGGTCTTCGATTTTCAGGAATTCTTCGCTAAGAAGATCCTCGCGGGGCCAATTTTTAAGAAGTGTGCTGTGGTTTGCAGTGAGTTTCTTGAGTGGAAATCCAGCGGATGATAAAGCTTTGATGAGCTCAATTTGTTTCGCCTGGGTTTCCTCGATTGAATGTCCGCCTGACAATATGTCGTCGACATAGACCTCGTCTTTTAATATGCTCGAGGCTTTGGGATGCAGATTTTTGCAGTCTTTGCTTAGCTCTAAAAGGGTGCGTATTGCGAGGAAAGGTGCAGCATTGACGCCAAATGTTACTGTTTTTAAGCGGAAGGTTTCTATGGGTTTGTTGTGGGAAGGGCGAAACAGAATTTGTTGGAATGGTTGATCGTCCTCGTGGATCCATATCTGGCGGTACATCTTTTGGATGTCACCATTAAACACGAATTGATAGTACCGCCAGTTTAGTAGAACTTTCATTAGATCTTGTTGAAGAATCGGTCCGGAATGCAGAACGTCATTCAACGAGAAACCACTAGTTGTCTTTTTAGACGCGTTGAATACAACTCTGACTCTCGTGGATTTACTCTCGGGTCGGATGACCGCGTGGTGGGGGAGAAAATAGTTCGTTTCACCGCTAGATTGATCCTCGAGAGAGGAGATGGGAACCATGTGCCCTAATTCGACATATTCGTGAAGCACTTTGTCATATTCAGTTTTGAACTCTGGAGTTCTATCGAGGTGTTTCTCCATACGGCAGTATTGGGCCAAAGCCATATGTTTCGACGACCCCAAGGATATATCATTTGGATATTCCTGCTTGAAGGGTAGTCGGACTACGTAGCGTCCATCAGGCTGTCGATACGTGGTGGATTGAAAAAAATTCTCGCAGAAAGCGTCATTTTCTGAAGTGGTTCGAGATTTCTCGACTTCTTCTAATTCCCAAAATTTTCGTAGTTGCTCCTGCAGAGCCATGTCGTCAGAAGTAGATACTAATGTGGAAAATGAGCTGATCGTGTCTGTATTCGCAGGTCCTGACAAATACCACCCGAATTGAGACTCTCGGACTTCGATCCCATCTCCAATTTGCAAGATTATGCCCTCTTTATTGATAAAGGGAAGATAATCACTACCAATGATCATCTCGATGGGCGCTGGTCTATAAAAGAATGGATCCGCGAGATCTAAATGTTGCATTTTCTCAAGAAGTTGTGTTTTTACAGGCCGCGAAGGTAGGAATTGTGCCAGGTTTGACACGACGAGGGCCTTTATTTGAATTTGGAAGGTAGAGTATTGAGATTGAAGGGTGAGATTACACCTGCCTTTAGAATTGCTGACAACAGTTCCACCTAATCCAGAAATCTGAGAGTTGTGAAATTCTATGGGGATCGCCAGTTTTTGTTGGACTCGTTTTGAGATGAAGCTTTTTTCTGATCCTGCGTCTAATAGTGCCCTGACGGCAAATAGCTCTCCGCAATGATCGATGTAAAAACGCGCAGTTGGAAGAATAGTTGTTCCCTCATTTTGTGAAAAAAGTGTGTGGATTTTCTCCGCAGTCTTTTCTGTGTTTAGAAACGAATTTTTGTTTGATGGAGTTGGGCTGTCCTCTTCGCGAGGACTCGTTGAGTGTCTTTGATGGGAAGCTAATTCCGAATTTCTATGAGTTGGTTCTATGTGGAGCATAGTATGGTGCTTCTGATTGCACTTTGTACATAATTTCGTACTTGTACAATTCGGTTTGAAATGATCAGGAGAGAGGCAATTTAAACAATGTTTGTTCTGCATTGCGTACTGTATTCGATTTTTTGGAGATAGTGATTTGAAATGCTTGCAGAGCATCAAATGGTGATATTGTCTACATTTCTTGCAGAAATTTCTGTTTTTATTTTCAGTTTCGGAAACATGAAACGAATGCGATTTGGTGCCGTTATTGTCCCTAGCGCTTGTTTTTCTAAAATCGATTATTGTCTCCAGCTTCTCAATTCTATTGGATAAGAATTTATCCATTTGCTGCCATGTGGGCAATTCCTTATGATTGCTCAAGGAATCTTCCCATGCTCGCAGAGTGTCATCGGGGACTTTTGAGGAAACAATGTGAATAAGTATTGGATCCCAATTGTCTACCGCGATATCATAAGATTGAAAAATGGCTACACTGTCATTTATGGCACTTTGAATTTGTCTTAGGGACTTTGGCGATTCGCTTTGGATAGAAGAGACATTGAAAAGTTTCTTCATTTGCTGGTTGACTAGTATTCGTCGATTCTCGTATCGATTTTTTAACGCTTCCCAAGCTAATCGGAAATTCGCATCGACTAACTCAAACTTCTTTACGATGTCATATGCCTCACCCCTCGTTTTACCTCGGAGGTGATACAGCTTCTGAGCTGGAGATAAATGTGGGTGATTTCCAAAAACGGCGGTAAAAATGTCTCTAAAGGCTGGCCATTTAGAGTATCCCCCCTCAAATGGTGGAGTATCACATGGGGGTAGTTTTAACGTTGGAACATTCTGCCTGACTTGAGTCCCTTCCACGCTTTGTTCTGGTTGGGTCTGAGCACAAATTAACGCCATAATGCTACTCTTACATATCTGGTACATAGTGCTTGCTTCCTCGAATTTTGTCGCGTTGGCGTCATTAAAGTCGTGCTCTTCCTTGTCGTCTTCTAAAACTAAAGCCTCGTAACTTGCAACTAAAAGAGGCCATCTTCGCTCTAATTCGAGATCTTTTATCTCAAGTAATTGTGTTGTTAACGTTTCAGATTTTTCGGTTTCGAACTGTTTGCAAAATTTGATTACGTGGTTGTAATCGAAAAGAAATTTTCTTCGCGCTGCCATTGTTACGTTATAAATTTAATACGATAATAAATTGTTTTGAATGTCTATGAATTTTTTCTTAAAATGTTTAAATCGATTTAAAATTGTGGTATGGTCTCTCGCAGAAAAAAAATATTTTCCTTAGTGTGTGTAAAAGGGTGCTATTTTTGTTTATTTGCCAAGATTTGCCTTTCGAATATTTTTTATTTATTTGTTGAGCTTCGATTTGCACGTGTTTATGCTTTTGGTATGCCTATATGCAAATAATCTTTATATATTTTTTTTAATAATTAATTTATTTTATTGCTTTTAGAGAGAAAAAAAAATAAATTTGTGCTTATTTATCTTCCCTCAAGGGAGTTTTGGCGATTTTGTTTGATCCCGCACGGGAAAGATAATTATTGATTAGCTGGCAACCCTATACTATATGTACCTACATGTGTACATATGTACTCCACGCCAGTATAGATGGTATGTAGGAACTATTGAAAAGTAACGGCACTATGTTTTGCAACGAAGAATATGAAAACGGCAAATGTCAGAATTTTTGTTATGCAGCAAAAAATACGAAACCAGAGAAAAAGGTCGAAAATATTGTTTGTTGTTGTCGCGAACAAAGCTCTGGTTTGGTCTAACGGTAGTTTTGCGCGTACGGTTTTGTAAAATTTCCACAAAGTAAATGTTAAAAGTAGCAAAACTCACCAATATTTTCTCTGTCGTTGCTGATTTTGTTGCTGTGGGGAACTATTTCCCGGTTTGACGGCTACTCTCACACTTTTTGCAAAGAATGCTTTTTAAATGTTTTAAACCACCTTCTCTGTGGTAATGGTTTTGTTGTTATTTTTTGTTATTTTTGTTTGCTCGTAGCAAAGAGCCTTTAGCCGGCAACGCTAATGTTTAAAAAACCACACACACACACACACTAGGGGGGGTTGGCACTTTCTTTTGTTATTTTTTGTTTTACCGGCACTTTGTCTTACGCACTTATTTCAATTATTTCGGCACTATGTTGTTTTTCGATCTTTTATTGTCCGTCCGCTCGCGCTTCTTGTAGGTTGTGATGTTCGTGACGTTTATCAGTGGTGTGAATGTGTGGTTACCGGTTGCTGGTTGGCAGCTACAACCCGTACGAAAGCTGGCTGCTATGAAAACGCTATTTGTTGGGCGATTTGTAGTCCGATTTGATCAAATGATATTATTATTTGACGGACGTTTTTAATTGCTTTTTTTTTTTTTTCGTATTTACCTTCGCGTTCACTCAGTCAAATACCAAATAAAACATTTGTACATACCCTGTCTATTCCTTACTGATATCTGAACCCCTTGCCTAATTGTTTGTCGTTGTTTTCCTCACATTAGGTTGCGGATATGTGTTGTTTGCCATCGTGGGCCTCTTGCCCTGTTGTTGTTGGTTGTTGTCCTCGTTTGGGGTTATGGCTGTCGTGCCGTCTGCCAGTCGTGGGCCTCTTGCCCTGTTGTTGTTGTTGTTTCGGATGAAGATGGGGTTTTCGTGTGCAGAAAACCCATTGCCTGTTGCCACTTTACTTGCGTTGTTGTTGGAGTTGTTTCCGTACGTAGAAAATCAACTGCCGCTGACCCAATGTAGGCTTTTGTTGTGGAGATTTTGCTCGGAAATCTACCACCGTTGTTGTTAGCGACCGTTGTCGCTGGAACACCTGCTCCTAACACCAAATTAGGAGGCTCGAATGGACCATATGTTACTTCCAGTATTCGAACTGGGGTGATTGATAGTTGGCTTGGCTACAATTGTCGAACATGTAGCGCGAAGCCGTTGCCTTTTTTTTTGTAAAAAGAAACGACAACTGTTCTATCTTCAAGATTATGATTTTATTAGGAGAGGGTTTGCAACCTTCTCCTTTGAGATCAAAGCTTATACTAGTTGTAACAATTCAAAAGTTCAATTATGTATACAAAGGGAACCATGTAACAAGAGGTAATGTAATAAAAAGGTAAATGACTAAATAAAGAATATATGTATAATGAAAGGGATAACTCTTCATGAGTATGAATACAGTAATAATAATGAAAGAGAGAGAAAGAAGTAGAGATGGAGCGAGTCCGTAAAAGCTTTTGTTGAAGCGAAATGGGAAGGGAAGGTTCCCTCCTTAGCAATTGTCGAAGTGGCTTCGACAATTATTATTATTATTATTATTATTATTATTATTATTATTATTATTATTATTATTATTATTATTATTATTATTATTATTATTATTATTATTATTATTATTATTATTATTATTATTATTATTATTATTATTATTATTATTATTATTATTATTATTATTATTATTATTATTATTATTATTATTATTATTATTATTATTATTATTATTATTATTATTATTATTATTATTATTATTATTATTATTATTATTATTATTATTATTATTATTATTATTATTATTATTATTATTATTATTATTATTATTATTATTATTATTATTATTATTATTATTATTATTATTATTATTATTATTATTATTATTATTATTATTATTATTATTATTATTATTATTATTATTATTATTATTATTATTATTATTATTATTATTATTATTATTATTATTATTATTATTATTATTATTATTATTATTATTATTATTATTATTATTATTATTATTATTATTATTATTATTATTATTATTATTATTATTATTATTATTATTATTATTATTATTATTATTATTATTATTATTATTATTATTATTATTATTATTATTATTATTATTATTATTATTATTATTATTATTATTATTATTATTATTATTATTATTATTATTATTATTATTATTATTATTATTATTATTATTATTATTATTATTATTATTATTATTATTATTATTATTATTATTATTATTATTATTATTATTATTATTATTATTATTATTATTATTATTATTATTATTATTATTATTATTATTATTATTATTATTATTATTATTATTATTATTATTATTATTATTATTATTATTATTATTATTATTATTATTATTATTATTATTATTATTATTATTATTATTATTATTATTATTATTATTATTATTATTATTATTATTATTATTATTATTATTATTATTATTATTATTATTATTATTATTATTATTATTATTATTATTATTATTATTATTATTATTATTATTATTATTATTATTATTATTATTATTATTATTATTATTATTATTATTATTATTATTATTATTATTATTATTATTATTATTATTATTATTATTATTATTATTATTATTATTATTATTATTATTATTATTATTATTATTATTATTATTATTATTATTATTATATTATTATTATTATTATTATTATTATTATTATTATTATTATTATTATTATTATTATTATTATTATTATTATTATTATTATTATTATTATTATTATTATTATTATTATTATTATTATTATTATTATTATTATTATTATTATTATTATTATTATTATTATTATTATTATTATTATTATTATTATTATTATTATTATTATTATTATTATTATTATTATTATTATTATTATTATTATTATTATTATTATTATTATTATTATTATTATTATTATTATTATTATTATTATTATTATTATTATTATTATTATTATTATTATTATTATTATTATTATTATTATTATTATTATTATTATTATTATTATTATTATTATTATTATTATTATTATTATTATTATTATTATTATTATTATTATTATTATTATTATTATTATTATTATTATTATTATTATTATTATTATTATTATTATTATTATTATTATTATTATTATTATTATTATTATTATTATTATTATTATTATTATTATTATTATTATTATTATTATTATTATTATTATTATTATTATTATTATTATTATTATTATTATTATTATTATTATTATTATTATTATTATTATTATTATTATTATTATTATTATTATTATTATTATTATTATTATTATTATTATTATTATTATTATTATTATTATTATTATTATTATTATTATTATTATTATTATTATTATTATTATTATTATTATTATTATTATTATTATTATTATTATTATTATTATTATTATTATTATTATTATTATTATTATTATTATTATTATTATTATTATTATTATTATTATTATTATTATTATTATTATTATTATTATTATTATTATTATTATTATTATTATTATTATTATTATTATTATTATTATTATTATTATTATTATTATTATTATTATTATTATTATTATTATTATTATTATTATTATTATTATTATTATTATTATTATTATTATTATTATTATTATTATTATTATTATTATTATTATTATTATTATTATTATTATTATTATTATTATTATTATTATTATTATTATTATTATTATTATTATTATTATTATTATTATTATTATTATTATTATTATTATTATTATTATTATTATTATTATTATTATTATTATTATTATTATTATTATTATTATTATTATTATTATTATTATTATTATTATTATTATTATTATTATTATTATTATTATTATTATTATTATTATTATTATTATTATTATTATTATTATTATTATTATTATTATTATTATTATTATTATTATTATTATTATTATTATTATTATTATTATTATTATTATTATTATTATTATTATTATTATTATTATTATTATTATTATTATTATTATTATTATTATTATTATTATTATTATTATTATTATTATTATTATTATTATTATTATTATTATTATTATTATTATTATTATTATTATTATTATTATTATTATTATTATTATTATTATTATTATTATTATTATTATTATTATTATTATTATTATTATTATTATTATTATTATTATTATTATTATTATTATTATTATTATTATTATTATTATTATTATTATTATTATTATTATTATTATTATTATTATTATTATTATTATTATTATTATTATTATTATTATTATTATTATTATTATTATTATTATTATTATTATTATTATTATTATTATTATTATTATTATTATTATTATTATTATTATTATTATTATTATTATTATTATTATTATTATTATTATTATTATTATTATTATTATTATTATTATTATTATTATTATTATTATTATTATTATTATTATTATTATTATTATTATTATTATTATTATTATTATTATTATTATTATTATTATTATTATTATTATTATTATTATTATTATTATTATTATTATTATTATTATTATTATTATTATTATTATTATTATTATTATTATTATTATTATTATTATTATTATTATTATTATTATTATTATTATTATTATTATTATTATTATTATTATTATTATTATTATTATTATTATTATTATTATTATTATTATTATTATTATTATTATTATTATTATTATTATTATTATTATTATTATTATTATTATTATTATTATTATTATTATTATTATTATTATTATTATTATTATTATTATTATTATTATTATTATTATTATTATTATTATTATTATTATTATTATTATTATTATTATTATTATTATTATTATTATTATTATTATTATTATTATTATTATTATTATTATTATTATTATTATTATTATTATTATTATTATTATTATTATTATTATTATTATTATTATTATTATTATTATTATTATTATTATTATTATTATTATTATTATTATTATTATTATTATTATTATTATTATTATTATTATTATTATTATTATTATTATTATTATTATTATTATTATTATTATTATTATTATTATTATTATTATTATTATTATTATTATTATTATTATTATTATTATTATTATTATTATTATTATTATTATTATTATTATTATTATTATTATTATTATTATTATTATTATTATTATTATTATTATTATTATTATTATTATTATTATTATTATTATTATTATTATTATTATTATTATTATTATTATTATTATTATTATTATTATTATTATTATTATTATTATTATTATTATTATTATTATTATTATTATTATTATTATTATTATTATTATTATTATTATTATTATTATTATTATTATTATTATTATTATTATTATTATTATTATTATTATTATTATTATTATTATTATTATTATTATTATTATTATTATTATTATTATTATTATTATTATTATTATTATTATTATTATTATTATTATTATTATTATTATTATTATTATTATTATTATTATTATTATTATTATTATTATTATTATTATTATTATTATTATTATTATTATTATTATTATTATTATTATTATTATTATTATTATTATTATTATTATTATTATTATTATTATTATTATTATTATTATTATTATTATTATTATTATTATTATTATTATTATTATTATTATTATTATTATTATTATTATTATTATTATTATTATTATTATTATTATTATTATTATTATTATTATTATTATTATTATTATTATTATTATTATTATTATTATTATTATTATTATTATTATTATTATTATTATTATTATTATTATTATTATTATTATTATTATTATTATTATTATTATTATTATTATTATTATTATTATTATTATTATTATTATTATTATTATTATTATTATTATTATTATTATTATTATTATTATTATTATTATTATTATTATTATTATTATTATTATTATTATTATTATTATTATTATTATTATTATTATTATTATTATTATTATTATTATTATTATTATTATTATTATATTATTATTATTATTATTATTATTATTATTATTATTATTATTATTATTATTATTATTATTATTATTATTATTATTATTATTATTATTATTATTATTATTATTATTATTATTATTATTATTATTATTATTATTATTATTATTATTATTATTATTATTATTATTATTATTATTATTATTATTATTATTATTATTATTATTATTATTATTATTATTATTATTATTATTATTATTATTATTATTATTATTATTATTATTATTATTATTATTATTATTATTATTATTATTATTATTATTATTATTATTATTATTATTATTATTATTATTATTATTATTATTATTATTATTATTATTATTATTATTATTATTATTATTATTATTATTATTATTATTATTATTATTATTATTATTATTATTATTATTATTATTATTATATTATTATTATTATTATTATTATTATTATTATTATTATTATTATTATTATTATTATTATTATTATTATTATTATTATTATTATTATTATTATTATTATTATTATTATTATTATTATTATTATTATTATTATTATTATTATTATTATTATTATTATTATTATTATTATTATTATTATTATTATTATTATTATTATTATTATTATTATTATTATTATTATTATTATTATTATTATTATTATTATTATTATTATTATTATTATTATTATTATTATTATTATTATTATTATTATTATTATTATTATTATTATTATTATTATTATTATTATTATTATTATTATTATTATTATTATTATTATTATTATTATTATTATTATTATTATTATTATTATTATTATTTTATATTATTATTATTATTATTATTATTATTATTATTATTATTATTATTATTATTATTATTATTATATTATTATTATTATTATTATTATTATTATTATTATTATTATTATTATTATTATTATTATTATTATTATTATTATTATTATTATTATTATTATTATTATTATTATTATTATTATTATTATTATTATTATTATTATTATTATTATTATTATTATTATTATTATTATTATTATTATTATTATTATTATTATTATTATTATTATTATTATTATTATTATTATTATTATTATTATTATTATTATTATTATTATTATTATTATTATTATTATTATTATTATTATTATTATTATTATTATTATTATTATTATTATTATTATTATTATTATTATTATTATTATTATTATTATTATTATTATTATTATTATTATTATTATTATTATTATTATTATTATTATTATTATTATTATTATTATTATTATTATTATTATTATTATTATTATTATTATTATTATTATTATATTATTATTATTATTATTATTATTATTATTATTATTATTATTATTATTATTATTATTATTATTATTATTATTATTATTATTATTATTATTATTATTATTATTATTATTATTATTATTATTATTATTATTATTATTATTATTATTATTATTATTATTATTATTATTATTATTATTATTATTATTATTATTATTATTATTATTATTATTATTATTATTATTATTATTATTATTATTATTATTATTATTATTATTATTATTATTATTATTATTATTATTATTATTATTATTATTATTATTATTATTATTATTATTATTATTATTATTATTATTATTATTATTATTATTATTATTATTATTATTATTATTATTATTATTATTATTATTATTATTATTATTATTATTATTATTATTATATTATTATTATTATTATTATTATTATTATTATTATTATATTATTATTATTATTATTATTATTATTATTATTATTATTATTATTATTATTATTATTATTATTATTATTATTATTATTATTATTATTATTATTATTATTATTATTATATTATTATTATTATTATTATTATTATTATTATTATTATTATTATTATTATTATTATTATTATTATTATTATTATTATTATTATTATTATTATTATTATTATTATTATTATTATTATTATTATATTATTATTATTATTATTATTATTATTATTATTATTATTATTATTATTATTATTATTATTATTATTATTATTATTATTATTATTATTATTTATTATTATTATTATTATTATTATTATTATTATTATTATTATTATTATTATTATTATTATTATTATTATTATTATTATTATTATTATTATTATTATTATTATTATTATTATTATTATTATTATTATTATTATTATTATTATTATTATTATTATTATTATTATTATTATTATTATTATTATTATTATTATTATTATTATTATTATTATTATTATTATTATTATTATTATTATTATTATTATTATTATTATTATTATTATTATTATTATTATTATTATTATTATTATTATTATTATTATTATTATTATTATTATTATTATTATTATTATTATTATTATTATTATTATTATTATTATTATTATTATTATTATTATTATTATTATTATTATTATTATTATTATTATTATTATTATTATTATTATTATTATTATTATTATTATTATTATTATTATTATTATTATTATTATTATTATTATTATTATTATTATTATTATTATTATTATATTATTATTATTATTATTATTATTATTATTATTATTATTATTATTATTATTATTATTATTATTATTATTATTATTATTATTATTATTATTATTATTATTATTATTATTATTATTATTATTATTATTATTATTATTATTATTATTATTATTATTATTATTATTATTATTATTATTATTATTATTATTATTATTATTATTATTATTATTATTATTATTATTATTATTATTATTATTATTATTATTATTATTATTATTATTATTATTATTATTATTATTATTATTATTATTATTATTATTATTATTATTATTATTATTATTATTATTATTATTATTATTATTATTATTATTATTATTATTATTATTATTATTATTATTATTATTATTATTATTATTATTATTATTATTATTATTATTATTATTATTATTATTATTATTATTATTATTATTATTATTATTATTATTATTATTATTATTATTATTATTATTATTATTATTATTATTATTATTATTATTATTATTATTATTATTATTATTATTATTATTATTATTATTATTATTATTATTATTATTATTATTATTATTATTATTATTATTATTATTATTATTATTATTATTATTATTATTATTATTATTATTATTATTATTATTATTATTATTATTATTATTATTATTATTATTATTATTATTATTATTATTATTATTATTATTATTATTATTATTATTATTATTATTATTATTATTATTATTATTATTATTATTATTATTATTATTATTATTATTATTATTATTATTATTATTATTATTATTATTATTATTATTATTATTATTATTATTATTATTATTATTATTATTATTATTATTATTATTATTATTATTATTATTATTATTATTATTATTATTATTATTATTATTATTATTATTATTATTATTATTATTATTATTATTATTATTATTATTATTATTATTATTATTATTATTATTATTATTATTATTATTATTATTATTATTATTATTATTATTATTATTATTATTATTATATTATTATTATTATTATTATTATTATTATTATTATTATTATTATTATTATTATTATTATTATTATTATTATTATTATTATTATTATTATTATTATTATTATTATTATTATTATTATTATTATTATTATTATTATTATTATTATTATTATTATTATTATTATTATTATTATTATTATTATTATTATTATTATTATTATTATTATTATTATTATTATTATTATTATTATTATTATTATTATTATTATTATTATTATTATTATTATTATTATTATTATATTATTATTATTATTATTATTATTATTATTATTATTATTATTATTATTATTATTATTATTATTATTATTATTATTATTATTATTATTATTATTATTATTATTATTATTATTATTATTATTATTATTATTATTATTATTATTATTATTATTATTATTATTATTATTATTATTATTATTATTATTATTATTATTATTATTATTATTATTATTATTATTATTATTATTATTATTATTATTATTATTATTATTATTATTATTATTATTATTATTATTATTATTATTATTATTATTATTATTATTATTATTATTATTATTATTATTATTATTATTATTATTATTATTATTATTATTATTATTATTATTATTATTATTATTATTATTATTATTATTATTATTATTATTATTATTATTATTATTATTATTATTATTATTATTATTATTATTATTATTATTATTATTATTATTATTATTATTATTATTATTATTATTATTATTATTATTATTATTATTATTATTATTATTATTATTATTATTATTATTATTATTATTATTATTATTATTATTATTATTATTATTATTATTATTATTATTATTATTATTATTATTATTATTATTATTATTATTATTATTATTATTATTATTATTATTATTATTATTATTATTATTATTATTATTATTATTATTATTATTATTATTATTATTATTATTATTATTATTATTATTATTATTATTATTATTATTATTATTATTTTATTATTATTATTATTATTATTATTATTATTATTATTATTATTATTATTATTATTATTATTATTATTATTATTATTATTATTATTATTATTATTATTATTATTATTATTATTATTATTATTATTATTATTATTATTATTATTATTATTATTATTATTATTATTATTATTATTATTATTATTATTATTATTATTATTATTATTATTATTATTATTATTATTATTATTATTATTATTATTATTATTATTATTATTATTATTATTATTATTATTATTATTATTATTATTATTATTATTATTATTATTATTATTATTATTATTATTATTATTATTATTATTATTATTATTATTATTATTATTATTATTATTATTATTATTATTATTATTATTATTATTATTATTATTATTATTATTATTATTATTATTATTATTATTATTATTATTATTATTATTATTATTATTATTATTATTATTATTATTATTATTATTATTATTATTATTATTATTATTATTATTATTATTATTATTATTATTATTATTATTATTATTATTATTATTATTATTATTATTATTATTATTATTATTATTATTATTATTATTATTATTATTATTATTATGGGGATCAAACACAACGCTTTGCTTTTCCGCCTTTTTTGCCGTAGTAGCTGGAAAAAGGCGGAAAAGCAAAGCGAAGCTCGGATAACTATCACCGACAATACTAAATTGCCAGATGTAGCTGAGAAACCGCTAGAGGCCATAACCCCACATAATAAGCGGATTGCTACCAGCCCAGCCGAAACAAATCCTGGAAAGAAAGTGAAGGAGAAGGAAGCAAATATAATCTCTGCAAAAAAGCAAGAAAAACACCCATTCGACGATGTTAAAAAGGACGCCAAACCTCCAAAGAGACAAGGAAATAATCCGAAGAAAAAACAGAGAAAACTTAGGATAAGGCCCGACGCCGTTATTATTAAACCTCTCGATGGTCATAGTTATGCCGATGTATTGAAAAATCTGAGGCAAAACATTAAACCAGAGGAAGCAGACGTTGCTATCCGATCCATCAGCAAAACAAAGACCGGATCAATATTACTTGTGATGGGGAAAGGAGGCGAAAAGGAGAAATTCCGGGAAAGCATCCAAAACTCCTTGAAAGAGGCAGCAGAGGTTAAGGATATGAAGTCCAAAGCAACTCTGGAGTTTCAAGATCTAGATGCTGTGTTTAGAGACACCGAGATCGCCGTCAATGATATAAGAGTACATCTAACAGCACCAAACAAGAGAGAACAGATAAGAGCCTTCGTGTCATTGCCCGTAGAGGGGGCAAATAAAATCATGAAAATGGAACGCATAAAAATCGGTGTGACTAGCTGCCGCGTCAAATATCGTGAAGAGGTCAAGCGATGCTTCAGATGTTTCTCGTCTGGCCATACGCAATACGAATGTAAGGGACCCGACAGAAGAGGACTATGCATTAAATGTGGAGAACCAGGTCACAAGCTGAAGGAATGTAAAAATAGCCCAAAATGCTGCGTTTGCATAGCAGAAGGAAGAACTACGGTGGACCATGTACCCGCCTCCAAAAGCTGCAACCCAACTAGGCAGCAAAACTGATGAAAATACTACAAATTAATATGCACAGAGCAAAGGAAGCTTATGATCTCTTGCCGCAAATAGTCTACGAACTGAGTGCAGACATAATGATCATCAGTGAACAATACTCCAAAAGAACTAGCGGATTCTGGCTCGAAGACGATTCTGGAACAGCAGCAATATGGATCCCAGACGCAAGATTGATAAGTCCAGAAAACAACAGCAAGGGAAATGGCTTTGTGAGAGTGCGAACAGCTGGAGTCACACTCATAAGCTGCTACCTTACCCCAAATGACAAAATTGAGGAATTCCATGCCAAGCTAGACGCAATAGAGGACGAGATCAGAGACATTGAAGGCCCAATCATATTGGCCGGTGATCTCAACTCCCGTGCTGTAGAATGGGGATCAAACACAACAAATACAAGAGGTAGAAGCATAATACAAATGGCGGCCAGAACAGGACTCGCAGTGGCAAACGTGGGACGTGTAACAACCTTCAGACGACCGGGCTGCAGAGGCACCATACCTGATATAACTCTGGTATCAGAAAGTTTCGCAAACAAAATCGCGGACTGGAAAGTCCTTGAGATGTATACTGGGAGTGACCACCAGTATATATCCTACTGCATACAACCAAGAGTCACAGACACTGAACGAAAGGTTCCCGAAGGCACAAGGAAGTGGAACGTAAACAGACTTAACACAGCCAAACTCATGACGGAGATAGACCGACATGTATCAACCTCTCAAATAAGCGGTAACGCCAGGGAAATTGTAAGCCAAACAATGAACATCATAATCAAAGGATGTAAAAAAGCAATGCCGAAATTAAAAAGCACTTGCGGCAATAAAACTCCAGTGTACTGGTGGAATAACGCCATTGACGATCTGAGACGAAATTGTCTCAAGCTAAGAAGGAAATTCACCAGGGCAAGGCGCAAAGGCCCAGCACTTACAGACCATGAGCGGTACAAAGAAGCCAAAAAGGCCCTCCAAACAGCCATTCAGAACAGCAAGAGGAACCAATGGGAAGAACTTAGGCAAGATATAAATCGAGACCCGTGGGGGCTCGGTTATAAAATTGTGATGAAGAAACTTGGAATGAAGAACCCAGTGAAGGTAATGGACGTAGATACGATGGAAAACATTGTTAAAACGCTCTTTCCCATCCATGAAGCGAGGGTAGACGCTTACGCTGACGAAGATATACCCTCCCCCACACTATTCACGACAGAGGAGCTAATAGCAGCCACAAGCAAATTAAAAAACAAGAAAGCACCCGGACCCGACGGAGTACCAACGGAAGTATTGAAAGCAATCGCTGAGACAAGGCCAGAGATACTCCTAAACATGTACAACTATTGCCTCATAGAAGGTTTTTTCCCGGAAACCTGGAAAGAACAAAAACTAGTACTGATTAGTAAAGGAAAGGGAGACCCGTCATCACCATCGTCCTTCAGACCATTGTGCATGCTGAACACATCCGGTAAGCTATTCGAAAGGCTACTGAAACCAAGGATAGAACAGGCCATTCGTTTAAAAGGAGGATTGTCTAAAAGGCAATATGGATTTCGCCCAGGAAAGTCCACAATTGGGGCTATCAAGGACGTAGTGGACGTAGTTTTAGCTGCCCAGGAGAAAAATCATTACAGTAGACCAGTTGTTCTCCTAGCCACCTTAGATGTTAAAAACGCTTTTAACAGTCTTCGATGGACAGATGTACTAAATGCACTTAGGAGGAATTTCGAAGTCCCCGGCTATCTTATGAAAATAATCCAAAGCTACCTCAAAGACAGGGTGCTTATATACAGCACAACTGAAGGCATTAAGAAGGTTGAGATCACATCAGGAGCTGCCCAAGGATCCATACTTGGCCCTGACCTATGGAATGTCAGCTATGACGAGATCCTGAGAATAGACATGCCACAGGATACCTTCCTAGTGGGCTACGCGGACGATATCGCCGCGGTAATACAGGCTAGGAACACGGAAGAGGCACAAAGGAGACTTAGGCAAGTCATGATCCGAACAAAAGCATGGCTACACTCCCATGGACTAGAGTTAGCAACACACAAAACAGAGCTTCTACTGCTGACCCGACGACACATTCCTACCAAAATCGATATGGAAGTTGACGATGTGATTATTCGTACAAAAGAGGCCGTAACGTACCTTGGCATGCGTCTGGACACAAAACTGTTCTTCTCGTCCCAGATAAAACATGC